>JANBXA010000600.1:38425000-43435000 GCA_030556225.1 Cricetiscus sungorus
ACAAGATGTACTCCTGGGTTTCTTTCCCTTTCAAAATGAAATCAACCTGAATAAGTAGTAATGGATTATGCGCTTTCTAGTGACAACTGTTTTGTACATATGTTAATTAAATGTTCTTTTATAAGTCATTTTTCTTAAGATAACTAAGTAATTGAGTTTGTTCCCTGCCCCCCACAACAAGGACAATGTACTCTAATAAAGTGAAGTATTGTAAATTATAGCTCACGTTCATGTGCTAGCTATGGCCGCCATTAATGACAGGTTTAAGTTGAAAACTGAAGCCAGATACCCTCCTCTAACTCCATGGAGTGCTGTGGGTTACATGTTTACATATTTGCACGCCTACCAAGATCAAACAGAGCTACTGCTTGCTGTTCTGGGTGATGTAGAAGGCTGCTTAACAGTAGAGTATTTAAACTAAAAGGGAAGAAGAGAAGTGAGGCAATGTGATAGTGAATTGTCTACTAGGCTAGATGTGAGAACAACAGAAAGACAAGCTTCTGGGCTTCTCTGGAATGGATTTTCTTGATCAGATTATTAGAAGTAGTGTGATCTACCATAGCAGCCATAACAGCGGACAGTACCTTCCAGTAACAGCCCAAATAAAAGGAGGCAAGAGAAATGTGTGTTTGCTTTGGCTATTCACCTTCACTCAGGCTGCTAACACCTACCTCTAATTCTTGCTATATTCCTTCTCTTCTTCACTGACATCAGAATCCAACACAGGTGGATGAACATGCACTGTCTAGGAATCTTCCAGGCTTTCAGTGGCTATTGGGGCTACTAACTGAAAAGCCTCATAGCCTGAGCAACTAATTATAGTGTCCTTGAGTTATTGGGGAGAGATGGCTGTTGTACACATAGCATAGCATGAAAAGCAATTTGATGAATCTTCCTTCCAATACATATTCATTCCATTGGCTCTGCTTCCTATAAAACCAGGACTATAATAGTCAGTAGTCTAATTGGCTAACAATAGTGATTCAGAAAAAAGTAAAATGGGCTATCGGGCTATCCTTTAAACATAGCTGCTTTCTTGGCATAAGTACTATGTCTCACCTTAAAGAGAACACTACCCATTTCTTTAATGCTCTCCTACAGTATTTGTTCCCTTCTGACTTCACCTCCAGTTTGCAAGGATGACAAAGCCTGAACCACTAGTTCTGTTTTATGTAATTCTGGGGTTCTAACCTTTGTTTGCTGGCATGTAAGAAAACAGACTACTACCTGAGCTATATTCCTTCAGGCCAATCTTTATCTCATCTGTTCTTTAGGGATAACTGCAAAATAATATTTCAAGGCTTCATTTTGATGCCAAAATGTACTAAGCTACCACTCTACAGAAGCAGGCCATCAGCATTGCATTTCAGGGGAGTATTAACTTTCTTTGGGATCTCATGAATTTTCTGGCTTGATGCACACCATTCCTGAAGGATTTAGAACACACTGTTACTGAAATACCTCTGTCCATAAGTCTTCTCCCTTCCCCCATCCAATGATTTGAGTACAGCAACCAGCATCTATAACTTCTTGGCTAAGACTCCTTGGGAGTTCTTAGGACTCTATTTAAACCACCTGCTTCGATGGTTCACTGAAATCAATGGGGTATTTTTATTCTCTCACTGTCATTGTATAAAAGTTCCTTCACTGAAGGGAAATGGCTGAAGGGGACAGACAGAGAACTGTTAAGAAATTAAAGGACCTTTAATGGATTGAAAACAAAAAGCCATTTTGCTCTTCAGGGCTCATATCTATTTAGCTAGATTTGCTTAAAAGTATTCTCAAGCTCACATATCCAATCAACCAGAATGGCTTTAAAACAGGTTTTCCCTTCAGTCCACTAGAGAGCTATGGCTTTATATGATTATTTAATGACTTTTATACAGATAATAAAAACATAAAGGTAATGTATAAGTAAGACAGAGCATCTGAATTTTCTTTTAAGTCTAATGTCTACAGAGTATTTTGAAAAAACAAAAACTCTTTGGTTAAACTTTACAATCTGAACACCCCATAAGAGCAAAATACGTGGGCAAAATTCATTAAAAATAACAGGTATTTCATAATTTCATTGATTTCAGTGAACCATCGAAGCAGGTGGTTTAAATAGAATCCTAAGAACTCCCAAGGAGTCTTAGCCAAGAAGTTATAGTTGCTGGTTGCTGTATTCAAGTCATTGGATGGGGGAGGGGAGAAGACTTATAGACAGAGGTATTTCAGTAACAGGTATAAAAGTAACAGGTATTTCAGTAACATAAGAGCAAAATACATGGGCAAAATTCATTAAAAAAGGAATAATTACCTAAAATCATTTTGACATCAATTAATTTCAAAGAGTATATATTTTTTCTTTAAATTGAAAGAAAATGATTTTAAAATTTTTTCTTTTTAAAGTGAAATTCATCTACAGACTTTACTTTAAGTTAGAAAGGATATAATTAAATTGTATTTTTATTTTTCCTTTTAACAAGATAATTTTATTGTATTGTCTATGAGCCACAGATGGTTTACAATTCTTCTCCAGACTTAATAAGTTCAGAAACAGTTCTTAAGTTATGTTTGTAGATGAAACGTTACCCAAAGTTATTGGTGAAGACTTAAGACTTTTTGGAGGCATATACAATATTCAGGCTTGTTTAATATAGAAATGCAGATTAATAGTTAGAGAGAAAAGGTGTCTGACACTCTCCTTTCTTGGTCACCCAGTGAGGATGCCTGTGGATGTCCCCTCCACCCCCCTTTTTAAAAATAAATCCTCTTAAAATTAAAAGTATAATCAAGAAAGGAAATAGCAAGATGAAGAATCATAATCAAACTTGAAACAAAATGATATAATGCAAAGAATTAAAATAAAATATAATACTTGAAAATATAAAACTATCTTTATGTTGAAAGCCCAGTTATTACTAGGCCCTTAAATACAACTTCATTGTACTGTGATTCCCTTTGAATTAATGTTTTCTTGCTGTCTTATTCTTATGGTCCTTCATATCAGAAAAGAATTCTCAAAGTTCAATAATGAAGAAATAAATAATAGGGTATGGTAGTACACACATTTAATCCCAACATGGGAAGGTGGATTTCTATGAGTTTGAGGCCAGCATGGTCTATTGAGTCAGTTGCAGGAGAGCCTCCAAAGCTACAGGAAAACCCTGTCTCAAAAAGGCTGAAAGAAAAATGCCTTTAAGAAATGAATAAGAGTTTCAAAATTGTTCTGGGAGAAAGAAGTAAAATTCACTATAATTATTTTTTTCAAACTTAAGAGAATGAGTTATTATTTACATAATAAAATGAGAAATTGACAATCATATTTTTACAGTGAAATCATAGTTACTACTGTTACTTCAATTTTAAAGATTCCTAACAAACTGTTTAGAAGGAAATTTTCTAGTTAAAAGTACGTTTTGAAAGAAGAGAAAGGAGGAAAGGCATAGGGGAAGTGTGAAAGGAGGGCAGCGATGAGAAAAATGTTGAAGTTAAATACCATCCTGAAGGGTTAGGTCTCATGGGGAGAATATAACTGAAACAAATCCAATGAGAAGCTCTGATACTTTCCAATGTTTAGTTAGTTATGCAAATACATGTACAGCTACTGACAACTCACAGAGCAGAGCTTCATTAATGAATCCTAATGAAAATTGATTTCAGTTATTACTTATGTAATTAAAAGATATTTAGTATCATCAGAATTAAAATCCATAAAGTTGACTGGGATATATTATGTACTGTGTCCACCAATCGCTGTTTCTCTTTTTAGGGAAACAAGGTGAGATGATTTGTCATTTCAGTTAGTGTTTTCTTTTCTTTTTCTTTTAATATTTATTTTAAGTTTAAACTTGAAATAAGCTTGTTTTACATGTCAATACTAGTTCCTGCACCCTTCTGTCCTCCCGATCTCCCCACCAACCCCCATCCCATCCCCTTTCTGATCCCAGTCTTTCATGGGGAGTTTTCAAAGTCTGTCATATCAATTGGAGTAGGCCTAGGCCCTCTCATGTGTCTAGGCTGAGGGAGTATCCTTCTATGTGGAATGAACTCCCAAAGTCCATTCATTTACTAGTTTCTAACCTTGAAGGTTCATAAAAAAATTGTTAACACTAAAAGATTAAAACAGCATCATTCATTAAATTAACAAGACTTCCTAAATATGTGCTCTGAAACTGAGTCTCCAAAGGCCTGGAGACTGGAAGATGACATACTTGAGCAGTTTGGTGACTTGCTGAAAAATATTTTCCTAAATTTTTATTTTACATTCATATGGTTGTTTTCCCTGTATCTGTGTACCACATATATGCATTACCCGCAGAGGCTAGAAGAGTGTGATAGATGCCCTGGGATTGGATTTACAGATGGTTTTGGGCCATCATGTAGGTGATGGAAATGAATCCCATTTCTTCTAGAAAAGCTCTTGACTGCTGAGTTTCTCTTCAGTACTATTTATTTATTTGCTTGTCTATCTGTCTGTCTGTCTGTCTGTCTAATCTATCTGTTGAGTTTTAAATGAGTTTTTTTAAAGAAAGATTTCTAATTTTATTTTATGAATATGAGTATTTTGCCTGCATGTATGCAGGTGAACCACAAGTGTACCTGTTGTTTAAGAAGACAGAAGAAGGCATCAGATCCCTTGGAAATGTAATTATATCGAGTTGTAAGGCACATTGTGGGTACTGAGTTGAACCCATATTCTCTGCAAGAGCAGTATGTGCTCATAACTACTGAACCATACCTCTAGCTCATAAAATAGGTTTAAAACTACTTAGGATTCTATAGAATTCCAGGTATCCAATAACTACAGTGTGATTGAATTATCAAAACTTGTTTAAGAAAGGTGCCATTCAATAGGTCATTAACATCTTATAGCCTGGAAAATATCAAGGTCACAGAAATTAGCAAATAACTTAGAAGTAATGCATGCAGTTGTCATTAGCCAAGTCCCTAAATGGCCAATTTCTTCTTATAGTAAATTGGTGATCATGTTGAATTCAAGTAAACATGTGTTTAATCTGCTAACATTTCTTAAAAAACTTTAAGATTGCAGAGTGGACTTTGGTCTTCAATTTCATTACAGCTTCCTCACTGAGAGTGGTTCAGTTAGTCAGAAGATTTTATTCTGTAACTACTAGTCACATAGTTTCTTATGTGGTTCTAATTTTGGCTCTGGGCCTACAAGTTTCTCACATACATTCTCATGCCATCTTTCCTTGTATATCACCCACCCATCACTGCATTGTTTTGGAAAAACAATCCATCTTTTGCCCCACCCTTCTGTCTTTCAGTCGAATGATCTATATACTACTTTGATTCTTTGAAAATTTTCATTTTCTCCGACCAACTAAGAAACTTATTAACCACCTGGTTTTAATCATACAGAACCACTTGCAGTTTTTCTTTGGTATACTTCATTATCCATCCATCTCCCAGGCTTATGATGCATAGGGCCCAAGTTTCTGGCCTCCTGTACATTATGTTTAGAGAACTCTTGGTTTCTGTGATAAACATCCATCTACTTTGCCAAATAATACACTAATCTTGAGACTGTGGGATGTTAAAGCATATCCTGAAAACATCTGACCTGACAATGCCGTGTTCATTGAAGTTGCATAGTAATTTTAAAATGAAACATCAACAATGTAAAAAATAAATTACACTTATTAATTTCTAATCATTCTGAAATAATATAAATCTATTGAGTTTATTTTGGGTATACATGGTCACCTTAATTTTAAGCAAGGTCAATCTGTTGTTCTTCTGACCACTGTCCTACTATATGAATGAATTTATTATTTATTATGACCAATTAATATATAGTTGACATTGTAGAGACCAAATAAATTTTGAACATGCCCTTTATAGAACTATCTATTGACTGTGTTTTATTATTTTTAATATTAGTATTTCAAAATGTGTTCGTTAGAAAAAATTTCTAATGTGTGTTTAAAAGGTCAAAGAACAATGCATATACAGATATAAAACACTATCCATTCAAGGAGAGTTTTATAAATATGATCAACAGATTATGACAAGCAATCAAAATAAACACATACTTGCAAAGTTCAGCCTATGAACCTGATGGGGAAGAAATATACTGCTTGAGATTAGAGTTGAAGATGGTGAGGAAGCCTCAGGGGGACACTTGAGGGGGGAAAAGGTGCCTCATAGACACACCTTGGTAGTACAAAGTAAGTGAGCTGTAGGGTGGTTGGCTACTCAGTAGGACAGTGAAGACAGGAGCTAGGATTCCAGCCCTGGCTTAATCACTGAGACTTGTCTTGCCAACACTCAAGAGAAAAGCATTCAGGAAACAAGACAGTAAACACTATTATCATTAATATTCCTTGAAAAATCTCATTTTGCACACTTTGTTGTAAAAAAATTAAGGCCATAGATTCTAAATGAGATCAATCATTTTACAATATTGGTCCCATCATTCACAAATAGTATAGTCTCCAGTTAATGAATCCACATCTACTTCAGTCTTCTCATCTGTATAAACATGTCTATGTGATATATAACTCTTAAAATGCTTACCCTCCCAGATAAGTCGCCATCTTTAAAGCATTCAAAATTGGAGTATCCCTCATTATACTATATAAGTGGTTGTTAAATATAATCAATTCCTTTGGAGCATAAAGCCTGAGAGCAGAGACCTCTACTACAGAATATAATCTGTGTACAATGAGGTAACTGATGGTTAATTAGATGGAGACATCTCTACAAATGCATTAACAAAATGGAACATCCAAGTTAACTGAAGTGGAACTCATTTTAGGTGACAGGTACTTTTGGTGGTTTGAGAAAAGAACGGCAGTCCTGTGACACTTCTAAACCAGTAGTTTATGCCTTGAATTATTGTGGATTTCACTTTAAAGAACTTACAGAATATCTCAGAATATCTACATTGTAGAATATTGTTGGCATAATATATAAAATGCTTAATGCACAGCAAAAGACTGAGCAATTTTTCAAAATACCCAGATTGCAAATGTTAGATAATTATTAATTAGTTCTAAAATATCATGTGTGTTTTTCTGTATTTATAGCCAAGGACAGGTTACGGGAGATTTATGATGCTCTGTGCAAAACTGTGCTGACCTGGCAGTTGCCTCCAAGGAAGGAGGGGCTTCTCAACCCACTGCATGAAACAATTGCTCTTCATTATGGAATCCACTCTGCATTCTGGCACACACATCCCTGGGTTCTTGGTTTATTTCCAAATGCTCAAACTCAGTTGACAATAAAACTACCCAAATAAAAATGACTTGACTCTTACCTGGTTTTCTGTTATGCAACATAGTATTTTGATCATTGCACATGCGGCAATAGTAATTCTTATATTAGTAGAATACATCTGGAGTCATCAACAAATCTAATTTTAACTAGATTGTTAAGTGATTACAAACAATCGTTCTTTTTGTCTCAGTTAAGATGGTACCCTTAGTTTTAACCTCCATCTACCCTTTTATGAAAAACAGTTAATTCTATATTTCCTCCAATGAAGTATTTAAAGTAGCTCAGGCTGAATATAATGTACACAAATATCATAATGTTAATTCCTTTCAGGTAATGTCTATATTTTAGATGTAACCCTTTCAACCACATTACTAACTAGCTATTTTTTATCACTACTTTCTAGGTAAGGAAATTAGGCCATTGTTCACATAGGGATAAATGGATTTTCCAATTTTTTCTCCTTTCTATCAGCTTTTAAATGATTTCACTAGCAGATCCTTTTTAGGGAAAAAACATTGTGATACAATGTGATATAATCTTGCAATAAAAAAAAAAGATCTTCACTTCCAAATACAGTGAAATAAACACACAAAACATTTCTTTTACTTTTTAATTTTCGTAGACAGACATGACCTTCTCCTAAGAAAGAGGATCCTGCCATACAGAAGCTGAGAAGCCCCACTAAAATCACTCAGGGAGAAGGGCTGAATATCACCAACAAAAGACCCTGCCATGCTGACAACAGTTACTACAGTCCACTAAGAAGCCTGGGTGCCTGCTACATTTTAAACACTATTCTAAAGCATGAGAATGTGTGTTCAACAAGGAGGTTGACCAAAAAAACACATTTAAAGATTTATAGATTGAAAGTTCCAGGACCACAAATATATGGTAAAACTCTGCAAAAGATGCTCACACGAGATAGTAGTAGTCTAGGTAAGTATTTCTACAACAATAGCATTCTGCTCTCATCATTGTTTGTCTGTTGACCTATCCTACACTCTTTAATATGTGCATTCACCAGGACCAACTTGCCTTACTTTTGTTGTGTTGTATATGTGAAGTGTATATACAAGTCAACTTCTTGTCAAGTTGAATACATTTTCTTGGCATCACGCCACTAAAGCCTGAACTAAGTAAGTCAAATTTGATGGTTAGAGTATTTCACTATGTGCACATATATTAACATGTTTTACATACAAATTTAATATAAATTTAAATATAAATATAAGTTTAAATATCTAAATAGTCTATAATCCTTATACAGATACAAAGATATTAATAAATCTTTCTAATAATGAGATAATTCCTACAAAGGTATGACAGGTTTAACATGCAAGAGTTCCTCAATAAGTGATAGTAGTTAGTATTTCTGTTACAGAATAATCAATCGCTATGCTAAAATTCAGCATTTTCTCCCCAATGCTCTCTTTTTCATGGCTTGCTACTTTGCACTGGGGACCCAAGAAAAGATTCTTACCTCATGCCTTCCAGTTACACAGATCTTAAAATCTAAGCTCTTTAATTGCAATTTTATTTCTTTTCCCAATCACATTCTCCCCATGGGACTTTGGTAGAGGTAAGTAGAAATAACAGCACGGCACAAAAGCTTCAAGAATTATGATTCTGTGCATTGGCAGACAGTCAAGTCAAGCTAATGAGTGGCAGAATCCAGTAACAACTCAGTGACATTTTTTTTTTACTTCAATTCTGATCTAATCTCAGGTTTATAGCACATGTCACTGGAGGTCCAAGTTGAGATGTGAATAGATTCTCTTCCCCCTATCAGATCATACAATGAACACAAATAACTACTAGACTAAGTGCAATCTGAGCAACTAGACTTGAACATCCGAAAAGATTCCAGTGCTACAGAGGAGGGCAAGAGGACCCTGTTAACTCCATGTTGTTTACCAGATTGCTTGATATACTCCTTAGTCCTAAAAGGTGGATCTGCTAAGATGGGAGGATTTTCAGAAGTAATGGGTAGTAATGCTACCCATTCCATAGGCCGTCCTGCTTGATCATGAAGAGCCACACTCCCTAATTTACACCCCCAAACAAATTCTGGAACATGGGAGTGTATCTTCTTTTCTGCACACACAAAGTTGGGAAGGGAATAGACAGAAAACAGATTTTGCTAATTACTGAAAATATGGTAAGGCACTTTATTTGGTTTTATAGAACATTTCTCAAAGTCTGTAAGACTATGAAGAAATCCACTCAGAAAGTCATTAAAAAACCCTGTGGTCTTTTGATGGGGATCATATCAAATATTTAAAAACCTAATTTCATAACTAAAATAGAATTAGATTTTAAAAGTGGTTCTGAACTATCTTCTGTATGTCAAATACTGTTCTAAGTAGCCAGAACAATGTTTGTTGTTTTATTAGATATATGTTACAATACATTCCTTATTATTAATACTTATGAGTTCTCTATCTTGTTCAGGGATCTCTTCCCTTAACCATCTAGAATTCTTATAAGACAAAATAAACAATTGGCACACAATAACAACAAAATGCTTTTCATTTTCAGTAGCAGTAATAGGATAAAGTTCATACATGGTTTTATGTGCTAATAAGATGGGCTGAATTCAATTTACTCAGGGATACTAGAGTCCTGGATGGGTCATGAGGTAGTATAGAAGAGAATTCAAAATTAATGGTGCACTCTTTTATCAGCTAAAACAGTCTTTATCTATTTGAGGATGTAATGTGTTTGTTTTGTTTCAAGACAGAGTCTCATTAAAAAAACTAGGTTGGTCTCAAACCTATAGTGATCTATCTGCCTGTCTTTAGAGTAGGCACTGAAGGCATGCACAGTCAAGCTGTTTCTAATTAAAATCCTGATGGGGATGTCTTCTGTACATATGTTTCTCTTATTGGTTAATGAATAAAGCACTGTGTGGCTAGTGGCCAGGCAGGAAGGGTAGGTGATGCTTCCAAAGAAGGAGGATTCAGGGAAGTGTAAGCAGAAAATAATCTCGATTTGAGCCTAGGAAGAGAGGACAGAAGTCACCCATTCTCTAGTAAGATATGGAAATATATAGATTTGTAGCTACAGGTTAATAATTAAGACAGAGCTAGCCAATAAGAAGCCCACGTCATTGGCCCACAGTTTCATAATTAACATAAATCTCTGTGTGCCATTTTAGGGCTCAAGGGCATTAGGACCTACCAGAAAAAGAACCTCATGTTACAAAAACCCACACTTTTGAGATTTTTCCTGCCTCAACATTGCATCTGAAAGAAGGAAGGTGTCATTGTAGAACTATGAATGACTTGATCCATATGAAAACCTTTTCCCACCCCACCCCTATAGTTTGCTCTTTTTCCTTTTTTTTTTTTTTTTTTTAATTTTCTCAACTGGTTTTTCTTAAGAAGTCTAACTCTAACTCAAATAGACCATGGACATATCAAGATGCTTTCATGTTCTGTGCTCTTTGCATTTCAACCCAATCAAATGGCAGGATGAAAGGATGGCCAGGAAAGGAAGAGCAGATAGTGGTAATTCCCCTTTAAGGACAGGCTAGTTACATCTCTCTATTTAAACACAGAGCTCTTTCAAGCCCAGATCAAGGGCTACAGGCTCCACACCCTTCTTGAACTAAAGGACTCTGGTGTCGCTTTCTTTCTTTGAACTCGATGTGTTTCCAGGAAAAGAGCCAATTCTCTTTTCCTACTTTTCTTTTATTCTTTTCTGAATGAATAATTTGTTCCCACTTAGTTCATAACTTCTGTGAGAAGGAAAGGATGACCTTGTGAACTGACAGGAATTAAAGTTTTAATTCATGCCTATTATTGAACCATTTCAACTTCATGCTATGCCACTTAAAGCAAATGAAACTTTTCAACTCTTAGCAACAAGCTGAGGGACCTCACAAAGGCCGTTCTCTGTGGGACAGTGCAAAAGGCAAAAATGTTTACAAATCATTTTTCTTGTCTTCAACTCTCTATATGGGATCATATAGGCATGCCATAAATGTTGACTGACTGTGATCAACATTTTATTTTGACAATTTAAAACCAAACAGTGGCCACTGTTCCACAAATTCAAAAGAATTACAAGTTTTGTTGTCAACCTTTCCCTGCTGCAATCTTCCACATTCTGTTCTAAGCCAGTGGCTAGCCGCTATAAAAGGAACAACACTGTTTTTAAATACATTTGAGCAAATGTGTTCAGTAAATGTCGAAAAACAAAGAGTTACCAACTTATTGTAAAGAAGAATTGAAAATGCAGAAAGCCAATCCTGGCTTTGTTAGGTGCTGGACCACCAGAATACACCCTTATCTATTTGAAAGTTTCCTTCATTCCTAGCCTGCCAGGAACTCACCTGGGTCTGAGTATTACTTTTTATGTCTCCCCTGAGTACAGGGCCATGTGAAGGAGCTTTAGAAATCTTAGATGGTTTATGGGTTTGGAATTTGAAAGGCAGTTTCTTTGATCACTTTCAGAGTCTGTCACACACAAGCCTCTCCACGCCCTTACTGCACCCTAGAGCATCACAGTAGCTGAGAAGCCTGCAGCTTCTAGCTCTGTTTTCTCTTTTTCCCTAAATGAAAATCTATGTAGCCTTTGTATACATCCTTTTCTTTTATCTTTTTACATTTTATGTATGTATGTATGTTTGTATTTAATTTTGCAAACACTCCTATTTGGAGACTTTAGAGATGGAAGAAACTATCATCTCTTTAAAATGAGATAGCTGTTAAGAATTCAATTAAGAATAATGAAATCCCATATTCATGTGTATACATTCCCTGGTGCCAACCAAGGAATCCTATAAATGGTATGGCTAATAGTTCCTGGGGACCTTACCCCAGGTCTACTCATGGGAAATATTGTACTTTAAAAACAAAACTCTCCACAAGTCACCTTTGGAAAGTCCCTTCACTGTCCCCAAAGATTACAGTAATGAGAGACATTTGAACTATATACTAAGAACACAGAACCACAGAACTATTACAAAGATGGGTATTTGTGCTTGTTTTTGTAGAGCATTGTTACAATTAAATACAGTGTAATCCTGACTTGGCTATGGGGTTCAGTAGTTTGGAAAACACTAGTTCAGATGTTACTGTAAAGGCATGTTGAAGATGTGACTGGCATCTGCAATCATTTGAAGATGCGGATGCTTCATAATTTTGAAAGTCTGCATCCAATTTGTGGATAGCTTTGAAAATCTGAGGGTTCTTAGAGAGCAAAGAGTTCTACCTCCCAACTACTGCACAGAAATTGTTCCTGAATTTCCAGTCTTTAGACCCACTTCAACATTCAATTTCTAACTGAATCTCTAGCCTGGTAGTTTGCCCAAGAGCATTTTGAACTACTAACCTCACAATTCCCTAAGAAAATTTTTTAAAAATCAATCAGCATCTCTTTTTTTGCTTTTCTCTTCCCTTATATTTGTTCACAAACATCAATCTATCTTCCAATCAAAACACACATATACAACTCATACACATAGACATACATTTGGCTTCTCTGAAGAACTCTTCCTGGTAAAATTTTTGAAAGAAATATTTACATAGCTTTGTTTATGAGCAAGCAAGACAGCTCAATAGTTTTCTTACAGTTATTACTCTTACATTTTCATTGCTATCTAAATGTAATGTATTTCATAACATTTCATTACTATCTCTAGGCCACACAATTTTGAATTTCAAGTAGACTTTTCTCTAAAAATTCCTATACATAACCTGTATAATACTTCAAAGACCTTTGTTACAAAGGAAACTATTTTTGTTTAATATGGGAGAGCAAACACTGTAAAGAACAGTACTTTGCAGTATACATGAAGGTATTGCTTGGGTCACTGTCTTGTAGTTGTCTTTCTGAAAAGAGGGTAGAAGTAGGATTCTCTGTTTCCTTGTTTATCTCTGCTCTGTCTGTGCCCATAGGCAACTGTGTATCAATGTGCCTATTACAGGAAAAGAACCCTGCCTTCCTGGACAACATACAGTGATGTACTGAGATATCCACAATCTACACTGGCCTCCAGAATTGCTTAGTGTCCTTCATATAGCATAGAACATGAGCTGGGATACATTAGAAGTAAAAATACACTTTCAATATCGGTTTAATGAAGTCTCCTGTTTTATTCACAATGCACATAATGTAGTTTGGTGCAAGACATACAGATTTCCCCTCATCCTGCTTTTCTAAAGTAAATGACAAAGACTGGACAATTGTGTTTCTGAAAAGGGGCACACTCTCCAGTGTAAGTTTTCTGAGAGATGGTGCTTTTATTTTGAGTTAGTGTCACCTACTTGTGATAGGTACTCTAATTAAACATGTGTTTTTGTTCTCATAATACTAATAAGAATGAGATCGATAAAAATGGGATATTTTTGTCAGAAAGGATATAGGGGGTTTTCTTGCCCAAGATCTTTAAATTGTGGGAAAATTATACATGAGATAAATCAGAGCCTATGGAGTAGAACTGACAGATTCTGGTGTGAGTAAAGAGTAGTTTAAATATACCCACTAATAAGCCAAATAATAAGTGTACCATTTTAGGTAGTTAAAAATATTTGAAATTTAAAATATAGGGTTTTTAAATATAAATCTCTGAGCCAAATGCTA
Organism: Cricetiscus sungorus; assembly: GCA_030556225.1. Classification (NCBI taxonomy): domain Eukaryota; kingdom Metazoa; phylum Chordata; class Mammalia; order Rodentia; family Cricetidae; genus Cricetiscus; species Cricetiscus sungorus. Next base: position 38,438,819 of record JANBXA010000600.1, read on the forward strand.
CAGTAATATCCTAAATTATACATTTCCCTTCAACAAAATATCCATCAAAAGCATATAGCACTCAAAACTAAACACAGCTTTGATGAAAACTGACTTGAAAATATTGTGGTAAACTTACAAATTTTAAATTGTGAATTAGGTTATATTGCCTACCATATCAAAATCAATTCCCCAATGTTTATGTAGATGCATATATATCCTTGCATTAAGAACAATAGGAGACATCACAATCCTCAATTTCAAGATGTTCTACACAGTTACAGAAATAAAATCAGCTTGATACTAGCACAAAAACACACCCATTGATCAACAGAATCAAATTGAAGACCCAGACATGAATCCACACACATATGGATAGCTTGTTTTTCATAAAGAAGCCAGAAATACATACCAGAAAAAGACAACATCTTGAAAAAAATGAGTGTTAGTCAAAGTGACACCTGCATATATAAAATCCAAACAGATTCATGCTATCAACCTGCATAAACCTTAATGCCAGATGGATCAAAGACCTCAACAAAAAACATATATACTTAACCTGGTTGATGAAAATGTGGCAAACAGCCTCAAACCCATTGGCACAGGAAAAGACTTTCTGAACAGAAGTGTGTTAGCACAGGTACTATGATCATCAATTAACAGATGGGACCTCATGAAGCTCAAAAGCTTCCGCACAGTAAAGGACAAAGTAGCAGCCATAAAATAGGAAAATATTTTTACCAATATTTTCCACATCCAAAGACAACTAATATCCAAAATACATAAAGAACTCAAGAAACTAGATAATGGGAAAACAACAAATAATCCAATAAAAAATTAGGGTACAGATCTAAACAGAATACTCAAATGACTGAGGAACAAGAAATGTTCTTCATCCTTAGTCATCAGGGAAATGCAAATCAAAACAACTTTGAGATTTCATCTTAAACCTGTGAGAATGGCTAAGACCAATAAAGCAAGTGACAGTGCGTGCTGTTAAAGATGTGGAGGGAGGAGAACACTCACACATTGATGGTAAGAGTGCAAATTTGCACAGCCACGATGGGAATCAGTGTAGTAGCTCATTAGGAAAATGAGAATTGATGTACCTCAAGATCCAGCTATACCACTCTTAGGCATATGCTCAAAAGACACTTCATCCTACCAGAGACACTTGCTCAATGTTGTTCCTTGATGCTTCATTCATAATTGTCAGAAAATGAAAACAACCAAGATGTTCCTCAACTGATGAATGGCAGTAAAAGGACTCCTAGTGATATCTGGTACACTCATAGATCCATGCCTGCCTCAGTCATCAGAAAACCTTCCTCCTACAGCAAATGGGAACAAATATAGAGACCCACAGCCAGACAACATGCAGAGTGAGAGACCTTGGAACACTAAATGTTCCTAAATGGATACCTTCATCAAATGCTCCCCTCAGGGCTGAGGGACCATCAAGGAAGGAGAACCACGAAGTAAGAGTGTTAGAGCCAGAGGAGATTCAGCCTTTCTAATCATCATGTTCAGAGATCATATAAACTCACAGGGACTGAAGACGTACTCACAGGTCCTACACAGGTCTGCACCAGGTTCTTTGCTTATTGTAGGGCTTCCAGTTTTGTGTTTTATAGGATTCTGGAGTGTGTGAATAAGTGGGTTTCTGTTTCTTGTTCCTTCTCTTGGGCTCTTTTCCTTCTGTTTTTTGATTTTGTCCAAATCCAATATGCTAGTTTTTGTTTTATCTTATTGTATTTTTATATTATATTATATTATATTATATTATATTATATTATATTATAATCCCTTAGTAACCTGTTTGTTTTCTTTTGAGAGACAGAAGGAAAGTCAATTCAGAGGGGAGGAGAGGTGTAGAGTACCTGGGAGGAATAGACTGTGGGGAAACCATAATCAGGATATGTTATGTGAAAAGAAATCTGTTTTCAAAGAAAGGAAAACACTAATAATTGTTTTTAAAAAATGATCATATTAAGAAACAGTGGATCACATTCTGTAATGGGATGACATGCAAAACAATTTTACATCTTTCCTTAAAAAGCAAGTAAACTATGGTTTGATACTATGAAAATATTTTATATGATATAATTTAGCAATATAAAAGATGTTTTCCATACATAGATGACATTAATACTAAAAATGCCCCATCAAGTAAAAATTTAAACATAATGAATTAACTTTTTTGATAGTTTTAGCATTTATTATAACTGATCTTTGGTTTGTAATAATTTCAAATAAATTTTTCATTTTATATAGACATTAAAGTATTAAAAGTGAACCCAAAATTGTGTTTTCTTTTTAATCAGTGCTGTGGAACCAATCCTAAAGTTTTGGGGACCCAGACAAGCACACCACCATTAAGCTATGTATCTGCACACTTAGTCCTGCATATATCCTACTCATTCAATACTAAATATCTGTTAATTTTTATAAGTTCATTTTCTCTTTGAATACAGTATTTTACAGATTTTCTTGAGTTTGGTTTTAACTGTAACACTAACTTGCCTTTAGTGTATAAGGAATTAGTAATTTTTATGCATAATTTCAACATAGTTCACAACTCATATCTTTTCTTTACATTGTGTTGAAGTATATACAAACATCTACAGCCTACAATGGCAACCATAAAAATCTCGTGTATACATTGCTGAATAATAGTTCAATGAATTAAAAATTTAGTTCTCCCAGAGAGATAACAATGTTACATAAAATCCAAAGCAGAATTTGCTCATGTCAAGCTATATTTTTGCCTTCAAGATTGTTTCTTTAAAATAATATTATTTATAAAAACACTATGTGTACAAATATTATATTCATATTATTTGGACATAAAATCCAACCTTAGAAACAAGATCACTCTCTCTCTCTCTCTCACATACACACATCACACATACAGAGCATGGCAACATTTGCAAACAAAATGGTCATTTGTCCATGAATGGACCACCTCAAGTGCTCTTCTCCAGTTCCTGAAAATGGCATCATTACCTTCTTCTTTGTGTTGGTATTTCATTATTTTGCTTTGAACTTGACACCAGCACTATCTCTATGAAATTTATTAACCTACATTGTACAAGAGAATTGACTTCCAGGACAGTCAAGGCTACACAGGGGGGAAAAACAAAACAAAACAAAAAAACAACCAAATAAAAAAAACCAAGCTAACCAACCAAACAAACAAACCAAAAGAATGGTAATACATTGTTTCTTATCGTTCCAAATCCCCAGACTAATTTATGATGGAAATTGGCATTCTAAAAAACTGAGGGGCTGGAGATATGTTTCAAGAAAACTTCCCATTCCTGTAGTGGATGGGGATTTAGTGCTCACCACAGGCATCATGGCTGATGACTATCTATAACTACACTTTCAGAGGATCTGAGCCCTCTTTTGGCCTCTGTGGAAACCATATGTGTGTGATATACATACACAGATGTGGTCAAAACACCTATATTCAAAAGTTTTCAAAATATTTTCAAAAGTTCATATAAGAAATTCCTTCATAAAAATAATGGTCTTAAGTACATTACTCTTTACACTCTGACTCACTAAAAATTGAGAAGAAGGTGCAAGATTTTGTTTGCATAGTTTTCTAAAAGAAAGATATATCCTTATCTACCTAATCTACCAAGAGAAACAGGATTTATGAAAGACATCTTGCTTTTGTTTGTTTTTAAATGACTAGTTCCAAAAAAATTTAAGAGCTTCCATTTTTTCCTTAGCAAACCATTAAAATGTGAACAAATTTAGGGTGCTATTATTTTTTTTCTGTAGCTAATAATAAATTTTAATTTAAATTTTGCTTTGGAAAGGGACATATGAGAGCTAAAGAGGTTGCTCAGTGGCTAGGAATGCTCTGTAGTGGTGGCACACACCTATAATCCCAGCATTTAAGAGGCATAGGCAAGCAGATCTCTGAGAGTTTAAGGCCAGTTTAGTACACAGAACTAATTCATGAGAGCCAAAGCTACACAAAGAAACCCCGTCTTGGAAAACAACAAACAAATAAAAAAAAATTGCACAATCACCAAAGTCTAGCTCCAGGGTTCTGACATTTTCTTATGGCTTCCTTGGGTCTCTGTTGTAGTCACACAACCATACAAGCACAGAATTAAAAATAAAATACTTTTTTTTTTTTTTTTTTTGCAAAGGAATGACAAATTATTTTGTCTTCACATGGAAATTAAATTCATACTAAACAGTCATTTAAGAGTTGTTTTAGGGGTTTTTTTGTTGTTGTTTATTAGGTGGTGTGTGTGTGTGTGTGTGTGTGTGTGTGTGTGTGTGTGTGTGTGTTTATGTGTGTGTTTTAATCCTAGATAGTCTGTATTTTGGGTGGAAGATGGCAGGAAAAGGGTGACATATCAATACTTGTCTTCTGTGTTCCTATCATTCAGCTAGACCACAACTTTCTCTATAGTAAGGAATATGCAAATTGAACTTGTCATTGGAATTCAACAGAAAACTTTTCAGATCATCTCAGGGGAAATGTGTGAGACTTTCAGAGAGTGATGTGCTTTCTTTCTACCTCCTCCTTTTCTAGACACATCCATATGGTCCCGAAGAAGATGCTGGGAGCCCAACAGATGTTGAGTATGTTAGGTGGAATTAAGATAAAGAAGGACTTGCTAGCCACAATAAATACATTCTTAAAATAGTCCCTCTATCATCATAATGATAAATAAAAGACTCTTTGTTAAACCATTGATTGCTAGATATGATGTTTACAGTTAGTGACAAATAATTAGCAAAATATGCATGATAAAAAATAGTCTATAAGAGGATATAATCTATATCAAGATCAATGAGCTCTAGGCAATTATATTTTAGATCTGTTTTTATATGGCTGAGAAGTAACCAGTGAGATTCCTATTGTTTTCAATAGAAGAAAATTAGATAAATAAATAATAAAATTACTCTGCTAAATTTAAAATTTTCTTAATGTGATAAAATATTTGCTAAAACTATACCATTACATTCAATAATTCAAAATTGAAAATAATGTTGTTGTTGTTGTTGTTTTAATTATCACTTTTATTCATCAGAGCAATTTAGGTCCCAACCAGGGAAATAAGACAACAGATTGAATAAGGAATTGCTGCACAGAAAACCTGCTAGTAATCCTGACAACACAATTTTATTTTTAACAATCCAGGCACAACTTACAAACCATTAAAGTTGGTAGTGAGGTTGGCTGTCTCTGAGCATCAGGCCACTACTATTAGATGACCAGTCTCCATACTGATCCTGTTGGCTATCTTTCCATGTGCTTGACTATCCTTCAACACCCTTGCTTTAACTGATTCTTACACCACTGAGTTCCCATCATCCCACCTTTGCGAGTAAAGATGGTCTAACCAGAGATCGGATTTGCAACATGATTTCCTTAGAGTATGAACTTCAGAAGCTTGGCAAATCCAAACCCTTTATTTCTGCCATGTCAGTATTTTCAAAGCCCAGAGACTGTTATAGAAACTCAGGCATTTTTTTTCTCAAGAACTTAAAACTCAGCAGGATTGAATGCATTTCTCATAGAAGGTAGAGCCCTTAAGGTAGAAGCCCACCTGATAGGTCCCTTGTTCTCAGCTACAGAATTGCCAAATTACATCCTGTCATGAAGATAAGAGAATGTTTACTTTGTCTTTGAATAATGCCTTTTTTATGAACACGGATGCCCCAGGCTCCAGACCACTGCTCTTAAAAACCCACTCAGGGTTGGGAAAAGCAAGCATGAAAACTAGACTCAATCCTGGCTTCTTTCCCTCACTGCAGGAGTCGTTGACAGTCTTCCTAGACTTTTAACCTGAAAAAAGAAAACTTTTCAGTGCTGTAACCAAGAATCAGATAGAAAATATAACATTCTCGAGATGCTAGGGATTAAACTCGGGATTCAAGGGCCAGTGATATGGTTCTGTGGATGAAGATGCTTGCTTACATCAAGGCTAATGACCTGAATCTCACTCCAGAACTCACATGATAAAAGGAGGGAACTGGCTCCGAAAGTCATCTTTTGACCTCTATTTGTACCCATGTGTGTCTATATGCACACACACATATACACAAAAATAATCATAAAAAATAAGAATTAAAAAATACACAATATTCAATTCTGAAGAACAAATTCTCTTAACCTCTACATCTACACTGTAAGCCACAATGATACCTGGTAGTCAGGCTGGAAAATTATAATGATATAGAAGAATATGTTTTCGAAGGCACAAAGTAGAGGCACATATTCTTCTGAGCCATGGAACTGTAATTAAAATTCCAGGACAAAACCACAGAAAGTAGATAATCTGATTAATAGAAACAGGAACAGTTTAACACAGCCAATAAAATTATAAAGAACAAGAGAAATACTGATCTGTGTGTTAAACTGTAATAATTAAAAACTGTAATATTGACATGGACCTTAGCAAAACTATCAGTAGAAAAAATAGAAAAGACAGAAACAGGTTCATACATTCAAAGAAAGCTGATTCTTGATAAGGTTGCTACTAGAATACAGAGAGGGAAGGGTCTGTCTTTTCAAAAGTGCAAGTCCGTTAACTAACCATCAAGAAGTTTTATGTTGTTTTGAATTTCTCAACTTTTAATTTTGTACATGCAAGAATGTTTCTTTTTGGTATATTACACACATGCTGATTCCTAAGGAGGCTAGAACCTGTTACGTACCCTGGACCTGTATTTTCTGGCAGTTTTACCCAACATAGGTGCTGGGAGCTGAACTCAGGTCCTCTGCAGGCTCGGTACTTCCAATTAATCACAAAGCCATTTTTCCAGCTCCCCTATAGAACTATTAAATGTGAGATTTGTAATGGGTGCTCATTTTCCACACAGCAGAATGAGATCATTTTATCACTACAGCAGGTAAATATTTCATAGGTTACACATAAGTATCAAGTATAAAAGAAGGCACTAACATGGGATTGCTTTGATGTTGAGAGATACAGATCACTATGAGGTAATTTCTTAGGAAAATAGAAACACACTGGATAGAACACATTTGCAAACACTGTAGCTGATAGGGACAGCAAATGTTTGACAGTAGGCATTCATAAGGTCAATGAAAAAGGATGGTGTTCAAAGTTTGGCCTCATTGTTTATCAGATTGCTAATCAAAACCAACATTAAATGCACTATGTACTTTCATGTATATTATAAAAGATAAAATAAACATCTGTGGGATACAATTTTCTCTCAATACATAAACACATTGCTAAAGGATGCAATCAGAATAATTAGCCATCATCTGGAACATTCCTTTCCCATTGTAAGACCACAAAAATCTTTTTTGGCTATTTTAAGATGCTCATTACACTGTTTTTAACTATAGCCACCTAAATGTCACAAAACATCAGAATTTATTACTCCTATATCGATATGCTTACACACATTGATTATTTTCTCCTGTTCTGTTTCTTCCCAGTTTACTATGTATTCTTTGGCAACCACTATTCCACATTCTCTGCTTTTAAAAGAACAGCTTTAGGATTTTACATATAGAGTCAGCACTCATGTGTGTGCATACACACACACACACACACACACACACACACACACACACACATAAAATAAAAATTAAATAAATCACATTGGTAAATACAAGGACCAAAAATAATTATGTAAAATCACAATCACATTTTGAATAAGTTTCTGCACAAGCACAGATATGAAAATTATGAAGATCAAAAATTTAAACAAAATATAAGGGAGATAAAAACTAAGAAAATAACTTAGATTCTCATCTATGATGACAAGGCATATTGTACGGTTCATATTAATTTCTCAACATGTCAATCAAAGCTTGACTAATTGTAGTTACCAGTTAATAATAATGTTTACTACTCAAAAATTTTATGCTAAAATTTAATGATTCATAATTGAAAATTTTAATTACAGGTGGTTGTGAGTCACCATGTAGGTGCTGGGATTTGAACTAGGCTCTTTTGAAGAACAACCATTGAGCCATTTCTTTAGCCCCTTTTTTACTTAGAAAATAATGTGGTCAAAATACACAGTTCTATCCATTCTAAAGACATAAATCTGTGGCGCTGACTGGATTCATAACATTGCAAAAAAATATCAACAGCTGTAATGTAAAAGAAAATGATGGATCTTATATTTTCTTTGTTTTTTGAAGAGTGGACGCAACAGGAGACTGGTCCCCTCCTTGTTTTTGACTCAATCCTGTTTGAGTCTGGTAATGTTACATACATCCTCAAAATTTCTTGTCTCTGGTTGAGAGGAGACAAACAGCAAAGTTTTAAAGGAGTTTGAAACATTGTGTCCCCTGGACCAATAAGCAGAGAAGCCATTTCCAAAGAAGTTACTACTGTTTATTCTGTGATATAAAATGCTTCAAACTCAGGTAGAGAGAAAGCTCTCTGCCAAGGGCTCTGGTGGAGGCTTGTTTGCTGTTTACGCAGGACTTCTTCTGTTACTCCCTTAGATATTGTGAGCACCTGATTAGATAATGTTCCACTGTCTCTGCTACTTGCTATTTGTCCTTTTACATCTGCTTGCTACAAGTGTAAACTCACCTAAAACTAGAAGAGCAGTTGTCATAGTCATTCTCCTGTAGACAGAGCACAATCTAATTCCAAAACCTTTAAACCCCTCCAACAGAAACTCTGTAATTATGAAGCAGTAATTCTTCATTACCTCTATCCTACACACTTAGCTCTGGCAATGTCTGATCTAGTGTCTGTCCTGTGTCCTTTATGGATTTGCTTATTCCAGATAACTTATATAATTTTCACTAAATTTTTTCTTTGCTATGTAATTTGGAGTCAACATTTCCCCAGTAACTAATGACACCTGGTATCTTTTCACATATAAGTCAATTGCAGGTCTATTGATAAATTCGCCTAAGCATAAGTTAGATACATTTTCTTTGACAAATTTCAAACATTCTTTATGTATTCAGGATATTAACTCTGCTTTACAGAAATGCTAATGTAGATGTTAATATAATGAGAACATTTCATTATTTCCTTTTCTGGTTACTCGTTACAGGTTTATGAAACAACTGTTTTTTGTACTTTGACATCATAATGCACAGTTTTCCTGATGTGCTTTGCTTTAGGAACTTCCCCACATGTGCTCTTCATTTTATATTTTTATGATCATAGTGGTGGTTAAGAGAGATGCTTACTCTTCTTACGCCAAAGGATTTTTATTGTCTGTGTCTAATTTATCAGAGTAGTGTTTCTGCAGTGTTGACTTGCAACACAGAAAGCAAGCATTCTTATGATTCTTATCTTAGGTGAAATATGTTGACATTTTACCCCTGAATATCCTGAATTTCCTGTGTTGAAAATGCTCCTTTTTCATGTTGCATGTCACCCACTTTCTGAACTTTCCCCCTTTCTTCTTCAAAAGTTGGTAAATTTTGTCATGAGCTTCTCTTGAATGTATATGCATGTCTTTATTCATTCTATTGATGTGTATTATGCTGTTTTTTAATGTTGGTCCCTATAATATTCCCAATTGACATTTTATCCAATTGCTATACATTGCTGATCTTAGCAGATAGCAGAAAGCTGATGAATTTAGTTGGCATATTTCTTTTCATGTCTGATGTCAGTGAAGGGCCAGTAGTGAGCTTAGAACTCCATTTGGCTGACCTTAATCTTCATTTCACTTTTTATTTATCACATTCCCAAATAAGTCTGTTATATTGTCTTATTGTCCACATGATCTGTCTACTTAGTCATTTCTACTTATGCTGACACACAGTCTAGAAAATATTGCAAGGTTCTTTTTAATTTACCCATTACAATCATATTAGTTTGGTCTCTACATTTAACTGTTTGATTCTGAGCAAACCATACAACCTCTTTTGACCTCAGTTATTTGCTTATAAATTACACAGCTTTTAAAATAAGTCTGCTTCATAATGTATTATATATATATATAACACACACACACATATATATATACATATATATATATATATATATATATATATATATATACTTACTTAATATACACTAGTTGTTAAAACATTTCAGGTACAGATTTTTATGTGCAGACATCATAACTTGTTAGCCCATTGTTTGGGGTATTACATGTAAAATACATTTACATAGTATATATGAGAACTCTCCAGAATTAATAAAGTATCTAGCTGGTAAAAAATGGTTGCACTAGAAAGGAATTTATTGTGATACAGAAATCTGAAGTGGTTAGGTTTAACAGTCAGCTGATACAGCCTACAATCGCCTGAAAAGGGAGCCTTAGTGGAGGCCTGCCTAAACCAGGCTAGCTTGATGGCATATCTGTGAGGCTGGTCACGTTAACTAAGTGGGAGGACCCACCCTACATGTAACCAGCACTTTTGATAGCTCACATAAAAAGACAGGAAGCAAAGAAAGCTGTTCCCTTTTGGCTCTCTTGGGCTTTACTCTTGCTGACAAGTTCATCTATCCTATCATTTTTGGGGTTGATTCTTCAGCTGAAATTAAAAACAGATTCTCTGGGATTCTAAGATCGACTGAAGATTTGTTGCTCTTGAGGAAACTTCCAGGCCTTTTGTACAATTTTGGGAGTGCTGGGGTTCCCAGCATTGTAAACAGAGATAGCTATTATAAATGAAAGAATAATACTATACAAGTGAATATTTTCATAGGGTAACCAGTATTATTTGCTTAGTCACTCAGAGAATTGTATATTTAAGAAGTTTTCAAATGAACAATGAATATCTTGAATGTTGAGAATAATATTCCTATGTCACCCCATACATGGAAATAGAAACAATAGAGACCAGAGAATATATATTAATGTTTCAGGCCTCAAAAAATAGCACTGTGCTTTGTTTAAAGTGAATCTGGCCTGTTTCCTAAAACCATGATCTCTTTTAGTAAAACTGCAGCAACAACTCATAGAAACTTCAAACTGTGGTAGTTTGAAACTGCATGTTCTCAGGTATAGGACACACATCCTGAAGCCTATCAACAGTAACAGATAGGAAGCATGGCTTCAGTAGCAATTGTTAAGTAGCGTTTCCGAGTTGAGAATGCATTGCCTATTCAAAGGTATGATACCTAATCTTATTTCCTATTAATTGAAAAGCAACAATGGAGGTCAGCATCAAAAATTCTGCCCTTCGTCTACTGAAGAGGATCCTTGCTTGATGTTTTTGTTCTCTGCTGTGTCCAAAATAACTTACTTGTGGGAGAAAGAAAATGACTGGAAGAATAATAGAGCATCTCTTACAGGAAGGTCATTTTCAAAGGAGAGATTTAAAAATGCTATAATATGAGACTTAAGGTTTGGTATCTAATATTACCAAGAAAAGTGAAATTCCCACAAAGCAACAGTCAGTTACTATAGCAACCTTGCAGATAGCACAAAGGGACTCATCTTTATTCAGCACAGTTTTATAGAATTTATCATCCTGAATGTGACAGTATGTACTATCTTTGCTGGTCTGCTGTGACATCCTAATATATAGACATTATTAGCTAGATCCAATGGCTCATTATTTACCAGTCAAAAAGGTTAGGCCTCTGAACACACAGTTAAAATTAAGGTAGAATATTTCAACAGTTAATCATGGTATCCACAAATTACAAAACAGGTATTGGCAACTTTGTTGAAATTCTTACTTCAATAATAATTGAAACACAAACATTTATTTGCCCAAATAAGGAAATGTAATCAAATTGCTATCAAAAGTAAAATTCCCTGGCACAAAAGCACACAACACTCTGTTGTAATTGGGTAAAACTTTGAGAATTAAAGTTGTCTGAGAAGATGTTGTGATGGGAAGAAACCAACAGTGGGCATCATTGACAATTTCCAAGAAGGATTCCATGTGAAAGACAGTGGAATTATTCCATTTATGTCTTTAAAGTGTGGTGTAAAATAATCTACCTCAAGACCTCATATGGTCTAGGACATCTATACTTTAAATCAGAATACGTCTGCATACACACACTTGGTTGAACTCAATTATTTGACTTAAAAAGACAAGAGTTAAAATTGCATTATAAACTGGAATTTATAAAGCACCCTTGCAATCCCAGTAGCTAGGGCACAAGGCAACAGATTCAAAAGTTCAAGGCCAGCCTGAGCAGGTCAGAGATGCCCTGCCTATCTTTTGCATCACACCTTACAGAAAATCATTCCCTAAAGAACACTGCACAAATAAATGAAACAAAATCAGTATGTTAAGAGTACCAAATTCACAGGAGTATTAAAAACTACACTGTAGTGTGGAATAAATTTTAGCATTTGGGGTTTTAACTAATACAGAGATTTTTATCTAACCTTTTTATAGAGTAGTAAACCCATTTTTGTGCTTTCTTTTAAATAACCTACTGGGGAGTATATTACAAATATCTACTGGTAGTTTAGTTAATGGAAAATCATATGTAAAGGTATTTACACAAATACTCTAAAGAATGGTTTAAATACTTGAACCAAAAATTACATTTAGGCACACAGAAATTAAAAGGTTAAAATAGAAAAATCTGGTAGAAAAGTAAGTTTCAAAATTTCCTCAGAAATCTTTAATGTACATCCTTAAATCATCTCATGGCCATTTTCTTCGAAAGATGGCAATACAACGATGGCTTCAGTAAAATTCTTGAATGGTTATGGCCCAAACCAAAGAAAAAGAAAAAAGCAGTTTCTTTTTAAGCAAATACTTGCAGTATTTTTAAAACTGTAGTATGGCCTGCAAAATTACTGAGCAGGGAATAAATAAGATAATAACTTAAAATAGTTGAGATATAGAAAATTTGTAAGAAACCAAGAAACAAAAAATAAAGGAAAAAAAGAATTTCAAATATGAGTTCAAAAGCCCAGGGGAAGTTATTTGCTTCTTGGAGACAAATGGCATTGTTGCAGCCTGTGAGTGCTATGAATAGTCATAGGAGAGCCTGGTGGGAATGTTTCTGTGAGGCAGGCAATATGTCTGTCTCAGCGATGGGAATCCACTGAGCAGTCATGAGGTATTTCCTCACTTTCTGCCTGGCACATTGAAAATGTCATCTAAGGACACATCTTATATGTCCTGAATCTCATAATAATCTTATTAAAGTTTGGAAAACATAATATATGAAATACCCAAGAAAATAAGTTAGGAATACAAATGCAAACATCAATTCACAAATATGTGATTCTCTAGCAGAAATATCTTTGTACCTGTTATATTTGTGAGCCTTTCATTAAGAAAAATAAGGAGTATAACTTTAAACAATTGTCACAGTTGTTTGAAATTGGCATGACTCTAAGAAATAAGATTTGACGAGTGCTAGCCATTGCTGTAATGACGTTCCAGAAGAGCAGCTGTGCATTCTACTGAATTATCTGAGAATGACAGTTATCACTGCTCTTATTTTATCCAAATATTTATTTTCAGCATCTCAATGAGATGTGCCCAGCCCAGTTTTGATAGATTCAACTTTATTCCTAAACAGAGTTCAGGCATTGAAAAGACAATTCTTGTATACTATCTTAACTGCCTCAAATACCAAAAATACAGTATACTGTTATTGGCTTGTATTAGCAAACTCCACAAGAACTAGGGAATTAAGTATATTAGTGTGTCAACCTCAGATATAGCATAGTCTACCAGCTATTTTCTAGGGAGAAAAGCAGCAGGATTTGTAAATATTGTGAGTAGCAGACAAAGGCACACTGATATGAAACTAAAAATGAGTAAGTAACTGATAGTATAATTCTCAGAGTAGGATATAAGTCTGAGAAAACAAGCAAACAAAAAATGTGGTTTAAACCATTTTAATGACCAGCCTTTGTCTTTTAATAGCCATGAATTAAAATGGGGATAATTTAAAAATTATTTATAGTGTGTGTGTGTGTGTGTGTGTGTGTGTGTGTGTGTGTGTGTGTGTGTGTGTTTGGGGGTATGTTTGTGCATGAGTGCATGTAACTATGTGTGAATATGTGTAGAGTGCCTGTTTAAGCTTGAAGATGGTTTCAGGTTCCCTGGAGCTGAAGTTACAGTTTGTTGTGAACTACCCCATGTGGATGCTGGGGACCGAATATAAATCCTCAGAAAGAGCAGCAAGCTCTCATTGGTGGAAAATTTTGAACAGATACCAAGTCTTTGATGCTGCACTTTGAAATGTATTTCTTCATAACAGTCACTATAATTTTGCCACTCTTTTTTGATTAAGTAAACTCATCCTCTCAGCCAGGAGATGTGAGTTAGTCACTAATGAAGGTGGGAGAAAGTCACTAGACTTGAGGGACCCCACAGGGAACCACAACGTTCACTGTAATCCCCCAGTTTGATGGTCTGGTTCCAGTGCTCTTAGTACAAAGACTCTCTTGCCAAACTGTGAAACACTTCTTTATTTTTCTTTTCCCAGAAAACAGAATAGAAAACATTTCAAGGAAAAAACAAGTACAAAGGGATCAGTTAAGCAGAACAAGAAACATTTTTATTTTACTTGGACAGTAAATAATGTATCAGTCACCATCCTTCCCTGAGGGGACATATGTCTTTTCAATCCCTCAAGGTCAAGATGGCAGCAGACATGACTGTAAAGAATGAGAGTATGTCCTTAAAAACTAGCAAGATTGGGCGGCATATGCATGCTGTGGAAGAATGCTTGCACAGCATATACCAGGCTGGGAATTTGATATGTGCTACTACAAAATACAGCAATGTTCAAAGAGAGCATTTATGTCTATCTTTTAGGCCTTCATGGTAGCTATCAGGCTTGAAATATTTCTTCAAGTTTCAAACAAAATGTCATATTCTCCCTAAATATCATTAACAACCAAAACAAAGACTTCAGAAATTTTAAAGGGACCACTGAGATGACTCAGAGGCAGAAAGCACTGTCATCACACATAGTTGACCACATGAGTTCCATGTAGAGAGCTGAATGGATGTGTATTATACTTTGGTCACTCCCACAGCAGTAGCAGCACCAGAGAGAGGAGAATCCTCTGTTAGTACTGCAACAGAAATGAGGGAGACCCTGCCTTTAAGAAGGTAGAAGTGACAACTAACTCAGGAAAGCTGTCTTCGACCTTCCCCACAGCATTGTTCTATTTGCTCTTTTCGGGTGCTGTTTTAAAACACCACCACCAAAAGCAACTTGGGGATCAATAGGCTTACTAGGTTTACTTGGCTTTTATGTCCCTATCACAGTCCATCATTGAGGACATCAAGTTCCAAGGCAGGAGCCTGATGGCAGGATCTTGAAGCAGAAACCATGGATGAAGGATGCTAACCAGCTTGTTTCACCTGTTTGTCCCAGCCCACCTGCCTAGATATGGCGCCTTCAGATGTGAGGTGGGTTTTCCTACATCAATTATCAATCAAGAAAATACTCCAGAGACATGTTTACACACCAATCTCATGGAGGTGATCTCTCAAGTGAGGTGTCCTCTTTCTGGGTGAAAATATATAGGAAACACACAAATAAGAAGCAAGGGGGGAAGGGAGGGAGTGAGGGAGAGAAGGATAAAGACAGGGAGGGAAGGAGGGAGAGAGAGAGGACGGGAAAGAGGGGAGGGAGAGAAGATGAATGGAGCAGAAGGGAGCAGAGCAGACAGGGAGCAGAGCAGTTCTACAGGAGAATGAGTGATACTGAACAAAGCATGGAACATGCAAGGAAACAGAGTCCACACAATTTGGTCAAGAGCTGACATCTGTTCTTCTTGGGCCGCATCTAACCCACATGACCAGGAAGCACGACTGAGTATGAAACAGACTTGGTAGAAATAAAGTATAGCTGAGAGCTGGTCTTTAAATTTACTCCAGTATATAGAGAAGTGGAACAGAGCACATATATTTCCCTTTCTTTTTCCTTCCTTCCTCCTCTCTCTAAGACATACTATAAGTTCAATAAATATAATGTATTATTAGCTTCTGAAAAGAAAATGTTTTGTTTCTAACTAAGTTCTGTTTCTACGGCATCAAATTTCAAATTTCCCTAACTATGTTCTCTTAATACTTATAGCACATCGGAATGGGCTCAGTGGTTAATTCTGATATGATGTTTAACACAAATCTCTTGTTAGACTGTGTCCCTGATTACAAAATGATATATGACCTGATGACAACATAAGACAATCTGTTGTTAAGTTTTCTTTCCTGTTTCATTATCTTTTTGTGATTGCCACAACATGGAAAAGCACTCCTGTTGTATGGGCATAGAAGGCATTAATAGCACTATTTGATATTTAACATCATGAATCAGGCGAAGGCAGCTTAAATAGTAATATGTACCCTGGGCATACTGGTTCTTCATTGTGTTTACACATAGCTCTACTGTTTTCTCCACTTCTATTGAAAAAAAATCATTTGGGAAATTATATGAAAATAAAAATATTTAATTTGTAAATTGAAATTTCCCACTAAATTTTTTTTAACGTGCTTGCAAATTTTAGAAAGATATGCCCTTTGATTCTTTCAGGTGTGCCCCTTTCTCACAAAGTCTTTTTCGACTGTCTGTCACACTGGAAATAATCTCTGAGTTCTTTAGGAAATTGACTAATTTTTCAAGGCTTACTTCAAGTATATATATACTATATTGTCAGTTTCCATGAGATGAATATGATCATTCTATTAGAAGTTATGGTTCTTTTTGATACAGCATATTAAAGGAAAATTTATGTACATGTGCTGAATTATTAGGACAGGAAGAAAATCATGAACAAAAACTTGTACTGGGAAATTATCACCTCACAGCCATCAGGGAGGGCACGATTCTGAAAAGAGATTCCTGCTTCAGTGAGAGGGTATTTAATTTTGTATTAAATTGCAAAATTAAATTGTGTACAAAACTCTAATAATTAGAAATAATGGATTGTGTACAAAACTCTAATAATTATAAATAATTGTAATTTTATTATTTTTAAAATTTCATTTAAAAGTTGCAGGTTTGGGGAGAATGCATTACTATGGTGTGCATATAGAGACCATAGTATAATCTTGGAATTGTGTGTGTGTGTGTGTGTGTGTGTGTGTGTGTGTGTGTGTGTGTTTTATGTGTGATGTGTGCAGGATTGGGGGATTGTGTTTAAGGAGATCAGAGGATAACACTGAAAATTCATCTCTTTCTTCAACTTTACCTGGACCTCAAAATTTGACCTGTAAGCACAAGGCTTGCATAGTTAGACAGCAAGCATCTGTACCCATTGAGTCATCTTGTTGTAACAAAACTTACTCAACATGAAGAATAAAGAATAGTGTGCCGAAGATCTTCCTTCCTTCCTTCCTTCCTTCCTTCCTTCCTTCCTTTCTTTCTTTCTTTCTTTCTTTCTTTCTTTCTTTCTTTCTTTCTTCCTTTGTGGCGCTTGGGGTAGAAACCAGTGCCCTTTAACAGGCCCAGAAATTGCTCTACTATGGACCTGTATTCACATCCCTACTGTCTTAGACAAATGTTGCAAAATTCTAATATTTTAATATCTTTCATTAGGACACAATAATATATCATGCATTGAAACATGATAACGATTTCCTCCTTATTTGCCTTTATTTATAATTCTAGCCAAGGAAATTCTATAGTCCAGTAGAAGTACAACTTTTAGCCAAGGAAGTAGTCTGTCAGTAACTATTGATTATTTAGGGAAATTGACAATGATATATTGAATTTCTAATACTTTTGTCTGTCAGTAGTAAACAAAGAGGTAGGGCAAGAGAACAATGATAGGATGACAAGGCAGGAAAAAACACTCAAATACTACCTCTACAGACACAGCAGAAACAGCAAAGTGGAAATGATTATGTTCTTCAGCTTTATAGAGGGGATGCTACAGTTGCCAGCCTGACCATGAAGCTGAAGAAAGCTGACCAGCTGCAAAAGCCACATTTGTCACCCCTCTCCTAGCTTTATAGCGAATATGAATGAGAGTATTTGTTCTTGTTCTATTTTGTTGTTGTTGTTCCTTTTTTTTTTAAATTTAAATTTGAAACAAGCTTGTTTTACATGCCAATCCCAGTTCCCACTCCCTTCCCTCCTACCCTGTCTCCCCAACCCCCATCCCATTCCCCTTTTTTCCCCAGGGAGGGTGAGGCCTTCCATGGGGGATGTTCAAAGTCTGTCATAATATTTGGAGCAGGACCTAACCACCCCTCCCCATGTATCTAGGCTGAGAGTATCCATTTGTGTGGAATGGGCTCCCAAAGTCCTTTCATATACTAGGGATAAATACTGATCCACTACCAGAGGGCCATAGACTGCCCAGTCCTTCTATCACCCACGTTCAGGGGGTCTGGAACAGTCCTATGCTGTTTTCTCAGCTATCAGACTGGGGTCCATGAGCTCTCCCTTGATCAGGTCAGTAGTTTCTATGGGTTTCTCCTGCTTGGTCTTAACCCCTTAGCTCATCAGTCCTCCCTTTCTGGAACTGGATTCCAGGAGTTTGGCTCAGTAGGTGTCTGTTTTTCCTTCCATCAACTACTGGATGAAGGCTCCAGGATGGCATATATCTTTAATCTTCATATAGATGAAGGACATTTAAGGTAGCCTCTCTTCACTGTTGTTTAGATTGTTAGTTGGGATCATCCTTGTGAATCTCTGGGCATTTTCCTAGTGCCAGATTTTTTTATTAAATCTATCATGACTACCTCTGTTATGATATCTTTTCTTGCTCTCCTCTATTCTTTCCCTGACTCAACCTTCCTGCTCCCTCATGTCCTCCTCTCCCCTGCTTTTTCTCCCAAATTCCTCTCCCTCCCCCAATGCCTCCAATTGGCTCATGAGATTTTGTCCCTTTCACCTTCTCAGGGGGACCATGTATGTCTCTTTTAGGGTCCTCCTTTTTTTCCTAGCATTTCTGGCAGTGTTGATGGATCAAAAACCTAAATCTCAACATAAATCAAACCACACTGGGAAGTACCCTTGGAAGAATTGTTCTTAAACACATACAATTATTTTGTTATGAAATCTCATAAAAGTCTGAAGTTCTCATTGATCTTTTTTACAACTGTATCACTTGGAATACTCCTAAAGGCTGAGGATATAGAATATTTATATTATATAGACATTATTCAAAGAAAGAGCTTAATAAAATTTCCTTTTTATTGAAAGCACATGACAATGATGCAAGACACCTTTTAAACAAATCTGATTAAATTAAGTATATTATCAGGGGGAAAAACTTGGTGTATGTCATTCTAACCCAATAGTTTATTTTGAGTCTATATTTGGGTAATGTCTAGTATAGTCTGAAGAAGCCCAAGCTGACCTCAAACTTGTGTAGTTAAGGATGATCTTGACCTTGAAATCTGATTCTCCTGCCTCTACTTCCCCAGTTTTGGGACCACAAGAATGCCTCCACTATGCCAAGTTTTGTGGTACTTGAAGCCTAGCCTAAGGCCTTTTGGCTGTTAGGCATCTATTCTACCATCTTCATCCCCAGCTCAAAATTTTCCTTTAATATAAACATGTTTATAAAAAGTTTAGGATGAGAAAGGATCTTCAGCACATTCTTTCTTTTCCTTATCCATTTGTTATCCCATTCCTCCAATGAATGCTGTCATTGCAATGCCCTGTTCTCAAATAAAGGCATGTAATACGAATACAACCCCTGCTATGTACAGCATGTGAGACTGTCACAGCAAACAGGCAAATATGTAGCTGTGTAAAATTACTGTCATTTGTTATGTCATATCATGAAAGGGGGGTTATACTAAGGAGTTTCCCTATTTCAGAGCATAGGAGAGGCTTATGAGAAGGTGGCATTTACACAGGAATTAAAATGGAGCAGGGAGGGTTACTGACATTATCTGGAGAAAAAACATGAACAAGGAACAGCAGGTGAAAAGTTCCTAGTGTAGAACATGACATTGATTGGGCTGGCATAGTCAGACGACAAAGGCTTAAATACAACTTTAGACAGATGTTGTGATCATTCTTACACCAAAAGGTCACTACTCAGATACTCAGAGCCCAGCAATCAGTCACTAAGAATGAGTAATATCAAGTTCTTTACATTAAGTCTTGCAGAGTATTAATCAATCCAAGCATATGGTATTTCTCCCAATCTCAAAATAATACATGTTAGTGCAAGATTCACTAGGTCACATTAGAGAAAGAACACAGATAATTATCACTAGCTAGGTGCAGAGCAACTTAGTCGTTTGGGGACTCACCCAGATCATTAGCATAGTAATTTCAATTGTTGATTCTTTCAGAAATACCTTTTTGGATTTTTAAGCTAGAATCATGCAGCTCAGGCTATCCTTGGGTTTACTCTACGGCCAAGGCTGGCCCCAGATATCCTCTTACTTCCACCTTAGTGTTAGCGTGAAATGTGTGACATCATGCTTGTCTTTTCAAAACTATATAAACATGGAATACTTAAGCCATTGAGAAAACATGAACACTAAGCTATGTTGAACCTAGGATCACATCGTACATTTCATGATTGTTCCGCACTTAGGGTATATTGCACATGCATGTCTTACATAGCATGCACTTGTAGTCACATTAGAAATAATATCAACAAGTATAGGTCATGCATATAGTATGGGTCTTTTAGCAGCTCAATACTCAGATGTAAGAAGTACAAATAAGTGTCAAGTCCCACAAATTCTTAGCAGTTGCAGGCTCTATTGGAGTCATGTCCACGTGGGAAACATACACATAGGAGAGGTCACACAAGGGCAGGAGTTATCGCAGTCTAGGCATTTCTTCTAGCCAGTAATCTTTCTATTGTACAGCTTTCTGATCTGTACTGTTGTATTTGGTTTGCATCCCTCATCACATTTCCTTTCCACAGCTTTATATACCTCTTGGGTCATATTAGCATTTGCTTCCAAAGTGACCCAATGTACAGATGTGTGTTTACAGGTTTCTTGTATAAATGTCTCCTCAATAGAGAAATGTATTTTATCCCAGTTTCATAAGTATATTCATACATACTTTAGTAAATATACTACTGAAATTCCTTGCAGTTTTTGATATCCTGTTAATGCCAACAATAGACAAGTATTTAATAGTTTAGTCTGTGCTATTTAAATACTATAGGGTATTGTCCATACTTATGTATGTGTGCTATGTGTGTTATATATGTGCAGATGTGTGAGCATGCACACTTGTGTAAATAGAATAGACAGAAGGTGTCAGCAATTCTATTATGCTATTCTCTGCTTTACTCTCTGTTGCGGCAGGATCTCTATCTGAACATGGAGTTCAGGTTTCTGCTCATCTGGCACCCAGAAAATCATAGTGAAAGTCCTCCTGCCTCTGTGCCCTGTAGTGCTTGGGCTGTTGGGGATGTGTGTGTATAAGACTAAGCCCTCCTTATTAGGCAGATGTTCCTTGTCAGCATTGGCTTCTCTGTATCTAAGCCTCTGGGTACCTTGTGTGAATTTCTAATGAGGACCAAGTACATTTCCTGCACGATTCGATGAGATTTACTTTGGTTGTCACATCCGTTTAGTTTAAAGGACTAATAGGCTTTTCTTAGAAGCTGTCATTACTACTGGGTTAGTCTGACATCACATAAGTATTAAGAAATATACTTTACTATGGGATGCTTCTTAATTAAATTGATAATCAGATCGTTGATTAGGCAGAACAATATTTCAGTAATGTAAATATGAGGTAAAGAAATCAATTCCTAATACTGAGTGAATTTGGAAAATACAAGCACTTCTGTTGATGATAAGGTTTGTGTGGCATTTCATGCCTTCAACACTTTTAAACACTTAATGTATTAGAATAGTGACTCACTCTCAAAGTTGTGAGACAGTGGTCTGATAATTATTGCTGTCTTCAAATTCAAGTTGAATTATTGAACATTTCAACATTTCTCCATTACTGTTAGAACTTGGAACTCATTATTTCTATATATGGCTTTCATATAAACAGAAGTATTTTATTAGCATGTTCTGCAGCCATAGAAATAGTCGGGATAATGCAGGCAGCCCTTCAGTAAATAATTTTATTTTGCAGGGTCTGAGGCTTGTTGAATTTGAAAAAAATTACTATTTCAATCCATAAAGATAAACACAAAGATAATGAAAAAATAATATTGGGTTCCCTATGTAGTTATATTACTAGCCTAGAGAGTAAGAAAATATAGTTCACCAAAAAAAGATATTTTTGTATTACAGAATATGCTAGAAGATTTTATCTTTTGTAATTAATTGAAATTTTAAAAAATAGAAGTTTTAAAATTACACCATTATGGTAAGATTTTACTATTAGGAACTAGTTGTTTCATGGCCTTCTCCTGAGAATATATTATTCCCAGAAATATAAAATGACCTTGAAGTTGTTCCTTCAGGTTAATGCCTATCCACCCCACCCCCCAACTTACATAAACTATCACATTCCTAGGTAATTAATGCTGCTTCTCAGAAGTGAATGTGAAAAGCCCCAGATGAACATCCAAAGAAGTCAATAACAAGTTGTTCCTTAGTTTTTCCCCCACCTACTTCAACAGAACCTACTATCCACCCTGGATACTTTAAGAGTGATTTGTGACCCTGTAAAGCAACAGACCATAATTCACATAAATCACAAACATAAGACATAATTTTATGGGATATTTGAGAACTGAAAAAAAAAGTTTCAAATGGGTAGAAGTGATATTTTCTTATGAATCCTTTTTTTACCTAACTGGAAAATACTTCCATAATATTTGGTTTGTTGGTTTGTTTGTTTATTTAATTTCTGTAAGGCAACTGGTGACAATGGGTTACTTCCTTGCAGGCAAGTTTCTTCACCAGTTGGGAGTTCTCTCTCCTTTAAAACAAACACATTGTATTAGAGGTCTAGCTAAACTTTATTTAATCTAAGTATAAGTGTTGTAGAAAGGAACTTGGATGGGCTAAAAGGACAAGGTATCTGTGCAGTAGGAATATCTCTGACATTGCTACTTTTTTTTTTTTTTTTTTTTGAGACAGGGTCTTTCTGTGTAGCTCTTGATGTCCTTAGAATCTCCTTTGTAGACCTTTAGCGAGCCTTCAACTCAGAGATTCACCTGCCTCTGCTGGAATTAAAGGCATGCAGCATCACTGCCTAGCTGACCTTGCTACTTCTAAAACAGAAAACTTTAACAGTTAATCAATGCTATCAAAATCATTCTGAAACTTCTCTCCAACATCTGTTTTACAAAAGTCATCAACCAACTGACTGACTTGTACACTATGTATAGAATTATTGTAAGTACTAAGGGCATAAAAGGAATTGAAAATGCCATGTTGATATTAACAATAGCATGAAATGAACTGAATAAACATAATTATAAAATCCACCACATATATTACTTAAAGGAATAAACTACAGGTGTGAATAAACTTGTGGTTGGATATTTCATTATACAATGCCAAAGACAAAACTCACAATGTAATTCCATTTATATAAAGGGAAGACAAATCTATGGTAACAAGCAGGGAAGGATAAAGGGTGAAGACAGGCAAAGGAATACAAAAGGTCTTTTGGAAATAGGAAGATTCCTTACCTCCACTACACTCACTACACTACACTGTTAACTTAAAAGCATATATAACAGTTAAAATGCTCAAACTGAACAGCTTGTACTGCACTATTTACTCTAGTAAATTTTCTCTCATGAACTTAATGTTTACAAAGAAATAATTATAGTGATTGTAAACCATAGAGAGGATGACCGATTAGCAGTACATCTTTTACTGTAGTTTTGACTGGGAAACTACAGAAGATGTAAACATGAGTTTGTCAAGTCATTCATCATTAGGTTTAAAATTCTTGCTGAGTTGAAAATAAAATCCTTCTATTAAATTGCAATTACTTTTTGTCATATTCATGAAAAATGTTAGCAATTTTGTGTTACAATTCTTCTATCTCTTTGAATCTTCTCTCATCTTTACCCCTGTTTTCTTTTATTTCCCTGTTGCAATTTGTTTCCTCTTAGAATCCACCATTTCACAGAAACCTTCTTACAGCCTTCAATGTTACTCAGAGACTTAAATTGTCTTCATTGTTTTAAATTCAGTCAACTGCCACTTTTATATGCAACCCTTCAAAACTAAGGCATGGAAGAGGGAAAGAGGAAATACATTACAACTCTAAAAAGGGATAGATGTTTCAAACTTTTTATTTCAAACTCTCTAGATTGTGTTTTAAAACAAGTGTAAGTATAAAATAATAAAATGCTAGATATGGAGTAGTGAAATAAAGAGAGGGTATAGTTTTACTTTATTCAATTTTGGTATAATTTTCTGTGAGAAAAGAATTGAATTATTTGACCCAAATTGCAATATCTAAAAATCTGAATTTGGCAATGGAACATATTGTTTAATGTAAAACTATTTTTATGTTACTCCCATAAAGCACTATTTTTGATGTATATTAATTAATCCAGCAGCTAAAATATTGTACAGTTTAGTCTATTTTTTAACCAGAAAAACAACACAATCTCCATAAAAGCTTTTTCTTCTGCATATCAAATGAAAGTAAGCATACTGGACTGTGAATATAGAGCCTTTTTTTTGAGAGAAAAATTCTAGATTTTTGAAGACAGACTAAAAGTTATTTCTTAACATAGAAGATCTAAATAAACACCTGTTGAACTTTGAGTCAAGACCTCTGAAGTCAGACACAGTTTTAGAAGAAGAGGGTACATTCTCCCTGGTATATTCGTCAAAATACTACTAAGCAGATACATAAATAGTGAAGATTAAACTGCAGACACCAACATGAATGAAGCACTTTCAAATTCAGTGAGCTAAATGGTTAGTGCTGGTTTTCTACCAGCTTCTAAGTCTATGAAACAGAGGTGTAGAGGCCAATGTCCTCATCAATAATCTACAAAAGCAAGATTCTGCTGGAATTTCTGAAGTGTTCATGGTTAGACTGTCCAACAGTGTATCACCAAAACACGCACACACACACACACACACACACACACACACACACACACACACACATTCTTTAGCAAATGCGCAATAGCTATGACATCTGTCTACTCCACAAATACTTGTTCATCTATGTTCATTGTCACTATATTCACAATAGCTAGAAAAGGAATCAAACTAAACATTTTTTACCTGATGAATAACTGATGAAAAATGGGACACACACACAAGGAAATTCTATTCAGCTGTAAGAAAAAGTGAAATCATAAAACTGCAGTTAAGTGAATGGGATAAAAACATATTATACTGAGTGAGTTGGCCTATACCCAGAAATTCAAATACCTGTATCTTCTCTTATGTGGCTATCCTAGCTCCAAATCTTTAGATGTAATAACCTGGGGTAATTGCAGAAACCAGGAAAGAGGGGCAATGGTGGAGGAAGGGGCTCCAGAAAGGGAGATGATAGAACACAGGTGCTAAGAATGTGGTGAGAAGGAAATAAGATAGATACAGAGGGATGGAAGGAGAAAGATAAATAATACAAAGGGGAACATTATTATTTTTTACTTAAAAACACATACTTAATAAGTATAGTACACACACACACACACACACACACACACACACACACACACACACAGAGCTTGGAGTGACAATAATATTGTTTCCCTTAGAAACATATACTACCTAGTAAAAGTGCCCTTGCTTGTACTGGGAAATCTCCATTTCATTTTTAGCAGGAGGTCAGAGCAGTTGAAGAGAATCCCAAAATAAATTAGGTTATCTCTGTTAACTATCCCAGAACTTGAAAGTAATGTCCTATAGCAGAAGTCATCGTATACTTCAGTCATAGGACTTGAAGGACCCAGCAGGAAATAACTTGAAAATCTCCTGCCTGAGGACAGACCTTGTAGTACCCAAAGGTACTACATAGGCAGCCAAGAGACAAAATCCATAAACAGTTCTGCCAACCTGTGAAAGCTACCAGCTACAAAAATGATCAGCATGTCAAGATATCCCCAAGGTACAATAGTGGCTCTTGTATTTGGTGGGGGGCAACCAGAAGCCATCTAATTAGACTTAAGGTCCACTCAAAAGTGGAACTCATGCAGCCAATCACCTGTGGCTAGTGAGATCATGGACATAGAGAAGAATGTACTACCGCCACTTTCTTAAACCAGTATAATTCTTAACTGCATTCTAAATATGAATTCTATTTATACTCACAGATGAGTGTGGACCTCAGATAAGTGTAGACCTCACTCCTTATCAAAGAACTTATTTTTTCTAGAAAACAGTACTATTGAAGAGTCTACAGGTAGTTAAAATGCAGTAAACAACCGACCATGGTGTCCAACCCCAACTGATAAATCTACAATACAACATTCACATTGAAGGCCAGAGAACACAGCAGAAACACTGTCAGAAATGCTGTGAGAGCCAGACGGCCAGGACACCTTCTGTGAGATATTGTCTGTTTATGTGACAGGGAAGCTGCAGCCAGGAAATGAAAAAAACAGAAATTAGTTTACAAAAAAAAAAAGAAAGAAAGAAAGAAAGAAAGAAATTCTATCATAAAAGTATGTTTAAAAGAGAAGTTGACTTTTCCTCTTATTATTTTGCCAGATACAGGAAAGGAAGTATGTAGAAGGCAGTGGGGATGGTGGCCTAAACATTACAAACCACTTCTGTGCTCTTCCTTACATTGTTTTCTCTGTTACCTCGTGTAAATAATGTTATGGAACCTTTGATATGTGACAGAATTAAGTGAAACACAAAAAGTATACAGTTTAAGAACCATGAATGTCATCTCTCGAAAGCTTCCCACATCAAAGCAAACAGTAGGAAACTTTTATCACAATTGGAGCAATGTGCCAAGGGTTCTGAGAAATACAGAACAGGGACTATGACTATATCTACAAGAGAATTCTCAAAACTATGTGCTGATTACAGGAGCAAAAGACAACAAAGGGGGGTATTTCGCACATATTAAAAACCTAATTGTAAGGCAGGACTATGACACATACCTTTAATACCAGCCCTTGGGAAGTAAACACAGGTAGGTCTATGTGCATTTAAGGCCAGCCTGGTCTACAGTGAAATTTCTTAAGTAGCTAGGGGTACATGGAAAGACCCTGTTTCAAAAAAAGAAAATGAAAAAAGAAAAAGAAAGAAAGGGGAAAAAAAGGAAGGGAGAAAGATCCTAATAAAAAAGAATATGAATCTACAATAGCATTCATGTAATGAAGTGAAACAGCAATACAAATAAAAGACACAGCATGTTTTCACAACAACTAACAAGAAATTAAAACTTTGTGAATCTCAGTATACTCTTAGCTGAGCTGAATCAGTGTAACTGGTGAACAATGATGGATTTGTAAACACACAGTTGATCCCCCTCATTTTATTGCAGTCTCTCCCCATATCCCACACCAAATTACAGGGCCATGCTCCAAAGTACTGTCTAAACTCACCTTTGCAGGACATTCATCATAAATGCCAACACATTTAAAACAGCCTCTAGTTAATGACATTAAGTCTATGTTAGTTTTATGTGCATTAAAATAAAATGCATTTGTTACCATCAATTGCATTCTTAGACTTAGGCACAAAATGTTGGAAAAACTGTGGCATCTCAGGTGGGAAGAACGGTATCACAGACACAGAATTGAACATGAGCCAGAGCAAGGGCATCCTGTGTAAGCCAGGAAACCTGAGCCCTACAGTAGATGAATCAGTTAAGGTAGCTGAGAGGAGAAATATAAGCTAAGAATGAGATGATAAAAGTTGTGTGAAGAGAGTGAAATCTGAGAAGAAAAGTGACTTCTCTAAGAATCCAAAGGATGAACTCATGCAGAATCACCTTGAGTCTCTTCTATAGCATTCTGCCAGGGTAGACTTCCTACACAAAATCTAAACCTTCTTCCTTCATCTTCCCACGTATTCTCTCTACACTGTTTGAGCTTTGTCCTTGCTATCATCCTACTCACTCTGCATTTGCCCTTCTTTCATGAATGCCTGGTTCACAGGTATGTACTATGATTCAGTCAGATGCACTCACAAGTTCCTTGAATCACAGGAAGAGGTGCAATAAATTGGTACTGACTAAATTTTAATGATTTACCACCCCCCAAAAGAAAAAAAAAGAATGAAAATTATAAATTCTATTTTATATGTCAATCACTTTAGTGGTCTGACAATATTAACCAACATCAAATAAATGTTATAATCTCAAAGGAATGCTCAACAAGGTTTTAATATCATGCAAAACCAAGAAGAAAATAAAATTAGCACCATTTGGACAATTTGGCCAAAAATAGATCAAACAACAATCCAATAGAACTGCCAGCTATCTCCACATCCTTCATGGAGTATGAATTATACTAATCTTACTGTCAATTTGTACTCATTGACACCATTTTCTTTGGATTTATAAGTACTTAAAGAATAACTGCACCTGACATTGCATACCTACTAGAAGATGAAGGTTACCAAGGAGTGGGTCAACATCCTATTGACCCATGTGACCCTCCAAAACTGGAGCCATTAGATTTCAGAAGCAGGGATAAAGCAGAGTGCATGCTTTATCCCCTGCATGAGGCCTTACTTCAGATATTGGAATAGGCAATGTTGTTAATGCCCAGTGAGTTTTTGGATACCATCAAATCATTTACAAGGAACCAGAAACTACCGTAAAAGATAGTCAAGGACAATAAAATCGGTTTTCACTCAGCAATATTCATTATACAAAAAATCCATTGACTCATTTTGTTTATAAGACACAAAAGTAAAAATGTCGAATATATTTGTTTTAAATGCTGAATCACATTTAGAGTTAGGAACACAATAAGAATAAAAATAAGTTTTCTCAGGAACAAAAGAACAACAACAAAAAATGTCATAAATATTAATGAGCTAGACACAAAGCCCTACTCTCAAAAAGAAGAATATTCATTACTGCAGCCTAGAAAGCATGTTGATGCATCTTAGAAAGTAGTCATCAAAAAATTCAATATCAATTAATTTTGTTGTCTGATTAAATTTGTTCAATACCACTATTTTGGGGGAGGTGTGTCTTTGGTTGTAAGCATAGTATACTTTGTGATTTCATTCCATTGATGGCAGGAAATTCACACACAGTGCATCATGGTCTTGGGTTGGCCCCATGACCTCCAGCAGTTCTGGTTTTGCTCTGTAGTCACATGACACCTGAGAGTCTTGTTATCTTGTTGACCTTTTCTTGTGAGCCAAAATGAAGTCAAGAATCATTACTCATTGTCTCAGAATTTCTATGAGATGATAAGGAAGAGCTTTTGAGTTAAAAATTAGCTGGACATGGTTGTACCTGCCTATATCATATCATTTGGGATGCTGGAATATGAGTTCAAGGCTAGTCAAATATACATAGAAAGCTCCAGAAGAGCCTGAGCTACATGGTAAGACACTGTTTGAAAACAAACAAAACAGGAACAATAGCAAGAAAAATATGTTTTATAGAAATGCAGTGTTTTATTATACAAGACTTATTTGGAATTACTAGAATTGTGAGTAGAGTCAGACATGCAAATCAAGAGCCATTGTGCTTAGGAGAAAATCACAACAGTATCACTACACTTAAAAATACTAAACACATTCTGTATGTTTATTGTTGAATGTGTTTAGTATTTTTAAGTGTGGTGAAACTGGGATAATATATGAGGCCACTGGTAGTTGGTTCAAGATCTAACACTAATGTACAAACCGACTTAGTGGAGTCCATTCTATACAGGTAGCGATACCTTGCTCAGCCTAGACACAGGGGTGTAGGAGTGGAGAAGTCCTGCTTCAACAAGATGAAGGGACAGAGTTAGTAGACTTCCTAGGGGAGGACTTACGCTCTCCAAGGTGAACATGGGAGATGGGGAGAAGTGGGAGAAGCATGAGGAGAGAAAGGAAGGGGAACTGGAATTGGAATATAAAAAATTAATTAATAAAACTGTAAATAAAAGAAAAAATACTCATCACTTTTTCTACTTAGCATATACACAGTACAGGAACTATATGAATAGATGGACTAAAGCTATTTTCTTTTAGAAAACTTAGAAAGTATGTAAACTAAACTGTATTTACAAGAAGTTACTCTGATTGGTTTAGAAGTAAACCATTAAATAAACATATCTCTGCTTTCTGGGTAATTCTCACCCAGACCATCATAACATATACTTTGACTATTTCATCCTAGTATACAAACTAACATGATTAACTCTTCAACCTAAAACTGAACTTTCTCTTACTTATATAAGACATTGATATGGCTCAAAAACCATTTTTAATGTTTATCCACTGGGTATATGAAAAATGTAGCTTTTTAAAATAGCTATGTAAGCTGTGTGTATATGTATGTGTATGATGACACTGACTTTTAATTTACCACCATATCAAAGCACTTCATAATAGGCCCAGGGGGCCTTTTGAATGATCACTCTGTGTCAGGCTTAAATTTGACTTACAGATTAAGAATAGAAAAAAATGCAAATGGAGGGAAAAATGCATGAACATATTTTATTGTTTGCAGAATGAATATCTTGGGTCTCTTGCTCAGTGGCAGGCCTGGCGTTCACCAAAGAAAACATAAAATCTGCTTCTCTCAGTGTACCCTTAGGCAAAAGCCACTGTGCTGGAAAGGCCCAAGATGGTGCTCACCGCAGGTAAGGGCCCTAAGATTCTTTTATGGTAAAATTGAATGTGTGTGATTTATTCTTTTGAAACAATGAGATCTAGAATGCTTTAATAGATTTCAAAAGGAAAAATAAATGTAAAGGGTAAAATCTGAAGAGCTGGCTGTACCTCAGATTAGTCACCCCTAACAGGAGTTTCCAAATATCCTGAAAATAAGAGACCCTTTGTATATATAAAATAGGAGGAAATTTGATATTAAACCATATTAAGGCCATATTAATGGCTATGGAATCTTAATGTAACTATAGCAGGCCTTCTTTCACAGAGGTCCTGGCATGTCTACCTTAAAGCCTCAGGCTCCACTGAGCATGACTTAGAATTCATTAGGTTTATGACATCTGTGTAATTGAGAATGAGCTTGCTTCATAACAATTTCACTCAAAAGGATGAGGCGAGTCAGAATGGCTCAGCTAAAGCCCATACAATTGAAAAAATAAACCCAGAATCTTTTTTCTATGTCTTGTGCTTTAGAAAGATCTATCTGGAAACCCTTGGTATGGTGTAGTTCTAATGTGCGTATTCTGATTGGGGAATAGAGAACTGGCTGAAATGGTCCCCTTAAGTAGACAGAAGTGAATGCAGAAACACAGGGATGGAAATGGAGGTGAGGATGTGTGGTAGCTTGTGATGGGGCAGGTTGTCCTTTATGCTCTAAACTACATTGTGCATCACTTACTGACTCATCTTGGGCAAAATATGTCCTCGCTTCTTAGTTTCTTCATCCATAAAATATTTGGCATGTCATGCACAAAGTTATTTGACATTTGTCTGGCAAAGGGGTTACTATACTCATCAATATTCCATATTTTAATACAACTTGCTATTTGAAGTACAGTTTTCATGTTCCTCTTGAGGGCTAGAATTCTCATCCTGCCTCTCCATTCCCCAAACCATGCTTGCTTTCCACCTGAGTACCTTCTCAGACAGAAACCCTTGTGCACGTTCCTTCGGAAGTGTGATCTTCAGAGTCACCACTGCTGAAGCTCTAAAAGTGACCTTTATTTCTGTCCTTTCATCTGCCACATCTAGTTCAACTGTTGAAGTTCCCATCAGTTTACTTATCGACCATTTACTGTAGGCCTTGCTCTGTACCAATCACCAAACAAAGAAAAAAACCCCAGGTCATCTTGACTCTCAATTTTCACATTTGAACCATCCTTCCTAACATTAGCATATCAGTTTAAAGCCTATCACCTTTAACCTCATCTGTTTTAAAACCAATTTTTTTTCTCATTATCCATTCCCTCTTCAACACTGCAAATGACAAGTGACATTACACAGGGTTGGACAATGGCACTGCTCTGGATCCCGTACCATACTCACAAAGAGCACAGTAACAGCTAGGTACTGATTCCAAAGTAAGTTCCAAATTCCAGACTTTGAATTCAGGGGCACAGAAGTCTGCCAAGAGCTGTAACTACTGGCATGAGAGATGAATTTGCATAGGGCTCTAATTGTCACAGAAGCCTGTAAGCTTAAGGAGGGTTCTGCATGTTACTTCTTAAAATTAGATTAATTTATTAATTTATTAATTAGATTAATAGATTAAAATGTTGTCAGTTGCCCGTTTCAAAACACCTTTCCAGCCACTAGAGTGCTGCAGCCATGCCACGCCCTCCCTCCACACTCTTTGTGGAATTTCAGTGCTGTCACAGTGCAGTCCACTCCTCTGGGATCTCCCTTTACCAGTGAGTCCTCCCTTCTCATCTCTTAGTGTTCATTACTACTACTTTCAGAAACTTCCATATTGGAAGTTAAGACCTTGGCTCTTGCTCTGTTTGAGTGTTCATTTCATATATTTCCAAGGTATGATTTTTAGTTTATATAAAGGACTCTCAACAGAACCTCATACATATATTACACTCACTAATCCATATTGGAGTAAAAGACTGAGAGAATATGTTTTTTAAATGACTTTCCAAGTATGGGTACTATAAATATGTTCTGGTATATTATGTATAATATTATAAATGTATTCATACCTGGTTATTAGGGTGTTGTACAACTCTAATCCCTATCACACATTTTATATCAAGTGACTATATATCATATCTGTTTATGATGAAACTGTGATTCAAAATTGTTTAGTTGCTTATGACAACCAATCTTCCTGCCTCCATGTACTAATGCTGTGCCTACACACCCTCTTAAATTGTATTACTCAAAGACAGGCTTATGATAGGCACCTTCCTGGCAATCGCTTATAACTTTCTTTCCTTTTCTTTCTTTCTTTCTTTCTTTCTTTCTTTCTTTCTTTCTTTCTTTCTTTCTTTCTTTCTTCCTTCCTTTCTTTCTTCCTTTCTTTTGTTCTTCCTTTTGTTCTCTCTCTCTCTCTTCCTTTCTTTCTTTCTTTTTTCATTCTGTCTGTTTTTGTGGGTGGGGATAGGAGCATTCAAGACAAAATTTCTGTGTGTAACAGCTCTGGCTGTCCTAGACCTTGCTCTGCAATCAAGACTAGCTTGAACTCTCAGAGATCCATCTGCCTCTGCTTCCCATGTGCTGGTATTAAAAGTGCAGCCCCACTCCTACCCGGCTCACTTATAACTTTCAATTTTGCCTTCAATGAATTTTCCTGTCTATAGCTCTGATTCTCAAAAAGTTCCAGGTATCACCTTGACTAAACCACAGTTGTCATGTTTCTTCCCTCCATTTACATATTTCTGAAATTTGTTGTCTTGTCAGCAAATTATTTTTAAAAGGCAGGTGAAATTTTGTTCCTTGAATCTTTACACACTCTTGCCTTTTATCTGTTTTCCTAGCTGTGTTAGACTTACTTCTTGGAAATTCGCAAATTCACTTCCTTCTGTATTTTTGGAATAAGCTCTTCTCTATCACAGGGGGTCAAAAGAAGAACACCCAAAGATGTCTAAATCCTAATCTCTAGAAAATAAGATTACATCACATTACAAAGAGAAAGCAAGTGAACTTAGAAATGTAATTAAGCCTACTAAACAACATACATGTGAAGAGGAAGAGAAGCATGCATTTTCATAGTATGAGATAATTTCAAAATCTTTATAAATAATGATAAACGAGAAGAATGTCAGAAGAAAATATGACCATGAGACAAATGTTCAGAGCAATTCAAGATTTCTACCTTGACAATGTGAAATGGGGTCACCAGCCAGGGGTGTAAATGAGCTTAAAACCTGGAAAAGAAAGAATTTGAATTCCCAAATTCGAGTTTTTTTAGTGAGAGAGATCAATACCACACATCTGGCATATACAACCGAAAGGTAGTACATTCATCTTATTTATGCTGATAAAATTGTGATAATTTGCTATGGTATCAGTAGAGGAGAAATTGTAATTTCTCAGTTAGTTTGGTGAGTTGAAAGCCGTGATATTAGTATCTCAGCAAAGGTGGAATACTGCTTCTGTAAAATATTCTGTTATGACCTTTAACAGTTTGGAAGAATGTTTATAAAAATGTCTTTACCTAATATACTCTATGACAATCAGTCTTCATTATTTGTTATTGGTCCATAATATCCTGGACAGAACATTTGGTAAAACAGTCACTTTTCAACAAGTGAGGTCAGATTTGAATATCAATATTTTAAGCCTCCCAGAAAGCTCACATTATAGACTACTCAGCAGAGAAGGCCCTCACTTTTAAAATTTTGACAAAAGAATATTAATTAAATACACACATGCATACACACACACACACACACACACACACACACACACACACACACACAACACACCATGGACATCATAAACAGTAGTATCATTTCCAGGATCATGTTTCTTCATCCTGCTATGCACTGGGCAGAAAGCAAAGACAGTGACTACTTTTGAACTTTAAAAGTAGCCTGGAGAGTCTGGAGAGTATAGCTTGTTTGGTACAGAGGAAGAAAATGTGCCAGAGATATCTGGCAAGGCTTCAACTCTGGGAAGGATGGCATATGGCATTAGACACACAAACTATAAACTCTGGGAAAGAAAAGTAGGGCTTTGCATGTGAGAAAGGAAACATGTTTATAGAAGGCATTTTATTTTCTTAAGTCTGTACATACTTGTTTAACTCTATGAATACTGAAAAAGTACAGAACACAGCCCTTTGGAGAAAACCAGTAAATGTTTTAGTATATAGCAATAATGACATGGATAACTGGTAATAACTTTAACAGAAAAATTTTTGTTAAAATTAACAACTTTAAAGTAGTCACAATATTTATTTCAAGTTAATATTTTCAGAGGAGTCAGCTTTCTCCTGCCTCTGGGCTCACAAGCTAAGTTTAGTTCAACACTATTGCAAAGGAAGAAAGCTTTGTTCACTGCTCATTTGACTTGGAGGCTTGTACAGTTTTGTCCAATGTCAAGGTGCTTATTACTTGTCAATTAATTCCTTTTTTTGTTCTCAAGAACTTTGTAGGCTTTACTGATTGTACTGGATTTCACAATTACCTTTTTTCTAAAATGTAAGATCACATACTTTCCTGCTCCAAGCCCATTACTTACTAAGCTCTATTTGCTATGCAACAACTCCCACACATTTTTTTTTTTCACTCACCAAAATAAAACCTAGAATGAAATTCAAAGACGTGAGGGAATTACAATTTTTTAGCCTATATTCTTTTAATGAAGTAAAACAATTAAGCAAAAACAAGTCAAAAGCAACCTGAGAATTTTCTTGTGAAACAATTAGAACAAAGGTATTATTGATTGTATTAAAACCAGTTCATTGTTAACAGAACTTTAAAACTTTAACCAAGATTTTTCTTTTGGTGTTGTTAAAGGAAAATATCTTGCCTTTGTTGTTTTGACTCAAAAAGGATGTTAGGACCATTTGTTACTCGTCATTTGTATGGTTATGTCAGGTATGTTGTAAAGGTTTTAGTTATGTTTGTGTTTTTCCCTTAGTTAAAAATCTTAACAATAATCTTCTAAGGGCTGGGGTATAGCTGTTGGTAAGAGTCTAGGCGAGCATACAGGAAGATCTGAGTTTGGTTCTTACCACAGACCCAAACCAATTGTAAACCCAGCACTTAGGAGGAGGAGTCAGGAGAACTAGAAGTTCCAAGTCATCCTCGGTACATATTAAGTACAAAGGTAGCCTGGACTACATAAGATCCTGTCTCAAAAAATGTTGGTCTACACAAGGTGTGTGTGTGTGTGTGTGTGTGTGTGTGTGTGTGTGTGTGTGTGTGTGGATGTGTGAGAGATAGAGAGAGAGAGAGAGAGAGAGAGAGAGAGAGAGAGAGAGAGAGAGAGAGAGAGAGAGAGAGAGAGAGAGAGAGAGAGAGAGAAATACATTTTACTTCTTACAATCCCTTTCATCTCACTTCAGTTCTCAACATCTAAGACTCACTGATCTGTAAAACTACACAAACTCAGGAAAAGATGTTTTTTATATTTATTGTTCCTTTCCATGGTTCCTAAAACTTGATTTCCCTTGAAAAATGACTTCATTTTCTTTTAATCACCAATAGACATCTAATTGTCCACATGTTCCTTAGGTTAACACTCAGCATTCTCTAAAAAATACATACTCTGTCATTTTTTTTTAATTTCATACCTACAATAAAACAAGTAGTTTTGTCTGCAATTTACAAATATGGATAATGGTATTTCAAAAGGCCAAATAACTTGACCTAAGCTCTGTAGCTGATACATAAAGTTCGGGGTTTAATTGCAGGCCTACTCCATTGCAATCTTCATGGTCATTGGATTTAGGCTTTGCATCAATTATCTCTTTGATTTTGGACAAGATGAGGTGTAGTACATGATTTTTATTGAGGTTTTTTATCTTCCATGTATCACAACTGTCCTCAATATAAAACAAAAAATCCTGTCTTTAAGGATCTCATTATTTAATAGAAAAACTAAAATGAATACTATTCTGCTACATAATTTTATAACAGAAGTCAATATTAGGTCTAACATTAAAGCCCATTCTGGCTAGTTTGATCCAGCAGTGATAATGTATTCGGTGGGAGAAGGTTTTCTATTGATATAGGCAATCCTTTATGTGCCATCCCCCATTTAGAGTCTATCTATCAAGTTCTACTTCCTGTATGATTTGTGCACCAGCCACAACAGTGAGCTAATGGTTTCCCACTCTGCAGAGACCTCACTAAGGCTAACCATAGGGCTGTGCGATGTCACCTAATGTGTTTCATTCACATTAAAATGCACTTATCTAGTGTCCCATATCACCAGATCACAGTCTAAGGACAGATGCATTAGTTAGAATTATGTGGCACTTTCAGAGAGTTTATGTTAATTATTATTTTTTTTTTCAGCAGGACTGGCTGAGAAATTTAGCTTTGGTGACGATATAATTTCCAGTGTCTCCTCCAATGACATGAAATATGCAACCATCCCTAGACAGAGCTTTCTAGATGCTGAAGTAGCTCTCTTCAGCTGTTATCATTACTCTTCTACATCTATTCTTCCTGAAGAAATACATAATGTCTTATTGGCATTGTATCTACAAGATCCTCTCTTCCTGCTCAGAATGCATCCCTGCCTTGTCATTTCAATGCTCCTCAGCATGTTTTTCTTGTATCCGTATTTCTTTCAATTACTTTATTATGTGATTTTTCAGTATACATATTATTTTTTAATGCCTACAAGACTATTCTCTCTCATACTTTCATAAACTCCTGGGATCAAATGTCTACTTCTTAAAGCATGGGCTTTGTTCAAATGGTACATTTCTGTTTAATAACACTTTCACTGTAATCTCTAGTAAAAAGTCAGGATTTGTAAAAAGTTGTATTTGTGACATAGTTTTATGTTGGATCAGTATTTATTATTCAACCTTTTTCTGCCAGATCTATTAATCAGATTTTACTATTGAAATCAACCAGAAACGTATTGTGGAGAACCCATTAGCAGGCATCATTTTAAAAGTTCAAAAGTTGAGACATATCCAATTTGTTATGTTTTCTTAAAACACAATCTGAATAGCACATCATGACTATTGTAATGATCAATCTAGCAAAGGTTTAAAAAGTATAATGACCTCTTAACTAGAGGAGAAACAATTATTTAATGACAGGAGTCAACGACAATTGACCACCCACTTCTTTCTCAGTAGGAGAAACTCTCTTAAGGCAATGGTTATTTTTTTTTTTTTTTTTTTTGCAATGAGAAAACTCAACTGAGGGAGCTAAAGTAAACACACTACCATATCAAAAAAACAACAAACAAGACCTGGTCACCATGAAGTTCAAATATCTAGCATTTGAAACGCAAAGTCCAGTTGGCAGACTTGGTAATAGCTAACGTGTGCTTTATGTCTTCTTAGAAGGAAAGTTGTATATTGTTTGATTTTAAGTACTGAACTCCAAACTGCCACGAGCCTATTGAAAAAAATCCCTACCTTTTAGGTTCCTTGAACATTTTTGTATTTAAAAAATATGCCTCAGCTGACTATGTTCTTATTTGTGTTGGGCAGTCTTTCTAAGATCTACTGAGGCAGAACCATGGAGATGGTGTCATGGTTGTAGTGATGTGTGACCATCTATTCATATGTTCTAATAGTGAAGCGAAATAATGAGTCTTTTGCTTAAAGAGTAGTCCTTGGGAAGGGTTATTTCCTTCTAAGGCATGCCATATTTCAAATATTGAAGGAAAAATTTTCAATGGGGCTCAGTGTGAAATTTCATTGACATTTCTTCTAGATATAATGACAAGACATAAATCAAAAGAAATAATACATCTATCCGCTCGACAGTAGACCTTCTTTGTGTACTACTTGCTGGCTTCTCTATCCTGCTATTGTATTGCTCTAACATTTATTAATTCCATGGAAGAAAACATCTCTTGTCACAGAAAGTACAGTGGCTCAATGTAAACTCAACTGCTGGGCTAACAATTGGAAATGCAGGTGCCTTTGACTCGGGTCAGGTATATATTCTTTCATTTCACAAACAACCACATGAAAGGTAGTCATAACAAGTCACCAAAATTATTTTAGATGAGCAAAGCATCCAAATCCTTAGCTGTTCACTAACCCTTGCAGATTTCTGGTAGAATTTGCTACTGGGAATGTTTGAAAAGCCACATCTAGCTTGCATTCTAGGGCTTCCCTGCCAAGGGGAAATCACAATTGACCAATTTAGGGAATTCCATCCCTCTGGCAGAAGGCTGGTTCATTCTAAATTTGGTTGTTTTCCTTAAGTGAGTAATTACATTTTCTCCAAATATATACAGTTTTTAAAATGCCAACTCTAGACAATTAAATGGGAAACTAGATCAACTGACCATGTAACTCTCCAAAGAAATAAAATAAAATAGGTCTTTTAAGTAGCATGTTCAAATTATCTCCTTCATGGCCTTGGTGGCATAATTTCGGACAATATCTGTGTTACATAGCAAAATGATTGTAAGGCGAAAGGAAAATAGTTTTGATTCACATCTCTAGGAGCATCCTAAACTTATCCTGGAAATTAGGAGTAGTATCTGATGATTATATTACAGAAATATAAGGTCAGAAAAGCACTCATTCTGAAGAGCAGGGTTGTTACAGCCCATGCAACAGTGTATGATCCTCACTAATGCTGATTCTCAGTAACCAGGAGTAAGACTGAAGAAAAAAATAAAAGTCTCCCACATCACTTTTCCTGCCTTCTCCCATTCTTTCTCCTTCCCTCCCTTCTTCTCCCTAGCCCCTCCATCTTTCTATAGCTCCCTTTCCTTCTTTCCAAAGATGACCAGAGTATGGCATTTAATGTAAATAGTGGCCTCAAGCTCCACAGTTTTGTCCATGTTTTTAATTTGAGGGTTCCGTACTATTATTGTTCACCAGTTCAGGTACTAATTGGAAGCCTAATAGCTGCAGATATGACTCCTTATTAGTTATCCAGATTCACATGTATAACTACTCATCTATATACTGGGTACAGCTGAAAGCTGTGAGATATGTGTCACTAACCTGAGAATAAGAAGTCATGTGGAAAAGTACAACATGAGCCATATGAGTACAAAGTAAGCATTCAACTTCATCCTTCGAACCCTGCCCCTGCCATAAATTGTCAAAAAAAAATATTCACTTAAAAAACCACAGAGAAAAAAGCTATTTAGAAACTAAGTTTCCACAAGCCATTTCTTTTACCTACATAGTCATGGGGATGTATGAAGAAGCATTGAGGCTTAAAGAAATATATTTAAAACAGATTATCAAGAGAATTTTAAAGTAAATCTTTGATCATCACTGTTATAGGAAAGACTTTCAAGTCCCCACTAAATTCCCAAAGGCCTCCTAGATGAAACACAGAATGGGAAGATCAAAGGTCCCTTGAGTTTCCCACATTGGGAACTCATTGGGCCAATGAGAGAAACTCCACTTTTATTAAATTTTTGGCCTGTGGAAATACTTGTCTTGGAGCAAATAGAACAGAAAGGGAAGAGATAAAGGAAAAAAGGGAAGAGAGAGAGAAAGAAAGAAAGAAAGAAAGAAAGAAAGAAAGAAAGAAAGAAAGGAAGGAAGGAAGAGGGAAGAATGGAGGGAGGGAGACAGGGAAGGAGGGAGACCATCAAAAATTAGTCTCCTATAAAACACCAAAAATAATTCACAAATAAAATTTAAAATATGGTTTTACAAACTGTCTTTCCAATGTGCCACCACATTAGTAAGCAAGTACTGAGAATTACAGAGGTGAAAGCTCCTAACTTTCTAGATTGCATATGCTCTCTGTAGTACAGGCCATTAGGATGCTCAAATTCAGTTCTTTATAAGCAAAAACAATCTCAGAATTATTAGTAATAATAGGGTATTGATATGATGGTAAGAAGATATTAAAACAAGTGACCCCAACTAACAATCTTAGGAATAGTGGAGAGGCTACCTTAAATGCCATTCCCTCACAATGAGATTGATAATACCTTATATGCCACCCTAGAGCCCTCATCTAGTAGATGATGTAAACAGAAGCAGACACTCACAGCTAAACACTGAACTGAACTCCTGGAATCCAGTTTCAGAGAGGAAGAAGTGTTGAACAAAGGAGTCAAGACCAGGTTTCAGGAACCCACAGAGACAGCTGTCCAGATCAATGGAGAACTCATGAACTTCAGACTGAAAGCTGGGAAACTGGCATAGGACCGACCCAGACCCTGTCAGTTAGGAGGCCTGGGGACTCTATAGGAACTCTGACAGTGGAACCAGATGTATGCCTGGCATACAAAAGGACTTCAGGAGCACATTCCCTAAGGAGGGATACTCTCTTAGCCTAGGTACATGAGGGAGGGCCTAGGTCCTACTCCAGATGACTCGACAGATTTTGATGATCCCTACTGGAAGGCCTCATCCTCCCTGGGGATTGGGTGGGGAATGGGTGGGGAATGGGTGGAGGGGATGGGGGTGGGTTGGCATGGAAGGATGGGAGGGAGAGGGAGCTGGGATTGATGTGTAAAATGAGAAAAAAAACATTGAAAAATAAGAATAAAACAAGGGTACCATATTTGTTAAGCTTTGGGCAGATTGTGAAACATTCATTTGCAAAAATCATTTCATTCAAATAACTTTTTCTATTCTTACCATAAAACTCTTCCAAGAGCATTTGCAGCCTGTCATCACCAACAGGCATGAGTTATTTTATTCACCCACATTAGTGACCCTAAAAATTTAGATATGTGAGGTTAAAAATTAGTGGATTGTTTGTTCTATTCTAGTTAGTGGGTTTACTAATTTGTTTGGATACAATGACATACAGGACAGCTCAGGTTGACCAGGAACACAAGGTAATCCTCCTGTATCAGGCTCCTAAGTTCTGCATGTAATTCAGTAGTTAAATATCTTATTCAAGATCAGGACAGAATGAATATGGAACCTCCATCCATCCAGGTTTGAGAACTTCATGACTCCTACCCATCACATTATACTGCTTCTGGGTTACCATGTCAGGTTTCACTACCCTAAATGGAAAAATTTGAAGATGAGATGTCATGGATCCTGGGTGGTGTTTTGCAACAGGCTCTTTCTAAATTTATCTTGTAAAAATCAGGCAAAGACAAGTTTCATAATTATTAGTATGTAATTTTGAAGAGCCCATAAGGCTCATTATTTTGTATCAGCTATTTCTGTTTAGCCTTCACAAAGTTTGCCATGTCATAATAAGCAAGATCTATGACACTGTAATACTACTCTTATTTTTTAACTTGACTTCTAATATTTTTTGTCCAAAGATTCAATGAGATTCAAAGATCTACTTATATTAATTGCTATGAGAAATTGTATAGTTTCATCTATCTGTGTACTGTATACAAAGTACTTCTCTCTATCCTAAAAGAGCTGATTAAAAATATTTATGTGAACAGAACTAATTTTCAATTCAATAAATAAGATAATTATTTTAGAAAAAGAATATTCTTTCTAAATACATATGTCAAAATTTAAATGTGAGTCAGGTGGTAGTAGCACTCAGGAGGCAGAGGCAACTGGATCTCAGTGATTTCAAGGCCAGCATGGTCTACAAAGTGAGTTCCAGGACAGCCAGGACTGTTACACTGAGAAACCCTGTCTTAAAAAAAAAAATAAACAACAACAAAATTAAATGTGGTTTGCAGCATTTTTCAGGCAAGCACGGAAGTTTCTAGTTGAACAACTTTATTTTTACACAAATAACATGGAAATTTTCTTCTATATTCCACAAGGAAAGGTCAATCTTCTCTAAATCTAATGAAATTCTTCTTTAGTTAATCAATATTTTAAATATATGGCTATGAAGAGAGTTTATGCAGATATGGGGAATTTGTCTTTTTCAATCCTATAATGCAGAGATAGAAGACAGTTGAGACTCTACTATTAATAAACATAAAGAGATATAAATTAAACCATAGAAATATCAAACAAATATGTTCCTAAAGTGACTTGTGTTAGTTGCACACCAAGCAGATGGACATACAGTGAGAGGCAACACTGAGTGGTCAGAGAGCTCCTCACCTGGCCATCTTGACCAAATGGATGTTTAAAGTTCTTGCTGTTTCCAAGTTTTCTATGGATGTAAGAAAGATCTGAATTGCAATGGCATAGGTCACAATGACAGAGAGGGGAAGTCAAACTGTGTCTTAGCTTGCACATATTAAAAAGCCCCAAGATTTCAATAGAGTATATCACAATTCCCAGTATTTTGAGCACTGAAGTTAACTTGTTATAGGGAGCTAAAGGAGAAAAACGTGGTCTGTATAAAGGAAATATTATCTTTTTCATAACTGATTTGGAAACCTGAAAGTACAGTTACAAGCTCTAAAAGCACACCCATATCACAAGGTTGGTAAGCCGACTCCAAGCACTGCACAAAGTTGCTCTGTTGCTAAGGAAGAGTTCATACACCGCAACAAACACGATGGAGAACATGAGGCTTGACTGTCAGTGTCTCCCCAGAAGTCACTTGTTGGAATTAGTGAAGTACACAGCAAAGGTTTAGGGAAGTTATTGTGTAGCAAGGAGGGTCTTCCAAGAATGTGGTTTGTTTGTTTGCTTATTTATTTATTTATTTAGTCTAATACAAGATTCCAGAGATCACACTGCCACATTCCAGCACTTGGGAACACAGGAAGAAGGTGTCCCATAGCTAGTGGCCAGCCCTTATCACACAACAAATGCACTCAAAATTTACATTGGCCTTCCCAGGTTCTGGAGCAATGATAAATGAATTTGTCTTTAGAAGCTAATCTAATATGTGGCATTTTGTTATAGCAACCTGACTGGACTAACACACAAAAGAAAGAAAACAAAAAACATAAAGAAGTTTCACTCTACACCCTAATAATTTCAAATTTATTCTAAGAGTGATTTTAGTACAATAACATTACATGATATAATAGCTTAAAACACTATAAAATTGAGTGCTCTTTTCAGTTATTTGTTAAGGAATCCAGGTATTCATTTTAATAAGACTTGTTTAGATTTTTCTTAGGATCTATTCCGATTTGACTCCTAAATGTCAATAATACCACAGAGGTAATGCATTTTTTAAATATGTGAACACGCATTTCAAATTTTGACTTTAAAACTTTTACCTTCTGTAAACACCAGGGATCATGAATAATCAAATAATAAATGTTTAGTTGATAGTTTCAAGTGAAGAATTATTTCACACACATGGTGTAGGTTTTATAATTATATAAGACACAAAATATATCAGAACATAAGGCTTCAATTTAGACTGTTCTAACAGCTTAATTTTCCAAACTTATGGTATACTTGCATTAAGAAAATTAAAAAAATAATGGATGAAATCGTAGAAACAACATATGACACTATAGATCTATATTTACGGAAGTCAAATACCTGCTATCTCATTAATAGAATAAGGTTTAAAATAATATTTGGTTATTTTTCCTCATAGCAGTAAGTGACATTAAAAATGTGAAAACCTTTCAGGGGACTCATCCCTGGAGAAAATGAATTTTCCTTTTCTTGGAAACCAACTGTTCGTTATAATTCTTCTTCCATGTGTGAAGACCATGAGAATTAAATACAATAATACCCTGACTTTATTTTTCATTAGAGACCCTCTGCTGGGGTCTAAGACAAATGGAAATTATGTCAGAATGAATATTGCTAGAAAGACAAATAGCAGCTTTGGGATGAACGTTAAAAGGCAAAAGGAAGTTTAGAGAAAGAAACAAACACATTCTGTATTAAATTTTGCAAATTTCTCTGGATACATAATAAATTTTTCACATCTTTTCAGCCCTTCCTTTGTCTCTATTTTGACCCATTCTCCTTCTAGCCCCAGGTGGCACATTGTATATACCGGTGTCATGAAAATGGCAAATTCAGGATACAGTAAGAAAAAAATGTCCTGGAAACATATAATGGTCAACAAGAAGGAAACATGAACTGCCTGCCCTCTTGGAGCTTCCACTCTAGTAGGAACTGGTGACATCAAATAGAAGACACATAAATGCACAGTAGTAATTACACACCATGAAGGAAAATACAAACCTTTCTTCAAAGTATCAATATGTAAATGACATAATTAGCCTCTTAGCCTCAGCTAGTGACCAGCAATTATGGCTGGATTTGCATGTATAACTT
Source organism: Cricetiscus sungorus (assembly GCA_030556225.1). Lineage (NCBI taxonomy): Eukaryota > Metazoa > Chordata > Mammalia > Rodentia > Cricetidae > Cricetiscus > Cricetiscus sungorus. The sequence goes on from JANBXA010000600.1 coordinate 38,483,320, forward strand.
ATTGCTATTTTTCCTGATTTAACTGTCATTTATTTTTCCTGAAATCTACTAGAGCAAAAATCCAAAGAAGTAAATTTAAAAAATAAACAATTGTTGGAATGATCTGGACAATTACATGACAAAAACACACACATGTATGCACACTAACAAATCAAACTGTTAATGATGACTGACATTCTTGAATTCAGTTTTGGTTCTGGATATAGAAACAAAAATATGTAAGTTTTCAGAGATTCATTTCAAAGGCTCTTAATTCACTCTGCCAGAGAAGAGTGGAGTGGAGAAGAATGCTTCAGAATTATATGGTGATGTAAAGATTTGAGAGAAACAGGAGCTTACATTGGGAACCGGTTATTGTTCATGGGGCAAATTTAGCATCATTTTTTTGTTACTTGAACAGATACTAGTTTATTATTGTTTAATTAATTAACAACTTGATTTAATGTTTAGCATGCACACACACGTGCACCCATGCACACACATGCACACATACACAAAGAGATAGTAAGAAGAGAGGGAAGGAGTGGAGGAAAACACTAAATTTTTAGGGAAGTTTTAAGTAAAAGTAAAATAAATTACCATCATTAGTGATCCTAAAAATAATGCCATTTTTAATTTTCCAGTGAAAAAACTGTAAAATCAATAACAAAAAGTACCCTAAAGACTAGTTGGGGTCACCTACAGCCAGCAGCAGTTAAAATTGCTCTGGGCACCTCATGGGCTTTCGAAAAAGAAAGCTCTAATCCATTAAAATGAAGTTTGTTCATACATATATTTAGTTAAAAGTTACATATTTCCATTTAGGAATCATAAGACAAATTTTAATTATTAACTCTAAAAGTTGACACAGAATAACCAACTGAAAAACCTAAGTATGATGAGCCATGAAAAGAAAGAATTTGTTTCATTCATCATGATGTTACCACCATACAACGCCATGTCCATCTCCCTTAATCATTTTAGTCATATCCAAATGGTGAAATATTTTGCAGATTCCAAACCCTGAATAAGCTGGAAGAGGCAAGGTCCACATCCACTTGGGAAGGGTCCATCAGAAATGGACTCCAGCATTACCTTCTGGAGGAAGAAATCTGGAGGAGGATGAAGAGGTTTATCCCAAGTCTCTCCTTTTCATTTACAATTTTACTTATTTTATTTAAATGAGATGCATTTACCTCTAACTGGCACTTGGAATTTAGTAAAAGAGAACAACAAGAATCCACATTAACAAATCAAACCGTTAATGATGACTGACATTCTTGAATCCAGTTTTGGTTCTGGATATAGAAACAAAAATATGTAAGTTTCCAAAGATTCATTTCAAAGGCTCTTAATTCATTCTGCCAGAGAAGAGTGGAGTGGAGAAGAATGCTTCAGAATTATATGGTGATGTAAAGATTTGAGAGAAAGAAGAGTTTACATTGGGAACCAGTTATTGTTCATGGGGACAAATTTAGCATCATTTTTTTGTTACTTGAACAGATACCAGTTTATTATTATTTAATTAATTAACAACTTGATTTAATGTTTAGCATCCCTTTAATGCACAACTGGCATTTAAGCTGATGTAGGAAGCTACAAAGTGAAGTTTCTAGACAATAAGTTAGGGTCTTCCAGCTGAGTGACACAAGGCAGAATCTCATTGGCCTGAATTCATGCCATGCTTACTAAGCTCTGTCCTGTGCACTAACTCATCCACGTGGTATGTTGACAGGCTGAGTGTGAGGCCATGGTATAGCCACAGTTGTACTTTCTGCTCTAGAATGTAGATCTGATAAACCGATTCACAGTGAAAGAAGACAGAGTGTATTTTTCATCTTTACATATCTAAAGTAAACAATTACGTGATGCCTGCTTTGATATTTAACATACCTCCATTTAATGTTAAATACTGATACCAATAATCTTTTTATTTTTTAAAGAATGAAATAGAAAAATCAAATCTTTTTCCTCTGTTATTTTTCATCAGGGAACAACATTTGATAAAAAGTGATGACAATAAAAAAAAAACAATGTCTGTTACACATACCAACAGAAATATTTGAGACTGACATAGTAAAACTGAAGTGACACCAAACATTAACTACACCCAATTGATACCAGCTGAATATAAATATGAACTATTCCATATGTTTAGTTATATAATTAGAAAAGTATATTTAGTTACTTTAAAAAAATGTTACTTTTTCAGAGGATGATGGATGATTGTATGTAATCAAAGCCTATGTTTACACATTCATACAAATCTATGATACACGTATTACAAGCACATCTTACTAATGGGAAAGTAAAAGACAATTTCTTACATGTCATAACCTGCATCAATACACAGAACAATATATAGAACATTAGGGACACACTCACTGGAGTTAACTGTCAATGTGAAGTCAGCCTCAGGCAAGGGCTTTAGTAGATAACCCCAAATGACTCACAAACACTTTGAGAGGGCTGATGGCACTGGCATTGGCACAGTAACTAAGACTCAAAATAAAATGAAGTTGTATTACTGGAAATGGCCAACCAGCAAAGCTGAGACAGGTATGCTATTGGCTAGAGAAAGCGAACATTTGTATCTAAGGCTCTATTTTACAACCTTAAACGTAGATGTCATTTCTTACTTATTTGGCTTATGTTCAGATGCTTCTTTGAGCAGAAGAGGTTTTGTGCTAGATGACACAAATGCAAGAGGGTAGAGCTGTGAGTTCTCATCCCAGTCATGATGTTAACTTTTAGCACATAAGAAAGTGTCATAGAATTCAGGAAAAAAAAAAGTATATTTCTGCATTTGAGGACAATGATTTAGAATTAGAGCCCAAGGGAGCATCAACTATTACACAATTTAAAACAAATTAAGGGCATTCTAAACATTTGCCAGGGCTGTGAGTCACGTACTTTCGTTTAATGACAATGCTAAACACAAAGTAGATGCATCTAAAGAGCACAAAGAACATGCTTCTTCTAGGTATTTCAAAGAGTACTCATGCCTGACTTACCAAGTGACGCAGGAATACATAGCCATTATTAACATTCTTAAAGTTAGTACGTATAAAGGAAGAGCAAGCTTGCTTTGCCTCTCTGTCTCTGTCATAGTACTGCCTTTTCGGCCTTCTGTGGCATCAACGTGCTTCTAAGCAGGCAGCAAGGGAAGAACCCAGAGCAGTGAAACCCTGGAGCTATGCTATATTTATGCTTGCGTCAGGCAGAGTGGACAGGACAGGTTTGCCCATTCAGAGTTGGATATTTGAGGAAGATATAATTATGCTTACTACACTTCATTTAACTACCATTAAATGATAGTGTGGGGACTAACACCACAACCCATAGCTAATTTTTAAATATACTAATTATGTAAGTAACTGACATGAAAAAAATTAGTCTAAAAAGCAAAACATGGAGATGGGAGTGCAAAGCAGAAATATTTTGATGGATTCTTTCTTACCTTAAGTTCATAAATATTCATTAACACACATACCTACCTCCCAGTACCTTTCACCAATGCCAAAGGTCTACATACATTTGCATAACTTAGACACACTGTAATTCACACAGATGATACTAAGAAACAAAATAATGTAGTACCTTTACTTTTACCTATGCATTTGATGAAATGGGTCCCATGAAGAAAGGGTTTCCAGACAAAGAGAATAAAGAGGAGAAAAAACAACAAGAATATATGTAAATGCACTGCTCTCTGTAAATTAAACAAGACAAGAGAGTATAAACAATGTTTTGAAGACAAATGGAAAGGCAGTCCACACATTCTGAGAATTCTGCCCATTTTTACAGGCAGGTACATGCAAGGGATTGGAAGCCCATGCTCATGTTTAAAGATGACATCAGAGAAGGACCTCAATGCCATAGGTAGAGAAATATCAATTGCATGGAATGTTACAATCAGCATTCTGGAAGCCAAAAGCCATAGCTGTCTGCACGTTCCCGAACTGCCATGCATGGATGAAGTATGGACTCGATGGAGCAGGTTAGAGTGGCTATGTCAGACATTAGCTCCTAACTGCTCTTGCCTTTCCTCTACTGTAAGCACTCTTTCCACAAACACTGATAGGTAAAGCAGAAATTTCAGCCACCATTCTTGCATCTTATTTATTTGCAGATGTTACAGTGCGAGGGATGGGGGGGAAACAAAAGTCACAGGAACAAACTAACACCCAATCAACAAATAAAAGCAGATAAAACCAAGGAAGGAAATGTGAACAAAAGCTATGTATTTCATTGGCAGCCACATCATTTCCAAGCATCCGCCAATACTTTGCAGCGATGGTTTGAAAGCAGCTACAGAACAAGAAAACACTGAAAGCAGAGTGGAAAAGGAGCAGAGCCCATACCTTGGTCGCCCATCATCAGGTGCGCCAGACCTTGAAGGGAAACAAGAGCACAGTCAGCAATAAACAAGGAAGCACGGGAAGGCAGGTTTGTCACGGTGGCAAAAATGTTCAGTGACAGACATCTTGCTTCCTATGAGTCATGTCTGTTTCACAGAGGCAAATCAAAAACATTCTTTCAAGTCTTGGTTGGAATGCTTTGGGGCAAAGGGTTATAAAATTGTAATTTAAACACCAGCACATGCTGTGCTGTGCAGTCTAAATATTAGAGCAAGCAAAAGTATGAGAGAATGATTTAAATCCTACTGGTCCCTTAAATAGTGTATCTGCCCTTTGATAACATTTGGAACACTGTCCGCATAGGACTTGCCGTTGTTCAGTGATGAATTTATATCTCATAAACACCCAAAGGAATGCCTTTAACATGGGCTGGGTCTGATCTTTTTCCTCTCTTCAAAAATGAGAAGTTTCATAATTGAATGAAGGGTACAATGGGGAGAGCCCTAAGTCACATTGAAATGGCAATGCAGAAATGTCCCTTTGTCTGACACATGTAGCAAGTGATTATATTTGCTCAAATCTAAAAACAAAATAATTAGACATGCAGTTGAAAAAGCTTGGATTTATGACACAATCACCTTTTTAAGAAACAATGGGTTAGCTTTAAATAGGTTCAATTAATTTTCTATGGGAATCAAAATTATCATTTAAATTAAATGTTGATCTGTGTTCATGTTCCTTTATTTACTTAAGGTATGCAGTCTAGACATAAGATTATCAAAAATTTTCATCACTATTTTTCTAAAGAAAACTGCAAATATTTGCCTTTTTTTTTATTGGTTTTGAAGCACATTCTCAATCTGTATCCTAGGATAGCCTCAACCATAGTCCTCATGTCTCCATAGTGCCACCAGCTATATAAGCTATCAGGATGATCTTTGCAAGCTTTTGTCACCAAGAACAGTAAGAACAGTACTTCTTCTAAAAATTATGATACATAGTTGCTTAGTCCCAATTCAGAAGCAAAGTTACAACTTTTGGGTGTATTTCAAGAATTTGATATACAATTAGAGAAATGTAGTGTCAAGTTTAAAAATCTGTCTTTTCAAGTTCTAGTTACCTCAGATATATTTGAAATTTTGAACTTGGGAACATCATGTACAAGTTGCCCCAATCTGCTTTATCAAACTCATAAGTTTATTCTGATATCTCAGTGAGGCAGCTATAACTAGAAATTGTCATATAATCACAACGTAATATGGAAATTATTTTAACAGTGAAGTATGATGTTTCTGGAACATAGTATATCTGAAGTGATTTCATCAAATATAGTCACGTATGTGAATAAAATGGTTTTATATGGTTATTAATTCAATTCTTTGTATAACAAAGAAGAGATTCATTTGTTCAGATTTTAAAATTTTTTCATTTAATTTCACATATGTACATGAATATATATGTATATATATTCATATATATATATACATTCACACACACACTCATATATATATGAATGTATATACTTCCAGCTAATAACACATTTGTATTTCTAGCATTGTTTTGTATACTATATGAGGAACTTTTCTCTGATAAGATCTAATTAATATGGAGATCTAAGTTTTAGGAAAAAAGTAGAAACTTGAGGTCGTTTTGACATTGTACCAAGAAGGAAATTAATAAATCCCCAAAGTCTTCTAGTTTTCCTGTTTCATTTCTATTTCTAATGGGAGCTTAAAGTGGCATTGTCAATTGAGACATTCAAATTATGATTTAATAACTTTATTACAACAGAATAGGAGCTTCTATCTGGAGCTGTCTTATCGATGCCCTGAAGCAAAGGAGCCTGTGATTACGAAAAAGTATTTCTCCTATTAGGTTGATTTTATAGTCCCTTAGCAATTCAAAGAGAGAAAAAAAAAACAATGAAGATTTTACAGAATGGTTTAAAAATGCAGAAGAAAAATTAACAACTTTCAAATTCAATTAATGGGCACAAGTGTGTGTTCACAAAATTAAAATCATGGAACAAAATATCAGAAGTGAGATATAAAGCCAAAATTTGGGAGAAGTGACATGTAATTTCTTTAGACGTTTTCATCTATTTTGTTTGAATACAAGCATAGTTCAGCAATAATCATTGACCATGAAAGGATCACAAATCTGATGTGCTGACCATGCTGCTAATGCATGTTATATTACAATGAAATCTTCTTTTCAACTGTACTGATCTATCACTTTCATTAGAGTCATTTTGCAACAAATCCTTCACCTATAGAATGTAGGTATGTTTATGGAATGACTGATGTATTAGCAAAGCAGATTTATGTTAAATGCCATCTCTTGATGCATGAAGTTTCATACATTGCCCACAACTGTTAATGCTATGATTATACAATACAAGTAGCAGGAGATAGCCAGGTATGGTAGTACCCAGTCAGTAAAGCAAGGTGCATGTCTGCAAGTTTGGCACATTCTTTTTGCTCTATGGGCTGAGGTACACAGGGAGACCACTTTTTAAAAACACGTGCATGAAACGTTGAGGAACTGTGCTCTGCCTATTCATCTGCTACAGCTAATGCTTTTCGTGATTATCACTTTAAGATTTGGTTGGTAGCATTATGATTACTTCTTTTGGATTCTTTAACTACAAAATGTTGAAATACATTTGTAGTGACCAATAGTAAAATTATGCAACTTTCTCAAAATTCCATGACTGAGATAATCTAAGAAAATTTGAATCAGTCATCCTAGTTTAAACATGCACTAATGTTATAAATGTACTTACCCATGATCTCATGGCAGCACCGTGGGCTTTCATTTCCACTGGCAATAACCTGTGTTTCAATCTAAATTTGTGCTTCTTTCTTATTCTGTGTGTTTTATCTATGTTCTTTTATAATTTGAATCATTTGAAATAAACCAATGAGGTTAAAATGACAAAATGGTAAACATATCCAAAAGAAATGAAAAACTACTTTGCTAGAAAAAAAAAGGAAACAGGATCATGCACTTGTGTTGGAAACTGCAAAGAAACTCTTTATTGAAACAAAAGAAGTAGCACTGTATCAATTTCCATACAGAACACTGCATTAAGAATTCTATGGCTCATTCGAGTTGCTGGAATATATCAGGCACTGGAAGTAAGAGTGAAGGTGTTTTTATGTTTTTATCCCTGAGGCTAGAGGGGTTGAGGGTGCATACGTGTTCTATATGCAAAGTGGTACACAACTAGAAACCAACGGATGATCAAAAAAGTCAACTTACCGTCTATATTCAAGAGGTACTCTTAATACTGAGAAATAAAAAAGCAAAGAGGAGTTGGAAAATAAGGTAGAAAGCACCCACCTTCCACATTGTTGTCTTCTGAAAGCACATGACAAGGAAGGAGAGAAAAGGAAAAACATTCATTAAGCAGCATGCAGACTGGACCTTGCCTTTGCATGTCTTCCTCATGCAAGGCACCAAACACATCATGCAAGTGCTCCACCACTGTCATTCAAAGGGAAAAACAAAACCACAGGGGAGCCGGTTCCCTCCCATTGGCAGCATTTACAAGATGTGAGACAAAGTAGCAATAGCACTGTCAGGTCCTGAACAAAGGACTGTTTGTTAAGAGGTCTTTCAGTGTTCTAGTAAAGGAGTTGTATTGTTACTACAGGTTTCTGGCAATGTCTTTTCAGGCAAATTTTAAAAGCTTTTTATTTTTATTTTTTAGTAATTCTAACGGCTCTACTTTTGTATATTGATTTGGATCTCTGTGAAAGAAAACCCAATGTCAATAGCTGTGAAATTTCACCAAAAGTTACTTTATTTCTGTCAAATGTGTTATTTCCATGGTCCCTTGGTGTTGAATGTTTCTAACAACTTCCTTAGAATACTAAATACAACACAGATTTTTGAAACTATTATCTATAATTTATTTGGCTTATTTATTGCAAGTTCAAGATTTATTATAAATGACAGTTTGCTAAAATTTACTAAGATGCTGCTGAAAATATGGTGAACAGAAAAAGTGACCATTGCAAAAGAAGTGCATTAAACCAGGCTTACTGTGATTAAAGTAAGGCTAATGTTTAACCCAAGTTTCCTTGTGTTTTCGTATAGTTATATGATATTCATATATTTTTTATTTTTAAGTATATCTTTCCATATTTGTACATATATGCATAAACTGACATACAACTTTTAAATATATTTAGAATATGTAACCCATTTAAGTGTACAGGTTAAACAAATTAATACTTACAGAGCACTTCTAAACTATTTGGGACATAGGAATTAACAGATAGGAATGAAATAGAAGGGAAGGCAGTCTTAGGAACTCTGGGCCAAAGCAAGGTTTTAGTACTCATCAAAACATTTTAGTAGTTAATTATATGAACTGAAATTTTATCTCATCCTTACATTTTATATTTTTTAATTAACTTTACATTATTTTGAGATTATTTGAACAAAAGTAATTTAAAACTAAAGCAACATGCATGTAGTAATATGAGGACAAAACAAAATATAAATGCCCTGTATATACTTGAAAGTTTAAGTGCTATTTTCGCCAGTTGATGAAGTGATCAACAAATTTAGAATCATGGTTTTGTTTGAATCATATACCTAGAGACTGAAATACCCAGGTATATTAACTCTTTTTTAATAGTATGAGACACCTGATTAATGAGAACACATTGTTTTTAAGCAGTACTTTATTGGCTAGAGTTTATTTTTAAAATACTAATTTAAAAATTCAAATATTTGGCATGTTTTTTTCAATTGTTTTAGTTTTTATTTATTGAATAAATAGACTGAATTCATTGCTTATCAATAGGAATTTTGAAATGACATATGCACAAATATTTAAATAAGCTTACTGCTTTGTATTGGAAATATACAAATAACTATGATGCTTAAGATACATATTAGTTTCTGGAAAGTTATTTTCTATTTAAGGTAATTTTTTTCAATGATTACTCAATATGAATATTAAAATAAAACTTCCAATTCTGAAGAGAATCAATTCCTCTGATCTTATTGAACTGCTGTAAGGAAAAGAAGAAAAGCAAAGCACAAAGTAGTGACTTAGGTGTGGATGGCGGCTATATGGTTAAGGTCATTGGCTCCATCTACAAACAACAGGTGTCTTTTACTGTTGGGAGAGGAAACAGCCAAAAGGTCATTCTGTAGATCTGCCCTGACATTCAGGTTTTCTCCATTTTTTACTCATGGGGAGAATATGCTTCTGGTGTGTAACTTCAAGTTGGGGTCAATGTACTACCATTTCTGACCTGTGTAAGTTAGCAAAATTTATCTCAGAATATTTGGGTCTTCCAACATACTAAGATATAAGAGTAAATTATAAGGGGATTTATCAATTTCAGTTAAAACATGCTGAAGAGAGTTGGCCTCAATCAGACTTGCCTTAAGTTTCTACAGTTTTTAAATTTAATAACAAGGAAACACACACACACACACACACACACACACACACACACACACACACACACACTGAACAAACACTAAGAAAAAAGAAAACAAAATCCCAACCTTCTCTGTCCTCCTACCATTCTACACTACACTCTAGTGTAGTCCATTTAGTTCATTTGCTGACTGTTGATATTTAAAACTTGTTGACCTGAGGTTAGCCCATGCATTACCTCACAATGTGATTACAACTCTAACTTACAGTGCTTGACCCACCCATCACCAGGAGTTTTTCCCCTCTAGCTTTCTAGCCCATTTTTACATGAAACAGTTGATGCTGAATTAGAAGAAAATATTTTATTTTATTCCAAGCTTCAGTGACTATGTGTATACCATTATGCAAACAAGAGCTATAAGAGTTTTGAGCAGTAACAGGGAGGAACTGAGAGTTCCAGCACGCCTTAGTGTACAGGACTGGCAGTGCATTATCAGTTTAATGTGAAGCAGAAAGGGACCCACCTGGCCTTACCTGTAGACCTTGTCAAAGGAAGACACATCTCTTACATGTAAAATTCCTGGCTAAGGATGTCACAAGAAAGCCCATAGAATCAACTAACTAGGCTCATAGGATCTCACAGAGATTGAGCCAACAACCAAGGAGCCTATATGAGACTACCTAGGTTCTATGCATATATCTGATTGTTGTGGAGCTTGGTATTCTTGAGAGACTCCCAACAGTGGGAACAGGGGCTGTCTCTGACTTTTATGCTGGCTTTTGGGACCTGATTCCTCCTACTGAGTTGCCTTGTTCAGACTTAATATGAGGTGAGGTGCTTTGACTTAACTACAACTTGATATGCCATGTTTTGTCAATATCCATGGGAGGCCTGCCTTTTTTCTGAGTAGAAATGAAGGAGGAGTGAATGGGGGGTAGCAGAAGAGATGGGGAAGGGGGGACTGGGAGGAGAGGAGGGAAGGGAAACTACAGAAAGGAAAGAATGGATAGATGAACAAATGAATGAAGGAAGGAAGGAAGGAAGGAAGGAAGAAGGAAGGAAGGAAGGAAGGAAGGATTGAAGAAACCAACCTTGGCTTTCTAGCTGTGCAGACCTAATTTTATTAGTGCATGTGCAGGTCTCTCAGTAATTAATTCTACTGTTATTATTGTGTCATTTATGAGAATCTTGCTTTTGTATTCCCTAGATATATAGAAGTCAAGAATCCAAACCTATAAAAAAATTTCATTACTTTAAAACATGCTTGCCCCACCAAATGGGAGTCAGATACTACAGTATCTGACATGGTAGGAATGACAGATATGTGCTGGCATAGAGAAGAAGTAGACTACTGAAGTGTATTTCTTTAAGTTACTACAAGAGAGTAGTTATTAATTTATTTTCTTTGCTCCTAGCTAGTATGAGCGCAAGGACAGTAGAAGAGCCTACCATAATGGCACATAGATGCTGCCTTTACTGTGGTTTTGAGATCTCATTTTGATGGCCCCATTGAAAACGAAGTGAAAGATGAACACCTGGCACCTCAGCCTTCCTTTGGTGTCTATCTCCTTTATTTTGTGTCAGGTCATATTCCTTCTTGAGTTTACCTACCTAACATACATCATTCTTCAAGGCTGAAATCACACAGATAAGTCACTGCCCTAAATCTAGTCATCTTGGATTCCAAGAAGAACAAGATCTCTAGGGGAGATTCCCCCCATCCTCTATATCCAGCACACATACACATGAGCATAGGTAATTATCCATGAAGGTGATACTGCATTCTGAACCTAAAGTAGTCAGTGTGCAGAAACTAGGGGGTTTCCATGTGTGATGGTAACTATTAGCAACTTATAGAACCTTCAGAGACTGAGCTGAGGCAATCATGGAGGACCATACATTGACAAGAATTGCTTAATTATACATGCCCCTTGTCGTCTAGTGAACCTGAACATCATGTCGATTTTCCTAAAGTGGACTTGGGGACTCTAGATCCTATTATATCTCTCTCTCTCTATCTTCGGTTTTTACCATAACTTGTCTCTAATTGGCCTGCTGATGGAGGTGGCAAGCTATTTAGGCTTCTGAAGATCTTACTGTTGGCCTAAAAATCCCCAGTTACAGTTTCTGCACTTGATCCTAAGTACATGCCTCTAAAAAATGAGTAAGAAAATGAATGTATTTGGTTCAATATCCACCCCCATCAGAAACTGAAGTCTGCCAAGTAAACAAAGTTTGGAATAAAATGCCAAAAATAACATCTCTTGGCATAATAAATCAAGATGCTGAATACTATGAGGTTCTCATACCAATGTGCAGCTGTGGTCAGTTTGTGTGCCATAGCAGATCTTAAGATTCGGCCAACAAAGCAATAAGGAACCACTCAGGCATAGCCTCTACTGTATACTTTGGTTTCCTTCCTTTGCTTTCAATTGCCTGTGAGTGGCTCCCTTTAGGGTCCTTAACTCCCTTTTTTTCCATCAAAACTGGCATGATTACAGGTAACTTGTCACACAGATTCAATGCTGGGGTTGGCAATGGCAAGTAGCAGAAACAAGACTACAGTTCTATGTCCTGGCCCTTTCACTGATACTGGAGCATCTATACTCTAATTTTCTAGCTGGTCACACAGCTTCTTAAGACTCTACTCCTTAGTGCAGGGACTGAATGCCAGGATGGAAGAGTCTGGTTCCCATGGTGGCAGAGGACGGAGCTCTGCTTAGCTTTTATTTTTTTTTTAATATTGGCAGTGAAAGCGTTTAGAAAATCTCAATAGTCTGAGGATACTCCAAGGACTAAGAAATGGAAGGAATCACTAAAACTGAATTTATGCAGAACTCGGCCAGAGGAAGAGAAACACTGGCCAGGGCAAGATGAGGTTCAAACGGAAAATAAAGCATAAAGGTCCATTATGGACACTTACAAGAGGAAAAAAAAAACAAACAAACAAAAAAAAAACAGTTCTGGGCAAGAACTGGAACTGGGCAAATTACAAAGTATTTTTGAAACAGATGGCCTTAGCTTCTGTTCCAAAATCACCGAAAGGCGATCCCAAGGTTCTCCCACCAGCCTGCTCCATCCTGATCCAGGGGCATGACTGTAGCCAATTGGAGTTGAGCCGGAGACTTTATCACTGCCCAGAAGTGATCAGAGAGCTACTTCTAGACCAAGTACAGCAGGAGAAAATGGACCTTGGTATTTCTAAGACATTTTAGAAATTAGAAAAGACCTGGGTATTTAAATAAAAATGTTCTATCTCAGTGCTGAGAAAGAGGAGTGGGGGAGTGAGAGCATCAGGAATAGAGAGGTACCCAAGCATGTTCTGGTACTGAAGCTGTTTGAGTAATCTGTGGGAATTTAGTGATGATTGATCAACCTGTTACAAAACACAATATAGTCAATGACACCTACATTATAATGTAATCTTTTTACGTAAGAGGCCATCACAAGTATTTTTAAAATTGTTTTTCTTTTGGTTAAGATTTCCAGAGAGATTGTCAGCTCAGTATTTCTATATTCATCTCAGGAGTTGAACTTAGGAAAGAGACATTGCGTGGAATTGTGACTAGCACAGTCTATGGTTCATCTGTTCCAGCCATTTAGCCATTGTGATTACTTACTTAGTAATAAGTGCTTTCTCATATGGGATTGGCAGATAACATAGAGCAGAATGTTGCCCTGGAGTTTCTCTGTCTGAGCTAAGACATTACACTATGAAACTGTCCAAAGAAAGCTACAGCAGACCAGTAGTGTCTGCCCTTCCAAGCCTCTGAAGTCAGAATACTTATGAAACCAAAAAATAATAATAATAATAATAATAAAAATAAAAATAAAGGTCTGAGACCAGAATGGGGGATTGAATGTACCTATCCATGTTTCTGTGTGCACTTGGGATTCCAGTAATTATGTGGCTTTGTCTATCAACAAACAAATGGCAGTCTTCTGGCCTATGTGTCTGTAATAGAGAATATTATACAGTGTATCTTAATCTTTGCATTATTGACATAGAAATTAAATTCTGCTAAACATTGACCACATCTGAGATGAACAGTATTTCTGTTGTTGTTCTTGTTCATGAGCCATTATCATAGACATTTTCCAAACAAACCTTAAAATACTTATGACTACTTATCTAGGTTTGGATTTTTAGACCAGTCCAAAACACATCTGTTCGATTTTTCTAAGAAAAAGCAAAGGAATTTTGTGATGAAATTCAGAGGACTTTGCATAAAACATGACTAAACTACATTATAAAAAGAAATCTAAATTTAGTGTTCAACAAATTAAATTTACATATATTACATAAAAAATAAAACTGTTTATATAATATGACTTACCAATTAAATATTTTATATGTACAGAAAACCAGAACTTAGTACAAAATAAAAAATGTTTCAAGTTGTTATTTTAAATTCAATAGTAGTCTTATACATTTTTTCAGTACTTTAAGAAGAAAATTCGCTGAATAATAAAAGGACTTTTTAAACCACTCTGGCTTTCCTTGCTCATTTTGCTTTATGTGCAGAATTCAAGATAGTTTGCAAGTGCTGAGATTTATGGTTAATGTCTAAATTCTGTAGAAAACACTGGAAAGCATTAAAATGCATTTTCTTTGTGGTTAAGTTAATTAGAGCAGACTTAAAATTTCCCAGATACTCTCAGCTTCAAATAAAATATTGCTAATAAAATAGCATATTTTTAATATTCTTTTCAGTGTAGATTGTTTGTATAGGAAGAAAACAGGACTCCTAACTGTATTTACCCCCAGGCATTGCAGCTGCTGGGATGAAATGAAAGACAGAGTAGTCTACACAAATTTAGTTGTGTTTAATACTAGAAGGAAACCAAGCATTCCATTCACCACCCAAAATATTCTGCTTCTTTTGAATCATATCTTAAATAAAGGTTATCTTCATTCAATTGTAAATATTTGCATATTGATCTTATCCAATATAAATTTGCCATGTGGCCCACTAGGTTTTTCACTTCACCTATCTGTTTCACTACAGTTACCCTCTTAGGAATGAAACGTAAAAGTCATAATTTTAGTATCTGAATCAGCAACAAGTAAGGAAATAAAACTAAGTACAATGTCAAAACTCAGGGTTTCATTTTAGTGTTTTAGAAAACAAACTAAAGAGAAAATAGTTGGTTCAGAATATAACCAGTTTGACACCACTGGAAAGGACACTTGTAGTTTGGGAAGTAACCTCTAGTAATTAGTTAACTGACATGAATGCTAGCCCACGTGTAATTGATTCCACTAGCTGATTTACTGACCTGAGCTCTTCATTTAATATTTCCCTAAAATGTTAGGCTCCCCTTGAGCAAACAAGCATGAATAAAAGTGAAGAATTTATTTGTGATCATATAAGTCATCTTAAAATGCTTACTCCATCCTTCAAAGTAGTTTGATTCATTCTTTAAGTAACTTAATAGAAATGTCATAGAAATGTTATTTCTTAACATGGTCTTTGGAAAAAAACTGTATGCTTTGGACAAAGTTTTGACAATTAAATAAAAAATTGCATGTTTATTATACAAATTGTTATGTTATATATTTTTTAAAAAATGCTTGCCAAGACTATTATGTAATAATGACTTCAATTTTTTTAAAAGGACTATCTTCTGACTTCCCAGCTTTGTTAATACTTTTAGAAATTAACTTTAAAAAGCAAAACAAAAACAACAAGAACTTGCTAACAAACATCAGTACACTTTCAGCTGTCATCACACTGACTGTAGGTCCACAGATCCATATCTAACTCTGCTGCATTTCTTAAGAAAACTTGAAATTTGCTTTTCTATTTAAACTTTTCTCTTGTTATAAAAGCTAACACAGCTGGATTAAGAAAACTATAATCAACACATTCACATTATCACTAGCAACATATCTACTCTTTAACACACTGAATGTAGTTATTCCATTAAATAAGATATAGACTTTCTTATATATCTAATCAATCATTAATGTTTGCACAAATATGAATAGAGATTAAGTCAAGTATGGATCTATGCTCAGGTTCTTTGAGACCTTATTCTGTTATGTATTTGTAGCTGAGGTTGGAAACAAACTCTACATCATCATCATCCGGATTCATCCTTCCAAATGCTCAGATTATAAGTATGTGATACTACAATGGCAAGAATATCATTCCTTAACTTCATGATTCATCATAGAATCCAGCAAAGATACAGTAACTATTACATTTCAACTAGAATTAAATAATAGCAATACTGGAACTCTTCAGTTGCTGCAGCCAAATTCTACACGATAGGCAGCCCTATGATCACTGGTTACCAGAATAAATGACACAGTTTATATATCTGCCATCACAGAAAATGCTACGGGAGAACCAATGAGAGTTAAAAGGTTCCTAAAAATTCTCTGACAATATCTAATGATAGCAAGCTGAATGTGTTCTTTATTTCTGTTCATTAAAGGGGCATGATTTAAATTCATAATAATATTCTAAAAGAAAATATTAATTTAGATTGGATGTGCATATTGCATTTGTGCAACATAGAGAGCTATATAATACTTGTACTTTTATTTCAAAATAATAAAAATAATAGAGGAAAATCTAATAAAATTTTTATTGTAGTCATTTTAAATGCCTTTGACTATTTAAACCCTTTACAATTATTACGTTTAATCATGTCTTTTCTTAAACCCTCACAACATCACATCCTGAATACATCTTGTTGGTTAAAAAATTTAATTAAGCAAGATAGTATTTTATTACCCAGTATAACTGCTCATCTTTTCCAGTATTCTTGTCAATGTCATATGATATTATTGCCTTTAATTTTCAATGTATGACAATTGTTAAGAATAGTAGGCTAATAACAATGTATTTGTAGAAGAGGTAAAATGTATATATTCCATCACATTCTTTGTTTTCATTGTATTCTTTTATTATGAATTTTCCTGTAGAATAACTCAAAGACCTCCCTTCTAATCGAACAGGCCTCCTGTTCAGTATTACATTGTAAAAAAATAAATGGCAGGGACTAAAGCATCAGCCTTTCTATAGGACTGCAATTCAGCAGACTCTGAATATGAGGTATAAAGAGCATGTGAATCCTGAGTTCACGCCAATCTGTAAGAGGCTGAGCTTACTAGGGAGCTAGCTACTCTGTGGAAACAAATGTTCTTAATAAAAACTGGAAAAACACATGACATAGGAATGGAAAATATGAATTGGAGAGTGCCAAAGGTGGCAACGTGGCAAAAGTGGTCAGGAGATAAATGGATGGATTAAACATGGTCACATGAATAATGGGGAAAGATCAGCCTAGCAAGAGAATGTTTGGCCCATAAAGTGCTTGTTGTACAAGCAGGAGGGACTGAGGTCAGGTTCCTAATAACAGTCTAATAACCAGGCACAGTGAAAGCATCTGTGAGCCCTGGGCTGAGGATGGAGTCAAACAGATCTCAGGGGCTTGCTGGTTCAGCGATTTGGTGAGGTTTAGGTTTGGTGTGAAACCCTGTGTATAAAAGTAAGTGAGCAGAGGCAGCATGATAGACTAAGGCACTCAGCATTAGCTTCTGGCTTCCATAAATATAGGTATAGCCAAGCACACCCTCAGACATGTGTAAACCATGCAAAATATACACATACATATACACCTTCAGTTACATGTATAAACCATACACAGTTACATGTATAAACCATACAACACACACACACACACACACACACACA
Source organism: Cricetiscus sungorus (assembly GCA_030556225.1). Taxonomy (NCBI): domain Eukaryota; kingdom Metazoa; phylum Chordata; class Mammalia; order Rodentia; family Cricetidae; genus Cricetiscus; species Cricetiscus sungorus. The sequence goes on from JANBXA010000600.1 coordinate 38,500,777, forward strand.
CACACACACATCCTAAATACATAACCAAGTTTAGGTAGACCTGCTACGTCTATGTTTAAGACTTCAAGAATTGCTGCCATTAAGTGCTGATTACTAGTTATCAAAAAGTAATACTTTTTATGCTAATGACATAGTTACACAGTGTTGGAGGAAGCAATATTAGAATGAAAATTAAAATATATATATTTATGGCCTCAAGTCCCTACAGATTAGCAGTTGATCAGTTGTCCCAAGCATATGATCTGTTGCCTGGAATATAAAATAAGTACTGAGAAGAGCAAATGGTCCTCAGGCCCTCAAAGGACACTGAAGTCATCTGCTGAAGTCCTGCCCCATGACATTTGAATGTCTTGAAAGGGATTATACAACAGTATCAAATACTTATGTTAGTCCAAAAACAAAAATGCATCTTGGACGCCAAAGTCAGTACTCTATTTTGATTCAATTGTACATCCTGTAAATCAAGCAAAGCTTGTCTGAACATAAAAAAAATAATAAATAAGCCTTAACAGATCAACAAAATTACCTTAATAGACTTCTGATATTATTACAGCAGAGAGAAGGTTCTTCCTGTTCAGTGTTTGTATTACTAGAAAGAAAGTGTTGTAGCAGGACCTTGTTGCATAGGCAAGGGGCATCTTAACTGAGATGAACTCTGTTCAACACATACACTAAGGAACACTTAGTCCATGTGGAAAATAAAGGAATAGTAGGAAAGTTGCTATTTTCTGGCATTCCACATAAGCAGCTTTGATGTCATTGGTTGCCAAGCTTCTCCTTAAGTGGCATTGAAATTGTTTTGAACTGACAAATAAAAGGACAGATCCAATTACTTAAAATGGGCCTATTAAATGGAAGCAAAAAAAATTGAATTTGAAAATGTAAGTATTGTATAGAGCAAAAAGATGACAATAAACAGTCAAAAATCAAGATACTCTACTATATCTCTAAGTAATTAGATATCTTGGCAGCATTTATAAGGCCCTAAAATGTACACAGTTCCTTAAGGCCCTCATTCCTGGAAAGGGTCTTGGAGAGACCAGGAGGATGGAATGTAAAGAATTCTAGAATGTGCTGCTACATGGGTTTAAAGAGTCTATGTGACTTTAAAGTATAATGTTTACTATTTGGCCCATTTGCCAAATGTTTAATCCATATACTCATTAGGGTTCACCACAGGAGCATAAAACCATTTATTTAATAATAGCAAATCCTAAGGCATTGTATGCTGAGGTAATACACATTTAATGATGTTGGCCATGATATGATATTATAATTAATGATTCCTTACTCAAATTCCACATTTAAGAACATGAACTCATATATAAAAATATGTATATATGTGTATGTATATATATATTGTGTATGTATATACTTGTATATATGTGTGTGTATATATATATATATATATACATATACATATGTTGCTTCATAAATGTTACTTAATGCCTTATCAATTACTCTTTTAATTTCCAAGTTTCTGTGAATCTAGCTCTGGGTTAGGAATGAGTGGGTTTCTTTCCACAGGCAAGCTTTCTTTGCCACTGTGAATCTTCCTGAATTAGCCTTAGGTCAGTGGTTCTCAACATCAGGGTCAGATAACCCTTTCACAGCAGTCACATAAGGCCATCAGAAAACATAGATGTTTACAAAATGACTCATAAAAATAGCAAAATTGCAGTTATGAAGCTACAAAAAAATAATTTTGTGGTTAGAGGGGTGGGTCACCACAATATGAGGAACTGTATTAAAGGGTCACAGCATTAGGAAGGTTGAGAATCACTGGTCTTAGATAAATAAGGTATTTTACCATTACAAATATTTTGGATGAAGAAGGAACAGAATTCTACTATCCATTCCATTCAAGCTATTAAGAGGTTCTAGAGTCTTCAGCTGGGTGTGGCCGCCCACTTTTGTCCATCAGTTGTTAATGCTAAAGGAAATCTGGTGATAAAGGTGTGATGTAGAAAATACTGATCATGAACTCATGGTTTACTTCATCTAATGTAATCTCAATTAATAAACTGACATGATAACACACAAGTGAAAGAAATCATTAAAATCCAAGGGCACAAATAGTCTCTTTTATTCATTACTTTATAAACATGTTAGCACAATGGCAAATTACAAATACAAGAGATTAAGTGAAATACTAAATGTCCAAGTTGGGTACTCTGATCCCTAATCCTGTGTTCTTTCCTCTACATTCCTGAAGTTCAGCAAATCTTCAATTAGTCACATAGACCCTAAGGGTTTCTCTGTGTGTCTGTGGGAAGTAAATCTCCCAAACTGAAAGAAACATTTAAATAGTAACTGAGTCACAACTATTATGAAGCTCCTTTACAATTTTCTGTAGAATATGAACAGCATTTACTTAGAGTAATGACATTGTTTGTTAGAATATTTAGAAGAATAAAGCCAAATTAATTATCAAATTAAATTATTTTGATGAAAATCCAAATCTATTTTTTTTTACCATCTTAATAAACTTTGTGATTTATTGACTACAATGAGATATGGACCACATAGACTTCAAAGCCATAACACAATTAGACTTCAACAGATTTTCAGCTAAAAATTTGCCTTTTAGATTTAAAAAGACAGACAGCTACTTAAAATGGAATTCTTTGCATCTTAAGCAAAATAGTATGTTTCAACTAAATTGACTAATATCATGTCTGATGTATAGATCTTAAATGTAAACTTAGCACCCAATTAAAGTGATTAAAGCAAATAGTTTGCATGTGCACATGACTTTTATTTAGGTATTTTAAAATACTACAGTCCATGATGCTACTGGTAAATAAAGCAAAGGCCTTCTGGGTCCATGAGGATGGATGCTGATTATGATTACTCTTGTTCAGTGGTTAATTTCACCATGTAGAGTTAACTGGATCATCCATGTGCAGAGACACAGTTGCCAATTACATTGTTCAGTGACTTGTAATTCACTAAACTGATTCTGGCTTAGGCTACATAGCAGTATAATGAGATTTTTTTTCCTCCTACCCAGTTTCTTATTCTTATTTATGGTTCTTGATATTCTAAATGTACCTTCTCATGGTCAATAACCATAAGTAACAATCATATTGGAAAATGTAGAGTTTTAGAATTCTAAAGCTGAAATGAATCTTTAACACATAAAAGAATCAAAGGTACAGCTTTACTGTACAGAATCCTCTTGTTTTCAGGGTTTCAGCTTTGAAAAGAACTCCAGAAAGCAAATGGCTTAGAAAAGAGACTTCAGAGAAGTACTGTCTCTCCTCCTTAACTGTGGGTTAGGAATCCAAATAAGGCTAAAATTTTTATTTTCTTTTCACATAATTTCACATAATTAAAAAATGGAGTCCTGACTTTCTTGCCAACAAATACTCAAAGCAAAAAGTAAGTGTTGAGGGATAAGACATAAAACAAACAACCATAGTATTTATAATATTTAAGTTACCACCCTGATTAAAAAGAAAGACATATTTTGACTACCACAGAGTTCACATATAATTTTACTTTACAGATTGAAAAAAAAGCCATAACTGTGATCCAGTGTTCAGTTACTAATTTATGTCCCAAACAAGCAGAAACTCAATATGTGTCCTTCAAGAATGAGAGTTCTCCATCTTAAAGAAGATGCTGTCAGAAGAAAAATGATTTATCAAATGTAGGACTGAAGCAGGAACCTCTCTGTTGCCATCAGAGTCCCATGGAGGAAATATTCCACAGGCCTAAGTAAGAAGAACTTGAAAGAAACATGCCAACAATAACTCTTATTTGATAAGATTTATGTGCAGATGAGTCTTGAAATCAAAAGCAAAGACAGGTGTAATATACAGTGAATCTCAAAAGCAAATACGCTGCAAAGTCATTGGACCATACATGTCAGTACAGTTAGAGAAAATTTAATGGGCAATTATCATTTCTTCTAAACAACTTCTTAGAACAAGTGTTAAACAAATTGTCTTTGGAGGGAGGTCTTAGCTGAAAAGTCATGGGAATTGCCTGAGAGAGGAGAAATGGACGCTCCTCTTTGCCTCTGATAAAAAATCATAATTGGCTTCAATTTTCCAAACACATGGGTTTAGTTGTGTTTAGAGAGAATTAAAAGGGACTTGCAGGTCTTGTTTCAAAATTGACTTTTCACTTGGCTAAAATAGTAAACAGGATATGTTGGAACTAAAAACTGGGAATGGGTATTTAGCTGCCAACTGCTATGCATTAGTAAAAGCACATCTTGGGGGGAAAGAGACCCTGAGATGAGCTGACCCAATTTAGTTACATAAATTGTAGAAAGTGGGTTTAGAGACTTCTGTGAAAGTTATCAAAACTATCTTTTCAAATTCAGGGCTCTAACCATACTCTATGATAATTAGCAGGTCATTTCTTATTGTGGCTTCAATATACCACCCTGTAAACTAGGAGATAATCAAATTTACTTTATTGGATAATTATAAATTAGTAAGACTCATATAAATTGCATACAATGGATGTCTAGGTATTTTTCCAATCTTATTAACTAGTTTTCTATGATGGAACATGGGGGGGGGAAGAGTACTTAAGTGAAACTGAATTTTATTTTTAATACATTTAAGAATTTTCTTACCCTATACAGTTCTTCTATCTAGCAAAAGGAAATTGTATATTGAATACCACTAAAAGTTTGAATGCCAAGTGATTTCCAAAACAGTGCAGTATAATTAGGAAATTCATGACTGAAATTCCTATTTATGCCGGTACTGTAAAGGGTAATCATTGTTTGTTTTCTATAAGAAGGACTTGATTAAAGCCTCCAGCCGCAATAATTAAATAACCCTGTGTCTGAAGGACGCCAGTTTGGCTATTGCTGCAGTGTGCTAGGGCCATAATTAAGTCACAGGGATGTTTATAAATTAACAAAGCAGTGACATTTACACTAAGAGTGCAAAACAGAGTTCTTCTAGGAAGAATGTCCTCAATGGCTCCAAGACTCTATTACATGTACAGTGAGATGTAAACAATTTCACATCTCTGTACAATGTTAGATCAGGCTCTGATCTATACAAGGACTTCACTAAGTTTTCTTCTACAATGTGTCAGTACACGTTTCCACATTCTCAGGCACTGTTGTGGCTTCTTTAACAAGTATTCAACTTAATCACTGGAGTGTGAGAGAAATCATAGGGAATAATAAATATACAAGACTGTGTGCCACAAGAGCTAGTTTGCCTAACCCTGAGCCTCGGGTTGGCAGCCTCTGACCTAGTTCCTAATTCTTCAGTACCATAATGTATTGTTTTAGAAATATCAATACTAACTAACACAAAGATAAAAGCAAGGGAGTTTTGAATGGAGTGTGATGTATATGAACATTTGCCAAGTTTCAAAGCCTAAGTGATTCTGTTTCTACATAGTTCATGAGAAAGATCTTGACAGGGTGAATTTTGCATGTTTTGTTGAGATGGAGTAATTCCAAATTTTTGTTTTGTTTTGTTTTCCCTTCTTTTATTTAAATTGGAAACAAGGTTGTTTTACATGTCAATCCCAGTTCCCTCACCCTCCCACCCTCCCCTATCACCTTTACCAAATCCAAGCCCAACCCCTTTCTGCTCCCAGGGAGGGTGAGGCCGTTCATGAAGAGTCTTCAAAGTCTGTCATATCATTTGGGGCAGGGCCTAGGCCCTCCCCCATGTGTCTAGACTGAGAAAGTATCCCTCTATGTGGGATGGGCTCCCAAAATCCATTCATATACTAGGGATGAATGCTGATCCATTACTAGAGGCCCCACAGACTGCCCTGTCCTCCTAAGTAACGCCAATATTGATGGTTTCTGGGTCAGTCCTATGCTGGTTTCCTAGCTATCAGACTGGGATGCATGATAAGGGGAGCACCACCTTGTTCAGATTAGTCTGATTCTGTGGATTTTTCTAGCCTGGTGTTGATTCCTTTGCTCATCACTCCTCCCTCTCTGTAACTGCATTCCTGGAGTTCAGCTAGTGTTTAGCTGTAAGTGTCTGCTTTTGCTTCCATCAGCTACTAGCTGAAGGCTCTAGGATGGCATATAAGGTAGTCGTCAATCTCATTATCATGGAAGGGCATTAAAGGTAGCCTCTCCACTATTGCTTAGATTGTTATGACCCAGTTGGGTTTAACAGACATTTATAGAATTTATTCCAAAACTTGAAGCATTTTGGGAAATAATTTATAAATATGTTGAAACTGATTGTTATTACTTGTTGCACTTTTCAACTGCATGTTTTAAAACTCCTGAAAGTCGCACCTACTTGGAAACAAACACAGAGGACATACTGTGCAAAATCACTGGAATCTGATATAATGAAGACCAGATATTTAAAAGACTCAATAGACTGAAGCTTATAGAACTGATACCTTAAAACAGACTTTCTCAAATGAGCATTAAGGTACATTAGTTATGAAGGCATTTGTGAAGAAGTTCCTGACCACAAGTTTAGAAATACTGCATATGACAACTGAAGCACTAGTGACACTGTGAGCATGAATATTGAAAAGACATTTGTCAAGAGTTCTTGACAGATTAGTGTGGAACACTTACACCCTCTTCAATTGACCCACAGTGTATCACTATGACTGAAGACGACAACATGACTCCAAGAAACTGAATCCCTTTGTGCATCCCAGTTACTCTCAAATTTATTTCTCTTGAGAGTCTTTATTTTGTGAGTGAGGTCTAGCAACATAATTTTCCAAAACTAAACTTGGGAAAATTTCCATACTAATTATTACAATGTTCTATTCCTTGACACTAGATACAAGGGGAAACATCAATATAATATTTGACAATGAAAGAGTAGAGACACTCAATTAATTTAATTGTTAATTTATATTCCAGTTGCAGACCATTACATTGGATTATTTTTACTATGTATGGTAATCTATGAAATTTGAAACTGACTTAATTAGCAATAGACTTATATTTACCCCATCAATATACTTTAAATTATAAAATGTACTTGAAATGGTAAATACTCCCAAAATGAATGAAAAAAAAATGACAAGGAACAAATCCATAGAAGATTATGCCAAATTACAGAGACTTAAATAACTGGTAGTAAAGGTTCTGAAATACATTCAAATCCTAATAATTTACACTTGTGCTGAATATGGCTTAAATTATCTAGCAAAAAAAAAGCAGTTTGCAAAAGAACTTCGTATCTCATCATTCTGGCGGACATATGTTCCCTCTTTGAGATATTTTCTAATGGCAAAAGGTGGCCCTGGTCTCTGGCAAAAGTTACTGAGCAGTGACTACCTGAATCAACATATATCATTCATTTTCTGAGGTATCCTTTATTTTTAATGTAAAAGGTTATTTTAGCACAAAGACAAACATTTTGACTAATGATTATGGAAATCAGAAGTTGACTATTGAAATATTGACTCCTGGAATTAAGCATATAAACTAACCAAAATCAAGAAATATCTAGAGAATAAGAAGACATCCCTTTACTATCATCTAGAAGTCAGGAAAAGTTCCAGCCTATAGTAAGCATTCAACATATTTTCAGTGAGCGAGTTCATTTAAAAAAAAAATGACTCAGACACCTATCCAACACCTTGATGTAAATACTATTACTTCAAAGTAACATTTATAGGCTAATTTTATAATGCATTATTAGCATAAATATCCAAGCATTCAAGCTTACAGGAAAAAAAAATTCCATTTTATTTCAATTACTCATTTCACCACCATAACATCTGTTTGTTCGTGCACAGTGAGAGAGGCCTAAGCTACTTTAAACATGATAGCATATGACAATCATTCATGCTGTACAAACACTGGGCAGGATAAAAGGGTTGTACTAGTACTTAAGATCAGACTGTAGAAGATACATTGCTGAAAATCATTTTTAAAGCCCATCAATAAAAACCAAATATCATAAAATTCCTTTATACCTTAGATGAACCACCTTCCATTACATGCTAAGAAGAAAGTGCACATCCAAATAAAGACGAAATTGGTGGCAGTTTCTCACTGCTCAGTAGAACATACAAGTGTCAAATCTACTTAGCAACATATGTTTTCCTCAAGTTAGTGAAAAGAAGAAAAAAAAATAATCACTCTATCATTTACAAAAAAATATGTACAATCCACAAAGTATTGACTTCATTCATTCAGAGATACAACCTGGTTACTTATGCATCCTACTATATATTATGAAAGATTTGTTTTTAAAAATAAAAAATGGCTAAAAATCAATCATCTTCTTATCGTGCTGGCAGATTTTAAATACATATATATTTCAAAGTACACCTTCAGGTACATGCTTGTATATAAAGCCACAGGTTTCTCTGTCTCCAAGAAAGCTTCCAACGACTTCCAGGAGTCCTTTGCTACACCCAACTTCTAGTAAATGTGCTTCAGATGTTAACAATTGTTTGGTTATCAAGTAATTCTTCTGTTAAGGAAGAATCAACATTCTTTTATGAAAGTTTAAAGAAAATTCCAAAATTTCAAAAAAAATGAAATCAGATATGATTTCTTCATATCTTATATACAATGATCATTATTTGTAAATTGTAAGTTGTAAATTGTAATTTGTAAATGTTCTTATAGAGGAATCCAGCAAGATAACAAGTTGAACAACAAAAGAAAACTTTGACATGATTATAATTTAAACTATAAAAACATACAATAAGAGGTTGTTTTTAAACTACTGGAATAAAACTTAACAGGCATAAAATATGAATAATAAAAATATGCTTCCAATATACAATAAAGAAACAAAGGGAGATTAAAATTCCAAATATTAATGTGTACTTTAATATCTGCAAGATGTGTTTCCTCATCTGAGTATTACTTGGTTGCTCTGGGTCTATTGTAACCCATCTCAGCACTTTAGAAGGGAGTAGCACCCAGGATTTACCTGACACAGGCTGCCCTGTGTCTTTCATTATCAATGGTGATCATGAGCATTTAAAACCTGATGAACCTCAGAGAAGCCATAAATCACACATCCCTCCTTTGGGCAGTTGCTAACTGAGCCCAGTTTGTGTCTGTCCTGCATAGTTCTGGTACCAAACTGCACTGAAGTTAATTGGAATTCAGCTTAATAAAAATGAGTAGATAATTGGAGAGTTTTCAGAACACTAAGCAACTCTTCTCAAGAGGCATTTCAAAAATCCAGTATAGCATAACCACCAATATTAGTTGTGCTGTTCACGAACACCAAACACACTGAACAGAGCAATTTGGAAAAGCATTAGATCTGCTTTCTCTATAGTTTAAGGGATAACTGTTATTAATTAATCTCAAATTTATTTTTATATACAACTTTGCATTAGAACTAGCAGGAATTGAATAAGAAGAACCTGAAGATAGCTACTCTAGCTAGCCTATTTGGCTTATTCAAGTTATAAATGAATTAATTTAATATACATTTCTCTTACAATAGTAGCATTTGTGGCTGAGAGGGAAAAAATCACTATACTGAAATATACAATAATGAATGGAAGGATTTAATCAGACAAACAGAATGTAAGTGTGTTTGGTTGCAAATGTGTCTAATTAGATCACTTACCTTTCATTTCAATTCTGATGCTTCCAAGATGCAGAAAATGACACCAAGAAACAGACTGGACTGAACAGTTTACACATACTCACACTGAAGCATACCCTTTAAAAACATCATCATTAATACAATTAGCAAAAATTAACTATGAAATGTGAACAGTAGAGATGGTCATAATTCTGATTTCATAATCCCACTTTGTTTCAAAAAGAGTGTACCCCCACTCACTCTCCCTACTTCCTGGCTTAGTTCAGACATCCAGTGACTCTTTGAAGCAGGCTGCATAATAAAGTTTCTTTGCCACTCAGACCTACATTTTCCTACAAGTTTCTCACTCTTTTTTTGCAAGGAAGGACTCTTTTGACATCTTGGAAAAATTTGAGAACTCAAATAACAACAAACTCCCTGGAGAGATTCTACCTCAATTGCACTAACAATACAAACTTTCTATCTCCCAAATCCGATATTCCTAGAACTGAGGGCCTCCAGAGCCACACATGGGCTTCTGGTTCTTGATAAGATATAAATTACGAGTGTTTCACCTATTTCTCCTTGGGTGGAGATGTGCAGGGGAGGCTTAGAAAAACAAAACATACTATATTCAATTGGCATTTACCCCTTCCTTTAGGTATCTTGAGCTTATATTATTAATACAAGGGCAGAGATAATTAAAACAAAGATATGCAAAGAATAATAAAAATGTGCTAACCAGAATATCAATGTCAGAATGATCTCTTAACTCAATGGTTGAAGTAACATAAACACCACAACATATTTTTCAGCTTATTTTTTGTTTTCTTCAAAGTGCTGGAAGAACATTGCTATATTCTATTGTCTCATCTACAATCTATGAATCTAAACATAAATCAGCTTTGGAAATAATCTGTGCAGGAGAGCTATGCACGAGTATAAAAAGTAAAATGTATATTTTGAGATAGCATCATAAAAAATTAAAAGACAAAAATTTATATCAAATTATAGAATATGTTCTCATGGGTTTTCACAACATTTATTTGACAGTTCAGACTGGCTATCATTGGATAAATATATTTGTTTCAATGAAGGTGAGGTAAACATAAGAGTTTTACCTTTTCAAGAGTAAAATAAAACAAAATCTGAAAAGAAAATAATAGTCACTAACAGAAGATCTATTTTCCTACCATCTAGCTATCAATTATATATCTACCATCTATCAATTATCTATCAATATGTACCAATCACCTATCAATACATATCATCTATCTTCTATTGTTTATATCATCTATGATCTATCTATTCTCTATCCATCTCTATCTGTATATTATCTATGTGTCTATCTATCTATAAATAAATATTATCTATCTATCAAAATATATATAATCTATCCACCTATCTATTGTCTATCTATCTACCATCTACCTCTATCATCTCTCTGTGTGTGGGATAGGATAAGTCGAAGAGTTTGAATACATACACTTTGGACTGGAAAAGTGTTTCATTTCTCACTATAACTGCTTTGTTCTTTCCATTAAGGTAAGAAGTCTGTCTTCATGATACACTGTACTATATGACAACAGTACCCTGTTCTAGAAGCATTTCCAATCATATGTGAACTGACACCAATATTTTGAAACAATAAGTGCCACCATTAAAAGTGTTAATGTTTTATGTTAGAATCAGCATTAACAATATTTCATAAAAAGAAATCTTGTTAATATGCACAGAAAGAATTTGAATTATTTCCATTTATAAAAATTAGATTAAATAACCCAGCATAACATGGTTAAGGAAATTATAAAATATCTATATGGAAACATAGATGACTTAAACATTCCCTTCATGGTGGAGGCCTGAAATTTAATTAGTACCCATCCAAGCTTGAACCTTATTTTTTTTTAAATCCTCATTTTTGAGAAAGACTCAAAAAAGTCCTTCTATACATCGTTAGTCAGTTTTATAGAAGTATTAAATTACTGAGTAACGGCACTTTAAGACAAAGCTTAATAGAGGACAAGGTCAAAGTTTAGGACATATTTTAGTTGATATATCCTATCAGGATATATCCTGATAGGAAAAGACTAGAAGTCAGGAAAAGACTAGAATAAAGAAGACTGGCAGAAGGCAAACAATGTCAGTGTATTTGACTTTAAAAAGGAATGTGTATCTTAATGATGGTAGGGGAGTTACTAACTTTCTCTCAGCTCTTGATTTATTTACTAGCACCCATCCTGAAATAGCAAATCTTATCAGTTTACACAGTTATGAATGTAGGGATTTAACAGGAAGGACTATGTTGAAAGTCAGTGAGCAGAACTCCCAAGTGATATTCATCCCATAAGTGCAAAGCACATTTAATGGTCTCCATGATGCTTTCAACTTGTCCACGAGACACCCATACCAAAATGATATGTTTAAAATTACACACAATAAATGAACACCGAGTATTTCAGACACTTTTTCTGTTGTTGTTAACTGAGAATTAAAGAGCTATTATGTAAACTTGGAGGAGTTTAAAGCTTATTCTCTTTAAAATTTTATCGAGTCTCTTCACTATTTCAAAAGGAATATGTCATCAATATAACACCTCTCATGATGTGAGTCACCAGCATAACCCACCTGTATTAATATGGAATGTGTCTTCATAGTCATGAGGCTTCTACATTTAGACAGAAGCAGCTGACTACCCCATTAGTCGTATTACCCACACATGAACATTTCTTACAGTGATACACAGAAGTTTCTTATAATAACATTCTTTACATTATCCTTTAAACCATTACTATGGAATTTTTCTTCTTTGTAAAGTTCTGTTGTATGACCTATGCTAAATTATCTAACTAGATTATCTTATCTATGAATTCATTTCAGGACAGCAAAACAAGTCCTTTATAAATATGTGTTGACAGACTACATGTGAGATCCTGGTAGAAATACATAATCTCACACATATAACTATAAAAAATGATACATTAAAAAATTTAGGAAAGAAAAGACAATATAACATATCAAACTCTAGGAAGAGATCTCAGTAAAGAGAAACCAGACTGAAAAAAAAGCCTCAATTTTTATTCCCAACTCTTCCAGCAAGTTTTCACAACATACAAGGAACAACCATTAATATTAGAGCTACCAAGATAAAGAAGTCAGGTATGGTCTATGCCATCACAGATTTCCCTTTATAAATGAGAATGAGAAATCAATTGAGGACAAAATGCCCTTAAGAAGCTTCAAGAAATGGGCTCTAAACCATACATTGTGAAATAGGAGACTTGCATCCAATTTGACCCCAAATCTCTTCTTCTGCCTAGTGTCTTTTCCCCCCACCCTGTATCATATTTTATGGATGCTTCCACTTCAGTATCCCAATTGGCATAGTCTTTAAAGAGAAGCTGACCTACCAAGATGCTCAGCTTCCAGAAGGAATTAGGCTTTGGGCTATTCCCTTTTGTGTGCCAGTATAACACCTTCACAGGAGAGAAGCACTGTCTCCCTGTAGGGACAAGGTAGGCACTTGGGAGGTGTAAGAAATAAACTCATGTTCCCCCTGAATGATTTCATTCCATATTCTGACAGAACACTGCTGTGAACTGCAGATCCACTAAACAGAGCTCAAATCCAAGGTCAGTCATTTCTAACTGGAAACTTATGCAAATCTTCAATATCTCTGAGTCTTGGTATTCCCAATAGGGAGCACAGAAAACAATAGGGAGTTGTGCAAGATAATTTCCCAGAAGCGCATAGAACACAAAGCACAATAACTGGTTGGCAGGTACTGTTGTCATTCCCAGTTCAAGGGGTGAAGGGCTGTGTTTTCATAAGGTGTTAGCACAAGGCTTAGATACTGTGTAAATGATTTGGCTCTTACTAAACCCGCCCTGTGTCATGTGCACTACCTCAAAATTACAGAAAAATTATTTCAGTAAGAGCAAATTTCACGATGTGCTATATTCAACTGATAAACCAAACCCAAAACAATCATCATTGAAGATAAAAAAAAAGGACAAATGTCAAAAGGCAGAAAATGCTTCTTAGGGAACATAATGTAGGCTGCCTATGAGAGAAACATTGTTTCCAAGATCAGTTTTCTCTAAGTACTGTAGATAGGAACTCCTTCACCCAAACGTCCTCACAAACATAAACACAAAAGCACATATTTAAAAACAAACAAAAAATGGTACTTGGAGACCCAAAGTAGCCTTAAGAATGAGGTTAATATCCCCTTGTTCTTCCTGTGGAGCTCTGCATGCCATCTATAGAAACTAAATATCACCAAATATTATTACTTATCTTTATATTACATTTAAATAAGGGAATGTTTTGTTTACACTACAAAGGTACAACAGTACAAAGGCTAATGTTTAATTCTTACTTTATTATTTAAATGTTTCTTGGTCAATTCATTCATCTCAGCCAATTCTTTTTTCATATTTAGGAGATTTCAACTCCCAGACTATTTCTTGTTAGCCATCAGCAGTCAGTTGGCTGCAAAGCTCACGGGGTACAATTTATTGATGTGAAGGCTGCCCGCAGAGTCTGACCAAGGGCTGGTTTAACAGTTTATGGGGCAGAAGAGGTACAAGCTGGAACTGGGACATGGGCAGATATAACCCCGTGGGAATAGTGGAGGGTGCTGGCTGCAGCAGTGCGGGGGGGGGGGGGGGAAACAAATGGTGGGCTGATGACTCCCTGAACACAGAGGAATACAGTGGGCAGAGATCTAGGCAAGTGAGAGCAATCACTTGGGCAAAGCAAGTATAGCCACCTGGTATATATTCTCCTTCTGTGCTAAGAACCAAGGCAGAGCTGAAGTTTCTGTTAAATGGGATCTTGGTAGGCATTTCTTCACAGAGAAAGTCCCCCAATAACTAACAGAGCTCCTATCAGAAAGCAAATACTGAAATGAGAAAGCAGACAGTACAACCTGACTCCTACAATTTAAAGATGATCACAGGGCCCATCAGATTGGGTCAAGATAAAACTGTTCCTGAGGTATAGGAGAGTTGGTGTAGCAATTTGAGATAAAGAATGGAAAAAAATTATGAACATTGACTAATTAGTATTTACTTACAGTTGGACACATTGTTAGTGAATTGGTGCAAGAAAACACTGCTCATACACACACACACACACACACACACACACACACACACACACACCCAACAGAGAGAGAGAGAGAGAGAGAGAGAGAGAGAGAGAGAGAAAGAGAGAGATTCCCTTGTTGATCTCCATAAAAGATACAAAGTAAGAGCTTTATGTAATTATATCCTAAATATGTTCTGAGTAGGAAGAAAATCACAGAACTGCTGGTGAACCAAGCCAAGACAGGCATGGCCTCGCTCTGTCTGCCATGAAACATGTGCAGTCATAGTTCTTCAGTCAAATTCAAAGATTGAGAATAGATAAATGAGTTAAACTCCATAAGTGGTAATTTCACAGTATTTAGCAAGATAATCTACTAAGAAGAAAATAATTCAAAGTGAGCTTTTGTAAAAAAGTATTGCACATATAAAAATTCACAAGGGAATTTCATTGGAAACTCAAACATGAAATGTTCACTTAGCTATGTCAGAAGATCGTGAATAAATATAATTGTCAGGGACAAAACATATTGCCATTTATACATGGTTCCTGTAATTTATTATTAAGAAAAGAGCAAAGGGAGGTTAAGCAGTTGATGAATGGCCAAACAAAAATGTGCAACTTAGGATCTGAAAGCAGTCCCATTGAATGGAGGCACTAACTTTTACATCTCTTAAGATTTTTTTTTATAGGAAATGCAATATTGCTGCCAGGCGGTGATGGTACACACCTTTAATCCCAGCATTGGGAGGCAGAGACAGATGGGTCTCCCTGAGTTCAAGGCCAGGATGATCTAGAGAACGAGTTTCAGGACAGCTGGGCTGTAAAACAGAGAAACCCGGTATTTAAAAACAAACAAACAATAAATGCAATATTGCACTTTTACCTAGCACTTTGCAAGGAATCTAGTGCATGGAGAATGATTGATAATAATGGAACAAGTGAATAATTAAATAAATGAATAAATCATTTCTCTAGTCTCTCATTCACGTCTATAGTAGCAGACTATAGAATGGGCTACTGTTTCCCCCACAAACCCAATAGACAAAGATGGGATAGTAAAATACATGAAAGAATTAAAGGGAGGTGGTGTTGATGATGAGCATCTTTGTCTTAGACTCACTTTGGGTGTTAGACAAAAAAATGTACAGTAAGTTTTTATGGGAAAGCAAGGTTGGCATACAAAACTAAAATTGAATATTTAAGGATCTGGGCTTAAATAAGATTTAAAATCTGATATTTGGCATATATAGAGTCCAGTGGCTCATTTTTATGGTGTGTGTGCTTCACACATGGTTCCACTGGTCACCCTAAACTAAGTGCTACACGTAGTTATACTGAACTTCTATGAAAGTTCTATCACCAGTCTGCACATACATTTTCAAGATTGAAATGCAGAGACACTGCCATCAGACCTCCTAACCAAATCATCAGAAGCACTCTGACTACTAAGAAGTCCCCCACAAGCCAACAACAGGACATCAACAGGGCACATGGCAGACCAGGCTTGCCCTATGAGGTCAAAAAGATGCCTGAAGCAGCTACTGTACTAGGGACTTCAAAACACTGTTTGCAGGCTTCCTCCAATGGTCTGTGTCTTTTTTTAAAATATCCCCATCACTTTATCAAAAGGAAGAATGCAGCCTGACATGGTGGTCCATGCCTTTAATCTCAGTGCACAGGAGGCATAGTTGTTTGTGTTCTGTGAGCTTGAAGCCAGATTGGTTTTCATGATGATTCCATGCTAGCCAGAGCTACATGGTGAGACTTTGGTCTCAATAAAAGAGAGAAAAACAAGCAAGCAAGCAAGCAAACAAAGTCCCAAAACAAAAATGAAACAAAAGATAGGAGACTCTGTGGGTCAAGATAAGCACATCTTCAAATTTTGTTTTTGGCATGTATCAGCTAAGTATTTTTGAGCAAGTAACATGATATCACTGAGCTTTGTATTTTAGGGATGTAAAAGTGGAATCACAAGTATACCTTAAAAAAAAAAAAAAAAAAAAAAAGAAAAAAAAACTCTGGTGACATTGGTTCGGCCATCCCAAATTTAGCTCCATAAGGTATTTTGACTTCAGAGTAGGAGAAACTACCAATGGTGTCCACTAGGCAAAAGCTAGTTGCCATAGTTATTTTCCTACCCACAGAACAGCTTTCACAGCAATAAACACTACTTAGCCCAAATCGTCAATGAGCACAACAAATTAAGAGAATATACGTTTACAGTATGTTTGGGGTAACATTAGTAATGAGTAAATGGTCACTCCTGCCATGACCTCTCTTATACATAAAATTACTGAAGTAATTATGGCTTTGAGTACTAAAATGAAAGGAGTCTCCTTCTGCTTCAGTGTAGAAAAAGAAGAAGTTCCTCTCAAATTATGTGTTTGATTCTTTTTTGTGAATAATTTTTTTCTAGTTATTTCTCACTTGAAACATCACTTAATTTTAAAGGATAAGTAAAACGTTAATCTATCATTCTTCTTGACCTTGGTGAATCACAGCAGGTTTCTAATACCCTCTCCATACAGCAGAGACCACTTCAGTAATGAAAGTGTTAATTGTGGTGAATCCCAAACAACCAGTCTCCTTGGCTAGGAAATACCCTGTGACATTTCTTTAAGCAAACAGGGACAGGATTGCTTTATTTACTTTCCTTGTTCAATTGCTCCCGGATTCCACACTTCTGAGCCAAAGTTTATTTTTTTTTCTTTTTGTTTTTTGTATTCTGAAAGTATTAGACCTAGAAACTGGACTGTTTTCCGGGAACGACTGGAAAGAATGGCAATCAGGGAGAAAGGTCAATGGAACAGAGAGTTCCAATGTTCAACAGAGTAAAGAGTTGCAAAGCAGAACATTCCATACTTTGGAGTTCAACAACAAACCACTGCAGTACATACAGAACTTTTGCTAGATAAATGTAAGCCCTGTGGAAACGCAGACAGCAAAGGATTCTGCACAGAGCTTCTGTGTGTCATTGTGTCTGCTCTCAAAAGTTAGTACAAGGGTTGGTAAAATGACTCAGTGGAAGAGCACTGGAGCAGAGAGCACAGGGCTTGTATTTCATAGCATCACCAAACACACACACAACACAGACACACACACACACACACACACACACACACACACACACACACACACACAGACACACCACAGACACAGAGAGAAAGACACACACACAGACACAGACACAGACACACACGCATACACATACACATAGAGGCACAGACATAGGCACACACACACACATACACCCAGACACACACACACACACACACACACACACACACACACACACACACACACAGGCACACACACACAGGCACACACAGACACAAACACACATACAGATGGATCCATGCACGTACACGCATGTGCGCACATGCGCGCGCGCACACACACACAGACACACACACACAGAGGCACAGACACACATACACCCAGACATACACATACATACAGGCACAGGAACATACACAGACAGAAACACACATACAGATGCACACATGCATGCACGCATACACAGACAGACAGACACACACACGTACATGAACATGCACAGGCACACAGGCACACACACACACACATACACACATATACAGGCACACACACATGCAGACTCACATAGACACAGACACACACACCGACAGACATATACATACATGCACAGATGAATTCATGTGCATTTACACAAGAAGCTAATGTTAGTACTATGTCCAAATTGTAATTCACATTTCTATTTTTGGTAAAATCATGTCTCAGAAAATTAGAAAAACATATGAATGTATTTTCAATGTTTTTTTAATTATTAGTCTTTTAAGAATTTCATACAGTGAGTTTTGATCACATTTTTCCTTCTTTCTCCCACCTCTTCCTGACTTCATCCCCTAATTAAACACCTAATTTTATGCCATTATTTTGTTTGTTTGCTTAAGACTTCAAAGCCAATTTGTGCTCTTCAGAATAAACTACCCAAGATAATTTTGTGCTTAGACATGTGGTCTTGGAGTTGAATTTTAAAGCTTAATTTCAAATGTAGTTGCTTCTATTTTTATAAAATCTACATTTCAGCATATTGATCTGGTATTCTGCAACTCTGATATATTCATTCACTATAAGAATTCATGCTGGTTGAGAAAGCCCTTAGGATTTTCTATATAAATCATCTGCCAGCAGATGCAGTTTTACTTTTCCAATTTGGATGTCATCTTTTTTCCCTTTACTTGATAATTAATATTGGGTTGGCCCCAGCATTAAAGAGTAAAGTCACTTGCCAGCATTCCATCTTGTCTCAGACACATGTGTTCCATCAATACTCTTCAGTTGGGAAATTCCCTCTACTCTACCTTTGCTACTTTGGTGATTCATTAGTCATTCATTAGTCAAACCATTCTAAATCCTACCCGGCAGTAATGTGATATAAATTTTATGTATTGTTAGATCTTCCTCGTAAAAACTTTGTCTAGAATTTTTGCATTTATATCTGTAAAAAATATTCAAGTTTTGTTTCACTTGAATAGTTAGTCTGTATTTGGCTGAATATAGTAAAGGTTGACAATAACAATCATTGGTACATATGTGGAGAAGCTGGCATCTTCATGTATATTAACTAGAATATTAAATGGTATAGAGACTTTGGAAAACAGAATAGCAAGCTCCTTGGAATGTTGCTTGCAATATAATCTAGGAAGTTCACTTTTAAATGCATGACAAAAAAATCTGAAAACACAGGTATACCCAAAACTTTGTTTAATAATGCTTATAGTGTCATTATTCAGAATAGCTACAAAATGAATAAACAACTAAAAGGTCAATCAATTGATAGATTAGCAAAACATGACTTATTTGAACACAACAAGAATTAATAAGCCAGAAAAAAATATCTAAAATACTCATACAGGGCACAATATTAAGGTATTATAGTATGAGAAAGAAGTCACATACAAATAGCACATCATTTCATTTATATGGAATATTTTAAGCAGGGAAATAGAGAGTCAGATACACAGAGTAGACAGAGGAGAGAAAATGGAACGAGTGGGAATGGTTAGGGAGTTGCCTTTGAGGTAATGAAAATATCCAAGAATTAAACAGGATGACCACTGAACAATTTTGGATTTGTCCTAAAATCCCCTGAATACTATGTAAACAAGCACTAGGAAATTTGATTTGGTTAGGGTCACACATATGCACAGAAGTCTTATGTTCAAGGAATGTGGTATTTAAAATTTAAAGTCGCATTTCTTTTACTTCTAACTCATCTTACTTTAACGAATAAAAACCTTCTGCTTAAAGAAAGTCTTACTGAACATCAAAGTTCCATAAAATTTAGAAACAAATATTGTGTCACCTCAGACTGCTTTCCAGAATGTTGAATGGAAACAAAGAGGAACTACTTCCATGATTCCTTGTTGTTCCTGTAAAATTATATTTTATGCCTCTTTTTAAAGCTATGTTTTAACAAACATCCTTTGATTTCCCCTTACCTACAGATGAGGCAAGAACCTGGAAGTATATGCATTTTTCTTCATAAAAAGATTAAGAAACTGGGAGACTATCAGATCTGCTTCATGAAGCCCTAATTCTTCTCATCAGATGGAGATAGAAGCTTTTCAAAGAACTTAATTGTTTTTTGGTTTATTGGTTTTTGTTTTTTTGTTTTTTTTTTGTTTTTTTTTATCTAAGCTCACCTTGGATTGGTTCTCATTTTCTCTCCATCTACCTTTCACTCTCCCTGCATCCCTCCAATCTTCCCATCCCTCCCTTTCCCAGACTAGCAGTCTGGCTTTCCTAGTAGCTATCTCTTCTAATGATTGACAGGATAGAAACATACCTAACATTTAAACAATCTGAAATCTACAATACAATTTTGAGCAGAGAATTTTAGTTTTTTTAAAAAAAAAATTTAAAGAAAATAAACAGTAGGAAGAACTCCAAACTAATGAAGTCTGCATACAGAGAAGAAACTTATCATCTAGAATAGAGAAATGGTCAGGTGAAGGGGATGGTGGTGAGCACATCTATGAATTTCTACATGAGCTTACTTGCAAGATGAACCATTTCCTTCCTTGACCCAAATAAAGGAACTTCTGTGGTAGGAGAAGAAGGGCATCTTCAAAACATTGATATTTTGCAACTGGATCTGTAGCAGGAGGGTGCTACCATACAGTATGTTTTCTAAGAAACTCCACTGTGCTCAATCTGTAATAGAGATTCATAGTGCAGAAGGATGTCATAGGAGGCATGGGTACCAAATGCCAACTGTGACAGTTCAAATTCAATCCCTAGAAGTCACTAACAAAAGGAGAGAAGTGGCTTTTGTTAGTGTCCCGAATGTGCTGTGGAAAGTACATACACATTAAATAAATGTAAATCTTTTAAAGATGAAGATTCGTTTATGAGTCAGCTCAACCTCTCTCATCATGTGCCTAAAAACTCAGTACTGAAGTTTGTTTTTCTCTGAAACAGACAGATGCCTATTGGAAGACTATATTTGAAGTGTTCCACTTTAAATAGTCTTAGAAATACAACTTATTTCTACTTCAACTGTTATCATTAGAATAAATGTGGTATTTAGTTTATGTTCTGAAAACCTGAAATTTCATGTGCACCAGGAATTAAGAGGCCTATCTTAATGTGTTGTACATTAGCTTGTTCTGAAAAGAAGCAGGCCTATAATCCAGTGAACTACAAGTGGACACATCCCATTAGAAGCAAATATTTACAAACAATTACAATGACCACAGGGCTATAGAAAATCTGGGACCACTTGATTGGTTGGTCACAATTTATTTAATACAGAAAAATAAATTTCTGCTTTCATATTTAAAAGATAAACAGAAACAAACAGCAAAGTCATTTTCAACTAAAACTACAGCCATTACAACTTAACAGAAACCCCTGCAACAGCTCATAATGGTCACAAGACAGGGTTCCTCTCTGATTGCTTCCTTGTAATTTGGTCAGTTTACAAATTAATGACTTTCCACATCCTTGCTGTGGCCAACTCCTGCATTTTTGACCATGTTGTGCATTTAGATAGATAGCCAAATAATTTCAGGCATGGTTGAAATAACTTTGTGAAAAATTTCAAGATGTGACTCACTTATCCTTAATGATATTGAAGAATACAAGAAACCAGCTCATATTTCTTATATAAGTAATTTTCAGTATGTTAGCAGCCATGTATGAATAATTAACTGGTAAAAAAAAAAAGTCAAGTACCAAAAGACCACAGTCACTATTTCCAAGGAAATTATCACACCCGCTGAGTTACAATGACTTGAATTGCAACTCAGAAATCAAGAAGATATAAAATAGTATAAACTGTGTGCCTTATAGTGTTCACATCAGTTGTACTTTTATACTTTCAGGAGTTTCAGGAGAGTATTGTGTAATTCTGATTAAGCTCTATAAATATTAAATGGTACATTGGGGAAAAAGAGACAAGCACCTGATTATGCCTAATTTACCAAGATACTGACATGAAGACAAGCTCCTCTTTAAAACAGTGTCAACTGGCCAAACTTCCATTCATATTCACTCTTGTTACATTACATTGAAACATCTCAGGCATATACAATGTTTCCTAGTTTACAATAAGTATGTTACTATGTATACAAATTAGGTATCTTGATGTATGCAGACTCATTTTTAGTTGGTATGGCTTAGTCTAAGCTTTCTCTTTCTAGCAAGCTCTCAGGTGATGCTGACACTTCTGGATCCTGTACTGTTGCTTAAGGATAAAACACTAGATTGACAGACAGACAGACAGACAGATATATAGGTAGATAGGGATGCATGGATGGACGCATGAATAGAAGATAGGTGTTAGACATAAATAGGAAAATAGATAATAGACAGACATGGATGGATGGATGATAGTTGAGAGTAGACCCTTAATTTGCTTAATATGACAAGTCTATACCGAGTAAGGGAATGATAGCTGTTGATCAAATCATATGGCATCATGGTTTTCAAAGAGGCACACACTAGAGCAAATTGCACACTAAGAACTACAGAGACTTTTAATTCTAGAACAATGAATTTGAAAAGAAATAATACAGTAAAATATACTAAGATCCAGTTATTCTATCTGAAGAGAATCTATGTAAATACAGTCAATCACCCCTCACAGTGTCACCAATGATTCCCCAGAAGGTTCTTTCACCTGCAGAGTAAATAGTGCCAAATAGCAATTGGATTCAGAGTGTTCATAGTAGTAAACAAAATGGGCTTTAATGAGGCTTTAAGAAAACATTGCTGGGCAGTAGTGGGGCATGCCTTTAATCCCAGCACTCAAAAAGCAGAGGCAGGTGGATCTTTGTGAGTTTAAGGTCATCCTGGTCTGCAGAGTGAGCTACAGGACAGCCAGGGTGACACAGAGAAACACTGTCCTGAAAAACATAAACTAAAACCAAAAGAAGAAAAGAAAGTATCTTCATATATAGATAAAATCTAGCATCCGCCCAGAGAACACAGAGAGAAATCACTATGTAAATCAGGCTTGTCTT
Organism: Cricetiscus sungorus; assembly: GCA_030556225.1. NCBI lineage: Eukaryota > Metazoa > Chordata > Mammalia > Rodentia > Cricetidae > Cricetiscus > Cricetiscus sungorus. The sequence goes on from JANBXA010000600.1 coordinate 38,523,866, forward strand.
GAACAAGTGCCGAGATTAGAGGAATTCACCCCCACAACCGGCTTAACACAGTTTATTCTTACATATACCATCTGCTACATTGGAGAAGGTAGAAGATTTTCTGGTAGCATTATAGCTAAAGACAATTTATAGAGTAGGCTTGATGAAGTAGGAAGTCAAGGAGGAGGAGGGGGAAGTGGGGGAGGAGGAAGAGGAGGAAAAGAAGAAAGGTGGAGGGGGGAAGTTAATTTATATATATATACACAAGGCTCAGTAAAACCTGAAACATTTGCAGAGCAAGCTGGCATTTGTCCTTAAAATATATTTTCAGAAATAACTGGTTTTGAGACTACCATTGACTACTTCATGTAGCTACTGTCTTCTTCCTACTGTTGAAGGTTTCTTGTACCTGCCTAAGATTAAACATAGTTTGTAGATGTACTTGTCACCTCTCTTCTGTTCAGAATTAAAATGTATCTGTAGTTAATGCTAACAAAAGGCCCATTTCCCTTCACTTTATAATTCCTCTCTCTACATTTTTTATATCTACTTCTAATTAAAAATCTGATTATCTTTCAGAGCCTCTCGAGGACCCTGTTTCCTTTGAAAGAGTTGGTAGATGACCCCTGAGCTAGAGAATGTCTGTACAGTCCACAGATGGATTCTTGTATATAGTGTGAGAAGCTAAACCTTTAGATTCACAACACAGTATTTGCTCTTTGTCTACTACACCAAGAAAGTTAAGCGCTGACTTCTGTGACTTCATTTTTTGATGGTGGTCAAGGGCCATGACCCTTCTCCAGAGTTCTCTGCAGTTCTCTCAGCCTTGCATCTGATCTCTGTGTTAAGCCTGAAATTGTCATTAGTTTTCAATCTGTGGTTTCTTGTGAATAATGATTGTGCAACCAAATTATAAAAATTAAAATCATAAAAAAATGAAAAATAAATTTCCCTAGTTACATCATTATGCTTTTGCCATCAAATAATTTTAACTTTTCAAACCACAAGTGAAAGTTTCCCAACATTAGTTCTTCAGAAATCACTGTTTCCCCTTGCTTATTTCCTTCTAAAGCCTCCCCACCCAACCAACTCTGCCTTCTTTCTCTCTTCTTAGGAAACAAACAGGCATATTAAAAACAACAAACAACAACAACAACAAAAGGGATAAAAAAGAAAAATCACAGAACACACACACACACACACACACACACACACACACACACACACTGCTGAAAAATACAAAATCTGGAACAGTAATATACAAGCAAAAGACCAATAAGGTAAAACATTCCCCAAACAAAGCAATACCTTTGAGAATATATTTAATGAAAAAATATTTTCAATAAAAATAAAAGAGTCAAGTAAACAAGCAACAACTAGAGTAGAAATCACTGAGTGTCTTCCACACACTTAGCCCCCAAAGACTGAGAGGAACAGAACACATGACCATAGGGCAAGGCCTGTCATGGTGGCTTCGGCCTGTTATCAGGCAATTGTAGGACTCTCCAAAGAGAGTTACATGAATAGCAAACTTTTTCAAGGAAAAACATAACTATTATCTTCATATTAACAGTATTTAAAGGTATATGCTTAGCTGTAAAAGAGCTGAAAATAATACATACTGCTCGAATGCTGCTATCTGTAAAGCCTGTTCTAACATCAGCTTTCTCTCTTCTACCCCTTTCCTTCTGTCTCTGATAGTATTATTTGTACCTGAAAACATCAAGTAGTGGTCAAAGAGAAAATGTATACTACATGTTATCATCTTTTATGGAAAAGTAACTCTTTCTTCCTGACTGTTCCCCGCCCCCAAACCTGTATGCATTATTTTCTCTACTTGATGACTTTATCACATACATGTGGTATGTAACTATGTGCTTACACATGGGGGACCACTGGGAGATCTTCAGGTCCATTACTAATGGAGATGCTGCATATTGCTTAACTGAGGAAGATAAAAGCTGTCATAGCCTTGCTTAAAAAGCAAAGTATGATAATATTTTCCCTAGGACGTATAGTATAACAGAGTGGCTCATTGACAGGGCTCTTAATGTTAAACACAAGTTCTAGAAGATTAACATAGAGTTTTTATCTGCTCAAAATGCTTGTATCTGAATAAAGATTTAGAGAGCAGAGTTTCTGTTTACTCATGCTATATAATTCTCTGCAAATTGCTGACTAAATAAATATTTATATAATGAATTATGACATCCATACATCAGGCACCATATCAAGTTAATTTTAGCTAAAATAATACTAGACAAAATACGGGCTGTTTCCTTTTCCCTGATGAGTAATATAGCAATGCGGGTAATCAGCATTTTGCATTTGCGAGCTCTGTAGCAGAGTAGAGAAGTATGGAATTTAAGTTTGGTTATGGTATTTAGTCAGGACTCATTCCTAAACTCCTGTCATCTGAGCTTACTATACATTTAAAGTCTTGGTGTTGGTAGAATGCTCACACCCTGAAAAGGTAAAAGGCTTCAAGCTGGTAATGGCTTCAAACATTTTGTGATCACGAGAGTCACAGTGAAGCTAACAGTCCAGAGGGACTTAAGAATTGTGACCAACTTTAGGATGAATCCATGTGTGTCATGTGGCCACTAGATCAATACTACAATTCCCAGAGTTCTTCTGTTCCTTGCTTGCAGCAAAGACAATTGCATTTCATTGCTCCTGTCCTTGAGAACACAAAAGCTAAACTGCATTTTCAGTTAAAAGATACAACTTTTATTCCTTGCTCTCTAGTATATCATGTATTGTGATTACCTGATTTACAAACATCCACATACATAATTAGCTACCACATATCCAAAACAATTTTGCATTTTGAAAGAGCTGGTGCCATAAATTTCTCATGAGAAACACATTCAGGATGGTTAATTTTGCATGAACTTGACTGGAAGCTTTTTATTTAAATTTCACTAGAAATTATCATGTGGAAGATATTCATAAGTAATTGACTTCAGGTGAATTTTTACCATGAGGTACATACCCACATAAAACATGATTATTTGGGTATAAAATGTGGTTTGATTCCAAATTATGTTATGTTTGCTTAGAGAACAATTGCCATTGAATTTGCTATGAGCATTTAATATTCATCCTAAATAACAGAAATAAACCATAAACATATATGACCAAAGGAGTTTTGTTGAACACACACAATGCATTCTAAGAAAGACACAACAGCCATAACTTCCAATAAACCTGAAGAAGTAGGCATTACTTACACGTGCTCCTCATTAAATGACTGAGATGTATTTTGATTTCAATTAAGAAGCAGGAATCATGTGACAGGTTTATTAGCTATTTTATTCCCACAGAACTGAGAAGACTCTAATGCAGATAGCCAAAATGGGATTCAAAATATATTTATATATTATGTGTTCATATAAATGCATATATATATATATGTAACAATAATAGAAAAAATGAGATTGGGGGAGACATGAGAAGAATTGGAAATAGGAAAAAGAAGAAATAAGTGATGTGATTTTAATTAAAGATGTGAAAGAAACAAACTTGAGGAGAAAAAAAGGGGATTGTATAAATGATTCTAAACATATACAGCCTAACACATGGGTATATATATTATTTGTGAGAAAGTTATGATTTATATATGTTACATATTTACAGAGAAAATACATAATTATCTGATTGAATCCCTTTTTATCATAAGATTTTTAAGCTCAGATTTCAAAAGACATAGTAATGCATTTGGGTTTTGTGCATAGAGATAATTAGCTACATTATTGCTTAGAAATGAAATATAACATTACAAAGTAGTGGTTAAGTATTGGCTGAAAATATATGCAGGTTTGTTCTCAGTGCTGGTGGAGAAAATGCTTTGGAAGCTTTCTTATTGCAGCCATTCATTTATACTTAATAATAATAAATTTCAAACAAATGTTTTTCATTGATATATACATATATGATTAAAAGTTGAATTTTTTAGAATGGTCTGTTAATGACTCATAACATTTACTTGAAAGCTTTAAAAGATCTGATTTTGCTAAACATGGTAGAACCTGTCACAGGAGACACAGGCAGGCATATCTCTGTGAATTGAAGACCAGCCTTGGAAACATAGTGAGTTCCAGGGTAGTGAGATTCATGCAGACACTCTGTCAAGGGAAGGAAAGAGACAGACAGACAGACAGACAGACAGACAGACAGACAGGCAGGCAGACAGACACATAGACAGACAAGCAGAGAGATTGCTCTGTAGTTTTATAGAAATAGTAAAATTTCTTGTTGATTTTTGAAGCTAGGCATGGCTAAATTAAACCAATAATTTGTAAGGCTGGCAAATTAATGGATTGTAATAAATGTCATGCATAAAGGATGACACTGATACAGCAATTAAAGAAAATATGAGTCCTTGAAGAGAAAAGCTTGTCTCTCGATGTAATTTTCTGTAGTTGTTAAAATTCACCTTGTTTTATATTAACATAGTTTTTAGTATCATATTTATTTGGAATATTCTGTGAAAGGCCAGTGAATTGCCTGACACTACATTCCTGGACAAGCTGCCTTATTTTTCTAGAAAATATTGTTCAAAACTTGTACCTTCTGCTAAAACAAGAGAGGGAGATTTAAAACACAAGAATCCTTTTAATGCTGCATCATCAACATTTCATACATTTCATAGTATTTTCCTTGATAGTAAGGACATATAAAACTCACCCAAGTTTTAAAATATAAAACTTTAGTTAACCTAGCTGTTTGAGTTCCCTGCAAAATACTGTTGGAAAATGAACAGTGCATTGCAAATTCCATGACAATGGAAGCTTTTGTGCATGTTACACATATGGGAGAGAAGAATGCAGATGTGTGTTCTGTATTCTGTGTTCCTCCACTGGTATGAAGTGTCAAGTGGAGGAAAGTTTTAACAGAGCTGCTCATAAGCCAATTAAGACTTTCTTGTGGCGCCACCTTAGTTTCTTCCCCTCTCCCAATAGACCTAAAAAATAAATAAAACCTAATAACATCTACAATTAATAGCATTCCGGTAGCCTATAAGTCTAACCTACTACTTTAGCATTCCCATGACAATAATGGAAAGCCTTATTATTTTTCCCCTTGGGCATTTGTTAGGCTTGATGGGGAAAGGTCATACCTTCTATGGGAAAGAGCACAGCCCTCAGGTCTCTTCCAGCATCAGGAAGTCAAATGGAAACCATGGCTGTCTTTGTTCCACTGGCCCAATTAGAATTTGTTTTCAGGTGATTGTCAAAATTCACTCCTTATTATGTGATTATTGCTCAACAGAAGTTAATTAAAGTGAGTCCTATGCTGTGTGAGTAGACTGACCACAGGTGGGTGGGAATGAATGGGTGGCAGTGCAAAGAAATGGATCTGAATTGGGGGTGGAATACGTCTACTTCATTTGTTTTGGAAACATACAGTATGTGTCTTACCTGCGCAATAATAACATGAAGCTCCTTTTTTATTCTTTAAAAAGGGTGACTTCTCTACCTATAGAATTGTAAGCCATACCAATTACTACCTCATTAGATTATTGAGACTCTGTTTTGCCTGGATAAATCTCTATCCTTTGTGATAATTAATTGGAAATCAGTTCAAAGTGCAAACAACATGGAGAAAGTTGATAAATGCTGTTCCCTTCATTAAATCATATGTATGTTTATTTATTTCAAGAAAATATTTCTTCCTATTGTCTTTAGTTCCTCCTGGATTCTGACAGGCATTTTAGCTCCTGATGAGATTCTGACCTTTTCTCAATAATAACCAAATACATAATTTAAACCTGTGATAATCAAACTGAGACATAAATACTGAATGCTAACCAAAGGTTATACAGACATTGGGTATTGTACAGCAGCTCAATTCAGAATCATTTCTAAGCTGTGTTTCCTCTAATATTCTTCTTTAAAGTAAATTTTGTTTAATTTACCATCTGAATTTCATTAACAAGCCTCACAACTCAAATTTTACTCCCATGTGATCTAACCAAACTCCTAATATTATTTTTCAGGTACCCTGCTAGTAGATTTTCTTTGCATTCTAATAAGCTAGTATTAAGTGTACATTTTATGGGCTTCAGTATGGTATTTTATATGCACAAATAATCAAATAGTGTACAGATCAAAATAAGATAATGAAAATCTCCTCTCATCCTATACTTGGAGCCTTTAAAACTTTCTTCCTGACATCTTCAAGAAGGTATATAGGTTTTTTCTACTTGTTTTTTAAAATTTAAATTTTAAACAAGCTTGTTTTACATGTCAATCCCAGTGCCCACTCACTCCCCTCCTCCCCTCCTCCACCAACCCTCTATCCCATCCCCTTTCTTAAAACCACAGATAACCCTATATGCTATGAAAAAAAAAAAACAAACTTGTTACTTCTGCCTAAATTTGAACATCTGTTTCACATTCTACTTTCCTCATCTTCCCCATTTCTAATCTCAAGTGATTAATATTCTATTTCAGGTAGACTATTTTATCCATGGTGAGACTGTCATAGAAGTTTAAGGGGCCTGCTAGTAGTTGACACTCCCTCTAAATTTAGGAAAGTTTTTTTATCTATAGAGTTGCTATGCTTTCAAATACATTATCATAAATAATTGCTAAATGGCTGTTGATGATACAAAGGGCTGGAAGAAAGGGTACTTCCCTTCCTCCTATTGCAATAAATTGTTTTGATGTTGGGTAGTGAGTAAATGTTCATTCTGGAAACTTTGTGTCTTTGACAAAGTGAGATTATCTGGATCATTGATGTTACTGCTTTTGGAACTTTAATGGGTTTGTATCAGTAAAGTTACCTTTTGTCCTGTTTGTGTCTCACTATAGGAAGATTACAAAATGAAAATATCAAACGGTTGACTTAGCCTGATGATGGCAACTATGCTGGGAGCTCATGAGCAATGACTGTTACCCTTGATAATCAAGGAGCTCTCTGGTAATGGCATTTTTACTCTTAGAACCTAATTCTATGCCTTTTGATGGGTTGGTAAGAAAACCAGACAGAACACTGCAGAAACTTTAGCACCTCCACTGTCTTCCAGTAACTGCCGATATGCCTTTTTTATTTCTGCACAAGAACCAGTTGAGAAAATAAGATATATATTTCACATCCATTATAATGCTTTCCACAGTTCATTACAGATGTGTAGATGGATATTTTTCTGCCCTGTGTGGGTTCTGCAGCTGCTTCTAAATAATCACTCAGAGGCTTAATATTGCTTACAAACTACTTGGCCTATTGTTCAGGCTTACTGCTAACTAGCTCTTACATTTAAATTAACCCATTTCTATTATTCTATGTATTGCCATGTGGTCACAGCTTTTACTGGTCTACTGTCATCCTGTTTCATGGGCAGCTGGCTTGCATCTCCCCAGATCTACCCTTCTTTCTCCTTGTCTTCAGTTTGACTTTTTCACCTAGCTATATTCTGCCATGCTATAAGCAAAAGCAGCTTCTTTATTAGCCAAATGAGAGCAACAAATATTCACAGTGTACATAAGGCTTATCCCACAGCACAGATGTGGGTTTGTGATAACAATTATTTTTATTTTTTTTTCTCCACTACCTCTCTAGTATTTTGTTATCAACTGTCAGGGGGAAAAACAGGCAAAACCTGTGCATAGTCTCTGATTATGGCCACAGTACTGGTGGCCACCTCCATCTGTGACTTGTGCTCTGTTGTTCTCCAGCAGACTTTGTGGCTCTTCATGTGCTTGCTTAGATCGCATGTCCTTTCACTAATTCAAGAATTTTACTCCTGATGAGAAGAATCTCTTCACTTGAATCACAATTCCTCTTTGGATTATCTTATTCTGAGAGACATCTGTAGTATCTCATTTTCTAAAAAGCCACCTTGAACCAAAGATCTCTTTTACTTTCTGTTTCTTGTTCCTCTATATAGAAGGCTTTCTATGTACTTCATCTCAATTGAATCTTTCTATTCTCCCCTTGGCTCACAGCACTTGGCTTTTGCTCCAGTTCCTGCACTGATCTCTTTAAAGCCACTAAAGGGAATTTTCTGTGTCATGTCGTCACTACTCTCACTCTTAGAACTTGTCAGTGGGTTTGTCTAGGTTTGGCCTGTCCCTCATATCTGTGTTAATTCTGATTTCATTTACTTACTATCTTTTGCTACTTTGGTTCTTGTAGACTCAAAGGACATACCAAGCTGGAGCCTTCACACTTGGTGTCCCTACCCCTCACATGTCCTCATTTATGGGCTCTTTTCTGTCTTATACAAGGCTGGCTCCTTCATGCTTTTTAGTGTAAGTCTTCATAAAAACAAATTGTGAGATTCACAGATCACTCTAACCACTAATTAACACAGAATTAAATTATCCACTGGTTTTCTAAAGTAATGTGAAATTCATAAAATAATACATCATTTTATTGTTTTGATGAATTTGTTTCTGTAGTTCGAGACTAGAGTTGGCTGGTATAAATCAGGCTTTTAAGATACCAATTTATTACATTTTTCATCTTGTTACCACTAATGCCATATCCATTGTAGATATCTAATATATGTTGGGTAAGTTTTGGAGTGTGGTGATATATTATTTATGATTTATTAATGCTTGACTGAGGATTCAGAAAAGCAAAGCCAGTGTCAAGCTATAGAGATTAGGCAGTGGTGATACACACCTTTAATCCCAGCAACCAAAAGCTACGAGATCATGTAACCTGTAACCCTAGGACTCAGGATTAAGATATAGATGGATCTCTGTGGGTTCAAGAGCACCCAGATCTTCACAAGTCTGAATCAGTCTAAAAGAGAATTATAGCTCACACATTTAATCCCAAAATTAAGGATATAAGACAGAAGCAAGGTCTCAGAGAGGCATTCATTCTCTAGCCATACTGAGGAGATGTTACAGACTGAAGCATGGTGAGAGGTCATGGAGACAGGATCAACCCATTCAGCCTGAGTTAGAGGTAAAAAACTAGTGGCTAAATGCTTTGCTTTTCTACATTCACCTTGAAATTTGAACACCAATATCAGTCCCTGAGTCATTTGTGTGTGTGTGTGTGTGTGTGTGTGTGTGTGTGTGTGTGTTTCATTGGAATTTATAGCAACACATAGAAAGGAAATGCTTGAAAGTTAAATCTCTGTAAATTTAAAAGGAAACTGACATAAACTATTTTTTGTTTCTAAGAACTGTTTATGCTAAACTTTACTTTTATTAGTATTACAATTTTCCTTTATGCAACTACAAATGTTTGAAAAAATATAATGCTTCATTTAAGATGTGGGAAAACTAACTCAAAATTTATAATGCTCATCAAGAATTGTACAGACAACAAATTCCAATTTGTTAGTTTAACATCTTTGACATAATATGCTTCTATCACTTGGAACAAAACTCAGAAGATGGGATGAACAATTTATACCATAATAGCAATGCCTACTATGGCATAAAGGCATAATAGACAACAAATATATTGCTGAAGAATGAGTAAATAAATAGTAAATGATATAATCATAATACCCCTAAATTTATCTGCCTGGTAAATAATGTATTTCAAGTGCTAATTAAGTTTTTCTTGAAAAACACTCCATTATTCTTTATATATTAAATATCGTGAAATGCTAAGTCTCAGATATCCTCCTACGTCTACTGTCACCACATTGCCCGAAACATATACAGCACAGATGCATACACTCACACATACAGCTTTCTTCTTCCTTTTAATGCCTCTTAATTTTTATCACCATATATTTAGTATATACAGTGACTCATTTAATAAAAACACTTTCAATGAAATATATCATATATTGAAACAATATTTTCCCCCTGTATGCTAATATTCTCCCAACCACTTCTGGTTCATACTCTTCCTTCCCTAAGAAATTCTTACTCATACTTCATAGGCAATACTTTATGTCTCAGTCTGAGATGTTTTGGTTAATATGATTCCATTAGTTACTTTTTTATTACTCTGACAAAATACCTAACAAACATAACTTAAGGAAGCAAGGAAGGGCTACTGTTGGCTCATAGTTTATGTATTCAGTTCATCATAATAGGGAAATCTCAGGAGCAAGACCTTGAAGTACTGGTCACATTGTATCTGCACTCAGCAAATAGGGATGAATGCTAGTTGGTACTCAGCTTGTCATTACCTATTTTTTCAGTGTAAGAAAACAACAAAGAATAGTACTCTATGATGAGTCTTCCCACCTCAGTTAACAACATATACCAGTGGCTCTCTCATAGACATGTCCAGAGGTTTGACGTCTTGATAATTGTAGATCCTGTTAGATGTCAATAATGATCAGCACAAGTCTACCCATTGTCAACTTGACACCCAACAGATCACTTGTAATCTACAACTTTCCAGCCTTTGGTTCCATGGTCCCATGGTCATCATAGAGTGCAAAATATGTTCAGTTCAACTTTCAAAATATGTTCAACCAAAACAACTGGTTGTTTTGAATGTAAGTACAGATTCTGTTCTGAAACCACTCTGTTTCTTAATGGTGACTGCCTGCTCAATCTTACATTTTTATTTAAAAACATTTTTCATACTACCTATTTGATCTCATTATTTCCTCCCCTGCAGCACTTCTTAGATTATCACCAGCCATCTGACGCTCAACTTCATGTTCCCCCAATAAAAACAAAAACAAATAAATGAAAATCAAAATAAACTAGCAAAAAATAAGTAATATCAAAAAGTACCCTCCCCCCCCAAAAAAAAAACAAAATGAAAGAAAAAGTGAACCCCTAAAACAAAGCAAAACAAAACATGGAGTCTGTTTTCTGTTGGCCAACTACTCCTGAGCATAGGGCCTGCCTTAATCTGTCATTGATATACCTTGTGACACACCATTGAGGAAAACTAACTTTTCCTTTCACAGCTGTTATCAATTGAAAATAGCATCAGGATTTTGTTTGTGTTTGTTTTGTTGCTTGTGTTTTTCTATGTACAATGGGTATACAGTAAACAATCAAGGAAAAACTCAAACCAAAAGGCAACTGAAACATGCAGTGTAAAAATCAAATTCTTCTGGTCAGTGTTAAGAATCTGAGATTTGGGATGTAATTACCAGGATTCCAAAGGGATTAGGTAGTACTTGCTGTCCAACTCTCTGGTCTGCATCATATATTGGCATTCTCTTGAACCAGCTCTACTTCAAGTTTGCAGCTTTCATCAGTGGATATTCAAGAATCCCGATGCCTACCGCATCCTAGAGTCTTCACTGAAAATCAGGCTTCAACTTCACAACTTCAATCTGGGTTTCTTTGTAGGCATCCATCAATGTGTGTAGCAAACCTGCTGCAAGTTGCATGACCTCAGTGGCTCCTTTAATTTTACACCACTAATATTTGCAAAACCCATACCTCATGGACTATGTTAAGTTCCGTTGACAATTTGGTATGTAGCCTAGCTCTCTTGAGCTGCATCTGTAACACCCTCTGTGTGTTGATCCTAAAAGTCACCTCCCTAAACATTTGTTTTTATGCAGAGATCTTTTAACAGACATCATCAGTTTATTGTCTTTCCTTGAAAATGCATTTTCATCTTCAAAAGATGGGATCTTCAGTACATGGGGTCTTACTCTGCAACAGTAAGAAACTCTCTTTAATAACATCAATTATATGAATAATTATATTTGTCTTCTCAGCTTGTTGCAACTTTAAACTCTTTCCTTTCTGCATCAAGAGGCATATTCTTTTTCTTATCTTTCCTCCTTTTTTTAAAAAATTAATGTTCTCTTATTGCAGACCTGGATCAGAACCAGTAAGAAGTAGCCATGGGGATACCTAAAAGTCATCTTGTTTTGTCATATCATCCACCAAAAAATAATTAGTTCATTGCTTTTAAGATCAATTTTTTCAAGTTCATAGGATATGGGTTGGCTGCAGCCAGGGACTTCTTTAGAACACAACATGTATGGCCTAATTTCTAGTTCCTAGAGAGCTTCCTAGTTCCTTCTGAACTATCATAAGCTGGCTTCCACTATCTGTACTTCTCTAGATGGTCTGTTTTAACAAATGCTCACAAGAGGGCCTATTAATTTCAGCATTTGAGGCTTTCCAAACTCATCTACAATCCTCCAACAAACTCGTCCAAAGGACTAAGCACCACATACACAGGTTTGTCATAGACCCACTTTTCTGTATAAGAAGCTTACCTATATAAGCTTTTCTGTATAAGAAGCTAAGACAAAATATCAGACAAAAGCAACTTAAGAATGTAAAAGTTTATTTGGGATCACATTTCAAGTATACATTCCATCATATGAGAATGCCATGGTGTCTGGAGCTAGAGATAACATGTCACATTACATTCACAATCAGGGTATAGAAAGAGATCAATACTAGTTTGCTCTCTGCTTTTACAATAGGTTTCCACATCCCAATTAACTGAACCAAAGGTTTTCATCACAGATATTCTTAAGAGTTTTATCTCTAAATAATTATAGATCCCGTTTAGTAGATAGCAATAACTGCCAAAGTATGCTCCAATGGCATCAAGAAATATTGCTTCTTGAGAGTAACATAATTGCAATCCTCTTTATGTTGGAATAAAGCTTAATTGTAGAAATGCAGCACATTTTCTTATCTACTAATATATAAACACCTGTTCTGATTCCTTTACTGTTTTATGGACAGTGCTGCAGTAGACAGGGATTTGCAAATATCTCTTTAGTGTGCTGACATACAATCATTTGGGTGCATATTGAGGATTGGTATATTCAAGTCATATGGTAGCTCTACTTTTAGGTTTTGAAGGACTATTATACTGATTTCTGTAGTGAATAGTTTTTCATACTTACCAGCAATGTAAGAGGTCTCCTTCCCTTTTCCCTGGCTGTTTGCCATTACTTATTGTTATTTTACATAAACTTTTTCATGAAAGGTTCTCTGATCTTTGTAGAGCTCTATCATACTGTACAATTGATGCTTAATTATTTTTTCTTCTGGGAAGTGCCTTTTCCAACATCATTTACATACAGACAAACCAATTTATAGGACAAGTATTCTATCCTCTTTGCATTTATATTATAACTCCATTTCCAGTATTCACTCTACCTATTTTTTAAAGTACACCATGTGGTTGAAACTATGTGAGTGTAATATTTTTTTACATTCATTATTCCTGTATTAGGGGTTCTAGTGAAAAAGATGACAACAGATTACGAAGTCTTAAAACATGTTTTTTTGTTTTAAATCACCAAAAGCAATGGCAAACACTATTAAAATAAATATTTGGAGAGTACACATAAAAAACTTCATAGTTCTTTATTGAGAGGCCTTTTTCTCATGGAGAATTATTTTCAAATATATTCCTAAAATAATAATCCTCATTTGCTCTACAATAAACTTACTCTTCACTTAGGTAGTTAGAATCAAAGTCCCATTAGCCATACATAACTCAGGGAATGTCTGTGATAGGGACCTTTGATGCAGTTAATTGAGTTGAGAAATCTGACACTCATAGCTGATGGTACCAGTCTATAGTCTGCAACCAAGAACTGAGCAAAAAGGAGAAAGAAAGCTACATCCTCGCAATTGAAGGCAGCTGTCATCTCACTCAGGAGTATGTTCTTTTGGTTCAACATTTATTTCCTGAGTCATTAATCACATGCCAAAATTCTACAGTCTTTAATCATGCTGTCTGTTTTATTTTAATACTTTCCAGCATTTCTTTGAATGAAAGTATTAAGAATAGATAGGAATTAATAATCCTAGTGAAGCTAAACTAATACAGAGTGGAGTAAGATCATCATCTCCTCCAACAGCTACTTGAGTTAGTTCTGCTCTTGTGGCAGAAAGAATTTAGATATGGAAGAGCACATACTCAAGCTATAACCATGAACAATGGATGATTCTATTGCTGGCAATTTGCAAGGCTTCACAAGTTTTCAAAGTATAGTGGCAACATGAGGAACATTTATCTTAATTGGCTTTTTACAATTAGAAAGGATGGGCATAATGAAATCTTTATCATAGAGGCTAATTTATAATTTTGGCTGTTTAAGATTTTGTCATTTATCTCAGCTATTATTTGCAGAGTCCATGAACTAATGGCTAATATTTGGCTACTGGGGAATCTCCATATCTGAAAAAAAAAAAACATCTGAGCCCCATACATTGAAACTTTGACATTCAATGTGAGAATACAGAAACAATAAAGCACAGAGCCTATGTGCTCCTGAGGTGATACCTCCATTCTGTGGAGGAAAGACAGCATGCTCTGTCCTCTGAGTAATTCCAGATTCCCCAGGAGAGAGTGGAGACAGCCATACAAAGCACTCTAACAGAAATTTGCTGGGCTATTCACACTGACACTTTTCCCCTCAAGATGTGAATACAGTTTGACTATTTCAATAAAAGCTGTGATGATTAATAAGGATTTTTTGTACAAAATGCCAGGTCAGGAAAAGGAGATGAGCTTCCAGCCCACATTACTCTCATTTTGACTGTAATTCACTCACATCCACAGGACGTGTGCCTGGCAGCTCTTAGAATTAAAAGGCAAAAGGGATACCAGTATCTGGGATCGTGCATTTTCAAGCTTACTCAGCAGGGCTGAAGAAAAGAGGTCAGGATTTGTGCTTAAGTAACTGCAAAGAATGACATATTTATCCAAACATGAGAGACCATTTTACTTGGGAAAGACTTCCCTAAAACTGCTGACCATTTAGTTTTCTAACCTAGAGCTTCTACATCACTCTGAACACTCACATTTTCATACTCATTTCAGATCTAGAATAAATCCCTTTTCAATCAGCTTAGGTCTCCTCTGATTGTAGCACTGTGTAAACATATCCTCCAAAGTCATATTTGGATAACTGTAAGCTCTTGCCCCTATCCCTACCTTGAACTCTGATATACATCCAAATATAGAATAAGTGTAATATAAGTATAATTGCAAAAGGTAATATTGCATCTTTGTAAAACTATAATTCTAAAAAACAACATTTTATATTCTGACAAAATATGTGCTTACATACACAAACATGCACATACCGAAATAACAATATTTAATCTCATTCTCTCATGGTATGATGAAATAGTTCATACTCCTTTGAGTGAAATCTTTTTTGACTTTGTTTTACATTCAGCAAATATCAATAAACATAATCATATACATAAAGCTCCCTGGACTTCTCAGTAATTGTTAAGACCATCATGCTTTGTGAGGCTAAAAATTTTAAGTACTACATATGGAAAAGCCATGTTTCAGAAGTATTTTTTAAATACACACACACACACACTCAGAGAGAGAGAGAGAGAGAGAGAGAGAGAGAGAGAGAGAGAGAGAGACAGAGACAGAGACAGAGACAGAGAGACAGAGACAGAGAGACAGAGACAGAGAGACAGAGACAGAGAGACAGAGAATGTCTCTTTTTCTATAACTCTCTATGGTATGACAAGAAAATGTAAACTGTTTTTGACCAGGCATCACTGAGTCTTTACCATTAGAACAACAGTTCCTTTTCAACCTCTATCCTCACATCCCTGAACACTCCATATTCTTTTCTGCCTTCCAGCCTTCCTTCATATACTATCTCTGAAACACCTGATTCTCTGCAATTTTTTTTTGCCATTGTTATATATCTATATGGATATGTGGAACTATGTCTATTCATTTTGGTAGCTGACTTTCAAGTCTTCTTAGATACATATGGGAATATAAATTATAAGCCTCTACACTCATACCATTCTAAAAATTTCATAATGGCCACTCAGAGGATGCATCATCTTTTAAACACAATTATAATGGCAGTGTGAAAATTACATGAATCAATTCTCCAAGACAAAAAAAATTAAAAACAAGACAATAACAACAACAACTACAAAATATGCTACTGTCTATGAGATGGCCTATGGTCAACATCGTTTATGAGCAATGTAAAAAAAACTGCATCTTATAATAAAGATTTTGTCTACCTCTCACCTTGACTAGAGACCTATGAATGATCTCTTTTCCTAGTATGATACTGTTAATATACTCATGTCTTTTGCACTGCCCTGATAAGTCTTTATGTTCTAAGTAGGAAAGAGATGACTAATAAAAACCTCTTCTATGGAAATATTTTTGTGTCTTTTCTTTTTTGTTGTTATAGGATAAGTCAGAGCATAGAGGAACTCTGCCTGCTTCTGTGACTCAATGTGGATGCTTACCCTGTTTAGAACTCTAAGACAATCTTAGGTTCTGTTATATTTTGGTAACTGTTTCCTGCAAATGTTTCCTATCTTTAAGGTATACCTCACAAATTATAAATTAGGTTCTCTTAACAGCCTCACAAATTAAAAATTAGGTTAACAGTTTGCATCCACAATTAATTATTTATGATTTGGATAGAACATTTTACATATAACCCCTCTTTCTCTGGTTATACCTTTATGATATGAAAAGGCTCACAGATACAAAATAATGATAAATTCTATAATACTTAATACAAACTAAGTTTGTTTAAGTTAAAACTCTGAGTTAAAACTATTAGAACCAATTATTAAATATTCATCGGGAGTAAAAACCTAAGAACTTCCTCTATGTAATGGATAAGATTGATGCAATTAAGAATTATAAACCCCCATGCATTTCTGAGGGGTGAACAAAGCATAACACAAACAGCCATCAATTAAATGTCATTTTTAATGTCCTAGGTGAGCAGGCTTTCCTGGACATGCCTGGGATTCCCACTTAAAACAGAAAAGAACAACTCAAAAATTCCATTAACTCCTTTGGAATTTAAAAAGAATGCTAAGCAAAGGTCAAATATGCCTTTCAGATTGTAGTTAATTATTTAACAGGCCATTAGAAATGTTCAAGGAATAACTCAATATTTATAGAATTAGCTCTTTTTAATTGCAAAAACTGCATAATAGACCCATGAAGATGTGATAGTTAAAGACCTAAGCAGTGATTTGTGAAGTTCGGTGTCCTTTGGCCCATCAGCCATTAGGGGATACTTCATTATTACTGAAACTGCCACATATAAAGAGGACGATGGGAGAGCATGAATGAACACCAAAAATGCTTTCACTGTATTTCTTTTACAAATGTAATTATATTCATATTTTGAGGTCAAAGATGGTAATTTTGTTCATTTTTTCACAGTAAAAATGGAGTCCTTTTTTAAACTTCCATTAAAAGCATTTAATAGGCATCCAGTCATATTTTAATATGAACATATGCAATATGTCACAATACTAATATAAAATTGATGACATTTCAACTTGTGCATTATGTATATGCTTTTTCTATGACACAGTTAAATTTTTAAAGTATTTCTACATGTACTGAGCATATGTGTGTATATCTACATCTGCTTCAGAAAATAATAGGAAGTAAAATTATTTGCTATTATTCAGGAAATTTTTAAGTTTAAATAAAGTAAAAGATAATGGCAATAAAAAAATCTTTATTAGAAGAAACACCATTTAACTTGAAAGTAATGTAAGCCTGTCTGTGGTCCTAACTCAGACCTGCCCTCTCCTGATCTGCATCCTGGGGTCTGAGTCTATAGCACATTTTTCCATCATGTCAAACACATCTGTCCAAAACACAAAGGCAGACTCTTCCTCTTGTGTCACTTCACAAATCTGCTTTTATCAAAAACTAAGTCATGGGACTGTGGCTATAGCTCAGTAGTAGAGTGCTTGTCTAGCTAGCACAAAGACCTGGGTTTAATCCCCAGCACTGGAAAAATAAGTGGCACTATCTATCAGGATTTTTGCCTGGAAGTGGTGGCACATGCCTTCGTTCCCAGGACTTTGGGAGGAAGAGTCAGGCAAATGTCCCAGTTCAAGGTCAGCCTGATCTATAGAGCTAGTTCCAAAGACAGCCAAGACTACACAGAGAAACCCTACCTAAAAAAAACATAATGAAAGAAACAAAGAAGTCACCTTGTATACAAATCTCCAAAGCACATATTGCCTGTCTCAAACATGGTTCACCATTACGTTAGAAATGTTGTCTTTCCTTCATTCAAAATATTAATATGGCATCAGGTCCATAGGAAAAGAAAACTTTTAAAACATGAACAGGTGAAAGACTCTTCTTGGGACCACTCTTAGTGTTGCAACATGCTGGTGACCAGGCCATTCCTCAGCTCTGAGTGGGACAACAGAGGGCAGCATACATTTTCTTACCAGAACTATAACATAGTAACATATGTGTCCCTAAGTATTTTATGAAAGTTTCACTTTCATTTTAAGCACATTGAAAAATATATAGGACAAAGGAACCACCAAGGAGGAAAACAGTATTAAAATATTGGTACAAATCATTGTGGAGACTGGGCTGTGAAAACTAGTGTAATAATGACACATTAGGCACATTTGGTTTTAAATGAAAGGACTTTTTTTAATACTATGCCACAGTATATTTTATTTTCTTGACAATATTATAAATATGTTCCTATGACCAAAATATGCATTTGTGTGACCTACATCAATGTTTAAAATGCTGCTCAACCTATTAATAGTAACTATAGTAACTATATCCAAATTTATTTTAAGCAGTTAATCTTTCTCTAACCTTGATACTGCTTTAGAATGCTAGAGTGAATATTTCATTAGTATGTTTTGAACACATTTTTATAGTTTTGAGTAGTATTCTTGGTTCATGATCATGTCGATATATGTCTGCTGTAGGGATAGCTAGGTGAATGAACAGGTAAATTAATATAGGATTCCTTTAATTACTGGATAAAGAACCAGGCCAATTTAACAATAAGATTGAGTTAAATCACTTAATATATTTAGCACTTGCCCCTTTGAAGTTCAATAAAGAGAAAGATGCAGGATGTTGAGTTGCTTTCATTCATAGATGCTTTCCTGATATGTGTGATTTTATATATTGCCAGTGTTAGTATGAGATGACGTATCTAAATAATGTTCAGTGGAACAAAAGATTTTACTAATGTTTAAAGCAGCGTGTGACAGCATCCTATAATTTCAAATTACATTTCTTATATTAACTATATAGAATTACACAGAAAAACACATCTACGTAATTCATATATCTCATGAGGTTTTCTAAATTTCCTTTAGTATGTATCTACTGGCAATTATGCCTAGTTTCTACAGAGATTGCATAAAACAAAAGCATAATCCTATAGGGTCATCAGTTCATTATTTAATGACAAGAAAGAAAAATAAAAAATAACAGATGTCCTCTCCATTTTGAGAAATGACTATATGGTTAATTCTCCAGCTGAGTCGGTCCAATGTTGGTTTCCCAGCTATCAGTTGGGGAACCATTGGCTTCCCCTTATTCATGTCAGCTGTGTCTGTGGGTTTCTGTAGCCTGGTCTTGTCCTCCCTCTCTGCATCTGGATTCCAGTTTGGCTCAGTGTTTAGCTGTGGGTGTCTGCTTCTGTTTTTATCAGCTACTAGATGAGGGCTCTATGATGGTGGATAAGTTAGTTGTCAATCTCATTATCAGGGAAGGGCATTTATGGTAGCCTTTCCACTGTTGCTCAAATTGTTATTTGGGGTATCATTGTTCAAAACTCAGAGTCCGTATAACCTTTGGTTAGTTTTCAGTGTTTATGTCTCCATTTAATTATCATAGTTTTAAATTATGTATTTAGCTATTATTGACAAAAGGTCAGAATCTCATCTAGGAGTTAAAATGCCTGCCAGAATCCAGGAAGAACTAAAAACAATAGGAAGAAATATTTTCTTGAAATAAATAAACATACATATGATTTAATGAAGGGAGCAGCATTTATCTATTTTCTCCATGTTGTTAGCACTTTGAACTGATTTCCAATTAATCACCACAAAGGATAGAGATTTATCCATTCAAAACAGAGTCTAAGGCACCTCTGACAGTAGAAGATACTTTGGTGGAACCAGGATGCATCCCTGGTGCACAAAAGGACTTTGGGAGCACATTCCTGATGGAGGGATACCCCCTTAACCTAGAGGCAGGAGGGAGGGCCTAGTTCCTACTCCAAATGACTCCACAGATTTTGTTGATCCCTCCTGGAATGCAGCACCCACCCTGTGGAGTGGGAGTGGTGTGGGTTGGAAGAGTGGTTGGGGGGCATGGGAGGGAGGGAAAAAGGGAGGGAGGAAGAGACCGAGGGAGAGGGAACGGGATCAATATATTAAATAAATAAATAAATAAATAAATATTCTTCAGCTGAGATTAATAGATACCAACTGTATCTATTAAGCAAAAGTTCCTCACCCAGTGCCAAGGTGACAGCAATTCCATCCCTATTCCTAGCACAGTTCTTCTTACTAAACAGATTCCTTGGATACTCTGTAGATCCAGGTTTGCTCAGTTTTGGAACCTGGCTAGTTACTTACATTGAAAGCAGAACAAGTGGTCAGATGTGCAGCACATAAGAAAAAGAATTACTTCCCTGGAGATGGACTAATGAGATATATATATATATACATATATATACATATATAATTATATATATAATATATTATATAATATATAACCAATATAATATATATATAAGCAATGCAATATATACATATACATATATATATATATATATTGTATTTCCAACTGCAAATTATATTATACACTGACTAAAGCTCTGTTCAATGTTCTAAAGGCAATGCCCTCACTGTGGAAAGCCATAAACAAAGTCACCAAAGGCTAACTCTATATTTCAGTTGTAAGTGGCAATGAATCTTATTCATTGCGTACAAACACCCATGAACCACCAATATCATACTGCACAGTCTCAAAAGGGGTTCTGTTTAAGCTTCAAGAGGTTGCTCAGCAAATAACTAGTGATACTCAGCACATGCAGTGATATTTTCCTGAATTATCTTCTTAGAACTTCAGTCATGTTTCTGGAACAGGACGGAGAATATACACACTTGTTTTAAACATGTTTGTCCTGATTTAACACAAAATTTCTCACGATCAGGAGTCATATAATTTCAGCAGTATTGTGTGTGTTTCTGTAAAAATAAGACAAGCAAGAGGGTTCCACAAACAAAATAAATCTAAACCTTATGTAAGCTTTTTTTAACTAATGCTCTTAGGCCTCCCTCTATTTGAATGATTCTATCATAATTAGGGATTCTGATTTAGTACTAATCCTGATTCATGAAACAGTGTCTTTCCTTTCTGCCTTTTAAATAATTAACAAATATTAATTAAGCATCATAGTATTAAGAAAGAATTGTAGTATGATCATAAGCATGAAAAATGGTGTTAATCATTTAATACATAAAACTTAAGGAACAGATTTGAGGAAAGGCTAATTGAATGTTTATTTTTTATTACATCAAGAAAATCTGTGGATGTCAATGAAGTGCTTTATATATCATAGAGTGCATAAAACTTGCTATAAAATCAGAGTTGTTCAGCCTAGGTTTCAGAGAGCTTTTCAGCATTTTTCTTTAATGTATTTATGGCAGCCAAAACCATATTTTCTGCACATTTGTTCCATGCTTTTCAACCTATAAAGATTACTTATAGTGGGAGAACTTCTATATGCCACTCAGTGTCCTGATGTTCTGAGAAATGATTCTAAACAGTTTTACATATAATTCTGTGTGTAACACTAGAAGGCTTATGTACATCCCCAAGACAAAGGTTGTAGAGCAATTAACAGGCATCTCCTGTAACTGACTAGCTGAAAAGTTAAGATCAAATCACAAATTTAGAAGTAAGATACATCGTAAAGGTAGAACAAGTTTCTTAAATGCTTATTTCCTGACATTGTAAGAAACAAGCCTAATTTATTCATTAAGTAAGGCAGCCTTTTTGACATTTGAATTGTCTGTTAATTTGTTATGTTTTAATATATTCTTCCCATTTTTGTCATTTTCCCTCAATAATGAGCTGATACAGACATTTTTTTCTTTTTTCTTTTTTTATGAAAGAACAGTTAGCTAGAAAAACCAAAACCAAAACACAACCAAAAACCCCAAAACAAACAAACAAGCAAAAAAAATGCTTTAGAATGTTTTTGATATGTCCAGGCTTAGAAATTAAAGAAAAATTAACAAACAACACAGGATTATCATGTGGATTTTATTTTAGGTGGAGGCATTGCTAAAGCCCAAAACTTAATAATGATTTAAATGGAGGGTGTATGGGTGTATGTTTATATGTGTGTGTGTGTGTGTATGTTTGTGTATGTGGTGTGTGTGTATGTGTGTGCAAATGAATGTGTGTATGCATGCGTATGTGTGTATGTGTGTATATGTGTGTGTGCATGCATGCATGTGTGTGCATGTCTACATGTGTATGTATATTTACATGTGAGAGAAGTGGGGAGGGAGAACATTTGCACTTTTACCTTTCATGCTAGTTTATTGTCATGATCATTTCATCATTGCATAAAACTTAAGATAATCAACATCAAATAGGCAAATGTGTATGGAGGAAACCTTTCAAATTCAGGGTCAAATTAGCCTATCAGATTCTAATTCAAAGGTCTGGTATTGTTACTTGACAATGATTTGCTAACAAATATTATTCAAAAGTGAAATAGAATTTCTAGGAAAATGTGTAAGAAGTCACACAATACTTTGGGCAATTCTGCTGTGCTTGGTGACAAAAGTCTGTACTAAAGCATCAGGACACTGATATCACTCTTGTATAGCTCCACAATGCTTTGTCTGTACAAGTTGGAAAAAGGAGAGGCACTGCCTGATGCCCTGAGAACACTGTCTGCAAGAAAGATATCACCATAGAAAACACAACCTACAGAAATACATTTAGAAAAATGGGAACTTAGGAGATAGACTTAAGAGATGGGTCAGAGGTTAAGGGTGTTTCCTACTCTTGCATAGGAGCCCAGCTCAGTTCCCACTCACTCATGTTTCAACTGCTTATAAATCAGCATCAGAAGACCTGACACAGTTTCTGATCTTTAAGCGCACCTGTCCTCATATGCATAACCATATACAAATATACACATAAATAAACAAAAATAAGTCTTGAAAAAATGGTATGTGTATGTGCATAAATGCACAGAAGTCAAGATATTTTTTAAAAAATGCTACCAGATGTCTTAATAAAGGATAACTTAATGTGAAAAAATGATAAGGTATAGGAGAAAAAAAAGCCGTTCTTCCATGGTATATCTCTGTGTTTTACTAAACTTGAAAGAACGTGCCTCTTCTACAGTGCATCTCATATCTTACTAATCTTGGATAATGAAATGCACTTGTGAGACCTGTACAATTAAGTAGATTAAGTTAAAACAGAGAAAGTAAACCATTTTAAAAATTCAAAATTGTCACCTCATAGCAATCAGTATTAATATTCATCTTATTTTTATAACAAGGCTCTAATGATCCCTCAGACAGTGATTATCACATGTAAGACAAAAATAATTTCATTTTAGCGAGTTATAGAGGGTAAAATAAAAATATTAAAAACAAAACTGAAATTGCATCTCCCAAGTCTTTTCAAATCACTGATCCTTGATTTTTTCTTCATAGGAGCTCTTCCTTCATATGCAGGGAGCTTAGTACTGTGTGCTTTGTCAAAGAGACTGTCTTCCAAATTCTGAAATTGGGATCTGTGCTGACATATTTTAAAAGACTAATACCAGAAGATACTTTTACAAACTTTGATGAAAATGCTGAATGAATCTGTATATAACTTGTTGTTTATTTTAGAAAAAAAGATTCTCACCAAGGGGAAAGTTCCAAGTGTGGTCTCCATGACCACTGAAGTGACCAACTATATGCTCTTAATCAGTGGGAGTGCATTTAGTCTTGGAGAGAGGATGCACATGTCCTAAGTTATTTCGAAGCAAGTGATATTTGTTGGGCTTCAAGAGCTTTTCAATGAACCAATAATAATTTAGGACCTGGACATTTCTTTGGGGATTAATGTATGACTAAGTTGAGCTATTCATGCCAAAAACCATTAACCCCAATTGGTCCTGTCCAGTTTGTTGTGGCAACTACAGTAAAGTAGATTTACAAATTACAGACATGGTTTTTGACTTTCCTTCCTTGAACCTTCTTTTGCAAGAAATCAAAATGGATTTTTAGACCAAGTCCATTATATTTTATTCAACTTAGAAAATTTATATGTCTAAATGCAAAAACTCACTACATAAAAGTGCATGGACTACTTGTGGCAATATAGGGAACTAAGAGGGTTCTGAGGAGGCAGTGTTGTGCCTGAGTTCTCAAAGGGTGCTGTATTCCTCACAGTAGCCTGCTGCAGCGAATCCTCCCTCCATCAGCTGTAACCACATACACAACAGAAAGATAAACAATTTCCCATTTAGGCCACATCTGACATCCCAGTATTGTTTCCTTTCCTCCAAGTTTTCTCTACTCCACTCTATCATAGAAAAGAATAACATATTGTATAGACCTTTGAGTTCATTTCATTCATAAAATATGAGACTCACTTGTCTCCTACATATCAGAGCTTGACCTCTTGGTGGTTTTCCAATGACAAATTATTGGAATTTAGTCTAGTTTGATCTTCCATTAAAGTAAATAATGGAAATACATGGTGTTTGTAGATTCTACCAGGTCAAAAGCAAACATAACAAAGCAAACACTATTAATATTAGTCTTCTGGTTTTGATGTGGTTTAAGTACACTTCCCAAAAGGTTCAAATTATGAAAACTTAGCATTCATTGTGATAGTTTTGAGGATGGAACCCTTGGAAGCAACTCCTTACTAGATTAGGTTATGAGAATATTAATCCTAATAAAGATTTAATATGGTCTCCAAGAGTGGATGAGTTTCAATGAAGTCGCGTTTTAATAAATTGGGGCCATGCCAGACTCTTGGCTTTTTCTGAACAGGGTTATTTTCAATTTCCACTTCACTGTGTTTTGACATAGGTGGGTTTCTCCTGCCAGGGTGGCAGTACCATCTCTTGGACTTCCAGAATCATAGCTAAATAATTATCTTTCTTTTATAAAGCATATGTTTTAAGCATTTTTAACAGTGACATAAAACACATTAAGCTACTTGGATACAGCTTCTTAATTATGTTGATAAAGCTAGGAAGAAGTAGTTCCATTGCCTTTGCTAAATACGTAGGAGGAAGAAGTCTTGGCAGTGTGTGTAGTTTTATTGGCCACTGCCAAACAGTTTTTCAAAGTGACACCAGCTCAAATATCCACCAGCAGCATATGAGGGCTTCAGTTGTTCTCTCAACTGAATTCAAATTCAAATTATAAGGGAGAATTCCTGAAAAGCATCTGTGTTTGCAATGGCTGATGAGCTGATTAAAACTGCAGTAATATGAAGAGGTTGGGATAGTGCAGTTCCAAAAACTAATTATCATACCTTAGACTAGCTTTAGAATCCTGCATAGCAATTTTTTTGGCCACCTCAGAGCAAGAATCCTGTGACTAGGCCCCACCCACCCAAGAGCAAAGAATGCCATCAGATAACAAATGAGACCTATTAAAAGCTTCCTTTACTTTGATATAACCTCTTCTTTGATGTATCCACCAATGTATTTTAAACTTGACTCAATTTATAAATTTCTTTGTTCTGTAAAATTATAAAACTTATTGAAACTGCTTCCATGTTAGAAAATGGAATTAATTTGGCATAACTTAATTCTGTGTTCCCAGTGATTGGTCATTCAAAATGGCCCCAGAATAAACTATTATTTCTTTAAGATGAGATCTGTGGGTTTTGGATGGCAAAATAGAAACATGGAATCATTTTTTTTTCTCTACTGACAAACATGGTTGAGTGTATTTACATCTATTTATTTGTCATCAATATATCTTCTTTAAGAAGTTTCTGCTTAGACCCTTGGAATATTTTGATATTGTTTACTTTAACTTTATATTTTAGGATATAAGACTCCTTATTTATTTATTATATCAGTCCACTATAACAAGTTTGCAAATACTTTCTTCTTTTATTGTTTCTTAATGTTTCTCCGAAATCCACTGCTACAATTTTAATAACTGTGAAATATACCGCACTTATTTTTGTTTTCTAGATGTTAGTGACAATATAAGGTCTTGTGGTGTACAAAGATTTTAGTTCTTCTGTTGAACACTATTCTGATATATATTTTCTGAAATATTTGTAGTTATATCACTATGCTAGAATTTGGGACTTTTGGTTCTGAGTACATTTTTTTTCTGTGTACTTTAACATGTACAGTAACATCACAACTCCTTAGGAAGAAATGGTCAATAATGAAAATGTTTGCAATGATGGCATCCGAGGACCTCAGTTGGTTCTCAGCATCCATCTAGAAAGCTGAATACAGGGCTATGGAGATGCCTCAGAAGTTAAGCATGTGTATCATTCTTGCAGAGGACCTGAGTTGGATGAGCTGCACTCACATCAGGCAGCTCAAGGATTCCTAGATCTCAGATCCGGGGGACTGGATAGCATTGGCCTTCTCAAACACTTGCATACAGGTGCACATATCAACACATAGACATGCATACATTCATAAAATTAAAAATAAAACAAATTGTAAAAAGCAAAAACTGGGTGTGCTGTCATGAGTCTTTAATATAGAATCTGCCTGACCAGCCACTCTAGCTAGCCATTAAGCACCACACTCCATGTGAGAGCCTGTCTCCAGAATCAAGGTTGAGAAATGACAGCAGAAGATGCTCATATGTCACTTTCTGGCCTCCATACAAATGAGTACATGTATACACACACATTGCACATACCTGCACACTCTTATGAATTCTTTGCATATAGGTTTATAATTGAAGAAAGATCCATGAGTGCTTTGCTAAGCAGAGTACAAAAAAAAAAAAAAAACTTGACTAATTGGTGATTTCAGGGAAGGTCACACACTTTGGCTTTGTTTATCCTTCCTGACATTAATAATACCATTCAAGTTTAAACTCAGCCACAGATTCCCTCATACAAGAACATTATTGAGAGTAGGGGATCCCTATAACAAGAGGCATTGTGAAACAGGCTTTGTGAGGTAAGTTTTTTATAACACACTTAATGCTGGGATGTCATTGCAATAACTATGGAAGAATCCCTCAGCAGATCAAGTGAAGTGGCCTACAAAGTGTCCTCATGCTTCCTGTGTTCTCCTTTCTGAAGTGTTCTTTAGTTGATCACACACATCCTTTTAAACATGTTTTCCACGTGCCAGTAAGTCCTTTGTTCTGAAAGAAGAAAGAATTGGATAGCAGACCAGACTACAGCATATTAACTATGTTATAAGTATCCATACAACAGATTATCGAATATCTTGGGAATGGGAGTC
This sequence comes from Cricetiscus sungorus, assembly GCA_030556225.1. Classification (NCBI taxonomy): domain Eukaryota; kingdom Metazoa; phylum Chordata; class Mammalia; order Rodentia; family Cricetidae; genus Cricetiscus; species Cricetiscus sungorus. Next base: position 38,550,984 of record JANBXA010000600.1, read on the forward strand.
GATGAATGTTATTATGGGATGAAGTAGTTTTCACAATGCAAGCCACTAAAAAGCACAGATTTAGGGAGTGCCCTTTCATTGGTAACCACATTCTAGCAACCTCAGCATCAATAAAGAGGCTCACTGAAGATGCCTTCCCTATACCAAATGCTCTGATGGATACCAAATGGATGGAGTCATTTCCCAAACATTTTAGCTAGTTTTACTTAAATCCCCAGGACCAAAGGATGTATGCCTCTGATCTGTTAGTCTAAATGCCTAGCACACAAGCCAAGAGATAGTGGGATGAAATATAGAAATCTCTAGGTTTCTATCTTCATGAGAATGTCTGGCCAAATCTGTCCACAGAGAAATAGAGTGAAGAGAAGGAGAAGCAAAGAGTCAAAGGCAACCTGTTTCTGTTTCTGTTCACAAAGATTTCCTCAACATGACTATCATTTGTTATAAGCTGATAACTGAATTCAATGTTGTCATCACATAATGACACATGACCAATAGACCAATATGATCAGTTACTGGTGGCACTTGACCACCACATCCTTCTGACATGGTTAATATTCTTAAATGCCTATAATACAACATACACATACATACACACACACACACACACACACACACACACACACACACACACACACACACACACACACACACATATATATATATATGTAACACACACACACACACACACACACACATATATATATATATATATATATATATATATATATGTACACACACACACCACACATTCTTTCAGAACTAAGGCAACTAGTGAGTTTCTTGAATGCAAAGTTTTGGCAAGATGTTTTATTCTTTAATCCAATCACTGAAGTAGATATGAGCATTGTTTATATTTTAGAGAAGATAACCTGAGACAGGAGGTAAATAACATGTCTAAGGGTACACATATAACTATAGCAGGAAATACAAAACACAAATTAAAAGCAAATATTCTAGCCTCAGAGCACTTCTTTAGCTGTGTACCCTAAGACTTAAAAATGCTAACTCCATTATCAGTTTGCACACAGTAGGTATACAATAGAAAATGTGAACTGGTACACTAGCAATTAGAAAGAGCCAAGATAAGTTCTGTGCTCATAACAAGCACAGCTCACTGTGGCTAGAAAACTACCTATTATAAAAATTGGCTATTGGCAGGATCTGAAAGAAATGAAGGAGGGCCTCATGAGGATTAAAAAAGAATAATGAAAATCAGGAAGCGGTCTTAATGAGAAAGGCATTGAATATGCTTCGCCTCCTCTCCGATTCCTTTTGTGTTTGGCATACTCATATAGGAATAACTAAATTTGTTTTCTTATTGTAGCTTTTTGCCTCCACATCACCAAAAAACTCTTCATGCTTCCTTAGTGAAGCATAAGACCAGAATAGATGATAGGGGACTATAAAAAGAATGGATTACTAGTGAAGGCCGATAAGTGGATATAACATATGGTACTAAATGCAATAGGTATTTTTAGGCACTATCGACATGCTTACAGGTACAGTGTGAAGTAAAATTTACCAAGTTTTTAAACTGAAAGGAGAACTGCATTTATTTTATGCCTAAAATTATATAAATTAAGCCTATTCTGAAGATTTCTAAAATACCACACACAAGAAAATTAAATATGGCTATGTAAGAACAAACTGAAAAGGAAGAAAATGTTTCAGCGAAAGTGTCTAATATTACCATCTGTAAGGTAAGGAGGGGATGTTTAATGAAAAATAAGGGCAAATAATGGCCATGGAAGAAAATAGTTACCTTGTAATTGTAAGAAAAAATATCCACTGAAGAGTCAGTTTGGAAGACTCCATAGAAAACAGTCCTGTCCTTTCATTTTAATGAGTGCAATAGAAGCCTAAGTAGGGTTTCTAATATGTACACTCATAGTAAAGTTCTCTGCACAGCAAACTGTTCCCACAATTTTTCAGGAAATAAAAATTATGATATTGTTTATTTTATAAGTTAGCAGAATTACACACTAACAAATATAGACACCTTCTAATTTATATTCCTATGAACTGAGCCTTATATATTTCACACTCATTAGACAGTGGCTGGCATGTGTTTCAGTCACGAAGGAGTCTGTGAATCAGGATCTTAGCCTCCAACCAATCAAATATTTTTTATTCTATTCTCAGACTACTACTCAAACTTTTCTGTGAAATCCACCTTAAACATACCCATAGCACATTGTAAGATAATTTTCATCCCTGATAAGATGCTATATAGAGACAATATGAACAAACTTCAATTTCCAGATGACAAAGTTTGCTTGATATCCCATCTTGCCATCCACCATGATTCCCATTACATGGTATTTATTAAATAACTTTTTAGCCTGTAATGGTAGGAATGAGATGAGTCAGCCACTTTACTGCGGCCTTACATCACCATCTCCTACCGGTAATTGCATAGTAAGCAAGCTTTCTTGGTTTTTTTTCATTGGAAATTCACTTCCTGACAAGAAGAATGGTTTATAATTATGCCAAAGTAGGGAACCCCAAACACTTCACAAATTTTTAAGGGGGAGTTGTGTGTGGGTGCATGTGTGTGAATCCCTGTATGGGAACTCGAGTTTAAGTATGTAGGTGAGTATAAATACATGGGTGCATCCATGTTGTGAGTAATACAAGGGCATGGAAGCATGCAAGTGTGTAGGTGTGTGTGTGTGTGTGTGTGTGTGTGTGTGTGTGTGTGTGTGTGTGTGTGTGTGTGTGTGTGTCTGTGTGTCTGTGTGTGTGTGTGTGTGTGTGTGTGTGTGTGTGTGCATGTGGAGGTCAGAGGACAAGCTTCTTCAGACACCACCACTTTTGTTTTTTTGCTTGAGACATTATCTCTAGTATTGTGAAGTCACTGAGTAGCCTAAGCCAGTGAGTCCTACAGACCTCCCATTGCTCTTTCCCAGCAGTGGTATTAGAAGTCATAACTACCATTTAGGTGTAAAGTTGAAGAAATTAAAATATGTGAGTTAGTATTAATTTAAGAGTGAACTTCATTGCTTCTGGAGTTGACTAAAGGCTGCAAACAGAAAAAATAATGACTGTCAAATTGAAAAGTACCCTAGAAGTCATTTGGCTCCACGTTCTGGTATCTGAGAGGAGGACACTTTGCTGACTAGGCTGTCTCTCCAGACTCTTGACAAATTTTGATTCTTTAACTTGTATGTTAAATCCTTTCTATTTTCTGTTTTCTTATTTTTGTTATATACTTAAAGAATACCCATCTCCGTTTCCTAACATACATGCCAACCAAACTTAAAGAATGAGGTTTTTATTATTTGTATTTTACTGAGTATTCTATGTTCATTATTTCTCATAGCATTTCAAGGCACAGACTGCCATTGGTCTACTCTCAGATGAAGAATCTCAGAACCTGGTCACACTATTAATTAAACCAGAGCAGTCTGACTTGAAATCCTGTATTCTTATACCTAGTGGTATGTTGCTTCAGGAAAGGAATATGGTTTAAGAAATTCATCCTTAGGTAATACATTGCATGAACATAAAAGAAGGCCAGGGCATCACTAAGCAACACTCTCCCATGGGGTTACTGCTGCACATGTAGTCTATTGTTGACCAAAACATCATTATGCAATACATAACTCCTTGTTTCTATAATAAGTGCACACATATACATTCACACACAACCAATTATTTTGAAGTTACTTCTCAGATACATTTTACCTTCTGTATCTCAAGAAATAACTTATTTTAAAAATGAACAGATGGAAAGATAACCATATTCAAATGTCTCAGTGATACGTAATGACTAAATGAATAGCCTTCAGGTTGGTGAAAGCAGCTACCACCAAGCCTGAGGTACCAGTCCAATCGCTGGTAAAAGGAGAGAATTGACATCGAGAGTAACAAGGGAAAACAACAACATCAACAACAAAAACCTCAAAAATGTTGTCCTTTAACCTGTACATATGACATGCTCCAGTCCACAAATATTCACACTCAAAATTAATAAATAAAATATAAAGAATCTTATTTAATCATCTCTAGAAAAGAACAACACAACCAGAGAGGTACAGCCAAATGTGAAGGCAAATATGTCAGCTTTTATCTGTTTCATAGCAAATCTCTTTGTATTTAGAGAAATGGCCTTTAAAGAGTCTCTTTCATAAGATAAAATTCTATTCTAAATGCAATCCACTGCTGAAAACTGCATTAATCCTATACCATGCATCTAAGAAGCAGTCCATAGTATGAATAGATAATTATTAAAGTTACAGGTAATATAAGCTATGTATGTAGCATGTATGTGTGTAATCAAGACTAAAGTTATAAGAACAACAACTGCAAAATTAACCCCATGGAAGCCAAAGTAAGTACAAGACACAGTATAACAGGAACCTGATTTGTTAATCAAATAGGAATGGTGATATGGTTATTTGGAGCCTTCCTTTCTTTTCTTCAAATTACGTTCTCAACAAGGTTTTCAGTTTTAAGTATGTCAGTAAGCCATGCTTGAAGAAAATGTTTGTGCTCAGTTTAAGAGACATGTGGGGCACCAATCTTAAATATAAAAGATCATTTTATCAAAGAAATGCATTGATAGGAGCATTCATACCAAAGCCAAAGTGATCAATCAACATATGACTTAGTATTAATTTGGGCAAGACCTGTGTTGCTTCAGGAATTGATTAAAAGGTACACACTAAACCGTTATGACTTATCAAGCTGAGAAGAATTGTAGAGGTCATTTGGGTCCACCTTTGTTCACAGATGAAGCCTTTAAGAGAGTAGCAGTGACTACTCCAATGATACACAGCAAACTACTGTCAGGGATGACATAAAAGCTCAGATGACCTGAAACAGAGAGCTTCATTGCAAAATGTGAGAGGACTGGAAGATGACAATGGTTCTGTCAGTGTCTTGCCTGTGAACCTATAACAATGGCCATACCCCTTTGGGTGTGGGTTCAGGCTGACAGAAATGGAAAGAGGGAAACATGAGGCATGGTCTCACATGCACTGGACATTTTCTCTTAGGTCAGTCTATCTGGTAGGAAATTCAGAGAAGTGCTCCCTCCGTTCTTTATATTTATCTGTGTAAGTATTCCCAGTAAACACCCATCTTGGGTCTAGCGAAATCATTAAACCTACACCTTCAAATGGCCTTCAAATAAGCAGTTCATTAAGCCCATAGAGTGGCTTAATTCTTCAGTCAAGCAAACATGCTGCAGACGCGTCTGGTCTCTCTGATGTAAGCCAGATCAGAAAAACAAGGCAATGATTCTTCTATGACAAAGACAATGCATTGGCTGCTTTAGAGCCTGCTTACTTTGATCTCCTCGTTGTCATTCCGGTGCACTCTATAGGCGTAGGAAGGGACTTCAAAGGTAATAACTTTTACCTTTAAAAAAAAAATCAGCTCATTTTGGTAGAAATGTATGAAAGAGACTAGGATCCTGAAAGTCCAAAAACTGTTGCATAAGGCTATTATGGAAGAAAAAAGTCTTGGCTTTGTGGAATATGTATGATTTTGACAATGAATATTGAACAAGTTTTGCAAGGAGATGTCTTAGAAATACTGAGATTCTGTACCGAAAATGAAGATGGGGGAAATCAATCACCAATGTGGGAAGATGATAAATGGGCTGGGGCAGGGCCAGGTGGTGCTATTTTTAATCATTTTGTTGTACAATGATGCAAATGGATACATGCATCCTGAACAATAGTATGAAAGAAATTGTCAACTCACATTGTCTTCTGAAGAAAGCATAGTCAGAATAGGATGCAATATGAGGAGTGGAGAAGGTGGACTAATGTTTTCCTGCCAAACAAATTTACTCATTTTTAGAAATTACAAGGTCTTTTCAAGCCAGCACAAAATTCAAAAGCACATATTTATCTGTTCACCTACCACTTTTAGTGCAAGGAAGAAAATTGGAAAGGGTTCTAACATATAACTCAAGAAAACCACACCCACATTTACCAGTTTTCCCGTTTTCAGTAAATCAGTAATTTCCAGAGCTCAGAGCTCAAACGCAAAAATCAGAGAGGTCCTATGGTGCAACCCATTTCATAGACATGGATGCATTCAAATGTGGAAAGCTGAATCCTGGGCTCACCTCGGATTTCCTGCATTCATGCTTTCTCCTTTTCTAGATTACCTGTGGCTACAAGAAGCTCACAGTGAAAATCCACAGTTTATAGACTCTTTCTGAATCAGGATCTTTCACATGACCCAGGTTCTACACACTCATGAGTGGGAAGTGATTCAATGAGTCACATCAGCATTTCTCTCTGTCATAATTTTACCCCGTAGGTTGCATTTAAGGAGTGAAGTGAGTCAATGAACATTTTTCTCCTATTCTATTATTCCTGAGGATTAAAAGTTACAAGATGCTATGATTATTACTTAATATATTGTTAATAGAAAACTATTATAATTTCTTTAAATTTTCTTGATTTAATTTGTAACCAAAAATTTCAAAGGGTATCATTTCTAAGTCTTCAATATTTAGAATGAAATTAATTTTCATCTATGCAACTTAAGTAACTTATACACCATTTCTGAAGGAAAACATACAACAGTCTTAAATGATAGTGGAGTATTCAAGCTCATATGTATTTATATTACTTATATTTTGAAATATATCATGAGGATTTCTAAGGATAAACATTGTCTAGAAAAGCCAATTTGCTCCAGAAAATGGAAACAAGGTTAATGTCAACAGTAGCCACAAGAATACAGATCAATGTCTACCGAAACAAATATTCATCTCAGTGTCTTTGGAAGCTTTCATGATACCCAAACCTCCCCCATGTGATCCTAACCATTGATTTTTGATGCTAAAATTTTCAATTGCTATTGAGTTAAAAAAAAAAAACCCTGTAAGTTTAACACTGAAGCACTGATATATGAATAATTGTCGGTCACTAAATATTATACATATGTATACAAAAAAGTATTATCAGACCTTTTTAGCTGACCCAAAATTAAGATCTCTTATACTAAGTAGACTATGAATACAAACAGAATGATCAAATTGATGAGCAATTTCTTGTGCATCAATCAAGAAATATATTTCATATTCAGATGCATTTTACATTAATGTAGCTGTCAAAATAATTCCTGTGTGTTTATTCACGGATTGTGTTTTAATATGCTAGAGACATTGGGCCATACTCATTCCTCCCCATGCTTGATTCTGATAGCTTTCCTAAAAATAACTTGGGTTGGACATAGTACAGAGATATGCTACTAAGATTGCAATCACACGAGAATATGAATTTAGGCTGTATTAAATGTTTGGCACATATCTAACTGTGACAATAATGATAATATAAATATGATACCTAGCAAAGTAATCTCTTGGAAAATGGATCTGATAACAGAGACACAATGTACTGTCCTGTGAGTCAATGACATTTCTAAGTATTTTATAAGATTTTGCACAGTGCATTCAGCCACCACTCTAATGTGATCCCTTTCAAAATAATAAAGATATTGTTTTGTAATTATAGCAGAGTATTGACTGGATAAATATATAATTAATTGAGAAATGAGTAAACAAAGTGGTCAAGACAATGTTAGATATAGTTCTTGAAATATATTAGGTACTATAAGTAGATGATATAAAATATTTTATATTTGTGTCATAGGCATATTCTCAAGTTGCATGTATTGAAGATCTGGTCACAAGTTATGTGTGTACCAGAAATGATAATATTTAGAACAACAACAAAAAGGTAAGTCATTGGTGGTGTGCCCTTGAAGGACTGTAGTGACTCAAGCCCTTTCTCTCTCTCTCTCTCTCTCTCTCTCTCTCTCTCTCTCTCTCTCTCTCTCTCTCTCATTGAAGTTTCCATATCTGGGTGTGAACTACTGCTTCTTCTGTGAGGTCCCTGCAAGACATTCTGCCTGGCAAGATGCCTAGACAGACCACAGCCAAGGGATCATGTACTGAAAACTCTAAAACAATCAAGAAAAGAACATGGTTTTCCAACATTTAAAATGATCATAACAGAAATTCTATTGAAGTGACAACAGAAAAATAACTATATAAATATGTTTAGACTAGTACTGACAGGAAGATCTTCCTAGAATATTAAAATCAAACTGACAAAAACATTATGTAGATTTTTATTATTGGTATTACTACTCTGAACAATTATTTGAAGTGGTACCTACAAGTTGACAAAAAAAAAAATAAAAATGACTGAAGCCACATTAGTTAGTTAACTCAATACATGCTTTGGAACTTTTGGGGGGTCAATATAACCATTTTCAGTTACCCTTATTTTTTCATTTACTGCATGCCTACTTTCCATTCTACAGAGTGAATATTCCATGGTAAACTTGACAGATATGACCCCTGGGTTCTCCCAGTTGAGTTCAAAATGGAAGGTCACCAGAATTCAGAGGAATTTGAAGGACTACAATAGGATGAGAGAGAAAAGAGGCAACAGTTCTTACAGATATCTTTTGTTCTTACTACTGGCAAATTCCATCTATGTCACTTCAAGACAATCATTTCAACCAGAACTCCAATCCCACTGCACCTCTATTCAGTCCCAAGCCCACATGCTAACTCATTGTGGAGTAGGGAATTATGTGTGCAGCCTTGTCTATCACTGTATCTTGTATCTGACCAAAAGAAAGGTCCTTTGCCTCCATCTCTTGTGGACCTGTAGTCTATCCTCTCTATTCTCCTCATGAGTATTTTAGGAGAAATACTATCACTCTTTGTTTTCAATCCCTTTGATATTTTCTATTAAAATTAGAATGAATACAGTACTTGTTGTAACCTAACAGAACTTAATCTGGTTCCATTGCCTATGACTTCTGCCTCTGAGTGTCTATTTGGCTCAGGGTTTAGTTACTCAAGTTTTTTATCCATAGATGTACCCCAAGCCTTGTGCACTCACACTAAGGCCTGCATCAGAAATGTATAATTTCCTTATTGTGGTGTTCCCTCAAGTGCCACCTTCAGAGAGCTTAATGGAATATCTCTCATGCTTTAATTTTCTTCACACTTAGCACTTGCCATTTCTGACATCAGTTACCTTATGTAATATTCCTATTTCTTCATTTCATTATCACTTTCCTTCCTGTCAGAACCAATTCACAAACATAGGGTTTCATTGTCATGGGGCTCTATACTCTGTACTGATGACATTATTCAGCTTAGTGCAAGAGCTAAAAAATACTTTTCCAAATAATAAATATTTCATTTAGTCTTTACATTCCCAGAAGTTACTAACAGTATTACTATTTATAGACAAAAATAGTAAGGTAAAAAAGAGATGACACAACCATTTCTAGAAGGAGATAAAAGGATCCAGGAAATAGGGCTCCCATTTAAGGATTGGATGGATGCCTGACACATTGGGGAAAAAAAAATACCATAATCATAATAATAAAACACTTTTTCCTTGCGGGAGATTTTAATTTCTTGATTGTTTCAATTTCAAAATTACAAAACATATTCTCTGGAAAAAATATTGTACCTGATTGTGTAATCTCAATTTTTTTTGTTACATTTTTGGCCACTTACTAAACGTTTTAACCATAATCGATAATCATTACTTATGAAATACAAGAAATGAAAGAAAACAGTTTTTGCTGATTTCTATTATTTAATTCTACTCAGTGTTTCCAATGTCATGGCTAAGTTCAGATTTTGATCTTTGTCCGGCCCAGCATGAGTCGTCAGGGCCCATTGTTATTAACTCTGTTCCATCTGGACTTAATGTCAGAGAGTTCAAATATACTCGGGCTCCTAATGGTTCAGCAACAGGATGTTTGGCCTAAGGTGTAGCTACTAGATGCCTTGACCCTCAAGACTTCAGGTGTGATTACTAGATGTCTTGAGTATTAAGGAGGTAATTGTGTTGTTCTTTGTATCTTGGAAAGGAAGTGTTTTGCCCTTCCCTTTTGATTGGGGTATATAAGAAATATGAAAAATAAACATAAGGTGTCTACAATATTCACTGAGTATCCTCCCAACTCTAACTCCTGTCTCTTCTCTCTTTTCTTTTCTCAATCTTCACCCCCCTTCTCAGGCACATTCAAACAGGTTGTCTGGAACTGACATGAGTTGCAACTTAACTCAAAGGAAGAAGAAGAGCTTTGGAGAAGCTTTGCAGAATTCAGAGTTTATAGCAGAAGACACACAGGAAGAAGGGGAAAGAGATTGTAATACCTTCCTAATTTGTGGTTGAATAGTCTTTGTTTTGCATATCTTCAGGGCTGAATGAATGTTTTTGTAATAAACCGAGTAGAGCTTAAATCAAGTTTACCACCTCTATTCAGTCCCAAGCCCACATGCTAACTCATTGTGGAGTAGGGAAAATAAGAAGTTTTCCTAGAAGAGGAAACTCTGTTGCTGAACTTTCAATGACTGAATGCTCAAAGGCAAACCATAGCAAAACAAAAATAAAACTCTTTGGTATCATCTCTTTGGTATCTTTCCAAAACATCAATTTGATAAAGGAGCTCCTGCAAGTCTTTTATCTGCAAAGTTAATTTCATTATTGTATGATACTGTACTTAAAATAAAAAAAACCCAGATCCACACATTTATTAAAATTGTAATGAATGAATCACTTAGGCTTTGATCTTGTATAATAGTTTTAGTGAGCTCTCCTAAAGAGAGATCAATTAAGCATTTTTTCCAAGCAATACTCTCAGACAAAGCATCTGTAATTCACTTTATTAAAATTTAAGCGCAGAACACATTAGTGTAAAAAATAAAATCTCCACTATTTCTGTTTCTTTTCCCTTCAACACAGGGTACAGGCCTGTTTCATGCCTGATATACAAAATTAAGAATTTGTACTTAATGATGATGCCATTTGCAGACATACTACCCATCACATATGCTACTTTATAACATACTGAAATCAGCTTCTCCTGATCTGCTCTCAATAAGGAGGTCATACAATCTAATGAAAGATGTATAAACCTGTGCCTGAACAGGTCACCTGAAGCTCTTTGGAGAGATACTCTGCTTAGCACTGAAAAAAAGGGCCTTCCCTAACTTCCCTCTAGGTAAAGGGTCTCAGAGAACAATCAGGCTGTTTCCCATAATTGGTTACTACATAGCAGTGTTTCCCAACCTGTGGGTCATGACCCCTTTGGGAGTCAAATGCCCCTTTCATAGGAGTCACCTAAAAATGTCAGAAAACACAGATATTTACAGTTCACAACTGTTGCAAAATTGCAGTTATGAAGTAGCAATGAAAATGATTTTACAGTTGGGGGGTCATAACACCATGAGGAACTGTATTAAAAGGTCAAAGTGTTTTGAAGGTTGAGAGCCACTGCTTTTGGGTCATGTCATTTGTGTCTTAGTTCTCCAGAGCTATCCATTTATCATCAGATCTCCCATAGAAATACAGAGGTCCTCATGTCTTTATGAAGCCGTGAGTGTCCTGAAAAGCCTGTTAAACAGATGTGCTTTGTTCTGGCTAATCTGTTGTTCAGGAATCTCAAGCACAGGAGAGGTAAGGGGGGCCTTTGTCCTCCCATGCAGAGCTTCTAATCCTTTCTGATAAAATGGAGACAACTAAGTTCTGCATTTTATGACACAATAGCATCCACTATGAAAAAACCTATGCTTCTAGGAAAAGCACTTTTCATCAACTGACATCACTTTCCTAGAATACAGAATCATACTCCACATTGTGTGGAGTTTGACTTATTTGCTGTGAAATACCATTGCTTTTTGTGCTCCAAACATAAAGTAAGACTCGCATAATGATGAATTTGTTAAGGTGACTTTCCATGAGGAAATCACATTCGTTTTCCAGGACTCATGAGGAGTTTTGTTATAAATCTGAAGGTCTCTTCAACTGACACGTAAAAGGAAGTCAGCAAATCAGGCCAGGAGGACAGAAAGACCAAAGGAAGATTCATCATCAGAAACATTACATCATATGTGCAAATGATAATGTGCAACTTCTGATGTGGTATTTTCTTTGATACCTAAAAATGGAATGATGAAATTGAATAGGGCCCGTGTCCTCATTATATGTGTGAAGCTGCTTTTGTGACATGAAAAAGTCTTTTAACTTTTCTTAACAGGAAGTTTCTTCACTCCCAAAGAGAAGTGGATGCAGTAGATTCCCTTCATGGATTCTTTAAACTCTCACACTCTATGAATCCTATCATTAGCATTTCAATCATATTTTCATTACTTGGTCAATGCTTTTTTGATTTTAGCACAAATAAACCTGTGGTCAGGTCATCTCAAAGATATACTGATGTCTCCAGCTGGAAGCAGTGTGGGAGGAGGATGCCCTTTACACTGCCTCCAATAACACCCCTTTGCACGTGGAATACCTGACATTTGCACCTGAGCATCTACAGTGCATAGCCCTCAGGAAACAAACAAAACCTTGAGTGTCATGAAAGGACCAACTAGGAATTTCTTTCTTTTTTTTTATTTTTCTTTCATTTTCATTTTTTTTTGGGGGGTTGGGGATTCTAGACAGGGTTTCTCTGTAGCTTTGGAGACTGTCCTGGAACTCTGCTTCCAGCGTGCTAGGATTAAAGGTTGTGCCATCACTGCTGGACTGGGTACCCATTACGAATTTCTAAAGTACAGCAACTTAGTAATTAACAAGGAAGGTCGTGACAGAAATCCTTGCTTCCAAGCACAAGTCATTTCATTTCTCCATTGCTTCTGTCTTTTCTTTTGGCAGTTTTATGTTTGGACATTTAGAAAACTAAGTTTCGTGAAGGTAACTTGAATGTAGTTTCACAAGCAAATAGTTTTCAAAGAATTTTGGATGACAACACCTAGCCATCATTTTTATTTACCCTCTCACTTACAGGTGCTGATACAAACCCATTAAGAAAGCCTTGACATTGACCAAAGGACTTGCTTCTATCTAAGAGAAGATTTTTTTTTCTTTAAAAATAACTGGATGTTGGGACAAAAATGGAAAATGAGCTTAGTAAGCATAAAAATAGTTCAAAGAAAGGGCAAAAGTATTAAGGGATACTAGTTTTAGGCTACAGTGAAATTTTAAGAGTGAATCATGCCTCCAAAAGAATAACACACTGGGAGACATTGCAATGTACATGTCTGTTTGTATCTAGCTGTTTAAGAATAGCATACAATTATATTTAGCAATTTCACTCCTACCATTTTTCTTTTCCTTTGGTTGTTCTAACTTGATACATAAACCTGAATACACCTTCCCTACATTTAACAAAAATCATTTTATTTTATATGTGTGAGTGTCTTTTCTGAGCATATGTCTCTGTACTATGAACATTCCTGGTACTCTGGAGGTCAGAAGGTGTCAGATCCCTGGAAACTAGAGTTATCGACAGTTGTGAGCAGCTTGATGTGGGTTGGGGGGGAGTCAAGCCTGGGTCTTCTGGTCTACCACTGAGTGACTTGCCTCCCCACTTCCACTCTTCATGTATGCTTGTAGTAACAAAACTATTTTATTAGTTTATTATACAAAATTTGTTCTCAAATATTCTACTTATACAAAGATTATCTTTAATTTAGTAATGATATTAGATGCATTTTCTGCAAAAATCACATAATTTTAATATTGTATATTTTGGATATATAATAAAAAAGTTTGAGATATACAGTTAGTGAGACTAAGGTCCAATACGGAAGAGGAAGTCAATTAAAGAACTGCTAGAACCAATCAATTAACTATGCTAATTAATATCTGCAGTTACTACACACACACACACACACACACACACACACACAAAACACACACTTGAACAGATAAATATTCTTAGCAGTCTAAATAAATTAAACGAGACCTGCATTAGGACTTAAGCCTTTTCTTTCTATACTTTTGTGATTTCTGTGGATATCTAGTTGTGCAGTCTCATGGTAGCTACACTACTGTGAAAGTCATTTGGGGTTAGAGGTGAAAAACTTTCCATGACAAATTCACACTAGGATACTGCTAAGTGAACATGCAAATCAGTTTATATGCATTGGTGAATCAATACCAATGAGCTGTCCTCAAAGTCTAGACATCATGGTGTAGCCTAAGATGTAAGTATAAAAGGAACAGGAAGTGCTGCATTGCCTGGTTTAGTCATCCATTTGCAATTTTCAATGAAAATTTGCATTATCAGTTTCCATTATGCTGACACAAATGTAGACAAACTAAAGAGCCAATTAAGTAATTACTGATAATATAAATGTATATAAAGTAGATGAGGAGAGTCTTTCAGCCATTTGGATCTTCTCAGATATTTCAGAATTCTCATTTTGGTAAGCAGATGTTACAAGAATAATATACTTTACTAAAAAACCAACTTCATCATATTCTACCTACTCTGCTATCTCTGACTTAAGGCAGAGATGGGTGTCAACAGTTATAAATGTAAAAAAAAGGTGCAAGGAGATGTTGAGGGATACCTTGTACAAGCTCTCAAATCCTGCATTTCATTAGTAGCCTTTAATTAATTATGAAGAGAATCAGCAACCTGACAAATGTGTCAGTGGCATGGCTTTGGATATGATAAGCAAGTGTTCTACTATTGAGTTACATTCTAGATGCAAGTATTAAAGTATTATTTTTTAAAAGTCAGAATTATATCAGATTTAAACTCTAAAATCCTCCTCTGTGTCATTTCTCCTTATATATCCTGTAAAGTTCATGTCATGTTCTGTTTTGAAAACATGAACATTCTTTCTAAAACAGGATGTTCAATTCAACACAATAATACAAATCCTTGGAGAGTAACTTAATGGGTCTCATCTTGGGAAATGGACACTGGTTGACATTTCAAAAAGGTTTAATAGGCAACCTCACATGATGAAGAATACCAACTTTGTTTAGTAATATACTCTTGCACTTATATATTACATTTTGCAACAAGTTACATAAAGTGCTCCATTTACTGGTTTTCACAAGTTATTTATATATTTCCTTCAATATAAGCACATGTGTTATTTATTTTGCATATATTATTGCTTATCCTCACTAAACTATTTTAAACACTAAACTAATTTATATATGTATTCACATTAGGTAATGAGTCACCATACACAGTTCTATCATGGTCTATTTCAAAAAGTCTAAAATATATGAGTACTATATACTTGCAAATTTGTCAAGTATTTCTTGGGGGAAAAGTTTCTGGAAGGACTTTATAAATAGGATACACCTATTTAAATTTTCATAGCCACTATCCAACAGTAACCCCCAAAACTGTGTAGCAAGTACATTCTGCCCAACTACATGCAGAAACCTAACGAAGCCAGCATTTCTACACCACTGCCAAAACAGGATGTAGCTGTGGTATTTAATGTCCACCAACTGTATAGGGTATAGTGCCTTTCTTTTATGTGCATTTCTTCACTCATTTAGGTTAAGCTTGTCCTTTATCAGTTGTTTAAAGAACTTCTTTTTTGGCCTATTTGACCTTTGCCTTTAATAATCTATCTCCTTAATATCTTGGAATTAATTAGATTTATTGACATTTATTGAGCTCTCTACTGTGGACCAAGCTCTTTTAGCTGGAAGGTATAAGTGCTATATAGAATTTAGATTCAATCTGAAATAAAATACATGGGACAATAGATGACTGTAACAAATTACATGGGACTGGGTCTACAAAGAGCAGCAAAGGCTTTGTTGTAGTGGTGGAGATGACTCCTGAGGAGTTTCAAGACAGAATTTACAAACAGATTAAAATAGATAGATTTTGAGTAACAGGTGAAATGTCATCAGAGATCAGACAGAAATCATGATGTCTGAAAAGAAAAGCACAAATAAATGCAAATACTGCTCAAAATATCAAAAATGATTGGCTTGTATACAAGGTTTCAAATGGGTGAAAATTATCTGAAAGGTGACTGGGAAAATAAGGAAAGCAATTTATCAAAGTGCAAAACCTGACATTCTAAGAATTTGTGGTGCATCCTTTAGCCAAGGGAGAAACCATCTTTAAAGGGCCATTTCAAGAGTGAAGCAAGATCTTTAGATGGCGAGTAAAGAATTCTAAGATAAGGAAAACGGCAAGAAGGCTACAACACACTTGAAGGGCAAGAAAGAGAACATAAGATGGTGCAAAGTCTACACTATCATGTGAACTCAGTCATTAAAAGCACACAATTAGGTTCTTCCTTCTCTCCCAACTTCTCATATCAATACTAATCTTTGTGAGAGCATTTACTACTTTGTGTGAAGCCACTCTAGCAGAAGAGGGCTTCAATTCCAGGTAGCACCAAAACATACTGTTCCACTCAAAATAAACCTAAATGGTGACATTTCTTCACTTTCATTGTACTCACATTTATACCAAAATAAAGCAATGATTTGTTAGTTGAGTGCCTTTACTACTCAGTTTCTATAAACTTCTAAGAGTTTACTGCAAACTGGCTTCTTTTTCATATTGAAAACTCCAGGAATTTGAGTCATTACAAATGATGGTGTGTTCATTAGGAGTCAAAACAACTAATTTTTAAAGGATCCATACTTGTCACTCTTAATAGCATTTGCATTGTGTCAAAAACTAAGTCCCATTCTACTATTAATAATACATCCTCAATGAAGAGATATTAATAAGGGTGCAGACAGGCAACCTGTTGTTGATCTCCTGATACCATGAAAATAACACTGAACATTGACTTTTTTTTTCTCGCTTATGTGGGTTTTTGTGTACTGCTTTGGAGCCTGTCCTGGAACTAACTTTGTAGATCAGGCTGGCCTCAAACTCACAGAGATCTACCTGTCTCTGCCTTCTGAGTGTTGAAATTAAAGGCATGAGCCACCAACACCTGGTAGAAATGTTGCACATGTCTTTAATACCTCATTTTTTAGACTTGTGTTTTGATTTCAACTCTTCATATCTAATACCAAACATCTAGCCTTCTGGTGTCAGGAACAGAGAAGTGAATCTTGCCTAGGGGCTAATATTTTACCTCCTTATGGATGATTGCTTTTTAATAAGGGGTTTAGGATTATGAACAGTGAAATAATAGAAGGGTCACAGATGAGGATGAATTTTTAAGTTGTGTATTCTGTTTGGCAAAGAAACCAAGAAAGGACAAGGGAATCTACAAATAGTCTTAGTGACTACTTTGGTTGTTTTGTTTTTTATTTATTTGCTTTGTTTTTAACTCAAAACGATTTTTCACCCCTCTCATTTCACCCTTCTCTAGGAAGAATGTATACCAATGACAAAGTCCCTTTCACCCAGTTATATTTCTCAGATGAATAACGAAAAACCCAGTAAAAGGCGTAAAGTATGAGAGACAGTCCTAAAATGGTTCTGCTGTATGCAGCAGGGCAGGAGTGGGAAGCTACTGAGTTTCAGCTTAGGAGATACCTCAGAGATGGCACAATGAGCAAGAGAATGCCCAAGGTGAGTCTGAAATACAGGCAGTAGCTGTAACTTGAGTTCAAGGAAATATAAGCGTTTACTCCATTGAGTAATAGGGCAAGGTCAGTTGACTAAGGGAAAAGATAAAGTGTATGGTTGAAAAGACTGTCCTGAACGCAGTTCATGGACTTGGTATAAGGCAGGTGGAGCCATGATTGCAGGACTCCGTGACAGTTGCTGCAGTGCTTGAGTCTGTGCTTCTGTTTGACAAGAGACAGTTTTGGAGGGTGTATATAAAGCACATTTGTTTTAAGCTATGGTCAACTCAGTACTTAAGAAAATTTCACATTGAAGGTTTTCTAAGTGGTACAATAATTAAGTAGCAAGAGAACTGAGAGAAATTTTGAGCATTTTTACTGGAGGAAGGGGAATTTTAAACAATTCAAGGTGGGCAAATGTCTATCTAAGCTCAAAGCTACTGTTGTTAAACATCCTTAGGAAAGTCTTGCCACCAATTCTTGTTCAGGTTTCCCATTTATGCAAGCTTGAGAAAGAATGCAGTTTCCTATTTATTTAGCCAAAATCAACATGCTATTGTTCAGACACATTTCTGTCTTTGATCTTCCATGAACTGAATTGTCTTTCCTTAGTTCAAATTAGTGTTTTCAATTTGTCAATTTATGTTTATCCAGCAAACTTTTCCTGTTTACTATATCATCAAGACATTTCTCTTTACACAGTTTTGGGCCTCTTATTTACAAATACTAGTGAGAAGGCTCTCTTTGATCCACGTGGTCAAGATAGCTCCTCAGTCTAATGAAATCACTGTGTTACAATTTCTAAGGTATGGATGAAAATTAGTAGCTCAGAGATAGTCAAAGGGAAGATGCAGGAGAGGTCAGAAGAGTAAAGATGCTGTGGGGATGAACAGATGAAGACAACTAAAGCACACTGGGAGGGGTAGCTTGTAGAGAGACATTTGCCAACAGAAGGCAACAGAAACAAAAATTTAAAAAGAAGGAGGCTGAATGCCAGAGGACTGTAACTGAAGAAGAGTTCTTGTTTAGTGAAGACAGATCTCATTCTTAGTCTCTCTGATAAAGATAATCCAAGGGGTTACTAACTATATGGATTTCATTTCCACGGAATACATAATTTACATCAGCAGTGAATGGGTTTTCATTAAATTGAGAGAAGAAATTAAGTTCCCAAAGAGTTAGTAAATGAATAAAATTCTGAAAAAGGATAAAAACACTATGGAATCATATTATACAATGACCAGATTTGTGATAGTATATTGCTTATGGGCTAATAAAGCCACTGAAGATCAGAATGCAAAGCCAACCAAACTAGTTAGCCATTGAAGATGGGCAGTGGTGGCACATACTTCTGATTCCAGAACTCAGGAGACAGAAGCAGATATCTATGAGTTCAAGACCACTCAGGGCTACAGGGGAGTAAATCAGTCTAAAAAAGAAACAGAGCTCATGCCTTTAATCCCAGCACTAGAGAGGTATATAAGGAAGAAAGAAAAGGTTTTATGTGAGGTTTAGTTTCCAATCATGGGGAAGACAATATCGCTATTTCAGCCTTTGTAGAAGTAAGAACTACTGGCTTGCTGCTTTTCTTCTCTGATCTTCAGCTTTTAATATTAATGTTACACATATTTCTGGGCTTTTATTATTAATGCTACACATAACCTTTGAAGCACTGAATTATGCCATGTGAATGGGTGTAGAAGATATATAGTTATTATTTTCTTAAAGTTGAGGATAAGGCCTCATAAAGCCATACAGCTTTGTTTCACTGCCTACTCTGAAAAGTCCTAGTATATGAACATAAGCAATTTTCAAATCTATCTAATCCTCAGCTTTCCCATCTAAAAAAATAGTTAAAATGGTACCAACCTTACAGGAATTTGTGGTGAACTAAATGAACAAATGTGGGTAAAGACCATTAAACAATGCAAAACACATAGACACAGAACTTAAGGCCTTCACTAATGTTGTTGCTTTAGTGAGGAGAATTCCCACAGCAAGATAAAATGAAAGTAGTCTGTAGGATAATGCCTTAAAGAAACAATGCTTACCCTTGCCTTTTCCTCTTTCCTCTTTATTTCTGTAACCCAAGTAAAGGGTTAGACACCAAGAAATGAACATTCTATCTCCTTCTCATTGACCAGATGTGTGAATTTCCTTCATTTAAATCCACAGTTCTTCATCAATGTCAGGTACATCAAAATCCACATTCTACATACACACACACACACACACACACACACACACACACACACACACACACACACACATTCTCTCTCCACATTACCTATTTTCTCTAATAGTTTTCCCCAAAATTCTCTCCCTTCAGTCTCCTGTCACGTTCATCAGCCCCCTTCATCCTACATCTTCTGGAACAAAGAAAGCCCTGCACTGTATGTTTGGCAGTGGCCCACATTTCTGATTTCTCTAACTAAAATGAAATTCACATATTGCTGTTGTCATAGAAGTAAGGACTGTGTTCAAAAGAGCATCTTGGTTCTAAGAAGGGGAACTGTCTCTTAGTCCCCTCTCTCTCAAAGGTATCTGGAGAATTATACACAGCACTTGGCTGAGAAGCACAACTCCTGGAAGTATGATTCCTGAAACTGTGTATGAACATATATGAAGGAATCAACAGAGAGCAGAGGACTATATGACATATATCCTTTAAGAGAATGCCTTTAAATGGAACTGTATTTAACAGTGTAGATTTGACAAAAGAACGCATTTTATTGCAACCATTTGAACTTAAAGGTTGCAAGGACAGAGTAATAAAATGATGTAACAATTAGAAACTAGGCAGTGAGTTATGTTATGGAGCTTATGTTACTCAAATATTAAAAACAAAGGGTTGTTTTTTAAAAAACAGGTTTCTCATTACTTTCATAAAAATTCTTTTCGGAATCTTTGATGGTTTTTAATGGCAAAATGTTTATTTTAAAATACTCCTGTTCTCAGGTAGTGGTTTCTGCTTATTTTGGCCTTGTATGTAGCTTAGTAAGTCAGTTCAATACCCTAGTTTTCATATGAATGTAAACTGAAAGTATTCATTATTGTTAGGTAAACATATTTATTTGCTTTTCTGTTGTTCGCACAATACTTAAGTACTGTTTAGCAATGATCTTTCTTGATTTTTAAGGTCTTATGTAAGAAAAATAATAAATGACCAAACTGTTTTAGCCTATAAAGAGTATTATACTTTAAGGATGTCTTGAGTGATTTGTATTTTTTTTTTGCTTATTAAAATGTAAATTTTAAGATTTAAAAAAGCCTTTGCTTGAATTATATCACTTTCTTACAAATCCTATTTCTCTATATGTGTCTACATACATATACATTTATGGAAGACAATGAATGTATCATTACTTTTTAACCTTTCGATACCCCATTGCACTTGATCCAAGTAGGCCTTCATAAAATATGTTATGACACATTTAATTGTGAAATGAAATACAATCTATAACTTCATTTTTAAAGTTCTCATTTCAGTCAGTTAAGCATGTAGTATATAGAACATGACACATAATTTTAAATAAATAGTGATATTCATTTTATTTGGGATTCAGTTTTGCACTAAGGGAAAAGATCTAAAGGTAGAAAGTGGTACCTTCTATGCAACAGCTATAGTTATATGCTGCCATGCCAGCTTTTTCCCTAAGGAGAATTCAGGCATCCTTAATTATGAAGACATCATTACTTAAAAGAAAAACATGAGTTTTTAATTTCTTCATTTCTCCTAGACTGAGGCTGTTTGTTCTGCTGAAACTAGCAATGTCTGAGAAACACGGAAGCTAAGCTGGTTCTACAGAGAGGCCCAGATGTTATTAGGTCAGGAACAACAGATCCTCCTGGGCTCTTGTCAGTGCTGTTTTGGCTTCGGATGGGCAACCACAGAAAATTCACTGCCTCTAATTAATAGAGATCCCCTCCTGGTGGCAAAATGCTGGCTTGGTGACAATTCCCATTGGTATCTTCTTTTCTACCTTTTGGATTTTCAGATCCTTCTGGGAAGCAAACTATAGAAGTGTCATACATAGTAGAAGAACTTGTCCTTAGAATGTAGAGTTGGTATCCTGCTACTGTGCTCTACATAGCTTGGAGCACAGGTGACCACACAAAACTTCAGGTCAGCACATCAGCTTGCCAGCTAAGCCTTGTCTTCCTCACATTTCTTTCTAATAACAGCCTCTTATAGCTACCAGGGGTAGCATAAAGAATGTGTCTTCCACCAGGTGGTGGCGGCACAAGCCTTTAATTCCAGTGCTCCAAAGGCAGAGACAAAAGGCTCTGTGAGTTCGAAGCCAGCCTGATCTACAAAATGAGTTCAAGTACAACTCCAGCTGTTAAGCAGGGAAGCTCTGTCTCAAAAAAACAAAACAAACAAAGAAAAGAATGCATCTTCCTAACTCCAAGAACTACTGTTGGGCAAAAAGTTGGGAAGCCAATCTCACTTCTCCAAAAGGAATCACTAGCTTTCCACTTTGTAATTTAACTTCATTGCCCTCTGTGCTTACAAGAAACTAACTTGTAATGCTTTCTCCAATATCCAATATCTGCATCTTTAGGGAACCCACCATCCAACTCAGTGAATATCTGTTATTTGACTGACCAAGTTGTTTACCTTTGTACAAAAACCCCATGGACTTCAATATTCTCAAACTTTTTATTTCCCAAACTTCAAAGATGGGGAAAATTTAGTGCAGCTTTGTTAGTAAAAAATCGATTCTTTTGAGCTCAAATGGACAAAGGTAGTGTCCCTTTTGGTGTAAAATACAGTGATTTCTCTCCTGACTACTCAGGTGTAATCAACCCACTAAGCATTTTGTTAGTAGAAGCTCAACAAGGGAAGCAAATACATGTGATAGATCTTACAAGCTATGTTGTTTCCTTAGTGTTCTGACATTAAGAAATGGCACTAAATTTAAGTCTCAAACCCAAGACTTATTCAAGTATGCCACTACTTGAATAACTATAGCAGTTAACAACTATCCCAGCAACTCTTTACTCGTTGATAAAAGAATGTGAAGGCTTTATCAGACAGTGCCTCTCACTCTGGAGCTGCCTGCCTGAGCACCTGGCTCAAATTTCAGCCCAGCCATTAACTCCCTTTGGGGCTATTAAGAAAGTCAACTTTTCTAACCTTCATGAGGCTCACAACTAAAATGGGACTTTTATGAAGCTGGGGAAAATAAGGCTACTAAGAAAATAACCAAGGTAAGGTGGCTAGAAGCCAATGCAAAATGATTTCACTAAGTAAAAATAAAGAAGTAATTATTAGAAGTATTATGATGTCAATAGAACAAATTTAAGCTGTTGCCATGTTTAATAGGTATCTGCAGCTCGGGTGAGCTAGTGAACTTTAAATTAATGGATGTAGTTCATTTTGTGGAAAGCATGTTTTTTATAGACTTAGAGGATTTGTGAGAATTTGATTGGACTATCTAGTAATGTGTTTTCCAATACCAAATTACTCATTTAAGTATTGAATTGAGCTCTCTCAAACTTATCAATCAGCAACTTCACAGTTTCAGCACTTTGACTGTCCAAATTGGGACGTGTACCTTAATTAATTGCAATGGCAAGATATGTGTTTAAACAATACAAACCAAAATTGAAGGTGTATCTTATTTCTAAACATTACTAAGGCATCAGAAACTGAAAAGTGATTCAACATCAAACATTGTATCAAGTGTTTTAAAGGGAGAACACTATTTGTTCCTTATCTATGTATAGGTAATATGTCTGCTCTCTGGAATGATGTTCAAATATTGGATATTTTGCATAAAAATTTTCTTAAGGTGTATTCTTATTAAGGATGACTTCACACCTTATCTATCATATATAATTTATAAATGGAGAAGTTTTTACTATACAACAACCATTTTTAATTTGAAGGGATTTTAAGAAGTTGAGTGGCTCTTATGTAGAATAAAGTATACATATCTTCAGTGTGTTCATAAATATGTATCCCAAATAACCACTACCCAGACCCAATGTTCTACCCTCTTTCAACATTACTAAACAATTACTTCTATTTTAACCTCTGTGGTCATAGGTTATTTGTGTCTCTTTAAATCTTCACAGAAGTAGTATCATAGCCATCTCTATGGACCAGCTCATCCAGAGTCTTCCTGCTTCCTAGTCCCACCTCCAACCATGGGATAGGTAAACTTGGGCCTGTTTCTGGCCTGCCTTCTGGGGCCCTGCTGGAAGCATCCTGAGGCCTGGGGCTTGTACATGGGGTAACCTGTTCCTGAAGACCAGCCCATCTATAGTTTGCTAGTGTCCTAGTCCCACCTATACCCACAGGAAGAAGAAAGCCATCAGAGTACTGAACCTGCTTGTACCAGAAGAGAACCTTGGTCCCACACCCACAGAGAGGGAGAGACCCCACCAGTACGTACTGGAAGAGGGGATGGGTAGACAACAGTATAAGAACACATTCAACAACAGACATATCAATATGATGCCACCAAAGTCTAGTGACTCCACACCAGCAAAACCTGAACATCCCAACACAGATGAAGCAGAAGAGAACCACTCTAAAAACAACTTCATGAAGATGATAGATACCCTAAATGAGGAAATGAGAAAATCCTTTAAAAAATGGAAGAAAAGAAAGCAAAAATTGCAAGAAACAATTCAAACAGTGCGAGGTTTGAAAGATGAAATACAGACAAAAACAAAACAAACAAACAAACAAAAAACAGTCTGAGGGAATGAGGGAATGCTGGAAATAGAAAAGCTGGGTAAGCAATCAGGAACTACAGATGCAAGCATAACCAACAGAATACAAGAGATGGAAAGATGGAAGAGAGAATCTCAGGCATTGAAGATACACTAGGAGAAATAGATTTATCGATATTGTTGGAAAATATTAATTCCAACAAATCCCTAATACAAAATATCCAGGAAATATGGGACACTGTGAAGAGGCCAAACATGAGAATAATAGGTATAGAAGAAGGTGAAGAAACCCAACTCAAAGGTGCAGAAAATATATTCAACAAAAAAATAAAGGACAATTTTTCCAACCTAAAGAAAGACAAGCCAATAAAGCTTATAGAACACAAAATAAAGTGGACCACAAAAAGTGTCCCCTCTCCACATAATTGAAACATCAAATATTAAAGCAACAAATGAAAAAGGACACATCACATATAAATGTAAACCTATCAGAATTACACTTGAATTCTCCCTGGAAACTCTGAAGGTCAGATATTCTGCTAACACTAAGTGACCATGGATGCCAGCCCATACTACTATACCCAATATGAACAAAACTCAAGTCCAAATGGATCAAAGACCTTAACATAAATTTAGCCACACTGAACCACTTAAGAGAAAAGTGGGAGGTACCCTTGAAAGAATTGGTACAGGAGGTCGCTTCCCAAATAAAACACCCATAGCACAGACACGGAGATCAACAATTAATAAATGGGACTCCCTGAAATAAAAAGCTTCTCTAAGGAAAAGTACAGAGTCAACACAACAAAACATCAACCCACAGAATGAGAAAAGATATTCATCAACCCCATATCTGACAGTGGACTGATTTCCAAAATATACAAAGAGCTCAAGAACCTAGTTATCAACACACCAAATAATCCAATTAAAAAGTGGGTACAGAACTAAATAGAAAATTATCAATAGAGGAATCTAAAATGGCTGAAAGACACTTAAGAAAGTGTTCAACATCCTTAGCCAACAGGGAAATGCAAGTCCAAAACTACTCTGAGATACCATCTCATTCCTGTCAGAATGGCTAAAATCAAAAATGCCAATGACAGTTTATGCTGGAGAGGATGTGAAGAAAGTGGCACACCCCTCCACTGCTTGTGGGAGTGCAAACTGATACAGCTACTTTGCAAATCAGTATGGTGGTTCCTCAGGAAAGTGGTAATCAGTCTACCACAGGACCTGACAATCCCATTCTTAGGCATATACCCAAAAGATGTACATTCGTACAATAAGGGCATCTGTTCAGCTATGCTCATAGCAAAATTATTTGTAATACTCAGATCCTGGAAGCAACCTAAATGCCCCTCAATTGAAGAATGGATGGAGAAATGTGGTACATTTACAAAACGGGTTCTCCTCAGCCAAAAAAACACCAAGTAACAAAACAAAACAAAACCAACAAAACACACACACACACACACACACACACACACACACACACACACACACACAATGTAATCTTGAAATTCTCAGGCAAATGGATGGAACTAGAAAAAACTATCCTGAGTGAGGTAACCCAGTCACAAAAAGACAAACATGGTATGTACTCACTCATATATGGATTTTAGACATAGAGCAAAGGGTTACCAGTCTACAATCCACACCACCAAAAAAAGCTAGGAAACAAGGAGGACCCTAAGAGAGACATACATGCTCCCCTGGAGAAGGGGAAAGGGACAAAATCTCCAGAGCAAATTGGGAGCATGGGGAGAGGGGAGAGGAAGTTAGTAGAAAGAGAAGGGAGACGAGGGGAGAGGAGGACATGAGGGAGCAGGAAGATTGAGTCAGGAAAAGTATAAAGGAGAGCAAGCAAAGAGATACTGTAATAGAGGGAGCCATTATAGGTTTAAATACAAATCTGGAACTAGAGAAATGTCCAGAGACCTACAAGAATGTCCCCAACTAACAATCTAATCAATAGCAGACAGGCTACCTTAAATGCTCTTCCCCAGTAG
Source organism: Cricetiscus sungorus (assembly GCA_030556225.1). Lineage (NCBI taxonomy): Eukaryota > Metazoa > Chordata > Mammalia > Rodentia > Cricetidae > Cricetiscus > Cricetiscus sungorus. The sequence goes on from JANBXA010000600.1 coordinate 38,577,001, forward strand.
TGAGGCTGATGACTACCTTATATGCCATCCTAGAGCCTTCATCTAGTAGCTAATGGAAGCAGAAACAGACACAGCTAAACACTGAGAGCCAAACTCCTGGAATCCAGTTACAGACAGGGAGGAGTGATGAGCAAAGGGGTCAAGAACAGGCTGGAGAAACCCACAGAAACAGCTCATGGACCCCAGTCTGATAACTGGGATACCAGCATAGGATTGATTCAGACCTCGTAAAAGTAGGTTTCAGTTAAGCGGTCTGGGCAGTCTATTGGGCTGGTAGTGGTTCAGTATTTATCCCTAGTATATGAATAGAGTTTGGGAGCCAATTCCACATAGAGGTACACTCTCTCAGCCTAGACACATGGGGGAGGGCCTAGGCCCTGTTCCAAATGATATGACAGACTTTGAAGATTCCCCTATGAAAGGTCTCACCCTCCCTGGTGAGCAGAGAGGGGACAGGTGAGGGTATGGGAACTGGGAAAAATATTATCATAAAAAAGAAATAGGACCATACTATTATTTATAAGAGTTATTGCCCAAAGTTATATGTGTTTGCTTTAGATTTACCCAAGAAAGACAAGGAAACTAGTATCATGGTTACCCTGCTTGCCAGTTATCAATGTACAGTATTAGAATCCCACCACATGTGGTAAATACTGTTGGGCATCAGTGATTAAAAGCACATCAAAATAATCCTAAAGTAAGATCTTAAAACAACACTTAACTTTTAACCATAAATATAACAACCTATAACCAACATACTGAGTAGTTTCAGGGTTTGTATACACCAACTGCTGTTACACACTCTGCACAGTACAATGGCAAGAACTATCAAAGTTTTACTAAGGTGACTACCTGGTCACTTAATTTGCTGTCTTAGAAACTGCAACACAGAATGTTAGTGGCCTTAATCTCATTTAATATCTATTTAAAGACAAAGTCATGCCAGGTATTATTTCCTTATATTTAAACAAGTTCTGTTTACCCAATAATGAGCAAATAATAAGGCAGAAAGGAAGTCTGACAAAGCTACCTGTCTATCCCATTTCTGTCCTGAAGTATAAATATTTTGAAGCTAGAATGAAAGCATGAAGCACAAAGCCATGGAGTCATGAAAAAACTCTGTAAATAAAATGGCTAAGCAAAATTACTTTTCAAAACCAAATTAGAGCCTTTAAAACTTACTATTCAGCAAACTATGCAAATATATCTATTCCTGTACTTCTAAGTAAGAAAAAGAGAGGCTGAACCATAAAATTATACAGAAGTACATCATAAAATATGTAAGTTTTACATAATATTTTAATAAGATGCATTTTAATATAAAAACTTGTTCAAATTCATATCAGAAATGTTTATGGGTATTTTGAAAGTTTGTTTGCAAAGTGACCTTTAAGGGTCACTTTATTATAATAAAACAGACCTTGACCGTCTGTGATGACATGTAATTTTTCCTCCATATTTATCTTTGTTCTACTGTAAGAAATACACCCAGCATGGAGAGACACTAACTGGGAGAGACACAGCGCTGGGGACTGCTGAGACGCTTGTGAGGCTCACCTCCTATTACTCAAAGTACAACTAAAAATAACAGAAATGTTTAATTAATCCAGTACTTTCTCTTGTCCAATGAGTAATCTGTTTGTTGCATTTCACTGAATGAAGGCCAAAATTAGAACATAATTACTCTGCCATATATATGTGTATATAGATGAAGAAAAACGTAATTTGCAAAAGATCTGTTTGAAATTTATAGTTTTTATAGCTCAGATATTTTACTAGTTTGCCTGTGGCAGACATATAAGTATATTTAACTTTTACCTGAAGTTAAATCCATGGTTATGCTAGCCATATAAAAGGCTCCTATTATAGGTAGATAACAACACTATAGACATTATAGATACTATTTTCTTGCTTTTGTTTTTGTTGGCCAAGTTCTGGCAGTCCATCCCAGTGTTTGCACATGATAAACAAGTGATTGGCCACTGAACTGTGTCTTCTTTCCAGGGTTGTTTTAGATAACTGGTAAGACAGAAAGAGTGTTGTTTAAGTACAGGATTTCAGTAGAGCACAGGTGTTATTTGAGAGATAAAAGACAGTTATTAGAGATTCTTTTGTGTTCAACTTTTATTGAGTCATAAAATCTTACATGGAATTCTTTTTTAATTTTGAATCTGCTTTAAAAAGGATATTAAGACAACAGTATAAAACAAAAACAAAAGCTTATTGTCTTCATTATTTCCTTTCTTCATAAGTTTAAATCTTGACAAATAAAATGATCACTGCATTGGAGTTTAGATTTTAAAAGTTCCATACATAGATTTTCTGTGTAAGTATCCTACAAGAAAAAGGTATCAATGACAATATTGTTGGTGCTGACAACATCAAAAGCATGAACAGGGAAGCAGGTACCACCACCCCAACCCAGCCCATGTTATCCACCACTCTCTGTGTACACAAAGGCACCAGCTTAGTTTTCACCAGGATTCTAAGAAGCCAATGCTGCTCCTATAGCAAGTCATAAGTTTTCCCTCTTGTGACCTTGGGCAGGCAGGCCACAGAGTATGAGTAATTTAGACTAAACTAAAATTCCTCAACAGAACAGGAAAACGAAAACAAATTCTTTGAATCAGTGGAAATTATGCTGTGGTAATTTCACAGTCAGAAGCAACAGATGTCTTTCACTGTCCATTACTAAGAAATCCCCAGTATGCTTCATTGAGGAAGGATCCATTCATGAGCTATGTTCTACTTGAAAATTTTCAACAGAGGTAACCAATATTTTTCTACAATGGCAGCCCTCAAATAACATTCTGGCAATGTGTCTATACCATTTTTGTTCAGTATTTACAATTTAACTTAAAAAAAAAAACCTCAAACATTTCCGGTTCCTGTGGGAACTACAGAAACATTATACATAATATTCTTCATTTTAAGTAGTTTACAGTGTTCCACCAGATAGCCAGTAGATGCTATTGTTAAATGATAAACTGATTACAATGTTTGTAGTGGGGGCACAATACTGTATGCTATTGCCACTGCTTTCTGGAAGCCTCTGGCCTCAATTGGATAAGCCAAGAGAAATCAAGTATCGACCCATAGCAGCATCCGATTATGATTTTCCAAGTGAAAAGCAGTGTTAGAAACAATAAATGAACTTAAATCTCTAAACCTAACTAAGCCCATGAAGATCCTAACTTCCTTAGGACATTAATCCTAATTGAAAGACACTTTTCATGATTTATTTATTTTTTCTCTAATGTCTACAATACTTGGGGCTACAGTTTATAGCGGGTGCATAGCAACTTCTGTTGAGTGACAAACACAAAACAGCATTTTTTTTTTCATTCCCTCTACCCCTCTCCCACACTGCAATCTGTTTTGTAAACTGAAGTTGAAGTATCATTAGTAAAATATAAATTTGTCACTGCCATTCTCATCACCCATGCTATGCTCTTAAATCCTTGAACGTTCAGAAAACCTAGCAAGGTCTGTCCCTACTACCCTTTTGAATATGGAGTGAGAGCTCCATTCACAGAGACAGTGGCAGAAACAGGGTGTGCCATGTTCTCTACAGACTTCTATACCTCTGAGTTTCCCTCTTAAACACTTCTCCATGTTAACTTGGCAAGTCCCTTTCATGTGTCAGATTTAAGTCAAATATCCACACCTCAAGAAAATCTTGGATTAGATCCCCTCATACTATTCAAAAATTTCACACACCATATGACCACTCCAAATATACCACCATTTTTAATTCATATATATATATACATACATATATATATATATATATATATATATATATATATATATTCTTTCGAATGTTATGCCTCCACAATAGCCTATAGAATGTTGAGCTAGGAGCTACTTCCGAGTTTACTCATCATTCACTGCATAAGCCTAAAGCTCTGGCATGTGCAAAGCAGTCAATCTATACTAATATAAAAAGAGAGATGAATGAATGCATGGGTGTGTATCATCAAATCTCTGGTCTCAATAAATTTAGATAAAAGGGTTTCATCGAAACAGTACCACACTAAAGACATTTGCAGCACTGCCATGTCCAATAATATCAAGCAAAAATACATCTTTATAGCAATTTGAATAGAGAAACTGAAAGAAAAGCGACATCACTCTAGTATGAAATTTTATCATGTAAACATGAAGGGTCTAGGACTTAACTTAGATCTAGAGATCACAAGAACAATTTAATTTCTTATTGATCATCATTTTATTCTTAATTTTAAACTGGATGGTCATGAGATTCACTAAGTTTTCGAAGCTGCTAGAAAACTACCAGTACCCTTAAGTAGGAACTTATTAAATAATAATGGTACAGACGCACTTAGATGAGTATGATACACTGAAAAAGCTCTGTGCTCCATAAGCATCCATCATTCACAAAGGATGACATGACATTGTTAGGTAGTTGACTTCTGAGAGCTCTCAGGATCAAAAGCATCAATGGTGTATAAAGTACTTGTTTCTGGGACCATTTTGTATGCATTTTTGCTTCTTGAAAAACATCTCACCCCTCCTCCCACCCTCCAAAAGGAGTCAGTTTGAAGGAGGGGAAAATATTACTTAGCATATGAGAAGACATGACTCATAAACAAGGTGTTTATGTTTTTATGTAGGTTCTGCCACTAACCTGATCATCAAACACAACTTTTCAGGTGTTTTTTCTCCATCAGTACAAAAATATAAGTAAATAGATAGATAAATCTAACAAGGCCCAAGTAAATACAGAAAAGATGACAAAGAAGTCATTCAAGAAAAATATTCTTGAAATTCACACATAAATTATATCAGGCATTATAGACAGGGAAGATAAAACCAGATTATTCCCTTTTCACTATATATTGTTATCATATTTTTAGTTCTTAATTCTTATTTATTTATTTATTTATTTATTTATTTATTTATTTATTTATTTTTATTGTTGTTAAGACAGCTCTACCTGTCCTGGAACTCATTTTGTATATCAATCTGGTCTTAAACTCAGAGATCCACTTGCCTCTGACTCCCTAGTGCTGCGATCAAAGGTGTGAGCCACCACCACCAGGTTGTTCTTAATTGTTTTAAATAGAAGTTTGTAACAATATATTGGACTTCCTAAATTAAGAATAAAAGGAATTGAAGGAACTGGAGATGGCTTACTTCTGTGCCTAATATTTGCTTAACTGTAATCTTTCCTGCACATTTTCTGTAATGAATATTTATTTATTTTGTTTTTAAATTGGCTTTATAAAGAATGTGGTAATCAGTGCAAATACTGAGTGAAGACAGAATTTTGTTTACACTTCATCTGAATAGAAATCATCTCCCCCAGTTGTCAATGCATGATCGGTGTTGGGAGAGGCATCCACTACAATTAATTATTCAACAGTCACTTGACACACATGAAACAGAGAAAATAAGCAAAGCGAAGCCAATACTTCTGGGAAGACAGAGTCTCCCTTAATCGTTCCTTCTCCCATTTCTTTGATAATCAAAAGAATCCAGCCCTTTGTTTTTCTGCCATGACTAGTGATGATCTTTGCATTTTCTTTCAGCTCAAATTTTCAAAATGAATTAATGTTCTGGACAATTGTGATGAATTTACTTTCTTAAGATGCTTTCTCTTAGGCCTCGGACACTATATTGCTCCAATATTCATCCTGCTAATTCCAGTTTCTGCACCTGACAAAAAGAACTATGCATTTGCCAAAGCAAAATGTATTTTGGAAACATCTAATTCTGTTTCTCTTTAACATTGCTTTTTTTTCAGGCTTTCTCCAGCCTTAACTATTCCTGATTATGCATGATCCTTGGATCCCTACATTAAAATGCATAGAAATATTTTTAAAATTCATTTAAAACACTCTCCCACACAGTACAAGCTGTCATTGTGTCATATTTGCTTCTTAATTTAAGAAAGGAAGTTATATTTCATTAAGTTGCCTTCTTTATCATTTAAAGTGGCATTAGGATGCTTAGAGAAGTATTTTCCCACAAAATAATATTTGTCATACTTTATTAATCAGTATAAATATATGCAACTTCAACTTGTACTACTGAATTCGTCTCACCTACCTATCATATTCATGATTCACAATTCAGCTAGATTTGGTAGGTTCTGTTTTATTTTTGTAAAATATGAAATCTGATCTTATGTTTATGGAAATTTACCAGCAGAGCTGAAGAGCAATAAGGGACATGGGATACAGTCATTTCTAATTACTTATAGCAAGGGAACTACCACAAACCCATCTGAAAACAAAGCACAATGAATAACTCTTGAACACCCAATCAGTATATCCATAAAAGCCACAGAATACTCCCGAATAACACTTTTTTTCCTTTTTAACTAACTCTCTTTGCTGTCTAAGCAGTTACAAATTTCATCATGTCTTCCTTTTTTTAAAAGCCAAATGAGAGAGAGAGAGAGAGAGAGAGCTGCCAAGTCTAATAAGAATTACAAATGCTGGCTCCTCTCAGCAGTATCAGCCAAAGGGGGAAAATTAAAGAAAAAAAAAAAACTCAAAGAAAACAGACATCGCACAATAAAATACAGCCACACATGGAGCTTTTGGTTCATGTCTTTCCAGATCAGACATAATTATAAATTATTTTTCTCTCCAATTCAACCATACATGCTATGTATCCATGCCTTGATTTGACCCCAAACTATCTATGTACCTACTACAGGAAACCAAGATGCCTCTCTTTCTTGCCTTTATTACATTCAAGATTCATGCTAGCCATCTCTCTCTCTCTCTCTCTCTCTCTCTCTCTCTCTCTCTCTCTCTCTTCTCTCTCTCTGTGTTTGTAGGTTTCTCTGTATTTATACAAGAATAATTTCCTTGGTCATGGTCATAAAAAATAAAAAAAAGAATATAGAAGAGATACACAGAAAAATGTATTTTAGATGTAAAGGGGTGAAAAAAAATACATCTTAGATGTGCTTTGTTTTAAGCCCTAAGGACTATGGAAACAACTTGACTTCTGCTACTCACATAAATGTCATCATCTGGATATCTTTGGAAAAATCTATTAACATCACTCATATGCATCCTATCCAATAGCCTGGACAATCTTCCCAATCCAGCAACATCTAAATTGCTTGAGTACTTTTGCTACCAAGCATTTATTAGTCATAAAATACATTATCTCTTCTCTACCATTGCTCAACATTAACTGGCCTGTCTCACACCTGAAGAAACCAAAGATATCACAAAATTCGACTTAAATATGCCAAATTTGGGGATTGGGAGGAACATCACCATAGAAAACAATACTATTTTCCAACCCCTCCTGTCTGTGAAGGAAAGCTCTTCTTTTTCCACAACCAGGATCAGGTCTTGGTTCTGCAACGGTTCTCGGGGCTTTAACTAGAAACCATGTGGTCAGCTCTACCATGGATGGTCCAGGGCTGCTTACTCTGTGCTTAATTTTCTCATAAACACATGCTCAGTCTTCTAGTGCTTGTCGATACCTTACAGGCATGGTCGACTTATTATAAAGTTACTGGTGGCACAGGGCCATGTAGGTGGGCAATGGCAGTCAAACTACAGGGACCTGCCAACCTTGGGCTGGGTTTTTAGGGAGACCATTCTATTGGTCACTTGGAAGGAGATAGAATTGCATGGACAGTCCTCAGGAAGTGAGGGTGGCTTGCCCACTAAGAGGCTGCAAAGGGTAGCTATCTGCAGAGGGCAGCATGGCCTTGATGGACAGGCCTTTAACCTGGAAGCATGAGGAGGAGGAAGGCCCCATGCACCGGCCTCCCGCCAGCCCAGGCCGAGGCTCCATTGGGGTCGGGCAGGCCTTACCTTGGCTGCAGTCCTTGCCACGGAAACCGGTCCTCGAACAGTCACACACGGCCTGGTCGTCGACCACGGAGCACACACCTCCGTTGAGGCACACACCGCCCTCGCCCTCATCACCAGCCTCACACGGGCTGCCCCCACCGCTGTTGGGCGGCTCATCATCCAGCTTGACCTCGCCACTGTCTACGGGCAGGGCCTGCGATGAGTTGACCCGTACATCACGGATCCAGCCCTTGAAGGGCTCGCGCTCCCTCACCGAGGCCAGGGTGAGTTTGAGCGCTGCAGCTCGCAGTTCAGGGGGCAGGCCACCCACGAAAAGCCCGCTGAACACCGTCATATCCCTGCGCTTGGACTTGACCTCCACCCACTTGGCCTCAACCTGGTCGATGTAGAGCGTGGTGTTGCGGAACTGGCGACGGATGCGCACGCTGTGCCACGCGCCGTCGTTGACAGGTGTGTCTGCCAGCAGTGTGGCGGGCTCCGCGCAGAAGATGGAGAAGCTGAGCTGCAGGCGGCCACCCCTGGTCAGGATGAGCTCCAGGAAGTCGCAAAAGCCCTCGTCATCGAAGTAGAGCACAAGGCCCCGGGCACTGCGCGTCTTCAGCTGGAAGCTCATCTCACTCTCACAGCAGGCATTCCACTTGGGGAAGCGCGTCCACTGGCCCTCAGCACCCGGGAACTCCAACCCGCTGCCCAGCTCTGCCCAGCAGCCCAGCAGCAGTAGTGACAGGCATAGGAGAAAGCAGCCCCCGCGCTGGACCAGCGCCGACCCCATGCTCGGGGCTGGGGTGCGGCGGGGGGGAGCCGGGGGCGACAGGGTCGCAATGGTCCTGGACACCGTCACGGAGAAATGAGGTCTGCAGAGTAGTGCGAGGGAGGGGCGAGGTGGGAGCCGGAGGGTCGTACCCTCCTTTTGCTCTTTTTTCTTCTTCTTCTCTTCCAGCAGCCCCTTCCTCTCTCCCAGTAGTCCCCTTCCAACTGGAAAGTAGAGACCCCAGTGATACAGGGTAGCCACAGAACTTCCAGGCCAAAGGGAGGAGACACTTTGGAGGCAACGTTCTGAAAAAGCTGGCCACCGAGGCTCAAGGAAAACCACTGATCAATTCACTGATCCATTTCCATCCAATGATGTGGCTCCAATAAATAGTTCACTCTTCCAGGACAAACACCTGTGTGGTGCGAGCGAAAGTGGATTCAGGAGGCAACACGAAGCCGACAATGGCCAACAATGTGTTAGTATCTTTGGCTCTTGGAAAGCCTCAAGGACCCTCCCGATGCTGGCCCCAAGCAAAAACAAAGAAAGACACGAGTAACACCAGAATAACTTCAGAGGCCTGCTTCTTCTGTCGTGTCACGGGCTCGCAGTACAACTGATGAAAGGCCAAATTTCTTGTGCTTGCTCTCCTGGAATGTTTTCCTGGTAGTAGGACTCTAACCCTGTTGTGAAATAGCCAGAAGCTGTTAGATGGTGAAATCAAATCCCAATAGCTCTTCGATTTTCTCCCTCCACAAGGCCACACTAAGATGACAGCATGTCAGTTGGTTGTATGTTGGTGATGCATTCTGATTTTGTCCTCTTAAAAGGACCCAGAAATCTGTGGAAATTGAAATAAAAATTAAGGCCTGTAGTCAGTTAGAATAGTATACAAATAATTATTCAACTACGAAAGCAAGTACATTACTAGTGGTTGTGTCAAATCAAATAATTAATGTTGCTAGATACAGGTGTGTATATGTGTGTGTGTGTGTGTGTGTGTGTGTGTGTGTGTTCACAGTAAGCCTAACACCTCCTACTATTTAATGTTTAATGAATGTTACACTCTTACAGCAAGCTACTGCAACCTTAAGTTTACTGTATCTGTTCACTGGTGACCAGAATTTTGGGAACAATTTAGTCATGATTTTCTTTCCCATTGTCCAGGACAGTTGTAGTTTCTAGAATGTATGAGGAGAGAACTGGAAAAGCCCTTTAAAACGTTTCCTGTTTACACTGTGTACTAGCTACCTGGAGAGTTAATAGAACCTGCATAGACTTCAATTAATAGCCAAACTGATAACAGGTAAAATACATCTAACTTTCACCAGGAAAGTGATAGCTCAAGATTGTATAGCATTGCTACCACTTTACTTGTCTCCCAGACAACAGGAATGGAGTGGCTTCTTCAGAGTCTCATTAAAATTTCAAGCAAATATATTCCTCCTTTTTATCAGATACACGATCTGTAATAACATAAATCATCTAACTGGAGCCAAACTTGACAGTATCTATGTCTTTGCTGCCATAATATTAGTTATTTCAAAAATGGGTATTTAATACTCTGCCTAACAATATAGTGATCTGACTCATCCTCAAGTCTTTATCTGGCTGCCAGCCATTAGGATTTGTATGGTCAGAACAGCAGTTGCCATGTATGTCACCTCAGCTCCAGAATGCTAGAATTGAAAGCTATACCTTTGAATCACTCACTGTGCTATTAAATCACTTCTTTTTATTTAACTCTACTCTGACAGGCTCTTGAAGTGGTTAAGAAACCATAAATCTTCAAGGGAGGGCTGTGGATTCTTTTAAATCAAATAAATCACATTTTGAGAAAAAATTAAAATATCATTTGGTCATTCTAATCTAACATATCACCCTCACCATGTCTCACTGTCTCCTATACACACCACTCACACACACACAGACACACACACACACACACACACACACACACACACACACACACACTCCAAATTTATTGCTTTGGACACAGAGCTCACTATCCATCCAATTAACACTTTTCCCCCCTACAAGCTGAAACTAGCTGTAATTTATGGCACTGCATTGTGGCTGCTCATCTGTCTGTGTAGGGAACTGAAAGCTTTTCTCTTCAGTTCAGAGCGATCCCTACAGGTGTCAGCTGAGAGCCATCAAGCTAGGGGATCCCACTTCAAGTTCCTCCCAGATGAAATTGATGACAGGTTCTCTTCTTTCAACACATACACAACACACTCAACATAGAGACACAGACACACACACACACACACACACACACACACACACAGAGACAGACAAAGGTGCACGCACACTCGCACGCACACACGCTCACACACACACATACACACACCACCACCACCACCACCACCACCACACAGATATAATGCACTCATACACTTCTTACCAAATGGTAATGAAAATCTCAGTTGCCTATTTATTATGGCTGATACATTCCTCACCCTCAGCTATTACAAGTCATATCTCTTCTACTTCTGTGCCAAACCCAAAGAACGGTGCTTTTAAAAATGATCAATAATAGCATATTATTCAGTATATTTTCATGTGGAAATATGGTAAATGTTTAGCGTTTAGCAAAACTAGTCTAGTCTTTCACAAGAATAGTGCTTTGAGGCCATTCTCAGCTTGTTTCTGTCTGTATCAGTCTGTCTGTCTGTCTGTCTCTCCATCTCCATCTCCATCTGTCTCTCTGTCTCCATCTGTCTCTTTGTATGTCTGTCTCTCCCTCTGTCTCTGTATCTCTCCCGTGTGTGTGTGTGTGTGTGTGTGTGATGAGAGAGAGAATGAGAGAGAGAGAGAGAGAGAGAGAGAGAGAGAGAGAGAGAGGATAAATACAGGGTGGATTACTGATTGTTGGAGCCTATTATTTATTGTATAAATTTACTTATATCATGTAACCCTTTTCCCCCCTCTTTCCTGGCCTCCTCTTCTGATGTATACCTTGATCATTTTGTAAAGGATGGAGAGAAGAGGGGGGAAACCTGTAAGAATATATATATATATATATATATATATATATATATATATATATATATATTCTTGTCACAAGGGAGGTCAACTGGCTCTCCCAGTTCCTAGAGGAAGCTCATTGTGTGAGAGACAGTGTCTGTATTTATATGGAAAAGGAGGTTTCTCTCTCACTGCCCAGAAAAGACCTGGAGAGTTCACAAATTAGAGGATGAAATAAAGGAATCTGAAAAACAACCATACTGCAGCCAAAACAAGAAGCGCTCTAATTCAAAAGCTGCCTAACAGTCTCATTAATCTTTCCTTTCCTTTCTAGAACAAAATTCATTTCCAAGTCACTGGGAGGATCAATACAGTATGCTGATGGGCTGCAGTTGCATTTATTTTATCATGTTTTTAGTGACACACACATGCTCTCTCTCTCTCTCTCTCTCTCTCTCTCTCTCTCTCACACACACACACACACACACACACACACACACACACACCTTGTCATAAAACCTTTTGATATATATCCCCAAAAAGAATCTGAAATGTATGAGAGAAATATTATAAGTTTTATCGTTTTTCCTCTGGCTTTTGCAAAGTACCTCAATACAAATGCACACCCAAAATTCTCCCTGGCTTTCCCGCCCAGTCTCAGAACACCATCCCTAACACCAGTGCAGTTTCTTGGAGACTGAAGTCTATCACACAGGTTAAGGGTGAGCATAGTCAGGACTGACAGGGTAGGGAGAGGAAAAAAAAGAGATGTAGATATGTTTTATTTTATTGTTTTGCTTCTAACTGCCTTTCCCTTTTCTTTCTTTGGATAATAAATCACTGCATTTAGCCTTTAAGTTACTACCTAGTTCCACCATCTCGTCTTCTTGAGGTTTGAAAGGCTAAATACAAAACAAGCAAAATCTACACTCCTCCACCCTCCCACCACCCATCCTTCCATCCGTGTTTGTGGCAGATCCTGGCTCAGTTACAACAGGGAAAGATACCCTTCTCCAGCTTGCCTCGCCCCATCCCCTCCCCCAGCCCCAATTGAGCTCCTTTACCTGCCTGGTTATTCCCCTTAGCTTCAGCCAGAGCCTGAAGCATGCATCGGTCAAAGCGAATTTCCTGGGGTCTAAGGATAGGGCGACTGCTGCTGCCTTTTTCCGAGGCGTCAGGCTTGAGCGTCTATCTCCAAGAGTGCGGAAGGGAAGAACATGCAACGGAGGGGAGCAGCAGGGGGAGCAGGAGGAGGAGGAGAGGGAAAGGGGGAAGGAAGAGGCGGTGGTGAAGCCCGAGAAGGCTGGGTTACGTGACGCCGGGTGCTGTCCTTCTGAAAGAGAAGGGCGGAGCTGAGCTCTCCGCAGTACCATGGAGAGCGACCGGCCGTTCCTCTGGCTGGGGAACGGTGGCCTCAGCTGGCAGCCGCAGCCCCTTCCAAGTTCAGATGCTAAGAAGCAAGATGCTTCTACCTTTGCATCGTCCCCTTGCAGGGGGTATCTGGGGGCGGAGACTTGCCACAAGCACTTCTAACTAGTCACTTGCCACCCTCCTTTCCGAGAGAGAGAGAGAGAGAGAGAGAGAGAGAGAGAGAGAGAGAGAGAGAGAGAGAGAGAGCCAGAGTCACGTAGCCTACTGAGCATGCCCAGGCCCCTGCTAGACCTACGAAAATCTTGTGGAGATTCCACTTCTCCGGGATTTAGTCGTGATTGGGCGGGGGGACCTGAGAAGATGCCAGGAAAGGACTAGGCAGCTAAAGGGAAGGAACAGAAACTGAGGAGCCGGTAACTAAGAAGAGCTCAGGCTGCGTGTGTGTACCTGGATCTCCCCTTGTGAACCCTTGCAAAGCCAGAGGCTCTTTGAGGAATGCAGAAGCGAGCAGGACTCAACACCCACACAGGCTCCCTACTATACCCAGTATTCCTGCCCCACCCCTTGCCAAAGCCCTGACCTGAGCCATCTATCTGCCTATGCTGTGATTAAAGGACTTTAGAGAGACCCACCAGGCTATTGCTCCAAGTTGGAGACCAGACTAATGCATCTGACAAGGTGCTGTCCTGGCAGCCTCTCCATCCTCCAGCTTTCCATTCTCTGCATCCGCTGTGGGCATCCTGAGCTGAAACAAGTTCTCTACCTATTTAACTCTTCCCTCCGGCTCTTTCTTCCTTTTAGCCTCTGGTAAAACCTGGAAAAAGTGGAGCGCAGTGAGAGGCTCTATCACTGTGTAATTGGGCATGCCCAGTAGGCATTTCTATATCTGGTGAGGAAGGTGTTAACTCTAAGCGAGCTTGCAGACAAAGTAGATAGAAGTCTGGAGTCTGTGGCTTTAAATTATGCGTTCAGTCCTTTGGACATTTAAATTCCTATCCCTGTTATATTTCTACCACAGGTTAGTTTTAAAGTAGAAATACCAGATGTTTTTATTTCAACATCACAGACTTGATAGCCTTGGCCTCAATTGCTGAGGTAAGAGTATTTTCTGCCTTCAGGCTCTTTAAAGGAATAGTGTAAGAGCTAGGCAAATTCAGGTGCCTGGAGATTGTCAAATTCAAGATTCTTTTCCATCCAAAGGAAACCAGAACTCTCCCCTAATGATGAGTATACTTACACTTCTGATGCTTTTGCTCAAATGTACAAGCAACCTGAATACAGAAAACCCAGGTTTATGTATATTTTTAATGCCCTTAGAAAAGCAGTTTCTAGTGATGACATGTGTAGGAAATAGAATCAGGTTGGCTGGGTGTGAGCTCCACATCTGACATGCACTAGCTGTGACCTTGGTGTGACACTTAACCAAATGTTACAATAGTTACCAAGTCTACATGACAGGTACAATCATAGTCTCGGCGTAATGTGCATGAGTATCTGAATCCAAAAGTATTCTGATTTCTGCTTTGAGCCATTGCTGGCTATTTTGATGAGAAACTCCAACCAAAATCTATTCTATCTGACACAGTGAAAGGCACTTTTAAAGTTAAGACTCTTTACTATGAAAAAATGAGGACCAGATTGTTCATAAAATTGTTTATGTGTGCACATGTATTTTAGTCACAAATGAAATATCAAAAGTATAGTAAGTTTCAGAAAAGGTGTTGTTAAAGTTATGATATTTGTAAGTGAACATGAATGAAAGGTAGTCAGTTTGACTTGGGGCCTTTTCTTGTTTTCCATCTATTTCCTGATAGTCTCTTGGGAGAAAGTGGCATAAACAGTGCACCATAATTGGAATGGACCAGAATTGTTGAACCAGAAAAGGAACTGAAACAATATATTTAAAAAAAAAACTAATTTAGAAAGTATTCATGATACTCTCAAGATCTGTGACCATTTTTTCCGTAAAAATTGTAGTTTAACAAGAAATTTCCAAGAAGTGCATTGAAGACAGATAGGCAAACATGTTTGTCCACTGTTCACATGAAACCTAAAATGATTATGATATGAATAACTTTGTGGTCTACTTAGATGCTATTATACAAATATGACTTATTCATTTACTTGGTTTCATGGAGTCAGAACCAAGGGCCTTATAGGAGCTATGCAAGTGGTGCTCCATAAAATCATATCCAAGCCTTCTTTTACCTTTTCATATTGAGTCAGGATCTCATTAGGTTTTGAGTCTGACACTGAATCACTGAAACTCACAACCCTCCTTCTTCAGTTTCCTGGATAGCCAGCATTACAGACTTGGGCTATTGGGTCTATAGATATCTATTTTTATCTCAGATATAATAGTACCTCTATGGAGTCATGATAATCCTCCATCTGGAGTCTGTGGTTTTCTGATAAAAAAAGTTCAAAATCAATTAATGTTATTATGATTCATGTATAGATTTTAAATCAAAATCATTCTATTATACACACTCTCCCTAAATATACTATATATGATATATATACATATATATATGTATATACATATATATATATATGTAGCAGTAAATCTCCTTTGAAGTTATCAGATATAGGATGTTTAGAGTTAGGGTGGCACACAGGTTTAATTCTAGCACTTGGGAGTCATCTCTGTGGATTTAAGTGAGTTCAAGGCCAGAAAGCCAGTCTGGTCTACATAGTTCCAAGACAGCTAGTGTTCCATAGTGAGATACCACCTCAAAACAAACAAGCAAATATTGTCTATTGTGACTAGACATGGTGGTACATATATGTAATCACAGTTACTAGAGAGAGAGAGAGGCAGATGTACTTCAGGTTCCAGCCCATCTTGGACAGTTGAAATAGACTTAGAATCAACGTAAAATTTAACATTGCTGATGACATAGTAAGTTGTAGAACATTTACCAAATGTACACAAAGTCCTGTGTTTAACAACTCTCCCAATTCCACAGCAATGCAATAATACATAAACACATGAAAATAGACTGTGTCCTGTGTAAGGAACATAGGACAAAATTCTCTTGTTTTTTTTCTCCCTCTGGTAAATAGATAGAAGAGAAAGTACCAGCAAATACTTAACATGAAAGAAGACTCATGGTATAATTTAGTGGTAAACATTAATTTATTTAAAAACAAAGTATTCTTACTCTAATTCACTCTACAACCATATTTATACTGGTTTTGTTGTTTGTGTATTATTCGATTTGTTTTTGTTTGTTTGTTCTGATCTATGAGCATCCTTTCCTCTCAGGTGAAATGAGGATATGCCCTGCTTTATAAGACAGAGTAATGACTCTGCCATGTTCAGAGTCAGTTGTGGCTTTATTCCTTGATAGTTAATGTTGTCATACTGGATTAATTTATTTAATCCTTGCACCCACCCTACCAGACTGAGAGTTGTTCCCTCGTTTTGCTAATGACAAAAGTGAATCAGAGACATGAGACAGTATAGTCAAAGATACAAAGCTAGTAAATACAAGTGTGAACATCAACAAAAGTACAGGACTGTGCCCTGACCGCCTTTATTTTCTCTCAGCAAATGATGCAAACAGCCCAGTCCATTTTTTTTATAAGAATTTACTTAAAAGTTTAGGAAAGAAAACTGTAAAATTTGGAATTTCAAAATGCCACTGTTACTGACATATTGGTTAACTATTTTTGTCATTGGTTGGTTTTGGTTTTTGTTTGTTTTGTTTTTGTTTTTGTTTTGTTTTTTTGGTAACTTGATACAAACTACAGTCACCTGGGAAGAGGGAACAATATTGAGAAAATGGACCCATCAGATTAGTTGTAGGCAGGCCTATGGTGTATTTCCTTGATTAATGATTGATGTGGAAGCCTAATCTAAAGTGGGTTGTGCTACCCGATATAGGTGTTGCTGGAATATATAAGAAAGAAAGCTCAGTAAACTATGAATTGTAGCGAAATATTCACCTTGTCTGCACCTGTGGCTTAGGCAACACCCATTGGGGGCTAAGACAGGGCCAGATGTGACCTGGGGGAAAAGGCTGGGAAAGAGTCGGGCCACTCTCTTTGGTGGTGGACGCTGGAAGACGTAGGATCCTGTTGCGTTTATCTGCCTATGTTGTGAGTTATTTTTCCCTTAATAAACATCTATTCTGCCTAATTGTTTATCCTGAACCTTATTAAATCACAATATCTGGTGTCAGAAGTGGGATTTGAACCCATGCCTCCTAGTTAAAAAAAAGTCAACATGTAAAACGTAAAAAAAAAAAAAAAAATGCAGCCCGCCACTCAAATAAGATAACCATGTAAAAATACTTAAATAAGTAAAAACGGGTTAATAATTAAAACAAAACTAGCCCATAAACAATAAAGATAACTGGCCAACAAGATTGTATCAAATACAGAGTCTGTAAGTGTTATTGGGGTCCACGTAGCGACAGGACCTGGCAGGCTGGTAAAAAACATACATGCTACAATGAATAGCAAGCAAATAAACAGCACTTCTCTAAGACTTATTCCGTTCTTTTCTCCAGGTTCCTGCCTGGAATTCCTGCATGTACTTCTGTAACTGGAGTTTTCTTTCCCACCATGTCCCACAACCACATTTCAGCTCCAAATAAACACATGGACACCACATTAGTTACAAAACTGTTGGCCAATGACTAGGGCTTCTTATTGGCTAGCTCTATCTTAATTATTAACCCATAACTACTAATCTATGTATTTTCTTTGGTTCAAAACCATTGTAATTATACTATTATTATTATTATTATTATTAATTTCTTATTTTACATATCGAACCCAGTTCCCTCTCCCTCCCTCCCTCTCATGCCCCCCAAACACCTCCCATCCCATTCCCCCTCCCACTCCACAGGGAATCCAATTATCTTGACCCAAGATAATGGAATAAAATACTTATGAGAAACAGAGCCTGAAAAAATGGCTTGTGAAGTGGCTATTTTCCCCAAGTACTTTTTTTTTTTTGAGCTTTGAAATGACTAGAATTTTTTAATGTTGCATTTATGGTTTCTAAGAGACAAGGAACCCTTACCAGACACATGGAAGTCTGGCAAAATAGGCATAAAGCATTGGTCTCCAAGTGGCCTCTGTCTTGCTGTGGGAAGTCTTGAGTCATTTAATTCACTTTTCCCTCTGTTGATAAAGAAAGGGCCCTGGGGAAATCAGACTACTCCTCAAAGCCATTGAAAGGAATAATCAATATGAACCGTCTCAAAACGGTAGTTTGGACTTCTATTTCTACATGGCCTTATCTTACCAGAGAATGCCTGGTGCATCCTGTCATCACAGTCTCTACATGGTGTCTCCTCACAGCACCTCTCTGCCTCTCTCCCCATCATACTCCTTGTATCATAGCCCTGCCTATCTTCCTGCCTCTACTGGACAAACAGTGTTTTATCCATCAACCAATAAGAGGGAAAAAAATCTACAAAAGAATATCCCACATCAGACTTAACTCACTGATTGACTGTGACCTGGATGTAAAACAAAAACAAACTGAACATGATTTAGCCATTGCATTTTATCACAAAAATAGAAACTGTAACTAAGACAAATATTTTATATTTCATTTATTTAATATGTCATTCATTTATTAAACTTATGAGTGAGGAGATTTTTGATGTTAACATTTTTTTTTCATGTGAAAAACATGCAAGGTAATTGTTTTAGAGCTAAATTTGAGGTAATTTAACATTTATCTAAACAACCTAATACTTTTTGAGAAGGTTGGAACGAGGATTAATTTCTTCAAAATCACCTTAGGGAATCTACCAATGTTACCTCTGACATTAACACTGAAAGGATTTTCATTACAGCCCCCTTCACTACTCAGAACAAATGAGATAATTGTGAAGTCAAAATACCTGTTTATGATTATGACTGATTAGGAGAATTTCTGGCAACTCACATATGGAAACATAAACATAATATCTCACATCTCACACTGTTAAACACCTTACAACAGTGAAAATGGAAATGCATGGTCCCCCCAAACAAAGACATTTCTATACATTATTAAATATTAATGAGCACACTAACTTGAAAACCTTGCTCTATACTAAAAATAAAACTAAGTGGTATGTTTTTTTTTTTTTTTGACTGAGAAATGAATGCAGTAGGAGAAGCTGTGTTTATTGCTGCAATCTTAGCTTGTGCTTTAACATTAGGAAATCAGGGTAAACACGTACTTTCTTAATTAGCATGGCAGCAAAGTGAAAGCTGTGAGACCCAGAGATGCTAAGATGGAGATCAACTTAGAAAGGGGCTTTCCCCTTACTAAATCCATGGCATAAAAGGACATAAGAGAAGAAAAACAGCAGCTATTGTGTACTAATACCTTTTCACTTAACAAGGGACAAAACTTAAAGAAAGGGGGTAGGACTCATTTCTGTGACAGGATTTTTGTTTTTGTGATGAGATGATAAAAATGAAGCTGTTTTTGATTGTTAATTACTTTATATCTATTTTTGGTTTGTTTGGTGTTGGGTAGGTGGAGGCTGGATCCATATACTACAGCATGTCTGTGGAGATCAGAGGACAATGTGGAGGCATCAGCACTCTCTTTCTACTACATGGATTCTTGACATGAAACTCAGGTCATCAGACTTGGTGGGAGCACCTTGAACCATTGAGTTATCTCACCAACATTGGAGATCACCCTAGCTCTTGTATGAAATTGCATAAAATTTAATGAAGTTTGAGGTTGATAATGAATTCTTTTAGTTTATTATGTTATCATGATTGTCTAATTGAAATGCTGTTGTTTAGTTTACAACGTCCTTAATATTGCTTATAAATATTGCTTATAAGCATTGTAACTTTGTAGTTAAATGCTTCTTAAGTGTTTGCTTTATATAAGTTCATAGGAGTTCTGTAGTTAACAGATTGATGGATTTATAGTTATTGAGCCTGCTAGAGTGTAAACCTCATTTTAGATATAATTATTAGACAAAATTTAAAATGCAAGGAAGTGAAATCAAGTCTAGAGCTCTGGACTCATCTATGAACCGAAATAAGCCCACCAAAATTTACATATGAAAAAATCATCCACATAATTTTCCAGGAACTCTCCAAGTTACTACTGGAAGAGCTAAGCAAACACAGTAGGTTAAATACTTCTGTACTACTTGAAAAAATATTCAGCATAGTAAATTAGATTGCTTTTGCATAAGTGCCTCATTTTTTTGGCAATCAGAAGGCAGAGTGAGATTTCTAAATGGCTACAGATCATTAATGATAATTATTACAATATCAGCTAAAGTGGGGAAAACACACGGGTAGGTCCTTGAGAACAGTGGTTAAGTTCTAAGTGACACACCTGCCAGAGAACTTCAGTGTTGGATCGCTGCAGGGTGTTTAATGGACAGTGTTTTAAATCTGGGGCGGCACAGATGCCTATGTGTATTCTACCATGCCTAGTCATACTTTGTTTCACAATGTATAAAAGAAAAATTCTGTTTAGGTTAGCAGTTGATAAACTTAAGTTTGTGAGAAACTCCCCTCAGGATTTGTTTCTCTCACTGATGCTGATGGATTACACACTTGAGACTGCTACTGTTACCCGAACTCTATGTTTCTCTCTCCTCCTTTACACATATAATTCTTTATGCCCTTTCCCCAAGCCACTCTAAACTCAATCTTTCTACTCTCAAGTGCGGTGAACTCCAAGAAAGGAATTTTTCATTCATTAATGTGCAACTTATTTTTTTTCAATCTCTGGAATTTGTTTATTTTTTACTTTTTTTTTAATTAAATTAGAAACAAGCTTGTTTTATATGTCAATCCCAGTTTCCTCTCTCCCCCTCCTTTCATGCCCCCCAACAACTACCTAGCTCATCCTTCTTCTGCTCCCTAGGGAGGGTGAGGTCATCCATGGGGGAATCTTCAAAGTCTGTCATATCATTTGGAGCAGGCCTAGGTCCTTCCCCATGTGTCTAGGTTGAGAGAGTATCCCTGTATGTGGAATGATTTCCCCAAGTCCAATTGTATACTAGGGATAAATACTGATCTACTACCAAATGTCCCATAGATTGACCAGACCTCCCAAATGACACCCAATTCTGGATATCTGGGTTGGTCCTATGCTTGTTTCACAGCTTTCAGTATAGGGTTCAAGTCAGATGTCTCTGTGGGTTCCTCCAGCCTGGTCTTGGCCCCTTTGCTTATCACTCCTCCCTCTCTGCAACTGGATTCCAGGACTTCTGCTCAGTGTTTAGCTGTGGGTGTCTGCTTCTGCATGAAGGCTTAGAATTTGTTTATTTGGCAAGCTATATTTAATTTCCCCTATTTTGACTGTAAAGTGAAGAGAAAAAGGATACTATTGCATTCTGGGATGCCAATGAAATTCAGAGACCCAGTGTGTCTTTGCTTCATTTGATTCCCTCTGCCCCTAAGATCTGTGAGTTCAGTTCCCTGTCATATGACTTCCAATATTTTTTGGTTAGCTCCTTAAAAGCATACTATATCAGTTTTATTTTGTTCAAGTGTTTATATCCCATCCCCATTGCTTTTTAAACTACTGTCCGTTCCCTTTACTATACCTTTCAGTCTCATTGCTCTTTCAGAATTCATGTTATCCTGATGCATCTGGCTGAAGTTCTTGTTGGTAAAGATAATGCAAACTCAAACATGCATACATCCAGAAACAGATTATTTTTAATAATAAAGGTGTGTTAGATATTTCCACTGTAACTTCACACATTAGAACAGTAGTCACCTTTTTTGATCACTCCTGTGTGAGTTGTGTGAGACTGTACATGATGAAATTGCTTGAGAAGTAGAATTACCTTGCTCTCAACAAGGTAATCAACAAAAACTTATGGTGAGTTCACACATATCTTGCATTTGTGCAGTATTTATAGACATCAACATAGAGAATCTACTTATATGAGAATCTACTTCACTATACCACTCCATCAAAATACTTAACAAAAAATAGAATAATAAATGCAATATATAAATTTTACTTTATAGTCATTTGTAGGTTTTAAGAGTTGTATATGAGGAAAAGAAAATGTCCCAATTAAAAACAAACAAACAAACAAACAAAAAAATAAACAGGACCTTATCTAGAGTAGATACATCTCTGTGTGTTTTAGGAATGTACTGATCTCAATAGTTCGGAGCAGTTCTCAAGTGTTTTTAGGCCATTTCAGTTACCCTAACTCCTGGCTTGGTGCTAAAATTAACTGTAGAGCATACTAAGAGTGAAATATTTTAAGACAGGGAGGCTTCAAATAATTAATTCTTGTTACTGTTTCTCTTATGAAATGTAGTATCTTGAATCAGGTAAATTTTATTGATACAGCCTTGGAAACAGACTTTCAAAGTGGGTGTCAGTGGGTCCTGTTGACTGTGAGGTACATAACTCAGGAAAGCTACCACTTGATTTCCTAAGCAGGGGTATAAGTGGCACTTCACTTAACATTTACAATACCCTCGTCTCTGTGGGAAATTACTCACAGTGAATCCTGGGCTTTTGCTATCTGTTGCTATTAATATCTGTAAATAATCAATCCACTCAATGGACTGTGTTGTGTACATATATCCCATCTCCCCAGACCCAAACAAATTAGTGAGCAAGAGGAACTGTTTCATATATAAGATATTAGGAAAAGGAAAAGGAGTTTACCTGTTTTTGACAGCAGTTATATATTAAAATTAAACATTTACTTTCAAAATACGACATTAAACAGCATAGTTTAGAACTCTATAAACAAAAAGGTGGACATATTGATATCATTTTCACTAAGGTATAATAGCATATCTAGCTCACATTCTTTCAGTAATGTGAAAGAATTTCTTGTTTTTAATGCCAACCAAATTAGCTTTGCCTACTTTCTCAATGTATGTGACTTACAGTATAATTAAATATGGCCATCTTGTGTATCTTTTGCTCAACTTGATGTCCCTATTATCTTTTTAGTTCGAAACCAAGCATGTGACAGTTTTCCACCTTCTACCAAAGAGATAAGTATTAGTAATCTCAATTTTGCTTATTCTAATTGATCTCACTACCTTACCCTTATGGCTTGATTTTTTTTTTTTTTTTTTTTTTTGCCACCAGATATTTGGTACCAAGTTATGTATACATTGGTCATTAGTTTATCTCCCTGTGGGAAGCAGTCTATTCAAGTATTATGTTTATTTTATTCTATTCAATTACCTTTCCTTTAAAATAAATCAAAGGAGCTGAGCAGTGGTGAAACATGCCTTTAGTCCCAGCACTCAGGAAGCAGAGGCAGGTAGATCTCTGTGAGTTTGAGAGGAGCCTGGTCTGCAAGAGCTAGTTCCGGGACAGCCTCCAAAGCCACAGAAAACCTCTGTCTCAAAAAAACAAACAATAAATAAATAAATCATAGGTGTTCTTAATATGTTGCATGTAGAGAGCCGCGAAGTGCCACGCCTTAAAGTGGCGCTGGCTTCCGCCTTACACCTTCCCATTGGTGAGGGCTCTCTGGTGTAAACAAGCCCTTATTTGGTTAAGTCTGTTCAGCCTGTCTGCTTCCACGTTAGAGTAGCCTATCTGCAGGGTCCACGTAGCTCACTGGGGTTGGTTAGCGCAAGGGTATTTAAGCCTGTGCAGGGGTCCCCCGGGCTCCCGCGGGTCAGAAGAAGCATGTTCAAGGATCCTGATTAAAACTGCATGAAGAAGATCTTCCCGGAGTTGCATCTTCCTTGCTGGCAGGGGTAGGCGTGTACAGTTGCAGATATAATTTTTTTTTAAGGTTAAATACATTAAAATATTTCCCTGACTTTCCTGCTTGCCAACAGAAAATTTAATGTAATCTAATTTATTAATATTTTCTTTACTGGATACTGTTTTTTCTGTTGTTTTTTAAAAGATACTTTATATTAAGACATACTCTTCTATATTTCATTGTAGACATTTGAAAGTCCTAAACATTTAGGTCACCCTTTCATGAACACTTAATTTAGCTCCTACAAAATATCTGGTGAATGCAAAAGAATATTTTTCCTCATTATTCTCTATTAAAAATCACATGACAGGCTGGGGAAATAGCTCAGCATTTAAGAACACTTACTGTTCTTCCAGAGGATCCAACTGTATATTTCTGCAGCCATGTCAGTTGGCTCACAATGCCTATCCAGGTGATCTGATGCCCTTTTCTGACCTCCATGGGTACCTGATGGGAGATGTCATTCCTTAAATATGTTTCTCTTATTGGTTAATGAATAAAGCACTATTGGCCAATAGGAAAGCAAGATAGGTGGGACTGGTAGAGAAGGAGAAGAGAGGAAGTAGTAAAGAGGAGTCAGTATGGAGAGACTGGAGAGAACAGAATGCTAACCCCTCTCTCCAGTAAGATGAGACTATGTAGAAATACTTAGATTAATAGAAATGGGTTAATATTTAAGACAGAAATAGCCGACAAGAAACTAGTCACTGTCCAAGAGAATTATATCTAATACAGTATCTCTGTGTGTTATTTGGGTTTGGTGTGGCTGTAACTCCAGGCCCGTGGAAAAACCTTACTCATAACAGGTACCCACACAAATGTGGCATACAGACATACACACCATACACATGTACACATAAGTAATAATAACACAACACAGATTGTATTTTTGTGTGCTCTTTTTGTTTGTTTGCTTTGGTTTACTGGAGTGTGTGTGTGTGTGTGTGTGTGTGTGTGTGTGTGTGTGTGTGTGTGTATTATTTGACTTTTTTGGAAAAGAATAGAGGGGAAAAACAGAGAGAACATCAAATTGAGTAAGGAGGGTTAGGTATTTTAGAGGAGTTTGTGAAGAGGAAACAACTTTGTATAAAAGGGTGACACAGAAACATAATATGATAAATGCTTTCCTGTATACAGTGAGAGCTACTTTCAATAAAAAAGCAAACTTTTTAAAGTGAAAGTTTCAGTGGACCAGTGAGAATTCTCAGTAGTAAAGACACTTGCCTGCCAAACTTGACAAACTTGTGTTCAGTTATGCTGCATATGATGGAGAGAGAGAACAGACTCCTAAAATTATTTCTTTGTCTTTCATACTTATGTATTCACTCTCATATACATGCATACATGCACAGTCAGTGAATGAAAATGTAATTAAAGGTTTTGGTATGTTTTGGTTTTTCAAGACAGGGTTTCTTTGGGTAGTTTTGGCTATCCTGGCATTCACTCTGTAGTCCTGGCTGGACCGTAACTCACAGAGCTCTACCTGCCTCTGCCTCCATTAAAGGAGATTAATCTCTGCTGGGATTAAAGGTGTGCACCACCAGTGACTAACTTAATTAAAGTTTTTAAAGGTTCTTGTAAGTGAAGGTAAATATTCTATCTACTAAGTATTGTGTTCAAAAGGTTCTTGTAAGTGAAGGTAAATATTCTATCTACTAAGTATTGTGTTCTATGTTTTATCTTTGCTGTCTAAGCCAGTGAAAATTTTAATAACGATCCCCAAAATGATATTTTATGAGTTTTGCTAATTTAACACTATGACTATATATCACAATATTTACATATATTTTCTTTCTTTTTCAATCAAATAAATGCCTTTGAATCAGAGTCTGTGATGTTAAATCCCACTGAACTCTCCCAAAATATTACTGAGAGGATTATATTATTTCTTTATTTTGTTCATATAATGAAATAGACCAGTTAAAAGGTGAAGTTCTAACTCCTTTAAAATTCTCTTTTAAATTAAGTACTCATACACCCTACTTGTTCATGATATGTTAATATTTTATTAGTTTTATTTAGGAATAGTTAAGCTTGGCAGTGGTGATGCATGCCTTTAATCCGAAGCACTCGGGAGGCAGAGACAGGTGGCTCTCTGTGAGTTCAAGGCCAGCCTGGTTTACAGAGGGAGTTCCAGAAAACGTAGGGCTACACAGAGAAACCTTGTCTTGAAAAAAAAAAACAAGAATAGTCAAATTAGGACAACCATACCCTAACTCATGAATGAGTACAGCCTGTAACTTGCAGAGTAGTTCATGCAATCTTCTAAAACAAGTTAAAACTGGTGTTATTTTCTCTAATCCATCAGATTTCCTTCACATTGGTGCCCACTTTCTCTTTATTAAATTGATATTTGAGTTGTTAGAAATGTATCTAAGCTAATGTGTTAGAACTGCATCTAAGATTATAATAACATTGGTATTCATAGGAAGGGCACTGGGGAGGCTCCGTTTTTCCTGGCGTCAGTGATTTTTCCTTCTCTTTTTATCTTTATGTGTTATAAAATAGAGGTATCAGTCTTTCACTTTTTATTATAGATTTGTCTCATAACTGATTTGTTTCTGCTATTGTGCTGACTGTGATTTCATTTTGTTTTGGTTTAAAGCATACTTCTAATGTCAATCTTGAGGTACAGACTTATGCCATTGTTGATTGTCACTCTTTTCTGATACCATCATAGAAAATTGTACATTCATGGCATAAGCTGAGCTTTACTGGTTCAGATGTATAATATTTTTATTATGGCCCAGCTAATAGTTTTTATTGCTAGTCATGTCAAAAATGTCACCCTTCATTTTTGAAGGGAATTAAGTGACGCGCTCTTATGTGTCTGCAATTTTGCCCCTTCCATGTCTACTTATTTCACAATGTGTTACTCTTCCTCATTTTCTTTTTGCAGCTTTTTAGAAATCTCCAGCATATCTCTCTGCCATCAGATTTCTATGACAATAACTAGCTGAATCCTGACTCCAATAACTTCTCCCAAAAGGCTAACCTTGAGTTTATGTTACATCATTTTCCTTTTTTTTTTCTTTCTTTCTTTCTTTTTTTTTTTTGGTCTGCAAATCTATTCCCATTTGAACAAAAGCTTTCCAAAAGATCTCTGCCATGTGTAGGTTTTAAACAAGCTGTTTTTGTCTAATGAAGACAATAGTGACATTGCCGTAGTGAGAGAGCCATATGACAAGTTGTTCTTCTGTGAGCACGTGTCACAACAAGTACTTAACAGAAAATCAAACAGTTGGCTTGAATTTCTTCTTGGTCACGAGACTTCAAAAGCATATTGTTCTGATAAAACTCCCCCATCCAAATTACAGTAGTAACAATAAAACAGAACCTTTGAGCACAGTGTTTGAGAACTCAGTATTTTTTTTAATATACCAAAAGTCCTGACTGTAAATCAGCATTTTGTTTCCCTTTCTGCACCCTCCCTCCCCTCCCCCCTTATTTATATTTTAGTGGATTACTTAGGTAATTTGAAAAGTGATTAATGAAAACATACACTTCATGGTACTCCCACTCTAATTTTAATCTCGGAAAACATAAGTTTAGCTTGCTATATTACAAGATAATTGATCTGATTAGATTTTGAGAGCATGATTAGTCTACCCTTCAGGCAGAAACATATTTACCCTGGAAATGGAACAACCTATTGTGTTTGGATGCTAATCATACTTTACGATTACTGTGTGATGGAATCCTCTTCTTCAGAGTGCACACAGGAGGACCAGAGCTCAGGAGATGCTGCTGGAGTCTGCGTTTCTAGTACAAAATTTAAGGGATTTCAGAAAACACCGTAAGTTATCTTAGACACTATTCTATTGCTTTGAAGAGACACCATGACTGGGTTAAATTTTATAAGAAAGCGTTAATTTAGGCTTGTTTACAGTTTCATAACTTAGTCCATTATGATCATGGCAGAGAACATGCATGGTAGGAGGCACAAATGATGCTGGAGGAGTCAATGAGAGTGACACTGGGCTGGACACTGGTTTTGGAAACCTCAGATCCCATTTCTTGTGACACCCTTGCTCCCATAAAACCACACCCCTTAGTTTTTCTATTCCTTGCAAATAGTTGCACACCTTGGTGACTAAGCATTCAAGTATATGAGTCTATGTGGACCTTTCTTATTCAAACCCCAATAACTAAGATAAGCAATATTTCAATACAGTAGCACAAAAAATAAAGTTAACACAAAGTATCTACTACAAATAATAATTTTTTTTAATCTAGCAAAATCTGTCTTCCATATTTGACTTTTTTATTAACACTGATTTATTTAACATTTTATATGGCTTTGGACTGCTTTTTTAAAAGCCATTTGTTATGATGTTTGTCTGTGAGAGCACTAGTGTGGGGAGTGCCATAGCACGTGTGAAAGGTTCTTACCTTTGCACCTTTACCTGTTTGGAGACCCTGTCTGTGCTGCTGATTAAACGAGCTACCTAGCTGGAAAGGTCCTGGAGACTGTCCTGTCTCACCAGCTATCTCCCTGCAGCCAAGGCTGTTGGGATTCCTGGAAAGTGTGCTATTTCTTTCTGCTCTTATGTAGATCTAGGAATGTGAACTCTGGTCAGCTTTGTACAGTAAATGCTTTTCCTCACAGAGCCATCTCAGCAGCACCCATCTAGAAAAAGATTTTAGGAAACATCGTGGGAATGAAAATTGTGTGGTGTAATACTTCAGAAAAAGGATTGACCATGATACGGTGGAATCAAAATCTAGAATTTGAAATTAGAGCAGATGTAAGTGTCATGTCCAGCTCCTTATTTAAGACTTATAATGGGTATATCTAGGAGTCAGTGCTTTAGGATAAACACCAATCAATTTGTGAATCATTGTAGAATCATGCTTAGAAAAATATGTAGCCAGGCTCTAAAAATTATCTTCTCTGCAGTTTTTGTCATTCCAGTAGCAGGCCATGATGCTAATACATGTAATTATGTGATTTAAAAAAAATAGGATGCCTGGAGGTAGTGGTGCACACTTTGATCCTAGTACTAAGGAAGCAGAGGCATCCTGAACTATGTGAGTTCAAAGCCAGCCTGGTCTATAGAGCTAGTTCCAGGACAGCTAAGGCACACAGAGAACCGTGTCTCACCAAAATAAAACAGAAAACTAAACCAAATCACTACCACCACCACCACCAAAAATATTTAGGGCCTGTGTCTAGTTTAAGGGATGGGAGAAAAACAAATAAAACAGAAATAAAACAGAAAACAGGCAAAAACAAAATTGGCTGGGTTTTTTTTTTTATTGTGTGTGTGTGTTTGTTTTTGTTTTTGTTTGTTTGTTTGTTTGTTTGTTTGTTTCCATTAGAGGAGTTTTAAAGCTGTGTAACTAAAGCTTGCTGTTTGGAAATTTAGTTGGTGGAAAACAATTCTTGAATGCTACAAACAGTTCCTCTGCATTTTAATTATATTTCCCTGGAAAGAAGGGATTTATATGGCTTCACATACTCAGGACTATGCCTACAGATCCTGACAGTTCAGAGTGTGATTATTTTCTGTAAATCTTGTGAGGAGGGACTGAGATCTTTTTAAAAATTGAAAACAGATTTTTCTATTTGTTGACAGTACTTTCGTTTTTCCATTGTATAATTTTAGCGTCTTTGTCAAAAACCAGGTATTCATAGGTGTGTGGATTAATTTCAGAACTTTCAATTTGATTCCATTTGTTTACCTGTATGTTTTTGTGCCAATACTAAGCTGTTTTCATTACTACAGCTCTATAGTAGAGCTTGAAGTCAGGAATGGTGATGCCTCCAGAACTTCCTTTATTGTACAGGTTTGTTTTGGCTAGACTGGTTTTTTTGTTTTTCCATATAAAGTTGAGGATTGTTCTTTCAAGATCTGCAAAGAATTGTGCTGGGATTTTGATGAGGATTGCATTGAATCTGTAGATTGCTTTTGGCAAAATTGCCATTTTTACTATGTTGATCCTACCTATCTAAGAGATAGGGAGATCTTTCCATTTTCTGGTATCTTCTTTAATTTCTTTTTTAAAAAACTTAAAGTTCTTGTAATACAGGCCTTTCACTTGTTTGGTAAGCATTACCCCAGATATTTTATGTTGCTTGTGGCAATTGTGAAAAGTGATGTTACTTTCCCCTATAATGAGATTGTTGATGACCTTAAATTCCATCCTAGAACATTCATCCAGTAGCTGATGGAAGCAGAAGCAGAGATTCACAGCTAAGCACTGAGCCAACTCCTGGAATCCAGTTGTAGAGAGGGAGGAGGGATGAGCAAAGGCTTCAGGACCATGCTGCGGAAAACCATAGAAACAACTGACTTGAATAAGGGGAAGTTCACGGACCCCAGCCTGACATCTGAGAAACAAGCATAACACTGAACCAGGCCCCGGGTATAGGCAAAAGTTAGGAGGCCTGGGCAGTCTATGGTGCCTCTGGCAGTGAAAACAGTATTTATCCCTAGTGCATGAATGGGCTTTGGGGGGGGATAGTCTATCAGCCTAGATATATGGTGGAGGGCCTGCGTCTTGTCCCAAGTGATGTGACATACTTTGATGATCCCCATAGAAGACTTCACTCTCTCTGAGGAGTGAATGGGGAGTGAGGTGGGAGGTTGGTGGGGAGAATGGACAGGTGAGAGAGGGAGCTGAAACTGGGTTTGGTGTGTAAAATAAGATTGTTTTTAATTTTAAATTAAAAAAAAATAGATTTTTTTAAATCTCTTACAATACATCCTGACCATGGTTTCTCCTCCCTACACTTCCCCCTGAGCTCTCTCCCCTAATTCACTCATGCCAGAGGCCCCTTCACCCTGCATTCAGTCCCTCCTGTTGCCCTTCAGAAAAGAGCCAGCCTCAAAGATAACCAAACAAGACTAAACAAGATACACTACAACACAGCAAACCCCTCACACCTAAGTAAGACAAGACAACCCAACCGCAGTGAGAGATACATCTGCCCCATAATTAGTTCCCTCCCCAAAACACCAAGCTAACAACCACATATACACAGAAGACCTGTGCAGACCCATACAGGTCCAGTACTTTCAATTTCAGTCTCTGTGAGCCCATATGAACTCTAATTAGTTGATTCAGTGGGCCTTGTTCTCCTTGTGTCCTCCATCCCCTCTGACTTCTACAATCTTTCCACCTTTTACCACAGCTCCAAGGGGAGGGACCAAATGGAGACCTATAATTTAGAATTCTGCCTTTGCAGAATTCTGGCTGTGGGTCTCTGTACCTGAGCACACCCATAGCAAGAGGAAGCCTCACTGAGGAACACTGGACAAGGCACTGATCTATGAGTACAGCAGAATATCATTAGGAATCATTTCATTGGTTTTGTTGTTGTTGTGTTGGAGGAATAGAGATTTTTTTTTAAGAACCTCTAATTCATTTTAGCCCATAAGTGTTTACAGGAATCATGTTCCCAGAATTATATTCAATGAAATTACCTGTAGTATTTCTCAAAACATAGAATTGCAGGACTTACTACACCCTTAGTATATTGGGAATTTTCTAAAGATAAAGTCTGAGAATGTGCCTTTTCAACCGTTTTCTCAAAATAGCTCTCTTGTGTCCTAAACAGGAAGTACTGTTGTCTGTTTCTGTTTGGTGTAGAGATTGTTTACACGGCTTTAGTTTAATAGTTTTGGGGACAAGTCTGTTTTCCAAAGAGCTCTGTTATCTAGTAATTTGTGTCCTAATATGGAGGCATATATGACTGCTTGTCTCAACTTCATAAACAGCAAAAGAGTGGACAAGCATGATTGATAGAAAGAGTCATGGTTGAGCAAAAATTATAATTTGAATTTTTCTTTGATGCTTTCTCAAGAGAGTTTATGGCTCATGTTATACTTTTATAGCCATAAGTGCATCCCGTTAGCATGAGAACAGCTGTCATAAAGAGCAGACCAATAATCCATCTGGCTCTGCATGAGAGCACCCTTGCCCTGGAAACAGAGCAGGGGATATAGAAAGGACATTAATTTACTGTTTACTGTGCTAGTATTAGTTGCCTAATCCTATTCTCCTGAATCTAATAGTATTTAAATGTGGCCAAACCTTTCCCAAAGAGGAAACAACAAGCTCATTGTTCCTGTATATTAATCTTACATCTTTCCTTTTCCCCACCCCATTGATCTCCTTAAGGATTCCTATAAACTTTGACTTTGTCCCCAATTTCCTTTTTCACCTTAAAGGTTCATGTGTCACTATTTCACCTATAACTCAGAAAACTTGACATATTTTAATACCAACACTTCATATTATCAAAACTGTTAGTCAGAATCATGATTAAAAGATAACCAATACTGTTATTTCAAAGTCACTTATCTAAGGAGTAGTACCTTTTCCTGTGAAAATTCAAGTTTAGAGTAATCAAGATGCATAGAAATCCTTTTTGTAAGTCAGTCTCTGAAGGTGAAGCAACAAGAGCATCAGTAAGTTACTGTAACAACCATTGGATGTTTTATATAAATCATCTTCATTCAGGGTCTTGGATTTTCAGAACATGTTCAGATTGAAATCAAATTCTTGCCCAAATATCAAATGAAAAAATCCTATTCTAGCTCCTTGTAGAACATTTGTTTCCCTCTGAAACATCATAAGCCAATCCCCACACTGTCCACATTTTCAGTCACCCATAAGATTTGCCCATTAAGTCCTGCTGTAAAAATGTTAGGGACTTTTTAGTCTAAAGTAACACGTCTTCTATAGTACAGCCATAAAACATTTCCAAAGGATTGCGAACTGATTGATCATGTTTATCACAGCAATGGCACCACTTTTTGGTATCAAATTCTATGGAAATTTCACTTCTCACTCGGTTGATAAGTTAAAATACTCTGACCAAAAAAGAAAATACTTAATGGGAAAAGGATGTATTTCTGCTCATAGTTCAAGGTTACAGTTCATCACTGCAGAGTAAATTCCAGAGACAGGAGTAGATTGCATCCATAGTATTGAAGTAGGGAGCAGCAAACACCTGTCTCTGCTCTGCTCACTTTCTTTAACAGTACAGTCCTGGATCTCGGTGTGAAATGATGCCACCCAAAGTGAGTACATCTTCTTACTTCAATGAACACAATCAAGGAAACCCTTATAGAATGCCAAAAGACTCAACATACCAGATGATTCAAGATTTGGTCAAGTTGACAATTAACACAGATAAGACTGCAAGTCCACAAGGTACTTGTGACACAAATGAACTCACCTGTGTGCCAGTTTTTCATGAATGTTGAAAGAACAAAATAATAGTAGAAGATATGGACTATGTCCATCTATCAGTATTTCTTGGCTATTTCACATAAATAGAATAATATTTTCATTATGAAAATACAATTATTTTCATTTTCCTTCTCTATCTCTTTTTCTTCACAAGGAGTCTTCCTACATAGCCTGGGGTAGTTTAAATTTTAATTCTCCTACTCAGCTCCCTCAGTGTTGGGATTATAAGTCTCTGCCACATGACTCAATATAATTGCTCTTGCTTGTATTCTATCATAAATTATTTATAAAGATAATCAAGATGTGTGATCATCAGGCACACACAGAGAACTTTTTGGCAGAATTCATGAATACGGTCCCTTCTGTAATCATTTAAATAATGGTTCATTCTATTATTTTAGTTACTGCTTTAGATGAGGCATTAATATAAGAATCTTGTGAATAAGCATATGTTTTACCTTCACCATTGATTTTTTATTGTTTCTGATGGTTAAATACTGTTAATAGTATCCATGGATAACAGAGCAAGTAAACCATGTTCCACAAGCCACCCTCACTCAATCTCTAGGTAGGCAATTTACAAAATTACATGGACTACAGTCCAGAATAAGAGTCTTTGTTTAAATCATATTTAACTTTAAAAAAAATACTGAGTCCAATTGGAAAGAAAAAAAAAACGGTAATAAATGCCTCTGAGTTACCATGTCAAATTTCAACCATTATGAATTCACTTATAAGCTGTAGTTTATGCATTAATACTTCTGAAACTGAGTTTTGCCAGTTGTATCACACGGAATACTGCCATTAGCTTCTCTGTCCCTTACACCTCACATTCATAAGCAGTGAGACTGTGAACTTGATTATATTGATGTTACAAGCTGGGGAAATGTGATGTTATAGGTAGTAGTATGATATGTAATGTTTGTCTTTCTTCTTGGTAATGACATCAATCATGGGTGATCTCTAGACATAAATAATAATTGATTGTAAGATGTTGATTTTACAATCATTTTATATTTATTAATTAAAATACTAACATAAAAAGAAACTATCTGCTCAACTATTTTATTACCCTAGTTATAGCTCAGATAAAAAAGGATGTTATTATAAATGGTGTCTTTTACTTTTGTTTGTAAAATAATGAGTTATTGTTCTTTTTTAATCATTCATTTGCTTAGTTTTAATAATTAATGTCTTATTACTCATACATTTAAGTATTTTGATAGGTTTATGCACATTGGTATTATGCTCATCATTCCTCAAGTTTTGTCATCGTTGGCTGGTGGAAGTCTAAATTAAGTTATTTTTTATTGCTTCCCCTCAATATCAGTGTTATTTATTCTATCCATGTCCTTTTTCTTTAAGCCTTTTACCTAATAATTGAATAATAACACAATGAGCTAATATTTTCTATCTAAAGATGGTACATGGTTATAACCTAAAGGAAGAACTTTCTCTAAAGTGATACTTAGAGTGTTCTCTAACTATTATATTCATATAATTGTGTTATTCTCTCTTTGATATTTATTGAAGAAATGAAATGTGAAATAATACTTTACTTATTTACTTACTGATTTTCATTTTCTGGTTTGTGTTCTAGAAGAAGGCATATCGGTGACTACCAAATGTTGACAATTGTTGACCTTAATCCTTCATCATGTCTGTATCTATATTCCTGCTATACCTTTTTACAATGCATATTAGTAGACAGAGCCTTTTTCTCCTTTTTTCTTGGGCTTGTTCCTAAGAATGTTTAACAACAATGCCCAAAATATTTACATGGGAGGCTTCCTTCCTTCCTTCCTTTCTTCCTTCCTTCCTTATTTTCCTCCTTCCCTCCTTCTTTGCTTTCATTCTGGTTTTATTGTTGTTTTCAAGACAGGGGTTCTTTGTGTAGTCATGGCCCTCCTGGATCTCATTCTGTAGATTGGGCTGGCCTGGGACTCACAGAGATCCATCTGCTTCTGCTTTCTGAGTGCTAGGATTAAAGGCGTATGCTACCACCTAACACTGGTTTGCTTTCTCTTATTGTTTTGATGAGAGGAACATATCTCATCAATTACTGGATTTTTCCAAGGCAAATGACATAAATATGATCTGGGCTTCATCACTTAAAGTAATCACAGACATACTCACATTAGACACTTCTTACCTGTCCAAAACATACAGAACTTCTAGTGGAAATAAGTGATTTAGGGGAAGGATTATTTCATGAGATATTCTATGACAGACAATTTATTCAAAATCAATAATATTAGTTTGAACTAATGCATCCAAGGGAAACTGTGGTTTGTATTTCCTTTGTTTCATTATTAGACTATTCACCAAATATCTTATTTTTATTCACACTGCCTCCTAATTCCCCTTGCTCTGCTTTTGATGGTCTTTGGTAATTTTACCATCTCTGCTGTATGCTCTGTGGTGTTTTCCCTGGGCCCATGAATGCACTCATCTGTCTCCACAAAGCCTTCTTTCTTTTATCACAACATCAGTCTTGGTTTCTAGGGAATGCTGTTAGTAATATTTAGTTATTTTTTATGTTGACTAATTGAATAGACTAGCAGAATTTTTAAAATGGGGGACCATGACACCACAATTGATGCTGACATTTTAAATCCTCATGAATAAATTTAAGACTAAAAGGTTTAATTAAATCTTCAATTTGAAAAGCATTTAATTTTTCATAAAGAATAGGTCCAGAAAAGTGTGGACAGTTTTTACTAAAATATGATTGCTGACAACATATTCAAATTTATTTACTTGTAGGATTTTTGGCATTTTTTGTTTAATTTTTTTGTCATATCTCCTAGAAATCCATAATAAAATTACTGCATATTTCTATACAGCCATTTAACAAGCATTATTTACAGCATGGATAGACATGAGAAATCACTAGGTTAATTTTTTTTCTTTTTATGCATTTTTCATCTCTTAGAAGCTGCTTTTTAGCATTTTAGAATTTATTTTAAACCCATATCATTAATTCATTAATTTATTAATGTTATGCAGGGGCCAAAGCACACATGTGGGAGTCAGAGGATCACTTGTAGAAGTCTTTTCTCCTTCTACCATGTGGGGTCTGGGACTTAACTCAGGTCTTCAGGTTTAGCATTTGGCTCCTTTACCTGCTGAGCTATTTCAAAATATTTTAGTATTTTGATTTGCCTAATAACTATGTAGAAACACATGTCTCAAAAGCAAATGAATGAAATAAAGTGTCTTCTTTGAAGTCTGCTATATATCTCAGATTCTTCTATTTTATTTCTCTCTCTAAATGCTTGTGTTTTATGTCTGTTGCTTATTTATAAAAGGCTGTAATTATAAATATTTTAGTGCATATAGTTTTATTAGTGTTTTGTTTACCTCCCTTCATACATAAAATGGCACAAGTATATATGCTTCTTTCCATGAACTTCTGCTTTTTCTTCACAATGTGCTCTTGTGGTGTGGATTGTAGGCTGTTAGTACTTTGCTCTATGTCTAATATCCATATACAATTGAGTAAATTCCATGCTTGTCTTTCTGGGATTAGGTTACCTCACTCAGGATGGTTTCTTCCAGTTCCATCCATTTGCCTCCGAATTTCAAGATTCTTTTTAGTTTTTTTCCTCTGAGTAGTACTCCATTGTGTAAATGTACCACATTTTCTGTATTCATACTTCCATTGAGGAACATCTAGGTTGTTTCCAAGTTCTTCCTATTACTAATAATGCTGCTATAAATATAATTAAACACATGTTCTTGTTGTATGGATGTGCATCTTTTGGGTATATGCCCAAGAGTGAAATTACTGAATATTGAGGTAGACATATTCCCATTTTCTTGAGAAATTGCCATACTGATTTCCAAAGTGGCTGTACAAGTTT
Organism: Cricetiscus sungorus; assembly: GCA_030556225.1. Lineage (NCBI taxonomy): Eukaryota > Metazoa > Chordata > Mammalia > Rodentia > Cricetidae > Cricetiscus > Cricetiscus sungorus. Next base: position 38,613,680 of record JANBXA010000600.1, read on the forward strand.
TCACTCCCACCGGCAATAGAGGAGTGTTTCTCTTTCTCCACATCCTCTCTAGTATAGACTGTCACTGATATTTTTTAAATTAACCATTCTGACAGAATAAGATAGAAACTCAGAGTTACTGGGATTTGCATTTCCCTGATGGCTAAGGATGTTGAAAATTTTCTTAAGTGTCTTTCAGGCATTTTAGATTCCTGTATTGAGAATTTTTTATTCAGTTCTGTACCCCCTTTTTTAATGGGATTATTTGGTGTTTTTGGTAACTAGGTTCTTGAGCTCTTTGTATAGTTTGGAAATAAGCTCTCTGTCAGATGTGGGGTTGGTGAATATCTTTTTCCCATTCTGTGGGCTGCTTTTTTGTCTTGCTAACTATGTCCTTTTCCTTACAGAAGCTTCTCTATTTCATAAAGTCCCATTTATTAATTGTCGAACTCAGTGACTGTGTTACTGGAGTCATGTTCATGAAGTTATCTCCTGTACCAATTTGTTCAAGGGTACGTCCATCCTACTTCCTCTTCTAAGAGGTTTAGTGTGGCTGGATTTATTTTGAGGAAACAAGGAGAAACCTAAGAGAGAAATACATGGTCCCATGGAAAAAAACCTAAGAGAGAAATACATGGTCCCATGGAAAAGGAGAAAGGGACAAGAACTCCTGAGCAAATTTAGACCATGGTGGGAGATGAAAAAAAGACAAAGGGAGAAGAACACAAGAGGACTGTGTTGGAGGAGGAATAGAAGAGAACAAGAAAAGCGATACCTTAATAGATGGAGCCAGTATAGGTTTAAAGAGAAATCTGGCAGTAGGAAAATGTTCAGAGATTCACACAGAAGAACCCCACTAAGAATCTATGCAGTAGAGGAGAGACTGTCTTAGATGTCCTTCCCCTATAATGAGATTGATGAATACATTAATTGCTATCCTAGAGCCTCTATCCAGTAGCTGAGAGAAGCAGCAATAGCACCTACACCCAAGCAATGAGCCAAGCAATATTCATAGAATCTATTTGTAGAGAGGGAGGAGTGATGAGCAAAGGGGTCAAGAATATGTTGGAGAAACCCACAGAAACAGCTGACCTGAGAAACAACTATAAGCACACGGACCCAATTTATAAAGCTGGGGAACCAGCATTGGACCAAATCAAGCCCTCTGAATGTGAATGCCAGTTAGGAGACTTGGGCAGTCCGTGGGACCTCTGACATGGAACCAGTTTTTCATCCCTAGTGAAAAATGGATTTTGGGAGCCCATTCTCAATGAAGGGATACTCTTTCAGCCCAGATACATGGATGGCTTAGACCCTCCTCCAAATGTTGTGACAGACTTTGATTGTCCCCTATGTAAGGCCTCACAGTCTTTGGAGAGTGGGTGGGTGGTGGGATGGGGGGGCATGGGAGAGTGGGAGGGAGAGGGAACTGAGATTGATATGTAAAATAAGATTGTTTATAAATTAAATAAATATAATTTTTAAAATGTGTGCTCTTGTACAGATTTGCAAGTACATGTTCTATATATTTAATATTTGTATCCAATATATAGATGAACCAAATTTTTTCAACAAATTCTTAATTGATAATTGAGTTATTTCAAGGCTATGGCAATACTATTATAATAATTTATCTGATCTTTTGTGTTTTTTCTATCTCAGTTTTATAATGTAGTAGCACATGTTATTTTGATGGCTCATGGGCAAATGCATAGATTATTTAGTGAAATACTGATAAATTCTCTTCACAAAGGATGCACTATTTTTCATTTCTATCTGACTTATACACTTTTAAATCACAGCAAAAGAATTATGAACTGAATTACATTGCTAAATAAAAGAAAAGTTTTTGAAAATGAATACAGCTCCTCTTGTAAAGCACCTGTCGCACCATCAAGTTTGAAACAATAAAAACTGGGAAAGCCACACATTCTATAGTAAAAAGCATGCTGTTCTGTTTAACTCTCAAAGCTGTGAGACTACTCTCTTCCAACTGCCTATCTACAAATCATGTTATCAGTGACACTGCTGTATTTTCTAGCAAAGAGCCAATTATTTCGCCAACTTTCTTAAATTATGGGAAATATTCTATTCCTAAGAGTATTGATGTATGTAAAATTTCCCCAGGGAAAAACATATAAATCATTTTTTCAGACTTTGGAAAGGACAATATATTGTTCTAGTCAAAAAACAACTTCCTGAACAATTGCACTGAAGGAGAGCATGAGTATGATTTCAACATTACACCATGTATTGAAATATCACATTACAGCCATATATGATGTATGTATATATGTGTGCATATATATATATATATATATATATATAGTTTCTGCATTTTGCACTACTAGAAATAAATTTGCTAAAAATAAAACTAAACAAAATTTAAACAGCTACAATGATACAATGAGTTAATGAAAAGTGAAAGATATCATGCACTTGAAAATAAGTGCTAAAGTTCAGACTCTAACAGAGAAAATTATGTATGTAATTTGGGAAAGAAAAATAATAAAACATAAAACTTTTGGTAAGTTGATCTTCATGAAGTATTTTGTTTGGAAGACAACATAATAAAAATTACAAGCAGGAAATTTTGAGAACTGTTTTAAACCGAGTACTTTCCTTGGAAATTGTAACTAGAATATACCAGAATGTGTGTGTGTGTGTATATGCATGTGTGTTATTATATATATATATATATATATATATATATATTCATATAGTTAACATACATATGTTATATATGTGTTTCTATGTAACAAATATATATGCTTATATTATCATTCATCCATAAAGGTCCATTAAGACAATGGAGAAAAATAACTTCCTAAAAAGATACATTATTGGCTAATAAATGAATGGAAATAAGCTTGACATTATTCATCATTAAGATAATGGTAATTATAAAAGACATTAGCACAAAGCCATTGAAATGACTTTAATACAAGATAGTGGCGGAGCAGAGAATAACTTGGATTCTCTTTTCTGCACTGCTATCCTTGGCACAGTTGCAGCTCCTTCTATGATTCAACTTATGCACTGCTGAAACCAATGTATTTGTTTATTAAAAACAATGCAAACACCTGCCAAGCAAGCCAAATCTTCTAGAGCTTTTGTTTGAGGTGAGCCTGGGCCCAGCTCAGGTACACCCTCCATCTTTTCCTTGGAACTTCCTGGGTGAGCTCTGCATCTTGAGGCCCCTAAGCCCTCTGCTTTAGTAGACATGGTCCAGCATTCCAGACCATTCTGAGCCTACTCTCCTCTCAGCCTTAACCCTCCTATGCCTTCTGTTTGATACCTCGAATCATCCAGAGTTACTGACATCAAAGTCCTGACCCAACTACACCCACCTGGAGAGTGAAGGAAAAAGAAAGAGAGAGACCCCACTTGCATCCCCTGTAAGAAGGGATGGCAAGATGGCAGAACAAGAAAAGATTCAACAACAGCAAGACAAACATGACACCAACAGAATTCTGGGACTCTACACTAGCAAGACTTGAACATACCAACAGAGATGAGGCAGAAGAGAATGACCTTAAAAATAACTTCTTGAAAATGATAGAGGCCCTAAAAGAGGATATGCTAAAATCTCTTAAAGAAGTGGAAGAAAACACAAACAAAAATGGAAGAAATAGATGAAAGGGTGAACCAAAAAACTGCAAGAAATCAACAATTCTCTTTAAAAAAAAATCAAGGAAAGCCAAGAAAAAGCAATTAAAGAGATGGAAGAAACAATTCAAACAGTTCAAGACCTGAAAACTGAAATAGAGCCAATAAAGAAAATACAAACTGAGGGAATGCTGGAAATAGAAGAGCTGGGTAAATGACCAAGAAGAACAGATGCAAGAATAACCAACAGAATACAAGAGATTGAAGATAGAATCTCAGGTACTGAAGATAAATTAGAGGAAATAGATTCATTTACCAAAGAAAATCCAACAAATCCTTAACACAAAATTTTCAGGAAATGTGGGGCAAAGTGAAAAGACCAAACCTAAGAATAATAGGAATAAAAGAAGTCAAAGAATCCCAGCTCAAAGGTGTAGAAAACATATTACAAAAAACATGAAAAAAAACTTTACCAATCTAAAGAAGGACATGCCTATGAAACTTAATAAACTAAGAAACTTAATGAACACCAAACAACAGACTAGACCAAAAAAAAAAAAGAAAGAAAGAAAGAAAGAATCCCCTCAAAACATAATAATCAAAATACTAAAAATACAGAATAAAGAAAGAATATTAAGAGCAGTTAAGAAAAATAACATATAAAGGCACCCTATCAGAACTATACCTGATTTCTCCATGGAATCCCTGAAAGCCAGAAGGCCCTGGATAGATGTTCTACAAACACTAAGAGACCATGAATACCATCCCAGACTACTTCACCCAGCAAAACTCTCTCATTATAGATGAAGAAATCAAGATATTGTATGGGAAAATCAGATTTATAAAATACATATCCACAAATCTAGTCCTACAGAAAGTTCTGGAAGGAAAACTCTAACCCAAGGAAGTTAGTTACACTCACAAAAATGTAGGCAATAGATAATCGTACTTTACCAGAAAACAAAAGAAAAAGCAGGGTAAATCTACCCACAAAACCACCAACAACAACAAATCAAAAACCCACAATAATTAACAATCAGTGGTCCTTAATTTCACTCAATATTAATGGTCTTAATTCACCTATAAAAAGGCACAGGCTAACAGAATGAATACGAAGATAGAATCCATTCTTCTGCTGCACACAAAAAAACATACCTCAACTTAAAAGACAGATGCTACCACAGAGAAAAGGGTTGGAAAAATATATTTCAATCAAATGGAATCAAGAAACAAGCTGGTGTATCTATCCTAATATCTAACAAATTAAACTTCAAACTAAAATCAAACAAAAAAAGAGGAAGGTCATTTTATATTTATCACATGAGAAATCCATCATGATGATGTCTTAATACTGAACATCTGTGCCCCAAATACAAAGGCATCATGTTCATAAAAGATACATTACTAAAACTCAAATCTCACATAAAACCTCACACATTTACAGTGGGAGACTTCAACACCAGGCAGGACCACTGGACAGGAACTTAACAAGGAAAATAAGGAGCTAATATGACACAACTGGATATTACCGACATCTATAGAACATTCCTTACAAACACAAGAGACTATACCTTCTTCTCAGCTTCTCATGGACCCCCCTCTAAAATTGGCCACATAATTGGCAACATAGCAAACCTCAACAGATAGAAAAAAAGAAATGGAATAACCCCCTGTATCTTACCAGACCACCATGCTTTAAAATTAGATTTCAATAACAACACAAATTGCAGAAGCCCTACAAACTCATGGAAAACGAACAATAAAGAAAGAAATTAAGACTTCCTAAAACTCAACAAAAATTAAAACAATATGCCCAAAGTAATGGAACACTTTAAAAGCAGTAATAAAAGCAAAGTTCATAGCACTAAGTGCCCATATGAAGAAAATGGAGGATAGTCACTTTAGAAAATTAACAGCACAACTGAAAGCTCTAGAACCAAAAGAAGCAAAGTCACCCCAGAGGAATAGAAGCCAAGGAATAATAAAATTGAGGGCTAAATCAATAAAGTAGAAACAAAGAAAACAATATAAAGAATCAATGTAACAAATTTTGTTCCCCCCCCCAGAAAATCAACAAGATACACAAGCCTTTATACAAACTAACCAAAAAGCAGAATGAGAACATGAATATTAACAAAATCAGAATTGAAAATGGAAAAATAACAACAGACACTAAGGAAATCCAATGACTCTTCAGATAATATTTTGAAAACCTGTACTCCACAAAATTCAAAAATTTAAAGGAAACGGGCAAAATTCTGGATATACACCACTTAAGAAAATTAAATCAGGAACAGATAATCAGTTTAAATCCCTATAACTCCTAACGAAATAGAAGCAATCATCAAAAGCATCCCAACCAAAAAATAAAAGGCCAAAGCCAGATATTTTCAAGCAGAATTCTACCAGAAATTCAAACAATAGCTAATACCAATACTCCTCAAATTGTTCCACATAATAGAAGCAGAAGATTTATTGCCAAGCTCTTCTTAATAAGGCTACAATTACCTTGCTACCTAAGCCACACAAAGACACAAATAAAAAAAGATAATTACAGACTAATATCCCTCATGATCACTGATGCAAAAATTCTCAATAAAATACTGGCAAATCGAATCCAAGAACACATCATAGAAATCATCCAACATGACCAAGTAGGCTTCATCCCAGGGATGCAGGGATGGTTGAACATATGAAAATGCATCAATGTAATTCACCATACAAACAAACTGAAAAATAAAAATGATATGATCATCTAACTAGATGCTGAAAATAACCTTTGACAAAATCCAACACCCTTTCATGGTAAAGGTTTTGAAGAGATCAGGGATAACAGGAACATACCTAAATATAATAAAAGCAAAATATAGGAAAAAAAATCCAACATTAAACACAATGGAGAGAAACTCAATGTGATTCCTCTAAAATCAGGGACTAGACAAGATTGTCCACTTTATCCATATCTCTTCAATATTGTACTTGAAGTTCTAGCTAAAGCAATAAGACAACAAAAGGAGATTGAGGGAATGCAAATTGGAAAGAAAGAAGTCCAAACTTTCACTATTGTCAGATGATGTGAGAGTCTATATAAGTGACTGAAAAACTCTACCAAGGAACCCCTAAACCTAATAAACAACTTCAGCAAAGCAGCAGGATACAAGATTAACTCCAAACACAAACAAAAAAAATCAGTAGCCCAATATATATATATATATATATATATATATGGTAAATGGGCTGAGAAAGAAATCAAAGAAACATCACCCTTTAAAATAGCCACAGTCATCATAAAATATTTTGGGGTAATGCTAACCAAACAAGTGAAAGACCTGCGTATCAAGAACTTTGAGTCTTTAAAGAAAGAAATTAAAGAAGATACCAGAAAATGGAAAGATCTTCCATGCTCATGGATAGGCAGGATCAACACAGTAAAAATGGCAATCTTGCCGAAAGAAATCTGCAGATTCAATGCAATCCCTATCAATATCCCAGCACAATCTTCACAGACTTTGAAAGGACAATTCTCAACTTTGAATAGAAAAACAAACAAAAAAAACCCAGTCAATTTCAAACAACTCTGTACAATAAAGGAACTTCTGGAGGCATCACCATCCCTTACTTCAAGCTCTACAATAGAGCTATAGTTCTGAAAACAGCTTGGTATTGGCACACACAAAAAAAAAAGACAGATAGGCCAATACATTCAATTTGAAAACCCTGATATTAACCACACACACCTATAAACACATGATTTTGGATAAAGCAGCTAAAATTATACAATGGTAAAAAAAATAACCATCTTCAACAAATGGTGCTGGGATATCTGGATGCTGGCATGAAGAATACTGAAGATAGTTACATATCTATCACCATGTACAAAACTTAAGTCCAAATAGATTAAAAACATCAACATAAATCCAGCCATCCTGAACCTCTTAGAAGAGAAAGTGGGAGGTACCCTTGAATGAATTGGTAGATGAGGTTGCTTCCTTAATATAACACTAGTAGCACAGACACTGAGATCTACAATTGATAAATCGGACCTCCTGTAATTGAAAAGCTTCTATAAGGAAAGGACACAGTCAACAGGACAAACCGGTAGCCCACTCATTGGGAAAAGATCTTCAACAACCTCACATCTGACATATTCAAAGAACTCGAGAAGCTAATCACCAAAACACTAAAAAATCCAATTAAAATGTTGGATATAGAACTGAATAGAGAATTATCAATAGAGGAATCTAAAATGACTGAAAGACACTTAAGAAAGTGCTCAACATCCTTAGCCATCAAGCAAATGCAAATTAAAACAACTCTGAGATGCCATCTTACTCCTGTCAGAATGGCTAAAATAAAAAACACCAATGACAGTTTATGGTGGAGAGGATGTGGAGAAGGAGCAAACTCCTCCACTGCTGGTAGCAGTGCATACTCACACAGCCACTTTGGAAATCAGTATGGCAATTCCTCAGGAAAATGGGAATACTTTGTTTTGGGATAGATTTTCATTTATTGATACAAATTTAAAGTCAATTTTGTGATTTGTATATTTCTCTTCTTGTTTAGGTATTGTGTTTATATAGCTCATTTAGAAATGTAATGCGTAATTTAAAACAGATTATAGATAATCACCTATGATGGTAAAAACTTAGAGTTTAGTAAAGATTTCTAGATATACAGAGATGTATTTGAGAGGAATAGCCATTCTTCAAACCTTTCAAAGACCTACAGAATATGGCATTTAAAATGGTTTAGGGTTTTTCTTAACAGTGAGACACAACTGCTCCTGGCAACACCACCTGCGTCAGAAAGAAAGATGAACATTTAAGAAACATGTTATGGAGTTTGCTTTCAATATGGCAACACTGGCCATTTGGACAAGATACTGCTCTTGTCTGGACTGTTTGACTTTATTCTGTATAAACTGGACATGCAGGACCCACAGGGAAATGACTGCTGATACAAGATGTACAGTGCTACAGGGTTCCTGCTTTATGGAAGAGTCTGCCAGACAGTCTACAGGACACATAAAAAAGTAATTAAAAAGTTGCCAATACAGATGGACAGTTTAAAGTTTCCTGCTTTGCTGAACAGTCTGCCAGACACACTATGGCCTATAGGCTGAAAATGGAACATTACAGAAGAAATTCGGATGACTGACCAGGAAGTGAGTTGTTTCTGTCATTCTAGAGTTTATGTATTATCCATCTGTGGTCTTTGATGAAGTTGAAGACAGATAGTTATGGTTATAGTTTTCCTTAGTTAAGATTAAAAATAAGTTACATATAAGACTTTAGACTCACAAAGATAGATGATAGAATATTTTCTTTAAATCTTACTAATGTTAATGGACAAAATATTGCTAACTGTGATTCTTATTTGATAACTTTTGTGTGATATATTTTGCTATGCTAAGGTTAAAACCCTTGTTTTTATTTTAGACAGGAAAGATGGAAAGATATTCTGTAAATATGTTTCTCATACTAGTTAATAAATAAAGCACTGTTGGCCAATAGGGAAGCAAGACAGGTGGGGCTAGGAGACTAGGAAGAAAGAGGAAGTAGCTAGGAGGAGTCAAGATGGAGAGACTGGAGAGAGCAGAATGCCAGTCTGCTCTCCGGTAAGAAGAGACCACATGGAAATACTTAGACTAATAGAAATGGGTTAATATTTAAGACAGAGCTAGCTGATAGTAAAATAGTAACTGTCCAGCAGAATTATATCTAATACAGAGTCTCAATGTGTTATTGGGGGCCTGCGTGGTGGTGGGCCCGGGCTGGCAAGGAAAACATACTCATTACATATAACTTCTTACAATTGGTTTGAAATAATTTTTGGTAGCCATGCTGCCAATTTGAAGGTCACAATTTGACATGGCTTTCAAATTCCTTTAGTAAAATAATTTAGTCTTTCAGCATGGGTTAGCTGGTTCAGCTTTGGGTATTTCTGTCCCTCACTGCTCTAAAATGACACCAGGTTCTTCAAATTCAGAGATGGTCTCACAGAATCCTGTAACTGTTTGATTGTTTGATCCCCTTTTTAGTCAACAATTAAAAAAAAACATGCAGCTAAACCATATTATGAGTATGTATGTATGTATGCTTGTATGTATGTATGTATGTATGTATGTATGTATGTGTGTGTGTGTGTGTGTGTGTCTGTGTGTGTTTCCCCTTCCTTCTCTCCTCCCTGGTCTTCCCCCATACATCTGCTCTCTCTATTCCCATCCCTCCTCCCTATCTGTTCAGGAAAGTGCAGGTTTCTATGGATATCAGTAAAACATGACATATAAAGTTACCATAAGATTAAGAACCTCCTCTTGCAGTAAGGCTGGGCAAAGGGATCCAGTATGAGGAATGGAGTCTCAAAAGCTAGTAAGAGCCAGAGGTAGTCCCTGTTCCCGGTGTTAGAAGTCTCACAAAAGGAACAAACTACACAATTGTAACACATATTCAGAGTGCCTAGGTCATTTCCATGTAGGCACCCTCGTTGTTAGTTCAGTCTCTGTTAGCTCAGGCTGATTGATTCTGTGAGTTTTCTTGTGGTGTCTTCAACCACTGAGGCTCCTACAGTTCTTTCCCTACCTCTTCTGCAGGATTCCCTGAACTCTTCCTAATGTTTTTTTTTTTTTTTTTTTTTTTTGGGGGTCTGCATTTTAAACCATATTTCTTGATTGTAATTCTTCCTTGAAAATGGGAACAAAAATAATATTAATATATCTTGCCATATTTTAGTTGCTTTGGATAAATTTGATGTTTCAAACTAGATTTTATAATATATTCACATAGATTTACACTAGGATTCAGACTAAATTTTCAAAAGCCACACATGTTAAGTACTGTTTTAGTAATACCGTAACATTAGAAGGAAGATTAGATTTTTTTTAAAAAGCTAAAGATTAATATTGATGCTGTCAGTGGGAAGGACTTGTTTATGCAGCTATTTCTAGAAGAGTTTGTCTTCATAGCTTGTCTTCAAAGGCATAGCAGACCTCCACGTGTTTTGACTATTAATGTCTTTTTCCTCTCTTCTCCATGATTCTCCTTAAGTCATACATGCAAGAGCTGTGTTGCGGATATATCCACTGAGACTAGGTTCCTTATGATCCATTGCTCTTTACATTGTATCCAGCTGTGGTTTGGTATCTTTTTACTGTAAAAAGAAAGTTCTTTGATGAGGGGTGAGAGTTAAACTTATCTGTGGAAATAAGGACAAAAGTTCGAATATAGTTAGGAAACATTTGAGTCCTGTGTCTTAAGTTTGGGGTGTTTTCTGCAATAATGACTGACCTTCACCCTCTGAGAAGCAACTAAGGATAACAGACAATAGTCTACATTGTTTTGGGGGCCAATTTAACTACCCTGCCCTGCCATTTGAAAGATTTCTCAAGCCTTGTTCTAGTCTATTTTTGTTAGTCTACGGTTCTTGGGCTGTGTGTTGTCATAAATTCCTTAAACTACATATCTATACATATGCATTTAGATGCATATTGTATACAATGACAATATCAATAGGCATGCTAATATGGAAGGGAAAAAATCTTAAAGGATCTCTCTTTTAAACAAAGAACTGCAAGTAAGTAATGACTACTGACAGAAGAAGAATTAGCCTCTCATGGGGATGAGCCCTTAATTAGTTATTCAATACAAAGTGGTCAACCTAAAACCATTACACACAAATAACATAAACAAACCCAACAGGCGGGTGTGTGTGTGTGTGTGTGTGTGTGTGTGTGTGTGTGTGTGTGTGTTAGTATGATAAAAATAATCAAAGGAAGAAAGTTTGTCAAATTCAGAGTGGGAGGGCATGGGACAGGTTGGATGGAGGGGACATAAGAGGCACTACAGGGAAAAAAGGAAAGTGATATAATTATATTTTAATACAATTTATTAAAATAAATAATAGCAGAATAAAGAAAATATTTCTCATCACCACAAGAAAGTAGACAAACAAACCATAATTCTTTTTTTTTTTAAGCTAAGTAAAAAACCCGAAAATCAGAGCAAAATATTCATAGGAGACTCTAAGCCGTTCTGAATGACTATGATTTCATATTTGGTAAAGAAGAACAATACCCACATAATATGACAAGTTTCGCTTATGACCTAATGGCATGGAGCTGTAGTTTGACTTCAAAAAAAATGTCACAGGAAGATTTCTCCTGGATAATTAACCCCAATCAGTGAATTTTTGAAATTTTGATAATTATGATTCAACCCAAGACCCAATAGTGGGGGGGGGAAGGTTTCAACAAAATATTTTAGTAAGCAATCATAGATATGCATTTATCTAAGGATATACCTTCCATCAGTTCTCTGAACCCTTGCAACACTGTGAAATAGAAGTCCCCACTCCGTGGTAAGTCCCAACAGGGTGTATGTGGTATGACTAGATTTTTTTGGAATATTATTTCTTATTCAGGAATATGCTGAAGCATGGAGAGGTCATGTCACTTTCCCAGAGCCATTTAAACTGTCAGCAATCGAACCAGGACTTTGACTCGCACCCATCTCTGCTCAAAAGTGGAAGATAATCTATGCCTGACAAACCAAGAAGAAATTTTCTTCTAAACATGCCTTTATAATCAATGATAGAAGCACAGCTTGTTCTTTCCACTGAAAGAGCATGTTTCTCCCAAGCCTTTTCTCTAAAATTGCCAGCCTTGCAAACAGCCTCAGATATCATTTAGCCACAAGCATTCTATTTAGGCTCCACTGTGCATATTTTATGGAGTTGTCCCCATGTTTCCTTCAACCCTTAAATCTATAGAGAGGGTGAATTTCAAAAGTGTTGCCAAGAGAATGCTTAAATGGAGAAATTGTTAAAAAATATCCAATTCCCAGATAGAGAAGAAGTCCATCATAAGCCAGCTGGAGCCAGAGCAAACTCTGGTGGTTCTGAAAATCAGGTGGAGGGAGGGATGCTGGACTTGGCCGTCAATAATCTTCAGGTTTTCTTCATGCATCTGCCTCCACACGTAAATGCTTGCTTGTCTGTTTCTAGCATGTGCTGTTAATTTTGATTATGAGCTTGATAAACTTAAGGTATCCTAATAAAATTAACAATAAAAAAATTAAAATTGTAATAATCCTGGATGTTCTTTGGGGGAGTTTTGTTTATTTGTTTGTTTTCAGTAATTTAATTGACAATAGCTGCTTTGAAGGCAGATGACACCATCCTGTCTTGAATATAAAGGGAAAAAAGACAAAACAAGCTGAACATCTAAATTAATTTTTCTCTCTCTTCCTAATTATGGATGCAACATTACCTGCCATTTCACTTTTCCACTCCCATAACCTCCCATCTATGATACATTATAATCCTTCAAGTGGTGGGCCAATACAAACCACTTTTTCCTTAAGTTGCTAATAGTTGCTTACACATGGTATGGAACTTGAAATACAACTGTAGTGGAATTTTATTAGGCATTATTTGAAAGTGTCACTGGGTTATTCTAGATCCAAGCAGCCTAAATGCCAATGGCAAAAGCTAAAATGTGATTGGTTATAGGGACTATTTCAGAGTATCTTAGGAGCTTGTTCCCAAAGAAGAGAAAATGTTGAGTAATGCATTCTACAGTTAGATGCAATAGGGTGGCTTTCTAAAAAATGTGTCATTTGTAACTATGCTTTAATGCAATATATGTATATGTATAACCATCTATAAGCATATAAATATGCAATATCACATTTTAGAAGCATTCCTTATGCCAACCACTGCCATATCCAGAGTATGACCTGTAAACCAAATCTAACCTCTTAGATTTGTCCTAAAAGGGTTTTTACCATCATTCTCTAATGCCACAGAACCCTTTCAAACATGCTGTAGATGTGATTTTTATATTTTATTAAGTTTCCTATCAAAAATTGGAATTTCAATAAATTACAGGAAGGAATGATAGGACTCTTCCTTCTGTCAATGTGTGGACAGTAAGAAGAGGTAAAGATAGAGACTTGCATTTCCCTCAAATGACAACAACAAAATATTGAAAGTGTAAAAGCATCATCATGATGGCAGTATTATAATGAGGATGTGGTTATTTATCTTGTCTCAACATTTTTGTTTCTGTCAGAGCTTTACCACTTTTTAATATTAGGGGGCAGACTGGTTATATTCCTACCATTTTATCATCAGCTTAATATGTGCACAAGATGCAATATTACCCAGATTAAATTTTTAAGTCAGAATCTAGAAACTTGCACCTTGGATCCTACAGAACTTTTCCTATTCTTCAGCTTTCCCCCTGTTTAAGCAGGAAGTGGAAAAAGCCTGGCTGTCTCCCCCGCAACCTGTGAAAGGTGAACTGGATTGTTAATAATAGACAAGTCTCTCACATCTTAAATTGGTAAAATTTAACAGCTCTACTTGTACCAACTTCAAAATCCAAGGGAAATATCATGCTACAATGAGATGCTTTGCCTGCATTTCTCACATTCATGTTGTATTTCAAAATGTGTCCCACGTTTGCTAAGAATTCTGAGACATGAAGCTGAATCATGTCTGCAGAAATAAAACTGAAGTTCTCAAGCTCTCATCTTTCCATGATCTTCAAAAGTAAAAAATTCAAAGAAGAGATTCACTTGTATTCCTCTAATACATGAACGTTTTTTGAATTAATATTAAAAATAGAAGAAATATCATGGTGGCTCTTTTATTGAGTTTCTATTTTTTAAATCACAATTTTTCATTGTTTGTTATAATTATGATATAATGATAAGTAAGCAAGGATCAGCTTTAATTCAAAAATAGTCCTGAGGTCTCTCTTGTGGTATCACTAAGAGATATGAGGAAGAAAAGTTTTGTCTCAGTACAAGGAACATAGCTGCCTACTGGGGTAGTGCAGTATTAACAAGCAGTGTTCATAAAGATACTATTTACAGGTCATATTCCAGATTTTGGACATTACTACTCCGTTTCCCTATCTCTGACTCTTCCTTAAACTGAGGACAGCACTATGATGGCTTGGAAAATGCAAAGCAAAATGAAACACACACATACCAGAAATCTTATATTAAAGGGTCACTTGGGTATCAAGTTCAAATGTGAATTTCCTGTCTTAATGTCCATAAATGTTCCTGGAATGTAGATGATGTGGAGGATGTAGGGAGGATACTGTATCTGAAAGTAGCACACCCAGATGATTAAGAAGTTGTTCCTGAATACATTGTGAGAATCATTGCCTGAAGGCTTTCCTTCAATACTACATCTCTCCTTTTCCTTATGTCTGAGGAAGGCAACACATTTAGCTTCATGTTTTTCATAAGGTAGGCTGCATTCTCCTGTAATGTCAAGGTGACTCTATATTGATGGCAGGAGGTGATAAAAATGGAGAAGCTTTGCATAGTCATTCTAAGGCCAAGATATTTTAGAGAAAATTGATATACAGTTCAGAAGAACTCATTGTGCTGCAAGATTAAAATGTAATATCCAAATAAAAGGAGACTCTTCAAGACAAGTGTATTTAATAATCATAATGATCTTTCACAGAGTGAAATAATTTTTATTGTCATTTCTACACATCTTATCAGTATTAAGCACAAAATCACTTAAACTCTAAAAAGGAATGAATTGATCTTGCATAAGTTCTTATTTAAAAGTAAAATCCTTTCTAGAAGCATGATCCAAAAACGGAAGACAATTTTTAAAAAGGGAGAGACAGACCTCAACCCACTATCTAGTAAAAAGACCCTGAATTCCTAGGCTATTCTAAACTCAAAGCTGTGACTAGCTTTTTTAAAAAAAATTGACAGGAGACAAGACGTAAGACGTAAGGAAGGAAGTTAAACATATTTTTCCCCAAAATATATCTGCCCAATTATAGCCTCTGAAAGACAGGCATCTCTACTACTTCTTCAACAATTGTCATTCCACGTCAGGCTGCAGTTTCCTACTTGAATGGGATACAATTCCCTGCAGTTAGAGATGAATGCTGTGCCTAAAATAACTGCTGGATCTGCCTCCTGGAACACATCAGGGCTTTCCTGCTCAGCACAGCACTCAAGAAACTCCTGACACAACCTTTTTCCCATGGCAGCCTCTTCACCTGCAGATTACCAACTCATCACTTTCCTTGTCATGCATTCCTTTAAAAGTGTCCTGATACATTACTTTATCCCATCCCTACTGTGTGTGTGTGTGTGTGTGTGTGTGTGTGTGTGTGTGTGTGTGTGTGTGTGTGTGTGTCTGTGTTTGTGTGTTTGCAGTATATGCATGTGTGGACATCAAGACAACTTGCAGAAATGAGTTTCTCAGCTATGGGTTTTGGGTATTAAGTTCAGATAGTCAGGCTTGGTGGCACTTGCCTTTGCCTGCTGAACCTTCTTGCTGGTTCTCCTTTCCATGTATTCTTTCATTCATAAAATTTATTTTATGTGTAGGAGTGTTTGCATGTATGCCTGTGCAATATGTGTGTAACTGTGATACTCAGAGATCAGAGGATGACATCAGATTTCTTGGAAACTGAGTTAGGGATGGTTGAGAGCTGCCATGCAGGTGCTGAGAACTGAGCACAAGTCTCCTCCTGTAAGAAAAACAAGCACTCTTAACAAATGAGTCATCTCTCCAGAATTCCCATTTATTCTTGAATTAATGATTTTAAAATCAGTATTTTAAGAGATGAATAGCAATCGAGAAAACAAAATTACTTTAGAGCAAGACAACTTATAGAAGCAGATTAAACAGGAAAATGAAGTTCTGTTTACATACACATGTCATGGAAGTATTTTACTATTTTATTTCCTAAGTGATAGAATAAAAATTACTATGAAGTTAGCATGCTAAATTTTATACACTAATTTGACATAATTTTGAATGCACATAATTGTTTAAACAAAATCCAGGTAAATAACATTTTTGATACACTATGATTTGTTTGCTTGTTTTTATTTGTTTGTCTGCTTTTGTGTTTAGAGACAAAGTTTCACTAAGAAACTCTGCCTATCCTGAAGACCAGGCTGGCTTTGAATTTAAAGATCCCCCTGACTCTGCCTCCAGAGTGTTAGAATTAAAGGTGTGCACTACCAACTCTTGGCTGACACATTATGATTTTTATATTATGGAATTAAGTCCCATTCTGAATAATCTTTTGTGTCTATTTTACTTTCCTGTGTGATTTACTTACAGTGATAGCTATAATTGAAGTTCACATTTTGTTGTTTCATTGTATTTCATTTTATGAATTTATGATGAACTTAAGATTTTCATCCTCCTATTGAAAAAATTAGATAACTTCTATATGGGGTCATTTTTAATACAATTGGTGTCAACTTTCATTATTCATTTGTTTATTTATTTATTAGAAAACATGCATCATTTCCTTTGGATATGCAGCATGAAACAATGGGTGACCCTGGTAGTCAGATTCCATTTTGAATGGTTTTGCTATTTTACATTACTTTTCTAGAAGGAAGACATGACAATTGATCTGAATATATAAAAATTTTGCTGTAGAAACTAATATTGGGAAGAAACTAAGGAAGACTGACGGGGGTGGTAAATACAGTGTAAGTCTGAGCCCCTTGAAAAAGATTGGGACAAAGGAATTGGGTGGCTGAAAATCAGACTACCTTGAGTCTAAGGAGCTTGAGGAAAATATCAAGAAGTTCACCAGACACCATTGCCTATGGACGATTTCCCTGCATCTGTTTTTGAGTCCTGGCTACATGTGATCTTTGATAGGAATTAGTCCATGGGAGGCAGAACCTTGAGGCAAATGAGTTATGGATTTCAGAGCTCTGTGCTGGAGTTCTGACAGATGAAAATAGCTGTAGGCTTTTTGAGATACATTCTCGTGACTGTACACTCGAACAGAAAACACAAGCATCACGTGTTCTATAGCCTCACCAATATTTTATATAAGCAACTATTCAGTTTTTGTACAATTATGGAGTAGTGAATCTCATTTAAGTTTGATGTTGTGTATTCTAAGGAGTATGGACTTGGGTTACCTATAAGCATTTGTTGGCTAGGTTGCTATCTTTTCCCTTGAAGTAATTTATGAAGTATTTGATTTGTTGTATTTTTCTCTTATTGGTTTTTATGATGTGGATATAAGTCCTTGTTGGCTTTACATATTTTCTATATTTAATTTGACATGCCATACACCTCTTTATTTTCTTATTTGTGAAATTCTGTGCTCTTGTTTTTTGTTTGCTTGTTTGTTTTGGGGGAGACTCTTACATCTCAGCCCAGGCTGACCTGGAATTGACCATGTTACCCTACTTGTCCTCACACTTCTCTGTACCAACCCTCTTACTCCTGAGATTACACATGTGTACTCCCAGACTGTGGATGATTGAAAGAGAAAGGCATCCAAAGAAAGTGGCATTATTAGGAGGTGTGGCCTTGTTGAAGGAGGTGTGGCCTTGTTGAAGGAGGTGTGGCCTTGTTGGAGAAAGTGTGTCACTGTGGGGATAGGATTTGAGGTCTTTGCTTAAGCTTTGCAAATGTCTCCTTCCTGTTGTCCGAAAGATATAGGGCTCTCAGCTACTGCATTACCATGTCATGTCTGCCTGTAAACTGTCATGCTCACCTCCATGATGATAATATACCAAACTTCTGCAACAGTAAGTGAGCCACCTCAATTAAATGTTTTATTTATAAGAGTTGCCATAGTCATAGTGTCTCTTCACAGCCATAGAAACCTTAACTAAGACATAGACCAAGCAGTTAATGGTATGTCCTTGACTTGGAGTTTTTCATTTTTCTTTTATGGTTTATGGGCATTATGCTCCATATGAGAAACTTTGGTTTACATTAAGGTCATGAAGACTTCCTTCCATATTCTTTTCTAAAATGTATATAACTTAGTACCTTATTTAGATGTATAACTTAGCCTAAAGCTTCTTTGAGTCATACTATATATTATGTGATAAAGTTATATATTTTCCACATCAACATCCAAGTGGTCCATGTCCAGTACCGCTTATTGGAAAAATCACATTTTCTTTCTAGAACTTGATGAACAGCATTTTGTTTAGTGAACATTTACTCAACACATGTTATGTACTAACCAAAGTCTTTAAAGGATATGACATACTTTGAAGATACCCCAATGGAAGGCCTCACCCTCCCTGGGGAGCATAAAGGGAATGGGATGTGGGGGACAGTGGAAGAAGGGAGAGGGGGAACTGTGATTGACATGTAAAACAAGCTTGTTTCAATTTTTAAAAAAGGGGGGAGAAAGATTTGAAAATAACCTATTTAATCTACATAAAAATTCAAGAAGACCATTCTCTCACATCCTAAAGGAAGAAATTGAAGCACAGAGGGGTTAACTCAAAGGAACTAAGTGACTGTTATTTAGCTAACAAAGGAAAAAAGCAGGATTCAAAAGTAGCCAATCCATAGTGCCAGATTTCTCTTAAAACCTATAATGGCTCTCTCTATTATGGTATCTCTTTTCTTGCTCTCCTCTATTCTTTCCCTGACTCAATCTTCTTGCTACCTCATACCCACCTCTTCCCTTCTACAACGATGACCCCCAAATAACAATCTAAACAATACTGGAGAGGCTACCTTAAATGTTCTTCCTCGATAATGAGATTGATGACTACCTTATATGCCATCCTAGAGCTTTCATCCAGTAGCTGATGGAAGCAGAAGCAAACACCCACAGCTAAACAATGAGCTGAACTCCTGGAATACAATTGCATAAAGGAAGGAGTGATGAGCAAAGGGAACAAGACCAGACTGGAGAAACCCACAGAATCAGCTGATCTGAAGAAGGGGGAGCTCATGGACTCCGGTCTGATAACTGGAAAAGCAGCATAGGACCTACCCCACCCCCCCTGAATGTGGATGTTGTTTGGGAGCACTAGGCAATCTATGGGGCCTTTGATAGTGGATCAATATTTATTCCTAGTATACGAATGGACTTTGGGAATCCATCTCACATAGAGGGATACTCTCTCAGCCTAGGCTAATGGGGGAGGGCCTGGGCCCTGCTCCAAATGATATGACAGACTTTGGAGACTCCCCATGGAAGGCTTCACCATCCCTGAGGAGAAGAAAATGGATGGGATGGATGTTGATGGGGGAGACAGGGGAGAAAGGAAGAGTGTGGGGATTGTGATTGACATGTAAAACAAGCATGTTTCAAATTTAAATAAAAAAATTATCAAAAAAATTATGTAAAAATATAACCAATCCAACCTGATGAGGATACTTCATCCACTTTATGTGAAATATCAGGTAGCTTGTCTTAGAACCCTGATAGTAATTCATGATGCATTACTTTATATTATTTATAGTGTGTAGAAGTATTGTGTAATGCAATTGATGTGATTAGTTTTATTAGTTAAATGATGAACTGTGGAGAATCTACTTAAGAGGCTGTGGAGTAGCTTAGTCAGCACAGTGATGGCAATATGAATACACATTCCTGAGTTTGGAATCCCTGAACCCACATACAAAGTGGGGTGTGGCAGTGATTTCCTATAATCCCAGCATGGGGCTGGTAGACACAGGAAGATGTGCATGTTTCAGCCAGTCACTCAGGCCACATAGGTAAGAACCAAATTGAGTGAGACTTTCTGTCTCACAAAGGTGGGGGAGTAATTGAAGATGTCTAACAACCACTGTATGTATGTGTATATGTCCCCTACACACACACACACACACGTATGCACATACACATATAAAGAATTGTTATACATAGCCAAACACCATGCTTACACACCATATTTTAAGATGTTGTAAAAGTGTTTATGAATTCCCACTAACAGCCATAAAATATTACGATGGCCGATATTGGTTGTCAACTTGACTGGACCTGGAATTAATTAAAACACAAAGTGCCTGGGCTCCTGTAAAGTATTTTCTTGTAATCAGATTATCTGAAACAAGATGATCCACCTTAAACATGGGCAGCACCTTCTGGGGGCAGCACAGATGAAAAGGACATGGAAGACAGAGGCTGTGTTTTTTGCCTGCTTGCCTTATTTCAGGTTCATCCACCTTGCTGCTGCAGCAGTCTTTTCCCCATAGTAGAACCAGCTTGCTTGGACTTCTGGCCTAGACTGAGTCCAGATATTGGCCTTCCTTCCAGGTTGGACCACTGAGACATTTAGCCTCTAAGACTGAGTAGCTATTGAGTCTTCGACTTGTCTTGTGTTTAATTGTTATCATTGGATTACCCAGGCCCCAACGTTCAAGCCAATTTAATAAATCCCATACATTCTGTGCCTTTAGAGAACCCTAATACAAGTGTTTTATAAATTAAGAAGTTTATATAAGAATTTGTCTTATATAAAATATAAGATAAAACTCATAAGTGTAAAATGGTATGTGATAAGATTTCATAAAGGTAGAGGCAATCTAATGAACACTTTTTTTTCAAGTAGTTTTGAAGAATTAGTATTGAGTACATAAAATATGTAATACATGTGAGAACATGGAGGTGGATTAACTATATCTTCATACCTTAAGGAAATATTGTTTTATAATCAGCAGCTCTGCTACGTATATAAATTATTTTGACCTCATTAGTGAGAAAGAACAAATATCTCTTTCAAAACAATGAATCTCTCTGACTATGAAAAACAACCTAATCATCTAGCAAGAAGAATAATTTGTGCCTTCTGAGGATATATCGATTGTTTGACAAGTAAATGGTGAGAGTTTTCTGATGAGGCTCAGAATGAAGTTAGTTTATCTGGGTTTGATCTTTTAATAATGTATATTATAGTCATAAAGTATACATGGTTTTAATGTCCAATTGTTTAACAATAAATGTAATAATGAATGCAAAAGCATTTGTGTATAAACCCATTCATTGCTGTTGTTATTTTATTTCATTTTTCAAACTTATACATGTAAACATGTACCTATACATATAAACACACATATAGCAATGTAAGGAATAAAATCAATATATACTGTATATGTAGTTGTTAGTTAGTCCTTTCCAATATTATTTTATGAACAATTTGAAGTTCAAAAATAGGCCTTTGAAGTAAGTGATAGCATATTATGCAGCTGCAATCTAATATTTGCTGTATTCATTAGCTATTTGCTACTGAAGTCTTATAAATACTCTGAATTTTAAACTTCTCCACACTCACACCAGTAGAGAATTCTTCTAAATATAAATGATTTAGAGAATATTCACATTTCTTTATTACTATAACAATAATATCTAAATTTTAAAAAAGAGGTCTTATATTGTGGACCAGAACATAATTTATTAACCTGTGAGGCCTCATGAGGACTAATTATAATTCAGAAATGCATATTTTCCTGGTACCAAGATTCCCAATATGGTGTCTCTCGTTTCCTGGGGTGCATGAAACAGTAATGATAGCCTTTGCGCTATTTTGAGTATTTCAAAAGCCAGAATTTAAATCTTATATTTATATACAACAACGCAAATTGCCAAAGTGGCAGAAATAGCACAATGTGGCAATAGCTCAGTATGTTAACAGAAATACTCTCCATTGTCTAAAAATCCAAAGGTATAAATGGCTGATCCATCATGATTACCTAAAAAAGGAAAATAAATTGACTGCTATTTCACAAATTTAGTGGTTAGCAGACAAAATCTTATGAAATGTGAAGATAGGAGATTTTCTTTCTTTTCTTTTTTTTTTTTTAACAAAAAGCTATCATTGGTGATTAAAATTAATATGAATCCTGCTTCAAACTATAGTATGTATATGTGCTTGAACTTAAGAAGTATTAATTATGAAGCAAATACTGATTCTAGGATTGCTACCAGATAAGAAAAAACATTGTTGACAATTATCAGATACTTTTAATCATGAGTTACAATTTGATGTCAGAGTAGATCAAATGCAACATAGTTAACTTGATTATACTTGACAGTATTAGTGTGATTTGTGTTTTTATGACAATGGCTTCACAGGAGCCATGTTATGCATTTTGTAATTCTTACACAAAACTATGTGGACCTCTAGGATTTCCCCTGTTGGGTTTTAGATATGTGCACCATCTGAACTTGTTCAGAGCACCAGCACCACACAGTAGTTCCCTTTGCTGGCTGGGAGGGAACAAGGCAAACACTCTGACGTGAATGAGGAAAACCCATGAGGCCTGAACATGACACAAAGAATTATAGTTAACTAAGCAATGCTAAGAGTAGATGACACAATTTTCTTTCATCAATTCATTATCTAATAACAAATGGGAAGACCTGAAAACATACATACTGGCAATACATAAACTGTGCAGGCCTCATATGTATGTATGTATGTATATGTATATGTATATTATATATATGATATATATATATATACTCGAGGACATATCTATATTAATGTAACAACATTATATATACGTATATATACATATATATATATTCATGTAACAACATTTAATGGAAAAAGAGGCTATAGATTTGAAGAAACAAGCAATTAAGGGTATATGCCAGGGTTTGGAAGGAGGAAAGGGAAAGGAGAAATGATGCAATTATACCACAATCTCATAAAAAAAATAAACAATTACAAGAAGACTTGGCATCATCTGACTGAGTCATTTCATCTCTAGTAAATTTTTTATTTGCAAATGAGAAAATCTTATGTTTCTATAATGTTAGAAATATTGTAGAAACTGGTGTGTGTGTTTGTGTGTGAGTGTGAGTGTGAGTGTGTGTGTGTGTGTGTGTGTGTGTGTGTATGCGTTGAACTGGAAACCCTGGGAGTACACAAGACTTATTTAAAGTTACTAGCTATACAATTTTTTTCAGGGGAGAGTGTAAACTCAGTCCCACACTACCCACAAGTTATACAGTCAAGTTTCCCTCATTTGGGAAAAATCATCTGGAGTCAATGTATAAGCCTAGCCCTGGGAAATCTTCCTTAATGATCTCCTCTCCATTACTGGTGGTTCAATACATATTCATCACTTATTTTAGATTTTTTTCTAGTAACTCCGCCTCAGAAAATAAATTGTTACTAAAACAGGTGCAATTTTTAATATTAATATCAAAGTAAAAATATCATTTCAGATAATTGTCTCACCTGTTAGGGACTTTTTTATTCCTAGTCATTGCTACTGATCTGATACTATTGGACAACACTAATAGCTTTAAATTACCTCCTTGAACCAAAACATTACAGCTTTATAAATGGATTGTTTCTAACATATTAGGATTATACTCAGTCTCACATTGCATAGATTAGTTGTGAATGGTAAATTAAGTCACAGGTTTAGAAGTTTTTCTAGAAGTTATCCACATATTTTAAACTATATGTCAGTTATATCTCTTAAAATTTTGGTTATTAGGAGGCCACACACACCTGATCTTTGGACTCTAGTACCAGCCCTCTGCCCGAGGTGAGTCTGGGACCAGTTCAAGACAAATTCTACAACACAAATGGCAGAAATCTACAAACTCATGGAAACTGAACAATTCACAATTTCACCATTCCTGGGTCAAGAAAGAAATTAAAGATTTCCTAGAATTGAATGAGAATGAAGACACAAAATACCCAAACTTATGGGACACTTTGAAAGCAGTGCTATGAGAAAAGTTCATTGCACTAAGTGCCCATATGAAGAAAACTTGAAGTTTTAGCAAAAGCAAATAAGTAAATAAATAAATAAATAAATAAATGAAAAAAGAAAAGAAAAAAGTAGAGCAAGGGGATACAAATTGGAAAGGAACTCAAACTTTCACTATTTGCAGATTATAAGATAATTTATATAAGTGATCTGAAAATCTCTATCAAAGAACTCCTACAGCTGATAAACACATTCAGCAAATTAGCAGGATACAAGATTAACTAAAAAAAAAAATTAGTAGCTTTACTATATACAGACAATAAAGGGGCTAAGAAAGAAATCAAAGAAACATCACCCTTTACACTAGCCATAAACAACATAAAGTATCTTTGGGTTATGATTATGAAACAAGTGAAAGACCGATATAGCAAGAACATTGAGTCTTTAAAGAAAAAAATTAAAGAAGATACCAGAAAATGGAAACAACTCCCATGCTCTTGGATATGTCGTATAACATAGTAAAGATGGCAATCTTGCCAAAAGCAATCTACAGATTCAATGCAATCCCCATCAAAGTCCCAGGATAATACTCAACTTTATATGGAAAAACAAAAGACCCAGGGTGTCCAAAACAAGCCTGGACAATAAAGGGACCTCAGGAGGCATCACAATCCCCAACTTCAAGCTCTACTACAGAGCTATAGTCCTGAAAACAGCTTGGTACAAAATAGATAGGTACACCAATGGAATCAAATCAAAAATCTTGATATTTACCCACACACTTATGAACACCTGATCTTTGTTTTGACAAAACAGATAAAATTATACAATGAAAGGAGGAAAGCATCTTCAACAAATGGATCTGGCACAACTGGATGATAGTATTTAGAAGACTGCAGATATCCATGTCTATGGCCATGCACAAAATTTAAGTCCAAATGGATCAAACACTTCAACATAAATTCAGCCACACTGAACCTCTTAAAAGAGGAAATGGGAGGTGCCATTGAACAAATTGGTACAGGAGACCACTTCCTGAACATAACACCTGTAGCACAGACACTGAGATCTACAATTAATAAATGGGACTTTCTCAAACTGAGAAGCTTCTGTAAGCCAAAGAATATAATCGACAAGACAAAACAGAAGCCTACAAACTGGGATAAGATCTTCACCAACCCCACATCTGACAGATATACAAAAAAAAAAAAAAAAATCAAGAAACACCAAATAACCCTATTAAAAAATGGGGTAGGAACTGAAGAGGGAATTCTCAATAGAGGAATACAAAATGGCTGAAGGACACTTAAGAAATTGTTCAACATCCTTATCCATTAGGGAAATGCAAATCAAAACATCTCTGAGATATGAGAAACCACCTTATTCCTGTCAGAATGGCTAAAATTAGAAAAACCAATGACAGCGTATGCTGGAGAGGATGTAGAAAAAGGGAAACACTCCTCCACCACTGGTGGAAATGCAAACCTGTAAATCCATTTTGTAGACTAGTATGGTGGTTTTTCAGGAAAATGGGAATCAGTCTACCACAGGACCCAGCAATTCCTCTCTTAGGCATATACCCAAATGATCCATAGCCACACAACAAAGACATCTGTTCAACTAGGTTCATAGCAGCAATATGTGTATAGCAATAACATGGAAGCAACCTAGATGCTTCCCAACTGAAGAATGGATAAAGAAGATGTGGCACATTTACACAATGGAATACTACTCACAGGAAAACACAATGGAGACTTGAAATTCATAGGCAAATGCATGGAACTAGAAGAAACCATCCTGAATGATGTAACCCAGTCACAAAAAGAGGAACATGGTATGTACTCACACATATATAGATTTTAGACATAGAGCAAAGAATCACCAGCCTATATTCACATCGCCAGAGAAACTAGGATACAAGTAGGAACCTAAGAGATTCATACAAGGCCCCTCACAGAAGGAGGAAGGAACAATATCCCCTGAGCATATTGGGAGTGGAGGGGGGCAAGGAGGCAGTGAGTGGAGAGGGAGTTAGTAGAAGGAGAAGGGCAGAAGAAGAGAACATGTGGGACCAGGAAAATTGAGTCAGGGGATGAATAAATGAGAGCCAAAAATAAATAAATAAATAAATAAATAATAAAAAAATAAAAAAAAACACAAACCATAATAGAGGGAGCCATTATAGGTTTGAAGAGAAAACTGATTCTAGAGAAATGTTCAGAGACAAACAAGGTTGACACAAACTAACAATCTGAGTGGCTACCTTAAATGCCCTTACCTGATAAAGAGATTGATAACTTATATGTCATCATAGAGCACTTATCTAATACCTGATGGACACAGAAGCAGACACCCACAGCTAAACACTGAGCGAAACTCCTGGAATCCAGTTGCAGAGTGGGATGAATGATAATAATATCAAGACTAGGCTACAGAAACCCACACAGACAGCTGACTTGAACAAGGGAGAGCTCATGGACCCACAGACTGATTGCTGGGAATCCAGCATTGGACCGACTCAGACCCCCTTAACATGGATCTCAGTTAGAAGGCCTCGAAAGTGGAGACCTCTGACAGTGGAACCAGGATGTATCCCTGGTGCAGGAAAGGACGTTAGGAGCACATTCCCCTTGGAAGGATACTCCCTTAGCCTAGAGGCAGGAGGGAGGGCCTAGACCCTATTCCAAATGACTTGACAGATTTTAATGATCCCTCCTGGAAGGCATCACCCTCCTGTGGATTGGGGTTGGGGGAATGGGATAGGAGGGAGGGGCAGGGGGCAGGGGACAGAAGGAGCGAGAGGGAACTGGGATTGATATGTAAAATAAGAAAAAATTATATATATATATAATATATATATATATATATATATATATAATTTGGTTATTAAAGAGTTGCTACTAAATATTTAAACTTAGACTGCTACATAATCTGATGGGAGATGTTATTCTGTGTATATGTTTCTCATACTGGTTAATAAAGCTCTGTGGCCAATAGGAAACAAGAGAGGTGGGGCTAGAAGACCAGGAGGAGGAAAGAGGAAGTAGTAGGGAGGAGTCGAGATGTAGCCCAGGGAAGAAGCAGGATGCACGCCGTAGCTCCCCGATAAGATGACCACATGGAAATACTTAGATAAGTAGAAATGGGTTAATAATTAAGACAGAGCTAGCCCATAAACAATAATGGTAACTGGCCAACAGGACTGTATCAAATACAGAGTCTCTGAGTGTTATTTGGGGCTGGTACGGCTGTGGGCCCAGACTGGTGGGAGGGATGGCACCGGTGGGAAGGAGGAACCATTAAAGAGTTGCTACTAAATATTTAAACTTATACCTCTACATAATCTGTTTGCACAAATGTGGGTGCTGTATTTATAGATTATAAGTGTTTGAGAATATTAGAAGATAATTATTTTTTTGTGATTATTTTTTATTTAAATTTGAAACAAGCTTGTTTTACAAGTCCATCCCATTTCCCACTCCAACCCCCATCCCATTCCTTTTCTGCTCCCCTGGGAGGATGAGGCCTTCCATGAGGAGTCTTCAAAGTCTGTCATATCACTTGTAGCAGGGCCTAGACCCTCCCCCATGTGTCTAGGCTGAGAGTGTATCCTTTTATGTGGAATGGGCTCTCAAATTCCATTCGTATAATAGGGATAAATACTGATCCACTATCAGAGGCCCTATAGACTGCCAAGTCCTCCTAACCAGCACCTACTTTCACAGGGTCTGAGTCGGTCCTATGCAGGTATCCCAGCTCTCAGACTGGGCCCATGAGCTGTTTCAGTGGGTTTATCCAGCCTGGTCTTGACCCCTTTGCTCATCACTCCTCCTTCTCTCTAACTGGATTGCAGTTAGAGTTCAACTAGTGTTTAGCTATAGGTATCTGTATCTGCTTCCATCAGTTACTGGATGAAGGCTCTAGGTGGCATATAAGGTAGTCATCAATCACATTATCAGGGAAGGACATTTAAGGTAGCCTCTTCATTATTTCTGAGATTGTTAGTTGGGGTCATCCTTTTAGATCTCTGTGCATTTCCCTAGTGCCAGATTTCTCTTTAAATTTATAATGGCTCCCTCTGTTATGGTACCTCTTTTTTTGCTCTCCTCTATTCTTCCCCTGACTCAATATTCCTGCTCCCTCATGCTCTCCTCCCCAACCCCTTCTCCCCTTCTCTTTCTTTTAACTCCCTCTCCTCTCCCCCCCATACTCCCAATGTGCTCAAGAGATCTTGTCCCTTTCTCCTTCTCTGGGGGAGAATGTATGTCTCTCTTAGGTTCCTCTTTGTTTCCTAGCTTTTCTGGTAGTGTGGATTGTTGGCTGGTGATTTTTTGCTCTATGTCTAAAATCCATATATGAGTGAATACATACCATGTTTGTCTTTTTTTGTGACTGGGATACCTCACTCAGGATGGTTGAATACCATTATTGAATACCATTATTTTTGCACTAATGTGTACTCTAGTGCAAACATGTATAATGTTTTGACATAAATAAATGAGAGTCATAGAAGCCAACAATGTTAGTCATGTGAGTATATTGACATTGCATGCATGATATAGTATGCACTTATGTTTTAGAAAAATTTTGTCCATCTTTTCTTAGATATGAAAATTAAGTTGAAGACATGAAGACATTTTAAAAGTTTAAACTTTGTTGACAATAGCAGTTGTGTCTTGTGATAAGCATCTTCTACATACACTTGTCACTGGGAATGAGAGATACATTCTAGTCTCAATGAGTTGGCAAACAGTACTGACTGAATATTTCCACAGAGAACTAATGTGTTGGTTAATGTTTGCTTTGGTGTTCATCTACCTTTGTTGAGAGGCTTCTTTAGCAATTAAATTTCCAGTTCCATGAATCCACCCAAGTCCAGGCTTGCTCAGCCTGCAAGTCCAGGATGAGTAATTTTACATTGCTTCCCCAAGGGCCAGCCTTCAACAGCTCAGGGATTGAAGGGGATCCACAGAGTAGGCAAACTCATTACTTGATTGACTTTTCTATCTGAGAGAGCGAAACTTAATCCTCTGGGACCAGTGTGAAGGACAAAACTTAACTCTCTGGGGTTGGTGAAAATGAAAAACACACACACACACACACACACACACACACACACACACACACACACTTCAGTTTGTCAGAATCTCAGCTAGAGTGGCATGCCAAGAAACAGGCAAACTGCAAGAGGACTATTCTGAAGCCAAAGCTTAATTTTACATTATTCTTACTATTGCTTGTTCCATTTATTCTTTCTGTTACTTGTTCCATTCTATTTTTTTTTTCTACTCTTCTACCCTGACATTTTCCTTCTGTCTATATTAATGTCTTCCTGCCAGCTACTTCCTGAGGTCTTCTTTCAACATCTTTCCTGCTACACCTTTCCTTATATTTTCCTTCTATATTTTTCCTGATATTGTCCTTCTCCTGTGTCTTTATTTTTGCCTTACAGCTTACATACCCTAGTAAAAATCTTTCTAGCAATATAAAAATTACCATGTAGTTACAGTCTACATTTTAAGTAAATGATTAAAATGAATACAAGTAAAAAGAAAGGTATATTTTTCATATGCTTTACATATTAAGCATTTTATATACTACAGGTGAAAAACAAATTCTCCCAAGAATCCACATACATTCATTCCCAAGCAACTTGTTATAGATTAACAGAGTATAAACAAGCAAGATATGTTCTCAGCCAGTTCTTTGGCTGGCAGGCAGCATTTTGCATTTGCAAAGAAAGAATACTTATTTATTTTTATTGTTTATCTCAAAAGGTAATCTTATAAGAAATCTTAGAATCAAAAATCTAAATTTTTATATATGAAAAGCAATCTCTACTTTAAATCCTCAGGGTGCATACCCACTCATCAAAAGGAATTTTTTTTAATCAGGAAGCTGAGGGCAGAAATGGGTACATGGAATTAATCATCACTCTTTATCAGAAACTATTCCTAGCAAGAAAGATACATCAGCCAGCAATAGCCAGGATGCCATTGTTCTTTTTTTTTTTTTTTTTGATCTCAATGAGTCCCTCACTCAGCTATATGCCTTCCTAAAGTTTAAATTGTTAACCAAGATTTTCCACCTCAAAGCCAATAACAAAAATTTGTTAATCTAGCCTTACTAACAATTCTATATGTCTAAATTCTTTTAAAAAGTAGTAGTTGAATCATTAATCTCCATCAGCAATGCTTGGAAAAAGTCAGTCACTATTATTGTAAGTACCAGTAACACTGCCCAGTGACAGGTTAGAAACCCCCTGAGAGGTTTCACAAAATCCATAGATTCTGAAGGATGCACTGACAATGAAGGCAACAATCAAAGCTGTACTCATTAACAGCATGAGGTCCTCAGGACTTGTAGTCCTTGGGCTTTGCCTCTCAAAGACTCGCTCAAGCATGTCTTTGCCAATCGCCCTGCCCTGTTCCATCAGTTCCAATGCTGCCTGTTGGTCCCCTCCCAGTGCTCTTTACTTCTGTCCACAGAATGTAGCATTCAGAAACAAGGCTTGATGGCTTTCAGAGATTTAGACAGAGTAACCCACCATTCTTTATTCATAGTGACCTGCTAAATGGATATTCTGTTGGGTGTACTAGTTTTTTTTCTTGCCTTTTTGGACCTATGCACTAAATTTTCTTACTCCGTCTCCCTTTGTAAAGTATAAACACACAAACTGTAATCAGAAGCTCTGGTTTTTGTTTTGTTTTGTTTTGTTTTGTTTTGAGGAAAGATGCTGAAGCAGTACAGTTTACCTACTGTACTGTTTTCTTTATACCACATAAAGAAAAAAAAAGGGGGTGTCTCATTTTATATTCAAATTTTGCTGGTCAGTATGATTAATAACATTATTATTTCAGTTCTAGTAATAAGTATAAGGGCTAGGGAATATGAAGACAACAAAACAATTTTATGTATCTACAATCTATGTACTTAGCAGAATCACTAACTTATTAACAGAGCTCATTGAATATTAACTAATAAACAAGGATCAACTTTTACATGATATGATTTAAATAATGCTCTATAGAATTACATGGCTACTACTCTAACTACTATGCTTTCATAATGAGTACAGTATTTTAAATACATATAAACAATCTAATTAGATAATAATCCATATTTCCTGGAACATATTTAAGAAATAGCAACTGTTGACAATAGAATACCTTTTGAATTGGGTCTTGGAAAAAAATGGCATTGTCATTCTAAGTAGCATAAGAGAAAGAATATGCTAACGAATGAAGTTAAAGAAAGATATTACTACATTTATTAACTTTAATTTTCACATTTACATTTTTGTACATGTAATACATGTCATTGTTTTCAAGGACTAGTTGTTAAATAAAAGAAAGGAATTATGGAATCCTACAAAAGCACTTTCTTTAACTGTAGAGGAGGATTCCATAATTCCTTTCTTCACATTCTTCTTGACTTTAAAACCAGAATCATGTGGCCAAAACTGCCACATTTTTCTGGTTTGTTGGGAATAAAACTTTAGCCCCTCCTGGGCTTACATTTGCTTAAGCTTTTTATTCATTATTGATGGTTCCCTTTGAGCCTTAAGCTTTTTTATTTCTTTTCACAAATTGGAAGCTCAGCTGGGTGGAGTCCTGTCCTAATGTTACTAATCTCTTCATTCCATTTCAATCAGGTATTTCTTTAAACTTTTTAATCTCCTTAATACAGGAATTCACTCCAACAGTATATTTCCTGTTGCTCTTTTTCTACTCAAATTGTACATGCTGTATTCTCTGTCCTACTTTCTATTTTTCATTGCTGATCCAAATAAAGATGATGACTGATAACCACATGACACAGCCAATAGTAGGCTGGCTTAAAAAAATATCCTCTACAATGACATTAATCCAAAGTCTTCAATTTAGCCTGAGGAAGATTTTTATGATGATGACAAAACATATGTCAGAATACCACATGAAAGATCTCTAGGCCATTTTCTGAAATTCTTCACCTCTGAAACCCACTGAACTAGGCCCACATTGGCCAAATTGCCTTTGACAATGTCTTCCATGCACCTACTATGATGGCCTAGACAGTTCTACTTTAATGGTCAAACACTTTTCTAGTCCAAAGCCCCAAAGTTTTCGATATTTATCCAAACAAACTCTTGGTCAGGCCTATTTCAACTGCTGTTATCAACTTCTGTCTTAGCCACTGTTCAGTTGTTGTGATTATATACCATGACCAAAGCAACTATTATAAAAGAAAACATTTAATTGGGGATTGCTTAATGTTTCTTAAGTTTATTTCATTATCATCATGGGGAGCATGGCAGCAGGATGAGGTGATGCTGGAGCAGAAACTAAGAGTTTACATCCATAGCCAAAGTCAGCACACAGAGACAGTGGGGCTTATGTGGGCTTGTGAAACCTCACTGCACCCTCTCAAGGCATACTTCCTGGAATAAGAACACACCTACTAAAACAAGGTCATGTTTTCCAATCCTTCCAAACAGTTCATCAACTGCGAACTAAGTTTGCAAATAAATGAGCTTAAATGTGGCATTCTCATTCAAAATACCACAGTTCCCTTTGCTTAACAGTTCTGCTTTGGGGTCAGTTATAGGTAAATTGGTCATTATGAAAACACAAAGTCTACAGATCTTTACCAAGATCAATGGCCTCTTTAGTTTGAAAATTGTATTTATGGTACAAATTACCTGCATAAAATGATGGGCTTTACTGTGACATTTTCATGCATGTATATAATATTCTTTGATCATACTTTTCAGCCTTTACCCTCTTTTGTTTCC
Source organism: Cricetiscus sungorus (assembly GCA_030556225.1). NCBI lineage: Eukaryota > Metazoa > Chordata > Mammalia > Rodentia > Cricetidae > Cricetiscus > Cricetiscus sungorus. The sequence goes on from JANBXA010000600.1 coordinate 38,646,501, forward strand.
TCTTCTACTCATGTGCCATTTCTTCTGAAATAGTCCCTATTCCATTTTCCTGTCTTTCACCCAATAATAAATCCAGTCATTAACTTTATTTCTTTTGATATCGATGTAACAACAAGATAGCCATGAGATTTTATTTTTAAGAAGTTCATAATTATGGATTTCTGTATTTTGTTTTTAAAAAGTTCATAATTACTGATTTCTGTACTTGTCTTTGCTATAAGAAAGATGCATCTTTGGTGAGAGATAAGAGCCATATTCATCTAAAGGTGTAAGGATAAATATGTAGAATGAGACCAGAGGTTATACTGTTTTAGGAAAGTAGTATTAGTAGTAGTAATTCTCCTTTAGTGTTCCTTACGTCACCATCCACAAGTTTCTACAACTGGTCAAAATGTAGAGAACAACTATGCTCTAACTAAAAGCCAGTCCTAATAATCCATCTATAACACAACTGCTACATCTACAATTTGGAGACATTGGGAAAGGTATCAGAAATTTGTTAGAGATAGAGGATCTGGTCATAGGCTGCAAGACAGTAGGTAGCTGAACCCATGAAATCACAATGAGATAATCAACTAACTAATACAAATAATAGTAATGTAAATTAATGTGCCACAATGACTGGGAGTTGGGATCTCACAAGACCCTATTTCTAAAAAAAGAGCTATAGGCAATTAATCACTGCTAAGAGGAGGGGATTCAATCTTCTAAAGAGACAACACTCTTGTTAGTTTATCCAACTCAATACAAAGTGGTCAGCATTTAACACACACTCTGACACACACACATAAGAGCAACACTAAATAGAATCAGTAGGTCACATACATACTCAGTAGGCACACACACACACACACACACACACACACACACACACACACACACACACACAAATAGGAATAATAAAGAAGTCATGAATTTGGGAGGGACTAGGGGAGAAAATGGAGATGTCTGAGTAGGATGAGAGAGGAGTGAAAATAATATAAACACAGTATTCATGCATGGAATTCTAAGTAAATTAAAACACATTTTGAAGTTGGAGAGGTGGTTCAATGGGTAAGAGCACTTAATGGTCAGCTAAGTTCCTAGTACCCACATCAGATAGCTAACATCTGTCTTATAGGTCCAGTTCTGCATGATATGATCTTATGGTGGCCACCTGTACTAATGTGCACAAATCCACATGCAGACACAAATCTACAAATAAAAAAAATAAAAACATCCTTTTTAAAGTTAATAATGTGATGATTTCATCATGTAAAACAAAAGTTTCTCTGGAATTCTTAACCATGAAACCAAGTTATTATTTCACAAGTAACAAAATAAACCATTTTATATTTTGAGCAACTTTGGTGCTCATTATATCTGATCTTAGAATAATAATTTGTAAAACATTTCCAATAATAATATGCTTGAATTATATATTGTTTTTATGTCAGTAGGAAAACAATTTGAAGCTACTGGTTTCTAATACAAATATGGTCCTTTAATAGTATAATCTGTTTTATGTTCTTGGTTACATATTGACATGAAATTTTTCTCATAGAAAAAGTAGGTATAACTGGAGAAAAGCACACCAAATGAACAGAGGAATGTTTACTTAATGCATATTAAGTTTTGTATTTACTTGATAGATTTTAGTTTTGAAAAGCATTGCTGAGCCAACTGTGATAAAGGAAGAAAATGTACAGAATATGGGGACGAGTTCAGTCATCCCACACCAGAGCTTTCCATATGTCACCCAAGTCATCAGAAGATCAATATGGAGAATTTAACTTCATGACCTGAAACTAAGTTCATGCTTTTAAATCTGAAGCTTCTTTGAATTTTCAGTCTTCCATCTCCAAAGCTATCTATCCCCTCAGTATTTCAAAAAACAAAAAACAAACAAAAAAATCAAAGTGGTAAAAAACATAAAATGGGTATTTAGTCTTTCCTGGATAGGTTTTTTTTTTACACAGCACATTCTACTTTCATTTTCAACCAATAATTTAATGACAGTGGCTTTTAACATTCACTTTTTCTTGATAATCATAAAAATTTGATTATATCAGGTGACCCATTAATGATTGGCAATGTAAGAAATGGCTTTCATCCACAATTTCAGCAATATGATTTACTTTAAATCCTAGTTAGGATTAAATGTTACACCAATAAAATTTCAAGAGGAAAAACTGTAGAATAATGAAAGGAATGAGAGAAATTTTTGGTCCCAAGGTTTAAATTTCAGTTTACGCCATCTTTTTTTATTACACACGTTTGTATTTTTAGCAATTACACAATGAAATGAAATGTCTTGTGTCAGTTCTGTGTTCTAAAGAAAAACACTCTTGACAACTAAATAGTGTTCTGCTAACATTTGACTATCACCTTTTGCTATATTACACTGATTTTTTTTTGAAGCCTATCAAATAAAAGAATATATATATATATGGTTTACCTGTTTTAAAGTAGCAATTCTCAAGCTGTGGGTCACAACCCTTTAGAGGGTCAAATGACCCTTTCACAGGGATTGTATATCAGATATTCTGCATATCAGATATTTACATTATGATTCATGAAAGTGGCAAATTTCAGTTATATAGTGACAATTAAAGTAATTACATGGTTGGGGGTCGCCACAACATGAAGAATTGTATTAAAGGCCCTCAGTATCACCATTCCAAGAAACGCATGCTAGCATTACTTTACCTCAAATCAAAAGCTATTTTCAGGGATGTATATGGCTTTAAGTATAATTTGAATTTATACAAACAAATATTTAGTAAAGTAGCAATATACTTAAAAGGAAAGACATAGGAAATTTCGCACACAATATAGTTTGGAAGCAATTGGCAAGAATAAAAATCTTGATATATATATATATGTATATGTACATATACATATATATATAAGCATGTATTATCTTCAAACATTATACACTATATATTTAATATATTTACACATATATTCAAGAAATTGTAAACTTTTATGTTGTAATTTGAAAGGTTTTTGGTGAGTAAGTAAAGAAAAAATATAGTAAATATATATTATATATGTATATTGAAAGATTTTAGTTTGCAGAGCAAGGATGTGGGGAAGGGGAAGGAGAATAGTTCTTGCAATCAGAATATAGAAAATCATAAAGAATTGACATTGACATGGGAGAAAAATCAGATATGAGAACAAGAAAGTTACTATGGTGATAAGGCTAGTGGTTATGCCAGACTGATCTTGTTAAAAAGGGCTAGTTATAGCCAAGAGAAAGCCAGAGTATGAAAAAAGGTTCTCACAGGTCTTGGCCCACAACAAGGAAATAGGCCTTCAACCCTGGAACAAATGATTCCAGATGGCCAACACTGTTTGGGTCACTCCTGGCCAATGGACAGTCTGGAGACTCTCCAAGTCATTCTATGGTTTATCCTTTGAATAAGAACAGGTCATACCTGGGTAATCTCTCAAACATGAGATCATACTTTGTAATCAATCACCTTGTGCCCTATGCATCTCCTGGTTTTGGTGTTTGTGTCACGGGGTTCTACCACCGGCCCATCGGGACCCCGGAATTAGGGTCAAACAATATATGTGTGTGTGTTTGAATTTAAAAAGTTAGAAATATTCATGTATGCATCCTAAATTTATTGGCCTTCCATATTGCTACATGTATATATTATAAATAATATAGTACATATATGCTATATAATATAGAATATACTATGTAGTATTCTATATAATATATAGAAAAATATATACCCAGATGTGTAATTTTAGAGAAAAAACTTTTTTGCAAAGTTTTATTCTACAAACCTTTATTATACCCACCTTTTTACCATGTCAACACTCCCCGTAACTAAATTATTTTTTCCTTAAAACAACATACTTATTAGTTTTTTTCCCTTCCCAAAGACATTGCCAAAATACAGACCTTTCACCTCACCATCACTCACACCTCACATCTGCTTTTTCTCTTAGAACATAATATCTAGTCCTAGTTGTCCATGCTTGAAATCATATGATCACTGAAGTAATTTTATTATTGTCTTTGAAGTTTAATATATGCTACAGCATTCTCAGCATCTTGCATGAATTCTATGAAGTTGTTTTCTAGATAAGGAAACAGGCATACAGAAGTTAAAAACTTTCACAAATTCACACAATGAGGGAATAGCAGTGACATCAGTAAAGCTCTGTCCATTTCTTCCCTCAATTCCTTTTGTCAGTATCCTGTGATCCACAAACTGAAGTGTAAGGTTAATTGCATAAAGCTTCTGGTGCCCTGGGCATTTTGCTTCATTGCACAGGAGCTTCTGTCTTCCATTATTTGCATTTCTCTGACTGAAATTTTTATTTAGCACCTGGAGTCTGCTTGAGACCTGTACTATAGGTTGCAAGTACCATGATTTAACACTCTTCTTAACTAATGATCAAAGGGGCTCAGTGTGTAGATACTGAAGCCCCACTTGGCAAACTCAGTCCTGTAGTGTTCTGCCCTCTGAGATCCCATGTGGAAATAAGCAGATTAAAAATTAGGATGCTTCATAACAAATCTTCAATTGCTTCTCATCCTTCCGATGTCATCATCACTCTTACAAGGGTATTTTATAATTATATTTTCAACTTTTGCTTAACCACTTTTTCAGAAGGAACTCAGAGCTCTTGGTACAAACATTAGTACACAGTTTTCTGCCTCCCCAGCTACTATACCTGCTCTTTCACTTCTTTATTTGAAACCATGACTTGAAAAAATGTTGCAGTGTCCAGTTCCTCCGAGTGGAATGAAGATAACCACCCATTTTGCTTGTGTGTGTGTGTGTGTGTGTAGAGAGAGAGAGAGAGAGAGAGAGAGAGAGAGAGAGAGAGAGAGAGAGAGAGAGAGAGGGAGGGAGGGAGGGAGGGAGGGAGGAGAGAGAGAGAGAGAGAGAGAGAGAGAGAGAGAGAGAGAGAGAGAGAGAGAGAGAGAGAGAGGGCTGTATTGCCTATACATGCACACAAACTCCAGAGAAGTGAGGGCCTTTCCTGTCTCTAACTGCCCAGTGCCTGGGTTAAAGGTATGCATGACTCTGCCCTAATCTTATATAGGTTTTGTGATTTATATTCATATCTTTTACTTGTACAACAAGCTGTCTTACAGACTGAATAGTTTCCCCAAATTGCAACTGCCCATTCTTAGAACTACTGAGGACTTCTTTTAAGTCCTTATTCTTTCTTTAAAGTTAACACATCACATTAGAGAAGTTCTGTAGGAGTCTTGTCTGTGAACACCTGTTGGGTGTGGCTTCAGGCAGAAGGAAGCAGAAAGAGGGAAAGGTAAGGCATGGTCCTTTTATTGGGTCAGCAGATTGAGTAGGAAGGGCTGAGAAGCCCTCCCGCATTTCCTTGTATTTTTTTTTTCTGTGTAAGTGTTCCCCGATAAACATCCATTTATCATTTATTTTGGGTCTAGTGAAATCATTACACCTTTGCCTTCAGAGTCCCCCTGATTCCCAAAGTAGTTCTCCTATTAATATGTTTCATATTAATTTACTCTAATAACTAGCTTGGTGATTTTGAGAGACCCAACTGTTTTCCCATTAAATTTCAACCATTGTAGTGACATAAAATAGATCAATTCATGTCTATAATTTCAGTGCACAGAACAGACAGTGTGTAAACATTGCAAAGGCATGGAAGAGCATGTCAGTGTTTCGTTTATCAAATTATTAACTATAAATAATACATTTTCTTTATAGATAGTTACTGGATCATTAATAGATGAGATCCTCTATATATTAAGACCAATGTTATAATTAAAGCTTTATGTGGTCTAAAGATTTTTCGCTATTTATATTGCAAATAACACAAAGTTGAATACAGCACTACAGGATTTATGGACAATATTTTAAAGAGTAACTTCATTAGTTTTATCGGGATTTGGGGACATTTAGTAATTATAACTTCTATACTGCTATACAGAAATGCACTCCATTGCAACACACTGAGGTTATATGCTACTATATTTGCAATTTCATTATGTTTGTGAAAAGTAAAAATCACCCTGACAACAAACCATAATAATATCAGTACTGACTATATTCTTTAAATATGACACCAAAACTTTATTAGGAAGTTGATATTATGGGCTAAAATTTTAATAAAATGAATCCAAGTTGACTCACTGGTTGAGTTAATTCCAAACAGAACTAAATGTCATCACAAAAAATTTCCAAAAATTTCCATATATATGATTCTGAATATACAATTTTTCTTTAAGCAATATAACTAAACTAGCTTTTTGAAACAAAAAAATACTCCAATGTTTATATTCCAGTTTACCACCAGTACCTTAGAAAACTCAGAAAGAGTGGTTGTAAAGGGGGCAAAATGTACCACAAGCAGAAAAATGTTCCTGCTACTCCCTGGATTTCCCTGATGCTGTGCAGATATTTTAAACATGACTTTGAAAGCTGCTTTTTGTTCTCTTAGTGACACTGTCATATTGCCTTCAGAGCAGCTATTTGTGTGTCTGCCTTTTACACCTAACACTTTTCTCCTTTCCCACCTCCCATTTGTGAGGAGAATTTTTAAGAGCATTTGAGTCCAGGAATGCAAAATTATGGTTCCCAAAGCAAGTGTGACTCAGGCAGGTTGTGAATTAAGGCAATAAAGAAAATGTCTATGTTCAAGTTTTATTTTTATTCATTTCACAAACGTTATTGCCTGGAATAGCCTCATGAGACAGGAACCTTATGAAGATCCACTTCAGCAAATTTTGTACTCATTTGGTGATCTCTAAAATGGAAATGGAATTGACCAAAGTGACTGAAATTCAGTTAACATAGGATAGAGGCCAATTTCCTTCCTCCCCCAGGCACATACTTTTCTCTGGTGTGTGACGCCTTTGCCTCTTTCTAAATATCACACATGCAAACCCTATTCGCTTGAAAGTCCGCTTCAGCTTCCTAGCCAGCCAGCACCCACATTTAAATGAGTCCATAACTAATGCGTTTATCTCTCTGTAATTTTTGGAATTGTTACTAAAATAAAATAATTATTTATATATTTATCACTGTGATAGTAATCTTATCCCCCCCAAATTTATTACATTGTCACCTAGTAAGTGATACAGTACCTATCTTGTATAGGAATCAAATAAGCCTGAAATATTTAATGAGCCTCTCAGAAAGAAAATACCATGTGTTTTCTTCCATATGCAGAATTTAGATTTTTAAAAGCAAAATGAGAAGCAAGCAGAAGGATAATATTTGGGAGTTGGCAGTAGGGACCAGCAGGAAAGAGAGAGAAATAGGAGTGGGTGTGAGGGATGAGAAAGATCAAAGTACACTGTGTACACCTGTGGAACTCACACAAAGAAATCCATGATTCTGTATGAGTCATATATGCCCATAGAAATGAATGAGTATTTTCTTTTTCATATAAACTTGAGCAGTCACTCCAGTTGTTTGTTTCAAAGAGGTATCTCCTCTGGGTTGACTGACAGCTTGCTGGTAATCCTTTCTGTGAAAATCAAGTGAGACTTATCTTTTGTTTTAACGATTCAATCACCATGCAACTCCATCCTAGTATCCTTTTAAGTGTGTTGCCACGATACACACAAGCAAAAGAGAAGTGTTCGGCTTGGTTCCAGACTGGCTCAGATTCTGAACTCTTCAAATGGAGGATTGATGGCAGCTTTGAATTCCTAACCACAGTGCCCACTGAATACCCTAGTATCTATGAACAAAGCAGTGAATGGAATCTACCATATCACTTTGAAAGACCAAAAGCAGAGTTAAGGAAACCCCTCACTTAAAATGAAGGACAGTCAGACCTAGAAAGCACCAGCAACTTCCTCACAGGAACCTAAGATAGCAGGATCCCAAGAATTCACACTGCACCTCCCACAAGTGATAGCTGAATCTCCGGTTTGCCCAGACAAGGTTAATTAGCACACCTCGAGGCCCCTGCTGGGCCAAACAGTGAGACCATCAGGCCTCAAGGAGAATAGCCCAGGACTGGTCACGTACTCAGCGGACAGGGAGTCACAGCCCCACCCTAAGCTTGTGGTTTTTTCCTTTAAATATACCTGAATCGAGAAAATTGTTGCTTCTCTAGCCTGTGTGCTGAGGGAAGCCCGCTTGCACAACCGTATCCCGTTTATTAAAGCCTCTTGTATGTTGCATAAACTGGACTGGACTTTGAGTTCTTGGGGGTATTGACCTAATCGGGGAGACTCCTCATTCTGAGGGTCTTACAACTTGATGCTAGTTGCCATTCTGTAAACAGCTTCCACCTTGTGATGTCACCTAGTGACTAAAGAGAGCAAATGTACATCATTTTCTTCTGTGTATTCATCATGAACCACTCATCTGAGGGCAGACAATTCTCTGCTCTTAAGTCTTCTGCGTTCTCCCAGTGCAGAACTCTATTTTTAAGTAATTGCTGACAAATGTCTTTTGGAATCAAAATTATCAAATTTTATACCTGTGAGGGTCATGTAGTAAATCAATAGAATGTATCTTCAATGTTATAGGTTGGGCCCTATATAGATGAGTCAGCTTCATCTTGCCTCAAGGTCAGAGAGTTCAAAACTGTCCTTAATAAGTCAAAAGACTTAAAGGTCTAATGCTTGGGTACTGCAGGATATTTCAGCCTTGGTATTGGATGTCTTCTCTAAATAACAACAGACTTGGACTCAGGTGTGTTTACTCTTGACTGTGAAAGCTGCATAACAGGTGTGGTAACAAATGCCTGGAGGATTAAGGGAATTAAGTCTGTTATTAAGTCCCTATATGTGATAATAGAAGTTTTTTCCCATGTCAACCCTTTTGATTGGGTACTTAAGAATGTTGAAGAATAAACTAGTGGTGTTCAATTTTCCCTAGGTTGCCCTCCTGACTCTATCCTGTGTCTCTGTCTTTCTCTTAGTATCTTTATCTACTCTTTCTGAAGCCACACTCCCCCCCACCAAGGTATGAACTGGGCAAGTTGTCTGTCTCTGACTGTAGCCCCACAAAGATAGCCTCCCACAAATAATGTATGTTTTGGATTAAGTATAATCATGGGAAATCCAAAATTGGGAAGTAAAATTGCTGATTCTTAGGAATATACATGAACAAAAATTATGGGAAAGAGTGATCAATTCTGTTGTATGTAAATGAATAGAAATGATTGCGTTGTTTACAGTCTTCAGAAACAGTCATTGTGTATGGAAGACATGGGGGAAACCTTGTTCAATGAACTGGACAGAAGTTGTAATGATAAAGGTTCAAATTAAAGATGTTTCAGACAAAAGAAAAATCCTGGGTAAACTAGGGGAGTATAAGTGTTTCTGATCTCTGGTCAGCGGGTGATACTGGCCAGAATACCAGTGATTAAATCATCTGCATTAATGATGTGCAGGCAGGGAGTTAAGTTTGTTGAATTTGAAAGTGCTATATTTGATTTGATATTAAGTGACTTTCAGGGAGGGAAAATATCTATTTGACCTCTTGAGATGGGGGCCTTTTAAAGTAAACTACAAAGGAGGTTTGGCAAGAGAAATGTTTATAAGATTTTATGTTTTCTGTACATATGACTTGACAGGAAATACTTAAATGCAAAATAGTGGATAGATTTGGGCATACCACTCTCAAAAATGAAAGGGTGTTTGGCTTTGACAAATGATAAGTCATTCCAAGTAAGTAGTGGCTACAAGGTGGGGTGGGTCATGGAAATGAGAAGTTGTCTTCATTGGATCTATTGATACTGTCCTCTTTCAATGATGGCCTTATTTCCAATGGCAATGTTTTTTCCTATTTCTCATGCAGTGGGACACCAAAGGGAAATGAATCCTTCTGACATTCCTAGGACACACAATCTCACAGAAAACTACCTGTTTTTCTGGCTCTTAAAAATCTTTCTGCTACCCAAAATTAAGGGACAGGAGATATATTAACCCCCATATATATATATATGATATATATATATATGCCTGTGTTTATGCCTATAATTCTATCATCTATTTACTTATCATTTATGTATCTATCTACCTATCTATGTATCTTTCTATCTATTTTTATATATCTGCATGTTATATCAGTTGGAATTAGGCTCCACAATCTTACATTTTGATTGGTTGTCGTTTTGTGTAAAGGTCTTCATTTTTTGCAAAGAGAAGTTTCTTTAAAGATGAGTGAGAACTAGATTCATCTGTGAGTATAAGGACAAATATAGCTTGATATTATGCTGGTTTAGTGAAGTGGCAATTGCAGGTTTTTCTGCAAGTTCCATGACTTGACTAGCCCAAGGTATCCAGCATCAGGAATGATTTCCCTTTTGTTAAGAACATTGTAAGTCCACATAGAGCACATAGACATATATGTATGTAAACAGCAATTAATGAAAAAAGGCAGTCATAAAGTTGAATGAGAGAATAGGTATATGAGGAAGTTTGGGGGAGGAAATGATATATTCTCAAAAAGAAAAGAAAAGAAATACATGCTTGGTTTTAAGCACTTGAGGGGAAGATAGAGAACTCTTTCTGAATCTTGGGATTCTTAATGGTGTTCCTTTGAAAACAATCCTTATGAAGAAGGATATATATGAGAGTAGCACATTCTGGCCACTTTAGAGCATTGAATTCTTAATTCTAGACATTGGACCTCAATTTATGTGTGCACTAAGCATTTCATTGGTTTAAGCAAGCAGCCATCTGCTTTAGCATCTTTTGTATAATAGTAGCCAACTTCTGTTGAACTATTCCACTGTACTGATAGAAACATGGCGGTACCAACTTTTCAGATCCAGGGCTTCATAGCCAATTGCCTGAAAACTTGCTTGAGACAATCAGTTTTAAATTATTCCCTTTGACTTCCAAGTTGAGTGACAAACGTATAAGTTCTTGTATACTTCTTCTAATTAGTGATTATTAGAGATGACTTGTAATGTGAAATGAAAAACAGAAAAATATTCATACATATTTCAACAGACAGCATCTCATGTACAGTATATCTGTCTGTAGATTGTATGTAGAAATAAGGAGGAAAATAAATTTTATTTGAATAACAGTACTTGAACACAAACATGATTTTCTGGAAAATACTATGAAACCCAAGTTTCTCATTTATCATTCTGGATATTATAAGAGGACTTTTTATTTTTTATGTTCATCAGTTTCTTGAACAATTATGGTAGCTATTGTAATTGCAAAGTGAGACACTATCAGCCTATCTGAAGACAAGATGAGATGAAATATCTTGACATCAGTTGCAGAAGCATCACATAATCCCATTAGGAGCATTTATATTGCCATGGTACCATCTGGCTATCTCTTGTTAGGAAGTCTTCTTTCACAGATTAATATTCTTCATCATACATTTATTCATGGGTGAAGAGTTGTCCAATGAAAACAATGCAACAGATCATTCCTGCAGTTCTTTTATCTACAAGAAAACATCAGTGCCTTTTTTCTTTAGTGCATCCTGGAAAGGTTCTTAAACTCAACGTTGAGATTTAAAATTCCCATCCCTGAAAGGATATTTATGTTTCATATTTTAAGAAATGAAAACTCTTACAAGCCATGGCAGGGAGAAGAATCAGATTTTATCATGAAAAGCAAAGAAACGAAAGTTCTATCTGCCAGTTAAAAGACTGTCTGAATGAACAATATTAATCAGAAGGTACAAATTCACAAAATGACATTCAATTAAAAGAAACCAGGCAGCTTTGCTGAATGTAGAGCAATATCCTTTTTAAATCTGAGCTTCAGTGTAGCATCCTTAATGTTTATTTGCATTTTAATTGCCTGAAAAACAGTAGGATATTAGTGAAATTCCTCAGAAGGCAAATAGTCAAAAGACTCATGTAAGGCCTGTAGTTAATGATTCTCTCGGTAGTGCTGCAGATCCTTTCCTTAATGGGATGCCTTCAGGTGAGAGTTTCTCGTCATTCTGTGGCACCTTGCAATGCTCTTCGGAAGTGCTTTTTACTATGGCTTTCCAGTATTTGAGCTAGGAGATAGGGTCTCCTCTTTGGACAATAGCCAGAGAAAATGTCAAGCATGACAGTGGTGTTCCAGCAGTGTGAATGAACAATAGCCTATGTTGCATCATACAAGAAATGAGCAAAGATTTCATTTGGCAGAAATTCTTTAGAAATTGAAGAACTGAAATTTCTCTCCATGACTCTCATTCACAGACTAACGCATTTTCAAACAAGGAATAAAACACTCTCTTTAGACTCCCCATCCCCACCTCACAAAACCTGCAACAGTATTTTGATATTCATATATATCCAAGTCCTTTTTGGGTGCATAATTACATGGCTGAAATGCCAACAATAGGTGCAGCTAATGTCTGGGAACCTTTATTTTCACTGAGAAAAATCAATACGAAGCTCAGGCAAAAATATTGTAGAAAAATGCACTCTCTTGTAGATTAATATCATAAATATAAAATTAGGTAAGGGAGACACATTTGTGAAAAAATTAATTACTTGGAAAAATCAAGTGTAAAGTAGGTTATCTGTGGAAATTTTTATTGTTTTAATGAATTATCTTGCACAGCGTCCTCTTGCCCTTCTTATTTGCTGAGCTATCATCAGATTGCTGTAATGAATAATTTATTAACTTTCCCCCATCACTTTCTATAAGAGAAGAAAAGTATCAAATGCAGAAAGAGGCTTAGACAGCTCTAATGTCAGTCCATTTTACACATGATTTCACATCAGTGGAAACATACATTACATGTATGAATCACAGGGTTTATGGGTATGTAGGTATACATTTATGTGCATATGTCAATGTGTATATATCCTTTGAAAGCTGAGTAAAATAAAAATTAAATTCAACAGCATGGACAGAGACCAAAATAGTTACTTTCTTTCTGAATTCAAACCATCAGTGCTTTTGCAGCTAAGTGCTATGATGGTCATGGAAAAGAATAGCTTTGGTGTATGTATGTGTGTGTGTGTGTGTGTGTGTGTGTGTGTGTGTGTGTGTGTGCGTGCGTGCACGCACACACTCTGTGATAGATGCTGACACAAGCACTCTATGCACTCATGAACTACCTCTTTGGGACTATGATATAAATGAATATAAAAATATATAAAATGACCATTTTATAACTGAACAATGATGCAGGAAAAAAAATCTGTGTACTTGTGTTGAAGTTTCAGGATAATTAGTTAGTAGAGCCAATACTAGAGCCCAGGGACTTAATGCCAGACCTTTCTCATAATCATTATTTTATGTTGCTGCATTGTGTTTAGAAATAAGCTTGGAAAAAAGATATAAGTGGTTAAAAAATTATTTACTCTGTGTTTGTCCCCAAAATTTCACAGTTTATTTTCTAGTCTTGTATTTTCAGTATTGTTTTATATTTTAGTATTGATCCTCATGGGGTCCTCAGGCTTCCAAAGATCAAGTGCCACCTCCTTCAGCAGTACTTTCTTATAATGACCTAAATCAGATCACAGAGCACCAACTAGACAGCAACAGGTTTTCTTGTATTTGCATTATATGGTAGAAACTGATGCTTTAAGCCACTCCTCATCTCTTTATTTGAAGTCTTGCTTTCATAGATTGTAGAATTGCAAGATATGCAAACAACACATATCTGCCTTATTGCTGCAGGTACAAAATCCGTAGTAAATACATCAACTATTATCAGTCTGAACTTCACCAGAAATTTCTGATAGAGAAACATAAATTCTATCCAGATCACTCGCTGTATATCAGGAAAAGGGGGGCTATGCTAGGTTGGTGGTCATTTGGTTTTCAGAAGCATTCCCCACTCATCAGCTGCCCTGATGTTTGTCAGGGCTAAACCCTATAGTCACATTTTCCAGTCTTCCCCTATTTCTCTGGGCTCAGCTTGCTTTGGGGACATACATACACAAGACTGGAGTGTGAAGGATATAAAAATTAGGGAGGTTTTGATAAAATATTTTGGAAGTGTGCTTGTTATGATCATGCTTTCCTCAAGATAATTCAGGAATCTCAGATTGTAAACCTTTCTTCATTTGTTTCAGACAATCTGCAATTTGATTATAATGTCTAGTCTTTATCTGTATTTCTTTGAAATCCTTTATTTGCTTTTTATTATTTCTATTTCTGATACTATTGATTGTCTCTTGCTCAACTCTATTCTTCTTGTTTAAAATGCTTAAGCCAGTTTTATTTTCATTATTGGACCCAGGAAGGAACAGGATATCCCACAGTTGTGTAGTGCCTAGTAAAGCAGCAACATCACCTTTTGAACATGCAAAGGAGGTACTAATGTCATTCTTGTTATTAATTATTTCCTTCTTTATAAATTTATCTTTGTAGCATCAGCAACAATGCTTCATTTTTCTGTAATTGATAAAGAATGTTTACATTCAAATAACCTCTTTTTTCCACTGATGCATGTGTTCTCTTTTTTCCCAGTATCTACACATATTTTTTTAATTTAAATTTAAACAAGCTAGTTTTACATGTCAATCCCAGTTACCTCTCCCTCCCCTCCTCCCCTGTCCCTTCCAACCACCATCTCATCCCCTCTCTGATCCCCAGAGAGGGTGAGACCTTTTATGGAGGATCTTCAAAGTCTGTCATATTACTTGGAGCAGGGCCCTGCCCCCTTCCCCTGTGTCTAGGCTGAGAGGAAGGTATCCCTCTATGTGGAAAAGGCAAAGTCCATTTGGGTAAGTATTCTTACATTGTAAAGGGCAAAATATAAACAAGATGATGAGAGCTATGTAGCTCATATTTGTTTACATCAAGTATTTCCTTGATGGTTAAAAAAAGACCTGATAGAATATGAGTTTTCAAGCCAATTATATCTCCAGAAATTATGGTCCCCAGAGGACATGCTGCAACTACTTGTATCTTTCTGAATTGTTAACCATTGAAAAGTGAAGGGTGGTTTTCCTCATTCTTGCCTATAAAAAGTCACAAGAGAGAGCAACTCCTTCACCTTTCTAGAGTGGTGACTGAGACAGCCACAGACAGAGCTGTCATCCATCAGTGTGCCAGCACAAAAGAGGCCACAAGAAGTTTTGCATGCAGCTGGAGTTGCTGAGTAAGATTCAGCTCCTGATTCCTGGTATGGAGCTACAGAATTTATAAGATGCATGCTGCAATTATTTCCAATATGGTAGACACATGGGTGCTATTTCCCCAGCCAGATGGAGAAAGCAAGCCATCTTCTTCTTGGCTCCCTTGCTGCCCTTTAGTGGCTTACTCATTGTTACATTCAGTCATACTGTCTACTTTCTAGAAATGCCCTGATGCCTATGAATGTTTTATATCTTTCAAGGAATGCAAAGTCAATATATAACACTTGACTTTCAGTAGTTCCACAGTTAAGCTGAGGAAACAGCTACCAGTTAAATTATTGTGTGGTTATATTAGGTACAGTTAAACATATATAGTCTAAAATTAAATCAGCAAGTCCTTCTCTTTGTGTATCACATTGACTTGGCATTAAATATGAGGGATGGAATGACTCATGAATTAACTAAAAAGAATTGTGCACACATAAACAAGTAAGGGCCCACCAGTGCAAATTACAGGCAAGAAGCACCGAAATGC
This sequence comes from Cricetiscus sungorus, assembly GCA_030556225.1. Classification (NCBI taxonomy): domain Eukaryota; kingdom Metazoa; phylum Chordata; class Mammalia; order Rodentia; family Cricetidae; genus Cricetiscus; species Cricetiscus sungorus. Next base: position 38,662,006 of record JANBXA010000600.1, read on the forward strand.
TGATTGAGTTCCAGAGAATTCAGAGTACTTTGTTGACACAGTCATCCTTTTTCAAAAGTTATTTTTCTTTAAAATACTCTAACGACCTTGTTTTGTACACAGAAATCAGATACAGAACTGACCTCTCTCTCTCTCTCTCTCTCTCTCTCTCTCTCTCTCTCTCTCTCTCTCTCTCTCTCTCTTAATTTAAATTTGAAACAAAGTTGTTTTACATGTCAATCCCAGTACCCTCACCCTTCCATCCTCCCCTATCACTCCTACCAAACCCTAGCCCACCCTCTTTCTGCTCCCCAGGAAGGATGGGGCCTTCCATGGGAAGTCTTCAAAGTCTGTCATGTCATTTGGGGTACTGCCTAGGGCTTCCCCCATGTGTCTAGGCTGAAAAAGTATCCCTCTATGTGGGATGAGCTCCCAAAGTTCATTTATATATTAGGAATAAATACTGATCTATTACTCTAGGCCCCATAGACTGCCCAATCTTCCTAACTAACACCCACATTCAGGTGGTCTGGGTCAGTCCTATGCTGGTTTCCCAACTAACAGACTGCAGTACATGAGCTGCCCCTTGTTCAGGTAAGCTGACTCTGTGGGTTTGTCCAGCCTGGTCTTGACCCCTTTGCTCATCACTCCTCCCTCTCTGTAACTGTATTCCAGGAGTACAGCTCAGTGTTTAGCTGCAGGTGTCTGCTTCTACTTCCATTGACTACTGGATGAAAGCTCTAGGATGACATATAAGGTAGTCATCAATCTCATTATCGAGGAAGAACATTAAAGGTAACCTCTCCACTATTGCTTTTATTGTAAGTTGGGTTCATCCTTGTAGATCTCTGGGCATTTCCCTAATGCCAGATTTCTCCTTAAATCTATAATGGCTGCCTCTTTATAGTATGTCTTTTTTTGTTCTCTATTCTTTTCCTGTCTCAATCTTCCTGTTCCCTCATGACAACCTCTCCCCACTTCTCTCCTTTTCTTTCTCCTAACTCCCTCTCCCCTCCCTCCATGCTCTCAATTTATTTGGAAGATCTTGTCTCTTTCCTCTTTTCTGGGGGACCATGTATGTCTCTCTTAGCTTTTCTTTTTGTTTCCTAGCTTTTCTGGATGTATGAATTGTAGGCTGGTAATCCTTTGCTTTATGTCTAAAATCCATAAATGAGTTAGTACATACCATGTTTGTCTTTTTGTGACTGGGTTTCCTCATTCAGGATGGCTTCTTCTAGTTCCATCCATTTCCCTGCAAATTTCAAGATTTCCTTATTTTTTGTCTGCTGAGTAGTACTCCATTTTGTAAATGGACCACATATTCTTTATCCATTCTTCAGTTGAGGGGCATTGAGGTTGCTTCCAGGTTCTAGCTATTACAAATAATGCTGCTATGAACATAGTTGAACAGATGTCCTTGTTGTATGAATGTGCATCTTTTAGGTATATGACTAAGAGTGAAATTACTGGATCTTGTGGTAGATTGATTCCCATTTTCCTGAGGAACCACCATACTAATTTTAAAAATGGTTGTAGGAGTCACATCCTCTCCAGCATAAACTGTTTTTGGTGTTTTTGATTTTAGCCATTATGACAAGAGTAAGATTGTATCTCAGGGTTGTTTTGATTTGCCTTTCCCTGATGGCTAAGGATGTTGAGCAATCTTTTAAGTGTCTTTCAACCATTTTAGATTCCTTTATTGAGAATTCTCTATTTAGCTCTGTACCCCACTTTTTTATTGGACTATTTAATGTTTTGGTGACTAGCTTCTTAAGTTCTTTTGGAAATCAGCCTTCTGTCAGATGTAGGTGGTGAAGATTTTTTCCCAATCTGTGGGCCGACATTTTGTCTTGTTTACTGTGTCCTTTGCCTTACAGATGCTTCTCAGTTTCAGGAGGTTCCATTTATTAATTGCTGATCTCAATGTCTGTGCTACTGGTGTTATATTCATCAAGAAGTCTCCTGTATCAATTCATTCAAGGGTACCTCTCACTTTCTCTTCTAAGAGGTTCAGTGTTGCTGGATTCTTGTCAATGCCATAGCAAATGCAATCCCTTTTGGGATAAGAGTAAGCTTTTTTTCTGCCCAGATCCAAACAAATAGAGACTTCAGCCTCATCTGTCTCACAAGAATATACTTGAAAACTTTCCCTGTTCACAAAGATGTCATTTTTTCTTGTGTGAAATAAAGGGCTACATATACTAAGAAGCATTTATAGATCCTGGTGGAATTAAAACCAGGCTTTTCTTCAATATAGCAAGCAGCTTAGATACACCATTTACAATATAACATAACTCAATCTTAGGAATGTCATAGTAGGATATTCATGTAGATTTTATAAAAACACCCATGGTCTTTAGCTGTCCTCTATTGTGAGTGAAATGCTATCTGTCTAGAGGTAATGAATTTCTAATGCAAAGAACCTTCCACTGATCAGATTTTACTTAATCTTGTCATTTTTTTCCCCAAGATTTTTAGATTTGCTTGTTGTAAGATGTTTGTACATCTATTAAGATTTACATTGAATTGTAAATGATGACACACCTATTTTTCTCAAGGTATATCTCATTTCTAATAAGCTAGTCTAATGACTAAGTTGTTCTTCCATGTGACAAATACATTCCATTTTTGATTTATGAGCATACTAATGCCTTCTTTAAGTTGGAACTACTCAACATATATTTATTAATTATTAATTGGTAAGCATATACTCTATTGGTACACATGGATAAAGAAATATTTATCCAAACTTATAAAATAAAATACTAGAATTTCTCTTATAATAATCACCTTTTAAAATTATTTTCTGTTTCCTCAAACGTGGGAGGGTTCTGTGTGTTGTATATCAAGGCACATGTGTGTATAGTAGGTTGTGTACTGAAGTCCTGGTAAATACATTATGAATGCATCAAAAGCAATTAAGCTATGTGATTTTGATTATGTATATTATCAAACTGTATTAACAGCTGGCAGTATGGATGGGGGAAATCCTCCATCTACTCCAGGTTTAATTTACTGTACAATCTTATTACTATTCTCTGAAGCTGAAAAGTCATTTTGAATAAGGCATTATATTTCATTGCATAAATGCTATTCTTTTCTTTGTACACAGTGAATTGCAGCTAACATTACATACAATGCCTAAGGCTGGCAGGCACATATGGATTGAATTTTATAATTATTCTCTTTATTATTTGCACAAACATAGAGTACAGCTCCATGGTGCCAACCCTTCCTCTGGTCCCAGTACCTTGGCATCGCTCAGAAACTGGTTTCTGCTTTTGTGGTTCTATAATTTTCTTTAGGCCAAAACAACACCTGCCCTTGGTCTAGGCAATTGCACAACCAGCAGGTGGAAGAACACTTAGCAGAGTCCCTTGTTTACAATAGACACTTGATACCTTGCTGTGTAGGGTTAAGGTTCCATTCAGAGAACAAATAGACTTTAACCAAGAATTGAACTTCCAAGTTGGGGTGTCTGTTTCCCCAGTGCCAGCTTGGCTTACTGTGTTTGGCTCTGTAATAGTCTCCCTGTCTGCCTGACAATAACCAGCTATCTCTCTAATTACATTTGTAAACTGTCCCTTCCCTGGCTATCCTATTCTTCCTGCCTGCTCTGTTGGCTGCCACAGTCTGTACTGTAATACATGTTGGTCAGTGATGACATTCTACTTCTTGAATGTAGCCTAAACAGTGACTCTGTCAGGCCAAGGGCAGCTTTACAGCTCAGCCGCTCAGACCCTTGACTGTGCTTTTCATCGTACTCTGCTGCATGACAGCATTGATCTGTCAACATACCTATGTTTTATATCTGTCCTCGTCCCTCCTTGTATATATCACCTTGCACCCTCACTGCACTGAGGTCCCCAACAATAGTAGGTCTCATGACTACCCTCTATTTTCATATTGTATCCTGGTCCCTAATTCATTCTGTCTCATTACCTTTCTTCTACCTTAAATTCATGACTTCTCTGTGTCTCAAAATATACCTAGTCCTCTCTCCTTCCTAAAATTCTGACCTCTAGTGTGGTGATATATTGTTTATGATCTAATGAAACTTGCATGGAGATCATAATGCAGGCCTAGCCAAAGCAATAGAGGCCAGGCAGCGGTGGCACACACCTTTAATCCTAGGACTCGGGAGACAGGTATATGGATGTCTGCAGGTTCAAGGCCACCCTGGGCTACATGGAGTGAACCAGTCTAAAAGAGTAACAGAACTCATGCCTTATATACAGAGAGGTATATAAGGAAGAAATAAAGGGTCTCATGTGGCAATTAGTCTCCAGCCACACTGATGACAGGAAGAGTTTTGCTTCCAGTCAGAGAAAGCAGGATCTCCATTTCAGCCTTGGAAGAAGTAAGAGCTACTGGCTGGCTGTTTTGATTTTCTGTTCTTCAGCTTGAACCCCAATATCTATCTCTGGATTTGTATTATTTGTGCTACAAATTGGCACCCATTCTAGTCATATTACCCTCTAAACCCTAGCAAGTCCTTTTGTCCTGAATACTGTTCTTTGTGCATGGTCACACTCTTCTCTCTGATGGCACTGCTACCTTGCACTATCCTGGTTTCTGCTCTTGTACACACAATTCCTTGCTGCACTCTATCCAACAGTTACCAGACTCTGTGTTCTGACTGTGCCTACTGTAGCTATGTTTGCATTTCTGGGTTTCCTACACCTAACTTACATTCTTGACTTTTTCCTCTAACATCACAGACACCTATACAAGTCTCACTGTATCTGGAAGAATAATGAGCATGTGATAAGTATTTTTGGTTTGGTCTATGAAGGTCTGCAGTAAGTTCTCACATGAAGCTGTCATGGAAAGACAGTCACATACAACAATAGATGCATGTATGTACTATATAGAATTCTTTATGAAGTGGGGTAGTAGTCAGGACTTAAAATGTGACATATAGATCTGTAGTGTCTTTTAATCTCTAGTAGGGGTATAGCCCTTTACCACCATTTTTACCATCTAACTCAGAAATTATATTTACTTAAATGATACATTAAAGTAGCATATAGATGTTTGAAAAACTATATAGGTTACAGGGACAATGAAATGGAATTAGGACTATTTGTATGATGGTGGTCAATAAATAGATTTATCTAAGACACATTGTACATGAGTACGAAATTTTCAAAGAATAAGTAAAATATTTAATAATAAAGTTAAAATACAGGAATTTTAAAAATATACATCCTTGGCAAAGAAAATTAAAATCCTGAAACATTGACAGTCTAGCATGAAACTTCCTTTATTAGTATCAAGAACCACATTTGCATAAACACTCAGAAATACAGCAAGGTTAAGGTGACCACTGTCTCCGGTCTCTGGATAATTTCAGCAATTCCTATCTGATAGTATCACTATCAGAATAGTTTAGATATACAGGCATCACTACCACAGATGGATACATATTCGTGATAATGCATCTCACATCCTTGGGGACATAAGGTGCCACTGATGAGTGGGATACATGGGGAAAAACAGACACACAGTGTTTGAGCTATAGGTTCAGATTGTGCTTCAGTGGGGCTCATATCAGTGTCTGGTCCCAAAGTTGCCTAGTGGCATGCCAGAGAGCAAGCAGTCTTCCAGACATACTCAGTAGGTGTGGTACCTCTCAGCTCTTCTCATCCAACTCATACCCTAAATCTTTCCAGCCTATGGGCTTCGCTTCCCCTCTCCCAGCTTCTCTTTCCCATATAATCCTTCCATTTTGGCCACAAGATTATTTGGTTTTCTTGGTGTTCTCTTGGTCTGCTTGCCCCCTTCTCTATTCTCTTCAGCTGTCATTCTTTCTCCTTCCTGAACACCCCATCCTGGCCCAGATAAGATGCTTTTGAAATGCCTCTGGCTGGACGCTCCCTCTTATCTACAATAAATCCTCTTCAACCATATACCTTGGAGGAGTCTAGTCCTCATTTCAATTGATTACATGCAGACTTTGAGCCCTTGTACATTTATTGGATTTAAAACCAAGTACCATTATTTCCTGGTTGAAATTTTTAAGCAGCTTATTGAACTTCTATACCCCTAATATGAAATGTTAGAAATACTTCTGGTGTAATGTTGGGGCTTGATACAAGTTAGTAGTTATGATTGCAGCTGTCTAGGCCCTTGGGGCTATTTGCTAGTCTCACATAAAGGTTATATATAAATATAGTATTTATGTAATAGTGACTCTTGGAAGTTTCTGAATAGTTAAGTTAGTTACTTTGAAACCCTGGAGAGGAAGACAGATTAGCTCCAATGTATAAATAAAGAATTTGAATATGTATAGTTTTAAGTGATTTTTGGTTAACCCACTCAGTTCTTTAGTGCATCAGGATTATTTACCTTTCTGAAGCAGTTAGAGAAACAGTTGTCTGAGTCATGTCTAATGACATCTTAGTGGAAAACATTTCTCAACATGCTAAACTTTTGGCCACAGAAAACTCAACCCAAGCCACTGAAAGATTTGGAGCTTTTACTGACAGCTTGTCAAAAAGAAATTGCTCCATTTCGAAAGCATGCTTGATCATGCATGCCTATGTGTGTGTGCATGCGTGCGTGCATGTGTGTGCGTTTGTGTGTGTGTGTGTGTGTGTGTGTGTGTGTGTGTGTGTGTGTTTGAGAGACTTTTATACAAGCAAAACCCATTTGTTTGACAATTTGGAATACCTTGTCATACAGCACTGTGGGTTTCAGCTCTTGCTTTCCATCTGCAGCTTCGTATGGATGTCTATTTACTCTGTCCTCCCTGTTCATCAGACTTAGCAGGATCTCTGCTACTCCAACTCCACATGCTCTTTGTTGCCTCTAGGTCTTTTCAGTCAAACTGTTGATCCCTCACCAATGATAGTGACATCTGTGTTTCAGCTCCCATATCCCTTCTTTGAGGAGGTGTTTTACATTTCTCAGGACTGTGGTTCAGTGCCTCATTTTCATGATCTTCTGGCACCTTGAAAATATTTTAAGGCCTTTTAAATTTCATGGAAACAGAAACCATGACTTCTTTGTCCCCAGCGCATTCTTCATGTCTTGCACACACTCAGTTTCCTCTTGATAGGCTAACATTACAGCCCTGGACAGGTGCCCACAGCTGATGCCATGTCATAGGGAATTTCGCGATGAGAGAGAGAAGAGATTACAGTGGTCCAAGCAACCAAACTGCAGTTGGAAAACAGTAAGGGGACTGTTTGTCTTACCGGAAAGGACTGCATTGGGAGGCCGAGAAACACAACACACTTTATTTAACAGCTTAAGGAAACCGTAATGGATTTCTGCTTTTGTCTTCATAGTGTGCCTTTAACCTGGAACGCTAAGCCCTTGTCACAGTTCTGGCACTGTTGGCAGTGCTGGTGGCTGTAGCAGTGATACTCTGCTCCAGGCTGCTCATGGTCATACAAAATCTCTGCTGCTGGCTGGTGGCCCACTGGTCCTCTGGAATCCCAGGGTGCTCAGCCATGGCTGCATGCTGGCTATTTTTGGTAGAGATATGAACCCAGTGGTATTGGATAATGTTCCTGTGGGGTACTGACAGCATTGTCAGAAGGTATGTAAGTGACCAAGTGCTTTACACTATTTGCATACACTTTCCTCTGAGTTTTACACTTTAAGAATGAAAGGCCTCACCCTCCCTGGTGAGTGGGTGAAGGATGGGATAGGGAAGTTGGTGGGGGGTATGGGAGAATGGGACAGAGAAGGAACTGAGATTGATATGCAAAATAAGATGATTTATAATAATAATAATAATAATAATAATAATAATAATAATAATAATAAAGTGTGCTACTGTCCCCATTTCAAAGCAAGTCCAACTATTATTTCTATTCAGCTTTTTGGAAACAGTTTTCCTCCCTAGAACTTGAGTATTACAACATAGTTCTCCAAGTGGGGACCTTTGGACCACCTATGGGAAATAATGGAACGAATAATAATAAAACTACCCAAGATGGCCATGTTGAAGTATTATGTCCTAAGAATCAAAGCAAGACTAGCTATAGTGGTCCATCAAATCCAGTGGGTAGAGTTGTGCATTGCACAATTGAAAAGCACCATATAGTTACGTTTGCAATTGCCTATCCCAGTGGGTTTTCAAACATCTGCCATTTAAATTTCGTGGGTAGATGAACACATTCTCTCCTTGCACATAATGGGAGCACCCAAGTAGAGGGAGAAAAGGGACAGTAGAGACTAGGGAAACAGCATTGTCTGGCACTACTAGGGTTATATCTCATTATAGGGATTTAGTCTCTGTCTTCTGGCAGGCAACAGATTTGAAACAGACACAAAGCCAACTATTTTCTGGCTGTGTTTTCTAAATACTTAAGATAAATATGGGTCTGTCATTTAACCAACATGCAACTTCAAAACATTTATTTTTAACGCATTAAAAAATGGACAGAGAAGTAAAGAGGACAAAAGCAAGATACTCTATTTGAGTAAGATGGGTGAACAGGCTCATAAAATAGGAATATCCTGAAGAATCAGTCAGTAGACTACAAGAATAATAACATTTTGAAAATAGGAAAAATGTAGGGGTCGATAAAGAAGGAGCACACATTTAGATGTTGGCTCAGTAATTTCTGTGCATAATATTAGACAGGTTTATTACAACAAAGCTGCAGGCTCTGGGTTCACTGAATAGCAATACCTAATTATATCAACAGGGATATTTCTAGAGTATGTTTGTAGAGTATGCCTGGTCCATGAAAGGTTTCCAATCTCCCCTTGAGATTATCAGTATCTTTGAGGCATAGATGCACATTCTCTTTCATTACAGATTGGTGAACTACTGAGGCACCCAAAGGGAATGCATTTATAGTTCTCTATTTTATCTGAGTGATTTAATCATGTATAATTTTCCAGAGAGAAAAGCTTTCCAGTTTAAATGGCAAGTTAAATTTTAACAATGATACCAACTAACTAGACTTTTTGGATAAATTGTCTCTCTTGAGACAATTTTTAAAATTAGTACCATAAAATTATACAGTTCTGGGCAACAAAAAAAATTAAATGAGTTTAACTTAATGACATCTCTTTCTGAATATCTCTTTGGAGACTTTTTAAACTAACATATCTTTGGGTTTTGAATCAAGTTTTATTGTATTCTTGCTATCTTATTTTCTAAGAAGCATCAAAAATCGGAACTCGGGATTGAGGGGATTTATTCAGCATCTCTGAGATTCTAGTAACCTGTCTGTCACATCTAGATTAAAAGTGACTTGCCCATTGAAAGGATACACCTATAATTTGTTATCTTTGCATCTGCCACAAAGTAGTTGGTCAAGGAAATTGATTTTCAATTCCCCTTCCCTTTCCCTCTCTTTCTTTCTTTTGTAGATCCAAGATGCCTTGCTCCTCTTAGTTTTGGTACATCCTCCTGCTTCTTTCTATCTCTTTGGGGTCATCATTTTGTTCTCTTTATGAAGTTATATCTTTCTTGTTCGTTTGTTTTTGAAGACAACATTTCTCTGTATTACTTTGGAACCTGTCCTCTGGAACTAGCTCTGTAGACTAGGCTGGCTTCGAACTCACAGAGATCTGCCTCTGCCTCCCTAATGCTGGGATTAAAGATGTGTGCCAACAACACCCAGCTTCTAAGTTATATCTTTAAAAAACATTTTTGTAACAATTACTAGTTCATTCATTGTGTGTGTGTGTGTGTGTGTGTGTGTGTGTGTGTGTGTGTGTTCTCACATCACACTGTATATGTGGAGGTCTTAGAACACCATTAAAATCTGTTCTTCCTCCCCTGTGTGTCCTGGGGATTAAACTCAGGCAGTCAGGCTTAGCAGCAAGTCCCTTTATCAGCTGTGCCCTCTATCTAGCTCTACCTAGTTGTGTCTTGATCTTTGTTATTAACTACAGCAGTAACCAGGACTTAAAGGGAACAAAATGATATATCTTGAAAATCACTTTACATGGGAATATGGGGATTAACACTTTCACACAGGTTAGATTCCTGACAGAACATTAGAATCAACTAATCAGGGATTATAAAGCTGGTAGGGGTGAAGGGATCCTTAGGTGGATTCTAGGTCTCACGATCAAGCTACCCACAAATTTGTGTATTCAAGTGGGGCATTTGATCCACAGAAAAGTCAATGGTTATTCTTTGTGGGGAGTATGCAGTTGCCTTCCCCAAAGAGATGGAGAACATTAGGGTTTAGAATTATTCAATGTCTCTTCCAGCGAGCTCATGGGGTTTAATGCAGAATTCTATAACTCATTTGATCCCAGCAGGACAAGCTCACTAGAAATATAACATCTGTTCATTTAATATCCTTCTCACTGTGGAAGTCTCATTGGCTGAGTTCTTGAAGTGAGACTTAAAAATTTCAAATAGGCAAACTGAAAATGAGCATATAAGCACATGCCAGCATGTGCATGCACACACATGAGCACACACCCACACAAACACACCACCCCCCCACACACACAGTTGACTCAGTCTTCTGCCTTTTTTAAGACCAGAAAATACTCATTATCTAACAGGGTTCATTGCCTCTTTATTTAACCTCTGTCTCCTTTATCAATCAAAACAATTTTCTTTGCATATATCCATTCATTCATTCAGTAAACAATTATCAAGTGTCTCTGACACTCCTGAAATTGGGCTGGGTAATGGGAAAATTCAATACATTCTCATCTATCACAAAATGTGCTTCCAGTATATATTATGGATCTCAAACAAATAACTACACTGAGGTTGCCTTTTTCTTCTGTTGAAATCACTGCTAGGTAGAGTCTGTCACACCACATGCTTTTTACTTTTAAGAGTCATTATCCAGCAGAGAAATTTACATGTCTTTCTCACTTGGCCACATCATGTTTCTTGAACAACAGTGACCCTTCCAGATTCAACATATGACTCAAATTAGCCCAGAGAGACTTTGTTTCTGCTTTTTAAAGTCTGGAGTAGGAAAGAGTCTAGAGTTCCTGTCCATCAATGTGAACCAAATGAGCCAAAGCCAAGCTGAGGCAGGCATAAATATGAAGGAGAATATAATTCTAGTAGTTTAATTCTTACTTCCTAAACTGGAAGCTCTTGGCATTAACCGGGGATCTATGATGCATATTTGGGTTTAGAAAATACATACATATTGTTCAGTGCATTTATCATCACACTATATCACCACATTTAAATTAGAATTCTGTTGCTCATCACTAAATATACAATTGTTAAGGGAAGAGTGCAAATTCATGATTGTTAACCATTGTATTTGTTTTAAAGGGAATATAAAATGATCCAGCAGGGCATAAATCTGTGGGTGACATTCCTGTATGAAGGAAGATAATGCTCCCCCAAGGAAGTGGATTTGAACTAAAATAAGAAGGGTAAAACTGTGGAAATTAGGGAAGAAATACAGAGAAGGTAAATGAAAGCTGAAGGTCCAGTGGCTAGGCAATGTGAGCCAAGGTTGCTGGAGTTGGTCTGCAGATCCAGGTTTCACAGACTATTTTTTCTGACCATTATAAATATTGGTTATGCCCTCACATGTGTTTCACATACCTTTTTTTTTTAACGAATTTACTTTCAGTGAATGCATATTTGTGAGTGTTTGTTAATTATGTGTGTATGTTATATGTGCACCTGTATTTGTCTGCAAGTACCTGTGCTCACATGGACCTAAACTAATCTGGAAGCCTCAAACCTAACTTGAGGGCAGCTTTACAAGGCTACAGCAAATGACTCTATAGTCCTATGAATAAATATAAATGAAATAAAATACAAATTATAGCAATATTATATCATTTTTTTCTGAATAGATAACTTAAAAAGGCCAAAGGAAAATGTTATGGTCACTAAAACTTCTCAAGAGAAACATTATTACCTATTAGTAAAATAGAGAATTTTGTTGCCTGAATGTAGTTTGTAAATTTGTAATTATGGAATTCACAAAGAAACTGGCTGATGCAAAGTTTCTGAAAAAGAAAGCAATATTTTTAAAGTCTAGACTATAAAAGGGTAAAAGCAGATAATTGGGTGCCTAACACGTGAAATATTTAGATATTCTTTTAATGAATATAGATTCTTCCTTTTGAATTCTAGGGGCATATGGCCACATTCACACACCAGAGGGAAAAGATATTAGTGGTAATTTAGTGGCATTAGATATATCTAGAAAGAAAAAAAAATCCAAACTTTAACCACGAGCATTATGCAAAAATTTAAGACAAAAATCATAAAACCATGCCTACTTACTATATCTTATTGCCTAGCAAAAGTCATCATAGCTTATGAAAATACAGCTTCATATAAAGGCCACAGCCATTTTAAAAATAATTTACTGACAACTTGCAGAAAAGGAGATTTAAAAAGTATAGTAGTGCTATTTCATTAGAAGATGTAGTGATGTGAGTCATTTTAAGGCACTGGGAATCTCGTTCATCTAGGCTCAGCCAGAAGCCAACAGAAGGGAGTGATTGACTTCCCCTGCCTCAAGTCTAGCAGTATTCCAAGTTTAGGAGTCCCTCCAATTATTACTGTTATCCATATTCCTCACAGAACTTATTAAGTACATATTTCTATGTTCAATGTCTATATTTAGCCCTGTAATATTCTTTATTAACCATTTCTTTTAGTTTAGTAGATGAGCATGTTACTAAACAATAGTTGTTAGATTCTTCCAGTCTATTCTCTTTAATTATTCATAGAGTGAATTTTTTTAAGTCACTTGAGATATAGGAGAATCAAGAAAGTGTAGGTTTGTTATGGCAGAAAGAAAAGACATTCAAAAAAAAAAAATGGAGCAAAATTTGCCGATTAAATGAAGGAAGCTGGTTCCTTTGAAGTCTTTGGGAGAGTTGCCTGGTGCTGCTAATTCAAAACACTCATTAGCATTCAAAAGCTTTAATTAGGTGTTTATTTCTTTGTTCTGAGTGTCACTTATTTTCACATTTTGTAGGGCATGGGCTCTAAGTTGCTTGAAGTTGAAACAGGTTTGTCTTTCAAGTGGCCTTCAAGTTTCTTAAATCTCTGTCCTCTGTCTCTCTCAGACTGACTTGGCTGCCTTCTGTCATCATTCCCAAGCCAAATTGACTTAGTCTCAGGTTCTCAAATTACCTCCATGCTAATTCTGCCTCTAGAGCTTTTCTTTTTCATAACCTTTGCCCTTTCTTACAAAGTAATGAACTTTTTCAGGAAAAAGTTCATTTTACCAGGTGAGGCTGGAACTGTCCTATGTGTACTAAATGGCCACTGTTGAGTTTATTCTTAATGCAGCCCCTTCGACTGTAACTGGGCATTTTATTTAAAAAAATATTATGCCTGTACTTTAGTAAATCCCTGCTGACATTTGCTGAACAACCAGAATAATAAGTGATCTCAATACAAAAAAAAAAAAAAAAAAAAAAAGAGCCAGACAACCAGGGATTTACCTCTTTCTGAGTAAAGTTGCAAAAGAAAAAAAAAAAAAAGAAAAAGAAAAAAGAAAAAAATATAAAAATATCTCTACTACACCAAGAAGAGAACAGCTTAGAATAACCCTATCCCTATAACTTCCCACTTAGGCTTTGCTGCATCAGATATGTCAATTGATTTCTGATTGTTGCTTTTGGCCTCGCTTAAAAGCCCTGCCTGTCATAAAGTCTTTGGATATAATTCAATTAACATTTAAACAAATCCACATTCAATGAGTGAAAATTTTCTACAAAAGCACAGCCCAGCTGTGGGAACACTCTTATGCCCTTCTAGACAAGTTCTTCCCAATGAAGCACACTCTAGGCTTCTCAGTTCATTGTTGATGGCACATGTGCTTCACAGCATATTCTATTTGGAATCCTGCCCTTAACTTTAGACCGGGAGCATCATGTTCAACCCCATTGTCTGATGTACAGCTTGGTACAGTGCTGATGCTGCTGAACTATAGAGGATACCCACATAGACGTGGGAGACATGTGGGAGGAGTCCACTCTTCTCTTTCTAGTCTGACTTCACTTTAAAAATGTGTTATTAAATTTCATTTTTTTACCATTTAATTTTTCTAAACATTTTCTTCTTTTTTCAATGTTAAAAACAGTTTTGATTAGCCTATATTAATTAAACATAATAACTGATATCGTTAGGAAATTTTCACGCATGTATGCAATATGTTTTGATTGTACACACCCAGCATAACTTCTTTTGTCCCCTTCCGCTCCTACTGATCCCATCCCAAAATCAAAAAGTAAAATAAACAAGCAAACAAACAAAAACCTATAAAGCAGATGGGAAGTTCTTTCTACTTCTTGATACCAAGTAATAGGTTTCAGGGTGACATTTGAATACACACATATGTTTTGTTCTTTTCTGCCCTCTTAAAAGCCTCCCAGCATTTATTCCTAACAAATAGCTCCCTTTTGCTTTCCTGTCACACATATTTTAGCTTTTTGCATTCTTTCCCCTTCACAACTCCTTTGTAAGTTATTTCTCTCTCTCTCTCTCTCTCTCTCTCTCTCTCTCTCTCTCTCTCTCTCTCTCTCTCTCTCTCTCTCTCTCTCTCACACACACACACACACACACCCAGACACACACACAGACATACACACACACAGACACAAACACACAGACACACACACACACACAGACACACAGGGAGGGGGGTATACACACACACACAAATATAAATTAAAGCAAGTTTTGTGCAGCAAAGGAGAATAGAAGAAAATCTTTTCAAACTATACATCCACAGGGAACTGTGGATTGATATATAGAATTTAGGAAGAAGTCCAAAAATAAGCCCCCAATCTTCTAGTCAGTAAATAATCCAATGACCTGAATAGGTATTTCTTAAAGGAAGAAAGACAAATGGTTCATAAATATTTGCCAATGTATTCAGCATTCTTAACCATAGGAAATAAAAATTAAAACTGTATTGAGGTTCTAAATGACAGCCATTAAGATGACAAAGGACCACAAATATGTGTTTTATTTAACAGAAAATGAGAAATTTTGTCATCTTGGTACAGATTTCTGTTGATAGGAGTCACTTTTTTTTTTAACCAAATGAAGAGATAGGTTTGCTAGGGTAAACATTTGTGAAATGTAGCACAATACAGCTGATTAGAAGTATAAAAATATAGTAGAAAACTTTGATAAAATTCAGTTTGTTATTGCATTACAATAAAATGCTAAAATTTACTCTTCCTTTATAAGTGACATAAAATGGAGTTGCTTCTTTACTTGCCTGAAGTCTCTTAATGGCACTTCAATTCTCAGGCTTATTTATAGTTATAGTATATGAATCCCTCAAGTAATGTTTCAAAACCAGGTCTAGTACACAGAAGCAATTCTTAAGTATGCATTTCTGCATTGCTTGGATTATAATTGTGATCTCCAGAAATATTTCTAAATCATAGACCACTCTAGGGTGTGTGTGTGTGTGTGTGTGTGTGTGTGTTTGTGTATGCATGTGGCCACTAGAGGTATTAGTTCTTCCCTTCTGAATTGTTTGAGACTGGGTCTCTTGTAATTTTAAGCTGCACACACCACCACTAGGCAAGCTGATCAATGGGCTGTACAGGATTCTGCTATATCTGCTTCTCATCTTGCTGTAAGTTTACTGAGATTATAAGACAGTCTAGATACTGTACCAAATATTGCATGAGTTCTGCAGATTCAACATAGGTCCCTATGCTTCCATGACAAACATTGTGCTCATTGATTCACTTCCCTGGACACTTGGAATTTGAGGTTTTAAGGAATATTCTGATATTTATGTATAATACATCTGAGGATTCATTATAATAGGATACAACTCAAATTTAGTAATATTTACAGAACATGTGTGATCAAAAGAAGATTGTAGCAACTGACCTTTCTGCTACCCTTTATGAGATCATGTCTATAATTTTATATAGCCTTAGTTTGCTCTGATTTATATGGTCATTTCAATATGTGAATGTCTGCTCATGAAACAATATTGTAGAATAACCTTATCTATGCTGATAATCTTTACTATGGACACATGCTAAATAATATTACTATCAACTATTTGAAACTTTCTTTAATATTGTTTCTATATATTAATTTACGCTATGCTTAAAGTAGAGTCAATTTAGTTTCAAAATGACAAAGTGTTACTAGTGTTTTGGGTTTCTAATTTTACATTTCTAAGGTAGGTTTTCAACCTGCATTTTATGTTCATCTCTTCCAGATGCTATAACGAACAGAAAAACTCCATGTGTTAGGATGTTACCTGCTAAGCATTCTACACTGTTCTTTGCTGAGACCCAGGAGGCCTCAATTCAACACAGGTGCCATTTGGAATAGCTAATTTCTATCTATATTGTGTCAGTGAATGTTTGCTGGCTCACTGGGAGGAAGAAACTCAATTGTGAGAACTGCACAGAATTATCCATCGTTTTATAGACCTTTCCATAATGAAATCCAAAAAGCAATTATCCATTAGTGCATCAACATTAGCACTGGGAAAATATGAAAGTTAAGATTAATGAAATTGTAAGCATTGATTAATCATGCCTTTTGGAGTCATATTTGGCCTTAAGAACCAGGAATAAAACTACCATCACCCAATTTAATAAGAGGCTTATTTTCTGTTGGTTTGATTACTATTATTATTAACTTTATGCACCTGTACTTGTTTCTACCAGTTAACTTTAGCTTCAAAGGGCTGATCCCTTGGAGACAATTGCATGCAGAAGTTCTCAGCTGAATGTCCAATTAACTTATTTTCCAAAAGCTGTACCGACCCTATGTTAATATATAGAATTCTAGATGTTTCTCTCCTAGCACTCATCAAGCAGTAAAGGTTAGCAAAGAGTTCAGGAATTGGCTAACACCATTCTTTCTCCCCAATTAACTTCAGTTTAAAGATATGCTAGGGGATATACAGTATTAATTTTGAAGATATTCTGAGTGAAATGGGGTTTTAGGAAGCTGTGCACAGGTCAAGTTCACTATGACCCCCCTTCAGCTAACAAGGATAATCCAGGAGGATGGGCAGTTCAGCCCTTGTACATCACATGTTTTGATCTAAAAGTGGTCTTTGAGGTTATCAAAGCACTTCACTTAAAAATAACATGGTTCAATGTTCATATGTTATATTCCTCTATCTGTATACAAATAAAACTTGAAAACAAGACTGAATTATTTGCCTAAAGTCTTAGAAATAGAACCACATGATTCTAATTCTCAGCTAGAATTTCTTCTGAGACATGTATTCTCCCTTCTAAATACTTAGTTAAATGATACAAGAATGCTTTAAAAGAACTTCATCTTTATAGTATATTTGAGAAAACCCTCTGGGTTTCTGTGCCCTTCTCCACAGGATTTGTGCAAATTCAATATCAGATTTTGATGTTCTATTGGGAAAGAACATGAATGAGATTTCCTGGTATTCCCTTTCCTGTGAAACACCTTTAGTTTCTTAGAAACTTTTGAGCCAATGTTAAATCTGGTTATTTTATATATATATATATATATATATATATATATATGATATAGTTATATCATTAATTTTTATATAAGTATACATAATATTAATTTCATTCTCATGTCTTGCCAAAATAGTCATACAAGATGAAAGGTAACTGGCATTGATTTAAATACAAGTTCTGTGTGTGTCTGTGTGTGTGTTTGTGTGTGTGTGTGTGTGTAAATTAACTGTATGACACACAATTTGGATCATTTCTCTACCTCAAAATACCATTTAGAAGCCTTGGAGTTTATATGTTATCATCATGCTAATTATAAAACTTTGCAATCAGAGGATTTGTTTCAAAGTGTATGGATATTTCAAAATAATTTTCATAGGGCTGTGAATCGATTAATGAAATATTTGCTTAATATTAGCTGAGGGAAATCTTGGAAAAAGTAAATTCCAGAGTTGAAGTTTCTAATAGATGTCACATAGTAACAAAAAGAAAAAAAAAATAAACATCAAGAACAATGTAAATGTTGGAAGTGCCAGATGTCTTGTATACCATTTAGGGCCTCCTAAATATTCTATTATTAACAAAGTGAGTACCTCCCATCTTCCTTCTACCTCTACCCCAACCATTTCTCCTTAGTCTCCATTCAAAAGGGGTATGGTTTTCCATGGGAGTTAACAAAGCATGGCGTATCAAGTTGAGAAAAGACCAAGCTCTTCCCCCTTGTATCAAGGTTGGGCAAGGCATCCTACCATAGGAAATAGGTTCCAAAAAGCCAGCTGGTGTGTCAGTAACAGGTCTTGGTCCAAATTCTAGGGGCCGTAGAAACAGACAAAGCTATATAACTGTCACCTAGAATGTAGAGGGTCTAAGTCAGTCCTAAGCTGACTCCTTAGCTGTTGGTCCTGAATCCTTGAGCGCCCACTAGCTCCAGTCAGCTGTCTCTGTGGGTTTCCCCATTATGATCTTGATGCCCCTTGCTCATATAATCCCCCTTCTTCTCTTCAACTGAACTTCCAGAGCTCAGCTTAGTGCTTGGTTGTGGATATCTGCATCTGCTTCTATCAGTTATTGGATGAAATATCTATGATGACAATTGGGGTAGTCACCAATGTGACTGTAGGGAAAGGCCAGCTCAGGTACCCTCTCCCCTATTGCTAGTAGTCTTAGCTGGGGTCATTCTTATAGGTTCCTGGAATTTACCAGTCACTTAGTTTCTCTCTAACTTCATCATGGCCCTCTCTATCAAAATATCTCCTTTATCACCCATCTTCTCTCCTCAATCCTGCCCCAAAATTGCCCATTTCTCCATCCCCTTTCCTAACTGCTTCCCCAACATCCAGTTTGCCCAGAAGATCTCATCTATTTCCCATTCCCAGGGAAATCTATTCATTCCTCCTAGTGTTCTTCTTGTTACTCAGTTTCTCTGGGGCTGTGGATTGTATCCTGGTTATCCTTTGCTTTCTATCCAGTATCCATCCACTTATGAGTGAGTGCATACTGTGTCTTTCTCGGTCTGGGTTACCTCACCCAGGATGTCTTTTTTCTTTTTCTATCTATTTGCCTGCAAATTTTATGATGTGGTTTTGTTTGTTTGTTTGTATTTAAACCATTGAGTAATACTCCATTGTATAGATGTATCATATACTTTTTATCCATTTTTCAGTTGAGGGGCATCTAGGATGTTTCCAGCTCCTGGCCACTATGAATAAAGCTGCTATGAATATAGATGAACTCTTGTGGTACGATTGAGCATCCTTTGGGTATATGCCCAAGAGTGGTATCCCTGGAACTTAAGGTAGATTGATTCCCAGGTTTCTCAGAAACCACCATAATGATTTTCAATGTGACTATACAAGATTGTACTCACACCAGCAGTGGAGTAGTGTTTCACTCACTCCACATCCTCTCCAACACAGGCTGTCATCAGTGTTTTTGATCTTAGACATTCTGATGTGTATAAGATGGTATCTAAGAGTCAGTTTAATTTTCATTTCCATGATAGCTAAGGATGCTGAACAATTCTTTAACTTTATCTTGGTTATTGAGATTTTTCTGTTGAGTATGCTCTGTTTAAATCTGTGCCCCATTTTTAGTTAGATTATTTGGCATTTTGATGTCTAGTTTCCTGATATCATATATATATATATATATATATATATATATATATATATATATATATATACACATAATCAGTCCTCTATCAGAGGTGGGGTCAAGGGATGGGAGAAGAGAGAGGGGAAACTCCGGTTGGTAATGTAAAATAAAAATTAATGAATGAAACAAAAATGAAAATGGAATATTATTTATATTTACTTGATTTTTATTTTGTCAATAAAATCATGTATATGTCTTACACAAATCAATATGAGAAAGTACTTTTTAAAAAGTGAGTAGTTATATAAAGTGAGGAGAAAGGAAGTTTTCTACTTTTATAGCTTTTCATAGAAATATAACTACAGATGAAAAAAATAAAAATAGGATCAGGATTCTAAAATCATTCTGCAAACTAAAGTGGCAGGAGTGTGTGTGTGTGTGTGTGTGTGTGTGTGTGTGTGTGTGTGTGTGTGTGTGTGTGTTTGAGTGTGTGTATAAGCTATCTTTATTGGCATTAAGACCAAGTAAGTGTTGACATTCATCTTGGTTTTCTAAATGGCATATTCTCTTGGTGTTAGCATTTTTCCCCACCTCTTGTAATTTACAGGCTTGTGTGGTATTAGGTGACTATTTCATTTGTTTCCATATAAGTCACTAAGTATCTTATAGGCTGGTATATGATGTAAGCCACTTTCACTTCCCACAATGATACACATAAAGGCAAGGTCTGAAACAAATGGTCCTGTTATGTTTCATCTCTCCTCACCCTGTATCTTCATTCTCAGTTAGAAGTCACCTGCCTTTCTCTGTCACATAGGACCCTCTATGACAAGACCCATGTACTTTTCTCTAGCTTAATGTAATTCATTTTCACTAGATTTATTTCCCAAGTCTCTGAACCATATTTCCCAATGGATTTCTCTACTTGTTCCTTCTTGACTTTTATCTTGAGACACCAAAATATTTTGGGAAGGAGTCTGGGCCCTGGAGACAGTGGTTAGGTCTGGTGTGTGATTCTGCTACTCTATCAGAATTTGCCAAGTAATTTAAATATCTTTCAATATCATGAAAATTTTATAAAAAATGTGGTTCAGTTATCTTTTTTATTTTGTCTACTGATGACTCTGGAACCTAGTATACATCTAGAAATAAACCACTGACATACCTTGCTCAATGTCCAACATTTAAAAGAGCCTATAGATTTCTGTATGCTGAGATGTTCTGGGCTGAACTGTTACCCTGTAAACAAGCCACTATCCCTAATTTAGCCTCCTCATTGTAAATATGGGTGTACAGAACTTAATTAACTTTTTTTTTAAAGTTATAGATTCCCTATGTAATTTCCTCCAGTTTATTTTCAATAGTTCTTTTTTGCTATACAAAAAAGAACAAATGTTGAAAGTCAGATGAAACTTACCAATCCTACTTCTGTGATTTATCTAACAGAACAGAAATCAGTATCTCATAAAGATGAAGAGATGATAATCTTTTCATTGTTCACAGAATTTCCATTTAGGATGTCTAAGATGTGGAAATGACCCAAAGGCAAACATGTGAATGAACAGAATTGTGCTTTATGCATAGAGTGGACTGATATTTAGCCTTAGAAATGAAATCTTACTGTATGTAACCTTGTGAGGTAAAATGAGACATTACAGAATGACAATCCACCTATTAACAGCCTTTTAGTTGTCAATTCTTAGACACTGAGACTAGAGTAATAGTTATCAGTTAGGGATAGGACAATGGCAAATGTGGTGATGGTAATTAAGGATAATATAGTTTTATCTATGTAAGATACCTAAGGTCTGGAAACTGACCATATAATTTTGGGTCTACAAGTAACAATACTATACTATATATTTAAAAGTTGTGGGAGATCCCACATTAAATGCTTTTAGTGCAATAAAACAATTGAAAAAAAATATAAAGACAGCTATTTGCACCAAACACTTTTGTCAAAAGAATCAAAGATAAAATATTTCAGGGGTGAGACAGGTGCTGATGTGGATACAGAACCCAGAGTCAAAAGTCCATAGGCATGTGACTTGCTGGAGAAAGCAGGACACCAGTGATGGAGGGTCTGGTGCATAAGTTACATTGGGTGAGGATTTGGCAACCTTTTGATAATCTTTTCTTTTCAAGACTGGGTTGTTTTGGAGCCTGTCCTGGAACTCCCTCTGTAGACGAGGATAGCCTCCAATTCACAGAGATCTGCCTGCCTCTGTCTCTGCCTCCCATGTGCTGGGACTAAAGATGTGCACCACCAATACCTGGCCCTTTTGATAGTTCGATAAAACAACTTAACTGTCTGGACTCAATCTCTGATCAGTAGGATACAAGCTAAACCTATCATGATGAAGGTGGGTTTTAGTGTGTTGAGAAACACTCTGAAGCAGAGTGAATAAAAACCCTTGCAGAAGACAAGGAAGTGAATGGCAAGGTTGCAGGTGCCATGACTCAGAGATCAAGGCTGAGACCCTTGTCTTGTTAATTAGCCTCTATTTAGAGAACACGCCATTTTCTGTTAGAATTATGAAGAATAAGCCTTTTGGATTTATTTCATTTACAGCTGCAAACAGTTCTGTGGGCCTTGGATGAAAGATGATAGACGTGAGTATGGCCCGAGAATCTCTTCCCCACAGCTGCTGAATTCCCTCTTAGTGCCAAGTTGCTTCTCAGTAAAGCCTGACTTGCAGCTCAGCAAAGGGAAGCTGTGGCCACTTTTCAATAAGTCACAGGAGCAAAACGTGGGCATGAATTCCTCTGTCCATGGCCAAGTAACTCTGTGAAGAGGCCATGCCAGTGGATAGGCAGAAGCATTGCCAAACACTGCTATGCTGGAGCTTTTGGGCTGCCTAGGAGATGGATGCTGATTGGGAGGGCTCAGAATAGCCAAGAACTAAAATAGACACAAAAGATAAGCCTGGAACTCTGAGACAGCACCGAGATAGGATATATATTTGGGATCTGAAATGAAAGAATCAAAGAGAAAGTACTTAAATTTCTTGTTCTTTGTGAATTTGAGGTCCAAAGTTGGGGTTCTGAGACCCCACAAGTGGTTCTGGAGTTACAAAGGAAGTCTTGTGTTGTCCTTGCCTCTGACAGCTCCCAGTTCCTATTATGCATGTGCCTCACACTCAGTGTGCTTATGCTGGGTTAGAATTTTTTGAAACCAGCATATTTCTTTTTTAGACCCCGATTTGTGTATGAAAGACAAGTTAAGTCATTCAGATGTTTGCTCATATTACATAATTTTTAAGTTTGACTTAAAGGGGTAAGTCAAAGCCCCTTCCAAAGTAAATCTCACTCTTAAAACACAGAAAATTCAAATGATCATAGTAAACATAAAAATTGAGAGCAAAGGCTTATGCTAAGCATACCCCCAACTGAAGGTGATAAGTAAAACTATGATAGCTAGATTACCTCCTTTAAAAATGGTTCTTCCAGAAAGTTCCTCTTAGAGAGCAGCAGAAAAGTTTGGACATCATTTTCTAGAATAAATTTGCCTCATTCCTATCAGCTTCCTACACTGTTTTCACCCAGATAAATGTCACCAATATTACATATGAGGGATTTGGATGATTTTAAGGGAGCACAGGCTCCCTTTTTTCCAAATGATTAGAAAAGCTTTAAACAATATTCCTCAGCTATGTTATACTTCCTCTTCCTCATGGACTTCTCAGGTGATATCCTATGTTTCGTTGCCCTCAAATCCATCTAATATAACTGTCATCATTCCCAATTCATTGGTGAGTTTACTTACCTAAGGATGGCTACTGCATTTCCATATCATGGATCCCATTGTATGTTCTTTAGACTTGCTCTATCTTTTTAAGAAATGTTTTTAAAATATCAAATCAGTGTTATAAATAGTGATATTTCCACCCATGTTCACAGTGTACATTGACATACCCATTCAGCCACCTATCATCCTTGCCCTACTTCATGCTTCCCTCATACATTTTCTAGTTCCTACCAACTATTATTGTACTACATGTTACATGATATGTTTGAATTCCATCCATTTACTGCAATCATGAGATTTAATTCTTTTGTGCCAGATTTCTCCTTAAATCTACAATGGCTTCCTCGGTATCTCTTTTCTTGTTCTCTATTCTTCCCCTGTCTCAATCATCGTGTTCCTTCATGCACACATCTCTGATGCTCTTCACCCCTTCTCTTTCTCCTAAATTGTTCTACCCTCCCTTCACGCTCCCAGTTTGCTCAGGAGATCTTGTACATTTTGCCTTCTCCAGGGGCCATGTATGTCTCTCTTAGGATCTTCCTTGTTTCCCAGCTTTTCTGGACTTGTGAATTATAGGCTGGTAATCCTTTGCTCTGTGTCTAAAATACTTACATGAGTGAGTAAATACCATGTTTGTCTTTTTGTGACTAGGTTACCTCACTCAGGATGCTCTCTTCTAGTTCTATCATTTTCCTGTGAAGTTTCAGATTCCCTTGTTCTTTTCAGCTGAGTAGTACTCCATTGTGTAATGTACCACATTTTCTCCCTCCATTCTTCAGTTGAGGGGCAACTAGATTGCTTCTAGGGTCTGGGTATTACAAATACTGCTGCTATGAACATAATTGAACAGATGCCCTTGTTGTATGAATGTGCATCTTTTAAGTATATTGTAGAGTAGAATTGCTGCATCTTGAGGTAGACTGATTCCCATTTTCCTGAGGAAACACCATACTGATTTCCAAAGTGGCTGTATGCATTTGCACTGCTACTAGCAGTGTGGCCCTGTCTCCAAATCCCCTCCAGTATACAATGTCTTTGGTGCTTTTTTTTTATTTTAATCATTTAACAAGAGTAAAATGGTATCTCAGAGTTCTTTTGATTTGCATTTCCCTGATGGCTAAGGATGTTGAGCATTTTCTTATGTGTCTTTCATCCATTTTAGATTACTCCATTGAGAATTATCTATTTAGTTTTCTACTCTATTTTTAATTGGATTATTTGGTGTTTTGGTAACTAGCCTCTTGAGTTCTTTGTATATTTTGGAAATCAGCCCTCTGTCAGATGTGGGGTTGGTGACGTTATATTCTAATTCTGTGGGCTGCCATTTTGTCTTGTTGACCATGTCCTTTTCCTTATAGAAGCTTCTCAGTTTCAGGAGGTCCAATTTATTAATTTTCAATCTGTGTCCTATACCAAGTTGTTCAATTTTTTCTTCTAAAAACTTCAGTGTGGCTGGGTTTATGTTGAGGTCATTGATCCATTTGGACTGAAGTTTTGTGCATGGTGAAAGATATGGATCTATCTGTAGTCTTCTGCACACCATCGTCCAGTTGTGCCAGCACTATTTTTTGAAGATGCTTTCATTTTTTCATTATATAAATTTAGCTTCTTGTGTTTGTAGGTATGTAGGTTAATATCAGGGTTTTCAATTCAATTCCATTGGTCCATCTTGCATTTTTGTGCCAGTACCAACCTGTTTCCAGGACTACAGCACTATAATAGAGTTTGAAGTTAGGTATGGTGTTGCCTCCGGAAGTTCCTTTGTTGTACAGGGTTCTTTTGGCTATCCTGAGCTTTTTTTTTTTTTTTTTTTTTTTTTGCCATATAAAGTTGAGGATTGTTCTTTCAAGGCCAGTAAAGAATTGTACCAGGATTTTTATGGGGATTCATTGAATCTATAGATTGCTTTTGGCAAGATTGCCATTTTTACTATGTTGATCCTACCTATCCAAGAGTATGGGAGATCTTTCCATTTTCTGGTATCTTCTCTAATTTCTTTCTTTAAATACTCAAAATTCTTATTATATAGGTCTTTCACTTGTTTGGTATGCATTAACCAAGATATTTTATGTTGTTGATTTCTTTCTCAGTCCCTTAATCATCAATATATATTAGGGCTACTGATTATTTTTTTAGTCAATCTTGTATCCTTCCACTTTGTTGAAGGTGTTTATCAGCTGTAGGTGTTCCCTGGTAGAGTTTTTTCGGGTCACTTATATAAACTATTATATCATCTGCAAATAGTAATAGTTTAATTTCTTCTTTTCCAAAATGGATCCCCTTGATCTCCCTTTGTCTTACTGCTCTAGCTAATATTTCAAACACAAAATTGAATAGATATGGAGAGAGTGGACAGCCTTGTCTTGTTCCTAATTGTAGAGAAATTGCATTGAGTTTCTCTCTATTTAGTTTGACGTTTGCTGTTGGTTAGCTGTACATTGCTTTTATTCTGTTTATGTATGTTTCTGTTAATCCTGATCTCTCTAAAACTTTTACATGAAGGGGTGCTGGGTTTTGTCAAAGGCTTTTTCAATCTAGTGAGATAGTCATGTGGTTTTGCTATTTTAGTTTGTTTTTATGGTGTATTACTTTGATGGATTTTCGTATGTTGTACCATCCCTGCATCCCTGGGATGAATCCCACTTGGTCATGGTGGATGATTTCTCTGATGTGTTCTTGGATTTGATTTGCTGGTATTTTATTAAGTATCTTTGCATTTTTGTTCATGAGGGATATTGGTCTGTAGTTCTTTTTCTTAGTTACGTTTTTGTGTGGCTTTGATACCAGGGAATATATAGCCTTGTAAAAAGAGTTTGACAATGACCCTTCTGCTTTGATTGTATGGAACACTTTGAGGAGTTTTTGTATTAGTTGTTCTTTGAATTTTTGATAGATCTGCACTGAAATCATCTGGCCTTGGGCTTTTTTTGGTTGGGAGTCTTGATGACTGCTTCAATTTCTTTAAGGGCTACAGGTCTATTTAAATTGCTTATTTGGTCTTAATTTAATTTTTGTAAATGGTATCTATCTAGAAAATTGTCCATTTCCATTAAATTTTTGAATTTGTGGCATACAGGTTTTCAAAGTATGATCTGAGGATTTTTTGTATTTACTCTTTGTCCATTGTTATATCACCCTTTCCATTTCTGATTGTGTTAATTTGTATCTTCTCTCTGTGCCTTTTAATTAGTTGGGATAAATGTTTGTCTATCTTGTTGATTTTCTCAAAGAACCAACTATTTGTTACATTGATTCTTTGTTAGTTATCCTAGCTTCTTTCTTATTGACTTCAGGCCTCAAATTGATTATTTCCTGATGTCTACTCCTTCAGGATGAGTTTGATTCTTTTTGTTTTAGGGCTTTCAGCTGTGCTGTTCATTCTTTAGTGTGACTATTCTCCAATTACTTCATGTGGGAAATTTGGGCTATGAAATTTCCTCTTAGCACTGCTTTCAAGGCATCCCATACATGTGGGTATGTTGTCTCTTCATTCTCATTGAATTCTATGAAATCTTTAATTTCTTTATTTCCTCTTTGACCCTAGAATGATGCAATTGTGCATTGTTCAATACCCATGAGTTTGTAGGTTCTCTGCAACTTGTGTTGTTGAATTCTAACTTTAAAGCATGGTGGTCTGATAAGACACAGGGGATTATCCTACATTTATTTGTTTGTTTGTTTATTTATTTATTTATTCATTCATTTGTACCTATTGAGGTTTACTATATTGTCAAGTGTGTGGTCGATTTTAGAGAAGATTCCACGTGGAGCTGAGAAGAAGGTATTTTCTTTTGTGTTTGGATGGAATGTTTTATAAATGTCTGTTAAACTTTATTGGGTCATAAGTTCTGTTAGTTCCTTTGTTTTTTTGTTAAGTTTCTGTCTGATAGACCTGTCTAGTATTGAGAGTGGGGTGTTGAAATCTTCCTCTGTAAGTGTGAGGTTTTATGTGTGATTTGTGTTTTTGTAATGTTTCCTTTATTAATGTGGGTGTCTTTCTCTTTGGGACATAGATGTTCAGAATTCAGACTTCAACTTGATGGATTCTTCCTGTGATGAATAAGAAATGACCTTCTTCATCTTTCTTGATTGATTTTAAGGCTGTTGTTAGATATAAGTTTTGCTACACCCACTTCTTTCTTGGGTTTATTCAATTGGAATACCTTTTCCCAACCCCTAACACTGAGGTGATGTTTGCTTTGAAGTTGAAGTGTATGTCTTGTATGCAGCAAAAGGATGGATTCTGCCTTTGTATTCATTCTTTTATCCTGTGTTTTCTTTTACAGTAGAATTAAGACCATCAATATTGAAAGATATTAATAACCATTGATTGAAAATTTTTGCTTGTTTTGGATTTGTTGGTGGTGGTTGCATTGTGTGGATTCCCTCTACCCCATTTTTCTTTTGGTTGTTGGTAAAGAGGAATTATCTATTGCCTATGTTTTTGTGAGTGTAGCTAATTTCCTTGGAGTTTTCCTTCCAGAAATTTTTGTAGGGGTGGATTAGTTGATGTGTATTGTTTAAATCTTGCTGTGTTGGAATGTCTTGGTTTCTCCATCAATAATGACTGAAATCTTTGCTGGGTATAGTAGTCTGGCCTGGCATCTGTGGACAATTATTGTTGGTAGAATAGCTATCTAGGACCTTCTGACTTCAGAGATTCCATGGAGAAGTCACGTGTAATTCTGAAAGGCTTGCCTTTTATATGTTACTTGACCTTTTTCCATTGCTGCTCTTAATATTATTTCTTTATTCTGCATGTTTGGTATTTTGATCATTATGTAGTGAGGGGACTTTCTTTTGTGGTCCACTCTATTTGGTGTTCTGTAAGCTTCTTGTACTTTCATTGGCATGGCTTTCATTAGTTTCAGATAGTTTTCTTCTATGATGTTTTGAATATATTTTCTGTACCTTTGAGTTGAGTTTTTTCACCTTATTTCTATTGTCCTTAGGTTTGGCCTTTTCATGGTGTCCCATACTTCCTGGATATTTTGTGTCAGTGATTTGTTGGACTTAAGATTTTCTTCAATGAATCTATTTCTCCTAGTGAAAGACAAAAAGTAAAGCCCAGTTAAGGGACCCCCCCCCCACACACACACACATTTGAATTGAAGGACAGTCTGACCCGAAAAGCTAACCCAGGCCTCTATAGTCCAGTTCCCTGGAATTTGCCCTCTGATCAGTGTATCAGCAGGTGGCAAATAAGGTCCTTAAGAAACAAAGAGTTAGCTGCAACTCCAGTTTGCTTAGACAAGATTAATTAGCACTTCTGAGGCCCTGAAGTCTATTGACCTGAGACAATCAGGCCTCAAAAAGAGAACCCATGACTCTGGTCACGTATGGACAGAGGGTCACAGCCCCACCCTAAGCTTGTGGTTTTTTTCCTTTAAAAGTACCCGTGCACAGATAATGTTGCTTCTCTAGCCTGCGTGCTGAGGGAGCCCATTTGCACAAACGTTTCCAGTTCCTTAAAGCCTCTTGCGTGTTGCATCAACTGGACTGGACATTGAGTTCTTGGGGGGTACCGACAGAAATGGGGAGACTTCTCATTCTGATGGTCTTACACTAGTATATCTTCAACGCCTGAGATTCTCTTTTCCATCTCTTGTATTTGGTTCCTGATCATTTGCCTAACTTCTATTTCCAGCATTTCCTCAGACTCATCTTTTTATTGTCTCTAGTTCAGCTTTCAAATCTTGCAGTGTTTGACTTGTTTCTTGCTATTTTTGTTTTTTTGTTTTTCCCTATTTCTTGTATTTTTCTTCCATTCCTTTAAGGGATTTTCTCATTACCTCTTTGAGGGTCTCTAACATCATCATAAAGTTGTTTTTAAGGTTGTTCTCTTCTGCTTCATCTGTGTTGGGATGGTCAGGTCTTGCTGGTGTGTAGTCCCTACACTCTGGTGGAGTCATATTGATCTTTCTGTTGTTGGCTTTATTCTTAAACTGTCTTCTACCCATCTCTTCTTCTATTTGTATACTGATAAGTTCTCTCCCTCTTCTGGTGGGTATGGGACCAAAGTTTACTTCCCGTAGGTGCAAACAGTTTCAACACTCTGATAGCTCTTCTACTCCAGTGGGTGGTGGTGGGACTCCTCCTGTTGTTGGAGACTGAACAGACTCAGGATAAGCTGGTCTGCTAGGAAGAGCTCCCCTGCTGGCAGTCCTCAGTTCTCAGTCCTTAGGAAACTCTGAGCAGGTCCCTGGAAGGCAGGCTGGAAACAGGCCCACACTTACCTCCTCCCATTGTTGGGGGTGGGACCCGGATGTTGCCAGCCTTGTGTCAGCCAGTCTGCTAAGGTGGGCTCCTCTGCAAGCAGTCCTTAGTCCTCAGGATGCTCTGAGCAGGGCACTGGAAGTCAGGCCAGCAACAGGCCCATACTTGTCCCCTCCTATGGTTAGAGGGAGGACCATGGTGCTGGCAAATTCTGGGTCGGCTGATCCACTAAGACAGGATCCTCTGCAAGCAGTCCTCAGTCCTCAGGACACTCCAAGCAGCTATTTTATTGATCTTTATTCATTCACCTATTGATGGATACACAGATTGACCCTACAATTTAACTATTACCCAGTGCTGTAGTAAACATGGGAATACAGTTATCACTTTTTGATGACACACATTTTTTTAGGTGTATTCCTTGTAGTGTTTGAGCCAGATAATCTAAAATTCTGCCTTTGTTTTTAAGAAAATGTAATGTATTTTTCCATAGCAGCCATAAAAAACCCCACCCATAGTTTATGCATCTTTGCTAACATTTCTTATAGTTTGCCTATCTTAATAGTAGCTAGTAAAATTAGAATGTAATGTTATATCATTACAGTTTTGGTTTTTGGTATCCATGATGATAGCTAATAATATTGAATAATTTTCTTTTTTAATTAATAAATAAATTAATTACTTTTCATATCTTACATGCCAAATACAGTGTTCATTCCCCTCTTTCCTCCCAGCCCCCCATCCAATCTCCTTTCTTTCCCATATCCACTACTCTTTCCTTTCATAAAAGAGCAAGCCTCCCAGAGATATCAATCAAACGTGGTATAACAAGTTACAATAAGACTAGGCATAGCCTCTCATATCAAGGTTGGATGATACAACCCCGTAAATGGAAAAGTGTCTCAAAAGCAGGCAAAAGAGTCAGAGAGAGCCCTTCTCCCACTGTTAGGTGTCCTATAGGAACACCAAGCTATGCAACCATAACATATATCTTGAGGATCTAGGTCAGAACCATACAGTCTCTGTGATCCTTATGAGGCTTGGTTAGTTTATTCTGTGGGATGTGTCCTTCTGGTGTCCTTGACTACTTTGGTTTCTACAATCCTTTCTTCCCCTTATCATCAAGATTCCCTAGGCTCTGCCTTATATTTGGATATGGTTCTCTGTATCTGCTTCTTATCAGTTACTGGATGAAACTCTGATGATGATTATGCTAGGTTCTGTCTATGAGTATAGCAGAATACTATTATGAATCATTTAAATGTCTTTTGTTGTTGTTGTTTGGTTTTGTTTTTGTTCTTTGCCAGTCTTGTTTGCTTCTACCCATTGTGCCAGGCGTCTCAAGCTGGACCAGTCATTGGTTGGCCACTCCCACAAATATTGCTCTACCTTTAACCTCTGTACACATCTTTCTATCATTAAACATACATACCACAGCATCAACAAATGTGATACATCTTTAACTAATCCTGTATAACATATAGATTGCTTGTGTTAGGATGATCATTTATACTATGTTAATCCTATAAATCCATGAGCATGAGAGATCATCTATCATCTAATATCTTCTTGAATTTCTTTCTTCAAACAGTTCAAGTTATTGTCATACTAGTCTTTAAATTGCTTGGTTGAGTTACCATGAGATATTTTATATTATTCTGAAGGATGTTGTTTCCCTGATTTCTTTCTCATCTCATTAGTCTTTTGTATTTAGAAGGAATACTGATTTTTTTTAAGTTAATCATTTTTATAGCCACTTTGCTGAAGGTGTTTATCAGCTCTAGAAGTTCCCTAATAGGATTTTTGGTATGGCTATTGTATATATCATATCATCTACAAATAGCAATGCTTTGTCCTCTTTCTTTCTAATTTGTATCCCCTTGATAAACTTTAGTTGTCTTACTACTTTAGCTACTATTTCAAACACTATACACAATAGATAATTTGAAAGTGGATACCTTTGTCTTGTTCCTGATCTTAGTGGAATTGCTTTGAGTTTCTCTCCATTTAATTTGTTGTTGCCTTTTGGCTTACTGAAAATTGCCTTCATCAGGACTAAATGTGTCCCTTGTATCCTTGATCTTTTCAAGACTTTTATCATGAAGGGTGTTGGATTTTTGTCAAAGACATTTTCAGCATCTAATGAGATGATCATGTGAATTTTTTATTTTATTTTATTTTTATTGTTGTTGTTTATGTGGTGAATCATATTGACAGAATTTCGTATATTGAACCATCCCTGCATCTCCTGGATGAAACCTGCTTGATAATTGTGGATATTCTTTATAATGCATTCTTGGATTTCATTTGTGAGTATTTTATTGAATACTTTTGCATCAGTGTTCCTAAGGGAAATCAGTCTGTAATTCACTTTCTTTGTTGAATCTTTGTGTGGTTTGGGTATCAAGAATCATAAGATGAATTTGACAATGTTCCTTTGGTTTCTATATTGTGGAGTAATTTGAGGAGCATTAGCTTTAGGTATTCTTTGAAAGTCTGGTAGAATACTCTCCCAAAACCATGTGTGCTTTTTATGGGGGGGTGATTTTTAATGACTGCTTCTATTTCCTTAAGGGTTTTATGTCTATTTATATTGTTTATATGATATTTATTTAACTTTGGTAAGTGGTATCTATCAAGAAAGTTGTCCTTTTCTTTTAGATTTTCCAATATTGTGGATTACATGTTACTAGAATAAGACATAATGATTCTTTGGATTTCCTAGTTTTTTGTTGTTATGTTTCCCCTTTTGTCTCTGATTTTGTTAGTTTGAGTCTCTCTCTCTCTCTCTGTCTTTTAGTTAATTAGGATAAGGCGTTTTCTATCTTGTTGATTTTTGGTATTGTTCTCTTTGTTTCTGTTTTATTGATTTCAGCCCTCAATTTGATTATTAACTGTCTTGAGTGTGTTGGCTTTTCTTATTCTAGAACTTTCAGGTGTGCTGTTAAGTCACTAGTCTTGTATCTCTCCAAATTCTTCAGGAAGGCCCTTAGTCCTATGAAATTTCCTCTTAGCACCACTTTCATTGTGTCCCATAATTTAGGGTGTGAACGTGTATTAATTTTCATTAAATTCTACAAAGTCTTTAATTTCTTTATTTTTGCCTAGACCTTGTATTCATTTTGTAGGGGGTTGTTCTGTTTGCCTGAATTTGTAAGATTTTTGTTGTTACTGAAATCCAGCTTCAATCCATAGTGGTCTGACAAGTTACAGGGGATTATTTCAATGTTCTTGTGTCTGGTGAGACTTGCTTTCTTACAGAATATGTTGTAAATTTTGGGGAAGCATTTGTGAGGTGCTGAGAAACAGGTATATTATTCTGTGTTTGGGTGAAATGTTCTGTAGGTATTTATTAGGTACATTTGGTTCATAACATCTGTTACCTCCATAATTTCTCTGTTAAGTTTGTCTGTATGACCTGCCCATTGGTGAAAGTGGGTATTTAGTCTTACATAAATGTGTGATGCTCAGTATGCTATTTAAGTTTTAGCAATGTTTCTTTTACAAATGTTGGTACCCTTGTAGTTGGGGCATAGAAATTAACAAGTGCTATGTCATATTGGTGGATTTTCCCATTGATGAGTATGAAATGTCCTTCACCATCTCTTTTGACTAATTTTGATTGAAAGTGTATTTTGTTATATATTAGAATAACTATACCAGCTTGTTTCTTGGGTCCATTAGCTTGGAAAGTCTTCTAACCCATTACTCTGAGGTAATGTTTATTTTTGATGTTGAGGTATGTTTCTTGTATGCAGCAGAAGGATAGATCTTGTTTTCACAGCCATTCTGTTAGTCTATGTTTTTTTTATTGGGGAATTAAGTCCATTGATACCAAGAGATATTAATAAGAATGATATTGTTAATTCCTGTTATTTTGTTTTTGGTAGTGATTGTGCTTGTGTGTGGGGGTGGGGATGTGTGTTTCCCCTTTTTTATTTTGCTGGTGTGAAATTATTATTTTCTTGATTTTTATGAATGTACCTAACTTCATGGAGTTAGAATTTTTTTCTGTTACTTTATGCAAGGGCTGGATTTATAGATAAATATTGTTTAAATTTGACATTGTCATGCCATCTCTTGTTTAAATCAAGGTGATTGAAAGTTTCCTGGGTATAGTAGTCTGGGCTGGCATCTATGGTCTCCTAGAGTCTGCTAGACATCTGTTCAGGCACTTTTTGATTTTAACATCTCAGTTGAAAAGTCAGGTGTAATTCTTTTAGATCTGTCTTCATATGTTTCTTGGCCCATTTTCCTTACAGTTTTAAATATTCTTTTGTGTTTTCTTCTGTGCATTTTAGTTATTATGTAGTAAGGGGACTTTCTTTTCTGTTCTAATCTGTATGCTGTTCTGTCAATTTCTTGTATCTTTATAAACATGACCTTCCTTAGGTTAGGAAATTTTCCTTCTATGATTTTGTTAAAAGTATTTTCTGAGCCACTGAGCTGGAATTCTTCTTCTTCTATTCCTATTAGTCTTAGGTTTGGCTGTTTCCTTGTTTTCCTGATTTTCTGGATATTTTATATCAAGGAATTTTTACACTTAACATTTTCTTTGACTGATTCTATTTCTTCCATTTTATCTTCAATACCTGAGATTCTCTCTTCCATTTTTTTTGTGCTCTGTTTAGTGGTAGTTAAGGAACTACTTATGCCTGTAGTTCCTGTTTGCTTACCTAGTTTTTCAGTTTCAAGAATTTCCAAGTTTGCATTTTCTTTATTGCTTCTATTTCCATTTCATGTCTTGAACATTTTTATTTGTTTCCTTCAACTCTTTGATTCTTTTTCTTGGCTTTCTTTAATATATTTATTCATTTCTTAGAATGTGTGTTTTCCTGGATTCCTTTAAGGTATTTAATTATTTCATTTTTAAAGACTTCTATTTTCTTCACAATACTGGTTATATGACCATTTCCTTGTTCTTCAACTGTGTTGGAATATTCAGGGCTTGCTGTAGTAGGATAGATGGGATCTGCCCTTGTTGTTGTTAATTTGTTTATTGTGTTATTATACTGGCATCGAGACATCTGGGGTTGCAAAGATTATAGGTCTAGATGCTGATTTTAAATTTGTCTTTGTTCTATGGATGCTTTATTTCTTAGATTCTGTTTCTTCTTCAGTCCTCTTTGTTCTCCATGGCCTGGATTTCTGACTGTTGAAATGATCTCTGGTTCAGTCGGGAGTCTCTTCCTGAGTTTACCTATTTGTTCTTCTGACTGATGTGGTCTGTTTTTCTGGTTGTGTGGCCTATATCTGTTTTTCTGATGGGCATATGTTTCACCTGTTCTGCTTGTTTTTTTTAAACTGAGTGCTTTTATTATGTTTTAAAGTTCTTTATGTATTTGGGATATCAATTGCCAGACATCAAAGAATTACAGAATTAGTATGTGTTTCCTCTATCTCTGTAGACCCACAAGGACGGGTGTAATGTCTGATTTACCCAGCACACCGCATGATAATTGATAGCTTGTGAACTCAATGAAACAAAAGATAAATAAACCACATTGTTCAGAATTGCATTCTGTTAATTTCTGAGCGTTATTGGCATTTTAATACCAACTATTGCCTTAGTATAATTTCCCATAAAGGTAGAGGTTAAGAAAACTATTTTAGACATAATTTGGTAAAATGAGGCAAAGAAACAGGATTAAGGGTGAAGGATCATAAACATGGGTGTTGGAAAGGCTCCTACCACAATGCTTCATCAGGTAGTTTACTGCTACAGTACCTATATTCACACAGGAAGATTTTTGAGAGATGTCAAGAAGTGCAGCTAAGCAGCAGCATTTACCCATTGCATTGGGACTTTCATTGACAAAGGATGCCATTGTAGGAGGATATTCCTATGAGTGATATCAACAGGATGCTCACTGATATCAGCAGCTTCAAGTGCAGTCAGAGAAGCCTCCTAGTAGTAATAGGAGGAGGCAAGGGTGTAGAAAGAGGGTAGACCAACTACAGTGTGGGTTTACCACTGCTCAGCTTCCATGCCTGCATGTAACAGGCTGCTGTGAGAACCTGAGGGCATAAAGCTATCACACATCAATTCTCTTCATGCAAAACCCATTTTATGGTCTAACTAGTGGAATATGTGCACAGCTTATGATGATTAACAATTGCATATAATCCCATCAACTGTTTCTAAATCCTAAGACAACACACATTCCAAGAGAGTCATAAACAATAATATCCTGTGAGGCAAAGACAGAAGCCAGACATAGAGATTGTGCTACTCTTTGTATTTGCCTTTATACAAAGGACATCATTCTTTCATGAAAAGAAATCTCATCAATTCAACATAATTTCTTGTTCAAAACAACAGTTTGTTTAATGTTCAGCTCCTTGAATTATTCCTTTAGATTGAAAAATCAGAGATTATTATATAATTTATTCTCTCCACATACTTTATTATTAAAATAAATTTAATGAACCTCACATTTTCTTTAAGACTTATGGAATAGCTTTATTCTTTCTCTATTCTTCTGCTTAACTGTTGCCACTAAGAGAAATTAGCTTATACATGCTTTCTTTAAAAAAATGTTACCATAAATGTAAAGTGATGTGTTACTGAAAGCATATCTACAGAAGCATTCCCTTTTTCTGAGGTTTGGGAAAACACACAGTTAACATATTTGTATGTATACATATACACATACACATAAATTCATATATAAATTAAATTATATGTATTAGTATTAATTACAAATCAATGGATACATATATCAAGTGGTATATATCATAAACATGTTTATATATCTATATCTATATATATGTATATATATAGATATACATATATATATAAAATAAATATTATTGATGCTAATCTCATGCTTTTTGGGTGGAAATTTTGTCTCTGCAGATCCAGGAGACTATTAAGCATTTTGAATTTTCTGGAGGATTTTTAAAAATATTTTCTGATATAAATTTTATTTTACATATACACACAAATATATGTATATATATGTGTATACACACACATACACACACACACACACACACACACACACACACATATATATATATATATATATATATATATATATATATATATTGAATCCAGTGTCCTAGTAGGCTAATTGTAGTCACAGCCAGCATACTGAAAGACATTTTCAATTAAGAGAAAAGCACGTCTCATCTATAACCCTGTGTATAAAGGATGTTTTCTTTTTATCCCACAAATGAGATCTTTTTTATTTAATTTTCACAATAAAATTCTAATTGCTTATAGAACTTTGGGCAGCAAACTAGATATATGGTAGCATGTACCTGTACTTCCAGTGAAGTAACACCAAGAAAACCAACATTCATAGTTATGCTCTGGTACACAGAGGTGTGAGGACAGACAGGCAGCATGAAATTCTTAAGTAAAAGATATTCTTTAGATCTTGTTTTACTTTTGAGTAATGCTTTGATAGTATGCATTTTATACAAACTCAGTCTTGAACATTTATGTTTAAATTTTCCAAAAACATTAATTAGACACCAACTCCCTATAGATATTTATAGGAAAATACACATATACATATTTCAAAAAGCAAGTGAAGGTATTTTATTGGCAGGAAATTTATAGGATCTTAAAATGTGGAACAAGTAACAAGTACCAGAAATTAAGGGGTGAACAATATGCTGCTAGTTATATTTGACATTATGAGATATACTTGATTGGTAAAACACGGGGTACAAATTCTTAGTTCTATTATAAGAGCATATAATGTCACAGGTCTTGGTATTACTTGGTTATAAACTCACTCACTTTAATAGGTATATGTGAAATCCAGTATTTCAATGTCTCTTTCCAACAGACAGCTATGGGCTCTCAGCATTCATCCCAGATTCCCCTATCTCATTAATATCTTTGGAAGCCTTCAAAGGCAGCTCATCTTAGATAATTAAGATGCTCACCACTGTGCATGCCCTTGTGACTATTTATATTCTCTGCAGCTCCAAAACTCCATGCTTATATTTATATCATCAGAGTGGATGTAGAACCCCTTCTGTGTCCTTCACTTTTAGAGAAGCTGTAGGACAAACCCAAGTGCCTTAAAATAAATCTAATTTGTGTAGTGGTACAAGATAAAGAGAGAACATTTTAGAAAAACTAATGGCTGAAATATCCTCAGTGCTGGTTAAACAAAACAAAAACAAAACCTATAGCTCAAAAACACTCAGAAAATTTTGAGATATCTAAACAAATCACAGCCAGTACTCATTGTGATCAAATTTATCACGCCTTCTTGTGTTAGTTTCTCATTTCAGTGTGAGGAAGAAATACATTACAAAGCAACGTAACGATGGATGGTTCCTTTTAGTCACGTTGTTTCCAGGTCTTTGGCTAGAGGAACATTTTGGGAAGGAGAATGTCTATATAAAGACACACAGGGTGCAGTGCAGAGCAGAGCAGAACAGAGCAGAGGGACAAGAACTAGATGTAATCCAATGACATCCATTCATGTGACCTACTTCCTTCACTAAATCCACACCTTGCTTTTCAGCACATCACAGTAATGTCATATTATGAATCTGTTGATAGATCAATTTGCTCATAAGGTGAGAGCCTTCATGATCTAATTCTCTTTAGACACACCCAGGCACTTCACAGACACACACAGAGTTGTGTGTTCAATTACCAACACAGAGTTAGAAAGAAAAACAAATCTTGCCTTAAGAATCCAAAAGAATGTGTAACAAGAATTGACCTGCTGGTAAGCACACAATGAAGAGAACAGCAGAACAATTTTCAATTTTAAATGAAAGAGCAACTGTTGGCTTACAGTGAATCCTTAGAAAAATGCCTTTAGGAAATGAAGTTAAGATTAAACATCTTCAGACATTTGAAGAGAAATATCACACCACCAGAATTATTAGAATGATACAAGTTACTATACATGCAGTAATTTGAAGTACACTGGAAATGGCAGCTTCATAGGTTTTTCTATTTCAATATATTATCAAAACAACATTTGCTCAAATATTAAAACTTTAATCTATTTAGAAGCAAATGCATTCAGGTGTACAGAATTCTTCAAATGAAAAGTAGAAGCATATTTTTTGAAGGACTGTTAGAACATATATGAAGGAGTATAATAATGTATTAGGGCAAACATGTATTATGTAAAGATCAACCCTGTAAACCCTGAAGCAATTCGGTTGAAAGAACTAAGATAAAAAGATGACAATTAACACAAAGTAGATAAGAGCAAAAGAACATATGCAGGTAGTGTACATAAACACAAAAACATTAAAATCACATTAAGTCCAAATTATCTAAACATCCACTTTGACAACTAGAGATTATAAGGCAGGATAATTGTCCACCTACCTGTTACCTAGAATAAAAACACTAAATATATTCATGCTAATCAGGTAAAAGCAAGACAGAAAAGTATAATATGATGGAAGTAAAATGATGATTTAATAAAAAGAATGGTTACAATACTATCAGAAAAGGGGTATTTAAAAGTAAATAAGTATTTATTTTTATTGTATAAATATTGCTGTTTATACATATGCATATATATGTATATATACAACACACACGTGTGTATGTGTACAACATCACCTCAAACTGATGAAAAAATTAAACATGAAGGCATGGTGTTTATAAATGGTTGAACACAAAACATTACAGTTGGAAGATATCTACTATGAAACTGATGTATCTAACCATGAGGCCACAATCATGGCTCTCAAAGACATACCAAGGTTGAAGAAAGTATGACAGCAAACACTATATATGAGCATCACCATTGAATAACTTGACCCAACTGATATTTACAGATATTTCCATACAAGAAAAGAAGAATGTGCATTAACTTAACGTACTTGATGAGATGGTCTTCATTTCTTACGTTAAGATAGGCCACAGTGCAAATACAATTTCAGTTAAATGGATCCAAGGCTGCAGAACATAAATACACTCCTTGAGCACAATAAGATTGTACTATAAATCAATAACAGGAAGCTATCTAGAATTAAAAGAAAAACAAAGAGAAAATAAGACTAATTTGAGGTAAACAAAATGAAATCACATCATATTACAATTTGTCAGATGCCTTTGAAATTTGCATTTCCTGAAGAATTGTACTGAAAAAGAAAAAGAGGTCCCAAGTTAATGATGTCATCTTTTACATTAACAGTGGCAAAATTGAATAAGATTAAAAACAATAAATCAAGGAAAATAATCAAGGTTAGAGTGGAAAGTGATAATTTGAGTACAGTAAAGAACATCAAAACAAACAATTATCATGTCTATAAATCTTATCAGCATACAGAGTAAAAGGAAAAGTAGGGAAGATATAAGAAGTTGTTGCTGGAGAGGTGGTTTAACAGTTAAGAGAGCTTACTGCTCTTGCAGAAGACCTCAGTTTAGTTTTCAGTGCCAACATCATGCAGTTGTTACCTGACTATAACTCCGCATCTGGGATATGATGCCTTCCTATGGCCTCCAGTAGTATCTGGCCCACATAACTACTCTATGAATAAAATAAAATCTTAAAAATAATATAAGACACCTGCCACTGAATTCCCCAGAGGGACCTGGAGGCAGAACAAAGCATCTGCCATGGGCCAACATTCCTGCCCTTGCCCCTCTACCCTCCAGTAGAGAGGTAACAGGGGTTCCTCAAGCCCACCTCTTACTCTTTGAGTTCCCTGAGCTGTAGCAGACAAACTCATCCTGTCACTGAATCATACAGAATGACCCGGAGGAAGAAAAAGCATCCAGCATCAGCTGCCTTGCCTGTCTTGCCCTTGCACCCTCCAGGAAGGGTAGGAGGGTAGAGCCTTGAACCCATACTAATCAGAAGAAGAAGTGTAGCCCCTGGAAGGAGAGATGGGGAAAAAAAGAAAACACTGTAAGAACACATTCAACAATAAAAAGGCTTATATGACACTACCAGAGTCTAGGGATTCTATACCAGCAAGATCTGAACACCTCAACACAGATGAAGCAGAAGAGAACGGCCTTAAAAAACAACTTTATGAAAATGACAGAGGCCCTCAAAGAAAACATGAGAATCCCTTAAAGGATTGGAAAATAAAACAAAACAAAAACAAAACAAAACAAAACAAAAAAACACCAAAAGAATGCAAGAAATCAACAAATCTCTTAAAGAAAGCAAGGAAAGCCAAGAAAATAGACTCATCTAGATGGTGGAAACAATTCAAACAATTCAAAACTTATAAACTGAAATAGAGACAATAAAGAAAACACAAACTGAGGAAATGCTACAAAATAGAAAGGCTGGGTAAATGATTAGGAACTACTAATATCAGCATAACCAACAGAATACAAGAGATAGATGAGAGAATTTCAGGCACTGAAGATAAACTAGAAATACATTTATTGACCAAAGAAAATATTAAATCCAACAAATCCCTAACACAAAATATACAGGAAATGTGGGACACTATGAAAAGGCCAAACCTATGAATAATAGGAAGAGAAGAAGGCAAAGAAACTCAGCTAAAAGGTGCAGAAAACATATTCAACAAAATCATAGAATAAAACTTTCCCAACCTGAAGAAGGCATACTTATGAAAGTACAAGATGCTTAACAAACACTAGACTAGACCTGCCAACATAATAATCAAACCACCAAACATACAGGATAAAGAAAGAATATTAAGAGCAGCAAAGAAGAAAGGCCAAGTAATACATAAAGGCAAACCTATCAAAATTATACCTGACTTCTCTATAGAAACTCTGAAAGCTAGAAAGTTCTGGATAAATGTTATACAAAAACCAAGAGATCTTGGGTGCCAGCCCAGACAACTATATGCAGCAAAACTCTCAATCACTATAGGTGGAAAAAATAAGATATTCCATGAAAACAAAACAAAATAATAAAACCAAAACGTATGTACACAATACATATCCACAAATCCAGGCCTACAAAAGTTCTGGAAAGAAAACTCCAACCTTAGGAAATCAGTTCCACTCACAAAATCACAGGCAATCAATAATACCATTTTACCAGAAGAAAAAAGAAAACACAGGGTAAATCTACACACAATACCATTATTAACAACAAATTCAAAACAAACAAAAATTAATAGTCAGTGATCCTAAATTTCCCTCAATATTAATGCTCTTACTTGCCTATAAAAATACATGGGCTAAAAAAAAAATTAATAGGAAGACAGAATCCATCCTTCTTCTGCATAAAAGAAATATACCTCAACTTCAAAGACAGATGCTACCTCAGAGTAAAGGGTTGGGAAAAGATTTTCTAATTAAATGGATCCAAGAAACAAGCTGGTCTAGCTATCCTAATATTTACCAAATAAAACTGCAAGCTAAAATCAATCAAAAGAGAAGAGGAAGGTCATTTCGTATTCATCACAGGAAAAATACATCAGAATGAAGTCTTAATACTGAACATCTATGCCGCAAATACAAAGGCATAAAAGAAACATTACTAAAACTCAAATCTCACATAAAACCTCACACACTTAACAGTGGGAGACTACAACACCCCTCTCTCACAACTAGTCAGGACCATAAGACAGAAACCTAACAAAGTAACAAAAGAACTAAGAGAAGTTATGACCGAATTGGATTTAACAGACATTTATAGAACATTCCAAACAAACACAAAAGAATATACCTTCTTCTCAGCTCCACATGGAGCTTTCTCTAAAATCAACACATAATTGGCAACATAGCAAACATCAACAAATACAAAAAAAAAATTGGAATAACCCTCTGTATCCTATGAGACCACCATGCTCTAAAGTTAGAATTCAACAACACAAATTTAAAAACTCCTACAAACTCATGGAAACTGAACAATAAACAACTGTGCCACCAATCCTGGGTTGAGAAAGAAATAAAGAAAGAAATTAAAGACAACCAAGAATGAGAATGAAGACATAACATACCCAAACTTATGGGACACTTTGAAAGCAGTAGTAAGAGGAAAGTTTATAGCACTAACGGCCCACATGAAAAAACTATGTTATCAGCACAACTAAAAGCTCTAGAACAAAAAGCAAACTCACTCACCAGGGAGGAGTAGACACCAGGAAATGACCAAATTGAGGGCTGATAAATAAAGTAGAAACAAACAAAACAAACAAACGAAAAGCAATAAAAAAAAATCAATGTCACAAAGAGTTGGTTCTTTGAGAAAATCAACAAGATCGACAAACCTTTATCTTAACTAACCAAAAAGCAGAGAGAGAACATGCAGATTAGCAAAATCAGAAATGAAAAGGGGGATATAACAATGGACATTGAGGAAGTTCATAGACTCTTCAGGTCATACTTTTAAAACCTGTATGATGAGAGATGGTATTCTGTATATATGTTTCTCATACTGGTTAATGAATAAAGCCCTGTTGGCCAATAAGAAAACAAGATAGGTGGGGCTTGGAGACTAGGAGGAGGAAAGAGGAAGTAGTTAGGAGGAGTCAGCGTAGAGAACCTGGAGACAGCAAATGCTGGCCTGTCACTCTTCGATAAGATGACCACATGGAAATACTTAGATAAGTAGAAATGGGTTAATCATTAAGACAGAGCTAGCCAGTAAGAAACTATTAACTGGCCAACAGCCTTATATCAAATCAGAGTTTCTGCATGTTATTGGGGGCTGTCGTGGTGGTGGGACCAGACCAGTGGTGGGGAAAAAACCTGCTCATAACACCTGTACTCCACAAAATTTGAAAATTTAAAGGAAATGGACAATTTTCCAGATAGATATCACTTACAAAATTGGATCAAGAATAGATAAGCAATTTAAATCGACCTATAACCCCTAATGAAATAAAAGCACTCATTAAAAGTCTCCCAGTCAAAAAAGAAGCCCAGGGCCAGATGGCTTAAGTGCAGAATTCTACCAGAAAGTCAAAAATGAACTAATGCCAATACTCTTCAAAGTGTTCCACACAATAGAAGCAGAAGGTTCATTGCCAAACACTATTATTATTATTATTATTATTATTATTATTATTATTTCTTATTTTATGTATCAATCATGGGAGGTATGTTGAGGGCCAAACACCTTTTTAACAAGGCTACAATTACTTTGGTACACAAACCACACAAAGACACAACTAAAAAAGAGAATTACAGACCTACACACCAATATCCCTCCTGAACATACATGTAAAATACTCAATAAAATACTGCCAAATCAATTCCAAGTACCCATCAGAGAAATTATCCATCACGACCAAGTACTCTTCATCCCTGAAATGCACAGATGGCTCAACAAACAAAAATCCATCAATGCAATCCACCATATAAACAAACTGGAATATTAAAACCTTATGATCATCTTGCTACATGCTGAAAAAGCCTTTGACAAAATCCAACATCCTTCATGATGAAAGTCCTAGGGAGATCAGGGATAACAGGAAATTAGCTAAACATAATAAAAGTAATATACAGTAAACCAAGAGCCCACATTAAACTAAATGAAGAGAAACTTAACAAGATTCCCCTAAAATCAGGAACAAGACAAGGCTGTCCACTCTCTCCATATCTATTCAATATTGTATTTATCATTCTAGCTAAAGTAATAAGACAACAAAAGGAGATCAAAGGGATACAAATTGGAAAGGAAGAAGTCATCTTTTCACTATTTGCACAAGACATGATTGTTTACATAAGTGACCTGAAAAGCTCTACCTGGGAACACCTAAAGCTGCTGAAAACCTTCAGCAAAGTGGCAGGATACAAGATTGACTAAAGAAAAAAAAATCAGTAGCCCTAATACATACAGATGATAAAGGGACTGAGAAATAAATCAGAGAAACATCACTTTTTACAATAGCCACAAACAACATAAAATATCTTGGGCTAATGCTTACTGAAGAAGTGAAA
This sequence comes from Cricetiscus sungorus, assembly GCA_030556225.1. Taxonomy (NCBI): domain Eukaryota; kingdom Metazoa; phylum Chordata; class Mammalia; order Rodentia; family Cricetidae; genus Cricetiscus; species Cricetiscus sungorus. The sequence goes on from JANBXA010000600.1 coordinate 38,706,246, forward strand.
GACCTATATAATAAGAACTTTGAATCTTTAAAGAAAGAAATTAAAGAAGATACCAGAAAATGGAAAGATCTCTCATGCTCTTCAATAGGTAGGATCAACATAATAAAAATGGCAATCTTGCCAAAAGCAATCTATAGATTCAGTAAAATCCCCATCAAAATCCTAGCACAATTCTTCACAGACCTTGAAAGGACATTAGTCAACTTTACATGGAAAAACAGAAGACCCAGGGTAGCCAAAACTACCCTATACAATAACAGAACTCCTGGACATCACTATTCATGATTTCAAGCTCTATTACAGAGCTACAGTCCTGAAAACAGCTTGGCATTGTCACAAAAATAGAAAGGAGGGTGTGCAAACCCATACAGTCACTTTGGAAATAAGTATGGTAATACCTCAGGAAAATGGGAATCAAATAAGTCTACCTCAAGATCCAGCAATTCTACTCTTGGGCATATACCCAAAGATGCACATTCACACAACAAGGACTTCTGTTCAGCTATGTTCATAACAGCATTATTTTCAATAGTCAGAACCTGGAAGCACTCTAGATGACACTCAGCAGAAGAACGGATAAAAAAATGTGGTATATTTACACAATGGTGTATTATATAGTGAAAACAAAACAAACCAAAAAACAGTGGAATCTTGAAATTCACAGGGAAATGGATGTAACTATAATAAACCATCTTGAGTGAAGTAATCCAACCACAAAAAGACAAACTTGGTATATACTCACTCATATATAGATTTTAGACATATAAAAGATAATCAGGCTACAATACACACTACTAGAGAAGCTAGGAAAAAAGGAGGACCCTAAAAGAGACATACATGTTCCCCCACAGAAGGAGAAAGGGACAAGATCTCCTGAGCAAACTGGGAGCAGCAGGGGATGGGAGAGGGAGTTAGGAGAAAGAGAAGAGGTGAAGAGGAAGACTGAGTTGGGGAAAGAATAGAGGAGAGCAAAAAAGAGAAACTATATTAGAGGGAGCCATTGCAGGTTTAACACGAAATCTCACACTAAAAAAAGTCCAGAGACCCACAAGGATGACTCCATGTAACAATCTAAATAATAGTGGAGAGGCTACCTTAATTGTCCTTTCCTAATAATGAGATGATGGCCACCTTATGTGCCATCCTAGAATCTTCATCCAGTAGCTAAAGGAAGCAGAGACATACAACCATAGCTAAACACTGAGCCAAACTGGAATTCAGATGCAGAGAGGGAGGACAAGACCAGGCTACAAAAACTCACTGAGACAGCTGACCTGAACAAGGAGGAGTTCATGAACTTTATACTGATACCTGGGAAACCAGCATAGGACCGACCCAGACCAAGACCCCTGAACTAGGGTTAGTTAGGAGGATTGGACAGTCTATGGGCCTTCTGGCAGTGGAATCAGGATGTACGCCTAGAGCCAGAATGGACTTCGGGAGCCCATTCCCCATAGAGGGATATTCCCTTAGTCTAGAGACATGAAGAAGGGCCTAGGCCCTATCCCAAATGACTTGACAGACTTTCATGATCCTTCCTGGTTAGATTCACCTTCCCGGGTAGTGGATGGGGGATGGGATGCAGCGGTTGCGGGGTGGAGCATGGGAAGACAAGAGGGATGGGGAACTAAGATCAATATGTACAATAAATATATTAAAAACATACAAGATGTTGGACAGGTATTATTTACCCCATGCATAAAATAGTTAAAAATATACCAGATTAGGAGAATATGTCTATGCCTGTAAGAGGGAAATTTAGGAAGAGAGTATAGACAATTAAGACACGATGGATGTTTCTCAAGTAGATAAATTATTACTAAAGTTCATTCAATGGAAATCCATCATTTAGGAACATGTAATGAATTAAAGGTATAGAAAGTGTAGCAAAGAACTTTTTAGAGAGCAAAATCAGTATTGAGACATGGAGAATACAGTAACACCAACTCTTGGTAGGAGTACAGCCCTGCAGATACAGCATCATGGAGATATACAAGGTGCATCCCATTTGAAGATGAAGGCAATGATTATATAGACATTTCTAAAAGACTTTTGCATGCCCAACCTAAGTCTCTGCCCTAGCCAAAATGCTTGCTTGCCTGCCACCCAGAAAACACTCGACAACCAGGAGCTAAGATAAACCCTTGTTCTCTTGAATTGTTTTTGTCATTATTGCATTACAGTGGCCAGAAAATTAACAGATAATACAGTTAATTCACTAGAGGAAGAATTTCTGGTGACTACCTGAGGTATGTGGGAAAGAAAGTTTCTTGTAAGGAGCATTTGAAGGGAATAAAAGCTTTGCTGAAAAAAAAAATTCTATTGGCTAGCCAATCAAAACTCCAGTAAGATAAACATCGTCAGTATCTAAATATCCACCTAATGAGGAGTTTTGGCAGCCCTAGGAAGCCAATATAAATCCCAATCAAAATCTTGCAATTATTTTGAAACTTGGCAAGCTGATCCTAAAATTCATACTTCATGTATAAGACCTAAATTATGCCAAATTACAGGGAAAAAATCCTACTCTTTCATTACTACTCCAAGTTATTTTAGATGCTATGCATCTGTAGTGACTCTATATGAACTACAGAAATTGGGATCCATACATTTATTGTTAATATTAATCCAATATGTGTCACTAACTAAATATATGACTTGAAATTGCACAATTTTATACATACTTATATATATGTGTATATATATATATATATACATATATATATATATATATATATATATATATATATATAATTTTAGCAGGCAAACTTCCTAAAATCAATGCCCAAACTGAAGCTCACAGAAGAACAAACCCATGTGTTTTGGGATTTCCCACCCACTTCCACAACCACCTTGCCCCAAATGAACACTCAAAGACTTATATTAATCATGATACTGTTGGCCGGTGATGAGGTATTCTTATTGGCTTGATTTGTATTAATTATTAACTTGTTTCCTCTTACGAGTATGTTTTCTTTCCCACCGGCCTTGTCCCACAGCAGCACCAGCACCAGCACCAAATAACACACAGAGACCTTATTATGCTGTTGGCCTGTTACTAGCATTACATATTTGCTAGCTGTGTCTTAAATATTAACCCATTTCTATTAATCTAAATGTTTCAACATGGTCTTGGCTTACCAGAGAGAGGCCCCGGCATTCTACTCTCTCCATCCTCCTTCCTAATTCCTAATGTTGAATCTCCTTCCTAATTCTTCCTGTTTCCTCCTTGTCTCCTAGTCCTGCCTATCATGCTTTTCTATTGGTCATCAGTGCTTTATTCATTAACCAATACAAGAAATATATTTACAGAATGACATCTGCCATCAAATTTATATTAATCTAAGTATTTCCATGTGGTCTTATCTTACCAGAAAAGGGTCTGGTGCATCCTATCTTCCCTGTCTTCATATGGCAATTGCTTTTTGCCTATACTTCCCAGAATTCTCCTTCTCTGGTAGCCATGCCTATCCTTCCTGCTTAGCCACTAGCTACACAGTGATTTATTCATCAATCAATAAAAAAATATATATACAGACTACCATCACCTATGTATTGGGATTCACAAAAAGTAAAGATACTTTCCTTAAAAATGAGATTTTTTTAAAAAAGAAAATGTTGTATTTTGTAAATAGAATCTGCAAGCACCCGAATATATATATATGTGTGTGTGTGTGTGTGTGTGTGTGTGTGTGTGTGTGTGTATACATATATATATATATAATTTAAAAATTGATGAACTACTTAAACAAATACTCAATAGATAAAATTGCAGATGGCTAATAGAAAAATGAATATGAAGAGATGCTCAGTATCATGAGCCATGGAGAAGTAAGACTGATATAGACAAAGGCTGGGACCTTCTTGTTATCCCAGCTCTGAAAAGGACAAGGTAAGCAGATCATGCATCTGAGGTCAATTCAGAATTCATGGCAACTTCCAGACTAGCTTGCCTTTACAGCTAGAGCCTGCTACATAAACAAAGCAAATAAAGTATAAAAAAAATAGGCAAATAAAAACAAAATGATAGTCTTTATTTTAAAATATATAGAAGAGATAACTTTGAGTAGTCTCATCACAAAATGATAAATATTTGAGGACACAGATATACTAATTGGCCCAATTCAATTATTATAAAAAAAAATTGTGTTAGTGGCACTTGCCTTTTATCCCAGTACTCAGAAGGCAGAGTCAGGTAGGTCTCTGTGAGTTTGAGGTCAGTCTGGTCTACAGAACAAGTTCCAGGACAGGCTCCAAAGCTTACAACAAAATCTTGTCTTGAAAAACAAGCAAACAAACAAAAAAAATGTGTGTATGTAGTAAGCCTATCACCTGTAGTTTATTGTGTATATTTATTATGATTCAGCTAATAAAAATATTAAACCAATAACATCACTCAATATAGATGAGGTGGTTATAACAATAGAGAGGTAGTTTCTAGTTGTCTGTAGCTGGGGTGGGTCAATTCATATGAGAATATGGAACAAAAGCAAATACAGGGGAGCTTTCAATGTGTTATGTGTTTATTATTTTAATTTTAGCAGTGCTGTTTGGAGTGGACACATATGTCAAAATCAACTAGACTTAGATTTGATGAATTTAGTGAATTTAAATTATTCTTTGACAAAGCTGTTAGAAAAGAAGGTAATACTTCCAATCTGTACACAGTGTTGCTGAGAATCACTTCCAATTGGATTTGTTCCTTGCAATGGAAAACATCTTAAGATACCCAAAATAGGGCCAGGAAGATTGTGTCAGGGGAAGAATAGAGGAGAGCAAGAAAAGAGATACCTTAATAGAGGGAGTCATTGTATTTTTAAAGAGAAATCTGCCACTAGGGAAATATCCAGAGGTATACAAGGATGACTCTAACTAAGATTCTAAGCATTTGTGAAAAGGCTATATTAAATGCCCTTCCCCTATAATGAGATTGATGACTACCTTAAATGCCATCCTAGAACCTTCATCTAGTAGCTGATGGAAGCAGAAGCAGAGATTCACAGCTAAGCACTGAGTCAAACTCCTGGAATCCAGTTATAGAGAGAGAGAGGAGAGATGAGCAAATGGGTCAAGATCAGGCTGGGGAAACCCACAGAAACAGCTGACCTGAAGAGGGGGGAGCTCATGAACCCCAGAATGACAGCCACAAATGAGCATAGGACAGAACCAGGTCCCCAGAACTTGGGTGTCAGTTAGGAGACCAGGACAGTCTATGGGGCCTCTGGAAGTAGATCAGTATTTATCTCTAGTGTACAAATGGACTTTGTGAGCCCATTCCCCATAAAGGGATACTCTCAACCCAGACACATGGAGGAGGGCCTCAAATGATGTGACAGGTTTTGATTATCCTCATGGAAGGCCTCCTCACCCTTTCAATGGAGCAAAAGAGGAATGACATGGGGATTGGTAAGGTCATGGGAGGATGAGAGGGTGAGGGAACTGGGATTGATATATTAAATAAGATTATAATTTAAATTTTAAAAATACTAAAAAATTTAAAAAATGAAGAGAAAGAAAAGATACCCAAAACAGTACCTCTTTTGGTGGTGGTGGTGGTGGTGGTGGTGGTGGTGGTGGTGGTAGGATAAGAACAGAACTCACACCAAGCATTCCTGGGACTCAATTTCACCCTTTTGTTCTTGGACACCCAAGTAATTTACCTTTGATTAATTGACTCAGCACCTGGTGTTTATCAAGCACCTTCACCCACTTCCATCCATGTTCAGTCATTACTTACAGCGTTTTCTGAATCTGAACAATTATGTTTCAATATTTAAAACCAGTCTTTTAGTTGTAAGCCCACCAGTTTCTGAATAACCACTCTGAGGTTTAATATGAATTGTAATTGTTTAGCCAATGTCTTAGGCATATTACAAACAAGCTCTAACAGTTAAATTAACCTATTTCTACTAATGTGTGTATTGCCATGTGGCTGTGGCTTACTGGTAATGCTCTGGTATCTTATTCTTCCAGTGACTACATGGTATCTCCCTGATTCTGCCTTCTTTCTCTTCACATCTTTTTTTGATTTCATGAGTGGCTCTATTCTGTCTGGCTATTAGCTAAATCAGATTTTTTATTAACCAGTGATAATAGAACATATTCATGGCATACAGAGGGGCATCCCAAATCAAGTCTTACTCCATCACCCTTAGTAAATTCTTCATGCCTTTGTAAAATAATGGTTGTAACTATCTACTGTTATTTATTAAATCAGCACCCATATTTCAGTCTTGTCTAAGGACAGATCGCAACTGAAATCTTTACTAAACCATTTTTATACAAATATCTTTGGACAAACATTCTGTAAAAATTGTGTATTTGAAAGACATGTCATCACTCATTCCAAAGTTTTACTTCACAACTTCAAATTAGTGTCTAAAGAGTCAATGACTCATGTCCCAAATTCATAGGACATTGAATGTATGTTCTAATCCACAAGTGTTAATGCAGAAAAGTAAGGATTTAGTAGAAAGAAAACTAAATTGAGTATTCAGGGAATTCAATTTCATATTTTCCTCTTGGCTATATTTACTACACATTATTTCATTCAACAGTTATTTATCAACTACTTTCCTGGGCCAGTATGGTGTTACACTCTAGAGATAATATGTTAAATAAGTGTTGACATAATACTTTCTATTCATGGTAAGGTATGTAAAAATTAACTAGATTCACAGAAACAAACACTAAGCACATAATAATTCTGCTGATTTTAAAGTTATGTCTGGGAAAGTGCCACAAAAGTGATGTATTCTTTGTTATGAATATCTGAAACAAAGATATATTAGCCTAGACTGTGAAAGATTTACTTAGTCTGTTCAGGTTGATCTGTATTTTTAAAAATGAGCTCATGTTAACCAGGAAAGATGCAGTAATCAGAATTTAGCAATGGCAATATTTGGGTGGGGCCTGGTCCAGGAACTGGAGATGGAAGGATGTACAGAAAACACATCCTTTCCAAGACCACCTCATAAGGACTGACCCACTAAGTAACAGAGAATGGAGTGTGATTCTCCATGGCACAGAAGGATAGATAAACAAAAAATCCCTTTGTAACACCACAGAACAAATACTGGTATTCATCAGCCATTCAATTTTGAAGTTGTTACAAGATCTAATACCAAATATTCTGACTAATTCATGGGGCTAGCTGTTTACTTCAAAATCAGACACAAAACAGAATCTGTATATAAATACAACTTACTTTCCACAATTTAATACATCTTATAGAGTCTCTTCAGAGATGCCATAAATCCTCCATGGGTAAGCATTGTATTTTCTCCATTTTTTTATACCTAATAAAAATCTATATGAGTAATTGTCAATAAACTCTTGCTAAGTCAAATAATTCTCCTTTGTCATTTAAAAAAAGTTGGTTTTTTTTTTCAGTCCTTACTGGGGGAAAAAATCTGAACATTATATTAGTGTCTTTTAGAAGAAAACACTTCCTGTGCCAAGAGGCTTGGAAGGAATTTTAGCCTGTTTTTCTGAGGCATCTAATGACAAAATCTGCAATTAAGATCACTTCCATAAAATACTAAATGATTAATAATTTTAATAATATTAAACTGCTTTTAGTAGATTGCTAATGGCATAAGAACCAGGATATAAACTGAAGCAGCTGGCCATAATCACTTATAATGAAAACATGTGGCTTTACCTTACATATTTTCCAAATCAAGTACAAAATTTCCTCAGACAGATGTACTTAGGAATGATGGAAGTGAATACAGATATAAATCCAAAGTATAAATTTTATGCTTAAGACTATATCAAGAACTTGGCGCTATGTGACCATTATCTAAGATTAATACCTATAAATTTTTAAAGTTTGCCTTTCAGGTAACCCAAGAGATTTTATACCTTATAAAAGACTAAAATTTATCTGTTAACTCAATATGAGATTTCCTACCATCCCCCCCAAAAACTGCTGAAGCAGACATGAACAAAATTTATCAAGCTTGTTAAATTGTTCTAGGGTTTGAGTAAACAGTTCTGTGTCATTTTGTATGTTCATACTGTTGATATTCTACATTACTGTATGTGTCTGTGCATGTATGTGTGTATGTATGTATGCATGTATGATATATTACATGTTCATATGGCTGTGTGCTCAAGTGAAAACCGGAGGCCAATGTTGGGTGGGTGTCTCCTTGATTGTTCCATTTTATTATTAAGAAAAACTCCCTCATTAAATATGGGGCTGGAAGTTTTGGCTAAGCCAGTTGGTCAATGACTTCAGGATTCTGCCTGTGCTCCTTCCTTCTAGAACTGGGGTTACTAATGTGAACTGTTGTGCCTCCTTTCTACATGGATGCTTGGAATTTGATTTCAAATTCTCATGGTTGTGTAATGGGCACTTTATGTACCTCACAGGCTCCCCCTAAAACTCTATTAGTCTTGCAAAATTTAAAACTTGCTGAATATTTTAGTTGTCTACTGTTTGTATCTCTAGCTTCTGTAAGCTACTATGTGATTTTCTTCAATTCTATATGGCTTTATCTAGATTCCTCTTATAAATGGATTGCACAGTATTTGTCTTTAGAACAAATAGTGTTTTGAGACCATGCTACTCTGACAACTTTGGGCAATACCTTGACTTTCAAATCTGAATAAATAATGTAATTCTTACTCTTTCTGTGATACAGGATTTTAATCTAAATCCTGCTGTCAAAATCATGTTTTGTTTTTTGTCTTTTTTTTTTCTTCTTTGCTTTTGTTCTGGACAAACATGACCAAGGGACCAGAATATGGTTAATGAGCCATAGTAGTTAGCCTTAGTGGGTGTCCTGCAGAAAGGACCAACTACATTCTCAGTGGCTTTTAACTTTTGGCTTTTCTTACTTTTACCTTAGGCACATATACTCCCTGGAGGAATAAGATCTACCTCATGACCGAAGGTGTGAAAAGGACAAATAGAATGTGCTCTCTGTGTAACAGTGTCATGAAGATATTAGACCTCTCCTATCTACCTCTGAATTTTTACATAAGAATGAGAAAGCTCAAATTCAACACAATTCCTTACTGATTACTCAATTTATACAGACATACTCTTCTGAAATCAGTTCTTCACATCAGTAAAATCATGTCTTCATCAGGTTCAGGCAGATAAATATAGGATAGATGGCCCCTGATTTAAAATTGTTTGAACTAGGATGTTTTGACATTTTGACAGGGTGGATTCAAAGTGCACTCAGGAAACACAGCACTTCATCTTGAATTTGGGTGTCTCCTCAGGCTAGCTCTTTGTGGTGAGATACATTTACTGCAATGGAATCAAGCCACAGTTAGCAGTCTGGCATCAATTCAATAGATAGTTAGCTAATGGTGTAATGTAAATTGCATTTCTGAGCTACAGTGTTCAATAGGTGAAGGGTATTAAATGGGTTTTCTACTTACAATATTTTCAACTCCCAGCATGTTTAGGGACTCTATCTCATAAATTAAGAAATACATGTATAATCTTGTCACCATTCATGCACTGAGAGCTGAAAGGATACTGCATCCCTGTTATTTCGGTTATAAATATTTCTTGACACTTGAAAACTATAATAAGCAATAACATCTTGCTGTGTCATTGAATTTCAGTTTTTATTTTCTTTTTATCTAGCTTCATTTATGCTAGATTTTTTTATTTCAAAGAAGGCAAAATAAATCACAAAATAGTGTTGGTGAAAGCTGGTCAGGAGGTGTGGTTTTATATCAAATTTCTTCTCTACAAAATGAAACATAAATAAGGCTATAGTGGCATTATGTAATTCCACAACCCTTGATAGCTTTCAAAATCAAATAAAATTAACAGTTATTGGATTCTGCTTCCCAGACCTCTGCTAGGAGACTCCTGAGGACTCACACACATGGGAGAACATCCAGGCATACTTGCCTGCTGAGAGTTTGCCAGTGTCCTGGTCCCGCCCCTGCCACAATAGGAGATAAGCTTGGGTCTGTTTCTGGCCTGCCTTCCAGGCCCTGCTCTGAACCACCTGATGCCTGGGGCCTGCCCCCACTAGAGAGATTGTCCAGGTGGACTGGCCTGCCCAGAGTCTTCCAGCTTCCTGGTCCTGCCTATGCCAAAGAGGGAGCCCGCCTTCCACTGCCCTGTTCAGAGCCTCCTGAGGACTAGGAACTGTGCACAGGTGCAGTTCCATTTGACCAGTCCATTAGTAGTCTGCCAGCACCCTAGTCCTACCTCACCCACTGGGCAAGGAGAGCCATCGGAATATTGGATCTGCTTGAACCCACCAGAAGAGAACCTTAGTCTTGTACTCATCAGGAGAGGGAGAAACCCCAGCAGTATACACTGGAAGAAGGTATGGGAAGACTATAGTATAAAAATACAGTCAACAATAGAAAGGTCAATATGAGACCCCTAGAATCTAGGGACTCAACACCAGCAAGACTTGAACATCCAAACACAGATGAAGCAGAAGAGAATAATCCTAAAAAACAACTTCATGAAGATGATAGAGACTCTAAACGAGAAAATGAAAACAATCTCTTAAAGAAAGCAAGGAAAGCCAAGAAAAACAAAACAAAACAAAACAAAACACCCAAAAAAAACAAAAAAAAAACAAAAAAAAACCCCCAAAAAACAAAAACAACAACAACAAAAAAACCCAATCAAACAGCAAAAATGGACAATTCAAAGATTCTTTGACCTGAAAACTGAAATAGAGACAATAAAGAAACACAACCTGAGGGAATGCTGGAAAGAGAAAAGCTGGGTAAAAGATCAGATACTACAGATGCAAGTATAACCAACAGAATACAAGAGATGGTAGAGAGAATCAAATATCTAACACAAAATATCCAGGAAATATAGGACAGCATGAAGAGGCCCAACCTAAGAATACTAGGTATAGAAGAAGGTGAAGAAACTCAGTTCAAAGGTGCAGAAAACATTCAAAAACATCATAGAAAAAAAATCTTCCCCAACCTAAAGAAAGACATGCCAATGAAAGAACAATAAGCTTACAGAACACCAAATTTTTAGACCACTAAAAAAATCTCTTCATAATAATCAAAACACCAAACACACAGAATAAAGAAAGAGCACCAAGAGCAGCAATGGAAAAAGGCCAAGTAACATATAATGACAAACCTATTAGAATTACACCTGACTTCTTCATGGAATCTCTGAAGGCCAGAAGTTCCTGGATAGACATTCTACCAACACTAAGTGTCCACAGATGCCAGTCCAGAGTACTATAACCTTCAAAGCTTTAAGTCACTATAGATGGAGAAACCAAGATATTCCATGACAAAACCAGATATAAACAATACTCACCAACTAATTCAGCCCTTCAAAAAGTTCTGAGAGGAAAACGGCAAACCAAGGAAGTCAACTACACCCACAAAAATCATAGGCAATAGATAATCCAACTTTACCAACAGCCAAAAGAAAAATGGAAAGAAACCCACACATAATACCACCACCAAGAGCAAATCCAAAACAAACAAGAATTAATAATCAATGGTCATTAATATTCGTCAATATAAATGGTCCTAACTTGCCTATAAAAAGACTCAGGCTAACAGAATTGAGATGAAGACAGAATCCATCCTCTACTGCATACAAGAAACACACCTCAACTTTAAAATAGACTTTATCTCAGAGGTAAGTGTTGGGAAAAAATATTGCAAACAAGTGGACACAAGAAACAAGAGGGTATAGCAATCATAATATCTAACAAATTAGACTTTAAACTGAAATCAATCAAAAGAGATAAAGAAGGGCATTTCTTATTCATCACAGGAGAATTCCATCAAGTTGAAGTCTCAATTCTGAATATCCATGCCCCAAATATAAAGGCATTCACATTCGTAAAAGAAACATTACAAAACTCTAATCACACATAAAGCCTCACACACTTATAGTGAGAGATTTCAGCACATCACTCTCAACACTAGACAGGTCCACCAGGGAAAAACTAAACAAAGAAATAAAAAAACTAACAAAAGTTATGACCCAAATGGGTTTAACAGACATTTATAGACCATTCTATCCAAACACAAAAGAATATGCATTCTTCTCAGCACCACATGGAACCTTCTCTAAAATTGACCACTTATTTGGCAATATAGTAAACCTCAATAGGTACAAAAAAATTAGAATAACTCCCTGTGTCTTATCAGGCCACCATACTTTAAAGTTAGAATTCAACAACACAAATTGCAGAAAACCTACAAACTTGTGGGTATTGAACAATGCACAATTGCATCATTCCAAGGTCAAGAAAGAAATAAAGAAAGAAATTAAAGACTACCTAGATTTCAATGAGAATGAAGACACAACATACCCAAACTTATGGGACACTTTGAAAGCAGTACTAAAACGAAAGTTCATAGCACTAAGTGTCCACATGAAGAAACCGGAGAATAGTCACATTAGAGAATTATCAGCACAACTAAAAGCTCTAGAACAAAAAGAAACAAACTTACCCTGAAGGAGCAGATGTAGTTGAAATAATCAAATTGAGGGCTGAAATCAATAAAGTAGAAACCAGGAAATCAATACAAAGAATCAATGCAACAAAGAGTCACTTCTTCGAGAAAATCAATAAGATAGATAAATCTTTATTCAAATGAACCAAAGGGCAGAGAGAGAGATGATGCAAATTAACAAGGTCAGAAATGAAAAGCGTACATAACAAGGGACACTGAAGAAATCCAGAGTATCTTCAGGGCATACTTTGAATACATGTACTTCACAAAATTCAAAAATTTAATGGAAATAGACAATTTTCTGAATAGATATCACTTACCTAAATTAAATCAAGAATAAATAAGCAATTTAATATATAACCCCCAATGAAATAGAAGCAGCCATCAAAACTCTCCCAAACAAAACAGTACTACTCAGTGGGAAAAAACAATGAAATCTTGAAATTTACAGGCAAATGAATGGAACTAGAAGAAACCATCCTGAGTGAGTTAACCCATTTACAAAATGAGAAAAGGTATGTACTTACATGTGGATTTTAGACATAGAGCAAAGGATTAGCATTCTACAATCCATACCACTAGAAAAGCTAAGAAACAAGAAGTACCCTAATTGAGACATACATGGTCCCCTGGAGAAGGAGAAAGGGACAAGATCTCCCAAGTTAATTGAGAGCATGGGGGGAGGAGAGAGGGAGTTATGGAGAAGAGGCAGCTAGAGGTGGACATGACAGAGCAAGATGATTGAGTGAGAGAAAGAATAGAGGAGAGCAAAAAAAAAAAAAAAAAGGAGATACCAAAATAAATGGAGTCATTATAGATTTTAAGAGACATCCAGCACCAGGGAAATGTACACAGAAGTACAAGGATGACCCCAACTAACAATCAAATCACTAGTGGAGAGGCTACCTTTAATGGCCTTCCCTAAAAGTGAGATTGATTACTACCATATATGCCATACTAGAGCCTTCATCTAGTAGCTGATTGAAGCAGAAGCAGATAGAAACCCACAGCTAAACACTGAGCTGAATTCTTGAAATCCAGTTGCAGACAGGAAGAAGTGATGAGCAAAGGGTTCAAGTCCAGGCTGGAGAAACCCATAGAAACTACTTGTAGAGAGCTGCGAAGTGCTGTGCCTTTAAGATGGCACTGGCTTCCGCCTTCCACCTCCCCAAGGGTGAGCACTCTCTGGTGTAAACAAGCCCTTATTTGGTTAAGTCTGTTCAGCCTGTCTGCTTCCGCATTAGAGTAGCCTATCCGCAGGGTCCACGTAGCTCACTGAGGTTGGTTAGCGGAAGAGTATTTAAGCTTGTGCAGGACATCTTTGAAGGGTATTTTAGAGATGAGCAATGTGTCACATGTGTTCTAATACAAATGCTATATTGTGATATGTTAAGTACTCTACTGAGGGAGGAGATCAAGAGTTACTGTAGAATAAAGATTCAAAGAAATATATACATATTATTTTTTTAAGGATAGAAAGTTTTATTTTTTTCTACAGAAGAGTAACCTGCTCTTCCTTTGTTTAGCAATATCATCTAGAAGAGTAGTGTTTAAATGTGTGGGGACTCATTCTCTTAGAGACTAAGGAAATGGTTTCGACAAGAGTTGTTAATGGCATGATTTAATTCCTAAAATTAAATCTGGGTAAAGTGTGAATTTACTAGACAGTTGGCCTAATAGTCTCTAATACTGGCATTATCTAGAAGGGTGTGAAGAATGGTATTTGAAGAAAGCAACAAAGCACTACTGTATTTTTAATATTTTAAATTCAAATATAATTACATCAATTTTCTTCTTATTATTACTCCTTCCTTCCCTATTCCTGGCCTCAGTGGCAGTTTAAAAAAGAATGGCCCTCATTGCTTCAAATTTGAATGATTGATCACCAGGGAGTAGCAGTATTTGACAAGTATTACAGACAGGTTTTACTCTTTGTTCCTCCCTGCCGGCCTCCCGGTCCTGCTGCCACGTGAGCCACAAATAACACCCAGAGACTCTGTATTTGATACAATCCTGTTGGCCAATTACCATTATTGTTTATGGGCTAGCTCTGTCTTAATTATTAACCCATTTCTACTTATCTAATTATTTCCACGTGGCTCATCTTATCCTGGAGCCGCGGCCAGTGTCTTGCTTCCTCCATGCTCTACATCTTGACTCCTAACTACTTCCTCTTTCCTCCTTCTAGTCTCCTAGCCCCGCCTATCTAGTTTTCTATTGGCCAACAGGACTTTATTAATTAACCAGTATGAGAAACATATTTACAGAATAACATCTCCCATCATCTCCTCTTTTCTGTCTAAAATAAAAGAAGGGGTTTAACCTTAACATAGCAAACTATACCATACAACAGTTATCAAATAAGAATCACAGTAAACAATATTTAGTCCATTAACATTTTGTAAGACTTAAAGAAAATATCATCTATCCTATCTTTGTGAGTCTAAAGTCCTATATGTAACTTATCTTTAATCCTAACTAAGGAAAGCTATAACCATAACTATCTGTCTTCAACTCCTTCAGAGACCACAGAAGGATAATATATAAACTCTAGAAATGACAGAGACAACTCACTGCCTGGTCAGTCACCCAAAGATCTTTTGTAATGTTCCATCTTCAGCCCATAGGCCATAGTGTCTCCAGACTCCTCAACAAAGCAGGAAACTTTAAACTGTCTGCCTGTATTGGCAGTTTGTCAGTCATTTTTCTTTGTGTCCTACAGAATGTCTGGCTGTCTGGCATCCTCTTTCGTGAAGTAGGAATCCTGTAGCAATGTCCATCGTGCATCAACAGTCACCTTTTTGTGGGTCCTGCATGTCCAGTTTCTACAGCATAAAGTCAATCAGTCCAGACAAGAACAGTATCTTGTCCATATGGCTAGTCTTGCCATGATGGAAGCAAACTCCATAACACGTTTCTTCGGTGTCCATCTTCCTTTCTGATGCAGATGATGTTACCAGGAGTAGTTGTGCCTCACTGTCAAGAAAAACCCTAAACCATTTTAAATGCCATATTCTGTAAGTCTTTGAAAGGTTTGAAGAATGCCTATTCATCTCAAATACATCTCTGCATATCTAGAAATCCTAACTATCTTAACTATAAGTTCTCATTATCATAGGTAATTATCTGTAATCTGTGTGAAAGTATACATTACATTCTAAATGAGCTATATAAACACAATTCCTAAACAAGAGGAGAAATATACATATCACAAAATTGACCTTAAATTGTATCAATAAAAGAAAATCCATTCCAAAGCAAAGTATTCATATCTATACCCTTTTTACCTTTAATTCATATAATTCCCTTTTTACCTTTAAAAAGATTGTTTGTCGTCATTAGCCATTTATAACCAAGCCTACTTAAATGAAAACAAATATTTATAAACAATATTTGGGAATTTGGGTGTCGTTCTTTCCAAACTACTTCCTGCTGGTAGATGGCGCTGTCATGGGGGTCCAAAGTAGACCCAGAAATCTTGGCTGTAGTGTTCTGTAAGGTTGCAATGTCCCATTGATGTTGCTTCAGGAGGTCTTGCTTGATCAAACCACATTAATCTCGAAGAAATCCATAGCTTTTCATTTTCTGTGGAAACAAAAATAGAAATCCTTTTCCCCAGTAACTTGTCCTTAAACTTAAATTTTGGAGTCAAAGCATTTTTAAAATATATA
The DNA here is from genome assembly GCA_030556225.1 of Cricetiscus sungorus. Taxonomy (NCBI): domain Eukaryota; kingdom Metazoa; phylum Chordata; class Mammalia; order Rodentia; family Cricetidae; genus Cricetiscus; species Cricetiscus sungorus. The sequence continues at coordinate 38,722,364 of JANBXA010000600.1, forward strand.
TATATTGAATTAATCCAGTAGCATTTCTTTTATCAGTAGTTGTTATTTTCTCAGCAATCAAATAATTTAAAGACAACAGAATCGCGTATAGTATCCAAAATTACTCTGTGCTTTCCATCTTTACATGGCTTTTTTATTACTCTATTTCTTCTACTTCTATTTTTACATATTTTGAGACAGGGTTTCTCTGTGTAACTTTTATCTGTCCTGGAATTCCCTCTAAATATCAGGTTCACTTTGAAATCACAGAGATCTGCTTGCCTCTGTCTCCCGAGTGCTGGGATTAAAGGCGTACACCACCACATCCAGCCATTCTATTTCCTTTTTTCTTTTTTAAACCATTGTATCCTGTTTCTTTTTCTCTCCCAAACCAGTGTATATTTTTAAAAGACAGTGTAAACCTTCATTGCAGCTTTAGTACATACCAATGAATTGTTAGTAGAGCTCTTTAAAAGCAAGGCGTTTTTTTGCCACTTATGCTAATTTTGGAAACCTCCCTTAAAGGACCCACGCAAATCTCTGTCTACAGCAAAACAAATCCAACCAAGGAAATGTTGCTATCAAGAGGTCTTCTTAGTCTCTGTTCTTTTGTTTCTAAAAACTATTTTTTAAGCTTTTGTTAAGTTTTAAGTGAAAGTTCTCAGTTCTACTTCTGACACCATTATGTTACTGGCAGGTTTTACTCTTTGTTCGTCCCTGCTGCCAGATAGGGATTAGAAGTGTGGCCTCATTGGAGGAGATGTGGACTTATTGGAAGAAGTGTGGCCTTGTTGGTGGAAATGTTACTAGGGGTTCAGAAATTCAAGCCAGCTCTGGAGACTCTTTCTTTGTGTTGCCGGCTAACTCAGATGTAGCCCTCTCAGTCACCTTTAGCACAATGTCTTCCTGCATGTTGCCATACTTTCCACCATAATAATACTAGACTAACCGTTTGATCTGTGTAACAATAATGACAATAATGTTTTGTAAGTAAAGTTTGCATCTTTGCAGTAATTGGAAAATAATATTCTATTCATCTTTTCATTTAATTCCCATGGGAACTCAGTAACATTATTTGGCCAAGAATTACCCTTGCAGGTTTTTAGAGGAGACAGCAAAGCTTAAGAGAAATGAAATTATTAAAGATAGTCAAATATATTCATGGTGAAGCTTCATTGAGATGGTGTTTCAAAGGTGTCCTTATGTGTCTCCATGAATAAAAAATGCAAACAAAATTCACAATAACAAAACAACAAAAAAACCAAAACAAACAAACAAAACAAAAACAAAAACAAAAAAAAAAAAAACAAGGAAAACACTGTGCATCCACCCAGCCTAAATTGAACTCTCTTGTTTTATTTTTCTTCCTTCATTAGAGACTATTATTCAGATCTATTTAGTGATGTGTTTATCTTATTTCTGGAATGTAAACTTTAGTGTATAAGATTGCTTCTATAACAATTCATGTCACATAGTTGGTGCTTATTCAATGGTTTTCAATGAAGTTATATTCTGGAAATAAAGTGAAAGCCATACATGGTAGTAGATATATGTGTGAGAAACTTATTAAAAGCTTGGAGCGGGGGGTTAGAGAGATGGATGTCTCAGCAGATAAGGGTTGCTCTCATAGAAGATCTGGTTTCCATTCCCAGTACCCACATGGTGGCTCACAACCATTTATAACTCTAGTTCCAGAGAGGTCTGACTTTGTCTTTTCATCCCTGTAAGCACTCATACACTTAAAATATATACATATCTTTAAAAAATAAAAACTGACACTTTCATAATTGCCTTTTAATCTTCATTTTAAAAACTACTCATTTGTGTATCTAGGCAGCACAGTTAAGGTAACAGGTGAAATGGATATGTCTCCTGCCCTGAAAGCCCAATAGAATATAGATAGATATACCCTCTAAGCTGTGTTTGTGCTAAATTAATAGGAATTTGATGAAAATTTTAGGAGATAACATCAGGACTTTAGATGTTTGATTACATGGCAAAATTAACATATCTTGGGTAAACACAATTGCTAACTATTAGGTTAGGATTTATACATAGGATTGCATTTTAATTCTGCAATGCCAGGTAGAAATTGTTAGCATTGTTTTTCCAAAGGGGAAAAAATGTTTATACCTGCTTTCCAAAATGGTAACGTGTATTTAATTCAATATGTGTAACCATATATCCAATGAAAGATACATAGGACTTAAAAAATTATCCACAAGACATACATTAGAATTTTTATCATTGTGCCAAAATATTTTTCATACTTAACTTAAGGGAGGAAACATTTATCTTGTTTCACACTTTCAGAGTTTTAGTTCACAGTCCTTAATTCTGTTGATTCTGGACAAACCAGAACGCCATGGTGTCAGATTTGGCAGAAGACATGGAAGCAGATAGAGCAGAGATAACCAAGAATCAGATATAATCTTCAAACACATGTTTCCAGTAATCTTCTTCTGTAGCCATCCTCTTAACGTTCCTGAGATCATCCAAAATAGTATCAACAGGTCAGACCATGCATTAAACCCATCAACCTGGGGAATATTTTGTACTCAGATTACAAACTGATGTAAACACCATATATATATATATATATATATATACATATATATATATATGTGTATATATATATATATATATATGTGTGTGTGTGTGTGTGTGTGTGTGTGTGTGTGTGAAAGCAGGCACTGCATCTTACCCCACACCATTGGCAGAGGTATGGGAAAGCCACCCCCAAAGCTGTGAGTGGAGGAGCTGTACACACTACTAATGTGTCATGTGGCAGTGTGGGTAGGGGAGAGTTGCTCCTCCTTATCCCTTGTCCCTTAACCCCTACAACGGATGAGGGGGCTGACCCTTCTTACCAGCTGCAGCACTCAGGAAGTGGGTACTACTCCTCACCTGGACAGCAAAGTACAGCTGTGGGCAGAGGCACAGGTGAGCTGGCCCTGTGGTGTGAGAGAGACATAGCTGGCCACATGATGGTGAGGGTGCGGAAAAGAAGCTCCAAACCCTTCCCCTCCCACCTGTGGTGAGTGAGGGAGCTGTCACTCCCCTTTACTACCTGCAGTACTTGGGAAAGTGGGCCCTGCACCTCACCTGTGCATCACAGTAAAGCTGACCCTATTAACTAGGGTGCAGGTGAACTGACCCTGATAATATGGGCATGGGATCTGATCCCACCCCTTACCTGCCATATGGTGGTGTGGATGGGGGAGAGATGCCTTCCCCACCCTGCCCCTAGCCACCTGTCTCAGGTGGGAGAGATGGCCCTGAGGTCATAAGAACAGGAAAGCTGTTCCTGCCCCACACCAGCTGCAGCAGTTGGGGGAGTGGCCCCTGAACCTTGCCTGGGCAACATAGTGGAGCTGGCCCTGAAGGTGTAGGTGTGGGAGAGCCAAATCTGAGGCTATGAAAACATGAGTTCTGGCTCAGCCTCTTGCTCACCTCTGCAAGTGTGTTAGCCAGAGCTAGAGTGCTCACCCTGATGATGAAGACAGTGGAGAATTGGTGGGCAGACCAACCCTGAAACTACCCAGGTCAAGAACCAGGATTATGAGTTGGCCCACCCCAACATTCACCCAATCTGTGATCTGTTGGAGTATGTGCAGTCTGGTTCTGCAGACCAAAAGCTGTAGGATCTCCAAAAAACAGGGTAACTACTAAGATATCCAATAGCATCCCCAGTGAGGGCCCAGCATCTATATGTAGCAGAAACAGACCTCGAACCAGACCAATGACACTTCGCAAAGAACATTTGCAAGAAAAGATATATGTATGAAAGGGTTTGCTGTGTGACTAACTGTGTCACACTACAGCTTCCATGACAAGATTTTTCCCTTGTTTTTCTAAAATTTCAGTGTATTTTATTTTGGGGACGGAAGTTGCATGGGCAATTGGTAGATACAAAGGGATGGGGAAGGAATGGGACCAAGATGCATGATGTGAAAGACACAAAGAATAAATTTTTAAAAAGTTTAAAAGAAGAAAGAAGAAAAGATACCCCATTTAAAGAATTGAAGTACTGCTAGATGAAACATGGCTAGTGCTCCACAAAATGGAATTTAAATTGAAGGAAGTTCATAGAGAATAAATTAAATACAGTGTAATTCCATCTGAGTGGAGGCCTAGAGCAGATTCAATTGCACAAAATCAGAACGATGGTCTTCTTGCATGAATGGGAAGGATGATTGAGAGGACTTATTGCAAACATACCATAAACATTCTAGGGTGAGGATAATAGTCCGAGACTTAAAGGAAATTCTTGTCATGTAGTATACCCATATGTTAAAACTTCTGTAATGTTATACGTAAAACCTGGACATTTTAAAGTAGGTGGACTGAAAGAAGAAATTAAATGTTGAACAATGTACACACTATTTAGGGACAAGTAAATGAATATTGTAACATATTGATGAATTGATACCAGAGGGGTTGGGTAGGTGGACAGTTGTATTTTCACTGTACTGTCACTTCATCTTTTTGATGCATTTGAAAATTTTCCTGATATATTGTTAGAAAAAATGATACTGGGATTTATTTTGCATTGCTAATTCTCCCTGGTTTTCTAGGCAGAAGTAAATCCAAGTTTTTCTTCTATCTAGGAAGCTTATCCAAATGCCACCAAAAATTACTTGGTTATTTTTCCATTATGCATTTATTGTTTAAGTATGCTACCTAAATGATGAATCAGTATTGTTTAATGGATTATTTACAAGCTCATCCTTGCTGTGGCTGTTCAGTGTTGTGTTCTACATTACAGTGAGCTATTTTAATGTCTACGCTACTGTATTTTTTGAAGCCATAGCTTATTTGTATTTATTTATTTTCCTATATGTTTACAATATATCAAACTGTTTTGTAAGAAATAGTATCCCCAATCATGTGTTTAAACTGAATTGAATTTTAGTATCACTATGTACTTTTATGTTTGGTATGCCATCTTATTCATCTTACCCAAAAGTATGTTATTCAGTTCTCCCTTGCTAACCATGTGTGATTTTTCTTTGTGGACAGGCTGGAAAATCTATCTTAAGTTTCTGATTAAAAAGACAATTCTGATTTCCCATCCAAAATTCATGATCATTTCTTGGGTTGTAGGAAATATTTTTCCATATGCAAAATAACAGGTGCACAATTGTGTTTTGATAAAAATTCTTACCTAGATGTAGTGATGCTTTACCAACATCATTCCAAAATATCTGTCATGTTTTACAATAGATTGTTTAAAGTTATATATCTTCAAGAAACTGGTTTTCATACAATCTCCAAAGGCTTAAAAAGTGAAAATCTCAGAATCCTCTTCTGTGCTGCCCATAAGGATGAGATGAATCTTTATCTCAGCATTGATGTGCTTCTACACGTGGTTAAAAATCCAACATGTGATAAACTATTATAGTCACCATGACAATAAGAAGTTGCTTGCTGTAGTAATGCATGTTACAAACCTAAGTAAGAAAGTGTTGGCAAAAGAGAATAAAACATGTCCATGGAGGATAAAGCCAGGGGACATTTTAATTGTCTAGACGGTTTTTCTTTGGGGATTTTGTCTAGACTATTTTAAAATCATGGCACATAAACCTTGCCTTTGAGGAAAATATTTCTGTGCATGGGAAGAAACACACACACAGTGTCATGGAGCAAAAAAATACAGCTGGCTACTCACAGAGACTTCTGTGGATATATACCTACAACTATCATAGAAAATACTAGTGTTTCATTAATTGGAAATTTAAGAATGTTTTCAGGAGTTATTTCTAAATCAGTGATGGGAAAAAATCTGATTGCCTCACAGTTCAAGGAGTTGTCTAAGGAAAATATAACTATCCTAGAGGCTAGCCTTGTAATGAAGTAGAAGCATACACAGAGGCACTGTGGACCCAGAAGAATCCTTAAAAGAAAGGTAAACAGGGAGAAAAAAATGGTAGGGTAAGTATAATTTTGGTAGTCATTCAGCAGGATTATTGGTAATAAGAGCCATGTGGCCTTAAACATTAATTTTTACTAACACATGAATCCTGGGAACTCAACAAGAGACACGTGGTTTCAGTGAAGCTGATGCTGAAGCTTATATGATTCCCTCAGTCTACAAGACTATTGTTATGTGGTTAATAGTCTTATTAACATCTACATGGAGTTATATTTTTATGGGTCAACTGATTTCAACAAAAAATGGTTTTATATTCCTATTTTAAGTTGTTTAATGTTGGAAGTGTAGTTCATTGGTATCGAACCTATCTAGCATGTGTGAAGAACGTGGTTTTAGCCCAGAAATGTGAAATAATTAAATTGTAGCTGCTACTCTAAGGATCAGTAGGTCAATATAGCATATCAAGGAATCATTTAATTTCTGAAACAAAACTCAATTTTGAATTCCATTCAGTCACCTAAATGATATGTTAATTTTAGCTAATTTACTTTTTTGTTGTCAAAATTCTTCATACACAATAGAATATGCAATGAGGAAATTATAATATTTGGGATTTAAATTGCTCTATACAATTCTCTCTCTTTCTCTCTCTCTCTCTATATATATGTATATATATGTATATATAATACTTTGTACTTCTGTGTATATATGTCTACATAGTAAACTATTATATAGGAATACTTACTATATATGTCAAATATTATAAATATATATATATATACATATATATATGCATTTGAGAAGGTAAATATAAATATAGTTGTTTATTTCCTGAAACATTGGCAAGCATTTTAAAATATCACTTACTAATATAAAGATTCATATGATGGGAGATGTCATTCAGTAAATATGTTTCTTGTATTGGTTAATGAATAAAGCACTGTTGACCAATAGGAAAGGAAGATAGGAGGGACTAGGAGACAAGGTCGAAAGAGAAAGTACTAAGGAGAAGTCAACATGTAGAGACTGGAAAGAACAGAGGTCCAGGCCCACTCGTCGGTAAGATGAGACCACGTGGAAATACTTAGATTAATAGAAATGGGTTAATCATTAAGATAGAGCTAGCCAATAAGAAAATAGTAACTGGTCAATAGCATTGCATCAAATACAGAGTCTCTGCATGTTATTTGGGGCTGGCATGATTGGGGGACAGACTGGCAGGGAAAACATACTCGTTACACAGGAAATATTAGTTATTATTTTATTTTTTATTTTTATTTTACATATCGATCCCAGTTCCCTCGCTCTCCTTCCCTCATTCCCTCCTTACCTCCCCCCCTCTTTCCCTCTCCCACCCACCAATTCTCCCCGACCACACTCCCCTCCTATTCCTTCCACCACTCCACAGGGAGGGTGATGCCTTCCAGGAGGGGTCATCTAAATCTGTCAGGTCATTCGGAGTAGGGACTAGGCCTTCCCTCTTGCCTCTAGGTTAAGGGAGTATCCCTCAATGGGGAATGTGCTCCCAAAGTCGTTTTGTGCACCAGTGATACATCCTGTTTCCACTTTCAGTGGTCCCTTAGTCTGCCCAGGCCTTCTAACTAATACCCATGTTCAGGGGTTCTGAGTCAGTCCATTGCTGGATTCCCAGCTATCAGTCTGGGGGCACAATAGCACCTCCTTTTTCAGGTCAGCTGTCTCCATGTGTTACTGTAGCTTGGTCTTGTCCTCCCTCTCTGCATCTGGATTCCAGTTCATCTCAGTGTTTAGTTGTGGGTGTCTGCTTCTGTTTCCATGAGCTACTAGATGAGGGCTCTATGATGGTGGATAAGTTAGTCATGGATCTCATTATCAGGGAAGGGCATTTATGGTAGCCTTTTCACTGTTGCTCAAATTGTTAGTTGGGGGTGAGTCTTGTAGATCTCTGGACATTTCTCTAGAGTCAGTTTTCTCTTCAAACCTATAATGGCTCCCTCTTTCATGGTCTCTCTGTCTCTGTCTCTCTCTGTCTCTGTCTCTGTCTCTGTCTCTCTCTCCCCTGACTCAATCTAATTAGTCCCACGTGCTTTCCTCTCCTCCCCTTCTCTTTCTCTTTGCTCCCTCTCTACTCACTGCCCCCTACACATACTCCCAATGTGCTCAGGAGATCTTGTTCCTTTCCTATTCTGTGAGGGACCTTCTATGAATCTCTTAGATTCCTCCTTGTATCTTAGTTTCTCTGGCGGTGTTATTTTAAATATTTTATGTAGAACCATGTAGTCTTGTATAATATTGGCTTTGTTCCTAACCATCCTCTTTTTAGTTGCTCTTAGAAACATGAAATAAAATATCTGCTTTTCAAGTAGTAAGTTTAGATATTAACTATGAGGTAACAACGGTGAAATTTAAACCACCAGCTTCAAACTTTGCTGGCAGTTTTAGTATCAGAACCTATTGGGCATATACTTCTGCATGAATTATAGGCATATCTATGTTAACAAGCCTGATCTACAACTCCTTATTCATCTGTCTGATGCAGGTTCTTCACCTTTAGCATCTTGTGTGTTTCTTATTGTCACCAACACACATTTAGTTATCATATCTAAACCACCCGTTGATTGATATTTCCTTTATAAAGTTACTCCAGTGACTCAATTGGAAAAATTTGATTGGCTCTAAGTTCAAAATACTGCATAACACAGGTAATATCCTATCTCTCCCTTGCCTCTACCTCCATTTTGGTGCAATCTACTATTGCCTCCAACTTTGACCCACTAATCTGCTGTTACTGCATCTTCTTAATCCCAGGTGACTCTCCCCTCAGTTTTCTCTCCATCCACTGAATATCTTAAAAACATTTTCTGTGTGGACTACTCTTCTCCTCACTGTCTGCACATTTTATTCACTATTTTCCTTCAAGTCTTAATGAAGTTATCAATTCCCAAATCTTTTATAACTACACCATTGTCATTTTCAGTTTTCTTGCTTTGTTCTATTTGTATTCATAATAGCACTTATTATTATTAATGCCATATTTAATATTTATTTGTTTAATATTTATCTGTCCTGTAGAATATAAATTAAGCTCTATGAGGCCAGGAGCATTATGTTTTATTTACTGCAGTAGTTCAATGCCTGGGAAAGTCTCTGACCCATGGTTGATGAGAAACAAATATTTACTCAATGAATAAATTCATGGTTGGACAATTCTTTTTATCACATCATTGAAAAGTGGTTTGTTGAAGTTATGGTGGTGATTATGATTAGTAAAACTAAATAAGACCTGTGATTTATAATCTCCAATAGTCAGGAATTTTTTCCCCTGTAGTTCTAAAATTATCTAACCATGAAGGATTAAAATGACTTGTGAAAAAAATCCATATGATTATTTATTCACTGTGCTTCCACATCTTTGTCCTAGAGATTAAATAGACAGTAATTAGTGAGAGTAATTTCAACAGGCAAAAATAGTAACCATAAAACATCCAATGTTGTTTAGTTATTCTATAAATATTGCTGAAGTAAACTTTTACATTTAAATATTAATTACTTCCCTAGGACAATTTAAAAAATTTAGTGGTATATATTAGCTTTTTGTTTTACATTGTTTTAGTAATGTCAATAATGTTCAGCGAGGCCAATAGTTGTCAACATAACAATTCTTTGGAGATAGACCAAAAGATTAAATATCTTTGTATTTAAGATATATAAACCCACAAGATATGCACACATAATTTAAATCTGATCTACAAGCATTGATGGCCTACCCCTGGAAAGCAATGTTGACCAAAGGGAGAGCAGATTAAACACCAATAAAAATGCACAAGCATGTAGTTTGATTTCATGCACAATTGTCAAGAGAACAGAGCAAAGAGCATGAGATAATGTGTTGAGATAGATAGGAAATTAGAAAAGTCATCACTCACTTGTGATTTCTTTTCCCCTTTATTCCAAAGGCCAAGAGAAAAAATCTCAGCTCTTTATCTTTAGCTCAAAAAAAAGCACAATCTGAATGATATAATCCTGTAAGAAAATGATTTCATGGGAGTCAGTATAAAATATATTGAAAGATAACCTGGGAGAGAAAATGTTGAAAGACCACTCCGTTGAGTCACATAAGGTACATGTAAACATTGCACATAGCACATTCCTATGGGAGATAGAAACTCTCACTTGATATTCAAAATTCTATCAAATCAATTAATCTTCAGTGTTTTGCTGTGAAGGCACTTACCTAAATTTATATAAAAAAAATTACAGTCTTATGTCTTCAACACATTAGCAGCAGCCTTTATACACCTCCATCTCTTTTCATATTGTAACTTTTCTGAGTAGATTCCAAAGAAGCTGACATTATTGTGGTATGACCTATAACCTGTAATGAGACCAACAAAATAATATGATTCTCATTTTTATAGCCTTCATTGGTGATTTCTAGAATCTAATGTATCTTTTACAACTTAACCAATTATCTTGGGAAATGAATACATTGTCATATGAAAAAAATATGTATTAAAAGTCCAATGAAAAACTAACTACAAACTCAAATCAAGAAATATATTTATACTAAAAATATGTCTTCATTTTATTATTTATCAAAAGAGTCTTATTTCATCCCTCAAATGATAAAATAATCTAAATTGATGAAAAAATTATTTCCAAAGCAGCTGATTCTAAATGTGTACAAATAGAAAAAAAAAGTCTTGACTCACACAAAGAAATGCTCTGAAGTGGCCTATCAGTAATAATTCATTTAGAATCTTCTGTCAAAACATTAGTCATATGTTTGCTATTAATGTCAGCTTAATCAGTATTTCATGTGGAAATCTCAGACTTCTGTGTGACACTAACTTTTCATGACAATTATTCAAGAAAGAGGAGAGTTGGGGGTGGGGACAGCTAATAAAAAATGTCTAATCATTCCTAATTACCATCTAAAATAAATGACACTCAAACAGAAAGTGTGATAAAAAAAATAGACTAAAATAGAGCTATTGCTCACACAAGATAGACAGTTTTTCACTTTCCCTCTCTCTTCTTCTCCTCATTTCAAAGTCAACCCTGAGGCAAGGAATAAATGAAATTAATAAAGTAATTACTTAATTCTTAGAAAGTTCTAAAAACTATTGTGAGCAAATGGTTAACTAGCACATATCCTTAGTACAATGAATGAAGAATGAATGCAAACAACAAAGGAAACCTTCACTATACACTTTAGGTCTTTCATATATTCTTGGCAATACTTTAGCAATTATACATCTTGTTAAAGGTATTATTAAATAAAGGGGATTATTTCTTAAATGTTCTACCACTATGACAACTTGGTAGCTTAAAAGATGGTGCAAAGAGTTTAATTTTATGTAGTATTTGTCTCCAAACTGTAATTGTCTGATTTGGAAGAGAAGTTATTCCACAAGAGTTTAAGTTATTTTGTTTTCTGTGTATCAGTAAAAAATTTGATTCTGTTCATTATTAGGTGTGTGCCTAGTTGAAAGATACTTTAAAGATTTATTTTATTTTTACTTCCTAGAGTTTTGCCTATATGTGCAACTGGTGTGCTAAGATCCCATGGATGTTAGAAGAGGGTACTGGGTTCATGAGAACTTTATTTATGGACTGTTGGGAGCCACCATGTAGGTGGTAGAAACCAAATTTTGGCCCTCAGAAGAAGCAACAACTGCTCTTAATCTCTAAGCCATCTTCCCAACCAAGGTGTGTACCTTTGAATACACAGATTTATGAGCAGTTTCCTGGTCCCACAGCTGCGTAAGCCCCAAAATAACACACAGAGACTCTACTAGTTATAAAGCTATTGGCCAACAGCTAGATCTTCTGTAGCTTGTTTTCCGCAACCCTGCCCGCTGCTAGTCTGGCGCGCTAGCCCCAAATAACACTCAGAGACTCTGTATATGATACAATCCTGTTGGCCAGTTACCATTATTGTTTCTGAGCTAGCTCTGTCTTAATTATTAACCAATTTTTACTTATCTATGTATTTCCATGTGGTCATCTTATCAGGGAGCCACGGCTGGCATCTTCCTTCCTCCCTGGTCTACATCTTGACTCCCCCCAACTACTTCCTCCTTCCTCCTAGTTTCCTAGTCCCTCCTATCTTCCTTTTCTACTGGCCAACAGCCTTTATTTATTAACCAGTATGAGAAACATATTTACAGAATAACATCTCCCATCAAGCTTCTTATGAATAAAATGGACAAATTTTCACATCTTTAAGAATTATTTATTAAGGAATTTAGATGTGTCTATTTTATTGTGAAAGATTTCAGAATAACAGCTAATATTAAGTGAATTTGAAAAGAAAATGAATCACAACACTCAAAAGAATGCTAGCCACTGCATTAGAACCAACTATTTTTCAAAGCCACTAGACCATAGCATGTATATGGAACCCCTGTGGTAATCCAGATACACTTCAAAAGAGGAATGGATTTAGAAAACTAGATTACAGGGAAAATTCCATTATAAAGCCCCCTTTTTAAAAGGCAGATGATGAGATTCAAATGCTATCAATTCATGAGCTTGAAGTTTCTGAAAACCAAATTCTTACAGCGGAAAAATGTGCACTTTTTGAGCATTTGAGAGAGATGGTGGTGATGATCACAACTGTTGAGTATTCCTCAAACAGAATTTGTAGATCAGTTATACATTTTCACACAAATAATCTATGGAAGCTGGTTGGCGCTAGTCAAACTTTTGCAATGTGGTTACTAACATTTTTATGGACATTAAGGCACCAGGTAAGATAAAGGGTATCATAAATTGGATTTTTGACTCCTTTTAGAATCATACTAGAAAAGTTACTGAACCTTTGTCTACTGAGATGATATATATTAGTTTAATTTTTTACAGCTGTTCCTAATTTGAATGAATAGTTCAAGGAAACAATTTGTGAATATTTAATAAAACAAAGATCCTTGTATGGTAGAAGACAGTAAATGACTAAAAAAATCATTGGGTACCTCTGTCAAATATTGGAAGTCTGTAATCATTCTTACTCACTCATGTTTAGGTATTTTGTTTGTTCCATTGACCTACACATGTGTTGTGCCAGAACCATGGTATTTTTACTTATATAACTTTGCAATGTAGTTGAAACCAGATCTGTTAATTTTTTCATAAATGTTCTTTTTTTTTTTCAAGGTTTGCTTTGGCAATCAAAAGTTACTCATTCCATATGAATTTTGTAGGACTTTTTTTTATTTATATAAGTAATGCTGTGGAGATCTTTAGTGGGATTTGTGGAATCTATAAATTCAGTTTGGCAGGTTGGTTTCAACATAAAATTTGTAATACATTAACAAGGGAAATCTTTCCATATTCTGTGTCTTTCTTATTCTCTTTCTTCCCAAATTTAAAATTTTCATTGTGGCAGTCCTGCAACAACTTAAAGAGATTCAATACACACACTTTCACACACAAACACACACATGTATATGTATGTAATTGTAAATGGGAGGATTTCCATAGTTCATTTGTTTATCTCTCTAGTTCTCCTAGTTCTCTCTCTCTCTCTCTCTCTCTCTCTCTCTCTCTCTCTCTTCTCTCTCTCTCTCTTTCTCGTGTGTGTGTATGTGTGTGTGTGTGTGTGTGTGTGTGTGTGTGTGTGCCACATACATTAGAATACCCATGGAGTCTAGAAGAAAACGTTAGATTCCTGGAGATAGAGTTACAAACTGTTATGAGTATCTGACATAAGTGATGTAATGAGACTCTTGTTCACTGGAAGAGTGATGCTCCAGAATGTTACTCCTACATGGCCTCTCCCTCTGGCAACTGCTTCCCTGCTTTCTTCTTACCAGAATTTCCCTAGTCTGGTAGCCTGCCTGTACTTACTGCCTTGGTACTACCCAATCAGCATTTATTCCTCAACCAGTAAAAGAAACAAATATTCACAGCATACAGAATGACATCCCCCATCAGGAATCTATCACCATCATGATGGGGAACATTGCAGCAGAAAGGCAGGAGTAGTGCTGTAGCAGATGAGATCCCACATCCAGATCCAGAGAGGAAGCAGAGAGAGGCGGGTAGGGGGTTCTGGAATACTTTGAAACCTCAAGCCCATCCTTAGTAACACACCCCCTGAAACAAGGACACACCTCTTAATCCTTCCTTAACAGTTCCACCAACTTGGAACCAACTAAAATTTTAAACATTTAAGCCTTTGGGGAACTTTCTCATTCAAACTACTACAATGATAGTTAATGAAGAGTGCTATGGTACTATGACAAAACAATGTAGATTTCTTGGCTTTGATACTAAAATTAATTACCATTCACAGTTATGGATGTTGAGAAGTGAAAGATCAATGTGTCAACAAACTTCACCTTTACTGAGGTATTCTTCAAGGTTACAAGACAGCCAACTTACTGCTATGTCTGCACAGGGAGAAGAGCTGATCCTTGGTTTTCTTTTTTAAAAATCTCAAAGAAATTATTTTTAAATTATTCAATGAAACATTTTTGATTCAGGGTCTCACTGAATAACCCATTGGGATCAAACTCATGATTGTAATTTCTCCACCTCTCAAATAATGGATTGCAGGAATGTACCATGTCGCCAAAATATCACTCCCACCACCTCATTTTACAAGACAAGCGCTTTAGCCAATTAAGCTACAGAACCACCTCTGCTGCCTTTTTTAATAGCATGGATACTCTCACCTGGGCTTCACCTTCATGATCTCATTAAATTTAATTAGCTTTCAAAATTCTATCTGCAAATACCAACAAACTGGAGGTTAGAGCTTGCATTAGTCTAGGTTTTCTAGAATAACAGAATGTATAGAATCTCTCTCTCTCTCTTTCTTAAACAAACACAATACACACACACACACACACACACACACACACACACACACACACACACACACACACACACACACGTGATATTTATTAAAATTAATTACAAGATGCAGTCCAGCTAATGCAACTGACGGCTCTACATAGAAAGTTCAAGACTTCAATAGTTGATCAGTCCACAGTGCTTGATGTCTATGCTAGTCTTCTGTATACTCTGGAATACCAAAGAAATAAATTCTAATGCCAATGAAGACATGGACTTGCTAGCAAGGTGAGAGAAAGTGGTCAAAGAGTAAAAGCTTCCTTTATCCATGTCTTTATATTGTATTCCAGCAGAAGGTATAGCCCAGATTAAAAGTGTGTCTTTCAGCTAAATATCAGGCTCAAACGCATGTTTTCCTACTTCAAAGTGGATCTACTTATTTCAAACTGAACAAAAATATTCCATAGGTATGACCTCCACTTTTCATTTTAGTTAATTATAGTTGTAGTCAAGTTAACAATCAAGAATAGCCATCACAAGTCTACCCCTTGCTGACTTGACATACAATCATATCCCCTTATGTAGTGATAAATTTCCAAATGAAAACAATAAAAGGGACATAATAACATGTAAATATAATAAAATTACAATGATTGCAAACACTTTATATATTAAACCAGGTCATAATTATACCTCATATGATATGACTATCTCTTGTAAAACCTCAGATGCATTATAAATTTAGAATAGGTAGTCTAAGTGTAGTTGGCAGTTTCTTTGGGACACCAACCAGCTCCCAAAAAACGATATAGAGACTTATTATTAATTATGAATGCTTGGCCTTACCCTAGGCTTATCCCACTAACTCTTTTAATTAACTTGTTCCTAACCATCTGCATTTTGCCTTAGGGTTTTTTTCCCTTTATTTCATTCTGTATGTCCGACTTTTCTGCTTCATCTGTGTCTGTCCAGCTGGCCTCTGGAATCACTCTGGCATTTCTTTTTTTTTTTCTTCCTCTTGAGGACAAATTCCTCATCCTACTTATACTCCCTGGCCAGAAATCTTGCCTATGCCTCCTCCCTCACTATTGGCCATCCAGCTTTTTAATAGACCAATCAAGTGCCTTAGGCAGGCAATGTAAAACAGGAACACAACTTTACACAATTAAACAAACATAAAGTATCTTTAAACGGTTAAATAAGTGCAACATATATTTAAACAAATATTCTGCAATACTAGAATGACATTCTTTTAGTGTCTCAAACTTAAATATGATAATCATTAATATTCTCTTAATTGATGTTATTTCATAATTTAAAGGAATTGAAAGAAAACACAAACATCTGTACAAAGACATTCTTAATTACAAAAATATAATAGAAACACTCATGCCAACTATAGTCGTTATTTCTGTAACTGGTCATGTGGCCTTGGCTGATATTTGTAACTATCTTCCTCTACTACCCATTCTGTATTTCCCTTATTCTCACTAAGTAACTCAACAGCTTGTGGCTCTTTTTTTTTTGTTTGTTTGTTTTATTCATGGAGAAGTGATCCTTCCCTTCATTCCAGAGAGATCTGTGCCCTTTGTCAACCCACCTAGATTAGGCCTTTGTAGATTCACATTGACTTTAATCACAGGACACCACAGCACCAAGAGACAACCTAAATGATCTCCTGCACTCCAGACATGTTTCTTTCTTTCTTTCTTTCTTTCTTTCTTTCTTTCTTTCTTTCTATTTTTCTTCCTTTCTTTCTTCTTTCCTTCCTTTCTTTCTCTTTCTTTCTTTTCTTTTTTTGTCTTTCTTATCCTCACTGTGAAGAAGCAATCAAACATTCCCATGATAATCTGGATCTATCACCCCTTCTAATACTGTTGCTAAGAAAGTGGCCAGGGATGTCTGAGCTTCTAGTAAAATGGAATGCTTGTTGAGGTTCATGATGGGAGTGCTCCCCAAACTTCCAGGACAGCAGCACCCATTGTGAAAGGAACAGAATGCAAAGATTTTCTTTGTGAAATCACTAGGGGTGATAGTGACTGAACCTTTTCCTTTTTCCACTCCTTGATTTCTAGACTGTGGGAGAAAATTACCATATATTGGACACTGGTTCAAAGGACATACTGCTTGCTAGAGAACTCTGTCCCAGGCCTCCACACTGCTTCCAACTAATTAGCACTGTAAGTGTTTTTAAAAGTCTGTTCCATCTTTTTATCAGGCAATTTGCTTCATGGCCTCACTGTCTCACATCTCTGTCTGTGAAATGAGTTCCTTGGTCAGAATCAGTACTCTGTGAAGTACCATGATCGTGATTAAGGCACTCTGTAAATCCATAGACTTTGCTTTTGGCAGAAACATTATGTGCAGGAAAGGCAAATCTGTAAACAAGGGTAAATATCTACCATAGAAAGTAAAACTCATTGTACATCCCACAGAGTCATAAAATGTACTCAATCTGTCACCAGGTTGCTGACTTATTGGTCACTCTAGGGAATTGCACCATATCTTGGGCTCAATGTTGGTCTCTGCTATTGATAGACCTATTACTAAGCAGCAGCTATAGTTGGGTAAGTCTTGGTGAGTGGAAATCCATTTTGTCTAGATATCACATAACCCCCATCTCTGCTTCTGTGGTTGGTTGGATAGAAATAGCCTCCATAGAGTCTTGTGTTTGAATGCTTGGCCTTAAAGGAATCATACTATTACAAAGTGTGCCCTTGTTGGAGTAGGTGTGGCTTTTTTGGAAGTGTGTCACTATGGCTTTGAAGTCTCATATATTCAAGATATTCCAATTACATGGTCTTAGTTTTCTCTGCTGTGCCTGCAGATAAAGATGTAGGGCTCGCAGATCCTTTTCCAGCACCATGTCTACCTGCACAATGCCATGACCCACTGTAGTATACTTTCTTTTTGCCCACCAACCATTTGTCAAATCAAGACACAGAGACTTCTTATCTTATGCTTGTCTCACTAGCTATTATAACTTGTTTCTCCACATCTACATTTTGCTTCAGGCTTTTTACCTTTTTTTTCCTTCTCTATATCTTACTTTCACTTCTTCTTGAGTCTGGCTAGTTGGTGGCTGCCTGGTTTATGGCCTGGGTATTTACCTATATTTCTCTGGTTCTCTCTTCTTTTCCTTCATTGCTTAGATTTCTCCTCCTCTGTATTCTTTCTGCCTGCCAGCCTTGCCTATTCCTCTCCTGTCTAGCTATTGGCTGTTCAGCTTTTTGTTAAACCAATCAGGTGCCTTAGGCAGGCAAGGCGAAACAAATGCAACACATCTTTACATAATTAAATAAATGCAGCACAAACGAATGTATCATTACATTGTTAACAAAAGCAGCAGAAACAAATGTAAAACAACTTCACTCAATACTTTTGTGCAATTTCTAGTTCAGTTTTCTCCCTTTTTATTTTATTCATTTATTTTACAAGCCAATGCAAGTTTCCCCTCTTTCCTCTTTCCATGTTCTCTCCCCTCACCTCCCATCTATTCCCTCTCCATTTCTCCTTGGTTCAGAAAGGAGGAGTCCTCCCTTGGGAGTCAACAAAACATGTTATATCACCAATTTCCCCTCCCTATATCAAAGATGGGCAATGCAACCCTGCATGGGGAATGGGTTCTGAAAAGGCAGCTCATACGTCAGGGTTAGGTCCTGATCCCAAGGCTAGGGCCCCCCAAAACAAAGCAAGCTACACAACTGTTATTCACATGCAGCATCTTAGGTCCCACTAATACATAAAACACAAATTTAGTAGGCTTCCTGTGTATATCATGCCTGGAAACACTATGATTGTTTAGCCAGTACTAAAGGCCCATATGAGTCATAACACCACAAAATTCACTTTGCCTGTGTTGATCATTATGGGTTAGGCCATTATGAACATAGTTTTATTTGTGCTGACAATTGCCATAACCATTCCTACACATATTCCCCAGATGCCTTCTTGAGTGAATTAGAAAATACATTATGCTCTTCAGTAGTGAAGCTTACCTACTCATGGACCATACTTTTTAGATTCCCTCTAGGAGTCTGATTTGCCTTAAGTCTGGATATAGGTGTAGAGACAACTAATACTGGGCTCTAAGGGGCATCATTATTGTCTTGCTTGGCATTTATTTAAGAGAAAGTCACTGCCAGTTTAGAAGACAATTAATTTCCTGAGTTGAAAATAAAAGGGCACTATTTCAAGGAGAAGCAGGTGATGGATAACATTATGTTTTTATTTTAAATTACAATATTTAAAAGATCTGTTAAAACAAACAAACAACAACAAAAGCAAAAACCCTCTAACATTTCCCACAGGACAGATAACTTCCTGGAATGTTGAGATCTGATGCTCATGTAAGATAACCAGCCATTTGTTTTTGCTTCAGTAAACAAGCTTCTGTAAACATTCTTGCACAGGATGTGTACTTGATCACATGTAGGTAGGAGGTAATTGGGTAGGAAGTATGCTTACTTTTGATTGCATGAAGGCAGGAAGTACTTACTCTTGTTGGTTTTGTCTTCATAAACCCCTGAGTAATGAAATTCTGTACTATAATCTGAGCATGGGTCTCAGGTATAATCCTGTCCAGTATTCCATATTCTTGGTTATTGTTTAATAAGGCTTGCTTCACATATGGCTCAAAAATTGTGGTACTGGTTTTATTCTTGCCTGGTGACATTAATGTAAGGCTGAGTGTATTACTTCCTCTGTTGAGATAAACCTTTCAGAGTCTGAGTCAAAGTTCTCAGCTTCAATAGGGTACTGTAACACATCCTTATCCCAAGTCATAGGCGCCCCCCTTTTTTCCTTATACAAAGTAATGCTCTTGAGCCACTGATACCCTTAGAAGCTGGGACTTAGATTTTTGCTGTAATTCATCCAAACTTATAATGCGGGCTTGGTTTTAATTTTTCACAACTTGGCCTTTGTGGTTGCTAAAGAAGATTGTCTTCCAGGGCACGCAAGACTACTCTCACATATCTGGAGCTGGTTATTTTATCACTGAAATCATTAGGGTTTTTTGTATGTTTTGTTTTGTTTCCCCGCCTTTTTTTTTTTGTTGTTTTTTTGTTTTTTTGAGATAAGGTTTACAAGGTTTCTCTGCATTGCTTTGGAGCCTGTCCTGGAACTAGCTCTTTAGACCAGGCTTGCCTTGAATTCACAGAGATCTGCCGGCCTCTGCCTCCTGAGTGTTGGGATTAGAGGCATGAGGCATGAGGCATGAGGCATGTGCAACTAAAGCCCGGTAAAATCATTGGTTTTAAAATCATAAAGTTTATTGTTGTCCTTCACCATATTCTGAAATGCTAGAAGTTGGATAGTTTCATCACAGAGCTCATTGTTGTCCTTTGTCACTTGATCTAGAGATGGTAAGAGCAATCATCATTTTCCTTACTTTTTCCCAAATTGTCAAAAATTTCATATGCAGGATCGTTGAATACATTGCTGCTCATAATTGGCAAATCAGAATAATCAAACCAATTTGTCTCCCTGAATTTGTAATATAGTTCATACCATAGGCTTTCAGTACTCTCTGAACTCCCAGGAGAGGAGTAATTTGACAAGCTTTTGGTAACTTTGGATATTGATGACTTGAAAAAGCCTAAGATTCATCTTTATACTTCTGTTATACTTGAACTACTTATGGTACAATAATCTGTATTAGTCAGGTTCTTTAGAGTAACAGAACTTAGAGAGAAAGAGAGGGAGAGAGAGAGAGACAGAGAGAGAGAGAGAGAGGGAGAGAGAGAGAGAGAGAGAGAGAGAGAGAGAGAGAGAGAGAGAGGGAGAGGGAGAGGGAGAGGGAGAGGGAGAGGGAGAGGGAGAGGGAGAGGGAGACAAAAAGAGAGATTTTTTTAGAGTGAATTATAGGATGCAGTCCACCTAATACAATGGGTAACTCTAAATGGTAATCCACAGGATGGATGTCTCATCTGGTCTTCCGTATATGCTGGGATGCCAAAAAAAAAAAAAAAAAAAAAAAACTCTCTAATGCCAGTGAAGAACTGGACTTGCTAGCAAAAGATTTCTTCTCCCATGTTCTTATAGAAGGTTCCAGAGGAAAGTTTGTCCCCGCTTAAGATCTAGATTAAAGACAAGTTTCTTCTGGCATCAAGATTTATATTAAGGTTGCATGCCTTCCTACCTCAAAGTGGATTTACCTCAAATTAAGCAAAAATTCTCACAGGTATGCCATCAATTTTTTTATTTTAATTAATTCCAGATGTAGTCAAGTTAATAATCAAGAATAGCCATCACAGAGTTCAAACATGAATTTTGGTTTAATGTTCAGTCTATATATTTACACATTGATTTTGTATTTATTGCAGTCATTAATTTTAACTACCTGGTGAGTAAATATTGGCTGATATTGTGTCTCCCTTTTCATAACTAGTCATCATTCTACAGGGAAATATTTTGAAATCACAGAAACAGTCCATTCTTCATCAAAATCCTTCATTGGAGAAGTAGTTACATAAATAAATGGATTTATGAATGTTAGATAGATAACAGATACCTAGATGATAGATGATAGACAAATTAGATAAATAATGAATTATAGAATGCTAATATTTCACATACAAAAGAAGCCCATGTTATGTGTTTCTTTTTTTAAAAATATTGTTTTCTCATTATAAATAGTTTCTGGAAATTTTAATGATGAAGTAATATTTGAATGCTTAATTATATATGTTTTAATTTTGACCTGAAAAAAATTTAGATACTCCCATTTTCCCCTTTAAACTCAATGTTGAAACTAACATGGTCATTCTTTTATCTTTGTAAAATATTTAGTTTTTATTTTTAGGAATAACACAGTTATAGAAATGCTGAGTAAAACTGTATACACACTATAAACTTTTAATTCACATAGTGAAAATTCTATTAAAACAGTAGAAGCATTGATTGAGCAATTATTTCAGAAGTTTATGCTATTGTATAAATGACATCATCACAGACCAACTCTCAGAAATCTGGAACTATATCTAGGGAAAGGGCCATTGATCCAACAATTATAAAAGAATACAGAATAGTAGAGTTAATTATATTTTTGCTTGAGCACACCTGCCCGGTACCTTTATTAGCATTACATGTTCATCTCTTGCTCCCTCTGTGTCTGGCTGGTGATTCCTGACTCCACCCCTCTTCCTCCCAGAATTCTCTTGGTCAGGCTGTCTCTTCTACTCTCCTCCTTCCCAGCTTCTGGCCAATCAGCTTTTTATTAACAGTGAGAGCAATGTACATTTACAGTGTACAAAGATTGTTCCACAGCCATATTCCTAACTCTCACAAATCTGAAAGTATATCTAGGGAAAGGGGCATTGTTACAACAATAATAAAGGGACACAGAATAGTAATTAATTGTGCTTTACTTGTGCATGCTTGCCTGATTCTAAGTACTTCACATATGTAAATTTAGAAACTGAATAATAATTGCATGATGTAGCCTCTACTTGTTTCCAAGACACATCAAAGAGAAATAACTTGCCTACAATTTTAAAAAAAAACATGTATAGATTGATCTAGCACTCCAAATTTATTTGTAAAATTTGAATTGCTACTGGTAAATAGATTACAAATTTGTTAAGGAAATACTATAAGAAGTTTAAAAGTACAGAGGAGAAAGCACCTTTATTTATCAATTACAAGTGACTTAATTGATTTATAAGAGGTCTATATATCCCTTTGCATCAAGAACCCTACCTATATGGAAAGGTAAAAATGCATAATTCAACTTATTGTTGGACTGTTTTACTTGACAAATATCTCCAGCAGATAAAACATTTTACCTAATCTGTACCCTCAAGCTTATCTAATCAATAATCATACTTTATTGGCAAGGATTGACTGCCTCATTGCTTCATCAGATACTTTTGCATGAGGGATTGTAGGTCACTACTTATAAATTGGCTGAATTTACATAGATCACATTAATTAACAATCATTCTTGCTTTGAGAAATAGTGAGACAGATGGCAACAGCGATAGTACAAGTGACTGGCTTTTACTTTGGCTTCTGGGTGGATGCTCAATCAAGAAAATTAGTTTATTTTGGTTATGATTTATGTCAGCTTTCAAATACTGTCTGCTAGTTGAAGTTCAAGCAATACAATCTTCTGAAAAATCTACATCTTTTGTTTTCCTACAACTCCAACATCCAAATGATGCCTTTAGCGGTATATATTAAAGGAAAATACTTTGGTAAGTTTTTCCTCACCAGACTAATTCTTTCAGTTTTTTGAGTTGACATCACAATTTCTGCCAACTACCACCTGTTTATAAGTTGACTTTAATAAGAATTACTGCTTTATCTCCAGTGCATTCTTTAATCTGACTTCAAATGGGATTTATTCCTTACACTGATCATGAACAGTGTAATGGCTCATTTAAATTTCAAAATCATGGCATGAGGTTCAGTGAAACAAATTTAAATTTTTTTCTCTTTGATCACCTTGTCAATGAACAGTTATTTGAACACAATACAACTTGATTCAGTTTGACATGATCTTGCTATGGAGTACAAAGTGTTGGTGTAGCAGAGAACCCATTTCCTTCAGTTGTATTTACTACTTCACATTCAATGTTAGCTTCCATAGAATAACAAAAGGTGTTGATATAAACATTGAGGAGAAAATATTATTCCAAACAGGGAAATCATAATGATGGCACCAGGTCTTCAAGATTGAGAAGAAAATTATATGTTATACAAGGAAACTATGAAAATAATTTTAAAATAGTGTTCATTGCTATGGGAAGGCAAATACTTAGTCTAACAAGTAATATTATTCTTTTATATTACAAAGTTTGCAATACTTAAGTTTGAAATTTATAAAATTTAGAAATTTATAAGTTTGAAAACTTATAAATTGGATTTAGTGACTTCAGAATTTCTTATGCAAGTTTACAGGTAAGTAGAGAAGATGGACTTTATTCCTCTCTAGTTCTGTAATTCTATGATGACAAGAAAGCCCAAATTCTAATCTTGGCATATTTGGTTGATTTCTGACAGGAAGGCAGCTGGTGTTTGGGGTTGTGTAATGAAACTTCAGTCACCAATTTTGCTAATTGTAGTAAAATATGAAAGAAGCATTCTGGTTTAATAATTTTCATTTAGCCAGCTCTCCAAATTTTATATACTTCACTCTGAATTGAGTTACAAAGCCTTTGTTTTAATGCCAATCATCCAATACCAGTAATAAAATCTGAACCACTGTGGACAGATGGGTAGAGAAGAACCTAAGGATATGTACACAGATTTATGCTTCAGAGGAAGGGAAACTCAGGAGACAGCCATGAATACAACTTGGAGCAGGTCCTTAAGATAAACAGATACAATCTGTTTTGATACAAAGGTAACATCTAAGAACAAAGGCCAGCTGACAAAATAAGGATATGCTATCTAAGTATAAGTAGAGTGTTCAGTATTAGATCACTCTGTAGAACCGACTTAATTGTGGAAATGATGCTTCAGTATCAGTACTTGGAGAAAGTAAGAAAGGCAAGCTCAAGATAGGATCAAAGAAGTAGTTTTAGTGCTAAAAATGAGATTGGCACAGGCAACACATCTTGTACTCAGCTACCAAAGTAGTCTACAATATGTTCAAAGGAGCTTTGATATAAATAATGTGAAAGTGCATTTTTCAATGAGAGATTATCAGGGAATGAAGTAGGTATTTATGCAGAGACCATTAAATTACATGATTCTTTGTACTTGGATTTATTAGCAGTCTTGGGAAATGGAACTGGCCTAAGGCACAAATGAAATGTTTAAAAAGAAAAATGCCCAGCAAGAGGAACTGGAAGCCTAGTGGAACCTAACACAAACCACCAAGAGAAGTGGTGTGCCTAAGTTACAGATTAGCAATCCTACAGACTAAGGTGAAGATAAGAAATTGAGGCAGAACAGCAGGTAAGTTTATGATCCTCGACCCAGCTGGCAGCCACCAGAAATATGTGGTCATTTGTGTGCAGCAGGATAAGCAAAGATTAACTGGTTCAGTTACTGTTGTAGACAATATCCCAGGTCTTGCCAGACACATGTGTTTAATTGCTGTGGAAGTGACTCCTGATGATATAAGAATGGACAGGAATTTTCAGATCATGGGTAAGGACATATTTGAAAATCATTTTCTTCCCATGTTAATGATTGATTTTTAAATTGTTACATTTTACAGGCAAAAATTCAAAATGGTTAGTCAGAGGTTCATGATGATGACATACCTCAGTCATGAAAGTAAGACATCCCCATTAAAGTAAAATACAATAAAGAAAGGGTGATTATGTTGGAGACTTGCACTTTGGAACCACATTTCCCAGACTATCTGAGAATAATACCAAATAAACTAAGTGAGTGCTAGTTCACATACAAAGCTGCAGTCAGAACTCCTGCTCATTGGAAGCAGGAACAAATATCACTATGAATCATCTCCTATACCAGAATTTCCTTAGCAGTTGAATCTGTGTTAAAATATAGTGTCGTCTCTTAAATGAAAATACACTAGAAAATACACTTGACAGTAAGTTCTCCTATTGGTCATGCATATTAGGAAATCTATAGATGTACATGGCAATGAATCATCCTGATGATGCTTGTACAAAATTTGTTATATATTTATGCCATGAGGTGTAGTATAATTGTTATAACATGCAATACTTACAATTATTGATGATGTGTTATTTTTTCAATCTATTCTTTAAATGGTTATCAAAATTATTTAAATTATAACCATTTTATCATATTTCAGCCATTCTGGATTATTGAAAATCAAGTTTTATAGTACAGTGGTTATGCCTATATTAGAATTTCTTTTTTACTTTGGATAATTAAAAACATTTATCTTGTGAAATTGAATATGAAGATAACTTCTCTCCTGCAATAGGTTAATTGAATAGTTTAGTAAAGTTTTCAAAAGAATTTAAAAGAAATATTTACATATGTACACAGAAATATATTTACATAATGCCATAGTTTCAGTATTTCAGTTCATAAAATTTCCAGCTTAATGAAAAAAAAAGACTTGGAATAGTTTCAAGGGAAAGAAACATTGATATTATGTAGTCCAGGACAAAATAATTATGCTGCAGTGTTTAATAATATCTAACATTCATGCCAATGCTCTATTTTTAGACTACTGAACAATTGAAAGAAATTTGCCATTGTTTTATTGGGGTTTGGCTATAAAATGAGATGAGCAAAGATTTCAAACAGACTGTAAATGATAGAATTTGCCATAACATAAAATCTGTGATATTCTACGCATTAATAAGGGTTCCTTTGAAAACCAAATTCTCTGGAATTTAAAATATATTTTCCAATGCTCTGAAAATAAAGTATGGTTTTAAATGTTGTGAAATATAAAGATGGCCTGTTAAGGCACATGCATTTTTGAAAAGGCATCAAATAAAAACATTAATTTTGTAATGAAGACAGGAGTTGAATTTCTCCTCAGTATGCACTGTTTCTGGGAGACTGGCTATTCTTCTAGTACAATTTTTAATGACATGGAAATTTCCTAGTACATCTATATATTTAATTAAAGGGGAAGTTTATTTTAAATGAACACAGATGTTTATGGTTCTGCTTGACTGACAGCATTTCTCTTTGACAAACATTATTGTTTGGAGAGTCATTAAAGGTCTGACTAGAAACAGCTCTGCATTAAAATCAAAGAATTACAATTTAGGTTGTTGTAATTAAATCACTTCATAGCAAGTGGGGCTAAACTGAAGCTATGAATGACTCTTTTTCTGAGGTTAACAATACAGCTTACAAATAAGGTCAGACATCAGTATACACTGTTCAAATAAAGCAAGTGCCCCTTCACATATACCTCTACTTGCAATTCAATGTGTGTAACAGATTGGTTATTTTTTTAATCATATGATAAAATGGGGTCTTTACAGTTAATATTAGAGACACTCAAAAACAAAACTATGTGGAGCAATTACTTCTGGATATATTGTCTTGAATTATTATTCATTGAAAATCTAGCCCATCTCCTACATTTGGAAATGAATTGATGGTTTTACATCCTTTAACAAACACAAATCATGCAATAAGCTCCAATGTTAGACCTTCTAGGGGGACTCTTCTGTAAATGAGTTCTTCTTGTTTTAGTTTGCTTCTGTTCTTCCCAGTTTGACATTCTGTGGCGCATTAATGTAAGAATTTCCTTTCCTTCTGCATATCACCGATATGCATACCACCTAATAATTAGGTCTATACACTCGGCTTCCTACTCTTCAGCATGAACTAAAAGAGCATGACTTTATGTACAAATTTTAAGGTCGTTTGTGACACAATATAGAAAATAAGTTCTATAGTACAACAATAATGTATTTTTCATGGAACAATACTCATGAATACCGAGAGTAGATAATGTAAAAATTAATGGAGCATAGCCAAAAGATTTGATGATCTACATTGCATAAACAGTCATAGAAAATGAATGAAGAATAGAAAAGTCTACAGCTGGGTGTGACTGTAAGCAAGAATGATGTCAAAGGCACCTTTGATTGTGTTTAGGTTGTAATAGCTTCTCTCCTTGAAAGACTTTTTGAACCTATGGCTCACATTTTGAGATGGTAGTTTTTATAAATTATTTTCTTTGCCTATGTCTTGGTTTTCATAGATTTATCTTGTTGAGAAATTTCTATACTAATTGTAAACAGCATCATTCCTCAGGAGATCATTCCTGACTCCCAGGTTCTTTTATCTCATCATCCTTCCCTATCCCACATCAGTGAAGTAGGCATGCATTTAATTACCTTAAAATTTCTTATATTGGGAAAGTGGATGAAGTATCAATGACATTGAATAGTTGGTTCTGTATTGGTCCAATAAATATGCAACCCATGTCACTCACATTAATCTGTTTCTACTATTTGCTATAGTGTTCATAGACCAACAAAATAAAGTTGAAATGGCAGGTATGGTAGTTCACACCTATAATCTCAGCAATTGGGAGACAGAGACTGGAGTGTTATTGTTAATTCAAGGCCAGCCTGTATAGCAGTGTAAGTTCTAGACCAGCCAGCATTGAAGAATGACGATCTATTTTTAAAAAGAAAGCAAAATCAAAATATAAATTAAACCAAATTAAGCAAACCCCAATATTTTCCTTATAGCACAGAATCAATATTTTAAAATTCCAGGACATTTGAAAAGAGAAAAGTTCCTAAAGATAGGAAGTACATTTGATGACTGTAGTATGAAGGTGTAGAAACTATTGTGGAGTAAGAAAATACCTAAGAATGTAGAACAGCTTGAATATTTTTCTCAGACTTACTTGAAGAAACAAGGATGTGCATGCATGTGCATGTGTGTGTGCATATATGTAAACAGAGTACATTCAAAGTGGTAGAAGAAAACATGAAATATGCACATGGTAAGGCCCAAATAACTATGGAAGATCCCTCATGTCAAGGGTCTATGGCCTCATATTCATGCTGTATTTACTGCTGAACCAGTTTAACTGAATTCCAATCACAATGTACCCAAAAGCAATGCACAGTCTGTGAACTGCAAAAAGATATACTTTTATGGCTATAATTTTCTTCCCTCTTTGTTGTCTCAACCTAAAATAACTATTTTATCTACAATGTCTCATGCGAAATACATGTTGTGACTTACATATTATCTGAAGAAGCCATGTCTCTATCCAGGCAACATCTCTCTCCTCTAGGCAATCTCGGAGTTGGCACTACACCACCATAGTACATCATGCCTTACACCTGCTTTGGGATTTTTTCAAGAGGAAAACTGAATATTGTCTGTGATTTAGATAGGCATGTTTGTGTTTATTATTGTCAATGGAATTTTGAAGCACTGTTCTTACTCATTATTCATTGACTACTTCTCATGTTTAACCATTTTGTTCACACTGAAAACAAGACATGAAATGATGTTCAAATGAAGACATTTGAAGAAATAAGGAATACATGGATTTTCCTTTTTTTTTTTTTGTCTTGTTTTGTTTTGTTTTGTTTTTCTTTCCCCTTGAAGACTGTAGTGGGATATTCATTTTGTCTGATTGTGGCACTGACCACTCCCATTGAGGGGTGGAGCCAGGGGCAGAAGTGACCTGTGGAACTAGGTCTGAGAAGGAGGCAGGGAACGCTCTCTTTCTGGCAGTATGCAGAGAGAAGAGCATCCAGTTCCAAATGCTGTGTTCATCTGTCTGTGTTGTGAGTTGTTTCTCCCTGAATAAATATCTATTCGGCCTATTTGTTTATCCTGACCCTTATTAAACTGCAATAGATGACAGCATTTTGTTGTGGGATATTTGTACATTGTGTGAAAATGTATTGCTGTTATCAGTGTAATGCCCAATAGCTAGGCAGGAGGTATAGGTGGGCCTTCCGGACAGAGAGAACTCTGGGAAGAAGAAAGGTGAAGTTTTTAGATAGACTTGAAGGGAACAGAAGGTGCAAGATGGAAGAGAGGTAATGTGAGATGGCAGAACACAGATTAATATAAATGAGTTAATTTAAGTTTTAAGAGCTACTTGAGATAAGACTAAGCTGAAGGCTAAGCTTTCATAATTAATATAAGTCTCCATGTCATTATTTGGGAGCTCTCTGGTGAAACAGAGAAAGACTCATTATAACATTTCTCTAAATTTCCCAGGTTGAACTGAATTTCACAGTCTCCCTGCTGTCATCTCCTGGATTCGGGATTACAGTTTTGTATCACCATACCTGGCTTAGAATTTTCACATATTAAGTAATTTAGTTTTATTCTCATGCTTTATGTTTTTCATTACATTAATATTATACTTTAAAATTTTACCTGATAAAAATGTTCAGATCTTATGACTTTGTTTTCTGTATGCTTTTTTAATATGTTCCCTTCATGTTAATTAATATTTTGTACTTGATTATAGGAGAGTGAATAATGATACTAGATGGCCTTCTGAAGATATTGTGTATTCATTTTTAAAATAGTACTGACTTTGTAATATAACATACCACTGAAGTTAACATTTAATTTTGTATTAATCTATCACATAATCTATGTTTCACATTATCTTGATTTATAAGCAGGTATAAATTATTTTCAATTATTTTCTTTAGAACAGAGTTATTTACAGTCATTTTATCTTATAATGTATATGTTTTATTTTTACAAAAGTTGTTTATCATTATGCAGATTTTACATTTGAATTCTGAACAAGAAAATATTCATGTAATTTTCCATGTTTTTTTTTTTTCTGCTCAGCTGGTGACAGCTATTTAGCTATGTGTTTAGAATTTCCATTTTATCCAATAGTCAGCACATGGAATACACACCTTTCTTTCCCCTCATTTCTTACTAAACCTGATCAGCACAATACAGGGAGTGTTTTGGGAAGTCCAGACTTTTCTGCAGCCTTCTGTCTGTTATACTGGCATATTAGAAGTGGAGAAAGCAGTAAAGATTCTTTTTTATCTTTATGTATTTAGGAAGTGGAGCCAGGAAAATGATTGAGTGCAAGCATGATGCTTTGAATTTGGCTTCCTAAGCACCAGGAAGCACACATGTGTACACATACAAAATTGAGGAGTGTTAGTGCACTTCTCTTACTCCAACACTGGAGAGAAAAAAAATAAAAAATAAAAACAAAACCCCAAAACAGGCAGAACACTGAATCTCACTTTCCAACCAGTTTGGTCAATGGCTTGTGCACCAGGTCCAATGTGTAATGAGTATGTTTTCCCTGCTGGCTAGCCCCACCTCTATACCAGCCCCCAATAACACAATGAGACTCTGTATTTGATACAATGCTGTTGGTCAGTTACTATTTTCTTATTGGAAAGCTCTGTGTTAATGATTAACCCATTTCTATTAATCTAAGTATTTCCATGTGGCCCATCTTACTGGAGAGCTCACCAGGACCTCTGTTCTTCTCAGTGTCTACATGTAGACTCCTCCCAACTACTTCCTCGAATGTTCCTTGTCTTCTAGTCCCACCTATCTTGCTTTCCTATTGGCCAACAATGCTTTATTCATTAACCAGTATGAGAAACATATTTACAGAATAACATCTCCCATGATCTCCTCTTTTTTCTCTAAATTAAAAGAAGGGTTTTAACCTTACCATAGCAAAATATATCACACAACAGTTATCAAAAAGATCACAGTGTACAATATTTAGTCCATTAACATTTAGTAAGATTTAAGAAAATATTCCATCATCTATCCTATCTTTGTAAGTCTAAATTCCTATATGTAACTTATCTTTAATCCTAAATTAAGGAAAACTATAACCATAACTATCTGTCTTCAACTCCTTGAAAGACCACACAAGGATAATATATAAACTCTAGAAATGACAGAGACAACTCACTGCCTGGTAAGTCACCTGAAGTTCTTCTGTAATGTTCCATCTTCAGCCCATAGGCCATAGTGTGTCTGGCAGACTCCTCAGCAAAGCAGGAAACTTTAAAATGTCCATGTATATTGGCAGTTTGTCAGTCACTTTTCTCTGTGTCCTGCAGACTGAGAGAATCTTTCATGAGGCAGGAACCCTGTGGCACTGTCCATCTTATATCAGCACTCATTTTCCTGTAGATCCTGCATGTCCAGTTTATAATGCATAAAGCCAAACAGTCTAGAAAAGAGCAGTACCTTGCCCAAGTGGCTAGTCTTGCCTGGTTGAAAGCAAACTTCATCACGTGTTTATTCTATGTCCATATTCCTTTCTGATGCAGGTGGTATTGCCAGGAGCAGTTATGTCTCACTGTCAGAAAACCCCTAAACCATTTTAAATGCCATATTCTGTAGGTCTTTGAAAGGTTTAAAGAATGCCTATTCATCTTAAATACATCTCTGTATATTTAGAAATCCTCACTAACTTAACTATAAGTTTTGACTATCATAGGTAACTATAATCTGTATTTAATTACAAAATACATTTCTATACAATAGCTAAAAAAGAGGAGAAATATACATATCACAAAATTGACATTAAGTTTGCATCAATAAATGAAAATTCATTCTAAAACAAAGTATTCATATCTATACCACATTTGCCTTTTTACATTTAAAAAGATATTGGTTGTGGTCATTAACAATTTATAACCAACCCCATTTAAATGAAAACAAACATTTATAGACAATATTTGGAATTTGGGCATCATTCTTTCCAAACTACTTCCTGCTGGTAGGGGGTGCTGTCGTGGGGATCCTAAAAATATGCAGAAATCTTGACTGTAGTCTGCAAGGCTGGCTTATCCCAACTGATTTGAATGGTGGATCACCTGGGACACAGTTTCAGGGGGTCTTGCTTGATCAAATCACATTAGTCTGGAGGTAATCCACAGCTTTTCATTTTCTGCGGAAACAAAAATAGAAATCCTTTTCTCCAATAACTTGTCCTTAGGCTTAAATTTTGGAGTCAAAGCATTTTTAAAGTATAAAAATTGAATTAATCCAGCAGCATTTCTTTTATCAGTTGTTTTTATTTCCTCAGTAGTCAAACAATTTAAAGATAACAGAACAGCCTACAATATCCGAAGTTTCTCTGTTCTTTCCATCTTTACATGGCTTTTTTATTACTCTATTTTTTCTACTTCTATTTTTATATATTTTGAGACTGGGTATTTCTGTGTAACTTTTATCTGTCCTGGAATTTACTCTACATACCAGGTTTACTTTGAAATCACTGAGATCTATTTGCCTCTGTCTCCCAAATGCTGGAATTAAAGGTGTGTTCCACCACACCCAGATACTCTACTTTCTTCTTCTTCTTTTTTTTTTTAACCATTGTATCATGTTTCTTTTTCTCTCCTAAGCCTACATATACTTAAAATACACTGTAAACTTTCAGCAGTTTTTTAAATTTGAATTTGTCTTTACTGTAAATCTTTATCTTCTGGCCACGAGTCTTTATCTCTTTATCTGTTAAACAACAACATTGTTAAATGAAAGCCATAGTTTTTTGTTTTTTTTTTTTTTTTCTGTTTTTTCTTTTTGTAGTCTATCCAAGATGGCGGTGGCTAATTTACCACCAGCAGTGAGAGCTGTGCTCACTGCCTTGGTCTACACTGATTTCAAATCATGCTGCCAGCTTGGAGATATAGTCACTGCCATTGCCAGCTCTTGTACACACCAATGAATTGTTAGCAGAGAGCTTTAAAAGCAATGTGGTTTTTTGCTGCTTATGCTGAATCAGGGGCCACACAAAAAAGGCTTCTCTAGCAAAACAGAGTCAAACATAGAAAAATGCTGCTACCAAGAAGTGTTGCTTGTCTCTGTTCTTTTGTTTCTAAAAACTATTTCTTAAGCTTTTCTTAGATTTAAGCGGAAGTTCTTATTAGCCACATTGGGGCCACATGTAATGAGTATGTTTTCACTGCCGGTCTTTCCCACTACCACGCCAGCCCCCAATAACACATTGAGACTCTGTATTTGATACAGTGCTGTTGGTCAGTTACTATTTTCTTATTGGATAGCTCTGTGTTAATGATTAACCCATTTCTATTAATCTAAGTATTTCCACGTGGCCCATCTTACCGGAAAGCGGGCCTGGACCTCTGTTCTCCCCAGTCTCTACATGTTGATTCCTCCCAACTACTTCCTCAAATGCTCCTTGTCTCCTAGTCCTGCCTATATTGCTTTCCTATTGGCCAACAGTGCTTTATTCATTAACCAGTATGAGAAACATATTTACAGAATAACACCTCCCATCACCAATGAATGACCCTGTCACAAGAACTAGGGTGAAGACCTATTGAAGAAAACACTATAAAATGAACTCTGTCCTTCACTGGTGTACACATATCCAAATGCATATACATATGCATACATATAAAAACATGCATGTATATACCACATCTACATGCAAGATATATACGTGTGTGGTGTGTGTGTGTATATATATATATATATATATATATATATATATATATATATATGTTTTTTAAAAATATACTAAGAAGATAATTAACAATTGATAAGAGAAAGGAGGTATAAATGGTTATGTGAATATATAAGAAAGGGAGAGGAAGGAAGGAAGAGAGAAATCTTATATATTTGATACTGTTTGTTGTATTGAGATGTAGGCATTACTCAGACAGGAACTAGCTTAAGCTGACATACAATTAGCACAGTAGAAAGAATAACCACTTATAGAAAATAAATCAGTGAACCAATTAACCAGTGAGTTGAGTTCCTATTTTAAATAGATAAAATAAATGACAATGCATATTTTAACAACCTTCAGGGTGTTACACCTGAAACACTGGAGAAACCGTGGTGCTAAGATGTTGTAATTTCTTCGGGACCATACTAGGGATTTGTCCTTAGTACCTGTCTTTATCCAGGATGGTAGAGATGAAAGACAGAAAAAGACAGAAAAAAATAAATAGCAAAACCCCCAACAAAACAAAAATCAATTGCTAAGTATTCCTGTAAGACCTCTGCTATGCCACAGTCTTTAAAAGCTGTCCTATCTTAATACATCATTAGCTACAGAAGGCAAAAAATGGTCTATTGGCTTACATTACTTTTAATTGGGCATCATGATTTTTGCAACTGAAATTTTAATGATTCTAAGAGAAAATCCTGAAGACTCTAGTGTAAAAAAAAAAAAGCCCATGAAATCTTTCCTACATTTATTTTTTTTTTCTTATACCTGTTGAAGTATAAAGGAAGGTTCTACATCCCAGAGGTTTGGAGAGTGGATGTCAGACAATGCAGTACTAAAATTACCTGGATTGTACTTTATGTGGTAGTACTCCTGGTAGAGGAAATGGATAGGAAAAACTCAGAGTTAGAGTGTCATAGTGGACCAACCTGACATTTTAAATTGTTAAGGCAGAACTCAAAAACTAGGAAAAGTTTGAAGGCCACTAATATACAGCATTTTTATTCAGGAAAGAAACCAGGCTGTGGCAATCTCATCCAAATGCTTATGTGTATTGCTCCTTTGTCAATAAGGAACCGTAACCAGCTCTCTGGAACCACATTTGTAACCTTGTACTTTAATAAAGATGGCCTTCCTCAGTGGCAGTGAAGCTCATTCTGGACTTTCTTTAACTTCTATAATCAATGTGCTACACTTCTTCATTCTTTCAATGGAAAATAAATGAAATTTATTTTTTATAATTTTATATAATTTCCACATATGAAAACGCATGTTTCTCTATCTAGTACTTTGTTAATTACACCTAATCAGGATAAATTCGTATTTATTCACTGATAGTTTCCCTTACAATTTTATTCAATATCTCTAAGTCTGTAAAATCTGAAACTTGGGTTAAAATATCCTTTTAATCACTAAAGAGGTCATCAACTCCCTGGTGTGTCTCAGAAAGACAATGTTGCAGAAAAGGCAAAGAACAAGTGGCACCACGCCCCAGTGCTAGGTGCATGTCACTCGTTATCATTAATCATCATTATCAATATAATCATTATTGACCATCACTACCTTAGAGAAAGGTTATTATCTTTAAATATCTCTCCAGACTAAACACCTAGTGAATCAGCCATTTCTAATTCTGTAAGGTTTACTTGGAAATAAACTCTATCCGTAGTAAATCCAGGCAAGTGGCAAAGATGGCACACTTGCTGCCTATAAAAAGCTTGCACCATTTCAGTTAGCATTGTCAATTAAGACAAATAGCCCAAATCATTTTGGCATCAATATTTAAAGCCTCAAAAAAAAAAAATCTAATCACTACTTTTTGTAAAACTACTTCTGTCTGACATCACTGTGTTTTGCGAATGCAAATTAATTGTCTAAATACTATAGTAGCCTAAAGCAAAAACAATACTAAAGCAAGCAGTTGTTTCCTGACATGGTATAATAAAGTGGATTTTGTTTATAAGTCTTAATAAACATGAATTAAAATAGGCAAATATTGTAAAGCAAAATGTTAAATGAAAAATAAAGTTCATTTAATAGCAGCTCACTGGTATTTAAAACTAATGTTTTACTTTGGGTGCAGAGCTGTGTGTGGAGGAAATAGCTATAGAAAAGACTCTTGAATAAGCTTACTGTTTACTTCACCCAGCTTTAAAATTGTGGGTAGCATTATTAAGGAAATTTGCCAAGCCTCTTTCAGTGACTTTTATTTAATAAGGTATACTTTAAAGTGCATTTCTGCTAGACAGTGGAAATAAATATAAAGCCTTTTTGATTTCTGATACGTTTAAATGTTTTGAATTGTTTTCATTGTGTAGAGTACTATGAACCCAAGAACTACCCACCACAGTCTTGAATTGTTTTACTCAATTACTGAGATTTTCACCAAGATTCCCATGTATGTGCCTTCTACTGCAGTGATTATGTATTGCATATTGATTTGACTTGCTTTTCAAAACCCAGTTTGTTAAAAGTTACCACAGCAACGGTTGTCTGGACATCTGTCCATGAGTAACTGGCATGAAATGACTGGTTCACTTTACAAATATCAACAAGAGCTCTTTGGTTCTCAAACTTCTCACTGTGCAAGGACTTGGGCTAAATGCAATCTCTTATCCAGCTCCCATAGGTTTCAGTCACCATGCACTCTGTTCTCCATGAGAAACTGAAGTTTGGACCTCTTTTATGCACTCTTGGGATATTCTTCAGCATTAAATCAGATGGTGTATGACATTTATGGCAAAAAATATGATGAGAGAAGTTATGAAGTTAAAGTGACTGTGGGAAAGTTATAATTACATTTCCCTCTGGTCTCTGAAGATTGCCTGGTTGGACAACCATATACATCTGTTCCTGACCTGGCAGCACAGGACTGCACTGTCTATTTTTCATGAACACATCCCTGATCCTGACTCAAAGTTATTCCAAATCTTTGCTTATACATTTAATTTCAATCGAATTTAAAAATCAGAAAAGCAATTATTCCAATTTGTGCAGACATCTCTACTTGTTTCCCATACCAAATCTCTAGTATGTATGTATATGTCAAGCCCCAGTGTCTTATGGATATAATTCTGGCCACTAAATAGGAGAACTCTTTAAAGGAGAGAACACTTCAAACTGGCTTTTACTGACCCATAGATGAGTTTTCATTAGTTTCAAGACCTCAAATTGTTTTGCTAGCTGAATATCTTATCTTCTGTCTCTAAGAATGCAGCAGGCTAACATTGCTTAGGTTGATTAAAAATACAAATATTAACAATAACAAATGAATTTTATTGATGAAGTGGTGTGAGGAAGAGAGAGGAGGCAGTGAAGACAAAGGGTGGAAGGGGTGTGAATATAGACAAAGTACATGATATAATTGAAAAAATTGTTTATATGAAACCTAACATAATGCATAATGAATACACATCAATGCTTTTTGTCTTGCTTGGTTGTTGTTTGTTTGCCTAGATTACCGGTGCTTTTTTTGTTTTTTTTTTTTTTTTAAACGAATGACTCCCAAGTAGTGAAAGGACACAGAAATTGGTAATCCATGTACTTTGCTGATAAAGTGTAATTTGAGCAATAGATTTAAAATGCATGTGAGAAAAGTCCTTGGAGATATTTAATTTTACAAATTTCCTACACATGATCTAGATATGGTGATAACTGCCTTTAATCCCAGCACTTGAAAGGCAGTGACAGGCATATGTGAGTTTGAGGACAACCTAGTCTAGAGGGGGAGATTCAAGACAGCCAAGGCTACACAGAGAAACCCCATCTCAAAACAAAACAAATTTCCTACAAATGAAAGCTAAAAAAAAACAAAAAACAAACAAAAAAAAAACAGTTATGTGTTGATAGAAAAATGAAGCAAAGTTAAAAATTCTGTCATACAAGTAAGACCTAATATTTTTAAACAAATTAGTATGTGATCCTTCTGGTTATGCATTATACAATCACAAAAATAATGTTTACTCAATAGTGTCCAATGGATATGTGGAGATGGTTCTGCATCTAAGAGGGATTCTTGTTCTTGTACCTCCCATGCAACCACGTCTTATCTGCCAGCTGGTCTCTATGAGACTTCACAGTGGTATATTCTCCCTCTCTCTCTCTGTCTCTCTGTCTCTGCCTCTGTTTCTCTGCCACACACATAAGTAATTTTAAGCTTACAGTGGTATAGTACATCCAAATTCTAACATCAAATGTAAACACTTATATAAAGTATTATTGCAAGCAAGTTGTATAAAGGCAAAAACATAATTTAAAGTATACTGGTAGGACCCAAGATGAAACTTTAGTTTTGTTTTTTATAGTGGTGAAATTTCATATACATTTTACTTGTTTCTTTATTTTCTATTTCTTCATTTACTAATAATATGCAAATTTTACCTTTATAGCTTACTACCATGTTTTTAAGCAGCAGTAAATGTGAAATCTAGACTTGGTGGTACACACCAAGGCATGGAAGCATCTTAAGGTTGAGCTATTTTTTAAAAATATACAGATAGCCAATTGTAGGTTCAACTAAGAACATATAACAAGAAAATTTTCAACTAAGTCTTTCCTTTTCTGCAGGATCAAAATAAATTTTCCATTTATTACACTTGAAAATTTAATTTTTCTTATTGAAATAGTGTTTATGGCTATAAACAAGAATTTGATTGCATGTTATCTTGTGCTATGTTTGTTACTTGTATGTATGTGCTATGTATATAAATACACTCTTAAATTTATATACTCAATAATTAATGACATGTGTATTTGTGGAATCACTATCAGAAATAGTTTTGGCCATCTTTATGAGTATGAGCTCAACTCTCTGACATTTTACATTCACTTAAAAGTTACTTATTTTTGAGTGATGTCATTGCTCTAGTCACACATCTTACCCCAAGAAAAGAATATGGAAATACATTCCATGGGATATGGAAAATGCATAAACTGGTCAGATACAATTTGTAGACAATAAATAATAATTTGTGTTATTAAAGTTTTGTGAGTGCCTTAGGGTTTCAGCTCTGACAAAACGCAATGTCCAAAAGTAATTTGGTGAGGAAAGGGTTTATATGTCTTATACTTCCACAATACTGCTCATCATGGAAAATTCAGTACAAAAACTCAAACAGGGAAGGAACCTGGAAGCAGGAGCTGATGCAGAGGCCATGGAGCTGTGCTGCTTACTGCCTTGCTCCTCATGGCTTGCTCAGCCAGGATTCTTCTAGAATCCAGGACTGCTATTTAAGGGGTGACATTATTCACCATGAGCTTAACCCTCCCTTGCTGAGGGCTAATAGAGAAGATTAGCTGTATCTTAAGGGGGTATTTTCTCGATTGTGTTTTCCTCCTACAGCTTGTGTCAGGCTGATATACAATTAGGGTTTCTTAAACCTTTGAAGTAGGTTTTTTCAAGAATAATCAGTTAATGGCTTTTATATCCCCTCTCCATCCCTGCTCCCTTTGCTTCCTTATAACATGCAGGCAAAGGTGCATATGGGGAAAGAAAGGGTCCTTCTTTCCCTTTAAGATGCCACCTTCTTCTACAACAGCTCTCTACCAAATGTGGCTTTAGATGACTTGAAACATCCCTACTATATATTGAAACATTTTATAATTTTTGCATTGTTTTTGAAAAATTTTTATTTGAAGCCCAGTGAGATGCGGTGACTTAAGGCCTTAGTCACCAAGCCTGAGTACCAAGACCTACGAGGTAGAAAAAAAAAAGCTGACTCCTTTGACCCATCATGGTAAACATGTTACTGTACACACACACACACACACACACACACACACACACACTCACAAAATAAATAAATTAATTAATTAATTAAAAAATCTTAATGGAAAAAATAAATTTAAAAATAGAAAATTCATCATAAATTTTTATATTAGATTCATATTCAAATGCTAATAATTTAGATATAGTGGATTACAGCTCCACCCATAGAGTTATTTTTCCTTTCTCTTTCTTTACTTTTAAAATTGGTAGCTATCTCAACCACTTTAAATTACTCACAAGGTTTGAATATATGACAGTTGCAACTTTTAGACAGTTGCAACTTTTAGACAGTTGCTACAGGGTCCAAACTTTGAGTGAGAACTGTGAGTCTTTCACCAGACTTAAGGAGGGAACTGTCATGTGTACCTTGCAGACACACAGGCCCTCTGAGGGAAGATCAGCTTGTTAAGCATGATGGGAAACAGAACAGTGGGATGGGAAGACAATGGTCTCTTACATGCAAACATACTTTCTAAAGACTTGCCGAATTTTTAACTGAGCAGGGACAGCTTCATGTTTTATGAACAGAAGTTGTTGAGAGGAAAGTGTGATGGTTAGTTTGCATTTTTTCCCTCTTATAACTGAAGAGATGGCTTTCACTTTTCTGGAATTCCTTCTCATTCTTTTTGGGAAGTCAGGGGACTGCCTTTAGCTTACAGCTTTTGGGATAGCAATGGACTGTAAAAAGATTTCCTATAACTCTGAGTTTATCAGCCACAGCCCCCTTCCTCCCCCCCCCCCAGCATTCACAAGTGCTCTCTGGCCCTCTTCACATAGTCTTACAGTATTTAGGGCTCTATAAACCAGTGTAAAAATAGTAATGCTGTGGCTAGTAGCCTTTTAGTAAACAATATACTGTTGTTTGCTTTGCTCCAAAGATTTCATGACTTCTAATAGCATCTAGGAAAGTGAAACAGATGGTCTTGTTAGTTTGCAGGCAGGTAAATTTGGCCTCTTACTGTTCTTGATGACTGTATTCTGAATTTATCCATGGTATATTATGTGACTTCAGCACACATATACACTATCTGCTAATAATTTAAATATGGTGAATACAGCTTTAAAAGCCAGTCAGTTCTGAAACATCTATTTACTGAATGATATGTGCAAATTACTTAATTTATGTGTATTCCATTTTCCTCATCTCTAAAATAAAATCTTATCTCATAAATTCATTACAAAGATTGTATGATTTAAAAGCTGAGAAGAGTGCCAGGATTATGTGTTCTACTCAATAAATGTTATCAGTACCAATTAGAGGAGAAATTGTGAATAAATCCAACAAATATAAAATTGCATTGAGCAAAACTTACAGCAATTTGTTTAAAATGCACAAGGACACGTGGCTGGCATAGTGTAAAACCCCTTGTTTTAAATGGATGGAGCAACAGGATTGCTTTTGGGGATGACACATGGCCCCAAAAAAACTGACCAATGGCAGTTTCTAGTTATACTCAGAAGGAATTATTATCATCTGGGGGCTTTCCGTCAGAATTTTGTGATTTAATTACTGAGAGTTAAATATTGAACTTAGACTAAGGAGGTGTATTTATATGAGTGCCCTACTTTTGCCTTGTCCTCTAAGTTCCTGGAAATTGTTCTCTGTATGTAGGACTTCTTGACCCAGAGGCAATGGTGTGATAGTGTCTTATCCATGCATAACTGATGTTTCCTGCAAGATATTTAAACAGTTTGTTTTCATGTTATAAAAGGCCAGAGTCCTTTCTCTCTCTCTGTTGCTAGCACTGCCCTATACTGGTTAGTGTAGAGGAGAGACTGCTTGGTTACTGATTCGAGCAATGGCAGCTCCTTTTTCTTTATTCTGTCAGAGATTGTGTTATGTGGAAACTCAAGCATTTCTGAGTGGTTTAAGAATTAACCCAAAAGGGTCTTGCTGAAGAGTAGGAAACAGAGGTTGAAACAAAATTACTTTCTGAAGTTTCTTTAGCTTTTCAGTCTGTGAGCAAAAATGATTGTTCTTTTTTTTAAATTATTTTATTTATTTAACATTTTTTTCATTTAGTTTATATACTGAGCACAGTTTCCCCTCCTTCTTCTCCTCTCATGCCTCCCCACTCTGTTTCCACCTACTCCCTCCCCATCCACTTCTCCATCTCCATTCAGAAAGGGGCAAGCCTCCCATGGGCTTGAACAAAGCATGGCACATCAAGTTGAGGTAGGATCTAGCTCCTCCTGTTGCATAGTCTTCTAGGTTAACACATCCCCAACCAAATGTTTCAGTTCACAAATGAGCATTACTTTAAGTTATTTTGTCCATTTTTTGTCACTGTTAAAGGGTAAACACAGATGGCATAGGCTTTTGTGGGGTGATGGGGAGGGTGTCGTTCTATATGTGCTGAATATATGTTTCTTTTATCTGTTGATGAACAAAGCTGTTTCAGCCAATGTACAGACAAGATTTAGCCAGGCAGGAAATCAGAACAGGGTTAGAGAAAGGTAGTAGGGGGAGTCAAGGAGATGCTATGTATATAGGTGCTGAGAAAGCAAGAGACCTGGACATCATCTTAAGGCAAAACCATGTGGAGATACACACATTAATAAATATGGGTTAATAACTAAGAGAGAGCTATCCAATACAAAGCCTGAGTGATCCACCAAAGAGTTTGTAATTAATATTTGATTTGTGTGCTTATTTGGGACTAAAATGCCTGCAGGAACAGGCAGTACAGAAACTTCAGTCTATAGCATGAGGCTCTTCATGTGGATATGACTCAAGGAGGCAGGGGGTCCTTCTCTGAAGAAAAAAGATCACAAGCAGTCTCAGTACACATGAAGTCCTAAATTGTGATTATTTCCTTCCTTAAGGTTTTAATTTTTTAATAAACTTAGAGTGTGGGTCTTTGCCTCTTTCTGTATCACTCATTTGTTTCATTAAAGACTTTAGCTTATCCATCACAACTGCTTTAAAAGCGTGAACTGATAATGCCTAGTTCTGTTGGGTTCTATGCTACCTCTGTCTCTTTATACCTTGTAGCTCACTTTACAGCATGCCTCATGATGTTTAGCTAACAACCAGATAATGCAGCAAGAAAAGAAATCAAGATAAATAGATCACAAGTCTGGAAAAATTTTTGCTCATTTGGGTAAGAGTTTAATATGCTTAATGTTTATTATAGGTTGAAATGTCAGAAGGTAAAGTCTCCAGTAGGGTGATTTTTTTCCTCTTTCTCAGAAACTCCCATGTAAACACAGTCTGTGACTTATTTCTTTTAGCTGTAATGGTTTCTTATACAGAAGTCTGATATCTGTGGAAGTATGGTATTTACAGAAAGGGGATGTACTTTATATTTCCGTGACCAAATCTTAGGTTTTAAAGGGTTTTATCATCCCTTTTCCTTACCTTTTGTGAGTTCAGAAGGATGGATGGAAAAGCATCTGGGTCCTTGTCTGTGCATCATCTGTTAAATGTCTGGGAAACCACAAAGTCATTAAGCTCTAGCAGATATTTTTCTTTGAGGACAAGCTTTTGCTGTTTGTTTAAAGGAAAACAGAATTATCTGATCATGTTTAAATATATTTAACTCCACTTACTGGAAACATTTATCTTTACCCAAGAACCTGCCCAGCCTTGATACTCATAAACCTCATAAAAATGTATGGGCCTCCTACAGAATGAGACCAAAGACATTTTCATTCTCATTGTCTCACCCTGAGCCTTCAGGATTTAATCAGACATCTTTATTATTCTTCCAGCCATGGACGCCTGTCGCTACACTCCACTCACAATAAACTTTGATGCTTCTCATTTGTAGGTGCTCATATAAACTACAAAATGATAAAAAAGTAAATGTTGCATGCTATTGCCTTAAATGTTGGCATATTTTGCACTGTAGGATAGAACAAACAAATCTCCAAAGAGGAATGGGGATAGATAAGAGAGAGCTGTAACAGTTCCTGCAGTTAGGTTGAGATTTGGGTCTATTATAGTGAAAAACACATGAAAAAGCTACACTCAAGCAACAAACCCATGTATACTGCCAGCAAAAGTTTTTCCAAGTTTCACATTACAGTCCTTCTGAACTGCTCCAGAACTGAAATAAGTTTGGACTCATGAATAAAGATCACAGATAGTTTATTTGTCACTACTGACAAGTTCCCTATTGCTTTTCCTTCTGGGTATTATCTCACATTCCTGTCATTTGCTCATACTGACTTTTGTATCTGGAATACTCTTTCATGTTACTATGATCTTTTATCATTCCTGGAGAGTCAGTATGGAGTTTTCTTTTTATGGAGCTTTTGCCCTCTTCCCTAGGCCAAGGAACTAAAGCATAAGGTATAAATCACCTTGATGTTGACATGAATGAATACAGCTTTAAAATAGAAGCGTTAAAATAGACTGTGTTTTCTGTAGCTGAGGGAGGCCTTGAAAGAAATGCCTGGTATGTTTGGGGCCAATAGTTAGAAGATTCTTTATGCCCACTGGTACCTTTGACATAGTATAGTCACAGAAATGACAACACAATTTCTGCTTCATAGTTTCCATCTGGGTTGAGAAGATAAACTTGACTGTCTAGGCCAGCGCTCCTCAGATTAGATGCATCAACATCACCCTGCTCAAAATGTAGATTGTTGGATGTTTCTCATGCAAGTGCTCCACAGATCAGAATCAGCACCACCGTGGATGTCTTGAATGACAAGTAATCACTGGTACACTGCCTAATGTCTGCGGGCATTCAGCCAGCCTGCATGAATGTGGATGAAATGAGACAATTAGACTATGAGAGAAAAATACATACTCAGTGAACTGAGCTGCATAAACTCT
Source organism: Cricetiscus sungorus (assembly GCA_030556225.1). Lineage (NCBI taxonomy): Eukaryota > Metazoa > Chordata > Mammalia > Rodentia > Cricetidae > Cricetiscus > Cricetiscus sungorus. Next base: position 38,766,396 of record JANBXA010000600.1, read on the forward strand.
AAGCTTGTAGAATTTCAAATAAAAAAGATTAGTATGGGTCAGCATGATCAATGAAGGCATCAAGAAGTGGGTATTGGAATAGGGGGATGGAAACTGCAAGGTATTTATACTCCAACAACTCTGGGTTTGAATTATACATCCATCACTTAGTAGCTATTTAACTTTTTGTGGCTTTTATTTTCTGATCTGCAAAAATAAAGGTTCATAATAACTGTTTTGCAATTCTATTCTGAGGATTAAAGTGCCTACACTGCGCCTGGCTTGATGGACTTACTTTGTCTATGCCAGCCTTCTTCCTCCCAAGAGTAAGCTATATTTGGGTAGTTTTATATACATTTAAACCTACAAAGGACTTTATAATTGTTCAACCAGTCCTCTAAATTCGTGTTATTTATTGCTCAAATTGCCCATTTAATTGTTTCAAATATAACTATGATAAAATGAGGGCATTCCAGGACACAGAAAACTTAGAAGCAGAATTCAAGGCTGATCAGGGTAAGGAGAGTTTACTCATGTTATCCATTTTTGATTATACTGATTACATTTTTTTTTTCTAAAATGATATACTTCTCTTCCTAAGGAGCTGGGTTCCAAATATCCCAGAGATTCAGATAAGGTATTTTAGCAGTCTCTGTTCCTGTTCAATTCCTGAGCCTTGTGTCATAGCTTGCTGTGGGGTTGAACATTAGCCCAGAACAGGTGAGAACTGACCTTAGCATTCACTCCAGAGGCTTACACAGTATTCCTTACAAGTTATTTATCTGCATGAAAAACATGGAAGTAAGATCAGACTAGAAAGCAAGCAAAGAATAAAGAATTAATTAAAAATTTTAACTTAGCTGAAATAAAAGAAGGGCTGGCACATACCCATAACTTCACCTTTGGGAAGTGGAAGCTAGAGAAACAGGGTTCAAGGTTACCTTCAGCAACATGGAAAGTTCAAAGCCAAACTGGGATACAGGAAACACTTTATCAAACAAACAAATGAACTAGAAAGATGTAAAGAAAAATGATGGGAGATGCCATTCTGTAAATATATTTCTCTTACTGGTTAATGAATAAACAACTGTTGGCCAATAGGAAAGCAAGATAGGTGGGACTAGGAGACAGGGAGGATTCCAGGAAATAGTAGGAAGGAGTCAACAGGGAGAGACTGGAGAGAGCAGAACCCCAGCCTGCTCTCCTGTAAGATGAAATCATGTGGACATACTTAGGTTAATAGAAATGGGTTAATCATTAAGACAGAGCTAGCTGATAAGAAATTAGTAACTGGCTAATGCATTAGATCAAATACAGAGTCTCAGTGTGTTACTTGGGGCTGGCATGGCTGGGGGGACAAACCAACAGGGAAAACATACTTGTTACAGGAAAATGTAAGGGATTGATTTAATTTTACAAGAACATATGGACCAACTCTCCCTTCTAATGCCAGTCCTGACTGCCTCCTCAGGCTGGACCTACTTGAAGCATGGTCACTGATTGGATCAGCTTAATTTGAGGCAGTGACAATGCTTATGGGTCCACTTTTCTTTGCTTCTCTGATACTCAAAAATCTTTAAATCTTTTTTTTTTTTTTTCAGAAACCCTGGCCGATGAACACAGCTACCACTGCCACATTTCATGGAGGTTTTTAAAGTGCTCAGTTTCCTCCAAATGGAAGCCATCTCCAGGTTTGTTTCCCAGGGCACTATCTCTGTGCTTAGGAATGCAAGGCTGCCTTTGGTTTTCAGGGTACAGAATGGATATGAAGACAGAATCCATCCTTCTGCTGCATACAAGAAACACACCTAAGCTACAAAGATAGACAGTACCTCAGTGTAAGGGCTAGGAAAAGATCTTCCAATCAAATGGACTGAAGAATCAAGCACATGTGGCTATCCTAATATCTAACAAGTTAAACTTCAAACCAAAATCAATCAAAAGAGATGAAGATGGTGATTTCATATTCATTACAGGAGAAATCCATCTGCACAAATCTCAATTCTGAACATCTATGCCCCAAATAAAAAGGCACCCACATTCATAAAAGAAATGCTATTAAAACTCAAAGACAAGTCTATAATTCACACCACCAGAGAAACTGGCATAGAAGGAGGATTATAAGAGATTCATGTAAGGTCCCTCACAAAAGGGGAAAGGGACAAGATCTCCAGAGCATGTGGGGAGTAGAGTGGGTATTTATGGAAACAGAAGAAAACACCCACAACTAAACACTGAGCAGAACTAGAATTCAGATGCAGAGAGGGAGGACAAGACCAAGCTGCAGAAACACATAGAGACAGCTGACCTGAACAAGGAGGAGCTAATAGGCCCCCAGACTGATAGCTGGGAATCAAGCACAGGACTGACTCAGACTCCCTGAACATGGGTCTCAGCTAGAAGGCCTGAGCTGTATAAAGGACTTTAGACAGTGGAACCAGGGTGTATTCCTGGTGCACCAAAGGACTTTGGGGGCACAACCCCCATGGAGCAATACTCCCTTAACCTAGAGACAGGAGAGAAGGCCTAGTCCCTACTCCGAATGAGTTGACAGATTTAGATGACCCCTCCTGGAAGGCATCACCCTATATGTGGAGTACGGGAGGGTGTAAGGGGAGGATAGTCAGGGGGCATGAAAGGGTGGGAGAGAGGAAAAGAGGGAGGGAGGAAGAGGGAACTGGGATCAATATGTAAAATAATAATTAAAAAATAAATTAATAAAATGATTTATTTATCAGTCTTATTTCAGAGTACACATTAAAATATTTTGGGCCCTGTGTTTCACATGAGTCTGTATGGCAGAACACCTGCTTCTAGGGTCTTGATTCCCATCCTTACTTGAAAGATAGGTCTACTACACTCCAGCCAAGAAGCAGGTAGTATAACTCAGGATCTTAAGCTCAACCTCCTCTTCTCCAAATCCAACCCCTCAGTTTCATCCTCAGCTCTGTAGCAGACCACCTTCCTGATCCTTCTCTTTCTTCTGTATCCCCATCTCCCACCAATGATGCAGAACTTTGCCACCATCCTTCCTCCCAGTAATTCCTTTGTTCCAGCCCCCAAATTCAGCAGGCACTCCCTGTAAATGTTCCAGACAAGTTTGCCAGGGAAGCAAGCAGGACAGGGAATCAGTTGGGCAAGCCTTCGATTTTTACTTTTCTGCAAATTCAGTTGTTGGCTTTGTGCTCAGCCCAAAGCAGACTACCTGCTGTGTCCTCTCTTCACTCTTCACTCTCTTCCCTCCTTCCCAAGAACAAAGGAGATCCTGGTGCCTGGTGGGACACCCTACTGTCTTTCCTCTTCTGAACCTACTCAGCCCTTCTCTTCCTGGCTCATCCTTTTTCCTAAGTCTCAATCTTCAATACCATGAAACCCATTCTACTCAGAAGCCTCAGTGGCCACACCTGGCAGTATCCCAGATAAGTTCCTCAGAGGACAACATATAGCCATCACACCCCCTAAGAAACAAGAGGGCAACAAAAACAAACAAGCAAAACAACAACAACAAAAACCAAAATACCCACAAAGACAAGAGTAAATATCAGCACCTAATTACAATCATTTCAAACCCTGATAGCTAGACAACAGTGTAGAAAGATGATCAATAACAGGCAGGAAAACATGTCTCCACTGGAGCCCAGGAACTCTATTTCAGTAGGCCCTGAATATTGCAACAAAGCTGAAACACAAGATAAAGACCTTAAAACTGCCTTTGTTGTTATAGTTAGTCTGTTTTCACCTAATATCAGGAGACCATGATGAGCTCTTTATGAATTTGAAAATTTTCTTGAGCTACACAGACCAGCTAGGATCACATACTTTTGTGACTGCAAGTCCAAAGGAGGGACCCTGAGTTTATAAACCAGGAGTTTTATAAAGGTGAAACCCACAAGTTGGGCACAGGTGTGGTAGTTGTAACAAGTATGACATGATATGAACGTTTTACAAAAATGGGACATAGCTGTGTTAACATCACTGTTTGATCAGGGAAGATAGCAGAAAGCCTTGTGGTTACAAAAGCAGAACAATGGCAGGTGAGGTACAGTTCCTGCAGGTATGATGGATACCTGAGGGGCCGGCTGACTCAATGTATAGCCTGAATTCAGGTCAGAAGTTAACAAACATGTTATTTTCACTTCATAATGAATATAAAGTAGCTCTACAATAGGAAATGAGTAAACCCTTTAAAAAAATCAATGGAAACATAGTGAAGGATAAAATCACTTCAGGGTCTGAAATAGAATAAAAAACTAAAGTTAACAGAAATTGAGAAAATTCTGGATATGTAAAATTTAGGAACTTCAGAGGCAAGAGCACTATGAAATGACCAAATCTATAATGATAGGAATAAAGAGGAAGGAGAAGAAATCCAGACCATGGGCACAGAAAATATTCTAATATAAAACCAAATTATAAAAGAAAAATTTTCTAAACTAAAGAAGATGACTATCAAGGTAAAAGAAACATACAGAACACCAGATAGATAGGACCAAAAAATAAAACCACTTAGCAAATAATAATCACAACACTAAATGTACAGAATAAAGAAAAGAAATTAAAAGATGCAAGACCAAGTACTATATAAAGTCAGACCTATTAGAATTATCCTGACATGACAATGAGATTCTAAAAGCAAGAATGCCTGGACAGATATGCTGCAGACTCTAATAGAACACAAATGCCAGCCCAAACTACTATGCCCAGCAAAACTCCCAATGAGCAGAGATGGAGAAAATAAGATATTCCCCAATAATGCAAATATTAACAATGTCTATCTACAAATTCAGCCATAGAGAAGGTGTTAGAAGGAAAACTCCAATCTAAGGAGTTAATTACATCCATGAAAACCCAGGGAATAAATGATCTCAGACTAGTAAAGTCAAAAAAAACACACACACACACACACACACACACACACACACACACACACACACACACGTGCCATCATCACCACCACCACGACCACCATAACAACAACAGCAAGAGCAATGATACAATAACAAGAGTCAATCATCATTGGGTATTGATATCTCTCAATATTAATGGTCTCAACTCCTCAATAAAAAGACACAAACAGAATGGATGTGAGAACAGGATCCATTCTTCTGATATATCCAAAAAATACACTTTAACATCAGGGATAGACATTATCTCAGTGCTAAAAGATGGGAAATGATATTCCAAGCAAATGGACATAAAGAGCAAGCTGGTGAGACCATTTTAGTATCTGACAAATAGACTTTAAACCAAAAGTAATAAAAAGAGATAGGAAAGGACAATACAGGGACATTACAGTTGTTAAGATTTATGCACCAAACACAAGGATAACTGAAATAATGGGAAAAAATACAGCCTAACTCTCCAATGACCACAGGAAGCTAGTAGTTTAGAATAGCCCTAAATACCTTAAATTCTAGACCCTGTCCTCTGGCAGTAAATAGGGGAAAGGTCATACTCCTTGCTGTTTATGACAGGCCCTTGAGTATGTGATCCTGGTAAGATAACAGGAAATGAGCTAATTAACCTCTTATCTGACTTGGGTAAACTTCTTGTGAAACCCCCACCTCAGTGACCTATCCTAATTGCCATTTGTCACCCCACTAGGAGCCTTGCAAATGCAGACCTCCAGGGGCTATAGAAAAATGATTGGTCTATAAAGCACAGGCTTGGATGACTTAAAATGATTGGTCTATAAACTATAAAATAGTTTAAATTGATTGATCTGCACCATGCAGGCTCTTGATGCTTTAGGATGATTGGTTTGTGATGTGCGGGCTTTGGTGTAAACCCTATAAAAGCTGTCTCATTTTTGCACTCGGGTTCCTCAGTCCTTTACCCCTGCAAGGCATATGACTAAGGACCCCAGTGCACTTGGAATAAAAGGCCCTCATGCAGTTTGCATCAAGACCATCTTATGATTGATTTGGAGTGTTTTCCTGAGTTGGAGCGTGAAGGTCCACACTCTGCGAGTCTTTCATAACGAAGTTTATAAAAGAAAGACTACTACAGCACAAATCGCATATTGATCCTCACACAATGAAAGTGGGAGACTTTAGTACCCTACTTTTGCCAATGGACAGGTCATGTAGCTTAAAACTAAATATAAAAATACTATATGTAACTAATGTTATTATCCAAATGGACCTAATAGGTATTTACCAGATATTTCACCCAAACACACACAGAAAATATATACCTTCTCCTCATGGAATACCTCATGGAATGTTCTCCAAAATTAACCATATACTCAAACACAAAGCTAGTCTCAGGAGATACAAAAAAAATTAAAGCAACACCTGTATCCTATCAAACTACCCTGGTTTAAAGCTAGATATCAAAAAATAGAACAGAAATCTTACAAACTCATATATACTAAACAACTCATTGATAAATGAAAAATGAGTCAAGACAGGAATTAAGAAAAAATTAAAGTCTTCCTAAATTTGAATAAAAATTAAACAATACAACCAAATTTATGGGAAACAGCAAAGGCAGTTTTAAGAGGGAAGTTTATAGGTATAAGTGCCTACTTAAAAAAAATAAATGGGGATCTCATACTAGTAACTTAACAGCAAAATTGAAAGCTCTAGAACAAAAAGAAATCAGAGTCAAAAGGAGTAGAAGGCAAGAAATAATTAAACTGACAAAAGAGATAAATAAATTAGAAACAAACAAAAATATACAAAGTATCAATGATATAAAGAATTGGTTATTTGAAGAAATCAATAAGATTGATAAACCTGCCAGGAGTGATCTTGGCATAAGCCTTAGAGATTGCCAGCTTTTTCTTAGAATAGCCCATTGAGTTAGAAGATTGCTACCTTCAGTCCCAATCCTTCCCCCCCACATACACACAAATTCCTGAGAAGTAGAATTTAGGGTTTACAAGAAGGCAGTGAGGTAACCCCTCCTTATGTAGTTATTTATCAACTCCAGAAACCTCTTCCTCTGCTAACAACTTATTTATCTGCATATTCTTCTCACCTTCAGTGACCTATAATTAAGAACACCAGGTGGTCTGGTTACTAGGCAATGACACCCTACCCCATTCCCTGCCTTATCTAGCTTCCTGCCCTAACCATTATATAACATGCATGGGAAAAATAAAATTTTGCAGCTTGATCAAAAAGCCTGTCTTGCTGCCAGTTTCTTGTGTCTCCTGTTCTTCATTTCAGGTCTTTTTGGGGTTCAGGCCTACCTTGCTGCCACACTGGTCAGGGCATAAAGTGAAAAATTCAGATTCAAAGCAATTCCACTATTAATAGGGACAATGTTGTACACTCTCTATATATCTATTCAATATAGCTTGTAAAATTCTAGCTAGAACAGTAACACAATTGAAGCAATCAAGGGAATACAATTTGGAAAGGAGAAAAAAAATCAAAGTATCTGTATTTGTATATGATATGATAATAAAAATATGTGACCCAAAAATTCCACTGGAAAATTCCTACAGCTAATAAGCACTTTCAACAAAGAATCAAGATACAAAATTAACTCACAACAATCAGTAGCTCTCCTATATACAGATGGCAGTAGCCCTCCTACATACGAATGAGAACGATATTGAAAACAATATCTTTCCCACAATAGGCTCCTCATATTATACAAAATATTTGAAGTAGCGTAAGCCAGCAAGTTAAAGACTTGTGTAGTAAAAACATTAAGATACTGAAGAAAGAAATTTAAGATGTCATAAGATGGAATGAATCATGGAAAGGTAAAGGTTATGAATCATTAGGATTAGTGTAGTGAAAATGGCCATCCTCCTAAAAGTAGTCTACAGATTCAATGTAATATCTGTCAAAATTCCAGCACAATTATTCACAGATCTTGAAAAACAAGTCTCAACTTCACTTGTAAACAGAAAAATCCCAGGATCGCTAAACCAACAGTGAATAATAAAAGAACTATTGGAGATGTCACCTTCCTTGGTCGCAAAATGTACTACAGAACTATAGTAATACAAACAGCATAATACTGGCATAAAAAGTGAAAGGTAAATAAATAAAATCAAACTTAAGACTCACTCAGACAAAAAAAAATTCAGATACCTTATTTTTAAAAAAGAAGCCAAAAATACACTCTGGAAAAAAAAAAAAAAAAAAAGACAGCCTTTTTACCAAATAGTGGTGGTCAAACTGGATGTTAGAATGTAGAAGAATGCAAATAGATCGATTAATCTCTATCAACCTGTAAAAAGTACAACTGTAAGTGTAACTTCAATATATAATGAGATACACTGAATCTGATAGAAGAGACAGTGGGAAATACCCTTTCACTCATAGGCACAGGAAAAAAGTTTTGAACAGAACACCATTGGCACAGGCGCTAAAATCAATAATGAATAAATGGAACCTCATGAAATTGAGAAACTTCTGCATTACAAAAGAAACTGTCATTCAAAGTGGCAGCCTACAGAATGGGAAAAGTCTTGTGTTTTGAACCAGGGATGCAATTAAATTTGTATACATCATCAAGAAGAAGTTATAAAATGGTCTTCCAAATACTGAACAAGTACGTTTCTGATTAATATTTTGTAGTTTCTACATAAAAGTTTGCAACATCCATCTTATAAAAAATAAGGAATAACAACTTGTACTTTAATGATTCTGTTGTTATTACCCACTAATACCTATTCTCTAACTATAGTTTTGCCTTATTACAGAATATGATTCAAATGTTATTTAGCTTTGGAATCCATCGAGATGGTCCCCCTCCCTCTTGGTCAATCTTATATTCCAGCTTCTGCTTTTCTGGTAAAAGTAGAAAGCTAAAATTCTCAGGTAGTTTTATTTCCCTAGCTCTGTACTCCATAACATATACAACTTTATCTTACAGATTTAGATCAGTTCCTTTCACACCTGACACTGTTCTTATCAGACATCCCACAATCCTGGTACTACAGTATGGGAAGTCTCCACATCAGCTGAGGCTGCATTTTCACCAGTGGCCTGCTAAGCATTTTTCAGGAATTCCAATCCTGCCTCATGGTACCAAGCTTCAGCTTCTCTTCAAGACCCTTTCAAATCAAGGGTTTCCAATGCAGCTGATAACTGACCAATGGCCTCTAACAGTGGCAAGCCTTAGCATCTCTTCATAAATTTTTTAACCCTGCAGCTTTGGTGCTGATAAGGCCAGTGCTGGGTGGGAGTCTCTGATCCACTATCAAATTTAGCTGCCAACTTGAGTTGCAGCATCAGCTCTCTCTGGACCAGAGTTACTATGCGCTAACTCAGAGAGACACTTCCTTGAAGATTTCACCTTAATGACATGTCTCTTATTCACAGCTGAATTTTGAGCCCAGCTAACACTGATTGTCCCAGTAGAGTAAAGTTTTCCTCCCAGTGGTTTGGTCTCTTACAGGCATGTCTTTAGGCCCAACTGAGCAGAAGCCATATGTTCTTCTTTTGAAATATCACTCAATGGTCCAAATGGGGTTTTTGAGGGATCTTTGATTTTCTTCTGAAATATCATCAGCCAGACCTCCATCATCCACATTTCTTCCAGCATGCTTATCCTCCCATGTTTCCTCAACAACTCCAATTAAGCTTTGAACATTCAACAGCATTTACAGTTCAAAGTAAAACCCTTCCACAATCTTCTGCATAGCATAGCCAGTCTGAAGGTATGATATTTTGATACACACCAAGACAAGAGGAAACCTGAGGATGGAAAGATCTATTTAAGCTTCTAATTGTAGTGTATTATGAAGGGAACTAATGTCAGGAATTCAAAGCAGAAACCTGGAGGCTAGAACTGAAGCTAAGGCTGTGCATACTGCTTTGCTGCTCTTGGCTTATGCAACTATGTTACTTATACAAACCATTATCACCTGCCCTGGCATTACCTAATGTGGACAAATCCCTCCCACTAATCCTAATCCTACCCCTGAGTCCCTAACTCCTAATCCTAACTCTAATGTTAAGAATTAAGTCATTAAAAAGAAAATGTCCCCACAGTCTTGTCTTCAGGTGAACCTGATGGACATAATATTTCAATTGACATTTCACTTCCTGATGACTCTACTGTCAAATTGACAAAAGACTAACCAGTATCAGGTATTAGATTCATCCATGATAATTTTGCATGTCGAATATTGGCTTGTATTAGAAAGTTCTGGAGTAGCTCATGATAATTGCAGCTCATCTCAACATTTTTGTTAAGTCAAGGAAATGTAAAATTCACATCAAAATATTTCTATTTACTACATTTTGAATAAAATGGGCTCTGTTTCAGACTTTTCAATTTAAGAGTATTTTCTTTAGGGCTCTTCTGCATCTGAAAGCCCAGGGGGCAACAGTGATAGTAAAGTGTGGCTCTATATTCACTTAGTTGGATTATTGCCGTTCCCCTGCATTTCCAGCAACCTAGTTTATATGGAAGAAATGGCTCTTCTGTAGATTCCTAAGAGTGTATCGTGAAGAGTCAGGACATCTGGTGTGGTTTATCTTGCATTCAGCAAGCTTATTCTAGTCAAGAGTGTTTCCCAGGAGCAAATTAAGCAATTAGCAGAATCATTAACTATTTCAAGCCAAAAGAGTATAGCTTACCTCATCGAAGTAATAACGAACAAATTAGTAGTTGTGTGGTTAGTGGGTGCTCCAGAAATAAGCTTGCTCACTTAGGGAAGTGAATCAACTTAGGCTGTCTGATGGATTATCTATTAGCCCTTAGGAAAAGACTTTGTATCAGGATTCCCTGAAGACAAAAGAAACACACACATGGGAAGTCACCCACATGTTTAAGGTATTCATGAAATTTGGAGTTTAGGCTTTGATATGGTCTATTCACCACTCTCTTTTGGTACACAAATGAAGTGTACATTCAGAGAGAGTAAGGTTCCCATATATTCTGCTTTATGTCAGTAGCAGGATCTCTTCATTGGTTACAACCTTGAAAAGTTCCTTGTGTGCACAATTAGTCCAAAGTTTTAGATAGGAAATAGATGTTTAAGTTTGGGACTTACGGGAGAAGTTTTTAAACCCCACAGGGTGACTGTCAGGGTCTTGTGCCACATATAAAATCAGCTTTGGAAATACTTGATGTTTTGAAATTATATAGAAAACCTTACTTGAATCAGAACATTAGATAATTATTATTTTTGATTCTCATTTTTAACTAAAGCAAATAATATATACTCTGTCTACTGAATCTGTATAACATTTTTAATTATACCTGTGATGGCTACTTTAAAGTGCAGCCCATACTATAGATAGAATTTTCTGTCCTGTCTGGTCCCACAGCCCTTTAGTCCCTAATAAACACACAGGAGCTTATATTAATTGTAAACTACCTGGCCTATTGCTCGGGCATATTAACAAACCCTTACAACTTAAATTAATCCCTAAGTCTTATCTATGTTTAGCCAAATGGCTTGGTACCTTTTCTGAGTCAGGCTTTCTTGTCTTGCTTCCTGTGTGTGAGGCTGGAAATTCACTCTTTTCCTTTCTCTTCCCAGAATTTTACTAGTCAGATAGCTCCACCTATTCTTCCTTGTTACAGGCAGGTTTTTCCTCCCGGCCGGCCTCCCAGTCCTGCCGCCATGGTCCCGCCGCCACATGAGCCCTAAATAACACTCAGAGACTCCGTATTTGATACAATCCTTTTGGCCAATTACCATTATTGTTTATAGGCTAGCTCTATCTTAATTATTAACCCATTTCTAGTTATCTAATTATTTCCATGTGGCTCATCTTATCCGAAGGCCGCGGCTGGCATCTTCCTTCTTCTCTGGTCTACATCTTCTCTCCTACCAACTACTTCCTCTTTCCTCCTCCCGGTCTCCTAGCCCCACCTATCTTGTTTCCTATTGGGCACAGGCTTTATTAATTAACCAGTATGAGAAACATATTTACAGAATAACAACTCCCATCATCTCCTCTTTTCTGTCTAAAATAAAAAGAAGGTTTTAACCTTGACATAGCAAAATATATCACACAACAGTTATCAAATAAGAATTACAGTTAACAATATTTAGTCCATTAACATTTTGTAAGACTTAAAGAAAATATCATCTATCCTATCTTTGTGAGTCTAAAGTCCTATATGTAACTTATCTTAAATCCTAACTAAGGAAAACTATAACCATAACTATCTGTTTCCAACGCCTTCAAAGACCACTGAAGGATAATATATAAACTCTAGAAATGACAGAGACAACTCACTGCCTGGTCAGTCACCCGAAGTTCTTCTGTAATGTTCCATCTTCAGGCCACAGGCCATAGTGTCTCCAGACTCCTCAACAAAGCAGGAAACTTTAAACTGTCCACCTGTATTGGCAGTTTGTCAGTCACATTTCTTTGTGTCCTGTAGACTGTCTGGCTGTCTGGCAACCTCTTCCATGAAGCAGGAATCCTGAAGCAATGTCCATCTTGCATCAGCAGTCACCTTTGTGTGGGTCCTGCATGTCCAGTTTCTACAACATAAAGTCAAACAGTCTAGACAAGAGAAGTACCTTGCTCAAATGGCCAGTCTTGCCATATTAGAAGCAAACTCCATAATGTGTTTCTTCGATGTCCATCTTCCTTTCTGATGTAGGTGGTGTTACCAGGAGCATTTGTGCCTCATTGTCAAGAAAAACCTTACACCATTTTAAATGCCATATTCTGTAGGTCTTTGAAAGGTTTGAAGAATGGCTATCCATCTCAAATACATCTCTATATATCTAAAAAACCTAACTAACTCCAAGCTTGACTATCATAGGTAACTCTCTAATCTGTACTAAATTATACATTACATTTCTAAATGAGCTATATAAACACAATACCCAAACAAGAGGAGAAATATACATATCACAAAATTGACTTTAAATTGTATCAATAAAAGAAAATCCATTCCAAAGCATTCATATCTATACCATAATTCCCTTTTTACCTTTAAAAAGATTGCTTGTGGTTATAGCAATTTATAACCAAGCCCATTTAAATGAAAACAAACATTTTTAAGCAATATTTGAGAATTTGGGCGTCGTTCTTTCCAAACTATTTTCTGCTGGCAGAGGGCATTGTCATGGGGGTCCAAAGAAGACTCAGAAATCTTGGCAGTAGTCTGCAAGGCTTTGTCTCAACTGCTTTGAATGTTGGATCATCTGGGGCACTGTTTCAGGGGGTCTGGCTTGATCAAACCACATAAGTCTGGAAGAAATCCACAGCATTTCATTTTCTGTGGAAACAAAAATAGAAATTCTTTTCCCCAGTAACTTGTCCTTAGGCTTAAATTTTGGAGTCAAAGCATTTTTAAAATACATAAATTGAATTAATCTAGTAGCATTTCTTTTATCAGTTGTTATTTTCTCAGCAGTCAAACAATTTAAAGACAACAGAATCGTGTATAGTATCCAAAATTTCTCTGTGCTTTCCATCTTTATGTGGCTTTTTTATTATTCTATTTCTTCTATTTCTATTTTTACATATTTTGAGACAGGGTTTCTCTGTGTAACTTTTATCTGTCCTGGAATTCACTGCATACCAGGTTTACTGTCTCCCCAGTGCTGGGACTAATGGCGTGCACCACCATATCCATCCATTCTTCTTTTTTTCTTTTTTAAACCATTGTATTCTGTTTCTTTTTCTCTCCCAAGCCAGCGTATTTTTTTTAAAACATAGTGTAAACCTTCATTGCAGCTCTCCTACATACCAATCAATTGTTAGCAGCTCTCTTTAAAAAGCAAGGTGGGTTTTTTTTGCCGCTTATGCTAATTTTGGAAACCTCCTTTAAAGGATCTGAGCAAATCTCTGTCTACAGCAAAACAAATCCAACCGAGAAAATGCTGCTACCAAGAAGTCTTGCTAATCTCTGTTCCCTTGTTTCTAAAAACTATTTTTTAAGCTTTTGTTAAGTTTTAAGTGAAAGTTCTCAATCCCACTTCTGACACCAGATATCGCGGTTTAATAAGGGTCAGGATAAACAAATAGGCCGAATAGATGTTTATTAAGGGAGAAACAACTCACAACACAGACAGATGAACACAGCAGTTAAAACTGGATGCTCCTCTCTCCGTGTCCTGCCAGAAAAGACAGCATTCTCTGCCTCCTTCTGAGACCAAGCCCCACAGGTCACTTTCGCCCCTGGCTCCACCCCTCAATGGGTGTGGTCAGTGCAACAGAAGCAGACACAGTGAATATCCCACTACACTTCCTTCCTGGCTACTGGACAATCACCATTTTATTAAACCAAAACTAGTGACAAATTTTTACAGTGTACAGGAGTATTTAACCAAATCACTATACCCTAATGGGCAGTGTTTTCAGATTTATTATCGTAATGCAAATACCTGTAAATAAATTGGCACAATTTCTAGTGTATTCTAAATTCAACACAATGGGTTGTTCTTATTAGAATGCTACATCAACATTAATATATTCAGATGTTTTACTAAAATTATTTCTATAATTCTATAACTCTGGCTTGAATTGTGATCTATGAAATAAATTAAAATTAACTTGCAGTCATAAATGACTAATTCCATTGTTCTTTTAAAATGCACATACATTTGTTATTTTACTCAGCTGTGTTTTTTGAATAATGATTTTGAGAAATATTAAATATATTTCAGGACTTCTACTTTTTATTTTGTAGCATGATCTACATTTTAGTGATTTGTTTTCTCTTCCTTCTGTGTAATTCAGGGAAATTAAGAAGCAGCAGTCACATTTCTGAGTAACCAAAGTAAAACAAATTATATTCCTCTAATAATTTCTGAATTTTTAGCAATTTTAATTTTCCAAGCAAAACGTTGGGTCTCTGAATGAGGCTGAAACAATTAAACCAATGAAATGACATTTGTTTGACTGTTTTGAGGCACTGGATTTGTGACTTGGATTTGAATTGATCAAACATAGCCTTTGGACATATACAGCTGAGTCAACATGCTTTAACTACTTGATTATAATTGCATTTAATGGATGGGACCACTTATATATGAAATGATACAGTCATTTGATATTGAAATATTTAAGGTCTAGTTCGTGTTGTGCTTTAAAATGATAGAGGATATCAACTATCTCTTAAAATTTAGCATACCAAAATCAAATTTATTGAACATGCCCTATCTCCTGGTAATTATATGGATGGATGTAAGGCACATGAGCCAGTCAAAGATGGTGCTGAGGGGAAGCCAATAGGGTGAGTCCTGAATTGTTTATAAAAAAAGATGATAGTTTAGATAGGAAATAGGTGTTTAAGTTTGGGACTTACTGGAGAAGTTAAAAAACCCCACAAGGTGACTGTCAGGGTCTTGTGCCACATATAAAATCAGTTTTGGAAATACTTGATGTTTTGATCAAATCAGATCTATTCACTGCATGAATAGCTCATGATAACTAGGTAAAGCGTAGGGTGTCTAGGCACATGATAAACTGACCTTTAAAACCATTGGCTAGCTGTTTTCTCAGTTTGCAATTTTATTCTTTTAAAAGATGCCTGCTATAGGGCAATAAATGAGTCCCTGCTTTACTAGACGCCCTGCTGCATCTGATTGTCTCTAAGAATCTTGGAATCTGAGGAATTGGCAAGCAGTGCCCTTACCTTTCTTCCTCAGACCCAGCTCAACCTTCTGGGGTTGGGCTAAGACCACCACAGATGAACTGTTTATCCTAACCTCAAAGAAAATGGCCTGTCTGTGTCCCAGGGCATAGTAGCTGTATGTACTTTCAGAGAGCAGTTACCTTATGATTAAATTTCTGGGATTCCATGGTCTAAATCACATTTGCTTCTGGGACCAGGCTATGTGATGGCATTAGGCTAGCCTGCTGTCATCTCTTTGTACTGTTAAAGACAAGAACAATGGCAGCAAAGCCACCATGCCTGCTTCATATTCATTCGACCAATTAAGTCACAAGGCAGTGCATGTTCAGTCAAACTACAAGGAAGTGTGAAAACTTAAAGAGAAAAAAACAGACAAATGAAGAAACTTCAAAGGAACAAACAAAAAACCACTGCATATAATCCATCAGTTTAGTGAACTGAGATTGGGTGTACAAACTGAAATATTAAAGATGTGATAGAGAAGGTTAATATCTTTAGCAGGAAAAAGGCAGTTCTATGTAACCATTCTTAGATTTCTTCACTGTGCTATGAGAATTACCTTTCCTCACAAGTTCTTGAAAATCAGGATTGACATCAACCAGAAACTCAGATTCTACTTGTAAAAAATTCAATGACTTAATCTATTTCTAAAAGAATATAGCTTGGTATTTCCCATTGTAGAGAATTATTTAAAATCATTAAAATATTCTTCATTAAAATTCATTCAATTTTAGTTTGTATTACTAGCAATCCATACTTAAATAAGTTTGTTGAGTTTGAAGTATCTTAAGTTATCTATCCTAGCCCTTCTTGTCTTCTGTGGTCCTTCTATGTTTTAATCATAATTTTAGTTCTCTGACTTTACTTTCAAAATTAAAGACTTTAAATGTAATCACAGTCTCTTAATTTAATTCTAATATTGTATTGTTATACAATTGCATTATTTTCCCTTTATAATATTTTTCTAGGATATTAGTTTTAAGTATTATACCCTATAATGTAAGTACCCAAAAGTTAAGTATAGCAAGAAGCACTGCATACTCTCTTTTCAATGATACTCTCTTTTCAATGGCCATATATTACAAACCTATTCATTTTGTTTCCCTAATCTATTTTACTGCCTTCCTGCCTTCTTTCCTTCCTTTCTTCTCTTTCCCTCTGTCCTTCCCCTTCCTTCCTTCCTTCTTTCCTTCTTTCCTTCCTTCCTTCCTTCCTTCTTTCCTTTCTTCCTTTCTTTTTCTTTTCAGAAAGACTAAAATTCAAATACAAACTACATTTGTGCATATCAAGGACTGTAACAGAGGGTTAAAGTAATGGAAATAGTCAACATGTGCTCTTTTCACTCAGTTATCATTTTTTAACTGACTTTCTTTTCATTGTATAGGTATGGTGGTGGTAGGGGAGCTCTTCCATCCAGTCTTGTGTTTGTGTGCTCTTACCTGCAGTGATGGTCACTGCAGAAATGTTTAGAGCAAGAACAGAAATAGCCAGAGCTGAAAGAAGATTGAGAATCTTTTATTCTCAATAGAAAGATTGCAATAAAAATTGTATTCATCTCTTTTTCTGTCAGAACAATTACCAGACACAAGTGTGGTTTAAAAGATGTCATAAACTGAATAGAGACGGTCAAGTTGACACCAATTTCTCTCAGTTCCTGGATGTGTATAACATGACTTTTACAATTGCCTTTCTTCAATACGCTATAGCTTTATGTTGATCAAAAGTACTGGTCCTCACAAAATGTCAATTCTGTTTTAAACCTTAGCAGTGTTCTTCTTACTATCTTTGCATGTTAGGAATTTCCTTAGATTGTAGTGACTACAAATGTGGATAAAAGAAAGAAAGAAAGAAAAGAAATGGAGAAAGAAAAGAAATGGAGAAAGGAAGGAAGAAAGAAAGAAACCTCTTAAGCTCTAGAAACCAGGTGGGAAGGAAAGGCTTGTCTGAGTCACAAGTCTCCTGTGAATCTCCAGATCTGTGGCTTAGATGTCACTCTGGCCTTATGGGTCTAACTTTTAGCCCTCAACTAAGAAGCTTCTCTTTGCAGAAGTGGAGACCATCACAGACAACCACAACTGGGTAAGAGGCAGAGGACAACTGATCATGAAGTACCTAAAGCCAATGAAGCAACTATAAATCAATTCCTGTATCTAAGGCTTGGAGAATATCATAGAAGATCAGGGGAGGGGGGATGGAAACCAGCAATGTCAGACACTCATAAATATGCTATGAGAGTGTACCTCCTAGAAATGACAGGAAGCTACTCTCATCCTAAAACTATATGAATGTTTACATGTGCTTAAACAAGGGCAGCAAGAATAGATATACTCTAATGTTGAAGGGGGAATTTTAAGGTACACTGACACATTGACAAAGAAATACTAACAACCAGGAATGCTAACAAGATAAGAATTAGTCATCCCGAAGGATGATTTCCCTAATCAGTTGTACAATACCAAAAGGACTGTTCAGAAGTCATGTACATACAAACAGCACTAAACATACTGAACTTGTTCTGATTATATATGTGTGGGTGTATGTATACTTATATATGTAGCAGTAATGTTCAAAGGAAAACTGCCAAGAATTGAGAGGGACTTAGAAATGGAAGAATTGGAGGGATTAGAGGGAGAGAACATGGGAGGGGTTGGAGGGAAAAGTGGGAAGGAGAAAATGATAGAATTTCTGCCTCTCTTTTTCTACTGCTGTGAAGAAACACCATGACCAAGACAACTCTTACAAAAGAAAACATTTAATTGAGGACTGCTTTTTCCACTATAATGTTCTTCCTCACACATATATCACAATGTCTATAGACTAAACCAAGGAAGAGAAGCAATCTTGAAGTGTAAGGGAGAGGTTGCAGGTGGTTAGCAAATTCCAGGAACTAAGTCACAGTGACCTTATTCAGCTTTCTGGGTCACACTGCCCTGCATTCCAATTATTTGGGCTCCATTTCATTTCTTTGCTAGTTTAAGTCTTTCATTCCCACCTTTTTCTTTTATCAATAGTTCTAATCTTAGAACTATGGAAATTAAGAGACAGTCTCTTCTTGGCTCGGGAGGCTCCTGTACCTTTGTCTAAATACAATAATCTGGATCACACTCACTTGTTTCCTAAGAAAAGTAACAATTTTTCCAACAGTAAGCAACAAGATAGGAATAAAAATGAGCAGTTGTAAGAGGATCTCCCTGGGTCCTATAACCTCAAGTGGCATAGAGGTGAGTCCACGGGAGGAGGAGGACATATTCTGGACCAGCTGCAAAGTGGGCCTTTTCACTGAGTCTAAAGGTTTCCTGTGTGGTGACTTCTAACATAGACTGAATTTCCAACTTGGAAGCTATGTGGGACTTCCAAGTCTTCTTCCACCGAATATGCCTCCTGGAGCAGCTTCCACACTCCCTGTCTCACCTACTCAAGCACCTTAAGCCTAGAAAACAGAGGTTGGGAAAACAGCACATCAGCACTATGTACAGAGGCAATTTTCACCAGTGGAGGGAGCCTCCCATAGAGCCATTTATAGGGGTCAGCCCAAACGGTTCAAGGGTGTTTCCAACCCTGAAAAGCACAAAGGGTAGGAGAGCTATCCTATCATTAACATGTCTCTGTGTCAATTTAGTGAAGGTTTCTTTAATGGTTTTATCTATCTTTTCTACCTGAGCTTTGGGGTCTTTATGTACAATGTAATTTCAATCAGTCTCCAATATCTTTGCCAGTCCCTGACTTACCTGGGCAACAAAAACTGAACTATTGTCTGATCTTACTACCTTAGGTATTTTAAATCTATGGAAATTTTTTTTTCAGTAATTCTTTTAGCCACCACGGTTAAGGCAGTCCTGTTTGTTTATAGATAGCCCCATGCACATGTACAGTTGCAAAAGCATACCTGCTGCCCGTGTAATGTTTATGGATTTCTCTTTGGCTAGACGCAAGGCTTACCTAAGGGCCATGAGCTCAGCTTTTAGTGTTGAGGTTCCTTCCAGCAGGCTGCTGGACCAGACTGTGCAGTTCCATATCCACCATTGCCACCCTAGCCCTTCCTTTACCTTTTACAATGTAACTGCTCCCATCAGTGAACCAAGTCAGTGCCTCCCAGGCCAGTGGGATGTCCATAAGATCTTTGCCAACCCCATTCTCTTCAACCAACTGATGGCATTCTTAAGTCACTGGTTCATCAGTCTCCTCAGGCAGAAGAGTGCTGGGATGAGGGTGGCTGGTGGAGAGAACACAATCCTCTCAGTCAGAAGCAGGCTTTGGTAGTGAGTCATGAGGGCGTTGGTCACCCTTCGATCTGCCAGGCAATGCTCTCCAATGAATAGAGGGCTATTACAGTTGCCTTTTACCACAAAGTCAACTTGCCAGTGTCTTTGACCAGAACAGCCACAACTGTGATAGCTTTTAAACAGTCAGGCCATCCCCTGGCTACCAGATCAAGCTTCTTTGACAGATAAGCAATGGGTTTTTTTACATGGCCCTAGGGATTTGGTCAAAACTCCCCAGGCTACCCCATTAAGCTCATCCACATAAAGGGTAAAAGCTTTAGTTACATCAGGGAGGGCCAGAGCAGGTGTGCTCAGCTGGGCCTTTTTAATGGCATCAAATGCCTCCTGATGCTCTGGGGCCCAGGAGAATATTTTTTCTTTAGCCAGCAGGTTGAGTGAAGCTGCTAAGAGCATATACCCTGAGATCTATAGCCTACAAAACCCAGATGTCCCCAGAAATTCTCTTACTTGCCTGGCCATGGTTGGGGCCAGTATCTGGACTACAGTTCTCTTCAGTGCCTTGGTCAGCCATCATTGACTGTCCCCTGGGGTAGATTGTAACCCAGGTATGTTACCTCTCTTCTGTAAATTTGAGCCTTTTTGGCTGAGGCTTGATAGCCTAGGTTAGATAATTCTAGCAGTAGTGCTTTTGTTCCTTTCAAACAGTCCTGTTGGGTAGCTCCCGCTAGAAATAAGTCATCCACAAATTGTAGGAGGGCCACCTGGGGGTGTGTATTGGTTCCTGAAGCTGGCCAGATCTTTACAAAGGGCCTCATCAAAGATGGTCAGAGAATTTTAAAACCTTGGGGCAGTCG
Source organism: Cricetiscus sungorus (assembly GCA_030556225.1). Lineage (NCBI taxonomy): Eukaryota > Metazoa > Chordata > Mammalia > Rodentia > Cricetidae > Cricetiscus > Cricetiscus sungorus. The sequence continues at coordinate 38,786,980 of JANBXA010000600.1, forward strand.
GGACCAAGGGAGCTGCCAGGTTCTGCCCATGTTGGATTCCCTCCATTCAAGCAAAAAGCAGTCAGGATAACTGGCCCATGACAAGGTCCACTGTTCTTCGGGTTGTCCATGAATATTGCTGTTGCCCTGTGGCACCCATTATCCAAGATTTTTTGTCTTTTAATTTTTCTAATAGCTGTATCAGCACGGAATGCTCCGCTCTGGTATCTACCAAAATTTAACTGGTTGCCCCTTCAATTTTTAAAGCTACTTTGGGCTCAGGGAGGGGATACAAACCCCGTTTTCCTTAATCTTTATTTTTCCCCAGGGCTAGGTAAGACTTTTGATCCCTTGTTTGTCTTCTTGGGGCAGTCCTTTGTCCAGAGTCCTTTCTCTTTACAATATGTACACTGGTCCTTGCCCAGGTTCCCTGTTTTAAATTTTCTAACCTCTCTCTCTCTCTCTCTCTCTCTCTCTCTCTCTCTCTCTCTCTCTCTCCTGTCTTTCCCTTAAACCAGTGTGGCCAAGATTTTAGTCAAATTCTTTTCCTTTCTTCTGTCATGCCTCCCCCCCCCCTTTTTTTTTTTTAATCTCCTCTTTGTCCCTTCAATACACTTTCTCTGTCTTTCCTCTTTCTCGGTCTCCCTTTTGTAATACACTTTCTTTGCCTCTTTCACTAAATCATGTAACTCAGCTGCCTGTAAACCTTCCAGTCTCTGGAGTGTCTTTCTAATACCTGGGGCCCGATTGCCCTATGAAGGCCAGAGTGCTCTCTTTACCTTAGCCAAATTGGTGGGCCATCTTGCAGCACCTTAGAGACCCTCTCCCTACGGTGTTGAAGTCCCAACTGGGGCAAATTAAGGGAAATCCCAAGTCAATAATATTCTTTCCTGCTCCTCGGTTGTGAAGAGTATCTGCTGTTGGCTGTTGAGGAAACATAAAAGACTCCACCAACTCTGTAAGGCATTGGTGATCCTCTGAGAAATGGGGATGGTTAGTTTTCCAATTATAAAGATCTGAGGAGAAGGACCAGTACTAGAGGCTGCACCACCCGTCACTGGGGAGCCAAAGATGCACAGCGGCTGCAGGGTCATAACCCTGTGCATCCATTCTGGTGTGGCTCTTCATCCACCACCCTGGCCCATGGCTGCTTGGCTGCAGGTCATCCTCCGAGGCTCTGGCAGCCCCACCATACTCCTCAGGGCAGGGGACAAGCAAGCTCACTGCCTTGCTGGTTCTCCCAGCCCTGAAGATGGACCTGCACAAGTGCTTTCAGGTGGCAGGTAGATGAGAGCCAGGTCCTGAAAAACAGTTGCCTTAACAGCTTAGATAACCTCAGAATTAACCACCATTTCTTCTTCCGGACATCCAGTGACTTGTTGTGGGCCTGGTCTGAGACATCTTGCCAGTGATCTAAAGCCAAACTTGGGGGGGGGGGTGTAGTTAGTTGTTTGCCCATGGGGAGAATAGAAACCGACACAAACAGTAGAAACAGAAGGACAGACGTGGAAAACAGGACAATCCGCATGGTAGACAAATGGCGCCAAACCAAAGTTACAAATTGGGAGGGAAGTAGAGTCTGGGGGCCGTCTATCCCAGGAGAAGTGAGAACTTGTCGTCTCCCCTCCTCCAAACAACTCTCGAACTTTCGTCCAGGGTGTAACCAAGGGTCTCAGGACACGTCTGTCTCCCCCTATAAAATACAAGTCCTGAGCAGGCACAGATTCAAAATCCACATCAAACTCGAATCCAAAACACATAATTAGACATACATCAAACATATAGGTCATGAGCTCAATCTTACCTCCAACTGGCAATGGAATTGAGTCTGGGGTCGACCAGATCTCGGTGGAACCTCCAAATGTAAGTCCCTCAGAATGAGGAGTCTCCCCATTTCGGTCAGCACCCCCAAGAACTCAACATCCAGTCCAGTTGATGCAACAAGCAAGAGGCTTTAATGAACGGGAAATAGTTGCACAAATGGGCCCCCTCAGCATGCAGGCTAGAGAGAAGCATCATTCTCCAGGCACAGGCATTTTTAAAGTCAAAACCCACAAGCTTAGGGAGGGGCCATGACCCTCTGACCATTGAGTACGTGACCAGAGTCATGGGCTCCAGCATGCTCTTTATCTTTTTAGATGGTCTCACTATTTAGGTCGGTAGACCTCAGGGTGTGCTAATCAATCTGCCTAAGAAAACGGGTGTTGCAGCTATGTCTTTGTTTCTCTAGGTCCCACCTGGAAATTGTTTGTATCAGGCTATCTTAGGGCCATGTAAGGGAGAGGTTGCAGGTGTTTAGCAAATTCTAGGAACTAAGTCACAGTGGCCTTGGTCAGCTTCCTGGTTCATACTGCCCTGCATTCCAATTATTTGGGCTTCATTTCATTTCTTTGCTAGTTTAAATCTTTCAGAAGCAGCATCTTGAGACAGGAACAGGTATCATCATTGTTTACAGTGCATAAGCCCAACTTACATGCTTATACCATATATCTGCCTGCAGAAACAGCAGAACCCTGGCACTCAGAAAAATACAACTCCTGCTTTCCATCAGTTATTTCAGTAACTATAGTATAAAATTATCTTAATGACTGTCCATTTTTAATAACTAACAGTAATTAACCAGGGACTTCGTGTCATTGAAGTCTAACTTCCTGCTCCATTCAATTGTACATATTATTAAAATAAAATTTCAGAGCTCTTTTGGTTCAAATTATTTGAAGGAACTTATTAAAAACTCTCACATCAAGTATATTAGTGAATGTATTACCTTTTGTAAACTTAAATGATTGTGGAATTTATCTGACACAACAGTTACTGCTTTGTTGTTGCTGTTCTGTGCCTTGGTCTGCAATGATTTTGTGATTAGATCAGGCAACCTTGCAGAAACAAATGGTTTTTGGAAGATGAACAACATATGCTCAGGCTAATAAGAGTACACTGTAGGTAGGTCATGAGGTCACATTTCCTTTGAGTTCATTCTCTGCTGTCTCTGTGCAGAGAATATTGGAGAGGAGCCTGTGAAATCCACCCTAAAATGCTCTGCTAACACATCTGGACGAGTATGTTTGTTTTCCCAAGTAGCTGAAGACCTCTGCAAGGTAAAGCCTGTCTGCCTGAGTTGATGAATACTTCCCTGTAGTGACATCTGTAGCAGGTAGCACAGATGTTTCTAGGCTTTCTAACAGGAAAATGGGAAGACACATGGCTAGAAGAAATGGACCACAATATGAGTCTATTGGAGTCTAGGGACCTCAAACATGGCACCACATAACATCTCTCTGGGCATCCGGCACCTTTATCTCTGCCTGTGGAGGGCAAGAAAAAGAGAGGGAGAGAGCGAGAGAGAGAGAGAGAGAGAGAGAGAGAGAGAGAGAGAGAGAGAGAGAGAGAGAGAGAGAGAGGAAGGAGAATGTCTTACAAATAAGTACCCACTGATTTCTATGCAGGGAGATATATCAGTCTTCAGGGAGGATGAAGCATTTGCACAATTTTAGCACAGAATAGAAATGTGATTATTTGATCCATGTTTCTCATTTTCTTATTTCTTAGATAAAAAACTAGAGCTAATTTTCTAATTTTCTACAAATGGAGTTAGTGTCTTCCATCATGCTTACTGAAGAAGTAATCATGTATGATTAAAAGTTAGAAATAGTCAACATGTCTTTCATCAGAATGGGTCTACAAAATCTGTTAACTCAAAGTTGTGTTAAGAAAAATAAAAAGGAAAGGTTTAAGTATAGTTTGAAATTGAGAATGGAAAGGACTCCAGATACACTGCCAGAGAGGAATGGATGCCCTGCTTTTCTCTATGATGATTGACTGCTGAAGAAAGCAAGATGGGAACTGAAAAAATAAAAGGCAAGAATTCAAAACAAAACAAAAAACAAGACAAAACAAACAAACAAACAAAATCTAAATCACCACCTGGGAACAAAAGAAAGAAAACTAGCAATTTTATCATCTGGCACACACACACACACACACACACACACACACACACACAAACCATTTGTTGGAAAGGTAGACCTGTGATGATTGTCACACAATGTTACCTTCCTGATCAAAAAGGAAAGTTATTTAGTATAAAAGGGCAGTGAGTGCTTGTCATATTCAAGGGGATTTGAAAAGAATCATAATGGTAAATATCATACCTTTAATGGGCTCTTTTTGTTTCATTCAAATTTCTCAAAACAAGAAAGTGGCAACATTTGTTCCATTTTACACATGTGTAAGCTGAGCCTTAGTAGGTTGTTTTCCTTGCAATTCAGCTAAGCAATAGTAGATTCTGGCATTGAACCAGTAGAGTAAGGCATTAGAATCATCTTTTGTTCCAGACCTCTAGTATCTGTTAAGAGAAAACAATACATTTCTATCCACCCTACTCACAAATTTCTTCACAACAATTGCTATAAGACACTTGGGGGGGAGTGCCATATATATATATATATATATATATATATATATATATATATATATATATTTTAACCTGTTTTCCCCTCAGATGTTTTTGCTTATGGAAACAGTGCCTGCTCTATTGGGAGCAGTCATAGACTTTGAACTGCAAATGAAGTGCGAGCTCCAGTCGGATCTCATCTGCTGTGCTCCCCCTGAGCTGGATTGGAGGTCTGTCCTCAGTGCTAAAATTCACTGCCAGGATTCTTGCTGCTTATCTCGCCTTTAGCCCATCTGAGGAATGACTATATTGATTCTTCATTTGGATCCACATGTGGATTTCCTCACCTCAGCTACAAGCATTTGAATGGTGCTAGAGATTTCAAATCTTTTTTTTTTTTATTTTTAATTTCAGAGATGTGCGACATTCCTATGAGTACAGATTTCTTGCTAATGCTCTTCCTCCTTCTAACAGAACTATTAGATACATTATTAAGATTAATAGATGCCATACAGACAGGCAGCATTATACTATATTATGAAGGTGAGGATGTAATCATGTCACTAGACCCAAGATAAATGATAAACAAGTGTTTATTGGGGAACAATTACACAGAAAAATACAAGGAACCTCTTGAGCATGTCCTGCTTTCCCTACCAGATCTGCTGGCCCAACAGCAAGAGCATGCAAAGGAAAGCCATGCCTCAAACTCCCATCCACCTGAAGCCACACCCAAAAGGGCGTGGCCACCATGACAAGTCCTCAGACTAGATGCTTACAATACTATACAGTGTTGAAGAAACCTAAAATATCCCATTGAGTAAGTTTCATCCACAGACATAAAGGACATCTGTCAACTAGAAGGCATCAGAATCACTTGAGTGATTTTGTTGTTGTTGTTGTTGTTGTTATTTTTTTCATATGCACATCATCATTTGACTATGCCCTATTCAACACAAATCGCTGTAAGCCCTAGAAATGTATTGTCTTCTGCAACTTTGGAGTGAACTAATCTGAAATGAACTAAGGTAAAGAGCAATTATTAAGAAGAGCATAATGTGTTCTTTCAAAGAGGAGTGCTGGATCTATCACAGTCTAACAAGAAAAATGGAGCCCACACAATGTCATGCAGAACAAAGGATAACACAGAATGGAGTGAAGACACCTCGAAGTCTGGTATGGAAAGATGATGTGACCCAGCACTGTGCACTCTTAGGAAATGAATATTTATCTTCATCTGGGTTATAGGGACACAGTCAAAAGCAGAGATCCCAATAGCAGTCACTTGGAGGGAGCCTGAACACAACACAGTATCACAAAGGGGAAAGCATCCTCTTTGATCTTCCTTCCCTGGAGCTTCAGGTTCTCACTAGCCTCCCATTGGTTGAATTTTTGCCAGAGCCAGTTGTCAAGGAAGCATAGAAACATTAGCTTGCAGAACATAGTTCCCTTCAATACAGAGCAGGAAGCAGAGCATAGTGATAAGATAAAATAATAAACAGCTAGCAGAGTTCGGAGCACTGTTATAATCCATCTTGCTATTGCACAGAAGACTGGCTCAGCATCTCCAGACACACTGCTCAACTTTTCTTATAAACAACTGTATCACATAATGACACTAACAATACTGCTATTTAAAATCTGATTCTTCTCTGTTCATTTGACTCATTTTTGTTAGGCTACACTTTGTATCTCATTGAAAATTTTTAAAGAATTTATTGACTTTTTATAAAGGATTTTAAGTTTTTAAAAGATGTATTTATTTTTATTTCATGTACATAAGTGTTTTCTTGCTGCTGTGCCACAAACATAGCTCATGCAAACAGAAGCCAGGGGACAGTGGATCCTTTGGAACTGGAGCTAGAGATGGTTTGAGTTGTCATGTGGGTGCTGGGAATTTAATCTTGGTCCTCTGGAAGAGCTAGCAGTTCTCCTAACTGTGGAGCCGTCTCTCCAACCCTAATATCATTGTGGGTTTTTTTTTTTATTTTTTGAAATTATAGCAGTGTTTTAGCCAGTGAGAAAACTTAAAGAGTAAAGACACTTGCCATATGAAAATGTTTGAGATGAAAACCCTTATAAGCAGATAGCATAGTAAATGGATTGTCATGTTTTTTTTAACCATTTCACTGAAGGCAAACAAGAAAATTGCCATGAAAACAGGAATGAAAGGTGCTCATCTATATAACCAGATGTGCCCTGGGCATATTGGTGTTGGTAAAACCTTGGACTCCTTTTCTCATATAGCAGCTGTGGCGGTTGTTGATTGCTGAGCCAATTTGCCTCAAGAACTTAGAAAGAAATGATAAAAACACTGAGGCTGAGACTTTTATTTATGAGGAGTCACATAAAGACCATTTGTGTCCACTGCCCAGCACTATGCCCTAGAGAGAGGTTTTACCAAAAGAGTTTTAAATTTCATTGGCCTGTAGCATAGGGTTATTATATAATAAACAATTCATACTAGGAAGTTGGTCTCTTAATCCCAGGCCAGAGCATTCTTAGAACAAGAGCTGTGGGGCTTCTAAAAGTCCTTCTTTTTCATGTGCTGAGCAAGTGCTCCATCACTAAGCTACATCTTCAGCCCTTCCAAATTTCATTTTTCCCAACACAATACTTTTAGTGATTATTTGGGAATTTCATATAATGTACCAAATCACACTTACTTCTCTGTCCTCCCAGGTCTTTGGGACTTCCTCCCATAAAAGGAAGAAAAAAAAGAAAAAAATGTCAGGGTTCATAAAATGGCTTCCCTTTATCATGGCTTAAGCTCAGAGATTTCAAAACTATCCTTACTCTTCCATGGTTAAAGTCATAAGACCTAAAGTTCTAAGGTGTTGCTAATGTAGGAGGTTTGGTCGTAGGCATGGATGTCTTATCTAAGTAACAAGAGACTTGCTTTAAGGTGTGGTTACTCTTAACCCATAAGCACAGATAACAAGAGATTTGGTCTAAGGCGTGGTTACTAAATGTTTGGAGAATTAAGGAAGAAAGTCAGATATTTTTCCTTGTGTCATGATAAAGAAGTCTTTTGCCATTTCCCCCCTTTTGATTGGGGTATATAAGAATGTTGAAGAATAAAATTGAGAAGTACAGTATTCACTGGCTTGTCCTCCTGATCCTATTCTGTGTCTTTGTATTCCTTAGTATTTTTACCTGCTTTTTCTCAATCCACACTTCTCCTCTCAGGTATGAACCAGCAAGTCAGCTAGATCTGACTGAAGCTCCCCAAAGAAGGAATCCCACAGATGGTCCCTTAAGGTGGGGCACAAACAAACATAGACTCCTCCAAAAACTACACCAAGTTCAAATTGTGTTGCCCATATACTCATTGAAGCATGGTCAAACTCCCAGTAGGCCACCTCTTGGAGAAAATTGAGTCCCACCCACATCTCTGCCAGAAACCATTAACTGTGAAGAGATCCCCTTCAGCAACCATATTTTAAATGTTAAGATTTCTCTTCAATAGCTATCTGTGTAGACTGCTTTTTTGAAGAGTGTGGTGTGGTGGTGGTGGTGGGGGGATGAAGTTGTCAAAGAAACCTTCTATGTCTCTCAATCTCATCTGTGATTCTGTAATTATCCATACCACTACAGAAGAAGCTTCCTTGCACTTTTTATCATAGATCATTGTCTTCCATATGGTTTGTAGGGACAGCATGGGCCATATATACCCACTTGGCCTCTGGCAGCAGCACAGCTCACTGACACTAATATGGAGTGAGGGAGCAACACAGACCATGGACATCCATATGCCCTCTTGCTTTAGCATGGGCTAGGCCACAGTCCTCATCATGGCTTCTTGTGGCAACACAGGGCACAAACATCAATATGGTCTCCAGAGGGAGCACAAAACACAAACATCCAGATGACCTTTGATATCAACGCCATGAGGCAAATGACTAAGGCTGCCTTGGACTTTTCATCCTCTTGTGTGTGTGTGCCTTTACAGCAAGCTTAAAGGGATCTTAATAAGCATTTGCTTCACTTAACTCATTGTAAATATTACATCAAAGACCAGAAGTTAAATTATTTATCTTACTTGACCAGAGTTTTTGTTATTTTTTTTTTCTTTGCCAAAGCTAGAATTATACCTGGATTATTTGATCATTTAGCTTCTGGTTTATATATTTTTCTTACCATATCATACTGCATCTGACATTTGAATCATTTTATTTATAATTTTATCTTCTCAAAATATTATCAAAGACTAAAAAAAGATTTAGCTGACATTAAATAAATGATTTAAAATATTTTAGCAAAGATTAAATGTTTCTTATTTAATAGGCAGACAAATGGTTTAGTTTCATATTTGATAAGTAAGTCATTACAGTTATATTTTTTGCTGAGAAGACACTAGAATGGGAATATGCTTAATACCTTCCCCTTTTGTTGATATGAATGTGTTTGCTTCATGTTCTGCAGTTAATTCTTCTAGATTTGTATTGTTTTCCTCTTCCCATGTTCTGTCGAGTTCCTGAGAAGGTAATATCTTAAGATCCTGACTCCTATGATTTAAAATGGTAATATGGAGAATTAAAGTACTGGGGGGGCAAAGAAATATTAGCTTAAATGGAGAATATACTGCCCTGAGAAGACTAATCACAAATTGACTTTATACAGGACTTCTCTGTTGATGGAGGCTGTAACATTATTTTTTATTTTTCTTTTTTCTCCAAGAGTGTGAAGTTCTTTGAAAAAGAGTCCAGTGATTCAAACTTTTCCAGAGACTGGCAGAGTTTGGTACTGTTTAGAAGTTTATACTATCTAAGGTAGTTGGGACAATTGTGTTACATGGCTGTGCTTTAAATGCACATTTTACCAACTATTAGTTTGATCTGTATTTACTCTTCATTTGAAAGGTGTTCCGGGAACATGACAGGTGGCCCTCCTCAGCATGTTTCCTTCCCATGGTCTAGTAACTCATGGTTCCTTTGTGAACTTGAAAGGCTCCCAAATATATTTGGTGCCCATGATTGGTCTTTGTTAATGAAAGGAGCCCAGAATATTACCTCACTACTTTTGCTGGAAATAATTTATTGACATTCAAAATCAGTTGATCTCAAACATGCCAATTAGTTTCAAGTTTTGTCTATAACATGGAGTGTTAAAGAATACAGTAGCAGGTTTAAAGCCTTGTGCTGAAGAGAGAATCAGTACAATAATGAGGCTTCTGGGTGCTTTTAGAAAATCAAATTAAACATAGTCTACAACTCCCCAGAGACGCAAAATAGACATAAACTTGCAAAGGTGCCAATTACAGATCCACAAAAGAAGATTTCAGATGTGTCCCATTGGGCAAAATGTGAAACAGGAATTAGAATCAAGAATGCAAATATGCAAATTCTTAAAAACTTTCCTTAAGTCTCCAAATCATGAAATGTCTCCCAGGTCGTGCTGTTCAACTTCTTGGCATTAGGAGAACAGTGGCCCTCCAGCCAGGTCTCATATTTGAACATGCAAAATTCTTAGCATCATCAAACAGCTTAGTTTGGAGGAAACAATTTGTCCCAAGTGGAGTCATATCCCTGGCCTATGTGGTGGTTTGAATTAGAAATGTTCCTTTTAGGCTCAGATATTTGAACACATGGACCCCAGTTGATGGGACTGTTTCTAAAAGTTACAGAGCCTTTATGAACTGGGAACTTGCTAAAGGAAATACATTCCAGAAAGCAGGCTTTAAGGAATTATAGCTTTCTTCATTTCCTGTCCTATCTCCTTGCTTCCTATGTGTGATAAAATCAGTCAGCAGCTATTTCTAGCTCCTTTTCCTGCTGCGGTGCCTTCTCTGTCATGGTCTCTATCTGTCTGGATCCACAGCTCAAATAAAGCCCCTTTTACTAAGTTGTTTTTGGTTTAGTGTTTTATCACAGCAATAGAAAGAAAATTACATAATATATTTTGTGGGAGTGGTATTGCATATGGAAACATGGCTAGAATTTAATAATTAGAAACATTATCAAATAATATATAAATTATGTTTTCAATGTCTAAATGAAACTTTTGCCCATAAAATGAATTATTTTTGAAAAAATTTAAATTAGAAACATGCCTTTTTTTACATGTCAATCCCAGTTCCCTCTCCCTCCCCTCCTTCCCTGCCTCCCACCTTATGATGAATCCTTTATGTACCATTTTTTTTTTTCCAAAAAAAAAATCAGAACTGGTACTGCTGTATAAAAGAAAGATTGAGACTACATCAATAAGTGAGTATTTCACCTTATGCTGGTAGGCTCTACCTCTCATTCAACTCATGCAAGACTCCATTCAGTTTCCTTCAACAGGTTAAACTGTTACTTTGTTCAATTTTGTCTTGCTATAATCTTGATTTAGTCTGTTCCCATGTTTTACTGTTCTGTGTCTAGACTGTCTGTATCTTCCCAGGTTCAGTGCCCCTGTTCACAGCTACCTATGTTCTCTTTGTAGATGTCCTGGGAACATTACATTTACCTACACTCTGTACTTGGTTTACCATTTCCTGATTTGGTCACTATCCATTTTGATATTCTGAAATGGCTTTCTCATCCCTTACTTTGTAATGATTTTTTTTTACCTCCAGTTCTCTAGATGAAATTCTGGTGTTAATAGATTAGATCACAAATTACAGAGAGAAATATTTACCTTATATCTGTCAGAAAAAAAAATCATACTTATATGCAAGGGGGCAGATGACTAATCAGAAATTTTTTGTCCATCAATTTCCCAACCATACTCTATTCCAAGTCTCACTGGACAGTTAAAATTCCCAATATTGCCATCTTTTCAGTCTTAAATTTAATTCAGGAGATGTGGTTAAAATGAACAGAAATTCCACCAGAAAGAGTAGAAACACCTATTAATGATGATCAATTCACTATTAGAGCTTAGTTTATCAGATTAAGTGTCAAGTCACAGAGTACTGAGACATAAAAATAACATGCAGAAAAAAAGGAGATGATGATGGTAGCAAAGGAACAGAATTACTCAGAGAATAAGATGTCACTAGGTTGTCTTGTTCATGGTCTTTGCTGTCCTCAGGCCACTGCACAGGTCAATTATCAGTATAGAGACAGGGAGAACTGGAGAAGGCAGGGCGAATGACAGAATTTCCACCAAGCAAGAGAAGCATATTAAGGAACAACTATAATTCAATGGCTTTGTAGTAAATACTAGATATGTCTGTCCATTTTATAGTAAATACTAGACTAAAACCATTCTATACTTGGTTTTCTCAGTTAACAATTTTTATTTAACAGCTACAAATAAAAATGGAGGAGACACTCAGCAGGTAATCTGGCAAATCCAGGAGCCAGGAAAGAGAAAGTTCATGCATAACATAAGTCACACAGTTTCTTCCTTCAGGAGAGAGTGTCCTTATAAAACTGTAGGAGCAATGAAAAAACATGAATTTACAACAACAGGAGCAACAAGTCTGTTGTATGATTCTAAACTTTAACAACACTTTTATTTCAAGAAGAAGGGGCAGATGATTATCTATCACTAGGCAAGTTCCTGACTCTTCTCTACTATGCTGAAAGATTTACCCCTTCAGGTAGATTTGATACTGTATTTGAATTCATTGTGAAATGTCTGAAATGTGGATTTCATTTTCCTTGGGAATCTAAAATGTACAGTTACTACTCAGGTTATTGTTCCTTTGAGCTGAAATGGGATTTTATATTAAAGTAATGTTTCAAAGGGAAGGTTATTTTCCATTATTGCTTTAAATGAACATGCCCATCTGTGTATGCACACATACAGATACACACACACACAAGTACATATACGCGCGCACACACACACATGCACACACATGTATATATATATACATGTGTGTGTATATACAGAAACATATATATGCATTTGTGGGCTTGATAGATACACACATATCTGTGTGCTTTCAAAGATACACACTCACATACACATGTGTACTCTTACTGACACAAACACATATACATGTGTGATCACATATACCCACATATACATGCATACTCATAAAGACAAGACATACACACCTTTACATACATGTCCTCACAAATACACAAGTATACATGTGTTATTACATATATATATATATATATACACACACACACACACATATAATTTTTCCTTATTCTGTGACAGAATTTATGGTATAAGATGTTTTTACTAACTTAATCTGCAAAGATTTATGAAGGTCTGATAACATTATCACTTTATTACACTATTATATATTTAAAACATTTTACAAATATGAAGAAGATGGAAAATAATGCTACCCTAGAGTTTGAACATGTTTTAAAATTACCAGGCTTTGGAAACACAGTTCTTCCTTGACCTTTATGGCAGCTTTTTGAAGAAAGTGGAGTATTGTCCTACTTTGCATGTGAATGAATGACAAGATCAAGAACTTGCTGAGGTTGATGAGCATGAGGTAGATTCTAATTTGGAACCACTCCTCCTGTTACTGTGTGCTTAAAAGGGCCAGGAGTTTAAATTTATGGTAAATGATTTATACATTTGCCCCTACATACATTGTGTACTTTTTCTTTAAAATTACTTGTGTTTTTATTTTTGTGTTTGTATGGAGTATGTGTACATGAGGACAGTACTTATATCATATAGAAGTCTGTACTGGATCCCTCAGGGTCTGGAGTTATAATCAGCTGTGAGCTACCTGATATGGGCACCAGATCCAAATTTGGGTAGTATGTGCTCTTAACCTTGGAACCATTTCTCCAGCCTACCTCTTTTTTTTTTTTTTTTTTGTTATCATAATGTATGTTTACATATAAAACTTAATGATGCAGAAGAAAGTGATTAATACTATCTTTTTAAAGGTAAATATTTAAGTTGATTAAGAAAAAGCATTTCACCATCCAAAGGCAATTATTCTTATCCTCTGTAGATAATTATTGCATAAGCAGAAAATAACATAAATATTAAATATATTCTAGCATGGCATGATTTTAAATGTTATATGGATTTTTACTTGACCCTTTATCACAGACTAAGCGCCTGTGTGACAAAAGACAGTAACAATGGCCACATGATTTGATAGATGGGTTGATGTTATGTTGTACTGAAAACCTTCTAAGGCACAGGCTCTTACTCAGAAAAAATATTTAGTAAGAGTTGTCATTACTCTTTAGATAGCCATTCACACACATATGGATACTAAATATTCATAAACTATTTATAAACATGGGATCCTTTAGTCCATGTTGAGAACTATCCTGAGTTCTTTTTCACTTAATGAACAGCTGTGGGTGCTTCTGTAGATCAACTGTTTGTCATGATAAGCTTTTCAATGGCTTTTTTGTGGAATTATATGGGTGTGCCTTATTTGCTTAACATCCTTTTATTGATAAACATTTTAATCGATTCCTATGGTTCATTATTACTAGCTATTTGCAACGCACACTTTCATATATATATATCTGCTTGTCTCTACATGTTCAGCTAATTATCTTTAGCAGTATTGATTTTTCAATGATAAATTCTAGCTAAGAACGTGGTTCTTCTACAAAGTGTAGTATTCCCTAATTTGCCAGACCATTAGTTGTCAGTTTGGATGCTTTAGCAATGTTTCATAAACAAAGAAGCTGAGAGATAGCACAGATGTAGTGCTCATAGCTCACGGTGCAAGCAGTGTCAAATGAGGAAGCCTACTTCTTCAAGATCTTTTGATAGCCTCCCCCCACTACTGCCCTCTCTCTTTCTCTCTTCCTTTTTCCCATTATTATTATTATTACTACTATTATTACTGAACTGGATTACTACTGTTTCCTAAATCAATACACAGGAGAGTCTAGCCTGAAGCTTAAAGTTTCCCTCCTGCCCCTGCCTGCACAGTGTTCATGGTAAACATGTACCAGCATGCCTGACTATTTTGTAATGCAACTCGTTCTATTTCTACTCTCATTATATAATTTCCACCACAGCCCTACCTTAATATACCAAAACACTGGATTTGGGGTTTCAATGTGGGAACTGGAGGTGGGGAAAAATGTGCTGTTCACTTTACACAGAAAAAAGAATATAAATGGAAAAGATTTAGTTCAAGAGTTTTAATAGTTAACTGAAGCAAGAACAATATCTATTATAATATACTTAACATTACCAAGAGTGTGAATGTTAGAAACCTGCAGTCTCACCCTGTTGGGCCATGCCCAACCCTCACCTTTTTAATAGCAATAAGAGGTGGGAATGTTGGGGCTCAGCAGTCTGTGGACCCCGCCTCTGGGCGGGACGCCTATGGTCAAGTAATCACTACATCAGACTTTACCTAGCTTTTACCTGGCTGGGCAGAGACCGGGTTACTCATGCGCAAGCTCCCCTTTTAAAGCAAGCCCGCCAAGCACATCTCTCTCTCTTGTCCCTCTCTCTCATCTCCCTCTCTCTTGCTTCACTCTCTCTCTTGCTTCTCTCTCTTGCCTTTCTCTCTTGCTTCTTGCCCCTTCTGTCTCTCTCTCTCTCTCCTCACTTTTGGCTGGCCACCAGCTACCCCCCTCTTTCCTCTCCCCTCTGTCAATAAACTCCATGTGGTCACTGAATCTTGTGTTTTGTTTCTTAGGCCATAATAGCAGCTGCATCAAAAAGAACAACATTGGTGCCAAAACTCGGTCAGGCTCTCCTCAAGGACTCCGCAGCTGTCTGCTGGTGGGCAGCTAGCCAGAGACACTTGGGGACCCTGATTTTGAACCAGAGGCCCACTTCCATCCACCCATTCACTGGAAATACCATCCCACACCGGCTTCAATTTGGTAAAGTACTCTTTTTCATTGTAACTCGTTTCCCTAGGGTCTGGGACATTTCCCACTGGTGAGTTAAGATTCCGGCTTCAAGCCTTCCTGCTTTCTGACTGCTGAGTCCTTATAGGGCCAAAAGTGATTGGCCAGTTTTACTTCACCCATGGGAAATAAACCAGCCTACCCTACAAAATAAGTCAAATTGGCCAAAATTACTGCCAGCGAACAGGTAAATGGAAAGAGTTTTTTTCTACCTCTCTGCTAAACAATCTCTTTCCCTAAACTTGTTTTTGTTCTCTTCCCGCCTCTCTAAAACTCTCCTGCCCATCTCAGCAGTGGGCAGGGCTGAGGTAGCATCTGCAGAAGATACTCTGAGAGTTTTTCATTTTTCCCCACGAATGAGGCTTTTGGATTTTGTGCTGGGCCTAGCACCACTCATGCTGACTGGTGCATTCGTTTCTCAGACCCACGAGGGGTCCCTTGGGTTTTATACCCTAGCACTGCCCTTAGACTGGTACATACTTTTCTCAGACCTACGGTGGTCTTTTTGGAAGTTGTACCCCTTGGACTCCGGTGTCCTTTTAGTTTCACAAAGCCGTCTGCCTCACTCGTGGAGAGAAAAAGCCAACAAAATTATATCTCAAAACTTTGTAATTTCTGCCAGCTGTTGGGAAGGGATTTCCGCCATCTTGACCATGTGGCCTGCTAAGCCCTCCTCCCTCCATGGTTCTTTAATCTGCTACACCAGACACCTGGGCAGGGGGACAGTCAAGCCAGCTTCTGCCACCAACAAAACCTGTAATTCATTTACCTTTTGCCTTTTATTCTTTGTCTCTAATTTCTTTTTCACTGACTATGTTATATCTGTGCATGTGATTTAATTTTAACTTCATATAAAAATAAGCTAACTCTATACAACTTAACTTCAACTGTACTAAGTCAATTATTTCTAAATTATCATGTGTCTTTAAATGATGGTCAACATTTAAGGTTATAAATGTCTATTTCAAACTAACAAAATATTTATGCCACCCAGTCCTTCCTCTAAGCTGTTTATAAAGGTTAAGCCTCCATTATCAAAGGGAGGTTTTCTCTACCTCTTTGTCCTTTACAAGTGTATGTCTAACCTACTAAGTTAAAAACCAGTTAGAGTCAGGCTGGATGGCTCTGAGTATAACATCTTTCCACAGCCTCTCAGCTTGGATCCAGTTTTCCAGACAGATTAATTACAGGGATAAAGCCTTACCTAGCCACCTATATGCTTAAGACATGTAACTAAAGACAAATTTTGCATACTAAACAGACAGCCCTCAAATGCTCAGAGATCTAGAGAATATGGCATTTAAAATGTTTCATTAAAAAGCTTTTATAACAGAAAGACAGGCCAGCTGCTGGCACTACCCATTTCCTCCAAGAAGATTGATGGACACCGAAGAAGCCCCACCCACAAAAGTGGCAATGCTAGCCACTGAGAAATCCTGCTTTTCATCTCAACTGCTGCAAAGGGCTCTAAGGACCGTGGACAAAAGGGCAGTGGAATCGACTTTCACCAAGTTCCTTGGGCCAACGGTAGGTAAGTCTTCCAAAAGCTCCTAATCCTAATGCCATCAGCAGATGGCAGATGTCCTTAAAGCCTCTAACCTCAACAAGGTGGAGGACCTGGGGGTGGCTGACCATGCTGCCAGCTAGTGAGTCTCTGTTACTCTCTAATCATTCAGGTAGAATTTTACCCTTCTCAAGAACTCTGATGCTTTTGACGACTAGTAGTTTTGTCAGCTTAAAGCAGCAGCCATGGTTCCAATTATTACAAAACATTTCAGAAATGGATATTTTAAGATTGCTACTGTTTATAGTCTTAACATTAAAGTTTTAATGAGCTACTAATCCAATTCTGACAGAGTACTAAACACCATACTATGGTACTATACGATCTGTAACTATTAGCTCAAAATTAAGGTGCTTTTCACTGTGCTAAAAGTTTGTCAATTGTATTTGTTAATTCTTTCAGCCAAATCATTTCTAACATGAGTATGCTGCTAATGTGTCTTAATATTTGTTTTCACAAACTCAAAGGATTCTTGTAAATTCCAGGGAGCCAAATTGGATCCATTTAAACAGGTCAGATTCACTCCAAATAAATATTACTCTACTTCTTCCTGACCTCCGGACTTCCTTCCCTTGTCCTGGGACCACATTGGGAACTCCTCCCCCACCTTACATTTCTCCTATTAAGTACTAAGACCTAAAAAGAAAAACCTAACATTGTCCTTTGCTCTGCTAACATCTCGCCAGGACTCAGAGAGACGCCAGAGTTCCATACAGTCAGGACTGCGATGAAACAACCAGCTACCAGGACGTGGCAGCACCCCAGCTTTCTCGGATTCCCCAAAAGATGATCAACGCCCCAAGTCAGCAGGAAGCAGACTTTTGAGAACTCAACGCCCTTATTCCCTGACCTGCCACGCCCAACCCCCACCTTTTTAATAGCAACAAGAGGTGGGAATGTTAGAAACCTGCAGTCTCACCCTGCTGGGCCATGCCCAACCCCCACCTTTTTAATAGCAACAAGAGTGGGAATGTTAGAAACCTGCAGTCTCACCCTGTTGGGCCATGCCCAACCCCCACCTTTTTAATAGCAACAAGAGGTGGGAATGTTAGAAACCTGCAGTCTCACCCTGCTGGGCCATGCCCAACCCCCACCTTTTTAATAGCAACAAGAGTGGGAATGTTAGAAACCTGCAGTCTCACCCTGTTGGGCCATGCCCAACCCCCACCTTTTTAATAGCAATAAGAGGTGGGAATGTTGGGGCTCAGCAGTCTGTGGACCCCGCCTCTGGGCGGGACGCCTATGGTCAAGTAATCACTACATCAGACTTTACCTAGCTTTTACCTGGCTGGGCAGAGACCGGTTACACATGCGCAAGCTCCCCTTTTAAAGCAAGCGTGCTAAGTGCACCCTTCTCTCTTGCTTCTCTCTCTCTCTCTCTTGCTTCTCTCTCTTGCCTTTCTCTCTTACTTCTTGCCCCTTCTGTCTCTCTCTCTTGTCCTCGCTTTTGGTTGGCCACCAGCTACTGCCTTCTTTCCTCTCCCCTCTCTCAATAAACTCCACGTGGGCGCTGAATCTTGTGTTTGTGTTTCTTAGGCCATAGTAGCTGCAGCAAAAACAAAAGAACAACAGTAACTCTCTCTATTGTTATACTCAATCATAAACAGCCAATCAACTTACTTCTATTTTCCTTCTATCACTTCATATCCAATTCAAGGACATAGCTCTTTTTGTCTTTTATGAGAGTACAATAATCTAAATAGGCAGTAGGAAGCATATCCACAAACAGTTGAAAAACAAAGTGAGAAGAATTAGAAGGAAAAATAATAGTGAAAATGGAAAAGCTTCAGAGAAGAGGCAATTAATCTTCTCCTAACATTTTGAACCTTCCTGGAATATTTACACAGACAGTGAACAAGCAGCCTATCTATAACTAATAGGCAGATCACAGAGAATAATCTATGAGTGTACATATCCCAGCAGTGAAAGTAGAACTGCAATTTACTATTTTAATATGTGAGCTTTTTTTATTTTTTATTTTTTTATTTTACTTTATTTTTTGCTGTTTTTGATTCATTTGAGAAAGAGACTATTAAAAGGAAATATAGGGCTGAAAATATTGG
This sequence comes from Cricetiscus sungorus, assembly GCA_030556225.1. Classification (NCBI taxonomy): domain Eukaryota; kingdom Metazoa; phylum Chordata; class Mammalia; order Rodentia; family Cricetidae; genus Cricetiscus; species Cricetiscus sungorus. The sequence continues at coordinate 38,805,730 of JANBXA010000600.1, forward strand.
TTCAGTGATTCAGTCTACCCGCTCTTGAAAAGAACCTGGATTAGATTCTCCATAACAGTCTATAAATTAATGGATTAGATTCCTTACAACAGTCTATAAGTTCATGGTATCCAGCACCTTCTTCTGACCTATGTGGGTACCAGACAGCACACACATGGTACACAGACATGTATACAGTCAAAATATTTATATACGTAAATAATAAATCTAGAAAGTTTAATTATATATGTTCCTAAATATATAAATATGTCCTGATCAGTATACATAATATATGGTAACAACAATTAGATAAATAAGATTCATGCAATTGAGAGAGAGTAATGGGAACATGAAAAGGGTTGGAGGTAAGAAGGGGAGGGGGAATGTTGTAATTATATTTTAATTAAAAAATTTAAAATATAGTTGGCAAAGTGGAAGGTACCTGTTGTTAGCAGAGCATTATTTCTGGTAGGGTTGTTGTGGAGCTTCCCACAGGCATTTGAGTCCCAAATAAACACACAGATGCTATATTAATTATAAAGCTGTTGACCTTCGGCTTGGTCTTCTTATTGGCTACCTCTGTTTTAATTATTAACCAATTTCTATCAATCTATGTATTGCCACGAGGCCATGGCTTACCTGGTAATGTCTCAGCATGGTGTCACTCCATTGGTTGCATCACTGGTGATTCTGGTGGGCCCTCTCTGTCTACCTTTCCCAGCATTCTCCTCATCCTAGTCCCATCTATCTTCTTGCCTCATTGGCCAGACAGTGTTTTTATTCATCAACCAATAAGATATAGATATATATATATATATATATATATATATATATATATATCCACATCACAGGGTACTGAATGACTGCTGTTCTCAGGCACATACTTAATAGTCATGCATAAGTTATCATAGAAAACAGGAGCATCTATTTACTCTTGAAGTCTGTTAGCCTTAGTGCTCATCCTTATTCTTGTGCCTTTCTCATGACAGATATAGAAGTAACTCTGCTTATACAACCATGTTAACTATAATGATGAAAAACTTCCAACCAGCCATTTTAGGGTCAAGTTATACCTAAGCATGCTATTCAACACAACAGAGTAGATGTGATCAAACTCCCCATATCTCTATGTGCCATGTAATTAAAAATGGCTGCATTTCATTTCGTCAAAGGCACAATTATTCTGAGAAAACCAAGATGTCAGTGTCTTACTTAATTCAGCTCTGCCAGAGCAGTTACTTCAGCAAATTGTTCTTCAGTACGAAGACCCCCATGACATAATCTCAGAGACGAGCCTTAAATGCCAGAGAAAATGAGCTCTAGATCAACAGGTTGGCAGCTTCGATTTCTCTGTTACCTTTCATCTTTCTTTGCAACTTGTGCCCCTTAGTATGCCTATACATTTCAAGCTGGATTTGGAATTTTCTCAGTGTGTAGGATACTGGAGTTTGTCTTCTGTTTCATGTAGCATCTAAGTTTCAGATCTTTTCCTTTTGAGTTTTTTCCCCAGTAAAACTGTTTGGACTCTTTTCCAGAACACTCTGGTAACATGATACATAGAGTTGTGGATGTCTATCTTCAGTCCAGGCATCATTGTTTTTGCTGCCAATATTTGGTTTGTGACAGGAACACAACAGTAACACAGTCTACACCAAACAGATGTGAGTCCAGTTTGTACTTGACTTATTAGGGTCTTTCCTTTTCTCCCATTTCATTAGTATAGTCTGTATTTTTATTTTAGGGAAACAATTAACTATTGTTTTTAATATTGTAGTCATCCTACCCTCAGCAACACATATCACCATCTCTGTAAAATATCCTTAGAAATATCTAAAAAAAAAACCATACTAACATCCCTATACATATTTATGCATTGTTATTTATTACTTTTTGTATTTATTTGCTAAGAGGGAGCTCCTGATTCTTTCAGAGCCATCTTCACGGATTTCAGTAGAAACTCTTAAGACATTTCTAGGACATCAAGTTTTTAAAATTGTGCTCCTGGTAACCTCCGAACATCATTATTAGGCCTACAAGTCATTCACTATTTCCTATGTTCCAACTTTAATTTCCATTCTAATTTTAAAATATAGTAGCACTTCTTTTTTGGTCTGGTGGAAGAATTTCCTTTGACCATTGTCTTTCTCACCAAGTGGGACTAGAGCATAACAGGAATATGTTTAGGTTTAGATAAATTTCCCTACTGACCTACTCATGAAGGAAACTTTAGTGATATCCTTTCTGTTAACCTATAACTACATCATGTGAGACCAGGTAGCTTACTAGAGTGATAGCCATGGAGAGAATGGAGATTTGGAGGCTGCTATTTGCAGCTTATGCAAGTCCAATTTTGGATGTTACATTTCTAGCTCAACAACTAATTGCTTCTGAACTTGAATTGCCTCAAACCTACTTGGCTTGATTTTAGATAGAAGGCAACTTGACACCATGACAAGGTATTTTGTCTTTATGTGTGCCTTTTTTTTGTAATCTTTACTGCACAATCTCATCTTTTTGTAATATACTTCTATTATGATTACTTATAATAATTTCATACAGCACAGGCTCATCTAAAAAGATGAATGGATGGAGATACAGAGATAATGTGGTACATTTACACAGTAGAAAAACAATGGGATCTGGAAATTTGCTGGTAAGTGGATGGAATTAGAAGAAACCATCCTGAGTAAGCTAACCAGTGACAAAACGATTCACTTGTATATGGTTTTTAGATATAGGGAAAAGGATTACCAGCCTTTGTGCTCACTCATATATGTTTTTTAAACATAGAGCAATGGATTATCAGCCTACAATCCACACCACAAGAAAAGCTAGAAAACAAAGAGGATCCTAAGAGAGACATACATAGACCCCTAAGAAGGGGAAACAGACAAGATCTCCCAAGCAAATTGAGATCATGGGGGAGGGGAGAAGGAGTTACGGGGAAGAGGAGGGCATGAGGGAGCAAGAAGATTGAGTCAAGGAAAGAATAGAGGAGAGCAAGAAAAGAGCTACCATAATAGAGGGAGCCATTATAGGTTTTAAGAGATATCTGACACTAAGAAAATGTCCAGAGATCCAAAAGGATGACCCCAAATAACAATATAAGCAATATTGGAGAGGCTACCTTAAATGTCATTCCCTGATAATGAGATTGATATCTAACTTATATACAATCATGGAGCCCTCATCTAGTAGCAGAAGCAAACACCCACAACTAAACACTGAGACAAACTCTTGAAATTCAGTTGCTGAGAGGGAGAAGTGATAAGAAAAGGGGTCAAGACCAGGCTACAGAAACCCACAGAGACAGCTGGCCTGAACAAAGGGGAGCTAATGGACCCCCAGACTGATAGCTGGGAAACCAGCATAGGACCTACCCAGATTCCCTAAGGGTAGTGTTAGTTGGGAGGACTGGGAAGTCTATGGGGCCTCTGGTAGTGGATCAGTATTTATCCCTAGTATAGAAATGGACTTTAGGAGCCTATCCTACATAGAGGGATACTCCTTCAGCTTTGACACATGGAGGAGGGTCTGGGCCTTGCTGAAAATGGTATGACAGACTTTGACTCCCCATGGAAGGTCTACTCTCTCTGGGCGAAAGAAAGGGGATGGAAGGTGGGTTGGTGGGGGAAACAGGGAGAGGGCAGGAGGGTGCAGGAAACAGGTTTGGCATGGAAAACAAGTTTGCTTCAAATTTAAATAAAAAATTATTTTAAAAAAGTATGAAATGACAGCCATAAGACATGCCTAACTTTCTGTGCTACTCTTTTTATATCTCAAAACTTCTTCCAAGGACTTTTCCTTCATTATACCCTATTTTGTCTTTCAGTTAAAAAATGGGGTAAACTGTTATCAAGTATGGGATTTGTTGCTTGAATATACCCTGAAATGGCTCAATACATAATGCAACTTCTTTTATTGGCAGGCACTGTGAATGAAACATTTTTTTTTCTAACTATGGATTCAATATTCCAGATGGTGCTGAAATATTGAACTGTGCAGATCTTTACTGATGAGTAAAAGCACATTCTTGAGCTCATATCTTAGCAAAGCTTCTATTACATTTGTCAATTTGGGTCATCAATTTTGGATAAAACAATGTCTCCATAAGGAAAATATCTAGATAATTGAATTTTTTTAGGTTTGAGGAAGTGAAGAAGCTTGGGGGAATATACATATACACATATATGTATATATATTCATGAATTATGTATATATATATATATATGTACTCATAATTTTGTTTATATGTAACTGCATGTAGTTACAAGTACAAGTACATAGTACAAGTATCTTTGAAGTGCTTATGGTAACCCCTTGACAGGGAGAGAAAATGTATATTTAAATGTATATTTAACATATCACATACCTCTAAATTTGTTCTAATATTTCTGCCACAATGATTGGAGTTGATCCTTATATTTCATTGGGTTTGGGTAGACATATATGTATCTCATCATTCAACTTGTTCTAGTGGAGGACAATTTTTAAGCTAAATGACATATTTTCCAAACAATATATCTTTATCCTTTCCCCTATGATATAATATTGATGTTGATTTGTTGATTTGCTCATTAGTAGAAGGCCATAATAAAAGATCTCTGCTTATTCTAGCCACTGTATGTCATTCTTTTTACTGAGACATAGTAGCTTATGTGAAATTCCTGCCAATGACAGTAATAAGCCCATTCTAATGTATATAGGAATCTTGAGAATGTCCATTAGATCTTGCAAGTTCAGAGTGACTTGCTGGATCAGATTAAACCCTATTGTCTTGGCCATCATGTACCTCTAAGAAAGTATTGATTATGATGATACCTTAGGCTCCCAAACACAATGTTAATTCAAATTTTGTACCAATGACTGTCCAAATATCTACACATCTCCTTTTTCTAACACATGAGTACCCGACTAAACATTTATATGATTATTGGAAAGAAGTAAAATTGTCTTGCATTCATCTGCTATGTCTATATATGAATCTTCTTCACAGACCATTAGCCTCTCCATTGATGAATGGATTCTAAGTGTGAGATCTCAGATGTGAAGCCTGGGTATGAGATCATAATTTTACTGAAGCAGTTTTCTTAAGATTCCTAATGATCCATGGTTGACTTCTTCGGTTTTTATAGATAGAACAGTAACTCTTCTAAGTACCCATCTATCTTCTTCCTCTGACTACATTATTTCATTAAGTATTTCACAACTCTTTGCAAGTCAGGCCCTTCTGATTAACATTTTCATCCACTGTTCAAAACAATATTTGCAACTTTTTCCCTGTTGCTTACTAATTACTACACCCACATGGCATCTTCTTGAATTGTAATAATTCTTATTTTTATTCAAAAGCTAAGTTAGTGAGCGCATACACTTTAACCTTGGCTTATACAATACCATCACCATCGAACTTTATGAAAACATTAGTATTTCTGTAACCCAGAGTATTCTTGCTGTCTATATAAATGTGGTGCCTTCATGGTCTTACATCACAGTAAGACTTTTGACATTATATGGTACTTTCATTCTAATGTGTACAATTCCTTGTAGGTTTTTATTCTTCTCTATCATTTCTATATGTTTTCAAAACATTTCTTTATCATAATTGTGAGGCATTAATTTTCCTGAATGGGTAAGAATTAATATAACAGTGGGCTAGAGCCATTTCCCATGGTCTGTCCTAGGTTGTTAGTGGTGTTATGTTAATAGTATTTCAAATTTAAATGCCTATTCACTGATTCTTGTCTGGTACCCTGAGTAGCGATTTCTATTTGTACTTTGTTCTTTCCTGTTGGTTTGGGATTCCAGGCCTTTGGAGGTGCTTTACCATTTACTATTGCACTTCCCTTAGAGGACTTTCTTTTTTCTGGCTGATACGATGTAATGTGAAGCATAGATATTATTACTCTATGAGGAGAGAATAAATAGATCATTACATGAGAAAGAGGACATACCAATACTGGCAAACCAGATACTTGTGTACTGCTTCTAAGGACACTCTTGCCCTATGAAAAAATGAACTACTACAGGCTCAGACACTCTGTGTTCACTGACTTTCTACATTACAGTGAGGAATCTATAATGTGTTCTTATTGTTTCCCCCAAAGCATCCAATTATCCTGATACACATTTGAGTGCATTTCCATCCTCTGATGTCCCATCTCAATTTACTATTGTTAATTTTTCCAGCATTGCATCCAAAACATGCACAGGAGCTCTTAGCCCTCTACTTAACCAAAGTGATGTCATCCTCACTCCCTGCCAGTGATCCACATTTACCATCCTCTGCTTCCTAGGAAAAAAGCCGGTGTAAAAAGTATGAATCCAATTATTCGGAAAACAGATTGAAAAAGATCCTACATTTTGTACGCCAAGAGTTTCTGGGAGTGATCATAATAAGATCCTTTACTAGGGGTACATAGTCAGGGCAGAAATGGTTAAACTAGAAGTAATGAAAAGAAAATATTAACCGAATTGAGAAGGTTCTGGTCAGAAATGGCTCTTCAGTGTCCTTTGGATTTGAGGCAAGGGGTCAAACTTCAGGATCTATAATACTACAGTTAATTGCAAGAAAAAATGGAACCCTCCTTTGGGTCAGTTTTCTCCAAGTGTGCACCAATTTTGAATAGGGTTTTATAATATGCCACCAACAGGTGAAAGCCTAATCAGTAGGAGGAACAAGTGATGATGTCCCAGAGAGCAGTAGAGAGAGGCCATGGATTTCTGTAAAAGAAAAAAATTTAAAAAATAGTATTCTGAGAAATTCAGAAAATAACCAGCATACACAACTACCAACTCATTCTAATCATGAAAAACAATATGGAACCTGAGTACAGAGGAAACTTATCTCCAGGAATGGGCTTGAGAAATAGTACTCCTATGAAATTTGGGCCTCTAGGTTAAGGAGGAAGGTGAGAAAAAAAATGACTGAGAATCAAGTTCTCATTAGGACAGAGGTCTATCAGAGTTATTAAAATAAAAATCAAGACAAGACTTGCTTTAATATAGGAACATTAATGTTGTTTACTATTTGCATCTGATGAATCAGAAACTATATCACTGAAATCAGAAAACCAGGAGTTAAGGAAAAATAGATAAATTTATTCTGATCCTAGCCAATGTGAAGTTTATGACATTTTCCCTTTGTATTACAATTATTTTTATTTTTTTTCTGCAGAACAAAATGCTACATCTTGATTGAGTTTATGTTGGCGATTATGATAAACATTGATAAACAGTGAAAGAGTCAGGAAAACTTAGACTAGAGATCTGGGTTATAATAGGTCATGGAAGGACATAGAGTTGGGTGAAAGGGGAATATTAATTTATTGGCTATAGTTACCTGTGTGGCTGTAAATGATGAGGAGTGCTTGTGTAAGGATTCATTGGTTTGAGGTGTTCTTTTATCACAAATCTTTGGCAAATATTTCTGTTTATGAGCTGAAATAAATTTGAACAGAAACTTTACAATTTTCTTTGTGATTACATTGCAGTAATTTCAGTACTGTTTCCTTGGGAGTCTGGATGGTAATTACTAAAACTCCAAAGCTAATTATGTTGTTATGCTAGTGGGACTGTAGCTATGGATGAGAAGGCTTTTCCATTAACAGGCTCCATTTGTAGGCATTACAGTTCTACATTCACCCTAAACCTTGCTCTCCTACTTTCCATCCCCACAGGGACAGAGAGAAACAGTAATTCAACTAAGATGATTCTCTGATGAAGTTCTTTAAAAAAAAGTTTTTACAGAAGAGCAAATAAGTTTTAAAGCAGTACTCAAATCACCTATAACACTGAGAGATCCCGAACATGCAAAAATGCTTTTTTTTTTTTTTCCCAATGGTCTCCAAGAGAACTGAGATCTGAGATTTCTCATTAGGAATGTTATATTGAAGAATCACATCATTGTTGTGAAGAGTGAGCATCTGGCATCCACACATAAGATGCTGTTCTCATAGCTGTGAAGTAGTGTGTGTGTGTGTGTGGGGGGGGTGTGTGTGTGAGGCTTCTGTTACACATGCATCTAAATACGGATGGAAGAAAGTGTACCAAGCAACTTAAATCGAAGCGACGACAGCTGTAGCATTAACAATAGCATATTTAGGTAAACAAAAGAGCAAATTTGCTTAAATAGAATGTCACAAATTCAAATAAACAATTGTGCCTTTGAATGGGTTATTAAGCTGATGTTTTCTTCCTTTTTTTCCCCCACTAGCATATGAAGGGAAAATTAAGCACATTCAAGACAAACCTGTAACAAAGAATGTAAATGGGTAAAAGTCAAAAGAACCCGAACTGAAGCTGACACAGCAAAGACATTCTTGCAGTGCCTCTCCCATCTTCATGGAAACAGTGCACAGTCATATCTTTTAGAAAATGGAAAAAAATAAGTGCTCTTCTTTCCTCCAGCCAAAAGTTAGTGATAATTGCATTATTCTTAGTTTCCACACTTGGAATGTAGTAAGATATGTGTGTTATGGAAAAAATACAGTTCTCAAAATAATTCTAGTTTTCTGCTGATAGCATAGTACTTAATGATAAAGTTCTACAGCAGAGCACTTGTGAAGTAATTAAACTATACCTGTAGCATGTAGAAGCCCTAAGTTCTTTGTTTGTTTTTTTATGGACAGTAGTCTCAATTTTGATTCTCATGTTTATTACAAGTATTGATTTTGCACAAAACATCATTTTTAATGTTTCATTTTCTAATTTCCTTGAGGCTTAGGTATCCTGGCTATATCAAGAGCACAACAATGCTAGCACACATTTTGAGCAACTAAATGATGTAAGGAAAGATCCTACCATGAAAAGAAAATACTTACAATACTATATAGTTTCCGCATGTACCTCCATAGAGACATTAATGATCAAGTGATTTAAATATATTCTTAAAGTTGAAGGTAAACCTTAATCTCCATCACTTAATTTAGCAAAAATCACTTTATCAGTTGTGTTTCTGTCTGCGTAAGTGCATGAACACATGTGAATGGTTGCATATACCTCTGCCCATATGCAGATGCCAGAAAATGGTGGTGTGTCCTGTCCTATGATCTCAGCCAATTCTTATGAGGTCATTATTTCCACAAACTATGCATTGCTTTTGTCTTGGCTAAGTTGGAAGTCATGAAGTCCTATGGATTTTTCTGTTTCTACCCATCTTTAAACTGGAGTTACAGGCACCTGGTTTTTTATATGGGTTTGAAAAAAAATTAACTCCAATCTTAATATTTGTGTAGCCTGTTACTCAAACTGATAAGGCATCCAAATCTTCCAGTGCCATTATCTTAGGCCTTAGTCTTTTTTTCCCCCATCCACCACCCCTGAAGAATAAACTGCAACAATAGAAACTCACCTTAACTAACATTGGCTGCTTTGGAAAAATGTTTTGCTTTTATAATACTGTAGAATTGACAGAGTGGAGAATCAATTTTGATGATCTTAGCATGTTGGTTGGTTACTTCTGTTTGAACACAATGCTTTCTTGAGAATAGTGGATCCCCAGTATTTGAAGATTATTTATTTAATTAGCCAAGCATAATATGATTTGTTATAGTGAAAATGTTGTATAGTTTGCATCCACCATTTGTCTTTATAATAAAGCCTTTATTTGTCTCCTTAATAAAGCACTAATGGTTGACTTATTATATTTTGGAAAGAGATTAAATTATTATAAGAGAAAAAACAACGAAGATTTGAATGCTGGGTATATATGGCTGACTAATTCTCAAGCAGTGATTCCAGCTCATATCCACTATACTATGAATAAATTAAATGTGTTCTACTAACATATTCATGACAAACTTCTGTATCAAAAATGTGAGTCCAACCTTATAAATGGTGCTAAAGTCTCAGATAATACATGGCTTTGTAAACAGGGGCTTTTTGAAATTCAGGATGTATAATGATACAGTTAACAATTCTCTTCGCTCATCATTAGACATCTAGCACTTTGTGGTAAATCTTAGTTCTAGATTTCATTGACATTTTGTTTCTAAGCTGTACTACTTGATAATGAGTCCATTACCATGTTTTTCATGAACTTCTCTGTCCCTCAAATGTGATGAGTTTAGTTTACTCTTATACAAAACTGAAATTTTTACCACAGTACAGAGAACCATATACCAAAAGGTCATGAGGTGAGGTGAAGTGGGACATGTTGGACACGTTATACAAACTAGGGAGTCAAACGTTTTCTTTAAAGTGGCTCTGCATTGTTGTTGAGGAACCGAGTTAACACTGCAAGACTCAGCTGAAACGTGTCACAAATGTGACCATTTCCCAGCTTACCTTCAAGGATCTACATTAGGATAGATTTGTAATCTTTAGTCTTCAGAGTGAGAATAGGAATTTTTAGGAAGAATTAAAAAGGTTCACACTTTTGAAATGTCACAAAAATTTAAGGCCAAAACAGAGTGGGTTCTTTTCACTTCCAGGGACTATAGTAAGCTTCCAGTTCTCAACCAAACATGTGACCTCTTGCATTGATGTGCTTTCCATCTATTAAAGCTGGCAGGCTCATTTTGACTCTATATTGGAGGATCCTCGTATAACCCAGTCCCATTAAACTGGCATTATTAACTTTGGTGGATAGAGAAGTTTCTAAAATCCAGCTTATATTTAACAGTGAGCACAAAATGAGTGTGCTTACTGTGAGCTGTCCATGCAAGGGTTATTGACACCTCAGTCTTTTCATCATCATTTTCAAGAGAATGTACCTGGGACTTTGTAGACATGTATTTGTTCTCTAAGTTGCTTTTCCTGTGTCAGTATAAATGTGGCCCAAAGGCGAAACTTCCACACCCCTACAAGACTTGTTCTCTGATCTATTTTGACCATGCCAACCCCATTTCCTTTGTTAAAGACATCCTTGATATCCTTTCCTAGGTCACAGTAAGTTGGTGTGTTACACATACCTACATCTGAAAGAGGACCTGTCCCCTTCAACCAAGTCAATGCTGAATGGCTCTTGAGCCAACACCATCCATACCTGTTTCCATCAACTTTGAAGTTCAGGAAAATGCTAAGGCAAGTTTATTTCTCACGAATTTTATTCACAGTTTTCTTCCTTGTAAACATTCAGTTTAACATGGATGTAATGGATTTGTAATCATGGGGCTTGTGAAATATGACAATGACTATAAGATCATTTATAGGCTTGATTAAAATATAAACTATCCATCATACTGTTTTTAAAAATTTATGTATAATGGGATATAAAGAAATACAGTTGCTTAATCATGAAAATATACACAAAATTGTGAAAATGTAGATGTTGGACAGTCAAGAAATGACCAGTTATATATGTGATATTCCTGAGGCATATACGAGGAATTTGAGCATATTCAAAACTTGCTGTACTGGCAATCTCAATCAATCCATAGCCAAGAGTAATCACTATCTTATACTGTTTTGTGAATTCCATTGATCTGATCTAGTAAAATTTGTACATAAATTAGGTGGGATTTACAGCCCTACAATGTCTCTTTCTTCCATTTCTCAACCAAAATCTCATGATTATTACTGATTATTTGCATATTTTTGCTGGACTATTTCACTATATATATATTATCTTTTCAGGTACTTCTTACCTACTTAATCCAACACCTGTACTCCTCAGGAACTTGTTCCTATTGACTATATGTTAGTTCCCCAGTATGAGTTTCAATTTTCTAGTTAATTTTTAAATATTATATATTATCTCCTGTAAATATTATGTCATAAAACTCAGTAGTTATCTTTTCCTTTTATAATATACATTACCCTTTTACCAAGGGACTTAACTAAATATATTTCACATTTTTCTGAAAAATAATAATATGCAATGAATTTAAGTGGACTAAAACTTTAAAACACGGTTTCTGTCAAAATATGAAGCTATGTCTCATCAACTCCATATGAGTATATACATGAGTATAACTTTTTAAATCTATGATGCCTGTGTAGTTTAGCAGTCAGCCAAAGCTTAGGTATAAGCTTAACTTTACTATTTTCTTTGTCTATTTTTAGACATATCATAATCATGTGTTCCACCTATTTTCTTAAGAAAGCCACAAATAGACTAAAAGACAATAGAATGAAAAGTAAATGCACCTTTTTCCATTTCTTCAATTTGTTTTCTTCTTGGGATTCCTAGGATTTTCTACATTATGAATAACTTTTCATTCAGTGAGTGAAACAGCCAGGTGTGTTTCTTTCTCTAACATTTTTATGACTCCTTGGCTTCCAAATAATCCCTTCGCATTTGATAACACACACCCCTACTCTAAACTAGTTCACTGCTTCTAGCCAATAAATTATAAATTGGGTTACCTGTGTTGACACTGGTAGGAATGTCCTCAGCTGAAGCCACAAATTCTTCCATGATGTGACAAATAGATTTTCTTTGGATATCTTTCATTGTCATGCAATAGCCAATTGTAATAATTTTAGCTAGATCTTATTTTTTTTTCTTCATAGGAAAGACATACAATAATTTTATTATGTCACTGGCAGAAGCAGTTCTCCACATGAATAATTAAAAAACCCAACTAATATGTTTGTGCCCATTCTTTGTTTGGATTAACTCTGCTACAATATCAAACATTTTTTCTCATGAACATAATTTCTGTGCTCAGCATTATATAGCAAACTACTTTCTGATTACTTTCAGTTTTAAAACATTGAACCCAAACTTTAGAAGGCACACTAAAAGATACACACCAAAACTTTAAATTGAATTCAACACTAAAGGGCTAGTAGTCAGAGCTAAATAGGGAAGATATTAAAAGAGACTTTTAATAACACCTTGTGATTCTTATATATTCACATGTCCTTAGCTGATTGATATGTCTAGGAGTTATCAAATTAGTGAACAGATTTTATATGCTTACAAAAAATTTGTGGAAATTTAACTCTGAGATTTTATGTTGTGCTTTTTATCTTATCAAACATTCATTTTCATATATTTTATATAAATTAATATTATTCAATTATTTCCCATATTACCAATATCTCTGGCATCTGCAAGAATTCTATCATTGTGATGATAAAGCTCATAAAGTTATTACTGGTAACCTATAATCTTTTCAACTCATTTGATTTTTGTTTGTTTTTGGAGACAGGGTTTCTTTCCATAGCTCTGCTGTCCTTGAACTCAGTGATTTGTCTGCCTTTGCCTCCCAAGTGCAGAGATTAAAGGCATGTGCCACTACTGCCCCACACAACTGGAAATGACTTCTGTTTTAGAAGCTGTGAAAAGGATATGATGTATAGGATTTTATACAAAGCAACAAATTTAAAATGAAGAAACCAAGATATTGTGATTTTTATGGATTAGTTGAAACTGGACTTTTCTTTGTTTTTGAGAGGCCGCACTGGTGCAGTGTTCCTGTAAAGACTGCAAATACCTGCTCCAATACTTGTCTGGAGGCCTTACTTTTACCATCTATAATATATACCAATTCAGTATACCTTCAATAGAGATGTGGTAATAAAAAACATGTACTACATTTAAATGGATTTGAACAGTTTTTACTATATTATCATTGTTTCCATTTAAACACCATAGAAATAGTAAGGATCAATTCAGTACATGTTTGAAGCAAATGGATGTGTAATAATGGTGTTTGGATTAATTAATCACTGCAGATACTCAGCTCAAAGCTTTTTAATTGGACTTATGTCCTAGAGGCATTCTGGGTTGTTAGAAAGCTCTGAAAGAAACTTTCCAAAGACTTTTTGGTTTGAATACTGATTTCTTCTCCTCTGTGAGACTATGAACCTTTTAGTACTGAGTTTTACTTAAGGACTCAGCTAATGTCAGACAAATAAATATTTATTACCATTTAAAAATAATTATGTTAATACTATGCTTATATATATACTATTCATATATATATATATATATACTATGCATATATATATATATACACACATATATGTCAATACCCTGCTTTTCTCTAAGTGTTACTGGCAGCCACTTTCCACTCAAAACTTGTGGGGAATCAAAGAACGTGGCACTAAGATGTGCTCCTCCATCTGGCCTCTTCATGTTATAAGATTGCATTACTTAATTAAGTTGTAAATTTAAGCTAACTTTAGTCTGCATGTACCATTTCTTTTTATCAGTATATACTTTTAAAAAAATAGTATACACTGCTGTTTCCTAGATGTCCAGTAATACAATTTATATCATTTAAGATATTTGAGATTGTTGCACTTGTGATTCACTTCCCAGTAACTTATCTCAGAATAACCTCGGCAGAATCATCAAATATGTTTATGAGTACAAGTCAATGATGTTGTATGAATGCAGTCAAAACATTTCATTGTTCTGTTTTCCAGACAGCTCAAGGTATAATTTCAGTTTCAGATTGTTATCAAAACTTTGTTGCCTGTCATCTAATTGGTAATTACCTCCACCTGCATCTGAGAATCTTTCAAGGCCACAATCATAATTATAGATTTATTTAAATAATCATTTTCAATATCAAATGGAACAAAAGAGAGCAGTCCTGAACCTATTTGAGCAAATTTTATAATTATTGGGAAACAGTATGACTCAGAGTCAATTATCCAAGTTAAAAGGGATGGAAGGATTGATAGAATGTCAGAGGACACACTTTGTCAGTTTTGAAACACAACTTAACATGGTTTTTGTGCTAGTAAATATCCAGGAAGACAGATTCACAATTATAAAAATGTACTCTTTTTTTTTAAACAGAAGCAACTACTGTAAAATTTTGAAATTTCAAAATGTTATAAAAGAAGATGCTTCACAAAAGACACTGATTTTCTGTTTCTAAGAGCACTAAATTTGCGATGAACATTCTAACAAGAATGAATGCTTTAGACATTACATATCTTTGAATATATGTATTACATAGTATTTGAATATATGTGCACTTGTTTTTGTGTCTGTTTCTGTAATGAAGGATAAGCTTTAATTGATATGAAAATTACTCAAAATCCTCCCTTTTTCTCTACTTTAGCCTCCCTGAGCACTGGAGCCCAAGTAAAATGAATTTGTTAAACATCAAATAGCCCTAAAAATTGTTATTATATATAACATTCAGTCATGGCCCCATGACTTATTATTTTGATGACTATAACATAATTATTAACTCCCTTCCAAGTGTCCATTTATTTGTCATTGTAGTAGGACAAATAACCCCTTTATATGATAATTAAATAATAAATGCATAGAAAATACATCAGACATCATTTCTAACACATAAGGAGTTTAATAATTAGTAGTTGTCAATAAGGTAGGAATTATGACTTAAAAATCACCTTAATTATTCTTGTTTTTTCTACTTTGTTTCTTTCTTTCATCTTTCTTTCTCTCCTTGTTCCTCTCCCTCTTTGTTCCTTTATCCTCTCTTTGTCTGTCTCTCTACTTTTTGTAAACTATGGAGCATATTTATACTAAATAAACACTCTATTACTGAGCTGCACCCTCATTACACTTTGCTGTTTTTTGTGAAAAGATTTGGAAATGTTTAAATTATAGTTTTTAATATTCAAAAGGATATATACACTAACAGGTTCACTGATACCAATACATTCGTGCAAAGACAACGTGTTTTAAAGAGCAATGGTATCACAGAGAATATCTCTTTCTCTATTATTCAGAAGACGTGTATTACACAGATTCAGGTGATTTTCTGAATTACCAATTATTTATGTATTTTTTGTGACACTAAACCTAGAGATTTGTTCATGGAAGGTCACAACTCTACCCCTGAGCCATGTCTCTAGCCTTTCAATTTATTTTTGTTGGAAAATCTAGGTGCAGATTTTCTGATCCCTGACTACCCCATTATATACCACTGCATAACATGTGTGAAGTATACACACACACAATGATAGATGAGCCTCTATATTTTCAAGATTCTAATTGAAGTTGCAAAATGTGCTTTTCACAAATGTATCTGCCATCAAAGTAGTAAAACACACACCTTACTTTCATTTTGTACTTGCTGTGGAAACTCACAAGTATTTGTCTGCGTCACACTCAAATTTTCTTTGTCTCTGAAGCAGAGGAGGCAGGTGATTTCTTCTGCAGAATGAATTTTTCTGCCACCGTTACTCACCTACTCCCTTCTCTGTATTTCTATAGGTTGGCTTTATGGGGAAAGTGAGAAACTTACCATCTGTTTAAGTATTTTTTTCCAAGAAAAATTAGAAAATTTTTCTGCCAATTTTAGCTATCGTTAATCTTCACTCATTGCCTGTTTTTAAGTTTATATACCTAGTGCTGTGTAGTTGGAGTAATTAAGACAACCCCTATTTTTACAATGTCCCTCAGAAACTTAAGAAGACTAAAATTTTGTTCATGTGACATTGATTTACATAGTATCTATTCTTATATGATATGTATAAGGGCATGTGGTTATGCCATTATTTAAAATCCATGGAAAATGATATCCCTAATTTAACTAATGTAAAATCACTATATTTATGGAATTTTGATGTATATGGGTAACATTATAGCTGATGATATACTTAGTTCACATATCTTTTCTGTTTTTCTAGGTAGTTTTGTAGTGCGAGGCATTGTACCTAGGGGCTTACCATTCTATTACAGAGCTATATCCCAGCCCTATGTTAATATTCTGGATATGTTGCCGCTGACACCTATCCATACATTTGTTTTTCATTCTATAGTAAATAAATGCAAGAGAAAACTGGAGTGGAAGCAACAATGTAAAATATCAAGTCAATAGCCATGGTCCTACGTATTTTATATTTGCATCCATTTGTCTTATAAATGCAAATAAAAATATTATGCTTGGTAAGTACTTACCAAACCATAGTCTCCTGATATGATCAGTCTGAATTAAAATCAGGTAGAATTGAAAGGATCACCACAAGACTGAGGCTGACACAAGTTTATTCCAAGCAATCAGACTTTATGTACACTTATCGAAACAGAATACAAAATGGTAGTTGCTGTGATACAAGAATGTCTACAGCATACACAAGATTAATGCCTAGCACAATTGTTTTGCCAAACTTCTATATACTTTAGTGACATCTAAAGAACACAGAATAACACAGGTGACCTTAAGGAAGTGCCTTGATTTCTCAGAAACTGAAAGGCATATAGTGCCCCAGAAGCAGTGAACTTAAACCTCAAAAACCTATGACGCATGCCTCCTGAGATAACTAGGCCAGGCCAACTCCAGGATTATCTGCATTGATGGTACAAGAAGTAATTATAGTAGATAATGGAGATATGAGCTAAAGTTTTACACCATACCTAAGTACAAAATCCGAGTTAACCATTGAACTGCTTACAAGGAATTAATGCATTGTTACACAGATCTGAAAGAGCCTTCCTAGATGTACACAGAATCAGTTCTGGGTTTGTATGAAGGAACTGATAATATTTATACATTTCTGTACAGGTAAATTAATTGACATATAGTACTAAACCCAATTTCAAGAATGCAGTAAATCTCCCTACATATTGAGATTTTGTTCTTCAGATCCTTTAAGAAGTTATGTGTATGAAAAAGGGGCTGCCACATACCTAAGCACCTGTTTGAAATTTGTATGTGATTTATGCATGAGGAATTAGAAATATAATACATATGAAATAATTTGGCAATATATTATCTTACACCTACTCCTTTTCTCATACCAGAAAAGCATTTTACCTATGGTCTTGATAAATAAATACCTGACATATTGTTGCATAGTAATATATGATTAGAAACATCAGATTCAGCAGGGGTTGGCTCTACATGAAATTGTTCTCCTGCTGCTCTGTGTTCCATGAAATAAAAAAAAAGAAAAGAAGAAATCTAGTGGGAAAATCAATTCACACCTAATATCTATGAATTTAAAGTTCTAGCCCTTTCTAGGACATACTCACTGAAAGAGAGTTCATATTTAATTTCAAGGAATACAACTCCATTTGTGAATATTGGAGAAGGCATTGTTTAGAAAAAGGCTCAGTCCCATTAGACATGTTACATAACTATTTTTGAAAGATTATAAGTTTCAACCCATACATTGTCTTAGAAAGGAGGTCTGATTCTCAGTGATTAAGTAGCCTTTTTGCAATGGGGATCTTTTAATGCATGCAACTGATAGCAGGTAACAATGTACTTATAAACAATACAATCAGAAGACATGAATGTGTGGAAAGGGATTTCATCCATCTGGAAGATACTCCCTAAGCCAGTGCTGATTGTTAATAGGGGTTCTTATTTTGACAAATTTTGATTGCAGGTGGCAAAACAAGTCTTCCCTCTTGCACTGGGATTTAGAATGGAGAATCCTAGCAAAACTTGAAGCTCCTTCTGCTCATGCTGCAGCAAAGCTGGGAGTTAGCTTTCATTTGTAATTTCCTTGGGGATCGGTAGGCTCAATTATCAGCAGGGAAGATATCAGTCTCTGGAAAAGCTAAGGATGATGCCTACTGAATTTCCTCACTTAATATGCATCAAGAAGTGGACATTGACCTTCCGTGAGTGCAGCTTTCATTTACTGGGTAATGAAGCAATTTGCTGTCAAATTGTTTCATCAGACTGTATTAGTCACCTGGGATACAGTGGATGAGGGTTTTAATTTTATTATTTTCATGAGACCAGACCATTGTGGTTGAGTTCAGTTTAAGAAGGCCAGTACACATCTTTTCTGTAGGTTTCTTAGAAAGGGACTTATTTATTTATTTGTGTTTGTTTATTTATTTATTTATTTATTTATTAAATAGCTGTGTATACTGGTATTTAGAATTGATTTGGTTTTTAATTAGCCCTTAGATTTGACAAGAGGGCACATTCCAAGTTGTGTCTTTTAATCTGATAGATTGTCAGAGAACACTTGGCAAGACATTTCTTTTCACAAAAGAAGCAAGATCCACATCACTCTGAAAGTGATTTCTAAACAAGGTGTGACTCAACCTTTTTCAATGATGTATTTACCTGAGTGAATCCTTTACTGGAACAAATGAAAGTTCTACCTGAGAAAGTTCCCTTAAGTTTCTATCTGTTTAATGTAAGTTATTCTTTCATTCAAGTGAATATAAACTTCTGAATCTTATTTCAATCTGAACCCTCTGCATCCATGATGTTTATTGTATGGTGCATTTCCATTAACAGAGATAAACAGTGGTATGGCCCATGATCTCATGTGGCATTTCAACCTGGTTTTTTTGCAATTTTTAAAGGAATTAACAAAAGCCAATACAGAAAGAGAAATGATTTGTCTTTCTGATGGATGTCTTCATGTTTGAGTCTTTGTCAAATTACATCATGAGATTACAAACTCAAAAGTTCTGCTTTTTTAATTCTTTTTGAATACTATTTTATTGTCCTATAATTCAATATTGATATTATTCTATTGGGCTTTTTATAAGAAAAAAGTAGAAAAAAATCTCATAATTTTGTTTTACAATTCCGTTATTGAAATACTTGTGTGAGTTCAGGTATACATGTGCTCACATATGTAAATGTGAGTAATGTGGATGGCTGCATTTGTATGGTACGTGTTTGTATTTGTACGTAAAAGCCAGTGGACAACCTTAGATGCTGTTCTTTCCGTACTATCCACCTTGTTCTCTCTGCCATGAAATTGAGAAGTTAGACTAGACTACCTGAGAAGTAAGCCCTGCTCTGTATCTATCTGCCTTCAGCACTGGAATTATGATATACACCACACTTTAAAAAAAAATGTGGCCTTGACAAGGAACTCAGGTCTAATATTTACTACTCAAGTACTTTCATATACTTTACTGAACAACACAATATCTTAGTAATGAGTTGCACTCTTCAGACCGAAAATTCCAAATTATTTAAAATCCTCGAAAGAAAATCTCATCACATTAGAAAAAAGTCAGTATGCTCTTGTCTGACTTCTGTTGAACCTGTATCAAATGGTTTTATAGATATGTATGGGTATAAATTTTATCATTTATCAAATTGGTATTATAATTAAAGGTAAAGACTGTTGTAAGTATTTATGGAAAGCCATAGTGTTTACTAAGAACAGCCAATGTAAATGCTTTTGTTAAGTGTAGAAGTTTGGAGCGGCAGACTGGTTTCTTCTAGTTTCTTCTTAGCTTTGTGTATTTTTTTTTGTTTTTTTTTCTTTTCCTTTCTGAAATCTATTAGTCATATGTGTCTTAACTGGTAGCAGGACTCTTTATTCTGAAAAAAAAAAAAGGTCAATTTTATTATTGTCTGAGCATGGCAGATCTTTTTGCACAGACTTAGTTGTTTTAGATCAATTATTTGGTATGGAATCAACACACGTTGCATAAGAGTTATAATTGGGCATATTACTGTATATAATCTTCTTTTATAACAAATGGAAGGAGGCTCCTTTAAAATAACCATAAAATCACAATATAGCCCACATATAAACTAGTAACATACTTCTCAGTTGTTATTATGAAACATTATGTATTCAACATAATTATATTGCTGTACTTTTATATGACTGGCAGTGTGTTAGGAATGCTACAGCAATAGTGCCACAAATATAGTAATATGGTACACTATAATGTTATTCTGGCTATTATGTCATTGGTGAGAGACAATTCAACTGCTTTGTAATCTTATGATATTACTGTCATATATACTCCTGGAATTTACAGAACTCTTTTGTGGCATGTGACTGTATTTGCTAACATAAAAATTTTCATTGATAAACTTCTAGGATTGAAGTAGAATTTACTGTACACAATTTATTACTAAGTTATTCTGTTTGCTATATAATTGGCTCAATTTCACCACAATGCAGCAGACATAGGTACAGGTCTACAATGAACCATTTACATTTAATTCATTCCACATCTCCTAGTAGTTCCTGATACAGTTCATATTTGATAATAGTTCAGTTAGATGTTAGGCAGCTGAATATATCTGTGCAAATCTAAAAATAAGTTATGGCTGATGAGATGTCTCACTGAGTAAAAGATATGTCTAACACAAACCTGAAGATCTGAGCTTGATCCCAAGGATCTATAGGAGAGGGTCCAAGGAGAGAATATGTTCCAGGAGTCAATAGCTAGGAAATGGGAACATGCTACTATCCACCAGTCTATGAAGGAATAATAAAACACGGAACATTTATACAGTGGAATATTACTTCACTGTTTAAAAAATGAAATTCCCAGGTGGGTGGATGGAGTTGGAAACAATCATTGTGATTGAAGTAATCCAAATACACATCCATTTTCTCTCATTTGTAGATGCTAGTCTTGAGTCTTCAGATATGTATGTTACTTTTGGCATACCAGGAAATTATTAAGGAACTACTAGGTGAGGTGTTCAGTTGAGGGGTGATGTAAATGCAAAGGTATGAAAGGTTAAAGGGGAAGGAATAAATAGGAAGAGGGATGAATGGAGAGGCATGGTAAATTAGAGAATATGGAGGAGGAATAGTTAACACTAAAGCCATTTCTAATAGTCATATGGAAACATAGTTCTGTAGCAGCCTCTGAAATTGTACATACAGGTATATGAAATGAGTCAAAATGAATTTAACCTACAATGCTGCAACAATACTACTACTAGCTGCCACAGAATAAAAATGAAAATGCCTATCCCAGGAATAAGTTACCACTATTGAACTGTTGGCAAGTAAGCTTTATAAATACTCTCAACAATATAGGCTGTTGACAATGTTCTTTGTTACTCTCCATAAACTGATGGGAAGACCTCATTTTTTTTTGTTATTGTTTACTTGAGTCATAGAACATGGTGAAACCAACCTGGTATCTCCCTGGAAGTTTCATCTCTACAGACTAGCTTTTACCAAATGGGAATGTGATGTGCGTATTTGTGGAGAAGTAAATGAATCACCAGTCTTACTCAAGTGCAACTTCTGCAAGCTACAACAATAACTCAACGGGCAAGTTGGCAACCTATGGCCACTGTAGCAATGTTACTAGAGTAACCAGTTACTGTATGATTGGATTTATGTCACACTATATAAGTTGAAGCCCATACTTGGCACTTTTAATCACTAAAAATAATGTCTATATCATACATTGTGCTGGTTGTTGTTGGTTTTTTTTTTTTTTTTTGTTACCTTGACACAAGCCATAGTCATCTTGCAAGAGAGAATGTGGAGGGACTACCTCCATTATATTGGCCTCCAAAATAGTGTGAGGGACATTTTCTTGACTAATGACTGATGTCATAGGACCCAGTATACTGGTGGCAGGTAGCCCCAGGCTGTATAAGAAAGCAAGGCTGAACAAGCCATAGAGAGATGGCCTGTAAGAAGTATTCTTCCATTACATCTGATTCAGTCCCAGGTTTCTGTCTTGAATTGTTGCCTTGACTTCCCTTCATGGTGAATTTCAACTATAAAGTGAAATAAACTATTCCCTTCCCAAATTGTTTTTGGTCATGCAATTTAGAACAATAATGGAGAGAAAATTAAGCCACATTTCCTCTTCTCAAGTTCATGGATCATGTAAGCAAAGAGATCAGAAAGATTATATGATCCACAGATGTCAAATGACTGCAAAGAAACTGTTTTCTGGACTCAACCAGGAAGTTGTACATACAAATTCATAGCAGTTGAAGATCTCTCAACTCATACACAAGATCTCTGCCAGCTTAGGCCAGAAAAAAAAAAATTCTAACATGGAAAGAGGAAATTGGGACGATGTCTCACCCCTTTCTAAAGATTCATTAGTTTATAGCTGGTTATACATTGCTTTATATCTTGTATTCACTTACAAGTGAGTAAATATCATGTCTATTTTTCATGGTCTGGGCTATCTCACTCAGAATAAGATTTTCTAGTTCTTTCTATTTGCCTGCAAATTTCATGATATTATTGAATTTTACAAATGAGTAATACTCCATTGTGTA
This sequence comes from Cricetiscus sungorus, assembly GCA_030556225.1. Classification (NCBI taxonomy): domain Eukaryota; kingdom Metazoa; phylum Chordata; class Mammalia; order Rodentia; family Cricetidae; genus Cricetiscus; species Cricetiscus sungorus. The sequence goes on from JANBXA010000600.1 coordinate 38,828,529, forward strand.
AATGTACCACATTTTCTTTATCCATTCTTTTGTTGAAGGGCAGAGACACATGGATCTCCCTGATAAAGGGAAATAGATGAGATCTCTTGGGTAAACTGGGGGCAGGGGTGTGCTAAAGGGGAGGTCATGAGGAATGAGAACATGAGGTAACTGGATGGTCAAGTTGAAGAAGGATAGTGTAGGAAGGATGGTCCAGTTGGGTGGAGGGATGGAGTAGAAGAGCAAGGAAAGAGATATTATCTCAATAGAAGGAGCCATCTGCAAAGTGTTAAAGTCAATATAACCCATCCTTAGGGGGAGATGTCACATGTACTCTGTAGTCTGGTGAACTCTACCCTGTTTTCTATATGACTGAGACATGTTAGATCCTGGATCTTAAAACTATGGAGCCCATATTTATGATAATTGTCACATGTTATGAGTATGTTTCCCACTAGCCTGGTCCCATAGCTGTGTCAGACCCAAATAACATACAGAGACCTTGTATGAGATATAATGCTGTTGGTCTGTTACTAGAGATTGTTATTGGCTAGCTCTGTCTTAAATATCAACCCATATCTATTAATCTAAGTATTTCCACGTGGTCTTATCTTACCGGAGAGAGGATCTGGAGTTCTACTCTCTTGGTCCTACTTGTTGAATCTCCTTCCTCTCCCCAATACCTCCTTGTCTCCTAGTCCCACTTATCTTCCTTTCCTATTAGCCAGCAGTGCTTTTTTCATTAACCAATAAAAGAAACATATTTACAGGATGCCATCTCCCATCAGTCACATGTACTTTACAAAATAGTTTTGATTAGTCATTCCTTAGGCTTTATTGAGCACATGGGATAGAAGTAATTGTTACCAGGAACCTTTTTTTCCCAAAATTGTACTGTACTTACATATGTCAAAATAAATTGCAAAGTGTTAGAATCCAGAAATTTAAGTTAATCTAGCTAACTAAGTTGTGCTGAACCAGATTTCCTTTATTGCATCTCATTTATTTCTCTGCTGGCAGTAGGAATTGTGGGGATACCCCACAAATCTGTAGAAAAGATGAAATTTTAAGCTTCTGTGTTAGCAATCAGAAGTACAAAGTTTCATGCAAATATGAGCTTCTTTGAAGAAATGTGTTTTACTGGAGATCTTTTCCACCTCAAGATTGACATCTGGAAATGATGGTGCCATCCTAGTAAAAAAAAGAAAAAGTCTACATTGCAGATGAAAGCAAGATTAAGTATGAGGATCAGGGGTGGCTTCACTCCTAGAAGAGAAGGTCAGACATTTGGATCTAAAAGGAAGGAAAAGAAAGTGTAACAATTTCTCTTATTCAGTGATATATTTTTATTGGCTTATTTATTGCAAAACAACATAGTCTTCATTTAGATCTTCTAGGAAATGACTTTGCATTCATCAGCAATATTACATGTGACTTATAGCCTTTGGGATCTTACAGCCAAGTGAGGAGATTTGCTTTTTTTCCCTTTTCTCTTAAGAATTCATCTGAGGGAATGACTTTTCTTTTTTAAATAATCAATATTGTTTATTTTAGACTGATTTAACCTCTATGAACATATTTTAATGGAGGCATGCAGGGAGTTTCATTTACTTAGGACCACTGTGAAATGCAAAACCAAATGGAAGCATCAAGGGCTCCAAGTCAATCTCAGCTTCTCAGACATGACTAGTTCTACTTTGTGTAGCACATTTCAAAGCACCCATTTCATTGTTAAAGAGGAGAACCAAAATTGCATCGAACACTGAATTATAAACTTGGTGGAGTCATCACTACATATACATCTTAGGTGCCAGAAGGTATCAGTTTCTTTCACCCTTACTCTTAGACATTTGTAGAAGAGAAATACTAATCTAACAATCTAAATATTTTTAGGGATATTTTTCATGCTAATAAAGTAAATACATAATAATTAAAATATTGTAACTAGTTAGAACTTTATTGAATAAGAGTCAGTTAGTATACCATTGCATCAAACACACACTTTAACCAAAGTATTTACCATTTGAAGGCTACTTAAGCTCCTGTTTGTCTTTTCATAACATACAAGAGCCTTGGCAATGTCCCCTCTAGGTAGAAATAGCCACTATCCTACATACTTTGATTTCAGCGTGGAAGTGTTCAGCTTAGCAAGGCTATGATTGGTGTTGTAATCAGTTAAATCAATTCAGCATTAAACTGGTAGTGTTACTTTTTTGCTCTAATCAATTTTTCCAGTGCAGTTTACAACTAAAATTAATTCAGCATCCAGTTGGGAATCATTTTCAATTCAATTTTTTGACCAAATTGCATTTTTACATTAAATTATGTTCTATGAATCTAAGTTTAGTGTGATTATAATGATTAATAAGGCCATGTTACTTCATAAATTAACCACAATTGGCCACCAGGATTGGTAAGGTAAATCCCATTACAAAGAATCAAACTTGAGAGATTGGAGACAGAGTAGGTGGGTGAAGGACTTATATGTCCTTTATCAGTGCTTCCTGGAAATATCCATTAACCTAGAAGGATTGCAATTTACTCAGTTGTGTACTTGCTCCACATAGCTCAGTCCTGCTGTGTTTTAAACTAGCAAATGAAAAAGCAAAGTAATAAGAACAAATTTCCAATAGCTACTTTAAGTTATTATATAGTAATAAAACACTCTTGCAAACACAAAATAACTCCCAATAAAAAGTACTTTTTTCCTCCTCAATTAGAATGTACTTTATAATTACAGAAAGAGTAAAAACAGATCTGACTACTAGTTTAAATACCCAGCTATTCCTATTCATACCCATTTAAAATATATAGGAATGTGAAGACATTTTTTTAAAATATGAAGGAAATGTCTTTTAAAACTAGGGGACTGGCTATCATTTTAAATTTACTATATATGCCTTACAAAGTATTGCACCTCTGAAATTTATGTAAATGATCCTTTTCTTATTATATTGATTATAAACTCATTTTCATTTAGTTTTGGTGATGTAGGCATTTGGGAGAAATCAACGGACAGTCCTTTCTCTCTGCTTTGCTTTTGCTTTTGCTTTTGCACAGTCCTTTCCTCTCATTCCTTAATACATACCAGATAAATTATGGCTTCCAGGCCATAATGTGCTGGCAGGTCACTCTCAATGAACTGGGCTTATCACTAGATTCTGAGGAACTTGTACCTGTCAATAGCATAAAAGATGCAGAGAAAAGAACTGTAATAAGTGCTCTGTGCTGCAAGTAAAAACAAACAAACAAACAAACAAAAAAACAAATGAAGTAAAGTAATTGTAACCCCAAATATGAAGAAAACCCCATGTGTTTATGAATGTATATATAAACATTATAGTTTATTTATAAATATCTACTTAAAGAAGAATCTCTGTGTTCTGAAGGAAATAACTTATTTTCAGTCAAATTGCTTTAATATGTACAGCCTTGAGTAATGGAGGTTGTATAAAACAGCATAAATAAAAAAATATTAGATTCTTATGGAATTCTACTGATAAATGGAAATGACATACAAGTATGTAACTAAGGCTAGTTTTTGAAAAATACTTAATGTCCTCATTTTATAAAGTAGTATTTGCAGTTTTGCAAAAGATTTTTATGTAAAAATTAGATAAGTAATTACATCAAAGTCATATGTATACACAATAATAGGACAAACAAATAAGCTAAGAAAAACATATTTGTAGAACATCCATCCAGGACCTTCTGGCCTTGAGCATTTCCATGGAGAAGTCAGCTGTAATTTTGATAGGTCTGCCTTTATATATTACCTGGCCTTTTACTTCACTGCTCTTAATATTCTGCTTTTATTCTGTATGTTAGGTGTTTTGATTATTATGTGCTGAGGGACCTTTATTTGTCTTGGTACAGTCTATTTGTTGTTTGTTGTGCTTCTTGTACTTTCACAGGCATGTCCTTCTTCAGATTGCAAAAATTTTCTTCAATGATTTTGTTGAATATATTTTCTGCACTATTGAGCTGGGCTTCATTGCCTTCTTGTATGCCTATTTTTCTTAGGTTTGGTCTATTCATGGAGTCCCACATTTCTTGGATGTTTTGTTGGATTTAAGATTTTCTTTGGTCAATGAATTTATTTCCTCTAGTTTATCTTCAGCTCCTGATATTCTCTCTTTGATCTCTTATATTCTGTTGGTTATGATTGCATCTGTAGTTCCTGATTGTTTACCCAGTTTTTCTATTTCCAGCATTCCCTCAGTTTGTGTTTCCTTCCTTCCTTCCTTCCTTCCTTCCTTCCTTCCTTCCTTCCTTCCTTACTCTTATTTTACATATTGATCCACTTCTCTTTTACTCCCTCCCTCCCTCCTTCCCTCTATCCCTCTCTTCCTCCCTCCCTCCCTCTTTGTCTCCCTCCCATGTCCCTTGGCCACCACCCCATTCCATTTGTTATTGTCTCTATTGCAGTTTTCAAATATTGAACTGTTTGAATTGTTTCCTACATCTATTTGATTGTTTTTCCTTGGCGTTCCTTGCTTTCTTTAAGAGATTTGTTCATTTCTTGATTTTTGGTTTGGTCTTTTCCTCTATTTCTTCCAATTTTATGTTTGATTTTCTTACATTTATTTAAGTGATTTTCTCATACCATCTTTGAGGGCCTCTATTATTTTTATGAAGTTATTTTTTAAGTTGTTCTCTTCTGCTTCATCTGCTTTGGTGTGTTCAGGTCTAGTTTATGTAGAGTGCCTAGATTCTGGTGGTGTCATACTGGTCTTTCTAATTTTGGGAGTTTTCTTTTATTGCCATCTCCCCAAACCTTCTTACAGTGGGTGCAGGTGGAGTCTCTCTCTCTCTCTCTCTCTCTCTCTCTCTCTCTCTCTCTCTCTCTCTCTCTCTCTCTCTCTCTCTCTCTCTCTCTCTCTCCCAGTGGTTGTTGGTGGGTCGGGAGTTCCATGTCTGTAACACTGGATGATCCAAGCTCTCTTGGAGGTCACTCCAGCAGAGGGCAGGCAATGGGGCTCAAAGATCAGGTGAATACGGCCTCAAGGTGGTCCTGCATGGGTCCGTGGAGCCAGTATACACAGAGCCTGTGCAGGAAGTTCCAAGGAGGTAGAGGGGTTGTTGGACCTGCACTCAGGCCCAATGCTCACTCTTAGCAGTGGGCCCAACAGGACCAAGGGTGAGGGGAAGGTAGGGTCTGGGTGGTGTATGGACCAAAATACCAGGTCTGTATCCCTCATGGCAAGGTTATAGGGGGGAGCAAGATATTGAACTAACTTGCGGAGTTTCCAGGGAAGGATGTGAAGAAGATTGGGCTTGAACTGGTCCCAGACTCTCCTCTGGCAGTTGGGATCCTAGAAAAAAGCAAGGTGCTCACTTTAATCAGGGCAAATAGTGCATGAGCAAATGCACTTTAAGGAAAGTATGGAACTTGTGGCTGCAGTGTCATGTCTTGACAGCTTGATGTCCTGTCCTTCTGTTGCTTGGTACTGAGTGCAGGCTAATGGAAATGCCAGAATACTAACACTCATCAATGAAAAAAAAAAAAAAAAGCTGATTCTCCAGCTAACAAGCACCAGCTAACAAGCAGACATTGATTACCTTTAGCTCTTCATCTAGGAGTGGAGCCTTGTGAAATTTTCCCCATTAATGTTGCCATGCCAGTTGGTATCATGCAGATGTTGTTCAGACAGTTATATTGTTGAATTTCATTGTTGAAGCTTCTATGTCAAGGCTATAAAATACCATCTAGCAGCATTTGTCCTGGCCTTCTGATTCTAAAAATCTTTTTGCCTCTTCTTTGATTTTCTCTGGGCTTTGGCTGCAGGGGTGGCATTGTAGATGTTGTCTGAGTACCTGATAGTCATTTATTCTCTGCAGTTAGGCCTGTTGTAGATTTTTTATAATTGCCTTTGTTGCAAAAAAGAAGCTTTTTCTTGATAAGGGGGTGAGAATTACACTATTGGTAATTATAAATATAAATATTTAGAGCACAGTTAGACATCACATTGTTTTAGAAACAGAAGAGTTATATGTTCTCCTCTAGAGTCCATGACCTTCCCATTCACAGGTAACTGTGTATATACAGTGATAGACATGGGTTCCTTCTTGTTGAGTCAATGTAGACAGATGTTGGTTACTTCCAAGATAAAACTGTTACTACTGCAAAATTGAAGATATCTTGCCAGATCAGTCATTATTGTGTTTCTTAAGTTTTTCTTTTAGCTAGGACACCTGGCTTCTTTGCTTTCTTGAAATTTGCATAGCACCTTGAATACTATAGAAGCTATTCCTCATGAAGAAGTCTTTTAGGTTAGTTCTAATTAAATTTATTCAATTCCTGCATGCAATTCATGGTGTCTTCAGCTATCTTATGGTCTAGTTCTGAGGGTAGTGGCAATAGCTAATATAGCATTCTGGGAGTGTTTTGAACTTCAATGACCAAAACATTGAAGGGGGTCTTCCTAAGGCTGGTACTAAGGGTTTTCTTAGTCTATGGCTCTTGGTAGAACATTATCATCCCAAATGGTATAACTCCATTTAAACTGTATGTATGCATGTATTTTTATATATGGTTTCCTCCAATGTCCTTAGTGTTATTTATACCGCCCTTCTCTCTTTTCCTCTGTGTCACCTTCTCCATTAGCTAAAAGTCCCCTAACATTTTTCCCATTTCCTCCTCCATAATACTCACGTGTTCTCTTCTAGCCTCTAGAGATTCTTCTCTTCTCCCCCCGTCATCCCTTTCTACTTTCTGTATTTTAAGAAGTTCTCTGCTCTGTGTAAACTCAATCAAGAAACAGGAAATTTTAATTATAGAAAAATAAAATTTCTATAGAAATTTAATAATATCCTCCAAGTTTTTATTAGGTTTTGTGGTAAAATAATTTCAAATTAGGAAAAGTGTTTATATGCATGGACTGTAGCTTTCTTTTCATATGTGGTTGTCCTGTTTTAAGTGAAATATGTGGACCTCAGAGTGGATTTATCCTTCCTTAATTTAGTATCCATGCTCTGATCACTACAATAACCTGAATCCAGTTCATGAATCACACAGACAACATCTCATTCTTCTGCATTTTAAAATTACAACTTCAAGTGATTCTATGAGAATTATTATTTCTATTTTTAATTAATTAACTAATTAATTAATTAATGTATTTATTTACTTTGAGTTTTTCAAGTCAGGGTTTATCCGTGGCTTTGGAAGCTGTCCTGGAAGTAGCTCTTGTAGACCAAACTGGTCTCTAACTCATAGAGGTCCGCCTGCCTCTGCCTCCCATGTGCTCCCATTAAAGGAATGTATCAACAACACCTGGCTTTTTATTTTTATAAATTTAGTTCCTTTAAAAATAACATCTTGATTAATTAAGAATTTCCTACAGTGAATTATATTACTATTCTCTCTTCTTTTACCTATTTTCAGATCCAACCCCACCTCCCTACCTTCTCAACTTTATGTTCACTCCCACAAACCCATCTATCTTTAAAATCCCATTTACTCCAATCTGTGTTGCCCAAATACTGTTGGGAGTGAAGCCTAGGCTCAAGTGGTCAACCTACCAAAAGTGATGCCTCTTAAAGAAAACTAACTTGTTCTCTCAGAGTCTATCAAATACTAATAGTCCCTCAATAGGAGTTGGAACATAGAACTTGGTATACCCATATACTTGAGAAAAATGTGTAATTAGGTAGAGAAATGAAGGTGTGTGTGTGTGTGTGTGTGTGTGTGTGTGTGTTTGTATTCTGGTGATACTATATTGAAAAAAATAAAAAAACCTATACAATGTCTATTACTAACCAGACCCTTAAAATATAGTAGTTATTACTTTTCACACTTTTGCTGTTTGTCATTAATATCTACAGAAACTAGAAACACTCTAAAATCTGCAAAATATTAAAGCGAGAATTCTAAGTATAAAAATACACGTCAATTGGAAACTAAAATAGTAGTAAGCTAAATTTGAACATTTTTTGTAGTCTACTATTAACACTTATACACTGAAATAAGCTTATACTTTAAAACCATGGCATGTATAACACCCACCATTTCAGTGTCATTAACAGATAACCATGAGTGACAACACTTTTCTATTTGCCCTCTCCTAGTAAGAGAGGCCATAAGGTTTGGAAATGTATTAATTTTATCATTTTTGTTGCACCGCTATTAGTTCTGTTGGTGACATTTGGAATCTTGAGAGTGAAAGGTGGATTGCAAAGCAAAAATAAAATTCTGTGATTGGAATAATAAAGTAACCATTTAAAAGCTATGTGAAGCATTCATTATAAATATATTGAGTATCCTTTCTTTGTAAGCATTTTCACATAATAGATTATTTTAAAAATATTTGCAGAAAGTATTACCCAGACATTCAAAATTATCCCAAATAAGTCTGACTATAGGGTCAAACAATCTGATAAAAAGGTCTGATTTGGAACCTTGTCACATCACATCATTTTAATTTAATTATTCTTAATTTTTATTATGGCAATGACTAAGTATCAATTAGCATGAATATATTATTTTTATAACCCTATGTCCTTTCCAAGGGAACACTGGTCCCTTCACTGAAAGTCCCCGAAAGCCCCCAAACTCTTATCTATCACTATGCTAACCTCCCCTCTGTCCCCAAAGCCAGAGAGGGCTATGGCTTTCTTTCACTGTCTTCACTCTCTTAAGCCATACAAATATCAGTAAACTCCATCACAATTCACCCCCTCCACTTGTCCCTCTCTTACAAATCTAAAATCTAAACCCTTTTTTTTTTTATATTAAGAAGGCTCTTTATTCTTCCTCTTTACTCTGGGGGGGGAAGGGTGCTGGCATATATACCCCTGCAACAGATGGAGGAGGGGGAAGAAAAGGGGGTGGTTAGTCATCTCAGGTTCTAAGGACCAGTTAGGGTGCTTTCAGGGCTGAGGAAGCCAAAAGGCCATTAGCATTTTGCATTAGAAAACATGTCTCTTGTTTTCCTGAGGTTCAGCTGCTTGCCCAGAGGGCAGCAGGGGGACATGAATTCTTAGCTAAGGTCTTGATTCCTACAATTCCCACTTTTTTATTTTCTATGAGAGACCCTTGGCTTAGGTCATGCAGGGTGTGCCAACCCTTACCTGTCCTCGGGGGACCTGGTGACCCCATGTCTTAGGTGGGGGGCTTTACTGTGTAAGACCCTCAGAGAGGAGTCTCACCATTTCAGTCGCTACCCCCAAGAACACAATGGCTAGTCCAGTTGATGCACATGCAAGAGTTTTTAATGTACGGGATACATTTGCCCAAACGGGCTTACCTCAGCACACAGGCTAGAGAAGCAACATTTTCTAGGTGCAGGTACTTTTTTTTTTTTAAACATTTATTTATTTTATGGTGGACCTAATTATTCATGCCTTTTATTTAAATGAAAACAAACATTTATAAACAATATTTGGGAATTTGGGCGTTGTTCTTTCCAAACTGCTTCCTACTGGTAGGGGGCACTGTCAGGGGGAATCCTAAGAAGATACAGAAATCCTATCGGTAGTGTTCTGCAAGGCTGCATTGTCCCAATGACGTTGCTTCAGGGGGGTCTTGCTCTATCAAACCACATTAGTCTGGAAGGGATCCACAGCTTTTCATTTTCTGTGGAAACTAAATTAGAAATCCCTTTCCCCAGTAACTTGTCCTTAGGCTTAAATTTTGAAGTCAAAGCATTTTAAATATATATATATATATATACATATATATGTATATATATATACACATATATATATGTATATATATATAATTAATTAATCCAGCAGCATTTTTTCTTCTATTAATAATATAATTTAAAAATTTTACATGTGGATCCCAGTTTCCTCTCCCTTCCTCCCTCCAACCCTCCCTCCCTCCCTTCCTTCATCCCTTCCTCCCTCCCTCTTACCCTCTTTCCCCTGTGACATTCACCCTGGCCATCCTCCCTCCCATCCCCCCACCTCCATTCCACTTGTAGGGCTATGCTATCCAGGTTGGGTCATGTAAATCTGTCAAATCATTTGAAGTAGAGACTAGGACTTTTCTCCTGTCTCTAGGTTAAGGGAGTATCCCTCCATGGGGGGTGTATCCACAAGGTCCTTTTGTGCACCAGGAATACATGCTGTTTCTACTGTTTGAGGTCCCCCAGACTGCTCAGTCCTTCTAGCTGAGACCCATATTCATGGTGTCTGAGTCAGTCCGTTGCTGGGTTCCTACCCATCAGTCTGGGAGGCCCAAACTCCTCCTTGTTCAGGTCAGCTGTCTTTGTGTGTTTCTGCAGCCTGGTCTTGTCCCTTCTCTCTACATCTGGATTCTAGTTCCACTCAGTGTTTTGTTATGGGTGTTTGCTTTAGTTTCCAACAGGTACAAGATGAGGATTCCATGATGGTGGATAATTTAGTTGATAATCTCATTATCAGGGAAGGGCATTTATAGTAGCCTTTCTATGGTTGTTCGAATTATTAGTTGGAGTCGGTCTTGTAGTTCTCTAGACCTTTCTTTAGGTTTAGTTTTCTCTTCAAACCAATAATGGCTCCCTCTTTTATGCCCCCCTCTCACCCTGACTCAATCTATATAGGCAAACGTGTTATACTCTCCTCCCCTTCTCTTTCTCCTAGATCTCTCTCCATTCACTGCCACCCCCAATTTCCAATGTGATCTTGGGGACTTGTCCCTTCCCCCTTTTGTGAGGGACCATATATGAATCTCTTGGAATACACCTTGTATCCCAGTTCGTTTGGTGGTGTGTATTATAGGCTGGTGATCCTTTTCTCTAGGTCTAAAATCCATATATATGAGTGAGTATATACCCTGTTCCTCTTTTTGTGACTGGGTTACCTCATTCAGGATGGTTTCTTCAAGTTCCATCTACTTGCCTGCAAATTTCAAGATTCCATTATTTTTTTCTGTAGAGTAGTATTCCATTGTGTAGATATGCCACATCTTCTTTATCCATGCTTCAGTTGAGGGGCATCTAGGTTGTTTTCAGGTTCTTGCTATTATAAATAATGCTGCTATGAACATAGTTGAGCACATGTCTTTGTTGCATGGATGTGAGTCATTTGGGTATATACCTAAGAGTTTAATTGCTGGGTCCTGTGGCAAGCTAATTCCCATTTTCCTGAGGAACCGCCATACTGATCTCCAAAATGGCTGTATGAGTTTGTACTCTCACCAGCAGTGAAAGAGTGTTCCCCTTTCTCCACATCCTCTCCAGCATAAGTTGTCATTGATGTTTCTAATTTTAGCTATTCTGGCAGGAGTAAGATGGTATCTCAAAGTTGTTTTCATTTGCATTTCCCTCATAGCTAAGGATGTTGAACATTTTCTTAAGTGTCTTTCAGCCTCTTCAATTTCCTCTATTAATAATTCTTTCTTCAATTCTGTACCACACTTTTTAATAGGGCTATTTGGTGTTTTGTTGACTAGTTTCTCGAGTTCTTTGTATATTTTGGAGATCAGCCCTTTGTCAGATGTAGGATTGGTAAAAATTTTTTCCCAGTCTGTGGGCTGCCGTTTGGTCTTGTCAACTGTGTCCTTTGCCTTACAGAAGCTTCTAAGTTTGAGGAAGTCCCACTTATTAATTGATTAATTGTTGATCTCAGTGTCTGTGCTACTGGAGTTATGTTCAGGAAGAGGTCTCCTTTACCTATTTGTTTAAGGGTACCTCCTACTTTCTCTTCTAAGAGGTTCAGTGTGGCTGGATTTATGTTGAGGTCTTTGATTCATTTGGACTTGAGTTTTGTGCATGGTGATAGACATGGGTTTATATGCAGTCTTCTACACACCATCATCCAATTGTGCCAGCACCATTTGTTGAAGATGCTTTCCTCCTCCCATTGTGTTTTTCAGTTGTTTTGTCGAAAATCAGGTGTTTGTAGGTGTGTAGATTAATATCAGGATTTTCGATTCGATTCCATTTGTTCTACCTGTCTTTTTTTGTCCAATACCAGGCTGTTTTCAGGACTATAGCTCTGTAGTAGAGCTTAAAGTCAGGGATGGTGATGCCTCCTGAAGTTCTGTTGTTGGTCAGGGTTGTTTTGGCTATACTGGGTTTTTTGTTTTTCCATACAATGTTGACTATTATCCTTTCAAGGTAAGTGAATAATTGTGCTGGGATTTCAATGGTGATTGCATTGAATCTGTAGATTGCTTTTGGCAAGACTGCCATTTTTGCTATATTTATCCTTCTAATCCAAGAGCATGGGAGATCTTTCCATTTTCTGGTATCTTCTTTAATTTCTTTCTTTAAAGACACAAAGTTCTTATTGTATAGGTCTTTCACATGTTTGGTAAGTGTTATCGCGAGGTATCATATGTTGTTTGTTGCTATTGTAATAGATGATATTTCTCTGATTTCTTTCTCAGCCTCTATGTTGTCTGGGGTGCAGGTACTTTTAAAGGAAAAAACCACAAGCTTAGGGTGTGGCTGTGACTCTCTGTCTGCTGAGTATATGACCAGTCATGGGTTTTCTCCTTGAGGCCAGATGGTCTCACTGTTTGGATCAGCAGGACCTTAGGGCCTCAGGGTGTGCTAATTAACCTTATCTGGGCAAACAGGAGTTGCAGCTATCACTGACAGGAGGGGTATCCTGCTATCCTAGGGTCTTGTGAGAAAGTTGCTGGTGGTTAGGAAATTCCAGGTAACTGATAGTGGTTTGGGTTAGCTACTCAGGTTGAACTGTCCTTTATTTTAAGTGGGGGGTTTCCTTAACTTTAATTTTGGTCTTTCAACTACAAGTTGCCCATCATGGGGGCCCTCATTTCTGCAGCATCTGTAACCAGACCTCATGACTGTCGGGAGAGCCATGGGCCAGACTGAAATTCTTTTGTGAAGAACTGTTGGATCTTGCATAGCACAAGAATATCTGCCCCAGCCGCTACCAGCTCCAAGTCCTGTAGAGACAATGTGCTACCCCAAAGCTGTATCCTACCTCCGATCTTCGCCATGGCATTCTACCAGACCTCTGCTGAAATGGAGTGATTTGGGTCTTATTTACCTCTACTGTCTGGTGAGGCAAAACACTGGTAAAGTTTACAAAAGACAAGGCCCTACCAGCATTGAGGCAGTTGACCCCTACAGAGGCATTTGCATTCCAATCAAGGCGACACAGGAGAAATGACAAAGCATGAGCAGGAGGCCTGCTACCCCAACCCAAAGCCCCAAATTGTTCCTGAAGTAAGGCAGTTTGCTGATTTAAGTTAAGGAGTCCAAACTGAATGAGAGTTCAAACTGAATATGATAGTCCAAACTGATTATGAGTATTCAGCCAGGGCATTCTGTATAGCTAGATCATCACTGATTCTGCCTGCCAGCTGATTGACAGTTTCTGCTTTGGCAGCTGTCTGAGCAACAGCAATCCCTGCAAGGGCGGCAGTGGTCATCCACACAACAGTGGCAGGAATGATGGCAGCAGGAATACCAAAATCCCTTCTTGGCGGTAGAGGATAATTTCTTCTTCCCCATGTCAGTCTTTCATTACCATGAGGGCAAGGACAAGAACTTGAACGTCCAGGGCACCAGTGTCTGTAGGGGAGCCACAAGTCTTTTATCAGGTAAACAACAACATTTCTAAATGAAAGCCACAGCTGTATTAGCTTTGGTCTATCCAAGATGGCGGCGGGTACATTTACTGCCAGAACTGAGAGCTGTGCTCACTACCTTGGTCTACGCTGCCATCCAGCAGCATGCTGCCAGCTTGGAGATGTGTGTGGTCACTGCCATTGCCAGCTCTTGTACACACCAGTAAGTTGTTAGCAGAGCTCTTTAAAAAGCTTTGCAGTTTTTTTTTTTTTTTTTTTTTTTTCCGCTTATGCTGAGTCAGGAAACCTCCCTTAAAGGAGCCGTGTAAATTTCTGCTTGTCTCTAGCAAAACAGAATCGAACTAGAAAAATGCTCTTACCAAGGACATTTGCCTTTCTCTGTTCTTTTGTTTCCAAAATAATTTTTTAAGCGTTTGTTAAGTTTTAAGTGGAATTTCTTCAGTCCACGTTAGACAACATAATGTTAGAGTAGGTTTTTCAGCTGGTCTGGTCCCACTGCCATAATAGCCCCAAATAACACACAGAGACTCTCTATTTGATATAAATGCTGTTGGCCAGTTACTATCATTTCTTATTGGCTAGCTCTGTTTTAAATATTAACCCGTATCTATTAATCTAAGTATTTCCATATATTCTCCTCTTACTGGAGAGAGGGACCAGAGTTCTGCTCTCGCCAGTCTCCCCATGTTGACCCCTCCCTACTACTTGCTCTCTCCTCCTGGTATCCTAGTCCTGCCTGTTTTGCTTTCCTATTGCTCAACAGTGCTTTATTAATTAACCAATAAAAGAAACACATTTACATCTCCCATCACCACAGTACACCTCAGATGGCCTTTAGTTTTAGCTGTCTCTCCTCATATTCCCTTTCTATCATTGTCTATCCCCCTCCTTCCAATTTGGGCCCACCATCTGTCCATAACTATCTATTCTACTTCTCTTTTCTAATGAAATCCATCTGTATCCCCATAGCATTTTACTGTATCCATTACCTTTGTGGTTTAATGCATTTCTAGAATTTACCCAAAAAAATACATTAAAGAATAAATAAGAATCACTACAACAGAATAAAATCAAACAAAGTGCTGACTATAGTTTCAAGTATGCATAGCAAGGTTTTACCATAGGATGACAGGGTTGCAAGCAGGAAGAAAAGGCATTCTAACATCAGAAGGGATAGTTCTAAATTTTTGGAGTAGAGGAGCTACCATGGAGGAATAAGAAATAAATGTCACACTGTCACAAAATCCTAGGAATAAAAGAGAGGCTAACAGCAGAACATAGAATTGCTGCTGTATCAATAAAAATGCAAAAATCCAAAGAAATGAGGATACTGAAAGAAGGTTGCATAATCATTCATAAACCAGAATGAGCGCTAGGCTATAGAGATTGCTAAATACTTAAATATACTTGGATGTTCTTACAAAGAATCTGAGTTTAGTTTTCAGCACCCACATTGTATCTCACAAACATCTATAACTCTAGTTCCAGAGAATATAACATCCTCCTTTGAACTCCTTGGTCACCAGACACACATGTACAGGTGTTGGCAAACACTCATATATATATCAAAATAATTTAATCATAGTTCTGGTTTTTATTTACATATATGTACAATGCCTATTTTATGAGTACCATGCACTTGCTCTGATCATGGTCATAACTAGTGAGGGAGTTATTTCATTTGGAACTGAAGTTCTACGTTACGGAAAGCTGTATGTGGGTGCTGGGAAGTGAATTTAGGTTTTCTGTAAGAGCAGCAAAAGTCTTAATCCCTGACCCACCTGTACAGCCTCAATTAATCTAAAGGAAAGAAGGGAGGAAACAAGGGATTTAATAGGAAGGAAGAGATTAAGGATGAAAGGAAAGGGAAAGAAGGATGGAAAAACAAAAGAAAGAAAGAAGAAAAGGAAGGAATGAGGGAAGAAAGAAAGGAGGAAAGACAGGTTAGGGTAAGAACTCAATGGGTAAAATAAATCCTTGTCAGAATATGAAGGGCTGTCTTTGCATCCTCCAAGCACATGCAATACCAGATGTGGATATATATATGTGTCTGCAATCACAACACTACTCAGAGAATAACAGGTAAAGACAGGGAAGTTCCCAGAAGCTCTTAGATCAACTAAACTGGCATATACAGCAATAAAACCAGGATAAAACAAAACACAACAAATCAAAATTCTATCTCAAAGGGGAAGATAAAAACCAATATCAGAAGTGGTCCTCAGACCTCCATGTAGGCTTCATAGCACTGAGTATCTACATTCTTCTTTTCACACAAAATTTGAATACACACATATAATTTTACACACAAAAAATTAATGAAAGTAAAAAGGAATGTAAATGTTACTTATTTGTTGTGGTCTCATTAATTGGCAGTTTTGTTTCTCTGCTTTGGTTCCCTAAACCATTTAGCAAAGCATCTTTGATATTCTACACCAGGCAAATATGATTTGTTTATGAAATAATTACAGAGACTGAAAAATTTCTGCCTTTGATTTTAAAGGCTGTTAAGACAGTAGCATATATGTTCCAGTCCTATGTATCTGTTAATATTAGGAATCACTTACTAATCTTGTTATGAATAAGCAAATGCTTACGTTTTTTAACCTTTCTTCTGCAGCAATTGAATTATGAAAAACAGAAACAAAGTGAGGCGTTGAGTCTTAGTACCACATTTCACCCAAAGCAAGAAATAATTTTGCTTGCCAGATTACTTCAGCTGGTTCTCCTATGAGCTCTACCAAGTGGACATAAAACAGGTAAAGAGCCATAAACATAAGAAAATGATAACTGGCAGAGTAGTAGAAGAATGTGCAGCAATGTCAAATGAAATGATTCTTGAGTCAGTGTTAACCAGACTGACTTAACAATATTATGGTCCGCTAAACAAGAGGGAAAATATACTGAATGGAATTAACAATATCTCAGTGTCCACACTGTGACAAGATGTTGTCTAAGGAAATACAACCAGAGGAGTGGGAGAGAGTTACAATAGTAGAAGGACTGTGTTCTTCACAGGAAAAAAAATCACTCAAGAGTGACAATAAATTGCAGCAAAAAATTTTAATGTGAACTCTGAGGTGCATGTAAATGTGAAATACTTGGAACACAGATGACAACAAACATTCTAACTATATCACGTTTTATGTTATAGTAGTGAAAAAAATATTACATGATATCCTAGGTCAAGAGTTATGAGGTTATCTTTCCAACTGGAAACATAAGTTCCAAATTCTCAGCAACCCACACATTAGTTAAAGACTCAAGGGAGAAGACAAAGTATAATATGTAACACATTTTGAAATCATGCCTTTTGGACCTGTCTGTGGCCTATCTGAGAAGGATTGTGATAGGATAGAATAGAATAGGCTAGGATAGGATCTAAATTACCATTTGTGTTTTCACAGTGGAAACCATCCAGGTAGACTGGCCAGCGCAGAGTCTGTCAGTGTCCTGGTCCTGCCTCCACTAAGGGAGTCCATATTCCAGTGCATGCTTTGAGCTTCCTGAGAACTGGGGACTGTACACAGGGTAACCCATCCCACTGGACCAGCTAATCCGAAGTTTTCCAGTGCCCTAGTCCCACCACCACACACTGGACAAGGAGAGTCATCAGAGTATTGACCTCCTTTCACCCACCAGAAGAGAACCTTGGTCCCACACTCACCAGGAGAGAGAGAGAGAGAGAGAGAGAGAGAGAGAGAGAGAGAGAGAGAGAGAGAGAGAGAAGACCCCAACAGTACACACTAAAAAAAGGGATGGGTTCATGGCAGTATAAGAGCATAGTCAAAAACAGAAAGATCAATATATGACATGCCAGAATCTAGGAAATCCACACTAGCAAAACTTGAATATCCCAACACAGATGAAACAGAAGAGAACAACCCTAAAAACAACTTCATGAAGCTAATAGAGACCACAAAAAGGAAAAAAAAATCATGTAAGGAAATGGAAAAGACAAACAAACAAACAAACAAATGCAAGAAATCAACAAATCTTCTAAAGAAAGCAAGGGAAGCCAAGAAAAAAAAGTAATCAAACAGATGAAGGAAACAATTCAAACAGTCTATGAACTGAAAACTGAAATAGAGACAAAAGGAAAAGAGGGAGGGAGGGAGGGAGGGAGAGAAGGAGGGGGAACTGGGATCGATGTGTAAAATTATATATATATATACACACACATATATGAAATAGATGATCCCTGGTTCTATTCTAAGTAGCTATTGTTAGTGGATACTTATTGAGGGAGGTAGAATAGTTAGTTCTAAATTGAGTATATGGCCATGAATAGTTTTTCTATGCTTCCCAGAATGGTCTTACACCCATGCGCTTATGGACAACACTAATTTGGCATAGCTCTATCTATAAAGGACATGAAGATGGGAGGGGATATATTTGGGGAAATATAGTAATAGGTATAAGTACAAAGTGAGGAATAGATATGATTATATTTCATTGTATGCATATATTAAATTCTCAAAAGTAAAAAAACAATTAAAAATAAGATCAAACCTAAAAATAGTAGGTATAGAAGAAAGTGAAGAAATCCAATTCAAAGGTGCAGAAAATATATTGAACAAAATTATAGAAGAAAACTTTTGCAACATAAGAAAGTCATGCCAATGAAAATACAAGAAGTTTACAGAACACGAAATGGAGTGGACTGCAATAAAGTCCCCTTTCCACATAGTAATCAAAACACCAAACACACAGAATAAAGAAAGAATATTAAGAGTAGCAACGGAAAAAGGCCAAATAACATATAGGCAAACCTAAAAAATTTAACCTGACTTTTCCATGGAAGCTCTGAGACCAGAAAGTCCTGGATAGACTGCAGATAGAGCCAGATCTATCACCATGCACAAAACTTAAGTCCAAATGTATCAAAGACCTCAACATAAATCCAGCCACACTGAACCTCTCAGAAGAGAAAGTGGGTGGTCCCCTTTAATGAACTGGTACAGGATACTGCTTCCTGAACATTACACTAGTTTCACAGACACTGAGATCAACAATTAATTAATGGGACATCCTGAAATGGAAAAGATTCTATAAGGCAAAGGACACAGTTAACAAGACAAAATGGCAGCCCACAGAATGGGAAAAGATATTCACTAACCCCACATCTGACAGAGGGCTTATTTCCAAAATAATTTAAGAAGGTAGTCACTAAAACACCAAATAATCCAATTAAAAAATGGGGTACAGACTAAATAGAGAATTCTCAATTGAAGACTCTACAATGGCTGAAAGACACTTAAGAAAGTTCTCAGCATCCTTACCCATCAGGGGAATGCAAATCAAAACAAATCTGAGATACCATCTTACTCCTGTCTGAATGGCTAAAATCAGAAACACTAATGACAGTTTATTCTAGAGAGAATGTGGAGAGCAGGATCATTCCTCCACTGCTGGTGGTAGTGCAAACTCATACAGCCATTTAGGAAATCAGTATGGCAGTTCCTGGGGAAAGTGGGTATCAGTCTGCCTCAAGATCCAGTAGTTCTACTCTTAGGCATATACCCAAAAGATGCACATTCATACAACAAGTACATCTATTCAAACTATGTTTATAGCAACATTATTTGTAATAGCCAGAAGAACCTGGAAGCAAGCTTTATGCCCTTCAACTGAAGAATGGATGTGAAAATGTGGTACATTTACACAATGGAATACTACTCAGAGAAAAACAACAATGGAATCTTGAAATTCAAAGGTAAATGAATGAAACTAGAAAAAATCATTCTGAGTGAGTGTTGGGAGCCAGCCTTGAGTCACATCCTCTTGCAGAGTTGCTTACACCTTTAAACTCTAATTGAGCCTTATCTTGGTAATACAGGAACCTGCTTGATAGGCAGTCTCTTCCACTTACCTCAGGTACTGAGATAAATTGGGTGCCTGAAACTGAGATGGGCCTGGCGCCTGGAGCTGAGATAAGCAGACGTATATGGTCTGATGTTTATAGTCTGGGACAATTACCAGAGCCCCAGAGACAGCAGAGCTAACCCTCCCCATTTCCTCTCAGTTTTGCTTTAAAAGCTCCTCTTTGTGCCTAATAAAGTGAGACCTTGACAAACCATTGCTTGGTCTTGTTTAATTTAATATATATTTATGTTATATGTATAAATATATATTAATGCTAAGATCTGTTTAATACATATAGTTTAAATATATATGAAATTACTATTTATAAATATTTACTGTGAATTAAGCCCAGGGAATTTTTTAAAAAAAATATTTATTCTTCTCTTTTATATTGCATGCTGAGCACAGTTGTTCCTCCTTCCTCCTCTTCCATGCCCCTTTAACTTTTCCTGTGTTTCTCTTCACAAATGGGCAGGTTTCCCAGTGAAAGCAACAAAACATGGCATATCTATTTGCAATAAGACTAGGCATATCCCTTCATATTATGGCTGAACAAGGCAACCAAGTAGGAGGAAAAGGGTTCCAAAAGCTGATGAAAGAGTGAGAGACAGCCACATTCTTACTGTTAGGAATCACACAAGAACACCAAGCTACACAATAATAACATATATGCAGAGGTAAGATCCACGCAGGCTCTCTGATTGTTATTTCAGTCTCTGTGAGCTTCTGTAGGCCCAGGATAGATAGCTCTGTGGTTTTTCTTGTTGTGTCCTTGTCCCCTCTGGATCTAACTACACCTTCTAGCCCTCCTTCACAGGATTTTCCAAGCTCCCTGTAATGTTTGGCTGTGGGGTTCTGCATCTGTTTTCATCAATTGTTGAATGAAACCCCTGTTGATTGTGCTAGGCTCCTGTCATGAGAATAGCAGAGTACCATTGGGAATCATATTGGTTTCACTTTTGCTTGTCATGTTTGGTTCTAACCTCTGTGTCTGGGCTATCAAATCTCTGGGTTCTGGCCCTTCCATACAGTGTCAGGGATGAGCTCCCTCTCCTGACTTGGGTCTCAAGCTGGACAGTCACTGGTTGGTCACTCCCACAATTTCTGTGTCCCCTTCAATTCAGAACATGTGTATGCAGGACAAATTATAGGTCAAAGTTTTGTGTTTGAGTTTGAATCCCAATCTCTTCACTGGAAGTCTTGCCTAGTTATACCAGCCGCCAGTTCAGGATTTGTATCCCTTATTGATAATAGTGTTACCGAGGGCCAGTCTCATAAATTCCTGGGAGTTTCCATTGCACTAGGCTTCTAGATTGTCCCTGAGTTGCCCAGTTCCAGTTGTTTCTCCAAGTACTCTCCCCCTTTATCCTCCACACCTGATCCTTTTGTTTTATTACCACTTGTTCCCCACCCCTACTTTAAATATCCATTCTATTTCTTTTCCCAGGGAAATTCGTTCATTCCCCATTAAGCCTTTCTTGTTACTTAGCCTTTCTGGCTCTGTGAATTCTAGCATGGTTATCCTTTACTTTACAGTCAACATCTACTTGTAAGTGAGCACATACCATGTTTTTCTTTTTGGATCTAGGTTAACTCACTCAGGATGATTTTTTTTCTAGTTTTATTCATTTGCCTGCAAATGTCATGGTGTTTTTTTTTTTTTTTTTTTTTTTAACAATTGAATGACACTCCATTGTGTAAATGTTCTATATTTTCTTAATCCATTCTTCAATTGAGGGACATATAGGTTATTTCCAGTTACTTGCTATAAATAAAGCTGTATTTTAAATAT
This sequence comes from Cricetiscus sungorus, assembly GCA_030556225.1. Lineage (NCBI taxonomy): Eukaryota > Metazoa > Chordata > Mammalia > Rodentia > Cricetidae > Cricetiscus > Cricetiscus sungorus. The sequence goes on from JANBXA010000600.1 coordinate 38,849,660, forward strand.
ATGACCAGAAGTGAGATACGTGGTTCTTGAGGTAGATACAGCCCCAATTTTTTGAGCAACCATCATATTGATTTCCACAGTGGCTGCAAAGTTTGCACTCCTCCTTGTATTTCAGGAGTGTTCCCTTGCTCCATATTCTTGCTAGAATGACCTTTCCTGTGTTTTACACATTAGCCATTTTGACATGTGAAAGATGGAATCTCAGTATCATTTTGATTTGCATTTCCATGATGGCTAAGGATGTTCAACATTCCTTAAGTGCTTCTCAGCCATTTGGGATTCCTCTGTTGATAACTCTCTGTTTAGATCTGTACCTCATTTTTCAATAGGATTATTTGGTTTGTTGATGCCAAGTTTCTTGAGTTCTTTATATATTTTGGAGATTAGTCCTCTGTCAGATTTGACGTTTATGAAAATCTTTTTCCATTCTATAATCTGCTATTTTGTTTAGTGACAATGTCCTTAAACTTCCAGTAGCTTTTTAGTTTCATGGAGGTCCCATTTATTATCAGTCTTAGTGCTACTGGTATTCTGTTCAGGAAATTGTTTGTTGTGCTATGTGTTCAAGAGTATTCACTATTTTCTCTTCCATCCTGTTCAGTGTATCTGGTATTATGTTGAGGTATTTGACCTACTTGGACTTGAGTTTTGTGTAAGGTTGTTGATATGGATCTCTTTTCATCCATGTACATGCTGACATTCAGGTATACCAGCACCATTTGTTGAAGATGCTTTCTTTTTTCCATTTTATAATTCTGGCTTCTTTATAAAAAGTCAGGTGTCCATAGGTGTGTGGATTTATGTCTAGATCTTAGATTCAATTCCATCAATCAACCTTTCTTTTATGCAAATACCATAGTTGTTTTATTATTATTATTATTATTATTATTATTATTACTATTGTTCTGTATAAGAGCTTGAAATCAGGGATGGTAATACTTCTGGAAGTTCTTTTATTGTGCAGAACTATTTTATGTATCCTGGGTTTTTGTTTTATCATATGAAGTTGAGTATTGTTCTCTTAAGGTCTGTAAAGAATTGTGTTGAAATTTTGAAGGGTAATGCATTGAATCTGTAGATTGCTTTTGCTAAGATGACCATTATTACTATGTTATTCATATATATTTATGGTCATGGGAGAGCTTTATATCTTCTGCTATCTTCTTCAATTTCTTTCTTCAATAACTTGAAATTCTTCTCATATAGGCCTTTCACTTGCTTGGTTAAGAGCTAATGTCAGTACTTCTCAAATTATTCCACAAACTAAAACCCACAAAACATTACCAAATTCATTTTATGAGGTCAAAGTCACCCTGATACCCAAACAAGACAAAGAATCAACAAAGAAAAGAAAATCAGAAAACAATTTTCCTCATGAACATTGATGTAAAAATAGTTCTCAAATACTCACAAACCAAATCCAAGAACACATCAAAAAAGATCATCCATTTTGATCAAGTAGGCTTCATCCCAGAGCTTCAGGAATGGTTCAGTATATAAAAATCTGTCAATGTAGTCCATAATATAACTAAACTGAAAGAAAATGAAAACACACGATCATCTCAGTAGATGCTGAAAATAGCCTTTGACAAAACCCAACACACCTTCATGTTAAAAGTCTTGGTAGATCAGGGACATACCTAAACACAATAATGACCATTTACAGTAAGCCTATAGACAATATCAAAGTAAATGATGAGCAAATCAAAAGTTATTCCAGTAAAATGAGGAACATGACAAGGTTCTTGTCATATAGTACTTGAAATTCCAACTAGGGCAATAAACCAACTCATAGATATAAAGGGATATTAATTGGAAAGGAAGAGATCAAAGTATTACTACTTGCAGATGACATGATAATATATATAAGGGACCCCAAAAATTCTACCAGGGACCAGGTAACTCCTACAACTGATAAATACCTTCAGTGTAGTGGCTGTATCCTATATACAAATGATAAATGTACTGAGAATATCAGGGAAACAACACTCTTCACAATAGTCACAAATAATATAACCTCTGATTTTTAATTCCAATCCTTCTTTACTAAGTAAGTTTTAGCTGAATACTGAAACTTAATTGACTATAATAGTTTACGGTTACTTCTTGACATATAGAGTAATTAACATGAATATTTAATGAAAGAAAATGTGTCATAATCGGCTAAATATCTGCCATGCAGCAGATGTTCTCTTTACTTATTTTGAATATACATAGCCAGTAAATTATGTGAAAATCACAGAGTTCCATGAACACTCAGAAATCCAAATAAAATATTTACTGTTATTATTAACTACCCAGATGATAAAATATTTTGGTGGTGATTTTCTTTTTATATCATGGGATTGCCAGTTTTGAAAGAGAAATTTAAGTTTGTATTTTTTGTTTGTTTGTTTGTTTTGTTTTTGTTTTTTTGAATTGGTTGGGGGTTTCAACAGTGTTTCTCTGTGTAGCTCTGGATGTCCTAGACCTCACCCTGTAGACCAGGCTGTCCTCAAACTCAGAGTTGTCCTTGTCAAAGTATTTTATCATAGCAACAGAAAAAGTAAAAGTAAGACAGTGACATTTTGATGCTTGTTTACAGTGTGGCTTGAGAACATGAAGTTGATGAATATTCTTATTAGGCTCATTTACCCATCTGTTGTGAATGAGGAGACATTTGCAATTTACTTATTTAGTTGTTCAGTAATTTATATCATTATTATTGATGTTTATCATTCTGCTGCTTAATAATCTCTTACCTTATTCTTCTTCTTCATCTTAATCTTTGTTCATGTAATAATTTCCTATTCCTGTCCTGCCCCCAAACCCAGATTGTAAAGTTCATTAGCTCTATTTCTATGATCAACTTTATGAGATTAAATGAGAGAATACAGAATTTGTTTTTTTCTCTGTGCTTTGAGCATGTTCCTCAACACATTACCTTCTTACACAATCTTGTTCTTTTCTCTAACTTTCTTTTTATTTATTATTTGTGTCTTTCACATCATGATATCATGCACCTCTATCTCATTTCTCTGTCCTTGTAACCTCTGCCCCACCAAAATACAATAAAATTTAAGAGAAAAAAAGAATAAAAAAGGATAAAAGGAAAAGCATCATCATAGATGTTGTAGTGTGACCTTTTATCTTCACTTGTAAGTGTTCATTGCAAATAGGCATTAGTTTGGTTCAAGGCCTTTAGTTTCTGTTACACTTTCAATGCTACCCCCCCCCCCGAGACACCTCCTAGATATCCTGCTATTGTATTGTGCCATGGAGATGCTGCAGCTTGGGTCTGGAGGACTGGCCCCTTCACATGCTCCAGCAGATCATTGATGGGGTGGATGTTTGAGTTGGCCAACTGATAATCCTGGTTCTGGGCCTGGGTAGTTGCAGAATTCATCAGCCCAGTAGCTTTCCCCAATCCTCATCAGCAGGCTGAACTCTCCAGAACTGTCTTAGTTAGTTTACCTCTTGCAGAAGTGAGCAAGGGGTGAGATAGGTTCTTCTGCTTTTATGTCCTCAGAATTGGCTGTCCTGTACCTACACCATCAGGCCCAACTCTACTGTTTAGCTCAGGTGAGGTGCAGGGGTCTCTCTCTCTCTCAACTTCTACAGCAGGTGAGGGTCAAGGACAGCTTTTAAATTTTTATAAACTTCAGGCCATGTCTCTCACCTGTCTCAAGCATAGAGGGGCAGGGTATGGTGGGCATTTCTCCACCACCCATACAACCATATGGTAGATGAGGGGCAAGGTCAGATGTCTCATGTTCACATTCTCATGCTGGTTTACCTATACTTCCTTCAATAGCATCAGGTCTACCATGCTGCCTAGGGCAAGTGTTGAGGTCATTATCATGAGTTAGGGGAAGGATTAGCTCCCTGGACAACCACAGGTGGCAGGGGCAAGTGAGAATTGCAGATGCAGGGTGTGTATCTCACTCTCACACACTGAGGATCGGCTCAGCTGTGCCTCTGCCAACAGGGTCAGCTCTACTGTGGTGCCCCGCTGAGGAGCAGGGCCCATTTTCCTGAGTGCTGCATCTGGTAAGCAGGAGGGTTAGCTTCCTCTTCTGCTTCAGATGACAAGACACAAGAAGGGGGACATCCCTCCCCCAACCATGCTGCCAATTTGCCAATTTATATTTGAGTAGTGGGGGCACCTGTCCCATGTGCATCAATCCCAAAGTTCATTATTATTATTATTATTATTATTATTAATTATTATTTTATTTTTGAGTGAATATTTACTGCATATGTGTCTGTGCATCCTTTGTGTGAATGTGCCTGATGGTACCACTAGAGGGCAATAGATCCTCCTGAACTGTAATAATTAAGCACCTGGGAACCTCCATGTGGGTGAGGGAATTTAACTTCAGTCCTCTGCAAGAGTAGCAAGTGCTCTTAACTGCTGAGCCATCTTTCAAGTCTGTCATTCCTTTTCTTGCAAATGATAAGACCCCTCCTCCCTTTTTCAAAGGCTGAATGAAGCTGGAGAGATGTGTCAAAGGTTGAACACAAACCACTTGCTTTAGTTGCTGTGATAAAACCACAACCAAAAGCAACATGGGGAAGAAAGGATTTGTTTTAGCGTATGGTTGCAGTTCATCATGAATGAAATCAGGTCAAGATCTCAAGGCAGGAACATGGAGGCAGAAAATGAAGCACAGACCATAGAAGAATACTACCTACTGGCTTTATCTTCATGGTTTGTTCAGCTTCCTTTCTTATATGATTCAAGTTCACCTGCCTAGAGCTAGCACTAACCCAAGTGTGCTGGACCCTCCATGTTAACCATTAATCAAGAAAATGCACCATAGACTTTACTACTGGCAAATATTATGAAAATATTATCTCAATTTTGGTCCTTTCTTTCAAAGATGAGTCTACCTTGTATCAAGCTGACAAAATGCAAACACACAAATAAACAAACATAACCAGCACAAGAATGTTACAGAATACCTGAGTTCAGTTTCTGGTGCACATGTCAGACATGTTAACAAGCACTTGTAATTCTAGCTACAGGGGCAGCATATATCTTTTTCTTAATTGGGCACCCACACTCAAGTGTACATACATACACAGACTAAAACACTCACACACTTAATTAAAAATAAAGTATTTACAAATAATTTAAGGACTAAGTAGACTTTCTTTGTGTGTTTAAATCATAGCTTATTTACCATTCATTCCTTGAAGGTCATTTATGTTGCTTCTACAACTTTGACATTGTAAAGGATGTTTCAATTGACTTTATTTTCCAAATATACTTTTAGCATAGTAACCAGCTTCTTTTGGGGGGGAGGAGCATACAAACTTACAATTATTCTGTTGTTGTTTATTCTCCACTTTCTTAAAGACATTAAATTATATTTGTTTTCTAATCATTGTACTCATTTACAATGTATAAACAGAAATTTTAAGGCATTAGACATGCTGCATAGAGTAGAATCCATGCTATTTGTTTTGTGCAATGTCACAATGTTGGGGCCCAAGTTGAGTATCTCTCCCTTCTTAATGTGTGTTCAAGAAAACAAGCCTCCCTAAAAATTGACAATATCTGTGAAAATTACCTTTGATCTAAATGCTCCTCATTTTAATTTCTATTTTCTCATCAACTACATTTAAAGTCTAATATGCTAATATTTCATCCTGGGTAAACCTAAGGTAGAATTATAAACTGCAATGCATATACCAGTTAGTTTATAATTTATTGGGTAAGTTCAGAATTTTTCAATGAGGAAATAAAACATGTTACCTATATTTATTTTTCATCTGCACAGAAGCTCTTCAGATTGCCAACACACTGATGCATCATTTATTTATAATAATGCATTAATCACAATAATGAGCAATCAATTTCAGATGTTAAATGAACACTCATAAGAGGAAGCCCTGTCATTTAGAAGGCCAGTTAATGAGAGCAAGGTGGAAAAATTGCTTGATTAGACTGCTGACTTTTTAAACACAAATGTTTATGTCCCCATAAATTTAGAACCTTCCAGACAACTGAGCTTCTTGATACTAATTTTCAGAAAATTAAATAGAGCAGACTTTTCAAAAGAGGGAGTCCAAGTGCAGCAGCTTTATTGCATCCTGGCTTTGGACATGTTTGTACTAACACTGTTGGATTCAATTGAATTGTTCAGTTTGTAAGAAGAAGACAGGGAACTATGGGCTTCACTTGAATGAGGAAACTTAAAAGAAGCAGATGATAGCACAAAATCTAGGAGGCTTATTTCATTAGTAAATCTGTTTCCAATAATAACCTATCTAAAACAGAGTTTTTCCTAATAAGAGATAGACATATACGTATGTCAATGTAGACAGTGTATAACCATATGCTTGCCTGTGTGTATATTTACATATCATATAAATATATACATGTGAATTTCTGTCTTAGTTAATGTTACTCTTGCTATGATGGAATACCATGACCAAAGTAGCTTGGTGAGAAAAGGGCTTCTTTGGCTTAAACTTTCATATCATGATTCATCACTGACATAAATCAGGACAGGAACTCAAGCAGGGCAGGAATCTGGAGACAGGTACTGATGTACCAACAGCAGAAGAGTAAGCTTAATGATTCTTTCCTCATAGCTTGCTCTGTAAGCTTTCTCGTGACATCTAGGGCAAACAGACAAGGGTTTTACCATATACAATGAACTGGACTGGAGCCTCTCACACAGATCACCAAAATAAAATAAAATAAAATAAAATAAAATAAAATAAAATAAAAAATGATCTACAAGTTTGCCTATAACCCAATCTTTTAAGGTTCCCTCTTCTCTCAGATGATTATAGCTCATGTCAAGTAGCATAAAACCAGCCAGCACATGGATACATTTTTCTGCACTTCAAGAGAAAAATTTCTGTTTCTTTGGGAAGTATTTGCCTATTGTTTATAGGTGAGATGGTTTCACTCTCAGAGATTCTCCTACATAGGTTTTGTGTACTTACACATTGTATCTTAATGTCTTGCTCTGTATCTAATCCATGGTTTACAGTACGGATTTCAAATGAAAGGCCAGATTTCAAATTCAGCCTGCTACCTGTTGCACATCCATTTAAGTTGATTTTTTTTAATTTAATGATTGAAATAATATTTTTTATTTTTATTTATTTATTTTTGTTTCTTGAGAAAGCATTTCTCTGTATTGCCTTGGAGCCTCTCCAGGAACTAACTCTGTAGACCAGGCTGGACTCGAACTCACAGAGATCCTCCTGCCTCTGCCTCCCAAGTGCTGGAATCACAGGCATGAACTACCAATACCCAGCTTAATGACTGAAATAAATTTAAAAAGTGCGACACATAAAAAGTACATGAAATCCAAATGTCATTGTCTATAAATTAAAGTTTTAACAAAATCCTTATTTACTGATGCACACATTATCTGCAACTGCTTTACTGATATCCTAGCATGCCTGAGTATCTGGGATAGAAATGATTTCATTTGCAAAGGTGAAATTTTGTTGTCTGATATGGTAGGAAGCACTCTGTTTACTCCTTTTCCAAAAGGCATTGTAATTGGGAGTGAGATGCTACCAACAAAAGATGCTCTACTCCTACTGTAAACATGTGAAATGAAGCAAATCTACATTCATCTGAAAACCTGAATATTATGTTCTGCTTGACGTTTTTTGCTTAGTCTGATTGTTCTCCCAAAGAAATGGGCTTGGTTTTCTATCACTTAATATTTAAGATTTATTCATACCCAACCCAGAGTTCCTAATTAAGCATGTTAAGCCCTGCTTGCAGTTTTGAATTCTCCCATGGAGCTTTCTGATGGTGAGACTATAGTAAGAGCCTGACATTCTAGACAACTTTATTATTTTACTAAAAAGGAATTGCTTCTTTATGGCCTGGTATGAAGCACTCTATGACTTTTCCTTTAACTTGCCAAATGTTTAAAATAACTACATTGTATTCAACAATTATTTTCATGCTAATGATATCAATAAATCACAAAATTTTGAGTACTCTTTTGTTCTAAGTATAGTTTCATTTAATACCCAGAGAAGATTGGTTCTAGGACTCTGTGGATGAAAACTACATGGATGATCAAATATTTTCTCATACTTCTGATAGTTTATTGTCCATTAAAATGAATACAGATAATTATGTTAAATATTTAAAACAGTTATTAAAAACCTCTATACATTCTCATGTGCCTAAAACCACAGCATTTGGCTTATTTGTAGCAATAAGACATGAGTTTCAGGACAGCTTGAGTTATGTAGGAACATTTGTATTACTAAATTCAAAACAGTCATTCTTCTTTTCATATTGTTTATTGTTAGCTATTTGAAAATTTGTTACATCAAAGTCACATTCTAGCCTAGATGCCATATTTCAACTATGTATATATATATATATACATATATATATATATATATGTACATATGACTGAAATAAGGGGTTGGTTAATGTTACCAGTATAATTGTTGTCAATGTGGGATAACATCCATTTCTCCAAATAGAAGAGTGAAACAAGTCCATTTACAAATACTTGGAGAATAAAAAATTTTGTTTAACTATAAAAGAAATTATATTGTATTTGGATATAACATACTCATATCCTGTATTCTTTAAGTCATCTGTAGTTTCATATAGCCAGAGATAATGCCAATTCTATGTAGATAATCGTTATAAGCACTATGGTTTAGAGAATAATGCAATAAAAACCTGTACATATTCAGTGCAAACGTAACTTGAGTTTCTAGAGTGTTTTATATCTGAGATTTGTTGAATGTGAAGATGCAGAACCTGTGCCTTTGAATTTTAACACTTCAGGAACCAGTCATTTCTGATGTGTTCTGAACACAGTATTGCTCTGCGGTGTAATCCACTCACTTCTTTTTAACTTTACATTGAAATACTACGACTGGCTTTTATCTGTTTGTTATGAAAAGCTATTATATAGGTGCTCTGGAGGTGAAATCACCGAAGCTACATAGCATCTACACACTTATTCTCCAAAGACAATGCAGATGTAATGAGTCTCAGTATATCCATGCTTGTGAATGACTCAGCCATGAGCTTTGATAGTGATTCAGTAGTATCACACTGCTGGTGTGAAGTTAGCATTCTTCCTCTATCTGAGCAGAGTGCGACAATCTTCTGGAATGTAGTACATTTGCATAATGCTCCCTCCAAGATAAAATTTGCATAGTTATGCAAACATAACATATGTTTGGAAGTCAGATGTTTCTGTACGCTGTTTCAGTACATCAGTTATTATATTAGGGTTTGTTCTTGCCTGTAGTAGTCTTTGTGAAGTAAATGAGAGCAGTTAAGACTGAAAGTGTGATATTACAGACTCTATTCAAGAGAAGCCAAATAGCTGATTCTATAGGAAGCAAAGGAATTGAACTCACCATAAGCCTATTTATTTCAGGGAGAGCAAAAACGTTGCCTTGTTGTCTACTGTTTATGGCATTTCTTTAATAACACGGCATATAGTAGACCCAACCTAAATGCAGCATTTCCTTTTCTTCCTACACTTGTTATGAGGTTTATTTAGTCTATAAATTACTTTTATTTCACATGGGGCCTCTGAATGCTGTGCAACAATGGATATGTGAAGACTAGAAATTGCTGTTATTATTTTTCTTTCCTTTTGAAGGATTGCCTTGCAATAAAGAACTACAGGTGGTAGATAACCAGCCTTTCTCTGTGCTGGTATTTGGAAAGGGCACAGGATAGCCATTCTAAAACAGTCAAATCTCATTTGGGAGGAGTTATATTTCAGGCACAATTCAGTTAGGGCATGGTATTTGAAGCCCATTATTAAATCCTGGATTCTACCTGTAAACAAAAAGTTAAGATGAAGTAGACTGAGCTGAATACAATATGTTCTTCTTACAGAAAACTTAAAAAATAAATGACTGATCCCTGATTATTTCATGAGCCATAGGTCTTCCTTAAAATAAGAAGAATTAATAAGTAGCAGCAAAATGTGATGTGAGGGACATATTTGAAAGGCTCCAAATCCCCAGAAAAGCAGGAAATTACATGTCTTCTCCCCTTGTTCGGGGCCCAATCACATTGGTGAAATAGGCTTTACTTTGTCCACAAATGCCAATGCTATGTTCTTTAGAAGCATCACCCTAAACACAATCAGAAAAAAATGTTAACAATATCTAGTTGTAATTTAATATAATCACAATGCCACATATGATTAGAGCCTTAATATTATTATATCACAACAGTTGGTTTTTCTGTTTTCTGGGCGCATGCTCTTCTCAAGTCATTTAGCTCTTCTGCCTTCTCATGCAAAAAGTAATCAGTGCCTGGACACTTGATGGTTCAGTGATTCAGGGAGCTTGTTGTTCTTCCAGAGGATCCAGCTATTCCCAGCACCCACATCATGGACCAGAACCATCTTTAGCTCCTACTCCAAAGGATCTAATACACTCTTCTACTATCCAACAGCTGCTATGTGGAATGGTGTATATATGTATCTGCAGGGAAAAACTCACACATATAAAAATTTTAAAATATATACAATAAAATAATAATAAATGCTTTTCTTTTAACTAAATACTTAACACAGTTGTTGCTAATGTTAGGTGGCTTTAAAAATATTTTTGTAGAGACCTGTGCTAACCACCCACAGGAAGACATCCACAGTCTGTCTGATGAAATTCCACTCAGTCAGGTGCTCCTTCTAGCCAGGACCCACAATGCCTGGGCTGCTATGAAGATGTCTGCAGGCTGTCCCTATACCTCACATGGGGAAAGGTGGGTCCCAGTATGATGAGCAAATATGTGGTGGTGTGCAGTGGAGAAATGGGAGAGAAAGAGAAACAGAATGGATCAAATCCTGTGGAAGGAGGCAGAACAAAAGAAGTGAAGGTACCGTGGAGTAGGCTGATGGGAGGGCTGCTCACTACCTAATGCTACCATGACATCCAGGCCGTGGCTGCTGCCAAGGGCCATGTGTGCATCTGTGGTCCTATAGCATTAAAGTCTTCATCAAAATCTATGGTCCATTATGCCACCAAAGGCCACAAGAATGATCAGTGATTGGGCTGGTCAATGATCTGATTGATCTAGGCTGTTACCCAGCATCATAGTGTGATCCAGGCCTGGGGTGCTACTGAGGGTCATCGCTGTGTCCATGACCCTATAGCAGTCATGGTCTAAGTTAGTATCTGTGGCGCTTGTTGCAAATGAGGACAGTGTGGTTGTGTGGGGTCTGATCAGCTGCCTGGGACTACATTGGTGCTCAAAGGTCTTTGTGCATATGGGGCCATACAGATAAAAGTGACATTTTCTACTACCTAATGCCATGGTGATGTCTGGGCCGAGGCTGAAGGTGCCGTCATGTCTGGTTGTCTGGACCAACTGTAGTCAGGGTTGATGTCAATAGTTCCTATTGCCACTGAGGAACATGTAGATTCCCAGGACTGACACCTGGAACCAGGGTGGTGTCTAAGGGCTGTTTTGTGACTAGGGCCATGCTGATCTGGGTGGTCTTGCCACCTCTGGGGCCATGGTGACATCTAGACACAGGCTGTTGCTGAGGACCATATCTGGGTCTGTGGTCTTTTGCAGCTAGGATCTGTGTTGAAGTTTGAGGCCCATGTTGCCACCAAAGTTAGGGCTTGGAGCTGACACCTATGGCTTTGTTGGTATCTGGGGGCCATCATGATCTGTGTAGCCAGTGTTTCTGCCAAGAATAAGGATGTCATACAGGTCTGAGCTATGCCAAGAACCATATCTGGGTCCTGCAGCAGCTAGTTTCTGTGTTGGTATCTGTTGTCTGTGTCACCTCAGGGAAGCCAAATAAAACATGAGTGATGAAATCAAAGGGCCATGCTGAGCTGGCCCTGCCATTTGCTGACCCTGGGAAAGCTGTGAAGATGAAGGTATTAATGAATTCAGTAGACCCAAGATATATGATAAATGGGTGTTTTATTGGGGATCAACTTATACAGATAATAATAAAGATACACTGTGTCCTTCCTGCTCCACAAGATGCAGTCCCTACCCCTCCTATCTGTAATTATATATATATATATATATATATATATATATATATAGAGAGAGAGAGAGAGAGAGAGAGAGAGAAAGCCTGTCCTCTGCACCAGACAACCTTCCCAAAGAGGTGGGGCTACTAAACTAACACAAATTCACTGGCTAGGCTAGATGTCACTACAAAGCGGGTCCTGCTCCTCACTGGACATTGCAGCAGGAAAGCTTGCCTGACCCTCACTGGAGAGATGGCCACATCTTCACTATGGACAAGTGAGAACTGACACTGATGGCATGGGCATATGGGGAGCTGGCTTTTCTCCCTTTTCTGAGGGGCATGGCCCTGGTGGCCTGGACTGACCAGCTCAGTTACCACCCAGGCCCCACCCTAATATCTACCTCATGTAGGACCTGCTAGAACTCATGAAGACAATGGCCTTATGGAACAATACCTGGAGGATCTCCATGACCTGGGTGACTGTGGAATATTCAAGAGGAGTTTCAGTGAGGATCCAGTGATGATGGAATACCACAAAGCAGAGGCAATGGCCCAATCAATGACTCATTGGTAGTAAAGCTGATTGGACAAAAGGGTATATTGTACGACACACGTCAGCTCTCAATTTCACCAGGACAAATGAAGAGGTGTTGGAGAGGTGAGAAAGATGGAGGAACAAAGAGATTTTGTTGTTGTTGTTTGTTTTATTTTGTTTGTGTTTGTTTGTTTGCTTTTTTTTTTTAAAATTTTCCTTGGAGACCCTGCAAGGGTGAGGGTAGGACATGAGGGATTGGGAGATGAGCAGAATTAGGATGCATGTTGTGAAATTCTCAAAGAATCAACAAAGGAATTATGTTAAATAAAATTTTTTGTGTTTATGTATTAATTAGGATATTATCTTATATAAGGCAAGTAATAAAGAAAATGTTCCTGTATATTTGAGGATTACTCATTCATTAAGTACTTATCATTTATAAATTCTTACCGTAATATACACAATTGGAAAATCAAAGTAAAATGAAGACAGGGACCATGTAAAAGTCCCACTTTGCTGTAACAGACTTGCTTTGGATCTTCAGGTCCTAAATAATGGCACAGAGACTTCTTATTAATTATGAAAGTGTGGCTTTTAACTTAAGCTTATTCCCAACTAGCTCTTGTAATTTAAATTAGCCCATTTATATTAGTCTACATTCTGCCATAAGGCTCACTACCTCTCTTCTATACTATACATCTGAGTTCCTCTTTGTCTTGCTTGTTAATCCCATTTATCTTATTGTCAGACTTCGTATCTCTTCCAGAAATCCTGCCTATCCTCTCCTATCTAGCTATTGGCCATTCAGCTCTTTATTAAATCAATCAGAAGGTGTCTTGGCAGAGGCAAATCTTCATATTGTTCAAAACAATTATCCCACAATACTTGGTGTTTAAAGATCTTGCTCTTCCCATTGCCTTTAATATTTGTCCTTCAGAAAGAAGACATTTCCACAGTCCAACTGATGAAAGAATAAAAGTGGTAGGTGAGATCCCAAAACCGTTTTGCATTGGAAAGTCAGCTTTACTGTACTCCAAGCGTGAACAATAGATAACCAAAAAAAAAAAAAAAAAAAAAAACAAGAAGGGAACTTCTGCAAGGGTGGGTTTCAATACCATTTACTATTTACTGTTTTTTAGAACTTTGCCCAAATTCTCTGGCTCATTAACATAACTTACCTTTTCTTAACAACAACCAATATACTTAACCTCTAACACAATGTGCAATGGATCTTTCTGGAACCAACCTCTTTCAGGTTTCCAATTTCTAATGGAAAGCAAGAAGTCTTTGATAATTATCTGAAGTGAAGACCAATACAGAGTAGATATATACAATCTTTATAAAGATGACTCACACTTTAAAAATAGTCTTATGTTATTCTGTCTGTTTGGAAATAATTCAAGAGTTGGTCATTTTTCATTACTTTCCATGTCTGTCTTCAGTGTAATCAGAAAATAACATTAGGTGAACCAGTTATTCCTTCTACTACTATTTTTGGGTAGCAGATTGATTTCTTTGACCTTCTGTAATAGGTTAGGAGGATAAAGCATCTTTTAAAAAAGTAATTGGATTAGATGGTTTATTTGCTTGACAAAACAAAGGAATCTCAGAATTTTGAGTTGAAAGGAACACTATGCTTCATCAAAGACCACCACTTTTAGCTTTACTTTTTAAAGCTGCATAAGTTTCTCTTCAAATAAAATTCTTTGTCAAAGTCCTAGATGTAAAAGAGATAAAAAGAAAGATGTGCTCATTGAGATGAAGAATAGCCAGCCCCTGTAGCTCTCCTCCCCTGGTGACTACAAGGGAACCCACCACAGGCAGAAAGCCAGAGCTTAGATACTCTCACCAAACTCAAGCCCTCTATGTCACATTTCAGAAACTGTGGACTACAAAGGTAAAAAGTGTTTGTTTAAGGTCAGATAATCCTGTACAGTTAGGGCCAGCTGTAAAACCAAGATCTCCAGAATGCTAAATTTATTTTCCTTTCTATTAAGGAATTATAGTTTGCACTGTGAGTACAATGAAGGTTAAGCCAGGTCATGGGCTACTGCCACAAACCAAGGCCACACTTTAAGTAGTACAGATAGCTTGGGAGATACTGTTGTAATCTGTTGGGAAAAGGAAATCTTCCAGAGTATTTGAGTATTTCCTCTTAATACAAGACTTCAGATAGCTTTACCATGACAGATACACTTAAACCCACCTATATACATTCAGCTTTTATACCATTACTACAGCAGGTTCTAGTTCATCAAAAGCAGATTGAAATGCACAAAAGACTTTGTGGACACATTTTCCCAAATTCCTTTTCTTTTTTTTTCTTTCCTTCTTTTATTATTATTATTTTGGTGGAGGGGGTTCTTCCTTTGGATCTGTATGCTAATAATTTTTAAGAAGGCAAATTACCCTAAATATCACACTCAATGAACAGTAGTGAAGGAGCAGAATGACTCCCATAAAAAAAAAAGTGGTATTGAAACACATGGAACTGCTTCCTCGTTTATACCAGTCTTGAGACACCACTTGCCACAATCTCCTTGAGTGGCAGGCACAACCACACTTGATTTTAGCATAGCACTAGGCTTCCTCTTCTTATCTCCTGTGGTTTAGTCAGTACCATATTTTCTCTCCACAATCATTGACATCTGTTTACTCACACAATCATTTTCTTATCAGAGTTCAGCAGTCTGAAGGCTATTTTAATCTGGACTACGTATGATTTTAGTGTCTAGGGATAGTTGCTTTTAGTTTTTGTCTTGAAAATTTGTCAGACCCCGGTATTATTGGTGGTTAATCCATTATAAAGCTGTACCTTAACTTTCTTTGGTTTGAGTCTTTCCTTCCTTTCTTGTGGTACATTTTTGAGATTCCATTGAGGCAACATTTTGAAAAATCTGGGAAGTTTAATTTGATGTTCATGCTTTTGAGATTTTTAAAGGGTGAATTTATTTGGATGTCTACTTGAAAGAGCAGTCTGCATCACAGAGAGGCCTTTACAACCTCACTCTGTATTTGGACCTGTTACTGGCAGGTATTACTCTTTGTTCCTCCCTGCCGGCCTCCCAGTCCTGCCTCCATGAGGAGACCAGGAGGATGGAAAAAGGAAGTAATTGGGAGGAGTCAAGATGTAGACCAGGAAGGAAGGAAGACTCCGGCTGCAGCTCCTGATAAGATAGGCCACGTGGAAATACTTAGATAAGTAGAAATGGGTTAATAATTAAGACAGAGCTAACCTATAAACAATAATGGTAATTGGCCAACAGGATTGTATCAAATACAGAGTCTCTGGGTCTTATTTGGGGCTCAAGTGCCAGCGGGACCATGGCTTCAGGACCAGGAGGCAGGCGGGGAGGAACAAGGAGTAATACCTGCCCGTAACTTAATGGTGTCAGAAGTAGGATTGAGGACTTTCACTTAAAACTTAACAAAAGCTTAAAAAATAGTTTTTAGAAACAAAGAAACAGAGACTAGCAAGACTTCTTAATAGCAGCATTTTCTCGGTTGGATTTGTTTTGCTTTAGACAGAGATTTGCGCAGATCCTTTAAGGGAGGTTTCCAAAATTAGCATAAAGAGCAAAAAACCACCTTGCTTTTAAAGAGCTCTGCTAACAATTGATGTGTACGAGAGCTGCAATGAAGGTTTATACTGTGTTTTAAAATATACGCTGGCTTGGGAGAGAAAAAGAAACAGGATACAATGGTTTAAAAAAGAAAAAGAAAGTAGAATGGATGGCTGTGTTGGCACATGCCATTAATCCCAGCACTCGGGAGACAGAGGCAAGCAGATCTCTGTGATTTCAAAGTAAACCTGGTATACAGAGGAGATCCCAGGACAGATAAAAGTTACACAGAGAAACCCTGTCTCAAAATATGTAAAAACAGAAGTAGAAAAAATAGAGTAATAAAAAAGTCACATAAACATGGAAAGCACAGAAGAATTTTGGATACTATATACAATTCTGTTGTCTTAAATTATTTGATTGCTGAGAAAATAACAACTACTGATAAAAGAAATACTGCTGGATTAATTCAATATATATATTGTAAAAATGCTTTGACTCCAAAATTTAAGCCTAAGGACAAGTTACTGGGGAAAAGGATTTCTATTTTTGTTTCCACAGAAAATGAAAAACTATGGATTTCTTCCAGATTAATGTGGTTTGATCAAGCAAGACCCCCTGAAGCAATGTCTACAGCCAAGATTTGTCCATCTTCTTAGGATCCCCCATGACAGCGCCCCCTACCAGCAGGAAGTAGTTTAGAAAGAATGATGCTCAAATTCCCAAATATTGTTTATAAATGTTTGTTTTCATTTTAATGGGGTTGGTTATAACTCATTAATGACACAAGCAATCTTTTTAAAGGTAAAAGGGGAATTATAGTATAGATATGAATACTTTGCTTTGGAATGGATTTTCTTTTATTGATACAATTTAAGGTCAATTTTATGATATGTATTTTTCTCCTCTTGTTTAGGTATTGTGTTTATATAGCTCATTGGAAAATGTAATGTATAATTTAGTACAGATTAGAGAATTACCTATGATAATGAGAACTTATAGTTAAGTTAGTTAGGATTTCTAGATATACAGAGATATATTTGAGATGAATAATCATTCTTCAAACCATTCAAAGACCTACAGAATATGGCATTTAAAATGGTTTAGGGTTTTTCTTGACAGTGAGGCACAACTGCTCCTGGTAACACCACCTGCATCAGAAAGAATGATGGACATCAAAGAAACTCGTTATGAAGTTTGCTTCTAATATGGCAAGACTAGCCATATGAGCAAGGTACTTCTATTGTCTAGACTGTTTGACTTTATGTTGTAGAAACTGGACATGCAGGACCCACAAAAAGGTGACTGCTGATGCAAGATGGACATTGCTACAGGATTCCTGCTTCGTGGAAAAGGCAGCCAGACATTCTGAAGGACACAGAGAAAAATGACTGACAAACTGCCAATACAGGTGGACAGTTTAAAGTTTTCTACTTTGCTGAGGAGTCTGGAGACACACTATGGCCTATGGGCTGAAGATGAAACATTACAGAAGAACTTCTGGTGACTGACCAGGCAATGAGTTGTCTCTGTCCAGGCAATGAGTTGTCTCTGTCATTTCTAGAGTTTATATATTATCCTTCTGTGGTCTTTGAAGGAGTTGAAGACAGATAGTTTTGGTTATAGTTTTCCTTAGTTAGGATTAAGATAAGTTACATTTAGGACATTAGACTCTCAAAGATAGGATAGATGATATTTTCTTTAAGTCTTACAAAATGTTAATGGACTAAATATTGTTAACTGTGATTCTTATTCGATAACTGTTGTATGTTATATTTTTCTATGTTAAGGTTAAACCCCTTCATTTTATTTTAGACAGAAAAGAGGAGATGATTGGAGATGTTATTCTGTAAATATGTTTCTCATACTGGTTAATTAATAAAGCCTGTAGCCAATAGGAAACAAGATAGGTGGGGCTAGGAGACCAGGAGGAGGAAAGAGGAAGTAGTTGGGAGGAGTCAAGATGTAGACCAGGGAGGAAGGAAGACTCCGGCTATGGCTACTGATAAGATGAGCCAGGTGGAAATACTTAGATAAGTAGAAATGGGTTAATAATTAAGACAGAGCTAGCCTATAAACAATAATGGTAACTGGCCAACAGGATTGTTTCAAATACGGAGTCTCTGATGCCACACCAGCCCCAGTGGAGGCAGTGTAGCAATGCTGAGAGAAATCTCAATGGCTACCTGTCCAGGGGTTCGCACCACACGTGGTTACGCCTCCTGGGGAAAAATGGTTCAGGTCCCTGCAGGTGCTTACTTGGCTGGCTGCTTGGAATGGGTGCTAGATGTGTTTTGTGCTATACAATAATGCCTTTTAATTATGGACATTTTAGCCTGTAGCTCCACTGTTAATTCAGAGAAGCCTAGAAAACACTTAGATATAGTTTCAGGAACTGAAAGAGATACAGACCAACATTCAGGGGATGGATGTTGACCTCTGTGCCCCCGATCATAAAACCCATAGTGCCAGATGTCAGCCCAAGGCCTAATAAACAATTAGGGCTAAAGCTGTAAGGAAGCAGCCCACAATGTGACCTTGCCTGTAATCAGCCTACCCGCAGCAAGGCTACTGTGGGAGTTACTACAAAATTCTAACTCGGTATCTTAGGGCCCTTGAATCATTGCTATTAAAAGTTTAGTGTTCAAAGACAATTCTCTTTACTCAGTAAATCAAATCTCTGATATACTGACCATAAGCAGGCCAAAATAGACAGAGGCTCTCAATTATGCACTTGCTTAGATGTATTTACTATATCATACTTCAAAAGGAATTGCTGACATTTTTATAGTATGTTTGTTTATATTCAAACTGTAGCCAAGATCAGTTCTTTCTGCCTAAAAACCTGATACTTTGAAGTAAACTTTGCAGCAGTTCGCAAACCTCCTCAAGTGTTTGTGTCTGTCTGTCAAGCCGAAGCCACTCCTGACCTGGTCATCCCAGTCTTGGTCTCCATACAGACCTGCTACCCACTGAGCAGTCTGTGGCACTCTGAGTGTTATTTAGGGCTCATGTGGCAGCGGGACCATGGCTGCAGGACCGGGAGGCAGGCGGGGAGGAACAAAGAGTAATACCTGCCCGTAATATGGACCACATTTAATTTTATTATTAAATTTATTTTTCTTATTTTACATATTGATTCTAGTTCCCTCTTTGTCCCTCCCTCCCTCTCTTCCACCCACCCATGCCCCCTGACCACCCTCCCACTCCCCAACCCCCCACACACACTCCACATGTAGGGTGATACCTTCCTAGATTTGATTTTTTAATAGAACTGATGATTTAGTACTTTATCAAGAAGTCAGTCATTAATTTGTGACTCTATTGTGATGCAAAGTGATGAAAGTAAAAAACAATTGTACTGCCACCTCTATACATTCTAATCCTTTGTATGCATTGATTCTTCCTTCCACTTAACACTTCATTTGTCCTGTTTCAAGTTTCACAGCAAGCCATGAAATGTTGTATATAATATTATTATAGCCATTTAGCGTGTGTGCGTGTATACACACACACATACATACATACATACAATATATATATACTTTATTTTCCATTGCTTAACCATACTTTCTTTCTTCTGAATTTTCCCAGAGATTTTCAACTTCTGCTAATAGTTTAAAAGACTTCAAACTTCTGGCTCCCTCCTTTCCCAAGGGAAGTACCATACATTTTGGGTTTTATTATAGTGGCAGCCTGCTGTTCCTGTTGCAGTAGCTGTGAACAAATTGCCTCAGAGTATTGAAGGGTAGTAGCAGAAATCAGCTGCTATTATTCTTTGCCATTTGCTTGAAACTGACACCATTTGGTTAGGCAGTCACTTACACTGCTACTAATAGACATGGGGGAGCTGGGGTTCCCTCTAGGATTTTCCAACATGTCTGACAGCTGATGCTAATTGTCTTCTGAAACTCACTGGGGGGGGGGCTCTAGGCTTTGTTGTGGTATGGTCACTGGATCCCAAGAGCCAGAATCCTAGGAGAGGACCAGACAGAAGTTGTTTATCTGGCATGCCTAGTCTCAGATGTAATATAACATCATTTTTGGTTGTACTCTCTTACTTAAGGCATCATCTCTCCTGGAGGCAAGGTAAAGTATCTAAGCACCTATTTTTAGATGAAGAAGTGATATTGTCATGTGCTAAAAAGGGCGTGAGTAAACAGAGACACTGTTACAAGTGTCTCTGGGAAAATATAATCTTCCGTAACAATTTCCCTCAAATCAAACTGATAGCTATAATGTATTAAATATCAATAGAAAATCACCATGAAAAATTAGAATAATGTTATCCAACTATTACAAATCATTCAGATGAGAGCAACTATATGTGTTTTATAAGATGAAACCTCAGAACATGGACAGTTGAAAAGAAAAAAGACTGTCTCAACATCTTGACATTAGAAACAGAGAGCTGTAACAAAATGGATTATAGTTGCTCTGGTGAAAGTCAATATTTCACAATAAATGAGAAAAATCATATTCAATGAAACAAATAAATATTTCAGACTTCCTTCAAGAGATAAAACAGTCTGAATATGGCAAGAATGACTTCCTTAGTAAATTATAAAATGCTGTTATATAATAGGACATCTTTCTGAATTACAGGGTTTTTAATCCTCTTAAGTGTTCTTTTTGTGAGGTAAAGTATAAAAAAAATTAAGAAAACACAATTAGATTTAAAGTGTGCATCTACTTTGGGACAGCAGTCTAAAATGCTTTTGCAAAGATACTGAGCAAAGGGTGTTAGTTGCTCTTGTGAGAGAGACAGATATAACTGATGAGTTACAAACTATTAAAATTGAAGCTGGCTAGCACCTCAGGGCAGGCAACACTTAAATCATAACAATACAAGATTCAAAATCCAAAGAAACAACTTTTCTTCAAAATGTCTTTTTTTATTCTTAGCTCCCTCTATTTTTTAAGTTAAACCTACCTCTAGATGGGGCATTTCTTTTGTGATTATTTGCTTTTAGGCCTTTCCAAGCTCCCAAGATGTAAAAAATATTTAATGCATGTTTAATGCATGCTGGGCCATATTCATGTTTTTGTAGCATACAGGAAGCATGCAAAGAATTTTCTTTGTGTCTATCACCAAGCTTACGGAACAATATATTCCCTGTAGCATTACAGCCCTAGTATACTTCTCCAGAGCTCTAATCCCCTCAATTTCATTAAAAACATAGTTGCTATAAGTATCATTTCATACATAAAACTCTTTGTAAATTTTATTTATTATTTTTTCTTATTTTACATATCGATTCCTACCTCTCATGATCTCCGGGACCCCCTCCCATCCCATTTCCCCCGCTCCACAGATTCTGGGAGACATCATGCTCTTTGTATTTTTTAATGTGTTTTAAAAATGTAATTAATATTGTTATAACCTCTGCAACTTTTTCATAAAATTATGTTTGTTTTAATGTAAATTTCATACTTGCAGAAAGGTTGTAGTTATAATTTTATTGCATATAAGCTACATAGAAATATAATAGAATAATTACAATTGAGTATGACTATGACAATTCTTTATACCTGTCCTTCCCTTCTTTTTAAATAATTTTTATCTTTTGAGGTTATACTTTAATTATTTTCCCCTTTTTCTTTCCTCCCTCCAAACCTTTCAATGCACCCACTCTCACTTTATTTCAAATTCATAGCTTCTTTATCTTAAATTGTTTTTACATATATATGTGCACTTCCAAATAATTGTGTGTGTATGTTTTCGAAGCTAGTAAAGAGTTGTTCTCTTCCCTGGGGAAGAGTATTTCTTCCACACACAATACTCCTTAGTTGTTTGTAGTTCTTTGTCTAGGGTTGAGGCCTCATGAGGATTCTTCATTGATGTTCACATGTCTTTTGATGTCTTCATTTTTCAGGTCACATGTAGGCACTACTTTACAACAAGTTGTGAGACTATAGCTTAGGTTGGATTGCAAATCACTATGTAGCACAGGCTATCCTTCTACCTCAGCTTCCCAAGCACTGGGGTTATAATAGTGCATCATTTCTCTACTACTTCATTGACATATTTTTGACAGATAGACTGTGATGTTAAGTGTTATGTTTAAAGGTTTAAAACAACCTTGCTCAAGAAAACTACAAAACAAAAATGCCTCTAACCTGTAAGCCCCACTTGCCCAAGGACAGATACCTTTCCGGAATGCTGGAGGCTATTTTTGTCTGATCTTGTCCATGTAAGGTAACAAACTGCTTGTTTTTACTCCTGTAAACAAGCTCGCTTGCCTCTTACTGCACATAAGCAAGCTGTGTGACTGACTGCACATAGATGACATATGGACCTGATTATACATAGGCAGGAAGTATGTCAGTATACATTCTTTCCCCTGCTTGCAAGGAGACAGGAAGTACTTGGCCTTGTGAGTTTTGCCTCTATAAACCCTTAACTAATACAATTTGGAGCTGCATCTTCAGGATCCTCCTTTGGGTACAGCTCTGGTGCCATGAATATCCAGTGCCAGTATCTGAATATATCCTCTTATTTGTTCAAGTTTGTTCATGTCAGGCTGCTTAGCATCTGCAGGACCCCAAACCCATAACATGACATTTAGCATCTTCTTGTTTTTTGTCAGTGTCAACCATGTTACGATGAGTATTTGCAGCACACAATTTAATCTATGAAATCACGAATTAGATTAAATAATTCATGGCCATCCAATTCTTTCAAATACAAATTAAGGTAACATTGCTAAGTTAATGCTTAATTTATAAATTATTCTGAGTATAGAGTGATTAATAGCTAAGTCACATAGCTAGTTTTCTCCTTTTTTTTTCACTATTTAAAATGTTCACAATGGGTAGTTAAAAAAAATTGGGTCAAAGAAGGAAAGGTAAAGGCAAAACACTAGTTATTTTCTTTTTATTTTTACTTATTATTTTGTTTCTTATTTTATATACCGATCCCAGTTCCTGCTCTTTCCCATCCTATAATGCCCCCCACCACCCTCCAATCCTAAGTCCCATTCCCCACTCACTCCCAGGGATGGTGAGGTCTTCCAGGAGGGATCATCAAAATCTGTCAAGTCATTTGGAGTGAAGCCTAGGCCCTCCCTCTTTTCTCTAGGCTAAGGGAGTATCCCTCCATGAGGAATGTGCTCCCAAAGTCCTTTTGTGCACCAGGGATACATACTGGTTCCACTGTCAGAGGTCGGATAGACTGCCCAGGCCTTCTAACTGAGACCCACTTTCATGAGGTCAATCCTATGCTGGTTTCCAAACTATCAGTGTGGGGTCCATGAGCTCCGCCTTGTTCAGGTCAGCTGTCTTTGTGGGTTTCAGAAGCATGGTCTTGAACCCTTTGTTAATCACTTCTTCCTCTCTGCAACTGGATTCCAGAAGTTTGGCTCACAGTGTAGTTGTGGCTGTCTGCTTCTGTTTTAGTCAAGGACTAGATGAGGGCACTAGGATGGCATATACATTAGTTATCAGTCTCATTATCAGGGAAGGGCATTTAAGGTAGCCTCTCCACTATTGCTCAGATTGTTAATGTTTGGGCGATCGTTGTAGGTCTTTGGAAATATCCCTAGTGCCAGTTTTCTCTTCAAACCTATAATGGCTCCCTCTATTATGGTATCTCTTTTCTTGCTCTCTTCTATTCCTCCCCCTACTCAATTCTGCTGGTCCCTCATGTCCTCCTCTCACCTCTTCTCACCTTCGCTTTCTTCTCACTCCCTCTCCACTCACCGCCCACCCTCCTGCTCCCAAAATGCTCAGGAGATCATGTCTCTTTCCCCTTCTGTGGGGGATCTTGCATGTCTCTCTTAGGATCCTCCTTGTATCCTAGCTTTTCTGGAGTGTGAATTGTAGGCTGGTGATCCTTTGCTCTATGTCGACAATCCATAGATGATTGACTACATATCATGCTCTTCTTTTTGTGATTTGGTTATCTCACTAAGGACAGTTTCTTCTAGTTTCATACATTGCCTGCTAATTTCAAGTTTCCATTGTTTTATCTGATGAGTAGTACTCCAGTGTGGTAATGTACCACATCTTCTTTATCCATTAGTCAGTTTATCTAGGTTGTTTCCAGGTTCTAGCTATTACAAATAATGCTGCTATGAATTTAGTTGAACAGATGTCTTTGTTGTATGGATGTGCATCTTTTGTGTATATGCCTAAGAGTGGAATTGCCAGATCCTGTGGTAGACCGATTTCCATTTTCTGAGGAACTGCCATACTGATCTGCAAAATGATTGTACAAGTTCACATTCCCACCATTAGTGGAGGAGTGCTCACCACTCTCCACATCCTCTCCAGCATAACCTGTCATTAGTGTTTCTGATTTTAGCCATTCTTACAGGAGTAAGGTGGTTGCCTTGATTTGCCTTTCCCTGATAGCTAAGGATGTTGAGCACTTTTTAAAGTGTCTTTCATCCATTTTGGATTTCTCTATTGAGAATTATCTATTCAGTTCTCTACCCCACTTTTTAATTGGCTTATTTGGTTTTTTTGGTGATTAGTTTCTTTGTATATTTTGGAAATCGGCCCTCTGTCAGATGTGGGGTTGGTGAAGATCTTTTCCCATTCTGTGGGCTACTGTTTTGTCTTGTTGACTGTGTCCTTTGCCTTATAGAAGCTTCTCAATTTCAGGAGTTTCCATTTATTAATTGTTGATCTCAGTTACTGTGCTACTGGTGTTATGTTTAGGAAGCAGACTCCTGTACCATTCATTCAAGGGTACCTCCCACTTTCTCTTCTAAGAGGTTCAGTGTGGTCAGATTTATATTGAGGTCTTTGATCCATTTGGACTTAAGTTTTTTGCATGGCAATAGACATGGATCTATCTGTAGTCTTCTACATACCATCATCCAGTTGTGCTAGCACAATTTGTTCAAGATGCTTTCTTTTTTCTATTGTATAATTTTAGTTGTTTTGTCAAAGAATCAGGTTTTCATAAGTGTGTGGGTTAATATCAAGGATTTCAATTAGATTCCATTGTTCTATTGTGTATATTTATGCCAATACCAAGCTATTTTCAGGACTGTAGCTCTATAGTAGTTCTTGAAGTCAGGGATGGTGATGCCTCCTGAAGTTACTTTATTGCACAGGGTTGTTTTGGCTATCCTGTGTCTTTTCTTTTTTTTATATAAAGTTGAGTATAGTAATTTTCTAATGCATTTGTTGTTTGGAACTTCCTTCTCCCTTCTACTTCTGGAAGTGGTCAAGTGTTGTAACTCAGGCTAACCTACAACTTTGTCTTCCTCCTGTTTTTTCTTCCCAGATACAAGATATGTGGCATCACACCTGCAACTTTTATGGTGCCTCATTCCCACTGTAATTAGAGTTCAAAAAGAGGATTGAAAAGAGGTCCTCTGTAAATCAGTACAGACAGGTCCTCTAGTGATTTCACCATCTCCTTTTATATTTGACTTCTCTCCCTTGATCACTTGTTCATTCATTTGCTCTGCATTTTCCACTATCTGTAAGCTCCACAGCACAGGCATCTCTCATTTATTTATTTCTGTGGCCAAGACTCCAGACAATGCTGTTCATGTCTCACACTCTCATTTGTGGTCTGCAGAAGAATGAAATGTTTTCCAGTTTCAGGTTCCTTTCTGTGAAAGCTATATTGTGTGATTCTTTTATAATTTGAACATTATTCTGGTTTTGGAGGAGCAGATTTAGAGACAACCATGCGGATCTTCTCTGTGGCTCATCCTTCACCTTGGCTTCATCTCCTTTAGTATCCTCTTCAGCCTTTCTTTGGGGCATGGCAGTGGTGGGGGACTGCAGTGCTGAATGCAGGGTTTGGTCCAGCTGTGGGTCGTTCTCGTCACTTCTTCGATAAAACTCTATTATCAGTTAACTTAGGGTTTTATTTACATGAAGAGAAAACTTGACAACTGCAACACCTATAAAGGAAAACATTTAATTGGGGCTGGATTACTGATTCAGAGGTTTAGTCTTTTATTATGGCGGGAAGCATGGCAACATGCGGGCAGACATGGGCCTGGAGAGGAAGCTGAGAGTACTTCATCACCATTGGCAGGCAGCCAGAGGATCAAACCACCAGGCCTGGATTGATTTTATGAAACTTCAAAGCCCACCCCTAGTGACATACTTCCTCAGACAAAGTCACTCTTTCCAACAAGGTCATATCTCCCAACAGGGCCACTCACTATGAGCCTATGGGACTCATTTTCATTATAAACACTATATAAGCCAACTTATGGGGAGACAAATAAGTTGGTATTGTGGTTAAAAATGGACAAATGTTTATCACCATCATATTGGGGAAGCAAAATAGCAGGTGGCAGGATAACTGAAGCTGGAAACAAAGAGCTCACATCTCAAACCACAAACAGGAATCAGAGAGAGAAAACTTTTAACAGTAAGTGTTGTTCTTTTGATACAACTATTGCCTAAAAAACACAGAGACTGAGCACCCACGTGTAGTATATTGAGAGAGTATTGAGAGAGGGGAGAGAAAGGGGGAGTAGCTGGTGGGCAACTGAAAGGGGAGGAGAGAGAGAGGAAGGTCAAAGAAAGAGAAAAGAGGACCTAGAGAGAGAGACAGACAGAGAGAGAGAGAGAGAGAGAGAGAGAGAGAGAGAGAGAGAGAGAGAGAGAGAGAGAGAGAGGAGAACTTGGTGTGCTTGCTTTAAAAAGGGGGGGGCTAGCACATGCATAACTGAGTCCGCTGTGTAGCCAGGTAAAGCTTGAACAACCAGGTAAAGCCTGACATAGTGATGACTTGGTCATCGTTAGGGGCGGGGTCAGCAGACTGCTGATTCCCAACATTAAGGGTGTTTAAACCTTTCAGAGTGCCACCAGTGATACTTTCTCCAGCATGGTCACAGTTCTCAAGCCTTCCTAAGCAATGTCAGTAACTGGGGATCAAGTAAGCCTATAAAGGATATTTTCATTTTAACCACCATCATGTTTAAAACTATTTCCTTAGATTTTACTTTGATTAGGACAATCAAGCTCATAAATATCATATCTATTTCTTTCTGTATAGTTAAATGTGGCAGTCATTTGCAGCTCTAGCTAATATAATCTCACAATATCATTTTAAATACATCTTACTGTCAATTTGGAGATAGAACAATGCAGCAAACTTTCATGTGAATGTGAATATTTGGTTATTTTGTACACACAAAATATAGCAGGAAAATATTTTCCATTTATATATGCATTAGTATTTAAGTTTATTTCCATACATGTTAGATTTTAAAGATAATGGTCATAGGATATTCTATGTTTTTTCACGCAAAGATTCTTTAGCATATGAAGAAATCTAAGATAGTTGTAGATTTAGTAATACTTTTGAAAATATTGAGAAAATCCTTTGTACTTGTGGAAAAAAGAAAATTTCTATAATAGAATTTCTATCATAAAATATTTAATAAAGTAAGAACATTTACTAAGGAATTATGTTAAATAGTTTTTAGCACATGATTTGATTTGCTACTGGGACAAGACCAATATTACATAAAATTGCTGAAGAGCTTGATTATAAATGGTTATTGGCAGAAGCACATGTCTTGGATAATAGAAAGTTTAGTCATCCTTTTGTTCCTTCTCACTCTGTAGACTATCAGTTGTAGGAGTTTGTGATATATTAGGATCATGTGATTGCCAGACATATTATTAGTAAAGTTTGCATATGAATTCTGCATTTTGGTCCCTCTGGTCTTTATTTGCTCTCATTTTCTACTCTTTCTCCTTCCCATAAGTCTCTTTCCTTTTTTTTCCTAGAGTTTGTTTCATTCAGTGTTCCACAGAGTTTAAGTTGGTACATCTGTTTGATGCTTAGTTTAGAACTAACTATTGAAGTCTGGGGGGCTCAACCATGGGTGCACAACTGGATGCCACATCTTTCCTTTGCTCAGAATCTGACACTTACCAAAGATTGTCAGTATGTGGTAGTGTCTTTTGGGTCTCTTCCCTTCCATAGGTGCCTTTTAGTGGGGCTTACTTCTATGTAGCTAGTTCCAGTAAGCATAGCTACTCTGAGGTCATGGTTGCCATGACCATCCCTGTTTATAAAAGGTACATTGCAGTTGCTCTCCCCATCTTTTGGCTCTTATCTTCTTTCTTACATTCTTACATTATATTTGGCCCCCTTTTCACAACAATGTTCCATAAACCTTAAGTGAATGGTGTCGATACCATGTCTAGAGTTGAACTTCCAACTTTTTTCTGAAAATCATATATAGCAAAAGTCTTTGCATTTACTCATGTTTCTATGTTTGTAGCTAAGGATATCACTTATCTGTGGGTATAAACATGGATTGAAGCTGTGTCAATTCAGTTAAGCAGCTGCTAGTTTTGAAAAGCATATATTAAAGACACTGTCCATCACATCCTTAAATCCCAGTTCTCAAACTCATAGAGATGTGGCAGTTCTTTACCTTAATTTTCTTTGTGTCTTCAGTAATAATGTAGATCTGTCAACTTTATTCCTTTTGTCACTCATCTTTCCTTTATCCCAAGTCAAATATTTCAAACTTGTTTCTTGTTTGGCTCATGATCACATTTTCAAACAAATGTATCAAAGAATATTACTTGGTAGAAGCACGCTCTCTGAGATGAACATAGCTTGTGGCAGCATAATGTAATAGTACAATACCTTTGGGACTGACACTAATGAACATTGCTCAAGGTCCATACTCCCTAAGCACTTGCTAGTCTTGTGTCTTCTATTACTCATCCACTCTTTGTGGTGATATATTGTTTATGATCTAATAAACAATCTATCAAAACTAGCCATAGACATAGAGACCAGGCAGTGGTGACATACACCTTCAATCCAAGGAGTCAGGAGACACAGACAGATGGATCTCTGTGAGTTCAAGGCCACCTAGGTCTACATGATAATGAACTAGTATGAATGAGAAATTGCTCACATCTTTAATTCCAGCACTAAGGAGGTATATAAGACAGGTGCAGGGTTTCAGAGATGGTATTCAGTCTTGGGCAATTCGTATCCAGCCACAGTGAGGACAGGATCTCCCCAGTCTTGGTAGAGGTAAGAACACTCTGCTGGATTGGCTGCTTGCTTCTCTGAACTTCAGCTTTAACCCCAGTATCTGTCTCTGGGTTTATAATATTCTTACTGAAATTTCTGTTTACCACTGAATTATTTTTAAGTGAATTTCAAGCATAATTATCAGTTCACTTGTGGAAGTCAATATGTTCTTTCCCACTATGGATTTTACAGAGGAACCACAACTGTTGAATACCCCATCCTACTCAGATTGCAATGTATCTTAATATTCTCACATAAGCAGGTATCATTCATGCTTCCCCTACCAGGGTATGTATTTATTCCCCATTCTCCTTCTTTTTCTATTTTGTTTTTCATTTTAAAACTTTCCCTTGAAATTTATAGATGACTCTTTTTAATCACTTTTAGTCCATTTTTTAAAAACCTATTTGAAGGGGATAAGAATATAGATAAATTATTATAATTTCATAATCTACAAAATAAATGAATTGATTTTATCTTTTAATGCGAATACATTATATAGAGACACAACTAATTTTAATTTAACCAAAGCGTCCAATTGACCAAAATAAAATTGGTTAGAAAATCTAATATTTTACCATTAACAAGAAAACAAAATATGGTCATTACAGGTTTTTGCTATTTAATAGAATTTTTTATTTCAAGTGATGTACTGTGGTAGTCAATCTACACTTCTTCTTGTCTTCACATTCCATTGGTAACCCTTGAATATAAAGATTTTTTCCCCTTAATTTTCTTCTGTCTCTCTTTCTGATATTTTATTTTTCAGTATTTTATTGCTGTGAAGAGACACTATGACCATGGAAGGAATTAAGCAAGGTAGTGGCAGCACATGCCTTTAATCCCAGCACTCGGGATGCAGAGGCAGGTAGATCTCTGTGACATTGAGGCAATCCTGGCCCACGAGAGCTAGTTTTAGAACAGGCTCCAAAAACAGAGAAACCCTGTTTCAAAAAACCTAAATAAATAAATAAATAAATAAATAAATAAATGAAAGCATTAATTGGAAATGGCTTACAGTTTTAGAGTTTTATTTGTGTCATCATGGTATACACAGTGGCATACAGGCACATATGGTATTGAAGAAGTAGGTGAGAGTTCTATATCCAGATTCACAGGCAGAAGCAAGAGAGAGAGATACTGGACCTAGAGTGAGTTTTTAAAAATTTAAATCCCATCCACTTTTGACATTTCCTCCAACAAGGCCTTATATCATAATCCTTTCAACTAGTGTCACTGCCTGGTGACTATAAATTCAAATCCATTTGCCTATGGGAAACATTCTCATTCAAATCACCATAGATTTCTACCACAATTAGCTAGCTAAGTTTCTGGTCTATTCAAAGAATCCTTTGCTATTAATTTGGGTCAGCAGATCATTAATGCTCTGGACTACTCTGAATTCAAATATTGATTTGCCAAAGACTATTGTATTTCCTAATACCTCAGCTTAGATGGAGAAAAATAGGAAAGAATGACATGCACAGGTTTAATAACTCATCTCCACAGTATCTTTTTAGATGTGTGTTTTCAAAAGAAAATGGAAGTTTAAGATTGAATTACGAGATGACTTCCTTTGTTTATGATATTTAGTAGCATAAATAAAGCCAGAATACATCATCCTCCAACAGCCAATTGCAAATCTGAAGCATAGTTAAGTTCTCTTTTTCCTAACATCCAATCCTTGTTTTATTCAGATCTTCTCTGCATATATTCATTGCACTGTTTCAAACTGTACATTTCAAACCTATCATCATTCCACTTTATCTTTTGCCCTCATATCAAACTTTCATTTCATTTTTTATATTTATTTGTCTAACAGCATATATTTACTCTGTATTGTGTGGGTGTCTGTGTGTGTGTGTGTGTGTGTGTGTGTGTGTGTGTGTGTGTGTGTGTAGAGTTATGTGGTATGCACAATCATCAGAGTGTAAATGCAATGCAGTCATGTGTGATGGTCAGGTCATTGGCTAATCTCAGGTGTTGTCCCTTTCCTTGTTCTGAGTTTGAAATGTGTTTCACCACTACCACCTCTTCCAGAATTGCTGGTCTGTGAGCCTCTATGGATCTTCCTGTCTCTGCTCCAACTTTTCCTACAGGAGTTCTGGAATTTCCAGAGATCATGGGATACATTTGACTTTTTCATGGGTTCTAGAGATTCAAACTCAAGTCTTCTGACTTGTGCAACAAAGCATTTTTCCACTATTTCTTCTCTTTAGCTCCTGTTATATTTTTTGAATGTAACAAATTTATTCACAACAATGATAATCTTAGAAAATGCATCACACAAATATATATATGTATACAAACATATATATATATGTATATATATACATATATACATATATATATATATATTTCCCCATTGGAGAAAATTTTTCTTTGGCTCATAATAATGTCAAGTCGAAAGGAATTTGAAGTAGTCAATTATATCATATACACAGTGAAGAGCAGAAAGCAGGGAATTTATAAACAAATTCTTGCACTAAACTAACTTCCATACAGTTCAGGATCCCTTGCCATAAGCCACACCACCTCAGTTTACCACCTCAGTTGAAATAATCAACATAAACCCCACAATATGTCCTCTGAACTGCCAGACCTAGAAATGTCCTTAGTAAGACTGTTACCCTAGGTGATTCTAGATTGTGACAAATTAGCAATTAAATTGAACCACAACAACTAATGATAGTACCAATTGTGCATGTTCAGTTCAGGCAAACTTGACTGAGGTGAATGCATGCTCACAATGTCTGTGTCATTTCTAGAGGACAGCATTTCACAGCCTGTTTTCCTATCTTCTGACTCTTACATTCCCTCTGTCCCCACCTTTATACTGTTTCATAATTTCATAGACACATATCAAGTGTTGTGATCAAATCTACATACATTCCCATCCTCCAGTTACTCTCCTGTTGTGGGGGGAGGGAGAAGCTCATGCAGTCCCATCCCTAGCTGAGGAGATGTTAGGTGGTTAATGGTCTAGGAGATTGGGGTCAGTTTCCTTCGAGGAAGTGCCTCTGTAAATCCTCTTGTGCTGTAGTAGGTTTTCTTACACCTGTGCACATAAAGTACTCAGTGGTTTTAAAGAAGACAGCACACAAAGCTGTGAGGGAAAATGAGAGGGAGCTATCTTTCTATTGTAACATCCATAAATCACTTTTTATAATAATCATCTCCAAGGAAGAAATTTTGCCTTCCTACAAAAATAAAATCTTAGATTTTAAAACTAGGAAACAATAAGAGCTCCTTGTTAATATAATAAGTGCCTAATGGTAAACCTCACAACTTTCCTCTAGCCTCTATTTTGAGCCTGCCCTGTCTCCAGAGAGTATCAGAAACTCTGGAGATTGCCATCTTCCCCATGCTTTCTCATATGGTATGAAATGTCTTCCATGTGCATGCATTTGGCAAGTAGAAAACTGCCTCTGTGAATGCCAACTACAGTTCCACAGGATATTTGTAGATTTGATAAATGGCAAAATATAGCTTTTAGCACATCTAAAAGGAAATCCAATATCATAGTCTATCTTCTGACATTCTAACAAAAATAGAGAAGTATATTTTTAGTATATAAATGTGTCTTTGCAATATGTTGTTAACAAAACTTTTTGAATTAGATTTTGAAAATGCCCCATTGAAATTTTACAATTTCCCAAGGAAGTCATTCTATGAAGGAAAATCTTGAACTCAGTGGCTACTTGGTGCCCAGCAACCATAAATTATCAATGGAAATTGAAATATTGAATTCTTTTTTAACTGATACCTTTGAAAATTGGAATTATCTTTTCACAGGCAAAAGGATCAT
Source organism: Cricetiscus sungorus (assembly GCA_030556225.1). Taxonomy (NCBI): domain Eukaryota; kingdom Metazoa; phylum Chordata; class Mammalia; order Rodentia; family Cricetidae; genus Cricetiscus; species Cricetiscus sungorus. Next base: position 38,882,517 of record JANBXA010000600.1, read on the forward strand.
AGTGTATCTTTCACTAGACATGGAAACTGGCTAATTTTAGTCTATGCCCTGTCCATAAGCTGGCTTTCCCTTGTGCTTTACTCAGTCATCTGTTTGAGCATAACAGGAAGGAACAACTATATATAATGTGGAAACATATTAGGAATGAATGTTACAAAAAGCACTTTGCCTTTTTGTTTGGCAGCATGGTGAGAAGAGGTCACAAGTGATTGGGTAGCCTCAGTGAAGGCCAGAATCTCAGTCGCCAAGTATGAATAATGCATCACAGTCTGGAAAAGCATTCATTCAAATGTCTAACACACCTAACTATGGACTTCATAAAGAGGGAGAAAAATTAATTATTAAGTTTGTCTACAATCCTAAAGACTTCCCATCTAAACAATAAATATTTCAAGTTTCATGTTGACCTTTCTTACAGTGTTCACATGGGCTTCCTTTTTCCTTTCTTTCTTTCTTTCTTTTTTTCTTTCTTTCTTTCTTTCTTTCTTTCTTTCTTTCTTTCTTTCTCCCTTCCTTCCTTTCTTCCTTTAACAAAATGCTACAGATAATGGGAGTGTTGTCAATTAAGTACAAAGGGTGTTTCCATCAACCTTTTCATGTGTGAAATTTAATGACATTTTAAGGCTAAAGTAAAAGTCAAACATTGATTTTTTTTTCAGCGTCTTTCCCTAATGCAGCTAATGAATAGAGATTCTAACAAAAATCTTTTAATCTTCTAAACCTTCTAGTACCAAATGTCTTTTACTTTATCCTATTTCTATTGGCACTTTCTCCCTTTTACTGACAAAGTTTTAAAAATGTAAAGAAATAGAAAATCAAGGCAGTCTGGGAAGATCAAGTTCAGAAAATGGTAACAATATGCCCCAAAACAAAAGTCACAGCTGAGTCATACCTGTGCCTTCCTATGTGAGAGCAAAAAGGCTGGAGTGCAGAATACAGAGAACTTTAGACTGGACATTGATCATTTCAGGTGACCTAAAGAGACTTGGCTCTGTGTTCTTTTACTGACAAAGAAAAATAAAGAAGAAAGATAATGTTACTTATATTTTGCTATATCCTTTAAAAGCAGAAGTGTTCATAAAGTAAACAGAAATTGCAGAACAATGTGCACAAAGAAATTATGATACTTGGAAAATGGGCCTCTGATATGACATTCTAGGAAATTTAACAAAGACTAACTTAGGGGAATGTCATAGATTCATATTACAAGTCACTTGTACAAGACAAGGAAGGCCTGCCAAATTGTCTGAAGTTCAGTCCACAACAATCCTGCTCTGAAACAATCCATTAGAAATATAGACCTATCTCATCTTCCTAATGTGGCTGTAGACCCAGTATTCTTCCATGTAATACCAGCACAGATTTTGTTTTTCCAAAATTGTTACTACTTTGCTTCTTCTGTCTGAACACAAGAATACATTGTTAGGAAATCTCCATATTGAGCAGAGGGATTTGTGTGAGCCCAATGTGTTCCATTATGTGACATTTATATAAGAGAGATGTGGCCTTTCAAAGACAACATTACAAATAATCAATGCAAAATCTCATTCCTACTAACACCTGATGTAGTGGGTCAAGATCTTCAATCAGAACTAGAGCTGTTCTCTAAATGTGAATTCACAGCTAGCTTTGTCATGAACTGACAGGAAAACAGTTCATTATTTTGTACCTTCAGTTTTTTGTTTTGTTTTTACATTTTGCAATTGGAAAATGTACCTCCTGATTTCAGTGCTAATATTACACATTCTTTGCTTTCATTTAAATGTCAGAAAGACAGGAACAAGTGAATATTTACAAACAAACAGAATAATTTGTCAGATAATATTTAGACATATAACCACTCAGATATTAACAGTAAAGTATGGAATCCTTGGGGGACTGATGTGTAGAAGAAATTAAGACATTTGGCTTAATACACTCCGCCATAACCAGCAAACAGATGCTGGTTAATGAAGAGGGCTAGAGGTGGGGATTGATTGATTTAGCAAACAGAATAAATGAAAGCTTTGGGAAGACAGCATTGCATCAACACACTTTGGTGTTGTATTTTTCTGATTGAGTTATCATACAGAGGTGGTCATGCATACCAACCATAAGGGTGAGTATCTTGAACAGCTAGTAATATTTTGACCAATACCGCATGTGAAGTGGTGTGTATTCCTACATCTCATATGAAATTATTGAAAACTGGTGTTCTACCTAGCTTGTATTTTGTGTTTGAAATGCTTAAACAAGCACTTATTCCTACAAGGTAATTTTTTAACACATCTTATGTGTATTAAATAATTTAATGCTCAATATATCTAAGTCAAGATGGGAGAGTGTTTTTAAGATCACTCAGGTTTAGGCAAAAATTCCACCATTTTAAATTTTGTATTAAAGTTGTTTTTTTCCATGTGGACCATGAATTAGAGATAATCTCAGATGCTTGTGCCCACCTGATGGGAGATGTTATTCTGTATATATGTTTCTCTTACTGGTTAATAAAGCTCTGTGTCCAATAGGAAACAAGATAGGCGGGGCTAGGAGACCAGGAGGAGGAAAGAGGAAGTGGGAAGGAGGAGTCAAGATGTAGAGCATGAAGGAAGGAAGACGCCTGCCATGGCTCCCTGATAAGATAACCACATGGAAATACTTAGATAAGTAGAAATGGGTTAATAATTAAGGCAGAGCTAGCCCATTAACAATGATAGTCATTGGCCAACAGGATTGTATCAAATACAGAGTCTCTGAGTGTTATTTGGGGCTCACGTGGCGGTGGGACCATGGCAGCAGGACGGGGAGGCCGGTGGGGAGGAACCTGCCATAACACCCACCTGTATGTTTTCATCTTCAATGTTGAATCCCTGAACACTTCCCTATAAGAGATTATTTCAACAGATCTGGCTTATGTAGGAGAGGTTATGTGCCCTTTTACAGGCAGTACCTTTGGGAATTTAACTTCATCTTTAAATATCTTCAGAAAATCATCCAGAATATTGTTTGAATGATATTATTGCTGTGTGAACATAAAAAATAGATCCTCTAGATTTAGTATAGAACTCTGCCTACCACCAAAGACATACTGTTTTCCCAATTGCTTACATGCTTCATGATATCATGTTGTGCTAATCTTGGCTTTGCTTTATTTACCATTTCTTCAACTCTTATGCAGCATATCTCTGCTAGTGACAAGTGCCTGTGTCTAATTCTAAGAGATCTTCACATATCTGAATTTAAGCAAGTCTCACCACTTTCTCTACTGACAAATGTTTATACCAAGGAGCCTAGAGCTGAGATTCATTTTCAGACTCCTTGTTATTTCTGTCACATGTTACTTTAAGAAAATATTAAGGCTTTATATAACATAATATATTATATATAATTTACATATAAATATATTATATAATATACATGTAATACAATATATATGCATATATATATTTTACTAATATATAAGTAAAATAAAAAACTGTATGATATAAGATCTAAGAATTTGTAAACAGAAATTAGATATTATGTAAGGATCTAGATGTTATGTAAACAGAAATGAGATATTATGTAAGGATGGTGAAGTAAGTGGGTGATAGGTAGATAACATTATCTTTCCATTTCTACAGAGCATGAAACAAAGCTCAATATTTGAAAGGACATTGAAGAATATTTGAACATTACTGGTCATTACATAATTATTCATCATCTTCCTTACATAAGAGTGTACAGGCTTTGACCAAGTAATGCCTTAGAAGGGAGGTGTTCAATGTTCTTTTCATACACTTCAAATCTGCATCTGAATATCCAAGAATGACCATTGTGCTGCATTAGTTACTATTTATGTCTTTATGACAAAGGATCTAAGGGAAACTGTAGGAAGAGTGGTTTAGGTGCACAGCTTCATTGATTATAACAATGTTTTCTGTTTCCACACCCACTGTGAGGCAGAGAACCATGGAGGGAGAATATAGAGGAGCAGTTGTTTGCTTCATGGTGGGTAGTGTGGGATCCCACAGAATTGACTCAATTTCATTTTGACTTATAGTCAGAGAGTTTCCAATTTGCTATTGCTCCTTCAATGTCAAACTGCAGAATGTTTTGCCTAAGATGTGGCTAGTGTGTACTTCACCTTGACATCAGGATATCTGGCTTAAAATGTGCATGCAACAGGATGCTTGGCATAGGATATAGTAGCTGCTTGAGAAATAAAATATTTAACTCAGGAGAAAGTTACTTGATGTTTAAGTATTGAGTAGGTAATTATGCTTGCTTGTTCTTTGAATCTTAGTAAGAAAGTATTTTGCCTTCTCCCCCTCTTTTGATGGTGGTATAACAAGGCTGTTCACAATAAACATCATGGCTCAGTACTCATTGGATGCCCTCCCAAATCTATACTGTGTCTTTTCTCTAAGTATCTTTACCTGCCATTTCTTAATCCATAATCACCCTCTCAGGTACAAACACAGGCAATAACAGATGTCATTAAATATAAGTAGGAAACCAAAGGCAAAGAAAGAACTAAGGACAAGGTGTCACCTTCAAAAACACACAGTCTTCTACTTCTTCCAATTAGAACCACCTCTGAAAGTATGCAGAATTTCCTGAAATATCCCCCAGTTGGGAACTATTTTCACCACATGAACCCTTTAGAGCTTTGCATATTGCATCCATAGTAACTTATCCTGATGAAACCTTCTTTTATCAGAACATCCGTGGCATGGTGGGATTCAAAATTTACTCTTAATTCCTACTTAGTTTCACAGTCAATTCTTATGTCATTTGAAGACCTTGGATGTCTAAAAGCATTTCCAATAACATTAATATACTAATCACAAAACTTGAATATTGAAAGCTCTTCAGAGGGAATCAGACATGTAGATTAAACATGACTTAGTGCCCATATCTGCTATCAAATACAATGTTCTGATTCATCTTAAAGTGATTTGTTATCAGTAACATTGTGTACCAGCAAGAATTATCATACATCATCTTGACTAGTTCCCTTACCAAAAAGATGATGGGAAAAAAAAGAGATGTAAGATGTTTGTGACTTTTAAACCTTGACCTTTATTGGAGGCATGATGAACTTGAGTATGTGATATGCCTACATTTTAAGTATAAATCCATAAACGTAATTCTGTATTTCATAAAGCATGAAAGAGTGAGAGAGCTGACTACAACTGTTTTTCATTTTGATGGCATATCGTGACTTTTCAAACTTGAGTCAGCCCTGGTAGACGACCAAGAGTCTGTGTACTTTTAAAATAGTTTAGGCAGTAACATTGCACTTTGATCGTATCTAGTAAAGTAGTGCCAGTGTTTCATTTTCCTTTAATGCTTGAAATGTTCCATATGTCATCCTTGGCATATTTAAATCTCATTTTGTTTTTAAAGAAAGTTTTATTAATGTAGGTTGCCGATGTCTAATGCCTTAGTGTTATTTAGGCTGTGATATTTCAAAGTAGGTCTTGTTTGCAGCTTGAATAATATTTTAATTTAAAATTATTTAATTTTATTTCACTGAATAGTAATGCTTCTATTTTCACAACTTCAATCTTTAATCTTGATATATATCTCTTTTTGTCCAAAAATATGTAATTCAGAAATTGCAAGAATGGGAGTATAATAAAATATTTAAAACTGTCTCTCAACTCACAATATTTTTAACTGGGACTTATCTCCTTAATACAGTTTCTTCACATTTGTAGGTAAATAGCTGATAAAAATAAATGTATAAAAACATTCTCCTACCCAGTTGCTAGTCTAACAAGACCTCCCACTGTCAAAGGGAGCACAGAAAACTTGAGGTGATCTTCACTTCTGTGGATTTACAATTTCAGAAAGAAAAAGTTCTAGAAATGTTGTAATTAGGGCCATAATAATGCAGCTAACTCCACACCTAGACACCCAGTTCTACCAAGGCCTGACAGTTGAATGATTGTTATATAGATTTATTTTTTTTAAATTTATTACACATTCACTGAAGCTACCAAGTTTCTTGCTGAAATTAAATGTGAATGAGATATTATAGAATAATCAATCATCATCTTTAATTGTTCAGTTACATAGTATTACTTCCTTTTAGATAGTTAAAAAAAGTTTAAGCTGAGAAATGAGAACAAAACAAATGCTATTGGAATAAAAATATACCGAGGACATTGACAAATACCTGATGGCTAGTGTGCCATCTGTAAAGTCTTTGTGTAAAACATGGGGTATGTGGAGAGAACATGCAGAGAGAAAGAATGGGGAAAGAGTTGCTTACAAGTCCCCAACCCTTATTCAAGACTTCCTTGAATGCAGAGGGTCTCCAGTTAAAGCTACTCTCCAAGAAAATGACAGTTAATGAAAGTCTGAACATACATCTGTGATGTCTTATAACAAATCAGAAAAACATACAAACATATAAACAAAAGTGCCCATATCTTCATAGTTCAAGTAGTTGAACTATGAAGTTGAAGTATATGAACTTCATAATTCATATACAGTGATTTGACTTCTTTACTTATATAACTTAGACAACAGAGATTCTAATTCCTTAGGCACATATATAAAGTAACTGATTCTCAGATAGACAACTTATTTTTTAAGATCATCAGAAAATCTTCTAACATTGTTCACCAGTCCACAGCATTAATATGACTGAGAAGAAAACAAGACAACCTAGGGAGACGCTACGACTACTATTGTTCCATATTTGCTTATAAACACCTAGATGAATTACATATGTGACTTGCTACTCAATCCTTTGGACCATTGTTTGTTTCTGAGACAGAATGTGGAAATAATTATTCATCTTTCATCATGGTGGGGCTTTATAAGTCTTGTCATTCTGTTTATAGATTCCCTAGATCTCTCAATTCTTTGGAAAAATAAATGAGAAAGTTGCTACTGTAAGTATAGTTTCAAAAGCTGTCTACAGAGTGGACAATCAGGCTATGACATCAGCCAGATGATGTTCTAAAGGAACACCCACATTCAAGGCCACATACATATTCTCAACAGTCCCAGGAACCTGTACCTTTCACCTAGTTGCAATATGACTATGTTCTCCAAGAGATTAGATCCATATCAGTTGAATAAAACTTATTTAAATTACTTTTTGCCATTTTTAAAATTTCATTTTAAATTTCAAACACAGTTCCTCCCCTCAACCCCCTTGCCTCTTCCTGCCTCTTCTTCCTGCCACACTTCCTCCTGTCCCAGTCCACTTTTCCTCATGGGTAAGGGCTCCCATAAGGAGTGAACCTAGTCTGGAACAATAGAATGGGGCAGGGCCAGGCCCCTCTTCCCATGAGTTAACACTGAGAATGTTAAACTTCTAAAACAGTGCTTCTCAACCTGTGGACTACGATCTTTTGGGGGGGCATAGTGATCATTTCACAGGGGTTGCATATCACATATCCTGCATATCAGGTATTTATTTACATTATGATTTATCACAATGGCGAAATGACAGCTATGAAGTAGCAGTGAAAATAATTTTATGGTTTGGAGCCACCACGATGTGAAAGTCACAACATTAGGATGAGAGACACTGTTCTAAAAGAAACATTAAGATAGAGCTGATACATTTCTTCTTAACTGATTAAGTTGCTGTAGCAATGCACAGAAGTTGGAATGTTTCTCATATTCACCACAGTATCTTATAATTTCTTCACTAAGCACAGATTTCTACACAAATTCTTTCTTTGGCACTCTTTTTTGGTATCCATGTGCGTTGGTTAATTTTCTATTGCTGCAATAAAATTCCATGACCAAAGCAATTTATAGAAGAAAGAGTTCTCTTGGGTTTATGGAAGTAAGAGTTCACTTGGGCTTATGGGTCCAGAGGGATGAGAATCCATGATAGTCAGGGATTTGACAGCCGGCAGCAGCCATTATGGAGGAAGGCTCACATCTTGAGCCATAAGCACAGTCTTAGAGAGTACAGTGAAAATGAAATATAGCTTTGAAGCCATCAAAATTACTCTCAATAAAATACTTCCTCCAACAAGGCTATACCTCCTAAGGCTACTCAAGAAACAAAATTGGGAACCAGGTATTCAAAGGCTCAAGACATTAGGGGAAGGGTGCATTTTTCATTCAAAGAATCATACTCAAAAACTACACAAATTTGATGAACAATTCTTTTTTTCATAAGCACTACTTTCTTGGATTTGGTTTGCCAGTATTTTACTGAGTATTGTTGCATTGATGTTCATCAGGGATCTTGGTCTGTAGTCTTCTTTCTTAGTTATATCTTTGTGAGGCTTGGTTACCAATATGATTGTGGCCTTGTAGAAAGAGTTTGGTAATGAGCCTTATGTTTCTATTGTGTGGAACATTTGAGGAGTATTGGAAGTAGCTCTTCCTTGAATTTCTGGTCGAATTCTGCACTGAAGCCATCTGGCCCTGGGCTTTTTTTGGTTGGAAGGCTTTCGATGACTGCTTCTATTTCATTGGGGGTTATAGGTCTATTTAAGTTGTTTGTCTGCTCTTGATTTAATTTTGGTAAGTGATAGGTATCCAGAAATTTGTCCATTTCCTTTGAATTTTCAAATTTTGTGGAGTACAGGTTTTCAAAGTATGACCTGAAAGTTGTCTGAATTTCCTCTGTGTCCGTTGTTATGTCCCATTTTTGTTTCTGATTTTGCATGTTCTCTCTCTGCGTTTTTGTTAGTTTGAACAAGGGTCTGTCTATCTTGTTGATTTTCTTGAAAACTCAACTCTTTGTTGCACCCCACAGCCTGGGAAAAGATTTTTACCAATCCTACATCTGACAAAGGGCTGATCCTCAAAGTATACAAAGAACTCAAGAAACTAGTCAACAAAACACCAAATAACCCTATTAAAAATGGCGTACAGAATTGAAGAAAGAATTCTCAATAGAGGAAATTGAAGAGGCTGAAAGACACTTAAGAAAGGGCTCAACATCCTTAGCTAGCAGGGAAATACAAATGAAAACAACTTTGAGATACCATCTTACTCCTGACAGAATGGCTAAAATTAGAAACACCAATGAAAACTTATGCTGGAGAGAATGTGGAGAAAGGGAACACTCCTCCACTGCTGGTGTGAGTGCATGCTCATACAGCCATTTTGGAGATCAGTATGGCGGTTCCTCAGGAAAATGGGAATTAGTTTGCTACAGAACCCAGCAATTCTTCTCTTAGGTATATACCCAAATGACTCACATCCATGCAACAAAGACATGTGCTCAACTATGTTCATAGCAGCAGTTTTTTATTAATAATATAATTTAAAAATTTTACATGTCAATCCCAGTTTCCTCTCCCTCCCTCCCTCTTACCCTCTTTTCCCTGAGACTTGCACCCTGGCCACCCTCCCCTCCCCTCTCCCTACCCCTATTCTACTTGTAGGGCTATCCTATCCAGGTTGGGTCATGTAAGTCTGTCAAGTCATTTGAAGTAGGGACTAGGACTTCTCTCCTGTCTCTAGGTTAAGGGGATATCCCTCCATGGGAGATGTGTCCACAAGGTCCTTTTGTGCACAAGGAAAACATCCTGTTTATACTGTCTGAGGACCCTCAGAATGCTCAGTCCTTCTAGCTGAGACCCATATTCAGGGGGGTCTGAGTTAGTCCCATGCTGGATTCCCCGCTTTCAGTCTGGGGGACCCAATAGCTCCTTCCTCCTTGTTCAGGTCAGCTGTCTTTGTTTCTGAAACCTGGTCTTGTCCTCTCTCTCTCTCTCTCTCTCTCTCTCTCTCTCTCTCTCTCTCTCTCTCTCTCTGCATCTGGATTCTAGTTTGACTTAGTGTTTAGTTATGGGTGTTTGCTTCTGTTTCCAACAGGTACTAGATGAGGGCTCCATGATGGTGGATAATTTAGTTGTTGATCTCACTATCAGGGAAGTGCATTTATGGTAGCCTTTCGATGGTTGCTCGAATTGTTAGTTGGAGTCAGTCTTGTTGGACTCTACACCTTTCTTTAGGTTCAATTTTCTCTGCAAACCAATAATGGTTCCCTCTTTTGTGCTCTCTCTCTCTCTCTCTCTCTCTCTCTCTCTCTCTCTCTCTCTCTCTCTCTCTCTCTCTATCTCTCTCTCTTTCTCTCTTTCTGTCTTCTATTCCTACACTGGCTCAATCTTCCTATTTGCACATGCTTTCCTCTCCTCCCCTTTTCTTTCTGCTTGTTCTCTCTCTCTTCACTGCCACCCCCACTTCCCATGTGCTCTGGGGGACTTGTCCCTTCCCCCTTTTGTGAGGGACCATATATGAATCTCTTAGAATACACCTTGTATCCTTGTTCCTTTGGTGGTGTGAATTATAGGCTGGTGATCCTCTTTGCTCTAGGTCTAAAATCCATAGACATGTATAATTCTTAAATTATATTAATAATAAAAAAATAAGCACTACTTTCTGTCCACTTTAAAATTTCCCCCTTTCTGTCTGCATGTTTACATTTCAAAGCACAATCTATCTGAGATGAAAAGACTAAGTGCTGTGGGTTACACTATCTAATAACTAGATGTAATTAAAATGTCTTATGTATTGTGTACTCAACAAATCTTGGGGTCCAGAGCATCTTTCTTGCTTTCTGATTTTAGTGATATCATCCCGTGGGTTGTCACCTTTTTCTAAAGCAGGACAAGCCTTAGGAGAGTTTGTAATTTTATTTTCTGAGAGCAATACCAAGCGATTACAGCTAAATAGAGAAGTTAATTATGAAGAACAGTATATTACTGATATGCCTTTTTACTGTGTTTAATGTTTGCTTAAAATTCATTTTCAATATGTGACAGAAAGAAGTAAATCTTAATTAGGTAAAGTTCTATTTAAAAATGTGTTTATGGAGTTATACAAATTTAAATATGTATATAGCAAAACCCACCCACTTATGTCTTCACTATGTTTTGAGCTTATTTTTCACTTCTATATCCAGGGAAAACATACACCTTAATATATGAATAATATTTTCCATAGCAAAATATTATCCTAGAAAATCATGATAACGGCTTTGCCATCTTGTAAGATGGCGGGTGAAAAAGGCGAGAAGCGTGAAAAAAAAGAGAGAGAAAATCTGCAGCCAAGAAAGCTGTTGGTGATGCCTCAGGTGTCCTGCTGCTGCTGAGCCAAAAAAGGTGACCCTCAGGTTAAAACGCCTAAAAAGCCCAAGAAGGGGAAGTCGCATTGCAGCCAGAACCCTGTCCTGGTTAGAGAAATTGGCAGATACTTCCGATCTGCCATGTATTCCATAAAGATCCCGTACAAAAGAAAACACTCAGCTGCAAAAACTAAGGTTGCAAAGAAGAAGAAAAAGGAGAAGGTCCTTGCTACTGTCACCAAACCAGTTGGTGGTGACAACTTACCCTGGTGGATAAGCCAAGTCAAGATCCCCTAACACCTGACTGATGGTTAGTTCAAGAAGAAGCAGCTGTACAAGTCCAGGCACCAGGAAGGCAAGATCTTCAACACAGTAGAAATACGAGATTACAGAGCAGAGCAAGGCTTGCAGCTTTTGCCAAATATCAAAGCTGTTCCTCAGCTTCAGGGCTATCTGTGGTCTCAGTTCTCTCTGACAAATGGGATGTATCCTCACAAACTGGTTTTCTAAATTGCTATCAACCTAATTAAACAGCTTCATATGAAAAAAAAAAACAAAAAAAACAAAAAAGGAAAATCTTGATAACGGAAAGCAATGGGAAAGGGTGAATCAGGGTAAAAGATTGCGGCTGGAGCTCTGGACCTAAAATCTAAAGTCTAGCTCGTGTTATTAATCGTAGGGCCAAAAGATAGAACCCAAGCCTTGTCATACTAGGCTAGCTTTGAACAAGTGAGCTCCATGCTGTCTCAGAGATTTTCAAGCGAAGTTTTCAATGCTCTAGGGATTGAAACTAGGTTCTTGTGTATACTTGGAAAGTGATTTAGCACAAGCTATTTTCCCAGATAGTTTACTCTTAATATGTAGTTATTTATTCATATTTCAAACTTGCCTCTTTATTTGTAAAATATACATGATAGTAACTGTTATTTAAACTGGTATTCCAAGTTAATATATTTAAAATATGCGAAGTACATACCTGTGATATATGGAAGGCATGAAATAAATATTAATTAGTCCTATTTCCATGTTTTATACAAGTTGAGGAACCCAATGTTTAATGTGAACACTAAGCAAACTATTACATAATTGCTCTAGTCATGATCCATTGTATGCTAGTAAAAGATATATGAAAATATCACTGTTGATTAATGTGCCTTCAGTCACAAATGCAAAAGTAAGACTCTCATTTCGACAATACTACATGTCTGATACTCATATTGCAATTGTAAAATTTTTCACTTTATGTTTCTGAATAGCATAACAAGAATTAAGTCTTAATCATGCAGGAAAAGTTTTACATAGAAATCTATTTTCTTATTAGATTATTCATTAACATTCACTGGGTTGAAAATCAAAATACCTAATATGAAAAAGATAATACAACATTATAGTGCTTAAGATTTGTTATCAACTCCACAGGCAAGAATTTTCAGGGAGGAAAGACATTGAACTGGTTAGATAAAGTTAGCCTTGGGCCTGCCTGTGAGACATTTTCCTGATTAAGTAAAATATGTGTCACTTCCCTGGGTGGCCCAGATGTCAGGAGGTCTAGGAGAAATGATTTGCTTTATCCTATTCACCTTCAACTCTTGCTAGTGAACACTGATGCCAGGTCTACTGCTGTTATCTCTTAATGACAAGAGAAGCCAGCTTTTCTGAATGACTACCTAAACGGATGCACAGTGGCTCTTGAAGAGTGCACCATCCTACAGCAGTAGAATGGGACGGCTAAAACCAGTAACCTTGTGAACTGAGCAGCTATCCACATCTAACCTCTCTAATATGAAGACTGACATTCTTGGGCAGTCCAAATCATGTAAGCCAGTTTAAAGATGCTCCTTGGGAATATATACACTTTCAGTTGCTTCTATTTCTCTCCAGGACACTGAGTAATATACTTATTGGTGCCTTTACTTCAAATATACAGCAACAGCAAAAGAAAGGTTTGTTAGCTAAACAATTCAATGCATATAGTTGGCAACATTTTATTTCTAGGGGCATATTTGTCACAAAACATAAAATACTAGGACATAGTCTCAAAATTGGACATAGATGTTTGGAACATGATCTAGCAGGTAACTATAATAAACCTTTGTAGATTTTCCTGAAATACCTGGTTGTTATGTTGGAGCTTTATTATGCTTGGTCTTGCAAAGAATGCACAGTTACTGGCATGAAATAAAGTTCCAGGATTTACTTCACAGGCAACAAAGGTACATTTCTATTCTTGGTTTTCTTCTTATTAGCTCAGAATGTGTTATGTGATATGACAATCAAGTTGTATGAAAATGTTACAGTCATGAGGTCATTTCCTCTGAATAGATGCATCCCCTCCTTCAGAGAAGACAGCTTAGTAAGACTGAGGAAACAAACAAGGGGCCTGAGGCTCAAAGCTCAGAGCTTCAAGACAGAACAAGGCCATCTCTCCAAGGCTGCACAAGCGGCAAGCAATTGCTGTGAGAGAGAAACTACTCTTCAGGGGCTCTGTCTGCAATTTGGCAAGGATGCTCCAAGGCTGCTGCTTTCATGAGTTGTCAGCCATGGTGATGTGCACTATTTAGGTGATGCAGTTATTTTTGAGTCATCCATATTTCTATAAATAACTCCTCACCATATTCTGTGAATAACTTCACAAACTCTTTGGATCTACATAGGTGAAATCTTTCTTTGTAACCATTGTCAGTTCCCTATCTTGAATAAACATATGCTTGCTCTAGTCACTTCAGTCAAATATATCCCACTAACACTGTCCTTTCTTCATATCACATGTGTCATGTGGATTTACATGATTTTCAGTACAATTTAAAACTTTTGTTCTCTCATCCTCTCCTAGACATGTGCAGGAACACCTGTACCCTGTCGCCCTACCCCCATAGCCTTGATTATGTCTTTATAAGCAGAAGAAAGAAGCAGATGGCAGAAACAGTGAATTCTTAGCAACAGATTCTGAGACCACAATATTATCCTCACAAGACAACAAAACATACCACTCATGCAAACGGATCAATATAGAACTCATTAATAAGCCCAAATATTTCTAGCAATTGACTAAAAAAGTAAATTAGAGGTGATGTGAAGTTAATAATATATTTTACTTGTTTCTATCCTCAGTTACAAAAATAATTTAATTTTTGGCAAGGAAATTTACACAAGAATAACAACAACAATGGATTAGATTTGTTTATAAAAAACAGAACTGAGCATGGTACTGGCTTTTCTAACATTAAAAAAAAACACTTTAAAACAAAATCAATCAAATAAACAAAGCTATTGCTAATCATTAACATGGGCATTTTTGAATAGAGTTCAAAAGATCCTAGCCTATTAGGAAGAACACACACACACACACACACACACACACACACACACACACACACCTATAAACATCTTTATTATTCAAAGAGGAGTAATAATATCACAGAACTGAGAGATAAGAGAGAAAGTAAGATCTGTGGAATTTGCTTACAATATTAGAGTTTATGCAAAGATCCATAGACTAATAAAGCTTTCTTGGCAGCCTTAGTTAGACAGTGGTGGGAGTAAACCAATTGTTACAGCAACTCTGGAAATCATTATGGAGAATATTCATAGAACTACAACTGTATTTACCGTGCAACTCAGTTATACTACTGTTTGACACATTCCCAATGGCATCACAAACCTACTCTGTAGTTACTTTCTCAGCCATGTTCTTTGCCACCCCATTCGACACAGCTAACATCTTGGAAAAGAGCTCTTCTAGTGATGAATTTAAATAAAAATGGGGTAGATATGCACAATGAAATATTATTAAACTATAAGAAAAATAGAATCATAAAATTTACTGGTAAATTCATTGAACTAGAAAACATTGCACCAAGAGAAGGAACTCATAACTAGAATGATACATATCTCAAGTTCTTTATTTTTTTGTGGATCCTAGCTCTAGCTTTTTGGTGTTGTTTTATAACATGGAATCACCAGAGAAATCAAGAAAGTAAAAAGAAATCATGGAAGATGGAAGTGAACTCTAGAGAGAAGAGAATGCTAGGACACAGGTACTATAAAGGGGTAAGTTAAACAAATAGAAAAGGGGTCTTTGAAGGTGAGGGAAAGATAACACATCACACACAGGGATTTGAGGAATTAAGCTAAGCTGAAACTGAGCTACAAATCTTTTAATAGTATATAAAGTTCTTACAAAAATCCACAATAGTCAAAATGTACAGAAAAATGAAGGAGTGCAGTTTTCGACCCTTATTGATATATTGATAGACTGCTCCTATGCCTAGGTCTCAGGGAACATTCTAGAAGAAGGGTTGGAATGACTGTAAGATCCAGAGGACCTGGACATCTGTGAAATTACATCTTGTACTTATAATAGGAAAACATCACCAATGAATGCCAATTATATTTTGTTGCCTAAACAATTCCAAAACAATTAGAACATCAGTTGACACACTAACATGGATGGATGCTGTGGTCTTGTTCCTCCTCCTGGGTAAAACTTACAAGATCTCACTCCTAGATTAAGAATTATGACTAATTATTGAGGGTTAAAATAGAGAAAACTAGTCTTCCCCAGGGACAAGCACCCTGACAGATTGTCCATCCCAAGTGGTCTGGTCTAAGTTCATGTACTTATGAGTAATTCTAAAAGGAAGTTGGAGTGTGTGTATGTAATTGTGTATATAAAACACTAATAGTTGAAAAAGTCATGAATTTGATGAATGAATAAAACACAAAAAAAAGTTGCAGAGAAATGGAAAAAGAGGTTGTAATGTAAATCTACAATTAAATTTAAAAGCTAAATATATAGTTTATTATGCCAGTCATATCTGTTAATTTAATAAATGACCAATGTTTGCCAGTTATACAGAAGAATGTCTTAAATAGAAAGACTTCCTGGACACTGCCAATTCTTTTTTACAAAGGCACAGTTACACTGATACCTAAACCACATAAAGACTCAACAAATAAAGAGAAGTACATAATATTTTTCCTTCTGAAAATATATGCAAAGTTTTTCATTAAAAGTTTTGCATACCAAAAATACAAGAACACATCTTAAAGATCATACACCATGACCAAGTATAAGTATGTATCATCTTAAGGATTCAGGTTTGGTTTAACACAGACACACACACACACACACACACACACATAGAAATAAATATAATACAAATGTAAAGAGATTGAAATACAAGAACCACATGATCATATCATTAAATTCACAAAAGACTTTAAGAAAATTCAACACCTCTTCAAGCAAAAAGTCCCAGAGGGAGAGATTACATATACAGGGTACATTCCTCAACACAATAAACACAATTTACATTAATCCCACAGGCAACATCAATATAAGTGGAACAAAACTTGAAGTAACTCCACTGAAATCACAAACAAGACAAGGCTGTTAAACCTCTCATACCTACTCAATACTGTTGTTGAATTCTTAGCTTGAACTATAAGGCAACTGAAGGAGACCACAGGAATACAAAGAGGCATGAAAACAGTTAAATTACCTTTATGTGCATATATAAGTGACTGTAAATTCAGAAAAGTAGCTGAATATAACATCTCAAAAATCAGTAGCCCACTTATATACAATTGACAAACAGATTCAGAAAGAAATGAGGGAAACAGAACCTTTCACAATATACACACATTATATAAAATGTCTCAGAATGATGAAGCATGTGTAAGACTTGTATATAAAAAAGCCAACCAAACAAAACCAAACCAGTACAAAGAACACTTCATGTCTTTGAAGAAAGATATTGGAAAATACATCAGAAGATGAAAAGATCTTATGCTCATAGATCAGCAGCATTAACATAGAATGACCATTTTCCAAAACCAATCTATATATTAATCACCACTGTGATCACAAAAATTCCAATGTAATTCTTTCCCAAAACTGAAAGGACAATTAATTTCAGCTTCATAGGGAAACACACACACACACACACACACACACACACACACACACACACACACACACACACACACGCCGATAGCAAAATCAATCCTGAATAATGAAAGAACTCCAGAAGACATCACTACCCTCAATTTCAAGTTGTGCTACAGAGAGCTACAGTAATAAAAGCAGCATAGAATTGGTACAAAAGCAGACAGTGATAAATGGAATGGAATTGACAATGTAGACAAAGATCTACACACCTGCTTTTAAAAATAAAGAAGTCAAAATTATAAACTGAAAAAACAAAACAGATAGCATAATGTTGGTCAACCTGATAGGTGAATGGTAAAGAATCCATTTAAAGCCCTATTTATCCTCCTGCAGAAAAGATTGTTACCAACTACACATCCAATAGAGGGATAATTTCTAAGATTTATAAACAATTCAAAAAACTAGACATCAGGAAAACAAATAACCCACTTTAAGAAATGGGGTACAGATCTAAGACACATGGGAATTTTGACTCCACAGTCTTTTGCCTAGAATTATCACTTAATTTTCTTTTGTAATCTTGAAACTTTAAAATATAGTTTTAGAATGTCAGCAATTAAGCTGAATGTCAATATTTCATAATCAGCCTAAGGATGGTTGTATTCATGGCTAATTTCACATTGCAGCACTAATAAAATTGTTGATATACCTCTGAAAAATGATTAGTTTAATTTGTTGTTTAAACATGATGTAGGAATTACTGAAATAAAGAAGAAATTCAACTTGTAGTTTTTGACAATGTTCAGAAGGTGAGGTTGTTTTGTGTAACTTCATGTTGTACTGGTTTGAGTTGAGGTCAAAATACTTTAACGTGAGTGTTTTCCTAAGTGAGTGTTATTGGCTTGGTGCATTATAAATTATTTACTATTGATGAATGCAATGAAGATATAGTCATGATGAATAAAGTAATTTGATAACCATTTGAAGCTTAGTAGAATCTAAAATGTTTTCTTTCCTTAGTGAATAAATTATTACAGTTTAAAAAATAGTTTGCACAGATAAAATTTGTGGAATTCCTAAGATTAACAAGGGAATTACATTTGCCTTTAGTTTATGACAGTTGCTATGATGAGGTGTTATCTAACACATGTGAATAATGAGTTTTGTTTTTACAGACCAGGAAGAAAATAAAAACAACAAAAATAAGGTTACTTCTTAGGAGACAATATTGGGTAGCATGTCTAGCCTTCTTGGGGACCAGACACAAAAGTGAGACACAAACATATATTCAGGCATACACTTACATTCATAAAACAACACAATACTAATCTTAACATGTTCTAGTTGAGTCAACTAGCCACAGATTCTTTAAAAAGTAATCACACAGGAGTAGAAGCAGTGGATGCAATAATTGTACCCATAAACCTTCTACATCTATGGTTGATATGGTGCATAAGATCTGTTACAGTTTGGCAGATTCTACCTCTGACTTCATGCATAATAAAACACTATGGACACTCTTTTCCAAACATTTGGTACAGAAGAACTAATATTGACATAACAGAGAATTTGTGAGATGTCTACTTCTTTCACTATAGATATTAATCATAGTGTGGTGGAAAACACCTTCAAATCCAGAACTTTGGAGGCACAGGTGGGTGGGTCTCTGTGATTTTTAAGCTTTACTGGTTTACATGATGAGTTTCAGGTCAGTCAGAGCTATATGAAATCCTATCTAAAAAAACAATTATAAATATTAAAAAAAACAACTAAATATATTCTGGACAAAGACTGCTTTATCTGACTAAAATGAATTGAGTAAAAGTTAATTTTAATCCACATCTTACTTAGTTTCACCTTTACATAAAATGTAGATAATTATTTTTCCCTTCTTATATGACACCAAGTTATATTCTAAATTTAATATTATACTTAAATATGTAAATATGTAAAATGTAAGCAATACCACACACATACACACACACATGCATGCATATATATAAATATGACAGAGAATTTCAAATCACTGTATATACCAATATCTCTAGCACTTATGTGGGTCAAAGCAAATTCTTTCCATACAGAATTCTATTTAATCCTCAGATTTAAAAGTTTCTTTTTTCCCCTAGGAAAACAGCTAAGTAGATACTAGAACATTTTCTGAACAAGAGACTAGTTGAATCAAAATTGTATTGCAATCTATGTCTAGAAAGTTTATGGTAGACTGTAAGTGGTTACCAGATGATAATAATATTTTTTGATATTCAAACACTGAGTTCTCAAAAACTGCTTATTTTGTACTCAAAATTGAATATTTTGTATTTATTCCTGCATGGTAATCATATTTATGCTTTCACCACTCCAAACTCAGCATAGTTAGAATTGCATCTAAGGAGCAATTAGTTAGCACCCTGTAAACAAGTTACTGAATTACCCTTGAAGCATATTTTTCAAAGAGTGCAATGACTTCTTGTGACTAATGAGAATGAGGTTTGTAAACTGCATATTTCATTACTAGAAATTATGCCCTGTATAATTTCCCTTAAGTGAACATAATAAAAAAAAACTCTTGATTCAACAGTAACAGATTAAATGAGTTCTGCTGGATTCTTCTTTTGATCTATACAGGAATTCAGTAGATCAGACCAAGACCATGGGGACAATATCCATGTGAACAAATGTCTTTATCATCTATAGATAAAGCCGGTGATTGATAACACAATTTTAGAAAAAAAAAATGCTTGTAGAATGTTTTTCAAAACAGGTGGATCAATCAGAAGACATATAAAGTGTGTAGATTTGTTGGAAGTTGAAAGTTGTTGGTGTAACTTAGTCTGATCCCAAAGGACTACAAAACAGGACATCAGTGGTTTATGTGCACATCCAGGCACAAATGATTAATAGCAAGCATCTACATTCATTGAGAAGACTGAGAAGAGAGTAAATTAACTTCTGTGTCTTTTAATTTTCTAACTGACTCTCAAAGAATTTTATGGTGTTTAGCTAAAGTTTTGAGAAAGATAACTTTATAGTATATTATTATTATTTACTATTGTTATTATTACTACTATTGGTCTGTATTGAATGGAACCCAGGACTGCACATTCTAGGCAAGAGCTCTACCATTAACTCACATTCACATTCCTGGTTTTAGTTTCTAAAATTTGAGACAAATGTCTCACTAAGATGCCCAGTTTAGCCTTGAACTCAGTCTATAGCACAACGTACCTTGAATTTGTTAGACTCCTCTTTTCATAGCCTTGAACTCAGTCTGCAGCACAATATGTCTTGAATTTGTTATCCTCCTGTTTTCATTCCAGGGCAGCTGAGATTATAGATAAGAGGCAGGCCCTGCTCAGGCTGTGAGTTTAAATGTTAATTGCTTCTGGGAACTTCTTTATGGACTAATTTAGAAATAATGCACCACTAGCTATCTTGGCATTCTTTGACCCAGTCAAGTTGGCATATCAAATTAGCGTATTAAACACAATGAATAAACATTTAAGGATGGTTACAATTTATTGGTCAATCACATTCATGGCTACTCAACAGTACTCTTCAATAAGCAAAAGCCTAAAAAATTATATATTGTTATTAGACATTTGTTCTTTCTTGTAGACCAGACTCATTTAAAAGTTATTTCTTGGAATTAAAACCATATTTAGATTAATAAAGATGAGCCAATTTCTATGATGTCCCTTGATACAACTTGAGATATATGGTTAAAGTAAATAAAAGGATCATTAATGTTTAACATGGGCAGAGGATTCAGCTCAGTTAGTTGGTTGAATAGTTATATTGCATACACAAAATCCTGCGGTTTTCTGGAACTACCTGCAATCTTAGCACTTGAATTCAGGGTGATTAGAAGTTTAAAAATATGCTTAGTTACAGACACAGTGACTTTGAGGAAAGCCTTAGTTTCATGAGAAACTGTCTTCAAGTTTTGCTTGTATTTTTACAGATGTTCATCAACTTTTTACAAATTCTTCTAATTTATTACGGATAAATTGTTTAAAAGATTTATGTTTGCAGTTGTCCTTTCAATATTTTAAAATATCTCATACATTTAAGTTTCTTTGGCAATCATTCTGTTTTGTTAAGGTCATTATGGGATGATTTAAGTATGTACATGTAAAACACGATTTTTCCGAAGTTGCCTTGGTATGTTCATGTTCTACATAAACATAGTCTCTCTCTCTCTCTCTCTCTCTCTCTCTCTCTCTCTCTCTCTCTCTCTCTCTCTCTCTCTCTCTCTCTGTCTCTCTCATTCAGCTATACACTATTTAGTGAGTAATAAATTCTTTGAAATATATGGAATATTTCAAAGAGTTAAAGAATGCATATCTTGCTTCTCAGAAATTTGTGGAAACAATGTTGAGATGTACCAAGGGTCTGAAGAAGGTGCAGAATTTCAGGAAAATGTCATATATATCATGAAGCTAGTGGAAATTCTGAGGAAGTGCTACCCAGGGACATCACAGGCTCTACTAACTAAATGTGCTTTTAATCTCCCTTATTTTGTCAAGTCAAATATTAGCATAAGTTTTTATGAAAATCCCTGTTGATTGAATTCTGGAGCTTAGATATGTTTAGTGAAATAACATCTAGCAAGAGATATCTGAGGCAAAGAAAAGTAAAAGTCATCCCTTTTCATTTTCAGAGCCACCATCTGGGGAAATATAAGACAGGCTTTCCCAAGCCATCGCTACCACCTCATTACAAATGCTTCTTTAGCATTATTCAGCTGCTCATTTGTCTCTCTTCTCTCCACCTGCACATCCTCCCAGCCAAATTTTAATAATGCTTGTCCCCTTTCCCAGCCCTAAATGTGCCAAGCTCTGGAAAGCTTGTGAAAGGCTTTTCTTCAAAGGGAAATGGAGAGTTTGGCCAGGACTTGGCTACCATAGAGACATCCTAGATATTTTCCTCCCTAAAACACACATTAGTCTAAATGGAACTCACCCTTTTTGATCCTTTGTAATAGCACCTCTTTCTCCTCCCTGATCCAGAGCTACCCCCTCACTTGTTAGATTTTCTTTATTTCCTACTATTTGTTTGCCATAATTCAGAAATTACAGTATTTGAGGGGTATAGTTTTACTTATGAAGCCTCTATGTGTGCTTGACCTATCATCCTTCATAACTTTATTATATTTCTGTTGGAAACATCTAAACTGATTTAACCTACTTTCTTTCTGTCCAAGGACAGGGCACCATCTTTTATACTGAGGTCTCATCCAATATCCTGAACACACTTGTCCTCCTCACTTCAATGATCCTATTCCTTACTTTAAGTCATAATAACTCTGAATTGAGATCCATTTAGAACTTTTCTTGACCCAATCTGGCGAGAAGATGATATTGGAAACTTCCCCGGTTTTCAGGCCTCTTTCCCCAGCATTATCTCTATGCCCGTATTTTTTTGGGGGGGAGGGGTCTAGCCATTAATGACTTCTATGCTGTCATATCAATGGCTCTGAATTTCCTCTGAATCCACCATTAAAATCCAGTCTCCGTTTCTATACCACCAAGGGCTGTTTTATAAAAATATGTATTTAACTGTGACTCAGATTATGAGCTTGTAGTATTTACCAAAATTCTACAGGTGTACGCACTCAAGCTGGCAATTTGACAATCCTGAATGCAGAGTTGATGAAATGTGTGCTGTGTTTGCACTGTGGAGAACAGCATAAACTGGCTCCACGACACTGCAAAATAAAGGCCATTTCCTGAGCTTAAACTATAAACCTTGATTTAGCTATCCCTCCTGACATGTTATTATTTATTGCTTCCTTAGACTCTGCTCTATCCATTGCGGACCTTGTTTCATTTCTCAGGAATGACATTTGTTCTGTCCCCCTCAACCCCAGTTTAAATGAGTTTCTGGGGCACGGGATCCTGGTGTGCCTTTACTTCAATTGTGAAGATGTTTAGATTTCAGCTCTAACATTTTCTTTCCTAAATGATGAGATACTAATTACATAAAGTATTAGATATCATTGCGAGGCATCATTACACATTCTTACATGTGTAAAATACATTTTGCTCATGTTTAATCATATTGCTCACCTTTGTTCCCATTGCTTTTATTTCCTAATGACATCCTCACCTGATTTCTATTGTATCCCATGCTAACCTGGACCACTTCTTCAATTGCACACTGAAGACCACATACTTTCACCCCAACACCATTGTTATACTTTTGTCATTGACTTGTGTCATGGTTTCGTTAATTTTAATTTATTGAACTAAACTGTAAGCTCAGTTAAGTACAAGGATTATGTGTCAGAAGCCTCCTGTGAGTTTCACTGGTGTTTAGCAAGTCCTATGATAGAATAGCCAAGATAAGAAGAACTAAGAGTGGTGGATGGAGAAACAGAGTCTTGTACTAGACAGTGCTTAGCTCATGTTTAGGCTGTATCACTAGTTCTTTGGGTGACTAACTGAAGACTTCACCTGTTATATATACTTCTTTATCTTTGCTGAAATAGTTTTCACCATTTTATTTTCTTTATTCCACATCTCAACATTATTATGTAACTGTCACATTTTTCTACCTATTAATTCACTCTTCCATCTGTTATTTTCCTCCAAGCCTGTATTCCAAAATCACAAAATATTTTAAAAATCTCACATGGAATAAGAGGAAGGATGTACTTATTTACAAGTAAATGTTTGAGTAGAATCTTGAAACATTTTTAATGGTACTCTACCATAGACACTCAGGAATGCAAGTCCTTATATAAGTGGTAGACTTAATGAGCTAACTTTGACATTTTGATTGCTAATATGGATGTCTTGTATGAATGAACCAAAATAATTAGAGAAGGTTCTTATAAAATCACCAATAGCATTTCATAAACAAATTATGATTTTAGTGAACAGTGTCTTTTAGGTGTTGACACTTTACATCAATAACTTAGTCACAGAAAAATAAACATACTAAATCAATATACAGTCTTTCCAGCTTGTAATGTCTGATTTTTCCCCTGATAATACTATGCTCAATTGAACAGCTGGAGCTTATACTGCCAAAAAACAAACAAACAAACAAAAAAAAACACTGTAATGGAGACTGAGGCTCTTTATATTTATCTCCACATCTGCAGCTTATAAAGTCCTCTTTTCTTCCCCAAAAATATTTATAAATGCAAGATAGAATCCATTTCATCAAGGTTCTCTTCAAACATTATAGTAACAGTGCATTGCCTAGTATTTTACAGCTAAAGGTATTTCTTTTGAAGTGTCAATCTATTTTCATTATTTTGATGGTAATTATAGTTGAATGCTCATATTTCAAAGCCTGAGATAAGAAATTCATTTTAATCTCTGCACTGAATGAATCTGGCCATGTGTCTGTGGCCTTGAGTCCTGGGTATGTATACACTTACACCCACATGTACACACACACACACTCATAGTACACACATACATATACATACATACTTAATACATATATACATGCGTACATACATATATACATATATACATACATATATATTTATAAATATAAATATATACAGAGAGATAGGTAATAAAATTTTTGATGTTTAAACTCAGAATTTGAATTTACCTATCTTATTGGACCATACAGAAAATATACTAGAAAATATTTCATATTTTAAAAATATCAAATTTAAAATGGCAATTATCTTTCAAACTGTTTTAAGGGTAAAACTTATCATACATATATAATACATATTTCTTTTCATAATGCTATTAATGTAATCAAGCCCAATCTGTATAATAATATTTGTTTACTTTACACTATTTTAAGTGAAACTGTAAAATGAAATGGGTAGGGAAGAATACAAATAGTTGATGTTTTCGTTTTCCTCTCATGGGCAAAACTGTTGCTAAGAAATTGAGAAAAATAAGTGATAAAGTGATAAAATAACAATTAAAATAAAATATAGGGGCCAGAGAGATGACTCAGCAGTTAAGAGGTCTGACTGCTTTCTCAGAGGACCTAGATTCAATTCCCAGTTTGCATATGGCAGCTCATAACTGTCTGTAAGTCAAATGCCAAAGGATACTACACACTCACACAGACATACATGCAGGTCAAACAACATCCCACCTAAAATAAGTAAATAATTCTGAAAAAAGTAAATACATAAGTCACAATGTACTACTTAAGAGGCACTGAATGAGATATTTCTGAATAAAATCCCATGTCAACTTCTCTTCAGAAATAGCTAGCATAAGAGGGGCAAGGATGAGTGATTGGGAATGCATAATGTTGGGTGTCTCTAAAAACTTATTCTCAAATTATTCACTGGTGGAAATGTGAGTGAAGAAACAAAGATAAGTAAAATGCAAATACCATGTTTCCATGTTGAAATGGCATTCAGTAGTAGAGAATATGCATTCTTAATATATACATGTATAATATTCATAAAGGATGACTAGAAATTCAACTGCAGGACAAAACTCAATCATTTTTTAAAATTAGGATTAACCCAGATGCCAGTTACTAATTAACAAAAAATATGACTAATATTAGAAAAAACATGAACAAAATAGACATAAGCAACAAGGTCAAACTATAAACAATTTTCCATGTTGCAAAAATAAGTTATTGAATGAAATGGGGAATGTAAATACATTTCAAACAAAATGATAACAAAACCAATACATTTTCAAATGTCTAACACATAAAAAAGATATTGTAGGAAATTCATAGCAAAAAATTGTTTAGACAAATAGAAGCACTGGAATGGCGAAATAGCTAAGTAGTTAAGCAGAGGAAGTGAGTTCAATGTATGGTGCTCACATCAAGTAGCCAACAAATACTGGTAACTCTAGTTCAAGGGGTATTTGACAATGATTTTTGGACACTATAGCCACTTGAATTCACATTTGCAATGCTCTGTACACATAACTAATAAATAATGAATAGTAAATTAAATTTAAAATATGAACATGACAAATAGTCAAATAAATGCTGAAGATTGATATTGAGAAAATAATTAGTACTAGAATAAAATGAGATATATCTCTAGGATATAAATCGAATAATAAAATGAAATAATAAATATATAATGAATGGAAAATACATAAGACACTAGTAAATGAACAGTGGATCAAAACCTTACAAAAAATCATAAATGTTTCCTAATCTACTAACAATTTTAAATGAAACAAAGCCATACGGAAAATAACATACAGTAGTGTGAATGAAAGGATGGATAGAATTTATAGTTATAAATTTATACTTTATGCCTGGAAAACATGAATAAACTTACTTTTTACCATAAGATTCTGGACAAACAAGAGCAAACAGGTCATAGGATCCAATGAACTATGATGTAGTGGAAAAAATACAATATAGTAGAAAAAATAGGGAGAAACTCAATGAAAATAAACACTACTCTATGTCAGACAGAGAGAGAGAGAGAGAGAGAGAGAGAGAGAGAGAGCTACCTCATCTGAACAAGAAAACTTCTTAAATAAAATCAAAATTTAATGACTACTATGAGAGAGACTTATGGGAATGACCCTGACCCTGCTGATAGGTTACTGAATTCTAAGTGGTCAGCTCTAAGCATGTATACATGCAAGCAACACAAAATGGACCCAGCATGCTGAGCATTTACACACACACACACACACACACACACACACACACATATTTCATATACATATATATGAAAAGGTCATGAATTTGAGAGCAGACGATTGGCTACAGACACCCTTAACTCCAGTATGTGCTCACAAAATACAACAATAAAAAACTAAATTAATTCAGACTTTATTTCCTTTTGGAAGAGAAATTTTAGGGAATTTTAATTAAAAGTCACAAAATCATATTATTACTGACTAGAGTTTAAGATTATAAAAGACCATTAATTTTACAGCTGTTTTCCTTTCTTCTTTTGCTTTAGCTTCACTTTTAATTTCATTATGTATTTGTTAACACTTATGAAAATGTCCACAGACTTTTAGAGTCTATAAATTGCCAGCTGTCTTTTACCTTCACTCTCAGACATGACTTCTCAGTAGAAGTTAGAGTTTGTAAGAAATTTCTCTATCTTTAATTTGAAGGGTCACTTGACCTTTGCAGGTCCGATTGTCTATCAGAAGTCTTGCCAATCTATATTTGCTTGGCTTTAGGTCATTTCTTTTTCGTTTATGATTCTTAGGGTTTGTATAGCTTTTCTTGCTCTGGGTGTCAAAGCAGGTTGTTGGTCCACATGAATGAATTTATTGTCTTCCTTGTATAGTGTTATAAAGTGTATGAAGTAGATCCCCTTTCTTTGGTTCTGGAAAATTAAAATCTACTTTCTCTTCCAACACTGGCATTTAAAACCTCTCTTATTTTTTCCCCTTCAGAGATTTGGAGACATTTGTTACCATTTGAATGCCAAATCCATACTATTCTTTTTTCATTCTCTATTTTTTTCTTTGTTTGTTTTACTAATTATCTCATATCTTATTTAGAATTCATCCCATTCATATTTTTTTTCTCAGACTCCAATTTCTATTCTCTATTTCTGTTTATTTAGACCCACCTGGCAATGGTGGTGTAGCCTCTGACAGGCTTTCTGAACTCATAAGCCTGTACTCGGCTGATAATACCTGGGCTCTATTCTGTAATTGTATCACAGGGCATTTTAGACATGGTCATTGGACAGCGAGCCATTTGGCTCACTGGTCAAAAGCTAACATTATTCTTTTCTTCCCATCTTCCCATCTTATTGTTTGTTTGTTAGTTTTATTTTTTTTAGAATATGATGGAGCATAATAGGCTCACTGACTGGCTTGAGGGCTTTTGTTGTTGTTTTTTGGTATATTTTGACTTTTAAAAAGTGTCTTGATTGTTTTTAAATACCTGTCTTCACATGCCTGGCCTCAGGAAGCTAGTCACAATCAGATTCTATGACAAGAAACAAGTATTTCCCCAATGGTTTTCACTCATGATCAGCACTGTCTATCAGACCAGATCTCCCATGACCTCAGCATCACATGTATGTTGTGTTATGTGCTTTTGCACAACAAATGACAGACACATAACAGTGTTTATCTCATTAAATATTTTTTATTATTAGTTTTTCTTACTTTACAGTTTCCTCTCTCTCCCATCCTCTCATGCCCCCATCAATCCAAAATCTATGACTTCAAAATCTATAGCATCCAAGGCTGATAGAAAAGCTTCCATTTCTTGCTGTAACTAATTCTAATGTGTCCACCAATGTATTTTAAATGACTTATAAAACTATGTAACTGCTTCCACATTGGAATATAAAACTTGGGGTACATGTGTGTTCTCATGGTTACTCATTTACAGTCAGGAATAAACTATCTCATTTCTTTTAAAAGGAGAGTTGTAGTTTTCATTGACAAGTATAAGTTTATCATTTCTCTCCTTTATAATGCTAGAGAAATATGTTTATTTTTCAGTGTTTTATCAATATCCCCTTTGTGAAACAATCTAAACATTAGTACACGAATAACTTTTCAGTAAACTGCAAAGGGAGTCAACCATCATTTGGGTTGTAATTAGATTTTCATTTGCTACCATTTCTGTAAATAGAAATGCTAACAAGAATTCAGATTTTCTTTATAAATATCTCTAGGCAACCAAAAATAATGCTAGACTTGAGACTGTTTATCCTTTTATTCAAAATCCATTTAATCTGCTTACTCATTCACACCCTCAGAAACTTACATGCTTTTATTCTTAGGCTGTGAGATCTGTGAGCAGGGTCTTATCCAAAACATAATAATATTGAGAAGGAATAATCCAAAAGATGATTCTGTTAGCTAAGAACTTCTTATACTGTTGTGGGCATAAGGATTAAGGGGCTGAGCTCCTTTGGACCAAAAAGTGTAATTGTACAATATGAAATCTGTAGAAGTGTCTGTCTACCAACAACCATAATGAAGGGGGGTGTGCCTGTAAGCAATGTGCCTCTATGGTGAAGGTGCAAACATACTGTAGGGAGGTTTCTTCCAGTGGTTAGGCTACTGACTTCCCCTTTCTCTGTAAATCAGAGCATTTGCATATGGAGAGTTCCATTCTTAAATTCTTTGTCTATTCCTTTGCAAAGGATTTTAGAGATATAGTGGCTCAATATCTAGACTAGAAAGGATGAAGAAAGAGATGTGTGTTGGGGGAGTGTAACACTTTAGTTTTTATAATGAAAATGAAGCAGGGCACTTTTATTTATTCTGTTGGATCCTTAGAAGCTGAATTTAGCATCACCCTGTGTCTCACCTTGCTGGGATCTGAACCTGAAATTTTCATGGACTATTTTTGTAAATAACGGAAAGCATCAGGTTCCAGTCTGGGTGCTGGTCTTTGGCAAACAGCAGGGCAGTGCCAGACAGGGCTACTCTGCCAGCGGTTATCATGCTGCCATTTCCATTCCATGATTGTTTACTGGGAAATAAAAGGACGT
Source organism: Cricetiscus sungorus (assembly GCA_030556225.1). NCBI lineage: Eukaryota > Metazoa > Chordata > Mammalia > Rodentia > Cricetidae > Cricetiscus > Cricetiscus sungorus. The sequence goes on from JANBXA010000600.1 coordinate 38,911,836, forward strand.
AGGCAGCTTTTCTGAGACTCAGTAATTTTTGGTCCTGAAGCTGGTACTGATCAGGTCCCTCAGATCTATTCTAGAAATCACCTGACTTTGGAACTAGATCAGTTTGGGAAAAATGGACTTGTTTTACAATTTGTCTAAACTGGGGAGAAAAGGAATCTAATTCTTTTTCATTGTGTTGTCTGCATGTGTATCTGTCTTAAATGAAAAACTATCATGAAAAATGAAAACATCAAAAGATACTTATTTTTGGATGTGAAACTGTGTAGCACCCATTTCCTCAGAGGAGGGACTGATCCTGGGTGGTCTCCACTGTATCTTCTCTTAGAATTAGTTATTATTATTATTATTATTTTTAATTCAAATTCTAGCCTCAGGAAAATGGGTAGACACTCTGTTTTAAAATTTTCCAGTTTCAAAATAGGAAAATAGTCTCAGGGGTCTAATGGGGATGTAAGGTTCTGATCTTTTCTGGACTGACAAGGTTCTTGAGCCCCATGTCCATGCCTTTGATAGCCAGAGAAGAAGCCTTTTGTAGAATGTTTTATAATTCTGCTGGTGACAAAAGGTGACATTCTGATAGCTAAAGGCAGGGGCATAATGTCTTCTTTTAGAATATAGAGTATCTTTTGTCCACTGGGATTCTAGTCCATTCTCTCAGCATGGGAACATGACATAGTGTTTCATGATTCCCCCAACTCTTTTCATTACCAGACATTTTAAAAATGCTTCATCTTTTGAGTGATCAAAAGTCAGATTATTTTATAACTCAAACAATAAGTGAGAGATAGAGAAGTGAATAAAGTGGTCAACCTCCAATGGCCAGGAGGGAGGGAGTGGACTTAAGAGTGGACCTAAGACAGAGAAGATTTGGTTTCATTTGTTCTGCACTTCCAGTTGTGTGTGGACTGGATCCTTAGCTGAGCCCATTTATCTTTCTGACCTTCAGTTTCTTCATCTGAAGTAATGGCAAAGGTCACTAATTCATCCATGTCTTTGTTCTTAAAGGTGAATCAGAGCCATTACAGGGAAAGTGATAGAGGAAGTTGAAATGAGAAAATAACACTGTGGCCTGAAGTGGTCACGGAAAAGATCCAGTGGAAGGTTTCTTATATGGATGATTAGCAGCACATTTATCTAAAGAAAAATTCCTACCTGCAGTCAGGCCATTTTGAAAATGAAAAGGGTTATTATTGACTGGTGAATTAAGAACTCAGTATAAGAAAAAGAAGAGGCTACTGTTAAAACAGTTGTAATGACAATGATAGGTAAGAAGCACCCAGGCTTGCAGTGATTATTCAACCAACTGTTATTGAAAACATGCTACCAGCATGTTGGTAATCTTTTTTTAAGGCAAGGTTTCTCTGTGTTGCTCTGGCTATGTTGTAACTTACTCCATAGGCCAAACTGGTCTTAAAATCATAGAAATCCACCTGTCTCTGTGTCGCAAATGCTGGGTTTAAAACCATACACCCCCTCTGGCTAGGTTATATCATGAGTACTGATATTTGATCTTCTCTTGGGATCATTCTTGTAAATCTTCCTCTGAGTTTCTAATTGGGATATTGATTTTTTTTTTTGTAATTTTCATCTTCATTTCAGTTTGTGTTCTTTTAAATGTTTCAATCTATTCATTGAGTTAAGTTTTCAAATCATGGCTTATCCTCATTATTTCATTCAATGGTATATTTGTATTTCCTGAGCATCACTCAAGTGCTTATTGCTATCCTTTTAGAGTTTATTGACTTGTTAGCTCATAGTTCTTTTAAAGTATTTGAATTCTTTGGTACATTTTGTAATCATTCTTTTAAATTCTTTGCTCTGACTTGCTCTCCTTTGCATAGCTGTAACCTGCTTCTTCTTTCTAATAACTATATTTATTTGTTATTTCATGATAACCTGGTTTGCATCAACAGGTCAGACCAATCAGTATGTTTTTAACTTCCAAATTCCTAGGAAAGAAAACTGGACTGCTTATCCTCTATGGTCATGATACAGAACCCAGTGAGAGAGTGGGCAAGTGCTTTACCTTGGTTTTCTTTGGCAGAGGATTAATAAGAGGTGGGTGAGTTTTCAGAGGAAAGGGTCCTATATGAACTGACATGAATTTTTTCTTGTTTCCTTTAACTTCAGAATAAAATCTATAATTTTAGCTATGTTTAAATACCAGAAAGAAATTAAATGAATGGTGTGCTGATACTTTTTGAAACAGAAATCATAGAAATATAGAACTTTGTGATCGAAATGACAATAAAATCAAAATAAATAATAAATACTCTGAAGATCCAGAAGCCTTTGCAATCTCCTGCTCACACTTTCCTTAAAATCAATGTGATTGGGACAAACAACCTGTGGATTCCCAGTGCTCTAATGCACATATAATTAAGGTAATTTCGACCCAAATTTAATATGATTTTAATTCATATTTTGACATGTTTATTGCTCTCTAAGAAGAGCAAAATATGTAAACATACACACACATAACACACACACACACACACACACACACACACACTCACACACACACTCTAGAAAAGCAATGAAGACTATTTCAAATAACTTTTTTGTCCTATTGAAATTAGTTCTTAATTGGATTCTCATAGCTTTCTGATACTGAAGATGATCTAAGACCCAAGACAGAAATAGACCTTCAGTGATACATGTGCAAGCACTTGGTTACAAAGTGGGTAGTAGAAATTCCGTTTTGCACTATCCCTACTAAAAAAAAATAATAATATTTCTGTTAATAGCGCATTCATATTATAGGTATTAAAATTCTAATTTGCTGTTTTTCATTATTAATTAATATAATTGTAAGATCCTGGAATATTTGAAGGTTTAGTTGAGAATAATTATGGTTTTGTTTCCAGTTATATTTACAAAGTGGATTGAATGTATATTAAAAATTGAACAGATTGTAATAATGCATTTCCTTATTGTTAAAACATTAACAATAGTTGACAGAAATTCATACATGTTTAAATGTCCAAATTAAATTTTAGTGAACCAAAGACTGTATAAAGACCTGATAGCACCTTAAATAATAAATAACTTAGCATAGAAGAACTATGTTTACAAAGCAAAATATCATATGCTGTGCTATGGTAGCTTTTCACATGATCCTATTTTTCTTAATCTTTGTTTGCTACATAGTTCTAACTTAGGATAAATTAGAAGATAGTTCATTTCCACAGAAAGAAAATTTGAAGTAAGAACAGATATTGAAATTTCCAGGCACTACTTATTTTACTCCACTTTCATCTGCATAAGAGAATTGCACTAAATTCTAATTGAAGTATGGACCTTAAACTATTTCAACTCTGAGGTTTGTGGTGATACTTCCAGAGGAAAGTGCACATGTTGATAATTTCATATCAATGAATCTATCTACATAATGGAAACTTAGTATTATGTGAGCATACTAGAGATGACAGAAAAATGGTACATTTTGCCAGTAATGAATGAAAAATAAAGCTTTGTTGAAAAGTCATTCAAGGCATACAAAATAGTCTACATATGAATAATTTACTCTGAACAATTCCGCAGACACCAGTCTAGTATTGTGAGTTAAGTAGTTTGAAATTCTACTGAATCATTTCTCAACCCTTTAAAGATCAGTATTAGGCTACAAACCAGTGAAGAATATGGATATCATTTTGATGAGATTTAAATACTTTGTTTCTATGTTATGCTAAAAACATCTCAAGGCTTAGGTTTTTCTAAAATGAAGAGTAAAATTCATTTCATGCAAAAATGACAGCACATGTAATAGTGAAAACAGAACTAAGTTTTTGAAATAAATTAAACTTTGCTTTTTCTTCTTTTTTTTTGAATGGAAATGGACAATGGTTACACTTAGAGTATGCCTCATAACCTGTTGAAGGCTGACATTTGTATATAATGGTAGGCACTAAGTAATTTGATTGTCATACCAATTAGAGTTTAGCCAACTCAAAATCCTGCAAGGGTTCATCAATTGTGTCCATGAAATCGCAATACTTGTGATGACAAAGTGTTAACTGAGACTATAACCTATATATTATTACTTTCTGCATATTGCCCATTTACTATGCCTATACTATTCTCTATACCTATGTGACACAAAGCAAATAAATCATAAGTCCAGGACTCTTTCTCAGGTATAGCATGTGTATATAAGTCTTAAAGAGTTTCCCACAAGCAATGTTTGTCAATTATTCAAAACAGACTTATGTTTATTATTTCTAATCTTGGTTAAGTCTAACTAAAAGCTGATTTAAAAATTACTACAATCAAAACATGAAGAACTCCAGTGGACAATATTTACTCAGCACAGATTAAGGATGAAAAGTCATAAATAAAAGAAACTCTCAGGGATTGAAGGCTATGTCCGCCAGCTCACGGAACACTTCCACCATCTCTTCTTCAGTGGAATTACTTGAGAAATTATCTACAGATATTCTACTTGGTGAGGCTCACAGGAATGAATGCAGGCTTATTCCTTCAGGAAATGTAGTTAGTGTTATATCAGATTAATTTATTCCCTTGTACAAGTAAACTTTAAATTCAAGTTGGCCATAGTTTTAGGCCAGGTTTTTATCTTCTCTTTGAACATAGGGGAAAATATCTACCAGTTTAATTTTAAGAGAAATAAGATTAGAATTACCTCTTTCTAAGAGGTGGTGGTAGTGTATACCTTTATTCCCAGCACTTGGGAGGCAGAGACAATCTGATTTCTGTGAATTGAAGGTCTGGTCTACAGACAGAAAAAAAGAGAAACCATGTCTCAAAAAACAAACAAACAAACAAACAAAAAACAATGAAAATAATAGAATAACCTACTTCTTTGAGAGTATATAAGATTTTTTTAGATAATTATAGCTTTTTTAACACTTAAAAATTAAAAATCAAAGTAAAAAATTGTTCTCAATTATCCATATCCATCAATCATCTATCATTTATCTACTTATAACTTTCTATTTATGTATTTATCATTTATATATATCTATCCCCATGCACAAATGGATCAAAGGCCTCAACATAAATCCAGCCACTGAACCTCTTAGAAGAGAAAGTGGGAGGTACTCTTGAATTAATTCTTACAGAAGACCACTTCCTAAACATAATGCCAGTAGCCCAGACACTGAGTTGAAAATCAGTAAATGGGACCTCCTGAAACTGAGAAGATTCTGTAAGAAATAGTACACAGTCAACAAGACAAAATGGCAGCCCACAAACTGGGAAAAGATCTTCACCAACCCCAATCTGACAGAGGGCTGATTTGTAAAATATACAAAGAACTCAAGAAGCTAGTCACCAAAACACCAACTATTCCAAATAAAAAGTGGGTACAGAACTGAACAGACAGTTCCTCAAAAGAGGAATCTAAAATGGCTGAAAGATACTTAAGAAATTGTTCACCATCCTTAGTCATCAGGGAAATGCAAATCAAAACCATTCTGAGATACCATCTTACACCTGTCAAAATAGCTGAAATGAAAAACACCAAAGACAGTGTATGCTGGAGAGGATGTGAAGAAAGGAGAACACTCCTTCATTGCTAAAGGAAGTTCAAACTTTTACAGCCACTTTGGAAATCAGTATGGCAGTCTCTTGGGAAAATGGGAATCAGTCCAGCAATTCTACTCTTAGGCATATACCCAAAGGATGCACATTCATATAATGAAGACATCTGTTCAACTATTTTCATAGCAGCATTGTTTGTAATACCTAGATGCCCCTCAACTGAAGAATGGATGAAGAAAATGTGGTACATTTACACAATGGGGTACTACTCCGTGAAAAAAAAAGTGAAATCTTGAAATTTGCTGGCAAATGAATTTAACTAGAAGAAACCATCTTGAGTGAGGTAATCCAGTCACAGAAAGACAAACATGGTATGTACACACTCATATATGAACATTAGACATAGAGCAAAGGATTACCAGCCTACCAGCCTACAATCCACACCTCCAGAGAAGGGAGGAAACCAGGAGGTTCTTAAGAGAGACATACCCTAGTCCCCTGGAGAAGGGTAAAGGGATAAGATCTCCTGAACAAATTGGGAGCACAAGAAGGAGAGGGGAAGGGAAGCATGAGAAAGAGGCAGAGAAAAGAGGAGCAGGGAGAACAAGAGGGATCAGGAAGATTGAGTCTGGAGATGAATAGAGGAGAGCAAGAAAAGAGATACATTAATAGAGGGAGCCATTATGGTTTAAAGAGAAATCTGGAACTAGGAAATGTCCAGATATCCACAAGGATGAACCCAACTAAGAATCTAAGCAATAGTGGAGAGGCTACCTTAAATGCCCTCCCCCTATAATGAGAATGATGACTACCTTAAATGTCATCCAGAGCTTTCATCCAGTTACTGATGGAAGCAGAAGCAGAGTTACACAGCTAAGCACTGAGCTGTGCTTTTGGAATCCAGTTGTAGAGATGGAGGAGTGAAGACCAAAGGGGTCAAGACCATGCTGAGGAAAGCCATAGATACAGCTGACCTGAGCTAGTGTGAGCTCATGGTCTGACAGCTGGGGAGCCAGCATAGGACTGAACCAGACCTGTGAATATGGATGTCATCTGGGAGGCCCGGACAGTCTATGGGGGCTCTAGGAATGGAACCAGTATTAAACCTAGTGCATGAACAGGTTTTGGGAGTCCATTCCCCATGGAGAGATACTCTCTTAGCCGAGATACATGGGAAAGGGCCTAGGTCCTGCCTCAAATGACTTGACAGACTTTGATGATACCTCATGAATAGGGGGGTAAGTAGGAGGTATAAGAGGATGGGAGGGAGAGGGACCTGGAATTAATATGTAGAATAAGATTGTTTCTGATTTAAATAAAATTTATTAAAAAATATTAAAGTTGGTTAGCTGTTTGTTATGGGAAGGACAAGTGTTGGTGGGCATGTAAATATATAGTCAACATGGAAACCAATGGGATAGTCCTTTGAGGAGTTAAGAAGTAGATCTACCTCATGAGCTAGGTATACCACTCTTGGGTATACACCCACAGGACATTTAATCAATTATAAAGACACTTGCTCAACCTTGTTCATTGTAGCTCTATTCATATAGGCCTGAAATTAGAAACATCCTAGATGTTCTTCATTGCATGAATGGATCATGATAATGTGGCAAATTACACAATTATTCTGCCATTTACAAAAATACATAAATGAAAGGAAACCATAAAATTCACAGGTAAATAGATCAGAGCTATAAAAAAGTCACCTATAATAAAATAAAATAACAATGTCCTGGTGAAGCACTGTGGCACAAGGAATTCTGCAGAAATAAAGGTAGAAACAATGTAGTAGCCAGAGCAGACAGAAGAAAGCAAAAAAAAAAAAAATAACGAGGCCTTTTAAACACAGCAGGACCAATGTGCATATGAATGCACAGAGACTGTAGCATTATTGGTATTCACACAGCAAGGGAAGTTCATGGATTTATATAGAAAAAAGGAGAACATATGTACTATTTTATATCAGTAAAGAAGCTTAAGAAAAATTTAAAAAGAGAAATATGTATTTCTATTTTTATCTATATATAAATATATTGTCCATATATACAAATATACACACAGAAATATATATATAGAAAATATATATATATATATATATATATATATATATATATGCAAACCTATCATGAATCCAGATGTAAACATGACTAAAAGTATACTTACATACAAGCATTGTGAAACATTTTTTCATAAAGCCAAACAAGATATCAAATTGATTCCTTCCTTTAAAATATCTTCTTGTCTCAGTTTTAAGACATTTCATATTTCTCTAATTTTTACCTATATATCTATATTTACATGTATGGGCATATGTTTAAAGATATATGTGTAGGTGCACATGTGTACATCTGTGCAGGTGTACAGTTACAGAATAGCCATCAATTTGGGTTTGAAGTATTTTCTCTAAGTGTGTCATTTGCATCTATTTTCTCTTTTCCTCCTTCTCCTCCCTCTCTGTATGTATAATACATGTGTCTGGACATGGACAGTGTGTGTGTGTGTGTGATATCACACACACATATATGTATATATGTATACATATATATGTATATATATGTATATACAATATATTATTTTTATGTGTGCTTGTGAGTAAAGAAGTTGGAGGTCAATGTCAGCTGTCTTGTTCTATCATTCTCCACCTTATGATTCTGAGACTGGGCATCTCACTGATCTTGAATCTAGCTGTTTTGTATAGACTGGTTGAGAAGTAAGAGCCAGGGTTCTTGTCTCCAGTTGTCAGTGTTGGGGTTAGAGTTGTATATGGCCACATCCAACTTATACATTGGTGTTGGGAATCTGAAATCAGATCCTCATGCTCAATAGCACTTTACCCTCTGTGAAATCTCTCCAGCACATAACCTTATTATGTAAGTTAAGTTCTCCCAATGGCTTGAATCTCATTGTGTAGGCTAGGATGGCTGGCCTATGAGTTATAGGGTTAACCAATTTTCCTTTCCCCAGTATCAGGATTACCAGTTTGTGCCATGATACAGGGCTTTGAAAAGTGGTTTCCTTGGAAGCAATTCATATTCCTATGGTGGACACTTTACTTATGGAGGTATCTGCAGAGCTCTATTCCATTCTCCATGGCCTTTTCACTTCCAGAGTTAGTTATTACAAGGTAGTCAGCTGATAATGTTATTTTTGATATTAATTGCATTCTACAAGATTAAGACTGTTGTTAATGCTATCTGTTACAAATCCAAAATATGCAATATACTGAAGGAACTATACTCTGGATGAGAAATTGAAGAAACATAAATTTTGATGGCATAAAACACATTGCAGGATTAGAGGAAGCAGTAGAGCAATGTTTCCATAAATGCACCTAGGGAGAAACCTTCTTCTATTACTACATTAAGATGTCTCCCTGTCTCTTTCTGAATAGGTTGCTGCTTCTTAAAGGCAAAAAAAAAATATCAGATAAACTAAAGCAATCTGCTTTTTTTCATCTGCAAGGGAAACAGGTGTTCTCTGTCTTTCCAATTGATACATTCAGTAGATTTCTGCATCATGCCAACATTTATACTGACACATATATGGAAAATAAAATGCAATAAAATAAGCACGACATATAGAAAATAGTCTATTTGCACATTAGTAACTGAAGTGGATGTGAACTCCAGGGTCAGATTTATGTTATTTGTAGGAAAATATTTCTTCATAAGTGGCACTGGTTCTGTCAATGTGACATCTGCTGGGTGACTATGAAATATTTTATGAGCAAGAACCGAACTGTAATGACTTTTTGGTACAAAGAAACTGTACGAAGTATGAAGCATGAAGTACACAGCACCAAACACATCTTATGTTCGCAGGAACCATGACAGAAGGTGAATTTTCACATGACTCTGGTTATCTAGAGTGTTGGGTGAACTTGCCATTTATATACTTAATGTTAATACTTAACATTACTTAATGGGGAATCGTTTCTGCATTTATTTAATATAAATGATAATGTCCATGGTACAGGAGCCTATAATATTTTCTAAGCTATGTAGCACATGAAAAAGTGGGAGGTTTGTGATATGCTGTAAGAATCTGTCATGTTTTACAGGTACTCTCCAGCTTTGTCCAAACTCATTAATCAGTATCTGTATTTATCTGTTTATTGAAATAAGGAATTGATGTAAGCCAGATAAATGGTGTGTTATTAAAATGTGACTGACAAACTACTGGCACTTACAGCAAAGTGCCTGCAGAAGCCTTTAGGATTTAATACCTACTTTTCTTCCTTCCTTCCTTCCTTCCTTCCTTCCTTCCTTCCTTCCTTCCTTATTTATTTGTTTGTTTGTTTGTTTATTTATTTATTTATTTATTTTACATGTCAATCCCAGTTCCCTCTCCCTCCCTCTCTCATTCCCTCCCTTCTTCCCTCCAGTCTTACCCTCTTTCCCCCCTTACATGCACCCTGACCACCCTCCCCTTCCATCCTTCCCCCCCACACACACACACTACCACACTACATGTAGCACTATGCCATCCAGGAGGGGTCATGTAAATTTGACAAGTCATTTGAAGTAGGGACTAAGACTTCTCTCCTGTCTCTAGGTTAATAAAGTGTCCCTCCATGGGGGGATATGTCCACAAGGTCCTTTTGTGCACTAGAAATACAGCCTGGTTCCACTGTCTGAGGTCCATTAGACTGCTCAGGCCTTCTATCTGAGACCCATGTTCAGGGGATCTGAGTCAGTCCCATGCTGGATTCCCAGCTATCAGTCTGGGGACCTGTTAGCTCCTCCTTGTTCAAGTCAGGTCTCTCTATGTGTTTCTGCAACCTGGTCTTGTCCTCTCTCTCTGCATCTGGATTCTAGTTTGACTCAGTGTTTAGTTATGGGTGTTTGCTTCTGTTTCCAACAGGTACTAGATGAGGGCTCCATGATGGTGGATAAGTTAGTTGTTGATCTCACTATCAGGGAAGGGCATGTATGGCAGCCTTTCCACTGTTGCTGAAATTGTTATTTGGAATCAGTTTTGTAGGTCTCTAGACATTTCTTTAGGTTCAGTTTTCTCTTCAAACCAGTAATGGCTCCCTTTTTTTTTAATCTTCTCTCCCTCTCTCTTTTCTGTCTTCTCTTCCTACCCTGACCCAATCTTCCTAGTCTCACATGCTTTCCTCTCCTCCCCTTCAATTTCTTCTAGTTCCCTCTCCATTCACTGAGCCTCCACACTTCCCATGTTCTCTGGGGAATTTGTATGAATCTCTTAGAATACATCTTGAATCCTAGTTCCTCTGGCATTGTGAAATATAGGATGGCGATGCTTTGCTCTAAGTCTAAAATCCATATATGAGTGAGTACATACCATGTTTCTCTTTTTGTGCCTGGGTTAACTCACTCAGGATGATTTCTTCAAATTCCATCCACTTGCCTGCGTATTTCAATATTCCATTTTTTTTTTCACAGAGTAGTATTCCATTGTGCAGATGTGCCACATCTTCTTTATACATTCTTCAGTTGAGGGGCATCTAGGTTGCTTCCAGGATCTTGCTATTACAAAAATGCTGCTATGAACATAGTTGAGCACATGTCTTTGTTTCATGGATGTGGATCATTAGGGTATATGCCTAAGAGGGGGATTGCCATTTCCTGTGGTAAACTAATTCCCATTTTCCTGAGGAACCACCATACTCAACTCCAAAATGGCTGTAAAAGTTTGCATTCTCACCAGCAGTAGAGGAGTGTTCCCCTTTCTGCACATCCTCTTCAGCATAAGTTGTCATTGGTGTTTCTAATTTTAGCCATTATGGCAGGAGTAACACGATATCTTAAAGTTGTTTTTATTTGCATTTCCTTGATATCTAAGGATGTTGAACACTTTCTTAAGTGTCTTTCAGCCTCTTTGAATTCCTCTATTGAGAATTCTTTCTTCAGTTCTGTACCCCATTTTTAATAGGGTTATTTGGTGTTTTGTTGACTAGTTTCTTGAGTTCTTTGTATTTTTTGTAGATCAGCCCTTTGTCAGCTGTAAGATTGGTAAAAATCTTTTCCTAGTCTGTGGGCTGCTATTTGGTCTTGTCAACTGTACCCTTTGCCTTACAGAAGCTTCTAAGTTTGAGGAGGCCGTATTTATTAATTTTCAATCTCAGTGTCTGTGCTACTGTAGTTATGTTCACCCTTTATAATAGCCACAAACAACATCATGTATCTTGGGGTAACACTTACCAAATAAGTGAAAGACCTATATAATAAGAACTTTAAAGAAAGAAATTAAAGAAGATACCAGAAAATGGAAAGATCTCCCATGCTCTTGAATAGGTAGGATAAATATAGTAAAAATAGCAATCTTGCCAAAAGCAATCTATAGATCAATGCAATCCCCATTAAAATCCCACCACAATTCTTCACTGACATTAAAAGGATAATAATCAACTTTTATGGAAAAACAAAGATCCAGGATAGCCAAAACAACCCTGTAAAATAAAGGAACTTCAGGAGGCATTACCATCCCTGACTTTAACCTGTACTACAGAGCTATAGTCCTGAAAACAGCCTGGTATCAGCACAAAAATTAGACAAGTAGCACCATGGAATCAAATAGAAAATTCTGATATTAACCCACATACCATTGAAAACCTGATTTTTGACAAAACAGCTAAAAGTATACAATGGCGGGGGGGAAAGCATCTTCAACAAATAGTGCTGGCACAATTGGATGATGGTGCATGGAAGACTGCAGATAGACCCATGTCTATCACCATGCACCAAACTCAAGTCTAAATGGATCAAAGACCTCAACATAAATCCAGCCACACTGAACCTCTTAGAAGAGAAAGTAGGAGGTACCTTTGAGCATATTGATATAGGAGATTACTTCCTGAACATAACTCCAGTAGCAAAGACACTGAGATCAACAATTAATAAATGGGACCTCCTCAGACTTAGAAGCTTCTGTAAGGCAAAGGACCCAGTGGACAAGACCAAATGGCAAGACACATTGGACAAGATCAAACGTCAGCCCACAGACTGGGAAAAGATTTTCACCAATCCTACATCTGATAGAGGGCTGATCTCCAAAATATACAAAGAACTCAAGAAAGTAGTCAACAAAACACCAGATACCTACATTTCTAAACTCCTCTCCTTGTATTAAGGCTGGGCCAGGTAACTCAGTATAAGGAGTAGGTTCCTGAAAGCTAGCTAACGCCTTGGGGACAGGCCCTGCTTCCACCATTAGGAGTCCCAAATCATATCAAGTTACACAATTGTCATATATATATGTAGAGTGCCTAGATCTGTACCATGCATATGTGCTCCATAGTTGTCATTTCAAACTCTGTGAGCTCCAAGGGGCCAGGTTTGTTGTTGTTTCTGTGTGTTCCCTTGTGATGACCTTGATCCCCCACCCCCACTCCAGCTCCTGAAATTCTTCTTTACTCTCTTCAATGGATTCCCTGAACTCTGTATCTGTTTCCATCATTTATTAGATGAAGAATTTCTCACAATAGTTGGGGTAGTTACAAATATGACTATAGGAGATAGTCAGTTCAGGCTACCTATCATCTATTGCTAAGAATCTTGGCTGGAGAGACCAAAAAAAAAATGTTTTTCTTAAAGAATTCAGCCATGGAAAGACTTTAAATAAGAACATTGCCTACAAAAATAAATGAATAAAAATAAAAAATAATAAAAAAATAAAAAAAAACTTTATCTTTGTTAATTTGGGGCAGTGCTCAGATGGTGGTAACATGAACATTGAAACTGCCAAGAAGCCTAGATTCTCAGAAAGCCAAGGAATAGGGCAGGGCCAGATGGTACTTTAGTTTTTGACATGCAGATTAAAGTCTCATGTTGTTAGAAAAACAACAGAGATATACAGTAAAGACAGATTCAGAAAAAAAAAAAACAATTCTAAACACATGTTTAAAAATATTCTACTTAGGATTGGGAAACAAAAGAATAGGATAAAATGTTTAAAAAAGAAATATAGTGTGGAGGCATGGTCATACACACCTATAATCCTAGCACTGAGGAGGCAAAGGCAGACAGATCTATGCAATTTCACGGCCAGCCTTGCTTACCGAGTGAATTCTAGGACATCCAAAGACACACAGAGAAATTCTGTCTCAAAAACAAAAAAAAAAACAAAAAAAAATAAAAATAAAAAGAAGTAAAGATAAAAAGTTAAAGAAATAGAGTAATAAAGGCATGGAAAGCTGAAACGTACACAGAGAGTCTGGACACTGTATATTATTGTGTTTTTCCTCCCTATTTTAAAAACAACCTTATTTTACATATCAATCCCACTTTCCTCTCCTACCATCCTCTCGTGCTCCCCACTGACACCCCAGTTTTCCTACTAGAGTCCCTTTGTTCCCACTGGGTCAGCTCAGCTGTTTTTGTGGGTTTCTTCAGCATGATCTTTGCCCCTTTGCTTGTCCCTTATTCCTCTACATCTGGATCCTAGAGTTCATCTCAGTGCTTAGCTGTGGATCTCTGCTTCTACTTCTATCAGCTACTAGATGAAGGTTCTAGAATTGCATTTAAGGTTTCATCAATCTCATTTTCGGGGAAGGACATTTAAGGTGGCCTCTCCACTATTGCTTAGATTCTTTAGAATCTTTTTTTTTAAGGTTTATTTATTATGTATACAGTTTTCTCCCTGTATGTGTGCCTGCAGGCCAGAAGAAGGTACCAGAGCTCATTATAGATGGCTGTGAGATACCATGTGGTTTCTGGGAATTGAACTCAGCACCTTTGGAAGAACAGTAGCGCTCTGAACCTCTGAGCCATCTCCTATTGCTTGGATTCTTAATTGGGGTCGTTCTTGTGGATCTCTGGACATTTCCCTAATGCCTGATTTCTCTTTAAACCTATAATGACTGCCTCTATTAAGGTATATTTTTCTCTTGCTCCCCTCTATTCTTCCCCTTACTCAGTCTTCCTGTTCCCTCATACTCTCCTCTCTTCTCTTCTTTTCCCCTTCTCTTTCTCCTACTCCCCTCCCATCTCCCCATGCTCCCAATTTGCTCAGGGGCTCTTATCACTTTCCCCTTTTAAGGAGGACCATAGAAGTCTCTCTTAGTCCTCCTTATTTCCTAGTTTCTCTGGAGGTTGTGTTGTCTTTTAATTGATTGATGAGAAATGAACAACAGCTGCTAAAAGACATTTGATTATAAATGTTTCTGGATTAATTCAATTTACATATTTCGAAAATGCTTTGACCTCAGAATTTAAGTCTAAGGATATGTTATTTTGAAATAGTTCTGCTTTTGTTTCCACAGAAGATGAAAAGCTGGAGATTCCTTCCAGACTAATATGGTTTGATCAAGGAAGACCCCCTGTAGCAATGGCCCAGGTGATACAACAGACAAGATGCAGCCTTAGACTGCTACAGCCAGGATTTGGCCAGGTTTCTCTGGATCACCTTGGGATTGACAGTACCCTGAAACAGCAGAAAACAGTTTGGAGAAAACTGGGGCCAGGTGGAACAGAAACTCCATTTGTACTGCACTAATTTTCTTTAGGAAATTTGACACTAATAATAATTTACTTGGCAAAACCAGGAAAAAGTTAATGTTCATTACAAGTTACCAAAACTCTTAAAGGAAGACATACAGAACACTATTCACTGTTTATTGAATCAAAATAGGAAGGCTTGTGCCAAGACTTGTCCTTCTTTTTTATTTTTAAGTATTTTTAAGGTAGAAAAGACAAAGAAACTCAAAAGCACAATTCTAGAGGATCAAAGATTCAAAATAGCAATAAAACACTTTTTTCTTGAAAGAAAATCATCTGCAAAGGTTTCTCCTATGAGGCAGGTGAGAGGTACCAAGGGAAATATGAGAATTTCAGGTATTTGTCATAGATGAAGAAGGGTGACAGAAGCAGTGTGAACTCTTAGTGAAAATGGATGAGGTAAATGAAGGCAATGGTTGTATCAGTTCTAGATGCTAAAATAACAGCAAGCAGTGCTTCAGGTGTAAGGTGTTCAGTTCAGAAGAAGTAAGGAGAAACAGAATTTCAAACAACATTTCTACTGCCAGCCTTAGGCCCAAGGACACCAGTTTGATTCTACTAAAACAAGTGGAGCAGATTGTCAGACAGCTACTTATGGAATATATGGATGTGTTTATATAAAATAAGTACATAAGAAAGTGACTTTCAGATTCTTTTCTTCTCCTTTGAAATTCTGGACATAAATTAGTCTGGCACATTTGAGTCCTATTAAAAAAACTTTAAAATAAGTGATAATTTTAATCTAATCTTAATCATCAGCCCTACATATTTTCACTTTTTATCTCATTAATGATTGCCAATTAGTCAATCCTCACCTTCATTGAGAAGAACACTTTCCTATATATAATATGTGTTAAAATAATGGTGAGGTTTTTGTTGGCAGAGACTGTAGCTCAGCGTTGTTACATCACTTACCTAGCATGTGCAAGGCTCTGGGTTCAATATATAAAGCAATAATAATAGCAACAAATCCCTGCCTAGTGTTGTAAAGCAATCTTCTCAAAACTGAACTTTTCCATTCTGGAGGGGTACTCCTTAAGGCTCAGAACATGCTAAATTGAAGCATTTCCTCCAGGAATAAGGGGAGGCTCTTAAAACTTAGACAGAAATAAAGATCATGGGACTCAAGAAGGTTGTGACATTAACAAGCTACAAAGGGCCCTGCACCACATTTACAGAGGAAATAACTTCCAGAGAGAAGAATGAAGCTGCCTGGCTTCAAGACCTGTAAAACTTATTGACAATCATGCAGACACTCCAAGTCTGCAGTTTTTGTGTGACATCATCTTTCTTGTATACTGCCCTTTACATCATCCTACCCCTGTAATTAAACCCCCACTCAGTCTCTTATAGCCACCTCTTCAGAATTCATTTTTTTTTGCTTTGCTTTGTTTTGTTTATTAGAATTACTATTTCATTTTTCATTGGTTACAGGTGAAGAGAAAAATATATCATTGTACAGTTTCCTCAGGAAAAGACTCAAGCAAGTATATAACTTTGTACTTCTTTTGTTTTTTAGATTAATATTGGAATCTAACCTAAGCTTTTTACTCTTACAGTCATCTGGAAACTCCAACATGACAAAGGGCCATGCTTTATAAATTAAAAATATAAATGTTCATTTTTAACATGAAGATGCTGATGAATTATACAGAGAATAATAAATCCTGGTTGATGTCACATCAGCAATTTCAACAAATCAACAGAAGAATTACACGGAATGAACTTCGTTCCTTCCTAATAGCATTTGGCTTGTTTCCATATTGCCCTCTTCTTCTGTTATTATGCAGTTAATACAATCTAACTCAGTAATGTCTCCTGAATGATTAAGCCATTTATGATCGAATCTCATGAAGGAAATGAAAAAAGCCTCAAACATCTAAATAGAATAATTCCTATTAACTGTGCTAAATCTCCATCATGATGCTATTGAAGCCAATATTCGACTAAGAGCCAAGTATTTCCAGAATTGAGACATTTTCATCAATATTTGTAATGAGAATTAGAAAGGAAATTATAATTCTTGGCATTAGACCTATTTTCAGGGTGTGGAGAATTTTCTCTCTGAATGATATATTCTGAAAATATTAGTGTTACCTGTGTATGGATAAATGCAAGGATCGGGCTAGCCAAAGTACTGTTGCTAGTGAGTACACTTCCCCATTTTGGAATGAAAAAGCGGCTTTGGTAGATCTGATATTATGTCTCTTTTAAAACAAATCAACATTATGAAAATCATAGAGTAGTACGTGTTTCTATAGAAGATTACTTTGAGATTATTCATTCTTTTGTGATGCTCAGAGTTGAAACCATGTAAGGTGTAATACCATCTTACATATATAGGTTTAACTATTCTTTAACTATGTTTTAGTCATTTGAAATATTAATTACCACAATCCTACATACGTACTACTTGCCAAGCATTGATCTACTCAAAAAATGCATTGGCTTTCATAGGACATTAACACTGACACATGGCTTCACAATCAGACTTATAGTCTTAGTTTTTTTCATGGTAAAGATTAACTTTATTTAGTTTCTTGGGGGAAATATAGATGTAACTTGTGTCTGTACTCAAGTTGAACAAGTGGGATATTTCTCTAGCCTTCATTTGTAGACAAAGCTAAAGCAAGAGAAAATTTGCCATTCCACACTTTGTCTGTGTGATGGTTGGTTGTCAAAATAAGAAGGCATGTTGTGTTGTTCTCAGCAACTTTAAACAATGTTGCAGACTATTTATTTTGATATTTCTAATTGAAATATGTCTATGTAAAATGTGTTTTATTTTAGTTGGGTTATTTTTGAAGAGAAGATAGTTATAAAGATAGGTAAAATAATTTTCCTTTAAGAACTTTAAAATAGTAATAGACAAGAACAATCAGAATTCACAAGAAATGTACTACGTAACAAGGCCTATTCTTCAGTTAGGCTTAGTAGACTAAGAGCTACAGAAAATATCACAGTACAGCAAGTCCTGTGCTTCCATATAGCTGCTCAAAGCTAGAATTTGTGTTCTCTGAGTAGTGGAAATATCAGTTATTAAACACAGCCAGACAGTGCTGACACCTCAAGTTCTATGCTGGTATTCCATGCTGTACAATGTCTTCCTTGAAACTCCCCTGGGAAAGGGCCAGCCTGATGGTCCATGTAGAGAGTGTTTACTTGACTTAAGCTGAGGCTCACACAGCCTGAGAAGCTCTTCAACAGTCACTGTACATAATGTTGGCTAGACAGCCTTGCAAGCTGTAGGACTCATTGGTACAATTTGATTGATGTCCCTTTTGTCCAAAGATCTTGTAATACAGGATCACCATTATGGTTCTGACAAGGTTAGTTATGTGTCTCAACTTGTCTAAGTAGAAAGGAACTTGGAAAATATATTTTCCAAGGTATGAATATCTCAGGTACATTGACTCTTATATATGTTTCATTATACATATTTCAAAAGATCTACGATACTTATTAAGATACAATATAATTTTGAAGCAAGCAAAGTGAATATTAAATTAAGTCTATTGGTTTCTTTCACCCAGATTACAGCAAACTGATGCTAATAAACACTATGCCAAATATTATTATTTTCCTTAAAACAGACAAAGAAGATGCTATGCTAACAGTACTTGGGGACATTACTGCATCACACCCAAGAATAATTGTATCAGGGAAATAATACTGAAATGTGTTTAATTGATACAGTGTGGTTCTGGCAAGCAATTGTTATCAAACAAAGTCCTTCAAAAATCACTGGATTAGGGAGATAGCAGTAATTCATTTTGGTCACAAATATTCAGTTTTGGCAAAGCACATCTAGGGAATGTCTCTCACCACACCCTACCACTCAATAAGAACAGCTCAAATAAGGTGACTCACTTAAGTGTAAACAAAGCTAGAGCAGTGGATTGGCCCTTGGCTTTGTCGAGGCTCTCAGCAGACATCAAATGCTCTTGTGGATCTTTGCTAATTGTGCTGATCATAACATAGCAATTAGAATGTGGAAAGGTGTGTTTTCAAAGAGATAGGTAGAAATTAACATCTTTAAGGCTGAGCAATAAATAAATAAATAAATAAATAAATAAATAAATAAATAAAAATAAATAAATAAATAAATAAAAGAAATGGTTCAGCGTTACTTCTGAAGTGTTTCATTGGCCCAAAACAATTAGTTTCCACCTGTGTTTAAAGGTAGAAGAGGATGATCATAGTTGTCAGTGATTGTATTGTCAAAATCCTGTGTTAAGAGACCACAGGCAGACAAATAACTACCTGCAAAAATATAATTAGAATCACTGTTGGATTCCAACAGAAACTTGTGAACACCATAGAAAAATATCCCACACTAAGCAATATAATGTAAGAAAAGGAAATCTGAAGAGGCTTCTTCTATAAAGGGCTATAAAGGTATCTAACTAGAAATTCACCCTGCTTCCATGGAGACAAGAACCAGACAAGGTTGTAAGTTTCATTTGAAGGTATATTTTGAAGTTTTAATTTCCTGTTTGTTCAACCTAATTTTAGGTTATATTTGTGCTAGTTGCATGTATGATTTCAATAACTTATGGGGATATTTGAATCACATAGGAAAAAAACCAGGCAGTGACATAGACCCTTCATGTGTTTGAACAGGTGTGCACATAGCAACACCAGTTCTTTACCTAGTACTTTGTCACACATGGTTTATCTTTCTCATTTCCATATTTCACTATGATACCTTTACCAGTTGCTATAGTTCTCTTTATATCATGGCTTAATGGTATTGATTAAAATGTTTTTTTTTTTTTTTTTGACAGAGGCAAGTGTAAAACAAAGGAAACGATTAATGTGAGATAAGTGCTAGGAACATTTCTTTAAAATTTAAGTTAAGGCAAGGCAATTAGTTCAAGAAGTACTTTCCATAGGAATTTTCTAGTAGTTTTCAGAAGGACAAATTTCACAAAGAGGTTGAGGTCAAATGACAAGTGTTAAAAACTATGAAGGTCTTTAGCAGTGCAATGTGTGGTTTAGTGTTTTCACCTGAAATGTTGTTAGAGAATTAATTTTTTATTTGAAAGTTCTGGCTAAAAACTTTTGAAACACATTCTTCTATATGCAACATCTTCCTAGTCATCATTAATTTCTTATTGTTTTTTGATGGGTTTTACTATAGGCAAGGTGGACTCAATTACAATCTCTTCTGTTTCTAAAGCAGATTTGTTTTGTGGAACAATCTTTTTGTACACTGAGAAGATTTGTTACTCACATTAATAAAAAGCTGCATGTCCAATAGGTAGGCAGTATTTTCAGAGCAGGGAGGATGCTGGGAAGAAGAAGAAGGGTGGAGACACAAGGAGTCACCAACTGG
This sequence comes from Cricetiscus sungorus, assembly GCA_030556225.1. Lineage (NCBI taxonomy): Eukaryota > Metazoa > Chordata > Mammalia > Rodentia > Cricetidae > Cricetiscus > Cricetiscus sungorus. The sequence continues at coordinate 38,932,140 of JANBXA010000600.1, forward strand.
ACACAGAACAAACAGCTCAGATATTACAAAGCAAAGGTAACTGAGCCACGTGGCACCACGTAAAGGAATAGAAATGGGTTAGTTTAAGTGATAAGACCTAGTTATAAACAAGCATAAGCCATCAGGCAAGCTTTCATAGTTAATAAGTCTCTGTGTTATTACTGAGAAACTGTTGGTCCCGGATGAAAATGTCTGACTATGGATTTGTGAGCAAATAATAATGCTGCATAAGCATAAGAAGGCTTTAAATATTGAAAAGGAGTTTTTAGTAGATCTTAAATAGTGTGTTAATAAAGCTAAATACTAATATTAACTCTGATAAGATAGGTCATGGTAATCCATTCAGTCATTCAACTAGCACTATTGATTTAGAGTTTTAAGATAGGTTCAAATACATAAAGAAGGCTGTAGTAGGGACCCAGCGAGCAGTGGAGATAGGTGCATTTCAATATGCCAGTTAAGAACAGCTACATGTCCCAAACTTTACATTGTATTTGTGAAAATTATCTTGTCTGTGGCTTACCACGATTTTATCATTAGTTTGTTTGATAAATTCTTTTTCAGAGATGAATAAAGTAAGATGCCTAAAGGGTCAAGCCAAAGTGCTTTATGGTGCAAACTAGACCCACTGGAGGCTAATATGCAAGATATATTTTCAAGGAAGATGCAATGTAAGAAAATTTTCATATTCTATTGTGCAAAATATTTTCCAATCAGCATTTTTTTCTATAAAATTTCCCTTGCTTCACTTCACTTGATGTTAAGTCAGCAGCTAGAATTCTTTAAGTGAAAGGGACAGAGCTAGAGCAGACAGAGTGGGAAATCTCCAACCCTTTACATTTGGCATTTAAGTCTTCAGGTTAGTTCTACCGCAAGTTTGATAAATGCATCAGTGTTAGTGTTTGTGCCCCAAAGTCTATAAATTTTATTTAAACTAGAATGAAAAGTAAGACCAAGATGGAAATAAAAGAACCTGACTGGATTCCATGAAAGACTCCTGAAAATAACTTCCAACTTTTGAGGGAAGTGGGAAAGCAAGAGAGATCAGGAGTTAGGCAAGAGTTGTGTCTGTTTTAAAGTTCAATGAAGTGACAAGATTTTAGCCTTTCTTTATGGACAAGAACAAATAAAACTTCATGAAATCCTGCACTCCTAGAAAAAAAAAGGGAATGAGCCCTCCTATGTCATATGTGAATATGATGATTCCAGTTATTAAAGGGAAAAGGACAAATACTGGTGATAGCAATTTTGTCTCTTGTCTTTGAAGGAGACAATGATGATGACTTTCATCTGGACCTCATCATGAGTTTAGAGTGGCTGTTCTTTCTTTCTAATCTCCTAGACATGCAATCATGATTTCTTTCCTGTGAAAGAAAATTTAGAAAGGGCAGAGTCTTTGATTTCTGAAAACACCAAGCTGAGAGCTAACTGAAACAAATTTCGTACATGGAATAAACATGGGTGGGGTTCATTAGAAAATGGAGGTGCTCAAACAACCATAGACTTTTAAAAAGTATGTGTGCGTCACAGTTTCACAATTAGCAGATGCTAAATGTCTGAAAACGCTTAACAGGTTGGTTTCTGTGTTTGTCTCCCAAAGTCATTATTTCAAGTGGTACTTTTAAGAGCATAAAAGCAGTCATAGAAGCCACAAACAGAAAATAATGAGATTCAGAAACGTTCTATCTTATGATTTTATTAAGTTCTATTGGTACATTAATTCATTGTACCACAGTTACGTTGAAAAAGCTAAAGGTAAAGAAGTCTATACAATGAAACTCATGTGGAAAATTGGTGGCATTCCCGCAAGGATGCATACAATGACCTCAAATTATTTGGGGGGCTTTTTATAAGAAGACATATTAAGAAGTAAAAATCAGAAAAGGCACTTTACTGGACATGAAAATTGTTATCCCATTTTGTTACAGTTTTAAGATATTTTTAAATTCTGGATCAGAAATCATTATTTTGGAAATGCCATCTTAAAAATACAGTGTTAATCTTCTTAAGTTTTTTGCACAAATTCATTCTCCAGAAATCCATATTTAACCATACAATACTGACAACAACTTAATATCTACCAAGAAAAAAATGAATGTACTTGTAGGAGTGTGTCTTAACTATGTTCCTGAAATCTACTTAGCTGCATAGTTAAACATATCACAAGGCAGAAAATTTATAAGGTCTATTAAATAAAAAAGCAATAATAAGTTGTGTTATCTAGAATAGACAAATTAAAATATTTCCAATAATTATTTATAATGGTAAGCTTCTGAGTAATTTAATTTTTCATAATTTTGTTTTCTAAGTCATTTCCTATATGCCCTCATTGTGTGACTTTTAAAGTAGACATTATTTAAAAATAAACTAAGCATTTAAAATGCAACATGCAAATTTAAAACTGGGCTAGCCTATCTCGTTTTTCAGCTTGTGTGGATCCAGCTTTGATTACTGCACAGAAGAAAGATGATCCAGCCTGTGGTCAATGTGCAGTAAAACTCAACAGCTCTCCAAAGACTTGGCTTGGATGAGTCCCAAAGTGTTCAGCTACACTACTGAGAATCAACCTGCATCTTATCCTCTGAGGTCGTAATCCTATGAGAAGTTCTGAAAATTTGTCTGAACTTAGAAAGGTGGGAAGAATGCTTAGACACACATTGAAACGTTTTTTTACATGATCCTATTATTACTAATTACAGGGAGGAACAAGCAAATTTTAATATATATACAAATATAATCTAGAGTATGTTCATTTAAAATATGTTTATATCATGCCTAATATTTTTATTTGTAATTATCAATTGAAAAGTTTTAATATTTTGGTCCCTTTTTATATGCACTTGTGAACACATCTATATTCATTATTCAGAGGTTTATCTATGATGAATAAAATAAACAACAAATAGAAAGCTAGAGGTAAAGTAATATATGAAACATACCACTAACTTCAGATACTTTTATGTAAACTAGTATGCATATATATTAATAATACTCATTATAAATATTTCATCAAGATTTTCCAAATGAAGTACATTGAATAAATACATTGTTTACTTTTATCTGCATCAAACCACTGTTATTTAAGTTGGTGGACTTTTTAATGTAATAAGAATTATTGTCAATATCAGAGATAAATTTCCACCATTGTTTCAATTGCTGGGTTACCGTTTATCATAAAACTAACAGCAATGTATTTTACCTTTTCACTGGAAGTGAACAAATTAGATTATTGAATAAATTACTAGTTAAAAGTACATTCTTAGGAAGATAATCATTACACAAAAAATTACTGCCAATGCTGCTTAAAATGTACACAAATTTACACAATGTCAGATACAAAGAAGATAAATTATATATTTTAAAAGGAAAACATGCCATTATAAAGTAAATTATGTTAGAAATATTCATCAAAAATCACTTTCAAAGTAAATAAGACTCATTTATGCAAGTGGTAAAGTAATACATGTAGGATATATCAAAGCCTAAATTCAATATAGATTTATTTTAGTTGTAGAGTTATTTCATAGAAGACACATTGGGCCCTTGTATATGATTACTATAAGATATAATCTATATCCAAAGAGCTATTGTGTAATAGGATCACATGCTAGTTCTGAAACAGCAAGTCTCCTACATCTGTGGCTCACTCAATGCATACTGATGGCTTTGTTGTTGTTTCCCAGCATTCTTACATACAGATATCCTGTTTGAGAAACACACACCATTTACAAAAATAGTCTCAAAAACAGGATGCATTCACAGCCATTGTCAGCTCCAGGCAGACACTTATGGTCTGTAGGTTTCAGGCTGGGCATTTTCATTAGTCACTCTAACTCCAGTTAAGACAGAGTAGCAGGGATCATCTGAGCCTAAAAATCAGTAAACTTCATGAACTAATGTTTTGTAAGAACTGTAGAGTGGGTGGGGGGAATAGTATGGGAGGGTGGTTCTGGGGGGCGGGATGGGAAAGAAGGGGAGTGTGAGGAAGGGAAGGAGAGGAAACTAGGATTGATACATAAAATAAGAAAAATACATACAAAAAAGAAAAGAAAACAACAATATGGACATATTTATTGGATAGAAAAATCCATGAAATGAAGACAAATGAACCTATAATGAAAAAGGAATTAGAAAACCAGTGTTTTCAGGTAGGTTAAAAAGTAAACATGTAGCCCTCTATATAGGGGAGACAGTTGTGAAGCTTGAACTATCAGAAGAGTCCTTGGCAGTAGGTCCATGACACAAACCTGGCAGATGAGCTAGCTTGTTGGAGTCTATTCCCTTCGATGGGATGCCATGTTCATCCTTAATGCATGGCAGAGGGGCTTGGCCCTCACCCAACCTATTGTGTCAGACTTTGTTGGCTCCTCATGGGAGCCCTTACCTGTGTGGGCTGGGAAGGAGGCTAAGGGGGCAGGAGGAGGGGTTGGAGGGAAAATTGGTTGGAATGTAAAATAAAATTTAAAAGAATAAATAAATTGTAAAAATTATTTCCATATTTTAATTTTATTTTTGAGATTATAATTATAACACTTTCCTCTTTACTTTCTTTCCTCACAAAGCTCCCATATCATCATCCCTACCCTAGTTAATATTCAGACCTGAGACTGGTTTTTGTTTTATTTTTTTAAATTAATTTTTATTTAAATTAAAAATCAGTCTCATTTTACATATCAATCTCAGTTTCCACTTCTTTCTGTCCTCTCAATCCCCCAACTGTCCCCCATTCCACCTGCCATCCACTCCTCAGGGAGGGTGAGGCCTCCATGTTTGTTTTGATGCAAAAGAAAATTCCGCTCTTCAGGCCACCCCATCCAGGAAAGCAGGAAGGCTCACTTCAGATCTTCACCTCAACTTCAGCTTCTCCAACACCAATCCTTCGGTCTCATCCCTTGCTTAGCAGAAGACTACCTACTATGGCTTCCCTTTCTCCACAACCCCTTCCCCAGTGGATCACACAGACCTTCTACTCCTACTTTCTTTCCTCTGACTCACTGCTTTTATTCCAAACCTAACCCCAGAAGGCATTTCCTAGGAACACACAGGACACTGAAGTCAGTGAAACAAGTAGGCTCACAGCAGAGTGTCATTTTTCCCTCTACTTGCCCAAATCCACTCCCCTAGTCTCATCCCCAGATCAGCAGCAGACCACTTGTTGGAACATATTTATTCAGAGGGGTGAAACCATGTGCATATACAGGGCCTTTCAAAGCAGTGTTCATGATCCGTCACGTATCTGTAACCTCCGGCTAGAAAACAACCCAGATTTTTAGGTGTGCATGAGTAAGCTAAAACAGTGATCAGTATAATGGATTGCTATGTGGCTTTAAAATGGAACAGACTGTTGATAGTCACAAAAGAAGTCATCCATGAAAGATAAAAGCCTGAAACCCGTGCATAGTTCATGACCCCACTTACACGCAATTCCATGAAGTGAGAACTGAATACTTAGTGAACTGTAAAGCACTGCCTGCCTGGGGATTGGATGGGAAATGGGAGGAAGTGGGTCACAAGAGGGATGTAAGGGAACTTGGTTCAATGACAGAAATGCTCATCATCTTGAATAATATTAGAGTGTCCTGAGCACATAGCTATCTCAAAATATGTCTAATTATATAAATAGATGTAGCAAGTTTATTAAATAGAGTTATCATCACCAAAAGCAGTTAAAGCAGGTAAGAAGCACATCTCATGCAACAATATGTGTTAGAAGATACAGCTAATTAAATGATGAAGCATTTTAAGTAAAACATTAGACACGTCTGTGATGTGTATTGTAGCTAATATTCTTATTTTACTTCCCGGTGGTGGTATTTTATGATTGCAGCTTCATCATATACTCATTATTGGGAAATAGTTTCTCCTTCCAAGGCTTGGATTTTCTTGTGGATAAACTGAACAGGTATATTGCCATTTTCAGAAAGAATAAAATGATGTTGATGTGTCTAAAATCTGGGTCAAATCAACAACTTTCCTATTGTAGTCTATATGGACTCCGGTTTAAAACCTGTGAGAACATAATTTAGTAGCAATATCAAAAAGGGATTGGGAAATGGCTAAGTACCTATATTCACTTGCTGCACACTATTAAGGATCTAAATTCATATTCCCAGATCCATGTGGAACAATACTACTGATTCTAACGGGAGATGGAGGGATGAGAAAGAAGAATCCACAGAAATGTGCAGATTAATTAGCCTGATTATTTGCAGTGGCAAAACAGAGTGAAACCCTGTCTCAATTACAGTGGAAGGTGAAGTCCACACTCTGAACTTATCCTCTGCTCCCGACACCTGTGTGTGCCTGCAAGTACCCAGGAATATAGGAAATAGAATCAAATTATGAAAGAGAAACAAAAGGGATACTAACCACCGGAGTGCTATTTCTCAGTCTTTCCTATAAGATGGAGTATATGTTATTTCTCCCTCATGAAGTACTTGCTATTGGCCATTATGTACAGAGTACAGAGTGAGCAGTTTTTGTGGATCTTAACATGCCATTATCAAACATAATTTGGTGATGGAATTAACACCTTCTGTAGATTAGATCATGTGAAAACATACCTGTTCATAAAGCAGCTGTAAGCCTATTAACCAGTGATCAATGCTGTCCTTCCTCTCAAGACTAAAAGTGAAATGCCCAGACCAAATCAATGGAGTTAGCATGTATCTTTTAATTCCTGAAAACCCCAAGATTCCAAATGAAGTGTAAAGTAGCATTATCTGAATCTACACCAGGGAATTGGTAGGTAAGTGTGTACACACTGTACTATCTCTAGGGGTTTAAATAATAAAGAATTTCCTTCAGATCCGAGGTTGGGAACCACTTGATTTATGTTAATGACAGTGTGCACTTAGTGTTTTAGAAAAGGATTTTATTACTATCTAAAAGCAGCACTATATTAAACCCACAAATTAGCTTCTGTTCTCTTTAGAATCTAATTATCTTTATGGAGAGCAAGAGTCCAAGGACCCAGGGGCTAAGTTTTACCTTTTTAAATGAAAACTTGTATGGGGAGAGTGATAGCCACAAGCTACACAATTTTCACTGTAGAGTCCCTGCACAACTGAACAAGCAGATGCAGATGTGGCAAAAAGCAAGTCATAGGCTCCTTCAACAGGGACAGAAAAGCCTGAATTCTGTTACGTTTTTGGTTCTGCTCTAATCCTTCTTAAAATTAACTAAAATTAACTTTTATGTCCTTGCTTCTTAAAGTTCCTTTTGGGTTCTTAACTCTAACTTAAAAATATATTTGAGTTGTCATCTTCTCACAGGCCTCTGTAAATTCATGTACTTATCTTTTCTGGGCATAACATGAGTTCACTGATTTAGTAATTTTCATCTCTTTTATCTTTCTCTTTTATTGTCTAGCATTTATCCTTTATATTTAATTTCAGAAGAAATGGTAATAATTGGGAAAGTGTTACACTTGTAAAATGTTCATGTAGATATTAACCTAGTGTAGCAAACATTACTGAAGGATTATATGGACTATATCTAATCTACTTTACCTCAAATTTTCATGGAGAAGATAGACTTTAAAGTATAAAATGGTTAATGGGTTTCTTCTTCTCAGGGGTCTACGAAAAAGAAGTGATTAAGTAATGCTAGAATCACATTACAAGATGCATACAAAATTTGCCTTTAATGATTGGCTAAACATGAATATATCATTAGTGGAGGTTTTATATTATCTACAGATTTCCCTTAGTATGAAGCCAGTTAGCATCTTTAGACAAGTGTCTATTACAGAATCTACTATATTATCATTTTAAGAAAAATAGACATGTGATAAATATTGTTTTCATGATATGTTTCTTATAACTACTATGGATGCAACAGGAAGAGAGAAATAGATACTTATTTCTTTATGTAGAGATGAATTTAAGATGAAGTTGTTCAAAAAATAAAAAAGTGAAAAACCAAACAGAATCTGAGTTGCAGTTGTTCCTGCATATGTAAAGTCTATATTACTGTAGTACACAGTCTACTATTATCACACTTTTTGAGAGGATATTTAACATTTATCCAAGTCCTAATATCTGCTAAGCCCTAGTATAGGGACTTTGTAGTGATATACCAGGCAGAGTGCTCATGGTGTCCTTACAAAACTAGGCTCTACTATTTTAATTATTTTCCCATCAAATGAGTGAGACATAATTCTTAAGGAGATGATTGCTATCATTCTACTCACAAACTACCCCTTTGATTTCTATAACACTCATAGAAGTCATGCCAGTGCTGTTGCCCTTACTAGTAGAAGAAAACAAGCAGAAGACATAAGGGCATAGAAAATAGGTAGTGAAATTGGGCAAGGAAATAAAAGAATAAGTTTAGTTAAAGTTACCACCATGCAGATTGCTAGCCCTTCTTTATTTCTTGTTCTACATTTTATAGGTTACCAGTTATTTGATAAAAGCTACATGTATCATCTTTTCAATTTAATCAATTTAATAGTTGATATTTCAAAGTTTACTCTTATTTCAATGGCTATTTATGTTTTAGGGGAAATATAGTAGCACAGATACCCTCAAATATTAGAGAATAATTTGCATGTGAAAAAACAGCATCATATATATATTAACAAAGTGGCTGGATACAAAATTAACTTTAAAAAGTCAATAATCCTCTTATCTACAAATGATAAACTGGGTGAGAAAGAAATCAAGGAAACAATGCACTTCACAATAGTGCAAATAACATAAAATTCCTTGGGAGTAACTCCAACTAAGCAAGTGAAAGACACGTATGACAAGAACTTCAAGTATTTGAATAAAGAAATCAGAGTAGCTATTAGAAGATGGGAAGATCTCCTATGCTCCTGGATTATTAAGATTAACATAGTAGAAAGAGATCTACTGATTCAATGCAATCTCCATCAGAAGTCCAACAAAGTCCAACTCATACACTAAGATGAGTTATATACAACTTGTTGCTAAATAATTTCTAAGTGCAAGGTAGCAAACTTTATTCAGAAAGATATAACACATTTGTATGAAATTATCATTTTGAAATATAGAACTTATAATAAAAAATGATGGAAATCAAATGATATAAAAATTTGATGACTGGCCTTATGCTAGCCAACTTAGTATAATTTTAAAATAATTTTTGTGGCCTCTGAGTTTGTAGCTGAATGACATTAATTTTGGAAAACCTACATAGTTTTGTCACTTGTTTGGTGAAATAGAAATTTATTTTATTTAAAGCTCATCTTTCAACATATAGGTGTGTTTTAAAATTATTTTTGTATGTTATGAAGGTTGTTGTTCTCTGTTCCAGTTATTATAATTTCTGATTAGAAGTGTGAAATGATTCTAAATTTTATGTTCTTGTGTTTTGTGTGCCTTATTTTTTCCTGAGAAAGTTTTTCCAAGGTATTTACATTTTTTTTTGCATTTTGTCAAGTTTTAATGAATCTAATGTTTTCTTATTAGTCTATATTGGGCTTTGCTGCTCTTTTTTAATGTAATAATTTATATTACTCTTACAAAATAGGGGGATTTTTGGTGCCACCGCAGATAATTTTATATGGCTTTACATTCATTCTTCTTCTGTAACTCAGCTTGTGTTTTTGAGTCCTCTTAACACTTCTCCTCAAGGCAAACACTCACTCTTTCTACTTCTAAATATGCATAATAAAACAGCATGAGACAACATGTGATGGTCAGCATAGCATCCATATTTATTGTACTAAAATTTCTAAATATACATAGCAACAAATTATTGTAATTATACTACATAATATAACTTACCTATGTCTATAGCCATATGCTAGTACCTGTCATTTTCAGACTGGAAATTATCTACACTGGCCTTTAAATTTCTTGACTCACTGAAACCTGCTATTTTGCAGATCAACTAATAGAATAATAAATTACCACAAAAACTACATGATTATCTGATAAGATGTTGAAAAATACTTTGACAAAATACAACACCCCTTTATGACAAAAGTCTTGAAGAAATCAAGAATACAAGAAACATACCTAAACATAATAAAGGCAATGTACATGAACCAGTAGCCAACATCCAATTAAGTAGAAAGTAACTCAAAGCAATTCAATAAAATTTGGGAGCCCATTTCACATACAGGGCTAGACACATGGGAGAAGGCCTAAGCCCTGCTCCAATATGACAGACTTTGAAGATTCCCCATAGAATGCCTCACCATGCCTTGGGAGCAGAAAGGGATTGGATGGGGGTTGGTGAAGGGACAATGGGGGAGAAGAGAGGGTGAGGAAACTGGCATTGACAAGTAACTCAAGCTTGTTTAAAATTTAAATTAAAAAAATTATCAAAAAATCAGGAACAGAACAAGGATGTTCACTCTCTATTCAATAGAGTATGAATTTCTAGATGGGTCAGTAAGATATCAAAAGGAGTTCAGGGGATACACATTAGAAAGAAAGAATTTAAAGTATTGATATTTGCTGATGATAAGATAGTATACATAAGCAACCACAAAAGTATACAAGGGAATTCCTAGAGCTGACAAATATTTTAACAAAGTGGCTGGATACAAAATTAACTTTAAAAAGTCAATAATCCTCTTATCTACAAATGATAAACTGGCTGAGAAAGGAATCAAGGAAACAATGCACTTCACAATAGTACAAATAACATAAAATTCCTTGGGAGTAACTCCAACTAAGCAAGTGAAAGACACGTATGACAAGAACTTCAAGTATTTGAATAAAGAAATCAGAGTAGCTATTAGAAGATGGGAAGATCTCCTATGCTCCTGGATTATTAAGATTAACATAGTAGAAAGAGATCTACTGATTCAATGCAATCTCCATCAGAAGTCCAACAAAATTCTTTACAGGCCTGGACAGAATAATACTTGATACATATAAAAAAAAAAATAAAACCTAGGATAGCTGAAACAGTCCTGTACAATATTAGAAGTTTTGTAGTTATAATCATCTTTGCCCTCAAGTTCTACAACAGAGCTATAGTAATAAAAACAGAATAGTATTGGCATAAAAACAAATAAGTTGATCAAAGGAATTGAATTGATGATCCTAAAGTAAACCCATACACTTATTAACACCTGAATTTTGACAAAGAAAGCAAAATAACACCATGGAAAATGTAAAGCATCTTCAACAAATGACACTGCCATAATTTGATGTTTACATCTAGAAGAACATAAATAGACCCATATCTATCACCCTGCACAGAACTCAAGTCCAAATGGGTCAAAGACCCCAACATAAATCTAGTTACACTGAATGTGATAGAAGAGAAAGTGGTAAACAGCCTTGAGCTCATTGGTACAGGAGACAACTTCCCAATAGAATACCAGTATCAGAGATACTGAGATTGACAATTAATAGATGGAACCTCACAAAACTGAAAAGCTATTGTAAGACAAAGACACTGTCAAAATGACAAAATGTCAGTCTACAGAATGGGAAATTATCTTCACCAGCTCCACATCTGACAACAGGTTGTTCTCCAAAATATTTAAAGAACTCAATAAACTAGACTTAAAAAAATCTGCAAAAAATCCAATTTAAAAAAATTCATGTCCAGATATAAACTGAATTCTCAGAAAAATCTCAAATGGCTGACAATTATTTAAATAAATGTTTAACATACTTAGCCATCAAGGAAATGTAAATTAAAATGTCTCTGAGATTACATTTTACACCTGCCACATGGCTATGATCAAAATACAAGTGACAATATAAAAAAAACTTAAGAAACTAGTCACCAAAACACCAAATAAACCAATTGAAAAATAGGGTACAAATCTAAATAGAGGATTTTCAACAGAGGAATTGAAAATGGCCAAAAGGCACTTAAAGAATTGCTCAATATCCTTAGCCATCAGGGAAATGCAAGGTAAAACAACTCTGAGATATCATCTTACTCCTGTTAGACAAGCTAAAATAAAAAACACCAATGACAGCTTATGCTGGAAAGGATGTGGAGATAGGGTAACACTCCACCATTGCTAGTGGGAATGCAAAATAATACTGCTACTTTGGAAATCAGTATGGTAGTCTCATAAAAATGGGAGTCTTCCTCAAGATCCAGCAATTCCACTCTTAGGAAGATACCCAAAGGATGCACACTCATACCACAAGGACATCTATTCAACTATGTTCATAGCAGGCTAGAACCTGGAAGCAACCTAGATGCCAGTTAACTGAAGAATAGATAAAGAAAATATGGGACATATACACAATGGAGTATTACTCAGCAGAAGAGAAAACAAAAACAAAACCAATGGAATCTTGAAATTTACAGGCAAATTGATGGGACTAGAAAAACCCTCCTGAGTGAGGTAACCCAGACACAGAAAGAGAAACATGGTGTGTACTCATTCATAAGTGGTTATTAGACATAGAGCAAATGATAACCAGCCTACAATCTACAATCCCAGAGAAGCTAGGAAACAAAGAGGACCCTAAGAGAGAGATACATGGACAACCCCCCCTCCAGGAAGAGGAAATAGACAATATTTTCAGAGTAAATTGGGAGCATAGAGGGAGGGAGGAAGGAAAAAGAGGAGGGGAGAAGGTTGAATCAGGAGGAGAACATGAGGGATGAGGAAGGTCAAGTTGGGTGAAAAACAAAGAAGGATAGCAAAGAAAGAGATACCTTGAGAGAAGGAACCACTATGGGCTTAATGAGAATCCTGGAACTAGAGAAACTTCCAGTAATCCACAAAGATGACCCCAACTAAAATCTAAGCAATAGTGGAGAGGCCACCTTAAATGCTTTCCCCTATAATGAGATTGATGACTACCTTTAATGCCATCATGGAGCCTTCACCTACAAGCTGATGGAAGCAAAAACAGAGATTCACAGCACTGAGCTGAACTCCTGGGATCCAGCTGTAGAGAGGGAGGAGTGATGAGAAAAGGGATCAAAACTATGTTGGAGAAACCCACAGAAACAGCTGACCTGAGTAACTAGGAGCTCATGGACTCCAGGCTTACAGCTGGAGAATATTCTTAAAAGCAAACCAACTCCCCCTGAATATGGGTTGGGTGCTTAGTCATTCTATGGAGCCACTGCCAGTGGAACCAATATTTATCCCTAGTGCATGATCTGATTTTTTGGAGGTCATTCCCTATGGAGAGTTACTCTCTCAGTCTAGATTCAGGGGAGAGGTCCCCAGTCCTGCCCCAAATGATGTGACTGGCTTTGATGACAGCCTCACGATCTCTGAGGAGCAGATGTAGGGTGGAAGGAGATACAGTAGGGGGAGTGTGAGGCTGGGAGGGAGATCTAACTTGGATTGGTATGTAAAATATTTTTAGTTTTTAATTAAAATTTTTTTAATTTAAATGAAAAATATTTTTAAAAAAGGATAAAAAAATACAAATGACAGCATATTCTGGATTGGGGGAACACACCTCTATTGTTATGTGAGTGTAAACTTGTACAACTACTTTGGAAATCAATATTATGTTTCCTCAGAAAATGAGGAAATAACCTACCTTAAGATCTAGTTATATCCCTTTTGGGCATATACCACATGGACTCTTGCTCAACTAATTTCATAACAGCTTTAATTGTAATAGCTGGGATCCGAAAACAACCTAGACGCCCCTCAAATGAAGAATAGATGAAGAAAATGTACAATTGCACAATGGAGTATTACCTGTTCAAAAACAAAGACATGGTGACATTTAAAGGAAAATGGATGGGACTAGAAAAACAATCATCCTGAGTGAGATAACACTGACACATAATAGAAACGTGGTATGCTGCCATTTCTAAATGGATATTAGTTAAGTAACAAGGAGGGCTCAATTTGGGACATATGAATTTCCATGAGAAGGCAAATAGAAGAGATCTTTTGGGTAGACTGGGTGTGGAACATGGAGAACATGGAGAATCATGGGGGTGGTTGGTGAGAGAGTATCCTAAAAGAGATGACTGGGAAAAGGGACATTTCAGGTGAACCTGGTGAAAGGTAAATTCCAAAGAATCTACAAGGATGACCCAACTAAGACTACTAGTAATAGGGGTTATGTAGTCTGAACTGGCCTAACTTATCACCAGGCAAGACTTCAAATGGAAAGACTGGCACACCAACAGTCCACAAAACTTTATCCTACAGTCTGTTACATCCATGGGGTGTACTAATGTAAGGGTGGCTAAGAGATTGTGGAATTTGCCAACCAATGACTGTCCTAGTCTGAGACCCATATCACGAGAGTTAGCAAATCCATGACGCTGCCTGGGACACTAGCACCCAAGGGCTGAATGGCTCAGAGACCTAGGATACAGCCAAATTTTAATGGAGAAAATAATAATGTCAACAAAATGATGCTCAATGATACTTTTCCATTTTCATAGAATGGTTACTACCCCAATGTCATCAGAGATATCTCATCCCATAACTGATGGAAATTAATGAAGTGACCCACAGCCAAACATTGCTGAGCTAGGGCAAATCCCGCTGAAGAGAGAGGAAACATTCTATGAGCCAGAGGGTTCAAGAACATTATAAGAAAACCCACATAAATAGCTAACCTAGGCTAATAGGAGCTCACAGATTCTGAACCAATGATCAATGAGGTTGTGTGGGATAACATAGGGCCACTACATATATATGATAGTCATGTAGCTTGGCCTTCTTGTGTTTCTTCTAACAGTGGGATCAGGGACTGTCCCTAATACTTGACTAGACGTTAGGAACCCATTCTTCATACTGGGTTGCTTTTCTAAGTCTTAATACACTGCAGGTGGTAGGTGTGGTTAGTATTTCTGCCAACTTTATATGCTATGTTTTGTTGATATCCAGGGGTGGCCTGCCTCTTCCTAAAGAGGAACAGAAGAAGAGCATATTGGCAGTTGGGGAATGAGATGGGATGAGAAGAGGAAAAGGAAATTGGGGCTGTGATGTAAAATAAAGGAAAAAATTTAATTAAAGAAAGAAGTAATAGGCTTTCTGGTAAAAAGTAATTAACATTGCATACAAAGGAGGAGTTTTAATGATTCTTGCTAGAAATTTTGACATAGTCTTGGAAGGATTTTGTGTAATACAATGAAAGTTCTAATAACAATATAGAAGGTCCTATGAAAAAGAAAAAGTAATAGGTATAAAAGAACACTGAGAAAGAAATTGAAAGGTAATGTATAAAAATACATGATCTGTGAAAGTTCTCTTAGAATAAAATTTAAGATTATAAGCCACTCTGTGTATAAAAGCTTTGTGTACTGAAACAATGGCATGTAGGATGAGAGAGGAGACAGCTGCCAACAGCACCAGTAGTACTTGGTAAGGTTGGGGAATTAAGATGATATTTCCTGAAACAGGAAATGAAGTACAGCAGGCTAGGAAAGTGATATGGTTATTGCTTTACAATAGTGAAGATTTGAAGGCTCATTAGAGTCCTTTGTAAATGCATTCCTCAGAGACTTTGAAAAAAACAGTTGTTAGACTTCAGAAAAGACACTGGAATGAGCCACTGGGATTTGGATAATAGAGTCATATGGACAAAGGAAAAGAGTCCAAGAATGGAAAATGATGAGAGATGTTATTCTGTAATATGATTCTCTTATTTGTTAATGAATAAAGTACTTTTGGCCAATAGGAAAGGAAGATAGGCAGGACTAGGAGACAAGGAGGATTCTGGAAATAGTAGGGAGAACATTCAAGATGGTGGACTAACAGAGAACACCAGCCCCTCTCTCCGGTAAGATGAGAAGTGGAAGTATTTAGATTAATATAAATGGGTTACTATTTAAGACAGAGCTAGCTAATAAGAAACAAGTAACTAGCCAACAACATTATATCAAATACAGAGTCTCTGTGTATCATTTGGGGCTGGTGTAGTGGTGAGGCCAGACCAGTAAGGAAAAACTACTCGTAAGATAATGGCGCTGCAATGTGGCTAATAAGAACTTCCACTTAAAACTTAAGAAAAGCTCAAGGAAAGGTTTTAGAAACAAAAGAACAAAGACAAGCAAAGCTTATTGATAGCAGCATTTTTTTTCAGTTGGACTCTGTTTTGCTAGAGACAAGCAGAGATTTGCACGTCTATTTTAAGGAAGAGTTCCTGATTCAGGATAAACAGAAAAAAAAAAAAAAAGGCAAGGCATTTGAAGAGCTCTCTGCTAACAAATGAATGATGTGTAGGAGAGCTGACAATGGCAGTGACCACATCTCTAAGCCGGCAACATGCTGCTGGATGTGGATGGCATCATAGTACAAGACAGCAAGCACAGCTCTCAATTCTGGCAATAAAAGTGCCTGTCACCATCTTTGATAGACCGCAGCTGAAATAACTGTGGCTTTCATATTAGCTATGTTGTTTACCAGATAAAAGATTCATGGCCTCAAAAAGATAAAGATTTACTGTAAAGACAGATTCAAATTAAGAAAAACCATTAAATGTTTACAGTACTTTAAAATATACATAGGCTTGGGAGAGAAAAAGAATAAAATGGTTGTAAGAAGACAGAGAGTAGCTAGTTATGAGGGCACATGCCTTTAATTCCAGCACTCGGGAGACAGAAGCAAGCAGATCTCTGTGATTTCAAAGTAAACCTGGTATACAGAGTTAATTCCAGGACAGATAAAATTTACACAGAGAAACCCTGTCTCAAAAAATGAAAAAAAAAAATAGAGATAGAAGAAATGGAGTAATAAAAAGCTGCATGAAGTTGGAAAACACAGAAACAATCTGGATATTTTCTTTGTATCATTTGACTGCTGAGGAAATAACAACTGTTAAAACAAATGCTGCCAGATTAATTTAATTTATATATTTTAAAAATGCTTTGACTCCAAAATTTAAGTTCAAAGACAGGTTACTGGGGAAAAGGATTTCTATTTTTGTTTCCACAGAAAATGAAAATCTGGGGATTTCTTCCAGACTAATGTGGTTTGATCAAACCAGATCCCCTGAAATGGAGTCCCAGGTGAGCCAACATTCAAAGTAGCTAGGACAAGGCAAGCTTACAGACTACAGCCAGGATTTCTGAGTCTTTTGAGGGTCCCCATGACAGTGCCCCCTACCAGCAGGAAGCAGTTTGGAAAGAATGGCACGCAAATTCCCAAATGTTGTTTGTAAATGTTTGCTTTCGTTTACATGGGCTTGGTTATAAATGTTTAATGATCACAACGAATCTTTTTAAAGATAAAAAGGGTATTATGGTATTGAAATGTATACTTTGTTTTTGAATGGATTTTTATTTATTGATAAAATTTAATGTCAATTTTGTGATTTCTATATTTCTCCTCTTGTTTAGGTATTGTGTTTATATAGTGCATTAAAAATGTAATGTATAATTTAATACAGATTTTAGATAGTTACCTATAATAGTCAAAACTCATAGCTAGGTGAATTAGATTTTTCTAGATATATAGAGATGTATTTGAGATGAATCGGCATTTTTCAAACCTTTCAAAGACCTACAGAATATGGCATTTAAAATAGTTTAGGGTTTTCTTAACAATGAGGCACAGTTACTCCTGATAATACCACCTGCGTCAGAAAGGAAGATGGACATTAAAGAAACACGTTATGAAGTATGCTTCCAATATGGCAAGACTAGCCATTTGGACAAGATACTGCTCTTGTTTGGACTGTTTGACTTTATGCTGTATAAACTGGACATGCAGGACCCACAGGAAAGTGGTTGCTGATACAACATGGACATTGTTACAGAGATCTTGCTTCATGAAAGAGTCTGCTAGAGAGTTGGCAAGACACAGTGAAAAATGACTGACAAACTGCCACTACAGATGGACAGTTTAAAGTTTCCTGCTTTGCTGAAGAATAAGCCAGACACACTATGGTCTATGGGCCGAAGATGAAATATTACAGAAGAATTTCAGGTGCCTGACCAGGTAGCAAGTTGTCTCTGTCATTCTAGAGTTTATATATTATCCTCCTGTGGTCTTTGAAGGAATTGAAGACAGGTAGTTATGGTTATAGTTTTCCTTAGTTAGGATTAAAGATATGTTACACATAAGAATTTAGACTCACAAAGATAGCATAGATGATGAAATATTTTGTTTAAGTCTTGCTAAATGTTAATGGACTAATCATTGTTACATGTGGTTCATATTTGAGAACTGTTTTGTTATATATTTTACTATGTTAAAGTTAAAACCCTTCTTTTTATTCTAGACAGAAAAGAGGAAATGATGGGAGATGTCATTTTGTAAATATATTTCTTGTATTGGTTAATGAATAAAGCACTGTTGGCCAAAAGGAAAGCATGATAGGCTGTAGCGAGATATTCACCTTGTCTGCACCTGTGGCTTAGGCCATGCCCATTGGGGCGGAGACAGGGCCGGATGTGAGCTGGGAGAAAAGGCTGGGAAAGGGTCGGGCTGCCCCTTTTTGGTGGTGAACGCTGGAAGGCTTAGGATCTGCTGGAACCCGCCGCGTACATCTGCCTATGTTGTGAGTTATTTCTCCCTTAATAAACTTCTGTTCAGCCTAATTGTTTATCCTGATCCTTATTAAATCGCAATAATAGGCAGGGCTAGGAGACAAGGAGTAGAGAGGAAGTATGAGGGAGGAAATTGAAGATGGAGGATGGAGGGAGAAGAATGGCAGCTCCTCCATCCAGTAAGATAAGACAACATGGAAGTACTTAGATTAATAGAAATGGGCTAATAATTAAGACAGAGCTAGCCAATAAGAAATGCTAATAGCTGGCCTACTTACTTATATCTAATATAGCATCTCTGTGTGTTATTTGATGCTGGTATGGTAGTGGGACTGGCTGGCAGGAAAAACTACTCTTAACAGGAGTACACAGTATGGGAAAAGAGCAGACAAGTGGAAAATAAACAATATGATGAAAATATAGGGAGTCTTCAGTTAAACTGGACAGAAAAAGGGAAGAGAGCAAACATACTCATCTCTAGCACAGAGAAATACTAAACATTAAAGTGGTACAAGGATGTTTGAAAATTGCAGAAGATACAGAAAGAGAGATAAAAGGCAAGCTATTATGTGTTCTGTGCCAGAATAAAAGATGTATTGTCTCTTAACATAATGTCAAGACTAGCAATTTTGGAGAATTGATCCCAAAGGAACTAGATGATTTTTGTCAACTTGGGCCTTACCAACTCCTCCTTATGTTTAGTTATGGGGACAGTACAAGACTGTCAGTTTGAGGAATCAGTGCAAGATAAGAAAATGGATATAACAGCTTCTTTTAAGTTCTGAGAGTGATTTCTAGTTGAACACAGAACTGTGAATCTGAATTAGAAGCAAGAATATGGTTTCTTTATCTTAGAATGCAAAATTCAACAATTGCATTGACCTTTTGAACCAGCAAAAGATGCTAGAAGAATAAAGAACAAGATTGGGAGAGTATTTAGGCCGAATCCCAGTGGAGAAAGAAACCTGTAACCGAGAGCCTGAAAGCAAACATAGAAGCATCAAATGTAGAGAAGTTCAAGATTGGAATGTTTATGGAGAGGGAAACAGTCTGTGCCTTCTATTCCATTAGAATAGGCTTAACCAACTTTTTCATGATGGTAAGCAATGGTGTCAAACTGCTCCCATAATGGGAAACATAAGTTACATTGGAAAAATAGCAGGAGTTTGTGTTCTGGAGTGTAGCTCTTGAAGTGAGACAGTTCTTGTAGACACTTGTTTACCTATTATTTTGTTTTTGTGTCTGTATATGCATGACTACATCTCTCTCTCTTTCTCTCTCTCTCTTCCCCCCCTCTCTCTCTCTCTGAGTGTGTGTGTGTGTGTGTGTGTGTGTGTGTGTGTGTGTATCAATTTATTTAGTTTTGAGAAAAGCTCTCTAATCCAGACTGGTATAGGATGTCAATGTGGAAGATCTTGAACTCTTGATGTTCCTACCTCTACAGGCCAAATGGTGAGATGATGGATATTTGTCACTTCACTTGGTTTTATGGCAGTCCTGGATATGGAATACAGTCTTGTGCATGCTAGGGAATCACTGTACCAAATGAACTACAACTCATTTGTTTTCCATTTAATGTTAGCTATTCTGCCAATGTGAAAAAACATAACAGAGGAGCAATTAATGCATAATCTAGTTTCCATTGCTGTTAATATTTGCTGACCATGATGAATGTTTCCAGAAGTATGTGCCATTTGAAGTGTCATTTTAATATACATAATACTTACAAAGTTATCTAATCATGAGATATTTATGAATACTATATCTGGATTTATAAATTACTTACACACACACACACACATACATATACACACATATATTAATATATATATATATATTCATGCATTTAAGACAGCATATTCCTTAATCTAGTATTTCAAATTTAATCTAGAGTGCTCAAGAGTTACTGGAGTTTATAGAAATGAGTTTGAGGAAGTCAAGGTAGCCAAGAACATATGGGATGGTTATGAATAGAAAAGTAAATCAATGCTTCAGAGAAAGAAGAAGTATTTAATGAATGAATTTATCAAAGCAATATGAAGAAGCAAACTTGGTTTTGACGTATGGCAATGTTTCCTGGCCAAAACAGTCTGGCAAGAAGAATTTATTTTATGTTGTACTGTATAGCTACTGATACTTTCACTATAGTATTACTATCCTTGTACTTTATACATCACCCATCCAAACTGATTCCCTCATTCAGAATTATTATGAAATCTAGGGACTACTACTCATCCTACTGTCCAAGATAGAATTTTAGTGGGATGGTTAATCTTGGACCCGCTCTGCTTATGTTCTGATAAGCACAGGACTTTGATTCCTCTATTTTCCTTAGTGTCTTCCATTATTCCCATTAATCTCTTCATTCCTGAGGTGAGTCTGAAGGAGAAGAGACTAGAACTCAATACTTTATTATGGAGAGGTAGGACATATGTTTCTGTTAGAGACAAACACATAATAAGCAATGACTATCAAAACACAGAACTCTAGCAGTATTTAAAGTCTTTAGCATCTATCTGGTTTCTACAAATTGATCTTCTAAATTATTAGTAATTAGGGCATTTTGTTTTTTAATAACTAACTTCAATATTGTTTACTATTTGTAACCCAGTTGCATTAATTTTTCTGGACTCTATGGAAATTAAGTAATTGATTTAGGAAAGTCTCATTTTGTGTTTGTGATAAATAGGGGAGGGCAAAGGTTAAATATCTTTTGTAGTGCACATGATTTCAAAAATAAAAACAATGATAACCAAATTTTATAGCAATAGTTTACCCAAGAGAATGAGCTATTTCCACATAATTTATATTAAAAACATGGCAAATACAAATGGTATTTGATGTTTAATTTCAATGAACACCTAAATGGAAATCAACCTGCAATTTTGCTAGAAGGTATTTGATGACAAAACCCTTATTTTTATTGTTGTTTTATAAATGATGAATGCATCTTAATTTTTATATCACCGGGCTCTGCTTGTTAAGTTTGCATTTATGTTGATGAACACACAGACCAAAGCAGATATTCTGCCAACAGCACTAGTTCATCTCATGTTATTTTATAACATTGTGTCTTTCAATTTCTACTCTTATAAATATTTACAAAATTATATAGTAGCATATGCCATTTAACTCTGTTTTTCCTGTTTGTTGGCATTTTAGTAAAGATGTGACATGTTATGTAATATTGGGCCCTTTCTAGTCATTTATATTTGCAGATTTTTCAATCAAAATATACATAATTATTTAAAATAGTATTTTCTATAATATTCATATGTGATAGTTGCTTAACTAAATTCCACTTTAGTAGGCATCCAGGCAGTTGCAAGTATATTAGTGAGTTGTTGATCATATTTTTATGCTTTCTACCAACAGGAATGTAATGTGACCGCTCTTTTCTCCTGAGCCCTGTCTACCATAATTGTCTAGCCCCTCTATTACTGAACTTTCCACATTAAAAATAATTATCATGCAGATATTATGCCTATGTATATATCTGTGCACTATTTGCATGCTCTGTGCCCATGAAGACCTGAAGGCAGCATCAGATCATCTGAAAGTGTAGTTACAGACATATATGTAAGCTGCCATGTGGAAACAATAAAATCTTAGACATTTTAGAAAAGTAATTTGACAGTGATCTTTAGTAATCTCAGATATAAAATGGTTCTATTTCAAAGTAGACTGAGGGCTCGTGTGCTATCTTAGTCAAGTATCATTGGCCTAGCACACACAAGCCATTGGATCATCACCAACACTGAAAATAAAGAAATAAAATTAGTTTAATGTAAGTAAGGTTTAATATGACTAAGTATAGTCCATGCCACAGTTGATGCTCATAAATACATTTAAATATTGATGTTTTATTTTGCCATATTTCCTTTTTATCAGAATGGCCTTTGAACAGGAAGTTCCAGACTTCTGTTGCGATGGGAATTATTGTTTCCTATGAGGTTTATTGTATGATGGCAGACTAATTAAGCTTTTTACAGAACTGTATAATAATGACTATTTTTGATGAGCCCTTAGATGTCTTATTACCCCCAGTACATCTGAAGATAAAATGGTCTGACTTATATGTTATCTAAAGAAAAACACCCCAATAATTGCAAATTAGCCAAATGCTTATGAATTTCTATGAAGTGAGTAAAAAACTTCATTGACCTTTTGAATATGCTGTTTAATTTCCTAAGTGATCAATAAAAGTTGTTCATTGGGCCCACTGATTTTGCAAGCAGATAGCCAATGTGAGCTATAGTAAGACCAGTGCCTATGTGAACAACAGAGAAATGAAAAGCTAAGAAGTGGTGACCATGGCAACAAGCTTAAAAATGATATTCGAGAAAGCTGAAAGCATCTGCTGTTGATTTTATTCAAGTCTACTTCTTAAGTAGGGCACTTTGGAAACAATTAAGAGGATTCTATTGTCAGATTTTGAAACTGAGCCATTGAGGAAAATAGAGTAGGCACTAACCTCAAAAAGAATTTCATTCTGCAGCCAACCACCTTTTCTGCTCTATACATTCCCACCATCTAGATTTATGCTGACCTTGGAAAGAAGAATATATAGCATTTATTTACAATTGCAATTTATTTGCAATTGAACATTATCAAGTATGTTGGTTTCTACCATTGTGGATCTGGGAAAGTTGTAATATAAGGGGAAAAAAGAGAAAGAGAAGGAAATATGACAACCCAGTGAAATAAACTGTTTAGATAGAAAAAGAAATTTGAAAGTGGCTATAATCCCAAACAGGGAATCATTGTATGTGTTTTCAACATATAAAAATCATGCAACTTTATTCAAATTAGGACCATAAACAGAAACCCAAGACTATAGAGGGCTGTCAGATATCAAGAAGATGTTGGAAGCTCCAAAGACCTTATTGCAGTTAAGTCATCTAGGAAGGCATTCTATTTATGAGGTATGAAAACTATCTTTTATGCTCTCCTGTTTCAGATTTAATCTTATTGTATTATGGAGCTTGCGTTTTAAAGAAAAGCATTTTATGAGCTGAGCAGATGGTTATGTTAATATAGCACACTTGAGTTATTTAAACTTGCATCATTGTTTATACAGCAGTGATCTTAAATGCACCTCAATGAAGAGATGAGTAGCATATTTTAATTATATTTAATGAAATGTCAGAAAACTATGCATTACCCAGAGACAGGAACATAAAATTAGTCGTACAAATTTATAAATTTAAATTGTTGTGGAAGCTACCTTTGATGTTTGTTGCATTAAGGCTTATTTTTATGAAAACTAAAACAAGTATCAGTATCTAAAACATAAATATGTTTAAAAATTCAAATGTTCTTACTGTTTTCCTTTCAAGTGAAAGTATTACTCCTTTGTTCTTTATAGAAAGATATTGAAATTTAAAAAGTAATATGGTAACAATATTTAAAGTTAATAAATTGTCCTAGTTAAGATTATTGTTGCTGTAATAAAACACCATCGCCAAAAGCAGCTTGGGGAGGAAAGGATTTACTTGGCTTATACTTCTGTATCTTAAACCATCACTGAAGGATGTCAGGACAGGAACTCTAACAGGACAGAAATCTGGAGGCAGGAAATGACGGAGAGGTTATGGAGGGAAGTTGCTTAAAGACTTGCTCATCATGGCTTGCTTAGTCTACTTTCTTATAGAACCAAGGCTGGTGCCGAGGGATGAAGCCATGCACAATAGGCTGGCCCTCCTGCATCAACCACAAATTACGAAAATGCCCAAGAGCTAGGTTTTTTCCTTCCTTCCTTCCTTCCTTCCTTCCTTCCTTCCTTCCTTCCTTTCTTCCTTTCTTCCTTCCTTTTTCTTTTCCTCCTCCTCCTCCTCCTCCTCCTCCTACTCTTCTTCTTCTTCCTTCTTCTTCTTCTTCTTCTTCTTCTTCTTCTTCTTCTTCTTCTTCTTCTTCTTCTTCTTCTTCTTCTTTTCTTTTTCTTCTTCTTCTTAAGACTGGGTTGCTCTGTGTAGTTTGTAGACCAGGCTGGCCTTGAACTCACAGTGATCCACCTGCCTCTGCCTCCCTAGTGCTTGGATTAAAGGCATGAACCATCAATTTCTGGCCCTACAGCTAGATTTTATGAAGGTGTTTTCTTAAGCAAGTGTCTGTTCTTTCAGATGACTCTAGTTTGTGCAAGTTGACATAACACTAGCCAGCACATAACTATTAAGTAGAAAAATAAACTTCAACAAGTAAAATAAGTAGTTAAGTAATTAAATAATTTAAAAAGTGCACTCTAGATTACAATTTTCGGCATACTATACTTTATGGCTGACTGTATAGTAAAATATGGATTAATGAATTTTCTTCAGCCTCTCTGTAACTGTTGACCATAAAAGAACCTGTCAGTCACTCTGCTTCATATGTGGGAGGGTTGTAGATAGAGGCTAATGGAAGCACCTGACTGTCTGGATGCTTTTTCTGTCCTGAAAATTTATGTTCTGAAAAGGAAGTCAGTTTTCCATAATTCCATGCAAAGTGATCACAGGGAAATTTAGAACCTGTGGGAAATGTGCATCTAATTTGTATTCATTTGAAACTGCCAGTCGGTTCATGCATTTTTGTGACAGCATTTTCTGCACTAAGCCTTTTGAAGACAGTCACTCGTGATGCATTATATATAGTTGTAATCCATTTGTATATGTGCATGCTAGCATAACACATAATTCAATCCCTAAATATGCAGGTATCACCAAAGAACTTAAACCAGGCTACTATGTAAGTGGTAAATCACTGCTTATTTACATTATAGAAAGTCAAATCCACATTATATTCTTTGTTATTTTTATTGAAGATACTAAAATTTTTTCTTTAATATATACTTGATTTTGTTTTTGAGTGTAAGAGTAATGGGGATATACCCCTATGTATGGTTGGTGGTAAGAAGACTACTTGTGGTAATTGGTTCTCTCCTTTCACTAAATCCAAGCATCGATTCAGGTTGTCAGAATGGGTGGCAAGTGCCTTAACCAACTGACCTATCTTGCAAAGCCCCAAGATGCCTTCCTCCAAAATTTCTTCACTTATTTTTAGTTATTTATGTCACTTTTCTTCTATCACTTTCCTCCCACTAAAGTATAGAGCCAAGAACAATATTATACCTAGTTATTTGCAGAATTATGGAGGACCATGGAAAAATCAGAATACCAATTTTATAGTCTGCAATATAGTAACAAGTATTTATTTTATTGTTTGGGATCCCAGAAAACCATGAAAACAATGTTAGGAGCAATTGGCCCTGAAGCATATAATATTTTTTCTAGTTACTCCTCACCAAATTTTGCATTTTTAATTCTTGAGATGTGCTTGTAATATATATATTACAGGAAACCTTTTTTCCTGTAAGTAATTTAGAATTAACTGATTAATCTTCCAACGAATGGTTAGAAGGTAATGCACAGACTGACTGTGGGTCAACAGATGGGAAAACAGAAATGTTATCTTACACAGAGGTCCATGTGCTTATATATACATGGGTGAAACAATGTAGTTAAAACATAATGGTAGCATTTCTTGCTATAAGAATTGTGGCCAATTAGAGTGGACTGTCTTCTGTCTTGCAAAAAGAAATTTTTTTTTTGTAATTGGCATAGCATGACATCTTGGTCTCTTCCAATTACGGGATTTCAATTAAATGAAGTGAGGAGTGAAAATAAGATCCTATAATGCACACTGTTTTATGCTATCACAATAAGCCTCTTTTTATTTTGAGATAAAATATTACTACTGCCTTTATTTACTTAGTTATAAGATATTTATTAATATTGGTAAGAAAAATCAACATTTGTTTGATCTTACAAAGTAACAGTATAAATAAAATAAAGGATTTTTATCTCATTTATATGTTCCTGTAAACATAGTGTTCATCATTTTACTTCCATTTTTTGTCTCTAAAACTTTGGCATCATTTCATTAAATACACTGGCTGCAGTTTCAACTGCTGAAACAAACAAAAATTCCCAAATTAAGACTATGTCAGACATTGCATTTCCTATTTTTAGCAAGCTGTTAAAAGCAACCTAGTAACAAATCACTGCTTAAGCATAATACTAATTAATGTGCTAGGAGAAGGAAATAGGAAGACTATAAAAATGCTACTTGCTTCAATTTCCCCTCTACAAATATAAACAGTGAGTAAGCTAATTCTTATGCTAGAGCTAACTTTGTATTTCTTTTGCTGTTAGTGGTAGTGGTGGTTTTCTGTACTATTGTCTTTCATCTTTGGTTTCGCTTCTTCCCTGATTCCTCCATGATCCTGCATTTTTTATGGATCTCAACTTTATTATACATAGCTTGGTAGTAATTTAGGGTTAGAGCAAAGTTCTAACAATTGAATTTGTATACACCTGGAGGAGAGTCAGATATGAAGATTCCTCTCAATTGACATCTGACAGAAGATGGCCATAGTAGAAGCTAGCTGAAATAGAAGACCATGTTCAAGGCTTCAGAGAGAAGAGAGAACTATACCAGCAGAATATACTAAAAATCTTGCAACCTCGTTTTTTTTGTTTTTGTTTTTTTTTTTTGTTGTTGTTGTTGGTTTTGTTTTTTTAACTGGAACATTATCTAGTTCTAATTTTTTTTAGAAGAAGAAAGCGAGGGAACAAATACAGCTACAGCAGGGCATTTACTGAGTCACCATTGCTATTCCAGATTTTGCTCTTGGAGATCAATCAAATGTTGATTGGTATATTTTACGTTTTTTCTTCCTCTAACAAATTGCCTTTTAGTGTTCTATTTCTTTGAAAGCATATTAGATGAAATAAAAATAAAATTTGCTCATTCATATTCTTTCTTCCTTCATTTTATAAAGACATAAAATTTAAGATATTCCAAAGTGAGAGAGAAGAAAGAAGAGGAAGTTGAATCAGCACAGGACCTAAACATGTAAAAGACATTTTCCATGTATAGACAGAGAATGTTAATTGACCAACCTCCTAAGAACATTAGGTGTTAATGGTTTAGGTAAGCCTTTAAAGACTTTCCAATTCAGGGTATGTCTACGCAGTCTGAACTCTGGAAATATGACCACACATCTTTGGTTTGTTTGGTGGTATGAATGAAAATGACACCCATTGGCAAGTAGGGTGTATCACTATTTGAAAGAATTACAACACATGGAGTTGGTGTGGTCTTGTTGGAGGAAGGATAGCAATAGGTTGGAGTTTGAGATTTCAAATGTTCAAGCGAGGCCCTGATGGGAGATGTTATTCTGTAAATATGTTTTTCATACTGGTTAATTAATAAAGCACTGTGGCCAATAGGAAACAAGATAGGCAGGGATAGGAGACCAGGAGGAGGAAAGAGGAAGTAGGAGGGAGGAGTCAGGATGGAGAGCATGGAGGAAGCAAGATGCCAGCCCGCCGATCTGGCCAGTAAGATGAGCCACATGGAAATACTTAGATAAGTAGAAATGGGTTAATAATTAAGACAGAGCTAGCCCATAAACAATAATGGTAACTGACAACAGGATTGTATAAAATACGGAGTCTCTGAGTGTTATTTGGGGCCAGCGCACCAGACTAGTGGCGGGCAAGCTGGCAAGCTGGCGGCGGGCTGGTGGGCTGGCAGGCTGGCGGAAAACAGACATGTTACAAGGCCCAGAGTATCTGTCTCTTCCTGCTGCCTGCTGTTGTAGATGTAGGACTCTTGCTCCTTTTCCAGCACCATGTCTGCCTGCATGTTGCCTTGCTTCCTCTTCCATGTTGATAATAGACTATACCTCTTAAGTGTAAGCCAGCTATAATGAAATGTTTTTCTTTTAAGAACTGCTTTGGCCATGATGTCTCTTTACAGTATGAAAATCTAAGGCACCCAGTTATGCCATATAATTATATAAGTTTTGACAGTAAGTCAGGTGGCCAAAGTAAATTTAACTTTGTCTAAGTGTACTAGGTAGGGCTATGGAGGTATTTCCTTTATATTTTTAAAATAGAAGCATTCAGATTTGAAGTTTATGCTAGGGCTGGTGAATGAAGGCCATTTCCTATTAGGTGCAATAAAATCAGGTAGAAGAATATTCTGTAACATAGAAAAATAGTTAGTACACCTGAGATGATACATTAAAGTAAATGCTACATGATGGTATACAAGAACTAAAGGACTTTGTTGCAAATCTCCAAACAACAAATTACTTTTACTACACAGCTTATATTTTAATTCCTGATGTCAAATAAAAAAGCAAACTCACCTTGTATTTACATATATAAGTGAACACATAGGAAATATAAAAATAATAATTTTGATGACAGTTGATATTATCTGGCAATAAATATCTTCATGAAGTAGATTGTATTTATTAATAAATATATAATTAATTAGGACATATAAATATATTTCTGGAACTTTAAAAATTGTTAATTTCTTTTTTATTTTCATGAAGGTCAATAAAGAATTGTACTTTATTCATATTCTACAACTTAGATAAGCTTAAATACTTGATTAATCTAAGATATATATCATTAAATATCATACCTAATTATACAATTTTGAGTGAATACATGGCTTAATATTTAAATGCCATGTATTTGTCATAATATTTGTCATAATATTTGAATGCATTTTTGTTGCTGTTCCTCCAAATACTAAATATAGGTTGTTCAAAATTTGTAATTATGATAATTAATTTGAAAAGCTCTTGAATTTTCTTTTATGTTTCTCCAAAAAGTCTGATGATAATAGTAAAATATCTGGAATTTGGATGTTGGATTTTTTCAAATAGTAACATTACTATAAATATATGAACTGCTGCTGATACTAAGAATTCAAAACATGATGAGTACTTTGAATTCAGAAGCTCCAAATTCAAGTCACAACCCTTTATTCTAAACTTATGTAATAGTTTAAAACACACTATCTATTGACTTAGTAATAGGCAATTTTCTTCCATTCAACAATTTTCTTCCATTCTTGGGCGACATACACATGCTAATATGATGGGAGATGTTATTCTGTATATATGTTTCTCATACTGGTTAATAAAGCCCTGTGGCCAATAGGAAACAAGATAGGCAGGGCTAGGAGACCAGGAGGAGGAGAGAGGAAGTAGTAGGAGAGTCAAGATGTAGCCCGGGAAGGAGCAGGAAGCCTGCCGCGCGGCTCCCCGATAAGACGACCACGTGGAAATACTTAGATAAGTAGAAATGGGTTAATGATGAAGGCAGAGCTAGCCCATTAACAATAATGGTAACTGGCCAACAGGATTGTATCAAATACAGAGTCTCTGAATGTTATTTGGGGCACACGTGGTTGCAGGACAATGGCACAATGGCGGCAGAACCAGCAGCAGCCGGCGGGGAAACCTGCCGTAACATAATGGTGTCAGAAGTGGGATCAGGATTTTCACCACACCTGGGTTTTACCCAGGTGCTGCAGCAGCAACCCTTCCTCCACCTTCCTTGAACGGGCAGGATATACCCTGCCCTAGAACTCCTTTTATCTCCATCTTGGCCCTGAGACTACTGCTCATCTTCTGCCCATTCCCTCAGATTGTATTCGCACAGAGCCCTGCGGCATTAGCCCTGCCTTTTGTGTTGTGGCACTAGGCCCGGACTCTGCCTGCTCTGTTTGTGTGCTTGCAGGCTCCAGCGGCTGCTGCGGCTGCGGCAGCTGCGGCCTGTGGACTGGCGGGTTGGCGGGCTGGCGGAAACATACACACTACAGATGGCACCCAACGTGGCTATAAGAACTTTCACTTAAAATTAATAAGAGCTTAAGAAATGTTTTAGAAACAAAGGAACAGAGACTAGCAAGACTTCTTAGTAGCAGCATTTTCTTGGTTGGATTTGTTTTGCTGTAGACAGAGAGTTGTGCGGCTCCTTTAAGGGAGGTTTCCAAAATTAGCATAAGCGGCAAAAAGCCCCTTGCTTTTAAAGAGCTCTGCTAACAATTCATTGATGTGTATGAGAGCTGCAATGAAGGTTTACACTGTGTTTTAAAAAATACGCTGGCTTGGGAGAGAAAAAGAAACGGGATACAATGGTTTAAAAAAGGAAAGAAGGAATTAAATGGATGGCTATGGTGGCACATGCCATTAATCCCAGCACTAGGGAGACAGAAGCAAGTAGATCTCTGTGATTTCAAAGCAAACCTGGTATGCAGTGAATTCCAGGACAGATAAAAGTTACACAGAGAAACCCTGTCTCAAAATATATAAAAATAGAAGTAGAATAAATAGAGTAATAAAAAAGCCACGTAAAGATGGAAAGCACAGGAAAATTTTGGATACTATACGCAATTCTGTTGTCTTTAAATTATTTGATTGCTGAGAAAATAACTACTGATAAAAGAAAAGCTGCTGGATTAATTCAATTTATATATTTTTAAAATGCTTTGACTCCAAAATTTAAGCCTAAGGACAAGTTACTGGGGAAAAGGATTTCTATTTTTGTTTCCACAGAAAATGAAATGCTATGGATTTCTTCCAGACTTATATGGTTTGATCAAGCCAGACCCCCTGAAACAATGCCCCAGGTGACCCAACATTCAAAGCAATTGAGACAAAGTCTTGCAGACTACTGCCAAGATTTCTGCATCTTCTTTGGAACCCCATGACAGCGCCCTATACCAGCAGGAAGTAGTTTGGAAAGAACGATGCCCAAATTCCCAAATATTGTTTATAAACGTTTGTTTTCACTTATATGGGCTTGGTTATAAATGGTTAATGACACAAGCAATCCTTGTAAAGGTAAAAAAGGGAATTAAGGTATAGATATGAACACTTTGCTTTGGAATGGATTTTCTTTTATTGATACAATTTAAGGTCAATTTTGTGATATGTATATTTCTCCTCTTGTTTAGCTATTGTGTTTATATAGCTCATTGGAAAATGTAATGTATAATTTAGTACAGATTAGAAAATTACCTATGATAGTCAAAACTTAGAGTTAAGTTAGTTAGGATTTCTACATATATAGAGATGTATTTGAGATGAATAAGCATTCTTCAAACCTTTCAAAGACTTACAGAATATGGCATTTAAAATGGTTTAGGATTTTTCTTGACAGTGAGGCACAACTGCTCCTGGTAACACCACCTGCATCAAAAAGGAAGATGGACATTGAAGAAACACATTATGGAGTTTGCTTCTAATATGGCAAGACTAGCCATTTGAGCAAGGTACTTCTCTTGTCTAGACTGTTTGACTTTATGTTGTAGAAACTGGACATGCAGGACCCACAAAAAGTTGACTGCTGGTGCAAGATGGACATTGCTACAGGATTCCT
Source organism: Cricetiscus sungorus (assembly GCA_030556225.1). Classification (NCBI taxonomy): domain Eukaryota; kingdom Metazoa; phylum Chordata; class Mammalia; order Rodentia; family Cricetidae; genus Cricetiscus; species Cricetiscus sungorus. Next base: position 38,963,747 of record JANBXA010000600.1, read on the forward strand.
GCTTCATGGAAGAGGCTGCCAGACAGCCAGACAGTCTACAGGACACAGAGAAAAGTGACTGACAAACTGGTAATACAGGTGGACAGTTTAAAGTTTCCTGCTTTGTTGAGGAGTCTGGAGACACACTATGGCCTATGGGCTGAAGATGAAACATTAAGAAGAACTTCGGGTGACTGACCAGGCAATGAATTGTCTCTGTCATTTCTAGAGTTTATATATTATCCTTCTGTGGTCTTTGAAGGAGTTGAAGACAGATAGTTATGCTTATAGTTTTCCTTAGTTAGGATTAAAGATAAGTTACATATAGGACTTTAGACTCGCAAAGACAGGATAGATGATATTTTCTTAAAGTCTTACAAAATGTTAATGGACTAAATATTGTTTACTATGATTCTTATTTGATAACTGTTGTATGTTATATTTTTCTATGTTAAGGTTAAACCCCTTCTTTTACTTTAGACAGAAAAGAGGAGATGATGGGAGATGTTATTCCGTATATATGTTTCTCATACTGGTTAATAAAGCCCTGCGGCAAATAGGAAACAAGATAGGCGGGGCTAGGAGACCAGGAGGAGGAGAGAGGAAGTAGTAGGAGAGTCAAGATGTAGCCCTGGAAGGAGCAGGAAGCCTGCCGCGCAGCTCCCCGATAAGACGACCACGTGGAAATACTTAGATAAGTAGAAATGGGTTAATGATTAAGGCAGAGCTAGCCCATTAACAATAATGGTAACTGGCCAACAGGATTGTATCAAATACAGAGTCTCTGAATGTTATTTGGGGCACACGTGGTTGCAGGACAATGGCGGCAGAACCAGCGGCAGCCGGAGGGGAAACCTGCCATAACACTAATAGAAATGATGTCAAAATCTTTAAAAGACATTCAAGAAAACACTTGATTTAGCTATATGAATGTAGTCTAGTACATATACACTGCTTACACCATCAAAGAGTGAACTTACTATATCCTGGTCCTTTCCTTGGCTGTCAGCTGCTGTGAAATAGATAATTACATATCTCAGAGTCTGGAACTATTCAGATAAACTCAACAAATACTTAGAAGATAATGGCATTAAGACACATTAGACCTGGATCTGTCACTTATCAGATTCTTACATTAGGTTAATTAAATGACCTTTTATAGGCTCACTTGCTACAAAATTTGACCCTGTCTATTGTCAGTTAAATTGCTTTTATACAGAACCTAAGAGTTCATAGGAGGACAAGAGAAAGATATTGATGGGCAAAATGTTACCCATTGTAATGTGTGTTTATTGAAGTCAACATAAGTTATCAGAGGAAACATTATGTACACACACAGACGCACACACACACACACACACACACACACACACACATACACACACACACACACACAAGCACCCCAGACATTAAACAAATATATTCCTTCTAAGATTCACTTAAATGGTCAAGAACAGACTCTTTGGTCTGTTTTCAAATAATATTGTAAAAAGCACAAAATTCAAATCACCATCCAAGCACCACACTGCTTTTTAATAACAGGTTAATAACAAATGCCTTACTCGAGTGGGGTGGCACTGTTGCTTTTGGAGGACATCACTATCCTACTCTGTGGTTGTTGTCTAATCATATCTTTGGAGACCAATTTGGGGTTAAAGGTTGGAAAGTATTAAGGTAATTTTAGTGCAGAGTATTTTGAGTTACAAAATGTTTGATGACAGAAGTTTTAAAAAGGAGAGGTTCTTACTCTGTGCTTATAGAAAGAGGAGATTTTAAGAATAATCAGCTTACTGTTATTATCATTGTTTCTGTGTGTTAAATGTGAAAACTCAGGAATATCCGTGTGTATCTTCAACCAGTGTTTGAAAACATCTGGCACCATTTACAGAACATAGTATCCAATCAAATCAAATTTATTTGGGGGGAACCTGTGAGAAATATATATTTTCTTTTTTAATTTAAATTTGAAAACAGGTTGTTTTACATGTCAATCCCAGTTCCATCACCCTCCCATCTTCTCTGATCACCCCAACCAAACCCCAGCTCATCCCCTTTCTGCTCCTCAGGGAGGTGAGATTTTCCATGGGGAGTCTTCAAAGTCTGTCATATCATTTGGGACAGGACCTGAACAAAAGGAAGCTCATGCACCCAGTGTGATAGCTGGGAAATCAAATTAATTTTTAAAAGACATAAAATGTTCTCTCACTCCAGTTAATGAAATCAATGCTATTAAATTCATATGAAGCTGGAAAATCCTTTAGAAGCAAGACCAGACACAGATGAGAGCTTCCAGAACAAGAGGACTCCATTGAAACATCATCCTCCCACTGATGTCAGAAAAAATATCAGCCAGTTACTTTCAACAAGGCCATGTCATCAAACTGAAGTCCCTTTTCAAAGCATCTCTCTGGGCAACTTATTTACAATAATCACAATTGTTGTTATGTACAAACAAGGCTCTTCAGTATGAATGACAACACAACATGACAGTTTCTGCCTGGACACTTAAGGATAAAGTATTTTTGTTTTGCTTTGTTTTGTTTGAGATTTTTATTCTGACTTCGATTTATAGAATATTATGACTACCCTTCTTCATGAATTCTAAGTACAGAGATACATGCTATTAATTATGTGTTTGGGTCTGGGTTGTTTCCCTTATTCCAGTATGTGGGATATCAGCTTACCACAATGCCTACTTTTGTCTACTAGCATATGTATGCTCTAATGCAATAAACATTTTAGGCCATATGCTGTGTGGTAGGAGGTAGATTTGGTACCAGAGATCTGCTCCTCACTTCTCATATCAATTTAACATTCAGTGACACTTCCAAATGCCAAAATAATTTGGTTTTAATAATGTCACAGAGAGATACTTTTTCCCATTGAAAACCTTGAGATGTTTGCTTGATATTTCCGGTATAGCTGCCTTCTGTCTTCCCCTAACTGCATTTATTTTAGCATCCTTTTTACTGTTTATAAAAATGTGATGTGAGAAGTAGAGCTATTTTTCCCCTTCCTCCCATTTTCCTTCCCTTCCTCTCCTGTCACTTTTCTTTCTTTTTTACATAGTTGCTTCATTGATTCATTAATTCATTCTCTCTACCTCTTTTTCTTTCTTTTCTGGTGAGTAGTTTAGGGACACTAGAACATTCACTCTATAGACATAGAAACATTTCTAAGCGAGTTATTCTCCAAAACAAAACAAAACAAAACAAAAACAACAACAACAACAACAACAACAAAAACAAAAAAACAAAAACCCAAACACCTTAAAACCCCAGATTGCTGCGTTTCTACAGCTACATTATTACAGTTCATGAAAGGGGAGTAAAAATAATACTCAGATTAATACGAGCATTTGAAGTGTGTGTGTATGTGTGTTTGTGTGTGTATGTGTGTGTGAATGAGAGAGAGAGAGAAACACACACACACACACACACACACAGACAGACAGAGAGAGAGAGTTAAGAGAAGGATACAGTACTTACTACAAACAAAGGAAAGCTTCATCGTTGATTATCAGTGTTTGCAGTTGAGAATGTATAGTGGAATGTAAATTTTAATAAAGTATGTTGAAATCAGATTGTGAAGGTACTTGAATGGCATTAACTTTTAAAATTCTATAGCTTTCCTTCTTGAGATAACATCATATGGAGGTTCTCAAAACATGTCTTTGGAGTAACATCTCATTTTGGATCAGGTGTCTCTGAGATAAAGTTGTGCCAATGGTATATTTTAATACCTGCTATAAAAAGCCACTGTACGTATTGAATAGCAATAACTAAGTGCATTTTCTTCTGGAGAGACTAACAAAGCAAGCTATATTCTTCATTCAGATTTTAACAAATATGATATGTAATTTTTATTGTTACTTAATTAGTAATATAAAATAGCCTGCTTCTTGAAATGCCATTTTATCTTGAATGTCAATCTTTGAAATTTGGTGTATACATAAAACCTGTCCAAAACACATGAAAGGAAAGCAAAAATTTGTAAAGGGAATTTGAATCAACAATACAATAAATATACTTATCAAGTTAGATTCTTGTCATTTGTTTTCACTGTGATGTCTTAGTTTCTTGATTTTGTCAATTGTAGTGAGTATAAGACAAGTATGACTAATCTACAATTGGTCTTTTGTACTTGTAAAATCATAAGAAAAACCTCAAGATTTAGGCTGCTCTATGGCTCCTTGGATTTTACTATACTACCTCAGGTTACTAACTTTTACTGGAAATTATGATTTGGGTCGAATAATGTAATGTAATAGCTTTGGTCATTTCCTCCCTACCTTGGTAGAAGCTTTAGAAGATAATACATCTATCTTATATTCCAAACTATATATGTACTACTGAAAAAATCATTTATTTCATGATTTTATGATTTGTTATATTTTATGAAAAGTGAAGGAAGTTTTATAAAATGTTGCCTTTAAATTAGCATATACAATTTTTGCAACAGTTGTTATACACATGAAAAGGAAGTGATTGATTTGAATGGATATAATTGTATTTATGGAACATGATTTTGACTTATGCTTAAATCATATAGATTTAAAATAGAAAAAGAGTGTGTGTTTTACTTTATTGACTTTTGAAAAATAATGAGTCAATTAGTTGGTTATGATGCACATCATTAATCCCAGCTCTCAGGAAGCAGAGGCTGGTGAATCTCTATGAGATCAATGCCAGCTTGATCTACAGATCAAGTTGCAGGACAGCCAGGACTATACTGATCCATCCTATCTTAGAAAATGAAGAGAAAGACAGGAAGAGAGAGAGTGTGTGGGGGAATTAGAATCAAATTATTGCTATAAACTGTTATTCTAGATTTCTATTTACAAAATGGATATTGAATTCATATCTATTTTATACATAATTTATTTTCTGTTTCATTCTGGTTCATTTCAATTGTTCATTCTATAGATATTTAAAAAAAGAAGAAAAAAAACTGTTAAGGGAACCAGGATCATTAGTCCTCTAGTTTTCCCTGGTATTCTAAAACCAGTCAGCCATTTCACACACCAAACCAAGCAAAAATTGAGAGAACTCTTAAACTCCACTTCATTTTTCTACTTCTTTTGTAAAAAATGTCTGTTTATGTAAATCCAGACATTAAAATGTCAAGGGACTCTGAAGTCATTTTCCAGTCAGAGATGAAACCTGTCAAAGCATTATGACACGTTTGAGAGCCGGGATGTGAAAAGATAGGCTGTGACATTGCTCGTACTCTGCTGATATCAAAAGGGGCTGAATATTTTATGAATCACCTTGGATTGTCTTTTCATTCTGAATCTGTAGCATGTAGGAGTTAATGTACAGTTTAAATATAATTCTTGTTTATAAGCAAAGTCACACAAAGTCTTATAGAATCATATGTAATCTGAACTTACAATTTTAGAAGAAATATTTGATACAGAAGAAGACAATCACATATAGAAACATTTAAATATATAACCACATATAATTCATAATTTCCCTGTTATTGAAAATAGTTGTTTTATCTCTCATATTATATGCTAATTATTGGTTCCCTCTTCCTCTACTTCTCCCAATTTCTCCCCACTCATCCCATTTGATCCACTTCTTTCTGTTGCTAACAAATTGGAAGGCAGAAGTTAAAGTATTGTTATTTGTAGATGATATGATAATATACATAAACAATATCAAATATTCTGCCAAAGAACATCTACAGATAAGAAATGCCTTCAATGATTTGACTGGATAAAAGATTAATTAAAAAAAGAAAATCAGTAGCCCTCTTATATACAAATGATAAATGAAATGAGAAAGTAATCAGGATACAACACTCTTAACATAAGTCACAAAAAATATTAAATATGTCAGGTTAACTCTAACCAAACAAGTGTAAGACTTGTATGACAAGAACGTCAACTCTTTGAAAAAAAAGATATTGGAGAAAATATCAGAAGATGAAAAGATATCTCATGCTCATGGATTGGTAGTATTAACATAGTAAAAATACCTATCTTACCAAAAGTAAAATACAGTTTCAATGCAATCCCCATCAGAATTCCAACACAATTCTTTACAGATCTGGAAAGAACAATCAATACTCAGTTTCATATGGAAAACTAAAAAACACAGGATAGCTTAGACAATACTGTACAATAAAGGAATTTCCAGATAAATCATCTCTGAATTAAAGTTCTACTACAGAGTTATAGTCATAGAAGCAGCATGTTATTGTCATGAAAACAGACATTTGGATCAATCAAATCCAATAAAAGATCCTCAAAATAAATTTATACACCATTGATACCTGGGTTTTTGATAAAGAAGCCAAAATTGTAAAATGGAAGAAAAAGAAAACATCTTCAAGAAAGGATGCTGGCATAACTGGATGTAATCATGTAGAAACGTGCAAATAAACCCATATCTATCAGCTTGTACAAAGCTCAACTGCACTGGATCAAAAACCTTAACATTAAACCAACAACACTGAACCAGAGAGAAAAGAAAGTAGGAAATAGCCTTAAACTCTTTGGCATGGGAGACAATTTCCTGAATGTAACACAAACAGTACAGGCACTGTGACTGACAATTAGTAAATGGAACCTCTTGAAACTAAAAAGCTTCTGTAAACAAATAACACTGTCATCATGATAAAATGGTATGGTAGCCTACAGGAATGATAAAGATCTTCACCAACCCGACATCGGACAGAGGGCTGATCTCCAAAATATATAAAGAACTCTAAAAACTAGACATACACACAAAATAATTCGATTAAAAGATAAGGTACAGATCTAAACAGAGAATTCTCATCAGAAGAATGTCAAATGGCTGAGAATTACTTAAAAAAAATGTTCAACATCCTTAGCCATCAGAGAAATGCCAACCAAAATGACTCTGAGATTCCATCCTACACCTGTGAAAATGGCTATAATCAAAAGCACTAATGACAGCTTATTCTGGAGAGGATGTGGAACAAGTAGAACACTCATCTTGTTGGTGGGGCTACAAACATGTACAGCCACTTAGGAAATTAATATGATGGTTCCTCAGAAAATTGGAAATAAATCTGTCTCAAGACTCAACTATATCATGTTTGGGCATATACCCAAATGGTGTTTAATCCTAACACAAGGACATGTGCTCAACTATTTTTATAGCAGCTTTATTTATAATATCCAGGATCTGGAAACAACCTAGATGCCCCTCAGGTGAAGAATGGATAATGATAAATGTCATATGTTTACACAGAGGAGTGTTAGTCAGCTTTGTATAAACAAAGACATCATGAATTATGAAAGTGAATAGATGGAGCTAGAAAAAAAATTGTTCTGAGTGAGGTAACTCAGACCCAGCAAGACAAATTAGGAAGTAGGTATTAGCTTTACAGTTAAGGATAACTGTTCTAACAGTCCACAGACTCAAGAGATACTAGGTAACAAGGAGGTCCCAAGGAGGGATGCATTAATCTCCCTGGGAAGGGCAAATAGAGGAAATATTTTGGATGGATTGGGTTCAGGAGGAGATAGAAATGTGAGAGATTGGCTTGAGGGGGTGGGTGGAGGAGGAAAACACTGAAAGAGATGCCTAGAAAAGTTGTGTATTCAGATACAGAGAGAGAAACCTGGTATTAGGGAAAGTATCAGGAATCCACTAGGATGACTTTAGCTAAGACTATTAGCTAGAGTGGTGGATGCTTATCCTGAACTGGCCATCTCCTGTAATCTGGTAGGTCTTCTATTGGAGGGATGGGGATTCCAGTCTAGCCACACAACATTTGACTTACTGTCTTTCCTGCCTATGAGAAGTGGGGGTGAGTGTGTGTGGGGGGGAGTAATGGAGGCAAGGACACTGTGGATGTGGCTAACCAATGAGTGGTCTAGCCTCAGACCCATACTATGAGAGTAAGTCCACCCTGACACTCCCTGGCTTACCAGGACCCAGAAGCTAGATGGTCCAGAAACATAGGATAGAACCAAATATGATTGGAAAAAAATAGTTATTGTAATAATGTCTAATGATGTACTGTTATACACATAGATTAGTGACTACTCCATTTGTCATCAGAGAGCTTTCCTCTAGTAACTGATGCAAAGAGAAGCAGAGACCCATAGCCAAGCATTGGGCTGAGCTAGGGGAATCCTGCTCAAGAGAGGGAGGAAAGATTGTAAGAGTTACGGTGTCAAGGACATCACAAGGAAACAAATAACCTGGGCACACAGGAGCTCACAGAGTCTGGACAGCCAGGGAGCCTTTGTGGGACCAATCTAGGCCCTCTACATATGAATGTCAGTTGTGTAACTTGGTTTACTTATGGAACTCCTAGCATTCAGAGCAGGGGTTGTTCCTAAGGCTTTGGAAGGCTTTGGTGAACCTATTTCTCATACTGGGTCACCTTCTCCAGCCTTAAAACAAGAGGAGGAGCTTAGTACTACTTTAACTTGATATGCCATATTTTGTTGATACCCATGGGAGGCCTTCCCTTTTCTGAACAGAAACAGAGGAGAAATGAGAGGTGGAACAGAGTGGAGGTGAAGGGAGGGAATAGGAGGGAAGAGGAGGGAGAAGAACTGCAGCAATGATGTAAAGTAAATGAATCAATTTAATTAAAAAAAATATAAACAAGCAGCATTAAAGATGTCATTGGCAGTAGCTGCTAGTCTGGATTCCCAGAGACGGCAGTTTCCTCTATGGAGCAAGGTAATACTGCAGAGTGGTCCCCAGTGATTCCCCACCCCTAGCAGGTCAGAGCCTGAAAGCTCTACATACACAATATCCTCACCCACGACAAGCACATTTTTATGCCTCAAGATGAGAAGATGGTGACATGGTAATGTTTCGACCTTACTGCCTATGATACATCTCACATGGGACATGCCAGGTTACACATCTCTTTCGACAACCTGCGGAGGTTACTGAGGGGTTCCAATATGAAGTCTTTTACTACTTGAACATCACCGACATTGATGGTAAGGCCAAACTACCTATTTAATCAGTATCGGTAACAGATGCTCCCATCTGCCAGCTCTGGAAGGATGTTCATGTTTAGTTAAGTGAGATAAGCGATCCCAACAAGAGCCGGTGCTGGAGTGGATCCAGAACTCCTGGAAACTTGGCGTGGAGTCACTGGAGCAGACTGTGTACTCTGGCCCCTGCATAATATCAGATTTCTCAGTCTCTGCATAATATCAGATTGTGGTTTCCCATCTTTACAGGAGGAAGCTTTTCTGGTCATGACTGAGCAAGGTCCAGATCTATGAGGATAATAGAATGTCATTAAGAGTCTTTTTATTGCTACATTTTCATTTGTTGTTTTGTTTGTTTTATTTTATAATAATAATATTTGGTTTATCATATGTCCCTAAACAATCTCTTCTCGGGTTCTTCATCACTCACGCAGAGTTAGATATGAGCTCCTTGTCCTGGAGTGGGTTTGAAGTCAAACTGAATGTCTTGTTTGGAGAAGGAAATAGAATAGATATTCATCAATGGATAGAGGTGGGTTGGAACCAGAGGATAAGGTTAAGTTAGAGAGTGAAGAGTGGACATGGAAGGAATATGGGGAGACAGTCAAGACTGAGGGACATTTGAGTACTATGGAGACCTAATACAGCATAAACTTCCTAAAATATATAAATATATTAAGTGATATAAATAAAACCGTAAAATAAAAAACGGTGGGGGATGGGGAGACAGAACCTCCGCAGGCCATTTCTTGACACCAAATGAAGATGCCAGCCTTGGGGTTGGGTTGCATCAAACTGAGGTACTGGCCAGAGGGAACCCATTGGAATCCACATACAACCCTGGCTTTTGCCAAGACTGTTAAGTTACTTGTCACAAATTGATGGCAAGTCTCCATTGCTGAAGATGGCACCTACACAACTCATTGAATATGGATATGTCAGACTGGTGCCTACATAGAACCTTCATCCCTATGTACTAGCCTCTTTGGTATAGGAGAGTATTCCATGAGCTGCCAAAAGAGAAACAAACACAAACCCAGCCACAAGCTCTCTGATTGACAGTGGTGTTCTGCCTGTCAGATGTGCTAGTGCAGAGGTAGGATGGTACAAAGCTTATGGGAGTAACTATTTTATAAAATCTATTTAAACATTTCAAAGTAGGCAATGTAATGTTTTAAAGTAGCTTCTCAAGGACATGAAATTATTTATACTTTTAAACTGCATTGGGTTTATTATGTTGATATATGATGATTTTGGAAAAAGACTGTTGTAATTTTTAAAAAGCAGCATAGGAGATACCATGGGACAGAGCTTGTGTGGAGGGGTTTTTTATTAGGGGGAAGTGAATGGGAAGGGAGGGAAGGTGAAAGGTGAGATAGGGGAGGTGAGAGAGGAGACTCCCCTCTAGAGACAGGAGTGGCAGAAGAGAAGGGAGGTTAAGAGAGAGTGTGAGTGAGGGGGAGACAGACAGGCAGAGAAGCAACTGGGGGGTATATTGGCAGGACGAATTTCAAAGGGAAGAGAGTAAACATGCACAGACAGTGCTCTTAGTGACTATAGGTGAGGACTTATCCTGTCAGAACCCCAACGGCAGGCCAGTAAAGATGCCTGAATACTAACAAAGACAATATTAGACACCCTGGCAGTAAGTTATATTACCCATTAACATAAGAAAGCAGATAAACACCAAAGAAAAATTTGAAAAAATTTCAAACAGCCAGTTGTTTATAATAAAAATTTCTCCGAATCTCCTAGAAAATGTCTGTTAAGAAACCTTGAAGGAGATTTTCTTCTGCAAGTCTCAACAACAAGAATGCCTTATCATGAGCTGAATGAGAGTAATAGACATACAGAGGACAGGGAGCACCCAGTAGTGTTCAGTCCTACATAAAGAATAACACACAACAAATCAATGCACAGAGCAAGTGGAATAGTCTTTCTTGGGAAAGAGAACAACAGCTTTTGGTCATCCAATACCAATGTAAGTCCTGATGAAATACATACAGGTAAACTTATACAGACTAAGCATGTTGTGTTTATGTATTTAGAAATACACACATGTATAGTTATATTTAATATACATATGTACACTTATAACTATTTTGACACTGATTAGTTTATAGAACTCTTTAAGCTTTTGTAGTCATATAACTATTAGAGTTGGAAACATTTTTATACCATTACTTTAGATTTATCTCTGTTGGATGGTTAGATAATATTTTATAGAATAAAATGTCACATCATTAAGTGATTCTAATTTTAAGTTTCATACAGTTTTGCAGTAAATATTCTAAATACATTTATATATGTGTATAAAATCATAATTTATAACTAACATCTTTATTTTTTAAAGGATGGCTTCTAAATCAGCTAGACTTTTAAAGCTATAGTAAAAATATGTGTATTCATTAATAAGCTGATTATTGACCTCAACTATTAATAATCTTCTAATTTGCACTAGTCTTTTAGAAAATAATTTGCATCTCATCTTAATTTGCATATTCTAATATAGATTGTTAAAATGCTTGGAACTTTGTTACTTTGTCATGTATATTTCTTGAGAATGCTTATACCTTTGGCATTAGGATGGTTTATTGTCTTTTTAAAACATATATTAATAAGAATTTTAATTTTGTATTATATATGTCACATATTGTTCCAGCTTGGCAGGCAACATTGCACATGACAGATTTTAAATAAAGGACTTGAAGCATTCTTGTGGCAGATATGACATTGTATTATTTATAGCTTTAGGGTTATGTATGAATTGTTTTAAATTTCATTTCTATGCACATAATTTTAATACAACTGGTTATATGTATGTAACCTATTTTTTACCCATTTTTGACAGTCTATTAGTTTAAGTGTCCCACCATTATTGGAAATGTCATATTTATTACACAAAAGTCTATAAATGCATGGTTCCATGTACATGTTTATTGATCTTATGGGAAAATATTTCTTGAGACTACAAGTAAAGTTAGGGAAGTTAGGATTGCACTGCTGGCATAAGGTAAAAGAAGAGCTTCTGTTGGAACAGTTTTTGCTAACTGGTAGAGGTTGCAGTCTCCCTATAGCCTGGCAGCTTATCTCACAAGCTGGGCAATCCTGGGCTTCCTCCCTCCAGCAAAACTTCTTGACTCTACCTGCCCTTATCTGGAGAATATCCCTGGGCCTGGAGGACTGAACTTATTTGAAAATGGTCTCTAAACAAGATTCCTGATTCATCTTTAGCTTGACCCTTAACACAGATTTCTACTAAGAAGACTTGTGTTAGGAATTCTGCTATAAGAACTCACTGCCACATACAAAGCTTTGTGATAAAGAGTATGCCTTTTAATGCAAATTATATTCCTTATACTCTGGATAAATTAAGTAGGGCTGACTCACCAAAGTCTCTCTACCAAAAGGCTGTCTCCATAGTACCAGCAGCAGTCCTAACACTGTTTCCTACTTCTGTTCCCTCCTCCCTTGTGGGCCAGTGCATTTAATGATCTCAAGGAAGAAGAAGACAACAAGCTTCCCTTCTTTTACAGAACCCTTTCTCTTATAAAGAATTGAAATAGATATTATATACATGTGCAGAAATAGATACAACATTAAAGAGCCTATAAAAATGAGGAGAGCATTAGGGTTTTTTTTTTTTGTGTGTGTGTGTGTGTGTGTGTGTGTGTGTGTGGAGAGAGAGAGAGAGAGAGAGAGAGAGAGAGAGAGAGAGAGAGAGAGAGAGAGAGAGAGAGAGAGAGTAAATGATAAAATGATTTTATATTAGTTGGCCACCAAAATTCCTTAAATACTGATATTTGAAAAGGAAGAAATGAGTAGATAAGAAAGAGAAAATGCAAAAGTCTGCATTCAGAGGGAGGATACTGCTCTGAAAGTGTACAGACACAGAGCAATGAGGAGGCTGGAAGACTCCAATGGATGAGGAAGATGGGAGAGGTATTCAAACACATAGGGCACTTTAGTACTTTTGGAGGACTTGTTCTGGAACATTGTAGAAAATGGTAAAATCATAAGACTAATCTTCTTCCTATGGAGGGTTTCTTTCTCAGCAAAGATACAGTTGGGAGGGCCTTGGTCCTGCCCCAAATGATGTGCCAGACTTTGATGATCCTCCATGGGAAGCCTCACCCTCTCTGAGGAGAGGATGGAGGTTGTTATGGGGAGATGGTAGGGGGAGTGGGAGTACAAAAGGTGCCCTGGCTCACAGGGTCAATCAACAATCACCAATCCTGAGGGAGGGAGGGAGAATAAGGTGACAAGAGATGTGAGAGATGGAGACAAGACAGTAATCTGATCAAGTCTCATTTAATGAATATAACCACAGGGTTTAAGTAGTGTAGAAATGAAGGAATGGGCCAAAGGGAGTATGTGAGGGAGGCAGAATGTCTTTCCAAGCAGGATGCAGGTGTTCTGAATCAGGTAAGTTGCTATACTATAAGCCTACAGCTGAGACTCTTTCATGGTCACACTGCATCATATGCTTAAGCAGAGAACAGTCACAGGGGAATGGAAAATTGCCAGTATGTTAGTATCTAAGAGAGTACTAGGAAAGATGCCTGTTAAGATGCTAACTTTGCTCTGGGGTTCCCTACAAAAAGGGAGAGGGAACTAGAATCAGTATGAAAAAATAAGGTTTTTTATTCTTGTTTTTTCTTTTTTCTTATTTTACATATTGAAGCCAGTTCCTTCTCCCTCCCTCCCCTGCCCCTGACCCCCATCCCATCCCATCCCCCCTGCCACTCCACAGGGAGGATGATGCTTTCCAGGAGGGAACAAAAAAATCTGTCAAGTCATTTGGAATAGGGACTCAGACCCCCTGAACATGGGTCTCAGTTAGAAGCACTGGGCAATTTTAGAGACCTCTGACAGTGGAACCAGGATGATGTATCCCTGGACTTTGAAGGGATACTCCCTTAGCCTAAGGGCAGGAGGGAGGAACTAGTCCCTACTCCAAATAAGATTATTTTAATTTAAATAAAAATAAGAAAAAGAAAATATTTTTCAAAGCGAGGAATGACAGCACACACCTTTGATTCTAGCAATCAAGATACAGAGGCAGACAGATCTTTGTGAGACAGGCTTACTCTATAAGGTAAGTTCCAGGAAAGCTAAGGCTGCAAAGAGAAATCACTGTCTCAAAAACCATTAAAAAAGACTTTTTTTTTTTTTTTACCACCAAACAATATATTCTGACTATGTTTACTTCTTGCTCAGCTCCTCCCAGCTTCTCTCCACCTCCTTACCCACACATTTTTGTACCCCTTTCTTCTCTCTTTTATTAGAAACCAAACAGGTGTCTGAAAAAATAATATTAAATAGGGTAAAATACAAACAAACAAACAAGAAAAGGACAAAACAAACAAGAGGGGAAAACAAAGCCAAATAAAAAATATAAGAAACACATAAAAAACATATAAATGCAGAGATATGCACATTCAAACACAGAAAATCCATAAAAACAAAGTTGAAAACTATGATATATAAAAGGCCCAGACTAAGCATTATGAGACAAAAATATCTTCCTTTTTCTAGATAGAGACCCATATTCAGCCTAAGCCCAAGGCTAAGGCATAGACTGGTGTTACATTTTTTTTTCTTATTATGCTAGAATAGCATCTTCTAAGATTAATACTTGAGGAACAAGACCAAGAAATATGGTCTCACAATTTTGTTTATTAAGTGTGGTTTTTAAAAGCAAACAAAATTCTGTTGACCCAGAACTACAAGCAACTAAGTTGTGATTAGAGTGGAGATAATGCTGTTCTCAGAAATGAGATCCTCAACTGTTCCTCCTATCCCAGAAATTATGCATATACAAACATTATATAAATTTAGTAGATTTTATACACATAAACACACACACACACACACACACACTGATTTCCACAGCAATGGAGGAACATTCCCCCTTTCATTACATCCTCGCCAGCATAAACTGTCTTTGGTGTTTTATATTTTAGCCACTCTGACAGGAGTAAAATGGTATCAAAGATTTAATTTTATTTGCATTTTTCCTGATGGCTAACGATGTTGAACACATTCCTAATTGTCTTTCAGCCATTTTTGATTGCTTGCATTGAGAATTCTTTGTTTAGTACTGTACCCCACTTTTTAATTGAAGTATTTGGTGTTTTGGTGACTAGCTTCTAGAGTTCCTTTTGTATTTTGGAATTCAGTCCTCTGTCAGATATGGGGTTCGTGAAGATTTTTTTCCCAGTTTGTAGGCTACTGTTTTGTTTTGTTGACTATGTCCTTTGCCTTACAGAAGTTTCTCAGTTTTAGGAGGGCCCATATATTAACAGTTGAACTCAGTGTCTGTGCTACTTGTGTGATATTCAGGAAGCAGTCTCCAGTACCAATTCTTTGAGGATACCTTTCACTTTCTCTTCTAAGAGGTTTAATGAGGATGGATTTATGTTGAGGTCTTTGATCCATTTGGACTTAAGTATTGTTGTACACAGTGATAGATATGGATCTAACTATAATCTTCTACATGTCTACATCAAGTAATGTCAGAACCATTTGTTGAAGATGCTTTCTTTTTTCCATTGTATAATTTTAGTGTATTTGAAAAAAAAAACAGGTGTTAATATTCAGGTCTTCAGTTTGATTCCATTGGTCTATCTATCTGCTTTCGAACCAATACCAAGACATTTTCATTAATATAACTCTATAGTAGAGCTTGAAGTGAGGGATAGTATGCTTCCAGAAGTTCCTTTATAGTACAGGGTTGTTTTGGCTATCTTGAGCTTTTTTCTTTTTCCATATATAGTTGAGTATTGTCCTTTCAAAGTCTGTGAAGAATTGAGCTGGGATTTTTATGAGGATTGCATTGTATTTGTAGATTCTTTTGGTAAGATTGATGTTTTTGCTATTTTGATCCTTACCTATCCAAGAGCATGGGAGATGTTTCCATTTCCTGGTATCTTCTTAATGACTCATAGTTCTTGTCATGCAGGTCTTTCACATATTTTGTTAGATTTACCTAAGATATTTTATGTTGTTTGTGGCTATGGTAAATGGTGATGTTTCTTTGATTTCTTTCTTAGCACCTTTATTATCTATATATAGTGGGTCTACTAATTTTTATTTTTTAGTTAATCTTGTTTCCTATCACTTTGCTGAAGATGTTTATTGGCTATAGTAGTTCCCTGATAAAGTTTTTCTGGTCACCTATGTAAACTATTAAATCATCTGCAAGTAGTGAAAATTTTACTTCTTCCTTTCTAATTTGTATCCCATTGTTCTCTTTTGTTGTGTTATTGCTGTAGCAAGAACTTCAAGTACAATATTGAAGTGATATAGAGAGTGGACTACCTGTCTTGTTCATGATTTTAGAGGAATTGCATTGAGTTTCTGTCCATTTAGTTTGATGTTTCCTGTATATTGCCTTTATTTTGTTTAGATGTGTTCCTGTTATCCCTGGTATCTCCAAGACTTTTATTTTGAAGAGGTCTTGAATTTGTTTGAAGGCTTTTTCAGCATCTAGAGAGATGATTATGTGATTTTTTTTTTTTTGGTTTGTTTCAGTTTGCTTATGTGGCAGATTACATTAATTGGCATTTGTATGTTGAATCATTCCTGCCTCTCTGGGATGAAGCCTACTTGATCATGGGGGATGATTTCTCTAATGTGTTCTTGGATTTGATGTGCCAGGATTTTATTCAGTATTTTTGCATCAGTGTTCATGGGAAATATTGGTCTGTAATTCTCTTTGTTGTGTCTTTGTGTGGTTTGGATACCAAGCTAATTATGGCCTCTTAAAAAGAGTTTGGCAATGAAAATTCTGCTTCTATTGTGTGTTGAACACTTTGAGGATTATTGGTATTAGCTGTTCTTTGAATTTCTGGTAGGATTCTGCATTGAAACCATCTGGCCCTGGGCATTTTTTGGTTGGGAGATTTTTGATGACTGCTTCTATTTTGTTAGGGGTTATAGGTCTATTTAA
Organism: Cricetiscus sungorus; assembly: GCA_030556225.1. Lineage (NCBI taxonomy): Eukaryota > Metazoa > Chordata > Mammalia > Rodentia > Cricetidae > Cricetiscus > Cricetiscus sungorus. The sequence goes on from JANBXA010000600.1 coordinate 38,980,621, forward strand.
ATCCTTAACTGTTCTTGATTTAATTTTTATAAGTGATATCTAGATTCTCCATTTCCTTTGAATTTTCCAATTTTTTAGTGAAGTACAAGTTTTCAAAGTATAACTTGATCATTCTCTAGATATTCTCAGTGTCTGTTATATTCCTCTTTTCAGTTATAATTTTGATAATTTGCATGTTCTATATCTGCCTTTTGTTTAGTTTGGATAAAGATTTGTCTATCTTGTTGATTTTCTCAAAGAACTAATTCATTGTTTCATGGATTCTTTGTATTTCTTGCTTTGTTTCTTCTTTATTGATTTCTGCTCCTAATTTGGTTATTTCCTGGGATCTACTCCTCCTGGGTGAGTTTGCTTCTTTTTGTTATAGAGCTTTCAGGTGTTCTGTTAATTGTCTAGTGTGGCTATTGTCCATTTTCTTCATGTGGGCCCTCAGTGCTATGAACTTTCCTCTTAATACTGCTTTAGAGTGTCCCATAGGTTTGGGTATGTTGTGCCTTCATTTTCATTGTACTCTAGGAAGATTTTAATTTCTTTTTATTTCTTCCTTTAATTTCATTTTATTTCTTCCTTTACTTTGGAGTGGTGCAGTTGAGCATTGTCCAATTTTCATGAGTTTGTAGGGTTTCGATAATTTGTGTTGTTGCTGAATTCTAATTTTAAGGCATGGTGATCCAATAAGATATAAGGTTTTTTAAAATTTTTTAAGGTATCTGTTGAGGTTTGCTTTATTGCAGAGTATTTTAGAGAAGATTCCATGTGGTGGTGAGGAAAAGATGTATTCTTTTGTGTTTGGATGGGATGTTCTATAGATGTCTGTTAAGCCCAACTGGGTCATAACTTCTGTTAGTTTCTTTGGTTCTTTGTTAAGGTTCTGTCTGGTAGTCCTGTTCAGTGGTGGGAGTGGGGTTTTTATGTCTCCCCCTATAAGTGTGTGGAGGTTAATATGTGATTTGAGTTTTAGTAATTTTTTTTTTATTTTACAAATGTGGGTTCCTTTGTATTTGGTGCATATTTCTTCAGAAGTGAGACTTCATCTTGATGTATTTTTCATGTGAGGAATATGAAATGACCTCCTTTATCTCTTTTGATTGATTTTAGATAGAAATCTAATTTATTAGATACAAGGATAGCTACACCAGCTTGCTACTTAGGGGCTTTTTTTTTTTTGGAAATTTTTTTCCCAGTCTTGAACTCTGTGATAATGTCATCTATCTTTGAAGTTGAGGTTTGTTTCTTATATACAGTTGAAGGATGGATTCTGTCTTTGTATCCATTATGCTAGCCTGTGTTTTTCATAGGTGAGTTAAGACCATTGATATTGAGGGATACTAATAAACTTTGATTGTTGTTTCTTGTTTGTTTTGGATTTTGTTTTGGTGGTAGTATTGTTAGTACTAAATTTTTCTCCCTTTTCTGGCATTTGATAAAGTGTGATTATCTATTGCCTATGTTTTCGTGAGTATAGTTAACATCCTTGGGTTGGAGTTTTCCTTCCAGAACTTTCTGTAGGGCTGGATTTGTGAATATGAATTGTGTATATCTGTTTTTTCATGGAATATCTTGTTTTCTCCATCTATATTGATTGTGAGTTTTGCTGGTTATAGTAGTCTGGACTGGCACATCCATGGACTCTTTCTGCTTGTAGAACATATATTCAGGTCCTATTGGCTTTCAGAGTATCCATTGAAAAGTCAGGTGTATTTATTATGGGTCTGCCTTTATATGTTTTTGTTTTTGGTCCAGTCTATTTTGTGTTTTGTAAACTTTTTGTACTTTCATTGGCATGTCCTCCTTTAGGTTTAAAAAGTTTCCTTCTATTATTTTGTTGAATATATCTGCGCCTTTGAGCAGGTATTTTATTTCCATCATTCCATAAGTTTGTTTGTTTTTTTTAAATTGTCTCTTTATTTATTTTTTATTTCGCTTTACTTGTTCATTAAGAGATTTATTAATTTTTTGCAATTTATTTTGTTGTTTTTTTTTTCTTCTATTTCTTTCAGGGAGTTTCTCTTATCCTCTTTGAGGGCCTCTATCATTTTCATGAAGTTGTTTTTACGGTCATTCTCTTCTGATTTATCTGCATTGGGGTATTCAGGTCTTGCTGGCATAGAATCCCTAGACTCTTCTGGTGTCATGTCTGTTGTTGGATGTGTTCTTATACTGTCGTCTTCCCATCTCTTCCTCAAGTAGGTACACATGGGGTCTGTCCTTTTCCTGGTGGGTATAGGTTCAAGGCTCTATTCTCTTCTCTCTCTCAAAGGGTGCAGGGGAAGATAGGAATGGTGGCCAGAAATGGATGCTAAATACTTTGTTTTGCCTCCATGTCCCCCTTCCCCCCTCCGGAGGGTAGAGTGGAAAGACAGGAATGGTGGCCTATGTTGGGTGTTGTATTCTGCCTCTAGGTCCCTCTGGGGGTTTCAGTGGCAAGATGGGTCTGGTGTCAGCAGGTCAGGGGATTGGGTCTTTCTTTCCTTCTTTCTTTCTTTCTTTCTTTTTTCTTTTTTTTAACTTTTGTACCTTTGTTAAATAGCCATTTTCCCAGTAGAGTCAAAAACTATCTGCATATCTGTCATGATGTTTTCCATTTTGGTAATAATAATATTAAATACAAATTTCTATGAAACATTTGTGACATTTTCAGAGCTTAATTAGTGTGGTTGACAGATTTTAAGATGACTTCTACTTATCACTACCTCCCACTATTCATGGTCTTGCATAAAATCCTTCTATTGCATGTGGGTGGGATGGCAGATTATGACAAAGGTGGCTTGATGCTGCTTCTGTAATCATATTACACAAGATTCTAATGCCTGTCTTGACTATATACACAATATATTTTGGGCATCAATTAAATGACCATATACATGTGATAGCCCCAAATAGGAACCTAAGAGTTCCTATTTGACAAAAAAAAAAAAAAAATAGAGTCCTCATACTGAATGGTGCCTCAAAGCCAAGTCCCATCAAACTCTTGAGCCAGGAACCAGATTTTTACCCATTAGAGTATCTGCTAAGACCTTAGTAATTGATAGAATTTTAATTCTTGCTTTTAGGAATGTCCTGAAAAAAGGGGAGATCTAATTCTTCTTGGGCTTTTTACCATGGAAACCACATTGTAGTATACCTATATTGTTGTAAGGCATGCCTTTAAAGTAATTTGTTAAATATCATAAGGTAATCATATTTTTTTTAAAAAAAACATACAAGATTCTTTACATTCATTAAAAAGTTTACTTCATTTTTTTTAAATTTGATTTTTTCCTGGTATAATGACCTGTGGTAATATAGCCTTATCATTCTAAAGAAAAGTTATTTATTTATTTATTTATTTATTTATTTATTTATTTATTTTTGCATCCCAAATGTAGTCTTCCCACTATCCTCTTTTCCCATTCCTACATTCTTCCTCCAGTATTCCAATACACTCCTTCTTTTTTGCTTCTGTTTAGAAAGGGGCAAGCCTCCCATGGGTGTTGCCAAAGTATGGTGTATCAAGTTCAGTTGGTTTAAGCTCCTTGCCTTGTATTAAGACTGGAAAAGGCAAACCAGTATGAGGAATATGGTCATAAAAGCTAGCCAAACTTTAGGGACAGGCCGTACTCCCAATGCTAGGAGTTCCACAAATACACCAAGCTACACACTATCACATATATGTAGGTTGGTTCTATGTGTACTCCCTTGCTGGCAGTCAATTCTCAGGAATTTGTGTTTCTAGGGATTTTCTAGCTATGAGCAGAACTCTCCTGGCTCTTACAACCTTTTCTTTTTCTCTTCAATAAGAAATTATGATCTCAGCCCTGTGCTTGGCTGTAGGCCTCTGCAGCCATTTCCATCATCTATTAGATAAAGGCTCTCTGATGACCATTGGGATAGACATCAATCTGATTACAGTAGAAACACAGGCCCTCAATGGAGGATCATCAAAATATGTCATATCATTTTGAGCAGGGCCTAGACCCTCCCACATGGATCTAGGTTGACAGAGTATCCCTCTATGTGGAATGGGCTCCCAAAGTCCATTCATGTACTAGAGATGAATACTGTTCCACTACCAAAGGCTCCACAAACTGCCCAGACCTCCTAACTGGCACCCATGTTCAGGGGGCCTACTTCTGTCCTATTCTGATTTTCCAGCTGTTAATTTGGGGTCCATGAGTTTTCCATTCTTCAGGCCAATTGTTTCTGTGGGTTTCCCCAGTCTGATCTTGACCTCTTTGCTCATTACTCCTTTGTCTCTGTAACTAGATTCCAGGAGTTCACCTCAGAGCTTAGTTGTGGATATCTGCTTCAGCTTTTATTGGCTACTGGATGAAGGCAAGGCTCTAGGATAGCATATAAGGATGTCATCAATCTCATTATGGGGGAAGGACATTTAAGGTAGCTTCTCCACTATTGCCTAGACTGTTAGTTGGGTCATCCTTGTAGATAATTGGATATTTCACTAGTGCCAGGTTTCTCTTTAAACCTACAATGGCTCCTTCTATTAAGGTATCACATTTCTTGCTCTCCTCTCTCCTTCCACTGGCTCAATCTTCCTGTTTCCTCATGTCCTTCTCTTCCCTCCTCATTTCCCCTTCTCTTTGTGCTAACAATGACTACCCTTACCCCATGCTCCCAATTTGTTCTGGAGATCTTGTCCCATTCCTGTTCTCCAGGGGACCATGTATGTTTCTCTTAGGTTCCTCCTTGTTTCTTAGCTTCTTTGGCACTGTGGATTGTTGGCTGAAAATCCTTTGCTCTTTGTCTAAAATACATATATGTATGAGAGAGAACATACCATGTTTGTGTTTTTGTAAGTAAGTTACCTCACTCAGGACGGTTTCTTCTAGTTCCATCCATTTGTCTAGAGATTTCAAGATTCCAATGATTTTTTTCCCACTGACTAGTACTCCATTGTGCAGATGAAACACCTTTTCATTATTCATTTTTCAGTTGAGGGGCTTCTAGGTTGCATCCAGTTTCTGGCTATTAAAAGCAATGTTGCTGTGAATATAGTTGAACAGATGTCCTTGTTTTATGAATGTGCATCTTTTGGGTATATGCCTAGGAGTGGAATTCCTGGATCTTGTGGTAGAATAATTTCCATTTTCTTGAGAAACTGCCATACTGATTTCAAAAGTGGCTGTATGAGTTTGCACACCCAAACACAGTGGAGGAGGCTTTCCCTTTCTCTGTATTCTCTCCAGCATAAACTGTCTTTGCTGTTTTTTATTTTAGTAATTCTTACAGGAGTAAGATTGTATCTCAGAGTTGTATTGGTTTCCATTTCTCTGATAGCTAAGGATTTTGAGTACTTTTATAAGTGTCTTTCAGCCATTTTATATTCCTTTTTTTTTTCAGAACTAGTTCTTTACTGCACCTTTAAATTGAATTATTTAGTGTTTTGGTGACACACTTCTTGAGTTCTTTGTGTATTTTGGAATTCAGACCACTGTCAGATGTGGTATTGGTGAATGTCGTTTCCCATTCAGTGGGCTGCTGTTTTGTCTTGTTGACTGTGTCCTTTACCTTACAGAAGCTTCTCAGTTTCAGGAGATACCATTTATTAATTGTCAATCTTAGTGTATGTTCTGTTGATGTTATGTTCAGGAAGAGGTCTCCTGTACCAAATTCAAGGGTACTCTTCAGTGTGGCTAAATTTATGTTGAGGTCTTTATTTGATTTGGACTTAAATTTTGTGCATGGTGATAGTTATAGATCTGTCTGTAGTTTTCTACATGCCAGTATCCATTTATGCCAGCACCATTTGCTTTCTGTGTTTCCATTGTATAATTTTAGTTTCTTTGTCAAAAATCAGGTATTCATAGTTAGTTGTGTGGGTTAATATCAGGCTTTTCCATGTGATTCAAATGGTCTACCTGTCTGTTTTTGTGCCAATACCAAGCTGTTTTCAAGACCATAGCTCCATAATAGAGCTTAAAGTCAGGGATGGTGATGCCTCCAGAAATTTCTTTATTGTCCAGAATTTTGGATATCCTGAGTCATTTGTTTTTCCACATAAAGTTGATGGACATTCTTTCAAGGTCTGGGAAAAACTGTGCTGAGATATTGATGGAGGATTGCATTGAATCTATAGATTGCTTTAGGCAACTTGCTAGTTTTACTATGTTGATCCAAGAGCATGGGAGATTTGTCCATTTTCTGATATCTTCTTTAATTTCTTTCTTTAAAGACACAAAGTTTTTGCTATATAGGTCTTTCACTTGTTTGGTGTTACCCCAAGATATGTTATGTTGTTTGTGGCTATTGCAAAGTGTGATGTTTCTCTGATTTCTTCTCAGCCCCTTTATCATCCATATATAATAGGGTACTGAATTTTTGCTGAAGGTGTTTTTCAGTTGCAGGAGTTCCCTGGTAGAGTTTTTTAGGTCAGTATTGTAAACTATCATATTATCTGCAATTAGTGAAAATTTTACTTCTTCCTTTCTAATTTGTATCCCCTTGTTCTCTTTTGTTGTGTTATCACTCTAGCAAGAACTTCAATATTGAAGTGATATATAGAGAGTGGACAGCCTGTCTTGTTCATAATTTTAGATAAATTGTGCTGAATTTCTCTCCATTTACTTTGATGTTGGCTATTGGTTTACTGTATATTGCTTTTATTTTGTTTAGGTATCTTCCTGTTATCCCTGATCTCTCCAAGACCTTCATCATGAAGGGGTGTTGAATTTTGATATTCACCATCTACGGAGATGATGATGTGGCTTTTCTTTTTCAATCTGTTTATATCGTGGATCACATTGCTAGATTTTCATATGTTGAAATATCCCTGCATCCCTGGAATAAAGCCTACTTGATCATAGTGGATGACTTCTCTGATGTGTTCTTGCATTCTATTTACCAGTATTTTATTAAGCATTTTTGCATCTATGTTCATGAGTGATATTGCTTTGAAGTGCTCCTCCTTTGTTTTGTCTTTGTGTCATTTGGGTACCCAGGTAATTATAGCCTCTTAAAAAGAGTTTGGCAATGAATCTTCTGGTTCTATTGTATACTGAACACTTTCAGGAGTATTGGTATTAGTTGTTCTTTGAAGTTCTGGTAGAATTCTGAACTGAAACTATCTGCCCTGAAGCATTTTTTTTTGGGGGGGGGGGAGAATTCTGATTAATGCTTCTGTTTCATTACATGTCATAGGTCTATTTAAATTACTTATCTGTCCTTTATTTATTTTGGTAAGTGATATCTATCTAGAAAATTGTCCATTTTCTTTATATTTTTGATTTTTATGGAGTACAGGTTTTGAAAGTATGACCTGAACATTATCTAGATTTCTTCAGTGTCCCATGTTATGTCTCCCATTCCATTGCTAATTTTGTTTGCATGTTCCCTGTGATTTGATTAGTTTGGATAAAAGTTTATCTATCTTGTTTATTTTTTCTTACAACCATATTTTTGATACATTGATTCTTTTGTATTCTATCCTTTGTTTTTACTTTCTTGTTTTCAGCTCTCACCTTGATCATTTCCTGGAGGCTACTCCTCCTGGGTGAGTTTGTTTCTTTGTGTTCTAGAGCTTTGAGTTGTGCTGTTAATTCTTTAGTGTGACTATTCTCTACTTTCTACATGTGGGCACTTAGTGAAATAAACTTTCCTCTTAGTATTGCTTTTAAATTTTCCTGTAAGTATGGATATGTTTTGTCTTTATTCTTATTGAATTCTAGGACGTCTTTAATTCCTTTCTTTATTTCTTCCTTGACTCTAGAATGGGGCAATTTCACACTGTTCTATTTCCATGAGTTTGTAAGGTTTCGGCAGTTTATGTTGCTTTTGAATTCTAACTTTAAAGAATGATGGCCTGATATGATACACAGGTGCTTATTCCTTATTTTTTATTTTATTTTCTTTTTTCTGTTGAGGTTTGCTGTTGTTGTCATTGATTTTAAAGATGGTTCCTTATGGTACTGAGAAGAAAATATATTCTTTTGTGTTTGGATGGAATGTTTTACAGATGGATATTAAACACTATTGGGTCATAACTTTCTTAAGTTCTTTTGTTTCTTTGTTAAGTTTCTGTCTGTTGGGCCTGCCTAGTGGAGAGAGTAGGATTTTGAAGTTTTTCACTATAAGGTGTGATGTTTTATGTGTGATTTGACTTTTAGTAATTTTCTTTTATGAATGTGGGTGCTAGCTCACACATTTCTTGAATATGACTTCTTTTTCCCATTGTGTAATTTTGGTTTCTTTATCAAAAATCATTTGTTAATGGGTGTATATATTTGCTTTGTTGTCTGCATTCAATTCCATTGATCCACCTGTCTGTTATTATGAAAACACTATGCTGTTTTTATTACCAGAGCTCTGTAGTAAAGCTTGAGATCAATGATGGTGATAACTCCAGATGTTTCTTTATTGTATGTTATTGTTTTAGTTATCCTGGGCTTTTTATTTTTCTATATGAAGGTGAGTATTGTTCTTCCCAGGTCTGTAAAGAATTGTGTTGGAATTTTGATGAAAATGCATTGAAATTGTAGCTTGCTTTTGATAGAATAACCACGTTTCTATGTTAATCCTACTGATCTATGAGCATGGGAGATCTTTCTTTTGATATCTTCTCCAAATTCCTTTTTGAAAAAGTTGATCTTCTTGTCATAGAAGTCTTTGACTTGCTTGATTAGTGTCACCTCCAAGATATTTAATATTTCTTGTGGCTATTGTGAAGGACGTTGTTTCTATGATTTCTTTCTTATCAAATTTATAGTTTGTAGGTAGGAAGGCTACTGAATTTTTTGATTTACTCTTGTACTGGCCACATTATTGAAGGTGCTTATCAGCTGTATGAATTCTCCGGTGGAATTTTTGGAGTTGTTAATGACTCTCATGTCATCTGAAAATAGTGGTACTTTGACTTCTTACTTTACAATTTGTATCCTTGATCTCCCTTTTTTTGTCATATTGCTCTATATAGAACATCATACTGTGTTGAATAGATATGAAAAATGAATAGCATTTGTCTTGTTCCTTACTTTAATGGAATTTCTTTGAGCTTTTCTACACATTTGATTTTTGGCTACCAGCTTGCTGTATATTGTGTGTATTATGTTTAGTTAAATTCCTTGTATTCATGATCTGTCTAAAATGTATATCATGATGAGGTTTTGGAATTTACCAAAGGCTTTTCAGCATCTAATGATATGATAATGCTTTTCTTCTTTCTTCCAGCTTCTTTATTTGGTGAAATTACATTGATATATTTTCATTTGTTGAAATATGAAGACCATTGATCATGGTGAATGATTATCCTTTTGATATGTTCTTTGATTTGGTTTCTGAGGATTTTGTTTAGTATTTTTGCATTGATGTTCATGAGAATTATTGGTCTATAATTCTCTTTCTTTGATTAATCTTTGTGTGGTTTGGGTTTTAGGATGATTGTTGCCTCCTAAAAGCAATTTGGAAACATTCCTTCTATTTTGTGGAATGTTTTAAGGAATATTGGTATTAGCTCTTCTTTGAATGTCTGGTAGAATTCTTTGCTGAAAACATGTTGCCTGGGCTATTATAAGTTGGGGAACTTTTAATGACTGCTTCTCCTTCCTTAGGTGTTTTTAGTTGGTTAATTTGGATATTCTCTCTGATTGTTTATTACTTTGGGTAAGGGTTTGTTTATCTTATTGATTTTGTCAAGGAACCAACTCTGTTTCATTGATTTTTTTGTATTGTTCTCTTTATTTCTATTGTATTATTTTCAGCCTTTAGTGTGTTTATTTCCTAGCATCTACTCCACTTGGGTGTGTTGGATTTTTGTTTGTTTTTTTGTTAGAGAGCTATTAGGTCACTCATATGAGGTTTCTCAAAATTCTTTATGTAGACACTTAGTGCTAAAATTATTCCTCTTAGCACTGCTTTAATTGTGTCCCATAAATGTGCGAATGTTGTGCATTCATTTTCCTTTAATTTTAGGAAGTCTTTAATTTCTTTATTTCTTTTTTGACCTAGTGGTCATTCATCTGAGAGTTGTTCAATTTACATGTAGTTTGTGTTGTTGATGAACCAAAACTTTAACCCATGGTGATCTGATAAGATACAGAAGACTATTCCATTTTTTAAAATCTATTGAGACTTGTTTTGTGACTCAGTATGTAGTCAACTTTAGAGACAGTTTCATGAGGTGTTGAGAAAGGTTCAGTCTTGCTGTTGTAGGACTGCTGGGTTCTGTTGGTGACATATTGCCCTTTCTGCTATTGAATGTGTTTTTACACTGTCAGTTGGGCATCTGGGTTTGGGATGATTTTAATGTAGGTTTTGGGTGTTAAGTTTGGCTTTGTTAGATGGGTATTTTGTTTCTTTGTTCTATGTTTCCTAAGTGGCACAGTATTCTGGTGACTAGAAAGTCTTCAGGTTCAGTAGGGTGTTTCTGCTGAGGTTTGTGGGGTCTTGGGTGCCTAGATTTAGCCTGGCCTTGTGTAAAGCCAAAGTCTTCTTCTGAAGTTGTAGATGAAAATATGGAGCTCAGAGGAGGTGTTGTTGTTCCTCTGGGACTATGGAGTCTCCTGAAGCTGAAGAGAAGCGCTGGCCTTGGGAAGATGATGAGATAAGTAGTTTTGTGCTATGGAGTGGATCTTAGAGAAACAGAATCTAGTGGGTGGTGGCAGGCCAGCTGGCTGGCAGATTACTCACCTGCTAGACAGCTGGTGGGGACGGCTCCATAGCTAAGATGGCCTCTTTTATGATTGAAAGAGAGTAGGCTGAAGCCTCTAGTCATCCATGCAGTTACAATTATAAAGAAAGAATACACATAGACAATTTTTGCCAGAATTTTTTTGACATCATGTTTTATGATTTTGTACTATTTTTTATTATGTCTCCAAAACCACTGTGTTATGTCAGGTGAAATGATAGCAACTGCTGTTTAGGTAAAACTCAGGATAATTACCTAGCACAGGATTAGATGGCAATTGTATCTGAGATAGGACTCTATGACCTATTATCTGACCATCTTAAAGGATAAGGAGTGAATCAGTGAAAATGGTAACATTGCTTCAATCCATTCAGCTGACTAGAGATTAAATAAATGACTTGAATCAATTGATAATATGAGAAAAAAATCCTTATTATTTACATGGAAGTTAGCTATAGTTGTGAGTACAGATGATTCTTCTACAAAGGATCCAGGTGATCCACATGAAGACACTAAGTGCTGCTGACATGCTAACGGTTTGTTAGTGGTTACACATGCATGCAAGTGGGAGTGCTAGTCATGAGTGATTTTGGAACTTTAAAGATTATACTTTCATAAGTTAAAAGTGAACAATTAGACAGCAAGTGTCAAAACTGTAAGTACCGAATCTTTTAATTAAGAACTACATAAAATGCTGATGAGAAATATTTGTTAGAGAGGCTCAGGAGGCCTCGTTTCTTGCTGAAGAGGTATTGGTTGCTGGAGGAAGAAAAATCTATTTTTTTTAATAGTGGAGCCACTATGTTGATCATATTCCAGGTAATAAATGCATACCTGCCCCTTCCAAGGTACCTAATTAAGCTCAGGGGTTATTATCAAATGCGTGAAATTAGATAAGGGACTTATTGAGAAAAAGTAGGGGACCAAAGGGAATAGGAATGGGATGCAGATGGTAATGGCAGATGAATATGAGAATACATTATACATACATACATACATATATATGTATATATACATATATATATATATAATTTGTATGTACATGTGACATTTTCAAAGAAAAAAATAACAATATTTTAAGTAAAATACTTTTATAACATATTTAATATCAATGAAAAGCAAAGAGTATGGAATTATGCCATAGAAACATATATTCATTGACTCAAGGCTATAACAAGCCACCCAATAACCTTGCAACACTGCCCTTGAATGGAAATTTGATTCCCATCACTCTGTGATCCTCCTCTCAAAGAATTTTAGTCTTTTTGATACTGTTAACAAACTCACATTTTCCATTTATTTGTTCAATAAAAAAATCCCAGTGACCCTAGCATTATTTGAAAACTAATTATTGAATTATTTAAGTCTGCATCTTATAGACACAGCTATATCTCATTCTGTCAGTTTAGGCATAGCTTGTGAGCTTGTACAGAACAGTAGTAATATGCATCCTGGCATATTGGATGTGCCTTTTTCTTTTGAACCCATTGTGCTCATCTGACCTTTGAACCACATAACATGTTCATATTAACATTTCCAGCAAAGAGTCATGCAGATTGTTGTGGTAACAGTATCTGGCCAAATATTTTGAGAGTCTGGGAAATGCTTTAGCATTCTAAATGCTAGAGTATCACCAGGGCCTGGGAAAGGTCACACAGTTAAGTATAAACAATGTTGCCAAGACATTTCAATGACTTAGAAGAACACATTCATAGGCTTTCAAAGATTTTGTCATTGAAGAAATAGGAAACAACCAGTTATTAATGTCCTGGAAAGTGCAAAAATTAGACAATGGTGAAACAGCTGTTTGTGTGCTTGATGGTGTGTATGAAGGGATTAAATGAGAAGTTAGTGGAACTGGAGGAAAAGCGGCCAACAGGGAGGAACAAAGAGTGGGACCAAGAGGCTGGCGGCAAAAACCTGCTCATAACAGGCAATTGCTTCTGTCCATACTAGCATACTGATATTAAAATATATAGTTGACCTTTCTTTAGGCCTTTCTTTAGGTTCAGTTTTCTTTTCAAACCAATAATGGCTCCCTATTTTATATTCTCTCTCTCTCTCTCTCCTCTCTCTCTCTCTCTCTCTCTCTCTCTCTCTCTCTCTCTCTCACTCTTCTGTCTTCTATTCCTACCCTGACTCAATCTTCCTAGTTCTCTCTCCATTCACTACCCCCTCATCACTTCCCATTGCTCTGGGGGGGGACTTGTCCCTCCCCCCTTTTGTGAGGGACCATATATAAATTTTTTAGACTACACCTTGTATCCTAGTTTCTCTGGTAGCATGAATTATAGGCTGGTGATCCTCCACTCTAGGTCTAAAGTCCATATATGAGCAAGTACATACTCTGTTCCTCTTTTTTCGTGACTGGGTTACCTCCTTCAGGATGGTTTCTTCAAGTTCCATCCACTTGCCTGTGAATTTTAAGATTCCATTGTTATTTTCTGCAGAGTAGTATTCCATTGTGTAAATGTGCCACATCTTCTAAAGAAAGGCCTAGAGACCTACAAGACTGACTCCAACTAACAATTTGAGCAGCCGTGGAAAGGCTATCATAAATGCCCTTCCATGATAGTGAGATCATCAACTAAATTATCCACCATCATGGAACCCTCATCTAGTACCTGTTGGAAACAGAAGCACACACCCATAACTAAACACTGAGGAGTCAAACTAGAATCCAGATACAGAGAGAGAGGACAAGACCAGGTTGCAGAAACACACAAAGACAGATGACCTGAACAAAAAGGAGCTAATGGGCCCCCAGACTAATAGCTGGGAACCCAACATGAGATTGACTCAGACCCTCTGAATATGGGTCTCAGCTAGAAGGACTGAGAAGTCTAAGGGATCTCAGACACTAGAACCAGGATGTATTCCTGATGCACAAAATGACCTTGAGGACACATCCCCCATGGAGGAATACTCCTTTAACCTAAAGACAGGAGAGAAGTCCTAGTCCCTATTTCAAATGACTTGACAGATTTACATGACCCCAACTGGATAGCATAGCCCTTCATGTGGAATGGGGGTGGGGGGGATGGGAGGGGAGGATGGTCAGGATGCATGTGAGGGGGGAAAGAGTGTAAATGGGTGGAAGGGAAGAAAGGAGGGAGAGGAAAATGGGATCAACATGTAAAAATTTTAAATTATACATATATATGTATATATATATGAAAATTATAGGAGATTGGCAAAGACAGAAAAAACATGTCTTCTTACTTGCCATGGGAAAATGCAAAAGGATAAAACAGTATGTAGTCAAAACTTGATGTTTTGAAGAAATCTATGGCAGCTGGACCTTCAGCTGATGGTGTATTAGTGTCTTTTATCAGCTTCTCTTTAGCCTCATTTTGAAGTTATTGACATTGTCATAGCAATCTTTCATCTAGCAATTCACTTCTATTCAGTTTTCAAAATTGTTCAACTCCAATGTATTTTTAGCTATGTTGTTTTGAAATGAAAATTTATGCAAACATTTAGTTTATCATGCTTAAAACAGGAGAGATATAAAACTTTCATATAGGCAGATGTTGTGTTAAACTGCTTTCCTAAATGTGGCCCATGTTTAATATGATAAAGAAGGCCAAGTTCAGCTTGATATGCAACCCGTGAGACTCACATCTCCAGTAAGCTGTTCCCCAGAGCATCAGAGCAGTACTGAGTTTGCTCAAGTATAAATGAGCAATTGTCCATACTTAAAGGGATGTGATCATATCAAAAATAAAAGAAAAAGAAACTGGAAAATCGGTGGGTATTGCATGAACACAGAATTGCAGTAACCAAAATTTAGCATGAAGATAATTTTGTGTAAGTTTGTTAAATTTGTATAAGATAATCATGTATAAGTTTGATTTATGGAGATATTGAAAACAGATGTTTTTAACACTTTTCTTAAAAAATTTTGATATCTTAATTTGTATTCAAACCTTTCACATATGAATAAATATTTTTAGAAATTATTAAGAATTTTATTTTTTATCTTTTATGGTATTTCTTAATAAGTCTTATATGCATTAAAATTATTGACATTAAGGTATATAATCATATGGAAATGCTAAGTGTTAGTATATATATGTTTAACCTGAGCTAGACACTACACATTATTTACATGCATCAAAGCCTTGAATGGTAACTAAAATATGAATATAAAATACACAAAATATGAATAAGAGCTTAAAATTTTATGAATTAGTGAAAAATATATTTTTAAAAATCCATTCCAATTCCATGCAATTCAGGTTGTAGGTCATTCATTCCATGGAAGTCACAGTGGAGCTTGAGACCACTGATCACATGACATTCACAACCAAAAAGTAGAGAGAAAGGATTGTATCATGTTTCTCAGTTCTCTGTTTTACTCACATAGTGCAGCACCCCAGGGCTGGAAATAGTTCCACCCACAGTTAAGTTGGGTCTTCGCATATCAATCAATCAATCAAGACAGCACTTTATAGGAAAGCCCAGAATCTATTTGTCATGTGACTCTGGAATCTGTCAAGGTGACATTTAACACTGGCTATCATGATCGGGAAAGTAAAGAGACTACCCAGATCATTGCACTGATTTAAGTTTTCAGAGCAGGAGTGTGACTAAGATGAAAACCAGCAGAATCACAAAGTTAAAGACACAGAGCTGAGCATATTAAAAGAGCAAGGAAAGTAAAGGCTCAGTAGAGTGTAGTAGACAGAGAGGTTGATTCTGAGAAAGACTCAGAGTTCTTAAGAGGGTTCTCCTTCTAATTAGAGTAATCTAGGTTCAGAAAGACAATTACTACAAGTTTCTTCTCATCTTCTCATATGGCCTTTTAATCCTTATGTAGGAGGGGGAGGAGATAGAGCCCAGAAAACCACATAGAGGACAATGAAAGGGAGTAAAGAGAAGCATCAAAGATGGGGTGGGAGAGAAGAGTAGAACAAATGTGATATGAAAGTAGAAGGCATGGAAGAGTACAAACAGGAATCGGGGGGGGGAGGAGAGTGAGATAGAAGAGAAGGATGAGAAGAGAAACAGATGAACCAACCAAAAGTGTTTGAAAATGCAACCTGGAAGCCTGTTTGTTTTCTGTGCTAATTAAAATATAAGGAGAAAGAAAAAAAGTCTTCTTTCTTCAAACTTAGAGTCGGAAATTGATGTTTGCAATTTTAATCCACTTGAAATCAGATAGCCTTTATTTTCATACTTGAAGAGCTATTTTAAGTTCAATAAGCAGGGCTTTTGTTGCCCACAGGGTTTCTTCATTTGGTCTCTGTCTCAAATAAATGTTTATTCATTTAGTCCTGGTTGGTGTCTGGATTACCTCATTGTCTTTGGTTACTTTCTGTGTTACAGCTTCCACACCTGTTTTGAGTTTGTTCTTTGTTCTAAAGTTATGGTTATATATCTTTGTTTATTCTGAGGACTCTACTATACTTGTTACCATTTTATTCCTTTGAGTCAAATTTAGTAAAACTACATATACAAAACTACAAAAATACTTTCTTTTGGGAAATATAATCATGTCTATAATTTATAGGAGAATAATTGTCTGTACGTTATTAAGTACATGTATTAGTAGTTCTCTTACTGTGAAGAGACACCATGATCATGGTAACATTTTAAAGGAAAACATCTAATTGGGGTTTGCTCATAGTTTCAGATGTTTAGTCCATTATCATAATAGTGGGACATAGCATCATGCAGGCATACATTGTGCTGGAGAACAAACTAAGAGTTCCACATTTTGATCTAAAAGCAACAGGAAGCACCTATAACAGTAGTTGTAGCTTGAACATAAGAGACCTAAAACCCTACCCCCACAGTGACACACTTCTTCCAACAAGGCCACATCTACTCCCACAACGCCATACCTTCTAGTAGTGCCATTCCTTATGGACCAAGCATTCAAACACATGAATCCATGGGAACCACCCATAGACTCAAACCAATACAGTATATCTGATTTATGTCTTTCAATGTTGAATATTATAAATAACATCTTGCATACTAAAGCAATATAACAAACATACTCAATTTAAAGTTAAATTTTATGAAATTTACTTGCATCATTATTTTGTTGATGATATTAGAAATACAGTTGGTTTTGTGTATTAAAGTCACACAACTGGGAAACTTTTTTTGTAATGAGCTACCTCCTATCAATTTTGTTTTTATATAAATATGATATTTTGAGAAACTGTTTTATTTCCTTAACCTTTTCATTTTTAAAAATACTACTTACTGGGAAGGACATTAATATATTATTAAACAGAAATGCTAATGCTAACAACTCTCACCTCACTCTCAATTTTCAAAGCAATGTTTTCAAAGAATGATCTGTTGAAGAATAATTTTGACATAATGGTACAATCAGCTTTCTGTGCCTGTGTTTTGTATCTCAAAATATTAAAATAACTAAATACCAAAGAGTATAGAATACCTCTGTGCTGAATACCTATGGAAGATTCTTGTTCTAAGTCCCTACTAGAACATCTTAATACTTGGTTGTGTAATATTTACATTGTGCTATCTATTATAAATAATCTAGATGTTATTTGACTTGTTCGGGAAGATGTGCATACATTGCTTGCATAGGCTATTGGGCTACTTTTTGCAATGTGCTCTAGCATCTGTAGATTTTGGTCTTGTAAGAGGATCTGGAGCCAAGTCCTGTGGATTCAGATGAACAATGATGTTAGCTTTCTGAAACTCATTGTTCTGATACTCATAACTCTATAGCAGATTGCACAGCCACACTCTTTCTTTATTGTTGTAGGTTTAAATTTATATAGCTTGATGTACTCTATTTGATGTCAGATCATCTTGTCCTTTACGAGCATTGTTTCATATTTTCATTTCTTTACGCCTACTTTGATCTTTATTTTCTTTTGTTATACTAAAGATTTTACTCTAGCACATCATCTATTTTGTTCATGCTTATGTTCTTCAGAATGATTTTATAGATTATTTTTTCAACAATACAAAACTTTCCCTATGCATTTGTATACTCCTACATTGCAGATTTCCTGTGTCATTTATCTTAGCATCATGGTTCAGTTTCTTATTTGATTATCACCCTTTCATGTTGTTTATCTGCTTGTGTGGTTTGTCCGTGTGCATGTGTATGTGAATGTGTACGTTTGTGCACATGTTCCCATGTATGTAGAAACCCTAAGCTGGCACTGGTAATATTCCTTGATGGCTCTCCACTTTATTCCTTGAGCCATGGTTTCTCAACTAAGCACAGAGCTTGCTAATAAACCTAGTCTAGCTGAGTACCTTTCTTCAGGGATCCATGTCTCTGCTTTTGGGCAGTGGAATTGTTGCCATACATAACAGACATTTACAGGGGTGCTCAACAGTCTGAAATCTGAACCTTATACTCGTAAGCAAGCCCTTTATCTGCTGAGATATTTTCTCGGCCCAACACTGCTACTTCTTCCATGTATCACTGTGCATGTTAGTAGTGAAGAATATAGCAACTAAAGATTAGTGTCAAATATTAATGATTTTTCATATGACTCTTGGATATCCACTTACTCTAGGTTCTACATTCCCCTGATTTTATTTCTGTTCTAGAATTGGGATAGGCAATTTCTTGCTTCATTTGATAACCTAGGCAAAAATTAGCTAAAAGTGATAAGAAACTGAAGAAAAATAAGACATACAGCATTTTATTTTCTAAAGTTTTTCTTTAAGCTACTCAACCTTGTTCACTCTGGTTTGAGTGGCAGCAACCTTAGCTACATCTGTCCAGTCTACCTTTTGCTAGTAAGAGTATCTTTCTTCTCATGGCCTGTGCTATGTATGATATTTTTATTTTTATTTTCTTGGATTTATAAAAGGTAAATCATCAGTTTCTTGAAGCTGTAAGAAAGGAATATATTCTTAAAAGATTATTATACTTATTAATCAGTGTGGGAGCCAGGTAGATGGATAGAACACTTAAAAAGACATTTGGTGAGCAGACACAGAAATCAGGGAGATCTTACAAATATGCAAACAAAGTAGAATTTTCCACAGAGGGAAGGTGAAAGACTCTCTTGTTGAATAGTATGGATTTGCCTGTCTACAGACAAGAATTACTTTGCATTTTAAAAGTGTAAAGTCCTAAAGAGCCTCTGTAGAGACAGGATTCAGAAAGCACAAAGGCATTCTCCTGTGGTTTACAGATACACTGAAGCACAGTGTTATTCTGTCCTGGGTTCTCTGTTCCTTGTTATTGTTGCTACAGGGTTAATCCCAGGAGAGAAACACAACTGCCTGCCTGCACTGGTTCATCTGCTTGTGACTTGCAGATTAATTCCAACAAATTCTTATTGTTAGTTCTTTCTATCTATCGATATTGGTCAATTTTTTTGAAAAGCAAAAAGATTTTGTGTTCTTTTAGGAAATATGGGATTAATATTGAAATAATTTTCAAATCATTTCTGGTAATACATGATTGTTTATCTTTTATTTTGTTTTAATTTGAGGAACAGCATGTTATAAATTTGACACATTATGTTACTTTTGATTACTGAATATCTTAACATTTTGTCATAACATTAAGATATAAAGTTTTTAAATTTGCATTTGGTATAAGGTAGATTCTGTCTTATACTTTAAAATATCTTAACGAAAAAGTACAATACATAATCTGAATGTTGTAAATTCTCAAATTTGTAATCAACCTGATAAATCACATATTAAATATTGTTTGGTGATCAGTATTATGCTTGACTGATTTAATATCTTTCATGCTTTGACGTGATAGAACACTATCAGTCATAAACACTATTGCTTGCAATTTTGCTTCACTCACTTAATATAAATTTATTCTCCTTATCAAATATGCAAATTCAAGTATAATTTGCAGATATGAAATTAACTCATATGAACACAGTGAGAATAAATGTCAATTTAAGAGTTCAATGGAAAAGAGAAATATGACATAAATGATGAGATTTATTGATTATGAAAATCATCTGTCTTCTGGGATCATCACAGACAGTTTTCAAAATATCTTCTAGTCATGTATCTAGTATGTTACTGTCTGATGTTCTACCTGTAGCCATGTGTAGCATGACTTCTAATAGGTTTTAATAATAAATCTTGAGGTCCGGTGTAGAGGAAAATGCAGAAAGATAAAGAGAGGAAGGTGCAAGTCACAGCCACACTTCACTTTGCCAACGTCCCAGCCAAAAGATACTGAGCATCTGTCTCCTCCTGCCTTAACACTTCCTCTCTCTACCCAGACATATCACTTCTATTTGGACAGACCTACAGACCTCTGTGGTTAACTAGTTGCTAGCTGCACCCTATGATCTTCAGACAAGCTCTGTT
The DNA here is from genome assembly GCA_030556225.1 of Cricetiscus sungorus. Lineage (NCBI taxonomy): Eukaryota > Metazoa > Chordata > Mammalia > Rodentia > Cricetidae > Cricetiscus > Cricetiscus sungorus. The sequence goes on from JANBXA010000600.1 coordinate 39,000,545, forward strand.
TGCTAGAGTAGAAACAAGATATTACTACAACCATTCTTCCCCATTTCCCATATCCACTATTCCAAAAGGTGAGAGCAACACAACATCACATCATGGAGTTTGCTTTCCTGTTTATCTCTAAAGCAAGGTAGAAAAATAAACCTTAAATAAAAAATACAATAAGTGCTGTTCAGAAATCATGATCCAAAGATAGAGTTGACTTGATCTTTCTCTTATTTAAATGCAAATACTTTATCTTCCTGAAGCATTCACTTTCCATTTCAGAAGCAATTACTGCCTGTGCACAGCTATGCTCCACCCCTCAATTGTCAATACTGTACTATTTCAGCCATAGGAAAAAATTATTTTTTAACTGTGTAGCCATAATATCTTTGGATGTACTAGCAGAATCTTCTTCCATGTCACAAGTTCCACTACACTGCATTACCAAGTGGAATGCTTTTTTCAAGTTACCTGACTATAGAAATGGTTTCCAAGGCAGAGACTCCAGCCAGGAACATTTTTTTTCCATTTTAAGTGTTTTCACCTGTCCTAAAGCTGAGTTACTCTAATTCCTCTTTCTTTCTTTTGATGTTTATATTTTGTAAGCCCTTTAATTTACATATTTTATTTTACATATCAATCCCAGTTCCCTCTCCCTCTCTCCCATGCCCCCTGAGAACCCATTCAGTCCTATTCTCTCCCACCACTCCACAGGGAGGGTGATGCCTTCCAGGAGGATCTATCTATCAAGTCATTTGGAGCAGAGTCTAGGCCCTCCCTCCTGCCTCTAGGCTAAGGGAGTATCCTTCCATGGGGATTGTGCTCCCAAATTTCTTTTATTCACTAGGGATACAACCTGGTTCCACTGTCAGGGGTCCCTTAGACTGCCTAGGCTTCTAGCTGAGACCCATGTTTAGGGGCTCTGAGTCAGTCCAATGCTGGTTTCCCAGCTATCAGTGTCGGGGTCTATGAGCTCCTCCTTGTTCAGGTCAGCTGTCTCTGTGGGGAGTTACTCTCATTTCTATTGCTCAATTGTCAGTGTCTCCATTCATGTTCCCAAGAAATATTCTATTGCAAAAAGTTGTATAAGATGTGTTTAACATAAAATCCATTTATGATGGGGCTTCTTGAAGACAAAAGCCATTTGTAGGGGTAGTTTGAAATTTTTAAGTAAGTGCTCACACATACCTTCCCTGTGTTCTGCTATACTAATGCTCTCTAAGCACCAATGAGACTCAGGTTTATTCCATGATTAAAGATAAAATTTGCCCCAGGTTTGCAAAGCCAACCTTTAGGGAAGGATGACAACATATGGGAAATTAAAGTGGCTTCTCTTCAAAATTAAGTGGAATGTATGAAGTTGTTGTATTTAAATAGGGCACTGTTGGAGGCATGAATGAACTAATTAGTTCACAGAAATAGATCTCAGAAAACACAAAGGCTTCTAAAGAGTCAGCTGCAATTAAAACTGATTATAGCAACAAAGAAGATGCTGTAACTAATAAGATATTTCTGTAGCACTTCCTATAATGGGTGCCTTTTACAAAGCTTGAGTTCATACTCATAGAGTGGCAGGTGCTTAGCAACGGCTTAGCACCACAATCAGTTTTGCTTTGACTCCTCTACACGTTTCTTCTTTGGCGATTTTGGCAAATACACTTAGATCATTTGTACAATAAGGACACTAATTCTGACCAGCATGACGATTATGTAATATATTTGGAACAGTGCAAACTTTATAGCAAATTGGGGTGAATTTGGAGGGAGTTACAGAGTGTGATGGAGAGTTTCTTATCACAGATGAATATATCTTGGGAGTCTAGAGTTCTGGCCATTCAACTGCCACTAAAGACCCTGACTCTCCACCAGACAACATACTTCTACACCTTTTTTCTCCAAAAGTTGAAATAATTCAGAGACAATGAAACCGTGGTATTTATAAAGTAGCTCTCTCTGTCTCTGTCTCTGTCTCTGTCTCTGTCTCTCTCTCTCTCTCTCTCTCTCTCTCTCTCTCTCTCTCTCTCTCTCTCTCTGTGTGTGTGTGTGTGTGTGTGTGTGTGTGTGTGAAAGAGCTTTGTAAAAAAGAAATAATCAGCAATCTTATCCTATAGAGAAGGAGATGTCCCAAAGAAAGAGGGATATCTTTGTGTGGTCTTTGTCTAGGCATTAACAACTCTGTACTGGGCTAAGATGTGTTAGTGTGTGTATATGTGTGTGTGAAGGTGTGTGTTATGTATAATTAGGTGAGCTGGTCAAACAAGTTTGCCCAACTGTAGATCTCCACAGTGTAATGATATACCTTACCCTCCTGGTGACTGGTCTACAGTTTCCACACAACTTCAAGGGACAATGACTTACTTCATAATTCCCAGTGACGAGGACCAGGAACCTGTGCATGCTAGGTTGCTATGTAGAAAGAAAATAAAAGATAAAAAGAAATAAGAATATTTCTGGATTGGCTGGCCTCCAGCCAGGACAAAACTGCCTTTAAAAATCCAAGGATTTCGGGCTTCTGGCCCAGAAAGAATTAGTTACCAAGTTCTAGAAACTGAAATACTCTTTTCAATATTCTTGCCCAAACTGCCTGACAAATTCCTCTTAGCTACTTTTTTTAAAAATTATATTTCATTAAAATAATTCAAAAATTTTACATGTGGAGGATCCAAGTTTCCTCTCCCTCCCTCCATCCCTCCATCCCTCCCTCCCTCTTGCCCTTTTTCCCCTGTTACGTGCACCCTGGCCACCCTCCCCCACCCCCATTTCACTTGTAGGGCTATGCTATCCAGGTTGGGTCATGTAAGTCTCTCAAGTCATTTGAAGTAGGGACTAGGACTTCTCTCTTGTCTCTAGGTTAAGGAGGTATCCCTCCATGGAGGATGTGTCTGCAAGGTCCTTTTGTGCACCAGGAATAGATCCAGTTTCTATTGTCTGAGGTAGCCCAGACTGCTCGGTCCTTCTAGCTGAGACCCATATTCAGGGGGTCTGAGTGAGTCCCTTGCTGAGTTCCTAGCCATCAGTCTGAAAGGCCCAAGCACCTCCTTGTTCAGATCAGCTGTCTTTGTGAGTTTCTGCAACATGGTCTTGTCCCCTCTCTCTGCATCTGGATTCTAGTTTAACTCAGTGTTTGGTTCCTTCAGTTTCCAACAGGTACTAGATGAGGACTCCATGATGGTGGATAATTTAGTTGATGATGTCACTATCAGAGAAGGACATTTATGGTAGCCTTTCCATGGTTGCTCAAATTGTTAGTTGGAGTCAGTCTTGGGGTTCTCTAGACCTTTCTTTAGGTTCAGTTTTCTCTTCAAGCCAATAATGTCTCCCTCTTTTATGCCCCCCTCTCTCACCCTGACTCGATCTATCTAGGCACATGTGTTATACTCTTCTCCCCTTCTCTTTCTCCTAGTTCTCTCTCCATTTACTACCCCCCCCATTTCTCATGTGCTCTGGGGGACTTGTCCCTTCCCCCTTTTGTGAGGGACCATATATGAATCCCTTAGAATAAACCTTGTATCCCAGTTCGTCTGGTGGTATGTATTGTAGGCTGGTGATCCTTTGCTCTAGTTCTAAAATCCATATATGAGCAAGTACATATCCTGTTCCTCTTTTTGTGACTGGGTTACCTCATTCAGGATGGTTTTTTCAAGTTCCATCCACTTGCTTGCGAATTTCAAGATTCCGTTATTTTTTCTGTAGAGTAGTATTTCATTATGTAGATGTGCCACATCTTCTTTATCCATTCTTCAGTTGAGGGACATCTAGTTTGCTTTCAGGTTCTTGCTATTACAAATAAGGCTGCTACAAAAATAGTTGAGCACATGTCTTTGTTGAATGGATGTGAACCATTTGGGTATATACCTAAGCGTGGAATTTCTGGGTCTTGTGGTAAACTAATTCCCATTTTCCTGAGGAACCGCCATACTGATCTCCAAAATGGCTGTACGAGTTTACACTCCCAGCAGCAGTGAAGGAGTGTTCCCCTTTCTCCACATCCTCTCCAGCATAAGTTGTAATTGGTGTTTCTAATTTTGGCTATTCTGGCAGGAGTAAGATGGTATCTCAAAGTTGTTTTCATTTGTATTTCCCTGATAACTAAGCATGTTACATTTTCTTAAGTGTCTTTCAGCCTCTTTGATTTTCTCTGTTGAGAATTCTTTCTTCAATTCTGTACCCCATTTTTAATAGGGCTATCTGATGTTTTGTTGACTAGTTTCTTGAGTTCTTTTTATATTTTGGAGATCAGCTCTTTGTCAGATGTAGAATTGGTAAAAAGTTTTTCCCAGTCAGTGGGCTGCCGTTTCGTCTTGTCAACTATGTCCTTTGCCTTACAGATGCTTCTAAGTTTGAGGAAGTCCCATTTATTAATTGTTGACCTCAGTGTCTGTGCTACTGGAGTTATGTTCAGGAAGCAGTCTCCTATACCAATTTGTTCAAGGGTACCTCCTATTTTCTTTTCTAAGAGGTTCAGTGTGGCTGGATTTATGTTGAAGTCTTACATCCATTTGGACTTGTATTTTGTGTGTGGCAATAGACATCTGTCTATCTGCAGTCTTCTACACACAATTATCCAATTGTGCCAGCACCATTTGTTGAAGATGCTTTCCTCCCTGCATTGTATTTTTTTAGCTGTTTTGTCGAAAATCAGGTCTTCATAGGTGTGTGGGTTAATACCAGGATTTTTTATTTGATTCCATTGGTCTACCTGTCTATTTTTGTGCCAAGACCAGGCTGTTTTCAGGACTATAGCTCTGTAGTAGAGCTTAAAGTCAGGGATGGAGATGCCTCCTGAAGTTCTTTTATTGTACAGGGTTGTTTTGGCTATCCTGTGTCTTTTGTTTTTCCATACAAAGTTGACTGTTATCCTTTCAAGGTCAGTGAAGAATTGTGCTGGGAGTTTAATGGGGATTGCATTGAATCTATAGATTGCTTTTGGCAAGACTGCCATTTTTACTATATTTATCCTTCCAATCAAAGAGCATGGGAGATCTTTCCATTTTCTGGTATCTTCTCTAATTTTTTTCTTTAAAGACACAAAGTTCTTATTGTATAGGTATTTCACATGTTTGGTAAGCATTACCCCAAGATATTTTACGTTGTTTGTGGCTATTGTAAAGGGAGATCTTCCTCTAATTTCTTTCTCAGCCTCATTGTTGTCTGAATAAAGTAGGGCTACTGATTTTTTTGAGTTTATCTTGTATCCTGCTAGTTTGCTGAAAGTATTTATCAGCTGTAGGAGTTCTCTCGTAGAGTTTATTGGGTTGCTTATGTAAACTATCATATCATCTGCAAAGAGAGACATTTTGACTTCTTCCTTTCCAGTTTGGATCACCTTGATCTCCTTTTGTTGTCTTATAGCTTTAGCTAGAACTTCAAGTACAATATTGAAGAAATATATATAGAGAGGACAGCCTTGTTATGTTCCTGATTTTAGAGGAATTGCCTTAAGCTTCTCTCCATGCATTTTGATGTTGGCTGTTGGTTTACTGTATATTACTTTTATTATGTTTAGGTATGGTCCTGTTATCACTGATCTCGCCAAGACCTTTATCATGAAAGTGTGTTGAATTTTGTTGAAGTCTTTTTCAGCATCTAGGGAGATGATCCTATGGTTTTTCATTTTCAGTTTGTTTATGTGGTGGATCACTTAGATTTTCGTATGTTAAACCACCCTTGCAACCCAGAGATGAAGCCTACTAGGTCATGGTGGATGATGTCTCTGATGAATTCTTGGATTTGATTTGCCAGTGTTTTATTCAGTATATTTGCATTGATGTTCATCAGGGATATTGGTTTGTAGTTTTCTTTCTTAGTTGTATCTTTGTGAGGCTTGGGTACCAAGGTGGTTGTGGCCTCGTAGAAAGAGTTTGGTAATGTGCCTTCTGTCTCTATTGTGTGGAACAATTCGAGGAGTATTGGACTTAGCTCTTCCTTGAATTTTTGGTAGAATTCTGCACTGAAGCCATCTGGCCCTTGGGCTTTTTTTGGTTGGAAGGCTTTTGATGACTGTTTCAATTTCATTGGTGGTTATAGGTCTATTTAAGTTGTTTGTCTTGTTCTTGGTTCAATTTTAGTGAGTGATAGTTGTCCAGAAATTTGTCCATTTCCTTTGAAATTTCAAATTTGGTAGAGTACAGTTTTTCAAAGTATGACCTGAGAGTTGTCTGGATTTCCTCTGTTTCCGTTGTTATGTCCCCCTTTTCATTTCTGATTTTGTTAACTTGTATGATCTCTCTCTCTGCTTTTTCGTTAATTTGGATAAAGGCTTGTCTATATTGTTGATTTTCTCGAAAAACCAACTCTTTGTTGAATTGATTTTTTGTATTGTTTTCCTGGTTTCTATATTATATATTTCAGCCCTCAAATTGATTATTTCTTGGCGTCTACTCCTCCAGGGTGAGTTTGATTCTTTTTGTTCTAAGGCTTTCAGTTGCACTGTTAATTCTCTAATGTGACTATCCTCTGTTTTCTTCATATGGGCACTCAGTGCAATGAACTTCCCTTGTAACACTGCTTTCAAGGTGTCCCATAAGTTTGGATATGTTGTGTCCTCATTCTCATTGAATTTTAGGAAGTCCTTAATTTCTTTCTTTATTTCTTCTTTGACCCATGTGTGACCCAATTGCACATTGTTCAGTTTCCATGATTTTGTAGGGTTTCTGCGATTTGTGTTGTTGTTGAATTCCAAATTTAAAGCATAGTGATCTGATAAGATACTGGGGACTATTCAAATTCTTTTGTATCTGTTGAGGTTTGTTATGCAACCTAGTATGTGGTTGATTTTAGAGAAGATTCTATGTGGAGCAGAGAAGAAGGCATATTCTTTGTGTTTGAATGGAATGTTCTATAGATGTCTGTTAAACCCAGTTGAGACATAACTTCTGTTAGTTCTATTGTTTCTTTGTTGCGTTTCTGAATGGTGGTCCTGTCTAGTGGTGAGAGTGGTGCGTTGAAGTCTCCCACTATAAGTGTGTGAGGTTTTATGTGAGCTTTGAGTTTTAGTAGCATTTCTTTTATGAATGTAGATGTCTTTGTATTTGGGGCATAGATGTTCAGAATCGAGACTTTTTGTTGATATATTTCTCCTGCGATGAATATGAAATGACCATCTTCATCTCTTTTGATTAATTTTGGTTTGAAGTCTAACTTGTTGGAAATTAGCATAGCCACACCTGCTTGCATCTTGTGTCCATTTGATTGGAAGATCTTTTCCCAGCCCTTTACCATGAGGTAATGTCTATCTTTGTAGCTTATGTGTGTTTCCTGTATGCAGTAGAAGGATGAGTTCTGTCTTCATATCAATTGTGTTAGCCTGCGTCTTTTTATAGGCGAGTTTAGACCATTAATGTTGAAGGAGAGTAAGGACCATTGATAATGTTTGTTTGTTTTAGATTTGGTTTTGGCAGGGGTATTGTGAATTTATTTGTCCTTTTTACCCTTGGTTTCTGATAAGTGGGATTATCTGTTGCCTAAATCTTTGTGAGTGTAGTAAACTTCCTTGGGTTGGAGTTTTCCTTTTAAAGCTTTCTGTAGGGCTGAATTTGTAGATACGTATTGTGAAAATCTGGTGTTGTCATTAAATATCTTCTTTTCTCCATCTATAGTGATTGAGTGTTGCTGGGTATAGTAGCTTGGGCTGGCATCCATGGACTCTTAGTACTTGTATAACATCTAACCAGGACCTTCTGGCCTTGAGAGTTTCCATGGAGAAGTCGGGCTTAATTTTGATAGGTCTGTCTTTATATGTTACCTGTCCTTTTTCCTTTGCTGTTCTTAATATTCTTTCTTTATTTTGTATGTTAGGTATTTGATTATTATATGTCGAGGTGGTTTTTTTTTTTGTTTTGTTTTTTTTGTTGTTGTTTTTTTTTTTTTTTGGTGTTCGGTATGCTTCTTGTACTTTCATGGGCATGCCCTTCTTTAGATTGGAAAGTTTTCCTCAATTATTTTGTTGAATGTGTTTTCAGCCTTTTTGAGAAAAGCTTCATCATCTTTCTCTATACCTATTATTCTTATCTTTGGCCTTTTCACAGTGTCCCACATTTCCTGGATGTTTTGTGTTAAGGATTTGTTGGATTTATGATTTTCTTGGTCGGTGAATCTATTTCCTCTAGTTTATCTTCAGCACCTGAGATTCTCACTTCCATCTCTTGAATTCTGTTGGTTATGCTTGCGTATGCAGTTCCTGATCGTTTGCCCAGTTTTTTTATTTCCAACATTCTTTGGTTTTCTTTATTGTCTCCATTTCCGTTTTCATGTCTTGAACATGTTTAATTATTTTTTCTTTGCTTTCTGTACATTCTTTAAGAATTTTATTCATTAATTCCATTTTTTTGTTTGTTTTATCTTCCATTTCTTGAAGGGATTTTTTTCATATCTTCTTTCAGGGCCTCTATCATTTTTATGACCATAATTTTTAGGTCTTTCTCTTCTGATCATTTGCTTTGTTGTGTTCTGGTCTTGTTTATGTAGCTTCCCTAGATTCTGGTGGTGTTATGCTTGTCTTTCTGATATTAGGTGTTTTCTTATATTTCCATCTTCCCATAGCTTCTTCCAGTAGGTGTTGGTGGGGTTTCTCCCTCTCTCTATGGATTTAGGTGGGTCAAAGTTTTGATGTTTGTAGTTCTGGGTGATTCAAGATCTCTAGGATGTCTCTCTGTAGGCAGGGGCCCGATGATGTGAGTCAAAAATCAGGCTCCAGCAGAGGAGAGTTGAGGCCTCTTTGGCAGAGACTAGCCCGCAGGATTTTTCCTCAGGGATAGTAGGGTCTAGCTCTAGCCAAGGCCTCTAGCCAAGGTCTGGTGTTGGGGGACAAAGGCTGGACTGATACTCAAGATGTTTCAGCACTGATAGTGGGGGGGGTAGCTGGCACTCTCCAACTGAGTAGTGCCTCTTTAGCAGAGGTCCTGTGATGGGGGTCAAAGATCCAGCCCTCAGGAACTCAGGGTGGACCTCAGGCGGATCTCTCGGAGGTGCCCAGAACTCCAGTAGAAGACTGGTGATGGGGGTCAGAGACCAGGCAGGTGGAAATTACGGGTGGTCCCATGTAGATAGGCTGGTCTATTGTGCTCAGATAGGCTCCAGGAATTTCCCCAAAGGTGGCTGGATTGTTGGCTCCACCCCTGGCTCAGTGTTCAACCAGAGTGGTGGAAGAGTGAGCAGGGTAGGGAAGAGAGCAGGGGGAGGGCAGGCTCTTGGTAGGGGTCAGTGAGGGTATATTGGAGCTCCAAGAGTGCTCTTGGTGGGGACATGATGCAGGGGCAGGGAGATCCAGGACCCACCCAGGGATATCCTAGGGAGAGTGTAGGGGAGAATTCGCAGCCCCAGTGGGATTAGATCCAAACTCACCTGTAGCAAAGGCCTGGTGACAGGGACAAAGGCTGGGCTGATACTCCCTCTTAGCTACTTTTATTAATATGTGTATTATTGATATCACCATAAAAGTGGAGACAATTGGAGTTAGAAATTCAAAATGCATATGATTTCTGATAAAACTAGTATGTAATTTGAAGGACCTTAAACACAGACATTTATTATTTCAGTTCAAATGTGATTCTGAAGTTTGAAATATAATATATTTATATTTTATATATATTATATAAATATAATATAATATTTTATATATTATATATAAATATAATATAATTGCTTCCTACCTACCAGGACATATTCTTGGAGGTATTAATAGATCTCATTATTAATTACCCACTGACATCCTTAAAATCAGGTTTATAATAATTGCTACATTTCAAGGTTATCTAAAATATAATTGACTTGTTAATAAAAGTATCTTTGTTCATTTTTTTTCAATTAAGATGTTCCCTTAGCTTTCTATCATATATTCATATGCATAAACTGTTTTTATTTCTCTCTATTATTCTCCACTCTTACCAGTTAGTTTGTTATTCCTAAAACTATTAAACTGCATTGAATCATAGACTATGATTATAACTTCCTTTTCTGGTGTATTGAGTTCTTTCAGGAAGAAACATCCAAGCAAATCACATAGCCAAGCTTATAGCTATGTAGGTTTCTTCATAGAGATAACACATAGCATAATAACTTCAAGTTTCTGTTTTAAACCTAATCATGTCTTTTTGTAATAATGTATATAACCACTATGTTTTTATTTAGATTCCATCATTTTGAACAGGAGGATGTAATTTTCTCTTAATGGGTTTCCATAAGTCCCAGATATCTGCACACTTTGTATCATATTCTAAATCTGAGGGAGAGGCAAACTGATGCTCCTCTCACTAGTGTTGTCATGGAAATGTGAGGTGGGGCTGAATATCAAGGAAAGACCCATCCTTAGTGGGCTCCAAATCTATTAATAGTTCCCTAAGAATTTGTATGTTATGTACATACTTTAAAGTTAGAAAACTTACAAGGCTTTATCAAAAATCAGTGAAGGTTTGCATAAGGATGGAGAAATGTTTTATTAGTGGTGTAGTCATGCTTGCTTAAGCACAAAACTTTTACAACAAAATTTCTTCCTGATGCTTGAGAAAGTACAAAACTTGCAACTTCTCTATTCATTTGGGATTGTCTTATTGAGATTTTTTCTTTATTACTGTGTTTTATTCTAATTTCTCTTTCCATTTTGAATGATATTTGCATATCTGTCACAATGAATAGTCTCCTCCTGAGGTATAAATATGAAGACAGCTGAAAGTAATCACAGATAAAGATGTTCTCTCTCTCTCTCTTTGTCTCTCTCTCTCTCTCTCTCTCTCTCTCTCTCTCTCTCTCACTCACACACACACACACACACACACACACACACACACACAAATATATATTTATGGCTTTCTTGGGAAAATTACACACAAAGCCAGGTGGGAACCAATTATGTTTCCTGCTAATGCCTTTCATGCAAGCAGGCATCTTTTATCTATCTTTTATCTTACTGAGTTTCCTTTTAACTGTGTGTGCAACATATATAATAATATTATCTCCCCTGCAAAGGTTGGCATAACAGTATATCCAATACAGCTTTTCTTAAACAGTTGGTAATAGTAGATATTACTTGGTCTCTTTATTAGGCCTTAACCATATTCAATTCTGAAGCATGTATTATTAAACATAAAATTTGATAAATTTATTAAATTATAGATTAAATACAAACTTGGAACTTATGAAAACGGAAAAAGTATTTTTATACTTTCAAAGAGGAAGTTCAAATGGTAAAACTGACCCACAAAGGCAAAGTCACAAGACTTCCAACCTCTTGAGCCATTAAAAATAATCTGGGACACTGCATTCTTTCCCATGACAACCCAAATACAATTTTGGGTTGTCATGGGAAAAAATGAGATAACCTAAATGCCATCTCCATCTTTAATTGCCTTAAAATCTATGGTTACAGGCAGACTTTTTATTTTCTTCTGAGAGTTTTCTTTTTTATTTATCAGATCACTTTGATAACTGGCATGTTTAACTTTCTGCAAGTCATTTATTCATTAATAAGCCTAACATACCCTTTATATTTAAATTAATCTTTACATTATTTCTTTCATATGACTTGGCAGACTATTTTCATCTCAGACACAAAATTTAAGGACAATTTACTGCTCACCATAAAACTGAAATCTTGGTAAAACTTATTAATGGTTTGGCACTGGATTTAGTTGTACATTAGTCCCTCAATTTACACAGATTCAACTTTCATATATTTTTTCCATCATTCAACATCATCTTGATCATCTATCATTAGACTACAGGGTTAGGTTTTAACTAATGTTAATATATAAAGTTATAATATCTTTTATATCAATATGGCTTATTATTTATAAAAGGAATCTTGATACAAGAGTGGCCAAATATGTAGGGTATTATAATATACAAGTAGGTTGGTTGGGACTTGTGGAAATTTCAGAAAGAATAATACATGTTTTCCAAAGTCTAATATTTAAAGTCTATTGCAATTCAGTTTTTTTTTATAGTCCTATTATGCAGATCAATAAAAAGGTAGAGAAGGTAACATTCTCATGAAATTGAGGCCAAATGCAGTAGGGAGGAGTTTGCCTTGAATAGTCCATAAGCTATGAGCTCTAAAATAATACAGTGTTTTTATTAATCCTTTGAGAATTACACAAAATGCATTTTAATAATATTAATCTCCCATTCATTCTTGCAATTCCTACAAGATCTATGCCCTCTGCCCACTTACCCGCATCCAAAGTCTCACAGCAAATATACTGATTTTCTGGCTCTTAAAATCGTTTTACCCTTTTTAAAAAGTGATGTTCCATTACCCTTAAGTTCAGGTGTAGGAGTGTAAATAGACTCACTGGGGATAGGCATCCAATATTAAATTTTTTCCCTTCATTTTGAGCAGTAGTGGCTTTCTAAAATTATCCCCATGTGCTGGGAAAATACATCCTTGATGAGGTGTGGCAGTTATAATTACTGTGGGTATAAGAATTTAGATGTAATTATATATTCAGCTGATTTAGGAAAGTGGTGGTGGCTGGTTTTCTGTTAGGTTCTATCACTTCCACAAACTCAGGCAGTTACCTAAGCTTATAGTACCAAGCATGAGTTTGCTCCTTACATATATGCAACTGATTTGCAAATTACTAAATTTTAAATTAACATGAAATAATATGATTCTTAATAGATTTTTCACACAGCCTTCGTGTTATTGGTCTCATTTTCCTGTTTCCTCTGTTACCTGTTTTTCTGCCTAGGCATGTCTCCTCCACTGAACAGAAGAGAGATGCACATTATGTTTACTTCACAGAGAATCTGCTTTACATTGGCACAGCTGTTAAAAACAGAACGAAATCTATGTAAATGATAAATAATATTTCAATTTTGAAAATTCAAATGTGGTAAGTATGATAAAATAATAAATTGTATGATGTCAGTATAAGCAAATATGACTTCAAAATTAATAGTATATTATGTGAATTATATGTTTTGTTCTACATTATCTTATAGAATAAGTAGTAAACCTAAATCTGGCTCTCAAGGGCCACATTGTCTTGATCCCATGCAGTCTCCTCTCTACTTAAGAGTATCAGCGCTGTTATAGAGTTATTACATTAGGCCTTTCAAAAGACAGTTTATTGAGAAACTATTTTGGAAAACACAAATTTTAAAAGTCTCCTTTAAATGTTTGCAGCATTGCCAGCTTCTTAGCATGTCCCATGTTTCACTGATCAATGTCAGGGTATTTAACCATGGGAAAATTCAGGACAGTCTCTAGGTATTTCAGAAAAATTCACATGTTTGAACATTCATAAAACTGCCTCCTGGTAATGCACAAGGTATTTGATGGGAAATGTTATTCTGTAAATATCTTTCTCATACTGGTTAATAAATAAAGCCCTGTTGGCCAATGGGAAAGCAAGATAGGAGGGACTCAGAAACATAGAGGAAAGAGGAAGTAGGTTGGAGGAGTCAACATGGAGAGCCCTGAGAAGTAACATACCAGCCACTCTGGCTGGTAAGATGAGCCACGTGGAAATACTTAAAATAGTAGAAATGGGTTAATCATTAAGACAGAGCTAGCCGGTAAAAAAATTAGTAACTGGCCAACAAAATTGTATCAAATACAGAGTCTCTGCATGTTATTTGGGGCTGGCCTGGTGGTGGGACCTGACCATTGGCAGGGAAAAACCTACTTGTAACAGGTATTCTGTTGGTTCATGAGTTTACTCACCTGTTTTAATAATGTATGATCAACTAACACACATTGAAATCCTCATTATTTTCATTGCCTTAATTCAGAAACTTGTAATCCCAAATTCATTGGCCTGGATGCCCTGGAAGGCCTAATCTGTATTTCAGGCCTCCTCAGTTCATAACATTTGTGAAACTTTATTTAAGAGAATTAATACAAAATTAAATGCAAAAGTTCATGTCTCTGAAAATAAGATCTTAAGGATGATGAATTAGAAATTGCAAAGTTCTTTCATTAAAAAATATTACAAGCCAAATGCTAAATAAAAATAATTCATGCATAAATTTGTTTGAATGATCTTCTGGCAGTATTCTGTAGACCCTTTGATAAACATTCTTGGCTATATATTCTTCTTCTTTTTTCTTCTTCTTCTTCTTCTTCTTCTTCTTCTTCTTCTTCTTCTTCTTCTTTTATTTCTTCTTCTTCACCTCCTCCTCCTTTTTTGGTTGGGTTTCTACTTTTAATGGTGATTAATCTCTGCTTTTTTTGCTGTTTTATTCTATATTATAATTTTAATGTAGTAATTTCTATGAAAATAAAGAACAGAAATATACATTCTTTGACATTGTTGGTAACAAAAAAAATCATGCTTGCTTTTTCCATTTTTTGAGTTTTGGAATAGATTCCAAATATTCCAAAACATTACATTTAAATCCTGTAGGATTATTGCTAAATTAGAAAATGGCTATCAGTATGTTTTTTCCCATAAATTGCTCATACTATATCATACCTACAGACCTTCAACTAAAATAAAACTGAATTACAATTAATGTTGTTTGGTATAACATGTGTAGAGGGCTGAGTTCTTTCCTGCACACACATGTCCTGCACACATATGAAGATAAAAGGGAAAAGATGTAATCCCATTACCCTGATGTCATGCTGGAACAGTGAAGGTACCAATTTCACTAGCAAGTTCCAGGCTTTGTCTTCCAGTGTTCACCAAAGTCCAAAATTTTAGAGACCTTAACTCCAGCTGGATGTCACTGTGGTATAATGAAAACTTTAAAAGGCAAGATACAATGTGGAGTCTTCAGAACATTAGGAGCAGTCCACATAGAGGGAGATTGGACCTGTTCTGTTTTCTCTTCATTACTTTGCTTTCTGGTAATTTATTCAAGGAAAAAACAAGACCAGTCGGTCATAGAACACAATCTCTGAAACTATAAACCAATGTTATTTTTTCTCATAACTCAGATATTTCAAGTATATTTATAGTAACAAAAAGATAGCTAATACAAATACCAGCTTTATGGAAGAAAGAAAGGGAAATTTGAGCAAGAAACAGGTAGAGGAAAGAAAGCTATGTAGAGGCAGAGACAGAGATGGATAGCTAAGAAATTTGTAAAGACCCTATAGGAATCTGACAGCTCACAATTCTTACTATGTGCCATTATTTTTAGTTTGTGCTCATAATTTGGTCTGGAATTTCAGAGTCTGTGAAGGAAGGAAGAGGTTAGAAAGAGATGTTTTACTGACATGCGTTAGATAGTGTATCATCTTGGTAGAAACTTGACTTTAGAAATCTAGCATCCAAAACCATGATATAAAAATACATTTGATTTAAGTACCTAGGAGAAATTGTTTGACATCTCTAAGAATCCCACTCCCCCAACACACAAGTTTTAAAATAAACAATAGTTATAAAATATACCTGCAAATTCTTTTCTAGTTTCTATCCAATATGCTGAACATAATCCTTCTCATTTCCCTCGCCCCCATAATTTCAACATGAGCCTCTTTTACCATTCATGTAGGATGATTAGAACTAAGGTCAGGAGACACTACCAGAGTCTTTCTCCTTTCTCTCATTACTTTCTATTGATTAAACCAGGACACACAAGAAACCATGGGCAGAGGTCCATGCAATGAAAACTAGAGGGCTTCTGCCAATGATGTCAGGCTCAGTCATTGTGGTATACATCCTACCACTTAGTAAAACCTGAATTGATGCTTTACCAGACACCAAAGCTAGATGGGAGCTGTCCCCAGACAACATAGTATACACAGCCTAGGTAACATATGTGAGCTCAACCTAATTTTGATGAATACAAGAGGCACTAATATGGAGCTACCTGAGTATAGTTAAGATACAAAGAAAAATTTCAGTTTGTAGTTCCAATAACAATTCAAGACAAAATTCAGTTTTATAGGCAAGTAAATCCTTTTTATTTTAGACAGAATAGAGGAGATGATGAGAGATGTCATTCTGTAAATGTGTTTCTCTTATTGGTTAATGAATAAAGCACTGTTGGATTATAGGAAAGCAATCAGGCAGAATTAGGAGACAAGGAGGATTCTGGGAGATGTAGTAGAGGGGAGTCAAGATGTAGGGCATGAGAAAAGGAACGGGTCTGGACCCTCTTGCCAGTAAGTTAAGACCATGTGGAAACACTTAGATTGATAGAAATGAGTTAATATTTAAGACAGAGGTAGACAATAAGAAACACTAATAATTGGCCAACAGCTTTATCGCTAAATAGAATCTCTATGTGTTATTTTGGGTCTGATGCGGCTGTGGGACCGGGCTGGCAGGAAACTGCTTATAACAGTAATGACTTCATATACCTATTCATTTTCTCCTTCCTATACATCTTTCATTACTCTATTATTCCAACTTCATGTCCTTCTTAATGTATATGTAAATATATATCTAAATGCAGCCAGATCAGTCTATATATGTACTTGTCAGTAAGTTTCCAGGGCTGACCATTTGGTATTGGATAATTAATTGGTGTTTTTGTCCCTGGAGAAGACAATTTCTTCGTTCCTCAGCATCCCTTAGTTGCCTCAAGTTCTGTCTGCAAGATTAGGGCCCCATGGGCTTTTCCTATCCTCTTTATGATGTCTTTAATAACAAGAATGTTTGTTAACTTAATACTCGGTGTTATTCACTTTTTACAGGCTGGATACATACAAGCACTCACTCATGTAAATCTCCTCCATAGATAGAACATCCTGGAAGTCACCTCTATGACAGACCTGGTAATAATTAAAGAAATATGTGTCATAGAGTGGAAAGCATGCATACAGACCTTTCCAGACTCAATCTAAAAATGATACTGTCTAAATTATGCATTCACTGAACCTATAAGACATGTGTTACTACTGTAAAGCCACCAGAGAATGGTAGAATACGAGAGGAATAAAACAAAAAATCTTGCTCATGCTTAAAATAATTTATCCTGTAAATTTTATAATAACATAAAGTAAGGCAAGCAAATCATTATGCTCTCCCAGGGCTGTGAAAGACAGAATTCAAATGAATCTACACAAAGCTCAGATTCTCTAACTCAGAAGGAAATGTGCTAAGTTAAAAACCACATATACTACTTTGTGTGTTTTAAACCCAGGATGGTATTTTACTCATTGGTTAAGGTCCCAAGCTTTCTGAATATTGGGTTTAGACCATCTTAATAATTTTTGTTAAAATAAAACCAACCTACTTAACTTAAATTCCAAATGAACTACCAAGAGTATTTTAAATGTATTACAGGAAGTTTTGATTCTTATACAAAATAACCATCATAGAAATGATCATGTCAATAATTTGTTAAGATTCATTTGCTCTTAATTGTTTTTTGGTGGATGACGAAGTATAGAAAAAAAGTACTACCTGCCACCTCATAATTTCAAGTCACGATAAAGAGATGTATTTTGCTCTTTTTTCCTTTGCTGGCCTCATTAACATGTCAATGACACATGACATTCAAAGTCTTGGAAAACTGTGTTTATAATAAAATAAGAGATTAAAATTATCTCCTTTAATTTTCATTAGACAGAACAGAAAATATAAAAAACAAGTATTTAATAAATGAGCTCACATTAACAACATATATGTATACAATATTAATTATATTAAACAGATGTACTTATACAAACTGAAATATTAAATTAGTTAACAAATTTACATTTTAGCAAACTGCTTAGAGATTTTTATTTTCATGATCATAGAAAAATTAAGCAGAAAACCTGTAGATACTTTAAGTCATTTGCGGCTATTGTAAAGGCTGATGTTTCACTGATTTCTTTCTCAGCTCATTTATCATCTGTACATACAGGGACTACTAAATTTTGAGTTAATCCTGCAACTTGCCACATTGCTGAAGGTGTTTATCAGTTGTAGTAAGCCCCTGGTAGAATTTTTGGTAGAATCAGCAAATAGAAAAACTTTGACTTATTTTCCAATTTGTATGCCAAGGCAATCTACAGATCTAATGCAATATCCACCAAAATCCCAGCAAAATTCTTCACAAATCTTGAAAGGACAATACTTAATAAAAACCTGATTTTTGACAAAGAAGCTAAAATTATTAAAGGGAAAAAAAACATATTCAACAAATAGTGCTGACACAAGTGGATGTTGCCATGTAGAAAAATGCAAATAGATCCATATCTATCACTATGCATACTTATCAAGTCCAAATAAATCAAAAACCTCAACATAAAACCAACCACACTGGACCTCACAGAAAAGAAACTGGGAAGGAGTCTTGAATACATTGTCACAGGAGACTGCTTCCTGAACAAAGCATCAGTAGCACAGACACTTAGAGCAACAATTAATAAATGGGACCTCCTGAAACTGAGAAGCTTCTGTAAACCAAAGGAGACAGTAAACAAGACAAAATGGCATCCAACATAATGAGAAAAGATCTTCATCCCCCTCACATCTGACAGAGGACTGATCTCCAAAATATACAAAAAACTCAAGAAACTAGACATCAAAAGACCAAATAATCCAAGAAAAAACAAAACTAGACGAACAAACAAAAAAATTAAAAGCAAAACAAAATAAAAAAAAATACCAGGGTGCATATCTAAAATGAGAGCTCTCAAAGAGGAATCTCAAATGGCTGAAAGGCACTTAAGGAAATGTTCAACAGAGAGAAATGCAAATCAAAACAACTCTGAGATCTTACACATGTCACAATGGCCAAGATCAAAAGCTATGATGACAGTTGTGCTGATAAAGATATGGAGTAAGGGGAACACTTCTCCATTGCTGTTGGGAGTGCTGACTTGTACAGACACTTTGGGTATCATTATGGTGGTTTCTCAGAACACTGGGAATCAATATATCACTTTTGGGCATATATTCAAAGGAGGCACACTCACATTAAAAGGACACTTGCTCATCTATGTCTGTAGCAGCATTGTTCATAATTGCCAGAACTTGGAATTAACCTACAGGTCCCTTAACTGAAGAATGGATAAGGAAAATATGGGACATTTACACAATGGAGTACTACTCAGCAGCAGCAGAAAAAAAAATCTTGACATTTGCATGAAATTGATGGAACTAGAAAAAAAAACATCCTGAGTGAGGTTACCCAGACCCAGAAAGACAAAGAGTATATATAGTATATACTCTCTCATAAGTGGATATTAGACATTAAATAAAGAACCACCAGCCTACAGGCCACATCCCCAGAGAACCTAGGTAACAAAGACGACCCTGAAAGAGACATACATGGATCAGCCTAGGAAGGGAAAAAAGACAAGTTCTCCTGATTAAATTAGGAACATGAGGGGATTCCTGGGGCAGGGGGAGAAGTAGATGAGGAGAGGAGAGGAGAGAAGGGGAATAGGGAAAATATGTAGCTCCATAAGAAAAAATGGCAAAAATTACAAAACAGAAAGTTAATCAGACAATTAAAAAGGCACTTTTCACTGCCATTTATAACTGAAGTTACAAGACAACCTGAACTGTCAGGAAAATGCAGAAAAGAAAACACACACATTATTGGAAATAGAAGTCATCATCTAAGGGAAATATCAAAATGGTGGTTGATGATTTTCTGGAGGATAGGTGTATACTGACTTCATAGTTAATGCCTGTAAGCTTCCCTTTTACTTGGATGAAGGGGCCTACATTTCACTGAATTTCCCTTTTTTTTATTCAAAGTTCTCACAAAAATTTTCACAGAGAAATCCCTTCATGCTTTTAATAAGGAGTGAAGAATACATGCTGAAGTATAAACACAAAATATACAAAGAGAAAGCAAGCAATTTTACAAAAGTTGTGTGCATCTGAAGTTATGGAAATTATTAGGCAGGAATTTTAATATAATGCAGAGTAATACACAAATGTAGCTAGTGGAAAAGATTCACAAAAATGTAATGCTAGACTGAGAATATGAGCAGAGACATGGCAATTAAAAAAGAAGTAGATAATCTAGCAAAAAATGAAACAGTAACACAAATGAACAGGCACCATAGTGGACTAAACATACTACGAAAAATCAGAAAAATTGAATACATCTGAGCACAAATGTCCCAATCCAAAACACACACACACACATACACACACACACACACACACACACACACCTAAGGAAAGAGACCCCCAAAACCCCATGAATTATGAGGTAATTATAATTGTAACATATGCACAACAGTAAGTGTAGGATTGAAACAAATATGTGAAGGATATCAGTCTCCTTGAAGACAACAGTGTAATGGTCTTTTGCAATACCATGGAGATAAGCAGGGTGGGTCGGCGTAGGGTGTGGATGAGTAGAAAGTTTTAGTGTTCTATTTAAAGAGTATTCATGAAAAATGGCAATAATAATAATATACTAGATATATCAGACATTCAGTAAAATGATATTTTTTTATTTCATACAAATTCTTAATAACTTGGAGAGATGTATGTGTTTAATTTGCTTGAAGCATTTTAGAATGTACTTAAATACTACATGCAGATATGAATCACTCCCATGCCTTATGAATTGTTAAGAGTAAACTTAAATAATAATTACAACAGCAACAAAAACAACAAAACAAAGTTCTATGACCACAGAGGAATGGCCATGTGAAAAGCCCATAAAAATGTGGTCGTTGCTGAGCTAAGGAGAAAAGAAGAGCCGGGTGGGTGGGGTGGGGTGGAAAGCTGCCAGCACATTGACTGTGGGCTTCAAGCCTCCTGAGATATGAGACCATGAATTTTTCTTGCCACATAACTAGAACGCACCATAAGAAATGTAGGAAAAGTTATACTTTAAGTTCATACATTAGAAAATAAGAGAAATCCTAAATAAAGAATATTGAAGATTTCATACTAAAACTTGATGAAGCATTGAAGATCTATAGAAAGAAATGTAAACAGTATCAGTACAGGGATAGGTGAAGTTAAAAATAGGGAGACAGTAGAAAAACAAATGTGACATTATTCCTTGAAGATCATGATCCTGTTGAGTTTGTTTCTATACAGTTTTACCAATTATTAAGGAATGCAAATTAATATAATCAGAAATTAAAATGTCATATTATTTTTGATCTACTGGTTATCAAATGAATAAGGGTTACAGAAACTAATGCTGCTAAATCTAGCAACGTGTATGGCATGAAAACATATTTAAAAACACAAGATATAAGTATTTATAAAACTTACAGCTATACTCAAGACTCAGAGAACATCATGGAAAAAGAGCCAGGAAGATTATAAGAGGTAGAGGATGAGGGCACTTGATGCAAGATGGTATATTCTTTCTATGACACAGAAACTGCATTGAAATCTAGTAGCTGACAGAAACAGAAGCAGATACCCACACCTAAAAACTGAGCCAAACTAGAATCCAGATGCAGAGAGAGAGGACAAGACCAGGCTACAGAAACACACAGAGACAGCTGACCTGAACATGGAGGAGCTAATGGATCCCCAGACTGATAGTTGGGAAACCAGAATTGAACCAACTCAGACTCCCTGAACATGGATCTCAGTTAGAAGGCCTGAGCAGTATAAAGGACCTCTGACAGTGGAACCAGGATGTATCCCTGGTGCACAAAAGGACTTTGGGAGCACATTACTCATGGAAGGATCTAGCAGGAACATAGATACAAAAGTCTCCAACAGTTGCAAAATCACATCCAATTCAAAAATGTTTAAAAATATGTATTATCAAAACATGGACTTTGTTTCAAAGCTAGAATAAGATTTAAAATTATTCCTGGAAACCCGTCAGCTTAAAAAAAAAAAGCCCAAATAAAGAAATTTATAAAACTACATTAGCTGAAAGAGAATAATAAAAAAACTCACTTATTCATTCATTCATAGTAAAATCTATGTTCATTTATGAAATTTCTCTATCTTTTCATACTGAAATGCAAGCAGAACAGAGCCTTCACAGTCTGTTATAAACAAAAACACAAAAACCTACTGTTAATATCAAATACATCCTGATGAATGAGACATTATACTTCTAAGTTTGATAAATAGACATACTCCCTCTTTTCTGTAAGATTAGTACTCTACTGAAATTCCAGCAAATCATATAACAAAATGAAAGTAAAGGACAAAATGTATAAACATGTTAGAAAAGAAATAGTCTGTTTTAAATATTGACACAATTTTCTAAGTAGAAAATTCCACAACTTACACACACACACACACACACACACACACACACACACACACACACAAACGTATATATAATGTTGAAGGGGAAAGTATTAAAATATAATAAAATATCTTTTATATAGGATAATACAGAAAGAAAATTGAAACTCAGAAAGACCATACATGAGATAAAATCTTAAATATACATATATAATCTATGAAATAAAGAACTTTGCTAAATGAAACTAAAAGATATTTTTAAAAACTAGTACGTGTTTCATATTCATGGACAAGAATATCAAATATTGTTAAGAAGACAACTATTTCCATCTTATTGTATTTGTCAAAATCAATGCAAGTAAAATTTGTAACAAATCATTTTGTTCTTGATGGCATAATGCTTATAAATCTTCCATGGAAATCCACATACTCAGAATAGCAAGCTCAGTATTATAAATGAACATTAAATAACTGGATTGCCTAGCTTTAAGAATTACTTGAAAACTACAGACAGGTAATTTTAAATGTTATGAGAATTCACTACAAGTATTTAAATTCAAACAAATAAAAGTCTGTACTATGTATGTATATATATATATACATATATGCATATATATATATGTGTGTGTGTGTGTGTGTATAGGGATATTATTACACATGTAGGTCCTTACACATAATGTTTCTTTTACTCACCTCCTTCTTTGCTGTAGTCTGTTTAGGGTTTCTGATGAAATAAATTAAGATGACTTACTAGAAAAATATTAGTATTCAAAAAGATCCAAAAGTACTTAGAATTGAAAAATAAGATGCATTATTGAAAATCACCATTAAAAAGCATTGCCAAACTTAGAAAATAAGTAACATAATTTGCAAAATAAATCAACCAACAAAACATGCCTTTTAAAAATCATGACCTGGTGTCCAATCCAACTCACCTTAAAAAATTGAAAAACATCCTCTTTATAATTTGTTAGCTTTTGAAAATCACTATAATTATTAGGATCTGTCAAATGTTTTGATGCTTTTATTAAGACTCTTGTGGTCAAAATCTTGAAACACTATAATTAAAAATAGGTACTTATTTTTCTATTGTTAACAGGTTATTTATTAGATGACCTCTGTTTCTTGAAAAGAATTACATGAAGGCTACCAGACCAAAAATTATTTAAAAATCTGTATTAACTATAACAATAGAACATAATTGTTATTATTCTAAAAATGTGATTTAAATGAGAAGATACTACAATTAACACAGCACAATAGGTGTATTATTCATTTTTCTACTGTCTCATTTTAGTGTCTCCTAAAGATAGAATTTCAATACTTAAACAAAAAGAAATTTGTTCATTTTAAAGATGAGTTTGAACAGAATTTGATGGTTACAATGTAAACTTTCAAGCTTGGTAAAGTGTAAATGAGATTGCAATTGATAGAAATGTAGTCATCACAGTCTTCTTATTTAATTAGTTATATTTTTTCCAATAGACTCATTTCACTTTTATAATCATAAAAGTAGTTCAGAAAATGCTTTTTATTTAAATGACTTTTAGCTCTCAATCCAACCACAATACTGATACATGTTGCTGTGATCATCTTTGTCAGTTCAAGGTGAAAATCTCTACCAGGTAGGTTGCTAGCCCATCGTATATAACAGAACATACACCGATTCCTTTCCTAAATTATATTTGATCAGGAGTATGCTCTACATGTGGATTCTGGAGCGCTAAAGGCCTTGAGTTCCTAGGAAGAACAGTATCATAAAATTGTATGACCAAAACCATAACATCCAAATTGATATTATCTCAGAGCCTTTTGTGAATGAATGAAGTCCTTATTTTTATTTAAATTATGTCAATTCTTTCAATCAGCTCACATAACATTAATTTCAGAGTGAGTTTTCTTTTGTAATAGCTTACAAGAAATATCTGTAAGTAAAGGTAATGCCTGGAAATAGTAATCACTACATCTTGGTTCATTGTTCCCATAGTTTTATTGACTATGCCAATAACTTCTCAAATAACAACCTCCCAAATTATTCCTTGAATTTTACTTTATAAGAGTATTATGTTTGCTGAACCAAATGCAGGGCACCTGTGTTTATTCATACTAGAAATAATAAAACCAGGATTAAGGAAGTATGCTATCATATACTCCCAAATGCTGGCCACACAGCAAATATGTAACACCATATGCATAAACTCTTTGACATCAGCAAATATGTGAATAGAATTTAAACATATCATCACTATTTAAAAGATGTCATATTGGTGCTGGTGCTCCTGATTTTTTCTGTAACACTTCTCTATGACTATTATCTACATTACTCATAGTTAAGAAAATTACTTCTCCTCACCAACTCGCATCTTTGTCCCAGCCCTTAAATCAAGCAGACACTCATTTGAACTCATGAGAATCACTTGGCCAGAAAAGCAGATAGGCTGACCACACATCCTCACTTCTTCCTTGAACCTCCAAATGAATTCTGCAGTCTCATTCTCAGCTGTACAACAAAACACCTACCTAAACCTCCACTAGTTCAGTGTACCCATCTCCAGTAGATCGTACAGAGCTTCCCTTCCCCACCTTCCACCCCCACTCATTGCTTTATCCCACCCCTCAAATCCAGCAGGAACTCCCTGAAAACTCACGAGCCAGTCTGATCAGGGAAGCAAGTAGGCTCACACCAGATATTCACTGCTTCCTCTACTTCTCCAAGGTCAGTCTCCCAGCTTCTAGCAAACTTTCTGTCCTAGCCTCTGCTTATACACTACCTCTGTTTCCAGGAGACTAAGCAGTTCCAGGTGCAATAAGCTGATTTCCTTCTTTCACTAGACTCCCTCAGTATCCCCCTGCTAGCCCATTTTTATTTCTAAGTGCCATCTCCCAATACCTACAAATGCATTTTATCTGGAACCTCCATGGATACACTCACATCTATCAGAATCCCAGAAGAATTTCCTATCAGGCAACAGACAGACACCACAATTTCTTAAGAATTAGAAGGCAAATGTCTTAAACAATAGAGTATTATTCAGCAGAAAAACAAACAATAAAACAAACAAAAAACACAATGAATCTTGAAATTGGAAGGTATTCAGGTGGAGCTGAATTAGGTAACTCAATTACAAAAAGACAAACATGGTATGTACTCTCTCACATATGGATATTAGACTAGAACAAAGGATTACCGGCCTACAATGCACACTGCCATAGAAGCTATGAAACAAAGAAGACAGTAAGATATACATAATAGTCCCCCTGAGAAGGGGAAAGGGAAAAAGATCTCCCTAGCAAATTGAGAGCATGGGTACAGGGGACAGGGAATCAGAAGAAAGAGAAAGGGAAAAGAGGAGTGGCAAGGAAGACATGAGGGACCATGAAGAAAAGAGATATCATAATAGAGGGAGCCATTATAGGTTTAAAGAGAAATCTGACACTAGAGAAATGTCCAGAGATAAACTAAGATGACCCCAACTAAGAATCTAAGCAATAGGGGAGGAGCTACCATAAATGTCCTTCCCCTATATTGAGATTGATGGCTACATTATATACCATCATAGAGCCTTCATCCAGTAGCTGAAGGAAACAGAAGTAGACACCCACAACTACACATTGAACTGAACTCCTGGAATCCAACTGTAGAGATGGAGGAGTGATGACAAAAGGCATTAAGACAATACTTTGGAAACACACATAGAAAGCTGACATGAACAAGGTATAGTTCATGAACCCCAGACTGTCAGCTTGAGACCCAGCATAGGGCAGAACTAGGCTCCCTGCATATAGGAGGCTTGGGCAGTCTATGTGGACCCTGGTAATGGAATAGCATTTACACCTAGTATAAGCATGGATGTTGGGAGCCTACACGCCATATTGGGATAATCTCTTAGCCTAGAAACACTGGAGAGGGCCTAAGCCCTACCCCAAATGATGAGGCAGACTTTGATGATCTCCCATAGAAGGCTTCCCCATTTCCGTGGATCAGAAGAGGGATGGGATGGGGGTTTGGGGGGCATGGGAGAATGTGAGGGAGAGTAAACTAGGATTGATATATAAAATAAGATTTTTTTAATTTTAAAAACATTAAAAAAAAAAAGAATTAGAAGTCAAAAGTAACCTAGACCCAAAACACACCCGAGAAGTCATGGCCAGATATCAGCACCTAGAATTATAAATTTCTCTATTCCAGTAGCCTAGATGCCAGTATGAAAGCACAGTCAACAGCCAGAACAATATATCTCCTGTAGAGCCAAGTAATCCAAATACCTTAAATCAGCCTTTATTAATGTGATAAATATTCATTTCCTTAGGACAGGAAATGAATAACCTCTATGAAAGAAATCTATGAGAACACAAGCAAGCAATGGAAAGAAATGAATATATATGTTCAAGGTCGGAAAGTGGAAAAATAATCAATAATAATAATAATAATAATAATAATAATAAAGTAATAATAAATCCTGGAGAAAATCTGCAAGAGAAACATTTAGAAACTCTGACAGGAAACTCAGGCAAGCCTCACCAACAGAATAGAATGGATGGAAGAGTGAATCTCGGACACTGGAGACTTGATAGAAGAAATGGGTACATTGCTCAAATAAAATTAACATTTTTATATATATCTAAATGTATATAAACATTTAGATATGTTTATCTAAACATATCCAGGCACAAAACATTTAGGAAATCCATGACAAATCTAAGAATAATAATAATTGAGGAAGGAGAAAAAAAACCATGTCAAGAGTACAGAAAATATTCGCAACAAAATCATTGAAGAATATTTCCCTACCCTAAAGAAGGAGATACCTAGCAGAGTACAAGAACCACAAATAATACCAAATAGATGAGATGAGAAATCAAAGCCCCCTGACACACAGTATTCAAAATATAAATGTTCAGAGCAAAGAAATAATGGTAAAACATGTGAGGGAAAAAGACCAAGTAACATAATGGCAAAACTATGAGAATAGTACTAGACATCTCATTAAAAATCTCTAAAATCCATGTTGGCTGGGACAGATGTTTGACAGACCCTATGAGACCTGGAAGTCTCTAAGACATCCTGAAAAACTGTCTGTCACAATACATGGAGAATATAAAAAAATTTCATGACAAAACTAGATGTAAGCAATATCCATCTACAATTCCAGTCCTATAGAAATCATTAGAAGCAATACTCCAACTTAAGGAGGTTAACTACAATGAATAAAACACAGGTGTAAATGATTGCAGACCAGCAAATTAAAGGGGATGGGCAACACACACACACCACCATCACCACCACCAAAATAATAGAAATCAACAAATGCTGTTCACTGATTGACATTTCACAACCTCAAAGGCCTCAACACTCAATAAGAGAGAGAGGGAAAAAAGATAACAGAATACATTAAAAACAAGAACAACCCTTCTACTGCATACAAGAAACATAAGGGACAGCATTCTAGAATAAAAAGATGGAAAGTGCTACTCCAAGAAAATGGACCTAAGAAGCAAGTTGGTATTTTTACTATCTTTAAAAATAGACTACAAATCAAAACTTAGAAAAGAAAGAAAAGATAAGAAAGAACTCTACATATTTATCAAAGCAAAAATTTCACTCCATGGTCATTCCAACTCTTAAAAATTACACACCAAACTAAAGTTCACAAAAAGAAATATTATTACAGCTTAAATCACAGATTAATCCCCAATCACTGATGATGGGAGACTTCAATCCCCCTCTCTCATAGACAGGGCATCCAGACAAAATCTAAGGAGAGAAATGCATGAGCTATGTGATATCATAAATCAAAGAGACCTAACAGATACTTTAGAACATTTCATCCAAGCACAAAGAAATATATCTTCTTGGTATGACTTGGAATTTTCTCCAAAGATGAGCATATACACATGTAAGTAGCAACAGATACAAGAAAACAGAAATAACACCAAAAATCTTGACATACCATGGATCAAAGCTGAATATCACTAACAACAACAATCCTAAAAAGTTTACCACCTCATAGAAACTGGACAGTGCACTATTTAATGAAAAAAATGTTTAAGGCATAAATTAAGAAAAACTAAAGACTTTCTAGAACTGAACGAAAATGAATGCACAGGAAACCCAAACTTATGGGACACAAACAAGGTGTTTCTAAGAGGCAAGTTTATAGCACTGTATCTACATAAAAAATTAGAGAGATCTCATATTGTAACACATAACACATATAGAAGTTCAGTTGAATTAGAATAGCAATTTAGAGATAACTAACATCCATAGTGAAATAAAAGCAATAATTAAAAGTCTTAACCAAAAAAGTATTCCAGTGCAGATACTTTAGCACAGAATTATACCAAAATCTTCAGTGAAGAATTAGTGTCTGTACTCCTATTACCAAGCAAAATAGGAACAGAAGGCACATTGACCTATTTGTTATTTGAGGTCACAGTTACCCAGATACCCAAACCACACAGACTCACAAAAGAAAGAGAAATGCAGTACAATTTCTGTTATAAACATAGATGCAGAAATACTCAATAAAATACTTGATAACAGAATCAATGAACACATAACAAAGATCAAGTAGGCTTCATTTCAGAGGTGCATATATGGTTCAATATATTTAAATTGTGAAATGTAATCCACCACTTCAACAAACTGATAAAAAGACAAATGTTTATCTTATAGGATGAAAAGGACTTTGATTAAATCCAACACCCCTTTATGATTAAAGTCTTAAATATGGTAGTGATACAAGGGACATGCTTCAACATATTAAAGGTAGTTTACAACTAGCCCATTAACAGCATCATCTTAAATAGAGAACAACTTAAAGCAATTCCACTGAAATCAGGATGATGAAAAGTATAAGACATGACTAAATAAGACATTGTCTCCATACCTATTAAACATAATAATTAAAATCTGAGCTGCAAAAATAAGATAACTGAAGATCAAGAGGATACCAAATGAACATACAATAATATATATACATATATATATGTATGTATGTAGTGTGTGTGTGTGTGTGTGTGTGTGTGTGTGTTTAACAATTCCAGAGGAAAATGTCTATTTCTGATAAAGACTTTCAGCAAAGTAGCTAGTAGCTAGATTCAAAATTAAAATTAAATAAAAAATTCAGTGGCACTCCTATATATTAAACGACAAATGCTCTGAAAAGAAATTAGAGAAATAACACTCTCATAATTACCTCAGATAACACAAAATATCTTAGGTAACTCTCACCAAGCAAGTAAAAGTCATCCAAAAACAATAACAACAACAACAAACAAAACAACAACAACAACACAAACAAAAAACCCAACAACAACAAAATTTAAGAACTTGCAGGAAGAAATTGATGAATGCATCAGGTGACGAAAAATTCTCTCATGTTGTATGGATCAGTAGAAGAAATATAGTAAAAATGGCCGTCCTATCCAAAGCAATCCACAAATTCAATACACTCCCCATCACAATTCAAACACTATTCTGCACATAACTTGAAATAGAAATTTTCGGCTTCATATGGAAAAATAGTAAATTTAGGCCAGCCAAAAGAGTTCTGAATACTAAAATAATTGTGAGAGGCATCCCTATGCCTGATATCAATTTATTCTACAGAACTATAGTAACAAAAACAGCATGTTATTGGCTCAAAATCAGACACATTAATTAATATAAATAAATTGAAACCCTAAACATAAACCTACATATCTATGGGAAAATGATTTTTAATAAAGAAACCAGAAACACACATTGGAAATAGCAAATCACATTTAACAAATGGTGCTAATCAAACTAGATGGCTACATATATATGAATCCATGTAGAACCACACTTATCACATGGTATAAAACTGAACTCCAAATAGAATAATGACCTCATCATGAAACTAAATGAACTGATTCTCACAGAAGAAAAAGAGTGGGATAGCTTTGAACTTATTGACATATGAAAAGACTTTTTGAACAGAACACCATTAGCACAGGCCATAAGATCTACAATTAATAAACAGGAACTCATGAAACTGAAAAACTTATGTATGCCAAAATGCACAGTCATTTGGAAAAGTTTGTAGCCTTTAAATGGGAAAAATATTTTTTACCAACTTTTCATCTGATAGAGGTCTAATACTCAAAATATAAAAGAATATAAATATAAAGAATTAAACCAGGGATCAAGAAAGCAAATAGCACTATTAAAAATGGGATGGATAGCTGAATAGAATATTCTCAAGGAGGCTGAACAACACATCAAGAAATGTTCCTCATTCCTAGCTATCACGGAAATGTAACTCAAAACTCTTTTGAGATTTCATCTTACACACCAGTGAGCTGGTTATGTTGAACAACACAAGTGACAGCTCCTGCTGGTGAGGATGTAGAACAAGGGAAATGCTTGTGAACTGATTGATGATAGGAGGGCAAACTTGTGTAGCTATGGAAATCAGTGTGGAATTGTCTCAGAAAGGTGGAAATAAATCTACTCTAAGACCTAGCTATACCGTTCTTGGGTGTATAATACAAAAGATACTTACTTCTATCATATGGACATGTATTCAACCATGTTCATTGCTGCTTTATTAATAATATCCAGAAATTGGAAATAACATAGATAAACCTATATACAAGAAGAAACAAAGAAAATGTAGTACATTTACCCATTTTTTTGGGGGGGAGTATTACTCGGCTGTTGCCAAATATGGCATTATTAAATTTGTAGGCTAATGGATATAACTAGATAAAGACCCAGACCCAGGAAGAAAAAATATAGAATGTATTCACTTATATGTGGATATAAGCTGTTATGTCAGGGATAAACAATCTGCAATATACATAACTATAGAGATAAAGTACAGAGTAAGAGACTAATGTATATAGATATAATTTACTAGGAAAGATAAAAATAATAGGTAATTATGGATGGATAGGGGACTCAAATGGTATGATAAATATGGAAGCAGTATAGAGGGAGATGAAGAAGGGATTATGGGAGTGACAGCTAAAATTTAGGGCCATTTGATGGTAGAGATAGATAAGGCAAGCCAAAAAGTAGGAAGATAGCCTCAAATGGTCCTCTCTTGTCAACAAATAAAGTATCCAGTACCAATATTGGGTAATATATAATTGAGTTGTCCTTAGGGGTCACAGGGATTTCTTCAAATAATCCAGGTTGTTGCCAAAAATATAGTTTCCTTTCCACAAACTGACAGCAAGGGCCTATTGCTGAAGACAATACATTGAATGTGGAGAAAATTGAGCTGGTGTGTACTCAGAACCTTGACTGCTATGTTTTACCATCATTTGGAGCAGGAAGTATTTCTGAACACTACCAAAAGTGTAAAAAACAATCCAGCCACTAGCCATTTATCTACAATAGTGTCCTGTCTGGAAGATATGGTAGGACAATGGTGCCACAAAGCTTCTGGCAACAACCAACCAATATATGATTTGACTTAAGGCACACTCCACAAGATGGGATCTACACCCATCATTGCTAAGGTGATCCAAAATCAGAGATAGATAACCTACAGAGCTAGGGTTAAACCAAATACTACTATTTAAAAGGGGAAAAACAATTTAGCAATAAAATTATTCCTGATGACATTCTGCTATAATTACAGATTAGTACCATGCTCAGTCAGTATCAAAGAAGATACCTCTTGCAGCAGATGAGAACAAAGACAGAGACACACAACCAGACATTATGCACAAAGAGATAAAGCTCATAGAAGCTCACAGACTCTGAGGCAGTAAATACAGGGTCAGTATGGGTCTACACTATGTCCTCTACATACATATTATTACTTCATTTTATTGGTTTTTGGCTTCCTGAATGTGTGAACAAGCAGGTTCTTCTTCTCATGGGGTTTCTTCCTTCTATTTGCCTTGTCCAGATGCAATGTGTTAGTTTTTGCTTTATCTTATCAATTTTTTTTTTAATTATCACTTAAAAGTTTGTGTTTTCTAATGCGAGGCAAAAAGGAAATGGATCCAGAAAGGGAGATGGAGAGAATTTGGGAAGTAGAGGGAGAGTAAAGTGATGTGCATATAGTTTTGAGGAAAAACTATCTATTTATAATAAAAGCAATAATATGGCAAAAAAGGAAAATTACGTTTTCTATGCTGTTTAAGTATCAGCCTTTACTGTAAATACCAATAATCTACTTGGGCACTAGAAGATTCTGGTTCTGTGGAACTATATTCCAGTGTAATCATATGTCAGTGACTGAAGGAATGGTTTGGAAGCTGATGTAAATCACAGAGGTAGGAAATATAAATTAATTCACAAGGATAAATTCAAGTAAAAGTCAGGCCTAGTGGAATAATATGACTAAGGGTAACTCCTGTTGAGATTCACCATTGTGTATACAGGGGTTTCTTTTCTCCCTGAAGTATAGTTTGGGCAGAATTTGAAAATGAAAGTTATATGAACATATAGACTATAGAATTCTTCAAGCATCAAGCCCCTCATGTTGGTTATAGCACACAGGAAAATGAACTCATGTTAAAAAGTGAGATGGTCAAACAATGTAATGGGAGTTTATTTCCCATGTGTGTTATATTTCAGTAGCTAATATCTAGTTTTCAATAAAATTGAAATGAAAATACTGATCTTCATAGAAAACAGGACAATAAAATTCTGGAGGCATATTAAAAGTGATGTAATAATAACTTGCTTTAATCTGAGGGACAGAGAGAAATAAATGAACTAAAATATAACTTAATAAGAATATGGTGAACACAGAAAGACTGACATCAAATTTGTTAACAAAATAAACAGGAGGGATTTATTTACCATTAAGCAAGATGGATTTTGGATATTAAGAAAGTAAGCTTATTCTATAACATCTTGTTTTGAAATTTTGTGTATCAGCATGTGTATGATTTTTCTTATCTGCTTTATGGTTAGAATGCAAATCATTTCTAGAAAGTCGTTTTCACAATTAGAATTATTTAATTTTCTTAGCAAGATATATTACAGCATGAGAAATTTGGTAAATCTAGTAGGTTATTAAAAATAATAGAAAGGGCCATTATATGAAATGTTGATTTAACTTGTAAATGTAAAAATTATTTCAAAGTACTATAATTATGAATTTAATTTTTAAAATTTTGTTGTGTACATTTTTTTCTAAGATTATAAAATGTTCATGTGAATTCCAGTGGAAAAGGTTTGGAATATGGTCTGGTTATAACCAACTATTTGGTTGCTAACCATTTCTGACAATCCAGAATATTTATCTTCTTCAAGCAATTCAATAAAGACAGGTTTGTTCTTCTTTGAGAGACAGTATTATGTTATTAAATTAACTAAAGTAAGTCATTTATAACTCCAAACATAAAATGGGTTATTTACTTTAATAATAAACATTCGTTCACTCAAAAGCAAATAGCTAGTCAAAATGACACATGACTATAATCCCAAAACCCAGATGGTGAGGCAAGAGGATCATGAACTTATGCCAGTTTGAGCTATAGAGTAAAATCGTGTATCAAAACTCAAAAGAAAACTGACAGAACTTTGTAAAAGCAGAAGATATAAATAACAACTTTTAGAGAATAGAAGCAATCTCTTTAGCTCTCAACCTAGCGTTCTACAATATAAAAACTAGGTTAAAAAAAGTCACATATCTTCTGTGATTACTGTAAAACCTATTCAGAATATCCAAGGTGCAACATTTTTGATTTTCAGACCTTGACCATATGGAAAATGTGTCTTAAGACCAAATTAGGAAGAGTTATGATGGTTAAAACACAATTTGCAAACACCAAATTTCAGGTTATAATGTTTGCAACTAAATGTTAGTTTTCAGTTCAGCAATGGCTATGCCAGCCAAAATGTTACTATCATGATTTCCATTTAAAGTTTCCTTTTACAAAGACCAGTAGATTTTCAACCCAGTCTGCTTCAATAAACACAGGTTAAACAGTGCTTCTTAGAAAAGCCTTTGTCACGCACACAATGAACTTCCATGGTACATTATTATGGGCAAATAAAATAGCTGGATGGGGCTCCTAAACTGTGATTATTTTATTACTACTCTTTAGACTCACACAAGCCTAGATCCCTGGGTGGGAAATCTAATCATGTATTTAATTTTTTCTTTTTTTTTTTTTTTTTTTTTTTTTGCTGGAGGGTTTTATATTTCCGCAGACAAAATTGGTTGCTATCTGCAATTTCTTAAACACAGTTTGCTTTGTTCTCAGCTGTGTGTGGCTATTTAGATAGAGTACAATGGCAACATTGTCAACCTTACCACTTTTCAATGCAATAGTCTGTCTTAAAATATCCATTAGCGTAAGCTTTGGGTGTTTCCATGTAGTAAGCTTTTTGTTCCCTTCACTTTTGCAACCTTCTTTATATTGCCTTGGAAAATATGTATTGAGCATTTGTGTTTAATGTGTAATATGACAAGTACTAAATAAGCCAAGTTTTCAGTGAATAGTTTAAGAAGAGATATGTGTAGATACTTTAGCCAGTTCATTTACTTTCAGTATGTAAAATTCACACATTGAAGCCTGAGCTGAATTTGAATTACTCCAGTAATTATTCTAGTTCTCTGTAAGAGTATCTAACTAAAATCTAAGATCCAAAGCCTGGGATTTTAACAATTTATTTCCAGTAAATTTTCTTGTATTAAATCTAACTAATCTTAAGTAAGTCTTATACCTACCAGTGGTTTTTTTTTAAAACTTTTTTAAAAAGCTGCTCACATAAAGTACATTGCTATATCCCAAACACCATCTGTGTGCGTGATACAATGTTAAACAATGTTAAACTCTCATTGGATTCAAAGTAATGAAACAAATAAATTTTCCACAAGAAAAGTAAAGATATGTTAATGTATTAGCTTTCGTACTCCTGAACCAGCAATCATTTACATAAAAGGTACCCTTCAACCAAAGAACAGTAATATGAATTTGAATAACACTTTGAGATGAGTAGAACCCAAAGATTAGTATAAATTAAAGTAAGCTAGATTTCTATAAATAAGACAAATATTGTCTATTAAAATGGTAATGTTCAATAAAAGTGTCACAATTACAGGTTTCCAATTATTTTCTCAAGATAATATTATTACCAGTTTAAAGTTATTGATAGTTTAAGATGCTAATGTTGGATTAAAGAGCTGAAAAAGACCATGCAACTGCATTTTAAAATTTCAGAAATACTAATATTGTCTTAAATGACTGTTAACAAAAGATTTGGTATATAAGTTGTGGTAGATAATGGAGTAAAATAGAAAATAAATTTACATGAACCTAGAAACTCCACCACGAAGTCTAGATCTCAGAGAGACTAGAAATATGTCAGGGCAGCTGCCAGTTTAATCGTATCCAAGCTACTTAGCAAATTAAAGATACATGTGGTCAGAAAAAGAGATATACAGTAAAGACAGATTCATCGAAACAAAACCTCTAAACCATATATAGTATGCTTAAAAAAATACACATAGGCTTTAAA
Organism: Cricetiscus sungorus; assembly: GCA_030556225.1. NCBI lineage: Eukaryota > Metazoa > Chordata > Mammalia > Rodentia > Cricetidae > Cricetiscus > Cricetiscus sungorus. The sequence goes on from JANBXA010000600.1 coordinate 39,036,011, forward strand.
GAGGAAAGAAAATGGATAAAGTAATTAAAAAAAGAGTGGCTAGGTGTGGTGGTACATTCCTTTAATCACAGAACTCAGGAGACAGAGGCAGGCAGATCTCTGGGAATTCAAGTCCAGCCTGGTCTACAGAGGGAGGAGAGGGAGAGAGTGAGACACATAGAGAGAGAGACAGAGAGAGAGAGAGAGAGGCAGAGAGAGAGAGAGAGAATTTTAAAAAGGCAATGTAATATAAAACACACAGAGATTCTCAGTACTATATGTTATTGTGTTGTCTTTGAATTGACTGTTGAGAAAAGAGCAATAGTTTCAAAAAGATATTTGTTTATATAGGTTATTAATAGAAGTTATTAATAAAAGTTATTAATCCAACTTACATATTTTGAAAATGCCTTGACTTCAAAATTTAAGTCTGAGAACATGTACTTTGGAAATGAAGTTCCTTTTTAGTTTTTACAATGTAAAGCTGTAGATGTCTTCCGGAATAATAAATATGCTTTGATCAAACATGAACCTCTTAAGCAGTGGCCCAGGTGATCCAGAATCCAATACAGCTGAAACAATGTACTTTCAGACTACTACAGCCAGAATTTAGCAAATTTCAGGGTTTTCTCGGGATATCCTTGGGATTGACAGTGCCCCAAATATCAGGAAGCAGTTCTATGTCCACATTCTCAAATATTGTTTATAAATGTTTGTTTTTGTTTTAAAGAGGGTTGGTTATAAATAGTTAATGACCACAGTCAATTTCTTTCCAAAGTGGGGAAAAAAGTTTAAAAAGGGAGAATAGGATATAGAAAAGAATACTTTGCATTGGTATGGATTTTGTCTTATTGATACAAATTTAAGGTCAATTTTGCTATATATACACTTGTTTAGATATTGTGTTTATATAGCTTACTTAAAGATGTAAAGTATATTTAAATTCATATTATAAATAATCACTTATAATAGTCAAAACTTATAGTCTGTTAGTTAGGTTTTCCCGATACACAGAGATGTTTCAAATGGATACGTATGGCATTAAAATGGCTTATTATGATTTTTCATGACAATGAGATATAACTGCTTCTGGCAGCACCATTTATCTCAGAGAGGAAGATGGGCATCAAAGAAACTTGCTATAGAGTTTCCCTTCAATGTGGCAAAACTGCTCTTTTCTGGACTGATTGACAGGATTCTGTCCAAACTGGACATGTAGGACCCACAGGAAAGTGATTGCTGAACTTGCAAAACAAGATGGTACAGACCTTCAGGGTTACTGCTTCATGAAAGAATCTGCCAGACATACTGCAGGACACAGAGGAAAATGACTGACAAATTGCCAGTACAGAAACTCCATTTGCAGTTTACTTAAGGAATTGTGCTAACTGTATTAGTTACTTTTCTACTGCTATGATAAAGCAGCACCACAAAGAGAATTTACAAAAGAAAATGTTTAATTTGGCTTACAGTTCTAGAAGGTTAGAGTTGATGACAGGTGAGTAGAGGCATGGTTGAAGGCAGGTAGAGAAACAACTGAGATCTCAGATCTTAGAACCACAAGCAGAAGGCAAATGCAGATAGCTAACCCAGGGGTGACAGAGTCTTTTGAAGCCACAAACTCACCACTAGTTCTACACTTCTTCTATCTAATCTTCTCCACTGGGATTACAAACTCACCACTAGTTCTACACTTCTTCTATCTAATCTTCTCCACTGGGATTCAAGTGGTTATATGAGTCTGTGATCAGTCATAGTGTAACACCATACTAACTCAGGCAAAAGTCATTAGCATTTACCAAAATTATGAAAATGAGAAAATCCTTTATATGAAAAGTATACAAAATGTCAACATTGGAAATATATAAAGAAGTGAAAAGACTGTAAGATATAAAGTTCTTTTTATTCAAAAAACAAACAATGCAAAGTAATTTCAGTGTAATATGCAATGACTGCTAATTCGATAAGTAAAGGGGGGAAGACGTTTAATGAAAATGAGAAAGTTGTAAATGCTTTGTGAAAAAGATCTCACTAGTCAAGTCAGATATCTGCTTCAGTAGATTTATTTATTTTCATTTTAAATAAGTCTTACTATCAAAATTACATTGACGTAAACATAGAATTTTGCTTCTCAGCTGTTCAAATAAGATTTTCCTTACAATTTTTATCCTTTTTATTTAAATTAGAAACAATATTATTTTACATATAAATGCCAGTTTCCTCTCCTTTCCATTCATTCTCCTATGCCCCCCATCCTATACCCCTTTTTCTCTATAGAAAGGGTGAGGCCTGATATGGGGGATCATCAAAGTCTGGCACATCAATTGGGGCAGGGCCTAGGCCCTCCCTTGTGTGGCTAGGCTGAGAGAGTATCCCTCTATGAGGAGTGGGCACCAAATGTCCACTCATACACTAAGTATAAATGATGTTCTATTACCAGGGACTATTAAAGGCTAGGCTCACAACAAATAATGGAATTTTGATCTTAACTTAATAGGAGATTATAGAATATTTTTTCTTGTCCTAAGTGAACTAACGATGAAACATTTATTCTACATCATTGAAGAGAACCTAAACATGATTTCATAATGAGCTATAATGCTATTTAACCAAATGCTCAAAACTTAACAAAAGTTAAAGAATCGTATAACTAATTTTTTTAAAGCCATCAAATATGGATTTTAAACATAGAACAAAGGGTTATCAACCTACAATTCACACTGCTAGAGAATCTAGGAATAAAGAAGACCCTAAGAGACATACATGATCCCCAAGAGAAGGAGAAAGGGAAAAAAAATCTCCTAAAAGATTGGGAGCATGGATGGAGGAGAGAGGGAGTAAAGAGAAAGAGAATAGTAGAAGAGGAGGGGAGTGGAGGACATGAGGGTATAGGATGATTGAATTGAAGGAAGAATAGAGAAGAGCAAGAAAAGACATACCTTAATAGATAGAGCCATTCTAGGTTCAAAGAGAAATCCAGCACTAGGAAAATGCCCAGTAATCTACAATGATTACCACAACTAAGAATCTAATTAATAGGAGAGAGGATATATTAAATGTCCTTCTCCTATAATGAGAACCTTATATGCCATACTAGATCCTTATATGCCATACTAGAACCTTCATACAGTAGTTGATAGAAGCGGAAGCAGGCACTCACACCTAAACACTGCGCTGAATTCCTGGAATCCAGTTGCAGACAGGGAGGAGTGATGAGCAAAGAGGTCAAAACCAGGCTAGAGGGCGCCACAGAAACTACTTTCTGAACAAAGGGGAGCTCATGGACACTAGACTGATAGCTGGGAAACCAGCATAGGACTGATCTAGACCCCCTGAATGTGAATTTTAGTTGAGTCCTGAGCAATCTATGGGGCCTCTAGCATTGGATCAGTATTTATACCTAGTATAGGAATGGTATTTGGGAACCCATTCCACATAGAGGGATATTCTCTCAGCCTAGATACATGGGGGGAGGTCCAAGTCCCTGCTGTAAATTATATGTCAGACTTTGAAGTCCCCCATGGAAGGCCTCACCTTCCCTGGGGAGCAGAAAGGGAGAAGGATGGGGGTTGGTAGTGGGAAGGGTTGAAGGGAAGGGAGGGGGAACAGGGATCAACAAGTAAAACAAGTTTGATTCTAATTTATACATAAATAAATAAATAATCCAACCAGATATCCACTAATTTAAAAATGGATAATTATGAATTTCAAATATTTTTGTTTTGAACTAGAAAATCTTATTTTTATTCTTATTTTACATATCAATCCCAGTATTCTCTCCCTATTACCCCTCTTCTCCTCTCCCTCCCTCCCATCCCCCCCTTATTCCCCCTGTCCACCCTCCCATCCCATTGCCACACCACCACTGCACAGGGAGGGTGATGTCTTCCAGGAGGGGTCAACACAATCTGTCAAGTCATTTGGAGTAGGGACTAGGCTCTCTCCTGTCTCTAGGTTAAGGGAGTATCCCTCCATGGGGAATGTGTTCCCAAAGTCCTTTTGTGCACCAGGGATACTTCCTGGTTCCACTGTCAGAGATCCCTTAGACTGCCCAGGCCTTCTAACTGAGACCCATGTTAAGGGGGTTTGAGTCAGTTCAATACTGGTTTCCCAAACTGGAAAATCTTAAAAGATTTATTATTTTTCCCTTTAATAGAAATGATTAAAATATGAACAGTTTTGAAAGGTAGAGTGTCATAAAAAGATATGGCTGAGTTTGATCAATTCCTCTTTGACTGTTAGACCTAAGGACTTTTCACAAGTGCCATTTGAGATTTTTAGAAAAAAAAATTCAGACTTACAAATGTAGAAGTTATTTTAGTCAAATGTCATTCTTGTTGAACTTAGTCAAATAATCAACAAAAAATGTAATGAGTCAGATTTAATTTTCATTCAAGAATCCAAATAGATGTAACTATGGAAGAAAATACCTGCTTCAAAGAAAATGTATATCATACCCATGATATAGTACCTTGTCCTTTATCCTACCATGTGCGACTACAATTTTCAAACTAATATTTTCAGTTTTTACGAGTGTCTCTTGAGAATTTATTCTGCCCTTTACTTGTTTCCTCAAACTCACTAAGCTAAACCTGCCTAGAACCAATCTAAAAAAAAAAAAACACACATTAAAACAAAACATGTATCATATACCTATGTGTTTCTATGTGGCCGACGGCTCTGAGAACAAGGCAAGGAATCTCTGGATTGCCACAGGGAACATGAAGCCAGCATCTGTTAGTATGCCTTGGGTGTCCTCTCAATACAAAAATTGGCCTTTCCTCCATTGTCATAGAAATTCTCCTTATGAAATCTCTGTATAAATTGTCAAGTGAACATGTTTTATAAGCTTGATTTGTGTTTTTACCTCAAATGATGTAAGATGATTTATTTGGAGCTAAGAAATAATATAAATAATTAAAGAGATGTATACTGTGAAGATTGACATTAGGCTACATAAGTGAAGAAGATACTCAAAGGGCTCAGGTCCTTGTTCTTAATGCATAAAAAACATTCAAATGAAAAATAGACTGATAATCTTCAAAGTAAAAAAAATATGTCCTAATTTATTGAGCAAGAGAAAGAACTAATATGAAATCTTCTTCTAACTAAAACATATCTGCTTCTTCTAGCCTTATTTCTAAGGAAGGAAAACCTTAGACAGGGTGTGTGTGTGTGTGTGTGTGTGTGTGTGTGTGTGTGTGTGTGTGTGTGTGTGTTTATCAGTACATATTGAAGTACTGGCGATTGAATTTAGTATTTCACAGATGCCAGGCAAGGGCTCTGCACCTAGATATACAAGTGAACCAGTTTTTACTTTATTTTAAGATAGGACCTCATTACGTTCCCAAGCCAGCCTTGTACTTGAGATCTCACTGCCTTAGGTTCTGGAGTAGCTTTGAGTACAGGCCTGACTCACAAAGTTCAACTCCTATTTATCTTTTACATTGCCTTATGTCAACCACATTCAGTCAAGTTGGCTCAGCTAGGTTTTCAACTACTCTAATAGTACCCTGCAGGAATATTCTGTCCACCTAGGTTCTCCATGTTCCTTTATCTATCATTTCCCTTTTTGTTGTTGTTGTTGTTGTAAAATCAAAGTTGACTCTATGCTCCCTCCATGCTGTAAAACTCAATTTGTCAGCTTTAATGTTTCTTACAGTATTAAAGTATACTTAATGGGAGAATGTAGTTTGAGAAGCAAAACAGGACATTGCACATTTAAACCTGCATAGTGTTCAATTCCTGAATGCAAGGTCTAAAGAAGGGGAAGAAAATGTGAAATCTAGATTTCAGGTCTGAGTCAAAGGAAAAAGCAGAGCAGGTAAAACACCAGAGAACATGGGATATTGAGAAGGCCCCTTAAGAGAGGAGACTGTAATATTTAAATCATAAATATCCTTCTTTCAGTATATCTGCCTCTAGAAGAAGTTTGAAAACAACCCCAATATGAACTATAAAATGTCTTCCAAGTGTTCTGTTATTCTCAGCCAACTCCTTTCTTACTGTCCTTAAAATCAATATTGCAATTAGTTCTTTATTGTGTCTGCCTTTGCTGCTAACCAGTAACCCTTTCAAAGACACTTTTACTTACTCTTTTGCCTCACATAAAATCCATGCTCAGTCTTTGAAGACAATGCCTGAGACAAGGATCATTGCTAATCAACTTACCAAGTGAAATAATTTATTTTAAAATATATTTTGAAATCATATTTTCTGTTTAGACCACTAACTTTTAGAAGCTAAAGAAAAATAATATTTCTATAATTGGAACTTCCAATGTAGCCTAAAGGTAACTCTTGTAGAGAGCTGAGAAAATTGTCCACTGTGTTACGCCATTCCCTCATTGTTTTGTCCTTTTATAGCTGTGTGTGTGTGTGTGTGTGTGTGTGTAAGCATAGGTGAATCCTAAATACTTAGAAAACAGAGTGAAAAGCTGTTTTCAAAGAAGGAAAGCAAACTGACCATGAATCTCTTCAAGGTCCCCATACTGTTCTCAAGGACATATCAAATTTAAACATATTTTACATGCAAAATCTATTAGTCTGAATCTGTCCAGAAAAAATAAAGAATAGACTCCAAGCATTGTCTTTTATTTAAGATTTGGCTCTCATTTGTAAAAACTCTACTTATTTATTTACAATTTTACCCACAATATCAACAAATGGAAGTAGGTTAGGTGCCTATAAACAGGTAATTACATAATGAATATACAGAGCATTTTTATTCATCTATAAAGAAAACTTTTCAGAAAAACATAAAAATGGATGTGTATGATAAACAAAATTTGAAAGATAAAAGCCATGGTTTCCCTCTCAAATGTAGATTCAGGGTGTGTGTGTATACACACACACACACACACACACACACACACACACACACACACACACACACTTATACACACACACAAACATGTGTGTGTGTGTGTGTGTGTGTGTGTAAGCATAGGTGAATCCTAAATACTTAGAAAACAGAGTGAAAAGCTGCTTCCAAAGAAGGAAAGCAAAAGGACAAGTGACATAAAAATAGAAAAAGGACAAAGGATTAGGGAAAAGATTTGGTAGGATGAGTCAAGGGAATAAGGGAGTGGAGCACAAAGGATAATCTGGTGAAACAGGCCGTGTTTGAAGCACTCTAATGATATCAACTATTTTGTTGTCTAACTTAAAAAGCAATAAAATGTACACATATCTCATGCACAGATATTCAACAAAGCCAGCCCACAGTTGTTCAGAGAATAAATGATGATGTTCAGACCTGCATTTGAAGAGGACATTTCTGACACTTTTACCTCCTGTCAGATTGCTAAATCTACACACAATTTTGCATACATAGAAGGATGTTGTAGGCATCCATTATCACCAAACTAAATCTTCCCACTTTTACAAAATAGGACATATAAAACGAATACAGTGGTTACTTTTTTTTAAAAAAAAAGGTTTTTTTCCAGATGTATTTTTTTAGAGATAATAATTTTATTTTATCTATGTGTCTGACTTGCTTGTATCTCTGTGCAGTATGAGTGAGCCTGGTGTCCACAAAGTCAGAAGAGAGCATTTGAATTGGATTCAGGGAGTGAAATCCAGGTCCTATGCAACAATAACATGTGCTCTTAACTGCTGAGCCACCACTTACTTTTAATCCACATTATTAAATTATTTAATCTAACCGGCCATATTTTTTTCTTTCTGTTGTTTAATTTTCCTGTCTACATACACAGATTTTGCTCCATTTCTTTTTAAAATCTGTTCTCTAGTAAGGAAAATATTTCAGTTCATTTCAAACCCTGTTTATTCAACTGTATTCACCAAAGGATAAATTGTTAAATTAAAAGATGGCATACTTAGAGCCTTTCTTCCTTTTATTTATTTATTATTATTAGTTTTTGAGACAGGGTTTCTCTGTGTAACTGCCCTGGATGTCCTGGAACTCACAGAGATCCACCAGTCTCTGCCTCCCAAGTGCTGGGATTAAAGGTATGCACCCCAACCACCTGGAGATTTTTCTTTTTAAAATAACAACAGCAACAACAACAATGTGCTATGATCTGTTATCCTAGCTAACTGAAGATCTGGTAAGGTATGAATGACATTTTTTTGTTTTTGTATTTTTTTTTTTATTGTGTCTTTCCTAAGTTCAGGGATTACCTGCACTTCACAGTAAATGCATCCTTGGTTGACTCTATTAACATTAGAAATGTTAAATGTAGTTTCAGCAGTAATTTTCTAGAACTCCATCTTGAGGCTATGTTAACAGAGGTTTTTTCCTGAAGGTCATTTCATTAGCAATAATATTTCAATCACAAGTAAATATCCAGCAAAATAATTTATCCTTCTAAATACTAACATCCTTTGAATTGTCAACCATAGTAGGAGCAAGTTCAAAGGGAAAATTCCATGTGTACTTCTGTTTACTAATAGTACCTTTAACATATATCTCTAATTTGTTTTTAATTCATCAAACATATATTAATGTTCTATGATTTTCAAACTTATTTTCAGTAACTATAAATTATGCATTCCCTTAAATGTAGTATTTCTTTTTGATTCTTTGTTCAAGTGTTTATAACAGAGCTATTTTCCTTATTCTAAAAGGAAAATGAACTGATGTTGTGTTTAAAAATGAATAAAGCAGCAATTTCATCTAAATGCAATTCAGTTTTAAACCTGTGATAAAATACACATGATACAAAATTTTCCATTTTACCCACTTAAAGTGTATCACTTAGTAGTGTTAAGTATACTCCCATTGTCACAAAATCTTAGCTAGAATGCTTTTCAGGTTAAAGAATTGAAGCTCTATGCCCATTAGATAATCTCTCAGCTATCTTTTGCCCTTAGTAAGTACTATCTACTTTCTGCTTCTGTGAGTTTCACTAATGTAAATACCTGCAAAGAGTTGATGCTGACAGCATTTGTGCTTTTATGACTGGATTATTTTAATTAAGTTAATGTCATTAAGCTTTATGTGGCACCACATTGCAGAGGAAGTGACTGCTAACATTTTTTTTTAAACATGATTTAAATACTCCACACTTTATAATTTTTAGGTAAATATTTAACTTTCTGCTTTACACTTACCCTAAGAAGCATTTTCTTATGCTTGAAATATTTCTGTGATCACTGTCATTATTCCTGAGTTCAATCCCACCATCACAAAAAGTTTAGGGGCACAATTTTCTTTGTCCATATAAATACATTCATATCTATACATTTGCTACTTATTACCCAATGTACTCTCCTCATCCCATATGTTTTGAACCAAGCTTGGATTTCATTTAATTGGAGTGTTCAATTTATCTTTTGTTTTCATTTTGTGTTTTAAACAAAACACTTGTTTTTTGCTTTGGCTAACTGAATTCTTGGCATTAATTTAACTATTAACTTAATACTGTTTTGTTTTTTTGTTTTTTTTTAAATACATATGACCAGATACTGTATTTTAGACACTTGCAATGTACTGTGATGTAATATTAGGAATGCTGTAACACCTGTATTTCTGATTTACTTGAGATTAAAAGATTTTAAGGGAGGCAAGATTCTTCCATTCATTACTCTAACAGCTCAGAAGGTACAGTGGTGGCAAAAGCCAATTAGTAAATTTATAAAAGTAAAAATGTAAATTAGTCTTAAATCTAAGGTGATAGAAATATTATTTTTGGGGTGATGAAAATCATGAAAAAGAAATCTCAGAAAGTAATACTTTGGTTGTTAAAGACAGTTATCTTTGAATTAGACTACAGACATTCTAACCAGAAGCTAACTAGAAGAAATACACAGGCAAAGAACTTTATGAAATGAAAATGAAAAAGTAATGAAAGCCAATTTGTACATCAAGGGAGCAGACACAGGAGGAAGTCCTTGGAAACAAGGAAGGCTCAAAACCATTGGAGTGTTTAAATCCATGGAAAGACATAGGTCACAAGAAGAGTAAACACATATTGTATACTTGGAAAGGTATTTTGTGAGTCACAATGGTCATAGTACACTTCTTTGCTGATAGCAGTGAGGATGTAAATGAAGAGGTGGATGAAGCTAAAAGTACATTTCCCTTATTACTGGATTCGATTTGATGTTGGAAGGTAGGAAGGTAGTAGACAAATCTTGGGTTTCTGGACTGTACAGCTAATTGGATGGTGACACCATATTTATAAAATACTGGGAATAGGGCTTTTTGGAGGAAGATCAGGTGATTTTGAGTAATGTCTAATGTCAAGTGGTGCAATTGTCTGAAACTAAACTTTGTGATATTTTAAATCTTAACTGTTGTTTATAAATTTCTGTTTGCTACTTTTGAGAAGCAGTAAACAAAATAACTGTTAGAAATAACCTGAAAAAGGGAAAAAATATCTTAGCTCATATTGCCCAACTTTCATTCCATTTTTGCTTAGTCCCATGTACTTGAGGAAAATATCACGGTTTAGAAAGAAGATAGCTAGATATTTACCTCATGGAAGACAGAAAGCAGAAAGCAGCAGCAAACAGTCAGGGGTAATGTATCTTCACTTTCAGTAACCAGTCACACTTATAGCCACCAATAGACTCTATCCACCAAAGCTACTGGACCTCCAACCCTTGGAATACTAAGAGTGTTTTAAAAACCTGAGCCAGTGGAGGAACTTTTCAGACTTAACAACAGCTATGTATATTAGTGTAGGCTATTTGTCTCATGTTTTTTTGCAGTGGACACTGAAACCTTTTCTTAAGTGTCTCTATAAAATATTTTAGGTTTGTAAAATACATTATTTCCCATGAAGTACACCATTTTTGTACGCCATATATCAGACATAAACATATACCATCAAGTTAAGTGTATCATTCTGAGTTCTATATTAGAAAAGGTTGTCATATTATTTGGATCAGTATGGGGGCTGGTGGGGGCAACAGGGGAGAAGGGAGGGTGCAGGAACTGGGATTGACATGTAAAACAAGCCTGTTTCAAATGTAAATAAAAAATTATCAGAAAAAAAGAAATAAGTTTAAAAAAAGCTAAGAAAATTTATTGTATTCAACTGTTTAAGTTATGACATCCTAGTGATAAACTTCATCCGTGGTTGGCAAATTATGGTTCTTCCCCAGTGCCCTCAACCAATTAAAGATGAGTGTACATTTCTGGACTTAGTGAACTCAACTGAGGAGGAATCCAGGAGTTTGTGTTTTTTTTTTTTTTTTTCAGACCTCAAAATGATTGCCTTGATTCTACATCTAGTAACCATTGCCGCAGGAAAGCCAGTTTATGGATATGATAGTAAGGAAATATTCTTTAGGACATATTCAAATTATTCTCAGAAAGACTGCATTAAAAAAAACCTATGGATTTTGCCTGTTGGCAGTAGGTTTGAAACTGATAAACAGTTCCTGGAATGTTCGTTATTGGCATTTCGTTGTATAGAGATGATCAGTATTGGGGCGTGAGTGGTTGAAGTTAAAGTAGAAGCAGAGATGTACTGAACTGAGCACCAATCTTAAATTTGCATCAGTGGAAATGGTTTCATCTTAATAAATGACCAGACAGAACACAGATAAGTGGAAATTACCCAATAGGTCATCTTAAGTTTGGTTGCTGTTAAAAATTTCTATACTTTCCTTCAGGATTATGATAAAATTGGGAAGTGATTTGAAATTACATGTCATTTTAAATTTATCAGGAGTGATTATTTTGAGACTTAAGATAATTTGATAATAGCAGGTTTAAGTGATATGTTTCATGCTCTTCCTTCACAAAACTATGCACACACATGCACAGATAGTTGTATAGAGTTTGACTTTAAAAATTCAGAAGTACAGCCATCATTTATGATTGAACAATTTATATGATTAAGGTATACACCTCTATCATTCAAATTTACTGACAGCTAATTAAATATGATCTCAGTAGGGAAGACTTAACATTCATTCTACTTAAATTGACTGCTAGAGGGAAAATTTCAATGGTAGTCATCTTGTTTCTTTGAATTCATGGGAGCAAAACCTCTCAGCACATTTAAAATTAATAAGATGCTGAATATACTCCACATAGAGCTATTCTTCTCACTCATTTGAAATAAAAAAATCTAACTTTTCTGCTTTGTTTCTTAATTTTAGCAAAGATCATAAAAGTTTCAGTACATCGTATTATCCAGAGCACATTATTTTTCCCTAAAAGTGTTAAAGGCTTTGATTAAAAATCCATTGATTTCCATAAGAAAAGGATTTCATACTTACAACTTTTTCTGCATCAAGAGTAGCTCCATGAGTTTTAGTTCAATTTGGGCCTTCTGTTGCAATAATAGCATGGCTCCCATATGAGGCATTCAAAATCTCCCGAAATTTCAGTATTCGATTTGGCTTTAATATATCTCCTCTTCAATTGACCGCCAGGCATTCAAAGTACACTCCAGATGAATAACTATCAATTTGTTAAGTAGTGCAGACAAATGGTTACACATAGCAATGTGCACAAATATGATGGCTGTGGATGAGGAAGTAAAATTACATCGGTAAAGTCACTTACTTTACTTGTCCACCTGTGTTCCATGACTGGAACTCATGAAAGGTAGAAGAGAACTGACCACACAGTCTGGTTCTTTGATGTCTACATGCACTCTGTAGCACAGGGTTGCCCACATATATCACCCACATCACCCACTTTTCTCTTGTGCACACACTGATAATGGCTACGATTTAAAAGAATGATTTAGAAGAACTGTGTGACCTCCCTTTAAATTAAGAAAAAGCATCAGACAAGCTTCACTGTGAGAAAGAAACATACATTCTCAGATAAGATTCTTGGTAAATATTTTGAATTCTGAAAAGTCTAACACATAAATGAATGGATATGAGTATTGTTCTTTCATGGTCTATGAAGAATAGTGCCAGTATTTTGATGGTGATTGCATTGAATCTATAATTGCATTTGGCAAGATTTCCATTTTTACTATGTTGACCCTACCTATCTAAGAGCATTGGAGATCTTTTCACTTTCTGGTATCCTCTTTAGTTTCTTTCTTAAAAACCCATAGTTCATGTTGTACAGGTCTTTTGCTTGTTTGGTTATCATTACTGCAAGGTATTTTATATTGTTTTTGGCTATTGTAAAGGGTGGTGTTTCTCTGATTTCTTTCTTGGCCCATTTATCATCTGTACACAGTAGGGCTACTGATCTTTTTGAGTTTATCTTGTATATTGCCACTTTGCTGAAGATGTTTATCAGCTATAGGAATCCCTGTTGGATATTTTTGGGTCACTTATGTAACCTATCATATCATCTGCAAATAGTGAAAGTTTGCCTTCTTCCTTTCCATTTTATATCCACTTGATTGCCTACTTGTTGTCTTATTGCTTTAGCTAGAACTTCAATATTGACAATATTGAAGAGATAAGACTTTAGAGGATGTAGGTTTGATGTTAGCTGTTGGTTTGCTGTATATTGTTTTTATTCTATTTAGGTATGTTACTGTTATTCCTAATCTCTCTAAGACCTTAATCATGAAGAGGTGCTGGATTTTTTCAAATGCTTTTTCAGCATCTAGTGAGATGATCATATGGTTTTTCTTTTCCAGTTTGTTTATATTGTGGATTACATTGATGGATTTTCATATATTGAACCTTCCCTGCATGTCTGGGATGAAGCCTACTTCATTGTGGATGATTATTCTGATGTGTTCTTGGATTCCATTTGCCAGTATTTTATTGAGTATTTTTGCATAAATGTTCATGTAGTTCTCTTTCTTAGTTGTATCTTTTATTTGGAAAAACAAACAAACAAACAACAAAAGACAAGATAGCCAAAACAGCCCTGTACAATAAAGGAACATCTGGAGGATTCACTATCCAATCTCAAGCTCTATTATAGAGCTATAGTCCTGGAAACAGCTTGGTATTGGCACAAAAATAGACAGGTAGAAAAATGGAATAGAATTAAATATCCATATATTAACCACATACCTACAAAAACCTAAATTTTGACAAAAAACTAAAATTATACAATGGGGAAAAAGTATTTTCAACAAATAGCACTGGCATAACTGGTTGCTGACATGTAAAAGACTGCAGATATATCCTTATTTATTACCATTCACAAAACTTAAATCCAAATGGATCAAAGCCCTCAATATGAAAACAGCCATGTTGAAACACTTAGAATAGAAAGTGGGAGGTACCCTTGAATGAATTTGTACAGGAAATCACTTCATGATCATAACACCAGTAGCACAGACACTGAGATTGATTATTTACAAGTGGGACCTCCTAAAACTAGAAGCTTCTATAAGGTAATGGACACATTCAATAAGACAAAACAGCAGCTTACAGAATGGGAAAAGATATTCACTTACCTCATACCTGACCAAGGACTTATGTCCAAAATATGGAAATAACTCAATAAGCTACTCACCAAAACACCAAACAATCCAATTAAAAAGTGGGATACAGAACTAAATAGAGAATTCTCACTAGAGGAATCCAAAATGGCTGAAAAACACTTAAGAAAGTGCTCAACATCTTTAGCCATCAGGGAAATGTAAATCAAAACAACGCAGAGATACCATCTTATTCCTGACAGAATGGCTAATTTAAAAAACAAAACAAAACAATACAAAACAAAAACAAACAAACAAACAAACAAAAAACACTAATGACAATCTATGCTGATAAGAAAGTGAAGAAAGGGAAACACTCCTTCATCAATTGCTATAGTTATACAGCCACTTTGCAAACCAGTATGGTGGTTTCTCAGGAAAATGAGAATCAGTCTACCTCAAGATCCAGCAATTCCACTCTTGGGCATATACCCAAAGGATGCATATTCATACAACAAGGACTGACATTCAACTATGTTCATAGCAGCATTATTTGTAACAGCCAGAACCTGGAACTAACCTAGATGCTCCTCAACGGAAGAGTGGATGGAGAAAATGTGGTACATTTACACAGTGGAGTATTACTCAATGGGGGAAAAAAGAAAAAGAAAAGAAAACAAACAAACAAACAAAAACAATAGAATCCTGAAATATCCAGGCAAATGGGTGAAAATGTAAGAAACCATCCTGAGTGAGGTAACTGAGTCACAGATAGACAAACATGGTATATACTCACTCATATATGAATATTATACATAGAGCAAAGGACTGGTAGCTTATAATCCATACCACCAGAGAAACTAGGAAACAAAGAGGACCTTGAAAAAGAAATACATAAATCTCTGAAGATGGGGAAAGGGACAAGAACTCCTGAGAAAATTGGGAGCATGGGGGAGAGGAGAGGGAGGCAGGGGGAAGACTAGCAGGCAGGAGATCAAGAGAGATCAGGAAGACTGAATCAGGAGAGGAATAGAGAAGAGCAAGAAAAGAGATGCCTTAAATGAGGGAGCCAGTAAAGGTTTAAGGAGAGATCTGGCACTAGAGAAATGTTCAGAGATCCGAACCCCAACTAATAGTCTAGGCAATAGTGGAGAGGCTACTTTTGGTGACCTTCCCCTAAAATGATATTGATGACTACTTTTAATTGCAGTCCTACAACCTTCATTCAGTAGCTGATAGAACCACAAGCAGACACTCACAGCTAAGCACTGAACCATATTCCTGGAATCCAGTTATTGAGAGGGAGGACGGGATAAGATAAGAAAAGCAGTCAAGACTAATGGATAAACCTACAGAAACAGCTGACCTGACCTAGTGAAAGCACAGGGATCACAATTGTAAAGCTGGGGAACCAGCATAGGACTGAAACAAACCTTCTGAATGTGGATGTCAGTCAGGAGGCCTGGGCTGTACATGGAACCTCTCATGGTGGGACCAGTATTTATCCCTGTTGCACAAATGGACTTTGGGAACAATTCCCTATGAAGGGATACTGTTTCAGCCCAGATACATGGAGAAGAGCCTAGGTACTCCCCAAAATGATGCGACAGAGTTTCATTATCCCCCAATGGAAGGCCTCACTATCCTTGAGGAGTAGGTGGGGGTGAGTTGGAACAGTTGGTGGGGGTCGTGGAAAGCTGGGAGGGAGAAGGAACAGGGGGATTGTTATGTAAAACAAGATTGCTTCTAAATAAAAATTTATAAAAAGAAAAACTGAGAAGAAATAGAATTATTTGCTGATCTTCAGGTATGAAATATGAATCCATTCTTTCAAATATTCCTGTAAGATTCAGTTTTTTGGCAGACATTTTTCTTCACTTCATCATGTAAACACTCTGATTTTCATGGATATACTATTTTCAGATGCCACATTAACATTTTACTACTGTTTATAATTACTCTGCACATTCATATCTTCCTAATTGGTATTGTCCACAACTTCAGAAAGTCTGAACACTATTGGTTAAGAGTTACAAGGCATCCCATTATTAACACAGTTGTCACATAATACATTGCTTTTCTATGCAATTTATATGCATCTAAAACACAGACTTTTTAAACTAGAAAATAATTTACATGAAGTTATATTATCTTTTAATTACTATTCAGTTCATTTTGATTCCTACATCCGTGTTTCTATATGTACAATTTGCATCAATATCACTCTCCAGTGAGGTAGACTTGAAAACTACACATTAGGAACCACTTCCAAGGTCATGATGATGCTACTATTAGATCCCTTCCAAAGAGCCTTGAGGTACCCATATCCAGAGGCAAGAAGTACCTCATCAATTTGCTATGACAATGCTAACTGTTTATTTAAATGCTGTTATTTAAAATTGTAGCTTTTGGAGAGTCATAAAATTGGGGTCTTTAATCTTGTGTTCTCTAAATATACAAGTAGACAAGAGTTGGCCACATGAAAAGTCTAACAACTTGAATTCTCATTACTTGAGAAGACAATTGCGCAGTGTGCAGCAGGCAGGCAGGCTGCTGAATTACAACCTAAGCTGAACCTAGTGGTTCAAATGGATGTGGTTAATAAGGGGAGGTTCTTCTGTATGCTGTTAATATATGTTTCTTTTATTGGTTTAATAAAACACTGGCTGTCCAGTAGCCAGGCAGAAAGTATATGTGAAGTGACCAGATTAGAATTCTGGGAAGAGAAAGGCAGAGAGGGAGTTGTTAGAGAGATGCCATGTAGCCACTGAAGGAGTAACATGGGTGAGTATTACAGGTAGGCCATAGCCTCTTAGCTTAATAGAAATGTGTTAATAATTAAGAGAGATCTAGCCAATAAGAAGCCTGAGTCATCAGTCAAGCAATGTATACTTAATATAAATCTCTGTGTTTATTTGGGACTAAGTGCTTTAGGGCCATCAATGCCAGTCAACTTCTTTCTTCTTAGTCCTGTCAGACATGGGAAAGCCACTGATTCTGAGGAGTTAATGTTTTCACTTAGTCAGTCATCCCACCTGGCAATTCCTACCCCTCTTTGTCCAAAGATATCTATGCGGTCTCTCTCCAGCAAGAACTGGTGTGTATGTCCATCCATGAAGGTGAAATTTCAGGTGGCTGGGATAAACATGGGCATCTCAACCTTCTCTGCCCTTTGCAGTATAACAAGGCAAAGAAAGCCACCCACAAGAGAGGAGAAATGGCTAATATTTTGGAGAAATATATTTGTACTGTTGAAGATGGAAAGCTGCAATATATGGAAAATTAGTACATTTTATGGTAGACACATAAAAAACCCTCATACTTTGGTAAATATGTTTCCACTTTTCCTATGTTAAAATCCCCAACCTCAAAAGCTGTCTCCATTTCTTTTTTTAAATATTGGTGCTTAGAAATATTTAAAAGACATTTCCAGCTTCATTTTTTCCCCATTGTCATTATTTAATGAACCATTTCAGGTTACTTTTGAGACAGGTGGAATGAACTCAGATACACATACATATATCTGAAAATAATTTTATTTTTGATAAAACAACAGGTGTCAGTATTTAGTTAATTGTATTTGCCTGACTTTGGAGTTCTGACAGAAAACACCCTCAGATGCTGCCAGTAAGAGCATCACCTGTGCACATTCACTATGTTCCCTTTTAAAAGGGCCCTGCCCACCTCCCATCCTTCTCTTTCTTTCTCTCCCTCTCTGTCTATGCTTCTCTCTCTCTCTCTCTCTCTCTCTCTCTCTCTCTCTCTCTCTCTCTCTCTCTCTCTCTCTCTCTCTCTGACTCTCTTTGACTCTTTTCCTTTTCTCCTACTTCTCCTGTCCCTGTAAGCTGGTCTCTCCTCTTTCTCCTTTTTTATGATCCTTTTATTCACAATAAAGGCTCACTCTGCTTGAACTGTGTAGAATATCATCTTTCTCTTGAGAGCTGCTTATTTTAAATTACAGCAGCATGTGCAAATTTTCTCCGTTACTTAGGTATTATTAATTTAATGTGGTGTAGAACTTTCATTTTGATTTTAATTGTAAATATAAAAAATTCTAAATGTAAATGTAGCAGAATTTAAATTACTTTTATTTTAACTGGTAAATGAAACATAAACATTGTAGTATTATGTGATGTATCTTTACATTTAATTTAGCTTTCCTGAAATTTGTTGACTATACAAAATAATTTTAATTATAAACCAATCTATGCTAAAAAAAATGAACTGCAACAGAGAAGTAAGGGGGCTCATTTGACTACAGCTCAAATGTCCATATTCTTTCCAAAGGTGACCACTGACATAGCCTTGATGCAGAAACTTCCCATCTCTTTGCTATAAATGTGCAAGCATGCATTTGACTGTTGAGTCCTTTTGCACTTACTCCTTTCTCTATTGCTCTGGTAAATTGTTGCTTCTTTGATCTCATAGTCGCTGGGTGTGCTCCTTACAGATTTATGGCTCTATTTCTGACTCATCTAGATCTGTCCCATCTAGATGAGGAGGTGTTATCTGAAGAGTCCAGTTAAGAAGTGTATCTCTGTTGCATTGATTTTTTGTATTGTTTTCCTGGTTTCTATTTTATTAATTTCAGCCTTCAAATTGATTATTTCTTGGTGTCTACTCCTCCGGGGTGAGTTTGCTTCTTTATGTTCTAAGGGTTTCAGTTGCACTGTTAATTCTCTAATGTGACTATCCTTTGTTTTCTTCATATGGGAACTTAGTGCAATGAACTTCCCTCGTAACACTGCTTTCAAGGTGTGCCATAAGTTCGGATATGTCGTGTCCTCATTCTCATTAAGTTTTAGAAAGTCTTTAATTTCATACTTTATTTCATCTTTGACCCAGGTGTGATCTAATTGCATATTGTTCTTTTTCCATGAGTTTGTAGGGTTTCTGTGATTTGTGTTGTTGTTGAATTCCAATTTTAAAGCATGGTGATCTGATAAGATACAGGGAACTATTCCAATTCTTTGTATCTGTATATGTAGTTGATTTTAGAGAAGGTTCCATGAGGAGCATAGAAGAAATATATTCTCTTGTGTTTGGATAGAATGTTATATAGATGTCTGTTAAACCCAGTTGAGACATGACTTCTCTTAGTTCTTCTGTTTCTTTGTTGAGTTTCAGATTAATGGTCCTGTCTAGTGGTGAGAGTGGTGCATTAAAGTCTTCCACTATAAGTGTGTGAGGTTTTATGTGAGCTTTGAGTTTTAATAGCATTTCTTTCACAAATGTGGGTGCCTTTGTGTTTGGGACATAGATGTTCAGAATTGAGACTTTGTGTGATGGATTTTTCCTGCAATGAATATGAAATGACCATCTTCATCTCTTTTGATTAATTTTGGTTTGAAGTCTAACTTGTTAGATATTTGGATAGCCACACCTGCTTGCATCTTGTGTCCATTTTATTGGAAGATCTTTTCCCAGCCCTTTACCCTGAGATAATGTCTATCTTTGAAACTCAGATGTGTTTTTTGTATGCACAGAAGAATGACTTCTGTCTTCATATCCATTCTTTTAGCCTGTGTCTTTTTATAGGTGAGTTTAGACCATTAATGTTGAGGGACAGTAAGGTCCATTGATTGTTAATGCTTGTTTGTTTTAGATTTGTTTTTGGCAGAGTTATTGTGAATATATTTTTCCTGCTTTACCCTTGGTTTCTGGTGAAGTGGGATTATCTGTTACCTATATTTTTGTGAGCGTAGTTAACTTCCTTTGGTTGGAATTTTCCTTCCGAATTTTCAGTAAGGCTAGATTTGTAGATACCTATTGTGAAAATCTGGCTTTCTCATTAAATACCTTGTTTTCTTCATCTATAATGATTGAGAGTTTTGGTGGGCTCGGTTTTTTTGAGAAAATCAACAAGATAGACAAACCATTAAGCAAATTAACAAACAAGCAGAAAGAGAACATTCAAATTAAAGTCAGAAAGAAAAAGGGGGACATAACAGTGGACACAGAGGAAATCCAGACAACTTTCAGGTCATATTTTGAAAACCTGTACTCCACAAAATTTGAAAATTCAAGGGAAATGGACAAATTTCTGGATAACTATCACTTACCAAAATTAAATCAAGAACAGACAAACAACTTAAATAGACCAATAACCCCCAATGGCAAACCGAATCCAAGAACACATCAGAGATATGATCCACGATGACCAAGTAGGCTCCATCCCTGTGTTGCAGGAATGGTTTAACATATGAAGGTCTATCAACATGATCTACCATATAAACAAACTGAAAAAGAAAAACCATAGGATCATCTTCTTAGATGCTGAAAAAGCCTTCAACAAAATGCAACACCCTTTCATGAAAAAGGTCTTGGAGAGATTAGGGATAACAGGAACACACCTAAGCATAATAAGAGCAATATACAGTAAACCAACAGTCAACATCAAACTGAATGGAGAGAAGCTTAAGGCGATTCCTCTAAAATCAGGAAGAAGACAAGGCTGTCCTCTCTCTCCATATCTCTTCAATATAGTACTTGAAGCTCTATCTAAAGCAATAAGACAACAAAAGGAGATCAAGGAAATCCAAATGGAAAGGAAGAAGTCAAACTGTCTCTATTTGCAGATGATATGATAGTTTACATAAGCGACCCAGTAAACTCTACCAGGGAACTCCTATAGCTGATATACACCTTCAGCAAACTAGCAGGATAGCCCTACTTTATTCAGAAGACAAAGAGGCTGATAACAAAATCAGAGAAAGATCACCCTTTACAATAGCCACAAACAACATAAATTATCTTTGGATAACACTTACCAAACATGTGAAAGACCTATACAATAAGATTTTTGTGTCTTTAAAGAAAGAAATTAAAGAAAATACCAGAAAAGTGAAAGATCTCCTATGTTCTTGGATAGGAAGGATAAATATAGTAAAAATGGCAATCTTGCCAAAAGCAATCTACAGATTTAATGCAATAGCTATTAAAATCCCAACACAACTCTTCACTGACCTTGAAAAGAAAATAATCAATGTTGTATGGAAAAACAAAAGACACAGGATAGCCAAAACAACCCTGTACAATAAAAGAACTTCAGGAGGCATCACCACCCTGACTTTATGCTCTACTACAGAGCTATAGTTCTGAAAACAGCCTGGTATTGGCACAAAAATAGACAGTAGACCAATGGAATCAAATAGAAAATCCTGATGTTAACCCACACACCTATGAAGACCTGATTTTAGACAAAACAGCTAAAATAATACAATGGAGGGAGGAAAGCATCTTCAACAAATGGTGCTGGCACAATTGGATAATAGTGTGTAGAAGACTGCAGATAGACCCATGTCTATTGCCACACACAAAATACAAGTCCAAATGGATGTAAGACTTCAACATAAATCCAGCCACACGGAACCTCTTAGAAGAGAAAGTGGGAGGTACCCTTGAACAAATTGGTATAGGAAACCACTTCCTGAACATAACTCCAGTAGCACAGACTTTGAGATCAACAATTAATAAATGGAACCTCCTAAAACTTAGAAGCTTCTGTAAGGCAAAGGACATAGTGGACAGGACCAAACAGCAGCCCACTGACTGGGAAAAAATTTTAACCAATCCTATAGGTGACAAAGGGCTGATCTCCAAAATATACAAAGAACTCAAGAAACTAGTCAACAAAACACCAAATAACCGTATTAAAAAATGGGGTACAGAATTGAAGAAAGAATTCTCAATAGAGGAAATCAAAGAGGCTGAAAGACACTTAAGAAAGGGCTCAACATCCTTAGCTATCAGGGAAATGCAAATCAAAACAACTTTGAGATACCATTTTACTCCTGGCAGAATGGCTAAAATTAGAAACACCAATGACAACTTATGCTGGAGAGGATGTGGAGAAAGGGGAACACTCCTTCACTGCTGATGGGAGTGAAAGCTCGTATAAACATTTTGGAGATCTGTATGGCGGTTCCTCAGGAAAATGGGAATAAGTTTACCACAGCACCCAGCAATTCCCCTCTTAGGTATATACCGAAATGACCCACATTGGCAACGAATATATCCCCCCCCCGCTGGCTTCCTGGTCCCCCCGCTGTGCCAGCCCCAAATAACATGCTGAGACTCTGTATTTGATACAATGCTGTTGGTCTTTTACTTTTTTCTTATCGGCTAGCTCTTTCTTA
Organism: Cricetiscus sungorus; assembly: GCA_030556225.1. NCBI lineage: Eukaryota > Metazoa > Chordata > Mammalia > Rodentia > Cricetidae > Cricetiscus > Cricetiscus sungorus. Next base: position 39,058,406 of record JANBXA010000600.1, read on the forward strand.
ATGAGTAACCCATTTCTATTACTCTAAGTATTTCCACGTGACTCATCTTACACAACAGTGGGCCTGGCATGCTGCTCTCTTAACTCCATGCTGACTCCTCTTAACTACTTACTCTTTCCTCCTAGTCTCCTAGCCCCACTTATCTTGCTTTCCTATTGGCCATCAGTGCTTTATTCATTATCCAGTATGAGAAACATATTTCAGAATAACATCTCCCATCATCTCCTCTTTTCTGTCTAAAATAAGAGTTTTAATCTTAGCATAGCAAAATATATCACACAACAGTTATCAAATAAGAATCACAGCAATATTTATTCCATTAACATTTAGCAAGATTTAAAGAAAACATTCTCTTGCTGGCGGGATGCCAAGAGGAGATGATCAGGTGGAACCTGCTGGTGTTCATATGTCTATGTTGTGAGTTATTTCTCCTTAAATAAACATCTATTTAGCCTGTTTGTTTCTCCTGATCCCTATTAAACATCAATACACATCCATGCAACATAGACATGTGCTTTACTATGTTCATAGCAGCATTATTTGTAATAGCAAGAATTTGGAAGCAACCTAGATGCCAATCAACTGAAGAATGTATAAAGAAGATGTGGCACATCTACACAATGGAATACTACTCTGCAGAAAAAAATAACATAATCTTGAAATTCACAGGCAATTGGATGGAACTTGAAGAACCCATCCTGAATAAGGTAACCCAGTCACAAAAAGAAGGACAGCATATATATTTGCTCATATATGGATTTTAGATGTAGAGCAAAGGATCACCAGCCTATAATTCACAGAACCAGAGGAACTGAGATACAAGGTGTATTCTAAGAGATTCATGTATGGTCCTTCACAAATGGGGGAAGGAACAAGTTCGCCAGAGCACATGGGAAACGGGGGGGGGGCAGTGAATGGAGAGAGAACTAACAGTAAGAGAAGGGGAAGAGAGGAAAGTACGTGTGACTAGGTAGATTGATTCAGGGTAGGAATAGAAGACAGAAGAGAGAGCAAGGGAGAGAGAGAGAGAGAGAGAGAGAGAGAGAGAGAGAGAGAGAGAGAGAGACAGAGAGAGAGAGACAGAGAGAGACAGAGAGAGACAGAGAGAGAACATAAAAGATGGAGCCATTATTGGTTTGAAGTGACAACTGAATCTAAAGAAAGGTCTGGAGACCTACAAGACTGACTCCAACTAACAATTGGAGCAACCTTGAAAAGGCTACCATAAATGCCCTTCCATGATAGTGAGATCAGCAATTAAATTATCCACCATCATGGAGCTCTCATCTAGTACCTGTTGGAAACAGAAGCAAACATCCATAACTAAACACTGAGTCGAACTCTAATCCAGATGCAGAGAGAGGGGACAATACCAGGTTGCAGAAACACACAAAGACAGCTGACCTGAACAAAAAGGAGCTAATGCCCCCCCCCAGACTGATAGCTGGGAATCCAGCATGGGACTGACTCAGGCCACCTGAATATGGGTCTCAGCTAGAAGGACTGAGCAATCTGGGGGACCTCAGACAGTAGAACCCGGATGTATTCCTGGTGCACAAAAGGACCTTGCAGACATATCCCCCATGGAAGGACACCCCCTTAACCTAGAGACAGGAGAGAAATTCTAGTCCCTACTTCAAATGACTTGACAGATTTACATCACCCAACCTGGATAGCATAGCCCTTTAAGTGGAATGGGGGTCAGGGAATGGGAAGTGAGGGTGTCCAGGGTGCATGTCACAGGAGAAAGAGGGTACGAGGGAGGGAGGGATGGACACAGGGTCAGAGGGAGGGAAAACTGGGATTGACATGTAAAATTTTAAAATTGTTTTAATAAAAAAAGATAATATTAAATAAAATAGAAGTGTTTCTTTGGCCAAAATTATTATTATTCCAGAAAGAAATTTGAGCTTATCCTGTTTAATGTTTGCATTAAAAGCCCTGATAAAAGCAGACTGAATCTTTGCTCTATGGGAACAGAGAATACATAAATTGTTAGGATGTGTATGTAAGTAACACTATTGACAACAAATTGTGACCAGACTTTAGTGAACATCCATTTTGTCTGATTCAGTCTCTCAATGAAACTTGCAAAAGTAATGATGGGCCTTCATCTGCACTTCATCTTCATTGTGCACATATTGTTATTCCCGCTGATTTCATAGTACTGAAATCAGTACTATGAAAGTGAATCTGTGGACACTCCCCAAGCTCACACAGATGTTGAACAGCAGGTGGGGTGTGAAGATAAGAAACACACTCAGAAAAGAATCTCTTACTTTCTCCACTTATTGCTTCACAACAAAGATAGGATTCTTCCAACAGTAAATACCAATACAGTATATGGAAATCCATATAGAAATCTTATAGGAATTGTTTAGATTCTTCTCCATACTCCTAAGAAAAACACTATTTCTTATGGCTGGAAAATAGCCGTGGTGTAATTCTTTACATTTTTGCAATGGTCTATAGGACACATTTCCACAGATAAAAGGCAGCAATTGCCCCCTGCTTCTCTACACTGTATTATAGAGATGGACAGCTGTAAGATTTCCAGGAAATTATTCTCTTTTGATCTGACTCATACAATATACAATATTCTGCATGAAAATAGGTAGGATTGAATACGGCAAGCACAACTGAAAAAGCAAGCTCTCTGTAGTCTCAATTTAGCATTTAATTTTATTAGCTACAGAAAGGTGGACTGATTTTTTCCACAGGTGTAAGCAATATGCATAATTAATCCACACCTCAGGACTCTAGGAAAGATCATTGGCCAGCTTTAACTGTGTCCATGCTAGAATAAAATCTTAATTGCATAACTGGTATCTGACTGTAAAGGTTTAGTTTTGAACAGTGTGACTCCTTGATGCATTTAAGATATTACCATTTTCTTTTGGAAAAACAATAGGAATGAAAACACCACCACGATTAATACCACCAGCACCACACACACACACACACACACACACACACACACACACACACACACACACGCCAGCAAGGCTTTCTGTTAAGAAAAACAAAAACAAAACAAAAAACATTATTAATCCATGAACACTGATCATGTAAGATGGTGAGAGCTGCTATGAATGTGAATAAAACTGGGATGAATAATGACGCTTAAAGTAAAATGAAAAGATCTACAATTTATTTGCAGTTGTTATCAGTGAATGCACAGTTAAATTGCAGACATTTGAAACACAGGGTCTTTTCAAAAACAATTGGCATCAAAACCATTTTTCAGGCTTGAATTATGTGCATCTAAAATATTGTCTAACTATTTTTTATGGGTGGGATGAAGAATGAATTGAAACCACAGCTGATTTAAAGACAAAAGGGCCCTTAACTGCTAACTTCGATTTCTAGCATTGTAGTAAATAGAACAAAAGAGATCCACCTCCTATGTCACCTGAGTCTGAAGTGACTTTAGAGAAGACCCCTCAGCTTTGAACATTATATGATCTCTCTTTTCTTATTGCTTTTGCCATATTATTTCATCAACCCTTGAGTTTTGCAAGAAGCTGTTATGACAAAGCCACATAGGGGGATAAAGGAACCCTGACTGCAGTAGTTGGGTCTGAAACCAATAGAGACCCCAGCGGACTATTCCTTGATTTAGAACAGAGCTGGTTTGTCTTGCTCAAAATAGATTCCCAAAATCATCACTATGTGTGGGTAAGCCAATGGTAAGAATTAGCTTCTTCTTTTAATATTTTATGTTTTAATTTCCCTGGTATTACACATCACCCAATGAGGGACAGTCTCTTGGTACTGGAAGAGCATACTTATTGGTCCAGCTAATGTGAACAAGGAGAAATCATTGCAAAATGGTTGAGTGGGTATGATTACTTTTATGACTACAAAATACTTGAAAACTAATTGAGGCACATGAGGATACCAGCCTATTTTGTTTCCTGTACTTATCCAATTAAACTAGTCAGTTACAAATAACTATGAACACTGACAAATGTTTATTGAAAGCCTTCACTAAATGATGTTTCTATCACATTTAATTTCTTGACTTACTTGTAATGGGTTAATTGTCACATGGTCTAATCCTTCAGTAAATATTCCTTTACTTAAAACTTATTTTAAAACCCACAAACTTTCTCAGACTCTTTTTACAGACAAGATCATGTCCTACTTGCTTGCAGTGATGACATAAACAAATTAGCAGTATGTGTTATTAGGAAATAGAGACATAGGCAAAAATACTCTTAAGTTAAGGAATATCTTCTCTGTAGACAGAAATGAACTATCTGAACTTTCAGTAAGAAATAGATTACAGCTAGAAAAAAGAGTGATTTTGAAGTGTATGGCATAGGAAAATTCTATCTTGCTTGCAAGAAGCACAGTAGATTAGGTTACAGAGCTTACTGGACAAGAACCTTTGTGCATGTGCAGGCCTGAAGCCCTTAATTACGATAGAAAGATGACTAGCCATCACCAGGTATCCACCTGCCTTTTTTTCCCTTGGCACTGTAATTTAAGTATGTACAACCACATTTGGGTTGTAGAGTTGATGACTACTCTGTACATACATTTACTGAATATTTCCCCAGCCTTTTGGCAAAAGATTTTGTTTGGCCTTGTAAAAGGTGGAGAGGATTAAAATGCACCCCAACTGCAATAAGCAAGGCATTTAGGGACTAATATGATCTGGTTCGTATTTAAATACACAAATCAGGTCACACTAAAGGTTACAGGATTGACTTTAGAGTGGCTGGCAGACAGGCATGAATGCAGGATTATGAGTTTGAAGATCAAGAGACTTCTCTATTTTTCTGTATCTCCAATGGAAGTTAAAGCAAAACACTGAATACTCATGCGAGGAGAGACAAGTTGTTGGAGGTATAAGAGGAAGAGCCTGAAATTAGCTTTTAAGTAACTAGTGGAGGGAGCTGGCTGAGGAGTTTTGGAGCTTTAGTAGATCTACAATCAATCCAGAGGGCATGGACTGAGTCAACACTTTCAATTCATTCTTCAGTGGAGAACAACAGGAAGAGAAAAACTCCACCAAACTACACCTAATCTGATAAACTAGCATGAGTAGATAATTGAGTAATTTATTTCCAAACAATTTCATTCTCACTGGAATAGTTGTCCTTGAATATTTCCTGGTTCAATGCTTATACACCATGTTATTAAAAAAAAATCAAATCAAACAAATGGACAAACCCATCTATCTCAGGGTTCTATGAAAACCTTTACCTTGCAAATAGCTCTAAAAAGACACGTATCTGGAAAACCAAATTTTTGTTCATTTTTTTGATAAAATACTAAAAAGTACATTTTCCTTGAAGAAAATAACTTTCTTAACATTGTAGTCCTGATTTATTAAAGTCCTAATTTGAACTTGAGGACATGACTAAAAGAATGTTCAAGGTATCAATGTACTTTCTACCAGTGCCATCTCACCCTTCCCACATTCCACTCTATTATAAGACTACATCTTGGTGGAGAAGGGTTTAGAAATCACTATATAAATATAAGGCAATGAAGACTAAGAGAGGGCTGTTATTGGTGTTTCATGTATCATGTGGGGAAGCTTTAAAAGTTTAGACACATGTCAGGATAAAGATTTCTATCCAACAATGATATAGAAATTGTTATAGGAACACTTGAAGATGTGTCCTTAGTGCAAAATTCCCGACTCATAGTGAGTCTCAATTAACCTTGATGAAAAGTCACTGAGTCGTGGTAGGTCATAGAAAGACCACTGAGCACAAGCAACCCTACTATATTCTTCAGGAAGATCTCAGCACTCAAAAATGCCACCATCCCAACATTGAAAGAAATAAGATTTTATTGGCCACCCCTGTCCACATAACCAAGAAATAAATCTAGGCTTTGCTTGTCTTCTCTTCCTTACAGGTCCATTGAGGCTTTCGGATGTCACCTTAAAGGAGAATATTAAAGGAGAAAAATGGTGGAGTCCATCACAGACACGCTAAAAGGCTGCATGTCTGATCAAAGCCTAAGCATATTGCATAGTCCTCAAGCATGTTAACAAGACTGAAAACCTTTCATTGAGTAAATTGATTTTAGATTTGTGGGGTTGCCAGGCTCATTCTTCTTTACATGGGAAGAAGAATCAGACCCTGCCCCTTTAGCCACACTATGACTCTGTGCCACCTTGAGCTCATACCTCTCTTAAATAGAGTCAGACATTCTTCTTTCCAGCCAGAACACCTTGGTCAGGAATCCCTCAATGTAATTATCACTGTCTATTAGAACTGTGATTTTCCAGCAGACCCTAATGACTCCTCTTTTTCATTGCTGTTGACCTTAATCCTCTCGGACTCAAAGTTTTATAAATAAGTCCTGCCACCATCATAATGCTTTTCTAACAAAATTCCTTTTCTGAATTAACAGTTTTATAGCATTCATCGGAATATGTTTGTGTTCCATGGAAATATAATGTACCATTTTATTCCATGGTTATATGGTTATAGAGTTTGCAGAATGCAATCCATTAGTGAACTGTCTTCATGAGTTAATTACTAAGAATAGGGAACCCAAAATGAATACAAATGCATGGTTTTGAATGGGCTTCACTACATAATCATTGACAATGTAGTTATTAGATAAATACCATATAACTATCTCCCAGTTCCCCCAAATTAATGTTTTACTTGTCATTTCCAGGGTGTATGATTGTTCTGTAGAGTTCAGTTGGTCTCATTGTCCCAAGTTCTTGCTTTGTCTTCTCTAAGAGTTTCCAATATAATTAATATATGAACACGAGGGTTGGAATTTGATTATTTTAAAGCAGATCAGCAATATGGCCAATGAGTCAACAGCTGTTGATGCTGTGTATAAGCATCTGGACTCATTTCATCCAACTGAATTCACTCCAGCACCAGGCTAGCTTGACATTTCAGTGCTGTAGCTGTCCATTCACATATCAAAATCAATCAAATGATCTAAATTTGTAATTTTAGGAAAGAATACTCCTGTTTCCAGGTCACACTAGGAATAGTTTATAAGTCATATATCATCAGGAGGTAGGGACAAGTGCACCACTGCTTATGTCTATAACTCAAATGCCAAGTTATTAAAACGGTCACTTCCTTTTTCTGTCCTGCCACTCTGATAATATATTTAAACTAGATTTAGTCTTAAATTTGCTTATTTTGGCATAGTGTACTATTTTGATAGTCAATACAGCACACTTGGTTAAAATGTTAAACAACTGTATTTTCTCTTTATACCATTTATAACTTGAGACATGGTTTTCCAACTTATGAAATAAAAGAATACATATTAAAGAGAAGGCACCCACAAGTTCATACATACATCCACCTCACTTATATTCTTTTAGTATAGTAGTGGTTGAAATGAATAAATTTGTGAACTACCTTAAATATATATATCATAATTCTCTTAGTCTAATTAAACTATTTTTTTCCAATGTGCTATGAGTATTAGAGAATATCTGGGTAAAATCATTAATTTTCTCATTCCATATTTATTACACCTAAGGGTATACCTCAAACTCTTTACAGGAGAACAAATCAAAAATTTCATAGAAATAATTAATAACTAAGAATTGGCTTCCTGGAAAATGGAAAGCTCAGTATGAAATAGAAATCATCTTCATATATTTGAAAGACTGTTCTATGAAGAAATAATTAATTAATCTTATAAAATTTATAACAAATAAGTACCTGTTAGAAGTAAGAAAAGTATGAAGAAAGGTGACAAATATCTTTGCAAATGATTATTGTTGACTTTTAAAATAATATAAGAATATGAGAGGACTGGGGATATAGCTCAGTGGCACAGTATTTGCCTTGTGTTCATGAGACCCCGTGATCAATTCTCTGTGCATACATGCAGAGATACAAACCCTGTGTGAGCGAGAGAGGAAGGGTTGGAGAGGGAGAGAAAAAACAAGGGAACACTTACATTCTTATCATTCATGGCAGGTCAATTAGGACTTGTGAAATGTTGCTTAAATACAAATATGATAATTAATACCATAATGGAGAGCTGTCTAAGAGGATTCATCATTTCTCATTTGAAACTAGGGCTTATTTTTTTAATCTAGTGTATTTGGCAAAATCTTGAGATATTGCTTATTCCTGTGATATCAATATTTTAGTTCAAACAGGCCAATTATCAGATCTGATCTAGAATAAACACATTTTAATCAATTTCTTATGGCCTATTATCAATAATGACCATTTAACTTTATGTCCATGCTTTAAACAAAATAATGTGATTGCACTATATTGACTATTCTTTCAAAGGATTTAAATTGTTATTATTCCATAGATGCAGAACTTAATATATTAACAAATAATTGACACATTTAATTAAATTTATGGATTATACTAGTGTAAAGATAATATAACATACTTTCTTATTACTATCTAAAAATAATAGAACACTGAAAGCTTATTTCTTTAAAATTGAATAATATTAATTTTGCCAATGACTTTAATGTGTGTAAAGTATTTGAAATGCTTAGGAAAAGGAAGACTACTTTTTAGTATGTTATCTTTAAAATGTAAAAATTTAAGTCATGCTTCATTACAAGAGTGTGGAAATGTGCACTGAGTGGTTATTTTGAGAAACACTTTCTTGTCCAAATATGTTTTTATTATGCTTAAGGTTTATTTAGTTCTGTGCCAGATACACTTGTAAAAGTCATCTGACTTTAACATGTTCACTCCTCCTGTAACATCTTCATTTATTTCTTCATGCTAAACTTTTAGCATTAATAATTTAGATAAGTAAGATAAAGTTAGATTTATGAAGCATGGTAAATTAGAGAATCAATTGATGAAAAATGTAAATCACAAAAAGAACTGTCAGATCATTTGAAGATATTAAAATTAGAAATGTTTAAAATATGTTTTATGAAAAATTTACTAAAACAGAAAATCTATGAAAAGGTTAAAAATCTTGAAGTCTGAAAAAATAATGTGAAATAAAATGTTTACATTTAATTCATAGGGGATATTTTGAAATGAAAGATATGTTTCAGGGCATAAAATTAGATATTTAATGATTTTATATAGCTTTGAGATATGCTTGTTTCCCTTCTCCATGCTAGCGGTGGAACAAAAAGCCTTGATCATGTAAGGCAAGTGATGTACTGCTGATAGGCTCTCAGAGCACCTACTTGTCCACAACATGAAAAACATCTCATTTTTCTGTTCAACAAAATTTATTGAAAGTGTATACTGAAGCCATATTAGAAAATTATGTAGTTTTTCTGGCATGTAATTACAATTCACATTCAATTACTCTTCTTTTCTTTTCTTTCTTTTTTTGTTTTTTTCTAGAAAGGGTTTCTCTGTGGCTTTGAAGACTGTCCTCGAATTAGCTTTTATAGACAAGGTTGGTCTCAAACTCAAAGATCTGCCTGCCTCTGCCTCTCGAGTGCTGGCATTAAAGGTGTGTGCTGCTACCGCCCAGACTAAATTACTCTTCTAATTAGTGTAAAAATATTAGATGAAGAAAATCTGAGACAGGATTTGATCTCAGGTACTACGGCTATAAGCCCCACATTATTAACTTCTTTTTCACACTTATTGTCTCATGGAGTTCTCTCATAATTAATAATTTAAATCATTTATGATTTTCCTACAAGTAAGTAATAGAGGTTGCTTCGTTATTGTTATGTGTTCCTGTTTTCTCCACATAAACAAGAAATATTTGTGCATACTTCATGCAATAAAAAAGAGAGAGACTACTGTACAGTCAATGGTGGTGTATCTCACCACCATTGCTTTCATTTCATCTTATTTGATTACATTATATTTTATCATTAGAATGAGGAAGTATTTTGAGTACTCCATGAATTATATTTTGACCCTATTCTTTCACTTGCTCTAACTATTATCAGAATCTTGACCCTACCCTCCCACCAAACTTTATATTATTTCTTTTCTAAAGCAAAAACAAAACAAATTCCTATGTACAGAATTGGTGATTTTTTTAAAATTAAGATTCTGTTTGTATGCAAAAGAAAGAATACTTTTAATATAATAGGTTCTATACCTCACATATTTCCTTTCAAAATATGTTCCATCATAATTTCATTCTTACCATCAGTATCACAAGTACATGTGATTAACTGAGTAAAAATTGAGCATTGTTGGGTATGGCAAAGTATCGTGTGGTAAGCACAAATTTATATTTTCTTTATACTCCATGCCAAATACTTTCATCACCAATGAAACTGTTTGCTCTTTTATTGTATCTATGATCTATTTTTGCCATTTCTATACTTTTGAGTGGTAGATTTTTCACATTATTTATTTTGTAGTCTCCAATATTTCATATCATGCTGTTCTGCAAATGTTTCAATCAATACAGTAGTTTTCCTTTTCTTTTGAAACTCTAGATCAATCAATTGCCTACATAAGATCATTTGGACATGGCTGTTGAGAATTGTCTTGATCAATAACTGATTCAGAATGTAACCCTGCAGGCAGTGCCAAATCTAGACAGGTTGTCCTGGCTTATTAAAAGAAAGCTATCAAAATAATCCAGAAAGCCGGCCATGGAGAAAGCCAGCAAGCAGTGTTCCTCTCTAGTTCTCTCCTCAGAGTTCTTGCCCTAAGTTTTCTCCTTAATAGATAATGGATATTACCTGAATGTATAAGCTAAATAAGAAAATGTTTTCTTACTCTATTCTTTTCAGATACTCTCATTTTGGGCAAGAGTGTTATCACAGCTATTGAATGTAGCCAATAGACATTTTATGAGTTAAGAGTAAAAAGGCATGTTTAAATGAATGAAGAAATATGGAAAAATACTTAAAAGTGACAGGAAAGACTCATACAAAGTTTACTCTATAGTGATCTTAGAGGATCAACTGATTCTTCTTTTTCATTCATTGTGCATATGATGTTGATGTCACCAGAGTAGGCAATTAGGCATGACAGTTAGAGAACTCTTCAAAGGCTTTGAAAGAAAATATTGTTAATTATGAGAATTTCATGAAATATACCCTGATCATACTCATCTCCGGTTAGTCAATACTGTAGTTTGCAGGGTTCTTAGATGGGTAACATTGTTTTTTTTTCCTCACTCTAAAATGTGCATGACACCTTCCACCACTGAAAGCTAGTCAATAAGGCTGAAACTTTCAGATCTCTACAAGCTAGATTCTCCATGTGTCATAGCTCAAGCATGTGGTATATTTAATACCAGGATTTTACCCCTTTCCTGCAAGGTTACCAGGACTGTATTAGTCAGGATTTTCTAGAGGAACAAAATTGATAGAATGATCACACTTACATTTAGAGTTGCTTACAGGCTGTGATCCAACTAATATAACAAGAGTATGTCATTTTGGAGAGTTCAAGATTGTAGTAATTGTTTAGTTCAGGAGGATACCTGTATGAGTTCGTCTTCTGTATACATTGAAATGCCCTCCTCCCCAAAAAATGGGCTTTAATACCAGTGAACCTAGAGCAAGGGAAAATAGGCAAAAAAAAAAAAAAAAAACAAAAAAGCCAACACTTTCTTCTATCATGTCTTTATATATATATATACAATATATATATATATATATATATATGTATATATATATATAGCCTGTCACAAAAAGGTGTGGCCCAAATTAAATGTATATTTCCTCTAGATTTAGATTAAAGTTGTGACTTCCCAATTAAAATCATTTAATTTAAAAATATTCCTTCATAGCTGTACCTAGTCACTTGGGTATTATTTAATTCTAGGTGTAGCCAAGTTGATACAAAGAATCACTGCCATGATGAAGAATGGCAATAACCTGTAATATTTGACCTGGTCTCTGAGATCTGAATGACTACCTACAAAAGAGGAAACCCATTTCCATTTCCATCACTAGGCAGTGGATCTATCTATCTATCTATCTATCTATCTATCTATCATCTATCATCTATCTATCTATATGTATATATATATATATTTATGTATGTATGTGTGTGTGTGTGTAATGTTTTATAGCAGCAACTTTCTCTATGACCTATCCAAAGTGTTACTTCTCTCTATGTATACCGCTACCTCTGCTCTGTCTTTCCTTTATCCCACCCCATTTAATCATTCCTTCCAGTTCTATTTTCCCCAATTCCCCTATTTATCACTGCTCCCCTTCACTTGTACTTATACATACTTATACATACATATTGGTGTTGTTAGTTGTATTTCATTAATGAGAATTTATTACTGAATACAGAAATTTGTTAGAAATCAAGTTTTTATGTTTGTGTGTATTGTTAATTTATTTTATGATATTATAATTCCATCATTAGCACTCTTCCCTTGACTTTTGCCAAACCCTTCTGGTTTTCATTCAAATTCACAGCATATTTTTTCTTCCATTATCGGTATGCATATATATACATACATATATATATATATATATATATATATATATATATATATATATACACATATATGTGTGTGTGTGTGTGTGTGTATGTGTTGTGAGTGTGTGTTTTCCTAAATATAAAATTCTAATCAAATAAATCCACATAATGTTACTAATATTAGTATATATCTTTCAGGGATGACCATTGGGTACTAAATAACCAATTATATAATCTTTCCTGAGAAAGAACAGTTCTCCTGTCTGTAGTTCCTTATCTAGGGTTGAGGCCTAGTGAGCTTTTAACCTTCTACATAGAACGTTCATTGTTGTTTTACTTGTTAAGGTCCTGTTTGGACTTTATAATAAGTTGTTGTTTTACTTGTTAAGGTCCTGTTGGACTTATATTGTTTATAAGACTTCATACATATAGCATCTTTGACATTTCTATCTGGAACAATTATAATATATTTCCTATTCATGTGTCTCTGACTGTCATATTGCCCCTTGCACAATGATATTTGAGCCTTTGGTGCAGGTATTGTACTGTAGATGTATCATTTCTAACTCGAAATATAATGCTAAATTTTAATCAATTTTGCTTGTCTATAATGGTTTCTGTTCTGTCATTTCTACTAATAGTCATTTCTGAATATGTTGTTGGAATAATGAAGGACAAACCAATGCTTATTCCAGAATAATGGATTTAAACCATGGTGAACTATATATAATAAAAGGTGTATTTTACAACTGTAAACTAAGCTTTCTCCTAGGAGGAGAAGGTTATAGTCTTTTGTCATTTTAACAATTTATAACATTTTTATTTGTTATTTTCAGTCTACCAGATATATATTAATTTATCGCATTTACCAAAACCCTCAGATTATGTCCACTTAAATGTTTTTTTGTTGATTGTTTTTTGTTTTGTTTTGTTTTTCAAGACAGGGTTTCTCTGTCTTGTTTTTGGATCCTATCCTGAAACTAGCTCTGTAGACCATGCTAGCTTTGAACTCATAGAGATCTGTCTCCCTCTGCCTCCCAAGTGCTGGGATTAAACATGTGTGCCTCCAATGCCTGGTGTTTACTTAAACTTTTTAATGAAATAAGTATTACAGAAAATTGTAGTATTCATTATATAATGAAAAGATACCATCCCTTATTACAATTAAATAATGAAATAATATGCAATATTCATATAGATTGCTAGCAATGGATAGCTAGATAACTTTGTGTAGATATTTCATATTTGTATAATTCAACATATGCCAAATATGTATTTTGTATATGTGCAAATCAAGTAAATACAGCCTGATGGTGATTTCAAGTATTTACATATTCCCTAAGAAAATACATTTTTGACAGAATTAACTAGTTTATGTGGGTGGATGTTTTACCAGGTCCTGCAGCCACTTAGCCCCAAATAAATACACAGAGACTTATATTAGTTATAAATGTTTGGCCTATGTCTCATACTTTTTATTTGCTAGCTCTCTCTTAATTAATTATCCATTCTGTTAATCTGTGTATCTCCAAGTTTTTCTAGCTTACTAGAGAATGCCAGAGCCTCTTGCTTTCTTTGCAGTTACCTGGCATCTCACACTGGTGACTCTCTTTGTATTTTTCTTCCCAGAATTCCTAGTCTAGTAGCTCCATCTGTACTTCCTGCCTGGCTACTGGCCAAATCACATTGATTCATCAACCAATAAATGAAAAATATATTCACAGCATACAGAAAGTCTAGGAGTTTCCCATTATCTCCTTTTTTTCTGTGTAAATAAAAAGAAAGGTTTTAGCTTAACATAGTAAACATATTTTTAAAGAAAATATTCTATTATCTATCTTATCTTTATGATTCAAAGTTTTATATGTAGCTTATCTTTATCATATCTAAGGACAATCATAACCATAACTAACTGTCTTCAACTCCATCAAAGACCTCTGAAGAATAATATATATAAACTCTAGAACTGACAGAGACATCTCACTGCCTAGACACCCAGCCAATGTTGGGGCATCCATCATCCAGTTACAGGCCTAGAGTGTCTGGAAGATTTCTCAGTGAAGCCAGAAATTTGAAATTGTCTCACATGTATTGGCAGTTTGTCAGGGATTTCCCCTATGTCATGAAGAATGGTGGCAGATTCTTTTCTGAAGCAGGAACCCTGAAGGATTGTCCCATCTTGTTTTGACAAGTTCAACAGTCACTTTCTTTGGGTCCTGCATGGCCAGTTTGAAAAACATGCTGTCAAGCAGTACAGAAAAGAGCAGTTTGAAGGCAAACTCCTTAACAAGTTTCTTCGATGCTCACCTTCCTCTCTGAGGTAATTGGTATTACTAGAAACAGTTGTGTCTCATAGTCATGAAATACTCTAATAAACCATTTTGAATGCCATATTCTGAAAGTCATTGAAAGGTTTTGAAGACTATATATTCATTTGAAATATATCTCTGTATATCTAGAAAGTCTAACTAACTTATGCTTTGGATATTATAGGTGACTATGTATAATCTGTATTTAATTATTTATTGCAATTTTTAAAAGAACTGTTTAAACACAATACAGATTGAGTTGGGGGAATAATAGAGGAGAGCAAGAAAAGAGATGCCTTAATAGAGGGAGTCAAAGAGAAATCTGGCACTAGGGAAATGTTCAGAGATCCAAAAGGATGACCCCAACTAAAAATCTAGGAAGAAGTGGAGAGGCTGCTTGTGATGCCCTTCCCTTATAATGAGATTGATTACTGCCTTAATTGCCATTGTAGAGTCTTTATCCAGTAACTGATGAAAGCAGAAGCAGGCACCTACAACTATACACTGTGTCATACTACTATAATCCATTTGTGGAGAGGAAGAAAGGATGAGCAAAGGTGTCAAGACCATGCTGGAGAAACCTGCAGAAATAGCTGACCCTACCAAGAAAAGCACAGGGACCCCAGTAGTAAAGCTGGTGAGCCAGCATTGGAACAAACCAAACCCTCTGAATGTAGGTGCCGGTTAGGAGGCTTGGGAAGTCTATGGGAACTTTAACAGCGGAACCAGCATTTTTCCCTAGTGCACAAATGGATTTTGGGAGCCCATTCCCTATGGAGGGATACTATTTAAGTTTGGATACATGGAGGAAGGCCAAGGCCCTCCCCAAAATGATGTGACAGACTTTGAATATTCACCATGGAAGGCCTCGCTATCATCGAAGAGTGAGTAAGAGTGGTAGGTTGGGGGTGTAAGTGGGGAACATAGGCGGTTGGGAGAGAGAGGGAATGGAGGGGGTTACTGATATGTAAAATAATATTGCTTCTAAATAAAACAGTAGAAATACACATATAACAAAATTGACCTTAAATTTTTATTGATGAACCAAAATCACACCAATGTAAAGTATATATTTCTATATCATATTCCCTTTTCTTTCTTTAGAAAGAAATTGACTAATGATTAACCATTTAAAAGCAACCCTGTTTAAATGAAAACATTTATGACCAGTATTTGGAAATGTAGGAATAGTTCTTTCCAAACTACTTCCTGCTCTTTGAGGGAGGTATCAATCCCAAAGGGATCCTGAGAAAACCCAGAACCCTGGCCAAATCCTTGCTGTAGCAGTCTGTGAGTTGGCATTTTCTCAGATGTTATGGATGTTGGATCACTTGGGCCACTGCTTTAGTGGGAGTTACTTGATCAAACCACATTAGTCTGGAGGAATCCACAGCTTTTCATATTCCGTGGAAACAAATGCAGAATCTCTTTTCCAAAATAACGTGTCCTTAGACTTAAATTTTAAAGTCAAGGCATTTTCAAAATATATAAATTGGATTAATCCCTCAGCAATTAAAGATTAAAAGGCAACACAATAACCTACAGTATCCAGGCTCTCTGTGTATTTTTCCATCCCTATGTATCAAAAGAAACAAAAACAAAAACAAAAACAAAAAACAAAAAACAAAAAAAAACCCTCTATACCTTTATGTCTTTTACCTTTTTTACATTTTTTGTTTGTTTGTTTGTTTGTTTTCAGACAGGGTTTCTATGTGTAATTTTGGCTGTCCTGAAACTCATGCAATAGACCTGGCTGGCCTTGAAATCACAGAGAATTGTCTGCCTCTGGCTCCTGAGCACTCAGATTAAAGGAATGTGCCACTAGATTCATCTGCTCTACTTCTTTTGTTAAGGACTTTATCCTTTTCTCCTTTCTCTCTCAAGCCTATATACATTTTTTTAAACATACAATAAAATGTTTGGAGGTTTTTTTGTTTTGTTTTGTTTTTCCCTCTGAATCTGTCTTTACTGTGTATCTCTATTTTTTTTTTTTCTGACTATATGAGTCTTTAATCTGCTCAAAAGCATGGCTAATATTAAAGTGGCAGCTGGCCTCAGCTTATTTCTTGGCTTTCTTGGAGTCTAGCTTCATGTTTTTGCCAAAATTATTTATAACCTTTTAAAAATTTTAGACAAAAAGGGGGATATGTGGTGATATGTTGCTTGTGGAAATAAACTGTATCAGGGTCAGAGAATGGAGCTTGCCACTAGCTAACCATAAGTTCCTGATGACTTTTTCCATTAGGTTTAGATTTATAATGGAGAGAATTGGAGTACCTGTTCATTAGAGAAAGGGAGAAAGTTATAAATCTGTTGTAATCGGTGTAAGTTATCTACAGTTGACTAGTCGATATAATGTCTTATCTTCCCACACACTTTGAAACTATTTTTGTTTCAGTATCTGGTTTCCAAGCAGGTGTATCTTCCAGTAAAAGTGAAAAGATATTTTATGTGAACAACATAGCCTGAAAACAAAGCTGCCTTCATTACAGATATGTAACACTGGGTTATGATTTTTTTTTTTCATTTTTCACACATTTTTTTTCTTGGAAACATTCAGATTCAGATTTTAAGTGAATCACTCTATATTTGTAACTGCACATTTTGGGTTTCAATTGTCCTGTCAAATGGTTGCACTTCTTTGCTGAAATCATCCATGAATATAGAGTGACATTTTGCTAGCAATGCACTTTACATTGCAGTAACAAGCCTGTGCTCTTTTGTAGAATGAGCCTGAAAGAGGTACAACTGGGAGTGATGAGGTTCTGTCTAGGTGAATGAGTACTGCTTTTATTAGGTGAAGCAAATAATTTGCTCTGTCAACTTCGGTTTTTAATAATTTTTTTATTTTTTTGCATCAATGCTAATGGAGACTTTTAAAAGCCTGGGTAGTCTCTCACATCCCATATTTGATAAATTTCCATTTGATACATCTATGCAGACACACTGGATTTTTTCTGCTGATTTTCCTCCAGAAGAATCTGAAATTCAAATTCTTCAGATTATACCTGGACTGTATCCCACGTGGCAGCTGCCAGTGCATTTTTGAGTTTTAAGTTCAATGTAAAAAGATTTGATATTCACAAAAGGAGATGAAGTAGTATAATTACTATTTTACTTTTATTCTTTTTCAGAGTGGCCAAGTGTAAGGATTTGGACATAATTCCTAATTTTAAATTTATTTATTGATATGCTGATATTAATTGCAGGCATCAACCATTTTCCATTCCTTCTATTAACATAATATTAAATTATTGAAATAAAATTTGTTTAGTTTTCAATCCGAGTATGTACTTGCTTTTTTGTACCTTTTAATGTTGTGGATTCATAGTTACTGTAATTTTTATCCTGCATAAACTGTGTTATGC
The DNA here is from genome assembly GCA_030556225.1 of Cricetiscus sungorus. NCBI lineage: Eukaryota > Metazoa > Chordata > Mammalia > Rodentia > Cricetidae > Cricetiscus > Cricetiscus sungorus. The sequence continues at coordinate 39,076,400 of JANBXA010000600.1, forward strand.
CTTGTGTGCCTCATGTAAACGTATCTCATGTCTTACAAAACTTATTTCAAAGGAGGATAAAAGGGTAGCTGTTTATACTGCTTAAACGTGGTCAAAAACTACTAATCTTTCTATCAAAAGCTATATATGAAGGTTTACGGTAATGCATGTTGATTCACAAGTTAATGCATAATTGAATTCACATAAGTAGAATAAATGTAATTCATCCTTGTTACTCTGTTATTCTGGATTCCTTCATTCTAATACTAGTTAGCTGAAAATCTAACACTTTTGAATGCCATAATCCTGATTAAGATTACATTGCATTATAATTTTAACTACTTTTCTTAACAAAATGTTATGTTATATATGATGCTTCATGATTATTGATGTGTATGATTATTTGTGATTTGTATATTTACACAAATTATTACAGTGGGTTAGTAGGGGAAATTGCTTGTATAATATACAAAAGATTTATAGATATTTCAATATCTTTCAGAAAAAAATCAATAATAAACAAAGTATATATAGTACAGAGATATGTTTTTCAATTGCATTGTTTCTAATATTATGTAGCCATTGAATTTTGAATATAAATGAATCGTATAATGAATCACTTGTAAAATGGAATCTAATGCACTTTTTGAAATAGGCTTAAAAATTCAGTTCCTTCATGTATTAACCATGTAACATGTATTCAACAGCTACATGTAAAATGCAGCTTTCAGGTGGATGATAAATTTCTATTAATCAATACCATAGTTTTCAAAATGATTTTTCTCTATAAAGTCTATTTACCTTATTTATTTTAACAATTCTCAAAACCCATAATATCAATCTTGTTAGAAAATGTTACGTACAATTATGGAGGTACTTGTACATGGCAATGGTATTCATGTCACTACTTCACTCTTAGGGTTATCATGCATGCTGGTCATTGTTGTGGTTCATAGGCATCAGTGCTAGACAGAACAATTAGAAGCTTGACTGCCTCTTTTAGAAGCTTAGATGGCTCATACTATAAGACTTTATTCCCTTTTCTTTACATAGAGAAGTATGCATGAATGAAAGAGCATTCATAACTATATTTTCCTTCAGGATTCTTACATTAATTGTTGCCTATGAGTATTTGTTGCAGCATATTTTGTTAATTTTAAGATGTACAAATATTATAATCTCTGAATTTTAGCTACTCTAATATATATATACATGATATATATATATGTACATATGTGTGTGTGTCTATAAATATGTCATACATCATTTAGAACATATATTAATTTAGAAGGCTTGGTAGAAGAATAGGACAGAATTAATCAAAATGAAGAAGATATAAGTACAACAATTAAAAACTTATTATGTGATAAACCACATTAAAAACATAAAAGTCAATTTAAAGACTGTTATCAGAAAAAGTTAGTTTATGCTGCCCATACAACTAATGTGTCATTAGACAGAAAATGCAGTATCAAATGTGGGATGTCATCCTAGCCATTGTTGGTCAGGAAGGCCTCATCAGTATTACAGTCAATATAAACTTTTGTCATTTATCTTGGTAGACAACCAAAACTAGTTGCTAAAACTCCTATTATTGATGAGATTATTTTCTTTGTATATAAAATATGTAGAAATCAAGATGGAGCTGAGTTGAGGAAGTTGGGCAGTAAGGTTGTACGACACAAAGGAGATAGTGGACACCAGGAAAACATGGCCCACTGAATCAACCAAGTAGGTCTCACATGGACTCACTGTTTCAAAAGCAGCAAGCACAGGGTCTCCATAGTTATGCATCACATCCTCTGTATGTTACAGATGTTAGCTTGGGGTTTTTGTTGAATTGCTAACAGGGAAGTGTCTCTGACTATTTTCCCTGCTCTTGGGACTTTGTCTCTCCTATTGGGTTTCCTTATTAAATTTCTATATAAGGACTTTAGACTTGTCTTATTGCATCTTGTTTTGACCTGTTGGCTGTTGTCTTTTGAAGACATGTTCTTTTTATTTTTTTTGAAGAGGAAATAGAGAGGGGAGAATATCTAGGGGAGTGGAAAGATGGGTATGAGCTGAAGGAAGTAAAGGAAGGGTAAATTGTGGTAATAATGTATTGTATAAGAGAAAAATCTATTTTCAACAAAAAATTGAAAAAGAAAAGAAAAATATGATACTTTAATGAAAATCCTGTTTATATAGAGTGTTTGGATGAAATAGTGGATCAGATAGTTTTCTTAATAATACTAATGTTAAATAGAAAACACATTTCATAATTAAATATTACATTAGTTAATATCCATTGATTTTCAGTTCTCCTCTATTTTAGCCATTTATATCTGCACATTGATGTACTTGAGACTCCAAATGTGTATGAAGATGGTTTCATATTGATATAAAACCCAAATAGTGATAGAATGCCTTTGTATATCATTTTTAATATTGATACATTGCCTTACAATCACTTACCAGAATGCTTCTACGCTTCCTACTTAGGTGTTAATATATAGAAAGAAACAATCCTCTATTTAGAGAGCAGTTTTCAAAAGGTAGAATAGAAATACATGATAATTCCATTATGCATCTCTGGATGCATAACACAAACAGAAACTGTTCATCTTAAGGTTCTTGTTCTCATCATCACATACATACTACTGAGCATAGACCTGAGGATAATACTGAATCATAGAAAGAGAATGGTTTAGGCCTAGTAGTTTTTAAGATAATTAAAACGCATTACTGGAGAAGTCTGCCGGCTTCCAAAGAGTGATTTTCTATAGACTGTTTCCAAGTTATACTAAGTACAGTTTAAAGACAGCACCTGAAAGCTTGTTAAACATTTAGATTCATGGATCCTGTTCCTACCACTAAGCTCTACTCTGAAAGAAAATGCAATCTAAGATTACCCATCACCTCATTTGAACATAAAAATTTGATAATCAATAATGTAAGTGATAATAGAATTACATTTGAAAAATACTGTTCTTTGACTTTAACAATTGCTATCATTTTGGAAGGTGACAATCAAACTACTTGCAGAAAGAGAACTCCTTTATCCTTCCACAGATCTGTGTTACATATGCATAATTCATTTTTACACTTTTTGTCAAGGATGACATTCATAGGGTTTGATATTGTTGGACATGTCTGCTTCCGCTAATAATACCTTGCTAGACCTGTTTAAGCTCCCTTTTGTACCATTACAAATATCTTTTCTTATGTTAATGACATTGCAAAATATTAACAACCATTTTCTATACAGACTGCTTGGTCCAAGTTATTTGTTTAGATATTTTAAGAAAAGATAATTGCATTTTACTGTTTAACTGTGTATTCATTCTACAAATAGAACATTTTGAGAAATATTTCAAATATGATGTCTGAGGGAAAATGTTCTAAAATTGACTCATGCACTCAGCAAATGTGATGTTGATAGTATCTAATATTCCACTACTTAGAAAAATCTAAGTAGTAGAGTTCACAATGAATGGAGTAGAAAGAAAATGTCTATATTCCCAAAAGGTTTCTACTACATAAACAGAGGATACATGCTGTGTAAGCAAAGAAACAACAGCATCAATTTCATTTATTAAAAATAAAACAAACATTTTATAAAAAGAGGTCAATGAGCCACAGCAGCAGGAAGTTGCTCTGAGCTGTAGGCCTCTGCAATTTATATGCAAAGCTTCTCTCTCTTTAGTTTTCACTTATGTAGATTTGAAATGCTTTGTGTGGTTGTTATTTTATGTTATCTTCCCCAGGAAGTACCAGTTTTATTACTGTTAGGTAAAAGACCAGGATTAAAATAACAGGCTTTTTATAAAAAAAAAAAAAAAAACCAACAAATCCTTATAACATAAACACCTTTGCTGTAACGAAAGTAAGGTAGAGAGAAATGAAAAATAGTTGCTCTGTGAAGCACAGTTAAGGGTATATGTTAAATGTTAATGGTTTCATAATTATTTTAAGATGGACCATCTGTCAAATTCTCCCTTTTAAAATGAAACCTAAAGAGTTTAATTTATTTGTAGCTCAGTATACATAATAGAAAAAGTAGTATAGCTAAAAATTTTGTGACTCCACATTACAGAATTTCTTCTCTACTCTATATTGTAATTTCCTAACTATAATCAAAGCAAACATAAGGGAGAGAGAGACAATAAATGAACAGAGTTTGATTAGCAGAAGGAATGGTTAGAAATAAAATGACATAGGGACAGGCTGGATAAATTTAATAAAAAATATAAAAATTTAAATTGCTAGGATATTAGATATCTGACTGGCTAAATAGTACAAGGTTGGGGATACAAAGCCTTTTAATGTCTCTATGTATTTACCATGATATGATAGGAAGCAATGTAAAAAGAAGAGTCATTGATATGTTATTTATTACTATAATATAAACTGCAATTTTTTACAACATGCTGTGTTATAAATTCATCATTTTTTTATTAGACCCATCAGGTGTTTTAGACAGGCAAAGTAACACAGCTTCACAGAATTAAACATAGAAAACATAAAAGATAGCAACATATCTTTGCATCATTAAGCAATTGTTCCACAGCAAAAAGAAATGTAACACGTCTTAATATTCTACAAAACCCTTGTCTGATTATGGATATTGACAAACAGTTTGCTGTCATATAAGAACAGAACATGCTAAAGATTACATGCCCTACTCCTTGCCTAGGTTGACTCCATGATCATGTGGCTCCAGGCTTCTCCTATTATCAGATCTCCTATTGAAAACAGTTCATCAACTTGACTATGAAAGATTCACATTGACTATGAAAGATATGCTGACTGTCCAGACGGCTAATAAATCTCCATCTGAGTATGTGGGTCACTTGATCCCATATTTAAGTCCCTTATGTCTCTTTATTTTATTACTTGTTTAAAGTTATTCAATTCATTGTTTTTCTAATTGTATTTAACCTTAAACACATTTTTCTAACATAGACATGCTTATGATTGCACACAAATGTATTCTGTAGCTTATACATTATAAGTGTAATACAAATTATACATATATAATACAAAATAAAATGAATATACATAACATAATAAACATCTAAGAAGTCTTCAATAAGGAAACCATTTTAATATGTTCAATATGTGATGGGGATTGTTCTACTGTGTATATGTTTATCTTATTTGTTGATGAATAAAACCCTACTGGTTAATTGGGCAGCAGATAAGTGGTAGAGTAGGCAGAGAGGGGTTATTGTTAGATTGTGGGCAGAATAAGAATATAAGCAGAAGACACACAGGAAGTCACTGTTTCTTTCTCTGTAGATACACTGAATCGGTTACCATGTAGCAGGAGTAACAGGTTCCCAGACCTTTCTCTGATAAGAGAAGACCATGAGGAAATACTTAGATTGATAGAAATGAGTTAATATATAAGACAGAGCTAGCCAATAAGAAGACATGGTGAATGGCCAACAGTTTCATAATTAATATAGTGTCTGTGTGCTTCTTTGGGGCAGAGAAAGGTGACAGGACCTGGTAAACCAGACAACCTCATATTACAGATATGCTTTTAATTGAAAGGAAAACCGAAAATTTTTGATAGTATCCCAAACTTACTGGATGTATACATGATAGACATATTTTTAAATGATGTATGTTGTCTCCCATCAGGCTCCCAGTCATGTTTCCAGGATGTTTGTTTAATCTTATAATGGTTAATACCATCAAAATAGGATGAGATTCTTAATTATTTGAGATGCAAAGGTCTGTGCAGAACAGCATCCTGGTGCAATGGGAACCTGTGCCCGTCAGGAGTGCTTGGAGTTCTGACAGCGTCTCAACGGCTTAGCATACTTAACCATACTTGGGGGGATGCTCCCTGCTCAACAGCCAGCATAGCTTGCACAATGGCCACATTTTTAGCATGTTGTTGTCTTTTGAATCTGCAAAGCAACCAAAAACAGAGGAACAGTCCCAAAAACAAGGTCGTTCCAAACATTCCTACACCAACCCATTCTTTAAAGTAGGAAAAGGCGGAGGACATCCAAGAAAACAATCCACTTGTGACAGAAATATCCAAACGAGTGGAATTAATCTGAACTATGGCAAGACGAAGTTTTCTCATCAATTCATCAAATTCTACACTCCAATTAGATAGCAACAGCGAGGATAATTCCTTAGACAAATTTGCTGCTTTTGTAAAATTTTCATATTGAATGGAAGTTACACAAAGTCCAGGTAACTTAACTTCACATCCCAATTGAGCCAATTGCCATAAAATTTCTAATTGCTCCTGAACCAAATCAATGCGCTGATTAACAATCATTAACCCTCCTTTTAATCGACTATTCACAGAGGCTTGAACATCTATTGCTTCACTAACTGAGGCAGACAGATTGTTAAGATGTTGAGCAGTGGCTACCTGTCCCTGTAATGCTAAGGACGACACGGTCAAAGAGGCCCCAACTGCCGCAGTCGCTATAATAGCCACTATAGCTGCAGTAATGCCAAAATCACGTTTTTGTCGAAATAAAGTTAAAGAATTATTAGTCTTTACTGGCATTGGCAAAAACCTGGGCATACGGGCCACAGTAGCAGAGGAAAACTCACTAGCATTCCAGCAAAGGGCAAAAAGGCATCCTGTATCATTACATACAGCAAAAACGAACGGGGGCCAGACACAAACTGGAGTGGGATCCACCCATTTCACATTAGAAATCGCTGACACGTCACCTCCGATCTTGGTGCTCATCTGGGTTATCCCCGTTGATCCCCCCAGGATGGTAATCATAGGCGAGAGGTCTGTACAACTACCCCTTGCACCACAAAGTAACCAAGCATCAAAAGGATCAATATCATATCTCCAGGGATTCATCTCTATAAAGTTCCCAAAGCCTTCTAAAGGTGAGAAGGTAAAATGTCCATTTAATGGGTGAGCTCTGCGACTCTGACAGCCAGTCCAAGGAAAAATTGAGGAAGAATCTGGGCGCCCACCAATGCAGAAAGGTGCATATTGTGGTTGATGACGATGGCGCCGCGGCTCATCCCTGAATCGAGGTGTGGCCACCATCCAAAGAGGACAGTGGCATTAGCAGAAATCACCTTGGCAAGCCCTTTTCCAGTAGTAACTTCCTCCCCTAATTTGGCATAGGAAAAGTTTCCTAACTTAATACAAGGATCTTTAGATGACTGGTTCACAGTAAAACATAAGCTACCATTAATAATCCAAGTATCATTGTTTTGAATAGGAGCCACATCCTTGGATATTGGCAAATATGGTAGCCCCAAAGAGTCATTAGTCGTAAAAAATCGTGGAAAAACTTGCGCATCATGCATCACCGGCATCGGCCGAGGGGAAGGTCGACAGGATTCCCCAGCGTATCTCTTGACTCGTCGTCTGCGGGCTCATCAGCATTCCTAGCATGGTCAGGATCCAGAGCGGGGCCATCATGCTTCACCATCCGAGTCAATCGTGCTGGTACCCAAATTGGATTTTCTTGACCCTGTGGGGAAAACACAAACAGCTCCCCTGGATCTTATTAATATAGGATCCGGTCCTTTCCATTGATTATCAAGTACATCTTTCCATTTTACAAGCTCTTTTGGAGATGTATGAGTGACATGTCTGTCTGCAGCAGACTGTCCATTGGAATCCAATTTTAAAAAATTTAGAGTAAATATAGTGAGGGAAAGAGTTGCTTTCTGTCCCATGTTTATGGCGGGGCAGATTCCCCCTTTTTGTTTTTGTAAATACATTTTGATGGTGCTATGAGCACGTTCTATTATGCCCTGTCCTTGGGGATTGTAGGGCAGGCCTGTTACATGATGGACTTCCATTTTTTGTGCAGAATTGCTGAAATGTCTTAGAAGTATATGCAGGACCATTATCAGTTTTTAATTGTCGTGGCTTTCCCCATGCTGCCCATGCCTCCAAGCAGTGGGTGATAACATGAGCCACTTTTTCTCCAGATAATGGCGTGGCGTGGACGATCCCGGAGCAGGTATCCACAGAGACATGTACATATTTTAATTTACCAAAGGTAGAAACGTGGGTAACATCCATCTGCCAAATATGCAAAGGTTTTAATCCCCTAGGGTTAACACCAAAGGTAGAGTGCAGATCTAAATTCCGCACAATTGGCACATTTTAATATAATGTCATGGGCATCTGCTCGTGTTATACCAAATTTTCTTCTGAGTGTATCTGCCGGAACATGATACAACTCATGAAAAGCAACAGCATTTTGCATGGGATTAAGAATAAAATAAAATGCCTTAGTAGCTTTATCAGCCAATTCATTAGCTTTTGTCATGGGTCCAGGCAACAGTGTATGCGCTCTCATATGCTGTATGAAAAAGGGATGCAATCTTGTTCTAATTGATTGCTGAATATCAGCGAAGACTTGTGCAACAGCGCTTTTTGAGGAAATTAATCCTACTGTTTCTAAAATCTGTACTGCTCCTACCACATAATGTGAATCGGAGACAATATTCAAAAGGTTGAGGGAAAGCTCGCAAAACTTCAGCCACAATGGCACATTCAACCAATTGTGGGGATGAAAAATTAAAACACTTTTGAAACACCTGATTATTAACAACATAACTGCCAATGCCTGTTTTGGACCCATCAGTAAAAACATCAATAGCTCCTATTATCGGTTGACTTCTAGTAATTTTTGGAAAAATAATGGCATTAGTAAGAACAAATTGTAACAACGGATGCTTAGGATAATGATTATCAATATGCCCGAAAAGGTGCAACGAAGAATCGCCCAAACATCCAAGGTGGCACATAACACATTGACTTGATAAACAGTATAAGGCACAATAATAGATTCTGGCTCACAGCCGAAATGAATTAGAGCTAATTGTAGACCTTTTAAGGCCATTTCTCCTATTTGAGTGGGATAATGGCTCAAAACTTTACCAGGAGAGGTTTGAGGATGGACCCATAATAGCGGTCCCCTTTGCCATAACACAGCTGTAGGCTGTTGAGGTGAGGAGACAATGCATAGCTGGAATGGGCTAGATGGATCTAGCCGAGTTAGAGAAGCTTCACCCAATTTCTTTTCCACTTTATCCAACATTTGGGCAGCTTCAGCGGTAAGTTGTCTACTAGATGTGATGGCTGGGTCTCCTTCCAGAATGGCAAATCAAGGTTTAAGTTCTGCCGTAGTTAGATCTAAATATGATCTTACCCAATTAATATCGCCTAAAAGCTTTTGAAAATCATTAAGTGTTTTAAGAACATCTCTTCTAATAACAATCTTTTGCGGCTTTACCTGCGTCGGATAAATGGTAGAGCCAAGAAAATTTCCAATATCTCCTTCTTGTACCTTCTCAGGAGCTATAAATAAACCCTTATTATTCAACTCTTTAGATAGAACGCCAAAAGCTTGCTGCAGAAGGGCTTGATCAGAATGGCATAACAAAATATCGTCCATATAATGACATATCTTAATGGCGGGAAATTGAGACCTAACTGGCTGAATAGCTTTTGCTACATAAAGTTGACACATAGTAGGACTATTCGCCATGCTCTGTGGTAAAACTTTCCATTGGTATCTCTCATCAGGTTGTTCATGATTAATGCTAGGCAAGGTAAAGGCAAATCTAACTTTATCTTGCTCATGTAAGGGTATAGAGAAAAAGCAATCTTTAATATCCACTATTAAAATTCTCCAGCGAACTGGTAAGGTGGATAACAAAGGCAAACCCCTCTGAATGGGACCCATGACCTGCATTTGTTTATTTATGGCTCGCAGATCATGTAATAATCTCCATTTACCAGATTTTTTCTTAATTACAAAAATAGGGGTATTCCAAGGAGATTGAGAGGTTTCTATATGTCCCTGATTTAATTGTTCCTGGACTAATTGATTGGCGGCTTCCAGTTTTTCAGAGGTAAGGGGCCATTGAGGAACCCATACCGGGTCCTCTGTTTTCCAAGGAATGGGGATTGCCTCCCCAGCAGCCCCTAGGAAAAACCCAGTCCTGTTCTGTCTTGCTTCCCATTAGAGGGCAGGGGACTTGTACGTCCCTGCAAGTGTTTTCCAAGGCCTCGACCAGGGACGCAGCCCATATTTTTCATTATCTGCTGGCTCTGAGGTGAATAGTCATTTGTGAGCACAAAATCTAGTTGTTGTAATACATCTCTTCCCCATAGATTTATAGGGAGGGTTAGCACATATGGGGTAATAGTTCCTCTTTTCCCTTCCTCATTTTGCCAATGTAATTCTTTTGCGCTCTTGGCTGGAGCCTCTTCATATCCCAGCCCCTGTAGAGACTGGGATGACTGAACAAGTGGCCAGTTCGACGGCCACCAGCTGGTAGAGATAATACTAGTGTCCGCGCCAGTGTCCAACAGCCCCTGGAATTTCTTTCCTTCGACAACCAATTCCATCATGGGTCTTTTATCTAATTGCATAGAAAGGAAAGTATGTTGTCCTCCTGAGGAACCGAACCCCTTTTCCCCTCTCTGAACTTCTCTGCTAGGAAATTGATGATGTAGACTAGGTAAAATCAAGAGTTGAGCTATACGATCTCCAGGGGAAATTGCACTAATCCCGCGAGGGGAGGAGCATAATATCTTTAATTGTCCTGTATAGTCTTGATCGACCACTCCAGGATGAACTATCAATCCCTTCAGGGCAGTGGACGACCGACCAATGATTAATCCTACCGTACCATCAGGCAAAGGGCCTGCAAGGTCAGAGGGCACAGGCTGACAGCCCATAGTAGGAGTTAATACTGTTCGGGCGGTGGCACGCAAGTCCAGTCCGGCTGATCCGGAGGTTGCTCTCCTGACGGTGTCATCTTTACAAACCTCTTTAACGGGTATGGAGGTTGTTGGATTGCCCCATACATTTGTGCAGGGCCCTGGGGTCGGGGGCCCCATTTCCCGTTTTTTGACTGCTCAGCAGATCATCCAGGAAGAGGCCGGCCCTGATCATCTCGAACAGAGCGGCATTCATTGGCCCAATGCTTCCCCTTTTTACAACGGGGGGCATATTCCTGGTTGTTTCTGATTAGTGAAACTTTGGGGTCCAGGGCTCATTGGTCGAGCCCCAGGTCGAGCCCGACATTGACGTTTCATATGTCCGGGCTTACCACAGTTGAAGCATTTCATGTTTGCTGCCTTTTTGTGCAGATAGCACTGCTGCCGCTATCCCCTGATTAGACAGAGGTCCCCCTATCTCCCTACAAGCTTTCATCCAAGCATTTATTCCTTTTGCTTTCCAGGGGGTGATAGCGTTACGGCATTCTTTTGTGCATTGTTCATATATTAATTGTTGCACAAACGGCATTGCCCCTTCAGGGTCCTCAAATATCCTTCCTGCTGCTTCCATCATCCTAGCCACAAAATCTGAAAATGGTTCAGTTGTTCCTTGAATGATCTTTGTAAGATTTCCTGTCACTTGCCCTTTATTAGGTAGACTCTTCCATGCTCTGATGGCAGCCTTATTTATTTGTTCATAAACCTCTAGTGGGTAGGCTGTCTGATTTACAGCCCATTGACCTTGACCTGTGAGCATATCAAAGCTCCATTGAGGTCGTTGACCGGCTATATTCATCTTTGCCTGGGCCGCACACAATTCCTGATAAATGGACTTCCAATCTAAATAATGACCCATAGATAAGCACGCTTTAACTGTATTGTTCCAATCATCTGGGGTCATTGCATTCAAGGCCAGCCTTTCAATAAGGGCTGTGGTAAAGGAAGCGCTAACTCCGTATGTCTGTACTGCTTCCACTAAGGCCTTCAATTGTTTCAGATCCAATGGCGTATGTTGTCTCTGATTCTGGGCATCTTCCCACACAGGGAACGCTGCCCTTATTCTCCTTGTCTCCTTATCTGATATCATAGAATTTCTTCCTTTTTTGGCCATTTTTTGCTGCTGTACAACATCATAGGGCGGTGCTGTTGGCTCATAGCCTGGAGCATAAGGTGGGGCACGCCCATATCTCCCAGCCTCATAATTTTTAGCTTCCTCATCTAATTCTGCCTGCTCGGCAGGGTTCAGCTCTGGATCCCCTTCTGACCCAGATAGGTCAGACTTATCCTCCTCTCCGGGGGACGTCTCCTCCTCGGAGGAAGAATCTATAGTATAATGTTTAAACTCAGTGAGGAGAGGGTATAATTTTGGATCCTCACACTCACAATCCTTACATGCTCCTCCTTTTGGAGCAGGCACAAGCTTTAAATCTTTAGCTCGTCGGTTAAGTTCCTTTTCCTTTTCGGCGAGCTGTTTTGCTTTCTTTCCTAGCTTTGCTAGTTTACTGTGCACATTTTCATTCTTATTTGACTTCTTTCTGGAGAACCTTTTCTCTTGTTCTCCTTTCCCTTTTCAGCTTCTGATAGACTATCCTGATGGTCTGAAAGCACTCTCTGTCCCTCTTTGACCTGTTCCTTACATCTCTCATCTTCAATACAAGACTTTAACAATTTATATAACGGCCATACACCAGTCCTTAAAGTTCCTTGTTCCTTCTCCCGCATAAGATCTCCTCCTAATTTATCCCATGTTCCTTTGGAGAGGGTCCCAGAGACCACAAACCAGGGAGCAACACGGTCAACTTCCTTAAGGAAGTTCTGCAAAACTCTATCTGGAATCTTTAGCTCCTTCTGCTTTAGCAGCGCCCGCGCTGCATCTGCAATAGGCTTGGTCGGCTGGTTCCCCATTATTCCTTTATCTACAGGAGAGGGTGTGATGGCTCAGTTATTTACCTGAGACTTAAGGCCACTTATGCTAGGTCACAAAAGAGTGAGCGGCGAGTATTCTCCCGTTTATGACAATTAAAACACAGACAGCACAATAAAACGAAAAATGAAACAAACAACAAGAAACGGGATCACCTAGACCACAGGGGTCATACCTTGCTGAAAAGTGCTGCAGCTTCTCGCTCTGCTGGCTTGAATCTTCCTTCGACGAGCAGTCGAGGGTCCTTCGAGTAGTTCCTCTGCCCAGGGTCGGCCGTTCCCGGGTTTCGGCACCACTTGTCGCGCGCATCCTTTGCCGATAAGGAAGACGCGGCAACCGAAGATGTGTCCAGCAGAATCTTTATTGTAGCGCTCTTTACATGCTGATGGAGAAGGACCCCAAGCCCCGAATACGCACGGCTTAAATAGCCTGCAGGGCGACATATTCGTCTGTGATTGGTGCTCCGCAAAATGTTTGAATGGTATAGCTTCTCTGATAGGGAGAGCTACCATATAGGAATTACCATACAGTGGCGCATGTGCAGTCAGCATGACTAATGCTGTAAACAAGAACCAGGAAACAGGAAGCCAGCGCCATCTTGTAATGGCGAATGCGGCTCCCGACACAGATGTAGCTATATAATATAAAATATCCCCACCCATTAATTAAGTTATATTCAGTGACTTGTATCTGAAATAAATATTCAAATGAAACAATTTCTGAGTCTACAAGTAGTTTCTGATCAAAATTTTCCAATTTAAACTGGATAGTGCCATTCTATATAGCTATTTATCACTCAGTATGTATATATTGAGTTTGCCTGTTGTCTTTCAGAAAGATGACTACAGTCTAAGAGTAAGTTTGTTAGCAATTATGACACTTTATGAAGTGGGAAATTTGCCATTTGTTTAGAAGATATTTTCATAGTTAACTATTTTTAAATGTAAATGTGATAATGTATACCATCTTAATATAGTGCTGTAATTATATTAAGATCTACAACATGAATCACTTAAATTAAGGGCAAGTCTGGTTATCTGAATTTGGACCACAGTATTCACATAGAAGGAGAAAAATTCATTTTGTATATTGTTCTCAGACCGCCACATGTGAAACATAGCAATCATGCTCCATTCTAAAAATTAAATAAATGAATGAATACACAAATACATAAAATGTAATACAATTCTATATATCAAAAGCAACCAATTTCTGTATCTTATATTAATAAAGTGATTTCAGAGTTTGAATATTTGGCCAAAATCTTTGTGTGAAACTTGGATTCCTTCTTCTGGTCTCCACAGGCACTTGATACAAGTGCAAGCAGATATAAGTGCAGGCAAACATCCATAAACATAAAATAATAACATTTTCAAAATTAAAAATTACAGAGGCAAACGAATTACAGGTATCTGTCAGATTGTCTCCTATAAGGAAACATTTCAAATTGTAAATAAGGAAGGCATAACACATCTCACTCAAATACACATTCAATAACAAAAAATAAATACAGGTGTTCCTTTTGAAAAAAATGATTTGAAATAGTTTGTTTTTAAACAGGACTCTTATCATTTTTAATTCTTCACTGCATTAATCCCATGTAATGGATATTGCATATTTTGAAAAACCACTTTGTTGATATTGCACACAACTAAATACATGAATGTTTATTTCTGTTTCTATATTCATTTCACAAATATTTGTAATTAACAAAGGATTAGGTATCTAATGACTAAATGGCAGGTGTAATCTCCCATTCATATTCTTTGTAGTCCTTTGTTGACAGTGGAAAAACAGAATACAGAGATTATGAATCCTTCCTTACAATACTCACCACACCTTTTGCTTAAATAGGTAAACAGGGTTCAGCTCTTGTGACTAAATCAAGACACTCACCTTAATCTCTACTCAGTTTTGGTTTGCACTGAAACAGTAATTTCCTCTAGTTCTGCATAGTTCAGTGAAGCAGTGTTTCCTAGCATACTTTAAAGCTGTTTGTGTATGGATTTACATCTTAACTTTGGATATTTGTAACATAAACTAGATCTGCTCTGCCAGCCAGTTGAAAACTTGTCCCCATCCCTGGAAGTCTAGAAAAAAGGCATATGGCTAGTGATACTGTATCTACATCATTGGTAAAGTTTTCTTCTTTGCAAGCAAAACACTTCAGATTTTTCTGTTAATCAGGAACAGATCAAAATGTTTAGTTATTATTTTAATCCCCAATTCCAAGGAGATCAGAAGTACTTTCTTGGCCAACTTGAAAATTCTTGTAAGTCAGCTTCCTCATGAAAAGTTTTAAACTCAGAGGCCTCATCCAAACTGTGCTAATTTAATGTCAGTTTTGAAGCATTACTTCCTTTCTCACTAAACCATCTGGGGAATAGATGTTTTTGTTCTGAAAGTTTATTGAACAGCTTTTTCCTGCAGCGTGAAAATCAAGGTAACCTTCACCCTTCCACTTACACCACACAGAAACGGTAGATACTGGCATGAACAAAACAAGGAACATTTAAACAAAGGCTTCAATCTATTGAAAGTATTATTTCACGTAAGTCTCAGTACAAAAGGAAATGGAGTGCTATATAAATATATTAGCTTCTAAAAATTTATGTACATAAAAGTTAATGTGAGACCTACATGTAGATAAAAATACATTTGCCTGTATAGATATACAGGTTGAATTCTCTTTATTGCACAATGCTGTTGTCAAATTTTCACCACTATGCTACTTATGAAGTAGATTTCCTATATGAGATGTATACTTTATAAATGGTAGTGGCCTATTGCTTTATCCTATTGTTTTTTGAATGTCTTAGCATCATGTTTGCCTATTGTCTTTGCTCTAAATAAAACTAAAATTCTCAAAGTTTTCAGACCTGATAAATTTCACAAGCAGGATTCCATGAAACCATTCATAATTATTCTTAGTATAATTTTTTAAATAATTGTATTTTTTAGTCTCTCTTTAAAAAAATCTTTGTGTACATGCAAGTATGTGTAGTAGGGAACATGAAAGTAAGTATATGTTAATATATAAGGCCATGAAGAGGACAAAGGTCTTTTTCCTAAAGGTGGAGAATTTTACAAAAGGCTGTGACATCTTCTAGTGAATTTACTAGATTCAGGAGGATCCCTGTTTACATGCATTTCTAATTTTGGTTTTCTGTCTCCCTCCAATAATTCTGACATCTCAGCATTGCAATAGCCTCAAAGGTTTTTGATTCACTAATCCTTCACCATGATAAATGTTGATTCTGAAAACATTTTAATGGGTGCTGGAGAGATAACTCAGTTGTCTTGTACACAGAAAGACCCAACGCAGATTCCTCAAGAGAAGCCATGGAAAGCACAGCTGTCTGTAATGATGTACACATGTATAGTTCTAATGCTGGGGTTGTGAAAACAGATGAATTTTGCATCTTACTGGACAGGCAACTTATGTGACATGACAAACTCCAGGACAGTGAGAGACCCTGTTTCAGAAGTGAAAAGGTGGACTTACGAGGAATGACAATTGCTTGTCCCCTGACCTCTGCTTGTACTCACACACATGCACACGACACATGCACACACACACACACATGCACATGAGCTACCGTACACTGTAGAAAATGGTTTCAGGCAGTCATACCTGAGAAGAAATTATTGCTTCAACTTCTGTGCCAAGAACTTTAAAATTTTACTTTCTGACATATTATTACATATGCATTGATTAGGTGTGGTTACTTATTTTCATGTCCCCAAGACCAAATATGACATAAACAAATAGTTACATATTAATCACCTGTTGATGAATAACTAAAGACAGGTCTGAGTGTTATTAATGGCTCCAGATCATTGCTTTTTAAAATAATAATCTTAGTCAAAGCCATTCTAGTCACCACTCCCCCCATCCCATACTCATAAATTAACTTCAGTTTTTGCGTTCTTTTCCTTCCCCTTTTCACATTCGTGGCTGATGTGGTATTTTACCCACCCTTTTCCCCAGGAGAAACTTAACCAGGTTCCTGGTGCCTGCTTAGCTTACTACACGGTCTGCATAAATATCAGCTTTCTGAATAATGGAGTTGATGTTCCTAGGATCCTCTCTGACTTTATGGAGTGCAGTTGTCCTTTCAGTCACTGAAAAAAATCAAGACAGCAGTAGATGCTGAGTAGTAATAAGTACTTATACACATGACACCTTTCTTTTCTACATTGCTCTTTTACATATGTATGTATAACAATATATTACTATTTAAAATTTTAATTTCCCTTAAATTTAAATGCTATTTAAAAAGAAAAGACATAAAGAAACAGAGTTTTGAACTAAGAGAGTTCAGGATTAATCTGAAGTGTGTTTTCATTAGTTGTTATATAACGTTGCAATGTAGTTTTTGATTCTATGGTGATGGTGTATGTGTTTTCATGTTCAGTCATCGATAAACCACTTAATTTAGCTGTAGTATCTAATTTGGGAGATTTTTATAATGTTCTGCCCATAAAACTCTGATTGTGAGTAAAGATAATTTAAATGTATTTCTTAACTACTTAGAATACACTTTTCCTCAATAACTCAAGAATTGTAAAGGCCATTCTACATTCTGTACTTTGGAGAGTACATTTGTATTTAGGTTCACAGTTTATATGTAGAGAATAGAAAGAACATGTCTACCCCTAGCCTTTGTACTAGGATAAAGAGTTAAATGATTTTCTATTCTTAATGCAGGTAAAGTTACATTAGAATTTGTTTGTATGTGTGTGTGTGGGTGTAAGCCAATGTGTTGGGATCAGATAAGAAAATACTTTAGTGATTATGAAACTTGCAAACACCAGAAAAAGAAGATATTGTATAAGCAGTTTGGAATAGTAGTCACTTTCAGGGAATGTGGACTAAAGCTTAGAGGGAACTCTTCATGTAAAATAATTTAGGACAGAGAATATGGCACTCAAGAACAAAATGTAGCCCTCAAATTGGGAACCTTGAATTTCAATGCCTTAGGACCAAGAAGTCAGGACATAGATGGGCTGGAGGTCTGTAGTGCCCAGACAGGTTTTTACTATCATGGAAGGATAATAGTAATAAATGTTAGGTATATATACTAAATTTTGTTACATCACCATCCACAAAATTTAGGCAAACTTTATATTTTAAGAATCAATACTGATTTAAGGAGAAATAGACAATAATTTTATAGAAATTACAGCATTCTAAAATTACATGAGTTATACTTTAATTTTTAAAAAAAAATTCTTATCAGTGAATTAATGTGATATGAAAAGACCTTCTCACCTGAACATCAAATCATGAGATAAAAACAAAAGATTTGGTTGTTTGTAATGTTTAATGAATAGTTGCTTTTCAGCAGCCATTTTAGTTTTAGAGAACAGTACCTGTCTCCATAAGATCCTTAGTGTCTTCTCTCTGCTCACAACCACCTGACAATTGTTGTTACATAATTATTTATACATTAAGAAAGCTTATAAAATTCATAGGAGTTTTGAACATCCCTTATTTCCAGAGAAGCTTGGCATTAATTCTATTGTTAAATGGATTCGGTGTGTGCTCGGCCAGATCCTTTATGACAGATTTTTCATTTCAGATTTTATTTTTCTTTGGTTCACCACTTAGTTGACTGGAGTTATTTATCAAGTTTTCATTTGTTACTTCAAAAATGGCCCTTAAATGACATATTCCCTCACTTTCTGCATCCCTTGAAATATTAGTCATTTTGTACTGTTTTATTGTACTTGAAGGGCTATTTGGTTATGTCTAAAATGGTTTTTATTTTCCATTAGATTTTTGTTAATTACTGAATATTTCTTAGTTTGTTTTTCCATTTTTAAAAGTTGTGCTGCCAAAGAAGAATAAATTTAAGATAAGACTAATTTTTTTTCCACATAGGTGATAGCTTTTGCTTAATTACCTGAATGATGGCTTCTTTTCACTTTAAATTAATTAAATTAATATAGTGTCAATTGTCACTTGAATACTATTTTTCTAACATGTCATGATATATTTACAATATTACATTTTCTCTTTCTATTCTTTATTTTTTAATAAATTCTATTTCACCCTTGATATGTTAGTTTAAGCAAACAAATTTAATTGGAGTATCCCAATACTTCTTAGAAATGGGATGATCTCTGAGTTAGAAGTCAGCCTGACAAACCTATTGAAAAAAACAAAATGAATATTGCTTAGTTATTTTTATTATACCATCATTACCCTGAAATCCAAATCACATAAAGATGCTACAAAAATACTTACAGATCAATTTTCCTTATAAAACAGATGCAAAACTTTTTAAGATACTTATAAACCAAATTCAATATTGACTCAAAAAGATCATCCACCATGTCCAGTTCACTTCTTCAAAAAGATGAAGGAATGGTTCAGATAATGCAAACTGATAAATGTAAAGGAATATGTAAAAAGACTGAAAGACCAAGCCACACAATCATCGAATTTGATGTACAAATGGTTTTTGACGGAACTTAGCACTTTTTCAAGAAAAAACAGAGAGAGCAGGGATACAAGAAAAATACCCCAAAATAATACATGCAATTTGCAGCAATCCCACAGCTATCATTAACTTGAGAAAAATTCAAAGTATTTATATTAAAATTAAGAAGACAAAGTTTTCCACTCTTTTCATGCAGACTTGACAGTATTTGAAGACTTAGCCAGAGCAATAAGCCAACTGAGGGAGATTAAGGGGATACAAATAGGGAGGGAAATAGTCAAAGTATCTTTATTTGTAGATGATATGATTCATCCTAGATTCCCAGGAAGAAAATTATACAACTGAAAAACTTTCATACAAAATTAACTCACAAAAATTAATAGCTCTCCTTTATGCAAATGACAAATGGACTGAAAGAAATCAGGGAAACAATCTCTTTCACAATAGCCTTAATAAAATAAAAAGTCTTGGAATAATTCTACTTAAGCAACTGGACACTTATTTGATAAAATTTTCAAGTAATAGAAGAAATTGAAGAAGATACCAAAAGGTGGAAACTTTTTCAATGATCATTTATCAATAGAGTTAATGTAGCCAATAGGCCATCTTACCAAAAATAGTCAATAGATTTAAGGCAATTCCCACCAAAATTTCAGAATGACTTCACAGAACTTGAAAGGACAATTTTCAGCTTCACATGGGAACTCAAAAAGCCTAGGATAGCTAAAACAACCCTGAACGATCAAAGAATTGTGAGAAAAATCATAAGCCTCAATTTTAAATTACACTACAAAGCTAAAACAATAAAACCAGATGTGTTGATTAATAGAGTATAACTGACCACACTGAGATAAATCCACACAGTTATGGATATCTGACTTTCTATCAAGAAGCAAGAAATGTATGCTGGCTATAGGACACAAATGGTTTTGGCCAAACTTTATAGCTACACATTGAAGAATGAAAATATCTCTATGCCTCTCACTCAGCACAAAACTCAACTTCAAGCAGACCGCAGCTTATATCATAAGACCAGATACACTGAATCAGATAAAGGAGAAAATGGGAAATAATATTAAACTCATTGACACAGGAAAACACTTTTCAAATAGAACACCATTAACATAGACAACAAGGTCAATAATTAATAAGTAAAAACTTATGAAACTTAAAATGTTCTGTATACCATCAATTGGCACAATAATTGGCACAATAGCATGTTACATGTCTGATAGAGGAATAATATCCAAAATAAGTTAGAACTCAAAGAACTTGGGAACAAATGGCTAACTAATGTGCCTATTTACATATCAAAGTAGATACTGGCCGTGGTTCTCCCAGCATCCCCCAGCATCGCAAGTACCTGAAATGAAGTCTCTTGGATCATCTCTGCATTTCTCACCCCTGACCCTTTCACTAAACCTCTCCTGCCCCTAACCTGTTCTCTCACTTATATCTACAATAAAAATGAAACTTCTTTTCAACCATACCTAGAAGTGGCCATGTCCTTATTTTCAAAATTACTTTGAGATTCCAGTTGCAGACAGGGAGGACTGATGAGCAAAGGGGTCAAGACAAGGCTGGAGAAACCCATAAATACTGCTAACTGGAACAAGAGGGTGGCTCATGGACCCAAGTCTGATAGCTAGGAAATCAGCATAGCACTAATCCCAGATTCTCTGAGTAAGCTGAGAGTTGAGAGGACTGGACAGTCTATGGACCTCTGGTTGTGGATCAGTATTTATCCCAGGTATATGAATGGATTTTGGGAGCCCACTCCACATAGAGGGATACTCCCTCAACCTAGACATATGGGTAAGGGCCTGGGCCCTGCTCCAAATGATATGACAGACTTCAAAGATTCCCCATGGAAGGCCTTACCCTCCTTGGATAGCAGAAAGAGGATGGGATGTGGGATGGGGGTTGGTGGGGGAAACAGGGGAGGACTGGAGGGTGCAGAAACTGGAATTGTTTCATATATATATATATATATATGTATACATATATATATATATATCATCATATACCCATTATAAATAAAACAAATGGCAGCTCATGCTGGTGAAGGTGATGAATTATTGGAATGCATACTGATCCACTTCTTGTGGACATGCAAAGTTTTACAGCTACTGTGGAAATCAATGTGGTGGTTTCTTGGCAAATGAGAGTAGATCAACTTCAAGATCCAGCCATACCACTCTTGGGCATATACCAAAGGGACTCTACATCCCATTTCAGCCATGTTCACTGCTCCTATATACATAATATCCAGTAATTGGAAATCACTTCGATAGCCATCAATGTATGATTGATAGAGAAAATGTGATACAATTAAACAATGAAACATTATTCAGCACTTACAAATAGGAAAGATTGAAAACAGTAGAAAAATGAATGGAGCTTTAAATAAAATCATCCTGAATTAGGTAGCCCAGACCCAAGAAGGCAAATAATGTTTGAATTTTCTTCTATTTAAATCTTAACCGTTAAGTCCAGTAAGTAAGACACTGTATGAGTAAACTGAGAGGTAAAGTATAGAGAAAGGGATATGGGAGATGGTTTGTTCAACTTAGAAAGAAGAAGTGTAAAGATAATTAGAGATGAATTGAGTAGAGAGACTGAAACAGGAGGATTAATGGAGGGGAAGAGGGAAGAGGGGTATACAGGAGAAGTATAAAAATGGACAGCTAAATCTAAGAGCCAATTATGCTTCAATGGAAAACTGACATAGTAGAAGCTTCTTAGACTACAACCATTTATGAAGGTGATCTAGATGAAGTTACCAAACAATGGGAGACATAGCCTCTACTGAACATCTCTCATTATTAAATGAAGCTTTCATTTCTGGAAATGAGTTACATTTAATGTAACTGTTAGCAAAGTATGATCCATTAGAATCACTAAACAACCCATGTTATTGCCAAGGATATTGGTTTCTCTCCTCAAACTGGTCTCAAGGCCCCATTGCTGAATATAACAACTGCATAGCTCATTGAATAGAAAGAAGTCAAGCCATTGTCTACTTAACCTCTACTGGTTGATGGTTCTGGAAGGTACTCTGCATTATAATGTGCCTGCAATAGTGGCACAAAACTTGTGAGAATAGCCAACTGATATTTGATTGCACTTAAGACCTACTTTATATGATGGAACACATCTCTAACACATCTCCAGTAGCCAAGAACCTGAAACTAGATATGCCAAGTACCCAGGAGAATACCAAATACTATGTTATGCTAAAGGAAAATAGCTACAAGTGACACCAATGACATTCTTCTTTATACTCATAAATCAGTGTCTTGATCATCAACCTCAGAAATGCTTCCTCCTGTAGTAGATGGGAACAAATACAGAGACCCACAGTTAGATAATGCGCAGAAAGTTATAGACCTTGGAAACACTTAGTTCTGATTGGGATGTATCCATCAAAATCTTCCTTTATAGAGATGGACAAAGAAAAATATCTGAAAATCCAGAGGGACTGGGGGACACAAAGGAAACATGGTTTCCTACACACAGTAGGACTGTGTCAAATATGGACTCAAAGATGCTGTGGCACTATGCACAGGGCCTGTACACGTCTGGGATTGAGAGAATCATAGTCCCAGAACAGGAAGTGGAAAAGTGGGATCAATCACGCTCTACATAAATTATGTTTGCTTATATTTGTAAAAGATTTTTTGCTAATGATATCTGACCACTGTAAGTTTACAAGGGACTATATTTTTAATTCAATCGCCCTTTACTTCATAAAATCTTAGGCCTCTTATTTCTATCAGGATGAATCAATTTCCATTGCTAATAGTACCCTTCTCACTTATTTTTCCTTAACAGCTTTTGATTTTTAGTTTTCACATTCCATCCTGTCCTCTGGACAGTAGAAGAAGAAGGAAGATAAATGTAGTCCTTTGTCTCACTTCTCTCCACTTCAGGGTGTTTGGCATGGTGATCAGCTTTTATGTGCATCCACACACACAAAAAAAAAAAAAAACTGGTGTTGAAGTAGGGTAAAGATCTTCTGCCTCTTTTCATAGTTGTTTTTCTTGAATTATCAATGTTTTCTTCACATGACTGTTCTGGTGAATTTTTCTTAGTGTATTGTATTTTTTATTAGTCTTTGTTTTGTCGTTATTATTCAGAAAGTTCCACTTACTTTTTTCTGTATACTTACTTAGCCATTCTATATTAATGACTACTTATCTCTACTTATTTGCATTGTGAAAGACAAGAGGATATAAAAATAAGTGGGAATTTAGATTTAATTTAGTGTAGTCTTCTCTTCCAATTTGTGTTAGATGAAAAAAGCAAGATGTTAAGAAATGATGAAGAAAAATATGACAATGAAAAATTTCAGGTTGAATTCACTGGAATTAGTTCATGACTGTGGTTTAAGGAATAAAGATCAAAGAACTCTTAAGTTCTGATAAGAGTGGTTGGACATGAAGACAAAAGCAACATGAACTAGTATGGATTTTCAATTTTTATAAGAGAAACAGTGTAGGTCATAAAAACTTAATGTACCACATAAGTGATAGAAATGTAAAGATAAGTAATAATGAAAATTTGTAGACAAAACATTTATAATGGAAAATACAGAAAGATAAGGTATGATTTTATAAATGGAATACATCTATTTGTTTATACATTATTTTAAACAAAACTTTCTTTGTGAGAGGCATCTTCAAGCCTCAACAGAGTTCACAGTCTGTGTTCATTTTCATTCATGAACAAAGATATATTTTAATAGATATGGACATTAAGCTTCAGTCTTTATACTCTTCAAAGTCTCTCTTCTCACCTTACCAGAGTCTTGACAAAGGGTGGTATGGCCTTTCAGAAGGATGTGAACACATTCTCATTTTCATACTCTTTTCACACATGGTCTTTTCTTTGTCTTCTAGGAATTAATAAAGAAGGATCATATTTTTGGTCTTTAGTACTAGAGTCTTGACCAAGGAAATCCAGCTACATTTCCTTTTGGTTAAGAAACTTGATGTCGTGGGGTGATGTTTTTTGATATAGTATGATGTACATGCTTCAACATATTTACCTTACCTGGAATCCTCTTCCCCCAAGAAATTGTTAAGAACTGTTACTTGTGTTCCCTTCAGATTGTGGTGGTCTTACTATCACAACGGCTTTGTTTGCAACTTCCTATGTTCCCTAATCTCAAGAAAAAGTAGACACTGGTGTGTGTGTATATGCACACCTTTGTTTCTAGAAAACATATCATGAGGTTTTCCACTGGCATTTTCTTTTGGTCTGAAGCTTCAGGTTTTGATTTATTGTTTTCATTTTAAATTATCTTCATATTCATCTTCCCTTTCCTATCTCCAAGCTTTCACACATATTCCTCCTTTCTCTATCTACATCCTAAATATTTGTCTTGCTACCCACATGTAAGTGTAATCTTCCTTCCCCATCAATAGAACTTCTATTTGCAACAGAAGGAGACTGGTACAGAAAACCACAAACATTCAAAAAGCAGATTTGTGGAGCCCAGTCCCAAAGGATATATCTGTAACAGAATTCCTGTGAATTTGTGGAATTGTGGAGTTGTGGAATACATCACCCACCTGGCAGGGGTCAAGTGCTGGTTTAGTACATGGCATTAAAAAAATAAACAAGATCCCTAGACCATGGTGCCACATGCCTTTAATCCCAGTTCTGGGGTAGAGGCATGTTGATATCTGTGAGTTCCAAGTCCAGCATGGTCTACAAAGAGAGTTCCAAAACAGCCAGGGCTATTACAGGGATAAACCCTGTCTTGAAAAACCAAATATAAACAAACAAACACACAAATAAATGAATAAATAAATAAACAAAAACTAGGAATGCCTCTTCTTTCTAACATTTAAATCCATCCATATTCCTCTTTCTATTATTGCCATTGTAAGAGAAAGTGACCCACTTTTGCCATGAAAAGAATGAATACCAACATGCTTACCTACCATTTAGCCAACTCTGCTCAGAGTAACTCAGTTTATCAGTGTAAGATGAATTCTAATTGATATTAATAATAAAAACCCAGAGTCAGATATAGGGGATAACGAAAGAAATAAACAAATCTCATAAAGAAAGTAAGGAGAGCCAAAAAAAGAAAAATTAAACAAGTGAAGGACTTGAAAACTGAAATAGAGAGAATAAAGAAAACACAAACCGAAGGAATGCTGGAAATACAAAAACTAGGCATATGATCAGGAACTACAGACACATGCATAACCAACAGATTACAGGAGATGAAAGAGAGAATCTCAAGTGCTGAAGATAAACTAGAGGAAATAGATTCATTGACCAAAGAAAATCATAAATACAACAAATCCTTAACACAAAACATCCAGGAAATGTGGGACATTGTGAAAAGGCCAAACCTAAGACTAATAGGCATAGAGGAAGGTGAAGAAGCCCAGCTCAAAGGTGCAGAAAACATATTCAACAAAATCACTGAAGAAAATTTTCCCAGTCTGAAGAAGGAAATGCCCATGAAAATACATGAAGCATACCGAACAATAAATAGACTGGACCAAAGGAAAAAGACCACTCGACAAATAATATTCAAAACACCTAAAATCCAGAATAAAGAAAGAATATTAAGAGCAGCGAAGGAAAAGGGACAGGTAACATATAAAGGCAGACCTATCAAAATTACACCTGATTTCTCCATGGAAACACTCAAGGACAGAAGGTCCTAGATAGATGTTCTTTAAGTTCTAAGAGTCCACGGATGCCAGCCCAGACTACTATACCCAGCAAAACTTTCAATCACTATAGATGGAGAAAACAAGGTATTTAATGAAAAAGCCAGATTTTCAAAATATTTACAAATCCAGACTTACAGATAGTTCTGGAAGGAAAACTCCAGCCCAAAGAAGTTAACTATGCTCACAAATACATAGGCAATAGATAATCCCACTTCACCAGAACTCTGTAAAGCAGGGCAAATATATTCACAGTACCACAGCCAAAAACAAATGTAAAACAAACAAGCATTAACAATCAATGGTCCTTACTTTCCATTAACATTAATGGTCTTAAATCACCTATGAAAAGACACAGGCTGACAGATTGTATACGAAGACAGAATCCACCCTTCTACTGCATACAAGAAACACATCTAAACTTCACAGACAGAAATTATCTCAGGGTAAAGGATTGGAAAAGTTCGTCCAATCTAATGGACCGAAGAAGCAAGCTGGCTATCCTAATATCTGACAAGTTAGACATCAAACCAAAATCAATCAAAAGAGATGAAGACAGTCATTTTGTATTTATCACAGGAGAAATCCATCAGAATAATGTCTCAATTCTGAACATCTATGCACCCACAATCATAAAAGAAATGCTACTAAAACTCAAAGCTCACATTGAAACCTCACACACTTATAGTGGGAGACTTCAACAGCCCACTCTCACCACTAGACAGGACCAACATTCAGAAAATTTACAAAGAAACAAAAGAATTAACAGAAGCATATCTCAATAGGGCTTAACAGACATCTATAGAACACTCCAGCCAAACACAAAAGAATATACCTTCTTCTCTGCTCCACATGGAACCTTCTGTAAAATCAACCACATATTAGGGGAAAAAAACAAGCCTCAACAGATACAAAAAAATTGAAAGAATCCTCTGTATCTTGTCAGACCCCCATGCTTTAAACTTGGAATTCAACAACAACACAAATCGCAGAAACCCTGCAAACTCATGAATAAAGAATAATGCGCAATTGCACCATACCTGGGTCAAAGAAAAATGAAGAAAGAAATTAAGGACTTCCTAAGATTCAAGGACTTCCTAGGATACAACATACCTGAACTTATGGGACAACTTGAAAGCAGTGCTATAAGGGAAGTTCATTGTACTAAGTGCCCATATGAAGAAAACAAAGAATACTCACATTACAGAATTAACAACACAACTGAAAGCCTTAGAACAAAAAGAAGCAAACTCACCTTGGAGGAGTAGACATCAGGAAATAATTAATTTGAGGACTGAGATCAACAAATTAGAAACCAGAAAAACAATACAAAAAATTGATGCAACAAAGAGTTGGGTTTTTGAGAAAATCAACAAGATAGACAAACTTTTATCAAAACTAACCAAAAAGCTGAGTGAGAACATGCAAATTAACAAAATCAGAAATAAAAAGTAGCACATTAATGGACACTGAGGAAATCCAATTTTCAGGTCATACTTTGAAAATCAGTATTCCACAAAATTTGAAAATTATAGGAAATGGACAAATTTCTGGATAACTATCACTTACCAAAATTAATTCAAGAACAGACAAACAACATAAATAGACCTATAACCCCTAACAAAATAGAAGCAGTCATCAAAAGCCTTCCAACCAAAAAAAAAAAAAAAAAAAAAAAAAAAACCCAGGGCTCGATGGCTTTAGTGCAGAATTCTACCAGAAATTCAATAAAGACATAATATCAATACTGCTCCAATTGTTCCACACAATAGAAACAGAAGGCTAGATACCAAACACATTTTACGAGGCCACAATCACCTTGGTACCTAAGTCACAAAAAGACACAAATAAGAAAGAAAACTACAGACTAATGTCCCTCATGAACATCGATGCAAAAATACTCAATAAATTGCTGGCAAACCGAATCCAAGAATACATCAGAGAAATTATCCACTATGACCAAGTAGGCTTCAATCCTGGGTGGCAGAGATGGGTTAACATATGAAAATCTATCAACATGATCCACCATATACACAAACATCATCATCTCCCCAGATGCTGAAAAAGTAATGGGAGATGTTATTCTGTATATATGTTTCTCATACTGGTTAATAAAGCCCTGTGGCCAATAGGAAACAAGATAGGTGGGGCTAGGAGACCAGGAGGAGGAAAGAGGAAGTAGTAGGGAGGAGTCGAGAAGTAGCCCGGGGAAGAAGGACGCCCGCCTAGGCTCTCCGATAAGACGACCAAGTGGAAATACTTAGATAAGTAGAAATGGGTTAATAATTAAGGCAGAGCTAGCCCATAAACAACAATGGTAACTGGCCAACAGGATTGTATCAAATACAGAGTCTCTGAGTGTTATTTGGGGCTGGCGCGGCTGTGGGCCCAGACTGGTGGGCTGGCAGGCTGGCGGAAACATACAAGCTACAGATGGCGCCAAACGTGGCTATAAGAACTTTCACTTAAAACTTAATAAAAGCTTAAAAAGGGATTTTAGAAACAAAGGAACAGAGACTAGCAAAACTTCTTAGTAGCAGCATTTTCTTGGTTGGATTTGTTTTGCTGTAGACAGAGATTTGTGCGGCTCCTTTAAGGGAGGTTTCCAAAATTAGCATAAGCGGCAAAAAGCCGCCTTGCTTTTAAAGAGCTCTGCTAACAATTCATTGGTGTGGACGAGAGCTACAATGTAGATTTACACTGTGTTTTAAAAAATACGCTGGTTTTGGAGAGAAAAAGAAACAGGATACGATAGTTTAAAAAAGAAAAAAGGAAATGAAATGGATGGGTATGGTGGCACAGGCCATTAATCCCAACACTCCACAGACAGAGGCAAGCAGATCTCTGTGATTTCAAAGTAAACCTGGTATGCACTGATTTCCAGGACAGATAAAAATTTCACAGAGAAACCTTGTCTCAAAATATGTAAAAATAGAAGTAGAAGAAATAGAGTTAAAAAAAAAAGCCACGTAAAGATGAAAAGCACAGAGAAATTTTGGATACTGTACGCGATTCTGTTGTCTTTAAATTATTTGATTGCTGAGAAAATAACTACTGATAAAACAAATGCTGCTGGATTAATTCGACTTATATATTTTAAGAATGCTTTGACTCCAA
The DNA here is from genome assembly GCA_030556225.1 of Cricetiscus sungorus. Taxonomy (NCBI): domain Eukaryota; kingdom Metazoa; phylum Chordata; class Mammalia; order Rodentia; family Cricetidae; genus Cricetiscus; species Cricetiscus sungorus. The sequence continues at coordinate 39,105,305 of JANBXA010000600.1, forward strand.
AATTTAAGCCTAAGGACAAGTTACTGGGGAAAAGGATTTCTATTTTTGTTTCCACAGAAAATGAAAAGCTATGGATTCTTTCCAGACTTATATGGCTTGATCAAGCCAGACCCCCTGAAACAGTGCCCCAGATGATCCAACATTCAAAGCAGTTGAGACAAAGCCTTGCAGACTACAGCCAAGATATCTGAGTCTTCTTTGGATCCCCATGACAGCGCCCTCTACCAGCAGGAAGTAGTTTGGAAAGAACGACGCCCAAATTCCCAAATATTGTTTATAAATGTTCGTTTTTATTTAAATGGGCTTGGTTATAAATGGCTATAACCACAAGCAATCTTTTTAAAAGTAAAAAGGGAATTATGGTATAGAAATGAATACTTTGCTTTGGAATGGATTTTCTTTTATTGATACAATTTAAGGTCAATTTTGTGATATGTATATTTCTCCTCTTGTTTAGGTATTGTGTTTATATAACTCATTGGAAAATGTAATGTATAATTTAATACAGATTAGAGAATTACCTATGATAGTCAAAACTTAGAGTTAAGTTAGTTAGGATTTCTAGATATACAGAGATGTATTTGAAATGGATAGACATTCTTCAAACCTATCAAAGACCTACAGAATATGGCATTTAAAATGGTTTAGGGTTTTTCTTGACAGTGAGGCACAACTGTTCCTGGTAACACCACCTATAGAAGAAAGGAAGATGGACATCGAAGAAACACATTATGGAGTTTGCTTCTAATATGGCAAGACTAGCCATTTGAGCAAGGTACTTCTCTTGTCTAGACTGTTTGATTTTATGTTGTAGAAACTGGACATGCAGGACCCACAAAAAGGTGACTGCTGATGCAAGATGGACATTGCTACAGGATTCCTGCTTCATGGAAAAGGCAGTCAAACATTCTGCAGGACACAGAGAAAAATGACTGACACACTGTCAATACAGTTTAAAGTTTCCTGCTTTGTTGAGGAGTCTGGAGACACACTATGGCCTATGGTCTGAAGATGGAACATTACAAAAGAACTTCGGGTGACTGACCAGGCAATGAGTTGTCTCTGTCATTTCTAGAGTTTATATATTATCCTTCTGTGGACTTTGAAGGAGTTGAAGACAGATAGTTATGGTTATAGTTTTCCTTAGTTAGGATTAAAGATAAGTTACATATAGGACTTTAGACTCACAAAGATAGGATAGATGATATTTTCTTTAAGTCTTACAAAATGTTAATGGACTAAATATTGTTAACTGTGATTCTTATTTGATAACTGTTGTATGTTATATTTTGCTGTGTTAAGGTTAAACCCCTTTTTTTATTTTAGACAGAAAAGAGGAGATGATGGGAGATGTTATTCTGTATATATGTTTCTCATACCGGTTAATAAAGTTCTGTGGCCATTGGAAACAAGATAGGCGGGGTTAGGAGACCAGGAGGAGGAAATAGGAAGTAGTAGGGAGGAGTCGAGATATAGCCAGGGAAGAAGCAGGACACCTGCGGTGCGGCTCCCCCATAAGACGACCACGTGGAAATACTTAGATAAGTAGAAATGGATTAATAATTAAGACAGAGCTATCCCATAAACAATAATGGTAATTGGCCAACAGGATTATATCAAATACAGAATCTCTGAGTGTTATTTGGGGCTGGTGCAGCTGTGGGCCCAGACTGGTGGGCTGGCGGGCTGGCGGAAACTTACACGCTACACAAAAGTCAGCACCCTGTCATGATAAAGGTCTTAGAAAGATCAGGGATAAAAGGAACATACCTAAACATAATAAAAAGCAATATACTGTAAACCAACAGCCAACATCAAAGTGAATGGAGAGAAGCTTAAGGCGATTCCTCTAAAGTCAGGAACAAGAGAAGGCTGCACTCTCTCTCCATATCTCTTTAATACTGTACTAGAAGTTCTAGCTAAAGCAATAAGACAACAAAAGGAGATCAAGGGGATACAAATTGGAAAGGAAGAAGTCAAACTTTCACTATTTTCAGATGATACAACAGTTTATATTATCGACCCCAAAAAACTCTACCAGGAAACTCCTACAGCTGATAAACAACTGCATCAAACTAGCAGGATACAAGATAACCCCAATAACCTCAAGCCCTACTTTATTAGATGACAAAGGAGCTAAGAAAGAAATCATAGAAACATCATCCTTTACAATAGCCACAAACAACATAAAGTATCTTGGGGTAATGCTCACCGAACATTTGAGAGACATATATAAGATGAACTTTGTGTCTTTAAAGAAAGAAATTAAAGAAGACACCAGAAAATTGAAAGATCTTTTATGTTCTTGGATAGGTAGGCTAAACATAGTAAAAATGGCAATCTTGCCAAAAGCAATCTACAGTTTTAATATGATCCCCATTAAAATCCCAGCACAATTCTTCACTGACCTAAAAGAATAATAATCAACTTTGTATGAAAAAACAAAAGATCCAGGATAGCCAAAACAACCCTGTACAAAAAAAGAACTTCAGGAGGCATTCCCATCCCTAACATTAAGCTCTATTCCAGAGCTATAGTCTTGAAAACCACCTGATATTGGCACAAAAATTGCCAAGTAGACCCATGGAATCGAATCAAAAATCCTGATATCAACCCACACATCTAGGAACACCTGATTTTTTGACCAACCAGCTAAAGACTACAATGGGAGGAAAAAAGCATCTTCAACAAATGGTGCTGGCACAATTGGATGATGGTTTGTAGAAGACTGCAGGTAGACCCATGTCTATCGCCATGCACAAAACTCAAGTCCAAATGGATCAAAGACCAACATATATCCAGCCATACTGAATCTCTTAGAAGAGAAAGTAGGAGGTACCCTTGAACAAATTGGTATAGGAGACTGCTTCCTGAACATAACTCCAGTAGCACAGACACTAAGATCAACAATTAATAAGTGGGACTTCCTCAAACTTACAAGCCTCTGTAAGGCAAAGGACACAGTTGACAAGACCAAAGGCAGCCCACAGACTGGGAAAAATAATTTACGAATCCTACATCTGACAAAGGACTGATCTCCAAAATATACAAAGAACCAAAGAAGCTAGTCAAAAAAACACCAAATAGCCCTATTAAAAAATAGGGTACAGAATTGAAGAAAGAATTCTCAATAGAGGAAATCAAAGAGGCTGAATGACACTTAAGAAAATGTTCAACATCCTTAGCTATCAGGGAAATGCAAATGAAAACACTTTGAGATACCATCTTACTCCTGCCAGAATGGCTAAAATTAGAAACACCAATGACAACTTATGCTGGAGAGGATGTGGAGAAAGTCCCACTGCTGGTGGGACTGTAAACTCATACAGCCATTTTGGGGTTGAGTAAGGCAGTTCCTCAGGAAAATGGGAATAAGATTACTACTGGAATTCCCAGCAATTCCCCTTTGAGGTATATACCTAAATGACCTACATCCATGCAACAAGGACATGAGTTCAACTATGTTCATAGCAGCATTATTTGTAATAGCAAGAACCTGAACGCAACCTAGATGCCCCTCAACTGAAGAATGGATAAAGAAGATGTGGCACATTTACACAATGGAATACTACTCTGAGGATAAAAACAATGGAATCTTGAAAATCTCAGGCAAGTAGATGGAACTTGAAGAAACCATTGAGTTACTGAATGAGGTAACCCAGTCACAAAAAAAGGAACATGGTATGTACTCACTCATATATAAATTTTAGATATAGAGCAAAGTATCACCATCCTATAATTCACACCGCCAGAGAAACTGGGATACAAGGAGGATTCAAGAGATTCATGTAAGGTCCCTCAAAGTAGGGTAAAGGGACAAGATTTCCTGAGCATATGAGGAGTAGGGGGGGCAGTGAGTGGAGAGTGTACTAGGATAAAGTGATGGAGAGGAGAGGATAGCACGTGGGACTAGGAAGATAGAGTCAGCTGAGGAATAGACTAGAGAAAAGAGAGAAAGAAAGAGAGAGTGATACCATAAAAGAAGGAGACATTATAGGTTTGAAGAGAAAACTGAACCAAGAGAAATGTTCAGAGACCTACAAGACTGACCCCAACTAACAATTTGAGCAACAGTGGAAATGCTACCATAAATGCCCTTCCCTGATGATGAGATCTATAATAACTTATCATGGAGCCCTCATCTAGTAAATGATGGAAACAGAAGCAAACACCCACAACTAAACACTGAGACGAACAGGAATCCAGATTCAGAGAGGGAGAACAAGATCAGGCTGCAGAAACACATAGAGACAGCTGGCTTGAATAAGGAGGAGCTAATGGGTCCCCAGACTGATAGCTTGCAATCCAGCATGAGACTGACTCAGACCCCCTGATCATTGGTCTCAGCTAGAAGGCCTGAGCAGTCTAAGGGACCTCGGACAGTGGAATCAGGATGTATTACTGGTACAGAAAATAACTTTGTTGGCACATCCCCCATGGAGGGATACTCCCTTATTCTAGAAACAGGAGAGAAGGCCTAGTCCCTTACTGCAAATGATTTGACAGATTTAGATGACCCCACCTGGAGAGCATCACCCTACAAGTGGAGTGGGGTAGATCTGGGAGGGGAGAGTGGTGGGGGACATGAGAGGGTGGACAATAAGGAAAGAGTGAGGGAGGAAGGGAGAGAGAAATTGGATAGATATATAAAATAAAATAAATAAAATACCATACCATCATATATCAACCCAGTAAAAGGACATTCCCTCTTCTTTTTAATGGGGGAGGGTATTTTCCATAATATTTTGGTAAATACACCATTGGTGTTAACAGAAATCTCAAATTTCTATGATAATAGGTAAGATCATGTTTAACATTTTTTCTTTAAGAACACAGCAATCATTATAAACACATGCTATGTTACTACCAGTAACTTTAACTTATGTGATTTGAAGTGCTTTATAAAAAAAAATCTCATGGCCATTTTAAAATTTATTTTCCAGAATGTCTTTTTACAGTAGTCAAGATGAATCTGTTTAATTATTTAAGTCAATATTGTAAAACCTTAAAAGACATTTTATTTATACTCAATAGACAGAGAATGGTCAGAGAATGGTGAAGTATTATCTTTTTCTTGTGTTCTGCAATTTCTTTTCCAGTGAATGATTTTCTATGTAACCTAGGGGAAGTAATTATTAGTTTCAGGTTTGGTACCTAACATAATATTCTTTACCATAACATTACTAATATGCTCCTCTAAGTGAAGAATTAAATCTCACAATCCTTCAGGATTTGTTTTTTCTTACTATTTTGGAGAAGGAAGAAAATAGTAACAAGGGTTATAATGATTAAAGATGAACCAATTTTACCTCTACTGCCAATTTAAATAGTAGTCAATCATTAATTAGCAACTTTCAGCACTCACGTAACTCCTAAGTTTTCTTTTCCACATCCAAGTATTATAATGTGGTTGGAAATCAGTTATCATGCTACCACTGGCTTTGCTCCTCAAAGGAGTCATGACATGGAGGGTCATGCTCAATGGAACATGGGTGTGCTTTGACCAGTCTTCAGGGTTTCACTTAGAATTATACTTTAATATATATATTAAATTATATAAAGAGTATATATATATATATATATATATATATTCTTTTTTTTTAACTTAAATTTGAAACAAGCTTGTTTTACATGTCAATCCCAGTTCTTGTACCTTCCTGTCTTCTCCTGTTCTCCCCGCCAACCCCCATCCTCTTTCTGGTCCCCAGGGAGGATGAGACCTTCCATGGGGAGGAAGTATTTACAGTTTGTCATATCATTTGGGCAGGGCCCAGGCCCTCCCCTATGTGTCTAGGCTGAGGGAGTATCCCTTTATGTGGAATGGTCTCCCAAATTCCATGAATATACTAGGGATGAATACTGATTCACTATAGGAAGCTTCATAGACTGCTCAGGCCCTCCAGCTAACAACCACATTCAGGGAATCTAGGTCAGTCCTATGCTGGTTTCCCAGCTATCAGTCTGGGGTCCACGGGCTTCTCCTTGTTCAGGTCAGCTGTTTTTGTGGGTTTCTCCATCCTGGTCTTGACTTTTTTCCTCGTCATTCCTGCCTGTCTGCAACTGGATTCCAAGAGTTCGGCTCAGTATTTAGCTGCTTATGCTTCCACTAGCTGCTAGATGAAGACTCTAGGATGGCATATGAGGTAGTCATCAATCTCATTATAGGAGAAGGGCATTTAAGATAGTCTCTCCAGTATTACTTAGATTGTTAGTTGGGTCATCCTTGTAGATCTCTGGGCATTTCTCTAGTGCGCGATTTCTTTAAAACCTATAATGGCTCCCTCTATTATGGTATCTCTCCTTTTGCTCTTTCTTTATTCTTTCCCTGACTCAAATTTCCTGCCCTGACATAAAACACAAATATGTTTTCTTTTCTCATGAGACAAAGTTCAATAATTGGTGGTTATAATAGATGAGGTAATTAGAGAAAAATGTAATAAAATAAAGAGTATTGGTCCATTCTCCAAGAACCCTTAAAAAATAATCACCAGTGGATTCAGAAAACACATATGATGTCCTAGCAATTCTGGGCATCAAGGAATTTTATTTATGTATTCTTTCTGCTTTTCTTGTCTACATATCCTGACTTTGAACTGTACAATATTTTTAATCCTTCTACGGTTATGTTGTCTGCTTTATCCTCTGTGGCAAATATATGCATGTGGCTTTGAAGGTAATTGTTCCCTAGCTATAATCCATAAGGATCTGAGCATACAGGGAAATGACAAAGTTGCTCTACTTTCTCAGTAGTTACCAAATACAAATTCCAATGCCTCAGACTTGAACCAAGCAGGTTCATGGTGGCAGGGAGTTAAATATAAAACTGAGAGTAAGTCTTGCTAGACAAGATTAAAAATAGATTCTTTTCTCATAAAATATATCCTAATTATGATTTCCCCTCTCAGTACCCTTCCCTCTGGATCCATCCTCTTTACATCTTTTATTAGAAAAGAACAGGCTTCTAGGAGATTACATTCAAATATGACAAAATTGAATAAAAAGATAAATAAAAATCTATCATATTGAAGGAATCCAACAGAATAAAAAGATTCCCAAGAACAGGAAAAAGACAGAGACCCACTTATTCTCACCATCAACAGTCCAATGTGAGTGTGGGGGAGGTGGGGGTGTGGGGAGGTGTGTGGGTGTCCATTTACAGAGGACCTGTTATACACTCACATAGGCTCTGTGTTTGCTGCTTTAGTCTCTATGCACTCATATACACTGTGCTTAGTTCATTAGGAGGGCCTTGTGTTACTTGTTTTCTCCTTCCCCTCTCCCACTGTTTGTCAAACGAATCTGTAAAGTACTGTTTTGTACTACTATTGATAAACCACCCTGCTGTGACATACTATTGGGGACATTGCATGTTCATGATGTTGGTCTCTTGTTGCACTTGATATAGCACATGTTGGCCTGGAAGATGAAGCATATAGTCATGTTACCTCTTGAACACTCTGTTGTGAGCCCTGAGGTATTAATGAGACCTAGGTTGTGGACTACCAAGAGAGTTCTCCAAAGTCCATTTTTCTCATGTTTGAACTGCAAGTAGATCTCAACTGTGAAACTGCACAATAAGTACATAGCCACTTGTACTCAAGTAGCTTATTACTGTGCAAACAAAAGAAGATTTCAGGTACAAAATCACAAACAAGATATTAAATTAAGACTTTCAGAAAACACTTTCAAAGGTGGATGTTTTATTTTTGCTCCTATTTAAATATGGCCAAGCAAATTTCAACTACTATACTTCTGATCCCATTAACCACATATCATATTTTAACACAAAGATTGTTTTTGAAAAACCTTAACAAAATATTATGAAACTACTCAGATTAAGTATTTCACTTAAGTAAATTATTTGTTGCTTAAATTTATGACTAATCATTAAATTTTATTTCAAAGATACAACTGCTGTTAAATTGTTCACTCTTCCAAAATAAGTGTTCACAAGTTTGTCCTGAAATCTCCACCCAAAGTTGTATATTGAGTTCAAATAATTTTCTCTGTGATCTTCTTATATGGAGTAATTTCCCTTTTTTGACACTTTTTTCTTCATATATGCGTTACAGGAACTGGCCCATCACTCTGATGTAATTTTCCACATTCTGTGAAATGCTGTACTATTTAATGTGGTCCTCTAGCTCCAGAATAGTGTATAAATTGGTGGATATATCAAAAGATATATTCAGATTCAGACACAGATATTTTCATAAATATTTATTGTTTGAGTGTTTTCATTTGTACATCCTTAGTTAATTTATTAAATATGAAAATTGTATCATCCTTATACCCTCATTTTAAAGTGCTAATCAACCTTTACTCAATGACTTAGCAAATCTTATCTGTGATTCTTTGTTCTAGTATATATCATTGATATCATTTGAGCCATATCATTTATCAACTAAAGATTTTTCATTTCATTTCTTCTGTAATGACATTTTCTCTAGTCAGATTTTTGGTTATTCTAAAATAATTATAAAATATGCCAGACAGGTGCTTGCTTCTGTTTCTGTATTTCTCTTGGAAGTTGTCATTTATAACGTGCTTTATACTGTATTTAAAAGAAAGAAAAGGAAAATACATCACTATGTGATTATTCAACTCAACAAAAAAGATTAAAAGTTTAGGTCACGTGTCACCGTACATGCCTTTAATGCTAGGACTTGAAAACTTGGCAGAAGGATAAAGAGATTAAGTTCACTTCAGCACTTAGCAAGCTTAAGGTTAGATTGGATCATATGACACCTATCTTTAAAACCAAGCAAAGTAGGAATTTAAATTCAGACACTTCCATAATTTCTGATCTCATTAGGGCCACTCCAGGAAACTCATACTATCAGTACAGAATCATATTAGGTGAAAAAAATATGTAGGATGAAGGAGAACAAGAAAAATAGTTCATCCTTGCAATCAGAAAACTAGTTACATAGATTGAAAATAGATTGAATTTTATGAAAGGTAATATTTTTCCTCAAATATGTTAGGTGATGCGAATTTCCTTCAGCATAAGCATTTCCTTGCCAAGCTATCACTATGGTGTCTTAAGACCTGAATGTGCAAAGAAAACACTGAGAACAAGTTCCTGGACATAAATACATGCTGTGTAGAACTGGGCAGCAATTAAATATTCACAGTTAAAAAGATAAGATTTTATGAAGTCTTTTCTTTATTTTAAGTCTAAGCCACATTTATTTCCACATATATAGTAATGGTCAACAGATACTCGACGTCCATACAAAATTTATAAACAAAGTTAATAAACTTTGGAACACTTGTATATTATTTACACAGTCAATCCTAGGTAAGTTTCCTTCATTGTGTAAACTTTCATACAATACTTGCTTAAACATACATGCTGACATGTTTTAGTTATAGCCAAAAGAAAACACAAACCACAAAATCAACAAGCAAGTTAATAAGATACTTTTGCTTCTTCTACAAAGGCATACAAAATTACTTTTAACCGGTCCTCTGAAAGAGCAGCTAGATTTCTTAAGTGCTAACCTATCACTCCAGAACAGCAGTCAATCTTAAAAAGTTTTGCCATAAATGAATACTTCTCAAGCCCACTATATTGTATTATACAAAAGACATTTGATTTGGCACATATATATATATATAATAGTATAGTATAATATTACATATATTACTTTTTGAGCCTTTAATTTTTAGAAATTTCTGGAAGGACACCATAATATAAACTAGATACAGGTTAATTACTCTGAAGGTAATGGAAACAGCCACATAAAAATCAACCAGATGAATAAAACATGGTTAAGTTGTTCACTTACCCTATCAGTACCATGGTATATACTTAGAACGATCACTTACATTTCAAAGTCTTTATTTTCTCCATAATTTCTTGATTTTTTTCCTGGAAGGCAGTATTATTAACAAATGATGAATATATATTTATTGGTAAGATATACAGCCAAAATATGCAATATCTGGTGTGTATCCTACAGAAAGAAAAAAAATGTAATTAGTTTAGTTGGAGGTTTAATGTACAAGAATGGGAATATGTATGCTTGAGCCCCTAAGATGATAGCATCACAATAGGTTATATCATTACAGAAAAGTATAAATGAGCAAAACCTTAACTTGTATAGCTAGGAAATGAAGAGAGAGAGAAAAGGAGGGGGTAAAAGAAGAGATGAGAGAGAGCGGACACAGACAATGACAGAAAAAGATGTGACAGAAAAGAAGGTGAAATTAGCTTTGTTTCTTTTCATACAATTTTCTCACAGAACTAAAAGGATTCTAGGGAACAATATTGAGCCTAAAATAACCTAGGCATTGCCTCCTCAAAGATATTTACCTCACAAGTGCTACACTTGAGGCCAATATTTAAATGGAAAGATCTTAGAGGATCATAAACCATATTCAGTAATAGCTCACATGTCACTGGAGTCGAGTTGTAGGATTGATCTCTGTTAATACATGCATGTTATTATCAATGATAACAATAATATGTTCCTACTATGCCTTATTATAACATCAAATTATATTTATTGGCAATCAGTGAAGTTTTCAGTTATAGATCTGCATAAAAGTTTATTGGGAAAGGGAAACTCTGAGAACTGAAGACACTTGCACTGCTCTTTACTGATGTCTTTAAGCATTGTAGCCACATCTACACTGTCACTATTACAAGTTCAGATACTTGTATATTATGAACATGAGCATCAAATGAGATCAGAGTGGAATGCAAAGGAAGATTCAAGGCTAATAGATTGCAATGTGGTGCAGTGTGTAACACATACACATGCATACATGTACACACAGAGAGAGAGGGGGAGAGAGAGAGAGAGAGAGAGAGAGAGAGAGAGAGAGAGAGAGAGAGAGAGAGAGAGAGAGAGAGAAAGAGAGAGAGAGTACCTGCCTTCCTTCATGTAACACCATGCAAAACAGTAGTACTGGACATCTATGAGCATACGTGTCCTAGATACTTCTTGTTGCTAGTAGAGCCAATTGCCTCAAAGAAGCAGATTTCTTCCCTGGTTCTGCCTGAGTAAACTAGAGGAAGGTGCATGGATGCCTTTAGTAGCTCATTTCATTTATTTGAATTTATTTTTTAGTATTATTTTAGTGAAATGAAATCTTTGCCGAGAAGTTTGCCTAGTCTACTTACTTTCTCTACCTTTAAGTATAAGTAACGCAAAGTTTCTCCTATATTTGGTAACTGTCATTATAACAGAGCATGAACCTGAGTTTGGACATAAATGGATATTTAATATGACATTAAGCAGCCCTTCTACAAACTCAAGTCCAGTGCTTCATCCCTTTTCAACAATTGAGAAGAGTTGAAGACTATCTCACTACCAAGATAAGAGACATTGCTACTGTTGTATTCAAGGAATCTTTACTCATACTGGTTACCCTTGGTCCTCTCTTGATAGAATGAAAGAAGGACTTTCACATGTTGTTAATAAATATGACACCAGGATGTCAGCTCATTGGAATATTTACAGCATAGGGACCCACTTATGGAGGTAGATAGAGCAATCATATCCATAGAAAATTAAAATACAGTAGGCTGAGTAGAAGGGGATAAGAATTAGTGCTGGATGAATATAGAGTTTAAGATTTTCATTATAGAACAATCCTGTAGATTGGTTATACAAAAATGTATCCATTTAATATACTGATTTAGACATTTCAAAATGGTTAGACAGCAATTTTATTATCTACATACTTGTTAAAAACTTATGAAATCACTAGAAAAATAAATAAAATAACTTATTTTTAAATATATAATATATCAACAATTACATTTCATGTGGGGTTGTACTATCAATGCTAATATTTCATATAAGTTCTATCCAAATTTTAGAAATAAGGGCTATCAAACATTTAGAAAAAAATGCCTGTATCAAACATTTAAGAAAAGCAGTAGTCTATTAACAGGCTAAAGCTAGAAAGCTTTCATATATTCCTATGTGTGCATGTTTGTGTTGGTGTCTGTCTGTGTGTACATAAATTTGCAAAGTAGAGAAGAAGTAATTAGGTAAATAGATCCTGAACTATTTTGGAAATGAATTTTAAAAAAAAAAACAAAAGTGACTAATAAATCAATATTCTTTAACCCAGTGTTCTCAAGTTCTTTAAATATCAGCATCCTGGATGTTAGTATTTAAGTCATGCTTAGAAATGTGTAATTCAAATAATATTATAAAGATAATTAATAATTCATATTACATAATTCTAAGAACTTTAAGTCATTTTAAGATGGAATGATTGGTTTTGCAGAACTTGACCAGTTAATATGAAGCTTCCTCAAACAGACAGAAAATGAGAACAAATATTTCTCTAGCCATGTGCAGTGGGGCATGTCTGTACTCTCAATAGTCCACATGCAAGCCATGGGAATTTGTGTTCAAGGCCCATCAAGGATACATAGCACAGCTCTGTCTTAAAAGACAGAATGAAAAATATGTGAAGCAACTGGTAAAGAAAATGTGTGTTGCAAGTTGTTGAAAGTACAGTTCCATATAATAATAATGTAATTTTTCTTTATGCCATTAAAAGAATATAGGTATTTATCTTGGGGAAGTACTATTAGAGACAAGCTCCAACATTTTGACAAACACATGATTTGAAATTCCATATTTTGGTAAAATTGCTCTTTAGTTTCTCATTTCTGAATTGAAGAAAGTAGTTCTAATTCCCTCATGGGGTGTTGCAGTTCAAGTGAAGTCGTGAGTATAAATTTTACAGCTCACCATTTCACTTTGATAAGAACTCAATAAATTAATTCTGATGATACTACTGTTAAAATTGTTTTCTTTATGTATTCCATCTTTGGATCTTTATTATTTACCTATTGACTTATTCTGTTAGTTATGTATTCATTATTGCTTTCTACTTGCTAGTAAGAATTCATATATCTTAGGGCTCTATCAAATATTTAGAAGAATGTCCTTAGGCCTTATTCTTCACCTTTAGTGAAATTTTACTCATTTTTTTTCTCACAATAGTCTATTTCTACCACCTTGTCCATAGACATTTTATGTATTAGAACATTAACTTTCTGTCATTCATGTTCTTTTTTTATTAAATATTTACATTTATGTTACATACCAACCACATTTTCCTCAGTCTCCTCACCTCGCATTTCCTTCCCCTACCTCCTTTCTATCCCCCATCCACTCCTCAGAAAGGTTAAGGTCTCCCATAGTAGTTAACAAACCATGGCATAGAAAGTTGAGACAGGACCAAGCTTGTCTCATCTGCATCAAGGCTGAGCTATGCATTCCCCCATAAGGAATAGGTTCTGAAAAGCCAGCTCATGCAGCAGGGAGAGATCCAGGTCCCACTGATAGGCCCTACAGAGAAACCAAGCTAAACAACTGTCTCCTACATGCGAAGCCATAGGTCAATTCCACGCAGGCTCCCCAGCTGTTGCTCTATAGTCCATGAGATCCCACAGTTTGGTTCAGCTATCTCTGTGTGTTACCCCAGCATTGTCTTGGCCCTCCTTGTAGATATAATCCCTCTTCCCTCTCTTCAATTGGACTCATGGAGCTTGGCCCAGTTCTTGGCTGTTGCTTTTTGCATCTGCTTCCTTCAAATACTGTGTAAAGGTTTTATTAGGGTGGTTATCAAACTCACTAGCTAGCTCAGGAGTCCTCTCCACTAGTGCTAGGAGTCTTAGCTGGGGTCATCCTTGTGAATTTCTATGAGTTTTCCTGGCTCCATGAAGTTTCTCCTTCATCCCATAATGACTCCCTCTATCAAGATTTCTCTTTTGTGGCTCCCCTTTTCGGTCCTTCACTCAAAGCAGCCATCCTAATACCTCATGTTTCTATCTCCCAGCCTTCATAAGGAGATTGTGACATACAATGCACCACAAGGGGACCTGGAATTTTCTATGTAAAGTGAAATAAGCGAGGTACAGGAATATTAACAGCACAGGAATTCTTTTGCAGAAGTGGGTAGAATGGTCAAATCTATAAAGATTTATAGAACAATAGGCTGATAAAAAGCCTATTGAGCATAGGAATGGATGCTGGATGAATACAGAGTTTAACATTTTTTTAATGTAAAAAAATCCTGGAGATTGGTTTTATAACAATTAAATATTTAACACACTGATTTATACAATTGAAAATGGTAAAACAGAAATTTTATTATGTATATCCTGATTAAAACATAAGAAATCACTATGAAAATAATAAAATAACATTATTGTTTTAAATAAAATAATAAATTAAAAATATTTTAGGTGGGGTTGCACTATTAATGTCAATATTTTATAAAACACACAAATGTATGAACACGATTTTTGAGAGAGAAGCCAAAATTATACAATGGAAAAAAGAAAGCATCTTCAACAAATGGTGCTGGTACAACTAGATGTCACTATGTAGAAGAATGCAAATAAATAAATATCTATTGCTCTGCAGAAAATTCAAGTCTATGTGAATCAAAGATTTCAACATAAATTGTGCCACACTGAACCTCTTAGAAGAGAAAGTGCACTGGCACAGGAGACCACTTCTTGAATATAACACCAGTAGCACAGACACTGAGATGCAGAAAATTCAAGTCTATGTGAATCAAAGATTTCAACATAAATTGTGCCACACTGAACCTCTTAGAAGAGAAAGTGCACTGGCACAGGAGACCACTTCTTGAATATAACACCAGTAGCACAGACACTGAGATAGAAAATCAATTAATGGGACCTACAGAAACTGAAAAGTTTCTGTAAGGCAAAGGACATAGCCAGCAAGATAAAATGGCAGCCCACAGAATGGGAAAAAGATATTCACCAACCCCACATCTGACAGAGGACTGGTCTCCAAAATAGATAAAGAGCTAGAAAACTAAACACCATAATACCAAATAATCCAATTAAAAATAGGGTACAGCAGTAAATAGAGAACTCTTAACAAAAATATATCAAATGATCAAAAGACATTGAAGAACTGTTCAACTTCCTTAGACACCAGGGAAATTCAACTCAAAACAATTGTGAGACACCAACCAGACTGGCCAAGATAAAGAAAAACACTGATAATAGCTTATGTTGGAGAAGATGTGGTATAAGAGGAACACTCTTCCATTGCTGGTGGAACTGCAAACTTGTACATCTACTTTGGAAATCAGTATGGTGACTTCTCAGAAAATTGGGCCTTAATCTACCTTAAGACCCAGCAATACCACTCTTGGTCATATACCCAAAAGATGTTCAATCATACCACAAGGTTACTTGCTTACCTATGTTTATAGTAGCATTAATCATGATAGCCAGACCTAGAAACAACATAGATATCTCTCACCCAAAGAAACTATAAAAATATATGGTAAATTTACCCAATGGAATATTAGTCAGCTGAAACAAAAGAAAACAAAAAAACAAAACAAAACAAAACAAAACAAAAAAAACCAATGGCATCCTGAAATTTGCAGGTAAATGTGTGGAACTAGAAAAAATAATCCTGAGTAAAGTAACTCAGATTCAGGAAGACAAACATGGTATGTAATCATTTTAAGTGACTATTAGATGTAAAATAAAGGATAAAACAGAAACAATCCACAGAACCAGAGAAGCTAGATGTATTTCCATCTGTTTCTTTGCTGGTGCCCTCTTTGTTACTTTACTTCAAGTTAGAAATTTCCCTGTAATGTAAGCCAGTTCTGATACTCATGTCTCACCCATCAACCAGCATTTAGTTACTCAGTTCTTGGTTATATAGATTATCTTAATTAAGTATTATTTTAGAGGCTTATTTTTCATAGATATATTATTTTTTCTATCTATATATAATGAATTATTCACCATTTTTTCTGTGCATTGTTTTATATACACATTAGTAAAGTGGGTATATGGCAAGTAGAAACAAAAAAGAAGGAAGAGCAGGAGGAGAGGGAGAGGGCATTGAGGCAGTTGAGAAAGAGAGGGAAAGAAAAAATAAGAAGAAGAAGAAGAAGAAGAAGAAGAAGAAGAAGAAGAAGAAGAAGAAGAAGAAGAAGAAGAAGAAGAAGAAGGAGGAGGAGGAGGAGGAGGAGGAGGAGGAGGAGGAGAAGGAGGAGGAGGAGGAGGAAGAGGAGGAGAATGAGGAGGAGGAGGAGGAGGAGGAGGAGGAGGAGAAGGAGGAGACGAAGAAGACAAAGAAGAAGGAGAAGAAGAAGAAGAAGAAGGAGAAGGAGAAGGAGAAGGAGAAGGAGAAGAAGGAGAAGAAGAAGAAGAAGAAGAAGAAGAAGAAGAAGAAGAAGAAGAAGAAGAAGAAGAAGAAGAAGAAGAAGAAACTAATAGATCCTTTAACATTAACCCATTCTATGAAGGTTATTTGAATTCAAAATAGTCTGCAAAATAGTACTGCTTTATTAAACATATGCTGGAGTACAAATTGACATCCTGCAGACAGGATGTTTTCTTTCACACACATTTCTCATCCTAATGACATCCTAACCATGATTTGATTTTTTTTTTTTGTAGATTCAATGAACAGAATTTATATCCCTATTTCTTTTGATTTTATTAAGACTTTCTTTGTGAGTCCAGAGCTAGAACAAAGGCTTGGGTTCCTGAATAATATGCTGCCATATTTAGTATACCCAGAGACAGAGAGAGAAATAGCTACCAATTGCCATCCTTTCCCCTCCAAGCATGCAAATCTTATAAAAAATGGAGAAAAGAATATCCATTGATTTTTCTTCCACTATTCCTTGAGACTTACAATTGAAGAAGGAGCCCAAGAGAATGCTGTACATCACAGCATTGCCTGTGCAGAGAATATAAATTTCAGTAAGCATGGGACCATGGGAGCTATTAGTGTTTCACTAAGCCCAGTGTATTACATTACATTCTGGAAAAGACTGGTGTGGCAATTTCTTTCTTAATGTGATTTTTCTTGATTCCTTTCTATTTGGATGTGTGAAAGTGTGAGGCAGCTGAAGCAGTCTGAGAGGGAGGGAGAATATGTCTAGGGTGATGACACATTTAAAAATACCTTCCCAAAATGCCCTGAGTGTTCTAGCTATGGATTCTAAATATAGTTACATCACCAGGAGAACAGTGTGCCAGTGGGGTTTAGATAAAGCTTCCCTAGCACTAGGTAGAAATGATTCAACAGGGAAGGCCGGCTGCGATGTGCCACTTCACCACATTCTTTAAGCCATTAAAGTCAGTCCCTTTCATGTTACAACTAGAAGCAAGATGTTGATTTTAAATTTTTACAGCCAGGTCATATCAATCCTTTCAATGTGTTTTATGCACCAAACAGCTTTCCAGGTAATGGTTCTTATTGTCAAAGAAGAGTACAATAACAACAACAATAACAACCAAAAGGGTCTGATATCACTTCATGTTGCACAATATTGTTTTGAATGTTGTCTTTATTTTCTTTTTCATTTTCCTTCACTGGGTTCATTTTTGTGTGTGTGTGTGAAAAAAATCCTTTCAATATGTAGCATTAAACATTTTTTTAGCATTCTGAACAATGAATCATACAGTGTCACAAGAAGAAAAGGCCTTTTATCCTACACCCTTTCTTCTTCTTTTTCTGTTAATTTATATGCAACCAAAAGCCAAATATATAACTCCCCTGCATATGGATTAAAATCAGGCATTTGAGCCTGTTGTTGAAGCTACATGGGAAGCACCAGGTTAGTTCTTGTTCACTGTGTATTTAATTTGCTGAGATTTATTGCATTTTATTGGCTACATGGTCTTAAGTTGATTCTCTACCCAGGGCTATTTAGAATATCCAGTGATGAGCTAACTATATAAACTTGCCATCTGTATCTCCTAGGAAGCAAGTTTGTTAAATTTAGTTGGCTCATATTGCCATTCTCATTTTCAGCTTTACATCTCCTATAGCATCCCTGCTAAGGAATCCTAAATATGGAGGACTTTGGTAAGTTGACTAAGCTGACGTATTAGGATCATTTAGAAACATAAATTTTCAATTCTGACTTCATTTAGTGGTGGGAATTTTGTATTACAAACCCACCTCTTTTTTTCCTCGTCTTCGTTCTACTTCCCAAGAATATGTTGGGCTGCTACTCACAATTCTGCCACTCCATCTGGGACAGTCACTATGCTGTGGCTAATAAAAGGTACAGAGTGTGATTTTAATCAGGTGTATTATTCATCTGTCTGTGGAAGAAAAATTCATTCAGTGGTTTCAGCTAGGATACTTGGAATGCAGCTATCTTTCTGAAAACCATTTCTTTTCCTTTATTTTAATGGGGGGGGAGCCTCAAACTTTTACCCATAGTATAAAGTAGTAAATGATGTGTTTTCCTAAGCTTTTGAAAATGTCACTTATAATTCATATCTTTTTAAAAAATTTCTTTATTGTGTATATTCATATTCCTTAATCCCTCTAAAAATATGTAACAAAGAAATAGCAACAAACAACCAAAAAGCAATGGTTAACTTCTCCCTTAATTTTAGACAGATTGCTTGTTATCTCTGCTTTTAAATTCAGAAGGTTTGGGGCTGGTAAAATGGTTCAGCATGTCATAGCTCTTACCTGTAAGCTTGATGACCTGAGTCAAGCTTTACACTGAATATCATATACACCTGTCACACAATAGTGTTCCCAAATATATTAAACTTGAAATTAACTTTGTAATAAAAGCCTCAAAAGTACAGAATCTAGTCTTTGGGACAGAGTGAACTGATGACAAGCAGTTTTATGAAAAATAACATTTATTTCAAGTGACAGGGATGTGAATGGATAAGGAACAGTATAGTGAGGTGGAAGAGAATGTATGAGAGATTGTTTTAGCACACTTTGAAGCTGTGCAACGTCTTAGTGCTCTACCCACAGGGCCTCATTCATGGCTGGCTTAAGTAAGTTCACTCTCCATTTTCTTTTTATTACAAAGACTCATCATATGCCAGTTTTCCCTGTTTATCTTACCTCATTTCTAGAGAAATTAATTGCTCCGAAGAAAGGAAGAAAAGGTATTGATGAGAAAATTTCTATTCCATTAACTTTGATCAATTCTAAAGCTTGGGTAATTGGTCCATCTTCATTCTAGATGTTCTGGTTGCTTGCTTTTGATCTTGGCAATGTGAAATTGCTTTGAAAATGATAATAATCTATAGAGCTTTTAGTGTAATATTTGTTAACACTAAATTGGCAGAATATTTCTTTCCACAATTCTCAGTGCTGAAGAACCAGGTGTTGAATTATGAAATAAGAATTCTTTTCCTTCATATACTTTCTGGCAATGGTTTTCTTTTTTTCTGGCTACCAACCTATTTGAAATAAATGGATATAAAATATCACTTCTACAAGATATTCCTAGAAGTATCCAATAAGAATTACATCATGCTTTAAACTCAGTTGCACAAAACAATAAGCTAATCTATCAAAAAAGAGAACTGACCTTGGAACCAGGAGCCAGACTTCTTTTGTTGTCATGACCACCAACAGAGTGTATGACCTTGGGCAAGCCAGTTAATCTTTCTTTAGCAAGTCCTCACTTATAAGCTTGTGCTGACTTTCTAATGGTGCATTAAGAATAAACAAGTGGCTGAATTTTTAATAAAGTCTTTTAGTATTTTTACATACTGACAAGATATTGAGCTTTCAGTGAATAACAGAGACAACTCTGGCCATGACATTATATTAGAAATTACTGTTTCACAGAGGAAGTAATTTTCTCAATCACACTCAGCTGTTTGTTCTTAGCCCCTAAAACCTAATGGGTACCCACCAAAAATATACTGAAAAGAATATACTTACTTTCTCTAAAACATTAACTCTTCTTTAAGAGTGCTGATGTCTTCATATGTCAACATTGTCCTTGTTTGTCTCCTATAACTAGATGGCAAGCCTTTGTTGTTAAAGACAACAATCACTTTTGAAATAGTAATCAACTTTTAATGGTCAAGACACAGTGCTGGTGAGATGTCATTGTTTTAGAACATACTATGAAGATATATCAGGGAGAAAGGCCATCAATGGTCTTACATAGTGCTATAACTTGAAAGCTACAAATTTAACCTATCTGGAAAATATGCCTACTCATAATATAGTGCCAGACTGTTCATCAGGGTAACCAGCTGTCCTCTTGATTAAATTTGAGGCATGCTCCACAGAAGTTAAAACTATGAGTATCAAATCATTGGCTCACGAAGGGAACTTTTGATCATACTTTGCAAACTGGTCATTCTTCCAGACTGGCCTCCAAATATTTATACATTTTATCTCCAGCCTTGTCATATTCCCAACCTTGTAAAAATTCCATCTTATTCAACATAGAGATGTATAACCTTGCTAAGTGATGTGGGATGTCCTTCTGTATGCTGCAAATATGTGTTGCTTGTATTTGTTGAATAAATATCACCACAGCTAAGACTTGGGGGACATCTTGGAAGGCCAAGAAGACATAATATAAGAGCTGGAGAACAGGAGGGGTGATTTAATTCTGTCTTCTAGATATGACATGATCAATGCACATATGAAAGTAATTTAACTATGATTACCTCCACACCCTGACTTGAGGGATGAGGGGGGGGTATCCTCATATTCCTATCCATAACAGAGGAGCAACTTGCAGTTGAGGATGCTATGGATGGAAGAGTTACTTTTCTGTGGGGAGTGACCACTGGCATGTGCAGAACACCCCAGGGAAGAATCCCAAAATTATGAGCACATATATAAGCAGCACTCACCAGTGTGGTGACATTTTGTTTATGACCTAACAAACAAAGTGTGCCTTAAATTCAGAGTTCAAATTCAGCCACACTAGTTAGCTGTACAAGAAAAGCAGTAGTCAAACACTCCTTTAATCCCAGCAGCCACACTAGTTAGCTATAAAATTTGGACGGTGGCAGTGAACACCTTTAACTTCAGCATTGGAGAAGAATATATTAGTGGTTGGCTACTCTCGTTTTCTGATCTTCAGCTTAAACTTTGATGTCTGTCTCTTGGGTTATATTATTCTTGCTACAGACAAGACTCAGTGGGTTAAAATTAAACAACAATATTTGAAGCCAGAAAGGAGATATGCTAGAAAGGGAGGCAAGGGGCTGTCAGTAATTAAGAAACATTGTGTGCATCTGTGAAATACTGAAAAATTTTTAAATTCTGTTGTGTGAGATGGATTTTCAATGCTATCCCAGGAAGATCATTTAAGCTTCTAATACTCCAAGCACAAGTCTATTTAGTATTTACTGTGCCACATAGATTGTAAAATATAAAGAAGAAATATTATAAAATTTAATGATACAGATTTTGAAAGTCTACAAAATATAAATATGGCTGTAACTGAAGTGAAAACTTTATATTATTCATTATTTTATTAATGATGATGTGACTTTATGACTTTGAAAATGAGATGCTATTTTTTGAAATAATAAACTAATTATGTTTAAAGTTTTAAAAAAAGTTTTATTCATTCATTCTTACTTTCTCTTCTGGATTGCTACTTACAGTATTCTATACAGAGTCAGACTGTACAAATCCAAGTTTCAATTCTTTGCTATACAGTATGATACTCATTAACCAATTCTGTCTTTCTCATCTTTAAAACACCAATATTAATCTAATAAAATTGTTAGCATAAAATGAGTTATTACATAAAATTATTTAAAATGAATAATTATATAATTGGATACCATATTTTGTTGTGATTATGAGTATGATTTTATGATGAGAAAGGTAATTAACTTTCAAAAGAGAATTTCATCTTTGCCAATCCCTAGTTCTTACAATTTTCATAGCCTCAATACAGAGACCCTCTTCACTTCAACTACATTCCAGAATTATCTATGCATGGCTTTTTTTCCTTCCCTCCCATTGGGAAGAGGGGAGGTCTGCAAAAAAATTCAACCCAATCTCATCTAGCTGATGGCAAAGGACCTTGGATCTAGGTTCTAGTAAGGGATTGAAGTTTGGTTTAGTCACATACCTAGAGATTTCAATAAGTAATTTACTAGATATCAAGTCAATTTCCAGAAATTATTCTATGAAACACCATAGATTTTAATTCGCTCACTGATTTTTGTTGTTGATTTAGGTCTACAAGTATGTAAATTACCTTAATAAAAATTAATTAATTCATTACAATATAAATTACACTCATCAAAATTTCTATTTTTGGTGTCATAAAAATTTTTGAGACTATAATTTAATTACATTATTTCTCCCCTTCTTTCCTCTTCCAAACTCTCCAAAATAACCCTCCTTTGTCACTTTCAAATTCAAATTCATGGCTTGTTTTCATTACTTGTTATATGCATTTATGTGTTCACTTAGTATCATATATTTTTCTAAATATAACCTGTTCAGTCTGTATAAAGCTACTTGTATGCACATTTTTTTTTTTTTTGATTTTTGAGACAGGGTTTCTCTTATTGCTTTGGAGCCTGTCCTGGAACTAGCTCTGTACACCAGGCTGGCCTGTTACTCACAGTGATCCACCTGCTTCTGCCTCCTGGGTTCTACAACTCTGCATTTTGATAGGTTGTGATCTCCTATAATAGCCTTGGTATATTACAAACAGAAGTCTACTTGATGAGGAATGAATACTACACTTATCTTTGTGTATAAGGACAAAGGTTGAGAATATAGATGGGATTATACTGATTTAGTAAAGTGGTAGCTGTATGTTATCCTCAACAATCCATGACTCCTCTAGCCTTGGGAAGTTGGCCTCTTGTTGATGGCATCTTGAGTCCATTTATAGAGCTTCTGGTTAATACCAAGCTATATGTAACACATCATTGATGTGACTCATAGGTATCAGATCTGGGTAGGACTATTGGTTGCTTCCATCCTTGGGAAGCTTACATGGTGCATTCTTGTACCACAAAAGCTAGTTCAGAGAGAAGAAATTCAAATCAGTTTCAGCTCAGGGGCTTCTGGGGTCTGTGTCTGAAGTCCATGGTGGCTTCAACAATGGGGATGTACCTTCCTTCTCTTGGGAGTCAACCTAGAGAAACACCAATAGCCTGTATGGTTTTGGAGTTTCTTGCATAACCTTGACCATCGAACTCAAAGAGAGACTCACATGCCTGGTATTGTGACTTTTGTTAGTCAATGTTTGGCTCTCAGAGTAAGCTTTGTCAGCTAAGACAAAAATTCGTGTATATGTATGTTTCAACACAGAATTACACATGCTAATTTTCTTGAAAAAATATTTAGTACTATGATTCCTTATGACTTTCTCAAACATTTAGGGTTTCATTAAACAATCCTTCCCCCTTATTCTGTATTCATGATCCATCCTTTCTCCAAAGAACCCCTCTCTTTCCATTTCCCAAATCAGACCAACTTTACCTGTTTCTTCTAAAGTTTTATTTTATTAGGCTTTAACTTAGGGCTAGTCTCTATTTTATTCAGTTTTAATCATTGCAAAGAGATGACTTTATTTTTGTAATTGTAGGTAAGCTAGTATTCTGAAAGCAGAATCCAGTTTCACTGAATTGTTTTGTTATCTGTGTTATATAGTAACTGCCTATGCAAGCATGATTCTAATTCCAGATGCCTTGTTGTTGTATTTTATTGAACTGTTTATCTATATGTCAATACTTTACTATTTCTATACAAATACTTAAGACAAAATGCCATACATTTCCATCTTTTCTTTGTCTAATATCGTCTGATACATGAAAATTGTTATTTATCTTCCAAAGACATAGAAATCTTCCAGTTTTCTTTTTTTTTGTTGACTTAAAATATTTTCCATCACTTGAATTCTTGTAAATGTGTATACACTTGTTTTATGGCCAGTCATATATCTTATATTAACAAATGACCCACACTAGAGAGCAAAATGAAAATTATGTGCTCTCGCATATGCTTCTTGTAACTAGAAGCCTGATTATGAGTATCAATTAGGTATATTGTTTGATCATGCTGATTAAATCTTCAGTCCTACTGTGTTTATGTGTCCATGTTCTATTATTTATTGACCAGAAGATATTCACATTCTTGATGGTAATTTAAAATGTATGTATTTCACTTTTCAGGTTTATATATATACATATATATTAATCCATATATTTTATAGTTATATTAATTGATACATAAGCACAAAACTCTTCATTTTATAGACTTTGTCAGTTTTCACTACAAATATATTAATGCCAAATAATTTGCTGCATAAAATTTTGATATTTTTTTAGCATTCTTGGGTGGAGTAATTTTGTGTTTAAGAAATAACATTAAAAAATAACATTCTACATGACAATTAACTTTCTAATGTTAATATATTCAAACTTAGTTTTGAACAGTTGAACACTGTAGAAATGTCATATCCTTCCACTGTCATTCATGTTTCATTTTTAAAAACCACAAGAGTCTCATGAAATTGTAGAACATGTTACAGAAAATCAATGACCCAGAAAATTCATCCTAGTGGCAATACTGTATGAGATTGCTGTTCATTGTCACAGTTTGTCAATGCTGATCCATCATGATCTTAACTATCCCATCAAAATTGGAATTCCTCATTTTCATTTCATCATCATGTGTCTATTTTGTCAGTGCACCATGACCTCCTCCATCATTGATGACAATGGCATGCTCTCCAATACTACAAACTTGTTTTTTGTCAACATTATGTAATAATATGTGTCTGTGAAGAGTTAGCTCTTCTAACTTGCCATAGTTCTCTGGACATTAATCCAATTCTTCCATGAACTGCTTCTTATTTTCTTTTTGATTTTTTCAACAAAGCTTCTAGTTTGTAATTTATCACAATATTGTCAGATTAGCAGTTGAAAGACTTCTGGACTGTTTCAATTTGGGGCTATTACAAAAAACCGTCTCCCAAATTTGCATGTGTAAATTTTAATACTCTGTAACAAATGGGCAGAAGTGTAATTTCAGAATGTATGGTAATTACAAGATTAGCTTTTAAGATAACTAAAGACTGATTTTAAGACAGACGTGCCACCTTACGTTCCTACCAACAAATATAATATGTGAGTCATTTTCTATATCATCTATCATATTTGAGTGGCCACTTTGAAACATTTTAGCTATTCTAATATATACATAGTCATATTTTGTTGTGATTTAGAGTATCCTAAAACCTATTGAAATTGGACAACTTTTCTGATGGCCATTTAAAATTCATGTTTTTAATGAAAGTTATCTTCATGAGTTTTGTTCGTTTTCTAATTGTGTGAGTGCATACATATGTCTGTTTTAGACCTTCATTAGAGGTATGGCGTTCAAGTATGCTTTCCTGCTAGGTCTTAATCTTGCTTTTATTTCTTACCAATGTTTTGCAGAATAAAGTACTCGCTTTTTGCTATCTAAGTTATCAACCCATTTGTTTTATTTCTTGTCATTTTGGGTAGGACTTATTAAGATCTTTCAGAGCACTCCCAATGCCTATGGACAACATCCTTCCATGGTTTGTTCCTCACATGCAATGCATTTTACACTTAAGACTAGTATTTGACTTCATTGATGTGTTTAGTTAAAGACATAGTTATAGCTTGTTTGCCATGTATCTAAGAATATCTATCTAGTCCATCAGTGTTTTAAGAAAACACCATCTTATATTAATATCCTCCTTCATCTTTCCTCAATTCAGTAATTTTGTGATTCTATTTCTAGATTATCTGCTTTGTTCTATAAAATTGTAGCTTTATGGTAAAATCAATACCTTTCTCTCTTTTCAATAAATCTGTAACTCATAAATAGTTAAGAATGAACTGATTCATAGTGCAAGAATTGAGAATTCAGCTGAAGTCAAATAAACACTCTAAAGTTAATGCTGTGGCTCAAGAAAATAATTATTTTTTAATTATTTCTACTGGAATTTCCAGTATATTTTCACATTATATTTCCAGATACTTGAAGCAAAAGGAAAGAAATGATATCCCCAGCCATGTTTGTTTGTATGTTTAAGTTGTAAACATTTTATTATGCTATAAATTGAGTAGTAACTACAGCAGTTTGGCCAGAACATTTTTCTTGCAACCATGTTTGAAAACAACAACAACAATACCAAAGGCTTTAACAAAGTGCTAATTCATTAAGTCTAACAAAATCATTCAGACTTTTGTAATTACTATCTTTCTAAGCTGACATAAGATTTAAATTTTTCTCTTACATTTTAAATGTAAATAAGCAGCCTGCCTGAAAACTTAAAGACTCAAAACATGAATTTTAGGATAAAGAGTAATTAGAGTTGATTTTAATAAAATTATAACAGTCATAGCTATACATTGAAAATTAGCCCAAAAGCAATGTTTTGTGAAGCTCTCTTAATCCCTGTGTCATTGAACTGAGGCAGGACATTTCTCGTGGCTGATAATGAGAACTTGTTTACTATAAGAGAAAGGTGGAAGAAAGGAAAACCATGGCAAAGCTTTTGTTGTCTATTGCTTTACTGATTATTTGAAATCACAGAGAAGTGTGAATAGAAGCTGCTCTTATGTGCCACCCTGTATTTGTGCTACAGCACTGTCCACCATCTATTAGCCTCAGCTCTTTACTGTAAAGACTCAGTGCTTGAATGAATCCTGGGAAAGCCAAAGGTTTACGACAATAACCATTTCAAAAATTACTTGACAATAATTCATGCACTAACTTCTTGAAGACATTACCATTTTTTATATTTCCTTCCAAGATCTTTTATAATATCCTTTGTCAACCTGGAATGACAAGATTCCATATAACTGTCAAGACAGATGTATGTAGTGTTCCTTAACCTAGAGGTGAGGTATTCAAGCATATGTTTAGCCACTAATGGATATGCTATTATTCATATATTTTAATGATCTTGCAGTCAAAAATTAAATAAATCTTTGCTGTGTGCTTATGTGCCAATCTGTTCTACCATGCTTTATTAGCTGTGTGCTTATGTGCCAATCTGTTCTACCATGCTTTATTGCCCAAATACCTATAAAATACTGTGGGACAGAAAATGAGAAGGCAAGTAAAATATCATATATCTTCTGATGATAGGACCTAATATGAGTAGCCCTTGACATTATCATAGCTTTATTTAAGTAAGAAAGTGTCGAGGGAAGAAAACACATTCAACTGTATGTGTTTTTAAGCTTTTCTATATTTTCCTTATAGAAAGATATACAAAGTTTCAGTGTTGTATATTGAACTATTGGAAATCAAAATAATACTGTGTCTGGTCACTCCTAATATGTGAAAAAAAATGTAGACCTTCTCGTAATAGAAGTCCTCTGTAGTAAAATTAAGACATTCATTCTGAAGCTCTCCAACCAATCGCCTAATGAAAGAACTTAATTGTCCTCCACTTGGGAATCTAACCTTGGGCCTCTGACCTGTGAATATATGGGGTCTTAGTAAGAACATCTCCAAAGATTATATCTTAACAAGGATACTGATATCTTGGCAGAAATTTTGTATTTTTGGCAAGAAATTTCTGAAAGCTAGTTGTTTAGGTCCAATGGCTTTTCTAACCTTTGATTAGTCTTAATCATTAACTAAAAATCTGTGGTGAAAGCCTTATTGTGCTCATTATACTATCTGGAAAACATTGGGATATTTTGCTATTACTGAAAAAGACAGATCATGGAAGTACAAGTATGTGAAGTCTCTAGTCACTACAGATTCTAAGCTTCTGTAGCTGAAATTTGGAATTAAGAAAAAAAAACACATCAATTTGTCTAATGGACAATATTTTGAGCTACATACAAGGGTTTTAAATATTATTTCTTTATATTAAAAAGCCATACTTTAAAAGTCTATTACTTGAAATTATCACATAAGTAAACAATGTATCATAATCAAATCCATTCTCACACCTCTTCTCCAATTCCTCCTAGAACTCCATTATAGCTCCCTCCCAACGTCATGTCCTCCTTTGTATTTATTGATTGATTAATTTCTTTAATCGAGTTAGTGCTGGTCCTATGAGCATGGATGTAGCATCATTCATTGTAGCAAAGAGAATATATCAGCAGGCAGCACTTCTCAAGAAAAGTAACACCCACGTTTAGGGGACCTGGTTCTGTATCTTGCGGGTTCCCCAGCTGTCAGTCTGGAGTTCATGAGCTCCCTCTTGTTCAGGTCAGCTGTTTCTGTGTGTTTCCCCTGCACAGTCTTGGGCCCTTTGCTCATCACTCCTCCCATTCTACAACTGGATTCCAAGAGTTCTATGTACTTGGCTGTGAATCTTTGCTTCTGCTTCCATCAGCTACTGGATAAAGGCTCTATTATAACATTTAAAGGTAGTCATTAATCTCGTTATAGGGGAAGGACATTTAAGGCAGACTCTCCACTATTGCTTAGATTCTTACTTGGGATCATCCATATGGATTCCTTGGAATTTCTCTAGTGTCATGTTTCTCATTAAGCCCATAATAGTTCCCTCTATCAAGGTATTTATATCCTTGCTCTCCTTCTCTGTTCTTCTGAACTCCTGGAATCCAGTTGTAGAGATGAAATTTGAACATGGCCAAGATGCTGTTTACTTTTCAAAGTGTTTACTAGTAATTTGTAAGCTGAGGTTGCAGCCCACAAAAAGGAAGAAAAATGTCATCAGCTTTATGTTTGATAATTAGTGTTAAAATATACAAAGAACTTAAAAAAATAAACACCAAGAAAACAAACAATCCAATTAAAAAGGACCCTAGACTGGAACAGAAAGTTCTTGAAAAATTTTACTACTAATTAGAAATCATTTTCCTGAAGGTAAATGACAACACTAAATATTAATGTTGACGTTGTCCCACATGCCCTACTGACAAGTAAGAGATTATAACAACAGATTTGTACTTTTCAGAAAGACTGATGTTCAGTCCTATTATTGTTCAGATTCCTGAAAATATGCCAAGTAATTTCTCAACTATAGGCATTATGCTGGAGGTTGGGTGAGTTTTTTGAGTGAAAAGGAAAACTAGCTAGATGCCTAGAACTGTGTATTAAAACAGACCCTGAGAAAGAAACCAAATTATAATTGAAGAAATAAAGAAAGAAAGAGAGTAGACCTCCCATCAGAAGAAGCAATAGTGAAAATAGTGCTTTGAGGCCAAAAGTATTTAATTTTCTGGAGCCTACAGAAACTAACTCCACATAAATTTGTTATTAGGAAAATATTTATGTAT
The DNA here is from genome assembly GCA_030556225.1 of Cricetiscus sungorus. Classification (NCBI taxonomy): domain Eukaryota; kingdom Metazoa; phylum Chordata; class Mammalia; order Rodentia; family Cricetidae; genus Cricetiscus; species Cricetiscus sungorus. The sequence goes on from JANBXA010000600.1 coordinate 39,134,325, forward strand.
TAGTTAATGCAAAGTGCATCGCCAAATGTGTGATCTATTTGACTACTGACTTTTACTTTTAGAGACACTCTAAAGCTAAACTTTTGAAATAGCAGGAAGTAAGTGAAGCAGAGACAGGGAGAAGGGAAGCATCACCTGGGGGACCCTGCTTACCAAGCATAAAATTAGAAAAAGATTAATTGCTAATCCTTTTTTATGAGGGCTTTCCACAAAATTATTAATGAGTCCTAACTGTAAAAGCCATTTGGTTTCTCACAGTGGTAGCCTAGCTTGTCAGTGTCATACAATAAATATATAGAAAGAGATTTTCTCCTATGATAATAGGACCCAGAAATGTAAGATTGCTGCTTACTTAGAGGGGTACAGACTCTGAGGACTGACTTGAATTAACTAAAGTAATGGGATACATAAATTACAGTACAAGCATTCATTGTGCTATATTTTCTCATACAAATTTGTAGATCAGTTGCTATTCTCTTAATCAGTGTACAGGTTGTGTGGTCCAGATTTCTATAGTCTGTTGAACACTTGAGATAATTATCAAAAAAGAGGCTTAGTCAGGCATTGGTGGCAAAGGCCTTTAATCCTAGGAATCAGGAGGAAAAGGCAGGCAGATCTCTGTGAGTTCTAGGCCAGCCTGGTCTAAGAGCTAGTTCCAGGACAGGCTCCAAAGCAAGACAGAGAAACAGTGTCTTGAAAAACAAAACAAACAAACAAAAAACAAAAAAGAAAGAAATGAAAAGAGAAAGGAAAACAAAGTTTATTTTGCTTACAAACTTGGTAGTTAGAATCTGTTATCTATTGCCTCCATTCCTTTGTATCTGACTTGGGGCAATCTATCCCCACTGGCACATGAAAATGGGGAAATTCCCACCTCACCAGACTGAACGTTATGAGAAAAGGGCCAAAGTCCTATACACTTTTTCCTCAACCTGTAGGATGACAACACAATGAACACTGCCTCCTAAGTCATTACTCTGCCCTTCCCCAAAAACTAAATGGGTTTTGGGCAGACATTTAGCATCTAAACTATAGCACAATACATGAGGAAACAGAACTGAGTGTTTTACTCTTTAGATTTTTTTTTTAAGAACTTACTAGAAAACAGCAAGGCACATTATTTTTTCTTTCAAACTGCTGTTATCAATCGTTCTCCTTTTTCATTGATCTGGGCCATTTTGGTTGTACTAGAACAGAAACATAGTCACTTTTAGAAAGCTCAAGTAGGACACCTTAAGCTGGGCAGCATTCTATTCAACAGGTGAACATGGATTACTCACTTCCAGCTCTGGGCTTTTCCTCTGCAGCATGTTAGACCTGGTGAACTACTTTGGACTGTTTGAGGTCAATTAGTGACAGAATCAAGAATAATCTGATACTTGATGAATACATCTCTGTTTTTATTTATTTTCCCTGGTGGAATTGACTTTGCAAAGTATGAGAAGCAACATTAAAATTAGATAACAAATTAGAAACTGATAATTGCATGTTCTTTTATAGATGACTCACTGCTACAATTTCTATTGAACAAAACTTTTCCTAAATGAGAACTTTCAATCTGAGAATCATAATACTTTTTCATGGCATTTGATCACTCTATGCTTTCATTTCTGTCCTTGGTTTAAATGGTCTTATAACAACTCATGGACAGGGAGCATGGCACCATCATAGCAGGAGTAGCTGAGGCAACAGGAAGTGAACTGAGAACTAGATGGTATCCTGAGCCTTCACCCACAGTGATTTATTTCTTTAACAAAGCCATACCAACTCCAACAAAGCCACACTTTCTAATAGTATCACTCCCTATGAGATTATGGAGGTCAACTACATTCAAATTACCACATTGCACTCCCTGGCTACCATAAGCATGTAACAACATCATAATGCAAAATGCATTTAGTCCAACTTTAAAGTACCCACAGTGTATCCCAGTCTCAACAATGTTTAGAAATCTAAAATTCAAAGTCTCTTCTGAAATTCATGCAATCTCTGAACTGCAATTCTCTATAAAATCAAAATTAAAAAAAAATTCACATACTTCCAACATATAATGGCACTTGATATACATGACCATCTCAAAATGTGGGGAAGAAAGTACACTGTAAGAAATACTGGACCAAAGCAAAACAAAAATTCCACTGGACAAGTTCCAAAATTTACATTTCCATGTCTGATGTCAAAATGGTTTTGCAGATTTTCAACTCTGTTCAGGTTTGTTGACTGCAACACACTTCTCTTTAGGCTGGTTTTACTCCCCGTTAGCAACTCTCCTTTGCATGTGTCCCACGATCTGGCATCTCTAAAATCTTGGGGGGTCCTAGGCAACCCAGGCTTCAATGTCACAACTTCAGGAAATGCCCGTCTAAGCTCAATTCGGGGACACTCCTGACACCTGCCTGATCTTAGTGGCCTTCTTTGGGTGTGAAAGCATATTCTGTAATCCATTTCTTCTATCCTTAACTCTATATCCAGAATACATAACTGAAGCTGCCAAGTTCTGCTGACTGCTGAGTCTGAGTCATGGTCTCCTTGTTTAATTACACCTTCACTGGCTAAGCTTGTCTGTCCTGAAACTTGCTCTGCAGACAAGGCTGAACTCAAACTCAAGGATTTCCTAGTCTCTACTTCCCAGTGCTGGGATTAAAGGTGTGCACCACCACACCCAACTCTAAACTTTTCTTTAGCCCCTTCTCACAAATTGGAAACTTAGCTGGGTGGGATCTTGCCCTTTCACCACCACTCCCTTTATTCCATTTCTTTATTTTCCTAGAACACAGAATTTAGTTCCATTCCACTTTTGGTGTTCATTTTCTCCTCAAACATTTTTCTTTGCTCAGCTTGTTGTTTTTATTATATATCTTCATTAGAGTTAACACTAGTAACCACAAAAGAGTCTATACTAGGCTCTTTTGAGATTTTCTCTGCTATTGTAACTAATCCAAAATTCTTCATTTTAATCTCAGGCAGCCTATCTAGTTATTATCAAGAAATAAATTCCATAACAAAAATGTTCCAATATAAGTGAGAAATACTATGACTTTAGTATATTCACAATGTTAGGCTATAATCACTGTTATCCAACCATCATCCACCCAACATTTTGTTACCCCAAAGAAACACAATTTTTTTTTGCTCAATTTATTTCTTAAGTTTTTTTGCTTTTTATCATCTTTATTGTATGAAATTATAAGGACATCGTGCCTGCTATTGTTTACTGCAGCTGCATTGGTAATGGATGAACCACCAAACTCAACAAAACCCACGTGGAGTTTATTAGGAAAGAGGGTTGTTAAGAAAGTTGGAGAAGCTGGACCTGGAGAAGAATTGAAGGGAGACTGGTGTGTTTGCTTAAAAAAAAAAATCTTTTGAGAACTAGAGCTAGGAAGAGACTAGCTGTGAGGCAAGATTATCCACTAACTTCTGGATGTCACAGAGGAACTTGGGGTGGGGTCCAGATTTTGGGCATTCTCCCAACTGCAGAGGGCAACTGACCTGAAACTGTTGCTGTGATTGGGGTAACATCCCAGCTTCTTTGGGGGGCAGTTGTGGGGATGCTCTGTACCTTGGGTTGTGACTGGAAGTTGGGACATATGTATCCTTTATTATATATATCAAGACTTCTTTTAAAATATCCTTTGAAGAAGAGTCTCTCTATTCCACCAAATTCTTTTTGTTGGTATGAAATCAGCCATAATTGTATTGAGAGAACCCACCTATAATTGAACTCACTGATAGCTCAGGCTGGTGAGAAGGGGCTCAGAGAATAGCTGGTGGAGCTGTTTCTATCCTAAAGATCACTAATTATCTTTAGCTTCAGACTCACTTATTGATTGAAATGTATTTCTAAGAAAGAGAAAAGTAATTAGAAACTACAGCTGGGTGAATGAAATAGTTTCCAGCCAGGTGGGAAACAAAATTAAAATCTTGGAAATTTAATGAATTAAAAAAATCTTTTTGGGGTTCAACAAGGGACTTTCGAAAACTGCAAATCATCAAGTACTTATTAAAATGTGAATTTAATTTCTGAGACTATTTTGTAAATTACCTAGTAAATCTATTAAAGACACGAACTGAAATAGTAACCAAAACATATATTTAATAATTTATTTGCTTATTTTATTTTTATTCTTTTTAAAAGTGGCTTCTCCATCTCTCTCTCTCTCCCTCTCTCTCTCTCTCTCTCTCTCTCTCTCTCTCTCTCTCTCTCTGTCTCTGTGTGTGTGTGTGTTTGTGTGTTTGTGTGTGTGTGTGTGTGTGTGTGTGTGTGTGTGTGCACATACACAAGAATGAATTTTATGGGTCCTATTTACCTAGTGAACCACAATATAGTAAATCCAAAGAAAAAGACATGTAGAGTTTGTACATTTTAACAATCCATCTTAGGATGAAAGAATGAACCATGTACTTATTTACTTCCTCTGATTAGGAGCTGGCAAGAAGAGGCTGATTTCTTCATAAAGACTTTGTTTTTTTCCAACTTTGAGACTCAGAATGGAGACACTGTAATGCATTGAGCAAGCATCTCTTCCAAGCTCACATCCCTGGTGGGTTACAAACACCTGTAACTCCTGCTCCATTGGAATCCAGTGCCTCTGGCGTCTGAAGGCAGTGAATTCTTATGGACAAATACACATACTAACATAAATGTAGCTCTAAAATACAAAAATAATGTACAAGGTTTGTTTTGCAAGATAACAGATTTGGCAAAGTGATAATGAAGTGTGGTAATGAAACTGAATTAGACAAGTGGAAAAAATTATGAAGTTTGAAAAATGCATGCATCTATGATGTATGATCAATGTATCCCTAAATATCAATGGTTACTCACAGTCCTTTTGTAGAAATATGTCACTCTACATACCCTTCTTCCTACTGACTGAAAATGAAATCAGATTCCTCAATAGCAGCAGACATGTAAGAAATCAAATTCTTTAGTAGCAAAACCATACAGCCATTGCAGTAGGAACCAGGCAAAAGAGATAAGGTTTTGAAAATATGGAAGGCATCTATGTGCCATGTGCCAAAGATGGTACCCATAGAGGCCAAATGAGGTTATCAGATCCTCTAGAACCAGACTTTTGTATTATTGTGAGTGTGGGTTCTATGAACTGAACCCAAGTCCTCTACAACAGAGGCAGTGTTCTTTATTGCTGGGCTATATCTCTAGTCCAAATGCTATATTTTTTCTAAAACCATGGACAGAATCTATTTTTTAAACGTGTACATTTACTTAACTCAGTCTTATTCTGAGCTTCTGTTTCACCCAAATTATTCAGTACACATAAACAACTGTAAAAAAAAAAGAATTAGTAATTATTTTCATAGTAGAAATTTAAATGTAACTCAATACCAGAATTATAGAATAACACATGAGCACCAAATTTTATTTATCCATTTGAAGACATAGTTAAAACTAACCCTATTGACTAAAAGGGATCCTCTTTTTACTTTATTTGTTAAATGACAAAAATAAAAGGATGCACATTAATTATAAAATGTGTGATCTAGGGGATGGAAAGATAACTCAGTTGGTGAAAGCACTATCTGCTCTTATAGAGGACACAGGCTCAATTGCTGACAACCAAACAGTTGTCAACAACCACCTGTAACTTTAGGTCAAATCAATCAGATGGCTTCTGTGATCACTGAATTTCATTAGTTCACACACACATATGCAGAAAAACTACACGTATGTATACAAAGAAAATAAATTAATCAAATTTTTTTTTAAAAAAGGTATGAGCTAAGGTCTGTGTCAAAGCAGTACAAAAACAATTACAAAAATACTGTAAATGTGTTTGAGTTTGAAATACTGAAATGGAGAAAGGTGTCAGTAAACTTGTCAGTATTGGATATTGAAAGTGGTAACAGAATTGCAACCAAAATGCTGAGTCATGTTGCTAAGTTGTACTCACTTGTGTAAATGGCACCATTTATGTAAAGGTAATATTCACAAATCAGTAGTGTTAATCCAGATGTCACTAAAATATGGTCATCTGGCTCTTCTTTGCAAGGAAATGTCAGGTTATTGCTCTAATATTATTTTATTTAATTTTATTTGTTTATGATTACAATGTTTTAATATTATTTACAGAAGATATTTTTATGTTGTATGTGGAAAAAAATCACATTCTTCAAAAAACCTACAAAGACAGAAATATTTAAAATTTGCAATATTTAATTAGATTCATCTGATACTACCCAACCCCAGATTCTTAGCTGGCTAGGCAATTAGCAGTGAAAGAAAAAATGTACTCTAAGGACTAAAGTCTCAATGGGACAGTCTAAACCCAAAGTAGCTGGGAAGTTTCAGAAAATAAATTGTTATGGTTTTAGTACAGGAAAGTTGGAAGAAAGTTAAATAAAATACAGTTACCTGGAAAACTTCAGTGTGTCATTTTTCTGAAGAGTTAGAAGATTTATGTTGCATATTTAAAAGGATTACATATCCCAATTAGTTCTTTCAGAACAATAAGCATTCAAGTGGCAAAATGAATTACAATTTTGTCTAGTATTCTGAGTACCTAATTTAATTTCAAGGAAAGATTCTAGTGGGAGTAACGCTTAGGAACATTCTACATTTCAAAGCACACTTGTGGTCCCAGGTCCTCTCTTTCCAACTGGAAAAGTCCCCGATGTATTGTAAATCAATTTTACTGAGGAAACTTGGTAGATCTATCAGCATATTAAGCAAATATTACTGTGAATTTCTCAAAAGAGAATTACATGCTATCTATTCTTCATTGAGAGAATTTTTCATGCTTGATTTAGAACTGTGCTGACCTTTTATTGTGTGGTGATTTTATTTTTTTTTTTTAAATTTAATTCAGCTAATTTAATGTGGCAAATTCATATTATCTTTTTAAAGGCATTCACATAGTCTGTGCCTGTATGATTTTCCATGTGCACTTTCATTTAATAAAATGATATTGTCCAAGTATGTACCTAATGTACGGTGACAGATTTAATGACAATGTTACATGGTAACCATATATCTTGTTGCTAAGAATTTCTTTTTAGGACCTGATTCCTTATTTTATGCTTAAGTGTGTTAAGTTAGTGTTTTGTTAGTGATATTTGCCTTTGAACATAGAAATGTCAGAGACAGTTAAGTTCTGAAAGGAAAATGGCATGTTTGGACTCAAGTATTAAAGTTTTCTGTACAAGTTTAAATAGATCAAAACTTCAGACTTCTGGTGGGTATACTGAGTGATAACATCAGAGAGGGTGCTTTAAGCAAAACTGTCTACTCACAACCAAGAAAAGAGAGAAGAGGCCATGACCATTCAGTTCCCATTTAAATCTAATCTCTCTGAATCTTGGCATAAGTCAGGGTTTTACATTACAGATAATTACTTACAGTGAAAATTTAAAACAAGAATATAAAACAGCAACTTGAATTTGCTTATATTAGATGGTAATAAAAATTGTTGATTGTTTTAGGTTAAAGGGAATTAAGAAACTAGGATATCCAAAATGTCTACACTATCCAAAGTGTATTTGATAGTGCCTGCAGTTCAAGAACTGTTAATTCAATTAACAGAACATTTTACAGTATTCTTCACATTTTAAAATATTTAATTATTTAGTGTGTGTCTGCCTGCCTGTTCATGTACATGGGTACACTCATATCCGTGTTATAGTGTGCATGTGGAGATAAGAGGACAACTTGTGGGTGTTGGTTTCCTCCTTTACCATGTGAATTGTGGGAATTGAGTTCAGAACAAGTGACTTGGATGAACATGCCTTCCACTGAGCCATCTTGAAGAACCCCATGTTCTTTGTTATGCTCAGTTGCAATGCCAGTGTGACCACAGTACCAAGCTAGTGTAGGGTGTCAGGATTGAAGCACTTAACAGATCAGCATGAGAAGTGAAAAAGAAGCAGCTGTTTTTTATAGAGAGTAATGGGTTTAGTTAGGGAATGGGCTAAGTATAGGAGCAAACCATGCACCACCCAACCTGGGGTCAAGGTGCAGACACTGCGCACCAGAAAGTTCTGAGAACAACCTTGATTGCTCAACCTTGAGAGTACAGAATTTCTACAGCTGGGTGGAGAGGAAAAGAGCTATAAGGGGCAAGTACTTAATTTCCCCACACTTAGTAATTTCCTCTGATGTTAAAGCAAGGAAGTTGAACCTTAGTGATAAAGATGAAGGTTGGGGAAATGTTCACTTACTGTGATTTAAATGACACTGGGTTATAACTTGAAGAAGTACATTAAACAATTAGGTAAGCAGAGTGGTGGTGGTGTAAGCCTTTAATCCCAGCACTCAGGTGACAGAGGCAGGCAGATCTCTGTGAGTTTGAGGCCAGCTTTTTCTACAGAGTGAGTTCCAGGACAGCCTACAAAGCTACAGAGAAACCCTGTCTCAAAACACAAATGAAAAAACCAACAAAACCATATAAATTAATAGAATTGCTTGAGAATTGAGGATGAGTCTACAGAGGCAAATGATACATTCAGTGAACTAATGTTTTCTGTAGGAACCATATTCCAGAAGGGTGTTATTGTTATATGTTGGTAAGAACAAATTTCAAGATATGTGTCTCCTGGGGAATTCATCTCTGTATATTCCTTTTGGTAACTTAAAATGATCATTGTGTGACACGATTATATTACTGATATTCAGACTAACTATGTTACAAATAGAAAAAAATAGCAACAATGGGCTCTCCAATCCCTATGAATGCAATCTGGTATTATATGCCAAAATGTCTAATTTTCACAAGTGTATAATAGTGACTGGTTACAAAACTCAGCATGAATTTTGTCCTTTGAAGACATATCAGATTGCCTATTGCTGCAAAGCACTTTATGAAATTTGATTTTATTTGCATTAATTTGGCTCTAAAGAAAAGTTAAAAGAATGGTCAATGTTAGTACATAGATAAGGAAAATAAGACAACCCTAAAAAAGATAGGTTAAAACAAAACACACACATACATAAAACACAGCCACACATTGTTGTGTAATCAATAGAAAAAAAACCTAGAGAACTACTCTACAATTTTGTAAACACAGAGTTTGTGTGTATATTAATGTTAGTAAATGTTCATATACATGAGTGTACATGTGTATGTGACCTTCTTCTACAAGGGAGAACAGTGAGGAAGTTTTATGTCTCCAGTGTTTCGGGACTGTGTACAAAAGTAGTATGGGGTGTTTAAAGGCTTAAACTCATGACTTGTATGCAGAACACTCTACATCTACAGTGGTTTCTTTTCCAGATGGTTTGGTTGTTGGCAGTCTAGGTGAGTGATATATTGAGGTTGTCAAAGAACACAGCAATCACTCCAAAATCCATTTCTAATACACGAACCTGTGAAGTTTATAGAGATTTAAGAGCTCCTTAACTCTGGAATGTTTTCTCCAGCTAATCATACAAAGTTTTATCTTAAAATGGCACCCTTGATCCTTTGTCCTGGTCAAGTTATTTACTCTAGATTACAGCACTCATAATGATTCACAAGGAAAAGTTGGTCTCAATTGTCCTTGTCTGGAGTCAACATACCTTTATGACTATGATCACAGCTTGTTGAATTCCTAAAACAAGGAGCAATATTAGGTCGAATCAAATGAGTCTTGAGTTAGAATTGCATTGCAATATGGTAAAATAAGGAAATGAAAGAATTATTTAAGGAGGAAACAGAATATAAAAAGTAGACATGAAATTCTAACACACTTGTGATTATTTTTAATTTGACAGTAAAGAACAGGAAATAATTTTACTGTTACATTTTTAAAGACCATTTTGATTTTGTTTAGTTTTGCTTTGTTGTATTTGAGACATCTTTTGGCTTTGTAACCTCATTTGTCCAACTACTCTTATTCCTTCCATGCTGGCCTCTTTCATATATGTGAAACAAGGCCAGGGCAGCAACATTATTTCTGAATCAGTTTAGAAGTTACGCATTACTGGATAGTTCAGTGATGATGTTCTCTCTCCTATATACCAAATCATGTATAAACAAATACAGTTGATTGAACAGGATGTGCACTCCTGTGTAAAATATGCCCTAAAGAAATAGTTCTCAAGGGTCCCTACCTCATTGTGGTTACAATAAAGGTTTCACAATAGCCACAAATCAAATATCTTGCATCTCAGGGTATCCACATTATAATTTATGACTAGCAAAATTAAAGTTATAAAGTAGCAACAAGGTAATTTTATGATGGGAACTACAACTTGAGGGAACATATTAGAGGGGTGCAGCATTAGAAAGGTTGAAAACCACCATTTAGGACCTAAAGTGTTCTATAGTGTAAGGAATAGAGGAAGCAGCAGCATTTCCTGTCAGCAGCCAATAAAGATAAATAATTAAAGAGGAAAATAGTGTGCATTGTATCTTAGAAGCTAGCATGAGTTCAAGACTCTGTAAACACATTTATTTTAAAATTTTACAGCATTTACCTCTCTGAATTTTCTTTTTCCTACTGTTTTCTCATTTCCTATTTATACCCATTAGCCTCGCCTTTTTTCTTCTTCTTTTCTTTTTTTCTTTTTTGGTTCTTTAATTACTGATGAAAGTAAAATTTGATTAGTCATTAACAACTAAGTGTAAGTTACCTATTATGTTCTGCTGTCTAGATGATGATAAATTAAAATTATAGTAACATAAAATGCATGTTTGGAAGTGATCTATGACAACCAAACGCTGTGAGAAATGAACAGACTATGTGGCATCTAAGTTCTGGTGGCCAGATCCACTGAAGTTTGTTTGGAAAGGAATTCTGTAAATATTTCTGAAAATATGAGTTTGTTTGATCTTCACAAAGGTTTTTATGATCCTCTTACTGAATATGAGTTATAGACTGAGAGTACAAGTGAAACAATGTTTCAGTCTTAGGGTGAAATAATTGCTTTCTATTTATGACCATATTCTTCTACCTTTGATTTAAGTTGTGAGCTTCAGAAATGTCAAGTTTTTTCTCTTCATGTTGTACTATAGAGAACACAAAACACTCCTACATGTATACAGCAATATTACAGAATAATTATTTTCCCCAATTTAGGTATTTATCAGATGGTTTAAATCATATCTTAAAATAAATGTATGTAAAGAAACATGTTCAGTGATGATCATTCCAAAAATGAACAAATATTTAAAGGTAAAGATTTAAAATCTACAAAATGTGTCAATAACCATTTGAATTGTTGCTAACATTTGATGGGTATTTTTCCCCATCATGCATATTTGTATATGTATAATGTTTTTCTACACCTATGGGTTCACTATATGTGCAAAAGCTTTATAGTGTGTCAATTCTGACATTTAGATACTGTTAATTCTATGTTATTATTATTATTATTAGTAGTAGTAGTAGTATTGTTGTTGCTTTGTAATTATATATTTGCTTGAAGTTGTGAATGCTATTTTAACTGATACATCCATAACACTTCTACAGAGTATTAAAGTTGGCCTAGACACTCACATTCTTCTTTGTGTTATTATACCTTTAGGAGAGACATTTCTTGAGCCTTTCCTCCTAAAATAGCCAAGCCACAAAACTGTGTATTCAATTTTAGTTACCTTTTAACACCTCTTCGTATCAAAGCTCAGTAACTTACAGGGTGTAAGCCACTGCGAGTTGAATTAAACTCAAAGATTACAGTGAAGAATGAAGAAAACTTAATTGTTAATCCTTAAAACTTTAACCAGCATTTGACCAAACCTTAATTGGAAAGGTTTTAAAAGACTGTACTGACAAAATGATTTTAGAATCAGCTGAGATAGCTCAATTTCTACAAATTCCTAGACCAAATTCAGTGGAGCTTACCTTGTGCTAGTCATGTGATCTGCCAGTTGAGTGCATTTTTCATTTAAGATTGTCTGCTGCTATTTACAAAGTATTCTTGAGTGAACTCCTTAAGCTTGTGATAATAAAATCCATGTTATTGCTTTTCTGCTTCACAGAATGAAATAGATTTGAATTGCTCTTAAGTATTTAATAACTTAATGGATTCATGCACCATTGGACTAGGGCATAATCTATTTTATCAATTCTCAGGTTCCAAATTGTGTCCCCTGTCTCTCTTTAACTCCTGCAGAATGCTAAGATATCTACCTCAAGTTACATAAGAGAATCTTATTTACTAATATCTCTTGGCTTATCCATTAAAATCTCCCTGGTTATGTGTGTGAATATAATATGTAAAATATACATATGAGTTCAGGGCAGATGTACAGTGATCTGTGAGAGATAACATGATATGCCAGTCACCAGTATCAAACCATCCTCTCTCTCCCTCTACCAAAATCAACCCCCCAAAAGGAGAAGGAAATTTAATGTACCATTTTCTCCCATGTTCTAAATAGGTTGTTCATAATAATGTAGGAAAACCCTTCTTCACTTTAGACCTAGAAAACACCTGTGCTCTTACATGCTCTATAAATGTAGAAAGCAATTCTAATGAAGATTCATATTAAACACTAAAAATTCAAGAAGTATAATAATAATTTTAAAATCATGAACTGTGATGTGGCTATCATTTTCAGATGATTTTGAGGTAAATAAATTATTTTCTAAAGTTTTCTAGGTGGCACTTGTAAATATGTCAAAATTTCTTGAAAATGTCTCATGCCCTAACGAAATTAGGCCTTACATAATATACTCTATTATTGAGTTACTTATTTTGTGCATTGGTGTGAGAGTGTCAGATTCCCTCACTGGAGTTGCAGACAGTTGTGAAAAAACATGTGGGCTCTGGAAATTGAATATGGGCCTTACTACTGTCTGTAACTCCAGTAACAGGGGATTTGTCACCCTCACACTAATGCACATAAAATAAAAGGGCTCTTATCAGCTGGGCCATATATCCAGTCTCTTAATCTAAAATATTTTTAAACTGTTAGAAATGTCAGTTTGATCTAATAAGAGATAGTTAAAATTATGACTTCACAAAGAGTTATTCCAGAAGTTATAAATTCAACTATAAAAAGAAACTATTAGAAATCATTTGAACTAAAAAAAAATATCAGCAGGCAAGATTCTGTGTTCTCTTAATTTAAATTCTGGGTCTAAATGCTTTAATTATACATAAATCGATCAGAAAAACATTAATGTATTCATTTTTAGTACTCTGTACTCTGGCCATTTCTTAAAACTAACTTTATTGTTAGCCACTTAAATGAATTTTTCAAATATTTTCTCTTTAGTTAGGTTAATACAAAGCAATAAAATCTTGCTCAGTGCTCCTGCCTCAACCAGGTTTTGTAAATCATGTATCTGTCCTTCTACCTAAAGATTTTGTTTGGCTTTCTCAGCTCCAATGCACTTGAGTGCCTGGACATAATTTATGAAGAAAAAGAGCAAAAGATTTTCAAATTTTACTCCTGATTCCGAGCTGGTGGTGATGGAGGACTATGGAGCTCCAAAAACTTTGAAGAAACTATAAACCACTGTGCTCATGGAAGCATTTATCAATTTGTAACCCCTGCTACAAGGCTTACAATGATCAATTCTTCCTGGTTCAAGGAGGCACTCAGAGCTATACCTGATAAACTAGAAATCAATTCTGCTGCCTTCTGTCTAGTTCTAAATAAGCTTACTCTCAAGACATTTAACACAAACAAGGTTAGAATCTAATTGGTTTTTATGTAATCATTTTTTACAGTACAGTTCAACACATAAACATTTTCCAAATGCAAGTGAGAAATACATTTTGGATTCATGTCTATTGCTTCCATTCTCCACTCTCAATGGTGAAAACTGAACAGATTTTCCCTGTTTGACTTACACAAAAGTGATTTATAATTTATAGAAACAGTTATTTAAGCTAAGCAACTACCTTTCATTAAACTATTGCCAAATAATGCATAAGGGGATATTTAGTAGGGAAAACATTTAGCAGAGTCTTTGCTATCACAGCAATTGCCACTGAGTGTGTGACCTGCAATAACACTAGACAGAGGAAAGCAAAAATACCATTAAACTCTACTTTGTAAGTCTTATATTTTCCTTCAGCTGTGCTTTCTTGCTTTCCATTCCAGTAACAGAGTATAGAAAATCAAAGGATGATAGGAAATCAAAGCCACTGATGATGCTCAAAGGGAACAAGAGTTTCCTTAGTGGATAATTACAAAATAAAACATATAACAGAAAAATATTAGAACATTCCTCTTTTCAATGCCAATTTCATAGTAGATTTTGACAAGTACCATTGTTGGATTTTTTTTTTAAGAAAATTAAATTCTGTTGGAAAGAGATGGACAAATAGCCTCCAGTTACATTTCCACACACTACAAATTAGTTTTAACTCAATAAATGAACTTTATAATAAAGCATTTTCACAGATGCCAACTTAATTAAGAGAATGATATTGAAAACATCCTGAGACTTATTCACTTTCCGATGTGAGATATTTAAAGCTATTTTGAGGTAAAATATCTTTAACAAGAATCTAATGATAATGAACGTGTGAGATGGTGGTACCCTCAAAAGTCTGGATTCACATTTTCAAATTTACTTGAAGTAAAAACAAAAATAAGAAAAGGGATAAAAAAAGAAAGAGATAGTGTCTTAGTTAGGGTTTCTATTGCTATGATGAAACACCATTATCAAAATCAAGGTGAAAAAGAAAAAAGTTATTCTGCTTATTCAGAGGTTGTGGAGAGGCACTGCTTATTGGCTTGCTCAGCCTAATTTTTATAAAATTTAAGACCACCAGCCCAGGGATGACACCAACCACAATGGACTGGGCTTTCCTCCATCAAATCACTAATTAAGAAAAAGTCTTACAGACCCAACAATATTGAGACATTGTCTTAATCAAGGTTCTTTCTCTCATATGACTTTATTTTGTAGCAACTTGATATAAAGTTATCTAATTTAGATAGATTGTGGATGGATGGATAGATAGATAGATAGATAGATAGATAGATAGATAGATAGATAGATAGATAGATAGAGTTGGATGGTAGATAGAGGATAGCTTGATGGTAGATAGGTATCTTAATACATACATAAATATAAGCTTTCTCTGAAGTCTTTTTGTATAAGATTAAACAAGCATTGCTTATGAGCTACTGTGCTTTATTTCCTAGCCTATCAGATATATGGTTCTTTACCTACAGAATGAAGATAATGGAATGGGAATATATCACAGGGGTAAAGCTTGTGATCCCTTGGTAACACACTTAGTACTACAAAAATAAATTATTAATCAAAATGAAGATAGTAACTACATATTTTATATTTCTTATATACTATGAATTAAATAACTATATTACCATTCCACATGCTGGATATTAGATGATAGAGTCAGAGCTTGAATTTCAGTGGAAAATTTCCATAAACTTCAACATGTGACATACTCATTAATAGAATCTTAGGAAGTTCATCCTGCTATAAAGAGCACAGGTGGAGAGCATTCTTAAAAAGGTAATAACTTATTGTTAGGAAACATATAGTATTGGTCCTGTAATTTTATAGAGATTGAAGAATGAGAATTGCCAATATAAGGCCAGATTAGGGTATAGAGTAAAAATATATACTTAGTTCTTTTGAAGTCAGAAGTGAACCAATTTCTAAAGAGGAATGTGATTTTTTATTCTTTGGGAAGAAGTTTTTGGAAGCATTCTTCAGATGTCAATGAGAACATACATCAACTTGGAATGTGTTAAATAGAAAGCGATTTCATTATTCTATTTGCTTTCTGGCATAACCATCAACGGAAAGAATATTAAAATAAGATCCAGACAGATGAGATCATAATATCATCTGGGATGAAAACACATCTCTTATTGATTCTATATCTTGAATCATTTCCATATTATGATTCAGTTTGTACAAATAGGCACTAGAAGATAAGAATCAGAAAAAGGCATTTCTTGGTAAACAAATACATTGTCTGTAACATAAAGCATACTATTTGAAAACAACATAAAATGAATTGACTTATCAGGCTTTCACACTGAACTTAAAGGTGAAAAACAAAATCTTCCCTTTCTAACTAGAGTTGAATAAAAAATACATTTCTCCAAAAATATTTTAAAGAACAGATCCTATCACCATTCAAGTAATAATTATTCCTTTTTATCTGATTAAATACATAGAAACTAATAATTTTATCAAGCCACTGTGTGCTGAGAACAGAAGTAACTCCTTTAGGATTTCTAGAGATGTTCCCAATTTGTTATGTTATCTCACTTGCATATCATATTTTTAAATTACAAAAATGTCAGAAGGATCAAGTAAGAAAGAGGGACCTATTGCAGGTTTAAAGATAAATCTGGCAGTAGGGAAATGTCCAGAGGAATACAAGAATGACCCCAACTAACAATCTAAGCCATAGTGGAGAGGCTACCTTAAATGCCCTTCTCTGATAATGAGACTACCTTATATGATGGCTACCTTATATGCCATCCTAGAGCATTCACCCAGTAGCTAATGGAAGCGGAAGCAGACACCCACAGATGAACACTGAGCTGAACTACTCGAATCCAGTTGCAGAGAGGAAGAAATGATGAGCAAAAGTGTCAAAAACAGGCTGAGGAAACCCACAGAAACTGCTGACCTGAACAAGAGAGGAGCTCATGGACCTCAGACTGATAGCTGGGAAACCAGCATAGGACTGACCTCCTATGAGTCTCAGTTAGGGGCCCTGGGTAGACTTTGGGACCTCTGACAATGGAACCAGGATGTATCCCTAGTTCAGGAACAGACTTTGGGAGCCCATTGCTCAAGGAGGAATACTCCCTTAGCCTAAAGACATGGGGAGGGCCTAGATCCAACCCCAAATGACTTGACAGATTTTGATGATCCCTCATGGATGGCCTCACTCTCCCTGGGGAGTGGGTGTGGAATAGGATGGGGCCATTGGTGGGGGGCTGGGATTGATATGTAAAATAAGAAAAAATGTTTAAAAATTAAAATAAAATATTTTTATTCACAAAAATAAAAAAAGAAAACCAAATGATCCACACGTCAAACAAATACAGCCCATTAGCATTTAATATATGTGGTAATATATTATTTATGATTTAATAAAGCCTGCCTGAGGGTTCAGGAAAGTCAGCCACATGCTAGATGGGTCAGGCAGTGGTGGTACATGCCTTTAAATCTTGGACTCATGAGAGGTATTTAAGGCAACAGATTCAGTATAGGCATTAGTTTTCCAGCTACACTGAGAAGAGGCAGCAGTTTGAGATTTGGTGAAGAGCTTGTACGTGGATCAGCTCTTTCAGCCTGAATTAGAGGTGAGAGCTAATGGCCAAGAGCTTTGCTTTTCTGATACTCAGCTTGAAGTTTAGATCCAAATATCAGTCTCTGGGTCAATTATTAATTCCTATTAAAATAACTGAGTCAAGATACTATATCCTCGTAGCCAGAGATTCCTCATACCAGTGGGGGAGGAGAAAACAACCAGGATTCCCAAATATAATTTTCTAGGATGATGTGATAATATGGACTTAGGTCTATCCAGCTTAGAGATGACACCTGTTATGAGCACGTTTTCCCTGCTGCCGATCCCGCTGCCCCGCTACCATGCCAGCCCCCAATAACACTCTGAGACTCTGTATTTGACACAAGCTGTTAGCCACTTATATCATTGTTTGTCGGCTATCTTTGTCTTACTGATTAACCCATTTCTACTATTCTAAGTATTTCCACCTGGTCATCTTATCCGAGCACAGGCCGGCATCTGCTTCCTCTAGGCTCTACATGCTGACTCATCCTTACTACTTCCTCTTTCCTCCTAGTCTCCTAGCCCCACTTATCTTGCTTTCCTATTGGCCACAGTGCTTTATTCATTAACCAGTACGAGAAATATATTTACAGAATAACATCTCACATCAGACACCTACTCTGAGATATGCTCAGTAGGGCAGTCCAGTTGACATTAGTGATGTTGGTCAACTGAACATTTCTTTTCTTTTATTTTTTTTAATAATAATATAATTTAAAAATTTTACATGTTGACCCGATCCCAGTTTGACCATTTCTTCATAACAAATCTCTACTAGACATCTGTGAAGTGGAGGTAAAGGCGAACAGAGAGACTGTGAATATGAGAAAGAAAGAAATAAAACAAAATTGTTGACTTAATTTTTACCGGGATGTCAGTTAATCTGTTCTAGCTAGTTTACAAATGTAAATATAAAATGAGCTAAGAGACCTTTTCATGAAAGGATGAATGTCGATGCTCTATTTACACCTGCATTGAAGATATTCTAGTTATGATTTCATTTGCTATCCTGGGGTCTTTCAATAATAGTTACTGGTAATCTCCAACCTCTTTGCAGTTAATGTGGTTAATGTGTGTGTTAATGTGGGACCACATTAACAAAAGGAGCATTATACACAAAACAATTATCAAAGAAATGGTAAATAGGAATATTTATATCCCGTTCACTTTGATCTGTGTGATGCCCAAAACTCAAAACTCAGAACTCAGTGAAACAGGTACATTATATGGTAGGCAGAATTTCAAAGTACTTTTTAATTGCGATTCAAAGTGTAAAAACAACAGCTGGTCAGCATCAAATATAAAACTAAGAGGATAACCTAGATGCACATTACACTTGCAAGAGGAAAAGGCTTTGACATAGATGCCTTCTCGTACAGGTTTAGGAAAGAAGTATAAAGAATGCATCCTTTTGGGAAGAACTTGCTTGTGCACGATGGTCTTGCACAAGAGAAGCCACTTCCCAGTCAGTCTCCTAGAATCGGAAAAATCACAAAAGAAACCTTTAAAAGGGATAGTTTGGGAAAGAATTGCAGAAAGGAAGATTTTTATACCTATCCTCATTCTTAAACTCTGTGTGATTCACACTAGATAAAAAACAGAAAATCACTAAAAATACTGGTTTGTTATAGTTACCTAATGAAATTTCTCCTGTGTTTATATGTGATGCAGAGTTTTCCTACAGAGTGATGTCAAGTCGCAATTCAGAAAATAAGCTATTAGCACAGCAATTGGGCATACACAACACCTGTTTCCCTTTTCATCATTGTTGGATTGTCACTTTTGAGTAAAGTCCAATGTCATACCACTTACTAGATGTCAGTATTGTGCTGTGATGCAAAAAGAGAGCTGGAGGCCAAAAGCAATATTTCATTTGCCTTGAATTTAATTGTAAGAAATACAATCTGTGGTGAGGTAGGAGGCAAACAGAATTTGCCTAAAGCCCTGAAAAACTTTGTTTTGGATGGGGTGTGACACATGCAAGTTAGTTCCAAATATATAGTTTACAGATGACAGCAGAGTAGAACAAGCAGGGCAGGATGCAGGATATGCAAAGTTATGAGCCAATGGATCCATATTTCACTTAATAAGTATTAATGACTAGCACTAAAAGGTATAACATTTTTATAGATCATTAATAAATTAGAGTGATATTTTGTCTACTGCATTTCAAACTTCAATATATTAAATAAAGTGATAAATATTTTTTGAAAGATGCCATGTATTCATATATCTAAGCAATTTACGTTGGAAGCTCAAATTTTATAATTTTAGAAAGATGTTCAGATACTATGTAAGAAAGTATTTTCAAAGCTGGAATTGAACTTAGGGTAAATTGACTCTCATAAAGTCATTTCAGAGACGAAACAAATAATGCCCAGAGAGACGAAGGAAGTTAATTAAAATAGCATATTTTTAAATTAAAATATTATGGTATGTATATCTAACCATTGCTCCATTCCATTTATTACTAATTTTTACATCAATGTAAACGCACAATTAAGCTTCTCTCCTCCTTGCTTCTCATCAGTCACTGCTTGCAAATGTTTTCCACTCACAGAGCCTGACCATTAAACTAGTTGCTTGGAAATGAATCACTAGTGACTTTCAAGCCCTTCCAAATGTGCATGTGGTGGTGGGGGGGGGTTAGATTTTTCACACAGATACTGGAAAACATACTCTGTATATGAACCCAATAAAAGGACTGTCCATCAGAAGACTGCTCTGGAGTCTACATTTCTTTCCAGTACCCATCAAACACTATTAAGCAACACACGTTAGCTTGAACTTTAACCTCCATCCTATTAGACTGGGCTACATGATAAACTGAAGCTTTCCATTCCCTCCCCTTTAATGAATTCCTACTTCCGTTTCCAGACAGCATTTCATCGGGCTATGTCGAGAAGATGATTGAGCAATGGAGAGCAAGTGGTTACCCAGAGGGACAACAGAATCAATTTGAGATGAGTGCTTGTGGTTCAGAAAATACATTTGCGCATGTCAGGGAAAGCTTAACCGAGAAAGCATTGTATTGGAAAGGACATATTGGCAAGTGTAACTCCCTTCAGTGGGCGTTCTTCTTTAGAAGCAAGTGTGTTATATGCCATAAAAATTAAGAAAAAGATGAAAAGATGTGTGTGTATGTGTGTTCATTAGAAAAGCAGAGAGAGAGAGAGAGAGAGAGAGAGAGAGAGAGAGAGAGAGAGAGAGAGAGAGAGAAAAGCAGGGAGGGAAAGAGGGAGATAGGGAGGGAGGGAGAGAGAAGGAGGAAAAGAGAGAGGGAGAGAGGCAGAGAGGGGATTAATTTTCCATTTCAATAATGTACTTCTGACTCTCAAACATAGAATATCTCTTAAGTTTCTTATTTTTTATATTTTGTTTCACAAAATTTTAGCTTAATAAGTATAGTCATACACATAATAAATACACACCATCCTCTTATCTCCCTTCCTCCTACAGAGACAATGATGAATTAGGAACTCCTGGAGCCTTGAAGCTTCCCTTCTACAATCTTGAATGGAGTGGATCTTTCTGTAGGAAGTGTCTGGTCTACCATTTCCAGTATCATACAATCAGGGGTCCATATTCTAATCACTTTCCATTACTGTGGCTTCACTTTTCCTACTGTCTTTAGAATCTCTGAGCAGCATACTTAAGCTTGAAAGCTCTTATATATGCAAAATGCTTACTGGTTTTTCCACAGCTGACATTCTTTCCAACTACTCAGGTCTTCAAAATACCTGTTGTTTTCACATAGCCTGGCATCCAGGAAAAATATCAAAATGTCCATGGGATATTTATTATGTGAATGGAACATATCATCTGCAGCTATGTAAGGTCATGTAACATGTAGTTAACAGGTAGTTTCTGGGGCTCCATTGCAAGGCAAGTTTGGTTTCTTTTCTTAAGAATGCTTGTTGTCAGGAACCATGACTTTAGGAAGTAAGAAACTCAAATCTCTTCCTGGGCAAGCCCTGTTTAGTGTTTTGACTATTTGGTAGAAACTTGATACTCCTCTTGTCTGTTTGCAAAGAAGATATTTCATTTGAGACCATATCTCCATCAGACTGGAGCCAATTGGTTGGGCAATACTTTGATTAATGATTGATATAAGAATTCCAGAACACTGTGGTCATTTTTACTCCCAGACAGGTAATCCTGCGTTGTATTAATAAAGCAGGGTGATGAAGCCAGGGGGAAAGGGAAGATCCAAGACAGAAAGCAACATCCTTCTATGCTGTTTCCTTTAGGTCCTGCTTCCAGATTCCTGCTCTGATTTCCCTCAATAATAAACTATGTGCTGTGAGAAGAAAAAAACTCTTTCCTACCCCACTTGCTTTTCAGTCATGGTATTTATCACAGCACCAGAAATCAAATTAGGAAAGCTACTGTGAGATTTCTTTTTTTTTGAGTTTTTCCCCATACTTTCCTCATCTCCAAAAAATCCTGGATGAAAACCACTCCCTCGGGGAGGCAGCTTTTAGAAATGATTGTGTATGGTGGCAGCAAAGCACACTGCTTGATTTCTCATTGACAGTGGCAGCATTAACTTAGGTTACACTCGATTTAAAATGAACACAGCATACAGGTGTATAGAGACTCAGAGACAAAAGGCAAAAGTAGGGAAATTTCGTCTCTTTCTGATTTTAGGGGGAAATAAAAGGGCAGAGTGGTCACTAGAGACCTGGAGCTTTTGTGATTTTTCTGTCTGATTAAACTTAAAGTGGTGTGCCACTGGGCCAAGGAGCTTAAGGGCAAATGAGAAACTCACTGTGCATTGTTACAGAACAGAGCTAAATCCCATCTCAGGAAAGAGGCTTGGGAACTTGCTAATAGAAGAAGCTTGGTCAGCTGCAAACAACTTCTAAAATACAGAATAAACTCCTTTTAAATTGACAAAGCCTGGGCAGTTTTCAATTACTTAGCTGTATATAAATCACATTTAGGTGAAAGAGCAAAAACTAGGGGAAAATAAAACAAGATAGAGTTATACTAATAAGGATGTTAAGGTTTCCTGGGGCCATATGAAGGAAAAGAATTCATTCTTAGCCTCCAAGCTAGCATGTGATACTTGTTAATCTGCAAAACAAAAATTCTAAAAGAAAGAAGTTGATATAGGAAGTACAAAGAAATGGAGGGAAAAATATATTATAAAGAAATGCTTTTAAAAATGTTCTCTTTCAGTATGACCTGTTTTTAATTTGCTTGCTTAATCTCCATAGTCCTAGGTAAATTGAATCATCTGCAGCTTCATAGACTTAAGAAGATCTATCTTTCTTCTGGGTCCTTGCCTAAGCTACTCTATCTAGGACACACTTGTTTTCTCTATTGAATGTCTCATACTTTTTCTTGGTATCCTGAATAAGGTACTTTTATCTTGGAGAAATGTTCCCTAATGTACCACAACACTGACGTATAGGTCAGACAATGCACTAAGTAAGAAATAGCACTTTAATTTATTTTACATAACCCTCTATTTTCCCACCTTAGTTCACCGTTCAGAAGGATCATCACATATATTTGGAACTGGCTAGTATTCAGTATCAATTATTCTTCTCATCATAGCCACTATTGTAACCTAGGGAGACATATCTAAAAGCATATGTTCGTATCTGTGTAAAGCTACTGCTAATAATTAAAATATAATATACAACATCCATATGCACTTACAAAGACAAATTAGTATAATTAGTTTTGTTCAAACATGAGTAAATCTAACATAAACATAACAGAAAGAAATGAAATTGCGAAGATGGTGTACATTATTTTTTAGTAGCAGCCTACTAGATGACAAAATAAGATGATTATTGTATTTTCTTTAATTCCTAGAACTCAGAATCAATCATATTCTCAAGTCTACTTATTCTAGATCCAGCTCTTCTTACAAACAAAATAATTGGTCATTTCTGGAAACCACATATACTACTCATTAACCAAAACTCAAATTCAGTTCATTAATCCTTTTAGTACTATAGCACTATCAAGAAGACAATCAGTGCTGACATCATTGAATATAAAACCACTTAAAACTACAAATAATTATTTGATTTTTCCTTTTAATTCAAATTAGAAACGATCTTACTTCATATATCAATCCCAGTTCCCTCTTCGTCTCATTCTCCTATATCCCCCACTGACCCCCATCTTATCCCTCTTCTGCTCTATAGAATGGGTGAGTCCTTCCATGGGTGATCTTCAAAGTTTGTCTATCAATTGGGGGAATACCTAGGCCCTCATCTGTGTGCCTAGACTGAGAGAGTATCTCTCTATGGAAAATGAACTTCCAATATCCATTTGTACATTAGGTATAAATGCTGTGCCATTTCCAGGGGCCCCATTGATTGCCCAGACCTCCTAAATGACACCCTCGTACCGGGGGCTTGTTTCCGTCCTATGCTGGTTTCCAAGCTGGCAGTCTGGGGTACATGAGCTCCCCATTTGTTCAGGTCAGCTGTTTCTTTGGCTTTCCCCAGCATTGCCTTGACCCCTTTGCTAATCAGTCCTCCCTCTCTGCAACTGGATTCCAAAAATTCAGCTCAGTGTTTAGCTTTGTGTGTCTGCTTCTGTTTCCATCAGCTACTAGATGAAGGCTCTTTGATGGCATATAAGGTATTTGTGTTTAGTAGAAATAATTACCACTGAAGAGACTTTTCTCAAATATCATGTTATTCCCAGATATTTTTAAAAGTCTCATTAGTAAGTGTTATTCTTGGGATGTAGACGGCTCTTGCTTCAGGGTCATATACTAGGACCTGTATCAAATTAAAAGAAAATACAGTTCAGACCTACGACATTTCAAAAATTGCCTTTTGTGATTAAAGTATCTCAGAAATTCTCAGGATGATTTGGCTATAAGGGCATTATAGGTTTGTTTACAATATATTTACAATTGATAATAAAGTTATAGGTTTATGAAACCAAATTTTAGTGTTCACTTATAGGGTATTATTTATTCCTCAGCTGTGAGTAATGGTACACACCAAGAGCGTTGAATCTGCTTATTATGACCTGAACTTTAAAACAAATTAGACATATTAATGCATTTTTAGGGTAGGTAAGCAATTATATATATGTATATACATATATATATATATATATATATATATAAATTTTTTTCTTATTTTACATATCTCCCAGTTCTTTCTCCCTCCTTCCTATGCCCCCTGACACCCCTCCCATCCCACCCCTGCCTACTTTACAGGAAGGGAGATGTCTTCCAGGAGGGATCTTCAAAATTTGTCAAATCATTTGGAGTAGGGGCTAGGCCCTCCCACCTGGCTCTAGGCTAAGGGAGTATCCCTCCATGGGGAAGGTACTCCCAAAGTCCTTTCATGCACCAGGGATACAACCTGGTTCCACTGTCAGAGGTCCCTTATATTGTCCAGGCCTTTTAATGGAGACCCATGTCCAGGGGGGTCTGAGTAGGTCCAATGCTGGTTTCTCAGCTATCAGTTTGGGGATCCATTAACTCCTCCTTGTTCAGGTCAGCTGTCTCTGTGGGTTTCTGTAGCCTGTCTTGTCCCCATTTTCTTATCACTCCTCCCTCTCTGCAACTGGATTCCAGTTCACTCAGTGTTTAGCTGTGGATGTCTGACTCTGCTTCCATCAGCCTCTAGATAAGGGCTCTATGATAGTAGATAAGTTAGTCATCAATCTTATTATCAGGGAAGGGCATTTAAGGTAGGCTTTCCACTGTTGCTCAGGTTGTTAGTTGGGGTCATCCTTGTAGGTCTCTGGACATTTCTCTAGATTCAGCTTTCCCTTCAAACCTAAAATGGCTCCCTTTTTTATAGTCTCTCTCTCTCTCTCTCTCTCTCTCTCTCTCTCTCTCTCTCTCTCTCTCTCTCTCTCTCTCTCTCTCTCTCTGCTCTCTTCTATTCCTCCCCTTATTCAATCTTCCTAGTTCCACATGCTCTCCTCTCCTCTCCTACCCTTCTCTTTCTCCTAGCTCCCTCTCCACTCACTGCCCTCCCCACTCCCAATATTCTCAGGAGAACATGTTCCTTTCCCCTTCTGTGAGTGACCTTGTATGAATCACTTAGGTTCCTCCTTGTATCCTAGTTTCTCTGGTGATGTGCATTATAGGCCTGTGATCTCTTGCTCTATGTCTAAAATTGATATATGAATGAGTACATACCATGTTCCTTTTTTTGTGTGTGTGACTGGGTTACCTCACTAAGATGAGCAAAGGGATCAAGACCAGGCTGTAAAGACCCATAGAAACTGCTGACCTGATCAAGTGGGAACTCATGGACTCCAGTCTGATAGCTGGGAAACCAGCATAGGACTGACCCAGATTTCCTAAATGAGGTATTAATTTGGAGGTCTAGGCAGGCTATACTGATCTACTGGTAGTAGATCAGTATTTATCCCTTGTATATAAATGGACTTTGGGATCCTATTTTACATAGAAGGATACTTTCTGAGCTTAGCCACATGGGGAGGGCCTGTGCCCTGCTCCAAATGATATGATAGAATTTGAAGATTCTCCATGGAAGCCCTCAACCTCCCTGGGGAGCAGAAAGGAAAAGGGAGTGTAGTTGTTGGGCAGAATATGGGAGGAAAAGAGAGTTCAGGAATTGGGATTGATATAAAAAACAAACTTGTTTATAATTTAAATTAAAAAATGCTAACAATGAACATTAACAATCCATATTTATCCAAATATATGTGTGTTTATATCTGAATATGTATGCACATTTCAGACAGGATCTCACTGTTTAGCCCTGGTTTCCTTGGAAATTTCTCTATCCCAGAGATCTACAATCCCTGCTTCCCAAATAATCATATATGTGGCATAAAGATTATATATGTGAAATAACCAGTTCAATGTACCTTTTCTATAATGTTACTCAGTAACATTTCTAGTAGTTGGAAATTTGGTTATCTCACCTTGGATGTCATATCTCAATATTTTAATGGAAAAGTAACATATACAAGGTAGTTAAATGATGAACATTTGAAGTGTCTCCTCTTTATGGTCCCAAGATCTGATCATAACATCTACAGATTGGTGAACAGATTTAAACTCTTTACTAATTAAAAGTTGGAATGATAGGGTATCAAAAATATCTTGAAAGTTGTGACTGGAATTTAATTTGTGAACCTCATTGCTAAATAAAGTCTACTGAGACATCTGCCCCTTACTACAACTATATATACTGCCTCAAGTACCCAGATTATATTGTTGATTCTTTAATCTATACATTTTATTTCTAAATAGATGTTTATTATTTTTTTCTCCTTCTTGTTTTATTAATAATATAATTTTAAAAATTTTACATGTGGATCCCAGTTTTCTCTCCCTTCCTCCCTCCAAACCTCCCTCCCTCACTCCCTCTCTACCTCCCTCTTACCCTCTTTCCCCTGTGACATGCATCCTCCCATTCCCCCACCCCCATTCCACTTGTATGTCTATGCTATCCAGGTTGGGTCATATAAATCTGTCAAGTCATTTGAAGTAGGCACTAGGACTTCTCTCCTGTCTCTAGGTTAATAAAGTATCCCTCCATGGGGGATGTGTCCACAAGGTCCTTTTGGACCAGGAATAGATCTTGTTTCCACTGTCTGAGGTCCCCCAGATGGCTCAGTCCTTCTAGCTGAGACTGAGTCGGTCCCATGCTGGATTCCCAGCTATCAGTATGAGGAGCATTAGCTCCTCCTTGTTCAGGTCAGCTGTCTTTGTGTGTTTCTGCAACCTGGTCTTGTCTTCTCTCTTTGCATCTGGTTTCTAGTTCGACTCAGTCTTTGGTTATAGGTGTTTGCTTCTGTTTCCAACAGGTACTAGATGAGGGCTCCATGATGGTGGATAATTTAGTTGATGATATCACTATCAGGGAAGGGCATTTATGGTAGCCTTTCCATGGTTGCTCGGATTATTATTTGGAGTAGGTCTTGTAGTTTCTAGACTTTTCTTTAGGTTCAGTTTTCTCTTCAAGCCAATAATGGCTGCCTCTTTTATGCCCCCCCTCTTACCCTTACTCAATCTATCTAGTCACACATGTTTTCCTCTCCCCTTCTCTTTCTTCTAGTTTTCTCTCCATTCACTGCCCCTCCCCCATTTCCCATGTGCTCTGGGGGACTTGTCCCTTCCCCCTTTTGTGAGGGACCATATATGAATTTCTTAGATCACACCTTGTAACTCAGTTCATCTGGTGGTGGGTGTTATAGGCTGGTGATCCTTTCCTCTACGTCTAAAATCCATATATAAGCAAGCACATACCCTGTTCCTCTTTTTGTGACTGGGTTACCTCATTCAGGATGGTTTCTTCAAGTTCCCTCCACTTGCTTGCAAATTTCAAGATTCCGTTATTTTTTTTCTGCAGAGTAGTATTCCATTGTGTAGATGTGCCACATCTTCCTTATCCATTCTTCAGTTGAGGGGCATCTAGGTTGCTTCCAGGTTCTTGCTATTACAAATAATGCTGCTATGAACATAGTTGAGCACATGTCTTTGTTTCATGGATGTGGGTCATTTGGGCATATACCTAAAAGTGGAATTGCTGGGTCCTGTGGTAAGCTAATTCCCTTTTTCCAGAGGAACCACCATACTGATATCCAAAATGGCTCTACGGGTTTGCACTCCCACCAGCAGTGAAGGAGTGTTCCCCTTTCTCCACATACTCTCCAGTATAAGTTGTCATTGTGTTTCTAATTTTGGCCATTCTGGCAGGAGTAAGATAGTATCTCAAAGTGGTTTCATTTGCATTTCCCTGATAGCTAAAGATGTTGAACATTTTCTTAAGTGTCTTTCAGCCTCTTTGATTTCCTCTATTGAGAATTCTTTCTTCAATTCTGTACCACATTTTTTAATATTTTATTGAACTATATGTAATCTATCCCTACATATGTCATCCAACTTCATATTTAAAAAACATTCCATTTTATTGGTGTGTTTCTCTACATTCTCTGGATACTAAACATTGTATTTACAAAACTTCCAACCTGCCACTTGGTAATTTTCAAAGTTTCTATGTTCAAATTTCCCCATTGAATTGCTACACATTTATTTTTGTTTGTTTTGTTTTGATTTTTTTCTGCTTGTGAATGGGTAATTTAAGATTAAATGCTGCACAATTGCTTGAACTTAAGAATACACTTTTGGAGGATCTAAGTCATGGGAATTTGTCACTTTGTTCAGTTAGTGTAACATGCCTGAGTCTTTTTCTTTTTCTTTTTTGTTTTATTTCGGTTTGTTTTTTGTGATAGGGTTTCTCTGTAGCTTTGAGCCTCTCCTGAAACTTGATCTGTGGTCCAGGCTGACTTCGAACTCATAGAGATCCACCTGCCTCTGACTCCCAAGTGCCAAGTGCTGCGATTTGCCCAGATTAGAGGGTTTTTTTTTTTTCAGAAAGGGATTATAAAAAGGGAAAAAGAAAGGGGTTAGACAAGCCTCAGGGGACAGGAGCAATAGGTGAAAACAGGTCAAGAGGGAGGGAGAGGGGGAAAGAGGGAAGGAAGGGAGGAGAGGGAGAGACAACGAGACTGGGAGAGGGAGAGAGGGAAGGAAAGAAAGAAAGAGAGCATGCCTGTGTCTCTGTGGAGAAGGAGGGAAGACATGTCCAATCAACCACAGACTGCAGAGTGCCTTTGACTCCAGACTACAATATATATTTCTCTAATGTATGTACTGTTCATGAACGGGATCTTTTCATCCTCATCTATTCCAGCATTTTTCTTCATGTTTTCAAAGGACTTCAGGGTTTGACTTATGTTGTCTTGTACAGGTGGCTGTAATTGGTGGTCGCACAGCTTTCTTCCTTCGAGTGATTTCTGCCAACAGATTATGTAACAGCTCCATTACATTTCATCTTTATATTAATGGCTATATGGATCTTTGTTCCTCCAACCCAATCATGCAATACCTACCTACCTACCATTCAAGACCAACCTTTGGTCTCTTATTCACTAAAAGTGTTATTCACAGGTATATTTTTACTCTGAAACTTTAAGTGGTATTTATAGTTTCATTGTATCAATAATAGGGAGGAGGAGAAAGAGAGATCATCAAAATATATACAGTATAAAAACAGAAGGGATGATTGTCAGGATATAGGTTAGTTGTAGAGTAAGAGGTGTCAGTGAAGGAAGGACAATCAGAATAAGCTATAATAACACATATATGAAATTATCATATTAAAATTGTTGCATGTTTAATCACAGTCCCTGTCTAGCTCAGTCTGCAGAGCATGAAACTCTTAAAATTGTTAGTTGTTTTTAATTGAACTTAATTGAGAAATTTGAGATTGTATTTCCCATACATATAATTTCTAATTACACTACAATATCCAGTTAGTTATCTGAATTATAATCCATGACAATTACAAACCATGGAGTCACAATGGATATAACTATTGAAGGAAAGTGTACTTTGCCTGAAAAAATTCTACTGCCTTCATTATTTAAATCAAAATTTTACTAACAAATTACTAACACTGTGATTCAACTAATATTGGATAAGAATGTGTCATGTTAAATTGTCCTGCCCTAGGCACTTTAAGGATACAGAATTATACAGAATGAGTTTTTGAATTGTATCATTTCTCAACTGACAAGTGAACTTAAAATAAGAATTTGTAAAAGAAAAAAATTGACACAGTGAAATCTGCTACACTACAGCTAAATGTATATTATAGTTTTTTCCTTTCCCCATTGCATGTGAAATATTTACTTCCAAATAGACAAAAGTTTAGGGGTATATATTCTTTATACTGAGCTTCAGAAGATGAGTAAAATATTGACAGGAGTCACTGGGGAAAGACCTCCAAGATCTGATGGAAATGTGAGCAATGATGTTCCTACTTGTTTCTGGAAAAATGAGTGGAAGGGCACTTCTGTCTTCAGTGGTCACTGCTGTGGAGTGGCTCTAAAGGCTACCCAACTTTTGTCAAATGTATCAGTCATTAAGTGCATCAATGATGCAGAAAATGATCTTGCTCCCAATATAAGAAGGCCATGGACTGCAGGTCTAAGGAGGTTAAAGAAGAATGCACAGTTTAGTCTTTCTTCAATTCAGTCTGTTTTCTGAGTCATAGATTTTTTTCTACAGGTGTTTGGCCTAAAAAAATCACTATTGAAAATTGGAAACTAAATTATGAATATTTCTGTAGAGGTAGAGAATTCTTTTTGTTTTAACAATGATAAAATTAATAAAGATATCTATTTGTCAATGTAAGACTCTTTATGTCAAAGACATTTTGCCAGTATTTATCTTATTGAAGAGCAGGCCATTTTAAATACAGGGTATTAAGAGATTTTGTCTGCTTGTGTTACCAAAACTATGAAATGCTATTCTTGAAATGACTTTTAGCTTGATTTGATATTTCACTCTTCTCTCATGGTATATTTAGAAAACTGTATCCTGCTTAAAAGTTTCAAGTGACGTTCTTTCAACAAATTTATCTCAAATAGCCTCCATTTGAGAGGGCCCCCATTTCAAAGGACTCTACTTACAGTCTTTTGTTTTTTTTTTTTTTTTTTACAAATATGAAGATTTATTATACCAGGGTAGTATCTTAAAACAAAAATAAAATTATAGATAGATACTATTTAGCACTCTTGTGATTACCCCCAAATTGAGAACAATGAAGTTATCAACTTTTGTAGGTGATATGGACCAGTGACAGTTTCCACAGACAAAACGTCTTAGTTAGTGTTTTTATGGCTGTGAAAAGACACTAGACCCACAGCAACTCTTTTAAAGGAAAACTTTAAATTGGATCTGGCTGACAAGTTCAGAGGCTTAGTTCATTATCTTCATGGTCACATCAGGCAAGCATAGCACTAAAGAAGGAGCTGAGAGTTCTGTCTTGAAACTCAGGCCACACCAAGTATATTGTGCCATACTGTGTATAGCTTGAGCAAAGTAGACCTCAAAGCTCACGATCACAGTGTCACACTTTAATCAACAAGGACACACTTGCTCCAACAAAGCAATATTTCCTACTAGTGTTACTCCCTATGTAGGTCATTTCCTTTCAAAGTACCACATTGAACAACATTTTCAGCAGCTCTAATCATAACAAACACAGTAATTAAGACAAATGTCAACAATAGGAAAAGACAATATCATATGTCTATGGAAATGGCTGATATACTTTTATGTAATCGAATAGCTTTTTACTATCTTTAGTAGTAAAGAAATAATTCCAACAGATCTTGCATTATGGTAGGTTCGTTTTAACCTAAACAAAACTACTAAGTTTTTTTTGGAAACTAAACCTAAACCTAAAACTACTAAGTTCAGAGATGCTGAGATACTGAGTATCCAGTATCCGGAGATACTGAACTTCCTGTTTATTAAATAGCAACCCTTGTTTATATGATAAAAATTTACTGCTTTCAACATTTTTTCTATGATAAAAGCATAAATACTAGCTACTAGTAATTGACATCCAAACTCCAATTTAAGTGATTGAAACCGTAATTTCTAAGGACATAGTTTTTGGAGTGGACTCTTCTGAAATGTAAACAAGTAAGGAAGTAAATTCCTCAAGTTGAGAAGGGTTTTCTCATAAGAAGCAACACAGGGGCTTGTTTCTCTTTCTCGTCTTTGTTGTGTGAATGTACACACACACACACACACACACACACACACACACACACACACACACCCAAAACAAAGAAAACTAAACAAACAAAAAATTAAAATAGGCCACTGGAAAACAGAAGCCTACTAATGAGAGCTGTATGAATGGTTCTATTTTGAAATAAGTGAAAGCACCTATCAATGAAAGTTTGTTTGTAATTCAAACTATGAGATTGATTAAATATGCCTAGCTTTAAAATCTTAGAAAACAATGGTGTTCTCTACAGACATGACAATTCCATCAACTACCTCAGGATAGTGTGTTCCTATGGATGAGGATACTCAGGATAGTGTTCATAAAACATCAGTGGCAATTTGGCCCAATAAGAAAGGTTTGGATTGTTTTATTGTTGCATAATATCAAAATGAAATAAAATAAAAATGAGTAATCTTCTTGGGATTCATTTCCTGGCTTCTAAATATTTAAAAAGTAAAATGAAAGTTTGAGTGTACAGCTTAAGACATGCCTGACAGTATATTAGTACTTGACATTGGATTTTATTTAGCTTTGGTTCTGGAAAAAAACATAGGCTGACAAATCTCATGAAAATTGATACAGAAATTTATGCCCAATGCAAGATAATGGAAAACCTGACTTAATGTCAAGATACGGTATTATTTTCAGCTCTTTTTGGTTGAAATTTTACAATGTGATTTTATAAGAATAATAACAGTGTTAGAGTGAGAAAGAAAAGAAAGTGGAAAGGAAATAAAAAAAACATAAGGAGGGAATAGTAGAGGAAACAAGATGAGCAAAAGAGAGAGAATGATCAAAGATGGATTATGGAAGAAAAAATAATGTAATAAATATTTATATGAACTCATGTCAGGCATACATTTTCAAGTTACAGCATTACAGCTCTCTAATTTGTAAACTTTTTGTTTGCCTTCAGATGTTATTTCCTTTCTTTCATAACTATGAGTCTATTTGATCAGTATATAAAAGTGAAAATAAAATGATACCTCAGCTGCTTGGTAATATAGATTAAATTAGTTAATGTGCTAGCATGAAATATGTGTTCAATAAAACAAAGTTTTTACAAGACATAAGCATTGATAAGCCATGAAATGGGGCAAGAGATGCATATGATCACTAATTCTTTGGCAATCAGGTCAAAGAAAAAGATTAACCCAAGTTACATTAGATGCAGTTCAGTTATTTTAAGTCAATAAACAAGTAACATACAAAGAAAGAGTGTAATAGAGGGAGCTGGTATAGGTTTAAAGAGAAATCTGGCACTAGGGAAATGTCCAGAGACCTACAAGGATGATGCCAACTAACAATCTAAGCAATAGTGGAGAGGCTGCCCTTCCCAGATAATGAGATTGATGATTACCTTATATGCCACCCATAGCCTTCTCTAGTAGCTGATGGAAGCAGAAACAGATACCCATAACTAAACACTGAGTTGAACTCCTGAAATCATGTATCAGAGAGGGAGGTGTTGAGCAAAGGGGGTCAAGACCAGGCTGGAGAAACCCACAGAGACTGCTGACCTGAACAAGGGGGAACTCATTGACCCCAGACTTATAGCTGGGAAACCAGCATAGGACTGACCCAGACCCCCTGAACACGGGAGTTAGTTAGGAGGCCTGGGCAATATGAAGACTCTAATAGTGGTACAGTATTTATCCCTAGTACCCAAATGGACATTAGAAGCCCATTCCAAATAGATGGATGCTCTCTCTGCCTAGGCACATTATGGAGGGCCTAGATCCTGTTCCAAATGATATGACAGACTTTGAGGATTCACCATGAAAAGGCCTCACCCTCCCTGAGGAGAAGAAGGGGGATGGGAAAGAGGATTGGTGGGTGGCAGGGGAGGAGGGAAGGGGGAGGAATATTGGATTGACATGTAAAA
Source organism: Cricetiscus sungorus (assembly GCA_030556225.1). NCBI lineage: Eukaryota > Metazoa > Chordata > Mammalia > Rodentia > Cricetidae > Cricetiscus > Cricetiscus sungorus. The sequence continues at coordinate 39,167,965 of JANBXA010000600.1, forward strand.
CAAGTTTGTTTCTAATTTAAGTAAAATAATTAAGAAAGTGTGGATTTGGCTGAGTCATATTAGTGAATATGAAGGCTCTAAGTTCATTTATTTTTATTTTTTAGCAGAAGCTTGAGAATGGGGAAGATTTTCTTTAAAGGTGAGTCATACATATAAAGAAATAGGGGTCAGTTTAGAAAAAAATCTATTAGCAGATTGAAAGCATCCATTGTTATAAATTGTTTTTCCCGTTGGTCTTGTCTCTCCCCCATGCCAGCCCCAAAAATCACACAGAGACACTGTATTTTATATAAAGCTGTTAGCCTGTTACAATCATTTCTTATTGGCTAGCTCTGTTTTAAATATTAACCCATTTCTATTAATCTAAGTATTTCCACATGGTCTCATCTTACCTGAGAGAGGGGCCAGCATTCTGCTCTCTCCAGTCTCTCTATGCTAACTCTTCCCTACTACTTCCTCTTTCCTCCTTGTCTCCTAGTCCCATCTATCTTGCTTTCCTTTTGGCCAACCATGCTTTATTCATTAAGAATAAGAGAAATATATTTACAGAATGACATCTCCCATCAATCCATGGCTCAGGATGCCTACAACAGGATGTAGGAGACATACATAAATGCACATGACAAGTAATGTGATGGACAATGTGAACTTTAGTCAACTATTTTAAGCTTTAGTTCTAGTAATTTCATTTAGTTCTAGTAATTCATTTCTATTAACCTCATGTAAAAAAGCATCAAAATCTAATAATATCCTAATTAAGCTTAAAACCTGGCCAGATAACTGGTAATTAAAACAATTATATAGACAATTCCTTAAAAAATAGATTTGAATAACAACATTATCTAGTCACAGTTTGAGGAGGGACTCAAGAGGTCCTACTGCTCACTACTGAATTACTGGGTATGGTGGATTCTGGGAGACAAAGAGGCACTTTCTTCAGTTATCTACACACAGGTGAACTAATGAGTTCCCAGTACATATTTCTAAAGTAGTATTCTCAGGCATGCCCTGCTTAGATACAGTGGGTCATGGCACTGGGAAATGGAGTTAGAGAGAGAGGGAGGGGTTATGAGAAATAACAGGGAGATAGGAGAATGTAGGTAAGTGTATAGTCAGAATGCATTACACATGGTTATTAAGGTGCCAGGGAATAAATGATGATAAACAAACTGACAATCAAATATAGATTAAAATCTAAAATAAAGCGAAGTAGAAAGCAAATTTGGCCATTTCTCAAAGAAACTAAATCTATCTCTTTTAAATTGAAAGTGTAAATATGAGTCTAATCATCTTTATTTCTATTAGATCATCTCAAACAAGCATGGAAGTTGTAAGTTAAAACACAAATCAACTCAAAATAGTATAGAAAATATTCTACTGGTTATCACATTTGCACACAAATACTAGTGAGGTGAGCAGGATTCTAAGAGCCAATGACCTGCCTTTCTTGTTTTGCCTAACAATAGCATAAACAGCAGTAAAAAATGTTGCATGTATTAAATATCCTTTCTGTATGCTATGCCTTTTAGACCATTTCTACAAAATAAGTTCTGTACTATTTGTTTGTTTCTTTCTTTCTCCAGACAGGGTTTTTATGAGTTACCATTCAGGCTGCCTTGGAAGTCTCTCTGTAGACCAAGCTGGCCTCACACTAACAGAAATCCACCTGCGTCTGCCTCTTGAGTGCTGACATTAAAGGCATGTGCCACCACTGTCCAGTCTGTAGTTTATTTATTAGAGAGCCAGAATTGACATATATTTTGGCCTAAATGTTCTACAATTACACATCTGCTAACGGGATTGTCAATATTTGTCCATAAACGCTAAAGATTTGAAAAATAACCATGATGATACAGCAGCATGTCATTGCATGAAGTAAAATGTCATGTACCAAGGGGGTAAGGATGCATGGAAAACAGATCATATGATTCAAGTGAAATACACAGATATGTATTGTTATTGGAAAATTGTTAGACTAGATCTGAAAATACAACCAAGTTCAAACTATTGTTTGAAGGACTAGATGCTTCTATTAACTGCATTATTAGAGGTTAACCACGTGAACCACATGTACAAAAAAATCTCTTAAGGGAAATACCTGGAAAAGTGTATTACAGGTTCTAATGTATTCAAGTTCTAATAGAGAATCAATCAGGAAATTTCTGAATATGGCAATTAAAGATAGCACATCAACAAATAGTATGGAGAAGTCAGAATGCCTGACCCTTTTTCGATGATGCAATTGTTGTTTCTTCTAGAATAATCATGTGCACATATTAGTAACAGAAGTCCTAGCAATAGTAATAAAATTTTACTGCCCACAATATATACAACATACTATCTTATTGCCAAATGCAGAATGATGCTATGACATGAAATAATCGGGCATCCAGAGATATACTTTGATTCAAGTTAAAAGTATTACTATCTTCTTAGTTGCTTTTTAGACTCATTTGTTTGAAATATCTTTTTTCAACCAATTAACCTGCAACACATTTGTCTAGGTCCTTTTGGGTTTTAGGGTCTCCATTGAAAAGTTGGGTGTAGTTCTCATAGGTCTGCCTGCATATGTTACATTTTTTGTTCTCTGTACTTAGTGTTTTGGTTATTATGTGGCAAGGGAATTTTCTCTTCTGGTGTAATGTACTTATTTTTCTGTAACCTTCTTGTACCTTCATAGTCCTCTTCTTCTTTAGGTTAGGGATGGTCTTTGAGATCCACAGACAATGTAGATATGGAAGAGGGAATGCTGCATCTGATGTCCTTTTTCAGTGTTAAGGATAAACCTGGGTACCAGGTCTGGGGACCAGAAAGCAGTCCTATACATATTAAGTACACTTAATATTCAATACAAACACATTAGCTGGATTTTATTTTCAGTTTATTCATAAGTAAATCAGGGCTTAAAGATAAAAAAAAAAAACTTCAGTCAGTCATACTTCTCTCATTCGGTAGGGTCAGTTTTGAACTGATTCAGCAATGCTTCTGGTATTTGTCTTTATGCAAGATCTGCTCAATAATTCATGTAAAATAATGTTCTATGGACACATGCAGATGGGCAAACCACAAGATTCATCCCTCTTTTCTCAAATATTCTAATATCAGGCATGAAGGAGCTCCCTGAAATCCCAATTGTATTTATCACTAGTACTTACATTCTACTTAATTATTTATATATTCTTAACACTTTTCTGTTGTCAATTTTTCACAACTCAAGGTATATTGGGTATTTTCTAATCATTGTTACTTAAAATAGAGCAAGCCAATTTTCAACAGGAAATTAAGCATGGTGTGTTAAATAGATGTTTTTGTTAACTGCAGACCAAAATGGAGACTTAAACTAACAATATAATGTGAGGACTTAGTAAAGTGAACATATGCATACTAATATAAAACAAACCATAGTATGTTATTATGACCTAAAAGTAGGAGTACTTGAGCTTAAATATGACTATTGAAATGGCTTCAATGGAAACATCTGCAGAGAATTTCATGTCTTTGATTTACATCTAGAATAATGAAAGCCAAGTGCCTTACAAACAATGCCTGAAAGCAAAATTTCATGTATTATGTTTAAAATGATACCTGCTGTACATCATACAAAATTATTGTACTTACTTTGAAAAAGCACCATTCTTAGTGGCATGGAACTTAAATGAATATATTGGAAACACTTTCTTTTAAATGGTCATTTTGTGAATTGGTCTAACAATCCAAGTCTCTGATCAAAGGGTAGTAAAATCCTAAAATAGTTCAACCCACTGGATTTACAAAGTATAAAGCAGGGAAATTCACATTTATTCATTTTCAACCCACTCTGCCTTTTAGTGCTAGTATCTCATGAGCTCATGTGGTATGTGTTCTCAGAACTCTGAAAATAGTAAACACACAATTTCTTCATCTATCAGATAATTAATTTTCTTCACCATGGAAATATCAATGTGCTATATGAAGGTTTCTGTTCTCCTTTCTTTTTATATTGTATCTCTACGGGACTTTTAAAAAATGGTCCATGATCTCAATTTAGAGTACAAGTTATCCTGTCTACAAAAGGGCTTAATTGTAATGAATATAAGAGAAAAAACTCAATGCCTTAGGAAAGCAATCTTGTTTTACATTCAATATGTTTAATAATAGAAATATTCTACACACATTTTTTAAGTGATGGTGGTTCTTAGTCAGATGTTTCTATTTAATAATAACAAAAGGATAGGGATTATAATAGGACTATGGATAGGACAGCCCTAGGAAGAGATTCAGCTGGATTACTATTTTCTCATGGCCTGATTTATATGAAAAAGTAATGGATCAGTCAGTGAGTATACCACAAACTGATAGTAATATTATTATCAAAATGTTGGTGCCAATATATAGTACCTGGGTTGCCCTAATCTAAAGCCCACACTCCCCTACTTCAAATGAAAAGGTTCTGTGCTACCACGAGACTCAGTGTGCTTGCTATCCAAGTTTCATAGAACATAAAACACAAACTATGTTGTTTAGTTGTTTTTGTTTATTATAGTCATTTTTGAATTGATGTAACAAATGTATTTTTAAATTTAAAAAAAAAGTTCAAAACAATTGGTAGTAGTTGAAATGGAGTAATATAACAATCAACAAAAATTTGCTACTTTTACGACCTATTGCCATGTTCCTCTCCTGGTTCTAGATGTTTCTGTACAAGCAGGATGGCCACAGTTACTAAATCAGGAACACCTTCCCCTAGAAGAGACTCTCCTATTCCTGAGAAAGGAAACTGATTCTACTCAAAAGTCTCAGGATAGGCTAAATTATGCATACAGCACAATTCAACAAAGTAGCATTTCTCTTGGTTAGAAATGGTAGAGCAAAAAAAAAAAGTGGGAAAGAAGTAAAGACTCAGCACACAATTTTGGGTAGCTTCTTAAAGAATAAGATTATTATTATTTTGTTGTTTGTTGTTGTTGTTGTTTGAGACAGTGTTTCTCTGTGTAGTGTTTTTATTTTATTTTTAACATAATTTTATGTTTTATATTTATAACATTTTATCAGTGTTACAAATATCTTATGTTTAACAAAATTTCTTTTTTGAAATTTGGGAATTTCACACCATTCACCTCAATTCGGTCCACCTCACAGTCCCTCCTTAACCTATGCAGCCTCCTCTGAAAGAAAATTTTAAAAAAGTCAAAGCAAAGCAAACCAAGCAAACAAAAATGAAAGAATAAAACCAAAACAATAACAAAACAGAGAGACCCCTTTTCGCTCCAGTCCTCCATCTTTCCTGCCTCTCCAACATCTCTTCATTCATTCTGGTGACAGTATACCCTTTAGATAAATCAGCTTCACTTGCAAATGTTCATTTCAATGAGCCACTGTTCTGGTTCAAGGCCTCTGGTATTTGGTACACCATCATCACTGGACCCTCACTAGAATTCTTCTCGGATATCCCATAGCTGCCCTGAGTCGTGCAGATCCCATGGTTACGTTACTCTCCCACAAGTTCAGTTCCTTCATGAGCTACAGCAGGTCCTACATGTATTTTAAGTATTATAACATTTCTTAATTGTAATGGAAGTTTAAAATCCTCCACACCATCTCCTTTTGAAATAGAATTATCTCTCTATCATTTCTCTCTCTCTCTCTCTCTCTCTCTCTGTCTCTCTCTCTTTCTCTCTCTCTCTCTCTCTCTCTCTCTCTCTCTCTCTCTCTCTCTCTCTCTGTGTGTGTGTGTGTGTGTGTGTGTGTGCATTTTTATTACAAGGTCATACCTAACTTTGTTTTCCTAGTTGGTACATTACATACATAACTATCAGTCATACTGATTCCTTTTCATAGAGGTCTGCATTTTATCTTCTGATCTCAAAGCACATCACAGAAAAACATCATCTGTATTTTTAAATTGTACTGAACTCATAATGAACAAACTTAGGACAACTCTGTGAGTGAAATCTGTACTTTATTCTTTAGTCAGTCATTTTGATCTTGAGTAGTCACTATGCCTTCAGGGGTTACAAGCAAAAATGTGATTTAACCAATCTACAAAAACATGTAGATATGGATGCTTTAAGTAGTTTCTAAGTTGTTTCTCCTATTCAGAAAGAAATTAAAATGTTGTTCTCTAAACAGCCTCTGAAGTAAGGAATTATTTATTAGTGACATTAAAGGAAAAATTACACATAGAAAGACATTTGAAATAAAAAGAATATTTAGCAACTAAATATTTGTGAATTGGATTACATGCAAATTGTTAACAACTGAATGAAGATGAGAAGGTATTTGCATGAACACTTTCTAAGTAACAGAATTTGTAGGAGTATAAATGTTTCAGAAAGGTAAACATTATGTTATTATTACATTTAAGGGTTAAAATGTGTTATCTGGTAACATTGGGCTATTGTCAGATATGGGGCTACTTGTATTTTCTCATCCACCTCATTAATGGTTAACTCTTAACTCTCAACTATGTGTCATTGTGATTACTTCCAAATTCAGATAGTAGGCACTTAAAACTTCCTAAAACATCATGTTGATAAATTAAGAAGGTTCACTTCTGGTACAGGTCCCCAGTATTTAAAAATACTGAGTTGGAACAATTTAGGAGAAAACTGCAATGATCACAACTATATTTTACCCATATTTTATTTCTAATAGACATTTTAGATCTCTTGGGTGGAAGAAACTATTACCGAACATTATCATTTAGCCAGAAGAAAAGGCAGTAATGGTAATATCTCATAATTTTCTCCATGTAGTCCACTTATAATAAATTATGCAGTGATCAAGCTAATACATAATAACCAGGAGAGAGAGAGAGAGAATGCAAGGAAGAAGTTGTTGCAAGTGAGAAAAGATTTGTTGTCAGCATCAATTGTAAAAGAGATAGTTGATTACAGACTAAAAAGTGAGATGGTGGTGCCTTCGAGGAGGGGGTCAACAAAATCTGTCAAGTCATTTAGAATAGGGACTAGATCCTCCCTCCTGCCTCTAGGTTAAGGGAGTATCCCTCCATGCAGAAGGAATGTGTTCCCAAAGTCCTGTTGTGCACCAGGGATACATCCTGGTTCCACTGTCAGAGGTCTCATAGACTGCCCAGGTCTTCTAACTGAGACCCATGTTCAGGGGGTCTGAGTTGGTCCAATGCTGGTTTCCCAGCTATCAGTCTGGGGTCCATTAGCTCCTTCTTGTTCAGGTCAGCTGTTTCTTGGGTTTCTGTAGCCTGGTCTTGTCCTTCCTTTCTGCATTCGGATTCCAGTTCGTCTCAGTGTTTAGCTGTGGGTGTGTGGGAGTCTGCTTCTGTTTCTGTCAACTACTAGATGAGGGCTCTATGACGGTGAATAAGTTAGTCATCAATCTCATTATCAGGAAACGGCATTTATGGTAGCCTACTACTGTTGCTCAAAGTGTTACTTGGGATCAATCCTGTAGGTCTTAAAAAAAAAAAAACTGGGATGGACTTTATGAAAGAACTCTATGGATTGGATGGAGCTTGTTTGGCAGAGTGGTGTTTAGCACACACAGATCCCTAGATTTGATTCCTAGCATCACACGCAAGAGGCATGTTTACAATCCCTAATATTGGAAAGTAGACAGAGAAGGATCATGATTTTAAGGCTGCCTTCAAGTTCAACAAGTTCAAAGCTATCCTTAACTATCTGAGGCTGAGGTCTGTCTGGGTTTCTCCTATATAAAGACTCACAAACAAGAACAAACCCCAAAGAGTTTGCTTACTCTGACATAAGGAGAGTTTTACATGCTTGGTGGTTTACATAAACTGAGGTACCTTAGGTAACAGAGCTCTGGGTGTGGTGTGTGTAAAACACCATCCAAATTTTCACTAAAACATTCCTTCATGTGTGTATCATTATTATTAGAGGGAAGAGAAAGAATGAAAATTTATGTTTTGTACCCTTAAAGAGAGTAGGGTCACTCGTGAGATCATAGACCACAAAGTAAATGAAACAACAACTATGAACCTACATTTTAAAATTGAGTGTAATTTTCCACAAGTGAGGCAAAGCCCTTCATGGTCTTCCATAAGAAGTCTTTTGTTACAGCATGTTTCCCCGCCGGCCTCCTGGTCCTGCCGCCAAGTGGGCCCTCTGGGCCCTCTGCCACACCAGCCCCAAATAACACTCACAGACTCTGTATTTGGTACAATCCTGTTGGCCAGTTACCATTACTGTTTATGGGCTAGCTCTGTCTTAATTATTAACCCATTTCTACTTATCTAAGTATTTCCACGTGGTCGTCTTATCGGGGAGCCGTGCGGCAGGCTTCCTGCTTCTTCCCGGGCTACATCTTGACTCCTCCCTACTCACTTCCTCTTCCTCCTTGTCTCCTAGCCCCGCCTATCTTGCTATCTCATTGGCCACAGGGCTTTATTAACCAGTATGAGAAACATATATACAGAATAACATCTCCCATTTGTCTTTCTTCATTAGACAGACATCTATGTGATTCATTAAGAAGGAAAACTAAGATAATGAGGAAAATAACAGTTTTACTTCTTATGTCATTTTTTAGTATTATTTGGCATCAATAATTTCTGTGTCATTCTTGAGTTTTTAATTGCACTGCTTCCCGATGGCACTCAATCCATAATGTCAAATCTTTGACCTGATGCCAGCCCTTGAATAATGCTGAGCATGATGTGTGGCATCTATTGATGTCTTCTCTGACAAACTAAGAAAAAAATTATTTCTATAAAGGATATTAAACCAAAAATCACTAAAAAATTTCCACAAATACTCCATTTTATATAAGATTAACAAATGACAGAAAATATCTTTGTACTAGGTAATAAAACATTCCAAAGTTTTTACAAATACCAAATTGTGGTTTGAATTAGTGAAAACCTGATACATTGTCCTTATACCTTGCTAAGTAGTGTAAAATTTAAGACTATCCTTAAACCATCATAAATCAGAGAATTAAATCATCAGTGTCTTGTGTGGGTATTACAGACATTTCTTAGAAGTAGGTTGGACATGCCCTGGCTGTATCCAATTGGCTGGGAATTGACTTGGAAGAGGATTAAATTTCTTTTGAGGCTTGGATGTAGCTGTAGGCAAATTTGATGTCAAAGAGCACTATTACATCATTTCATTTTCTGTATCTTTGTGAACTAGGACCTCATAATATTTTCTGGTTTTGTTTTGTTGTGTTAACAATCTTTTGATAATATCATTTTTTACTATAGGGAACTATCTCAGGACCACACTGAAAATTATGTATTGGTCAAGGAAAGGACAACACAGATATGTCTAATATGAGAACAAGTGGATTTATGAGTACCAAGGTGTGTCTGTCATATTATGGATAGGCCTGGCAGTGTAGAGAGAAGAAAATGTATCACAAACTCAATTAAAACTTGGGTTATATTTTTTGCTTTTATGTTAGATCATTGGATGAAGATGCTCCATTTTGCTTTCTGCATGATTAGTGGCAATGCTGATGAAACATTTTGGGCTTCCTAGTTATGTTCATTTTAATTTTTTAAAAAGAAGTATTAGGAGCTGGGCATGGTAGCTCATGCCTTTAATCCAATACTCTGAAGGCAGAAGCAGGCAAATCTTTGTGAATTTGAGGTCAGAGTGGTCTACAAAGTAAATTGCAAATTATCAAGTGTTATTACACAGAAAAACCTAATCTTGAAAAAAAAAAGTATTTCTATTACTAATCTTTAATATATGATTCTCTTCACAACATATACTATTTACATATCAACTATTATAAACTTCCAATGAAACAATGGCAGAATGTAGAGAAATGACTAAAATTCCGGGATTTCTACAACTGGGTCCTTGTTGGTGGCTTACTCTTTCAAAAATTGTGACATAGAGAGATTTCTATATGGTATCACAAGATAAATTTGAGGTTTATATTTTACAGGTTTACCTAGTCTAGTGTTTATTAAATTGGAACAAAGTTTTCAAAAGATACCTACAAATAAAGGTATTTTGCTTTTGTCAGAGCAAAAGCATTAAAAGGACAAAGAAAAGCAAACATTGGGACTTGCCCTCCAGACATGGATACATAAAGAAGCTGTGTCAGATGGTAAAGCAGGAACATGAAATCTCCATTCTCTAAAGACACAGAAGTCCACCTGAGAGCTATAACTGCTTGGAGACACTAACTAGCATTTTTGTAGCAAAACATGATAACTTCCAGTTTACATATAAAATTCAACATTGGAACATGAAATTAACCTAATTCTTTCTGTAATATTTGTTTAGTTATAAAAATTCAGAGATATCAGAAATTTTATTTTTTTTAAATACAATTTTTATTTTTGAGATTAAATATAATTATATTTCTTCTGTTTTTGCTCCCTTCAAGCCTTTTCATATGTCCCTCATCATTCTCCTTCAAAGCCATGGACTTCTGCAATAATAATTATTGCATGTATGAAAGCATATGTATTGCCATATTTATTCCTAAATATAATTTGTTAGATTAATATGATATTATTTGTATGTATTTTTGCAGGTGTGAATGTTTGGTAGTAGATTAACTGCCAAAGTGTGATCTGAACACGGATGACAGCAATAGATATATTAAAATGAATTGTGAAAAATGTATGCGACTTCAACCCAATAAGGAACTATATGCAACTGAAAAAAATTGGGAGTGGGAATGGCTGTCTTTCCCTGGGAAGAACATGCCAATTAGTTTCCAGAAATTTTATTCTTAAGGAAAGACACATTTTATCAAACTGGGAAGTGCTTTGCTTCTAATTGCACATGAAAATTATAAAATGGTACAAATTAAAAGAATTTGTTTTAAAGAAAATATGGAAAAAACTACTGTTGTATATTGGAAGTAAGTTCTGTTATAAAGTGATAAGACATTAAATATGTTTAAATTTATCCTTTCAGAAATTAAGATCTATAATAACATAAAATTACTTTTCACTGAGCCATAAATTATATGTAAAGGAAGCAGAAAAGTAAGTCTGCTCTGTGCAGGAAAGCATCTCTCAACTCTAGTTGAGTAATTCACAAGTCACTCTAACTCCAGATCTTCACCTTTCCCTCAACTCTTCTAAATCCAGTAAGCCAACTTCATCCCTAGATCTGCAGCTCTCCACTGGCAATGTCTTCTCTTCTCCATGCCCTCATTTCCAGTGGACTGTACAAATTTTATAGTACCATCCCCTCACCCATTTCTTTATACCTGTCCTCAACTTCAGCATGTACTCCCTGGAAACTCAAAGGCAACTGCCACTCTGGCAGAAGAAGCAGACAGGAAGATTGTAAATCTTGATCCCTCCTTCTGTTTTTTTTCAAATCCAAAAGCCAAGTGGGTCTCATCTCCAACTGTGTATCAGAATACCCTATGCAAATCTCCACTTCCCAGCACCCAGTGGATCAAACACATTGACCCCTCCAAACTTTCCTTCCCTCACATGTTTATTTGTCACAGGCCCCAACTCCAATTGGCATCCTTTAGGAGCACACAAGCTACTCTGACCCAGGAAGCAAGAAGGCTAACTGCAGATGTTTACCTCTTCCTCTATTCATTCAAGTCCAATACCCAGTCTTAACCTAAGCTCTTTAACAGACCTACTGGGTGGCCTTTTATCACTATGCCCAAATATAATGGAACTAGGTAATGGATACCTTGGTAAAAGAAAATGTTAAATCTGAAACAAAACAAAGCAAAACAAAAAACAAAACAACACAAAAATAAGGAATGCAGAAAGAAAAAGATAAAAGGAAAGATCCAAGCACAAAACATCCAAGGAAACAAGGACACTATAAAAGATCAGATCCATAAATAACAGGAATAAGGGACACAAAAAATATTTTGAACAAAATTATAGAAGAACATTTTCCTGTTTAAAGAAGGAGATATCTATCAAGATACAAGAGGCATATAGGACACCAAGTATATGAGAAAATAAAAGAGAATATCATTGTCACATAATGCTCAAACACTTAACTTGCAGAATGATGAAAGGATATTAAAAGCAGTAAGGGAAAAAGACCATGAAGCATGGAAAGACCTAGGAAAATAATTTCTCAAAGGGGACTTTAAAAGCCAGAAGACTTTCTAGCATTGTATAAAAATAATATATAACAAATCCATTCTTGTGGGACACAACAAAAGCAGTACTAAGGAGCATATTAACAGTACTCAGTGACTATATTTAGAAAATTGGGAGATTTTTATACTACCAACTTTAATAGCATCCCTTAAACTTTAAGAACAAAAAGAAGAAATCACATTCCATAAAAGTAGATAGCATGAAATAATCGAACTTAAAGCTGAAATCAATAAAATAAAAACAACACACACAACAAAAATAAACAATGAACAAAGCATTAATCTTTTAAGACAATCAGTGAGACCACAAAGCCTTATCCAAACTGCCAAAAAAGGGAGCTAAAGAACATAGAAATAGGTGTAATTAGAAATGAAAAATGTGACAAAAAAAGCACATACCAGGAAATCGAGAGAATATAAGGATATACTTTAAAAATCTGTACTCTAGAAAACTGGAAAATCTAAAAGAAATTGTTACGGCATGTTCCCCCCCTACCCCCCACCCCCGTCAGCCTCCCGGTTCTGCCTCCATGGTCCCACAGCCACGTGAGCCCCAAATAACACTCAGAGACTCTGTATTTGATACAATCCTGTTGGCCAGTTACCATTATTGTTTAAGGACTAGCTCTGTCTTAATTATTAACCCATTTCTACTTATCTAAGTATTTCCACGTCGTCGTCTTATCAGGGAGTCGCGGCAGGCGTCTTCCTTCTTTCAGGTCTACATCTCGACTCCTCCCTCCTACTTCCTCTTTCCTCCTTGTCTCCTAGCCCCGCCTATCTTGCTATCTCATTGGCCACAGTGCTTTATTAACCAGTATGAGAAACATATATACAGAATAACATCTCCCATCAAGAAATAGATAACAGTCTTGTAACATACCACTTACCAAAGTTAAATCAAGATCAGATAAGTAATTTAAGCATATCTATAACCCTAGGGAAATAGAAGTAGTCATTAAACTTCTCTCAACTAAAAAAAGCCCAGGTCCAGATGGTGTTAGTATATAATTCTACCAGATTTTAAAAGAAGAGTTAATGCAAATACTCCTCAAAATATTCCACAAAATAGAAACAGAAGGAACATTGCCAAAAACATTCTAGAAGGCCACAGTTATCCTGATACCCAAACCACATGAAGACTCAATAAAAAAGACTTACAGACCAATTTCCTCTATGAACACAGATGCAAAAATATTCAATAAAATATGTCCAAATCAAATTCAAGAACACATCAAAAAGGTCATCAAGTAAACTTCATTTAAGAAATTCAGGGATGGTCCAATATAGAAAAATCAGATGATGTTATGCACCTTATAAGTTAACCCAAAAGGAAAAAAATATCTCAGTAGATGCAGAAAAGGCCTTTGACAAAATTCAATACTCCTCCATGATCAAAGACCTAGAGAGGATGGGGATAAAAGAGACATAGTTAAACACAATATTTTCAGTTTACAGAAAGTCCATAGCCAGCATAAATTTAAATGTTGAGAATCTCAAAGCAATTCCACTAAAATCAGGAAGAAGGAAAGGTTGTTCACTCTATACATTTCTATTCAATTAGTAAGATCAATTAGACAACTGAAGAATATCAAGGGAATACATACTGAAAAGGAGGTTGTCAAAGTGTCTTTATTTTCAGATGATATGATAATATACACAAGTGAACCAAAAAGTTCTAGGAGGGAACTCTCATAGCTGATAAACACTTTCAACAAATTGACTAGGTATAAGTTTCACTCACAAAAACCAATAACCCTCCTACATACAAATGACAGACAGTGTGAGAAAGAAATAAAGAAAACAACACTTTTCACAACAGCCTCAAATAATATAAAAATATTGGAGTAACTCTAATCGAGCAAGTAAAGGACTTATATTTTAAAAATTTCAAGTCACTGAAAAAAGATATTGAAGGAAACATAAAAAGATGCAAAGATCCAGAATGCACATAGATTGGTAGGATTAATACAGTGAAAATTTCCATCTTATCCAAAGCAATCTACAGATTTAATTTAATCCTCATCAAAATTCCAACACACTTCTTATTAGATCTTTAAGAGTTATTTTCATCTTCTTATGAAATCACACACACGCACACACACACACACACACACACACACACACACACAAAACCATGAATATTAAAAGAACTGCTAGTATTATCACCATCCCCAAACGTAAATTGTACTAAATAGTTATAATAATAAAACATCATGTTATTCACAGAAAAACAGACACATTGATCAATGTAATTGATTTGAAGACCTAGAGATAAATTCACATACTCATGGACACCTGATTTTTGATAGGGAACACAGAAATACACTCTGATAAAAGATACCCTTTTACCAAGCTGTGCTGTTCAAACTGGATTTCTTCATCTAGATGAGTGCAAATAAATGCTATTTGTTACCCTGCATACAACTCGAATCCAAATGCATAAAACAGATATACTCAACATAAAAGCATATATACTTAGTCTGATAAAATATCAAGTGAATAATGAACTCATTGACTCATCGACACAGAAGTCTTTCTGAAAAGAATATCATTAGCACAGACACTAAGATCAATAATAATAAATGATACCTAATGAAACTAAAAAGCTTCTAGCAAGGCAAAGGGAGCCATCATTCTGACAAAATGGCAAAAGGTTTTTACTAGCTTCATATCTGATAGAGGACTAACATCCAAACTACAGAAAGAATTGAAAAACCTGGAATATATATGAATGACACAGATCTAAACAAAGAAGTCTCAATAGAGGGCACCCACATGACTGACACTCAAAGAAAATTTCAACATCCTTGGCCATCAAGGGAATGTAAAACAAATCTACCTTGAGATTTCAATTTACACCTGTTAGTTTACACCTCTCAGAATGACTAAGATTAATTCAACAAGTGACAGTATATTCTGGTGCAGTTGTGAAGAAGAGAGTCTAGTCATCCATTGCTGGAGAGGAGAGTGGAAACTTGTGCAGCTAAATATGGAAGCCATTGTGGTAGTTTATCAGGAAAATGGGACCTCAAAATCCAGCTATTCCACTCCTGGGTATTTACCTAAAGGATTCTCCCTCTTATTACAATGACTTGTTAAATCCTGGTCAATATTGATCAGTTCATAATAGCCAGAAAATGTAAACAACCTAGATGTCTTTCAACAGAAGAATGGATAAAGAAAATGTGCGTTTTCACTTTTCAGGTAAATTAAGTGAACTAGCAAAAAAAGTCATCCAGAGAGAGGGATCTTGGTTCTAGAAAAGTACTTCTGGTATGCATTCACTTATTGCATAACTCCCATGCAAACTCTCCCATGACTTTGGTTTTTGTTTTTCTTTTCAAAGACATACTTGGGTGCTTTATGTGTAGGAATGATATGCCTTTCATGTAAGGTCTGCACAATATTATGCCTGGTAACTGCAGAGACCACAACAGAGCCCTTGATCAGCAGGAATTGGAGTTTCATGCTGTGACCCAGCATATGGATCCTGGAAACCAAACTCTTATCTCTTCAAACTAACATGTCTTCTTCTTCTCCTTCTTCTTCTTCTTCTTCTTCTTCTTCTTCTTCTTCTTCTTCTTCTTCTTCTTCTTCTTCTTCTTCTTCTTCTTCTTCTTCTTCTTCTCCTTCTTCTTCTTCTAGTTCTTCTTCTTCTTCTTCTTCTTCTTCTTCTTCTTCTTATTATTATTATTATTATTATTATTATTATTATTATTATTCTTGTAAAGAATTTTTGTTTGTTTATTTCCTTTTTTTAAAATTTGAAACAAAGTTGCTTTACATGTCAATCCCAGTTCCCTCACTCTCCCATTCATCCCTATCACCCCCAGCAAACCCCAGCCCATACCCTCAATATTTCTTAACAGCTGAGTCATCTCTGCCATCTCTCCAGCCCTTGGTTTCTTTTCCTTTTTTTCTTTTTATTTAAATTAAAACAGTCTTATTTTACATATCAATCCCAGTTGCCTCTTCCTTCCATCCTCCCATCCCCCAAATGACCTCCCTATCCCATCCCCATTCTGCCCCCCCCCACAGGGAGGGTGACACCTCCAATGGGGGATCTTCAAAATCTGTCATATCTTTTGGAGTAGAGCCGAGACACTCTCCTGTGTGTCTAGGCTGAGAGATTATACCTCTATGTGAGATGGGCTCCCAAAGTCCATTCGTACACTAGGGATAAATACTGTTTCACTACCAGAGGTCCCATAGTCTCTCCAGGCATCCTAACTGACATCCATGTTCAGAATATGTGGGTTGGGTCAATCTGAAGTCCATGAGCTCCCCCTTGTTCTAGTCAGTTGTTTCTGTGGGTTTCCCCACTCCTCCCTTTCTACAACTGAATTCCAGAAAAGAATCTAAACAATGCTGGAGAGGCTACCTTTAATGCCCTCCCCCTATAATGAGATTGATGACTACCTTATGCCATTCTAGAGCCTTCATCAAGTAGCTGATAGAAGCAGCTTAAATTAAATTAAATTAAAAATACAGATAATAATTTAGGAAATAACACCTTGTGATTTTAAAGTGTATTTATACTCTTCATAAACATATTATTGAAGACACTACTTTCAAACAACCCATAGTCATACAGGTGGGCCTGTCTGCTTATTTTCATCTACCATATAACAGTTAATCAGAAAGATTCTAAATTTTATTTGTTTACTTCATTATCTGTGGGCATAATTCATATATAAATCTAAAATTTAACATTTTAACTGATGTTGTTCTGAACAAACATTTTAAATTTCTCTTGAGCATATTTTCATAAGTATCTTTAGGCTATACACTTGGAATTTCAATTTCTGGATTACAAATGTGTATATTTTTAAAGTACTTAAAATTCCTGATTTACTCTCCAATGTGGCTAAATAAATTTAAACAGCCTTAAAATGTTTACGGGATTTGGAGCTTTCAAACACTCATTAAAACTGTATATTTTTATTTGATTTGATTTTCCAATCTAATTGGTACAAGATAAACATAAATTATAAATGTATTTGGAAAACCACTGGGTAGCCAACCGATCTCGCTAAACCATCTACTAATTTTTCTTTATTATTTTGTACATCTGTTGTTAGTCTTATTCGTGATTAACAAGGAACCTTTGATCAGATTTCTAGTGGCGCTCACTGCTATTTCAAATGTGTAGTGCATTATTGTATATGCGAACACTGTGTTGATCCACTTGTTTAACTTCCATTAAAGTTTAACTTACATACAAATAATAAATTTTACTATTTTTTTGATTATTCATTGTGCCATATTGTGCAAACTGAAGGAAGTTGCGATGGATGTGTAAAGAGCAGATGAAGTTTTGAGTGTATTTGTAAGGAGAGAAAGAAGTCCTAAGTGGCTGTGTACTGCTGACACAAGCGTGGCTATGTGAAGAACAACAGTGCTCCATACCCCGGGGAATTACAAACCTTTCCATCCATGATCAGCCTAAGGGAAATGTCAAAGCCTTCCCCTAAAGTGTATACAGATGTTGCCAATGTGTGCAGAAGATATCAAACATAGATTTCTCCTCCAGATGTTTACAGATGTGACTGCTTCATTATAGAGATCTTCTGATGAAATTAACTAAATCTGCCCTCTTCTTCATCTGTATATAATAAACCCAATTCCTTAATTCAAACATACAAAATCAATGCACTGAGTTTCTAGTCTGCTGCTGGAGCAGAGCCATAAGAATGCATGCTTCCACTCAGTCCCAGCTTTTCTGCGTATGTGTCTCATTTCATCACTTCCCACCTTACCAGTTAGGTCAATCCCTTAGTCATGAAGGTCATAGTTCATTATCTATAAAAGGTAGTTTTCAGTAACATGAAATGTAGTATAAGAACTAACAAACTTTTGTCTCAGTTCTTATTCTCTGTATGTACTCCCCTTAAAGAGATTCAGCATACATTATTTCACCCCTTTTGAACACAATAGAAACAGAATTATAACTTGTGGATTTTTTTAGTTTGGATTTTTTTTTCGGTTTTGGTATGTGTGGTGTGTGTGTGTGTGTGTGTGTGTGTGTGTGTGTGTGTGTGTGTAAGAGAGAGAGAGAGAGAGAGAGAGAGAGAGAGAGAGAGAGAGAGAGAGAGAGAGAGAGAGAGAGAGAGGTGAAAACTAGGTGATTGATTTCAGGTGTTCTTCAATCGCTTTCACTTTGTATTAAAAGAAGAACCTTACAGAACTAGTGTCTCACAAATTGGACTATTCTGCTTGACCCTCAAATCTCAGGGTTCTCCTCACCACTGGGATTATAGATATCTAGTGTTGTATGCACCAAACTTATTTTTTTCATTTCTTTTCTTTCCCCTTCTTTTCTTATTAATAATATAATTTAAAAATTTTACATGTGGATCCCAGTTTCCTCTCCCTTCCTCCCTCCAACTCTCTCTCCCTTCCTCCCTCCTTCCTCCCCTCCCTACCTCTCTCCTTCTTCCCCTCTTTCCCCTGTGACATGCACCCTGGCCACCCTCCCCTCCCATCCACCCACCACTATTCCACTTGTAGATCTATATTATCCACCATCATGGAGCCCTCATCTAGTACCTGTTGGGAACAGAAGCAAACACCCACAACCAAACATTGAGTCGAACTAGAAACCAGATGCAAAGAGAGGAGACAACACCAGGTTGCAGAAACACACAAAGACAGCTGACCTGAACAATTAGGAGCTAATGTCCCCCCAGACTGATAGCTAGGAACCCAGTATTGGAATAACTCAGACCCCCTGAATATGGGTCTCAGCTAGAAGGATGAAGCAGTCCGGGGAAACCTCAGACAGTAGAAACAGGATGTATTCCTGGTGCACAAAAGGACCTTGTGGACACATCCCCCATGGAAGGATACCTCCTTAACCTAGAGACAGGATTGAAGTCCTAGTCCCTACTTCAAATGACTTGACAGATTTATATGCACCAAACTATTTTTAATGTGGCATTTAACAGTAATACAAACTTGGATCCTCCCAATATTCAGGCAGAAAATACTTTCCCTGATGACCTATCTCACCCAGGTCCTATAGTAAAATTTGTTCAAATTGTTCAATTTGTTCAAATTTATAGTCCTAAATTGTGTGTAGTTTTGCATTTTAAAAATAATGTCATATTATCTGTCCTATAGCTAATTATCAACCATGTTTACAATTTGGGATCACTAAGAATGAAACTCCTAAGGATATTTTCATATCTTTAAAATCACATAAGTAAATATTTCTCTTGCTTAAGTTGTCAGAGGTGAAATTTCTAAGACAAAGACTATTCATCTTTTAATCATCAGTAGATTCCTCCATGCTGTTTTTTGTTTGCTTGTTTTGTTTTCAAAGAAGTGTAGTAATTTTCAATTGACCCAATCATGTGAAATGGTTTAGTTGTTTTATGTCCATATTATAAAGTTGGATAACTTTTTCAAGTTGCATGATCTTTTGTTAATACTTGGTGGCATTATTTAATGTACATTTTATTTAAAATTTTAATTTCTGCTGAAGGCTTTCAATTATTTAATAAATAACTTTAGTTACAAAATAGTACTTATATTTTTCCAATGCTTTTGTATTTTATTTCTACTGATTTTATACTATTGTAGGAAATTATACTGATTAATGTTTTAAATCTACAGTCATAAATGCTTTTGGAGAATGGCCAGACACTTGATAAAAAACAAGAAGGATATCAAGTGCTACATTCTGTAAGCTACTCTTTCAGTTCTAGAGGACCTAACCAAGCAAGACAAATGAGGATGTAATGGCAATGGGATGTCCCAGTAAATGTCATTCAAATAACATTAGCAATCTACTTGTACCCTGAGAACCATATGCTAAGGGTATTGTCCCCTGACATTCTTGGGGTACCAGGCAGAGAACTGTTAATGGTGTCACTGCTTAATAGACCAATGTACAAAGCCTTCATCCTGTAGAAAATAGCACTTTGCTCTATGTAGAATATGTGTGATTCTGGTCCTGATGACTGTCACTGTGTTTGCAAACCTCAGATTGGGATATGCTTCTTTAGGAAATTTCCTGTTAGTGAGCTTTCTCCTGTGTTAGCTTCTTGGTTAGCAAGTTTCAGTAAATATACCCCCCCACACCCAAACACCAGTCTCCATCTATTTTCTTTACTCTCTACATAACCTATCCCAGTGTGAACCCACAGAAAGCAATTTTTTTTAATCTTCATGTGCAAATCTTTCTATGGTTTAAATGCATTTTGCCTATATTCATGATAATTCTAATCATCTGTTAATCTGTTGCCTTGTAAAGACCTTGTTAGTTTATTTAAATCAACATCATTTTGGCCCAATAAAGGTGTTAGGAAATATGTTATCAATGAATGCATGTACATACACAACACTAGAAATGTTTAAATATAGTTCTTTGTGAGGGGACATTCACTTGAGTATGGTTGACCCACTAGGAGCTGCTCTATAGTTATTTTTAGTGGCTATGACAGAATGCTACAAACAGAAGCAATGCATGAAGAAGGTTTATTTTATCTTGAGGCTTCAATGGGAGAGTCAGTAATAGCAGGGACAACATTGGCAGCTGGTGATTGGTGTTCAATCATAAAAATAAAGCAGAGAGAGAGAGAGAGAGAGAGAGAGAGAGAGAGAGAGAGAGAGAGAGAGAGAGAGAGAGAGAGAGAGAGAGAGAGAGAGAGAGAGAGAGAGAGAGAGAGAGAGAGAGAACAGAGATACAGAGAGAGAGCACTGTACCTCTGAACTGTAATTAAATGTTTTCCTTTGTAAGAGTAGTGGTTGTCATAGTGCCTCTTTGCAGTAATAGAAACCTGAAGTAAGACATCTGGGCACTGCGTTTTGTTTCTTTTGTTAGTAGTCTTAGCCACTGTTTTGTTGCTGCAGAGAGACACAATAACCATGGCAACAATCATGAAGAAAGCAATTAATTTTGAACTTGCATGCAGTTTCAGAGGTATAGTTCATTATCATCATGCTAGGGAGCATGGTAGGATACAAGCAGATATGGTTCTGGAGAGTGGGCTGAGAATTCTACATCGTGATCCACTGACAGGGGAGAGAAAGACAGAGAGAGAGAGAGAGAGAGAGAGAGAGAGAGAGAGAGAGAGAGAGAGAGAGAGAGAGAGAGAGAGAGAGAGAGAGAGAGAGAGAGAGAGAGAGAGAGAGAGAGAGAGAGAGAGAGAGAGAGAGTATGGACCACCTTGCCTCCATTTTATTATTAAAAGCCATCTTATAGTAAAGACAAACCATGGTCATTCCCATTTATGATTAAACTTTTGTTTCTCAAAGATTTGGCTATGCCCGACCTGCATCATCAGATATGAATGGTTCTGTACTGCTTGTTCTTGTTCTGGGAAACACCAACCACTTCTATGTTTGAAAAAATTGGTGTGAGCTTCTTGCAACTCTACTTTTGGTAGAAAACATTATTATAACCATGTTGTTATGACTCCCTTGTTATGCCCACCTTGACTACTTGTTATATCCACCTCATTATGATTACCTTATAACCATGTTTTGTTTCAGGACATTTTTATACTGACTTGTTATGCTTACCTTCTCCATCTGTAGCTCCACCTGTTTTCCCCTCCTTATCCCTCATTCAGAAACCACTATTCCTGAGCTATAAAAGTCTTGTCTTCTTCACATCCGGTACTGATCTCTTGAATCATGCTTTTAAGCAGAGATAGCCATTGGTGCTCTTTCACATCCTGTCTTTGGGATTCATATTTGGAGGCAGAGTAAGGACAAAACCCCCCATCACAAAATCAGAAAGTTGGAAGCTGATCCTTCCTTTTGGCCCTACTTAGCAGATATATACCTTGGAGATAGTCCAATGCCCAGAGGCACATCTCCAGTTCTATAGTCTGCCTGCACTAAAGGCTCTATGAAAAAATAGGAAAATAACTGGCTTCTCTGCACTCCCCACCCTCCTTTTTTGTGATGGCCCCCTCATTAAGTAATAGAAACTTTTTAACTTTTTGTGATATCTAATTCTTTTTTGGTTCTATGGGAGCCAAGTCTGAGGATGGGATGGTAGTGGTCTGATGAGATCTAATATTCTTCTGTCTATGGCCAGAAGTAAGACATAGTGGGGCCCATATGATTATTTCTAGAGTACAGCCTGAGTTACCAGTACTGTTGCTGACCTGTCTTGTGACTCAGGACATGCCTCAGTGAGAGTACAAAAATTCGGAGATCTATTACTTGAGCACTCATTGACAGATTTCAACATCAGTGATGGGCAACAGAGCCAAGGAACTTTGAGGACCTTCTGTGATGTTGGGGCTCAAGAGACTGAATAGGCCCATCATAGGATACAAGATGAAAATTGGAGATGTCTGGCCTTACTAACTTCCTGGCCTAACTTCCCCATACAGAGAAACCTGGCACTTAGGAAGCCTTGGTGGGTTCTAGGCACCTGGATCATATAGGGAAGCAACTGAGAAAAAGCCTCTTCTTAAAAAAACTTCTTTGGTTCAAGTAGTCAACTTCTGAATGGCCTCAATTGTCATTATCCATGCTGTTATTTGTTTGTTTGTTTATTTATTTATTGTCTTTGCTGTAATGTATGTTTTCCCTGTCTTTGTTCTAACTCTGGGTCTCTGGTTCCCTGAAAGGATACATGGACCAAACTCTACCTGCTGCCATACTACAGGGCTTAGGCAGTGTAAATACTTCTGCTGCTTAGGTGCCACCCTGAATGGCTTTTTGCACTGACCCCAACCTGTCCCAAATATGATACCGCTATTGTTCATAGCTACTTTGATAACCAAGGCTTGAAATTTCTTCTTAGTCACTGGATTTAGTTAGCAGGACTTCATATGTCTTTTGGGTATGGATAACAGCTTTATGCTGTTCTACTGTGTTGAAAAGCAAACTCCAAAGTTTGAAAGGTTTAGTCCTATGACAGGTGATACAGCTGCCTTTAATTTAAAAACAAAGAATAAGGCAGTACTACAGCTAAAAGTAAATCATAATATTGGTTTTATTTTCATTTAACTGACTAAAACTTCTCTAAGATACAAATTTTATTTAAAATTTTTAGGACTATTACATGAACTTTTGGTTCCACAGGATTTATAAGTTTGTTATGTACAGTTTAAAAAATCTGTAGAGTATCTAACATAAGTTCCCTTAAAGCTTATAATACAGGGTTAAACATTAGAAAGATATATAGATAAGCTTAGAACACAAACCTAATCCATCAATGTCTATAGTTCTAGGCAAATCTTCAAAATAACCTCGCTTTCTAACCCCTGGAATTCCACTTCTAGGTAATAGTTCTTGTTAACCAAATTATGCCAACCCAAAACATAGTTCTATGCTCAAAAGATTACCTGGGAAAGGCTTAAGGGTATAGTGGAATCCCAAGAACCCAGTGTAGTTACTGGCCAACTAAAGTTAGGGCCACAATTGCTAAACAACAGAGACTGAGATATTTCTATTTTATGATGAAACAAGACAATGACAGAAGCAGACAGACAAAAAGCCTGTCAAATGATTCTCATTCCCTAATGTTTATACAGACTAATGGAGACTGCCTTAACAATGTACGTTATATTTCCTTGTCTTTGCAGGCTTTGTTAAACTTTAGGTATTTTGATAACTTGAGCCATGCAAGAAAATATGATAGTCTGCAATGGTGCCCTATGAATTGATCAGGGAAATAAGTTGCCAATCTCTCTATAGACTGAATTTATGATTCAGCTTAAAAGAGCTTCTATTCAAGAACTGCAAGTTTTTAAAAGGATTTAACAGGAATAAAACTGTAAAACCTAATCATATAAAAGTTACTAATTTGTTGTTAACTAAGACAATTAAGAAATGCAGATTAATAATCACATTGTAAATGAAAAACATCTTTGTAAATGCAATTTATTTACAGAAACAAGTGTTATTTATACTGCTTTATGTGTTTTCAAAGTAAAACCTAAAACATGTATGTAAAACCAAGTAAAGTTCATTTAAATCAGGTATACTTAATAAATGGCTACTCAAAACTTTTCAGAGATCTATTAATATGGCATTTCAAATGTTTAATGAAAAGAACTTCTTATGACTAACAGGAATGCTATATCTTAATGGAGACACTAAAGCCTCCAAATAAGATGATGGGGCACAGCCTGTGAAGTAAGGTAATGCTAAGTACTGGGAAAAGCTGTCCTATGCCTTCCTTGCTTGCTGCCAGGCCTTGTGATAACTGTGGACACTGTTGGGTTCACATCCCTACCCTGCCTAAATTCAAAGGAGTCCAAACTCTCCAGGTTCCTCATCTACAAAAAAAACTCTCAGTGTTTCTGTTTCTGATAGCTAAAGGTCAATGCTGCTGTCTGCGGCAAGTTCACATTAACTGTTGTCCTGAATGACAGTGGTAGATAGTACAATGGCACCATCAAAGCTCTTGAGACAATGGGAGCCTAAGGTAACCCTCTAGGTAATGGGTAGGTCTCAGTCATTTTTCACTGATACGTAGACCATTTGGTTTATATTTCCTGCTATAATTTACCCTTTTCAGATCTTTGAGGGTATTGTAGAATAATCAATTTAGTAGCAACGGCTTGGTCAATGCATTTCATATATAAAAACTAGGCTTTACTTTTCTAGAGCTATTAGGTCACCTGATGGAAAAGAAAAGCTTACAGACAGGTTTCCCTGAATAACATATTAAATGATAAACATATTTAAGGTGAAACCTTTGCAATTTAAAGTAACTTGCTTTGCAAAACAGCTCTCAGTAATCAGCCACTGATATAAGTCTAATGGTAAATAGTTTGATTTAAAAAATATGTGAATCCTATTGCAGAGAGGGAGAAGTCATGAGCAAAGGGGTTAAGAGCAGGCTGTGGAAACCCACAGAAACAGTTGAACAAGGGGAAGCTCATGGACTCCAGTCAGATAGATAGGAAACAAGCATCAGACCCAACCATGCCTCCTGAATGTGGGTGTCAGTTAGGAAGCCTTGACAATCTGTGGCCTTTGGTAGTGGAACAGAGTTTATCCCTAGTAAACAATGGTGCCCATTCCCCATAGAGGGATACTCTCTCAGCCTAGACACACGGGGAACAGCCAAACCCAAATATGTGGAGCAGCCAAGGCCAAATATGTGACAGACTTTGATGATCCTACATGAAAGGTCTCACCCTCCCTGGGAAGCAGAAGAGGGATGGGATGGGGTGGGGGGTCAGAGAAGGGATTGGGGGGATGGGAGGGAGAAGAAAATGGGATTGATATGTTAAATAAGATTGTTTCTAACTTAAATAAAAGAATAAAATGTTTAAGTTTTATCTAAATTATTACGGTATGAGAAAATTATGTAAGATACATAAATGCAAGCTACTCTATACTATTTTTATACTAAGTCTTCAAATTTCAAAGTTTTAATGTTAATCAGTAGAATTCTGCTAAGCTGGTAAAGCACTGGCTACTATTATCAGTCACAAGCTCAAGAATTTAAATTTCCTGTAGTTGTCATCTAAATATATACTTAAAGATTCTTCTTATCCTGTAAAACTATCTCTGCGCAGTCTACATGTCAAGCCCTCGGTACAGAGAAAGGAATGTCCATGTTTCTAATCCAAGAGCCATTGCTTTGCTAGACATGACTCTGCTCCAGCTGTTCTACAGACACATGTTATCTGCTTTTTTCTACAATATGGATTTCAATACAAATTACAATGATAATATAAACCTTCAGGAAGTTGAAAATGTTGCAAGATTTGAATCTGCCTCTCACAAGTCAAGCAGTTCAGATACTCCTGTCAATCAACAGCTTTAGATTCTATGCCTTTTGCCTATTCCTGTGAGGGAAGCTACACATATAAAAATTTCTTTTAAGTTAAGTATAACTTTGGGCACATTCCATTAGACTGATAGCCGTCATCCAGAAATCAGCTGAGACTACAAACTTCTCCTAAGAGGATCTATACCGCACCAAACCCAAGTAGTCCTAGAACACAAAGGAGTCATGAATTTGGTGAAAAATGATGTGAACCAGCTCAGTGATGTTATTCCTTCCTGTCTCTTCAGCTGTGTCTGCAAACGCAGATGCTTCTGATGAACACCCCATTGCCTTCCAGGGCTCTGACAATGGCACCCTAATTTCAGCACATAGAAGTTATAAAGGAGAGTATAATTCCCCTCAACAAAGGGCTATCTATATTAGGCCCAAGGGAAACTCCCTGACAAAGGGAACAAAATGGCTACTTATTGAACCTATTGTCATGCCTATATTTCTCCTCAAATATTTGAAATTAACACAAGGCCAGACTTACAGAGGTCATTCTTGTTTAAGCCATCAACACCACAGTAGTTTTCCCAAGCCTACTCTTTTCACTTGTGTTATTAAGATTTTAGCATTCTGGGTAAGTAGAAGAGAGGATATCTTAAACTTTTCTGGTTTCTGTTCTTCTCTGGCCAGCATTTAGTTGGCTTACACACATGGAAAGCATGAACTAACTTATATGCAAAAGGAAGACAATTATTGTTTTATGACTGTTTATGAAAATGTGCCCTTCTCTCCATTCTTATCTTCATAATTGTAGCTCTTAATTCTGGTATATTACATAAAGGTCCAATTTTAGTTTTGTGTGTGGATGCTGAGTTTCTCAATTTTTATTTATTGGTGAGACTCTTTTTTTCCCAATTATGCACCTATCAGTACATTTGGCAACCATTGCATGGATATTTACACACAGGCAAATGTTTTAGGTGCCCTGATCTGTGACTCATCTGTTAACTATGTCTGCAATCACTGGATTGATTATTATAACTTTGAAATAAGTGCCTTTTTCTGTTGTGTTAATTGTCCAGTCTCTTTCTATGTCAGCACTCACTGTGCTGGTTATTATAACTTTGTTACATATTTGAAATCCAGAGGTGCAATGCCTGTAGTTTTTCTTTCTCAAGATTTCCTTGCCTACTCTAGATATCTTATGAGCTACACAGGAATGTATAATGCAAGCAAAAGAGAAAGAAAATAAAAATAAGGCAAGAGATAGACATTAAGAGGAGAAAGAGAAAGAGAAGGGGGATAAAGCTTGCCTTTTCACACAGAACTTATCTAGATAGCAAAGAGTCCACTTGGGGAATAGCAATCCTACTCTACTCATGGCTCCAGCACCATAACAAAGGGATGTATGTGCTCTTAAAGTTTTCATCTTTTAATACTGCTGGAGTGAGGGTTACATTTCTACATGAGTTGGGAATGGAACCATAGTAAGTGCTGTATCTGTTTTAAATATCGCAAAGTTTGAATGTATACTTTATTTTTTTATTCCTTTTGTGTGCCTTTCCCACTGTCCAAGAGAGGTGCATCCAGCACCTACTTCCTTCTCTATGAAGATGAACCAAAATACCAAGTAGCTACCTATATTTTGACTGTTCAGGAACACTGGGATTTCGCAGGAGAGAAACTGGAATGTTTTATGATTCTGAGACCTGTGATGATGACTGCTCTACAGGAATGAGAGCTAAGAAAGCCTACCGAACTCTTAGTGTGGATGTACAAGACCTCAACTGCAGGATAGTTGTGTATTCCTCATAAGATGGCCCAGGGTCTTTTAGAAGACCAAAAATCTGCACAGCACTGATGCTTAGAAAGAGGATTTTATATCAGTTTCCAAGTGAAAATCCAGGGTGCAGCAACCAGGTGTAAGCAGGAGAACAAAGCTAGTGTATGAGTTTGGACTGTTGTCAGAGCAAGGATACACTTTCCTTTCAGCCTTCTTTAAAGTTTCATTCTTAAAAATCTGTTTGTGTTGTTAATGATTTATACTCCTTTGTGTTATCATTTACAGCCTCCAACAATGTTTTCATTCTGATCTATATATATATACTTGGCAGAAATAACACTTTTAAATCTTACTCTGTTTGGACTTTGTCATTTATTGCCTACAGTTCTATCTGATTTTATTTTATGAACCTCATTGCCATTTGACTAGTTATCTATGTCACAATTTTGATATATTTGTGTTACATTGTGCTGTAAAGGTGAATAAATCCTTCCTTGATTGCTTTCATTTTGAATTTTCTAATTTTTTTACTGTGTTACAAATTGAACCTGACACCTTGTTCTTGCTAGATAAAAACCCTACCTCTGAGCTGTTACACCCCTGCCCCTTTTTACATTCTGATAGCATAATACTGGCAATGTTCTATTAAATTTAATTTTATTTGATTAATTACTATAACATTGTGTGATTATATTTTACACATGGCTCAAACAAGAAGACCACAGATCAATACATTAGAGTCTCTGTCTATTGATGATACAATGTAATAAATTTGATTTATTGGAATCTCTGACATGCTCATATTTAGTTACACTGCTTTATTTTTATAAACATCTAATTGGTATAATTTTCCTTTGTTTTGTTACTCAGGTCCTTATCAAGACTGAACTTGCTCTACTTACTTTGGTTTAGTTTTCTCTTTGTTAGTTTGAGTCCTGAATATTTAGTTGCTATTTTTTAGTAAATATATATGTATGTACACACACATACATATGTGTATTTTAAAACTCACAA
Organism: Cricetiscus sungorus; assembly: GCA_030556225.1. NCBI lineage: Eukaryota > Metazoa > Chordata > Mammalia > Rodentia > Cricetidae > Cricetiscus > Cricetiscus sungorus. The sequence goes on from JANBXA010000600.1 coordinate 39,196,497, forward strand.
AATATTGCTGGACACCACACAAAGACTCTCTTGTAAGACTATAGGAGTAATTATGGCCCAATAACTAGCTGGAAAACAATAAAAGTAATTTGTTTCCTTCCAAAGTAAAGCCAATTTACCTCTTTCTTCTTTGTGGCAGGAATCAGGGAGGACTTGTGTCTACAGAGTATAGATTCAAGATTCTAGAGACTTGACATTAGAATCTGCTTATGTGTGAACAGAATCTTATTGCTAAACTATATGTTTCACAGAGATTTTATGTAGCAGCATCTGGCAACTGATTTCATATTTTCTAGAAGCTCTTAGGTTTAGCTATTCTAAAACCCATGTTTTTTATTTTGACGTCTCTGTAATTTCACATTTTTATTATTTATTTCACATTTTTATTATTATGTTCTCAATATTTTATTCTATTGTGTTCAAAGGGGGTGAAATAATGTATGCTGAATCACTTTAAGGGGAGTACATACAGATTGTTTCCATTATGAGCTACTAAAATATTTAATTCTAATAACTATTTATGTTATTTTATAATATTTAGAGTGTCTGTAACTCCTGATTATTTCCTTCATGCCTGCATGCCTGTCCTATCTGCTGTGTTTATTTTCACTTTCTTTCTTGTTTTTAAGACATTTCCCTAGTTCCTTCACAATATTTCATGATATTTGTGCTTTAGTTTTTTCATAAATTAGCATATTTTGTGGAATTGAATATACAAAACTATGTACAATGTTTATATAAATTTTAAGTGTACATCTTTAGCTTTTTCATAATTTCTGTCTCACATGTTACCCAAGTGATATATGTTTCAGTAAAAGGTAAGATTTGCATTCTAGTGGCTGGAACTGCTGAGACTATTGGATTCTTGTCATTTTTTGATTGGCTTGTATCTCAGCCTGTTCCATTACTACATATATTTGTCCCTAGCACCATCCAGAGATTGTGAATTCTAAAGGGAGAATCTTTCTTTTCCTTTCTGTCAGAACAATAAAATGCTTTGATAATAAATCACCAAGATAGTGTGTAGAGCTCCTGGTTTTGGCGAGGTTTATAGTCTATTCTGAGATAAAGCTTATAGCCTTGACCCTTCTTAACACATCAGCCCTTGAGGTATCCATCTTCCTAAAGGGCAATCCAGCTTCCTCTTTTTCAGTTATAGCACCTAAATTATCCCGTTGCTATGACTTTTGTTCTAATAAAGCAAACTCATTGTTTAGTTATCATATGTTTGTTTCTTTAAACAACAACACTTTGCATTTAATGTGTTTAAAAGAAAAATTGTAACTGGTTGGCACAGGTGGTGCACACCTTTAATCCCAGCACTTGGGAAACAGAGACAAACAGATCTTTGAGTTCAAGGACAGCCTGGTATAAAAAGTGATTTCCTGAACAGCCAGAGATACACAGAGTAACTCTATTTCAGAAAAACAAAACAAAACAAAACAAAAAAAAAAAAAAGAAAAAGAAAAAAAAAGCAATGTAAAAAGGCAATTGCCCAATTGCCCACCAAAAAATTAAATATCACTATACCTAACATTATAAATATTATTTTAGAATTAAAACCATCAAGTTACACAAAATTTTAAGTTTCTTTTTAGAATTAGTAGTGTTTTTTCTATCCTAAGTTTATCTTGTATCTTGAAATTGAGTTTAACCTTAATCACTCTTGATAATAATTTAAGGATTGTTTATTCAACCCTCTTTTGTATGCAAAATGCAAACTCTTTATGGAGAAGCAGTTAAATTGGTAGTACTAAATTTCTAAATAATGTTTAATTTATGAAATAAATACACACTTATCTTCCAATTTAGGAGCAACTCTTGAAGAATTTCTACCCATAACTAAGCACCCGCTACACAGATTGGCTGAACTATTATTTCTCAGTCCACGATATCTATTATATTTGCCCCTTGTTCCAAGTTCTCTTAGTGACAAAAACTGGTTGTTGTCAGCAATTACCCTTAGACAGCAACTGGCCTACAAGTTGATCAAGTCCTGTCAAAAAAGGCCATTTTTCTGGATGCAGATTAGTGTAGATGTGGCTGTCTGGTTTGGTATTTTTATTTATAGTGCTATAAGAAACATAAAAAGTCTTCACTCCAGGGCCCCAGAGGATTCTATCTTTAGAAGACATTCTTTGGCTTAAGAGTACAGGCCTTTCTTTGGTGCTGTCTCTTAGAACTAAACATCATGCTGTGTAAAATTTTGTCTACTTGCACTTCCCTCCAGTGTAAGCAAATATGGTCAAATTATACAAATGGACAGACAGATGTCTACCTCATTAGAAGACATTACTTATGTATGTAACTGCCAGGGATTTCAAATGGAATGTGAGTGACAATAGTATGGTGGCTGCCTCAGTTCTAAAGCTTTTATAAGGAATTAAATAGCTCTTAGTACTCAATTCCCACTGGCTAATAAACTTCATGTTCCATATAATTCTTTTCTATTCCTGCATCAGAGTCAATGAAATTACTAACAACTGATTCAGGCAGACTTAGAACCAATTCAAAGTGAAAACTTATTGGCAATTTGTCTCTACTTTATAATTATCTCATGTGCCTTAATATACTGTATATCATTTTATTTCTTCTTTTTGTGCAAATTCAAGCAAGTATTACTGCTCCCTTTCTTTTCTAGGCAGAGACACAAATACACATCCCAGAAAGTAACCTGATCAAGGAGGCTGCCAAAATCTCTTTCAAAATTCCACATTACTTTGAAAGTTCAAGAGCTTTTTTAGTTTCTATGCTGGAGGCAGTTTGAAATAGGTAGTCAAAAGTTTTAGTTTGCAGTGAACAATGTGTTTCAGCAAGACGTGAAGAGACATTCTGTTTTAGGCAAAAGGAAGTTCTCTTTGAAATGCTGAAAGCATTACTTAGCAGACTCCCAATTTTCAGCAAACAGCATGCTGCAGGTCTACATAAACACTTAGAATTTAATGTTTCGTCTTCAAACATATGTGCTGCACCTAATGTCTCCTGCTCTTCTCTGCTGTGGAATATTAGCGGAGGCAAAGTGTCTTTTTGTAGGCATGAGAAAATCAATAGAGTTAGCAAGCCAGAAACTTTCACAGGCGGAAAACCCTAAGAAACAATAAATGTTGAATACAAGATAATGATACTTTTCATTTGGAACAATTTCTGTGGTATTTGTCTACCAACCCCCATATATATGTCTATATTAATTTCAGACTGTAGGTTGTCTATTTACATTGGGTCACATGGCAATAGTCAGAGTTATCATATAGGGAGTATTTTACATTCAGAAATATAGTCCTAGCCAAGTATGTTTTGTTTTCCACAAATATCCTCAGTTGCTCTTGAAAAAGTTCAAATTTCCCTCATTTTTTGCCAGAACAATTATTTTCATTTATATTTATATGGTGTATTTTACTTATGTATCATGTCACAGATGCATGTTTAAGCAGTACTTATATAATAATTCAAAGTTGATTGTCCTGTTGTTCTTTAAGCAACACTAGTATCTGAATTTTTCATGTTGACTGTTTCATCTCTACAAAAGCTTGGAAAATGTCCTCCTTGTGGCTGAGGCTCTAATAGTTGATGCTGATGCATAACTGATTCTGCTTTTACATAAATTCCTGTTCCCTTTTTTTACTTTTTAAATACTGTATTCTTGGACCAGTCTTGTAGATTTCCTGTGACAGCTCAATTAGGTTCAACTTGTGTATGTATGTGTTATAATTAGAAAAAAATTCCTATTTTTACCCTTTCATATGTTTATTTTCATATTATATCTCAATTTTTTTTTTGAGACAGGGTTTCTCTGTATTATTTTGGAGCCTGTCCTGGAACTCGCTCTAAAGGCCAGGCTGGCCTTGAACTCATAGAGTTCCCCATGCCTCTGTCTCCTGAGTGCTGGGATTAAAGACATGTGCCACCAATCACGGCCCAATATCTCTCAGTTTAAAGAATTTTATATGCAAAATGTGCTTTCACTCTAGAAATGTATTTGCTCTTGTTATGTTTGTCCTTTCTAGAAATATGTCCATGCTTTGATTTCTATTATGCACATTGTCTTCCGAATTATTTCTTTTGAATATTTAATGACCTCTTTTTTGTTTCCTATGATTCATGTTTGGAAGCATCCTCAAATTGGTAGATAGGACCTAAAATGTAGGATAAACCGTACACACACCATTGTTGTTCATTACCATGGTAATTGGTAAACTTCCCTGAAGTGAGAGGTCATTGTACCACCTTGAGTTTTCCTTTGAGTTCTTTCATATTTTTAGTACTTTAGATTATAAATAAATACAAATATGCATATATCAATATGCAAATACAAATATGCATAGAGATGGAAATAGGTATTAAATAATTTTTAATGTTTGATTTCATATTTACTAATAAACTTTAATTTCTAGTTTTCCTTCATTTCTGTTTTCAGATTCAGGGTGACACACTTAGAATTACTTAGAATTACAATTCATATAGATATGCATATCTCTATATGTGTGTGAGTGCATGTGTGTACATACATGTACATACATGTGACAACACTCTCTATTCCATTATGACAATTTATTGAAAATATATTTTTATTCTGCATGGCCCTTTCAACTTAAACATTCACCCTGTTCTTCCTGGTGGGTTATTGTGTTCTGACTTCTTTTTCTATAAACCATCCAGAAATTTTATCTTGAGGATGTCTAATATTTTTTTATAGGTTGATTGCATGTTCCAAGTGGCTGAGTATCTTTGAGGTTCCATGAAGCACATAGTCTTGCTTATAAATTTTTCCTTCTGCTGGCATAACTTGATATTTCTTCATATTTATCAGTCTATTTCTTTTTAAAATATGATTTACAAGTTCCAAAATTGTTTTTCTGACTTCTCTTTTCTCCTTTTGTGTGTCTTAGAATATTTTCCATTTTTGTACTTGCAAGAACATTAAAACTAAAGAAACAATATATTTTGCCAATAGGAAATGAAGTTCCATATCCTTACTCATGGTTAGTCTATTAGTATGTTTGAATATACTTGTCTTTGGTGTTTTTTAATCCTTGCCTCAAGAAACTTCTATTCTGTTTAGAGCAACATGGCTTGTGTTTAAAAAAATCAATACACAACAGTATATGCATACAAATTGGGCACCTAATCTGATTGTAATTCTCAGCAAAAAGAGAAATCGGTGCATGGCAAATAGTTACACATGAAAATGTGAATTTCCTTCAGAATCTTCAAAAATTAAATGAATTCATGTTCTATACTGAAAAATTAACAATGTTAAAAAGAACATTTCTAGAATGTTTGCTCACAGATCAGCAATATACTAAAACTATGGGGAAATTCCATCTAGTCCTCACAACATATAATGGTAGTTATAAGTTCTTTTCATTTTTACAGATAAAAAAAAAAAAACAAAAACAAAACAAAAAAATCCAAAAACCCCAAAAACAAAAAACCCTGGATCAGAAAGCCAGTGATGCAGACTTCTCTGAAATCACAAAATCAATTGTTGAACAAGTTTCAGGAAAAAAAAATGTCTGACAAAAAACTTGAGCAGTAAATGTAATGATCTTATTTGGTGTCATTTGGTTGAGGAATGCCTGGGAGATCGGAAAAGCACAGCCCAGCATATGTGTAATAGCACATCTACAGAGGGAATTAGAAGATGATGAATCTGTGCTACAGATTCACCTCCTTGTCCATAACAATACTAGGATGACCTTGGAGCCATCTTGCTTTGCTTCTTAGCCAACATTTTATGAATGTAGCTTCTTTGCCATGCCCCACTCATATGATGGGGCAACACCTCTAAAACTGAGAGTCAATTTCAGGCTTTGTTTCTTTTATATTTTGTTAGGTATGTTGATCAAAGTATCCAAACTCTGAAAATGAAAGGAAATATTTCCTATATTTTCATAGATACTACTTATATTTAGCATCACACTTTAATTCTCCAAAAGAATCACTCAAGATTTATTTTGAAAAGCCAAATATAATTTTTCCAGATTTATTGTGTAAGGATTATTTGTGTTGTGTATAATTGTGTGAATATATATTATATACAGCAGTACCTATAGCAGCCAGAAGAAGGGCTCAACTATCTTGGATCTTTAGTTATAGATAATTTTGAGCTAACCTACGTGGATTCTGGGAGCTAAACTCAAATCCTCCAGAATGTCACCAAGTGATCCTACCCTCTGAGCCATTCCTATATCCAAAATTATATACCAAATATAATTTTAATTGTCATACACAATGGCTAAGGAATTGTACATACATCAATTGACTTAAAATTGAAGAGAGTGCTTATTCATTTATTTATTCTTTGCTATAAGTTTGTGCTTTAAGTGACAGCCAGGTGGCTCAGATCTTGAGTATGTCTGTTTCTCAGCCCAAAATCATGAGTTCAGTCTACTGATGAGAACACATTACTGCAAGTTAGCATACATGTGTATGCACATGTGCGCAAATAACACACACACACACACACACACACACACACACACACACACACACACACACGACAGTTCCTGAGATTTGTGAAAATTTGTGATCTTTAAATGAAGGTAAGGAATGAACACCTTAACAATATAACAAGGTCTTATAGACTACAGATAGGTGTGGTTGCAGATAACCCATGAGATAGAAGTGTGCATAAACTTATCTATACCTCCCTAGAATAGTAACATTTTCTCAAGTCTGGAAAAGGTTCAATAAAAGAATACACAAGGATAGCACTGAATCAATAGATTTTTGTTTCCAACAATTGACTCCCAAATATAATTCCAGAGGGTTCTATTTTGTAAGAAGATACATGTTAGGTGTTACCCCATTTGGAAACAAGAAAAAATATATTAGAAATCATTCTAAATGGCATGAAAAATAACTATGTCGAGTAGTTATTAATAAATGGCTTTCACAGTACAATGAATCTTTCTTTTATGTTGACAAACAGCCACTAAACATGTTTTGTATATGTAGCTATTCTTTACCTATTATCTATTCACCGAATTATTGAACTTTATTTTTTTACATGGATAACAAATTTTCTATATAATTAGGCTAATTGGTGCAGTGCAGAAAATATTCTTGGCATCAGTAATCTAAAGCTGAAGTGACAGTTCTTTTACCAATCCCACTTGTAGCTATGTGCAATGGGCTTCTAAGTGAATCTTAGCTTCCTTTTTAAAGATATATTAAATGTCATTGTCATCATTGTATGTCTGTGTCCATGATGTGTGTGGGAAGCTGACAGACAGGCCACTGAACATGGAAAAGATCAGGGAACTACTGGAAGGAGTCAGTTTAATTCTTTCATGGGTCTCAGGGATGGAGGTCAGCAGCTATATCTGTAAAGCTGGTATCTTGGCATTCTGAGCTATCTCATTTGTCTGTCCATCTTAGTTTCTTATTATCTAAGTGGGGTGGTGGTTAGATCAGATCTGAAATCTGTCTCTGGACTAATGAATGTGTCAGCAATAGAATTCCATGTATTTGAATTCAAGGGAACTGGATAAATCGTGCAACCCCAGTAATCCTTATTCCAATTCTAAATACCAGGGATGTCTGTTCTGCTTTTGAACATCCTCATCCCTAGAACTAAAGCAGCAAAAATCAGTGGTTTACATATATTGCAACTCGTTGGTTCATTAAGAATTCCAGTGGGGATTGGAAAGATAACTTGCTATTAAGTATACTTGCTGCCTCTTATAGGTAATTCAACTTTCATTCCCAGAACCCACCTTGAGGCTCACAACCATCTGCAATGCACACATGTGGTACAAACAAATAACACCCATTCACATAATATTAAGTAAATAAAAATTAAAGTCAAATTCAAATAGTGATCAGCATAGTATACAAATTTTAGGTATCACTTATTTGCACAATAATTTTTTATTATTACATTAATTTATTTTTGATTTTTATTTTACATATCTATGTCAGTTTCCTCTCCCTTTCTCCCTCCCTTCCTTCCTCCCTCTTTTTCTCTTTCCCATTCTCATATTTCACCCGACCACCCTCCTCTCCCATCTCCGCCACCCCAACTCCACATGTAGGGTGATGCCCTCCAGGATGGGTCATCTAACTCTATCAAGTCATTTGGAGTAGGGACTAGAACTTCTCTCCTGTCTCTAGGTTAAAGGAGTATCCCTTCATGGGGGTGTGCCAACAAAATTCTTTTGTGCACCAGGAATACATCCTGGTTCCACTGTCTAAGGTTCTTAGAGTGCTCAGACCTTCTAGCTGAGACCCATGTTCAAGGGGTCTGGGCCCATTAGCTCATCCTTGTTCAGGTAAGTTGTCTCTATGGGTTTCTGCAGCCTGGTCTTTTCCTCCCTCTCTGCATCTGGTTTGTAGTTCAGCTCAGTGTTTATTTCTGGGTGCTTGCTTTTGTTTCCATCAGCTTCATGATGGTGGATAAGTTAGTCATTGATCTCTTTATCAGGGAAGGGCATTTAAGGTAGCCTTTCCACTGTTGCATAAATTGTTAGTTGGGGTCAGTCTTGTATGCCTCTGGACATTTCTTTAGGTTCAGTTTTCTCTTCAATCCTATAATGGCTCCCTCTTTTATATTCTCTCTGTCTCTCTCTGTCTCTCTGTCTCTCTCTCTCTCTTTCTCTCTCTCTTTTATTCCCCCTGACTCAATCTTACTAGTCCCACGTGCTTCCTCTCCTCCCCTTCTCTTTCTCCTAGTTCCCTCTCAAGTCACTGCCCCCCAACTCCCCATATGCTCTGGAGAACTTGTTCCCTTCCCCCTTCTGTGAGGGACCTTATATGAATCTCTTAGAATCCTCCTTGTATCCTAGTTTTTCTGGCAGTGTGAATTATAGGCTGCTGACCCTTTGCTCTAGGTCTAAAATCCATATATTAGTGAATACATACCATTTCCCTTTTTGTGACTGGGTTACCTCATTCAGGACGGTTTCTTCAAGTTCCATCCACTTGCCTGTGAATTTCAAGATTCCATTGTTTTTTTTTTTTTTTCTGAAGAGTAGTATTCCATTGTGTAAATGTGCCACATTTTTATGCATTCTTCAGTTGAGGGGCATCTAAGTTGATTCCTTGCACAGTAAATTTAACTGGAATAATGGTGATATATGATATTTTATATATATATACACACACACACATATATTGCTATTGTTATAAAAATTTTTAAATTTAGTTTACCAAATTTATGAAATCTGTATCATTCATAATTTTTCAGCCAACGAAGTGCAATGATGATGTTTTTATTAAAAAATAACAGGCTTTATCATATTCTACAATTCACAGCAGCTTCAAATTACAATAATAGAGTTAATGCAAGTCATGTGACATTTGACATGTAAATTCCAACTCTCGGATAGATGATAAATGATAATAGGAAATGATAACATTGTAGATTAAATGCAAATATTTCATTACTTTGACTCTTAGTGTTTTTGGAGTAGAACGTTGAAACATTTAGGTGATTCAATGTTACAGGAAATGGTCACACGAGGTTTTATAGCCCATCCCTATTTTGTGTTTACTCTCTGCTTCAAGACTACTGAACAAAAATAACTAGTTGCATGGCCCTCCTGTGCCATGACTTTTCAACTGTGATGGACTTTATGTATTCTCTTGGTTATAGTTTTCCTTAAATTGCTTCTTGAAATGTCTTTTGTCATTTTCTCATAGCAATAAAAAAGATGAATAATAAACTTATAGATGATAGAAATATATGGAGAGAGATATGTCAGTAAACAGGTAGGTAATTAAGTTACACATTGATCTTAGATAAACAATTTTAAATTATCACATTTTTTGAGGGGCATTGTTGCTTTGCTACTAGCACACCTATCTTCAGAATCTTGAATTATCCAATTATTCTTTTATTGTGTGTCCAAGATACTGAATAGGATCATTCTCAAGACAATGGAAGGATGATCTAATATTCCCTCTTTCATTAATTTGGAAGAAAGAACTGAGTAAACCCTTGGGTTGAGACAGAAGCTGTAGAACAGCTGATATTTAATAGTTGAACTCAGAACTCTCAATAAAAACAATGTTAGACAGACGTGTATTGAGAAATTAAAATATACAGCTCAGTCATCAGAAAGATATCACAGTCATATAGCCTCCAGACAAATATTTTTGTATGTCTCAAACAAAGGCATAACAAAGATTGAAGATTGCTGCTATAAAACATGATTCAGTCTTCCTCCTTACAGCATTATTTTGCCTCTTGAATTGCAGTCAGGAATTTCAGACTGAAGATAAATAAAAGCTTTATTCATAATAAATATATCAGCACATTGTCTTTCCTCTATTAAGCCAAAGTTAGGTGCTTGTCTCTGGTGTTGTAATTCAGTGGACTTCGTGTAACCACTGAAGGGAATTGGCAGCATCTCTATGGACATTGATCTGACATTCCCAGTTCCTTAAATGGGCTTAATTGGGTTGGAATACTGAGTTAGGTATATTTTTATCAGGCTTCCATTCCTTCACAGCTAATACTCTGTTGTGATGCTTTCAAAATTCTGTCCTCCTACTATTTGATTTGCTTTTTTGTCTCACAGCAATTGCTTAGAAGCCATGAGCACACATAAAATTGGCAGCCAAAAATTACATGAACATTTCATCAATTTAAGTCTATATTACTTTAAATTATTATAGAAAGATTTATGTCCAGAGTTGTGTGTTTGAAAGACCCCCTCTCTCTGTCTCTCTCTCTCTCTGTCTCTCTCTCTGTCTCTCTCTCTCTCTCAGTCTCTCTCTCTCTCATCCTCTCTTTCTCTTTTTCACACACACAGGGATGGGGAGGATAGAGGAGCTCTTAAGTACTTATATAGATTCATGATATTCAGTTCTTTGATTTCCCAATTAATGTTTCTTTCTTTCCTTCTCCCCTCTCTCTCCAATACATGATGTAAAGGCATATATATTAGTATATATATATACACACACACATACTTGTTATCACATGCACATATAATCTTAACTATAATATACTGAGCTCATATAATATTATTTGCATGTCTATTTTGAGGGCTGACCTTTCAGCATTGGCAACCAATAGGAGTATTCTTCCCTGAGTAAGATCATGTCTCTCATGCCCAGATTTTCTCAACTGCCTGTAGATCTATTGTAGGGTTGAGTCTTCATGGACTTTCTCCACTCGCTTTTTCATGTCCACTGATGTTTTCTTGTTCAACTTATTCTGGGCCAATAATATTGGCCAGACTTTATGTGTACAGCTTCTGACATTATTAGGAGACATGATCTCACAAACAGCTCTGTTTTTGCAGTCATTATACATCCTTAAAGTATATACAAACAGCATATCAGAAATATTTATATATACTTGATGAAACTGTTAACAGAAAATTGATGATTTAAATATAGTTGAGTCTTTGTCTTCTCATTGTTTCTTTCTTACTTTAGTTTTATAATCCCTTGCTAATCACATTAATTAATTTTAAACAGTAATCTCCCTTTCATGAATATAGGTATTAATATAATTAGACTTAAATCTTGAAAAGTAAGATTGTATACATAATGTAGGATATTAATATGTAATTGCCAACATTCCTGGTTAGGTACAGACAGTCCCTAGTCATATAAACTGTGCACATGTGTGTGCATAGTAATGACATTCAGCCTAAAAAGTGCATTGATAGTGATATGAAAATGCTGAATATATTTTTCATTATTTTACAACATCTCATTCACATTTTTTTATAAAAAGTTTTGGGTTTTGTAAATGTCCTCATTGATTTCTGAAATACAACTTCATGGCTCAATTCACTCATGTGATAGATTTCTATTCCTTTTTAATTAATTGTAGGTATAGTTAATATTTCTACATTTCAATAATTTGTTAGTGACTTTTTAGTACAAAAGTGAGTCTCTGTTATTATCTATTAGAAGCCATTTTAGCATTCTACAAATTTCTTCACTTTGTTAATTAAAAATAATCCTGTATTTATTATATGCCATCCTAGAGCCTTCATCTACAGGCTGATAGAAGCAGATGCAGACACCCACAACTGAACAGTAACTGAACTCCTGGAATCCAGTTACAGAGATGGAGTAGGAGTGATGATCAAAGGGACCAAGACCAGGCTAGAGAAACCCAGAGAATCAGCTGACATGAACAAGGGGGAGCTCATGCACCAAAGTCTGATAGTTGGGAAACCAGCATAGGACTGACCCATTCCCCATGAGTGTGGTGTTATTTAGGAAGACTGGGCAGTCTATGGGGCCTGGACCAGTATTTATCCTTAGTAAAAGAATGGACTTTGGGAGCCTATCCCACATAGAGGCATACTTTCTCAGCCTAGAAACATGGGGAAGAGCCTAGGCCCCATTCCCAATGATAATATCAGACTTTGATGACTCCCCGTGGAAGACCTCACCCTCCCTGGGGAGCAAATAGGGGATGGGCTGGGGTTTGGTGTGGATGATAGGTGAGGGAACTGAGATTGACATGTAAAACAACCTTGTTTAAAATTTAAATAAAAAATGGAAAAAAATCCTGCATGAAATAATTAAAGTATCCACTGGTATATAACTAAGACTTTAGATTTTATTTATGTATTTAGTGATATTCAAGGTGGCTTTGGAGACTGTCCTGGAACTAGTTCTTGTAGACAAGGCTGGTATTGAACCCACAGAGATCACTGGCTCTGCCTCCTGAGTGCTAGGTTAAAGGCATGTGCCAACACCACCCAGTTTAGATTGTTGAGGCATGAAAAACTATATGGTTGTGTCCTCAGTTCCTTGCAAGTGTTACTACTCTCGCCAGACCTTTATCCTCCATTTGGCTTGGGAGTTTTCATCTGTTACGGGAAGACTTCCTCTCAATGAGCTTCAATTATATATAATATATACAATATATATATATATATGTATATATACATATATATTGATTTTGTTAGAATCAATAGAATAAAATAACATTATAAAAATATTTCTTTGAATATTACAGCTTTTTCATAAGATGACATTTTAAAAATTCTTATATCCTTGTCAGATCCTGAATAGTATATAGTAGTAGAGAATTCAAACACATCCTCAGATGAAGACATCTGACCAGTCAGAAAGAGCAAATGAAAATTAACACTTTGAGCTCCTTGAAGGCATCTGTTCTCAATATTTCCCATTGCACTATCACTGAATTTCTTTGGAACCATGAATATCTTTGATATGGAAGACATATCCATGTGCTTCTTTCCTGGGCTATTCATTTTTGTATTTCTTTTTTCAGGATTAAATTACTTTCACAAATCAACCACTTCAAATGAAAGTGGGCACCAAGTTTACCTGACTTGTATGGAACCTCACTAGTAGTCAACACAATGTGCACAGTTGAGTTCTGACTAATCCTGTCAATGTCCTGATAGCAAGAAATTATGGACACAGGAAGTTGACTTCACTGGATCTTTTTCTAATTACAATAGTGATTTTTGCTCTGAATTTCTTGGCATCAAGGACACTTCATCATGACTGGATCATAGAGGTTTGGTGTGTGTTTCATCAGTTTGATTGCAAAAGTGAGTAGGAAATCTCACTTTGTCCCAATTTTGATGGGACAAAGTCTTTTATCATACTCATACTTGAGCAAAGCAGCTAATGCTATTGTTTGATAAAATATACTGAAGAATGGATTTTCCTTTTCTCTTTATCCCAAAATAATATTGAAATAGTCTTTGTGGGTGAAAAACTACAATGAACTGAAAATTTTGATTTTTATAGTGCATGATACTGTATAGTACAAAATCCCTTACATTCTAGGAGCTAACATGGTGACTAATAGGACACTACTCATATATACACATAAATAAACAATTGACTTATAATAAGTGAAATGCAATCACTGGCACTATGATTCTTTTCTTGTTTTTTATTTTTTTATGAACTGCTAGGTAAACACTGCTCTGCCACAAAACTACTTAAAAGGCCTTACTTTTATCTTTTAGAATGAAATCATACTGAGAACACCTAGAACAGCTGATCTTTGTCATGGAAAAGGAAAATAAGATCTCAAGTCAATAGGTCACAGATAGCTTGGGTTTAACATTTTTATGACCATTAGTAAGCATTATTGGAACTTAACCTGATTTTATAAGTCAGTTCTACATTTGCTCAGAAACAAAGCCAAAAAATTGATATGTCCAGAGTATGGTGAGTAATTAGAGGTTATTTTATTGATAATAAATCACCAATTAAAAATTAGATGATAGCTCTACTATTTCTGAGCTCTACCATTGTCAATGTCAGCTTAAAATATATGACAACATTTTTTAAATGGCCAATACTTGTGGATCATTTCATTATTTTCAGGTGATAAGAAAATATTTAAAGTGTGCTGAACTTTTATTAAATTGTTAAATATACATGACAATTTTCAAATTGAATTTTATTTTGCTTCCATTACTAATCACTTAAACTCAATTTTTTAATATACATTGACTACCTGCTTACATCTCCAATGTTGTTACCATCATAAAGAGAAAAGGTAAGAATCAATGCCTATTTGTTAGCTCTATTAATTGCTACCATTTAAATTATTTAAAACTTTAATCATTTAAACAAATTGTGTAAATGAAGGCAAATCAATCCACATTTTTATATTTAGGTTGAAACATGTTTTATAATGGATGCCTTGTCTGACTTTAGTACTTGAATTCAATAGTATATTATTTATTTAATTGCACACATATTTTGGGTCAAGGAATAAAATCTGAGTTTATGTATACTCAAAGAATAAAGTGGAACTTTTATTTTATGATATTGAAATAACAGCAGCAAAAACACTCAAAGTATTCAGCCAGTAGGGTGTTAGAAGTTAATGAGTTATGAGTCAGAAACTTGAAGTTTTTGATAGTGTTTTTAATCATTATACTCAGGGTTCTTTTGACCAGTTTGAGACAGGAATCAGAAAGAAGCAAGTAACAGTGACAAATGAGTCTATATTAGGGCTAATATGAGCACCAGAGAGTTCAGAGGAAAGAAGTCTCAGTGACTCACTGAAAAAATTGTATAGTTTTATTGGCCTGCTGCACCTGCGTGCACACCATGGTGGTTACTGAATACCACCAAGGAATTTGGCAGCTTTGGGTGCTCTGTCTTGTTTTCTTAGCATCAGTCTCACTAGCTTGGTGACATGCTTGTGTCTTGTGTCTCCCTACACTTGGCTCACAGGTACTCAGTAATACCCACCACAGGACAGGGACATAGTGATTAGTCAGGCATTTTGTGAATATGGAGTTCTCACAAAGCCTCTCTGAAAGGTAGCCAAGATCCAGAAGCTAGTAATCAGTTAACCATCTTCTTCTGAGTACTTCTTCTTTCTATTTATTTATTTATTTATTTATTTACTTTATTTATTTATCTTACATATCCATCCCAGTTCCCTCTCCCTCTCTCTCTCTCTCTCCCTCCTTCTCTTCCTCCCTTCCATGCCCCTCTTCCTCCCTTCTATCCAATCCCCTGCCCACTCCACAGGAAGGGTGATATCTTTCTGGAGGGTTCAATAAAATCTGTTAAGTCATTTAGAGTAGGTACTAGGCCCTCCCTCCTGCCTCTAGGTTAAGGCAGTATCGGTCCATGGGGAATGTGCTACCAAAGTCCTTTTGTGCACCACGGATACATCCTGGTTCCACTGTCTTAGGTCCCTTAGACTGCCCAGGCCTTCTAAGTGAAACCTATGTTCAGTGGGTCTGAGTCGGTCCAATGCTGGTTTCCTAGCTATCAGTCTGGGGACCTGTTAACTCCTCCTTGTTCAGTTCAGCTGTCGCTGTGGGTTTCTGTAGCCTGATCTTGTGCTCCCTTTCTGCCTCTAGATTCTAGTTTGACTCAGTGTTTAGCTGTGGGATCGTGGGTGTCTTCTTCTGTTTCCATCAGTTACTAGATGAGGGCTCTATGATGGTGGATAAGTTAGTTATCAATCTCTTTAACAGGGAAGGGCATTTATGGTAGCCTTTCTACTGTTGCTCAAATTGATAGTTGGCGTCAGTCTGAGTACTTCCTACTTTAAAGATGAAAACCATTGAAGGGTAACCAGGGCCACCCAATTCTACATTGGTGTGTTTTCTTTCCATTTACTCTAGACTTCAAATGTGTCTACTCATCATCTTGATGGAGAGTTAGGGTTACTTTTCCACATGTTTTGCTCAATGTTTTCTATGAAAAATTCAATTTGCCCAGTAGTCAAGCCTATAATGACTTACATGTTTTCACAATTTATTTATTTTTGTAGATTTTATATCATGTTCCCCAATCTCACCCATTTCCCTGTCTTGCAGTCACTGAGTGAGGCATAAAATGAGTTGTGTTTTAAGCACAGTCTCCATGATGGTCTAATTCAACCTGCATCAGGGTAGTTGTTTGTTGACGCTCCTTTCTCTCCTCCAACTATAAAGTTTTAACTAGCCTCTTTCATGTGGTTAATTCTAATTAGTGACTGCACCTTTCAACTGCAGTAGATAAACAACAGTGCTAAAAACTATAGTCATTTGGAGTAAGTCTTTAAGGATGAGTTCTTTTTCTCTTCTCAATATAAGATCAATATGAGAGTTTTTATCCTAAGGATTTTAGTGTGTCTCTCTTGTGTGTAGCTTCCGTAGTCCTGAAAAAAATTACTGCTCACAGTAGAGTATTTACCTGCCATTGTTTGTACCACAAGTTTCCTAGTTTAGTTCTTCCTTAACTCTTATTTCTGAGATTGGGGTCAATTCTAAACACAAGTACCTATAAGTACCCCCAGGTTGACTAAGTAGAGAGAGAGAGAGAGTGTGTGTGTGTGTGTGTGTGTGTGTGTGTGTGTGTGTGATAAAACAAGAAGTCCACGAATTTGAAAGGGAATAAAGGATGACATTGGAGAAGTTGGAGGGAGAGAAAGGTGAACATGTTTTAAAAGTAGTAATCATGTATAAAATCATGGAAAATAAATTGAAAACAATTTTTAAAAGATTTTGGTATAAGTGATATAGTGATATGGCTGAAAAGATAAAGGTGCTTGATGTTAGGACTGAGGACCTGAGTTAATCTACAGAATTCACATGGTACCAAGAGAGATGTAGATCTCCAAGTCGTTTTTTGACCTCCCCATATGCACCATGGTACATATCCTTCCCATAAATAAATAAGTAAATGTAACAAAATAACTTTAAAAAGATTTAGAAATAGGCTCAGACATTAAGAGTACTTGCTGCATTTGGAGAGAACCTGAGTTAGGTTCTCATGCTCACATGTTGGCTAACAACCATGTGCAAATCCAATTCCAGGAATCTATGCCCATCTTCCCATTCCCATGGACACTGAATGCAGGAATTACACAAATAGATATAAAGACAATACACCTACACAGATACAATGCTATTAACAAGTAAATATTTAATTTCTTTAAAAAATTTTTAAAATGATTTTGTTTCCATATATATGTAGAACATTTTGATTGAAACTATATATATATATATGTATATGTATATATATACTCATACATATTTGTGTATACACACACATATACACAGAGAGAGAGAGAGAGTAATTTCAATATTTCCAAGTATTGACATCATATATTTTATCTGTTTTATGACTGCAACAAAATTAAATCTGTATACGAATAGGAAATAAAATATTGTAATAGCAAATCTGTATATGTTGTATAACATTTTGTATGAGTTTTCTCTTGGAGTGACTTAATTCTTAATTAATTATAAATTTTCTCATAACTTGCATATAAGTTCTTTGCCAGATAAACATATTGTAATGTCTTTTCTCATTCCATCACCTTTACTTATTGAGTTTTTAACATACATTCAATTTCAAAATAGAACAATTGCATTTCTTATTGTTTGTGCTTTTATGAACATTTCAATTAATATTTGTTCATCCTAATATTACATAAATTTTCTGATGTTTTCATGTGAAAGCTATAATGGTTTTAAGCTTAAATTTTAAATTTATCTAGCTATAAAAGTCTCTATCACTACTATGAGAAATCAAAGTAAGTCTTGCATACCTGTCCCATGATTTCCAATACAGTTGCTTAAAAACAAACAAAAAACCCACAAACAAAAAAACCTTATCCATTATGTGTTGAACTGGATAATCTTCTTGTCACATAGTATGGACCTAATACTGTCTGCTTTTAGCCTCTTTTTTTCTGTCATTCTCCTTGTATTGCCTTGCTAAACACAGCAATGTTTTAATTCTATATTTGAATAATTGTAGCATCTAAATTTGAGTACTATGGCTTTCTTCATCTAGGTATCTTAGGCTCTATTTCATTCTGTGCCTTTCCATAAGGAACCAAATAATCAACTGAATAAAAAAAAAAACAGACATGGCCTTCAATTTTGATAACACTGAAACTGTGAAAAAATTTGGATACAAATATGGTTGTTGTGTTGTATCTTTCTTTTCTGACATACATGTTTATGTTCTTTCCTTCACCTCACTTATACATTTACCTAGTTCTAGCTAATAGGAAGTGTAGTGACAGATTTTAGAAAATAGCGTGCACATCATTCTATTAATTGTAAAAATATTAACTTAAAATATTACTTTTTCCAGATGAGACATGTCTATTTTAATGCTAATAGAAAAGCAGTTTCTTTTTCTTTTTAAACAATCTTACTTCGTACAACCGTCCTACTTCCCTCTTCTCCTGCTCCCCCCAACCTTCTTCCCACCCCACCCCCATCTACATGTCCGTGAGTGTGAGGCTTCCCATGGGGAATCAACAAAGCATGCCACATCACTGGAGGCAGGACCAAGGCCCTCCCCCATGTATACAGGCCAAGCAAAGTATCCCTCCATGGAAAATGGGCTCCAAAACCCCAGTTCATGCACTAAGGATTAATACTGATTCTACTGTTACTGGCCCCATAAACTACAGAAGCTGCCCACATTCAGGGGGCCTGTCTTATGCAGATAACCAGCTGTCAGTCTATAGTCAGTGAGCTCACACTTGCTCAGATCAGCTGTTTCTGTGGGTTTTCCTATCATGCCTTTGATCCCTTTTCTTTATATTATGCCTTCTTCCTCTCTAAAAATGGACTCCAGGATTTTAGCCCAGTACTTATCTATGAATCTCTGCATCGGATTCCATCAGTTACTGGCTGAAGGTTCTGTGTCTGGAGAGATGGCTCAGTCATTAAAGGCTAGGCTCTCAACCAAAAAATATAAGAGACAAGTTTTTAAGACTTTGACAGTTATGACAACAAAAATTTTAGGCTGCCAAGAATAAAATAAACATGGTTTCAGAAATGCTCATATCACAATATATTTTAATTTAGAGGAGCATTGTGTTTTTACATGTGCATTTCAGGTCAAAATGAATAAATGAGAAAAAAATGACAATTCATGACTTGAATGTATATTGTGTGAAAAGTGAATCATGAAAACCTGCAAGGCAGTCATGATTTTGTGTGAAACTGACAATTTAATGTGGCTGAAGCTTGGATACTAACAAGATGTAGGTTCTAATTAAACATAGAATAGTGATCTTGGAAGATTAGGTAGACGATGAAGCCTAAAATTAACTAACATCAATAAAAACAAAGTTTAAGAGAGAAGTATTTTTATATTAAGTTTATGCCTCATTATAATTGTCTGGGACATGGTGTGAACACTGTCATCTCTTTGCTTTGGGTGATATTCCATTGGTCTTATCATGGCTTTGTTATTGCTGATGATGTTGATACTACAACTTAGCTACTCTACTAGCTTCTGAGTGCTATTTATGACTCACTGATTGGTCCCTTTTGTATCATTCCATGCTTCCTTATATCTGGAGGAAAAATTTTCTCATCCTCCTGAGGACATTAAATGTGGTTATCTGTGAACATTTTCCTGTATTAATTATTATGTCTCTACCTTTTGGAATTGGTCTTCAATTGCTGTTTTAATATTTTAGCTTTCCCATTCAAATATTTGCTTATTCTCACTTCTGTTGCTATATGTAGGAATGGAACACCAAAAAAAATATTGATGGTCCCTACTGATTTGTTGAATATTTTGATGATTCATTGGCTTGTTTGTACAAGAATGAAGGAGTTACCTTAATCATGTAAGAGACTACCAAATACTTGCATTTAAAATATGTTTTCTGATTGAGTTATCTTTATTTGATTTTCTTCTAAACAAAGCTTCTCCAGAAAAGTACATATAAAATTTCTGACAGAAAGAGAGACATAGACAGAGACGAGACAGAGACAGAGACCGAAACAGACAAAGAGAGAGAAGGAAGGGATTTGTGTCCAGCAAGTCATCATGTCTAGCCTTCAACTCCGTACTACATTTATAGTTATATTGATTGTTCAACTTCCATTTCTTTTTTCTTTTTTCTTTTTTTTTGCATTTGATAACCTCAATTTTTTGAGAATTGTTGGAAAAAGTAAAGATAAATTCACAAATTCTTTACTTCAGTTAGTTTTTAATGTAAGTGTGTGTTTGTATGGGGGTGGCATAGGGTGAGAGATAGGTATCATTAGAGGCCAGAAAAAGAGCATTGAATTCTTCAGAGCCAGAGTTGTAAGAAGTTGTGAGCTTCCCTATTTGGGTGATGAGGACTCAACTTAGGTGTTCTGGAAAAGCATCAAGCACTCTTAACCACTGAGTCATCTCTCCAGCCCAAACCTCTGACTTCTTATCAGTCATAAATTAGCACAGATCTTATACCTAGAGGCTACTATTTTCAATTAAACCATTGATGCTTTCTTCACTGTCTTCTCATTTTCCCACGTAGTTGATTGATTTTTGCATTTACACATTTGTTGTCAATATTTGTGGGACTGACCATCTATCAATGTTAAACACTTAGATTCAATCCTGGAAGTGCAAAAATGTCAGTATTTATTCCTAATGCACATTTTCTTTTTTAGAAAGATGACAGTTAATTTTGGAAGTTATTTTCCAACTAAAATCACAACTTCTTGTGTTTTTTCTTTTTCTTATTTTCTAAATTCTGGAATTTGTGTTTGTTTTTTATTCTGTATTTTGCTCTTTTTTGTTTTGTTTTTCAGTTTGTGTTCTTGTGCTTTTGTTTTCTAAAAACATGGAGAAAGAGAATGAATGCATGGAGTTTGGTGGTTGGGGAGCTGGGAAGGATCTAGGAAGAGTTGGGGAGGGGAAACGTCATATTATTTTCTATGAAAAATAGTTTTCATGGAAATTTTAGGTTTTAAAACTGATAATGAATGAACATCCCTTGTTAATCTCAGAGAGATATTATATTTTTTGCTATGTATAAGAGTATGAGATATTACTAGCCTTTCAATTTAGCATTATCGTGAAACAAATTTACAAGCAAGCTCCTTGTATTTCAGTAGATATGACAAGCTCCATTCTCAATTTGAAAATAAAAGGATACATTTTATTAGCAGGAAATGTTTATGGCTTTTCATGGAAGATGTGTGACCTACATAACACCTAAGCATGCTTTCCAGTAGAGATATATTACCTCAACTCTCTTCAGAGCTTATGCAATAAATTCCCTAAACCCTCAAACACAGCAGGGATCAACAAAAAGGTTATATATGATTTTATTACATTCTTTCCATTATCTAGTTCTGTCATAGTTCAAGTTTAAATTTTCAAAGCAAAATAAAATTGAGAGTTATATTTTGAAAGTGCCATAGCCATAAAAAGGAACATACATATACATATACATACACATAATAGGTGAAGAAAATCACTTTCTATGTTCAGTTTTTAAGTTTTACAGTATAGAACATGTACACTGAACTGACAAAAAACCAGATAAATAAGAGAGAAATAGATATTTAATTAAATTGTGTCTTGCACAACAAAACTCAATTGCATCCAAGGATGAATAGCTAAGTGACATGTCATGTATTAGGTTAAAGGAGAATAGGTTTTCTAGTTCTAGGAAGGGGATAAGATATACAATTGGGTCAAGTAAAGTATGGCTTGAATTGCTGGGGTTAAACTTTGTTATCTAGATTTAATTTAGTGCCTATTTGTTGTTTAAGTATCATTCTCCTTCTAGTATAACTAGTAGGCACTGAGAAAACAGCATTTCTACAGGTGAAAATTGAATTAATAAAATGTGAATTTCCTATTCAAAATAAAAATTTGTGTCCTTTTTTAAAAGTTATACCTATGCTTCTTAGATTTTAGTGGCCTTTTGCTAATAGTAACTGATGTCAAAATTGCAGATTTCAATGTGGCATATTCTAATTCTTACTAACTCATATAATCTAGCATTTATAAGTATTTGTAATACTATATCAACTTATTAATTTAAATTATATGCTATCAGTACCTGCATATAGCTGTTAACTAGGGGGAAATGTAGTGCATTAGTTGTTAATAGAGTTGGAAACAAATTGATTTAATGTCATTTAGGACATACAATCCCAAGACACAATACCTTGCAATCTGAGAAAAAACAAAGCAAGAAAATATTTCTGACCTTCGCTGACAATTTTCACACACACACACACACACACACACACACACACACACACACACACACACACACATTCTCTGATCCTGCCTTAAAGTAAGCCACATATTAACCATTTGAGGGATGTCCTTATACGTAAAGAAAGTCTTCAAAGATTCAAAGACACGTTACCAAGTTTTAAGTCCAAGTTACCTGAAACTCAAAATCTAATACTTGATAGACAAGAAGAATTGGTAGAAAAGAAGTGAGAACCAATCCTGAAAAAGATAGAAGGATGTATTTTCAAATAATATAAAAACTTTTATAACAAGGAAAAACAACGACCAGGAAATCGAGGTTACTTGTCCAGTGAGGTCTTCATCCTGTAGTGTGTATGTTCTTTTGCTTTTTTCCATGGAACAATATATGAAATAAATCTCAATGAAGAAGCCTCCTACATACTAAGGATGTGTGAGAATACTTGTCAGAAGACAGCATCATGGGTGTGAAGAGATTTCAAGTTACATAATGAGAACCAAAATTATCTTCCGCTAATTGTAGTCTCTATTAAGATTTACTTACTACAAACTTCTATACCTAACTTAATTAATGTGCTTGTAGCCAAAATTAAACTTCCATATATATTTGTAGACTGGTATCCAAGAATGTTTTAACAAGATACTTGAAGCCTACAGAAGAAACTTTCAAATCTGCTCTAGACTTCCTGATGATTCAACTAATGTGTTTGACAAATGCATTGATTTGCAGTTTTCTTCTGTTCTGTTTCTAACTGCAAAAGTTCATGAAGTTCTTTTAGATCAAAGTATGCTACAATGTTCCTATATACAAGATCAAATATTAGTCACTCATATTTGTAGAGGAAATTTTTAAAAATCATAATAACCTGGCTATAGGAACTACATTTGGCTTCTATGATTGCAGTACAACTGCAATTGTCATTTGTCTGTGTATTAACATAAACCTTCAGGTCATTCTGTCAATTTTAATGAAAAGCACAAGTTTTATGTTCTGTGATATATAGAACTAATGACTAAAGATTCAGGAGACATCATTAGCAGTTAATATCATAACCATTTGCATAGCTCTTCTATTAAAATATAGAATCCCGACAATCCAAAGAGAGAATTCTGTTGCACAGAGACAGGAATCTGGAAAGCAGACTATTGTGTAAATGTTTAGTTGGTGTAACAAAAGTTACTTGAGGAAAATGACTTTCTTTTGATTCCCAATTTGAATCATGTCAGTAGGAGAAATTGGAAGCAACTGATCACATCACATCCACAGTCAAGGAGCAGAGAGTAACGAAAGTTTATACTCAAGCAGCTTTGTGCTTTCTATTGAAGTAAGAGGCTAGTCTAAGGAATTTTCCAACCTCAACTAACTTCACCAGGATAATTCCTTAGGACTATGTCTACAGGCCTCTCTCCTACATGATCCTGTATCCTTTCAGTTTTAATTATATCACAGGTATAAAGACTCAGGCATGATGCAGGCCTGTCCCTGTTACCTGGCAGAATTCACTCAGGCAGTACATTGGTCAGAAAGAAAGACCCCGCCCACTTATGCTCTCTTTACCAACTCTATTTTCTACTCCTCTCCACTCTCTCTCTTTCCAGCTGTTCCCCTGGGGCAGACAGGTCCTCCCTCTCTCTGTCTCTCTGTCTCTCTGTCTCTCTGTGTCTCTGTCTTTGTCTCTCTCTCTCTCTCTCTCTCTCTCTCTCTCTCTCTCTCTCTCTCTTCTCTTCTCTTTCCTTTTCCTTCCCTCCCCATTCTAGCAAAATTTGTCACTTAAGCTCTGTCTGGTGTGTTTGTTCATGGGCTTTCATGGTCACTCTTGCCTGCCATGTAATCTGCCAAGGTTCCCCTCTCATTTTATCAAAGCAACAGGCCTTTACTAATATTCTCTCAATTTTTACTTCATATTTTTATATAATCATGTTTCTGCAATATATATTATATATGTATATTATATATATATATATTTATATATATTATATACGTATATTATATATATATATGTGTGTGTGTGTGTATATATATATATATATATATATATATATATATATATATATACTGTTCAACCCATTTGAGATTTGAGGGGGTCTCATTTTATAATACATGTTTTGTGGGGTATCTTTTTTTAAAAAACAATCTTATTTTAAATTTTGCATACCAATCCCAGTTCCCTCTTTCTTCCCTCCTTCCACTCCACCTACCTTCTCAGAGAGAATGCCTCCCATGGGAGATCAACAATGTCTGCCACATCATTTTGAAGAAGGCCCAAGCCACTCCCACCTGTATCTGTGCTGGGCAAGGTATCCCTCAATAGGGAATGGAAAAGCTAGTTCATACACTAGAGATAAATACTGGTTCCATTGCCAGTGGCCCTATAAACTGTCCAAACCATGCAACTGTCACCCATAATCAAAGGGCAGAGTTCATTTTTATGCAGGTCTCCCACGAGTGACTCTGGAGTCAGCTCCCGCTAGCTTGGATCAGCTATTTTTGATTTTAGCCATTCTGACAGGTCTATGTTAGTAGTGTCTTGATTTACATTTCCCTGATGGCTACAGAGCAATTAATTACTTAAGGGTCTTTGGCCATTCGAGACTTCTCTATTAGAAGCTCTTTGTTTAGATTAGTACCCCATTTGTTAATTCAATTATTTGCTATTTTCCTTTCTAGTTTCTTCAATTCTTTGTATGTTATTGATATTAGCCCTCTACCACATGTGGGGTCGGTAGTTTGTCCTTTCCTCCTATTGACTATGTCCTTTTCATTACAGAAACCTCTCTGTTTCAATAGGTCTCATTTATTTATTGTTGCTCTCAGTGTCTGTACTGCTGGTATAATGTTTAAAAAGTAATCTCCTGTGACAATCTCTTCAAAGATACTTCCCATTTTCTTTTTTATGAGGTTCAGTATGGCTCAAACACCAACTGTGTGTTATGCATTCATTTTCATTGAATTCTAACAGTCTTTAATTTCTTTCTGTGGCTCTGGTGATCCCTCCTCCAGGTGCAGGTAGAGCCAAGACTCAGGTGGTGGCTGCTAATTCATGGGGAACCCTTGGAGGGTGCGAGTAGACTGCTGCCAGGTCTCTAGGATCTTGGCAGGTGATGGTGGGTCTCAGGATGTGCCCCCAGGGGTTAGGGCCTAGAGAGCTGTATGATACCTTTTATGATACAACTTTTGTATGAGAAAGAGGAAATTCTGATCCTAATATCTCATTTACTTTTAAACTTCATCTAATACAGGACTTAAAAATATAGTATCATTACTTTATATTGTAGGACACAATTTAACAGATTTTGGAAGATATTACATAATAATCTATTAAATAATATTATAGTAAATAAGGCAGTTAGCCAGTTACCTGTTAGATTTTGTTTGGTTTCAAGAATTTAGAAATGACCTTTAAAAATCAATTATTCTTTTACTCATTGTCTGGGTTACAATATATGCTCACTGGTCAGTTAAATTATTGTTTTTGGACTACTTCCCAAGAATGAATTGTTTAGAGCATGAAGAAGTTTAGAAATAATTTTTGATTACTCAGGTGAAGACCTTATGCTGTAAAGAATGGCTCATTCTGAATACTGGGAATAAACAATTTTGATTTTCATAGTTGATTTCTTCAAATATGTAGTGGTGGTCCAGGAAAGGAATTCCACATTAGCATAGGTAAAGAAAGTGTGATTATTTATGTTTCCTCTGATGATTGAGAGTATGTTGTTATCAGCTACTCTTTCAACAGATGTGGAACAGGAAAAGTATGGCATAGAAGGTTTTCTGGAGGTTTCCTTTGCAGATCTTATTTAGTTCCTTGTCCACTGATAAAGAGCCAAGTGCCATCTTCCATGTTTTAAATAGTAAGTTAGCACTGCTCTGCCTTCAAGAGTCTCAATCCCAAGGTCATCCTACTATTCACCTGAGCAACCTTTGATGAGTAATTTATATGTTCACAGAAACATTAGTTGTCACTATTTTCCAATAAAAAAATTTTTTTTTGTTCACACATAGAAATCAATTACATTTGAGACACAAAGATAAAAATATTATATATATATGCATAATTAAAATCAAACATAGCTAAATCAAAAATTTAGTATAAAATAATTTTATGAATTAAGAAGATAGCATCCCTAGTAAAGAAGTTAGTAAGCCTGTAAAGTTAAATTTATAAAGAGTTCAACCAATCAGTTCTTAAAGTATATATTATCACTTTACTAGCATTGTTTGTATGTATAAGTTATTGATGAGTGTATTTATTTTCCATTGTATCTTGAAAGAGAAAACAGATATTATTAATTCTGCCAAAGATAAAGACAGTGAAAATGTGTAAGTGATGGTTATCAACTAATTATCAACTTGACTGGATTGAGAAAAACATTGAAAAGATAATAAGGAAGAGAACTGCTATGTACAATGTTGACAGTGTTTGCTAAGACTATCAGACCTATATGTAAGTAGAATCAATAAAAAATGGGAGCCCAATACAATGAATGGGAAAGAAGCATGTTTGTGTGGATCACTCTCTTTTCCCAGCCACCATATGGTCAACAATTTTGCTTCATAAGCTTCTACATGCCATGATACTGAGACCACTAATACCATGAACCAAGCACTAGTAGCACAAGTCTTCATTCTGGGCACTCAGGAGCCACAGCCAGGCAGATCTCTTTACATTTGACGTCTACCTGGTTTACAGAGAGCAAGTTCCAGGACAGCCGGGGCTATAAAATGAAATGCTGTCTTGAAAAAAACAAAAACAAAACAAACAAACAAAAAGGAAAAGAAAAAAACATAGGAAAATCAATGTACCAAGTCAAATACTGTATTCCTTAAGTTGTATCTGTTGAGATTTTCATCCCAACAACAACAAAACTGTGTTACTAAGGTAGTACATAATTAAGAGCTTGGCTGATTTTATATTCAATTCCTAGGTAGTAAACTATAAACTGCTGGAATTTTCCAAGTGGTAGAACTACCTCTGTGGGTCTTAAAACCGCATCTGGTAGCTTAGGGTTATGAGCTACCTCACAGTGCAATGTACCCACCCAGAGGGAAATAAATTGATTAGGCCTATTATAATCAGCCTAACATCAGAGCAGAAATTAGTTGAGGATGGAACTGAATTAAATAATGATGTCTCATTGAATCATAACTACCTATTTCAGTAGAGTCCTTGGGAAAAGAATCTTTAATAACATCCTTGGTTGGTAATACTTTGCAAACAATCTTAGCCTTATATGCCAAGAAGGTAGACTGAGAATCATGGGATGTTCACATTGGAATCATGCCCAGACTTTGCCTTGGGTGTCTCTTCCTTTGGCTGTTATGCAGTATTTTCCTGCATTTTGTGTCATTCTAAAAAATATATGATGATATATTAGGAAACTCAAAATTCATAGCTACTTTGTGCAAAATGGGCATGACCCAGCTCTGAAATTGTAGTTTGTGTATAACTACAACCAGGCTTGTGGAGGACTGGATCTGTCAACTGTGAACTTTGAAGTTAGTTGTACGTGTGACTGAAACTAGAAATTTAGTATCTAATTGAGACACCAGAAACTTTTTTCTGAGTTATCCTTTGTGGTAACACCAACTTTATTGCCAGTAAATGGTCCTATGACTTTCACAGTTTCAGTCTTGACCTGGCTGCAGCAACAAGAAATGAAGAAATGACTCAGAAAAGACAGGATCCTGTAGATCATTCACTCTGATGGAGAAGAGCCAGAAAATCAGAAACATAGCTTTATTGCATATATCTGAATAAAGAGACAGATTTGTCATTGTAGGTAAGTTGTCTCTACAGAGAAGTCTCAGGTTGTAGTCATTGGGGAAGAAGCAGTGATTGATGTTTTATAAACACTTCTAACACCATTATGTTACGAACACATTTTTTCCCAGCCGCTGGTCTGGTCCCACTCTTTGTTCCTCCCTGCTGGCCACCCGGTTCTGCCGTTACGGGATCCCCAATAACACTCTGAGACTCTGTATTTGATACAACCCTGTTGACCAGTTACTATTATTGCTTATGGGCTAGCTCTGTCTTAATGATTAACCCATTTCTACTTACGTAAGTATTTCAATGTGGTCATCTTATCCTAGCGCAGCGGCCAGCATCTTGCTTCCTCTAGGTTCTACATCCTGACTCCTCCTTACTACTTCCTCTTTCATCCTTGTCTCCTAGCCCGCCTATCTTGCTTTCCCATTGGCCCAATGGTGCTTTATTAATTAACCAGTATGAGAAACATATTTACACTATAAAATCTCCCATCAACTGCCAACATCTTTACACCAATCAGAGGAGTCCTTCCCCTGAGCTTATTCTGGAAAGTGCCTTGATATTTCCACTGATGTTCTTGACATGGCCATGCTGACATTAGCAATATGCATTTACTCATGATTTGATCCACTTCACAAGAAGCTGTAAGTTAGAAAAGTGTGGTTAGTGTGTACTCATGTGTACACATGTGAACATGTGTATATATCTTTTATACCCATGCACATAGAACATCATTTCTAGGTGCTGGCAAGGCAGCTCACTTTTGAAGTACTTCATGGAAAGTTCAACCCTCAACATCCAATATAAAAAGACTGACCTTATGGCATCCACTTGCAATTTCAGTACTAACAGGCAATAGGCAAAAATCTAGTTCTTGCTGGCCTTTCTTAATCAATGAATCCAAGCTGACAGTGCCAGAACCTCTCTCAAAACAAATGAGGTGATTGAATAACTGAATACTATTCATTAGCTAAATTAACTAAGCATTTAGCTACATTGTAAAAATGTTTGTTCTAACAGACAAATGTTACTCATAGCTTTAATCAATAAAGTCTCTCTTCTCAGTGAATGGCATTGAATGGCATTGGTTGCCCAAGATGCTGAGAGTAGGGAAGTTGTGAGTACTCAGTCTTAAAAACGACATTTATGCCTTTTTTTTCTATGCTATTTTCCTGCCAGCCTGGTCCCACAGCCATGGTCAGCCCTAAGTAACACAGAGACACTGTATAAATTATGAAACTGTTGGCCATTGGCTATGGTTTCTTATTGGCTAGGTCTGACTTAATTATTAACTCATTTCTATCAATCTAAGTATTTCCACATGGTCTTGGCTTACAGGAAATGCCGAACCTGCATCTCCTTTGCCTGCTACACCTCTGCAGAGAAGAGAGTGATTTCCTGTTTGTCCTTGCTTATATTCTGATTCTACCCAGCTACTTAACATTCTCCCTGTCTGTCCAGACCTCCAGACCTCTATGGTTAGCTAATGGCAGGATCTCACTTCCTGCCAGGCCAATCAGTGTTTTAATCATCAACCAATAAGAGAAACATATATGCAGAAGGACATTCCCAATCACTTGGGAATTTAGTTTAGCAGGCCAACTTCAGGCAGGAGGGCTACAAAACCATCCTCTTGAGAAGACATAGTCATTGCAATCATAGCTATACTATTTACTATGAATTGATTAAGAGAGAGGGTTAAAATTTCTTTCTGTTGGGAAGTTACTTGTGATCCCAACAGGTCCCAATCATTCCAATCTAATGGTTACACTAATGACGTCCCAAAGCAAAATCAAAAGCCACGCCTCTGGTATGAAAGAGGGGCCATTGATAGAGATAGAAAGAAGATAAGAAAGAATGAGGAAGAGTAACAAGAATGCATTATATACAGGTATGAAGTTGTTGAAGAACTATGGAACAAAATAATAAAAGTTATCAGAAAGCCAGGGTGGATGGCTCTCAAGGAATGAAGCTTAAAGTCAACCTGCAACCTTCACATGCACCCACACTCACAGTTTTACAAACATGAATATGTGTATGTGAAGAAAGATAAAGAGTTGGGGGAAGAAAGTGATGGAGAGGGAGAGAATCACATGTGCTTGCTTCTTCAAATGATCCATATCACGATTTTCTTAGGTATTCAGCATCAATATTGCATTGGTGTCATTTCAAAATGTTTCTGCCTCTAGACTTCTCATCAATCTTTTCCTCATTAAAAATCAGTTTTGACAGATAATAGATATGAATGGAGAATTAAATGAGGATATTGAAGAAAGAAAACAAGATAAAGCAAGAACAATAAAGCAACTGAACATTTCTTTATGACCAGCAAATAGTTTTTGGAGATGCCATCAGTATAAGCATAAAGATGACTTGAAATCATACAGCAACATATAAAAATGTCAGGTCAGTTAGTATAATTTTTCTATTTGTATAGATTCATGATGGGAGATGTCATTCTGTAAATATTTTTCTAGTATTGGTTAATGAATAAAGCACATGTTAGAGAAGCATGATAGGAAGGACTAAGAGACAAGGAGGAGAGAGGAAGTAGTAAGGAGGAGTCAGCATGAAGAGACAGGAAAGAGCAGAAGGCTGGCTCTTCTCTCCATTAAGATGAGACTACATGGAAATACTTAGATTAATAGAAATGGGTTAATAATTAAGACAGAGCTAGCCTACAAGAAACTAGCAACTGGCCAACAGCATTATATTAAATACAGAGTCTCAGTGTGTTAACTGGGACTGACTGGTGCTGCTCTGGGCCCAGGTCAGCAGGATAAACCTTACTCGTAACATGTGGTGCTGCGACGTGACTAATAAGAACTTCCACTTAAAATTTAACAAATGCGTAAAAAAGGGTTTTAGAAACAAAAGAACAAAGACAAGCAAGGCTTCTTGCTGACAGCATTTTTCTGGGTTGGACTCTGTTTTGTGAGAGACAAAGATTTGTGTGGCTCCTTTAAGGGAGGTTTCCTGACTCAGCATAAGCCGCAAAAAAATAGCAAGGCTTTTAAAGAGCTCTGCTAACAACTGAATGGTGTGTATGAGAGCTGGCAATGGCAGTGACCATATCTCCAAGCTGGCAGCATGCTGCTGGATGGCAGCTTAGACCAAGAGAGTGAGCAGAGCTCTCAGTGCTGGCGGTAAAATAGCTGCTGCCATCTTGGATAGCCCGTGGCTGAAACAACTGAGGCTTTCATTTTAGCAATATTGTTGTTTAACAGATAAAAGACTGGTGGCCAGAAAAAGATAAAGATTTACAGTCAAGACAGATTTACATTAAGAAAAACCGCTAAAGGTTTATAGTGTGTTTAAAAATATATACAGGCTTGGGAGAGAAATAGAATAAAATGGTTTTAAAAAGACAGAGAATAGCTGGGTGTGGTGGCACATACCTTTAATCAATCCCAGCACTCAGGAGACAGAGGCAAGCAGATCTCTGTGATTTCAAAGTAAACCTGGTATGCAGAGGTTCCAGGACAGATTAAAAGTTACACAGACAAACCCTGTCTCAAAATATGAAAAAATAAAAGTAGAAGAAATAAAGTAATAAAAAAAGCCATGCAAAGATGGAAAGCACAGAGAAACTTTGGATACTATATGCTATTCTGTTGTCTTTAAATTGTTTGTCTGCTGAGGAAATAACAACTGTTAAAACAAATCTTCTGGATTAATCCAATTTACATATTTTAAAAATGCTTTGACTTCAAATTTAAGTTCAAGGACAAGTTACTGGGGAAAAAGATTTCTAATTTTGTTTACACAGAAAATGAAAAGTTGTGGATTCCTTCTAGACTAATGTGGTTAGATCAAGCCAGACTCCCTGAAACAGAGTCCCAGGTGATCCAACATTGAAAACAGGATTTCTGCATCTTCTTAGGATCCCCTTGGCAGTGCCACCTACCAGCAGGAAGCAGTTTGGAAACAACGATGCCCAAATTCCCAAATATAGTTTAAATTTTTTTTTTCATTTAAATGGGGTTGGTTATAAATGGTTATTGTCACAATTAATCTCTTTTTAAAGGTAAAAAGGGAATTATGGTATAGATATGAACACTTTGATTTAGAATATATCTTCATTTATTGATACAATTTAAGATCAGTTTTGTGATATGTATAGTTCTCTTGTTCAGGTACTGTGTTTATATAGCTCATTTAGAATGTAATGTATAATATAACACAGATTATAAATAATTACCTATGATAGTGAAAACTTAGAGTTAAGTTAGTTATGATTTCTAGATATACAGAGATGTATTTGAGAAGAATAGGCATTCTTCAAACCTTTAAAAGACCTACATAATACGGCATTTAAAATGGTTTAGGGATTTTCTTGATATTGAGACATAACTGCTCCTGGGAAAACCACCTTCATCAGAAAGGAAGGTGGACATAGAAGAAACACACGTTGAAGTTTGCTTTCAATATCACAAGACTAGCCATTTGGGCAAGATACTGCTCTTGTCTAGACTGTTTGACTTTATGCTGCATAAACTGGACATGCAGGACCCACAGAAAAGTGACTGCTGATGCAAGATGGACAATACTACAGTGTTCCTGCTTCATGGAAGAGTCTGCCAGACATTCTGGAGGATAAAGAGTAAAGTGACTTACAAACTGCAAATACAGGCAGACAATTTAATGGTTCCTGCTTTGCTGAGGAGTCTTCCAAACACACTATGGCCTATGGGCTGAAGATGGAACATTACAGAAGAATTTGGGTGACTGCCTAGGCGAGTTGCCTCTGTCATTTCTAGAGTTTATATATTATCCTTCTGTGGTCTTTGAAGGAGTTAAAGAGATAGTTATATATAGCATGGTTGTGTATGGCCAAACTCTATAAAGAGTTAATATTCAAGGCAATTTAAATTTCTAGGAAAATTTAATAGAAAAAAAGTAATGTATAAAAATGATTGTTTAAAAGTTAATGAAAGGAATGCTTTTAAGGATAAAATGTAACTGAATAGTAAAACATGAGCTAAAAGATTCTTGTTAATTCTGCTATCAAATTGTATTACACATAAAATTTAACAAAATAAATTATATAAAGATATCCATTATTCTATTATTCAATAAAACAAAATATATTTTAGATGATGGTTTGCTGTATTTTGGCAATTTTTCCACTTGCTTAGAAGTTTCATACTTATCTTACTCTGCTCAGGCAAGCATAGAATTGCATAATGTAATCTAGTGATATTTCAGTGGGAGGTGAAGAGTTGAAAAATATTTCAATATATAATGTGGATTATCTTGTAGTTCATTATGTATTCCAGGCTGGTCTTCAGCTCAAAATCCATTGGTCTCTGACTTTCTGTTTTGGGATTAAAGGCATCTGACATGAAAAAATGAATTTGCTGTAAGTTTTCAAGAAAAGATGACCCAAGTCAAGGTGCCACCAATGCATCAAGGAGTAGTTCATAGTTGAGAAGGGAGCTCCTTCTCACTGTATATACGCTCAGAGATCTCTACTTTCTCAAAAATCATAAATATGTGCAAACACATATATATGATTTTAAAAAAATAGAGCTAGTATACTTAAGTTTGTGATGGAGTGCCATCAAGCCTGCGAATGTGGTTTTGTTTTCTGGAAATCAAATGGTAGAAGAAAATGCAGACTCCTAACAAAGTTGTACCCTGATCTTTTTGTGTACTCAGTGTTACACATGTATTTCCATATGCACAAACACATACAACAAATAAAGTAATTAATACATATTAAATAAATAGTGTGTTAAAAATAAAATGTAGTATGATTATTGATTGACCATTTATTTTCAGCACATCTTAGATATTTAACTGATAGAAGAATTACCACCAATGTAAACTTGGTAGCTCAACTGACTTTCAATAATGTAAGATGAAGGAAAGAAGTTTTAATACATTGCTTACATGTTATAAGAACATAGAGACACAGCTACTAAAGTCCATGTGCCATCATTTGAAATTCTAATAGGTACAATTGCTTTTGAATGGACTTGAAGTATTTGGACCAGCAGGTGTAAGATTAAGATTATGTCCTTTAATATTTTCTTTGTGGTAACAAAGTCCATTCTGAATGAAGCAGACATACTGCTTTATACTTTTTCATGTAAAATCTCAATCATCAATTTTAACTGTTATTTTTATATAAAAACATCTTTTAAACAGTAGACATTTTCTCCAAATACTCATATCTTAGTGTTCATAACCTCTACATGTACCTAAGGAAAGAAAGAACTTCCCTATTTCTATAAAATTGTCTTCCAGTTCCACAATATATTTTCTGATGTAGGCAAATTGCCCTGAATGTAATCAAGGCACTAATTAAAGCATCAGAACCTTGACTCTCCAGAGATTCAGCAATTTTGCATAGTTGTTGCTATAAACAAACTAATGCTTTTCACTGTTATAGAAGGATAAAAATCATTAAAAATTATGATTGCTAATTATACTATATTTTTCATTGAAGTAGTTTTAAGATCAAAATTAAGTTCTTGAATACCCTTTGTTTGTGGAAAACCACTTGTTTGGCAATGGTTACTTTTTAAGAATAAAAAGTAACCTTGAGAATATTCTGAAGTGGTTTTAACAAAATGATGCCTAATACAAGGGTGCTAATGAGTTTGTCTGAACATGTCACATAATGTGGACAACGTTTGTTAGCTCACCTATAACTAATTATATGTAGGTTATATTAGCCTATTCTACTCTAATGGCCATCTTTAAATTCACCCCCCAAACCTACTTGCCATATAAAATATGTGCCAATCATGTTGCACTTGAGAAAATGAAACTGTAGGCATCCACATAAAATGTTTACCTTAGTGATTGAATACACATGTTCTGCATATGGAAGGAAAAACAAAGGAAAATGTTGTACTTCAGAAACCAAGAATAGGACACATGTAGACTCATAAAAAGGAAGCAATCCAAAAATCCCATAGTTGAACCACCATGTCTGGAACAATTCCAGAACTGTTGATGGATAAACAGATGAATCTAGAAACAGCACTGAAAAGCTGAGCACCATATTTGATTCAGGAAATGAACTTCTAAAATGGCCTTACTTTCTGAACTGTCTCACCTTAAGAAACAGCAGTAAGTAAAATTTAGTCTTGGCTTCTAAATCCCAACCCAGAGGAAAGAGAGCACACATGAATGAAAGCTCATAGCAAAATTAAATATTAAAATATAAAATTGTTAAGTGTCTAGAATCGCTCAATATTACATAGTAGGTTGGTATCAAAATGTACCTAAAACAAAGAGAAATTAAGAGACATATTATGATATAGGGCATCAAGAGTCATGAAAACAATAGGCAATGATCCCCAAATCATCCAGAAATAACTAACTTAAACAAAACAGAATTTGGCTCCAAAACCTGGAAAAGTAAATTTGGTATGCCTTGCAATTATTTATTCTCAATTTAAAACTTTTTGCAGGGTATTGTTTCCTCGTATTAACAGATTATTGGCTTATTAATATGTATGAACTGCAAAGATCCACATTGATTTGTGGTTTTGTTTCTATTAGTCCCTGTAATATGTAAATTTCATAGTTTGAAGGAAAGACAAAAAGATCTTATGATGTTTTAATTAGATGCCAGCTGTTTGAATTAAGTTTTTCATGGTACATGCTACCTGTAGGAGAACACAGCTGTTCCTTTCCAAGAAAGAACAGCTGTAATGTTATTGCAATTGTCTACACCATCAAATCTCTATAAAAAGGAAAAAAGGTATGGATATGTTTATTCCTGTGCAATGCAAAGATCATTATAGCATTTAAAAAAAAATCACACGTGGTAGAACTAAATTCCTAATTTCTCTCCATAGGAGAATTGTTTATGGTGCTTCACTAGACAGTACGGAATTTATTTGGCAAAATATTATGGTTTAAAAGCTAGTTCCAATCTTTTAAACTCTCTATAAAGATTATTAAATTAGATATTTATCCAGCTTTTCATGAATTCTTGACAATTTGACCCAGATGTTCCCTTTCACTAGTTCTGTCTCTAGTTACATCTTCAAGGAAAAATATTCTTGTGAAAATATATGAGGCATAATATCAAGGAGAGTCACTCACCCTGTACATTTTTTTTATAATGGAAGGTTTTATAGTAATCTTTGAGATATGTGGTAAAATCACCAAGCCTTCCTAAATTCATCAAAGTTTGCATATATGTTTCTGTATACTTCACATTTACTCAGTTTTTAAAATGCAAGAAATATAGAAACACCAAGTAGTAATTAAAAAAAGAATATTAGACTTAATGTGTTGGTCAAAATATTATCAATTGCATTTTGTGGGTTTCAATTGGAAAGACCTGAATGCTACTCATAACATTGTCTTTGTAATCGGGAATATACTATGTTTCAAAGTAAAGCATAAACTGCTTTAGTTATTAAACCAGGCATTGAGATGAATGCCTTTGACCCCAGTACTTGGGAGGCAGAGGCAGGCAGATGTCTGATTTCAAAGGCCAGATAGGACTATACAGAGAAACTCTGTCTTCAGAACAAACAAGCAAACAAACAAAAAGCAATAGCTTTAGTTCTTTACATGTTTGCTAGCAAGGACTAAGAACAACAATGTATCCCTGAGTTATGTTGTTAAGTTTCACTAGTTGTTCACCATTCATTGTGCTGTTTTGGTAAACAGACTCTAAAGTTACATGCAAATATGGCATTAAAATAATAAGAAATGACTTAAAAAGTCTCTGCTTCTAGTGTTTCTAGCCCACAAGAAACATGATCAAGAAGTGAAATGCCGTAGATCATGCCTAAAACTGTAGTACTTGATAAATTGAGGCTAAAGATCCTAAATTTGAAGCTAGCCTGGACTAAAGAGCAAAGTTAAGGTCATGCTGCATTACAGAATGGGACCCCTTATTAAAATTTTAAAGCTCGTGAATTAGAAATTACATTTGCTTCCAAGTTCCTTAAAACTGCTCAGTCCAGAAACAGCAGTAAAATATTGCAGAGATAAGAAAGAACAAGCTATCAGTACTGATGTTTGATAGACAACTTAAATAACTCATGTAACCTTTCCAGGCTTCAGGATTCTCATACTGAAAAAATGACAATATATTCAGTTTATCACCTTGAGTATTCTGAAAATAAAATGATTCTTACAATAGCTTATAGTCCTTGGTAAAGTTCAAAGGCAAAAAATAAGATCAGGACAAGATGGGCCTGACACTGTGGACCAATCCTTCTGCTCCCATTCAGTAGGGAAGATCAAGGGAACAGTTAGTCATGACTAGAAGGGAGCACTAACATTTAATGAAGAGACCTTAAAAAATGACCTATCCTCCAAGATTTGTAATATATTTTGCATTAATGATGAAACCTGACAAATAGCATTGGAGGTAATTAATCAGTGATGGTTCCTCATTCCAAATGTAGAGCAGAATGAGCAATAACAGCACTGTGTGGACTAATTACTAAGAATATTAAAAAGGTAAGCATGGCTTGGCTCACTGCCCAACAAAAACAAGTCAAGGAATCTCAGGAAAAGTACTCCCTCATTGCCCATTCATAATCATTTCACTAAAAGCAAGGAAGTAAATACTATTTATTGTGATTTGAGAGACAGTGAAAAGCCACGAAATAAGCTTGATTCTAGAGTAAATAAAACTTCAATTACAATATACATTCTTATTTAATGATGCTTCACAGGGGATCCATCTATAGGACTGATTTACAGTTTCTATGAAGTCACTGTCAGCCAACCCATAAATATGGATTCTCATGGGGAAAACTGTTAAAAGAGCAATTGCATTTTCTAGTTTGTATTTTGGTTTTGCTCATTGGGGAGCTGTCTAGCATATTTTAAAAATATATATCAGATACTAATACTATCCAACAAATATTCTCTGCATAGCATACGCAGATAAAATATATTGAAAAGAATATGTAGATTTTCAACTCTGCAACAAATATCAGAGGTAAATGTATGTGAAGAAAAAAGTGTACTTTCACTCATTGTACTAGAGGTTTCAAATAATGTTTCCCTGGCCCTAGCACATAGGACCTGTGATAGCACAGCAGAAGTATGTGGTAGAAGTACTATTGACATCATGGTGGCCCAAATTCAAAAGAAAGAGAGGATACAGACAGAGTTCAGACATAAACTCCAAGAGAATGTCCCCAAATACATAAAGTCCTTCCAGTAGACTCTTTCTTTGTAAAGCAATATTGAATAATGACTGGGATGATTGTGTGACAGTGAAGACCTAAATAAGAAACACAAAATTAAAAAAGGCAAACCCCTTTCCTTTTGAGACATTCCAACAAGCACTGTGTGTATGAATGTGTGTAGTGTGTTTATGTACATGTATGTCTGTGTAGAAAACCTAGTGAGTCTAGGGTTGTGTGAATGCACACCTGTTTAGGTCTGATCAATTGAACTTAGATATCCGATTAGAGGATATCTAGGGATAACAGAATCTTCCTCTTAGCAATCATTGCTTATTAATATCTTCACTTATGGATATGATCTCCTAAAATTTCCCACAATCAAATTGGCATTTGAACTCCTGTGGTTATTAGGTAGGACTATTTTATGCAAGTACACTGTTAGGAGTTCACAATATACCCATACCCTTGTATCTAGAGCATACCACCTCTCTGCTGGTGCCCTGGTTTCTCTTACTTTATACCCTTATCTGTTTTCTAAACCTTAAATGTAATGGTTGCATTATAAATGCATGCATTTGGCAAGGGTAAAACTACATTGAGTTAGTAAAATTATAGTAATAGGTACTTTTCTAGGAATTAAGAACTCTAGGGATCATGGTGTTTGTGACATTTCTAGGTTTACAGAACCAGGAATAAGGGATCTTAAGTTTCCTTAAATAGCTATAGTTTTCCACCACAATATGAATGTTATTGTGGGGTTTTGAATAAGAATGGTTTTTTTTTTACAAGCTCATATATTTGAATACGTAGCAATCAGAGAGTGGAACTTTGATAGTTTTTGAAGAATTAGCAGGTGTGGGCTTATTGGAGGAAGTGTGTCACTGGGCCTAAGATTTGAAGTTTCAAAAACCCATGTTAGACCCAGGCTACTTTCTCTTGCTTGAGGATTCCAATGAATTTCTCAGCTATTGCTCCAAAGTTGATACATATCATGATGATAATGAACTAAACCGCTGAACCTATAAGCAACCCCAAGTCAAT
The DNA here is from genome assembly GCA_030556225.1 of Cricetiscus sungorus. Classification (NCBI taxonomy): domain Eukaryota; kingdom Metazoa; phylum Chordata; class Mammalia; order Rodentia; family Cricetidae; genus Cricetiscus; species Cricetiscus sungorus. Next base: position 39,235,837 of record JANBXA010000600.1, read on the forward strand.
ACTTTTCTTTCTTTTTTTTTCTTTCTTTCTTTTTGCTCCTTCCTTCCTTCCTTCCTTCCTTCCTTCCTTTCTTTCTTTCTTTCTTTCTTTCTTTCTTTCTTTCTTTCTTTCTTTCTTTCTTTCTTTCTTTCTTTCTTTCTTTCTTTTTGTAAGCTTTGAAACCAGCATAAGACCGATCCAGATTCCCTGAATGTGCCTGAATGTGGTGTTAGTTGGAAGGACTGGTAAGTCTATGAATCCTCTGGTAGTGGATCAGTATTTATCCCTAGACTACAAATGAACTTTGGGAGCCCATTCTACATAGGGGGATACTTCTATATGTAGAATGTAGAGAGAGCAGAAAGGGGATGGAATGAGGGTTGGTGAGGGAATAGAGGTGGGGAAACTGATATTGATATGTAAAACAAACTTGTTTCAAATTTAAATTATATGTATATAATTTAAATTAATATATAGATATAGATATTATATATATATATATATGTATATATATATACATATATATATATATATATGCTTTCTTTTTAAAGTATTGCCTTGGTCATAGAGTCAATTCAGAGCAATAGAACAGTGGCATTTGCTGTGACAGCACTGAAGATGTGTTGCTAGACTAGTCATTGACACATGTTATAGGCTCTGCAGCCAGCTAGGACTAGTAACTGCTTTATTTTTCTTTTTTTTTGGATATTATGAAATCTGAAATCTGTTTCTCAGAAGGGGTCTTCCAGGTCACTTTTAGCTTAATGCTTCCATGTCCTGTGTTCAAAGTGTCTGGTATCAGCAACATGGCCTCACATTTTTTCTTTTTCCTTTTAATTTTTTTAATATATTTTTTATTTTACATATTGATCCTAATTCCCTCTCCCCACCCCACATCCTACTATGTCCCTCACTGACCACCCGTACCATCCCCCATCCACTTTTAACTAATGGAAGGCAATTATAGCCAATGGCAGCAGCCTTTATCATTTTCAGAATCTCTTAGACAACCCCTGACTAACAACTGTACAAGGAAATTTTCCTTACTTATAGCACTGGTGGATTTGTTACAGAGTCTACAGTTCTTATAAGGCCATTGTTAACTTATGTAGTAGTGTAATTGCATTTAAAATATACACAGAAACACACAAACACACATAAAGTGCATTTTTAACTCAGCTTACAAAATAGTGTTTCCTATGATATTTAGAAACATTTTTGGTGTTATTTGTGGTCCTGCTCATTCCTCCAGCTCCCTCTATATTACCCTCCCTCACTAGTAAATATCTCTTCTCTTTTCTGCCTTTATCTCTTCACAGCACTTATGCTGTCCTGTTACATCTCTAGGTTTTACTCTCCACACCAAACTCTTTCTACATTACTGTCTATATTTTTATCTATGTTATATAGTCATATCAAAAACTTGAAGTTAGGGTTCACAAATATGTGTATTTGTCTCTCTAGTTCAAGGCTACATTATCCAACAAAATATTTTACAGGGTCATATATTTATCCACAAATTTCAATTTTTCTTTACAATTGAAAAGAATTAGGTTATGTATATGTACCATATTTTGATAATCTATTCACCAGTGGAAGGATTTCTAGGGTGTTTCCATTTCCTTATTGTTGTGAATAGAACAACAATGCACATCACTAAGGAAATATACTTGTAGTATGATATCGTGTTTTTGTGTACATGCAGGGTTAGTATACCTGGGTCATGTGGTAGGCCTATTTTATTAATATTTTTGAGGATTGTCTATACTCATTGATGGAGGGGTCCCATTCCACAACTAGCTTTCCAGCATTTGTAGCCATTTTCTTGATGTTCACTCAATGTAACTGGGTAAGATGAAAATATCAAAATAATTATTTCATCATCTTCTTCTTCTATTTTTCCTCCTTTTTTATCTTTTGTTCTTCTCCTCCTTCTTTTCCTTCTTCTCCCCTCCTCCTCCTTCTGCTTACCCCAATTCCAAATTCTTCCAGACTTCCTGACCTCACCACTCACCAAATCTATTCTTTTTTCTTGCTGTCACTGGAAAGCTAACATGCAACTCAATAATAATAAGGAAGATAAAATCACAGGAAATAGGATAGGAAAAATGAAGTTATTTAAAAATATTTGCATGTAATGTCTTTCCCTGCTTTCCTCCTAGGTAAAACAGAACTTGCTTTCCATAGTATCTGTTAATATTGTCCTTAAGAACAGCCTATCCATTGTGTGTTTCAACTTCACTCTTAGTTATATTTTTGAAACCATTTTGTTGTCTTGATTTTCATTTTTAATGAGAGTGGATTCTTTTCATAAATAGTCTGATTATGTAGTTTCTCCCTCTCCAGCTTCTCCCAGACCAAGCCCACCTCCCCACTGAGCCAAATCTGCATATAACTTTTATTAATTTCTCACATTAGAGATAAAATAGGCTTCTAAAAGTAAAAACATAATAAAATGAAAACAAATAAACACAGATAAGACAAAACAAACAAATGAGCAGAAAAAAAACAAATAGGCAAAGACACAAGCAGAAGAAACTCATAGACAATGAGATACACACAATGACCTACAAAGAAATTCTTTAAAAACATAAAATAATACATAAGCAAAAAATTTGTAGTATAAGAAAAGCAAAGAACAACAAAGACAGACAAAGCATCATGAGAGAAAAATAAAAATGAAATAAAAGAAATACCTCTAACAATATCATTAACATCGAGTTTGTTTTGCATTGGCCATCTACTACTGGGCGTGTGGCCTGGCCTTACAAATCATTTGTATACCATTAGACTCTCTTGGATACTACTAATTATCCATTTGTGAGTGGTTATCAGTTGGAATTAACTTCTGGGTTATGGTTGTGGGCTTGTGTCCACTTCCATTCTCAGCATTGGAACCCTATCAGGCTCTGCCTTGTGAAACCTCTGACCATACTGCCACAGTCTCTGTGAGCTTATATGTACATCAGTCCTACTGTGTCTAGGACCTCAGTGCTCATAATCCCATCTAACTCTTAAAATCTTCTTGCATTCTTTTCCACAGATTCCCTGAGCTGTGAGGAGAGGGAATTGATGGAGACATCACATTTAGCACTGAGTGTTTCAAGATCTTTCACACTGAATGTTGTCCAGCTGTGGATCTCTGTGTTTGTTCCCTTTTTAGCATAAGTTGTCATATGTTTTATTGACCTTGGCCCTTCTAACTAATGTAAGATGAAATTCAAAATAGTTTTGTTTTCATTTCACTGATGACTAAAAATATCAAATTGAGAAATACTAAAAAGTATTTCTCAAACATTTGAGTTTCTTGTTTTGAGATTTCTCTGTTTAGATCTCTATTCTATTTTTAAAATGATTTATTGTATTAATATCTAGTTTTTGTATTTTCTTTATATATTTTGAATATTAGCCCCCTACTAGTTATGTATTTGGTAAAAATCTTTTTCCATAATGTTACCTGCCACTTTGACTCTTGTTTCCCTACCCCTTTTTCATCTGTGATTTTATTATTTGGGGTGTTCCCTTTTCTTTTTTGTTAATTTGGCTAAGGATTTGTCAAACATACTAATTTTCTAAACTTCCTATAGTTTGTTCTTTGTATGTACTATTTTGTTTTTGTTGGTGTTTCTATTTTATAGATTTCATCTCTGAGTTTGATTATTTTTACAATATGCTCCATCACTCCTCTTGTTATTTATTTTATTCTTTTCTGTTGTTGTTGTAGTTAATAGCTGTCAGGAGTTCTAAGTTAGTAATATGAGATCTATGTCTCTTTTGTCGATGTAAATTATTAGTGCTATGATCTTGTTTTTGCTAACTAGCTACATTGTGTTCCATAAATTGTGTTATGCAGTGTTTTCATTTTCACTTAATGTTTTAAAGTTTTTCCATTTTAAGATTTCTGTCTTGGCCAAATTTTTCATCTAATGGTAACTAGTTCAGTTTTTATGAATTTTCTTGTTTCTGTTGTTGATGATATCCATCTTGAATCTGTGGTCATCAGATAGGATGCAGGTTGCTATTTCAATTTTCTTGCATTTGTTAAAATTTCTTTGTGTCTGAGTATGTGACCAGTTTTGAAGAATGTTCTACAAGCTACTGAGGAAAAGGTATATTTTTGTGTTTTTGTGTGTAAAGTTCTCTAAATATGTTATTTTCTTTTGTCATGTGACATCTTATATTTAAAGAGGCGCTTTTCGATAGGCTAGTCTTCCATAACCTCTTTCTTAATGTGTTTGTTATTGGTATATAGAAAGTCTACTGATTTATCATTTGATTTTTCTTATTCAGATAATTAGTGTTTTATGGGTACTCAGAGATAATAGTGGGTAGCAAGCACTTAATAAATATTCTGTTCAATTAAAAGTTTATCTATAAAATTAAGACAGAGATCCTTTAGGGATCAGGAAGTACAAATGATGAATTTATTTTAAAAAATACTTTAAATAGGAAATAGATAATAAAATCTACAATAAACAGTAGTGACATGCTCTGGAAAACACACAGAATATGATTTCCATGTTCACTACAATAATATATAAATTTCTGATTTTAAGAACATGCTATTAAGAAATGAAGAAGAGAACACACAATATATAATTTCTACCTAGGAATAATGGAAAATTCATAGAAATTGTTATTACTGAGAAATGTCAAACATTAACTTTACTGAAAATTTAATAAACTTAAGAAATCAATACAAAATTAATTATATAAGGAACCAAAATAAGCCATGATAGCATATTATCACCAAATACAAAGGCATAATAAGATATTAAATGTGGAAAATAAACAAAATCTAAAGGTAAATTCTATGTGTGCCAACAGGCTAGAGGACAACAGATCTCTGAATGGTTAAAATATTCCTAATTTTGATGGAATATATTAATGCACACATCCTGAAACTCAGTGAAGTACAAACAGAATTAACCCTAAGTAATTCACACCAGATATAATGAATCTGCTAAATGAAGATGATAAATTAAGAATCTTATAGGCAGAACCATTGTACCATGTGCAAGAAATTCATAAAAGTATTGAAAATTATTTTGTTATATCATCTCCAAGCTACCAACATCAGTCTCTATGCATGCTTATTACTAGATAAAAGTCAGAACATGTTGAACACAAAGCACTGTAATATCATGGCAGTCATTATAATATCTAAGTAAAGTTCTAATATCTAAGTAATATCCTTAAATATATCTAATACCTAAGGATATATAGACTGTGTACATATAGGACAAAAGGAATGATTTCTTCTTTAGACAAGATGGAGAAGGACAGTACATGTATTCATCATGCTACTTCAAATGTTACATAGATTAATATGAGTTACTTATTTCTGATATATTTGAGATAGTATACATGGGTAATACAAAGAATGAGAATAGAGGTGAGAACTACAGCCCATATTTATGTGTTTGCATGTGTTAACTGTTGTTTACATTTGGTGTGTTCTGCCATTTTAACTTATTTTTGTGATATGTGGTATTGTAGCTTCTTGGACCCAATTAATTACTGTACAGAAAACAGAAAGTATAATTTATCTGTTTATAATTTAGTTCCTAATCATGGACAATGACATTGAGTACAAGGACAAATAACACCAAAGGAGCATATTAGTGTTCCTTTTTACAGGGTGCAAATGTATTTTGAAAGACATAAAAATGTTAATATTCTTAAGTTCTGTAAGGTTGGTTTCCCAATGGTTTCTAATAACTTACTGTAGCTAGGGTATCTTGAAATATTATCTTGTATACTTTTTGAACTCTAACAGTAGCAGTCTCTTCCTAATAAAAAGAACTAATAAAAAGAACATTGCTGCATAATGTTTCTTTATTTAAGTTTAGTCATAGTGTCTTTATTTTATATACATATCAATGACTATTCATGTCATCTGAGTATACCTTCTGTAATTACATATATATATACATAATTATATAATTTGTCTTTTGGGATACACACTAGTTGAAGTGAGATTTCTCTTTTCAACATTTCAACTACTAGTTGGTTATTTATGAGAGAATATTTTAAAATTCAATACAGTGAAATCTCATCTAAAAAACAGAGTTTTATTTTTCACCATCACAATGACAATATTTATTTTTTATCGTACTTTGCAGACTTGTGTCTGATTTGAATTAATTCATAACCATTGTTTGGGAGACTTCATGACAGTATTTTGAGCATTCCTAACTTTATTTCATTTCAGTTTTCAGTAGCTTTTTCATACCTATTTCTTCTGTTCTTTCTTATTGCAATAACATTTTATTTTTCATTATGATAGGTTTGTTTTAACCCATGTGTCTTTTTCTTTATATTTCAGAGTTAATACCTTTAAAAAATCATGTGCCAATGTGTCCAGGCATGCATGCATGCATGCCTTTATTGGTCAGAGAACTTGTGAAAATGGTTTGTCTCTTTGCAACCATGTGGGCTCTCTGAATTGGAATTATATCAACAGAAAATTTTAAAGTTGGCTTTTTTACTCAAAGAACATTCTTGAATGTGATAATTCTGCTTTTTCTGTAGAAGAATAAAAAGCATAAACCTGTTAGGGTGACAAACCAACTGGAGCTTACAACTATCTTGGAGAAGTTTTGATTTGAACAGCTGGTTTATCTAACCTTCAAATCTGACCAGAACCAGATCTTGTTTTTGTAAGAGCTTCAGGAACTGCAGAATCATCATGAATATTGAGTATTCACCAAGAATTAGTGAATCCTTGATGGCAAGAAAAAGTAACTGATACACATATGATATATACTGTTGTATATATGTATATATGCATGTGTGTATGTATGTATATATGTATTTAAGAAACTAAATATATTGAAAACTGCTTTTAGATAGTTCAAGAAATGTGAATATAAATTCTCCCAAAGTAAAATATTGTTTCTATCTGGAATATTCTGTCTCTAATCAAATCAGGAATATCATTGTTACTGGAGCTTTTTTTTTTTTTGTAACATATACCTTTCCTTGGGTAAGTGGAAAATGCGTGTATGGAGAATGCTTTAATTGATTTTATATTTCATCATACTCCATGCATTTGACTTATCAACTGTACATGTTATCATGGGAAGTATTGCAGAAATTCTATGATAAATGTTTTGCTTGTACACATTTTACAGTCTGTATTATAGTTATACAGAAAACTATAATATAGTCAGGAAGAGTTTTGTCTAAGTACAAAAAATCAACTATGAAGCTATCTATTTCTCTCTTCTCCTTGCAAGCTTATCCCAATCCTCATTTTAGTGATAAAATTAAATTGTCCTAGTGATTTCTTTTTAGGGTTCAGAACAATTATTGACCACATCACTTCTATGACACATAGTATTTGTTGTGTTATAAACTATAGGCAGTGAATAAATTCATGAAAAAGAATGTGCATGTGCTGGCCTTGGTAAACTGAAGACCATTACTGAATCTGTAGAGCAAGGAAAAGGAAAGAAGCATCTGGCTGATTGAGCACAACTTATACAACCTTCCTGCTCATTATCACATTAAACATCCCTATTTTTCCTGACAAAGCTTCCTTTTTATTTGTCCTCCTTTCTATTTCTCTTTCCAAACCATTTCATATTCTCTTCCTTTCTTTTTTATAAGTATAATCTTTTTTGTTCATTAACTGTTGTTATGACCATGTGTGTGTTTGTTCTTAAATACATATATACAACTAACATTACTGTCTAAGCATGACTTAAACAATGGTTACACCCATAGAAATACTAACATGGATGGGGGAAATCTTTCAAAACCAACACAAGGAATTATAGAAAACTAAGGAATTTTGGTAGGGAGAGAAATAGTCTTCCCAGGGAAGATCATATCAACTGATTATCTATTAACAAATGCTCAGCCCTGAAAAATACATGATTTTTTAAACTGTCCATTTGTTTGTTTTTTGTTTGTTGGGGGTGTATGTAGCTTTGTGATAGGGTTTCTCTGTGTAGCTTTGGCTGTCCTGGTACTCACACTGTAGAACAGAATGACTTTGAACTAACAGAGATCCAACTACCTTTGCCTTTCTGATTGCTGGGCTTAAAGAATTGCACCATTACTGCCAGTTTATCCTGTCCAAATTTTATGTGTAATATAAGTAACCATACTTATTTTCAATTACATCACTCCCAATACAGTTATTTTTATTTAAAATGTCTTACCATTAGTTAAAAGTGATGGTTTTGTTTGCTAACAATATTGACCTAAAGTAGCTAAATAAGCTTGCCACCAAATGGAGGCACATTGTTAACTTATGGGAAAGAAGAATAATTTAGTGTTGGCTTCTAAACTCTCTTGCTTACTCCTTTTGTGGTGAACAGAGAAGCTTATTCAAGCTGAATGTTTTGTCTGGGCTTCTATTCCATTGCAATAAGCATATGAATGGTTGACAAATAGCTTTCAGGCTACTTTCAAACAAAATGAGACTCTAGATATTCCTTCTGCAGGTGTCTTAAGATAAAACTTCAAATTAAAAATAAAAGGTTGATGCATTTGCATTTCTTGAGTCAAATGAAAGAAAATATTTTCAATGATGAGAGACATACTTGGAGTCTCTTTTGGATATCTTAAGCTCTGGCTTAGTTCAATGTAGGGATGTGGAGTGATTTGAAATTCAAATTATCCAGTTGTCTGTACTACTGCAGTAAAAACAACCTTATTAACTTTCAACTGCTGTAATATATTGGTCAAGAGCTGATGTTTTTGATGCTTATTTTGGGTCTTCTTTTTAATCAAAGGGATAGAGAATGTTCTATCAGGGTATTAATATTGCATTATCATGCACTCTGTATTAAAATTATAATGATACAACAAAACTTCTCCTCAGGGACCGTGAGTTCCTGCTTCCACAGATGTTCCTGTTGCTAGGGAGGCAAGTGTAGATGTGTGGAGCTGGCAAAGCTGGAGCTGTAATGACATGATGACTTCAAAATGGCAGTGTAGAGGATGAAAATGGGAAATTAATGTTTTTCATTGAGCAACTTTGCTTATAATTGAACTGTGCTACTTTTCCAGGTGAATGTTGTTGCCTTAGGTTTCCAGGGAATCTGTTTGTAATGGTTATTTCTGTCTCTCGAAAATGACACCTCATTAAGATGACTATCTCCTGGCAGTCTTACCTTATAAGATGTTTGTTCATCAAAAGCAGGTTAACAAAACAAGAGGATTTTACAGTTGCTTTTCCCCATGTAAAATATAAATGATGTGATGAGCTATATTGAAATACCTTGCATATGGGAAGGCACTCGTATGATAAGATATACATATTAAAACACTATAACAAATAGTATTGACAGAAAATGTAAGATAATTTTTGGCACAGAAGCAACCAAAAGACAGGCAATGTCTTTGTATGAAGTAGCAAGCATGAATGAGACTCTCCATTCAGATTTGTGATCAAAACTGTTATTAAGGACTTTTTTTCTGTTAAAATTATATATAATTCATTATATATTCATTTTAACTTATGCTTTAACAAATACAACTTTAACAAAGCTTATAGTGGTATTTCTTTTTTGTTATTATTTTTTATTTTTTAGTTGAAAATACATTTTCTTTTATACAACATATTCTGGTTATGGTATACCCTCCCACTATTCTTAGATCCTCCTAATTGCTCAACCACCTAAATCCACACCCTTTCTTCATTAGAAAACAAGAATGATAGTATTTCTAAATGTATTTGCAATGGTAAAACATAGAAATAAAAGTGAATCTAAATCACTAACATTTCATATTAGCATTGTGGGTTTATGTGTACTGATGCTATTAAAAGAGGCATATCATAAGAGGTAGGATCTTGAAGAGACTGTGGACAACTGTGGAAAGATATGACATAACTTTATTCACCAGCACGTGGTCTGCAGGCAAGAAACTGTCAGCAAGTACCCAGGCACATACCAGCACTCATAGGCTTAGTACAGTCAGACACACATAACAGATGTGTCTCACAGAGGTAGACATACAGGCATACAGACAAGAAGGAAGTCTGACAAGACAGAGGCAAAGGGATCAAGAGAAGGCTTGAGCCTCTGTAAAGTGTCATAACTTGTAAAATAGTTAAACAACATATGGCATCACTCTTTGCTTTGGGTTTCCTAGACATCAAGAGTCAAGCATTTTGGGCTGACTCATAGCCCTCATATGTCCAGGCATAGCCATCTTAGTCTGGCTATCAATGTCAAAATATCTAAACTTGCCCATAAAGCCCTCTGTCCTATCATTTGATCTCTTTTATGAGATTTGGTGTTTAATCAAAACAAGTACTTAGGGTACTTAGGGTACTCTTTGGGATCATAGTCAACAGTAACAATGTAGAGAACAACACTTTTTTTCTTATTGTTTTGTAGGTTCTAAATCTCTGTATGTTACTTGGACTCTCAGGCCCATTAAGAACTTAGGTACTCATATGTATAGCTTTTTATGCTGTTTCCTTTCCATATGATCTTGAGTTTCTTTCTGACTAGTTGATATGTAATTTTAACTCATTCCACTTATTGTATTAGTCAACCTTTGATTTTGCAAAATAACATAAGTCAATAGTTGTACTGTAGCTGCCTTCCTCATGAATTATGGGATCCTATGGAAACTGTCAGTTTACTGGGTATCTATTTCCTGAGGGTTCATATCTTTTACTATTATGTATATATTACTGGTCTCAAGACCTTTTATAATTACTAATTAGTTGCCTCTCCTTGATACAAATAAGTTATGTTGTTCATGATTCATCCCCATGATTTTAGAGCTGTTCTCAGAGCAACTATCAAAATCACTACCACAAATTCCCAATCTGCAAGAAGATGGGAGGTTAGCTAAGTATTATGGACATAAACATGCAAAGTGAACACAATAGACCCATGAATCTATGTCAGAACTTCAAGTTCTGAGTCACCAAACTATGACAAATAGTAGACATGAATATGGCATGACAAATGTTCACTGTAGACCCTTTCCAGGTAAAGGCAAATTTTACTTGGCCCATTATGTAGTGGTAACAACCCAAAGTCTTACTCATTCAAGAAGCCGTCAGGTGCATAATAGATGGCACAGTTGCATGCATGGGTAGAGTCACCCTATTCACTTTTCAGGCATTTTCTAGTCTGGCTCCAAGAAAAGCCACACAGAGGCATTACATGTTTAGGATACACTTACCTTGGAATAAGTTCTAGGTGCTGAGATCCAAAGTAGTTGTTTACATTCCCAGAGCTTTGGGTATCAGTCACTAGTAGGCACTGTAGAGTGAAGAGCACTTATTACCTGCAGGGTTCTTAGCCACCTGGTGTGTTGCTCCCACATTCAGGCTCATTGTTTCCAGGAGATAGACACTTCTATCACTGGGAAGGCTTGCACTTTCTCTTTATATCTTAAGTCAGTGTTGGAGTTTCCTTTACTCAATATAAAGAATCAATGTTATAAAGAGTTGTTTCTTCAAAAGAAAAAGCAACAACATAGACAAACCTTTATCAAAACTAACCAAAGGCAGAGAGAGCATACAAATGAACAAAATCAGAAATGAAAAGGAGAACATAACAAGGGACAGAGAAGAATTCCGGGGAACCTTCACATCATACTTTGAAAACCTGTGCTCCACCAAATTCAAAAATTTCATAGAAATGGACTTACCAAAATTAAACAAAGAACAGTATAACAATTTAAATGTATCTATAAATGCTAATGAAATAAAATCAGTTGTCAAATTTCTTCCAATAAAACAACAACAACAAAAAGCCTAGGGCCAGATGGTTTCAGTGCAGAATTGTACGTGCCTACCCCTGTCAGCAAGGAAGACGCGACTTCGGGAAGATCTTCTTCATGCAGTTTTAATCAGGACCCTTGAACATGTTCTTCTGACCTGTGGGGGCCCGGGAGACCCCTGCACAGGCTTAAATCTCCTTGCCCAAACCAACCCCAGTGAGCTATGTGGACCCTGCAGATAGGCTACTCTAATGCAGAAGCAGACATGCTGAACAGACTTAACCAAATAAGGGCTTGTTTACACCAGAGAGCACTCACCCTCAGGGAGGTGGAAGCCAAGGCAGAAGCCAGTGCCATCTTTAAGGCATGGCACTTCACAGCTCTCTACACATAATTCTACCAGAAATTCAAAGAAGAGACAATACCAATACTCCTCAAAGTGTTCCACAGAACACAAGCAAAAGGTTCATTGCCAAATTCTGTTTACAGGGCTGCAACTACTTTGGTACTAAGCTACACAAAGACACAACTAAGAAAGAAAGCTACAGACCAATATCCCTCATGATCATAGATGCAATAATACTCAATAAAATACTGGCAAATCAAATCCAAGAACACATCAGAAAAATTATCCACAATGATCAAATAGGTTTCTTCCCAGGGATGCAGGGATGATTCGACATAAGAAAATCCATGAATGTAATCCACCACATAAACAAACTTAAAAAGAAAAACCATGTGATCATTTCTCTAGATGCTGAAAAGCCATTGACAAAGTCCAACACTCCTTCAGTCACCTATGTTCATAGCAGCATTATTTGTAATAGCCAGAAACTATTTAGTTAGGAAGTAACTAAATATCATTCAACTGAAGAATATTTGGAGAAAATTACATTTACATAATTAAGTACTACTCAGCAGAAAAAAAAAACAACAGTGGAATCTTGAAATTCACAAGCAAATGGATGGAACTAGAAGAAACCATCCTGAGTGAGGAAACTCATTCACAAAAATACAAACATGGTATGTATTCACTCATATGTGGATTTTAGGCATAGAGCAAAAGATCACTATCCTATAATCTGCACCAATAGAAAAGCTAGCAAACAAGGAAGACCCTAAAAGGGGCATACAAGGTTCCCCTGAGAAGTTAAAGGGTCAAGATCTCTTGAACAAATTAGATGCAGGGGGAAGTTTGAGGGAATTAGAAAGAGAAGGGAAAGATGGGAGGGGAGAGGAGGACATGAGGGAGTAAAAAGATTCAGGCAGGGAAAGTATAAAGAAGAATGAGAAAAAGAGATACCGTTAATAGAGGCTGCCATTATAAGTTGAAAGAGAAACCTGGCACTAGGGAAATGTCCAGAGATCTACAAGGATCACTCCAAATAACAATCTAAGGAATAGTGGAATAGAAATCAATGACTACCTAATATGTTATCATAGAGCCTTATCCAGTAGCTGACAGGAGTAGATATCTAAAGCTAAACACCAAGCCAAACTCCTTGAATCTAGTCGTAGAGCGGGAGGTGTTATGAGCAAAAGAATCAAGACCAGGCTTGGGAAACCCACAAAAGCAACTGGCCTGAACAAGGGGGATCTCATGCATCCCAGTCTGATAGTGGCGAAACTAGCATAGGACAGACCCAAACACCCTGAATGTGGGTGTTAGTTAGGAGGACTGTGCAGTCTGTAGGGCCTGTGGTAGTGGGTTAGGATTTATCTCTAGTTTACAAATGGACTTTGGGAGCCCATTCCTCATAAGTTGGATACTCTCAGCCTAGAGACTATGCCTAGGCTCTGCTCTAAATGATATGACAAAGTTTGAAGTTGCCCCAAGGAAGTCCTCACGCTGCCAGTGGAGCTAATAGGGGATGGGATGGGGGATTGAGAGGACAGGGGAGGAGAGAAGGGTGAAGGAAGTGGGATAGATGTGTTAAAACAAGCTTGTTTCAAATTTAAATAAAAATATTATCAAAAAAAGGAAGAATCAGAATTCAAAAATCTCACCTGTTCACATGAATCTCATGTAGTGGAGGAGAATTTCCTTTCCTCATAATATACTAGTTTTTCTGCAATAACATGTAAAGAGCTTCTTCATGCAGTAGCTAGATCTAGTTTATAACAATGAACTGATTTTAAATGAGCCATAGTGTTTGAGTAGGGACTGCTGGGGGCCAGCCTAAGCTCTAGTTCAGGTCCTGAGACAGGGAAGGAACATTGTTCAAGGAAAGATCTAATCACCAGATTGTACTCAAGTGGCCCTGGATAGCTCCAGATATCTTTATTTTTACTTTAGTAGTATTTATTTTTCTAGCAGGGATATACAGACAGCTGTATTCTAGGCTCCTATTTTGGACTTTTTAAAAATAATGCATTTTTAAAAAATATTTTTCTTATTTTAAAATTGATCCCAGTTCCCTCTCCCTCTCTCCCTTCCTCTCTCACCCCTACCATGACCCCTGACCACCTTCCCATCCCACCCAAACCCCCCCACTCCACAGGGAGAGTGATGCCTTCCAGGAGAGGCATGCTTTTAGAAATACATCATAATCATTATTATAGTTCCCATTGTTCCCCTTTATGTTTCCCCAAATGCACTTTCTCAACCCCTACATAACCTTATTCTAGACATAGAGTTCAGCATTTATTTAACTTCATTATTTAGAAATTTTTAATTTTTTTCTTATTATACGAATCTATCCCAGTTTCCTTTCCCTCCCATCCTATCATGCCTCCTGACACCTCCTTTCCATTCTGAGATTAGGAGGTGTAGTTAGTAATTCCACATAAGAAATTTGAGAGCCATTAACCCCCTGTTAAATCTTAGGGGAAAACATTTGAGAAAGAACAGAAAAATTACAGGGAAAATTACAGCTCCTACATGTGTGACTCACAAAGTAAAACCAAAAACCACCCAATGAGTCAATATGGCAATGAGAGAGAAAAGATCCTGAAAGCCACATGAATTGTGCAAATTCCTATGCTTTCTTATGGTCTACTGGTGCTTGCCAAATGAGAATCCATTTCCATTGTTGCCTTGTACTAAGGAAACCCTTTAGACAGGTAGTCATATGCTAATCCAAGACTAAACTGCATTCCAAACAACTGAATACAGTACAGATGAGGGAGGAAGCAGGGGGCATCTTGGGAAATGACTGGGAACTGTGACTAATGAGAGCATCAAGCGATGGATGTTCAGGGAGCTAAGCTGTAAAGATTGTTTGGCAAGTGCATTAGAGCAAGATAGTAAATGAATCTACATTGGACTGTGTCCATTTTCCACAGAAAGTGTTAATGCTTTGGGACACCGGGCTTATACAGAAATAGAACAAAGAAAATTCTGTCCCCTGCTATTATGAACAAAAATATTTTTTGCTGGTTATAATATATTAAGACAAGTTACACAGGAAACAGTGAAGTTCTGAAATCAATAGTCAGAAACATCACAACAAAGAAAAATGAAAAAGCCAGACAAAGAATTTGGCCCCGCAGCATTTGCCTTGGGGTTTTCTGTAAACTTCAGTGACAATGAACTTCTTACTGATAGAATAAAGGAGAGAGGCAAGGCTGTGGGTTTAGTTTAATAGAAGATGTTGTATAAATCTTGAGAAACAAAATGTGAACCAAAACAAACTATACTTAAGGAAGAATATACCCCTTCAACCTTACCCAGAGTGGAATGGGAATAAGAAAAAGTACAAAATAAACATGAAATCTGAACACACACTTTTGATGTCTTGGGGAATTTCATTTAAATATGTAGCTTGAATCCTTAAGGCAGAAATAAAATCGGAGGTTTTTGTGCCTTCCAATGTTTGGGTGCTCCAAATGTAGACCTATGTGGAGAATGACAGCAACAACATGGTTATGAGATAATCACTGAGCAATGCTTATGAGATAACACAAACCAACCAATGCTACATCTCAGAAATTTGAAAGGTAAGAAAATAAAAAAGCATATAAAGCATATAAAGAGTATATATATATATATATATATATATATATATATATATATATATATATATTCTAAAGACAAACCCAACATACAGGATGGCAATAGTCCCTTTCTACCAAATGACAATTCAATTGTCTTTTCGCTTCTTTAAAACAGAAACTAAATTCATGAAAAAGGTGAAAAATATCTTAACAATGTTAGGAAGTATAATTATACATCCGGAAGTATGTGTCCATTGAAGATCTTTTTACAGGTGAAAATGAAAACAATTTCAAATATGTGATAACTGAACAGAGCTTTACTAGATAGATTGGATATTGTATAATTTTAGAAAGAAAAGCATAAAATCCCAGAGGAAACATGAGAGATGGCATACCAATTTTGATAAGCACATTAGTAACTTAACAAGTACTTATTGCTAACTAACTCCACTAGTAATATCAAATTTATAGAGTTAAAATAGTAAGAAAAATAAATTTATTTATAAATAAATAAATCAGGAGTATACAGATTAAATAAAGGAGATAACTATGAATTTTAAGGTGTACCAATGATTATTGATTTGGAATTGAGATAAAAATTGTGATTAAATGGGTATTTCACTCATTATATAACAATGTGATCAAAAATAGCTGTAAATAACTTAAACAAGAATATACAGAGTCACCAAACCTACAATAGTAAAATCTATACAATGATGAAAGAAATTGTATTAAAAGTCATAAAAAGCTTATCACAAAAATTATTATGAGTCATTCAAAAATCATTCGATGAATGCTTCTTGTATCATAAGAATGTGCTGAAGATTGCCAGGCACCTTTAGAAACTAAGAACCCATAATGGTTTTCTGACAGTCCTTGTTCTAAAGATATTTATGTAAGGATATTCTTCATTTAAGGACTTGGCAGTCTTTGTAATGAGTTTGGACATTATCATAGCAAAAGGAAACTAAGAAAGAAATGCAGTGAATAATATTAGTGAATTTCTACATGAGGAACACACTCTGATTAAGTATCAAAAGTGCAAAACAGATTCCTCAAACTGGAAAGCTTTATTCTTGCCTATGAAAGAAGAGCTGATTTCTTATATGTGCTATATCAGTGTGTATTAAAAGAAGTAGACCAAAAACAGGACAGATGATTCAGCCAATAATGTGCCTACTGTGCAATCATGGATTTCTTAGTTTGATACTTAACAGCATGAAAAACAAAAGGCATTATGGCATGCATCTGTAACCATAGTGCTTTGGAGACAACTACAAATGGACCTCAAGAGTTTATTGCTCACCTACTTTAGCCAACTCTTGAGCTCAAGGATCAATGAGAGACAGTTTCCACCTCTGGCCTTTACACACACACACACTCACATACACACACCACACACCACACACAACCACATATATTCATACATACATGCAAAAACATAATAACATATAAATATAAACTATATACTTATAAAGAAAAAAAGGAGAGAATGAAAACAGAAAAAATAAATTTGAATATGTGAATACATTTTTTGATGATATTGACATAGTAATGATGCTCTAATCACTATATTTTTATTTTAATCATTTAAAATACTGCAACTCTCCATTGAAGAAGCAAATGGCTATAATTTTGGTGCAACATTTACCAATAAAAGACAAAGGTAACAAAACAACAATAACCATGGAAAGTGCTTGTGAGACGGTCTGTTCTAAACTGATAAACAATTTTTTTAAAGTCAGGATTCCCTATTGATTTTGAACTTTGGAATAACAATAAGGTAAGTTAAAAGTTTGAAGGTTTATGAATATTCCAAGTTTTCTACTTCAGAACTTTTTTTTTGAAATGATTTATGTGAAGCTGAATTTACTGATGTCTTCAGCTGTACAAATTAATCTAGTATTCTTGTATCAATGAACAGAGCAGAGAGAGAGAAAGAGAGAGAGAGAGAGAGAGAGAGAGAGAGAGAGAGAGAGAGAGAGAGAACCTCAAGAACTATAAACTTATAAATTCATTTTGTCTCAATGTTTCATCTATAAAGCTTCATAATTTGGAATATCTGCCTAAAATTTGACAGTTTAGATCAAGGAAAAATGCCCAAGTGATTTATGAGTTTGACAATCTTGCCTCACATCACAGAGATTCCCAGAAGCTAAAGAGTCAGTCTTTTTTTGGACTTTATCTTGTAGGAAAATCATGCTAAAATAAAAAGGCAGAATAATTTGCAGAATTATGTGGGTATGATTAAAGAAAGGTAATCAGGAAAGATAATCAAGAATAGATGAAAATATTTGATGCACGTTTAATCTAATATCAATTTTCAGTGCTAAAATTCATTTGTATTCATTACTATCATTCTTGAAAGAAGCTAAGAAAATATACCTATTTAAAAGAAAACTAATTATATTATAGGTCATAAAACACTATCTTTTGAAAAAAAAAAAACAGCTGACATAAAACCAAATCACTTACCACTACTCAGAAGGGACCTATGAAATCAGATTTGCAGCCTCCTCAAGTTCCCTCCTAGAAGGAGGGGTTAATGGATTATTGCATCTTCACCAGAGATTCAGGAGGCTCTCTCTTTGACCTCTAGAACATTTGTATTTAATTTTACTTTATGTACAAGTGGTCTCATGTACTTGGGACATGCTAAAGAGGAAACACTGTGGGAGGTTATCTGAAGGAGTTACTTAACTTGTATACCTGTGGAGAAGTCATTATCCATGATAGAAGTAAGATTCCTCAATGGTGTGGCCATTTTGGGGTTCTCTACACTCTTGTAATCCCCCATTCCTGATTAATAAGTAGACAAATAAACTTTAAATTCACTTATCCCCAAACTCATACCTTGGTGGAATATTGTTTTGGTGTGTAGTCAGTGGCTTATAAGGAAGAGGCAATTATTTGTTCACATCTTCCCAAGGATAAAAGTTCTCACATTATATCTGTTCACTTAGATATTTCTAATAGTTTTCTTTCCTTTTTAAAATGTCTTTTTCGTTTAAAGGAGTTTATTGGTTTTTTTGTTTCATTTTTGGCAAGATCTCATTATACACCCCACATGTCACCTAGCTCATAATGCTCTTACCTCTGCTTCCCGGTGCTGGGTTTGCATATGCTATATCTGGTTGGTCTATGATCTGTTACTGTTTCTCAGAGGCCTCTTCTTTTCTGTGGCCATGTGAAAGTCAGAGCTACTTGAGTACTTCCTAGTTTAGTCTTCTAAAAATGAATCTCCAGAAGACTGGAAAGACATTACAATCCTCGTCTTGTGAACTCTCAGTCAAATTGACAGTTTTTGAGAGTGGGTTCTGTTATGGTAGAACTAGAAAACTGTAAAATTGTCACAGACTTCATTGAAAAATAAAACCTGCAATGATGACTTCCACTGTCGAGAATAAGTTGAGTTCTTAACTTTCACCTCTGCAAACTGTTTTACTGAGTGAGGCCCCACATTTAGAGCATTATACTTATAAAATATAAACATTTTGACAGCTCCTACAAGAAAACTTATTTCTGTATTTGTTGATAATAAGTGGGGGAAAAGTTTTCCTATTTACTTTTCTTTCCTATATATCTCTTTATAAACCTCAGTTCCCAAATCAACAAATTGTTCTATACTGCTTTTGAAACCAAATACTTTTCATTGTTTTCCTCTTTCAATGAGACTGAGGATAGTTGAAAGCTTCTTGTCATGTCAGTATCTACAAGGCCTATATAAGCACAATCTCCAGACCAAATACCAGTAAGTGGATACAAAGTTTCTCTTGTAGCACCAGCTATTGGCAATTGATCACCAGCCATTGGCAATTGATAGTTGCTAGAAGGAAATACAGTTTTCTTTAAGTGTTGCTCCTGATAAATCAACCATGTTTCAGTGGAATGCCACACATTCATTCAAAAAACACATTTACAGCACTGTTGGACTGGATTGTTGGGGAAAAGTGACATAAAGTTGAGTAGATAAGGAAAAAGTATCCATCTGTGAAGAATGGAGGGACCTGGTGAATATAATCAAAATACATTATACTCAATTCAAAAAAACAAATGTCTGCATCTGTGGCACTGACCATGCTCATTGTGTGTGGGAACAGGGCAGACATGTCCTGGGAAAAATAGGTCTGTAGAAGGGGCCCAGGAGAGCTCTCTTGCTTGCTGGACAGGGACAGAGAGCATCTAGAGGCATCCTTGGGATGTTCATCTGTCTCTGTTGTAAATTATTTCCCCCTGAATAAACATCTTTTGGCCTATCTATTTTTCCAATCCTTATTAAACCATGATAAACAAATAATAAAAAATTTCTACCATGCATTCTTGACTTTATTTGATATATGTTCTTGAACACTTAGAACGTGTGAATCATTCTATCAGTAATCATATGAGTCTCACAATTGAAGCCATAAATGCAAGAAATTTAAATGTGGGTGAGCAATTGAAAAGAAACAGAAGAGAACTCCTGATGAAGTAATGTTCACACACTAGATCTAAAAGTAGTGGGAAAAATCAAAAGTAAAATGTTGAAGTTTGGAACTGACTCCATCTAGAGATATAAGTAACAATGAGTTAAGATAGATAAAAAGAGTATGGGGAACATGGACTTTTGTCTAAGCAAAGCAAAACAATTTATGGTCATTTGGACAGAGATTGCAATAGCCTGAACAGTCTATATTTGTCTTGAGTAAGAAATGGGCTTTGGAATATTTTGATGGGAGCAGATCAGCTGTTAGAGAAGTTAACAATAAGGACAGTGTATTGGAAGGCCAAAGGGAGAAGACTGAGCCAGCATTGTTGCTTTCCAAGAAAGAAATTCTAAAATTACAAGTTTATCTTGAAAAAATTGAAATGCTTAATTCCAGCAAATGTGCTGTTTTTCACTTGTTCTGGGGGCCCACAGATCTCGAATGTCAAATAACACTTCAAAGTCAGGCAAATGCAGACAGATCTCTCTGTGAGTTCAAAGCCATCCTGGTCTATACAGTGAGTTCCTGAACAGTTAACAGTGTATAGAAAAACACTGTCTCCATTACCCCCACCCTGAAAAAGAATGCTTTGAAATACTCAGGAGTGCTTATCTATAGTCACAGTTTTATTAGGCCATTGAAAGCATACCAGTCTTGCATTTCACATGTAGGCTTTGGGCCATAATGTGGAAGTAACACACACACACACACACACACACACACACACACACACACACAGTAAAAGATATTTTATATACCATCTTCATTGCATTTATTAATCACTTTGAGTGCTTGTTGTAAGAGAGCATGCCTTGGCAGAATAATCTGTGACCTAAAATAATTTTGAGGATATGCCCACCTATAGAAAGGATTTCTCTATACATTTAGAATGTGTCTTATATATTGAGGATTATACATACATATGTAATACAATACATAGTCCTTCCTTAAAGAACCCTCTTTATCCTGTCTGCAGTTTATCCACACATTCAAACAATAGTAGAACAACTAGTATATTATGTGAAAAGCACATATTATTAGTTTTTTCCTGTCACTTGCTTATTATGCCATGAAATAACTATCACTTCATGTAGCAACCAACTATTTTTTTCTGTTTAACAATATATAATTCAAATACAAAAGTTTAGTATAATTCATTTGTAGGATGATTTTCCTATTTTAAAAAGCTTTAAAGGTAAATGCTCATAGATAGCTCCATAAAGAATCCTTAAACCAAACCCTAATTGTCTCACTACCAGTAGTCTACACCCTTCCTATAATCTTAACTCATATTCCTGAATTGATATTTACACATCAGCATTTCTAATATAACCATTTAACAATGCTTAGAACAAGCTTGCTTTTTAAAGTGCCAAACATAGTGAGTTTACATCAGATTATTCATTATGGCTTTTTGATGTTATTCAATTAAATGTTTAAACTATCCCTTATATACCTCTAAGATAATTATGTTTTTTCCATGTGTCATTTGTGATTGTATACAACTTGAATTTATAATAATTTTACTCATAAGACCTTGTTTAACTCTTGGAATATAAATTGTCCGAGGCTCTAAATAAAGTTAGCTATTGCATGCCACTTTATTCAGCCTCATTCATTGGCTCCATTCTCTTAGATCTTGCTGCCTCCAGAAATTATCTGAAATGTTATCTTTCAATATGCCTCAGGTATGGTTTTGTTTTAAGGAAAAGAAATGGCCATGCAATTATACAGCAGGGCAAGAGCATGTCTTGATACCAGTGTAAATGCAGTAGCATGAGTGCTAATTAAAATATTCTAGAATTCTAAGCTATACATTGTTTTTCAAAATTTATCCTAAATAGATGATAAACTTGAAGCTCAGAGAAATCAATTAATTAATTCAATATACAATACATATACATACAGAGTTGTCAGCAGTTGTTAGATCTTTTGAATGTAAGTGAACATTTGCCAGTGCTGGCTTCAACTATCCCTTCTTATACACTGTTTCTCCCCTTGACCTAAATTAATGTTTATTTTAAGAAGGAAGGCATCCTAACCTTGTAGTTTAACAAATTTCATTTGTGTGTTGTATTGAAATCTAATGCACATGTATTATTTTTCTAATCTACCACAGTGATTGCTTTATTAGAATTAATCCCAAGGAAATCACCTTGAACATTGGGGTTCACTTATTTGTATGCCTGTATGAATGGTTCACCTTTTCTTTCTGTGTTCTGTTTCAAACATTACACTGATAGAAAAACATCTCTAAATTGCCATTGAAAGAATTGCCTAACTCTCATTTCTCATATGTGAGATACCACCTTCACAGTAATGAACTGGTTGCTTAGTTCACTCAGGCAGTTGCTTTAAAAGATTAGCAGTCTCAAGTAAATGATGCAGTAAATTAATAAATTCTAATACTTCAGCATAACTTACTTATTCTATGGGAATGAACAAAGTTAATAGCTATTTGTCATTATGCAACACATAAATGAATTAGTAGTGATTTACAAGATATGCTGAGAACAAACTAATGCTTAACTAAAAAGTTATGCAGGGTTATTTATTCTATTCAAGTAAAGGACCTCTTCTCTAATGCCTTTCTACTGTTAGATGTACATGTAATGATATATTTTCTGACAAATCCTCTTGAGAGATAATAGGTACTATACAAAGAGTTCCATGATTGAGAAAGGGACCTTGAGATAATCTTCTAGAGATGAGTCACACAACCTGGTGAGAAAGTGGGAGCAAAAAACAAGTAAAAGAAAACCAATGCAGATTGAGGCTCTGATTATTTCAAATGATTTTATGTAGTTTCCAAAGATATTCCTATCTTCAGAGGACAGTTACTGATAATAAATTAGAAGATATCAGTGCTACTGAAGTTCAGTGTCTGATATCCTCACCCTTTAAAGCCCTCTAAAAGGCTGCTTTGTCCCAAGAAATACTTCTGTGATGATCATGGCTTAGGAGAATCATTTGAGTACATAGTCTTCCCTTTGTTCTGTCATGAGTTCCCATGATGTGTAGGAAAACACATACCAGTTAGTGGACATAAAAAGTTACTTAATCTTTTATTTTATGATTTGCTATTCAAGTCATTCATTTCATAAACAAAGATATGATTTGGAGATGCTAGTATCATTGAAATTATAAACCACATTATCATTGGAGATAGCCTTGATTAAGGAGCTAATTATAGAAAGGACAGTTATCTATATTCCAGAGGCAGAAAGCCATATCTGTACTGAGATTTGAGGGTAACATCTGATGGGTAAATATATTAAATAATCAACAAATATTAATTGGTTAGTATCTGTAAAATTTTTGGATCACATGGGAAGCCTTTATGAAAACTCAAGTTAAAACCAAATAAAAATAAAGGCTAGGATACAATGCATCTGGACATAACAAGGAAATAGCACATATACCTACCTAAGATGAAGCCAGTTAAGATTTGAAGCAGGACTCTGGGAGAGGTTTCCAAGTCCTCAGCCCCATCTGAGGAACTTTTGGTAGTTAATGGCTGTTAAAGGAGGGACAGTCATGTTTTTTTTAATACTGTTGCTTTGGGTAGTTTCCCCATGTAAAAGTGAATGACCATACAATCATGTGGATTGAAAAAAATATTTGTAGAATAGGTGGCCGGTTTCTTTGGTCATATTCAAAGAAGTGGTATGCGTGTATCATATGATAGACTTAATTTTATCTTTTTACGAATTCGCTATATCCTTCCCCAATAATAAGATTGATGACTACCTTATATGCCATCCTAGAGCCTTCATCTAGTAGCTGGTAGAAGCAGAAACAGACACTCACAGCTAAACACTGAGCTGAACTTCTGGAATCCAGTTGTAGAGAGGAAGGAGTAATAAGTAAAGGGTCAAGACCAGGCTGGAGAAACTTCTGACCTGAACAAGGAGAAGCTCATGGATTCCAGTCTGATAGATAGAAAAAAAGCATAGGACAGATCTAGACTCCCTGAATGTGGGTGTTAGTTAGGACTAGGCTGTCTAAGGCGCTTCTGTTGGTTGATTTTTATCCCTAGTATACAAATGGACTTTGGGAGCCCATTCCATGTATCTCAGTCTAGATACATGGGAGATGTCTTTGGCCCTGCTCCAAATGGTATGACAGACTTTAAAGACTCCCCAAGGAAGGTCTTACTCTCCCTGGGGAGCAAAAAAGAGGTGGGATGGGAGTTGGTAGGGGGAACAGTAGAGGGTGGAAGAGTGGTGGAAGAGTGCAGGGACAGGGATTGACATGTAAAACAAGCTTGTTTCAAATTTAAATCAAAAAAAGAAAGAAAAGAAAAAAATTCTCCATAGTGATAGAGTTTCTACACAAATTTGCAATTTCACCATCAGTGGATGGGAATTCACCAATTCTCAACAAATGGCAGCATTTGTTGCCAGTTGTTTTCCTGATCTTAGTCATTCTGATTGGAGTGAAATGGAATCCTTTATTGTCTTTAATTTGCAGCTCCAAATTTGTGATGAAATATTGAATACTTCTTGAGATATTTGTTAGCCATTTCTAGTTCTTTGGGGAACTTAGTTGAGACTCATAACCAATTTTTTAAAAATTGGTTTATTGTTTATTCATGGGTTTCTTTTGTGGCTCTTCCTTTTGTTAGTTCTTTATATATTGTGGGTATTAATTTTCTATCAGATATGTAACTGGTAAAATTTTTTTCACTCTGTAGGCTTTCTCTTCCCTCAGTTCTCTGTTGTGTACATAAACTTTATAGATTTTCTGTTTCACTGTAGCTGTTTGATTCTGAGCAAATGGATTCTTATTAGGAAATTTCCTTCCTGTACGTATGTCAGGTAGGATAGTGCCCGTGTTTTCTTCTAGCAGTTTCATTCATCATTTCAAGTTTCACACTGAAGCCTTTTATACTTTGTGAGATGATTTTTGTGCTGGGTATTAGATATGGGCCTAATTTGAATCCTGTATGTGTAGATATTCATTTACCTTGGCACCTTTTGTTGAAGATGATGTGTTCTCTGCTGTGTACATTTTGGACAATTTTTCTAATTTTCTGCATTACATTTTTGGGAGAATAAACTTTAGAAGGCAAAGGTGCTATCTAAATTGCATTCCTATATATTCAGAAGATTGTACCTGAGAAGATGCCTTACAAATATATATAAGTCATGAATGTATAAGACTTTGAACTTAACCTTAACATGAGAGGTAAGTGGTAAATATTATCATATGTATCAAAAGGAAAGCAGAAATTCATCATATTAAAATAACTTCACTCAAAGATTATTTCTCTGTTACAGAGACATGATTTGTAATACATTTTTGCCTGTTTCTTGGAGAGTGTTAGCCAGGCATAATAACAGGATTCAACTTAAGAATTCTATTTCTGTGGTAATATCTTTCTTGTACAAATAAAGCCTGCCAGAAGGTCAGAGAATGGAGCTTGCCGCCACTGCCACTAGCTAACCATAGAGGTC
Organism: Cricetiscus sungorus; assembly: GCA_030556225.1. Classification (NCBI taxonomy): domain Eukaryota; kingdom Metazoa; phylum Chordata; class Mammalia; order Rodentia; family Cricetidae; genus Cricetiscus; species Cricetiscus sungorus. Next base: position 39,261,380 of record JANBXA010000600.1, read on the forward strand.
TGGAGTTCTGTACAGACAGACAAGAAGCGAAATAGCTGAACAGAAACAGGATATAAGCCCAGAGAAACAAGAACTCCCTCTGTTGTCTGTGCAGATGCCAAGGGGGTAAGGTATGGCAGTGGCTTGCTCCTTTTTCTCTCTGATCTCTCAGCATTTTCTTCTATATCATATTCTGAGTTTACTACATAGACTAATAAATAACTCCATTTGCATATTCCTTCTGGATCAAAGAGTTGCTATACTGCAAACCTTTTTTTTAAAAGAAATGTCCTATTTCTAATATTGAGGTATGGAGGAAAAAATGAACACAGTGCTCCCTTCCTGTTTTCTATCTAGAACATTGTATCTCAATGCATACACTGTAACTTTAAGCTTGGTAAATATTTTCTTCTAATTCTCAGCACAGAATAAAAGATGAATTAAAGGTGAAGGCTTACACAGTGTCCTAAACACCTCTGTGACTCACTTCAATCCTGTTGCCATCATATTCCTCAACATAACTTGAACTTTAGATCACTAGAATGAAGTATGTCAGTAGATCTGGCATCTGTTTTCTAGGTCATCTTTCTTATTCAAGCAGGAATTTTAGTCTAGGAATAAATGCATTAATTTCAGCACCAATTTTCCTTTCGTTTTTCTTGTGGGTGACTATTTTTCTAGCATCAGTTTTAGCATATTCTTGGTTCAGAAGTATCTAGTCATAATAAAACACAATTCTGAGATGTGGATACCTGTTGTTCAAACTGCATTTTTTGCCTGTTCTTGTTTTTACTGGGCAGGTAAAAATTGAGATGTTGGTTTTCTTCATTCAAACCCATTCCTTTTTAAGTAATCATCACAAATTAAGATACACAAACTAAGGACAAAGCAAGCCATTCTTAATTATTATAACATCTTCCTGAAGTGGGAATCATAAAGAATATCACAGACTAATGAAGTACCCATAGAGCCCAGATCACATTACAATGATTGTGTTGTGTATTCTATGTAATGTAAACTTTAAAAACTCACACATATTAGTTCACATAATTATTTATATTCACACAACTTAATTTTGTAATTATAGGAAAAAGTGTCCAATTGCTATTATATTTCACTATGATACAGAAAAAAGTCAACTAAGAATTATCACATATCATTTATATTTTGTTATGCAAACTTTTCTTGAGATAAGGAATAATGGTATCAGGAACAGATCAAGCAATGATTCTATGCAAATCTAAGTTGGAATAAATTTAATTACCATTGCATGTAGAAGCATGGGCAATGGGTTATTTTCAAAAGTATCACTGAGGCATTATTTATAGGAGCATGTATACTTAAAAGAAGATACTCCACATAAGATAATGTCTGTTTCTCATAGCAGTTTTTAACTACAGAGAGGACTGGGGTCTTGTGAGAACCCTCTTCTCAGCAACTGTTCTCTTCTGATAAACAGAGGGGCAGGGTCATATGAGGTTTCCTCCTAGAAATCATTAGATACCCAGGTAGCCTTGATAAGAGTGAGACTTTTTAAATTCCTCTTCCAGGAACAAAAAATAATAGTTCAATCTTGTACAAGTATCTTGAGTATAATCATGATGGCTGACAGATCAGGAGAGTGATACCATATTAATTACATCCTTTGGTTCTGACATTCCTTCAGCTCTGTCTATAATGGTCTCTGTCCTACTGGTGGGGGGAGGAGAGAGTAGCATGGAAGTTCTTTTTGTGCTCAGCATTCAAGAGTCACTTACTCCATAAGGCTCCTGTTAATCAGGTTGCTTCTAATAGGCTCAGTGATAATGGTGGTTGGTCCTTTACTCTGACTGGACTACGCCCAAATTGAAGCATAGTCCTTATATGCTAACTGACAAAATTAATTAGGCTCCCTGTTTATGATTGTCTCTGGGCTTGAACTATGGTTGGCTGCTCACTCTTCATTGGCCCAACCAGAAATCACCCTGGGCTGAGTGAACAGTTTTCATCCCCAGTACCGGTGGTCTTTCCTCAGCTTGAAAAGCCTTCCATAGCATCATATGTGCTGAATTTAGCTTCTGCCAATTTTTTTCCTTATAAAATCTGACTCAAGAAATGTTGGCACTATCAAGTGGCTCTGATAGACCCCTTCTATGTTTACTTTTTTCACCTCCTCTAGATTTTTTTAGCCCTTTTAAAACCAAGTCTAAATCATTCACACCTCCAGAGCCTCCCTTAACTTATAAAGATCATGTTGCATCATGGGTCTCAGCAAAGCCACTAAACACTATTCCTAAAATCTTTTCTGAATTAACTCTTCATATCCATCCCAGTGAGCTGGCTATTACACAGTTCTTTTTTCATGCCAGATACCTCTAGTAATAGTTGCTGATATTTCTGGGATCCTCAGCATTTGATAACAAAGGGTGTCTAATGATTCCTCTTAACAAAAGGATACATTCCCCTTTTTTTTAACCTCAGATTATGAAACCCTTTCCTCAAACATTCACACATATAAACTTGCGGAAACCATTCTAATTCAACCCACCACATATGTGTTTCACAACTTGAACCATATCCATACTTAGCCTGATGTCCAATTCCATTGAAAGACACTTTTGATAGCCCGATGCTTTTGTTTAAAATTCTGGTGCATTAGTTTTTGTTACTCATTCACATAAACACCACCATATCATACAGAGAAGTATTGAGACATAAACAGTGATAAATAAAGGGGGCTATTTTTAGTTTGACAAACCTCAGATTGATTTAATATGGTTCTTTCCATGGTTATGAATTGTAGCTTAATGGAAGCAGTCACATTCTACTTTTCTTGTATTAGTTTAGCTTTTAATTTTATTTTGGGTACATGTGAATAAATGAAGAAGTGAAATTAATTGTACCTTTTAATTGGTGTATTTATGTTAGTATTAATAATCAAGGAAAGGACAAAAATATTTTTTAAAACTGGAGGCTCAAGATGCATATCCCAATATCCACTATTGTTTTTGTAATTTTATGTATTTTACAAACACACACACAAACACACAGCACAAAGGCAGATTGAGAGCACACATACATCAATATTAATATGTATTTTTATTATTGGAGATGTTAATTAAGAGTCAGAGTTCTTGAAAGAGCAAAGGTGTCTTTAACTTTCTCACACACATTCTTTAGCTTGTTCAGCTTACAGGCATTTATCTTTCCTAGTAACATTGGATATGTGCTATGTCAGATACTTTGACCTAGGATGACTTGATACAAGTGTATCATGCAGTTTTTTTTTTTAAACTGGCTGTAAATTACTATACCATACCATCAAATATCCATTATACTAGCAGAATTTTTTATGTATTTTTCTAAGTAATGACAGTAATGTCAGATTTTAGAGACTTTTCTGTATTGTCTTGAAGATGATAATTTCTGATTTGTTGTATGGCTCCTGCCATACAACCAATTAATTTCCTGTAGTATGTGACTATAGAAAAGCTCATCAGTTCGTTTCCAACTTGCTAAACACTATGGAAATATTTATTAACTTCTACTTCCCTATACATTAACCAATTTGTTCAATCAGTAGGTGTACTTGATTTTTTACTCAGTAACACTGATTCAGTGAAAAGATGGTTCATTCCATTCCATAGATGTCCATATACTCCAGAAAATAAAATCAGTCTGAAATCTAAATTCCATTTCATAGAATCTTGGATTTGTATATTGATCATGCCCTACTTCATCCTTTAACCTATACCACTGCTGTCATAATCCCAGTGACTCTGTCCTCTAAACAAAAGTCTGCTTTCTGTCAATGTTTCTAGGAATCACATTCTGTCTTCTGCCACCACTAACACTCAGGAAACACTCACCTACTACATTATTTCTACAGAATCTTAATATTTTCATGATCTTTCATATAAATTGACTTAGAAAATTAGATTAATGGTAAATGTAATTTTATACAATTGAAATTAAACTATAACTACATCATTCCCCACTTCATTTTTCTCTCAACCTTACACCAGTAGACATTCTAGCATTGAAGGAAAAAAATCTCACGATGCCTCTAAGTCCATACAAACACATACAGGCAAACAAGGAGTGCTGAGAATGAGAGAGTCATTCCCAGAGAACAACTTAACAGTTGCTTCTCCAGTATAAAATGATCACTCTGGAATCACTTACATATTCTCTAGAATCATATACATATAAGTAACATTGTTTGGGCTGAGTAGTCGGTACTTATTCACTAATGTGTATGTTTATATTCATATACATATAACAGCAATTCAAAAAAAAGTGACCACTCAGATTTTATTGTAGTGATGGTAAACTGATGATACTGAAGCCAATCTAGCAAGAAAACAATATTCTCCAAACACCAAAAAAAAAAAAACTGTATTAACAGAAATATGCATCAAAATGCTCCAATGTTTAACACTTCTTGAATTACATAGCAATTTTAAATATTCATTTGGACATATTTATAAAGTATGGTTTATATCAAAAATCCTCAAAACAGTTGAACTTCTCACAAGAATTTTGCAAGGTCTTTATAAAAAGCTAGTGTTCAGAGATATTAAGGACCTCCCAGAACCAAGTCATCATTGGGTTTTACAGCTAGAATAAACCCATTTAATTATTTCCAGTCCTACTTTCTCACACTTAAAGAAAACCATAAAGTTTCACTTGTAAAATTTTGATTGTAGATGAAGAATGAGTGTTTCTACTCAGTGTCGTTTTAAGCAGTTAAATGCAATAGAAATGTACAGCATTTAGAGTCATCAAAATTAAATACTATAAAATATTAGTAATATATTACTAATTACTAAAGTAATAATGCTTTAAAGTAATATTATTACTTATTAATAATATTACTAGTAATAATGCTAGACTTCATCCTGTTTTCTATATTGAAATTTCTTATAACTCTTTACAAAACTTCTATTTCCTATTTAGATAACTCATGGGGAATGCATGACTTGTAAACATACATAGCTATTCAATTTTTAAACATAAATAAGTCTTATAAAGTCCTTGAGATGTTAATAATTCAATTGCATGTTGAAGAGTTTGTTTGCATATGAGTAATTTTGTTAAAGCTAAAAATAATAACACCTTTTAATAAAACATATAACTTCATAATACTATGTAATGATTTATGAGTCTGGAGCAATAGCTGGCTACATAGGTTAAAGTACTTGCCACACAGATGTGAGCTTCTGCTGAGAATCCTAGAACCAATGTCAGCCAGGTATGGTTGTTCATGTCTATATTTCCAAAACAGGAAAATGAGAGGCAGAGAGAAGAGATTTGTTAATCTTGTTTGTCAGAAGCAGCAGTGAAAAACAAAGAAACCCTCTGTTAAAAGATGAAAGATGAGGGCAAACACCAGAGAGTGTCCTTTGTCTCCCACACCTATGTTGTATGAACTGGCACATACTCACACACACACACACACACACACACACACACACACACACACACACACACGCACTCATGCACACACACACACACACATGCACACACACACACACATGCACACACACACACACATGCACACACATACACCACACATACATATGCATACTCACTCGTTCACCACACACACATTGTACACCTCCACCAAAAAGAATAAGGATACTTTAAGTCTTTCCCTGAATATATAACCTGAATATATAAGTATACATATATATGTACATGTATATATGTATATATTATGTATATTTGATATAAACCAGTTCAAAAACTACTTTTATCCTATTGCCTTGTGTTTTGATCCTTCACATTCCAATCCCCTTTGTACAAAACTGTAATAAATACCTTATTATTATGTAAGAATTTAAAATAAATACTTATTGAGGTCAGACAATCAAGGTGCTGGTATACATGCTACCTTTATCACTTTTAGTTATGTAAAATCAACACATCAATTTGCCCAGTGAGCTTCTCTAGGTATGTGAATCAGTCCAATGTTGTATCAAGAGGACATTCTATATACTCACAGCATTAATTCCTAGTCTAACACACCATATGGTGAAGCTCATTTGTGAAAAGCAGTACATCAACCTTGTAGAAGAAGAGAATGGATTCAGCTAATAAATGTGGGAAAGGAGCAGGTAAGAAAGGGACAGAAAATAAAAAAAATAAAAAAGAGGCATAAAAATCAATCCAGGCTGAAAAACCTCATATAGAATGAACATGTTGCTTCTGTTTTTTTTCTTGAGCATTACGGGTATCTATCATTTTGAAAAACATGACATATTTCAAAATGAATGAGAAATAAAAATTCCTGACACAAAAATTATCAATGGCCAAAATAGCAATGCCAAATAATTCTATTTGATTCTCAAATATTACATGTGTGTAGCATATTATCACATTTTACCATGCTCAACACAAAACCAAAAATTAATTTAGGTAATTTATAATAGATTATAGAAAATATAGTAAAGAAATCTGTATCTCTTAGGTATATGTATATTTACAACAAATTTTGTTTTTAATAATCAAATCTTGCTAAAATTACAGGACAGCATACAATGACCAAATATACTTATGGGGCCCAGTTTCCATGTGGGTGGTTACCTATATTTACTAGTCTCATGTTACTTTAAAAGAAAAGATACAGGTATGGACAAATACCAACCGTGTGTGTGTGTGTGTGTGTGTGTGTGTGTGTGTGTGTGTGTGTGTGTATGCATGACTCTCTGTGTGTTTTCATGTGCATATGTATGCACACACTTGTGCATAAACATGAATGTGTGTGTGTGTGTGTATGTGTGTGCAAATGCTTGTGTGTATGTGTTTAGCTTTTCACATTAGCCCATGAACTGCTACTATGGAGCCTACCCAGTGATTCAGGAATATTTAAAATGTATTTATTACTTTTATGATAAATATCAGAAATAGACAGAGTTATAATTCATTTTCCAAGCCTGCAAATTTTGAGTATGTGAATCAGATTGCCAGGAGACAGGTTTTTGCACAAGAAGAATAACTGGATAAATTGTCATTGGGAGTATTAGCTGTAAGGGTGGAAAGGATTTTAATTTACCATTCATCATCCATCTCTGCTGATCCTCTCCTCATGTGCCATGTGATAGACTGAAATGTTACTGAGGACATAGAAACCATTAGCTTTCTTATTGCTAACATTTATAACCCTTCTAGAAACAAATTGTGACAAGTGGGAGCTTAGTGGGATACTAGCTATTCATTTTTTTGAAATGTTTCCTGTATATATTACTTACATCTTATTGTGGGTTAACAAATGCAATAAAATCATGTTGCTGGTGGCAAAACTCAGTCACTTTTCGCAAATCAATAATAATTAAAATAAATCATTTCTCTTCCCAATGATTATGGATGCTTAGAAAGTATGAAAATAGATAAAATATTAATATTTGTTGTTCCCGATGAAGACTGATTCAGTACTTTTATTGAATATATGGAAGAATATATTTAGAGTAGTTAGAATTTAAATAGTAGTACATTTTCTCCATTTATGTCTTGGAAGAAAGGAATGAGAACTATGAGCCAATACAAGGCTTGAGTGTGAATATTTAAATATGGTTCACCCTAGTCATCTCAGCCATGAATAGACAACTCACTCATTGGCTCTTTGGCTCTACATTCCTTTCCAACACTCCCCTTTCTTTTGATGCTGTGAGGATGACACATATACATATACATATACATATACATATACATATACATATACATATACATATACATATACATATACATATATATATTAGTATAGACCTCTACTGCCAACAAAAGATTTCTTTACTTTTCTTTTTGGATTGAACTGAGTGTTTTTATTTATGTTTAGGAGCACACACACACTCAAACTCTCTCACACACACACACACACACACACACACACAGATAGAGAGAGAGAGAGAGAGAGAAGAGAGAGAGAGAGAGAGGGAGAGAGAGAGAGAGAGAGAGAGAGAGAGAGAGAGAGAGAGAGAGAGAGAGAGAGAGAGAGAGAGAGAGAGAGAGAGAAAATGAGAGAGAGAGAGAGAAAATGAGAGGCAATAAGTTTGAGAAAGACCAAGGGGGCACATTGTAGGAAAAAACAGAAAAGGGGTAATGGTATTATAGTTCAAACAGAATATCCTTCAATGTTACTTTTTGTATTTATATTTTCATCCTTCTTTCAAGAGAGACTATTTTCAAAGTAAAAATGAGTCTTGAGTACACTCTTTATAACTAACATTGTTCTGATTATTATACTTTACAGTAATATTTCCTTAATTTTAAGACAGATCACAAATAAATAGATCATTGCAAGGCATGCCACTATATCAGGTAGAACCGATGTACAATTGCATAAAATATGTCCTACACACCAGATAAAAGGGATCTGGTAAATTTATTCATGAATGACTATGGTAACATAACAAGCTACTCTGGGATACAGGAAATTGAACAACCTCTGGAGATTTATACAGTATTCACAATTCCAGATAGTTGTGCAACTGGAAGTTATTATACAGCCTTCATGGGCTACAGCCATACACACTGAGAAGTATCTAAACTAGTGGTTATCAATCTTCCTAAGGCTATGAACCTTTAATAGAGTCAATCATGTATGCTGAATCACAACCCTAAAATTATTTGTTGCTATTTTCAAAATGGTCATTTTGCTACAGTTATGAATTATAATGTAAATAGCTGATGTATAGGATATATGATATGCAACCCAAAGGAGTCCCAACCCACAAGTTCAGAACCACTGATCTAAAACTTTGGACCCTTTAAAGTCATTTTCCCTTACATACAATCCTGGGCAATGTTAGTGTCAAGAATTTAAAATTATATTTTTTTCTTCTCATTCTTTTCCTCCTTTGTTCACTTTTCCCTCCCTCCTCATTCCCTTTTCTTTTTTCTTTCTGTCTTAACAACTAATTTCTTCTATATTCCATCCTTTTCTTTTTATAATATGTACTATCTTTGTCAAATAATAAAAATTGGCTTAATGTGATTTATGAATGCCAAATTGAGGACTGATTTGTAAGGGGCCAGATCCTGAATAATATATTGTTTACTTGAGGAAAGATGAGGCACATATTCTGTTTTAATAGTGAGGAAAAATATTCACAAGGAGGCAAGGGCAGGGATCATAGAGCTATGTTTCTGAGGTGAGAATTCCTGACAAAATAGAAGAAGGTTGTAATAAAAGCAGAATGAATTTCAGCAAAGAGGAGTTTTATGTAAACACCAATGAACACATGATTCTTCTCTTACATGTCAGATGTACTAGCTTGGTTTCAGGGAAATAAAATGTACAGTAAAGTATATACTTATATAATTGTAAGGCAACATAGAGTGGGATTTTTATGCTTGTGCCAATAAACTTCCTACACAATTTGCCATTTCTGAGTAGGGGAATACTTATGCCATGATTACCTCAGGAGCTCTCCCAACTCATCTAATCATGGGTTATGTACACAAACCACTGTTAAAACTGTTATCTTCTCAAGAGCTCATCCAAGAACTAATTATATGATATATGATAATAATTATATCATATAATAAATAGATTTCATGTTCCCACATTTAAACAATAGTTTCTCTATCCCAAGGGTTTTTCTTGGCACATCTTTACACTCTCTGTAATATCCAGCATAGATTACTTCTCAGTGTAATATGGCAAGGAAAGAAACACAAGCTTGACTATGACAATGAAGCTGCCTTGGTGACCTGTGGTAATATCGAAGGTAAAATGGTAGTCACAAAATCTAACTCATAGAAAAATGGAGGAGGATAATTCTAGCTTTATGAAAAACTCATTAAACTGCATTGTTATATAAAATTTCACATAGTGAAATATGTGTATAAAAGAATATTACAATTTTCTTACAAAGCACATTTACTTTTAGAAATGACTTTGATGTATGACCCATTAAAATGAAAACTCTCCTATGCCCACACACTAGAGTAAGATTTACCAATTCTTCATCTCACACACACACACATGCACACACATACTATTCTACCAAAATATTACTTAAAATGCGTTAAATGGAAACAAAGATTAGTTTCATGATAAAACAAATATAAGGAATCATACTTTTTGATATTTGTTATTATCCTTATTAAAATATTATCAAGCACTGAAATAGAGAATAATGTTTCTAAAACAAAGGTGAATAAGTAGTTTATATGTGTTTTGGAGACACAGTGGATCTACACCCATTGTAATTTTTTTCTAAATATGTACTCATTAAATATTTTTATTTTTTCATTAGAATATATGTCTGGGACTTTGAAAATTATATTCCACATTTCTGTCTTCTGTTTCCTACTCATTCATGTACATCTAACACCATATTGACACTTAAACCAATGGGGGTCTTTGAAACTTTAGTCTCTTTATTCATATTAACTTGTACAATAATTTCATAGCATGTGACATGCTATTTATTGAACAAAATCTTTTATTATAGCTATGCTTAACCTCTAATTCCTTTCCGACATTAAAAAATTCATCCTTCTTTAATCATCTCGATTCTTTATTTAAATTCATTGGTTAGTATTAGATGTTTCAGTCTTTGACCCACTACATTTTAATATTTTTTTACATATGTAACTCATTTTACATCTTTATTCCCAGTACTTATGTAATACCTGCATACAGTGATGTGAAATAAACTTGTTAAAGTTAATTGTACAGTGAATGGAAGTCATAGTATATTTTCATTGGGGTATATGTTTCAGATATGTTGTTTCCTAGTGACATGGCTCATGTCTTGTTTGAGCTGCTCTTCCAGTAAGCAACTCTTTAAGCACTTCAATCATTTCTTATTAACAAACTCTATGAGTCTCATCTACGTTGGATCTTCTTCCCTCTCCCTGATGTAATATCTCCTAAAAGTGACAGAATTCTATACCTCAAAGTCTTCAGAAGTGTTGGCATATGGTAGGAAATCAAAAACTAATAATAATTTCATTTCTTTCCTAACCCTCATGTATAGATGAATAGTTGGTAGAGCAAAGAGATTAAACCCTGAATGATACTGCTTGCTCTATACTACCTGAACATCTCTGGGAATCATCTTTTCATCTTTTACTTTTTCATTCCCTTGATCCTTATTATTGTTCTCCGGGATTGTGTAACTCAGTAAAGTAATAACTCATAGCCATCTGTTTGGGACTTTGCTTTGCTAGTAAAAAAAAGAGACTTGAATATTAGCTAATACCTAATTATTCTCATACGGTCTTTTATGACAGTTTCTAAAACAGAGAAGTTATTTCTCAGATAAGAAAGCATGGAGGAAGTCTCCAGCCAATATATGAATGAATTGATCTTCATGAAACACACTTCTGCTCTCTCCCTCCCTTTCACAAATATGTCTACCACTTCCTTATATTATCATATTTAATTATTTTTCTGATGAGGTGTAGACCATACTGTTTTCAGCATATTACTGCTTTTTCTATAGTTGTCATCTTATTTCTGTTTTCATAAAGCAATGGGTAGACTATTAGTTATGATTAACTTGGGAGTTGCTAGTACAAAATATAAATTCAAATTTAACCTCAAGATAATTTTTGAATATAATAGATAAAACTGTATTGTCTTTGGAGAACATTGACATTTTAGAACAATTTTTCATACTGGAAGAACAAGGGCTATAAACGTTTGATGATTATTTCAACAAGAAATTTGGTAAAGTCATGTTAACCTTGAAGCAAAAGAGTAACAAGCATAATGTGGGTGGAGGTACTACTGTCTTATACTTACGTTTTATGTACTTGAACAGTGGTAGCCACATTTATGTTCTTCATGAAATTAAGAGAAGTCTCCACTTGGCACAGCTGAAGTATTTCTATTTTAATCTTATGTCACATTGTTTAATGTGTTTAATGAAGGAAATGAATTAAAATCCAAGTTCCTTTTTCATCTTCTACTGGTAAAACATGAGAATGATAGCAAGTATAGATAGGTAGAAATTTTTTGAACTAAACAGATAAGCCAGATGTTTTAAATTGAACAAATTGACATGATGAAAATTTATGACGATTATGCAAGAGAACAGAAAAGAGCTGAAAATCTACTGAGTGTCTAGGCAGTGGTAATTGACACTAAGATTGCTGTTGATACTAAGGTAATAGACAGTTTGCTGAATGTTGCATGATTTAAATTAATGGGGATGTGAGAATTCTTTAAAGATTCAGGATAAAAACCTGATTCATCAGGTTGCCTGATTTGTAAAAGTTAAAATAATAGCTCGCTTATTAATGAATTTATCCATATATATATATATATATATATTCATGAATCGAATGCTGTCTTTGGATAACATATTTTTCATAGTCTATTGGAATTCAATGCTGAAGCTATACCTACTGCTTTCATTATAGAGTACCCAGCACACAGAAAGTGATGTGAAGCCAATAATAAATTAAATAGCAAAGCAATTAAAGATAAATATTGTGTTAAAATTTAAAGTTTGACTAAGCTAATTTAAATAGGGACACCAGGAAAAGAAACTTTAAGCAGTATCTAAAAGGAGAACTGTGTATATGTGCTTATGCAAATTACTAGGTTGTCATGCAGTCATTTAAATCAGATTAGTTGATTAAAATGTTGATATATATATAAAGAAATTTTTAACATGGGTAAGGAACATTTACATAATTGTAGAGGTGATATTTAGAGACACTTCCATTTGATCACTAAGGTGGGAAACATTATCCATCTCTATTGTGACCATAGGTCATGGTTATATGAAAATCAATTGTAAGTTTGCACTTAAATAAATACCTACAACATTGACCACTATAGAAATCCACAATGAATGAAAATGCAGGGCTGTGGAGTGTAGACACAGAAGATACATCTACAAAACATTTCTGTCCCTAAAGTTTAGTGAACGTTGCAGTAGAGGAGGCAGGAAGATTTTTAAAGCCGGAAGATGAAGGCGTTTGCTATAAGAGTGTGTATCCTAGTAATGTCAGATGCCAAGCCTATAATATCTCATGAACATGGCTTCTTAAACATGAGTTGAACAAGGACCAAAACAGTAGCCATGTTAATGTGGTTGGGGAAAATCCTAGCAGGACTCAATCTTACACAAAATTCCAGGAGTATTTAAAATAGAAGAAATATTCTTTCACATACCAATTGTTAACCAACACCAAATGGTCAATCCTGAAAACATACATATAAACAAAATTACACAGTCTGAAAAAGTTATATTTAGATATATATATGAATGTACATATACATGCATGCACACAATACAAGTAATGAAGAGGATGCTGGAGATTTGAAAGAGAGAAAGGAGGGGATTAAGGAAAGATCATGAGGGAGGACATGGAAGGAAGTAATTATAATATAAAAATACAGAAACAACAACAACAACAACAAAAGTAAAACCTTTTTGGTTACTATTCCAGGTACTCCATAACACACTTAATCAGATAGAACTAGCTTGACACATTAGTGTTGTTATTTTCTGAATGGATTCAATTTTGACCGGTCTCCAGATACCTGGCAAGAACCAGTAGACTTGAGAATAATGCAGAATACATCTGGGACTGACCAGTTTGCACAGTGCCTTCTCTCTCATAATATTATGGATTCTCTTGGTGGTGTTTAGTTTTACTTTGATAGTCACACATGGTACAGAAGTAATCATTCCTAAAAACCCCATTCTTTTCTCAAATATTTTTCCCTATAATCCTCTAGGAGTTGATACTTCTCAGGTTTCTTTGGGGGAAGATGCTGGCTGTCACTCCAGACACTAAATTTTTCCAGATTCAGTAAGTAGGATTTGAATGAGTTTGTCATTCTGAAAATTGTGTGGATATATTAATATTAATTACCCTTTAAGTTTGCAAAGGCAAGATGTACCTGGCTCAATATTTGGCCAAGCCAGCAAAATGAAAAGTGTTGGTTTGGGTTTAAAAGTTGCTTTAATGTAGAAGCTGGAAAAAACAAAGCAAAGCAAAACAAACAAACAAACAAAAACAAAACAAAACAAAAAACATATTTGACCTATTGATTTTTGCCAGAGGATAACATTGGAGGATTGGAATAACATGTTTATTAGTAAGGAAAAACATTCTTGCTTTTGAAATATAAAGATAGCTTGAGTTATTTAGGCAACTCCTTGTGTAAAATTCAATTTTTTTTGTGCCAATGCTCCTTCCCCACCTCAGTCTCTAAATCCATGCCTGCCACAGGACTCCATCAGAATGGCTCCTGAATAGGGACCTGAGGACTGTGTAGGATCTTATCTAAGGGAGCTGCAGGCCCACCAGAAAAGCCCCTGCTTACAAGAATCAACGGTAATCAAGAACTTTTGAGGAGTATGCTGTTCAGTAAGCATGGAGTGACATGTAGCCTTTATGTTGGTATTATTAAACATACTCTTGTTTGTATATGTTTAAACACACCCTTGATCGAAAAGAATTAAGGTTAGCACTGGCTAGGAGTCTTTAGATATGGAAACTTAGGACATGGTAGGAACAGATATTAAGGAGTCATATATAGAATGGAGGAAAGAACACACATCTTGCAGTATGTTTTATTTGGAATGTGCTTAGACAGGCACTGGCAGGTGATAAAGACTATGTGTGTCCTGGCGTTCTCTGCTCACTCTCCTCATGAGGGAGTACTCTTGCTATAATTTCATTATGATCTAAGAAGGAGGCAGCAAAGTATCATGATTCTGATTGGCCCTCCCTTCAATGTCAATGTAAATCACTCCACACAACCCCCTGAAAAATGTAAAAAGGTACCAGTGACTTGATGCCACTGTGTGTCTGGCCCAATAGCAAACTGATTCCTTGGGGCATGGAGAGAGGGGAGTAGTTAACTGGCAAAATCTTATGGGTGTAGGAAAATGGCTTAGACCATCTGCTTGACTGAAACTAACAAAGGAAGCCTTGCTGACAGTGTCTATGGTGCTATATCAGGTTCCTGACACTGAATTGGCAATTCCAAAGAGCGATCCTCTACCCCTACTTTAATCCTAGTGCTCATGACAATTTTGCTTTCTCATCTCTCTAGCTGTATGTGTACAGTTCATCTCAGATCATGGTCCATGCTGCCTTAGTATATTTTAGGGACAAACTGGAGCTCTCTCGGGCCAGAGTTCAGAGTGCCCCCAAATGGATTAGCCTGACTACCTACCCTTCAGCTCACACACACAAAAAAACTGGTTTTGGCTTGCCCTCCTAGCAAGGGAACAGAGGTGTGTAAATAGTAAGTGTTCCTGCTGTCCCTAAGGGGCAATGGATTTGGATATGGCCCAATAGCAGAGTCTTTGAGAGACATACTGTACTATGGGTACTACACTGAGGCCAGTGACCAAGATTCTAGCAGTGAGACTTTAAACCCAGTGGCCCACATAGACTGCTTGCAACCTGGATCTTGGATCAAGAAGTGGTGTGATGCTTGTCATAGGTCTGAGATTCCTTGTAAGCAGTGCCCTTTTAAATGTGACCTGCTATGAGGTCTTTAATGACTTAGGAATGCAAATATTTTCCTTGATTTCCTAACTAGCATTGTCTGACCTGATTTCTGTAGACAGAGAGAGGACAGGATTTCTAAGCAGCTTCAAATGTTCAATTCTACCTGGTGTTGCATAAAAGAAAAAGAAAATTCATAGTAGAATTTATCTTATAGATCATTTTTAACCTCTTAAACCCCAAGTGAATTTTATTTTTACATTATTGTGTGTTTATTACTTTACATTTCTGCTTGATTAATCCAGCTTGGAGATATATACTCTGCATCACGATCATGATTTTTTTTTTTGAGACAGAATTTCTCCATATTGTTTTGGAGCCTGTCCTGGAATGTAGACCAGGCTGGCCTCAAATTCACAGCGATCTGTTTGCCTCTGCCTCCCGAGTGCTGGGTTTACAGGTGTGTGCTACCAATACCAGGCTGATCATGATTATTTTTGACCTTAGCTCCATGTCAGTTTTTTCTGAGAAAGCAAAAGGAAGTCAGCAATGATGGCACCAACATTTAGATCATTTCTCCAGCTGTTTTCTCCTCTTCCTAGTCAAAGCACTTACCTACTCCCTCCTGGTTGTTTCTATGGGTCTCCCTGCTTTGTTTAAAGGCATACCAATATGCTAGGAAGCCTCCTTTTCCCCTGCACAGCCCTCATCACATGGAAAGAGATGCCTTTCCTCTGTGATTTCAGATATTTCTATGTGACAGTCTTTCAGTCTGTTTAGAGTAGTTCTGGATTAAAATTCTTGTCACTGAGACACTCACCTATGCTACTTCCTCATGGCATCTCTTAGTTTTCACTTGGAACTTCCTAACAGCTGCCTGCAGTATCTAATTCTCATTTGATCCTTTCACTTTACCTTGCTTTCCTAGGAGACCGCATACACAGCTTGAAACAAACATTTCCCCTTTGGCCTACAGAGTGGATATTTTGGTTTCTTTACTGCTCCCATTTTCATTCATAGTGCACAATAAAAAGAACAGCAAACTTGCCAGTTTCCCCATGGATTGTATTTATGATATTAACATTTTTATTTAAGTACTAATGCCTTGTGAAAGATGGCATGCCTCAGTTTTCTCCCAAGATGCTGACAAAGGTGTCTGGATTCTGGATCATTTAGTGAGATACCATGACTACTCATCACTTCCTCAGAGCAGCCAAAGACAGGGAGGACCATCTTTGGGTCCAGAACTACATCCTCCTCGATGGATGCCACCAATGCCAGAAGAGCAGATTGATGATCGATCTGAGGATCTATTTCTATCTTCGCTTATGACATTCAAAATGTCATTTTTGAGCTAAGCCTCAGGCTCAACTTCCCAGCTGGATCAAGAGAAGCACTGACCTCCCAGGCTGAAGATTTAGTACTTGGTCATTCCCTTCTCTTTGCTTTTGGCTATAGTTGCTTTCTTCTCAGTGAAGCCTCCAACTAGCTATGGTCCCACTATTTTTCTCAAGATCCTCCTTCAAGAAACTGGAACAGGAATAAACCCCTGACCCTCAAACTGTGGGGAAATCTAGATGACCAATTTGGTAAATCCATTTCTTTTCTTTCTTTTCTTTTCTTTTTTCTTTCTTACTTATAAAATTTATTTAAATTAAAAACGATCTTATTTTACATACCAATCTCAGTTCCCTCTCCCTCCTGTGTTCTCTCATGCCCTGACACCAACCCATATCCAAACCCCAGGGAGGGTGAGGCCTCCCATGAGGGTTCATCAGCATCTGTCAAATTATTTGTGGCAGGGCTTAGGTCCTGAAAGAGTATCCATCCATAGGAAATGGGCTTCCAAAGTCCAGTGATTCACAAAGATGATCCCAGCTAAGAATCTAAGCAATAGTGGAGAGGCTTCCTTAAATTCCCTTCCCCTATAGTGAGATTGATGACTACCTAAAATGCCATCCTACACCCTTCACCCAGTAGCTGATTGAAGTAGAAGCAGAGCTCCACATGTAAATCCAATTCTTCCTATGTTTCAGTCTCCTCTCTATGCCAGACAATCCCTAGGACTAGATTTCTGTTTCACTGCCAGAGAAATAGTGACATCTAACTTTCCTGTGACATGCCTCCCTCCCTATGGGAGCCCTTGTACACTTACCATCAGAAACTATGGTTCAGTTATAGGAAGAAGCTATGTTATGTATAGTCATTCAAATTCAAAATATAAAGTTAGACTTACTATCTCTTGTCACAATAAGTATAAATGGATATGTGTTACTCCTTTACCCTATAATGACACTGATTTTACTTGGAAGCATACTCAGGCACACATTAAAGGAAATTGGAAACTCTCCTGATTCAGTAAATACATTTTTGATCAGATTGTTGTTGTTGAAAATGTGTTCCTATATCAATCACCTTTTAGCTTTGTAAAGAGAGGATGTGCCAGGCATAATATTTGGCCAAGGTAGCAAAATAATAAGTGTTGTTTTTTGGTTTAGAGTATATTTTGATGTAGAAGTTTGGGAAAAAAAAACATATTTGACCTATTTGTCTTTCCTGGAGATTGATGTTGGAATGTGGAAAAAACATGTTTGCTATTATGGAAAAACTTGTGCGGTTTTGAAGTTTTTGGGCTATTTGGGGCTGGTCACTTGCATGAGACACATCTGGTGGTCAGACAATTCATTTCTTCATGCCAATCCTCCTTCCCTGTCTCAGGACCAGAACCCAGGTTGTGGCAGGATGGTGGCAATTTCCCTGCATAAGGGTAATATGGATATACACCACAGCTTCCAAACACACCCTTAAATATTTATGGTCTGATGACTGTTCTTGTATAGAGAGTGCTCCTACTCAGATTAGTTAAAATATTCTCCTTGGTCTAACTCTTGGTCCAGCAAGGTCCCATTACCTTGCATGCTTGTTTTTCTGTATGAAATTCTTAAATTGAAATGTAATTGAAATTTAATTCTTAAATTTCAAACCCAGTACAAAAAGCTAAGGTTCCTGGCTTTACGCCAGGCCTCATAGAGGCCTCCAGATTCTCCCAGCATCCATCAGTCCCTACCTGTTATAGAGTATGGCTGGCATACCTCCCAATTCTATCCTGAACTCTCCAGCCTAGGGGCTGGGCTGCACTTTCCCCAGAGTCTCTTTCCTATATAATCCAAATATTTTGGTTACCCAACCTTCTTGTACTTGGCTTTCTGGCTGCTGCACCGGGTTTTTCTCTCTCCTCTTTCTGCATTTCCTTTCCTTTTGCCCTCTGCCCACATGGTTCAGCTCACACCAACCAGGTCATGTCCACTCGGGACTCTCCCTGATGTTTTTGCCTCTGCCTATGCTTTCCCTTTCATTCCTAATAAACTTTCTTCTCTACCATAGCTAGAAGCAATCATGTCCTTTCCTTTCCTTTTCATTTCTTTCTTTTTTTTCATTCATTACTTACCCTGGCTCTTTGTTCAGTTGTGTGAAACTAACTCAATCTCCCTATTCAACTGTATAGCAAACTGAGATTGCAGTTTCCTGAGTTTTCTCCATATGTGAGCCCAGTGCACTTTACCACAGCTTTTCTGTTCTATTTTTCTTTCATTCTTCCACAACCCAGTCAGGTCAAGTTTCCTGAGCCCTGCAGGAATACTGCACAATAATAGAACACAACGAGACATTGAAGGCTCAAGTTCCCTGACTGCAAATTCTTTTTTTTTTTTTTTTTTTTTTTTGGTCTTTTTGCTTTTAAATTTCTTCTTTTATAAAATGAAGATGACACTTTTCTGATGTAAATTGCTTGAAAATTGAAATAAATAATCTATATCAAAATCCCTGGCTGTAGTTAATAGTTTTTAATTGTAATACTGAGATTGTCAAACATAACAGTGCATCAGAGTGATGGTGTCATGGCATGTTGTTCCTTCCCGCCGGCTCCATCCCACCTGCTGCCAGTATGGGCCCACAGCCGCACCAGCCCCAAATAACACTCAGAGACTCTGTATTTGATACAATCCTGTTGGCCAGTTACCATTATTGTTATGGGCTAGCTCTGCCTTAATTATTAACCCATTTCTACTTAACTAAGTATTTCCACGTGGTCGTCTTATCCAGGAGCTGCAGCCGGCATCTTCTTTCTTTCAGGTCTCCATCTCGACTCCTCCGTACTAATTCCTCTTTCCTCCTCCTGGTCTCCTAGCCCCACCTATCTTGTTTCCTATTGTCCACAGGGCTTTATTAACCAGTATGAGAAACATATATACAGAATAACATCTCCCATCATGATGGCAGTGGTATTTATAAATTAAAATTACAGTATTTATTTCTGCAACTTTAAAGAAAAAAGCCAACATCATACTTCATGAGAGAAATATACCCTTGACTTAAGGCTGTTATAAAAAAGTACTAAGTTAAATGAAGACAATAGATATTGTAAATAATAATTAAAAGATTTCTCTCAGTCAAAGTATTCTAACAATTATAGAAAACGAAAGAAATGAGGAAAGCATATCATAATAAATGGGAAATAAATAGAATTTCTTAATTTAAAGAGGGGAAGGGGCATGAGAATAGGTGAGAAATATAGAAAATAAGCAAGAGGAAGATTATAAAGCATCAGAATCCAAAGAGTATTCATGAACTGAGTTTTGAACTTGATTTACTTTAAATAAAACTGTTTCAATAAGACAAAAATGTACATAAGTCAAAATCTGAACCACATTAGATATTTTAGAGCATTTGAGACTTTTTATTTTGGTTTAGAAATGATAATAGTGGTTAGGACATGTATTTAAAGATGACAATTTGAGATGCCTTATGTATTTGGGAGAAGCTAATACACTTTAATGAAGGGCAGGTAAAAAAGAAAACATGGTGGTGGGAACTCATAAGAGATACAGGTAGAGGATCAATATATATTCCTAGTGGGCTAGTGGAAGCCCATTCCACACAGAGGGAAACTCTCTCAGCCTAGAAACACAGTAGAGGGCCTAGGCCCTGCTACAAATGATGTGCCCACTTTGATGATCCCCTGTGGAAGGCCTCATCCTCCCTGGGGAGCAGAAAGGAGATAGGATGGAGGGTAATTGGGAGACATGGGTGGATGGGAGGGAGAGGGAACTGGGAGGGATATGTAAACAAGATTGTTTCTATTTTAAAGAGAGAGGAAAAAAGGCAAAAAAGAAAAAAGAAAAAAGAAAAGAAAAGGCAAAAGAAAAGAAAAGACAGAAAAAAGTGATACAAGTTGTAATAACAACCCAGACCCCAGACAGCACAACCATATTCTTTTAGTATTTTCTACACCCTGTTTGGGAGGATAATCTACTGCTTGGATATATGCAGTGAATAAGATTAAAATTCCTTACCTAAGGCTAAGGGGCTAAGGGATCATTGCAGAAAGACTGTAAAGAGCCATAGAAACATGTGTCTTCTCTCCTAGCAATGCCATAAGCTCCACATTTAAAGTATAAGTACTTCCTGAAATAGAACAAAAATAGATAAGCTAATGTAGATCAAGGGGCTGGGTAGGGGAAGTCCTGGAGTCCTCAACCTTAAAGAACTACAGTCAGCTAAGAAATGCTGTTATCCAGAGTAATATTCTTCCTCAGGTAAGAGCATACTAACTGAATATCCAATATCAAATGGTCAGTACAGAAAATACAAACAAGGAATAATACTGTACAGTCTGAGAAGGTTAAGTCCAATCCAATTTACTTTCGATCATATTATTAGTGGCTTCACATAAATAAATATTAATGTTATGTTTAGAACGATGCTATCCTTTAATGTCTGATATTTATTTAAAAGTTATGCCAAATGTTCTGAAGTACTGATTCAGAGTTCACAGGAATCATAAGGGATTCAGTGAATACTGGTACTCTGGTGAATGCTGGAGGCACAGAGCATATCTCTTGCATATCATCACTCTCTTCTTGAGTCTTTGGTCGAAGCACTTTTGTGTAAATTACATTTTCTATCAAGCTTCTTGTTTCAGGGCAACTTGCCCCAGGATTCCAGAATTAATTCTATATGTTCCCCCAACTTTCTAATTTAGTCTCATTTTCATATTTGTCTTAATAACCCAAGGCATATTCTTTGTACTACCAATATATATTGCTGGCACCTTTCCTATTTGTAGAGATTTTGCAAATCATGAAAGCAAGTAGTGCATCTCTCCCATCCTTTTGGGATAGAATTTTCCTTCCATGCTTCATTCTTCACTGAGAAGTTATTAGAATACACATAGAGGGACACTTTCTTAGCATAGATACATGTGGGGCAGAGGTTTGAGTGGAGTCCTCAATCTACTTTATAAAACCACCAAGCAAACCTTTCTTATCCCTACAGGTATTTAGAAGAAAAACTGAGTTACAATTTAACTTTCACTCTGCCATAATTGATAACAAACAAAATCCAAATAAATTACAAAAATCATATCATTAAAGTTGAAGGAAGCAAAAAGGAAGTATCAACAAATATTAACTCAGAACAACTTCTATATATGTTTTTATAAATAATGACAGCAAAAATTGGCAAAACATGAGCAACTAATTTTTGAGAAGAAAATTAAATTGTAGAAGAAAATTAAATTGGTTACAACAGATATAGTAACCAAGACATTAATTGGGGGAAATGTCAACATTTTAATGAGATATGAACCAAATTTCTCAGGTTTTCTCAAAACAGTAAACATTCACTATTGTCAAGGTTACCCAAAATATTTTAGATAGTTCCCTTATCACTGATTATAATACTTTTAAAAGTAACAAATTTATTCTGACTTGGGGGAAAAATAGAGGAGAGAAAGAAAAGAGATACCATAATAGAAAGAGCCATTATATGTTTTAAGAGAAATCCGGCACTAGGGAATGTCCAGAGACTTACAAGGATGACTCCAACTAACAATCTAAGCAACAGTGGACAGGCTACCTTAAATCCCCTTCCCTGACAATGAGATTGATGACTACCTTATATGTCATTCTACAATAGCTAATGGAGGAAGAAGCAGACACTCACAGCTACACACTGAGCTGAACTCCTGGAATTCAGTTGCAGAGAGGGAGGAGTGATGAGCAAATGGTTCAAGACCAGACAGGAGAAAACTATAGAAAATGCTGACCTGAACAAGGGGAAACTTATGGAGTCCAATCAGATAGCTGGGAAATCAGCATAAGACAGACCCAGACTCCCTGAACATTAGGAGGACTGGGCAGTCTATAAGCCTCTGGTAGTTAATCAGTATTTATCCCTACTATATGAATGGACTTTGGCAGCCCATTCCACATAGAGGGATACTCCCTCAGCCTGAACACATGTGGGAGGGCCTAGGCTCTGCCCCAAATGATATGACAGATTTTGATGACTCCTCATGAAAGTCTGCTTCCTGGGAGTAAGAAAGAGGGGTTGGTTGGAAGAGCAGGGGAGGACAGGAGTGTGTGGGAACTGGGGTTGACATGTAAAACAAGCTTGTTTCAAATTTAAATTTAAAAATGTTATCTAAACGGATAACTAATTTATAAATAAGTAGTTATATAAATGTATGTCCTATAATTAGTTGTTATCCTGAAAAATCTAAATGTATGTGTCTAATGAATTGTTTCTCATATTCATCTTATTCTATGAATATGAGACACCATTTTAAATAGAGAGAATAGAGTATCTAGCTATTGCAAATGTTACTAAAACTAGACTGTAGGTGTGTATAATTCAGAATAAATCAGTTATGAAAGTAATATGATAAGCTTTATTAAATGTGTCAAAATGCATCCTGTATTACAAAGAATTCCATCTTATAGTCATTTAAGTCAGACAGTTGTTAAGACTCAAAAATTAGAAACCACCTAAATACAACATGCCAAAGAATACCACATAGTTTGTGTTTACATTCCTGAGAGGACAATTATACACACAGGAGACTATTAATGGAATTGCTGTTTCCAATAAAAGTAAAATTAAGGGAACAAAAATTGTTTGTATATTCATATAATTATGTTATTTGAACTGTTAATTAAATACTAATATTTACTACAATAGTAACTCAATGAAAAATAAGCCAGAAAAGATATACCAGATGTTATTGAAAAGCTTAGGAAAGGTGGGAAATCACTATCATGTAATACCATAAAATCCAGGCTAGTCATTTAAAACAATTGAACATTAGATCACTTATTGATTAATTAATTATAGAGTTTTATGTAAAATTTAGGTACTTCATATACACCTATTGTGATGATTAGTACACACACATATACACCACACTCCACACCACACACACACACACACACACACACACACACACACACCTATATATAAAGTGTGTTGAATCCATTTAATGTTATTTCTTGGTGTGTGTATGTGTTTAGGAACATTTAGGGTTACATAATTATCAGAGTGCTTGTTCCTGAAGAAGAAATATTTTTTCCCTCTCTGTGGAGTCATTAATTGTCTTTTTCTCTTCAACTATGGGTAGGGCCTTGGGAAATTTTCTACATTGGCATGTCAACAGGTAAAACTGTTATGTTTGTTATTAATGAATTCAAAGTATATAATCCTTACATGGATATTTTCACTAAGTTCCATGCTAGCAGATAATAAAGTCTGACTTCATTTAAATTTTCTATTGTTATCTACATTTTTATTCATTTCTTGTTGTTTTAATTTTAATTTAATAGTTTTTAAAGTCAATTACATAACTCAATTCCCCTTCCACTCACCTATTACCACTCTTCTACCACTGCTTCAAGGTCTTATTTTTTCCTACTGAGTTGACTCAGAGCTGCCCACATATATATATATGGATGAAGAAAACTGAAACTCTCTCTCCCAGCAGCCATCCATTACAAATATCTCCTCAGTTACCAGTGACACTCTGACCACTTTCCCCATTCATGCTGAGAACTTTTCTATATCAATCTTGCATAGGTCTCACACATACTGTCACAACTACTGTGAGTTCATATGTCCTGTTGTGTCTGGAAAACCATTTCATTGGAGTTATCCATTACCCATGGATCTTATAATCTGTCCTCCTCCTTTACACAACATGAAAATGTACAATGGAGGAGTACAATATAGATAACATATTTAGGGGTGAACACTCCTCAGGCACTTATTCTCTGCCTGTGACAAGTTGTGGGATTCTATGCTATCACTGTCTACTGCTAAAAGAAGCCTTTCTGGTGAAGGTTGAAAAGATGAACTAATTTTTATGTGTAATAATAGGTAATTAGAAGTCATTTTAATATGATGTGCATTTATTAGAATAACAATGGCAGGTTGTCTCCCAGGGTTTATGACTGATATAGATTGACACAGGCTCTGGGCTCCAGCAAAGGTGCCAGGCATGAGTTCAATTTTTGCTGAGCTGGTCCTGCCAGTGACATTAATGTTAGAAGATTATATGCATACTTTTTTCAAAATCGAATTTTAATCACAGACATATTGAGTTCAAGCCATGTAGCAGGTGAATACAAAGCTCTGGTTTGTCAAGTTACAATCAAAATTAATCTGAAGGTAAATTTCATTTTTTCCAAAATATCATTGATTGTCACCTCATGAACCATGCTAGAGTGTAATGAAAGGAATAGTCAAACTTGTTAGAAGCATTTATTTTTTTTTTAATTTTTACAATTTTATTATTTTTTCTTATTTTCAGATTGATTCCAGTTCCCTCTCCCTCCCCCCTTCATTGCTCCCTCATCCCTGCCTCCCATGCCTCCTGAACCCCCATCCCAGCCCATTCTCTCCCACTGCAAAGGGAGGGTGATGCCTTCCAGGAGATATCATCAAAATATGTCAAGTCATTTAGAAGCATTCAATAGAGACTCAGGCACATAATGTAAGCCTTGCTTCCAAACCCAGGGAGACATATCTCCACTCCCTCCACATCTGTTCCAACTCCCAGCCCTTTCCCCGGATTGTCTTTTGAATCAGTAACATTTGGGCTAACCTTCTTTAATCTTTACTTTATCATATTCATTTATAATTTCATATTCAGTAGAATGATACACATGCTATTGTTCCTAAAAGAAATGTCAAGGGGAAATTGTCTTATTAGGTCATATTTTTTTTCTTGAAGATTCCAGCTTGAAAATGGTGGGAAAATTTCTTTCCTTAGTACTATGTAAAAGTCAGTCTTGTAAGTTCCTTTCTATCCTGAAACAAATTCATTATCCTGTTTTCTCTCTTAGAAGTATATTAATAATAAAGATATAATCATAGACAGAATTTATATTGACACATAATTTTTAGTTGGTTATATATGTAGGCACATGAATAAATAGTAAAAAGGAGGATATAAAAGAAAAGAAAAATAGGCACCTTATTGATTTCAATAAATGTTAATAATGATACTTGTCTTTGATTATTGACTGTATATATCCATATAGTCAGCCTTTAATTATGTCACAAATACAAATAACATTTTATATAAATTTTACTTAGGGTATTAGCAAATGTTAGTATATTAAATCCCACATCTCTTTCTGCTTGTTTGTTTCTGTTTTTCAAGACAGTGTTTATCCATGTAGCCCTGGATATCCTGGAACTCACTCTGTAGACCATGTTTTGCCTGCATCTACCTCCCAACTGCTGGGATTAAATCAAGTGCCACTACTGCCAGCTAAGTTAGTCCATTTTGTTTCCCTAAAGTTTTAGTTTCAGCAGCTGGTATATTGGAATTTTGATTGGCAAAGAATTATCATAACTTTTTCCTAATATTGACACGTGGTCTGCAGCTGGGCATTTTCAAAGAATTGAAATTGCAGGATAATTCTGCCATTGTGAATATGCTGTCAAATGACCAGAAATTGAAACATGTTGTAAATTACTCTCTCCTTGAATATTATGTCAGTGTTTCTTGCATAATTCATAATTTATAAAAGTGTTGAGTGATCCACTTAGGATCATAATATTTATGAGTTCTGAACACAGCTTTTCTTGAATATCTATGAAACAAGTAGAGTATACAGATTTGCTAACAAAATTAATACCAGAATTAATCTAGTCATTGAAATTACATCTGGATATTCCTTACACTTTTTTCACACACAACTAAAATATTAGCCCTACATATAATAAGAAAAACAAAACCTATTATTCATAGAAAAACTCAATTGTTTATTTGCATTTTGAAGGATAATTTCATCATGTTATGAAGATGACTTATTAGATAACTATTATAAAATCTTATTTTATTAAACCAGCACAAAGGTTTCAAGTTAGGACTTCATAATTAAGATGCACAAAATTTAACACCCAACTATAAAGCATTTTCATGGTTCGATTTTCACCATAAAACTAGATAATCTAAACAAAAGTCTTTGATAGCATATTAGCTCAACATGCACAGGACTGTGGAATCATCTCAACCACCAAAAATGAGTAAGAAGTTGTCTTACTTTACTTTCCTACTGTTGTGATAAAATATTCTGACAAAAACAGCTTAAGGGCAAAGTGTTTAGTTAGTGCAAAGGTACAGTCCCACATAAGAAGAAAGAAAATTTAAGAAAAAATTAAACAACATCACAATACTGCATACACAACCAAGACTAAGTGTTTTATTGTTTGTTTTTTGTTTGTTTCCAACATAAATCCAGGATACAAGGCAAGGAAAGGCACCATCACTACATCTTTCCATCTGAATCAATGTAGTCTAGATAATTCCCACTGGAATGAGTAGAGTCAGTGTCCAAGGTGATTCTAGATTTTGTCAATTTAACAATTAACCATACATTGCTGAATAAGTTAATAATTATATCTTAATAAGTACTCTCATAAATTCTTTGAAATGATTGTAAATAGTTTGATAGGCCAGTCTTACCTATAAAATATTACAAGTCTTACATACACTTTAATACTATCATATAATTGTGAAAATGTACAAGAACTTTAAAAGTCATAAAACTTCCAACTAGTGTTGTGCCCAAGTTCTGATATCCTCAAAGACCATCAGTGAGAGACAAACCCACCAATGCAACTTCATAAGGTTTATTGTTCATACAACCATAACAGGGACCTCTTCCAGCTGCCTGACACAGTAGAAACCAGAGGAAATGAGTTCCCTGTCTAATGCCTGGCTTTTAAAGGCAAAAATCACCAGATTACATCATTAGATATGTTTGGTTTCTGATTGGTTGACATTTGGGGAACAATTAGGGTGATTCTTCAAAGTCATATGTTGGAATGAAATGCCTATGTATCAGTTATTCTTATTGGTCAGTGCTGAGAGGGAACATTCTGTGGTTTCTATGGTTTTGTCTTGTTACTTTCAGGTAGCCTGTTGTTCATAGATACAAATAGTTTTTAGAACTATATCCTGGAGACTCTTGGTCTCCACGGATGTTATTCTGTAAATATGTTTCTCATACTGGTTAATAAATACAGCACTGTTGGGCCAATAGGAAAGCAAGATAGTTGGGGCTAGGAGACAAGGAGGAAAGAGGAAGTAGGTAGGAGGAGTCAGGATGTAGAGCATGGAGAAAGAGGCTGCTGGCGGTGGCTCCCCAATAAGATGGCCACGTGGAAATACTTAGATAAGTAGAAATGGGTTAATAATTAAGGCAGAGCTAGCCCATAAACAATAATGGTAACTGGCCAACAGGATTATATCAAATAGAGTCTCAGAGTGTTATTTGGGGCTGGCACGCCAGACTGGCGGTGGGTGGACTGGCAGAAAACAACAAGCAACATCCCATGGAGTTTCTTTTGTAGCCAAGCAGCTCCCAGGAACCAAGTATCTATGAGTCTGGGGAATCTTGACTTTCTTTGTGTTCAGTTTTGGTCCTAGGCTTGGGGAGGCCAGGGGATCTGGAGTTTCTCTGTGTCATGTGCTGAGTCAGAGGCTTACATGTCTTTTCTGTAGCTTGTCATGGCTGCTAAAGCAGGGTTGAGTGAGGGTCTGGTCTCTTTATTAGTTTACCCCTTTTACTAAGAGTGGTAATGGATTGTCAAACAATGAATATTTAAAGGTATTTATTTGGGTTGTGAGAACTAAAATGATTACCAGTTCAGTACTTGTTTTAACAACCCCAGAAAGAAATGACCATTATCCTCTCCTCTCTGTTAGTCAGCCAGTTAGCATGTACTCTTCAAATTTTTCATGACTGCCATATTGCTAATTCTAAATTGAGTTAAACAGAGTTCCTCGGGGATTTTTTGTTTGTTGTTTCAAGTGGGACTTTCAGCTTCATATATATTAAAGTTAAGACATGACTACTCCAAAGTATGGTTGAAGAGATTTATTATTTTTGACATGAAGAAGAGCACATCCAGAGGTATCCGTCACAGACCAATGAAATGAAAGTAGTAGACTAAACATGGTCAACAAAATGGAATGGGGAGGAGGAGTAAGAGAGAAAGAGAAGTAAAAAAGACAAATGAGAAAGAGAGAGAGAGAGAGAGAGAGAGAGAGAACAAAATGGCAGTGATATATAGCAATGAGAAGCTGGGGGAAGAGAAGCCCAGGACCTGGATAAGCTTAGTATGGGAGGAGGGGTGAGAAGAGCTGAGAGGAGCCACAGGTACTGCATGAGTCCAGCATTGGCATTCACTTTGGTTTGCGTATAGACACCAGATATAGCTATTTGTCTGGCTGTCTTTTGGATCTAACAATTAACATTCTCCCACAAGTATTGTTTTATTAAAGATTAGAATTGTTAATTTGGTCAACCACATTTTCATCAGCATATGTTTTATTTATTTTTGCCCTAATTGTTTAAAATAAACCAAAGTGGAAGGTTATTGTAGAGGTTCTTGTACTTCCATGTCCCGCCTCTACTGGCTATTGGCCAAACAGTGCTTTATTTATCAACCAATAAGAGAAACATATACACAGAAGAACATCCCCCATCACCTCCCTTTTTAAAGCAAGAGAAAAAATATAATAATACTGCTCTTAGAATTTTACAAAATGTCTCGGAATAATGATGCCATGCTTATAATAGCTGAATACTGCTGCTGAATATCTGAACCCCTGGCCCAGAATTCAATTTTATTTCCACCACATTGTCATTACCACCTTGGATAGGGTATTTACATCACAGTTCACTCCAGTGTTGTCCATCAAGTTTTTATGGCATTTCAATAAATTTTGCATAAAATGGCATCCATCATTCAAATATAAGATTAAGAAAGGTATATTCCCTGCATACAAATATGTATTGTTCATCTGTGTCACCTTTAAAGCAGCAGGCTCTCTGGGAAGACAGAGTAATGCCATTGTAAGGTTGGAGAAGTTCCCAAATGGATCAGAGTTGTCTCCTTCTGGGGCAAAAATAAACATTTACATTTTAGAAATAGTTGAAACTTAAGATAAGAAAAGAAGTCAT
Source organism: Cricetiscus sungorus (assembly GCA_030556225.1). Lineage (NCBI taxonomy): Eukaryota > Metazoa > Chordata > Mammalia > Rodentia > Cricetidae > Cricetiscus > Cricetiscus sungorus. The sequence continues at coordinate 39,291,085 of JANBXA010000600.1, forward strand.
AATGATGTGTTGTTGGTGATGGGAAATCTAATGATACATAATGATAATGAGGACAACAGTGTAATGACAAATCGCAATGTGATGCTGAGTCCGAAAAAGGAAGCAATGTCTCAGATGGAAAAAAAAATGAGAGTTTGTAACATTGTTCAGAACACAGGTGCTCACTCTGTTCTGCTTCCTGGGCATCAGGAGCAAAGTGACAGATGCTGTCTCCTTCCTGCTGCTCCGGAAAAAAAAATACTTTTCTATAGTTCAGAATTAAAAGCTCCTTTCACTGCATCAATTTAATCCTTCTGTCAAACTTTGGTAAGTTAAAACTCTAGAGAAACCACAAGTCTCTATGGCTTAAGGTCATTTTTCTCTTTTGCCCTTCAAGCTCAATCTTGTACTTCTTGGTAAGTCTCCTAATGCTTCTTGGAATCTGGCCATTTGCTTTTTTGTATGTCTGTTTTTGCTGCCTTATATATATTGCCCTTTTTGTATATTTTTATGATGTAATTTTAAAATCAGCAAAATGTTTGCAATTGAAGCAGCAAATACATTTCTCTTGTTTTATTTGAACAATTCCATTGAAATAGTTTCTGTCCCTCCTCCTATCCCCTTTAACATTAGTTTCTTTTTATTTTGTTAACTTCTCTAAAAAGAAGAAGCAAGACCTATATCTTCACTCTACCTTCACCCCTTCTTCAGAGATGAAAATTTCCATCAATACCACATTCACATAGCGTCTTTCCAGTGACCCAGATTTCTGTAGATCTCTTTGTGTTGTAAAAAAACAAGTTGAAACGGGCTTTGGAAATGATAACTAATGTTTCTAAAATAACAAGGGTAAGCAAATAACTGTAAAAGGGATAATAAGACTCATGAAAACATATTGATGTCTTCAAAGTAAGAGTATATATTTATTGTTCAGAAAGATACATATATTTACATTAAAATACTAGAAGAAAATTAATAATTTAAAGTAACTAAACTGAAAAAAAATCAGAAAATTATCCAATAAATAATATAGAAAGTAATAAAACCTGTTCCATGCCAAGTCTTATTGTGACTTAAGGGAGTAATCTTCAGGTTCAATTTTATTTCCAGTGGTCAATGAACAAATGACATTATAAGAGATATGGATGAAGAAACAAAGGTCAATTTCAATGGCATATATTCATAAAGAAGAAAACAGCAATAAGCTAGGAATGACAATCATGGGGGAAAAGAAACAAAGACTTCAATGATTGGCAGTTGACAGTCCCGAGTGAGGCTAAAATTAAAAAGCAGGAATGAACATATTTGGAAACTGATTCCAAAATATAAATGTTTCAAGTTACCAAGAGATGAAATTGGCTGATTTTATTAATGTAAGAATCATTTTCATTCCCAATTTATCTTATGAAAAAAATTGGTGAGTGATGTAATAAAGTAAGGAAGTTGAATCTAAAATAAAATATACTGACTTTATTTTTTGTTGTAGTTCTTTTTTTCCTTTGGTTCTTGTACTGGAGCTTGAACACCCAACACTGCACTAACCCAAGTCTACATTAGGTTTTATAAGAAGAAAATTATTATATAAATCCAGTATTGTGATACTATTACTTGAAAGCATGTTAAAGCATCTTTTCTAAAGTAGTATTTAAAGATTAAATCATAAATTTGTTATCCATACCTTTGTTCAATATACAAATAACTCTAGAAATACATACTCTTTCTCCATTTCCACATTTAACTAGATGAAAATAACTGCTCTCAATGATCATATTTTGAAAGCTAGAGTACAAATGATTTATTTTCTATAGATTTCTATTTCAGTACTCTTGTTTCAAAGTCAACAAGCTGTTGAGTTACCTAGTACTGAATTTCACCACTGTGAAAATCATTTGAAGTTATTGTGTTTGCTTTCTGGTTTGTGAGTCACTTTCCTAGAGATCAATTTACTTTATGTTGCCAAAACTGTTCATCATCAGATTTACTTTAATTTATACAAGATTTAAAATGTATTTGGTATATTGTGTAACAATAGGGATATTGAACTCTGGCTTCTTTACTGGAGGCTAAGCTACTCTTAGAGACTCCAGGCTGCGGTCCAACTAATTTAACAATATCCAGTTATGAATGCTAAGTCCAAGAATCTAGTAGTAGTTCAGTTACACAAGACTGGGTATCTCAGGTGGTCTTCTGATATGCTGAAACCCTGAAGTGGGCTACAATTCTAGTGAAGGAAGGGATATGTTGACAAGGTGAGGGCAAGCAGGCAAAAAGGAAGAAAACCTTCCTTTTCCTATAATCCTTATAAAGGCTTCTAGCAGCAGGTGTGGCCCATATTAAAGATGTGCCTTCACACCTCAAGATCTGTATTAAGTGTCTGTGTTATCCCACTCCAAGATATGTATCAACAGCCTGTGTCTTCCTGCCCAAGATCCAAATCACAAGTGTACCCTCCGTTTCTGGACTGTAGTTTGTTTCAGATATAGTCAAGTTGACCACCAAGAATAACCATTATAGTTATGACTATCTTGTGTCATTATATGTTGGAAGTATATAATCTGATTTTTTGTTTTGATATTATGGGGGAATTATAGAAAGAGGGTACACAAATTTCAGAAGAGACCATAGACTTTTATACAGGATAGAGAGTGTAATAGACTATGTGGACTTTTGACATTGGACCGAATGCAGTTTAGCATTTTGATATGGCTGCAAGTTAGTAGGGTTCATGGAGTACAATGTGGTGGACTGAAAGATGGTCTATATGGAGTGGCACTGTAAGGAGAAGTGGTTTTGTTGGAGTAAGTGTGACTTTGTTGGAGGAAGTATGCTACTAAGGGGTGGACTTTGAGGTCTCATAAGGTCAAGCCAGTTCACTTCCCATGGTATATTTTACATGTAATACTGACTTTTTGGCTTACATAAATTACAGAAATTTTATATTCTCAGAGCAACAGTCCTTTAACTCATTGAACAATTAAAATATTTTTTCTCATCACACTTGAAAATACTTTAGTTAATTTTTATTTTTCCTCTTTGACAAAATGTCAGTCATGACCAGCTTGTATAAGTGGAGAAGATTTATTTTAGCTTGCAGTTTCAGGAGAATTACTTGATAGTTGCTTCACTCAGTCACTTTGGACTTGGTACTGCAAAATGAATCCCAATGTTTGTTATGCTTATGCTGAAGATCTGTTTATCTCATGGCAAGATAGAAGCAAAAAGAGCAGAGAGGTCTTATTCATTTATCCAGAACATGGCCATACAGTATAGCCACTGTCAGAAAGTCATGCCCAGTGGAAAGGAAGAGTGGGTGTGCACTGGAGAATTAATCAGGATCGCTGTGAACTTTTTGTTTTTTTTTTATTGGCCAAGAACTAGTATACAATGTCAGTAGGAATTTTAGCATATGAATTCAGAAAGGCTTAGTACATTTAATTACTGTGATAAGATAACATTCCAGTATATGAGCTGATGAGGGCCTAAGTTTGTTTCCTTCCCTTGAACTTCTAGTGAGTGCTGTCCAAACTAACCTTCAGATCTTTAATGAACAGATGAAAGAATTTGCAATTGGTTGTCTATCTGTCCCAGAACTGGCAGGAATTCATATATCAGAACTAGTAATGTGGCTCAATAAAACTATATCATTTATTTTCCTACATCTAACTACTACAACAAAGACCATGCAATTTGATACTTAAATGTAAACAATTTAATTCTACACACTTATTCTAATAAAATAGCACTACAAAAACTCGAAACAATATCATAACACTTTCTACTCAGAACATAATCAGTCTCATAAGGTATCTCCTTTCTATTCTGCAATTAACTAGGACCTCTTCAGATGAGAGGGTCCAGGAATTTTATCCTGTTTACATTCACAATGGCGCTGTGCTGACTATGCAGCAAGCGTTCCTTGGCACTGTAAAATGTCCGAAGGAATTAATAGAACATTATCTTGTGGTTCTCTTTTTTTCTTTAGATGGTTGGCTGCTTTGGTCTACAATGATGGAGGGAATAGAAGCAGGGACAGGATTCAAGATAGCTGTAGGTAGGAATGGAGACAGCCCTAGGGGGACAGAAATTCACTAAATTTGCTGAGTCTGCTCAACTTTATTCCAGTGTGTGTGTGTGTGTGTGTGTGTGTGTGTGTCTGTGTGTGTCTGTGTGTGTCTGTGTGTATGACTGGGAGCCTGGGGACAAACTCTAATTTGCATTAAGTTGCACACTCCTATTAGGAGGCTAACTATGTGACAGTAGGGTCCTATCAAAAAGGCTACAACACTTCTCTAATTAATATGTCAGTCATCAGGGGAAGACCTTTTGCAGGAACTTGTGTTAAGGATCACCCTTGAGCAACCTCAGGCATCCTGGGCCTAGAGACATCCTCCAGAAAAGGCTGGGTAGAGTGCAGAAAGCTTTTGCTGAGGGGAGACAGTCCTCCATGTTGCTGAGCTTAGAGAAAACTGCCTAGCTATGGTAGACTGCAAACTCTGATCAGCAGGGCCTTCCAACATTTTCTCATTTTAGAAACAGTAGATTGATTCGTCATCACAACAAAGTGAAGATACATAGAATACTCCAGTATCTGTTATCCATAAGACTGTACAAGAAGATGATGGCAATGCAGCATCCACTCATCTGAGCTAAAACACTGGAACTTCCAATTATCAGAGAAACTGTGCTCTCGTTTGTGGTGAGAGAAAAATGATGAAGTGGCTATGCTTGGTCTCATTATATCATGGGCTCATAGTAACCTTTTCAAATGCTGGGATTCTTGAGTGTATTTTATGTATAATTGAGAATAACATGGCCTCACCTCTAGTGTCAGGCAGTTTCTGAATGTCAGGAATTGCTTTTTTGTTCTTTCCATCTATCATTTTAAAGTTGAGCTAATTGAAAAATAAATTTTTATTTGACAAATGAAGTTTTGAATTAATGAGCCTATAAAATATCTTGCACACTGCATTGCTGAACAATGTAGAAAATATAATAATATTTTTGAGCTAAATGTTGCCCCAGCAAACTTTAAATAAAAAAATGTGATATCATTAACAAAGGGGGATTGAATGAAATGTTATGTACTTGACTTACAAGTCTCCACAGATGCATTTTTGCATGGCATGAAATCTAGATGAGAAAAGTGCTTAGGAAAACATTCAGTATTGTTATATTTGAGTTGTTTAGAGCACTTTTCTTCATTATTCCATCACATAATGATTTATAAATTTTGAATGCACATCATGCATAATGACACAAGCCATTTTTGAGGTTTTTTTTTTTTTTTTTTTTTTGGTTCAGGTACTTGTTTAGAGCTTGCCCAAAATTAGTCTTCATAGTGCAATCCCTGACGCACACTCTGAGTGTTTACTCAGCTCCTCTCTCTGCCACAAACTGTTCAGCACTACTTTCTATTTCCTTCATGTCTTTTTACCACATGGAATGAAACATATTGTAAATGTATGAAAATTTATGAGACATCCTTAATTGCATTATAATTATCCCAGTTGTTTACATTCAAATTTTAAGGCATATTTGTGTATTCCTGTGCATTTGTGAATTTACGTTTGTGCCTGTATGGATATGTATGTGTGTGTGTGTGTGTGTGTGTGTGTGTGTGTGTGTGTGTGTGTATGTGCATGTGTATATGCAAGTGTGTGTACTTTCCGTAGTGGACACTATACTCAGATACCAAGCCATACTTTTCAACAAAATGTTTTCTTGAGTTTACTCAGATTGAGTTCTCATGTTTGAAGTCTAATTCCTTCAAGCTGTGTTTCTGAATGCTTTATGATATAGGCAGAATATCTTGAAAATAATAGTAATAAGAGTATATGGCTCAATATTTGTGGAATATATTTGAAATACTCCTGCCAGGTAAATACAACATTACAGAAGTAAGATTGTTTACTCTTTTACCCTATAACAGGGGTCTAGAATAACCCCTGGATGAAAATTATATGTAGGACATTTAATAACGAAGCTTTAGGTGTTCCTCTTCAGGAAGAAGCTTCAAAGATTATTCTAGATTTCCAAAGCCCAAGATTTCTAGAAAAGCCACATTTACTTGATACATTTTACTAATGCCACTTAAAATAAATTTTGAAGCACACTACATTAATTTATAATCTCCTAGTAAAAGTAAATCATGCATAGATTAATTGTGTATAGAAGGATAAGAACAAGATGGTTGCATGAATAATATACACAGTGAGACAGACATTGGTGTTCAAGCTGGAGATCAAAGAAGCAAAGCAGCCAGCCATTACCTCTCACCTCTATCTCAGGATGAATTGGGTGACTGTGTGTACATGAATCCTCAGAATGCAATCCTCAGAGGCAATAAGGAGACTACACTGCTCTCCACCAAGCCTCAGACACCAATCCCCAAATTTCTCATTCCTCCAGCCTTATATTCTTCTCTCTGTCCAGCCATATCACATCAGTCTCCACATCCCTAGTGCTGAGATTAAAGGCATGTGATCCTAAGGGATGAGATCACCTTTGTGTAAGCTGTTTCTTTTTAAGCTGTATAATTTCATGTAGCTCAGTATGAGCTTGAACTAAAAAAGATCTGTCTGTTCTGTCTCTCAAGTCTTTGAATTAAAAGTGTGTACCACCAATGCCTCGCTCTCTAGATAGCTTTGCATTTTGATCTCCAGTGGCTTTATTAGATCATAAACAATATATCACACTAAAGATGCCTATATAACTTCCATTGTATGGAAGAGGTATGTATAACTGGTATCAAGACAACTCATCCAGCACATATTTTGATGTGTACTAGTTGACTTCTCAGCTTCTGGAGTAAACTAACACATGCATACTTAATGTTGCATGTTGATTTATCTTAAAATAAATTACAGAAAGTGAATTAGCTCCTACTGAATTAAAGATATGTTTACATAAGACAGAATTACAAATTACCTTGTTTTTATTCAGTGTTATTATCCAATGGTAGTTATTCCTTAATTAGATACTTACTACCCATTAAAAGAAACACAGCACTAGAATTAAAATCTAATAAGAATTCTTTAGTTTTATTAACCAGACCACACATAGACCCCCTTAGTCATAAAAAAATGTGCAAATACCAGAGATCTGAAGATTTTTATCCAGTATGAAGTTTTGACCCACTGATAAATAAGTAGGTTTTATAGTTACTTGCTTCAAAAGACAATTTTGATCTATATTGCCTTTTGAATTCACTTTTACTTCTTTTACATTCCCTTTTATTAGAGTTCACTCTTTTCAAAACACATAAACTCACATTATAATTGTTTAAGAAATGTCTTAGATATGAAAGCAAGTATATTACCTAAAGCAGAGGTATGACAAAATCTGCCATAAAATGAAGGGACTTATCTTTCCTATATTAATTTTTCCTGTATTACATTAATATAAATGAAGGGAGCTGTCTTTCTGTATGTTGTGGATATAGTTGTCACTTATTGGTTGATGAATAAAGCTGATTTTGCCAACAGACAGGCAGGATTTAACCAGGTGTGAAATTCCAATCAGGGATAGGTAAAGTTAGAAGGTAGAGTCAGGGAGGCTCCATGTGGCTGCAGAGGAAGCAACAGACCCTGGTACCACCAGTGAGCCAAGACCATGTGAAGATACATAGATTAATATGTATGGGTTAATAATTAAGACAGAGTTAACCTGAGTCATCAGACAAACTGTTTATAATTAATATATAGCTTCTGTGTGATTATTTGTGACTAAACTGCAGGACCAGGTAGGACAGAAACTCCCATATACAAACAAGTTTCAGAATATGCTATGCTACACTGTTAGTCTGTTGTATGTTTTAGTGGGTTCTTTTATTATTATAAAACATTCTTTATTACATCTTGTAGACCTTCATGCATTGAATTGTATTCTACCAATTTTTAACCTGACAGCTATAAGTGTTGCAGAAACTTCAGTGAATGTAACACATTTTGGTGTGTGTGTGTGTGTGTGTGTTTGTATGTGTGTGTATCTTGTTAACTTTAATATTTGTGACTTGATCATTTCTTAAAATTTATTACTCTCTCATATACTACATCTTTACCACAAACTCCCATCCTCCTTCTCCACTTCCTCTCTCCCCCATGTCCAGTGCCACTCTATTTTCCTTCAGCAAAGAGCAGCCTCCCAGCGATACCAACGAAACACCAAACATGGCATAAGAAGATAAAACAAGACTTTATATAAATCCTTATATCAAGGCTGAATGAAGCAAACCAGTAGGAGGAAAAGGGTACCATTTGTAGGCAAAAGAGTCAGAGGTCCTCCCATTCCTATTGTTACTAGTTTAAAGACACCCAAGTTGAAGAACCATGGCATGTATGCAGAGGACAAACAGCAGACTCAAGCCTGCTCTGTCATTACCACTTCAGTCACTGTGAGCTGAGTTTTTGTGAGCCTTGTTTAATTGAGTCTGTTGGCCATGTTCTGCTCGTCCCCTTTTTTGTGAGCCTTGTTTAATTGAGTCTGTTGGCCATGTTCTGCTGGTCCCCTTAACCCATCTAGCACCAAGAACCCCCCATCTTCTGCAGGGTTTCCCAAGCTCCAGCTTGGTTTTATATTTGCTGTAGGTTTTATATTTGCTCCCATCAGTTGCTGGAGGAAGCATCCCTGATGATTACTGGGCTAGGTGCCGATGTATGAGTATAGCAGAGTATCATTAATAACATTAATAATCATCATTTTATTGATTTTTTTGTCTAGCTGTGTTTGCTTCTACCCTAGGTCTGAGTCATCCAATTTCTAATTCCTGGTCACCTAGACAGTGTTGGATATGGGCTCAATCTCATGGTATGGGTTCCAAGATAGATGAGGTACTTGCTGGTTGGCCACTGACAAAAGCTCTTAGCCATCCATCATTGCTCCAGTGCATCTTGCAAGTGAAACACATTGTTGGACAAAAGTTTTGTGGCTGAGTTGATGTCCCATACCACCATTGGGATACTAGCCTTGTAACAGAAGATGGCATTTTCAGGCTCCACATCCTCCATTTACTAGGATTTCTTGCTAGGGTAACCCTCGTCTGTTCCAGGAAGCATCGAATGCTCTAGGTTTTCACATTCCCAGCTATATAATCACCTATTCCAGTAATTTTTCCCTGTACTCTCTTCTTCCTCAACATGATCATGCCCGTTCCCATCCTCACCCACCCCAATCCCACTCTCAAAATCTATTCTATTTCCCCTTCCCAGGGAGATCCATGCATCTTCCTTTGATCCCTCCTTATTACTTAGACTCTTTGGGTCTGTATATTCTGTATATTGTAGAATGACCATCCTTCATTTTATAGCTAATATTCACTTATAAGTGAGCTTATACTCAGAAACACAAACTTGCCTTTCTGGTTCTGAAAAACTTCATTCAGGATTCCCTTTTTTTCACCTAACAGCCTAACTGCTGAGTAATATCCATTGTATAGATATACCATATTGTCTTTATCCATTCTTTGGCTGAGGGACATCTAGGCTGTCTTCAGTTTCTGGCTTTTATGAATAAAGCTTCTATGAACATAGTTGAGCAAGTGTTCTTGTGGCAGGATGGGGTGTATGTCCAAGAATGTTATAACTGGATCTTGAGGTAGATCTTGAGGAAACTTTACTTAGAAACCCCGATGTCCCATATTCTCTAAGAAATCTCGTAATGTTTTCTTTCTTGTTGTAGGGTAGAATTTCTTCCAGTCCTTTAGTACATTCTGAGGTCTCAGGTATGAGGCCATTTTATCACTTGGTTTTTCAAAGTTGGCAATATAGATTCTTTTTTCTTGCCTTTCACTATCCCCCTTACTTTTCCCTAGGTGTCTTGTTTACCTTCTCTCCCTTATCAGAAAAGGTCTGTATTCTGAAGGTCTTTCATGATTAAGTCAAGCCCCATAAGGTTTTTTAAAATTTTGATTATCTCAATATCAAAGTAACAAGAGCTTAAAATCATACCTGAAGTTTTTTAGCATGTCTATCCTTTTCATGAAGTAAAACCACAGTGCATTCACATGTACTAGCTGTTCTGAAATAACCTCTTACCTCTCTTGATTAATGAATGCAGGGATATAAGGAACATTAACTGCACATAGCCTGTATTTTATTTTGTTTATATTCTGTTCTATATTTTAAATCCTATGAGATAGTCATCCTCACTGAACCCACTTTTTCCTCACACATTTCAATATTATGATCTACATTTCTTTCTGCTTCCAATGTTGTTTCCAATATTTTTAATTTTTGGTTTGTTTCAGTATGAGCCTTGGTCTAAAAAATTTACCCTAGTCAAAGTCAAATGAATTATCCAATTTGGAATGGAAAATAAAATGCAATGTGCCATTGAATGTTATTAGAATGATTGTTACACAAAACCAGCCTTGTGCATATTTTAATTAAAAAATATAAAATACCATATTATAGCATAAAAGATATTGAACTTGGTAATATTATATGCATATAATCTGCTTCTCCTAATACTCCTTTCATTATCCTTCCTTCACCTGGCTTCCTCTCCTACTCTTTTTTGCCTCTTTCTCTTTGCCTTCTCTGTATCATTTCTTCTCATATTCCTTTTTATTCAGATTACACAAAGATGTGTTAGTCTTATTAGCATCTATAAATAATCAACTTTTTATGACTTATTTGTACTTCCAAGCATGTTTCTCCAAGTTCTACTGTCCTTTTCTTTTCACTTCATTGTTGCAGTCTTAAGGGTGGTAATGATTAATTTAAATATTTTTCTCAGTCTTGCACATTGTCTTTTAGTATCTTGCTAATTTTAATATTTTAAATTTTAATTTCCCTGGTTTCCATGATTACTCTAGGTTATATATTAATATCTAAAGATTCTGAGATGGGATCCATTGAAAAGAAAGAATACTAAATGTTTGTCTTTCTTGGTCTGGAATATCTCACTAGGCATAATATTTTCTGGTTCTATCCATTTGGCCTCAGAATTCATTTTTTTTCACAGGTTAAAAATAATTCCCTTGGTCCACATTTTCATTATTTACATACCCGTTGAAGGATATTTAGGCTGCTTCCATTCCCAAGCTATTGTGAATACATTGACAACAAACAGGTCTGAACATTCTTAACAGTATATATAACTTCTGTTGATCGGTATTATTTAAATAACACAATTTTTTCATGAATATATTAATATTTCCAATTGTCAAGTCAGTGAAGCCATTGTCCTCACAAGAGAGTGTGGTTTCATAGTTGCTTTTTAGAAGAGAATCTTAAATCTATATACCTTCATTTCACAAATTATATGTAGAATTTGTAGACATGTTTCTCAATCAGGCTTGTGAAACCATTTCACAGGATTTCATTTACTTGTTACTGTGGAAGTCCTTACAAAGAGATGAAGCAGCTGATACTATATTCCATTTGTCTTCCAAGTGTATTTAAGAATATAAACTATGTTTATGCAATATAATTTAAATTGTTTTCATGAAACTGCATTATGAATAAAGTATCTTTGTGTGCAATGGCTTATATTTTTCTTCTCAAATTGGATAATTATTAAGTGTACATTTAAGAGATACACTTAGGTTAATAATGCTCAGTGTGGCTTTAACTTTGAAAGTGAAACATGTAATTTTCACTACTTAACTGTGTAATCTCTTGCTATTTAGTATTCAAATATAAAAGTAAAACATTCATATATTATTAGTTTTTCCCTATACATTTGAACTATAATCTCTTCTAATGAATTTTAAAAGATAAAATTGTAGGCAGATCTTTTCTCTCTTGCCAGCAATCTCTCCAATAATCACATAGAAACTTATTAATTATAAAATCTCAGTCAATAGCTTAGGCTTGTTTCTAACTAGATCATATAACTTAAATTAACCCTTAATTTTTTTTAACCTATGTTATACTATGAAGCTTTTACCTCTATCCTTTTTTGTGTATCTAACTGGTTCTTTGTCTCTCTGGCTTCTCAACCCTTCTTTTTCCCAGCATTGTCTCTGCCTCTAAATGCTGCCTAGCTATTGGCTATATAGCTTATATGAAACCAATATTAGTGATACTTCTTCACAGTATACAAAAAGATTAATCCACAACTTAAATTGTATGACAAGTACATTCATAAAGAAAAGCTTAGTAATTAAAAGGGTTCTCATTATTTTAAAAGAAAACATCTATCCATATGTTTAATTATGATAATACTGAAAATATAAGCAGCATACATATATGAAAAATAATCTTCTCAATTATCTTTGATATATTGAAGATTGAAGATATAAAGTGAAAAGCATTCAGAATTCTCTTCTTGTTCAAATCTTACTTTGAGAACAAATCAACATGTTTTCCCAGTTTGTTTTAATGTTTGGTGGATTTTTCTTCTTAAGTTTTAATATTCATTAATTTTAATTAATGAGGGAAATGGGATTTAGGGAACTTAAGTAAGTTTACCATATATTTGTGTATATGTACATATACATATATGTATACATATATATATAATACATATACGTATACATGTATATGTATACATATATATACATGATATATATCATATATATGATAAATCAGAAAAATATACCTATAGATAAGTACATACATTTAAATTTCATCATACATTTATTTATTGTGTGTATGTTTGTGCATATGTATGTGTGTAGAGGTGTCTCTTCATGTGGAGGTCAGACTATATAAAATTTAGAATATGAAATATGTAATATATAATATATATTATATATTGAAATCGTGTGTGTGTGTGTGTGTGTGTGTGTGTTTGTAGAGAAAGAGAAAGAGAGAGGAGAAAGGCAGAAGAGACACACAGAGAGAGAGAGAGAGAGAGAGAGAGAGGGACAAGTGAGAGAGGACCAGAAAGAAACAAATTACACAATGGATGGACCTTAGACATTATCAGCAGCTTTTCAGAAATTATAGTGTAATACAATGGGCATCTACTTAAACATAAATTTCATAGTTAAAAAAAAATGGATATTTTCCCACAAAGACACGAAAATAGAGGTAGAATTTACTAATTAAATATGTTCTGACATTAGAATCTAAAAGAGAAAAAGACAAAAAAAAAGAAGAAGAAGAAAAGAAAAAGAGAAAACTCATTTTTTGCCAAAGATGTGGGGAATAACCTGTTCTCATCCATTGGTAAGAGAAAATGTGTTGTCTACTTCAAAAGAAAATTTGACAAGTTAAAAAAAGTGAGCAATAGAAAGACCCTGTTACCCCATTAACACTAACAACTAGCTTCTCTCTCCAAGCCATGTCTGTGATGAAACTCCCCTATTAAAGTTAAAACCTCATTATTCAAAACAGAATTTTCCAGTCTCCCAAATGAGTCTTACCTTGGAAATGAGAAAAAAAAAATCAGGTGCTTGTCACAGCAAGATGGAAATTTCACAGGACTGCTTATCACATGATTTTGTTCACTCAGATGGAACCCTGTTGACATGATAGTGGTGCAGACCATGAAAGCCATGGAAACATGATGGTTAGGGAAAAAAATCAGGAAATGAACAGACACATCCCAGTGAGGTACTGAGCAAATAAATCTATCTAAGTAGTTAGTATTTAATAGTTATTTACACAGCTAATCATTAGGTTGCATTTTCAATTGTCATAGTTTCTATAAGCTAAGGTCTTCCACTGAAAAGTAGTCATAGCAAACCTTATTTTTGTGGCACAGTCAGGAAGGCTGCATAGAGGAGATAAGTATAGGTATGCTACCCTGAGACTCAATAAGCAAGTAAATCCAAAATAATTGATATGGAAGAAATTTATAATTTACCAGTCCCATATTACGGCAGGTCCCGCGCCCGCCTTCCGTGCCCTTGCGGTCGCGGTCGGCCCCTGCCGCCGCCCCCAAAAAAACGCAGATAGACATTTTATGAACACTCGTTGCCTTCTTTTTGGTATTTTAGCTTTTCTTTCTTTCACCTTTTTCTTTAAAATTTTCTGTGGTTCGGGCTGCAGGGCGTCCGTCGCTTCCTGGGCTACCTTCTCTCCCTCCCTCTTCTCTCTCCTCCTCTCTCGCCGCTCTCCCTCCACTTTTCTACACAGCTACAACATTTATAAAAAGAAATAAAAAAAAAAAAAAAAAAACTTCCCCATTATCTCTTTTTAATAAAAAGTAAAAAAGATTAAAAAAAAAAAAAATAAAACATTAAAAATATTTAGTCCATTAACATTTTGTAAGACTTAAAGAAAATATCATCTATCCTATCTTTGTGAGTCTAAAGTCCTATATGTAACTTATCATTAATCCTAACTAAGGAAAACTATACGCATAACTATCTGTCTTCAACTCCTTCAAAGACCATAGAAGGATAATATATAAACTCTAGAAATGACAGAGACAACTCATTGCCTGGTCAGTCACTCGAAGTTCTTCTTTAATGTTCCATCTTCAGCCCATAGGCCATAGTGTGTGTCCAGACTCCTGAACAAGGCAGGAAACTTTTGTCTGTGTCCTGTAGACTATCTGGCTGTCAGGCAGCCTCTTCCATGAAGCAGGAATCTGTAGCAATGTCCATCTTGCATCAGCAGTCACCATTTTGTGGGTCCTGCATGTCCAGTTTCTACAACATAAAGTCAAACAGTCTAGACAAGAGAAGTACCTTGTCCAAATGGCTAGTCTTGCCATATTAGAAGCAAACTTCATAACGAGTCTCTTCAATGTCCATCTTCCTTTATGATGCAGGTGGTGTTACCAGGAGCAGTTGTGCCTCACTGTCAAGAAAAACCCTAAACCATTTTAAATGCCATATTCTATAGGTCTTTGAAAGGTTTGAAGAATGCCTATCCATCTCAAATACATCTCTGCATATCTAGAAATCCTAACTAACTTAACTATAAGTTTTAACTATCATAGGTAACTCTCTATAATCTGTACTAAATTATACATTACATTTTCCAATGAGCTATATAAACACAATACCTAAACAAGAGGAGAAATATATATAAGACAAAACTGACCTTAAATTGTATCAATAAAAGAAAATCCATTTCAAAGCAAAGTATTCATATCTATACCATAATTCCCTTTTTACCTTTAAAAAGATTGCTTGTGGTTATAGCCATTTATAACCAAACCCATTTAAATGAAAACAAACATTTATAAACAATATTTGGGAATTTGGGCGTCGTTCTTTCCAAACTACTTCCTGCTGGTAGAGGGCGCTGTCATGGGGGTCCAAAGAAGACGCAGAAATCTTGGCTGTAGTCTGCAAGGCTTTGTCTCAACTGCTTTGAATGTTGGATCACCTGGGGAGTTGTTTCAGGGGGTCTGGCTTGATCAAACCACATAAGTCTGGAAAGAATCCATAGCCTTCCATTTTCTGTGGAAACAAAAATAGAAATCCTTTTCCCCAGTAACTTGTCCTGAGGTTCAAATTTTGGAGTCAAAGCATTTTTAAAATATATAAATTGAATTAATCCAGCAGCATTTCTTTTATCAGTAGTTGTTTTCTCAGCAATCAAATAATTTAAAGACAACAGAAGCACGTATAGTATCCAAAATTTCTCTGTGTTTTCCATCTTTACGTGGCTTTTTTATTATTCTATTTCTTCTACTTCTATTTTTACATATTTTGAGACAGGGTTTCTCTGTGTAACTTTTATCTGTCCTGGAATTCACTCCATACCAGGTTTACTTTGAAATCACAGAGATCTGCTTGCCTCTGTCTGCCGAGTACTAGGATTAATACTCTTTTTCTTTTTTAAACCATTGTATCCTGTTTCTTTTTCTCTCCCAAGCCAGCGTATTTTTAAAAACACAGTGTAAACCTTTATTGCAGCTCTCCTACACACCAATGAATTGTTAGCAGAGCTCTTTAAAAGCCAGGCGGCTTTTTGCCGCTTATGCTAATTTTGGAAACTTCCCTTAAAGGAGCCGCGCAAATCTCTGTCTACAGCAAAACAAATCCAATCAAGAAAATGCTGCTACCAAGAAGTCTCTGTTCCCTTGTTTCTAAAAACTATTTTTTAAGCTTTTGTTAAGTTTTAAGCAAATGTTCTCAATCCCGCTTCTGACACCATTATGTTACGGCAGGTCTCCCTGCCGGCCTCCCTGTCCTGCGGTCACGTGGGCCCACAGCTGCGCCAGCCCCAAATAACACTCAGAGACTCTGTATTTGATACAATCCTGTTGGCCAGTTACCATTACTGTTTATGGGCTAGCTCTGTCTTAATTATTAACCCATTTCTACTATGTAAGATTTCCACGTGGTCGTCTTTTCAGGGGGCGGCGCGGCAGAGGGGCCGCGCCCCCTCCCCCGGCCTCAACCTTACTCCCTCCCCCCCCCCCTCCTCCTCCTCTTGTCCCAGCCCCTCTTCTTACTATCTCCACCGCGATAATTAATAGAAGAGAAGAAAAAAAAAAAAACAACCCATCAGTCCCAGAATGTTCATCTGTATACAGCACAATATTCTCAAGGTTTCAAGGTGACAAGGACTTCAGGAGTTCAGTAGACAAAGGAAGAGAGTGAAATATCGAGGTCTAAAATGCATATCCTAAGTAACTGAGACTCAGATTTCTCTGAGGACTATAAATATCAATTGCAGGCTTCACCTCATGGGATTCATGAATTGGTTTGTTTGAAGGAAGTGTGAAGATGGGAGAAAGATGTTTATTTATAATTTTGATGCTGAGCATCAAGTTTCATTGTGTCTAGTGGTCGTATGGGCATTGTGTTGGGGGTCAATAAGATCAATGAGGCTGAACCTAAAAAAACACATGGAAAGAGAGTTTTAATAGTCTAAAGATAATGGGGTGCAGCTAGACTTCCCAAAAGGTAGGTCAGTCATTAAAATGAAAGCAAAGACACAATTATTTCAGGGAATAGACTTCTCTCTACTCTGAGATATAGCCTACTCCATTTTGAGTGACATAGTCTAATTAATTGCTGTTCCTGAATCACAGCTATCATCTACTCGGTTTCATATGAATCAACAATTAATAAATTTCATAAGTCTTTCTGAGAGGTCATGGATCTGAGAATTCTATTATTCTGTTATTTTTGCTTAATTTTCCCCTTTGTGGAATATGGGTAACTTGAAAATTGCTGCTCATATTCATCTTTCTGCTGTTTTTAATTTAATGAACTTTTATTAAGTGTAATCATGGAATCAAGAAATGTATTTGGTAAAAAGTACATTTTTATTACTGAACTGCCATTCAGATTATTTAAAATTAGAACTGAAAGAGACCATAAAGTAATTCTTTGGTATCATATAATCCATTGAAAGAAAGAATGTTGACTTCAGTGTTCCCAGAGTCAAACGTTCTATGACCTCGAGGTTACACATTCCATCTGACAGACAGGACAAGACCAAGGCCGTGTGGTATTTCACAAAAGGGAACATGTAAAGCAGAAGAGAAAAGAGGAAATGAAATCATTGGCTTCAACTGCTCGCAAGACATGACCTGTTAATGTTGCTTTGGTGGTGAAGGGATTCAGGCAGGAACTGAGAAGAGATGGATTCTAAACACAGTGTTTTTTAGCACATAATTCAAGGCCCCAGAACAATAACATTGGCAACATCTTTATGTCAGCCATAGGAGACATTGTTTAAACACACTATATTGGCAAACTTGACTATAAGAACTATATCATAACTGGATCTTGGTGTACGTAATACCTTCATGGATATGTATTTATAAATGATAATATATATTCTATAATTTTCCATTCATGAACCAGAAACAAAATATATTTTGTCAGTTATTTGTGATGTCTAATGTCATATGTTTACTCATTTAGATGCATGGAAGGGAAGAATACTTTACATTTGGCATTTTGTTTAGAGAATGAAAAGATGCATGCAAGCAGGTACAAGAAAATCAGAATGTTCTTGTAAATTTGGCCTTAATTGCTTATTTGTCATCTATTTCTTTTGTGATCTTAGTAAGTTTCCTTTTGACTTTCATTATGGTTTGTCTTTCATAGTTCACAAAAAGATAAAATAACTGCCTCATCTGTTAGAGCTGTTGTAAAATAAGCAGAAAAATATGTTATGAAAAGGAAACTACATCCTATCCAAATTAGGAAAACCCTAAATGAAGAACTTGGAAAAGAAATGGAGGAGCAAAATACATCTTTCCAGTGTAGCCTTTGCCAGAATCTTGACAGCAATTGTAAAATAGAATCCTCCTTCTCCAGAGATCTGGATAAAATACTTCTTGGGACACCCTGATTTGAGTTCCAATAAGTTGTGTCTTGCTCAATTTGTTACTCACTAAAGAAAGTCTAATTTGTAAACTCTCTTCTATTTTTCAGCATACTCTAATGAATTGTAAACACACTGCCCCTGGTGATAAGGCCCATTCTTTTATTGTCAGCGAGTAGAAAATGTATATTAAATATACAAGAATGGCATGGAAACACATATTATTGTCATTTGTCATTTTTAACTTTTGTTCTGTAATACATTTGGGTAGGATTTTTAAAGGTATATACATGATATTTGTACATAAATTTGCAATTTCCTTGCAGCATATTGTCACAAACTTACAGTACACAAGAGAAGAGATTTAATTGTTTCAATTTAAAAGATGGATACACTACCATCAGCAGTAGAAAAGGTTAGTCTCTTGGTTAGGGTTTTATTGCTGTAAAGAGATACCATAACCATAGCAACTCTTATAAAGGAAAACATTTAATTTAGGGGGCTCACTTACAGTTTCAGAGGTTCAGTCCATTAGCATGGAGCATGGCATCATGCAGACAGATGTGGTGCTGGAGCTGAAAGTGCTACTTCTTGCAGGCCACAGAAGTTGGCTAGCATAAGAAACCTCCAAATCCATCCCCACAGTGACATGATTCCTCCAACAAGGCCACTCTAATAAAGCCTAATAATGTCATTGCCTTTGCGATTATGGAGGCCAATAACATTCAAACTTTCTGGGATAGCTAGAAGTTTGCTGTGAAATTTTCTGTTTAAAAGAATTGGATTAAATACTAAGGAACTAGAAAAACCCAATCTTCATTGCTGTTTTCTGGATAAAAAGGATGACTGTCAACAGTAACTGTTTTAAGTTACTGTATCTCCGTAGACTTCTTACAGACCAACAATTTGGCAACAGTGTGAGTGAATGGTCAGTATTTTCTAAATACTTCCATGGAGGTTTTCATAAAGTGTGGAAACATGTTCATGCACCATAACATACTCTTCTCCATATTAGGAAGTTTTGTTTATAATTCCATTTAATAACTTTAAGATAAACATAAACCAGTTTTTGATATTTTTACTGTCTGTTGTCCAAAATTATGTGTAAAACAGGATAATTCTTTAAAACACACAAAAACACATACATACCAGATAATTTTACTAGTCTCCATCCTAAATATGGCCATTTATAAGGGAAAAAGTAAACCGCAAGCACCCTATCATTGTACACAAGGACTTTTTCAGCCTGGCCTCTGCTACCTGCCCCACCCCCATCATGTTATCCCATTTCCTGCAGCTGTACTGGCTGAGAACAGTCCTGAATTAGCTTCAGCTGAGACAGGTTATAGGCCTACCTTTAGGATGATTTGGGGAGGTAATAGCTACCTTTCTCAGGAAGTCAGGTGGGGTGGAGGCACCAGTAGACAAAGGGTAGCTGGGATAATCTTGTTTGTATTACCTTGGCTTTCTGCTTGTGATCCTTCCTGTCTTTTCAAATCCACTTCCTGGAATTACCTCCTCCAAAAATTGTCCATACCAAAGTCAAGGCTCCAGGCTCTGTCTTAGGTAGAAATCAAACCAAGAAAGCCTCTAACTACCTCAAACTTCTCATCCATTTTTTTCTCATCACTGACTTTTGAGACACTGTATTTTAGGGCATGTAGTTACAGTTGAACACACCTGCTACTTCATGTACATTGACCCTGATAATTTTCCTTGCTTTCCATAGGGCCCAGATTGTAACAAGTTTTGCTACTCTTTAAGTTATAGCTTAGACATTTCATGATGTTTCTTTAGAGAATATATATGTTCTTCCTTAATAGCTGTTTGCACATTAACTTGTATTTTTATGTCCTGATCTATGTGAATAACAATAAAATTTAAATTTTCTTGGTATATTTAATCCTTACCACCTGTTATCTGTGGTATCCCTATAATAAAGTATGAAGAAATGTGTTCTTCAGTGCATTAAAGACAATATCTTACTAAATTCATTTATCCTAAGTGAAGTGAAATTTGTAGGTGTGATAGGCTTAGTGAAAACTACCTAGATGCACTAGTCAAATACAATCTTGTCCATGCCTTTAATAGACCAGTAGGGCAATTCAGATGACGAAGTAAGACTGTATTAGTGTTCTTTGTAAGTGGAGGTGAGGCATTGAAGAAAGGCATTAGGAAAGAAATCATAGTGAGGCTCAAGGTTTATTGAGAGCCTATTCCTTTTACAACATACAATCCACTAGAGTATCTCAACTATGCCTAAGAACAATCTGACCTATGTAAACCATTGTCTTATTGCACTGAATGTTAAATTGTAGCAAAAACAAAATCAGACACATTTCCAAAGCACAGCAATGAAGATAAACTAAGCTAAACAAAAATAAAAACAAACAAAAAAACTGAATCATGAGTAGGAACCTGTTTCAGAAACTGCTGCCTGTAATATTTTGAGTAAACATGTCATCTTAATGCAATTCTCCAAGTCAATTTTTAGTAAACATTTTTTATAAATTATGAAGCTCATCTGATATGATTAATCAACCAAAATATACATGTAGACAGAACATGAGACCCCTTTGAGTATGAGGTGGGAAAAGAAGCTGCTGAAGTTGGTATGTTCCAGAGTATCTGGACACTAAATAATGTAGTATATGAATGCTCACCTTTCTGTTACTCCTCTTTCCTGAACAATACTGTATATTACATATTCCATTAGTTCTTATCCTTATCTGGAAATAAGAATTTGACTAGATAATCCCCAGGTCACTTAAAACTCTTGACAGCTTTCAATTTTGTACATTTATATAATGATGTAACTTCAGATGTTGAGGGAAAGCTGGAGATAAGGAATTAGAAGCTGGCTGAATGCCTATAAATAGAGACTTACTCAAGACTGATTGCTATTGATTTTTAAATATTTTTATAATGATAGATAGTAGGACAAATTTGTTTCACATAAAAGAACAAGTAACAAAGAAAATTCAATTGAAGTATTGTAAGATGAAACGAAACACACTGACAATCTTTGAACCTAATGATAATGTTGTCAAGAAAGAGGGAATGAGATGCAGAAAACTGAAAAGTCCTTGAACCTAAGTATAAAATTGTCAAGAAATAAGTTTGACAAAATTATTCAATCAAAGTTGGAAATGCAGCTTGCATTGAACTAGCCAAATTGTTAACAATATGAAAACAATTTTAGAAAATTAGTGAGGTCTGTAGTAGCTATGTACAAACTAGTTTTAAATTGGAATAAATAAAAATGAAACAATCATTTTTATTCAATTCTGATGACGAAGTAAGACTGTATCAGTGTTCTTTGTAAGTAGAGGTGAGATAACTGGTAACAGAAGCAGATTTAAGACTATTTATGTAAATTTTGATTATAAACATATGAGGAGGTACCTAATGACAACAGAAATCAAATTAAGTTTAACATTTTATTTTCTGAATTGCTCAGATGGTATATTTATCATCTTTTGTTTATTAAGATCCCACTGCAAAGATTAATCTTTGATTTTCTGTATAATTAATCTTACTATAAGCATGTTTGCATGGTTAAATGGGACACTATCCTAAATCTTTCATCCTCTGTTTTTCACAGTGTGACTTAATGATTTATTTCTGTTTACATAAGCTAATCACTTATCTTTACTCTTATATATAAATTTCAATATATTTGAATAATTGCATAAAATAACTTGGGCATTTAATTTACTTATTTTGGTTTTTATTTAATCGAAAAATATATTTAAAATTCTTTTGGAATGATCTAAAACATATGCTATAACTCACAGTTTTATTTTAAATGCTTTTTAAATATGTGATAACTATTTTTTTTTCTGTCAATACTTTTCTTCTTCATTTTGGAAAATACCAAACCCCATGTGGTGGAGACTGTCACATTCCTACAATTTTCCTCAATCTTTTTCTTGGTTAAATGTTTTCCAAATGCATGTATTGGAGCACAAAGCTAAAATGTTCCACTCAGTTTCCCTCTTTGCTAGTGAAACAACATCTTAATAATCACATGAACTTGTTTCACTTAAAGTTGCTTACCCATTGGAAAAAGAAAATTACAATATGTTGTAGATATAATCTTTGTGTCTTTTTTACATGGGGAGAATTATGTAGGAAAATTACAAACACTGTCTTTAAGCATAAACAAGGTTATTCAGAGGGATAAATGGTGTGTGTGTGTGTGTGTGTGTGTGTGTGTGTGTGCGTGCATGCATGCGTGTGTGTATACATATGATTTTCATGAGGAAAGACATAAGACCAATCAATGTATGTTGGAGCATATGGTACATTGCTCCTTACAGTGACCCCTTAGGAAATCTGAATGATAAATCGCCCAGTTGTCAAGAGTCATACCGAATAAATCCCTGGTGTAAGCAGACATATATGCACTTTTAAATCATGTTATAAGTAACTACTACAAACCTTCTACAGTTAAAAATTGTTAAGCAAATAAAGTTAAGCAAAGTATCCAATAGCACTTCCATTAATCAGCTTCTAATCTACAATGAGATCAGGTCCAAACACAAAGTTGCATTTGAAATGAATAAGGGCTTGGCTGACATGTATTCCCTCCCAAGGTTATTCAACTGGAATTTCTTCTATTACACCACACGAATGTAATTTTGATGAACCACTAAGTTGTACAGGCATTGATATTTTTAAGAGTCCAGTGTTAAAAGTTACCAAGCTTCTTAGTGGAAATTGCATGCATTTGAAATTTCTCTGTGATTTTTATATCCTATACATTGCATTAATTATACATTTTCTTTAAAAGCAAATTTCACTCCTCAATGTAATCTGTGGTCTACCCAATGTGATTTTAAATTAAGCTAAGTCTCGTATAAGGTCATAAGGTTTTTTTTTTTTGTTTTTAACTTATTTATTTAAATTAGAAACGTTCTCATTTTACATATCAATCCCAGTTCCCTCTTTCTCTCATCCTCCCATTCCCACCACCAACCACCCCCCATCCCATCTCCCATCCATTCCTCTGGGAGGGGTAGGTCTCCCATGGGGGATCTGTCACACAATTTAGGGGAGGGCCTAGGCTCTCTTCGATGTATCTAGGCTGACAAAACACCCCTCCATGGGGAATGGGCTCCCAAAGTCTATTTGTGTACTAGGGATAAATATTGTTTTCACTGTCAGAGCTCCCATAGACTGCCTAGAACTTATAACTCAAAGGGATGGGTTAAGTGCTATGTTGGTTGTACAGCTTTCAGTTCTGGGGTCTCTGTATTCCCATATGGTCGGGTCAGCTGTTTCTATGGTGTTCTCCTGCATGGCCTTGACCCCTTTGCTCATCCCACCTCCCTTTACAAGTATATTCCAGGAGTACTGCTCAGTGCTTAGCTCTTGGTGTCTGCTTTTGCTTCCATCACCTACTATATGAAGGTTCTATGATGGCATTTAAGATAGTTACCAATCTCATTATAGGGGAAGGGCATTTAAGGTATATTCTCTAGTATTGCTTAGATAGTTAGTTGGGATCATCCTTGTGGATCTATGGATATTTCTGTAATGCCAGATTTCTCTTTAAATCTATAATGGCTCCCTCTATTAAAGTATCTCTTTTCTTGCTCTCCCCTATTCATCCCCTGAGTTAGTCCTCCTGATTCCTCATGTTCTCCTTCCCCCTTCTCCTCTCTCCTTCTCTTTCCCTACCTTCCTCTCCAAGTTATACTTAAACTACATGAATTAATGCACTGATTTTGATATATACCAATTTAATTTATGATTTATGTGATTTTCTTTGAATATAAAATTGGGAATATATATATATATATATATTTCTCTTTAACAATTATATATTCAAAGAAAACCACATAAATCATATTCAACCTGCACAATTTCCCTAGGTATAAAGTCTTCTTTTGGTTATTTCATGAGAGTTTTATAATATTTCTTCCAATGAATCATGTCATTTGGTACTACTTAGACTTCCATCTCTATTGTTCTTTTCTTACTTGTTGGTTAGGTCTTAACATTTAAAAGGAAAATGTGTTCAGGGAAGCCACATCACTAATTAGGAGTTTTCTTGAAAAGGGAGGATGAAAATCAGGTCAGATTATTTCTTGAACTCATTCATTGGCCATCACCTTGATATATCTTGAATCATAACTATTTCCTAAAATACCTTATGCTGATGTCTTAGCCTCTAGCTGTTGTGCTTCTCAAACTATCAGAACCATAGGGATGTAGAACCAAGAGGACATAAATTAGCTCACTGAGTCAGTTTACTTGAAGGTAACACTAGATTGTTAATCTATTACATTTTCTCACTCTGCTTCCTGACTTCCCTTGAAATAAATAGTTTCTTCAGAACAAAATGTCCATTCCTTACTACTGACTCCAAAGTGATAATGCATACAATTATGAACAGTAACCATGAGGCACAGTATCCCCTTTTTCTTTATGGGTTACTTAACCTCTTTAACATTTTCAGAGTTACAAAAATAAAATAAATAATAGTGCTGAAAATATAACCATGTGTCTAGTTTACAATGTACTTCCAAGGCTTTTAGAATTGGGTTATGGGAAGACTCTAAGAATTGTTGAAGATGGTTTGGGAAATCACAAAGTGCTACAGACAGAGTTTTATTAAAAAGTCTAGTATGACTGTAGTTTGTTGACAGAAATGTAGGTTGTAAGGACATTGAGAAAACATTAGTAGATCACATGAGCCTAAACATTGCAACAGAGAGTATAGATTCATTTTGGTTTGAAAAGGAGGGTTAGTGGCATATGGCTTGTACAAGGTACTTATGTAAACATTTTCCATAAGATTTAATATCCTTGAGTTCTGCCACCAAGACTCTCACAATTCTCTGCCACCACAGTTCAATATCACTGGTGCAGGTGGTATTGTTGACAAACAATGATGCCATCTCCATGTTGTTGGTTTTCAGGTTTGAGGAATATAAGAGTTTCAGGTTATCAGTCAAGAGTCATTGATTCATGGAAGTTTTAACCAAGACTTCATGTAAAAACTGGGAAGTCATGAACTGTGTGACTGAGTCTGAGTCCTTGCTAACAGGTTAATAAAGGAAGCCAAAACCAATACTCTATTCAGTTAGAAAGATCATGAAACCCTTGTCCAGGGAAGAGTCAAAAAAGTGATCATGTGGATTAAAACCAGCAAAGACACAGGAGAAGTCAATTGAAGCCATGCCAACAGTGTCTGGCCTTCTGCTACTCTCTGGCCTGAATATCAGACATGAGATGTAGGGTCTGCCCTGCTGTTTCTGTGGCTTTTATTGCTCAGTACTGTTTTTATACAATTATACCCCATCATTTGGTGTAGAAATATGAGCTTGACGTCTGCCATACCATTGTATAATAGAAATATGAAACTTTCATTTTTTATAAAAAAAAGGGGGGAGAAAGATTACAGTTGCACACACTGGTTTCTCAGAGAGTTTTGATATGAATAATACTAGAATTATTGAGATTTTATGAATCTTAGCAATGAATTGAATGCATGTTTCATTGTAACATGTACATGAATCATTTTAGGAACAGGGGAAATAATTTGTTTGTATCTTGAACTATTGAGAATTAGTGAAAATTTTAGTTGCCATCATCTAGTTAGGAATATTCGTTCTCATGTCCTTGAGAAGGAAACTGAGATATAGGTCTCTTTCATATTCTCCACACTTAGGTCACCATTGGATAAACAGTCCTTCGGCAACATATTTATATCATATACTCAAGATAATGGAATAAAATGATTATGGCCCAAGATAACTGATACATGCCTCAAACAGGAATATAGCACCATATCCTCTTTCACAAGACTCAGGTTTAAAAAGTCTTGGCTTCACCATTTGCTAACTTGATTTGTTCAATTATTTTCAAGCCCCCCTTTTCACGACCATTTGCTATACCCTTTTATCTACTAATCAAAATTACATGGTGGCAAAATTACATTATTGGACACACCATGAAAATCAGTAAGAAGATCCTGAAAAAAAGTAAAACTAAACTCAGACCAAGTTGTATCATTTTTGGGTATCTAACCAAAAGAATCCAAGTCAGCAAAGAACAGAAATACCTGTATAATAAAATTTATTACAGTTTTAATAAATAGCCTAGGTATCTAACACTCAATGAAGAGATTAAAAAAATTGTCTTATATATCCAATGGGGTTTAATTTATTTGTAAAGAACAACAAACATGCAATTTGCAAGAAAACTGATGTCCATGGAGAAAATTAAGACAAATATTGAATTTTCTTTCCATATGAAAACTAATATAAGGCATGCAATATGAAAATGGACTTCCTAATGGAGAAGAGCGAGACTAAAGAGAGAAGAAGGCACAAAAAAGTAAAGTGGTGTAAATGGTAGGAATAACTATGATATGCATGTGTGAACATGTAATAAAATCCATTGTTCTATATCCTCATTTAAAACAGATAAACATAAACACCTTTGTTCCTTCAAACACAACCTATGGAAGAACATCTCCTAAGATCAAGACAGAGGTGTAGCATTTTTCTTTTTTGTTGTTATTGTTTATATTTGAGGTTTTTTAAATTACATAATTTCTTCCTTCCCTTTCCTTCATTCAAATACTCGAATGGTCTCCTTCCTCTTCTCCTTCAAATCCATGGCATAGTTTTCATTTTTAACAGTTTAAAATCACCAGATTAATAACCATAACTGTAATTACCTTTTTCCTTCTTAATCCAAAATATCTCATTATTGTTCACATGGGCATGGACTTAAAATTTACTTCCAGGTTTTCATGCTGCTGTTTTACCCTATGCACCTTAAAAACTGGTTCTCTGGACATATATCTAACTACTTATTAGTGTATACTTTTTTTCCTGAAGTAAAGAATCATCTTTTGTATTGTGAATTATATATGGTAATCAATCAGAATGTTAGACATAAGAAATATTATTGATCATAATGTGTTAGAACACAAAAAATAATCTATCAACAAACTAGAGCAAAAGGATGAAAAGTGACCTTAAAAAGCAAAGTATTTTTATTTCATTAACATTTGCATCTGTATTAAAATATGGCTACAGATAAATCATACTCTTAAATGTGGTAAAACTCTAACCTGTTTAACTGTATATATTGACAATATAATTTTCATGCAACCACTTTTGGTAATAATTTTCAAAGAAAATATCAAGTTAATTAAGGAATAACAAGATTGTGTGTATTATGAGTATGTGCCCAAAGTCATTGATGACAGGTTTAGAGGAGGCCACTTTCTATCTTGCCAATTGATATATCCCTTACCCTTCTATGTCTATTATCAATGTATATATTCTCTTGTTAAAGTATCAAATCACAGTTCTATATGTAAGTCTGTAATAACATATTCTGAAAAATCAGGGACCTAACTCTGTGGTTTCTTTGTCAAGGAGTCATTTTGCAAAGATTGGGAGTTGTTCTTTAGACTTAGAAATAATCATGTATTTAGTTACTTATGAGAAATTATTAATGATATTTTCCCACCTGATAGGCAGGATAGCAAACATGCTTAATTTTGCATATTATTTATGCCATATTTCATTCTTGTATTATTTTCAATGTTGTTTCCTTATTTTGTTTTACTATGAGTATGCAAATATCTAAGAAACACATTTAGCCCACTTTTCTTTATAAAAGGAGACTAAAATCTTGCTTGTCCATGTGACAACCACTAATCTGATGCTTGTCCTAAATCTATTAGTATCATTTATTTTAAATTCCATATCTTAGACATTCCTTGTTATAAACCCTGAGATGCTTTTTATTTTTTTCTTTCTCTGTATTTTAAATATTATTTTTCTTTAATATGTTCACCAGATAGGTTAGGGTAGTTTGGATTAATGAATTTGTTTAATTAATTAACAGATTGAGATGTACATGTTATTCTACATGTAAAGTATCAATAAAAGGAACAATATTGTATTACAAAAATTATAGGAATTTATATCTTAAAAACAATTCTGTACTGCCCAATTTGAATTAACAGTCAGAATGACTAAGTACCCAGTTTTGATTCCTCTGAGAGGAGTTCTATTTTTGATGCATGCATTCCTAGGGTACAGTTCTGTTACTCTATATTAAAGCCTGGGGGATTTATTTTCTCTCTTTCATCTTTGGTAGACTCTGGCCAGCTATTAATTTCTTTCATATATCTAGGTATTTACTAGATTAGCTACTGTTAAAAAGCTCTCTATTAATATGGAAGACATGTTAATAGAGAAAATAAATATTTCTTTTAATAAATAAATATTTAATAGAGAAATAAATATTTAATAGAGAAATTAAATATTTCTTCCCCAGTAATTCTAGCTAACACTAGCAAATTGATCACATCTCAGTTTATCAAATTTTCTGTTTTCCCAAGTTAATTTGTTGCATTTATTTTTGAGTTTATAATTTAATTATTACATTTCTTCCTTCATTTCCTCCCTCCATGGTCTCCCACATACCCATCCCCACTGTCTTTCAAATTCATGACATTTTCCCCAGTAATTGTTATTCCATATTCATATATTCATAAGTATATTATGATATTGTATGTATGTTTTCAAGGCTGACAATTTGATACTGGACAATCAGTTGTTATGCTCTTTTTTAAGGTGGGTGGAGGTTTACCATCTCACTAGATTCTTTTCCATAGAAAATTATTTATACTTCATTAGTCTCAATATTTTCCAGGTAAAATAATTGTGATAGCACCTATGATAAATGCTTAATTCCAGGATTAAATGATAAAAGTATTTAAAATTATTTAACCATGAGGGATATTTAATAAAGTAGACTGTTGAGACTGTTGACTTTTGCTTGATTATTGAACACAATACAAATTTAATAATGTAGTAAAAATATTTGTCATAGTGTTACTTTGGGGCCTTAAAACTATTATTAGAGTTGAGAAAAGACTTTTTGTAATTATGCAATATATGTCTACATACTTATGTCTAGTGATATAAATTTCACTATTAATTAAAGACCTGCTTTACTAAAGAATCTATTTAGTCAGAGCACTAACATTAAAAGTTAAATTCACCTATCCTATGATAGAATCTTTCTTCCCCTCTCTCTCTCTCTCTCTCTCTCTCTCTCTCTCTCTCTCTCTCTCTCTCTCTCTCTCTCTGTGTGTGTGTGTGTGTGTGTGTGTGTGTGTGTGTGTGTGCAATTAGACATTTGAACTTTGTCATCAATTCCAGGCACAGAGTTCTTACAACCATTGTCATTTCTGGAGGAAAGTGTTTGTAGAAACATATTTTTTTATTTTTTGTATTTAATGTTTGTCCCTGGCTCCAGATATGGGACATCCACACTGCTTGAAATTTACCTAGTGATTAGGATGAGAAGATGAGAAAAATGTTCATTATTTTGTTAATGAGTGAAGTTCAACTTACTGTGATTTTATGCTAATGATGTGAGCTTTGCTTGCCTTCTCTGGTTTATTTAAGATACAAGCAGGCTTCCTGAGGGATACTATTAGGTCACAGAGCTGGAACCTTAGGTCCTAATTTTCTCAGTGCTCCACTATGTGTCTGGGTGATAAATTCTCACCAGATCCACTCCTGCCTTTGGATAGAAGAGGGGTTCTGGAGAATGACTCAGTCACCAATTGTTAATAATGTAATCAATCCTGTCTTCGTAATGAATCATTAGATCTAAAACTCTTATGGTATACTAGGAGCTTCTTGGTTAGTAAGAGCATTCATATGTCAAGAGGAAAAGAGGATAGGATGTCTTTATTCCACAGAGGCAGCAGCTCCAGTACTCACATCCCTTCTCGAGTCCACTGTAGCTTTTTATCCTTGGAATTAAAGATGTTACAAGAGTTTTGACAAAGTTCCGGCTCTGGTAGTCCCAACAAAGTTCTTTCCTCTATCTCAATGCAGCTAAGAGATGAGTAGTAAGTAAGTGAAAATGAGTGAAATTTAATTAATATGGCTATTGGGTGTAGCATGTCTGTTTTCCACCAGCCTACCAGCCCACCGGCCCGCCTGTCCTCGGTCTGGGCCCACAGCTGCACCAGCCCCAAATAACACTCTGAGACTCTGTATTTGATACAATCTTGTTGGCCAGTTACCATTATTATTTATGGGCTAGCTCTGTCTTAATTATTAACACATTTCTACTTATCTAAGTACTTCCACGTGGTCATCTTATCAGGGAGCCGTGGCCGGCATCTTCCTTCCTCTCTGGTCTACATCTTGACTCCTCCTTACCACTTCCTCTTTTCTCCTTGTCTCCTATCCCAGACTATCTTGCTTTCTCATTGGCCCAATGGTGCTTTATTAGTTAATCAGTATGAGAAACATACTTACAGAATAACATCTCCCATCATCTCCTCTTTTCTGTCTAAAATAAAAGAAGGGGTTTAACCTTAACATAGCAAAGTATAACATACAACATTTATTAAATAAGAACCACAGTTAACAATATTTAGTCCATTAACATTTTGTAATACTTAAAGAAAATATCTCATTATCTAGCCTATCTTTGTGAGTCTAAAGTCCTATATGTAATTTATCTTTAATCCTAACTAAGGAAAATTATAACCAAAACTATCTGTCTTCAACTCCTTCAAAGACCATAGAAGGATAATATATAAACTCTAGAAATGACAGAGACAACTCATTGCCTGGTCAGTTACCCAAAGTTATTCTGTAATGTTCCATCTTCAGCCCATATGCCATAGTGTGTGTCCAGACTCCTCAACAAGGCAAGAAACTTTAAACTGTCCATCTGTATTGGCAGTTTGTCAGTCATTTTTCTTTGTGTCCTGTAGACAGTCCGGCAGGCAACCTCTTCCATGAAGCAGGAATCCTGTAGCAATGTCCATCTTGCATCATCAGTCACTTTTCTGTGGGTCCTGCACGTCCAGTATATTCAGCATATAGTCAGTCTAGACAGGAGCAGTATCTTGTCCAAATAGCTAGTCTTGCCATATTAGAAGCAAACTTCATTATGCTTTTCTTCAATGTCTGTCTTTCTTTCTGATGCAGGTGGTGTTACCAGGAGCAGTTGTGCCTCACTGTAAAGAAAACCCTAAACATTTTTAAATGCCATAATCTGTAGGTCTTTGAAAGTTTTGAAGAATGCCTGTTCATCTCAAATACATCTCTGCACGTCTAGAAATCCAAACTAACTTAACTCCAAGTTTTGACACTCATAGGTAACTCTCAACAATCTGTACTAAATTATATATTACATTTTCCAATGAGCTATATAAACACAATACCTAAACAAGAGGAGAAATATACATATCACAAAATTGACCTTAAATTTGTATCAATAAAAGAAAATCCATTCCAAAGCAAAGTATTCATTTCTATACCATAATTCCCTTTTTACCTTTAAAAAGATTGCTTGTGGTTATAACCATCTATAACCAAGCCCATTTAAATGAAAACAAACATTTATAAACAATATTTAGGGATTTGGGAATTGTTCTTTCCAAACTACTTCCTGCTGGTAGGGGGCGCTGTCAGAAATCTTGGCTGTAATGGTCTGTAAGGTTGCAATGTCCCATTGATGTTGCTTCAGGGGGTCTTGGTTGATCAAACCACATTAGTCTGGAATGAATACATAGCTTTTCATGTTCTTTGAAAACAAAAATAGAAATCCTTTTCCCCAGTAACTTGTCCTTAGGCTTAAATTTTGGAGTCAAAGCATTTTTAAAATATATAAATTGAATTAATCCAGCAGCATTTCTTTTATCAGTAATTGTTATTTTCTCAGCAATCAAATAATTTAAAGACAACAGAATCGCATATAGTATCCAAAATTTCTCTGTACTTTTCCTGTTTATGTGGCTTTTTTATTACTCTATTTCTTCTACTTCTATTTTTACATATTTTGAGACTGGGTTTCTCTGTGTAACTTTTATCTGTCCTGGAATTCCTTCTGTATACCAGGTTTACTTTGAAATCACAGAGATCTGTTTGCCTCTGCCTCCTGAGTGCTGGGATCAATGGTGTGTGCCACCATACCCATCCATTCTACTTCCTTTTTCTTTTTTATACCATTGTATCCTATTTCTTTTTCTCTCCCAAGCCAGCATATTTTTAAAAACACAGTGTAAACCTTCATTGCAGCTCTTGTACACACCAATGAATTGTTAGCAGAGTTCTTTAAAAGCAAGGCGTTTTTTTCTGCCACTAATGCTAATTTTGGAAACCTCCTTTAAGGGAGCTGCACAAATCTCTGTCTACAGCAAAACAAATCCAACAGAGAAAATGCTGCTACCGAGAAGTCTTGCTAGTCTCTGTTCCTTTGTTTCTAAAACATTTCTTAAGCTTTTATTAGTTTTAAGTGGAAGTTTTTATATCTACGTTGGGCGCCAACTATAGCATGTATGTTTTCCACCAGCCTACCAACCCACCAGCCCACCTGCTGCCGGTCTGGGACCGCAGCTGCATCAGCCTCAAATAACACTCTGAGACTCTCTATTTGATACAATCCTCTTGGCCAGTTACCATTATTGTTTATGGGCCAGCTCTGTCTTAATTATTAACCCATTTCTACTTATCTAAGTACTTTCACGTGGTCATCTTATCAGGGAGTCGCTGCTGGCATCTTCCTTCCTCCCCGGTTTACATCTTGACTCCTCCTTACCACTTCCTCTTTCCTCCTTGTCTCCTAGCCCCAACTATCTTGCTTTCTCATGGGCCCAATGGTGCTTTATTAATTAACCATTATGAGAAACATATTTACAAAATAACATCTCCCTCAGTTGGGCAAGTTAAATATAAAAGATTAGTGCCTGTTTAAGCTAGACTTGTAGGGAATGACAAAAACTTTGAGATTTTGTAGGATGGCAAAACAATTGGCAAGGCTGTGGTGTGTATCACTGACAGATGCTGCTAAGGGGATTTTATGCCTTTTGTCTCAGTTGTCATTGTGAGAAGAAGTTCTACAGCGGTTACTGTAGAACTTGTGGGTATCAATATGTTTACATTGTGGTGGATGTTTGTGTTTTTAAATGCATCTTAATTTTCAGTTAAGAGATAATGCCTCCCATTTTGGGTGATCACACTATCAGGTCAGTAGCCTTGCAAGATTTGCAGTTAGTTGGAGACAATTTTAGTCCCTTCTTGCAAACCCACTTGCTGGTTAAACCTTGTAATCCAAGATGACTTGTGAATGATGAATTGGGGAGAAACATATATTAGAGAGGAAAACAGACAGAGGGGAACAAAATAAAGTTGCTTAGGCCAATGCCCTTCTTCAAACTGATGACAGTAGGTTAATTGTTTTCTCGCTCTGTATGTTATTTTATCAAATTACCAAACTGGTTGCAAGGCTCTTATTTGAGACCTCAACAGTGTAGACATGTCATAATGATGTGTGTATCTTATTTACCCTGTTCCTTAGACTGGGATTTGGAGAAAGTTTTCCTGGGGAGTCTGAGAACTTGACAGTGGAGTGGAAATTTAATTTAGATTGTTAGATTCTGACTTGCATTGAACTTAAACCAGTCTATATCTATTAGATAATAGGTTATTGCTATGGGAAATAAACTCACACATTTGGTGTTAGAATTATGTTAATAGCAACAGAGCTGACATCCTAACTGAATCACTGTGATGTCATTGATCCAGGATCATCTACAAAATTTATATTATTCTAAACTTCATTTCAATTTTTTTGATAACAGAGACAACAACATATCAGACTTAATGTCACGACACATAAATCTGATTACTGGAGGCCATGTGTCTTAATTTCTGGGTGAAACTCTGGGAAATGCATTCTGATTTATGAGTAACAGAGACTTGTTTTGTGCTCTGTTAATGTCTTCAGATTTTAGTTTCTTACAGTTACCTTTGCTAAATATATATATATATGTATATACATAATATATATATATATATATATTTGTGGCATCTATAGTATTTAAGAAAAAAAAACTGTTGGCTTGGTCTGGAACCCTCAGACAATATCAGTAAATGACAACATTGAAAAATCCAGGTTTAACTGTGCTAAAATGGTACTTCAACTTTTATATGTAGCATAAAAGTGATGATGAGGTAAGATTGGCATGCTTTGGGAAGGTTAGGAAACATTTACCTAGTGCCTGTGATATAGACCTTCTTCATGATCATCATCTGAATATAATGTGAAAGGTAAAATAGAGTGGTTAAGTTTTATCAGCATGTTTTTCCTTGCCAGTTGTCCCACAACCATGCCAGCCCCCAATAAAACACAGAGACTTTGTATTTGATACGATGCTGTTGGCCAGTTACTAATTTCTTATAGGCTGGCTCTGTCTTAATGATTAACCCATTTCTACTAATCTAACTATTTCCACGTGGTCTCATCATACTGGAGAGCATGCTCAGACCTCTGTTCTCTCCAGTCTCTACATGTTGACTCTTCCTTACTACTTCCTCTTTCCTCCTTGTCTCCTAGTCCCTTCTATCTTCATTTCCTATTGGCCAACGTTGCTTTATTTGTTAACCAATACAAGAAACATATTTACAAAATGACATCTCCCATAAGTTCTGATTTGGAGTTTTTGCTGGAACTTGACAAAGCCTTCAGACCCAAAGGTTGACTATAATTGAAGACCTTGATTCATCATTTGCAGCTATAATAAAGTACCTTGCACAGGGTAGTTTATGAATAGTAGAACTCTATTTCTCACATATCTGAGGAATTCAAGATCAAGACATTAGCAACTGGGGTTAATGATTGGCACCTTGGTGTTGCCTCTTTACATAGCAGGGGTGTCTGAAAGCCACATGGATAGTCTTCCTTCTTGTATGAGAAAGGAGATTGAAGAGCCCAGCATTTGTCCAAAATAACCTTTCATAATTACATCCATCACTTATCAAAGCAGAAGTCTCAATCACGCTATAGGCCACTCTACTCAGGACAGCTAATATGGAGGAGTGAGTTGGAGTGTGAGTTTTGGATGGACAAAAAATAAAGAAAAATAGATCATAACAGTATTATTAAAAGATAGAATTTGAAATGATGGAAAAAAAGGGAGAGCGTCAAAGTTATATTCTTAACACAATAATAAAGTTAAAAGGCATTTTCCATAAAAAACCTTAATAGAGGATTAAAGTTGTGAATTAAAATAAGTTTTTCTGGTTATTATTTTTCTGTTCTCTAGTGAAACTTGACCATTTTTGGGTTTTCTAAAAATAGCTTTAATTCTGCAATAGGTTGTGTGATTAAATATCAAATATTTTATATGAGAAATATCTGGCAAAAATGAAAGGACTATGTGGTGCTGGAGAGATGGCTCAAATATTAAGAGCACTGGCCATTCTTTCAGAGGATCCAGGTTCACCTATCAGCACCCACAATACAGCTAACAACTGTCTCTGTACCTCCTGCTCCAGTGGATCCAATATCCATGCACAGACATACATGCAGGAAAACACTAATGTACAAAGAATAAAATAAATACATTTAGTCAAACTATAAATTATTGCCTCACAGCTTTATCAGGATGTTTGCTATTATACGAAATACAGAGTTTAGAGGGTTTAGAAAGCTCATACTGTGAATTCTGTTTATCTACAAAAAAAGAAAGTGTTAGAAAATGAAGCAGACAGAAATAGATTCTACAGTCCTGGTGTTGATTCTAGGATTCTGATGATAACCTCTCTGATATTTTTTACTCTTCCATCAGTTATTGTGCTCATAAGTTTTTATAGAAAACAGAGTTTGTAGGCCTATAATTTTTTTGAAGACTGAATAGCTACAACAATTACACAGTTATAAATGTGTTTACTTTCTGATTACTCTTTCTTTTGCAGTGTAACTGTTATTTATCTTAGTTTCCAAGTCCACCTCATGTACATGAAATGAAATTTACTCAATCTCTACTTTTTCTTGAAGGAATAGGTAATATCCATAGCAATATCTTACAAATTTCAGGTAGAATCCTTCCAAATGCTTGAAGAAACAAAAGCAGAATCATGAACAGAAGAAAATTTCATATGAATAGGTGTCCTACTGTGATGCAAACTAGAAAAAAACTGACACAAAAGGCATGATGGGAAATTAACACTATTTTCAAGTAAAAATAAAAATCAATGAAGTACTACAAACTTGGAGAGCTGTAATTTTTTAAATATTTTATCTGGCTGTTCTATAAAGATTAAGAAGAGAAATGAAAAGATGAAATTAATAAAATACCAGGGAAAATATTGTTTTTCATATAATAACTTTTGTAGAGATGGATAAATTATGATGTTTCAGAGGTTGATGCTCTAGATTTAAAATTCACAGAAATTTAAAATCATCTGAGTATATAGATGTGATAACAACCATTAAGAGTAACTTATATTTATCATTGATAGCCATGAAAATGACCCAAGACAAGTAAGTACCTGAAGAAATTGTTGGAAAAGAAATAGACACCATGTGGATGGGAAGCAGAGTGAGATTTTTTTTTGTAAATGTGTTAGAATGGTTACTGTGTAAAACACAAGGGCCTTGAGAAAATGAACTAGGTTTTTATGCTGTTTTATATTTCTATTGGTTCAGTGACCCATTAAAGATGAAATTAATTAAGAATGCACAGAAGGAGCAAAAGAATTATAAACTAGGTAGGATGATAATTTCAAACAATAAAAATCAATGCATAAGTATAATTACATTTATACATTTTCAATTAAAATACTTAATAACATTTCAGAAAAGCCAATAAAGAAAATTCAAGACCTTGCTATGAATTCACCTTGCTTTTCAAATTATAACAGAAAGTTGAAAGTCATCTGGAGATCAAATCTTCAATAACCCTCTTATGTATATCCTTTTTTATTTATATTATTTTCTGCCAGTCTAGAAAAGATCTAGTCCTAATTGTGCCTCTCTCCTTCATCTGTCTTTGAAATATTTCTAAATTTTCATTTTATATACCTAACTACAACATCTTTGCTTTGTTATTTCCTGGTGTCCTATGGAGGGAAGGAAGATGAGAGGAAAGCAAGAAAGAAGGAAAAGAAAGAAAGAAAGAGATGGAAACAATGATGGAAGGGAATAAAGAAGGAAAGAGGAGCATTATTATGAACCAATGTTTAGTCATCTCTTCTCTTTGTTGTTGGAGTCTAGAGAAAGATTTCTCCAAGCATACCAAAGAATGATATCTCTGTGTGGGTGGGGTGGTATTATGGCCCCAGTCAAGCAGAGATGAGGAAATATATTATTAATTCCCTATAACCAGTGGCTTTTATAGTAGATAGTCACTAGGTTTGCACAGGCCTGAACTATACTTATTGGTGATGATTTAGGCAAAACAGAGAACTACCAGAAGTGGTATTTAGAATTGATTTTAAGAAACAGAAATGTTGACTGTGTCATAGACAGTACTCAATATCCTTGTTTGGGGATACATTCATTGAATTGATAAGTAAATGATGAATGCTGTCTGAGTTACAAATCATTCATCATCAGCTAGCAAAAAAAAAAAATACTCCTGGATGAGTTTGTGGCACAATTCCTTGACGTGTGTGTACTCTTGGTGCAGTGGTTTATCATCAAACAATACAACTGCGCAGAGCCATTGCATGCCTTTGTACATGTCATGCATGCTTGCCCTCAATGTGTTACCCTATAAGTTTGTGTCTCAAGAACTGTTTAGCTTTAAAATCCAGACTCCACAACTATGTATTTAATCAGCATGTTACATTAGAAGTTCTACTTGACTTAAAGATACTTTCGTGTTTGATGCCAAGAGGGTGGAATGCAAGGTGCTACAAAAGGTCTCTTGCATTTGTATAAAATTATATACTCTCATTATTAGAATCTAGGAATGAGATGTAGACTCTGCTATCTCTCTGAGCTCTCTGCTTCTCTAATACAAATCATAAAAACCTCCTTCTTCTTGGACAATGCAGTCCTATTTTTGTAGAATACAGTAGGCTTATCCTAGCAGATCTCTGAGTTTGAGTTCAGTCTGGTCTACAGAGAGAATTCTGTTATAAACACTTGTGCATAAGGAAAAAATCCATGGGGCATTAAAATGTCAAAGATTTGTTTGTCTATTCAGCCTTTGAGTATAAATATCTAGTACATATCAACAAATGGAGAAAGCATAAATAATGAAGAAAAAGAAGAACTTGGCCACAAAAAAACATGTATTTTCTCCATTCTGCAGTGGAGAAGAGAGGGAGATACCCCATCTGTACCCACTGGAAGAAGGGATGAGAAGTAGACAGTATAAAAACACATCTAACAACAGAAAGACTTATAAGACACTACCAGTCTAGGGGTTCTATGCCAGCCAGACCTGAGCATTGCAACTTAGATAAAGCAACAGAGAATGACCATAAAACACCTTCATAAAAATTGTATAGGCCCTCAAAGTGGATATGAGAAAAAATCTAAAAGAAACCGAAGAAAGACAAATGAAAAAATGCAAGAAATCAACAAATCTCTTAAAGTAAGCAGGGGAAGACAAGAAAACAAACAAACAAACAAAAAACAATCAAACAGATAAAGGAAACAATTTAAATAATTCAAGATCTCAAAACTGAAATAGAGACAAAGAAGAAAACATACACTGAGGAAGCACTGGAAATAGGAAAGCTGGGTAAATGATCAGAAACTCTAGATGAAAGAATTACAAAGAGGATACAAGAGATGAAAGAGAGAATCTCAGGTATTAAAGAAAAACTAGAGGAAATAGATTCATCCACAAAGGAAAATCTTAAATACAACAAATTCTTAACATAAAATATACAGAAAATATTGGACACCACGAAAAGGCCAAACCTAAGAATAATAAGTATAGAAGAAGGAAAAGAAGCCCAGTTCAAAAGTGCAGTAAACATATTAAACAAAATCATAGAAAAAAAATAACTTTCACCAACTGACAAAGGACATGACATATGAAAGTACAAAAAAAAAAAACTACATATGCTGAACCAAAAGAAAAAAGATAATGTCCCATCCACACATAATAATCAAAACAACACTAAACATACAGAACAAAGAATATTAAGAGCAGTGCAGGAAAAGGCCAAGTAACAAATAAAGTCAGACCTTCAGAGATCAGAGTTATACCTGATTTCTGCATAGAAACTTTGAAAGCCAGAAGGTCCTGAATAGATGTTCTTCAAACACTAAAGAGACCAAAGATGCCAGCCCAGAATACTATACCCAGCAAAACTGTCAATCACTGCAATTGGAGAAAACAAGATATTCCATGACAAAACCAGATTTACACAAGACATATCCACAAATCTATCCCTAAAAAAGTTCTAGAAGAAAAACTCCAACCCAAGGAAGTTAACTACACTCACAAAAATATAGGCTATAGATAATCCCTCTTTACCAAAAGCCAGAAAAGGGGGAGAAATTCACACACAATACACCACCAAAAACAAATCTAAAACAAACAAGAATCAACAATCAAAGGTCATTAATAATGCTCAAGATAAATGGTCTTAATTCACCTGTAAAAAGACTAACAGAATGGATATGAATGGAATCCATCCTTCTGCTACATACAATAAATATAGCTCAACTTAAAAGGTATATTGGGAAATGATTTTCCAATCAAATGGCACTAAGAAGTAAGCTGGTATAGCTATCCTAAAATCTAACAAATTAGACTTCAAACTAAAATTAATCCAAAGAGAGGAAGAAGGTAATTTCATATTTATCACAGGAAAAATCCATTAAGAAAAAATATCAATTCTTAACATATATGCACCAAATACAAAAGCAACCTCATCTGTAAAAGAAACATTACTA
Source organism: Cricetiscus sungorus (assembly GCA_030556225.1). Classification (NCBI taxonomy): domain Eukaryota; kingdom Metazoa; phylum Chordata; class Mammalia; order Rodentia; family Cricetidae; genus Cricetiscus; species Cricetiscus sungorus. The sequence goes on from JANBXA010000600.1 coordinate 39,330,915, forward strand.
AAATTCAAATAACACATAAATTCCCACACACTTATAGTGGGAGACTTCAACACCCCCACTCACCAATGGACAGGACTACCAGTCAGAAACTTACGATAGAAACAATGAAACTAACAAGTTATAGCTCAATTTGACTTAACAGACATCTATAGAATATTCCATTAAAACACAAAATTATATACCTTCTTGTCAGCACCATATGGAACTTTCTGAAAAATCACCCACATTCTCAGCAATAAAACCAACCACAAAAGATACAAAAGGAAAAATTGGAATAACCCCCTGTATCTTATTGGAACACAAAGCCCTAAAATTAGAATTAAGCAACAGCACGAATTGCAGAAACCCTACAAACTTACAGAAATTGGACAATGCTCAAATGTACCATTCTTGGGTAAAGGTGGAAATAAAGAAAAAAAATCAAAGTCTTCCTAGGATTCAATGAAAATGAAGGCACAACATACACACACCTATTGAACACTCTAAAAGCAGTGTTAAGAGGAATGTTCATATAGCACTAAGTTCTCACATAAAGCAATGAGAGAATAGGCACACTAGAGAATTAACAGAACACTTCAAAACTCTAGAACAAAAAGAAATAAACACACAAGAGGGAGTAGACAGCAGGAAATAATCAATTTGAAGGTTGAAATTAGTAAAGAAGATAAAAGAAAAGAATATAAAGAACCAATGAAACAGAGTTTGTCCTTGGAGAAAATCAACAAGACAGACAAATCTTTATCCAAACTAACCAAAAAGCAGAGAGCTACCATGGAAATTAACAAAATCCAAAATGAAAAGGGGGACACAACAACAGATACTGAGGAAATCCAGAGAATCATCAAGTTATACTTAGAAAACCTGTACTCCACAAAATTAGAAAATTCAAAAGGAATGGACAATTTTCTGGATAGATATCACTTACAAAAATTAAATCAAGAACAGATAAGCAATTTAAAGAGAAATATAACCCCTATAGGAATAGAAGCAGTCATCAAAAAGTCTCCCAATCAATTAAAGCCAAGTGCTAGATGGTTTCAGTGCAGGATTCTACCAGAAATTCAAAGAAGAGCTAATACCAATAATCCTCAAATTGTTTTACACAATAGAGGCAGACGGATCAATACCAAACTCTTTTTACTAGATGACAATTCCCTTGGTACCCAAACCACATAAAGACACAACTAAGAAAGAGAACTACAGACAAATATTCCTCATGAACATTGATGCAAAAATACTCAATAAAATACTGGCAAATCGAATCCAGAACACATCAGAAAAATCATCCACCATGATCAAGTAGGCTTCATCAAGAGATGCAAGAATTGATCAATATATGAAAATCCATCAATGTAATCCCATATAAACAAATAGAAAAATAAAAGTCACATGATCATCTCACTTTACGCTGAAAGTACCTTTGACAAAATTCAACACCTATTCATGATAAAGGTCTTGGAGCAATAAGGGATAACAGGAACATACCTAAACATAATAAAGGCAATATTCAAAAAACTGACTACCAACATCAAAATACATGGAGAGAAACTCAATGTGAGTCTTTTAATTCAGGAAAAAGACATGATTGTCTACTCTCTCCATATCTCTTTGTACTTGAAATGCTAGTTAGAGCAACAATATAACAAAAGGTGATCAAGGGGACACAAATTGGAAAGGAAGGAGTAAAACTTCCATATTTGCAGATGATATGATAATTTACACACCTGACATGAAAAATCACCAGGAAACTCCCACAGCTGATAAAGACCTTCAGCAAAGTGTCAGGATACAAAATTAACTAAAAAAAATCCCAAACAAACAAACAAACTAACAAACAAATCCACCAAAATCAGTAAACCTACTATATGTAGATAATAAATAGGCTAAGAAAGAAATCAGAGAAATATTACCCTTTACATTAACCACAAATTACTTAAAATATCTTATGGTAACTCTAACCAAACAGGTGAAAGATCTGTATGACAAAAACTGAGTCGTTAAAGAAAGAAATTAAAGAAGATACCAGAAAATGTAAAGACCTCCCATGTTCCCCATGCTCTTGGATGGGTAAGATCAACAGTAAAAATGGCAAATACCAAAAGCAATCTATAAATTCAATGCAATCCCCACCAAAATTGCACCACAATTTTTCACAGACCATGAAAGAAATATCCTCAACTTTATATGGAAAAAGAAAAGACCCAGGATAGCCGAAAATCCTGGACAATAAAGAAACTTTGGGAAGCATCACCATCTCTGACTTTAAGCTCTACAATAAAGCTATAGTATTAAAAGCATCTTGTTATTGGCACAAAAACAGACAGGTAGACCAATAAACTCAAATTGAAGGCTCTGATATTAACCCACATATCCACAAACACCTGATTTTTGACAAAGCTAAACTTATACAATTCAGAAAGAATGCAACTTCAACCATTGGATGGAGACATGTAGAATATTGCAGATAGATCCATAGCTATTGCCATGAACAAAACTTAAGTCAAAATGGTTCAAAGACTTCAATATAAATCCAATCAAGCTTCATATCTTAGAAGAGAAAGTACAAGGTACTCTTGAATGGAATGACCACTTCCTGAACATAACACCAGTAACACAGACACTAAGATCAACAATTAATAAATGGGAGATCCTGAAACTGAGAAGCTTCTGTAGGGCAAAAGTAATAGTCAACAAGACAAAATGACAGCTCACAGAATAGAAAAAGATATTCACCAACCCCACATCTGACAGAGGCCTGATTTCCCAAATATCCAATGAACTCAAGAAGCCAGATATCAAAACAACAACAATCTGATTAAAAAGTGGGGTACAGATAAACAGAACTCTCAATATAATAATTTAAAATGACTGAAAGACTCTTAAGAAATTGCTCAATATTTTTAGCCATCAGAAAAATGCAAATCAAAACAACTCTGAGATACCATTTTATTCCTATCAAAATAGCTAAAATGAAAAACACCAATAGCAGTATATACTGGAGAGGATGCGGGAAATTGGAAATGCTTCAACATTACTGGTATGAATGAAAACCTCTAAAGCCACTTTGGAAATCAGTATGGCAGTTCCTCAGGAAAATGGGTACCAGTCTACCTCAAGATCCTGCAATTCCAGCATATTCATACAACAATGACATCTGTTCAATTATGTTCACAGCAGCATTATTTTTAATACCCAGATCCTGGATATAACCAAAATACTCCTCAAACAAAAATGAATACAGAAAATGTGGTACATTTACACAAAAGAATACTATTCATTGGTTTAGGGAAAAAATAGAATCTTGAAACTCACAGGCAAATGGATGTAACTAGAAGAAACAATCCTGAGTGAGGTAGCCCAGTCACAAAAAAAAAGCATGGTATGTAGTCACTCATACATGGATATTAAATATAGAGCAAAGGTTTATCAGACTAGTAACAACACCCCCAAAGAAGCTAGGAAACAAGGTGGACCATAAGAGAGATATTCACAGTCCCCAGGTTAAGAACAAAGGGACAAGAACCCCTAGACATATTGGGAGCATGGCAAGAGGAGGAACGGAGTTAGGAGAAAGAGATAACAGGTACATACCTAAACACAATAAGAGCAATATACAGAAAACCAACAGCCAACATCAAATTGAATGGAAAGAAGCTTAAGGCAATTCCTCTAAAATCAGGAACAAAGAAAGGCTGTCCTCTAGCTAAAGCAATAAAAAAACAAAAGGACATCAAGTGGATCCATATTGGAAAGGAAGAAGTCAAACTGTTTTTATTTGCAGATGATATGATAGTTTACATAAGCGACCCAATAAACTCTACCAGGGAACTACTACAGCTGATAAACACCTTCAGCAAACTAGCAGGATACAAGATAAACTCAAAAAAATCAGTAGCCCTACTTTATTAAGACGACAAAGAGGCTGAGAAAGATATCAAAGAAAGATTACCCTTTACAATAGCCACAAACAACATAAAATTTCTAGGGTAATGCTTACCAAACATGTGAAAGACCTACACAATAAGAACTTTGTTTCTTTAAAGAAAGAAATTAAAGAAGATACCTGAAAATGGAAAGATCTTTCATATTCTTGGATGGAAGGAGAAATATAGTAAAAATGACAATCCTGCCAAAAGCAAACTACAGATTCAATGCAATCCCCATTAAAATCCCAGCACAATTCTTCACTGACCTTGAAAGGATAATAAACAACATTGTATGGAAAAACAAAAGACCCAGGATAGCCAAAACAACCCTGTACAATAAACGAACTTCAGGAGGCATCACCATCCCTGACTTTAAGCTCTACTACAGAGCTATAGTCCTGGAAACATCCTGGTATTGGCACAAAAAAAGACAGGTAGACCAATCAAAAATACCGATATTAATCCACACACCTACAAACACCTGATTTTCGACATAACAGCTAAAAAAATACAATGGGGGCATGAAAGCATTTTCAACAAATGGTTCTGGCACAATTGGATGATGGTGTGTACTAGACTGCAGATACACCCATGTCTATCTCCATGCATAAAACTCTAGTCCAAAGAAATCAAGGACCTCAACATAAATCCAGCCACACTGAACCTCTTAGAAGCGAAAGTCGGAGGTATTTTTGAAAAAATTGGTATAGGAGACTGCTTCCTGAACATAACTCCAGTAGCACAGACACTGAGATCAACAATTAATAAATGGGACTTCCTCAAACTTAGAAGCTTCTGTAAGGCAAAGGACACAGTTGACAAGACCAAACGGCAGAACAAAGACTGGGAAATTTTTTTTGCCAATCCTACATCTGACAAACGGCTGATCTTCAAAATATAAAAAGAAATCAAGAAACTAGCCAACAAAGCACCAAATAGCCCTATTAAAAATGGGGTAAAAAATTGAAGTAAGAATTCTCAATAGAGGAAATCAAAGAGGCTGAAAGACACTTAAGAAAATGTTCAACATCCTTAGTTATCAGGTAAATGCAAATGAAAACAACTTTGAGATACCATCTTACACCTGCCAGAATTGCTAAAGTTAGAAACTTAAGCTGGAAAGGATGTGGAGAAAAGGGAACACTTCTTCACTGCTGGTGGGAGTGCAAACTCGTATAGCCATTTTGGAGGTCAGTATGGTGGTTCCTCAGGAAAATGGGAATTAGCTTACCACAGGACCCAGCAATTCCACTCTTAGGTATATACCCAAATGACTCACATTCATGCAGCAAAGACATGTGCTCAATTATGTTCATAGCAGCATTATTTGTAATAGAAAGAACCTGGAAGCAACCTACATCCCCCTCAACTGAAAAAATGATAAAGAAGATGTGGCACATCTACACAATTGAATACTACTCTTCAGAAAAAAATAAGTGAATCTTGAAATTCGCATGCAAGTGGATGGAACTTGAAAAAACCATCCGGAATGAGGTAACCCAGTAACAAAAAGAGGAACAGGATATATACTTGCTCATATATTGATTTTAGGCCTAGAGCAAAGGATCACCAGCCTATAATACATACCACCAAATGAACTAGGATACAAGGTGTATTCTAAGAGATTCATATATGGCCCCACGCAAAAGGGGGAAAGGGACAAGTACCCAAGAGCACATGGGAAATGGGGGGACAGTGAATGGAGAGAGAACTAGGAGAAAGGGAAGGAGAGGAGAGGAAATCATGTGTGACTAGATAGGTTGAGTCAGGGTGGGGGGGGCATAAAAAAGGGAGCCATTATTGGTTTAGGTTCAGAGAAAACTGAACCTAAAGGAAGGTCTAGAGACCTACAAGACTGACTCCAACTAATAATTCGAGAAACCATGGAAAGGCTACCATAAATGCCCTTCCCTGATAGTGAGATCATCAACTAAATTATCCACCATCATGGAGTCCTCATGTAGTACCTGTTGGAAACAAAAGCAAACACCCATATTGAAACACTGAGTCGAACTAAAATCCACATGCAGAGAGAGGGGACAATACCAGGTTGCAGAAACTCACAAAGACAGCTGACCTGAACAAGAAGGAGCCTGGGCTTCCCACTCTGATGGCTAGGAACCCAGCAAGGGATGGACTCAGACGCCCTGAGTATGGGTCTCAGCTAGAAGGACTGAACAGTCTGGGGGACCTCAGACAGTAGAAACCGGATCTATTTGTGGTGCAGAAAAGGACCATGCAGACATATCCCCCATGGAGGGATACCCCCTTAACCTAGAGACAGGAGAGAAGTCCTACATGACCCAACCTGGATAGCATAGCCCTACAAGTGGATTGGGGGTGGGGGGAGGGGAGGGGAGGGTGGCACATGGAAAAGAGGGTAAGAGGGAGGGAGGGAAGGATGTATGGAGGGAGGGAGGGTGTTGGAGGGAGGAAGGGAGAGTAAACTGGGATCTACATGTAAAAATTTAAATTTATAATATTATTAAAAAAGGAAGGAAAATGCTGCTGGATTAATACATATATATATATATATATTTAAAATGCTTTGACTTCACAATTTAAGCCTAAGGACAAGTTACTGGTGAAAATGATTTCTAATTTTGTTTCCACAGAAAATGAAAAGCTGTGGATCCCTTCCAGACTAATGTGGTTTGATCGAGTAAGACCCCCTGAAGCAAAGTCAATGGAACAATGCAGCTTTGCAGACCACTACAGCCAGCATTTCTGCTTCTTCTTATGATTTCCCCATGACAGTGTCCCCTACCAGCACGAAGCAGCTTGGAAAGAACAATTTCCAAATTCCCAAATATTGTTTATAAATGTTTGTTTTCATTTTTTTTAAAAAAGGCATGTATAATTATGTCCAGCATAAAATAAATAAATGTTTAAAAAATTAATCACATTGAAAATGAGAAAAATCATGTTAAATCAATGAAAGTCAGTACTTAGCATATAGCTAGAGACTTATGGATAAAAGCTAACTTCAATAAGCCAAGCTAGCATACCAGTAATTGAAGAGCAAATAAAATATAGAACAAGCAATAATAAGTGAGAGAACCCAAACTGATTATATTGAAAATAGTCACATACATCAAAAATACACTTCTCTTGAAATCTATAAGGATGTTAACTAAGGTGAATGAAAGAATTTAATAAATTAATACCAAAATCAGATTTTTATGTCACATACATCAAAGAATAGAGAACATTATGGAAACAATTGCATTTATAAATTCAAACACTTAAAGAAAATTCAATTTCTAAAAGATGTAAGCTATCAAAAATGCCAAAGAAGAAAGAATACCTGAATAGTTAAAGTACACACATAATTAAATCTTTATCTGACTTCACAGATAAAATGTGTGTAAATAAGTATAACATATTTGATGCAATATATATAAATAATTATATATGGTAATATAATTATATATAAACACATTAAAAGACACCTTTATAGATATAAAAACTATTAGTTATATTATTAAAAATTATCTCACCAAAGACAACTCCATGCTCTGTATTCACTCATAAATATATGAAGCATTGGAGATATGGTAATTTAGAATAAGACAATCCTATTGTCTTTAAGATTTTTCACACATTTAATAAAGAATTAAGAAGGTAAAGAGAAAAAAAGTATTAAATGCTGGGGTAAGGAGGTTGCAAATTATTATGACCAAAGCCAACAAACTTACTAGTGGCACAGGTCTTTTTGTACCACTCAAATGCAGTAGAAAAGCACTAGGCAGCATAGCACAAAAAACTCAAAATATCTCAAGTTCCACTTTAGCAAACAGAGATTTTATTTTAGTTACATTATTTCTCCCTTCCCTTTTCTCTTCTCAAATCATCCCATGTAATCCTCCCTACTCTCTTTCAAATTCATGGCTCCTTTTTTCATAGTTATTATGCATATGCATATATATATGTATATATATATATATTCTTAAATATAACATGTTGCATGCATATAATGTTACTTTTCCCTTTGCAGTTTGGGATTATTGTTGATGTCCTTTTTCAATTCAAGTTTGGGCAACCATTTTGGCAAGACGGTTAGAAAAGCTTTTGATGTTAATAGGATTCAAAAAGCTTACAGCAGGCATTAAGATCCCATGACTCTTAGAAGCTTTCTACCTTCTCTTCTACAAAATTATCTAAGACTTAGGTGTGGAGGTATCTTGTATATCAATCCACTGAGACTGCATTCCACATCTCTATATATTGACTGCTTGTGTTTTTTTGTGGTGGTCTCTGTCTATTACAAAGACAAGTTGCTTCATCAAGATAAAAATTATAATTGTCTGTTACCAAACTAGAAGAAAATATTCTACCATATGTAAGTAGGTGGATATGATAATACAAGATTCCACAAGATTCCAAATCTTTGGCCTTCACATAGGTACATACACACACACACACACACACACACACACACACACACACACACACACAGACACACACACACCTACCTTTCATAGATATGTGTACTACATATCACCTAGTCTTCCTTTTTGATGAAAGAAGAACATGGAAATATTCAACCTCAATTTGTGAAAAAAAATTCTTAATAAATAAGATATATATGGACACATTCTATAAACACTTAAAGATGTAAAAACTTGCTTATCACAAATAATAACTTATGTGAAATAAAACCCCTGGATCAATATTATACATATCAATTATGTTAGCTATGTAGCTAATGTTCTAAATAGTGCTATGAGGCTGTTTTAACTAATTTTGTCATTGCTCTGATCAAATACTACAAAAACATAATAAATGAAAGGATATATATGCTATATAATCAAATGTCCCAAACTAGTTTTTATAAAACATCTAATTATTAAGAGATTAGTGATAAAATGGGGCTAATGTGAAATTTGTTATGCTCAACTGCATATCACACTTCCCAATATCTCCTGCTTTTATGTTTTCCATCTTAGAATGTACTTTCTTTGTAGAAAATTACCATTTTTAAAGTCACCTGCATTTTCTTTGCTGGTCTTTTATGAATGTGTGTTTTATATTTAATTTTTTTGGCTCAACCAAAGTTAATGTTGACACATTGGGTGATGTATAGCATTGGTCTATCCCTGAATACAAGTTACATGCTCTTAAACCAATTATGTTATCAATCTTAACAGGAGGCATGGTGGCACATAGCTGTAGTCCCAGAACTGCGAAATGGTCAGGTGGATCAGAAAGTGAAGGCCATCCATGACAACATAGTGAGTTAGAAGACAGCCGGGCATATGGGACACTGTCCCCAAAATCAACATATACATACATAAACACATAATTCATCAATGCAGAGCTGTCCCTTTAAGGCAAAGGAAAGGACCAGCATTCCTGAACATCTCTGTTGACAAGAATCCCTTAAATTTAAGGAACGTGGCTCATTCAGAGAAGGCATACTTGCAGGGACATTGGTCTGGCATTCACACTGGGATCATAGTCAGGAACAAATGTTACTGCCCACCTGGCTCTACTTGGTCTAACACAGTATTTTCACCTGCAAATACTAATGAGTCCACAAAATATAAGCTATTAAGTATCTGATTGTTTAAAACAGAGTGAAAAATAATTATAAATTTAAAAAGAAATTCAATTATACCTATATGCACAATTGTAAGTAAGGAAATCCAAGCAATTCAAATGTGACTGCTAATATTAAGAGAAAGAAGCTGTTGAATTTCCCAGATGAGTAAGTCAATTGAACACTGTTACATTGATGTGTCTTTTGGTAACATATGAAAAGATAAAATGGAAACACAGAGATGAAAATTAAGCTTGATTTGAAAAGGAATATAGTAGCAAGATATATGCAAGTCATTTTTAGCTTATTCATTTATTCTATAGTTAGAAATGGTTATTTCTTAAGAAGATCATTGATTCTTAGAGCTATAGATGTGCAAATATTTCTTGGTGTGGAAAATTTTACAAACAAGATCTACCAGGGCATTTGGGTCATCCAAAAAGAAAAATAATCTATAAGAAAAAAAAATCCAGGTCAAAAGCAGACTTCAAAGTCAGAATAACAAAAGGTAACTGTAAAATTCTCTTTGACTAACAGAAGAGTGGTTTCTGGGCTAAGACATCCTCTGTGCCCTCTATAACAAAGAACAGAACAGCTAAGACAAGACCCCAGACATCAGGTCAAGCAAAAACTGAAGACAAATGTTGTCTGTAACTTCCACTGTAGCAAAGTGCATGACAGTTACTACATTTTCATAAGGCCTTTCACCTATATCAACACTGAACTCTGTTCATAATCATAGGTCAAGACAAAGAGAAAAGACAAAGGATTATGAATTCACTGGATGTATTCTGTCTTGCAACACCCAGGCCATCCTCATCAGTGTTAGAGATGGAAAAAGTATTGAAAATGACAGTATGAGAACTTTCAATTTTATTGATAGAAATATGTGTTTAAATCTGTGTATAAAATTTGAATTCAACTTTAAAGCTTCTTTGTGAATAACAAGAGTATAAATTAGATAAAATAATATTTATGAAAATATGATATTATAAATATTATAAATTAGAAAATATAATTCAAAAGTTAATATTTTAAAATAGAAGAATTAAATCACACATAAAATGGCTAATTAAATAATCTTCTGCATTTCTCTCTAAAATAAGGGACGAAACTAAAGAAATAAAAAAACCAAACTATAGTCTGCTATAAGGTGTTGGAATACCACAAATGTAGCAGAAACACTTTGAAGTTCACATGTGCCAGTTGTAGAAGAGTGCAAGCTGGTGTGTGGGAAGGAGGTGGAAGAAGGGGATGGTAATAATTAACAAATTTTGTTTTAAAATGCTATAATGAAACCCATTATTTGATATTCTAATTAGATTTTTCAAAAGGAGTTTAAAAAAGAGAGAGAGAGAGAAGAAAACCCACCATATCTATTGTCATATTATATCCACAGATAGCAACCTATAAACCTCAAAAATGTTTCATATTGGGGAAAAGAATGTAACTAGAAAACAGGAAGTTATGTTGGGAAATTTAGGTACTTGTCACTTACAGCTCTCTTTTTCCCCACCCAGCTGTAGAACTTCCATGATCTCAAGGTTGAACAAGGTTGTTTTCAGACCTGGGGTATATTGACCCCAGGTGTGGGTGGTGCATGAATGCCTCCTATGCTTAGTCCATCCCCTGGCCTTAGGTATAATATGCCCATTACTCTCTGTAATAAACAACAGCTTCTTCTTCACTTCTCGTGGTAGACTGTTAAGTGTTACATCCTGACGCCCTCTGTTAGGGTGGGCGAGGCAAATGGAGGTCCCACTGAGATTTGGAAAGCGAGGAATTGTGGATGGGGTTTTTCTGTAACCAGCAGGAGCACATTGGGGTAAACAAGTTATGTACAACAATAAGGGAACTGCTTCAAGTAAGAATGAAGCAAAGGAGTAAATAAGAAAGCTTTTAAAACAAGAAACAGAATTCAAAAGTAAAGTTGCAGACACCATAGAGAAAGTTAGTCTTTGATTTCTGACTGGGGGCAGACTTAATGTTTCTGATTGGGAACAAGTGAAATCAGACCTACAGAAGAGCTACATAAAGAGGGTCTTGACAGTGTTCCTTCTCTTTGTAGAGGTTAGTCAAAGATGCCTTACTAACAGACAAAGTTAAAGTGAAAAACGAACTATAGAGGCTTTTAGAGAGGTGCAAGAGGAGGAAACTAGAAAACCTGTGAACTCAAACAAAAAGACATAGGAAAAGTAGCTCTTCGTCAGATTCCCCAGTAAAGAGAATGATACAAAAAAAATTAACATTTTCTGAGTCCAAGTCGGTGGACAACTCTGAGGATGGAACTTTAATAAAAGAAGTTGAAGAACTCTGTCTTAAGCTGCTGTGTTGTCATTAAAAAAAAAAATACAAAAAAAAAAACCAAAAAATACTCATAGGGAACATGGACATGAGGGTCTTTCTTCAGATAAGTGAGATGAGGAAATAGCAACAACTGTTAAAAAAATGCTGCTGGATTAATCCAATTTACATACTTTAAAAATGCATATCTAAAGACAGGTTACTGGGGAAAAGGATTCCTATTTTTGTTTCCACAGAAAATAAAAAGGTGCAGATTTCTTCCAGACTAACATGGTTTGATCAAGCAAGACCCCCTGAAGCAGTGTTCCAGGTGACCCAACATTCAAAACTGCTGGGACAAGGCAGCCTTGCAGACAAGACCACTATAGCCAGGACTTTTGCATCTTGTTAGGATCCCATGGCAGTGTCCCCTACCAGCAGGAAACAGTTTGGAAAGAGCAATGCCCAAATTCTCAACAGAGAAAAGTGACTGAAAAGGGGGTTTAAAAAACAAAATTGGTGTAATTTCATGTCCCATGTGGGAGAATGGGTATAGCAATGGTCAGGGTCTATTGTGTTATCCCTACCCAGGGTCCTGGTATCGGTGCCTATATCTGGATTCCTCAACCAGTACAATAGACAGGCAAGTGTCACTTGACAGGCACTCATGGCCTTGGCAGTGTAACCTGAATCAGCCTAAATATGGCTACAGAAGCTGGAGAAGCAATAACTAATGATAGGCAACTCCTAGCAGAATCAATGCTACCTAAGACAGGGAATGATGAGAGCTTTTCCCTATGAAGGGTAAGGTATTTGTTCCTCAGGTGACCTAAGACAGGGATTGCTTCATTTAAAAATAAAAAGGGAAGAATTGTTGTGAAATACAAGTACTTGTCCCTTAGAGCACTCTTCCTCCCCATCGAGCTGTTTAACTTCCATGCTCTCAAGATTTAGCAAACAAGGTTGTTTTCAGAACTTTCCCCTACTCATTGTCCACAGGTGTGGGTGGTTCATGACTTCCTCCTATGCTTAGCCCATCCCCTGGCTTGGGTGTATAATATGCCCATTACTCTCTGTAATAAACAGCAGCTTCTTCACTTCTTGTAGTGGTCTGTTAAGTGCTTCAATCCTGACACCCTCCACCAGCTTGGTACTCTGGTCATGTGGGCATGACAAAGTTACCCTTACTAAAGCTGTGGATAGCACAATGGAAGAAAGTGAACAGGATGACACAACAATCTCTGCTAAGGCTATGGATACTGAACTACCAACTAGCAACTGAACTAGGCCATGACTTCAATATGGGCAGTGCCAGAAGCTATAATGCTGGGGTTTCTCATAAGAACAAAGCCTACTCATACTGTGTCCCCTACCTGGGCATGTAGACCAGGATATTGTTACGATACTCTAATCTCCTGAGGTCCTCTTGCCAAATATTTAAATCTCTGTAATCACATAAACTTGGTGTTTGAGACCCAGGAACCACCTTAGTTTCTCCATAGGGCACTCAGTTGGTACCATGAATATTCTTAGAAGGCTAACATTTTCCTGAAGCTCTACAAAGTGATATATAGCCCTAACAGGCATGGTCATAGGAAGCAGATGAATATTTCACCTTTACAGGCACCTAGGAAGCACCCGGACAACCTGGGTCATTTTCTTTATATCTAAAGAATTAGAAGTATATCCTTTCCTGAAAGATTCAGCATTCTGAGATGCTTGGAAAGGTGCTGGACACATCTGACCATCTTCTATGAAGTCCCCCAAATCTGGGAAGCCTCTGAAAGGCACCTCAATATTCTACTCATTAAAGCAGTTCTGGTCTATTAACTAGTTTTTTTTCATTAATTTATTCATTTCACCTAAAGATTGAGGTCACATTTCAGTTATCTTTAACATTCTGATATGATAGACCAAAATGATTATCCAGATAGCAGCCATTCCCAGGATTCTATGTGAAGAGACATAGCTTCATTCAAATGCCCTATTATGTGAATTTGAAACAAAGTCTGATCTTAGCCAATTTAAGTTGTGTCTGATTTGCTAGTGATCATTTTATAAATGGATTAATAGCATTTTCTAGTTGTTGTCATGAAGGAGTGGCTTTTTTCCTTCTTTTTGTGATAGAGATGAAAATGTGTGGATGTGTTTGTGCATGTGTGAGTGAGAGAAATGGGGAGAGAGAGATTGAGAGAGAGAATTAGAAAAAAGTACTTTCTTCTTTTCACTAAGATGTCAATATATCAATATTTCTAAATTGAATATGAGAAACTCTATTTAAAGATTCTATGTAGTGAAGGATCCAGGTTAAAGGTAATTTAAATTCACTTGAGAGACTGAGGAGTCATCCAGTGGACATGGTGTTTGTTGTCTTGTCTAAGTATGAATACTTGAGTTTGAGTGTCAGACACACTGAAAATTATGTGTAGGGCTTTGCATGCTTTTAACTGCAGTATATCAGTGGCAAACAGAGGATACCAGGAGTTCATTGCCTGGGTAGTTTATATCCAGGTTCAGTTAGAGATAGTGTCTCAAGGACATAGGGAAGAAAGTGAGAGAATGAGATCCCAAATATTCTTCTCTGGCCTCCATCTGGGTACACACATACATATATTAGCAATAATCAAAGAAATGATGATATTAATTTTAGAGTATGGGCCATAGGAAGGTGATTCTGGAATGGTTTTAAGGAGGGGTACCTGTGAGGTGCTGAAGGGTGTCAAGTGAGGCTATGCTGAAATAATTAATAATTCTATTTTTAATTGAAAAATTTAAAATTAAATCATATTTTCAAACTTGTATGATTTCTTTAGTTCTTATATCATATATAATATCCAAACATGCACGTAATAGTGGCAGAATAATATCTTGAGACTGTAGCCATCTATAAATTGCATAATATTTTTAAAGGAGCCTGCTGTATATGCCATTTTTAGAGTTTTTATATGTTTCAATAACAAAAATTAGTCTCTACAAGTATGAAAGAAAGGGCAATCATCAATGCCTAAGATCTTTTTAATGGAGAAGATAGATCAGTTATTTACATAGAAAATGATGGGCAAAGATTTTTAAGGTGTGGCCAGAGCCTGCAAATATCCAGGCTCTTTCATGAAAAAGAGCCTACAGGACCTCTCCTGCCCTGTGTGTTCTTCACTCTTCACCTAAGAAAAATCTAATGAGATAATGATGCCAGGTAAGAGCATGTTGATAAATATTCCATATTCGTTTATGTATATTGGGAATTGCAAAACTATGTACTAAATAAATTACTGATTCCACCAAGCACTATTTTCTACAGTTGGAGAGAGCACACTGATCCTTTTGTTGGTTTACCTACCTTTTACTTTCATGCTCTCAGTCTTCCACTCCAGTGCCATTGAGATGTTTTCCAAAAGAACTTCTGCATAGGAAATTGTGCCTCTGCTTTTCTTGGGTGAATTTAAGCACTGCTTTCCAGAAAATCTTAAGTCAAAGAAACTCTAGCAAACACAAAACTTATTTTCATGGAAACATTTTTGTGGAAATGCAAGCAATAAAAATATGGGAAAATACACATGTGGATTGCTGAATAATGAAAGATTACCCTGTATTAGGCAGTGGGAACATATGCATGCATTGAAACTTTAAAAGGAAGATAGATTTAAGATTAAATTCACAGTGCAATTCATCCATGTGCAATACCACATTTTGTGTTCACATTTGTACCATTGTACAACCAATACCATCACCTAATTTTGGGGTGTTTCATCTTCTCTAAAGCAAACACTGTGTGCATTAGCTTTCTCATTGTCATTGCTGCTCAGTCTACCAATTTTAAGCAATGAATAACCAAACTATCAGCTTTCTTTAATTTTCCTCTATACTCTGGAAAATTTACCTATTATAG
The DNA here is from genome assembly GCA_030556225.1 of Cricetiscus sungorus. Classification (NCBI taxonomy): domain Eukaryota; kingdom Metazoa; phylum Chordata; class Mammalia; order Rodentia; family Cricetidae; genus Cricetiscus; species Cricetiscus sungorus. Next base: position 39,346,552 of record JANBXA010000600.1, read on the forward strand.
ACATTTCCTATAAATAGAAAGATACAACATGTGTTTATATAAAACCCTTTTCTACTTTTCATGGCACTTTCAGTATTGGACAAGCTGTTTTTTATCTTAATACATTCAAATGCTGTTTGGGATCATAAAACTCTATTGCTGTCTCCCTTGATAAGTTATTGGCCATTTATTTTGTCTCATCATTTTGGTTTCTTTAAATAAAATTAATGTGACAATGCACTCAAAATCGTTGGTGTGTATGTCTTTCTTTTTTGTCTCCACACACATTTTGTGGCAATCGATGAAGCTATAGTGAAAAAACAAATATTTATAAGAAGTTGGGACTGGAGAATTAGTTCAGAAGTTAAGGGTGTATGTATCTTCTGGAGCTACCCAAGTTTAAATCCTAGCAGCCATATTGGTTGGCTGGACATTCAGCTCAAGGTGGACTCATCACTGCTGATCTCCATGAGTACTCAAACATATATGTGTACTCACATGGAGACATGCACACATACACATACATAAAAAAAAAAACTTTAAAATCTTATCTGCAGGAGAGAGTTTTACAGTGATCTTAATAAAACAAAGAGTAGAAAAATTTCAAATGTTTCAGTGATCAAAAAGAAAAGATATATGTTGTATATGTTCAACTTGGATTCCTACTCTCTCAAAGTGACTCAAAGGTAGGAGAAAGATCTACTTTGATGATTCCATTTCAAAACAATGATTTCCAGGTTCCAGAGAGTGAGCTCTTACAAGTAAATCCTTTTGAAAGCAGGAGGTTAGTGGCCTTAGCAGGAAGCATTTTGAAAATTTTCTCAAGATGAGAGGGGCTTTACATACATAGGATCGTCAGTCTAGGAGAAGAATCAGTTGGTTGCTTAGTAACTTTAGGTTTAACTTTATGGACTAGAACTAAACTGTCTTTTAAAATGCCTGACTACTTCTCATTCTGATTGTCAGTAAGGAAGAGATAGATTTTGACATCATTCTTATCAATAGCTATAATTTTCACTGCTATGAGCTGAACGTTTTTGACTCTTACACCCCCCTCCTAAAAAAGAAATCCTTAATTCTTTTGTTATTTTTATTTGTTCTTTCATGCAATATATTCACACCTCAGCATCCCTTTTCTCTACTGCTCCACTATGTTAAAACAAATGCTGCTGGATTAATCCAATTTATATATTTTAAAAAAGCTTTGACTCTAAAATTTATGTTCAAGGACAGGTTAGTGGGGAAAAGTATTCCTATTTTTGTTTCCACAGAAAAGGAAAAGCTGTGGATAACTTCCAGACTAACATGGTTTGATCAATCAAGACCCCCTGAAACAGCATCCCAGGTGACCCAACATTCAAAACTTCGGGGAATATTCAGCATTGCAGAACACTACAGCCAGGATTTCTGTGTCTTCTTAGGATCCCCATGACAGTGCCCCCTACCAGCATGAAGCAATTTGGAAATAACAATGCCCATATTCCAAAATATGGTTTATAAAAGTTTGTTTTCATTTATATGGAATTGGTTATAAATGATTAATGACCACATCCAATCTTTTTAAATGTAAAAAGGGGATTATGGTATCAATATAAATACTTTGCTTTCAATATGAAATGACTATCCATTAGGGCACGATACTACTCTTGTCTGGACTATTTGACTTTATGCTGTACACTGGACATGCAGGACCCACAGAGAAGTGACAGCTGATATAAGATGGGCATTTGGTACAGGGTTCCTGCTTTATGGAAGAGTCTGCCAGACAGTCTGCAGGACACAGAAAAGTGACTGACAAACTGTACGCGCCTGGCCTTGCCAGCAAGGAAGACGCGACTCCGGGTAGATCTTCTTCATGCAGTTTTAATCAGGATCCTTTAAACATGTTGCTTCTGGCCTGCAGGGAGAGAGAGAGAGAGAGAGAGAGAGAGAGAGAGAGAGAGAGAGAGAGAGAGAGAGAGAGAGGGCCCTTGACAGGCTTAAATACCCTTGAGCTAACCAACCCCAGTGAGCCACGTGGACTCTGCAGATAGGCTACTCTAATGCAGAAGCAGACAGGCTGAACAGACTCAACCAACCAAGGGCTTGTTTACCCAGAGAGTCTTTACCAGCGAGAAGGTATAAGGTAGAAGCCAGCACCACTTTAAGGCGTGGCACTACGTGGCTCTCTACAGTTCTCCTCTTTTGTTTTAATAATGCAACAGGCAAGGGTAGTGGTCTGGTCTCCAGTAAAGCAGTGGACATTGTAATGACCCTGAATCCTGGTAGTCAGCCAAGTCAGTGCCACACCCGTCCGGCGTCTTTTTCCTGGATTTGGGGCCTGGGACACCAACCCACTTGCAACCAGACATGCCCTTCTCGGAGTTGCTCACTTCCAGAGCTAACTCGGAGTGCAGTGCTAAGCCATACAACCTGAGCGTGAAGGATCAATACTTGTTCATGAGTGTAAGCCATGCTTGGGGAGACTGTCCTGCCTCAATGGCTGTAAATGCCTGGACAACCATAGCTGCATACCGCTTCTGGGCAAACCTCATCTTGCAAAGGCACCATAGGCCCACAAAGGAGATGTGCAACAAGAGTACAGCCATGGCTCCCATTCCCGCCCACTCTTTCAGATGATCCATGGCAACAGGAACCACGATGACAATCCTGCAGCCAGTCTCACATCCACATGTGTTGAATTCACTGCAACGATGGCCACTTGCAGCTGTGCCATCAGGTCATCAAAGTCAGCAGACCAGTTTCCTAAAAGATAGCTAGACAACTTTTGTGACAAATTAGCAGCATTTGTAAAGTTCTTATACTGAATGCTGGTAACACACAAACTTGGATATTTTATTTCACATCCCAATTGGGTCAGCTGCCACAAGGTATCTATTTGCTCCTGCACCAGATCAATTCTCAGGTTTACAATCATTAAACCTCCTTTTAGTTGAGCACCAATTGGATTGAGTATCCAAGGCAGTAGCCACATTCTTGGACATCTCATTTAGCTTGGAGGCTGTCTGCCCCTATGTATTCATAGCCATAGCAGCCTTGACTAAACCCACAACTGCAAAAGAGATAGTTGCAACTATGGCTGCTGTAATGCCAAAATCTCTCTCTGAAGCCTTTACCAAACAGGCCACAAAATCTGAAAATGGTTTTATGGGGCCTTGTAGTATCTTAGTGAGGTTACCATTTACATCTCCCTAATTGAGTAATGACATCCATGCTTTTATGGCAATCTGATTTACTTGTTCAAGACTTAAGTCATTTCATACGGCTTTCCAGACCTCAGGGCAAAGGAACGCCCTGTACCTGCCCCCCCTTCCTCACTGTAATCAGGAGAAGGCCCTGAAGGCATTGTTCCAGGAGGGTCCCTCCCCTCCCCACATCTCCATTTCTCCTCTCCCTTCCCCCTCTGCCCCTTAGGGGATTGTTTCTGAACTCCTTTTATGAGGGCTTGCAATTCTTCCTCAGCCCAGCACATTACCTTGATGTCTCCTGAAACTGAGAACCAATGTGCAATGGCATCGCACTTGCTCAGGAATCTTTCTAGTGTGCTTTTCTTTAAGTTTCATTGACAAAAGTAGCTCCTGAAGAGCCAGAAAGATTGGACTAGGAAGTCCCCATCTTAAATATTTTACTTTTGGTTTGTTACAACCATTTTCTCAATGCCTGAGACTTTATTGCAGCTCCCCCCCCACCCCCGCGGTCTTTAACTTGGTCCCAACTTACCTGGGACTTTACAGCTCCTAATCGGAGACCTCATTGCCTCATTACCGAGGGCCTTAATTTTGTCCAAACCTGGAACTTCATCGCTCCGTACCGGAGACCTTAAATCGCCTCTTTACTGAGGGCCTTAATTTTGTCCCAACTTACCTTGGGATCTTTCCAGCGCTGCCCTGACTGCAAGAAGTTCTGATCTGAAAAATTCCTGGTACGGGCCGCCATCTGTATGCGCCTGTCCTCACCAGCAAGGAAGATGCCACTCCGGGTAGATCTTCTTGCAGTTTTAATCAGGATCCTTTAAACATGTTGCTTCTGGCCTGCAGGGAGGGAGAGAGAGAGAGAGAGAGAGAGAGAGAGAGAGAGAGAGAGAGAGAGAGAGAGAGAGAGAGAGAGAGAGAGGACCCCTGCACAGGCTTAAATACCCTTGAGCTAACCAACCCCAGTGAGCCATGTGGATTCTGCAGATAGGCTACTCTAATGCAGAAGCAGACAGGCTGAACAGACTCAACCAACCAAGGGTTTGTTTACCCAGAGAGTCTTTACCAGCAGGAAGGTGTAAGGTAGAAGCCAGCACCACTTTAAGGCGTGGCACTACGCAGCTCTCTACAACAAACTGCCAATACAGGTAGACAGTTTAAAGTTTCCTGCTTTGTTGAGGAGTCAGCCAGACACACTATGGCCTATGGGCTGAAGATGGAACATTACAGACAAATTTCAGTTGCCTGACCAGGTAGTGAGATATCTCTATCATTTCTAGAGTTTATATATATTATCCTTCTGTGGTCTTTGATGGAGTTGAAGACAGATAGTTATGGTTTTAGTTTGCCTTAGGATTAAATTTAAGTTACACATAAAACTTTAGACTCACAAAGATAGAATGGATGACAGAATATTTTCTTTTAATCTTGCCAAATGTTATTGGACTAAATATTGTCAACTGTTGTTCTTATTTGATAACTATATTGTTATATATTTTCCTATGTTAAGGTTAAATTCCTTCCTTTTATTTTAGACAGAAAAGAGGAGATGATGGGAGATGTCATTCTGTAAATGTGTTTTTTTCTTATTGGTTAATGAATGAAGCACTGTTGGCCAATAGGAAAGCAAGATAGGCTGAACTAGGAGACAAGGGGGATTTGGGAATTAGTAAGGAGGATATTCAAGATGTAGGACAGAAAGAGAGCAGAATGCAAGCCCCTCTCTCCAGTAAGAAAATACCATGTGGAAATACTTAGATTAATAGAAATGGGTTAATATTTAAGACAAAACTAGCTGATAAGAAACATTAGTAATGGGCTAACAGTACTTTATTCAAAACCAATAAGAGAAGCATATTTACTTAATGACATCTCCCATCACCCTCTTCTCTTCCCTAGAACCACTGTTCTCCATTTCCCTTCAGGAAAGAGCAGACCTACCAAGGATATCAACTGAACCTAGCCTAACAAGATGCATTCCAACGTGACACAAACCTTCACATCAACACTGGAGAAGGCAATCCATAGGGAAGAACAAGTTCCCAAAAGCAGGGAAAACTGTCAGAAATACCTCTGATTCCCACTCTTAGGTGTTCCAGAAAGCCCCAAGCTAAACAACCATGGCATATATGCGGAGAAGTTAGTACGCATAATGACTCCCTCTATTATGGGGTCTATTTTCTTCTCCTCTATTCTTCCCCCAACTCAATAATACTGCTTCCTCATGTTCCCCTCTCCCCTCCTCTTCTCTTCTTTTTCTCCTAACTGCCTCTCCCCTCCCCCTGCTCCAATTTGCTCAGGAGATCTTGTCCCTTTCCCCTTATGTGAGGGACTGTGTATTTCTCGCTTACGGTCTTCCTTGTTTCCTAGCTTTCCCGGCAGTGTATTGTAGGCTGGTGATCCTTTGTTCTATGTCTAAAATCCATATATGAATGAGTACATACCACATTTGTCTTTTTGTGACTAGGTTATCTCACTCAGGATGGTTTCTTCTAGTCTCATCCATTTTCCTGAGAATATCAGAATTTCTTTGTTTTTTCCACTGAGTAGTGCTCCATTGTGTAAATATACCACATTTCCTTTATCTATTCTTAAAACTTGAGGGGCATCTAGTCTGTTTCCAGGTTCTGAACAGCCAGGACTTTTAAGAAGCAGGTATCTAATGATGGTGTTCTTTCATTGCTAATATGGAGAATTTGCAACAACTTTTTTTTTATCCAGCTTGTCAAGTTGTCCTTCTATCTTCTGTTATAAAAATATATGAAAAATTTTTCATCAGACCAAATGCTAGCATATTTTCCAGGAAGATCACATCCTCTAGAACTATGAAAGATGCATTTTATTCTTTACAAAGAATTCAAAATATCTGTAATCTTACTCCAGCACAGAATATAATAGCATAACTGTCCTTTATTGTATTTTTATTATCCTTATCTTATAGATGTGAAGCAGCATCTTATTGAAGTTTTAATTTACATTTTTTTAGACAAAGACTAGTAATATTAAGTACAGGTGTACGTTGCACTTTAACAAATTAGCCTTTAAGAGATGTTTAAATATATATATATATATTATATATATATATATATATATATATATATATATTTGCTACACGAGAATACATCTTTTTCCATTGAGCTTCTGTTTTTATTGTATATAGGTACATACTAATACATTATTTACTAGTATTTATTTCCATATGCTGAGTTATATAGAGGACAAATGAAGTGATAAAGACTCTCACCTCTTTAGTTCATTTTGTTTTGTATGAATAGAAAACAGTGAAACCTGAATGTCCAAATGTGTTTTTCAGGCCCTAATAAGAATGTAATTATATGTAGTAATTATTTATATACCATGATAGACAACAAGTTGTATATTATTAAGTTTTTGAAAATTTAGAAATTTTATTAAAATATATTTTCAATATTCCCCAAAGACTTATTTTTTTTACACCAACTCTCCTTGGACATTTCCCTATTTGGCACATTGCCTTGAACCTAGGTCCCATTTTCTAAACTTTTGGAAAGTATGGAAATTTCCCCCAGCAACCATTAGTTTCAGTTTAACACTGGTAACTGATTCTAAGTTTGCTCTGTGCCTTGAAGACAAAACCTACCTGTTATTCATTCTGCCTGCCCAGTCTTTTATCATCAGTATGTGGACCCCTTACTTGACCAGACTGGGAGAGGGTAAATAAAACAAACAACGGGTATGTGTTAGATGGAATTACTATAGAAAGAAATAACATAGTCTCATAAGTGATAATTTAGCTGCTGGTTATCAGATAGCTGAAATAAAGGACATATTTATGGCATCACTACTGTTGATGGCCAGGTTTTAAAAGACAGAGTATGGCTGTACAACCACGACTGGCTTGGGTTCTTTATGTACTCCAAGATGACCTAATTCATGAAAATCTTCCTGCATTAACTTCTAAATATCTAAGATTATAAGGTTATATATTATTTTTGATATACATGTATATATATATCATATATATCATATATACATGTATATTTTCATTAATGTATCAACAGTATAAAAGACTAACAGGGAACACATACTTTGTAATACTGGTCACCAAATTATGAATGAACAAAAATGTAAAATTGTTTTATATTTAATAACATTTTTACTATCTTCCATGGGATTTTTAATTTTGTGTAGTCAAATACTCTGATAAACAAGTATTTAACTGCTGGTAAGAAATCATAACCTCAATAATTTCTGTCTGAGAGTTGAAGAGCATATCAAAACAAAAATACAAAAAGTAATTACTCAAACAAACCCTATATCATCAGAAAAATTATGTGTGGAAATATTAATATGTTACTGAATAATGCATATATGAGGGAAATATGACAAAAGTAAAGACAAATATATATATATATAAATATATATATATAATTTTAAAGACACAATGATTATCAGAAAAGTACAAAAAAGGGATAATTATGTAGATACTCTCAAAACACAAGGAAGTATATGAAAATGAAAGAAAACCAATAATAAACAAGGAAATGGAAGATAATTTAAAAAGGGAGTTTATATAAAATATTAATGCCTAAAGTTATGCTAATCATAATCCCAACTCACCAACTAAGAAAAAAATACTAAATTTACAATTTTGTAAAAGTTAAGTTAAAACAAAAAAGTGCTAGTAACTTGTTGGACCATTTCGGGTATAATTGATTTTGAAGAAGATGAGAATGTTAGGAAAGAATTTAAAATAGGCTCTAAAATAATATCTCAATCTTCCGAAAGTTCATAAAATTTCCCAATTATTAAATAGAACAATCAAATGCAATAACAGATGGCAGAAGCTCATATCTTAATCAAACAGGAGTAAAGGTTAATGAAAAGTCTGCTCTATTTCATTTAGATGCAAGAGTACATAGTGGACAACTTCAAAATATGCATGATTGATGGGAGATGTTATTCTGTATATATGTTTCTCATACTGGTTAATAAATCACTGTGGCCAATAGAAAACTAGATAGGTGGGGCTAGGAGACTAGGAGGAGGAAAGAGGAAGTAGAAGGAGCGGTCAAGATGTAGCCCAGGGAGGAAGGAAGACACCTGCCGAGGCTCCCTGATAAGACAACCATGTGGAAATACTTAGATAAGTATAAATGGGTTAATAATTAAGACAGAGCTAGCCCATTAACAATGATAGTCATTGGCCAACAGGATTGTATCAAAAAACAAACAAGCAAACAAACAAAAAAAAGTAACACATAATAATAGAAGTACAATTTGGCTGCTAAATCAATGTTTGCAATTAAATTTATTTGCCAATTATCATGCTTAACACCAACCCAGCAAAAAACTCTTTAATCTACATTGGTGACATGCCTGCAGGATGTTCTCATGCAATAGTGCCACAAAGCTTGTGGTTCTAACGGATCAATATCTGTTTGGATTTAAGTAAATAGGAGCCATCTCATAGACTTCTCAGGTGACCAAAAACCAGAAATTAGGTATGCTAGAGACCTAATGGAAAACCAAATACTATTGCTATGTTAAAGGCACACAGGAACTAAATAACTCCTAATGACAAGCTGTTATACTCAATACTCACAGATCACAATCAACATCACAGAAGCTTCCTACTGCAACAGATGGGAATAAATACCTAGACCCAGAGCTGGACAATGTGCAGAAAGTAGGTGACCTTGGAACACTCAATCCTTAATGGGAGTTCTCACTCAGGGATCAGACAACCAGCAGAAGAGGAGTCAGGAAGATTGTAGGAACCAGAGGGAGTGGAAAATACCAAGAAACAAGGTCATCTAAACACAGCAGTACTGAGGCACTTATGAACTCACAGAGAATGGGGGAGCATGCATAGAGCCTACATAGATCTGGGCCTGATGGGATACTAGTTCTGAGAGTGGAGTAAATCATCTAAAGAGTGGATATAAGATTGTTAGGAGAAGCCTGTGAAGTTTGAACACAGCATTGGAGGGGGCCCAGGCCACCTGATAAAAGTGTGATGGGCAGCTGCTCAGGGAATACAGGAGACCACCATTGGCTCTCTTTGTTGCCAGAGAGATGGGGTATAGGTACCCGACAGTGTTTGGTCAAGCAGAAAACAACTTCTTGCATAGTATGGGGTTGAGGGCACATGTTGTGTGAGTGTCTAGGCATCCTAAATGACATAGGCAGCTTTGAATCTGGCCCAGCTGCCTGTCTGAGAACAGGCATGGACTGTAGCTGGAGACTTCTACAAGAAAACTGCAGCAAAAACAGCCCAAAACTTGCTGAGAGGATATGGAGCAAGGGAAGCAGAGTTAGGCATAGTCTTGTTGATGTGATAATTGGACACCAGATATAGCAGCTACTTTAATTGTTCTGTTAATAAATAAAGCTTGGGAGTCAGATATTAGGGTATGAATTTGATAGATCCACAGTGTTTCCAGGACACAATCAGTTGTTGCTTCACTTCACCTTCCCAGATTGAAAAAGACCTTGATCTAGTTTAGTACATCCCTATTCCTTCCCATATCTCTCTATTTTCATATGGGTCTGCCAATATCTCTATAGTTTACTCTGGCCAGATGAACATGTACTCCACCCTCTGAATCAAGGTTTAACTTTTATTTGTAGTCTCAGACAAAAGTGCAAACAAATCTCTTCTAACAAGGTTAGTCATTATTTTTAGTTGTGTATGTACTGAAAAGCCCCCAGGCTATAATCATAGTTCCAAACACATTGTCATGTATAAAAAAACTGGGGTAAATACAGTTGTTCTAAACAATAACAATAAATATAAACATAAATGAATGTAGGAATAGAGAAAATGGTGATACCTTCAGTAGGAGGGAGATTAGAGAAAGTAGGAGGTTACAGTAACAAGAACATAGTTTGTATGTGTATGGAACTGTCAAAGAGCAAATTCAATATGTTTTTCAATAGGTACTGATAGTACATGGCCTACGAGTCACTTTAAAGATAGATGCACCTGATTATGGAGTAATATGAAACCAAGTACACTGAATAGGCTAAGATGAATTTATTAATATTTGAATGATACTAAAACCTAATGGCAAATAAAAATCAACTTCATAATGAAAATGTCTAAGCTTTACCCATTAATAATTACTCAGTCAAAGAAATGAAGTAAAAGAGATTTAAAAAAGAACAAACCTGTTTTCCCAAATCCTATATGTTATGGAATAGTAACTTTTATTCATGGTAGGAAAAAACGTCAATACAAATTAATAAAAAAAAATTCAACAAATCAACCAATGAAATGAAGATAATGGACACTTGACGGAATTATACAAGATTGATTACAATGTATGGCATCTCCAACCTATGTTGAAAGTCTGCCTAAAAGTTATGTTACACTGATGTCACATTGGAACTTAGTTAAAATGTAACATCCTGTCTCATCAAAAAAAGAAGGAAGTGAGTGCACAGTAGTAAAGGATACACTGGATGATTTAGTGGAATTCCCCATTTGATCATAAACCCCAGTTACAAACACCTTAACTAGATGAATTTTCCTTTGTGTTGGCTTCACAAATTTCATAATTACTTAAATATGCTACAAAGGTATATAACTGTAACTTTATGCTAACATACACAACTTTAGCATTCTGTCACTCAAATCAAGTATGGTATATACTCCCCATAATATTGTACATAACAACTACTATTATCACTTAAACTCAAATAATTGAACTAATCCTTGCTTTTAGTTAATTTTCCCAGCCGATGAGGTCCCCACTGAAGGTAGTATTTAAAAATGTATATTCAGAGTCGTAAACATACTTACCCTAGATTCACTACAAAGTATGTGTCTAGTTCTTTAACCAACATATACATAGCCTTAAGAATAGCATCAGCAGCAAGACACAATAACAGAGGAAAGGAATAGAAAGAGATTTTATGTGCAGATGGTGCCTTGCTATTTATCACTGAGCCACAAACAATTATCCTGGAAATATTGAGATTAATGGGCCCATTTAAGAAGAGAGCTAATTGTGAGAGGCATTGGGATAAATCTGAGCTATTTTCCATATCAAAAGTTTTCTCAGGGGCAATCGCAATTTCCATAGAGTTATAACCAAATCACTAGTGCCAGAATTGTTTCCTTCTTCCATATGATTTTAGGATTTTTCATTTTATGGAAATGTGATCACTCTGGGGTGATGAGGTTATACACAGATAAATCTGGAAGCGAGCTCTGTCTGAGTGGGGCCAATTACTTATATCAATTCCAGACGTTCTGTTTTCCATTTACATCTCAATTCACTCTGTCTTCCTCAGAGCTTAACACAGTCTACCCTGTTTTGGTAATAGCTTCCAATTTATAAATATTCAAGAACAGCACACACTTTTAAAAGTTTGCATTTCCACCATTCTGTTAATTAAGGGATTTGAGGGCACCTTCTTTAAAGTCAACATGTAGCAACAAAACCTAGCAAAGAAGCTTTTTAGCTAGGACCCGGACTAGCAAACAGCAGAATGCAATTAATAACAGAAGTCTCTGAGACTGAGTTTAGAAACCACAGATTGAAAAAAACAAGCATCTCACTAACCGGGTGATCCTTGTACTACTTTCCAATTGTGTCTTCCCGTGTTTTGTGAGGTGCAATTTCATATGCTAGCATCAAATGTGATCATGCATGAAACAATTTATAAACAGGAGCTAGACAGATGAATCAGTGATTAAGAGCATTTCTCCTCTCCATGAGTACCTGGGTTAAGTCATCACATTATGTATCATAACTACTTGTAGCTTCATTTCCACTAGATACAACCCTTTATGCTGGCTTCTGTGTGAATTGCAGGAACATATGTGATTCACATACATGTATAAAAGTTCTTACACACATAACATTAAAATAAACAGACCTTCTATTGTTTCTTGTAAACTAGGAAAGTGTCAACATCTCACTCAGACCAAAAATGATAAACATGACACCATCAAAACCCTGAGACCAGCATGTAAATTCAGTCAAAAATTTCCATTTGATAATCAAAACACAGACTCCTACTGAAAAGGAAGCAACTGTAAGTAATCTTTTTATATTGATTTATTTGTATAAGAAAATCACATGAAGGACAAACCTCATGTTGAATACTCTCACTTTGCTCTTCAGTGTTATGTATTATACAAGTATTGCAGTAGGACCCCCTTAATGGATGGACTGAAAGAAGAAAATTGAAAACATTAAATGAAATGCCATCATATATAATTTAGATATATTTCAAATGACTAGGACATTAAATGCTATGATTAACCACATGCTGACAGAGAAGATATTAATGAATAACTGATATTTTCCCAAGACTCTTAAAATTATATTTTCCTTTAGTTTGCTTAAGCCACATATGATGCTATTATTTCTTCATGGCTGTTATTAACAGGCCAGCCAGATTTCCACTCTGACGGGGCCTACCCATGAAAATTTGACTAAACTGGAAATTAATTAAATATAATTGCAGAGGAAATATGGACAGAAAACTTTAATAGAGAATCCATATCTTCAGCCTGGTAAAGAGCTGAGGCCTGGGATTTCTTCCACTGTGCAATGAGAGTCACATGTATTTTCTTTTGCTGCAATTCAATCTGTTATAAGGGCCACAACAGAAGGAAAAAAGCCCATATTCAGAAATTCCATAAAATCACTAAACTAGAAACCATATCTACTCAAAGGATCTGCAGAAGACCTCTCCCTATAGGCCCTGTGCCAATGTCTCAGTCTCTGTGAGTCCATATGTGTTTTGATAAGGTTGACTTACAGAACCTTTTATTTTCTTGATGTCCCTCATTACCCTGACTCCTAGACATCCTGCCTCTTTTCTTCTGCAGAATTGCCTGTGCTCTGGGGGGAAGTATTTGATAAGACATCCCTTTTAGTTCTGAATACTCCAAGGACTCTACTCTGCAACTTGCCTGCCTTTGGTGTCTATATTTTTCCTACCTGGTACAGGCAGCCCTCTTCAGATTCTGGCTGAGAACAGATCAGTAAGTATAGCAGAAAATCATTAGAAAAATTTTCATTGCTCCCTTTTTTCCTTTTTTTTTTTTAAAGGCCAGTAGTATTTTTTTTTACCCTGAGGCCCTGAAATATTTAGTCTCAGATTATGGGCCACCTAAGCAATGTCATGTATGGTCTCATGGTGTGGGCCTTAAGAAAAAACAAATATTGCTTGGTTACCCCCACAAGATTTGCGCCACCATTGTCCTGGCATATAGTTCAGGTAGGACATCAGTGTTACTGTTAGGGTGGGCCTGGCTTCATGCTTATATTTCTTTTTTGATAGCTGGCAGAGTCCTTTCTTTTACCAAAAATACTGGGATGTCATGGTGACGTTCTATGTAGGCATGATCTTAGCTCTATTTTTTCAATGCTGTATTCAGCTATGGAGCCTTATCTTTGGTTTGCGCTGAGACACCAACAGCCTGGGTTGTTTGAGGTGTCCCATGGGATCCCTTTGGTCAATAATTCAATTAGATGTAATCCAATCTTATTACTGAGCTTTATTTGGAGACAAGAGATGACCACCTGGGACTCGGTTTCCCTAATTATCTGGCAAATTTATTTAGACCTCTTTCATCTATACATGTATTTTGGTAAGCTTCTAGTGTGTTATGTTTCAATGCTACTCCTCAAATAGCCCTTAATTTTAGCTTAATCTCCCTGTATTTACTCTTTCATCCCCTTGTCTCCTTCCCCTCCTCACCTGTTCTCTCATTTCAGTTCCCATAAATATCTATAACTATCCACTCTATTTCCCTTTCCTAATGAGATATGTCTGTCTCCTAGTTCCTTACTCGATAAGTAACATATTTAGAATGCATCTTGGTTATGATTGACTTAACAGTTAATACACTCATATATGCAAATGTACACCATATTTCTCTTTAGGCTGATTATTTTTCTAGTTAAATCTATTTACAAGAAAATTTCATTTTTTCGCCCAATGGCTGAGTAGTTCTTTTTGGTGCAAACATACCACATTTTCTTCATCAACTCATCTTTTGAGGGACATCTAGATATCTTCAATATTCTGGGTATTATGATTAGACCAGCAGTAATCATAGTTCAGAAAGTGTCTTATAGTAGGATAAAGATTTCTTTTGGTGTGTTCCCAATGTGCTATACCTATAGTCTGAGGCAGATTGATTTCTATTCTACAGAGAAATTGGCACAATGATTTCCCTAATGGTTGTAAGAATTTTTACTCCTATAAGCAATGGATGAGTGTTCCCTTCCTTCATACATTCCATCTTCCTCAGAGCTTAACACAGTCTACCCTGTTTTGGTAATAGCTTCCAATTTATAAATATTCAAGAACAGCACACATTTTTAAAAGTTTGCATTTCCAACATTCTGTTAATTAAGGGATTTGAGAGCACCTTCTTTAAAGTCAACATGTAGCAACAAAACTTAGCAAAGAAGCTTTATAGCCAGGATTATTAAAATAAGAGAAAGAAAGGATGTGCTTTTTCTTAGAGTTTTTAAGTTTTTAGTTTTTCTTAGCTGTTTTTAGAGTTGAAAGATGAAGTTTAAAATTAGTTTTGATTTGCAATTCCCTGATGGATAGAGATGTTGAACTTTTCTTTCATTTTTAAAGTTTTAAACATTTAATTTGAAATTAATACAGAGAAAAAATAACCATTGTCGACTTCAGCTTATTTTCTTAAGAAAGATAAACATTATATTTGACACATTTCAGAAAAAAAAGTAATATAAAGGATTGTGGAGAGTTTCATTTTTCTTCTCTCTCTTCTCTTTTCTTTTTTACTATATTTATTGCTTAAAACAATGTTTAAATTTAAATCTATTTTGATTATATTCATCCCTTCCAGAATCCCTCCTTACCCAGTCAATTTTAAGTACTTTCTCAAAAATACATAAAATCTGAGAGGTCTTATGCTAGTAACTTCACAATAAAACTATAATAAGTAGAAAAACATGAGAAATTAAACCAAAAGGAGTATATGGGAAGAAATAATCAAACTCAATACTGAATTGAATAAGCTGAAAGAAAAAAAATCAAAGAATTAATGAATCAGAGTCTGGTCTCTAAGAAAATTAATAAAACCTAATCCAAATTAATCAAAAATAGAATATATAAATTTAGATTAATTTAGAAATTAAAAGGGGGGATAACAATAGATACTGAGGAAATCCATACTTCTGAGTTAGAACATACTTTACAAAAATGTGCTTCAATAATTTGGAAATTCAAAAGAATTGGATAATTGTCTAGACACATACCACTATCAAAATTAATGACCAGACAAACCATTTAAACAGACTCATAGCTTCTAATGAAATAAAAGCATTTATGAGAAAGATCTCAAAAACTTAGCTCCAAACCAAAATTTTTACATTGATTTTAGGATATAATTCTTCTTAGCATTCACAGAATTATTGCCCATACTTCTCAAATCATTCCACAAACACATACCCAATGAATGCTGCTTAATGAGTTGTAGGAACCACAGTTATCCTGATACACAAACCATACAAAAGCCAAATAAAGAATGAAAATTGTGGGTCAGTGTCCTGCATGAAAATAGATACAAAAGTTCTCAATAAAATACTTAGAACCTGAATCTAAGAACACATCAAAAAGTTCATCCACCATGGTCAAGTAGGATTCTTGTTGAGATACAGTTCAACCTAAGTAAATCAATAAATATAATCAACCATATAAACAATCTGAAGAACAGAAACCTTATGATTGTCTCAGTAAATGCATTAAAGCACTGGCCAAAATCTAATACCTCTTCATCATAAAAGTAATGGAGAAATTAAAGATGCAAGGCATATATCTTATCATAATAAATTGTTTGCAGCAAGTCTATAAACAGCATCAACTTAAATGGGGAGAAACTCAAAGGAATTCCACCCAACTCTTATGCACTAATATTATCTATAATATAGTATAGAGTCTATGATGATCCAACATGATTGAAGTCTTAATCTAGATAAATAACAAAACTGAAGGAGAGCAAGAGTGTACAATTTGGAAAGGAAATAATAAAAATACTGTTTTTTTTCCAGATGATATGATAGTATACAAAAGTACCCCCAAAATTCTGCTGGGGCATGCCTACAGATAATAAACTCATTCAGTAAAGGATGTTGATACAAAATTAACTAACTCACAAAAAAATCAGTAACCATTCTGTTTTCAAAGGACACATGGTCCGAGGAACAAATCAGGGAAACTACACCGGTTACAATAGCCCCAAATAATATAATATATATTGGAGTAATTCTAACCAAGGAAGTAAAACACTGGTATAATAAGAACTTTAAGACACTGAAGAAAATAGCAACATGTTGAAAAATTTTCTATTGAGGTGGATCAATAAGGTTAACATAGTAAATATAGACAAAATCTACCAAAACCTGTCCCTGTAGTCAGAGCAATCCCCATCAATATTACTACATATTTCTTCACACATTTTAAAAAGACAATTTTCAACCCCATATGGAAACACAAACACATATAAAACAACAATAAAATGATATATCAAACAGTACCAAATAAAAAAGTAATGTGGTAGGTATCATCATGATGGATTTCAAGTTATTACTTCAGTAATAAAATCAGTGAGGTCCTGTTACAAAATCAGAAACATTGATCAATAGAATCAAATTAAAGACTCAGCCACCATAAGTCCACATACCAATGACACCTGATTTTTAATGAAGAAGCCAGAAATAGAAACTGGAGAAAAGACATCATCTACAACAAATATTGCTGGTGAAACTGAATAGCTGAATGTAGATTAGCTTAAATATACCCATACTTATCACCCTACACAAAAATACATATGGATCAAAGACCTGACTGATTAGCAAGACAGTCACTTAACTATTGACTGCTACATAGTCTGAGATGTATTAGATCGGTGAAAATACAATGGATATTATGAAAACACATAATCTCTGTGATGGGAAGTGAAATGTATTATAGAGTTTTGTGTGTGTGTGTGTGTGTGTGTGTGTGTGTGTGTGTGTGTGTGTGGTGTATGTATGTGTGTATGGTATTTGTGTTTGCATGTTTTTCCTCTGTGTATGTGCATGTGTGTCTTTGTCTATTGTGCTTGTGTGTGTTTGCCTGAATTTGTGTGTTATTCTGTGCAGGGGTATATTTTCATATGTGTGCCTAGTATATTTTGTCTTTGTATGCAGTTACACATGCCCATGTGGAAGCCACGGAAGGACATCAGGTATTTTTATCTATCACAATTCTCCTTGTTCCTCCTCAAAGAACCTGAAATAAGGATTACAGCCAAAGTTCTTGTTTTCTCAGTCTATCACAGCCATGTCTAGTTTTTCTGTTTAATAAAATCAGTGATAAAGGTTTGAACTAGCTTCTGTATCTCTGTGCAGCAATCAGTAACACACTGAGTAATTTCTTCATCCTGCTGTGTAGTATTTTAGTTTCATTAACTTTATTCTTTGGTAAATTATACAAATATATAATACATTCTGATTTCATCCCAACCAATATTCACTTATCTACCTCCTATCCCTATTGTAAACCATTTTATCTTCTTGAAGCTTTCTCAGATTCATGGATTTGATTTCATTTTGGAAAAAATACAAAAGTACTAAATCAATACTAGAAGATACATTTTTATTTGTAAGTAATCTTCTAAATTAGAATAGATAAAGTTGAATCATTCAAATTTAATACTTATTGTAATAGATAGCCAAAGCATTATAGAAGGTCCGAGTAAATGAGAACATGTCAGAAACCAAACAATAGTGTTCTTTAAAATGGAAGATAGTCAATTATGATTTCAAACACAAATATCCTAAAATTCCAATTAAAATGCATAAATGGAAACAAAAGTTTAAATAATTTCAGGAAGAAAAACATTTTCAGTGGAAAGTTTATGTCACTGTAGAAAAAAATACAGATGATGATATTGTACTATCTCAAACAACATAATTCTTGGTGATCTAGAGCAAATTCAATTTGAAAAAATATAAGAGAATAAAAGAAAATAAAACAACATGTCACCAAAAGGGGGAGGATTTACATGGAAGAGGGCAGCAGGGTAGGTAAAAGATACATTAAGACCACTAAATTTTGGTTGAGACTGGGGATAGCTATTTGCATTAGTTTGATGTTTATAATCTTGGGCTAGAAAATGACACTTACTTTTCATAATGCCATTTCCTTCCATTTTATGGTCAATTTGTAGTCCCACCTAGTCTTCTGTTTCCATGGAACTAATCAGTTAAAAGCATTTTAAGATGGTTTCCTTGCAGTGTTAAAGCCCCCATAATTGACTTTGAAAATCTTCTTGTCCTCCAATTCCTTTACCAATTCCTTTCTTAACTCCAAATTGTTTTTCAATATCAGACACTAAAGTAATCAAAGTAATCAAAAAGAAGAGTAATATGCTTTAATTTTTGGTCTTAAAGAAAAATGTCAAAAATTTAAAAATGTCTTTAAACTAGATTATATGTCTTCTTGTATAAACATTGTCCAGAGGGTTGACTGTCATCAGTTTTCATTGGTATTATTTATCTCTTTAAACTCTTTTTGTTAAAATATTTTTTGAATTTAGCATAATTGACATCATTAATGTATGTGTCCCATTTGCCATAGACTTGTCTCTTCATTTCATATGAACTATAAGACAGTTTTGTCTATCTTACTGGCACCAGGACATGCAACACTGCTAACACCACATCAAGAGGTCAAGAGGAATGCTAACGTATGATTGCAAAATGTGTTTAAATATATAAAAATCAACATTAATGGATTATCATCTTTCTATTTTTGTCCTGGATACTCAATACTTTTCTGCACTTTATATGTCTACCATTTATCACCAACCTTTCTTCATTTCAAAATGTGCTAGAAATTTTCCTTCAGCCTGTTAATTGTAGATGGGATGGGATCAATCCTATGACCAAAATCATGGCAAATGTTAATGTCATTAATTTGGTAGATATTTTGGCTTCCTAAAAATTTAATTTCCCAACAGTGGTTCATTAAGATGCATAAAATATTTAATTATTTTTATAAGAAAATAATTTCATCCTGTTATTTGTGCCCTATAAACCATTGTAAGCATTTAAAATTCATCATTTCACATAAACTGCAAAGTATTCATATAAGGGCACCATTTGTATATTTTCTGATATTCACATGATAGAAACTTGGACACAGAACACTGGGATGTCAGATCCAAGATTCTCATACCAAATATGTGATTACATATTTTTCTGTTTATATTAGACTTTCAAGCCCAATTCAGATACAGGTTCTGAGTTGGTGTATGAGTTTCAATTCAATTCATTTTTGTTTGTTTGATTTTGTTTCTCTTTATACTTCTTATGTCACTCTCTTTATACTCTTTTCTTTGTGGTTTAAGTCATGTGGGAATTTACTTTTATTATGTCAACAACATTAAAATTCCTATTAACAAATGTACCCATTAAAATCCTTTATTTTCTTCACAACCAGGACAAGCATATGTAAAAGAAAAAGAATTTGAATATTTAAGTGATATTTTTGAAATCTTCTATTTTATAAAAAAATATCAAAGCTGGTGTAAAATGTCAGTCCTCAAAGAGAACAACAGGAGGGAATAACTAGCTCAAGTTCCAGAGGCAGTGCTAGAATCATAGAGAGGCAGAAAGGCTGGAACATTGTCTATGCCTGGCTTATCTGATCTAGTTTTAATGAGGTCCAAGGAACTTAGATTTAAACTAAAAAAAGAAAATGGGGAAAAACAGATACAGCAAAAAAAGAGAAATGTGGATGGGAATTCTGTAGTATTCTGAGAAATTTAGAATAGACAGTGCATTTGCATTTTTTAATAATTTTATATGGAGATTTCATTGTATCACTATGTTATTTAGTTTTTTTGTCATATTAGAAAATAGCTGAGTAAATAAACATATAGTGAGGGAAAATATAATATAGACTTATATTTCAGAAGTGATCAAAAGTCCCTATTGCTTCAGACCTGAACTGAAGAAGAGTTTCATGGTAGAATTTTATGACCCACAGTTCATGTGCTCATCAAGAAATTTAAACAAAGCATAAACACCCCAGACTAGTATCAAGCAACATACTCTCAAATAATGTATTGTCTTCTGATATGAGTTATGCTTCCAGCTTTGTATGGACAGACATAGAGAAGCAGCTCACATTGTACTCTTTTTCTACTATTGTAGACCAGATTTACCTGAAGCAATTCTAACAAGACTTGAAGTTCTATAACTTTTTAGTCTTATATTGCATAATTTTAGGCTTCAGATAGCTAAACACTAGAACACTTAGAAGTTTCAGATGGTAGAGTGTTTGGTGCAGAATGTCTTGGGTTTGAATCCCAAAACTCATATAAATCATAGGAGTGGTAGAACTTATCTTTCATCCTAGCTCTGAGATTTAGAAAGAGGTGAATCTCTGGGATTTTCTATTTACCCATCACAGGTTAAGCAAAAAACCCTACCTTAGTAAAATGAGCTAGAGAAACATTTGAAGAAGACATCTGATATTGCCTTTTGGCCTCAGCGTGTGTTACATGAGGTAATGCTACATGTGTAGACCCTTACACTTGCACACAAGTGCATGCATACATGCTTGCACATTAAACTTATGTAAAAGGAAACTGCATGTATAGAGACATTAGGAGAGTACTGTTTTTATCCTGACAAAAAAAGGCATATGCCTAAAAGTAACCAGAATCATGAAGCTTGCATCTCAGACTAAATTCTCAGTAAAAACAGCCCATAGCAACAACCAAACAACAGTGGGAAAAGCCAACAGCATCAACCAAATAAAAACCAGAGTAGACACAGACAATAGCAACAACCAAATAGAAGTCACAGTAGACACACCCAATAGCAATAATGAAACACAAACAATAGAGGGCACAGGCAACAACAACAACAGCAACAACAAAGTACAAGCAATAGTCAACAAAACTCAGAGAGCATAAATTCTAATTCTATGAGTGATTACATCAAATCATCATTACACTTTAAAAAAGTCTTGTTTGTAGCTTTAAAAGCACATAATTTACAAATATACAATAAAATCTGATCCAAAGCAAAGCAAAACTAATTATTAAAAAGTTTGCCTCAAATTAAAAACAAACAAACAAAACATGACATGTTCACTAAATAAAGTCATCAAAATAATTTTCATAAGGGTGTTCAGGAAACTAAAGACACCTATGAAAGAATAAACACACACACAGACACACACACACACACACACACACACACACACACACACACACACACACGCAAAATCATTGTTTGCCTAGGCATGGTAATGACTGTCAGTAACTCCATCAGTTGAGAGATCCAGCAGAAGGGATAGAATGCAATGCTGGACAGCATAGTGACTCCAACGCTAGCCTGGATGACATAAGGGCTATGGTTATACTTAGGGTACACAGAAAAATACACCTTTGAAAAACAGGAAAGAAACAAAGAGGGGGGAGGGAGAAAAAGAGGGAGGGAGAAAAGGAGGAAAGGAAGGAACAATTCATGATTATAATAGGATTATGTCAACAACAGGTATAATATTTTTAAAATGAGCATTCAGTCATAGATGTGAGTAAGCAGAAGAGTGAATCAGTGAACTAGAAAATAGGAAAATAGAAATATTGTAATATACAGAATAGAAAGAAAGAGCCTAAAGACAAGGATAAAAAGAAAAGGAGTATAGAATTATAGAGACTCCAGCTCAAATAGTGAGGCTCAGAAAGATTATGGCAAATTTCTCCATAGCACAATTGTAGGCTAAAAGGGAATAGAATATACTCAGACCTGTGCTAGAAAGGAAAATAATTATCAATTAAAAAGTTTTAAATGTTAAAAATCAACTTTCAAAACTACAGAAAGGGGGATGGCACTACTAATACACTGGCTCTGAAATATATTAAAGGAATCCTGAAAATTTAGGTTAAGGGTGCTATCAAAGAAGGGAGTTGTTTGTTCCAAAATAAAAATAAAAATCTCAATAAAGATAAATATATGAGGAGCTACAAACACTAGTATCAATTTATTATAGCATGCCAATCCTCTTTTTCTATTGTATGCATTTTAAAAGACTTTTGTTTTCTTTTCATATCTTATTAGTTCTTTGCTAATCCTATTTACCTGCATCCCAATTTCTTCTAGATCCATTCTCATTCATAACAACATAACAATAAAAACTGCTACAGACTGTACAAAAACACAAAATGAAGTTTGAAGTGAATTGAGTATTTCACTACAGTGCAAATCTAATTATGTATGTCTATGTTATATATTTCCTTCTTTTCCCATTTTCTTCTCGATATCAATGGCTATATACCAAGTGCTCCAGACATATTTTACAAATTAAACTTTCTAGAAATTTCTCTCCATATATACTTGTTTAGACACATTGACAATTTGATTTCCTGTCTCTGATTCTTGATTTTACTGTTCTTATTTCAATTTATTTTCTAACATATCAATGCAAAAAATTCACAGCTGAGCCTGCTACTGTAAAAACCCACCAGCTTTTCAGAGCTGTACCCTGAAACAAGAGTGATAGATGAAAATCTCTGAACTGGAAAAATATCTTCCATGAGCCCACAATAATAACATTCTTTAATGTACTTCAAAATAATTTCATACTATCCTTATTCTTTAAAAAGTAAACTAGTTGGCTGAGTGAATGCAGGTCTATATAGTCACACATATCTCTTGATGGCAAAACTCATTTCTGATGAAACTTAATCAATAGAGATAGAAAATTGAGCATAAGATACCATTATTTTAATTTTTATATTTATTATTTTTTCTTATATTGCATATTGACCCAGTTGCCTCTCCCTCAGTCCCTTCCATGCCCCAGACCACCACTCCTATCTGATTACCCTTTCCCTCCACAGGAAGAGTGATGTCTTCCAGAAGAGATCATCAAAATCTGCCAAGTCATTTGGAGTAGGGTCTAGGCCCTCTCTTCTGCCTCTAGGCTAAGGGAGTATCCCTCCATGGGGAATGTGCTCCCAGAGTCCTTTCCTGCACCAGGAATACATCCTAGTCCCACTGTCAGAATTCACTTAGACTTCCCATACATTCCAACTGAAACCCACATTCTGGGGGTCTGAGTCAGTACAATGCTTGTTTCCCAGCTATCAGTCAAGGGGTTCATGAGCTCCCCTTTGTTCAGATCAGGTCTTACAGTGGGTTTCTGTAGCCTGGTCTTAATCCCTTTGCTTATCACTCCCCCCTCTCTGAAATTTGATTCCAGGAACTTGGTTAAGTGTTTAGTTGTGGCTGTCTGCTTCTGTTTTCACCAGCTCCTAGATTAAGTCTCTATGATGTCATATAAATTAATTATCAATCTCATTGTTATGGAAGGGAATTTAAGGTAGTATTTTCACTGTTGCTCACATTGTTAGAAGGATTTATTCTTGTAGGTCTCTGGATAGTGCTTTAGAGTCAGGTTTCTCTTCAAACCTATTATGGTATCTCTTTTTTTTTTTTTTTTTTTTTTTTTTGTCTTTCCTCTATTTTTCCCCGACTCAATCTGCCTGGTCCCAAGTGTTCTCTTCTCCTCCCCTTCTCTTCCTCCTAACTCCCTCTCCAACCACTCACTCCCTACCCCCAATATGCTCAGGATATCTTGTTCCTTTCCCCTTCTGGGAGGGACCTCGTATGAATCTCTTAGGTTTCTCCTTGTATTCTAGTTTCTCTGGTGGTGTGAATTATAGGCTGGTGATCCTTTGTTCCATGTCGAAAATCTGTATATGAGTGAGTGCATACCATGTTCCTCTTTTTGTGACTGGGTTACCTCACTAAGGATGGTTTCTTCGAGTTCCTTCCATTTGCCTATGAACTTCAAAATTCCCTTTTTTATTTCCTGCTGAGTAGTATTCCATTATATAAATGTGCCACGTCTTCTTTATCCATTCTTCAGTTGAGGGGCATCTAGGTTTTTTCCAGACACTTGCTATTACAAATAATGCTGCTACAAACATAGTTGAACAGACGTTGCATAGACATGGATCATTTGGGTATGTGCCATGAGTGGAATTGCCAGGACCTGTGGTAGACTGATTCCAATTTTTCTGAGGAACCACCATACTGATTTCCAAAATAGCTGGACAAGTTTACACTCTCACCAGCACTGGAGGAGCATTCTCCTTTCTCCACATCCTTTCCACTATAAGCTGTCAATGGTGTTTCTAATTTTAGCCATTCTGACAGGAGTAAGATGGTATCTCACAGTTGTTTTGTTTTGCATTTCCCTGATAGCTATGGATGTTGAGGACTTTCTTAAGTGTCTTTCGGCCATTTTGGATTCTTCTAATGAGAATTCTCTATTCAGTTCTGTACTTTTAATAGGGATATTTGGTGTTTTGTTGACTAGTTTTCTGAGTTATTTGTATATTTTGGAGATCAGCCCTCTGTCAGATGTGGGGTTGGTGCCACTTGGTGGTGCCATTTGGTCTTGTTGACTGTGTCCTTTTCCTTATAAAAGCTTTTCAATTTGAGGAGGTCCCATTTATTAATTGTTGATCTATGCTACTGGAGTTATGATCAGAAAGTTGACTCATGTTGTATGCGCCTACCCCTGCCAGCAAGGAAGATGCGACTTCGGGAAGATCTTCTTCATGCAGTTTTAATCAGGATCCTTGAACATGCTTCTTCTGATCTGCGGGACCCCGGGGAACCCCTGCACAGGCTTAAATCCCCTTGCGCTAACCAACACTAGTGATTTACCTGGACCCTGCAGATAGACTACTCTATCATGGAAGCATACAGGCTGAACAGTCTTAACCAAATAAGGGCTTGTTTATGCCAGAGAGTGCTCACCCTCTAGGAGCCATCTTTAAGAAGCCAGGGTCATCTTTAAGGTGCAGCACTTCACATCTCTCTACACATGTAACAATTCTTTCAAGGGTTCCTCCCACATTTTCTTCTAAGAGGTTCAGTGTATCTGGATTTATGTGGAGGTCTTTGATACATTTGGACTTAAGTTTTGTACATGGCGATAGACACGAGTCTATCTGTAGTCTTCTATACACTATCATCCATTTGTGCCAGCACCATTTGTTGAAGACATTTTGTCAAATATCAGGTGTTTGTAGGTGTGGGGGTTAATATCACGTTTTTCAATTTTATTTTTCTACCTGTCTATTTTTGTGCCAATACCATGCTGTTTTCACGAATATAGCTCTATAGTAGAGCTTGAAGTCAGGGATAGTGATGCCTTGGCAAGTTCCTTTATGGTAAAGGGGTGTTTTAGCTATCCTGCATCTTTTGTTTTTCCATATAAAGTTGATTATTATCCTTTCAATGTCAGTGAAGAATTGTTCTGAGATTTTGATCGGTACTGAATTGAATCTGTAGTTTGCTTTTGTCAAGATTGCCATTTTTTTTTTCTTTTTACTATGTTTATCCTACCTTCCAAGAGTATAGGAGATTTCTTCAATTTTCTGGTATCTTCTTTAATTTCTTTCTTTAATGACACAAAGCTCTTTCTTTATAGGTCTTTCTCTTGTTTGGTAAGCATTGCAAATGATACTTTATGTTGTTTGTGGCTATTTTAAAGAGTGTTGTTTCTCTGATTTCGTTCTCAGCCACTTTTATCATCTGTATGTAGTAGGGCTACTGATTTCTTTGAGTTAATCTTGTATCCTGCTAATATTATGAATGTGTTTATAAGCTGTAGAAGTCCCTGGCAGAGTTTTCTTGTGTCACATATGTAAACACTCATATCATCTGCAAATGATATAGTTTGACTTCTTCCTTTCCAATTTGTATCCCCTTGATCACCGTTTTTTTTGTCCTATTTTTCTAGCTAAGTATTAGAAGAATTGCCTTAACCTTCTTTTAATTCAGTTTGATGTTGTCTGTTGATTTACTGTATATTGTTTTTTTATTATGTTTAGGTATGTTTCTGTTTTCCCTGATCTCTCCAAGATCTTTATCATGAAAGGGTGCTGTATTTTCTCAAAGGCTTTTTCAGCATGTAGTGAGATGATCATGATTTTTTCTATTTATTTTGTTGTATATGGTGGATCACATTGATAGATTTTTGTATGTTGAAGCACCTCTACATCGCTGTGATGAAGCCTATTTTGTTATGGTGGATGATTTCTCTGATATGTTCTTAGATTTGATTTGCCAGTATTTTATTGAGTATTTTTGCATCAATGTTCTTGAGGAATATTGGTCTGTAGTTCTTTTTCTTAGTTGTGTCTTTGTTTGGCTTGGGTACCAAGGTAAGTGTAGCCTTAGAAAAAGAGTTTGGTAAAAAATATTCTGCTTCTATTGTGTGGAACATTTTGAGGAGTGTTTGGTATTAGCTCTTCTTTTTAGAAGTATAATTTTAATTCATTATCAAAATATCATAAAATTGATCATAAATGTATTAAAATTTAACTGCTTTTTTAAGTTCCCACAAATGGTGGACATTGTTTAACTTATTCCCAATTAAGGAGCTGTTTCAAAATGTCATCACCCTACATGTGGAGTGTGGGGGAGAATGAGAGGGAAGGGTAGTCAGGGGGCATGGGAGGGTTGGAGATTGGGAGGGAGGGAAGGAGAAGGAACTGGTTTGATATGTAAAATAAGAAAAATAAAAAAATGTTTTCTGAGAGTAAATATAATATATTTAAAATTTTTAATGCAATCTACTTAAAATGTACTAATAGTTTTAACTTTCCAAGTTTGATTCTCATATATCTTAACATGGTTCTGTTGTTTTGGTTTTGTTTAAATATTTTGAAGTACAGATTTACTAAGTAACACAAACTCCAGTCAGGCTTCAAAGTCACGGAATCCTGACTCACTCTCAAGATGTAAGGATAACAGGTATAAAGCAGCACAGGGGACTCATTTGGTTTTTATATTAGGCAATTTTATTAGTTTCTAGTAAACTGACAAGCAGATTTGTAATTGTTGAATTATTATGAATATAATGATAACTAACAGTTTTGCTACACATGAATTTCAAACTTGCACAATTTTAGATTCAATCTGTATTTCCAAATGATGTCATTAGCATAGGAAAAAGCATGTGTATATTAATGTGGGTGGCTTGAATGTAACCTAAGATGCAAATATTAAATTATTGTAATCCTTGAACTTATGTTCAGTTAAGATTTATGTGGAAGTGTAAAGCTGCTAAATTATGTCATTAAAATATAAATTCATGGCAAGAAACGAAAAGATAACTATCTTAAAATGAGATTCCTCAGGGCTGGATCAATGGCAAAGTGGTTAAGAACATTTATGGCTCTTGATTAGACCCTGTTTCAGGCCTAAGGATCCTCAATGGGAATTACACCATTTTCTAATTCCAGTACCATGGGATCTGCCTCCCTCTTTGGTGCTCCACAATTATCAGGGAGCATCATACTGAACATACAAATAGAGCAGGTTATACCCAATCACATAACATGAAAGCATCTAAATGTTAAAAATTAATTCTCCAAAATGAAATGGAAAACATTCAAGTCACATAATGTGTATTTATTTCTCAAAAAATAAAGTAATTCATGGCTAATATATAGGCAATATTTTCTGTACTGTTTCAAATCCAAAATGGCCTTCCACTCAATTATAAGAATGACAAGTATTAATGTTAGAGTGTACTTTCACAATACAGGTCAAACCAAGACTATTACTGGAACTATCTCTAAGCAGAGATTTGATTAAATAATATATTATTCATTCTAGATATTGCTTAGTTCTTCAGTTGAAAAGTTTATGGAAACTAGTTTTATTATTAAGCTTTATGATGCATATTTGCTACATATATATGCATATATATGTATACATATACTGTATATATATTAGAAACTACATTTAGGAATATAAATTTATTAAAAATAAATAATTCATTAAAGCCTAAGGTCAGCCTTTGTTTGTAGATCTCAATGTGGATGCAAAAACTGTCAAATTCAGGGATGGAGAGATGGCTCAGCTCTTAAAGTCTAGGTTCACAACAAAAAAATTCAAATTCAGTAGATGATTGAGACAACATAATGCACATTTTTTTCCTGTGACCTTCAGAGGTTACCAGATGTGAATATGGGATGATTCATCCTGTGCTGAATTCAGTCTCTCTCTTCTTGGCAATTTTTATATTTCTGATGGTTAAGGAGACTTGAGATTCTCAAATTCTGATCTTAGAACAGACCTCTATTCTGGATAAAGCTGCATACTTTTCTTTGCCCAGAGTACTATACTTTCTGGCCTCTTATCCTGTCATCTTGTGATGGGAGATGTGATTCTGTATATATGTTTCTCATACTGTTAATAAAGCCCTGTGGCCAATAGAAAACTAGATAGGTGGGGCTAGGAGACTAGGAGGAGGAAGAGGAAGTAGTAGGTGGAGTCGAGATGTAGCCCGGGAAGGAGCAGGACGCCTACCGCGCGGCTCCCCATAAGATGACCACGTGGCTTCAGGTCCGGGAGGCCGGCCAGGAGACCTGCTGTAATGCTACAAATGGCGCCCAACGTGGCTATAAGAACTTTCACTTAAAACTAATAAGAGCTTAAGAAATGTTTTAGAAACAAGGGAACAGAGACTAGCAAGACTTCTTAGTAGCAGCATTTTCTCCTTTGGATTTGTTTTGTTGTAGACAGAGATTTGCGCGGCTCCTTTAAGAGAGGTTTCCAAAATTAGCATAAGCGGCAAAAACCGCCTTGCTTTTAAAGAGCTCTGCTAACAATTCATTGGTGTGTACAAGAGCTGCAATGAAGGTTTACACTGTGTTTTAAAAAATACGCTGGCTTGGGAGAGAAAAAGAAACGGGATACAATGGTTTAAAAAGAAAAAAGGAATTAAATGGATGGATGTAATGGCACACGCCATTAATCCCAGCACTCGGCAGACAGAGGCAAGCAGATCTCTGTGATTTCAAAGTAAACCTGGTATGCAGTGAATTCCAGGACAGATAAAAGTTACACAGAGAAACCCTGTCTCAAAATATGTAAAAATAGAAGTAGAATAAATAGAGTAATAAAAAAGCCACGTAAAGATGGAAAACACAGAGAGATTTTGGATATTATATGCGCTTCTGTTGTCTTTAAATTATTTGATTGCTGAGAAAATAACTACTGATAAAAAAAATGCTGCTGGATTAATTCAACTTATATATTTTAAAAATGCTTTGACTCCAAATTTTAAGACTAAGGACAAGTTACTGGGGAAAAGGATTTCTATTTTTATTTCCACAGAAAATGAAAAGCTATGGATTCTTTCCAGACTTATGTGGTTTGATCAAGCCAGACCCCCTGAAACAACTCCCCAGGTGATCCAACATTCAAAGCAGTTGAGACAAAGCCTTGCAGACTACTGCCAAGATTTCTGCGTCTTCTTTGGACCCCCATGACAGCGCCCTCTACCAGCAGGAAGTAGTTTGGAAAGAACAACGCCCAAATTCCCAAATATTGTTTATAAATGTTTGTTTTCATTTATATGGGCTTGGTTATAAATGGTTAATGACACAAGCAATCTTTTTAAAGGTAAAAAGGGAATTATGGTATAGATATGAATACTTTGCTTTGAAATGGATATTCTTTTATTGATACAATTTAAGGTCAATTTTATGATATATATATTTCTCCTCTTGTTTAGGTATTATGTTTATATAGCTCATTTAGAAATGTAATGTATAATTTAGTACAGATTAGAGCTAATTACCTATGATAATGAGAACTTGTAGTTAAGTTAGTTAGGTTTTCTAGATATATAGAGATGTATTTGAGATGGATAGGCATTCTTCAAACCTTTCAAAGACCTACAGAATATGGCATTTAAAATGGTTTAGGGTTTTTCTTGACAGTGAGGCACAACTGCTCCTGGTAACACCACCTACAGAAGAAAGGAAGATGGACATCGAAGAAACACATTATGGAGTTTGCTTCTAATATGGCAAGACTAGCCATTTGGGCAAGGTACTGCTCTTCTGGACTGTTTGACTTTATGTTGTAGAAACTGGACATGCAGGACCCACAAAAAGGTGACTGCTGATGCAAGATGGACATTGCTACAGGATTCCTGCTTCATGGAAGAGGCTGCCAGACAGCCAGACAGTCTACAGGACACAGAGAAAAGTTTCCTGCCTTGTTGAGGAGTCTGGACACACACTATGGCCTATGGGCTGAAGATGGAACATTACAGAAGAACTTCGGGTGACTAACCAGGCAATGAATTGTCTCTGTCATTTCTAGAGTTTATATATTATCCTTCTGTGGTCTTTGAAGGAGTTGAAGACAGGTAGTTATAGTTTTCCTTGGTTAGGATTAAAGATAAGTTACATATAGGACTTTAGACTGACAAAGATAGGATAGATGATATTTTCTTTAAGTCTTACAAAATGTTAATGGACTAAATATTGTTTACTGTGATTCTTATTTGATAACTATTGTATGTTATATTTTGCTATGTTAAGGTTAAACCCCTTCTTTTACTTTAGACAGAAAAGAGGAGATGATGGGAGATGTTATTCTGTATATATGTTTCTCATACTGGTTAATAAAGCACTGTGGCCAATGAGATAGCAAGATAGGCGGGGCTAGGAGACTAGAAGGAGGAAGAGGAAGTGAGTAGGAGGAATCAAGATGTAGCCGGGGAGGAAGGAAGACGCCCGCCGCGGCTCCCGATAAGACCACCACATGGAAATACTTAGATAAGTAGAAATGGGTTAATAATTAAGACGGAGCTAGCCCATAAACAATAATGGTAACTGGCCAACAGGATTGTATCAAATACAGAGTCTCTGAGTGTTATTTGGGGCTGGCGCTGCTGTGGGCCCACGTGGCAGCAGGACCGGGAGGCCGGCGGGGAAACCTGCCATAACAATCTTGACCATAATACTTCAAACCAAAATAATTAACACACCCAAAGTGTGTGGCAAAAAGAGTAAATCATGCATTAAGATAAAAAGAGTAAATCATGCATTATGTAAAGGTTCTGATTGGTAGGAACATTTGTCATTTATTCATAACTTCAGCAGATCTATACTTATGGAGAAGATATTGTAAACAGTTTTTAGAACTATGGCTACAAAGAATATGTATGTATGTATGGATGGATGAGAAGAAGTATAAAGGAACTAGCATTAAAGGTATTAGAAAAAAAAAGATAGGGACTGAGTGGCTAACCATTACTCTTGGAAGAAATAAAACCTCATATTTGAGTGTTCATTAAGACTATAATTAAGGATGCTCCATAGTGACCCAACATTGCCTTGTGTGAAAGACCATAAAAATAAACATGATTTCAGAGTTACTAATATGTCTCCAATAAGTAAGTTTTCATTACCATAAAACTTTATTGTCTTTTATGTATTCTTTTGTTTCAGATACCACATATAACTGAGAGTATGTCTGCATGTGCAGTTGCAGAGGTAGTCCCTGTGCTAACTTTGAACAAATCAGTGTAACTTGAAGGCATAT
Source organism: Cricetiscus sungorus (assembly GCA_030556225.1). NCBI lineage: Eukaryota > Metazoa > Chordata > Mammalia > Rodentia > Cricetidae > Cricetiscus > Cricetiscus sungorus. Next base: position 39,378,140 of record JANBXA010000600.1, read on the forward strand.
TGGGTCCTGATATTGAATAACATTGCAAGTGTCAGATCTAATGGGTGTTACATTGAAAGAATAGAGGCAGATAATTGTGAAAGTTCCATATTAAAGCATATGCTCTAACTACAACACCTGAGGGCAATGTTCTTTCAGTTTCTTGAATTTCTTACCCATCCCACAATGGCAAATTCACTGCCTCTCAAGTGGCAGTTGAAATGAAGTTCAAAAGCAAAAGAAGTCCTTCCCTACAGAGAATCCATATCTGTCTTGATACACCTCCACTCACTGCTCAGGAATGTAATAAAAACACATTTATTTCTTGCTTTTCAAAGGTTTACCATTCTCTGTTATCTGCAATAAATCTTTAATTTCTTGGTAAAAGACCTTTAAAAACATGTAACACTATAATCGTGACCGTGATATTATAACAATGAAATTATCACTTTTAATTCTAAAGTAAATATAGCATCTGAACTATATTTATGAAACCTGATTGGCACAGTTTGATTGTCACTCTTAGATGCTTCAGGTTAGATGACTACTTGAGGCTTCTAGACAAATTTATATGACATTACATTATAAATTAAAGCCTGATGAACTTTATGTTGTGAGCTTTGGTTCATTTTCTACTTATTACATTCCCTTTATGCAAATACTAATTTATTTCATTAATGATGGGGTATTTTTACTGTGTTTTTATTTTGTTCTTTTATTTCTATGTATGCATGACTTAGAGTGATAAATAAATGACAAACATCTCTAGTTTTAGAGTGTTAATTTACTATTGTTTTGTCTCCCAACCTAACACAGTGATGAGCTTATGATATACACGGAAATATTCACTTTAGTGATTAATTTGAACATAGCTGATATTTTAGGAATAATTCAGATGAATGGTTTATGAACCAATTCTTATATATTTAAAAAATGCTTTTCTAGTGTATATATAGATCTGAGTCCTAAGGAAATTGTTAATTGGTCAATGTGCATATTTAAATGGTAAATTGTCAGTTCTCACTTAAAATCTAATTGATGTTGAATTTCATCATGAGTCAATTTTGATATTCAACAACATAACAAATATTTGACTAGAATTAAACTCATGGTGCTCCAAAATAACCTTGCCCTTTCAACTTTGCTTAGTGGATTAATGTTTATACCATCTGATCAAAACTAGCATTCCAGAAAATATCAAAATTTATGTTATTACTTCTTACACATCATGAATACATCATTTATTTAGTTTTGGACTGGTTATTTTCTCATAACTAACAATAAAAAGACTACATTGCCCTTTCTCAGATTCAAATAAATTATTGTTTTTATATTTCAATTAAAGACAATTATTATATCACATGATAAGAAATGATATAAAATCCTGACTTGGCTAAAATTAAGAATTCTCTGTAATCTAGACTTTATCCTTTTAGAGGGGCTGTGAATTCCCTGCATAAATCAAAAAAGATTAAAATCCAGGATGAACAGACATGTATGACAGACTTCATACACAAAAAACTTGAATTATGAAAGCACAAAGCTCTGATTTTTATCTTACATAAATTTGCTCAAAATCTTATCAGTTTTATACATATTAAAGAATTGTCCATACACTGTCAAATTGTTTTATGCATTTAATTAAAATCTAATTATATCATTTTCCCAACCTCCCCTCTAGCTCCTCCCAAGGCCCTTATTCCCAACACCTCTGATTTCACCCTTCCCAAGTGATAGCTTCTCCTTTCATAAAAGTGTGTGTGTGTGTGTGTGTGTGTGTGTGTGTGTGTGTGTGTGTGCATTTAAAAACCATTCTTTAAACTTTAAATTAATCATATAATTTATCACCTTTTTGTCTATTAGCTATCATATTCAGATGATAGGAACCTTGTAACAGAAAATTGGGATGCCAGATCCAAGAGTCTCACATTAATATTCTGACTTCATACGTTGCTGTTTATATCAGACTTTCAAGGACAATTCAACTGCAGCTTTTGATTTGATGAATGGGTTTCAACTCATTTCTTGTTTTATATTTTCATATCTCTTTATACTACTTATTTAACTGCCTTTGAAGGGACTAGCCCTCTGCTTTGGCAGCCAAGACAGGCTGAGGAAAAGACTCAATTTCTGCTTGCCTGCCCTAGCCACTCCTCCCCATTGCTAGGAGGTCAGATACCCACATGACAAGGAACCAATCAGAAGTTAGCTGGCAGGGCTCTGCTTTAGGCTGTGGAAATAAAGTGTCATAACAGTGACATGCAGAGCATAGCACCTGCTCTGGGAGGTCCTATAAGCCATAACAACCAGTTGACCAATCAACACAGGACAGGTCCTCTAAGCCTGGGAGCTCACCAATACTGAGACTGTTGCTTACACCTAGATACTCCACTCATGCAGCCCAATAAGTTCCCCACCTAGCCATTCCTCTGGGTCCTTCTCTAGCAAGAATGGATCAAGGGCCAGAGTTAATACAGTTAGCTTGTGAAACAACAACAATAAAAGATTTTTTTTTTTTTTTGCTTTTGCACAGGTCTATTGGTGACTTGAGGGGTTCAGAATCTGGGCAAAACACCATTCCATTCTTTTCTGTGTGGTTTCAGTTATATGGAAGCTTGCTTTGATGAGACCAGCAATATTTAAATTCCTATTAATATCTGGATTCCAGATGTACTCATTAAAAGCCTTTAAATGATTCACATTAGGAGCAAGAAAATGTAAAAAGAAAACACAAAATGAACATTTAAGTGATATTTTCTAAATCTTCCTTGTCAGAAGAAATACCAAAGATGCTATAAAATGTCAACTGTGGAAAAACAGAAAAAAAAAAAAAAACAGCAACAAGAGGGAATACTCAGCTCAATTTTCAATAGCTGTCCTAGAATCTTAGAGAGGCAAAAAGGCATTATGTATGTTAAATCACTACTAAGCCTAACCCAAGAATTAATTTCATACAGTACATTTTCAACTTGCCCCATCCCTTTCTAAGTTCAATTCCAACTGTAGGTGCATCCACTCTTCCCACCACCACTGCCCTACCAATGCAATAGTTTTTCTCCTCCCTCTTCTCCTCCTTGCCCTCCTCCTCTTTCTCCTCCTCCTCCTTCTTCTGTTTCCCTATGTAATCAAGTTGTCTTGCCCCCAATACTCCTGGGAGTCAGGCTATTCTGAATTCTGGTAGCTCTAAAAAGGTTCAGGTAACTAAAGCATTATGATTTTTCTTCATTCAATAGTGATCAAATAACAAAATCTTCTCAGATAGTGGTAAGATTTTATGCCTGCCCGCATCTCCCGGAGATGGAATTTTGTTTTGTTTGAGTTTGAACAAGAATTAGATGTGGTCACCATCACTGTGAGTTAATATTTATAATTGACTTTCATGTATAGGAAATTCTTTTCTTGAAGACATTCTCCACTTCTGGGTCATACACTTTCCTTTAGTAAAATGTCTCCAGAGCCTTTTTGCACAAACATATAACATGTATATCCAATTTGTACATGCAATTATGAGCACTCCAAAGTCTCTTAAACTCTGTATATTGACTGTTGAGAATCTCTGTATTAATTGCCTCCACTGAAAACACAAGCTGCTTTGATGCAGGCTGAGATATGTACAATTCTATGGATATAATGACCTTCTACTAGAAGTCATTTTGATACCATATACATTTAGGATAATGACAGTGTGTAGTTTACTTCGGGGCTGATGATCTATCTATCCCTTTGTTGATCCCATTAACAGTGTCAAGAGTGGATTGCATTTCCACTCTTGCAAGATTTATCCACTTGATTCCTTTATGGAGTTTAAGGAAATATCTTAGTCTTAACTTATAATATATGATGAACTCTGTGTAATTTTTATCAAGTACAAGTAATAGTAACTACTATTATTAGTATTTTAATTTGGGTGTATGAGTGTTTCTGTTGCCTGTATGTCTTGATACAACATGTATGCCTGGTACCAATAGAAACCAAAAAAGGCTTCCATGTTCCAAAGAATGGCAAATTGTTGTGAGGAAGTATGTTGGTGCTGTGAATAAAACCCATGTTATCTGGAAAGAGAAGCCAGTGATTTTAACATTGATCCATCTATCCAGACCACAATGTCAACTTCTTATGTCATATTATCCCTTAACAGTTTTCTTCTTAGGTCAAAAGATACACAATTTGAAATTTAACATCTTAAATCCTTCAAGTGCACAGTCCAGTTGATGTTGTTGTTCTGTTTTGTTATTCTGCTCTGTTCTTTTAGAGCCAGCAGCTGTCCCTAAAAATGCTATGTGTACTAGACTGGCCTTGAACTAATAGTACTCTATTTGCTGTGTTGTCTGAGTGCTAATATTAAAACCCTATGTCACCACACCTAGATGATATAATTCTATATTCTTAACTGTAAATGCATGACTGTGAAACAGATTCCTAGGTTTTTCACCTTTTTGTAAATGAAGCTCTGCCCTTCTCCTCCTACCTTTCTCTTAGACTTAGGATCAATTTATTGATTCTTAATAGATATCTATATCCAGCATATGAATGATTATATTTTGATGCTTGAATCTATGTATCTAATTTTCTTCAACCAATCTTCTGAAAATCAATATTTACATTGCAATTGTCTATTAAATATGTGTTACAATGAACACGGTAATACAAATGTCTCTTCAAGGTCTTATTTTCCTGTTTTTTGGCAAACCTCAAGTATATAAGAGCCAGAGAGGATGGAAGATACCTAGAAAACAAGCCCTGCTAAATTAACATTATTGATATAATATATGAACTCACAAAGACTGAAGCAAAATACATAGGACCTGAATGAGTCTGCACCAGTTGTGGACATACACTGAAAAACATGGACACATGCCTTCATCTACAACCCAAAGGCAGTCTCCAACTTACATCTACTAAAAAATGAAAACTCAGTTTCATCCTGATAAACTAAACAGACTCAGTACAAAATACTGTAATAGTGAATATTCACTTGTCTCCTGCATATGCTTAAAATAATTAGGATGCCATGCTCAGTCTGAATGTTTGGGAGAGAGGGCTGGGTCCTGCCCCAACCTATTGTACCAGAATATATTGACTCTTCATGGGAGTCCTTCCTCATGAGGAGTGGGCTAGGGGTGGGCTATGGTAGATGAGAGGATGGGAGAAAGCAAAGTGAGTGGGGTGGGAGAGGGAGGCAAGCTGTGGTTGGAATGTAAATTGAAATAAAAAATATAAAATGCAAAACAAACAAACAAAATGAATTTTACAAGAATTAATTAGTTGCAGTCATCAATCTGTAATTGTAATTTTCTTGCTGATGCCAGTGTTGGCATTTTGTTTTGTGAACAAGGCTAGCCATATTCATATTGTGTACAGCTTCATTATTCTGGGAGATACCACCTGAAGTGATGCCTTAAATAATTAAATACAAGTTTCCACTATCAAATAATAGCAAAGGAATTGAGCTTAGCTATTAGTTTGTTTACATAAGATATTTACCAAATTAAACCATAAAATGTGCTTCGTACTTCTCAAAAGCTTTATGTAGAAAATAGCAGTCTTAAGTTATATTGACAGTGATCTAAATTTTAATGAAGTAAATGTCTGAATTCTATAATGATACACATATAGACACACATACACACAGAGATGCAGACACAGACCCAAACACACACACACACACACACACACACACACACACACACACACACACACACAGAGACACACAGACACACACATACATGCACTCACACATTTTAAATTATACCCTGAACTTTTCAATTTATTGTTAGTTATGGGTTTATATATGATTCCATCCGTAAAGTATGATTTGAGAAAACATTAAAAGTAACTGTAGTATGTTTATGAGATTTAAGGAATCATGGAATTCATGACAGAACATTAAATATCCACACTGACTTAACAAAACATCAACAGTTAAAGGCTTTTAATAAATTATAAATGGAAAGGAGTATTAAATGGTACAACCCTATCTGTAAATTTATATATAATAATCTTTTAACTCATCTGCTATTTAGCACAAGGCTTTCATAGTATTGCTGACAAGTAAGACATCTCTATGTTTTTAAAATTTTTTTGGAGACAATTTCTCTATGTGACAGTCCTGGCTGTCCTGAAGCTACTTTGTAGACCAAGAGTATTACATTAAGTAAGGTGAGTCACACACACACACACACACACACACACACACACACACACACACACAGAGAGAGAGAGAGAGAGAGAGAGAGAGAGAGAGAGAGAGAGAGAGAGAGAGAGAGAGAGAGAGAATACCATTATATTAATTACATGGTTTTTGATTTTTCTAAGTTTGGGTATTTGACTCACCTTACTTAATGTAATACTCTTAAGATGTACATATTGTCCACAAAATGGACTCAATATTTACTTGTGCTCTTTTTTTTCTTTTGTTTGGATGTTTGTCCTATTGACTTCCCTCTTTTCCCTTTTATTTTCTCCAGTTTGAGTTTCATTTTTCTTGTTGATTTTCCTGTCTCTTTTCTTTCTTTTCTTGAGAGAAAAATATTTTGTGGGTAGACAGGCAAGGAGAATATGGATAGTGATAAGGAGGGAAGAATCTGATAAAGATACATTACCTTAGAAATGTATTTATATAATTTCTTTAAGATTCAGGGTATTTACCTTACTTTCTTTTGTTTTCTTTTCTTTTTTTTTCTCCTCCTGAACCATGAAAGGTACACAACACTTTGCCTTGATAGGGTGAGTGTTTTCTTTTTATGTTATAAAAGAGGAAATATGCACCTGCTACATTGTAAGAACTTTTAATAATTTTGTAGGCACAGAAAAATACAGTGTTAGATCAAGTTCCAACATTCCAGTGATGTCTCTGTTGTGATATGTGGTGGAAAGACTGCCTGTTGGAATGCTGCTATTAAGAGACCATCACCAAAAAAGGATTCTATGATTCAACATGTTCACAACTCTTTCAAATGCATTGTAACTTTTAGTTGGCCCAGGCACTATGAATATATTTCCACAAATATATTTCCACAAATTACAGCCTACTCTCCAAAATAAATGGTTATACTCCAGAGCTACAAAAGCATTACTTTCAATTCCAGGAAGAAGTTTACTATTATAAGCTTAATAAAATAAAACTTCGCTTCATTTTCATTCATAAATTTCAGTCCTAATATACGTTGAGAAATAGTCAAATAAAATATCTTTATCTAACAATTGTAGTTAGTTCCAAAGATTCAATAATAAATTTCTGACAGAAAACAGTGACATATGTTTTCTAATAAAATATTACAAACTACTGTTAACCTACCCATTTTTTTTGTTGAAAATGTATCACCTATCATTAATAGAATTTGCATGTTCATCAGGAAGCAGCAACAGTAGCAAAAACCAAAAGTAATAGCTATATAAACTAAAATCAGGTAACTATATAATTGTATATTAGATACATAGTATATAAAGAGTACATAATTTTTGTAGAGAGTAATGAGGGTAGATTAAATAAGTTAATTTTAATTTCAAATTAAGTACAATAGGTTTTCTTATAATTTATTTGATTAGCAATGTAGGTGTACATATTACAAGCAGAGTTAGTAATGTGGCTTTTAGCTCACTGGATCATTAGCTAAATGACAAGTTATTCTGGGGGAAGAGGCAAAGTGTGGAGAAGAGGAGAAGGAGAGGGTGGAAAAACCATGGTTGGTATGAAAATATACAAATTGGATAAAGAAGAAAAAACAAAGATGACAGGAGGTATTAAGCAGAAGGCATAATAGTGGGAAAAAAATCCATTGAAGGTATGATTCAGGCCAGTTTAAGTATTTAGACACTAGTTAATAGAGAATAGAAAAACCTTGTGTTAATTTAAATAGGAAGATGTTACCAGGTCTGAACTGTATTTGCAAAGGTTCATTTCAGTTCTAATACATAGAACATATTATATAATGAAGAAATAAACTCTGGGTCGTAAAGACCACCTAAGAATTTATAGGGGTTATACAGATAGTTTATAATTTTCTTTTAATCCTCTTTAGGAATAGGATGGTGACAAAGTTAGTGTTTTTCATCATTGAAATGATGGTAAAGTCTGGATCATGGCTTAATGATCAAAATTTGATATTAGTATCACATGGAAATACTATATGTGTGATGATGGAGAAGCTGAATGCTATCTCTCTTAATTTTCAAAATTGATATTTTACTGTCTGAGCATGACTTTTCAGTATTGAACTGACCTTTGCACTCTTGGTCAACAATTCTAAATATCATGACATCTCTAATTGTGATATCTCAAAATTTGAAGTGAGTGTATAACATTAGAAGGATACATATATCATCAAAGAAGGTATAGATAAGATATTTTAGTAAGAATAGTTGATATAGTTAACTTTTGATAGTTTATTTGGTTTTACTTTGGAATTTTCCAACTTTTTAATTTAAATTCTGAACAAAATAGCTTTGCATGTCAATTCCTGTTCACTTTTCTTCCCCTCCTCCCCTGCTCCCCCATTCCCCATCCTATCTCCATTCTGCATCCTAGGGAGAATAAGGCCTTCCAGGGGGAATCTTCAAAAACTGCCATATCATTTGGAACACCCACATTCAAGGGGTCTGTGTCAGTCCTATGCTGGTTTCCAAACTGTCAAACTGGGGTCCATGAGCTCCCACTTGTTCAGGACAATTGTTTCTGTGGGGTTTCACCAGCCTGTTCTTGACCCATTTGCTCATCACTTCTCCCTCTCTGCAACTAGATTCTAGGAGTGGTGTTCAGTGATGAAAGGTAGTCATCAATCTCTTTATAGGGGGAGGGCATTTAACGTTGCTTCTTCACTTTGCTTAGATTGTTATCTTGGGTCATCCTTGTAGATCTCTGGACATTTTCTTTTGCCAGATTTATCTTTAACCTATAATGGCTCCCTCTATTATGGTATCTCTACTCTTGTTCTCCTTTATTTTTCCCCTGACTCAATCTTCCTGCTCCCACATATCTTCTACTCCCCTACTCTTTTCCTCTTCTCTTTCTCCTAACACTCTCACCCCTCACCCTCAATCCTACCCCAGGCTCCCAATATGATCTAGAGATATTGTCCCATCCCCTTCTCCAGGGGACCATGTATGTCTCTTAGGCTCCTAATTATATGCAAGTTTTTCTTATTGTGTGAATGGTGTTAATTGTAGAAGGTTAATCCTTTGCTCTATGCCTAAAATCCATATATGGTGAGTACATAGCAACTTTGTCTTTTTGTGATTGGGTTACCTCATTCAGGATGGATTCTTCTAGTTCTATCCATTTGTTTGTGAATTTCAAGATCCCATTTTTTTGTTCCTCTGAGTGGTAATCCATTGAGTAAATGTATCACGTATCTCAATCAACTCTTCAGTTGAGGGATATTTAGGTTGCTTCAACGTTCAGTTTATTACCAATAATGCTGTTCCAAACACAGGTGAATAGATGTCCTCGTATGAATATGTGTGCATCTCTTGGATATATTTGGTATATGCCTAAGAGTGGAATTGCTACATCTTGTGGTAGAGTGATTCCCTTTTTTCCTGAGGAACCACAATACAATACTGATATCTAAAGTGGCTGTACAAGTTTGCACTCACACTAGCAGTGGAAGAGTGTTCCCATATCTCCACATCCTCTCCAGCATAAACTGTGTTGTGTTTTTGATTTTAGCCATTCTGCTGGGAGTAAGACAGTATCTCAGAGTTGATTTGATTTGTATAGTGATATTGAACTCTTTCTTAATTATCTTGCAGCCATTTTAGATTCCACTATTGAGAATTTGTTTTAGTTCTGTACCCCACCTTTTAATTGGATTATTGGGTGTTTGGGTAAGTTGTAGGGAGTAAGGTTTTTCCACCTGCCCTGGACCCAGAGCCACACCAGCCCCAAAATAATGCACAGAGAAGCTATATTAGATATAATTCTGTTGGCCAGTTACTAGTTTTTTATCGGCTAGCTCTGTCTTAAATATTAACCCATTTCTATTAATCTAAGTATTTCCACGTGGTCCATCTTACCGGAGAGAGGGCCCAGACCTCTGTTCTCTCCAGACTTTACATGCTGACTCCTCCTTACTCCTTCCTCTTTCCTCCTGGCCTCCTAGTCCCTTCTATCTTCCTTTCCTATTGGCCAACAGTGCTTTATTCATCAACCAATAAGAGAAACATATTTATAGAATGACATTTCCCATCAGTAAGTAGCTTTTTGAGTTCTTTGTATATTTTGGAAATGAGCCCTCTCTCAGATGTGGGGTTTGTGGAGGGCTTTTCCTATTCTGTGGGCTGCCATTTTGTTTTGTTGATTGTATCCTTTGCCTCTCAGAAGCATTTAAGCTTCATAATGTCCACTTATTAATTGTTGATCTCAGTTCGTTTGTTACTGGTATTATGTTAGGTTTTTTGGTTGTCCTTTACCTTTTGCTTTTCCATATAAAATGAAATGTTTTTTTTTCAAGGTCTGTGAAGAATTGTGCTTAGATTTGATGATGGAGATTGCATTGAATCTGGAGATTGCTTTTGACAAGATTGCCATTTTTATTTAGTTGGTCCCACCTATGCAAGGGCATGGGACATCTATCCATTTTTTGGTATCTTCCTTAATTTCTGTATATAGTAGGGCTACTGATATGTTTTAGTTAATCGTGCCACTTTGCTGAAGGTGTTTATCAGCTGCAGCAGTTCCCTGATAGAGTTTTTTTGGGTCACTTATATAAACACTCATATCATCTGCAAATAGTGAATGTTTCACTTCTAGCTTTCCAATTTATATTTTCTTTTTCTCCTTTTGTTTTCTTATTGCTCTATTTAGAACTTCAAGTACAATATTGAAGAGATATGGAGATATTGGACATCTTTTTCTTGATCCTGATTTTTAGAGGTATCATGTTGAGTTTCTCTCCATTTAGTTTGATTTTGGCAGTTGGTTTGTTGTATATTGCTTTTATTGTGTTTAGGTATGTTCCTGTTACCCATGATGTATCCAAGAGCTTTATCATGCACGCATGCTGGATTTTGTCAAAGGGTTTTTCAGCATCTAGTAAGATGATCATCTGGTTTTTCTTTTCAGTTTGCTTTTATGGTGGATTATGTTGATGGATTTCCATATTTTGACATATCCCTGCATCCATGGGATGAAGCCTACTTGACCATGTTGGATGATTTTTCTGATGTGTTCTTGGATTTGATTTGCCAGTATTTTATTGAGTATTTTTGCATCAGTGTTCATGGGGGATATTTGTCTATAGATCTCTTATTTGTGTCTTTGTGTGGTTTGGGTGCCAAGGTAATTGTAGCCTCATAAAAAGAGTTTGTCAATGAACATTCTGCTTCTATTGTGTGGAACACTTTGAGGAGTATTGGTATTAGATCTTCATTGAATTTCTGGTAGAATTCTGCACTGAAACCATTAGGCCCTGGGCTTTTTTTTTTTTTTTTTTTTTTTTTTGTTAGAGAATTTGAATGGCTGCTTCTATTTCATTATTTGTTCTTGATTTAAGTTTGGTAAGTGATATTTATCCTGAAAATTTTTCATTTCGTTTAAATTTTTGAATGTTGTAGAATACAAGTTTTCAAAGTATGACCTGAAGATTCTCTGAATATCCTCAGTGTCTGTTGTTTTGTCCCCGTTTTCATTTCTGATTTTGTTCTTATAAGTGTTCTCACTCTGCCTCTTATTTAGTTTTGATAAAAGTTAGTCTATCTTGTTGTTTTTCTTGAAGAACCAACTATTTGTTATATTGATTCTTTGTATTGTTTTCCTAGTTTCTACTTCATTGATTTCAGTCCTCAAAGTAGTTATTTCCTGGCATCTACTCCTCCAGGATGATTTTACTTCTTTTTGTCCTACAGCTTTCATTTGTGCTGTCAATTCTTTTGTGTGACTTAATTCCAGTTTATTCATGTGGCACTAAGTATTAACTTTCTCTTGTCACCACTTTCAAAATGTCCCATAAATTTGAGTATGTTGTTCTTCATTCTGATTGAATTCTAGGAAGTCTTTAATTTCTTTCTTTATTTATTTCTTGACCCAGGAATAGTGCAATTGCACATTGTTCAATTTCCATTAATTTGTAGGGTTTCTCAATTTGTGTTGTTGTTAAATTGTAACTTTAAAACATTGCATGGTGGTACTTACCACAATTTTTTTTTGTACCTATTGAGGTTTGCTATATTGCCAAGTATGTGGTTCATTTTAGAGAAGTATCCATGTAGCACTAAACAGATATATTATTTTGTATTTGGTGAGTTAAGACCATTAATGTTGAGGGATATTAATGACCATTGATGGTGAATTGTTCTTTGTTTTGGATTTATTGTTTAGTTGGTACTGTGTGTGGCTTTCTCTCATTTTTTCTTTTAACTGTTTGTAAAGAAGGATTATCTATTGCTTTTTTTTTTCAGTTAACATCCTTGGGTTAGTATTTTCCTTCCAGAACTTTCTACAGGGCTAGATTAGTGGATAATGTATTGTTTAAAATCTGTTTTTGTCATGGAATATCTTGGTTTCTGCATCTATAGTGATTGAAAGCTTTGCTGGGTATAGTAGTCTGGGCCGGCATTCATGGTATTTTAGTGTTGGTAGAATATCTATCCAGTACCTCTGGCCTTCAGAGTTTCCAATGGGAAGTCAGGTATAATTCTGATAGGTTTGCCGTTATATGTACCTTGCCTGCTCTCAATATTTGTTCTTTATTTTGTAAGTTTGGTGTTTTGTTTATTATGTGGTCCACTATTTCTACTATTTGGTGTTCTGTAAACTTTATGTACTTTCTTTGGTATGTCATTTTTTAGGATGGGACAGTTTTCTTCTATGATTTTGTTGAGTATGTTTTCTGCACCTTTGAGGTGGGTTGCTTCATCTTCTTCTATACCTATTATTCTTAAGTTTGGTCTTCTTTTCACAGTGTCCCATTTTTTTGATACTTTGTATTAGGGATTTGTTGGACTTAAGATTTTCTTTGATGGATGAATCTATTTCTCCTGGTAGATCTTCAGTGCCTGAGATTTTTTTCTTCCATCACTTGTACTCAGTTGGTCATGCTCCTAATTGTTTGCCTAGCTTTTCTATTTTAGGCATTACCTCATCATAATGTTGTTTTTAGGGACATCTCCTTTGCTTCATCGGTGTTTGGATGTTCAGGTCTTGCTGGAGTGGAGTCCCTAGATTCTGGTGACATCATATTGATCTTTCTGTTGTTTATTATGTTCTTATAGTGTCAACTACCCATCCCTTCTTTCAGTGCATACAGGTGGGGTCTCTCCCTCTGTTGGTGGGTATGTGACCAAGGTTCCAATATGTGCAAAGAAGTCTGGTACTTTAATACCGCTTCTCTTCCAATGGGTTGAGGCAGGACTAGGAGGCTGGCAGACTTTGGATGCTGGACTGCTAGTATGGGTTACCCTGTGCACAGTCATTATCCTCAGGAGGCCTCTAGCAGGGCACTGGAAGGCATCTACTTCTATGGGTCTTGTTTGCTTAGTTTGAGGTTAATTTTTAATTACAATTTACTTCCTTCACTTTTGTCCCTCTAAACACTCTCATATATAACCCTGTTTCAAATTTATGGCATATTTTACATCTATTGTTATTGCATGCATTTATGTCATCACATGTTCAAATATTTTTGAAACCTATCCTGCAATTCCCTATACTGTTATGTGTATTAATGTTTTACAGGCTGACTATTAGCACTGTACAACTAATAGTTATACTCTTATCTGAGGAGGATCCTGTCTCTTACTCCCAGCTTTCCTAGTTGCCTTTTGCTTTTTGTTTAAGGCTGAAGCCTTATGAGCTTTTCCCACACAATTTGTCATGACTTTTGTTATAATCATTATTTATCTTATGCTTATCAACTTTATGCAATCTGGAATCACGCAGAGGACAAGTCTATGAAAGACTGCTTTGCTATTCAACAAGCCTGTCTGAATTATGTTGATTAGAATAATTAAGGTGGAAGACTAATTTTAAAAGTGGATAATGCCATCTCTTGTACTTGGCTATTACACTATATAAAATGAGGAAAATAACCTGAATTCAGATATTCATTCATTGCCTAGGTTTTCTTGATATTGGATGCTGCATTACAAGGTACTTCAAGCTTCTACCACCAGGACTTCTTCACCTTGGTGGTCTCTATGGTTAACAGGAAGTTAAAGTAAATCCTATCTATTTTAAGTGCTTTTCATGAGGATATTTTACTATAGCAACAAGAAAGAAATGAAAGATATATTTTCTGAAATTATCAACTCTGATTAAATTAATTCAATATGTAGCATAGCATTTTCCTGTAAAAATTAAAGATATACAAGTATGTGTGTGATAGCTAGTTTAGAAAAATAGAACTCAATATGCAAACTTTGTATTTTATCCTGTTACTAAAATGAGTGGAAATAATGATTTTCACTGTTACATTAAGTGATTCTTTATTTTGTATGTTTGAAACAGCCTTTATTTCTAATCTGACTCACTCTAAGTCATGTAGGAAAAAATCAGGAGTGCTATTTTCAGAAAAACTTCATATAGTTGCAAATTAACATATATATTTACATTGATTTATACAGATGCTATTAACTGAAACATACTTAAATGTACCATTTTAATAGGTTAATACTGTATGCATACTACTTCTCCTGCACATAATGCTAAAAATACATAGAATTTTCTGTTAATTATTTGATTCTTCTATTTTCTGTCTGTTATTTCAGCCACTGAGTAGGTCAAACAGCTACCCTGCATGGAATTATTCTTAATTGCTACAATTTTTCAATAGTTAAACCACCCAAATTTTCCAGGAGTACTGGCAGGCTACTGAATTAAATATTAACATCAGTGAGTAATCAGTTATTGTGCTAGCAATCATCACACACTCAAAGATAGAGAACTATAATTTAGCAAACCAAATTTAAAGAAGTTGTTATGTGTTCCTATTAATGTGGAATGATTTTCAATATGCTAACTTTTAGACTATTAATTATTCCATTAGCAGTAGAATGTAAGAATAAATCATATTAATTCCAGTAAACATTGCCAGTCTTCTGGTTTTTCTAAAACTGTGTGTGTGTGTGTGTGTGTGTGTGTGTGTGTGTGTGTGTGTGTGTGTGTGTGCCTCTATCACTCCCTGCCCTTTTATGCTCTTTCACTAAACCTAGACTTAGACTGGTAAGAGCTTGTAACCTCAGAGTTCCTCCTGTCTCTGCATATCATACCTCTGCTGTAATGCTGGGGTTAAAAACAAAAAGATGATCATACATAGCTATTTTGTATGTAGATTCTGGAGATTGCTAACCCAAGGACTTATGCATTCCTGGCAAGTGTAGTCATTATGTCCATATAAAAAGTAACTGCATATTGATATTGATAGTGTCCTAGTTAATTCTTCAGTTGCTGTGACAAATATACCATCATAATGATAACTTATAAAAGGATTTATTTAAATGGAGTTGTAGCTTCAAAATGTTTGAGACAATGTTGAGGGACAAAATGAGTTACAATAGAAACAATGAAAGCTCACATCTTTTTATTTTTCTTTATTCTTATCTCATATAATAAACCCAAGTATATTCTCTCCTCTCTCCCCTCCTTCAAGTCCCACTCCCACATATCTTCTATCCAGATCTACTGTTCCCTTATTAGTAATCATTTATTTTGCTTTTCTTTTCTCAGGTATGCTTAGTTCTATCCAGGTCTCAGAGCTATCCAGCTTCCAGTTTCTGGCTATTCAGGCAGTGTCAGGCATGTGCTCCTTCCATGGCTTATGCAACAAATGAGTCAAGTCAGTTAGCCACTCCCACAAGCTATGAAACACCATCTTTCTGAAAAGGTAGGCAATAGGTTCAAGTATTTGAGTCTGGGTTGCTGTCATAGGCCCTTCCAATGGGAGCCTAGTTACAGAGATGGCAATTTCAGGCACCATATCCTCCATTACTATGGATTATTTCTAGGGTCATCCTCATAGGTTCCAGGAAGTTTTGACTGTGGTAGTTTTCCTCATTGGTCCCTAAATTCCAACCTAATTCAGTCATGTCTCCATATACTCTCATGTTACCAACCAGACCTGTCTTGTTCAGTCTCCTCACAAAATCTATTCTATTTCCATTTCCCAAGCAGACACATGTGTCCTCTTAAAAATCTCCTTGTTACTTAGCTCCCTGAGTCCTGGATTATAGTATGATTATCCTACACTTAACAGCTAATATCCACTTATAACTAAGCACATATCATGCTTCTCTATCTGGGTCTGGGTTTCCATGCTCAGGATGATTTTTTTCCTTATTCTATTCGTCTGAAATTTTCACTATGCCATTTTTTTTCTAACTGCTGAATAATACTTTACTTTGTAATTGTGCCATACTTTCTTTAGCCAGTTTTCAGTGAGGAGTATCTAGGCTGTTTCCAATTCCCGACTATTATGAAGAAGAATTCTGTGAACTTAGTTTAGCAAGTGTGCTTATAGTGGGATAGAGTGTCTTTTTGCTACATGTCCAAGAGTTATATAACTGAGTCTTGAGGTACATTGATTCTCAACTTTCTGTAGGTCTACATATTGGTTTTTATCAGGCCTGTACACGTTTGCATTCCAACCAGCAATGGAGGAGTTTTTCCCTTGCTCCACATCCTCACCAGCATAGTTGTCAATTTTGTTACTGTTATTAGCCATTTTGACATGTATAAAATGGAATCTCAGAATAGTTAACAGCTAAGGATGACGAACAATTCTTAACCTGTTTCTCAGCTATTTGTGACTCTGATTCTGAAAAATCTTTGTTTAGCACTTGCCCAATTTTTAAATGTATTATTAAGTTTGTTGATGTCTAGTTTCTTGAGTTTGTTATATGTTTTGAATATTACCCTTCTAACATATATGGAGTTGATAAAAATGTTTTCCATTCTGTACTCTGCCATTTTGTCCTGTATAGTGTCATCTACCTTACAGAAAATTTCAATTTCCTGTTGTTCCATTTATTGTCATTCTTAATGTCTTCATTAGTTGTGTTGGCTAAAGAATTATGCAGAGAGAGGACTAGACCAGGTTGCAGAAACACATAAAGACAGCAGATCTGAACAAGAAGGAACAAATGGGACCCCCAGACTGATAGCTGGGAATCCAGCATGGGACTGACTCAGACCCCCTGAACATGGGTCTCAGCTAGAAGGACTGAGCAATCTAATGAACCTCAGACTGTGGAACCAAGATGTATTCCTTGTGCACAAAAGAACCTTGCAGATATATTCCACCATGGAGCGATACTCTCTTAACCCAGGACAGGAGAAAATTCCTAGTCCCTACTTCAAATGACTTGACAGATTTACATGACCCCACCTGGATAGTATAGCCCTACATGTGTAATTGGGGTTGGGGGATGGGAGAGGAGGGTGGTCAGGGTGCATGTGAGGGGGTGGAGAGGGTAAGAGGGAGGGAGAGGAAACTGGGATCGATAAGTAAAATAAAAAAATAAAAATAAATATATACAAGAAAAGAATTATCATCTGTGCCAATGCCTTAAAGTTGATTTCTTCTCTTCTCTTCTATCATGCATCAGGCAGGATGATAACTATGGATATATTTTTATTCTTCTACATAAAGACATCCAATTAGACCAGCACTATTTGTTGAATATGCTTTCTTTCTATTGTGTAGTCATGACTTCTTTAACTAAAATCAGATGTCACATGTCTGTAGGTGTGTTGTTTTATATCTGAGTTTTTAATTGGATTCAATTGATCAACATGTTCATTTTTATTCTGAAACCATGTGGTTTTTATTACTATAAATCCATAGAACAGCTTAAATTGAAGAGCAGAAATATCTCTCCAGGTGCTTTTATTTTTCAGTATTCTTTTAGATATCCTGGTTTTTGTTTGTTTGTTTGTTTGTTTGTTTGTTTTTACATATGAGTTTGAGTGTTGTATTTTCATGGTTGGTAAAGAATTTTGTTGGAATTTTGATCGCGGTTTCATTGAATCTGTAGATTGCTTTTGGCAGGGTGACCATTTTTCATTTTTATTTATACTAATGCATGAGTTATATCTCTTTTTTGTGAGACAGGTTTCTCTGTGTAGCTTTGGAGCCTGTCCTGGAACTAGCTCTTATTGGACTGGGTGGACTTGAACTCAGAGATTTGCCTGCTTCTACCTCTCAAGTTTTGGGATTAAAGGCATACCATCACTATGTGGCAAGCAGAGATATCTTTTCATCTTCTGACATCTTTTTAAATTTTCTCAAAGACTTAAAGTTTTTGTCCTATAAACCTTTCACTTATTTTGTTAGTATTACCCTCAGATGTTTTATATTTTTGTGACTATTGTGAAGGGTACTTTTCCTTGGAAACCTTTCCCAGATTATTTGTAAATAGGAGGGTTATTGATGTTTTTTGAAATAATTGTCTATCTAGCCACATTGCTGAAGATGATTTCAGATGTAAGAATTACCTGGTAGATTTTTTGGGTCCCTTATGTATACTATATATCATCTGCAAATAATGGTACTTTTATTTATTCCTTTACAATTGATATGAAGTAGATGCTTCATCGCAGAGATGCAGGGATGGTTCAACATATGATTATTGGACAAAGCAATACATTATTTAAACACAGTAAAAGAAAAAGTGTCATGTGATCAATTCATCAGATGTTCAAAAATCTTTGACAAAATCCAACATCCCTTCATGATAAAAGTCCTGGAGAGATTATAGATAGAAAAACCCTTCATTACAATAGAGACAATTACAACAATTCTGTAGCCAACATCAAATTAAATTGCCAGAAATTCATAGCAAATCCAGTAAAATTAGGAACAAGTCCTGGTTGTTCACTCTACATATCTAGTCAACATAGTGCTTGAAGTTCTTGCTAGAGCAATAAGACAACTGAAAGAGACAAAGAGAGCTCAGATCTTGATCTGCAAGCAGAAAGCAGAGGAAGGAATATACTGGGTATGGCACAGGCTTTTAAAATCTCAACACGTACTACCAGTGACTTGCCTTTGCTAACAAGGCCAAACTTCCTAAACAGTTCCCAAACAGTTTTAACAAGTATTTCAACATATCATCCTTTGAGGACCAAGTCATCCAAATGAACATAGTTAGTTATGGTTCTTTAATGTTTCATAAAACTTGAAGAAATACTCAGAAAATATTTTGGAATTTTACTAAAACGCAAGCTGTATCACCTGTTTTGGATCATGTAACTGCTGTCACACGGAACTTTCAAACATGAGAGAAAAAAAATTTCTATTACCTAAATTTTTGCTTGTCAAGGTATTTCAAACACATAGTATTTCTTAAAATAGTTTGCACCCTGAAATCCCAAGCCATCATTTTCTTGTTTTAGCAGATTATTAAGTCTCAAGTTAACATCCAAATCCATAAAATGTTACTGATCTAAAATTTCAAATGCTAGAAGCACTTTTTTTTTGGGGGGGGGTGTACTTCTAGTTAGAGCATTCTGTATTTCTGTATTAGTTCCCTTACATCATACAGAATCAATTTAAAAAATGACATCTATGTGTAAAATTGTATTTAATTTATTCATTAGGATCTATATTTACTTGATTTGGTCAGTAAGTTTTATTGGATTTGATTCTTACATTTAAACTTTACAGATACCATAACAAATTTTAGACTAAAGAAATTTAGTATATTGTTCTTTTCTTAAAAATGTTTGTTATTTTCAGTTACTGGGCTTCTAATTTTATTATTTCTCAACCATATTGAGAATAATCCTAGTACTTTTTGAAGATTTCATGTAATCAGGTTAGACCTATCTTCATAAACAATAAATTGCCTTCAGGTGATTATTAATTTAATTATAACTATAAAATTTCTTTATAGCACATTTAGGGTAGGTTAAGCTGAATAATTTGGAAAAGATGCCTATGTACTGAAGCAAAATATATGCTTAAAATAAGTTCATCCCACTGCACATATTTCATATCTACTATTTGATTTTAAAATCAATGTATAAATTTCATTGTGTAAAATAACAATCAGAAAGGATCACTTTAAAAAGATTTTCCATGTTTTTATTAACATGATTTTGACTAAATTCCTAATAAACTGTAGTTTTAATAAAATTCAGGGTTCATTCAGGTTTTTTAGGAGTAAGAATTAAATCAATAAAATTACTAGTACGTGCAATAGAACTGTGGTGAGTTCAGATCAAAAAGATGTATAATGATATTTTATAAAAATGAAAGGTAGATGAAGTAATTTAATATGTTCAGTATAGTAGAAAAAGAAATCCTTCATAGAGAAAATGGCAATTGATATTGGAGGGATGTTAGGAAGCAAAAATAAATGACCTTCAATTCTAACGTAAAAAGTTGGAACTTTTTGCCAAGTTCCAAGTTTCTAGAAGTTGTGATGATGATAATAAACAAGGAAGCACTGCTTTGTCTCTTTTTTACTTTCCATTTGTTATTTCTAAGTTTGTTCAATGTTATTAAGCATATAAAATGCAATGAAGCACCTCTTCCATCTCTTCCTTTCATCTCCTTTTGCATTTCGTTTGTGACACCTTATTTCCAGCAATTCTAATAATGCTCATTAGAGAGCTCAGAGTTTACTACCCCACTCATTTTGCTTGATATGGTTAACAACAATATTCATCTTCATGTAGCACAAAGGCCTTGTGTCATGGAGGAGAGAGTTTCAAACTTTAGTTTGTTCAATTACAGCAGGAAAAATTATTCAATCTCTCACATCTAAGTTGCCTCAACTGTCAAATGAGATGTAGGATACTTTACATTGTAAAATGTTCCTTTTCTATTGAGCATCACCCATTACAGGTGTTCATGAAAATGTATCCTAGAAGTTCATAAATTTACTAACAACATAATACACCTGCCCTAGCCCCACCTGGATCTCGTTGATTGGTAGGGCCCCTAACATGGTAAGAATATAGCCAGTGGCCTAACAAAGGAAATGCATGCATACATATAAACATACACACATACATACATACATATATATATGAAACTATTTTATTTTACATATCAATCCCAGTTTTCTATTTTATTATCAAATATTTTTGTATATTTTTCCAAATGTCTTGAGTGTCATGTAATGATTTGGTTGTTTTGCAGCCTTCCTGTTGTATATTTTTAATTTATTTATCTTATGCTTGACATAATTATACATACCTTTTATTAAATTGAAAATAAGCATTTATAAACAGTATTTGGGAATTTGGGCGTCGTACTTTCCAAACTGCTTCCTGCTGGTAGGGGGCACTGTCATGGGGGAATCCTAAGAAGATGCAGAAATCCAAGCTGCAGTGGTCTGCATTTTCCCATTAACGTTGCTTCAGGGGGTATTGCTCAATCAAACCACTTTAGTCTGGAAGGAATCCACAGCTTTTCATTTTCTGAGGAAACAAAATTAGAAATCCTTTTCACCAGTAACTTTTCCTTAGGCTTAAATTTTAAAGTCAAAGCATTTTAAATATATATATATATATATATATATATATATATATATATCCAGCAGCATTTTTCCTTCTTTTTTATTATTAATATAATAAATTTAAAAATTTTAAATGTGGATCCCAATTTCCTCTCCCTTCCTCCCTCCAACCATTCTTCCCTCCCTCCCTCCCTCTGACCTACTTTCCCCTTTAATATGCACCCTGGCCACCCTCCCCTCCCATCCCCCCACCCCATTCCACTTGTAGGGCTATGCTATCCAGGTTGGGTCATGTAAATCTGTTAAGTCATTTGAAGTAGGAAATAGGACTTCTCTCCTGTCTCTAGGTTACAGGGGTATCCCTCCATGGGGGATGTGTCTGCAAGGTCCTTTTGTGCACCAGGAATACATCCAGGTTCTACTGGTCCCTCAGACTGCTCAGGCCTTCTAGCTGAGACCCATATTCAGGGCTCTGAGTCAGTCCCATGTTCGATTCCCAGCTATCAGTCTGGGGGGGGGGCATTAG
Source organism: Cricetiscus sungorus (assembly GCA_030556225.1). Lineage (NCBI taxonomy): Eukaryota > Metazoa > Chordata > Mammalia > Rodentia > Cricetidae > Cricetiscus > Cricetiscus sungorus. The sequence continues at coordinate 39,400,044 of JANBXA010000600.1, forward strand.
CTCCTCCGTTTTCAGGCCAGTTGTCTTTGTGTGTTTCTGCAACATGGTCTTGTCCTCTCTCCATCTGAATTCTAGTTCAACTTAGTTTATAATTATGGGTGTTTGCTTCTGTTTCCAACAGGTACTAGATGAGGACTCCATAATGGTGGATAATTTAGTTGATGATCTCACTATCAGGGAAGGGCATTTATGGTAGCCTTTCCATGGATGTTCGGATTATTAGTTGGAGTTGGTCTTGTAGTTCTCTAGACCTTCCTTTATGTTCAGTTTTGTCTTCAAACCAATAATGTCTCCCTCTTTTATGTCTCCCCCCTCTCTCACCCTGACTTAGTCTATCTAGTCACACGAGGTTTCCTCTCCTCCCCTACTCTTTCTCCTAGCTCTCTCTCCATTCACTGCCACCCCCATTTCCCATGTGATCTGGGGTACTTGTCCCTTCCCCCTTCTGTGTGGGACCATATATGAATCTCTTAGAATACATCTTGTATCCCAGTTCATCTGGTGGTGTTTCTTATAGGCTGTTGATCCTTTGCTCTAGGTCTAAAATCAATATATGAGCGAGTACATACCTTGTTCCTCTTTTTGTGACTGGGTTACCACATTCAGGGTGTTTTTTTCAAGTTCCACCCACTTGCATGTGAATTTCAAGATTCTGTTATTTTTTTCTGCAGAGTAGTATTCAATTGTGTAGATGTGCCACATCTTCTTTATCAATTCTTCAGTTGAGGGGCATCTAGATTGCTTCCACATTCTTGCTATTACAAATAATACTTCTATGAACATAGTTGAGCACATGTCTTTGTTGCATGGATGTGAGTCATTTGGGTATATACCTAAGAGTGGAATTGCTGGGTCCTGTGGTAAGCTAATTCCCATTTTCCTGAGGAACCGCCATACTGACCTCCAAACTGGCTATACGAGTTTGCACTCACCAGCAGTGAAGAAATGTTCCCCTTTCTCCACATCCTCTCCAGATTAAGTTTCTAATTATAGCAATTCTGGCAGAAGTAAGATGGTATCTCAAAGTTGTTTTCATTTGCATTTCCCTGATAGCTAAGGATGTTGAACATTTTCTTTAGTGTCTTTCAGCCTCTTTGATTTCCTCTATTGAGAATTCTTTCTTCAATTCTGTACTCCATTTTTTTAATAGGGATATTTGTTCCTTGTTGACTATGTTCTTGTGTTCTTTGTACATTTTGGAGATCTGCCCTTTGTCAGAATTAGGATTGGTAAAAATTATTTCCCAGTCTGAGGGCTGCCGTTTGGTCTTGTCAGCTGTGTCCCTAGCCTTAGAGAAGCGTCTAAGTTTAAGAAAGTCCCACTTATTAATTGTTGATCTCAGTGTCTGGGCTACTGGATGTATGTTCAGAAAGTGGTCTCCTATATCAATTTGTTCAAGGGTACTTCCTAATATCTCTTCTAAGAGGTTCAGTGTGGCTGGATTTATGCTGAGGTCTATGATCCATTTGGACTTGAGTTTTGTGCATGGCAATAGACATAGGTCTATCTGCAGGCTTCTACACACCATCATCCAATTGTGCCAGCACCATTTTGGTGAAGATGCTTTCCTCCCCCAATTGTTTATTTTTAACTGTTTTGTCAAAAATCAGGTGTTTGTAGGTGTGTGGATTAATATCGGGATTTTTGATTTGATTCCATTGGTCTACCTTTCTATTTTTGTGCCAATACCAGGCTGTTTTCAGAACTATAGCTCTATAGTAGACCTTAAAGTCAGGGATGGTGATGCCTCCTGAAGTTCTTTTATTGTACAGGGTTGTTTTGGCTATCATGGGTCTTTTGTCTTTCCATACAAAGTGGATTATTATCCTTTCAAGGTCAGTGAAGAATTGTGGTGGAATTTTAATGGGGATTGCATTGAATCTTTAGATTGCTTTTGGCAAGATTGCAATTTTACTATATGTATCCTTCTAATCCAAGAGCATGGGAGATCTTTCAATTTTCTGGTATCTTCTTTAATTTCTTTCTTTAAAGACACAAAGTTCTTATTTTATAGGTCTTTCACATGTTTGGTAAGTGTTGCCCCAAGATATTTTATGTTGTTTGTGGCTATTGTAAGGGCAATCTTTCTCTGATTTCTTTCTCAGCCTCTTTTTTCCTCTGAATAATGTAGGACTAATGATTTTTTTGAGTTTATCTTTTATTGTGCTAGTTTGCTGAAGGTGTTTATCAGCTGTAGAAGTTCCCTGGTAGAGTTTATTGGGTCACTTAAGTAAACTATCATATCATCTGCAAATAGAGACAGTTTGACTTCATCCTTTCCAATTTCGATCCCCTTGATACCCTTTTGTTGTCTTACAGCTTTAGCTGGAACTTCAAGTACAATATTGAAGAGATATGGAGAGAGGACAGCCTTTTCATGTTCCTAATTTTAGAGGAATTTTCTTAAGATTCTCTCCATGCAGTTTGATGTTGGCTGTTGGTTTAGTGTATATTGCTTTTATTATGTTTAGGCATGTTCCTGTTATCCCTGATCTCTCCAAGACCTTTATCATGAAAAGGAGTTGAATTTTGTCAAAGGCTTTTTCAGCATCTAGGGAGATGATCATATGGTTTTCTTTTTCAGTTTGTTTATATGATGGATCACGTTGATAGTTGTTCGTATGTTAAACCATCCTTGTAACCCAGGGATGAAGCCTGCTTGGTCATGGTGGATGATTTCTCTGATATATTCTTGGATTCGGTTTGCCAGTATTTTATTGAGTATTTTGCGTCAATGTTCATCAGGGATATAGGTCTGTAGTTTTCTTTTTAGTTATATCTCTGTGAGGCTTTGGGTACCAAGGTGATTGTGGCCTCGTAGAAAGAGGTTAGTAATGAACCTTCTGTTTCTATTGTGTGGAACAATTAGCTCTTCCTTGAATTTTTGTTAGAATTCTGCACTGAAGCCATCTGGCCGTGGGCTCTTTTTGGTTGGAATGCTTCAATGACTTTTTTGATTTCATTCGGGGTTATAGGTTTATTTAAGTGGTTTGTATGTTCTTGGTTTAATTTTGGTAAGTGATAGTTATCCAAAAATTTGTCTATTTCATTTGAATTTTCGAATTTTGTAGAGTACAGGTTTTCAAAGTATGACCTGAAAGTTGTCTGGATTTCCTCTCTGTTGATGTTATGTCCCCCATTTAATTTCTGATTTTGTTAATTTGCATGATCTTCTCTCTCTCTGCTTTGTCATTAGTTTGGATAAAGGTTTGTCTATCTTGTTGATTTTCTAGAAAAACCAACTCTTTTTGTATTGATTTTTTTGTATTGTTTTTATGGTTTCTAATTTATTGATTTCAGCCCTCAAATTGATTATTTTCTGGCGTCTACTCCTCCGGGGTGAGTTTGCTTCTTTTTGTTCTAAGGCTTTCAGTTGTGCTGGTAATTTTCTAATGTGACTATCCCTTGTTTACTTCATATGGGCACTCAGTGCAATGAACTTCCCTTGTAACACTGCTTTCAAGGTGTCCCAAAAGTTCATATATGTCGTGTCTTCATTCTCATTGAATTTTAGGAAGACCTTAATTTCTTTCTTTATTTCTTCTTTGACCCAGATGTGGTGCAAATGCCCATTGTTCAGTTTCTATGAGTTTGTAGGGTTTCTGTGATTTGTGTTGTTGTTGAATTCCAATTTTAATGCATGTTGGTCTGATAAAATACAGGGGACTATTCCAATTCTTTTGTATCTGTTTAGGTTTTTTATGATGTTATTTTTTAGGTCGTTCTCTTCTGATTTATTTGCTTTGTTGTGTTCTAGTTGGTGTAGCTTCCCTAGATTCTGGTGATGTTATGCTGTTCTTTCTGATGTTAGATGTTTTCTTGTATTGCTGTCTTCCCATAGCTTCCAGTAGATGTTGGTGGGGTTTCTCTTTCTCTCTCTATGGATTTAGGTCGGTCAGAGGTTTGAATTCTGTAGTTCTGGGTGGTCCAAGTTCTCTAGGAGGTCTCTCTACAGGCAAGGACCTGACGATGGGGGTCAAAGATCAGGCTCCAGCAGAGGAATGCTGAGGCCTCTTTGGTAGAGGCTAGCTTGCAGGATGTTTCCTCATGGATAGTCAGGTCTAGTTCTAGCCATGGCCTCTAGCCAAGGTCTGATGTTGGGGAATAAAGGCTGGGCTGATACTCAGGATGTTTATGCACCAATAGGCAGGTCTAGCTGCCACTCTCCAACTGTGTAGGGCCTCTTTAGCAGAGGTCCTGCAATGGGGGTCAAGGATCCAGCCTGCAGGAACTCAGGGTGGACCCACAGAAAAAGCAGATCTCTGGGAGGGGCCCAGAACTCCAGTGGAAGACCGGTGGTGGGTGTCCGAGACCAGGTAGTTGGAAATTATGGGTGGTCCCACGTAAATAGGCTGGTCTATTGTGTTCAGATGGGCTCCAGAAATTTCCCCAAAGGTGGCTGGATTGTTGGCTCCACCCTCTCGCTCAGTGCTCAACCAGAGCTGTGATACTGTGGGTAACGTAGGGAAGAGTTTAGGGAGAGAGCAGGCTCTTGGTGGGAGTTCGTGGGGGTATGTTGGAACTCCAATAGCACTCTCAGTTGGGACAGGGTGCAGGGGCAGGGAAATCCAGGACCCACCCTGGGATTTCCCAGGGAGGGTGTAGAGGAGAATCAGCTGCCCCAGAGGGATTAGACCCAAACTCACCTGTAGCCATGGCCTGGTTAAGGGGACAAAGGCTGGGCTAGTACTCTGGATGTTTCTGCACCAATAGGTGGGTCTAGCTGGCACTCTCCAGCTGAGTATTGCTTCTTTAGCAGAGGTCCTGAGATGGGGGTCAAGGATCCAGCCCAAAGGAACTCAGGGTGGACCCACAGAGATAAATGGATCTCTGGGAGGGGCCCAGAACTCCAGTAGAAGACCAGTGGTGGGGGTCAGAGACCAGGTAGTTGTAAATTACCAGTGGTCCCATGTGGATAGGCTGGTCTATTGTCCAATCCCTGTTTTCTATAATACCATCTCCCCATGTCCCCAACAAATCTTCAGCCCATCAAGCATCCACTCCCCAGGGAGGTGAGAACTTCCATGAGGGTTCATCAAAGTTAGTCAAGCCAAATGCCATTCTAGATCTGGCATCCAGTAGATGATGTAAGTATAACCTGAGATATACTAAGGCGAACTCCTGCAATCCAGTTCTAGAGAGGAAGGAGTGAGGAACAAATAGGTCAAGGACATGCTGGGGAAATGCACAGAAACAGTTCACCTGAACAATTGGGAGTTCATGGACCCCAGTCTGACAGCTGGGGAACCAGCATAGGACAGAACCAGGGCCTCTGAACATGTGTGTTAACTAGAAACCCTGATCAGTCTACAGCACATCTGGCAGTGGGACTAGTATTATCCCCAGTGCACAAACAGGGTTTGGATCACATTCCCCATGGAAGTTAGCCTAGATACATAGGGGAGGGAGGCCCTATGTTGTCCTGCACAGAAATGACTTGCTTTTTTTTTTTTTAAAAATTATTATGTTTGGTAGAAAATGTCATGAAGAGTCCAAGTATGGAAGCAAGAAGTAGGCTAGCCAGAACAAGTCCATAGTTGACTTCAATTAAAATAAAAATTCTCCACATCTAGCTGTTGTTAACACTACCAGCACATTCTTTTATGTATTATAATTTTGGATGCATTTCATTTTAGCTCTTAAAATATACATCAGTCATTAATTTGTCTAGATAACATTTACTGCATAACTGGCTTGTGCAAAGTACTAATAAATGTTTTAACATTGGTCTTCATGTAGAATATAATTAAAAATTTTTCATACGATATTAGCATGTCAATATTGAGTTTTAGTACCTTTAGACTTATGACCATATTAAGCATTATGGAGAAGTAATACTTATTGAGAAAATACAGTAAAGACAGACATGCACAAGATATTAGGAAAATAACAGAAATGCTAAAGATGAGGTAGTTTAAACATTGACTAATTTAGACATGCTGAGAAAGAGGAGTTGAATTGAACATCTGGAAAGATCCTCAAAAGAGTTCATATTTAAATAAGTACATTGAAATTTAATTGTGAATATCTCATCTGAGAAATTTAAAAATCCATGCAGGTACAGAAGTGTTAGTGGCAGAAAAATAATGTTAAGTGAAATATGGAATATATTTTAGCATCATATATTTAAGTATTTTTTCTTGATTATAAAACACAAAGTAGTAGAAGATTGATAATGTTCTAGATGCTATAATAAATTTTTCAGAGTTCATAGAGTTTTTTCATGGGACCTGAGGTTGAATTTCAACATTTAAGTTTCCTGGCTCATCACAACCGTCTGTAACTCCAGCTCCACGAGAACAGTGCAATATTCTGGTCTCCTTGAACATTGCACTTATGTGCTCAGCTCATACATAGATACATATGTATACACATAATTAAAAATTAAACAAAATGTGAAAATTTGTGTGTATATGTATAGATATGGTGAACTGCAGCAGGGTCTTCTAACACCTACAATCCCCCAACACACAAGTGTGGTACAGACGGAGACAAAGGCAGACAGAGACACACATACAGATAGACAGAGAAACACTGTCAAACAGAGATATCTAATGTTAATCAAAAACTAGACCAGTAGGGAGGCATTTAGCATTCACTTTGGAGGTTTAAAAGCCAACATGACCTTTGTGGAGGAATAAGCATTCCTTGTAAACAAGATTGTATTTGCAAATTTATGAAGCCCAAGCCATTTTGCTACTTTCTGATACCAGGAAGAAAGCTACATTTACACTTTAACTGGAAACACCCTAAGAAATGGCATGAGATGGATGGCAGAATTTAAAGCATGGGTTTTTTTCAGACATGACAAAAATTAGGTATTTCTGATACACATAAACAAGAACTATGTTTAGTTTCTTGGGATATATTCTGATTTGTTTAGCCTAAACTTTCTTAGTCCTGAGCCAATCATGAGCATAAATAAAAATAAATGTTTTTGAAACAGTTTTGGATTTCTAAGGTTTCTTTGATAATCAGAATCAGCTTCTTATCAAAGAAATCAACACTACCTCCTAGAAGTAGTGATCTTGGTTTTACAAGAAGCCAGACTGGCCACATCAAACTCAAATTTCAAGCAACATAATTGTCTTGATTTGTGTTTAGTAACATAGGTAACCATTAAATTAACAGCTACAAATGGCAGAGAAGCCGGAAATACTATCATCTAAAAAGAAACATAAAACATGTACAGTTTTTGTTAATTCTTTTAGATTGTCTTTTTTTTTTGCTGTCTTTTTTTCCTTAACATTTTAGAATATCAGTCAGTCCTCATCTTTTAGCATTAGGCTACATTGATAGACAAAGATATTTTTCATACTTTTCATCTATCTCTTTGTGCCAGTAAATAATCCCTTATTTTATAAGGAACATCTTGAGGAGGAAGGATTGCAATATCTAATCACTTCATAGTGATTTCATTTCTCCTGACATTAGTGGTACCTACTTCACAGTCTTATCTTTCTATCTAAAATGTGTGTGGGAGATGTCTCCACTCCTGTGTTTGTTTTATCAGTCACAAAATATTTCTAAGACACAGTAGAGCTCACAAATATATTTGCAGATTGATATCAAGAGCATTTTACTCACAGGATTATTTCATTAATCTTATAGCATTCTTTCCTGTAACACAGTTTTATATTTTCTCCACTTCACTTGCTTCTTATTATAAACACTTTTCACATCTCAACTGAGAAGAGAGATGAAATGAATTTAGAGGGATTGGAACAAATATTGTTATCAGAGACATGAGTCATCTATAACTTTCATCCTTTGTGGGAAAAGTTATGAAGTGCAGTGTTCTCAGTATTTTCCTAAACTATTAAAAAATACCCAGTTCCAATAGATGAAACATGACTGTATCCTCCACATAAAGAAAGTAATCTGCTGCTATAAGTTTTAGCTTCCTAGTTTTTAGATATTCCATGATAATTTCTTTATTTGCAGTAGTATGGCTACATAAATTGGTTACACTTTTTCTTTGTACTTCTTAAAATATGTTTTCATACAGATATTTGTCTAAAGTTATTTCATATTTCCTACTCTTCCATTTTATTTAGGATACTGTGGTGATTTTTGAGAATAACCTAAAATTATTATTATAGTAATTACTTTGATTCTCCAAGACATATATATATATCCTATTTTTTATTATTATTTATTTTTTATTTTACATATCAATCCTAGTTCCCTCTCATTCCCAGCCTCCTATGTACCTCCCCAGGTACTTTTCAAGTGCATTTCTTAGATATTTAAAGAGAAATATATTAAAACTATATTGTTCTTTTCATTAACCCAAGAAATTCCTATTGATAGATGTCCCATTAGTATTGAATGTTCACCTACAGCTACTTATTAATTGAAAAGAATACTATTCTGATTAAATTTCTGATATCCACCATAAGTCTGTGTTTCTCCACCAGAAATATACTTTAAATTTTTTCTTATATCTGATATATCATCTACACAGACAAGGTGCTGAGTTGGGGTACATATATCAAGAATGATCGTCAAGTGCAAGAGTGCAATAAGATTATATCACAGAGAGTAATTCCTCCACTACATGGAAGGAAAAGTGAATATTAGTAAAAAATTGAGGGCGTTTTATTTTTAAATGTAGTTTTACATAATATCATAATTATTTAAGAATGTATTTAGTCACAAATTTGAGACACTAACCAATACTTAAATCACAAAGGGTCAATATAACCGAGGAACAGTTTATAACTTTCACAAATTAACTTTTTTTCATTCTGTTAAAAATTATTATGTTGAATTGTGCATGATATTTATTTTATTTGATGTCAGTATAGGGAACAGTTCTTACCTACCTGAAAATTGATCAATCAAGGGAACACATAACTTATTAGTTATTCAATTAGTTATTCAATTAGTTATCCTTTATACATGTTTCATTTGTTCCCAGACTGAAGGAAATGTCAGAGTGTTAAACAGAAAATGTTCTGAGATGATATCTCTTATTTTCACTTGAAAATAAATGATGAAGCATCAAATGTGTTCACAGGACCCTCTCTTGGTGAGTGTGATAAGTGTAAATCTGTTTTTCCTTAAATGGGTCATTAGGAACATTTATCTTTTTCAGAAAATAAATATGGAGAGAAAGGTAGATAAAGAATTAGATGAATGTCTGTGTCCCTCACTGCATCAAACATAATAATCCAGGCAGTGGCTACTGAGCTTATCTTAAACCAATTGTATTTTCCCAGAAGAAACCGTTCAAAAGCCAGTTGTCAGTTATCTACAGAAATTTGCAATGACTCAAATCATTGAGTCATTAATTAGTAAGTCTATTTCATCTGGTTAAACAGAAGCAGACTGGCAACTGTATGTGTTCAGTGCATCTGCAAGTGTACTGAGGAGCATATATTTTCATGTTTGAATTAGTTTTGTTACTTGCACATTTCTTTAACTGAGAGAATATTCTTGTCTAAAAAAGGGTGTGATGAAGAACCCTGTGTATCTTCTCTCTACATGATGTGATTTATTTCCAAAACACTAATGCATGGAAGACATAACTATAGAACTAGAAAAGCAATGCTGCTCATAATCTTAGGTTGTTAATGTTTGTAATATCATAACCAACTCATGATCATTATGCTTCTTTACAAGATGCTGTTTCTAAAAGTCTATTTTGTGTCTAACATTTCCAGTGCCATTTCTGAAAAATCTATCTCAATGTCATTATAAAAATTTAGTGCATATGTTATATTAAGTTTTATAATCTTACCTATTGTTTACTCTGCCTTTTCAGTAACCTAATATATAATCCTATTAATGGGTTTAATTTTTCATCAAGCTTCATCTTTTAATATTTAATCTTTTTACACATTGTAACAGTGGCCTATGATACATTGTTGTTTATTTTCATATGGCCTTGTCCTGAGTCTTGCACTTTTATTTGGGCGCTTGTCTGTTTTTACTTTTGTTTCTTTTTTCCCTTCCATATCTGTTATAGATTCCCTGCCAATAATTCCTTGATTAAGACACTGGTTGTAAATGCCTGAGTTCGAGCTGATAGCAGCTCATGAACTGTAGACCAACAGCTGGAGATCCTACCTGGGATAGGACTAGTCCCTCTGCATGTGGGTGACAGTTGTATACCTTGGTTTGTATGAGAGCCCTCTGGTAGTGGGGAAGTGGGACCAGGATCTATCCCTGGTGCATGAGGTGGTGTTTTGGAGCTTATTCCCTATGGTGGGATGCCTTGCTCAGCCTTGATGCAGGGGTAGGGGCTTGCTCCTGTTCAACATAATGTGCCATTCATGACTCCCCATGGGAGGCCTTACCATTTCTGAGCAATGGATTGGAGTGGGAGAAGAGAGAGGGAGTACTGTGGTTGGTATGTAAAATAAGTAAAAGAAAAAAAGAGAGAGAGAGAGAGAGAGAGAGAGAGAGAGAGAGAGAGAGAGAGAGAGAGAGAGAGAGAGAGAGAGAGAGAGAGAGAGAGAGAGAGAGAGAAAAGCTGGTGTTATGAATAAATCCTGCCTTCCCATGGAAATGTAATATTTGGAATAGCATTTCACAAGACCACCTCACAGGCAAAGGAGAGTCTTCTTATTAAGTAGATTTTAGCCTGAGTTAATGTATAAACAAAGGAGTGCTTTTATCCTTTTTGCAATTGTATTTATAGGATAGAAGGATTTAAAAGTACAGGGACTGCTTAATCATTGCTGAAAAAGAAGCTGATTCATAATTAATTAAGTATGGTACAAGTAATCATCATCAAGAGGATATAGCCTAAGGCATGTGGTAAAGGACAAAAAGGAAAAAAACAAAAACCAAAAAACAGAATAGCAAAAGCAGGGCTGCATTCCAGAATACAGTAAGTTGTTATAGGTGTTTTCCCTAATATGATGAACAAATTACTATTCTGTGTGATATATAAAATGTTAATCTAAAACAACACATTATCTTAACAGTATCTATAGTAATGTAGTAACTGAGAATTATTAAGTAAGCCAAGAATACATTTGGTATGACATTTTGGTTTTATCAGCCTCACATTGTAAGTTATAAGCTCAACTGAAACACTAAAGGTGAGTAGGAACTTAGCAACATATGCATTGTGATTTGTCAAATATACTTACAGAAGTTCCTTATGAAAAATAAATCATTAAATATAGAAATGTACTAGGTGCCAGTGACACCTGTCTACACAATTCCAATGAAGTATCATTCATTAGATATGAAAGGACCTTATTTTAATTAAGAAAAGTGGTAAAAAATAAAGTTTTAAGTTAGTTATAACAGATAAATTAGCATATAAAAAGACATGTCCAAAAATTTCCATAATTTTCAGCCATTTTTCACATCTTAGCTTCTATGTTTCCATATACACATTAACATTTTTATTCCCATGAAAATGTAATAGATATGGTGGAAAATCCCATTACTTAGTACTATTCACAATTTAAGTTTTTTTCTTTCTGTCTAAATCTAGAATAAGGAACGTTTGCCACAAATACAAATAGATTGCTATTTTAATCCTGAAATTTGTGGTATGGTGTTATATTTTACCATAGTATAATAGTTGATTAATATAAGAATAATGCATTTTAATTCTTTTTGGCCAAGGTGTGTTACCCACATCTTCTCTTTTATAGAAAACCCTTTTGTTCCTAAAGACCACTTGAGAACAAGCAAAATATTTCACATAAGATGGTTTTATATCCTTAGTTTTATTGAAATGTCTCCTTAAAATATGGTTTTATGCTATTTTAAAATTACCAGCTTATCATTTTTATAAAAGTAGTCTTTTCACTTTATGTGTTTGAAAGTTTTACCTATATGCACAGACTTGTATCATGTGCATGCCTATTGCCCATAGAATCTAGAGCTGCAGATAGTTGGGTTGGGGAACTGAAGCCTTATACTCTGTGAGAGCAGCTGGTGATTTTCACTGCTGAGCCATCTTTCCAGCCCCCAGAATTATGGCTTTTTAATGTTCTGAAATTTAAAGTCCCAAAGATATGTTGAGATAGATTTTATGAGAAACTTTATAGTGTGGCTAGTCTGTATTTGTATTTCTAGATTCTTAGGAAGGCAACTGAAAACTCTGTAACATTGACACAGCTGATTCCCATTTAAAAATATCCCTCCATGTTATGTGAGGGAATATTTGAGATAGTACATAAGCACTCTGTTACACATTTTAATTGCTTCTTTTGTGTGTGTGTGTGTGTGTGTGTGTGTGTGTGTGTATGTGTGCAAGTATGTGTGTGTGTGTGTGTGTGTACATGTGAGCATGTGTACACAAGTGTGTGTGTGTGTGTGTTTGTATGTGCATGTGAGCATGTGTACACAAGTATGTAAGCAGATGGAAGAGTTCAAGAATTATTATTTACTTGAATCATTCTTCACCTCATTCATATAGGAAATCTCACTGAATCTGTATATTATGAGCTGCCTAGACAGGCTGGTAAGCATGCTCCAGAGTTCCCTCCTCTTGACTTTGCTTGTCTTATGCTAAAATTTCATTTCAGGAATCATGCCAGGATTTTTGTCTGAGTGCTAGGTATCTCAACCACTGCAAGGCCCGAATTTCACCAAACATATTAAGTCAGCTCCCCAGTTTCCTGGTATCTAAAATTTAGTTAGAACTGTACACATACATTCTCATAGGAAGGACCAGTTAAAGGGAACACAAGCAGGCAATTGCAACAAAGTTAACAAATTATAGGACAATGAAACATTTCACTTTAATGAATTAATCTAAAAAGCACATCTATGGGTTTCTTTCTGAAGGATTATTTTTTTTTCTTTTTCTGAGACAGGGTTTCTCTGTGGTGACTATCCTGGAAATACCTATTGTAGACCAGGCTGGTCTCAAACTCACAGAAATCTTCCTGCCTCTGCCTCCTGAGTTCCGGGATAAAGGCTTGTGCCACTACCACACAGCAGAATCCATTTCTTATGCTACTTTGGAGGCTGTGGATATGACTGAGGGGCACCTGTCATTGGTTCAGGCACCACTTTGTAGTCCTTTCTTTTTTGAAGTAAGGAATCTAAACTGTGCTACTGCAACTGTGAACTCTACTATGCTTTTCCTGCCATTGTACTGGCAGCTCTCAGGCAAAATAAGCATAAACGCTTGCCAAAACGATTAGTTCTATATATTATTTTTGTGATGGCAAGTGGAAGTAAATAATTGTGTCTCAAGCAGGAAGAAGTATAAATGTGCAGACTTGGTCCATGTCTATGTGGTTAATGTAGATAAGAAAACCCATTTTCTAGACTGCAAAGACAGTAAATATTCCTCTCTTATTAAATTACCCATATTTGCCAACATCACCTAAAATTGTGATTAATGTATTTTTCCTTAGACAATAGATAAATGAATTTATTAATGGATATATTTCTAGATCACTTAGTTGCCATCAGAATAGTTTATTTGCATATCCAGTTATTTGTATCACATAAATAATGTTCTGTTAAAGGAACATATGAAGGAAATGATGATTTTTTATTGAATAAATATAATTTTCTTATCCTAATTACAGATTCATGTGAAACTAAATTATTTTCTAGGCCCTTCCATTGAGCCTGGTAGGAATATTAACCTTAAATTAACCTTTCTATCACAGCCCTCTTAGGCTCTTTCTGGAGTAAGAAAAGTGATAGCACATATATATATATATATATATATATATATATATATAAAAGGCTGGGTGTTTAAATCTAAGAAGAAGAAAAAGATCAAATGGTCTCATAGTACTTGCCTAAAGGTTAATTAATCAGTATTAGTCTTCATATTCACAACTTATTGAGCAGATGGTAAAGACTACAGATCTGGCACATATTGGAATGTAATCAGAACTCATCAAGTCAAGTAATTTAGGGAATCTTGCTAGACATTCTTTGCTGACTTAAGGAAAAAATAGTTCTTGATATGTTCTTCTGCTAATCACTGCCCTACTCCACTGAAAAACAATGATAAAAGATAATGAAATTTAATCCTATGTGAAGGTAGTGTAATCTCTGGCTAGGGAAGGTCAGTAATAGGTAGTACTTTCATCTTTGAATCACTGGAATGAATTGGACTGTGCTTTTTCCCTTTAAAGAAATTCACATGCATACACAGAAGAGGCAAGGAATCCCAAAACAGGAGAGAGGTGTAAATGGAAAGCATAAGGTCTGTTCTCACATGAAGCCAGATAGTGTGTTCTCAGCCAACAAAGATGACATGATTAATGGCCACCTCCACAGAAGGTGGAAAGTTTTAACACAAGACGAAAGGGGAAAAAAATGACTTGAGACAGTAATTTTAAAATGTTACATAAGTCTGTCCTTTCCAAAATTGTTTCATACAAATTAAACTAAAAAGAGGGTTGGGGAAAACAAAGCAGATTACTCGTGTGGGGGGAGTTAACAGTGGAAGGAGGGAAAGGGGACAAGAAAGGGCAATGGTGATGAGAACAAATGAACGGAAAGTATGAGCAAACGGGGTGGCACATACCTTTAATACCAGAATTCTGGAGGCAAAATCAGGGTGATTTCTGTGAGGAAGAAGCCAGTCAGGGATATACATTGTGATCCTTACTAAATAAGAAAAGGAAGGAAAAGATAAAGTATGTATGTCTATGTTATTATGAAACTCAGTGAATCTTTAAATTCAATATAAATGCATATGTCAGACAACCCAGAGGCCCACAAGTTTTTCATAACCCATAGAATGCCTAGTAACTGACAAAAAGGAACAAAAATATGATGACAGTGTTTTTAATTAAATATAATATATGAACAGAATCACTGCTGTTATTTGTCATCAAGTGAGAGATAAAGAGAGACAGAACATTTTGTTTTGGAGAGGATCTCTTATTTATTCATTCATATAAAATGTTGACCAATATACCTTACATGGAATTATTTTTTTAATGTGTCAGTGTGGTAGCTCACTCCTTCCATTTAATCAATCAATCAACTAATTAATTATACCTGCATGGGTGTTCTGTTTGCATTATATGTCTCTGTGTCATGTGCAAATTTTTGCACACATATGCTTGAAGAGGACAAAGAATAACTTGGGACCGAACTTAAGAGATATGCAGATAGTTGTGAGCCACCTTGAGAGTATTAGGTATTCTACCAGAGACCGCTGGTAGAGCAACTAATACTCTTCAAAACTTAGCTATCCCTCTAGCCCCTGCCTATACAATTTTCAATTTTTTATTTTGTGTCTATTTAAGTGCATGCATATATTTGGTCAAAAGATAACTGGCAGGAGTGTGTTCTCTCTATCTTGTGTCTCCCAGATGATCAGGTTTAATTATTGAAGCTGCATGGCAAGCAGCATTACCTGCTGTGTCATCTCACCTGTAAAATTTTAGGCTGTAAGTCTGTATCTTTTCAACTATAGTAAGGAGATGAACAAAATAAACACCTAATTTTTGAACTGCTTATTTTCTATTGGAATAACAAATATTGAACACCAGCTCTAAATAATACTAAAGGCTGGGATTGGGATAAAACCTTTATTTCCAGGACTTGGGAGGCATATGCGGTCAATCTGTGCATTCAGGCCAGCAAGAGCTGTGCAGCAAGAATCTATCCCCAAATAATAGATGATGATGATGATGATGATGATGATGGATGATGATGATGATGATGATGAAGTAGTATACATGACCCTTACTGTGTAGGAAATAATGATAGTATTGAGGGAATGAGGAATTAAAGTTAGAAAGTGATTTCTACTTTTTGTGGGTTGGTGTATATAAGTGACCTTTGAGGCTCAACCTAGTTAAGAGAGCTAGCAAGGAAAAGGAATGTAATTAAGCTGATGCAAGAAGTCAGAGCGAAGCATTATTTTGAGTTATAACATAGTGAAGAGTGTCCCTGGAGCCAGGGAAAGTAGGAAATAAGGAAGATTACTAGATTATCCCATATGATGTAGGCAACATTGAAAGTGAAAGACCTTAGAGAGTTTTGAAAAGACAAGTGGCATGCTTCGTGCTATATTTTATGAGAAGACTTCAACTTTCTGATAGTGACAATTGATTGATGTGGAAAAAAGCTGAGGTATGAGACTGTTGGAAAGATCAAGGCCTTAGATATAAATTTGTGTAGTCAAAAGAAATATGAGCATTTAGAACGTCTGATATATTATTTTTTTCTTGATTTAGTTTGTTTTCAGCTAAAGGACATTGAGATATATTTTATAAAGCTTTAAAAATATCTTAAAGTTCTCACAGCATTTCATGGAAATTGGAAGAATATGTTTATATTACATACATTTCATTTTGTTATTAGATGACTTTAATTACTCAATTTAAGATAAAAGGGAATGTTGTAATATGACATCATAACTCAGGCATAGCCATCTACTGCAAAATTGCTAGAAACACTGAATCTTCCACTCAGAACACACAGAATTATAGCTTTGTTTCATATTAAGATAATAGTGAAAGAATGATCATAGACAGTCAAAGAACAGAGATATTCTTACTGTAATTGCTTAAAACACGATTTCTCTGTCTTTAATGGGATGATAGCTACTCAACATAAGACAGGTCTCTCTTGACTGGATTTTGTAGCATTGTGAGATCACTTGAGACAGGAGTTTGTTTGGCTCGATCTTGTATCTTCAGCATTGCTAGCATATCATTTTGATATTCAAAAGTGCTTTCACACTATGAATGTAGGAGTGAATTAATTATTATGCAGTTTTATACTTATCGCTCAGGTCAATTGAAAATTCAACACAAGCATAACAATAAGCAAAACCCCACAAACCCCAAAAGTAATTAATTGAAAAATATATTGGCATAAGTATTCACATACAACATTCCTGAAGTTTTTCTAGAAAAGTTTTTAGAGATATTCCACATGAAATAGGCAAAAAGAGAGTCTACTACTGTATGAACTGTTGAGCATAATTTTCCATTATAAAATGTAGCTGCAAGGTATCCTAGCCTTCTCTAACACACACACACACACACACACACACACACACACACACACACAAACACGTGTAAATGCACATCAACATAAAGAATCATTTAAGACTCTTCCAAATAAAAATTTAAATCTTTAACAGGTTCTCCAAATGCTGAACTGAAGTAGATCAATTTTTGAGTTACATGACAGAGAAGTAGATTAATTATAAAGGAATAGAAATAATTTCTTGAACAACTCATCCATCAAAATTTGTCAAAGATTACACCAAAATTGTAACATTTAAATTAATCTACACTGTACTCTGATAAGCCTATTCAAAAATAAAAAAATTCCACAGTAGTAAATATTCATTAAATTTATTACTATACATGTAATTGTAAACACTATTATTGACCCTTCTATAAATCATTGCCAAAACCATGTGTGCTAGCTACCTACTATGGTTTGTGTTTAGTTAAATCACATTGAAATGTGGTTCCCAATGTAGTGATGTTTAGATCACCGTTCATCACTAACAAGAACGTAGTTCTTTCTGGAATAGATTGGTTCTCATAAGAGGGAGAGTTTATGATGAGTTTAGACTTTCTGTTTCCATCTGATTTTGTTTCTTTTGTTTCTTTCTAATGCACCTGTTCTTCCTTCTTTTTTTTCTTTCATGGGTGGATAAGCATGAAAACTCTAAAAGGCAAAAAAAAAATACTAGATTCATGAGCATTGATTTTCAGAAATATGGAAACAACCAAAATTCTTTTTTTGTTAATTATACATCAAATGATTTAAAATGTATGACAATCCTATTTCTTTTACCATCTCATTGTTAAGGGCTATAATATAAAACTACCCATTATGTTATGAAGTCATTTATTCAAATAGGATGTTGGAAAACTTTCTAGCTCATTAAAAATTTAAAATAGATTTTTCTCTTTCCTATCTCTTTATTTACACATGGGTTTTAGAATGACTGGAGATATCTCATAGCAGAAATGACCATGAAATTATAACACATATATAGCATTATGTGTCACTTATATGATTTCTATAATAGTCAAGAAATTCTAATATTATTGTTCAAACTTGCCTTGATTGAGATAGCATGTATAGGTTTTCCAGATGTATCCGCATGACAATGTCACGGCATTAAAACACATCTAGGAATAGGCACAGATATTTATCAAGGTTATCTATCTTCTGTCTGTCTGTCTGTCTATGTAACATCTATCTATCATCTATCTATCTATCTATCTATCTATCTATCTATCATCTATCATCTATCTATGTGTCTATCTGTCTATCTATCTATCTATCTATCTATCTATCATCTATTATCTATCTTATAGACGTAGCCTCTTTATACATCCCTTATTGTCCTGGAACTCATGCTGAACCTAATATTGGCTTCAGACTGACAAAGATCCCCATCCTTTTGCTTCCTGAGTAATTACTCAGGTATTAAGATACATGACACAATTCCCACCTCTCAAGGTTTTTATATGTGAGATACTAATAACTTGCCAAAACAATCACACATGGTAAAACAAAATTCCTAGATGCAATGACAAAGATAATCTCTTAAAACAGTACTATACCTTGATAAATTGTTATATGCAGAGATTGAGATGACAATGTTAAGGCATTTGTTCAATTAATCAACAAATTTAATTAATGTTAATCATTGTAGTTTGGTGAGGAAATAAAGTACTCCCACTTCAGTCCATATCAGTGGTTCTCAACCTATGGGTCTCTACCCCTTTGTGTTGTATATCAGATAACTTGCATATCAGATATTGGCATTATAATTCATAACAGTCAAAAGTACAGTTATGAAGTAACAACAAAATAATCTTATAGTTGTAGGGGGGGGTCACCACAACATGAGGAACTATATTAGAGGATCACACAAATTGAGAACCACTGGTCTATAGAATTTCTGTATACCCATCCATACTCTTCTGTAATATGTTTTCATGAAGACATGTCCAATTGCTCTATAAAGAATTAATGCTTTCTGGGTTAGAGAGATAGCTCAGCTATTAAAAGCAAGGCTCACAACAAAAATATAAGAATTAATGTTTTCTGACATCTGTGATATATGGTTCTTTGTCAGAATTTATAACTTGTTTTTCCTCTCTTATACAATTCTCCTTATTTCAGAACTCTTTCTAATCACCATTCCATCACTGTTCATTGCTAAATAAAATACTTTATCAGGCAACAAACATACAAAAGATGCATTTAATAAAAGCAGATTCTGTACTATATTAGAGAAAGGATGAAATATGTTGATGGCTTCTGCTTTTCCTCTCTGATTTTAGAAATCCTTATGGAAATTCTATTTTCACTAATTTACCTTGGAAGCAGCCTCTCAAATCAAGGGTAAGAAACTTATGGTGCTTGCACAGAGTTGAGCAGTTTCTAATTTCATCTCTCCTTGATTTCCCAAGGTGCTACTCTGTGACAGTTTGCATTTTATCTTCTCCTCCTCCTCCATCAGTTTCCCTGGTTTCCCAAGCATGCTTAGCATTGGGATGAACTAAAAGTCATTTTCTTGTAATTAAATGAATTCAAAATGTAATTCACCAAGCAGAAAGACTCTAATCTCCTGTCAACAAATGTCCAATAATGCAGTATGTAAGGAGGAACTATCAAGTTTAAGCTCTACAGGTCAAGTGAGTGGGCTTTTAAAATATTTTTAAAATTACTAAAGTAGGATGTAATTTTTTCATACCATCAAAACAAAATATATTTTTGAAACTGAAATTATATAAAACAACATTTCTCTAAAGTGACAAGTTCTCATCAGTATAACAGGGAGTGATGGATGCCCACTATGGGCTGGCACAAAGGTTAGTGAAAAGAAATTTGGATCCCAACAAGAACAGGTATTCAGGTATGGAAAACCTGTGCTGCCATGAAGACGTTATAATAAATATTCCCTTTCTCATCTTTTAATTTTATCTCTCTATCTCAAAGTAATTTAAACCACATTTATGATTGCATAACTTCATTTTTCACTGAGAAATCAAAGGCTTAATAATCTCTCCATTTCATAAAGTACTCATCTTTTTTAAATCTTTGACAACTTCATGCATGCATATACTAAACTTTTGGCCTTTCAAACCACTAATAACTCTCTTTAAATTCTCTCACATCTGAAACTTTTCTTCCTCACAAGTGTCCTCCTACTATGATATCGTTTTATCCTTTAACATTTTTTTTGATTGTCACTTACTATTTTTTTTATTGTTCTTATTTTACATATCAATTCCAGTTCCCTCTCCCTCCCACCCTCTGTCTCTCCCCACCCTCCCATGCCCCTAATATTTTTAGTGATTTATTTTTATTTTATGTACATTCATTTTTTTTTATTTTTTTTGCCTTCTTCTGTGTCTGTGTGAGGGTGTGGGATCCCCTGGAACTGGAGCTACAGGCAGGTGTGAGCTTGCATATAGATTTTGGGAATTGAATCCAGTACTGATGAAATAGCAGACAGTGTTCTTATTGGCTAAACCATCTCTCCAGCCACTTCCTCTTTTTTCTTATTTTGACCTATTTAGTTAACTAAAGATTGCTTGTATGAGCAGGAATATACTTGCTTGATGAAAAACTAGCAACTGTAAAGTGGGGACAACACTGAAGAAAATACCACCCTATCTTTCAGTACCCAGTAACATCCCATGGTGCCTTGAAGAGAGATGGGACTTCATGGTTCTCTTTGGCAATCATGAAGAGATAACGACTGAAATAATCTTGCACACTTCTTGTTGAGATACTCACAGCTACAGAGGGTTTGTGAGTGTGATAGATATTGTTCTGTGACACTTCTTCCTTTCTTTTGAATCTTATCTTCCTTCTTTCTCTTCTTTCAGAGGTTCCATGAACTGTGAATGAAATTATACAGGTATTTGCCTAAGAAATGAGTGCCTGATAGTCACTTACTACAAGCAATTCCAAATTATGCATCTCCAAAGTAAGCACTTATTGTTTCCAAAATGAACTTCTCTAACAAATATTAATAACACTAACCAATAGATAAACACAAATTTGCCAAAGACAGTGTGAGACCATTATCCTTTAATAGAACAACAGTTGTGTATGCTTTCTTGGGTTTAGGATCTCCATAAAGATGGACTCTTAACTAGGTATGTGGTACTGAGTATAAGTGCCTTCTTTTATAGCAGGTCAAAAACCCAATCATAAAGCACTTGGTTAGCCCTAAATAACCATACCACTCACATACCCATTAGCATTTCTTGGCAGGAATATGGTTATTCTAATGACTGGCTGTGCAGATACCTGTTGTGTAATACCAATGTTGATTTTCTTTCCCCAGCTGATTGTATAGCGACTCCCAGGTGTCTGAAAGTTATCCAGTATAAAGTAAGCTGTCAACACATATCCAGGTAGATGTCTGGATGTTGAGCAAACCTCAAATGTGGAACTTTGGTCATAGGGCCTTAAAATGTTGATCTTGTTGGCACTCAAGATTATTGACACTAGCGTGTAATATTTTAACAATAATCTGAGGCTTCTCTAAACAGTGTTGATCATAGGTAAGTTTGCTATATTTCACACTAGGGTTCTCATTTACTAACCTGTGTCTTCTAAGAAGAGCTTTGATGAATGATGCAGTTTCCCATTTGATAATAATAAAAAAAAAAATAAAGAGAAAAAGCGTTTTTCAACTGACTTATAGCATAGTAGATAATTTTCTTAAACCTTAATTTTCTTTAACTCTTGCCCCAACCTCTGTTATCATCTGTCTCCTATACTTAGCACTTCTAAAAGCTTTCTGTCCATGGTATCCCCATTTGCATTTTAATATGTGTTCTGTCTAGTCCTTCCATTAAGTGCTTTTATTTTTTTCTCTCTTCTCCATCTAAAATTCAAAACACTCTTTTGAGTTTCTTAGCCTGAGGCACTCCAGTTTCAACATATTAATCTAAGAATTTCAAGGTAGAATCTACATTTAAACAAGAAATTAAAAAACTTTTTTAAATGAAATTTTGGTTATATCAGTTTTCCTTTCTCAATTTTCCCTACATCCCTTCTATTTTGTCTCTCTGTACTTCAATCATAATTTTTCTAGGCTCAATTACTTTACAAATATTTAAATTTCATTTTTCTTTGTACTTTAATTCCATTATATAAATGTACTATGAGTACATTAGCACTTCATCAATAGATGGTTATATAGGCTGTCTCTACATTTGTCCGTTATGAATAGGGTAGAGAACAAAAACATGTATATGCAAGTGTCTTTATTTTTGGGTTTTTAACTAGGTAGCTCACTGGAGTTTAAGGTTATTTGGAGGGTGATGTAGAAACCTAGAAGAGTGGAAATTCCCTGGAATCTATGATAGTGAACTAGGAAACTCTCCTCATAATAAAGTATACAAAGTACACAGAGCCCAAACTTGGCTGTCTTTTGTTTTTTGTTTGTATGTTTTTGTCTTTTTAGTTGTTGTTTGTTTATTTGTTTGTTTTTGATTTTTGTTTTGTTTTGGCTTGGTTTGTATGTGGTTTCATGAGACAGGTTTTGTCTGTGTAACAGCCCTCACTGCCGTATACCTTGCTCTCACTCTGTAAACCAGGCTGACCTCGAGCTCACAGCGATTCTCCTGCCTCTGCCTCCCAGTGCTGGGATTAAAGGTGTGCACCACCACCACCCAGCTTGGTTCTGGCCCCTGTCTAAGCTCTTAGTAGAGGAACTCACACAGCCACAAAATCTTTAACTTACAATCTGATCTGACTACAACATGTGCTGCGGAAGATTTATAATGATAATTCTGCTGTCCTCATAGGTCTTATGCCTAGACCAAGCGTCATCAGGGGAACAGTGGGGAGGTATCCAGGAACTGATCGAAGCAAATTCAAAGACCCACAGTCAAACAGTCCTTAAATACAGGAGAAACCTAAAGAAAAGGAAAAGGAAGCCAGAGAGGTTGAAGACACCATGAGGACACAACCCACAGAGTCAACTAAGCAGGACTCACATGGCTCACAGAAACTAAAGCAAAAAATACAAACCCTGTATTGGTCTGAGCTGGATCTCCTGCATATAAGTCATGGTTGTGTAGCTTGTTCTTTCGGGACTCCTAACAAGGGGCAATAGGGTATACCAGACTTTTGACTGTGCTTGAGCCCCTTTTATTCCTACTGGGTAGCCTCTTCCAGCCTTAATACGAGAGTTTTTACCTAGTCTTAGTGTATCTTGTTAGGTTTTGTTTGGTGAAACTTGGGAGGCCTGTTTTTGTTTTTGTTTTTTGTTTTGTTGTTGGGAGGAAAATGGAAGAAGAGTAGGTCTTGGGAAGAAAGGAGGTAGAAGAACTGGGAGGAGTAGAGGAAAGAGAAACTGCATTTGAGATACAATGTATGAGAGAATAAAAGTTTTGTGTTTTAAAGAATAAAACCCTAAATTAATTGGGGGGTGACCGCCACTAGTATTTCCACAGTAGGTGCCCCAAAGTATAATCCTGTCAGTGATGTATAATTGCTTCCCTTTGTCATATCCACACTAGCATTTTTTCTAATATTTTTTAAATGTGATGAGATGGAATCTCAAAGTAATTTTAATTGCCATTTCCTTGATGCTAAAAATTAAATCATACATCTACTAGTCATTTTATTTCATGTTTTAACAACTTTGATCAATTTCATGTCCCTCTTATAAAATATATTATTTTGTTTTGCTTGAAAATATTATTTATTCATTTCAAGGAATTCATGTCCTAATTCTAGTTGCATACTTCATATATTTGTTGTTCTTTGATTTAGAAGAGATCCTGCATCTTCCATTCATGCTATTCTAAAATTACTCATTTTTCTTGAACAAATAATTCAGTTCTTTCATGTTGCCTCCAAAGTTTGATATTTTGTCATCCATGACTAGAGCCATGCCAGGTATGATGATGTCATGAGCAGCTGGATTGGATTTAGGAATAAAATAGTGGAGATTACATGAGGTGAGGCTGTGGTGAGAAAATTACCTGGCATTTATAAAGTACAGTACTCAAGCTAGGTCTGTGATGAGAGAAGGCCTTACCCCATTTGTGGTTTTTATTTGTTATTTATTTTGCATTATCTCACTATTGCTTGATATTTTTTACATTGCTCAATAAATCACATTCAGATCTTAATAAATGAAAGGAAGAAGAACAACACACACAAGTTCACATCATGCACATGCATGTACATATACTCTGAGTATGTGTGGAAGATTTTATTATTTAATCATTTATAATCTTTGCCTCTGACCTCTTGTCAGGACAGATAAGCTTCACCCACTTTACTTACAGATCTTCTAACTACATTATTTCCACTGGAGAGTAGAATGTGATCATCATTTTATATTTTTTCTTTTATTAAACTTTTCCCAAGAATTTTGCATTCCCAGATAATATTGATTTCCTCAATGAGAAGATATGCATGGTTTTCTTTATTTTATCTAAAGTCCTTAGAATTTGTGTTTGGATGTTAGTATATTGTAATAAATCATCATAACTTACTACCAAAGGAAAACTGTGTATTTTTGTAGCTTTCACTGTAAAATGGACATTATATGCACCCTTTTACTTAAACTCCAGTGTTGAGAAATGAATTTTAATGTGCATCAAAGTTGCAAAGCGGATGATTTGTAATTTCTGAACCACCCATTTTTCAGGAAACAAGGAGGTGTGACTGGAAATAAAGAGACTTCCAGGAAACAATAGCCATTCTACACCCTTGCTGTAGTGACAAAACACCAAAGCACATAAAACTGTATAAAATATTTTTATTAATAATATAATTTAAAAATATTACATATTGATCCCAGTTTCCTCTCCCTCCCTCACTCACTTCCTCCCTCTTTCCCTCCTTCTCCTTTGACATGCACCCTGGCCACCCTCCCCTCCCATCCCCCCACCCCCATTACACGTGTAGGGCTATGCTGTCCAGGTTGGGTCATGCAAATCTGTCAAGTCATTTGAAGTACGGGGACTAGGACTTCTCTCCTGTCTCTGGGCTATGGGGGTATCCCTCCATGGGGGATGTATCTGCAAGGTCCTTTTGTGCACCAGGAATACATCCTGAGTCTACTCGTCCCTCAGACTGCTCAGTCCTTTTAGCTGAGACCCATATTCGGGGGTCTGAGTCAGTCCCATGCTGGATTCCCAGCTATCAGTCTAGGGGGGACATTAGCTCCTCCTTGTTCAGGCCAGCTGTCTTTGTGTGTTTCTACAACAAGGTCTTGTCCACTCTCTCTCGATCTGAATTCTAGTTCAACTTAGTTTTTAGTTATGGGTGTTTGCTTCTGTTTCCAACAGGTACTAGATGAGGGCTCCATGATGATGGACAATTTAGTTGATGATCTCACTATAGGGAAAGGCATTTATGGTAGCCTTTCCATGGTTGCTCTAATTGTTAGTTGGAATCAGGTTTGTAGGTTTCTAGATATTTCGTTATGTTCAGTTTTGTCTTCAAACCAATAATGGATCCCTCTTTTTTGTCTCTTTCTCTCTCTCTCTCTCTCTCTCTCTCTCTCTCTCTCTCTCTCTCTCTCTCTCTTCTGTTTTCTATTCGTACTCTGACTCAATCTTCCTAGTTGCACATGCTTTCCTCTCCTCCCCTTCTCTTTCTCCTAGTTCTCTCTCCATTCACTGCCCCCCCCCACTTCCCCTGTGCTCTGGGGTACTTTTCCTTCCCAAATTGTTAGGGACCATATATGAAACTCTTAGAATACACCTTGCATCCTAGTTCCTCTGGTGGTGTGAATTATAGGCTGGTGATCCTTTGCACTAGGTCTAAAATCCATATATGAGCGAGTACATACCTTGTTCCTCTTTTTGTGACTGGCTTACCTCATTCAAGATGGTTTGTTGAAGTTCCATCCACTTGCCTGCAAATTTCAAGATTCTGTTATTTTTTTTCTGCAGAGTAGTATTCCATTGTGTAGATGTGCCACATCTTCTTTATCCATTCTTCAGTTGAGGGGCATCTAGGTTGCTTCCAGGTTCTTGCTATTAAAGATAATGCTGCTATGAACATAGTTGAGCACATGTCTTTGTTGCATAGATGTGGGTCATTTGGGTATATACCTAAGAGTGGAATTGCTGGGTCCTGTGGTAAGCTAATTCCCATTTTACTGATGAACCGCCATACTGATCTCTAAATTAGCTGTACGAGTTAGCACTCCCACCACCAGTGAAGGAATGTTCCCCTTTCTCTACATTCTTTCCAGCATAAGTTGTCATTGGTGTTTCTAATTTTAGCCATTCTGGCAGGAGTAAGATGGTATCTCAAAGTTTTTTCATTTGCATTTCCCTGATAGCTAAGGATGTGGAACATTTTTTTTTTTTAAGTGTCTTTCAGCCTCTTTGATTTCCTCTATTGAGAATTCTTTCTTCAATTCTGTAACCCATTTTTTAATAGGGTTATTTGGTGTTTTGTTGACTAGTTTCTTGAGTTCTTTTTATATTTTGGAGATCAGCCCTTTGTCAGGTGTAGGCTTGGTAAAACTTTTTTTCCAGTCTGTGGACTGCCGTTTGGTCTTGTCCACTGTGGCCCTTGCCTTAGAGAAGCTTCTAAGTTTGAGGAGGCCCCACTTATTAATTGTTGATCTCAGTGTCTGTGCTACTGGAGTTATGT
Source organism: Cricetiscus sungorus (assembly GCA_030556225.1). Taxonomy (NCBI): domain Eukaryota; kingdom Metazoa; phylum Chordata; class Mammalia; order Rodentia; family Cricetidae; genus Cricetiscus; species Cricetiscus sungorus. Next base: position 39,426,582 of record JANBXA010000600.1, read on the forward strand.
TCAGGAAGCAGTATCCTATACGAATTTGTTCAGGGTATCTCCTACTTTCTTTCTAAGAGATTCAGTGTGGCTGGATTTATATTGAGGTTTTAGATCTCTTTGGACTTGGAAATATTTTTAAATATAGTGTTATTCATGTAGTCACAGTTCTTACTCATTGATCTTAGTAACAGGGTATCTTCCAATTTCAACCAAAAACTTAGGAAAAATGTTGATATAACCTGTTGAAAATAAGCTCTCAGAACATAATAATCAGATATGAATTTCTGTGAGTCAATTAAATTGTGTAAAAAGACTTCTTAATTGGTCTAGATAATAAAAGGACAGAATCAGATATAGAGAGGAATGCTGAACAATGAGATGGAAGGAGCGACCAGAGCACACGCCTTACCTCTGAAGTGTCTCAGTAGAGAAGAGAACAATTTCCTATTTCTCTCTTCTTGTATCCTGTTTCTGCCCAGCTACATCACTTCCTGTCTGTCTATACAGACCTCCAAGCCTATATGTTTAGCTTGTGGCAAGCTCCATTTTTTTACCCACACACAAGCTTTATTTGTGCAAGAAAGATATCACCACATGCTCCCCCTTTTCTCTATTTTTTTAAATTCAGGCTTTGTTTGTGCAAGACAGCTATCAGCACAAATTGTTTGGAAATTTTGATTTTATGACAGCCGGTTATAACATAATAGTTAATTAAATAAATCAGCAGGTCACATGTTTTAAAATCTGTCAGTTTGGCAGAAAAATATTTTGTTCATGATAGTAGAATACAAAACAGACAGCAGGTGAACTCAGGTTTTGAGAGCATTGCTTTAAAACCTTAGAAAACACATTTTATATATAATTTAACCTGACAGAATATATAAAATGTTTTCCCTGTCAAAGAAAGGTGATACTGTTCATTTTAAATGAAAATGATAAAGAAAGTAAATGTTCTCAAATATCATAGGCATAAGGGTACAAGAGCATAAGTACTAGAAATAAAAGTCTCCCACAAATTGTTTTATAAAAAATAAGAGGAAAAGCATTGACGTGCTACTGTTCAGTAGACAGCAGCAAAATAAAATACATATGTATGCATATATAAATATGACTTTTGTCTGTCTTGCAACAAGTGTCATTTTAAAGGTTGTAATATTTATTTTTTGACAAAAATGCCCGTGAAATGAATAATTTCTAAAATTTAATAAACTACTATGTGACAGAACATGTGTTTACACTCTTGCTGAAAACACCAATCCAAAGTTTGAAAAATTGAATATATGGATATATAGTAACAACAAATCTTGAGAAATGAAAACAGAACACATGTGAATATCAAAAGTTATTTAGTATTTATTTACCTATCAGAACAAACCTTATGATATTTAAGATTAGATAAACATTATCTCCTGGCGGTATAGAATCTAGACTAACTTATATCTTCACACCAATTAAGGAAAAAAGAGATATTAATATACTGGTGGGCATATCTTAGTTAAATTTAGAAAAGAAAATATAAATATAATAGGACTGTCTGACTTAATAGGTAGTAGGAGGTTTTGTGTGAAGACCTAAATCGAAGCCCTGGGAGAACTTTCTTTTAAAAGAAATATCAGAAATTATTATATTATCAACTAATATACTATCTAATTTAATCTTAGATAAAAATATTAGCAAATAAATTATTTTAAATTAAAAATATCATGTACAAATATCGATGATAATATAATGAAGCACTTTCCATTGGTTAAAAATAATTGGAGTATCAATCTCAGGCCTTTAGCAAAACATTGTGGCACATGACCTACAGCCATATATCCATTCCCAAGAAACTCCATAAAACCTAATTCTTATGGAAATTCTCAGCTTCTCTTTCTAACTCATCTCAATTCATTTCTGAAATCTTTCATCTCTGACAAGGACACAGGTAGTGGAATCACACCATTCTTCCCATCTTCCTCTATAATCTCACCATCAGTCTCACAAGTGACCCTCTTGCCAAGTCAACTTCATTAACTGGAGATTTCAACCTTTGTTAGATCCAGTGCCCATCTAACCTCTCAGCCTTGTCTTTTCCTTACTTCCCTTCCTTAATGCAACCTACATACAGGTTCCCCACTTCCTGCCATATGTCCAAACATTTTAGAAGTGAATGCAAATTAAATACAACAAACTGCAACCACAACATGTTCAAAGATATGGGACAAATACAGTAGTTTTAAAAAGAAAGTTTAGTCTAAATGTGAAAAAGAGAGAGGAGGGTTCTATATTGGGAACTTAATGGTATATCTTAAAATCCCAGAACCAAAGATGAAACAAAATACAAAAGGAGCAGATGGAAAGAAATTAACTTGGGGCTGAAATCAATAAAATAGAAATAATACAAGAATCAATGAAATGCACAATTTGTTTTATTTTTGAGAAAAAAAGCAGTATTACTAATAAACTCTTAGGAAAATTAATTTAAAGACACATAAATTAGAGATACCACCAATAAAGTGATGATATTCAGAGAATCATATGAACATAATTTAAAAAATTTATATTGCAACAAACTGGAAAAAATCTTACAAAGCTAGATAAATTTCTTGATACATATATATATACTACCTATCAAAGTTAATCACCATAGTACTAGTGAAATAGAAACAATAACTAAAATGCTTCCAACTCCCTAAAGCTCAGAGACAGATGGATTCTGTGCAGAATTCTACAAGATTTTCGGGAAATAATGAATGTCAACACTCCAGATAGATTTAGACAAAATGGAAACAGAAAGAATGATCCTGATAACTACACCAAACAAAAGTTGAAGAGAGAACAAAAATTACAGACCAATTCCCTTACTAATATGAATGCAAATTTTATCAACTAAATAAAAACTGAATCCAAGAACACACCAAAATAAAATCCAACATGATCAAGTAAGCTTCATTCATTCCAGAGAATCAGGAATGATTTAGCATGCGTAAGGCAATAAGTGTATTCTAACACATGAACAAGATAAAAGACAAAAGCCACAAGACCATCTCACTAGATGTTCATAAGGCATTTAGAAAATCCCAAAACTTTCAAGATAAAAATCTTATAAATTTTATGGATATAAGAGGCAAACTTAAGATGCTAAAAGTGATTATACAGTAAGCCTATATCCAACATGAACCTAAATGGAGAGAACCTCAAAACATTTCCACTAAAGCTAGACAAGGTTTTTCAATCTCTCTAGATCTATTCAATATAGAAGTGGACATCATCCTACTCACCCTTGGTCCTGCTGGCCCCCACTGCTAAGGGTGAGCTTTGGGCCACAGTGTGAGTTCAACACCCCTTCCACCTCCTTGGAACTTCATGGGTCTTCTCAGAGTATGCTGGACCTGCCTATCCATGAGGGACCATATTGTCCTGTACTCACCTGATCTTTGGGCCCAATTGCCTGTGATCTGCCTGTGTGTTTGAGACGATCCTGAGCCTGCCTTGCCCACATCATTGGCCCTGCTATGGCCTCTGCTTGAGAGACCTCCAATAAAGCTCTGATCATCCAAAGTTACAGACAAAGAATTCCTGAACCTACTACACCCACCTGGAGAGCACAGTAGATAGAGAGACTCCACCTTCACCCACAAGAAGAATAAAAGGGAAGACAGCAATGCAAGAAAACACCCATCAATAAAAAAGACCAATATGACACCACCAGAATCTGAGAACTCTACACCAATTAGACATGAACACACAAAAACAGATGAAGCAGAAAAGAATAACTTAAAAAAATAACTTCATAAAAATGATAGTGGCCCTCAAAAATGATATGAGAAAATCACTTAAAGAACAGGAAAAAATAACAAACAAAAAATGGAAGAAATACAGGAAGAGAACAAGAAAAAAATTGCAAGAAAGGAACATATCTCTTAAAGAAAGGAAAGCCAAGAGGAAAAAAAAAAAAAAATCAAAGGAATGAAAGAAACAATTCAAACAGTTCAAGACCTGAAAACTGAAACAGAGACAATAAAGAAAACAAAAATTGAGAAATGCTGGAAATAGAAAAACTGGGGAAATGATCAGGAACTACAGATGCAAGCACCCAAAATGAATACAAGTCATTTAAGAGAGAATCACAGGTGCGAAAGATAAACTACAGAAAATGGATTCATCAACCACATAAAATCTTAAGAAAAATAGATATAGGAGAAGGTAAAAAAGCTCAGCTCAAAGGTACAGAGAGTATATGCAACAAAATGATTGAAGAAAAATTTCCCAGTCAGGAGAAGGACATACCTAAGAGATCGATGACTAACGTATCCACCACCATGGAGCCCTCATTTAGTAGCTGGTGGAAAAAGAAGCAAACACCTACAACTAAACACTGAGCCAATCTGGAATCCAGATGCAGAGATGGAGGACAAGACCAGGCTGCAGAAACACATAGAGACAGCTGACGTGAACAAGGAGGAGATATGGGGCCCCCAGACTGATAGCTGGGAATCCAGCATGGGACTGACTCAGACCCCCTGAACATAAGTCTCAGCTAGAAGGCCTGAGCAGTCTAAGGGACCTCAGACAGTTGAACCAGGATGTATTCCTGGTGCACAAAAGGACTTTAGTGGCACATCTCCCATGGAAGGAAAATCCCTTAACCTAGAGACAGGAGAGAAATCCTAGTCTCTTCTCCAAGTGACTTGACAGATTTGCATGATCCTTCCTGAAGGCCATCACCCTACATGTGGAGTGGGGGGGGGTATGGGAGTAAAAGGGCATAAAAAGGTAGGAGAGAGAGAAAGAGGGAGAGAGAGGAAACTGGAATCTATACGCAATATATATATATATATATATATATATATATAGAGAGAGAGAGAGAGAGAGAGAGAGAGAACAAGAAGCATACTGAATGCCAAAAAAATAATAATATTAAGAGTAACGAAGGAAAAGGTCAAATAACATATAAAGGCAGACTTATAAAATTAAACCTGGATTCTTCATGGAAACTTTGAAGCCCAGATGGTCCTGGATACATGTTCTATAAATACTGAGAGTCCATGGATGCCAGTACAGGCTATTATACCCAGCAAAACTCTAAGTCGCTATAGACGGACAAAAAAAGACATTCAATGAAAAGTCAGATTTTCACAATACATATACACAAATCCAGCACAATAGAAAGTTCTTGAAGGAAAACTCCAAACCAAGTAAGTTAACTATACTCACAAAGACATAGGCAATAGATAATCCCACTTTACCAGAACCCAAAAGAAGAAGCAGGGCAAATATACTCACAATACCACCTCCAACAACAAATCTAATACAAACAAGAATCAATGGTCCTTACTTTCCCTCAATATCAGTGGTTTTAACTTGCCTATAAAAAGACACAGGCTAAAGAATGGATACAAAGACAGCATCCATCTTTCATCTGCATACAAGAAACACATAAATCCTTCAGAGACAGACATTACCTCTGGATAAGGGGTTGGGAAAAGATTTTCCAATCAAATCGACCCAAGAAGTAAGCAGGTGTAGCTATCGATATATCTAAGAAGTTAGACATTAAACAAAAATCAAAGGACATGAAAAAGTTCATTTCATATTCATGACAGGAGAAATCTATCAGTACAAAGTTTCAATTCTGATCATCTGTGCCCCTAATCCAAAAGCACCCACATTCCCCCCCAAAAAAATGCTACTAAAAGTCAAAGCTCACATAAAAACCTCACACACTCATAGTGGGAGACTTCAACATCCCACTTTCACCACTAGACAGGGCAAAAACTTAACAAAGAAACAAAAGAACTAACAGAAATTATGTTTAACTGATTTTAACAGACATCTATAGAATATTCCATGCAAACACAAAAGAATATACCTTCTTCTCAGCTTTACATGTCACCTTCTCTAAAATCAATCACATACTAGGCAACATTACAAATCTCAAAAGATACAAAAAAATGGAATATCCCACTGAATCTCATCATTCCACCATTCTTTAAAGTTGGATTAACAACAACACAAATTTCACAAAACCTACAAACTCATGGAAACTGAACAATGCCCATTGCACATGGAAACTGAACAATGCATGGTTTCATTATTCCTTGGTCAAGGAAGACATAAAAAATGAAATTAAAGATTTCCTAGAATTCAAGGAGAAAGAAGACACAACATAACTAAACCAAAGGGCCACTTTGAAAGCATCGCTACAAGGAAAGTTCATTGCACTTAGCGTTCCTATGAAGAAACTGGAGGATACTCACATTAGAGAATTAGCAGAACCACTGAAAGTCCTAGAACAAAAAGAAGCAAAATCACCACAGAGTAATAGAAGCCAGAAAATAATCAACTTAAGGGCTGAAATCAATAAAGTAGCAACTAGGAAAACAGTACATGGACTCAATGTAACGAAGAGTTGCTTCTTTGAGAAAATCACCAAGATAGACATCCATTATCCAAGCTAACCAAAAAAGCAGAGAGAGAACATACAAATCAGCAAAATCAGAAATGAAAAGGAGAACATAACAACAACCACCGAGGAAATGCAGATAATTTTCAGGTCATTCTTTGAAAAACTGAACTCCAGAAAATTGGAAAAAATCAAATCAAATGGAGAAATATATGGATAGCTATCACTTATTAAAATTAAATCAGGAACAGATAAACAATTTAAATCCCTAATGAAATATCAGTGTCATTGAAAGCCTCCCAACCGAAAAAAAGAACAACAAAAAAAAAAAAAAAAAAATTAAAAAGCAAACAAACAAAAAAAAGCCCAGGGTAGATTGCTTTGTGCAGAATACTACAAAAAATTCAAAGAACAGCTACTACCAATAAAGCTCAAATTGTTCCACACAATAGAAGCAGAAGGTTCAGTTTCTAACTCTTTTTATGAGGCTACACTTACCTTGGTACCCAAGTCACATAAAAACACAACTATAAAACAAAACTACAGACCAATATCCCTATGAACACTGGTGCAAAAATACTCAATAAAATACTCACAAATAAAATCCAAGGTCACATCAGAGAAATCATCTACCATGACCAAGTAGGCTGCATTCCTGGGCTGCAGGGTGGTTCAACATATGAAAATCTATTATATAAGCAAACTGAAAACGAAAAATAATATGGTCAGTTCACTAGATGCTGATAAAGCTTTTGAAAAAATCAAATATCCTTTCCATATCTATTCAATGTTGTACTTTAAATTCTAGCTAGAACAATAAAACAACAAAAGGTGTTAGAGGGAATACAAATTGGAAAGAAATAAGTCAAACTTTCACTATTGCAGATGATATGATAGTTTATATAAGTGACCTGAAAAACTCTACCAGGGACATCCTACACCTGAAAAACACCTTCAGCAAATTAGCAGATTATAAGATTGACAACAACAAATTAGTAGCCCTACTATTTTCAGATGATAAATGGGCTGAGAAAGAAATTAAAGAAGCATCACCCTTTCCAATAAACACAAACAACAGAAAATACCGTGGGGTAATGCTAACCAAACAAGAGAAAGACCTATAAAGCAAGAACTTGTGTCTTTGAAGAAAGAAATTAAAAAAGATTCCAGAAAATGGAAAGATCTCCCATGCTCTTGTATAGGTAGGATAAACATTGTAAAAATGGTAATCTTGCCGATAGTAATCTACAGATTCAATGCAATCCCAATCAAAATTCCAGCACAATTTTTCACTGACCTTGAAAGGATATAGTAAAACAAAAGACCCAGGATAGCCAAAAAAAACTCTGTACAATAAAGGAAGCTTCAGGAGGCATCACCATTCCCGACTTCAAACTATCCTATAGAGCTATAGTCCTGAAAACAGATTGGTATTGGCAAAAAAAGACAAATTCAAAAATATTGATATTAATCCACACACATATGAACTCCTGATTTTTGACAAAATAGCAAAAATTATACAATGGAAGGAGGAAAGCATCTTCAACAAATGATACTGGCACAACTGGATGATGATATGTAAAAGACTACAGATTAATCAATGTGTGTCATCTTGTATAAAACTTAAGTCCAAATGGATCAAAGACCTCAACATTTTAAATCCTGAATCTATTAGAAGAGAAAGTGGGAGGTACCCTTGAACAAATTCGTACAGGAGACCACTTTCTGAATATATCATCAGTATGGGGGCACTGAGATCCACAATTAATAAATGGGACCTTCTAAAACTGAGAAGCTTCTATAAGATAAAGAACACATTTGACAAGACCAAACAGCAGCCCACAGACTGGGAAAAGATCTTTACCAATCTTAAATCTGACAAAGGGCTCATCTCCAAAATATACAAAGAACTCAAGAAACTAGTAAACAAAACACCAAATAACCCTATTAAAAAGTTGGGTACAAAACTGATTATAGAATTCTCAATAGAGGAATCCAAAATGGCTAAAAATTACTTAAGAAAATATTCAACATCACTAGCCATCAGGGAAATGCAAATCAAAACAACTCTGAGATACCCTCTTACTCCTGTCAGAATGGCTAAAATTAGAAACACCTATGACATCTTATACTGGAGAAGGTGGAGAAGGTGTGGAGAAAGGTGATCATTCCTCTGCTGCTAGTGGGAGTGCAAACTTGTACAGCTATTTTGGAGATCTGTAAGGCAGTTCCTCAGAAAAATGGGAATTGGTCTACCACAGAACCCAGCAATTTTACTCTTATGCCTAAATCCAAATGATCCACATCAATGCAACAAAGACATCTGTTCAACTATGTTCATAGCAGCATATCAGCATTATTTGTAATAACAAGAACCTGGAAGCAACCTAGATGCCCCTCAACTGAAGAATAGATAAATAAGATGTGGCACATTTACACAATGGAATACTACTCATTGGAATAAAACAATGGAATATTGAAATTCACAAGCAAATGGTTGAAACTTGAAGAAACCATCCTTAGTGAGGTAACCCAGTCACAAAATGAAGAGCATGATGTTTACTCACTTGTATATGGATTTCAGCCATCGAGCAAAGGATCACCAACCTTTAATTCACACCGCCAATGAAACTAGAATACAAGGAGAAACCTAAAAGATCCATACACAGGCCCTCACAGAAGGGGAAAGGAACAAGATCTGAGCATATTGGGAGTGGGGCAATGAGTGGAAAGGGAGTTAGGAGAAATAGAAGGGGAGGAGAGGCGATCATGTGGGATTAGGGAAATTGAGTCACAGAACGAATAGATGAGCAAAAAAAAGAGACAGAGAGAGAGAGAGAGAGAGAGAGAGAGAGAGAGAGAGAGAGAGAGAGAGAGAGAGAGAGAGAGAGGGACTGTAATAGAGTGAGCTATTATAGGTTTTAAGAGAAAACTGACTCTAAAGAAATGTTCAGAGACCTACAAGGATGACCCCAACTAATAATCTGTGCAACAGAGGAAAGTCTACCTACCCTGATAGTGAGATTAATAACTAATTTATATGCCATCATAGGGCCCTCATCTAGTAGCTGATGGAAACAGAAGCAGACACCCACACCTAAACACTGAGCCAATCTCTTTGAAACCAGTTGCAGAGAGGGAGGAGTGATAAGCAAAGTTGTGAAGACCAGGTACAGGAACCCACAGATACAGCTGACCTGAATAAGTGGGATCTCATGGACACCCAGACTGATATCTGGGAAACCAGCATTATATTTACTCATACCCCTGACTATGGGCCTCAGTTAGAAGCCCTGAGCAATCTAAGTGACCTCTGGCAGTGGAACCAGGATATATCCCTGGTGCAAAAATGGACTTTGGGAACATATTCTTCATGGAGAGATACTCCATTAGCCTAGAGAAAGAAGAAAAGGTTTAGACTTTACTTCAATTGACTTGACAGATTTTGTTTTTCCCTATAATCATTAAAGATATGACAAATACATTTTCCCAACTTGAACAACTGTATCAAATATTATTTTGTAAATTTATTTTCTAAAATGAAGTTCTTTTTTTCTCTGTAAAGTATGAGCTTGTTTCCTGAGATGTGTACTTTTATCTAAATTTAATTTGCATATATTAAATTGATTCATTCAAGGTTCATAGATGTCAGTTTAAAAAAAAAGAGAAAGAAATGGATTTAATTGTAGATAGAAGAGGAAAAGATGAGATGGATGAAAAATTTTAAAAAGAGAGGACAAACTTGAAGAAAAGATGAAATTTAAAAGTATGAACATTGTTAAAATTACAAAAGCCAAAAGTGGTCATTTAAATGCAGCTTACCTGACACTACTAAGATTTACTCACCATTATGCCGAAATAACTAAAAGATTCTTGATAAACAATACAATACTAAAATAATGGTTGTTTTAGGAAAGGAAAAGAAAATACTGGCCAGTGTTGGCATGCTGATAACAACCCTTGGCTGGGTATTGATATTTTCATTATCAAGTTGGACAGAAAGTTAGTCATATTCATATATTTGTTCAAATCTGAAAAAGGATTTCTGAGAGCATCAGCTACCTTGTAAGAATGAACCTTCTACACATCAGTAGTGTGTGTTTTCTGAACAAGGCCATTATGATGAAAACTGTAATCACATTTCAGTAGCAGGTTGCTGTGAATTACCTAAAAGGCTGTTGGCAATACATCTATTTGGATGGATTCAGATTATCTAATATGGCTTTCATCTTGGGACATTCTCAGTACTTTATCTTTTTATCTTCAGTGATTTTTTAAAGAGAGGAGAGATTTTAAATTTTATTTTTAGTACATATAAGAACTATATTTTAGAATCAGCTATAAAACAACCAGTTTTCAAGAATATCACTTATTTTTTGAAGATGATATTTTCTGAAATATATTTTCAGATAATAATATATTGTGTCTGCAATCATTTGACCTAGAAAGTTTTTTACAGCATTATTGTTGATTTATCTATACATTCTGGAACACAGATTTAGTATAATGTTCCAACCCTTTTTCTTTCTATTACACTCACTAAAATTTCAGAATGTAAAAATACAATATTAAGGTAGCCGCCAGCAACAGATGGGTATTATTAGAATGCCGTATTTTCTCTAGTTGTCACTATCTTTGTGTCTATGTGATATGTAACCTGGCTTCTCTCTAATGAGAAGGAGAAATATTTTTAGGTTGTGATTATCTCTATCCTTAAGTATTCTTCATTAACACCATAGATTACCGAAAGGTCTTTTATTGGAAGCCCTCTTTAACATTTCATAATTTTGATCTGCTTGAAGTAGAATAAGGTTTAAAAAACCAAGCGTTATTAGATTTTGATTTATTAATGTATTAATGTTCCACCAAAAGCACTGATTGTAATGAATCTTTTTCAAGCTATGTTCTTGCTACTTGAACTACAGTGATATGGAAAAAATACCTATAAACAATGAGCTGTTCCCTTTACAAATGCCCACTGCCATGCAAGCTTCTATAAAGTCTTGCTTTCATGCCCACCCTACCTTGTAGTTTTAGAGTATAAAATGAGAATACAAGCTAGGCCCTGATCCAGTCTTTTCAGGAGTTGTCTTGGCATTATGTCCTCTGGGAACAACTCCTGTCCTCCATTGGTGTCAGAGTACTTATTTCAGGAAGATTCCCTGAATCATATTCTGTAGGCCCCAGAGAGATCTCTTTAAACTATATCCCAGGTGGTCTAGAAAGGCTGTTGATCTGGAACTTGTCATCCCTCTAAGGGTCTCTGGACCTGTTGTTTTTGATGGGATGCTGGAGGATGATCTCCTTCCAGAGACCCAGGACTGGAGTGAGAGAAGATAAGACTAAGCTGGATGTCAAGACCAAATGAGTTCTAGGTGTTGATAAGCAGGAACAGCTGATTTGTGGTTGATTACCCCTGGAGAAAATGTTTCCAAAGCATCAATGTTATTCTGAGATGGCACGGGTCTCCAAGGAAATGTTAAGTTGACCTCCAGGGAGACATACTAGAAATTTGAAATGGGATGTAAATCTTCTGAATGAATAGTGAATGGATATCTGAATTCTTGTCTCAAAAAATGAAAAAAAAACCAAACAAACAAGAATGAATATTGTGTACACTTTGAAACCTCAAAGCCAGGGACACACCTCTCCTAACCCTTCCTAAACAGTTCAATAGCTAGGAAACAAACATTCAAATACCTGAGAATATAGGGGCCATTCATATGTACACTTGAAATCCCAGAAATTCAAGGTATATGCTGAATTACCAATACTGAAAATTATTTTCTCTTAGTAAAATAAATTTTTCTCAATATTTGATCAAAATTTTCAGTGTAAAATCTTATTTCTTTCCTTTTGTTCAGATTTTATTTGTCATCCCATACTTTCTATAGGTTCTTATATATCTGGAATATTTTATTTTATTATAACATTCCTCACTTAAATACAACTTGACTAAACATCATATATTTTTGTGTGCAAAATTTTTGCTTGACGATGATTAAAAACATCACTGTAAAATAAATTCAAGGTTGGTTTTAAATCCTTTTTCACCTTTCTGATTTTTTCCTAATACTGTCCTTCTCCATTTATTAAATATTTGCATACCTTTTAAGTTAAATTTGGCTGAGAAAAATAAAGAATTAAAAAGGTTATAGCATAAATTACATAAAATATTGTTGGCTTTTCATGATTGTTGCACATATCTAGTCCAAAAAGCGTGAAGAATCAGCCGTTTTTTTGTTTTTAGTTCATAGTGTGTAAATATGTGTGTGTGTATGTATCAGTGTCCATATGAATGCATGTGTGTATGTGTGTGTATGTGTGTGTTACAGTAATGCATATACATGTGGATATAGATATACAACTATACCATAACATTCAGCATAAACTATATATTTAGTAATTTGCCATTTTCTCACAATACTATCTTAAGTTATTTCTATCTGTATGTAAAAATATTGCTATAGTCATTAAAATGAAATTAGAAAGGTACCACTTGATTGTGTTATGGCTAATTTTTGACATTGAATTGGTTTTCTTAATAGATAAAATCACTTGTGTTCATGTAGGGTGAGGCTGAATACAAGAATTTTCTGTAATGGAATGCTGGATGAAATTCTAAGAAATCTTGCCCTCACTTGTATTATCCATAATCTAATAAAGGGTTAATATTTATTTGTGATCGTATTACCCATTTATATTACCAATATGGAGCAATGCTGAAATAATTTCATCTTGGTGTCATTTTCTGTAAACATTTTGACTACCGAGAGCAAAAATTCTATACAGTTTCTTGTGCTTATATTTTTATTTTTCCCAACCAATTGAAGCAAAAGTACAACTAAATGTTTATAAATCTTTTCAGTTTATATTCATCTGTATTAAATATTTACCTATAGCATACTAATTAAAATTCCCTATTTCAAAATACAATTCTTCATTAATTAGTGCTATTTCTGTTCCTAGCTCTTTCGTAGCTAAAAGCATTTAAAAGTGTTTGATATTATTAAATTATATTATTTATGATATGTAATTCTTAGAAATTCAGATGTATATGAAATAAAGGTAATCTTTATGATATTTACTTCAGGTTAACCCTTTGTCACCATCATTGAATGCAATTCACAGGTTTTACATTGAGAGAATAATTGAGCTCTTTGATGGCTTTCCTAGTCTTTATTAAATATCTCCCTTATGCAGAATGACCAGACTTTTACTGCCTTAAAGAACTAAGTCAGGGCTAGATTGATTGTTCTCAGGTATGTGCTCAAAGCAGTGGCATCTTTATTAATGGAGTTGTCTATGGAACATAAACATGTTCTGTTGCATGCATCTTGCTTCTTTGCTATGTCTTAGAAACTTCTCTGGATTCTTCAGTTGATGCTGTCTTTTCTAATGTAAGTTAATTCATTATGACTCAGTTATAAAGAGATAAAAATTGAAAGATAATAAGGAACACAAACTCATCTTTGTTTGTTTCTGTGTTAAAGAATACACAATTCAGAATGTCAGATGTTGATTTGAAAATGTTCTAAGTCAAGTCTAGGCAGTAATTTAAGGGAAAAATGAAATTAATAAAAAGGAAAAATTATGTTTCAAAACCTTATCAAATTTACATATGTATTACTTATCTTGAATCTGAAACATCATTAAAGGGGACTATTCTGAAGTATTGGTTTCCACAGCATAGTATTATTGGGTGATAGTAGGAGTCTTGGGATTTATGTTATAGTAGAATGTTATTCATTAATTGGGGTCTTACTGAAGAAGGTAATGCTGGCATTATTGTCTTGATTAAAATGTTATTTACCATATATGCTCAAGTGGATATATATGGAAAAGCCTTTTGCCTTTGTAACAGGTATCTTTTCAGAATGGTGTCTACTAATGGAGGATATGTAATTCTAGTAATGAATTTGGCAGGAAAGGGTCAAAGGTGGGGAAAGTCCTACATAGAATGATCCATTCAGCTTACCTTTTAAGGTCAAGCTGGGATGGCCACAGAGGTAAGGGCATGAATGGAAACACCTACAGATTTATCTGACCCATTGGTGTCTCTATGTGTCACAGAATAGGCTGAAGGTTATCTTATTTATTCTGTTTCTTTTGCTATGTAAAGACCCTTTAATTACATGCAGTACTGTTTCTTCTTTCATAGGATTATATCCTGTGATAGTGGACTTTTATTTAGAAAGATCTTGCCTACTACAGCATTTTGGAGGGATTTATCTGGCTTTTCCTCAAAAAACTTTTCAGCATTTTAGTTTTATATTTTGAGATACATTTTTATTGTTTTTGAATTATGTGAATGTATACATGAGTGCAGGTACCCTCTGAGGGCAAAGACATTCAGTCCCCTTGATCTGTAATTACAAGTAGTTGTGAGCTACCTAACATGAGTGCTGGAACCTGGACTTGCAAGAGCAGTATGTTCCCTTAATTGTCAACACATCGCCACAGCTCTTCTTTCAGACTTTAAATTTAGTATGATTTTTAGAATTGCAATATCCTAATGAAACTTAATAACTGAGAATCCCGAAAATCCCCCAGGGACAATGGCAACAGCAGTTAAATAGAGCTAGAACAATACGGATGAATAAAAATTAAGCTGTCCTGCTGGACAATTACCCCTGTCAGAGATGTACTGTTGATATATTTTTCCTGCAATGAATTGTACTAGCACTAGCATTTGTGTTCTGCTAGTACATATAGTTCATGTCACTAATGAAGAGTTTTTTGTGAGGTTGTAAAATGCAAATAAAATCATTTATGTTTGGGTAAAATGGGACCATTAAAGGTAAAGATTATAGCATAGTCCTAAATCATTTAAATACCCAGATATATGTAGTGATGGAAATTGGATGGCTCCTGCTATGTAACTAAAATTATGACTAGTTACATGGCATGGTAGTCTTCATCCATATCACTCTAATCAAAATTCTTCATTTAACAGAAAAATGTGATCAAATCTTCACATGCCATATTGGGGAATCATAAAAATATTTGTAAATTAACACTTTATCTACTGAGTCCCAAGATCAAGGTAGACTTTTTTAAAATGATGGCAAGTATAAATAAGAGAGCATGTCTACTTTCTGTCAATAATTTCACTATACAATTATGACATATGGTTGTCATATAAATTTAGAGAGAAATCTGGAAAAACTATAGAAATGTATTAAAACTTTAATGAGGGCATTCTCAAATGCTAGATGAAGACATTTACAGAATCTATGAAGCAAGTAAAATACAATTATGTTGTCTGATATGGGCAATATTTCTATAATAGTAGGTAAAGAAATAGTAGAGTATAGAACACAGTCTATTACCACATATGTTGGATACAATTGAGAGCTTCCTTATTATTAGGGATAGACCATATTTTTATTGCAAAATATGGAGTATTCATGTTGTACTTGGTGATAGCTTTCTTTACTGTCTAGCATTCATAATGACAGAAAGATCTATGCAGACCTCTGAGAATTATTACAAATAGTGTTTGTCATCAATTAATCCTGAACATAATGCTGACAGAAAATTAAGCGAGATAAAAGACAAAAATGTGGCATAAACAGTTCTGAAAACAACCAACTACTTTCCCATTGAATTATATGTCAATTGGAGAGACAGGAGAGAACCCTTGTTTCATAGTATGGCAGAAATCAATGGATGTAGGTAATGAGCCTGAGTTGGGAATATTTTAATATCATTTTCATAAATGCAACTGGTGTCATGGTTAAATTGCCTTCTGCCCATTGTATTTATGTCCTCTTATTGCTTTTATTGTCAGATAGAGTTGAAGGGAACTTCTTTCTGCAGTGAATGGTAGTTAATATAGAGATTCATGCCTATTTAAATTGGTTGTAATAAGTGTTGACTACTGTAACCTATAATGATACTATGACACAGCAACCTGTGATGATTAGTGATGTCTGTGATGATTAGCTGAAAATGGGACATGTCTGCAAATAGTTTCCTTCATCCATGTGAATGAATAGCAATACCTGAACAATTGCTACACTCATTGTCCTCTGCTTATAGAATATGGTTGAGATATGACCATCAGCTTCGCTTCAATCTCCTGATGTCTTGGCTCTCCAGGTATGGTGAATAGTACCTTGAACAATGTGTCAGACTAAACTCTTTTTGAAATTGCTTTTGTCATGGAGCTTTATCAAATGGGCAAAGAAACTATGACATTTCAATATTCACAAAAAAGTGAAAAAAAAAAAACCAAAACATAAAAGTGCCTTGCATTCTCAATGGCTCTGGGTCCATCAGAAAAGAGCATAGAAAGGACTTGAGACAAAAAGGGGTTGAGTGAAGTATAACATTCCTCTGGTTAGACTTGAACATCTCTGCCTTGAATTAGCACCTATGATCATGTGAATGAGGTTCTCATGACCTAACAATATTCCTGTGAGGGCTCATAAAGCTGATTAGATTTGTGAGGCTTTCATGGGATTCCTATGAGACCCAATGTCTCACCAGCTTAACATGCACTGTAAGTGGATTATTTGGTTTGATTTTTTAGAATTGTGACTAATTGCTAACCTAAGCAGGAGAAACTGAGTAATCTATTTGCTTCTAGTCCTACAAATGAACACAATAAATTTGTTGGTTCCAAAATTGACCTTGTATCATATCTTTTGTTTGTTTATTGTCTTTGAATCCCTGCTATGTGGGGTTCTATATTTTTCTTTACTTCTTCATATGAAAAATAATACCACATTTTGTTAAAGCAATCATCCATTATGTACAATGAGTGATTCTCATATAAGTTTTTATACAAATGACAGATAAAATAAAAACCATCAATCCATGTTCAATTTTAGGTAAGAAACACTTGTTATTATGTTTATCACCCTAAAAGTTGAATTATATACTAAAATATCTAAAATAACATACAAACTTTTTGTTTGACAAAATTGTTGCTCTTGTATTTACTATTAATTTATGTCTTTTCATCATCCCAAGGTAGGTCTCAAATTTACAGCAATCTTACTCACAAGCTTTCCTAATGCTGAGACTAGAGGTATGCACACCACCATAGCTTAATATCATTGTGGTTACATTTGTGTCCAAAGAACTGATTCCAATCTTATAAATAACATTTCTACTATGTCAGAGAGTAAATAGGTACACACTCATTTTAAGAGCATAAACTGGTCAAGAAATTAATTTCCCTTCATATCTATTTATTTTTAGTTTAATTATTCTGCTCTGTGATGACTGAAAGGCCCAAAATATAAATTCACAGCAATATATTACTCATATATCTCATATATGGAAGAAAAAATGTTTCTTTTATAATAGACAAATTCAAAATATCAGTATACAGGGTCTTCTTAGATACAAAGGAATACCCACAAGTCCATATTTCACCTGGATATCAATTGGGATTCAGTAGATATTCTGAGATGCTACTGCAACATTCACGTGTTTTAGTCTGCAGGCAGAGACTCATTTCACCATCGTTTTACATCTGAAAGTTCAATCAGGTCTGTATTATCTCTCCACTTGTCTTTAAAGGCATATAAGCAAGATTTCCCATAAAACTTCAACTTCAAAAATGTTTTTATTAGAATGTCTTCATATCATAAACACTCTAAAGCCAGATGGTATTTAGATTCCTAGTAGCTTTCATGTCGTACTGTGCTACATCCATTGATCTTAACAATATAAATAATTTACAGTCTAGTATATTTTATCTGATTATGTAAAATGTCTCTGTTACTGTAGTAACTTAAAACTTACATGTGTATGAACAATTTCTTTTTGGATTTTAAGCAAGACTTAATATAAGGGCTGCCTAGTTATCTGTATTCATTTTGTTGCCTAAATATTCATTCTATTATAATTTTCCCCTCATTTGGAGTTTATCAACTAAAAACAGGAGTTTAAGTTCACATTGAACACATATGCATTGAGGACTAAAATATTCACAATGAATCTCTTATAAATGTACTGTGAATTTATTGATGTATTGCAATATTAATTACATATCTTGTATTTTACTAAAACTGAGAAATATGGAGAGAATTTTCATTAGTACATTAAAATCCAAGTTATTCATAGAAACCAAATAAGTTTTTAATGGCTATCAGTAAAGGAGTAATTGCAATTTAGAGCAGTGGAAAAGATGTGAGATTTCTGGCCTGCAGTGTAATGAAGGAAAAATAGGATTTGGGAACATCAAGGATAGGATGAACTGTGAATGTACACAGAGTGGTTACGGAATTCTAAATTCATTTAAGCTTACCTCTTTCTTGCATAGGCTGACAGAACCTGATTATTCACGTACTTTCAGAAATCCTCATCCACCAAGCATTCCATCATAAGATAAATGTGCACTAGTGTTTACTAAAATATATACTATGCATAAATATGATATTTATGCAGAATATCATTACCTTAATGCCAAAATGTTTAAGAAAACCAAATAGCCATTTTATTTGAAAGATCTTAAGACACACTTTTTGACAACATACTTATACTAAAAGTGTCAACCTTTAGAGGAGAAATTTACAAGAAGAACAATAGCCATGCACTCAATTCTAACTAATACATTTCCACAGCTGGGCTTCCTTTACGAAAAACCAGCCAGTGGCTTATTCATTTGTGTTTCAAGACCAGAGAAATGTTTGTACCATGTGCATTCTCTAGTCATATAATATAATGGAAACAGATACATGAAGGGGGATGTCAGACATTGGGAAAGGGGGTTGTGATAATGGAGAAATGGGGCTGTGGATATAGTTAATGGTAGAACAGTTGCTTAATAAGACTTGACATGAGCAAGTCTTTGGCATTCATTCTTATGAATACAAAAAAGGGAGAGCATTCTATTCAAAATATTAGAATACTTGAGGAGAAATATCATGAGTATAGCTGTATTTTATTGATGAGTTAGAATCTGAGTAGAGTTTGGAGACTTTTAGCTCACTGGTAGAGTGTTTGCCTAGAAAGTTTATGGCTCTGAATTCAGTCTTTAGTTACCTCCTAGTGGTGGAGGGGATACGTTTGATGGACATCTAGCACTAGATTTGTATCTCTTTTTGCATGCTATCTACAGAAACATATCATCTACAGCAAACTAGATTGAAGGTGAATTTTGTAGGTGTATATGTGTGGATCTTGTATGTTTGTAATGAATACATATACTCCTTTATATGTGTATGCACATAAGCATGAATGTGGATATTAGAATACAATGTTTTCTATCAGTCCATGCCTTTTTACCTTGTCTGAGACAGTACCTCTTTGCTACTGGGCAAGGAATGCAACCTGGGCCATTAGCTTTACAGAGATTCTTATGTCTCTAACTTCTGTTTCCCTATATGATGTTAGAGTTTCAGATTCTTGTGCTAGTTACTACATAAAGCTTATAGCTAGTTTCTGGGAATCTGATAATGGTCACTAGGCCTATATCACAAGGGCTTTATCCATTAAGCCATCTACCTAGGCAAATAAATGAGTCAATTTTGATTAATGGATTTCAATAGGAGTGTATTCATTTTCAGGAAAATTTCTCTGTTACACTGATGTTATTTTTGATGCTTGGATTGAATAAATTTGAAAATTGTTTTGACATATCCAGGGTTTTAATCCAAATCCAAAATAATATATACAATGGTGATATGTAAGAGTCTATAGAGACTAATGTATAAAGAATAATGCAAACACAGAGGCAGATACTGGTGTTCAAGCTGAGGATCAGAATAGAAAAGCTGTCATCCAATAGCTCTTATCTCTCCCAAGTTTGAAATGTGGATTCTGTCTTTCCTGTGACTAGAAACTGAATCTTACATGAGACCCTTCCATTTTTTCCTATAAAACCCTCTAGTGCTGGGATGAAAGGCATGAGTTCTGTTACTCTTTTAGACTGATTGACTCTCATGTAATGCTGAGTGGTCTTGAATTCGCAGAGGTTCATCTGCTTCCTGGGATTAAAGGTGTGTACCAACACTACCTGGAATCTGTGGCTAAATAGTGTGGTTAGTGTTTCATTCTCATCTCCAATCAAACTTCATTAAATCATAAAAAGAATATCCTCTCAGACAAAGAGATGACAGAGAGATGTATTTATGTTGAATGAAGGAAGATCCACACTTGAAATTTTAGCTACTATCAGGTGAGAGTGAGAGGAAATTTTAAATTCTGTCTTGAAGCAGTGTCCATTGTCCCTGTGTAATTGAGACATGGACATATCATCAGAAATCTGGAGATAGGGCAAGACCTACTACCTCCAGGTATTCTACAAACTAAGATGGATAATTACTACATTCACATTAATTTAGTGGATGACACTTTAAGGTGCATCAGGTCTAATTGCATTAACTGTGTGGTCTGAGAGTAAATTATTTTTTTTTTCTAAATGTGTTCATAGGAAGCACAAACCACAAAAAACAAATTGAATGCATCTGATGTGACATGATTTAAATATCTACTCTTAGGAATCTGGCCCTAGGGAAATGTTCAGAGATCTATAAGGAGGACGCCAATTAACAATCTTGTAGAGAGCTGTGAAGTGTAGCGCCTTAAAGATGGCGCTGGCTTCTGCCTTCCACCTCCCAGAGTGTGAACACTCTCTGGCATAAACAAGCCCTTATTTGGTTAAGTCTGTTCAGCCTTCAGCCTGTCTGCTTCTGCATTAGAGTAGCCTATCTGCAGGGTCCACTTAGCTCACTGGGGTTGGTTAGTGCAAGGGGATTTAAGCCTTTGCAGGGGTCCCCCTGCATGAAAAATATCTTTCAGGAGTCGCGTCTTCCTTGCTGGTCGAGGTTGGGCACGAACACAATCTAAGTAATATTTGGCATGTTGCCTTAAATGCCCTTCCCCAATAATGAAATTGATGACTACTTTAGGTGCCTTCTTAGAGCTTTCACCTAGTATCTGATGGAAGCAGAAGCAGACTCGCACAGTTAAACATTGAGCCAAACTCCCAGAATCCAGTTGCAGAGCTGGAGGAATGTAGAGTAAATGGGTCAAGACCAGGCTGGAGATACCCACTGAAACAGCTGACCTAAACAAGGAGGAGCTCATGGAATCCAGTCTGATTGCTGGGAAACCAGTATAGAACCGACCCAGATTACATGCAGGTGGGTGTTATTTAGGAGGACTGGGAAGTCTATGGGGACTCTGGAAGTGGATCAGTATTTATCCATAGTACACAAATGGACTCTTGGAGCCTATTCCACATACAGGGATACTCTCATTATCGAGACACATAGAGGAGGGCCTAAGCCATGCACCAAATAATATGACAGACTTTAAAGATCCCCCATGAAAGTCCTCACCTTCCCTGTGGAGCGGAATGAGGACAGAAGGAATAGGGGAGGAGAGGAGGGTGAGAGAACTGGGATTAACATGTAAAATAAGCTTGCTTCAAATTTAAATAAAGATATTATAAAAAATAAATACCTTCTCTTGTTTACTACCTATGGGAACTTCTGCAAATTGCTTATCATATCCATACTACAAAGTTTTTTGCTTGTGTTAGTATAGGAAAATGGTAACAATCAAGTGGGAAAATTCTTATAAACTATTTAGCAAAATAAGTGCACATGTATGGTGTTACAAACAACTGCCATTATAAAAAGAATATTAACAATTACTAATGATAACTTATATTTTGGAGTTCTCACTGACTGTAGCATCATAAATGGATGATATGTATTAAAATGTTAGACATAAGAATTAAAAGAAATTATTTGGAATTAGTAATACTAACAGCAAAGAAAAAGAAAACTTTAAGACATAAGAACACTAAAGTCTTTTTGCTTATCAAAATATGAAATACCATATAATATGCTATGAGAGTGAGGAACAAACACTAAACATTACACATACAGAACAAAGAAAGAATGTTAAAAGTTGCAAGAGAAAAGACAAGTATTGTGTAAAAGTAAACTTTTTATTATTTTTTAAGGAAGCCTATTATAATAACATGGGACTTCTCAATGGGGACTCTCAAATAGACCTATTAAATAAGGTGTTGTAGCCATTTTAATATCTGACAAAATATACTACAAACCCAAACTAATCAATGATAAAGAAACACATTGTTTATTCTTAAAAAATGTATGAAAAGTACATTGCAGTTATTAACTATCCAACAAAGGAAAGGGCAGCAGTTTCATAAAAGAAACACTAGTGTAGCTGAAGTTACATATTGGCACTCACACACTGAGAGTGGGATACTCCAATATCCTACTCTTACAATTTTGCAGTTCATCCAGAAAACAAGCAAACATACAAACAAAAAGCAACAGAGAAATGATGGAGATTACTGTTATTATAAACCAAATGGACCCAACAGATATTTATAGAAGATTTCACCCACACATAAAAGAACATAGTTTCTTTTAATCATATCATAAAATTTGTCTAAAACTGACCACATCCTCTCACACAAAGCAAGTCTCAACACTTAACAGAAATTTGATATCATGCTCTGCATCTGATCTGATCACCATTGATTAAAGGTGGATATAAATAACAAAGAAACAGCAGACAGTCTACAAACTAATGGAAACTGATAGACTCATCAAAAATAGGGCCAGATATTTTTGTTGTAGAATCTGTAGGATCATAGAATTTAATTAGATATGCAATATTCCTCTATAATGTTGCACCTTTGTTTTATGAAGTCATAGTTACGCTGATAACCTTATAACATAAAGACTCAACAAGGAATAAGAATTACAGACTAATTTTCCTTATGAACATACATATAAAAATTCTCCATAATATACCAGCAATATGAATCTAAAAATACATAATTATATAATTAACCATGGTCAGTAAGGGATATATCTCACAATAATAAAGGCAGTTCATAGCAAACCCACAGCCAATATCAACTTAAATGAAGACAAAACTTCAAAGAAATTCCATTAAAAAACAAGGCTTCCCACTCTTTCCAGGCCTATTTAATATAGAATATGAAATGTAGTAAAAAAGAAAAGTCAGTGGAAGGATATCATGGAGGTACAAATTGGAAATCAAGAAGTCAAATAGTTTTTATTTGTAAATGATATGGTAGAATACATAATGACCTAAAAATATCCACCTGGAAATTTCTGTAGCTGATAAATACTTTCAGCATAATAGCTGAATTCAAAACTATCTCACAAAATTCATTAGCTCTCCTACATAAAAATGACACACAGAGAAGAAAAATTCAAGGAAGCAGCACCTTCCACAATAGCTTCAAGTAATATAAAATATCTTGGGATAAATCGATCCAAACAAAGGAAAGGCTTGTGCCATAAAAACTTTAAGTCTTTGAAGAAGAAATTTTAAGGTGATATCAAAGACTAAAAGATTATCCCATGTACATGAGTCTGCAGGATGAATACTTTGAAAGTAGCTATTCCATCAAAAGCAATGTACACAAGGAAGGAAATTGCCAGCAAAATGCCAGCATCATTCTTCACAAATCTTGAAAGAAAAATTCTCAACTTCATATTGAAACATGTAAAAAAAACCCTGAATAAAAAAAAAATGCAGGAAGCATCAGTATCCCTCATTTCAAGTTGTGCTACAGAGGTAGAGCAATAAAAGCCAAATGTTTTTTGCCCCAAAATAAAAGCTTGTATGAAATTGAATTTATGATCCAGAAAAAAATTCCTGTACCCATGGACACTTGATTTTTTTTTTATATAGAAACCAGAGATAAACTGTATGGTTAAAAACAAAAAATGTACATCTTTCGCCAATGGTGCTGGTCAAACTGGATGACTCAATGTAAAAGAATGACCCTGTGCAAAACTCAACTTCAAACTGATCAAAGACCTCAACATAAAACCAGATAGAGAAAACCTGATACAGGAGAAAGTGAGAGATAGCTCTCAACATCTTGTCACGTGAATAGACTTTTGAAGAGTACATTTTTATCACAGGCACAAGAACCATCAGTTAATAAATTGGGCACCGTAAAACTTAAAATAACATCCCCTTATTCTACTTATTGACAGTTGTCAATGTGTTGATTATATACTTTATGAAGAAAATAGGTATCTCTAATATATTCTTAATTTTTCAGAAATTATGACCACATGAAAAGTTTTAAATGAACAACGATGATATAGGACTTACCTTTTAGGAACTAAAATAAAGTTAATTTAATCCCATTAAAGTTAATATTTCCTTTCATTTTCTAATACTTTTACAAATAATTTCTTTGATTCACACCACCATTGTCATGTTCTTAGTAACATATTATTGCAAAGGACAGGGCTACCTCTACATCATCCCTGTATGATGTTCTTAAAATTGTAGAGTACTCATAGTGGATGGTTTATTAAATAACATTAAAAGGGAACATTAACACAGGGGCTAACAGGTAACAACACTTTCTGCATATCAGGTTGCCTGAGTTCAATTCCTACAAGAAACATGAAGAAGAAGAGAACCAGTCCCATAATTTCTTCCTTTGACCTCGGCATGAACTCAGTGACATGCCTCTTCCTCCATATCATTCGTACACAATACTAATAAAGTCAAAATTAAAAGATATAAAATATAGATGAAAGCATGGCTCAGTGAATTTGCTTATGTGCATAGTCAATAGCTACATTAAAGGACTTATGAACTGAGGTGCAGTGATGAAAAAGCTTGAAATAATTTTAACATATACATAGTATTAGATACCAGAGAATATGTTAAATTAAGTTAAATTATGGTACTTTATTCTTGATCCCTTTTTTTTTCTTATGGACACTTACACAACACTCACCAATTAAAAGGCATCTCTCAAACCTCCTCTGTTATTGCGTGTGTCATGTAGTACAATTATTGGCTACCAAATTCATAGGTAAGCACAGCCATTGAGAATGGTATTGAGAATATAACTGAATACCGGAAGACTTAGTCTCACAAACTCTTTGGAAAATAACCTATATGAAGCATAATGCATTTTATTAG
The DNA here is from genome assembly GCA_030556225.1 of Cricetiscus sungorus. Lineage (NCBI taxonomy): Eukaryota > Metazoa > Chordata > Mammalia > Rodentia > Cricetidae > Cricetiscus > Cricetiscus sungorus. The sequence continues at coordinate 39,451,885 of JANBXA010000600.1, forward strand.
ATAAAATAAAAATCTAATAGTCAATGTCACACACGTATCGTTAATGTATGTGAAGCACCTCACCCTCTCTAAACTTATAAAATCAGCATAGGTTATTCATTGATTAACACACATCTACAAAAAGAAATAAAGAAGAGAGTTCAGGACTGAAGTTTCTCACTTCTAGTGTCAATTTTGACAGTAAATTCTATCATTCCACTTTTTTTTTTAAAGTGTAAAACCATTTTTTTCTGCTTAGCTTTCACACATAAAATACTGCAGTGAGTTAATAGATTATCTTAAATTACTCAATGTTATTGATGAATATGAACCTTAATGTGATCTAGGTAAATGTTGGCTAAATTGACTCATTTATCACTTCAGTATTTCCTGCTGTGTTATAAATCTTCATTGTTTCAGGTTTAGGTTTTGTTGCTGCTTTTTCCTCATTCAAGCAAATTTATTTCTTTACTAAAAATGTTTTCCTCATTTATTCATTACATCCAGTAATAAGACTCTAAATATTGTACTTTTTATTTATGAATCAATAAGACATTTTCTTAAATACTATTAGATATATTTCACCAAAAGCTTAGACTTGAATAAATTCCCCAAATTATTTGACATTGATAATTCCCTGTGCAGATGAGATTATTGTCTGCACTGATATATCTGTAAAGGACATGCACAATAAAATGAAAAGCTGAAGAGAAAAGTGAGCTGTTATATGTAAGGGGGTAAAATATTATTTGCCATATGTCTAAACTAATTATTAAAAACAAATTCACTTAGATTTAAAACCTTTATGTGTTTCTTAGCATTTTTCTATTTTGAGTAGTTACTGATAAATGTTATTATTGATGTCACATATTTGAAAATTTATAAAAGCTTGAAATAAGGAACTTAAAATGCAGAAATACACAATATATTTAAGCAACCCTTATGATTTCAATCGGCTATGTCATAAAGCACTCAAAAGATCTAAGCAGACATTACAATTTCACTAAGCTATATCATAAAGTATTTAAATTGTTTTATTAAAGAACACATTAAATGTTTAATCATTCTTTACAGATTATCCAGTGCCTCTCTCACAAGTTAAATGGATACCATCACTTTTATAAGACTCTCTATACTTCCTCATGCTTGCTGTAAAGATGTTGGCCTACACTTTCTTGCCTTTCAGATGAAGCTCATCAGAGTCAGTTGTAAATTACTCCTTATACTTCTCTGTAATCATTTTTAGTCGTAAGTCTAATCCATAAAGAGCCTGGAATGCACTTCCATAATGGGAGAGTATTCAACAGTTTTGTAGAGGCATTAATTTTCTAATGATAATGTTTGGTTCCTTGATTCCCTTCCTTTGGAGATAATTTCTATATGGTATGCTATATATATACATATATATATGATATATATACATATATACATATATTCTTTATTTCATGAGTGGTGTTATCTTACTTTTAAATAAAGTTTATGCATGTTGTAGAAAAATTAATATATAGGCTTTTGAAAAATTTATTATAGATCATATGTTTTATAATGAATAACTTTTTAATACAATGAATTAGACATGTGAGATATATTTTAGGATATTCTTTCTTACAAATTTGAAAAATTTTCAAGTTTTCCATCAATTTTCTCAGGAAACCATGAATTTGATACTTACTACATAGCCTTTTATATGCTATATCAATACTAGGAAGAAAATACATATATATGCTGCTCTTATTTTAGGCAAAAAGATTGGACCCTTATTGTTTCAGCTTTTTTATGGGAATACAAGGATTTTGAAAATTTTTTTTTAAAAAAATTTTTTTTGTAACCTTTAGATTTTTTCTTTTTTTGGTATAAATACAATATTAACAAATATAACAAATTAGGATTAAGATGTTTACAATTGGATATTATTATTATTATCATCATTATTATTATCATCATGTATATCTAACCACAGTTTCCACTCCCTCCTGTCTTTCCAGTCCCCCATGTACCATCTGGCTGCACTATTCACTCTGTTTCCATTCAGGAGAGAGTGGCCCTCCAATGGATATAAACAAAAAATAGCATATTAAGTTGAAGTAAAACTAGGCATCTCCCGAGGCAACTCTTTACGAGGAATAGGGTCTCAACCTGGCAACAGAGTCAGTGTTAGCACTCTGACAAGAAGACCAAGGTACACAACTGTAACATATATGCAGAGAGCGTAGGTCAGTGCCATGCATGTTCCCTTGTTGTTGGTTCAGTGTTTGAGTGCCTATGAGCCCAGATAAGTTGATTCTCTGGTTTTTATTATGGTGTATTTGATCTCTCTGATGCCTAGAATACTTCCTCCCACTCTTCTGTTGTATTCTTTATGGTTCACCTAATGTTTGGCTGTAGGTCTCTGTATCACATTTCATCAGTTATTGAACAAAGCCTCTCTGATATCAATTTGGATAGGCACAAATTTATGTGTATATCATTAGAATATTATTAGGCTTCATTACATTAGCTTCTTTGTTTATTTATTGATCGACTGATTGATCGATTTAGTCAAAGTTCCTTGGTTCTATCCCAGAGCAAGTTCCCTTTTGTAGCATGGATCTCAGGGTGGACCAATCATTGCTTGGCCACTCCCACAATTTCTAATCCCTTTTACCCCCAGCACATCTTTTATGCATGATAAAATTTAGGACAAAGGTTATGTGGCCGGGTAAATGTCTCACTCTCCACTAGAAGTCTTGCCTGGTTACAGGAGATGGCTAGTTCAGGCTACACATCCCTTGTCTACTCATGAAACATATTCTATTTCCCACTCTCTGGGAGATCCAAGTGCTCCCCTTTCAACACTCCTTGTAGCTTGGCTTCTCTGGAACTGTGTATTCTACTAAGATTATCCTAATATCTCTTTAAGAATACATACAATGTTCGCTTTTTTGGATCGGGTTTAACTCACTAAGGGTTCCATTCATTTGCCTGCAAATTTCATGATGGTATTGTTTTTAATATCCAAGTAAATGTACCACACTGTTTTATCCATTCTTCAGTTTAGGGTTACCTAGGTTTTTTCCAGTTACTGACAATTATGAATAAAACTGTTATGAACATAGTTGAGCAAGAATCCCTGTGATATGATTGGACATCTTTTGTGTAACTGCCTCAAAGTAGTATAGCTGGGTCATGATGTAGGTAAATTCCTAATTTTCTAAGAAATCAACATGTAGATTTTTCTAGGTAACTGTACAGTTTGTAGTCACACCAGCAATAAGGAATCCTCACCTTGCCCCATGTCACTTGTGTTAGCCATCTTAGCCATTCTGGCAGATCTAGAGTAGAATCTCAGAGTTGCTTTGATTTGCTTTTCCCTGATGGCAAAGAATGTTGAATATTTCTTTGTTTCTAAGTTATTTGAAATTTTTCTGCTGAAAATTCTGTTTAGATCTTTAGGCCAATTTATAATTAAATTATTTAGTTCATTGATGTCAAATTTCTTGAGTTATGCATATATTTTGGAAATCAGTCTCTTGTTTGATGTAGAGTTGCTGAAAATGTTTTCCTATTTGGTAGGCTGCCATTTCGGTCTATTGATGGTAACTTTACCTTAGAGAAGCTTCTCAGTTTCATGAGTTCCCATTTAATTGTCCAACTGACTGCCTGTGGTATTGGTGTTCTATTCAGGTAGTTGTCTCCTGTGCCAGTGGGTTCAAGGCTATTTACTACTTTCTCTTCTGTCAGGTCCATTGTATCTGGATTTATGTTGAGGTCTTTGTTTCACTTTGTTTTAAGTGTTGTTCAGGGTGATAGATATGGATCTATTTACATTCTTCTTCATGCTGTCTTCCAATTATGTCATCACTATTGATTGAAGATGCCCCCCCATTGTATAGCTTTGATTTCTTTGTAGAATATTAGGAGTCCATAGGTGTGTGGATCCATTCAATTCCACTGACTGTGAGTCTGTTTTTATGCCATAACACCTGGTTTTTATTACTATAGTTCTTTATTGGAACTAGAATTCAGAAATGGTGATACTTCTGAAAGGCACTTATTGTCTAGGATTGTTTAAGCTGTCCTAGGTTTTTTTCTATATGAAGTTGAGTATTGTTCTTTCAAGGTCTGTACAGAATTATATTGGAATTTTATTCCAATAAATGATGAGAATTGTATTCAGTAGATCTTTTTTTTGGTATGAGGGCCATTTTTACTATGTTAATCCATGAGCATGAGAGATCTTTCCATCTTATAATATCTTCTCTATATCTTCCTTTAAAGACTCATACATGTATTTACTTGTTTGACTAGAGTTACCTCAAGATATCAAGATATTTTATATTATTTGTGGTTACTGTGATGGGTCTTGTTTCTCTGGTTTCTTCCTTGGCATATTTACCCTTTATAGATAGTTTCTATTTTTTCTAAATCTTGTATCCAGCCACTTTGTTGAATGTGTTTTTTAGCTGCAGGAGGTCCCTGGTAGAATTTTTTGAGGTCCTGTATGTATATTATAATATCAACTACAAATAGCAATACTTTGAATTTTTCCCTTCCAATTGGTGTCCCCATGATCTTCTTTAGTTATCTTATTGCTCTAGCTACAATTTCAAACAATATATTAGTAGATACAGAAATAATGGACAGACTCATCTTCTTCCTGATTTTAGTGAAATTTCTTTGAGCTTCTTCACATTTAATTTGATGTTGGCTACCAGATTGCTGCATATTATGTTTATTATGTTTAATTAACTCCCTTGTTTCTCTAATCACCCCAAAACAGTCATGAAAAGGTTTTGGATTTTTTAAAAGGTATTTTTCAGCATCTAATGATATGAACATGCTTTTTCATTTTGTTTACATGTTGAATTACATTGATAGTCGTTATTTGTTGAGACATCCATGCATCTCTGGAATTCTGGGATGAAGCCTACTTGATCATGGTGGGTGATTATCTTTCTAATGTATTCTTGAATTCCATTTCTGAGTATTTTATTGAATACTTTTGCATCACTGTTTATGAGGTATATTGCTCTGTAATATTTATTTTTAAAAATCTTTATATAATTTGGCTTTCAGGGTGACTATGTCTCTTAGTATCACCATTGAGAATTTGGGTGTAATTCTGTATTGAAACCCATAAAGAATAACACTTACTGAAAATGACTATTGCATTACATGACAACAATAATAGGTAAATAAACCTTAGTGTGTAACAAATCTCTAAAAGTTCACTTCAGTTTTCAGATAGCACACTCTATTTCAAATATTGATTCTATCGCTTCTAATAAATACTCATTTTTTTTCTGTTCCAATTAGATTAAAAGAATAAAGAAATTAAAATATATACAAAAATTTTTTCTAATTTCATATTGAGAGCACTATTTTTTTATACATATATCTGTATCCTCTAAATAGGTGCCCAAACCATTGTAGAAAGAAGACATCAATTTTAAACAATGGTGTAGCTGAAATGAGTCTCCTTATACAGTATATGTATTGATAATTTTTTCTCATTTACTCAATATTGAATATGTAAATTACCACATTTTAGCAGAATCAGGATAAGATCTGTTTAATTAATAATGATTGTAATATTTTTCACAAATAGAGTTTGCCTACGAAACAATTTCTTTTATTCAGAAATAACAAATCAGAAGCAATAATTACTTCTTGCCATATATAACTCCAAGATTAGTATTGTGATGATGAGTTTTGAAGAAAAGACTTCTATAAACTTGCTTTTGATTCTTCTGGTGGAAACACAAGGATGACATTAAGGCATTAATTTAATGTAGATTTAATGTTAATTAGCTTAACACTTTCAAGGAAATCAGATTTTTTTCTATTATAGTAGCTGTGTTTAGGACAAAATAATCTCATGAGGAAAAAAATGAAAGTATAAAGAATATTATATATATATACACACACACACACACATGCATGAGCATGTGTGTATGTGGCATGAGTGTGTGTGTGCATGTTTGTTCATGTTTAAGGTTAAACGATATCATGAATCTTTTAATAGTTTTATCTAAAAATAGAAAAAAGAAGTATTTCATTATTACTCAATTATTATTAAACATGGGGCAATCAATGATTTAAATCAAGCTGGGCTAATTGAGACTGAATTATCCTCCTCTGTGAGAATAATGCTCATAAATTACTTCTGAAGTCCTAAGGATTATTATGCATTTATCTTATAAATTATGGCTCCATGATAAACTGGATGAGATTTTAATATTTTAGCATTCATTAAGTTTTGCAAGTTTAGAGTCATCATGGTGATAGCAAGCCTATTTTGTCCCCTAATGAGAATAATTCTGTTATAGTTAATTACCACTATTATCATAAATTTATGTGAAGTTAGATTAACTTATAGGATTAAAGTTAATATTTAAGCTATACATAATTTATTTTACAATGAAGAGACACTGACTTGGATTCTAATCTTAAACACTTAACAAAAGGAGCTATAACAGATGCTATTTCATCTCATAATTTTATTTTGTATATGAACTATATAATTAAGAGCTACATTATATAAGCTTTTAGAAGCTAGTGATATTGCTCCTTAGCTAATGTCAGAATATGCTCACTCTCTTCTTTTTTCAAAAATAGACCATCATACATGAATGCATTGTATTTATGATATAGTTCATACACTACCTCCCTCATGTTTCTCATCTCATCTCAAATTTATAACCTCTTCTATACTGTTGTACATTATAAATAAATAAATAACAGGCAAACATATATATGTATATATACATGCATGTTTATATATACACACACTTAAGTAGATATATATGTATATATATATTACTTAATCTTATTACAGTTATGCACATGTACTTAAAAGGAAGACCTAAAATTAAGTACTTAGCCCTGAAGAACATTGAGTGTTCCTCCTCAGGAGATACTACTCACTACTCACAGATGTATTTCTGGTCTTTAGACTTTTACAATCTCTCTGTCCCACTTTCTATGAAGTCTATGATCCTTGGTAGAGTGGTTGGGTTATAGATTTCCCTTTTGATGCTGTGTAGTCCCAGGTCATTATTCTAATCATTTTCACTAGTTGTGGATTTTGGTAATAGCTCTGCAAAGGAACTCTTGATAAGCAGTAATTGCTGAACTTATCCATGGCTCTAAGGGTTAAGTATTTAGAAGGTAGAGGGAGTTATATTAATTTAGCAAAGTGGTAGTAGCAGTGGGTTTTAGGTCTAGCACATTTCTAGCAACAAGTTTTGGCTAAGTTTACTGTGAATTTCCTCAAATAGAATGAATCATCTGCCATTCTAATTCAACAGTTGTGGGTTTTCTCCAACTTGTAAGAGTCACTATTGCAATGTTGGTAATATTGTGCTGAGCTCACATTGTTGCATTTTGCGGCTTTAAAGAGGAGTAGGACTCTCAAATACTCTCACTTTTAGAGGCCTCCAGGAAGGGCTTCCAAGTCAGTGCAAGTGTTATTCCCTTGAACCATGTGACTGAAGTCTATCAGCTTCTAGGCTGCAACCAAGAACCATTACAATATGCAGCATTGTTTTGTAGCCTCTATGAAATCTCTGACCAACAACTTGTAGGGCGGAATCACTTACTTGACACAGGGTTTTTTTCTAGATAGTCTATGGTTCTTTGGAGGAGAAACATCCCAATGCATGGATAATCTTTTTAACACAGAAAGAGAAACAGGAGTTAAGGAGGAACAGAGGGAGAAAGAGGGACAGAGAGAGAGAGAGAGAGAGAGAGAGAGAGAGAGAGAGAGAGAGAGAGAGAGAGGGAGAGGAGAGAGAGAGAGAGAGAGAGAGAGAGAGAGAGAGAGAGAGAGAGAGAGAGAGCAAGAAACAGAAATAGACACAGAAATTATATGAGAGTACTGTGTCTTCTGGAACAAGTAATGATGGCATGAATCCTGCTGAGGGTGGTGTCTCTCTCTCTCTCTTTCTCTCTCTCTCTCTCTCTTTGTGCAGCAATACTAGGAGAAAGAATTTGTATCATGTATTTTTAAAGTAAGTTAACAACAATTACTTAGGAACCTACTATTTGCAATTTATTACAACAAAAATTAGAACTTTTAATCCACTCCAAAGTCTAATATTAAAATATTAATTATATTATATTAATGTCTTATAAAACAGATCTATAACATGTACATACAGATACTTCCTCTTCCCATGTGCTTGAAGATATCTGAAAGTGAAAATAAACACCATCTTGATATTTCACAGGACTTTTTAATTCCAATTTTTTTAATCTCCTATGCTACAGTTAATTTTGTGTCATTGCCAATAAATTCTGCATGTAGGTATGCTATTTATAAATTGAAAATGTCATTGATAAGTTTTTAATATATTATATCCTCTCTTTAAGATGAAGATACCAAGATACAAACATGTATATTACTCAAAGAGGAGCAACAAAATAGATTTTATAATATCCTATTTAGATCGCTAAATTAGTATCTAGAATTCTCTAGTTAATTCCTGAACCTCAGGAAGAATGACATCATTGCTCTAGTGATTTCTATTTTGTCACTCTGGTATCTGTTCCCTCTGTGACACTTTTTGTTCTACAGGTTTTTTTCTCAAGTTCTAGAAGCAGAAAATTTTATGAGCAATCATCTCCCATATCTCAGCCAGACTCTTATGAAGCATTTTTTGACATGAATGGATAGATAACTTAACCAAAATTTTTCAGTTTGCATATATTACTGAATCTCATTTTTCTCAGGGTCATAAGATCAGTCATCATCAAGGTATTGTAACACAAAGGGAATAAAATAAAGAAGTAAGATTTTGTTCACAACCCCTTGCCAGTAGTTTTGGACTCTGAAGTTGGTAGGTGACTAAATCTGGAGTCCTCATGTCCTGCCATCAAGCTGTTATTAGGAATCCAGTAGTATCAGTAATAAAATAAACTACTGACATATCAGTAGTGAATAAGCTTCAACTATGTAAAGAAATTGGAAAAATATGTATCCTAAACAGCATGGTAATCATTAAATTAGAATGAACTTAGGTTGTTGACAATGACTCTATCAAGATAACAGAAGAAAAAAATTAAAAACAAAAACAAACTAACAAAAAAAAAGGATATCAAGGAGGTGAGGCTACAAGAGCTGCAGAGAGTTCTAAGAATCATGATGACACTCTGTCAGTTCCTTATAAAAGCTTAGAAATCAAATGTGGGGTTTAAAGTGTTGTAAGATAACACGGTTTGCATTTCAAATAAATATTTCTTTTAATAAAGTGATGCCCAGATCTTGAGAACTATGTTGGAATATGGAAAACAGTAGGAAATTGAATTCTTATGTAATAATTAATATTGATCTTTTGTTGTTGCATAAGCATTAGTACACTGACACATAGAACATAAAAGGATTAAATGGTAACAGAAAATGCATTTTAAAATATGCTATTACACAAAGAGAAATAATTTTACTAAATATTTAACCAGATGATGCAGACCAAACTTTTTGCCTCCATTTAACTGTCTAAAATAACGTGCCAATATTCCTTTTAGTAAATTAACATTTATATAGTAAGTTCCATTAGCAAAGCTATCTTAGTAAATAATAGGTTACTTCAGAAAATAAGTCTTAACCACTAAGAGATTTGTACAAGCAGTGAGTCCTTCAGTATTATATATCTCTCCAGTTTTCTATGTTTTAACTCCTTCAGGCAAAAAGTTATTAGAATTTTGTACTGGTAATCAAATTAATTTGTTATGATATTACAACATAATGCATTCAGCAGTTAATTAAAACAATTCAAACATCAAGTGCTTCTCACCATCTCTGATTTCCTTTCTTGTTCATTGGTTTGATTTCGATTACTCCAAGCAGAATATCATTATGTAACTGAGGCTGGTTTCAAATTTACAATTGCACATCCTCAGCAACCAAATGTTAGGATTAAAAGCTGTACCATATTCACTGCACATCATCCATCTAAGAAATGTCAGGAGGAAGGGAAATAGTTACTCATTGTCAGATCAAGGCTTAACTTGAGCAGTTTCCCAAGTACTCTTAATTTGAAATCTGAAATGATACGTTTTAGGATAGTTTTCTCAGTCCCAATAATGTATTGTAGTTTGAATTTCACGAAAAAAAAAAGGCGTTGATCATTTTAAATTCACCACAAACCATACTACTCAAATTCTATATGTACTCATATGATGAATTTTTAAAAAGTACTATTTAGTGTAGTCACAATAAAACAAATTATTATACTAATTTTAAATTATTTTACTTCTTAAGATTATTCACTTCAAATTGTTTTTAAGATTTTTTTGTCTGTACACTTTTAAATTAATGGATCATTTACTATATTTGTCTATGTATGGCCAAGGCAGAACACATGAGAATTTAACGTAACAGATAAAATCAATTGTGGCATGTCTTTATTAAAATGTACAGAGTGCTAGGGTTACAGCTAAGTGGTAGAGTCTTACCTAGCTTGTGCAAGACCCTGAGCTCAATGTCTAGTGTCACATACACACATAAGCAAAAATAAATAAATAAATAAATAAATAAATAAATAAATAAATAAATAAATATAGGTGTTCTGTAGATGCACAGTGCTCACTGCCAGAATTTTTGTTAATATGTTCAGATAAACTACTAATATTTCTGATGTATGAGCTACCAAGCTATCAAATAATATAATTCTCATGCTCTGAGTTGACTTTATTTCTGCCTTACTCACTGATAATAACTAATTAGCATTTTTACAATATATACTTACTGTAAACATTTTTCATGTTGAGCCATGGCATTGGTAACTCCATTAATAATCTAGGTATTGCTAGTTCAAACACTATGGTTTTCCCAGAAGCAGTGAGGGTACAAATCACAAACTCCTATCTGTGTACAGAAGCTAAGAGATACAAAATCAGCTTCAACATTAACATGTAGAGGTTTTTATATGCATTCTCAATGTCCTGGAAAATGTGCTTTAAGAAGATTAGAAATATTGCTTCAACTATGTTTACCTCTACAGTTCCTATGTGTGGTCCTGTTTTAGAAATTTCACCCTCTAAACAACACATTGTGTCACATCATGCTGTTTTGTCAAAATGAATGCTGGAGATAAGAGAAAATCATTCCTTTACCCTTAAGAGAAATTCTTATGAATTTAATAAATACATGCCTATCCACTCCCCCAAAAATAACTTCAAAATTTATAAAATGAATAGAAAATATAACTTATTTACAATAAAATTGTGTCAAGTAGAATCCTTTGAAGAATACACATATATATATATAACTAATCCTGTAGATGGGTCAACTAGAATGACATGATGTGCATATATATATATATATATACACATATATATATATACATATATATATATATTATATGAGAACATTATATATTACCTTAGTAACACATTAGCATGAACATTTTATGCTTTGCTTTTGTAGCATGTATTAACTATACAACAGTATGTTCTATACCATTTAAATGATGGGTGAGCATGATATTTAATCAATATTATTCTATATAAATGCTAGTAATTCCATATTATTAAGAAGCAATACTATGTGTGAACATTGTCAGTACTCTTTTATCCAAAAAATTATCCACGTGCATGTAGAAATAAATGATTTAAATATAATGTATTTGAATTAAAATAGTTCTATTTCTTAAATAATAGAAAATATTGTCAAATATATGTTGCAGTACCAAGACTATATATATATATATACAGATATATACAGATATATACAGATATAGATAGATAGATGATATATCTATAGATGTACACAGATAACTATAGATATATAGGTATGTGTCTGTGTGTGTGTGTGTGTTTCTATAAGACTATACCTACAATTGGAGGAATATATTAGTAGTTAAGAGCACTTTTTGTCGTTATAGAGGACCTTACATTAACTACTAGCCATTAGCGTCTGCCAGCTTAAAGCTACTTATAACTCCAAATGGAGCACTTTTGATGCCCTCTTATGTCCTCTGTTCGTTCCTGAACACATGGAGAAATACGCACCTGCACACGCGCAACACACATACACACAATCACTGCAGAAGAAATATACATCAAAAAGGTAGAGGAAAACTAAGTGAAATGAAATGATGCTATCATTCTATGTCTCAACTAAATTGTCCTCACTGAAGAAGTAGTTTTTCCCATAAACTGAAAGACTTTTTAATTTAAAAACTAGTTCACTTTAGTAAAGAAGAAATTGAAGGTATTTCTGTGAAATATATTGTCTCCATTTTCTTTTTTTTTATTTTGAGATTGCATCTAGAGTAGTTTATGAGTTGTTTCAAAATTTATAGCTATACATGCTCAGTATTTCCTGATAAAATGTGGTCACCTTGAGGGTGAAAGCATATTGTGTTAAAATCTTCCCCTCTCCTCATGATATAGAAAATAAAAAGGATGAAAAATTTCAGACATATTTCTGAAAATTTTCTTTGTGTTATATTGCAAATACTACTTACACAGCAAATTTATATTAAAAATTCTAAATTTTTGGATTAAGAATATTATTTTCAAAAATTTTTATACTATGTCACACATTTTAATTAAAGACTTATTTTGGTAACACTTATCTGGGACTGTGTTTTCATTTCTTCTCCAAAATATTCTGAGGACTGTCAAAAGAGTCAGAAACTGTTTTGGTAAGCAGAGCATTTTCTGCCTTGCAGCAAACATTTCTAGAACCTTCTAAGAGAATACTCTTAGAATCTCTTTCTCTCTTTAGTATTATATTTATAATAAAGTCCACAGTCTCCATTCTGTCCATCATGCTCACAGATGATTATTTATGGTCTTATAAGTACCATCTTCATGTTAATAAAAATAATTATGTTCTGATGTATAATTTTTAATTTTTCTAAAACATGACTTTAGATATGTAATGTAAAATAAGCTTTCAAAGCCTATGCAGAGCCAAACCTGCTCTCTCTCTTTGTTTTACATATGAAATTGAGCTATTTATTGCTCCAAAGTGCAAACTTGTTTTACTACAACATCAAAAGAAAGGAACATAGCCAGAGTAACATGATATTTTCTCTACTAAGAATCAGACTGCATACAAACCACTTTATATATACATACACACAGCAGGTCTACACTAGAAATAATGTACTATGTTACTAAGTGAGATGAGAATGAATTTTTTCCTTATTACCCAGCATTTCTCTAAAATTATTTAAAAATTCGTTGCAAATACATACATGCTATGCCCAAATAGCTTATTTATATGCCAATGAAGAAATCAAGGCCAAGAAAAGTTAATTATAAGAAACATGTCATAATAGCAATACTCAGGAATATCTGAAAATAGAGATCAATGTCTATGCACTCACTACACTTTGGATTTTGATTGAAATTATACTTATTAAAAGATGAATATATAATGAGAGAAGATGACAGGCTTTAGATTGAATGTTAAGGCTTTGAACTGTCTTAATACAGCAGGAGATATATAACTGTGATCAGAATTAAGTCACTTTATTGTTCGGCACCTGATCTTGGTGAAGAGTGGATTATAGCAACAGAAAGACTGCATTAACACATTTTAATATAGCATTTATGCCCCAAATCTTACATTCCTCAGTTGCTGCTCTGTATCTTGTCCACAAATCCATTTTGGTGATTTTATAATTTAAATACTAATTAATTATATTAAAATACATTCCCCAATACTTCATAAGGACAAGATACAATAAAAAAAGCAAATGGAGATTTTTATTTTTTATCTCCCAGGCCACTTTGTAGCTTTGTAGAGCAGGCTGTCCTTGAACTCATAGAGATATGCCTGCCTCTGCCTCTACGTGCTGGGATTAATGATGTTTTCCTTCACCATCCAGCCTCCCATGCCACATATACATATATATATATATATATATATATATATATATATATATATATGTGTGTGTGTGTGTGTGTGTGTGTGTGTGTGTGTGTTTGTGTGTGTATGTATGTGTGTGTGTGCGTGTGTGTGTAATTATTTTTCTTATTTCGCATATTGAACTCTGTTCCTTCTCTGTACTTCCTTCTCGTACTTCCCTGACCTCCATGCATCCCATTCTCCCCACTCCGCAGGGAGGGTAATGCCTTCCAGGAGAGATTATCAAAGTCTGTCAAGTTATTTGGAGTAGGGGCTAGTCCCTCCCTCCTGCCCATAGCCTAAGGGAGTATCTTTGTATGTGGAATGTGTTCCCAAAGACCTTTCATGTACCAGGGATACATCCTGGTCCACTGGCAAAAGTTCCTTAGACTGTCCAAGCCTTCTAACTGAGACCCAGTAGGTATAATGCTGGTTTCCCAGATATATCAGTCTGTTCAGATCTGATGTCACTTTGGGTTTCTGTAGCCTGACCTTGATCCCTTTGCTTATCACTCCTCTCTTTGCAAGTGGATTTTAGTTCAGCTCAGGGTTTACATGTGGGTGTCTGCTTCTCTTTCCATCAGCTACTAGATGAGGGCTCTATTATGGAATGTAAGTTAGAAATCAGTCTTATTATCAGGGAAGGGCATCTAAGGTAGCCTTTCCACTGGTGCTCAGATTGTTAGTTGGGTCATCCTTGTAGGTCTCTGGACATTTCTCTAGAATCAGTTTTCTCTTCGAACCTATAATAGCTTAATGAATGACTCCCTCTAGTTTCTTTTTTTTTCTCTTGTCTATTTGTTCCTTGACTCAGTTTTTCTAGTCCCACAAGTTCTCCTCTCCACCCCTTCTCTTTCTCTTAACTCCCTCTCTCCACTGACTATCTGCTCACTGCCAATGTGCTAAGGGGACCTTGTTCCTTTTCCCTTCTGTGAGGGACCTGGTACCTTGTATGAATCTCCTTGGTTCCTCCTTGTATCCTAGTTTCTCTGGCGGTGTGAATTGTGAATTATAGGCTAGTGATCCTTTGTTCAATGTCTAAAATCCATATATGAGTGAGTACATACCATGTTCCTCATTTGTCACTTGGTCATCTCACTCAAGATGGTTTCTTCAAGTTCCATCCATTATCCTACGAATTTCAAGATTCCATTGTTTTCTTTTGTTTGTTTGTTTATTTTGTTTTTCCCCTGC
This sequence comes from Cricetiscus sungorus, assembly GCA_030556225.1. NCBI lineage: Eukaryota > Metazoa > Chordata > Mammalia > Rodentia > Cricetidae > Cricetiscus > Cricetiscus sungorus. The sequence continues at coordinate 39,466,901 of JANBXA010000600.1, forward strand.
TGAGTAGTACTCCATTGTAAAAATGTGCCACATCTTTTTTATCCACTCTTTAGTTGAAAGGGTTCTAGGTTGCTTCCAGATACTTGCTATTACAAATAATTGCTGCTCTGAACACAATTGAACAGATGTCTTTGTTGCATGGATCTAGATCTTTTGGGTATATGCCTAAGAGTGGAATTCCCTGGTACTATGGTAAACAAATTCCCATTTTCCTAGGAACCGCCATACTGATCTCCAAAATGACTGTACGAGTTTGCACTCCCACCAGTAGTGAAGGAGTGTTCCCCTTTCTTCACATCCTAAGTTGACAACAGCATAAGTTGTCATTGGTATTTCTAATTTTAGGCATTCTAGCAGGAGTAAGGTGTTATCTCAAAGTTGTTAATTTACATTTCCCTGATGTCTAAGGATGTTGAACCTTTTCTTAAGTGTCTCTCCACCTCTTTGATTTCCCCTATTGAGAATTCTTTTTTTCAATTCTGTACTCCATTTTTTAATAGGGCTATTTGGTGTTTTATTGACTAGTTTCTTGAGTTCTTTTTACATTTTGAGATTAGGCCTCTGTCAGATGTAGAGTTGGTGAAGATCTTTGTCCAGTCTGAGGCTGCTGTTTGGTCTTGTCAACCATGTCCTCTGCCTTACAAAAGCTTCTCAGTTTGAAGAAGTCCCATTTATTAATTGTCGATCTCAGAGTCAGTGCTACTGGTGTTATGTTCAGCAAGCAGACTCCTGTACCAATTTGTTCAAGGGTACCTCCCAATTTCTCTTCTAAGAGGTTCAGTGTGGCTGGATTTATGTTGAGGTCGTTGATCCATTTGGACTTAAGTTTCATGCAAGGAGATAAATATGGATCTATCTGCAGTCTTCTACACATTAGTATCCACTTCTAGCAGTGATGCTTTCCTCCTTCCATTGTACAATTTTAGCTGTCTTGTGTGGGTTAATATCAGAATTTTCAATTCAATTTCATTGGTCTACCTGTCTATTTTTGTGCCAATAGCAAGCTGTTTTCAATAGTATAGCTCTATAGTAGAGCTGGAAGTCAGGGATGGTGATCGTTCCTGAAGTTCCTATATTGTACAGGTTTGTGTTGGTTATCATGGGTCTTTTGTTTTTCCATATATAGTTGAGTATCAACCTTTTAAGGTCTATGAAGAATTGTGCTGGAATTTTGATCGTAGATTGCATTGAATCTATGGATTTCTTTTGGCAAGATTGCCACTATTACTATGTTTATCTTACCTATCCAAGAACATGGGAGATCTTTCCATTATCTGGTACCTTCTATAATTTCTTTCTTTGAAGACACAAAGCTCTTGTTATATAGATCATTACTTGTTTGATACATGTTACCCCAAGATGCTTTATGTTGTTTGTGGCTTTTGTAAAGGGTGATGTTTCTCTATACCTGATAAACACATTCAGCAAATTAGCAGGATACAAGATTAACGTAAAAATTTCAGTAGTCCTACTATCTACAGATGATAAAGGGAGTGAAAAAGAAATCAGAGAAACATCACCCATGCCACTTTTGAAATGACTTGTGAAGGTGGTGATCAAGGAAAGATCCTATATATTGACATGAGGAAAAAGTGTCCCAATGTGGGGATGCAGCAGAATAAATGACTGTGCTCCTTTTGATCCTTCTGCTTTTGCTTCTTTTGTTCTTTGTTTATGTTTTTATTTGTTTTTCCCTATGTTTCAGTTCTATAGTGACTTTTCCACACTATGGACTAGATTTTGCCATGAACCATGCTTCACTAATTATTAATATCTAGGTCTATTGCTGTTTCATAGAAAATCCCAAAATTTCTTTCAATCAATTAGTAAATGTTCATTATATTTTCTATATTTAGTGCTCAATGATTAATGGAAATATGATTGACAATATTTTCATATATTATCTCATAATGGTACAAACAACATATTAGCTTGTGCTGCTGTCATCAGAAGGCTTCACTCAAAACAAAATTGACAAGAAGAACAAAACAAGAACACAAAACCTCTGTTTCTAGAAATGAAGTCATGTTATTTATAATTTTTAACCAGAAACTCAGTTTCTCCCTTCACAACCAAACACAGGTCTTCATAAGTATCCTCACGACTTAGGGACTGGCCAACAGAAAGAGGTATCAGTTGCTTTTCATTTAGACCTGGAAAGTGTCATCAATCATAGTATATTTGTTTTATTGCTTAGAAAAATCAAGCATTTTAGTTCAGTGTGTTTACTGATATAAGTTGACAATTTATGTAACTAAATGACTGGTAAAAAAAAATCTAAGTATATTTTTTTTTACTCCTACATCAGGAACTCAGGAGTGCTGAGTTAAAAAAGAGTGGGTATGTAAAACTGAGTCCACTAAGTTGTAAATTACAAGCAATAATAAAGAGAATGTAAAGATCAAGATGTGTGGTATTTCAGAAAAGATGACTCCAATACCACTATTTATTCCCCATTTCTATTTGGCAATCTCAGCAGGGGTGCCAAAATATATTAACATCTTTGTATATGATCTCATGCTGGTTAGTTTATTTTAATAGTTTATTGTATTTTAGTACCAGTTTTATTTCCAGCAATCTTATTTTCTTCATGATTGAAGTTTTATATTTTGTCCATTAGTCCCATGTCAGAACACAAATATTACATATTACATAAGTTGTACACTTTCAAAAGTCTTTCTAAAATGGAAAGAGCCTGTCATAATCATTAGAGTATCTGTATGTGATAATGAGGTTTGTGAAAAATGTATGAAACTAAAGATAAAATAATTCAGACAGCAGCTTTCAAGTGAAAAATCATTTGCTTTTTGTAATAAACATCTCAATGATGGAGCAAAAAGAAGCCATCAAAGGCTCCAAAGATAAGAAAAGTTTACCACTGTGCTGAAATGACAAATATTTCCTAGGTCAATATCAAAACTGCTTGGGAACAGAAATGGTCATCAACCCAGTATCACATGTACAAATGAAGGCTCTGGTATTTTCCATTGAAATAGTGTAATATTTCTGCTACTAAAATTTATATTTGCATGTTCTATGATTAAACAATTGTTCTAACTTTATTGTTGAGTATTTTGCATATTTGTTTGGGTTTCAAGCTCCTTATTAAGGATTTGTCATGGAAAGGAAAATATAAGTTATTTTACTAGTTTATTTTCTCTCAATTTTTTTTTTGTTTTTTTTTTGTGTGTGTGTGTGTGTGTATTTGTGTGTATGTGTGTGTGTTACTTTTGGAAAGGAACCCTACCATTGAGCTATATCAAATGCTTGTTTTATTTCTTGTTCTAATGCAAAAACTTCTTTTTTTTAAAGATTGTTTTTTTTGTCACTATTTTTAAAATAAGTATACAAAGTAGTGTTTTACTGTGGCACCTTAATTCCTGATTTGATTTGAATCCTTCCCAGGCTCTCTTTTGCCATTCTAGAACACAACCATGACTGTATCTTTCTATACTGAGTGTTCCTCTGTCATGTGTACAATTTCCCTCGTCTCCCTCAAAAATTGTTCCCAATCTAGTGATCTCCATTTTACTTTTGAGACATACTCACATTTATACATATAGCCATTGATTGACAATATACAGAAAAAGTTGTTTTACATATTGAAATCTCTGAATTTTTATCTGATGATTCAGAATAGTTTTTTTTTAATTTATTTAGGTGTGTGTGTGTGTGTGTGTGTGTGTGTGTGTGTAAGAGAGAGAGTGGGGAGAGAGAGAGAGAGAGAGAGAGAGAGAGAGAGAGAGAGAGAGAGAGAGAGAGAGAGAGAGAGAAATCTGATACCAGATTACCAGATGGATCTGTGCCAGGCCCTCTTGCACTAAATAATGATGAAATTGATCAACTGTTGATAGGAAATGTGCCAAGCTACTCCTCTGATCTTCAGACAAGCTTTATTTGTACAAACAAGATAACATCACACAAGCCAGTCTACTCTATTAGGTGAGGTCTAGGCTACTGAGAGACATTGGGTCAAAACAAAATGAATTGTAAAATAATTAATTGCTACAGAAAAGAAAGTAGACGTGGCCTAAAGAATAGCACTTCAGATTGGTTTTCTGTCATCTGCATGTGTGTGTGCCCATATGCACATGAAGGACATACACAGAAAAATGGGCACAAATAGAAAGTTTAGGTTTCATAGCTGAGAGTTAGACTCAGACCTTACAAAAGACTTTAGACAAGAGCTCTACCACTAAGTCATATCAGCAGGCTTCAGAGGTAATTTGTTATATAAAAAGTTCATAATAGAAATGAATGCTTTATAGGAGATCTATATTATTGTTTGGTATGTATATTTTTTGTAGTAATTTATTATACAAACTCTCAGAGGACTAATGTCCTCAATATGTTTGCCAAGCTATAATTACAATTTTATTTTTTATAATTTATTCTTTTAAATTTCATATTACATTCCAAACTCACTTACTCCTCTTATCCATTCTTCTGCTCCCTCTTGCCTCACCAGAATCCCACCCACAATTGACTCCTCTTCACAGGTAAGGGCTCCCATAAAGAGTCAACAAAGTCTGGTACAATAGCTTGGAGCATGGCATATCCCCTTTCCCATGCATTAAGGCTGAGCATGGCGTTCCACCATAGGGAATGGGCTCCAACAGGTTAGCTCATGTCTCAGGTTTGTATTCTGGTCATATTATCAGGGGTCTCTCAGGTTTGCCCACAAAACAGTCTGGTAGAGGTGTGTCTTCAGTTATGCTCCCCTCACCTTAGATAACTCTAGCTTGTGTCAAGTTAACAAAAGTCCAACAAGAATTGGAATTAAAAGCATACATACATAAGACAGTATTTGGGGGGCTTTTGCTCTGTGCATATTCAACTTTAACAATTATTATATAATTTCCATGGTGCATTGTCAATGCTAATAGTAACAACTTATGAATACTTTTATTTTAAAATGTATTCAGATTTGATTTGCTGTCACTTTAATTTGGTTTTGTTACACTGTCATTTTTATTTTCTTACAAAGATTTCAATTAATCTTTATATGTAAATGTATAATGAAACTATTGTTAATGTTTAAAATTATTTCATAGTTTTCTCTAAAATATTCAATTTTTATCTTTATATTTTATATTTTACTTATCAAAAATGTACTTATCTAAAATTTGGAATAATTTTTATTGAAATATATGTATGTTTCTTTAGTTTGGTTTTGCTCCTACATTCATTAACAACTAACTGTATTTTCTTGTCAATACACACAATGGGCATGATAACAACATAAAAATAGCAATGTTTTTATACATGAATTCCATGGTCTATACAGTGTATAAATAGAAACTATTAAAATGGAATGCATCCTAACATAGCACCATGCTGATCCTATAAGCAACTCTTAGGGGCCAGTGAGATAGCTCAATAAATAAAATCACTTTTTTGTTTTGTTTTGTTTTTTAGACAGGGTATATCTGTGTAACAGCCCTGGCTGTCCAGTAATTCACTTGGTTTACCAGGCTAGCCTCAAAGTAGCAGAGATCCACCTGCCTCTGCTTCCTGAGTGTTGGGATTAAAGGTGTATACCATCATAGCATTGCTGAGTAAAGTCACTTCCAACACTACTGACAAACTGAGTCTGACCCTGAAGACAAAACAATGGTAGACACCAAGAGAAATGACCCTTGCAAATTGTCCTTTGACCCCCTCCAGAAAAGGGCATGTGCATGCAATCAAACACAGAAACAGACACAGACACACACACACATAGACACAGTCTGTGCCTGTGGCATAGACCACGCCCATTGGGAGTGCTGACAGAGCAGGACATGACCTGGAAGACTAAGGCTGAGGAGAGTGCTCAGAGAGCTCTCCAGCTTGCAGCATAGGGACAGGAGTACATCCAGAGGCATCCTTTGGACCAATAACCTGTTGGTGTTCATCTGTCTATGTTGTGAGTTATTTCTCCTTGAATAGACATCTATTCGGGCTATATGTTTTTCCTAATCCTAATTAAACATCAATACACACACACACCGGCTCATGAGAAAGAAAAAAGTATAAACAATTATAAATTTTTAATAAAGGAATAAAAATACTTAAATATTTTTCTTACTATTTTATTCATAACAATTGTATGTCAATTTCTAAATGATACAGGAAATGATACTTTTTATTGTCCTAATGTGGTTTGATATCAGAGTTAGGTGAATTTTATAAAACTAATTCATTCTATTTTGATAGTCTGATAGATGTATAAAATTACACATGCATGAAAGAATAATTCCTGGTTGTATACTTAAATAATACAAAGAAATTTTATTCTTAATTTCTATTTATTTTATTGATGTTTTTGTCTTTTGTTTGACTGAATTTGTTGTATTTTAGTTTTGAATTAAGCTAATTTGCTCATTCTACTTTATGAGATGATTGGCATAACATCAGGCTTGGTAAACACCTAATTATTTTAATGCCTTCATTAAATGTTATACTACAATTATAACTTAAGATGAACTTGTACCTTCTTTTATTCATGATTAATCTCAGCGGAGGTCTTTCTTAGTATTTTTAATGAACAACTAATAATTTTCTCACTATAGTTTTGTTTTCTTAACTTTAAGCTCTGCTTTATTAACTGTGGGCCATAGCTGGGCAGTTGTGGCACACACTTCTAATCCCAGACACTCGAGAGGTAGAGGCAGTCAGATCTCTCTGAGTTTGAGGCCAGCCTAGTCTACAAGAGATACTTCTAGGACAGCTTCAAAAGCCACAGAGAAACCCTGTCTAGAAAAACAATAAAGCAAAAACAAAAACAAAAACAAAACTTGGGACATTAATTGAGTTAATGAACATGAAGTAAGCACATGAGAGGCAAGTGTTTACTATGAGTGAAATATTACCATCAATATTATTGCATCTCAGGCTATTGTTTTCAAAATTCTCCCTCTTAGTTGTGTTTTTCCGATTTATTCCATCATTTGTATTGATTGGTAATAACTTTAAATTACTTTTTGATCTTTTAGCTAATAGAATATTATAATAAAAAATGAACAAATTTAAAGTAAATTTTGTCTTAGCTTTAAAAACTATACTTTCATTTTGTGAAGTTCTTAGAATTTTATTTTAAATGTTTTTATTTAATGTAAGATTTGTTTATAGTGTTGATTTTAGATTTCCAAATTTCCATTCATATATCATATGTTAAATATTTAGTTTCATTCTCTCTCTCTTTCTCCTTCTCTCTCTCTCTCTCTCTCTCTCTCTCTCTCTCTCTCTCTCTCTCTCTCTCTCTCTCTCTCTCTAAGCTTTGTTTTTTTTTTTCATGTGCTACTGAGTGTTAAACCTCAGCCTTTTCACATTAAGGAACCATCATTGAACTGAACTCCAAATTTATTTTATATTTTAATCTTTGATTCAAACATGGATACCCACAGTAATCAAGTTTATCCTACTGAAGAATAGAAGAATATACCCATTCATGTCTGAGACTTAAAATATAAAGAAAAAATTTATTTAACTGCTCTCAATCCCCAACAGCAGGATAGAAATGTTCATATTTGAATGTTGTTTCTTACATTGAATTATCCCATGTAGCTAATAACTTCGTGCTCAAGATATTTTGAGTTCTTGCTTATGGATCATTATGAGAGGTTTACTTTGCCTATATGAATATAAGTTCCCACAAAAAAATTATACTTCTATTGAACCACCTGTGATACTGAATAAGTGATTGAGAACTTCAATGGGTGTAGAGATTTGATCTGTTGTGCGTCCAGATCACAACTACAATTTATCCTGAGTTATCTTTAGCCCTATAAATAACTATTCCTTCCCTAGCAATACATTGAACCTAATATACTGTGATGAAAAAGCTTTTATTATCTTTTGGAATATATTAGCCAAACCATACTTTATAAACCAAAATGCTAAAAATGACATTATATATCATGTAAAGCCTGTAGCTTTATTTGCTTATTTTATTTGCTTATAAACTTAACCTACCTGTTTAGTATTTACACCAAAATGTTTTAAAAGTCCCTATCTTTTGTGACTCTCTTTGTTCTGTTACTAACAAACCTTTATCAAATTATTACCACATTGAATCATAGAATTTGTGGTAAACTAAGTCTCTGTTTTAGTCATGCCCATTAAGATTTCACTCCAGAATAAGCAATCAATAGCAAATGATAATTCTGTTTCAATGCCATGCAATAAACAAAAAATGAAAAGAAGCAAGAAAAGAAGAATGAAAGGAAGAGAGGAAGGGAGGAAGGAAGAGAGGGAGGGAGGGAAGAAGGGAAAGAGGGATGGAAGGAGGGAGGGGAGGCAGGAATGAAAGAACAAAGAAACTTATTCTCAGCATAGGGAGACTATACACACTGCTTGATTTCAGCATTGCACCCGTATATGTGAATCTCAGTACAACTTTCTGCCTAGTTCAGATCTAAATGGCAGCTTCCTGTTTAATATAAACAGTAAATGTATGGCTGCATGCTTTTACTTTTATGGAGTCAGGAAACCATTCTGTGTCATTTATTTTTCTCCTTTTGTTTTAGTCAACGTCTTTCATTCGTATAACTATATTCTTAGATGTCTATTGGTTGATGGTCACTTTTCCTAGAGCTTTTTTGATGTGAGCCTAACTGTTGATGACTTTATGTGAACATTCAATTAAATTTAGCTTCTTGGGAGCCACTCTAACCTAACCCTGTCACTCTCTTATTCTGGCCAGCTGTTTAAAATACCATGGCCTTCATTTGATCTCTACTCTTGCCCAAGCCTCACATCCCACCACACATAGGTACATATACTTTCCCTTTCCACCATACCTGAGTAGTACAAGGCCTTGATTGGAGCACAAAATCAGGACATATTAATAAACTAACTGAAAATATGTTTCCAATAATTCTGATGAAAAGGGACACCTTATGCCATGTAAATTCACCAGGTAAATAATAATAATAATAAATACAATAATAATAATAATAATAATAATAATAAATACAATTCACACATGGTTTCACATTGTCAACAGCTAGACTCTATGTTATATGAGTGTCATTTTGTCTGAAATTTACTTGTCTGATTTTAAATGTTGCTTTTATTCATGTGTTACACACTTTCTTTTCCACAACTGTTTGGAGTAACAAGCATTATCATTCATTTTCTGATATCCTAACCATCAGCAAGGAAATCCAGACACTGAAAGATGCTGAGCACCTTGAAAGAGGCTGTTTATATTTTTAATGCAATCTGCAAGGTAGGAGGGGTGCATTCTGAATTAAATGATGAGATATGGCAAATACCAAACAGATCTCCACTGTTATTTTTCAAAAGAGCGTTGGGATGACAGGTTGTTTAATATAAACAAAATAATGTGTGTCCTGGCATTTCAAATTGTCTTGGATCTTTCAGAACTGAATACTTCATCATTCTTTTGGTTGTTGGTGTTGTTTATGGAAAATCCTGCCTGACTGAAATAAGGACATGACATTAGACTTCGTTTCAAGAACACAAACAAATCTACTGTTTAAAGGAATTTCCAGTATTTCAATCAGATAAATTCCAGTCAGACTTGTAAATATGCATGTATACTTATACAAATTTAGCATTTATATATAACTAACAATTTATTGATGTGGAAGAGGTGAAGGTTAAAACAATATTTAAAATAATAGAAAGCAGTTTTGTTTAATATCTAGCAGTCTCTGGTGTATCTAATATACAGCAACGACTTACTCCTGAGAGCCAAACAGATAAGCTTCTGCAAAAATCAAAAAGAGCAATTTCATAAATGATGGAAAGTATTTGTCTTACTTTTGACCAAACAATTCAACATATGAAATATGAAATAGCATCACAATCTACAGGTGCTAAAATGGAGGACATGTACATGTGATGAGCTTATATCTGGTATATCTGGTAATCTGACATATCTGGTATAACTGGTATATCTCATAGCTTTTTCTATAACATCTGCTGTCATCATGGTTTCATTTTTCATCCATTTACATTTGTTAGATTTTTTAAAGATCTACAAAATTATTAAAATTTTATCACAGAAGTGGCTGTTGTCAGTAATTTATGAAATATTCTTTTTCAGGTATATTGTATCTTTTTATGGATATAATTTTTATTAAAATTTGAAACAAGCTTATTTTACATATCAGTTTCTGTTTCTGCACCCTTCCATCCTCCCCAGTTCCCCCCACCAACCCACATTCCATCTACTCTCTACTCCACAGGGAGGATGATGCCTTCCTTGAGGAGTCTTCAATGTCTATCATATCATTTGGAGGAGAGCCCAGGCTCTCCCTCTTGTGTCTAGGTTGAGGGAGTATCCCTCTATGTGGTTTGGAAGCCCAAAGTCCATTCATATACTAGGGATAAATACTGATCGACGACCAGAGGCCCCATAGACTGCCCAGTCCTCCCAACTAACACCACATTTAAAGAGTCTGGGTGGGCCATGTGCGTTTTTCCCAGATATCAGATTGGAGTCCATGAGCTCCCCCCTTATTCAGGTCAGCAGTTTTTATGGGTTTCTCCAGCCTGGTCTTAACCCCTTTGATCATCACACCTCCCTATCTGTAACTGGATTCCAGGAGTTTGGATCAGAGATTAGCTGTAGGTGTCTGCTTCTGCTTCCATCATCTGCTACATGAAGGCTCTAGGATGACATATAAAGTCAATAATCTCATTATCAGGGAAGGACATTTAAGACAGCCTCTCCTCTATTTCTTATATTGTTAGTTGGGGTCATCCCTGTAGATATCTGGAAATATCCTTAGTGCCACATTTCCTTTCACACCTATAATGGCTACCTCTATTATGGTATCATTTTTCCTGCTCTCTTCTATTCTTTCCGTGACTCAATTTTCCTACTCCATGGTGCCTACCTCTCCCCTCCTCTTCCCCCTTACTTCCTCCTACTGTTTTTTTTTATTTTTGAGATTATAACATAATTACATTGTTCCTCCTTACCTTTCCTCTCCCCAAATCCATCCATACACCCTTTCTTGATCTCCTTTAAATTCTTGTCTTTTCATTAATTGTTGTTACATACATATATATATTTCTAAACACATAAATACAACTTGATCAGTCTATATGTGATATTTGTATATGATTTAAGAGATAAGATTTGGGTATTGGAAAATTGAATGGTGTATTCTTCCTTTAGCACAGTGAACAGCTCTAGTAATTTAACTATTGTTGACTTGTGTAACGCACAGGGATGAAAAAAACTAATCTTCATTGAGATTCCATCCATCTAATTTCCAAACATAAACCAGAATTTGTGATGATAGAGCTACCACACACTCAGTTTGAAAGGTCAGTTTTCACTTTCCTATAGTACATGTGAAACTTGATGGTAATTCTCATTTGAATCAATTCTTTTTGATTTTCATTACTATGGTTTCCTACTATTAAAATTATCCCTGTTTTGAAATGTCCTGCACACTTATTATAAAGAATTTTCATAAAATCACTGTATCACATACATGAAAGTTGCACAATTCACCCAAGGCAGGAACTCAGGGTTCTGGGAAGAACTTTTTTGTTCTTTTTGTGAGATGGGCATTCCCTGTTTCAGTAGATTGTATTCATGTCTCTTCTGAACATGTTTTAGTAAGTACTATCCTGGCTACATAATTTTTGAACATAAACAAACTGCCCATTTCATTGAGTTTCTAATCATCAACTGGAATAAAATATTTGAGCTATAAATAAATAATTCTCATACTAAGTATTATATAATTATAAGAAATTGATTCAAAGGTTTTATGGATGCTGATTAAATTAGGATATTAGTGACTGTAAGCAGTCAAACTGGTGGCGGAAGCCTCCTATGAAGTCTTTAAATAATAGAATTAGCTTATCTTTAACATTCAACATTTAAAAATTTATAAGATCTAATAATTGAAATTTTAAGCTAGGCAAGGTGGTACATACCTACAGTGTCAGCACTGTGAAGATTGAGAAAAAAAATCATGAGTCCAAGGTTAGCCTTGGTACCTGAATTCCAGTCCAGGCTAGGCCAAAGAGAAAGGGACAATGTTAAAAGAAAACCACAACAAATTAAGTTACAACACTTTATATACAAAACCCCTCAAAAATCAAGTAAGCTATCCTTATTCTTGTTTTAGCACCTCACTCTGCCAACCCCACAATATTTAACTTTTCATAATAGTGATTCCAAGAATAGACAGTGACATTAACTTTCATAGGAAATAGTTAAAACTTAAGGGGGTGAGGATGAGAATGATTGTACTTAATGACTGGCTGATCACTTTCCTATTAAATATGAAGAGCAGTCAGACCCAGTGATGAACTGTAGTAAATCTCTGATCAGCATGCAGGTCATGTGAAAACCAAACTTAAACTTGTAGAGCTTCCTTGTCCTTCAACATGTTAAGCTATGGGGCCTCTGGTAGTGGATCAGTATTTATCCCTTGTATACAAATGGAATTTGGGAGTCCATACCACATAAAGGGATATTTCCTCAGCCTAGACACATGGAGAAGGGCCTGGGCCCTGCTTTAAATGATGTGACAGACTTTAAAAATTACCCATGAAAGGCCTCAATTATTTTTTAGTACAGCAGCATCTGCTTTTACCCTAGGCCCTTGAGGTATCTGATCTCAGGTTCTTGATTACCCAAGAGGTCTCTGGTATGAATTCCAACATGTGGAGTGGCCCTAAGCCAAACCAACTATTGATTAGCTACTTCCAAAATATTGTGTTACCATTGCTGTAGAATAACTTGCAATTATGATACAATTGTCAACCAGATGGTTTGTGACTGGGTTGTTGTTTATATCTCTCTTTTGGTAGCATACACACATTCCTGCACCAAAGATGCTAGAATGTAAGGGGGGAATGTTTATGTAGATACCAGATCTGCTGTTCCTTGTTAAGTAAGTTGTGTAAGTGTTGTATTTAACAATGGGGCCTTGCTGTCAGTTTGTGGAGAAAAATCTATATAATTGGCAACAGCTTGAGTTATTTAGAGGTTTCCATGAACCCTTTTGTTGAACAACTCACTTAGATGTAACTCAGTACCACTATTAGAAGCTTCATTTGATGACAAGTGATGGCCAGATGTGACTATATCTCCCACATAATTTGGCAATTTTATTTAGATTACCTTCATATATGTATATATTTTCAGAATTTATTTTATGGAATTTTCTATCCATACTACCTTTCAGTGGTCCTTAGTTTTACCTACTTCTCCCTGTATTTACTCCTCATCCTCCTTCTCCATCCCCCTCCACAGGAAATATTCATGTTCAGTCACCCCATTCATTTATAAATATCTATTTTATTTTCCTTTATACTATCATTGATGGTGAAGAGTTAACCACATTCATTCTTGATGATTGTTGAAGAATAACTCCCAGTAAAGAAGATCTAATGTCATCAAAACACCACATGTCACATCACTAAGTTACCTAGTTTTCAAATGTTGGAAACTGACAACAAGGTTCTTAGGGCATTTCCTTTCTGTCATAATTAGTGTTTAATAAACTTTGTTTAGGCTGATAGCTGCCCTTATCACACACAGGCTTATTCCTCGATATTAGAATGATTTCTTCTGTGACTTACTTTATATATTTATAAATTTTTATTACTTAGAAAAATGTATTTAATTTTTATTGATAAATATTTGCTGATTGACTTGATATAACTTAAGTGAAAAATTATCTCAAAGAGCTACCCATAGCAATAAACAAGAATAAAGAGATTTAAAGAACCAATCACTATGATATTGATCCAAGGTATATTAGTGAAGATCAGAAATAAAAAAGGGGTGACAGGAGATTCTAGTAGAATGGTGGAAAATAACAGAACTGTATGTGACACAGGGTGGCCAATGTTGACACATGCACTTGGGATGATGTTGCTGAATGCATAATATTTTTAATGGTAAATTTTATACATTTTTTTAAGAAAGTGCTCAACATTCTTAGCTCTCAGGGTAATGCAAATCAAAACAACTCTGAGATACCATCTTACTCCTATCACAATGGCTAACATTAGAAACATCAATGACAACTTATGCTGGAGAGGATGTGGAGAAAAGGGAATACTCCTCCACTGCTGGTGGGAGTGCAAACTCGTACAGCTATTTTGGAAACCAGTATGATGTTTCCTCAAGAAAATGGGAGTTAGTTTACCACAGGACCCAGCAATTCCGCTTTTAGGTATATACCCAAATGACCCACATCCATGCAACAAAGACATGTGCTCAACTATGTTCATAGCAGCATTATTTGTAATAACGAGAACCTGGAAGCAACCTAGATGCCCCTCAACTTAAGAATGAATAAAGAAGATGTGGCACGTCTACACAGTGGAATACTTCTCTGCGGAAAAACAATGGATTCTTGAAATTCACAGGCAAGTGGATGGAACTTAAAGAAACCTTTCTGAATGAGGTAACCGAGTCACAAAAAGAGGAACATGGCATGTTTTCGCTTATATATGGATTTTAGGCCTAGAGCAAAGGATCACCAGCCTTTAATTCACACCACCAGAGGAACTAAGAAACAAAGAGGATTCTGAGACATTCATATATGGTCCCTCACAAAAGGGGGAAGGGACAAGTCCCCCAGAGCAAATGGGAAGTGAGGGGCAGTGAATGGAGAGAGAACTAGGAGAAAGAGAAGGGGAGGAGACAAAAACACATGCAACTGGGTAGATTGAGAGAGGGTAGGAATAGAACACAGAAGAAAGAGAGAGAGAGAGAGAGAGAGAGAGAGAGAGAGAGAGAGAGAGAGAGAGAGAGAGAGAGAGAGAGAGAGAGAGAGAGAACATAAAAGAGGGAGCTCTCATCTAGTACTTGTTGGAAACAGAAGTAAACACCTATAACTAAACACTGACTCTAACTAGAATCCAGATGAAGAGAGAGAGGACAAGATCAGGTTGCAGAAACACACAAAGACAGCTGAGATAGGAGGAGGAAATGGGCCCCCCAGACTGATAGCTGGGAATCCAGCATGGCACTGACTCAGATCCTCTGAATAAGCGTCTCACCTAGAAAGACTGAGCAGTATGGAGGACCTCAGACAGTAGAACCAGGATATATTCCTGGTGAATAAAAGGACTTTAGTGGCACATCCTCCCATGGAGGGATACCCCCTTAACCTAGATACAGGAGAGAAGTCCAAGTCCACACTTCAAATGACTTGGCAGAGTTACATGACCCAACCTGGATAGCATGGCCCTACAAGTAGAATGGGGGTGGGGAATGGGAGGGGAGGGTGGCCAAGGTGAATGTCACAGGGGAAAGAGGGTAAGAGCGAGGGAGGGAGGGAGGGAAGGAGAGGAAACTGGGATCGACATGTAAAATTTTTAAATTATAATATTAATAAAAATGATAATAAAAAGAAAATTGTTTAAGGCATACTTTCACCATAGAATTTAAGTACTAATGTGACATATTTTGAAATATCAAGAATATAAAAATACTAAGTGAAAAGATAGTTAAAATATGTTGCTGGGTTCTTAAATAAGTTTAGTATTGAAAGAAAATAACAGAAGTGGGAAATGTATTCTTGTTTCACCTTTCATGGGCAATTGTGATGTTAATGCTTTTGCCTTGGGCATTTTTCCTGCTATCAGAGGAACTTTGATGTGTTTGCATGTTGCCATTATAAAAAATAGAGCATATTTTTTAAATCTGTTAATACATATTTTCATATTTGTTTCATACATCAAATAAATATAAGGGGTAAAAACTCTCAAACTCAGATCTCAATATTTCAACCTTTACACAAATACAACACAAATTTCTCTTTTAAGGGTTGAAATAAAGTATTTATTTGGTGAATGAATAAGGAAATAATGAGAATATATAGATTTATATAGAAAGCAATCCAACTTGGTTTTATTATGTTACAGTCCCTTGACCTGGCAGAGGTAAGTAGCTGAATTCCCTAGTCAATAACCACAGAAGATAATATAGAATCAGATCCTCCAGTTATGTTTAAAATTTAAGTTATGTCAATTTTGACTGACTATTGTAGTTATAATTATATGGGCTACTAAGCAAACATTACCAAAAATTAAAATAAAATAAAATCCTTAGCATTTTAGAGACCTCAGGCCAGACATGTTCATACTCAGAGACACATTTCTCCATATGTTTGCTTATTTATTAAGTAACTATGGCATACTAGGAGACTGAAGCAAAATTTGAGGAGGTAGGACAGACACTATGCATTTTGCTTACTATTATTTATCTGGACACAGCACCACAACTCATGTATACCAGGCATATTTAAGGAAGTGGTATTTGAAATAGGTAATGGTAATCAATATAAAATATTTGTGTTAATGAATTACATTTATATGGACTTATTCTCTCATATCTTAATATCTACTGGCTCAATAAATAAGAGAAATAAACTAGTATTAGGATAATGTTTGGTTATTGTTTCTATACTTGTCAAAGATGACACTGTTATGATAGTTTATGTTCATCATCAAGATCTATTAACTTACTTGTTAATTTGTATCTCACCTTTGTGGTGTAGTCAACTAATGATCTCAGTAGGTCTGCACAAATTATAAATAACAAAAGGTAAACATACAAACAAACAACAACAAATTTAACTTCAAGGATAAAGTGCCAGTAGACACAGATACATATTAGAATCAGATAGAAAACTTGTAACCATTTTTAAATTTAATATTGTTTTCTCATTTTACATACCTATCTCAATTCCCTTCTCTCCCATCCTCCCATGCCCCACACTGACCACACCCACATCTCATCCCCCATACACTCCCCAGAGAGGGTGAGGCCTTCTATGAGGGATCATCAAATTCTGCCAAGTCGTTTGAGGTAGGGCCGATATTCTCCAGTGTCTATAGGCTAAGGGAGTATCCCTCCATGGGGAATGGACTCCCTAAGTCAATTTCTGTACTAGGGATACATCCTGGTTCCTCTGACAGAGGTCCCATAAACTCCCCAGGCCTCCTAACTGAGACCCATGTTCAGGTGGTCTGGGTTGGGCCTGTGCTGGTCTTGCAGCTATCAATCTAGGGTCCATGAGCTTCTCCTTTGTCAGGTGAGCCATTTTTGTGGGTTTCTCCACCTGTTCTTGACATCATTGCTCATCACTTCTCACTCTCTGCAACTGGATTCCAGGAGTTGAGTTCAGTGTTCAACTGTGGATATCTTCCTCTGTTTCCATTAACTACTGGATGAATGGCATATGATGGTATATAAGGTAGTCCAAATAAAAAAAATAATAATTTTCTATTTCACACAGAAAATGCTGCAAAACCCAGACACACAAAGAAGTAGAAAATGAACCAAAATAATATTAAATAAATTATAACATAACCACTTTTTATTTAATTTAGAAACAATCTTATTTTATATATCAATCCCAGTTCACTCTTCCTCTTATGACTCTCACCAATGCCCCCATCCCATCCCGGAACCACTCACCAGAGAGTCTGAGGCCTTCCATGAGGAGTCATGAAAGTCTGTCATATGTTGGGGGGAGAGCCTAGGCCCTTCCTTGTATATCAAGGCTGAAAGAGTATCTCTACATGGGTAATTGTCCCAAAGTCCATTTTGTTACTAGATATAAATGCTGGTTCCACTGTCAGACTTCCCAGATACTGCCCAGGCCTCCTAACTGAGAACAACATTCAGAAGGCTTGGTTTTGTTCAATGCTGGTTCCCGAGTTTTAGGACTGGGCTCCGTGTGTGCTCTCACTTGGTCAGGTCAGCTGTTTCTGCAGGTTTCGCAAGCATGGGCATGGCCCCTTTGATCAATATTCTTCCCTCTCTACCACTGGATTCCTGGAATTTGACTCAGTGCTTAACTGTAGATCTCTGCTTCTGCTTCAATCAGCTACTGGATGAAGGTTTTAGGATAGCATTTAACGTAGTCATCAATCTTATTATAAGGGAAGGGCATTTAAGGTAGCCTCTCCACCATTGCTTAGATTCTCAGTTGGGGTAATTATTGGGGAACTCTGCATATTTCCCCGGTGCCAGATTTTTCTTAAACCTATAATGGCTCCTTCTACTAAGGCATCTCTTTTCATGCTCCCTTTATTCTTCCCCAACTCAGTCTTAGTCACTTATGAAATAAATAATAGTTTGACTTTAAGTACATTACTTAGTGTCTCCAGGAAACAAGGCCTATGCAGATAGCAGTCCACTAATCAACTGAAATAAGAAATGTTTACCTTGGACCAACTACTGACAGTGCAATGGTCTAACAAATTAGGATTTACAGACTATCACTGGTAATGACATGCAATGACTGCAGCTGCAGTATTTTGGTTGCCTGGGAAGTGTGCCTGGCTAGGCAAGCAGTACATCTGCATGCTTGATGTTAACACTTGGGTCTTTTATAGCTTCAATAAAATTGACAGGTTTTGCACAGTCATTCTGGGTTCTAAAGCCAAGGAAGATGAAGCCACTGAGATTTCAGGGTACAGATTCAATGTTCCTGGTAGAGCATGTGCAACTGTATTAGAATCAGGCAAATGTTCCATTCACTATACCAGCAGGAGATTCCTGGGGTTGAAAATTCTTCTTCCCTCTACTGGACATACACAGCACATACTTTGTCACTGGTTACCATATCAAAGTTGCAGATGTGATAAGGATTTGGTACTTGTTCAACAAAAGAACTTGGCAACTTAAATTAATTGTTTTAATGCCACTTTCAAAATTCAGGAAGACATGGGTAAAGGTGTAAAAACTATTTTGCCCATTAATATTATTCAATAAATCATACTTTTGTGTTGAAAATTAAGTGCAAATGGGAATCTAGCATATCATTTTTTTTTGAGACTGTTGTTTTTCTTTTTCCTTTCCACTAATTTGAAGCTTCTTCCTAGTCCTGCCTGGTGAGAAATAAGTTGTTTCTTTCAACGTATGTAGTATATGGTAATGGACTCAGTATAAATTGAATTCATCAAACCTTATCCAAACAAACTAATGCAATTTCAAGACCTACTTATTTGATGGAGAGTGATAATATCTTTTCTAACCTTGCTCTTACTCAGGTTGAAAGAACTCACAGGATTTATATAGCTAGTCTTTTCTATAGCTGGGCATACAGAAGTATCTATGTATCATTGAACTCTCTCTGTTTCCTCTTTTAGAACTGTCCCTTCTTCAAGGGATCACATAACTTTGGAAATACTATTAAGTATGTATATATTTCAACATAACAAAATGTGTTTGTTTGCTCATTAATACAGGCCATGTTGTCTATGTTTACCAAAAAAGCAATGTCTACCCACAACTTTAGCTTGTTTTGATATAGAACCCAGGTAATAGGTGGTACCAAAGACTTCTCAGACCTTAACTGCTGTATAGGTAAGTACAGTATGCATTAAAGAAATTCCTAAAAGTCATTCAAAATATGTTTTTAATATAGACATGATTAACATTTATAGTATGAGTTTCTTTTTTTAATTTTCTTTTTTCTTTTTCTTTTTTCCCTCTTTTTTATTATTATTTTTCTTATATTTTTATCGACCACAGTTCCCTCTCCCACCCTCCTTCCCTTCTTCTCTCCCTCTCTCCTTCTCTTACCCTCCCATATCCCCAGACCCCCCCTCCCACCCACTCCCCATTCCACATGTAGGGTGATGTCTTCCAGGAGGGGTCATCTAAATCTGTCAAGTCATTTGGAGTAGGGACTTGGCCCTCCCTCCTGTCTCTATGTTAAGGGAGTACCCTCTATGCCGAATGGGTTCCTAAAGTCCTTTAAAGTACCAGGAATGCATCCTGGTTCCATTGGCAGAGGTCCCTTAGACTGCCCAAGCCTTCTAATTGAGACCCACTCTCAGGGGTCTGAGTAGGTATAATGCTGATTTCCCAGCTATCAGTCTGTTCAGGTCAGCTGTTTCTGTGAGTTTCTCTAGCCTGGTCTTGTCCTCCCTCTCTACATCTGTATTCCAGTTGGGCTCAATGTTTACTTGTGGGTGTTTGCTTCTGTTTCCATGAGCTACTAGATAAGGGCTCCATGATGATGGATAAGTTAGTCATCAATTTCATTATCAGGGAAGGGCATTTATGGTAGTGTTTCCACTGTTGCTCAAATTGTTATTTGGGGTTAGTCTTGTAGGTCACTGGACATTTCTGTAGAGTCAGTTTTCTCTTTAAACCTATAATGGCTTCTTCTTTTATGGTCTTTCCTTCCTTCCTCTCCTTCTCTCCCCCCTCTTTCTGTCTGTCTCTCTCTCTCTTTTCTATCGTCTAGTCTATTCCTCTCCTGACTCAATCTTCCTAGTATTATGAATTTCTAATGAGCAATTCCTTCAAGGAATAACAGAGTACACAGCGCAGAAAAAAAAGAAAAAAAAAAAGAAAGAAAAAAAGCATTATTCTGTTTGATTCAGATCAGAGCAGGTGGCTGTAAACACATCATGGGTTTGTTGTTCAAATACATGAGTTCATGTATTTTATTTTGTCAGAGTATTGCACAATAAAGTGAGTAAACCACCCAGGTTAGGCTCTCATGGGACACAGTTTAGAAAATTGCTATGCAGAAAATGGAACCTAATACAGAAAATATTTCTAAAAAGTCTATGGAATTGAAGACTATCTAGATACAATTAAGCCTATTATGAAGTTAATCATACTATTCATAGTAAAATTATTCTAATTCTACTTGCTGTATTTTCTTCTTTAAAAATGACAACCTCCTTTTGAAAAATGCATCTTTTATTATTACAAAAAAATAGTTTAGTCAACTAAGTAATCTCCACTGCCTTTGAACATTAAAGTCAATGAATCTAATATACTAAGTCTCAGTGGTATTTGATTGCACTTTGAATCACACGATTTCATTAGTTAAATAAAATCAACCATAGGTGAACAGGCAGAGCAGGCAACCAGTTAACTGGAATCAACTATAGAGAGTGAAGAGAAATCAGAAGGTCAGTAAGAAATATGCACAGGAATGAGAAGGGGGGGCATCCTGTTGGAGGAGTTTTGTTTCACATGAATTAGGGAAAAGTCTCTTTCTGAGATGACAGCAGAAGAGTAAGGTTAGCTGGCTGATTTCTGTGCCTCTATGAGTTAGCTGGTTTTCACCCCAGCATCTGGCTCCCAAGTCTGTATTGGTTATATAAAAAGGCAGATACAATTTAAAAAAAAAAAAAACATTTGATTCCCTACATGGAAGTGGCTCGGGCAGAAGTAGCAGGTCTCAAAGTCTCCCTTGGGCTGCAGCATCAGTTCTGAGGCAGTGATGGTTGTGCAGTCAGCAGCTGAGTCTGAATATAATACAACATGTCAGAGTTCAAATACTATGAAATGTATTAAGGGGTACATGTAAATTATCCACTGAATTAGGTATTGCGTTCTAGAGAAGGGTTCTGAGGTCAACCTGTACTCAATTGAAAAAGTACTCTGATAGTATTAATAGAAATTTAAATATTTTAAGAACTGTATTATGTTTGTTTGTGTATGTGTGTTATGTGAGTGCGTTTTTATTGTTATGTCAGAGAACAACTTTGTGGATCTCTGCTTCCTACATGTGTGTTCCAAGGATGGCCTCCAAGTCATTAAGCTTATATGGCCAGTGTTGTTCCAGCTGAATTATATTGCTGGGGCACAGTTGTTATCTCCTTAAACTTTAATGAACTCAGCTGTACAACTTAACAGTAAAATGTGTTATTTAGACAATAATAAGTTATATATCAAAGAACAGCAGCTTTATAATAAGATTAAAATCTTAATATTAAACCTAAATAAAGTATTTATAGGTAACTCACAATGTCTTAATAATATCATAGCAAATCAGGTTGCAGCATTCTAACACTTTTTCAGTTTGATGACATATATAAAAATATATATTAGTTTTGTTACTCTAAATATATCTGAATAAAAGCTACATAGTTCCCATGTTCTTTTCTGTTACATAAAGAACATGTTACCTAGAAAAGAATACTGATTTGAATTGGATTGACCCAGTGTCAAGTTTCCTATAAGTATTATCATTTAACTAAGACGTTAATTTTGTTGTTGTGATATTGATTTAATAGATGGGTAGATATAAAAATGAACAAAATGAAAAATCAACAAATATTAATTGTCTCATTTTCCAATAGGTTAATCAAATAAGCTTCCAATTTTATATATTTTAGTTTATTCAGGAAAACTGTATTTTTTCAAAATACTTGATTTTTCCCCAAAATGATACTATCAACATTGTCATTATTAAACAAACACAAAAACTAACAACAACAAATTGGAGGTGGTGGTACACAGCTTTATTTCCAATGTTCCTTAAACAGAAGCAAGAAACTCTCTATGAGGTTAATGCTAGCTTTGAATGCATAGCAGTCTCTAGACCAGAGGCTAGATAGTGAAGACTTATCTCGAAAAAAAACTTAGAAATAAGTTTTATTAAAAATAAATAGGGTATTAAAAATAATGCTGCTATGAGCATAGCTGAAGAAATGTTCTTGTTGTATGAATATGCATCTTTTGGGTATACTGGATCTTGAGGTTGGCTCATTCCCAATTTCCTGAGGAACCACCATATTAATTTCCAAAGTGGCTGTACAAGTTTGCACTCCCACCAGCAGTGGAGGAGTGTGTCCCTTTTTCCATATCTTCTCCAGCATAAACTGTCTTTGGTGTTTTTGATTTTAGCCATTTGGACAAGACCAAGATGGTATCTCATATTTGTTTTGGTTTTCATTTCCTTGATGGCTAAGGATGTTTAGCATTCTTAAGTGTCTTTCAGCCACTTTAGATTCCTCTATTGAGAATTCTCTATTCAGCTCTGTATCCCACTTTAAAAAAAATCTGACATTAGGGAAATGCCCAGAGATCTACAAGGATGAAGCCAACTAACAATCTAAATAATAGTAAAGAGGATACTTTTATGCCTTTGCACTATAATGAGATTGACAACTATCTTATATGCCATCCTAGAGCCTTCATCTAGTAGCAGAAGGAAGCAGAAGTAGACACACACAACTAAACACTAGGTGAACTCCTGGAATCGAGTTACAGAAAAGAAGAGTGATGAGCAAAGGGATCAAGACCAGGCTGGAGAAACCCACAGAATCAGCTTACCTAAACAAGGGGGAGCTCATGTTCCCCATTTAGATAGTTGGCTAAGTTTCTACTATCAGGGATGTGTTTCTCTCGTGATGTTGACTATTTCTTAAAGTCCAAAGGGGAAGTTATTAACACTAACATGTGGGAGTTACTAGTGCACCTTTAGTGTCATGATGCCCACATCACAAACATACACAACTTAATACATCATAGGTTAATAAATAGGGAATTAGTTATCTCTTTCTGAACTTTGTAATCTTCTGTTACAATGAAAGACTAGTAGTCTTCAGGACAGATGGAGATCATTACAGAAAAACAATCAAATTGATAGATTTGGAGCCCTGTACAAAAGTTTTTAATCTACAAAACAAGGCTGCCACATAAGTTTCAGAGACTACCACAGAAGAGTCAGAGACTCTTAAAAATTAGAAGATTAAGAAGTTTGTGGTTAAGATGTCTCCTAATAAAGTGTCACCAACACAATTTCACAAACATGAGCTGAACAAGTATGACCATTAGAGACACACCAAATATGAACTAAATACATCACTAATATGTATCAGTAGTATTTTGTAATACCCCCCCACACACACATATGTAAAAATTATTAGGGAATAAAGAGGCCATGAATCTGAAGGAGAGAACATAAGTATATATGAATGAGAGGGCTCCGATGGAGTAAAGGGAAGAAATGTAATTAAATTATTATATTAAAAATAAACAAAATATATTTTTACATTACTATCCAAGAATAATATGCTGTGAAATTGTACACTGGAATATGTACAAATGGAATAATCAAAATTACTTAAAGGAATCTTTCGGATTAAAAACTTGCATATTTAAAATGCAACAACTATGAAGTTTCCAGTGGTGGGAAGAAGAAGCAAAGGGAAATTTGCCCTTTATTTTCAAGGTTCATCCACACACTGTAGCATTATATATAGAATTATATTTCTTTCATTTAGTGAATGCCATTCCATTCAAATCATATGCTATATTTTACTTACACATTTACCTTTTGTTGAATCTAAAGATAATTGCTTCTATGAACTTTTTGTCCAAGTACTTGAGTATTTTATGTCAAATGTTTTGTATGTATAACTAGGAATAACATACTATGTCATAGGAAATTTTCAGTTTGACCTTTAAAGAATGAACATTTTGTTTATATATTGACAAAGTACAAGAAATATAATTTCTCTTCTAATTGCTTCAAACCTTGTCATTTTCTATTAAAATATATTGTCATAGTTTCTTAGGGACTTTGACATGGATGTTATTTTTGTGCCAGTGGGTGTTTTAGATAAAATACATGATCTTTGAAAGAAAAGACAATTACAATGAGGCCTTTAATTAAAATCATTGTCAATGACTCAGCTTGAGATGAGGCCTTAGGAGTCCTCTCAACTCCATATTAAAAATTTCAACTGGCTTCATCATGTGGAGTTCTGTGCAGGTAATCATAGCTTCTTCTGTGAGTTCATTTTTATCACAGGTTTGTCATATCAGTAGGCTAGAATTTTACAACCTTCCTTTCCATCTTCTGACTTTGCCTTATTTTATTTGGTCCAATATTCCCTCAACTTTGGACAAGGTAGAGGGGGAGTATTATGGTAGTTGGTGACTGTTGGGGGAGGTAGAATCACTTTCCTTTAAAGAATGACCACCAGGATATTTGCCATGTCCCAGTGGATGATCTTATCTTTATGAGCATTTGTGTAGCACTAAGAAGACTCAGTGAATTAAAAACACAAAAGAAAAATGTAAAAGCAGATTCTGATGTTAGGAGGGAGATGTGACTATGGGACTTGAAAGGAACTAAGGGAAGAATGAAAGGCTACCGTGATCACTATATATTGTATACATGTACACTATATTCAAAGAATAATTAAAAATGAAACTTGAAATTGAATACAACTAATAATTAAAACTTTTGAATAGAATAAACTTATTAAAAATAAAATTAAAACAAAAAAAACTTATAAGGTTTAGGAAGGAATTTACTACATGTTTGAGGTTATCCTGGGCTCATAATAAATTTAAAGCTAGTTATAGTACTTGTGTGAGACTTGTTTGAAAAATTTAAACAAAACGAACCAAACTCTTAATCTCTGAAAAAGGCAGTTGCTCAGAATATGCAAAGTATAGCTACAGACATAGGACATTTTTTTCAATGCATGTATTATGCATTGGGCTGATATTTTAAAAAAATAAATAGTTACAAAAACTCACTAATTTATGAACATATAATCCATTTTTACAAGCAAGTAAACATCTTATGAAAGATATGCAGACACGGGTACATAAGTACAATTAAATAATATTTTCAATTGGGAAATTGCTAATTGAAACTATAAAATGCATTAAATATTAATTAAAATGAATAAGAAGAACAACTGAAAATACCAGTATTTGTTGAGGACACATAGAAAAAAAAATTCTCAGCAAAGAAACCACCATATATTTCTGATCAGAATGTGAACTGTCTGTTTTTCAAAGAAGTATGGCAGTTTCTTACAGAGTTTAGAATGAATGCACCCACATAACTTTAGATAATACTGTGAACTGGATCTCAGGTTCACACAGAAACATGTGTCTTGT
Organism: Cricetiscus sungorus; assembly: GCA_030556225.1. Lineage (NCBI taxonomy): Eukaryota > Metazoa > Chordata > Mammalia > Rodentia > Cricetidae > Cricetiscus > Cricetiscus sungorus. The sequence goes on from JANBXA010000600.1 coordinate 39,492,528, forward strand.
ACTAGGTTCATTATATCCACAAACTGGGCCTGCAAGTCATCTTCCAGTGTGTACATGGACCAGCAAGATGCAATATATATATTATTTTTTAAATCCATAAATGTCACTATGCTAGAAAACAACAGAATCATATGAAAAAAATCCTAAGTAAATGTTGACAGGTGAAAAGGGTCAAACTAAAACAGATTGTATGTTTCCAAGATGGAATACTTTCAAAAAGGCAAAGCTATCTACTAGAAACTACAATGGTGAAAAGAATTTATGTCAAGTACAAAAGGAAGGAAGAATAGTGAGACCTAAAATTATTGTCCTAATTAATCTTTATTGCTGTGATAAGAAATAAAATAAAATAAAATAAATGACCAAATCAAGGTGTGAAGAAAAGGATTTATATATTTGGTTATATTTCTATCTCTCAATCTATCATTTAGAGAAGCCACAAAAAGAATGGAAGGCAGGAAACCAATGGCAGGAACTGAAGCAGAGGCTAGAGAGGAATATCAGCTACTGCTTTGCTCTCTATGGATCATATAGTGTGTGCCTTATATAATTCTAGAACACTTGCCTAGGGACAGCCTCACTCACAGTGGCTGGATCCTCCCACACTAATTATTCATGTAGAAAATGGCACATAGACTTGCCAGCAGGTCAGTATGATGGAGGCTTATTCACAATAGGGGTTCTTCCTCTTCCCAGATGACCCCTGTTTATTTGAAATGCTGAATGATAACCATTTCTTTTTTACCTTTTGGGAGAGACATTACAAGTAAGCAAGCAAAAATGTAAAACTATCCCAAGAGATGATTTGAAGATCAGTATATACTCATGATTATTCCATAGGTTATATGTGCTCCCTGTATTTGAATGTAAGTATAAGAATTGAATAAAAATGGGCAACTATATACATAGATATTTTATTTTTGTTCATCAGAGAACTTAAAATGAATAAAATCAAGTAGCAAGTAACCACACGATACTGGCTTTTATAAAAATTTAATTTTTAAAGTTATTTTAGAATTTTATACCTGAGTCTGTATTTACATTATTGCAACTTCGTCTTTACCCTTTGAAATACCTCTAATGTATTTCCATCCTGCTCTCTCTACCAAATTAATAATATCCTTTTCAATTATTATTTTTTTACACACATACACACACACACACACACACACACACACACAAACACACACTCACATCCTATTGAGTCCATCTAGTGTTAATTACATATAGATGTGTTTGCAACTGACCATTTAGTTTGCATAATCTGTCAGAGGGGTAATTCCTGAAGAAAACTAATTCTCTGTCTTTACAGAAGCCATTGCCTATAGCTCTCCATTTCACTAGGGGGCCTTATGAGAATTATCCTGTCCATATTGGCATGTCAACTGAAATTGTCATTGTTCAGGTCAGGAAGAGATCAGTTTCTTCTCAATGTCTTTCCCCAATAAATGAATACAGATACTTGGGGAAATAAATATTGTAGAATCAAATACAAATATGTAAGACGATCCCAGAAGGCATAGAAAGTTGAGATGTAATCACAAACAATGGTATCAAATGAGAGTAATGTGTATATGCTTAATATACCATGCAGCTTGTGAACAATCACACCATGCCAAACATGGAAATAAAGCCTGTAACCTAACACAAAACAGTGATAACAAATAAGAATATATGCCATTTTAAAAATACACAATGACTCCATACACAAACAAATGATGCAACAAATAAAATACTAGAAATAAGATAATAGAAAAGACAAATATTTACCATATAAAAAGTTTGACTGTGACCACAGTGCAACCCAAAGAAGGGATAACATGATTTTCCAGTGTGGTGTGTGTGTGTGTGTGTGTGTGTGTGTGTGTGTGTGTGTGTGTGTGTGTAAAGAAGGTTTACTTAGCTTGGTTTATATGCTGTGTTCCAGCTAGTCTACCAATGAAAGTTTTAAAAGTCCAGTAGGTATTCAGTTCACAAGACTGGATTTCTTAGCTTGTCTTCACTGTAAACCAGAATCCCAAAAATGTAGGATCTAAAGCTAGTGATGAAATGGGTTTGCCAGCTCACTGTATCAAGAACTAATGGCAACAAGACCAGGTCATTTATTTTGAGAAAATTTTAGTGACATTTTTAAAAAATCCTCTTGTCATTCCATATTATAGCTTTATTTTGTATAAAATGTTAAAATTAATTTATTTCAAAATTCATAGATATAAGTCAATTAAAGTTTTGAATTTATAGTCTTTCTGGCCTGTTATTTAATTATTGTGGTTTTCAGTTTAAAAATCTGCATTACATGAAATTGAATAGATAAAAGCATATTTTATAAAAAATAGTATTTGTTTCTCCTGATTTTATATCTCATCGCTTTCATTTACAAACGACTTTTTTAATATTTTTAATTACACCTCAATTTTTAAAAGTTTTGTTTGTGCTAGTCATAGATTAATAAACAAGCAGAATAATAATTGTTTTGTGTTTTTACTGGAGAATGAGTTTGGAAAAATTAGGACAATATTATTTATCAGGGGTACGACAGACCTGTGTTCATCTCCAAACTGAATGTGTTAAATTGAAGGCATATGCACATAGAAAATAACTGACCTGTCAGTCATGAAAAAAAAATACATAAAAGACCATCATTGCTAGGGATATTGGATACAAATTTTCTCAATTACAAACCACCTAGACAGATATAGATGAAATATAAAGGTATGCTAAAAAACAAATTACTTTTCTTTAAAAAATTGATAGATCACGTCAAATAATAATAAGGGGAATTATTTTGTGAAAATCAAATTAGTAAAAATGTACCTTTCTGTCTGTACTAAGAAATAAAAGACATAGTCATGTCTCATGATTTGAAGTTATAAATTATTAAAAATATGAAGGTGCCAGAATAAATATTTGATGCTTTAAATCTGTTGAGAAAATAATTTGATTTTTCTAAAACCACAGAAGCAGTATAGATTAAGTATTTCAAATGAACCTACAGGATTAATATAGTTCATGTTTGTAGCAGAAAAATTCAGATACAGGAATTGAGTTGGGCAATAGTTTTCAAAATGAATTCATCACATATTCATGATGTATTATTGATGTTCAGTGAGTTTGCATTTATATATACAAAAAGTGTCTGTACTGACTTTATTGAAAGTCAGTATGAATATTCTATGCCTTTCTAAATCTTCTAAAGTTTTTGTCTTTTTATTGCACTGCACTTTTGGAAATAATCTGCTCCCTGGTTGACCTGGGGGGTCACTTAGCAGTTCTTTGACTTTCCTCCCTTGGTGATCTTGAGTGCACAAGATAGAATCTTCATCCTGATATTATTAAAAGCATAGATTTCAAAATGTGGTTATGAAAATATAATTGTATCACCATCAACCTTTTCCCCAAAAAAATAAATAAATAAAAAATAAAAAAGTAACACTCCTACCAGACATAAACTGTATTCATATTTTACATAAGTTTTCATGTTCTATATATACTGCATTTATTGAATATTCCTTCAGACACAGATTTAGAAATGAGGAGGTTATTATATGAAGAACAAAAAACAAATGTGTGATTGTTATTTGATTGAGTATAGTGATCATTTTCATAGATAATATAATAATTTGACAGAGCATAAATGTTTCAAAAATTATAAGCCCTTTATCTGAGAAGTTTCATGATTTTGGGAATTAGTACCTGGGGACATTATTCCTTGAGTTCACAATGAAATTTGGATACCATTTATTTGCTACAAGTCCTAACTGTCTTGACATATTACACATAACTGACAATTTTGATTTAGGGGTTAGTGAAATGTAATAAATTTTTCTTCTACTTATGATTTTTTAAAGTTTCACTTTATTTGACAGACTTAAATTTAAAAATAATCATAACATGAGGATATGCCATCCTTGGTCAGTACGTTAGGCCATGGATATTTACTTTTTACTGAAATTCAAATAATGGTATGGTTGAAAGGTTAAGAGGTTAAGACTGGCGAAGTAGAGGAAGAGGTGAAAAATCTAAACTAAAAAGAAAGAGGAAATGGGTGTATAACTAGGGTTAAGTTATAAGGCTATTTAATGCCTACAGGTGGAAATTAGATGTGTGAGAAAGTGAAATTACAGAAAGGGAATGTCAGGTACAAAAGTTCATTGCTTTTCAAAACACAGTGCTCAGAACTCTTCTCCTGTTCATTCTATGTACTGTGTAAAATTAAATATGAAAACATTACTACAGTATATATGTTTTCCTTTTTTATTTATTTATTTTTCTTATTTTACATATTTATCCCAGTTCCCTCTCCATCCCACCCTCCCTTCCTCTTTTGCCCCCTCCCATACCCCCAACCACCCTCCCATACCACACCCCACACTCTACATATAGGGTGATGGCTTCCTGGTGGGGTCATCTATATTTGTCAAGTCCTTTGGAATAGGGACTAGGCCCTCCCTCCTGTCTCTAGGTTAAGGGAGTATCCCTCCATAGAGAACATGCTCCCAAAGTCCTTTTTGTTATCAGCGACACATCATGGTTCCACTTTCAGAGAGGTCCCTTAAACTGCCCAGGCCTTCCAACTAAGACCCATGTTCAGGAGGTGTGAGTAGGTCCAATGCTGGTTTCCCAGCTATCAGTCTGGGGGCCCATTAGCTCCTCCTTGCTCAGGTCAGCTGTCTCTGTGGGTTTCTGTAGTCTAACCTTGTTCTCAATCTCTGCATCTGGATTCCAGTTTGTCTCAGTGTTTAGCTGTGGGTGTCTGCTTCTGTTTCCATCAGCTACTAGATGAGGGCTCATCTAGTAACTGGTGATGAGTTAGTCATCAATCTCATTATCAGGGAAGGACATTTATGGTAACCTTTCCACGGTTGCTCAAAATATTAATTGGGGTCAGTCTTGTAAATCTCTGGACATTTCTCTAGAGTCAGTTTTCTCTTGAAACTTATAATGGTTTCCTCTTTTACAGTATCACTCTCTAAGAAAACATGTTGTATTTGTGAATATATTTGCTCCTAAATATTAATATACAATAGTTTCCAGAGACAATGTTCAATGTTCTAGAATCAGTGTCTGTGGCAATAGAGTTAAAAATCTGACTTTGGAATGTTTTCCACAATATAGACAACCAATTTACCCTCATCCCTTCAATGTTAACTTGTAACATGGGCAGAGAAATAGTAACTATGTTTCAGGTCCAAATTTAAATGTGATATGTGAAGTAAACTGTTAAGCATCTGTTTTATTCAGTGAAATCAATATTTATAAAGGCCAGCAAGTGTTATATCTCTGGGATGTCTATTTCACATCCCTAAAGCTTGAAAATGTGCAAAAAACAGAGACAAGGACCCAGCTAGTTTTCACCTTTTTCACAAATACAAACACAGATGATTAGCACCATCTCACAGTACTCAACATATTGAAAGGAGAACACAGTAAAAACGAGCAAGTCCCATCAGATTAGGTATTGTGTTTTTCTAACTCATCATTGCTAGAGATGAACACCATGTAATTTATCTGTGTTTTCTCACTGTCTGACATTATGTTAATGTTCTTTCCTGCTAATTTATTGTTTGCTACTGGTCCCTGTGGAACCCTCAGGACCCACTTTAAAATGAAATACTTTCCATCCCTATTAAAATATCTTAATGATTTCAATTCCTGAAAGCATTTGATGATGACAAGTAATACTATTTCATACAATGAGGAAAAAGAAAATCCATTCTTAAAGGAACAAACCTGTGACAAAGAACCAGCAGAGATGCCACCATGGGACATGTATTCTAGTTTTCTGAGGGGGTGGATAACTGTACAAGGAAAGGCAGCAAACAGCAAGTTAATATCCTACACTACAACCTACCTTTGCACCTAGTACAGAGACACACAGAAGGCAGCCTTTGAACATGAGTCTCCCTTCCTTTGTCTGCAACAGAAGATGTAACATTTGCAGATTCTCTCCCTAGAGTATCTTTCTCATTAACAACAAGCATTATCCTTTCTAAATTTATATTACAATTAGAAACTTGTTATTCCACAGAAACCCTTCCCCCCACAACTAACTAAAACTTTTTACACAGTTACATTATTCTCTTACTGTAATTCAAAATGCAGCATTACAATCTTTGATTGCTTTCATGAATATTAGTTTAAATGTGGCCAAGATTAATTGATTACCTCTCGCAGAAGAAACTACAAGTTAATGAGGATAGTTAGAGTCTTCTACTTTGAGTAACAGGGATTTCACATAGTAACAAGTCTAAAGTCACACCCCTTTTGCTTAATCAACTGAGATATTTGAAAAGTCATGTTATCAAAAGACTGTGCCAGGGTAGAATCCTAATCCTCCCTCTTCTACCCGTGTTACTCTTCCAGCAGCAAAATCTACATCTGGACTCTATAGTCTCTGGGGATGAGGGCACCCAATAACTGCCTACTGAAACCTATACCTTACTATGGTTTTATCCATTTCAAAACTTTTATTTCTGAATTATCTAGTCTAAACTCTTTGTAAACTTGAGTAGGAAATATGTTCTGTAGCAGCTTCATGAGTGACAGAAGAAATCAACTTGGATATGTGATAGAGACCAGGTACCATATACAAGAGGTGTTGGAATAGAGATCCAGTGTACACTCAAATGAGACAGGCCTGGATGGTGACATGAATTAGGAAAGTGAAATCAAACCTTGGTATCCAAACACATCATCAACTTGGAAATCCTTCACAGGTGTTCCACAAGAAATTATGTAGTCAAGCTTGAGCAAGGGAGCCAATGAATTAAAAAAGTCAGGAAAGAGGGGTCATAGTGTTTACTTTAAGCTGTATCTCAAAGTAACAACTATCACTGGCACTAGGAAATAAATATGTTAAGCTTGGGTAGATCATCAGAAAGCATTACAATACCTTTGGTAAAGTGGAAATTAAAGGACAACAATCAGGCTACCTACCAACCAAATATGTGTTGAACAGGTGGAATGTGTCAAGTATTAGGACAAGAATTACAAGAGAGCAGATAAACCCCATAAATAACCTTATCAGTAGGTACTTAAAACCTAGCTATCATTGTTTCTCAATTTGTCCTTAAGTCAGGGCAGAACTAAACTGAAAATCTAGACTAGTATTAAATACACAAAAGAGAGGTAAGTGGACACATTTATAAAGTTTTTAAAGGTGACTCATTATAGTTAATATGACTTTGTTCAATACAAAGGCTTCTGCCTTTATGAATCACTGACCCACAAAACCTGAGGAGAGAAGGGAACTCATGCCATCCGTCACTTTGATCTTCAGACATTTCCTCTATTACACAGGGAAGGGTTTTGAGGCAGACAGCGATTAAATAGGGTGTTGAAGATCATATAGTACAATGACAGGAAACTGAAATCATAGCTTATTAAATCTTGGAAGCCTATTGATAACCATTTTAGTTATAGCTGTGTAAAGAGCCAAATTAATCTCCTTTAAAATAGTGCCTGCTTGTGGGCTTTCCCTTTTCCCCACTGCAGTTTAGGCATGTGGAGATAGCTGCCTAAAATAACTACCTCCTACCTTATAATCTACACCCACCCTCTTAGCCTGGTGACTGCTAGGTCCATTTGTAGGCCATGATTCCCTGTGAGGGATGAGCTCCTACAGCTCTCCACTACAAGCCTCTCTGTAAGCAAAACCTCAGGCATACAATTCCACTTCTCATCAAGACAAGCAGCAAGGAGAGCACAAAAGAAGCCCATTTATCCATTTTTCTGTATCTGGAATACATGTGGAGTTGAAATTGGTGGTTTGCCTGGGCTCTCCCTGCTAGGATAATTTAGGGTGATATTACAACTGAACATTATGTTTAAACCATGCCAGTCATGTGCATTAAAAAAAAACCACAACACAGTGCATTACCTTGCTAATATACCCGAACATATGAGTAAATCCCAAAGCAGAATAGCTTCCATAAATAGAAAAATTATTTCATCTTTAATTTCACATTGCTATTCAAGGTGCAGATGAAAGATCCATTTGTCCTACCTTATTTCTACATTGATGTGACTTTTGCTGAGGGTAAAATTGTTGAAATGCTTTCATATGTTTCAAATAGTGTTTGTTTTTCCTTTGCCTCTATACTTATGTATAAGCATACTAATTTTGGTTTTCATTGTCAAAAGATAATTACTTTTGTATGTGTCTCTAATTTTTAATTTTTAAAAATAATAATCCCCTTTCTTCTTGGCAAGTTCGGCTATTCTTGGGGAGTACTGTCCTTAAATTTTAAATATTTTCATTTGACCATTTCCTAATATGTGTTTTCATTACATTCACATTTCATGACTTTCCAAATATTTCACCCAGATGCATTCACTAAATTCCCTCACTAATGTTCTTTCTTTATTTTTATAGCCTATGCACTCTAGTTTGTTATGCCAATATAATCCTGAGTTTGGGATCAAGATTCACACCTTTTATAAAACCAAAACTGTCTCCCCGAGAGGTCATCAATGTCCAAAGCTCCTTAATTAGGAGTGGGTGATTATTAAAGCGTTTCTTCTCCATTCTAGAAATAACTAACTTGGTTGACAAGAAGTGGGGTATGCTGTCCCACTCTCACACCCTCTGCTCTGGCTCTCCCATACTGCCCAGGTGGGGGATGGGACCAGCTCTCCTAAGTGTTAAAACATGTGAGAGTTGAGGCTAGTTCTCTGCAGTTAGTAGCCCAGATAAGGGACATCCCTGGTTTTTACTGACAACATGGGCCACAGCTGTCAACCGAGACCACTGCTTCTACAGGGCCGCAGACCCAGACATGCTCCTTGGTGGTAGCATGAGTGAAGAATATCTCTCATGATCCCAGGTTTCCTCAGTTATCCACAGTTTTTTTTGTTTGTTTTGTGTGTGTGTGTGTGTGTGTGTGTGTGTGTGTGTACGTGTGTACGTGTGTGTGTGTGTGTGTGTGTGTTGAAGGTTGAGGCCTCAAAGGCTTTTCTTTCTGTTGTTTGCCATGTTCATTGGTGTCATCTTTGTTCAGTTCATATTTGGGAAACCACATGGTTGAGATGTTATGAGTGTATCTTCTAATATTTTCAGGAGATACAATCTCAAAGAAAAGTTCCGGTTACTCTGATTATTACATTCTTTCTGCCCTGCATTCAACAATGTTCTCTGAACCTTAGATGTAGAGTGTTTTATAGATGTATCCATTGAGACTTTTCTTCACAGTTCTGCATTTGGATTTGTGGCTTTGTGCAGTAGTCTCACTCTGCTGCAAAGAAAAGTCCTGATGAGAGGCAAGGACAATAACCTCTGATTTACTGAACCAGCATAAATTGCTAACAATCTATAAAAGTTACTACTATTATTCTGCTAGATGAACACCACAGTAAACTGACCCCTAAAGTCTTATGGTTAGACACATATTTTAGCAAATCTGTCAACCCTCATCATAGAGGTTTCTAATTCCAGTACAAGTTAATTGACACTGAGACCCACAGCCAAAAAGGGTGCAAAAATTAATAGACTGTGAACATGCAGCAAATGAGAGACATCTATGTCACAAGCCCTGCTCCAAATTCTCATGAATCTTTGTGGAAGAGGGAGCAGATGATTGTAAGAACCACAGATTATAGAGACCTTATTACTTCCTTTGAGTGTTTTTAAATAAACAATTATCTGTTATTTTTCCAGGCTCTATTCATGTTAATAATCAATAATGGAAGTTCCTCAGACTATGTGCTCTTGCCATGCCCAGTGACCAGGATTCTGCTAGATATTTTTGTTTTACTCTGATGCTACTAAATTATTGTTATGTGTCTCTAGTTGTTTCTTATCTCTCCTGGTGAATTAATGTTTGGATTCAACAGAGCTCTATTTAACATATAAGAATAACACTGAGTTGTCATAAATAACTCTTATCTTACTACTGCCATTTCTAGATTTGTATTAGTTACACCCATGTCATACATATGCCATTCAGGTTTTAAAAAAATGTAGCATTTCTTATTTCATATCATGTCCTTAATTTCTATCAGTAACTTTCTTTCATTTTTCTCTTTACTACTGTTTTTCATGCTAGTTATTTATAGTTTTTTTACAGTTTCACTTTTTTTTCAAAAACAAATACTTTTCTTAGTGTTTATTTTATACCCACTCAGATTGGTGTGCTATTTACCAACAAAGACATCTTTAAAATATTGTATAAGCAATGCTTAAATCATGTTGATAAATGCTGTCTTAGTGAGGGATATTATATCTGTAATGTTATGAAACACAAGGACAAATATCAAGTTGGGAAGGAAAGGGTTTCTTTGGCTCACATTTCCACAGCACTGTTCATCACTGAAGGAAGGTAGAACAAACTCAAACAGAAAAGAAACCTGGAGGCAGTCGCTGATAAAGAGGCCATAGAGGAGGAGTGCTGCTTACTGGCTTGCTCAGCTTGCTTTTTATTAGAACCTACAACCACCAGCCTATGGACGGTACCACTCATGATGGGCTAGACACTCTCCCATCAATCAGATAAGACAGATAGGTTTTATTTAGGTATTTTCTAAATTGAGGTTCCCTTCTTTCAGATAACTCTAACTTATCTCTAGTTGACAGAAAACTAGTTAGGACAAAAGCCTAAACTAATGACCTAATTTTCAAACGAGTTTAAAAATGTATCATTGTATCAAATATGCTAGTGCTTACATATAAGAAAAATTTACCCCTCGGCAACTTGAGACCCAAACATATCACTGTCAAGCTATAACCATTCTTTTATTGTTCATTCCCAAGATCACACATTATCATAAACATCACAGCATGAAAACATTTACAATTTAAAAATTCCACAGCCTTTATAAATTCAAACACTGTTATATTCTATTCAGAGTCAAATCCAAAGTTTTATTTTTTTGGTTTGGTTTTTGTTTGTTTCTTTTTTGTTTTTGGTTTCTTTCTAGATACACAGTTTCTTTGTAGTGTTGGAAGCTATCCTGGAACTCACTCTGCAGACCAGATTGACTTAGTATTCACAGATATCTTTTTATTTTGCCTCTTGGGTGCTGGGATTAAAGATATACACCACCACTTCCCAGCAGAAATTCATTTAAAGATTTAGTCTCTCAACTATAGACTCCTGTAAAAAAATAAATAAATAAATAAATAAATGAATAAAAATAGTTTCTTTTTAAGAGGGAATAATGAGGTCACAGGCATAGTCTAACACATAGAAATCAACTTCAACAGTATAAATAACAAAATGTTCAAACTCTGGGATTTACTCACAATCTTCTGTGCTACTGCAAAGGCCTTGGGTCACTTCTCAGGCTCTGCTTTCCAGCATACACAACTTGTCTACTAATCTTGGGCTGGCTTTATTCCACTGCTGCTGACCTTCTGGGTGTCATCCCATGGTACTGTCATCTCAAAAATGGTGGAGTCTTCTGCTGCATCTGGTCTGCACATTTGCCAATATCCTCTCATAGGCTCACTTTATGGTGTCAAGACTCAACATCTCTCAATGACTACTTCAGTCCTGGACCTTGAACTACCACTAAGGCTGCAACTTCACTGATAGCCTCTTCTGTCTCCTCACAGTGCCAAGCCTCATCTGATCTAGACATCTCAAGTAATCACGCAAGATTTCCAGTGTAGAGAATGGGACATCAACCCATACACAAACGCTTCAACCTACAATTTATCCTGCCTATAAGGTGTTCTGGGGAAAAGGTGGCATAGATATTATGGGAATAGGCCACAATGACTTCTCCAGCTTGAAACCAAGCCACTAAAGAGAGCCCACTCTTGATATTTCCTGGAGGGTCCAGAACCCAGAGCCTGGACAGCCTAGACGCTCAGAATAGAAACAAACACACCTGAAAAAGAAAATAAAGTAAAAACTAATAATATTCTGCTATATTCATACATTGGTGCCTAGCCCAATTGTCAACATAGAGGCTTCATCCAGCAATTGAAGGTAATAGATAAAGAGAACCACAGTCAAACATTAGACAGAGCTCAGAAAACCATACCAAAGATGGGAAGGAAGGATTGTAAGAGACACATGGATACTGCACAGCACAAGAAACCCACATATTCAACTAACCTGAGATCACTGTGGCCCACACCAACTGAATTGATAACCAGGGTGCCTATATCAGACTGATATATATATATATATATATATATATATATATATATATATATATTACACTTGTGTAGGATCCTCTTTTTTGGGACTCCTAACAGTGTCAGTAGGGGCTGCCCCTAACAATATGACTGGCTTTAGTGACCCTATTCCTCATACCTTGTTGCCTTGTCCAGCCATATTATAAGGGGATGTGCCTAGTCTTACTGCACCTTGATATGTCATATTTCATTGATATCCATGGGCAGTCTAGCCTTTCTTGAAGAGCAATGGAAGAGGAGAGAATGGTGGGGGGTGGGTAAGAGAAGTGGTGTTTGAAGGGACTGGGATGAGAGAAGGGAGGGGAAACAGCAGGTGGGGTATAAAATAAGAAAAGAAGAAAGAAATTACTCAAAACTGAATGCTTCTTAAACTTCAGCATGTTTCAATGAGCATATATAGTATTATGTTTCATTATAACACATTCAAACTATTTTGTTTTTATTGATTATCCACAAATCCTCCTTCATTCCTCTCCTGATGCCTATTCTGCTATAGATTTTGATCTACCTTTCATAGACCCCTTTTTGTCACATGTGCCTTTTTGTCATTCAACCCTTTCTTAACACCCCTCTTTGTATTATTTTCATTTTCATAGCCTATACGCATATTCAACACTACTAACATGCATAAATCGAAACATTATATAAGAGGGAACATGTGTCTGTGTCCTTCTAAGTCTGGGTTATCTTAGCACACTGATTTTGAGATCTAACTATTTTCTATAAATTTTCTTTATGATTCTTTTGCAGTTGAATAAAATCATGTATAGATATATATACATGATTTTATTCATATATATATATATATATATATATATATATATATATATATATATACCACACTCTTGTTACTAATGCATCAACTGTTGGACACTTAGGCTGATTACACTTCTGACATTTGTGAAGAGAATGGAAATCATCACAGATATAGAAGTATCTGTTCATTATGACAGAGTTTTAGAATATGCCCAGAAGGTCTATAGCTAAGTCATATAACCCTTCAGTTTTTAATTTATTGAGAAAGATCTGTGCTATTTTAACAATTCAAGTTTCATGAGCTATATTCTATTTTAATAACAGTTTACCAATGATCAATTGCAATAGATTCCAACAAATCCTAACCAAGCTACTCTAATGCTTATCTCTGGAAATATTTGTATTATAAAAAAGGAAAGAAACATTTGACTGAGGCTGAAAAAATTCTTGAAATATCATATATTTGTTAAAGACTATTACATTCAGTAGAAATTTGTTTGTTAATAAAATAAATTATTTTTATTGTATCCACTTAGTTATCCTAGTTATAGGAGGATTCTTGAAGAGAAAGTGTAAAGGTAGTATTTTTTTTCTTATTTTACATATCAATCACAGTTCACTCTCCATCCCTCCCACCCTCTCTTCTTCCCTCCCATGACCCCTAAACACCCTCCAATACCACTCCCCCCACTCCACAGGTAGTGTGATACCTTCCTGGAGGGGTCATCTAAATCTGTCAAGTCATTTGGAGTAGGGATTAGGCCCTCCCTCCTGCCTCTAGGTTAAGGGCGTATCCCTCCATGAAGGACATGCTCCCAAAGTCCTTTTGTGCAAAAGGGATACATCCTGGTTCCACTGTCAGAGGTTCTTTAGACTACCCAGGCCTTCTAACTGAGACCCATGTTCAGGGGGGTCTGAGTGGTCCCAATGCTAGATTCCCAGCTATCAGTCTGGGGGCACATTAGCTCCTCCCTGTTCAGATCAGCCGTCGCTGTGGGTTTCTGTAGCTTGGTCTTGTCCTTCCTCTCTGCTTTTGGATTCCAGTTTGAATCAGTGTTTAGCTGTGGGTGTGTAGGTGACTGCTTCTGTTTCCACCAGCTTCTAGATGAAGGCTCTATGATGGTGGATACGTTAGTCATCAATCTTATTATCAGGGAAGCACATTTATGGTAGCCTTTCCATTGTTGCTCAATTTGTTAGTTGGGGTCAGTCTTGTAGGTCTCATAGGTCTCATAAAAGTAGAAAAGATCTTATAGCATAAAAATGTACTTAATTATGTTTCCAATGATAAGATAAAACTTATGTTCTGTAGATAAATCCCTACCAAAATCCACTAAATTCAGTTATTACAGTTAATATTGTTATCTGCTGTTTATTATTGGTTAGATTGATATTAACCCCTAATATCTGTGAGGTCAGTGATAACCTTCATTTGATGTGGTTTAATCTTGTCCTAGCTCATTAATAAGATTTTATAATAACAAATGCATTAATTACATGTTTCTACTGTATTCAATATGAAACATACCATTCAATGCATTGCATAATATGGAGACAATTACATGTTATATACGCAATTTCTTACTACCTTTAGGAGAGCTATTATAAAAAATTATAAAATCTGAATAACTTTAGGATGCATTTCCTTATGGCATACTGAATTCAAATGTGCTTTTAATTGGTACCTTGAATAAATAGCTAGATTACAGTGACACTAGAAGCTGGAAGCTGTCAGCACTTTTCTCATTAACCTTGCTTTTAAAATGACACTATAAACTTTTACTTATGAGTAATATTTAAATTATTTTGGGTATATTTTAGCTGTCATAGACTAGTCTTTGTGATTTCATTTACCAAACAAGATAGGAAGACAATGTTCTGTACTACTAAAAAGGGTTTGAAAGACAATTTCAATAATGTATCAAGTGCATCACCCAGTCCTGTCAGTAACACAGACAGAAGTGTGCACTATTGCTGGGAGGTGAAAACACACAGGCTTCAATGTTAGACTAAGTTATATACAAATGCATGCATGCACAGTGAAGGGTGCAGCAGAAGAATTCAAGATTCTTATGGTCAGTCTTAATCAAAATTGCAAGAGTAATTTGACAGGGTGCTTAAACTTCTTTGTCAAGATTTATTATCTGCAAAATCAGTACATTATTGATTCCATTGTCATTAGAAGTTGTCCAATGACATAAAAATTATCAGATTTTCTCTATATATACTGGACTTAACCTAAGAAAAAGAAAGTACACACATCAGTAGCTAAGTCCTTCAAATTAACAATTGTCTCCTACGTGAAAATACAGCTGAGGAGTTTGAGACATGAAGATTTCTATAAAGATAAATCAGATAAAATAGAAAAAGCCTGAGTAAAATTACAGAAACCTTCTCTCTTTCTCTTATATGTGCTTAAAAGAATTCAAGTGATTTGTGACTAAAATATTGCTTAATATTAAGAGATTATAGAAATATAACAAGTAGGTTATGAATGTACAACAAAAAAACATAGTTTATTTAACTGGTAATAGTGAGAAACTAGCCATTCTGTAGCAGAAGGCAAGGGTGTAGAAATTACTAGAAATTTCTATAGCTTTATTGGTAGAGAAAATGGTAGCTGTTATTTTTATAGTAAATACCATACAATAAATATTTTCAGCTTTTTTAGTTACACAGCTTCTAGCAACTTCTAATTCCTCTAATTTTTAAAATCACCTCTCATATTGTATAACTAAGTAATCATTGCTTGGCCCACTGAAATAGACATTTTATATGCTTCAATAAATATTTCACTCACAGTATTTATTTTGTTTAGTTTATATTAGTGTATGTTTTACATATAAAAATGCCTGTGTACCACACATGCACACCTGGTGCCAATGGAAGCAAGCATAGAATGTTTTATTCCCTACAATTGATGTTCCAGACAGTTGTAATGGTCCATGTGTTCTGAAAACTGAACCAAAGGCCTCTGAGAGAACAAAACCAAGTAATCTTGACAGATGTGCCATCTCTCCATCCCTCAGTCCCACATGTCTCTTTTTTAAAAGTAACACCTGAGCTTAACTTATGGTATGTGAAAACAAATTAGAATAATATATTAAGACATTAGGTCCAAAGAACAGTATATATCTAAGACAAAGAAATAAAGGAAAACTGGGACAATTTTAAACATATAAACAATTTTCTCTTCAGACTATTAGGCAAATTGAAAATCCTGTGTGAGAAATTCAATTATAGAAATCATTGAGAAAAAGAGAGGTTAATTCTAAAATACATCTGGTCATCCATGTGGAAACACAGTGATTCTAACAGACTCTGAATTAAGAACTCTGGAGAGAAAAATAACTGACTTTTCATAACACTCTGCACTGTCTCCACTAAGATCTCAGAGGGGCATAAGGTAAGTTGCTGGTTACTCCATCTACCTATTCACAGAACGGTAACTAGGCTCTGGTTGAAAGGAAAACATCTTAAAACTGCTAGAATTCCATGTGGTGTAGCTACAGTAAATTAATACTCCAAAATCTAAGAGGAAAAAACTCAAGATGAGAATAATGAAAACTATCAGATGATAACTGAAGTTAAGTGCTTCAAATGTAGCCAAAAATGGGCTTGACAAGGACTTTGACATAACTATTATTTAGACATTCAAGTAAATGTATTTTTTAAAATATAAGAGAATTATAAAGAATATATTAATAGAAAACTACTTGCAACATTTTACAAAAAGGTTAATGAGTTTTATAAGCTGACTACACAAGCAGATGAGTACATACAAATACACAGCTAGAGTAATATTTCTTTGTGTATGCTCTTAATTGTTTAGAAGATTTTTTGTTTTGTTTTGTTTTGGTAGATCAATATTCTTTGCAGAAAGATTTTAGTGGCAGGTTATAGTTTTGTTAAAAGATATGCATATCATGTATTTTTCTTGTTGCAATCCTGAAGTGACTTGTATTGGTGAATTTCATGTTGTGGAATGTTAGTTGAAGGTGTGTTATATTTGTCTATGCTGTGGAGCATTTATTTAGTGGTGCAAAGATGTGTTGCATTCTTTTATGTTGTATTTGTTTAACTCTGTGAAGCTGTGTTACTTTGACTTTCTAAAACACCTAATTTGTGTAATAAAGAGCTGAATGGCCAGTATCTAGGCAGGAGGAAAGATGGGTATGACTGCAATGCAGGGAGAATAAAGATGAAGAGAAGAGTAGAAGTAGAGAAGCAAGGACAAGAAGGAGAGGTGGATTATCATGGGCCAGCCACAAAGCTACACAGCAAGCTATGGAGTCAGAGAGGTAAAGGAAGGTATATAGAATGTAAAAGCCCAGAGGCAAAAGACAGACAGGATAATTTAAGAAAAACTGGCTAAAAAATACCAAGCCAAGATCAGGCATTCATAAGAAAGAAGAAGCCTCCCATTATTTATTTGGTAGCTGGGTAGTAGTTCCCACAAAGATCAAAGAATAAGAGCAAACAACTACAATTTCTTATTAATGTCAGAAGGCACTATAACCAAAATCAACATAAGAAAGAGAGGCTTTATTTTGGCTTATGAGGCTTCAGTGGGATGAGAACAGCATGGCAGAAACTGCATGCCTAAGGGAAGGAACATGAAACCGAGAAATCATATCTTTGAATGCAAGTAAGGAATAGAGAGTGTGAACTGGAATTTGATTAAGGCTATGTACTTTCAAATCTGATCCACTGGTGACACCAACTGGAAAACAAATATTCAAATGCCTGACACTGTGGAGGACATCGAATTCAAACCACTATAGAACTTACCATTTTATTTTTGTTTTATAAAACCACAACAGGTATGACTATAACATGTTAAAAATAGTCATTTACTGTTTATGTAGTCTGGAATGATTTCACTTCAAATTTCCAATATTGATAAAGTTGCAAATGCTCTAAATTTCCCTTCATTAACCTTGTTTGCATTTGGTTGAGAAGAGCCATATTTCAAAAGAATTACCTTATAACAGAATTGATGTACTTTTCTGCTTATTTTTACTTTTTAATTTGGCTCATTTGACTTCATTGTCATTTCTATATTTTTGTATTTGCTTTGATTTCTTTGTTGTAGTGGTTTGAATGAGCTATTTCCCTGTAATTTTTGATATGTCCCCTAGTTGATGGTGTTGTTAGCAGAAGTTTAGGTGGTGTGTCATTTGCCAAAAAAAGGATATCACTGGACATTGAGTTTAAGATTAAGTCCTCAACCCGTTGACAGTTTTTTTTTCTCTTTTTAGAGCTTATCGTTATCAGCTTCCTGTTCCTTTCATTGGGATACTGGCCTATTGTCACATTTCTACTTTACTATCAGAGACTTCCATTCTTCTGGAATATTAAACCAAAATAAACTATTCCTTGTATAAAGTCTTTGGTCTTGGAGTTTTATCAGCATATCACATAAATAACCAAAATACTTTCTTATGTACTTCTTAGCATCTTACTATAGTAGACTTTTGATTTTTAATTTTTGTTTTATTATCAAATATATTTAAGTCTATAAATTACTTATTGGACTATGCTGTTTTTTTCCACAAATTATTACATGCTGTGTCTTCATTAACTTTCTGCTTAAAATATGTCTTCAATTTCTGTTGTCATTTCCTTTTTAACCATAGGTCAATTGGGAACAGGTTGCCTAACATTTAACTGTTGGACTCTTTCTAATTATCTTTTTATTATTTATTTCT
The DNA here is from genome assembly GCA_030556225.1 of Cricetiscus sungorus. Classification (NCBI taxonomy): domain Eukaryota; kingdom Metazoa; phylum Chordata; class Mammalia; order Rodentia; family Cricetidae; genus Cricetiscus; species Cricetiscus sungorus. Next base: position 39,511,137 of record JANBXA010000600.1, read on the forward strand.
AGCTTAATGCTTTAGTGATCAAAAACATTTGGAGAATCATCTTACCTTTTGAATTTATTTAGTACACTTTTAGACATAAGATATGTAAATTTTAATTTATTTCCCTTCCATACCTTGGGAAGCATTTGATATATCTTAGATTTATGTAGTAATAGACATATTTGGATTTATATATACTCATTTTAAATCTTAAATGCATAATTTACATTTGTTTCCAATGGAATTTCTTGGTGACTAACACATATTCCATGTTCCTTCTTACTACTTTTAAATAATTTAATACTCACTGCATTATTAAGTTTTCTGACATAATAGATTAAACTAAAATCATTGACTACTCATAATCTTATAAAAGTTATAATGGTCTCATGTTACCAAGAGTACCAATATCTTTGAATACTCTAATTCATCACATACTCTTATTGTATATATTTTATTTAATTCTGGAAATTTATACACAACATATTTTTATTTTAATTTTTCTCATGCTCACATTCTTTCAGATCCTATCCATATCTCTATCTACCAAATTTTATGTTTTCTGTCTTTAACAAAGCGAAATAAAAATAAAGCAAAGGTAAACATAAAATATCAAAAAAAATATAAAACAAAAAATACCAAACAGAACAAAATTGAAACACACACACACACACACACACACACACACACACACACACACACACCATAGAATCTGTTTGTTAATAGCCAACAACTCCTGGAAATGAGGCTTTTCCTAGATTGTGGTTTTATACCCTGTGACAGACACTCCATTCAAATAACTGGTTTTCCCTTTCCAAGCAGGTTTTGAGAAAAAAAAAATGTTTTCTTGGCTAAGGGTGGGTATTTCAGTATACCTCCTCTTATCAGTGCTGGGAGTTTATCTGGTTTGAAAATTAGAAAGGTCTTTGTCTAGGACCAATTATCACAAGGTTGATGGTTTTTAAAGGATGCTGGTGGTTTATGTTTTTGTTTTTATACAGGGATCTAGTCATCTGGAGTTTTAACATTTAAAGTGTTTCTTGTTATAAATATATGGTTTTGTCTTTTTTTGGGTGGATATTCCATGCTTTGTTTGTTGTTGGCAATTGAAGTTATTGCTTAGCAGAACAATGTTCGTTTGTATTTATCCACATTTACTCTGTTATGTCTTTAACTTTTACTTAATCCTTGAGAATTTTGTGCAGTATTTCTTCATACAATTTCCTCTGCCATAATGCCTCCCATTTCTACCCTAACTTCCTAACTCTCAACTTCATGCTTTTCTCAACTGTTAAAAATCAACAAAACAAACCAAACAAACAAACAAAAACAATGAAATGTTGAAATTTGCAGGCAAATGGATGTAACTAGAATAAACCATCCAGGCAGAGGTAACCCAGACCCCAAAAGAAAAACATAGTATGTACTCACTCATAAGTGGCTTTCCGACATAGAACAAAGGATAACCAGCCAATATTTCGCAAACCCAGAGAAGGTAGGAAGCAAGGAGGATCCTATGAGGTGAGGGAAGCATAAAGACAGCAGAAAAAGAGATACCTTAATAGAGGGAGCCATTATAGATTTAAAGAGAAGTCTGGCACTAGGGAAATGTTCAAGGATCCACAATGATAATCCTAAAAAAAAACTAAGCTGATGAGAGATGTTATTCTGTATATATGTTTCTCATACTGATTAATTAATAAAGCCCTGTTGGCCAATAGAAAACTAGATAGGCAGGGCTAGGAGACTAGGAAGAGGAAAGAGGAAGTAGTTAGGATTCAAGATGTAGAGCATGGAGGAATCAAGATGCCAGCCGCGGCTCCCAGATAAGATGAGCTACGTGGAAATACTTAGATAAGTAGAAATGGGCTAATCACTAAGACAGAGCTAGCCCATAAACAATAATGGTAACTGGCCAACAGGATTGTATCAAATATAGAGTCTCAGAGTGTTACTTGGGGCTGGTGTGGCTGTGGGCCCAGACTGGCAGGCTGGTGGGCTGGTGGAAACATACATGCTACACTAAGCAATAGTGGAGAAGCTACCTTAATTGTCCTTCCTCTATAATGAGGCTGATGACTACCTTAAATGCCATCCTAGAGACTTCACCCAGTAGCAAATGGAAGCAAAAGTGGTGATACAAAGCTAAGTACTGAACTAAACTCCTGGAATTACTTGTAGAGAGGAAGGAGTAATGAGCAAAGGGGCAAGACCATGCTGGGGATACACAAAGAAACAGCTGAAGAGAGCAAGTAGAAGTTCATGGGCACAAGTCTCACAGCTGGGGAACCACCATAAGACCAAACCAAACCCCTAAACATGGGTGTCATTTGGGAGGCAAGTGTAGTCTATGGGGCCTCTGGCCGTGGAACCAGTATTTATCCCTAGTTCATGGACTTTGGGAGCCAATACCCTATGGAGTAATACTCTCTCAGCCTAGATACATGAGAGATTGCCTAGGCCCTTCCCAAAATTGTGAGATAGATTTTGTTGATCCCCCATGGGAGGCCTCACTCTCCCTGGGGAGTGGATGGAGGGTGGGATGAGGAGTTGGTGGGGTGCATGTGAGGATGGGAGGGGTAGGACACTGGGATGGCTATATAAAATCATATTGTTTTTAATTGAAATAAAAAAGAAAAAATAACAAACAAAAAGAAGAAACAAATCATTTCCTTAACCCTTAAGAAAACAAAAGCATGGAGTTCAATTGTCAAAGGTTAACTATTCATGTACAGGGGTTTTTCCCGTTAGTGTGAGTGATATACACAATGACATTCCACTGAAGGTAACTAACTTCCCTTTTTAGTAGCTATCAATTGAGCATGGTTTCTTGGCTAGGAATGTGACTGTGTCTATTTCCCCTGTGCATGGAGGCATTTGTCCTATGTGAGCTTGTGTATATCTGGCACTGGCACATGTTACCACATTTGAGTCTATATGCATATGGTCCCTGTTGTGTCTGAAAAGCAGTTTCCTAGAAATCTTTCTCCATTTCTTGATCTTGCAATCTTTCCACCCTGTCTTCTACATAGATCCCTGATCATTTCTCCATTCTCTTTAGTTCTTGTGTTTGCCATCAAAAAATTCCAGAAATGCTCCCATGTCTCCTGAAGCACCCTTCATCTGAAGCAACACATTTTACTTCTCTCTGACGTGACAAAGTTGTTACAAGGCATAGCCAGGAAGATTAAAATCTCAAGCCTTCACTTGGCTATAGAGAAATTTACACTGGTGTGGCATAATTTTGTGGTGTGTTGCATAAATGTCATCACAGGGACATGCATTTGAACCCATGGTCTGTCTCTCTCTGGTGGCACTGTTTTTGGATACATAGAACCATCATGCGGTGGGAGAACATTAGCTCCTAGGGATAATGGACCATCCCCCACTCCCTATTTCTTCTTTGTTACTGCAGTGTGACCATCCATGAGCTTTTATCATCAATGGATCAAGCTTCTCCTTTATAGTGCCTTTTGTACCAGGGTGGACTGTATCTCCTGAATCAGCAGCCAATATAGACCTGTCTCCTTAAATTTGCTTCTATCAGAATTTTGTCACAGGCATAAGAAAAGTTTCTAGTGTGTGAGCTTGCTCAAAAATACTGGAACAAAATAAGGGATCTGCTTTACATGCAGATTACTTTGCAACTTTTATAACTTCATTATATATGTGTATATGTATATATGTATATTACAAACCAAAATTTTACGTGCAAAAGTGTAATTTTTAATAGGAATGAATAACATAAAATGCAAGCCTGAGGGGTTAGTTGCTTTCTCCTCATTCCAGTACTTCTTATTTTGTGTGTGTCATTGGGAAATTATTGGAAAACAGAGTAGGCTAAAATAAGAGGTGAGCTCTCAAACTTTCTAATTTCAGAGTTTGCATAACTTTTATGCCTGAATTTTCTATTCACTTCTTCATTTTTTCTATATGAAAAATTGACATTTAAGGGATGATACACAGAAGGAAATTATTTTCAGTTGTATTCTACCCATAAAATAATTCTTTTGCAGACACTTCAGCAGAATCACCTATTTTACACCAGCCGGCATTCTCTCTGAAGGCCACACTGAAGGTTGGACTGCTAAAGCCAAAGAAGGCATGAAACTGGTGAGTTTTCCCTGGATTTTAGGTACTGAAGATCATTATAAGACCTGGTATAGAGCAGGGTGTACCTGCTGCAAGCATCTAATGATTGTTCAGTGTAATTTGAATTTCGAAGCATTTGCTGCTTTAATGCAGTAAGCAAGATAAGAGACATAGATTTGGTAGACAAAGCATGTTCAGATTCAAAAAAATTTATATAATACAGTCTGAAAATCTACAATTTAACAGTCTAATCAGTTGATCTGTGTAATTTAAACACTAGTAGGCTTTACATTTTTATTTGCCATTTACACACCTAACAAAGGTTTCAATGGGAAAATTATAACTGGTGAGAATATTGACAGCTGTGTATGTTACTTTCCTATTACTGTGAAAAAATAACTGAATAAATAAATTAGAGGGAGAAATTCTTGGACTCCAGTGTTTGAGATTTCATTCTGTACTTCTTGTGTAGGCTTACTCTTGGCCCATGGTAAGGCAGGATGTTACAGTGATCAGAACATGTATCAGAGTGTGCTCAATGCTCAACAGGAAAGAAACAGAGAATGAAAAGAAATAAAAAAGGAAGGAAGGAAAGAAGGAAGAAAGAAAGAGAGAGAGAGAGAGAGAGAGAGAGAGAGAGAGAGAGAGAGAGAGAGAGAGATAAAGGCTGAAATACAGCTTACTGGTGCAATTTCTCCATCTCTAAAAAGCCCAGAAGAAAGTACCAACTCTGGAAACCATGTGTACCTGTGAGAAACAGTCCACACTCATGTTATAGCCACAGCTCCATGTATTCAAAATTTAAATTTCTTGAAATACCACACTGTTTTTAAAATGTTATCTGTCCATAACAGGATCAGTAAGAGCCCGCTAAGACTGCAGGTAAGTAGCGAAGTGTTTGCCTAACATGCACAGAACACAGGGCATATAACTACATGGCGAAGTGTCTGCCTAGCATGAACCATACTCAGGAGATGTAACTAAGTGGTGAAGTGTCTGCCTAGCGTGAACAATGTCTTGACGATGGAGATGAGCACTGAAGTGTTTTCCCAGTATACATGAATCCTAGGTTTCAGAATCAGAAAAGAAACAAAACATAACAAAAAACAAACAAAACCCCCAAAACAAAAAAAGCTCGACCTATCATGTATTTTCTTCACTTAGTTTAATAGAGAATAAGTCTACAGAACAATTGGTGAGTTTACAGTGAAATATTAAACAAACCAAAAAGCTCATTTTTACAGTGGCTTTATCATATCCCTCACCAGCAGGTAGTCATGGAAGAAACCTCATCAGACTACACATTTGGCAAAATTTCAACTTTTCAGTGTTTACTATTTCTATTTATCACTTCCATGATGAAAAGTTTATTTTACATTTTTGTTTCACATTCTCTTTTTTAAAAATTAGTATTTTAGCTATGCAGAGGTGGCACATGCCTTTAATACCAGCACTTGAGAGGCAGAGACAGGGGCATTTCTGTGATTTAAAGACCAGCATGGTCTATAGAGTAAGTTTCAGGACAGGCTTCAAAGCTACAGAAAACCTTTTCTCAAAAAGCCAAAATAATAAAATAAAAATAAAATATATTATTTTATAATTTTTTACTGAAAAAAGAACCTCTCACAAAATATTCAGTTTTTCCTCCCTTCATTCCTCATTGCTCTTCTTATATACCTCCCACTTCCACTCTTCCCTAATTTTACTCCCCGTCCCTTTCCTCTTCAAGGAAGAGTGACCCTCCACAAGGTGACAGTCAAACACAACAAAAAACAGAATGCAATGAGAAAAGACAAAACTCCTCATGTCAAGGCTAGCCAAGGCAACCAAATTGTGAGTCCGAATAGCAAGCAAAAGAGTTAGAGACATCCCTGCTCCCACTGTTAGGAGTCAAAACAACAACAACAAAAATCCCACTAAGCAAACAGCCAAAACATACACAGAGGACTTGGTACAGACCAATGCAAACCAAAATGCATGCTTCTTCACTCTCTGTGAGACTATTTGTACCCTGCTTAGTTGGTTCAGCGGGCATATTTTCATGGTGTTGTCCATACCCTCAGATTTCCATAGTCTTTCCTGCCTCTCTATTACAAGGTTTCCTGAAAATGGGAGGCACCAAATAGAGACCTCCAACTTAGACTTTCTCTCTACATAATGTCTGGTTGTAGGTCTCTGTAGCCACTCCAAACTACTATGAGAGGAGTAAGCTTCTCTTATAATGACTGGACAAGATAGCAATATATGAGAGATTATACATAACAGACTCTCACTGTAGATATATTATTATTACTATTATTTTTTAGCTTATTGTGTTTGGTTCAATTTTAGGCTATGGACTATCTAGTCTCTTATTCCTGGTCATTCTTATAGTATAGAGCATGAGCACCACCTCATGGTGGAGCTAAAGTTAAACCAAATTTTGGTGGTTACTATCACATGTTCTGCACCACTATTGCCCCAATAGAGGCATGCCAACTTGTAGATGAAGTGTTTTGAGGCTGAGATGGTATCTTCACACTCTTTCCACAGCCTGCAGAATACAATCTATAGCAAAAGTGAATAGAAAATTGGGGGTGAACACTCCAGGCAGGCACCAGCACAACCTGTCAATGTGCAATGAGTTGTGTGATGATATTGTCCTCTGAAATTGGACTACACTGTCATTTCTTCAGAGACTGGATTTCTGTGCAAGGAACAGTCTTGTTTAAGGGTCTTCATCATAATCCATTGGCCAATAACTAAACTGAAGGAAATGCAGTCCCATAATAGGAAGCCTATCCTGACTATAAAAGATAGACAGTTCAGGCTCCATATACTCCAGTAGTAGGAATTTTCATTATGGTCACTTTCATAGATCCCAGGAACTTTTCACTGAACAAGATTTCCACACAACTCAAATACCCCCTCCCAATTCCAGTCTTTTCTCCTCACACTTTTCCTCTATGTCTACCACACCTAATCTCTCCTTTCCCTGTCACCACTTAGGCCCAGTTCACTTGATAGATTTATTCTACTTCCCCCACCCAAGGAGATTCATGCCACCCAGAGCCTTCTGTTTACCTAACCTTTCTGTGTCTACGGATTACGTGTTGATTATCATATACTTAACAGTACCCACTTATAAGTGAATACATATATTAGTCGTTCTGTGTCCGGGTTACCCCATTCAATGGTAATGCCCACCCATAACCAATTGCTTAATGATTATTTTGCAGGATCAATTAATTCTTTTGTATTTGTTTTAATATTTAATATAAATCAATGGTGAACAACATCTCTCATGGATATTATCTTCTCTGGCTTTGTTGGTATGTGGAGAAATCAAAAGAAAAATATGTGGTAGAATTGGGACATCTATTTTCATATGTTCTTCTCTTACTCTTTCCTGTCTTTCATTTCTACAATGTTCTTTAACCTTGGTAAGTCATCTTTCAAATATGCAGTATATAAACTTTAGAGACTGAATTATTTTATTCTCTATTAAAATTTACTTATAAATTGGACAGGTATTAATGATAACCTCTCTAACTCTAAAACTCCAAACTAGCAGCAATTTCCCCTTTATTAGCTTTATGAAAGTATCATATTCTCCTGCCTTTTGGTTTTCATCATTACCATTGGTTTCTGTCATATAAGATATCCTCCCCTGGAAGAATTCAAAAGATTCGGTCTTTGTCGTTCTGATGTATTATGATTTTTCTTTTCTAGCTTTCCTTGATATTCATGCTGTGTGAAGTCTATTAAGGATCATATCTCCCTCGGTTGAAAATATTTCTGCAGCACATTTGACAACATTTATATTTGTAAGTTCCACTAGTAATATTTCCTTATGAAATTCCAATTTGATCATTTTTTCCATTGAATATTGTCTAATATAGTTACGATAACCATTTAGTTTAGTTTACTTACTCCATTTTACCCATCAAATAATTTTTATACATTTGCTTTTTCAGGACACTGACTTTGGATATTTCCATATGATCTTAACATCATCTAGTGAATATTGTTTCCATTTCCTCTTCCACTTCTTCAATTTCAGTTTGGTGCTTTTGAATAGATTTTATTTCTCTGCTGAGATTTCCCATATGCTCACTCAATATAACCATCCTTTTTCTTAAGTCCTTGAAGATATTTATAATAGATGTTAAAAATTTCTGTGAGCTAATTTTAACATCTGGATAATTTGGGCATCTGTTTATATTGGCTTCTCATTTCTGTTTCATTATAGTTTGGTTATATTTAGCTTCTTTTACATAAATTTTGTGTTTTAGGTCCCATATTGTGGATAATATAGTAAGTTTTGAAACAAACTCCCATGTGATAAATTATGTACCATTTTTAAAATAAGCAGTTAAATATTTTGGGAATTTTGTGATTAGCCATGGAATGTTATTCTTTGTAACAATTTACTCTTTTTCATTTTTTCTAATACTTAGAATATAGTTTAAACTCTAAAATATGGGTTGGTAAACTAGGACCAGATTTTAAAAGACAGCAGATGCTTTTGCCCAGTTAATGGATGATATTTTTCTCATTGATCAATCTTTTAAAAATAGTATATAAATGCAGGAGACAAAAATGTTTACTATGTGGCTATCAATGAAAAAAAAAACAGTAATCTAAAACTTTCAATCTATGGGGTATTTCTTTCCTAATTGTGAACACCCTTATCTCTCTGTATTATCTTAATACCTGGGGACTCAACAAGCCTCCTTCACCTAAGATGGTAAATTGCAAAGCTCTACAGAAATGTGTGACTGTTCTCTTTAGCTCTCAGAAGTATAGCCCCAGCTCTGTGCTAACCCATGTGAGTCTCACCCAGTTTCATAAAGTCTTGCCTACTGAATATCTGTGAGTCACATTCATTTTATTCCTAGTGTACTTATACTGTTCAGTCACTGCTCTTAAAGTACATCTGAACCTAACTCTTTGTCTTCTGAGCTCATCAAGATAATTACTCTGTTTCTGATTTACCTTCTCTACTGGATGGGAGTATTTTCCAACTATACTCAATTACAGTCCTGCATCAACTTTCTTCCCAACTATCTGGGGTATATACTAGGTAATTTTCTTGGTGTACATTATTTAAGTTGTGGTGATATCTTGCAAATAGAGCTCCTATTTGGTCTAGATAATAAAAAGCTGGAGTCAAATATAGAGGGAAACTTTGAGAGATTAGAGAGAATCAACAAGCCACAAAATACCTTATCTCTTAAGTGTCTCAGCAGACAAGAGAGTGATTTCCTTTTTCTCCCTGATTATATGCTTTTCTGCCCAGCTACCTCACTTCATGTCTGTCTATGTAGAGCTCCAGACCGCTATGGTTAACTAATGGCAAGCTCCATTCTCTGACTCCCAGACAAGTTTGGTTAGTCCAAGCAAGATATCACCACATACAGTAGTAAGGGAAATTTGATTTTTTACTAATTAAGGATGCTGTATATAATGGGTTGGAAACTTTCTAAAATCCCGAGTAGATGCCTGAAACTTAAACTCAAGCCTGCCTATGTTCACCTGTTGCTGCAATGAGAAATTCTGGAGAAAAAAAGTCTTGAAGAAGGATATAGTAATTTTTGCTCATGGTTCCAGGATTCTAATCTGTGGTCAGCTGCTTCTTTTGTTTCTCCATTGTGATAAGGCTGAATGCCAAGACACAAAGGAGTGACTCAATTCATGGTGGTTAGGTGGTTAGGAAGTAGATAGAAAAGGTGTGTGTGTGGGGGGGGGGAAACAACTTTCAATGACATTCAAATGATGACCTGGCTTATGCAAGCAAATCTCTTCTGCTATTATCCCATTGATGAAATTCAAGTGTTTCTCCAGCCTGATTTTCCACATATGAGCTCTTGAGAGAATACTCATTCTAACAAAATATTGTTTCCATCATTCTGTGTTGATATTATAGAACATCTACTAGGAAAATAATAAATTAGAAAAAAGATTCATTTACCTCACAGTTTAAGAACATGTCACTGGCCTTTGCTTCACATTTGGGCATCATGTCATATTACATTTAATGGTAATAAGATATAACAAAAAAGGAAGTGACAGAAAGAGATAATGGCCAGAGACACATATTGGAAAAGTAAGAAGATGAATGGACTAAGAGGCCTAAGTCATTATGTGACAACTTTTTCTCCAAATGTGCCAGGGAAGAATGCATTCCCATCATTCATCACTTACTCCCATAAAAAAAGAAAACAAAAAACAAAACAGCCAACAAACAAAGAATGATTAAGAACCTAATAACCTAATGAGAACCTAATTACCATCTCTTGGTTGTGCCACATGAAGACTGATAAATAAGTGCCCAAGTCTATAATACAAGCAGTTTGGGAGGCCTAACAATATCTAAACCTAGCAGAAAAGAATCATATACCTGTACTATGATTCATTTGCACATAAACAACTATGATAAAGTTTTATTCTTAAATTAAGCATAATAACAGACTATCAGTAACTAACAAGGACACAGGAAACTATAGACATATACCCTATAAAAATTCAGTGCTGGAAACAGTGATAGAAATTGAACTCACAAGAATACTTAACACCAACATGTTACGGCAGGTTTCCCTGCCGGCTGCTGCTGGTTCTGTCGCCATGGTCCCAGAACCACGTGTGCCCCAAATAACACTCAGGAGACTCTATATTTGATACAATCCTGTTGGCCAGTTACCGTTATTGTTAATGGGCTAGCTCTGCCTTAAATATTAACCCATTTCTACTTATCTAAGTATTTCCACGTGGTCGTCTTATCGGGGAGCCGCGGCACGCATCCTACTTCTTCCCAGGGCTACATCTCGACCCCTCCCTACTCACTTCCTCTTCCTCCTTGTCTCCTAGCCCCGCCTATCTTGCTATCTCATTGGCCACAGGGCTTTATTAACCAGTATGAGAAACATATATACAGAATAACATCTCCCATCACTAACATACTGCTTACAAAATGCCAGGCTAGGATTGCACATACTTTTATATATGTGGTAATACACCTATTCCTCTCAATATCTCTATCAAGAAATTAATTTTTATCTTCAATTTTATTATGAAAGGCTGAGGAACTAATAGGCTATTACTGTAACTATCCAGAGATACAAAATGCTAAATTATAAAATTAGAATTAAATTTCAAGCATATGAAAATTACTTAAAATTATATGCATAATGGTCCCTAATTGATCTTAATGAGTATATTTTGTGTGAAATTATCATATTTGAATATATTTAAATTGGTTGTTGGTAAAACCTACTTTGTAAGCAAAATTTTAAAAAGCTTAATTTATTTAAAGACATACTGTTTGGAAGACATCATAAATAAGACTCTAATATGCATTTATGCTACATGGTGGTGATGGAGTCTATATATACCAGAATGAAACATAGCATCTCTGAATCTGTTTTTTCAAACTAAATCATGTTTGCCAAACTGAAGACTATGGGGCTAACCTGACTTGTTTCTTTTAATAAATTTTGTAAAATCACAATCACATACCTGTTTATATAATACTTATGGTTTCTAAAGTGCTAAATCAGAAGAGTTGGAAAAAAAATAAACCATTTTTGATTTCACAAAGTACCAGTAGTATACTATAAACACATCAATCAAAAGATGCTAATTCTTGAAAAACTGGGAAATCACTCATACAAGCCTACTTATAAATATATTGCTCCTATATATTTAAGATCAAATCTTCATAAAATACTTGCTTAAAAATTCAAAATAGTAGAAACATTGCCAGTCCTCAAAAATGTCCATTCAGATATATATTTTGCTATTATGATTAAAATAGTTATAATAATAGCTTATTTGTTTAGGTCACCATGTAAAGAATGATTTCAACTACTGATCAAATTATTAAAATAAAACAATAGTGCTGTCCTCCCTGAGTTTGAATCTAGGATTCCGCAACTACTTCTGATATGCTTCTATACACAAATTTCTTTTGTTTTATCATTTTAATTAATGGTTTTTTAATATGTCATACACAAGCATCATACTTACATTGTTTCCCGAACCTCAAGTATCAGTTGGTGTCAGACATCCCATGGTCAGTTTTTCCCTGCATTTCAAACAGTTATATATTTCTGTCATTGTCTCTGATAAAGAAGGAATTTTAGATGAGCACAATTTCACTTCTATGAGTATATGCATAAATACTTGAAGTGCAGTTAGAAATTATGTTTACAAATGTAACAACAGTAGATTCTTATCTAGGATTCATGACTATATTTGCTACTGATGAGTGGCTAGATGTATAATAGCAGAAAATGGACTTCCTCCTACTAAGCAAGACTTAGTCAAATTAGATAAATGTTGGTCTCCTCAGATGTACCACTACTGTACCACTGAGGAAAGCTTGCCACGCTGGTTGTTGCTATTGTTTGTGGCTTTACAGCTGTTTGAAACTATTAATTTCTCTTCTTGATTGAAAGCTGGAATCAAAACCATGAGATATTATGAAAAAAAAAGTTATCAGAGAGCTGGCTTCCAAATAATTTCTAGCTTTTTTATTTCAAGTTCTGTCCTGGAGCTGTATGGTGCCTTCAGCAATAAAGTCTTCACTTTCAGGTTTGAATGTCAACCAAGAACAATAGTAAGAACATATAATATTTTCAAAGACATTTGAACTCCCCTGACCAAAAACTTGAGAGGTTTCCATGTCTGACTCAGGCTTTATTTAGAGGCTCAATAGTTCTTTGAGGGAGCATTACCACTTCACTTCATATATATTTTTTCTTATATAGCTATATCTATATACATATATATAATCATTATATATGTGTGTGTGTGTACATGCATGCATGTGTGCATGCTTGTGTATATGTATGCGTGTGTGCATATGTATGTGTGTGTATGTGTGTGTGGTGTGTGTGTGTGTGTGTGTGTGTGTGTGTGTGTAGCATGTTCATTTAAGTAAACACTAACAGATTTCTCTATGGCTTTAAAACAAATTCTCCATTTCAAATTTGTTAGACAATAAATTAATTAAATATTTATAAAATTCATTAAAAATTTTTTCCAAATAATAAGCAACTAAAACACATACTTATAGAGCTTTGTTTCTCTTGCAGGACTTCTAAATATTTTATGAGTTCTAAATTCTTAAATCATTTAAGTTGCATGATTCTTTGCAGTTATTTTTCATAACATATATGTGAGAATATTAATAAGTCATATGAATAAGAAGAATCCAAACATTGCTCCAACTTAGCTTCAATTGTTTATTAATATTTGAAGATATTGAATCATGCACATGATTTTCAATTTAAATGTTTTCTACTGTCATTTAAATATAAATACATATATCTATTGTACCTAACAGTCAAAGGAAATCATATTCTAAACATTAAAATCCAGTTGTGAATTACTTTGTATATTTTTATGTGCATCACTGAAAGTTTCCTTTTATGATCAGCAAATGCTATAAGTTCAAGTTAATTCTAAGACTCAAGTTGCATTTAAAATTAAAAGAATATTTGCCCATTTTATCACCTTTACCCACAGGATGTTTCTCTATTATGAAGCTGCCTAGGCTTTCTCAGCATGTAAACAATAGACAATATGTAAATTAGGCTCCAGAGTTCTACTTCATCTGTTTGCCAGGAAGAAAAAAGAATGATCTCAGCAAAGTGTCATGCTGATTGCTAAACTCAGTGGTTTCTTTTATATCTGTAATTCACCTTAAATTACATGTTAATGTCCTCATAAATATTGCAAAACCTGGCATTATTACAAAGAAATATCATTCTCTGTCAGAAATTACATCATTAATAACTAGTGCTATCTTTGTTTGTTTGTTTGTTTGAGATAGGGTTTCTTGGTGGCTTTGGAGGCTGTCCTAGACATATGTCTTGTAGACCAGGCTGGTCTTGAGCTCACAGAGATCTGCATAACTAGATGCATCTTAGACATGTTATTTATGATGTGACTATAAACAACATTTTCTGTAAATATTTGAGAAAAGAGATAAAGATTTAGCAAGCTTTCAATGCATGAAAATTGTTACAAATTTTGTAAGAAAAGAAAATTAGGATGACATTTTAAAATTTTTATTATATGCAATATTACATCATATGTCACAGACATAAACGTCTGTCATTACTGTTATGATTTAGGATGGATTGTCATATGACTAAATATAGCGTCAAATTCTAATTTAAACTAGACTATGTTAAACACAAAACAAACCAATATATAGAACTTAATTTACAATAAATATTTCTACATTGACATGTGTGAAGATAATAAATTATAAGTAAATATCATGTGTTGTTTAAATATGATTTCTTTTGAGTATTAGATACAATAGATTGTAAACAAAATCCATTTTCTTTTCAGAAAAATAAGGATTTGGCTTTTCAATTAATTATTGCTTATTTTCTGTAAGAAAATAAAGTAAAATTGTGGAAAGCATGGATGTTTGCCTTAGACAATCTACTAGTATAGTTAATAATATATGCAAGAAAAAGTCTAGACAGAACTCACTTGAACATCCTCCTTTGCACGCTGTTATAGAGCATGAACAATTCAGAGTTCTTTGTTGAGTGCATTCTACCTTCAGACACACTCTCCTAGGACCTTAACACGTATTCAAACCTAGTAAAATAGGAAGCCATGACCCTGAATCTATCATTCACATGTATAGGATCATTGCTCAACATCACAGTTTAAATAGGGATTTATCAATATATTGAAATAAAGGCAATATGTAACCAATTTAGTCTTGTATTTTTCCTATTCTCATTACCATGACTCAACTTTCATCAACATTAATTTTCACACTCTTTCAGCCCTTTTAGAGAAATGACTTATGATGCTGTAAATGAGTCTTCCTGTACTTTCTTGTTATGAGTAATTGTACGTGCCTACCCCTGCCAGCAAAGAAGACGTGACTCCTGGAAGATCTTCATGCAGTTTTAATCAGGATCCTTGGAACATGTTCTTCTGACCTGCGAGAGACCAGGAGACCCCTGCACAGGCTTAAATACCCTTGCGCTAACCAACCCCAGTTAGCAACGTGGACCCTGCAGATAGGCTACTCTAACGCTGAAGCAGACAGGCTGAACAGACTTAACCAAATAAGGGCTTGTTTATGTCAGAGAGTGCTCACCCTTAGGAAGGTGGAAGGTGGAAGCCAGAGCCATCTTTAAGGCGCGGCACTTCGCAGCTCTCTACAAGTAATAAAGAAAAATTTGACTTTGTTCTATTGACTAGTGAATTATTTCTAATTCACTTACAAACATGCCCACCCAAGTTCTTTGAAGTTTAAATATGTAAATAGTGTAACAAATTGAAACCTTTACCAAACCTGAAAATTTGATGATTTAATTTTAGATGTGTTATAGAGACAAAGCAAGCAAATGAAGTTTTAAAACCTGTCATACTCACACATAAAATCTTGCAAATTACTGAACAAATAAACCTTTACTATTGAATGATTGGATTTGAGTTTATAAATCTCCATCAGAGAAAGTTTTAAAAATTAATGTAACAAGTTGTTTTTAAAATGAGAAATAATATATTTTTATTGATAGTATTTATTTAAAATAGACTTAACTTTGATTATGATTATCATTACAAGTGAGGCTTTTGATTGTTTTGTTCATTAAACAATAGATAAGCAATGAGGGAGACATGATAATTCTCATTAAAGTATTGACATAATATGGAAATTTTAGGGCACCTATATATATACATATATATATATATATATATATATATATATATATATATATATATATACTGTTTTTAAACATATTTGAGAGAATAAACATTTCTAATACTATGTGGTGATTTGTATAAGAAATACCCCTTTAGGCTCCAATATTTCAACATATGGACTTAAGTGGTGGCCTCTTTAGGCAGATGTTACAGATAAAATGTAAGTAATTGTGGTAGTTTTTGAAATTTTATAGTCTCACCTCACTTAACATGTTTTGTTGTTTGTTGCTTTGGTTTTTGCTTTGTGTTTGTGGGTGAACCTTCAACTTTGTTCTACTGCCACCATGTCTCCCCACCATGATGGATTCTCATTCCTTTGGAACCAAATCCAAAATAAACCCTTTCTTCTGAAAGTTGTCTTAGCCATTGTGTCATCACAATAAAATAAAACTAGCTAACACATAGTTTAAAAGTTTGTACATTGCCAATTTAAAATCAATATTGCAGACCACATCCATTTTTAAGGCTGTAAAATGTTAGCAATAAATAAAAATAGACTTAAAACTATGATACAAACAATGGAAATTTTCTAGGCTAAGTATTAGTATATTATTTCTGACAATTTTCTCCATATTTCACTAATTAACATAAATATAATTTACTGAAATAGAATGCTTTAATAGTCTTGGACTTTCAACATGCTAATCAATATACAAGGAATGCCATAAAATGAAATGTATAAGTTTGTTGACTGGCCAGGGTTCTACATGTTGAAATTGTATCTGATTCCCAATGTCTAAAAAACTGACCTACTTTCTTTGTAAGGTCCTAGGCTACCCATTCTTCTTGGCATTTCTAAGTGAATGACAGCTAAACAAACTAACTATACATTCATATGCAATCCAATGGCAATAATCTATTAATAAAATACTTCATTTTAACAATGTTAAAGCATTTTCCTTTCCACATTATGATCTTGACAAATGCAACACAAGATGGACAAAAGCCAACCAGGCAGTGGTAGAGGCATGTGCCTTTAATCTCACTACTTGGGAAGTGGAGACAGGTGGATTTCTGTGAGTTTGAGGACAGCCAAATTTACAGAGCAAGTTCCAAGATAATGAGAAATGCTATGCAGAGAAACCATGCCTCAAAAGCCAAAAATAACTTGATAGATTTTATTTTTTATTGTCAGTTTTAATATTATAAATAAAGAATAAGTAAAATTTTCTTCTGAAGACAATATACATAGGTCTATGTACAAACATAAAAATACTTACACATATACTTATATACACACACTTGTACACACACACACACTTATTTGCATGCTAGTACTTATAGTTGATTTGAATGGTATTATAGTAGTAATGATTTCAAGTTCTTGGAACAGAATTAAATACTGATATTATATTACTAGGTACAAAAAAGTCACTGTTGTGATGGTTTGTATCACGAAAGGAGAGGAGAAAACAAAATGAAAAAAAAGCTAAATGAAGACACAACTTAATTATAACACATATGCCAAATTTTGTGTAACATTTAATTTACATTGTTGTCATATTTTAGGTGTGCAAAGCCCTTAATCAAACAGAAGTATAAGAGTTGTAATTTATTTTAGGTTTAAATATTTAAACAACTAATGAGACTTAAATTTTGTTTTAGCATACACATCATAAACTAAATTATGAAAATCAGCTAACATTGAATATAGCATTTTGTATTATTGTTTATATAGTTTTAAAGTGTTTGAAGGAATTGTGTTGGATTTATAGGAAATGGTTAAGGCATACCTGTATGCATTTTAAAATATTACTAATTTAATACATGTCACATCTCCTGCTAATATAGCTGTCATATTTAATTGGAAAGGATATAGCAGAGTTCAACACACATACCAACTTTCATTAAGTGAAGCAGTTAACAGGTAAATGACATTAATGTACATTATATGTATTTGTATAATTACTGAAAAAGTTGTTCATTTTCTTTCTCTCTATCTAAGACTTGAATGACTCTTATTTCATTCACAAAATGAATTTTTATTTACATAACTTTTTAATAAGCTTTTACACAGGGATATCTTAGGTTCACTTTGGTTCTACATAAGTTTAACGAATTATTTGTAACCCCTCATTAAATAACCATTACTGGTAACACTGATGTATCTTTAGTATTGACTAAATATAACGTTTTTAGATACCACTTAAAATACATTGATCGTCCAGGATGACAATAGCAATATTTCTTTCTTATTATATGTTTAAGTGAATACCCTATGCTATTTACAGATTGAGCATTAGCCTAAGTAGTCACTGGAGGTCAGTATTGTTTCAGTCAGTCCTCTTTGTTAGTATTATTTTTGACTAGCAAACTTATAATTCTTATGGGTTGTGAGAATGAAGTTTTTGTATGGCGTAATCTTCAGGAACAAGGAAAAAGTATATATAACAAAACATGAGTGTCTCATAAAAGAATGATTTGTGATGATGTATTATTTATGACTTAACAAAGATTGCTTGATATCATAATGCAAAAACACACACTAGTTAGTTATAGAAGCTAGGCAATAGTGGCACGTACCTTAAATCCCAGGACTCAGGATGGATCACTGTGAGTTCAAGGCCACCCAGGGCTACGCAAGAGTGAATCAGTCTAAAAGATTAATAAAGATTATGCCCTTAAGCCCAGCCTTAGAGAGGTATATAAAAGACAGAAGTCTAGTGTCTCAGGCTGCATTCTGAGATTTAGTCTCCAGTCACATTGTGGCAGTCTGAGACTTGGAGGAGAGCTTATGGAGACAGGATCAACCCTTTAAATCTGAGGTAGAGGTGAGAGCTAGTGGCTGGTTGATTTGCTTCTTTGTTCTTTATCTTGAAGCTTGAAACCCATCCCTATATTAGACTCTCAATTTTTATTTTCCATATTACAGTGATCATTTAAATATGGACAAATGTATATTAGATATATTGCATGATATTTGAGACAAAATAAGGAGCTTGTGATTAAAAGACAACATTTTTGCTACTCATGTGCCCATAGATTTGTCATGATGCATATTTTCATATTAAGATTTTTTTCTTTTTTGGAATGGGAAGATTGCTTTAATGTAGCATTGGAATAGTACTTCTATATACAATTTAAATTGCAGCTTACCACATATTTAAATTTCAACGAATAATACTTTCATAGTTTATCATGATACTTGCTTTGTACATATGTCCAACACAATGATAGCATATTATGATTAAATGGTGAGGCTGACAGTTAATTTAACTGGACCCACTGATTTCTCTATAGCAAGCATCATATATATATATATATATATATATATATATATGTATGAGGAACTTCTCTCCATTTTGGTGCATTATGCATAAAAATCTATCCAGTCAAAAGGAAGTAAATATGGCTGTGTACCATATGGACTCCTACACAAATCTACTTTATTCATTGCTTGGGTTGAAGACTGCTGATATAAGAGATGGCTGTGAACACTTAGAACAAGTTCAAACTTGAGAGAGAGGGAAGGAAGATTACAAACACACACACACACACATATAATACATTTATATATAATATATATATATATTATATATATAAAGAGAGAGAAAGAGAGAGAGAGAGAGTTGTATTGAGAAGTCTAATTCCTGCAAGCCACTGTAAGCTTAAGGACTACCATGTTATTGACACATATGACATTTAAAGATAACATTGCGATAAAACACTAACCAAATTGCAAACAATAATAAGACATATTATGAGTTAGTCTAAAATACTCCTCATAGAAGAAAATCCGGGTTGGTCTCATCTGTAGAGAGCTGTGAAGTGCCGCACCTTAAAGATGGTGCTGGCTTCCAGCTTCCACCTCCTCGAGGGTGAGTGCTCTCTGGCGTAAACAAGCCCTTGTTTGGTTAAGTCTGTTCAGCCTGTCTTCTTCTGCATTAGAGTACCTATCTGCAGGGTCCACGTAGCTCACTGGGGTTGGTTGGTGCAAGAAGATTTAAGCCTGTGCAGGCATTTCCCTGGGGTCCCACAGGTCAGAAGAAGCATGTTCAAGGATCCTGATTAAAACTGCATGAAGATCTTCCCAGAGTCGCGTCTTCCTTGCTGGCATGGGTAGATGCGGTACACTCAACTATTCTATATTACTTAAGGGATTATCATAATTTCTAATAATAGGAAAACAAATTATGATTTGAGAGGCTACCACATTACCTTCAAACTAATTCCACATATAATTACAAAGAACAAAACTTATATGAAAAACTAAATTTCTAATATTTTACACATCTTTTATAGTTTCAAGACAATGATGATTAATTGAAAGTAATTAGGGAAAAAGAGATCCATTTAAAAACATATTTCAACCATTTTAATATGGAAACTTTTAAATTCATAAAATACTGAAGGTTTGAAGGAGATTGTGGTTGTATTCTCTCAAGCAAAGCAATGCTCTATAGGAGCAGATTTTCAGGCAACAACTCATGTGTGTATGTGTTGCCCCTTGAGACAAATACACATTGTTATACAATAGTATACAATAAGACCATCTATTATTTTTAATTTTTGAGACAGTGTTTCTCTACATAACCTATACTGTTCTGAAACTCACTATGTCGACCTGGTTGGTCTGACATCCAGAGAGCTGCTCTTTTCTGCTTCCCAAATACTAAGCTAGGGCGCTACAACACCACATCTGTCCAACTAATGATCTTTCTCCAACACAAGGCAATTCAAATTAGGCCCACACAAACTATTCAACTTTTGTAAAGAAACAACCTGGTACACTAAGTAATTTCCCAAATATTTTTTTCTTTAAATATAAATCACTAAAAATGTGTCCTTTCAATCGTAAAATAATTATGATTTGTATTTTGCAGGAAAGTTGATCTCTAGATTAAAATTGTCTGATTCATGGATATTTTATATAAGAAGATTGAATCATAAGTTAAGTAAATTGATGGCAGTCAGTACATGTTGACTTATTTTGTAGT
The DNA here is from genome assembly GCA_030556225.1 of Cricetiscus sungorus. NCBI lineage: Eukaryota > Metazoa > Chordata > Mammalia > Rodentia > Cricetidae > Cricetiscus > Cricetiscus sungorus. The sequence goes on from JANBXA010000600.1 coordinate 39,531,872, forward strand.
ATAGAATCATTGTAATCAAAAAATTTTGTTAAATTTTGACTTCTAAACTGGAGAGATTGGGGTTACCCAATGAATTAGTCTCTATACTTTTATAATGCTAAGAAGAGGAAAAATGTAGGAAGAGAATTTTTTTGGAGGCATTAGGTCACTGATTCCTTAAAATCAGTCTCTTCCTGCCTATTTACTGCCAGTAGTCATAAAGTAAACTCCACTCCAAAATTCTCTATTTGTCACCATGTTTTTTCTCATCACAGCGACACAGCAATAGGGTCAAATTCATTTGGGTTGAATACTTGAGTCAAAATAAAACATTCTTGCTTTATCTCATTTATCCTAGGCATTTATCACTGTAGCAAGTCTAACAAGTAAACATATGTACAATCCCAGTTTACTTCTTCAAAATCAATGTCAAAGCACAGTTAGACCAATGGAATAGAATCGAAAATTCTGATATTAATGCACACACCTATGAACACCTGATTTTTGACAAAACAGCTAAAAGTATACAATGGGGGGGACAGAAAGAATACAAATGGGTGATGGTATATAGAAGACAGAAGATAGACCTATGTCTATTGCCGTGCACAAAACTCAAGACCAAATGGATTAAAGACCTCAACATAAATACAGCCACACTGAACTTATTAGAAGAGAAAGTAGGAGGTACTCTTGAACAAATTGGTATAGAAGACCACTTACTAAACATAACTCCAGTAGCACAGACACTGAGATCAACAATTAATAAATGGGACCTCCTCAAACTTAGAAGCTTCTGTAAGGCATAGGACACAGTGGACAAGACCAAACAGCAGCCCACAGATGGGGAAAAGATTTTTACCAACCCTACGTCTGACAAACGGCTGAAATCCAAAATATACAAAGAACTCAAGAACTAGTCAACACAACCCCAAATAACCCTGTTAAAAATGGTGTGCAGAACTAAAGAGAGAATTTTCAATAGAGGAAATCAAAAAGGCTGAAAGACACTTAAGAAAGTGCTCAAGATCCTTAGCTATCAGGGAAATGCAAATCAAAACAACATTGAGATACCATCTTACTCCTGAGAGAATGGCTAAAATTAGAAACACCAATGACAACTTATGCTGGAGAGGATGTGGAGAAAAGGCAACACTCCTTCATTGCTAGTGGGAGTGCAAACTCATACAGCCATTTTGGAGATCAGTATGGCAGTTCCTCATGAAAATGGGAATTAGTTTACCACAGGACCCCACAATCCCAATCTTAGGCATATACCCAAATGATCCACATTCATGCAACAAAGACATGTGCTCAACTATGTTCATAGTAGCATTATTTGTAATAGCAAGAAACTGGAAGCAACCTAGATGTCCGCCAACTGAAGAATGGATAAATAAGATGTGGCACATCTACACAATGGAATACTACTCATCGGAAAAAAATAATGGAATCTGTAAATTCGCAGGGAAGTGGATGAAACTTGAAGAAACCATCCTGAAAGAGATAACCGATTCACATATGAATTTTAGACCTAGAGCAAAGGATCACCAGCCTATAATTCACACCACTAGAGTAACTAGGATACAAGGTATATACTAAAAAATTCATATAAGATCACTCACAGAAGGGGGAAGGGACAAATACTCCAGAACACATGGGAAGTGGGGGGGCAGTGATTGAAGAGGGAATTAGGAGAATATGAAGGGGAGGAAAGGAAAGCATGTGCGACTAGGAATGTTAAGTCAGGTTAAGAATAGAAGAGAGAAGAGAGAGAGAGAGAGAGAGAGAGAGAGAGAGAGAGAGAGAGAGAGAGAGAGCACATAAAAGAGGGAGCCATTATTTGAAGAGAAATCTGAACCTAAAGAAATGTCTAGAGACCTACAAGTCTGATTCCAACTAACAATTTGAGCAATTGTGGAAAGGTTACCATAAATACCCTTCCCTAATAATGATATCAACAACTAACTTATCTACCATAATGGAACCCTTATCTAGTACCTGTTGGAAACAGAAGTAAACACCCATAACTAAACACTGAGTCAAACTAGAATCTAGAAGCAGAGGGAGAGAGGACAAGACCAGGTTGCAGAAACACATAGAGACAGCTGACCAGAACAAAAAGGAGCTAACAGGCCCCCAGACTGATAGCTGGGAATCCAGTATGGGACTGACTCAGAACCCCTGAACATGGTTCTCAGCTAGAAGGACTGAGATGTCTAAGGGACCTCAGACAGTGGAGCCAGGATGTATTCCTGGTGCACAAAAGGTCCTTAAAGACACATCCCCCATTGAGGGATAGGCCCTTAACCTAGAAACAGGAGAGAAGTCCTAGTCCCTACTTCAAATGACCTGTGGGATTTACATGACCCCATCTGGGAGGCATCACCCTACATATGGAGTGGGGGAATGGCAGGCAAGGGTGGTCAGTGTGCATGTGAGAAGGGGAAAGAGGGTAAGAGGGAGGGAAGAAGGCAGGGAGAGAGAACTGGGATCAACATGTAAAATAAAATACAAAAATAAATAAATAAATAAATAAGAAAAAAAGAAAAAAACTATTTCTTACTGCTGTGTCAAATATCATTTCTATATATATTATTGAAATTTATTTGAATATTTTGACTTAATAAGCTAACTACCCAAAGACATTTGATTGTGGAAGCTACTAATTTAAATCAATAAATACATTTTAAAGGTATCTTGATTCCCAAATTTTAGTTCATGAATATGTTTCTTTGGAAAAGAGGTTCTGCTTTTGTTTACAAGAAAATGAGATGTTGTGGATTCCTTCCAGGCTAATATGATTTGATAGATCAAGACCCCCTAAAAGGTCTCTGATGGGAATGATGCCTCAAATGATCCAACACCTCCAACAACTTCATGGCTGCTGACTGAGATGGATCTGTTATGCCGGAATGAATTCTGAACCCCAAATCACCAGTATACCAGAGCTGATGCAAAAGCAAGAAGTCTTTAATTAATTAACAAGTTAACTGTATTAACTCAGTTCTTTCATCTGTCCAACATAGTGGGTGGAGTGAGAATGAACTTTACGAAACACAGTACAGGAAATTCATTGGTGTAGAACAAGGAGAGTGTCTGGAATCAACAAAAGTCTCATGATTGGTGCATTTCTGGGCATGGGCGACTTTAAGGGTGACTTTAAGGGAGATTTGCAAGATGTAGGGCAAGGTCAGGAAGCTCAGCACATATTGCTGAGTCAGAGGCCTACTTTTTCCTGGGTCTTTTCAGCAGCCTGTACTTGGCTCCTAAAGAAGGGGACTCGGTGAGGGTCTGGTCACTTAAGAATCAACCATATGAAACACCCTAGACAGAACCTCACCATAATTCTAAATATTTTCAGAATCCCCATAAGATTACCAGCACTTGAAGAGGATATGGAAAAATGGGTACACTCCTCCACTGTTGCTGGGAACAGTGCAAACTCATATGGCCCCGTTGGAAATCATTTTGGTGGTTCATCAGGAAAATGGGAATCAGTCTAACTCAAGATCCAGTAATTCCATTCTTAGGCATATACCCAAAAGATGTGCAATCATACAACAAGGACATCTGTTCAACTATGTTCATAGCAGCATTATTTGTAATAGCCAGAACATGGAAGCAGCAAAATACCCCTTAACAGAAAAATGGGTGGAGAATATGTGGTGCATTTACACAATGGAATACTAGGCATCACAAAACAAATAAACAAACAAAAAAGACAAAAACAAAACAAAACAACACCCCCAAAACAAAACAAAACAAACAAACAAAAAACAATGAAATCTTGAAATTCGAAGGCAAATGGATAAAGCTAGAAGAAAACATCCTGAGTGAGGTAACCCAGTCATAAAAGGACAAACATGGTATATAGTTACTCATATATAGTTTTTAGTCATAAAACAAAGGATTATAAGCCTACAATCCACATCCACAGAAAAGCTAGGAAACAAGGATGACTCTAAGAGAAACATGCATGGTCCCCTGGAAAAGGGGAAAGGGATAATATCTCCCTAGCAAATTGGAAGAATGGGGAGAGGAGAGACAGAGTTAGGAAGAAGAGGAGGGGAGAGGTGGGCATGACATAGCAGGAAGATTGAGTCGGGAAAAGAATAGAAAAGAGCAAGAAGAGAAAAACCATAATAGAGAGAGAAAGTTGATGGGAGATGTTATTCTGTAAATATGTTTCTCATACTGGTTAATTAATAAAGCCCTGTTGGCCAATAGAAAACTAGATAGGCGGGGCTAGGAGACTAGAGGGAGGAAAGAGGAAGCAGTTAGGAGGAGTCAAGATGTAGACCTGGGAGGAAGGAAGAAGCCGGCCATGGCTCCCTGATTATTTTACATACCAATCCCAGTTCCCTCTCCCTCCTATCCTCCCATTCCTCCCACAAATCCTCTCTATCCACTCCCCCATCCACTCCCCAGGGAGGGTGAGGCCTTATATGAGGGATGATCAAAGTCTGTCAAATCATTTGGGGTTTTAGGGTACTAGGCTCTTCCCCTCTTGTCTCTAATGACCCACCACTTCCCACTATGCACTAGCCCTGAACTTTCAATTGCCTTTCAATAATGACATCAAATTGTAAATCCACCAGTGAATCAAGACATGGGCCAGACAGAATCACACAGAATTCAATCATATGCCAATGTTTGGAACCAAGCCCGGGACAAAGTCTTCTACAACAATCTTTGTGGAGATACTAAACCATACCACCACTGTAGATACTACCTGATAAAAGCTAAGAATAAACACATAAACTCTGTCTCATTTTGTTTAATTTCTTTTTATTAATTTTCAAATAACAGCCAATTTCTTAAATTTTAGTTCTTTGAATGGATTACCAGTTTTTGGTTTCTAGGCACAATACTGGTGTTTTTCTTTCCTTTTTTTTTTTTTTTTCTTTTTTTGGTTTGTTTTTTTGTTTTGTTTTTTGGTTTTTTTTTTAATTTTCAGAGTGTACTTTTGGAAATACATTAACTGAAATAGTAACCAAGGTGTAACTAATAGACATTTTTGCTGTTCAAAGGAAATGCAATTTTCTGGTTGTATATACAGTGCCAACAACATACTATTCTTTAACAATTTCCTACATGCTAGACAATAATTAAAAATGGACTGTAACACAGTGAGTAAACACTAAACACTCATTAATCTCTGGAATGATCCATCAAGACAACTTGTCACACAGAGCTAATCCTGTTGGCCGCATGCAGATTTGTTTTTAATACAAGCAAAACACTATACATGTTGGCGTGTATTTTAGTCACCAAGTGAGGCACAGTCTGAGCCTTTCTCTGACTGCTGCAAGGTCAGCAAGTAAAGTGCTGGTTAGTGTTCAGATTAGGTAATTGGGCTATGTAAATCTATGGACAAAAAGCTCATTTTCATTAAAGTGTCTCTGGTATACCAAAGTATTGAACACATATGTAATACTGAATTTGATGATACATGCATGCATTTTAGTGGCAGACATAGAAGAATCGGGAGTCCATCTCAGCAAAAAAGGAGCCAACATTTTATGCATGAAATCTATGTCAAGAAACCAAATATGACATAATTGTGAACTATTTCCATGCTGTGAAATTATGATTCAGTTCTATGCAATTGTGTTTTAAATGTGCTAGTTATGCATGCCTTATATAAGTGTTAATGAAAAAACAATTTTTTCTGCCCAAAATTCATATATGTACTAAAATCCTAGGCCTGAATGTTATAGCATTAGTTAAAACACTGAAATACATCCTTAGCAATTTTCTCCAGAAATTAATTATATAGGTTATAATTCATAATGAGTTTCCTGGTTTGAGTGTTTTAATTATTATTATAATTAATTGTAAGTATAAAACTAATATGCTGATTTTAATATGAAAACTGTTATAAGTACTATAAAATTCAATTCTCAATTGGTTTGTCAAGACCTTTTTACAAAAACATGAGCTAACATTGCTTAATCATTAGGCAATTTAGGTTCTGTGGATAATTTAGCCTTTAATTTTCTCTCTGTATTGAGGAACCCTAAACTGAAGGAATTAAAACTAAGGTACAGACACAAATTATTCTCAGAGATGATAAAACTCTTTCCTATGTGCTATCATTACATAATTTTATTACATGTGGAAAATATTCATGTGGAAATATGTCAAATATGATACTAAAATATAAAAAATAAAATATAGGAAATTGCCAGAAGAATATTAAACATCTTCAAGATTTCTGAAAATGCAAGATGACTCTACAAGTTGTGACAGCTCATTACATCTTTAAAATAAATTTTATTTCTTTAGGAACCCAAACTGGGAATAGATTATGGTTATATTAGAACACATACTAAAAATATTGAGATAAGGAACATTACATAATACATTAACTTGAACTTTATATACTTGTGTAATGAAGCAGTCTTACTCCCTTATTCCCTAATGAATGCTTTAGACCATTACATAGAACTTACAGTGACCAGCAGCACATACAGGATTATGCTAAAATGAGAGACACATATAAAATGTTTAAATAGTGCATTTGTCAATGCTACACTTGATCCTATATTATTTCCTGGTGGGGAAGTTTCAAAATAAACTTGCAAAGCCATTAGTTTTATTTATAATAAATCCAAGGATTTACTTAACACTCTCTAGAAACAGCATTTTTAAGAATTTCTATAAGAAAATGTCCATGTATTCCTTTCTTTTTCAATTTCTAAGTTATATACTCGTTATTCTGAATAAAGTAACTTATTTGATTTTAGCTTAATATATACTCTTGTCTCAAGTAAATGAATCTAAAATCTATGAGATATAAGTTGATAGAGTTAGGAAATATATTGCCCCTAAAATAAAATCTGTATTTCTACGAATTTACTAGCTTCCATCTAACATGGATCTCAAATCTGCTATTTGTAGGATCTGCTATCAATATGCTGTCTCTACAATACAATTAAATGTCAGATAATATTGGTGCTCCAAATATGTATTCACGTTTCTTTCCTACACACTAGCCATGTATGTGATTTGTGATCTGATAGCAGTTTTATCATTTTATATCCAATCATTTTATTTCCAATATCAACAGAATAAAAGCAATACTTAAAAACTAAACTAATGGGAATATATATATATATATATATATATATATATAATATTGGATTTCATATACTTTCAGAAATCTGTAAATAAAAATTATTGCACACTGTAGATAACAACCCATAAATCATAGATAAAAATATTTTTGAAATCATATAACTAATAAGGATGAGCATTTAGGATGGACGCATAAAGACAACAAAAGTAAGTTGAATAGTATTATGACAATGACTTGATCATCCTTTACCGAAGAAGATGGGATGGTCAAACGCACATGATAAACTTTCTAACACAACTCCTTGCAAACTAAAATGCATGTCAAAACTATAATAAAATAACACTTAAATTATTTTGTGCAATATATTAAAAAAAAAGAAAAAACATAACGATGCATGAGGATATGAATATATCAGAACTGATGCATATTGCTGTCATGCATATGAAATTATAAAGCACAGTGTAGAAGATTATAACAGTTGACCAAAAGTTTAAAAGAATTGCAATATGATAAGTGCCACATATATGAAATAATTGAAAGCAGAATCTTGAACTTGTGTGTTTCTGTATTCTATTTTTTTATCTTTTTTATTTTAAAATAATCTTTTCTCCTTTTGCATACTATTCCCAGTTCTCACTCCCTCCCATCTCCTGTTCTTCACCACACCACACCCCACTTCCACCCTTCAGAGAGAATTAAACATTCCATGAGGAGTCCAGGATGTCTGGTACATCACTTTAAGGCAGTGTCAAAACTCTCCCCAGTATATCTAGGCTGAGCAAGGTATCCCTCCAAAGATAATGGGCTCCAAAGAGTCAGTTCAAACACTAGGAATAAACACTGGCCCCACTACCTGTATATTTTTATTTAAAACAGTTTTTTTTTGAGGTGTAAAACTTTCAGCTAAGTTAGGCATAGTAGTTAGCCACTTTTAATCCCAGTGGGTCACAAGACAGCCTCAGTAGCCAAGGCAAGTCTGGCTAGATAGTGAAATTTAGGTGAAGCAGTACTATATAGGATCAACGATCCAGAAAACATAAACAACAAAAGTGAAGTAGAATAAGTGCCATTTGTTGAGTAATAGATGGGCAAACTATGATATGATACAGAAATATATGTATGTATGTATGTATATGCATACATAATAATATATGTGATGTACTACTATTCTACCTTAAAAATGAAGGAAAGTGATATGCATTGCAACATTGTTGGATCTTGAGGGCATTATATTAAATGAACCATCAAAATAGATAATGCTGTATTTATTCCACTTACATTGGTTACTTAGTCAAAAATCATACAATGAACCTAGAGTGATAGTTGCCAGAGGCTTGTGTGAAGAGGTAATGGGGAGTCATTATTTAGGAGATATGCCATCCACTTTTTAGAGGAAAAGAGTTCTAAAGATGAAACATTGTGATTTTTGTGTAAAAATATGAAAATATTTTATATCTCTTTATAGTGTACTTCAAATAACTGGGTTTGTTCATATAAAATTTTGTACTTTATCCACACAAATATTTGATGGAAAAGAAAGTGAACAAAGGTATTAATGTGTAATAACTATCAAACTTGAGTCTACTTCAAAGTATTAGGTATACTTGGTAAACATCTATCAAGATTGATCCTGGAGATTTTCTGATTGAAAATATCAAGATAATCCTCAGAAATCTGTAGTAAGTGTCAAAGCAAGCAGATGCTGTCAGTCAAATAAAAGAAAGAGGAATTCAGGGCATGGGGAAGGGTTTAGCAATAGGTGGTATCTGAAGAAATCGTGACTTAAAACTAACCTGGTACATTTAGTTCTTAATTACTGCAAAAAAGAAAAAAAAAAGAGAAAAAGAGGCCAGTAAGTACCAATTCCCAGTGCACAGGTGCTGCCTTAACTGTGACTATGGTGGCAGGGCAGTGAGTGTTGTTTTTGTAATGATTATTGCTTTCACTAAAACTGCAGGTAAGGAAAGAACAAAAGGTTTCAAAACAAACGTTCCAACAAAATAAGTGTAATCTCGAATATAGTCTGTAGGAAAAAGGAATAAAAATGGGGAAAGATGCCAAAGGTAGAGTCCCAGCAGATCTCCCAAGAGAGACCAGAACTCATACTCTGTTGTCATGATGTGATGCTTCTGGAAGGGAACAGTGGATTCCTTCAACAGGGTAAGGTTAAATTTTACATTCCTGCTAATATTTGATTCAAGTAATTCTAACTCAAAAGGGAGAATAAGAGAATGCTTTCTTGAAAGAGGAATGTGTCAATACATATGTTACCAGGTTACCTGTATTTCTCTAGTGTTATGCTATTTCTACTATCAGAATTTTCAGTACAGGAACTGTCTGAGCAATTAGAAAACCCAGCTGCTATCACTCAAGTGGAGAGAGTGCAGAAAAATATGCACTTAAATTTTAATTGAAAATGATAATTGGGAATCTCTAGAGTTACTGAAGAGGGGAGCTGTGATAAAAGTCAAATAGCTCAGGATACCTAGGGGGCAGGAGGATATTGGTTTCTTTCATTAAAGAAATGATACATGCAGGTGTATCTATACTTTCAAATTCTTAATATAATAGATTTGTCCAGCCTGAAATGGAATTTGGCAATGCACAAGGCAGAGAAAAGTCATTTCCTCATCATATCACTGTCATTAGCACTATATGAGAAGAAACTCAGGAAACCAAGTGGGCGCAGTTCAGACTACTTTCCATTTCTAGAATTATATTTCCCACTCATTTTCAGAACAATTCAGAAGCAACATAGCTGTACATACAGAGGAATAAAATACTATTTTGCCATGCAATTTGAAGACATATTAATGTCTGTGATTATTATAATTGAATGAAGACACTTAACTGGAAAATCATTATTAAAGATCAATTAATTACACTGCAGTTTTAATATAACTAAAAGACAGATCTGAGGAACAGTGCATTCTTTTACAAAAGTTGATTTTATTCATAGTTACCATACAGAGTAATAGTTCTGTTGGGACGAGGGTTGTATTTTCATACATATTTTTTTGGTTGACCCATACACATACTTTTATTTCCACTCTTTTTTGGCCTTCCTCTTTCTTCCTTCGGTGTCCCTAGCATACGGGCTCCAAGAATTTTACCTCCTTCCTCCCTCAGAGGTTTGTTTTCTTTTCTCATGAGCACCCTTTTGAATTCATACCACTACCCCCATTCATTCTCATAAAACACATAGAAAATATTTTAAGTAAAATCACAAACAACAACAACAAAACTACAGAGAAATATGCTCATCCATATATGAAGGTTTTGCAGGGAGTAAAAATAAATGCTCTAGAAAAGAACAGCCTCTATGATATATTTTAGTTAAAGCACTAAACACAGAATAAAGACTGTTGTTGAAATCTTTAAGAGAGAATGACCAAGTTAATTTAAAGACATGTTTGTCAGGATGGCAGCTGATTATTTGACAGAAAATTTAAACTAGGAGAGATTATACTCCAAAAAATTAATTAAACGAAAAATTAGCTTCGTGTAAAAATAAAACAGTTGATAAACACTTAGACAAATTAACCAAAGGCATAAAAAGGAATACTCACAATGGAAAGATTACAATAGACACTGAGGAAATTCAGAGACTACTAAGGACATGTAAAAACTTATATTTTACTAAACTGGAAAATATAAAACTAAATGGAAGAATTTCCAGATGCACATGACCTAATCAAATTAAGCCATGATTAGATAAATATAAAACCTAATAACCATCGGTGTCATTCAAGCAGTAATAAAAAAGTCTCCCAACTAAACACAAAATACAGATCCATATGAATTCACTCCAAAATTATACCAGACTATCATAGAACTCATGTTAACACTTATACAACTGCTTCTATAAATTAGAAAGGGAAAGAGTGCTTTCCAACTCTTTTATCAAGCAAGTATTATGCTGGTGACAAAAAAATAAATAAAAAAAATAAAGTGGATTTTCATGGTGACCATAGTTGAAAAATTCTCAATAAATTCTGGTAGGAATAATTCATGATCATACCAAAAAGGACATTCATTATGAAGAAATTGGCTTCAATCCAGTAACAAAGGGACAGTATAATAAACAAGAATCAATACATGTAATTTATCACAGAAATGGACTGAAAAACTTAAATAACATTGTCATTTCAGTGGCTGCAGATAAGATCATTAACAAACTCTAAAATTGTTTCACGATAAAAACAAGAAAGATACTTGGGATAGAAGAAATCTAAAGCACCACATATACACATACTCACAAACACACATACACAAACAAACATACACACATAAAATACAAACATGAATAGACAATACACACATACACAATCACATAGACATACACAGCTATTCAAGATGATAAACACCACCATAGTAACAAGATCCAAAAATAGCACATATAAAATCAATACCCACCTGATGATGGTGGTACATGCCTTGTATCTGAGCACTTACGAGATGGAGGCAGTCAGATCTCTATAAATTCAAGACCATCATGGTCTACAAAATGAGTTCCAGAATAGCCAGGACTATACATAGAGTTTGTCTTGAAAACAATAAAACAAAACTCAATACTCGTCCTATACACTAATGCAAATCATCCTAAAGAAGGTATCAGGAAAACAATTGTATTCCTAATAGCCACTGAAACATAAAATAAACCTCTTTAAGGAAACAAATTTATTCTCAGCAAGATGTTTAAGACATTGAATAAAGTGAGTGAGGAGGATCCTAAAAGATAGGCAGAAACCATAGTTTAGTGTTTTGAGATTCCTCCTCACAGGTTTCCATAGTGACTGCACAGCTGAAGTTATCAGTGAGCATGTATGTGTATGTGTTTCCTGAAATCCAGGAGCGTTTTCTTATTTGGTTTATTGGTGATGGCCAATCTGACTGGTGAGAGATAGAATCGCAAGGTAATTTTAATTTATATTTATATAATGGCTAACAATGTTGAACACTATCAAAGAATAATACAGTTATTGTTTTCTTTTCTATTTTAAAACTGCTCAGTTCACTGCTATATTTATTAATTAGGACTTTTATTGTTTCAGTGTGTATCTTTTGCTGTCTTCTCTGTATGCTATATAATAAGCCAAATGTGCTGTATTGCTGGCAATTTTTCTCCCATTCTGTTCTGTATGTTCACTCTACTTGCAGGATTTTTTGTTTGTTTGTTTAGTTTTTGTTTGCTTGTATTTCTGTGCAGAAAGTTTTAACTGCATACAAGGCTATTTGTCAGTGCTAGAGCTTACTCCTTCATAGTTTTAGATGAAAAGGTGTCGTTAAACTGATGGCAATGTATTAGGCAATAAATGAGGAGACTACCAGACTTTTGCTATTTCCTGTGGTTGATGGTGTTCACTATAGAAATATATGCTGCTTGTTATTTCTGGCACCAGTCATGACAATTTATTGGGATTTACAATGCAGCAACTAAAGGTTATTAGATGGACTGCCCATTCCTTACCTTGTAGTTATTCATCACATCGGTTGTGCCATTTATTAGAGCTGTGAACACAAAAAATATTTTTCTTCCTGTCCTTTGACTTTCCAGGCATAAAAAAAAACATGACTGTTGCTGAGATTTTTTTTTAACTTTTTTCATTTTACATACCAACCATAGTTCCCCCTGCCTCCCTTTCTCACACTCCCCCTAACTCCCTCCTTCCCACCCACCATCTTGTCTACGCTTCAGAGAGTGTTAGGCCTTTTTTAGAAAGTCAGCAAGTCTGGTATACCAAGTTGAGGTAGTACCAAGTCCCTGCTGCATCATTGTTGAGCAAGGTATCCCACCATAGGGAATGGGCTCTAAAAAGCCAGTTCACCACCCATGATAGAACCTGGACCTATGTTTGACTTTTTAAATTTAAAGCAAAGGATAACCAGGTTGCAATCCACAACCCCAGAAAAGCTAGGTAAAAAGGAAGACCCTAACTGGGACACACAAAATTTCACAATTTTAAAGAACAGAGTACATATATGTTACAGGTTTCTCAGTATGTCTTTTTAAACATCCTGTAAACAGATGGCAGTGGGAAAGAATGCCTTTAATCTCTGTGAGTTCAAGGTCAGCATGGTTTACAAAGTGAGTTCTACAATATGAAGCATGATGAAGATTTATGTAGATTATAAACTAAGTTAACACATTCCTAAGTTTTTATTTCCCCTACTCATTTACAAAACATTGATGGAAACTAAGGTTAAAGGATACAAATTTGAAGTGAATATCAGATTTACATATCAAGTGATTAGTAAGACATACTGTTTCATAATTTTATTAGCTGTGTTGTTATTAAAAATTGAAAATGATATATGAAGTGATTCTCAGTTTTAAGTTTGGCAATAAGAAATATTGGCATGAAGTGTTGAATATAGATACTAGCAACATTGCTGTCTAAAAGTAAACTAATAAGATTAGGCAGGAATATTATAGAAAGAATGAATATGTTGATTATCTTTTTTCTGAGCCAGTCTATAATCCAATGATGTCTAAACTCAATATAGGTGACATTAGAAAATGATGTCATGCTATTTAAATGTGACTATTAGAATTCAACAAATAGGCAATGAACATCCATTTCATGTGGATGTGATGGCAGGGTTCAAATGAGTACATCTAACACAAGTTAAATGATAAATAGGTATTTATCAGGGAAACACTTACACCTCTGAGGACTTTCTGCTCAGTCTCTGCCATCCAATCATCTCTGCAACTTAAGTGAGCTCAAACCAGACACTCTTCTACCTTATAACTAGTCACAACTGTTCTTAAAACCATGCCCAAAGGGTGTGGCCACCACTACAACTTCACTGACACGATGCCACTATATGGGAGAAATACATTATTGCAGTTCCTGGGTATTTTACGTGTTAATGCTTATATATTTCAACACAACTATTCTGAAAGTATTTGTAATTTTTCAAAATATCTCCATGCAACTACTCTTTACGTTTAGACACATATGGATATAAAACCAAATGATAGTACAACAGTGTAGTTTAAGGCCTCTCATAAAGAAATGTTAGGTGACACAGAAGGATAAGAGCCAACTAGTAAGCAAGCACACAAATTGGCATATCTTGACACTTTATTCTTAAAGATAGTAATCTTACAAACATGGACTGCTTACATAAGGAGATGTTCAAGGTCAAGCAATGGGTGGTGCAATCTATAAAACACAATATCATGACAGAGGGAACATGAGTCTACAACAAGTTTAAGACAAGAAGGGATATCAGATCATAAAAACAAAAAATAAAATCAAAATTTAAAAGATAAAATCAAGGCTTTGAGATTCAGTAAAACAAAACATGCAAAAATTAGCAGTTTATAGAATTTATTCATGATATTTTTAATTCTTTGGATAGAAAATTAGGAAGCAATTTTTTATAGAAATTTCCAAAGTTTGTATTATATTAAGAGGACAGTAGTTTTAAATTAATTCTCTCTTTTCCCACTAGAATTTCAAAGAAATTTTACCAAATATTTTCATATTAAAAACAAAACTCTAGGGAGGGTGGTCAGGGAGCATGACAGAGAGAAGGGGAGCGAAGGAGGGAAGGAGGAAGAGAGTGGAGGAGAAGGAACTGGGATCGATATGTAAAATAAGAAAAATAAATAAATAAATATATAATAAAAAATTCTACATCAGGAAGCAAAATCGAATATACCAGAAATCAATTATTATGCAGATGAGATTACATATATAGATCAACCAGAATTGAAATAGCCTTTTTTGCTTTTATATCACTGAAAAGCAAAGAAAGCTTGTCTGAGATGTATAGCTGGCTACTTGTCCATAAAGGGACAACTGCTATGATGGATAAAACATGAAGAGTAGGTTATTAAAGAAACTAAAATAGTAATGGTTATAAACATATATGTAAATAATAAGATGTGGCACTCATAACAATTTCTGAAATTCAAATTATCAGCTTTAAAAATCATTTTATTTAGAAAATAAAGGAATTAGAATTATTGTTTTAAACATGAACTTAGATATTTACAACTTTGGCATTATTAATTATTTAATATAAATAAACATTTTATCTGGTAAGAGTCCTTTTCTTCTGAAAAATAATATCCACCATGTCTTAGAATTTTTAAATATGGCTTATATCTCTAGTTTTCTAATCCTTGGCATCTTTCTTTGCCTTTATTCTGAAAGGCATTTATATGGTCTGTAGGACCATCCTGTGCCTGTCCAGCATGCTTTGTCTGCTAGCCTTAATGCAACTGTGCCCACGCTACTTTAATAACTCTTCCTTGCTAGTAGTATTTATGTTTTAGCACTTTAAAGATGCTGTGTGTCATTGTCTCCTATTTCATAAGGCTTTAGAAACTTTATGTAGCTTGTTCTACTCACCACTCAAGTTATGTTTTCTCTCCATTTCCTAAAAGCTTTGAAAGATGTTTTCCTCAACATGATTATTATTTCCCCTGGTGTGCTTTATTTAATTTTTTCTTGACCCCATTAATTTTCTTGGATTTCATTCTGGAATTTTACAAATGCACAAATGCCAATATTCTTTTTCCAAATATTCTCTATTACCATCAACAGAATATGTCACATGTTTCTCATTTTTGTCCATTGTGTTTATTCTATTCTCTGGGTTGAATCAATTCTAATATTTCAGATACATATATTTAAAAAAAATTTTTCTCTACATTATTAAATCTGCTACTAATTCCAATCACAAATAACATTTATTTCACCAAGTATAAATCTTATTTTCATTTTTATTTATTCATTTATTAAATGTGTAATATTTTATGTTTATATATTTGTTTACACACAGCCTATGCAAAATAGGCTGATGTTGAACTTGATATTCCTATTTTATCCTCATACTTTCTGTAGTTACAGGGTTTTCTCATAACAACACAGATAAAAATTATATCAGGATTTCAATATATGTCATTTCTAACTTTAATTTGCCATATTTTCTCTTAATATTAGAGCATATTCATATTGTTCAGGATAGATACATTTAATATATTGTCTGCTAATTCTTTTATTTACAGAATTTCTACATATTCTGAAAAACATGTATTTGCATAATTTTTGTTGTATTTTTGTCTGTCAGGTTTATTAGATGCTAAATATTTGATGTAGTCTGTTCCCCACTAGATTTTATTACATGGCTTCAAATTGTATTGACCCTGTTTATATACATCTAATTACTTTGTAAATAGTATTGATGCTTGCCTATGTTAACCATAAGCTTTGTTAAATCAAGTACAGAATGGCATTTGGTCCACGGCTTTAACTCAACAACACTCCACTAATCTCAAGCCCTCCTCTTGGCAATAGTCTTACATCTGGTCATTTGCACTACAAGTTCTAGTCATTGTGACTCCTTTTAAGATTTGTATCAGTTTCCTTCACTCTTATTACAATGATCTGTTTGTGGATGATCCTTCTCTATAACCAAGATGACTGCTGTGATTAAAACTGTAAAAAACCTCTGCCCCCATTCACTGATAGGCTGGAATAAAAGGGCAGTGCTCAAATCAGTTAGTCCTTAATGCATGTGAGTAAATGTCTTCTGTAAACTTCCCAGACTCTTTAAGTACATTAGTACACATCCTGGTTTTCACTACTAAAATTTTAAATGAAACATAACTGCAGGTTTTGTATGATATTTAAATTTTAACTAGAAAATAACAAGTAATGGTTATTATAAAAAAACATACTTTTAAAGTTACTCAATGGAAAAAATCATGAAAAATTATAATCATATAATCACAATGTACATACTCACATATCACTACTTGGAAATTGATTCTGGCAATTAGCTAGCTGCAGAATCAGTGTTGAAGCAAACTGATCATAGGAAGATTTATAAATGTTGTTTTAATTTGAAAATACTAATTAAAATTCAAATTAACCTTTCATCTCTTCAAAAGAGAATAGTAAAGTAATGAAATGCAATTTGGAAAATTACTAATAAAATAAAATATGTGATTGATTACATGGTTATAGATAAACATTTTATGATCTAAACACATATTATAAGTATTATACAATGAAGTGGAAAGGAAAGATTTAAGTATGGCTCCATGCACATATTCAGGAAAATCAGCACATGTAATGTTACACTTTACATGTGTTGTATGCATGCAGTTTGATTTGCATAAAAGTGACAATAACTTAGCCTTCAGCCCAAACATTATCACTCACAATGGAATATATGCAAGCAAATTTGTAACTGTATTAGTCATACTTTTTTTTCTTATTTATGTGTTAAAATTAACCGAAAGTAATTTGGGGAGGAAAGGGTTTATTTTATCTAACAATTCCCAAGTAACAGTTCATGACTACAGAGAAGTCAGGGCAAGAACTTGAAGCAGGAACCTACAGTGACAACTGATATAGAGGCTTTGAAGAAGCTCTGCTGTCATTTGTTTCTCATGGCTAGCTCAGCTCACTTTCTATTTAAGCCATAACCATGTGGCATGGGTGCTGTTGCCCACCTTAGTCTGGGCTCTCCTGCTTAGTCATTCATCAAGAAAAAGCTCTACAGACTTTGTCTATGGGCCAATCTCTAACATCAGATGTTTGGCTAATATGTGTTTTAAAGAAGAATTTTAATGACTCATTCTATTCCATCATTTTCCTGGTTTTTGATTATTTTAATATTAAATTTTTCTCCATTTAATTCATGATTTATAATACACATGTAGGTAATACACAAATCATAACAAACCAGTCAGTGGTTATTGAAGTGAAAACATCTACATAAATTACATCCTGAAACTGTTACACAATTTGACATCTCATAAACCTTCCTAACGCTAGCTTGTTCTTTCCTTGAGGCTACTATTAATAAAATAACTCATAGACATAAGTTACAATCATAAGGAAGCATGCTTATGGTTCAAAATTACATTGGAAGATTGGATAATTCTGAAGAAACACAATAAAGGCAGGTGTGATTGCACAGAGCTGTCCACCTAGAACTAGAGTACAGAGCCTGAGGCAAGATTATTTGATGACACACTGGATGAAAGCTCAATGTTAGTTCAGTCTATAGGAAAATGTTATTTTCCCAGAAATAAAATAAATAGATAAATGATTGTGAGGTCTGTAAAGTGAAGTACAAATTGAGCTATTTAGTGGACTGCTTCACTCACTTGGCCCCACTAGTTAATCAATTAGAAGGCATACTTGGCTTTAAGATGGTTTTCATGTTTAATTCCAAATCAAACCCAATGTCATGCTATTCGTTATCTCCATTCATCTTTAGCACAAAGCAAGAAAAGAGAATATTTTGGTGTCTGAGAAATTTTTAAAGTAGATTGAATTCTTACTCTCCTAATAATTCACATTAGATTTTAATTTGAACTTTCTTCAAAAGTGAAATGAAGTGGGTCCTTGGAGATATGCCATGATTTCTGTGATCTAGTACTACATGTGCAGAAGGTGCTCTAATAAACTAATTTCCCATGTGCCTAACACTCATTAATTTAACCACCATCACATTGAACATTTCAAGGTTATATGAAGAGATTATATATTTATATATTGCATTGAATAATGTCTTGCTTTTGAAAACATTATAAGTACCATAAATATAATTCACACTTTTCTTATTACTTCTGCATGTCTCAAGATACTTTCTTCAAACATATTTCTTTTATTTTTGAAGTATTCATACATCCATACAATAAAATAGCATCTCTCCCCCACTTTTACTCCTCTCATGTTTCCTCCCAATCCTCTCATTTGCATGGTGTCTTTTTAAATAAGACATGATGTCATTTTCATTAAGTCAACAACAGAGTTTCCAACATAGGTCCTCACAAGGTAAATTTTAAACATCTAGTTTCCATGTCTTCTGTTCCTCTTTTTGCTTCCATGATCATAATGTCCCTTGATGAGATTGCTGTTTCCAGGAAGATGGATTTTTCAAAAACCTGGTAAACATAAGCTGCAATTGTATATTAAATTAACTGAAACAACAGTGTATCAATTGCTGGCATCAGTAGCAACTGAGTGATGGTTAAAGATTAAAAGGCTATCTACCATAGTTGGGGATCTTTGAATGCTGCTGTGGTTGTTGGTCCACACTGGAATTTTATTCTTCTGGATGATAATATTTCAATAATAACTTGCCACTCAGAACTTTAATGTTATAATAGAAGAAATTAAAGCAGTGGTTAAGGATAAACAAGATAACTATAATCAGACTACCTGGGCAAGGAAAAAACATGATAGGAAAGGTCTTGAAAACAGAAATCTCCTAAATATCTTTCAGCTCCCATCAAAGCCCATCAAATTATGAAGCCATTAATGCATTTATCTCAATGAGATTCCTTTCATCACAGTGTTAATTTCCACAAACTGCTGCTTCTGAATATTACTGCATTGAGAATCAAGTCTTCATCGTGTGAAGCTAAAAGGAATTATTTTAGATAAAAATATAAATATGAACTTCCATACACAGAAAGAAAAAAAAAGAGATAGATAAATATTCAGACTGGCAAGACAGTTCAGGAAATAAAGAATTTACTAATTAGTGAATTGAGGACCTGACTTCAATTTGTCAGGAATCATATAAAAGTCTGGTATGAATGTATATGCCAAAAAACTTAGTGTTCTTGAGAAGGGGTAAGAGACAGGAGAATATTGGAGGCATACAGGCTGTATCTTCATAAGTACACAGCAGTGAACAGTAAAGAGATGTTCTGCCAAACAATATATAAGGCAATGATAATTGGCTGAGTTTGTCCTCTGTCCACCTTGGCACACAAGCACTAACACACACACACACACACACACACACACACACACACACACACACACATATACTTACACACAGAATATTCACACAAACGCACAAAAGGAGCTAAACATAGAATGGATGTAATGCTCACAAAGTAAAGGCAAGAGGTTCGAATACAAAGCTACCCTATAATGGGTTTGAGGTAATCTTCAACCTTATAGTGATACTGTCTAAAATGAAAACTGAGTCAATCAACCAACTAATAAAGATTAAAATAAGACAAACATAAATTTATGTGCCAATATCAACCTTTTTCCAGAACTATAGCTCTATAATAGAGCTTGAAGTCAGGGATGGCGATGCCTGCTGAAGTTGTTTTACTATACAGGGTTCTTTTTGCTATCCTGGGTCTTTTCTTTTTCCATATTATGTTGAGTATTATCATTCCAGTCAAGGTCAGTGAAGAATTGTGCTTGGATTTTGAAGGGGATTGCATTTAATCTGTAGATTGCTTTTGACAAGATTGTCATTTTTATTAAGTTTATTCTACCTTTCCAAGAGAATGGGATATCTTTCCATTTTCTGGTTCTTTCATTCTGTTCTTTAAAGATGCAAAATTCTTGCTCTATAGGTCTTTTACTTGTTTAGCTAGCCTTACCTCAAAATATTTTTTGTTGTTTGTGGCTATTGTAAATGGTGATTTTTCTCTGATTTCTTTATCAAGCCCTTTATCATCTGTATATAGTAGGGGTACTAATATATTTTTTAGTTAATTTGTATTCTGCCAATTTGCTGAAGGTGTTCATCAGCTGTAGGAGTTTCCAGGTAGAGTTTTTTATTTTTTTTTTTTTTGGTCACTTATGTAAACTATCTTATCATCTGCAAGTAGTGACAGTTAGACTTCTTCCTTTCCAAATAGAATCCCCTTCATCTGCTTTTGTTGTCTTATTGCTCTGGAGTACAGCTTGATATTGGCACAAAAGTATACTGATAGACCAATGAAATTGAATCAAAAATCCTGATTTTAACCCACATATCTATGGATACTTGATTTTTGACAAAACAGCAAAAAATATATATTGGAAGGAGGAAAGCATCTTCAGCAAATGATGCTAGCATAACTGGATGCTGCCATGTAGAGAACTACACAAAAGGCACAAAACTTAAGTACAAATGTTTCAGAGACCTCAACATAAATCAGCCACACTGACCCTCTTAGAAGAGAAAGTGGGAGGTACCCTTGTAAAAATTGGTACAGGAGACCAACTCGACTGCTTCCTGAACATAACACCAGTAGCACAGACACTGAGATCTACAATTAATAAATTGGATTTCCTTAAACTGAGAAGCTTCTGTGAGGCAAAGGACACATCTGACAAGACCAATGAGCAGCCCACAGAATGGGAAAAGATCACAAATCCCATGTTTTAGAGAGGGTTGATCTCCAAATTATATAAAGAACTCAAGAAGCTAGTCACCAGAACAACAAATAACCATATTAAAAAGTGGGCTATGGAGCTGAATAGAGAATTCTCAATAGAGGATTCCAAAATGGCTGAAAGAGATTTATGATTCTCAGTAGAAAAGAGAGGGGATTCCTGTTTTCTCCTGCTTATATTCCTTTCTCCACCCAGCCATCTCACTTCCTGTCTATCAAAGACAGACCTCTATGGTTAACTAGTGTCAAACTCCACCCTCTGATTTTCAGAGAGGCTTTATTTATGCAAACAGGATATCCCCATAATTGTAGATACAGCATTTGTAAATAGGTGGGTTATATTGATGGTTACTTGTCTCCTCTGGCAGCATGCACAGATCCCTCCAGCATAGTGGACACTAATCACTATTGGTGAAACTTCTAGTTTGTCATAAGCTCAATTTCTCCATGTTCAATGCCATCAGCAAATTGTGTCTTCAGCATTAGGCCCAATATTCTGGTTATAGACAGTAGAGGCCAATAATCTTGGCAATAACTGTGATCTTTGGGAAGAAGTGCAGCCAATAAGTTTTGGAACTACACAGAGAATTTTCTAATGTTGAAACACAAATAATTAAGTAGCACTTAAAATCTTTAACATTCTAGGCCAGCTTGGAAATGCAAATTGAAATTACTTTGAATTTGCCAATTATTGCAAAACAAATGACTCTTCATGGAGGTATGAAAGAAAGGAAAGGGGAGACTTTATTCATTGTTGGCAGAGTAAAATGAGTAAAACTAGTGTGGATATTCCTCAAAAACTTGAGATTTGATTTACCACAAAATTCAACTATATAACTGCCCTTGGGGTTATAACCAAAGAGCACTAACATTTTATTATAGTGATTTACATTTTTACTCTTTATGATAGCCATAAATTCAAAATAGACTTCCTGTCTTTCAAATGGCTGAGGCATGCATATTAATAATGTAGTATATTTACACAAATATACATATATATATATACATATATATAGCATATATATATATATATATATATATATATATATATATAAATCACCAAGTACAGTGTTTGAGAAAAGCCTCATAACTAAGAGCAAATAATCAGATTTGAATAGTGGTGAAAGCCAGTGTGTGAAAGTAAATTTAGAAGTAGAAATTTGCTAAGTAGAAGTTAGAAGAACATGATTTGCAGAGTTCTTATAGCATGGAAAATCAGAAATATAAATATTTGAGGATCTAATACGATTAGAAATGAAAGTCAAATATAAGTCAGGTGAAGGATGAAGTTGGGAATAGGTCACATACTTTTGCTACAGGGTTTTATATCTTTACAGGAGGCAGAGGAAAGGCTAAAATTTACTGCCATATGTAAAGAGCTGTCAGGCTTTCTACAATTGCTTGAACCAATGTAGAATTATATAAACTACTTGGGAAGCTTCTTCAAGCTATATCTGATATGGAAGTACTAAAATAAAATCTAAACTAAAGCTAATGAACAAAAGCACATGAAAAGTATAATAAAAAATCACCTCACTAATATATCACATGTTATATGGTAAATCACATTTGAAACATACCAGGGTTTTTATTAAAAAACTAGTAAAAATATTGTAATACACTAAATAAAAAAACCTCATATACAAACACATGATAACAACTAAAAGAAATAGGCCTTGAATTTTCAAGAGAATAATAAGGTAGAACATATGGTAAATGGGAGAGCCTAAAATGAAAAAGGGGAAGTGAGGAACAATGGAATGATATTATAGAATCAAAACTTTTTAAACAATCTAAATAAACAGAAAAACAGCCACAAAACATTGGTTTTGCTTTACATGATCACTCCTAAACACAATATCTGCCTATGTTTTGAGGCTTACATCCTTCAGGAACTTGCTTAGTGTCTATGGTATCATATCATGCCATTACTACTTTAAGTGTCTGATCTTTTCCTATATTTTAAAATCATATTAAACTTTATAGCATCAAAATGGGGATTTCAGTTTCCATCAACCTTTACTTAAGAACATATAATACTAGAAGTGTATAAGGATCTCTCTCATCTTCCTTTCTCTTTTGCTTTAAATACAGAAAATTAACAGTGTATGATAATCAAAAGGGCAAGAAAAGACTTCTTTCATTTTGTATAGCACAACTATTAAACACTTATGTTTTTCTCCTTATTCTCCTAAATTAAATAGCATAGTGGAAGCCAGGATATGTATTGTGTCCTAAGTCTATTGACTGAGCTTTCCAGTGATGTGACACTGGATTTTAATGCTTCTTAGAATGGTTGCTAAAGATGTCAATGTGCAAAAACAATCTATTCCATCACCTGCTCAGTTCTTTATTAATTCCTTTTACTTTGATACAAAACACCCCCCAACTACCCAAGCCACAAATTGATTGTCTAGAGGTCCTAAACTGTCAAACTGAGAGTATAATAATAAAAGTGAGGATATCTCCTATAGTTCACCAATCTAATTAACATGGTCAGTCATCTGAGAAAACTATCATGGTAGCAAGTCAATTGTTTGGATTATTTCAGGTATTTTTAGATTAATGTCTTTAATAACTCTGCAATAGTGATGCTGATCTTTAGGGAAAGGTAATAAGGAGCTGTAACTGAAGAAAAATAGTCCTGTCAGCTCCCTGCTGCAGTCAATGTATGATAAATTTAACTAGAATGTGAGCAAGCAAATTAAAGGAACTTAGTGTGGAAACTAAGAAAGATTTTCTCCCACAATATCTCAGGATATTATATATCTTTCATTAATAGAAGTATTTTCCTAAATATGCCCAAACCTATTAACTGGTTATTAAACAGTACTAAATTTATGATGACTTCTATTAACATTATATTTTCAAAAATCTGTTAAAAAGCTAATAGTAATTTCCTGGCACATACTCTTTCTACAGTGAGTTAAATATGATGAATAATAAAATTAGTATAACAACTCATTGTGGTAAATGCAGCACTGATATACCCAATGTACATAACAGGATGAAAATAAAAATATATCAAAAGTATGGAAGAAAAGAGATGTGTGCGTAATCATATTGGGATTTGACATTTTTTTTTATTTCCAGAATATGCAGCCAAAACTATTTTATATTTTTGTATATGTATTTTGATGTTTTGAAAAGTGGTAGCATTTTATGACTATAACATAGGCAAAAATTAATACAAAATAGTATGATGGACAAGTCACTAAGCAAGATATAAATATCCAAATTCCACTCCAACACAAATGAGCCATTGAATTAAACTTTAAGCTTGGAGTTCACGTCTAATGATGTGAACTAAGTATATACATAACTAGTTACTGGTTCTGATTTGTGTTTTGAATAGTACAGGGATCCATTCATCATAATTCACTACCATAATGAATCACTTTTCTTATCATCCTTATGTTCACTGTAAAATACAAGGGTATCTTAGAATATAATATTAAATCTATCCATAAATGCAGATAATGCCAACAGAGTGTTACTCTGTGAGAGATAAGAAGGCAGCATTGTTTTATATTCATAAGTCTAATGTAGAGTACTTTATTTTTGGTATATTGAAGTACAACAAAATTGGGAAAAATACATTTCCTGGTGATAATGACCTCAAATCTATGTGCATAAAAAAGCTTATGTCATGACTACATCAAATTTTCTTTTAAAGTATATATGACATCTTCTGTAACAATGGGTTACATAGATTGATTACATGGAAATATGGGTACTATATTGTCTGAGAAAAACAAGCACATTGTAACTGTCTGGGAGATGATCTCCCGTGTTTTTGGCCACACTGGTGGCACAGAGATCACCAGTCTGTAAATCATATAAACTTCCAGTCTTCTGGACAGAAATAATATTACATATTTCTCCCGTTGAACAGACTACCCTGTATATTTAACATTCCTAATTCCAATAGTGTTTTTCAGTGAGCACAAGTCCCCCTGATCACCCTGACACAAGGACATAATTATAACAAAAAAAATTATTATAAAGACTACAAAATAAGAACTAAGACTATATGGGGATCATATGGAACACTGCCCTAAGGACAAGCTCAACAAGCAGAAATGATTCTACTTTGCCACTTGTGGAACAAAGGTGACATCAAACATAATAACTGACCTGATTCTAACAATATAGAGAAAATCAATTTTGCAGGGGCTTATCACTTTTTCCCATGAAAAAGAAAATAATATGCTAAAAATATGGAAGTAATAAAGGAATCAGAATATCATTATTCTAAAAATATTGATGACACAGTTAATGATAGAATAAAAATTATAAATTATAAGACATGATCCAAAGAGGGAAATGCTGAAAGAGACAGGAGAAGGGAGAATAAACAATACCAAGAATGATTTAAAAGACATAGGAAAATATTAGTTTATGTTTGTTTAAAAGTATACATCTAAAATGTATGAGTGTATGTATATACATATATTAATAATTTACATGAAGTTATGTTACTTGAGATAAAAATGTTTCCCTCAGGCTTTATTGAGTACATAACATTAATGCTGGTGTTATGATATATATATATATATATATATATATATATATATATATATATTTCTTTGAATTGATGGTCAAGTGAGTCTAAGAGACTCCCCAAACAAAGATTTTGTTGCTTCATGAAATTTGAATAAAATACCCTATTTCTGAAGACACAGGAGCTTGAAGATTATGTTAAAACTCATTTGGAAGACTGCTCCCTGAGGACTGGTTCTTCTAATATAAGAATGTTTTATGCAAACTACCAAGTTAGAGGAACTGTACATCTTATGTTCCACACAATGAAGATTGACAGGATAGCCCTAATGATGCAACAATGGGCTTTGATCCTGCATAAAAAAGAAACAAACAAACACACAAAAAACAAAAACAAAAATACAGCCATTTGTTTTTACTAAGAGCTTGAATCCTAAATACCTAACTATGACCATGGAGGACATTGACCTAAGCCTACTACCTTAGGCTAGACCTTAGCCTAACTTAATTTATGATTATACCCTTAATGTTTTTCATTATAGATAGTGTAGCTCTTATCCCATAATGAAAGAAGCTCCATTTTGCAACAAATAGGGCTATTGCAGAAACCATGATTGGTCAAAATAGAGAGAACTGATGACTGTGCTGCTCAAACACAAGTGATATACTTGTAATATAACACACATACACCAATGGCTCAGGAGAGAGAGAGAGAGAGAGAGAGAGAGAGAGAGAGAGAGAGAGAGACTTATAATATAGCACCTTTATACCAGTGGCTCAGAAGAGAGATATATGTTTGCGAAATAGCACCTATACACCAATGTCTAAGGAAAATCTCAAGAGAGACAGAAGATGAAAGGATCAAAAATTCCATGCATATGCTATGAGATAGTGCCTTGTGTATATTATTAAGAAGCTACATCCATTAACACTAAATATGATTGCCTAAGTAAGAATAGCATGGAGATAGCACCAGTTGATATGCCAACGTGGAACATGGAAATTGTATGTGATTCCAGAAGTGGACAAATAGCTATAGGCTGTCAGAGGCTCTAAAAGAGGAAGAAACAATATTTTATAGGGAACATGAGTAGTCCAAAACCAAGTAGGCAGACCTGGGTGTGCACACACACACACACACACACACACACACACACACACACACACACACACACAATATATATATATATGCAAATATACACATAAATATATACATAATATAGATAGATTATAATATTTAAGAAATGAATTTGGGAAAAGGTGTGGGAATGCTTAGAGAGGGAGAA
The DNA here is from genome assembly GCA_030556225.1 of Cricetiscus sungorus. Classification (NCBI taxonomy): domain Eukaryota; kingdom Metazoa; phylum Chordata; class Mammalia; order Rodentia; family Cricetidae; genus Cricetiscus; species Cricetiscus sungorus. The sequence goes on from JANBXA010000600.1 coordinate 39,558,891, forward strand.
GAAATATTTGGAGTGATGCAAATACAATCTCATATATGAAGTTCTCAAAACATTTCTGAATAAAAAATCCATTTTCTATTGCATATAGTATTTAAAAAATATAATAACAGAAACAAATGAAAATATCACAAAATTCTTGTTCAAATTCTATGTATACTAAATTATTGATGAATTGATGGTTGGTAACACAATTTGCCTATCATTAGGAATGAATATATGTAAATACATTAATATAAATATATATGTAGAGACATGAGTGCTCCCCACTTTGATTGTCATGTTATTGAAAAAATAGACACGAAGAAATTATATTTTTTTTTCCTGCAATCTCCTACTAGGGGAAGAGAAGCCCAGAGAGGAGATTTCCTCTTACAGAAATATTTTACCAACATTCCTTTGACCTAACAGGAGAGATTGGAGTCACAGCATATAAACAGAGCTAAGACAATGGTCAGAAAGGGACCACACTTGTCCTGACTAGTTAATTATTAATATAAGTTGCTTTCTTTAAACCTTATCCCCATACCAGAAGCACGAAGATGAACTTGAGGGTTTTACTTGGTATATTTCACTCTATTCCCAACAGTCAAAAATGAATAAAGCTTTTTCTGCTTTTCACAATTAACTTTTTTCTTTTAATTTGGCTTATTAATGAGAGGTGTACTGTTACTGCAGGTTCTTCCCGCCGGCTGCAGCTGGTCCTGCCGCCAAGGTCCTGCCATTCTGGGCCCACAGCTGAGCCAGCCCCAAATAATACTCAGACACTCTGTATTTGATACAATCCTGTTGGCCAACTACCATTATTGTTTATAGGCTAGCTCTGCCTTAATTATTATCCCACTTCTACTTATCTAAGTATTTCCACGTGGTTGTCTTATCGGGGAGCCGCGGCAGGCTTCCTGCTTCTTCCCCGGGCTACATCTCGATTCCTCCTTCCCACTTTCTCTTTCCTCCTTGTCTCCTAGCCGCTCCTATCTTGCTATCTCATTGGCCACAGAGCTTTATTAAGCAGTACAGAATAACATCTCCCATCATCTCCTCTTTTCTGTCTAAAGTAAAAGAAGGGGTTTAACCTTAACATAGCAAAATATATGACACAACAGTTATCAATTAAGACTCACAGTTAACAATATTTAACATTTTGTAAGTCCATTATAAAGAAAATATCATCTATCCTATCTTTGTCAGTCTAAAGTCCTATATATAACTTATCTTTAATCCTAACTAAGGAAAACTATAACTATCTGTCTTCAACTCCTTCAAAGACCACAGAAGGATAATATATAAACTCTACAAATGACAGAGACAATTCATTGCCTGGTTAGTCACCCGAAGTTCTTCTGTAATGTTCCATCTTCAGCCCATAGACCATAGTGTGTGTCCAGACGCCTCAACAAGGCAGGAAACTTTTCTGTGTGTCCTGTAGACTGTCTGGCTGTCTGGCAGCCTCTTCCATGAAGCAGGAATCATGTAGCAATGTCCATCTTGCATCAGAAGTCACCTTTTTGTGGGTCCTGCATGTCCAGTTTCTACAACATAAAGTCAAATAGTCCAGAAGAGCAGTACCTTGCCCAAATGGCTAGTCTTGCCATGTTAGAAGCAAATTTCATAATGTGTTTCTTCGATGTCTATCTTCCTTTCTTCTGTAGGTGGTGTTACCAGGAGCAGTTGTGCCTCACTGTCAAGAAAAACCCTAAACCATTTTAAATGCCATATTCTGTAGGTTTTTGAAAGGTTTGAAGAATGACTATTCATCTCAAATACATCTCTGCATATCTAGAAATCCTAACAAACTTAACTCCAAGTTTTAACTATCATAGGTAACTCTCTATAATCTGTACTAAAATATACATTACATTTTCCAATAAGCTATATAAACACAATACCTAAACAAGAGGAAAAATATACATATCACAAAATTGACCTTAAATTGTATCAATAAAAGAAAATCCATTACAAAGCAAAGTATTCATATTTATACCATAATTCCCTTTTTACCTTTAAAAAGATTGTTTGTGGTTATAACCATTTATAATCAAGTCCATTTAAATGAAAACAAACATTTATAAACAATATTTGGGAATTTGGGCATCATTCTTTCCAAACTACTTCCTGCTGGTAGAGGGTGCTGTCATGGAGGTCCAAAGAAGTTGCAGAAATCTTGGCAGTAGTCTGCAAGGCTTTGTCTCAACTGCTGTGAATGTTGGATCACCTGGGTAGCTGTTTCAGGGGGTCTGGCTTTATCAAACCATATAAGTCTGGAAAGATTCCACAGCTTTCCATTTTCTGTGGAAACAAAAATAGAAATCCTTTTCCCCAGTAACTTGTCCTTAAGCTTAAATTATGGAGTCAAAGCATTTTTAAAACATATAAATTGAATTAATCCAGCAGTATTTCTTTTATCAGCAGTTGTTATTTTCTCAGCAATCAAATAATTTAAAGACAACAGAAGTGTGTATAGTATCCAAAATCTCTCTGTGTTTTCCATCTTTACGTGGCTTTTTTATTACTCTATTTATTCTACTTCTATTTTTATATATTTTGAGACAGGGTTTCTCTGTGTAACTTTTATCTGTCCTGGAATTCAGTGCATTCCAGGTTTGCTTTGAAATCACAGAGATCTGCTTGCCTCTGTCTGCCTAGTGCTGGGCTGAATGGCATGCATCACCACATTCTACTTCCTTTTTTCTTTTTTAAACCATTGTATCCTGTTTCTTTTTCTCTCCAAAGCCAGCTTATTTTTAAAAACACAGTGTAAACCTTCATTGCAGCTCTTGTACACACCAATGAATTGTTAGCAGAGCTCTTTAAAAGCAAGGCGGTTTTTTTGCCGCTTATGCTAATTTTTGAAAACCTCCCTTAAAGGAGCCATGCAAATCTCTGTCTATAGCAAAACGAATCCAACTGAGAAAATGCTGCTACTAAGAAGTCTTGCTAGTCTCTGTTCCTTTGTTTCTAAAAACTATTTTTTAAGCTTTTGTTAAGTTTTAAGTGAAAGTTCTCAATCCCAGTTCTGACACCATTATGTTACAGCAGGTTCTTCCCGCCTTCTGCAGAGGGTCCTGTGCCATGGTCCCGCCATTATGGGCCCACAGCTGAGCCAGCCCCAAATAACACTCAGACATTCTGTATTTGATACAATCCTGTTGGCCAATTACCATTATTGTTTATGGGCTAGCTCTTCCTTAATTATTAACCCATTTCTAATTATCTAAGTATTTCCACGTGGTCATCTTATCAGGGAGCCAAGGCAGGCTTCCTGCTTCTTCCCCAGGCTACATCTCGACTCCTCCTTCCCACTTCCTCTTTCCTCCTTGTCTCCTAGCTCCGCCTATCTTGCTGTCTTATTGGCCACAGAGCTTTATTAACCAGTATGAGAAACATATATACAGTTGGATTTGGCTTTCCTTCTCTAAATTCAAGCATGTTGTTAAGATTGAATTCACAGTTTCTGCTTTATATCAAGAAGCCAATTGATGTAAGGCAGAAGAAAACAAATTCTAAGGACTCATATGTTTATATGCACTTTTCTCTCTGAAATCCTCATTTTCTCTTATACATGTTAATGCTTAGTTTTGCCTTTCCCCTAATGCATACCGTAAAACTTGAAAATTTTACTATGATATTGATATTTAAGCTTTCCATAAGGAATAATAACAGTTCCCAACAGCAATCCTTGAACACTCCGGAAGGAAGATGGGGCCCCAAATGGACATTTCCATTCTACTCACCCTGATGCATCTGAACTACAAACTTCACCCTTTAACCGGTTTGGGACTGCTTTGCTCAAGACAACTCCTGACTAGCTAGCTGTAATGGTGCACCTTCTTATTACAACCTGGCCAGAGTTCCAAACAGAACTCCAGTCAAGCATTTTCTGCCACACTATGAATACCTACATATGTCACAGCCAATTCTGTTGAAAAATTTGGTTGCTAAACATTTTCTTCCTACATGATCCCATGGAGAAATCATTGTCCCATTTCAGCAGGAAGTAATCTTAAAATAACGATGCCCCTCTCCCCACTCTTGGAATTTAGGGATAATATTCATCTTCATAGGGTTGGTTTTAGTTGCTTGGGGTTGGGTATGGAAGGTGATATTTAGACTCGGTTATCTCTTTTAGACAGGAATAGGGTATGGTTGGGAAAGGTATGGTTCAGAATGATATAGGTAGATTGGCCTACCTTCTTGTGAATTGTTTAGTAAGAATGAGATATTAGTATTTCAGCTTACACTGTTATATATTCTTATCTGTGGTAATCTATTTACTGGAAGAATTGTATATTTCAGCTTACACTGTTATATGTTCTTATCTGTGGTAATCTATGTACTGGAAGAATTGTATATTTTGTCATATTGTGTGAAATCTTTCCATTTATGTTTTATGCATATTATTCTCGCTATATTCTATGTATGTATACTTTGCGTTCAAGACATTTTGTATATTGATACAGTTTAGAATATTTATCTTGCTGCCCTCTTGTCTAGACATTTCTACTCTTCCTCTACTTTAGAAATTTACATGTGCATAATTATATTGTTTAGGTGTGTATCTTTGCTTTACTCAAGGAAGTTTTAATCAGGTTTTTAGCTAAGTTCCTGAGTATTACAGATCATCCTCACCCGTGTTTCCTTTGCCTATGAGAATAGTCAGAAAGAGATGCTTAATCTCCAATCACTTCATAGACCTGCAGAGCACGGCATTTAAATGTTTTAATATTAGTACTCCGTTGACATGAGACACTGTTGCTCCTGACAGCACCATGCACTTTCCCGAAAATATATTGGACACTGTTGTTGCTCCATCTGGAGTTCACCCTCACTTCGGCCATGGCCTCTTGGGCAAGGAACTGCCCCTACCTTGACAACTGGTCTGGACATGCGGTCCTATGTGCTTGCAGGAGACAAACAGAAGACTGCTGAACCTTGCCAAGTCAGGGTAAGACAGCCTTTCTTCCTCCCTGCTTTTGTTGTGATCTTTCAGGTACTCTTGGCCTTAGCCAAAACTGGCTGTACCAACATTGCTCCGAGACCTTGGGTGACTGTCCAGGTAGCTTGCTGTTTCTGTCTTTGAGGCATCTTTTGGAAGTTGCCCATCCGCACTTCCTGTCTACCCTAGTATTGCTATTTTCCTTCTCAGGTCTTGATGAGGTTGTAGATTAAACCATCACAACTATTATTCTCTCTTCCTAGTTAGATAGATTAGGTACTAGGCTTAAGCTTTCTAGCTTAGGCAACTCTATTGTAAACTCTGTTATGTCTTCATCCTAGGACTAGATATGTAGGTCGTTTTGTTCTCAATTTTCCTTTTCTTAGAGCACCTTGTTATTCACTGTTTTGTATATATCAAACCCAAATCTTTTCTTTAGACTAGAAGGGGAATTGTAGTGAGAGATTCACCTTGTCTGCACCTGTGGCTTAGGCCATGCCCATTGGGGTGGAGACAGGGCCGGATAGGAGCAGGGAGAAAAGGTTGGGAGAGGGTCTGGCTGCCCCTTTTGGGTGGTGGATGCTGGAAGGCTCAGGATCTGCTGGAACCCACCGCGTACATCTGCCTATGTTGTGAGTTATTTCTCCTTTAATAAACTTCTGTTCAGCCTAATTGTTTATCCTGATCCTTATTAAATTGCAATAGTGTACAAACTTTACTTCTGGGGCAAAGATTATGAACTGTTAGTCCAATAATGGTGGTAATTGGCAGTTCATATAATGAGCTAAAACTTTATTTAGGATCCTGAAAAATTAGCAGATAGTGACTAAGTTTGAAAAAGCAAACTACATAAATAGAACTATTTTGGAAATTATAATACTTGAGCAACCAGAAAGTAGATTGAGGGGATTGCATCAGGACAGGTGCAGGCATTGGTGGACATGACCTTGTAGAATTATACTTCTCTGAAGAAATCTAGTAATACGCACTCTTCACAAAAATGTATTCATGGTGTCACTGACCTGCAAGTCTGAGTGCATAGCTGTAATCTGAGCATCTTCTTCTGAATTTGTGGCTCCCTGCTGTTTGTTTTGTTTTGACTTTTAATATTCTGTTTCCTGGATAACTTTCTTGGTAAGTCTCATTTATCGTTATTGATGAATAATTCCAGAGAAACTTGAGAAAAAAATGTGTTCAATTTGGATAAGTATTTTTATAGAATAGACAGTACAAGTAACGCTACAAAAGTCTAATGATGAATGGGTGAGGTGGTTTTCTTTTGCAATTCCATGGTGGGACAATTGAAGCAGGAGGATTCAAGTCCCTCTTAAGCTATAAAGTAAATTCTATACAAGAATATACTACAGAGTATGAAAGTCTCAAAAACAAACTGAGTAAAGTAATAATACTAAAGAGTTAAAATGAAATTATAACCACATGAATTCACCTATTTTTTAAAATGATTAAAAGAACCTCAAATTATAAAGCAGAAAACAAGCGATTATCTTTAAAGTTTTGTATTATCAGAGAGTGCATCCTTTCTTTACAATACACATTTGTTTTATTATGCAGGGAAGTGATATGGAAACCAAAATGATTTCAGGATTATAGAATTAAAAATGGAAAACTATGGTTAATTCATCTTAAACTTAGTAATGCCATACTACAAGATTTACCAAGGATTTTATACTAAGTAACACACATATTTTACACACATCATTGGTGAAATAAATATTTGTATTCCTATCTCAGCATTACTCTTTGAGAATGTCTCCATTAAAATAAAAAAAATCATGAGTACTAGAGCTAGAGGAATAGTGAGACAGAATAAACTTATTATCTCTAATTAGATTATATTTTGACCTTCATGCATCAAAAATGTTTTACGATTTAATCAAAATCTGCAAGCATTAAATCCCATGATGAAGTATTTATGTGTTATTACATATGAATTAACATATGGTTATGACTATGATTATCTAGTGCATAGTCTGCATTTTGAAACACTAATATGTGGCAGTATATACTGATTTTGATGAAAAAATGTACAATTTCAAACCACAGGCACTAAAAGCTAGATCATCATTAATGTAACTACTATTATACATTTCAACAAACATCATGCTCTAGAGTAGCTTACCTTCTCATAATCCTGTTTACAGAATTCAATTTGAAAATTTATTTGAGATTTTAATGATTTCATTTTATTTTACATTTTAAAGATTTCTGTTTGTGTGTTTTCATATAATATTTTTAACCTGAATGTATATAAATTACATTGAGTGCCCAGGAGTAGTCAGAAGTGGGCAACTGATCCTTTGGAATGGAAATAATAGTTGTGAGCCCCAATGTGGGCTCTGAAGAATTGAATTCAGGTCTTCTTGAATATAGTGGATGATCTTTTCTGATATTATCCTGAGTTTTTATTGCAAATAGTCTATGACAATCTTTACATCTACTTCAATTAAGGTAGCTTTGTCCTGTTCTGTCTTTAACTGACACACAAATTAATGAAATTCTTTGTGTGACTCAGAAAGAAGCCTACCTAGTCATGACTATCCGATCTTACACATATTTGCCAAAACATATATGCATAGAAGAAAGAACAGCCATTTCAAAACCTGGCAATGTCAAAATTGGAAACACACATATAGAAGAATGAAACAATATCCTTATCTCTCATCCTTATGAAAATTCACCCTCCTGCTTCCCAATAAAGGTTTAAAGACACGAAATACTAAGATGGATGAAGTAAAAACAAAAACAATTCAAAATCTCATTACATTAAAAAATTTTCGAGGAAAAATATGAAAGAAAATGGCCCCAAAAGGGCATGGCACTAATATGAGGTGTGACCTTCTTAAAGTAGGTATATCCTGTTGGAGGAAGTGCATCACTGTAGGAGCAGCCTTTGAGGTCTTTTTCTCAAGCTTTTCTTTGGGTGATACATGTTCCACTTCTCATTTCCTTCTGACTAAGATGTATCCAGTGCTGTGCTTAGCTGTTCATCACCATGCTCCATGCCATGATGATAATGAGCTAAATCTCTGAACTGTATGCTGCCATCTCAATAACTGTTTTCCTTTGCAAGATTTACTATGGTCATGGTGGCTCATCATAGCAAGAGAAACCTCACTCAGAAAATATTGCCAGCAATTAGAAATAAAAACTTCATTAAATTAAAGATCCTGTGCATGGTAAATAAAAAAAAAAACAGTGTGAAATGACAGCCAATTGAATGAGAGAAAAATTTCCTACCTATACATTTATGATACTTATACTTGGTTATCAACTTGACTATACCTGAAATGAAATACAGTCCAGAAAAGGAAGGCATACTTGTAATGTAGACCTTGAGGCAAGAAGACAACATGAATTTGATCTAGATCTGAGGCTGGATGACACAAGTTTCCAATCCAGACTTTGAGGCTGTAAATCATACCTTTAATCTGCCCCATACTTTCAGCTAGAAAGGCAATGGAAGAAGACAGAGGAGAGGGTGTATTCATTCCTAGCCAGCTTTCCTCAACTTGTCAGTACAGCATTTCTTCATTGGCATTGCAACTTACTCTTTTCTTCTTCAGGATTACATCCTATAGAGAAGACAAGATAAGACACCCACCATAAAAGATAAGACTAACTAAGCATCCCTAGATTCTTGTACTTTCCATTCCCAGCTAGCTGTTTTTGCACTGCAGCCAGAAAGTCATTCTCACACAATACATACATACATACATACATACATACATACATACATACATATATGGAGAGAGAGAAGAGAGAGAGAGACTACTACCAAAGGAAGTCCCAGCTATAACACTTCTCATTATTTAGTCACTCTCCCAATCAACATATGAGAGAGACCTATACATCAGTACATAGAACTATTGAATGCAGCTAAGGTGTGGTTGTATGAATACATATCTTAAGATGACTATGTGCTAATGAGTGGTTATACATACAATTGCTTTTAACTGGTGTCTAGTTACTGAATCGCCGATGAAACTGACTCTTCTGCATGCATAAGGATGTCAATTCTGCATCACCTAGTAAAGGACTTCCTATCTTGATTATGTATTTTAATGACTAAAAGTAGATGATGCCTGGATGCTTTAAAGACAGTTCAGCAAATTGTTTTCTTAACCATGCTTTGTCTAACATATTGTGCTCCCAAATATTTTGGGCTTCCGTTGGCTTTCTCTAAAGTTCCTCTCTCAACCACATTGTTGCTGGTCTGCCATGTGGATGATGTCCATGCTGGTTTAAGGAACATGGTTTCTTTCCTTCTATCTGTTATTATCCCCCTCAGGAAGTCACTGTGATTCACAACTGGCCTGTGCTAAAGTTTCCTCTTTTAAACACTAACAATATTGTCAACAAGCTTCTGTGAGACTCCTTTTCTAAAAATTTATTTTAATAATGAGGCTAATAATTGAAGAGGGAACCCTGATTTCCTTTGTGTCAACAAGTAGAGAAACAATCCTGGATCAATGTGATGTACAGAAAGTCAAAAAAGCAACACACATATGTATAAAAATATCTAAATAAATACAATTATAAAAAATAACTAAAATTTTTAAATTTCATAATTTACATTATATCCTTTAAATTTCTCTATAGCAATACTAATAATTATTTTTAGTGTATTCAAATATCCAATATCTCATAGTGACTAAAGAATGTTTCAAGGATGAACTCACAGATGTGTCATAAACCTCCACTTTCTACCAATTCTGTTCTCTGAGCATATTTTACAAGTCATTTTCAATTTCCATAATTGTATTCCTCAGGTCCTTGTCAACCAAAGTGCAATAGCACACCTAGAAAGGAGCATTTGAAGCATGAATTTATGAATTAATAGGGTATTCTAGCAGAGCACTAATATGTAGCTATGCTGTATCCCAGTTTCTGATAATTCAAATCTTAACCACCTAACATGGTATCAAAGAAAATTCAAAGAATAACCTTATTCATATTCAGAAAGTTTAAGATGGTTGAGAGTTCTCGAGATGTTATTCCCTACATGACACTCTTCTTCCTATTGTGCAAGTATCTATACCACTTACCTAAAGTATTACTGTCACTTTCTGACTATTCTGCATTCAATCCTGTCTGAAATCCCACTGATTACTGTACACATTACAATTGGCATGCGAACAAACTATTCAACAGCTGGTTGTTATTGAAATAAAAAACAAATCTGGCATAGTCTGTCAGAACCTGTCCATTTCAGCCATTTTTTTTTCTCCTTTTCCCATCTCACACAAGCCTATCTTCACTGTCCATCCTTCAGTACTTGAGACTATTTCCCCTCCCTCTCAAGTCTTTGAGTATATTTGTTTGTTCTTCTTGAAATTATCTCCATTATTCTTTAATTATTTTATTCATACTAAAATTTATTTTGCTTAGGAAGAGAAACTTGTATTATCAACAATGATATCAGCAAATCTCTTTGTAAATAACCCTGAAGACCACAGTCATCAACATTAAAACCGTTATGTGTATGTTTCTTTGCTTGGTAATTTGAACAGTATCCTGCTAAGGAAAATTCCTGTGCACTGTGTAAATTATACTCTGATGGGTTTAATGAAGAACCTGATTGACCAGTAGTCAGGCTGGATTAGGTTAGGATGAAAAACCAAAATAAGGAAGAAGGTTGGAGTCAGGGAGACACTAGCCAGCTGCTGGGGAAGCAAGACAGTAGAGGACATGTAGAGCCATGGGCCACATATAAGTATAAAGATAAATAGTATTAGTTTAATTTAAATGTAAGAGCTAGTTAATAATAAGTCTGAGTTATTAGCTGAGCATTTGTAATTAATGTAAGCCCTCAGTAGTAATTTTTTAACTGGATTTTGGGAGATAAATATCCAATCACAGTATCCATTTTTGTTACTAATTTCTGAGATATATTAGCATATAAACCATGATAGTTTGAGCCAAGCTACAGATCAATACCTGACATGGCCATTATCAGGTCACATGACTAAATAAATGACATTATTGATAAATAACTACCCACTGCTCCATCCATGATGCTTTTGTAAGGTACATTTCATATTAATACCCTACAAGAATAGGAAGATTAGGTTTATTTATTACATCAAACCTGATTTCCAACAATTGAGAATGTGCCTTACATTCATAGAGCTATAAAGTCTATCATATATCGCCTCTGTTTAACCAGTTACTCTGTAGTGCATCCTGTGGTAGGCAGAGCAGATACTTGCTTTCATAGGTAAGCTTTCTTCCTGGAACTACTTCCCTTAGAAGGAGGTGAAGAACTAGTAGACCATCAGGAATTCCTTGGAAATACATAATATCTGAAACCTAAGGTATCTATCTATCTATCTATCTATCTATCTATCTATCTATCTTTCCTTCTTTATATCATCGTTTATCTACTTATTTACTTATTTTGTGTGTGTGTGCAAATGTCTGTTAGTGTGTGTGTGTGTTTGTACATGTGAGTTCAGGTGTATTCACATGTATCTTTGTACATGAAGGATCCAGAGAAGAATTTGAGTGTTCTGCTCTTTCTCAATTCTATGTGCTTGAGATAGCGTCTCCATATTGCACCTGGACATCACCAATTTTCACTGATGTTGACTGGAAGGTATCAGTAATCTTTCCATATCCACCCCAGAGGTAATACGGGGCTAAGATTCATGTGGGGCATACATGAGTGGCTTTTTTAATAGGTGCTTGGCTCTGAAATTATTTCCTCATGATTGCAAAGCAAGCACTCTTATCCAAAGAACATCTCCACAATTCTAAACCTATTTTTTCCTCAATATCATAAATGGCAAAATGTAAGATTTTAGTGGTTCCTGCTGTTTGTGGGATTTCTACTCTCATCTAAAAGAAGCTATAGTTAGTCAATATACACTTATAGGTTGGTTTTAACTACAATAGTCTGTGCTAGAAAATAATGAGATGAATAAAATTGTCAGTTATTTGTCCCTTAAACTATTATAATTACCTCATTTTCTGTGAACATGTAGAGCTACTAGAAGTATTCTAGGAATGGAAAGTAGTGCTGTGTTTGTAAAACTTTTATTATCATTATAAAAATGAAAATTATAGTTTATAGAGTATTCGCATACATCCTAATGTTTAAAACAGAATTTAAATAAAATTATTTCAGTGATATAAAATTAAATTACATTTTTAGTTATTATGCTATCAAAAGTTGCTTTCTTTTTATTCTATAGCCACAAAGATAGAGCCAAGAATGGCATTATGTCATATATTTGCAATTAGAATATAGATGAAATTATTTTCCTTAGATTGCTAACTAATATGTACAAACTTTTATATATTTAGTAATTCATATTTATGGAATATTATTAAAACATTCAGAAGAAATGTTGATGTATATAGAAAGCAGGTGTTTTGACACAAGATGTTTAAAGTAAAGATACAACTACTCCAAGGTATGGTTAAATGGAAGACTTTTATTGGATATATAAGGGGTAGATTCTAGAGGCATCTGGAAGAGTACATAACAGGGAGAGAAAATCATAGACTAAACATGGCCAGTAGACTAATTTGGCCAGAGAGAGTAGAGAAAGAGGAGTAGAGCAGTACAAGAAGAGAGAGGACAGAATAATGTGGCAGGTCAAATAGGAGAGGCGGCCAAGAAAGAGCACCAGGAATGTGTATGGCCAAAGAACAGTGTTATATAGAAATCAGAAACTGGCATAAGGGAAATCCATGAGCTGGAGAAGTTTATGGTAGGAGTGGTGAGAAGAGCAAAGTTGAGCCACAGCATGGAGGCCAGCATGCACTCTGGTATACTGCTAAGAACCAGTGATAGCTATTTGCCCCACGTTTCTTTAGCACTTGACAGTGTTTAAGTCGCCATGCATCATCACTAATTGGTCTTTAATTTGTAGTCATCATGCTCTAAAGATATAATATAAGTCTGATTCCCAAGTGATGAGTAACATTCTTATTCACAGTGTTACTTACACCCAAGTTTTTGTTGTTTTTGTTTTTGTTTTGTTTTGATTTTCTGTTCCCATTCACTTTTGAAAATTTTTTGAGTTTAAGTCAGTTGATGGTAACTATGATAAAAGAAACTCAATACAACACTCTCTAGTCTCAATGACATAATAAAGCCATGAACGAAAGATGAAATGTGAATCAAAGAAAAATGAACTATTTCAATATTAAAAATGTTTGAATAACCAGATCACAAAATTTTAATATAAAAAGTGTTGTTAGCTATAAAATGATATGATAATTTGTAATGGATTAATAAAAACTTGTTAAAGCAAGAATTCCTAAAGAAGGCATATCAGTTATGATAGAGAATGAGAAGAATAAGTATACACCTGAGACATGAGAAAATGGCATATGCTATAATCTCCTATAAATGAATGACTCAACTTTGTAGGACACAACATTATGAAATGATTCAGTGGCATATTAACCAAGAGAAGACAAAAAGAGGTTATGACAAAGATACATGGGTTCTTTCCTTTTCTATGGTACTGTGAACTCAACATCTTAACATCTCTTTATTCCCAAGAGAAAAAATATTTGAATCTGGAAAATACACATTTGTAATGTACTGAAATTACCTCTGCCTGTAAGAGAGACGTGAATTTAAAGTAGTTTCTCTCAGTTAGGGGTTACCACTAAGTGGTACAGTATTATCCTGGCCTGGTTGACACCTGGGATTCAACCCCAGTACTGGAAAGACTACCAAAATATTAATTACACAGATTAAACTAATAAAGATATTCTGGAAAATAATTTGCTTGTGCTTTATTTTTCACTTATTTACTTAATAATTTGACCTTCCTGCATCGAAGCAAGTATTAAAAATCTGTTAAACTGAGAAATAAAGAAGGTATATCAATAATGGTGCCCATGTTTTTCACCTTTAATCCACCATTCTTTTTCTTTGTAAAGCAAACACTACCAATCAATCATAGTACAATTGACTGACACCCCCCACATACATATAAACACACAAGTTTTAAATGATCTCATGATAATAATTTTCAAAAAACACAGAATTAATTTTCTATTTTTGGTCAACTTGGAGCTAAAGTTGGTTAAAAGAAGAATATCTGTTGCTATATGACACTATCCCCAGTGACTCCAACTTAATTAACCATCAGATATTTTTCATGAACTCTATAAAATTTCTGATAGTGGCTGAACCCCAGAGCTTCCAGAACACCAGAAATATACAACTCTAGTTAAAAAAGATTACCTTCCAGCAATAATTAGAAAGAGCCAAGACAACAGTGTGCATATATCACAGAGTTGATATTTAGAAAAGATCAATAATTCTATAGAACTGACACAAATATTATCAGAAACAGGTGGAATGTCAGTGAAGTATAGGTGACAGATAATTTTGAGATGATATTCAACCCTCAGGATCTCACAGCTTAAAATATGATTAGGGAGGCATAGTGACAAAATAGTTGCCCAAGCCTCAATAAATAACTTTCCATTCATGCTCTGGCATGAAAATCTAACACTAACCATGTGGGTCACACAGACAGAAGGTGTAAAAGTATGAGGGGGTAGTTAGGAAAGGATGATGAAGGGAGAGTTTTGAAAAATGGAAAAGTGAGTGAAATCAAATGAAATGCATAGCATAAATAAGTGAACCTGCCAAACAATAAAAATAACTATAACAGGTAGGCAGTGATGGTGCAAACCTTTAATCTCAGGACTTGTGAGGAAGGGGCAAGTGGATCTCTGAGAGTTTGAGGCCATCCTAGTCTACAAAGAGAGTTCCAGGAAAGCCAGTGTTGTTAAATGGGAAAATACTGTCTCAACACAACAACAGCAATAAAAATAATAATCATAAAATATATCAAAGAAGGGAAGCCAAAGATCTATGTTGTACTACAGACTACAGATGCGACCAAGATATGTGCTTCTACAAAACCATCTCTGTGTACATTTTTAGAATCAGAAAGGAGATCAGAGACAGAGCAAGAGACATAATCCAAATGTAAGACCTCTATTTGGCACACATATATACTTTTAAGAATGTGAGCATTTTTGTGGTAATTTCTAAAAATGTTGGCAAAGATTCCCAAGAACAAAGTTGCCAGAAAATGCTATGAGTTAGAAAAGTTCTATTTTTTGTTATATGTCACAGAAGAAGCTTGCTTTGTTCTTATTTATAGAACTGATAAGAAATGTATAAACCTCATTAAGAAGCTAATATATAACAATTAGAATGTTAGTAATGTAGAAAAAATTCACATTAGTGCCTACAGCTTCATCCATGCAATCATATTTGTTATTTAATACCTCTTAAAAGACAAATGTTAGGAGATGTTTGCCACCATCATGGTTTCAGCCGCATCAGTCCCAAATGACACACAGAGTTGTTGTATTATATAATTAGCTGTTGGCCTGTTACTAGTGTTTCTTATAGTCTAGCTCTGTCTTAAATATTAACCCATTTCTATTAATCTAAGTGATTCCACATGGTCTTGGCTTACTGTAGAGAGGGTCTGGACCTCTTCTCTCAAGTCCCTACATCTTGACTCTCCTCTACTACATCTCCCAGAATCCTTCTTGTCTCCTAGTTTTATATATATATGTATGTATGTATGTATGTGTGTGTGTTATATATATATATATATATATATATATATATATATATATATTGCTCTCCTATTGGCCAACAGGGTTAATAATTAAGCAACAAGAGAAACATATTTACAGAATGACATCTCCCATAATCTCCTTATTTCTGTCTAAAATAAAAGAAGTGTTTAACTTTAATATAGTAAAATATGTAGTAAAGCAGTTGTCAAATAAGAACTATAGTTAACAATATATAGTTCATTAACATTTAGCAAGATTTAAAGAAAATATTCCATCATCTATCCAATCTTTGTGAGTCTAAAGTGTTATATGTAATTTATCTTTAATCCTAACTAAGAGAAACTATAATCATGACTATCTATCTTCAACTCCATCAAAGACCACAGAAGGATTGTATACAAACTTCAGAAATGACAGAGAAAACTCTGGTCAGTACTCGAAGTTCTTCTGTAATGTTCCATTTTCAGCCTATAGTGTGTCTGGCAGACTCCTCAGCAAAGCAGGAAACTTTAAACTGTCCACCTTTATTGGCAGTTCGTCAGTCATTTTTCTCTGTGTTCTGTAGAATGTCCGGCAGATTCTTCCACAAAGAAGGAACCCCACAGCAATGTCCACCTTTCTTCACCAGTCACTTTTCTGAGGGTCCTGCATGTCCATTGATACAGCATAAAGTCAAACAATCAAGACAAAAGCAGTATCTTTCCCAAGTGGCTAGTTTTGCCATATTGGAAGTAAACCCCATAGCAAGTTTCTTCAATGTCTATCTTCCTTTGTGAAGCAGGTGGTTTTGCCAGGAGCAGTTGTGCCTCACTGTTAAGAAAAACCATAAACCATTTTAAATGCCATATTCTGTAGGTCTTTGAAAGGTTTGAAGAACGACATTCCAACTCAAATACATCTCTGTATGTCTAGAAAACCTAACACTATAAGTTACATCCATTATAGGTAACTAAAATCTGTACTAAATAATTCATTACATTAAATAAATTATATAAACACAATACCTAAACAAAAGGAGAAATATACATATCACAAAATTGACCTTAAGTTTGTATCAATAAATGAAAACCTAGAGAGATAGGTTATAAATGCAAAGGACCTGTAAGGTAGAAAAGAAAGTATTCTGACACCATTATGAGACAAAGAAACTCCAATGTAGCAGTTGAGTTTGTTTGTATTTGCTATATACAGCTGACATAGGATCCACTCTCAAGAGGGGTCAGTTTCTCCTGGGAGAAATCTAATTTTTTAATTGTTTTAATTATGTGAAAGGCACAGCTCTTTTTTGTTGCACCTTAAATGAAGATTTTGCAAATTTAAATTTAGCACTGCTCACAGGTTGAACAGGAACAGGAAAAGCACCACCTTAGCTACTAGCAAAGGTAACACCTATTTGGCTGCCAAAAGAACAGATAGCTAATACATAACAAAGAAACAATGCAAGAAAAGATGTGAGAAATAGAAACTCAGAAATAGAGAAACATTTTTTCTTGAGAAATTGTAAAGTTATGTAAAACTCAGTTAAAAAACAAAACAAAACAAAAGAGGACTCTTTGGCCTTAGCTAAACCTAATATAACATGCTTCCTTGACCATAGTTTAATTGTTTCCTTTGGACAGGTTTATTTTCTGAATCTTAGTGTATTTATTTTCAAAGATTGTTCAATAAAACATTTCCTTGATCTGAGAGGGTTACTTGTGAAAACTAAAGGAGATATCTCTTGCAAATCATAGGCTCTCAACAATCATTGTGTATATATTAACATTTATTCTCCCTTTGAAGTAATTCATTGCATGACAGGGCATATGAAAGGTTTTGAGGGATAACATTATTTTTAAATCTCTAAGAAAACACAGTAAGTAGT
Organism: Cricetiscus sungorus; assembly: GCA_030556225.1. Classification (NCBI taxonomy): domain Eukaryota; kingdom Metazoa; phylum Chordata; class Mammalia; order Rodentia; family Cricetidae; genus Cricetiscus; species Cricetiscus sungorus. The sequence goes on from JANBXA010000600.1 coordinate 39,576,281, forward strand.
AAAAGAAAATAAGAAGGTATATACAATGTTGTTTTGGTTCAAACTTTGGAGAGTTTAATTCCATTACTCCTTGTTCACATCCCTTGGGTCTGTGGTGAATGACATAGTACAGTGGGGAATATGTGGTAGACCAACTACACCTCACTTTATAAAGTTTCTACTTCTCATGTGAGCTTTTTGGGAAGTCCTAACCAACGAGAGTCAAATTTTATAGTTCTTTGCCTGATATGATAAAATGCAAAGTACCTGCCAATCTATTGCTGAAAGGCTGCTATTTGTATTGGAAATAGTCAGTGGCTTCTGTTTCAAATCACAATAAGTGAAAAGTATATTACTTCCATTGTATGTCTAAGTGAGATTAAACATTTTGCATGCATATGCACACACACACACACACACACACACATACACATACACACACAGACATGCATATACATATGTAACAGGAATTAAATATTTAAAATATCTTGTACTAAGTACTCTGAAAGATAAGAGAATACACAAAAATATAGGAACTCCCACCTCTAACACCTGGAAGCAAATTTGGAGAACCATAGCCAGACATTATGCAGCAAGTGAGAGACATTGAAGCCCTAAGTCCTCAAGGGAATATCAATCTCAAATCACACTCCTCAGAGCTCAGACAACCTCACAGAAGAGGAGGCACAGACAGTATAAGAGCCAGAGAATATGGAAGATGCCAAGAATACAAGGGACTCTAAGCAACATTAGGAAAGCTCATTTAATCTCACAAGGACTGAAGCAGCATGAATGAGACCTGCATGGGTGTGTGCCATGTCCTCTTCACATATATGATGGCTTCTAGTGTAGTGTTCCTATGTGATTCCCAAGTGTGGATATGAGTGGATCTTCCATTCTTTTGTCTTCTCTTTAGTAAAAGGTGAAAGATTTATGTGATCTGAAGAGAAACTAGAGTATCTTTTGCCTTCTCTTTGATATTTTTTCTGCTGTTGTTTTGTCATGTCCAACTCAAAGTGTTAGTTCTTAATTTTATTACATTGTTTTTTGTTATTTTTTTTAAAAAAAGAAATGAATGAAGGAAAACCTAGCCCCTAGGGTAAACATTAACAACTGAACTGTAGCTTATTCATTAAATCTAATCAGCACAAATTTTTCATAAAAAATATAGCCATTTGTTGGAAACTTTTCTTTGCAAATGTATGAAGATCATGTACTCCAGTGGAGATCAAGATGAGGTTTAGTATGCCTGACACTTTCACTTTAGAAATTTGTCTCAAGCATGTAAAATCGAAGAGGTGGATCACAGCCCTCCTAAACATGTGGATGAAGCCTGGAGAGTCTTAGCATGCACTTTAAGCCTCAACTAAATAGCAGCTACAATATGCCCATAAATTTCCATGAGATTTAAATTTTCATGCTGGACAACAACAAGAGTCATTGGTAGTCTTGACAAACCCTTGAATAGAGTGCTTAGCATGTGACTCTCAATGGGAAAACAAAAGAATCAATTAGTATGTTCTTTTATCAATATACCAATACATACTCAGTTTCACCATCCTGGAGATTGTATTCAGGGACACAGTCCTGGTTGTTAATGTGAAAGAAGTTTTTCTTTTCTTTTTGCTTTTTCCCTAAATGATGTTGTTCCTAGGGAAGAGACAAATAAATTACATTTGGTGGCCTGACAAATGAAACTGACAATGAAATATTGCAAAGGTCCCACATCATCAGTATTCACATCCTTCAAACAAGAAATCATAAAAATGTCCCTGTCATTTCTTCAGCTTGAAATGATTTCTTGGGATGCTATCTCTTTCTGCATATTAACCTTCCAACTGCTTAGCAGTGACCAGGAAGTGCAACAAGTTCAATGTGCCTTGAAATAGACTCTGCTGAGCCAAACTCTGTAAGAAAGAGAAAACAGGCTCACACCCCCTAGTCTTGTATTGATAGCAACAACTTTCCTAAGGAATTCTACCAAAAGCAAGCACAAGCGCCAAGCACTAGTAGGGAGTACAGTGTGGAGACTGAGTGAGGAAAACCTTCTTGCTGACACATTTAAAAAGAATGTGGCTTTTGTTTTTCCAGCAACCATCAACTACAAATATTCTCTCAGCTAGAAGTTGGATACAAGAAGTTTTTCAATGTCCATTCTGTGATTGTTTCACTTATTTGTTCCTTTTCAGGAGCCACCCAACTTGTGAATTAATTTGTGCCACCATCATTTCCTGTCCAAAAGACAACATTCCACAATCCTCCTCACCAAATTACAGTTCCTGCATTCACTCTGTCCCCTTTTTCAATGTTCCCTGAGCCTTGTTGATGGGGGTGACAGGGGGATGATAAAGATGCTCTATATCTGCAGACTCATGATCACTACTCTTGACTCTTAGCACAATGCAGAGTATCTTCTTTTAACCGCTGTCCACTACAATGAATACACTTCTCTTACCACATTTGGGAACACAACACATCTGGTAAAAGAGTTTCCTGAGCAATGAAGGCAGGCCTCAGTAGGGGAAGCCAAGGTGTTAGGGTCCTGTATTTAGTGCACAATCTGTGCCCAAATGGGTTGAGTCCTGGGAGAAAAATTTCCTGACAGCACAAGTAGGGTTGTTGCTAGAATCCTAGAAGACTATTTGTTAAGACACAAGTCATGACAGTGTTTGCAATATAATTTGCAATGTAAAAGGTAAACAGCAACATATATTAATAAGGGAAGATAATTAGTGTCTTTTCTTGCACTTTAAGTCAACAACAACAAAAACAGAAATAATACTTTATTCAAAGAAGCCGTAATTTTATGTTTGGAATGTATTTTTAAGACAATTTCATCCCATATTTCTAAGCTCAGACAGTAGTGGTATCCTCCTAGAAACATTGTAAAAGGTGTAACAGCTAATTGTAACACATTGATTAATTGTCAGGCTTTGGATTTGCCCTACATTCCCTCTTTTCATGCATTGATTTGAAATAGAAATTTGCAGCAGATTTTGAATATATATTCCTATTGTGTATGCAGTAACACACAGCCTCATACCAATGTTTCCTATACTTTTACAATCCCATCTTTGAGAGAATTTTTTTTTTACTTTTTGCAAGGTTAGTTTAGCATTAGAAAATGTCATCATGTAATTTAGTTTTTAGCAGATTAGTGTGTAATATTGTGTGCTTTTAAAATTTGTTAATTAAAGGATGTAGATACCTAATGTTTAGTTCAACAAGAAATGTTTCTTAGCCATTAATTTTTGCCAGTCACTCTTCCAATCACTGGAGATATACTAGACAACACAGGACATGTTGAGAATGCCTACCTAGTTAAAGCTCATACACTCACTGCAAAGCCAGCTCAACAAAACACTCCTGGAAACATAATAAAAGAATTATCTATGCTACAGAAAGACAATTGCTAATATATAAAATTGATAAATGAGTAGAAATATTGAAGTTATTTTTTAAGTCAGGAAAATGATGATTCAACAAACTATATGTACTCCCACATTGAAAAGAATATTCAAGCCTGAATATTTAAGAACAGAAGGCAAAGCTTTAAAAGAAAAAGAGAAGAATCTGTCAATTCTGAATAGTTTAATGTATATGAATAAACATAAAATGGAAATAAACAACCAAAGTTAGACTATGATCCAGGTTCTCTAGGGTAGCAAAACTTATACAATGAATATATATATATGTATATATATATATATAAATTATTATTATTAGAACTATTAACAAGCTATGTTCCAACTACCAGTCTAACAATGTCAGACTTGATTTGTAAGTTCAAGTATCCAGAAGTTGCTCACTTCAGAAAGTTGGATGTTTCAGCTGGTCTTGAGTAGCTACTGGAATCCTGAAGAAGTGGGATCTAATAGCAGTGAGGACTCACTAGCAAGGGAAGAACATGTAAAGGGCAAAAGCTTCCTTCTTCCATGACCTTATATAGGCTTACTGGAGAAGGTGTGGCCCAGAATGAAGTTGTGTCTTCCTTCCTGAAGAACTGATTTAAAGACATGTGTTTACCTTCCTCAAGGTCCAGATCAAGTCACATGTCTTGTGTCTTTCTATCTCAAGATCTGGATCAAGGGTTTGTGTCTTTCTACCACAAAGATGCCAGGTAAAAGTAGATACATACACTTCAAACCAAGCAAAAATCTCTTGCAGGTATGTCCTTTTTTTCTGCATTGTACTTCATTCTAGGTGTAGTCAGATTGAAAACAAAGAAAAGCTTTCATAAATGGCTATAAGAAATATTTAAATTTAATTATATTTCAGTATACTCAGAAAATGAAAATTTAGAGATAATATTTTAGTTTCCTTGAAACTACAAAACAAACGAGGAACTCTAATGTATAAAAAATTTTATTAAAAGAGGCTAAAATTGTTTTATTAATGAATATATGTTATGTTTAAACTTTAAAATTTTTAGTTCTGTCTTTCTTCACAAATTAACCTATAGTTTTAGCTATGTCTCAGTACAATTTTTAGCTAGGTTAGAACTGCAGAGCTTATGATTTTAAAATTTGTATGGTGTGCACATATATCAGCTAGGATCTCACAGATAAAACAGTAGAAGATGGGGATGTTGAGCTTACTTGGGGCATGTTATAGTTTTCAATTATGTTTCATAGTTTTCTTAATGGCACAAAAATAAAAGATATAAATTATTGTAATCAAAATATGCTAATAAGAAAAGACAAATATATGGTTGATATATACACACACAGGTGGAGATAGCTGGATGATACACACATACAAATATAGATGATAGATTTTTAAGATATGTAGATGCATATGAGATAATGTAATAAATAGATAAATAATAGATGCTAGATAGTATACAGATAAATGATAGATAGATGATAGTCTATAGGTAACTGATAATAGATAAATAAATGGGTATTAAATTTAGTATAGCTGATTAAGATGAAAATCTCTCTGTACCTCATCTGATTCTCTTATCTTCAGAAGTATTGACACACATAGTTTTATTATTGAATGTATTTTAATTGGGACTAAAAGCAGTCTGCTTTGAATAATGTTTCCTTGTGATATGAAAGATTCATGTGCTTGGTAGTAGAAGTAATATAGACCATGACTTCCTTTAGGCAGAGAGGGAAGTTTCCTTGAAATTTCTCAAATTATTACCATTTTCTGAGCTTCAAGTCCCTCAAGTGATGTTTACTGTAGGCACAAATTCTTTGCAGCACCCATGCTTCTTCTGTGGCTTTATAATAAAAAAAAACTGAGGAAAAGGAAGTGCAAAACTACTGTTGCCAAAATAACATAACCATGTCATAAACAATTCACAGCCTGGCCTCTGTCCTAAGAATCTGAAAAAAAAAGTGAGAGGCTGACAAGATACTTTGTCAGCAGATGGTTTCTTCCTTCTCAAGGAGTGGAAATGTCTATACAGAATAGAAGAAGACAATAGTATGTGTCACTAAAAGCATAGTAAGAGTACATCATGTTACTTCTTGTTTTTTTTGTTATGGATTCACACAAGTATAAAATGCACATTATCTCATAATTCCTAATGTGAAGACGATACAAATGAAAATTGTAAGGAATTTGATTCTATTAGTATTGCTATAATCAATACATTTGGTGGGTTTTTTCATCCAAAACTTTTTAATATATGTGGAAAATATATACATATATTTTATAGTATTATTTTAGAAATTACCTGATACTTTTTATATTTAAATACATTCCTCTAACTTTTAGCTTTAGTATTGTACATTGTTTCATCATATTAATGGTAATAATTCATTAAAAAAACTAAAACCTTTTAATTCAAAACTTGGCAGCTTTTAACTCTGAACCATGAGTTATACTCAGTCCAGTGAAATATAAGTTTGCCTACATGTATCCATATGCTACTGTAAAACTTACATCAGTTCTATCACCCTGTTATCATATTTAAAAAAACACTCTAGCATGACTTATACAAAAATAATGAAACCAGGGACAGTGAAGTACCAGAGAATTTAAAAGTAACTTATCCCATCAAAGGAGTCTCCATTCCATACACAATTTATCTAGGGAGAAATTGTGGAACAATTTGATGGAACAAATGTATATTGCTTTATCTCTGAAAAGATGATGATAAAATGCTTATGACAATTGTGATATCCACATATATCATTCATTGTTTTATCTTTCATTTCTTTTGGCACATGGGATATCCATGTGCTGGAAAAAGCAAGAACAAGACAAATCATTAGGAGGAGCCAATGTAGAGTTTCAAATTTTTGCGTAAGCAATGTCCTTGGGAATTACTTTTGACATGTCAAAGGAAAAATAGTTACAGCTCCCCACTCCCCCACCATAGAAAGGTTAAGAGCATGCTTGAGGAAGTACAAAACAATACTGACTACCCAAACAGTGATTTACACAGTTATAGTTAGCTAATGGTATGCACAGAGAGTACTTGGTATATTATATTTTAATAAATTTGCATCAGTACAATTAAGTCTCTTGTTTTAGACTAAAAAGAAAGATGTGTAAAACCTCACGTTTTTGTTTCACATTTGCCATTAAGTGGAATTGGTACACAATTATAAGAAAAAAATTTTATGAAATGTCGTCGGTATGAGAATGATATAGGAGTAAGTTCTTTACAGTGGTCTAGGATATACAATTTACTCAAACACAAAATAATAAAATGTAAGGTAATAATATACTGAATAGCTAATATTTAATAAAATGTTAGAATCTCCTCTATGACCAATCTTACAAAGTATTTAGACATAATTTGAAACATTCTATGTAATCCATAGGATAATCACAAAATATCAGATCAGATATATTTATCTGTATGGCATAAAGTAAAATTTTTCTTGATTTTAGTTCAATAGCAAATTTAATACTCTTAAACATGAAAATATTCTTAAACAACAAATTTAATATTGTTAAACAGGAAAATAATTTTCCTCAGACTCTACTGAAATGTAGAAAACCTGGCAAGTTTGGATTTTACATTCTAATTTTTTCTATTAACAATTTCTGTGAGATAGGAACATGCTAAGAAGTGCTAACAAAATATTTCAGAGCTAACAGAAGTATACTCGGCATGTTGAAACTAGTATCCTCATATCAAGAATGAGTTAATACCTGTATCCTAGTTTAAATGTATCATTCTCTGCCATGTTAAACTGTCAAATAATTTACTGAACCACCCCTATGCATGGGATATTATTCTTGCTTGATATGTGATAGCTGAGTAAATCATAATGATTTATATTTGTAGAAATCTATTGGTATCTCTATATTATGTATAAAGATTATTGACTTAAATAACAAAATTTAAGTCAACATTATACAGGTTAAAAGAAGAATAAAATAGGTATTTTTGAGCACCGAAAACTTCATATCTTTACTATGGGACTGTTTTATCTTGAATGATGGTGTTCTTTTGTCAATAGTGACAAGTTACCACCAAAGATTTCCTTAAATACTATTTTTTTCATCTTATAGTAGGGATGGATAAAGGACCTGCTACATGCAAGACAAATGTTCTACACTGCATAATATTCTAAGTCCACATGAGTGCTTAAATTGCTATTTCTCTTAAATTATTAGTCCTTCATTATAATTCATATGTGATTACAAAAAGAACAAGGAATGATTTGAATCCTTATTTCTTCTAAGTATTGGGTAAATTAACAAAGGGAATCAACTTAAAAAGGAATCACTAAAGGTATTTGAAATGATTGTAAACATGCATTAATAAGCTTCTTTTCCTAAGGCAATAAAAAATAGCTTACAATGCTGCCTACTCATTTTCTATGCTTTCTTTAGAACTTTGTAAAGTAATAGCTATATTTTGAGGTAAGCTATATAAGCAGACTTATTATGTGTACTATTAAGAAGTGAAGAGAATTACCTCAAAAGGTAAAGACAAAAGAGTAGAAATTATGGCAGTCTAAAACACCTTCTTTTACATTAATTAATACATACAATGTGTTTAGAGGTGAGTAAATATTAATCTCTCCCACTTATATCATTATGAAATTCAAGTCATTTCTCATCTTTTTGGCTTAGGTCTACACAAAGGGAGTAAAACCACCCAAATACCATAGGCTAATACAATGATCAAGGTCATTATTTTGTGAGAACAGATGAAATGGATCAGGCATTTTCAGTGATTTAAATGAAGAGTGTATCCATATACAAATACTAAATCTAATTTAAATAAGGAGTATAGCTTTATAAAACACTAGGTTTGAATGCAACATGTTTTAATTTTAATAATTATTGGAACTAAACACTATGATATATTCAAAATCTTGAGAGAAACTTAATTTTTTATTGTTACTCAAAGCTCAAATGAAAGATTGGCAAATGCGTACCTACTTGTGGTGAGTCCCATTGGTTATTGAGGCATGAAAGATGCAAGATTGATGGGGGTTCCTTATTTTCAGAAAGCTGTTGAGGCCACATAACATGTGTTAGGGTTGAAGAAGCTGTGAAGATCAATTGCATGAAACTTCAAAGTAAAGCTTAAGTTGCAATAAAAATTTCAAGTTGTTGGGTGTAACATAAATTTTCCGGCCAGGCAGGTCCTGCTGTTCTTCTCAGCCCCAAAGAAACACAGGAATGTTATATTAGTTATAAAGCTCTGGACATTGGCTTGGGCTTCTTATTTCCTATCTCTTTCTTAATTACTAACCTATAACTACTAATCTTTGTATTTCTATGTGGTCTTACTTACTGGGGTATGCTGGACATGCAACTCCTTTACCTGCTACATGTTGACTGCTCAGCATCTTTACAGAGAACAGAAAGATTTCCTGTTTGTCCCTGCTCATATCCTGATTCTACCCAGCTATATCACTTCATGTATGGCCTATCAGCCAATTAGTGTTTTATTCATTAACCAATAAGATAAACAGAATCTATATGTGACAAAAGGAGGAAAGTGGGTGGACAGGGATGAGAGGGAAGTAAAGGAGATTAATGGGTAGATTGTCAAATAACTCATTCCATCATATTTGAAAATTTAAAATAAAATCAAAGACATTAAAATGAAGAACTAAGGTTTTCCTACTTTTAAGAATTCAGCTCACTTGTCTCCCATTGGACTGAATTTCCTAGTTTCTGTTGAGTCCGTTGCTGAGTAACTGCCTTCTAAATAATCTTAGTGGATAAAGCCACTTTGTGAGGCAGCAGAGAAATAGCGAATAATGCAATATTGTGCTTACTCATAAATATTCAAATTTAGGAACCAAGTGTTTCTGCAAAAGTAGCAATAGTACTTGGTGGTATAAAACACTGTTACTTCAGTCAAATTTTCTGTGTATTGCTTGGTCATCACGAGGAGAGAGTGTGGAATCAAACATATGAACCATTTTTTTATTGTTTGAAGTAATAAAAATGGAAAACTTTCAGCATAAAATCCTATTAATAATTTTGAAAATCCTTTCATGATATAAATAGAATGGTTTAACATCGTGAAAAGATTATAGGGCACTAATAAAAATAAGGGATACAGAAGAAAATTTGTCATGGAGTGAAATATCATTCAATAAATTAAAATAGTTCATGTATCTAGACATGGAGTTGAGAAGCCACTTCTACTTGAGCTACACAGAAACTTCTAGTCCTTTAGAAATCACATCAGTCAGTTTTAGTAGTCTGGGTTGTCTGGGTCCTTGTATTATGAGAAAAATTCAAGTCACTTCACATTTATAAAGGTGTGGCACCCATGTTACAAGTAAGGTTTTTCTGGCAGTCTGGAGCCACTGATGCACCAGCCCCAAATAACGCACAGTGACGCTGTATTAGATATAAAGCTGAAGGCCTGTTACTAGTTTCTTATCTGCTGTCTCTGTCTTAAATATTAATCTAGGTATTTCCACATGGTCTTATCTTACCAGAGAAAGAGTCTGGTGTTCTCTCTCAGACCTCCATCTTGAATCTCCTCCCTACTACTTCCTCTCCTTTCCTTGTCTCCTAGTGCCTCCTATCTTGCTTTCCTATTGGCCAACAGTGCTTTATTCATTAACCAATATGAGAAACATATTTACAGAATGACATTTCCCATCACACCCATTCCTCATGGAGGGATACTCTTTTAGCTCAGACAGGTGGGTGGAGGAGGACATAGGTCCTCTCCTCAATGATGTGACCGACTTTGATGATACCCCATGGAAGGACTCAACCTCCCATGGTACTGGATGGAGGGTTGGATGGGGGGGTTGGTGGGAGGTAATGGGAGGATGCGAGGATGGGAGGGAGAGGAAACTAGATTGATATGTAAAAGAAGATTGTTTCTATATTAAACAAATAAATTTAAAAAAATAAAGATGCACTGAGGTAATAAACTCTCACAGCCAGATTCACAGAGAAAATTTAAATAATTAAGCCACATTCTTACTTAAGAAGACACTTCAGAAAAGTCCTCTATCTTTCCCCTTCTCTCTCTTTCACTCTTCTTTCCCCTTTCCCCTTCTTCCCTCTTGTCTCTCTAAATTCTTATTTTTCATAACTATTGTCTTAAATTTAAACCATATAAGCTCAAGACATTCAAAAGAGAATGTATAGATGACTATTTCAGAGGAAAAATTCAAATACTGACATTGTAAATCATGATTATTTTCTGTTTCAAAACACCTGCCAATAATAAGAAATGAAGAATTAAAAATAAATAAATCATAAATTCTATCAGAATCTTATATTAACATAGGAGAATGAGGCAATATTTTGGCCCTACCATTGCTAGGATTTAAAGAAAAAACAACAACAACAACAACAAAAAAAAAACCGTATTATCCAGCTATATGCATTTAGAGCAACTTGGAAACTGAGGCCTAAACAAATGAAAAGAGCCCCACTTGATGTGGGCCTATGGGTATGTGTCAATTTTGCAACTCTGCTGAAAGCTTAGATGGCATCAGGACAAAAATTTGAAATATATTATTGTGTTCTTCGGGACCTTGTCAAACTTCTACTCACCATGTTCCCTGCCCTTCAGTGGTTTAAGCATTTCTCAGGCAAAACAATACCTTTAAATTTATATGACCACTTTTCTGTGTGAACATGCTGCCATTACCCAAGAATAAAGGAGATAAATGTTTTCTGTCATTCTCATAGTTATGGTTAGTTGGGTTGAGTGATTTTGTTCTCCTACCCAGATCTCTTTCTATTTAAAAGGATCCATATTTGAAATTATATGGAGCAACTATTCATGTCTACATCTATGAAGGTGAAGGTCAGGTGTATGTAAATCCTCATTAATTTTGTCTACATGATATTAGAAACTAGGGAAGAAAGATAAGGTGAGAGAGTATCCCTTTATGTGGAATGTGCACCCAGGGTCTATTCATATACTAGGGATAAATAATGATCTACTACTAGAGGCCCCAAAGACTGCCCAGTCCTCCTAACACCCACATTCAGGGAGTTTGTGTTGGTCTTATGCTGGTTTCCCAGCTATCAGTCTGGAGTCCAAGAGCTCTCCTTGTTCAGATCAACAGTTTCTATGGTTTCTCCAGCCTGGTGTTGACCCATATGCTCATCATCCTCCCTCTTTGCAACTGGAATCCAGGAGTTCAACTCAGTGTTTAGTTGTGTCTAAACACTGGGTGTCTGCTTCTGATTACATCAGCTACTGGATGAAGGTCCTAGGATGGCATATAAGGTAGTCACCAATCTCATTACAAGGAAAGGGCATTTAAAGTAGCCTCTCCACTATTGCTTAGATTGATTGGGTCAACCTTGTAGATCTCTGGATATTTTCCTAGTGCCAGATTTCTCTTAAACCCTATAATAGCTCCCTTTATTATGGTAACTCTTCCCTTGCTCTCCTCTATTCTTTCCCTAACTGGATCTTTCTGCTCTCTCATGCCCACCTCTCTCCTCTTCTTCCTCGTAACTCCCTCTCCCCTCCCCTTATGCTCTCAATTTGCATGGAGATACATGCTCCAAGGGACTATAAACGTATGTCTCTTCTAGGGTCTGCTTGTTTCTTAGATTTTCTGGAGATGTGAATTGTAGACTAGTAATCCTTTGCTCTGTGTCTAAAATCTACAGATGATTGAGCACATAGTGTGTTTGTCTTTTGATGAATGGGTTACATCACTCAGGATGTGTTCTTCCAGTTCCATCTATTTGCCTGCAAATTTCAAGATTCCATTGTTTTTTTTTTTCCTGCTGAGTAGTACTTGTGTGGATGTATCACATTTTCTCCATCCATTCTTCGGTTGAGGAGCATCTAGTTTGCTTCCAGGTTCTGGCTATTATAAATAATGCTGCTATGAACATAGGTGCACAGATATCCTTGTATGAATGTGCACCTTTGAGGTATATGCCTAAGAGTAGAATTGCTAAATTTTGTCATAGTCTGTTTACCATTTTTGAGGAACTGACATCCTGATTTCCAAAGTGACAATATGAGTTTTCACTTTACCACTTGTGGAGGAATGTACACCTTTCTCCATATCCTCTACAGCATGAATTCTTTGGTGTATTTGATATTAGCTATAATGACAGGAGTAAGATGGTATCTCAGAGTTGCTTTGATTTGCATTTCCCTGATGGCTAAAGATGTTGAGTACTTTCTTAAGTGTCTTTCATCCATTTTAGATTCCTCCATTGACAATTGTCTATTTAGTTCTGTACCCCACTTTTTAATTAGATTATTTGGTGTTTTGGTGACTAGCTTCTTGATTTCTTTGTATATTTTGCAGATCAGTTCTCTGTCAGATGTGGGTTTGGAGAATGTCTTTTCTCATTCTGTGGGCTGCTGTTTTGTGTTGTTGACTGTGTCCTTTGCCTTACAGAAGCTTTTAAATTTCAGGAGGTCCCATTTATTAATTGTGGATCTAAATGTCTATGCTACTGGTGTTATGTTCAGCAACTAGTCTCCTGTACCAATTCATTCAAGAGTACTTCCCACTTTCTCTTTAAGAGGTTCAGTGTGGCTGGATTTATGTTGAGGTCTTTGATCCATTTGGTAATAAGTTGTGTGCATGGAGATAGATATGGATCTAACTGCAGTCAGCATCCAGTTATTCCACACCATTTGTTGAAGATGCTTTCTTTTTTTCATTGTATAATTTTAGCTGCCTTGTCAAAAATGAGGTATTTGTATATTTGTGGGTTAATATCAGGGTTTTCAGTTTGATTCTATTTGTCTTCCTGTCTATTTTTGAGCCAATACCAAGGTGTTTTCCGGACTATAGTTCTATAATAGAGCTTGATGTAATGCCTCCAGAAGTTGTTTTATTGTGCATGGTTGTTTTGTCTATCCTGTGTCTGTTGTTTTTCCACATAAAGTTGAATGTTGTTCTTTCAAGGTCTGTGAAGAATTGTGCTGGGATTTTGATGGATATTGCATTGAATCTGTTGATTGTTTTTTGAAAGATTGCCATTTTTAATATGTTGATCCTACCTATCTAAGATCATGCGAGATCTTTCCATTTTTCTGGTATCCTCTTTAATTTCTTTCTTTAAAGACTCAAAGTTCTTACTATATACGTTTTTCAGTTTGGTTAGCATTACTAAAAGATATGTTTTGTTGTTTGTGGCTATGGTAAAAGGTGATGTTTCTCTGATTTCATTCTCAGCACCCTTTTTGTCTGTATATACTAAGGCTACTGCTTTTTGTTGTTGTTGTTGAGTTAGTGTGTATCCTGCCACTTTGCTGAAGGTGTTTATCAACTTCAGGAGTAGAAGTTTTTTTAATAAGTAAGCTATATTATCATCCACAAACAGTGCAAGTTTGACTTCTTCCTTTCCAATTTGTATCCCATGATCTTTTTTTCTCTCATTGTTCTAGCTAGACTATCAAGTACAATATTTAAAAGATATGGAGAGAGTGAATAGCCTTGTCCTTTTCCTTATTTTAGAGGTCTCACATTGAACTTCTCTCCATTTAGTTTGTTGTTGGCTGTTGGTTTTATGTATATTGCTTTTATTATGTTTAGGTATGTTCCTGTTATACCTGATTTCTCCAATAGTTAATCATGAAGGGATGTTGGATTTTGTAAAAGGTTTTTTTTTTAGCATATGGTGAAATGATCATGTGGTTTTTCTTTTTCAGTTTGTTTATATGTTGGATTTCATTGATGAATTTTGCTTTTTATTTTTTATAATCTTCAAGTTTGTTTGATAGAATTTAGCAGAGACCTCACAATTCCTTTCCAAGTGATTCCTCTCAAATATCTGCACTGAAAATAGGCATGTCACCATTTACAAACAAATTGTTTGTTGAAATACTGTGAAGTGTTATGAAGGGAGAAATAATAGATGACAGGTTGATAGAAAGATAGTGGCTTAGATAGATAGATGAGATACATTATAGATAGATGGATGGAGGTAGATAGTAGTTATGAACAGATGGCAGATATAGATAATTGGCAGATAATAGCAGGATGGCAAAGAAATAGCTGAAAATATTTCAATCCTCTTGCTCTCAGTCTCCTGACTCTAACTGTTAAATTCTTCATTCAGATGTGCAGTATCTTTTGACCATTGATTACTCTGACCATTGATAGAGCTAACCTAAAATTTTGTCTGGCAAGTTCTTCTGCTTTGTTAACCCCACATCCAAATTTGGATATACAATCTATATCATGATTTTATAATAATTGACTCTTCTTGAGCAATCATACTAACACTTAACTCCATACAGATTAAACATGTGATATTCTTTAGAATGTGTTCAGTGTTTTGTTTGTGCTTTTCTTTATTTATGTCTAATTCACTCAAAATAAAGCAACCATACTCCCCCTCTGTCTTATGCTGTGGTAATATGAGGTTGCAGAAATTGCACTCACATGTGTGTGAGTGCAAACATATGTTTTATGTGTTTCATGTGGCAATCTCATGTACATAAAGTTGCCCTTATAGGGGTGCAATTTTCTTTCATTTTATATCATACATCATATTCTGAATGAGACTCCTGTCAACAAGTAGGCTTGAAGAAGAGACATGTTTTTATTTCTATTTTGTTTATTGGCTAATTTTTTCTTTATCACACAGCAATTTGACTCTTTATTCGTGTTCTAGTTGTATACTGCCTATTATAATAAATTACAATAATATATCAGTCTTCATTCACATTTGTATATATTATTCTAGTACTGGTAAAAATAAAGCAATGTTATCTCTTTAAGATTATGAATGGTTTAAAATTTCAGTGACTTGACTTGAAGGAATTTGGTAAAAGATGAGATTGAAAAGAAGCTTCACTAAGAATCCCCATTTGAAAATCTCTATAAATCCTTTATGAGACTCTTGAAGTTGTTCAAAATGACCCGAGGGTCATATATAATAGTATCAGGTTTTACAGCTTAGTGTCTTGCATGGGGACTAGATACTAAGTGCTTGGAGGGGAGATAAGTAATTCTGTTAAATTCTCTTTTGTATAATACCTGGTGTTGTAAAGGAACCCTGTGGGTACTTAGAAAAGATAATGAACATATAAGAAACCATATAACTGGAAAGATTTTCAATTTTCCCATGTCCATATTTTATATCACACAACCTTCTGAGTTTCTTGAGAAAGTGCTTCTTGATTGTAAGCCCATTCATTGAGGCCAGTTGTTAAATCATAAAATTAGTTTCAATCAATGTCTCATGTGGTTTATTAGCTGATGTTCAATGTTCCACAATGTAATTACAGTTGATTCTGATTAACCCGATATTGTCTCTATGTTTTCTACTCAAGATGTGGTAATTGGTTTGGTAGACTTACCAGTGTATCTAGGAAGAATTCGTTATGAATATGCTTGAAGATACACCTCAAATTTTTTGGATAAAATCTGTCATTTTAGCAGAGCCATCATGGATTCAAATGCATTTGGGTTTGAGGGCCATGGAGAGAAGACATTACCCAATGTGATTTTCTGCATTTTATTAGATTGGTTATACATAAGTTAATGGGTCTCTAAGCATAGAGTTTAGTAAAAAAGAAAAAATCATTCATACTCCACACATGTCAAACATTTTGTTCTGCCAAAATATGAAACATCTTTGACAAACAAATTACTTTAATTGTCCCTCTTATGAGAAAAGTGATTATGCTTATGTTTTATTTGGAGTATATTTGTGTTTTTGTTATCTATGTACATCTGCATTTACTTAATATTTTTTCTAATACTTGAATATAGGAAACATACATTATCTATCATTGTCCCTGGGGCACATAGGGGAACTGATATTGAAATTTTCATATTACTCAATATCACATATACCTGCTTCATTAAAAACTTACATAGTTTATTTTTCTCTAGATATATTTAATTTAGATATTATATGTGCACTTAATATTTCTAAATTATATGTCATATGAAACAAGTTTAAATGTTTTCTAAATTTTTATTTTGACATAGTTTTAGTAATTCTACCAATAAATATATTCAAAAATATTTTTTAATTATTTATTTCACACCAGGTAGTATTCTATATACTAAGGAAACAACAGTGAGTAAGACAACCCAAACTTCTCTTCACTACAGTCTTTTATTTTCAGAAAATGGAAAAGAGAACTAAAAAAAAATGGTATAAAGATAATGTTACAATATTTGATCAAGGAAATATAAAGTGGTAAGCATAGGAAGGAGTGTAGAGACAGCATGGAGAAGTAGACAACAGATGCTTCCTCTAAGAAGCTTTACACACACTAGAATCTAGGAGTGAAGATTCACTTTCAATGGTCATGATTGAAAGATTTTCAATAATAATTGTATAAGAAACACAGTAGCAATAATCCTAATGATCCTAATAAAGGTAATTATGGAAGCACCAAAGACATTGGGTTTTACTCACATGGCAGAGAGCTCCAGGACCATCTTATTATCAGCAGTGTTGATAAAGAGGTCAAGGATGTATTGGTGCATTGTATATATGCAAATATTTTGAATTACATGTTTTACCACACTTGTAAATGTATTTTTATATCCCATCCTGTTAAATAAACGATTTAAATAACAGTCTTAATTCATGTCATGAATCAAAATGTTTGAAACTAGTTATTGTTTGACTATGACCTAGGTTTACTAATATAATGCATATATTAGTATAAAAAGCTATACACAGAGATAAAATCTATGTATCAAACCTACCTTTAATTGACAGCAGTAAAGCATGGTCAGTATCAGAGAACTGTGCTCCCTGTTGTCGTCTATGAATTAATAACTTTCTACAAATTTCATTCAATTTTGTAAGCTTGTTAGTTAGAAAACATTAATGACTCGCTATTCCTACTCTAAGAAATCTTTGTGGGAAATACACCAGAATCCATTTTACCAGACAGGCCTGCATGTCAAAAGGGTAGTGATGAATTAAAGCAGAAACATTTTGTCAAGAGGAATGCTGAAGTTACCCTGAGTGTCTGAAATGTCATGCCCCATATGCATCCCCATCTTCACCCTGCTGTAAACAGGAGCTGGCTCTGTTCTGGATGCTTAGCTTCAAGGCAGTCATGCCTAGTGAGATGCTAAGTGGAAGTGGCAGGAGGGCTAACAGGATGTCACACAGGAGGCAATCAGATATGCCTGCTCATTTCCAAATAGAGCACTCATACCTGAAAACACTGCTCCCTTTGTGAAGTAGAAACTGGTGCCTCCTGTTAACGCTGAGCATGTATCAAACATTTAAAAAGAGCCTCAAGCAATGAAAGCCCCTAAGATTTTGTGAAACTGAATACATACTAGCTATAAAATCTTGACTTTCATATTTTCCAGGTAAACTGTCCATCCTCTGCTCTATTTAACACTGCATTGTGGTTGGTCTCAGGAATCCTCTCACGTAATAGTTCGGGTCCCTCAGGAATGATGGATACCTGTCTTGCCAGCGTAGACTTTAACCTCACAAATGTAAAAGGGAATGATCACTGTCACTACGAAGTACTGATGAAGAGCAATTGATGAGCTGGCTCTTTTTCTCCCAGCACTATTGAAATCATCCTCTGTCTCAAGACCACTGTGTGCTTTCTGATCCCTGAGACTTTTACTATTGTTTTGCCATTGCTTTATAAATGTTAGATTGAATTTAAATAATGTTATTTTATTTAACCATTCTGAAGTGCGTACTTCATAGTAAGATGAAATGACATTTAAAGTATTTAAACATTCATTTGTTATTTGTGTGTGTGCATGCACTTATGGATGTGTGCATGTTTACATGTGTATGTGCAGATATGTGTATGAGTTTTAGCATGCCATAGTAGGTATGTGGAACTCAGAGGGCTAAGTTTAGCAATTATTTCTTTCCTTCCACCATGTAGGTTCCAGTGGTCAAACTCAGGCCATCAGGTTTAGCAGCAACCACTTTTGCTCACTGGGTTATCTCAGTGGCCACAATGACAATTTTAGGGAAATAAAATATAAGAGGCAGGCAGTGGTGGCATATGCCTTAATTCCAGAACTTAGGAAGAAAAGGCAGACACATTTCTGTGACTTCCAGGCCAGACTAGTCTACCAAGAGAGTTCCAGGACAGGCTCCAAAGCCACACAGAGAAACCCTGTCTAGACAAACAAACAAACAAAAAATCTGACACAAGAAACTGCTACTGGTTTTGCTTCAAAGGAAGACTAATATTATCTGTCTGTCAGCCATTTACATGCCTATTTGCCTATTGTAAATAGCTGTTACTAATGTTGTAATAGTCTATTTTTATTGAGTCAGCATATTTTATATCAGAATTATGCCAACTGCACATAAACTAGATGAATGAAATCATGAAAAATTTGTTTTTGAAATACTACTGTTACTGAATTGAGGTTTCCTAATCTAAATATCTTTGTCCTTTCTCCATGTGGTGCTTTGGGATCAGGAATTGAATGGAGATCACAATGTAGGTAGAGAAACAGATTTATTTTCTACCTGACAGCCTCTTCAAGCAAGGTCATCATATGTTATCACTTCACTGTCAGACCTTAGAACAAAACTCGTTTGAAAAGTGGAAGAGAAAACAATCTTCAGTTACCTTGCATGAGGTCATTTAACTCATGTACGTCCCTTCCAGGTCTTCATGATTTTCCTTTGTTTCTGACACCATCTTGTTTGTCATACGCAAAAGTCCTGATAGGTAGATACCATTATTTGCATTTTGTTTCATCTTCCCCAAAATGCTACAATAAAAACAAGGCTCTAGAGATTCCACTTTATTTTAAATCTACATTGAGTCAATTCCTTTAAAAACTGATTGGAATACAGACCTCAAACTAAAACATTGTACAAACACTTCAGATGCTCAGTCACAAATCCTTCTGTCCCACTCATAACATCCAAAACTATTGCATCACTATTTCAGTGTTAAGAATATGAAAGACAGTTGGCCTTATTATACAAAAGAGAAAGCCAAACAATTGAACAAATTATGTTGATAAATTAAGGTTATTATCAGTAATGCTACACTGAAATTTCCTTGGATTATTTTCTTGCTTTTAAAATTGGATATTCTCATGGAGAATGGAATCATTTAAAGAGAGTGCTGACACAATTTAGTCAAAAATATGTTATGTTATGCTATAAATTTTAAGGATCCTAAAATGAAACAAACATTATAGAACACCCAATAAAGTTTGTAGTGTAAGATTTATTTTATTTTTGTTTTGTATACATAAGTGTTTTACATTTATATGTGTTCCTCGTGTGCATTCAGTGACTACAAAGGTGAGAAGAGGGCATCAGATCTCATGGAAATGCTGTAACAGGTTGTTGTGAATGGAATGTGGGGAGTTGGAGCCAGGGAGTACTAAAATGCATTTGGCTGCTTCAAAGATCTTTCAAAGCCCTTCAAGATTCTTCTGGTGGAAAGTCTTTTTAGTCCTAATACCTTTCAGATCTGGACTGAAGAAAATGACACACTTGAATAGAAACCTTCAAAAATATGTACAATGAAAATATGGCAATCAGCAAATCTCTCTCTTTCTCTTTCTCATATATACACATCGCCTGCAGACACACACACACACACACACACACACACACACACACACACACACACACAAAGAGGATTTCTCAGTAATCACAATCTGCCCTGAAATCCTGGAAGATAGTGGCAAAGTAGCATAAGAATAGATGCACTTATCAACAAGAGGTAAGCCAAGCAGCAGAGACTGTCCTCAGAGTCTGAGGACAGTGCTACACACTCTGGAGGAGGGTCCAGGCCCACCTTTCATCATTTTGGATGCCCTCAAGGATCTGTAAGCATGTCTAATTTTTAGGTGACCCTATCAAATTAATAGTCAAGATTAAATCTCTCACCAAGCAGCATGGAAATTTTCAGGCTCCAGCCTGTAATCCTTCTCCTTCAACCTCCTTTGTAGTGAGATGACAGGCATGTGCCATACTGCCTGGTCCTTTTTGTTTATTTGATTACAATGATTGTTGGGTTTCTTTTATTATTATTTTTCCCACTTTTTATTAAAATATATTTCCTTTTTTGTGTTGATCAGTTTTTTGAGACAGGGTTCTCTGTACTGTTTTGGAGCTTGTTCTGGAACTCACTCCTTAGACCAAGCTGTCCTCACAATCACAGAGATCCATTTGCCTCTGCCTCCCGAGTGCTGGGAATAAAGACTTGTGCCACCAATATATTCTTTTCTCATTAAATATATCATAAATACAATTCCCTCTCCTTTGACTCCTCCCAGTTCCTTCCCACCTCTTCTGCAATATGGATCCACTCTCTTTCTGTTTCTCATTGGAAAAAAAATAAATAAAAAGATTTCTAAGTGATAAGATGTAAATGGAGTTTCTTTTTCTGTATTGTCCCACAGCCAATTAGCACCAAATAAACACACAGAGATGTATATTAATTAGAAACTGTTTGGCTGATGCCTCAGGCTTTTTACTAGCTAGCTCTGTCTTAATTATTAACATGTAACTACTAACCTATGTATTTATACATGGTCTTACTTTACCAGAGAATGCCAGCATGTCCTATTTTCCCCATAGCTACATGTTGTCTCTCAGCTCACTATCTTCTTTCTCTTCCCAGAGTTCTTGTCTGGTAGCCTCACCTATACTTCTTGCCTAGCTACTGGCCCATTGGTATTTTATTCATCAACCAATATCATAAGCATGTATACAGAAGTATATCCTGTTCCCCAGTAATAAGAACCAATCATTACAAAATAAATATAAAATAAAACAAAAACCTTCACATCGAATTTGGACAAGATAAATCTGAAAAAAAAAAAGCCCCAGCTAAAGACACCAAAATCAGAAACCCACTTGTTTACACACTCAGTAGAATTACAAAATTCTAAACTGAAAACTATAATATGCAAACATGGAATCTGGTGCAGACCCATTCAGGCTTTGTTCTTGCTGTTTCAGTCTGTGTACATTCTTTTAATGCTTTGCCGAGATGATGGAAAAGGCCTTGTTCTCCGAGTGTTCTCCATCCCCTCTGGCTCTTACATTCATTCTGTCTCCTTTTCTACTTGGTTCTCTGAGCAGCGAGGACAGGAATTTGATGGATCCATCCCACTTAGCGCTGGGTCATCCATCCATGGTTACTAACTTTCTGCATAATGACTAATTTTGGATCTGTATTTATTCATATCGGCTGCAAGAGGAAGCTTCTCTGCTGATGGTTGAGATGGTTGAATAGAGCACTACGAGTATGGCAGGCTATCACCAGAAGTCATTTCATTGTTGCCTTTTTTCTTTTTTAATGACAGAGGTGTTTGATTTTACCCTATGTCTATGAGCTATCCAGACTCAGGTTCCTGGTCATATAAGCAGTGTTGGGTGTAGGTTCCATCTCTTGGAGTGGGTCCTAAGTAAAATCAGACATCTGTTGGTTATGCCCACAGGTTTTGTGCCACCATTGCCCTAGCAAATTTTTAGGCGTGACAGACTGTAAATCAGTAACTTGCGGGCTGGATTGGTTTTTATGTTTCTCCTTCAGAAGCCGTCACACTATCTTTCCATATCAATGACACTAAAATGTAGGGGGAATGTTCCATGCATATATCACTGCCTTTTATGTTTAATCAACTGGGATGGAGATATTTTTACTTTGAGTTCCTTTATCAATTATGGAAATATATTTTGAATTTTTTTTAAAAAAAACTTTATGGTAATATTCATGAGGAAAATCACAAACTATCTCTCTTTCATGAGTAATACAACGAATAAGTGCCATAGATTGCTATTTTGGTAAGAAAAGTGTAGACAAAACCTCAATTTATCTTTCTGCTCTCCACTCATTGTGTTCCTGACCTTAAGGAAACGCCTAGAATGAAAGAGTTTTGATTCCATACAAGTCACGATGTACTTGGGCCAGTAATATGACAGTATAGGCACATAAAAATGACTGCCTCATTAAGCCAGATATACAATGAAATTCACATACACATGATCTCCTCCATTTAAGTTATACAATAGAGATGACTGCTTACTTTCTTTATTTGAAATTCATATGATGATCATGCATTTACTGAATACAGAACTAAACTATCAATAGAGAGATTCAAAGATAAACACATTACTTTTTAATTGACTTATGTATTACTTAACTAGCTATATGATTTGATTTAGAATTATGATTGAAATGATAAAAACAGAAATAAATCTCTTCATTCTTCTCCCATTATGATAGTATTATCCTTTGATGCACAATTTTCAAAATTGTTTTCAATATGTGTATATACACATAAAACATCATAGCAAAGCCAGACTCTGGTGATACAAGCCTTTAACTCCAGCACTCAGGAGGCAGAGAAATGTAGTTTTCTATAGGTTTGAGGTCAACCGGGTCTACAGAGGTAGTTCTAGGACAGCCAGTATTACACAGAGAAATGCTGCCTCAAAAATCCTAAAACAAACAAACAAAAATTATTTTATCATTTATTGAAATAGCATACTCAAAATAACACAGGCTATATCAAAACCACTGAGGCAATTGGCAGTGTAGGCCATTAGTATCTTATATTGTGAGTCTGCAGTGGATCTTTCCACATACATCTTCACACTCTCATGCAAAAATGTCTGTGGGAGAAAATTTTACCAGTGGCATTAATGGATTAAGGCATGGCTAGGTGTAAATTGTTGAGGTTGTTTAATTATTTTTATATTACTGCAGAGTGCTTTCACAATTTATGCTATTTGTGTTCAAGAACAGGCAACTATGTGAATAACTTTCTTCTTTTTTTCATACCATGGGTGATTTACGTCCAGATCTTACATAGCAATAGAGAACTTAGAGCATTAACATTAAGCTATAGACATGTAAAACAGTCTTGATATACATATCACAGCCAGGCATAGACTTACTCTGGCCCACACAGAATTTTAACTCATCTCTTCTTATCTCACCATTTTGGAGAATTGGGTAAATAGGCAGAGGACAACAGGAATGTATACATATTTTTAACTCTGATTTAGAAAATAATTATACCATATTTATTTGCATTCCCAGGTCTGCTCTGCAAAAAGATGTCACATTAACTTTAAATTTTATCTCCTAAATTCTCCTAGTAATTATGATAGCATTTCTAAACTATGTTGTATTATGCTCATTGATTAACTTATTTTTATTTTATACTTTAAAATTTTGAGAAATAAATTTGTACCCACTATATGTCTACCACTCTCTGCCTTCCTTATTCCCCACAAAGACCTCCTAGACCCTCCAAATTCATACCTTTATCCTTATTACATATATATATGGAACCCACTGATCCCATGTAGTGTTCCTTGTGTGTAGATGTGTCTAAGGATGTAGTAACTCATCACTATAAGAAATAATTTCTGAGCAGCCATTGACCACCTATGGCTCTTCATCTGGGGGTAAGAGTATGTGCAATTTAACAAATACACATTAGAATATCAATTGGTACTGTTGTTTTGGTGGGTTTTTTTTTTTGAGCGAATATACTTTTGAGATTTTGTGAGTAAATTATTCCTGTTTTAGTAAGAGACTTTACCTAAAACAGGGTTCCTGGGTCTCTGATTCTTGTAGTCTTTCATTAAACTCTTACATGATAGTAAAAGCTGTCTTCTTACGTCTATGACTATCCAGTCATGGGTAACAGGTTAGCTTATTCTACCAGGTATGAATTCCCCCTATGGCATGGATTTCAAGTCCTGTTAAACCATCTTGCTGGTCCAATAACTGTTGTGGTTCACAGGATTTGTGTCTCTATTGAATTACCATTTTTTCCTTTCCTTCATCAGCTTGAATACCATTTGATTTTCTTCACAGCTGCACATACACAGCACCTTTGCAAGTCTTGGACTCTTGCTTGAGGAAATGTAACTTTTGCCTATTTCAAAGGAAATTGTTTGCTTTTCAATTTCTCACCCCTTAGAGGTGAGAATTTTCATTGTGAGTGAATGACTGGTTTGCACAGTAGATGTTGCAACCATCTGCTTGGGTCCCATAACAGAATATCACAGACTGGGTGACTTCAACAATTACATTTATTTACTTGGTTTCTTGGAAGGTTGTAGTCCAACACAAAGATGCTGGCATGACTGGTTTATGGTGAACACTTTCTCCCTAGCTTGCACATGATATTCCTCCCATCTCACTCAGCACATGATCTTTCCTCTGTGCAAGCACTCTCCGTAAGGCCTTATATGGATAGATACCAGTCATCCCTCTAAATGTGATTTCTCCATCACTAATTTGTTTCATTTTAATATTTCACCTAAGGCTCTTTCTCAAAACACAATCTCACCAAGAATAGGGTTTCAACACAGGAATGCTGGGGAGACACCACTCTGTGCATTGAATCTTTATGCCTGCTGGCTTCATAATCACATGTTTCTGAATATTGATTCACTACACCTGTCTTTTTAAAATAACTGAAATAATATGTATGTTTCTGGGTTTCATTATAAGATTGCATTTTAATTTTTATTAGTTTTACAGTACCACATAAATGCTGGCCACTCTTTTCAGAAATCTTCAACAGATACTGTTAATAGGGAACATTTAGTTATTTAAACATTGCTATTGCAAAAATTTTTTCCCACAGTTTTGTAATTCTTCTTTGTGTACAAATCTTGTTCCCTGACCACCCTCCTGTCCCATAACCTCGAGACAGGAGAGAAAGCCTAGTTCCTACTCCAAATGACTTGACAGACGTAGATGACCACTCCTGGAAGGCATCACCCTACATGGGTACATATCTTAAATCCTCCTATTTCATACTTATGAAAAATTCACTTCAGAAAACATAACATCTTTTTTTATATCACCAAGAAACAATCTCAAATATGCTTTGAGTAAAGAGATTAAATGTTAAGACTGAAAGACATAACATATCATCTAGAGAAATGTAATAGGTCAGGCAATAAATAAAGGTACAAAATTAAGGGACACACTAATGAAATAGGAAAAAAACTCTTAGAAAAGTAGACATTTAAAAAGAAAGTATATTTAAAACATTCAGAAATGTCGCAAATGTTTATGAAAAATTTCAAATTAATTTATAACTCCATTATCAGTAAATGTTGATAGTGTATGCTCTTTGCAGCAAGAACTGTTGGTGACTTAATGTTTTAGCCATTGTTAACGTAAAATACAACAATAGTGAGAATTAAACAAATAGTACTTATGGAAATAACATTAGCATTTACAACCATACCACACATAACTGTCCAGATTCTTCTGAATTTATGTTAGGGTTAACATCACAGGACCAACAATCATTTAAATAAATCATGTACAACATAGTCACATGCTTTATACTGGGATGGAATTGATATTTAGTAAATTCTGTGTTAAAGAAATTCAAATAAAAAGTTTTTCAAATATACTTTTTAAGTAATACTTCATAATTGAACAGTTGGCTCCATGGTTTAGTGGTGAGAAATGGTATGCAATTAAATTTTTAGGGGTTTAGTAATTGATTTCTCAAATCTGGTGCTGCTGGTGATTTGTTTATTCTGACCTGATGATTGTTTTTTTTTGACACTATTTTGTTTTCTTTATGTTATTTAGGTATGATTGCTTTAAAATATCTTATGTTCGCTTAGTTCATGTTTCAGTTTTGAAAAATTTGATTTTCAAAATGGTGTTCCTACCTTTGATCTTTTTCATTACTGTCTGCAAATATAGCTATAACTCCCATTTTCTTTTAAGTTGGCAACATTATTGTGAATTGTAACTTGATAGCTTTTTCATCATTTCTCCTTTCTCCTTTCTGTCTCTTTGTCTCTGTCTTTGTGTGTCATTGTTTCAGTCTATCTCTCTCTCTCTCTCTCTCTCTCTCTCTCTCTCTCTCTCTGCCTCTCTCTCTCTCTCTCTCTCTCTCTCTCTCTCTCTCTGTGTGTGTGTGTGTGTGTGTGTGTGTGTGTGTGTGTCTTACATCTTTCTTCTAGAATTCATATTTGTAAATTTAGTACTGGTATTTAAGTACTAACAGTCTTATTTTATCAATTTGCATGTCTAAGTGATTGTTAATTTTCCTAAGGAATGAGAAATGTACTATTTAATTTAAAAATAAATAGTTCATCAAATCTCAAACTATTTTTTTTTCATTTTCTTTAATTGAGTGACAGGTTGAACTCAGGGAGTTCTGTTTGCTATGACTGAGCTCAAACACACACAGACATATACACACAGGTGCACTAATATACAGAGGACTTCTTGTTTATTTTTCACCTATATATGTTATTCTCTTAAACAATATAGTAGAGAGCTCAAATTCAAATGTTAGAAGTCTAAGTCACTGTACTTAACTAGCAAAACCAAATATAAAGAAAGATAAAGAAAATTAAAAGAATAGAGTCTAGAATTTAAAAAAAGAAACATTTATAAGAATGGAATTCAAAAAGAAAAACTCTTGGTAGTCAAAGATTATAATAAAAACAACTAAAAATGAGCAGATTTTCCAGAACAGCAAGAAAATTAGCTAATTTTGGAAAGTGCATTTTTCAAAGACAGCAAGAAGAAAATCAAAGCCCTGGAAAGCACAGCAATGTAAGGAAACAACTCCTGCATTGAAAATAAAATTTGTGGACTTGAAACAAAATGAATTAATAACTACTGACTAAAACTCACCTGGGAATGCTTTCCTAAATTGTGAACATGCATAAGCCTGCAGGACCAACTGCAATGGGTCATCAGTGTGAGGAAATTGACTAATGAACTTCCTAGAGCCCTTGTTTCACAGATATGAAGTCAGAGAATGCTACAGAGAGGCAGAACATTGGGAAAGAAAGAGAAATGTGATATCATTTACTGGAAAAGGGGGGCACTGTTTTAGCATGTATCTTTCAAGAAGTGGAAAGACAACACTTTAAGAGATAAAATAGACTATTCAGGCTGTCCTTCATGAGTTCCATTTGTGAAGGCACTTTAGTGTGAATGGTATATGGCTCAATTTGTAGAACAAAGGGAAATTCCATAAATATTTACCAAAGAATATAATTGAATTACAAGTCACATAAACTACTTAAAAAATCCATCCTTCTCCCCTAAAAACCTTAGGGAAGAAATGCAGCAAATTAAAAGTACACTAGTTACCTGTTATTAAGGAAAACAGGATTACATAACTCACCAAGGAAAATGTTGCAATGGAGACAGAAAGAGGAAAAAACTTAATTTCATCTGTTTTAGTACCCCCATGGGCCTCGATGTTTGGCAAGGCTAGATTTGAGATCCTGCTCCCTCAGATTATGTTTTGACTAGAGAAATATATCTAATCTCTCTGAGTCATAGCTTTTTGTCTAGAAACTGTGTAATAAAGATGATCTATTTAAGAGTGAGTGCTTTCTAAAAGGAAATAAAGAAGTTACTACTAAAAACAAAAACAAGTAGCAGGGAAAGAAGCTGATAGTTTATAAGAAAGCAATCAGAAGTTGTAAGGGTTCAACAGAACTGTTTTGTTCCCTCTCACTATTTCTAGCACAATAGAACAGTTAATATAGTTTTTCTATATTCTTGTCTAATAAATATAGAAATTCATTATCTTGAAAAGGTATTCCCTAAACTTTGTCTATTATGCTTATTCATTTAATTATCTGTGTTATTTCATCAGTGTCCTTGTCAGCTACCCAGACGGGCATGGACCACAGGATCCTCATGATTAAGTCTCCCAAATATAAGATTACAGATGAGTTTTCCGACATTTGGCCAAATGGCATTGGATTAGTCTTTCTAGTTGTAATATTTCTTTCTGAACTTTTGGCATATACATAAATTTGAGAGTTAGTCATAGAATAAAGAAAAGTGTTTCTGGACTCTTGGCTTGTATTATGTAAGATACAAAGACAGTATCACATTCTTATTATCACAAATATGACTAAATAAAAAGGTTTGGGTTTTCAGGCAAGGTAACATCAGTGACAACTTTGCTATATAGAATTAGTTTAATATTTTATCCACAGCATAGAAAAACTATACAAAATCCCTTTCCCACTATACCACCATTCTGGTTGAGCACTGGGACAGAGGGCAGATCCAACAATCCTGCCACCTTTGGGTAATTTCCTGAAGCTCCTCTGAGCACACAAAACCTGCTTATCCCATGGGACCACCCTGACACTCTGCCTGCCTGATCTCTGTCTCCCACTGTGGGACATCTATTTGAGCCACTCTTAGAGATTCGCCTAACCCCATAGGCGAATTCTAGTCCCTGACAGCTGGAAATTTGACACCCATCACTGAGCTTCTGCCTGAGTATAGACCTCCTAGAGAGCTTGAACTACCCAGAGCTACAGACATTGAACTTCTGACCCACCTAAGAACAACAAGGGAGTATGAGAGACAGAAAGAGGGAGAGAGAGAGAGAGAGAGAGAGAGAGAGAGAGAGAGAGAGAGAGAGAGAGAGAGAGAGACCCTACCTGCACTTACTAGAAGAAGCAATGGGAAGATGGCAATACAAGAAATACCTAACAATAGAAAGACAAGCACGAAACCATCAGAATCTAGGGACTCCTCATCAACTAGAGATGAACACCCCAAAGCAAATGAAGCAGAAGAGAACGACTTAAATATATCATCATAAAATGATAGAGGCCCTCAAAGATGATGTGAGAAAAATGCCTTAAGAAATAGAAATAAAACAAACAAAAAATTGGAAGGAATGAACAAATTTCTTTAAGAAAGTACAAAAAGCCAAATAAAAACAAATGAAAAGGTGAAGGAAATGGTTCAAGACTTGAAAACTGAAATAGAGACAATAAAAATACACAAACTGAATGAATGCTGGAAATAGAAAAACTGGGCAAACTATCGGGAACTACAGACACAAGCATTACCAACAGAATACAAGAGATGGAAGAGAGAATCTCAGGCACGAAAGATAAATTAGAGGAAATAGATACCTGGTCCAAAGAAAATCATAAATCCAACAAATCCTTAACACAAAATATCCAGGAAATGTGGGACAACATGAAAAGGCCAAACCTAAGAATAATAGGCATAAAGGAAGGCCAAAGCAGCCCAGCTCAAAGGTGCAGAAAACAAATTCAACAAAATTATTAAGGAAAACTTTCCCAATCTGAAGAAGGAAATGCCCATCAAAGTACAAGAAGCATATCAAACACCAAATAGACAGGACAAAATTAAAAAGACCCCTCAACACATAATAAACAAAACACCTAACATACAGAATGAATAAAGAATATTAGGACCATTGACGGCAAAAGGCCAGGTAACATATAAAGGCAGACCTATCAAAATTACACCTGATTCTCCATGGATATTCTCAAGGCCAGAAGGTCCTGGATAGATGTTTTACAAGTACTAAGAGTCCACGGATGCCACCTCAGGCTGCTATACACAGCAAAACTCTCAATAACTATATACAGAGAAAACAAAATATTTAATGGCAAAGCCAGATTTCCAAAATAATTATCTACAAATCCAGCCCTGCAGAAAGTCCTAGAGGGAAATCTCCAAACCAAGGAAGTTAACTACACCCACAAAGACATAGGCAATAGCTAATCCCACTCCACCAGAACCCAATGGTAATGCAGGGCAAGTATATTCACAATACCACCTCCAAAAACAAATCCAAAATAAACAAAAATTAACAATCGAGAGTCCTTAATTTCACTCAACATTAATGGTCTAAACTTGCCTATAAAAAGACACAGGCTAACAGAATGGGTGCTAAGAAAGAATCCATCCTTCTTACGCATACAAGGAACACATCTAAGCTTCAAAGATAGACATTACCCCAGGGTAAATTGTTAGGAAATGATCTTCCAATCAAATAGACCCAAGAAGCAAACAGGTGTGGCTATATACCTAACAAGTTAGACTTCTAACCAAAATCAATCAAAAGGGATGAAAACTGTCCTTTTGTAAATGTGTGTATTCATCACAGGAGAAATCAATTAGTACAAAGTCTCAATTCTGAACATCTATGCCCCAAATACAAAGGAACCCACATTCCTAAAAGAAACCACACTAAAACTCAAAGCTCAAATGAAAACCTGACACACTTATAGTGGGAGACTTCAACACCCCACTCTCACCACTAGACAGGACCACCAGTCAGAAACTTAACAAAGAAACAAAAGAACAGAAGCTATGTCTCAATTGGGTTTAACAGACATCTATAGAACATTCCATTCATACACAGAAGAATATACCTTCTTCTCTGCTCCACATGGAACCTTCTCTAAAATCGACCACATACACAGCAACATAACAAACCTCAACAGATACAAAAAATGGAATAGTTCCCTGTATCTTATCTGACCACAATGCTTTAAAGTTGGAATTCAATAACAACACAAATCGCAGAAACCCTACATACTCATGGAAACTGAACAATGCGCAATTGCGCCATACCTGGGTCAAAAAAGAAAAAAAGAATGCGGACACCTCATTCTTGTTCATGAGTTCATACCTGAACTCATGGGACACCTTGAAATCAGTGTTACAAGGGAAGTCCACTGAACTAAGTGCCCATATAAACAAAACACAGGATAGTCACATAAGAGAATTAACAGCACAACTGAAAACCTTAGAACAAAAAGAAGCAAAATCACCCCAGGGAAGGAGATGCCAGGAAATAATCAAGTTGAAGCTGAAAACAATAAAGTAGAAACCAGGAAAACAATACAAAAAAAAAAAATATCAATGCAACAAAGAGTTGGTTTTTTTGAGAAAACCAACAAGATAGACAAACTAACCAAAAAGCAGAGAAAGAACATGCAAATTAACAAAATCAGATATGAAAAGGGGGACATAACAATTAACACTGAAGAAATCCAGACAATTTTCAGGTCATATTTTAAAAACCTGTACTCCACTGAATTTGAAACTTCAAAGGAAATGGACAAATTCCTGGATAACTATCACTTACCAAAATTAAATCAAGAACAGACAAACAACTTTAATAGACCTATAATCCCTAATGAAATATAAACAGTTATCAAAAGCATTCCAACCAAAAAAATCCCAGGGCCAGATGGCTTCAGTGCAGAATTCTACCAGAAATTCAAGGAAGAGCTAATACCAATACTCGCCAAGTTGTTCCACACAGTAGAAACAAAAGGCTCATTACTAAACTCTTTTTATGATGCCAAAATCACCTCAATAGCCAAGCTATGTAACGACACAACTAAGGAAGAAAACTATTACATTCTAATATCCCTCATGAACTGTCATGCAAAGATACTCAATAAAATACTGGCAAACAGAATCTAAGAATAAATCAGGGAAATCATCCACCATGACCAAGGAGGCTTTATCCCTGGTTTGCAGGGATGATTTAACTAACATACATAAATTTATCAACATGATCCACCATATAAACAAACTGAAAAAGAAAAACTACATGATCATCTCCCTAGATGCTGAAAAAACATTCGACAAAATTTAACAGCATTTCAGGGTAAAGGTCTTGGAGAGAGCAGGGATAACAGGAACATACCTGAACATGATCTAGGCAATATACAGTAAGCCAACAGCCAACATAAAAATGAATGGAGAGAAGCTTAAGGCAATTTCTTTAAAATCAGGACCAAGATAAGTGTGCCCACTCTCTCCATGTCTTTTCAATATTGTACTAGAATTTCTATCTAAAGCAATAATACAACAAAAGGAGGTCAAGAGGATACAAGTTGGAAACTTGCTGTATTTGCAGATGATATGATAGTTTATGTAAGTGACCCCCCCAAAAAAAAACTCTATTAGGGAAATCCTACAGCTGATAAGCACCTTCAAGTAGCAAGATACAAGATAAACTCAAAAAATATTAATATCTCTACTTTATTCAGACAACAAATGGGCTGAGAAAGATATCAGAGAAACATCATCCTTTACAATAGCCACAAACAGCATAAAGTATCTTGGGGTAATGCTTACCAAACAATATATAATAAGAACTTAGTGTCTTTAAAGAATGGAATTAAAGAAGAGACCAGAAAATGGAAATATCTGCCATGCTCTTGCATAGGTAGGATAAACACAAGAAAAATGGCAATCTTTCCAAAAGTAATCTACAGATTCAATGCAATCCCCATCAAAATTCCAGCTCAATTCTTCACTGACCTTGAAAGTATAATAATCAACTTTATATGGAAAAACAAAAGACCTAGGATAGCCAAAATAACCTGTACAATAAAAGAACTTCAGGAGGCATCACCATCCCCGACATTAAGCAGAGATGTAGTCCTCAAAACAGCCTGGTATTGGCACAAAAATAGACAAGTAGAACCATTGGAATGAAATAGAAAATACTGATATTAAACCCCCACACCTACAAACACCTGATTTTTGACTAAACAGCTAAAGTATACAATGGGAGGAAGAAAGCATCTACAGCAAATGGTACTAACACAACTACTTGATGGTGTGATAAGACTGCAGATAGACCCTTGTCTGTCACCATGTACAAAACTCAATCCAAATGGACCAAAGTCCCCAACATAAATCCAGCCATACTGAACCTCTGAGAAAAGAAAGTGGGAGGTACCCTTGAACAAATTGGTACAGAAGATTGCTTCCTGAACATAACTCCAGTAGCACAGACACTGAGATCGACAATTAATAAATAGGACCTCCTCAAACTGAGAAACTTTTTTAAGGCAAAGGACACAGTCGACAAGACCAAACAGCAGCAAAGGATTGGGAAACGTTCTTGGCCAATCCTACATCTGACAGAGGGCTTATCTCCAAAATATACAAAGAACTGAAGAAACTAGTAAACAAAACACCAAATAACACCTTTAAAAAGAACTGAATATAGAACTCTTAATAGAGGAAGTCAAAAAGCAAGAAAGACACTTTACAAAGTGCTCAACATCCTTAGCTATCAGGGAAATGCAAATGAAAATAACTCTAAGATACCATCTTATTCCTGCCAGAATGGCTAAAATTATTAACACCCAAGACAACTTATGTTGGAAAGGATGTAGAGAAGGGGGATCACTCCTCCACTGCATGTGGGAGTGGAAACCTGTGCAGCTATTTTGGAGATCAGTATGGTGTTTCCTCAGGGAAATGGGAATCTGTCTACCAGAAGACACAGATAACCCCCTCTTAGGCACATACCCAAATGATCCACATACATGCAACAAGACATGTGCTCAAATATGCTCATAGCAAGATTATTTGTAATAGCCAGAACCTGGAAGCAACCTAGATGCCCCTCAACTGAAGAATGAATTAAGAAGATGTGACACATTTACACAATGGAATACCACTCTGTGGGAAAATCAATGGAATCTTGAAATTCACAGGCATGTGAATGGAACTTGAAGAAACCATCCTGTGTGGGGTAACACAGTCACAAAAAGAGGAACATGGTATGTACTCGCTCATATATGGATTTTAGACATAGAGCAAAGGATTACCAGGCTATATACAACATGACAGAGAAACTAGGATATAGGGAACATTTTAAGAAATTCATATAAGGTCCCTCACAGAAGCAGAAAGGGACAAGATCTCCTGGACATTTGGTGAGTTTGGAGGACAGTGAGTGGAGAGGGAACCAGGAGGAAGAGAAGGGGAGGAGAGGAAGCCAAGTGGGACTAGGAAGATTAAGTCAGGGGAGGAATGGATGAGAGGAGAGAGAGAGAAAGAGAGAGAGGGAGGGAGGGAGGGAGGGAGGGAGGGAGGGAGGGAGGGAGGGAGGGAGGGAGGGAGGGAGGGAGAGAGAGAGAGAGAGAGAGAGAGAGAGAGAGAGAGAGCATAAAAGAGAGAGTCATTACAGTTTTTAGAGAAAACAGAACCTGGACAAATGTCCAGAGACCTAAAAGACTGACCCCAATTAACAATCTGAGCAAAAGTGGAAAGGTTACCATAAAATGCTCTTCTCTGATAATGAGATCGACGACTAACTTACTCATCATCATAGAGCCCTCATCTAGTAGCTGATGAAAACAAAAGCAAATACCCACAACTACATACTGACACAATCTGGAATCCAGAAGCAGAAAGGGAGGACAAGACTAGGCTACAGAAACACATAGAGACAGCTGATGTGAACAACAAGGAGCTAATGGGCCCCCAGACTGATAGTTGAGAATCCTGCATGGAACTGACTCAGACCCCCTGAACATTAGCAGACCTGTTCACTCTAAGGGACAGTAGAACCAAGATCTATCCCTGGTGCACAAAAGGACTTTGGAGGCACATCCCCCATTGAGAGATTCTCCCTTAACCTAGAGATAGAAGAGAAAGTCTAGTCTTTACTCCAAATGACTTGACAGACTTAGATGACCCCTCCTGGAAGGCATTACCCTACATGTGGAGTGGGGGGTGGATGGGGGAGAGAGAAGGAAAGAGGGAGGGAGGCAAGGAGGTAGAAGGAACAGGGATTGATATGTAAAATAAAAAAATAAAGAAACAAGTGTGACATGTTACTATTTTTAATTAACTGAAAAATTATATTTTCTTTCAGTGAAACTAATATTTTTGATGAATTATGCAAATGAGCTATGTACAGAAACATTATAAGGATATAACCACAGTTGCAGCAAGATATGGTACTATGTTGCCAAGCTGAAGAAAACCTGCACAGCTGGCATTGAAGGGAGAAATCTGCAAGTCTTAGCTGCCTACACAGCTGCAGCAACATTTGGAGAATGAATCCAGCCTTGAGTAATTATCTTAGCATTCCCAGCAATTATTCAATAACTCAATAAACAATCAACATTGACTATATAATTAAAAACTAGTTGTACAACATTTCAGCCCATATCTTAGTAAATAAAATTGGTGTTTCATCTAATTATATCACCATAGACTTAATTTTTAAATATAGCTTTCCTATTATCATTCAATAGTAATGTTTCTTGTAACAAATTCATTGTCATTTTAATAATCAGTAAGGAAGCAAGAGATGTACGACATCATTCTGTACTGTTTTCTTCTTCACTCTCTGGTATGCTGTATATATCATTTATGAAATTATCTCAAAAATAACCTTTATGAAATTATGAGTGACTTGCATAACATGTGTTTGAATGACTGGCTAACACTATGTATTTTGAGCAGTGTTTGCAATCTGAATTCCTATGCCCTCATTTATTGATGACTTAAGTAATTAGAGATAAGGATAAGTCAATTTAACAATGTGAAGCAACACTAGCCCATACCCTAAAAGAAAATTTATGACATGAAACTAAACATAAATTAGTCAATATATTAAAAAATAATGTGACATAAATTTCTGC
Source organism: Cricetiscus sungorus (assembly GCA_030556225.1). Taxonomy (NCBI): domain Eukaryota; kingdom Metazoa; phylum Chordata; class Mammalia; order Rodentia; family Cricetidae; genus Cricetiscus; species Cricetiscus sungorus. The sequence continues at coordinate 39,611,825 of JANBXA010000600.1, forward strand.
CTTTATACATACACACTACATATAATATGTCAACATTTGGGCTTACTGAATTCTCAGTGTTTTAATTTTATAAACATGTTAAGCAAAAAATTGATTTTTTATAGGAAGAACATACTTAATATATTTTTAACATATTTAGTATATTTTTGACTAACTTAAATAACATTTTAAAAGTGTTGGTGATCCTAAAAAAATGTGTGCTTTCTTTTTCAGAAAATCCTGTTTCAGAAATCTTCATATCTCTTCAATAATGTACTTGAAGTTCTAGCTAGAGCAATAAGACAAAAAAGGAAATTAATGGGATACAAATTAGAAAGGAATGAGGTGTTAGCTGGGAGGACTGAGCAGTCTATGAGGTCTCTGGTAGTGGATCAGAATTTGAGACCCTATCAAACATAGTGGGATATTCCCTCAGCCTAGACACAGAGCAGAGGGTCTGGGCCCTGATCCAAATGATATGACAGACTTTGAAGACTCCCCATGGAAGGCCTCACTCTCCCTGGGGAGCAGAAAATAGATGGTATGGGAGTTGGTGGCAGGAACAGGGGAGGACTGGAAGGTGCAGGAAGTAGAATATACATGTAAGACAAGCTTGTTTCAAATATGTATGTATGGTATGTATGTTTGCTTATGTATATGACATAATTTGAAAGGAAGAAGTCCAACTTTCACTCTTTGACATGGTATGATAGTTTACAGAATGGGCCAGAAAATCTATACCAGGGAACTCCTACAGCTGATAAGCTGATAAACACATTTAGCAAAGTTACAGGAATCAAGATTAACAATAACAACAAAAAATCAGTTGCCCTATTGTATACCAATGGTAAATTGTCTGAGAAAGAAATCAGAGAAACATCACCCTTTAAAATAGCCATAAACAACATAAAATATCTTGGAGTAATGCTAACCAAACAAGTGAAAGACCTGTATAGCAAGAACTTTGAGTCTTTTAAGATAGAAATTAAGATACAAGAAAATGGAAAGATCTCCCATGCTCTTGGATAGGCAGGATCAACATAGTAAAAATGGTAGTCTTGTCAAAAGCAATTTGCAGATTCAATGCAATCCCTATCAAAATATCAGCACAATTCTTGACAGACCTTGAAAGAATAATACTCAACTTTTATGAAAAAACAAAAGGCGTAGGATCGCCAAAACTACCCTTTACAATAAGGGAACTTCTGGAGGTGTTACGTCCCTGACTTCATACTATATTCCTGAAAACAGCTTGGTATTGGCAGAAAAACAGACAGGTAGACCAATGTAATCAAATAGAAAACCATGAAATTAACCTACACACCTACAAACACCTCATTTTTGAAAAAATACACTAAATTTATACAATGGAAAAAGGAAAGCATCCTCAATAAATGGTGTTGGTATAAATGGACACTGGCATGTAGAAGACTGAAATAAATCTATATCTATCACCTTGTACAAAACTCATATCCAAATGGATCAAAAACCTCAACATAAGTCGAGCCACACTGAACCCCTTAGAAGAGAAGTGGAAAGTACCCTTAAACAAATAGGTACAGGGGACCACAATCTGAACAAAACACCAGCAGCACAGAAAATGAGTTACACATTTAATTAATAAATGGGACTTCCTGAAACTATGAAGCTTCTGCAAGGCAAATGATACAGTTGACAAAACAAAATGGCAGCCCACAGAGTGGGGAAAGATCTTCTTCAACCCCACATCTAACAGTAGACTGATATCCAAAATATACAAAGAATTTAAGAAACTAGTTTCCAAACAATCCAGTTAAAAAGTGGGGTACAGAACTTAATAGAGAATTTTCGATAGAAGAATCTAAAATGGCTAAAAGACACTTAAGAAAGTGTTCAACATCCTTAGCCATCAGGGAAATACAAATCAAAACAATTCTGATATACCATCTTACTCCTGTCAAAATGGCTAAAATGAAAAACACCAATTACAGTTTATGCTGGAGAGGACTTGGAGAAAGGTGAACACTCCTCCACTGCTAGTAGGAGGTGAAAGTTGTATAGCCACTTTGGAAATCAATATGGCGATTTCTCAAGAAAATGGGAATCAGTTTACCACAAGATTCATAAATTTCATTCTTAGAAATATCCCCCAAAAGATGCACATTCATGCAAAATAGACATCTGCTCAACTATGTCCATTTCAGCATTATTGTAATAGCCTGAACCTGAAAATAATCTAGATGCCCCTGAACTGAAGAATGGATAAATAAAATGTGGTGCAGTTATACGATGGGTACTACTCAGTGGGAAAAAAAAAATCAATGAAATCTTGAAATTCCTAGGAAAATGGACAGAAGTAGAAGAAACCATGCTGTGCAAGGTAACCCAGTCACAAAAAAAAAAAAACAAAAATCAAACAAACATAGTATATACTAATATATGGATTTTAGACATAGACAAAGCATCACCAGCCTACAATTCACACTGCTATGAAATCTAGGAAAGAAAGAGAACCCTAAGAGAGGCATTTACAATTCCCCAGAGAATCTCCTGAGCAAATTGGAAGCAGAGGGTGGAGGAGAGATGGATTTAGGAGAAAGACAAGGGGAAAATAGACCAGAAGAGGCGAACATGAAGGAAAAGGAAAATTGAGTCTGAGAAAAAATAAAGGAGAAAAAAAAGAATTACCATAATAAAGGGAGCCATTGTATGTTTAAAGAGAAATCTGCCACCAGGGAAAAGTCCAGAGACCTACATGGATGACCCAAACTAACAATCTAAGCAATAGTGGAGAGGCTACCTTAAATTCCCTTCCCTGATAATGAGATTAATGACTACCTTATATGCCATCCCCAAGCCCTCATCCAGTAACTGATAGAAGCAGAAGCAGGCACCCACAGCTAAAAACTGAGCCAAACTTCTGAAATCCAGTTGCAGAGAGGGAGAAGTGATGAACAAAGGTGTCAAGACCAAGCTGCAGAAACACACAGAAAGAGCTGACCTGAACAAGGGGGGGGGCTTATGCACCCCAGAGTAATAGCTGTGAAGCCAGCATAGGCCCGACACAGTCCCCCTGAATGTGGGTCTCAGGAGGCCTGGATAGTGTGTGTAACTACTGTCAGTGGAACCAGGCTGTATCCCTAGTGTGTGAATGGACTTCGGGAGCCCATTCGTCATGGAGGGATACTCCTTTATCCTAGAGACATGGGGTAACAGCTTTTGAATTAACCGCAAATTACTTGACAGATTTTGATTATCCCCATGAAAGTCCTTACTCTCCCTGGGGAGTGGATGGAGGGTCCTATGGGGGAGTTTTTGTGGGTCATGGAAGGATGTGAGGGAGAAGAAACTGGGATCAAAATAAGAAATACTCAAACACACACACACCCCCACACACACACACACACAAGAATTCTACTTAATTTGAACAAATGTCTCCTTTATGATTTCAGAAGACTGGTTAAATTAAAAATGAGTTTTGGAACTAGTAAATTTCACTGTGTACATGAAATGAAACCATTTAAATCAGTGTGCTGATAGCCAATTTCATGTAACATACAACATTATGTATTATATGTCCACACACCCTCACAGAGACTCCCTTTCCTATATAATTGTTGACTACTTGTACATAAACAAATTAAGTGTTCACAATAGAAATGACAAAAGGCCAAGTGAGAAACAATCTTACATATTTAAGATACTTCTTTAAACTTTCTCATTTAAGAAAAAAATATAATTATTTTAATCCCTATGGATGAGTTTACTGCTAACATTATTGCACCTTATTAAACCAATTATGATAACTATATTAGATCATCAATTTAAGATTTTTCTTTACATCTTGATTGGCATTGGCATATCTAATGTCAAATGAATATCCTAGGTCCTTATTAACAGTGAACAGGCCAGGATCAAGCACCATAGATACTTTTGACAATACTTGGGAGCTTGTTAGGCTGTCTTGTGTTCAAGTCTGTATTTAAAACTTGAAAATTTTCATTCCCTACATATCCTTATTTAATTTAAAAATAATGTGACATAGATAAATGCACATTCTTCCTCTCTGTGAATACCAGCTACTAATAATGTCTGGCAGCCTTTTTGTTCCAACCCCGAAGTCTCTAGTATCTCACATAAGTGTGTTTAAAAGAACTGTGTGGACACTTCTCTCCTCTTGAAGATGATTATATGGCTTCATTGACTAACAATACTATCACACACTAGAGTCACCAACAATTCTCTACCACTCCTTTCACTCCTGGTTGACTTTCATCAGCATAGGAGAAAGGTATGTGGGAAATTAAAAAAAAAAAACTATGTGGTTTTATGTATGTATGTATGTATCATAACTACCTGAAGAAAATGTATAGTTCCTTTTCATCCCAAAGATTTTAAACTGACATTTTAAAAGCATATCCATCCATCAAACATAAAATCTCTGTATTAATAATTTAATTTTTTTTTAAAATAAACAGAAGTTACAGAGATGTTATATTTCAAGCATTATTAGTTAGATAAGCACTAAAGGCCATATTGATACAATTTTATTTGTTAGTCACTATTAATAATCAGTGTATCAAATTAATCTTATTCACTAAAAAGAATCATCTTTTGGTAGAATGACAATAGTATTTTTTACATGTAGATCCCAGTTCCCTCTACCTCTCTCCCTCCCCCCTCCCTCCACTCCTTTCTACCTCCCTCTCTCCCTCCCTGCCTCTCACCCTCTCTCCCCCCTCACATGCACCCTGACTACCCTCCAGCACATTTTCCCCACACACTCGACATATAGTGCTATGCCATCCAGGTGGGGTCATGTAAATCTGACAAGTCATTTGAAGTAGGAACTAGGACTTCTCTCCTGTCTCTAATGGAGTATCCCTCCATGGAGGATGTATCCCTAAGGTCCTTTTGTGCACCAAGAATACATCTTGGTTCCACTGTCTGAGGTCCCTTAGACTGCTCGGCCTTCTAGCTGAGACCCATGTTCAGGGGGTCTGAGTCAGTCCCATGCTGGATTCCAGCTATCAGTCTGTTAGTTCCTCCTTGTTCAGGTCAGCTGTCTCTATGTGTTTCTGCAACTTGGTCTTGTCCTCTCTCTCTCTCTCTCTCTCTCTCTCTCTCTCTCTCTCTCTCTCTCTCTCTCTCTCTCTCTCTCTGTCTCTGCATCTGGATTCTAGTTCAACTCAGTGTTTAGTTATAGGTGTTTGCTTCTGTTTCCAACAGTTAATAGATGAGGGCTCCATGATGATAAATAAGTTCGTTGTTGATCTCATTATCAGGGAAGGACATTTATGGTAACCTTTCTACTGTTGCTCAAATTGTTAGTTGGAGTCAGTCTTGTAGGTCTCGAGACATTTCTTCAGGTTTGAGGGAGGGAGGAAGGGAGAGGGAACTGGGATCGACATGTTAAATAAGTAAGTAAATAAATAAATAAGTAAATAAATATTTAAAAAATTAAATAAATATTTTTAAACATTTAGAAAAAATCGTATCTTAAATGTATTTAAAGTTTGTACTAATTGAATCATACATTTTATCCACAAATTGCCAAGCTTTATATTTTACCTTAGACAAGGTAAAATAAGACAATAAAATTAAACATCGCATGCATCCACATCAGTAGCTTTAAAATAGCCTGTGAATTGGAATGAGACTTATGATGGTTAATACTGCTACTTGACTGGATATGGAATTATCTAGTAGCAAAGCCTTTGTGAATGACAGGGGAAGATGGCCTAGATTAACTTAGTCCCCAGTGATGTCAACAAATTATTAAATTGATTAAATTGTTTGAGGTGGGAAGATTCATCCTGACTGTGGATGAACCAGTTACAGGGTCTGGAGCCTTAGAGTAAACAAATTAAGGAAATGAACTGGCCCCTAGCCTTCCTCTTGCTCTGTTTTCTTTCTACAGGTGTATTATGAGCAGCTAGCTCACTTCCAGTGTTGTGATTTTCTCACTAGGATGACTTATACCCTGGAATTTTGAGTCAAACTGAATCCTTCCTTTCATAGGTTTCCTTTGTCCATGTTTTGTCACAAAACAGGTAAATAACAGTATGTTTTATCACTTCTGTATACAACTGAAACTCTAAGAATTCAAAATGAAAATGAGCTTATTAGACATACCAGAAAAATTTGCCACCTTGGGTTCCACGTTGTTCTGTGTGCTTTACCTGAAAGACACTTAGTTGGCCATTGCTGTCAAATTCATGTCAATCCCCTTGTTATATCACTTGGTAAAATCAAGTTCTCAGGAATTTTACAATACACAATGGTCAGCATGTGATATCTGGGGAGCTTTTGCTTATATGTTATATGACTTTCTAAAGTTGGTTTACATAGAATTCTTCTCTGGGTAGTAAAGGTTACATGTGGAAGCAGGGAAATTTTAAGATGTACTTGTTAAATAATGTAGAACAAGGAGATGAGGGAGAAGATGTTTTGTGGTGGGGCAGGGGGCAGTTAAAAGTAAAGATGTATCCAGATTCTATAAGGAAACATGCTACTTTGTTATTAAAATTATTTTTATTTTTGCAATAATACATGATCTTCACTAAACTTTTTCTTCAATTCATGCACTAGGCAGACTTACATTTTTTAGAGATTTATGTTGAAGAATTCTAACATAAATTATGATAGATTTCTGAGAACTATCAATGTCGATGTTGGCCGTTGTGAAGCAAAGGGCTTCGAGATCTGGGTTCATTTCCAGCTCTAGCAATTCCTGGAAGCTGTTGAACTCAAATTGGTATGGATCCCCATTAGGCATCAGAATCTAGGGCCTTGAGATGAACATGGCTTTGTCTTGAGACCCAGAATTCCTGTGAACTTCTTACATCTAAGTGGGCAGATAGAAGGAGGCAAGCACAGCATGAGTAAAAGGGTAAAAATAAGAATTATAGCAATAATACATTGTATTCATGCCTCTGCATTTATACTTTATAAAATTCTTGGGAATAATTTTATTTAAAAGTTATTGATGCATCTCTTTTTCTGTAGGTTAGACTAGAAGATAGCAAACAAGAGACCCTAATTCTAGCTCAGACTTTGAGCTCTATGAAGTATGGCATAGAGTTAACATGTTAATACAAGCATCCTGGTAGTTTGTTTTTGTTTTTTTTTGTGTGTGTGTAAAAAACATTATTTTCCACCACACCTAAGATCTTCAAAATTTTTAATGTTTCAGAAAGAATTCTTAAATCACTTTCTTGTGTATCTAAAATCTTCCCTTTTAGCAATCTTTTCTTGCTGCATTGAATTTACTGCCGTATATTTCTGGGCATGGAGCCTACTTTAGTTTTATTTTTGTTTATGTTCATCCTCTTTATTTCTATTTTTGATATTGAAGCTTCATAAATATATTATTACACTCTGTAAAATTGGATAATAATGTTATAAAATTGATTTTCTATATTTGCACATTCCTTGAGAATCTCGGGTGTTTACTGCAATTAGTCTAATTTTTAAAATAAGAGCTGTTACCTCCTCCCTTGCCTAAAGAAAAACGGCAGGAAATACAAATCACACTCAACAGCCTGACACCAGGATGAGGAAATAAATACATCCGCACAGAAATTGCACATTTCATATAGTGTAAGGCACACAGAACTAGAAAAGGAAAGGTTTTATTTTAGAAACCCTGGCCCTTTTTCTAATGATTAAATGAACAAAAATCATCACCTTATGGTGGAAAAGGGCTCAAGCATATCTATGCTAGTTGGCTCTACTTTATGGCCACCACATTATGAGAATGTGTGCCATATAATAAGTGTTCAGTAAGTACTTCCTAAACAAATGAATCAATGCTGTTTAACATAATTGATAATTTAGAAAGAATTAATTAATATCTCATGTAAATAATTTGAGTGTCAACGCCTTCAAAGCAAAATAAAAAGCTACAAAAACACTGAAAATCCATGAGTTGTCATCAGAACACTGTGCTACAGAGGAAAAGAAAGTTAAAACAAAAAAAGAAAGAAAGAAAAGAAAAATCTCTTCACATCTCACATATATAGAGACAGGAGCATCCACAGAAATCATGAATGAGATTTTTTTGAGACAGAAACCATAAATTTGCAACTGCTAGGCATGCATACATGATATTCCTGACAAATGTAAGAGCACTTAAGGGTATGAAAAGCAAGAAAGAGATGCAAGTTTTAGTGAATCCCCACACTGTTGTGTGCATCACTTCCAGGAACTCTATTATAGTTTCTTTTTAGTATATGGAAAACATCTGGCAATGACAGGGGGTTTAGCCCTTGTGAATTGTACAGAAACATTTGTTTCTATAAGAAAAAGAAGTTCTTCAAGGGGCAAGGGGAGTCTTTACTAATATTTTATCCAAGTTCTGTAGGAGGCAAGCATTCTACTCAGTTTTCTCTAATCTAAGGCACTAGAGGTTGAAAATAATGCAGTGGAAACATTTGCGAGAGACATAGGCTACAGGCACAACCCAATTAAAAGAGGTTAAAATGAGTGATTACAGAACATGCACTCTCTCCACACCTTCTCAACCACAGCAGCAGAATGGCACAGTAATAGTTATTCATTCCTGCTGAGGTATTCACAAAACAGACTGAAGAGGAATGCACAGGGAACCATAAAGTCAGGAGGCAAGAAAAGAAAGGGCACTATAGCTATAAATACCCCAGTACTTGCAGTTGCAGCAAAGACACCACAAGTTGACTTCTAATTAGATTACTGCTTAGCCTCACATTACAGACCTATTCATCTGGTGAACTGTCTCTGAAGAAGCCATGTTTGTGGTACATACTTGTCTGGAGCTTTGTGATTATGGAACAATTAACTTGAATTTGAAGATTCAACTTATTTTGGGCTATTTCTGGTCCCCTAAATCTGATGTGATGTAGTATCATTGTGACAATTAGGTAAAATTTTGGGAATGTACAAGTCACCAGGACATTATCATCAAACAAATCTAATGTTAATAATGTTACAATATAGCATCATAACATGTAGATGAGATACTAGTTGTCTTCACAAATATATTTTTTAGGTGCATTAGCTTTGTGACTTTCTTTTCTTTTTTTTTTTTTTTTTTTTTTTTTTTTTGAAAAAAATGTTTTCTCTCCCACAGTGGAAACGATAATTCAGAGTAACCTGAATCCATGTTGACTGACCACATTCACACAAATCTGGCTCAGAATAAACTATCTCTTATTCCCCATGGAACAAGACCTGTGTTTTATGTTGGCAGTTTCAGTTTTCATATAAACTGCAGCTTTTAGCAACAAGAACAACAAAAAAAATATTGCTAGGTACCATAAAAGCAAGCCAAAGCAAAGTGAGCATAGGGTTTTAAGTTCTTCCTGCTCTTACAAAGGACTGGAATTCAGTTCACATCATCCAAATAGTATCTTTCCACTGTGTATAACTCCAACTCCAGGATATCCAACATACTCTTCCAGCCTAGAATGGTGTGTGCATGCACACACACACACACACACAACACACAGAGAGAGAGAGAGAGAGAGAGAGAGAGAGAGAGAGAGAGAGAGAGAGAGAGAGAGAGAGAGAGAGAGAAACTGAGAGAAAAAGGAAGAGAGGGTTTTTAAAGCAAAACAGAGTCACTGGAATTTTCAGACATAAAAGTTCAATAAAAGATATTCAATTGTCCTTTTCATTGTCAACTTGACACAATAATCTGGAAAATGAAAGCTTAGTTGAGGAATATCTACCCTCATAATTCCTTGGAGGGCATGTCTGTGGGGGAATTGTCCTGATGATGTTTGATGTGGGGAAACATATTCCATTGTGGGAAATGTTATCCCTATGTGGGTAGACCTGACCTTTTAAAAATCTAGCTGAGCAAGCCTGAGGGCATGAACAGTAAATAGCAGTCTTTCGTGGTCCTTAAGAGAAGCAGAATAACAGGAATCTATCATTTCATGGAGTCATCAGGCAATTGATGAGGACACAGCTGAGGAAAGACCAGTGAGTTTGAAGATAAATCAATAGAAATTTCTCAAAACAAAAAAATCAATCAAAGAAAAAAGGAGCTAAAGTAGATAAAGGTTATATATGCATTATTGGTGTGTTCAGAAGATAGAAAATATATGTAACTACTACACAGAAGGTTAATGCATGAGACCAAGGAAATGTAAAATAATAAAAGAAGTGTTGATAAAAGAAATAATAATTAAGAACATTTGAAAATTAATGCAGACACCAAACCAATGCTGTAGCAACTCTAGATTATTTTCAATAGAATAAACACTAACCAATCTAGAACCTAGGCATGATGGTCATATTCAACAGGAAAACAAATACAAATAGAAAATCTTGAAACAGGTAAGAGAAAGAAGTCTTGCTACATAATAAGAAATAATGCAGGGATTGTTGTAAACATCTCATTAGAAGTTAGCCATAAAAACAAGATGGGAACTATCCAGAGAATTCAATCTTTAGTAAACCTGTAGATATAAATAAGAGTTTTCTACAAAAACAACCTATTTGGAAATTCATTGACAGAAAACTATCCTGTGTGAAATGTTGAAAGATTTTCTTCAGTTGGCCATGTTGTTAGATGTTTTTTAAGAGGGAAGAAGTTTAAATTTGAAAGTAAAAGTGAATTTTAAAAAAGTGGTATTAATAAGATTTATTTATTAAAGCTTTCTTGGATAAAAATGGATAATATATATGCATTATATATTTTATAAGACAAAGTTTGAGGTAGCATAGTCTAAGATTCCTAATGTCTTTACTCATCAACTAAAATGATTTACCAAAGATATATCCCAAGGACAAAATAAGATGTACAGCTTGTTAATACAGATGTACATATGGCAAAGAGTAGAAGGACAACTTAGCAGGTTGAGTATGGTGTTTATGGTAAAATGAAAAGCCCTTTGCTTCCTTGGGTGAAACTAAATATCAGCCACAATTCCTGAGATTTGATTTGTAATATGAACAGTATTTACATCCTCAGAAAGCTATAGAATGTACAGCTATAGAATAAAAACTTAAGTGAATCATGGTGATGTGCTTATGGATATAAAAATCTCAATAAACAATAAAATTAACCCTCTTCTCTCAATTACAATAATAATCTTGTCAGCAAAACTAAATTAGCACATGAGAAATGTGAAACTTGAGATTTACATAGTTAGCTTCTACTTCTAACTACAATCCAAATATGACAATCAAGCCTAAAAATAAGGCATAAATGTATTTGTACTTTTTTTTTACAGAACTCTTTCCAAAATAACGGCTTACTTTTTAATACAGAGCGATGTAATCCTACCATCAGCCCTAAGTGAATGCTCACTGTGTGCAAAATATACTATCTAAGCTATATATACACATCTGTGGCATAGTATTGCCTTCATCACAAAAGAAAAATCACAGAGTGCTCTAAACAATACAGTAGTTAAGAATGAGTTGCAAACCAATTAATTAGGAAGGTAAACCATAATACAGTCGAGGTGACAATAAAAACCTACAATTACAGGTCTGAGGATGAGAGAGGACATTGTGGGTATGAGTATTTTCTGTCCAAGCATACATACCCGAGTTTGAACTTGCAGCCCAATGTAAAGGAGATGGGAACAAATAGACAAATTCCTGTTGTTCAGGAACCAGCTAGAATAATGCTAAATGATTGCTAATTTGAAGTTCATTGAAAAATTCTGCCCAAAGGGAATTAATTGGAGATTAGTAAGGAAGTCACCCATGTATGTATTTTTGTTGCCACCCTAAATGCACTCATATGTGGACTATATGCACATATCATGGATACCCATAACACAACATGAATGCACAGTAAATAATGTTAAACTGAGACCTGTAATTATGTTCTTGCCCAAAAACTCTCCTACATAAAATACATTTTGAAGCAAATCTAAAAAAATATTATCGTAACCATTTTCAAACAGTATTGAAGTGATCTTTTATTTTAGAGAAAAGATCAATTAATTCAGTCACATTAATTTTCATGAGACCCAAGATGTGCCAGATTCAAAAGGCTCCCCTTGTGAATCTAACATTCTCTATGTGGCCACACCTCTAACACACTTGTTTATTAAGAAGGATAGCTGCTGTTTTAAGACAAATCATAAAATATTTTTTAGTTTACTAAAGGGTATGTGGTGTGTGTATGTGTGTGTAATTATTTTGAACATAACTGACTTTCATTATGTTTAAAAATAAAAATACACACACACCCACATCCCACCACACACACACTGGTGTTTTAAGCCTTCAACTCTGTTCATTTAAAACAGTTGAAGCATCACACATGGTCAGTAAATATTGTTATATTACACTTCAGGGATCCCAATAATGTAATGCAATTGAAATTTAATTTATGTAACAAAAAACATGATATTTTTATAAATTATGTGACACAGAAGAAAAATCCAATACATTAATTTCCAAAAAAAGAGCAAATATTTTATGTCAACATGCATGTATAATGCTATGAATATAGTACTTGGTCTGTGGGGGTATCAATGGTACCAAAGAGGGGTGTTGGCCTGATACAGGGTCTGTTGTTTCCAATGAAAAATCTAAGGGATTTAACAGAGAACCAACACCAGATTGAATTGAGTGAAGACTGGTGACTGGTTCAATGTGTAAGATCATATAGTCATCCAAACCTAAGCCATACAAGTGAGATGCTGGTGAAAATAAACATGAAAAATTCAAGATTAATAATTAATGTGACACACCAATGGCAAGAAAATGTCAGCTAATAGATTTCAAAATCCATCAGGAGTCATGAAAAGAAGACTGAGGACAATGTTTATATTGTGTGCTTTCAATTTTGTGGGGAGGCAATAAGGACCCACACAAGTCAATTCATGCAAACAAAGTATTGGATTACTGATATTGATGGGCTAGTACAGTGATTAAGGGTTCAGATTAATATTCCCCAGATTTAGGGTATACTAGAAAACATATTTATCTTCAAGAAGGACTTTTAAAATAAGAGTTAAAAAAGAATGAGCAAATTTGCTATATTTTTTTGAAAAGCTGAAATATCCTTTCAGATGACCTGTGTCATCTCCTTCTATTATCATAGATGTTCTATGCTTCCTTCCTTCCTTCTTGCCACTCATTTCTTCTTTCCTCCCCCCTCTTTCATAAATTGCCTTACTTCTTTTTGTTGTTATCATCCCAAGAATGCAAATGTACTATTATTGCAGCTAAAAAAACATTTTTAGACCTGCACTTGCTAATATTAATATGAAACTGTCTAACTTTAATTGGACAAAGTCATTGTGACACGCCTCTTATTGACATAGCAATTAAGTTTTTATCAACATGACAGGATGAATATTTCTGCTTATTGGTTTAAGCCAATGTACCTTGAAAAAGGATGACAGGGTGTCTTTAAAGTACAAATAATTAGCAAATATGAATTGTTCCTTTCTTCTGGTTATTTGTTGATACAATACACTGAAATTGAAATAGTAAGTACATGGCTGGGTGGCCAGAAATTCTAAGCCTTATGTGATTTTTACATCAAAATTACATCCTTAAATGTAATTTTACATGAGAGAAATACTTTACATGAGAAGGCAGAATTGAAGCACAGGTCAATGACATCCTCCTCTTTCTTTCCCACTCTCCCTTAAAGGCTGAAATACCATCACTCAGTTCCCACTATATATTCCTTAAGACGTTGAAAGAGTGATCCTGATTTCTGCCCTGGACTTCAGCTTTATGAGAGTGCAGAAAGACAACCTCTCCAGCAGTCTTTCCAAAGGCTATAATTACAAATAGTGAATACGAGTCTCCACTTTCAAGACTTTAAACATTGTTGTTGTTTTTAGAAAGTAATTGGTTTTTCCTTTGCTTTCCCCCCCTCCCAATGCTCAATGCAATCTATATTGCCTGGAAGCCAGACTTTAAATGAAACAGATGCTGCAAGTTTAAACTTTGTGCTGGTGGGAAAGTTGTTTCCTAGCAACAGAAAGTTATGAAAACTTCAGGAGCACCACTTTGGTTTATGTGGCTTTTCATACTTAGTTTCGTGCATTCAATGGGTTACTATAAAGTCCTGAGCACTGAGTGAAATCCAGATTGACCCTAGATTTAAAAGAACTGAAATCCACCACACTAAACTGATAACTGTGAAAACCCTAGGTGGACAAAAAATTATGTTTTACACCACACTTTAGAAAAAAACACAGAATGAAATTTGAGGAGGATTTCACAGAAAGACTTAGCCCACAAACCTTTCCAAGCAAACACATTATTTTAAACTCCTAGATTCTCTGAAGTTTTATCTGACCCCACACAGGCAAGTTAATAGTATTTAACCCCAATGTTCTACAGCCTTCATTTTCAAGAATTCTGCTTTCACAAAGTTTGCTTTCATTAAAGACATTGGACTTCATAAAGTGATAGAGGCATCTCATAGTCCTATCTCAATTTTGGCATTATTTTGTTATGGCATCATACATTATGTGGAGTCAAGAAAAGTTTACTGTGAATGCAAGAGAATAACAGTAGACTCTTACCACGACTGTGGCTATATAGATCACATTCTCAATAGAATGTGAATCACTCTGCATTACATTTCAGAGCACCCAACATTGGCACAGTTCTCTTGACATTGAAGCCAGAGATGCAGCAAACATTTGCTTTCTTTTTGCCTTGGGATAGGGCTTAAGAGAGTAAATGCACTGAGATTTCATAAGGTTTTGCAAAGAGCTGTTGGGGGATTTCTGAACTGTGCAATAAATGTCACTTTCTTCAAAGAAGAACAAATAGACATTCTTGAAAAATCAAATCTTTCAAAAAAGATCATATATGTTCCTGAACCTTAAATATTAATAAAGGCTAAAAAGTGGTACAAAAGTAAAATCAATCTTTGTAGCAATCATACTCAATTCATATTAGTCATTTAAAAGTGTATTTATGTTATTGGTATTATACCAAAAGGTTTTGCATGGTAAATCAATGGTTAGAAATAAATTTGAAAGTTGAAGTAGTCTATTTGTAAGAAGAGTAAAGACAGCTATTTATAAACATTGTTTTAATAAAAATTAATAGTGTTTGTTTTGGATACAGTATCTCAACTTTTATGGCATTAAAATGGGAAACTATGTATATAAAATGTCATTATTCAACCTTTCACCTGTTTTTCTCCAGAGAAATAACATGACTGTGGCAGATTACTTAAGCAAATTATTCTAATTATAATATCAGTATTCCAACCCAAGTATCTTAATTTATAGATGATTGTTCTGAAATAAACTTCTGAAAGCTAGAATTTTTAATTACTATAAAATTATAGGAGAAGCTTATCATGTCTATCATTCCATACCAGACATGGTTTCTGTCTTTTTGAGTAGCTCATGAATCAGAAGTACCGACAACAACTTTACTAGACTAACATAATCCATAACTACATATTAATATTTGCTTTTCACCAAAATAACTTCTTTTTGCTATAGGTGGAGACCATCTATTACAAAGACCCACAGCCAATCAAAATTCAGAGTTGTGGAATAGAGACTCAATGGAAACATCAGCAAAACAAATCTAACATTTAGGATTCAGAGAACATTGCAGAAAAAATTATTGCAAGAGCCAGAGGATGAAGGACTTTCCTCTGATACTGTGTCTTTTAGTAATGTCAGGAGCTATAACCATAGTGTCTCAACAAGATCACTGCTAAAACATAAGCTGAACAAGACAAAATAATAGGCATGACAAATTGAATGTGAAAAAATAATGAGACCTCAAGGCTACACACACACACACACACACACACACACACACACACACACACACACACACACAATCTTCAGACAATAAAGGAATGGCGAGAAATGGAGAAATGGCCTTCTGAACATGACAAACAAAACCTCACCTCCACACAAGGAAGTACTGACATCTGTAAAAAGGCAGAAACAGGAGGAGTGATTTTCCTTAGGGAAGAGTCAACTGGTTGTTCAGTGGCAACCAGTCAAATCTGAAAACAAACATACAACTGATACATGGCTTGAACATGTTATACTAAAAATATATGTGCAAGCTATAAAAATTAGTGAGAAGAAAGGGCATAAATTTGACAGAGAGAAAGAAGGGGCATATGAGAGAGTTTGGACAGGAGAAACAGAAGGAAGAAATTAAGTAATTAAATAATAATCTCAAGAAAACAATAAGGAGACATTTAGGAATACAGGAAGTTTTAGTGACAAATAAAAATCTAAATTTAAAGCTCAGTTAATAATAAAGGAAATTATTTTATTTTTGTTTGGGTAATTTAAACACTATACTAGATGTAACCAAGTTTATTTTATTTTAATTTTGTGTCTGCCCAAATAGAAGCCTCCAAAATTTCACAAAAACTGTACTATACCTGTCACATTTTTATTTTGTTTTAATGAAAATATGATAATGTGGCCTAAATTTGTTAAAGAGCTCACAATAACTTTACTATGAGAAATGTCTCATAGGGAGAAGCTGGTTTCCCAGCTATCAGACTGGGGTCAATGAGCTCACCCTTGTTCCGGTGAGCAGTTTCTGTGGGTTTCTCCAGCCATTTCTTGACCCCTTTGCTCATCACTGCTCCATTTCTGCAGCTGGATTCCAGGAGTTCGGCTCGGTGTTTAGCTGTGGGTGCTGCTTCTGCTTCCATCAGCTATTAGTTTAAGGATCTAGGATGGCATATAAGGTAATCATTAATCTCATTATTGGGATAGGGCATATAAGATAGCCTCTCCACTACTGCATAGAATGTTAGTTTGGGTCAACCTTGTAGATCTCTGAGTGTTTGTTAGGAGGACTAGGCAGTCTATGGGGCTTCTGGTAATGGATCAGTACTTATCACTAGTATACGAATGGACTTTGGGAGCCCTTTCCACATAGAGGAATACTCCCTCAGCCTAGATGCATGTAGAAGGGCCTAGATACATGGGGGAGATACTAAGCCCTCCTCCAAATTATTTGACAGTCTTTGAAGTCTCCCCACAAAAGATCTCACCCTTCTAGGGGAGCAGAAAATGGATGGGATAGGGGTTGGTGGGGGAAATAGGGGAGGACTGGAGGAAGTGGGAACTGAGATTAACATGTACATCAAGCTTGTTTCAAATTTAAATATAAAAGAAAAAACTTATGACTGTTGTAACTGCTAAATAAAGGCTTAAGGTTGTGATTAAAGAAAACAAAAATCATGAAGGAGTTTTATTTTATTCCATCAGACATTAAGGATATTAGATTTGTATATTCATTCAAAGCAATAAGAGAATTGGATAAAAATATGAAAAATATTCAGCAATATAAGATTAGAATCCTTGAAAGAATGATAGTATTCTTTAGCAAATTTCTAGAACAACTTCTTTACATCATAGACAATATTGATTGTTTGGGATGGGTAATCCCTGTATGAGGCAATCTTATACATTTGAGAGTGCTTAACAATATACTGAACTTCCAATATAGCAGCACTACACATATTGTAACAGTCTAAAATGTCACCAAGCACAATTATCTCTGTTAAATCATAACATTAAAAAAATCATTGAGATAGTATGGTACAACTTAGTGTACAATCATTAAACTTGTGACCCGACAGAAAAGAAAACTTAAAAACAAATACACCCAAATACAGACAAACTTTTCAATTAATATAGTTTCTTGTTTTTCATTATGATATTATTATTTAATTTATTACTTAACTGTGGTTAGGAAGAACCTTCTTTTCTTCCTTCCTTCCTTTCTTTCTTTCTTTCTTTCTTTCTTTCTTTCTTTCTTTCTTTCTTTCTTTCTTTCTTTCCCACAGCAGTCATCCTCTAAAGGAAAAATCCCAAGAGTGGGAAAACAGGTAGCCAATAATTTTAAAGCTCAGTTTACCACGCCATTAAGTGCCATAGCTTTACCTAGTGAACATATAGCTGTTCACGCAGTGACCTCATCTGGTTCCACCTAGGCAACCAATCATCTTTATTTATTTTTTTTTTTAACATCTCAGGACTTGCTCGTCTGACTTCCCCTCAGCACCATCTTTGACTGGCTTCTGTGCTCTACAAGACAGTCTTTGGTTATTCATAGGTTAAAAGTGCCACTCTCACACCATTAGAAATAGCATGCCAGAGTGGTCATGGTTGTGGTCTTTTCTCTCTTAGCAGCTTGTATATCACCTGTGGATATTATGTGAGCCAGTCTTTAGGGATGCTCCTAAGTCTGTTCCAGCTCTATTTTTCTAAAGGAAGACCTCTTTTTACATGGATTTTATGTGTTCTAATTCTAGGAATCTTTAGTTTATTAGGATACAAGAGGAATAACTGTGTTTAACATTGTATTTGTTTTGTGCTTTTTGTTGTGGTTGTTGTTGTTGTTGTCATTTTTTTTAGTTTAGTTTTTTATTTTCTTTTCTTATTTTACATATTGATCCTAGTTACCTCTTCCTTCTTCCCTCCCTTCCTTTCACCCTTCCTCACTCCCATACCCCCCTCACCACCCTCCCATCCCATTTCTCTGCCCACTCCACAGGGAAGGTGATGCCTTCCAGGAGGGGTCAACAAAATCTGTCAAGTCATTTGTAATAGGGGCTAGGCCCTTGCTCCTGCCTCTAGGTTAAGGGAATATCCCACCATGGGAATGTGCTCCCAAAGTCCTTTTGTGCACCAGGGATACAACTTGGTTCCACTGTCAGAGGTCCCTTAGACTGCCTAGGCCTTCTAATTGAGACCCATGTTCAGGTGATCTGAGTCAGTTATTGCATTTGTAAGATCACTTATCACCTATACATTGTCTTGAGCTTGAACTGAAATTTTACCAATCCTCTTCTTTTCATGTTCTTTCCATTTGGAGCCAAGCATCTATTGCCTATGAGTATGAACAGGTGACATAATATAAGCCTTGCTTTAATCTATAAAGAATTTCACTCTCAATATCAGTCCTTGCCTTGTCAAGCCTTTATCAGAAGTAGACAACTGCAATATTCTCCAGTTAGATATCCTTAGATTATAAACTCCTTACAAAATATCAGTTTGGGTTTCATGTTACAATAGTAGGGGTCTTCTCCCAGACTGAAGAAATATAAAAGAAGATTGAGGGACATACATTTATATATAGTTCTTTTGCCAAGTATGTGGCTTCACTTTCATTCCACCTGTTTTGCTATCACTAAGTAATTTTCAAACATGAACCCTAACCATAAAGGATGTGGAAATGCAGCAGGTCATAATATAAATATTGAATTTCAAGTCATTTCACTGCTAGCATTGTTTCCTAGCCAAATGATCAATATGCAACCATCCTAAGGTGAGAAGAGGCAAGGAAATAATTCATTCACCTACATGACAAAGTAATAAAAGGGCAAGGATTTAAAAGTACTGAAACATGGCATGTTATGATAACCTTCAATAAGTGATGTTTCCATCTTATTGTATTGATGCCAATAAGGAAAAGCTTGTTATATTAAGCAAAAGTTTGGAAACACTACTATATCATCAACAAGACCAAGGTTTTTTCCCTTCAGGCAATATTTACTCTTAAGATCAGCATTAGTCATACCATCTATTAGTCATGCCATCTATGATGATTAAAAATGATATCAAAAGTTTCAAATAGAAAACTTTAAATATAAATTATCAAAAAGTCATACTATAACTTTGGAGGATGATTTTATAGAAATAGACACTTAGTTAAAGGTTAATGACAAACATGAAATATATTCAAGAGAGCACTAGGCTTGGGGCAGAGCTTGACTGATCAATGGACCAGATACTTAGTTACAAAAAGGAGTTTGGACTTGGATAGTAGTCCCAGTTAAGGGCAGTGAACTATGGAGTAGACCATTGACTTTGAAGACAAAGTTGGCCAAGATTGCAGCTACCACTTTGAATACTCTGTTCCAAGCCTGAAACCTTCATTGTTCTCTGGTCAAGGGAGATCTTGGGGGTAAAACTTTTTTGGTAAGGAAACAGAGAATGATTAGGCAAAACCTAAAATTGGATTAACAAACAGCTCAAACCCTTTGCATTATAATTTAATATCACAACTCTTTGATTTTGGGGATCTTTCATTTGATTAAGAAAGATCTGTAAGCTCCATAGAAATGAATGAAGGAAACTGTACTTTGAACTGAGTGTTTAAGTGTATCACACTTAGAAATTACCTTACAGATCTTTAGAAAACTTCTTTCCTTCCCCTTCACTCCTTTCTACCTTTTCTTCCCCATCACCATCCATCCATTCTTTCTTTAGTAGTTCAAAGAAAATCTCTACATAGGAGGCTGTTGTGCTTTATTTATGTCAAGAGCATATTTGAATATGTAGTTAGAGGACCTTGTTATCAGGGAAGAATCCCTTTGGTGGGATTACTGGTAAAGACTAAGTCAAGTGGGTGCTCAGAACACAGAAGGATAAAGAGAAGCAGTACAAAGCTGGGGCAGATGTTCTATGCAATCACACGGGAGACACTCATCTTTCCTGCTTGATGCAGCACAAGGAGAGAAAGAAAGAAAACAGTTTATAACATGGAGCTATCCCACAATGAGTAATATGCACTTTAGTTTTGCTTCTTAATTTGCTTTCCATAAAGCATCTTGCTATTTTATAATGCCTCATACATCAACATCAATAAAACATGTTCTTAGTTTGCATCCTACATGTGACCACATAAAGTGATTTATCTGGATTTAAGTATTATTGGCTCTCTCTCTCTCTCCATTCACTTTAAAATATGGCTCAGTTCAAACAATATAATTTAAGACCAACTGTCTGTGACCCAGCTGTATTTTATCCTATAGTCTGGAGCCCATTTGTATTTTACCCTACTCTAACTAAACCAGAATGGATTTGTTTCCAGAAACAGAAATCTGAATCCTACACAAATGTATTTATGTTTTATTTTTCTGTAAAAACAGTGTTTTGCACTCATGACTGTGTAAATGCAAATCCCTTGTCAGTATTATTTCAAAATAGTATTTTTTAGAAAAGTCACTACTGACTTTTAAATCTATTGGAAAAATATTAATTGTTTAAAACACTATTTGCACTTATGTTCTCATGTAGTAGCCTGTAAGCCTCATATGAAATTTGTTGTATTTGAAATAGAGGTTAAAAATATCCCACACCAATTGAAATACCACTTGCATAGTTGCATAGTTTATATTTATATTTTCATTTATGATCATAAAGCTTGTATATAAAGAAAACCAAGTTATGACAATAGACCCAGAGATGCTGTTTATTATGCAAATTCTGCATTGTGTTTTCTGTGTGCCTAAAGAAACAGAAGAGCAGGCTGGAACAGTTGGCCACGTGACATTCTTTACAACATTATTTCATCAAATGGTTATTGAATGAAGTGAATGTGGATCTTTGGAGATGGCACAGTAGTTAATGTCCTTGTCTTGTACATAAAAGAAGTAGAGTTTGGTTCCTTAGAACCCACAGAAATGTACAGCCTCTGAAGGAAGAGACAGGTGTTCCCTGAGAGCAAGACACTGAGTGAAACTACTTATATTTCAGGGGGCACAGTGTTTGACTGAGGGACCCTGCTTCAATGAGCTAAGTGGAAGAGCCATTGTGGGTGGAAAATGATTCTTGACATCAGCATCAACCTCGGGCTTCCACATATACCGAGAATGTATACAGACACATACACACAGACCCACAACCATATAACACACACACACACACACACACACACACACACACACATGTACACACACACACACACACACACACACACCAATAAGATGATAAAAAAATGAAAGTAAAGTTACTCTCTCAGTGAGTGCTATATGAAAATAAAAGCAGAGTATTCTACAAACAAAAAGCAAAAATTCAAGGATAAGGCTGTTCTGTCTTCATAAAAAGTTTGAGTACAACCCTTGTCATTTATCATTAACTTTCTCTTTCCTAGGTAACATATACTTCCTAGATTTGTTCCCTCAATTTTTTCCTAGTCTTTGATATTATCCAAAATTTGTAGAGTTTCAGAATTCAGTAGACAAGTAGGACTAATTATCACAGTATGGCAAATGGTCTACTGAAATAAAATGTAACCAAAGCTGTGTTAATATCTTTTTATTAGCCAGGCCAACAGAGTGTCACTTCCTTCTCCTTTTTACTTTAAGGCATAACCTCAGGGGTGTTGGTTGAGACACATAAGATCAGATGTGAAGGACATAACTATGGGACAATGTGGGGACTTGTGACACTCTCTGGCAGTTCATCTACCAATAGGCATGAGAGGCCCAGAGATGGACCCTACCAATGAGATGAATGCATAGATAGGCTTTACCAAACAGACTTCAAGACACCTTTTGGAAACTGCCTTGTTTACTGAACCTGGTATGTTTTTTGATGAATAATGGAGGAGAAATGCTCTTTTCCTGGTACACACCTTAGAAAATAAAGGAAAAAAAATCTATTTTCTTGATGCCTTAGCATAACCTTTACATGTCTCATTAGTGAATAAATCTATAAACAAAAGACCATTTAATGCATTTAATATTGAATAATAGATGAATAATCTCTGTTCATGCCACATGAAGCTATGTGTTGGTCTGATCTTGTCTGTACTAAGCAATATGTCCTTAGAGAAGATGCTAATATGAGTGAATGCATGTGTATATATGGGTATGTATGTGTGTGTTTCTGCGTGTGTGTCTGTGTATGTGTGTGTGTATATGTGTGGATGTCATTGTTTCTGTATGTACATGTTTGTAGATTTATGTATGTGTATGTATCTATACACATGTGTATAGATACATGTGTATATTTGTGTGTGTGTTTGTATGTGTGTCTATGTATGTATATTTGTGTATGTCTCTATATGTTTCTGTATGCTTGTTTATATGAGTGTAGGTTTGTTCTGTCTGTGGGTATATGTGGGTGTCTCTATGTGTATATACGTGTGTGTGTGCATGTGTATGTATGTGTGTGTATGCATGTGGCTTAATGTGCATGTGTGTGCATGTCTGTATGTGTGTATGTGTGTGTGTCTGTGAATGTATGTGCTTGCCCATGTTTGTGTGTGTATGTGTGTTTTTAGGTGTGTGTGTATGTGTATGTGTATGTGTATGTGTGTGTGTGTGTTTGTATATGTGTATGTGTGTCTGTATATGTATTTATATGTGTGTGTATTTATATGTGTGTGTATATGAGTATGTGTGTTTTCATACAATGAGTTTTACTTGTGGAATTATACTTGTGGAATGAAAGCAGGATAATAATTTGTTAGAGTAGTGTCTTTACTTATTCAAATATTAGCATTTAATTACCTTTAGGTGTCATCATATATGGAATACTGTGCTAAGTCATGAGACATAAATGAACATAAAGCAAATGAATGTTTTAAACATAGAAATTCTTTCCCATGGTATGGTTGTACTCTTGGGTTCCAGTGACATTGCATAACCACATTGGTATGTTACATCTTTAACCAGGTTTCAAGAATGATACACCTAAAGACTTGAGTTATTTGATTTCTATAAGATATGAAATGATTAGGACATAATGACCAGCACTCAATATTGCCCAGGTGGATTTTCCAATATTCGATTTTCCTACCATTTCTGGCAATAGTATCCTAAAACTTCCATGCCTAATAATCTGAATTAATTTCACCCCATTTGGTGAAGATCATATAATGTAAGTAGACCGTTCATAGAGATGAACCAGCATTGATAAGCAGAGCTCTGAAGTGAACATTGTTACTCTTCGGTCTTAAGTTTTTTAATGTGTAATCTTCATGGAAAACACTGAAAGATTCTACTGTTAAGTCTCATTCAAACCTGCAAGTCAGTTGATACAAAAAAATATATCCTGGTTATAGACTTCTCAGAAATTTTAACAAAAATGTAAGCTAATACTGCTCTATACTCATCAAGTTCCAGGAAGTAGGTAACCAATAATTTCAAGGTTCAGAGAACTGAGATCCAAGATTTGATATAACTTTATCAGCTTTAAGATGTAGGGAAAATGGATAATATCTAGATACTTGTTTTCTCTGTAAAATTTGACTAATAATTATGTGATTTGAACCTATGATTATGGTAATGCATAATAGAATTTCTTCTATGTTAGCAAATGATTAAGAAATGGACTCTTACAGGAGGGAGGGCTTAATTCCTTCTCCAAATGACTTGACAGATTTTGTTGACCCCTCCTATAAGGCATCACCCTCCCTGTGGAGTGGAGTGGGGGATGGGATGGGAGGGTGGTGGGGAGCATGGGAGGGAGGGAGAAGGAGGGAGGGAGAGGGAACTGGAATCGATATGTAAAATACAATAAATAAAGTTAAAAAATGAACTCTTAAACAGTATAAATACATATTATTATGAAAAGTTTATTTAGTTTGACCTTATGTGAAATGTGTGGCAATTCTTCCTGAGACTTTGTGATGTAATGTGTGGAAGTTTGACAATATGCATGCATTGTGGGTTTTGTGCTAAAGTAATTGTCTGACTTGTTCAAGGTGACACAACACTATCGTTATTAGAAATTATTCTTTTTGACTATGAATTTTGTCAGCTTAGTTTTGCTGAGACAGAGACTTTGTCAATGGAAATGGAAATGATCATCATATAAGAGGCAATTGATGTTGTACATATAAAGATGGGTGGCTGCATGTGACAATCATTCAGACCTAAAATAACACAGTATATCTACTCTAGATAGAGTTTGGAGTCTCTTAGAGTAAATGGCAATGCTATAAATATCAGTAAGGAGAAGATACTTATGTATTTTTTTCTTTTACAGTTATCAGCTTCAAGAAATATTTGAGGCAATAAGTCTTTCTTGAGTCAAGGGAATTGTCAAGATCCTCAGCTGATTTTACATAGTGGTAATTGAACTATGATGCAAGGTTGAAATAAATATATATCATATTTTTATACTAAATTTTCAAATGAGTGGTTTTATTTTTAATGTTTTCCTTAGGCTAAAAATGATAATTTATAATAATCTCCAAAGGATAGGTATTGCTCAGGGTTATAGTTACATCACAAATCATTCCTACAATGGCACATCTACAGATATCTGAGGAAATTCAAATTTTATTTTGCTTTCCTCATGTTACAGGCACTGTTCTGTTTTTTAGTTATAATGGGCCAAATTGATGAGGGCTTCATTGTGGGACTACTATTCTGTGCTGGGCTGGATAATGATACTAAATATAGTAGAAAAATAAACTCCCTAATGTGTTAGAAGGCAGTAGGCCCTACAAAAAGAAATGAAAAAAAAACTAGAACAGATAAAAAATATTAGTTGTATAGTGTGTTTTATACACTTAAAGATATACAAAAGAAAGGATATAGTAAACGTGAGGAATTATCCATTTTATATATTTTGGAAAATGTCACAGCTGAAAGATAAAGACCAAGTAATGAAAATGGAAGTATAATAGAGGAAAATCATGCAGCTAGAACAGAAGGTTGAGGTCTGAGTCGCCTAAAGGACAGGCCCTCTGGGTCTATGCTATGTTATGGTCTTTGACAGTGTCAGGTTTTTGAGCAAGATATTTGATACAGTATTCAATGTTGTTGTAAGGGTCATATGGTCTTATGCATTTAGAATAAATTAAAGTTGTCACAAATTTCAAATATAGATACATTTTAGGAGGCTCTTATTACAAATCAGGCAATCAGTTGTTCTCTGTATTTTGATCATTTGTGGCTTTTGCAATGGTCCCTGCAATACAGAGAAGCTTCTCAGATGAGAGGTGAGAATTATAGTTACTTGTGAATAAAAGAATAAGTATTCAGAACACAGTTAGAAATTATATTTGTTTAGGAAAGTAACAGTTGTACGTCCTTCTCTGAGATCCCTGACTTCATTACCTAAAAGTCGTTGACTATGTTTCTAGTACTAGGCATGGTTTCTCACCTCTTAATGGGGTCTTCACTCTAATTAGACAGTTGTTGGTTATCAAAAATATTTGGATGCTACTCTTTCATCTTGAAAGGTATTTTCCATGACGGTTATTGTCATGATTTATAGGGATAACAGATGGGTAGGCCATTTATTGCTTCACTTTCTTTGCAACTTGCATAGCATCATCTGTTAGTATGAAAGCTAGCCTATAGAGAGGGAGGTGTTGGATCAGGTCTATCTTATTTCCTTGGAGTCCTATGTCTGAAGTGTGTGTGTGGTCTTCAGAATTAGGAATTTTCCCTCACCTCATGAGGGGAAACTAAGGGCAACAACAATAGCATGTATTGCTTAGGGAGTTTCTTGGAATCTACTGATTAACTACTCAAAAGGCAGTTCCTAATGCCTGGCACTGGACTTTCTGTCAGTCTGTATCTCTAGAAAATAAACAAAAAAGATTTCCTATGCTAATGAATTGGTAGAATTAATATAGTGAAACTAACTCTACCAAAACTAATTGGCAGATTTAATGCAATCTCAATTATAATTTGCATGGTTCTTTTTTTTCCCGATAATTGAAATGAATCATAAAATTCATATGGAACCCCAAATATATGGAATTGCCAAATGAAACCTGATCAGAAAAACAAAATGAAACAACATAAAAGCCCAAACAATTAAACTGAACAATGCTGGAGGTACTATCTATCCTTCAGTGATTTGAATTATCTACTTCTCTCCCATGTCTTCTGCCTGTATAATTTGTGATTATTGGCCTGTTTGTATGCTGTCTGTTTTGAGTGTTTGACCTGTCTGTTTCTGTTGCCTGTTTTTTGTACCTGTGTCTATTATGTTCCATGCCTGTCCCTCACATATGGCTTTCCTCTATATTTATAGAATAACACAGAACACATGGTATGGGAAAGGAATTACTTACAAAGATCTTTAATGCTTTTAAGTGGGAAGACCTGTGGTAGTTTGAAAGAAAATGGCCTCCAGAGGGAGTAGCACTCTTAGGAAGTATGACTTTGTTATAATAGGTATGGTCTTGTTGGGGGAAGTGTGTCATTGTAGGGGCAGACTTTGAGGACTCATGCATGCTTATGCCATGCCCAGGGTCGCAGACTACTTCCCGTTTGCTGCGAGTTAGATTTAAGAGCTCTCAGACCTTCACTAGCACCATATGTAACTGCATGCTACCTTGCTTCATACTGTGACTGATAACAGACTAAACCTCTTGACTATAAGTCAGACACAAAAATTAAATGTTTTCCTTTATAAGAGTTGCTGTGGTCATGGTGTCTTTTCATAGCAATTGAAAACCCAACTAAGATATGACCCAAACTAACTCATGGTAGTCCTCAAACTACATAAAAAAGTTATCAACCTATATCCACATTATGTTTTCAATATAGATGGGGTATTTGTTTTGTTTTTGGTTGTTTTCAACCTGTTTGAGAGCTTTTCTAAATGACTGCCAGCACACTACACATGTCAGTGGTATGGAAGAATTTAAGATTATGCTATACATTCAGTTATTTTGTAAAGCTGATTGCATGAAGAATGCAATGCATATTAAGGTTGGTTTTGTTGTTCTCTTAAAGGCAGGATAACCTTAAGTGGGCTGAATAAACAGATGGATAACAGGTTAAATACATAATGCTAAAAGGTCTCAAGGCACATGTTTAATTTGGTCTATGGCCTTTAAACATTCAATCTCTTTGAAGTCAAGAGATAATTTTCTGGAAAATATAGAACCACAAAATAATAATAAAAACCATAGGTTTCCAGTACAAATAGGATACCCAACACAAGTACCCAAGCATTGGAACATAACCTAACTCTTGTAAGACTTTTATATTATTACCATTATTGTTTTTATTGTTACTACTTGATATTCAAAAAAGGACTATTGAGAAGATTTTTGAATATATGAACTCAAAATTGAAAGAGATTTCTGAAATGAAGATATGAATATGGATTAAGTGACATATGGAAGTTGTTAAACCATGAGTGTGAGGGAAACTTTGAGTATATTTAAACAATCTAAGGCCTGATTTCTGGAACATTCTACACTCAGGGGCTCTTTAGTCCCCCTACTTTTGAAGTAGAAATTTTGACAAGTGGAAGGAGAATGCAGTTAATAAGAGTGAATACATTGTTGCACTTTTATGTAGTGTTAAATTCCTTAATGCAGCTGAGTGGGGACTAATTTTCCTTGCCTGGAAAAGAGTACCGTGTCAGACTTGATGTATATTTTTTATTTGTCCCTTGAAAATAACCATTTTTCCATAATGAGATGCAACTTATAAATTCATTCCTTTATCTGCATTTCTATCTTTATACATAAGTCTTATTTGTATTGGAAAGTCAAACATCTTCAGCATACTATTCTATACTACACATTCAATGCTCATTACAGAGGTATAAAAGCATTTATCTCAGTTTTTCAGGGTATATATCCAATTGAGCAGTTGGTGAATATAATTTAAGAGAAGACTAGGTTTTAAAAAACAAATTAAATTGCATAGAAATTATCCTTCCTGCCTTAGCTTTAGCAACTTGTTATATTCACTGAACCTTTTATTTCTGTCTTATTTATTTTATCTTTTTATGTGTAAAATAAGGTTGATAACAGACAGCAGATTCAACAATAGTATTATTGACATAATCTAATACCATATTTGAGCTGAGTTTTTTTACCTTAGTATTTTTATTCTTTTCACTTTTTCAGGCGGATCCAATTTTTATCTGGCTTAATGTATATAGTATGATGTTTAAGCATTTTTTAAAAATAAATGTGCATGTTAAAAAGTATTCTTCATGAAGTTTTCTTTCCTTGAAGCATTATTCTCTGCTGAATATCAGCTGTGAAATATATAACACCTTTCAGTTATTTTTATGTCAATAGATGTAACTGTTATCAACATAAGCATTTTTCTAAAACTGGCTTCATAGTTACCATCACTTTAACTTAAACATGCTTGAGAATTAATACAAGAATGTAAAAGAGAAGTCGAGGGCATAGAGAACAACAGGAGCACATGGCTGGTTGAATCAAGTAATTTGGGTACATATGGGCTCAGAGGCTGAAGTGCCAAGTCAGTGTCCTGCTTGGGGCTTCACCCTGTCTTCTGTTTGCTTTGGTGTTTTTGTAGACTCCTTAACTATGGAAGCTGGTGTATCTCAGGTGCTTTTCCTGCTCTAGGACTCTTTCCTCCTATTGCGATTGTAGGGATTCGGGCATTACGCTGGCCTTTCCCTGTCACCTGGCAGAATGCACTCAGGCAGTACTCTGATCAGCCCAGGGTTCCATGAGTACTAGACTGCAGGCAGATGTAAAGGGCCCCTTTAAAAGTCAGCTCCGTGCCCATTTATGTTCTCTTTTGCTTTCTTTTTTGGTCTCTCTCTTTTGTTCTCTCTCTCCTTCTTTCAGATGGCCATCAGCGACTCCTTTATTCTTCTCTCCCCCTTTCCCCTGTCTTTTGTTCTAGGTGCCTCTATGTCTCTTCCCTTCTCCCTCACTCCCCTTTCTAAATAAACTCCTCATTCAAGGTCTATCTGGCTGGCATGTTATTCCCTCCTGCCTTGGTCACTCTCACTTGCTATGGATCCTCCTATGCTCTCCCAGGTATTCCCTTACCTTGGGACCCCACTGACCTGGGACCCTCACTGGGAACCACCACTCACCCCTTTTCCCCCTTCTCCAGCCTTTATTCTTGTAACTGTAAGGAAAGAACAACAGTAATGACTTGTCCAGCTTTGGTGTGAAAGTTTTTCACCGGTATTATCTTGTTTTGTCCTATTTAACTGTTGTCTCTTGGAGACTTGCTCTTTCTATAAGAGGAAATGGGGGTGGGATGGTTCTTGGGGAAAGTGAGAAGAGTGGAGGGAGGGAAACTGACATTGGGATGTACTGTGTGCCAGAGGAATCTATTTTCAATTTTAAAAAGGAAATGATTTAAAAACACAATGAAGAACTATTTTCATGATTGATGAAAAGCACCAATTCATAAATGCAAGAGAGTTAGACAAAGCCTTGAAAATTATAAATTACTTAGATCTTACAGGAAAGTACACTTGATTTCCTGAAAATCATGAGACAATGTGAGCACAGTTCAGTCAGAAAGGCATATGAGGCACCCTGTCAGTAGTATCATATGAAGAAGAAAGAAAAAAAAAAGAAGAAAGAGAAGCAAAAGACAGGAAAGGTGTAGGAAAAGAAGAAAGGGCAGAGAAGGAAGATGTAATAATAATGGGAATAGACTTCAAGGTGAAACTTTTAGAATGAGGTTAAACACAGTCTATTTATAAAAAAATGTTGAGAAAACATACTTTTTAAGATTAATATAAAATGCAATAATGTTTCAAGTTACAAAAGCTGAACTTTTTCAACTGCATCAAAACTTCATTGTAAGCAATGGTAATGATAGAATGCTTCAGAGTAGTAAAAAGTACTAAAAAAGATACATATGTATGAATAAAGAACAATTTTCAATGATTTGTTTTATATAAATAAAGAGTACCAGAAATTTGAAGTACCAAGAAAAACTTTGGTTTATATGATATCATATAAAAGAAATACATATGGTATATTGTGATATTGTGTTATAATATCAAATGAAGTTATGTTCTGTTCAACCAAATTTGTATAATAAGATGATATATCCTTCCTGGTGACAGTGGAGAATGCTTTTAATCCTAGCACTTTGGAGGCAGAGACAGGTGGACCTCTGAAATTTGAGGTCACTCTCTACCTACCTAGTACCAGGACAGTTAGGCCTGTTACACAGAGAAACTCTGTCTTCAAAACCCAAACAAAACAAAACAATAAATGTCACAGAAAATGTACTAATCAATATGGGCAATAAAAGCAATAACTATAAAATCAGCTACTGTGGTTTGTCTGGTAGAAAGTGGTTAGAAATCTCCAAGAGTTTAATTTAACAATGTGAATCTGTGCAAATATGAAGAGTGATGACCAGATAACAACCTATGCTCCACTATAAGCAGTCTACAATAAATGTTCCTTAAACAGGAAGAAACTTATTGAATTAGTTGAAAGGATTAAGTAACTCTAATTGTGAAAACCATGAGGATACATAATCTAAATATATTTGTGTCATAAAACATAGTTTTCTGTGAATGTCATGGTCATGTTTCAAAGACATAATTACATGCAATAGTCACATTAAAATTACAATGTTATATCATCTAATAGATGTGGTCATAAGTAAGATAATTTTTAAGCAAAAAAATCTAAGCTTCACTTGAATCTACAGTTTAAAAAAGTCACATTAAATCCCAATCAATAATAGACATTAGTAATAAGTATAAACATAAAATAGTTAAAAATATTTCAAAATAATTAAAGGTCAATAAATTATTATTTGATTTGCCATACGTCTTGCAAAATTAATGAAGTAATAATTAGAGGAGCTCATTCAGCTTTATAGAGGGGTATTTGCCAATAGATTCTTCAGCTATTAAGAGAACACTAATATTAATGAAAACTTACACAGTGGTGTATTAGACCAAGAAGAAATGAGAAACTCTTTGGTTAAACTGGATTTTTAGTCTTCCAAAGAAAGGGCAATTCCTGTAAACCAACACTGTTCCTAGATGGTTTGATAGCAAATATTATTAAAAGTTAAAGGAAGAAATAATATTAGACTTATGTAAAATTCCTCCAAAATTACAGGGGTAAAAAATTATTTCTTAAGTCATTTCATGAAGCATAAATTCACTAAAACACAGACTAGAAAATATTTAAAAATAAAAATAAATACCAACATCCCCCTTCATCATAAAAAATTTCCCCAAATCTTAGCAAATGGAATTTAGTAATATGAAAAGTAGCTAAAAGTATACTTACATATATTCTATATTTAGCTATAGAGTATGGTTAATATTCTCAAAATATTTAATGTATATATATTACTAAAGTATGGATTAGAGAGGAAATGTTTATGTAATAAATGTAGAAATTTGACAACCCTTATCCTCCCTTGCTATAATGTGATTTTATTAAAATTTGAGCAGCGGTAACATCTGTATTTTAGAAAAATATTTAAGAAAATATCCCCCAGATAACATCATTGTTTAATATGAAACATTGTACGGTTTTAAGTTCAGAAATTGTGCAAATATAGTATCTAAAAAATACAAATCACACAGAGTCAATTGATCTTTTAACAAAGCAGTCAAGATAACTCAATGAAGAAAGTTTTCAACAAACTGTGCTGTAATAATAGAATTTGTAATTAAATCATCTTTGAATTGTATCTCACTTGACATACAAAATTAAATTTAGAATGGATAGTGGACTTAAATGAATCACAGTTAAACTTTTTTATAATATCTTATTCACAAATTTGCAAATTTCTTATATAGGACAATATCCTCTCTATTTAACACTTGAAAACAAAATGAATAAGGAGCTGGAGTGAACATACTAACAAAATCTTCTATTTTCCACATATATATCTGAAAAAGATTTTACATTTAGAAAACATAAAAAATTGAGTAAATCAATAATAAAAAGGAGATGAGTCCACATCGATGGTAATTTATGACCACATTCCAGCTGAAATAGAAAAATGAAAAATATATTCATAAAAGTGCTGAATACCATAATTGATTAGAAAGTAATCATATCAGGATTGGCCAGAGAATTGAGCAATTAAATCCATTTCTAGGAAGCCTAATACAGCTTGAATTTGATTCCCAGAACAAATGTAAATATGAGAGAAGAGAATAACTCAATAAAGCTATCTTCTGACCGACACATGGGGGCCATAGCACTAGTCTTCATATGCACAAGCATGAAATCACACAGTCACATCATGCACTGAGACATCTGGGGGTGTCACATAATATTAGCAAAATAACTTTTAAAAGAGAAATAGATGTATTTATTAAATTATTAGTTATTTATTATATCCCATGTGAGGTTTACTTTCTTTCCACTCCTCCAAGTCTTTTCCTCCATCCTCCTCTGCTTCTACCCCCAGTCTCCTCCTCCTCCATTTATGTATAGGAAAGGGAGGGTCTACAATGAGTAGCAACAAAACATGGCATATGAAGTTGCAGTAAGACTAAGTACTTCCTCATGTATTAAGGCTTGGCAAGGCAACCTAGTATAAAGAATAGGGAAAAAAATAAAATAAACAGTAAAAGAGTCAGATAGCCCCTGATTGTTAGGAGTCCTACAAGAGGACCACCAAGCTTGACAACTGTAGCATATAACAGAGTGCCTAGGACAGTACCATCAGGCTCTCTTGTGTGGTGAATATCTGTGAGCTCCTTTAGTGAGGATTGGTTGATTCTGTGATATCCTTGACCCCTCTGGCTTCTACAAGGAAGTATTTTGTTACAAGTGTCCTACTTTCACTGAATTATATTGAGGATTGATATGTCTGAGCAGTGATAACATATTCCATTGTCACTCAGATGAAGTTCACCTCTGGGTTGAAATTAAAGATGAGCAATACATCCTGAGCAATCAGGCCCTGATCTTTTGTTCATGGAGATTGATGGTCCAAAGAGAAGCAAACCCCAGTTTTCATCTTCACTGCTGAGAGTTAATGTTTTCATGGCACATACATGGTCCACGAGAATGGTTAAAGAAGACATGAGTATCGTGCCAGCCACAAGTATCTTGGATTCAAAAAACAGCAAGTTCAGCAAGAAACTTACCACTGCTGACAATGAACACTAGATCCTTCCAACTGCAATGTAGGGTGCACCCTATCTTAAAGTCGCTGTGTCGTCCTTGCTCTTCTTTGGGCTTGTAGTTTCCTTAAAACCCTGAAGTCGACCTGGATTACACAGTTAATTTTAAGGTTATGAGAAAAAACTAAATAAGAAAAAGAATGACCATTTTATAAAAAGTTAACACCTTCTGTATTAAGAATTTTATTTGACCAAGCAGAGGTAACTCAGGGGAGCAGCTGATAACTCATTCTTTGCCAGAAGCATTAGAGAACAGTTCACTATAGGTCAAGAAATGGCAGTTACTAGAATTTTAATGGTAAAACAACTCTAATCTAGTAGATTCAACAAATTGACTTACTCTGCATAAAGAAATAAAAAGTATTGGCAGTGGATCACACACACACACACACACACACACACACACACACACACAAGCACACAAATAATCTCTCTCTCACACACAGCATTCAAAGCACACAGGAATCACAAATGGAAAACTTGATGGAGAAAACTGAGTAATAAGTAGTAGCATTCTAACAGATAATAGCAACGAAAGCTATCTCTTTTAAAGTAAGGATGTATTCCAGAAATTATCTAGAAAAATTAGCTCCCTTTTTGAATCATTGAAAATTTAAAAATCAAAAGAAAAGTTTTACTTCTTTACCAATGATGACTCTTGAGTTTCATGCCTTATTTTATCATATATTTTCTTATTTTCTACATGAATTCCTAATGTAACTATTTATTGCTTGTTATGAGACAAATTGATTTCTATTACCTTATCTTGAGAAATACTAACAAGATTTCTGCTCTTGTGGAGAGAATTCAAACTGATGAGGTAGCAGGCACAAAACAGCAGTAATCACACATATTGAAGTTAATATAAAGAACTACAAGAAAAAGATGTTCTGGAAGTGGGCTAATGATGATATGGCAAGAACATGGATTAATTCCTGTGAAAACTGTGAGGCATGAACCCAGAATAAAGGAAAGAAATAATCATACAACGACCTACAGAAGAGATTGAAGTATAAGCGAAAACCCGAGTGAGAAGTAACCATTTGTTGTGAGTGATTTTTCATGCATATAAACTATAGTATGTTTTTTAATATATTCTAAGTCAGTTTAAAACTTTCACACCATTTTTTTGTTACCAAATTTCAAGTCAATGCTTTATAATGATAGTTCTTTATAAACATGCAATCATTGTTTATTCCAAAAAAACATATAACATGTAAAAAGCACAATTTATTTATGTAAGTGGTAGTGCTAAAGTACATTCACAGAAATAAGAAGTTAGACTTTTTCTGCTTCTGCCTCCTGAGAGTTGGGACCAAAGGCATGTACGACAACCACCCAGCTAAGAAACGTGAGGATTAATCAGTCTACGCTTTGCCAAACAAAACATATTTGCCATTCATTTTCAAAGGAAAATATTTTATTTTTTGGAGGAACTGGAGGAATAAATGTATAAATTCTAGAAAAACATCAACCAACACGGGGAAAATTGCAAGTTAAGATTCAAAAAGCTTCTTATTGCACTAGATTTCAATGAGCTAGAGTAACTAGTGCATCATTATAAATGCACATGCTTATTTCTGAACACGTGCTTCTGCATTGTTGTAAGAAACCTGCTGAGGAATCAATTCCCATGGTCAGCCTTGTGCATGAAAGTGAGAAAAGCAGAGATGCACTGTCTCCAGGCTGCAGGGTGCTTATTTTCACCCATGAGTAGCAGCTGTACACCTCACCATTATCTCAAACACAACCCATTTTCTTTCCATTCTTTCCTTGTTATTCCTTCTACGCCCACTGAATTGAGAAAGTTCAGTGAGCCATGTCCACTTTGGAAGCTTTGTGTAGCAAGCTGAAAAGCCAGACAAACACTAGAGCTGCCAAATTCTATCCAATGCTCCCTCTGCTGCTAAAGCATCTGTATTGTGATTCCTAAAAGCCTTGTAAACATCTTCTGACAGCTTTGCCTGTAAACACATGCAAGTCCTTCAGCCCTTTGGCTGCTGCTTTGAAAGTCTATTAGCACTGCTAGGCAAGGAGACCTCTGAATATTACCTTCTTATGGAGAAGTAGGTTGAGAAACAAGAGTGTAGCATCTCTTTGTTCTTTTCTGGAATTGTATCATGGAATAAATGTGTTATGAAGAGAATGTGCTAGAAGGTCAGATCAAGACTGTCCATGATGTTTTCCCATCTTGTCATCAGACTGTTTACTTATTATAAAGCAGGTCAATTAATAGATCTGCTTACCATTATAGTGTGCATTTTGCTTCCCAGGATTAGCAGCATTTTAAATTTAACTTTACTGCACTTTTCTTATATTCTGTCATTTAAATTGATGGAGATATTCAGAGCTTGTTTAATTACTATTGCTAAAAAATATAAAAAAAAAAAAAACATTTACTCTGTTAAAGCTCAATATGTGCCTGGTAGTGGCGCATACCTTTAATCCTGACACTGGGGAGGCAAAGGCATAGGGATATCTGTGAGTTTGAGGTCATCCTGGTCTGCAGAGCTAGTACTAGGACAGCCAGGGCTAAACAAAGAAACCCTGTTTTAAAAAAAAAATCACAACAGCAAAAAATAACCCTGCCCCCATAAAAACCTCAGTATGCTCCCAATGAGACCACAAACAAATTCACTGTTTTAGATGAGTGGTTAATATGAAAGATGCAAAGAGCTGAGTAGTACCAAGGTAGACCACAGAATATTGAGATAAACTCAGGAAATATCTCCATGGGTATGTATTGCCTATCATAGCAATGGTCTACTTCCTGGTACTAACTTCTGTATTAGTTATTTTTATATTGTTGTATCAAAATACCATGAGAAAGACAACATAAGAAAACAAATCATTTAATTTTGGAATCTCAGTTCCAAAACGTAGTAGAGTTCATGGCCTCAATGGTAAGGAGCATGACAGTAGGCAAACATGGTACTAAAACAGTAGGTGAACATTCTGCTGTTGCCAGTGTGATCTAACTGGCAATGCAATGGGCATTTAAACCTGAAAGCCCACTGCCACTGTGATCTCCATTGCTCCTTCAATTCTTTTGACCACTGAAAATGAACAAGTATGTCTTTACTGAAGGCACACTTTCTACCACTTGGGGAATCATAATAAAATGTAGGTATAAAACATCAAGTAAAAAATGTTATCTAAAGTCCATATCCTCACAAGATCACCTGGTAATATTAAAGTACAATTGGAAACTAAACAATCAAATGAAGTAGCACTTGTAATGACAAAAACTTCAAGACACTCTTTGGTTTTAATTCATGTTCCCTAATTGGTGGAACTGTTTGGGAAGGTTTAGAGGAATTAATGTCTTATTGGAGAAGCTATGTCACTGGGCTTTGAGGTTTTAAAAGCCCATAGCACTTTTTCTGACTTGTAAATGTACTCTCAATATGGAAATTATAAGCTACTGTACCAATGTCATTCCTGCCTTCCTGCTGCCAGGAAGGTCATGGATGATACTACCATCTTGATCTTGGGCCTCTAAATTAAATATTTTCTTCAAAAGCTGTTTCTGTCATGATGTTTTATTATGGCAACAGAGAAGTTACTGAGAACTATTGCTATGTCATACATAAGCCTGGAGTACACATGAGGAAGGGCTTTTCAATTATTTGTCAATACTTATGTCCTTTTGTAAGTTTAGTGAGTCAGTTAAAAAAAACTTTTGACACTCATAAAATACATGCACAAAATTATAAAGGAAACCAATAATAATTAAGCTATGATTAAAGCTATCAAACTGTGATTAATACCTAATTTGTGATTTAGTTGTAGATGTCCTATTAACACATTGGATATATCAGGAATAAAATAATGCTTTACTAATATTTTGAATTATCAACAAGCCTACAATATCATTTTAAAATACCTGTGACTAAAATCAATAAAACTTAAAAGAATAGCTCACTGATTCCAAACATGTCAGTGTCATCTCTGTGAAAAGGCATGTATGATTAGCATGAAGGAAATGTTATAGTTCCTTTAGATCACCTACTAGATATTAGTAGGTCCCAAACATTGATTCCCCACATTAGAGAAGCCTTCACTTTCAAGTATGATAAATTGAAGGAAAGATTACCAAAGCATGTCCAATACCACAAAACTTATGAAAGCACTCAAATTAGCAGAAACATCATCTGCTTCCAAGGCCAGAGCTCTAAATAATACACAACTCTAACCCATTGCTCTCATTTTTATTTCTCTCATTGTAAGCATATCTTCATAAATCCCTGGTAAGCATGCTGTAAATGGGGAATTTATCATGGCATGCTCACTTCTGTCTTGTAAATTACTGGCTTACTCTGCAATGATCTGTATATCAATCTGTCTCCTCTGATAGCCAGTGAATTCCTAGAGAAAAGTCACTGTGACAAATACATCTCATGATTCCCATCATCTTTGAGTGTTGTGTAATAGTTTGATAGCCACTAACTTCACTGTCCTCCAGAGTTTAAATTTGTTTCTTACTGTATAGTCTTTGTTCCTTTCTAGACTGAATGTTTCTGATAGTAAAGACAACGTTTGCATAGCTGTATGCCTTTTCATTGCTTAATCAATGATGTGCTGTGCATATTGAAGGATTTAAGCAAAATTAATAACACAATTATGAGAAGACAGGTAATTCATACATGTGAAAATGAGTTTCTCAAGATATCACAAAAAACAAATTAAAGGAATTTTAATATTAACAAACAGTTCTATATATTTTATATTTGGTGCATAAAAGGGACATAATTTCATGCACTTGCATAAGTACACTGATGACAAAAGTCAATATCATTATTCTTTGAAACAAAGATGTTAAATGAAGGGGTTACCATTTTAACATCGGCAGGGAGCACAGTTTTGTTTCAGAACATGGAATTTTAGAGGTCTTAAATCATTTTTAAAAACATAAATTTAGTTGAATCCCTTCGTGTGTGTGTGTGTGTGTGTGTGTGTGTGTGTGTGTGTGTGTGTGTGTGCTCAATGTGGAGACCTATGTCTTCCTCCATCATTTCTCACAATATCTGAGGCATAGTATCTAGCTTAGCACAGAGCTTGCCCACCCTGGCTAACTTAGTTAGCCAGCTTGCCCCAGATATTCCAATATTCCTCATATGCAGAAGTATAATCAAATTACTACTTGATGGGAAACATATGTAAAAGCTGAGAAAAGTCTAAACTGTTTCATTATATTGTTTCTCATTTGCTATCATGGTCTTCCTTTAGACATTTCAAACCATCTGTCTTAGTCTGTTTGTGCCAATATAAAAAAAAAAAGAGACAAGTAAGAAAAATAATAAAACTTATCCCTACAATTCTAAAAGGTAGAAAACCTAAGATAAGATGAAGCAGTATAAGGGAAGGATCTGCCTCAGTTCTAAGGGAGTTTGTTGAGTTACATTTTTTTTTCTGGTTTTAGTTTTTCTCACTGAACAAGGGATCAGAGTACTACTTATATGACCAAAAGCAGACGCATAAACTTTCTTCCTCATGATCTTAACAGAGGCTTTAATACCAGTCATAAGGGCTTTTGAAAACTTTAAAGGTCCGGCTTTTAAAATTCCTCCTCAAGGTTCAAAAAAACGAATTACAAATAAGTGAGGTAACTAAAATCTGAGGAAAAAAGGAATTGACTCACTCTTCTGTGTGTTCTTTATCCTTCTCTCTCTTTTTCTGCCTGCTGTTCTGTTTCTCTGTCTCTATCTTTTTTAGTTCTTTGTCTCTCCAATCCTTGTCTTCTCCCTAACTCTCTTTTCTGTTTTTTTGTGGCTCTTGTTCTTGTCTTCCCCCAGTTCTTGAGGTTGCAGGCATATATACATTTGCAACAGTAATTATTTTATAATACAATGTGAGGCTTAAGTTTCTCAGGGTCAGCAAGGCAGATACGATTTACACATAGAGCAATAAAGTAAAACTTTTAGGAGAAATTTCTTAGGGCTGTAGATCAAAGAGAGGGTCTAAGTTTGATTTGTACAAGAAACAAAACCTGGCACCTTCTTTTTCTCTAGCTTTAGTGGCATCACAGGCCTTTAGGAAAGTTTACTTTACCCCGAGGATGAGCACCTATGTCTTTATATTCTCAGGGGAAACAAGAGGGAGGAGTAAATCTCTGTTCTAAAATCTTGAGTTAATGGGAAAAGAAATTTGAGTATCTTTTAGTGCAGGGTTAGTTTAGGTTATTGCTTTTTCTATCTGTCAGTGAGGTAAAGCCAAGAGCATGCTTATGTATTCTATCTGTTTACGAAGCTATGAATAAACAACTTTTGATGAGTAGTAGTTCTATGTCCTTGGATATTTGGGAATGTCTTAGATGGAACGGTTTTGCCTAGGCCATAAACACTAACCAAATGTCTGTCAATAAAAGTAATTGCAGGAAGGCAGATCTCTGTGCTTGCAATGAAGAGGGGAACAAGGACTTGATAGTGGGAAATAGGCCTCATACATAGCTGAGGAATATAATCAGTAATCTAGGACTTGCTAAAGAACAGGTATTTATGCCTAGCTAGGGAATGTAATCAGTAAATTCTAAATGCATGAGAGAAATTTCTTCCTAGTAAATGATCATACTGTGGTTAGTAAAAATTGTCATTATAACTAACTGTATAAATTCACATCAATTAATCATTCATTTCAAGCTTTGTGCTTTACCCACAATATTAATTTACTCATCAAATATATAATCAGCATCTCCTGTAAGTTTTATAATTTTTAGATGCTGGGAATAAAATGATGAATCAAACTGGCTACTACATTTGATTATTGTTGTTAGAGACTAACCCTTTTAGGAAAGCAGTAGTATAAATTAATCACAATATGACAATGTCTAGTAATTTTCCAAGGGTTATGGGTACAAGTATAAAATATAATTTCTACCTTGTAGTAATCATTCTGAACTTGTGGTTCCCAGAGTAACACCAGAGAATTTGTCCCAGAAATAGCTGTGTTCCTCTGACAACTGGAATCATTTTCCACAAACATCTTGGCTTATATTTCACCCTGGGCCCTCTAATAGGCTTGAATGTTGTCAGATTCTTTAACTAGAAGATCATAATGATGGAGGTGAACAATAAACACTTTAGCTCTGCCTGTTCTAGACCAAATTAATTCGATATTAGAGTCTTGGGCCAAATATTTCACAATATGTCTACACAGGAGTTCAATTAAAAAAGACCCAAAAAATTAAGTTGGTGGGAACAGTATGGAAATAGAGATGCCAAGCCCTTTCATATCATTTCAGCCATTCTGCAGGTATCTGATAAGTCAACTGAAGAGTTAGAGTTTTCTGGCAAGAGTCTCTTCAGTTGTCTACAGTATCACAGGAAAATTTATAATACTGGTCCCAGAGATATTGACTTCAGAACACTTATTTAGAAGTTAAAAAAATGAACTCTAGAATAAGTCTCTTCAAGTCAAATAAATGTTTATTCACCAAGAACATTTTTTTTAATCAGTACATTCACTTATTTGTGTGTGTGTGTGTGTGTGTGTGTGTGTGTGTGTGTGTGTGTGTGTGTTTGTGTGCATGTGTGTGCCCTCATGAGTCTATTCATATAGAGGACAGAGGAATTTCTTATCTCATACAAGCATATGGATTCTACAGATCAAATCCAGGTTGTTAGTCTTAGTGGAAGTTTCCCTCACCTGACACATCATTTTGTAAGTCTAAGGTTACTTTGAAATGTTAAAATGTGAATCAGAAAATGAAAGTGCTATGACAAATAATGTAGTGAGTAAAAGCATTGCTAAGAGTAGAGAGAGTAAGAGGACAGGGAAGACTCAAGTGAAAAAGAAACATTTGAACAGAAACAGAAGGAGATAAACAGAAAAAATGTTCTACAGAGAGATGAGCAAGACAAATAATCTTGATGCAGGATCACACTTACTGTGTTCAAAGTATAGCAGGAAAATATTCTTTTTTCTTTTTCTTCTTTTTGTTGTTGTTTTTGTTTGTTTTGATTTATTTTTGAAGGCAGGGTTCCTCTGTGTAGCTTTGTAGACAAGGCTAGCCTCAAACTCACAGCAATCCACCTGCCTCTTCCCCCCCAAGTGCAGGGTTAAAGCCATGTAATAACACCACCCATCTGAAAATTATTCTTTATTCATTATTTTGTCTTTTTATCACTTTATTCCCCACTTTTTCAAAAGCTTGGCATCTGGCAAAAGTTTATTTTTTATGGAAAATTGATTTAAATGTTTAAATTTTTATTTTGCCTGCTAACTTGAAATGTTACAAGTATGTTTAAATGAAAAGGAGAGAGAAGAGGGAGGCATTATCTTAGATATTATCTTTGTAATCCACCTGAGATATAAATACATCTTTTCTGAGGTGGTTATCTGCTGAGGTGATATGAAGAAGTAAAACTTGTTGTGGGTTTTGAAAGTAATGAGAGATTTGTTCATAGACTAGCTACAGGGAATTAGATGATTAATTCAGAATTATTGCAAAATAATGTTTTCATATTCAGGAACTTAAAGGATATGAGAGGAACAGGGTCAACCAATAGAGTGATGGGGGATGACCTTCTGTATATATGTTTCTCTTATTGGTTGATGAATAAAACACTGACTGGCCAGTAGTCAGAAAGGAATTATAGAAAGGGCAAGTATAACTCTGGGCAGAGAAGAGAGAATGGAGCATTGATAACTTGCTTTAGAGTAGAACAATTTAAGATGTTTAGAATTCAAATGAAGATGCCAAGTCAAAATTGTAAAATGATGTTGTCTATGCATTCAGAGATAGATCCGAGTTGAGTATTTAAAATCAAGAGTCATTTGCAAAAAACCACAATATTACACAAGATTAGATGATATCACTATGCAAACAGATCCAAAGATAGAAAACATATTGGCCAAGAAATGGATTTTGAATGATATCAGACAAATAATGTGAGACAGGGTAAGCAAATAGTGAAGAATCCATCAGAGTGACAAAGAAAGAACCAAAAAACCAAGCTGATATTTGGTGAAGAAGCAGTCACATGGTTGGTTTATCATGCTGTAGGAATTCAGACTTTATCCATATGGAGTTCAGCAATTTATTGGAGTGTTAGATATGAGACTGGTAGAATTTAGAAGAAAAGGTATTTTTAACTATTTGTTATATCATATTCTGACCACTGTATTTCTATTTGCCCCAGACAGAAAGGGCAATGGCAGACCAAAACAAACAAACAAACAAGCCAAAGATTCCACCAAAGTCCAGTTTGGTGAGACAATGTGTTTATTGCAGTCATTATTAGAAGCCCTGTAGAGTTAAGGCAAATTCACTGCAACAAAATCCCAGTTGCAACATCCAGACAACTACATAACTTTAGAATCTTCTCCCTTCAGGAAATGTAAGGCTTTATATATTACTGGGGAGTAAAGGGGCTACATATGCCTTATTTCTTCCTCCATATGGAAATACAAAAGCTCTATTCACCTTAGTGTCTAGTGCACATGACCTCAACTATTCAGACTGAATATGGTAATCACTACAACCAACCCAGAGGAGAAAAATGGAATAAGGTGGTTGTTGACAATAGATGCATTGTTAAAAAAACATTTTATTCCAAGATACTACATGAAAATGTGTTCACATGTGAGAATCACTCAGTAATAATATGACATTTATGATTTAGAATATAGTGAAATAATTGCATGAAGGAATTTTCTTGAACAGGCAAGGCAAACAAGTGAA
Organism: Cricetiscus sungorus; assembly: GCA_030556225.1. Classification (NCBI taxonomy): domain Eukaryota; kingdom Metazoa; phylum Chordata; class Mammalia; order Rodentia; family Cricetidae; genus Cricetiscus; species Cricetiscus sungorus. The sequence continues at coordinate 39,655,016 of JANBXA010000600.1, forward strand.
TGGGTGCAGGGCACCATCTCACAGGAGTTCACAAAAATTCTTTATACATCATTCACTGTCATGCCAGTGAGTATCCTTCTTATGAAAAACCAATGACAGGAATTCATTTGCATCATTTACACATGAGAAAAATAAACAGACAAGATTCAGAAAAAATCATCTATAGACAAAATTAATATCCTTCACAGTTGGTGATACAGCTCTTATGAATTTTAATTTGAAGCTGACTGAATCCAGTATTCAATGGATACTTTATAATGATATTTGAGGATGAATGTTTTCATATGTTGCTTTTAGAGTAAAGTTAGTTCTTGGTTTTTAAGACAGTATCTCTAGTCTAAACATTTGGCCATGTTATCTCATTGGCCACAGTGCTTTATTAACCAGTATGAGAAACATATATACAGAATCACATCTCCCATCATCTCCTCTTTTCTGTCTAAAGTAAAAGAAGGGGTTTAACCTTAACATAGCAAAATATACCATTCAACAGTTATCAAATAAGAATCACAGTTAACAATATTTAGTCCATTAACATTTTGTAAGACTTAAAGAAAATATCATCTATCCTATCTTTGTGAGTCTAAAGTCCTATATGTAACTTATCTTTAATCCTTACTAAGGAAAACTATAACCAAAACTATCTGTCTTCAACTCCTTCAAAGACCACAGAAGGATAATATATAAACTCTAGAAATGACAGAGACAACTCATTGCCTGGCCAGTCACCCGAAGTTCTTCTGTAATGTTATATCTTCAGCCCATAGGCCATAGTGTGTGTCCAGACACCTCAACAAGGCAGGAAACTTTTCTCTGTGTCCTGTAGACTGTCCGGCTGTCTGGCAGCCTCTTCCATGAAGCAGGAATCCTGTAGCAATGTCCATCTTGAATCAGCAGTCACCTTTTTGTGGGTCCTGCATGTCCAGTTTCTACAACATAAAATCAAACAGTCTAGACAAGAGAAGTACCTTGCTCAAATGGCTAGTCTTGCCATATTAGAAGCAAACTTCATAATGTGTTTCTTCGATGTCCATCTTCCTTTCTTCTGTAGGTGGTGTTACCAAGAGCAGTTGTGCCTCACTGTCAAGAAAAACCCTAAACCATTTTAAATGCCATATTCTGTAGGTCTTTGAAAGGTTTGAAGAATGTCTATTCATCTCAAATACATCTTTGTATATCTAGAAATCCTAACTAACTTAACTCCAAGTTTTGACTATCATAGGTAATTCTCTAATCGTTACTAAATTATACATTACATTTTTCAATGAGTTATATAAACACAATACCTAAACAAGAGGAGAAATATACATATCACAAAATTGACCTTAAATTGTATCAATAAAAGAAAATCCATTCCAAAGCAAAGTATTCATATCTATACCATAATTCCCTTTTTACCTTTATAAAGATTGCTTGTGTCATTAACCAGTTATAACCAAGCCCATTTAAATGAAAACAAACATTTATAAACAATATTTGGGAATTTGGGCGTCGTTCTTTCCAAACTACTTCCTGCTGGTAGAGGGCGCTGTCATGGGGATCCAAAGAAGATGCAGAAATCTTGGCAGTAGTCTGCAAGGCTTTGTCTCAACTGCTTTGAATGTTGGATCACCTGGGGAGCTGTTTCAGGGGGTCTGGTTTGATCAAACCACATAAGTCTGGAAAGAATCCATAGCCTTCCATTTTCTGTGGAAACAAAATTAGAAATCCTTTTCCCCAGTAACTTGTCCTTAGGCTTAAATTTTGGAGTCAAAGCATTTTTAAAATATATAAATTGAATTAATCCAGCAGTATTTATTTTATCAGCAGTTGTTATTTTCTCAGCAATCAAATAATTTAAAGACAACAGAAGTGTGTATAGTATCCAAAATCTCTCTGTGTTTTCCATCTTTACATGGCTTTTTTATTATTCTATTTATTCTACTTCTATTTTTACATATTTTGAGACAGGGTTTCTCTGTGTAACTTTCATCTGTCCTGGAATTCAGTGCATACCAGGTTTGCTTTGAAATCACAGAGATCTGCTTGCATCTGTCTCCCTAGTGCTGGGCTTAATGGTGTGCACCAACATAGCCATCCATTTAATTCCTTTTTTCTTTTTAAACCATTGTATCCGGTTTCTTTTTCTCTCCCAAGCCAGCGTATTTTTTTAAAACACAGTGTAAACCTTCATTGTAGCTCTCCTACACACCAATGAATTGTTAGCAGAGCTCTTTAAAAGCCAGGCAGCTTTTTGCCACTTATGCTAATTTTGGAAACTTCCCTTAAAGGAGCCTCGCAAATCTCTGTCTACAGCAAAACAAATCCAATCAAGAAAATGCTGCTATCAAGAAGTCTCTGTTCCCTTGTTTCTAAAAACTATTTTTTACGCTTTTGTTAAGTTTTAAATGAAAGTTCTCAATCCCGCTTCTGACAACATTATGTTACAGCAGGTCTCCCCGCCGGCCTCCCGGACCTGCCGCCATGGTCCCGCAACCACGTGTGCCCCAAATAACACTCAGAGACTCTGTATTTGATACAATACTGTTGCGGGTGACTGGCCAGGCAATGAGTTGTCTCTGTCATTTCTAGAGTTTATATATTATCCTTCTGTGGTCTTTGAAGGAGTTGAAGACAGATAGTTATAGTTTTCCTTAGTTAGGATTAAAGATAAGTTACATATAGGACTTTAGACTCACAAAGATAGGATAGATGATATTTTCTTTAAGTCTTACAAAATGTTAATGGACTAAATATTGTTAACTGTGATTCTTATTTGATAACTGTTGAATGGTATATTTTGCTATGTTAAGGTTAAACCCCTTCTTTTACTTTAGACAGAAAAGAGGAGATGATGGGAGATGTTATTCTGTATATATGTTTCTCATACTGGTTAATAAAGCCCTGTGGCCAATAGGAAACAAGATAGGCGGGGCTAGGAGACCAGGAGGAAGAGAGAAGAAGTTGGTTGGAGTTAAGATGTAGCCCGGGGAAGGAGCAGAGCCTGCCGCGCGGCTCCCCGATAAGACGACCACGTGGAAATACTTAGATAAGTAGAAATGGGTTAATAATTAAGGCAGAGCTAGCCCATTAACAATAATGGTAACTGGCCAACAGGATTGTATCAAATACAGAGTCTCTGAGTGTTATTTGGGGCACACGTGGTTGCAGGACAATGGCGGCAGAACCAGCGGCAGCCGGCGGGGAAACCTGCTGTAACACAGTCAGTATTCAGACAGGCCATGTTCAACCATTGACTGAGTGTGCCCAGATGCTCAGAATACATAATGAGTTTCTGTGGTGGCATTATCACACACCTTCAGCAACATAAGCTTCCTGTAGATGGGATTTATTTAGAGAGACATACTCTCATAGCCACCATATAGGTATAGTCTTAGGATATACCATACAGGTATATCCTTAGGTTTGAGGGCTTGTTGTCTATTCAGTAGCTGTAGAGGCTGCAGTTTATCCTGAATCAAACCCTGGTAATTAAATAGATGAGCAAATTTTCACATAAGCACATTTAACATCTAGTTTTACTGTTTCTATCTGTTATTTTTAGGATTGAAATCATAGGGGCAATGGAATGTGATCCTGTTTCTATAGAAAAGAAAGATACTTTGCCAGAATGATGCAATCAAGAAAAAACAGCAAGGTGTAAGCCCAGTTTGTGTGAAGTGAGTGGCTGTCCTTAGAAGCTGATTCCTCTAGGGAAGTGTCCAGAGATACACAAGAACAACCCCAGATAAGAATCTAAGCAATAGTGGAGAGACTACCTTAAATGTCCTTCCCCTATAATGAGATTGATGACAAGCTTAAATGCTATCCTAGAGCTTTCATCCAGTATCTGCTGGAAGCAGAGGCAGAGATCCATAGCTAAGCACTGAGCCAAACTCCTGGATTCCCCTTGTAGAGAGGGAGGAGCCATGAGCAAAGGAGCAAAGACAGAAACAGCTGACCTGAACAAGTGGGAGCACATGGACCCAGTTTGACAGCCTGGGAACCAGCATAAGAACAAACCAGGTCTCCTGAATGTGGGTGTCAGTTAGATGGCCTGGGTAGTCCATGGGGCCTATGGCAGTGGAATCAGTATTTATCTCTAGTGCATGACTGGACTTTGGGAGTCCATTCCCAATGGAGGGATACTCTCTTATCCCAGCTACAGACAGACTTTGATTGATCCCCTATGAGAGGATTCATCTTCCCTGGGAGTGGATGGAGGGTGGGTTTATGGAAGATGTTGGTGGATGGGAGGGAGAGAGAACTGGGAATGATATGTAATATAAGATTTTTTTCTAATCTAAATACAAATTTATAAACAAAACAAAAACAAAAAAGCTGTGTTCCGCCACTCATCAACCTCAGCTCCACAATGGGCTCCACTAAGGGGCAGGATTTATTCACAAGATTGACTCTGTATAAGAATGTGCAGAAGTGGAGCAGGTCTGCCGCTAGAGTGATGAATGAAACGTGTCACGCTCTGCTTGTGAGAAGATTGTGTTTGCTCAATGTTATCTTTGCTCTGGCTCCGATTTAAGATTACCCATGTGTCTGCCATTTAATGGAAGAAATTGCTGCTATTTAAAAGGAGTGAAGAATTTTACTGAAACTAGATCTCTATGTTGTGTCCACAAACCATCATGGCTGGACTGGGGACACAATGGCAAAAGTAGGATGCCTCAGGTGTGTCTAGCCGCTAATCTCCTTCTTGCTTAGGATATAAGAGTTAATTCTTGAATATGTAATGTAATGATGTTAGGGGTTCTGGCTTTATTTTTCTTTTAATCCTATTTTTAGGATTGAAATCATAGGGGCAATGGAATGTGATCTTGTTTCTATAGAAAACAAAAGATACTTTGCCAAAATGATGCAATCAAGAAAAAACAGAAAGGTGTCAGCCCTGTTTTGTGTGAAGTGAGTGGCTGTCCTTAGAAGCTGATTCCTCAGTTTTGTTGTATAACTTTAAAAACATCACTTAGATAGTTTGATTCAGAGCAGTTTCCTGATCTTATTGAACTGGCAAATAAACAGAAATGATGCCTTGTTAACAAATTTATAGTCCTTTCTCACTTGCCACCTTGTAGGAGCACTAGCATCAAACCTTAGGACAGCACATGAGAGAAATATCTGTTGGGAACCAGCAGTCTGCTGACCCTGTCCCCTGATGATGGGCGGGATGTTCACGGCCTTGTCTTATCTACTTCATGACTTACCTCGCTGCTCAAGCTTTACCTGGCTGCCAGGGGACTCAGTTATGCATGCCCAAGTTTCCTTTTTAAAGCAAGCAGGCCAAGCATGCCTCCCTCTTTGGCTCATCTCTCTCTGTTGCTTCTTCTTTCTCTTTCTTGCTCTTTCACTCTTCTCTTTCTCCTGCTTTCGGTTGGCCTCCTTCTTTAGCAATAAACTCCACATGGGTGCTGAGTCTTGTGTTTGTTTTTCTTAGGCAATAATTATAACAAAAGAACAACACTATCCACTGAGCAAAACCTTCAGCCTTTAGAGTGGCATATATAAATGCTGTTAAATATGTGTTCTTTGGGTAGTGTACATGGTTATGACCTTTTCATATACCTATATATTATTTTATTATTTAATAATGAAGCATAATCTCATATTACAGCAGGAAGCATTTTTGCTATGGTTTTTATTAATCAAAATAAATAGAGGGTTTTAATGCTAGAAGAGACCTTTGTATAGACATTTATTTGGCTGGGAGGAGTTGTTTACCTGTACTATACCTGTACTATAAGTGTATAATACTTTTAGATGTAGATATACTAATAATGATGCCTTTGAAATGGAGCTAATATTTAACAAGCACTTGAATTGTTCTATATATGCATATTTTTAGTGGTTATGAATTTGTTACGTTTTAGGCATATAACCCTACTATAGACATGGCTACAAATGTTTATCTTAATGTATGAAAATAGCTTGGCAATGTATTTTTATAAATATTAATAAAAAGTTACAATCTGAAAACACCTTACTATTTTGTAAATGTAGTAGATATTTATATAGTGTCATTTACAGCAAGAGACTTAGATCTTATTCAAATTCTTTTCACAATACTATTGGTTTTAAGAAGAATTAATCTTGTTTTAATAAATGTGACTGTCACTCAAGCAATTTTAAATTCTGAAATTTGTTGTTTAACTTTTTGGCTATTTCTGATCTCTTCTATTGCTTTGTTCTTCTGTTGCTGTTTTCCACTGAGCCTAGACTGGCCTCAAATCACTGTTGGAGATAGCCTCTGATAAGAAGGTAGATGTGAGTTAGACACTTCTGAATAAAATTGCTGGTGTTAATGCTCTTCCAGTGCCCTTTTCAAGAAGTCAAGCTTAATCCACAGTTGCAGCTCAAAGACATTAAACATTCTGTGAGGCAGGTATATTATCAGCATGTTCTTGGTGTATGAATGTGTTACTATTCTCTGGGCAGTGTTATTATGCAAAAATTCATTTGCAATTACTTCTATACCCTATACTTTTTCCAAACTCCTGCTGCATTTCATGATTTGTTTCAATACAAAGTAAGAATGCTTTTTCTCTTACAAAGCTTTATGCTTCAAGTCCACCATTGTCATATAGGATCTGGGGTTGTTGCTACTTTCAATTGTTTGGGAGTATAGCATACATATTTGCCCTATTTTTACCATTCATACTTAAAAAATCTTAAAGATTCTTGCATTACATCCTAAAAAATAGCATTTGATTTTGACTATGTTTTTATGCTTAATTATTGTTATTAACTATTATTATTAGTGAGTCTTCTTAATCTATGAGGCCAAATGAATACTAAGGCTAACTGCATCCTGTAAATTCATTGATAGTAATAATCTCAGATGGATAATATAGCCTCATTAGATACACTATTTGCCTCCAAGACAGTGTTTATTTACTGTGTTTAATATATGAAATTTTCAGACTATACTTGATTCTCAGAGTTATGCAGTCATTAGTTTTAAAGTAAGAAAAGAGCATATTAAATATATGAATATTTAATTTGACTTTTAGAAAGTCTCTATAACATAAGTCTTAGGAAAATTGTCATGAATTTCTTGAGTGTTTAGTTTTCTCTTTAAACTCTCTCAATTGTTGATTTCTATAGTTCTCCCATCATTGCACTCCATTTAAGAGAATGCCGTCTGTGTTATTCATTTTTAGGAATGTTCATAATTATAGTGGGATATTCACTGTGTCTGCTTCTATGGCACTGACCACACCCATTGAGGGGTGGAGCCAGGGGCGGAAGTGACCTGTGGGGCTTGGTCTCTGAAGGAGGTAGAGAACGCTCTTTCTGTCGGGACACGGAGAGAGGAGCATCCAGTTTTAACTGCTGTGTTCATCTGTCTGTGTTGTGAGTTGTTTCTCCCTTAATAAACATCTATTCGGCCTATTTGTTTATCCTGACCCTTATTAAACTGCAATATCTGGTGTCAGAAGTGGGATCAGGATTTTCATGGCACCTGGGTTTTACCCAGGCGCTGCAGCAACCCTTCCCCCACCTTCCCCAATGGGCAGGTCTCTTGGCTAATCAGGTGGATACACCCTGCCCTAGAACTCCTTTTATCTCCATCTTGGCCCTGAGACTACTGCTCATCTTCTGCCCATTCCCTCAGATTGCATTCGCACAGAGCCCTGCTTCATTAGCCCTGCCTTTTGTGTTGCACTAGGCCTGGATTCTGCCTGCTCTGTTTGTGTGCTTGTGGGCTCCGGCATCGGCTGGGCAGTAGCTGCGGCCGGTGGGATGGGAGAAAATATACACGCTGCAGTTGCGTGTGGCTCCTGTTATCCCCGTGGTCTCAACAATTATACAAGGCTCGTTTCACTCCTTCATTTAACAAAATTTTGCTTGCCTTAGTTTGTTTAAAGCTATTCTACAGGGACCGGGATCAAAAGGATCCTCTCCTACCGGAAGCTATTTGTCGGACACTCTTTGGTGGTTCAGTTCCGGGTAGAACCAGAATTGGAAGGATCCTCTGCTGCCGGACACTTTCTACTGCTATACCTCTGAATGTAACTACAACAAGTTGAGATCTACAACAAAAAGCTCCAGGATAGCAGAAATACACCTAAGGTAATTGTAACATCTTTTGCAACTTAAGCTGATATAATATCTGAGATCAATTGTTCCATAGCTATGGCAGATAATTTTACAATGCAGGACTTTAGGAATTTTTTTACTTCATATATAGAAGGAATCTTAGCAGAAGAAAATTTTGACTGGATCAATATATACACATGTTTCATAATAGTAATGGGTTTATCATTAATATGATATTCTTAAAGAAATGGTTTGAGATTAGCGCAAACAATAAGGAACTTGTACAAACCATACAGACTTAGTAACAAGGATTCAAAACATTGAAAATGACAGAACGCAAAACATAGAATGTTTGGGGGAAAAAGGTTCAAGATATTGAAAATGGCAACAGAGAGCTGACAGGTAGAATACAAAACATGGAACATAAAACTTACCAAATAGAAAACAAAATTTGTTCCATGTTTGATGTTGCCTCAACAACCAAAACAGAAACAATGCAATGCAATGCATTAACACGCTAGCAGAAACAGCTCATTCCTGGTTGGATGAAGCTACTCATAAAGTTAAAAAACTGGAACACCAGATGGAAAGAGTAGTAGATAGAATCTCTTCCATGTCTGAGGATAATGGTAAGCTAGCAGATAGAACATTGTTCCTGGAAGGCAGTTTACATGCCATTCAGATAATATCTAAGGATGTGAATACCTAAAATTTGGAATCATTTGTAGTTGGAGCAAGTAAGAAACTGACTGATGCAATGAAGGCTCTAGAAAGGGATATGCTTCAAGAAGTTCAGACACTCAAAGAAGCAATGATTAATAGACTTCAGGTTTTAGAAGACCTTCAATCTGATACATCAGAAGAAGAGCTCCAGGTAACAGGGCATGAAAAAAACTTTAAATTTTCCACACCATTTAGGATCAGGGGAGCTTTCCCCATATCTATTAATGAAAAATCAGCAATGAAAAAACACCCAAAAGATGGTGTTGCTTATCAATGGGAACCAATATGTATGAAAGATTTAAAAATATAAAGGAAGCAGTAGTCTCTTATATCATGCACTCACCATATGTGAAGCAATTAATAGAATCATGGGCAAGGAATAACAAGGTAACTCCTAAGGATTGGGATCAATTAATATCAGCTGTCCTTGAAAACTCCTCTTAATTGGAATGGAGGGCTTTATGGAGAGAGGAAGCAAAGGCTCTTGAACTTCAGGGCTTAAAGAAAGGTTATGAAGCTCCCAAAGATAAAATTCTTGGTGAGGGTATTTATGCTGACCCAGAAACCCAAGCTGCCTATGATGAACATATCTTGTCTCTGTGCATTACTGCAGCTCTGAATGCTTGGGATAAGGATCATGAACTAGTGGAGAGGATAGAATCTTATACCAAACTAAGGCAAAGACCAAGAGAGCACTTCAGTGTGTTTCTAGAAAGGCTGTCTAGAGCAGTACAATTAGAGGTAGCTGACATAGATTCTAGGCGATTACTCATAGAATCGTTAGCCTATGAGAAAGCAAATCTTCAATGCAAACAAGTGCTTTGGCCTTTAAAAATTCAATCAGCACCTTTGGATGAATGGGTCCTATATACAGCCAACATTGAGTATAATAGCAATAACACTGAAACATGGGTAGGAAAAGCTATATCTAAAGGTTTGAGAAGTCATCAAAAGAACAGAAGATGTAACTATGGTGACATAGAATCTTGGATAGGAGAAGCCATCTCCAAAGGTTTAAAGAGATATCAACATGTCAGATGTTATAACTGTGGTAAGATAGGACATCTAAAAAGAAATTGTAGGCAAAGCATCTCTAGAAATAATACTCCCAAGAATGAATCGAACAGAAGGCCTCAGCCTCCTGGGTTATGTAGAAGGTGTGGCAAAGGCAGACACTGGACAAATGAATGTAGATCGACTAGAGACAAGCAAGGAAACCCTTTACCACTGGGAAACTCCTTGGGGAGCCTCTCAAAGGTCCCCATGTCAAAGGATGTCCGAACATTCCCAGTCACAGTGGAGGACAATCTCCCACAGGACAATTAGAAAATCCTTGGCCTACTGTAAAAACTCATACCGCTCTGGATGACAAACTAATGACAGAAATTGAATCACACATGACAGAAGGAAATTAAAAAAAAATGTATATTTTGGCAAACCTCTATAAACAATCAAAGGCATAGATTGATAGTTAAAATGAATAACAAACTGTTTGAAGGCCTACTGGACACAGGGGCAGACATAACTATCATAACTAATGTTAGAAACCTGCAGTCTCACCCTGTTGGGCCATGCCCAACCCCCACCTTTTTAATAGTAATAAGAGGTGGGAATGTTGAGGCTGGGCAGTCTGTGGGCCCCGCCTCTGATGGGCGGGACGTATAATCACTAAGTCAGGCCTTACCTGGCTGGGCGGAGACTGGGTTATGCAAGCCCCACTGCCCAAGCTACCTGGCCGCAGAGACTGGGTTACGCATGCGCAAGCTCCCCTTTTAAAGCAAGCGCGCCAAGTGTCCCTCTCTCTCTTGCTCTCTCTTGCTCTCTCTTGCTCTCTCTTGCTCTCTCTTGCTCTCTCTTGCTCTCTCTTGCTCTCTCCTGCTCTCTCTTGCTTCTCTTGCTCTCTCTTGTCCCTCTCATCTCCCTCTCTCTTGCTTCCCTCTCTCGCTCTCTCTGGGGCCCCCTTTATCTCTCTCTCTGCCCGCTTTCCTCTCCCCTCTCTCAATAAACTCCACGTGGGCGCTTAATCTCGTGTTTGTGTTTCTTAGGCCATAGCAGCTGCATCACAGCAGCTGTATCAAAAGAACAACATTGGTGCCGTGACTCGGTCAGGCTCTCCTCAAGGACTCCGCGGCTGTCTGCTAGTGGGCAGCTAGCCAGAGAAACTTGGGGACCCTGATTTTGAACCAGAGGCCCGCTTCCATCCACCCGTTCGCTGGAAATACCATCCCACACCGGCTTCAATTTGGTAAAGTACTCTTTTCATTGTAACTTGTTTCCCTAGGGTCTGGGACATTTCCCACTGGTGAGTTAAGATTCCGGCTTCAAGCCTTCCTGCCTTCGGACTGCTGAGTCCTTATCGGGCACTTTGCCCTTGGCCACATACTTGGGCTGATGAGTTCCAAAAATGATTGGCCAGTTTTTACTTCACCCATGGAAATAAACCAGCCTACCCTACAAAATAAGTCAAATTGGCCAAAATTACTGCCAGCGAACAGGTAGATGGAAGGAGTTACCCTATGCCCAAGCTTTTTTCTACCTCTCTGATACACAATCTCTTTCCCTAAACTTGTTTTTCTCTTCCCGCCACTCTAAAACTCTCCTGCCCGCCACAGTTGCAGCCCATCTCAGCAGTGAGCGGGGCTGAGGGAGCATCTGCTCAAGATACTCTGAGAGTTTTTCATTTTTCCCCACGAATGAGGCTTTTGGAATTTGTGCTGGGCCTAGCACCACTCATGCTGACTGGTGCATTCGTTTCGTTTCTCAGACCCACGAGGGGTCTCTCGGGTTTTATACCCTAGCACTGCCCTTAGACTGGTACATACTTTGCTCAGACCTACGGTGGTCTCTTTGGAAGTTGTACCCCTTGGACTCCGGTGTCCTTTTAGTTTCACAAAGCCGTCTGCCTCACTCATGGAGAGAAAAAGCCAACAACATTATATCTCAAAACTTTGTAATTTCTGCCAGCTGTTGGGAAGGGATTTATGGAAGCCGCCATCTTGACCATGTGGCCTGCTAAGCCCTCCCCCCTCCGTGGTTCTTTAATCTGCTACACCTGTAATTCATTTACCTGTTGCCTTTTATTCTTTGTCTCTAATTTCTTTTTTCACTATGTTATATCTGTACATGTAATTTAATTTTAACTTTATACAAAAATGAGCTAAACTCTACAACTTAAATTCAACTGTACTAAGTCAAATATTTCTAAATTATTATGTCTTTAAATGATGGTAAACATTTAAGGTTATAAATGTCTATTTCAAACTAACGAAATATTTATGCCACCCAGTCATTCCTCTAAGCTGTTTATAAAGGTTAAGCCTCCATTATCAAAGGGAGATATTCTCTACCTCTTTGTCCTTTACAACTGTATGTCTAACCTACTAAGTTAAAACCAGTTAGAGTAAGGCTGGATGGCTCTGAGTGTAACATCTCTCCACAGCCTCTCAGCTTGGATCCAGTTTTCCAGACAGGGATAAAGCCTTACCTAGCCACCTATATGCTTAAGGCAGGTAACTAAAGGCAAATTTTGTATACTAAGGTATACTAAACAGACAGCCCTCAAATGCTCAGAGATCTAGAGAATATGGCATTTAAAATGTTTCATTAAAAAGCTTTTATGACAGAGAGACAGGCCAGCTGCTGGCACCACCCATTTCCTCCAAGAAGATTGATGGACACCGAAGAAGCTCTACCCACGAAGTGGCAACGGTAGCCACTGAGCAATCCTGCCTTTCATCTCAACTGCTGCAAAGGGCTCTAAGGACCGTGCAAAGGGCAGTGGAATCGACTTTCTCCACGTTGCTTGGGCCAACGGTGGTAAGTCTTCCAAAAGCTCCTAATCCACAGGTCGTGTGCCATCAGCAGAAGGCAGATGTCCTTAAAGCCTCTAACCTCAACAACTGTGGAGGACCTGGGGGGTGGCTGTCCATGCTGCCAGCTAGTGAGTCTCTGTTATTCTCTAATCATTCAGGTAGAATTTTACCCTTCTCAAGAACTCTGATGCTTTTGACGACTGGTAGTTTTGTCTGCTTAAAGGAGCAGCCACGGTTCCAACTATTACAAAACCTATTTCAGAAATGGATATTTTAAGGTTGCTACTGTTTATAGTCTTAACATTAATCAATAAAGTTTTAATGAGCTACTAATCCAATTCTGACAGAGTACTAAACACCATACTATGCCAGTATACGATCATAATTGTAATTGTTAGCTCAAAATTAAGGTGCTTTTCATTGTGCTAAAAATTTCTCGGTTGTATTTGTTAATTCTTTCAGCCAAACCATTTCTAACATGAGTATGCTGCTAATGTGTCTTAATATTTATGTTTTCACAAACTCAAAGGATTCTTTAATTTCCAGGGAGCTGAAAAGGATCCATTCAAACAGGTCAGATTCACTCCAAATAAATTACTCTACTTCTTCCTGGCCTCGGGACTTCCTTCCCTTGTCCTGGGACCCCCTTGGGAACTCCTCCCCCACCTTACATTTCTCCTATTTAAGTACTAAGACCTAAAAAGAAAAACCTAACCTTGTCCTCTGCTCTGCTAACATCTCGCCAGGTCTCAGAGAGACGCCTGAGTTCCATACAGTCAGGACTGCGATGAAACAACCAGCTACCAGGACTTGGCAGCACCCCAGCTTTCTCGAATTCCCCAAAAGATGATCAACGCCCCAAGTCAGCAGGAAGCAGTCTTGAGAACTCAACGCCCTTATTCCCTGACCTGCCACGCCCAACCCCCATTTTTTAATAACAACAAGAGGTGGGAATGTTAGAAACCTGCAGTCTCACCCTGTTGGGCCATGCCCAACCCCCACCTTTTTAATAGTAATAAGAGGTGGGAATGTTGAGGCTGGGCAGTCTGTGGGCCCCGCCTCTGATGGGCGGGACGTATAATCACTAAGTCAGGCCTTACCTGGCTGGGCGGAGACTGGGTTATGCAAGCCCCACTGCCCAAGCTACCTGGCCGCAGAGACTGGGTTACGCATGCGCAAGCTCCCCTTTTAAAGCAAGCGCGCCAAGTGTCCCTCTCTCTCTTGCTCTCTCTTGCTCTCTCTTGCTCTCTCTTGCTCTCTCTTGCTCTCTCCTGCTCTCTCTTGCTCTCTCCTGCTCTCTCTTGCTTCTCTTGCTCTCTCTTGTCCCTCTCATCTCCCTCTCTCTTGCTTCCCTCTCTCGCTCTCTCTGGGGCCCCCTTTATCTCTCTCTCTCTGCCCGCTTTCCTCTCCCCTCTCTCAATAAACTCCACGTGGGCGCTTAATCTCGTGTTTGTGTTTCTTAGGCCATAGCAGCTGCATCACAGCAGCTGTATCAAAAGAACAACAACTAATAAATCCTGGCCTCGAAATTGGCCCCTTCGAGATGTTAATGTTCAATTCTTAGGAATTGGAACCCTGTTTCAAGTAAAACAAAGCACGCGATGGATTGAATGTGTAGGACCAGAAGGATAACGAGGAATGTTAAGACCATATGTGGCTGATGTAATGATAAATTTATAGGGTTGTGATCTATTACAGCAATGGAATGCACAGATTAACATTCCTCCATTATTAGATAGGAACCATAAACGACCTCATGATTGTGGAAAAATGCTATAAAGTACTATACAAGACAGACACCAAATATCCAGGCTGTACAAAAACATAATGCAAATGCTGAACAAACAGATGAACCAAAACCCCTACCCTTAAAATGGTTAACAGAGGAACCTGTCTGGGTAAGGCAATGGCCTATGACTTCTGAGAAGTTAGAAGCTTTAGAAAACCTGGTTCAGGAATAGCTAAATGCTGGGTATATTGAGGAATCAAACAGCCCTTGGAATTCTCCTGTATTTGTTATCAAAAAGAAATCTGGTAAATGGAGAATGCTTACAGACATGAGAGCCATTAATAAAGTTATCCAGCCAATGGGCTCTTTACAACCTGGAATGCCATTGCCTTCTTTGATACCTAAAGAATGGCCTATTATAGTTATTGATTTAAAGGATTGCTTCTTCACTATACCTTTACAAGAACAAGATAAAGAGAAATTTGCCTTCACGGTACCGAATTACAATAATTCTCAACCAGTGAAGAGATATCAATGGAAGGTTTTGCCACAGGGAATGCCAAATAGCACCACCCTGTGCCAATATTTTGTACAAAAACCACTGGAAATAATTCGTAAACAGTTTCCACAATCCATAATCTATCATTACATGGATGATATTTTGTTAGCTGACTCTAAAGCAGAAATATTAGAAAAAATGTTTGAGAAAATGAAGGAAGTTTTACCTCACTGGAGATTACAAATTGCACCTGAAAAAATACAAAAAGAACTTATCCTTATCAACTACTTAGGATATAAAATAGGTCTACAGAAAATTAGACCACAAAAAAATACAAATCAAGAGAGATCGCTACCATACTCTTAATGATCTTCAAAAATTACTAGGAGAGATTTCTCGACTGCAAACCATTATTGGAGTTGAAGGGCATAATTTGAAAAACTTGAAAATGTACCTAAAAGGGGACAAGAATTTGAATAGTCCACAAATACTATCAGCTGAAGGGGAAAAGAAATTAGAATGGGTAGAAAAGAGGATATTAAAAGCACATGTGGATCATGTGGATCCAAATCTAGACTTTATTCTGGTTATATTACCATCTAGAGAATATACTTCAGGGATTTTGATGCAGAGAGGAGACGTCATATTAGAATGGATATTCTTACCACATAAACAGAATAAAAAACTTAAAAACATATATAGAAAAGATCTCTGACTTGATTATAAATGGTAAATTAAGACTTCGTCAATTAACAGGAAGGGATCCAGCAGAAATTATAGTACCTTTAACTAATGAGGAAATTTACTCCTTATGGAAAGATAATGAATATTGACAGAGAGCATGCAGTAAGTTTTTGGGAATAATTAGCAATAATTATCCCAAAAATGAAAGAATCTAATTCATAAAGAAGACAATTTGGATCCTTCCACGCATTGTAAGACAAGCACCTATCTCTGGAGTTCCTACATTCTACACTGATGCAAACAAATCTGGTAAGGCAGGATATAAATTAGGAGAAATAAGCAAAGTAATTCAAAGCCCTTACAAAAGGCAGAATTGTATGCCATTCTCATGGTACTTAGACTTGGTTATCTCTTTTAGACAGGAATAGGGTATGGTTGGGAAAGGTATGGTTCAGAATAGATATAGGTAGATTAGCCTATTTTCTTCTGAATTATTTAGTAAGAGTGAGACATTAGTATTACAGCTTACATTGTTATATATTATTATTTGTGGTAACCTATGTAAAATTAAGTTTATTCCCTCCTGAAAGAATTGTATCTTATATTTGTTATATTGTGTGAAATCTTTCCATTTATGGTGTTTTATGCACATTATACTTGCCATATTCTATGTATGTATACTTTTGCTTGTGTTCAACACATTTTGTATTTGATACAATTTGGGATATTTGTCTTGCTGCCCTTTAGAGCTCTACCTTTTGTTTAGACATTTTTACTCTACCTCTACTTTAGGAATTTACATGTACATATGTATATATATGTAAATACATATATACATATATATACATATGTATATATATATGTAATATATATATATATACATATATATACATATGTACTAGTTATATTGTTTAGGTATTTATCTTTGCTTTACTCAAGAAAGTTTTATTCAGGTTTGTTAGCCAAGTTCCTGAGTATTACAGATTATCCTCACCCATGTTTCCTTTGCCTATGAGATTAGTCAGACATAGATGCTTAATCTTCAATCACTTTATAGACCTGCAGAACATGGCATTTAAATGTTTTTATATTAGTACTCTGTTGACATGAGACACTGTTGCTCCTGACAGCACCGTGCACTTTCCCGAAAGTATGTTGGACACTGTTGTTGCTCCTTCTGGAGTTCATCCTCGCTTCGGCTAATGGCCTCTTGGGCAAGGAACTGCCTCAACCTTGACCACTGATTTGGACATGCGATCCTATATGCTTGCAGGAGACAAACTTAGAAGACTGCTGAAACTAGCCAAGTCAGGGTAAGACAGCCTTTCTACCTCCCTGCTTTTGGTGTGGTCTGTCAAATACTCCTGGCCTTAGCCAAAACTGGGTGTACCAACGTTGCTGTGAAACCTTGGGTGACTGTCCAGGTAGCTTGCTCTTTCTGTCCTTTGGAAGTTGCCCATCCGCACTTCCTGTCTACCCTAGTATCGTTATTTTCCTTCTCAGGTCTTGATGAGGTTGTAGATTAAACTATCTTAAGTATTGTTCTCTCTTCCTAGTTAGATATATTAGGTACTAGACTTAAGCTTTTCAGCTTATGACAACTCTATTGTAAACTCCCTTATGCCTTCACCCTAGGACTAGGTATGTTTGTGGTTTTGTTCTCGATTTTCCTTTTCTTAGAGCACACTTGTTATTCACTGTTTTGTATATAGTTTTGTATCAAGCTTAAATCTTTTCTTTAGACTAAAAGGGGAATTGTAGTGGGATATTCACTGTGTCTGCTTCTATGGCACTGACCACACCCATTGAGGGGTGGAGCCAGGGGCAGGAGTGACCTGTGGGGCTTGGTCTCAGAAGGAGGTGGAGAATGCTGTTTCTGGTGGGACACAGAGAGAGGAGCATCCAGTTTTAACTGCTGTGTTCATCTGTCTATGTTGTGAGTTGTTTCTCCATTAATAAACATCTATTCGGACTATTTGTTTATCCTGACCCTTATTAAACCGCAATACATAATGTTGTTCATCACAAGAATGACAACAATGCTGTGACTATCAGCAAATACTAAACACTGCAATGTGGCTTCTTTTTCTGGTATGAGCAGTTGCAAATGCAAATAAATTAGATACCCAAACTATAAGGTCTCATTGCATCCATCATTCAGAGTCATCTGCATATATTCACATGGCCCACTAAGATGTGAACTACGACATCAGGAGGCAGCTTTAAATAAGTTCTCATGTTTCCCATGCTTTAGGGTATGAATCATAGTAAAAGGTCAGGTCTCCTTCTTGGTGTCTCAGTACAGATCATAGCATATTTCTTAGTACAGATGACCCCCAAAGGCTCACACATATTTTAGAGTTTGTCAAACTACCTCCAGGTTCTGCAATTCATGAGTAAGTGGCTACAGGTATGAACACATTGTGTAGAGTGAATAAAACAAATTAGAAAAATACTCTCAATTTCAGTTGAGTTTCAAGTGAAATAATATTCATTCATTTTTTTTTACCAATAGAAAAGAAAAACAATTAAATGACTTCTCAAGAATCATAGTTAAATGCTTTATACAAATCAGCTAACTCAAAATAGTTCTGTATTATATTAGCCCATAAGTTATAATAGGTCATATCTAGATTCTGACACAAAATATCTTACGTATGATTTGATCTTTAATGCCTTTCCCCCTCAAAATTACATGGTCCTTAACTTCAGTTTATAATTTATTTGAGGCAGAAGGAACAAAATTTAAAGAGTGACTATAACAGGAGCACACAATGCAGCTGAAGGTTTCTCATGTGTTTTAGAATTATTTTCTTCATTGTACTAATTGTATTTATAGAATATGTGAACTAGGCAGTAGTGGCAGATACCTTTAATCTCAGCACTCAGGAAGCAGAGATGGGTGGATATCTGTGAGTTGAAGCCAGCCTGGTCAACAGAGAAAGTTACATAACAGCCAGAACTATAACACAAAGAAAACCTGTTTCAAACAAAACCAAACAAAAAACAAATAAAAGGTATAAAAAGTGTGTGTCTTGTTGTTGTTTGTTTCCTCTTTAAAAAATAGGAAAATTAAATACAAAAATGTAATTAAATAAGACCAAGGTCATCAATGCAGACATCCCAGTCTTTAACATACAATATAATAACAAAATACTGTAATATGAGTATCAGCTGGGCCCTTACATTATGCTGATGTCATTGCTGCATTCTGTTATTTGCATTCCCTCTGGGATTGCTTCTGCTAGTTCAAACTGGTCCTCACTGAAATCTGCAATGACCTAGTTTACATACTCACTGCCACTCCTGGCTTCCTGGGGTTTCATTTCAAAGTACAAAATGACGGTAAGCAAATTAGTGATTTGAATCTGATGAACTGAGGTCAGCATAACATCTGTTTTCTCAACTTCACTATCACCTTTACTTCTGTGGCATGGTTTGTGCCTGTTATTCAGTCAGTCATCCAAGAACATTCTTGGTGACCTAGCACTTCTTGTCCCCTGTCACTGTTCCTTCAAGTTGTTGCCTTGGCACACTCTGGCCAGAAAACTCTAATTCAATAAACTATTCTTCAAGTTCTTCTCTTTTAATCTTTTGAATTTGCCTTTTCCTGCTTTAAGGATGGAAAAATACAGCCTAACTCTCCAATGACCACAGGAAACTAGAAGTCTAAAAAGCCCTAAATACCTTAAATTGTCCCTGTCAGTAAGTAGGCAAAAGGTCACATTCTTTGCTGTATAGGACAGTTTGTTTACAACAAGACCTGTGAGTACCTTAAGCACAGGAAATGAGCTTTGTCACCCCACCCAGGAGCCTGTGCAAATGCAGACCTCCAGGGTTACAGAAAACTGATTAGTCTATAAAGCACAGGTTTGGATGGTTTAAATTGATTGGTCCACACTGTGCGGGCTCTGGATGCTATGAGATGATTGGTTTAAGATGCGCAGGCTTTGTTGTAACCCTATAAAAGCTGTCTCAATAATGTATTCAGGGTCCTCAGTCCTCTACCCCTGCGGTGCATATGGCTATTGACCCCAGTGCATTTGGAATATAAAAGATCTCATGCTTTTATATCAAGACCACTTCTGGTGAGTATTTGGAGGGGTGGCCCCTTTCCTGAGTTGGGGCGTGAGGGTCCATGCTCTGTTGGTCTTTCACTACAAAGAATCAAGAAAAGATGTTTAACATAGGGAACATAAACACCTTTATTAGTGAAGGGTCCAGACACTCACCTAGCCCCCTGCATTGGCAGACATGACAGGCTGCTGAAAAGACACAGCAAGATACGGACCCCTGATTCAGCAACATGTGCTGAGCTCCAGGCCTTGCCAGACCTTGCCCTAAGCACCAGGAAATTGCTGTCAGATACCCTCCATGTGGCAAGTAACCAATCAGAAGTTAGCTCGCAGGCTATGGATGCGCTTTACCTATGACAGTGGAATGAAAGTTTAGCAATAGCCCTGGGAGGGCCTCCAGGCATAGCAACCTTTCCGCAGTTGCAGCTGACCAATCGCCTCAGGTCAGGTTCCCCCAGCTTGGAATTTCACCAATCATGAGACCTTAATAATACAACTAGCAAACCCGGAGACACCCCCCTCTTGCTCTAACCCCATTATATGCCCTGACCCACTACTGCTTGGGGACCTTCCTACTCTATGCTGTTTTGGATTGACAGAGGACATGAGTTAACTCATAATTAAAAAGACTCTTGCTTTTGCATCAGATCTAGTGTCTTGGTGGTTTTGGGGATTCAGATATACTCTGGGCATAACGAACAACACTGTGAGTGAAAGAACACAAAAGTTCTTGGAGATCCACTTCTGGTTTAAATTAAGTTGAAGCAACAACTTCATGAGTTAGCTATTGAAAAAACAGGATTTCAATAAGTGTCAGTGAATTATTATATTTATTCTTAAAATTCTTGTTTGTTAAGAACTGGGGAAGTTAGGAGACTCAGATATCTAGAGATAGCAATCAACCACATCTCTTTTTTTACTCTTCACCATTAGTTTTTGTTTTCTATTGTGAAGATGGCATCAAAGTCTCATACATAGCAAGTACTCAAGATCTCACCAAGTAATCGCCTGTGTAATGCAAATTACTTTTGGCCAGTGTGCCCATTCTCATGCACGTAGGTCACCAGTGGACTATATTAAAGGAAGTTTTCATTGCTATGTGATAGAAGGGGGTCTCAATAAAACAATAAATGTAGGCTTTGTCTAAAAGAGAATTGAAGTAAAAGCAGAAGTGGTAAAAAAAAAAAACTGTCAGATTCAGCAGGTAAATATGGGTGGTAAAAAAACATAGCCAAAGCAACAGATGGAGAATACTTGCAAATGGAACCAATTTTGAAGTGTTACCACTATCTGTCAGGTATATTACATACTATATCTGTAATTCAATAATTTTCCTCAAGAAAGTCATAAGCCCTGCAAGCCTAAACCTTAAGAGATATTAACATGAGCATGTATCTTAATTTCCCAATTTCCTTCAATGAATCATTTCCTTTGATGTGATTTTTGTTGTATGTATGTACATGAATGTATTGGTGTGTAGAGGGCAGAAATTGGCATTGAGTTGTTTATATCATTCTCTACCTTATGCTCTGAGCCAGGATTCCACTGAACTCATCCTTTCAGCTAGACTGCCTTGCCAGAATGTTCTAGGGACAAACCTGTCTCCCTCTCTAAGCACTGGGGTTCAAATAATGCATTATCATACTTAGATTTTTATATGGGTTGCATGTTTACAAAACAAGCGGATCATAATGTTATCATTAATTTTTAAATTTACTGCTCTATTCTTAAATTGTTTTTTATCTTATTTTACCTGCCTTCTTCTCTTCATTTTAGAAGCTCATGCTTTATGATCTCATTCTATCATTCTTGAGCAAAATTTAACTATCTTCTCTTCCTTAGATACATGAAAAAGCTTCCATCATAGCAATTATTCTTAAACTCCTCAAATGAATGGTATTAGTGTTCTTCAGACCACTGATCTGACTAGTGAGATGACTAAACAGATAAAAAGTGTTTTTCACTAAGTTTTATGTCCTGAGTTTCTTCCCCATGATCCACATAGTAGAAGACAATGAATTCTATAAGTTATCATTTCTGTCCTCTCTCTGTCGATCTCTCTCTCTGTCTCTGACACACACACACACACACACACACACACACACACACACACACTCAGAGGGAGTGTATCCCCTGGCATATCACATTAAGCAGTAAGCTATTACTGATTGATGCCTTTTTTTTTTTTTTGCCATACCATTTTGTTACCTTTATATATCAGTGATCTCCATATGTAATATCCATTATGATAGATTCAGTGATTGGCTCACTCAGCCACTCAGCCTCCACCAGTCTACCTTGCTAAATAATAAATACTGATGAGCTGAAATCACAGCTGCCACACTTTCCTAGTTGGAGTCCCAATTAACATCCAATACTAAGGATTCTTTTGAAAGGAGAAATGAACTTTTTGTTGTTTCTGCTAACAATTCATTATGTACAGAGGCAGCATTTTTTGCTTCAGTATATTCATTTTACTACAGTAAATATCTGAGTCAGTTGTGTATACCAGCTTTATGAGTCCAAACAGACAGGCACAACTGGAAAGTGTTTAATGCAAGAGTGCCATAGGCGGTACTCTGACTTTCAGATCTGCAAACATTGTCTTATTTCCTGTGGCCTTTTTCTAATGTTATTTAAAACATCTTCCACTTAACATATCCACAGTTTTTCCTGAACACCACTTATCATTGACCAATTACTGTTCATTTCTTATTTGTATATTAACTATTGTTATTTTCTGTTTTGCCCACTATTAGATAAACCCATGGATGACAGGAAGGTGGCTTACTCAGAAAAGACTACTTTTTTCACACCAACAGTCTGTGTCCGAGAACTGGGGCTAAGGAATTGGGTGAGCAAGAATCAATAAACATAACTGTTACATGTAGGATTTTCCCCACCACTGGTCTGGTCTCACTCTTTTTTCCTCCCTGCCGGCCGCCTGGTCCTGCTGCCATGTGAGCCCCAATAACACGCTAATACTCTGTATTTGATACAAGCTGTTGGCCACTTACTATTATTGTTTATTGGCTAGCTCTGTCTTAATGATTAACCCATTTCTATTATTCTAAGTATTTCCACATGGCTCATCTTACTGGAGAGTGGCAGGCTGGCATCTTGCTTTCTCTACATGCTGACCCCTCCTCACTACTTCCTCTTTCCTCCTTGTCTCCTAGCCCTGCCTATCTTGCTTTCCCATTGGCCAAACAGTGCTTTATTCATTAAACAGTATGAGAAACATATTTACAGAATAACATCTCCCATCACATAACTACCTTAATTAAGTCTGAAAACAAGTGAAAGGTGTATAGACTACAAGATCTTTTGTACATTGTTATGTATTTATTTTGGACATACGTTTTAGACTTGAGTAGCATGCCTCTGTCTGTACTTTTTATGAACAGAAATGTTAATGTTTTCTGTTGAATAGGTTTTCATTATTTGTCAAAAATCCTTGTGACAAAATCATGAGAGCTGGATTTCAATAAAGGTACTGCTGCACAGATGATCTACATATTCACACTGTTGAATAAAATCTTGTATTCTAAGATGTAGTTTGGATGAGGAATCTGGATATCTTGGGCCCATCTGGAAATGTAGTGGGCATCTCAGCTACTCTGTATCAGGGCATGCAGCTTTGTTATTTCCCATGAATCTTTCTTCTTTCATGTGGCGTTTTATCCCGTTTCTTTTCAAAATACAAATTAATATCACCTAACAAAGTAAGTGATGCACATTCCAACATTATTGTCTAGATATGTGTCAGCATTTCTTTTCACTCTGCCAGCAAGAAGCTGCAAACAAATACTTCAGTCAAGTATTGTGATGTACTTGACCTTTACAGAGAGAAAGAACCCCCTCCAATCAAAAGTGTGTTCCTCTTGTTTCTCACCTGCACTAGTTAATCAGATCCCCAAGGCCCTCTTGTCTTCTTTACCTCTGCTGGGTGTTTAAGATTGACATCGTACTTTCTTATTATACAGATTCTGAAAGAATAGAAGCCTCTCTGGCTAACAGAAGCACAGTGGAATCTTTGTTATTGTTTTTATTCATCTCTTTCTTTTACTTTGAGGCAGATTACTGACAAATATGTATTCATATATATTATTAAAGAAGTGGCTTCCTTCAAAGAAATCATTAAAAAAAAACAAAAGCTAAAACAAAAACGAAACAAAAACTGGCCATGTTGGGCTATCCACAAACCATGTAAAGGAGATAAATAATCAAAGCGTTATCAAAGCACAGACAGGTTTGTGAACACTACAGAGAAAAAGCAATTTTAGCCAATAGAAACAGATTCTCTCAAAGGCCACAATCAAATGTGGCCCCTTCCAACAAAGAAGGGAGCTGGAAGTCAGTGGACTTATGACACCTATTTCACTGAATTTCATGAGCTTGTTCTATGATCATGTTTTGATATCCTGCCATTATACTGAGCGTGCCCCCTAACAAATGGCAGGGTATGCACACCAGCATTCAGGCAGATACTTAGACAGCTCAAAGGGCCCCGTGATTCATGGCTACCTCATGAATTTCGTGGCTGCATGAGGACTCTGAACACATAGGCAAGCTTTCCCTTTTAAGGGAGAGACTTGTACCTGTTCGCCCATTTCCTCTCCCTTTCTTCCTGTCCCCCCTTCCCCTTCCATCTCTGTTCCCTATTGGCCAACACCTACTCCTCCCTTTGCTCCCTTTCCCCAATAAACTCCATGTGGGTTTTGTTGAGTTTTGTGGTTCCTGTTTCATCGCCTGCAGCTGCAGCAAACAACAATACATGTAAAAAGTTGTTTTTAATGAGTAAAGCATTAAGACACAAGATCAGCAGCAGTCCTCATTCTCCAAACAGGCTTGCTCCTTCACATCCCGTTTCAAGTTGTGAGAAGGGAGAATTTCACAACATGTGTTTAGGATTTCTCCTTCTGTTTATGTTTGGAAGGGACTGAAAAGGGAAATGGAGACCAGGGTATCAAACCAAACCAACAAACATAGGAGCAAAAAGAGAGAGCAAAGGGGAAAGAGTTAGAACCTTAGGCAGTAAATTCCTAAACACTGATGGAATTCTCACTCTGTTCTTTGTTCAGAGGGAACAAATCTGTAAAGCATTGCCAGCATGGAACAAGGAACAAGAAATGAATGAAACAAGTGAATCTGGAAGATGCCTAATTCTATTTTTTTTTTGGGGGGCAGGACAGACTTTCTCTGTGTCACTTTGGAACCTTCCTGGGGCTTGCTCTGTAAGACTAGGATGACCACTAACTCACAGAGATCTGCCTACCTCTGCCCCCCAAGGGCTGGGTTTAAAGGGGTAGCCAATAACACTTGGCTAAGATGCCTAATTCTTAATTAATGCAAACAACATGAGAGATGATTCCATTAATCCCACTCACTTCTGTATATATTTTGTATGCTCTCCTTCTAGTTACTAGAAGGAACCTATAGGTAATGTGACCTGGCAGGACTCCTCCTTTCCTATATGAAGAATCAAACAGTTTACAAAAAAATTAAACAACTGTAGTATTTTTGTCAATTTATGCAGGAGCGATAAATTTAATGCAGGCTCCCTAATTTTCTTCTAGTGGCTTTTTGTTTTTTACTGCTATACTAGCAGATAATATCTTTGTTAAGATATTCATATTTCTTTTTGGCACTAAAGCAGCCTTGAGTGTTAACTGGAATAAGACTTTCATAACATAACTGCCAATGAAATAGTGTTTTGAAGAAGCTTTTAAACATTTGCACTGAATGACAATGAGTAACATCAGAGTCATGTTTTGTCATTAAAAAATCAGAAGTAGTCCACCAGCCACCAAGACCAAATAGCAAAATTACTTTTCATCTCAGTTCAAATACATCCTGTGTCTGATCTTACTGAAGTTCAAAAGCATAGAAGATGAGTTAAATGACATAGTAAATTTGCTGCCTAGTGACCATGATTGATGAGGAATTAAGGCTAGAGTAGTGATTTGGAAGACCTTGTTCTGTGACTCTGAACTATTGTGTGTCCTCTAGTGTGATAAAATGCCATGACTAAAAGCAACGTAAGAAGAATAATTGTCTTATGGTATGTACAGGCATGATAGCAAGTGGCAGTAGCAAGAAGCTCACTGACCATATTTTATCTACACAATGGAGGCAGGAAGAACAAGAGGATGAAGGTCAAGGCTGTAAATTACCAAAGCCCCACAACCAAGGGTTAGGGTTAGCTTTAGGGTTATCTCTAACTGGGTCCCAAGTGTTCAAATGCATAAAACTATGGAGGGGGAGGGGAATATTTTCTATTGAAACCATCATAGGATCAAAATGTTTTTAGAAAAAAAATGGAAAAAAACTGGCTTTCTGAAGCCCAATAGGAACATTGAAAAGGTATATGAAAACAGTCTTTATTTATTAGGTCAATTAATGTTTTCACTTAAAAGTAATAAAGAAATAAAATTATGTTTTTCTCTAGACAGGAATTTATCTGAGGATGTATTAATACTGAATTCTTCAATATATATGTCATAACAGTGCTATACAAGAAAGAAAAATCATACTTTATTTATAAATTTAGTTTTAAAATTAATGAAAAATAATGAATATATCAAAATGAAATGCTAGAAATGAAAATCTTGTACTTCTCCTCCTTAAGGTAGTAAGAAAATATTGAAAAATAGCTATTTAAAAAAATGTGGCTGAAAATCAATCTAAATGTTGTCTCCATAATCTTGGATATGAAACAGTAGGGCAAGTAAAAAATATACACTGTAAGTAGACTATTATTCCATAAATACAATAATCATTATCTATGGATCAAAGTTATAAGCAGACAATATTTCACATATATACAGATTATAATGTACTCCATATTATATACTTTTACAATGGTTGTTAATTAAATTACAATTTTTCTCTCTGGGATTTTGAAGTCCATATAAAGGTCCAATGTATTTACCAAGCTAAGACCATATAGATGTGTCTCATTATTTTAAGATTACCAACATATTTGAGTATTCAAAAGAGAAAATAAAGGATGCCTTACTACATGAATTTATTATTTTAGCATGTCAGAATTCAATGTTGGAATTTATCCTCTAGTTTTGAAGCAGAAATGAGATAATAGAACTGTTACAGGGTTGACTTATAATGAAAAGATATCTAACTAATTTCCTCATTATCAACTCATCTACTTTTCAAGTGCTGCGACTCCATGAGTAATAGGTCTTTTTAACAAGCCATTATTATTATTTTAACTGTACATATGTGTGATTAGACTCCTGTGGGATGAGTACAATGTGTACCTGTGCACATGCAGGCTCTAGAAGGCATGGGGTCCTCTGGAATTATAGTTATCAATGGTTGTAAACTGACTGTCCTATCAGGTCTGGTAACTGAATCTGGCTCCTCTGGAAGAGCAGCCTGCGCTTTTTACCACTAAGCCATACCTAGCTGAAGCTTTAACCTTTTCTTCATCTTTACTTGAGTTGTATTCCCTTTTGCTCAGTTTTGCCTAGCATTCATAGGTATTTTTGAATATACTTGGCTATCAGTATTGCCCAGAAAGAGTTAGAGCACACAAGAAAGGGCTTTGTAGATTTAATCTTGTCTAATATTTAACTGCATTATTAAACATGGGTTGCAGGGGTTTTTAAGAAGATATGGGTAGAGGATTTAAACACTGGATCAGGATTTTTCCAAACAATCAAATGCAGACAAGATGACTAATGGGCCAGCTCTATTTACTATAATTTCACAGTGACACCAAAATTACTTCAAAGAAATTCATCCAAAGCCAAGTTGGCAAGAATGAGAAAGTTTTCAATAACTTTGATCACCTCAATTAACCAAACCACAGGGACACAACCTAAAGTAATTAGCAGACTTAACTAACACAGGAAGGTAGAATGCAATCATTACTATGACTCATAATTTTTAAAGTATTGGTTAAAAAGGAAGTGCTATGTCTGCCAAGCTATGTGAAAAGAGAGCTAATGGAATGTAACACCATTTCAAAGGCCTGCTACAATTCTAACACCTCTCTCTGTGTTGGAATGTTTTAATTATCTACATATGAATTTCCATTTAAGCACAGACCAAGAGAATAATGTTGTCAATAACATGATAGGGAGGACTGTACAATAAGATTTTAGGATATTAGGTGTGAAGGAGAGCAGGAGATACATCTTGACTTTTAAGAGGCATATACCTCACATGACACTCAGACACTTAGGACACACACACACACACACACACACACACACACACAAATACACACTTTTTCAAATGTAGCAAACTCTTAGAAAATTATCTGTTGGCATCTAAATATCTTCACAAAGCATAGATTTCGTAAGTGTTCATCCCTTACCAGTAGAAAATGAATGGTTTTCAGACACTGCCCGCCCAATATATCTCCCTCCTTTTTAAATATTCTTTTCTTATTTTACATAAATTGATCCCAGTTCCTACTCCCTCCCACGCTCCCATTTCCCCCCCCACCCCCTTCCATCCCATTACCTACCCCCACCCCACAGGGAGGGTGATGCCTTCCTGGAGGGATCAACAAAATCTGTCAAGTTATTTGGAGTCTGGACGAGGCTCTCCCTTCTGCCTCTAGGATAAGGGAGTATCCCTCCATGGGGAATGAGCTTCCAATGTCCTTTTGTGCACCACAGATACATCCTGGTTCCACTGTCAGAGGTCCCTTAGACTGCCCAGGCCTTCCAACTGAGACCCATATGATTTCTTATGAAAGGGCCTTATTATGTAGTTCCCTTAGATTGCCCAGGGCTTCTGAGACCCATGTTAAAGAAGTCTGAGTCAGTCCCATGTTGGTTCCCCAGCTATCAGTCTGGGGTTCATTAGCTCCCCCTTTTTCAGGTCAGCTGTCTCTTTAGGTTTCTGTAGCCTGGTCTTGCCCCCATTTTATTATCACTCCTCCCTCTCTGTATCTGGATTCCATGAGTTTGGCTCAGTGTTTAGCTGTGGGTGTCTGCTCCTGTTTCCATCAGCTACTAGATATGGGCTCTATGATGGCAGATAAGTTAGTCATAAATCTCATTATTGGGGAAGAACATTTCAGGTAGACTTTCCACTGTTGCTCAGATTGTTAGTTTGGGTCATCCTTGTAGGTCTCTGAACATTTCTCTAGAGTCAGTTTTCTATTTGAACCTATAATGACTCCCTCTTTTATGGTATCCAATTTTTTTTTTTGTCTATTCCTCCCATGACTCAATCTTCCTAGTTCCACATGCCTTCCTCTCCTCCACTTTTCTTTCTCCTAACTCTCTCTCTATTCATTGCCCCTCACTCCCAATATGCTCAGGAGATCTTGTTTCTTTTCCCTTCTGTGAGGGACTTTGTATGAATCTCAGGTTCTTCCTTGTATTCTAGTTTCTCTGGCAGTGTGAATTATAGGCTGGTGATACTTAGCTCTATCTAAAACCCATATATAAGTGAGTACATACCATGTTCCTCTTTTTGTGTCTGGGTTACCACACTCAGAATTGTTTCTTCAAGTTCCCTCAATTTGCCTGAGAATTTCTATTATATTATTTTTTCTGCTGAGTAGTATTCCATTGTGTAAATGTGCCACATCTTCTTTATCCATTCTTCGGTTGTGGTCATCTAGGTTGCTTCCAGGTTCTTGCTATTACAAATAATGCTGCTATGAACATACTTGAACAGATGCTCTTGTTGTGGTAATGTGGATCACTTGGGTATATGCCTAAGAGTGGAATTGCCAGGTCCCGTGGTGGAGTGATTACCCTTTTCCTGAGGAACCACCATCCTGATTTCCAAAATGGCTGTACAAGTTTGCACTCACACCAGCAGCAAAGGGGTGTTCCCCTTTTCTCCACATCCTCTCCAGCATAAGCTGTCATTGGTGTTTAAAATTTTAGCCATTCTGGCAGGAGTAAAAGTGTTTCTCAGAGTTGTTTTGATTTGCATTTCCCTAATGGCTAAGGATGTTGAGCACTTTATTAAGTGCTTTTTAGCCTTTTTGATTTCCCCTATTAAGAATTCTCTCTTTAGTTCTGTACCCCACTTTTTCAGTGGGGTTATTTGGTGTTTGGTGAATAGTTTTTTGAGTTCTTTATATTATTTGGAGATCAGCCCTCTGTCAGATGTGGGGTTGGTGAAGATATTTTCCTAGTCCATGGGCTGTCCTCTGGTCTTGTCAACTGCATCCTTTGCCTTACAGAATCTTCTCTGTTTGAGGAGGTCCCATTTATAAATTGTTGATCACAGTTTCTGTGCTACTGGTATTACATTAGTCCCTGTTAAGTGTATTATGACCTTTACTCCATAATTATACTTTTACATGAATATCAATGAAAACTGAATTTTCTTTGATTTTCTGGATCAGCTTTTATAAAATCAACTACATAAGGTAAAACTTTATTAAATAGTTTTAAATATTTTCTTTTTAACCTGCCTTCTATTGTAGTAGCTCTATTCAGGAACCTCAAAACGCCTTGGATATCCTATCATTTCTTTTTGTTTTAAGTTTTCCCTTAAATTTTTGATGCATTTATTAATTTATGATATAATTTTTTATACATGTGTGTTCTATATGTCAACTTAGCACAAGGAAGAGATATCTGTAAATAAGAAACCTAAACTGAGAAAAACGGCTCTATTGAAATGATCTATAGGTAAGTCTACAAGGTATTTTCTTGGTTCATGATTGTTGTGGGAGAGCCCAGCCCATGTAACACACCTTGAGAAATAGTGCTTGCTTGTGCAAGAAAGAAAGCTGAGCAAGCCAGGAAGCAGAGCTATTCCACTGGCTCTGTTCAGTTTAGGCTTTCAGGTTCTTGCCTGTAATTACTGGTGTAACTTCCCTAGGTGATACATTGTGGTGTGGTACTTGTAAGCCAAATAAACAAGTTCTTCCCAAAGTTGCTTTTGGCCCGGGTCTTTTCAGATGAGGTTATCAGATAACCTGGAACTGGAGATACAGATGGTTGTCAGTCACCATAAGAGTGCTGGAAACTGATCCTAAGTCCTCTGCAATAGTAGCAGTGCTCTTAGCCACTGATCTATTTCTCCAGGTTCTGTTTGATTTTTACTTGAAGTATATATATTACTCAGGGTTCCCTATATTTAAAAAATTATATGATATTAATAAATATATGTATGTATATGGAATTAATTTGAATGACTTAAAGGATGTAGTTCATCTAATTCATCTAATCCAACAATGGCTGGCTATGAATAGTAAGTCCAAGAATCTAGTAGTTGCACAGGCCATGAGTGAGGCTGGGTGTCTCAGCTAGTCTTCAGTATACTCTGGAATCTTAAAGTAGATTTCATGTCAAGTGAAGTCAATGACTTGCTAGCAAGGGAAGGGCAAGCAGGCAAAGAGAAAAAGCTTCCTTCTTTCATGTTTTTATATAGGCTTCCAGCAAGTTATGTGGACCAGGTTAAAAGTATTTCTTACTACCTCACGATCTAGATTAAGTGATTGTGTCTTCCTGCCTCAAAGGTCTAGGTTAGGATTAGAGGTGGATCTACCTACTTCAAATTAAGCAAAATTTCTTCATAGGCATGTCCTACATTTTTGAATTTTAATTAATTCCAGATGTAGTTAAGTTCACAACCAAGAATGACCATCACAGTTTACTTTACTAATAATAAGCTTTCATTATAATTCCAGAAGAAGAAAAGGCGATAAAGTGCTTTATCTTTTATGTTTAAATTAAATTCAGACATTTTGCATTTTTGCTTGGGTTTTTATTTCATCATAATATAAAATTTATTTTCAACATAATGTCTCTGATGAGTTGTAGAAACAGAAAGTTTCTAGTGGGCAACTCTTGATTATTTACTATTTATGTACACAGGGGCAATGCTATGTTTTATTTTGGGGACTTGTCTTTTTTTTTTCCTCAGCACTATCATGGTAGCACTTTTGACAGCATTATTAGAATTATAAATAAATACATAAATAAATAATTCAAAAAATAAACTTTATTTAGAACAGCTATTTTCTTCTTTCTAACTTTTAAAATCCAATGAAGAAGAGACACAGGATGGTTAATATTGACTATCAATTTAGGGTGTTTTAGAACCACCTAGGTTAGCATTACTTGAGTTCTTGCTTCATATCCATAATGGACAAAATCACAAACAACCCACATCATTAACCTTAAGAATGGGCAAATAAATTATATCTATTCATAATTGTAAATATTATTTATCAAGAAAAGTTGTAGTTCTGATACAAATAAATAGGAGATGATCATGAAAGACAAGTTAAGAGAAAAATAAAACAATGACAAAATATGGTATGCTATACAATATCAATTACAATACATTTCTAGAATAGTTAGACCTAGAAAATAAAAATATTACTACAGGTTGCTTATGGCTTTAAAGGGGATATGGAAGTGATACGGGAAAATATGCTATCTTTGCACTTGTGACTTTAGAACTGATGAAGATACTTTTTATGGAAATAATATGATCAAAGACATTATATGAGAATATTATTACACTGTTAAGGGTACAATTTGTAATACCTTGACAACAAGAGCACAGACTATTTCAGTTGGGAGGACATATGAGTCTGAAGGCTGAAGACCTGTTATATAAGTAATGATGCCTTTGGTAGGTGCAGCTCTAAAGTTCTTGGGCCCTGGTGCACACACATTCACCTTGTTATTTCATCAAACTCTAATCAGGTGTTTGTGTAAAAAGATTTTGATGATGTAATTAAAGTTTCTAATTAGTTGACTCTGAGTTAATTTGAAGGAAGATTGTCTTGGGTATACCTGAACTAGTCAGTTCAGCCATTAGAAGAAGTCAGATTCTCAGAAGCAGGCATTTTTCTCCTGCTGTTCTTAAAGAAACAAGCACATATTAGCTGAGCAGGTTGTTCTGAGCACTGTAGTGCAAGACCTGAAACTAAATCTTATGCCACTGCTGTGAGAGGTGTAAGTCAGCAAGTACAGTCTTCTCATACGTCATTTGCTTAGGATCAGAATTCTAAAGCCCAATGAGCACATCAGATGACACCACAGGTTTTTATTTTCTATAAACTTTGCCCTGTGTAAGTGGTACAGCCCAGAACTCTGCATAAACAGTGAGGAAATGAATTCATGATATGTTATAAAATCAAGGTGTTTATCAGACTAAATTTTTCTTAATGTTCAAGAGATGTCTTTTTGCTTTTCTTGTTCTTGTTCATCCAGGCTGTCCATATTCTTCAGCTGATAGCACCCTTCCCTCCTCAAAGCCAGCAACTTTCTTGTATTCTGATTCTGATCTTGCAGTTTAGGACTTTCATTATATGGACACTCAAAAGTGAATTACTTTTATATTAGTTTTATTTTATTTTATTATGGTGCCAGAGTGCCTCACAAAATCATGTTTTGCCTTTGTTTTACTATTTTTGGTTGTTTCTATTTAAATTCTTCCTTTTGAAGGACTCAGTGGAAATGAAAAAAATCTTAAAATAAATCTTCCACCACTTTGCTATAATGTCCAAACTTAGATATGTTTCAGGACAATTTATAAAACTTCCATGATTATTTGTGATGGGATAAAAGTGAGACAAACTTTTTGAACTACATTCCTAATCCTTAGAAGTAACCATTGCAATTTTTAGTGGGATGTTTACTTATGTAACAGAGTACAATAGTAGAGAGAACTATATTTTCTGCAGGTCATCAAATGCAGCCTAAAAATATAAGGAATGTTTCTTTTTTTAATAGATCACTTTTAGGGTCCCTGAACTTCATGAAGATAAAAGAGCTTCCTGCTTTCTAATCAATAATGATGGGAGTGGGTGCAACAGTTCTCATGTTTATACATTTTTTTAAACTAATAGTTTGCTTGCTTGTATCTGTTTAACTTTTCATTCAGTAACAATAAGTGGCAGTTGTGTAGATACAAACTTTCCAGATAATCATGATACATCTGAAAGTATGTTTATTCTTCTATATGTATCATTGTGTGTTGTATAATATTTTGAGCTTATAGGCTTCATAGATATTATAAAACAAAGTTCAGAAAGCAGTATTCTTTTCAATTCTACCTTCTTCCCACAAAACTGTCATTTTGTTACTGCCTTTCCAATTTTATGACAACAGAAGAAATAACATAGCTTTCCAATCCTGGGTAGTGTTGTTAAATGTGTTATTTTTAGATATGAAACACTCTTCTCTCACTTTCCTTAAGGTGATAAAAAAGAGACCATGGTCTTTGGCTTCTCTGGTCTCTATGAAATGCCCTCTTGTACATATTTTCTCCTAAAAATCCTTTATCAAATAAGGACTTTGGATTTAGTTCAAAAAGATGAGACAGGTTTTCCCAACAACTACTGTCTTCTGTAATAATAATAGAATTTTATTTATTTGTTTGCTCTTCCTGGTTTTTCAGCTGGAAACTGAACATTGAGTCTCCAATATGCTAAACATGTTCTTCATCACTGAGTTAAACTGCTAACCTTCTTTTCTAAATGTAACAAAAGTCAGAGATATGGAAGAGCTAGCTTATAATCTTAGCATTCAGCCCTCAGAAAGGTCTCTATATGATCTATACAGAAATTTCAAAGCCATCCATAAATATGTATTGAGACCCTGTATAAATAATTAAAGATAATTTATTATTTCTTCTTGCAAGAGAAAAAATATTTTGAATTTCTAAGTCAACTAGTAGTATCATGAAGTTCCTTTTTGAGTATGAGTTTCATATCTCACATTTTCATTATTTTTCCATCAAATGACAGTAAGCACAATCTCTCCTTAATGGCTGCTCATCAGTTGCACTTTTAGCAACTGCTGCCATCTATATGCTACAACACATTGACTCTGCTTCTTTTCCTTATCACACAAAGATGCAGCCCAGCCACTGTGTCTAGAGAACCAATACTGAACTGCCATTGAGTGCTTTTTAGGATTGTCACTATGCCAAACACTTTCATAACTCATCCACACAATCTTTCAATACTACAGAGAAGACATAGAGACTGTTATAGTTTTGTTTTTCTGATACATTTAACTTCAAGTGAATTACTTACTATGGCACAGTTGACCTGTGTCTAAGCTAAGATGATGACTCAATTGTGATTGAATGTAAGATCTGTCATTTAAAAAACCTCAGTGAGTTACCTTGGGATACATAAAATCTCTTGGATAGAGGTTTCAAGTCTTTGTTGTATGTTGGAAATTCTTGATGTAATCATTCATTCATGCTCTTTTGGGAATACAATGACTACTATCTTCTGAATACTTACATTAAAAATACTATATTGTATTATTTTCCCTCCAATATGGATTAATATATACATATTTATCATATTCATAAATATGTGAAGAAATTTTTTCTGTCTTTCATAGGAAATATTTTTGACAATATCTCATGTGCAAGTCACTACAATTACTGCTAGAATCCAAAGAACTGTGTGGCATTATCTCCGTCATCATATCATGCAGTTCTAATTTGAAATGGCATGGGGACTATAGAGAGATAAATTAAAATTTTACTACAGTCTGAAATCAAGTTCTCTAGGAAAAGAAATGTATGTTTTAGGAATTTAAAAGATGAATTCCTATGTGCTACCCACCAGGAAAATGTGTGTATGTGTGTGTGTGTGTGTGGTGTGTGTGTGTGTGTGTCTGTGTGTCTGTGTGTTTTGTGTGTGTTTGCACACAAGCTTGCCCAGGTACAATGTGTGTGCAGAAGTCAATGTCTCTGCTGTGATAAGGTGTTGATAAGTATAAAAAACAAATAAAATAAAACATGTTCCTCATCCCTAACTTTTTTCCATCCTGTCAGTCACTCAGTCTTTAGCTCCCCTGTTGACAGACTGACACTGGATTGTACCAGTGAAATAGACATAGGAATGGTTCCAATATAGTGTTAGTATAAAGCAAAGTGTAGTCTCTGAATCCACACAAAGAATGTCACTCTTGATTTACCAGATGAGTTGTGTGAAAAAGAAAGCAAGTATATATGAGCAGGTGTGGCTCTGGTTTAAGTCCTGAATGCTTTAGGAGAAAGGTAAAATGTTTACAATGTTGGATGTTGAAAGATGGCTTCCCTGTAAGGCGTGTATACTGCTGTTTCAATGGGTCTTAGCTTGATCCTAGCACCATGTCAGGTGTCTCACAGATCAATGTAATTCCAGTATTAGGGGTCCAAACCCCTGGCCTCTAAAAGCAACAGCACACCTAAATGCCTGGAAACAGACCCACATATATACACTTAATTTCAAATAATAAGTATTTAAAAGGTTTAGAGAATAATCTGCACACACACACCTGATGTAGAATAATGCTCACTTATTATTTATTTTAAATGATAATATCAGTTTGAAACAAGATAGAATCAAACTCAAGTTTTCTTGTGAATTCACAATAATTACACGTAGGAAAAAATAAAAATTAATACTAAATTTTATGTTAAAGTCTGAGTGATAGCCATGGATTTTAGAGAACACAGATCAGACAGTTACAGAAGAGGCAAGCTGAAATCTCTGGGTGGATCCCGGATCTAGCTGACCCTGTGTCCTGTCCCCATCAAGAGTGCTCTTGGAGCTGTGATACACCCCTGTCCACCCAAAACTAGGAGCCTGCCCTCCCCCAACTCTCTGCTCTACCCTGCCCACTGTCCCTTCAGGAGGCATCACATCCCTTAC
This sequence comes from Cricetiscus sungorus, assembly GCA_030556225.1. Classification (NCBI taxonomy): domain Eukaryota; kingdom Metazoa; phylum Chordata; class Mammalia; order Rodentia; family Cricetidae; genus Cricetiscus; species Cricetiscus sungorus. The sequence goes on from JANBXA010000600.1 coordinate 39,691,191, forward strand.
TTTAAGCTCTACTACAGAGCTATAGTTCTGAAAACAGCCTTGCATTGGCACAAAAATAGACAGGTAGACCAATGGATTGAATGTAAAATCCTGATATTAAACCACACACCTATAAAGACCTGATTTTTGACAAAACAGCTAAAAGAATACACTGGGGAGAGGGAAGCATCTTCAACAAATGGTGCTGGCACAATTGGATGATGGTGTGTAGAAGACTGCAAATAGACCCATGTCTATCTCCATGCACAAAACTCAAATCCAAATGGATAAAAGACCTCAACATAAAACCCGCCACACTGAACCTATTAGAAGAGAAAGTAGGAAGATCTTTTGAACAAGTTGGTATAGGAAACCACTTCTTGAACATAACTCTAGTAGCACAGACACTGAGATCAACAATTAATAAATGGGACCTCCTCAAACTTAGAAGCTTCTGGAAGGCAAAGGACACAGTGAACAATACCAAACGACAGCCCACAGAAAGGGAATAGATTTTTATCAACCCTACACCTGACAAAGGCCTATTCTCCAAAATATAAAAAGAACTCAAGAAACTTGTCAACAAAACACCAAATGACCTTATTAAAAAATGGGGCACAGAATTGAAGAAAGAATTCTCAATAGAGAAAATCAAAAAGGCTGAAATACACTTAAGAAAGTATTCAACATCCTTAGCTATCAGGGAAATGAAAATCAAAACAACTTTGAGATACCATCTTATTCTTGCAAGAATTACTAAAATTAGAAACACCAATGACAACGTATGCTGGAGAGACTGTGGAGAAAGGGGAACACTCCTCTACTGTTGGTGGGAGTGCAAACTTATACAGCCATTTTGGAGATCACCATGGCAGTTACTCAGGAAAATGGGAATTAGTTTACCACAGGACCCAGCAATTCCCCTGTTAGGTATATATCCAATTGATACACATTCCTGCAACAAAGACATGTGCTCAACTATGTTCATAGCAGCATTATTTGTAATAGCAAGAACCTGGAAGCAACCTAGATGCCCCTCAACTGAAGAATGGATAAAGAAGATGTGGCACATATACACAATGGAACACTACTCTGCAGAAAAAAATAATGGAATCTTGAAATTCGCAGGCAAGTGCATGGAACTTGAAGGAACTTTTCTGAATGAGGTAACCCAATCACAGAAAGAACATGGTATGTATTCACTCATATGTGGATTTTTAGACCTAGAGCAAAGGATCACCAGCCTATAAATCACCTTACTAGAAGAAATAGGATAGAAAGTGTATTCTATGAGAGTCACATATGGTCCCTCACAAATGGTGGACAGGACAAGTCTCCCAGAGCACATGGGAAGTGTGGCGGGGCAGTGAATGGAGAGAGAACTAGGAGAAAGGGAAGGGGAGGAGAAGAAAGCACATGTAACTAGGAAGATTGAGTCAGGGTAGGAATAGAATACAGAAAAGGGAGAGAGAGACAGAACATAAAAGAGGGAGCCATTATTGGTTTGAAGAGAAAACTGAACCTAAAGAAAAGTCTAGAGACCTACAAGACTGAATCAAACTAACAATTTAAGCCACCCTGGAAAGGCTAGCACCAATGCCCTTCCCTGATAGTGAAATCATCAACTAACTTATCCACCATCATGGAGCTCTCATATGTTTGTTTTCTTATATTTTGCTTATATGCAGATCAAGTTGGTTTAGTAAAAGAATTATTACCAACTAACAATGGGTTAAATAGGTCACATGATGGGTTTCATATTTTGCTTTTACAAACTTTCTATGTGTAAAAAAGATGAGTTTCAGCAACACAGATGTTGTGATAAGGAACTAGTAACAGGAAACAAGATGAACTCCCAAAGGCTTTGGATATTTGAATTCTTTAACTCATATCCACATCAACAAATGTGAAACTAATGTATTAGATGACTAGACAACTAAGAAACAAAGCATACACCACTTATCCTGAATATTAAGTTCACTGAAACAAGACCCCAAATTCGGCTAGACATTTTAATAAGGATATTCAATTCTTTAAGAAACTCCCATAAGGCAAAGGACAACAAGACAAAACAGCAGCCACAGAAGGGGAAAAGCGCTTGACCAACCCCACATCTGACAGAGGGCTGATCTGCAGCTAGTCACCAAAACACCAATTAAAAAATGTGGTATAGAACTAAACAGAGAATTCTCAATAGAGGAGCCTAAAATGGCTAAAAGACACTTAAGAAAGTGCTCAACATCCTTATTTATCATGGAAATGCAAATCATAACAACTCTGAAATACCATCTTACTCCTGTCAGAATGGCTAAAATAAAAAAAAAAAATCAAAGTCAGTTTATGCTAGAAAGGACATGGTAAAAAGGGAACAGCCAACCACTGCTTGTAGGAGTACAAACTCATACAGCCACTTTGGAAAACAGGAGGTTGGTTTCTCAGGAAAATGGGAATCAGTCTACCACAAGATCCAGAAATTCCACTCTTAGGCATATACCCAAAAGATGTACATTCATACAACAAGGAACTCTGTTCAACTGTGTTCATAGTAGCAATATTTGTAATAGCCAGAAAGTGAAAGTAACTTAAATGCCCTAAAATGCGGTACATTTACACAATGGAGTACTACTCAGAGGGGAAAACAAAACAAAACCAAACAAAACAGACAAAAAACAAGTGAATCTTGAAAGTTACAGGCAAATGGATGGAACTAGAAGAAACCATCTTGAGTAAGGTAAACCAGTCACACAATGACAAGCATGCTATGTATTCACTCACATTTCAATTATATACATAGAGCAAATGATTGTCAGACTACAATCCACACTTGCAGAAAACCTAAGAAACTATAGGACCCTAAGAGAGAAATACATGGTCCTCCAGAGAAAGGGAAGGGACAAGATCCCCTGAGAAAATTGGTAACTGGGGTGGGAAGGGAGAGGGAGTCAGGAGAAAGAGAAAGGGAGAAAAGGAGGGGGGAGGAGGACATGAGGGAGCAGAAAGACTGAATCAGGGAAAGAATAGAGGAGAGCAAGAAAAGAGATACATAATAGAGGAAGCCATTCTAGGTTTAAAGAGAAATCTGGCACTAGGGAAATGCCCAGAGATCTACAAGGATGACCCCCACCTAACAATCAAAGCAATAGTGGAGAAGCTATCATAATTGCCTTCCCTGATAATGAGATTCATGACTACCTTATCAGCCATCCTAGAGCCTTCATCTAGTAGCAGATGAAAGCAGAAGCAGATACCCATAGTTAAACACTGAACCATACTCCTGGAAATCAGTTGCTAGAGAGGAGGGATTAGTAAATGGGTGAAGACCAGGTTGGAAGCAAATGGGTCAAGACCAGGCTGGAGAAACCCACAGAAACAGCTGACCTGAACAAGGGGGAGCCCATGGATCCCAGACTGATAGCTGGGAAACCACCATAGGACCAACTCAGACCTCCTAAACATGTGTCTCAGTTAGGACGCATGGGTAATCTATGGGGCCTCTGGTAGTAGATTAGTATTTATTCCTAGTATACAAATGGACTTTGGGAGCCTATCCGGCAAAGAGGGATACTTTCTCAGACTGACATACTTTGAAGACTTACCTGGAAGACCCCACCCTCCAAGGGGAGCAGAATGGTATGGGGATCAGGGGAGGAGGGGAGGGAAAAGAAACTGGTATTGACATGTAAAAAAAATGATTGTTTCTAATTTAATAAAAAAAAAGAGGAAAAATAATTATAAGAAATGTAAGAAAAAAAGAAATGCAAATACTTGCTGGAAAATAAAAAAATAGCAATAAATATGATTAAATATAAGATATATAGTGTTTACAATGAACCCAAGAAATAAGGGATCCTTGGTAACTACTCTTCCACTGAGAAACAGCCATAACTTAATGTTCTTATATTTTATAGATCGCTTGTAACATTGATAAAAATTCTGAGAAGTATAAAGACACAATTAAATTAATATATACTTTTACTAGACAGTGGCTATGTTAGAAAAATTATTATAGCAATAAGCATTTATTTCTATACCTTAGTTGCTATCTAAATAAAAGAGTTGCTCCTATTCCCATTCTGGACCAGTAGGTCTTCGTGGACATTCCCTTCACTACTCTTTCAATTTCCTGGGTTTCTCCTTCCAATGGCTGTCCTTTTGTCCACTGGCCCATTAAATTCTAGTTAGAAATTTAGTGAATCATGTGAAAGACTGTTTATAGAGCAATGTGCAAGGCCTGAATATAATATCTGTCTCTGTGTACACTTTCTATTGGTTGTAAGGTTTAGATATGAGGTTGATCTTTCTCTATGCTCGTTCTACTGACTATAATTGTCAGTAGATCAACATCCCCAGAGGTCTTTGAAAGCATCTACGAATAACCACAAACCACTTTAATTAGAACCGTCCTCTTCCTAAAGCTATGCATCCTGCATCCTGGTTTTGCCTTGCCCCACATCCTCTGTTGACTAGAAAATCTTGATAGCATTTATAGATATAAATGTAATGAAAAGTGTCCACTTCTTCAAATCCTTTCTTAAAAATATTTTTTCATGCAATATATTTTGATCATAGTTTCCCTCCCTTGTTCCCTTACATATCTTCTCATAATTCCACCCATCTAACTCTATACCTCCCTTCTCTCTGTATAGAAAACAATCAAGCCAATATAAACATAAAAAACAGGAAAAGCAAAAAAAAAAAAAACCCACAAGAAATGCATACACAGGTAGACAGATATATCACAAAAACCCATAAAACCATAAATGGAAAGCTTAATACTCTAGATAAACCAGCAAGATACAAAACAGCCAATGTAATCTCCAAAACTTCCACTGAGTTTGTTTTGTATTGGCCATTTTCTGGGCATGACCTTAAGTGTGGTTGGATTGAAACAAACTATTTTTCCTTTATGACTAGTTGACCCTTGAAGATAAATTATGGGTTAGAGATAGGGATTCATATCCATTTCTCCACTTAACACAGGGATCCTATACAGAGTGTACCCATGAAGACTATGTGTATGCTGCCACAGTTTCAGTGAATTCATATGTATGCTGGTCCTGTTGTGTCTGGAAGGCACCATTTTCTTGCTGTCTTACATCCCCACTGGCTCTTATTATCTGTCCCCTTCTTCTTCTGTAGAGCTCCCTCACCCCTGCAAGGGAGAGGTTTGATGAAGACATCCTATTTAGGATTGTTTATCCAAGGCTTCTCACTCTTAGAACATTGCACAGTTGTGATTTCCATCTGTATTTATTCCCATCTACTGCTGGAAGGAGCTTCTCTGAAGATGGCAGAGAGACACTTAATAAGTATAGCAGAATATTCTTAAGAGTCATTTTATTGCTTAATTACTTCAGTGCAACTATGGTATTTTGTTTTCTTTAAGTGTTTTCAGCAGCATCCTAGAGAAAAGATGAAATCCTTCCTGTTAGAGAGATTTGAGCTTTTAATATCCCAGCCATATCTTAGACATATTTATGAATTCCAGTGCCAGACCCACAGTGTCCAACATGGTAGCCAGCAGTCACATTCAGCTACTGAGTACTTAAAATAGTGTTAGTATTATATATTGAAAATATTAAACACACATCATACTTGGTCTGACCAAGTGAGTTTAGAAAAAGTGTAGGGGGCAGGTAGGGAAACAAAGAATCTCCCTGAAAAAGGGAAAAGAATAGATTTTAAGGACAGCTATACCAGGTAGAAGTAATTTTATTGGGAAACATGAAGCCAGAAGTGACTGGTTGATATAATTTTAACTTTAGCTGGCTCACCAAATTGTGTCAGATTCTTAGAGACCACATTTTATTTATCATTACTCCTGCTGATCAATAAACTTCAAATGCTAGTTAGCAAGTAGAGAAGAAACCGGAAAGATATAGATATGTCTGAAAAACTTTAGAACAAACACTTTTTTATTCTGCAATAAATAAATCTACTTTATTTCTGAATGAGATCCTTGAACCACCATGGATTTTTCTACACAAAACATTAACAGTTTCATTGAAGGAGTGCTCTTATTTATCATCAGAAGTTACAATAAAAGGTTATTGAGAAACCACTCGAGGGGGAAAATGTCATTGAGAAGAGATGTTTTTGTGTTTGCATTTAATAGAATCAGTTTTAAATTTATATGAGGTATAAGAAATATAGAGTACAAGTCTATGCATTTTTCATATCACCTAAAACCTGGAAAATTGTTTGATTCACCTTGTTTTTAAAGTTTACTTTTCATTGTAAATGTATTACTTTCAGATTCCTGTTTATTTTTTTATATATATTCTTGTTTTGACATATGTCAGCAGATAACTCAGGCCCATTTTAACACTGAAGTCCTCTTACTTCAGTATCTCAAGTAGCGTAGATACAGACCTGTGCCAACATATCCAGCAAGATTTGTTTTTTAAAGTGGAACAGTGAAAAGGATAGCATTTGAATTTAAAATTGTAAGCAAAAAAAAAAAAAAATCTCCCTGATTTTGGCCCAAGACAAGATGTTCATAGGATATTGACTCCATTCTCAGAGTTTAGTCTTGGAAATGCCACACAAGCGAGATGGAAGGTGATAGACTTTAAAATATTAAAAATTTGAGGAAGCCCTATGGAGTCTGATGGCACCCCATGCCCCGCAGCGTAACTGGCCACCTGATCAATAAGAAGAGGGCCAGAGACAGGCACAGATGACAAACAGAGAAAAGAAAATACTGATCAGTTTTTCTTATCCACATATTTTTGATATTATTACTGCCCACCTGTCCCAAACAAAGAATAAACAACAGAATAAAGAAGAGAGGGAAGTTGAGATACCTAAACTATGTTGTGATGGATAAGTAGTAAGGTTAGAACACCAGTACTTGAGATTTGATTAATTTTTGTCTTTAATAAATATGTCTTCACATGTCTATGTTTTGGAACACATGAAAGTAAAACTTTATTAGCATTAATATTTTAACTCCTCTAAGATGCAAAATACAAAATTCACATATATAATCATTAGCATGAATACATACTGGTGGTAGCATCTGAAATAGGAATGAAGAAGAGAATGCCATGTATAGCAGTTAAAATTTTCTTTAACCAAAAGAGAGATGACTGTCTCTATAATAAAAAGTATAACACAGTGATGAAATAAAGAGGACACAAAATTATGGGATGATAACCTTGCTTATGCATCATAAGAATAAGTATTAAAGATGTTCGTTTCTTCCAAAACAATCAAGAGATTCAATCAATTTCTATGAGAATACCAAACAATTAGAACACAATCGTAAATTTGTATGGAACCACAAAACAAAACAAAACAAAACAAAAAGGAGCAAATGTAATATTGACCAAAAAGCAAAGTGTGGCATGCTGTACTACCTGACTTCAATATGTACTATCAAACTACAAGGAATTAAACAGCAGGGGATTAGTTTAAGTATAGACAAAGATCTAAGACGAATGGCAGCAAACCTATGTGTAAACACATGTCTACAACCAAATGATGTTCAATCTAGCTGCTAAGAACATGCCTTGGAAAAAAGATAGGTTTTTCAACAGTAGTGGAGAAACTAAATATCTATGTGGAGAAAAATAAACTAGCTCTCACCTATTATCCTCTCATTTAGTTGATAAAGTGTTATATGTGAAACCTTTAGCTATAAAATATCTAGGAGAAAAATGGAAGTGTTTTTGAACCTTGGATAGTAAAATCCATGAGGAATAATGAAAAAAATGATAAATGAAGTTATTAAAATGAATAAGCCAATGAGGTGATCCAAAGAATTGAAAATCAACTTTTTAAATAGTTCTCTATATTTGCACTTGTTAGTCCTTTGATAAGGGTTTAATACCCTTAGTGGGTGAAGACTCCAGACTCGGCAGCAGAAAAAGTGAAAACAAAGAATTTAACTAACCAAATTTAAACAAACAAAATCCAAATGAAAACAAATAAGACAACACAACAAACAGGTCATGGGAAGAAGCACACATTTATTAACAGAAAATATCAGAAATGATTTTAGCAGTGAACTGGAGAAAAAGTTCTTATATAAGTTGAAAACTATAAGCATAATATGGAACCTGGCAGACTGTATTATATTTAAATGAAGAAACCACATTTTCATAAGATTTCATTAATGGAGTATAAATTTAAAAATAAGTAAAATTATAAAAGCTTCAGAGTACATGATATATATATATATGTGTGTGTGTGTCTGTCTGTGTGTGTGTGTGTGTGTGTGTATGTGTATGTGTGTGTATATATATATATATATATATATATATATATTTATCGAGAAGTGTTCATGTAGAATTTCTAACATTATTTATTATTGGTATATCATATACACTGGAAAACATTACCCTATATGTCTTATAAATTAACAATTAGGTGGAAAAGTTACTAAAATAATCAACAAAGACTACCAAACAACACTTTTACATTGGGTTATAGAACCCAAATATTGAGGATTGTGGCTGTAGGGACTGGTTCCTCTATGGGATAACCAGAGTATGTCTTTGTGTGATTTGATTAATTAAATAGGAAGTAACATATTCAAGGCCTTTATGTAAAACCTGAAATATTTAAACACAAATGTTATACATTTTTCCATATGCTATAAATTACAAATAAAACATTTATAATACTTAATGCAATAAACGACTATATACATAGTTTTTATACTCTGTTGCTTAAGAATAATAAAAATACATAATTAGCACAGATGCAATTTTATTTTAACTTGTATTATTAATAAAACTTTTACTATACTTATAAATATTAAAAATATATGTATGATTGATGCACCATATCATATTTTATGTATGTATACTTTGCACAGAATCTTAAGTGTATCTGTCACTTCAAAGATGTCATTCTTTACAGTAAAAATTTTCCAGTTATATTCTTCTAGCTTTGATAAATACATACTATAAATTTTTTATGATTTCGCCCTTGTTTGGAAATTATTAAAATATATTGATTTAAGAACATTTTCAATTATGAGTCAGGTGACTCACAATTGCAGAAACATATATACAGCTGGTTAGATACTATATTTTCTTTTGACAAATATGACAAATACACATTTTCATTAAAGCATTAATGAGTCTTCTCAAATATATGATCATCTGGCTGTATTCTATCAAGAGGTAGCCAAAGTATCTTTCTTCATGATGAAATCATGTTTAAGATGCTAATTTTACAATACCAAGCTTGGTGTGTTTCTTTTGCTTCGTGTATTAGATTCCTTCTCATTGATCTAGTAGCCTTTACTCTTTTCTGCTTTTTGCTGTCTTTACTCAAAAGTAAACTGAAAAAATTAGGGACAGCAGCACACACACCAAGCTAGTCATAAAACCTTTATCTATAATGCTGTACTAACAAAATATGTTAGGGCAATAGTGGCACAAAATTGTCAAAGTACCAACAAAACTTATTTCACTTAAGGCCCACTCCACATGTAGAATCCTGACCTAACACTGCTTGGGTGACCAAGAATCTGAAACCAGATAGCCCAGGACCCTAGGACAAAGCCAAATAATACTGGTTTAAACTCAAAATGATGTCATGATAAATGACTTCTAATGGTATTCTGCTATACTCACAGATCAGTGTCATGTTCTGTGATCATTAGAGAAGCTCCCTCTTAAGCACGTAGTTGTGAATATTGAGGCCCAATTCCAGAAACTCTGTAGTGAGTGAGAAATCTTGTGCATGTCAGCACTAAATGGGATCTCTCACCGCTCAGCAAATTCAGCAGAATAGAAGGCAGAGTGTGAGAGCCATCGGGAATAATGAACACCAAAAAACAATACTCTATAAGTCAGCAAGAGTAAAACTCATATGAACTCTCAGAGACTAAAACATCATGCGTGGAGCCTAAAGGAGTCTGCCCCATGTCCTCTGCAAAGGAATTATGGCTTCCAGTGAAGTATTTTTATGGGATTCCTGAGTGTGTAAACAAGAGAGACTCTGAGTCTTATTCCTTCTCTTGGGCTTTTTTTCTTCTGTTGAGTTGTCTTTTCCAACTTCACTGTAATAGCTTTTGTTTTGCTTATTCTATTCTATTTTGTTGTATTTTTGAAAAGTGGATAAATGAGTGAAGAAAATCTAGCCACCAAGGTAAAGACTAATAACTGTCTTTTATACCTTCGGCAAAAACTAATTTCTCCAGACTTTAGATTTTATTATTATTATTATTATTTTATGTTTTTTTCTGTTCTTTTTCTTCTGTTTTTTAAATTTAAGTAAAAACCAATTCTATTTTACACGTCAATCCCAGTTCCCTCTCCCTCCCCTTCTCCTCTGTCCCTACTGACCTACTAACCCATCCCCTTTCTACTCTCCAGGGAGGGTGAGACCTTCAATGAGGGATCTTCAAAGTCTGTCACATCATCTGGAGCAGGGTCTAGACCTTCCACCATGTGTCTATGCTGAGAGAGTATCCCTCTAGGTGAAATGGGCTCCCAAAGTCCATTTGTACACTATTGATAAATACTGTTCCACAATAGACTGGCCCCATAGACTGCTCAGGCCTCCTGACACCCATGTTCAGGTGGTCTGGGTCAGTTCTATGGCGGTTTCACATATATCAGTCTGGTGTGTGTGCTCTTGTTCAGAGTTTGGTAGTTTTCTGTTCATTTGTTTGTTTTGCTTTGTTTTTAATTTTGTTAACTTTTTGGGTGTTCTTTTATTTTCCTTTCTTTTTTCTGGGGATTTGCTGTTATTTTGGGTTTTTGTTTATTTTTTGAGAAAGAACTTAACATTGGGTTGGTAGGGAGGGGGAAGGACATGTAAGGATTAGGGCAGCAGAAGTATGTGGTCAAAATCATATTTAAATCTAAGTTCTTCCAAATAATAAAACACATAATAAGTAATAATTTTGCAAGATGTCCTCATGTGAAGGATCTCATTTTTCAAATAGGCATATCATAGCATACCTCAAAGGAAAGTGATAACCCTTTCTCCAAAATGCTGCATTCTCAGAGGGTTCTTTCTTGGTTATGTATTTTAATATACATAACAAAATGCAATGATCTACCCTTTTAACATATAGGCATACCATGCCATACCACCTTGGGAAAGAGTCATATTGGTTTTGTCTTTACAAATGACACTCAGGTGAGTCAGCTACTGTCATGTATCTCACAACTCATCTCAGGAGGCATACAACAGCTCTTTCCTAACTTATCTGGCTTCTGTAGAGTTGTCTTTTCTTTTCTACTGCTTTGATAAAACAAGGACCACAAATAAATTTGGAACGATAGCGTTTATTTCATTTTATTCTTTACATACATCATCAGGTAACAAAGAGCAGTAGGTAAATGTCAAATCCTGGAAGCAGAAGCACTATTTACCAGCTTGACTTTTTTGCAGCTTGAGTTCATACACAGCCTAGGACTACCTACCCAGGCATGCCAGTGCACAAATCGGTCTGAACAGTCACTTATAAATCATCAATTAAAAAAAATATCTCATAGGCATGCTCACTGGGTAATCTTAGAGACACATTTCCTCAAGTGGTCTTCACTCTTCCTCATCATTCTAGGTTGGTCAAATTGACAAATACTAACCAGCACATGTACACAACAGTGCTTGCTGAAGACAAATACATAATCATCTTAGTACATACTTACTTAGATATCTATCATGACTCTACAAATAACTTCTGGACATTGCATACAACATCAAAATATACAAAGTATAATGTAATATAGTGTGGCAGAATAAAATCTAAGTCTACCTCTTCTAGATTTCCTCTCTTCCTCACTTTTTGCATCACTGGCTACCTGTCAACAGTCTAAATATGCCTCCTTTCCTCTCCTTTTCAGTTAAAGTACAACTTAGGTGGTACCATGACAACCTAAGTTCCAGAGCTTTCCTACTGTGAATTTCTGTAAGTTCTTGCAAAGTCAAATTTCATCTCACGATAAATAGTCTCAAATCCCAGGAAAAGTTCAAGTATTGTGTGTAAATTTTTTGAATATTTCATAGAATATAGCATGTCATTTCAGACCGCTGAACTTATAACTCTCATGTCTATGCAGAAGATAGTTACATTTTATGTTCTAAATCATTTTAAATGTTAAGCAGTGCTAGAGGATTTTAAAATGCAATGCCAATTAAACATGAAAAGCCATTATATTAACTTTTAGAAGTATTTACATTATCACTCGAGTAGTGGTGCTTGTGCTAGAAGCTCATGTGGATAATAAAATCCACATATATTTTACTAAGAGATTGAAATTGAAGCTGCTTCCTCACCCACTTCTTTCATTTGTGAAACACTAGTAGTTATGGATTTTTTCTTATTTTTTTGTGGAAGTGATTACTGAAAACTAATCTTGACCCTTAACAGTTTTGTATCATTTTTTAAACCACTAAATCACTACTACTACTAATACTGTGAACTCCAGGAGCCCCAACCATTGTGATGTGTAGCTATGCCTACTACTATATTAAAACACTGTTTTGCATAGGAGAGTAGTGTCACATGACTATGTAAATGTATCACAGAAAATAAAATGGCCCAGGGACAGATATTGGGGTTCAACTTACATGCTGAAGATCCGAGAGGAAAAGCAGCCAAGCTAGTTGCTGATACCTCTACCCAGGCTAAAACAAGCATGCCCTCAATGTGACTGGAGACTAAATGCCTGAGCATGACTGGAAAACATAATGCTCCAGACTGAATATCTGACTCTATTTTATATACCTCTCTAGAGTTGGAATTAAAGGCATGGGATCCCAAGAGCTCAACTTTCCTTTGTGTGAGCTGTTACTCTTTTAGACGGATTCAATCTTATGTAGCTCTAGGTGGTCTTGGACTCACAGAGATGTATGTATCTGCCTTTTTCTCCTGAGTCCTGGGATTACAGGTGTGTGGCAGCACTGCTCAGTTCTATAACTAATTAGTATGGCTGGCTTTGCATTATGACCCTTCAGGCAATCTTTATTAAATTATAAATAATGTATCATTATATGCAAATAAAGGTGGAATTCTTATGAGATTCAGGAAGATAATGAAACATATAAGGCTTAGTAACATTACAAAAGTTATGATATTTCAATCATAATTGCAATCACAACATCTCCCTGATGGGGGAAATCTTATGTATATATGTTTGTCTTATTGGTTGATGAATAGAACACTGTTTGGCTAGTAGAGGCAGAAAAATAGGTGGCACAAGGAGATGAGGAGAATGCTAGAAAGAGAGGCAGAGGATGTGAGAGGGGACACTATGTAGAGATTGGGAAGATAGGACATGCCAGGAATTCTCTGGTAAAATAGGGCCATGTAGAAATACATAGTTATGGGTTAATAATTAAGAGAGAGCTAGCCAGTAAGAAGCCCTAGCCACTGGCCAACAGTTTAATAATTGATATGTCGCTGTGTGTTTATTTGGGGCTGAAAGGCAGCTCGATTTGGTGGGACAAAATACACCAGCAACATCTCCCTTTGGGTGCTTATGTAATGTATCTGCTTTGAAGTCATTCATTGTCTTTGAAGCAACCTCACAGCTGTGCTCATTTGTGGAACCACCCCCCATAAACCGCATAATATTTTCATGCTATATTTCATGGGCACTGTTATATTTTGTTCTGTTGTTGTTATGCTATGGGCTTATTATATCTCCCTGGGAAAAGCCATGTAACAGTTGTGTTCATCCCTCCAAGAAGAAAGGGTATAAATATTCCCCTGATTAAAAGTTCTCTCCAGTTGTAGATCTTAATTCTAACATCTTTCCAGAGTTTCAGGAAACAATGTGATAGGAAGAGAATGCTAAGGAAAACAATCTAAGGGCAATATTATACTTAGACCCCCTGGGATCTTGTCCATGTTTCTTACTGTCACAATTGTCTATTGTTCTCCTCTTCCACACACCTCTTTTCCTTCTAGTACTAACTATTTTGCCTCCATAACCTTCACCCTGCAACTGTAGTTTTCAATCAGTGGTTTCACATAACTTGTTTCTCTCTTCCTTGAGTGAATTGTTCAACATTTATATTCCACCCATCTCCTAAACAGCCACAGAATCCATAATACCCTTTAAATTAAAACTGGATTTCACAAACTAGCTTTTAATTTTGCAGTATGTGTTATTTTTCTTTTTCCATTGGAAGCTACAGTTCCCCCTAAGCCTTAACACTAGTCTAAGACTTAAAAGCATCCTTTATATTGTCCTTGAGGAACATTTTGCTTTTTAATGACAATATTCAGAGAGAATTCCCTTAATTTTCGATACTTTAGAAAATGCAGCATCTCTCTGATCATTTACCTGAGGACTACTTTGCCAGTCTGAAAAACTGTAATCTGAATTTGCTGACTATCCACACACATACAGTATCTCCACAGCATAGGATACATAATGTTACTGACTTGATAAATAACTCAGATCCAGTGGTTCTAAAAACAAGTTTTACCAGATGTGTTTAGGATTGTCTATATGCAACAACATGATCACTTCTTTTCACAAATGGATGGAACAGCACCACTAACAAAAAAGCTCATAAGAATTCCAAGAAGCATCCATGATGCGATTATCTCTATGACCCTGGGTAGTCCCTAATGAGGCATAACTTATTTGTGGCAGCTATGTCTTTTGCTATCTGTCTTATTCTTGAACTGGAACCTTTCATCTGGCAAATCTAATTAGCTCTTATCAAACCTTTAACCAGACTGCCTTCTTTTCCCTCTTGATTACTCTATTACATTTGTTTTAAATTTTCAGGTACTAGATGAGATGAAAGGTCTACAAAAGCATGTTAGGACAACAAATTAGTCATCTAATCTGAGCTCCCAAATGAGGCTGTGAGAATCTTTTCTCACCATTTTCTAAAAAAGCCTCATGATAAAAGGCTAAAACATGGAGAGAAATCTTGAGTGCTGCAGCTGATCATGAACAGTGTGAGCAATCATTCTCCAGGAGCCACAGCTACATAAAGCCATTAAGGAGTTGTATAGTACTTCTCTATCTTACAGGAAATATCCAAGATTGTGTATAATATAACCCAAAAGATTAATCTTGATGATTGAGAAATATATACTCTCCAAAGTTCAGTCCTTCATAATCATTTAGAATTGAAAATGATTCAGGCTTCTCTAAGGGCAGTTGAAGAGTGGGTCTATGCAGCTTCTGCAATGTACTTTCATTATTTTCCCCAATGTTTATGTCAGCATTAAAAATATTCAGATTGCAAATTGGAAGCTTTGTTATGTGGCTTGCTATGTTTTCACTCACCAATTTCAATGAAGATAATTCAGACTTCCTTTACAAGATTTAGTTGTTAACACTCTGAGTACAGATCTTGGTTTTAATTGCTTATTTATCTTTTAACAGCCACTATTGTAATTTTACTATTAGATGATTGCTTTTGTCTTTGCCTGCCTGGTTGTTAAGATCCTACATTTTTTTCTGTTATCTACATAAGGCACATCTGGTGTTGAAGGGTAAGAGGAAGTTGATACAGGGAGTGTACCCATTTTGGACCAGCACTTATACCAGGATGAACTTCAAAGTGACTCTTACTCCAACACCAATTGTAAGTTCTGTCCTGTGTCAGGAGAAATGACAGAGAAGAATTCCCAGTGTGCTGGAAAAAGTGCTCTGTCATACCCTAGCTTAGTTTTTCCATGTCAGTGACTGCTTTAAAAGGCACAAATTGTACATCAAT
Organism: Cricetiscus sungorus; assembly: GCA_030556225.1. Lineage (NCBI taxonomy): Eukaryota > Metazoa > Chordata > Mammalia > Rodentia > Cricetidae > Cricetiscus > Cricetiscus sungorus. The sequence continues at coordinate 39,706,830 of JANBXA010000600.1, forward strand.
GGAGATTTCCCATCAAAAAGATATATCAAATATATAGTTTCATAATTCAAATGACAATATTAGAAAGGAATCTTGCTGTATGCTATTTATTCTGTTCATTTTTTTCTAACAAAGCACTTTGCTAATGGAAAATAGGAAATAGTCACAATCCCATCTGCTTTTCCTGGGCATAGAAATATTCATTAATAATGTTAATTGGCACTATCATTCAAGTTTTTAATTTTATACCCTTTAGACAAATATTTTAAAATAATTTAATTTTCACACAGGAAAGGATTTTTTAATAACATAAATTTAAATAGATGTCAACAGTTAATAGGAAAATTCAAAAGACAGAGAATGAAGCAGAATTATAGAAACTCACTCTTCCCTCATTTTTAATAACTGTGTCCATACCCCAAGAAGTTGAGAGAGATGGACATAAGGACAAGCGATGACAGATGCCAACTATTAAGAGTAACCTGGAAAAACGTGGCATGCCCTCCAAGGGAATAGAATAGTACAGGATTCCAAATCGATTGATGTAGCTCTGGCTGGTGGGTTGAAAGTGAGACTCCACACCATACCAGATATAAATATTAACCACAAGAGATGAAACTGTCTCTCATGGTTTCAGTGCATGACACTGAAAACACGTTTGCTGCCAAGTGGGCACATTTTTCTACTTGGTGTAGGTGAGTCTATTAGAAAAGTTTCTTTGTAGCTTGCAAAATTGCTTATGCTTCTGAAGGTAGGGATATAGAACAAAAAGTGAATGGCAACCCATGGGAGAGCTAGGAGTAGAAAGGGAGACAGGGAAGACCTGGCAATTATTGTTACCAATTTTAAAAACTTGGGAAGTAAAAACCGGCTATAAAATCATTCAAGAAAACCGTTGAAACTTTATAAATTAAAACTGCTTCAAGCTATTCAGGACCATTTCTTCACAATCTCTTGTTGATGGTGAATCCATACCTCTGCCCCAGTAAACTCCTCCCCCCCCCAAATTTGGAGCAAGGTCTCCAGCAAAAAGCAGGCTGTTTCTTTACCCATGTACATAAAATACCTTGAGATTTCCATGTTTATTTGGTCTGTCCTATCTTTATTAAGGTTCCTGTGCCAAGAAAACTTATTAAACAAATATATATTTTTCTCCTTTTAATTTGCCTTTGTTGGTTTTTAGTTCCATACAAAATCCCTGAGGGGTTGATCAAATCTTACTTCTCTGGAGTTGCAAGGTTTGTTTTTGTTTTGTTTTTTAAATTTTTTGGTTGTTTCTTTCATTTTTGTTTCTTTGGTTGGTTGGTCCTCTGGCTTGACTATTTTATTTTTAAATTGAGCTGTTTTCTTATAACCAAGTAGTTTGAGTTCCTTATATATTGTTTTCAGTTCCTCACCTAATGTATTTTTGCCTCTGGTTCCCCAGATATGAGCATTTTCTCTTACCATTACTTTTTACTTTGCTGTGCAGATTTTGCTTAATGTACTTTATTTGGCCTCCTATGTTTTTGTTGTTGTTGTTGTGTTGTTTTATTTTTTGTTTTATTTTTGATGACATTTTTCTTCTTTCTGTATATTCTATATACACATTTCTATCAGTTTTAAACCTCAATATAATCATAAAGCTATTAGTATGTCTCACTAGCCAAAACAGAGACATCAATTTAACACAATTATAGTTCTCAAACATTCCTTTAATTACATTCTCAGCTGATACTGGAGGATTCCTGGTTTTTTTAGATATTTAGATGGATTATAGTGTCACAAAGCAAGAGAATGTACAAAGACATACAGATAGAAGAAAACACAGGAGAGTATCAGCCAAGCCTTTCTCCCCATCACCAAGCCTTGACTATGGGTGAGTTTAGGCCTAATCCTGCTGGGGCAGCAGGTTCTCCCCTACACCCTGCCCAGGAAATCCCTGGGTGAGTCCTGGATCTCCCTGCCCCTGTGTCCTGCCCCCACTGAGAGTGCTCTTAGAGCTCCAATATATGCCCACCCACCCCCACCGAGACCCTGCCCTCCCCCTACATTCTTTCCTAACCTGCCCACTGCCCTACCTCTCTGGTTGAGCACTGAGCCAGAGGGGGTAGCCAAGAATCTAGCCACCTTCGGGGAAATTCGTGGAGCCCACCTGAGCACAATAGACCAGTCTATCCACGTGGAACCACCCATAATTTCCAACTACCTGGTCTCTGACCCCACCACCAGTCTTCTACTGTAGTTCTGGGCCACTTCCAGAGATCCTCCTATCTCTGTGGGTCCACCCTGAGTTCCTGCTGGCTGGATCCTTGACCCCATCGCAGGACTTATGCTAAAGAGTCCCTACTCAGTTGAAGAGTGCCAGCTAGACCCACCTATCAGTGTGGAAACATTCTGAGTATCAGCCCAGCCTTTGTCCCCCAACATCAGACCTTGGCTAGAGGCCTTGGCTAGAGCTACACTCGACTATCCCTAAGGAAACATCCTGTGGGCTAGCATCTGCCAAAGAGGCCTCAGCTCTCCTCTGCTTGAGCCTGATCTTTGACCCCCATCGTTGGGCCCCTGCCTACTGAGAGATCTCCTAGAGAGCTTGGACCACCCAGAACTACAGACATCAAAACTGTGACACACCTAAATCCATAGAGAGAGGAAGAAACCCCACTAACACCTACTGGAAGAAGCTATGGGAAGACAGCATTAAAAAAAAAAAACCTAATATCAGAAAGACAAGCATAACACCAACAGAAACTAGGAAAGCTACACCAACTAGACCAGAACACAACAAAGCAAATGAATCAGAAGAGAATGACCTAAAAATTATCATCATAAAAATGATAGAGGCCCTCAAAGAAGATGTGAGAAAATCTCTTAAAGAAGTGGAAGATGAAACACACAAAATATTGGAAGAAATGAATAAAATTCTTAAAGAATGTACAGAAAGCCAAGAAAAAAACAATTAAACAGATTCAAGTCTTGAAAACGGAAATGGAGACAATAAAGAAAACACAAACTGAAGGAATGTTGGAAATAGAAAAACTGGGCAAATGATGAGGAACTGCAGATGCAAGCATAACCAACAGAATTAAAGAGATGAAAGATAGAATCTCAGGCAATGAAGATAAACTAGAAGAAATAGATTCATAGGCCAAAGAAAATCGTAAATCCAACAAATCCTTAACACAACACAACCAGAAAGTGTGGGACACTGTGAAAAGATCAAATCTAAAAAAAATAGGCATAGAGGAAGATGAGGAAGGCCAGCTCAAAGGCCCAAAAACATATTCAACAAAATCATTGAGGAAAACATTCCCAATCTGAAGAAGGACATACCAATGAATGTACAAGAAGTATACTGAACACAAAGTAGACTGGACCAAAGAAAAAAGATCCCTGGACATATAATAATCAAAACACTTAACATACAGAATAAAGAAAAAATATTACGAGCAGCGAAGGAAAAAGGACAGGTAACATACAAAGGAAGACCTATCAAAACTACGCCTGACTTCTCCATGGAAACCCTCAAGGCCAGAAGGTCCTGGATAGATGTTCTAAGTATTAAGAGTACACGAATGTCAGCCCAGGCTACTATACACAGCAAAACTCTCAATCACTATAGATGGAGTAAACAAGATATTTGATGACAAAGCCAGGTTTTCGAAATATGTATCTACAAATCCAGCCATACAGAAAGCATTGGAAGGAAAACTCCAACCCAAGGAAAGTAACTATGCTCTTAAAGACATAGGCAACAGATAACCCCACTTCAGCAGAAACCAAGGGTAAATAAGGATAAATAAATTCACAATACCACTGCCAAAAGCAAATCTAAAACAAACAAACATTAACAATCAATGGTCCTTACTCTCCCTCAACATTAATGGTCGGTCTAAACTTGCCTATAAAAAGACACAGGCTAACAGAATGGATCCAAAACAGAATTGATCCTTCTGCTGCATACAAGAAACACACCTAAGCTACAAAGATAGACATTACCTCAGGGTAAAGGGCTGGGAAAAATATCTTCCAATCAAATGGCCTCAAGAAGCAAGCAGGTGTGGCTTTCCTAATATCTAACAAGTTAGACTTCAAATTAAAATTAATCAAAAGAAATGAAGATGGTCATTTCATATTCATCACAGTAGAAATCCATCAACAAAAATTTCAATTCTGAACATCTGTGCCCAAATTCAAAGGCAGCCACATTAGTAAATAAAATGCTACTAAAACCCATAGCTCACATAAAACCTCACACACTTATAGTGGGAGACTTCAACACACCACTCTCACCATTAGACAGGAGCACCAATCAGACTCAACAAAGAAACAAAAGAACTAACAGAAGTTATGTCTCAAGAGGGTTTAACAGACATCTATAGAAAATTCCATCCAAACACAAAAGAATATATCTTCTTCTCTGCTGCACATGGAACCTTCTCTAAAATTGACCACATACTAGCTGGCATAACAAACCTCAACAGATATGAATAATTGGAATATTCCCCTGCATCTTATTAGACCAGCATGCTTTAAAATTAGAATTCAACAACAACACAAATTGCAGAAACCCTATAAACTAAAGGAAACTGAACAATGTGCAATTGCACTACAACTGGATCAAAGAAGAAATAAAGAAAGAAATTAAGGACTTCGCAAAATTCAATGAGAATGGGGACACGACTTACCTGAAATAATGGGACACCTTGAAAGCAGTGTTATGAGGGAAGTTCATTGCAGTGTATGCCCATCTGAAGAAAACAGAGGATAGTCACATTAGAGAATTAACAGTGCAACTGAGCCTTGGAACATAAAGAAGCAAACTCACCCTGGAGGAGTAGATGCCAGGAAATAACCAATTTGATGGCTTAAATCAATAAAATAGAAACCAGGAAAACAATACAAAAAATCAATGCAACAAAGAGTTGGGTTTTTGAGAAAATCAGCAAGATAGACAAACCTTTATTCAAACTAACGAAAAAGCAGAGAGAGATCATGCAAATTAACAAAATCAGAAATAAAAAGGGGGACAAAACAAGAGACACAGAGGAAATCCAGACAACTTTCAGGTGATACTTTGAAAACCTGTACTTTACAAAATTTGAAAATTCAAAGGAAAAAGACAAATTTATGGATAACTATCACTTAGCAAATTGAACCAAGAACAAACATGTTAAATAGACCTATAACCACCAATGAAATTGAAAACTCATCGAGAGCCTTCCAACCAAAAAAAGGCCATATGGCTTCAGTGCAGATTTCTACCAGAAAATCAAAAAAGAGCAAATTCCAATACTCTTCAAATTGTTCAACACAATAGAGACAGAAGGCACATTACAAACTCTTTCTATGAGGCCACAATCACCTTGGTACCCAAGCCTCACAAAGATACAACTAAGAAAGAAAACTACAGACAAATATCCCTGATGAACATCGATACAAAAATACTCAAGATAATACTAGCATAACGAATCCAAGAATAAATCAGAAAAATCATCCACCATGACAAGTAGGTTTCATCCCTGGGATGCAAGGATGTTTTAACATATGAAAATCTATCAACGTGATCCACTATACAAACAAACTGAAAAAGAAAAACCATATGATCATTTCTGTTGATGCTGAAAATGCCTTCGACAAAATTAAACACCCTTTCCTGATAAAGTTCTTGTAGAGAACAGGGACAACATAAACATACATAAACATAATAAAAGCAATATATAGTAAACCAACAGCCAACAACAACTGAATGGAGAGAAGCTTAAGGCAATTTCTCTAGAATCAGGAACAAGACAAGGCTGTCCTTTCTCTCTATATCTCTTCAATATTGTACTTGAAGTTGTAGCTAAAGCAATATTTCTTCCAAATTGGAAAGGAAGAAATCAAACTGTCTCTATTCCCAGATGATATGATAGTTTACAGAAGTGAGCCAATAAAAACTACCAGGGAACTTCTAGTGCTGATAAACACCTTCAACAAACTAGCAGGATAAAAGATAAACTCAAAAGAAAATCAGTATCCCTACTTTATTCAGATGATAAGAGGCTGAGAAAGAAATCAGAGAAAGATCACCCTTTACAATAGACACAAACAACATAAAATATCTCGGGGTAACTCTTACCAAACATGTGAAAGACCTATACAATAAGAACTTTTTGTGTTTAAAGAAAGAAATTAAAGAAGATACCAGAGATTGGAAAGATCTCCCATACTCTTGGTTTGGAAGGATAAATATAGTAAAAATGACAATCATGCCAAAAGCAGTCTGCAGAATCATTGCAATCCCCATTAAAATCCCAGCACAGTACTTCACTGACCTTGAATGGATAATTATCAACTTTGCATGGAAAAACAAAAGACCCATGATAGACAAAACAACCCTGTACAATAAAAGAACTTCAGGAGGCATCACCATCCCTGATTTAAGCTCTACTACAGAGCTATAGTTCTGAAAACTGCCTGGTATTGGCACAAATATAGACAGGTAGACCAATGGAATGGAGTCGAAAATGCCGATATTAATCCACACACCTATGAACTGATTTTGACAAAACAGCTAAAAAAATACAATGGGGTAAGGAAAGCATCTTCAACAAATGGTGCTGGCACAATTGGATGATGGTGTGTAGAAAACTGCAGATAGAGCTATGTCTATCGCAACGCAGAAAACTCAAAGTCCAAATGGATCAAAGTCCTCAACATAAATCTAGCCACAATGAACCTCTTAAAAGAGAAAGTAGGAGGTACCCTTGAACAAATTGGTATAGTAGACAGCTTCCTGAACATAACTCCAGTAGCACAGACACTTAGATCAACCATTGATAAGTGGGACTTCCTCAAACTTGGAAGCTTCTGTAAAGCAAAGGATACGTTGACAAGACCAAATGTCAGCCCACAGACTAGGAAAAACTTTTACCAATCCTACATCTGACAAAGGGCTGATCTCCAAAATATACAATGCACACAAAAAACTAGTTAACAAAACACCAAATAGCCATATTAAAAATGGGGTACAGAATTGAAGAAATAATTCTCAATAGAGGAAATCAAAAAGGCTGAAAGACACTTAAGAACATATTCAACATCCTTAGCTATCAGGAAATGAAAATGAATACAACTTTGAGATACTATCTTACTCATGCCAGAATGGCTAAAATTAGAAACACCAATGACAATTTAGGCTGGAGAGGAGGTGGAGAAAGGGGAACACTCCTTCACTGCTGGTGGGAGTGCAAACTCGTACAGCCATTTTGGAGATCAGTATGGTGGTTCCTCAGGAAAATGGAAATTATCTTACCTATGACCCAGCATTTCCACTCTTAGGTATATATGCAAATGACCCACATCCATGCAACAAAGACATGTGCTCAACTATGTATATAGCAGCATTATTTGTAATAGCAAGAACCTGGAAGCAACCTAGATGCCCCTCTGCTGAAGAATGGATAAAGAAGATGTGGCACATCTACACAATGGAATACTACTCTGTGGAAAAAAAATAACAGACTTTTGAAATTTGCAGGGAAGTGGATGGACCTTGAAGAAACCATCCTGAATGAGGTAACCCAGTCACAAAAAGAGGAACAGGATATGTCCCTGCTCGTATATGGATTTTAGATGTAGAGCAAAGGATCACAAGTCTATATTACATACCCCAGACAAACTGGGATAAAAGGTGTATTCTAAGAGATTCATAAATGGTTCCTCACAAAAGGGGGAATGGACAAGTCCCCCAGAGCACATTTGAAATGGGGAGACAGTGAATGAAGGGAGAATTAGGAGAAAGAGAAGGGGAGGAGACGAAAACACATGTGACTAGATAGATTGAGTCAGGGTGAGGGGGTGGGTCATAAAAGGAGGAGCCATTATTGGTTTGAAGAGAAAACTGAACCTATAGAAAGGTCTAGAGAACTACAAGACCGGCTACAACTAATAATCCGAGAAACCATGGAAAGTATACCATAAATGCCCTTCCAGGATAGTGAGATTATCAACTAAATTATCCACCATCATGGAGTCCTCATCTAGTACTGGTTGGAAACAGAAGCAAACACCCATAACCAAACACTGAGTTGAACTTGAATCCAGATGCAGAGAGAGGGGACAAGACCAGGTTGCAGAAACTCACAAAGACAGCTGACCTGAACAAGGAGGAGCTTGGGCCCCCCAGTCTGATGGCTAGGAGCCCAGCATGGAACTGACTTGGACCCTCTGAATTTAGGTCTCAGCTAGAAGGACTGAGCAGTCTGGGGGGACCCCAGACTGTAGAAACAGGATCTATTCCTGGTGCACAAAAGGATCTTGGGGACACATCCCCCATGGAGGGATACTCCCTTAACCTAGAGACAGGAGCGAAGTCCTAGTCCCTACTTCAAATGACTTGACAGATTTATATGACCCAACCTGGATAGCATATCCCTACAAATGGAATGGTGGTGGACAAATGGGAGGGGAGTTTGGCCAGGGTGCATGTCACAGGGGAAAGTGGGTAAGAGGAAGGGAGGGAGGGTTGGAGGTAGGGAGAAAGAGGAAACTGGGATCCACATGTAAAATTTTTAAATTATATTATTAATAATAAAAAAGAAGAAAAATGCTGCTGGATTAATATATATATATTAATATATATATATTATATATATATATATATTAATGCTTTGACTTCAAAATTTAAGCCTAAGGAAGAGTTTGGGGAAAAGGATTTCTAATTTTGTTTCCACAGAAAATGTAAAGCTGTGGATTCCTTCAAAAATAATGTGTTTTGATCGAGAAAGACCACCTGAAGCAACGTCAATGGATAAATGCAGCCTTGCAGACCATTACAGCCAGGATTTCTTCGTCTTCTTAGGAGTCCCCCATGACAGCGCCCCTACCAGCAGTAAGCAGTTTGGAAAGAACGACGCCCAAATTCCCAAATATTGTTTATAAATGTTTGCTTTCATTAAAAAAGGCATGTAAAAATTTTTATGTCTAGCATAAAATAAATAAATGTTTTATAAAAAAAAGGAATATAACCAGGCACCATTAAGGAAAAAAAAAAAAAGAAGAAAAATCAGGAACACTTTTTTAAAGATAATGCACTTCTAAAGAGATAGCACTGTGCTAGACCAAGAAGAAAGACTTTAAACATTCAAATATGCCCACTCCCACTGTACAAAGCTGTTCAGACTTTAAGTCCATAAGGTGATATTTTCGGGTTATTATATAGCCCAGGTTACTCTTGCACATGCTGTATCTTACATGCAAGTCTTCATACAGTTCCAAAGTCACACCTTAAATCTCTACCCAAAGATATGCATTTTGGTATTAAAATGAGCCAGAGATCACCTTCAGACAATCTTGAGTGCACTGAGCCTCTGCTACTGTCTCTAGCAAGCTGTCAATCCTGGTAATCCAAGATCAATTCCCATAGACTAGGTCTAATATTGGCTCTAGCAAACTAATATTGGCTCATGCAGTCTCCAAGCATGTGCTATTGCAATCACATATATACACACAGGAAAAATAACTAACATATAAATAAACATAAAAAATGAAGAATGAAGAGAAATCACACACACACACACACACTCACAAACACATATATACATATCAGATAATTTAGAATATCTTGTGAAAGCTAAAATAAGTACTTCTAATTTTTTCATCAAAGAATAAACATGACAACACAAATACATTTGAATGATCAGATATAAAAGAGTAAAATACATTATTTGAATGAATAGTGTATAAATTTTCAAGGATAAAAAGTATCAAACTGCAACTTAGGTTATTCAAACAACTGCAAGCTTCATTTACATGGAGAACACAGGTAGACCAATTACAGTCAAGGTGAAGAAACAAGGTAAGAAGAAAAATATTAAATGCTGTTTATGAATAAAATTTTCATTACTTTGAGAAATGTAATAATACAATGAAATATGGATTTTTATCATAATTGGAAAAATTGAAAATATAAAAAGCTAATACTAATGTATTTAATTAAGACAATAGAACATATGTACTAAATATACTGAAGCAGACCGGACATTTCAAATCAAAGTACATCTGATGTTAATAGTGCTATTATAAAGTATTATAAACAGGAAAAATATGAAGTGTACATAGTCCTGGATACAGAAGAAAAATAACTGAAGTTCAGTGAAAGAGTTAAAGGTAAAGAATGTTTTAAAAATTAGATGACAGTGATTTCTTAGTTTTATATTATCTTATGAAAATACCAAGAGTTTTCAATTTTAAAATAAGGAATACTGAACTTGTCAGGGATTGGCTCATATTATTGGGCCTTAATTAGACCTCTTCTCAGCTTGAATTTTCTGGAATGAATAGTGCCAGTTTCATCTGGGCTTTGCTTAATTCTAGAATGTGGTCATTCCTAAAATCAAGTAAGTTTGTTTTCCTGGTAATATTTAGTATGCCTTACTGTGTCATGAAGAATTGAGAATGCTTTAGGGAATTGTAGAATGTGATGGGCAGATGTTAAATAGGGCTTAGAACACTTCAATGGAGGATTAATTATTTCTCTAGGACATGGAAGACTCTCAAAAAATAATAAAATACTGTGTTAGTTATGTCATTAAAGGATACTTTTGTAATATGTTTTTCTATATTGTGGAGTGACCAATAATATAATCTTCTACTTAAATTAACTGACTTAATTAGAAATCTTTACAAAGCTATTGCCAGAAGCCAAATGATGATTTCTGATTTAACATTTATATCTGCAAAGATGGAGATACTATTGGACATATATAACTTTAACAAGATGAAATCAGGTGTGTGCATTCTCCTTTATTGATATGCAGGTAAGAGATAAAATCTGTAAGCCACTGAGATTATATGTAATTCTTTCCAGATGATTTTCTGTCTTTCTTCAAAGAGATTCATTTAAGATTATGCTTTCAAAAAAGAAATGTCTAATTCTTGTACTATAAATCTTTTTAATTTAAGTAAATGTTGATTAAGTAATTTAAGTAAATGTTGATTAAGTTCTTAATAGTTGGTTTATTTGGATTGAAGCAGGAAACACCTTATAATATGTTCTATGAATCTCAAGAGATATGGCCTTCTTTGATTCAGTCTCTAAAACAGTTTGAATATAAAGAGCACGATGGAATAAGAAATATACTAAAATTATATACAAATGAGTTGAAATGTGATTTCAATTATTTTCTAGAGGCTATATACATTAAAGAAAGCAATTGCCATTGAATGGCTGAAATAAAAACCAATTCGTATTTTATTTAACAGTACAGAGCTTTGTTTGCAATGCATCACTTCTGCAGTGAGAACAGTGAGATCTTATATGAGATCTGGGAAAGAAAACATAAGATATCGATGGGCTTCTGAAAGGGATCATATTTGAGCCCTGGGTAGTTTTGATCACAAGTTCATGACAAAATTCTCACTGTTTAATTCAGAAAAGTATTAAATCCATTTTAACAATTTCTTATTAGGTTAAAATTTGAAATGCAGATTTATTGTTTCCATTGCCTTATATACATATTAATAATAGTATCAGAGAAAAAGAAACACAAGTTTAGTTATAATGGAATAAAAATAATAACCAAAATTGCTATTGGTGTCCAGGTTTTTACTTATATATTCAGGAATGTATATTAATATATACATATACACAACTAAATGTATATATGCATATCAACAATCGAAAAAGAGTTCATATCTTTGAAAGAGAAAGAGATGGAGTAGTTATATGGCAAACATCAAAATACAGAAAGAAAAGAAGGAAATTATTTAAATATATACAAAGATAGGATAGATGATGGATTTTTTTGTTAAATCTTACTAAATGTTAATGGACAAAATATTGGTAATTGTGATTCTTATTTGATAACTCTTGTGTGATATATTTTGCTATGTTAAGGTTAAAACCCTTTTTATTTTAGACAGAAAAGAGGAGATTATGGGAGATGTCATTCTGTAAATATGTTTCTCATACTGGTTAATGAATAAAGCACTGTTGGCCAATAGGAAAGTAAGATAGCAGGGACTAGGAGTCTAGGAGAAAAGAGGAAGTGGTAACGAGGAGTCAGCATGGAGAACGTAAAGAGAACAGCTGCTCTCCTGTAAGATGAGCCAGGTGAAAATACTTAAAATAGTAGAAATGTGTTAATCATTAAGACAGAGCTGGCCAACAGCATTATATCAAATACAGTGTCTCTGTGTGTTATTTGTGGCTGTATGGCATGGCATTGGGACCAGGCCAGCGGGAAAACATACTAGTTTCAAAGTCCCATGCTGAATTCCTAGATATCATTCTGGGGACCCTTTAGATACTCCTTTTTCAGGTCAGCTGTCTGTATGTGTTTCTGCAGCCTGGTCATGTCCTCCCTCTCTGCATCTGGATTACAGTTTGGCTCAGTGTTTAGTTGTGAATGTTTGCTTCTGTTTCCAATAGCTACCAGATGAGGAATCCATGATAGTGGATTAGTTAGTTGTCCATCTCATTTTCAGGGAAGGGCATTTACGGTAGCCTTTCCCCGGTTGCTCAAATTGTTAGTTATGGTCAGTCTTGTGGGTCTCTGGACTTTTCTTTAGGTTCAGTTTTCTCTTCAAACCTATAATGGCTCCCTATTTTATGGTCTCTCTGTCTCTGTATCTCTGTCCCTCTCTCTTGCTCCCTCTCTCTCTTATTCCTCCCCTGACTCAATCTTCCCCTTCTCTTTCTCCTAGTTCCCTTTGCACTCACTGCCCTTCCACCTCCACTCTCCATATGCTCTGGAGATCTTGTCCCTTTCCCTTCTGTGAGGGACCTTATATGATTCTCTTGATTTTTCTGCAGAGAAGTATTCCATTTTGTAAATGTGCCACATCTTCTTTATCAATTTTTCAGTTGAGGGTCATCTTGGTTGTTTCCAGGTTCTTGCTATTACAGATAATACTGCTATGAACATAGTTGAACAGATGCCGTTGTTGCATGGATGTGGATCATTTGGGTATATGCTTAAGAGGGGGAATACAGGGTCCTGTGGTACACTAATTCACATTTTCCTGAGGAACATCCATACTGATCTCCCAAATGGCTGCACAAGTTTGCACTCTCACCAGCAGTGCAGGAGTGTTCCCCTTTTTCCACATCATCTCCAGCATAAATTGTCATTGGTGTTTCTAATTTTAGCCATTCTGCCAGGAGTAACATGGTATCTCATAGTTGTTTTCATTTGCATTTCCCTGATGGCTAAAGATGTTGAGCACTTTCTGAAGTGTCTTTCAGCCTTTATGATTTCATCTATTGAGAATTCTCTCTTCAGTTCTTTACCCCACATTTAGTAGGGTTATTTGGTGTTTTGGTGACTAGTGTCTTGAGTTCTTTCTATAATTTGTAGATCATCCCTCTGTCAGGTGTAGGGTTGGTGAAGATGTTTTCCCAGTCCTTGAGCTGCCAGATGATCTTGTTCAATCTGTCCTTTGCCTTAAAGAAGCTTCTCAGTTTGAGGTGGTCCCATGTATTAATTGTCGTTCTCAGTGTCTGTGCTACTGGGGTTATGTTCAGGAAGAGATCTCCCCTACCCATTTGTTCAAGATACCTCCCATTTTTGTTTCTAAAAGGTTCAGTGTAACTGGATTTATATTCAGGTCTTTGATCCATTGGACTTGAGTTTTGTGCGTGGCAATAGTCATGGGTATATCAGCAGCAGTCTTCTACACACCATCATCCTGTTGTGCCAGCACCATAGGTTGAAGACACTTTCCTTGTCCACTGTATACTTTTAGCTGTTTTGTCAAAATTCAGGTGTTCATAGGTGTGTCGGTTAATATCAGCATTTTTGATTCGAATCCATTGGTCTACTTGTCTATTTGTATGCCAATACCAGGTTGTTTTCAGAACTATAGCTCTGTCTTAGAGCTTAATGTCAGGGATGTTGATGCCTCCTGAAGTTCCTTTACTGTACAGGGTCGTTTAGGATATCCTGGGTCTTTTGTTTTCTCATATAAAGTTGATTATTATCCTTTCAAGATCAGTGAAGAATTGTGCTGGGATTTTAATGGGGATTGCATTCAATATGTAGACTGTTTTTGGCAAGATTGCCATTTCACGATGTTTATCCTACCTATCTAAGAGCATAGGAGATCTTTCCATTTTCTGGTATCTTCTTTAAGTTCTTTTTTTAAAGACACAAAATTCTTACTATATAGGTCTGTCACTCGTGTGGTAAGCATTAGGCCAATATACCCACTTTTGTTGTGTTATTGCTTTAGCCAGAACTTCAAGTACAATATTGAAGAGGTATGGAGAGAGAGAGCAGCCTTGTCTTGTTCCTGATTTTAGAGGAAATGTCTAAAGTTTCTCTCCTTTCAGTTTGAAGTTGGCTGATGGTTTACTGTATATCGCCTAGATCATGTTTAGGTATGTTCTTGTTATCCCCAATCTCTCCAAGTCCTTTCAAGAAAGGTTATTGAATTATGTTGAAGGCTTTTTCAGTATCTTGGGAGATGATCATGTGATTTTTCTTGTTCAGTTTTTTTATATGGTCAATAACTTTGATTTATTTTCATATGTTAAACCATCCCTTCAACCCAGGAATGAAGCCTCCTTGTCATTGTGGATGATTTCTCTGATGTATTCTTCGATTTGGTTTGCCAGTATTTTATTGAGTATTTTTGCATCAATGTTCATCGGGGATATTTGTCTGTAGTTTTCTTTCTTAGTTGTGTCTTTGTGTGGCTTGGGTACCAAGGTGATTGTGGTCTCGTGAAAGGAGTCTGGTAATGAACCTTCTTTTTCTATTGTGTGGGACAATTTGAGAAATATTGATATTAGCTCTTCCTTGCCTGTTATGTGATTGATTTTAGAGAAGGTTCTATGTGGAGCAGAGTAGAAGTTATATTCATTTGTGTTTGGATGGAATATGCTATAGATGTCTGGTAAACCCAATTGAGACATAACTTCTGTTAGTTCGTTTCTTTGTTAAGTTTCTGACTGGTGGTGCTGTCTAGTGGTGAGAGTGGTGTGTTGAAGTCTCCCACTATAAGTGTGTGAGGTTTTATGGGAGCTTTGGGTTTTAGTAGTGTTTCTTTAAGAATGTGGGTGTCTTTGTATTTGGGGCATAGTTGTTCAGAATTGAGATATTGTGCTTTAATGAATACAAAATGAATATCTTCAACTCTTTTGATGTACTTTAATTTGAAGTCTAACTTGTTAGATATTAGGATAGCCACTCCTGTTTGCTTCTTGGGTCCATTGGATTTGAAGATCTTTTCCCAACTCTTTACACTGAGGTGATGTCTGTCTTTGAAGCTTAGATGTGTTTCTTCTATGCAGCAGGAGGATGGATTCTGTCTTCGTATCCATTCTGTTAGCTTGTGTCTTTTTATAGGTGAGTTAAGACCATTGATGTTAAGGGAAAATAAGGACCATTGATTGTTAATCCTTTTTTTTTGTTTTAGATTTGTTGTTGGTAGTGGTATTATGAATATAGTTGTCCTGCTTTACCCTTACGTTTGTTGAAGTCATATTATCTACTGCCTATATCTTTGTGAGTGTAGTTAACTTTGTTGGGTCAGAGTTTCTTTTCCAGAACTTTCTGTGGGGCTGAATTTGTAGATAGTTATTTTGAATATCTGGCTTTGTCATTAAATATACTCTTTTCTTGGTCTATAGTGATTTTTACTTTTGCTGGATATAGTAGCCTGGGCTGGTATCCGTGGACTCTTAGTATTTGTAGAACATCCATCTGGGACCTTCAGGCCTTGAGAGTTTCCATGGAGAATTCAGGTGCAATTTTGATACGTCTGCTTATATATGTTACCTTGCCTGTTTCCTTTGGTGCTCTTAATATTCTTTCTTTATACTGCATGTTAGGTGTTTTGATTTTTATATGCCAAAGGGTCTTTTTTTTTTGTTCCAGAGTATTTGATGTTCAGTATGCTTCTTGTTCTTTCCTGGGCATGTCCTTCTTCAGATTGGGAACGTTTTCTTCTATGATTTTGTTGAATATGTTTCCTGCACCTTTGAATTGCCTATTGTTCTTAGGTTTGGCCTTTCCACAGTGTCCCATATTTCCTGGATATTTTGTGTTAAGGATTTGTTGGGTTTAGTATTTTCTTTGAGTGATGACTCTATTTTCTCTAGTTTATCTTCAGTGCCTGAGATTTTCTCTTCCATTTCTTGTATTCTGTTGACTAATGTTGTGTTTGTAGTTCTCGATCATTTGCCCAGTTTTTCTTTTTCCAGCATTCCTTCAGTTTGTGATTTCTTCACTGTCTCTATTTCAGTTTTCAAGTCAAACTGTTTCTTATATCTGTTTAATTGTTTTTTCTTTGCTTTTCTTCCTTTGTTTAAGAGATTTGTTCATTTCCTCCCATTTTTTGTTTGTTTTTTCTTCCATTTCTTTAAGGGATTTTCTTACATCATCTTTGAAAGCCTCTATCATTTTTATGAAGATATTTTTAAGTCTTTCTCTTCTGCTTCATCTGCATTTGGGTATTTGGTCTAGTTGGTGTAGAGTCCCTAGATTCCGATGGTGTCATGTTCATTTTTCTATTGTTAGGTGTTCTCTTGTATTGCCGTTTTCCCATAGCTTCTTCCAGTGGGTGCAGGTGGGGTCTTTATCTCTTTCTATTGCATTCTTCCAGTGAGCTTAGGTGGGTCAGAAGTTAGATGTCTGTAGTTATGGTGGCCCAAGCTCTCTAGGTGGTCTCTCCTAAGGCAGGGGCCTGGCCCTGTGGGTCTAAGATCAGGCTTCATCAGAGGCCTGGCTAAGGGTTTCAAAGACCCAGCAGGCTGGGACTCAGGATGGTGTCTCAGGGATAGGTGGATTTCTGGCTGGGGTCTGGAACTCTGGCAGAGGTCCCAATGTGTGGGTCACAGTTCAGGGAGGTGGAGATTCATGGTGGTCCTGCATGTATAGGAGAGTCTAGTGTGCTAAGAACAGCTTCAGGAAGTTCTCTGAAGGTGGCGGATTTGTTGGACCTGCCTTCTGTTCCAGTGTTCAACCAGAGTGGTGGGACAGCAGGCAGAATATGGCACAGGTGGGTGTGGGCAGTCTCTGTGCAGGGGGTTTTGGGGTGTGGGTGTGTATCCAAGCACAGGAGCAATCTTGCTAGGAACTGGACACAGGGGGGGAGTGATGATAGGGCAAATGCAGGGAGTTCCCAAGGACAGATGTGGGGGGGATTCAACTGGAACTGGTCCCAGACTCACCTCTAGCAGATGACTGGTAATGAGGGTCAAATATCAAGCACACAGCAACACAGGATGGTCCTGTGGGGATAGGCGGATCTCCAGCAGAGAAGAGGTTGTGTGGGTCAGAGATCAGGCAGGCGGGGATTAAGGGTGATCACATGTGGATAGGCAGGTCTAGTGTGCTCACTGTCACACTGTTGTATACCTACAAAAAGCTCAGATATCAGCATTTTATTCTGGTGTGTCTCAAAAGACAGAAACTGCCTGCCAAACAGTGCCCTGAAGAGATGACTACAGGTCCAACTTCAACTAAGACTCACAGTGAAAAATAGATCACTGCTGTAAGATGAATATTGAAAAATCCAGACACAGATAGTGAAGTTCTAGCAGAAGATCTGAGAAGCAAAACAGCCCAATGAGTAACTCTAGCCTGTCCCAAGCTGAAATAGCAATCCTTTCTCCAGGAATCCTTAGAGACAAATGGTCTCTTTCTGAAAACAAATTCTCACATGAGACCCTTACTTCTTATGTTTATACCTTCCTAGTCCTGGGATTAAAGGCCTGAGCTCTGTTATTCTTTTAGACTGATTAAATCTTCTTTAGCCCTGGGTGGCCTTGAACTCAGAGACCCACCTTCCTGTCTCCCGAGTCCTGGGATTAAAGCTGTGTGCCACCACTGCCTGGCCTCTATGTCTGCTGGGATTAAAGGTGTGTATCACTACTTCCTGACTCTATCGCTGTGGTTAGTTTTGCATTTTGATCCCCAGTGCCTTTATTAGATTGTAAAGAATATATTACCACACACCACAAATGAGAATCAGCAGAGGCCAATCAATAGATTTCACTTTAGTGCTCTTAAAATAACCAGATGAAAAAATAGTATAGTAAGTTCATAAATATATGAAAATATGGTTAAAATAATAATGATTCTAGAAACAGACATATGGAATAGCAAATCTCACAATGCAATAAGCTAACAAAATTAAATTCTATGATTATAGTAAAATATCTATTTTATTCATAAATTAACAATACATTGTGTGGCACTTGAGAGAATAAAAAGTAAATCACAAAATTTAAAAAAGTACCAAAAATACTGTGATATCTTTTAATAGATAAAATTATAGTTAAATCCTCTAATTGTTTTAGAAGTAAAAACATGGCACTTTAACATAAAGTTGAAAATTTGCAACGTGTGAATTCTCTCCACTGAACTTTTTTGTATTAAATAACTTAAGGTAAAATATTACTTAATTAATCAGTAAATGTAAGCAATTCATTAAAAGTTGCTAGCTAGTCCTGATTAATAGCCTTGCTACAACAGAAAAAATTCTAAAATAACATGAGTACATTTTTAAAGACTATAAGCAAATATTAGCTAATAGCTATAAAATACTGCATGATTTTCTTAATAAATTCATGAACCAAAGCAAAGAACAAGTTGTTATCTTCCTATATTTGAATACTTAATAAAAAGAAAGCAAAGTCAAAGAAATTAGATAAAACATCCTTAATTTGAGAGAAATAGAAATAAGGGAGTAAAGAGGCCATGTAGGAAGCTGAAAACAACCTAGGCTATTTCCAAAACTTTTGGTTGCTCTCCACAAATTAATGGTAAGGCCTTACCTTATTGTTTTAAATAACATGTACAGAATTCACTGAATATACTAAAATCAACTTTGTGTCTACTTGCAGCCATTACCCTCTACTGACTAGTCTTTATGAATTAGAAGGGACTCTATAAACTACTAAAGGAGAAAGGTAAATACCAACCAAGCTACAAAACCTCCTGTGTTTCTATTCAGAAAAAGGAAGCCCCCCCCAATGGACATAAACAAATCATGGCATACAGAGGTGCATTAAGATTAAGCACCTCCCCTTGTATCAAAGCAGGGCAATACAACCCAGTATGAAGAATAAGGCCTTAAAATCCAGCAAAAAAGTCAGAGATATCCCCTGCTACCACTGTTAGGATTTCCATAAAATCACACTACACACCTGTCACATATTTGCAAAGGGTCTAAGTCAGTTTCATGCAGACTGCCTGGTTATCATTTTAATCTATGTGATCTTCTATGAGTCCACGTTAGTTGACTAGACATCAAAACACCAAATAATCCAATTGAAATGCGGTATGTTTCTAAACAGATTATTCTCAATAGAAGATTCTCAAGTGGCTAAGAAATATTTAAGGAAATGTTCTAAATCTTTAGCCATCAGGAGAATGCAAATTGAAACAACTATGAGATTGCATCTTACACTTTTCAGAATGTCTAAGATCCAATCGCAAATGACAGTTCATGCTGGAGAAGATGTGAGCAAGGGGAATATTTCCCCATTTCTGGTTCAAGTACGAATGTGTACAGTCACTTTGCATATATACATATATATGGTTGTTTCTCAGATAATTGGAATCAATTTACCTCATGACCCAGATATACCATTCTTGGGGATATAACCAAAGGATAATCACATACCATAAAGACTCTTCATAGCAGCATTATTTCTAATAGCTAGAACCTGGAAATAACCTAGATGCCCTTAACTGAAGAATGAATGAAAAAGATGTGGTACATTTATGCATTGGAATATTCAGTTATTAAAAGCATGACATCATGAAATTGACAAGCAAATAGCCGGAACTACAAAAATCATTCTGAGTGAGATAACTCAGACTCATAGACCCAAACACAGTAGGTAGGTAATCACTCATGAGTGAATATTAAAGTAAAGAACAACCATGCTAGAATACACAGACCCAGAGAGGCTAAGTTTGAGGAGAGCCCAAGAGGGACGGAGAGGATGCATGAATCCCTCTGGGAAGAGGAAATAGAAGAGATTTTGTGCCTGGCTTGGGAGGATGTGTGGATGGAAACATATCAGAATAGGTGGGGTGGTGGTGATAGGAGTAGTGAAAGAGACTACTATTTCTTTAAGTGCAGGATCCAAGAGAAATTGCTATCTCTGGGCAGAGGAAATACAAACTGGGACTCAGAAGAAAGGCATGCATAGGAAATTGTTTTCATGTGTCTAGCTTATAAATCTCATTATCTATCTAAGTTCTACTTTATTCCCCTTTATTTTCCATCAGCAGTGCCCCTGGATAAGTAGATGAATCAGTGTATGAATTAATTGCTGTTTAAGATGATCTATTTTTACAGCACGTTGGAAATAAAGGCTGTGGTTAAGCAACAAACCACAAAAATGTGTTACAACCTAAAAGTCGATTTTAATTTCTCCTTATTAAACTGCAGAGCCCCCAAAGCCTCATTTGAGCTTTACAGTATTATATACGTAAATATTCCTATTTATTATGAGTATAGCCTAATTCTATATGCTTGTAAGTGGGTATGAGTCTGAGTCTAGCCATATCTGGGAGACACAAAATTAGATGTTCATATTTGGTGTGCCAAAAGGACTGCTTCATTAATCTTCTGGTTTCTGCATATATGATGTCTGTCTGCTACTTGGTTTGTTGGTTGGTTGAATATTCAGTGTTACTCAAAATGCTTTATATACTGAGTTTGTATTAGCTCATATAAAGATCCTGCTACTCTGAATGTTTACCTTTTTACTTCAGCTTCTATTAGTAGGCAAAACCTAGGTTCTCCAAGAGAAATTATCACATGAGGCATGACAATAAGGTGAGCTGGGCAAGAAATCAGAATTTTGGGCTTAGTGTCTGTATAAAATGATAGATTCATTATAAATTTACTTCAAAAATAATTCCATAGCTCTTTATCACCCTTACAATGATGCCAAATAGTGTATAAACTGTGAACAATGCATATTCTTTGCTTCCATCTACTTTTACATTAAATTTTTACTAATTGTTTATTGAAAAAGTTTACATCTCAGTCCATAGGAAATATTGGACTAATTGATCCATGAAGAACTTTAAAAACCTGAAAGTTCTTGTAAAGATTAAATGAATTAATTTGATATTCTTACTTGAAAGGTTTATACTCAAAATGTTTTGTAAATCAATATTTTCAGATAAATTGTCTTCATTGTTTGGCTTAACCAAACACATCAATGAATCAAAAACAGTTTTTATATACATTGATTTGATGATTCAATGATGTTATAATCATTTATTTGCCTTTCCTTAACATCTGGCATATATTTATTAAGAATGTGACTATAAAGTCATAATAAAGATCACCTGTAAAATGGATCATGCACTGTAATTGAATGACTATAAACAATACTTAAATTTATACCCATATTTCATGAGGCACATATGAAAGCATACTTTGTAATAATTTTGAACTTGTCATACTTATATAATTTTTTCATAAAATGTAAAAAGAAAATTTTTCTCAGTCACTTGTTTATACATGGCTGATGTTTATTGTTGGTTATTCTGGAATATTTTATGAAGCAGTTTCAAACAACCTTCTATGCAGCTACAATAAAACAACCAAAAGGAAGAGATTAATACTAATTTATTACTGAAATGTACTCTCCAGCCAGCATTTAATATTGCCAATGTTGTAGCAATATTTTTAAAGAAATAAAAATCAAGCAAGTTTACGTTTTACATTTATGTATCATATCTTCTCAATGTCTTTCAGTCTTTCGTTGACTTTTATTAATTTAACAATTTTGGAAGTTATTGAAAAAATATTGTGTAATTGAGTTTACCTGGTTTTACTGAGCTTTTAAATATGAGTCTAATATAAGAACATCAAAAGATGCTGAATTTCCATAATTTGTTGTTGTTATTGATGTAACCTGAGAATAAGAACTCTAACATCTCATCAGAAGAGGAAATCCAGTCTATCACATTGGGGAAAAAAATGGAGGTAGGCATTTTAGTGATGGCAAAAGCCTGTATTAAACCTGTGTTCACTTCTTAGGGCAACAGGGAAGGTATGCCACAGAAACCTATTCTACCAGTAAGGCCCCAAGAAACAAAGGCTTTATAGACTACCAGATGGGCTTTGACTGCTCATGGTGAGGAATACATGAAAGCAGGATCCTATGGTAGTAGTGTGTTCCCGTTCCAGCAGAAACAATGAAAGATATATCATAGGAACAGGCTTTAAACCTCCAGCTCTGTCTATTCCCACTGAGATCTAGTTCTTCCCTCTGTGCTGCAGGTCAGAAGTTTCTGCAGTCTCCCCAAACAGCACCACCAGCATGCTTCTAATTGTTCAAATATTTAAGCCTATGGGATTTTATACTTTAGCTTTAATAGCTGTTATTTAGCAGAGATAAGTATTCATTATTGTTTGGATGTTTCCTTGTAATAAATAAAAATGCATTCCAATAGCATCTTATACATTTCTTATGTCATGTCTAGAAACAATTATGTTTTCTATCATGCCTGAATCATTTAAGTTTACAATCATACTTAGCAACTAACACATGGATGCACAGAGTGTTTTTAAGTCTTGGGAATGAAGTTTCTGAACAGATACATGAATATATACTAGCATATACTAGTATATGTGTATAATTACATTACTGTGCACATATGTTTAACTACTACATATATATATATATATATACATGTTAATGTATAGGTAATTATACATATATTGACAACTATATAATTAAACCAATACAAGCAATTCAAATTCAACACCCATGGGGTTAGTTCTTTTCTTTCCATTTTTATAACACTTTAACTGTGGGACTTTAGATACTATTGTTTCTAATATTTTTGTTTTTGTCATATTTCCTTTCCTATATACAAACATATATCTTCATAGTTCCACTCCTATCACTCCTATGAAGAGATTCATTTCATCCTTCTCTGAATTCTGTACTTCCTTTAGCCACTAATACCAGAGTTTTCTTGTAAATATACTCTTATCATTCTTCTTGGGCACAGCCATCCTTGTGAATATTTAAGAAAAAAGGCCATTCTTATTTAAGAAAGAATAGAAATGATAGCTTATTCTAGAGCCAAATATAGGTCACCATGGATCTAGAACACAAGTTGGAGTTATTCCAAATTATATATTCTAATTCATTGACAATTTTATGAAGTTTTAATAATAAGAGATAAATAAAGGTAGCTATATTTTTTCTTATATATAAGAGATAGAGAGATGACTCAGTGGTTTCACACACACACACACACACACAGACACACACACACACAACAAAAATAAATATATATATATATATATATATATATATATATATATATACCTCATCCAAATCCAAATCGGGGATATTACACCCTTCTTTGGGATCCACAAGCACCTGAACATATCTTAAAACATACATACACAGAAATGCATGCACACAAAATTAAAAATAATTACATACTTCCCTAAAACATGTAACAATTGCTGGTCAGTGATGACACATGTCTTAATCCCAACACTTGGAAGGCAGAGGAAGCCAGATCTATGTTTGAGACCAGCTGTGTCTATAGACAAAGTTCCAGGACAAGCTCCAAAGCTAAAGAGATAAATCCTGTCTTGAAAAATCATAAATATATATATATATATATATATATATATACATATTGGTTCTATGGGTAAAAATATTATATAGTTGGGTCACAGAATAGTGAGGAAATATCTCTTTTAGAATTCAGATAATATCTTGACAATCTTTTCTTTTAGCTTGGTAAGAGCTTTTTGATTGGCTTTTATCTATAACACTTTAATTCTATATCACAAAGCTCAGTCACTTGGCTTTATATATGGTTCAACAAAGTGTAAAGTTTTTTTCCACACCTCTCCATTTTTAAATTCCAATGACTATTCACATTTTGAAGTTCATGTGTTCTATTACAACAGTTAGTAGGGCCAGTGAACACTTCTAAATGCATTAGGAGATTAAAGAAATATCCAGAATATGGTGCATAGAAAGTTTTCCAGCACAGCATTCATCTTTGTTCTGCCTGAGTTACATTATGAAATTAAATGATTATTTTTACAAGAGACATAAAATCAAGAAGAAATATATATTAGGGGAGGAATATAAGAATGCAAAACAATATTCCAAGAGTTATCAAAATGTTATGATTTGGATTTAAGAAAGAGAGTTTATAAAAGTGTTAAGAAAAGAATTTTGCTGCCAAATTTCAAAGCATATTAAAGCTAGTTATCATTATCTAGATGTGGAACTTATCCTAGAAATTCCATCATTAAGGTGCCAGAAACAAGATCAAAACCATAAGTCAGTTCTGGGATACATATTTAGATAGTGTCTAAAAAAAGCAAACAATCAAATAAGCAAAGTGCTGTACTATGGCTTTGGCCAAATTAACAAACATCTGTTTGCATTTCTCTCCATACCAAATAAGAAAGTAATAACAATTAGCTCATCTAAATGCTTATATATAAGCAAGATATGTTTTCTTATCTGTACCAAAGAGACACTATATTAGTAAAGCAAGTAAGGAAAATGTCTACTTGCAAAAAAAAAAAAAAAAACTGTTATATTAAGAACTGAATCCTGATGATTCTAAGGAGAAGGAATTCAAATGGAAAATCAAATATTTTATGATAATTCTTACAAATGCATATGAGTCACATTTAAAAACTTTTCTCAGTTGGAAATATGTACTTAGATTGTTTCAGGGGAAAGTTTAGTGCTGTTATAATTTTGAGGTCTCAATTGTGTAGTTGTGTGTTTTCTGCTAAGCTTGCTAAGGTGAGCATGTTTCTAAGAATTAGAACTATATTTTCTAACATCATTTAGAGCCCAATCAAGTAGTGTTATGATGCCTCTCTAGCTTCGACCATCTGCTAATTCTACTTTACAGTTCCAATGTACATAAAACAGTGTTTTAGGTTTAGAGTTTTAAAAGGAAAAGACAACTATCTTGACATTTCAATCCCATAGTTTGAGTGGAATATAATAAGATTGAAGCCTCATATTTTATTTCATTTGATTTCTTTCAGTATGTCCAACAAATTCTTTATAGAGGCCAGAAGGGCAAAGGGGAGTTGGGAGAAAGCATTGGAAGAATTCGGGGTCAAGAAGTTCTGCTTTACTTATGTGAGTGTGACTTTGAGTAAAACATGTCTGAGTCTCTTTTCTGCAATTAAAACTCTACAGTTTTCCAAGAGCCATAGCGATGAAGTATCTTGACATCTCACAATGTCTGATCCATGTAATATGATAAAGCCTAACATAAAGCTGGCAGAAATGTCTCCCATCAAAAATAAAAGGAAATAAAATAGTTTTTCCAGAGCTATACTTCAGGATCTATCACATATTTGAATATTTAGTGTTTCTGAGCTAGTACCAGAATAACTTATATATTGAGTTTTGCTAAGCTGTATATCATATTTTTCCAATTATTAAAACTCCACTTTGATCTGTGTGTTTTATTGTTTTGGGATTGATGAGATACATTCCCAAAACAAACAACATGAATCTGCAAAATGTTGTGTGTGTGTGTGTGTGTGTGTGTGTGTGTGTGTGTGTGTGTGTGTGACTGACAGACAGAGAG
The DNA here is from genome assembly GCA_030556225.1 of Cricetiscus sungorus. Classification (NCBI taxonomy): domain Eukaryota; kingdom Metazoa; phylum Chordata; class Mammalia; order Rodentia; family Cricetidae; genus Cricetiscus; species Cricetiscus sungorus. The sequence continues at coordinate 39,732,359 of JANBXA010000600.1, forward strand.
ACAGAGTCTGAGAGACAACACGAATAGCATTTAGGCCAAAAGTACAGTGGCTGTTTGAATTGAGAGTTTACACGAAACTATCTTAATCTGTCTTACATCTTTATATTTAGATTACAGGAGGCAACCAGTACTAAGTGTAAGAAGCAAGATTCTAAACACAGTGGGAAATGCTCCAAATTATAGAAAGTACCTACATAGCAAACATTAGTGTGTATTCTTGACTCACAGTGGAGAAATGGTTAAAGCAAATATATTATCAAAGTGTTCCTCACATATCCATGAAAGTGAAGATAACACCCCTCATCTGAAATGAGTTTCAGTAAGGAATACATCAAAAACTTGGTTTTAGCTCCTTAAAACAGTTTTATTTAATTTTACTTATTTACTTATTATTTGTTAACTATATTTGTGTTTTGTTTGTGTTAGAGTATTGTGTGTATGGGAAATGTTGAAATCTAATTTATATACTAATTTTGATGGACTCAATGTATGTTACTATTGTTGAGAATCCTCAGCTTCTCAAGAGCACACATTAGTACTTTTACTCTCCATTCATAATTCCAAGGTAAAAGAATTGTGTAAACACTTAAAGAATATGGAAAATAAGGAGGCGGAAATGGAAGTCCTTGTCATCCATTCCTATTTACTTTGATTAGCTAAAAGCAGTCATTTGGATAAGTGTAACATCACCATCAATAAAAACAATAATATTGTAGGTAACAAGGTAACAGATAGGATTATATAAAACTTCTATAGGAAAGAAAAAAGATAACAATTTCATATAAGACAGGTGATATATATATATATGTATATATATATATATATATATATATATATATATATATATGTGTGTGTGTGTGTGTGTGTATGTGTGTGTGTTTAATGTATATTGTAAGAATATCTGGAAACAGAAGCAAGCAGATCTCTGTGCTTTCATAGTAAATCTGGTATACAGAGTTAATTTCAGGACAGATAAAAGTTACACAGATAAACCCTGTCTCAAAAAAAGAAAAAATTAAAGTAGAATAAATAGAGATGGAAAGCACAAAAAGAGTCTGGATACTATAAGCTGTTCTGTTACCTTTGTATTTTTTGACTACTGAGAAATTAGCAATAACTTAAAATAAATGCTGCTGAATTAATCCAATTTAATATTTTTAATAATGCTTTGATTTAAAATTTAATTTCAATGGCAGGTTACTGGAAAAAATTTTCTATATTTGTTTCCACAGAAAATGAAAAGCTGTGGATTCCTTCCAGACTAACATGATTTGATCAAGCAAACCCCCTGAAGCAGTGTCCCAGGTGATCCAACATTCAAAACAGCTAGAACAAGGCAGCCTTGCAGACTAGTATGGCCAGGATTTCTGCATCTTCTTAGGATCCATGACAGCATGCCCTACCAGCAAGAAGCAGTTCAGAAGAACAAAGCTCAAATCCCCAAATATTGTTAATAAATATTTGTTTTCATTCATACGAGGTTGGTTATAAATGGTTAATGACCACAACCAATCTTATTAAACTTACAAAAGAGGATTATGTTATAGAAATGTATACTTTGTTTTTGTATAAATTTTTATTTATTGATACAAATTTAAGGTCAATTTTGTGATTATGTATATTTGTCCTCTTGTTTAAATATTGTGTTTATATAGCTCATTTAAAAATGTAATATATAATTTAGTGCAGATTATAGATAGTTATCTATAATAATCAAAACTTATAGTTAGGTGTGTTAGGTTTTCTAGATGCACAGAGATATATTTGAGATAATAGGCATTCTTCAAACCTTTTAAAAAAGACTTATATAATATGGCATTTAAAATGGTTTAGGGTTTTTCTGAATAGTGAGGCACAACTGCTCCTGGCAACATCACCTGCATCAGAAAGGAAGATGGACATTTAAAAAACTCATTATGGAGTTTAATCCAATATGGCAAGACTAGCCATTTGGGCAAGATACTGCTCTTGTCTGAACTATTTGCCTTTATGCTGTATATAATGGACATGCAGGACACACACAAAAGTGACTGCTGCTACAAGATGGGCATTGCTAAAGGATTCCTGCTTCATGGAAGAGTCTGCCAGGCAATCTGCAAGAGTCCAACAAAAGAGACAGACAAACTGCCAACACAAGTGGGACATTTTGAAATTTCTTGTTTTGCTGAGATGTCTGCCAGGCATACTATGGCCTATAGCTGAAGATAAAACATTACAGAAGAACTTAAGGTGACTGACCAGCTGAGTTGTCTCTGTCATTGCTAGAGTTTATGTATTTATCCTTCTGTTGTCTTTGAAAGAGTTGAAGACAGATAGTTATGGTTAAAGTTTTCCTTAGTTAGGATTAAAGATAAGTCACATATAGGACTTTAGACTTACAAAGATAGGATGAATGATAAAATATTTTCTTTAAATCTTTCTAAATATTAAAGAACTAAATATTGTTAATTGTGGTTCTTATTTGGTAACTGTTTTGTTATATATTTTACTATGTTAAAGTTAAACTCTTCTTTTTATTTAGACAGAAAAAAGGAGATGATGGTAGATGTCATTCTGTAAATGTGTTTCTCTTATTGGTTAATGAAGAATACACTGTTGGCCAATAGGAAAGCAGGATAGGGGGAACTGGGAGACAAGGAGGATTCTGGAAGTAGTAAGGTGGAGTTTCAAGATGTAGGATGGGGAGAGCAGAATACTGGCCCCTCTCTCAGGTAAGATAAGACCATGTGGAAATACTTAGATTAATAGAAATTGGTTAATAGTTAAGTCAGAGCTGGCCAATAAGAAACATTAGTAACAGGCCGACAACTTTATATCTAAAAAAAAAAAGAAAGAAGAATATAAGTTATTATATATATATAAATATACATGTGTATATGTGTATATATGTACATATACATATATATACATATATATAATATACACATATATACATATATATTTGAATATATACATATATATTTCAAATGATATCAGTATTACCAAAGTGACTAATTTCTCAAAACCACCAATCAGTAAGCATCATTAGATTATAAATATAGCTATGATTTTTTTGTATTCAACTTGTGAAAGAAAATATAAATAACTCTGGTCATGGACCACATACACTTTTCAGTTGGAATAGTAAACTATTTAAAAGTAAGAAATAAAACAATACAAGATATTCTTTATAGAATATTAAAATATCAGATAATATAAGTACACTTCCAAAAATATCTGACAAATAGTTCAATGTATATCAATAAGTGATGCCCTTTGCAAATTGGTTTCTTATATCACTTAATAAAGATTTCTAGACCCCCAAATAATCCAAAAAAAATCAAACATACACTATTTAGCAATTGAATTACCTGGTTGTGTTTCAATGGGTCATAAGAGTGAATATAAAGAATAATGTAAGACAGCACTTTAAAACTCATATTTCATTATACAAGAGAATAATATGAAATGCAGGAAGAGAAAAAACTGGCTAGAACTTAGAATGAGACTTTGTGCAACAAATCATATAATCTAAATAAGTTTAAATTAAAACCTTTAAATATTATATTATTAAGCAATAATTTTGAGGTTTTCTTTTGTAAACACTCATTTCTTCAGTATTCATCTTTATATCTCATCCAGTAGACACAGAGGTTATTTGTATATATTTATACACCAATGTGTCATGCCATATTATCTTGAAGGACATACCTCATATGGCAGATATTCAACACTAAAGAAGATAATGGTTCCAAACTTTAGTATTAAGTTTTTACAGTCATGTTTTATCTGGATTTTTATTGATTGCTACAAAATTTACTTTGAGCTAATCTACATGAACATGTATTTTTCAGTTACATAACAGTGTTCATTGGTTGTACTAATGATTGAGTATATATTATATATGGTCATACATGTACATAATGAACTTTGAAGATATTCACCCCACTACACTCACTTTTCCATCTTGCCTTCTCTGCTGCTCCCTTTTTAATTACCAAATAGTCTTATGTATGTTTTGAAAGAATCTTTATATGAGAAAAAACATGCAACATTTATTAATAGCTCCCTGACTGTGGCTTATTTCTATTAATATGATTTTTATTTTTACTTACATTCTTGACAATGATGTGGTTTTATGCATTCTTTTTAATATTTTAAGTTTAGTTTTTAAGAATTTCATGCATGTGTGTCTAATATGTTATGATCATGTCATCTATACCACCTTGTTTTACCTCTTTCCCACTCTAATGTCTACATTTTACATTCCTTTTGATGAACAATTTTGCATTTTGCCATGTCATACTCAGAGACATTATGGGATAGATTTCTGTTCATTTCTGCCTCTTCATATTCTTTTCTATTCATCTTTTGCATGGTTTCTAGGTACTGAAGAAAGTAATATTGATGTTTTTTAAGGGTTGTACACTTAAAATCATTTATTTTTAGCACTTTGAAAAGCTAAACTCCTCCTAATTAACTGCATTATCTTCTAACTACTACAAAAAGGAGCTTCTTTGACCGAGGCTAAAAATAGTACTCTATGTTAATATGAACACAAATATCTAGAAGACAGCTTGATAGCATGTCCATGTATCAAAACAACAGGAGCCATCTCTTATGGCCTATGACTTTCAAAAATTAGAGATAGTTGACCAGATATTCAGCACAAGGCTTGTATTCCCTTTTACAGAGTAGATTTCAAATCTAATCAAGAGGCATTCTGTTATTCTATTAATACTTGTGACATTATTGTATCAGTGCTCAGCAAGGAAGCTACTTCTTAGTTCCAGTATATACATATTGAACACAATATTTAATTAAAACCTTCTTCATTACTTCTGGGACTCAGAGGTGGGGAAAAACTCTTTACCATATTCTTAAAACAAAGATCCAACAAGACTTATTTAAAACATGGTGTCCAAATTCACAATACTAATATTAGTCTACCTGTTCATATTAACTGCACGTAATATCATTATTTATGTTCAAATATTCACTGTGCTTATATTGTTTTTTTTCAGAAAATAATTAATATAGAACATTTTAAATACAATCTTAGAAATGATAAGAGTTATACTGAGCCAAACTATTTTTTGGCCTGACTCTAATTTTGAGTTAAATAAAGAACAATGTTATAATTTGCATTAGAAGTAAACTAATTGGTTTTCCTAGATTCTTCCTTCCCTCTCTTGACCCAAGGTAGAGATTGGCACAAGAGAGTTTTACAACTTGACGTTCTTCTACTTATTATTCCCTGCAAATGGTTAACAATGACAAATCTTAGACTGAAAGGGAAGATTTTAAAAAAACTTCTTCTATTTGTTCTTTCTATATATTCCTATCAGCCCAGGGACACCATAACATCTGCTTTCTCAAAAATTTTTGTTGTTGTTTAGTAGGATTTATGCTTAGATTAAATCTGTTTACATTTGGATCCTTTTTTTTATTACTTGTCTTCTTATTTTTCAGACAATCATTCAACGAGTCAGTATGCAGAGCTGTATGTGGACTTTCATGGATGATAATAACAGCCAACATCAGTATTGCCCTCAGGTTACCTTGTTCATGACTGTACATCCCTGGCTTCTTTTGTCCTGGGGAACATGCTTTTAAAAAAAAGTGAAATTTTAACTTCTTAATCTGTTCTTCTGAGGTGTGAATCATCCCCCAAATTCTTGCCAGTTTTATAAATGAGAGATATCTGTATTACGTAATTTTCTATTGCTGAGATGCAATGCTATGGCTCATGCAACCAAAAAAGTGAGTGTTTGTGAGGTGGGGGCTGGGTGTTTGGGGCTTATGTCTCATTGCATTTCATGCCTTGGCCTTCACAATCTCATGTCTCTTTCACAATGCAGAAAACAATTAGTCCATCTTCATATATCTTCATAGTTTAATAGTCTATCATAGTCTCAGGACTGTTTAAAAGTCCAAAGAATTTCATTAGATGCAATTCAATTTGTAACCTATAAATTCCTGTAAACAAAGACCAAATTCTATAATTCCAACATATAAGGACACTGATTTTGCATGACCATTCCAAAATTATAAATAGAAGCATAGTGAAGAAATACTGGGCCAGACTGAGACTGAAACTCAGAAAATAATCAAAACTAACTATGCAGCTCCATTACCAATGAAAAGTGGTGTAGATGTTTCTTTTCTTCCAGCTTTGCTAACTGCAAGATACATCTAGTTTTAATCTGGGCTCCATTACTTCTGTATAAGCCCTTCTTGGGAGAAATCTCAAGGTTATGGCAACTCCAACAGGTAGCGACTCAAAGGAATTTAATATCCATGAAATTGCCAACAACTCTAATCTCTCCAAGCAATGCAATATGTCTTACACAGTATGACTTCTCAGGACTGTTAGTTGTCTCAGATCCTTTTTATGAGGAACCTCCTGTCACACAGAGTCTGAAACCACAAAGGGGGTTTCCCTGAACACTTACCTATTGAATGCTTTATGATTTTACAATTAGAATCATGTGGAAGACATTACCAAGTGTGCTCATCAGCCTGTGATGGAGGCCTGCCCTGAGAGGCAATTGAATCAATTTCTACAACAGCTTTATTTCTTCTTTTCTTTTTTTCCAGAGGAATAGAAAATTTCTTTTGCCTTTTCCTTTTCAAATTAGGACACTTAGTTGAGTGTATTCTTAGTCATGCTCTGAGGGTATTCCTACTTTTATTCTGCTTCAAAAAAGACCCCAAATTGATCTCTATTTCTCTCTTAGGGCAAACCTTGGCAATATTATTTCCAGTTGCTCGTTCTCTCTCCAAACTGCATATTTTCCCCATTTTCTTTTTTTCTCCTACTGAATATCTTCTATATCATAGTCATTAATAATCACAAACCACCAATCAAATATTAACCATTTTGCAATTCTCTTTTCCATAAAAATGAGTACATTTCTTTTTAATTTAGCTTTATGCAGGTCTTAGGACAATAACAGATGGCTCCAGATTACTTGGCAAGATATTACATGGTTGGTTTCTAGCCCAGATCTTGTTAAAGTACCTGCTTCTTTCTGAAATCTCTTCATCTAGACATCTGCATGAGCTTTGCTGTTAGTATTGTCTTCTGGACTCCTACTAGGAGGGTTTAGGGCCCTGCTTAAAAAATTAAATAATTTTATTTTTACCTAAAGTCCCAAAGTCTTTCACATTCCTCCTAAAATAGTATGGTTGTGTCTGTCACAATGATAACCTTCCCTGTTACCAAAGTCTACATTACCTATTTTTCATTTGCTCTGTTAGTATACAAAGGAAACTTACAAATAAAAGGTTTGCTTTGGTTTACTGTCCCTCAAGAACATTAGCCCATCACAAATTAGAGGCCTGTCAGCAGGTAGGCATAGTGGCTAGAATAACAAACTAAGAGCTCATTATCCTAAAACATATCCTGTAGCAGGGAGTTTGTGGTAAACAGTGCATGACTTTTGAAACCTGAAAGCCTACCACCAGTGACATACTTCCTTTAGCAAAACCACACCTGAGCCTTCCCTAACAGCATAAGCAACAAGAGACCAAGTCTTTGAAAATAGACAACTTGTTGAGACTACCACAGTATCTTTTTCTAGGGACTAACAGAGATTTTTTTTTTGAAATGTAATCAAAGGAAGTATAAGAGCCTTAACATCTACTTCTTATAAGGAGACTAGAATATTAATTTCCACAAATACCAGTGAACAATAGAGACGGCCTCATCACCTCTGTTTTCAATGCTTGTAATTGTCCTCAAAGTGTCTCCTTTGTATCCCTTCATCTTATCTCATGACCACACTTATAAATTCTATTTCATTTTGGTTCAGGAGAATTAAGTGAAATTCCGTCCCCATTGCAAAAATCTTGATGTGTTTTAAATCGAAAAATCTTAGCTTATGTGTCTCCATCCAGAGTAACTTATTTTAATGGTAGCAATAGCTTTTACCTAAAATGTTTTAAATATAGCCTTAACTAACAACAAAAAATACACTAAAATCCCTCGTGAAGATTTTTAAATTCCATGAATAGAAAACACAGATATGGCTTTTAAAGTCTTTGAATATGTCAAATGCTACCTGCTCTGTAGTTTTACCTCTTAGTCATGAGCTTTTACTGCATCTCTTTAAATAAACAAACTTTAAAAGTGACATAATTTGTCTCAGTGTGACTCATACTCAATGAAACAGCCAAAAAAAATTAAATTTATGTGACTAAATACTGTTTCACTGAATTGGTGCGTGTCAAAAATAATACTGAAATGTAAATCAATTTTTTCATTTTAGAATGACATGCCTTCTTCAATGAGATGAAGGACTGAAAGTAACCATTACCAAGCACTGTCACTGAAAGTATGAAAGTATGCTACTCTGGTAATTTTTCCACAAAAATACAAGATTGAGATAGAAAATAGGTGATACCATCAATGGAGCTGTGATGAATAAACAGTGAGTGAAACATGTGACATGTTTAATAAGCTCTTGGTATTCTGATAGATGGGTATTCAGGATACAACTTTGGTAGCTTTATTTTTGATGTCAGGATGGCCTAGTGTGTTAGAGGTTTATTTTGTTTTTTTTTTAATTACAATTTACCAGGATGCGAAGAAGCATTAAGTACGTGGAGATGAAAGGTGTGGCTATCAATGAACCAACTCAAAGAAGGTCAGGAAGTCAAGATGGGAATAGAATAGACACTGAGCAAGCCTCTCTTACTTCTGCAGACAAATAGTAAACTAAAATAAGTTAAGAAAATTGCTTTAAATTTGATGAGGAACTCAATAAGTTTGGAAAGACACCCTCCATGTCCATAGTATCATTTGCTTATCAAGAATAAAATTAACTAAATTAATAATCTTGCCAATTTTTTTCAAATTTCACTTTGTTAATATACTGCTACTACACAATACACTGTGTGTGTGTGTGTGTGTGTGTGTGTGTGTGCGTGCATGCACACACACACGCATAGATGTAGATAGATAGATAGATAGATAGATACATGGAAAGAGAGAGAGAGAGAGAGACAGGGAGACACAGAGAGAGACAGAGAGACACAGAGAGAGACAGAGAGAGTCAGAGATTGATTGTCATATACTCCTGTAGCAATAATATTGATGACTAAGACAGGTAGACCTCAAGAGCCTGATGGTTCCTATTATAAATGATGGTGAGTTCTAAAATTAGTGAGAGACACTAACCTAAAATACCAGAGGAGAAAGGATTGAGAAAAATTTCAACACCAACTTTTTTTCTCTCCACAGGTCTTTGTTGCATGCATGCAAAGGACACCAAAAGAAAATAAATAAAATAAGTTTGAAGCTATATATTTTAACATTTTAGCATTGCAAAAATTATACATATTTTCAAGTTTAAAGCTACAGTAGTGTTACATTTTAATGAAAAGATTTTCAATTTTCAAAATTAGCTTTGCATTTAATCTGCAAGTGGAAACAGTGCTTTCTTTATGAAATATGTCTAGTAAATCATCTAGTTCACCACTTATCTATTCACCTTTCATACATGCATCATCTCCATAGCATCACCTAAATTATTGACATTTTGGAACTAATATATGTCTAGAGTCTAATGTCTCTAGGAAAATAAAAATCTCATATGTATTCATATAAAATAATTTGTAGTAGAATTTAAATATATTTTCATTTTTTATAATAAGAAACTAATAAAAGTAACTATATATCAATTTATATTACTGATATATTTTCAAATACAATCATTTTGCTGAAGAAAAGCTAAGTAAGATATTTTTTATCAAGTACATTTCTTTCAAATGTGATCTTAGTTAATTCGTTTTTTATAAGAGCAGTCATCACTTCTAGCAAAGGAAAAAAAATAAATGTGACAGATTTTAGGTTTTATATCTTGTAATACTTCATAAGAATTTAATTTGTAATTATCAACTAAACATCTAGTATTAGTGACTTTTAAGTACCTTTTAGATTTGCTAAATGAGAATAAGTGATTAATTTGTCATTTTTTAATCAAATTAAAATGAAAGTGTATTATCTCAAGAAATTAGAAGTAATTAGGTCATTTATATTAAGCTTAAAACTTAATAAATCTACTTATCTAACGCTATCTTCATTTCTCTTTCACTCTTTCAGGAATTGCATCTCCGTGAACTGCCTGCAAAAATTCTGAGAAATGGTTAAAGCCAATCATTTAAAACAATCATAAAATTAAAAAATAACAAGACCATTTCAAAGAACAAAGAAAAGCACATTAAAGCAAACAAAATTATGACATATATTATTCTATCTGGAAATGTCATTGATTGTGTGATTTTAAAATATCAACCCTACTGTCTTCGAATCAAAGTGAGTCAGAGATCTCTGAATTCTAAATAAATCAGAGTTACCTACATATGCAGATTAACCATTCGTATTGCTAGCAACATAAGATACCAGGAGATGATTTAGGGTGTACCCCATATCAATTCTTTCTGATTAATTATTATGATTATAGCAGATTGCATTGTACAGTATTTATTCATATAGCAAATGTTTCTTCATGGCATGATTGATCTAAAATTTTCCAAGGTTCAGAGGACATGAAGTAAATAATATACAGAGTTATTTATTTCATGGATAATTCATGAGCTTCTACCACTCCTGATTCTCATATCAGAAACTCCTAAATGAGACTGCTATGTAGAATGCTCAATGCCTGATGTATTGATTTAGTGTAGAGACTTTGATCAAAGCATCCTAACATTTTCTGACTAATGAAAACATTAAGCACTTAACATGCTGAGATTATACTACAATGGATCTCTAGACTGTAGCACAATGGACACAGTGTTAGAGCCGTGATTCTCACCTAAAAACCTAGCATATCAGTCCTCAACACCTGCAAAATGGAATAAATAACCCAATCAATCAAAAATGAACTTACTAATTCCAGTGAATTCCCTAAATTTACTAACCTTGATTTTCATCTTTAGTTCTGCTTCTTGCTAACTAGAATAATGTAGTAAGCAAGATGTGGATTTTGTGCATATAAGACCAAAAGCTATAAGGCTGGACTGCCTGACTTGGGCAAGTTTTCTGTGCAGACCCCAACCATCAATAAAGATTTTCTTTTCTGCTTTCAGAATAGCTCTTTAATGGTTTCTGGTGTGATTAACTTGAAAGAGTAAGTTTAATAAGAAACTGTGTCTCATCCATTACTTTTAATCTATTGATATGCATGATAATTCACTAACACAACACAGATATGTTGAAACATTACAGGGTATCAGACAATGTTGACAATGGGAAAATTAAATAAAATGTTCTCAATTTCTGTGCTCTAGAAATTTGTAGAAATTTAAAGTAAAATGATCTGTGTCAATCAAATAAAATAGAAACACAGAAAACAATACAAAGAATCAATGAAGGAAAAAAAAGTTGGTTCTTTGAGAAAATCAACATGACAGACAAACCTTTATCCCAACTAACATAAAAGAAAACAGAGAACATGTGATTTAACAAAATCTGAAAACAAAAGGGAGACATAATGAACACTAAGGAAATCCAGAAAATCTTCATGTCATACTTTAAAAACTTGTACTCTACAAAATTGAAAAATTTAAAGGAAGTGGTCAATTTTCTGAATAGGTATCACTTACAAAATTAAATAAAGAACAGATAAGCAATATAGCTATAACCTCTAATGAAATACAATCAGGCATCAAAACACTACCAACCAAAAAAAGTCAAGGACCAGATGGCTTCACTGTAGAATTCTACCGGAAATTCAAAGATTGGTATGAGACAATACCAATGCTCCTCATAATATTCCATACAACGGAAGCAGAAGGGTCATTGACAACTTATTTTTACAAGGCTACAATTACCCAAACCATACAAAAACACAACTACAGACCAGTATCCCTCATGAACATTGATACAAAAATAATCAACAAAATACTGGCAAATCAAAAGAACACAACAGAGAAATCATCCACCATGTCCACCTAGGAAAGCAGGGACAGTTCAACACACGAACATCTGTCTATCAATGTAATCCACCATATAAACAAACTACAAAGGAAAACCATATGATCATCTCACTAGATTATCAAAACCCCTTTGAGAAAATACAACAGCCTTTCATGATAGAGGTATTGGAGACATTGGCGATAACAGGAACATACCTAAACATAATAAAAGCAATATACAATAAACTAAGAGCCAACATTAAATTAAATGATGAGAAGCTTAATGCAATTCCTCTAAAATCAGGAACAAGAAAAGATTGCTCACTCTGTCCATATCTCTTTAATATTGTACTTGAATTTCTAACTAGAGCAATAAGACAAAAAAAGAATCAAGGGAATATAAATTGGAAAGGAAGAAGTCAAACTTTCACTCTTTGCAGATGATATGATAGTTTGCATAAGTAACCTGAAAAACTCTACCAGAGAACTACTAGAGCTGACAAACTCCTTCAGCATAGTGGCAAGGTGCAAGATTAACTAAAAAAAAAAATAATCAGTAGCCCTTCTATATACACATGGTAAAGGGGCTGAGAAAGAAATCATAGCCACAAGTAACATAAAATCTCTTGGAGTAAAACTAAAAAAAAAAACAAGTAAAAGACCTTTATACCAAGAACTTTCCATTCTTGATATACCAAAAAATGGAAATATCTCCCATGCTCTTGGATAGGTATGATCAACATAGTAAAAATGGCAATCTTGCCAAAAGCAATCTACAGTTTCAATGAAATCCCATCAAAATCCCAGTCCCTTCTTCACAGACTTTGAAAGGACAATACTCAACTTTATATGTAAAAACAAAAGACCCATGAAAGCCTAAACCACCATGTACAATAAAAGAACTTCTGGAGGCAACACCATCCCTGACTTCAATCTCTACTATAGAGCTATGATCCTGAGAACAGCTTGGTATTGGTATAAAATAGACAGGTAGACCAATGGAATCTAATTGAAAACACTGACTACACCTAATAACATCTGATTTTTGACAAAGAAGCGACTGCAATGTAAAAAGGAAAGCATCTTCAACAAATGATGCTTGCATAACTGGATGCTGACATGTAGATGACTGAAGAGAGATCCATGTCTATCACCATGCACAAAACTTAAGTCCAAATGGATTAAAACCTTGGCATAAATCCAGCCACACTGAATCTCTTAGAAGAGAAGATGAGAAGTACCCTTGAATAAATTGGTAAAGGAGACCAATTTCTGAACATAACACCAGTAGCACAGACACTGAGATCGACAATTAATAAATGGGACCCTGTGAAATGGAAAGACTTATGTAAGCCAAATTACACACCCAACAAGACAAAATAGTAGCTAACAGAATAAGAAAAGATCTTCATCAACCACACATCAGGCAAGAGGGTTGATTTCCAAAATATACAAAGAATTCAAGAAGCTAATTACCAAAACACTAAATAATCCAATTATAAAGTAGGGTACAGACCTTAATAGAGAGTTCTCAATAGAGCAATCAAAAAAAATGGCTGAAAGACATTTAAGAAAGTGCTCAACATCATTAGCCATCAGGGAAATGCAAATCAAAACAACCCTGAGATATCATCTTACTCTTGTCTGAATGGGTATAATAAAAAACACCAATGACAGTTTATGCTAGAGAGGATGTGGAGAAAGGGCAATACTCCTCCACTGCTGGTGGGAGTGAAGACTTATATAGTTATTTTGGAAATCAGTATGGTTGCTCCTCAGGAAAACAGAAATCAGTCTACCATTAGATCCTACAATTCCACTCTTAGGCATATAACCAAAAGATGCATATTCAAGAAACAAAGACATCTGTTCAACTATGTTCATGACAGCATTACTTGTCATAGCTAGAGCCTGGAAACAACCTAGATGCCCTCTACTGAAGATAAAGAAAAAGTGGTACATTTATACAATGGAATACTACTCAGTGGAAACAAAAACAATGGCATCTTGAAATTCACAGGCAAATGTGATGGGAGATGTCATTCTGTAAATATATTTCTCATACTGGTTAATGAATAAAGTACTGTGGCCAATAGGAAAGCAAGATATGTAGAACTAGGAGACAAGGAGGATTTGATGAAGTAGGAGGGAGGTGTTTTAAGATGGAGTATGGAGATAGAAGAATGCCCACCACACTCTCCAAAAAGATGAGACCACTTGGAAGTATTTAGATTAATAGAAATTGGTTAATATTTAAGACAGAGCTAACCAGTAAGTAAAAGCAACTGGCCAACAGCATTATATCAAATACAGAGTCTCCATGTGTTATTTGGGGCTGGCAAGACAGTGGGATCAGACTGGCCGGGAAAACCATACTCATAACACAAATGAATGGAACTAGAAGAAACCAACCTGAGTTAGGTAACCCAGTCACAAAAAGACAAACATTGTATGTACTCACTCATCTATGGATTTTAAGCATAAAACAATGTATCACCAGCCTACCTCGCACACAGCCAGAGAAGCTAGGAAACAAGGAGGACTCTAAGAGAGACATACATGGTTTCCCACATAAGGGGAAATGGACACGATCTCCTGAGCAAATTGGGAGCCAGGGCTGGGGCAGTGAGGGGAATGGGAGGTAGGAAAATAAGGAGGGGTGAAGAGTAGGGGAGAGGAGAACATGATGGAGCAGGAAGATTGAGTTGGGGAAAAATAGAAGAGAGCAGGAAAAGAGATACCATAATAGAGAGTGACATTCTAGGTTTAAACAGAAATCTTGCACTAGGAAAATGTCTGAGACCTACAAGCATGACCTCACTAACAATCTAAGCAATAGCGGAGATGCCACGTTAAATGTACTTCCCTGATAATGAGATTAATGTCTACCTTATATATCATCCTAAAGCACTCATGTAGTAGTGGATGGAAGCAGAAGCAGATATCCACAGCTAAATCCAAGCCAAAACCCTGGAATCCAGTTGCATTTAAGGAGAACAAGACCAGGCTGGAGAAACTCATAGAAACAGGTGACCTGAACAAAGAGGAGATCATGGACCCCAGACTGATATCTAGGAAACCAGCATAAAAACCCCTGAATGTGGGTCTCAGTTAGGAAGACTGGTAAGTATACGGAACCTCTTCCATTGGAACCAGTTTGCATCCCTGGTTCATGAAAGGAATTCATGAGCATATTCCCCATGGAGGGATACTTCCTTAGCCTAGAGACAAGAGGGAGGTCAGAGGTCCTATGCCAAATGACTTGACAGATTTTGATGATTCCTCCTGGAATGCTGCGCCATTCTTGAGTAGTGGATGGGGAATGGGACAGGGCGTGGTCATGGAGGTTTTGGGAGGATGGGAGGGAGTGAGAAAAAAATTCAACTCTTTCTTCATTACATTTTTTTCATTAATAATCCAATGCATTGTGACAGCCATCATAAACAGTTGGGTAAAATTTTGTCTAATCCTTGAGTAAATGGTACTTAAATCAAGAATATCCTGAAGAAAATTACTGACTGAATGTGCTGCTGAGGAAAAAAAAATAAGAAGAAGAAGAAAAACCTAAGTCCTTCAGAACTTTCAAAATAATACATAACTTAGAATGTCACTTTTCAAAAGACTACTTCACATATAATACATATTTCATTTTGCATAGTTAACAACTTGATGTAGTGATAAACTTTACCACTACCCACTTTCACAATATAGAATGCTCTATTATAAAAACATAAATTTATCATGCAAAATAAATATCTAGGAGTAGCAGTGATAACAATTTTAGTTATTTTGGCGTTCAGAGTTGTATTTAGCAACAGATGAAGCTTTTCCAGCCAATTTGACCAGGGAACATATTAAAACCTATGTTTGCATTGACTTCATGGTATCTCAAGGATAGCTTGATTCTGTATACATTTACCTTGTTCGTAAGTACAACAGATTAGATTTCTGCAAATTTGAGAGTTCCAGGGTTCACTTTTATTTCATTTCATGTGGAAGAACACTGACAACATAGTTCATGAGATTAAAAAATCAATTTTCCAGCATTGATGCTCACTATATATATATATATATATATATATATATATATACAGATTTTAGATAAAGTTCATATATTTTATTTATATTCAAACATTAAAAAATCTGCTCATGTTACATTTATGATTCCTTATAATTTTATGTAAAATATTTCTGCTTTTATTTTAACTTTTGACAGTAAGCTCTTGTGTGAGTTTAATAAATTGCAGATGATTCTGTGTTTTATAGGATTTTCTTTGCATGAAGTGATAGTAGTAGTCAATGTAGATATATTTATACCTTCCTTAATACTGTTTATCCCCTTTATTTTAATTTGGCTTCATGCACTGACAATAAATTTTACTGAAGAATCATCAGTAATATTGATAGATTGAACCTATCTTCTTTCCATTTAGTAAAAATTGTTATTTTATCATAAATCAAAATTGGAAACATTATATTCTAATTATGCTCATTAGATGTTTTCTTTTTATTAATAATATAATTTAAAGATTTACATGTAGATCCCAATTACTCTCCCTCCCTCCCTGCCTTCTTCCCTCCCACATACTCTCCTTTCCCCCTCACATGCACCCTGACCACCCTCCCCTCCCATCCTCCCACCCCCATTCCACATGTAGGACTATGCTATCCAGGAGGGGTCATGTAAATCTGTCAAGTCATTTGAAGTAGGGACTAGGATTTCTCTCCTGTCTCTAGGTTAAGGGAATATCCCTCCATGGGGGATGTGTCTGCAAGGACCTTTTGTGCATCAGGAATATATCTAGGTTCCACTGTATGAGGTCCCTTAGACTGCTCTGACCTACTAGCTGAGACCCATATTCAGGGGGTCTGAGTCAGTCCCATGCTGGATTCCCAGCTATCAGTCTGGGGGGGGGCATTACTCCTCCTTGCTCAGGTCAGCTGTCCTTGTGTGTTTCTACAACCTGGTCTTGTCCTCTCTCTCTGCATCTGGGTTCTAGTTCACTCAGTGTTTAGTCATGTGTGTTTACTTCTGTTTCCAACAGGTACTAGATGAGGGCTCCATGATGGTGGATAATTTAGTTGATGATCTCACTAGCCTTTCCATAGTTGCTCAAATTGTTAGTTGAAGTCAGTCTTGTAGGTCTCTAGACCTTTCTTTAGGTTCAGTTTTCTCTTCAAACCAATAATGGCTCCCTCTTTTATGTTCTCTCTCTCTCCCTCTCTCTCTCCCTTCTCTCCCTTCTCTCTCTCTCTCTCTCTCTCTCTCTCTCTCTCTCTCTCTCTCTCTCTCTCTTCTGTCTTCTATTCCTACCCTGATTCAATCTTCCTAGTTGCGCGTGCTTTCTTCTCCTCCCTTTCTCTTTCCCCTAGTTCTACAGAAAGTTCTGGAAGGAAAACTCCAACCCAAGGAAGGTAACTACACTCATAAAGACATAGGCAACAGATAATCCCAGTTCACCAGAAACCAAGGGTAAAGAAGGACAAATAAATTCACAATACCACTGCCAACAACAAATCTAAAACAAACAAGGTTTAACAATCAATGGTCATTACTCTCCCTAACATCACTGGTCTTAACTCGCCTTAACTTCCGGATACGAAGACAGAATCCATCCTTTTGCTGCATACAAGAAACACATCTAAGTTTCAAAGATAGACAATGCCTCAGGGTAAAGGGCTGGGAATAGATCTTCCAACAAATGGACCCAAGAAGCAAGCTGGAGTAGCTATCTTAATGTCAAACAAGTTAGACTTCAAACCAAAATTAAACAAAACAGATGAAGACAATCATTAGATACTTTTATATTCCTATATAGTTTGAAGTTCAATTTTCAGTGGTTATTAACACTGTGTTTCAATATGAGTTTTGCGTGCTTCTCTGAATGGTTATATTCATGCCTTTATTAATGTAGTGAATTAAATTATTGACTTTCTTAATCTTATTTCTAACACAATATTTTTTGGTGTTAAGATTGCTGAGGTTCATATACATTATTAAAGTTTACATTCAAACATATTTTTGCCATTTATTAATGTAATTTTCTGTACTCTTTTGCATAATAGAAAAATGCATTAGACAATGTATAAGTTTGAATGTTTAAAATATTTTAAACTCAAAACCTCTAAACAAACAAAATCTCTAATATTACTCTCTATACTTTTTGGTTAAAATTAACCCAGGTGCACATATATCAATAGGCACACTGATTCCTTTGCTCTTGAAATTATTTTGTAGACCTTTTTCATTGGTCTATATTTGTGTACATGCATACATATGTATTATGTGGTGCTTACAATTTATTGTGAGCTTCCATGATGGTTCTGGGAGCCACACCTGGGCCTTCTGCAAGATCAGTAAGTGCTTTGAATTGCTGTATCATCTCTCCAGTCCTAGGACAACTATTAAAATCTTATATTTGAAATGATTCTTAGAAGACTATACAATCATTAAGTCATAAAATCAAATATTTAAAGATATGCAAATGCTTACTAGTATTATTTGATTACTGAAACATCATTATGACCATGTCTAAATATTGTCATCATAATAGTCACTACTCCCATATACCAGCTCTGTGGTCCCTTATGATTGAACCCCTTTATTGACTCTGCAGTACATAGAGTCTTATCTGTACTTGGTTTTGAAATTTCAACACGCCTTGATCACATCTAATTTTTTTAGTCTTTCTACCACAATTTCTTCTGCATGGAGCAAATCAGCTTGATATACCACAGATCATCTATTTCCCTGGGATTTGTGTGTTCCTTTCAACAATTTTGATATATTCTGTGCTTCTTCAGCTATTTATGTGCTATCCATGGGTACTCTTGGTGCACTGAATTCATTAAGGAAGCATTACAATCCATAACAGGTAAATTTTCTATTCAATCCATCACTTGGGCCATGCACATCCATTTGACTCCTACTTAGTTGACTCTATTGGTTCCTGTTCAGGCTTCAGTTGTATTGCATGACTTTTCCAAGAAAAAATGAAGAGACTTCTCTACACCCCACACAAATCACTGTTGCCATACCAAAGAGAGGAATCAATATCAATCTAGCTTCATAAATCCCTGAGATTATTGTGGCTACTTATAGGAGTAACAGCAACCCCAACAGCTACATTTCCCAAAGTCCTGCCCAACAATAGATCACAGACAGACAAATCCCCAAGGAATCTCTACTCCAGCAATTATTTACAATATAACTAGGGAGAGGCATCCCATACTCTTCTTTCTCATGAATTTGTACAATATTTGTGTGAGCCGTGTAATGCCTGTGAGTCTCTCTTTTCTTTTTAAGAATAATATTTTAATTCAGAGGAAAGAGCTATATAGCATATCAGCAAAATATTTTATATTTTTTAAATGCATAGTTAATTTTCACTGCAGATAATAATATGTTTGTATTCATTATACTATCATATGCTGTATTAAAAGAAAAAAAAATGTGTGCCCTAGGAAGGCCTTTGACTTACCTGTGATTAATCTGAATATAAAAGTTACTAGCAAGGATATGCTGGGGCAGGGAAACATGGAAGCTGACAACACTAAGGAGATGCTATTAAATCTAATCTAAAATCTCCTCTTGGTTACCTTTTCCATTCCTGCTCCCACAGGCCTATGTCAGTACTCCACAAGGGATCATAACCCTAAATCTCCACTCGTTTCTTTTACTCTAATGCTGTCATAAACTTCTTTCAAAAGCAAAGACATTTTCCAGTAATATGACATATGAAAAAACAAACAAAAAAACAATTTCTGAAGCTAAGCAAAAGGGAATTTTATTGGCTAAAGGGCTCCAAGACCAAGTTATCAGCACAAAGGAGATGTATTTGCTTCACAGAGACAAAGGTTAGGGAATAATAGACAAAAAGGAGAAATAGAGAAGGAGAGAGAAGGGGAAGGGAACAGAGGAGAGGGGAAAGGGCTATTTGACAGAGCTGGACAAAGGACTGCCACTGATAGAGAGGAGACAGATGTAGATCATAGGATATTGGCCATTTATAAAGAGATAAAGGGGGTAACCTCTTGTTAATAGTAGGTATTTAATTTTATCTGGGCATGTTAATCTGGTAAACCAAATGGGAAAAATGCCTGCCAAAGCCATGTTTTTCATAATCATAGTGTCTAAGGCACCTTTATTCCCATCTTTTGCTTTATTATTGGGTGGCTGTACATCCATTGAAAGGTAGAAGAGTGAGAGCAGGTATAGAGAACATATAGTGTAAGGCTGTGGGTTCAGAGAGAGAAATGAATAGCTTGAAGTACTTGACTCCTATAGGAGCAGACTAAATCATCTAAGGGGACATTTTCCCCACTCCATCACTTTTTAGAATAAGCATACTTCCTTGCCCTGAAAAAAGCACTAGAAGGGCAATCTGAAAACAAATTAATAATCTGTCATGTAAATCTGTGAGGGCAAGAGAATACAGGGAGCATAGAAGGGCTGTCAGTCAAGCTCTTGTCTGCAAGCCATCTTTCACTTGTCACAAGTCTCAAAATGGTTATTGCCTTGGGGGAAAAAAGGTAGCCTAGAGGAAATGACTCAAAAGGAGCTAAAATGCAACAGTTTAAATTCAATAGCATTGCAGTAAAATCACTTAAGAGAAGACCTTTGTAGACTTTTAATTATTTTTAATTTACATATTTGTCCAGGTGGTATCACTGTTACCCTGGACAGGTTACAAAATAATTGAGGTCATATAACTCCTAGAAATATTCTCAATACCAGTGTCTGTTATTTGTTAATATTTTAAATATTGTAACTATATAACATCACCAGAGAAATATTTTCTTTTCTTTAATTTATACTTATTAGTATTTTGAAGTAGTATCGTACACATCACATGTGTAATTACTATATGCAATTTACATCAGTGGGACTTAAGAGGCGGCATGTGTCTCTTTAGGTACTGACACCTATTTGTCTAGTTTTGGCTTGAACTTAAGATATAATTTTAAAATTAACCCCCTCAAAAAAATAAAATGATGGTTAAGTCATGTTTCCTTTTTATTAAGTCCTTTCAGCACAAAAAAGAAATGTTTCTAGATGTATCCATTCATGATTTTAGATGAATGAAACATTGATTCTATCCACTATGGTAAAGGGTATAAACATAAGAGTCAATGTGTAAGAATCCCATTATAACGGATATTAGATTTTTGTGTATAGTGGAAAGCTTAGTTTGAAATACTACATGTAAAAGTGATAGAGACACTTTGAAATGAGGAAATCAAATCTATGCAAGTATCCTGCAATCTAAATAATGATGGAAAACAGTCTCATAAAATAACAAAAACAAACTCAAATTTTCTGAAAGTAAAATAGCTTAGTGGTGTCTTAAGAATAACAGTTTGCACAGCACTAGTAATTGGAATGGATCACTTTTTACAACAATCACACTGAAAGTGTAAACAAGGACTTCATTTATCTCCACAGATGCCACCAAAAAAACGAGAGAAAAATAAGACTATTGCAGTCTGTATTTCTATGTCCTACAAGCAAGTTGTCCACTGTAGGGACTCTGATCCGTATAAAACAAGGAACAAAAAAGAAATTATATAAATATTAACTCAGCATGCTTCATAGCTGACAGCTGTATCCAACTGAGAAAGAAGTTCCAAAAACATATGCATTGAAAAGTCAGATGCCAAGAATAGCCACACAGCCTATTTGATTGTTCAGAGCTTTGAAATACTTTCTTTATTGGAGCTAGTGAAGATGGTTGTTGATTACTGAACTACCAAGTGGCAAACCACATTTATTAAGGAAGAGGAAAAGAGGGCATCCTTGTCTGGGAACTCTAGCTCTCTAGAAAGGTTTTGTGGTATGGAAGACTCTGTGATAAGTAATTGAATCCCACAGTGATAAATAATTGAATTATAAAGAAGACCTGCTGTCATTCACAACTTTATGCTAAAACTCTCTGGCTATTGTAAATTTAAACATGAAGATAAATATAAAATTAAGTTTCCTTCTCTTAGTAACTGGGTGTCAATAATTACACTCATAAAAATTATCATAGCACCCTATGATTATTTTTATTTATTGTTATGTGAAGGCAATCTGCAACCAGGCTAGTTTTAAAAGTAATATATCTAAAAAAGAGACTCAAATTTCCAAATATATGAAAACTCTAAGATAATTGTAAGAGATAAATAACACAGTTTAAAATATGGAAAAGTGGCATAAAGAGGTATTTCTCAAAGGAAACTATACCAATTTCCTATTAGCATTGAGGAAAATGCTCAGCAATGTTACTCTGGGAAACATATATTTAAAGCTCATTGAGATGTTATTTTACATTCACTATAGTAATTTTAATCCAAAAACTAGATAATATATTGACAAATTTGAGAAATCAGAACCCATGTCCACTGTCTATGGGACAGTAAAACACTGTGGAAGACAGCAAGTATTTCCTCAAAACAGTAATTAATACCTGACTTTGAAATGTTGTTCCTAGATAAATGACAACAAGAGAAACAACCCATATATGGCTTTTTGTGTTATGTCAACTTGACACAGGCTAGACTCATTAGAGGATGGAGATTCAGTCAAGGAAATGCCTCCATAAGTTCAAGCTGCAAGTAAGCCTGGATGACCTTTTCTTAATTGGTGATTGATGTGGGAGGATCCAGTCCTTTGTGGTTGGTACAATCCAGGAGTGGGTAGTCCTGCATTCTATAAGAAAGTAGGTGAGTAAGCCATGAGGAACAGGCCAGTGAGCAGCACCCTCCATGGCCTCTGCATGAGGTCCTGCACCAGGTTCTGCTGTTTCATGTCCTGCCCTCACTGATTTTGATAAAAAAAAAATAAGAGGAAAACAAACCCTTTCCTCTCCAGGTTGTTTTTGGTCATGGTGTTTCTTCACAGCAATAACAAATGAGGGCAGATTAAGGACATCCACGATGGCCTGGATAGAAGAATAACAAATATTTATTTAGGAAAAACTCACACAATGAAGGTAAAGAGCCTCTGCAGTCTTCTAATCCTGGAAATGCATGATGCTGCAATGCAGGTCCCACACCACCACTCAAAAGGGAGAGCAATCTTGCTCCCAATCCACAGTACCAAAGGGGCCAGTACCTCATTGTCTGAATGAGTTTCCACAACAAATAAGCCTTATAAAAGCATTTTATTTTCGTAACCATTTGTGCAGAGGTGACAACAAAAAGAAGCATTCATAACATTCAAATGGTAGAAATTAATAAAATATTCATCACTTGACAGATGAAAACAGATGTTGGATCCACACAGGTAAATATATACATATACATATACATTACATACATATACATATACATATACATATACATATACATATACATATACATATACATATACATATACATATACATATACATATACATATACATATACATATACACATACATATACACATACATATACACATACATACATGTATATGCATACATATACATACATATATATTATGAATAAATCTTTAGTGAAAAAAAAACTGTGTCCCTAGTTTATGAGATTCCAGTCACTTAAATAAACAAGCCAGAATAATAGAGAAATGCCAAGTAATAGAAAAATGTTTAAGAGCTAGAAGTAGATTGTATAGGGAAATATAGAAGTACCTAAGCAAGAATGTGTTTATATTTTAGGTGACAGATATCAAAACTTAATAATCTTCTACTGTCGAACATACCTGTGGACATTTGTGATGGTCAATGTTGACTGACAATTTATATGGGTAGAGAAGCTCATCAAAAAGTTTTAAAGTGTACCTCTCAGTATTGTGAAATTAAGAGGCCCATTCTGAATGTTAGCATCTCCCATCTACTTCAAATTATGTGGGATAAAAGGAAAAAGTAAAAAACCCTTACAAAGGACATTCTTAGACTCTGATTCTTATGGCCTGAGGGGAGTTGTTCTTGTTTTACTGGGGAAGAATGAAACATGGAAGCCAGCAGTCAGCATAAAACCTATTCTAACTTGTTTTATTGAGCATTGGCTACAATGATACACATAACTGATTAACATACCACTGAATCATATAATTTATAAGGATTAGTCATCAGGTGTGTGAGCTTTACCTACAAAAAGCTATACAAAGCAAAGATGGAAGAATTGGAAGGAAGGAAGGTGGGATGACCAGAATAATGATGTATAGTCACTCAGTTATTACTCAACACTGGGACTGGACGGCAGAGAAAGGTACTTTTAAAACTCAAAAATAAGAACAAAATAAAACAATATACCATCCTTTAGAATGTAATGTAACAATGCTTTATATCAGACAATAAAAGATAGAAGAAGAATAGAATGCAAGTAATTCATAAAGCCTTGGAGTCTAGAATAAGAAAAAACATTCAATATTACAGACATGCAATGGAGAAAACTGTGGGATGCCACTGAAACAGGATTCTGTAAACAATTCTAGTCAGTTATAATTTCCTTGCAATGCTACACTAATTTTTTTTGTTTTGATCCATTAAAAGATATGTTTTTTACACTCTCAATTAGGCTTGCAATGGCTGTGTAATATAACACAGTAATAATTCCAAGATGAGAAAGTGATCTTAAAAAAATTAGATGAGTTAATTCCTAGTTAATTACAACAGAGGTACAGCAATTTATTGGGAGAGTAGATAATATAAATGTACTGAAACATAATGAATACTTCTCTGAACTTCATTAGGTTTTCATACACTCATTTCTATTTAATTATAACTAAATCACCACTATTTATTGCCAAGCTGGAACACTTTAAAATAATAGCCTGGTTAATACTGAAATGAAGTGTGATCCTATGGAAGTCCCTACATAAAAATAAATGAATTAACTATGAATAAATTTGTCACTATAAGTACTAGTAGGATTATTGTAATTATACCACTATTTCAATATGAAATACACAAACATTTTAGGAACTCTGCACTAAAAATGGGGGGGGCAATGCATTTAAAAATTTAATCTTGCTTCCCCAGTAATTCTTCATATCAGTATTTTGCTCCAGACCATTTTTCACTTAAGCCATTTTATGCTATATTCTACCAGTCCATACCTGAAGGTTATTTCAAGTAAAAATGATGTATGACCAATTTAAAGTACCGGGGTTAAAGTATTCATCATTATAATGAAAAAAAAAACCACAGCATTCTGTACTGTGTAGAATAGTTTTTTAATTCCACTTATGACTTCAGCTTTTTTAAGAAAAGTGACTTTCCGAGAAGCATGTGACTAAAAAGTGATAAATTCATCCATTCTGAATTACTTTTTTTGAAGACACAGTATTATTTCTCATCTGATAAATGAATTATAGTATCAAAAGCTCACTGCTTGACTCCAATGCTTAAATTAATGTGACAGTTTCTATTCCTTCATTCTTTTTTAATTTCACCTAAATTGACAACTAATCTGTGCACTTAAATTCAAAGAAAATAATGAATGTTTCTTGGGTCCATTTGATTGGAAGATCTTTTCCCAGACCTTTCCCCTGAGATAGTATCTATATTTGAAGCTTAGATGTGTTTCCTGTATGCAGCAGAAGGATGAATTCTGTGTTCATATCCATTCTGTTAGCCTGTGTCTTTCATAGGTGAGTTTAGACCATTAATGTTGAGGGAGAGTAAGGACCGTTGATTGTTAATGTTTGTTTGTTTTAGATTTACTTTTGGCAGTAGTATTGTGAATATATGTGTCCTTCTTTACCCTTCGTTTCTGGTCAAGTGGGATTATCTATTGCCTAAGTCTTTGTTAGCATAGTTAATTTCCTTGGGTTGGGGTTTCCTTCCAAATCTTTATGCAGGGCTGGATTTGTAGATATGTATTTTGGAAATCTGGCTTTGCCATTAAATATGTTGTTTTCTCCATCTATAATTATTGAGAGTTTTGCTGGGTATAGTAGCCTTGGCTGGACTCTTAGTACTTGTAGAACATCTATCCAGGACCTTTTGGCCTTGAGTTTTTCTTTGGAGAAGTGAGGCATAATTTTAATAGGTCTGCCTTTATATGTTACCTGTCCAATTCCTTCACTGCTCATAATATTCTTTCTTTATTCTGTATGTTTGGTGTTTTGATTATTATATATCGAGGGGTCTTTTTACTTTGGTCCAGTCTATTTGGTGTTTGGTATGCTTCTAGTATGGGCATGTCATTCTTCAGATTGGGAAAGTTTTCCTCGATGATTTTGTTGAATATCTTTTCGGCTCCTTTGAGATGGGCTTCCTCACCTTCCTCTATGCCTATTATTCTTAGGTTTGGCCTTTTCATAGTGCCTGGAAGTTTTGTGTTAAGGATTTGTTGATTTATGATTTTCTTTGTTCGATGAACCTTTTTCCTCTAGTTTATCTTCAGCACCTGAGATTCTCTCTTCTTTTACTTGAATTCTGTTGGTTATCCTTGCATCTGCAGTTCCGGATCATTTGCCCAGTTTTTCTGTTTCCAACATTGCTTTGGTTTGTGTTTTCTTCTTTGTCTCCATTTCCATTTTCAAGTCTTGAACTTTTCTTTCACCTGTTTAATTGTTTTTTCTTGGCTTTCTGTACTTTCTTTAAGAAATTTATTCACTTCTTCCTATTTTTTGTTTTTCCATTTCTTTAAAGTGTTTTCTCACATCTTCCTTGAGGTCCTATATCATTTTTATGACAATAATTTTTAGAACTTTCTCTTCTTATTCATTTGCTTTGTAGTGTTCTGGTCTAGTTGGTGTAGATTCCCTAAGTTCTGGTGGTGTTATGCTTGTCTTTCTGATGTTAGGTGTTTTCTTTTATTGCTGTCTTCCCATATCTTCTTCCAGTAGGTGTTGGTGGGGTTTCTCCCTCTCTCTATGGATTTAGGTGGTTCAGACGTTCAACATCTGTAGTTCTGGGTGGTCAAAGGAGGTTTCTCCATAGGCAGGGGCCCGATGATGGGGGTCAAAGATCAGGCTCCAGCAAAGGAGAGCTGAGTCCTCTTTGGCAGAGTCTAGCCTGCAGGATGTTTCCTCAGGTATAGTCAGCTCTAGCTCTAGCCAAGGCCTTTATCAAGTACTGGTGTTGGGGGATAAAGGCTGGGCTGATACTCAGGATGTTTCTGCACCAATAGGTAGGTCTAGCTGGCACTTTCCAACTGAGTAGTGCCTATTTAGCAAAGATCCTGCGATGGGGGTTAAGGATCCAGCCCACAGAACTCAGAGTGGCCCCCAAGAAATAGGCGGGTCTCTGGGAGGGGCCCAGAACTCCAGCAGAAGACCGGTGGTGGGTGTCAGAGACCAGGCAGGTGGAAATTACAGGTGTTCCCACGTGGATAGGCAGGTCTATTGTGCTCAGATCGGCTTCAGGAAATTTCCCTGTAACTTTATTTCTTGACCAACCAATCCACACCCAGCCAGATTATAACATGATCAGCAAAAGCAGAGTTTTGCTTTGGTAGTCATGTTTAATAGACTCAATGAAATAAAACATAAAGCAAAAATAAGCATCATTTCAATTATACATAGAATTAATTGGTTAATGGTGAATGAATGCAGCAATATATAATTCCCCAAATCTCAAGTCAAAATAACTTCCAAATATAACAATGAAGTAAATATTACACACACTCAGTATGTCCATTGGAGAAAACTGATTTTGCCTCTACTAGGAGGTATAAATGGTAGTTCTGATGTTATCCTCTGACCTCATCTAGGTGTGATTTCATCAATACATTCATTTTATTCACTAAAACAATATAAAACAAAATTTTCACATCAAAGTCAAACAAGACAGACAAACAGAAGGAAAGAACCAAAGAAAGGGGACAAGAGCCAGAGACCTAACTTATTCACACTCTCAGGAATCTTATTGCACAAAATGGGAATCTGTAATGTAAGTGTGGGAATTCCAAAACACTAAACTGAAAGCAGTAATACAAGCAGAGAGTACCTAGTGCAGATCTGTACAGGACCTGTGCATGCTGCTTCAGTGTCTGTAGATTCATATGAGCATTGTTCAGTTATTTTACAGGGCCATGTTTTTTTGGTGTCTCCCATCTTTCTGGCTCTTAATTCTTTCTGCCTCCTCTCCTGTGGAGTTTACTAAAGGAAAGGATAGAATGGAGATATTTCATATAGGGCGGAGTGTTCAAGGTCTGTCACTTTCTGTGTAATGTCTGGCTCTGAGTCTTTGTATTTCTTCCCAAATGATGCAGAAAGAAAATTCTCTGGTGATGACTGGACAAAGCACTGAATGTAGCAGAATGTCATCAGAAGTCATTTTATCACTACATTTTTTTCTTTTTCTTCTTTAGAAACTATTATTTCATTTTTCTTTAGTACCCTGACTTATTTGGTCTCAAGTTATTGGTAAGCTAAGCAGTGTCAGGTATGGGTCTCATCTGTGGAGTAGGGCTTAAGTTAGATAAGCTCTTGATTGGTTACTCCTACCATATTTGTGTGTAGATAAGATTTGTGGCTGATGGCTGAAGTGATGTTTATGTTTCTCTTTTGGGATATACAGAGTGCTTTTCTGAACCAAAGACCCTAGAAAATAGGGGTGAGGACGCTATGAACACCAGTTTGAAATCTCTATGTTCAATGAGATATTTGGATTTGTCTTCAGCAATGGGGCCTTACTCTCAGTTTCTGGAGAAAACCTATAATTTTGGTAATAGCCTGGGTAGTTCGGGGAATACCTGGAGGCCCATTTGGCCAACAATTCAATTACATGTAACCCAAACATGGTTTCAGAAGTTTCATTTGGTGATAAGAAATTACAATTGGATCTCTGTGTCCTCCATTATTTCACAACTTCATTTAGATTGTCTTTATATATGTATATATTTTAGGAGGCTTTTACTTTATTACTTTTCCACATTACCCCTCAATTATTTTTCTTAATTTAAAATGCCTCTACTTATATTCCTTCCTCCTAGCATCTTTCACTTCCCATCCCCACTTGAGCTTCCCATTCCAGACCATCTCATCTATCCCCAAATATCAATGTGATTCCACTTTTCTAACTAGGCCTACTGGACCTTCTAGTCACTTACTCTATACCTACCTTCAATGAGTCTATGGATTGTAGCTGAGCTTTAATCACCCTAAGAGCTAATATCCACATATAAGCAAAAATATGTATACCATATTTGTCTTTCTCGATTTGGCATGCCTCGCTAAGGGTAAATATTTAGTTCCATTCATTTGCAAGCAAATTTTTGAATGTATTTTTTCAAATATGTAAATGTACCGCATTTTCATTATCTAGTCTTATGTTGAGAGACAGCTAGATTGTTTGCAATTAATCTATTATAAATAGAACACCAATGACCATGACAGAGAAAGGGTCATTGTGGCAGAATGAAGTGTGCTTTAGGCATTCTTTGTTTTGTTTGTTTGTTTGTTTGTTTGTTTCCTCAGACAAGGTTTCTTGGCATAACTGTCCAGGTTGTCCTGGAACTCACTTTGTAGACCAGGGTGGTCTGAAACTCACAGAGGTCTACCTTCCTCTCCCTATTGAGTGCTGGGATTAAAAAAGTGTGCTACCACTACCAGGTGTTGTGCTGGATCTTAAAGTAGATTGTTCCCCAACTTCCAGAGAAATTGCTACACTGATTTTTAATTAGGCTGTACAAGTTTGAACTCCCTTCAGCAATGAAGGAGTGTTCATATCACTCTACATCCTTCCAAGCATGAGTTGTCATTTGTCTTGTTAATCTTAGACATTCTGAGTGGAATATAATGAAATCTTACAGTAATATTGATTTTCATTTTCCTGATGTCTAAGAATGTTGAGCATTTAAGTGTTTTACAACTATTTGCATTTTCTCTATGAAAAAAAACTGTTTAATTCTGGACCTCATTTCATTTGAGTTTTTTGTTTAATTGATATCTAGTTCCTGAGTTCCTTAAATATTTTAGATGTTAGCTCTC
Source organism: Cricetiscus sungorus (assembly GCA_030556225.1). Taxonomy (NCBI): domain Eukaryota; kingdom Metazoa; phylum Chordata; class Mammalia; order Rodentia; family Cricetidae; genus Cricetiscus; species Cricetiscus sungorus. Next base: position 39,762,130 of record JANBXA010000600.1, read on the forward strand.
CATTGCATTTGCAGTTGGTAAAAAATTGTTTTTCATTCTGTAGGTTGCTGCTTTGTTTGGATGACACATCCAGATGTCTGGACAATCCTTTGCAGTGCAAAAGCTTTTCAGTTTTATGAGGTACCATTTATCATTAATCTTAGTGGCCACACTAATGATGTTTTTATCAGAAGTCTCTTCTTGTGACATTAAGTTCAAGTCTCTTCCCCCACTTTTCTTTTTGATCATGTTCACTGTATCTAGTTTTATTCTAAGGACTTTAATTCATTTAGAGTTGAGTTGTGTGATGAATATAATCTATTCGTATCTTTCTACATTCTGTGTTCCATTTTGAAAAGCACTTTTGTTGAAGATTCTGTCTTTCATTCAACTGATTTCTGGCTTTTTCATTAAATATCAAGTGTCAATATGTGTGTAGATTCATGTTTGGGTCTTCAATTTGATTCCATTGATCTATGAGAATTATGGGGCACTTGGGAATTACTGGGTTTCCTCTAAATATGATAACCACACTTAAGGTAATCATACAGAAAATACCAAGGGCACTTGAAGTTAAGATCATGCCACCTGACCTTAATTTGTGGAGTTTGCAGCCTCAGTGGCACATACCTTTTGTTTTGTTTGAGCCTTCCTGCTGTCTGTCATGACAGTGTAGGTCGAGATAAATTATGATTCTTTGGGCAATGAAATTTCTGTTATTACTGTTTCTGTTCCTACCACTGAATAATTTAAGCTATTAATACTTTCTATTTTATTCATAACAAACACATACAGAGAAAGAAAATGGGGAGAAAGGGCTGGAACGCATGATCAGATGCATTGAATGCAATGTGATGAAAAGCAGTTGAGGATGAAATGACTTTGGAGTAGAGGAGCTAGTAATAACAACTAAGACATGAAGCTGGCAAAGGAAGTGAAAATTAAAACTCACACTCGACATGGAGCCATTGAATACATACATATCCCTAGTGTCCTACAGTTTTAGATTTCAATGGCTTTAAAAGCAGGCAAGAAAAAAAAATGAGCAAATGTAAATACATGCATTAGGGTCTAGGTTACTGTATTTATTATTTTTCATTTATTTTAATGAAGGTAATTTTCTTAATTAATACTAAACAAAAGTACAAAACATCTCTACAGTGAGAATAAGTCACTGTAAACATAACATTAAAATGTATGATAAAATAATCATTATTTATATTGGCAGCCTATGTTTTTCTTACTTTACATGTATCACTACACTTAAGTTTTATGGTAACATTTATTATTATTCCCCAGTTATCTTTACTGCTAAATATATTTTTATGTATTCACTCTAGATAAAATGGATAGAGTAGGGGAATGGGGAAGAGATACAATCACTCTAAACTTAGATATTTCATACTGTACTTACAAGATACCAATACTTAGAAGTCAAAATCAAGGTATTAGAACAGTTAAGATCTGGTATGCCTCACCTTTTTACTCATAAACATCTTTGTTTTTGTATTTCATACAGAAAGAGAGTGTTCTCTGTGGTTGCTTTTTAAACTGCACTAATACATTTGTGATAGCCTTATCCCAAGACCAGTTTCTTCACAAATCTTCTCCACGTACCATCATGATTTGGGGAATATGGTTTCACCATAAAAGTTTTGTGAGAACATAAATATTCAATCTATAGTCTCACTTTCTTAAGATCAATGACTTACTTTTCTGTTTCTATCACAATAGCACTATGACCAACGCAAAATGTAAAAGAATCCATTTACTGTGTGTCTCGATTTCCAGAGAAGTAGTTTGTTTCCATCTCGATGGGAAACATGGCAGCTGGCAGGAACCACACTGGAGAATTTGCTGAGATCTCACATCTTAATACAGAAGCACAAGACAGAAAGGTATAACTCATGGAATGGGCCTTTGAAATCTCACAGCCTGTCTCCAGTTACACACCTTATTCTTCCCCCCAAATTCCACAAATTTAGGGTCAGGCATTATAGGCATTAAAGTATATGAGCCTATGAGAGCCATTCTCATTCAAACCACTGCTGTTTATCTTACCGGGTTTTAGTTTTCCTGACTCCAAATCTTGCCTACTTCCTTCTCATCCATACTCTCAAAAGACTGGAGAGATTTATATGGGCTCCAATATAGAATCATTATGTGAATCATCTAGCCATTGCTATAGAAAAAAAAAGATGTTTTATCTGCTTGATCTGCAGTACAAATTTCTCAAAAGCAAACAAGCTTTGTTTTAATAACACTGTGCTTTAATTAAACGCAGATACAATAATGAAATTTCTTGCTGATAAAAATCTGTCAGAGGGATATATCCTGTTTCCCCTGTCAGAGGTCCCATAGACTACCCAGGCCTTCTAACTGAGACCCATGTTCAGGAGCTCTGAGTCAGTCCAATGCTGAATTCCCAGCTATTGATATGTAAAATAAGAAAAACAAACTAATAAACAAACAAAAAACAAAACAAAAGAACATGTCAGAGGAAAGAGTCTATGCAACTCAGGTTCAGGCACTAGCTTACACTAAACAATCTCAAGATTTCATAGATTCAAACATTTACCTGAATTTTAGAAGGGCTTAATAGTATCGAAAATACATACATTGTAAGAAAATTTTAGGATAGAATCCTTAGCACCAGTAAAAGTAAAATTAATAGATAATAATAACCCTATACAACTAGGAAATTTAACAATGTGTATTGTACATACCATTTCTGTTCTACACACAGTAATATTTTATATTCATTTTCTTTCTCACCTAACTTTAAAAGTTCAAGAATGAATCCTCCCCTTAAGCTATTGTGGTAATCTTAAAATACACTTTTGTGAATCCATGACCTGTCCTTTCACCTTATTCCCCAAGACACTTCTTGCTATGTGCATGAATCAATTATAAAAAAAAAATCACATTCATAGACATTTCCTTAGGCCACCATTTAAGATAGTTTCTAAAACTGTGTCTCCCTGGGCTGTGTCCTATTCTGGGACATCTTTAAAGTAGCTTATCCTTCTTAAACTTTGCTCTGTTCATGGTCTATAGCCTCAGGGATAAGTTGTGCTATTTCTTAGAGTCAAATTCTGCCCTTCAACAGAAATCAATAGCTTTTACCTATAGATACTCAGTACACACTTGAACAGGCTAAATTTGCTCTACCATCTTGCAAGTAGCTATAATTCTAGTGTATATGTCACACTTTATAAACAGATATTATACCAGAAAAGAGTAACAGAAATTTAAATCAAAAACAGTAAGAAACTTTCTTCAAGACAAGATATGGTTGTATGTTTGGAAAGTGGCTAATTTGCTTTTTATTGAAAGGAATTTGTGATTAGGAAGTGAAGCAATTATGAATTCATTATTTTTGTGAGAGTGGATGATATGAGTCCCAGTTAAATGTAAACATAAGAAATAACCAAGTTTAGTATATGTGAAGTATTACTATTTATCTGAATTTGAGATTCAAAGAATTAATCTATTTATTTGCCAGCTTTAACAGCTCTTTATTGGGTATAACAAAAATATTTTTCTCCAAAGCCAATATAGAAAGTCCCCAATTTTATTAAATACAATGTGAATCAATGTAACACGTCTTCTCAAAAACAAAATAGTAAAAAATGTACAAATTTTTTTAGTCTTTTTCTGCTTCACAATACAGATATTTTATTAAATGTCTTATCTCAGATAATATAGGTAGCATTAACTGTTAACTATTATCCTCTCATAATAATTTACAAAATGCCTAATATTTAATGACTAGAAAATCATATCTAATTTTTGTCTCTTAGTTTTTTGACTTGTAAGTAGTATTTTAATTTTTTTCGTTATGTCCTAATATTGTATTAGAGTCCCTTGCTTGTTTTAGTCCACTTTAGATGGCAACAGATTTCCAGCTCTATCCTAGGAAGACTGAGATACAATAACATGTTGAAAAATATCTCTCTGAGTTACAGCAACATTTTAATAACTAATGGGTGTTTCTTCTTAAAGATCAAATAAAGAAACTGTCTTGCTCATCTTATCAAGTACTATTAATAAAAGACTTTGAACAAAATATAAGTATACCATATATTTATCAAGTGTGTTAATACATATTATGTGAAATAAAAACCATTCAAATGAAATTTATACTTTAAAAATCAGTCCAAAGATATAGTAAATAAAGAGGAACATGCGCTGTATTTGGCACTCCATTCAATATATAAATTTTACTTTTGCTGGCTAAATATCTGAATGAATAAATGATTAAATAAGTGAAGGAATGTGATTTAAAGGAACAACTCAGATAAATTTAGGACTGATTCCTTATTTTGGTTACAAGAAAAAGTTGTGTAAGCTAGTACAATGTTGTCAACATTTTTTATTCTGCTATAGAATAAGGATTAGGATTACAAAATACTAAAGTTAAGATTACAAACTTGAAATAACTATTTTCTAAACTCTGACATAGTAAAGAAGCATAGAAATTTAGTGAGCTTTGCTGCTTGTGGAAGAAAAGTGTCCCTCGATGGCCGATGAGCAGGTGCTTGGTGTGTTATTTGGGGATAAACTACAAAGCTTCCCAGGAAGGGATTTCTGAGAATTGGGCTTTGGTTTCCAGCAGAGAGATCAAAACTCTGACTTGAAAATTGAAATTTGGAATGAAGCAAAGCCAGTAAATCGAAGTGAAGACAAAAACAAATAAATAAAGAAAAGGAAGATAGTGCAAAACAGCCGAAGTACAACTGAGGGCTCAGAGGGAGTTGGAGCTGGATTTTGACTCAGTAAGATGCCTGTGGAATGGGTGGGGAATGGGACAGGAGGGTGGGTCAGGGGCATGGAAGGAGGGAGAGGGAACTGGGATTGATATGTAAAATAAGAAAAAATAATAAATATTGTCCAAATTCCCCCCCCCAAAAAAAGATGGAAGCATAGTCATAGAGGGACAAAGGATCTCTGGCTTCTTATTCCTTTGACGTTGTTCAATTTTCTCTGACTTCTACTTAAATCACTAGATCTGTCGTTGGCCAATTACTTGGTGGATTCCAATGTAGGCAAGCTGTAATTAAAAAGTATTGTCATAGCCAAACTTTACTAAAATCATGTATGGCTTCTATGGTCCTAAAGTCTGTTTACATTTAGTAGCATTCCCCTTCACACACACACACACATATACCTCTTAAAGGCATAATTTAAACATTTAGCATGAAGATTATATTAATCACAATTATTAAAGCATATCATCAACAATGAATTTCTCATGTTCTAGTCTTGTGTGAAAGAAAATCAGTTTAGTAAGCTTATAGACACACTATGGGTTCTCAGCTTAGTATCTGCCACACTCAGTGAATGCACTGCCACACCAATACTGCTTGGTAGTTCCTGGTTCTGTCTCCATCCTAAGTATATTTTCAATAGATTAGTATGTTTTCTTTAAGAAAGCCAAACAAATAGTAATTTATCATCAACCCATATAAACCTGTACTAGATGATGTCAATGTGTTTCATACCAGATAAGAAAGGTGTATCTATGACTAGAAAACCAATGCACTTAATGGGTTTGCTAACTGGAGATCAAGACTTGCCTTTATGGCATGTTTAATTATCAAATTTAGAGAAAGTAACTTATGTACAGATGTTCCCCCGTTTTCAGAGTTTAAACACCTTTCCTACATATTATTTTATCATGGAAATACCATTAGTGAGTTATTGGAATTTAAAATACTTTACAGAGACCTTTACTTCTCCAAATCTCTGGTTCATATTGTACCAAAGAAAGTTAATTTGTTATGTTGTTGCATTTAAAATCTTTATAGATATCGTCTCCTGGGATTGCAAGTAGACACGAGGAATACAATTTATATTGTTTGTGTAGTATTAGAGTTGAAGTCCCCTGCCTAGGATTGTAATTAGGATTAACTCTGCCTTGGGTCCTTATCTTTAAGCACAGACTCTCCTTACATGGGAATCTCAGCTATCTGGAGGCCAACTGCAGATCAACACATTATTCAAATTTAGTTGCCCATCCTCGGGAAATTCCTTAATTACATAATTGGTAAAATGAAAGCTGGTTTCAACTTTTGTTTATGTGAATATTCTTTATGTTTCAGAATATTACTTAAAATAATTTTAGGTAGTAATTTTCAGTAAAAATTAATATATAGATTTGGGAACTAGTGGGACATTAGATTTGGTTTTACCTTGAGGAATTGCATGGGGTTTAGATATGCTCATGAGATTTAGATTTAGAAAGTGGAAGAAAACTAACGTTCCATTAAATGTAAGTTTAAATTATTTTATTGTTTTATATCATTTTATTGTTCTTGTCTATGTATGTATCACAGTGCATATATGGTGTTAGAGGATAACTTGAAGAACTAAGCTTCTTCCATCACAAGGATTTCAGGGGCTGAACTTGGCTATTAGGCTTAGCAGCAGAAGCCTTTCCTCACTGAACCATCTCACCAACTCCAATATATAATATCATTTAGAGTTCACTTATTACACAAACTAGTATATTCAACAATTATTTAGGCAGTTATAAATAGGAAAAGGGTCCAAAATTTACTAACAATGTAACTAATAGCAGTTTGTATTGTAACTAACAATACAAACAATTGAACTAATAACAGTTTCCTTTATTTGCATACTATTTCTGTGAAATATTTCCTTTATAAGAGGAGGGAGGCAGAGTTGATTTTATCCGCTATCCTTGTACAAAATCCATTGACGAGTATATATTACACGGGTTACATGTAGAAGAAAGTGTAGTGGTATGTGTAGATGATTATCTCATGTTAAGAGTTAGGAAAACAAACTCTAAACTAGATGCTTAACTATACTTTAGGTTCTGTATGTCCTTTTTCTCTTCATCACTCTTTCTTGTAGCTACAACAACATCGAGGTTTCTGTGACTTCTCTTTTAACTTATTTTGGTTCCTTTCCTCCAGAAAGAACTATTTGTACTTATCTATCTTTTACATGTAATCCTTAACTACATTCATGGCTTGGCACAAATACTAAATACTTTCTCAATAACACATCAATGGAACATTATTATAAGGTCACTATTCATCAAGAATCTTCAAATACTTTACAAAATGCATTGTTTTCTTGTATAAGTTATGTATTTTAGCAATGAAAGGTAAAATAACATGTGAATAAGTATGTCATTCATATAGTACTATGGGGCAACAGTGCTTTGGAAAAATAGAAAAAAAAGAGAAGGGAATTAAAGAAAACCCAGCATCAGAAAGATAATATCTATGATAATTATGGAACTCTTGCATAGTCTTGGCATAGGATGTGAAAGAAATACAACAGTGATGAAGACTTAGAGTTTGAAGCTAGTGTAGTGGAAAACCTAGATGTTTTAAGCAACTTTTCTTAGTTATGACAGTCTTTCATGCCTATACTCAGTCAGGACAAATAGTCCATGCAACGTTCTAAAACGAATATTTAGACACCTCTAGTGGAAGGTGTTGATTTTATATCATAGGTAGTTGAAATTATCTCATTTATGTTTAGGTTCTATCACGCACAGAAAATTGAGATGAGTAATGAAACATATCTTATGTTAGTCTATTGAACATTTGTCAAAGCTATCTACAAATCATCAGTTATATATTGTAGCCTGTAACAGGAATGATACTGTGCATTTTCAGTGTAAGTTCTCTCCTCCTGGCTATGAGGGTCTCATTTTATGTGTCTGGGAATGTGTGTAGAGAAGCATAAAAATTTGAACCTGCAAGTGACATTATAAATGTTTTCAGAGTCATACATTGGTAAGAACTAGAATACAGTCATCCTTTTTAAAATGATTTAATGTCATTTCATCAATTTGTCTCAAAATGAATATAAAAACCTAACATGCATTATCTGTATCCACTTTTGGCTAAAAACACATTTTTGAATGTTTAATTCAGTGTACTTTCATTCCATTAAGTTCTGCTTGGAGGGTTTCATTCCACTGTTATATGGCCAGGGATACCATAAAAAGAATTACAGAACAGGAGGAAAATGTAAAAATTACTCCATTTAGTTAACTTATCTTCTATGTTAGCCCCCTGTAAACAGATTTCATGTTGATGGTTCTTCAGTAACTAGGTCACAGTAGAAATAGCTCTGCCTTCTATTATTTTTGCATAAAAGACACCAATAACTACACAGTATTCTAAGACAGTGTGATGAACATTTTTATAAAATCTTTCCAGTGTTTGTCAAAATTCATCAGTTTTTCCTATATCTGAGACCATTATAAAAGCAGCCAGATTTGACCATTAAACAAGTAGGATCCCCTTTTCTTATTACCTTACCTTCCTGACTTTATTTCTCTTTTATTTGCTTGCCTTCTCTCAGGTTTAGTAATGACCCTAAAATTTATTATTAGTATAAAGAATTTGTGTGTTTATTGATATATGAATATTTGAGGCCATATCAATGCTAAATGGGTTATACTACTAGGAGTATGTAAGACAGTGATGCTGAGAGTAATTTGATGGAATCTTGTGGGGTGGGCGGGTGTCCTCTTAAAGAGATTTCAGAGGAGAAGAATGCTGGTATGCTGCCTAGACACTGTATTTGTGATTCTTTGGTGAAGAATGTGGCTGATTTTTTGCCTGTCTGAAATGTTTCCCTGAGGCTAAAGTGAAGACATTTTGGAATAATCCATTTGGCAGAGGAAATCACAAAGCAAGGTAGTATTGACTCTGTCATGTGATTACTGGTGTTAACTCTAATGAAGAAGACTTATAATGAAAAGGACCAAACAGAACAAGCACAAATACAAATTTTACAATTTGAAGAGAAAATGAGCACCCCAAAGTGGAAGAGTGCTGAGTCCTGTGTTCAAGAAGATAAACAAATTAAAAAATGTAATAAACAGAGGGGTGACCTTTGGAGAAAACTCCATCCAGCTAAATGTCTAGTTTTAAAAGGCTTAGAACCAGGTGTGATCATGCATGTCTTTAATCCCAGCATTCTCTGAGTGCAGCCAAGTTCAAGCAGTAAAGGAAACCTTAGAAAAGAGAAAGCTGGTGAAGATGTAATTGAACAAGTGGGCCATGTTCCAGTCACTGAAAAAAGCAAAATTTGACAGCTTTGACCACATGGTTCTGGCTTCAGGGTCAAGGTGTGACTAAAGAAAAACATTGAGGCCTGACATGTTTCAGGGTTGTTCCTAGAGTGGCCATTGTTGAAGCTTTTAAGTTGAAGCCTGGGATGTCTTGGAGACCCCAAACTATTGGAGATGTCAGAGTTGTGGGATAGCTACAAAAGAAATCTCCTTTCAGGGAGTGAAACCAGCCCCAGAGAAAGAAGTGTATTGCAGTTAACAAATTTGAAAAAGCTAAAGATTTGACATCAGATGTAGGGATGCAGATTTTGAGTTTGCCCATCTGGATTTTACTCTCGCTTTGGCTTAGTATTTTCTTGCTATGCTCCTTTCCCTATATGTTAGAAAAATAATGTCTATCCTGTGCCACTCACTATATGTTCATCCTCCAGAACCACATTTGCCTGCATGCTAACATGTCCTGTCATGATAGTAATGGACTAACCCTCTGAAACTGTAAGTTACCCCAACTAAATGTTTTCCTTTATAAGGGTTGCCATAGACTTAGTTTCTGCTTGCTAAGACAACTTGTCATTAATTTTTATGGTGACACTGAATTTATCAGATGTTTTATTTTTATGTCAGTCTAAAGGGCAGATGCCAATGCAATCATTTTCGTTAAATTAATACGTTATTTAGATGAGATTGTGGAGGATTTTCTGAGAGATGCTGTATATGCAACTTTCTTTATAAATCTTTTCACTGTGTAGCATTTTGTCTATAATACTATAGGTATCAAAGTTTCTTGTAATTACTAATAACCAGAAGTAATTTGTGGAACTCTTACAAAATTGCTGAGGTAGTTTCTGCATGTGCAAAAGGAATGTCCTGCCTCACATTGAGCTTCTATATCTAATACCATTTGAGCTCAATGGAGTTGAGAATGGATATATCTTATTGACATAAAAATTGCCATTTGAGTGTACATCATGTAGTAGGAATGCAAAAACAATTGGGTTAAAATAATTCACTATTCTTTAAAATGTTTTCCAAATATTTCAGTAGTTTTACATTCATCTCTATCTCTAAAAGACGGTATCAATGTAGTGTTCGCTAGTGCAAATCAAGATTAAGTGGTAAGAAAAGATAGGCCCCCGTCAGCTCTTTGACTGACAACTCTAAGTCTCTCTTTTCTGACTCTTCTTTTTATTTTATAGAGCTCAGTGTTCCTTTTATTTTATAAAGCTTAGTGTCCCTTGTTTCACTTAGCTATATAATCAACCTGTGTTTTTACCTAGATTTGAGGGAGAACATAACAATTGATCTTCAATCAGCATGTGATATTTAATGATAGTAGATGAAAAATATGGGTATGATGAAATGGTGTCAAATAAGGATATAGATAAGGTCATGCCACACAAAAATTGTAGCCTTATACACTCTGTTTCTGAAAAATTTTCCCTAGCCTCTGGGATCCGCTTTCTCCCTGAATGCATAGCTTTGGTTTTATGGAACCTAAAATTACAGCCTCAGATTCTTTCTAAAAAAATTATTGTTTGAGAATTTCATATATGAAAAATGTGTTTTCATTAAGTCCACAATCCTTCCCAATTCTTTTTATACTCCCACTGCTTTTCCCTCCTAACTTCATTTATATTTCTTTTAATGTTTTTGCTTTTGATTTATTTCATGTACCTTTTAATTTTAAAATCTACTAAGTCAACTCAGTGCTATCATTATGAAAACAGGCAGTCTGTAAGGAAAGAAATCTGCCTCTCTGTCACCCAGCAGCCTTTAATTGCCAATAGCTACTTAACTAGGATTATAAGTGTATGAATCCTTCCCATATTTGTGCTAGACTTTTGACTAGAATAATTTTCCAGTTCTTGTGTCATACATTTGGTCAGGCCAGTCTTTACTTTATTGTACTCACAACTTCTGTGAGTTCATAGTGCAAGTTCCCTATCATATATGAAACACACAGTTTCACAGTCTCACACAATCTCAACTACCTCAGGTTATTACTATGTTTATGTTCTCACTTCTGTGATTATCCCTGAGGCATGATGAGGTGAATTATACTACAGCTGTTTCATTTATGTTTGAGTAATACCAAGTTTCATATTTTCTGCAACTTGAGTACTTGAGAGTATCTGTATCTGTCACTAAACCCTACAAAAAAGAAAGCTTATCTGATGAAGGTTGAATCAGAGAACCTGTAGAGGTCATAATACTAGAATAATACTAGATGTATTTTTTAAAAAGTGTGATGGTAGAACACACATGTTATGAAGAGGAAACATGAGTAGTAGGCCAGGAAGGTTTCTATAGTATTAAGGATTGGAGGGAAAGATAGAGTAAGGGGGTAAGTCCACCTAAGAACTTACTATTGAAGTAATGCCCTAAAACATAAGCATATACATATTTATAAAGAGATAAATGATTTTGTCCTATAACAGGGTGACAGGGATAATATTTCTAGCATTTACTATAAGCTATCAAACAAAAAGCCTGTATCAGCTGCAGAACACCTCCCTTTGAGTTGCTATTCAGTTGGATCCCATAGAACCTCAACAGAGTAAAGGCTACTAGTTTTATTTACCCTCCGGAACTTTATGATAAGACCCTATTTCTGAAGACAACATATATTTAAGTAACATAAAATTAAGAAATGAAATTGCTACTGAGCTAGTTTCTTTCTTTACAGCTAATTCTCATAGTGCCAAAAGGGGCAATGTGTGCTTATATGCTCTTGAGTACAATAGTAGTACTAGTGTTTTGAGAGTAATCAAATGTTTCTTCAATGAATTTAATATTTCCTCCATACAATAAAACTCTTGTCAGTTACAGTAAACTGGAGTAAGAAATAGGAAAGCCAAAGGTCCAACAGGAGAAACTACTGAGAGTACATTGGTAATTGACACCTAAATACTTATTAAGCTAAAATATTAGTTCAGCTCTCAACACTCATCAGAGAAGTTGTATATGTGTGTGTGTGTGTGTGTGTGTGTGTGTGTGTGTGTGTGTGTGTGTGTGTGTGTGTGGTGGATGGTGATAAGTATATTCTGAAGATTTTCATTCATGAAACTATAATTTTCTAATCAGGAAGTGTATATAATGCTTCAGAAAAGTCATTTGGCATTTCATGCTAGAAATACAGGCCTGTTTTCTTTCCTTAGTATTAGAGATGAAGATGACAAACAAAGTAGATGAAGCAGAAGAAGAAGAAGAAGAAGAAGAAGAAGAAGAAGAAGAAGAAGAAGAAGAAGAAGAAGAAGAAGAAGAAGAAGGAGGAGGAGGAGGAGGAGGAGGAGGAGGGGAAGGAGCAGGAAAAGGAAGAAAAACATAAAAGAAACCTTAGCAATAAAGGCAAAGAGATTTTTTAAAGGCATGTTTTTCTTCCTACTTCATATTTACTATTGATAATATCTAAGCTTTATTCATTATAATTCTTCAGAAAAGTACATAAAAGAACAACCCCTATTTGGGTGGGTGTTTTATACTTGGAAAAACATGTATGGAAATATAATGAATGACATCAACTTCAGAAGTTGAACTAGTTGGTCAATGATTATTTAATATAGATTATAAATATCAAAAGATTTAGACACTGCCACTTCCATGCCTTGGGGCATGGAATTTCAGCCATTTTTCACCAAACTAGGATGAACAACACAAAAAGCCACTCCTGTTACTCATATCTGAAGATATAAGTACTTAATTTCAGTCTAAGCAGATTCTGACAGTACCCCATGGACATTTGGTAACACACACACACACACACACACACACACACACACACACACACACACACACACACACCTGGAAAAAGAAAGACGGGCTACTTACATTGTTTGTTTAAATGTCTTGCTATGATGTGTTACAAATTGACTTTCCCCATAACCCCCACTTAAAAATACTTTTACTACGTCTCTTCTTATCCAGATCTATATGTTTTTCTTTGTTGTACATGCAAATCTCTCATAATTTACATTTAAAAATTTGTTATGTATTTCTTCCTAACACACTGCTATATACTTTTCTTCAGTAAAATTAAAATTATTTTCTTGATCAGTGTTTGAATAGTTGAACAAATTTATCAAGTATGCTCACAAATATGAAGCAAATACATCCAAAGACAGAGAAGACATGTTTATCTAACAGGTGGAGAGTGTAAAAAGGATTTTCCTAATTTTTGCCCCAATATCGTTCAGTTCTTCTACATATTACTTTTATAGATTCACAGTAAAGTAGGAGTTCAGTCTTTTGTGGACGTCCCAATAAAGACAAGAAATCACTAATCTACAGAAAGAAAATAAAACTAGTGTTTATAATGTAGATATAAATCTGTGCCCCATTATTAATTCAGGACTTTCTTTGTAACTGAGGTTGATCTTTTGAATTAAATCTGTAGAATCTTAGTTTTGTTTTCACAAACATAGCAAGAGGGATTGAAAAAATCCATCCCATTGTTTTGTGATTTTAAAATCACAACATTAAATTACATGATTAGCACTATTGCAGAGATTAGAAGTACTGTGTTTTGTTGATTTCTTTCTTTTTTCTTACTTTAGATACAATTTTATTGTCTACAGGCTACACATGACTGATACTGGACTTATGCAATGTGCAAAATGGGAAGTAAAACAACTGTGCAAATATAACACATAACTAATTGCAAACAATGTTTAATTAAAAGAAATAACCTAAATTTTTATATAGATTAAGAGTTGGATTAAATACTTTAAATATATGGAGGGACATAAAATAAAATTATCAAAATATTATTTAATTCTTATCTTCTTAATAAATACTTTAGAAAATTTAAATATTAACAAGTAATTTAGGTTTAACTTTTGAAGTACAGTCTTGAGGTAGAACAATGAAGAAAGTAATATTGTTTTCTGAGCTGTGTACAATATCAAAAATTAGAGGGGTTTAGTCATATGTGATTAAAATCAAAATAATACAATGAATTGAAGAAAAACGGTAATCAGTCGATTAATGGTTTAATGCTTTCCACATTGAAGTTTGTCTTGATGATTTTTCCTCAGTTGAATCTTTATTCTTTGCAACTACCCTTGGTATTCCAACTAAAATTCTTGATACACACAGAAATCTATAGTTCTTTATATGGTGTTGTTATTTTTGACACTTAAATAATCAAATTATCATTTAGATCTTTATGTTAAAAATATATTTCAACAAATATGTCTATCTCTTATATATGGCAAGTATATAAAAGAATGCTTTATGTTCCAGAAGAGACATGTAGGCAGCAGGAGGAAATAATAAAGAAATCAAGGTAAGCCTTTCCATAAATTTTGCCCACCCTGCAGTTTTTACAATGCAGAATACCTTTAAAGATGTGGAAAATATAAACCCAAATACATTACAATAGACTCAGGTCAGAGAAGCACATAGATCTTCAACTCTACCACCATTTCTTCAAGTCCAAATCCCTAGTTTCATTCAGATGTTTGTAGTATAATGTCCATAGTGAGGCCACTTATTTGCTAGTGGATCTCACATATATTCCATTTTTAACTCCCTCTTCCCACTTTTTTACTTCGCTGGCCTCCTACTCTAGCAGGTACTCCCTAGAAACCCACAGACTACTCTGGTCTGGAAAACATGTAGGCTAAAACCAAATATTCACGTCTCCGCCATTTTTTCCAAATCTAAAACCAGAGTCTCATTCCTAGATCTGTAGTAGACCTGTTGTGGCCACTCTACCCTCTGGTCCCATTTCCAGTTGGGACCACAGATCTTACCATACTAGCCTTCCTTCCCCAACACATTTCTTCCTTTATCTCTCTCTCTTTTTAAATTTATTTATTTTTCTTATTTCCCAGTACTACTTCCCAACTCTAGCCGAAATTCCCTGGGAAGCCAAAATCACTCCTGCTAGGAAAACAAGTAAATTATCTTCAGATCATCACTTTTTCCTCCATTCCTCCAAGTCCAATCACCCAGTCCATTCACCAGCTCTGCAGCAGAACATCTACAGCAGCCACACCCATCCACATCTCTAGTGATCTTCCACTCCTAAAATACCTCTCCTATTCTGCATTGTCCAATTTCACCCAACTTTGGCAGGAACTACCTTGGGATACACTGCTCAGAGAAGCAAGTAGTGTAAGTGCTGACCGCCAACTCTATCTCTCTGCCCCTCTAAATCCAACACTCTACACTTATCCCTAGCTCCTTAGCAGAACATCTGTAGCAATGTAAGCAGAAGGGGAGCTTTTCTTTCTGGACCTCCTGTTCTCAAATACAAGGCACCACTTCCCAAATTACCACACAGAGATTTAGTATTAATTATAAGTACTCAGCTGATAGTTCAGGCTAGTTTCTAGCTAACACCTACACTTAAATAAACCTATATTGCTTGTCGATGCTTTGCCATGTGGTGGTAACTTTATCAGCATGACACATTCATCTCCTCCTCCCTCTGCATCTGGCTGGCAACTTTTGACTGCACCCTTCTCCTTCCCAACACCCTTAGTTTGGTCACCCTACCTATACTTACTGCCTGACTATTGGTTAATCTGCATTTTACTATACAGATTTGAGAGACAACTCTTTACAACATACAAGAGGACTATTTCACAGCATTGCAGTTTTCTTTACCCTCCTGTACCCATCTTCAGTAAATCACACAGATCATCCTCTACCAAATTCCTTGCCTCTACTCATTACTTTTAGTCAACTTCCAACATTACCAAGTACTTCCTGAGATCCTATAAGCTACTCTAACCACAGAAACAAATAAGTGCACATTTTCATCTCTCCCTCCATTCCTCCAAGTCCAACCTTTTTCATATTATGCTCTTTAGCCAACCTTCTGCTCTGATCTCTCCTCACTCTCAGAGCCAATTATGTTTACTGTTATGTTAAAGTTACAATTGTGTTAAGTTACAATTATGTTAAAGTTACAGTGGAGATAAAGCCACACAGAAAGAAATGCAGTTTGAATTCTGTTCCTAGTCATCAATAATGAAAATTTTATAATTGGCAGCTACATCAGAATAGTCCTTCCAAACATGGGCTCTTCAAACATGGCAGAAGTTAGAAAGAAAGTCAGCACACACATAACAGACCAAAAGAGAAGAATGGCTTTGGTCTTGTAGCAGTCACTATACTCGTATAAGAACAAGAGTTTACACCGCCTTGTAAACACCAACGTTAACCCGCAAGAGGCACATGGATCCACTGCTTAGGTAATTACTTAATTATTTCAAGGGGCCCACTGCTTGTTGCCACTCTTTTCTACCCAAATATCTAAATTTTACACCGGTTCCAGAGGAAATGAAGCATTTAAAGAATAAGAGAAAAGTAATGTGGAAGAAGAGACAATAGAGGAAAGGATACAGGAAAAAAGTGAGGAAGGAATGGAAAGTGTGAGAAAATACATAGGATAGAGGAAGAAAGACATATTGGAAGGAAATAAAGGAAAAGTATAATAACAAAGGGAACCCTTGTCATATTTCAGCTGGTAGTTCTGTTAATAACAATCCAAATGATGGTATTGGTTACAGGTTGAATTGTAAAGAAAATGCAAGCAATAACAGAAAAAGGATCAATTTTTCTGGGAATCAATATTTGGGTAATATTTGGATATTTTAAAAGAAATGTGAGTGAGAACAAACATTATTGATGCAAATAATAAGGGAGGGTGTAGTGACACCATTCTTTTCTCATTAAAAACATTTATAAAGGAGGAAAAAACAAATAAAACATATGCATAGGGTCACAATAAAAAGATAAATTAAGAGAATATATTTCAAGTGGTCATTTGAGTTAAGACAGCATGGGATGAATTAATTGGAGACTATGGAATTATTATGTTCTTATAATAGATGGTAATTTGATAAGACCATTCTTAGGGAGGCCCATGACAAACACATATTAGTTTAATTAGAGAAGGATAGGAGTGGAGTCATAAAGGAGGACCTTAAAGTGAAGAGCATAGAAAATCAGGAAGGGTAGAAGAAATCACAATTAAGGATAATATAGAGGTGTCTTTCAAGAATGAAATGGAATTCTCTGCTGGGTTTTAGGGCATAGGCACTAGCTGTTTTGTAATCTGAGACCTCTCAGATGCATTAATGACATATTTCTAGGGAGATATGGACTGAGACCCAAAATCCATACAACTTGTGGGTACTAGAAATGTTTCTTTTCATGAAGTTTTGCTAAGAGGGTTTGCAATCAATATCTACTACTTCAGTGGCAATTTCTTGTAGCTGAAGAATATTATCTTAGAGTCTAATGAAAAGGCTGAGTACAAGAACCATTGAAGTTTTATTAAAGAAGTGGCTCAAGTGATAAAAATAGCATCTTTATTGAAAAGCAGTATTCCACAAACCCAAAAGAGTGAGAAGGAGACTTGACTTTTCTTCTTTGAGACCTTCAAAGATTTCAAATTATAAAGATATTAAATTATAAATTTCACTTCTTAAGTTACTCAATATTATTTCAGTATTATGAAGTGAAGATGAAATTTAGAATAAAACATCTGGTATTAATGCATATGCAACAAATTATTTTTTCCATTGTTTGAGCAGAAATTAGACTAAATATATTCTGAATAGTGAGTTCCAGAAAAAGTTCTTAACGAATTCAATGTTAACTATTGTATATATTCTGAAAGTATACAATTGCAGGCTTCTTACACTTTAATAAAGTATTCTGCCACTTTTCAATTATGAGTTAATTAGAAAGCCAATCAGTGGTAGCAGATGCCTTTAATCCCAGCACTCAGGAGGTAGAGATTTTTAAGCATCTAGGTCTGTATTTCACTTAGAATACTGCATGCCAGAATGTCTATAGAGATTAAAACTTGGAGATTGGCTATAAATAAGCTGATTCTCTGTTATAGTACTATTAAACTTAGAATCCTAGTTACCATATCTTGCAGAACCTTTGGTCATCTTTTTATACTATACCATGAGTGTGAGATGACACTGCAAAATCACTGTTCTTTAGAAAAACCAGTAATTACAACAAGACACATATAACTTAATAATATTTATAAAGAAGAAGGAGGAGGGTAGTTATGAAAATGTGCAGGGTGTTATCAATTCCATATTGGAGGAAGATGAACAAATCTATTACCCTTGTCATATTAGAAAAAATGATTACAATGATTGTCTGATGTAAGATGTTTGTCTATGTTGACAATCATTCAATATTCTGACAAAGAATATGGAGAAGAAATGCTTTAATGAAACCTGAGTAAATTACTAAGCAAGAGAAAGTGAGAAAACTTTCAAACTCTAGACAAGACCTATGAGGTAAAAGGAAATATAATTATTGCAGTTCACTAGATGGCCCTGTTCTATGTTCCATATAAAGCTACAAAATTTTAGCAGGTTACAGATAATTTAACTAAATTTAATTATAGAACTTTACTGGCTTCTGAGGTTTTCAACAGCAGTTGAAAAACTGGAGGGGTGAAAGTTAAATTAACATCTTTCTTTTTCTTTTTTTTTTCACAGCAAGTATTGAGTATCATCAGTTCCCAAATTTAATAGATGAAATGTACTTGAGAAACAAAAGTCTTCCTAAGCAAATAAATCAGAAAATTGGAGCTAGATTTGTAAAGAACCAAAAAAAAAATCCTCATTCCTCAACAAGGAATCCAGAAGTTAAAAGTCTATGGTAGGAGATTGGAACAGCAGACTCCAAGGATTCTTCCTATTAGCAAGTATGTGCACTTTTTGACTAAAGAAAGTAAAGAAGGAAAATTTCTCATTTCTGATCTAGCATGTAAGATTATTGAAAGTCACCAGTTGTCCTAAGAACAAGCAAAAAACAACAACAACAAAGCAGCTGAAGAGTCAACACATATTCTCCCATCAATCATAGAAATACTGAGGTGGTACAATCGCCTATCCTCCTGATTGGGAGGATTCCAGAGAAATATGTCTTTCTGGAGCAGAGGCTTCCTGGCAACAAATGCTGAATAGGAAAATTGGTGTAACTGACAAAATAGAAATTCAGTGTAGACAAACTGACAATATCTAGCAGAACCACAGGTTCTCACCTATAAGATCTAAAACAAATATGCTTCTACACTGTATATACAAACATGTTCTTCTTAAAAAATTTTACATCAAGAGAAACTATTTATATTTGACCTTAACCTAACAGAATTAATGAGTCTAATTCACACAGAGAATGAGAACTCCCCAGCTCTAGTCTGTCCCACCAAAGAGAAAATGTTCAAAGTACCTAGAGATTAACAGCATCCAACTCCTATCCAACTTGAGATTTGAAATGCCACCAGAGTAGGCTTCTTTTACCTAAGGTACACTAGATTGAGTCCTCAGAGGGTGGATGGTGTAAAGAGAAAGTGTAGTCATGGGTCAGCCAAAAAAAGAAAAGATAAAATGGAAAAATCACAAGTAATATTGTCATCCTAATATAAGGCTTAGAGAAATACATGAGTTAAGGTGGGTGGATGGTTTATGGCATGGAGAATTTTATAGAATATGATATAATCAGTGAAATTATGAGACTGTTAATTTATGTGGGTTTGAGGTTAACAGATATCCAAGTTACTAAAATAGTTTAGACAACCATTGTCATCACAACCCAAGTATCATACATGTTACATTCAACAAAGCAAACAACATTTTGCATAGCCACACAACCACCCAAAGACTGAAGTCTTTTTAAAATGGTAAACTAAAACAAATATACCAAATTAAATGGAGAGGTCTCATTAGCCTTCATCTTAACATCAGCACCTTTCCACAAACCACTAAATACCCATTTACTACAGTTCCTTTAACTTACTAAATTACATAGTACATTCTATTAGCAATAAGCATGTGCATAGTGGATGTTGCATTTAGTAAAATTCTTGCTAAGGAAGCGTGGAGAACTGAGTTTGGAATGCTAAACCTGTTTAAAAGCAAGGCTAAATGACTAAGCACTGTGGGTGGTGGGGACAAGTAGGACCTTAGGTCCATTGTGTATTCAGACTAGCCAAAATGATGAGTTCTAGATTTAGTGACAGAGCATCTCTCAAAAACAAAGGTTGAGAGTGATTAAAGAAGATATCAGATGTGATATTCTTGCCTCCACACATCCACATTCACCAGGATCAATATGGATATTATATATATGTACATGCATACACTCCACACACACAGAAAGAAAGAGCGGGAATTCACATATATCAAATGCCATGGGCACATACAATGTCTTTTCACATTAAAACAGAATTTTTATAAGTAGACTAATTGTATCACTATAACTAAATATGGCCTTTTGTACTTCTTTGTAATATTCCATATAATTCCATCAGGAAATGATAAGTAAAACAACACATCCAATCAATTCATTGTTGGATTAAAAAATTTTAGCTACTTAAAAGGAATTGTATCATAACACTGATTTTTAGAGTGAACTGATAACTCATTCATATTTTTGTGATATTTCCTCAATACAACATAATTATTTGACTATAGTTAGTGTTATGTAGCAGTAACCCCTATGATGGCAGAAACAGAATCAACAGCAGTATCGTTCGTGTAAATCCTGTAATAAGAGATATTCGGGCGCAATAGTCTTCTCACAACCATGCAGTATCCATTTGTGGATATCCTTTTCAATTACCATTTACTACAACAAGAAGTTCTCTGATAAGGACTGAGCAATGTTCTGCTCTCTGTGTTATGATAAATTATCACTGGGCTTCATTTTATTGTTATGTTCCTTTAGCAAAATTATAGTAGTAGATTTTCCCCAAGTAAAATGAGCCATATAGACTCTGCCTATCTTAAGTGTAGACCTATCTTAGCTACTTTGCAGTGTCAGAAATGGATTCAATCTCAGGGTATGTACCTCGACCTTATCCAAATGGTTAGTTACTTCCATAACATAGCATTTTAATGTACTTAAACAAAGAAATCTGTATTTTGCTATAGAGATTATTATTCATAGGTGTTCATTGTTGTTCTGTATCTAAAAATTTGAAACAACTTGAATATCTATCCAGACTGGACAGTGAAAATGTGGAACCTTTTCTAAATGAAATTCTATTCATATGAAAGAATAATTGGATTTTTTTCTGCTAAATGAATGGAGATAAAAATCTTCTTCCTGAGTGAGGTGAATCTGACTACAAAAGACAAGTACTGTATATTTTCTCTTTTATGGGGAGTTACCTTTTTGTTTTGAAGCGAAGGGCATGTTAAAGAGAAACCAAGCTGTTGAGCAACTAAAAGCTATATCCTGACTGACTAACATTGACAGGGCTTAAAATCACTTTGCATACTGCCCAATGAGAAAAATCATTATCATTATTCATCTACAAAAATTGCAACATTAAAGGTATTCCTGCATGCAAGATCTACGTTTTAAATAACTTTTGTTCATGTAGACCCTACTACATACAGACTGAAAGTGTGGTGGTTACAGACTAAGAGAGCATTTGTTTCTTCTAGTATTCAATTTAGCTTCAAGATGTATATTTTCCTAGAATAATGTGGATTTCCATGTCATATTTTATTTTTAACAGTTTCTGTTTAAACATTTTCCTGTTTAGCCTTACCTCCCTAGGGCTATTGAGATCTCTATGTGAATTATATAGAGAACACAATCAAAATAAAGTATTTATTTTGTTTTTATATTTACTTTTTTTTCATTTTGCTGAAAATACTACACCTTATCTGGATTTAAGTAAAAATAACCCATTAACATACAACTAGAGAAAAGAATTATAAATTACTCTTCCTGTGTGTACAGTAGTGGCAGTTGGTTGAGAACAACCACAGAGCTCTCAGAAACTGTGCATGATGTAGGCAAAGTGAAGTTTGAAGGAATGATGAAACAGCAAGAAATAGAAAAGCAAATATATAAATGCTCAAAAGTGCACAATGGAGATGCCTG
Source organism: Cricetiscus sungorus (assembly GCA_030556225.1). Lineage (NCBI taxonomy): Eukaryota > Metazoa > Chordata > Mammalia > Rodentia > Cricetidae > Cricetiscus > Cricetiscus sungorus. Next base: position 39,784,061 of record JANBXA010000600.1, read on the forward strand.
AGGTTATATATAGATTCCTGCATAATGCATAGTCAACTCTTGTGTGCTGTGCAATATAAGCCACGTCAGAAAAAGTGATACTGCTTCATGAGATGTGTCATGTTCCTCGACATAATGGGTTAACCCTAACAAAATATTTTAAAGAAGTCACTATTAACTTGTGCAAACTTATCTCCAGACAAAATCAGAGGTAGAAACTTGACAACTGTCATTTCATTATAGAACCTCCCCAATAGCCACAATGATTAGACTGGTTGGGTATTTCCTGGAGATTGTCTAATTGGAAATTTAAGAAAATAGTAATTTCTTTTAGAAATTATTTCCAGGTGTTCCAAGTGGACATACGAAATCAGATTATTTTGTGAAGAATTAGAGGTCAAAATGGAAGGATTCCAAATTAATGAGAACTTTTAAAACCTAACTAGTATATTGTCAGTCAATTTGAAAAAATATGTGCATTTTGTGACAAAGTAAAACACCAGAATATGAATAAAACAGAATCTAAATGCAGAGCATAGCTCTACTTGATGACATGTCCTTGAGTAGAAGTGAAGAGAAAATTCAAGTATAATTAGTTTGCATTTTCTAATGTTGCTTTCAATTTAAAAACTTGTAAAAATTATGCTATAATTATATATATATATATTTTATATCAACACACACATATGTATATATCGGATATCTTATTGCACATTTGAAAAAATGGATCTTAACATATTGTAGGCAAATACAAACTACTTTATACATTTTTTTAAATATGTGAAAGTCTGAAAACAAGACAATTACCGAAATTTCAATCTAAGAAAAGTTAATTCTGTGATTCTCACTTACTAAATATGTTAGTGTTGTTTATGTGTAAACAAATAGAGATTGCATGGTTTACTTACATTTAATGTTCATTTATCTAACTATAAGTTTATTATTAATTTAAAATATTATTATGGTTATTGAGAACATTACATTTGGTAATGGTCATTTCAATTGGAGTTATTGATATGATATGCAATATATAGTTTTGATAATTTCTGATTTGGGTATTTTGATTGGTAAAAAACATAAATTATTTCACTGTGAGTGGAAACCTGTTCTAACTATGAAGCTTATCTGCCTCAAAATCTCATTCATGTGAAAGTTGAAAAACATTGACTTCATAGAAGTAGAAGATGTAAAATAATTACTGGAGACATGAAAGTTCAGGGGAGAGGACAAAGGAAGTTCAGATAACTGCAACCAAAGGACAAGCCCCTGAGAGATAATTACAAATATATTATAGTATACTATTGTGACTCTATAATTCATAGCAATTTACTACATACTCAGCAAATATATAGAGGAAAGTGGTAAAAATTTTCCAACATATAGAAATAGCAAGTGTTTACAATGGGCACACTTACCACCCTTATTTGTTGTTCATTGCTGCTTTGTTCATAATAGCCAGAAATAGGCAACAGCCTAGATGTCCCTCAACAGAATAGAGAAAGAAATGTTGTACACTTATTCAATGGACTACAAATATAACATCATGAAATTTTCAATCAAGTGGATGGAATTTTTAAAACAGTGAGGTATTAAAGATCCTAAAAAGTGAATATGAATATTGTATGTATTCACTTATATTTGTTTACTACCTGTTAAGGCCGTGATATAACCAAACTACAACTTTTATAACTACAAAGGTTGGTATAGAGTAAGTGACTTGGTATAGATAGATCTCATTAGGGAGCAGAGCTAGACTATATAATTATGAATAGTTAGGGGTAGAGGCTTGAACAAAGTATCAAGTGGGTAATTGGATGGAGGAGGTAGATGAGGTAGGTAATGTGAATATAGCTATACATAAGTGCCATTTGAGGTATTAGGCAAACCATTAGAATCATCCTATTTACATAAATGAAGGCAATTAATATGAGATTGCCAAATAATGGGGGATGCATAATCTCAAGTGTATATCTTTTGTCACTAAATGAAGCTTCAATATAGAAGGATTAGGTTACATGTAAATGAGTTGTTTATCCCCAGTTTCCATGGGAATTCCAAAACAAGCTGTTGCCAAGACAATAGGTTGGTCGACCGCCTCAAACTACCTCCATTTCTGAGGACAATACCTGTACAATGCATTGAATTAGAAGAAGTTAATATAGTTCATCCACAGAGTCTTCACCCCTACGTTCTTGCATCTTTAGCATAGGAAAAGTATTCAGGACTCTAATCAAAAGAAGGGTGTAAAAACTAAGCTTGTCACAAACACTTCAAACAACAATGATATCCTGCCTGAAAGTTGTGATAGAGTACACATTCTCAAATACCCTAATGCTGAAACCCTTTAATACTAAATAATGCTTATCTTAGAAACAGCAACAAATGAAAAAGAACATATATATATATATATATATATATATGTATGTATGTATATATACATATAAACATATATATATATGTATATACATATATATATATATATATGTTTCCTAATGACATTCTGTTCACTTAAATTTAGATTAATTTAATTTGAATCATATTTTAAATAGTTCCTTACATTAAATGCACTATAAGTAGATAAAAGATATTTTTGACAATAATATTTTAAAGTTTTACCTTGGAAGAAAATTCTACCATCAAAATCATATTTTTACGTACAGAAATTAGGCCTTATTTACCAGTAGTTTGCTACTTTGTAATAGGTTTTATGATTAACTTTACACTCTTCTTATTATCTAAGTGTAATTGTATGAATCAATATTTGAATTCATAGGATTTTGTAAGAATATTGTCACAAAATATTTCATCAAAAAAATCAATAATCTCTAAAAGTTGAGGGTAAGGATAAAATTTATTAAACATGTAAAAGTGGCCCTATACAGCCAGAGAGTGTCAGTTAGACCAGCCTATCAGTGCTGAAACATTCTGAGTATCAGCCCAGCCTTTGTCCCTGTCACCAGGCCTCCCATACAGGTGAGTTTGGGTCTAATCCCACTGGAGCAGTGGATTCTCCACTACACCCTAAATGGGAAATGCCAGGGTAGGTACTGGATCTCCTTGCCCCCTGCATCCTGTCCCCACCTAGAGTGCTCTTGGAGCTCTGTTATACCCCCACCCACCCCCACCAAGAGAATGCCCTCCCCCTACAATCTTCCCTATCCTGCCCATTGTCTCACCACTCTATTTGAGCACTGAGCCAGAGAGGGGAGCCAACAATCCACCCACATTAAGGGAAATTCCTGGAGCCTATCTGAGCACAATAGACCAGCCTATCCATGTAGGAACACCTGTTATTTCCACCTGCCTGGTCTCTGACCCCCACCACGTGTCTTCTACTGAAGATCTGGACACCTCCCAGAAATCCGCCTGTCTCTGTGGGACCACCCTGAGTTCCTGCAGGGGACGGGATCATTGACCCCCATCGCCAGACCTCTGCTAAAGAGGTACTACTCAGTTGGAGAGTACCACCTAGACATGCCTATCAGTGCAGACACATCCTGAGTATCAGCCCAGCCTTTGTCCCCGAACAGTAGAACTTGGCTAGAGGCCTTGGATAGAGCCAGATGCAAAGATCCCTGAGGAAACATCCTGCAGGCTAGACTCTGCCAAAGAGGACTCAGCTCTCCTGTGCTGGAGCCTGAACTTTGACCCTTATTGTTGGGTCCCTGCCTATGGAGAGACCTCCTAGAGAGCTTGGACCACCCAGAACTGCAGACATCGAACCTCTGACCCACCTAAATCCATAGACAGAGGGAGAACCCCCAGCATTGCCTACTGGAAGAAGCTATGAGAAAACAGCAATACAAGAAAACACCTAACATCAGAAAGACAAGCATAACACCACCAGAATCTAGGGAAGCTACACCAACTAGACCAGAACACAACAAAACAAATGAATCAAATGAGAACGACCTAAAATTTATCATCATAAAAATGACAGAGGCCCTCAAAGAAGATGTGAGAAAATCCCTTAAAGAATTGGAAGATAAAACAAACAAAAAAATGGAAGGAATGAATAAAATTCTTAAAGAAAGTATAGAAAGCCAAAAAAAAAATTAACTAGAAAACTGAAATGGAGACAATAAAGGAAACACAAACCAAAGGAATATTGGAAATAGAAAAACTGGGCAAATGATCAGGAACTGCAGATGCAAGCATAACCAACAGAATTCAAGAGATGGAAGAAAGAATCTCAGGTGCTGAAGATAAACTAGAGGAAATAGATTCATAGACCAAAGAAAATCGTATCCAACAAATCCTTAACACAAAACATCCAGAAAATGTGGGACACTGTGAAAAGGCCAAACCTAAGAATAATAGGCATAGAGGAAGGTGAGGAAGCCCAGCTCAAAGGCCTGAAAACATATTCAACAAAATCATCGAGGAAAACTTCCCCAATCTGAAGAAGACGTGCCCATGACAGTACAAGAAGCATACCAAACACCAAATAGACTGGACTAAAGAAAAATGACCCCTGGACATAAAATAATCAAAACACCTAACATGCAGAGTAAAAACAGAATATTAAGAGCAGTGAAGTTAAAAGGTCAGATAACATATAAAGGCAGACCTATCAAAATTATGCCTGAGTTCTCCATGGAAACCCTCAAGGCCAGAAGGTCCTGGATAGATGTTCTACAAGTACTAAGAGTCCACGGATGTCAGCCCAGGCTACTATACCCAGCAAAACTCTCAATTTCTATAAATGGAGAAAACAAGATAATGACAAAGCTAGATTTTCACAATACTTATCTCCAAATCCAGCCCTACAGAAAGCTTTGGAGGAAAACTTCAACCCAAGGAAGGTAACTACGCTCTCAAAGACTTAGGCAACAGATAATCCCACTTCACCAGAAACCAGGGGTAAAGAAGGATGAATAAACTCACCATACCACTGCCAAAGGCAAATTTAAGCCAAACAAACATTAACAATCAATGGTATTTAATGGTTTAACTCGCCTATAAAAAAGCACAGGCTAACAGAATGGATATGAAAAAAGAATTCATCCTTCTACTGCATACAAGAAACACACCTAAGCCACAAAGATAGATATTACCTCAGGGTAAAGGGCTGGGAAAAGATCTTCCAATCAAATGGACAATAGAAGAAAGCAGGTGTGGCTATCCTAATATCTAACAAGTTAGACTTCAAACCAAAATTAATCAAAAGAGATGAAGTAGGTCATTTCATATTCATTGCAGGAGAAATTTATCAACAAAAAGTATCAATTCTGAAAATCTATGCCCCAAGTACAAAGGCACCCACATTTGAAAAGAAATGCTACTAAAACTCAAAGCTCACATAAAACCTTACACACTTAAAGCAGGAGACTTCAACACACCACTCTCACCACTAGACAGGACCACCAATCAGAAACTCAACAAAGAAACAAAAGAACTAACAGAAGTTATGTTTCAACTGTGTTTAACAGACATCTATAGACCATTCCATTCAAACAAAAAAGAATATACTTTCTTCTCTGCTCCACATGGAACCTTCTCTAAATTTGACCACATACTAGGTGGCATAACAAACCTTAACAGATAGAAAGGAATTGGAATAGTCCCCTGTATCTTATCATACAACCATGCTTTATAATTGGAATTCAGCAACAACACAAATCACAGAAACCCTACAAACTCATGGAAACTAAACAATGGGCAATTGCTCCACACCTAGGTCAAAGAAGAAATAAAGAAATTAAAGACTTCCTAAAATTCAATGAGAATGAGGACACGACTTACCCGAATTTATGGAAAACCTTGAAAGCACTATTATGAGGGATATTCATTGCAATGAATGCCCATATGAAGAAAACAGAGTATAGTCGCATTAGAGAATTGATAGCAGAACTGAAAGCCTTAGCACAAAAAGGCACTAACTCAACCCAGAGGAGTAGATGCCAGAAAATAATCAATTTGAGAGCTGTAATCAATAAAATAGAAGCCAGGAAAGCAATACGAAAAATAAATGCAACAAAAAGTTGGTTTTTCGAGAAAATCAACAAGATAGACAACTCTTTATCCAAACGAATGAAAAAGCAGACAGAGATCATGAAAATTAACAAAATCAGAAATGAAAAGGGGAACATAACAATGGACACAGAGGAAATCCAGATAACTTTCAGGTCATACCTTGAAAACCTGTAGTCTACAAAATTTGAAATTTCAAAGGAAATGGACAAATTTCTGGACAACTATGACTTTCCAAAATTAAACCAAGAAGAAACAACTTAAATAGACCTATAACCCCCAATGAAATTGAAAAGTCATCGAAAGACTTCCAACCAAAAAAGTCCATGGCCAGGTGCCTTCAGTGCAGAATTCTACCAGAAATTCAAAGAAGAGCTAATTCCAATACTCCTCAAATTGTTCCACACAATAGAGACAAAAGGCACGTTACTAAACTCTTTCTACGAGGCCACAATCACCTTGGTACCCAAGCCTCACAAAGATACAACTAAGAAAGAAAACTACATACCAATATCCCTGATCGATGCAAAAAAAAAAAAAACTCAATAAAATACTGGCAAACCAAATCCAAGAATACATCAGAGAAATCATCCACCATGACCAAGTAGGCTTCATCCCTGGGTTGCAAGGATGGTTTAACATATGAAAATCTATCAACATGATCCACCATATAAACAAACTGAAAAAGAAAAACCATATGATTATCTCATTAGATGCTGAAATAGCCTTCGACAAAATTCAATACCATTTCATGATAAAGGTCTTGGAGAGATCAGGGATAACAGGAAAATACCTAAACACAATAAGAGCAATGTACAGTAAACCAACAGCTAACATCAAACTGAATGGAGAGAAGCTTAAGGCAATTCCTCTAAAATCAGGAAAAAGACAGGCTGACCTCTCTCTCCATATTTCTTCAATATTGTACTTGATGTTCTAGCTAAAGCTATAAGACAACAAAGGAGATAAAGGGTTTCCAAATTGGAAAGGAAGAAGTCAAAAAATACAATTGGGGGAGGAAATCATTTTCCACAAATGGTGCTGGCACAATTGGGTGATGGTGTGTAGAAGACTGCTGATAGACCCATGTCTATTGCCATGCACAAAACTCAAGTCCAAATAGATCAATGACCTCAACATGAATCCAGCCACAATGTAATGTGGCTCTTAGAAGAGAAAGTAGGAGGCACCCTTGAACAAATTGGTATAGGAAAATACTTCCTGAACATAACTCCAATAGCACAGACACTGAGATCAACGATTAATAAGTGGGACTTCCTCAAACTTAGAAGCTTCTGTAAGGCAAAGGACACAGTTGACAAGACCAAACGGCAGCCCACAGACTGGGAAAAAATATTTACCAATCCTACATCTGACAAAGGGCTGATCTCCAAAATATAAAAAGAACTCAAGAAACTAGTCAACAAAACACCAAATAGCCCTATTGAAGAAATTTTTTATTAATAATATAATTTAAAAATTTTACATGTGGATCCCAGTTTCTTTTCCCTTCCTCCCTCCAACCCTCCCTCTCTCTCTACCTCTCTCCCTCCCTCCCTTCTTTACTCTTATCATCTTTCCTCTGTGACATGCACCCTGGCCTACCTCCCCTACCATCCCCCACAAACCCATTCCACTTGTAGGGCTATGCTATCATGGTTGGGTCATATAAATATGTCAAGTCATTTGAAGTAGGGACTAGGACTTCTCTCCTGTCTCTAGGTTAAGGAGATATCCCTCCATGGGGGATGTGTCCACAAGGTCCTTTTGTGCACCAAAAAAAGTACCAGTTTCTACTGTCTGAGGTCCCCCAGACTGCTCAGCCTTCTAGCTGAGACCCATAATAAGGGGGTCTGAGTCAGTCCCTTGTTGGGTTCCTAGCCATCAGTTTGGGGCTATGTTGCCCAAGCAATCACTCTTGGTTTATTATTGTCTATTCCTGGGATTATAGCATACACAGTATAGAATGAAATTTGCCATAGTTGGTGCTAGATATAGCCCATTATGTATATTATGCTTATAGTCTTATTAATAATATATTAAGCCAAATAACCTGTAAGATACAAAGACTATTTCAAATTTCCCAGGTCATCATAAAATTTTTTTTATTAAAAATTCACAGAAGTGTGAAAAATAATGGAAGCTCTTCCAAAGTGTCTGTCATGTCTTCTGGCCCAGACAATGCCCAAGATTTTTCTTGTTTGTTATACACAAATTCTATTGGCAGAAATCCAAAGGAAATATGGTACTGCCAATCAAACCCCAGGACATAGGGCAACCTGCTGATGGATTCACACAACAGATTCAATTCTGTAAAATTTGAAACTATAATAAATGTTTAAACAAAATGTGGTTGTTGCCCATATTGAAATGAACATAAAAGTTAATTATACAGCTGTCTGCAGTAGAATTAGTAGAAATTTTGTATGAGAAGAGGAGGGCAAAAAATATACTATTTCCACGTATGTTGGGAATACATGAGATTTGGATTTAGGATCCACAATACACTATGAGTGGATGATATTGGGATGGAAGACTAAAACCAAGGAACAATATCAATATTAGCAGAATGAAGTTTTAGCATTCAGGACTATGCTAAAACCAAAATGAAAAACAAACCACCTGAATACAACAAGAATGTATAGAGAACAAAATATTGTAATGATTTTGTTGTTTCCTTTGTCTTCAGCAATTTAGTGAGAGAGGGAAATCATGAATTCTATATATTGTCAGGACCACAGTTCCTTCCACTGGGGGAAGTGAAAACTAATGAAATTGTACCACTTCCCTAGCCATGTGGGGTGCTACCCAGAAAGACAACTGGTGCCTCACACCTATGGAGGGCATTAGTATTCTCTAATGTTATGGAAATCTAGGAATTTGAGAGGTGGTATCAACACACAGAAATCCAACCCCATTCACAATAGTTGTTTTAAGGGTTTGCTAACAAACTCAAGGACTAAAAAATAGAACAAGAAATCTGCTAAATTGAGAAAAAATTAAAAGGAAATGTCAAATAATTAAAACACAACAAAGTGTAGAACTGATATCAAAGAAATAGTAGAAAGCAACATCAGGTGATAGCATTGAACAAAGTAACTAAGTAATGACTAATAAAGTAAGTTAATCTCCTGAGACAGATGGATGATTTCCCAGAATTGTGTCACACAGTGGGATGCATGAATAGAAAGTCTAAAAAGTCTCATAAAGAAAAAGAATGATTTTTCCCAGAGGAAAATCCATGACAGATGGCCCACTGTGAAATCTACAAAAGCTGTCTCTCAGTTTTTCTCAAGTGTCTCTCAAAAATTTGATGGGAAGGTAATATACCCTGTTTTGTGAGGTCTTTATATATCCATTGCAAAGTGAGACATTACAAGTAAAACAAGGTTGGGAACAATATTTCTACTGAACATAAATGCGGAATTCTTCAATGAGAGACTGACATATTAATTTCCAAAATATAAAAGATTGCTTTCTATGACTATTTTCCTAATATAAAAACATGCTAAATAATTAATCATAGATTAACAACTATGATGTATCCCACTAAGAGAATGTAAGAAAAGCTGCCTTGTGATCATACCAAATGTAGAAATTCATGTAGGTGAATTAAATATAAAATCTTAATGAAACATGTTAAAGTTTTGCATACCTCAACTTGAAAGACAAGACGCAGTAAATGCATTATTTTCTGTGGTGAAAATGAGATTGATGACTACCTTATATGCCATACTAGAGCCTTCATCCTATAGCTGATGGAAGCAGAAGCAGATACCCACAGCTAAACACTGAATCTAGTTGCAGAGGTGAAGGCCTGATGAGCAAAGGGGACAAGACCAGGCTGGAGAAACCTTCAGAAACAGCTGACCTGAACAAGAGAGAACTCATGGACTTCATTGTGATAGCTGAGAAACCAGCATAGGATCGACCCAGACCCCTTAAATGTGTTGTTAGTTAGTAGGACTGGGCAGTCTATAGGGCCTCTGGTAGTGGATCAGTATTTATCCCTAGTATATGAGTACACTTTGGGAGCCCATCCCACATAGAAGATAGTCTCTCAGCCTAGACACATGGGGGAGGGCCTAGGTTTTGAAGCTACACCATGGAAGGCCTCACCCTCCCTAGGAGCATCAAGGGGAGGAGGAGAGGGTGAGGGAACTGGGATTGACATGCAAACCAAGCTTGTTTCAAATTTAAATTACAAATTATTATCATGAAAAAGAGAATCTGGATGTGTTTGGAGTAGCAATAGGAGTCTTAACCAATGAAATTAGGCAAAGGAAATAAATAAAATGCATTTCTTTTTATTAATTATTTTTCCCAACTTGATCAGTTTCTCCTCCCTCCCATACTCCCAGACCCTTCTTCCTATTTCCCTCTCCCTCTGCCCATGGCAATTTATTCCTCCTTTATCTTCAGAAAAGTTCAGGCCTCCCATGTATATCAACCAGCAATGGCATATCAAGCTGCAGTACAACTAGGCACCTCCTCTCATTTTAAAGCTGGATAGTGCAGCCCAGTAGAACAGAAAGATTCCCAAGCAGCTAACACTGTCAGAGACAGCCTCTGATAATTCTGTTCAGATTTTAACAAGAAAACCAAGCTATATAACTGTGTAATATATGTGCAGATGGCCTATGTCAATATAATGCAAGTTCTCTGGTTGGCTTTAGTCTCTGTGAGCTCTTTTGAGCCTGTTTGTTGATTATGTTTCCTCTTCACAGTGAGTTTCATGTGTCCCAGGCTTGAGCCCTCCTAGTTACTTGGCTTCTTTGAATGTGTGGATTTTAGCATGATTATCCTTTACTTTACAGCTAATATCCATTTGTGTGTACATATCATATTTGCCTTTGTGTGTCTAGGGTAAATCACCTTTTCTAATTCCATCCATTTGCTAGCAAATTTCATGACATCATTGTTATCACATAAGATTAATATTTCATTGAATAAATTACTAAGTTTTGTATGCATTCTATGGTTGATGGACATCTAGGTTGTTTCCAGTTTCTGTACACCACTATTAAAGCTGCTATGAACATAGGCGAGCAAGCACCCTTACAGTCTGGTAGAACGACTTTTGGGAATATGCCCAGGAATGATATATCTGGGTCTTGAGGTAGATTGAGTTCCAATTCTCTGAGAAACTGTCATATTGATTTCCAAAGTGGTTGATAACTTTGCACTTTATCCAGCAATGGAGAAGTGTTCCCCTTATTCCACATTCTTACTAACATGTGCTGTTACTTCTGTTTTTGATCTTAGCCATTCTAACAGGTGTATGATAAAAATCTCAGATTCATATTTATTTGCATTTTCCTGGTGGCTAAGGACATTAAAACTTCTTTTAGTGCTTCTTAGCCATTTGTGATTTCTCTGTTGAGAATTCTCTGTTTAGATCTGTACCCCAGGTTTAATTGGATTATTTTGTTCATTGATGTCTAATTTCTTAAGTTCTTTATATATTTTGGAAATCAATACTGTGTGATATAGGGTTGGTGAAGGTCTTTCTTCCTTCTACAGGTTGGCATTTTCTCCTCTTCTTGCCTTACAGAAGATTTTGTAGTTTTATGAGGTCTCATTTATTAATTGTTGATCCTAGTGCCTGAGAGATTTGTGACTTTTCAGTAAGTTAGCTCCTGTGCTAACTTAGCATCCAAGGCTGTTCCCCACTTTCTCTTCTATCAGATTCAATGTATCTTCTTTTATGTTGAGGTCCTTCATAAACTTGGACTAGAATTTAGTGCAGGGGGGTATATATGGATCTATTTGCATTCTTCTGCATGTTGACATCCAATTGGATTAGCACCATTAGATTAAAAAATGCTCTCTTTTTTAAAATTGTATGGTTCTTACTTCTTTATGAAAAATCACATGTCCACATGTGTGTGGATTTACATGTGTACCAACTCAGTTTCATTGATAAAGCTGTCTGTTATTATGAAAAATCTGTAGCATAACTTGATATGAGGGATGGTTATATCTGCACCATCCCTTTCTTTTATTTTACAGGATTGTTTTAGCTATCATGGTATTTTTTCCACATAAAGCCGAGTATTCTTCTTTCAACTCATATGCAGAATTATGTTGAGATTTTGATAGAAATTTCTTTCAATCGGTAGATTTTTTTTTGATTGATGCCCTATTTTTATGTGTGTTAATCATATAAATTCAAGATCATGGAATATCTTTCCACCTTCTGATATCTTTTTCAATTTCTTTAAAGACTTGAAGTTATTGCCATGCAGGATTTTTACCTACTTTGTTAGAGTTACACCAAGATATTTTATAATATTTTTAGCTGTTGTGAAGGTTGTTTTCCTCCTAATTTCTTTAAGTCCATTTATTGTTTCGTGTTTCTGTATTTTAATGACAGCTACTGATTTTTAAATGTATTTTTATCTAAGCCACTTCATTGAACATTTATGAGTTCTCGCTGTTCTTGGTAGAATTTTTTGGATTGCTTAAGTATACTATTATATCAACTGCAAATAGGGATTCTTTGACTTACTCTTTTCCAATTTGTATGCCCTTGATCTCATTTAATTGTCTTATTGTTATAGCTAACACTTTAATCAATATTGACTAGATAGGAAGAGAGTAGATAGCCTTGTCTTGTTCTTGATTTTGGTGGAAATGCTTTTTAAGTTTCTTCCCATTTATTTGATGTTGGCTATCAGCTTGCTTATATTGTTTTATTGTGCGTATTTATGTTCCTTGTTTCTCTGATTACTCCCATACTTTAACATATTTTTATCACTTATTTTGATCATGATTTGTTTTCTTTCTTTGATAGTGCACCTTCCCCCCAAAAAGAAACCAAATCAAAACTGCCTGTAATGCTTTTTTTAAAAATTTAAAATTCTGTTTACTTTTTTGAGATCACCATAAAATATCACCTCCTTTCCCCTTTTCCATACAGAACATCTATTATATATTTCTTTGTATATATGCATTGTGTTTCTTTTTTAAATGTTTCTCTCAAACCAAAAAGCAATCTAAAATAGTTGAAAGAAACATATTAAAGAAAGTATCTTCATACAATCCATCTGAGAAAGAGAGGACACCTTAAAGATATATGGTACTTGATTAGCTGAATATCTCAGAAGAAATCACATTTTAATGAAAAGATACATTGACATTACTCAAGGAAGACATGAAATGCTTACGATGACATGAAAATATATTGAAAATAACTTATCAATAATGTACTCCAAAACCATCATCACTGTTACATAATGATTATATTAGCTTTTATTTTATGGGAGAAAGATAAGTAGATGAGAGAGAGAGAAAGAGAGAGGGAGAGACAGAGAGAATAAGTATGCTGTCAAGGACATGGAGATCAGAAAGTTTTTACACTGTTTGCATAAATATAATTGGTACAGTTATTTGGTAGAGAATGATATCATCTCAGAAAATAAAATAAAAGCGCTTTAATACCCAGTAATCCTGTAAGAATATTATTCAAAAAACTGAATTTAGTATTGAGAAGTTCTGACTGACAAGTTCATTAAAACAGTATCTACCTTGGCCATGAAATATAATGTGAATGCTGAGTAAGTAAAAAAAGGCATGCAGAAAATATAATTGACTACTCCCTAGCTTTGAGAAGGGAGGTAATCTTGGCATTTGTAACTATAATATAGGCCTAGAAGATATTATGGTAAGGGTCATCACCAGGCTTAGAAACAAGTGACATCTGTGTCTTGATTAGCTCAGGATTCTAACACAAGACACTGTACAGAGGTAGTTTATAAGATTTTGAGATCTAGCTTTTGTGGGTTTGGAAACTTGGAAATGATAAATCATTACATAGCTAGAACCAGTGTCTTGGAAATGTGTGCTACCTGACTTATTCATGACCTTTTGTTTTTTTAGCATATTCTTACATGGTAGACAGGCTGACCGATATTTGAGATTTTTTTTATAATAATTAACAATACCTATCATAAGTGTTGTGTTCCTGCAACCTAATCTCACAGTAATGCTCCTTGTAGTACCATTATTATGGAATTATGCAGTCAAGATATGTGAATTTCATAAAGACATAAACATTTAGATTGTATTAATGTCAAATGTGAGATGCTCACATTTTCTGAAGCAGAGCATACAATGGTATTTTCAGGGTAGAAAGATTCTTATGTTTCAGAAAGCTAGCCTTTAGGTAATGATGCACTATTTTATGCTTAAAATTTTCTGATAGACTAAACCTTTTGTCCCATAACATTATCTGATTAATTTAACTAATAACGAAGGAGACAGAAGTCATTTTTGGGAGGTGATGAATATGTTTATGCCCTTGGTGGTGGTAATGTTTTTACAAGTATCTGAATTCTGTACCTCTAAAACAAAACACCTGGGACTGGTTACTTTATAAAGGAAGCTTTGTTTGGCTCATGTTTCTGAAGGTATAAAACTGAAAATTCATGCCATTACAACATTTCAAAGGTCTCCAACTGTCTTATAATGTGGTATAAAAGAAAGGAAATGGCCATATGCATAAGAGGCAAAAGACATGGAATCTAAACAACTGGGCTTAAGATGACAACCAATCCCTACTAAAATTTTTGACCTCTTTATGAGGATGGTGTCCTGTGGCAGAAGCTCTTCTACTAGTACCCACTGCTTAAACCCTTTAACAACCTTAAAATGCCACACTCAGAACTGAACCTAGGAAATGTGAATCTGACTACAGAAATTGGTTTACACTACGGCAATGGAAATGTCCTTATTTACAGCTCAACAATAAGCACACTTTCAGCATGCAGTGCCATTTCTATATCAGCCAAAGTTGAAAACAGTGGAAAATAACAATAAATTACAAATAAGAATGACGGATTAGAAAACATTTCAAATGGTAAAGGCACCAACAACCAAGCATGATGACATGCATTCAATCTTTGTGACCTAAATGGTAGAAAAAGAAAACTATAGCAATTTTTTAATCATTTTGCTAATATATATATATATATATATATATATATATATATATAGAGAGAGAGAGAGAGAGAGAGAGAGAAAGAGTCAGAAATGGGTAAAACCTCAGAGAAAACATTCAGAAACCTCTATTCACCATATTTGCCTGCTCAAAAAAGGGTCCTCCCATCTCTATGAGTCCTGCATATTCCTCTGGTGTGTCCTTTTGTCTCCCCTGAGTCTACCAGAGAACTCTATGATCCACTCATGCCAGCTGAATATGTACCCTGCCCTACAAACCAAGACAAATCTATTGACAGTCTCAGAACAACAGCATACACAAATATGCAACATTTCCTCCATTTGTATAATTTAAAAGAAAATATTTTATGTTGGACCTAGTGAAATTATGTACAATAACAACAATTATGAAGTAAGAAATGCATTTACAGTGTGCAGACCATTAGTATCTAGCAAATTCAGAGAAAATACTTTATCTTGATGAGTCCAAAGTCTTGTACCTAATTTATTTTCAATTATAACTAATAAAAACTATAACTATAACTATCTAATACTCATCCCTATAAGAAACCCAAGAAGGATATATTATGTAACAAGTAAACAAGAAGTGTAGAACAAACAGTTTTCAAAACTATGATACAACAGAGACATCTGGCTATGTGGACAGTCACCACAGGATTCCTCTGCAATATATGAACATCCATAATTGGCCTATAGGCCTAAAATATTTGACAGACATTTCTGTCAAGCAGAAATTTGAAGGATTGTCTATCTTGTCTTTTCAAATTTTGGCACTTGTTTTCTTTTGCATTCTGCTTGTTCAATTTGGACAACACATTTAAGGCAAGGGCAGATTCTTTAACACTGCCTAACTTTGGCACAAATGAAAGCAAACTCCATATGGAGGTTTATTGATGTCCACCATCCTCTTTTCAAGTAACTTGGGCCCGTCAGGTGTCCACTGTCATGTCTCACTGCCATGAAACACCCTGTGTTATTAAAACATTAAATGCCATACTCTGTAGGTTTCTGGAGTGTTTAAAGACAATTCTATCTATTCAAAATAGGTCTCTGATTGATACTGAAATATAACTAACATGACTATAAGTTCAAATGTTATATATGACAAACTACTACCTTGAATTTCTTTATCATCCTAAATAGCTTTTAAGGACTAGAACTGTTCATTATATTTTTAAATGAGTTGCATAGACATAATACCTTAAACAAGACATAGAATTATGTAATACACTATAACAAAAATGACATTAAATTTTTATCAATATGCAAAAATATATGCAACAAGAGTAGAAACATATATAATGTTCTAATAAAAACAAATTTGTGAAAGTCTGCAAAATCCATGTTAGTGTCAGATTAATAATTGGTTTTCAGACTAAAGAAGATTCGATCATTTATCCTTTTATCCTATCAGTCCTCAATTCCCCCTTTTTTTTTCTTTACAGACAAAGATCCTTGAATCTAACCTTGCTTAGTTTCCTCCCTCCTCCCTTACCTTGACCAATAATGACTTGTGACCAAGCCCCCACCAACAATTAAAAAAATATATAATAAAGAACCAACCCCCTACCAACTGATTGGAATGTGACTGTTGTGTTCTTAAGTTTATTACATGTTGTCTGGGTACGATGGCATATTTAGGGGAACCTGGAAAATTTGAGAAAAAAAATCTAGTTCTGGAAGAGCAATCTGTTATCCAGTGTCTGTGTGATGGTAAAATGGAGGGTTTATCTGAAGTCATGACTGGAATGGAGTAGTCTGCAAGGCTGGACCATCTTAGATAGCTGTTTTGCAGTTGCCCATGGCAGTTTGTAGTCCAAAGCTGATATTTGGCTGGTGTTTGTAATTAGTTCTGTCATCACAGTCCAGGTGGTTTCATAATTGTAAAGACCTGACAACCTTTTGGAGACTTCAATAGACAGATATTAATGTTCATGGTCCCTTCCAGGTAATGTAAAAACTTTTTAAATGTTATACACAACAAATATCAAAGAGGTTAAAGTACTGCAATCTGTTAAATACATCTGATATACAAAATTTCTAATTTCTGCTTCCGATTCAAGCCTGAAATCACATACAAGAAGCTAGATGAAACCTATATCTAGGATCAGTTAGTACTCTATTTGACTATCAACATCGTATATATATATGATGTTTTTATATATATATATATATATATATATATCTTACAAATTTTGAGATAATATTTATACCTTAATAAAAATTTAACAAGCCAAAATAAAATCAAAGGATTATGTGACTAATAGTAATAGAAGTGTCACTAATTTTGGCTTTTCTTCTTTCCCATATCAGGTAGCTCTTCTGACATAAGGCACAGATTTCAGATTTACCTTAAATGAACATGATTGGGTTTAAAGACAGAGTGTCACCTTCAGGTGCAAAGCCAGGTTTAACTTTTAATTGAATTGGGAATACAAAAAATTGCCTGTATATTTCTGTAAAGAACAGTAAAGACAAACATTTCAGAAAATTTGTGAGAGTTCATCCTATAGGAGGTGTGCTATGCAATTAGGCCAATTTGCTCCTTTTCTAGGCTCATTTTCTCTGAATGACTCTTCTTTTTTTTTCAGATGTCTTACTTGTCTAATGGTCATTATTTTCCTTACTTGGATGTTTTTATTCTTCTGGAACTACAAAAACAAGATGCTGCTCCATCCTATATTTTGTGACTGGGACAAGCCTGTACATAGACAGACACAGGCAAAAAATAAGAAAATCTTATAAATAAAAAATAAGAAAATTACAACACAGGGAGCACTTATATTTTCTATAGAAGTATCTTGGAGCCTTGAACTTCAATGCTGCTTCTGTCCCAGTGCTTTTTGAGGGACAATATTTAAATCCCCTAATGTGAAATCATACAAGATTCTTATTCCCTTCCTCTATGAGGTGATATTCATGAGTTTTTTTTTACTACTGTGATTGAGAGGTACTTGAAATCAGTGCTCTGAGACATACTAACAAATTGTGCTGAAAATTAGCAAACCAGAGGTCATGGGTTCCTTAATTCCTGAACCCATAGTAAGTCAAGTGTTTGGGATATTTTCGTAGCTATTTGAGGACAAAATAATATTTGAAGTGAGGAAGAGAGTCAGACCATTAATAAAGTCACAGATATTAAATTAGAAAAGCTCACTGTATGAAGGTACAAAGTGTATAACTTGTATTTGACAGTGTGAGTCTGCTTCATCCTAGCACACTATATGGTCATGTTTCCTGTTCCCTGATACAGTCTTTGGAGCCAAATCTTTTTGAACAAGAGATGTGCAAATTGATTTTTCTACTCGAGGACAAATTAATTTCAAATCCTTCATAATGATCTTGTCTTCCTTTAAATTTTTTGTAATACTTGAATGTTCAACAACTTTCCTGCTTCTGTGAGAATTCTAGATCCAAGTGTTGTGTAGCCAAGGACGGCTATGGAAGGGGACACATGATCTGGGGGTCTTCTTTTCTCATTGAAAATAAAAAAAATCGCTATTTTAAATTAATTTAAAGTTATTTTAAAATTAATGGTTAAAGTTAAAATAGAAATAGTACCTCTATTTTTTTTAGATTTCTATAATAAAAAATTCTTTGTATTTATTTACTTTCTTTGGTTTATTCCTGCCAATTAACCTCCTTTCAAACCCATTATATCTTCCTGGGAAGTATTTTCTAAGTGCCTCAAGTTTTGGAACCATGAATATTTTATTCACTGTTCCTATCATGTCCTCCCTTAGCCTGCTGTACATAACACTACTTTTTTTGTTTTGTTTTCTGTCGTGAGAATTGAATGCCATGTCATGCACACCTGAGGAAATTCATCTGCCTCTGAGCTATATTCTTTGTAACGTGGAAAAGACTATGCTAATAGACTTTAATAAAAGATTATCATTTTTCTACAGTGGAAACCACATAGTTGTAGGAAAATGGCATTTCTTCAAATGGGTTAATTTCCTATTATAGGATTCAGGAGCTGATGACTGAAGTGCTATTTTTTCTTCTTTGAATGTGAGTATAAACCACAGAAAACACCAAAACCTAGCTAGGCTTTGTCTGGTGCATGTCATAACTTAGCTATTCAAAGAACCTTTGCTTTTTAGATGCAAAGTGAACTGGGTTTGTTTATGGGACTTTTACAAAGGTAGGAACAAAATTTGCTAATTAGAAATTGAAAAACTTAGTCAATCAACATGCCTTTGTTGTTGGGTTTTGATTCTAGCAAAAGAAGGCAGTTTGGATTTTTGTAGACACATACAAAAACAACTTGTTAAAACAGCAGAATATCAGCAAAGGTATCTGTTTTGTTTTGTTTTGTTGTTGTTGTTTTCAGTAGATTCTGACAACACAGAAAGTAGGAAGATAGCTCTTGCATGCTCCCGGCAATCGTGGGTTTTGATACAAAAAGAAAATGTTAAAAAGCAACTTATTTAGGCTTAAACATAATCCATATTCATTTTCCCAATCACAAATCAGCTGGGACAAATTTTTTAGTTTTCAATAATGAAGCATATACTGGAGACAGAGTCTATTTGCAAGTATGAAGGATTTTATTCACCGATGTGGCTTTTTTTTCCCCTCACATTACTTCTCTGTGTAAAACATTGGGGGAAGATGATACTGTAAAAACAAAACACACAAAACAATAAATAAATAAATAAATGAGAGAGAGACAGACAGACAGAGAGAGAGAGAGAGAGAGAGAGAGAGAGAGAGAGAGAGAGAGAGAGAGAGAGAGAGAGAGACTGAAGATCTAGGAACAAAGCCCAGTAGCAAGTTTCATTGAGAAGGACCAAAGGGAATGAGATTTAATTGACAATTCTCCCAATTTCACAGAGAAAATGCCCCAACATCCATAAAGAATGAGGAAGAAGTAAATTACCCTGCAGAGCTAAGCCCAGGCATTGTTTCTAGTTTGGATTTCTTTCCACTCATGGATGATTTAAGTAAGAACTTTGAACATATATTCAAAGCAGCTAGTTCCCTTATTTCATGTAAAAATTACCTCTAAATGTCAGACAAAATTCCTAGCTATCTCTCCAGCTCTTACCTGAACACTGAAGAGTTTTCCAAATATACAGATGGAAAGTCTGTAAGCTTCTTCATCTTAGTTTCCAATTCTACTGATGCTCTATTCTGAGAATCTGAGAAAAGGCTAGCAGGAGCTTAGAGAGCTTTCTCCTTGACTGACCAGCAGGGTACCTGGGATGCAGTCTAATGACTATTCTCCTAGTCACTACTCCCCTAAATAAACTATATAAGTGCCACACAAGATTCAGAGCCAGTAAGTATCATGTATGTGTTTTACTGTGCAGAGAGTATAGGTTAGTAACCCAGCCAGGATATGTCTGCTAATGACATATATCATCTAACCCCTAATTAGGAAATACATACAAAGCAGATACAGTGGCACATGACCAGCCTAGAGAGTACCAGGAGTTTTATGAAGGCATTAATATAAAGTTCATTTCAATTAGGACCTGAATTATCTCTCCATAGCAAGATTTTATAAATTTAATACGAGATGCTGGATCTTCAGAGCTCATATTCAGAAAAAAAAAAAAAGCTGTCTGGCTCCAATTAGTATGTCTGTTAAAATAAAGAACAACAACTCTACAACAACTCTCTTCTGTATATTATCTTGATCAAGAAATCTGTTTTATATTGTGCTTTTCAAAAATGCTCATCATATACTTCCTATGTTTGTTCTATTTTCATACAGTGTTTAATATCAGCCAATACAACAATTTTACACTTGCAAATTGGTTTAAAAATCAATGCATCACATTTAACTCAAATACCAAATACACACTGCACCTTGTACGGCTGCACAGCAAACATGAACATGGGGCTAAATTTCATACTTTCAATTTCAGTGAGTCTACAAAGAAGGTAAGAAAATAAATATTATTGTTAATTCAAGCACATCTTGGTAATACTTTCAGAAAACCTATATCAAAGACTAGCATTGAAAGATTTAACAGAATATAAATTACATCTAATTAAAATTGGAGTTCAGCTTGACTAGGAATCACACAGTATTAGTGTAGTTCCTAATATACCATAGACTATACTAATACTAAAAAATATTGTTAGTTTTAAATATATTTAGCTATTCCTTATTTTACCTCAAACCTGAAGAAAAAAAAAACAATTTTCAAACCATTGTTACACATAAATTTGAAATAGAGAAAGAGTTGTTGAAGTATAATAAAGCTCTTGTAAGGAACAGAGAGACACCAAAGCTGGGCAGTGGTGGTGCACACCTTTAAACCTAGAACTTGGGAGAAAGAGGCAGAAAGATCTCTGTGAGTTCAAGACCAGCCTGGTCTACAAGAGCTAGTTCCAGGACAGCCTCCAAAACCACAGAGAAACCTGTCTCAAAAAATCAAAAAACAAACAAACAGACAAAAAAACCCACAAACATTTAATTTTATTTGAACTATTCTTCAAATAGTTTTTGCAACAAAATAATTAAATTTTCAAGGGCATGTTTGATTAGATCTGGGGACAATGGACAGTTAAAATGAATGATAATGACATTAGGTCCATAAATAAATATCAATTATTCAAATTCAAATCTGTTACCCATATTTCCCCCAAACTACTGTATAACATAGTAAATATAGTCCATGATTTTTCACATATAATATTAATGTAACTCATGAACCCATTTTAAAAATTAATGTCATGAAGTACTTATTATTTATTTCTTTCTAAGTACTGCTTGTAGCCGTCACTTCATCCTTGTAGTAACCCTATGAAGTATTTTAAACTTTCTACAATGAGTAAGTAGGGCAGTTATCTAAAACCAATAGACCTTTGATCAACTTACTAAATGTATTAAATGCTGCCAATGTTAATAAACCTTTTATAACCATCTATTATATAAATGCCACTAGTCACTGCTGTAAGTGTGAAAAAAATTGTGGAACAGACTTTCATTCAAGCAAATAAAACATTTAAGATGATGTGAAGAAGTAAATTCAGACTCAGTAGAAAATAAAATCAAATAGAAAGTCCATACATATTCTCATAGGAGTGTTTCTGTGATCAGTACTCCAGAATCTATAAGAAACAGACCAGAAATAACCTAACACTATGGATAGAGAGGTCATCAAATTAGTCTTTCTCAATTGAAAATTAATTAAAAACACAGAACCTGGTTCAGTTGGCCAACTTTTTATGATCTTATTGTCATTGTTACTATGCTTTGCCCTTAGAAGCTAATCCCTAAAAGATAAAATGATAAGAAACAAAACAAAAACACTTGTGAAGGAAAAAAATCTGACAGGACATTCACCTCAGCTTTAAATTTGAGCGGAACTTAGAAAAGGTATATTGAATAAGCACAACTGGAGAAAAATGTGGTGTTGAAATATTGGGCTAAAAAATAAGGCATGACGGAACATACCCCAACACTCATTCTTATTTTGGATATTTAGGTTGGTCTTTCTGTGACACTGCAGCCCCTTTAGGGTGGGGGCTATATTGCTTTACTGCAGCACATTCCACATAGTTCAATAAAGAACTTCCCTTTTGGAGACTGAAAAATGTCTTTCTTCTTTTTTATTGCTTTTGTTCCTGAGAAATGTATTCCCTCACAAAAGACTAAGGGAAGGTTATCAAAGACCTCCTCATTTTCTTCTATTTGTTTTCAACAAAGCATTCAACAGTGTTCCAAGAAATACACTCAGTCATAAAAGATTAAGGAAAATGTAAATGAAACCCTGAGAGAATATCTCATTATATTTTGAGGGGTTTTGTTACTATATTTGTTTGTTTGATTGGTTTAGTAAAACATGAAAAAAATTATAGTTTAGAGGGGTTTTTTGAAAATGGATATATTAGTTTTGGCAATATAATTTTACTATATATTGAATAAGCTTTTCATTAATTATGTTTTGAAAAAGCAGCTGTATGGATCTTCATTGTATTTAAATACTTCCTCTATTTTATGTCATAGCAGAAAATAATTTTTGTTTGTAGAAAAGGTATTTTGTAGTCTTCTATTCAAAGGACATTGGGATTAAAAAAAAAACCTTTGATTTTCTGGAGATAAGCTTGCTTTTGTTAGGATTTGTAGTCAACTGCATGGAGCTTTCCAGCAGCTCTTTAGATGTTCATTACTTTCTGATAGCATACTTGCCATGTGGCTATGGCTCATTCTCACCAAGACATTCCCTGCACTGACTAAATTCTAACCACCTGATAAAAGAAGTACAACATACATATTCATTTCTTCATTCTACAAATATAGAACCTCTATTATTTGGACAGACAATGTCAAAGTTAGTGACAGCAAGAATCTTTTTGTGTACCTCATAGGATTTTAGAATCAATTAAATGCTGTAGCCTACAGTCCATCTTAAAACAGAGTGCAGAGTAAATGAGCACCATAGTGATCTATGATCACTTTATGAAGGAAGTCTAAGGAATAGTAGAAATATCAAAAAAAGTAAAATGCCATAATTTCTTCATATAAGTAGAGAAAAAAAATACATGTATGTACACATGAACACATACGTGCAAACTCATGTCGTTAAATATTTAACAATGGTAATCAAGGGTAATATTTTCAAATCAATTGAAAAAATCATAATTTTAGTGGAACTATAGATGGACATTTGTCTATGGCTTCTATTCTATCAGGATTAGCAATAATGGGTCTAATAAGTCATTGAAGGCAGATAAATGGAAATTCCTAACTATGCTAGTCACAAAAACTGTGATTATTAGACTTGAGGCAATTTGTACCCTAACCAAAAAATATGAATTTAGAGAGAGTTGTGAATCTGATCAAGACCACAGAGCAAAGTTTTGTTGATTTGCATGTATACTACTTCATTACTATCAGATTTAGTGCTAACATCAATCCCACAAAAGTAAATTAGACATGACTATGTATTATAGTCACTGTTAGTATCATTATCAATCTCTACTGAAACTCTTGTTAATTCTGAAATTCACTGGGGGAGGGGGAGTAAACATTAAACATTTCCACCATTTTGGATGAATTTAAACAAACTTTTATTCTGACCAAGATGGAATTTTGGTCATGACTATCACCTGGATATTTTCCAGGTAAGTGGCCCTAGGGCTGTGTTAGCCAAACTTATATGGGCAATACCCATAGGCCACCATACCTTTCCATGAGGTTTTGTTGCTAGTTTCTAAGAATCCCAACTCCAAGGTTCCCAGGAAGTTACCTGGTTCTTGGGTATCTTTTAATAACAATAATTCCTAAAACTGCAGGAAGTTACCTAATCCTTGGGCATTTTTTAACATTTCTTTTTTTATTTAAATATATTTTAATATTCTTACATATCGATCCCAGTTCCCTCTCCCTCCCACCAATGCATCCTGACCACCCCTCCTATCCCATTCCCCACTCACTCCACAGTGAGGGTGAGGCCTTCAAGGATGGATCATCAAAATCTGTCGAGTCATTTGTAGAAGGGTCTAGGCCTTCCCTCCTGTCCCTACACTATGGGAGTATCCCTATATGGTGAATGTGTTCCCAACATTCTTTCCTGTACCAGGGATACAAGGGCATTTAAGGTGGCCTCTCCACTCTTGCTCAGATTGTTAGGTGGGGTCATCCTTGTAGGTCTTGGGACATTTCTCTAGAGTCAGTTTTCTCTTCAACCTATAATGGCTTCCTCTATTGTGGTTTCTCTTTTTTTTTCTCTCTCTCATCTATTTGTCACCTGATTCAATCTTTGTTCTCCTTTCCTCCCCTTCTCTTTCTCCTAACTCCCTATCCACTCACTGGACACACCCCCCCAACTCCCAATATGCTCAGGAGATTTTTTCCTTTTCCCCTTCTGTGAAGGACCTGTATTAATCTCTTAGGTTCCTCCTTGCATCCTAGTTTCTCTGGCAATGTGAATTGTATGCTTGTGATCCTTTGTTTTATGTCTAAAATCCATATATGATTATAGGTTAACTTTGGGTATAACATTATATGTATCAATTTAGGTCTTCTTACAGACTTTTCGGAGTAGCATAATCAGCCACAAATTTTATTTTGTTGTAATATATTTATTATTTCTTACATTCAGGATATGAAATCATACATTTAAAAAGTTAGAAGTTGTGAATCTGAAGCTAAAAATTAATCACCACTTCATGCATGCATAATAAAAAATAGTAGACCCTTGGTCCAGTGAAGTGTCTCATCTTGTAAAAGCACTAGTTAACTAGTTAAGTCATGCTAATTTAACCAGTACCGAAGCCAGACCCTCAAACTACTGATAGAAAAGAGCCCCCACTTCCTAAATGTGTCCTAAAATCTCCAGATGCTTATCATGATACACATGTGTCCACAGTCATATACATATCCTATCCTCACACAAGCATATAAATTAGCAAATAAAACTCGACCCTGGGCGAGAAACATGGTTTATTACTAAAAGAGAAAAGAAATGAAGGAGAGGAGGGAAAGTAAAGAGAAGGAAAAAAAAGAAACGAATGGTAACAGCATGAAAGTTTGAGTTCCTTATGCTAGTCTTCACTGGAAAGCTAAGTACAGATGTCCCATGTTTGAACCCTGGTAGAACTCTAAATTTACAAGGTTTCACCATCAACTGGTACATCTGATCAACCATTTCAAAGGGACAAATTGTGCAAGAAACCACATTTAGAGGAAAGAGAAAAGGCATCTGGATGTATGATTTCACTTTAAGGAAATATAGATTGTAAGGCTTTAAGATAACCTGATCAACATTCTTAGCAATATCCTGTGCTCTGAAGAGCAGGTCGGTGACAAACTCACAGAAAATGACCTCATGTTATGAACTAGGGCAAAGGCTCAACCTCCATTTTTTTGTATTATGTGAAAAAAATCTTCAAAATATGAGATATTTGTAATATTTATTAGGTTTAGACAGTGGGATCATTTACACACAGAGCAACAGTAAGGCCACAGTAAGAAGTGAAGGATTGTTTAATCTCTTCTTTTTTTTAGCAATAATTTCTCCAACTCTTATGATACTGGAGTGGGTAGTTGAACCCAAGAAGCTGGGACACTTAGCATTGAGACCATTGACTCCAATTCTAGTGATCTAAAGAAATAACAATAATACTCATGGCTAAACGGAACCAATGCTCCTATGATGGTCAATGTGGTTAAATGTGGAAAATAATACAAATTGAAGAAATGGATCTTTTGGAGACAGAGAGATGGGGATGAGGGGAAGTAACTGAACCTTCTCTCACTGATAGACAGCAGGAAACAGAAAGCAGTATGACTTGAGGATGAACAAACCAGAAAAGCTGCCTGTGACTACTAATATGAAAATGACTTGGGTATTTTGGAAGGTAGAAAAAAATAAGTTAGGAAAAAAATAATTCCTTTTTTGTTTAGAAAGAGTTTTCTGGGGGGGGGAGGAGGTGTTATTCCAAGTGAAATCTAGTGTAGCACTGAACAGGGAAGGATTTCTCCTCTGATCTACTATAATAATAAAAATAAAATTATGTTTTGGTAAATATCAAATTCTACTTTCTAAATCTGTTTCTATGAACCATGACAAGTACTGTGATCATATTAAAGATTGCTTTGACCAGCAGAATTTTAATATGAAGCTTTTATATCTTCAGATGATAATGCTGTATATCAATCTCATATCTTAATAAAGGCAGGTTTATATAATGAACTGGTGATTTCTGCCAGCTATCATAAGTTTGATCACATTCTGTTCCATTTCAAGAAATGAAACTCAAATATCAATATTACTAATTAGCCTTAAAAATGTTCCCTTTTCAAATTTGATTACTGTATCAGATTAAATGATTTCATACTCATTGTATATTTTAAGTGACACAGTTGTAATAGATATTAAAATTTTGCTGTAAGAATACAGAATGGCAAGCCTAGAGAGCTTAGATATTAGCACCTTGAATATGATAAGAATGTTAACTTGATGTTCAGGTTAAAATGAATGTAGAATCCTAAAGTCTATTAGACAAAGTATGCAAATTGCATTTTCCAGCCTTCCTAATGCATTATATTTCCCAGATCATCTTCAATTTGATGATTTCATCATTAATAAGTAACTGCTTTTGTGTGAGAAACAAACTACTAAATTTATTCAAGTAAAATTTACATTAAATATGTTATGAACATATTCATATTAAAACAAAAAAAAGCTGGTCCTTTTAAGTTTGAACATGACAATTCATAGAAACAGATTCATATAGCTCAAGAAAACAGTTGACAGACTACAAAGCTTCATTAATGAGGACTAGGAAAGTCTGGTATATATCCAAATAGTGACTCTCAGAGCCAACAATTTCATGTCTGCCCTCAAGTCTCAAGGAACCCTATCATGCTCTATATTTCCAGATGAATATTAATTCTCAAAATCAGTTCAGCTTTTGATGTGGGATAATGTTATTGCATGCTGTAAAGACTTGTCAGTCATATTGGTTTGATAAAACACAGTTTGGCCAGTAGCCAGGCAGGAAGTAGAGGTGTGACGAACCGTTGAGGACAATTCTGGGAAGAGAAAAGGCAGATTTTACAGCATAATTATCGAGAAATGATGGAAACTTTCACGTTTGAGCCAACTAACAGTAAGTGGGTCAATGAGGCTTGCCTTTGAAGCCATAATTTTACCTCAGTTTTATTACCCTTACATCAGGGGGGACAGCTCTGCTTGCAAAGCCTTTCCCCACCAAGATAATGTGACACACAGAGTCCCATGGCAAAGGATGTGACCAAGGACTGAAAGTTGTGAAACCATACCCCAGAATAAATTCTGCACTCTTCAAACTGTTTCTCTTGGGTTTTTGAAATAGTCACATAAGGCTAATAACAGAGTCCACACTCTAAATAAAATTGCAAATTTGTGTTTCATTATTTCCATCTGGACATAATATCATCTATGAAGCACATAAATTTTTCTGTTATTAATCAAGTTCTTTGTTTCATCTCTTCAGATATGAACACTACCAATTACTGTTATTTGATCTGATTCAAAATAAAGATCCTATGCTCCAAATGATAATATTTGTTTCTGTGGTTTCTAACCATAATGTTACATTTTGTTTGAACACTTAAAACATTGCATGATAATCATGTTATTTGTATAGATGATAATGCTATAATATCATAAATAATTTTCTGATGTTCTGTTAACTTATAATGAATTTATAGTAAATGGCCTTTTATCTAAGACTATTTAAACACTTTCCCTATGGCAAATTATTCAAATTTACCCATCTGCCCGGTGCTCTGCTTTACTAAAAGAGTAATCCTGATAAGTAAGTACCCATTAGTGTTGAATAAGTGCATATCACTTGGTTTTCCAGTGTCAAATGCTCACTACTTAAAATGTTCATACAAGTAACATCACAAAGATTAGCAGACTATATTTAGGAATATCTTTGTATATACATATATCCATACAATAAAATTTATAAAAAATGATGCCTTAAATTTGAAGAATAGTAAGGGTATATAGGATTGTTTAAAGGGAGGAATGGGGATGATTGTGTAATTATATTATAACCTTAAAGTGTTATAAAGGCAACAAAAAAGAATAAAAATGTATGAATGGAGAGCAACCCTCATCCCACATAGAATTGAGGAATGTTTGCTGCTAGTGAGAAACCAAAGGCTTAGTTTTTATGAATGAGAAAACAAAATACATTGTATTAAATTAAAGGTATAAATATAGCTCATGCACTAACACATACCAACAATGTTACTAATAAAATTTTATGGGGCACTAGACTATGTGTGATAGTTTGATCTGTATTATTTAGGCATAGTTTTTTACAGAGACCATACAACACAAAAAGTTTAAATGATATTTAGTTTTTTACTTTTTCAGAAATCTGTAAAATGATGGAGAGTGTTAACATCCGATTCCCAGCAGCCTGGTCCCAGAGCCACTACAACCCCAAATAGCATGAAGAGAGAGTGTAATAATTATGATTACTAGCATTTCTTATTGGCTAGTGCTGTCTTAAATGCTAACCCATTTCTATCAATCTAAGTGTTTCCACATGGTCTTGTCTTAGTAGAGTAAGGGTCTGGACCTCTTCTCTCATGTCCTACATCTTGACGCCTCTTTACTACATCTCCCAGAATCCTCCTTGCCTCCTAATCCTGCCTATCTTGCCTTCCTATTTGCCAAAAGGGATTTATTCATTAACCAATAAGAGAAACATGATTACAGAATGACATCTCCCATCAAGAGAGGATGTTTATCACTCAGTCACAACCATATTTCAAATTAGTAGCAGATTTTATTTAATCTGTAATTCCTGACTTAGTCTATAATTTTTCAATTAAATAACTTAATACTAAGTCAAAAATCATAATGACTAAGATTTCAAGCAATATTGGAATTTTTCGAAAGTCACAAAAATTTTCTATTGATACCAATTCAATTAAACCATGTCTACCTTCTATAAGATTTACAGGGCAAATATAACAGATGGTATCAGCATAGGCTACAACTACACTAAAAATAACATTCTTTAGCTTGAATACCACAAGAAGGTGTCCATTTTTCAATTAGATAACTCAAATCCATCCAGTAATATTAATAGACATGAACATCCTCAGAGGCATGTCACTAGAAAAGAAAATTATTAAAGCCACCCCAATCTAAATTAAGCAACCTGAAAATGTCATCCCTGCACTATCAATATGGATATACTTAAGAGAATTTGATAGAAATATAAATTAATCTCGTTTCTAATAAGCCATGAACTTTGTAAAATAGAGTGGTCATTCTGTACTTGATGATTTCTAGGAGAATTTTAAGAAGACCTAAAATTTGAAAATCATAAGCAAATATTTAAAAAACATAGTAGGCCAAATAATACTACATACAAACTTGTATAGTATTTTTTCTGCTTTATGTTAATAAAAACTCATTTAAATATCTACATATATTTATATACTCATATGTATAAATGAGGGTATATTTGTATTATCCAGGAACCTTAAAAGCATTCAAATTATGATCAGAAAGTTGATATCATGCATTCATTCATAGGAAAATGATATAAGTTAAAATAAAATGTCTGATTCCCATTTTCTGATACCTTTTAACTATATCATTATTTTTCTCCTTTTTTGAAAAGAATGGCCAGACTCACTGGTAATAAGAAATTCAAATCATTTCAGTTTCACTGGTAAGTGCCCTCACCTTGAGTTCTTTCATATCATCACTAGAAACAGCCAAAATCAATCTTCCCAAGTACTGGTTTTCCAGACCATGGGAACTAGCTCCAAAGATAAACCAGTTCTAAGAGAACCATTTTGTGAGAAGAAAGTTTACTCTGTTGTCTAAGTTAGAAGTCTAAGAACAGATTCTAAAACAAATTTGAAGTGGTGGAGATATCCTCTCTCTATAGAGCAATGGTAAAAATAAATTCAAAGCTTTCAAAGGTCCAGTATAATACAGTTAGAGACACAGCCTGAGAAATCCTATTGTAAATTGCCAGCCTCCCCTTTCATAGCTTTCAGGCAAGATATCAGTATACATAAAATGCATTTCTTTATTTTAGGAGTGTGATCAGAAGCTGTGTTTTCTCAATAATGAAATTCTACCACCCTAAGACCATTTTCATCAAATATTTGTGCCACAGGGATTGAGCTATAGCAACATGTGCACTAGAAAGGAAGAAATAATTGCTCTGATAATCATGACACTAAGGAACAACTAGGGAAAAAGTGGCTGCAGGGACAATATTCAGCAGCTAATTGTCTCACTCTCCAGTTTACATTGCTTGTAGACATTGAGTCTGGTTATGGGGTAAATCAGAGTGAATAAAGCCCAGTTGGAAATTTGGTGCCAGCGGCGTTTTTCTTGAGTATATTCTCCTCGAAAGAAATTAAAATAATGTAAAATCACCAAGTGTCAAGGGAATAGCAAAATACCAAATAGAAAGTTCATACCATGTAAGTCCTTTCAGAAAATCTCACATGAACATTATTTTCAATGCAGTTTTCAGCGGTTAATTACAATAAATCTAAAACTTCAAAGAAAAAAATACTGTAAAAGTTGATCCTGTGATAAAAATCATAAATAGCAATAATCTTAGACTTTAAGGATAATAAACTAATGTATTTTGTAGTTCTTCAATTCGTTATGACCGATTTGACTATATTAGACATTATACATCAAATGTGACACAAAGCACTTCTATATTTTCTGATGCTATACCATACCACTTCAAGTCATCATAAACAGCCAATCTAGATTATCAGGCCTCCACATTCTTGAGTATTACAAAATTTACATCAGCACAATTAGAAAGCCCAATCCTTAGGAGAGTCAGTGTACCCTAGAAGCCATGAATATACTTCCTAGATAATATTACATTAATAATTTTCTTTTACTCTTAGATTAATATAAATTATAAAAGGGGGAAATGATTTAATTAGATGTATATATTAAGATGAATTATGTGGCAATAGTAAAATTTCTAAACTATCTAAGGCTTAGTTATTTTTAGTGACTAATTTAGGTTTAGGTCTGATGGGAGATGTCTTTCTGTAAATATGTTTCTCTTATTGGTTAATGAATAAAACACTATTGTCCAATAGGAAAGCAAGACAGGTGGGACTAGGGTACTAGGAGGAGAGAGGAAGTAGTAGGGAGGAGATTCAAGATGTAGGATGGAGAGAACAGAATGACGGTCCCTCTCTCTGGTAAGATAAGACCACGTGGAAAGACTTAGATGAATAGAAATGGGTTAATATTTAGGACAAAGCTAGCTAATAAGAAATGGTTGTAACAAGCCAAAAGAATTATATCTAATACAGAGTCACTGTGTGTTATTTGGGGCAGGCTTGGCGGTGGGACCAGACCTGCAGGATAAACTACTCATAAGATAATGGCACCTTCAACGTAGCTAATAAGAACTTCCATTTAAAATGTAAAACAAGCTTAAGAAATGGTTTTAGAAACAAAAGAACAAAGACACACAAGGCTTCTTGGTAGCAGCATTTTTTTTAGTTGGACTGTTTTGTTAGAGACAAGCAGAGACTTGTGCAGCTCCTTTAAGGGAGGCTTCCTCACTCAGCATAAGTGGGGGGGGTGTGGACCATAAGAGCTCTGCTAATGATGTGTATGAGAGTTGGCAGTAGCAATGACCACATCTCCAAGCCAGCAGCATGCTGCTCAATGGCAGCATAGACCAAGGCAGTGAGCATAGCTCTCAGTTCTGATGGTAAAAGTACCCACTGCCATCTTGGATAGACAGAAGCTGAAACAACTGTGGGTTTCATTTTAGCAATGTTGTTGTTTACCAGATAAAGACTCATGGACAAAAAAAGATAAAGATTTACAGTAAAGACAAATTCAAAATAAAAAAAAAAAACCTCTAAAATTTTACAGTGTGTTTCAAAATATACATGGGCTTGGGGGGAGAAAAAGAAACAGGATACAATGGTTTAAAAAAAGAATAATAAAAAGACAGAGAGTAGCTGGGTATGGTGGCACACACCTTTAATTCTAGCACTTGGGAGACAGAGGCAAGCAGATCTCTGTGATTTCAAAGTAAACCTGGTAAACAGAGATAATTCTGGGACAGATATAAGTTACACAGAGAAACCCTGTCTTAAAAAATGGAAAAATAGAAGTAGAAGAAATAGAGTAATACAAAAGCCACTTAAAGATGAAAAGCACAGAGTGAATTTGGATACTGTACAGTATTATATTGTCTTTGTATTATTTGACTGCTGAGGAAATAACAACTGTTAAAAGAAATACTGCTGGAAAAATTCAATTTATATATTTAAAAAATTCTTTAACTTCCAAATATAAGTCCAAGGACAGGTTACTGGGGAGAATTTCAATTTTTCTTTCCACAGAAAATGAAAAGCTGTGGATCCCTTCCAGACTAACAGGGTTTGATCAAGCAAGACCTCTTGAAGCAGTGTACCAGGTGATACACCATTCAAAACAACTTGGACAAGGCAGCCTTTCACATCAGATTTCTGTGTCTTCTTAGGATCCCCAAGACAGCGCCTCCTACCAGCAGGAAGCAGTTGGGAAAGAATGAAGCTCATATTCCCAAATATTGTCTATAAATGTTTGTTTTTATTTAAATGACCACAACTAATATCTCTAAAGGTAAAAAGAGGATTATGGTTTAGATATGAATACTTTGTTTTGGAATGGATTTTCATTTAATGATACAAATGTAAAGCCAATTTTGTGATATGTATATTTCTCCTCTTGTTTAGATATTGTGTTTATGTAGCTCATTTAAAAATGTAATGTATAATTTAGTACAGAGTATAGATAGTTACCTATAATAGTCAAAACTTATAGTTAGGTGAGTTAGGATTTCTTGATACACAGAGATGTATTTGAGATAATAGGCATTCTTCAAACCTTTCAAAAGATTTAGAGTATATGGCATTTAAAATGGTTTAGGGTTTTTCTTGATAATGACACATAACTTCTCCTGGCAAAACCACCTGCATCAAAGAAACTTGTTATGGGGTTCACTTTTCATATGGTAAGACTAGCAATTTGGGTAAGATACTGCTTTTAATTTGGGTAAGATACTGCTCTTTTCTGGACTATTTGACTTAATGCTCTATAAGCTGGACATACAGGACCTACAGGAAAGTGACACTAATACAAGATGGACATTGTTACAGGATTCCTGCTTCGTGGAAGAGTCTTCCACATATTCTGCAGGACACAGAGAAGAGTGACTGACAAACTACCAATACAGATGGACAGTGTAAAATTTCCTGCTTTGCTGAGGAGTCTTCAAGACACAATGTAGCCTATAGGCTGAAGATGGAACATTACAGAAGAACTTCAGGTGATTAATCAGGTAGAAAGGTGTCTCTGTCAATTCTAGAGTTTAT
The DNA here is from genome assembly GCA_030556225.1 of Cricetiscus sungorus. Classification (NCBI taxonomy): domain Eukaryota; kingdom Metazoa; phylum Chordata; class Mammalia; order Rodentia; family Cricetidae; genus Cricetiscus; species Cricetiscus sungorus. Next base: position 39,817,830 of record JANBXA010000600.1, read on the forward strand.
ATATTATTTCTCTGTGGTCTTTGGTTGAGTTGAAGACAGATAGTTATGGTTACAGTTTTCCTTAGTTAAGATTAAAGATAAGTTACATACAATATTTTAGACTCACAAAGATAGGTTAGATGATAGAATATTTTCTTTAAATCTTGCTAAATATTAATGGACTAAATATTGTTAACTATGATTCTTATTTGATAACTGTTGTGTGATAAATTTTGCTATGTTAATGGTAAAACCCTTTTTATGTTAGACAAAAAAGAGGAGATGACGGGAGATATCATTCTGTAAATATGTTTCTCATATTGGTTAATGAATAAAGCACGCTTGGCCAATAGGAAAGCAATAATGGCAGGACTAAGAGACTAGGAAGAAAGGGAAAGAAGTAGGGAGGAGTCAAGAGACAGAAGTCCTGGCACTCCAGTAAGAGATGGAAATGTTTAGATTAATAGAAATAGGTTAATATTTAAACACAAGCTAACCAATAAGAAACTAGTACTGGCCTACAGTTTTATATCCAATACAGTGTTTCTGTCTGTTATTTGGGACTGGCACAGCTTAGGGACCAGGCTGGCAGAAAAAACTGCTCTTAATGTAGGTCTGAATTGTCTTGCAACTTAAGACTCAGAGAGTGAACTCTGTAGTTGATATGCTATGCATAACATTTCTAAAACACAATATTTTTGTCATTTGTGAAGCAATGTACAAATATATCCAACATTTAAAACTCAACATAAAATATAAAAAGTCAAGTTGTAGAGAATTCTATATGAGGAGACTAAAGGATCATAGTTGGAGAGGTCAGAAGTCAAGTTAAGAGAACACTTCTAAAGAGTAGGTTTCTTTTACAAATTTTAACATAATTTATTCAGATTAAGTTATAAGCAAAAGCAAATGTGCTTCATTGATTATAATAATTTTGTAGTTGAAAAACCAACAATTTAAAGAACATAGTCATAAAAATATTGAAAAAATAAAACATGAATGCAGGTGTGCCAGAAAGCTAGTTGTTACACAATAACCAGAGGTTTCCTTTAAAAATAGTTCTTAGTAAGATACCTAAGACCCTTAATAATTGTTTTTCAATTGTACAACACAATATCAAAAGAGCTGGCTTTATCCAAGTGAAAGATGTGACTTATCTCCCATTTATTGGGGGAAACAAAGTGATGCACAGTCTTACTGTTGCAGCTGAGATCCTTGTGATTGAGGAGACCAAAGAACTGCTATAATTTTTATTGATTTATTGTTTTACAATTCCATAATTGTTCACATAATAAATTCTGGTCATACTCACACCTCCGACCTCTCATTTATCCACCTATCCCTTCCCCTACCAGCAAACATTTTCTCCCATTAAGTCATAATTGTATCCTCACATAACTCTTGGTTTTTCCTTTGTTTTTACACCATTTGATTTTAATCAAAGTAACACAACATAGGTTGTACCTTAGAAGACAATGGCTTCTCTTTCTTCAGCATCTTTCTAGTTCCAGTCACTATGTTGGGCAAAATAAGGACCCAATCACACACACACACACACACACACACACACACACACACACACACACACACACACACACGCACGCACGCACACACACACACACACAAACACACACAAACACACACACAAACCGCATGGACTGTTTACTGGCTCAAAACCTATGACCACCACTACAGTTGTTGAGAATGCATGAGGGCTTAGGCTACAGAACGACCATAATATAGCTCCTCTTCTACATTGTTCAGCCATTTAATTCTTTCTGCCCCTCTTTATTGATAATACTGAAGTGCTAGAGTAAGTAATTTGTTTAATGCTGACATCCAACAATTTTGTGAGCAACTTGAATAGCAATGAATTTCTGCATTGACTTCTTTCTGATAGAAGGTGAATCTTCTTTATTCTAGTCTAAGGAGTTTAAAGGCAAATATTTAAATAAAGTTTGATAACATCCCCATTTAGTAAAATGACAGTAGTAGGTTTATTCTTAGTTCTGTGACTCTCAGTTGTGAGTTTTTGGCTAAGTCCGCAGTACAAGGCATAAATTTCTTAGTTGCAACCTGAAACCGATGGTTTACCCCATCATAATGCCACTGGTGTACCAGTAAGAGCCCCTTACTTTTATGTTGCAATTTTCTCCTAATTAAAAGATTTCATCCTGAGAGAATGTATTTAGGAATCAAAATGTTAAAGGGAGACTGAGTTAGACTCCAGAATCAAATGAGTCAAATCTTTCATAAAGTCCTTAAACTTTCCAGATTCATAATTAACCTCTCTCATTTAAATTGTATACGCATAAGGACTATTGATAAGAGACTGTCCCACCTGTATAGCTACCAGGAATTCATGTGGAGAGTTTCAAGATTCCAGAATTTGTCAGTAGTCTCCAATGCTCTGGTGGCTTTTTAGTGATGTGACATACTTTTGAGTTATCTATTCTCCTGTAAATAATATTTCACCCATACACTTGTGACCCCAGTAATATCATTGGTTCACTAACTTAAATTTTAGTGGTTGGGGTGGTTTGAATGGGAGTGGTCCCCATAGGCTAGTAGATTTGTATACTTGGTAACCAGGGAGTCACAGTATTTAAAATGATTAGAATGTGTGGCCTTATTTGAGAGAATATGTCACTGGTAATGGACTTTAAGGTTTCAAAAAATCTAATCCATGGTCAGAGTCTGCAGATCAAGATATACAACTTTCAGCTACTTCTCAGTACCACGTCTGCATACATGCTGCCATGCTTCCTGAGGTGGACTAAACCTCTAAAACTGTAAGTAAACCACAATTAAATGTTTTTGTTGGCCATGGTGTCTCTTTACAGCAATAGAACACTGAATAAGGTAGTAGAGTTGCTTGGGTCTCTCATATATTTCCTATTGGCTGTAAGTACACATTTGGCTACATTTACCAGGAATAATATCATACAGCAATTAATTAGCAAGCTGTTGCTGTAGGTTAGAATTCTAAACTAATTTACCTTGTTCTAATCATTGAATATCCTTTCTACTATCTGTCTTCTCTCATCTTCCCTTTCCTGCCTCCATTCATTGTTTTTCTACAAAGATGAAATTTTTATGACTCAGAATCACATCTCTACTTTGTAATAGGAAAATCAAATCCAAAAATTTCAAACCCTTGTTACTGGATAAAATTTAACTAACATTATATGAATTCTGGCCTTGTGGTTTAGTACTCTTCTTAGAGTTTAGAAAGTCACTCAACTAGAATTACATTTAAAACATATTTACTTTAATGAATATTATAGTCATTGAAAGAAACCCCAAACATATACAACAGCATTAATTCAAGTCACTATATAAGAATTCTAAATTGTTCTATACTAACATGTATTCACAGAATATTACCTGGGTTTGGTGGAATGTCCTTCTATTCTCAGCACTCAACTCTAAAACCTCATGACAGTAAAAATATGGATACCAAGTTGGTCTCATGTGATGTGGAGTGTGTGTGTGTGTGTGTGTGTGTGTGTGTGTGTGTGTATGTGTATAAGAGAAAGAATAGATAGTAGACATTAACCTGTTTATAATTTCTGAAAGTACAAGTGATGGGAAATGACACAGTATAAAATAGAAATATAGAATATATGGTATATGAAACTCAAAGAGAGCCCCATTATTTAATGATGACATTATTCTAATAAGCACAGTATTGGGTTGATCATGGAGATCTGTAAAGAAATATGAACCAGCTTTTCTTTTTTTTTTTGAGATTAAAAATTCAGCATTGGCTTTCCTTTTTTTTAACATTTATTTATTTTATGCTGGACATAATTATACATGCCTTTTTTTAAAAAATGAAAACAAACATTTATAAACAATACTTGAGAATTTGGGTGTCATTCTTTCCAAGCTGCTTCCTGCTGGTAGGGGGTGCTGTCATGGGGGAATCCTAAGAAGATACAGAAATCCTGGCTGTAGTGGTCTGCAAGGCTGCATTGTCCCATTGATGTTGCTTCAGGGAGTCTTGCTCGATCAAACCACATTAGTCTGGTAGGGAGCCACAGCTTTTCATTTTTCAGTGGAAACAAAATTAGAAATCCTTTTCCCCAGTAACTTATCCTTAGGCTTAAATTTTGAAGTCAAAGCAATATATATATATATATATATATATATATATATATATATATATATAATCCAGCAGCATTTTTAATTTAAAATTTTTACATGTGGATCCCAGTTTCCTCTCCCTTCCTCCATCCAACCCTCCGTCTCTCCCTCCATCCCTCCTTCCCTCCCTCCCTCTTATCCTCTTTCTGCTGTGACATGCACCCTGGCCACCCTCCCATCCCATCTCCCCACCCCCATTCCACTTTTAGGGCTATGCTCTCCAGGTTGGGTCATGTAAGTCTGTCAAGTCATTTGAAGTAGGGACTAGGACTTCTTTCCTGTCTCTAGGTTAAGGGGGTATCCCTCCATGGGGCATGTGTCTGCAAGGTCCTTTTGTGCACCAGAAATAGATCCTGTTTCTACTGTCTGAGGTCCCCCGTACTGCTCAGTCCTTCTAGCTTAATGTACCAGCTTTTCTATGCATAAATGTAGTAGGCAAAGGAGATGCAGGTCTGGTATTCCCAGTAAGCCAAGACCACTTGGAAATACTTAGATGACCAGAAAATATGTTAATAATTAAGTCAAAACTAGGTATGAGAAATTATAGCCAATGGACAACAGTTTCATAATTAATACAGCATCCACATGATTCTTTGGGGCTTTTAAGGGCAGCGGGAGCTGCCAAGCCAGAAAGCTAATCAGTACAAAATGGTACCCACAATGTGCAGCATGAATTTCTATGTAGGATGACAAAAGCTTAAAAGGGATTTTAGAAACAAAAGAACAAAGTAAAGCATGGCTTCTTAGTAACAGCATTTTCTCAGGTGGTCTCTAATTTGCTAGAGACTTACCCAACTCCTTTCAGGGAGGCTTCCTGACTCAGCATAAGTGGAAATACCTGCAAGGATCTTTTAAGAGATCCTGCTAACCATTGAATGGTGTGAATGAGCAGCAGACACTAGCAGTGGTCACAGCTACAAGTTGGCAGGGTGCTGCTTGATGGCAGCATAGACCAAGGTGGTAAGCACAGCTCTTAGTGATGGTGGTAAATGTACACCTGCCATCTTAGAAAGACATTGGCTAAAACAGCCAGTGCTGGAATTTTATCAATGTTGTTTAATATATAAAAGACTTATGGCCAGAAAAAGACATACAGTAAAGACAGATTCACAAGGTAAAAGTAAAACCTCAAGGTTTAGAGTGTATTTAAAAATATACCTAGGCTTGTGAAAAAGAAACAGGATAAATTGTTTATAAAAAAAGAAATAGAGTATCTGAGTGTGGTGGCACACACCTTTAATTCCAGCACTCAGGAGGCAGAGGCATGCAGCTCTCTATGATTTCAAGGCCAGCCTGATGTACAGAGTGAGTTCAAGAGGATCCAAAGTTACACAGAGAAACTCTGTCTAAAGGAAAAGAAAACATAAAAGTAAAAGATATAGAGTATCATAAAAGCCATGTAAAGACAGAAAATACGAAGAGAGCCTGGATACTGTATGCTATTGTGTTGTCTCTGAATTGTTTGACTGGTGAGGAAATAGCAACAACTGTTTAAAGAAATGCCACTTATATAATTTAAAAATGCCTTGACTTCAAACTTTAAGTATAAAGATATGTTACTTTGGAAAAGAGATTTTATTTGTATTTCCTTAGAAAATGAAAAGCTGTGGATTCCTTCCAGAATAATATGGTTTGATGAAGCTCTGAAGCAATGGCCCAGATGAGCCAATATTCAAAACATCTGGGACAAGGCAGGCTTGCAGACCACTACAGCCAGGATTTCTGGATCTTCTTGGGATACTAAAGAAAATGCTTCCTAACAGCAAGAAGTAGTTTGAAGAGAACAATTCTCACATTCCCAAATATTGTTTATAAATGTTTGTTTTATTTATATGTGGTTGATTATAAATGGTAATGATCACAGTGGATTTCTTTTTAAAGGAAAAGGGGGAAAATGACATAGGAATGAATACTTTGCATTGGTATGAATTTTCATTTATTGATACAAATTTAAAGTCAGTTTTATATTATGTAAATGTCTTCTCTTATTTAGGTATTTTGTTTATATAGATCTTTTTAAATGTAATGCATAATTAAATAAAAATTGTATGTAATCACCTGTAATAGTCAAAACTTATGTTAGTTAGGATTTGTAGATATACAGAGATATATTTAAGATAGAATGATAGTTTTCAAACCTTTCTAAGACCTTCAAAAAATGGCACACAAAATGGTTTTGGGTTTCTCATGACTGTGAGACACAACTGCTCCAGGCAAAACCAATTATGTCTGAGAGGAAGATAGGCATAGAAGAAACTTGTTATGGAGTTTGCTTTTGATATAGCAAGACTACCCATTTGGGCAAGAAACTGCTAAAGATTTACTATAAACCATGCCTAGACTGTTTGGCTGTTGCTGAATAAAGTGGACATGTAGGACCTACAGGAAAGTGAATCCTGAGCTTGCAAATCAAGATGAACAATCCTGAAGTATTCCTGCCTTGTGGAGTTGTCTGCCAAAAATTCTGGAGGACACATAGAAAAATGACTGACAAACTGTCAATACAGGCAGACAGTTTACAACTCCGCTTCACTGAGACGTCTCTCAGACACACTATGGTCTATGGGCTGATGATGGATACCCCAAAATTACAGAAGAACTTCGGATGACTGTCCAGATAGCAAATATCTCTGTCAGTTCTAGAGTTTATATATTATCCTTCTGTGTTCTTTGATGGAGTTGAAGACAGATAGGTATGGTTATAGTTTTAGTTAGGTTTAAAGATATGTTACTTATAAAACTTTAGAATCACAAAGATAGGATAGATGGTAGAATATTTTCTTCAATTCTTGATAATGTTAATAGATTAAATATAATAATTATAGTTATTGCTTAATAACTGTTTTGTTATATGTAATTTTACTATGCTAAAGCTAAAACCCTTGCTTTTATGTAGAAAGAAAAGAGAAGATGATGGGGAATGTTTTTCTGTATATATGTTTGTCTTATTGGTTGATGAATAAAACACTGATTGGCCAGACAGGAAGTGACTTAGCATGGCAGATACTGCCACTAGCTAACCATAGAAGTCTGAAGGTCTGTACAGACAGACAGGAAGTGATATATATAGCTGGTAAGAATCAGAATATAAGCTGGGAAAAAGGTAAATCACTCTTTTACTGCAGAGATGTAGCAGGCAAAGAAAATGCAGGTCCAGTATGTCCAGTAAGTCAAGACCACAGGGAAATACTTAGATTAATAGAAAATGTGTTAACAAATAAGTCAGAGCTAACCAATAAGAAACCGTAGCCAATGGAAAACAATTTCATAATTAAAAGTAAGAAATATGAACCAGCTGATGATATTTATAGTTATATTACAAATAGTGGGAAACTCTTTGCAGGGGGGCAGTTAGAGTGAGCCAACTTGCCTGTGGTTCATCCCTGAAAGGAGAGTGTGGATTGAGAAAAACTAGGAAAAGACACAGGATAGAGTCAGGAGAGCAATTCCAGTCAGTTCTGAATACACTTAGTTTATTCTTTAACATTATTAAATACCTAACCAAAAGTGGGGACAATGGCAGAAGACTTCAGTTATTGAGTATAAGGAGTAAACAACAAACAGACTTACTTTTCTTAATCCTCAAGGTATTTGGTAGCCCCACCTGCCAACAGGCCTTCAAAATCAAGAGTAAAGACACCTGAATCCAATTCTGTTGTTATTTAGATAAAGTTGTTATTTAGATATTATCTACCAAGGCTGAAACATCCTGCAGCAGACATGCTTTAGATCTTTAGGTCTAAGGACAGTTTTGAACTCTCTGATTTTGAGGCAAGATGAAATGGACCCCTCTTTATGGGCTGCAACAACAAATGGTTTAGAAACACATATATTTATGACAAAGAAAACAGAGTATTAAAACACAGAAATACAATGAAATAGATGAGCTTAGAAATTGAAATCAAGTCTCTTAAACAATGTTTAGGTTGAGAAAGAGCAACCGGAAATCAGATTAAGCTACAGAAACATATATGAAAGCATCTCAAGCCAAGGAAGATAGTATTAGTTGGATAATTAAGAACAGGAACCAAACAGGCTCAGCACTCCTCTGGCTACTTTATTACTGCTTTCGCTTGCTCACTGTAACCAGGCTTTAGAGATTTTAACAGTAATTATTATTATGATTATTATTATTATTTGTTGTTGTTGTTTGAGTTATAGTAGTATTTGTAGTAGTAGTAGTACTTCAACAAGAAATACTGACCTCTTGATTAGATGCTGTAGATAAGATCAAGGAGGTCATTCTGTTATGGTTGAAAGAGAATAACCCTAAAATAATAATGCAATGCTAACCTGGGTTTGTGGTAGAATAGTATTGTAAGATGTGTTACATTTGTTTGTGCTATGGAATATTTGTTTAATGATGTGTTGAATTTTTTTTTTTAAATTCTGATTGATCTAATGAAGAGCTGAATTGTAAATAGCAAGGCAGGAAAGGATAGCTAAAGCTGGCAGGAACAGAGAATAAATAGGAGAAATCTGAGAGAAAAGATCAAGTATCAAGACAAGGAGAAGGAGAGGAAGGCTCCAGGGTCAGACACTTACCTACCCAATGAGCCACTGAGAAAGAAGTAAAGAAAGGTATACAGAAGTAGAGAAAGATAAAAGCTCAGTGGCAAAAGATAGATGGGATAAATTATGATAAGAAAACCTGGCTAGACATAAGCCAAGCTAAGGCCAGACATTTATAAGTAAGAATGAGCCTCTGTGTGATTTATAGAGAAGCTGGCTAGAGGGCCCACCAAAGACCCAAAAAATTAAAAAGCAGCAAACTTTATGGTTTGGCCTTTTATTAGTGACTTTTGCTGAAGCAGCAAACATGAAGTGGATAAAATACACTGTAAATAGTAATAGGCTTTGAAATCTGAATATACACTATCTCAAGCAACACCACAACTCATATAACACCACCAACTATGGATTGTTGTGTGATATTTTGTTTGTCTTCTGACACATAATGTTTTCTTAGAGTCAGAGAGCAGAACTAGCCAATAGTTACCCATAGGAGTCTGGAGAACTGTACAGAAAGACAGGAAGTAATAAGTGAAGTGGATCTATGTCCTTTTGGATGGAAGAATAGAGAGCGGTAAAAAGCAACTGTTGGCTAACTCGGGTCCTAGGTTCTTCCAGATTTTTACCCACATATCTGGCTCTTTATTTTTATTGATAAGATGAATTAGGTCAATGCTTCAAGGAACCCTAAATAAAATACATGAGTTCATTTGACCATGTCAGTCATGTAATAAAAATATAAAATGCTCTCTCAGGGAAAAATACACATTAGGGACCAGGTAAAGAATACTGATAATATTGAAGCAAGATGGATAATAACATTTTCTGGAAGTCATTAATTTTTGAAAGCTACTTTATGTTGCCCTTTCCTTTATTTGCTCTCTAAATTAAAAATCATCTTTTTGTGAATTTCATTATCCAAGGAATATAAAAATCTAAATCTCCTGATAGTAATCACAGTGTGCTTGGTGAACAGGAATATGCTGTTCGGTAAAATACTGTGCCTTATAAGGCTGTTTTCTAGCCCAGGCAGAACAGGCAGGTGAGCTATTGGCTTGCCTTTGGGCTTTCTCTTTTCTTTCTTTGAAAATAGTCTATGTATATTTTCCATTTTAACCAGACTTTTATACTAAATTTCTAAAAGTAGTTTTTCAAACATGATATATGATAGCCGAATAACTATAAAAGGAAAAAGAAATTAATGGGATCAAAACCAATGCAAAGTATTATGACAGCAATCTTTCTTTCAAAGATGAACTTTCTTCCATTTTAGCGATTCACTATAGAGTTAGTCAGATATTATCCCAAAGAAAAGGCAGAATTTTACAAGAAATCTGAAACCACAGCTCTCCAATCCATGTTCTTACCTTCACAATTTCCATCAGCCTGATGATTGTCACAGAAAGCTTCCGGGATACTCCCCTAAATCACCTCCCAAGAACATTCTCATTCTTAAAGATTATTGTTCTGGACCAACTGGCAAGTATGAGACATTGTGGCAATCCCACAATTCACGTTGAGTTTCACCTCTTCCTCTGTTTCAGAGAGTGCTTTTTCCAGTTGCAAATGGTGTTTTTTAACAACCCTGCTTTTAATGTTGGCACTTCTGTCTTTATGTCAATCCCTTCATGCCTCTCTGACAGTGAAATTCACTTCCCAGAAATAAGGATCCATGGCAAGGAGGATAGTGAATTATTGGCCCTTTATTTTTCTGTTTTGTTTCTTTAAATATTGCCTTAGGGGAAAATCAATGGCTATAAATAGAAAATGATGAAGTATAAGAAAAATACACTTTAAGGTGAAGTGCTTCAAATACACACCTCATAAAGAAACCATTCAATGGGTTTATGTTTTTGGTACTTGGGACAAAATAGAAGAACCACAAAGTATAATTTTTTATATTAACAATTTCCTCTTCACATTTTCTTAATTTATGTGGCTAATAGTGAAGATCATAATATGATTAGATATTTATTTGTGTGAACTACAAAGTGTTATATAAAGGAATGATAACACAATTGTATAAAATTATACTACACTAGAAAAAGGTAGCAAGTTACATATTTCAGTGGAGCATGGCCCTAGGATTCTTATTTGCATATGAATAATTAATATACATACCAGAATAATTCCAGTTCCTCTCATTATGTTCACAGTATGAATTATACAGAAACACTTCAAACACTGCCTTTTGTAACCAAGGGAATTACCATCTTAAGGTATGTAAAATATAGAAACTGTTTGAAAACTGAAAGATCTGATTAAAAATACTCAGGACAATTAAGCTTATTGATCAAACATCTATTTTTTTAATGTGTGATTTATCATGTTGAAATTGTACTATTTTTTAAAAACTATGAAATTATGTATGAATCTCTTGGAAAAAGAACATAAGTAACATGACAGTAACAAACACTACTTCCTATAATGGGGACAAAACCTACCAAACAGTTCCACAGAAGGGACACTTGAAGGAAGAGTTGAGAAAGTGAACCAATGAGGAAAAGAAATGTTAAATCACAGACATTATATTATTTATTATGTTAGAGGGCCTTACTGACTCATATGGTTTATCATTACAAATGCCGCAACACATGACTACTTCTATGGCTCAGCAACAAATGATAATATATTTCGCCCTCTCTTCAATAAGAATACATTTTCTTGATGCTGGAAAGACAGCTCACCTGTCAAGAGTGCTTATTGCTATTGAAGAGGACTCAGGTTCAGTTCCTATCACCCCCATGAGAATAACTCCAGTTTCAAGGAACCCAATGCATTTTAGGGCCTCCAGGGTCACCTTAATACCTGTGGTACACGTAAATTCACAAAGGCTCATACAGATAAACTTAAATAAAGTACATAAATTTTTAAAATAATAATATCTATTGATGAAATTTACTTAAAACTGAAAAATGCATGTGTAAATTGAAATTCAAATAATATATATAGTATATTAAGGGAATATATATATATATATATATATGGATTTTATAAGACCAATATGAGTTTCCTTCATAAACTAATTATTGCTTTGAAGTCTCAAATAAAACATCATAAATTGTTTAGTTCTTCCCCAACTTATAGCTTTTTATAAAGTCTTGTTAACTTCTGTTTTATGTTTGTTTTCCATTCAATCATGCCTCAGAACACAAATGGGATGTACAGGATGGGGGTCTGTTTGCCTTGACTGGTGTAGAATGCATAAGAATAAGGTAGATTGTATCTCTGAGTGAACACTTAGTGAAATATCCTTTATACCTTTTCATGCCTATGGACAGACATGACTCTGACTAAAATCAGACTAGTGATTGGAAAGAAAATGCACACCGAACAAAGGCTTACATAACTGAAATCTTTCAATCAAAACAAAATAAAATATGCTTAACCTGCCCCTGGAATCTAACTTCTCTCCCTTTTGAATTCCAGAAAAAAAAAAAAAAGGTCCCAAACAATAGCCCATTACTCTTGGGCCTTCTAGCTTAAGTAGCCTGCTCTTTGCTATAGCTTATTTAGCTTGTACTTTCACATGGCCCTTAATAGAATTTTTAGCTACTTTGCAATTTAAGTGAGCTTCGACTAAGATACTAAGAATCTGAAACACCCAGTGCATAAAATGGCAATAAATGATATTATTGCATCACAACTATTAACTTTTTAGTTCTATACACAAACTGTTGTCTTCATTTATCTCTTTACTACTCATAAGAATTTTATCTCAGGATCTAATTGAATAACATCCATCCTATTGGTTTTAGCAGGCTAACCATTTTTCTTTGTGCTAGTTTTCATTACTGTTCATGGTTATGATATTTCATTAAACATTTTTAAAATCTGTTTTGATTCCTAGATAAACTAGATACAACATATATATATATATATATATATATATATATATATGATTGTTCATTGATATAAAGATCATCATAAACATTTTCACCTAACTCCTGCAATGTCTTTCCCATCACACAGTCTTTCAGATTCTTAGAAGCCTACAAAAAATGATGAAATATTTTTGTTTACATAGTAGAACTGTCATTTGTTTTGGATAATGAACTCTTATTTTCAGTATTTTTAACTAAATTCTCATAGCCTAGCAGAATATTAATTCTGAGGCTTTGTCTAGCATGATAAGGTAATCATAAAAATAAATATATTAATTAAATATGAAAAATGAAAATGTAAATAGAAGCAATATTCCACTTAATATATGCATTTGTTTGTTTTTATGAAGATAAATACAAAATCATGAATCCCTGAGAGACATGCAAATGATGACATATTGTCCTCTTTGCTATCTTGGGAGTTAATGTAGTTGATCCATAACACTTATGACTCAATATAATTTCCCAGAAAAAGATCAGTTTCAAAATATGGAGTCAAAATCAAGTAATGGATATGTTCTACTCAGTTTTATCTACCGAGTTAAGAATAAAGGGTGAGATGTCAGCTAATGATTCATACCAACAACATCTCACTATGTTCTCACAAAACCAAAATGTAACAAAATGTAGCATCTAGAAGAGCCACTAATTAAGAGGTACCTGCTAACAAAAAACAACCCCAGTGCCAGGAGTGGGGCATCTGTCCAGGCATTGTAGACCAATGAAGTTCCAGTTCACAAGACCTTACAGGTTGATGTCAATAATCTTGGTTATCATCTAGAACTTAAATGTAAGACCCTGTTGCTGAAAATATTACATATTTAGGCCAACGAATATGGAGACATCAAGCTAGTACTTACCTGGAAACTGCTGCCCTTCTGGCTAGTGGAAGATCCTATGCAAACTTGCAGAAGAGAAAGATCATCTCTAGTCTTACTCACCTGTGAGCTCTGGAAGCTACAATATTGACTGGGCTGCCAAAAACCCCTTTGATGAAATAATGGTATGACAATCATATGTGTAACCAACAACCTTCTGATTGGATGAAAGTACTGCTCCAGATGAAACCCATACATGATAAACTGTCACACCAAGAATGTGTTACTAGGAAGGCCATGAGCTTAGAGAAACATCCAAGTGGACGTAGTATTAAACTACTACTTGCAGAAAACTGTCAATAACATAAAGACCCAAACTGGCCAAGAATAAAGGAGAATAAAGGAGTATGGAAAGTTCAACCCCACATGGAACACATTAATCACATCACGTACTTTTAAAGCTCATAAATCTTTGTAAAAGAAAGTGCATGAGTAAGAATAAGATATGGTCAGTGACTTCAAGTATATGGTGTCTTCTGAAACACCAAGGAAGCTGCACATATGAACTCACAGTATCTGTGAGAACATGTCCTGACACATGCAAATTCAAGACAGACCAAATTGTAGACTGGGGAGAGGAAGTGCATACAAAATTGAACCACCTAGCTGTGGTACAATTGACAACTGACAGATTCTGGAAGACACAAAGTCACTTTCAAAAGCAAAATCACTCCTAGCAAGTTGAACACATTCCAATGCATGGCCATGCATCCAAAAAGATTTGAATAGCACAAATTTAGATCAGTGGGTAAAGAAAAAGAGAGCACAGGTTGGGTGTATGAGAAATAAGAGGTGTATCTGAGAGGGGGTGGTCACATGTGTGAAATTTCCTTCCAAAGAGCTAACAGAAATTCAGCTTCAATTAAAAAGAATGAGTAAAGACAATGTCTGAGTTGAGTATTACTAATTCAAAATGTGTATAGTAATAATGGAAGATGTCATTCTATAAATATGTTTCTCATATTGGTTAATGAATAAAGCACTGTTGGCAAATAGGAAGGCAAGACAGGCAAAACTGGGAGACAAGGGGGATTCTGGGAGATGTAATAGGAGATTCAAGATGTAGAAATTTGAGAGAGAAGCAGTCCAGACCCTCTCTCCAGTAAAATAAGATCATGTAGAAATAGTTAGATGAATAGAAATGGGTTAATATTTAAGACAGAGCTAGCCAATAAGAAATGCTAGTAACTAGATAACAGCTTTATATCTAATACAGTGTCTCTCTCTGTTATTTGAGGCTGATGTGGCTCTGGGACCAGGCTCATGAGAAAACTGCTCATAACATAACCACTGGTATCTCTAAATTTTCTAATTCTCATATATAGTAGGGCATCTTAGAGACATGAGCAGTCTATAGGTATATTACATCACATACACTGCACTTTTATGCAGTGTATTTGGTGTGTGTGCATTTTAAATGAGATGTGTTATATGAGGTAAAATAATAGATATATTTATACTTGTAGGATTGTATTTGGGCTGAACTAGTTTTGAATTCGGGAATGCTTCTTATTTTGGAATTTTCTTTAGAGATTTATTTATCTTTATTCTATGAGTATGTGAATGCTTATACACACAAACATATATATATATGTATATACATATATACATATATATATATATATTATAATACATTCACAAAAATACCTATTGTTAGTATACAAGTATCTGTACTGGATGTTCTTGGTGTTCTGACAGGACACATTCTCAGCTACAGCCACTGAGAACTTCACCTGTGCATATTCACTATGTTTCCTTGTAAAAGGACCCTGCCCACTTCCCATCTTCCTCTCTCTCTTTTCTTCCTCTCTCTCTCTCTCTCTCTCTCTCTCTCTCTCGCTCTCTCTCTCTCTCTCTCTCACCCCCTCTCCATCTTTTCTCTCTCTTCCCTCTTTCCTTTCTTCTGCTCCTCCTGTCCCCAGGGGCAGTTCTCCCCCATCCCCTTTGCCCTTTTTATGATCACATTCTCTAATAAAATACCCCTTTCCTTGAACCTTGTCTCATGCTATCTTTCCCTTGCACACTGCTTTGCTTAAATTACAACACCCCTGTATAACAGAAGAGCAGATTCCCTGTAACTAAACTTACAGGTAGTTGTGTTGTTTTTACAACAGCAGAGTGTCTGGGCACCAAACCTGGTCTTCTGCAAGATCAGTAAGTACTGTTAACCACTAAACCAGTTCTCCAAATCCACATCTTAGAGATCATCAATCTGAATGGGATTTGGCTCTATCATATATCTTTCTGTATATCCTCATTTTGTTCTACTCATTACATGATGATTATTTAAAAATATCATAGTGGTGACATTGATATTTAGTCACAATTCAAATAAAGCTATGTGATGTACAGCCATAAAATAATCACAGTGAGTCTAAACATGATCAAGACATTAAGTTTGTCCTTGTGTTCACATCCAATGTTGACCACTGTTATGTTCATGGTATCAGCTTAGCAGCTCTATTTTTAAGGTGCTTTGGAGGAACTATTTGTCCTAACCCATTAAAACTGGCTGATTATACCCTCTTCCATTACATAAGTATGTTCGTTACTTAAAGATTTCCATTAGAACATGATTTGGTTTTCAATTAAATTTTTAGGAAATATTTGAGTCTGAAGTATATTGCAATTGTTTTTAAATAGTTTCTATCAATAATACCTCATTCATTATAGAAATTCAACCAAAATTAAATTACAAAAGATAAGGACATTTTAGGAAATTGTTATATTTTCATTTTTCTTTCTTCTGTTTCTATTTTAACCACTGACAAATGAATGAAAAATATTTCCTTCCTCCTTGAACCTGATGAAACAAGAAACAAACCTTTCAGAGCATTGACAATCATAAATGTCCTTGGTACTCTACCTTACTCTTTATTTCTTGCCAAGAAAGTTGTGATGGAAAGTCCACTGGTATCAACTGGAGAGGTCAGGTCAATAACAGATTTTCTACAATTAGGCTGTATAATAGAACTATTATATTTAACTGGTGAACTTCCTAGATGTTCCTGTAGCTTATTTCTCATTTTAAAACAGTCATATTCAAAGTTCATTCTCTGTCTTTGTACTCAACTTCTTTTATTGATTTTAATGTACTTTCACAGTATACTTTATAAAGTAATTTCTTTATCACATCACAATACATATAAAACATTTATGGTTACATTACAGATAGTTTGTTTCTCTAGAGTGACTCGTCACTATTCCCACAATTTAGATGCCTAAGAATAAATATTTGTCTCACTTGTGGATTCATATGTCAGATTTATTTACTGGAAAATCAGATTCCATAGAAAAAATTAGTCCAAATGTCAAGTTATTAATTTTTGTCTTGAGTTCACTACATTATAAAGAAATAACTTCCTCTCCTTCTCTAAATTTCCCTTCATATATATATATATGTATATATATAATATATATAATGAAGTTCATATTACAATTATGAACTTCATTAATTATAATAAAAGGATCTTGAGTATCTACACTTCATTTTCTAGATATATTCAGAGAATGAAATAAAACACAGCAGTCCAGCTAGAGCTTGAGAATTTACTATGCAAACTCACAAACAACATCCAGATAAAACTGTTGGTCATCATCACACCATATCTTCCATAGCATCTGCAAAAAACATGGAAAGCCTAAAGCATTAATGGATGAGGACTTTTTCTTTTTAGAAGTCATGGTTATTGATTTTAGGGCAGCTATGCAAAATTATCTAACAGCTGTAAATTTTTGGAAGAAAGTTTATAAGGCCAAAATGTTAAGTGCCAAGGCCATCAGTCAGAGCATATTCAAGCCTTGCCCTAGCAATCTTTTCTAATAACCTTGGATGTCTATGCAAAGGCTTCAATTGTCTTTGTAGATGGTCAGGAGCAAATGGTGGTTCTGAGAGCCACCATTTCCTCATTTGTAAAGTCAGGAAAGTAGCATTAATTTTGCTGGCTGGATTTAATGAGAAAATGTAAGCGGAATATTTGTCTAACCATCTAAATTAAACAATGGAAGATTTTATTATTAATACTGCAACATAAACTAACATTTTATGAATATTTATAGTGGGAATACTAAAGCTATATTAACATTTTGCTGCTCTTTTTAAATCAACATGTTGTATGAAATAGAATTTGATTACTTGAGAACATGAATATTATATATGTGAGTAATGCCACGATGATATTTGAAAATTCCATCACAGATCTCTCTTGGCTTGAACCTGCCAAGTAGCTCTACATTTTCTTCTTAATCCTGTTACTACATTTCAAAACTTAAAAGATAAAGTATTTTATCTTTTTATAATACTGTTCTGCTATCTTCAATACAGATAAAAAATTACCTATACTGGGAATAGACGAACAATCAGTTAGTAATAATTACAATCCAAAAGGAGTTCTCAAATTTGAAGCTTTAATAAAAAACATGGATCAACCTGGGAAATAAAAACTAGCCAGGAGCAAGTGATATTGTTCAGCATATGAGTTTAACTGAGAAAAAATAGAGGTCATAGGTAAACTGTCGAAGTTGGTGGCAAATGATTGCCCCACTCCAGAAGAATTTTCAAGGGAAGAAATGAGGCAAATTAGAAGTTCATCCTGCAACCAGAGGACACAGCCTACAGAATGTAGTTCAAAGCTTTCAGGATGAAGTCTGAATTGGACCAAGAGTCATTTTAGTGTGGGAGAACAATTTTAAAAAAGCAGACCAGACATTATAATTAAATAAGATATCATTCAAGATAAAACAAATTAATCATCTGGTCAGGATCCACATATATTTTCCTGGCAAAGGCTCCTCTGTCTAAGGGCAGATGATACAGGACAGCATAGAGGAAAGGGCATGGAAAGCTCACCATTGAGCAGCAACAAGACCCTTAACCCATGACAGACTGGTTTGCTCCCTAGATGTTAGGGAAGAAGACAGAGGGAATCACATAGAGGAAAAAAAGATCATATTTTGTAGATGATGTGATGAATTAGTTTTTTCTGACTCACCCATCAAAAAGAAAACATTTAATTTTCTGAGAATCTTATAACAAACTACCTGTTTCACTTACATACAGTGGGGTATACCTGGATAATCTAGGACTTTATATTAACATCAGAAAACCAACTTAAAAAAAATCACAATTACCATGTTTTATCATGGTAGTGTAGAGATAAATAGAGAAAACAGCAGTAGCAAGTACTTGATTGGCCTTCATTCTAATGTAAAAGAAATCTCAACTAGTTCACAGTACTCAGCAATAAATAATGGAAGTGAAGGCAAGCTTCTGTTCTTTGCACAGAAAGTTAATTAATGAAAAGTCTTATAACGCAGGCTCTTTCTAATTTGGTCTGTCTTGTCTCTTGTCTTCCTCTCTTCTGCAATAGAAACTGTAATTCATTTTCCCAGTGTCCATTTTGGAAAATAGGTTATAGACCCATGACTGTGATCTTCTTCTACTTGTGTATAAGAGAGAATAAAAAATAAATTTTAAATCTAGCTGTCCTACACACAAGAGCAGGAAATACTACGTAAGGAATATAAGGCCAAGTCTGAGATGATCAACTTTGTCAGGTTTCCTCAGACTATTATTATGTACAGGTTCTTGAGCATAGTCAATTTTTCTAATAACAGTTTTATGTGGCTAGCCAATTGTATATGGTATCTGAGCATGAAAAATGTTTTTCTTTATAACTTTTTTGTTTCTGCAAACTTCTCTGATGTCCTAAATATTAATTAAATAACTTTATTATGTTTATCTCTCATGGGCTTGTCCTTATTAATTAGGCTGTGACCCTTACAATGGAAGGAAAAGATATCCCCCATTTCTAACCTTACAGGAGTAGTGACAATTTGCATTACAGTATCATGTTAATAAATGATCCTGAATAAAATCTTATGTGTAATATAAAATACAACCTGGAAGAACTGCAAAGAGAGAGTTTGCAATGGTAGACTCCTTCCTTTGAGAGGCTAGACTTTGATTTGACTCCCATTGGCAGAACTGCTCCAGAAGTTGAACAGGATTGCTGTGTGTTAATGACTACATGTTTAACAACCTATAGGCAAACCTAGAGGAAAGTTGAGATGAGATACTGAGGATACTATAGGCATAAGAGAAATTGGATAAATATACTGTATGGAGAAAGCTAATATGTTCAAGAGCCCATAGGCAAAAATAAGAGGAGTTGACTAGAAACACTATGTAGAAGGAGGTGATATGTTTAAGATCTCATGGGTAAAAATATGAATATTATAAAAAAATGTTATTCTGCTACAGACATCACTAAGGGAAAAAAAATCTGGGAATGGAGAGAAGCTTCATCAGTAAAGAGCACCTGCTGATCACGCAGAGGACCCTTGTTTGATTTTTGGCACACCAGTCAGGAGGCTCACAATGCCTGCATGTACAGCTCCAATTGCTCCAAATTAATCCTCAGGCCTTCATATCACACACATGTGCATGTACAAAAATTAATGTTTTAAAAGCTGAGAAAGAAAAATGACACTTCATTTAAAAGTTAACCTATTTTAAATATAGTTGTCATCAATGATATTGTAGTTGTATTCTAGGACCTATGATTCCTGCATGAATTACCATGCTGGCTTTAAAAATGGCAATTCCTAAGAGGTCTAGACCCTGACACTGGGAGAAAGACTACCAATTATTTCAATGTATGTGGACTCACAGCTAGATCTTTGCATGTGTGTTTCCTAGCTCCCTTTCATGATTTCAATAAGCCATTACACTGCTCTGAATCAGATGGAGACATACTGAGAATTTCCATTTCCCCTGGTCTGTTAAAAAGTATAAATAAATTCATTTCCTTAGGTATCCTCCTAATGGTAGGGGGATACAGATGCTGATTCAGTAAAAGTATGACTAAAGCATACATGTTTGACAACTTCCCTTTCATCTTTGTATTATACTAGTTAATATCAGGATAAAGTAGTCCTTTGTGAGGCAGAGGGTCACAGTAGATGTTACTTTTAGAAAACTCTGCTTTCTGAGTTTCAGCATGAAGATTTGTTAACCAGTGTTTTTTTGGGGGGAGTGCTTATAATTATACTTATTTATAGTTGGCATCCTGATTTAGTTTCGGTTAATCTCAAATCTTGTCTACTGCATTCCTCCCTTTCTATGTAGCTTCCTGCTATTTCAGGGTTATTGCTTTTAGAATACACTCTTCCTTACTTTCCAGAAGACTATGAGTCTCTTCAATGTCCAGTGCCCTGTCTCAGTCCCCGTCCCAGTTGACTGTAGATCACATTCTTTCTTTAAAGCATTTTGGTTTGCTCTCAATTCTCATTTAAAATTCTAGGACTCAGAAGCAGCCATGGAAAATCCATGTTGTTTGTAAATATTCTGAAACACAGAATATCTTAAAAGTAATACTATATGTATATGCTTTTGAAATATTCATACGTTAGAGTCTATGCAAATCCATAAGAGATTGTCCGAAGGGAAAATGGTTCAAGAAGACGTGAAAATATAGATTATAGCTTTGTAGCATTTATTTTGTACAAGAAACCACTTCCTCATGTTAGTGTGTCACAGTTCATCATTCTGACACTTTAGGGAAGACAGAACCTCTTGTGAGGAGTTACCTCCATCAGGCTGGCATTTGAGTGTGTCTGAAAGGCATTTTCTTGATTATTAATTGATATAGGAGGAGAAACTAACATGTTTATGTTTATAAGCACAAAGTGGTATCAAAATCTCTTCTTTTTAATAACACTTGTTCACACTTAAAGGAAAACTTTAATATTTATTTACATCAAGAAAAATAATAGTAATATTCATTTGATGTATTCAGATTTTTCTAACTTAGTTTTGAAATCTTCCCATGGTCCATATGATTTTTCCTGTTTATGGCCACATTGCCACGATTCCTACTTGTCCCTCAGCATTATAAAATGATGCTGTCTTGATAATGAATTGGTTATTTACAATGTTATGTGTAGTCTTCTATTTCACAAACATTTAGTAAAAACAATCTCTTCCATGCCTCATTTCAAATAAGATGTTAGATGTCCACCTTTCTTGTGGATATGTAATGGTTTAATTTCAAACTTTAATTTGCTAAATGTTATTCTTTATACTGTGTAAGCTGGTCTCTCTCACTCCGTTCTCTACTATTTTTCTTCTACTATTCTCCCAAATAATATCGTGAGTGTGTGTGTGTGTGCATGCGCGTGCTTTAATTAAGACTGTCTAATCCTGAGTTGGAACTAACCATCAGAGACAGATAAAATTAATAGTAAGTATACGACAGAATATGTCTCAGAGTCTTCCAGAACCTGTCAGTTGCCAAGAGCTTGACAGTATGTGTTGGGGCCCTTTGAATCCTTCACCTCTGCATAGCTGTATGTTAAGATAGCCCTATTTGGTAAACGTAATGTCAGCATGCAGCGATATGGTGTATTAAATTTTTGCCATCAGCCTGTTATATTTAGAAGATGATATTTTCCAAACCTCTCCCCACCCCTGCCTCTTACATCCCTTGTCTCCCTCCCTTCTGGGATATTGAGTTAATCTTACATAGAAGGAGTATAAATATCTCATCTGTGCCTAAGACTCCAACTGTTTCTTTCTTTCTCAGCACTTACTAATGTTGTCAGTCTTCACATTTTCCTCTGCTCACTGCAGGGAGTGATATCTCTGTTTAAAGTTAGGAGTGACTTTTATCCTTAGATCTGGACATAAATATGTAGTGACTATTTTGATCAGTATACTAAGCCACCATCTTAGACCAGGCTTCTATTACTAATCATGGAAACACTTAAGTGTAGAAGTCCCAAATCTATTTCAGTAGTGTTGGACTAGCTCCACAACAGAAATTGTTACATCAGTGGGTACTTTTGCCTAGCAGGTTGGTATTATAGCTCATATATATCACGACGGAGTTAGATGACTAAGGCCTTTATACCACAGCAGTCTGCATAGCACTACCCGGCACCATGAGAGTCAGCCAATAGCACAATATACTCTAATCTATGTACAGCTCAATTTCTCTAAGTCTCTCATCACAAATGTGTGGTGTGTATAGCAGTAGAGTCTTAGTTAACCAGGAGGAATTGTGAGACTATATATTTGTGAAGTCATATAGGAACTTCCTGGTTTACTACTCCTGTAGAGGTAATTCAAACTTGACACTGGGACTGTTAGTACAAGTTGATCTTTCCCCTAATCATGTATTACCTCACTCCTCTCACTTAACTTATGTAGTATTGTCTCTTTTATTCCTCTTTACAGTCTCTTTGATTTGTATAGTACTCAGATATAGATAAAGATAAAGAGTCAGAGCTAGCATCTACATATGAGGGAAATGTGGTATTGCCTTTTGAGTCCTGAGTTAACTCACTCATTACAAATTTTTCTAGTGTCATCCATTTTAATACAAATTTCACATTTTGTACAGATGAATAAAATTCCATTGTGCATATGTGCCATAGATTTATTATTTATCCATCAGTTGATAGATATCTCAATAGACTCACTTTCCTACTTATTGTGAATGGAGCATCAATGAACATGGGTGTATGCATGTATGTAATAAGACATAGAATCCTTAGAGTATGTGCCCAAGAGTCATATATGAGTTATATATCACATTGCATCATAGTTCTTTGAGGAACTTCAAGAAATTTTCAAAATGACAAAACTAATTGATACTTCTAATTTTCCACACAGTTCCTCTTTCCATCCATCTAAGTAGAAGGATATTAAAGTAGTTAAAATATGTACTTAGTTGTTGGTTAAGTATGGTGAATTATTTTTATAACTGTTTTCAAAGCAGTAGTAGTTATTTTGAGAATTCTCTGTTTAATGACATAAACTATTTTTAGTTGGGTGGGTGTTTTACTTTGAATTTACTTTTTGAAGTTCTTTGGAGCCTCTAGTTTACTAGTGCCCTACCAGATGCATAGCTGGGGAATTATTTCTATCACTCTATTAGATAGCTTTTCACTCCCTTGATGCTTCTCTTTGCTGCACAAAAGTTTTAGTTTCATGAGATCTCATTTAATAATTAATGGTTCTATTCTTTCTGTATACTTTTGGCTTTATAATAATCATATAGTTGTGAATGTATGAAGAACTCTAGATTCTGAATCTATATTACCCAAAAATTATTTAAAAGAAGGGCCAAACAAATTAAACTTCCCATTTTATCCTTAGAATTGAACATCAGTTTGGCTGGATCTAGGACTCTGGTTTAAAAGCCTAAATACAAACTTTTATGGAATGAATCCATTCAATTAGAGCATTCTAAAGTGCCCTCTGATAAGTCTGTTGTCAATCCATATCTTGTTTTTGCTATAGGTTATATCTTTTATCTATCTGGAAGCCCTAACTTTTCAGCTAATTACTATAATTCCAAAACTTCATCAACACATGTCCTTGGATGAGTATGTCTGCATCATTGGCAATGAGTATCTAGTGAGCATTGCTAATCTCCAAGCCTAAAATACTTATTTCTACAATAATCAAAATGTTAACTATCTGAAATTTGGTTATATACTTGGTGTTGAGAAGGACTTATTAAAGGGTTTAGAAAAGATGCGTTATTTTTTTTAAGTTTTGAATGCTAAATCTTAAGTAATGATCAAGCCTGGTAAGAAATTAAGTAACAATGGCATGACTATGAATAAGAAAGTTAAAAGAATAATAAAACATAAAGATAAATAACAGTATAAATCAGGTCAGAATGCTATTCATTTCATAATAGAGGGCCTTTTGGCAAAACAAAGAAAAAGAAGGGAATTAATTATCAGATACATGGTTAACTGGCTTCAACAAGTTCCAGGTATAGTTTGCTTTGTAGCATGGGTTGACTATCAACATGTAAGCTACAAGATCATGCCTAAAAGAGAAACTATATTATTGAGGCTAATAGATAAAGCACAAACTACTAAGCAGGCCATGTGAAGAATTTCTATTTCTCCAAAACTAGGTCCAGTATACACAAATGCCTACAAAATAAACAGTGAAGAATTGTGGTAAGGAACAGCATCATCTTAGCTTGTGGTTCACCTAAACATAAAGTCAGGCTCAAGCACTCACCTGCTCCACACTTCCTTCTCTACCACAGACAATACAGTGATCTCCTGAAGTACTATTAAAATAAACAAGGAGAGGGGAAAGTTGTTCTATGAGCTACCAAAAGTACAGTGGAAAATAAGGAAAAGCAAACAAACCATGACAAACCCCTCCAGCTCCCAGCATTTCCTGTAGTCTTCCTTTCACTTAACTCTAAAGCAGTTACCCACCAACAAATCACTCAGACTCTCAGACTGAACTGTATGTTTTATTGGAGCCCCCAACCCCCTCTTTTATAGTTCATCTTTCAAAGAAGTAAACAGACTTCAAGTGAAAGTCAAGAAAGTTTGCTGCCTTTGGCACCTTTTCTTAGGGTCCAGGAATGAACACTAAGGTCTACTGGACTTAGAATCTCTGGCTTTTAGTAAATATCATGAGCCATATGGCATTTCTTTGCTTAAATTACTCCTTTGTCATGGCCTGAATACACACAATAGTTGTATTGAGATGCTTTCTCTGTATGGTTTAATGCACTATTAGATTACTTTAACTAAGACCATTTACAAATAATTATTTTTAAGATAGCCAATTGTCCTGATGAGTACAGGGCAAAGCTTTCAAACGTTAGAGCAGCATTAAATCAGGGTTGGTATAACTAGCAGAAATGGGCTTTGAAAGTCACATGGTGTTCAAGTCTATCTCTGTAATGCTTTCATGATAAGTGGCCTATTATTTCCACCACTATAGACACAGGGATCATATCACCTCTTGTTTCATACCCTCATTAGAGTGGCATCATCTAAAACTACTGTGGCTAATTCCCCAGACTTATGTGTCTGGTCACTGCAGGGGTTTCTGTAAAAGGTGCCATTTCTTTTAGAGAATGTGGCAGTTATAAATATATTCATTTTTAGTCTGCTGTAAATGGCTTTCAAGGAAATACATAAAAATCAACTCTGGAGAAAAGACATCTCATTCCACGGTTATGGCTCTTCCAGGGATAGCTGTGCTCACAGGACCCACAAAGTCATTCTGCTAACAACACAAATGCCATCAGAAAATATATCCCGATGAAGTAACAGATGAAGTGACAGATGCACATTTCGAAGCAATAGAGGAAGAACCGCCATTCCTGTTAGCTTTATTTTCACTCCCAAGGGGCAACATAGGCTTTCATGTGAGATTTACTTTCCAGACAAGGAGAGAATTTGCCTCTGAGGATTCATGGAGAGAATTGTATTCTGAGGATTCTTGGAGACAGGACTACCCATTTTAGTCTGATGTATAGGAAAGAGCTAGTGCTGGCTGTTTTGCCTCTCAGATCTTCAACTTGAACCCCAGTGACTGTCTCTGGGTCTTGATTTTTTTGTGTTTCACATATTTTTTCCCATTTAAAATCCAAACAGTCCATGGTGAAGGCAAATGTTCTGAGAATTAAACCTTTCCATGAAGATATGCATTTCTTCACTATATAGTCTGTATGTATCTGCCCCATGCTGAATTATTTCACTTTCCTCCTTATTAACCTATTGGTAGAGGACCTAAGAGAATTATAGTAATTTTTTTCATCAAATGTGGAAAAATTCTAATCTAGTTTCTCAAGGAATATACAGGTCCTCTCATTCTGAAGAGGACTGTGAAATAGAAAAAAACAGATATAGACAGCATGTTCACATTTACTTAAAAAGCAGAGACATTTAACAGCAACTTAATTGTCTCGTTTCTACATTTGAGCTATTTTAAGGCAGCCCTCAAGAATATAAATGACTTACTTGAGTTTGGATGTTAGTTTTGCCCAATCATTTATGGACTCATATGTAAGGGATTTTATTTTATTTTTTGCATTTAACATGACTTTACCAGTGATTTTTATGTATCATTCTTTATAAAAAGAGAGTAATAGAGTCAATAAAATTGCTGTGCTAAGAGATTGGCATGCAATATCAATTATTATAACTCTTGGTGTTACAACAAAACTTGAGCCTTTAATCTGAAATTGAAATTAAAATGTGTCACCAAAAGTAAACAGGAGGGCTGTCAAAAGTTATTAAGTATGCCTCTGTCTTAAAATAAGAACTAATTGTTCTTATTTTTTGTCACTACATGAGTGGTAGGTACTTCTAATTAGAGCATGAAAAAGTTAATAGAAATGGAGACTTAAGTGACAGAAACAGTGTGAATCGTTCTGCTATAATGAACTCAGCCATGTAATGAAGTATAAGCTACTTTATTCCTTGACCCAAACAGGCACAACTAAATTTCTAAAATAGACTATTTCTGAAATTCCTCCATCATTATAAATAGTGAAGGATATCAGCAGGACATGAAGTCTGAATTTTTCTTTTGATATCCTTAATTTAAGCTTATATATTCATTAAAATTTTATACAAGGATAATACTGCAAAAGTCACTTAATAGGATAGATTGTCATTCATGTTTTAAAAGATAGTAATTAATTAATAATCACAGCAGACAAGCCTGGTGATGTTTCAAAATGACTATAAGCCATGTTCGTGATGACACCAAAGAAGGACAAAATTAAGCAACCTACTAAGACACAATTCAAGAACAGAAAAATGTTAAGAAAAAAAACTAACTGAAGATGTATTTTTTCTGTTTCATAATGTGTTCCAACCTTCCTCTGACAGAATATTCTTCTCTCAGTGTTCTTGTTGTTTAAAAAAAATATTTTTGGTAAGATCTTATTAACTTTGCTCCTATTCTCATTTCCTCAGTGCTGAAGAACAAGATGTAGAATTTCCATCTTGTGATTTATGCATCTTTGGGGAAGAATAGCTATATACCCTGTGAGTTGTTATGAAGCATTTTTTCTTGTTAAAAATCTGTTTTTAGGATTTTTAGGAACAGTACTTTTAATATTACAACAAATCAATTCATATTCTATATGCGTCCCTGAATGAAGTTGTTCTATATATTTTAAAGATAACAAAATGAATCATTTAAACTCAGTATGTGTCTTAGTCAGTGTTCTATTGATAGGAAGAGACACCATGACCATGGAACTCTTATTAAAGAAAGTGTGTAACTGGGGACTTGCTTTCAGATTCAGAGGCTGAAGTTCATGTTCATCATGATGGAAATCATGGTGACAGGCAGGCATGTGCTGGATGAGTAGCTGAGCGTTCTACATCCAGACCTTCAGGCAGCAAAAAGATAGAGACTCTGGGTTTGGAATGGGCTTTTTGAAAGCTGAAAGTCTACCCTCAGTGCCATACTTCCTTAATCAAGGTCACACCTAGGAAAACATGGCCTCACCTCCCAATCACTTAAAATAATGTTATTCAATGATGACCAAGTATTGCAGTCTATGAGACAATGGGGGCCAATCTTATTCAAACCATCCTAGCAGGCATATGTTCTTGGCTTTATCAATCACCCTCTAATTTCCCTGATTCATTTATTAATACATTATGCTATGATTTAATCTGTATATAGACTCTAATATTTCATTTATACTTTATTATTAATGTGTGTAAACATTGATCAGGGTAACTATGGAGATCAGAAGACAGTGTTAGTTATCCTTGGAGATGAAGTAGTATTTTATTGGGCTAGTATAACAAATGTTCTTTACCCATGAGTCATCTTTCTAAACCCTACTGTGATATTTTTTAAACAAAAAGTTTATATATAGGCAGAATAGCATGTATGTTTATATATAGGTAGAATCGCGTATGTGCACATGCTTGCCAGTATGAATGTACATGTGTGATAGCAATATTTTAGAAGCCAGATTTTGGTGCTGGGGAAGTTTGTCTATTTCTCTTGAATATTTTTTGAGATGGATTCTCTCCTTGAACATAAAGTTAACCAACAGGGTAAACTGTCTGGGAATACAGAGCTCTCCTTTTCTTAATCCCCCCCCCAAGCTCTTTCTGGCACTAAAGTTGCAGATGTGAGCAACCATATCTAGCTCCTAAACTGATGATGGGGATTTGAATTTAGGTCCTTGTACTTGTATGGATGCTTTGCCAATGGAACCACCTTTACATCCTTGAACTCTTCATGTGTGTGCATGTCTGCATGTTTGTGTTAATGAAGTACATATGTGCACACTAGTACCAATGCACACATGCATGTGCATGTGGGAGCCAGAGAACAATCTTGCCTGTCATTTCTGAGGTGCAATTCACATATTTTTTTCTTAAAGTTTTTCACTGACCTGGAGCTCAGCAAGTAGTCTAGGTTTTTGAACAGGTGAACCCCAGGTATCTACCTGTCCCTGTGTTTCCAAAAGTAAGATTATAAAAATGCAACAACATGTTTATTTTAAAAGGTTTTTTTTCCATGTGTACAGGTGATTTGCCTGCATGTAATTCTGTGCACCACACCTGTGCACAGTCTATGTAGACTAAAAGGAGGCAACAAATAATCAACATCAAGGCTGAAATAAATAAAATAGAAACAAACAAAATACAAAGCACAGAAGAGCATACCACAAAGACCATCTACCATGATCAAGTAGGTTTCATGCCAGAAATGCAGGGAAGGTTGAACATACATAAACTGATGAACATAACCCACCATATAAAAAGACTGAAACACAAAATCTATATGATTCTCCCAGAAGCAGAAAAGCCTTAGACACAATATAATACCTCTTCACAATTAAAGTATTGAATAGATTAGAGATACAAATGGCTGTTTACTGCAAACTCATACCATACATCAATTTAAATGCAGAGAAACTCTAAACAATTTCACTAAATCAGGAACAATGCAAGGTTGCTTGCTCTCTCCACATCTATTCAATATAATACTTTCAGTTCTAGTTAGAGCAATAAGACAATGAGTATAAGTTTAAGGAATTAAAATGGATACTTATTGGGAAAAAAGAAATCAAAGTATTTTTATTTGTAGATGATGCAATAATATACATAAGTGACCTGAAAATTTCTGCCAGAAGATTCCTACAGCTGATTAAAATTGCAGCAAAGTAGCTAGATAGAAAATTCAGTCACAAAATTCAGTAGCTCACCTACATATAAATGACAAATGATCTGAGAAAGTAATCAAGAAACACAACTTTCCACTATTGTCTCAAATAATATAAATATATGTTGGGGTATCTGAAGAAGCAAGTGAAAGATTTGTATGATAAAATCTTTAGGTAATTGAGAAAAAAAATGAACAAGATGTCAGAAGATGGAAAGATTTCCCTTGCTCATGAATCAGTGAGATTAGCATAATATAAATGTCCAACCTTCCCAAAGCAACCTATAGACTCAATGCAGTCCCCATCAAAATATCAAAATCATTTTTCATAGAATTTGAAAAGGTAATTTTCACTTCATATGGAAACACACACACACACACACACACACACACACACACACACCAGCCAGGATAGCTAAAACAATCCTGAATAATATAAATTGTTAGAGGTATTATCATTCCTAATTTGAAGTTATAGTATAAAGGTATTAAAATAAAACCAGCATGGACTTGCCATAATGAATACATTTTGGTCAGTGAAATCAAATTGGAGATACAGAAGACAACTATACATCAGGTTATTTTGTTTTATTTTGTTTATTTAAATAAAGATGCTGGAAATCATACACAAATGACAACACCTTCAACAAGTGGTGCTGATAATGCTGGATTGCTGAATGTTTAATAATCCAAATAGATTTATGTATATTAACCCTACTACATGTGGATTGAAGACTTGAGCATATAACCAGATACACTGAAATGGAGAGAAGAGAAATTGGGGAATAACTTTGAACTCATACACCCAGGAAAAGACAGAATGTTGTTGCCATGAATACTAAGACAAATATTTAATAAATGAAACTCCATGAAACAGAAATTCATGCATGGCAAAGGGAACTATAATTTGGACAAAATGGAAGGCTATAGAACAGGAAAACTTTTACCAACTACACAGTGACAGAATGCTAATATATAAAATATATAAAGATCTCAAGAAATTAGATATCATGTAACAAATAACCCAATTAAAAATGGCATATAAATCTCAGCTGAATTCTCAATGGAGGAAACACAAATGGCTGGAATATGTTTAAAGAAATTTTCAGCATCCTTAACTGTCAGGAGAATACAAATCCAAAACTACTTTGATATTTCATCTTACATCCACCTGAATGGCTAAGATTAAAAAAATTGGCGGATCATACCTATGTGAATAAGGAATAAGAGGAGCATTCATACAATGGTATTGGGAGTGCAAACTTATATAATCACTATTGACATCAGTGTGGTGCTCCCTTAGTAAGATGGAAATGAATATGCTTTAAGATCCAGCTATACCACTCTTGGACCTATACCCATAGGATGTTTCATCCCAACACATAGATACATTGTTCATTACTGTTTTATTCATAATGGCCAGAAATTAGAAACACTCTAGATACCCCTCTAATTTACCCAATGGAGTATTTCTCAGCCATTTATAAAATGATACCATGGAATTTGAAGGCAAATGGCTGGAACTAGAGAAAAAAAAATCATGCTGACTGACGTATCTTAGATGATTTAAAACAAATGGTAGTCATTTTATTCTACCTGGATGTTTGTTGCTAATTTATTACTAACCAAACTACAATCTATAGAACCACAGAGGGTTCTGAAGTAATCTGAAATGAGGGAAACACAATTCAGAAAATTCCTCCATAAGGTAGGCTGTAAGCAGGCCTGTAAGGAATTTTCTTACTTATGATTTAAGTGGAACTGCCCAGACCATTGTGAGTGGTGCCATCACTGGGCTTGTGGGCTTTGATTATATAAGAAAGCAAGCTGCGCAAGCCAGAGGAATCAAGGCAGTAAACAGCAGCCCTCCACAAACCTTATACCAGCTCCTGCCTCAAGGTTTTAGCACTGTTCAAGTTCATGTACTCATTTATTCAGTGGTGAACAGTGACATAAAATTTTAAGCCTAATAAACCTATTCCTCCAAATGTTCATTGATCATTGTGGCTCATTACAGCCAAAATAGGCTAAATAAAACAGGGGGTATAAAATGGCTAGAGGGAACAGATAAAACTCATTATGAAATAGAAATAGATAGGTTTGGATGGTTGGAGGTGGCTGGAAGGGGAGGATCAAAGAGCAGGAGATTAGAAGTTTCTGAGGGAGGAAATATATGAAAAGACAGGAACATATGAGGGATAGTATGAAAACTTAATACACTATATGCCTCCTAAATTATGAAAGCAATCTAAATGAAAAATCACCAAGTTACTAGGGACACAGAGTCTTAACTGGCCATCTCTTGCCACTAAATAAAGCTTCCAATTTTGGGATTGGGTTGCATCTAACTGAGTTGTTAAAGGGGGACCCATAGAAAACCCTAAACAATCCAGGCTGTTGTCAATATACAAATGTTTCTCCACACAAATGGACAGCAGCCTCTGTTGTTGAATACATATTCAGTGCACTGAGAAGATAAGCTGGTACCTACATAGAGCTTTAATCCTCTAACCTAGTATTGATACTACAGATATCAAAGGAAGCATGCCATCACCAAACCAGCCACAAAACGTTTGATCTACAATGGTATCCTGTCTGGCAGATATGCTGGGGCAATGGTGGCACAAAGCTTGTGGAAGTAACCAACCAGTATCTGATTTGACTTAATGCCTACACCATTGCAAGATATGTGATTACACTGTGTACAAATATGTCACTGTGGTTGGTTTACTAAAAAGCTGAACTTCCCATACCAAGGTAGAAGATATAGCAGGGATTTTTGGACATAGAGGGCTCTGGGAGGAAGGTGGAATTGCCAGTTGGATGCAGAGGGAACAAAACATATATGATATAATTGTAGAAAAATAACTCATAATTGATTTAGTAACTGAAATCAGGGTATTTAAAACACACATCGTTCCAAGATCACATCAAAGCATTCATAATTAAAAGATAAAATAAAATAAAAAAAGATAAAATAAAAGATGAAAACAAATTTGAATCAGAAGAAAGAGGCTTTACAAGGGAAGTGGCAAAGATTCCAGTGAGGGAGCCTGTTGACACATGGAGGATTTGTGACTACAGTTTTGGATCTAGTTGGGCTTTAAAAAAAATCTGATATTGTTTTGTATTATCAATGATTTGAGAGTAATTTTCTGTACAAAGTAATTTCAAAGAAAGCCAGTGAGAAAGATAAAGAGTTACTTCTTAAAAGCTTAACTAACTTGCTTCAGCATAACTTTCAGGCCATCTCCAAGACTACAGAAAATCCATGTGCTGTTTGTGATCAAGAAAAGTGTTCACACAAGATTAAATGACATGTCTAGATCCTATTGTAATTTTATTTTAATAACTAGAATTATTAAAATTCAATAAAGTTTCACCAGAAAAAAATATATATAATCAAAACCCTTTATGAAAATACATGGTCAGGAATGTCAACCATGAAGACAATATTTACTTTGAAGTTGTTTTCTAAAATACTGCAGGTTTACCCTGGTCAACCAGAATTTAAGGCTCTGTGCCAGTAGACATAAATTCCATAATCCTGTTTAAATTAAACAAGTCCATAGAATTTTAGAAATTGTGAGTGTTACATTAAACAAGACTGAGAGATATTAAAGAAAAGTGCAAGCTGTGAAATACCAGTTTTTATTATATATTCTTGGAAAGAGAACACAATCTTTACTCCTGAAAATTTGGAATTGTGTTTTTTCAGTTAGAGACATCATAGAAAATGCCAAATGATACCAATGAGTTTGGCTAGGTTTATGTTAATTCAGAGTCATTTTAAAAGAAGGAATATCAATTGAGAAAATTACCTCCCTTCACACTTACTTTTCTTCTACACCCACACACACACCCATGCACACACGTGGTGGTGTGACCAGATTGACTGGCAGGGGAAAAAACCTGCTTGTAACATAATGGTGTCAGAAGTGGGATTGAGAACTTTCACTTAAAACTTAACAAAAGCTTAAAAAATAGTTTTTAGAAACAAAGGAACAAAGACAAGCAAGACTTATTGATAGCAGCATTTTTCTATGTTGGACTCTGTTTTGTGAGAGACAAGTAAAGATTTGTGCAGCTCCTTTAGGAAGGTTTCCAAAATTAGCATAAGCAGCGGCAAAAACCTGCATTGCTTTTAAAGAGCTCTGCTAACAATTCATTGGTGTGTACAAGAGCTGCAATAAAGATTTACAGTGTGTTTTAAAATATATACAGGCTTGGGAGAGAAAAAGAATAAAATGGTTTTAAAAAGACAGAGTGTAGCCGGGTGTGGTGGCACATGCCTTTAATCCCAGCACTGGAGAGGAGAGACAGAGTCAAGCAGATCTCTGTGATTTCAAAGGAAACCTGGTATGCAGAGTAAATTCCAGGACAAATAAAAGTTGCACAGAGAAACCCTGTCTCAAAATATGTAAAAATAAAAGTAGAAAAAATAGAGTAATGAAAAAGCCATGTAAAGATGGAAAGCACAGAGCAACTTTGGATATTGTACACTGTTCTGTTATCTTTAAATTATTTGATTGCTGAGGAAATAACAACAACTGATAAAAGAAATGCTGCTGGATTAATTCAATTTACATATTTTAAAAATGCTTGGACTCCAAATTTAAATCCAAGGACAAGTTACTGGAGAAAAGGATTTCTAATTTTGTTTCCAAAGAAAATGAAAAGCTGTGGATTCCTTCCAGAGTAATGTGGTTTGATCAAGCAAGACCCCCTGAAGCAACATCAATGGGGCAATGCAGCCTTGCAGACTACTACAACCAGGATTTCTCTGTCTTTTTAGAATCCCCCATGACAGCGCCCCCTACCAGCAAGAAGCAGTTTGGAAAGAACAACGCCCAAATTCCCAAATATTGTTCATAAATGTCTGTTTTCATTTAAGTGTGCTTGGTTATAAATTGCCAATGACCACAAGCAATCTTTTTAAATGCAAAAGAGTATTATGGTATAGATATGAATGCTTCATTTTGAAATGGATTTTCATTTATTGATACAAATTTAAGGTCAATTTTGTGATATGTATATTTTTCCTCTTTTTTAGGTATTGTGTTTATATTGCTCATTGAAAAATGTAATGTATAATTTAGTGCAGATTATAGATAGTTACCTATAATAGTTAAAACTTAGGTGAGTTAGGTTTTCTAGATATAGAAAGAGATATTTGAGATGGATAGGCATTCTTCAAACCTTTCAAAGACCTACAGAATATGGCATTTAAAATGGTTTAGGAATTGTCTTGACAGTGAGACATAACTGCTCCTGGCAGCACCACCTTCATCAGATTGAAGATGGACATTGAAGAAACTCTTTACCAAATTTGCTTTCAATATGGCAAGACTAACCATTAGAGCAAGGTACTGCTCTTGTCTAAACTGTTTGACTATATGCTATATAAATTGGATGTGCAGGACCCACAGAAAAGTGACTGCTGAAACAACATGGACAGGATTCCTACAGGATTCCTACAGGATTCCTGCTTTGTGGAACAGTCTGCCAGACAGTCTACACAACACAGAGAAAAGTGACTGACAAACAGCCAATACAGGCAGACAGTTTAAAGTTTTCTGCTTTGCTGAGGAGTCTGACAGACACACAATGGTCTATAGGATGAAGATGAAACATTACAGAAAATCTTGAGGGGACTGACCAGCGAGCTGTCTCTGTCATTTCTACAGTTTATAAACTATCCCTCTGTGGTCTTTGATGGAGTTGAAGACAGATAGTTATGATTATAGTTTTCCTTAGTTAGGATTAAAGATAAGTTACATATAGGACTTTAGACTCACAAAGATAGGATAGATGATAGAATATTTTAAGTCTTACAAAATGTTAATGGACTAAATATTGTTAACTGTGATTCTAATTTGATAATTCTTGTATGGTATATTTTTCTGTGTTAAGGTTAAAACCCTTCTTTTATTTTAGACAGAAAAGAGGAGATGATGGGAGATGTTATTCTGTAAATATGTTAATGAATAAAGCACTGTTGGCCAGTGGGAAAGCAAGATAGGTGGGCCTAGAAAACAAGGAGAAAGAGGAAGGAGTAAGGAGGAGTCAACATGGAGAGACCAGAGAGTAAGTACGCCAGCCACTCTGGCCGTTAAGATGAGACCACGTGAAAATACTTAGATTAGTAGAAATGGGTTAATCATTAAGACAGAACTAGCTGATAAGCTACGATATTAACTGGCCAACTGCATTATATCAAATACAGAGTCTCTGCGTGTTATTTGGGGCTGGCGTGGCGACAGGATCAGACCGGCATCGAGCAAACATACTCAGGACATATGTTAATTCAGAGTCATTTTAAAAGAAGCGTTATCAATTGAGAAAATTACCTCCCTACATTCTTACATTTCTATCTACACCCCCCACACACCCATGCACACCCATCCATACACACACACACACACACACACACACACACACACACACACACGCACACACAAATACACACAGACCTTTGGCCTATGAACCAATGTGAAACCTATTTTGTGTTATTTTCTTGATTGATGATTGACTGGGATTGCCCAGCTCATGGTGGGTAGTGCCATCCCAGGCCAGGTGCTACCAAGTTGTATGAGAACACAGGCTGAGCAGTCCAAAAAGAAGCATTCCTCCACAGTCTCTGTCTCAGTTCCGGCTTTGAGTTCCTGAGCTGACTTTCCTCAATAATGGACTCTTGACTGGACGTGTAAGATGGAAAGGTTTTGGTCATAATGTTTTATCTCACAAATAAGAAAGTAACTAAGACATAAATCAACATTAAATCCCTGCCATTTAAAAATTCAAGTATTCATTTAAATTGCATTAATGGCATTCAGGAACAATGGTTACTTTTTTTTTCAAAAATAATACAATTTAAAATAATGAAGATCTTCTTAAAAGTATGAGATTCATATAAAAGTAGGTAGGTCTTGTAGCATTAGGAAACATAATGATCAAAAGTCGGATGAAATGAGGATGGTTTAGGTAAGATATTTAATTTTCCATGAGATTTAATTCTTGATTAACTTTTGGGTTACTACTTTAATTGACAGTTACAAAAGGGTAATTTCAATCCACAACACATTTCTTGACAAAATAACCTGATGTCAAAATCAAAATTTATAATAAATACATTCATTTATATCAATAAAGAGAACTTCATACTAATATGCTGTCCTGGTTACTTTTATTGGCAACTTGACACAGCCTAGAGTCACCTGGAAAAAGTAAACCATAATTAAATAATTGCTTCCGTTAAATAGGCCTTGGTATGAATTGGAAAGAGATTGTCCGGATAATGTAAAGAATTACATGTAGTTATGTATTGTCAAGAAGAATAATATATATGGAAAGTAAAACTTTTCTGAGCAAAAATACAAAAAAAGAATTGCTAAATTTTAAATTTCTCTGCATCAACTTTTTTAATTTATTTGACTGAAAAGTAACAAAATACCACTGACAGGGTTGCAGGTGAGTAGGCCTGAAGACATGAACGTGAGAGAGATGGCCCTGCCCTATGCCTGTGGCAGATGGGAAAGCAAGCCTCTGGGGTGTGAGAACAAGAGAGCTGGGCCTGCTTTCCACCAGCTGCAGCATTCAGGTGGGCCCCACACCTCTTCTAGTCAATAAAGTAAAGCTCTGGCGATGTGGGCCCAGGTGAGCCATCCAGAGGACTTGAGAGCAGAAGAACTGGTCTTTTCCCTGGTTTCATACTCATTGGGTAAGCTACAGGACAGTGCTAGAGAGCTATAACCCTGGCGGTGAGGATGAGGGAGAACTGGCTGGCTGACCAAATGACTATCACCAAGGCTACATTCAGGCCTATGAGTTGACCCACTCCAACATTTACCCATGTTTGACTGTTGAGGTTCATGAATGGGGCCTGTCCTATTGATCCAAAGTTGGAGGTTCTCTATGACTCAGAGAAATAAGAGGATGTCCAAGAAGAGTCCAAGTAAGGAACCAGTATCCTTGGTGTATCAGAAGCCAGAGGCCTCGAACCAGACCAAATACTCAGTCAAGGAATACTTACAAGTAAAGATCAATGGACTAAAGGGCATACTGTGTAACTCACTGTATTATACACTATTTCTACTATGATACTTTTTTCCCGAAATTTTATTTTATTTTTGGGGGGAGGTTGCAAGGGCAGAGGGCAATAAAAAATGGATGAGGATATTTTGGATTGAAACACATGATATGATAAAGTGGGTAATAAGATTCTGGAACACAATACAGGCTGATTAAGGTATATTTGAGGAGAAATCCCTTACAAAAGAAGCAGACAATCTCCGTGGGTAACTGCTTTAAGGATGTCCTTCGATCTTCTCTCATCTCCAACCAGGAAGTAAGAGAGAGCATCTGGGTAGGGACCTAGCCCTAGACTCCACCAGTCATTCCCACACCTGTCCCCATGCCCCAATGGGTGTGGTCAGCACAACAGGTGTAGGCAGGGTGGATATCTCACTACAATATGAAATTCACAAAGAATCAATAAAAAGTTATGAAAAAATAAATGAAAATTACAAAATAATAAATATTAAACAGCAGAAAATTATTTTCATCATATGACAGGAGAGAGATAAACTCATACTGGAAATGTATTCAACTTTGTAAATTTGTTGCCATCACAGAAAATGCATAAAGATGATCAAGGACAGAAATTATAAATAGACAACCCACTATGAAAATGTTTGAAACACTGTAATACATGATTAAGTTGGAATGAAATATGTACTGTAACTAGTAAAGAGATATTTAAGTTATAAATTACATGAAACTATAAATGGTTTGAATAAAAGCACAGAATGGTTCAATACGAGTCTATCAGGAAATACGTGTTTACATGTCCAATGACACTACAGCTATGGCAGTGAGCAACTATATTCTGCTACACAAAAGGGAAGATATACCTGGTACAATAAACTTCTTTCTAACCTTACCACTGGAGAAGCCATAAATCATTCTGGTGAAATTGCTGATGGTGTTTTCATAAGCTGGTATGTTGCAAAATTGTATTCTAAATACTTTTCTTATCCTGTGTCAAAGAGCCTTCTTAACATGGAGGGAGCTGGTTAGTGGAGAGACTCATCATTGGTAAGAGAATAAGTGACTGTTGTAACCTCCACCTTAAACAGGACTTCTATATGTCCCTTCTCAGGCCCAGGGAACACTGAATAGGAGAGCAGAAATATTAGGGAAGCTAGAGGATGGGAAAGAAGAAGGACAATTTTGGGGAGGGGAAGATAGAGAGGAGTTGCCAGGGAGATGCCATGTAGCTACTGGAAAAATAGAATGACCGGGCAATCTCCAGTAAGAAAAGACCATGTAGAAATGCATAGATTAACAGTTATGGGATAATAATTAAGATAGAAATAGATAGTAAATAGATAATAAGAAGCCTAAGCCATCAGCTCAATGGTTTAAAATTAATATAAGCCTCTGTGTATTTACTTGAAACTAAGCGGCTGTAGGACAGAAACTCCACCTATATTGATTTCTAGCACTGTCATCATCGTTGCAATATAAACATATAGTAGCAGCAGATACCTGGATAAAACCTGCAGAAAATAAGATCAGAAGGTAGGAGGGAACAAAAAACTCCGTGGGAATGAGAAGTTGATGACTATATGAATGGGATGCGTAGGATTACAGTGTGTACATAAATGTAACTGTTTAAAAAGTATAATTTCAATATATATGATACTGGCTTATGAAGTCCCAACTAAACAGAGCTATTTCCAGAATAGCCAGAACTACACAGAGAAGCTCTGTCTTGAAAAACAAACAAACAAAAATTGTTCTCAGCCAAGTGGGGTGGTAAGGGCCTTAGACCCCAAGATTGGGAAGGTAGAGGAAAGTGAATCTTTCTGAGTTCATATCCACCCAAGTCTACAAAGCAAGTTCCAGGACAACCAGAAGTAGTACATTGAGACACCGTCTGTTGAAAAATTAAAACATAAACAAATAATAAAAAAAATCAAAGAATTAATTATACAGGAAACTGAAAAGATCCTAGCCTTTCATAAAGAATGATTGTGTAGTGTTAAGTATGGACCTAAACTGTAGCTCCTCATGTGTTAAATAAGTTTAACAATAATGTTCCCTCCCGGGGAATGTTGAGATAATTATGCTAAATGAACAGAATGAGCATAAAGCACTATTTATGTAGTATTATATAGTTGTTACTCATAGACATATCATATGCAGAGAGCGAGATAAAGAGAAAAGGAATGTAAACACAAATTCTGAATGATTGTAATTTAAGTATTTTTTTCTGACAACCTTGTTTACTAAAAAAAGATCCAAAGAATTAAATAATGTATGAAATAAGGTGAACACACACAACCAAAGAGAAATATTCTGTCTACCATCTGATTTCACAGTGCTGGATTCAGTTGAAGCCAGAGTAACCATTTTAAAATTATCTCATGGTATGACACTGAGAACTTCAGCATCATGCTCAAACTCTCTCTAACTTTTATCACTAAGTGTGAAAAATTGCTCTGTGTTTATACATCTGGGCCCTCTTTGAGAAGAAAATAACCAAAGTGATGCCAGTAAGAAACAGATGCTTAGCAATCTTAAAATGAATGCCAGGCTGCATTGCAGAGCCCCTTTGCTACTGCCAGGCATTGCTTATTAACCCCCCACCTAGCTAAGCATGCAGTTAGCTGAGCAAAGAGCCAACTAAGAACCTTGCCTATCAGGAAACCATCATATGACAAGTCATTGGCCTTCTTTTTAATAGCCTGTACTTAATTAACATTTTGTACTCCTCCATTTCAAGTAATATGAGACAGTTGTCAAGTGCAGATTTAACTTGCCTTAGCAAATATTTCATTAGAAACTTAAG
The DNA here is from genome assembly GCA_030556225.1 of Cricetiscus sungorus. Classification (NCBI taxonomy): domain Eukaryota; kingdom Metazoa; phylum Chordata; class Mammalia; order Rodentia; family Cricetidae; genus Cricetiscus; species Cricetiscus sungorus. Next base: position 39,858,066 of record JANBXA010000600.1, read on the forward strand.
ATTATATATGACTTTTGCCTTTCACAAATACAGAAAAAGAAAGTCTAAGAGAAATTCACCTCCCATCAACATGGCCTAAGCTGACAAGCCTGCACAAGCAAAGGATGCAATTTAGTGGTTCAGGCTTAGAGTGGCAGATTCCATTTATTTTCTCTAAATATACTTTCATGGAATATTCATTTGATTGTAAAATGAAACACATACTCAGCTCCTTACATGAAATTCCAAAAAGCACCCCATCTCTGAAAATGGAAAGATTTGTAACAACACATTTTATGAAAAAAGCTACCTGCTCTGAAATGAGATAATTCTGAACTAGCACTTTTGCTGTAATGACCAAGGCATTTGTCTGAACAATACTCACCTGTATAGCCTAGGACAATTATTATTTTAACATTCTTTTTAATCTATTCCTTGTGTCATTTGTATCATGCATCTACATCTCATCCATTTCCCCGTGCCCTTGCACAGGCTCTCTGTCCCTGCATACACCTCCCCCTCAAAAAAGAGCAAAATAAAATTAAAAAGGAAAAAGTGAAAGAGAAAAACGAGAGAGAGAGAGAGAGAGAGAGAGAGAGAGAGAGAGAGAGAGAGAGAGGAAGAAAGAAAGAAAGAAAGAGAAGGAAGGAAGGAAGAAAGAAAGAAAGAAAGAAAGAAAGAAAGAAAGAAAGAGAAAAAGAAGAATCAGTCTTGTCATGAAAGCTGCAATGTGACACAGTGAGAGATGTAGCAAACCTTGTGTCCACATATCCTTACTGCAAATGCTCTTTGCAAAGAGTCATTCCTCTGGTTTGAGGTTGCTGGCTTCTGATATACTATCTCTGCTGGGCCTTCACTGAGACTCCTAGATGTTATCTTGGTGTTGTCCTGTGTCATGCAGCTTTGGGTCTGCAGGGACAGTTCCTTCATTATTTCAGCAGATCCCATGGTTGTGGGCCTGGATCATTGCAGGTTGTGTCTGCCTGCCAGATCTCCCTTGTCTTCATCACCAGTGAGTTCTTCTAAATTGTCCTGGCCAGTTCACCCCTTGCAGCAATTAGCATGCAGTAGAGCCAATACTCCAGCCTTCATGTCCTCAGGGTCACATCTCCAGTACCTAAACTTTTAGGGTTTAGTGGTAGTACAGGGTCCACTCTCTGGAGTTCTGTTGCTGATGAGGGGCAGGGGCAGTTCTCCTGTTCTTATGACCTGAGGGCCAGCTCTCCCACCTGCTTTTGGCATTTATTGGTGGGGTTCATGGGGCACCACCCATGCTTTCCCATGACAGATGAGTAATGGGGATAACTCTCTCATGCTCATAAGGTTGGTACTGGCTCAGACACACCTCCATGAAAAGGGATGGCTCTATCCAAGACAATTATGTTTAAGAATGACCAGAAAAAAATTAAATAGAATTAAGATACCATACCACAACCCAGATGGAATAGGTATGAATATTTATGTAAATACTTTGAAATGGCCATTTTCTGTACCTCGCCTACCCTCGCCAGCAAGGACGACGTGACACCGGGAAGATCTTCTTCATGCAGCTTTAATCAGGATCCTTGAAACATGTTCTTCTGACCTGCTGGAGCCAGGGGGACCCCTGCACAGGCTTAAATGCCCTTGTGCTAAACAACCCCAGAGTGCTACGTGGACCCTATAGATAGGCTACTCTAAGCAGACAGGCTAAACAGACTTAACCAAATAAGGGCTTGTTTACGCCAGAGAGCGCTCACCCTTGGGGAGGTGGAAGGTGGAAGCCAGCGCCATCTTTAAGGTGCGGCACTTTGCAGCTCTCTACAATTTTCATCATTATACAAACATGAAAATATTTGATCTTTTGTCATTTACTCTAATAATTTTATTTTATTCAATATTATTTTGTTTCATTGAGTTCTTTTCATGTTAACTCGTATAAATTCATATCACAATGAAATATTAGGTGCATGTATTATAACATTTAATCAAATTTCTACTTAGTTGATACTTAAATTGTTTTGAAATAGCCGCCACTATAGGTACCCCTGCAGTATACATACTTATACATACCTGTGACTATTGCAAAGAGGGAATATAATCAAATTTCCATAAGTACCCCTGGATGAGGGGATAGGCCAATACTGAGAGTTGGCAAGTGTATACAAAGCAATTCACATGTTCATACACAGCATGAGATAATAATCATTTTTCTAGATCATCAGCAGCATAAAACATTAAAATTCATCTAAATTACAAATTTGACATAATATAAAACCCATTCCAAATAGTAGGCTTGTTGTGGTTTGCAGTTATCTTAAAGACCCAAATAAAATAGGTCTACAATAGACGTAAATAGGAGAATCAAATGAATTAACTCTAATAAGATGTAAATGTGTGGTAAATTCTCCACACTTTTTATAATCTAAGTCTATTTTAATTATTAAATAATTTATTTATTTCTAGAGTTTTTAAGTTAAGGTTCACCAAAGAATGCCATTGTGCATCCATGCCATTGTACAGTGAAAGATCAGAATGAGCTAAAAGGTAAAAAAACTTTATTATATATGGTATGTATCAACAGACTGATATTGAGGAAGAACACACGATGAATGTGAAGTTGGTAGTTGTGGTAGCACATTGACAGGAGTGTGATTTAGAAAGGAAATTTGATTAGAGCTGCTAACTCCTTAATTCACCCATTGTTTGCTATATTGGCTTGACTACCTCTTTCCTCAGATTTTTTTCATACACCAAATGAGAATAATTTAACCCATTTCAATTGTAAGACATTTTGAGTGCTAGACAGGCTGTGTATGAAAACAATCTATACATATCTAACTATAGCAAGTATGTGCTAATACTTGTTTGAATTTGAATACAAGTGATTCCCTCGATTTTATTTATTTAGGACATTGTGTGTTCCAATACTCATTCTATTTGACTGAGTTCTGTAAGTGTGTAGGGGAAACTCCATTTCTATTCAAACAACTGCTTTGCTACTTAACAACATGACTACCTTTAAATTTCTCACTTGCAGAGGACTTTCACGTTTGTTTTAATTAGTGCTTGGAAATGTAAATGACTGCATTGAAAGCACTGAATATTAGACAGGTAATGGCAGTACTTTATTGTAATCACAACACTGTAGACGCTGAAGTGAGAGGATCTTGAGCTCATACAAAACTATCAGATAAAAGAAAAAAACAAAAGGAGGAGGAATAGAAGGAGTGGGTGAAAGAAAAGAAACAAAAATCAAACAAGGCTGGGGACACAGCTCAGTGGGTAATGGGCTTGCCACACAAGCCTGAGGGATGAGAAAAATCCTCTAAATGCATATAAAGCCAGTGGCAAAGAAAGAAAGAGACAGATTTATAGTAAATCTTTAAATCTTTCTTTGGACTGCCAGCTCCAGAATAATGACATCTCAGAGAAATGTAGTAATTATGGAAGGCTGGGCTTAGCTTAAACTTGTTCCCAACTAGCTCTTAAAAGTTATATTAACTCATTAGTATTAATCTACATTTTGTCATGTGGCTAGTTACCTCTCCTTATTACCATATGTCTGGCTTCCTACACATGGAGCTAGTGAATCTCTCTTGTCTCCTATTCAGTCCCAGAGTTCCTGTCTCTCCCTGGAAGTTCTGCCTAGTCTATCATTTCCTGCCTAGCTTTTGGATGTTCAGCTCATGATTAAATCAATTAGAAGATGCCTTAGGCATGTAAGAAAGGACAATGTCACATCTTCAAACATGTGCAAAACTACAAAACGATTATACAAACCAAGAGAAGAGAATCCTTGGAAGTTTACCTGAATACCAATAAAGAACCATGAACCAGCTAGCCTGGCATACCAGTCATGAATCATAAGCCAGATAGCATGGAATACCAGTGGTGAACGGAAAACATAGCTTGTCTCAATCAAAGCGAAAGAAAAGGACCAATATGTAAGAATCTCTTCTGACTTTTATATGTACCTGCTAGCACATGTGTACCCATAAACACATATATAATGTACTTACATACATGTACACATATTTCACACATAGCCCATATATATTCAAAAACTAATTACTGATTATTGGGTCTACAGTGGCTGTTGTCATTTTAAATTTTTATTTTGTGTATTTTTTAACTTTTAAATGTAGATATATTTTGATCAAATTCTTTCCCTCCCTTGAGTTGCATTAGACTACTTTGAAAGCATAATAAAAACTAAAGCCTTCCAACAAGTTTTTCCCCCATTGATAGTGTTCACATTTTTGTTTCATTTTCAGTATCAGCTGGAAATAAATTTTCATGCTTGAGTGAAAAAGCCCAATTGTTTTTTTACTTAAGGATTTTCTGTGATTATTTCTCAGGTACATCCAAACATCCTATTAGTTATTAGTAAAGTATTTTAAAACTAATGACTGAAATTGCCATAAATTTTAAATATTCCAAATCTTAACTTAAAGCCTTAAGTTTAAATCTCTAAATATCAGTGATCATTGTTAATTTAATAGGGTTTATTTGGTTTTTGGTTGTATACTTTACCTTGGTCTGATCAAGGGTTAAATGATGGCAAGGCAGGAAGTGAGGAAAGGCTCTACCCTCTATTAAAGGCATTATTTTATACAAAATTCCAAGCTTCTAGTACCTAAGTAGTGAGAGGATATTGGCCTGAAATCTGAAATTATGGCTGCCTTCTCTGATCTCAGGTTTGCAGAAACCTGTGCTCAGAGCATACTATTGTCTTGTACAATGCCACACTCTAACTGGTTAGCTAGAGAGCACAACTCCAGGCATGGAAACGGACCCAAGAAACTCTAGACAAAGACCATTGTGTCATATCTGAAACTTAACTTTACCTAATAGCACTTTACACATTTCCTTCCTTAGATTCTCAAAAAATAATCCTGCTTTTCCTAGCAAAATTTTTGAGGAATTATAATATTCATGTTACTAAAATCCCTTACTTTCTACATATTTAAACTGTTGTGGAATGAAATCATCAGATACTTAAATCACAAATTAAACAAATAAATAATTCACAAATTAAATACATAAATACTCACTGTGCTATTTAACAATACTAACTTGAAGGTAAACAATAACAGTTAACTTTAAAGTACAATGTCTTTTCTGCTGCCCCAAAACATTTTGTCCAAAGGGAGATACAGCCTAAAGTATGTTAACTGATATAGAAACTTATCAATGAAAAAGTCATGATTGTAACATGGGTATAAGGTTATACTTCTGACTTTCAAAAAAATAAATTAATAAACAAAGTCACAGTTGGCTCCTGATCTGATGAATCGAACCAGGACATCTAGGAACTACCAGACAAGGAAACATCTAAAGCAACCAGCCAGGATGGATATAAGTCACATACCTCAATACAACAGACTGTGTACAGCAAGTCAACATCAACTTATATAGAAAGAATTTGAAAGAAATTCCTTGAAAATTAGGAGCAAGACATGGTAAATCATTACACACACACACATACACACACACACACACCACAGGATGACCACAATCTACATAGTACTTGAGTATTAGGTAGAAGAATAAAAGAACAGAAGGAGATCAATAGGATATAAACGGGAGCAAGATATAATGTGATATAACTTTACTTGCAGATAATATGATACAATATAAGCCATTCAAAAATTCAACAAGGAAACTTCTATATATGAAAACACTTTCAGCAAAGTAGCTTGATACAAAATTAACTCACAAAAATCTGTAGCCCTGTTAGGTACAAATGACAAATATTCTGAGAATAAATTCATTTATCAGTGTCTTTTTTACCAATCATCAGAGAAACTTCCTGCTGCAGCATATGGAATAAAAACAATAACCCACAGCCAGACATTACACAGAGCATGACAAAATTTGAGGAACATACAGCTCTAAATGGATGTCTACATCAAATTCATCTCCTCAGTGCTCAAGGAAACACTTACAAGAAGAGGCTGAAAGATTATTATTTGTCAAGGATCCAATCTCCTTGCTGTTCTGTAAGCTTCTTGTATCTTAATAGGTATTTCCTTCTTCAGGTTAGGAAATTTTTCTCCTATGATTTTGCTGAAAATATTTTATGTGCTTTTTACCTGGGTGCTTTCTATTTGACCTGAGATTTGGTTTTAAAATAGTGTCCCACTTTTCCAGGATGCTTTGTGTTAGATTTTTAGGTGTACTATGTTTTGACCAATGTAGGTATTTCTTGTATTGTGTCTTAAATACCCCAACTTATCTCTTACATCTCTTGAATACTATAGCTTAAGCTTGCCTCTACAGTGTCTGCTTGGGTTCCTAAGTTTTTCATTTCCAGATTTCCCTCAGTTTAAATTTTCTTTATTGACTCTGTTTCAACATTCATGTCCTTTATTCATTATTTTCATTATTTGTGTCTTCATAGATTTCTTTACATAATTTATTTCCTCTGTAAAGAAATATCTTTATTCCTTTAAAATATCTTTATTCCCTCTTTCATATTTATAGAGCCAATTTTAGGGTACTTTATTTGTGCTCGATTTTATTGCCTAGTGTAAGGCAAGTTTTCTTGGCCTGGCTAGGTCCCACTGCCTTTCTCTGCCACCCCCTCCAAAAAAAAAAAAAAAAAAAAAAAAAAAACCACTCAGACATATATTAGTTATAAAGCTGGTGGTCATTGGCTATGACTTCTCATTGGCTAGCTCTGACTTAATTATTATCCCATACTACTAATCCATGTATTTCCACATGGTATTGGCTTACTGAGAATGCAGGACCTGCAGCCTCTCTGCCTGCTATGCATCTCTGCAGAGAAAAGTGTGGTTTCCTGTTTGTCCTTGCCTATATTCTGATTCTGACCAGCTACACCGCTCCCTAGGATCACATAACAATTCCTCTTTGTGTAGACTTCCCAGAATCCCCCTTGTTTCCTAGTCTTACCTATCATCCTTCCTGGCCAATCAGTGTTTTGTTCATCAACCAATAAGACAGACATATATACATAAGAACACTCCCCATCACCATAGTCACAGCCTGCTTGATAGGCTTGCTGGTCTCTGGTTTGAGACATATTGTCCTGGGTACTATGGGTTTTGTTTTTATACTGGCATTTATACATCTGGACTTGTAATTCTAGTTGCTCCAATCTAGTCTTTATTTGGTGGATGTTTTATTTCTTGGTTTCTGTCTCTTGTTTGGTTCTTATGGAGTATTGTGACTAGGTGTTGCCTAAAGGAAAATGTTCTGGTGTCTGAATAGGTATGGCCATTGGGGATTCAAAGTAAAATGAGTTTCTGAATACTACAGTTGGAAATTGAGGATTGTGAATTTTCTGCTGATAATGGTGGGGCTTCACAAGACAGAAGAATGGTGGGTGTTCCACAGACATCTGGCTGGTTAATTCCCTGGGTTTAGAAAGGGGCCAAGGGGAACACAAAGAGAAAGGTTATCTCAAGAGCTGTGGGAAACTCTTGGGAATTGGATATGGAGGAATGGATGGAGAGATGAGGATCTGATTAGCCTATCTTCTTCCCTGGTAGGAGTAGGATGTGGGTTCCCAGGGAGTACCAGCTGGAATTGGGGGAATAAAGCAAAGAGTTGGGGTAAGGAGGTTAGAAGGGAAAGATCTGTTGCAACAGGTCGACATAGAGGAAGAAGGGGAGGGGAGGCTATAGCAGGTATTCTGTTCCAGAGCTGGGGAAATTACAGGAGGATTGATTTCAAGAAGCAGCAGGAGAGGTGAAAAATCTGCGGTTAACCACTTCTCTTTCCTGAATGTCTGTATGTTTGCAGGGAGTGCCTACTGGAGTTGAGTGTGGAATAAAGCCGAGTTGCTGAAGGGAGATTATAAGGAGATCTGTAGGATCAAGTGAAAATATGGTGAGGGAAGTTTGCCACACCAAATCCAATAGATTCTCTGTGATAAGTTCCACAGACTGAGGTGATATATTCAAAAGAAAGAGGTCTCCTGGAACCGGTTGTGGAACTTTTGGCTGGAGAAAAGTATTGAGCCTTAGTTCTCATGGCAATCTCTGTATACTTCTTTTCTCATACCAACGAAATGTTTCTGAAAGCCATGTTGACATTTTTAACAAAAGATGCAAATGAGAAACTGTCCTGTGAGATGTGGTCACTGACCATGACCTCGTCGCCAGGAAAACCAGCACTTTTCAAATCATTCACATCATTCAAATAAGTACAAATAGTATTGAAGAAAACTTTCCCAACAATAAAACTTCATATAGCTGTGCATGTGTAATTGTAGGTTTAAACATTCGGTAAAGAAAGTCTTTTGATAAGAATGAGATCGATGACTGACTTGCCCACCATCATAGAGCCCTCATCTAGTAGCTGATGGAAACAGAAGCAGACACCCACAACTAAACACTGAGCTGAACTGGAATCCAGATGTAGAGAAGGAGGTCAAGACCAGGTTACAGAAACACATAGTGACAGCCAACCTGAACGAGGAGCTAATAGGCCCCCAGACTGACTCAGACCCCCTGACCATGGATGAGTCTCAGATAGAAGGCCTGGGCAGTCTAAGGGACCTCAGGCAATGTAACCAGGATGTATTCCTGGTGCACAAAAGGACTTTGCGAGGAGCACATCCCCCATAGATGGAAAGTGGAAGCACATCTCCCTTAACCTAGAGAGTCCCTAATTCAAATGACTTGACAGATTTAGATGACCCTTCCTGGTAGGTATCACCCTACAGGTGGAGAGTGGGGGGCAATAGAAGGGGAGGTTGGTGGGGGGCTTGTGAGGGTAGAAAGAGTGAGAGAGGGAGGAAGAGAGATAGATCGATATGTAAAATAAAAATAAGATAAAAAAGAAAAAGTCAAAATAGTTCAATATTTCAAAGATTCACAAGAGCTAGGAAACAAATGTTAAAACAATAACTGACCATAAAAAAATATTAACCTGATATTAGAAAATGGACGGTTAGTGTGGTTAGCCTTGAATGATTTTCTGATTTATTGTTAGCCTTGAATAAGTTGTATGTTACTGTGCCTAACAACGAGGATGGCATTTGTTCTATCTGGATTTGCTTCAATGAACACAATCTCTGAGAAGCTATTCTTTATCCTGGATAAAAAGCCTTGCTTGAAACCTGCTAAACACCCTCAGATTCAAATTGCCTATGTATTTATTTCTGTTTGTCACTGCCAAATCCTTATCCACCTAGTCTTTGAGAATCACTATCCCAGGGACCCCTCAACCTGGCTGGGATGGTCCATGGTAGAAGTTGCTACATCTGCTCTGTTGCAGAGGTGAGGATGAGAATGGGGAATTAGATTTGGATGAATAGAGAGAGCAACAAGGATTATGCAGTTAGCATATTTACTTCCCTACCAGGAGTGGCCTGTGGGATCCTAGGGAGTGAAGGCTGAGGTTCAGATTTTGTCTTATTAATGATGATGACAGGCTAAGTTCTTGCCACTATTTAGCAAAGATAAACCCATGCAATGCAACTTTTTGCTTTTATTTTTCTTGTAATTTCATTTTCAAATATGATACTACCCAGTGTGACCAGTTATGTAAGTATATAAGGTCCATTAGAAAGCTGATTGACAAGCTGAGGCTTTGTTGAGTTTTACTCAATGACACTGATGACTAATCAACCATAAAGGCAGAATTTAAATAGTTTACCTGAAATAACCTATTTCTTAATAAAACATGTGAGTAATATCCAGAAAAAATAATAAAATATCAAATATGAATGTGGCATAATATCCAAAAACCTCACATACAAATACTATTTTTTTAAACAGCCTTTTTCTCCTACAAAACAAAAATTAATTAAAAAAAAAAAGAGAAGTTAAAAGGCTACATTTTCAACAAATTAGTTGGCTCTTCAAGGGAAAAAAAATCTAATGAGTATAATGAAGTAATTAGAATTTGTAAAAGATCATTTACTATAAATTAAAACCTATAAAAATGTATTCAAAGTAATACATTTTTATAGTTGTGTGTCTCTCTCGTGATTACTATATATATGGTAGCCATTATTTTATACTACCAAACCATAGTCATTGATATTTAAAGAGCCATGACTCTATCATCAGATAAAGCCCATATTTGCTCAATTATCTGGCAAGCTTCAGTGCACAGTGACATTCAGTCTAAATCATTACAGCAATGCAAAAGCACAGGGATCCTAGCATTCAAATGTCTTTAAACTTTGGATTAGATGTCTTCATGAAAAACAAGAAGGCTCCAATTTATTTATGGAAATATCTCTGCTACAAAGGTCATGGGTGAATCACAGAGGAACCGGTTGCTAGGCTAGTCCAACAAATTGTGTTCATTCTCTCACTTTCTCATTCTGGTTTGCTCATGAGAGAAAATGACATTAACATGAGCTGTCTCTATGCCTTAGAGGAAGAGAAAAGAGAGATGCCTGAGGGCAGGGGCAGAAACACCATGGGCATCAGCAAACACTCTGGAGAGTTTTCTTTGCTCCAAGATTTTTCTTCTGAGATGAGAAAGTATATTTCTCAAGAGGGGGAAATCCGAAGGCTTGACTTCACATAGGTGGTCTCATTTGCTTTTTTCTAACATTTTGGCATTTGGATTTGCTCATGTGGAAATTATGTAAGTGCAAATTGCATGAAAAAATACATTGTGTTTTGGCATCTGTGAAAAATTTCTTCAATATTTGTGAGACCGCTAATGTGAAAGTATCACATCCTTTAAAAATCAATAGATAAAGAAACTGTGCCATGTATAAAATGCTATGGGATACAATAGATTGTAGCTAAGTAATATTCCTTGATGAATATGTCTGTCATATTAAAAAACTCCTGACTGATTTTTACAGAACAAATTGGAAGCACTCTGTAGATAGACAAATTAATATTATGTGAATAAAGCTAGTCTGTGTTCATTTCATTTATTTTATAAATATCTACCTCTACATTCTTTGAGCATCAGTATATATATTCATAGCATTTACACTAGTGGTCCTCATATGATTTAAGGGAGTTTGTCCCATTTCCATTTATAGTATTCCCTTAACACAGCTATAGATAGAAAGCAGGACAAGACAATAGACTAAATTGTCACATCAGTTCTAGAGGCCACTGACTGGTACTAGTGGGGTCAGTGTGGGTGAAGGCTTCCTGTGAACAGCATGAAAGTCCATGATAGGATCAGGCTCCAAGCAAACAGAATTAAAGGAAGGAGTTATAAGGTCTCACAAAATCTTTATAGTAACTGGTTGATGGGGATAAACTAGCAGACTGAAGAGCACTAAGCAGATTGGAAGACAAAAATGTAAAGATGTTATTTTCCAAAGCAAAGCACATTTCCTTGTTGTGGAAGATACCTCCTGCTCTATCACGAAACAGCTCCAAAAAACATCACATTCTAGTATGATAAAATTAATTATACTAATTCTTAGAAACCACTAAAATTATTTATTTCAAAATCCAGTTACTTAAAAATACAAGGAACTTCATTTCTTATAATTCAAACAGGAAAATGAATTGAGACATTACACAGGGAAGAAAAACACTAGTTTACCTTAATATCTTCATATCATGTGTTTGACAAATTTCCTTTTGCATTCTTCTTCTTATCTGTCCATTCAATAGTTAAAGACCCAGCTCTGAACTTTGGGACACATTCAAAAGTGCATTGCTCTTATGACCTAGCATACACAACAAAGAACTAATTTTAAAGTTGAGCTGTTCAGGTCAATCAACATGTCTTCTTTTTTGCTAACGTTTAGCAATGATTAAACTCCTTCATCTTTTTAAAAAGCCTTTTTCAGATCTTATCTACAAGTCTACATTTCTCTTACTGTAATTAAGGGAGAATGAATATGAAATAAAACAAAATTCAATAAATTAACAGTAATAAAGCAATTGTATAAGTGATAGCTTAATTGTCAATTTGGCACAAGGTAGGAAAAGAGAGTTTCGATGAGACATTGTATAGATCAGGTTGGCCGTGGGCATGTTGGTTGGTGAGTGCCTCAATTGATACAGTAAGACTGATCTTGAAGGTAAGTGGTACCATGATCTGGTAAAGATCTACAGACTGTATAAACAGAATAAATTGATTCATGCATTTATTCTTTCTCAGGTCTTGAACAGATGTGGCTAACTGTCTTGTTGTCTGGTGTTTCTTCCTTAACTTCACCACAGTAAAATTGTACCTGGAATTGTAGGCTAAAATAAAGTCTTTCTTCCCTAAATAGCTTCTTTGGGGGGGGTGTCAGGATATTTTACCACAGGGACAGAAACGAAACTAGAATATCACATAGCTTTATTTATTTATTCAAAGTAGCAGAAATCAAGAAGGCTGTCAAATAGCCTTTTTCAAACACAAAGTTCTAAATATAAACTGAGAAATACTGAGTGTACACCATGGCTGAATGAAAGATTTCCTTGGAGTAGTTGAAATTTAAGGCCACAAAAACCACACCTTTTACTCTGAAATCTAGTATTTTTTCTCTTCTCCAGTAACCCTTGGCTTCCCCCACAATGCATCATCTCTGTTTAGTATAGCATTATTCACTCTTTAACATAGGATTAAATCAAAGTACACAGGCCAAAATTAGACTGCTAGTGCCTTGTACTTAAGTGTCAAATTCACAGAGTTCTACATATAAAAAAATAACCCTCTACCATATCTTTTTTATTTCTACTGCCTTATGTTTGTGCTGCATTCTGTACCACCAAATATTGTGTCTCCACCTCATTATCATTCACAAATTTCTGTTTGCTTCCATATTCCTTCCTTTATAAATTATGATTCATCAAGATATGACTGCCCCATATCTGTTCTTCCCAGTTTTCCTGGCAGGCAGCACTATCTTGTCCATTTGTTTCTCATTTATCCTTCAAAGATCTGTAAAAATGCTTAAACTCAGGAAACTACTCTGCAGTTTCAACAAATGACAGTCCTGTAAATTTCTGTTCACATACTCATTGCAAAACCTACATCACTCACTCTCCCTATTCCCTTCATTATAACCATTCAAGTATTTTTTTTCTAATGACATGATACTCTGGAATGCAGAAACAATGATCCATTTTACTTTTTTTCTTCATCATTATTTGAGTATAAGTGGATAGTCAACATTTCTAATTTTCAAACTATGTTACTGTTTAGTGTTACCACTTTAATAGATAAATTTGTCATTGCTGTGTCTAAGTAACAAATAGATCCACACAAGTAGGAAATGAATCAGCATAGCCAAGAGATAGGATTTTACCAACTTACAAGTGTCAGAACAAATTACAAACTTTGGAAAATATTCTCAATTTGTTGTAGTTTATTGACAGCTGGAGAGCCAAAAAAATTGTGAAAAAGAGCAAAACCAAAGAATTTAAAAAAATCTATAACATTCTTTCCCCCAAACCACCATGTTTGTTGACTAAAGAATAAAGTGGATAGTGCAAAGAATGGGTTAATATCTTCTGAAAGGATTGGAGCAACTTCAGATTGAATAGAATTAATTAAATGCCATGTGACAAATTGTAACCCCCCATACACACACAATTCTAACCCCAAATATAACATTTGGTTTTGTGCAGAAGGGATGAAATTTTAATGATCCCAGTACTAATTAGAGGTCCTATCTCCAAATCCAGGCACAATGGTGATTATGATGGTTAGGATATGTGGTGATTTAAATGGGAATATACCACAGAGGCTCAACTGTTTAGAAATGCATTCCCCTATTGGTGACATATTTTGTAGAATTAGGAGGTATAGCCTTAAGTCAGAAAAGTGAGAATGAAAACTTTGAGGTTTCAAAGACTCGGTCAACTACTACTTTGTTCTCTGCTTTGTATTTACACTCAAGATTTAATACATGAACTAATTCTGCTCCAACATCCATGCCTGCCATATATTGGCTCTACTCCATCACCATGGACTTGTCTGGAACTGTCAACCCAATTTAAGTCTTTTATAAGTTATTTTTTAAAAGTTACCTTTTAAAAGTTGTTTCACAGCAAACAACAACAACAACAACAACAAAAGATTCCCCTTCAAGAAACCCTAAGACCCATAGTGTTTGTTTGTTATGGTTATGAGGTTTTTACTCAGTGACTATGCTAGTAAACTTGTTGATTATAATGGGTCAATGAATATGATGATTAGGTTAGTAAATGGGATGTTTAAGATGAACATTGATGGTGGTCAGTTTACGATTAAGATGGTAAAGATCAACAACTGTGATGGTTAAGTTAGTGATTATGACCAGTTGAAGGGCTATGAAGTTTAGGGTGATAATGTATGATCATTAGAGTCAGAAACTGCAAAGGTTAGGATAGTGGTCATTGTGGTTTGGTTGGTGATTACAGTGACCAGAGTCACTGATGTTGATTAGGGTGGGGATTTTGATTGTTTCATTTTAGTGACAATGAAATTTGCATCTGTGATTTTGATGGTTAAGGTCAGTGACTATGACAGATAAATGGAGACTTTTAATTGTTGTGTTTTGTAACAGATTGTTCGTGATTATTATATCTAAGTATGTGGTTACTATGGTTACGATCAGCTACCATGAAGTTTAGTTTTGCGATGATGTTGTTAGAATCAGTTACTCAGTTACATTGATAAGTGTGATAGTTATTGTCAATGACTGTGATCACTGAACTCATGAGTATAATGGTGAGGATTAGTGATTATGATGTTTAAATCAGTGACTATAATGATTAGGGTCTGTGACTAGGCTGATTAATTTTATATGACAACTTGACTTAACTAAGAGATACCAAGAAATCACTGTTTCTTCCTATGTTCATGGGGGTGTTCCTAAAGAATACATTTTAATTATAAAGCCTACCCCACTGTGAATGAGCATCAGTTAAACATGTAAATGTCCTATTGGAATCATAAAAGGAAGAGGGAAGGAAAACGTTTGCTCTCTTTGGCAAAGATGTCTATCTTCTCCTAGATCTAACATACACTATAACTTACATCCCCATTAATGGCATCTATCTTCTCTGGCCTTTACATTAGACTGAGGGATGCCTTTTAGGGTAGAAATGATTGAATCTCCTACCTTTCCTTGTTGAGGAATTTTCAGATCCCAGAGTCATGATTCAATTCCCATGATACAAACATATGAGTATGAGTACATACAGAAGGGAGAGAGAGAGAGAGAGAGAGAGAGAGAGAGAGAGAGAGAGAGAGAGAGAGAGAGAGAGAGAGAGAGAATAGTCTGTTTCTCTGAATTAATGGCTTTTGTAGTCACCTTTTTGGAAAGAAGAAAGCTCCCTATCCTTTCTTCTACTGCACATGAACACACATCAAACAAACAAACAAAAAAAAAAAAAATGTCATCTGCAGAGTGGTTTCAATTTTCTTTCAATTTATATTCTTCTTGAGAGTAATCATGTCTTATATTCTGAATGTCAAAAAGTAAACCATTAAGAGGAATCATACCCTATTGGTTGTGATGGCTTTGGAATACTGAGCAATAGGAATAAGGCTAGCCATATGATACCTAGAAAGGATCCTGGCTTATTGTCTCCTATCACATTTAATCAAACAATAACAAAACCCCACATCAATACCAACTAACTCTCTGATCATATCATTAGGAACTCAAAGGCTACCTGATGAGAAAAATGTAATCAAATAATGACAAAATGTATAGCTACCAATTACCAAAGTGCTTTAAAGAAGAATTGAAGGGAACTTCTGGCAAGGAAAGCCATTAAAGCCTGCCTGACCCAGGATGAGAGCCCAGATTAGGGTTCCTAGGAAGCAGTGTTTGAGCTAAGAGAAAAAAGTTAGTGTGAGCTGATGTCGCAGATTTCCTGAGGAAGCAAGGACATTGTGACCTAGAAGACAGTTAGTAATGGCTGCAAAGTATGAAAGTCAAAGCAGATACAAGAGGAATGCGGTCTTTTACTTTGTTGTTCTGAGCTTCCTAACCAGTAGCCTCCTTTATTGCCATAGGAATGAATCTCAGCACATAAATCAGTGAGTTAAAAATAAGTGTAAAAAAGACAACAAACTTGATTGGCCCAGGCTTTCAACATCTCTTCTATATGACTCAGTATATCCAGGATATGACAGAAAAGATGAAGATCCTCCTCACCGAGGAATCTGCTGACTCTCCTTATCATAATATACTGTATCACACAATCCATTACATTTACCATCTTAATCAATGGACTTGAAGGAGTTACCTGGAAGACCCAACTGCCTATTGTTACAGGAAGTGAAGCCATGTCAGGAAATACTTTTTGCCCTCAGAAAGAATGTAAAGAAAATTTAGTCAAATTAATAGGGCTTTCATAAAAGACAAACATGTGTGGGGATTTTAACTCTGCCATATAAACAGTAAAAATAGCTAGTATATACCAGCAAAGTCATTGATTCAGTTTGATGTGTGATCTATACTATGTTGAGATAGAAGTTTTATGGGTTATCATCAAAATTTTGATGTGAGATATAGTTCTTTCAGCTTAGTTCCACAAGATATCATGAAGGGAATGAGGATAAAGAAAGAGCATGAAGAAGTGGGTTAAGGCATAAGCAGACAATGGCTATGGAATAAAGCCTGTCATCACAAAAACAGGTAAGCTAGAGTCCATACTCCCGTGTCCTTCCCTCTGTCTTCTATCCCCAGCTTTGCTGATGACTTCTTTCCAAGTATATCGACAGCCGATTTGATTTCAGTGATCACCCTTGAAGTGCTTATAACTTTACCATGAAGAATCAAACTATGATTTCTGTTCCCAAAATAAAAAGTCGTCCTAACTAGAGATTCTAGTACCTCTGAATTTGGAATATTTACATTTAAAAAAAGGGGTGGGCCTTTTTTTTTTTTTTTTAGCCTTCAGCCATTTTATGTGTAGCTTATTGATTAACAGGAAAGTGCAGAAGAAAACTGGGTTCTGCCTCTGGAAATGAACAGCCAAGAAAGCCAAGCAGCTGCGCTTGTATTCAATAATGCAAAGAAGCATCAGTGTGTGGAGAAATCTCTTCCCTGGCCTACTCTTTTTTGCTCAAGCATGGTACTGTAGAATGTGAAAATGAATACTTTGTCCCAAACCAATGGCCAGATGATAGTCACAATGGCTTCTGAATTAGCATTCACTTACTATTTGAAAAATATATAACTAAGAAACAGACTGGCAGCAAACCAATGAAATGTTTTGATAAACCTTGGACCTTACTTCTTATTAAAGCTAAAATAATTCACTTATTCATCAGTATGCTGGTTTTCAATTAAGAATCATTTAATCATTTTACTCGGCAATATCCAAGATGCTTTTTGGTCACCCCAAAGTGTCACTTCTCTGCCCTGTTTGAATGTAGAACAAAAGCAAGTAGTTAAACTTAATCAAGCGATCAAGATGCCTTTTTGGTTTGCTTATTATCTACTTACTATAAACAGACTACCCAAGTGTTTCTTTATGTTCTTGTGTGGCACTAATGTAAGAATCTACTCTGGATCAATTATTTGATTTTGTTTTGTTTTATAACTTATTTTTAATCTCCACAATATCACATATTTGTTATTTATATTTAATTTAAGAGATTTTATTTCATTTTTACAGAGAGAAGTCTTCACTGACAGTTCACCTGAAGGAAGCTTTTGGAGTTATTTCATAAAAAGCATACTGAAAATGTCTCTTGTATCACTAATATTTAAAGTGTTATTATTTTGCCTCCATTCAGTACTTCCTATTCTGATGAAATATTACCCTTTAAAAATGGAACCAATAGTTTAGGACAAATGTGGTGAGATATTGTTTAAGCTATGTCTTTTGCATTCAATGATAAGAGAGAAATATTTTGTACTTAGTGATAATCAGAAAAAATGAAAAGGTTAATTTCTATTCTTTGATCATTTTTAGAATAAATTAAATAGAATATAGTTGATAAAGAGAAATCATTGGCCACCCTTAGGATCCTGGAAAATAAATAGACAAACTGGGGAAGAAACTTAAAATTCCAACTACTAATGCCTGGTGCGTTTACATTTCATCCCTCTTGTATTTCCAGATTACACTTAAAGTTCACATATGAGAAATGCTATGTAAAGAAAAAAAGTGCCCCAAGTATGATAAAATCTTCTGGTCTAAAACATGAAAATGCCACCTTAAGGCACAGAGGAGATCTTATCCTTTCCTGTTCCTTTGCTCTTAAGCTCTTTTCATGGAGAATTCATAGTGGAGTTTGGGGAACAAATAACTTAATTTACTACACAAGATCCCATGGGAGTAGTGGGAAACTTCGAATGTGGCAGTGAAAAAAAAAAAAATCAGGGAAAAGGAAGATTGGAAATGAATTTCTGGGAGTCAGCATGAAGTCATGTAGAGCCTGGAAGAAGCAAGATGCCGGCCCTCCACTCTCTGATAAGATTACCACATGGAAATACTTAGATAAGTAGAAATGGGTTAATCATTAAGACAGAGCTAACCCATAAGCAATGCTAGTAACTGGCCAACAAGCATTGTATCATATACAGTCTCTTGCGTGTTATTGGTGGCTGGCATGGCAGCGGAACCGGGCAGCCGGTGGGGAGTATCAAAGACTGGGACCAACACGGTGGCAGGGAAAAACATACCCTTAACATAATGGTGTCAGAAGTGGGGTTGAGAACTTTCACTTAAAACTTAACAAAATCTTTAAAAATAGTTTTTAGAAACAAAGAAACACAGACAAGCAAGACTTCTTGATAGCAGCATTTTTCTGTGTTGGACTCTGTTTTGTGAGAGACAAGTAAAGATTTGTGCAGCTCCTTTAAGGTTTCCAAAATTAGCATAAGCGGCAAACACCCGCATTGCTTTTAAAGAGCTTTGCTAACAATTCATTGGTGTGTATGAGAGCTGGCAATGAAAGTTTACAGTGTGTTTTAAAATATACGTAGGCTTGTGGCTGGTTGTGGTGGCACACGCCTTTAATCCCAGCACTCAGGAGGCCGAGACAAACAGATCTCTGTGATTTCAAAGGAAACCTGGTATACAGAGTAAATTCCAGGACAGATTAAAGTTACACAGAGAAACCCTGTCTCAAAATATGTAAAAATAAAAGTTGAAGAAATAAAGTAATAAAAAGGCCACATAAAGATGAAAAGCACAGAGAAACTTTGGATGCTATACCTGATTCTGTTATCTTTAAATAGTGTGACTGCTGAGGAAATAACAACAACTGATAAAAGAAATGCTGCTGGATTAATTCAATTTATATATTTTAAAAATACTTTGACTCCAAAAGTTAAGTTCAAGGACAAGTTACTGGGGAAAATGATTTCTAATTTTGTTTCCACAGAAAGTGAAAAGCTGTGGATTCCTTCCAAGACTAATGTGGTTTGATCAAGCAAGACCCCCTGAAGCAACCTCAATGGGACAATGCAGCCTTGCAGAAAACTACAGCCAGAATTTCTGTGTCTTCTTAGGATCCCCCATGACAGTGACCCCTACCAGCAGGAAGCAGTTTGGAAAGAACAATGCCCAAATTCCCAAATATTGTTTATAAATGTCTGTTTTCATTAATTGGGCTTGGTTATAAAGTGTTAAGGACTACAACCAATCTTTTTAAATGTAAAAAGGGAATTATGGTGTAGATATGAATGCTTTGTTTTGAAATAGATTTTCATTTATTGATACAAATTTAAGGTCAATTTTGTGATATGTATATTTCTCCTCTTTTTAGGTATGTGTTTATATAGCTCATTGGAAAATGTAATGTATAATTTAGTACAGATTATAGAGTTTCCTATGAAAGTCAAAACTTGGAGTTAAGTTAGTTAAGATTTCTAGATATACAGAGATGTATTTGAGATGAATAGACATTCTTCAAATCTTTCAAAGACCTACAGAATATGGCATTTAAAATGGTTTAGGGATTTTCTTGACAGTGAGACATAACTGCTCTTGGCAACACCACCTGCATCAGAAAGGAAGATGGACATTGAAGAAACTTGTTACAAAGATTGCTTCTAATATGGCATGACTAACCATTTGAGCAAGGTATTTCTCTTGTCTAGACTGTTTGACTTTATGCTGTATAAACTGGACATGCAAGACCCACAAAAAGGTGACTACTGAAACAAGATGGACAGTGCTACAGGGTTCCTGCGTCATGAAAGAGTCTGCCAGACACACTATGTCCTATGGGCTGAAGATGGAACATTACAGAAGTACTTCAGGTGACTGACCAGGCAGTGAGTTGTCTCTGTCATTTCTAGAGTTTATATATTATCCTTCTGTGGTCTTTGAAGGAGTTGAAGACAGATAGTTATGGTTATAGTTTTCCTTAGTTAGGATTAAAGATAAATTACATATAGGACTTTAGACTCATAAAGATAGGATAGATGATATTTTCTTTAAGTATTAATAAATGTGAATGGATTAAATATTAACTGTGATTCTTATTTGATAACTGTTGTGTGATATATTTTGCTATGTTAAGGTTAAAACCCTTCTTTTATTTTAGACAGAAAAGAGGAGATGATGGGAATTGTCATTTTGTAAATATATTTCTCATACTAGTTAATGAATAAAGCACTGTTGGGCCAATGGGTACCAAGGAAGGCAGAGCTAGGAGACAAGGAAGAAAGAGGAAGTAGGAAGGAGGAGTCAGCATGTAGAGCCTGAAGGAAGCAAGATGCTGGCCTGCCGCTACCTGATAAGATGACCACGTGGAAATACTTAGATAAGTAGAAATGGGTTAATCATAAAGATAGAGCTAGCCAATAAACAATAATAGTAACTGGCCAACAGCATTTTAACATAAAAAAAGAAAAAAAAAAGAAATGACTTTCTGTAAAATTGTGTATTAAATGCTTGGCTCATGCCTTGATCTATTAGCATATACATCTACAACTATGAACTTACAGGTCCAAACAAAAGGAACAGAAATTTGTGATGGATCATCAGATATGTGTGACAATGTTGTCTGAGCTATGTACATTTAGGATGGCATTGCAAAACTTTCAGAAACAAATTTTTCACACACTACTACTTGAAATTATTGACTTAATCTTAGATGTTCATTATAGAAATAACAACTACATTATCCATATAGTTTAAATAATATCTAGAGATCATAAGTTAATATCCAAAATATCTGGGATATAGGTTTTAAAACTTTGTACAAAATTTTGGTAGAAATGCTAAACAAATTCTCTTGGGAAAAGACAGTAGGCAGAATTCAACCTTATGTTGACTCAGATGTTATAAACAAGAGACAAAATATTTAAAATATTCTCCAAAAGTGTATTAACTA
Source organism: Cricetiscus sungorus (assembly GCA_030556225.1). NCBI lineage: Eukaryota > Metazoa > Chordata > Mammalia > Rodentia > Cricetidae > Cricetiscus > Cricetiscus sungorus. The sequence goes on from JANBXA010000600.1 coordinate 39,879,219, forward strand.
CTCCTGGAACCAAATAAAATTGATTGTAGAGAAATGTGATGATTTTATAAATCAAAATTCTAGAATCAAATTTTTAGAGAACAAATAACCCAGTTTATATGTTTATTGGTAATGACATATTGCTCATATGTCAGTGTGAATAAAGGAGAAGTATGACTGAAATTAAAAGAGATAAACATAACCTTATACAGGAAAATAAAACAAGATGCAAATTTGGTAGCATATATCTAAGAAAAAGGGTTTGTAATCATTCTATTTAAGCAAGAAAAATCAGTGATTTAAGGACACAAGAGAATAAGCTCCATATAACTTTGTGCACATGGGCGACATACTATATAGCAGAAGCATTCTATATCTCCAAGAAAAAATGCTCAGAGGCAGAGAGTAAAGTTTCCCAGAATGACAGAAAAGTGACCTTTGGAATTCCCAAAAGAAATCAAGTATCTGTCATTGAAACCAGGCAAGCCATATTCCATGAGCTTAGAAACAAAAGACATTTTACCATTAGCTAAAGGTGATCACAGATATTTGAAATCAATCCAACAATTTTGTTGGATTTTAGTATTACTTACTATAGCACCCCAGGGAAACCATAGAATCTGTTTGTGGAGTGTTTCCCCAAGAAAACTCTTTCCAAATGTTATAATGCATAATGCATAGAATAGAGAGTATTCTGGATTCTCCTTACCCTAATGTGCTAGAAAATAATTCCACAATATTGGCAAATAAATGATTTATTTAATGTAAATGTTCACATCTGTTTGCAGAGTAATGCTGACATTTTCTGTTATGAAAAAAGTAAAGCTTATGAAATAAATATCCACAGGTATTTATAGCCTTTAATTTATCTTAATTAACAAGCCCCTTTACCTATCAGCTTGAAACAGGAAATATTGCCATGATGCAAATTTTCAGAATGGTAAATAAGAATAATAGATAAATTAGAGGGATAGACACCTTTGTCAAAAATAAAAGCTACATTAAAAATCAGTTTAATTCCTTTAACAGCTTCAGTTTACTTTTCAAGAAATGAGGAACTCTGAAACAGTTATCTGACAATGTCTGTCTGTGTCTGGCATCAAGACTTACAAACTCATTTCAATGAATCCTATGGCACAGGACCATAAATAGAAACCCGGTTTTCTTAATGTTTCCACCCAGTGATTATTAATGCCATGCAATTCAAAGGTAAAATATAAAGATTCATTTATCCAATAGTGAAACCTTTGACACACACCTTTTAGGGACTGGCCCCTGATCCCAAGAATTAAGTTGTAGTCAACTTAATTCTTAACACACATAATTAATAACACACATAAATGCAAAAATAGGTCCCCAAATAACCTAACTTTCCCACAACTAACAAGTTTTGTTATTTTGGAAATCCTTTACTGAGGCTATCCATGTAAAACATGTACCTCTGTTTGAACTTCTATATGGTTTTGCCAGACTTTTGTGTCATTGCCTATGGTGACCATACGATTGAACCTCATAAAATTGAGCTGAACAAAATCTAGTCTATTTTGTAAAACCAAATGGTATAAGTTAATTGTTGACTTAAGCATCTAACAGATATCAAGATCAAATAAACATAATAGTATTTGAAAGTTTAATATCCAAGGATAAAGCTATGTTTCCATTAAATCTTTACTGTGTCTTCCCCTTAGAGCCAAACTGTTACTGATTGTTTTGCCAGTGCCTATTTCTAATACATCAAATATGAAGGAATTTTAAGAGACTTTATAAGCAACTATGTTCCTCCAAATATAAGGTATATATATATATATATATATATATATATATATATATATATATATATATACTAAAGATTAACATGCATGATAACTGCCAAATCTGGTTTATGAATTTTCAGAAAAAATATAGTTTGGGCAAAACAGTCTATTTGTGGTTTCTAATATTATAATAAGGTGGAAATATACTCTCTTGAAACCCTTGAGATGTGGCAGGCCCGTAAATACTTATGCTCCTTAGGTTCATTAGTGAAGCAGGAAAGTATCCATTTTCTCTTAAGCTGTACAACTGTCACTGTGAGATGAGAATAGCCTGTTGTACTCTACCAATTTAATTCATGGTGCATAGTGGATAAAAACAGCTGGAATAAGAGAAGATCTGAGTAGTGGAAATCCTTTAAAGGGTAAAGGTAGATAGACAGATATCTACAAGATAGATAGTTGGATAGATAGATGATAGATAAATAGATGATGGGTAAAGATAGACAGATAGGAGATTGATAGACAAGAGATAAACAAACAGGACTAATTTATCCTGTTTATCATAAATCATGAATGTAATTCATTAGATGCTGTCTAACAAATGCCCCATCTTCAAATTCTTCCCTATAAAATGAAGCTCATTTTGTTGTTCCACTCTTAGAGAGAAAATGTCAATTGAGGTCCAAAAGACCATTTGAAATTAGTCACAAAAGTCATAATCATAATTCAATTTAGCTAAGAATTTTTCACAGGATAGACAAAACCATACACATATATGGATTTTCTTCCTAGACGCCTTACCTTAATAAAAATAAACACTTACATAGACATGTTTTTACCCTTCTTATCCTTAACGCATAGGGAAATGAGACAGGTTACATTGAACTGTGCCTGGAATGACTAGCCCCTCTTTCGTTGTCAAAGGAAGCTGAATAGGTTTTCTGTTATTTGCATCCAAAACAGCCTTCCTACACTAGAAAAAGTATTGCATTCAACTTCTTGAACAACATAGTTATTCAATTTATTTAAATAACTTGAATAATTTATCATTTGATCATGTTTTGAAAAATGTTAAGAAAAAGCAATTATAACTCTTCATTTGAAATATTTACCCCTTCAATATTTTTCTGTTGTTGCAGCGTCATACTCTGTAGACTAAGCTGATCTACATCATGGTGTAGCCTTGAATTCAAAGAAATCCTCAAGGCTTAGCCTCCTGAATGATGAAATTACAAGTATGAGCAATCTATCACATCAACAACTATTTTATTTTTTACAAACTGAGACACAATTTAAATAGAGTAAAATGTACTCATGGTAATTTTTTAAAATCTGATAAGTTTTAACAGATATAAGTAATCCCTAATAAGATGAAATTTGGTCATCACATCTAGGAAGTTCCAACTGGCATTCCTTTTTCAAATCTGTGTTGTACCCAGGGGCTACTACACTACTGATATGGTTTATAATACCTCTAACTACTTCTTGATAAATCGAAAAATTCAGTGTTTATTCTTCTGTCTGGATTCCTTCAAGAAATACAATGTAGGTATAATTCACACACGTGGTGTCATATGTCTAAGTTTTTGAGAAGTGTTTCATTATGCAAACACGCCATAATTTGTTTATAATTTACTTGGTGAACAACTGGTTGTTTTTGTTTGTTCGTCTCTACTATAAAGAAAGCTGCTATACACAAATGTCTGACAGTGTTTTGATTAAAATGTTTCTGGTTTTCTTAGGTAAATAGCTAAGAGTAGAATGCTGAGCAATATAAATAGCATGTGTTAACTGCATAAGAAAATGATAAAATACTTTTCCAATTGACAAGTCACTTCATTCAGCCTGTAGTCACAAGGCTTGGGTTATTTGATTTCTTCTCCATAATCAATTCACTAAATGTTAGCATGTAGTGACTCGGATTTTCTATTTAATATATATTTATCTAGTAAGATATCCTGAACACTTTTTACAATTTTATTGAACATTGACAAATCTTGCTTTCTGAATAGTCAGTTCAAGTATTTTTCTCACTGTATTTAGGATGTTTGTCTTATCTTTAATTATATAGTATTATTTAAGCACTTTATGTAAGATATTTGTTAATTGTATATAATATCAAAAGTCATAGTCCCTGATGCATGTCTTATATTTGTTTCTTTAAAGAAAATATCATTCATAGATAGATAGACAAGTAGATGAACAATTCTTTAAGTATATTCATTAAGTTACCATTTCATACATTTGTGGTTTTTACTTCCCTCTATTTAATAAATAACAACATGCTGGTGAGTATATTATAGGACTGATTACTCTTAGCATACTTTGGTAACTTTGAGTAAGAAAAGTAATTGATTTGTGTGCTACAAAGGATGTATTTTGAATATCGATATGCAATTCATTTTACCAGCAAAGATGGTAGAAGAATTCTTTTCAACCACTGAATAATTGGCATGTCCCTATCTGAAATCAGTGGATCTGGTTATCCAATTTTCTTATCTGACATTAATAGCATAATATTTTCTTCTATGCCTTGTAACAAAAAATATTGCAATAAGATAATATGAATCTTGAAATGTTGACCTTTGCTTTCAAGATTATTTTGATGCTATGGATTCTTTGCACTTTATATGAATTTCAGAAAGACTTAGACAGTTGCTCAAAAATGAATATTCTATATTTATTATTTATATTTAATATTAGCAATTTATTTTTAGACAGGTCTATGCATATTTATTTATTATATGTATTTATTATATTTCCTATTTTACATACCAATCCCATTTCCCTCTACCTCCTTCCCTCCCACTCCTTCCCCTACTCCCTGACCACCCTCCCATCCCATCCCCCCACTCCACAGAGATGATGATGCCTTCCAGGAAGGATCATCAAAATCTTTCAAGTCATTAGGAGTAGGTCCTTGGCCCTCACTCTTGCGTCTAGCCTAAGAGAGTATCCCTCAGTGGGGAATGTGCTCCTAAAGTCCTTTTGTGCACCAGAATACATCCTGGTTTCACTGTCAGAGGTCCCTTAGAGTGCCCGTGTCTTCTAACTGAGACCCATGTTCTGGTGAACTGGGTCAGTCCTATTTTGGTTTCTCAGCTATCAATCTTGTGGGGTTCATGAGCTCCCACTTGTTTAGGTCAGCTGTTTCTGTAGCCTGGTCTTGACCCTATTTGCTTAACACTTCTCCCTCTCTGCAACTGGATCCCAGGTGTTTGGTTAAATGTTCAGTTGTGGGTGTCTGGTTATGTTTCCCACAGCTACTAGATAAGGGTCCTATGATGGCATATAAGTTAGTTATCAAACTCATTCTCAGGGAATGACATTCAAGGTAGCCTTTCCACTGTTGCTCAGATTGTTAGTTGGGGTCATCCTTGTAGATCTCTGGACATTTATCAGAGTCAGTTTTCTTTTAAACCCTATAATGGCTCCCTCTATTATGGTATCTTTTTGTGTTTTTATGTATTTATTTATTTATTTATTTATTTATTTATTTATTTATTGCTCTTGTCGATTCATTCATTCCCTCATTCTTTCCTGTCCCACATATTCTCCTCTCCTTCCCTTCCCTTCCTCCTAACTCCCTCTCCACTCATTGCCCACCCTACACACACTCCCAATATGCTCGGGAAATCTTGTTCCTTTCCCCTTTGTGAGGGGCCTTGTATGAATCTTTTAGGTTCCTCCTTGTATACTAGTTTCTCTGGCGGTGTGAATTATAGGCTGCTGATCCTTTGTTCTATGTCTAAAATCCATATATGAGTGAGTGTATACCATGTTCATCCTTTTGTGAATGTTCTAAATCACTCAAAATGATTTCTTCAAGTTCCATCCATTTGCCTGCAAATTTCAAGATTTCATTGCTTTTTTCTGCTGAGTAAATGTTACACATATTCTCTATCTATTCTTCAGTAGAGGGGCATCTAGGTTTCTTCCAGGTTCTTGCTATTAAATATAATGCTGCCATGAACACAGTTAAACAGATGTCTTATTGCATGGATATGTATCATTTGGTATATACCTAATAGTGGAATTGTCGACCCAGTGGTTTGACTCATTCCCATTTTCTTGAGGAAATGCCATACCGATCTCTAAAATGGCTGTACATGTTTGCACTCCCACCAGCAGTTGGAAGAGTGTTCCCCATTCTCCTTATCCTTTCCAGCATAAGCTGCCATTGGTATTTCTAATTTTAGCCATTTTGACTAGAGTAAGATGGTATCTCAGAATTGTTTTGATTTGCATTTCCCTGATGGCTAAAGATGTTGAGCACTTTCTTAAGTTACTTTCAGCCATTTTGGTTTCCTCTATTCAGAATTCTCTCTTCAGTTCTGTACCCCACTCTTTAATGGAATTATTTGGTGTTTTGGTGAATAGTTTCTTGAGTTCTTCGTATAGTTTGGAGATCAGCCCTCTGTCAGATGTGGGGTAGGTAAAGATCTTTTCCCAGTCTCTTGGCTGCCATTTGGTCTTGTTGACTGTGTCCTTTCCCTTACAGAAGCTTATCAGTTTGAAGAGGTCCCATTTATTAATTGTTGATCTCAGTGTCTCAATATACTGGAGTTATATTCAGGGAGCTGTCTCCTGTACCAATTTGTTCAAGGCTACTTCCCACATTTTCTTCTAAGAGGTTTAGTGTTATTGTGGATTTATCTTGAAGTCTTTGATCTAGTACAAAAATTTAAGATTTTTTTTTAACATTTTGACAATTATAAACTGTAGCAGAAATAATAAAAACATACAAACAGATATTAGATTCAAGCTGAATTTAAAGGAGCAAAGCAGCTGAGTCACCAGAGAGCTTTTTCCTCTACGAAGGTTGGGGCAATCCAGTGCTACTTGAGGAAGGATACAAATTACCTAAGACTGAATGTCAGCTCTGAGACCCAGTTCCTGTCTTACATACCTCTAGTATTAAAGGTGTGCACCAACACCAGCCACCTTCTATGGCTAAACATTATAGCTGCTGGGATTAAAGGAGTATACTACCACTGCCTGGCTGTGGCTAGCTTTGCATTCTAATCTCTAGAAAAACTTTATTAGATTATAAACAATATATCGCTATAATAAACCATAGTACTATTATATTTTTCACTAAAAGATTTTATTTAAAATCTTTTAAAGGCGGTGTTTTATGACTTTCATTATTTCAAAGATTTTATTCAATTTGTACTGACAAAGTTTCTTCATAATGATGTGAATTATTTCTTTTTCAATATCTTAAATATGCTAATACATTAAATTTAAGCTGAGTTCTTTATATTTGCACTTATTCCAACCATATGTTAAACTCACACAAGATTTCTAGTTGTTTGGGAGGGCATTATTTAATATTTTCTGCATACATATTCATGTGTACATTAGAACATTGGTTTCCATTTTTCCTTTCTGACCTCTGTGTTTTCTACTTAATTTTCTTCCATTAGACATCAAATGCAATGTATACAGTTGTAAAGAGAGACTACTCTTGCTTTTCTTTGAATGTTTGAATTCTTCAAGAAAGTCCCAAAGTTTTTACCACTTACTTTCATGATGCCTCCTCGTTTTACATCAATGCTCTTCTTCATTTTGCTGACATGTTTGTCTAGTTCGCTGAGGCTGTGCATCAAGAGTCTATAATTTTTAGTCTTAATTTCATGTCTGAAATATTAAGTAAACAATTCATAGAATAGAGAGAGAAACTTTATTATTTGCCTGTCAAATTACCATCATTTTTTATGTAATAGAGTTTCTGAGATTTTTTGCATTTAAATGGAAATTCACTAATAATTAAAAGCCTCTGATGTTGTATAATCACCAAATTAGACAGGAAAATGAAAATAGTGAAATAATAAAAATAGTTTAATTAGAAAAGTAATTACTCATTTTTTATATTTTTTAATTTAAATTAGAAACAAGTTTGTTTTATGTATCAATTTTTAATACCAGTTCCCGCACCCTCCCATCCTTCCCTGCTCCCCCCACCAACCCCCATCCCATCCTCTTTCTGCTCCCCAGGGAGGGTGAGGCCTTCCACGGGGAGTCTTCAAATTGTATCATATCATTTGGAGCAGGGTCTACGCCCTCCCCCAAGTATCTAGGCTGAAGAGAATCGCTCTAAGTGGAATGAGCTCCCAATGCCCATTCATATACTAGGGATAAATGCTGATCCACTACCAGGTCCCATAGACTGCCCAGTCCTCCAAATTAACACCCTCGTTCACGGAATCTGGGTCAGTCCATTGCTAGTTTCCCAGCTATCAGATTGAAGTCTATGATATTCTTCTTGTTCAGGTCAGCTATCTCTGTGGGTTTCTCCGGCCTGGTCTTGACCCCTTTGCTCAACACTCCTCCCTCTCTGCAAATGGATTCCAAGAGTTCAGCTCAGTGTTTAGCTGTAGGTGTCTGCTTCTGCTTCCATTAGCTACTAGATGAAAGCTCTAGGATGGCATATAAGGTTGACATCAATCTCATTATTAGAGAATGCATTTAAAGTAGCCTTTCCACTATCACTTAGATTGTAAGTTGGGATGATCTTTGTAGATCTTTGGACATTTCCCTAGTGCCAGATTTCTCTTAAAGACTATGTTGGGCTCTCTTTATTATGGTATATCTTTTCATATTCTCCTCTATTCTTTCCCTGACTCATTCTTCTTGCTCTATTAAAGGACCGAATTTTTCAGTACTTGATTAGAATTGTTAATGGCCATTGTTTTATTTATTTATTTATATTTTATTTGATCAAGAAAAATCTTCCAACTGCATGTAATATTTCAGGACCAAATCATTGTGTATATCCTATATCTGTATACACATATAAACTCTCTCTCTCTCTCTCTCACACACACACACATATGTACACATATATGTATGTATATATACATTCAGGCATGTGTATTTACACACATAGAGAAAATATTTACATGATGTGCAACAAAATGATAGCTACTATTATCATTAAGTGATATGACGCAGCACTACTCATTTTCTTTCATAAATAACTGTATTTTCTTTTCATAAAATGACCCTCAAAATGATCACAGCTTGAAGAAGTAGTTTTTATTTCACCCTGATAGAAAAACATATTAGTCTCTGGATCCGACAGCATATATTGTTAAGTTGCCATGTACATTTAATTGCATTGGTTCTTGAATTGATAGCTTAATGTCATCTGGTACAGCATCTTTCATGTTTATGCTATATAGCACACTTGTTTTTTCTTCCATGTGTACTATTAGACCTAGCAGTAAATTAAGATTTCAGTATATAATACAGAATCAAGGAATAGATGTTTATCCCAATGGCTTTTTTGTTGCCCGTTTGTATTTAAGCATATCCATATTTATAAAGTTATGAAATAGATTTTCAGTAGAAACTATTCACAACAACTGTTTCCTACATCTGATAATTTGGATTGATTGTTTCTAATGCTTATAGGTTTGGTCATCAGCTCAGTCCACTGGAAGTAATAATGGCATTAAAAGCTTCAAGAATGTTTAGCAAACATTCATTATTTCAACAATGAGTTAATATTTTTTTGGAAATATTCTCAGTGTTGAAGATGCGCTACTGAGAAGCGTAACTAAGACCTATGTTTCCACACAGCTTCTATTCCATTGAGAATAGAGTTCAGAAATAAACAAAATGATCAATTGCAATTCATTCCAAGTACTAAGAAGGAAAAAAAAGTCTTGAAATTGCTATCCTGTCTAGATGGCTTGATCAATTTAGGCCTAAGTAATGACATTTAAGAAAAATTGTGGAGGGAGAGGGAACTGGGATTGTTATACAAAATAAGAAAAATAAATTTATAAAAAAGAAAAATTGTAAGAAGAAAGTTCTGGCATGGAAAAGCATGATGGGACATTCTGGAGAAAAAGAAGCTCAAGTATATAAGGGTGGAGGTAAAAAGGGTGTCAGTGTGTTAAGACACAGAACAATTCTGGCAAGTCTGACAACTAATGAGTCATGAAGAGCCATGGAAAAGCAGTATAAGAGCTAGGTGTCGAGTGTACAATTCTAAAAGCTACTGTAGTTCCTGGCAGATTGCCTTGGGAGGTCATATAACTTCCTTGAAAATTCTTCCTATAATTGATCTCTCTCAATCCTTAATGTAAACTCCTCTTAACATTTATTTTGAAACTGCTAATATAATAGTACAAAGATGTAACAGAGCATTGTACTCATTCATGGCAGCTTTAATTAAGGGCCAAGTAACCTTTGGAATTCTGGTATTTGCTTCATTTCTCCCTGATCACCGTTAGGTACTGTGTTATAGCTGCCACGCTCAACCACAAATGTCATTTGTTGAATCCCTTCATTGTCATTTGGCCATCACATACAGATGACATCAGGAACAGGCAAAGATCAATCATAATGAGAAGCTTTCATGGGACAGTGTCATGAAAGGACTTTAAAATGTTGGAAGCATTGAAGTGAGAGGAGAGTGAAAAACTGATACTCATCAGAAGATACCCACCACCTGGAAAGTACATTTTACAAAGTGGGAGTTTGTTTACTTCTGTTTCCCATTGTGCAAAGATGCTTCAAATTATCACAGCCTTTATTACTTTAACGCTGCCCTTATAACAGATTGATAATAGTTTCTGCCACAAAACAAGTAAAAATTGATTATCTTCACAGCTCTGGAGATTATATTATGATTGTTACTCCGGTGTACGTAAGATCATCAAAATAAAATTATCACTTAGCAAAATTTTTACCAATTTGTATCATAAACAACTAGATTAAATGACTCTTAGAATCCTATAGACAGCCATTAAAATTATACTGAACTGTATATGTACATGTAATTTGGGATTTGAAGTACCTGCTGAATATCAGTATCAACCCCTTTCTAGCTGGAAAAACTATTCTAGTTGAATTTCTCTAAGTCTCATGTGTTTTATAAATAAAGATGGTGTGATGTAAAGTATTCATAGTATACAATATACTGGAATGAGGAAGGCAAGGACAACAGTGTCACATCTTCTGTTGCAAAGTGCTTGCCTCCATTCAATGCTTTAGCTTAGTGATTCATATAAGTCCAGGGTCTAAACTCTACAAAGGTTTCTTTATTCTACCTACTTTCATCTGGAATATATGTAGAGTATGCACAAAGAAGACCTTGCCCACTTGAGGAAGCTCTCTCTTATTTATGGCATTGTCTTGCTTCCACTGTCTCTGCTACACATACATAGGTAATAAATTCAAACAAGTCGTAGACATGAATGTTTTTTCTTGCAGTTCAGATGAATTAGTAACCAGTGACCCAGAAAATCTTTTTTTTTTCAGAAGATACAGAACATGGAGAAAATAGAGCTAGGGTATTTTATGGATATTGCCATTAAAGTAAAAGGAAATTGGAGACACAAAGAATCATTGGTCCAAATCAGTTGTGATACATGTCTTGGCATTTGCAAGAAGTTCTGCCTGCTTTGAGGACAGAAATGTCCCTGAACTAGGGCCTCTGATAGTGGTTTTCTTGGATTCTTGATTATAAATTATGATTCATGTTTAAATTAAGTTTCTCTGCCTTCTGTATTTTTAAAAATATTTTCTCAACCTTTCTCCCATGGCTAATAAAATTGTTTTAAATGGTATATGAGTTTAATAATCACAAGTATTGGGTATACACTATTTGCAAACTCGATTTTATGGAAGTCTCCTTTGAGTCAGTTTACTCTTTGATTTTAGCTGAGTCAGGGTATTGTAGGATGACATTATTAAGTGACTCAGAAGTCTTTTTTGTTGTTGTTGGTTTTGAGTCTTTGCTTGAATATTGTTAAAATCCTACATGCTCTCTCTAAATTTAATTCTGTTTTGCTGGTGACTGACATAACCCTGAATTAGACCTTAGATCTCAGGCACATTTTATTTTCAGAAACTTGATACTGTCCAGAAATAATATCCAGTAATCTCACTATATATTTGTTTTTATTTCTTGCTCAATATACTATATAGTTCTTTCTATGTTTATTATAGGATGACAAAATAATTCAGTTGGGACTTCTAACATTCGGCCTCAAAACAGATCTAATCTTAATAAAGTACATTTTCAATCCTCTTAACAGTGACATGGAACTTCATTCAGCTTTACCATCAGAGGATGATACTAATATAAAGTAATTATTTATCTAAGTTTTCACCATGTTTGGAGGTGTGAATATGATGATTCTTCTGTTAACCAAAATGTCATTTTATAAAATAAAATTATTCCAGGAAAGATATCAGTATGGCAGTTCCTCAGGAGAATGGGAATCTGTCTACCAAAAGATCCAGCAATTCCACTCTTAGGCATATAATCAAATGATCCACATCCATGCAACAAAGAGATCTGTTCAACTATTTTCATAGTAGCATTATTTGTAATAGTAAGGACCTGGAAGTAACCTAGATGCCCCTCAATTGAAGAATGGGTAAAGATGATTTGGTACATTTACACAATGGATTACTACTCAGCGGGAAAAAATATTAGAATCTTGAAACTCACAGGCAAATGGATGGAACATGAAGAAACCATCTTGGGTGAAGTAACCTAGTCACAAAAAGAGGAATATGGTATGTACTCACTCATATATGGACTTTATAGATAGAGAAAAGTTCACCAGCCAAGAATTCACACCACCAGGGATACTAGGATACAAGGAGGTATCTAAGAGATTCATACAAGGTCCCTCACAGACAGAAAAAGAGACAATATTTTCTGAACATACTGGGAATGGGGAGGGCAGTGAGTGGAGAGGGAGTTAGAAGAAAGAGAATAGGAGGAGAGGAGAACATGTGGGATCAGGAAGATTGAATGAGAGGATAAATAGAGGAAGCCATTATAGGGTTTAAGAGAAAACTGAGTCTAGAGAAATGTCCAGAGACCTACAAGGATGACCCCAACTCACAATCTAAAGAACAGTGGAAAGGCTACTTTAAATGTCCTTCCCTAATAATGAGATTGATAACTAACTTATATATGCTGTAATAGAGCCCTTATCTAGTAGTTGATGGAAAAAGAAGCAGACACCCACAGAAAAACACTGAGCTGAACTCCTGGAATTCAGTTGCAGAGAGGGAGGAGTGATAAGAAAAGGGGTCAAGATCTGGCTACAGAAATCCACAAAAGACAGTTGACCTGAATAAGGGGGAGCTAATGCCCCCTCAGACTGATAGCTGGAAACCAGCATTGGAATGACTCAGACCCCCAGAACATGGGTCTCAGTTAGAAGGCCTGGGAAGTTTAAGGGACCTCTGACAGTAGAACCATGATGTATCCCTGGTGCAAGAAAGTACTGTGGAAGCATACTTCCTTAGCCTAGAGGCAGGAGGGAGGGCCTAGGCCCTACTCCAAATGCCTTGACAGATTTTGATGATCCCTCCTTTAAGGCATCACCCTCCCTGTGGAGTGGTGGGGGTAATGATGGGGGAGGGGTCAGGGGCATGGTTCAGAGGGAGAGGAAACACAGATCAATATGTTAAATACGAAAAATATATATGATGGAAATCTGTCTTCCAATAAAACTATATTTATACAATCACACATATGGACACACACACACACACACACACACACACATCAATCTTATTTAAAGGTAAGTCATACCTATACAATATTGGTGAAGAATCCTTGAAACTTTTGTGAAGAAGTAATATAAATCTAACAGATCTCCACAAAACTAAAGGACATCAAATATTTTAATTAATTCTATGAGACTAGAATTTTGTTTCAAGACAAGAAACATAAATTGCAAGAAGTGACAATATCTTTTAATTTGTTTGAAATTGTTTTACCAACTCTAGAAACAAAATTAAGAATTGGCAAATGGGAGCCCCTTAAATTAAACAGTTTCTGTATAGCAAGTTATGCAGCAAAGCTAAACATTCAATGAAGAAAAAAGTGGAGAAGTATTTACTTTTGTGTTGTACATCTGGCAAGGGATTCCTATTGAACATATGAGCAATTTCAAATCTGCACACACCCATGGATCCAGTCAATAAATGGACTAGTGAATGATGAGATATTTCTTAAATGTACAGCTACATATCCTTAGCCTCCAACGTATTTCAAATTAAAACTACATCAAGATTTAATTTCTCAGTCATCATGGCTATCATTAAGAAATAAATACAACAAAAAAGTTTTTGAGGATATATCAGGATAAGAATCTCTTAGGCACCATGGGTGAAATATAAATCAGTGAACCAAGCTATAAACTAGCACTCAGGTTAACAAAAAGAATAAAACAAAACTAAAACAAAAAATTCACACTTATAACTAGAACTGATAGACTCAGGGATAGTACTCATAAGTTTTCCCAAAACAGAAATTCTTGTGCAGCAATGTTTATCACATAACTATTAGTAGGAGCTAAGTTACGGAATCTTTGTAGTCATCAGATGACTAGTTAAAAATGTGATATATAGATATATGAGAGATTTATTTAACCAGAAAGAAATTTTTTGATTTATAAGAAAATGAATGCAACTGGAATCATACTGACTGGAAAGAGTCAGTAGCTGAAAAATAAACATCAGGCATTTTTCTCTCATCTATTGATCCTAGATATTTTATAAATATGGAAAATTACACACACACACACACACACACACACAGACACACACACACACACACACATGCACACACACACATGCACATACACACATACCATACCACAGCATGGAAATAGAAGGCAGACTTGAAATTTCTGCCTTAAAGTTAGAATATTTCAATGGCCCAATTTCCTCACAAAAATCCTTGCAAGCATGCATAATGTGTTAGTAATGACTAAACGTAAAATAGAACATGAGGAAGCAGACTTTGCCAGGAGGGCAAGTTGATTTATCACTAAAAACACTTATCAATGTAATCACTATATCAGAAAATGCAACCATTTTAACTATTACAATAAATCTAAAGGAAGAATGCATCAAAATTTAATGTGTGGTCCCAATTAAAGGCAATAATTAATACAGCAGAATTTAAAATTTATTTACAACCTGTGGCTGGAATTTATTGAGCTTGAAGCGGTGACTAATGAAAAATTTCATTATGGGTCAGGCTTTATTTGTGGAAGGATAAATGTTTCTCCCAAGAAATGACAAGGATGCCTCATCACTCTACTTTTACATAATTTTATTGTGATAGTTGTATTTAGTTCTGATACAAAAATTGAAGTCATAACAAATTTGTTTATAAAAACAAAACATGTATATTGGTGCCAACCTTGTTCACCTAGGTTATCCTTGTTTAGGCAGTTATATTGAAGAGACCACAAGGGTAGAGTTTCTAACATGGAAAATGGGAATCTCATAGACAAAATTCTTCAGGTAACAAAAAATGTTCAGAATAGTACAGTGAGTGTTACCCAGGAAAGAGCCTTTCAATTGTTTATCCAATTCCAGGTAGTCAGTCCTTAAATCCTATAAATACAAGTAACATTATACAGACTGAACATGTTTTATTTATATTAGGAATATATCACAACAGTTAAAGAAACAGAAGCCAAAAATTTCAGAGAGAGCAAAGGGGTGTGTGGTACAGATTAAAGGGAAGAAAATTAAGCATAGAATGATGTTTATTTAAAAAAAAACCTCCATAACTCAATATGTAAAATCACAAGAATGATAGGTCAATATGGTAGAACAGACAAAATATTTTTATGAGTACAAAGTCAACTTAATAGACCTAATGGTGATCTCTTTAACAAACATGATAAGCATATTTTGGTCTTTAAGCAATTTATAAGAAAATAAAAGGATATCAACTTTTAAAATTTTATAGGAACCAATAAATAACTCAGTTTACATAAATAAGTGAACATGAACAAAACTTTGGCTAGATGTGACTCCTACACAGGAACATGTAAATGAGGTGAGCATCATAGCTACCAGGAAAATAAGGATCAAGGACTTTAATATGTCTCAATACAAATTTAGAATGACCATGTGGAAATATTATACATGAAATGCTAGCCAGAAGACAGAGAAATTGGATTGAACACATCCATCCACCAACATAAGTACTACCATCACCTGGATATAATTTGGAAGTGTATTGAGAATGTAAACATAATACTAGATGTTATCTATTCTTTTTACTACTAGGTATTTGTTACAACAAATGAAAACATACACACACTCCTATTTGTATATGTGTATATGAATATCAATAGCAAGCATATTTTTATCAGCCTCACACTGGAAACAAATCAAATGCACACCAATACATGAGTGGACAACAAGACAAAAGGTAACATATGACACAGTGCAATTCAACAGTCACAAAATCATGTTGACAGAGATCAAAGGTGAGTGGATTGTTATGGTCACTCAGGTGCCATATCATTAGCCAATATTTATGGTGATTGTGCAGAGATTTGGCAGTAGAGAACATTCAGAACTTAATGTGGCAATTTTGGACAATATTAGCACAAGCAGAGAGTACAGATTTCCATGTCATGTAACTTTTATTTACATATGAGTTTGTAGAAGTGAGGTGTTCTGTCACTTTGTCAGGCACATATTTTTACTAATGCACACCTGCGTGTGTGTGTGTGTGTGTGTGTGTGTGTGTGTGTGTGTGTACATCCATGTACACACACACATAATTTTGTGCTGGTATAACCATCTGTGCAGATAAATGTACACACTTATGCAATTCCATCCACATTTGTTTTTTGATACTAGTTTTTTTTCTTTGTAGATATCTCACCAGGTAGGCTCCTCTGGCTAGCCAGAATCCTTAAGGATGACCCTGCCTCCACTTTCCCAGTGTTATTCCAAGATGCCCAGGTTTAAAGGGGTTGTTAGCTTGTTTTCTTCTAACATGAGCTCTGGGAACTCAGTCTTGGTGCTTGTAAGACAATCATCTATCTAGGTCTACTCTCTGTGAAAATAAATATTTTTAGCAAAAATAAATATAAGTAAGTAAGTAAATAAATAAATAAATTTTAAAAACTAAGTTTGGGTATAGGAAGATGAAAAATAGAGAAAGTCATTGCCATACATGCTGTACATGCATGAAGGAGCAGAGTTTGGGTTAAGTTGGCCATAGTTGTTGCTTGTAATTCCAGAAATTAGAAGACAGGGAAGGAATCAGTGGTGCAAGTTGGGTAGCCACACTATCCCATACAGGTGAACTTTGGATGCAACTGAGAAACCCTACATAAATGAAAAAAGATGAATTATAAGATTTCTCAGTGTCAGTCTTATTTCCAAGTACACACACACACACACACTCATTCATACGTGTACATTCATGAGAAAATAACACACTGGTTGAAATAATACAATCAAAAACAGAAATTGATATGATTCCAGAAAGTATTCAATAGTAATGTAAAGCAGATCAGTGGTTGCCAAGAGTTTGGGTGACAAAGCAGGGCAAAGGAGAACGTAAATAACAAAGGCACTTAAGGTGACTATTGGTGCTGATAGACTCAGTCACTACTTTGACTGTGGTGGTGACAGCTGAAAACTCATCAATTGTATATTTTCAGTATTTAAAGTTTATTACACCACAGTTGCACTTGAAATATCTGATAACACAAATGCAATTATCAGCATTTGAGCTTTAAAGAAAATTAAGGTGACTTACTAAGGAATCAATAGAGCTTTGGGGGCTGGAGACACCGCTGGAAAAGAGTAGTTAAGAGCATGCACTGCCCCTGCAGAGGATCAAGTTCAGCTCCTAGCACCCATGTCTCAATTTCATAACACCTGGAACTCCAGATCAAAGGAGATCTAATACCTCTAGCTTCCAAAGTCACTTTCACTCATGTCCACACAACTATGCACAGATATACACCGGATTTGAAAATATTTTTTAAAAAAACTCTGCTTTTTCTTGAGGGAGAGAAATGGATTATGACTATAAAGGATACCCTGATTGTTTTAGGGGTCAATATTCTAATATCTCACACGGTGGTGTTTGGTCATTTTAATAAAGATATTTGCTTTACTTTATTCACTTTGTATTTTCAATTTAGTTTTTAGTGTGAGATTTAAGAATTCTTTTTTATATTTATTTTGGTTTTTTGAGACAGGGTTTCTATGTGCGTTGGATGCTGTCCTGGAACTAGCTCTTTTAGGTGAGGTTGGTCTCAAACTCACAAAGATCCACCTGCCTCTGCCTTCCATGTGCTAAGCTTAAAGGCGTGTGTCACCACCACCCAGCCAGATATTTAAGAATTTTTTTTCTTATTTTACATAACGATATATTTAAGAATTTCTTAAGCTAAAAATGTTTAAAAATCTCTTTTTCAAGTACTTGGGAAATGTGTGCTTGTTTTACCCATGTTTCCTCTTATAGTGTATATTCTGTTCATTTTCTAGACATATAAATTTTCCATCTCTGGATTATATAATTGCCTTGTTGAAAAACATAGATTTTAGTAACCTTTTCTGCATTTAACATGTTTGTTCTAGACTTACCAACAATTTTAATTCATTTAAAATGCTAATGTCTCCCAAGACCAAGTGAATAAAGTTCTGTGGTGCTACCATTTCTCTTAAATTCTACTATTTTAAATTTAGATAGTCTGAATTATAAAAGCATTGCTTACTACAAAGAATAATAAGAGAACATGAATTACATCATAATTGTTAATGTCCTATAGAGAATACAATATTACTAAGATGATTATATAAAGTTAATAAGAAACAATATCATACCATAGAATATTTAAGTACTATAGAATAGTTAACATAGTAGAATATTACATGACATCAGTTAGTGACTTGAGTTGAATTTAACCTATGACAACTATATAAAGGAGTAGGTAGATAGTGATAAACTCTGGAGTAAGACTGGTTTTGTTCAAGACAACATTTTTTTCCAAAAGTGAAAATTAAGGGGTGAAGATTTATGTGTAAATAACTCCTGGGTCTAGAATATCCCCATATGTGTATTTATAAGTTGCTCAGTAGGTGCTACAACCTTAACCGTCACCTTAACCTACCCTTGCTACATTCTCCAAAATCACTCCAAATCATGAAGATAATAAAGGATAGAGTTATAAGAAATGGGGTTTTTCTTTATTACTACAATCTCTCTACTTTGATTGCTGTCACTAACAAATCAAGTGAGAGGCAATAAAATGAGGTGATGTATTCTATGTACCTGGCTCACAGGTTCTTCAATGAGATTTGCAAAGCAAATTGAATTACATCTGTTGAAGCTACACAGGCTTATCATTATAAGTATAATGGTGATGAGTAATGTGTTTTAACAAGTGTTTGTTTACATTTAAGGCCAAATGTAAAGGCAGAGTGTCTGTTGCTTATTGGAAATGTCTAAAGAGAACACTTTGGAATGACTAGCCTTTGTCCTTTGTGTATAAAAAAAAGGGACTGTGCTATAGTAGGTACAAGGAAAAATGTCCCTCATGTACCATGGAGGAAACAGGTCTGTGAGGTTGAGGGTGGGTTATGGTTGATTACCTATGGCTTCCTTTTGCAAATAGACAAGTAATAGACCTTGTCAACAAAGGATAGACCAAAGTGATGTACACAATCTCCATCTTAATTCCTTGTCAGAAAGTACCTAACACTAGGCATTTATTCTGTCCTTCCTGTCTGTACAGAAGATGTGACAAGGTCTTGAGACACCTTTGCAGTGAAAAGGTAGCCCATCATTTTGTCTCTAGTGACTCAGAATTAAATAAGGAAAACAAACTTTCATTTTCTTGTACTATTAAATGTAAAACTTTCCTCATTAAAGCACCTACAGTCCTGGATCCTTTTAATTCAGACCATGAAGGATGTGGGTCAAAATTACAATTAATTTGGACCACTACTGGTATAATACAAAGAAGACAAAGCCCCCAGTGCTCAAAATAATATAGTCTTTATTTAGTCTTCAGCATTATATACACTTTTGAATATTCAAATGTTCTATCTTTACCAAACAAGATGGTTACAAAATAACTCAGACTCTTTAAATGTAAACATATTTCCAGAACTGACTTAGCTTGTTTCTTGAGGTTATGAAGAATTTGAGAAGCAGAGAATGGAGGAGAACAAAATTCTCCAGGGAGGACACTAATCATTAAACTGAGATTTTGTGTTTGCAGAACCAAGATGTAGCTACAGGAGAATACCACTGAGGAAAATTAAGGGAGCATCAGACTGACCAATAAGTTGAGTTTCCACCCAAATTCAACTAATAAATCAAGTGAATATTTAATAAATATAAACCTACATACAGCAGGCTCTCTCCTAGGAAAGCTAGCATTTTCCCATTGTTCTGCATAACAGCCATTTTACGGGGAAGATGACAGCCAGTCTATCTTTGACTACTGGGATCAGATCAAAATGTTAGCTATGCTATCAAGCAGGGCTTCTCCTCCACAGGCTAACTGAGCTGACAATTTGCCAAAAAGAAGCATTCTTTCATATATGTATTGGCAAATATTAAGAAATTAAGTATATAGTTCAGCCAACAAAAGTAAGATAAAATCCTCCTCAGTACTTGCATCAGGAACTTTAAATTCAACATAAAATTCTTCACATGATAAATAAGCACTTCAGTAAAAGGATATCTGAGTCAGATGAATAATATGTTGACTTACTTTTAGAGGTAGGGTCATAGATATTGCTGTGATGGAGCACCATGACCAAAAGCAACTGATAGAGCAAAGAATTTATTTTGCTTATACTTCACAATCATAGTCTATCCTCACCTGAAGAAGTTACAGCAGGGATTTAAACGGGCCAGGAACCTTGAGGCAGGATGTAATGCAGAGACTATGGAAAGGTGCTGCTTACTTGCTTGCTCCCCAAGGTTTCTGCCACCTGCTTTCTACTAGAACCCAGAACTACCAAACCAAGGTTGGCAACATTCATAATGGACTTGGCTGTCCCCAATAAATCACTAATTAAGAATATACCCTAAAGCCAAATTTTATGGAGGCACTTTCTCAATTGAGATTCTTTTTTTTTTGAATGTGTGAAAGTTGATATAAAACTATTCAACACAACTCACTCCTTGTCAACTTATACACAAAAGCTTCACTTTTAAGCCACAATCTTTCCTTTCTTGCTCATCCCCAAGATTACACATTCATAAAGACATCATAATATCCATAAATCACTAATTAAGAATATACCTAAAGCTGAATCTTATGGAGATGTTTTCTCAACTGAAGTACCTACCCTCCTTTCAGATAATTCTAGCTTTCGTCAAGTTGACATACAACTATTAAGATAGTGAGACATAAATAGCTGTTACTAATTCCTGAAGCTTTGTAGGTGAAAAATACTTTGTATCTTCAGCCATAATTTTAATTGACCATTATAATAATAGTAATTGTTTCAATTTTAGAAGATTAGCTGGTACTAAGATGAAGACTAATGCTACACTTGATTGTAGATATTATTGTTATACACAAGTAAACCCCTCCAACATAATTATGTTGCTATAATTATATTTAGAATAACATACTTTAGAGATTTGTTCTTGATGAACATCACAATGAAGTGCTAATACTGCATTGTGCTATGCTATGTAATGATACACAAATGGGTGGGCTTTTATTGAAAGCCCATGAATGAAATGAAATAAAGAGAAAATTTCATTTTTGAAATGCTTCATACCATTGATGAAATAAAGAGAAAATTTTATTGTTGAAGTCTTTCATCCAACTTGTGAGTTCAAGTGCAATATTCAATTAGGAAGAAACTCAATCATACTGATAAATATCCTGTAACAGTTGTACAGAAGTATTAGCTTGAAGTACTAAACATACTCTTAATTAACTCACCACACAGAATTGTTCACTCTAGTGTTATTGTTAACTAGCACCCTTATTAATTTATTCACTGCTGCTTTGCTTTCCAGAAATTATGTATTCATCTTACATTAGATCACATATCACTGACTTTCAGATAATAACAGGTTTTGTGTGATATTTTCTATCATCAGTAATAGGATTAATACCTGACAATTACAAACTCATCAATTTATCCAACATAGGAAAGTATGATCTGAGAAGATGGTTCACTGGTTAAGCACACTTCTCAATGAAAGATGACCCAAGTTTAAATCCCAAGCAAATATGTAAAATCCAGACTGTCTAGCAGTTTCCTGTAGCCTAGAATCACAGCACTGTTACAAAACTAGACATAAAAGGTAATTTTATAGAGATGTTGTCTGTGAGCAACATGTGGAGTATATTTTCAGTCAGATGAGTTACTTAAAAAAGCATTAGCATTCAGAGTACAATTTCATATTGAAAATTTTTAACCATGTTACTTAGCAAATAAGGAGAAACATAACAATATGCCCCAAATTGGGAGAGGAAGAGGCTAAGGAGATTATGTGACTATTAATGAATCTATAGTCTTGTTTATTCAATAACACTATCAAACAAATATATGTCTTCTGTTGTTCTTTTTTTGCTGCAGCTATTATGGCCTAAGAAACACAAACACAAAAACACAAGATTCATCTCCCACGTGGAGTTTATTGAGAGAGGGGAGAGGAAAGAGAGGGGGGTAGCTGGTGGCCAACTGAAAGCGGGAGAGAGAGAGAGAGAGAGAGAGAGAGAGAGAGAGAGAGAGGAGAAGGAGCAAAAAGCAAGAGAGAAAGGCAAGAGAGAGGGAGGCGAGAGAGAGAGGAGAGGGAGAGAGAAGCAAGAGAGAGGGAGGCGAGAGAGAAAAGCAAGAGAGAGGAGCAAGAGAGAGAGGTGTGCTTGGCGAGCTTGCTTTAAAAGGGGAGCTTGCACATGCGTACCCGGTCTCTGCCCAGCCAGGTAAAAGCTAGGTAAAGCCTGATGTAGTGATTATGTGGCCATAGGCGTCCCGCCCAGAGGCGGGGTCCACAGACTACTGAGCCCCAACATCTTCCACACTTACTTTTGGTAATATGTATTTTAGAGGGTAAGTAACTTATAAGATAAAGAGGGGAAGTAATATGTATAAAAGCATGGTAAAACAGGAATCTCAAAACTGCTTAAATTTTATCCTCCAAGAAAATTTCCACACATGTATGCAATTGAGTATTTATGTTCTTAGTATTCCATTAATATATGTTACTGATTCACATATTTTAAAACAGTCTTTGTGGTGCTGAGAAATTAACCAAGGCCCTCAAGTGTGCTAGACAATTGATCTACCACTAACCAATATCTGCCCAAGTTAAATATTTTCGACAGTTTTATTTGAAATGAATTTTATTCTTTTTTCAAAAGATTAAAAGCAGAAAATGGAAATATGCAAATGGTGGAATGTCTAGTCTCAACTCCTGCTTTGTTCATTATGACTGATGTTTAAAATTTCAGTCCTAAGAAATTTTAGATTATGTTTACTGAAGTAGCTCTGTGATATATAGCATGGGTCTAAGAGATTAAGTTGCAGAGGATACAGAGATCTGCCTTCTATTGAAATAACTTGGGTAGTTCCTAGAGCTCTTCCCAAGACAGAATATCCAATATCAGTAGATAGTTTGTTGAATTTTTTTCTGTATATAGGGCAATGTGGACATGAAGATAGTCTAGACTTCCAGTAAGGGCCATTGATTCCAGTCCAGGAGTTTGTTGACTAGTGGATACTCATTCTGAAGATTTGAGTTATGACAATACTGATAAAATGGACTGGGTCTCACTTTACATCCCATAGCTACTTTCTGACTCTAGTCATGTTATTTTCCTCACTACACACCTTCCCTAAGACAGGCAAAATATAATTTTACCCCATCTTTGTTTATGTAGGCACTAAGAATTTGCTACAAGTTTTCCAAGGAAAATTGCAATAGCACATTAAATAGACAAAAGCATTACCAAAGATTTCTGGGACTGGAGAGAAAACTGGACTAGATTACACTAAAATAAGAGGCAGGAGAATTTTAAGCACTAACTGAATTAATGAGAAAAACTTGATGATGTGAAGGGGTGAGGCAATCAGTAGAAGATGCTGGGCAGACAGTTGCTCCGAGCTAGTTAAAGACTCTCTATGATTGTATCCTCTGGTTAGACTCTCCCTCAGAAACTGGGAGTAGAGAACACTAAATTATCAAATGATTATACTTCAAAAAAAAAAAAAAAAAAAAAAAAAAAAAAAGGCTTTCAGGCTCCAGAGAAATATATTCCTGTTTTAGGAAGTAAACAAGTAGCTGTAAGCTTTACACATGATTTGGTAAGGGTTAGAATGATTGTTTTTAAGTTATATATATAATAAGAAAGCTGGGAACTCTAGAATTAGAATAGAGTTAAGAATGAACCTGATGCAGATCTCTGTGAGTTTGAGTCCAGCCTGGTTTACAAGATATTCTTCCAGGACAGCTTCCAAAAGCCACAAAAGAACCTTGTCTTGAAAAACCGAAATAATGGTAATAATAATAATAATAATGAGCTTGATGATTGTTAAGACATGCACAGAGTACTGAGGTTGCCATCCACAGACCCAGTAATTTATGTTCAAATCTAAATAATCTAAACATGAGTTAGTGAAAACTTTTAGTATATAAGTAATTATAGTACTGTGATATACTATTAAGTTTTTCTTTCCTAATTACATAAAAAATAAATAAAATATATTTCCTATTTTATGTTAATACTACCCTTCTTTTTTCTTTTTCAGAAAGCCAGTCTTGTCATTTTTGTGTATTTATTGTTTTTATATAATATATTTGGATCATATTCTTTCCCCTCTTCCAATTCTTCCAAGATCTTCCTCAATTTTCTACCCATCAAACTTTATTTCTTTCCCTCTCATTCATAAAATATATAAAACAAAGAGGCAAACAAACAAACTAACTAAAAATCAAACACACCAAACCAAAGAAAGCAAACAAAGACAGTACACAAAAATCATTGAGCCCATTATATACTGTGTCATTTCAATGGAAAATACTGATATTATCAATCTACCAGTAGGTGTCAGTTACAAATAGCTTCTTGATTGGGACTGAGCTTTTGTGTTTACTCCCCCTTCTCATGCTGGTTTAGATGTATTTTCTGTGGCTTAACTGTGAAAAAAAGGAAGTATTTTTACAAAATATGGAGTATTAAAACTGGATAATGGAAGTGGAGTGCTCTATGAGATAGAACTCCAGCCATTTTATTCTGTTCTCTCTTTCTAGCTTCCTGAAATAGCTATATCCATCACAGAGAATCTAAGGTGTTGGTGAAGTTCAAACCGTACATAAAGCTTTCCCTTTGGATGTGCCTAAATATGACTCTGCCGTCAATATTCTCTACACATTGTTGAATTAAATATATATTTACTAGTATTCTTTTGGTATGAAAGATACATAGCACTGTATCAGGTGTTTTAATGGTTGTTTTCTGTTTTCTTATTATTTTTTTGGTTTTTTTGAAACCTCATTAAAGCCAGCAAAAGGACTCCAACTGCTCAGGAAAATGGCTGTTAGATCCACTTGGATGAATCTACCTACTCGTTTCCCACAGAGCTATCTCCAACAGTGTTGTTCCCAGCGTGCAATGGATCTTACTCAGATTTTTCTTAAGGATAAGATGGATCGTTGGTTGGCTGGTCCCAGTTCACTCAATAAATTTGTTTTTTTCTTATTGTTAAATAAGGTCTACTTTTTAAAATTACAATTAAAGCATTCCATCTCCACTTTACAAGGGTTACAGAAACTTACAAACTTAGGTTAGTTCTTACAGGTAGGATTTCTACATATTACCAGTTTTCAAAATATTTGTATAAATAAAATATAATGGTAGCAGGGTGTAATCAGAAAAGCCAGAGGTGCTGCTGGCACCTGGATAATTTTCTTAAGACATAATTCGTGCAAATAGACATACATTGAGTGTCTCCTTAAAAGTATCTTGCACAGACCAGACTTAGAATGATGAATATTAGATGAGAATATGTATGCTGAACAAAATAAAATGGGGTTTATATGATGATATTTGTAGGTTAATGAAATTGTACACCAGCTTCCACCAAAATAGCACTAAACTGTCCTACCATTAATCATTGCAAGTGCTTCTCCTGGAAAGCAAAATACCTGCCTCTAAAAATTCAGGGTGAGCAAATACACTATTTTGTTTGTTTTGTCTAAGGTTTGTCTCAGATAAGATTTTAATACTATATTTCTTCTTCTAAAGTCACCAAATATTAAAAGGTAAGTTTGCATCTATCATCATTTACCCCTTCGTTGAAAAAAATTCCAATATTTAAAAGAAACACACCCCAACTTGAATCAATTTTAGGAACAGCTATCATTGTTATGCTATGGCATCATTTGTGTTTTAAGACCAGGGAGAGAGCAATGATGACATGACTAAATCTCCTAATAAGTTGCTGAATTTACACCTAAAACCTAAAATCAGCTTCTTATTACTTGGATGACTACTTTTACAGCTACTTTTTACTAATCTGCTTTTAATTAAAATAGGATTATATCACTTCCCCCTTCCCTTTCATCCTTCCAGGACCTCCCAGCTACTATCCTTTGAAACTCTCCCATGTACCCCAAACCTTAAGTTAATCATCTCTGCTCCTTTAATAATTATTGTTACATACATATGTATATGGGCATTTGTGGATGAATGAATATGCACAATACATAAATACAATCGGTTGCATCTGTTTTTGTTGTTTGTGTGCATATGGTTTCAAAGCTGACTTGTCTACATTGGGTAACTGATAAGGTGTTCACCCCTGGAAAAGGCTAATTTTTCTTCTTCAGGCAACAGTGGTCTGTGGTTCTTTTTCTAATGATGGTCCTAAAATATCCATTGATACTGCTATTGTTCTCTCTTGTTTTTGCAGCCATATCTAGGAGAAAGTTTCACAGCAGGCTTTCTGGTGTTCTGGCTCTTACAATCGTACTGCTTGCTCAGTCAGAGGTGCAGGAGCTGTGCTATGAATTCTACTATCAGTGCTAAGCTCCCCACAATCTGTTGCTTTCTTCTATATACCCAGTAATGGTTTTCTGTGAGGGTGTGATTTGTCGCTGGCTTGTACACTCTTCAGCAGCATTACTTTTTTCTTTAGTTTTCTTAGACCAAATGATATTATCTGAAATAAAAGTTCTCATTTATAATGGAAGTGAATTGTGATATCAATTAAATGTTTTGCTGCCAACTGATAAGAGAGGAAAACTTGGGCATGGTGGAAAAAATCACAGCTTGAAAAAGAAAACAATAATTATGTCAATGTCAGAACCTAACCATATATTTGGCCTAACCAAAATGAAGACACATGGCTATGCTGCTTACAAATTCTGATTGATGAAATTAGGCCTTTGTGTGCAGCCAAGATTAAGGGTCACTGTTCTGTGATATTGTGATAATGGACTTCATCCTCTCTAGATATACACTGAACCTGGAGATAACCATATTATCCAATGTGGGAGAGTGAGATATACAGTGTATTCTCCCTCAACAATACTTCTGGCAAAAATGTTGTTAACCCCCTCAAGCAAAATAGGCACTGTTATTGCTGTCCTTGACCTCTTCCTTCTGCTTGAAATGCAGACATAATAGATGAAGCTATTGTAGTCATTTCCTCTGTGTTGAGAAAGGCTGAAAGGCAAAACTATTGTGATAGACACAACAAAACAGAAAAATAAAAACAATCTGTGGTCCCCATTACATTGTCATTAGCTGAGTCAATGCCAGAGATAATGGCAACATCCATATTTCCAGGGAAGTCAGAGCAGGAAATAAGGAAAAACTCTTGAGGCAGAAATACAGGCCTTGCAGGACAGTGGTTAACTGGCTTGCTCCCCTGGCTTGTTTTACTTGCTTGTTTTAAACAATACAATACTACCAGCCTAAGTATAGCACTACTTTTAGTGACCTGGGCCTTCACTCATCAATCATAAATGAAGAAAATGCTGAAAAGGCTTGCACATTAACCAATCTGATAGGAGCATATTTTCAATTGAAGTCTTTCTTACTAAATGAAAATAGTGTATATCATGTCAATATAAAACTAATCAACATTTGTAATATACATAGTATAATTTCCATCCAAAACAATAAAGTATGCTGGGGAGATGGGTGAGTAGGTATTAAATGTGCATCAAAGAAGGTGCAAAGCAAAGTAGACACCCAAAGTTGTTCTCTGACCTCTGGATGTTCACAATAGCACAAGAAAACTAACATTCACACATGACCACTTATCTATATATATGCACATCAAATGCATATGCAAGTTTTTTGATATTATACTATAATTGAAATATTTCTCTCTTCTCTTTCCTCTCTGCAAACCCTTAAATATACTCCTCTCATCTATCCTTCAAATTCTTTGCCTCTTATTTTATTTATTCTTATTATACACACATATATGTATATAACATATATTCCAAAACAACCTCTTCAGTCCACATAATGTTATGTGTACTATGTGTACATATGTTTTCAGGGCCTTTGACAGCTAATTAGTGTCCTCTTTCCTGTATAAAATGCTATGCAAATGTAAGGAGATATCATTCTTGTAGCAAGGGAATAGATTCTTCTTGGCTGCATAAATATAAATACTGGAGAAAAACAATCCCTAGCTAAAATGTAAAGGTTTTGTATTCCCTTGAGAAGTAAGGAGGAATTCTACTGGTGTCCTCCAAGAATTTCACCATCATGCTCATGTTCAATTCATCCATGATGGAGAGTTTAAATGGCTATGTGTCCTCTTATGGACAATGCTTAAAATGAAACCCTAAGGCTTGGAGGGTTGTTTTCTATAAAATATTAATATTTTCTGCCCAATTTTTCACATTGTTATCAGTTCCTCAAAAATACAGAAATATGATAAATGCTACAAAAACAGTTTTCTCAGTAAAGACATCAAAGTGATTCAAAGTGAATGCAGAGCAATGAACCAAGGAGAGATGTATATAAACAGATAAAAGGATTAAGAGCCAAGTATAATGGAACAGTAACTCTTCCAAATGCATTGTTGTCTTTCTTAATTCTTCTCGCATTTTTGTGACAGATGAACCTTTATGAAGTTCATAATGGCTAGATATTTTTTTAGAAATTCCTTAGTGCATCATCTACTTTAGAGTAATATTCTGTAACCATATGAACTACTTTTCTCTAACCTGTAGTGTGGCTATATACTGAACCAAAGCTCTTACTCACAGCAATGAAAAAGATGGTCTAGATATGTTGGATAAACTCTGATAGACTAAGCAGCACATGAGCAGCTAAACAGCCAGTAAGAAAAGAGGTATGCTTTCATATTCTGTGCCTCCCTGCTTCCTCCCTCCCTCTCTTCTTTCTTTCTCCTCTTCCCTGCTCCTGCTTTCTCTCTACATAAATGTAATCCATGTCTCCCCTTTCAGCTCACTGATACTGAAAATAATATGATTCCTTATACTGATTTATGTTAATATAGCACTTCAAATTAAACTACACCATGAAAATTCAAAATAAAACTAATAGCAGCAACTGAAAATGAACACAGATACATTTTCCTCAAAATTCAGTTAAGCAATAGTTATCCTGATAAGGAACCAAGGCTATCAAAGAACACCTAGATATTTTCATTGGTTTTGATTTCAATGGTGGTTTGAAGATTTTACTTTTTAGGCAAGAAATCACCATATTTCTGAGAAAATGTGATTGAAGCAAATAAGAAAATATTACATATGAACTGTATCCTGAAGCTGTTTAGTCCAAAATAAACACACAGAAGCTTATATTAATTATAAACTATTTGGCACATGGCTCAAGTTTCTTATTGGCTAGCTCTCTTTTAATTACTAACCAATTTCTATTAATCTGTGTATCTCCATGTGTTCTTGGCTTACCAGCGACAGCCAGACCTCTTGCTTCCCCAGCAACTACATGGCATCCCTCTAACTCCACTTCCTACCTTTATCTTATTTGGATTTCCCACCTGGCTAAACCCTGCCTGCCCATTGGCCAAAACAGCTTTATTCATCGACCAATAAGAGAAACATACATCCACAGCATACAAAAGGACAACTACCATCAGCAACTGATAGGGAGTAAAGGTGGATCAAGTTGAGAACACAATGGAGGTCAAGGTGTGAGCCCCACCAAGATGTGAGTTCAGCTTTGGTATGAGCCCATCACTCATCCTTCAAATCTAGTGCATTAAGTTTGCCTTCAGTTAAATAAAGGATGTTTAATTTATTTCATGAATGAATACAACTTTATTTTATGTTTATTATTACCCCTAAGAAGCTTGGAGTGAATACTAACAGGAGGGGATATAGAACCCTAACAGGAAGGGAAGGACTGGAGACAATAATTAGGTTGTGTTATATGAGAAAGTATGTTTTCACTTAAATGATAAAAATATTCAAATATATATTAAAATTAACTGAGCAAAATCAAAGTCAAATCATAAATATATCTAAAAGATTAAAGCCACATCAGAGTATTGAAAGCAAATGGGAGAACAGGTTCTGTGAGGCTGTTCAGTGAGTTGTGGCTTGACTTTGGTCTCCTCACTTACAATAGCCAATTACTGTCTATGAAGCACTCTTCTCCAGCAGGCAACATCATCAACCATGTGTTGTTCTTTTGCTGCAGCTATTGCCTAAGAAACACAAACACGAGACTCAGTGCCCGCATAGAGTTTATTGAGAGAGGAGAGAGGAAAAGGGGGGTAGCTGGTGGCCAACAAAAGTGGGAGGGGGAAGAGAGAGAGAAAGAGAGAGAGAGAGAGAGAGAGAGAGAGAGAGAGAGAGAGAGAGAGAGAGGGAGAGGGAGAGGGAGAGGGAGAGAGAAAGAGAAAGAGAGAAAGAGCAGGAGCAAGAGAGAGGTGTACTTGCTTCAAAAGGGGGGTTTGCGCATGCTTAACCGGGTCCTCTATAGAGCCAGGTAAAGGCTTGAACAGCTAGGTAAATCCTGACATAGTGATTACGTGGCCATAGGCATCCCACCCATCAGAGGCGGGGTTCACAGATTGCTGAGCCCCCCAACACCATGTTACTGCGGACTTGGTCCTGTCATATGACATCAGAGTTTACTGTGTGCACTAAACATGACTGGTGAGTGAATGAAATATTCTTCTCACATAACCTGGAGACCTGTTCCAAGTATATGCAGGCTTGTAGAAATGAGTTCAAATCAGCTGAAAATGTCGCATTTGTTAAAATTTTGATGCCTGATATCTACCCAGTTTTGTAAGCATGACAACTGTAATATCAGCCAATTAGAAATAAAAAGGTCTGGCTCCCCTACTGTATCTGAGCTGTAATTCACAGAGTAATTACAGGAGCAACAGTGTAAACATCTAGCTAACAAGCTTCTGCAGGGTGAAGCCTTTATTACTTTGCTTGTGGCAAAGTCTCAAGAAAAAAATCTGACAATGAATTAGATGTGTTCTGTGGTTGAATTAATACAACTATATGAAGCTATAATTCTACCTATGGAATAAAATGTTCTTTCATTCACATCCTGTGACACTTTACCAATTTTGCATGTGACTGAAAACTATGACTTTAGGTAAAGCAGCGACACGTTAGAGATCCATATCTTCTGCTACTTCACCTCCAGAAGGTCTTGATTAAAGCAAATAATCTTTACTTGATGTCAGAAGTCATAAAACTTGTGGGGGTAGACAAAGGACATTGAGCCATATCCTGTAACACTTCTGAAAGTAAGGTCACATGATTATTACTAAATTGGTTAAGAAACAGAGTTCAGGATTGGAAGGTATGTAATCTATCTTAAATCCTCATAAACAGAGTTTGGCCCTGAACCTTCTGCTTCTATTGTGTGGAACAATTTGAGGAGTGTTGGTATTAGCTGTTTGAATTAGTGTTATAATACTACACTATAACTATCAGGGCCTTTTTTGTTTGTTTGTTTGTTTGTTTAGGAGACTTTTGATGACTGCTTCTATTTCATTAGGGGTTGTGGGTCTATTTAGATTACTCATCTGATCTTGATTAAATTTTGGTAAGTGATATCTATCCAGAAAACTGTTCATTTTCATTAAATATTTGAATTTTGTGGAGTACAGGTTTTTAATGTCTGACCTAGGAATCTCTAGATTTCCTCAATATCTGTTGTATATCCTCCTTTTCATTTCTGAGTTGGCTAATTTGCTAATTTTCTCTCTCTGCCTCTTGGTTAGTTTGGATAAAGGTTTATCTATCTTTGTTATTTTCTAGAAGAACCAAATCTTTGTTACATTGAGTCTTTGTGTTGTTTTCCTGGTTCCTACTTTATTGATTTTATTCCTCAATTTTATTATTTCTCTGCATCTACTGCTCTGGTGTGAGTTTGCTTCTTTTTGTTCTAGAGCTTTTAGTTGTGCTGTTAGTTTTCCAATGTGACTAATTTCTAGTTGTTTTTTTTTTTTTAATGTGTACACTTAGTGCTATGAACTTTCATCTTAGCACTGCTTTCAAAGTGTCCCATAAGTTTGGATATGTTGCATTTTTCTTCTCATAGAATTCTAGGAAGTCTTTAATTTCTTTCTTTATTTCATCCTTGACCCAGAAATCGTGCAATTGTGCACTGTTCAGTTTCCATGAGTGTGTAGAGTTTCTACAATTTGTGTTATTGTTGGCTTCTAACTTTAAAGAATGATGATCTGATAACTCATAGGATGTTATTCCAATTTATTTTTTTAATCTGTTTAGTTTTTCTACATTGTGGAGTATGTGGTCAATTTTAGAGAAAGTTCCATGTGATACTAAGAAGAAGGTATGTTGTATTTTGTTTGGATGGGGGTGTTCTATAGATGTCTGTTAAACCCATTTAAGTCATAACTTCTGTTAGTTCTTTTGTTTGTTGTTAAGTTTCTGTGTGGTAGTGTTGTCTAGTGGTGAGAGTGGGATGTTGAAGTAACTCTCCCACTATAAGTGTGTTAGGTTTTACATGAGATTTGAGTTTCTTTTTTTTTTTTTTTTTTTTCATGATTGTGGGCACATTAGCATTTCGGGCTTAGATGTTCAGAATTGAGACTTTGTAATATTGTATTTCTCCTGTGATGAATATGAAATGACCTTCATCTCTTTTGACTGATTTTAATTTGAAGTCTAATTTGTTAGATATTAGTATAGCTCCATCAGAGTGTTTCTTGAGTCCATTTGATTGAAAAAAATTTACCAACCCTTAACTCTGAGGTAACTTCTGTCTTTGAAGTTGAGGTATATTTCTTGTATGTAGCAGAAGGATGTATTCTATCTTTGTATCCATTCTGTTAGCCTTTGTCTTTAACAGGGAGTTAAGTCCATTAATATTGAGGGAAATTAAGGACCATTAATTGTTAATCCTTGCTTGTTTTGTATTAGTTGTTATTGGTGGTACTGCGTATAGATATAATCTCCTTTCTCTTTTGGCATTTGTTAAAATGCAATTATCTATTTCCTATTTTCCTTGAGTGTAGTTAACTTCCTTAGGATGGACTTTTCCTTCCAGTATTTTCTGTAGGGCTGGATTAGTGGATATGTATTATGTAAATCTGGTTCTATCATGGAATATCTTGTATTCTTCATCTATAATGATTAAAAACTTTGCTGGGTATAGTAGTCTGTGCTGGCATCAGTCGTCTCTTAGTGTTAGCTGAATGTCCAGGACCTTCTAGTGTAACTATGACAAGTTTCCCTTTATATATTGTTTGGCAATTTTCCTTTGCTGCTCTTAATAGTCTTTCTTTATTCTGTTTAATTTTTTAATTATTATGTGGCAAGGGAATTTTTTTTGTTTTTGTGATCCACTCAATTTGTTGTTCTGTAAGCTTCTTGTTCTTTCATTGGTATGACTTTCTTTAGGTTGGAAAAGTTTTCTTCTATGATTTGTTGAATATGTTTTCTGCACCTTTGAGTTGGGTTTATTTGCCTTCTTCTATACCAATTATACATAGATTTGGCCTTTTTACAAGGGATTTGTTGGACTTAATGTTTTCTTTGGTCCATGAGTATATAAACCAGATTCTCCCAGAGTATCTTCAACTCCTGAGATTCTCTCTTCCATCGCTTGTATTGTGTTGGTTATACTTGCATCTGTAGTTGCTGATCATTTACACAGCTTTTCTATTTCTAACATTCCAACATTGTTTTTATTTTCTTGTCTCTATTTCAGCTGTCAACCTTGCACTATTTGTATTGTTTCTTGCAATTTTTGATTTGTATATTCTTCCATTTCTATAAAGGATTTTCTCAATTCTTCTTTTAGGGTCTCTATCATTTTCATGAAGTTGTTTTTAAGGTCATTCTTTTCTGCTTTGTGTGTGTTCGGATGTCTAGGTTTTGCTGGGGTAGAGTCCCTAGAATCTGGTGTTTTCATATTGGTTTTTCTGCTGTTGAATGTGCTCTTATGTTGTCATCTTCCTATCCCTTCTTCCAGTGGATTCATGTGGGGTCTCTTCCTCTAATGGTAGGTATGTATCAAAAGCTTTCTTCTGGTGGGTACAAGCAGGTCCAATATTCTAATGGGTGCAGGCAGGTCAGTAAGACTCCTTCTCCCAGTTGGTTGAGGCGGCTTTAGCACCTCTATGTTGCAGACTCTGGATTACTTGATCCGCAGGAAGTAAGTGAGCCTACCCACAGTCCCTGGGCCAGGAGATCCCAAAAAGGGCAAGTAGAAGTTGGGCAGGAGACAGGGATCCATGCACACTTCTTCCCTGAGTGGTGGAGGGTTAACCTGTGTGTCCTTTTTTTCTGTTATTCCTGGATATATTTTAGGGATTTAGTTGTTTGTTATTTGGGTTTTTATTCATTCCTTTATTCCTTTGTATTTTCCTGAATTAAGAAGAAAAGATTGATTCATTTCTTCTTTAATGAGCTCTAAAATATTCATATAGGCAGTTTTAAGTTCTTTCATTTATGTTTCTGTCATGTGCTTCTGCCTATAAGGGTAAGGATTCTGGGCTGTATAGGAGACACATTTCCTTGACTGTTATTCATTGTGTGTTTATACTGGTCTTTAGGAAACTGGAGTTAGGATGATTACAGGTCTATGTGCAGATTCTGGGTGTTTTTGTTTTTTGTGTTGTTTGTAGGATTTTTGTTTATTGGGTTTATTTTTGTTGTTGTTTGCTTTTGTTCTGGTAAGTATTTTGTTCTTTGGTTTTTGTTTCCTTTTTAGATTTTATGAGAGTGTGATGGTTGTTTGTAGACTGTTAGGAAATTTTCCGTGAACCTGATAGGTCTGGATACTAGGGATCCAGGTCAAATGAGTTTCTGGGTATTGAGAGCCAACACTTAGGGCTTAGATTAGGATTCTGAGGGATTCTAAGCGGGGGAGGAAAACAGAATATTCAACCAACATCTGCTTATTTAGTCTGCTTGGAAAGAGGATAGGAGTGAAGACATATCACCTCAGAGGATTTGTTATTGAACTTGGAATGAGACTGGGGGATTCGGTCTCAAGGAATAGATTGGACAGGAAATATCTACAGGTAGCCTACCTTCTATAGCAGTATTGGCCTTTTGGTTAGCATGATTTGGGGAGCTGAGATAAATCAACAAGTGGTAGGAGCTAGTCTAGGAGAAGAAGAGCTGGAAGATTGCAGAAGATGGTGGCAAGGGACAGGGGAGGCTAATGCAGATATCATTTGTAGAGCTTGTAGTGTGACTGGAGGAACAGGGGGAACAATAACGATATGTGGGCAGCCTGCCTGGTTCCCTGGGAGAAGTCAAAAAAGATACTTCCATTATTTGGTGAAGACCACATTCTTTTAAGGAGAAAAGGACATGGAAGCAGTTACATTTTCTCACAGCATTCTTCATTCTGAGAGGCATTAGATAAATATAATTAGTAATGACAAAATGTGCAGACTCCATGTTTATATATTATATAATAAAATATTAATTGACCAATTTACATACCAGAAATATCTTATGGAAAAGAAATTTGAGAACTCTTCGGGTTTTAATTCAGACAGAGATAAACACCTTCTTAAATTAAAACATACTGGTTGCAAGGACAGTTAAAATGACCTCATGAAGAGAATTCTACAGTGGAAATTTGTTTATACTAGATACCACAGACTCATCAAATTAAACTTATATTTTGTTGTGAGCCTTAGCCTTGGCTGAGTCATCTATCTCTACAGCCCTCATTACAAAAGAAGGTATTATAAACTGTGAAACAGTAGTTACCGATAATTGTAGGCTGCAATGTATATCCTGGATTTCAAATCCAAACTCTCTGAAAGACTGTAGCACAAAAATAAAAGACCCAGAGACTGATATTGTGGTTCAAGCTTCAAACTGAAGATCAGAGCAGAAAAGTATCCAGACACTAGCTCTTACCTCTTCCACAGACTGAAAGGCTCCACCAAACCTCAGATTGCATTCCCAGAATGCTATGCTATCCTTAAGGTGGCTAGAGAATCCTGAAACTGATTACTGAAGACACTGCTCCTATCTTTTATACTGCCCTAGTGCTGGGATTAAACGTGTGAGCTCTTTTACTCTTTTAGACTGATTCACACTGTTGTGTAGCCTTGGGTAGCCTTGAACTCAGAGACATTCATCAGCCTTTGTCTCCTCCTGAGTCCTGGGATAAAAGGTGTGTACCACCACTGCCTGATCTCTGTAGCTTGAGGCTGACTTTGCTTTCTGAATCCTCAGACAAGCTTTAATAAAGCATAAGTAACATAACAACATACAAGCACAACAAGTATTCTTAAGTACTCACTGAACAGTCTTTCTCACATGTAAAATTTATTTGACATTTTGAGGTTAAGGTGCTAGCACAACTGGATACTGGCTTGTAGAAGACTACAGATAGAGCTATATCTATCACCATGCACAAAACTTAAGTTCAAATGGATCAAAGACCTCAACATAAACACTGCCACACTGAACCTCTTAGAACTGAGAGGTACCATTGAACAACTGGTACAGGAGACCACTTCATGAACATAACACCAGTAGCACAGATGCTGAGATCTACATTTAATAAATGGGATCTCCTGAAACTGAGAAACTTCTGTAAGGCAAAGGAAAATGGGAATCAGTCTACCACAAGATCCAGCAAATACACTCTTAGGCATGTACCCAAAAGATGCACATTCATGCAACAAAGACTTCTGTTCAACTATGTTCATAGCAGCATTATTTTTAGTAGCCAGAACCTGGAAGCAACCAAGATGTCCCTCAACTGAAGAATGGATAAAGAAAATGTGCTACATTTACACAATAGAGTACTACTCAGTGGGAAGAAAAATGGAAACTTGAAATTTGAAGGCCAAATGGATGGAACTAGAAGAAACCATCCTGAGTGTGGTCACAAAAAGACAAACATGGTATGTACTTACTCAAATATAGATTTTAGACATAAAGCAAAGCATCACTAGCCTATAATACACACCGCCAGAGAAAATAGGATACACGATGGACCCTGAGAGACGCACATGGCCCCTCACCAAAGGTGAAAGGGACAATATCTCCTGAGCAAATTGAAAACAGTTTTTAGGAGAAATTAGGAGAATTTAGGAGAAAGAGAAGAGGAAAAGAGGAGAGAATATGAGGTGTTGCACTCAACCGTGATCAGCAAGGAAGACAAAACTCCGGGAAGATCTTCTTCAAGCAGTTTAATCAGGATCCTTAAACAAGCATCTTCTGCCCAGGGGAAACACCTACACAGGCTTAAATCCCCTTGCACTGACCAACCCCAGTGAGCCACATGGACCCTGCAGATAGGCTGCTCTTATGCAGAAGCAAACAAGCTGAACAGACTTAGCCAATTAAGGACTTGTTTATGACAGAGCACTCACCATCAGGAAGGTGGAAGGCAGAAGCCAGCACCATCTTTACAGTGCAGCACTTCATAGCTCTCTACAGTTCCCCCTTTTTGTTTTATTAACACAACTGTCAAGGGTAGTGATCTGATCTCCAGTAACGCAGTGGACATTGTAATGACCCTGAATCCTGATAGTCAGCCAAGTCAGTGCCACACCTGTCCAGTATCTTTTTCCTGAAGGTGGGGCCTTGGACACCAACCCACATACAACAAGGCTTGCCCTTTTCAGAGTTGCTTGCTTCCAGAACTAACTTAGAGTGCAGTGCTAAGCCATACAA
Source organism: Cricetiscus sungorus (assembly GCA_030556225.1). Classification (NCBI taxonomy): domain Eukaryota; kingdom Metazoa; phylum Chordata; class Mammalia; order Rodentia; family Cricetidae; genus Cricetiscus; species Cricetiscus sungorus. The sequence continues at coordinate 39,916,857 of JANBXA010000600.1, forward strand.
CCTAAGCATGAAGGATCAATTCTTGTTCATGAGAGAGCCATGCTTGGGGGGACTGTTCTGCCTCAATGGATTTGAATGCCTGGACTACCATAGCTGCATGCCACCTCTGAGCAAATCTCATCTTGCCAAGGCACCAAAGTCTCACAAAGGAGATAAGCAACAAGAGGACAGCCACGGCTCCCATTCCCACCCACTCTTTCAGATGGTCCATGGCAACGGCAAACCACAATGACAATCCAGCAGCCAATCCCACATCCACACATGTCAAATTCACAGTGACGATGGTCACTCGCAGCTGTACCATCAAGTCATCAAAGTTGGCAGACCAATTTCCTAAAAGATGGCTAGACAACTGTCATGACATATTAGCAGCACGTGTAAAGTTCTCATACTGAACGCTTGTAACACAAAAGCCTGGATAATTATTGACTCATCACTAATATTTCTTATCACATAAAAGCATAAGCTTCCTTCTAAAACAAAACTCCTATTTTCATTTATACTAGCAATCTCACTATTGTGAGGCAAAAAAGGGTAAATCTAAACTCTTATTAGTACTGAAAAACTGGGGAAACATTTTTGCATCATGGCATATTGGCATGGGTCTTGGAAACACGGAAAGGATCCCCCATCGGGGCTCCATCTGCACTGGTGACTAAATCATGCTGATGATCAGCAGCAACAGCAGGCTCTTCATGTTCGTTGCACTTCCTTACCAGCCTCTCCGGGACCCACAACGGTTCTGGGGAAAAAGACAAACAGAACCTCTCACCCATGTCAACACCAGATCAGGACCATGCCATAACCCGGTGATCACATCTTTCCATTTCACATAGCCTTTCAAACTCCCTCCTTGCCGCTTGATGGCGATCAGTGGCAGAAAGGCCATCAACATCCAAAATTAAAAAATTAAGGGTAAAAAGGGCTAAAGATATTCTTTCCTTGGGAGTTCGGCCTTGGCCTACTCCCACTTTTTGTTTTATTAAACACACTTTCAGGGTGCGATGAGCACACTCTACAATCCCTTGTCCTTGAGGATTGTAAGGTAATCCATGGACAAGCTGAACTTCCATTTGTTTGCAAAAGGAAGTAAATCTCTGAACCGTATAGGATGGTCCATTATCAGTTTTTAGCTGTTGGGGCAGCCCAGGCTTCCAAACAGTGTCTAATGACATTGCAGGCTTTTTCTCTGCTCAAAGGCGTAGCATGTACCACACCTGAGCAAGTATCCACAGATACATGTACATATCTCAAAGTTCCAAATTCTGAAATGTGTGTAACATCCATCTGCCATATCTTTAGGGGCATTAACCCTCTAGGGTTTATCACCACACCAAGTGGATGTTGGTATATTACACATTGTGGACAGTTTAAAACCACCTGTCAAGCATCTGCTCTGGACAAATGGAATTTCTGTTGAAGAGTCCTTGCATTCACATGAAATTGCTGATAGAATTACCTAGCCTGATCCAAGGATGAGCTGTATAAAAATACATTCCACCCTTGTCCACTGATCAACAATGTCATTTTCTTCACTTAAGGGCCCAGGCAAACCCGTGTGAGCTCTAATATGTTGGATATAGGAGCATTCCTTTCTCAACCAAATTATCTTTGTAACTCTTGGAAGAGTGAACAAACAGCACTACTAATTTTCATAGGGCCTGCTAATTCTAAAATTTTTACTGCATTCAAACATAAACTGAATCTGAAATCAAATTAAATGCAAATGGACATTTTTTGAATACTTCAACTACAATTTTCAATTATACAATTTGAGGGGACCCTGGCTGAAATTGACATAGCACAGGAGGCTTGTTTACAATCATATATGCCCCACAACCAGCTTTTGAACCATCAGTAAAAACATTTGGCGCCCCACTAAGTGGGACCGAGAAAGTTACTTTTGGAAAAATCACAGGATGTTCCTTAAAAAATGATATCATGGGATGCTTTGGATAATGATTATCTATCATTCCGTCAAACCCACATTGCAATATTGCCCAATTATCAATAGTGCTACACAAGATCATAACCTCGTGACTGGTGTAAGGCACCACAAGTAGAGCCAGGGGCATTCCAAAAAATTGAATGCTTTGTTGAATTCCACTATGAGCCAAACTAGCAACTGCTGTGGGATAATGTTCTATTGCTTTCACTGGGGAAATTGTGGGATAAATCCAAAACAATGGTCCATCCTGCCATAATAAACCTGTGGGCTGATTATAGGTAGGGAGAATGCACAACGTGATGGCTTGACCTTTTTTCCATCTATATAGAAATGCATTCTATAATCTTTCTTCAACTTTACATAAGGCTTCTCTTGCTTTAGCAGTCAATTGCCTAGGAGAATCAAGAGCCAGGTCCCCTACTCATATATTATATAATGGCTTTAATTCATAATTTGGTAATTTTAAATAACCCCTAACCCAATTAATATCTCTTAATAACTTCTGAAAATCATTTAACATTTTCAAATTATCTTTTCTCAACTCAATCTTTTGAGGAACAATTTGTCTTTCATTCACTTTGGCTCCTAAATAATTAACGATCTTATCCTTTTGAAACTTTTCAGGGGCTATAAATAACCTTTTCTTTTCCAATAATTTAACCAAATCTTCATAAGCTTGATCTAAAACTTGTTCATCCCTGGCTGTCAACAATATATCATCCATATAATGGATGCATTTTAAGGCAGGAAATTTCCATCTTAATGGGGCAATGGCCTCTCCAACATAAAGTTGACACATAGTAGGACTATTAGCCATCCTTGTGGTAAGACTACCCATTCAAATCTCTTACCAGGCTCTCCATGATTACAGGATGGGACAGTGAAGGTAAACCTTTCACTATCCTTGGCACACAAAGGAATGGAGAAAAACAATCTTTTATATCTATCACTATAAGGGGCCAACAAGCAGGCAGAGATGAAAGAAGTGGGAGCCCTTGTTGAGCTGGGCACATGATTTGCATCTGTAAATTAATGGCACATAGATAATGTAATAGCCTCCATTTCCCTGATTTCCTTTTAATAACCAAAATGGATGTATTCCATGGTGAAATAGATGGTTTAATATGATTTAATGATAGTTGTTCAGCTACCAAGGCCTTGGCAGCACTTAACTTTTCGGAGGAGAGTGGCCACAGAAGAACCCACACCGGTTCCTCCATCATCCAGGTAATAGGAATACTTTCCTCATGGCCCCTAGGAAAAACCCAGTCCCTGTGTCCCCTGTCTCTGCTGCACAAGTACAGGACTAGTGCGATATTGCAGTTGCTTCCCTAATCCCTGGCCAGGAAAATAACACATGACTTGCATCATTCCTTTTGCAGTAGCAGAGTACTCATTACTTAATTTAAAACCCATATCTTTTAACAGATCTCTTCCCCAAAGGGAAATTGGCAACTCTAGCACATATGGTTGCATAAATCCAGAATGTTCTCCTGATCTAGCCATTGCAGCTGTCTTGCACTCATGTCCGGAGCCTTTGCATAACCAAGTCCTTGCAGAATTTGAGAAGAAGCTTGTATGGGCCAGCCAGAGGGCAATCCTTTCTTGCTATAATGCTTCTATCTGCTCTTGTATCTAAAAGGCCCAGAATCCTATTTCCATCTATGATCAATTCCAACACTGGCCTCTGGTCCAAGTCCAAAGACAAAAAGGTTAAGTCTGTTCTAGTGGATCCAAAACCACCACTCCCTCTCTCTCTCTCTGGTTAGGGCTGTAAATATTCATGAAGACTAGGTAAAAAAGCAGCTGAGCGATTCAATCTCCTGGGGAAATAGCAGAAATTCATCTAGGGGATTCCACCATGATCTTCACTACCCCAGTGTAATCTGGATCGATAACTCCTGGATGAACTCTGAGTCCTCTTAAAGCTGAAGATGATCTGCCTATGAGCAGCCCGACAGTGCCAGGTTGAAGGGGTCCTTTGAAATCAGTCTCTATTAACTGGTCCCCCATTTGAGGTGTTAATACGAGTTGGGTGGTGAAACAGAGGTCCAATTCTCCAGAACCCGCAGTGACTCTCTGCCGTCCCTCGAATGCCGAAGGGACGGCCATCTCTCGTGGCTCCATTCTTTGTTGACTTTCTACTGCCCAATATATTTGTGGGCCCTGGGGTTGTGGGCCCCACTGCCCATTTTTTGGATGGGTTCCACCATAGCCTTGAGTAAGAGGCTGGCCATTAATGTCCTTCACTGAGCGACACTCATTTGCCCAGTGGTTCCCCTTTTTACATCTGGGGCATAGCCCAGGCTGCTTAGGGCTGTTTCCTGTATCCCTGCACTTCCCTTTTCAGGACATTGCCTTCTTAGATGCCCAAATTTACCACATTTAAAACAAGTACCAGAACATCCTTCTTTGCTCTGGGTCAGTTGAACCACAGCTGCTGCAAGGCCAGCCTTAGTCAGTGGCCTTCCTATCTCCCTGTAGACCTTCATCCATGCTTCAAGTCCTTTACTTTTATAAGGGGTAATAGTGGCCCTACCTTCTTTTGTGCATTGTTCATAGACAAGTTGTTTAATCAGTGGCATGGCAGTATCAGGATAACCAAAAACTCTCCCTGCAGCCTCTACCAAATGGGCCACAAAATCTGAAAATGGTTCCATGGGGCCTTGAAGTATCTTAGTGAGGTTGCCACTCACCTCTCCCTTATTGGGTAATGACTTCCATGCTTTTATGGCAATCTGATTTACTTGTTCAAAAACTGGTAATGGATATCCTATCTGTTGATGGCAAAGTGCCCCTGTCCAAGCAACATGTCCCTGCCCCATACTGCATTTCCAGTGGCCAAATTAGCTGCAGCCTACTTATTGGCATACTCAATCAAAAAGGCTGTCCAAGCTAAATACTCTCTGGGGCTTTAGCATGCTGGAGCTAGCCCACTCCAATCACTAGGAGTCATGCAATGTCTATTTAGGGCTTCAATTTGAGCTACAGTAAAAGAAGCAGAAATTCCATATGTTCTCACGGACTCAGCCAAAGCCTTGATGACCTTAAAGTCTAAAGGCTCCTCATATCTATTGCCTTTGGCATCCTGGAAAACTGGATAGGCCAGACTTAAGTCATTTCGTACAGTTCTCCAGACCTCAGGGCAAAAGGAACACCCTGTACCTCAGGCTTGCCCTTCCTCACACTGATAAGGAGGAGGTGCCAATGGCATTGTCCTTGGAGGGTCCTCCTCCTCCATACATCGCCATTTCTGCTATCCTTCCCCTCTCCGTTCTTTAAGGGACTGTTTATGAACCTTTTCTATGAGGGCTTGTAATTCTTTCTCAGAATCTGTTTTGTCTGTACTTGACTCTCCTGTGCTCTGAACCTCTTCTGATCTTTCTTCTTGTAGCATTTCTAGCACAGCTTTCCCTTTTTCCATCGCCTCTTTACAGTACCTCTGGTCTTCAATACAGCTACGCACTAACTTCCAAACAGGTCCGACTTGGGACTTCAGTGTCTGTTGTTCCCAAGCAAAGTCAAGATCCCTGCCTAACTTGTCCCAGCACGCTACCATAAGGTCTCCTGATATTGCGAACCAAGATGCAATGGCATCACACTTGTTCAGGAATCTTTCTAGTGTGCTTTTCTTTATTTTATATTTTTTTTGACAAAAGTAGCTCCTGAAGAGTCAGAAAAATTGGATGAGACTGAGAAGTCCCCATTTTAAAAATTTTACTTTTGGTTCATTACAACCTCTCGCTCAATGCCTGAACTTTATTGCCGCTTTTTTCCCCTGGACTTTATGGTCCCGCCTTACCTTGGGAACTTCCCAGTGATGCCCTGACTGCAAGAAGTTCTGATCTGAAGGTTCCCCATATGAGCCACCAGTTGTCGTGCCCAACCTCTACCAGCAAGGAAGACACAACTCCTGGAAGATCTTCTTCATGCAGTTTAATCAGGATCCTTGAACAAGCTTCTTCTGCCCCCAGGAAACACCCATGCAGGCTTAAATCCCCTTGCGCTGACCAACCCCAGTGAGCCACGTGGACCCTGCAGATAGTCTGCTCTTATGCGGAAGCAAACAAGCTGAACAGACTTAGCCAAATAAGGATTTGTTTATGACAGAGAGCGCTCACCATCTGGAAGGTGGAAGGCAGAAGCCAGCACCATCTTTAAGGTTCGGCACTTCACATCTCTCTACAATGAGGGTGAAGTAAAATTGACTTAGAAAGAAAGGAAGAAAGAAATCAAGCAAGCAGGAAGGAAGGAAGGAAGGAAGGAAGGAAGGAAGGAAGAAAGAAAGAAAGTTAGAAAGAAAGAGAGAAGATACCATAATAGAGGGGGCCATTATAAGTTTAAAGAGAAATCTCACACTAGGGAATCTCCAGAGACTACAATGATGACCCCAAATAACAATATAAGCAATAGTAATGAGGCTAATTTCAACGTCTTTCCCTGATAATGAGAATGATAACTTCCTTATATGCCATCCTAGAACCCTTATCTAGTAGCTGATGGAAGCAGAAACACTCACAGCCGAACACTGAGCCAATCTCTTGGAATCCAGCTGCAGAGAGGCGTAAGGAGTCAAGACCAGGCTTCAGTTTGCTCCTTCTTTATGATCTCAGCATTATCCTTTATATATGACTCCACATTTTCATGATTTTGACCAACTAAGAAATCCATTTACACCTACAATTTTGCGATTAGCAGCTAATGCCCAAGTAGGACAATATAAAACAGAAATAGCATAGTTGGTTCAAAGACCATATAGTTATATCTAACTGGACAACTTACATGGGTTGGCTTTCTTCTTCTACCACGTGTGTCTTGTTCATTTTTACCTGATAAACTACCTCACAGATCCATCAGTTGACCATAGTCAGTCCAGGAAACTAATTATTGAGTCCATATGTTCTGGTCTTAACCCCAAAATAGCCAGTGTAAGGCCTTGAAAACTTTCTTTAATTTCCTTCCAGTGTATGCTTCCCATGGAACAGAAGACAAATTGAGAAAATAATGAAAGATATGACTGTTATTTGCCAACAAAAAGATGTGACTGAGTAGATACAAAACACAGCCAAGGAACCAGAAATAACAACTAAGAGCTGCTGATGAGAAATCTTTGGGATCAAAATGAAATGCAAAGCTATCATCCTGGAAAAAAATTCATGGTGCAGTTTTAAAAAAATAGACACAAAGCATGAATTTTCATTACTTTTGAAAGCTGCAATACAGATTTGTAGCAAATGATGCCTATTGTGACAATTTTAGTATCTTTCAAATACCCAAGTCCTGAAAGGTTTCATTTATTTTTGGGAGGAAACATGATGAACTTATATAAAACTGTTCTTTGAACAAATAAATTCCAAATATGTCTGAAATATTCCACCTACATAGCCAATGGTGTTAGGGGACATCAATAGACTAAATGAGTCCTCAGACACTTTGTCCATTGAATATTGTTTGCTCTCCACATTGTTGCAAGCATCACGTGGAAGTTGTCTTCATATGCATCACTTTTGATCCTCAGATGTTTCTTTATTAAGTTTTCAAGTACATTTTGTCAGAGAAGGTACCAGGAAAAGTGCTTACTAGAAGGTAAGTCTGTATGTCCTTCATGTATGAAAGCCTCTTCATCCTACCTTGCATGATAGCTATTAGCTGCCATAAGGTAGGCATGTTACAGTGCTGGCTTCACTGTAGTTATACGGGATTGCTTTTGTCCCTATTCTCTGACATTTCCTTTTCTGTGCCTTGGCTTTTGGTTAATATTCTCTGGAAGACTGTATACTTATTTTTGTACTTCTATTACAATTTTCATATCTGCTATCCATATATTCTCCAGAACTCTCATTTTTTTCTCTTAATGAAATTTTAATATCTGTCCCACAACAAGGTCTTACCTTGTAGCTGCACGTTCTCTTCTCAGGTGATACTGACTTCTTCAAGGTCTACCTATCTCTTTGTGAGATTCCACACTACCATCCTTAGGTACTTTGCTGTCTATATCCAATCTAGAGATGTTTCTCAATGCTTTATGCTTCTTGGTTGAAAGGGCTGATACCTAAGATTGGACAATGACAAGTTAGCCATAAGCTTCACGCTGCTTATGAGGTTTTCCAACTTTGGTATTTTGAGTGGTGATACATTTATGTGGGTAAAATATCACTGTACATACCTTAAGCTCCTATTTCTTGGGCTTATTGGTTCCACAACATAGAAATAAATTAAAATTTTACCTAGGGCACATTATATGCCAATCAGAGTTTTAGTCATTACATAGTTTTTTGTGTCCAATTACATTATTCACTGTAAAAAAATAAATAAATCTCTACAGCATTAGCCTGTCCTAGAAGCCATGTTTGTAAAATGGGTATAAAGTTAATTATATTGCATCTCTTACAAAGCTAAACTCCCAGAGAATGAGAAAACAATACCAGGATACCATGAGTTTATTTATAGCATTATGTGCAGAAGATAAGTCTTCATCCCTAGGAAGTATGCACCATTAGTTATACCAAGGAAGAGACTGGTGGAACAATTCACACCAAGGAAAGAAAGCTGAATACAGAGAAATATAGTAACCAGGTGGGAGGAATATTGGCTATATCTTCTTTGATAGGTATTCAGGCTTGATTCAAATAAAATATGCTTTCCAACCAGGAATCACTCAGAATAAGGTCTTGCAACAGTCTCCTTTTCCTCCATGTCATCTCAAGTGTAGTGGGTAGTGTGCTGTTGTGAGCCACACCAGGAGAGGGGACCATGACTATCCTCTTCCAGGCTGCTGATAACAAGGCTTCCTTTCCTCACATAAACACAACCTTCCCAACAGAATTTCACATTATTCAAAGTTTCAACAGAGTCCTCTGGAGGACTAAAACAGGAAGAAAAAAATAAAACTAAGTAAACAAATGGTGGCCAAAATTGACCCTTGAGATAAAGGTAAAACTATTTTACATGAACTTCTGAACACTAGATTTCTCTGGTGTGAATACAGTGTTTTGTGAGCTGTGATTTGATGTTCAGCTTAGGGCAGTCAATAGCATAGCAAATGGCATGTACACAACTGATCATGATTCAAGAGTAAGGTGACATTTTATTCAACATCACAATTCTATGTGAATAGTGCTATTTTTATCCTTATGCTATAAATAAGGATGTAAATTAAAAACAAGTACCTTAGCTAAAGTCTCATGACTTAATGACTAATGGCATCCTGGCTCTTCCCATTTCTGATTCACCCTACTTTCTCTTAAGCAACTATAAACTAAAAGCTATACTGGGATAGAGAAGGCTACAATTTCATCCTTCAGTACAGAGATGGATTTTTCACCTCATCTATGTTCTTCATGAAGTTTGCTGCCTTCTCAGAACTTGATGTTTCTTTTTTAACTCAACTTGTTCACAAACTTTATGTTGTACCTTTTAAAGACTATATACCACTAAGGCTTCAGTAAGAGTATACAGAGTTTATGAGGCATTTGAAAAGGAAGGACAATTTGAACTACAAGTTTGCATAAACACATCATGACCATTGTTGTCCTTTCTAGTGGAACCTGGGGCCTGAACTCATAATATCTCACACTTGTGTCTTTCTAGCACACACAGGGCTTCAGTATTCATCGCTGTCAATATGGAGTACAGATTCTTGTAAAATATTTATTTGGATGGAAAAATTCCACATGCTTCTTTGATTAACAGTTTCCCATTTTTTTGTTTGTTTTTGTTGTTGGTTTTGTTTGTTTATTTGGTTGGGTGAGTTGGGTTTTGTTTTTTGTTTTTTAGATCTCATTTCCATATTTGCAAATTAAGGGTTTTGTTGTTATGTGCTTGTTTTAATGAGTATTAGTTGAAAACGTAGACAAATGTAAAATAACTTATGTCAGGATAGAACTTGTGAATGCTCTCTTCATTCAGAAAACACATACCTCAGAATGGTTGAGTTTCCCAGGTATGCCTTGGAATTGATCTTATGTGTTTTATGCTGTCACACTTAGAATTTGGACAGAAGAATTATTTGTTCAGAGGCAACCTGTGTACCAAGAAATTTGATTCTTTTCACTTGCTGTTAATTTGCTCATCCAATAAATAGTTACAGGTGAAGTGCTACACAAATATTTTAATAGGCAGCTTTCAGGGGCATGTGACAATACCTGGGGACCTGCAGTTTGTAATAGGAAGTATGGGAGGATTACTGACATCTAGTGGGTATGGGTTTGAGACACTGCTGCTGAACATTCCACAGCACACAGTAGACCCTACATCAAAGGATTAGCTAGCTAAAATGCCAATAGCATCAAGGTGGATATGCTCTACAATGAACGTTTCTGAAAATGACACTGGACTTAAATAATAGAGTAGATTTCCTACATTGCTACGGCTTCAGCTTCTTTGATATTTGGTCTCAGATTTCTTTGACTTTTGTGATAAGGTGAGCTTAGGTTGCTTTGTTATTACCTCACTACTTTATAGGATGCTTTGGTCTACAAAAAGGACACTTGGTTTTATCTCTCATTGGTTATAGTACTCAGAGTAGATTAGGGTCCCATTCTTCCACATTTAGAAACCTGTTACAGCAGCTACAGTGTAAAGCCACAGCCTCTGAGAAATGGGGACATAACTTTGATGAGAATTCTATTCACAGACAAAAGAGAAAGTAATTTGTTACCATAGAGCAAGCTCAGTACTCAGAGAGTATGGATGCCTATACTACCTTGTATGAATTAAAGAATTGGTTTCATTATGTTATAAACTTAAAATAGACCACAAAACTGAAGGATTCTAAAGTTACTCTTCTTCCTGAAGAATATCTCTTAGGACAAACTTTATTTAGGAAAAAACATGTCACTTTCTGAGTCATAAAGATTTATTGTGTGAGGGAATTGTTAAACCGGAGACCATATACTGTAACAGAATTCATCAGCCATAGAATTGTATGCTTACCTTTTACTATAATAAAAAAATCATAGCTCAATTTTTAAAAAATAGTATTTTCAAGTAGAGTTAGAGATCATTTTCTACATTATTATTAGTTTTAATGTTTGTAGTGGGATATTCACTGTGTCTGCTTCTGTGGCACTGACCACACCCATTGAGGGGTGGAGCCAGGGGCGGAAGTGACCTGTGGAGCTTAGTCTCGGGAGGAGGCGGAGAAAGACCTTTACTGCAGGGACACGGAGAGAGGAGCATCCAGTTTTAACTGCTGTGTTCATCTGTCTGTGTTGTGAGTTGTTTCTCCCTTAATAAACATCTATTCGACCTATTTGTTTATCCTGACCCTTATTGAACCGCAATAAATGTTGAAAAGAAAAATTATTGTATTTTTATATGTAAAAATCAGATGATAATTCATTTCTGACAAGGTGTTTCTTTTTTTTTTTTTTCTTTTTTTTTTCTTTTTTTTTTTCCAAGACAGGGTCTCTCTGTGGTTTTGAAGGCTGACCTAGAACTAGCTCTTGTAGACCAGGTAGAGCAGGTTGGTCTCAAACTCAAAAAGATCCACCTTCCTCTACTCCTGAATGCTGGGATTAAAGGTGTGCCCCACCACAGCTCTGCCTGACTAGGTGTATCTTAACTGCTGCCCTAATGATCTTTCAACCCATTTTATGTGCAATCACAACAGCATCTAGTAAACCTGGATTGCTTCCTCTTATAATCTTGAGGTTCTGAGGCATCAACAGAAGATTCTCTCAATCTCTCTCTCTCTCTCTCTCTCTCTCTCTCTCTCTCTCTCTCTCTCTGTCTCTATCTCTGCCTCTCTCTCTCCTGTCTCTATCTCTGGCTCTCTCTCTCTCTGTCTCTCTCTCTCTCTCTCTCTCTGTGTGTGTGTGTGTGTGTGTGTGTTTGTGTTGGAAGCTATATGAATATGTTTCCATACTGGGACTTGTAAAAGCAATGCAATCATTTCCATGTTGTCAATGCCAATAAGCCACTGCTTAGAAAATTTGAAGCAATGTGATTACTACAGGTTTGTGGCTATATAGTGAGGTCTACACCATCCTGTACAATAGACTATGATGTTTCTCAAAACTGAAATGAATTTCTTTACAGGATAAATAAATAAATGTGAAATAATTCAAGCAGTAATGTGTTTAACCTGTGAGCACAATGACCTGAGTTCAATTTCAGGAATACAATGCCAAGCATGCCAATAGTTCATGCATACAACTATTGCACTGGTAGTGGAGACAGGAGTTCACAGTTTTTTGGTAATGTGTCTAGGCTACTCAGTGAACTCCAAGCCAATTAGTGACCCAAATGAAAATAATGAGGCTTATGGCTTCTAAGGAATGTGCCTGAGGCTTCATTCTGGCCTTAACATCTGAACACACATGCATAAACACTCTACCACAATGCACTTATATGAACTCTCATCCATTTAGGCACATACGAAAAAGAATATATACTGGCAAGTGAAGAAACATAAGCCAACTAAACTTTTGTCCATGTTTCCCTTTCCCTACATGCAGACTTTGAAATAGATGCTTAATAGATTGGGCAATTTTCATAATACTCTAGCCATTTTGAAAATAATATGGTCTCTTTTTAAAAGAACCTCAATTAAATAGTCCTGTAATTTTCTCACTCACATTGTGTCCCATTTCCTAATATAACTAGACAAATTAACATGAAATTACCTTTTACTATCTTATGCAAACATTTAATCTTTCTCTTCCCAATATATTACTAAAATTATGAATGCATTGCCTATTACAATATATGATAAGAAGTAGTCCATTTTTTCCATGGAGTAGCTATTTAAAACAAAATGTAGATAGTGAGGCAAAGACCATTATTTTCTCCAAGCTGAACTAGAGCATTTCCAGGCAAAGAAGGAAATAAGAAAACAGATTGGTAGACACTGTGTTACAGTTTTAAAAATACTTAGACTTAAACACTTAAAAAATGAACAAATTCTTGGAAAATAAATGGATTTCTTGGGACTTTATTTTTTATAACTCCAGTAATTTCTTTTGTAAAACCATTCAATAATTTAATGAGGAAGAATAATTTTCTCATACATACTGTCCATTTCAACAGGGCTTGTTAAAACTTGAGATAAAAATGTTATTTCAAGATTTCTTTCATTTAATTATTATTGCCTGTCTATATCCTTGAATGGTGAAATGTCTTATTTTCTCTTACCCAGACACCCCCTCTTTTTCCTGTTGTGTCTGAGGTGACAACATTACCAATTAGCTTAAAAATCATGGTGCCTCCAGGTTGATAACTGAACCAATGTTTCATTTGGCTGATTAGTCTGATAGAACTCATGTCTAATCATTCTCCAAGTTTTGCTCAGCTTCTGAATTAATAACTGCTCTGTTGAAAAGGGAATCTGGGGTAAGTGCTTTATGAGGCCTGGGAGAAGCTGCAGAAAAGCTAAGCAAGATTTTTCAAAAGAAATCTAAGTCATGAGCTGAATTTAATGTTTTCTGAGAGGCATGATTCACAGTATATAATATGTGGAGAAGTTTCCAGAATTGGTGAGCTGAGCTGGTAGCAAAACTACATATCTATCTCAGAATATCTTAAGGAAGAAAAATGAATAAAGACTGAATGTGCCTCTCAGAAAGTAACAATGTAAAGCTGTGCTGCATACATGCTGGAGCCAGACTCCTAGGTTTTGCTAGAGTTTTTTTTTTTTTGTCTCACCATGTCCCTCAGTTACTTTAGCCCCAAATAAACACAGGGATGCTATATTAATTACAAATCTGTTGGCTGATGGCTAGGGCTTCTTATTGGGTAACTTTGCCTTAATTATTAACCCATTTTTATTAATCTATGTATTTACACATGTTCTTGGCTTACTGGAGAATGCCTGGACCTGTTACTCCTTTGGCATCTACATGGCATCTCTCTGGCAGTTTCTCTCTGCCTACCTGTGCCCAGAATTCTCCTTGTCTCCTAATCCTGCCTATTGTCCTGCCTCTATTGGTCAAACTCTTTTATTCAAGAGAAACATATACACAGAAGGACATCTATCATCACCTAGTTTCAGGTCCAGACCTCATACGTACTAAAATCTGTAATGTCAAGCAGAAGTTGCACTCAAAACTCACAATGAACTGAAACAAAGGATAGTAATGGCATCAACTTTGGAAGTTCTTTAGAGGACTCAATGAAATTAATGTATATAGAAAATGGAGAGACATACTGACTCATAGCAGGAGTTCTAATTTTACCCCTATTAGTATGTCATTTTGAGGAAACTAACATGAGTTGAAGGCATGAAATGTTCAAGATTCTGGATAATGCAATCTGCACTGACTAAGACTTGAAGTGACAACTCAATAAGTGAATCCCAATGATGGGAGATGTTATTCTGTATATATGTTTCTCATACTGGTTAATAAAGCCCTGTGGCCAATAGGAAACAAGATAGGCGGGGCTAGGAGACCAGGTGGAGGAAAGAAGAAGTAGTAGGTAGGGGTCGAAATGTAGCCAGGGAAGAAGCAGGACGCTTGCCGCGGCTCCCGGATAAGACGACCACGTGGAAATACTTAGATAAGTAGAAATGGGTTAATAATTAAGACAGAGCTAGCCCATAAACAAAAATGGTAATTGGCCAACAGGATTATATCAAATACAGAGTCTCTGAGATAGAGTCTTCTGCGTGTTATTTGGGGCTGGCTCGGCTGAGGGCCCAGACTGGCGGCAGGACCGGGAGGCTGGCGGGGAAGAACCTGCAGTAACATCCCAATGCTAAGCCTGCTTCTGACAAGAACTGTAACACTTTCAGCAAGGAGACATTCCATTTTAATTTATTGCAAACTATAAGGTATAAGTGTCTTAGCACCTTTTTTTAACCACATTTGGCTGCTGCAACTTCAATTTTTTTTTATTTAGATGCTGGCTTTGAGTGGGTTCCTTTGTTAATTTCTTTTACCAAAGATCATACTTGACTAAAATCACAAAAAGATTGAAAGGATCAGCCTGAATTGATTGTAGCTCAGAATTTGTCATCAATTTCTAATACTTGGGACAGTTACTTCTCTTTCTTAACAATTCTAGCATTTTTATAGATTTGTTTGGGGGGAAGAGGGAGTTAAAAGATTTCATTGTGTAAAGGGATTTTCATTAAGTACTCACAGTTTACAGTTGTTTTCATTGTATTTCATTGTTTTGTTTTGGTCTTGTTACTGTTTTTTCTTGCAATTATACTGTGGACAGTAATAAAACAATTAATAATATTAATGCATACCTATCAAGATACTACCATTTTAAGACACAATTTACTTTAATGATCAGGGTTACTGATTAATGAGATAGATGATGTTAATGTCTTCTCTTATGATATCACAAATAGAAATGCCTGCATATTCACATATATTATACAAACTAAATAGCATATATACAATGCCCTACCAATGCCCCATGATACACTGGTTGAAGGTAAGTACTACTGTTCTTACTTCAGTAGACAAAATATATTTTATAAAGTCACAGAAGTATTCAGGAGCAGAAGACCTTATATCCTACGGTTCCTTCTTCTTTAAGTTAAAAAATGTTTGAGGAACACCAAATACGCAATTTACTCAGATTTCATAAACATTATCATTTTTTTATTTATGTATCAGTTTTACATCACAGACAAACACTTATCTTTATACCATTCTTCCCTCAGAGTTGTTGAGTATATGCACATCTGTGAAGTAAGAAGGCCATTTGCCTACTCATTCTAAGTAAACTCATTCCAAAAGATCTCATGAAGAGAACAGTTATCAAGGCTGATGATATTGCAATATGACTCATCTCAGTGTAAATGAGAGCAAGTTAAGGAGAGGAAAAGTGCAGGACAAATCAGGAGAAGTGAGTTGTGTGTGTTTTCTTTTCTTTAGATCAAATCATGTGTGTCACCTCTCCTCATTTTACCAGGCCAAGTGAGAAAGATTTTAAAGTACTTGCCCACAAAATATGAACTATATTCTCTTAGGTTCATACACTTTAGCAACTCATGTGTGATTTTTACCTAGAAATTTCTAAAGACTTGGAGTTGCCTCTGCAATCAAAGCAGGCGTAATTGTGTGACCTCATCCAAATCTGTCATTTAGTAATTTCCTTCTGACCAGTATAAACAACAAGGAAGTTGTAGAGCTAGAGTCATTTACAGACAAATAGGTCTGTAGATGGGGGAAAGGAACACTAAAATGCCCTTTGAGATGACTAATTCAAGATAGGAAGCTGGATGGCTTACAAAGTCAAATTGTATAGTATAGGATTTATAAGATCACTGCAGAAAAATGTCTCCAGTGTGATAGGCTTCTATACAACCCACCAAGTTCCCATACTGAAACCAGTATTTTATAATTATAAAAGTATCCAAGATATATAAAATTATTAAATGGTTAACATATGCCTCAGGTACAGTTCATTTAATTCTCACAATAACCTAATTATTGTATGAGTATGAATGCTAGCAGCTAAAACACATGATACTGATACTGCAGCAAAGTGAACTGGGCCAGTGCTTGAACAAAATTCTCTTAAGAAAAGAAATATATAGCCAGATGTAGTGTAGTAGAGCAAGATTAAACTCAGCACTTGGAAAGTAGAATCAGAAGGACCAGGAGTTTAAGACTCACCTTGTTACATAGTGGGTTAAAGGCTTCTTTGAACAATATGAGAGCCAGTCTTTAAAAAGTAACAATAAAACCAATGCAAACAAAATAGTCATAGATATTTGATCCCATAATAAATCTATTTAATAAGTCAATTTTCCCATATGAAATTTCAACACTTGTCATACCACCAATAACATTTTTTTAATTATTTAAAAATATGTCCTGGGCATCTTATATGATTTAATTCAATTCTACTTCCATTTTTGTTTCTGTCACTCCATAAAGTTTTAAAGAAAGACTTGATCTGGTCATGATGCTCTAAATAGGTGTTATATAATGATAATAGCATATATCATTACATTTTTATATTACCAAATATTCAATAAAGTGTCAATGAAGGGATATCTCCTTGCTCTTTTATCTATTTTTGCCAGATAGATAAGCAATTATCCCAGATCGTACTTGCTTAAAACAATATTTTATTGGTATCCTTTGTGACATGTCAGGTTGAAGGCATTCAAATTTTATGTCAATGTGACAAAAGTTAGAATTGTTCCCATCAGACTAGTTTGTGGCAATCATGTGATGCCTTCTTTTCATCAATAAGTTGTGTGGGAGGACTTAGGTAATTGTGGGTGGTGCTGCCCCTTGGCTGGTGGTCTTAGATTCTATATACAAGCTGAGCTATCCTTGGGACACAACACAATAAGTAATGATGGCCCATGGCTTTTAATTTGGTTACCTGAATTGCTGCCTTGATTTTCCTTCATGGAGTACTGTTATCAGGAAGTATAAGGTTGAACAAACCCTTTTCTCTCCAAGTATTTGAAACCTAAATAGAACACTGAATGAACTGATCAGACAATGGTTGTTCTCTACCATTTAACAGCAGTCAGACACTGGTTCTACTACTCAACCAAGCTGAGCAAATAGAATACACTCAAATATTGACAGTTAAAACTCACTCTAATCTAGAAGCTTAGCTCTGGCTGCTGAACAGTTTCCTCTTTTGTGGAGCTTGGGTTTACACAATCTTGTCATCACATTCTGAAAGTGAATGACCCAGGAAGAAATTAACCAAAGGTTGGGAAGTAAAAGTTGTCTTGACATTTAAGTAGTAGTATTATACCACTTTCTCCATGGCTGCATTTTGACACTCAGAGGGGTTAAGCACTTTTCCTTTGATGAACTCCTCCTTTACAATGAATAAATAGATTATGTAAATAAATAAATAGCATTCAAATGAACTAGATTTGGTAGTTTTGTTCAGATATAAGTATCTGAGTATGTTTTTGAACAGTCCCTCCAATTTAAAATTTCATTTTCCTTCATGGTTTTAAAAAGTAAAAATATTCCATTGAGTTCTGTAAGCTTAAATCATTCATTTCTTTGTTACCTCTATCTGATGGATGATTGAATTTTAACATAGTACATTGGTCAGAGCTATCACAAATCCTACTCAATACAATGGGTATAGAAATAAACTCTACTTTTATTAAGAGAGGTTTAAAGTTGTATTAACAGAAAAGCTTTTGGATGTGTGATATTGTTACATTCATATTTGGAAAATAAATCTTACTCAATAAACATGCTTTCAAAATGTTTTTGGATCCTTTCTTAGAATCTATATGTACAATAACTTAACACCTGCTATCCAAGTAGCACTCAAGCTTTTAGGAAAGTATCATTCAGCAATACTGCACCAAAATCCACAATTTATTTGTGTGTGTGTGCGCGCGCGCACGTGTGTGTGTGTGTGTGTGTGTGTGTGTGTGTGTGTGTGTGAATGTACATATTTAAGTGTACATTAATGATATGCTACAGTCTCAGGAACCTTATAATTGTTTTAATTTCACATTGAAAATGCCAATTACGTCAGAATAGGATGATCTTGGAAGGCTAAAATGAACAGGGTGTCAGGATTTTGGAGGATTGATTTTATATGTAAAAAAAAATACACCAACCACCACTGTGAAAATTAAAAAAGAGCCCAAATAATATCACCAAAAAGAGTTATTTTTAAAAAATGAGCATAAGAATGAATACATTCTAGAGAAATTTTCAAAAGAATAGATAATAAATTAATTTTTAAATGTTAACATTGAGACAGATAGTAAATAACTACATATTTAGAAGAAATTATTTCTTTCTTTATTCAGCATTCAATGTTTTACAAATTTTATCATTGTTTGGGGGAAATGATCTTTGTACCAACACTCTTCAGTCATGTATACTGTTTGAATTGAATGACCATCTTATCAACTGCCCTTTGTTGTCAGGTCAGTAATTTGCTGAACATTAAAAGAGTAGAGTATGCTTATAGATTTTATATTTTAAATAAGAGTGATAAATGGTGTTCATCATGTATTTTAGTATGAGCTGAGTAATTCTAAATAAATTGTCAAATATGAAAATTATTTACATATATATGTGAAATTTGCAGTAACACTCAAGAGGTCACCATTAGCCACAGTTCATTGGAAGGAATAATGAGGAACTAGGATTTAAGAAATTTTTGCAAGGTTACACAGTAAAAAAGTATATATTTGTATTTACTTCTTGATGTTGTGATAAAACACTCTAACTAAAGGTACTTGTCTTCAATGTTTGTGAGAGTGGTCAGAGACCTGCAACTGTTTTATCAATAAATCAAATGTCCTTTTCTCCTGGTCTGTCAGTCCTACTCCTCTCTCAGTCATATGTTCACTTTAATGGATAAATCAATAGGACAATACTAAAATGTTCCAGCAACTGCAAAGAGTAGTGTTTCATTTTGTGTATTTTGGATAGTGATAATCTTTTTGCTTCTTGCATGTTCCTTGGAAGGAAATAATAGAGTTCTAACTTTAATGTAAGTTTAAGAGAGAGACAAATCAGAGTCTGTAAACCAAAGTTGCTTCTCTCTTTGAAATCACTAAAATTAAAATCACTAATTTGGAGAACGGACGGCTCCTTTGAACATTTGTTTTTCAAGAAATCTGTTTCTATTATACATTTTACATTCCACTTCCATTCAGATCAAACTTTTACATCACATGTGATCTACAAACATCTAGACTAAGTAAGGCAATAAGAAAACTAAAAAGTTGTCACTGGATTACTCTTCAAGAAAAAAATCTAAGAAGCCAAATTTCATTGTTATCTCTTAATTGTGTTTACAACAAAGATTGATTAAAAAGAGTCTCTTCAAATAATTTATTTTTTTATTTTGGGGGCATTAGTGTTTTATCTGCAGGTAACTCTGTGTGAAATCTTGAAGCTATAGACAGTTGTTAACTGCCATGTGTGAGCTGAGAATTGAATCTGAGTCCTTTGGAAAGGTAGTCAGTGCTCTTAACCTCAGAGCCATCTCTGCTGGAGGGCCTACACCCTGCTCAAATCATATGACAGACTTTGAAAACTCGCCATGAAAATCTGCTCCCTGGGGAGCAGAAAAGGGATGGGATGGGGGTAGGTGAGGGAAACAGGGTAGGACTAGAGAGTGTGGTAACTGGGATTGACATGTAAAACAAGCTTGTTTCAAATTTAAATTAAAAAATAAAAGAATAACTGAGTGATTAAATGTTCACAAGTAATCTAAAAATTAAAATAGATGAGAGAATATCTGAAACAGGTGAATGTTAATAATTCAGTTAATCAAACAGAAGGTTAGGGCAAAAGGATTTATTGAACATAAAACTATACAGATATTATATTAGGAAGAGATAGGGATCAGTATTTCTTTAAACATGTTTATTGAAGTCATGAGTATTAGAAAGTGAGGGATCAGAGGTCAAATGTAATATTTTGTCTAGGCAATAAATCAGGAAAAGTTGAACTTGATGTTTCCACATTTTCTACATTTATTGTAGTTAACTTAATTGCCCATTTATTTGATTAAAAATAATTTGTGTACAAAAGCAAACAAACAAACAAACAAACAAACAAAAACAATAAAACAATCTCTTCCGTCTAGCCTAGTAGCTAAATGCTCCCATTTCTTTCTATTTCTTTCTGGTTGTAAGATCTAGACTCCCTCACACCACCACAGAAAGTTGTATTTCTACAAAGTATGTCAAAGCAAGCACATCATTTAACAGCATCTTAGCTTTCAGCTTACTAGCAGAACTTGCAGCTCACTCTCAACATTTATTTATTTTCCATCACTCTAAAAACTTCACTGAAATCTTCCATGCTTACTCAACTAATAGCTGTTACTACTCCAACATAACATTTGTGTCTCTAAATTAAAATAGGATAATAATATTTTAATTGTTTACATTTTGTTTTCCTTGTATTATGATGTTTCTGTGTCCCTATCTAAGGACAACAAGTTGCCCAGCCTTTGATATCCAACTGAAGGCTCCAGAACCATGTTCACTGTACCTCAAGAAGCAATGTTTCTCTCTTTAACCATCCAACTACCAGATGTCAGATTTAAAGGATTGTGAAGCCGTGAGTGTGATGAGTTCATTAGACACAGATAAGTGATCAATGGGTGTTTAATTGGGGAACAATTTACACAGAATAATAAATTGCCCTTCCAATCCCATCAGCCTCCTCAGACAGAGAGCAAGGGAGAGACAGAGACCATACCTCATGCTTCGCTCTGCTCTTTCCAGTTCTGGCTGGACCTGAAGACATGCCCAAAGGGGTGTGACCACTGTTACAAGTTCAAAGGCAAGATGCTACTACAGGACTGACTATAATCTAGAACTTGATGAAATTATTCAAACTGACCAGCAAAATTACTCTTGTTCCTCTTTTGGAACCTAGAAGAATATCTTGTTTTGTGTATGATTAGCACTAGTGTTTTCTGTATAGAATTCCATCAGTCCCATTCTAAGGTTTGTGAACATAATTGACTTTGCTTTTCTAGGGCCTTACCATTTTCTTATTTGTGAGCACATCTGATTGAACTCCATGTAAAAATCACAAGACAGGGAGAAAGAAAAATAACTCCATTTAAATTGTGCTTCCTATGAAACATGAAGACTTGAACTTTATTCCCAGCACACCCACAAAAAAGCAAGTTGGTTGGGTTTGATTTTTTTTAAATTTTCTTTTACCATGTAGGTGATGAGCAAAATTGACTACATGATGTGGAATTTCCAAAAATGCA
Organism: Cricetiscus sungorus; assembly: GCA_030556225.1. Lineage (NCBI taxonomy): Eukaryota > Metazoa > Chordata > Mammalia > Rodentia > Cricetidae > Cricetiscus > Cricetiscus sungorus. Next base: position 39,938,461 of record JANBXA010000600.1, read on the forward strand.
ATAAAGAAATTATGTTTCAAAAAAAGGAGTGCTGTTGCTCACTTTTGATATCAGTGCTTGGGAAGAAGAGGTGGGAAGCTCTCTAGAGCTTACTTACCAACCAGACTAGCTGAATTGTTAGAAGTCTAGGTCCCAGTGAATAACTATCTTCCAAATAAAGAAGGAATGTTTCTCAATGCGACAAAGTTAAACTCTGGCCTTGAAATGTATTAATGGATATACAAACCCATTTCCACACAAATGCACATACACACTCATGTGTATACTCACATACACACGCACACACACACACACACACACACATACACACACACACATGCATACATGACAATGTTTACAGGATATAAGATCTAGTAACTAAAAAATATATCTCTTAAAAATAACATAGACTAACCAGTGGTGGTGATAATGGCAACCTTTAATCCGAGCACTTGGGAAGCAGAGGCATGTAGATCTCTAGAAGTACAGGCCAGTCTAATCTAGAAAGAGAAATGTAGGATAGATAAAATACCCTTTCAAGAAAATAATTTAAAAAACATATACCATTGCATAAAGTAAAAGATTATAAAAGGATATCCAAGAGAGGGAATTTCAGTGCTGTAGGGGATCAAAAAAAGCCTTACTGGAAAAGATGCTATGCCACATTCACATATTTGCAAACATATTTCAGTATCTAAAGCATACATAAGAAGAGATGAATAACTTTGGATAAGAGACTGGGATAGTTTGTGAAAAGAGGAAGGAACTAAATGGGTTGAGAACCTAGGGGTCATTCAAATATTGTAACTTCTCTCATAATAAACACATGTTGCTTGATGTGTATATATGTATACATGTATATGTAATATATAATATCAAACATTTTCCTGTATTCACAAATATAGTAGATAAATTTCAGCTGAAACATAAAAATACTTGGCAATCTAAACCCATAACTATGGTGTGTATTGGGGAGGTGGCTTCGTCAGTAAATGTCTACTTCCTATGAATTAAGAGTTAAATTCAATCCTAAACATCCATATAAAAGTTAAGTGTGGTTGAAAAATATTGTCGGTGATCCCAGAAGTAGGGAGGTGGAGATAAGAATATACTGGGGGCTTGCTGGAAAACCAGTATATCCAAAACAGTGATCTGCAGCTTCAGAGAGACATTTTCTCCTTTTATAATAATATAGTTCTTGAAGCCTTAACTGTGATAATTAGAAAAGAGAAGTGCAAAAGACAAAATAGGAAAAACAAATTATCCCTTTTACAGATGATGTTATTCCGTACACAAAACTATACCAAAAATAATGTCAGAGATGCTAAACACTTTCAGCAAAGTGGCAGAATATAGAATTAACATAAATGAGTCAGTATGTCCTTTTACATACTAATATTTATAATGTGAATGAAATCAGGGAAATTATCTTATTCACAATAGCCACACACAAAATAATATATACAAGACTTGAAAATAAATTTCAGCAAAATTTATTCTCTTGGCCAACAGTACAGAATTAAGAGAACTAATTGACAAATCAGACCTTATAAAACTAGAAAAACTATTGTATAGCAAAGGAAATTGTAAATCTTGGGATGAAGCAAATAAAACAATGATACAAAATCTTTGCCAGCTGTGAACCTGACTGAGGACTAGTGTCTTGGATGTGCAAAAATGGTATTAAGAAAACAAATACTAAATTTAAAAATGGGGCATGGAGCTGAACTCAAAGCGAAGGGACTTCAGTCAGCTTGAGCAAGGCAAACATGTTTCTAGCAGGCCTTGCCCTCTCCTCCATTCTCTCTGTCTTGCTAAAAGTTATATTACGTTCCTAGAGCTAGCCCACAAGGTCCATTTTTTTATTTGGTGATTTCCTCTTCTTAAAGCTGACTATCAGTGTCTAGCTGTCAATATATTGAAGTCCAAGAACAAAACATACTTTGTGCTTTAATATGTCCAATTAAAATTAAATTCCTCATACTAACACTGGATTTTCTTTTTACGATAAAAACCAACACTTGCCTATTGGTCTCTTTTGTATTCAGAGACAGTCCTTTGTCATGTCAAGTTCCTCCTCCTTTATGCCTCTGACCCCTCCATCTTGGGACAAATATTGCTGTGCTGTCTCCCTTATCTTGTTCTTATCCATCATCTTCTATCTCCTAACTTTGTCTCTTATTACTTGCCCATTTTCCTTCTTGGAAAATAAATACTTTTTGTGCCAAGAACATGGTCTTAGGGTATCCTGAGACAATATTGATCTTTCTCAAAAGTATTAAAAAGAAGAAATATAAATGATTACCATATATTTAAGATGTATTCAACATTCTTACCTATCAAAGAAAAAAATGGTAATACTTTGTGCCTACTTATATATATATATTTAAATACTATGTTCTGTCATAAGTTCCTACAATATGTCTTAATCAGATTCAACCTCTCTCATCACACTCTTACCATATCCACCTATTCACTCAATTTGTGCTCTCCTCCTTGACATAAAGGCTAATCTGTGCTTCAGAAATAGTTTTGCAGGCTGCAGAGATGTTTCAGATTAAGAATGCTGGCTGCTTATCAAGAGGTTCTGAGTTCAATTCCCAGCAACCTCATGGTGGCTCACAGCCATCTATCAAGATGCATATACATTTACATAACAAAGTACCCATACACATAAAATAAGTAAATATTTTTAAAGAGGATAATTATAATGATTGAGGTTACCTATCCTCAAAAAATACAAACATCTTATGGTTCTCTCATATGTGGCTTCTGGCTTCTAATCTTTTGTTTTCTGCATTTGTATTCCTTGTGAAAGTCAGGAAACCTTCATATGTAGAATTTCAACAAACTAAGAAAAATATACTTTGTAGATAATTCATTTTTTAGTGTGTTCAGCAAAAAATCACTTTGTAAGATGTTATTCTAAGACAGCATCTCCCATGTTAATACTAAAGTAAATATAGTTCTGAATCCTTGTATATGTTCATGTTCTTTTGCATGATTGTGGCTTTCCCAGGACTGGGACATATGCCTTTCCCAATATTCTGTCATTTCCTTTGGGAATTCAAGAAATTATTGGTGACCTTTAATTGGGAACATGCCCTTTAGAACATGGACACATTACCTGCTTAGGGGGAAATTCCTGTTTTGCGACCCATGGGAAAATACAGAAGTCTGTGTTAGGCTTTGTACTTTGTTGCTATGATAATTACTATGACTTACAGCACATATGAAGAAATGGCTTTATGTTAGTGATTGAAGCTTAGGCAGGAATCAAGGTAGAAAATCAAAGGTTGGAACTGAAGAAGAGAACATAGGCTCACTATCTTGCTTTCAGGTTCATGGTCAGCTAGCTATCTTTCCTATAAAGAACATACCTAACTGCTAGGGATGACATCACCCTCAAATAGCAATGTAGAAAATGCAACAGAGGAAACATCCACAAGCCAGTGTAATGGCAGCAATTCTTCAATGGAGGGTCTGTCTTTTCCCATGTCTCTAGTTTGTATCATGTAGACAAAAACTAACTAGCACAAGATTTTACTATCTTAGTTAGGGTTTATATTGCTGTGAAGAGACACTTTGACCATGACAATTCTTGTAAAAAACACATTTAATTTGTTGACTTATTGTTTCAGAGATTTAGTTCATTATCACCATGGCAGGACATAGCATTATGCAGGCATACATGATATGGGGAAAGGAGCTGAGAGTTCTGCATCTTGATCTATAGGCAATAGGAAATGAACTCTGTGTCATGTGGTAGCTTGAGCATAGAAGAACTCAGAAGTCCTAGTCCCTACTTCAAATGACTTGACAGATTTACATGACCCCACTTGGATAGCATAGCCCTACATATGAAATGGGGGTGGGGGGATGGGAGGGGAGGGTGTTTAGGGTGCATGTGAGGGGGGAAAGAGGGTATGTGGAGGGAGGAAGGGAGAGAGGGAGAAGAAACTGATATTGACATGTAAAAATTTTTAATTATATTATTAATAAAAAAAAGAACTCAAAGCTCACCCCCCACAGTACACACTTCCTCCAACAAGACTGCACCTACTGCAACAAAGCCACATTTCCTAATAGTGCCAATTCATTTTGGGACAACTTTCTTCCAAACCACCACATTTATCTAGAAAAAAACTATGTGATGTAGAGTCATATGTCAAGGTTTAATCCGAGAATTTGTCTTGCTGCCAGAGTTATTTAAGAAGATATGTTTTCTTCTATTCATTCTCATAAAAAAGGACATGACAAAGAATTGATGAGAACATACTTAAGTATCTTTGCTCATTTTTGTGATGAAGACAAGGACCAAGCCATCACTAGCAGATTACATGAAAGGTTAGATGGCTCCAATTATTTTGTTACTTAAGAGAGAAGTCAGAACCCCTAAATGTGGGTCTCAGATGGATGCCTGGGCAGTCTATGTGTCCCTAGTGCACAAACGGACTTTTCTACTACTCTAGAGATAACTAAGTTAAACAAAGTATCTGAAGAGACTCCTAATACATGGTTCTAAACATGCAGTAGCTCTTGTTATAAACAGAGAAGACAGTGGAAATTTTCTCCTTCCTGAATATTGATAAGTATTTTGAAATCTCTGGCTGTGGGTTTCTCTGCTGATGCAATAAGCCACATTTTATTTATATAAGCAAAAGATTTGAGCATCTATGTCTAGGACATTAAACTGACAGTATTAAGAAAGGACATATTGATATGCACTTAATATTAATTAAGATTATTAAGAGACATTGTGTATGTGTGTGTGTCTGTGTGTGTGTGTACAAGAAGGTACAATGTTTTAGATTATAAAGCCATATGTGTGGAGACTAGAGAAATTAAAACAAAGCAAAGTTCCAGGCATGCTTAGATAAATTTGGGTGTAGCATCTAGTGACAATTATTTTTTATATGTGCTCTAATTTTGTAGTGCAGTTATAAGTGATGAATAATAAGTTGTGGGCAGATAAAATGAAAAATTGGGAATCATACTAAATTTAATGAGGATAATAATTCTATGAATTTCAAATAGAAGCAATGAATGTTCCTAGATAAATGTAAAACAGATGCTAACATTAGTGGTGTTCTTAGCTGGAAATAATATTTCCCTACAAATCGAGGGCAGAGTCAACCTCATTAAATGCCATGACAATATATAATTTTGCCCTGGTTCCTTGGTTGCCTGGGGAGAATATGAGTCAATGTGAGATGTTCTCTAAAGACTCCCACAGTGCATTGGGCTTATTAATAGACTTAAAACATGGACCTGTTTTATTAATAACAGAAATTCAGGGTCCATAAACCTACCTAGAAAAAAATGTCTTTGTATGTCCTGTGTCAGGATATTTACATTGTAGATACATGGGAAACTCAAACCTGCAGAGATGTTATGATACTTGGGTGAAGTATAGGGAAAGAACAATAATGGAAATGTGTTTTAAGCCACAAAATTTGTAGAAAATTGCATCCATTGTGTGTGGTAAATGCTCTACCTCATAGGCCTTGAGGTCAACCAGTAATATCTAAGGAGGTTTTAGACTATGGAACAGCACAGGAAACTGAAAAAAATGGAGCCTGTATTGGTCACTGAGGTCATAGAAGCCCTAAGGACAGAGTGGATATGAATTATTATATGCCAAATTATAAGTGTGAATATATGATTGCTTAGCAAATTAAAAACATTGTGAATGAAGGATATATTGGAGGTGACTCATTAAAAGTTGACATAATAAACCCATGTCATTTAATCAGATGGATATTTTGCAGGCTGGAAGAACCAGTGATCAGAATTCTGGAAACATTGGTCCAAAGAATCATGAATTGAAGTGAGCACATTTGGCAATTTATCACCAAATGCCTGACAGGAAAGGCAAATGGATTTTTCTCCTCATTTGTAATTGATGATTTATAGCACCAAGTATAATATAAAGGGCATTTATAGGATTTAAGCAATTAGAAAATTGTAAATACTTTAAAAATAATACTAGTAAATTCTGTTTGCTAGTGTAAATGTCATAAAAGTCTATGGAAGTTGCATCAATGTCAATATTTTCTAGGAGGCAGATGTGAAGAGGATGCAACTTGATTTTCCACAGATTTGACTAAATTTAGTTTTCATTCCCAAGTCACATTGTCTTGACAAACACATACATTTTATGAAACTTAGTTTTCTTATTTGCCAAGTGAAAATTATCCCTATTTCAACAATTTTGTGATTAAGTTAAGTAATATACTCAGAACATAGTATACAATACTAAACACAAGTTGAATACAGTGAGTCAATGAGAGAGAAAATTAATTACAAAATTATTTCAAATTTGAAGTAAAATGATGAATTGGCATTAAAATATCACGGTTTTAGTTATGTATGCTTAAAATCTCTGATTGCTTCTAAGTGCATTTACTTAAAAGCAATATTAAATAGATTTAAAAGGTGTGTGTGTGTGTGTGTGTGTGTGTGTGTGTGTGTGTGTAGTCATAAAAATAAAGAAAATAGTTTCATTGATTGGGAAAAAGTTGCAACAGGGGTCATAGGAGTTGTCTGGAAAGGAATTAGATACAGTACCCATGAACAAAAAAAAAATCTCAAAAAAAAAATAAAGGTAAGTAAAATGTTTCTGTAAAAGATAGACTACCATTTTTACCTTTAAATGTTTATGACAATACGTAAAAATTCACACTAGTGAATGAAGTTAAAAAAAATGTGAATTTACAAGTTGATCTTGTTCCTAATTTTTAATACAGCATCATTGCAGAAGTTAAAATTTGTAAATCAGCTCTAGTTCTCTTGAGTCTAGTAATCTAGTTTAATAAGCTATAAGAGAAATCAAGGAATATTCTAGCATTCCACATAGAACCATAGATTTACTATACATAATACAGAAAAAAGCAGTCAATTAAAGCTTCTATAAAATGGACAAAATATTCTGAACTGTGAAATGAATATTCAAACATAATTTCCTTTGTCATAATTGTATCACATGTTAAAAGAAATTATATTTTAAGAATATAAGAAAAATAAATCAAGAAAATTAATATCTAAAGACAGTTTATATTCAGCTTCTGCTTGACCCGTTTGAAAGTCAAAACTGTAAAAGCCAGAGCACTCAACATTGCTTGTGTAATGCATGTCAGAGATCTGTTCTGAATAAAATTTATCAATTTGAAAAATTATGACCTAGAAAAAAAGTCATATAAATAATAGCTTTTCTCTTATTTGGAGGTTAAATAGAAAAATGATTCTATACATAAATATTTATTTCAATATGTTCCCTTATTCTGAGGGGCTTGGGCTTTATCAATGCTCAAAACAAAAATGTATGCCCTCATAACATTTATATCCTATTGGGGCAGACATTAAAACTTGAACATAGAAAATAATAAATCACTTCATGCTAGAATCCATAAAACAGATAATTTGGACACATCTTATTTTCTTCCTTTGAATATTTGTTTGTGACATTTATGAATATGGTAAATGCTGTCATTTATTTATATCTTGGTTTCAAAATAAATGTTACCATGATGTTGGAAATGAAGTCACCAGGAACTACTCACTATATAAGAATAATATGTATTCCTATATAGTGAGTAGTTATTTGGCTCACTATATAGGAATAATGACAGAAATATTTGTATCTATCTTTGGAAAACTATGTACAAATGTGTAATTGTTTTTTTATTCAGAAAGTATGTATCCCTGAGAAAGATGATTATCCTATGAAAAACGTTATACTCTTTTACCATTTTTTTGTCATACTAGGTATCAAACTTAGGAATTTGGACATATTTTGCAAGCACTCCCATACTTACCTACATTTTTTTAAACATTTATTTATTTTATGTTGGACATAATTATACATGCCTTTTTGTTTAATGAAAACAAACATTTATGAACAATATTTGGGAATTTGGGTGTCATTCTTTCCAAACTGCTTTCTGCTGGTAGGGGGCGCTATCATGGGGAAATCCTAAGAAGACACAGAAATCCTGGTTGTAATGGATTGTCCCATTGACGTTGCTTCATAGGGTCTTGTTCAAACCTTACCTACATCCTTAATCATGGTCTTCTGTTTGAATCAAGTTCTCATTATAAACTTAAACTGCATTTGCATTCACTATGTAGCCTAGTTTGGACAATCATGATGGTCCTGATTCCAATTTCCTATCTCTAGGATTATAGTATGTGCCAGGATACCTATGTCATACTGCATTATTTCATAAAGAAGGGATATGTTCTTTTAAATTGTTGGCATTTATCTATTTAGTTTTGGGGACATATATGCCATAGCACATTCTTGGAACACGTTAAGAAGTCAGTTCTTTTCTTCTACCATGTAAGTGCTATGGGTAGAACTCAGGCTTGGTGGAAAGCATGTCTGCCTGCTAATTTTATAACCCAAGATTTTATAACCCAAGAAATATCTTCCTACTGTTAAAATATGAGATCAAGTGAGCCCCCTCCCAATTTGATTGGTAACTCACAATTATATTTCCCAGCCTTTTTATGATAGTGTCTACTTTTTCTTCTAGTAATTACAAATGTACACTAATGGTCTCTAAATAAACTTATCGAACATTTTATTTTTCCAACAGGAAATACATTTTAGAGAATTAAAATGGAAAAAAAATATTTAAGTGTTTTGCAGCTTGCCTTAGATTGTTTTAATAATACAAGGTGTAAACAGTACCAATGACTATCATACACCAGTCTACCTAAGTGGAGAAAAATTCCTGTTTCCTATAGATTGAACATTCCATAAAGCCAGGAAACAAAGTGGAGTATTTTGCTGTTCTTATGATAGAAAGTGAAAATAACCCCTCATTTATTTTTAACTCTTTCAGCCAATATATGTTGATTATTTACAACTGAAAACATTACATGAGAGTTTTGTTAGAGATTTTGGATTTGCTTAGACTTGTTTTATGATTCTGTGTCTTTCAAGGAATACTTGCTAATAGAGCCCATTCCTACTGTTGATAAAGAGACCAAGAGCTCGGTCATCATGATTATCACATCATAAGCATATTAGTCATGGTTAAAGACAAAAATTATTCAAGAAATCATTAAAAGATAGAGGTTAATTTTTCTATAAAAATACATATGTACAGAATAAAATAAGAATTGTGCAAAATCGCTGCTTGAATTAATAAAGAATGTGAATAACTTCTCTAGAAAATTGGGATATTTGGAGTTTTGATATAAATGTTTAATTCAATTCCAGCACACAGACAGTTCCTTCTTTGCAGATCTGGCATAGGGAATGGCTAAACCAAAGTTTGTACCTTCCATTCTGGTCAATTCAGCAAACGCCTGCCTACCACAAAAGGAAGAAAATAAATAAAAGGAAATCTAACCCCTCTTTATCTAAAAGAAATTTACTTTCACCCAAAAATCCTCTGGCACTCTCAGCGATGGAATTAGATGAGTAATGTAAATGTATCATAACTCTCAAGAAATTTATCTTACTCCATACAACTTTGAAAAGGTAATTGGAGTCCAAAAATAAAGTATTAATGGAAGGTTACTGGATCATTTTGAAATGGTTGGGCTGTGGCTGTACTACATGTGTCATGACATTCTTTACAGTTTGGAATCTTTTATGTAAGTTTGCAGTTAGAATTTAGTAAGCCTGGAGTTAGAAAATTTGGAAATAATTCACTCTGTCTCAGGAAGCAAAAGGTGACACTTCTCAGATGTCAATGTAACTGGATATCATTAAATAAGGGTCGCTGTCGATTTTTCTTAAGATTATACTTGGTTAAAGGGTAAAAAAATCAATATGTGAGATGAAGTCTCTCTTAAGTACATTTCTCAGAAGTATGATCTAGGGTTTTAAAGCTCAGGTCTAAAAATACCTCTGATGGAGACTTTACAAATTCAGATGTGAATTCAAAATTTTCAGATCTGATTTCCAATTTTAAAACATCTAAATAAATAAATGACATAATAACTGTTATTCGGGTGTCAAAGAGAATCCTCTTTAAAGGAGAAGAGAATGTATTAATTTGCTTTTTTTATATTTGAATAATGTAAGCATGATTCTGGGAAATAAGAATGTGAAATACTCACAATTCCCTTGAAACCATTTCTAAATGAAGCTCATTTGATATCCATATCTGTATTTCTCCTTCTTATCTTAGTGGTATAGGAAAGTGAAACCATGGAACTCACAGGTAGCAGGGAATTGATCTCCTTGTATATATTGTTCTAGATTGATCCTTGGGTCATCATGAGTTGAACATAAATATAATTTATGTTATTATTAAGATATGTGATCATGTGATAATTGGTGAGATGTAGAAGCACAGTGTAGGAGATTCATGTTGTGAGAAATAATTAAGGCTAAAGGCCTTTTTTAAAAGCCACATGGAAAGCTATTAATGTAGAAGCAACCACACACACACACACACACACACACACACACGAATGTATGTGTGTGTATGTATTATCTGTTTTAATGGAGACACCCTACAGTTACCTTTCTTTAAGTTGTTTACCAATGGTGTCACACATCCGTAAGCATTACAAGTTACTGAGAATACACTTACTTTTCCTTCAAAACTTAATAAAAACCATGTTGTTGAAGATGCTATATTTCAGTCATAGAAAATAGAGAAAGGAAGCTGATAATTACCTAGAGCTTCATTTTTACTGGTTATTTTTTAAAGTCCTCATGATATTACATATGCTACAACAGAGAAAAAGTATTAATCATATTAAAGTGTGAACTCTATAAAATGCACAAATGACTATTTTGACAAAATGTTACCACTGGTACAATAGTGGCATGGATGTCATAGGGGTAACCAACCATTCTTTGGCTTGACCTAAGGCATACTCCATGAAATAGAACTTATATCTTGAACTACTAAAGGGAAAAATATCTGTAATTTTACAGGATATAGGCTTTAAAAAACTGCCAAATGCAATTATTCTGCTAAATTGACATAAAATAAAAATTAGATTAACATAGAATATTCAACATTAAATTAGACATACATTTCACATGCTGGATTTCAAGCCTCAATGATTCTCATAGAATATCATGGAGGGAGGTAGAGATATGGTAAGAGCCAAAGGTGATGGCTCTTCACTTAAAGAAATTGTTACATACTGAATACAACAGGGCAGTTGCATACACAAATTCACAATGACGGTGACAGCATGTGCAAGACCTGCTCAGTCTGATGCCATGAAAAATACTAGTATAGAAGCTAGGGAGGATTTTCCACATCTTCTTAAGCAGCTATGGGAACTGAAAGGTAGTGGAATAGGGAGAGTCCATTTTCTTTATTGATGTAACCACTCACATGTAAAATATTCTCCAGGCTTGACTGAACTAATAAAAGTATCTGGGTAACACAACAAAACTTGAAGTGTTTTAAAGAAAGAAACAGAGCAAAGGAAGGAAGGGAGGAAGGAAATAAGGAAGGAAGGAAGGAAGGAAGGAAGGAAGGAAGGAAGGAAGAGAGGAAGGAAGGAAGGAAAAAACAGTCTTGGTTAGATTGAAGGGGAATGTAGAGAAGATGGATCTATTAGGGGTTGTTCAAAATATGTTCAAAATACATTTCTTAAAATTCTCAAAGAATTAATACAGTGTTGCTGGAGTTTCTTGTCCCTCTAGGTCCATCCACACTTCAGCCCCAAATAAACACAGAGACACACAGTAAGAAGCTAAGGCTTCTTAATGGCTAGCACTGTCTTAATTATTAACACATATCTATTAATCCAAGCTTTCTACATGGCCTTATATTACCAGAGAATGCCAGGTGCTTCCTATCCTTCCGGGTTCTACATGGCATCTCCTCACAGTCTTTCTCTGCCTACCTTTCCAAGAATTATCACCTTGTAGTACTGCCTATCTTCCTGCCTCTATTGGCCAAATAGTGTTTTATTCATCAACCAGTAATAGAAACATATATACAGAAGGACATCCCCTATCAATACAGTATCTTTTAAATGAAGTAGAAATTATCACAGAGAAATACACATTGGTAATATACAGAGAAATTGAGACATCAGAGTATGTACTTGATCCCTATTGGGACATTTGTAGCACACCCCTTCCTCCGTGGCTCAGAGATTATTACCAATGACAGTGTGGAAAGATCACAATCACAACAGTGATTTCAAAATAAAAGAGAACAACTGCACATACAAACTTAGAGCAGATTTGATTGTATGAAAAAGAACTACATAAGCTCAAGCCAGGCAAACTCTAAGTGTGGTAGAAGTTGGTCATTAAGTCTCAGCACTAGCTGAGCAAGTATTGGAAACTGAGTGCTCCTGGGAGAGGAGTATTTGTTTCCTTCAAGAATGTGGCTCCTGAGAGGTAACCCAAGACAAAACTAATTCATTAGATGCCCCTAAATCAATGTACTGACTGGCATCCCATTAACTCTAGGTGAGCTCAGGAATAGAGTGAGGTTTCACCTTTATTTGCTCTGCCACATGCACTCCAGTATTGCCTTCTCAGTAAATTGCTACACCATAAACCTTGACACACTATCTTCTACCAAAGATAATAAAAAAGCTACTCTCCATGATGACTAATAACCAAAGTACACAGAAGAGGCCTCCACTGGTCAGATTATGATGTGAGTTCAAAAGTCACATTCTATAGCAACTAATATGATAAGTATAATACTAAATAGAAATAGTAATCAAGTCAATGCCAGACTTTGACACATCCTTGAAGTTATTGAGTCACAGGAACAGAAAAATGAACTGCAAATCCCACTGGACAATGTCATGCCACTTTCCTGATATCTCTACTTTTAATAGGTATGACTGAGGAATAAATACTAAGAAGAGTTTTAGTTATGAAGTATATTTAGATACAAGAAAACATAAGTGAAAAGAATTTAAAGTTAACAAAATATAGATGAGTGTGGCAATATTGAATTTTTAAAAACCTATGTAATCTCATTGAAGACCTGTGGCTTTACCAGTGTTAAAATTATCTGATATGAACATAAAATTACATGTAAGGAGATATTTATGAGAGGAGATACAGTGAGAATTACAGTTCCTTAGGCACAAATTTGTACAGTGTGGGGAATCCAACCAAGTCTTTTAGGTTAGAGCTCATCTCTCTGAATGCTTCTTTGAGAATATGTTTAGAAATGTTCCCCACCCCCAGGAGTTCACCAATTCACTATTTGAGCCCATATTATAGCTAAGTGGCTTTTCTTTTATTGTTCCAAAAGCTTCCATTTTTCTAAGGCCACTGTTTCCCATCTGCCTACAGAACTACAATTTGTCTTTTCCTCACTCTATTTGACAGCCCTCAGATTACATATAAAAATGTCATTTTCTATTTTAACAGTCTTTTCTAATTCACATTTATAGAACTAGAAGTCTAGATCTGTTTTTAAACTGAAAATATTATTCCCTACTTACTTCTTAGTGGGAAGTAACATTAAATATAATGTTCTTGATTATAATCCCTTATTTCTGATATTATCACTGTAATCTTTTTGTAGTGATTCACATCTAGTCTTAAGGAAATCCAAGAAAAGACAAGTATCTCACAAATTTGCTTAGACAAACATAGCCTCAAGCTAAAATGAAGTGTGGTAATCTAGTTTATGACAAACAAATTATCTGATTTGATGGTATGAATTTTGAGATTCCCAATAGAAACCAAAAATTATCATTATGTGAATGGGAATTAAATCTACATCTTAAACCCCACAAATTCTGTCCTTATGAGATTTTTCCCTAGGTTCCTTCACACCTAACACATGTAATAGCTCACTGCTTCCCATGACCCGAATGATAGCCAAAAGCATTAGTTAATAATCCCTAGAAATAGAGAGGAATTCACAGAATCGGTGTTCCCATCAGAAAACTATAAATCAGTAATATCTTATGAAAAGAACATAGAAGTCATAGGACTTCCAAAGGCATAGCATGTATGAGTTAGAAAAGAAGAAATGGAGATGAATTATAGAAACACAAAAATTCATATGTGAAATTCTTAAAAATTAATTTTAATAGTTGTATTAAAGCTGTTAATATAGTAGGCTTAAGACCAAAGTGGATGCAATTTCTTTTAATGAAGAGAAAATCAGGATCAGTTATGGCTTAAGAGACTGAATTTTCCTAAGGGGAACTGAAAGTCAAAAAGAAAAACACATGGAGAGAGAGAGAGAGAGAGAGAGAGAGAGAGAGAGAGAGAGAGAGAGAGAGAGACCGACAGACAGACAGATAGAGAGAAAGAGACGAGTTTAGGCTGGCACTTGAAAAACTCTTCATTATAAATTAAAAATGAAGCTTTCTATATTCCTTGTTAAATACCTAAGTTTGGCAACAGGTAACAGTGCTAATATCTCCATCATTTTTTGTTTTGTTTGTCAACGAAGAACAAGAAATGTCATCTTACTCTAGTGTTTCCTGACATCTCTAACTCTCACAACCCAGTCAATCAAGTTTAAGAGAACAAAAAATTTCAGTCAACAAAAGTAGTTATGAGAGAAAATGTTACTTTGAGAGAAAATGTTACTTTGTATTTAAATTTAAATGATTGATAACACCTTTTAACAGTTGTTAGTAGTTCTCAAATTGGAATTGGGCTTGCTCTCTAAATGCTTGTCTAGATACTAACAGAGAAAAAAATATTTAAATACTGTTTTCTATTAACTGCTAGTTTGTTTTGTTTCATGTTGTAGACAATTCTTTTACCCACCTTTAAGATGTGTTAGAAAAAAGTTCTTTATTGTTTACTAATCAGGAGATTAGTAAATCTCTTTTTGAAATTCCAAATGAAAGCAGACAAAGCAGAACATAATTGAACATAAAAGGACCTGATTCCTACCAGAGGAAATGGAAGAAGATGCAAGGCTTTGTGCTCTTTCTAATGGATGAAAACTTGGTATTAGATAATTACTTAGGAGAGTCATTCATAGGGAAGACTAATACTCTTTCTCTCATTTATTAATGTCTTGTATGCAGATCTTTATGTAGGGATGGAACTTCTAGAGACGTCCCCTGTCCAGCTGTCCTGACAACCCATGTTGCCATCACTTAGGCCTTGGTTAGGCAGCCATATTTTTGAGATTTCATGGGTGTAGCTCCCCTGTTGTATCTAGAAAATATAAGAGGGATTGGAGAGAAAAAAATGAAGTACAAATTTTTACAATTATATTTTAATTAAAAAATACACATTTAAAAGACAGAAAATACAGCCTAGATAATACTCAGAATAAGTAACGAGTGAAGCAATCCAGCTGTGAAGCCATGGCGATCAGTGGCACTCAGAAGTTTGAAATACTGTGAAAGGGTGGAGTGAGATAAGCATATGCCTGAGAATAGAGCTTGCTATTGAAAATGAATCTAGCACCTGCTATTAACTCAGCCACATTTAAATTATTCAACCTTCCAGACATAATTTTCCACAGCTGTCTTTCTTAAAGCCAAAGAACAGTTACAAAAACAATGTTAGGTGATATGATCTGGCCTAACAGAGAAAAAGAAAGGTCTTCATAAGCAACAACTGCAGGCAAAACAATGATGGTGCAATTATTTTCCATACTGAGGCAAACGCATCAACATACCGGACCTGTAAATGTAAACAAGCCCAGAATCAGCTTTTATTCTGTGTCTTTTCTTGAATTTAAATGGACAAGTAAATTTCTTTGGATACTTAAGAAAGCTTCTTTTTAGGAAAGAAGTATACCCCTTTCCCCAAATGCAGATACATGAAATATACAAGAAACAAGCCAGTGCCAAGTAGAGCACATCTGGGAGGTAATTTATTCACAAATTAATATCCCACTGAAAAATAAAACATGAGAAAAGCAAGAAGTGCTTAAGAAGAGGTCAATGCAATAAGCTGAGGGTCAGGCAAACCAACTCAGCAGGAAAACCTAGTTACTATGCAACCCTGGTGAGCCGAGTTCAATCTCTAGGACATACATATATATAGTGGGAGGAAAGAGTCAATGCTACAAAGTTACTCTTGGACCTCTACATTTATAATATGGCATATGCATGCAAACACAAACAAATACATTATATAACAATAATAACAATAATAATAATAAAACACCAGAATAACAAACTTGTCAAAAACCCAAACATATGTATATATATATATATATATATACATATATACACATATATATATATGTGTGTGTGTGTGTGTGTGTGTGTGTGTGTTACAAAGTCTAGGAAAGCATTGTAAGAATTACAATTTTAGCAAAGAATTGCTGAAAAGGCAGTGAAATAGAGAGAGAAAATTATGTCTCAGGATAATGAAGGTTGAAAGTTTTGAAACTGTGCCAGAGAGAATGAACATACCTGTATAAATGACAAAATCTGAGCACATGTAAGGCAACAAAGGCTCCTAACTTTAGAGGTAGAGAATATTGAAGGGCAAGTGATTGTAGTGAGATACTCACTTTGTCCACACCTGTGGCACTGACCACGTCCATTAGGGGTGGAGACTTGGGCAGAAGTTACCTAGGGGGAACTAGGTCTGAGGAGGGGCCAAGCGAGGGCTCTCTTGCTTGCATCAAGAGGGGACAGGAGAACATATAAAGGCATCCTTGGGACCAGGAACCTGTTGGTGTTCATCTGTCTATGTTGTAAGTTATTTCTCCCTGAATAAACATCTATTCGACCTATTTGTTTCTCCTGATCCTTATTAAGCCTCCATAGGTGATCATTTTTTAAAAAATAACCCAAATACTAGCACTAATACTGTCTGTTAGAAGACAATAAAACATATAGTCAATCTATAATTTTATACGCAGCCAGTAACTATTCTGGAACAAGATAATTCTACACAGATTAGGACAAGAATCTTCAGAAAGAAAAACACTAGAATGAGGATATCCAGGATAAGAAACAAATAAATAAAGTGACTGTTTAAATTAAATAGAGTATATGATTAAACATCCGTAGGCCACAATATTAAGAACATCAAAAGCACAGCAGACATCTCCAAAAATTTTATTGTTGTATAAAACTTATGCAATGTATTCTGAAGTGAACAATGTAGTTATATCAAAGGTGTGCTCTGTTTTTCATTTACTTAATTACCCGGGATATAATTTTGCTGTCACTTAAAGAAGGGAATATGTGGTATGGTTTGAAAGCTAAAAGTAGGGCTGGAGAGAAGGCCCAGAGTATAAGAGCAATCAGTACTTTTAAGGAGAACCTAAGTTTACCTTGTATCACTCATGTCAGATGGCTCACAACTACCTATGACTCCAGTTTCAGGCTCTAGTATGAAGGTCTGTGCAGATATATGCACCTAGCCACATACAGAACACATGCATATGCATAATTAAAAAGTAAAAATAAAAAAAGCTCCAAGTAATAAATTTGTAATAGTGAGAAACCAGGAAGACTATTATAAGAAATGTAAGAGGCATAGACAATAGTAGAGATTGGAAGAAAATACTTTGGATTGGGAGATGTCTCAATGAATTAAACACTTGAACCATAAGCTTGAAGGCCCACATTTGAATTCTCATGGTCCCCATAAATGCTGAGCATGGCCATCCAATCAAGAAGGAAACAGGCAGATAGATTCCTTTTTGCCCTGTGAGCACAAAATAGTGAATTTGAGGTTCAGGAAAAACTTTATCACAAAAAGGAAGATGTAGAAAGACAGGGGATAGTCAAATTTGACCTCTGGTCCCTGAAAGTGCATACATATGCATGTGTGCACAAGAATGCACACAACACACCCATGTGTTCAGACAAACACTCCGAGAGACATTTGGAATACAAATTGTGGTAGATTAATTATTGATTGTTGTTTGTTTGTGGTTCTAAAACAAAGTCATATATAATCAGTGAAAGTATAGACAAGTGTGTGCCACCATATCTACCTAAGGTGCAGTCATTTTGAGACAAAAGCGAGGGAGTGATTACTTCTGACAAAAAAAGTGTTTATTAGTGTTTTAGTTTACATCTGTGCATTTTAACTACCATTTGAAATTACATTTCTAAACTGTAATACGTCTGTAAAAGTTCAAGGAGAGCAAGCAGAGTTGTACAAAGGCTTCTAGGGGCTAAAGGTTGTATGTTACAGATTTTAAACACTGTTCATATGATGTTTTCAAAGAAATATCTTAGGTACATTTCCATAATTTGTTAATATAGCCATGAAATATATTTTATTCTTTGTTTTAATCTTCCTTGAAGATAATTTTAAATTTACAAATAAAATGAAATGTTAAAATCTACAGTTCTCAGATATTCTTCACTCAGCTTCTGTTAATATTAACATACTATAAAACCATGGTGTCATCATAGAAATGTAAAAATTAAACATTTTGAACCTATAAACACAATCACATGAACTTGAGTCATTTCACAAGCCAGCTGTTGTAAAGAATAACCCTAATTTTGGCTTGTCTGATATTTCAAATGATTAGACTGTGGTTATGTATTTTTCACAAACTGCCCCCAAAATCATACCTACTACTCTATGTGTAGACTGAGAAAAGTATGTTTGAGCATCCTGTCTTGTAGTTTTTCTTAGCTGAATGAGTGTCTGCCAGACTTTTCCACAATAAAACTAATTACCCCCTTGGAATTAATAAATGTTTATGTATGGGTACAAGTCCTTGGTGTTTCTTAATTTACAACATTATCAAACTATATGTGAAAATAATAACACATTATTTAACTATGGTTTTAATTATATTGAAATTATACATCAATATTTCTTCATTTATTCATCCAATAAGTATTCAATTGCTTCCCGTACCTCATCTTCAGACTAATGATCATTTATACTGTTGACTGTGGTCTTGCTTGAGACAATATGATTTTTCCATCTTCTTGATTTTGTTGTTGCCTAGGATATGCATAGAAGTGGCTTTTCTCAGCTTCTCACTAATTTGTTGTCCTCTGAGTAAGCTCTACGATATGAAAGCTCTGCACAATGGAACAGATCAAAATATGCAAGCACTCCTTAGAATATTCTCAGATCAGTCTTCCATGACTATAATTTGATTGAAAGCATTAACATACCTCGGGAAAGAACCTGTCAGTCAGATAGCAACAAACCAGTATGTAGGAACAAGGAGAAGAGTCCCTTTGCAAACATCATCAGTTTCAACCAAAGAGAATTCCAAGGAAAGTTTTAGCCTTCTTCAGAATAGCTGAATCCAGGCTGGTGACAATCCAAATGCCAAGTAATAGAATTCCTCATTTAAGCACCCTCAACACATCTTATGCATAGAATACCAGGGAAATAAATTGCTTGAAGAAGAAAAATAATTTTAGAAGAATATGCTATTTGATATTTTAATAAAAGTTTTAAAGTATTCATCATGGGAAAAATTTAAAGAAAAATTTTGTTGACGTGCCTTGACCATTTATACACTGTATTTATATTTTGAATAACATGAGGAAAGTTGTCAGGTACACTTAAATATTTAGGTCTCTAAGGGTCTTAACGATGCCCTGCTCTAATCTATGTTCACCAAGCAATCATGGAGCTGTGATTTAACCTTTGATATCTTAGTTATTATATAAATTTCTGAAACACAAAGTTGACATTAGTATTCTAATACATGTAACATCTACTTTTTTCTCATTGTAATTCAGTAAGGCGTCCTGCTGGTGTTGTGCATTCACTTGTTTAATTTGAGTCTGCTCCTAAGGGATGAGAGGCTTTTAGTGGATCAAGTCTTTGTGTCTGCCAATCTGAAAGAGGAGTCCTGAAATTATGAAAAACAAAGGGATTTTCTTTTTTCTAACAAGTATCCAGTATCTCCTATAAAAAGGAATTTTCAATGGAAATTTTATTTGTACTTTCTATTCCTGTTTATAGATTAACTTTTCAAACTTAGAGGTCCTTATCAAGAAAGCACCATATGTTCCTACTGTTAATAAATAGCACAAACCATAAGAAATATTTGTATTGCGAACTCCAACTATGAAGATTTCATGTCTACTTCTGAAGGATGGAAGAAGTCTCAATGCCAAGGATAAATGATGGAACTATAATGAAAAGTAAACAGTAATTAAGATACAAAGAAAATTCTTCCCACAATTCAGGTATGATGTGGGATTTTGTTACTATTTTCCAGATATGATAAAACTTATTCACAAAAAAATTAAAATCCAGTAAACAAGAGAACTTTACATGCTAAGTTGTTATTGCAGATATCTTCATATTCAAAATAAATTACAAGAAGATGTGCTGAATAATTTTATGTCAACTTTGCACAAACTAAAATCAATTCAGTAGAGGAGACGTCAATTAAAGAAATGTCTTCATAACATTGGGCTTTGGAAAGCCTGTAGGGCAATTTCTTAATTTGTGATTGATGGGGAAGGGCCCACCTTGTTGTTGTTGGAGCTATATGTGGGATTGTGGTCCTGGGTTTAATAAGGAAGCAGGTTGAGTATGCCATGATGAACAGTCCAGTAAGCAGCACCCCTCCATGGCTCTTGCATCAGTTCCTATATTCCTGCCCTGTATGAGTTCCTATCCTGAATTCTTTAATGATGAACTATGATGTATAAGTATAAGCCAAATATACCTTTTCCTCCACAACTTGACTTTGGTTATAGTGTTTCATTGTAGTAATATAAAACCTAACTAAAACAGGAAGAGTAAGAGCTACAGACAAAGAAGCAGGAGGGAGGGCCTATTCCCTACTCCAAATGACTTGACAGATTTAGATGACCCCTCCAGGAAGGGTGATCAGGGGCAAGGAAGGGTGGAAGAGAGGGAGGGACAGAGAGGGAACTGGGATAGGTATGTAAAGTAAGAAAAATAAATTATTGGTAAGGGGTGAGCAAGATGTCACAATGGGTAAAAGTGCTTGCTGTACAAGCCTAAAAACCTGAATTCAACCCAAAGAACCCAGGATAGAAGAGAGAGAATTTACTTCACAAACATATACTAAAATGCACATAGTGAGTCTGAATACAATTTTAATTTTAAACAAAAAGTTGGTAAGGTTAGTAAGGATGTGTGGAAAGAGTAATGTTCACTTATTGCTGTTGGAAATGTAAACTAGTACATTCACTTGTTTCTCAAAACCCTAAAAATGAAATTAGGAAAACCTAGATGAAGAGAAACAGGTTAATTTAAAATAAAGAATAAAGAAAATAAAACACAGAAACAACAACAACAACAACAACAACAACAACAACAACAACAACAAAAACCAGACCTTGAGGTGGGAAGACACCAGCCTTTAATCTAGGCCACAACTTCTGCTTATATGAGAACAGGGAGAAGGAAACTTTTGGGTTTTGCCTGCCTCTTCTCACCTTGCTAACAAGGTGGTATGAGAGCCTTCTACTTTGAAATTCCAGTGTCTACTCTAGAGCAGCTGAGACACCCAATTTGTGGACTGAGAAACTACTGGATTCTTGGATTCCATTCACAGCCAGTAATTAATGTGTTAACTGGACTGCAGTCTGTAAGTCATCCTAATAAATCCCCTTTCTGTATATGCAGAGAGGTATTCTATAGGCTCTGTCACTCAGAAGCACCTAATGAAAGGAAATACATTAAATAAGAGGGTATTTAAGGGAGATTTGATAGGGTGAGTAAGGAAGCCAGCAAGCAGAGAGGGCAGGTAGCTTGCAGGAAGGCATTGGAGAAGAGGGATGCGTTAGAACAAAATTTAATGACATTATACGTGTATGAAAATTCATAATGACATGTACTACTAAGTGATAACTAAAAGCACAAGTTGAAATCTGCTAAAAAAGTAAATTAGAAGTAGAATTGAGGCTTTCAAAAGAAAGAAAGTTCAGCTGGCAAGAGTGCCATGACAGATTTGAGAAAACATAGCTGGCTATTTTAGAAGTGGTTACAATGGGAAAATGAGCAAATGGAAATGAGTATATGTGAAAGCAAAAGATTGTAGACATTGTAATAACCTACAGGTAGATTGTGAATAGTCTTGAAGTCATGTCAGTGATTATGACATTTCATAGCAGAGACATGCCAAGGCTCTATAATTTTCCAGTAATGATGGGTTCCAGTATGATGGGTTGTTAAGTACTCCCTTTCCCCTATCCCCACTAATCAGACAAGGAGGCTTTGGATTAGGTAAGAACAGAGTAATGTTCATATATCCTTTTTAAATGTTCATTTTATAATAAACAAATTCTTTCAGTGAAAGTCTTCCTTTAAAGATGGGGTTGGAAAGGAAAGGAAAATGTATTCCAAATAACAAGTGACCCAAGTAATCACTCTGCAAACTTACACTGAAAAGTGATTATCTGAGCAATTAGTCAAGATTGGAAAGAGGAAAGAAATTAATAAAATGGGAATCATTCTTTAACTTGCTTATAATCTAGGAGACAAATTTACTTAGATAAAATGTTACCTAGAAATATACTATAGAATTTTAAAATCTGCCAGGAAGTAATTTTTCCTTTCTGGGTCTCATTTTGTTGATATGCAAATTTAGAACCGCGGTTAGAAGTACATGCATTCTGAGCAACCAAATGAGTTCTTCTATTAGGTGTCCAGAAAAGAACATCTAGGGTTGGAGCTCTGAGCCTATGTCCTATACACTAAAAAAGTCAGCAAGATAAAATTGAAGAAGATTACTTGGAGAAGTAGTCTAAAAGGTGCATGAAAATAATCTTTCTCCTCTCACCATTCTTCAAAATCAATCTCTCTCTCTCTCTCTCTCTCTCTCTCTCTCTCTCTCTCTCTCTCTCTCTCTCTCTCTCTCTTTCTTCAGGAAAAAAATAATTTTCGACTGGACTTGAAGTTGCCTTCTCAAAATCCATGTGCTATATATGTGCTTCCAGAAGTCCATTCTTTGCATTTCAAACAGTTTTAATTTTATCTCCTTTGTTCAGCAACACCTTTCAAACCATCCCCGTTCCTTTGCTTTGGGAATTACATTTAAAAAATTATATCCTCTGTTTGTCAAAGATGTTGGGACAAATACATCTCTCTCTTGAAATCTTATTTCATTTTGAACTCCAAATGCTGGCAGTTATATCTTTATTGAATTTTCTTGTGTTAGGTGTGGCCATGTTATATGATCTAATACAGCTTGCATGAAGATCAGAGTGCAAAGCTAGCCCCAGATATAGAGGCCAGGCAGTGTTACATTTAATCCCAGAACTCAGGAGACAGAGGCAGATGGATCTCTGTGAGTTCAAAGCCACTCAGGGCTACATGAGAGTGAATCAATCTAAAAGAGAATCAGAGAGCACAACTTTAATTTGAGCACTAGGAAGGTGGAGGCAGGAGTGATGTGGCTGGGTGGAGAGGTTAATATAAGGTGGAAGGAGACAGGAAGGCATTGCAGTCTAAAGGAGTCTGAGGGGCAGCACAGTTGAGAGCAGTTTGACTTTTGGTGGATGACTTCTTCAGTCTTAGCATAGGTACAGGTAGAACTCTCTAGCAGCTGGCTGCTTTGCTTATCTGATCTTCAGCTTGAACCCAAATATCTGTCTCTGGGTTTCTATTATTCATGCTACAATTAGGTGTCATAAGTCTATCATTGTTACCTCTGTACTTATTACAGTACCTAGAATATAGTAATTGTTTCTCAAAGGGGTAAATACTTATGGCTAAGATAAGAAATTCTTGTGTACCTGGTGCTAACCCTTTTCTTTCTCGCCTTGAGTAATCACAGATCTGTAATGCACAGAAAGAACTTCTCATTTTACCTTACTTGCCTTAATATTATGTGTATATTTCTTTGAGAACATGTTTTAAGGCTTGATTGCTAAGCAGGAATAAATGAAATAAAAATTAAAGTATCGCAAAATCATGGCTTTTTACATGAAGTGAATTGTATGAAGCATTGCCATTTTGAATTTCTACCCTAGTATTATGTCCTAGGGGTTCTCTTTCACTAATGACTTCGAAAGAAATGCAAAAAAGTAATTGAGTAGATACATTCATTGTGTTTATCACTAAAGTCATTGCCATTTATCCACACAAACTCTAAGTAAAGGCCAAGTCAGATTATAATTTTGCTAACATTTTCCCTTCAGAATAAGCAGATGTGATGCCAAGTCAAGCAGAAATTATTGCTTTTCCTGTTTTAACTGCCTGATGACTACCTGGAAAGGAATGACTACTGGCTCTTTAGAATGGACAACTTTCTTACTGAAAACATCAGGCCCAATGCCATGTTTCCATTTGAGGTTAACAAGCCATCATCCATTGTCAGGAATAAGAACTTATTTAATGATTAAAAAAGCCAGCAATCATGAGCAGGAAAGGGGTCTTGGTGACATTTCATATCATAGAAAATGTCTGTCTTGATTACTAATTGCCTTTTGTGCTGTTCTCTAAAGTTTTTGACAGACACTTCTTATTTTAGTATGAGCTTCTCCTTCAAACTCCACTGCTGTTTTCTCTGTTTTAAATCTCTAGATTTTATTAAATCCACATTTGCACACATATTCAGAGTCAATTGCCTTAAACAGTGGAGTGGACCACGCTGTATGCTCTTCTCTCAGTTGTCTACTCAACCCCTTTCAAACTAAATTAAAATCAGTAAAATCAGGGAAATACAAATCAAAAGTAGCTCATGATATCATCTTATACCTGCCAAAATGGCAAATATCAATTTTAAAAACTAATAGCTTATGCTGCAGAGGATATTAAATAAGGGAAACACTCATCCATATTTGGTGGAACAGAAACCATATACAGCCAGTATGGAAATCTTTGCTACAATTCTTCAGGAAGCTGGAAATAGATCTACCACAAGATCCAGCTATAGCAGTCTTGGGCATAAACCTAAAGGACTCTACATCCTACTACGCAGACACCTGCTCAGCCATGCTCATTGCTACTCTATTCATAATACACAGAGTTTGAAATAGGCTAAATACCCATCAATGGATGAACGGATAAAGAAAACGTAGTATATTTACACAATGGACTATTATTCAGCTGTTGTAAAAATAATGAAATCCTCAGCTAAATGAATTGTACTAGAAAAATATAATCATAAATGGAAAACTCAGATCCAAAAAAGACAAACATTGCATGTATATGCTAATATGTGGTCTTTAAAAAGAAGAGAAAGGAAAACAAATAGTTATGAATGGGATAGGAGGGATATTTGTGTGGGAGGATCAAATAGAAAAGATGAAAAAGAGGTAGATAAGTATAGGACTATGAGAAGGGACAGCAAGTACTAAGGATCATTTGAAATGGTTTATGAAAACCTAATATTGTAGAAGACACACACAACAACACACACACACACACACACACACACACACACACACACACGATTTAAATGAAATTTCCAAATAATAATGGATATGGAAACTCAATGGACATCTGTAGTAACCAAATGATAGCTGCAGTAGCTGTCATAACCTTCTGGTAATGAATTACATCTAATTGTGTTGGTGCCGAGGTTATTGATTATTCTCTATCAACAGATGGTAAGGCCCTATTGCTGAAGACAACACCTACACAACTCATTAAATATGGAGAGGTCCGTCTGGTACCTACAGGTACTCTGCATGCTATAAAATGAGGAAGGCAAATACCAAGATAGCTACAATATCCAATAGTGACCATCATGCAAGATATGCTATTGCATATCTTGATAGGCATGGACATAGAAAAAAATACTACTCTTCTGAT
This sequence comes from Cricetiscus sungorus, assembly GCA_030556225.1. Taxonomy (NCBI): domain Eukaryota; kingdom Metazoa; phylum Chordata; class Mammalia; order Rodentia; family Cricetidae; genus Cricetiscus; species Cricetiscus sungorus. The sequence goes on from JANBXA010000600.1 coordinate 39,964,025, forward strand.
AGAGAAAACAGAAACAAAAAGATTCCTAATGATACTCTGATACACCCCTAGAACAATGTCTTTTTAGCCATCATTAGAGAAGCTTGAAACTACAGTAGATGAGGATAAATACAGAGACTCATGGTCAGACAATGGGCATAGTGTAAGAGATAGATAGAGAGAGAGAGAGAGAGAGAGAGAGAGAGAGAGAGAGAGAGATACAGAGAAACAGAGAGAGAGGGGGAGACCATAAAAGAGGGAGCCATTATAGGTTTGAAGAGAAAACTGAAGCTCGAGAAATGTCCAGAGACCTACAAGTCTCATCCCAACTAACAATTTGAGCAACAGAGGAAAGGCTACCATAAAAGCCATTCCCTTATAATGATATTAATGACTAACTTACCCGCCATCATAGAGCCCTCATCTAGTAGCTGATATAAACAGAAGCAGACACCCACAGCTAAACACTGAGCTGAACTGGAATCCAGATGCAGAATGGGAGAACAAGACCAGGCTACATAAACCCACAGAGACAGCTAACCTGAACAAGGAGGAGCCAATGTGCATCCAGACTGATAGCTAGGAAACCATCATTGGACCAACAAGATCCCCTAAACATGGGTCTCAGTTAGAAGGCCTGGGCAGTCTAAGGGACATCTGACAGTGGAACCAAGATGTAACCCTGGTACACAAAGGGGCTTTGGGAGCACATTCTCCATGGAGGGATACTCTCTTAACCTAGAGACAGGAGGGAGGGCCTAGTCCCACCTCCAAATGTTGATCCCTCCTGTAAGGCACCACCCTCCTTGTGGAGTTGGGGGAAATGAGATGGGAGGATGGTTGGGGGCATATGAGGGAGGGAGGGAGGGAGGAAGGGACAGAGGGACAGAGGGACGGAGGAAAGGGGAGGGAACTGGGGTCAATATGTAAAATAAGGAAAAAAAACAAATTTTAAAAAAGTAAAACGAAATGGATTAACATTACAAAAAAAAAAAGCTAGATGTAATAGATTCCCCATGGGAAGTGATTCTTCTAAGTGTTGTACTCTTCTTTGCCTCCAAATACATCAAAGATCAATTATTTTCATCTCTCTCTCTCTCTCTCTCTCTCTCTCTCTCTCTCTCTCTCTCTCTCTCTCTCTCTCTCCCTAATAGTATTTAGACTATTTCAGAGAATGTTTTCTGTATAAGTTGAACTAGAAGTCGACATGTCAGGTCAATATGATTAATTTAGACTTACTATTTTTTTATTTTTGATTAAACAGTGAATCTTCTATTGAAACATTAAATATTACTTAAATATTACTTAAATATACAACTAGTATAAATAGCTCTCTCATCTACTTGCTGGGAAAAATTGGCAGAATCCAGTTCTTTTCTTTGTACTTCAAAGAGGTATCACACATTTGTCCAAAATTGCAGTGCCCATTCCTTTCCCAAGTCATTGCTTCTAAATAACTTCAACAATCCCTCCAAATTAGAGATATAATAGAAAGAAGGAACATATGCATGTGATCTTTTGTGTAACATTTTGGAAAGTATCATCCATGTAAGTAAATAGACCAAAGTAATCAATGTAACAAGACATGCCTGTTCTCTGAAATCGAGCAGTCTGTAATGAATAAGAGGCAATGATTGTTTTGTCATTTCATCTCTTTCAACATTTCCCTAACTTTTTACTGGGACTTATTTTTCTTTATGGGGTTAGAAGAACAAAACCTACTGTTAACTGGGAGAAATTCTGACACCCAAAGATTACTTCTATGATCAATACAAGTAAGTCCTCAGTCTTGACCCGAATTGTGAACATAAAAAACATTACCTGTTTAATTAATCAGAAACATTACTCCTTTATCAAAAATATACCTTATGATGAATAATTTAATAAGCATTGGAATTTTTTTAAAGAAATATTTTATTATTAAAGCAAAGGAAGCAAAGGAAATGGTTAAATGCATTTGTCTTGAAAGCTTAGTGATCCTCATTGCATACTTGCATACTAGCAATGCAATACATGCACACAACCTATACATATGAGTGCAAACACACACAGAGACATACACACACACACAAACACACACAGAGACACACACACACACAAACACACACGCACAAACACAGATACACACACACACACACACACACACACACACACACACAAGGCTTTCTATGTTCTCTCCTAGTGATGGTTAATCTATATTGTCAATTTACTTGGGTTGAGATACACTAAGATGCTTATGAATCACACCATTTAGTATGTCTGTAATATTTCCAGAAAGAATTAATTACTGATATAACATATGTTCTGAAGGTGGGCTATCTAATAGTTGAAGGCTCAGATGTAATAAAGTGTGAAGGAGGTGCAGGTCTCCCCCTCTGATAGGCATTCTCTCTGTGAGCTTAATGACCAACATCTTGTGAGCATGAGCAAAATATTTCCCTCTTTTATATCAGTTCTTTCAGGCATTTTATCACAGGTATTAAATTCTGGGTAACATACACTCACTAAAACAGGGATATACCCTTGTAGATTTTATTTAACAGCTGTTCATGCTTACTTCAAATTGCATGTCACATTATATAATTAGCACTGATTCCTCACTTGTATCAAAACAGGTGGTATAATGAATACAAAGCCAAATGAGAGATTGAAATTAGTGTGTGTGAAAATGCTAAAACAAGGAAATTAAAGTTTATAATTAGTCAAATCTGCATACTTATTTGTTTTGTTTTGCGTTGCTTTGTTTGAAACAAGATCTCACAAAGTATTAGACATAGGTCTGCCTATACCTTTTAGATTGACTGTGAACACTAGAATCTCTACCTCAGCCTCCCATGTTAAATTGCAAATACTCATGCCTGTGCCTGGGAAACCCCCACTTATGACATATAAGCATACTCAATATCATTTATCAAGAATTAACTGGACTATAAAATTTTATTCAGTTTGTGTATAAAATATAGCTCTATCTTTAACACGTAAAATTGCAGTGCATCTTGTTGCAAATCAATATTTAAATTAAGCTAAAATAAAAAGGATGAAAGTGGTAGAAATAAGGAGCTACAAGTAGGAACAACAGACTAAGAGAATATGTGAGTCAAATATGTGTGTATTGAAAGTGACTGCTATATTACAAGAGTTGCATGATGTGGGAATAAGTAATTTCAACATGGTTGGATTTAAGATTTACTCTACTAGAGGAAGCTTCTTGGCATTGTAATCATGATCAAAACTTCTTAGCATGAGATACAATGGGATCTAGGATAGAACCTGGCATTGTTGATCTAAATGGTCATTATGTTAAAATGCCTTCTAAATATTTATGTTTATATCCATAGACATGAGCTGCTCTCAACCAGAGTCAGATGAGATTCTCTTGCAATTCATGCAGTCAATAAAAAGACGAGGAAATGGTCAAAGAACTGAGAACAAGAGACTGATTTCTCAGCACTAAATGGGATAGCTATATTACTCCCATCCTCACATGCACACGAAAGGCTCAGTGTACCTCATGGAATATGGTACTGAAAGAGTAAAAAAAGCCATAGTATGTGGGAAGAGTGCTGTGAAATGCTATATGCTGGACATTCTAATTATGAACTCACAGGAACTGTGGTCACCTGGAGACTACAGAAGATCCAGCAATCAAAATTCTGACATAGAAGGGTAGGTGATGTCTAAGCGAACAACGCTAGGGAGTGACTATCGGTGGTGGATACTTTCTGAGGGAGAATCATTCTTGGAGAGATGGCTGTGGGTAGGCTCTCTTTGCTTCAGTACATGGCCGCATACCTGTGCACATATGGGAAGCACTAACCATACTTAGGGGGTTTTAAAAGCATGCAAAATTGAGAGAGAGTAGAGATGTTTGTGATGGGGAGGTGTAAACAATTTGTGAGGGAAATGGAGAGTTTGTTATGATACAGCATGAGAAGGACCTTGGCAGGTTTGCTCCATGGTGTGTAAGGGACAGACTTGTCATGCAGACAGCTTTCATGTGAAGGATTTTTTTGTTTGTTTGTTTTGTTTTTTGATTGGGGAGGGGAATCAAACAAGAGGGAATTGGAAGACTGGCCTCTGGGGACATGGGGACAAAGGCATGCTCTCTCTGCAGCAGAGCAGAGAGAGGCAGAGAGAGAGAGAGAGAGAGAGAGAGAGAGAGAGAGAGAGAGAGAGAGAGAGAGAGAGAGGCACAAAGGACTGTTTGCCTCTTCAGAGGAGCACTGGGAAAGAGAAGGAATGGACAGAGCCTGCCTCTTAAAAGAGTTTTTTTTGTGCATGTGCACAGAGCCTTACGCAGCCATTCCTTTAGCATGTACAGCTGTAGGATCCTGGGCTAACTAAGTATTTGCCTGAGTACTGATAAGCACATCCTGCTTAGGTAACAGGGTGGCCAACATAATGCCTGATTGCTAAAAGAGTTGATATATTTCATTGAACACACATATGAAATTCTAAAAAGGAAAGAAAAAATCTTTTAAAAATAAGATTGTATGATGGAGACAAAACACTGTATGAAAAAGGATATATATGAGGTTATTAAGACCAGAAAACATCTACTCTTTTGAATAGGAGTAAGAAAAATAAGGAATAATCTAAAGTTACCAGAAATATTTACAATATCACTTAAAGTAAAAGTGAAATAGCAATCATTTTTAAAAATGTATAATAGTTTTTGTTGAATGTATGTTTGTCCAGCACATGCATGCAATACCCAAGGTATTATAAGAGTATCCGTTTTCCTTGAACTTGGATATGAAAAGCTAGAAAGATGAATCATGTAATTCAGGCCTCTGAAACTGACAATGACAAGAAATGTACAATTGTCAATTGAATTACTGTCATTTACACTTTGAAGTTCAAATTCAGTGGGAAAATCTAATAAATTTCAGCCACAGAGCATCAAATATATAATAAGGATAGGAGAGAAGGAAATTATAACAAGAATAACAAATTCCCAGTTACCTCTGATGACAATTTAATTATCACTGGTAATCAAGTGCATAAAAGACAATCTGTAATCAGAAAAGATCACATCTAACTTCCCCCAATTACATATTTCAGCAAAGCAGAAATATTCAGGCATTATTACCTAGTATAAATTATACCTGATGTGATGTTAAAGATAGGAATATTTTGTATCTAGGTAGGTTCTATTGTGTTAATCTTTAAAATGGGCCAGTGAAGATAAAGAGAACAGTCAGCATGTTGCACATAGCCATAAGCCAGAGCATCCCCAGCTCCTTATGAGTTATTTCTTGTAGTTGTGAGAGGGGAATACCCAAATAAATTCTGTAAATTACTACAAGCTTATATGTTCAATTTTTATTTAGAAAAGAATTTATTAGCTATAATTGTTTCAAATGGTTTGTTACATTGTTGCTTGACACCTGGGCATAACATGATGAAGGAAGGATCATGTGGCAGAGAAGCTTCTTCATCTCATATAGGGTGAAACAAAGAAAGTGGAGAGAAATAGCAGTGAAAAAAGGAACCCCAAGTAACTAAGGCCAGACTGCTTCCTTTACCTAGCACCCACATCCAAAACTTTCAGTAACCTTTCAACATTTTACTGGTAACAGGGCACCAATTAAACAAGACATGAATCTTTTGGAGTACATTTCATATTCAAACTATAATACTTAGATACCATAATGTGGGAAAATATTTGAAATCACTCATATATATTTTTCAAATCTTTATATTGTACTTTCCAGAAATAGATGATAATGATGATAAGGAAGAAGATAGATATATGCATTAGACAGATAGATGATAGATAAATGATGATGATGGATAGATAGATAGATTGATAGATAGATAGATAGATGATAGATGATATATAATAAATTTACTTTTTGAAAAACTGGCCTGATCAGTCTCTAAATTCTTTCTACTTCCAGGACTACTAAATTTCCAGTATTTTTAAAATTGTCAGCAAGATATATTTAGTACATGACTGTACAAGTTCAGGAAAATAAAATATATCATGCTCACAGAGACTTGAGGCATGCCACACTCAAGAAGACATCATACACACTGGTTTCTCAGAAAAACCAGTGCAGAAATGATAAGGCTTGTTGGAGCAAACAGTCTACAATTATCTACCTTGATCAGTATCAGAAGAATCTAACTCTAACTCTAAGATTGATTTTAGTTTCTGGAATATGGTACTCAGTACTTAAGAAAAAAGGAACATAAGGTCTTAAGGTTTAGGTAGAGGCTGTATGTTTGGATTGGTAAGATTGCAAACCAAAGGAATACTCTGCCAGGGTGTTTTTTTTGTTTTTTTTTTTTTGTTTTTTTTTTTTTTTTGCTTTCAGAATTGTGTACCACTAGACAGAGCAGCTTATCTATAGCAAAGAAAGTATTTAGAAGATACCTAAACATCAACATGTATGCACAAAAATATAGTTTACTCTTCATAATCTCTACCAAATAATATTTAATGAATTCTACAGGCAAATTAATTTATATTTGAGAAATCCCTGGAGAAAAATCAAGGCTTGTTTGTCTTAAGAGAATTTAGGACACATGTTATATTCCATTCACGTTTCTTTCAGAAAACAAAGAAGGCAATAATATTGGTGAAACTACCATGACACCATTTTCTTCAGATCTTCAGAATACATCTAGGAAGTCTCAATTCAAAGAAAGAGTTGCATAAAGATTTTACTATATGCTATCTGAATATCCAATTTCACAGGTTTATTCTGGATCTCACCAATTTCTTCCATTTCAATGTAATGGATACGTTTAGTAATTTTAGAATTAATATAAATTTTGTATTATGCATCTTGGATTATATTTAGCTGCAATCAAATTGTGTGTGTGTGTGTGTACTATGCATATGTCATGAAGACCTGATAAATATGCATCTATCATCTGCACATGCAATATTATTTATTACAAAATAATACCAAAGAAGTATAATAATACAAATTGATATAAAAATATATCCTATAGAATTTGAGTCTTATCTTCTAAAGACCCCCCTGTTTCCATCATTAAAGGATACTCAGTGAACACCATATTTTTCATTCAACAATATTCCAAATGACAACATATTATTGCTGGAACAAGATGACATTATCACAGTAAGAAAAGTACAGATAGCCAATCCTTTAGCTTCCGTGAATTTTGGCATCTTTCGGCTCTAGAAATCATTGCTAAATGTTAAGGAAAACTTAAACAGTCATTGGGGACTCAGGAGATCAAAGTATAAAAAAGGTTCATGAATGATCTTTGGAGAAGATTTAAAGCATTAAATATACCAAATATTATTATGGAGAAATAAAGAATACAAGATTTTCTCATAATAAAATGAAGAGGTACCCAAATATGATAGAATAGGTCAGATTGGCTTATGTCATTTTGCAGAGCCTGGATGTTGGATAAGTTCCAAGTAAGCTATGAGACTCAATTATACTCAGTTTGCCTTTGGCATATTGGTTCTAGAAGAACCAAAAAGGGAAGAACTGTATCAGTAGGAGTCATCATCAACACTATTAGAATGAACTAGCCATGAATGAACCAAAGAATAAGAGTGAATTCAGGATCTCAGGAAAGGCAGGCAAGATGGGAAGAGGTAGGATTTTTGATTAAATGAGTGGTGCCTCACTCAGAGTGCTCTGACTACACAAACGCTACCCATGGAGAATAAAAGGAAGGTCACATCCTGACAGTAATGAAAGCAATCTAAATACCAGTATAATTTAGAGAACTCTCTGAAGGATGTTTGCTTTCCTGATACAAAAAAAAAATCAAAAAATGAGCATATTTTTTTTACCTATTTATATATAAATCTCATGGTCTAATGCATTCTATATATTTCACAACTAGGTTGGCCACAATAACTTTTATACAATTTTGCAATGTGTCATATATGTCCCTAAATATTGTACTTATACCATCTTCTGGAAAACGATAAGATTATGAATAATTGAGTTATGTTCTTTCAATAATTAAATCAGCATGCAATCCTATTTAACATTTCTACAACAGAGAACTTCTGAGTCATTTTTTAAAAAAGTAGAAATTCATTTCATGGGTTCTATTGAGAAGCCCTAGTTGGAATTGTTGTATGATATCATCACTAAACAAGAAGGTTGTGATAGATGATGAGTAAAAAAACCTCTGACTGCTGGCCTTTACAAAATCAGTATCAATCTATTCTCAAAGTTGGAACTTTGATAACCTAAACACCCACCCACCACACACACACAATACAACCAACATTCCTGCATTGTTGCACTCGGCTCTAAGCTTTCATCATATTATTTTAGGTAGATCATATTCAAATTATAATGATAGCAAACTTAAGATACAACAGGATTAAGTAGGTTGATTAAAAATATAAATAAGCCAAGGATGGGATTAAGATGTTCACTTGAATACATTAAACCTATGAAGCATGTTCTGATTGGTAATTTCACATTTCGTCAACAAAACAAAATGATTAATACTATAACTGAGAAAGTAACTCTTTCCTAAAGATTGTCACCTTTATCTCTGTAGATTCTATAGAGCAAACTAGGTATATTAATCTTTGAAAGTTCTTTTTCCCACTGTCCATTATCTTACTGCTCCAATGAATGAGGGATGAAACTACCCGATGCATAACACAAATAGTTTGGGTAGTTTATCCATTGATAGAAAAAGTAATATGATATTAATGCATGAAAGAGAATTAAAAATGTCAATCCTGAGATAATCACCTATTTGCCTAGATCCAATATTGACCAGACATCTACCAGGTATCCTTAATTTTTTAGAGTAGTTCTTTTTAGTTCACATGAGAAAATTATTGTTTTGAAATAGTCTTCTTTTTGTACATCAGTTCATATAGGAATCCCCAAATACTTGAGGCTGAGCTATCATTAGTACATAGAGTCTATAACAACTGCTTGTTGTAATGTTGTTTCTATTTCAAAATATAGAGTAAAGCACAGATGACGAGGCTTAGAAATAACAGAAAAATTATCTCTGGCCCATTCACTAGAAACTGGAGGCCTTATTCAGTAAGTAGTCATCATTTCAAGTTCTACCCACTGCATGTAGCTTGCCAAGATGATTTGCAGCCATCTTTATAACTGTTGGTTTGAGAAATCAGTTTCTTATGGCTACTTTAAGACTATGTAAAGCAAGCTTTTGTTCTTAAACAATGTTTAAGTACTATAATAAAATGGAATTAGTAAAGCTCAAACTACTATGATAGCTACTTTAATTTTGCTTTTTTTCTCTTGGAAAAGCAATAATGCTTACATCATATATAACTATTTATTAGTTTAAGTCATAGTGTAGCTACTAATTATATTGGTAATTTCTGATACTTTTATAACCCTAGGATTTGAAATGAATACATGAATGGTGGAAAAATTCTCTCATGCAAGGTAACAAAAATACAGTTTGGAATCACATTTACTCAAATTACGTGTTAACTATTCCAACTCTATATATGTAATCATAGAAGATATATTTGTGTATTAGTTTGAAAGAGTAAATTTACTTAAAGTTTAGGCTTTAAGCACAACCATGCTACTATAATTAGCATAATGTGAATTCTGTACTCAAAGGAACAAGATGCACAACTTTAGCTTCTTAAATTTCCAAGAGACAGAAAAGAGCTCCTTATTCTCTTGAAAGTTTCAGATAATGTGTATCAAATATGGAACAGGCTGTGAAAGAAATGAATTCAGGCAGACTGAAAGTTGTGAATTAACAAAGATATTGATTAAGAAGCTGAACACGTGTGAAGCAGTCTTTCACACAACTAGAAAGTAAAGGAATGTGACATTGATTCACAGAATCCAGAGTCAGACTGAGCTTTCAACTAGATGACCAGGTATCGTATATAATGTAAACAGATTCCTTTTATATTTAAAGGTGTTTTCTTTCATAATTACATTGAACAATACATGAAAATGACAAGATTCAAGATGAATTCACTTTATCCTCCATCTTCATCATGTGCTGCTCCAATATATCTAGTATGTTGCCAAGTATGTAGATAGATACATTTACATGCTCAGATATATGTATGTATTTATGTATATATGTATATCTTACAACATCAGATACATAGTACTTATACAGTCTTTTGTCATTCATAAAAACAATATATAATCTTCAAATACATTTATCATTAAAGATCTCATTTTTTATTTTCTCTACTAAGCAGAATATGATTATCCATTAAGTACACCAGCTTAAGTACGTATTTCCAAATGTCTCTTATTTGTCAGAAGAAATTAACTGCATCCTGCTAACATAGAAGATTCTTACTGCCTGTAAATTAACTCCAACTTCATAAATTTCTGTAGCCTAGTTCCCATCACAATATAAAGCTAATGGTGAAAAATCAAAACAAATTAAAAGTGTGAGCTTTGTTACCCTTCTGCCCTAATGGAATTGTTTTCCAAATACAGATCAGGTTAAAAGATTTTCATGATAATATTACAACGTATTCATCTGATGAAAGTGCACCTAAATTTTCTTTCTAGCTCATGGGATATAGTTACATACTAAGAAAATATAGAGTCATTCCTCATGACAATGAGGATTTGGCTGAGAGATTCTCATTTGCAGTGAATAAGAAAAACTCAGCTAATGCCAGGAGATTTCCACCACTCAGACAGTAATTCTCACACATAGAAAACTTTCTTTTAAGGAAATATATGAAACAGCCATAAGTAAAATGGAGGATCATTATGTGTGCAAATAGGCTTTTATAACAAATGGATTTAATGACCCTGAGCTTTAAATAAGGCTATTGCAATAAATGGGCACATGGAAGAGATTGAAAACTAATCAGAGTTTAAGTTCTATGTTAATTCACAATAAGAAACTGTGTGCTCAATCATTCTGAGTTTGTCTTCAGGTTCAAGGTATACCAGATGCCCTACCTGACTACAAGAAATATTTCAGTTTTTGGGTTGCTGAAGAAAGTTGTTAAATATAGTAAAGGAAAAAATACAATTAACTGAAAATGGTATACTAAAAACTGTGTTTATTACAAATAAGGGTATCGATAGAAGATTACAAAAGTGTTGTGAGGCATATAGAAAACCAATAGCAATGAAATATACTCCATCAAAATGCAAGGTCTAGATGCACAGATAACAGTAAGATGAGCTATGAAAGAATAGAAACTCTATGCCCCTGAAATAATAAACAAAAATATAAACTAGCTATATTGCTGTCAATATTGAACACAAAAGAGAAAATGGTATAAAGGGGAAAAACCCTAATAAGTTCTAGCCAATCAAAGTGACATAATGCTTATAAATATATGAAACAAAAAAGATTTGCCAAATACATCAGTATCTGATACAGTTTCAAAAAGAAAATTATTTGGAGTACAAGATGATTGATGGCACAAACACACACACACACACACACACACACACACACACACACACACACGGGTTGCTAGACTCTCCAGTGAAAATATCTGGATAAATGCAGATACTGCCTATCACAAGAAATGGATGACAAATATAAACTTGTACTATAATCACAAAGGAAAGCAGAAATCTTTAAAAAGCAGAACCTGAGATAAAAGAATGCAGATTCTGTCTCAGAAGGGTTATGATGGCCTTGGGTAAATTTCACATAGTAATAATAAACTGAAAGCTGTGAGAGAAACACCTAGACACATACAAAGATGTGAAACATGATAAATTATCTTCTTCAGAAACTTTACAATTCAGAAAAAAAAATCAAGTGATTTATTTCAAGTTATAAAAGACAAATGACAATCCAAACTAGCCTACCCAGGAAAACCATTTGTCATCATAGAAAGAGAAAGAAGCACTTTCTATGATAGGCACAGGCTAAATTATTTTATTACTGCCAACACAGATCTACAGAAGATAATGGCAGCAATCCTTTAACCTAAAGAGAAAAATAAGCACAGCCATGAAAACACTGAACCATACTAAAACAGTAGTTAACCCAATAAGGAATGTAAAATCATCAAACACCACAAAATCAACAAAATCATAAGTATTAATACATAACTTTCAATAACATCTCTGACTTTTAGTAGTCTCAATTTCCCATCAAATAACATTGTTTAGCAGACTACATATGAAAAAAATATAATCAATTGTTTCTCCAAGAAGCATATCTTAACATCAAAGACAAAATAATATGTTAAAATAAAAGGATGAAGAAAGGAATTCTAAGCAAATGATACTAACAAAACTTAATTTCCAACTATTTCACTATAATATTGAACAAAATAGATTTCAAATTAAAATTAATTTTAAAAAAAGTTACTTCACAGTGGATTAAGGAAAAAATCATCAAAAGGATAGTATTGTTTTAAAATAGTATGGACTGAGCTTGGTTGCACCCAGTTTACTAAAAAAACGCATATAAAGATACATATTAACACAACACAATAATATTTGGTGACCCAGACATCACTTTCATGACGATACCATATGATTTTTAACAAAGATGGAAAACCATACCTGGAGTAAAGACACTTTCTTCACCTAGTGATGCTGGAAAACAGGGTAGCCACGTGTACCAACTGCAGATGATCTTGGTGTGACTCTCTAAAGCCGTAAGGGACAATATGGGCATAAACATGGACTTTCAGAGTAAGATTCTAATCTCTCAAGAAGTAATGTCTGCATTGTGGTTAAGAGTAATTACTCTTCTTGCAGATGATCGTGACTCTATTCCCAGTTTCTGCAAGTTGATTCACAATGTCTGAATACCCTGAGACCGTGCACATAAAAGATACACAAAATCTAGTACAGTCATATCCACATAGACATAAATGCAAAAATTAATCTTCAAAAGGAGAGACAATGTCGACAATTGAAAGATGGACTCTTTGTTTTTTCGTGGTCACACAAAAGATTAATCACGTTAGGAGGCAGCCTACAGGATGGGAGGTAAATTTTGCTAGCTATGCATCTGAAATAATTTTAATATCTATAACATTAATAATTTTTAAACCTAAATGGAGTAATCAAAGCAGCAAATGAGCTAATAAAATAGACAGTTCTTAAAAAGTGAGAAAGAAGTGTTTAAAATTACATGAAAAAAAGGCAAAGTTACTAGGTTCAAGAGAAATGCAAAGAAAACCTACAGAGTATATTTCACCTTGCTTAGAATTGACATCAAGAAAATCAATAAATGTATATATTATTGGTGGGAATGTAAACTTGTCTGGACACCGTAAAAATCAGTTTGACCTTTCTCAAAAAAATATGAAGATATCCATGCTATGGTCCAGCTGTTAACATTTCTAGATACTAGCAACAAGTTTTTCAATTCAACATACCCTAGAGAAACTTGTACATCGATGATTTTAAAGCACTATTTATGCTAGCAAGGTTATGAAACAAGCTAGGTTTCTAACAATAGTGGAATGGCAAGGGAAAAGTAGTATATCCACAGAATTGCACATCTTCAGCTATACAGATCATTATTATGTCTGTAAGAAAATGGATTCAATTGAGGAAACTGATTTGAGCAAAGTCAATCTCAGAAAATATTTTAAGTTTCTCATGTATAGTTCAGTATCTCATATATGACAGGCTAAAATATTTCTTATTTTACATATCCATCCCAGTTCCCTCTCCCTCTCTCCTTCCCTCCCTTGTGCCCCAATACCCATCCCATCCCACCCATCCCCCATCCACAGGGAGGGTGACTACAGAAATATATATATATATATATATATATATATATATATATATATATATTCTGAAGTATAAATTCACTGAATTCACTGTCTAGTAAAACAAAGAGAACAATTATGTTGGGATAGAGAGAAACGAAAAGAGGATTACTTCATACTCAACATCAAATAATTGTGGTAAAATATTCTGATGCAACACAATAACATGCACAATGTATATACAGGATAAAAATAAAAAGAAATTCAGCATAAAAGCTTTCAGTAACACCATTTAGTAATGTTAATATCCTGTAATCAACAATGTGTAAAACAAGTCAGATTAGCAACTTCAACAGCACTATAAATCAATTAGATTTAGCTAACACATGAAAAGCACACCATAAAACATTATATACTTATATATTTAAAAACAAATTTAAAATTGTAAAAATTAAACAATGACATAATTTGATCAAGAAGGAAGTCTTTAGGAAGGTAAAATTGTGTTTTTAGATGCTTTTTAGAGGCTTTGATTACATCAGAGTGAAAAACAGGGTGAAAAACAATAAACATATTTTAATATCACTATTTGTTTTAGAGTCTACAAGGGCATGAATGTAAATATATATATATATGCATTATATATATTTATGTGTGCTCTAATCTTCCATCATGGATCAAAACAATTTCTGTACAATAGCATAGCATGGACTGAGAGTTAGGCTTGAGAAACAGTAACACCATGAAATCATCAAAACACTCAGAACACTGTTTCCTCCTGTATGAAGAGAAGCCAGATAAAGCAGGCTGACCCACAGGCCATGCAAGATGAACCATATTCTAGGGTGGGCATTTTCTTTCTGAAAATGATCTCTTTTCCTGGGTAAGGATGGAAAAAATTACTGATTGGGCATGTATTAAGAAGACTTCATACCAAGACAGTGTGGTTTTTATGTTACTTTTTAGAGATATGGCCTGAGAACCCTGAATCTTTGTCACTTCTTAGATGACTGAGATGTGTAATCAGTGCCCCCACTCTTCTTCCTATACCTGTCTGAAAGGAAAAGCCATTAAACCATTGTAAGCTGGCATGTGCGCAGTCTGGAACTGTTCCATGGCAGTTCATTATTTTCGTAAAGAGAAGAGTTATATATCTCCATCCCTGTTTGAACTCAGATAAATTTGGTTACTAAGAACATTAATATCCACAATTTAATTTATATTTTTATCATTATTCCTGAGGATAATATGTTTTCCAATGAGGAAAAAATGTGATTGAATGAACCATAGGGCCAAGAACTCCCCACTGCCGCTCACATCCTGAGAAGGACTCCTCTGTGATGATGACCATCCACTGACAGGCTAAATCAATTCAAGCTTCATATTCTCATTCTATCTGGAAATACTATTTTCATGCTACATTTAGCAAATGCTTTATTATAATTGAACTTCTATGGAAATACATATTATGCAAATAAATTAATTATCATTTGTAGCATTGCAATGGGCTAGTAAATCAGTTCATAATTATATGACACTTAAAATAAATAGAATAACACTCTTTAAATTTCCCTGCTGATGTGCTAATGTATAATCTGCTCACAGTAGCACAGCAGTAGAACAGGAGAAGGCTAGGCAACACTGTACACTGAGGCACCAGCACTGAGCATAAAATGAAGCCCATGATTCCCAGTTTTGTTTTCTTCCCCTTTACAGAAGCTGTTTGAACATTGCAAATATGCTGAAGCAGAGGCCATAAATACATGCAATATTTTATTGTTATAATTAGTAGTTAGCAGATGAATCCATAAGAGATTATTTTTTTGTGGGGGAAAAAAGTCTTCCTGAAATTTATGTTTTTCAGATTTGGAATTCTTACCTGTAGAAATCTTCTTCACTGAGGAAGTTGTTTTCCCAATCAATAATAAATGATAAGGACAACCCTCAAAATAACTCAAAGGGCCTACCGTATTATTTTACTACATGGCTTGGCTAATGGTATCCTCCTAAGAATTCTAGTAGAAAACAAAACAAAACAACACACACACACACACACACACACACACACACACACCAGCAGTGTAGTTGTGAAGGCACATAGTAGATTAATCCAGGGCCTTGGATTAACATAAAGCATTAATAAGAAAACATTCCTTAAGTCATATTTATTTCTTCATTGATACCTGAAGGCTAATTAAAAGAATGATTGCATCTAAATTTCCAGGTAAGCCTGTGACTTATCCTGGGAACTCCTGCACTTACAGTGCTTCAGTAGGTAAAACAACAAAGATGGCTCACTTTATTTCAAGGCTACAATACAAATTGAACATGCACACTAAAGGCAATGTTTCACCGAACAAATGGAATGAGCTATGCTTTGACATGCTTGGTTGGCAATATTTTCTCCATTCCATAGTGAATCCTAAGAAGTAGAACAACATGCTGTCAGGATGTAAGATAAATACAAATGTTCCTAAGTCGCAGGCATTCTAAACCCCTATAAGAGAAGAAAACCAACTTAAAAGCAGTTTTTTTTTTTGGATTGTTGATAGAGGAAATAGAGTAATAAAAAAAAGTCATGTAAAGATGGAAAGCACAAAAAGTGTCTGGATACTTATGCTATTGTATTGTCTTTAAATTGTTTGACTACTGAGGAAACAGTAACTGTTTAAACAAATGCTACTGGATTAATCCAATTTATACACTTTAAAAATGCTTGACTTCAAAATTTAAGTTCAAGGGCAGGTTACTGGGGTTTCCACAGAAATTGAAAATCTGTGGATTCCTTTCAGACTAATATGGCCTGATCCAGCCAGACCCCCTGAAGCAGTATCCGAGGTGATCCAACATTCAAAACAGGTGGGACAAGGTAGCCTTTCCGATCACTACAGCCAGGATTTCTGCCTCTTCTTAGGATCCCCATGACAGTGGCATGTACCAGCAGGAAGCAATTTGGAAGAAACAATACCCAAATTCCCAAATATTGTCTATAAATGTTTGTTTCAATTTATATGGGGTTGGTTATGATTCCATATGTGGTTAATGACCACAACCTATCTCTTTAAAGGTAAAAAGGGAGGATTATGGTATAAATATGAATAATTTGTTTTAGAATGGATTTTTATTTATTGATACAAGTGTAAGGTCAATTTTGTGATATGTATATTTCTCCTATTTTTTAGGTATGGGTTTATATATCTCATTTAGAAATGTAATATATAAGTTAGCACAGATTATAGTTATATGATAATCAAAACTTAGGTTAGTTGGGTTTTCTAAATATGTAGAGACATATTTGAGATAGATAAATATTATTCAAACCTTTCAAAGACCTACAGAATATGCCATTTAAAATGGTTTAGGGTATTTCTTGATAGTGAGACATAACTGCTCCTGGCTACACCACCTACATCAGGAAGAAAACTTGTTATGGAGTTTTCTTTCAATATGATAAGGTTAGCAATAAGATACTGCTCTTGTCTGGAGTGTTTAACTTTATGCTGTATACACGTGTCATCCAGGTAATTGACTGCTAATACAAAATGGACAGTGTTACAGGGTTCCTGCTACATGGGAAAGTCTGCCAGACATTCTACAGGACACAGAAAAAAAATGACTGACAAACTGCCAACACAGATGGGACAATTTCAAGTTTCCTTCTTTGCTGAGGAGTCTGCCAGACTCAATATGGCCTATAGACTGAAGATGGAACATTACAGAAGAACTTCGGGTGACTAGCCAAGCAAGTTGTCTGTCATTTCAAGAGTTTACATATTATCCTTCTGTGGTCTTTGATGGAGTATAAGACAGATAGTTATGGTTATAGTTTTCCTTAGTTAGAATTAAAGATAAGTTACATATAGGACTTCAGACTCACAAAGGTAGGTTAGATGATGGAATATTTTCTTTAAATCTTGCTAAATGTTAATGGACTGAATATTGTTTAAATATGGATCTTGTTTGTTAACTGTTTCGTTATATATTTTGCTATGTTAAGGTTAAAACCATTCTTTTTATTTAGACAGAAAAGAGAAGATGATGGGAGATGTCATTCTGTAAATATGTTTTTTGTATTGGTTAATGAATAAAGTATTGTTGGGCAATAGGAAAGCATGATAGGCAGGACTAGGAGACAAGGAGGAGAGAGGAAAAGTAGGAAGAAGATTCAACATGGATGACGGAGAGAGCAGAACTCCAGACCCTCTCTCCGGTAAGATAAGACCACATGAAAATACTTAAATTTATAAAAGTGGGTTAATATTTAAGACAGAGCTAGCCAATAAGAAATTGGCTTGTAACAGGCCAACAACTTTATATCTAATACAGAATCTCTTTGTGTTATTTGTGGCTGGGGCAGCTGTGGGACCAGGCTGGTGGGAAAGATTGCTCATAACAACTACTTTGTTTATTATAAACATGACAGTTAATAACAGGATGAAGCCAACCATGGATCACCTTACAAGATATGGCAACACTGATTGTGCTTGTTTATGTAGATGTAATGTCTAGCCAAATCATTTCCAAAGTCATCAGGTTTAACTCCTGTGACACTTTATATACTCAATGAATATTTCAGGAACAGATTTTTTTTCCTACTTCTCCAGTATAGGTGTTCTTTGTAAAGATATGCCAATGGGGCCAAATACAACACTTAAGAAGTAAGTTACTAAAAATTTGAAGATGGTGTTTGTGTAAGTTATAAGATCTATCCATGTGAAAGTAATCACAACCCATTCACTGGACCTTTTCCCTAAATGTAGGATCTCTCTACATGTCACATGAATGTATTTCCTAGTAAATCATCCACTCTTACTTTAGAGCAATATAGTCACCTTAATTTCTAACTATTTGATGCCTATGTTCATTTAAAAGAAAATAAGATTTGTTGACAGAATACTATGAAATTGAATTTTTGAGGATACACTGATTTCCAGGCTTATGATTTTGTTGCATACTTTTAAAAAACACACACAAACCTACAGTGCAGGAATTTTTCATGTGTGTGTGTGTGTGTGTGTGTGTGTGTATTGTAGATGTCAGAAGTACAAGTTGTGTGTTCTCAGTTGCAGTCTACCATTTTTATTAAATTGCTGCATATCAAGCCCTGTTGTGACTGGCGATATTTTATGGGCTCTGGAACACTGAACTCAGGTCTTTATGCTTTGACAACAAACATTTGACTTACTGTATCATATTCACAATGCCCTTGTGGAGGCATTGTGAAAGATACAATTGTTTAGAATTACAGGAGTGTACTTAATTCATTATTTTTACCTGTGAGCATCAGAAGAGCTCTTATCTAAGGATCATTTTTGTAGGGCCCCATAAGCCTTATTTCTGTCTCTGATAAAGTTATCTACTTTCACTTTAGATATGTAGTGAATGTCTGCCTATCATAATGTCTGACTATCATAAAAATATATATCATTTTGGCATCTGCCACTTCATTAGGCATTTATGAGTAACCAGAGAGAGAAATCTAATGGAAAGTTCCACTAGCAATTATCAAGATTGTAGTTCACAAAACTCCAAAAGTATCATATTGTTAAGATCCATGGAAAATAAAAAAGTGAGATGTCTAGAACCACAGAAGTGGTTGTGTTGGAAGTGTCACACAGTTTATTCTCTCTCTCTCTCTCTCTCTCTCTCTCTCTCTCTCTCTCTCTCTCTCTCTCTCTCTCTCTCCTCTCCCTCCCTCTCTCTCTCTCTTTCTCGCTCTCTGTTTGTGTGTGTGTGTGTGTGTGTGTGTGTGTGTGTGTGTGTCTTCCTTAGCCATTATTAGACCCCCACTGAGGACTATATTATTGCACATGGATATCCAGTGATACTAAAATATCCCAAAGATAGTTTGAATGCCTCTTTCTCATCATATAACACTCATTAAAATACCATCCACCTTTCTCTATAGATCTGCAATTGTCAATGCTAAATTTGCTGACTTTAGGCTTCAATGATGAACAAGAGTTCCCACCTCAGACTGAAATGGTGGATTGGAAAGAAGGAAAAGCATAGAATAAAAAAAGGCTTTTCTTATTTGGTCCATTTATTCTGAATGAATGATTCACATGGAGCCATGAATTACATCAAGCTAGACAGTGTGAACTGCTGCACAAGAGTGCAGGAATGAAGGTTGCTGTGGTGATCTTTTGTTTGTGGTATAACAAATAAAGTATGAGTGATAATCATAATGCAGAGCTAGCTGCACTAGTTAGCCATAGAGGACAGACAGTGGTGATGCACACCTTTAATCCTAGCACTCAGGAGACAGAGGCAGATGGATCTCTGAGTTCAAGGCCACCCTGGGATACAGGAGATTGACTCACTCTAAAAGAGAAACAGCTCATACCTTTGATCCTAACACTTGGGATCACATGTCTTTAATCCCAGCACTAGGGAGATAGAGACAGGAGAGGGGAACACAAAAGGGGAGGAGACAGAAGGTTATGCATTCAGTCCGAGGATTTCTAGAGATGTGAACACAGCTTTCATCTGAGGATTCGGTAGAGGTAGTAACTAGTGGCTGTCTGCTCTGCTTCTCTGATCTTCCAGCATAAAACCTTATGTCTGACTCCAGGTTTTTATTGTGAAGACCAAATAGAATTCACTCAACGGGTTGCTTGACCTTAGTAACTGATAGTCTACTCAGCTCTGTCTTCAAGAGAAACTGAACTAAAGTGAAAACCCTCAACTCATTGGGCATTTATAAGATAATCAAAATTCTTCACCCCACCCCATTAGAGGAAAATTTTAGGTATGCTGTGAATCCTGAAAAAATCACATTAACAAACCCAAACTGACTGAGAATGGCAGGGTTTTTGTTTGTTGGTTTTGTTTTGTTTTGTTTTTCTTAACAGAGTGGATGGGAAGACTTGTGAACTCTTTGGGAAGAGGTGAACAAAGCAGAAAAAAATTTAAAGAAAATAAAAGACTAAAGTCATTGAAGATGTTGAATATCAGAGCAGCAAATATCTGTGTGAAGTGCACTGAACTACTGTCTTATGAAAAAAAGAAATAAGTAAACCAAGTATAAAACTATACCAGTCTTCAGATGTTCCAACTCTCTGCTGTCAGGGGTTTAATTTTACCTTCTGTATGATGTAGAAAAGTCAGAGGTGACCCTCCTTGGTATGTTTACTCTGAATTCTATTCTCCAAGGCAGAAGATTATCAGGGAAGAAATTGGAAGTATACTTAGCTTCACAGATAGAACTGAGTGAAGGGAACAGAGAAGTAGTGGATGATGTTTGCAGCATAATAAATGGATGGATTTGGGAGGGTAGTTCTGTTTCTTACTAGTAGTGAGTTGAGGTGTGTCATTCTATGCTTAAAGAAGTTTCTCTTAGTTGAGATACTTTGCTGTAGAGGTATAGGGAGAAGACATCATCCATATTTCTCTCAAAAACCTACAATTTTTTTTCCACAGAGTAGTATTCCATTGTGTACATGTGCCTCATCTTCTTTATCCATTCTTCAGTTGAGGGGCATATAGGTTGCTTCCAGGTTCATGCTATTACAAATAATGCTGCTATGAACATAGTTGAAAAGACTGATAGCTGGGAAACCAGCATTGGAACGACTCAGACGCCCTGAACATGTTTCTCAGAAGGCCTGGGCAGTCTAAGGGACCTCTGACAGTGGAACCAGGATATATTCCTGGTACACGAAAGGACTTTGGGAGCACATTCCCCATGGAGGGTTATTCCCTTAAGCTAGAGGCAGGAAAGAGGGCCTAGCCGCTGCTCCAAATGACTTGACAGATTTTGCTGATCCCTCCTGGAAGGCATCCCTCTCCCTATGGAGTGGGGATGGGGTGGTATGGGAGGGTGGTTGGAGGTATGGGAGGGAGGGAGGGACAAGGAACTGGGATCAATATGTAATATAAGAAAAATAATACATTTTTAAAAATTAAAAAGTAATAAAAAAGAACCTACAATTATCTTCCCATGTATGAAAGTTTTCCTTGTAAAAGATTATTATTGGACTGGTAAGAGGGCTCAGTAGGTGAGAACTTGACAGCATGTGTATAATAACTAGAACTTATACAGTAGAAGCAGAAAACTGTTCCCTGTAGTTTGATTTCTGACCTTCACACGTGTGTCATAGCGCAGGTACATGTTCCTTTCCTTTCATGTACATGAAGAGAAGAATCAGTACAAGTTTTTAAATGTTTAAAAAAGTATATTCTCCTTTAAAGACACATTATAAGTAATTATGTAAAGAATAAAAACACCCGAACTAAAAGAAGATACAAAAGCCCATAGAGAAGTAAAACTACATCACAAAGCATTTATTAATTGTTTATAGTTCTTTTTATAGAGCTGAGACCTCATGAGATTTTCTCATGAACATTAGTAGGTCTGTTGTGACCCTTGTGGAGCCATGTTTGTGAGACTTCATGAGTGTATTTTATCTTATAACATATGCTCTGTCCTGAAAACATACATACACCAGTAAATTTGTACAGTGTGAGAAAGTTATATTCACGTATTTAAGAGAGAGACTCTGGTGTGTGTGTGCTGTGTGTGTACGTGTGTGCTGATAAAACGACACCATGAATTTGGAGGAAAGAATCAGGGTAAGGGGGATGATTTGGAGGAAGGCAAGGAAAAGTGGAAGTGATGTAATTATAATCACAATAAAACTATCCACACATACACATAAACATGTACATTTACATGGCCAGCCCTTGAACACAATTGCTCAAATAGCTGAAAGACAAGAATTTATAAAAGAAAAGAATTTATAAAACTACCCATTTAATAACCCAATCTTCTTCAGGAACAAGAGAAGGAAAGGGCAATAGAAGTGAAAGGAGTAACTGGGAAGAATCTTTGCAACACAACAAAAATGTTTGTGCTGTAGTGGTTTCCATATGAAGAATATCCCAAATCACTCCTGTGTGGGATGCTTGATCCTCAGTTCTTCACATTGTTTTTGGATTCTAGAATCTGACACATGTTGTTATAAATATGTTCTGACTCACAATGGTTTTAGCTTCTGGATAATTGTATTGCTGAAACTGTAGGCTGAACATGGGAATCTAAATAAGTAATTCTTCCCTTTGTCTTACTTTATTCAGTTATTCTATTCACAAAGAAAAGGGGAATAAGTAATAGATTAATTGGCAAGTACTGACCTTATGATCTGACTTATTTAGAAAAATATTTAAATTGATCTACTATGATATAACTGCTGTACAATTATTTCTATGGGAGGATATTTTTCATATTCAGTAATACATTTTAATTTACTTCTTCCAATATTTTAATAAATTTTTTTGAAAAATCTGCACAATGTCTTCATTTACCCACGTAGTATTTCCATTACTTTTATTTATTTCCTCAACCTTCACATTCATTTTCACACAAATTTTAGATTACTCTTTTCTTCTTTCTCCATTGAGTTCAGTTTATATTGCCCAGGTTTTGGTCGTTCCATGGGATGTGATAGGGTTCTATTAATTAAGAAACTTGCTATTGTCTGTCTATCTATCTATCTATCTATCTATCTATCTATCTATCTATCTATCTAATCTAATCTATATATTTCTATTTGAGCAGCCAACACATATTCAAATATTAATATCCCCTCACCTAGTAGTCTAATTTCACATCCATTTCCCCCCCTCTGTCCTGGTGCTTGTGCTGGTTTTGACCATGCTATTACAATCACTGAGTCTACATGTATGTTTTTTCCTATTGTGTATCAAAAACAGTTTTCTTGGTGTTATCTACAATACCTCGTTCATTCTGTTTTTCTGCCCCATTTTCTACAAAGATCCCTGAGTCATGGTGTGTTAGGTCTTTCTCTCTTTTTGTTGACTATTTAGAGTTCTCTGTGTTAATTATCAACTACTGCAAGGAGAAGCTTCTCTGAAGTGGTGATATATTTTTTATGATCTAATAAACTTTGCCTAAAGATCAGAATTACAAAACTAGTCTCAGCCATAGAGGCTGGGCAATTGTGGTATACACCTTTAATCCCAGCACTAGAGAGGTATATAAAACAGGAACTCAGGGTTTTATGGGACATTCAGTCTCTAGCCACACTGAGGGCAGGATTACCCTAGCCTTGGTAGAGGTAAGAACTCTCTAGTGGGTGGCTATTTTGCTTTATTAATGTTCAGCTTGGACGCCAATATCTGTCTCTGCATTTTTATTATCTGTACAACAGATACAGGATACAATAAGTAGAATAGTAAGTCATTAGGAGTTGTTTTGATACTAAGTACATTTAGCAAAATATTCATATCAAGTTCTTCCCTAAGGTGTAAAACCTAACTTTCTATAAGGTTTTGGGCCGTCTATCATCTATCTCTGTCAGGTATGGATTTCGTCCCATGAAGCAGGACATAGATCCAATTAGGAAGTGATTGGCTACCAGTAAGCATCTTTTGTTAGGCTTGTACACTAGATCTTGCAGGGTTTGAAGATAGAGGAGATTTAGGCTTAATTTACTGCCATTGCATCATGCATAGCATCTGCCAACAATATGAAAGCTAGCCAGTAAGAATAATGCTTCAAGATCAGTAACTGCTGGATTTCTCCAGTCTTACTCCAGTAAATGGTGTCTTCAGCATTATGGTGTTATCAAGTTATGAGGCATAGAAAGGAGTATTAGCAAAAGCCCACAATGATTTAAAGTCTATGTCATGCCATTTTCCAACAACTCAAAAAGAAACAACCTATACCTTAGATTCAAAATATTTTTAAGCCAGAAAAGACTAAAGACAATCAATATACAAGCAAATTCACTTGTTAAATTATTTTACTAAATGCAATCTGTGTTGTAAAAGGAAACATTGTGTTTTCTACTTTAACCCTAGAGTGTGAAATCATGGAATTTCTGATGAAATGGATGTATAATGGGCCCAGACGTAATCCAGATATGAAGCAATATTGCAGTCTATCTGGATTAGCTCTAAATGAATTGCATTAAATTGCAAGTTCTTGATATTCAATTATGTAAGCTGGTAAAAGACTTTGTTTCTTTGTACTATACTCTTGATGCTTATCTTATTTTGTTTTGTTTCCCGTCAAAATGCCATCTCAGATAAGTGTCTAATATTTCCTCTATATTTTAATAGTTTCAGACAAAAGACCTTGTCTTAATTCTCACCTATAATATAGAAGAAAATTATTAATACTAAAGTCTGTTGCAATGTAGCCACTTGGCAGTCATCTATGAGGGACAGTGGCATTGCAGCATATCTTTTTCGGTCAACCACCTCCCAAATACACATACAGAGACACATTATTAGTTATGGAAAGCTTGGCTAATTGCTTAGGCTTGTTTCTAGCTAGCTCGTATAGCATGAATAAACCCATTTCTACTAATTTTGTGCTGCCATGTGGCTCATGACATATCACCTCATTTTCTATGTGCCATGCTTTGTCCATGGCTTTCCCTGACTCTGCCCTTTTTCTTCCCAGTACCCTCTGGGCCTGGAAAACCTAACTAGCTATAGGCCATCAGTTCTTTATCAAACCAATCAAAGTGATATATCTTTATACAGTATAATCAAATAATTATCAATTTTTCCTTCGTTATGTCTAACAAGGAAAAGATTTTAACTATAACAGAGTAAAACTATATATAGTAAGAAAAATTATCAAGTTAGGATTACATTTATTTAATCCACTTTTATTTTTCAGATTCAAAGAAATCACTCCATTACTTATCCTATCTTCTTGAGTATAAAATTTTACACCTAATTTATTTCTCTTATAACTAATTGAAAAGTATAACTGTACTTATCTAGTCTAACTTCATGAAAAAAAACCCATGAGGATATAATATTACCTGACTCAACATGAAGTGCACTGTAAGACACTACAAAACCTATGGAAACAACAGACATAGGGGTGCCTAGCAAGTCACCTAAGGTTTCTCTGCAATATTGGGGCATCCATCTTTAGCCTACATGCATTGAGTATCTGGCAGACTTTTCCATATGGAGGATCTTCAATTCCCATCATCATTTTATGAAGTTGATTGGTGTTGTCAGAAGCACACAAGTCTCACTATCATGAAATGCCTTAAATTATTAAATATTTTAAATACCATATTCTGTAGTATTGAAGTGTTTGAAGATCGCCTATCTACCTAAAATATATCTCTAGAAGACTTGAGAATACACATGACTACAATTTTGATTGTTATAAATGACTATTAACCTACATTTTAAAATTATACATTATATTTTTAAATGAGATGCATAACACAATAAGCCAAACAAAAGTAAAAACATAACATTAAGTGTAACAAAAATAAGCTTATATTTGAATTAATATACAAAAATCCACACCAATGTAAAATGTTTGAGACTAGTAGTTGTTCAAAAGTAGACTCCACAATCCACCCTTTTATATCATTTCTGTATTATTTACCCCCTTTTCCCTTTAGAAAGAGATCTTTGAATCTAATCTTTTTTGTTCAGTATTTTCCTGACCATGATTAATAACAATTTGTAATAAACTTCACTAAAAATTACAAATGTCAATAATCTATCAAATGACTGAAAAACTTCCACCCCATCTTTTTGAGGATGTGGGCATTGTTTCTCCACATTACTTCATGTTTTCTAGGGACACTTGCATCTTTGAGGGACCCTGGGAAAATTAGGATAATGGTCAAGTCCCATTTGTGAGGCTGGATCATCTCAGCCAGAGCCTTGAAGCTATTCTTGATGCAGAAGTGAAGAAACTGTAACACAGGTACAGTGTGAGGCTGGATCACCAGGGTTATACATTTTCATTGGTTTCTGGTCCACCTACTATGAAAACACACAAACTGTCTTGTAGGGTTTTTGTTTATTTGTTTCTTTGTTTGTTTGTTTGGTTGGTTGGTTGGTTGGTTGGTTTATTTTTTTATGTCTGTAGTCAGGATTTTTCAGGGGGTTTCCTGGAACAATCTGATCCCTATCAACCTTGAGTGAATCCACAGCCTTTCATTTTCTGTGGAAACAGAACTATTTTTTCTATGACCATTTATATCCATTTTCCTTTTTTAAAGCATAGATACTTAAAAAAAACACACACTGTAACTTATTTAGAGGTTTATGGCTGTGTAACCTTTTCTGTGAAAAACTCAGATGGCCACATAGCTTAGTTCATGGCCTGCTGACCTCAGAAGCCTATAGGCATTGTCCAGGAAGACATGTCTCTGCTCCACAGCCCACATGGGAGACAGCAGGACTAGGGCACTGTTTGTCTCTGTTTTTTTTTATGTGTTTAGAACCTTTTTTAAATCTTTATTGGGTCTTATGTGAAAATTCATGTCTCCAGATTGGATCATATTTGTACTAAATCTTTCTATGTCCTACCAGCCAGCTCCAAAATAACCTTCAAGAGAGTTATTACTAATTATGAAAATTTATTCAATGGCTTAGGTTTGTTTCTAACTAGCGCTTATAACTTAAATTAGCCCATTTCTATTAATTTTCATGCTGCTACATGGTTCGTGGTGTGTTACCTCATCTCCTACATGTAATACTTCCTTGATGTCTCCCTTATTTTTTTCTAGAATCTTCTATGCCTAGATATCATGCCTAGCTATTGGCCATTCAGCTGTGTATTAACCAACCAGAGAGTAACCATCAAGTATCTTGCAACATGGTAGTGTAACTTTGTTCTTCTCCCTGCTAAAATGATTAATAAGCAATCACCATCAAGGTTCTGTTCCACTTGAAAGCAAAGTGACTTATTGATCCTTAATTCACTTCTGCAGACCCAACACATTTTTTTCATCATACAGAATTCTTTTAAACGTTTAATGTCTTTGTTAGTTCTGTGTTTCATGTTCCTTTGGAAGATACTTAACATTGCTGACACTTAAGAGCAATAACAAGAAGCCATTTCCAAACTAGCTATTGGAAGTTGTAAGAAGAAGAAATCAAGTTCACTAGTGAATGAAAATCACAGTATATGATTTCTCATTTACCTTTTCATAGGCTTCTACTTGTGTCACTAGGAATAGTATCTTAGTGAAACAAACAAACCAAATAAATAAAAGTAATTCAACAAATGAGAGAGCAACAATGACTATATTGCAGAAAAAATGTAATCTTTTTAGGAAAGCTGTAAATATTCTCCTCCATGGGGAGTAACTCTGATCAGGAATTCCTTTGGACCAGAAAATTGATGAAAGGATACTGTGACAAAATAATATAACTCATCGGTATACATATATACATGTTTTAAGTTGGAAAATGTTGGAATAAATAGTTATATAGGAAAGGAGAATCAGAGTTTTAGCTGTAATTAAGGTTACATTCATTTGTTTTAGTAAGGAAAATGTGATCATGGAAAATTTGGATGTTTGATGTAATATAAAAGGTCATTTTGTAAACAGAAAATCAGTGCTGTAAAGTAAAAAAATCTATATGTGTTCTTATAAAAAAGGTTTCAGTGAGTCAGGGAGGGGTGAGAAAGGAGTACTGAAGTTAAAATGACTGATGAAATTGTTAATGAACAAAGCCAAATTTTTAAAAGCACTTAGAAGTATTTGCCCATCAAAAAGGAGTGAATGAAACTTTTAAAGATGAAAAGGTCAGAGAAATAGATCATTCAGAGAGAGATGCAGCTTTTTATGCATGTGGTGGTACTGGAGATGAACTCTTAGGCCTTGTATGTGCTAGGTAAGTCCATATACTTCACCTACATCCCAAATCCAGAGAGAAATAACATCCTCACCCACCTATCATCACAAAATTTGTTTCATGGTTATCCTTTCCGTATTAGAGTTTTGTGGAATGTAGTCAAGCATATCTACATTAAAATATTTAAAAAGCCATTTAGTGATTCTGCAAATCACTGGACAGGATGTATTACTATATAGAATTTGAGTAAGCCAATATTTTTATAAAGAAACCAAAGAATATACATACCGTATATTCAAATAAAATTCTAAAAGTTTTGAATAATGAAATCCACTTAATCAGACAGCTATGAGAGTATACAGGCATGACTCACTTCATGGAGTATGGACCTGTGATTTCTAGGCAGGAGTTGGGACTCAAGTGGCATAGTTAATTACCCTTAGGAATAGTTGCTCCAGTCATGTGATCTCCTAGCTTCTAATGAGAAAAGTTCTCTCATCAGAATTAAAGTTTGGGTCTGCTTATTTATGAAGATTAAGTTTGTTTTCAACATTTATCACATGGATAAAATATCAGCCTCATTTCTGAATTATTTCCAGAAATAGGAAAAAATGTCTCAACTGGATTTAATGATCAGTTAATAAAGCCACACTCTTTTATTTCTGCTTGTATGAGAACTCTTTAAATTAAAGTCACCACAGGCCCAAACATATGTAAAAAGCTACAGAATATTTTATTCTTTCCATCAGTAAGAAGATATGAAATTTTCTGTTTCTTATGGTAATGTAGGGGGATGGGTTGAAACAGAGAATTCTAGGAGAGACAGAATTTAGGGGCATTGAGGAGTGGTATGGAAACCTAGTGCAATGGAAACTTCTTAATTAAATCTTCAAATAAATACAAAGAACAGAGTCCCAACTGTTCAACTCTAGTCACTAAATGATGCTTCTAGTAGTTACATTCAAGTAGTTACAATTGGGTTACATTCAATTGAACTATTGCCAAACAATCTCCAAACAATCAAGGCCACTGCAAGGGAATAGGTTATACTCTGCAAATTGCCAGCAATGTTTCATCCTCATAACTCATGAGAATTTTATTTGGTGTTTGTGAACATGAAGAGGTTGAACTAGTTCATACATAAATCCTTCATCCCTATGTTCTAGTGTCTTTGAAACAGGAAGGTACTCTGCAGGCTACCAAAAGAGAAACGTAAACCCACCCCAGCCACAAAACCTTTGACCAACAATCTGTCATGTCTGCAAAATATGCTAGAGCAATAGTGGCAAAAAAACTTCTGAGAATACCAACCAATTATCTGATTTGACTTAAGTCCCACTTCATGAGATAGAACCCATAATGGATACTGCTTGGGAAACCAAAAGCCAGAGGTTAGATAACTCAGAGTCCTAAGATAAAACCAAATAATATTGGTTCAACAAAAGAAATAATAAAACATTCCTAATGATACTCTCTCTCATGTACTCATACATAAGTGTCTTGTATAGCTATCATCAGAGAATGATGATTTGCTACAGTGTCTTCCTGTAGCAAATGGAAACAAATACGAAGATATACATCCAGACAGATAGTAAGACCTTGGAACACACATCAAATTTCCCTCTCCTTTCCCTCAGAATTCTGGGGGTCCCATGGAAGCAGAAGTGGAAATAGTATGAGAGCCAGAAGGCATGGAGGACACCAGGAGAACAAGGCCCTCTAAATCAAATGAGTGAAGTCCATATGAACTCACAGAGACCAAAGCAGCAAGCAGATGCATATTATGGTCCTCTGCATATATAATATAGTTTTTGCTTTATTATTTTAATGGGACCCAGAACGTGCAAATGAATGGATCTGTAATTATTTTGACTTCTCTTGGGGTGTTTTTTCTCCTGTTGATTTGTCTTGTCCAGCTTTAGTCTAATATTTTTGTTTTATTTTATTATATTTGATTTTATTTTATGTAGTTGTTATCTCTTAGAAACCTATTATTTTCTAATTGCAGATCTAATGGGATGGTATCTTGATGGAAGGGGAGGTCGGTAGAAACTGGGAGGAGTGGAGGGAGCTGAAAATATAAGGATATATTTAAAAAATTGAAAATAACAATAACAAAAACATGGGTTGAATGTCATTCTACATGCAGGTATAATAGGCATCACATAAATACAAATATATTTGCATATACTTTCAAAGTCATACATACTTACCTTTAGTAGGCAACATAACTAAAGCTTATTTGAGTTTGTAATTTTCTTTAGAAGTGAAAGACTTTAACTAGGAAAAAAGTAAAATGGAGCCCAAATAATTGGAATGCAGGGGAGTCTGACCGAGAAATCTGACCAAGGCCACTGTGACTTAGTTCCTGGAATTTGCTAACCACCTGCAACCTCTCCCTTACAAGGCCCTAAGATAGCCAGATATGAAGAATTTCCAGATGGGACCTAGAGAAACAAAGAAATAGCTACAACACCCATATGCTTAGGCAAGATTGATTAGCACACCCTAAATAGTGAGACCATTTAAAAAGATAAAGAGCATGCTAGAGCCCATGACTCTGGTCACTTACTCAATAGTCAGAGGGTCACAGCCCCCCCCCTAAGCTTGTGGGGTTTGCCTTTAAAAATACCAGCACCCAGAGAATGTTGCTTCTCTCTAGCCTGCGTGCTGAGGAGGCCCATTTGTGCAAACATTTCCCGGTTCATTAAAGCCTCTTGCTTGTTGCATCAACTGGACTGGACATTGAGTTCTTGGGGGTACCAACCGAAATGGGGAGACTCCTCATTCTGAGGGTCTTACAGAAGTACTGCTTAGAAGGATTTAGAGTTGATTAAATGAGTTGGACTGCCCTAAGCTATCTCTCTGTTTTCCAGTTACACTAATGGAAGGCAAAAAAACTACTCATAAAAACAACCACATCATGTTTCTCAGGTCATCAATATATGTAAGTCATATGTATATATATATATATATATATATATATATATATATATATATTGCCTCTCTTTCTTTAGTTTTTAGAATTTACCATTAAAGTTTTCATTATGTATTCATAATGTATTTTTCAGCTTACAACACTAGGAGAGATCTTGTTTATATTAGCATCCAACAGGGAAAATAGTTCTACACAACCTAATATTTTGTTAAAATTAAATGTAATCACTTTGATTATCAAAATAGCTATTTAGTGTATAATGAAGTTCCACAAATGCCACATCAGCTGCATTATAAAGACAAGCATAAATCAATAAAATGACACCAAATCTGTGCAGATGAAAATAATTCTTAAGAACATTTTGAAATACTTTAAATCCAGTAGAGCACAATCAAGTTCCTCTCCCATATGTTATTTTAGCAGAAGGATGTCTAGAGGTCAACTAAGTAATCTTTTTGCCTCTGGCTGTAATTCTAAAAAACATATGTTTTTATCATAAATATTCAAGAAACATGCTTAGAATCTTAAGGAGAAGATGGCAGAGAACTCAAGTAACTCACTGGAATAGTAAAGGTTCAGAATTTTAACATCAGTGCTCATCACTGAGGCCATGATGTTTCAGATCACTGGTGTCTTTTAGAAGCTTCTAATTACTAGCACTGTATCCAACTAGAAACTAGTATGAGCAAGAGATCTGAAACTTTAGACATAAAATTAGAAACAGGAAAGAAGACTGGTTATTAGCATTGTAATACAGAGATACAGGAACACTTTCACAAGGGGATAAATTGAATATAGTAAAGTATAAAAAAATGAATCTAAACAGAAATTGAAGTACAGTACAGATATGCTATATGGTGCTAACTGTATTTTAATATTTTGCAAAGAGATCTTTATGTTTAATCATAGGTTCTCATCTAAATCATGTTTGCTGAGAAAACTAAACAAATAAGGATAGTCATTGTCTCAAAATTACTAAATAGATTTTCATATTAAATGTATATTAAATGTACAAAGTGACAGGTAACCTTACCTTTTTCTTTGTCATTTTGTTTTTTATCCAGAGAATGTTTCTTTGTGTCCTGAAAATAGCTCTGTAGACAAGGTGGGTCTAAAACTCAGAGATCTGCCTGTCTCTGCCTCCAGAGTGCAGTGATTAAAGGCATGCACCACCACTGTCTGGCTCTAGTTTTACTTTTACTTGCCTTAATTTTAATTTGTAGACCATTTTACAACATCAATAACTTTGATATAACAAAGGAGGGATGGAAAATAACTAATGAGCCATTCATGATTTATGTTCTGTTTCTAAAACAAAGGGATGATATTCAGAACTTTTATCATTGAGATTATTTAGAAAACCAACCTCCTGGGAGTTAAACCAAACCCTGTTGCTTACTGCTACATAGTAAAGATTTTCTACACCACAATCACAACTGTGAGAATAGCTTTAATGGGCTCAAGATAAATTCTTACACATTTCTGTACTGTACTTACTATTTATGTTTAGATTAATTGATTTCACACTCAGGGATGTTCTCTGTGAGCATGCGATATATGATGGATTTAAGTATTTTTCAACTGCTAAAAAGTACCATCTCTCAGCTCCAACAACAACAACAAAAAGACTGTGGACAAATACAGTGCCAGTGGCAGCTGACAGAACAGAAGACCAATTGTGTTTCAGAGATAAATGCCAAGAGAGTTAAAATGAGGATCACTTGTTGCTGTTCGGCCACATGCGTAGACTCATATTTCAGGAGTGGATTCCAGGTAGTTTCCCCTTCAATTCTTCAATTCTTCACTTTATTTCTAAGAGACTAGTTTCCCATAGCCTGCTGTGAGAATTTCTCACTAACCCAGATTTCTAATTTTTATACATTTACTTAATTATCTTTCCTAAAGAAACATTCTTTACAGTTATTCCTGTAATTCACTATGGACAAGAAGGCTTTCTGTGCAATGCATATTGCTTCAAAAAGGCTGTATCAGAATTAAATAAAAAGATACTAGTGTCTATCCTTGTGGATTATTATGCTCCCTGAACAGTCAGTATTCTTGGCACCTGATTCAAAACAATAGTGTCCAAGTAGTGCAACTTGTTTCTATAGATACTAGTTAAAAGATAATGACACAATCATCTTATTCACACCACAAACACTGAGATATTCCTTCCCTATGTGAGGTATCTATAGAATCCAAACAGAATTTGCTATCTTCCTTTATCTTCTTAAAATGTAAAATTCTTTTAAATAGCATCACTTTGTAATGCCTTTCTTTGTTGAATTTCAACATCACTTGCAACTTGAACCAATTAGCCTGAACATATACTCACACAAGGCTTCCATTACTTATTATCTTATTTTGCTTTTTAATTGAACTATAAGCTCATTGATGGAAGGAAATTTATGTAGCCCCTCATGGCAAGGTAAAAAGTCATTGTTAATATAGTTTATTAATATGTAATGTTATTTATTAGTTTGTACCAACAAAATCTATTGTATTTTTCTTTTTATAATATTATATATATATATGTGCTATGTTTACATTACTTTTTCCAACTACGTTGGTATTCAACTAGTGCTGTCATTGTTCAGGCAATGTTGTCTTGTTCAGGAAAACATGTTGGTGAGATTTCATGGACACAGCTTTTCTATATTATATAGAGGGCACAGTCTCACAGCAAACCAGGGCATCTGTTATGTTATTCAACATGGATTGTGAGTCATGCACATAAATTTGTAGGAATTTATAAAATGATCAATACGGGTTGAATGGGCTTTTCTTCCATCAATTATAATCCTGCACTCTTCTATTAGACTTTGTTACACAAACGTGATTGGCAACTGGATCAATATTTTTTAATACATAATAAAATATTTTTAACTGACAATAAGTTTTATATCCAATAAGACTTTGTAATACATGGCATAAGAGGGCTGATATGAAGCAAGAAGTAATGGATATGGTCAAATTATGTGATATCCATTTTTGAAAGTGTCATAATAAGCCCAAATTTACTTAATGAATAAGCACTATTTTCAATTATCATTTTTCATCCTGCATAATAATTAATTTGAAATGAATAAAAAAATCCATGTAAACCCTGAAACCCCAAAACATCTCGTCACAATGAAAAAAAAGTTCAAATTTCATTACAATATATATGTAATGGCCATGACTTTTTAAATGTGTTTTTTGTAGTAGTCTGAAGCAGATACTGATAATTGGGCAAAGTACTAATTCTTCATGATAGTCGATGCTTAACCTTAAATGTGATATTTGTATCCATCTTTCCAAGAATCAAGGAATATTGTAAAAGAGTGGGCAGAAGGAATATAAAGGATTGAAGAGAGAGAGAGATTGTAACGTGCTGTCTCCTGCTCTACACTTGCACACACGCATTCACAGAATGAAGACATGAAAGCAAGAGGGGACTGATTGGGAAGAATAAGGGGTAACCATTTTGGAAGAGAGATTAGAGAAGATAAGGGGCATAGAAATGATTGTAATATACTGCACACCCAGATAAAGTGGAAAGGGGAAAATAAGATACTTTAGAGATGGCTCAGTTGGTAGGCTTTTAGTAACACAAGAATTAGTAGCCGAATTTGGAACCCCATCACTAATCTGGGCATAGCAATGCATTCAGCACTAGGTTATAAGGTGAATGCTTGGCTAGCTAGTCTAGCATAATTAAATGTGTGAGAGACTCTGTCTCAAAAACCAATGGTGGAAAGTAATCCATGAAAGACACGCAGGTCACCTGTCGTTTCTGTAAACATGCATACATACTAACAAGTATACATAAATGCCCCCACACAGACATGCATGCACACATGTATACACATTTGGGCACACACATCACAACAAAGAATATAAAATGTGTTCACATACACATTTGTTTATATGTATACATGTATATGTGTATGTGTGTATATAATTTAGTCTGTTCTCCAAGAGAATAGAATACTGCATGAACCCAATTCATGACTTTTATGGATTAAAGGTAGAGGCAGTTTTATAACATCTACTGACAAGGCTTAATGAAGATATGGAACAGATGTTAAACGTTATCACAAAAGATATTGCACAAATCATTCAACAAGTCATAGTTTGAATATTATTCTCAATGCTCAATGCTCTGATCCTCTATGAAACAAAAAGGATATGATCTATGAGGTAAAAAAGATGTTACAATATTAAAATTTTTGAAGATATTTTAAAGGCCCAGACCATGTTTACAAAATTAAAAATATCAAGATTGCTCTAGTTCTTGAAGGAGGAGACTTCAATTAACCTAGTGGACTTAAAGAAATTCTCACTTTTATGTCCTACTTACAGGTATCCTATGAGAATGAACTGTCAACAAAGAAAGAACAGACTGGTTTTATTAAAATCTCTGTCGGAAATTTTCCCTATTTGTGTGAGGCATGCAAGCTAAATAAGCAAGTATTTCTTGATTTTTTTCTCAAGAAAAAAAAAGCATGAATCCTTCAGAAGAGACCTTATAATTGAATTAATTTTTAACTCTAAGACTGAGAATTATGGTTGGCACTATGCAGTTAAAATTTAAAACAGTGTTTATTAAAATATAACAATGTATGACATATTCTTAAGATAATATGTGTGATAAGCTTGTAGAAAAATGCTATTTTGATATAGTTAATTTTAGTAGTTGACTTACAAAGTATTTTTAAGGGTCACTTGGGATCATGATAATCTCATGTATTTCGGATTTAACCCTATGACCCAGATAAAATCACTGTGACTAAAATGGATAAGGGATAGAAACTATGGCATGCCCTGAAAAGACAATGAAAGGAATGGCCTTAAGGCATTTACTGCAAAGTCAAACCTTCTTCAAATAACTTATTTGCTTTCAAGAGAGAATTTCTGGCTTAGTACTAAAGCAGAGTACTGCAGAAGGGATTTAAGAGAGAAGTCTGTGAAGCCAGACTCTCTGTGCTCAAATCCTATATTCTTCCTTAGGTGTGTGACCACAGATGTCATATTAAAACCACTGGTGCTGCATTTTCTCTGTGAAAATAGACAACAATAGTACTTACGGAACAGTGCCATTGAGATCATGAGGAAACTCATCATGCATAATGTCTGACATATAGTAAGCATTACATCACATTTTCCAATTATCATGCCATCTAGGTCTTGGTATAAAGGACATGACTGTTAAAAGAAAAGCACATTTTTATAAAGCCAGGACAATCATACATATGCTAGACACTGTCTCATCCATCAAGTGTGAATTCTGCTCAAAGGCACTCCCTCAACAATTGCCTTTGTTGCATGTGAAATCACTTGTGGGACCTAAATATAACACAGCCAAGAGCTTTAGAACAAGTGGTGTATACCCACGGCTCTGTTCTTGTCCTTATTCTACCACTCTTTATCTGAACTCTACTACATTCAATTAAAGAAGAACATAACTGAGCCTTGTTTAGAGATAGATCCTGTATCATTCTGTTCCCAGATCCAAGTAGAAGAATAAAATTATCTTTACCAAAGGTAAGAGAAGTGGAAGTAGAGAAAAAAGATTATATATATATATATATATATATATATATATATGATATATATATATATATATATAAAATATATTATATGAACTGTGAATGACTGTCAAAGAACCAGAACAAAATCTAAGACTACTTCTATCCCATTTGGATATTCATCAAAGGATACTCTTGTCAGAGGTCTTTACAATTGCTATGAAAGGTGGCCTATTTTATACATGTTTATTTCTTATATAGATGGGCACCCCTATTCTTTATTTAAAGGATTAGAAACAAGAACCCATGATGGTGGAAGTAGAGATTATATAAGTTCTCAGTAAAATACATTTTTTTCCACATGGTTGATCTGGCCCCTATTAATGTGGCTCAGCCAGACCTCTACAAGGTGACATCAATGCTGAGAGCATTGGCATTGTGGCTCAAGAGAACCTGTTCATGGTCCCTTTGCCTTTGACTCCATTTATTCTGATCTCTTATTCCTTGACTGGATGCTTATAGTCAGCATATGATGTGTAAGACTTTCTACTACCACACGTTTGCTAAGCTGGGCTTCTGCAAATTCTGGTTATCTCAAATAACATTACTTCTTACTGAGGGACTTCATAGCAAAAAAGGTAAGGTGAGTTCATACACATGGCATTTATAGACTTTACCATATACTCAACCATTTCTTATATAAAAGAAATAAAAAGGAAAAATCATCTCTAATATTTGCAAAATTAAATAAAATAGTATGGGGTTCATTTATAGAAACCCATCAGGAGCAAGCCATAGAAAAGCTTATGTTGTTAAACACAGTGCTTTCAGAGTTAGGGTAGTTGATGTAGGAATCAATGTACATTTTTACTGAGTTATGTTTGCCAAAAGCAAGTACCAAACTGATAAATTACTAGATTTTTGATGACGGTGAATTGCTGAGACTGGGGATAATTACAACTCTCTTTGATATACTATGCAACAGTATTTTCCTAGTTATTTTTCACGAATCAGCACATCCTTAGAACATTAGTGAGCACTGTTTTATCAACTTATTTTCAGACAAAGTTGGCATTAAACATTCTTGTAAAGGCTTCTTTGTCATATGGCTTTTTGAGATTGCCATGCATTGGGATGCTGTGTGAACCTCAGAAAGGTATGCTAGCTTCACCATTACCCTATTTTATTTGATCATAAACAGTGCTTATTGAGCTACTTTTTGTAAATTGTTGTGCTACAGATAAAAATGTGTGCAGATGTTTTGAATAGGAGTACCAGGCTAGGAATCAATAAAGTAAATAGTAAAGATAAAAAAATACTACTATTGTGTTTACAAAGAAATTGATGTTTTTGCAGTGAAACATCCCTAAATAAACAGGTTTGTTGGAATTTATATTAAGACTTGCTTGATGGAATTCTGGACCTTCAGGGAGTGAGTAGCAAGAGATGAAAAATTATCAACCAATGGGTAGTTAAATCACAACATTCTGTCTGAGTGTCTTCACTGACTGCTCTTCAGGTCAAAGCAGAGAAAATATGTCCATAGACTCAGGAGTTCAATTAAGATCACATAAAAATTTCTAAGAAAAGTATATATATATATATATATATATATATATATATATATATATATTCCCTTACAGTCAGGAATAAAAAAAATGCAGTTTATTTTTTTTCCACAAAATTTAGAAAAAAGTTGATCAGCACCTTTGGCCCATATGACAAATAGAGGACAATCTCCAATCTAAAGGCATATTCAATTTTTAGACTTTCAGAAGTTTTTGAAACAAGGAGAGAACATTGCATTCTTAGACACTGACAAGCTCCCAGGTAAAGAAATTGAACTGTCAATCTTCAGATTGTATCTGAAAATACAAAAGAAACTAAATGAACCAAATTCTGCTAGATTTGATTTGTTTATGTGTTTCTAACATTTGAGGACA
Organism: Cricetiscus sungorus; assembly: GCA_030556225.1. NCBI lineage: Eukaryota > Metazoa > Chordata > Mammalia > Rodentia > Cricetidae > Cricetiscus > Cricetiscus sungorus. Next base: position 40,002,635 of record JANBXA010000600.1, read on the forward strand.
ATTTCAGGGATGTGAATGATAAGACTCACACATTATGAACAAATGAATGGAAATGTCAAAGCCATGCACTAAAGGTACATTTTGAGACTTTTTTCATCAAAAGAAAACAGTGAATAAATACTTAATGCAATTTTATAGCTCATAAAACCTGACATGCTTTAACAAGAAATGCTTCCATACCCTATCAACTGACAAATTGTCACATGCTTTATACTGCCAGTCAATGTCTCTCTCTCTCTCTCTCACTTTTTTTGCCTATAAATTTTTTTGTGTCCTAAATCTATAATGATGGTTAAAGATGTAGTGGGTCTTTAGTCAGGAATCATTCCATTTGTCTCGTAAGGTACCAGAAAACCACTGATGAGATTTAAACATAACAGGAATGTACTAAATGGCTGTTTTATGGAAAATGAACAAATATGGTTAAAAAAGAACCTATTTAGTTGAAGGAATAGATGCTGATGCTAGATGTCAAAAGAAAACGCTAGAAGCCATGAAAAGAAATGACTCTTTTTGCCTCTCTGTGACAGATGGATGCTTTGTTATTTTATAAGCTGTATTAGACTCACAGAATAATTGAAATTTCATCAGGTGTGGAAGATACCTGAATGCAGAAACAAAGAAAAATCTCTAGGGTCTAGCATGGTTCACCATAAAGTGAGTAGTACTGAGATAGAAAATAAGCATGGTTCACCATAAAGTGAGTAGTACTGAGATAGAAAATAAGCATGGTTCACCATAAAGTGAGTAGTACTGAGATAGAAAATAAGCATGGTTCACCATAAAGTGAGTAGTACTGAGATAGAAAATAAGCATGGTTTACCATAAAAGTGAGTAGTACTGAGATAGAAAATACAAAATTTTAAGCAAATTTGGATAAGGGTTTGGATCCAAATCAAGGCTAGCTTGTTGAGTCTTTTTATTGTTGAAACTTTAAAGTTTCCAATTTAAGTAATAAACTAAGGGGTGTTTGAAGGGGAGTTGTATGTGAAGGTGAGTGTGAATGTACATGGCAGCCAAGATGCCTAAAATCAAGATAAAATTACTACAATTTCTGAATGTTCAAATTGTAGCAGAGAAAAAGATACAACAATATAGTATAGAGCATGAAAAGGGAGATATCATTGGCAAGCAGACAGAGGTTACAGTGAATTCAAGAAGATAGGCATGGTGAGATAAGACATATATAGCTAAAGTATAGTAAAAATTTAAACTACCCTTCTAAATAGTTGCCATGCCTCAACAAGGAAGCTTCTCCTTGCAACAGATGAAGATCATTACAGGTAACCAATCAAACTGAGTTGTGGAACCCAGAGCCCTGGAACACATCTGTAAGACAGCTCCTTCACCAAAGCTCAGGGAACATTGTGTAGAAAGGGCAAGAAAGATTAAAGAGCCAGAAGACCAAGAGTTAGCTGTGGATTTTTTTTTCTTAGTAATATGGCTACAGCCAAAAGTCCCACTTGCCTAACTGCCTAGATGTGAATTAAAGGACAACAGCAATAAAAATGCTAAAGCAGAGAAGAAAACTACAAAAGGGTATTGATCCTAGACAAAGAACAGCATGCAACTAAGGGATGCTGAGAGTGGGAGCAACCTAGAAAACATATGTAAAGTGACACCATATAGACTGAGCTGGTTATACATAGGGATATGTGATTACAAATACATATCAGTTATTGCACTTAACAACGATTAAGGAAAAACGAGGTTATGAATTTGAAAGAGAACGAACAGAGGGCTTAAAGAGTAGGAAAAGAGAAGTGATGGAATGATATAGTATAATCTCAGATATAAAAGAAGTAATAATTTAAAAATGTCTGAACTGAAACCAGTAGTGCCTACTGTAAGGTTAATATTAAAGTCCAACTTATGACACCAAAGCAAACAAAATGACAAGGTTTGAATCTTTCAAATTGCAACCTGGGTTTTCAGTAAGAGTCTTTGGGGTTCTTGCCATTATTAGGGTCAGTACAGACTGGATACAAAGATTATGTTGCCACAGTGTGGGAGAAAAACTCTTGAATATTCTAGATTTGCTGTAGCACATCATAACCTCAGGAAGCAAAAGTACTGCTCGATTTTTCCATGCATGTTTGCTTTATTCTTTCACACTTCACTAATTACACATTTAAGAAACAAGAATTCATGTGACAATGGCATCTATTATTTGAAATCCTTTAAGAGTGATAGAATGTAGGCCATTCCTATACAGCTCCACCAGAACTCAAAATGATGCGTTTGAAGGAGCAGCCTTAACATCAGCATAGAGGCTTTATATTGATGAACAAATCCATATTGAAAAGGTATAAGTGGTTATTTTAGAAGAGACTAAGCAAAAGTGTTCCTCCTGCACTTTGGTATTCAGCTTAATTGTTCATGGAAAATATGCTAAAGTAGTATTGCACTAGTAGGACTTTTAGATCTGCTCGTCTGGTATGAATGGAAATGAAGCTATATCTTGGTATAGAAGCAGTGAAAACACTGAGGCAGAGATAACAAAGCACATGACCTCTCATCAATAGTCCCTACAGCTTGCTAGAAACAACTACCTGGTTTATTGTGAAAACTTCTTTGTTGGATCAGAAAACACGATACTGCTCATTTGGCCAATCACTTCTGTGTTTAGAGTTCAGTGCTGTCATGAGTATCCTGAGACTCTTCCAGCAAAAATATCTGATCAGGAATACTATTGTACCAACACTAAATCAACATTAATGAAAATCACTTTCATCCTCTTTCTTCAATTTTCAGTATATCGGTGTATCTGTGTTTATATGTGGAAGAGGGGAAATCACTTTTAATTTTCTTATCCAAAGACAGAAAAAATATAGTCAGAAGCAACAGGGAAAGCATAGTCACAGAGATCAAAATAATTAATATTATAAACACTATATCACATGAGTTATTCTTAACAATATACTGATAAGGGACTCTCCCTGAACCACTAGCCTCTTTTGCCTCAAAGAAGTTTTAATCCATATTCTTTGTATCTTTTTGCTGCTCCTGCAAGAAGCTCCAGAAGCCAATGAGGACTTTGTGATTAAAGACTGAACACTTACCCACTGTCATATGCCTTGTGAGTTATGGAGGATGATCATTTTCTTGTTCACTGGCTCACAGCTGAAATGGGAAAATAAAACACGAATACCACATAACCAATACATCAAACCATTCCCCAAGTGAGGAAACAAGTTTGATTCTCCTAATTATCATTTACATTTTTTCTTAATCAGATGTTACTAAATGGTGTCACATAAAAAGAAAGAAAGAAAAACAGTGAAAATCAGTCTACTTGCAGAGGATCGTGATACACACCTTTAATCTATGTTGTGGGATAATGCTCTAGTTTACTATAAAGATTTGTCACTCCCATTGCTTTAATAAAATGCTGACTGGCCAGTAGCCAGGCAGGAAGTGTAGGTGGGACTATCAGACTAGGAGAATTCTGTAAAGAAGAAAGGCAGAGGCTCTGCCACCAACCAAAGACATAGGAAGCAAAATAAGAATGCCTTAATGAGAAAAAAAAATATCAAGCCATGTGGTTAAACATACATAAGAACTATGGGTTAATTTAAGTGTAAGAGTTTTTGTAAAAACCCTGAGCAATGAGCCAAACAGTTTATAATTATGCCTTGGTGTGTTTATTTGGGACTGATTGGTTGCAGAACCAGGTGGGACAGAAACCTCCATCTACAAGTCTAAGCACTAGGGAGGCAGAGGCAGAAAGATCTTTGTGAGTTTGAGGCCACCCTACTCTACATAGGCTGTGCCAGCATAGCCAAATATGTGTAGACAGACCCTGATGCCTTAAAAAATTAAAACAAAATAGCAATAAAAATGAATCTACTAAACAAATAAATGAAGAAAGTAGTGTTATTATAATCTTCATGTTCAAGGAATAGGAAATAATTCAAGGTATAAATGCACAGCTGAACATCTTAGAATAAGTTCTAAAATGCTTGTCTCTAAAGCTACATATGTATGAGAAGCTAGTAATAAAGCAATTTAGCATTCACGTTTATCTCCTTTTTGCAGTAGTTAGTTCATACACAATATCAAAATTGCGTATATCAGTTAAACCACTCAACAACAGTGAACACAACAAACCAGAGTGTATATACCTGAATGGAATTAAAAAAAAAAAGAACCCTACTCTTTCTATAAAGATATGCAATAGTAATGAAATGGAGATAAACATGTTGTTGCTTCTTAAGCACTTTGTATCTGTCTTGCTGAAGAATCAGAACAGATAAAAATTTTTATTTTAATAACACAGAAAGCAATGATAATATATATTAAAGCAACTTGCCCAAAGACATGTAGCTAGGGAATATGGAACCATAGTCCAAATCTGTATTATTAAAAGCCATTCTCTCCTGGTTTAAAGCCCATGCTTTACAGAGGCAATGTAACATACTTAAATTCTTAAGTCACCTTGCATCAATTGCCCTTCCCTTTCATTAACAATAAAGTAAAATCACATTATTTGTTATAAGAATGCATTTCCTAGAAGTTGCCAAATATTGCACTAGCCCTTCTCTCAAATATTTATTTTTACTACTTTTAATCTTGTGTTTGTGTGAGGGGTGTGGAGGTGGGTGTGCACACAGGTGCTTGTATGTGTATATGTATGTGAATAAATGACTAATGTATATGTGTACTTGAGGAATCTGGAATATAGCACCATATCCTCTGGAGCTGAAGTTCCAGGTGGTTTTAGGCTGTGAGGTGTCAATATTGGAGCTGAAAACTGAATGCAGGTGCTGTGGAAGAGCAGCATTAAGCAACAGGAACTCTTAAGTTCTCTTCCATCTCTATGCCTCACAAATGACCACTTATTAAAATGCACAGTTAACTCTCTTTTATGGAGGAATTTGGCATATTTCTTTCCTTGAACATAAAGAGCAACATGTAAGTGATCTATTATATGGAATCAGCTGTGCTCACTGATCCCTGTTTGAAAATTATATCATCTATGTATAAAATAGATGTTCGTATATGACACTATTAAGTTATGGTTTAACATACTTTACAGCAACATTGGGCCACATAATTGAACTTGATGTCCAGTTTTGTGTCCAGATTATGAAATATATGAAAATAAATACTATGGAGATAAATAAGCCCAACAACTATATTTTACAATTATTATTGCTATTATTTGTAATTACTTGGTGAACTTACTCCAACTATTAATGTTGTCCCTATATCCTCCAGTCTCACTATTGAAATAATGGTCCAGAAACAAGGAGCTTCTGCATCACTTGGCAATTTTATGAAACGAAGAATCTGCAGTCTCATCCCAGACCTATTGAATTGAATCCTCATTCCAATAATGCCAAGTATTGATTGTTATGCAAACTAATGTCTAAGAATCCTTAGTATAGATCACTAAGGAGACCTGCCATCATTGTGTAGTAGAGGGCTGTGACTAATTATATTTGTTGCCTGGCCTATAGAAAACATTTGTTATAGATAGAAATTACTTCCTGATCGTCCACAGAGGGAACTGTTGAGTCAGGAGGATATTGCTTGCATTTTCACAGGGAAACTCATGAGAAATACAAACCTTCAAAACCTCTGAGTCTCTTTCAAGATGAGTGGAAGGCTGACAGAGGTGACCCAGCATGATCTGACAGATGGTATATGTCAGGTGCATGAGTGGAAAAGAACAGAAAGAGCATTTCAAAGAATCTAATTGTAGTTTGAGCAAAAAGCTGCTTTTAGGCCAACTCTGCAGAGTCCAGTACCTTTCACATATTTTTGAATCATGGGTTCAGCATTCCAAAATTTTGCAGGTAATTGGTTAGCTGGATTGCCAATTACCTGCATGGGTAAAAGTGAGCACCCTTGTCCATATTTGTCCCTAATTAAAATTGCTGGCTTTAAAAATGAATACAAGCCAGTACTAAGAGTCTTTGATATAAAACCAGCTCAAATTCAGTTTAGTCTGGCATGTCTACATCAAATTTCCAAACATATTTTAATTCCTAACAGTTAGGCTCTTAACTTCATTCTAAATAATATTGGTTCATATAACGTTATTTGAAGAAGGTAAATGAACTAATTACTCCTATCTGTTATACTATGTCATTAAAGACTTCAAACTGATAAATATCCTTGCAAAAAATTGTATATTTGTCTCCAACAGGGATAAAAATATGCTGAGCCCATATTTTGTATAATTATTTTACAAGTATCAGTTGTAGAAGCTTTTTCTTTTGGGCCACCAACCAGCTCTCAAATCATGACACGGAGACTTATATTAGTTATAAATGATTGGCCTAGCTCAGGCACATTTCTGACTAGCTCTTTTAACTTAAATTAGCTGTTGTTTCTTACCTGTTCTTTGCCTGTTTAAGATAATAGTCCAGGACTGTTAGTCTGAATGTGTTACTATATGACTATGCCCATGTGCAAAGGCCAAAAAGAGTCAGATTTTCTTAGCTGAAACTCCCTTCATATTCCTTTGATTTACCTCCAGGAACCTGTCTAGGTAGAAGCCTGAAAGATCCAATCATCCACCTGTATCCACCCCCCACCTTGAGCTAGATTGACAGCCCTTGGCAGATATTCCTTTCTTGTCAACTATGTGTTGGGATCTAAACTGAAGGAACCAGTATTTAGCATAACATAATCCAAGACCAAGTTTACAGAACAAAGGGTATTTATTTGTCCTGTGGGATCCCTGCACTGGGGAGACCCCTACTTGAATCTCGTGATGCAACAATCTACCCATAAACCATGGAAATTGGCATTTGATGCAAAACAGCAAGAGGATTTATTCGGGTTCCAGCAGACTGGGGCTCAACTAGTACCTCACATAGGAGGAGGAGGAGAGAGAGAGCCCTGAGCCCAATTTTACATGAGCTTATAAAGACAAAAACCACAAGGGGGGGATCTGGGGTTAGGGGCTAGCAAGTTCCTGATTGGTTGGGCCCAGGTGGTCGGATCATGGCTGGTTGTTGGCCATGTTCATGCTCCTTATCTGGCACCTGCATCGGTGTTTCTAGGAAATGTTTTGCATGCCCATCCCAAGGGGTCCTTCATGGTAAGGAGTGCATTTCTCAGGCTATTCTGGGACTTAGGGCAACTAAAAATTTTCCATCTTAACAGTCCAAGAGGGGCAAAAGGCAGGGAATAAGACACAAAAACAGAAGATATAGGATGAGAGAGAGGAGGAAAGGAACAAGGAAGGAGTGATATCTGTCCTGGAGGAACAAAGACTGCCCCTGGATAGAGAGGAAATAGACATCAGAACCTTAGGCAAATGGCAGTTTATAAAGTGAAAAGTGGAAACACTGTCTTAGAATTAAGTATTAGTTTTGTTTGAACAGGTTAATTATGGCAGCCAAAAGGGGGAATTTGATTGCCAGACTTTAATACTTTGATAACTGGAACTTGATAATCAGCTTCAGGTTAAGGAAGTGGCCAAATAAAGGAAACAGACTTTTGGGGCTAGCTTTCTGAATGTAACCAAATGGTTTTTAGCAAGGATGAGGGAGCAGGGAGAGAATTATGCCTCTCAGAGCCGTGTTTGTCATTCTTGAGCTGAGCAACTAGAGACACTTCAGAGTCTTTGCTTCTCATGATGGTGGATCAAGGGATTTGAACCATGGAGCCATCTTTCCAATACCACATAACATTTCTTAAAATAATTTTCAAAGAGCAGCATCTTCATTAATAACGATGATGATGCTAAACATCTTAATTGTACAGTAGCCCAAGCATTACGGTTGTCCCTTGGAACAGCTATTTTTAGCAGGCACCTAATTCTCTATTTTTCCCCTACTTTTTAAAAATTGTTTCCAGTTTCATGCATTTTTTGACAATGTATTCTTTATTGATTAAAAATGAAGAAAAAAATGCAGTAATATACAAAGTCAAGGGAAGAAGGAAAGGGTAATAATATTTTACATCTTCCATCATGTAGCATTCAGCATAAGGAGGAACTTACATTTACTGGGCTTTCATTATTCTATCCTACACATTATATTTTTGAAATTATAATATAATTACATTTTCTCCTCTCTTTCCTCCACCTCAAGCCTCTTTTATATCCTTTCCCTGTTCACTTTCACATTCATAGCCCCTTTATTTCCAATGTTCTTGCATGCATATACATAATATATGTATGTACATATATGTATATATTCCTAAATCTAACCTGTTCAGTCTTGTAATGTTATGTGTATATATGTTTATAGTGCTGATAATTTGGCTCAGGACAACCAGAAGGTATACGCTTTCCTGGGAAATACTGCCTCTGGAGTTCCTAGCTTTTCTCCTTTGCTTATAGTTATTTCCATAAGTCATAGACCTCATGGACTTTTAAATGAGGAACTGAACTTAGGGTTTATTTGTGTTAACTAAATCTAAATACAACTGTCTTTCAAAGGGCTGAGAGCCAGGGTTTGGAAATACACTCACCAACAAAAATTTACAAGTATCTCTTTGCACAGGGGACATCCAACCTACTTTTAGAAACCTGATTTTTTGTTTGTTTGTTTAAGTGATAGACAAGAACCAACAAGCTAGGGCAGGTGGCTAGAGTCTCAGGTTTTGCTCTCTCATCTGAGAAATAAAGAAATTAAAGTTAAGTTCTAAAGTCCTTTCCAATTATAAAAAATGTGATTTCTAGCAAGTTCTCAATCTGTTTCTCATTGCCAATTTTATTGTCTATTTCTTTCCCTTTTGCTTTTTTTCTTAACATCATCTTGAAGTCCCTTATCCCTCACCACATTCAAAAATAGCATTTCCAGTCCACAATTTTATGTTCCTTCTCTGAAGGCAATTAAGGACAATTTTTTTGTGGTTATCAGTTTCCACTTTAAAGGAGCTGGGTAGCATACTCTTCTGGCTGCTGAGATGAGGCAGAGCAATTAATTCAGAGCATGACTTCCTTCTTTCCAGCCTTATGTCCTTTCTGTCATGAATCACAGTTATTTGGACTTGGTACTTATACTTGCTTTGCCTTAGGATGTTCCAATCTTTTCTTTTACAATGGTCTCCTCTACAACCTCACTAAGGTATATGCTCCATGCCTAAGGCAGCTCATCTTTTTTTTCATTTCCCATTAAATGCAAACGGGAAATGGTGTTATAATACCCACCATTGCCTGATAGCTTGTCTTTAATTCTCCACTCTTCAATTTTATTAGTCCTACTTTTCTCTCTTGTATGATTCAAATATATTTGCACTCTATTTCCCTCTGTAAGAACCCATTCTGAATGATACAGGGCTGTTTTGCTATACTAGAATACTTTTATTTGTTTGTATTTCCTCTCATTCCATCTTGTTTCTTATCAGTCTTCTTGAACTATAATAAAGCAGTTACCTACCAGTTTCATTTAGATCATGTTTTTCATGCTTTTCTACTAACATTCAGTCAGAACTCACTCTTTCTTCTTATTATTTTTTAAATTAATAACTTTTCTACCTAGTTGAAGACGTGTGCCTGGAGATTAAAATCAATTTTGAAAAATGTTTCTTTTGGAGGTACAGATTGTATATAAAGCACCAGCTTCAATGAAGTACTTTTAAGATATATACGTTTCTGAACATAAGTAACAATATGCTCCTGTAGTTCTTACTTCTTTAAGAATTTTGATCTAAGAGTAGGAAGCAGCTAAGAAAATATCCAGGATCCCAATCTTAAGGATTCAGGCATTATGCTGGCCTGCCCTTGTCACCTGGCAGAATGCAATTAGCAGTACTCTGGTCTGCCCAGGGCTCCATGACTACTAGCCTTCAGGTAGATATAAAGGACCTCTTTTAAAGACAGACCCCTGCCCACCTACATTCTCTTTTGCTCTTTGCTTTTTTCTCTCTTCTCAGCCTCTCTCTCTCTCTCTCTCTCTCTCTCTCTCTCTCTCTCTCTCTCTCTCTCTCTCTCTCTCTCTCTCTCCTGTTTCTGGGGTCTCCCTCTCTCTTCTCTCCTCTCTTTAGGTCCTGGTATTTCTATGTCTCTTTTCCCATACCCCTCCTTCCCCCTTCTAAATAAACTTCTCACTTAAGCTCTGTCTGCCTTGCCTGTTATTCCCTCCACCTTGGTCACCCTCACCTGCTATGGAACCTGCTATGCTGTCCCACGTGGTCCCTTACCTTGGAATTCCCCCTCAGGACAACTTCCCTTCTCCAGATTTCTCTTATAACTGTAACAAAAGAGCAACACCAATGTTACCTCCTTGAAGGTTAGAGAAAAAATAGAACATCTGAGTTTAAGTTGTTGTTATGTCTGAATATTCCCATTATCCAACATTTTTATATTGAAACTTAACCCCAAAAGAAAGTTTGAAAAGGCAAGCTATTGGGGCACATTATGTCATGAAGGATCTATCTCAACCCATGGAGTTTGGGTCCTGGAACTTTGATTATGGGTAGTGAAGGGATGGAAAACAAAAATAGACATGCAAGCAGAAAAGCTGGAATCAGATGGGAGTAACTCAACTTTGACCAGAACCTCAGAATATTTCTTTTATAGGGTTAGCTAATCTCTGTGAGAGGTCTAGCAGTCTCAGGCTGTAAACATCCTGGAGGAGGAAACTGTGGTTGTTTGGTTTTGTATGCGTGGATCGATCATCCATAAATATTTAGACTCAGACCCTAGAGGAGTGATCTGCTACCCCTCTGAGCCTCATCCAGGTAAGACTATGCCAGGGCAGAAGCATTGGAGTCCTTGACATAGTCATGCAAGTGTAAACAATACTAAGGATTTTACTCATCCAAGGTTTTCTCGCTCTGAAAGTGGCCCCAGGGAGCTAGTTTAGAATGAAGAGCCAAGTCTGAAGAGAGTGATGATTCTCATGAGACATCAATTTTGCCAGTGCCTTTTTGTTAGACTTCCTAGTCCCCAACATTGTAAGAAATGTTTCTACTGTTTATGACCTATGTATTCAGGATATGTATTCAGCATTCCAAAGGATTAAGAAAAATTAGAGTTCAGAATTTCTATCATACAGTGTGAATATAGAGGAAAAATGAGTTCACTTCTAGATCAAGCCACATCAGAGGAAAATCCCCAAAATGCCTACAGCTGAGGAAAGCATCCCTGTACTCAAATTGATTCTTGAGAGCAGTGGGTGGTGGCAGGGGTGGGTGGGAGTGAGGGTGGGTGTATGTGATGGGGAAAATTCCAACCAGACAGGTTCCCCTAGTAGCCTGACAGACCAGGCTTGGCTTGAGTTTTTGTTCTACAAGGAATGGGACATCTGAGCAAACATTTTTCAGGAATCCACTACTTGGGGGCAGCCAATCAGCAAGCATCCCACAGCCTTCTGCTAGCTCAGCAGGCACCCCACAGCCCATTTGCTGGTTCAACAGGCACTTACAGTGTTACTGGAAAGCCCCTAACCCCAGGGCCTCCTACCAATCAGCCCCAGATTAATCCCTCTTCCCTGGAATTACTCAGTTTAAAAGAAACTCACGACTTTCTTTGGGGGTCACCATTTGCCACCCCAACATGTTGGATTAAAAGACGCTCTTGTATTACTATCTTAAGGCCTTGTGAGAGAAAGTTGTGGGAGGTTAGCAAATTCCAAGGAACTGAGTCATAATGGCCTGGGTTAGCTTTCCGGGTCAGACTGCCCTGCATTCCAATTGGGGGTTTCCTTAACTGGACTTTACTTTTTGTCTTTAGACAATATCTTTGCTGACCCGATCTCTTGTGAGACAACTGAGAAGCAAAATATGGGGCCAATTCATAGAAAATCTGTTTATTTCAGGAGTGGACCTTGAAAGTAAAGACAAAACTGAAGGCCCACTATTCCTTTGTCTAGGTCTAAAGGAAACTCCAAGTTTCTAACTCCAAGTGGCAGTCCATACATCCAGAAATGATCTTAGCACGGTGGGAGGGGCTCTGAAAGTTAGATAAAAAGCTAGCATTCCTCATGAACATGTGAAAACCACTCCCCTCTGCCAAAATGATTCATTTCCTTTACCTCTGGCAGATGGAAAAATGACTACCTGTAGTTGTATATCAAAGCACATGCTGGCTTCCTCAGTACCTCCTATACATTTCAAAGTCCATGCTAGCAACCTAGTCACTTCCCTGGGCTCCTCTCCCTCCAAGCCATTGTTCTCTATCTCTTGCTATCTCTACTATTCTCTCCCATACCACATTCAGTCTTATTTCTTTCTCTTCTCTGAACTCCTCTAGAGTCTCTGGATATTCTCCTGTCAAAGCTGTAACCATATCATTGAGTGGTCATGTCAGAGTTTCTTTCCTGAATGCCTTTGCATACACATCTAACAACATTATTCCACACTAAGTATTTTAAAAACCCTATCAGATTAACTGTAAACCAATCATGCATACAACTTCCAATTTTACCTTAAATGAAAAAATCTTTACTGCTTTTTGTTTGTTTTGTTTTTTATTTTTTTGTGTGTATGTGTGTGTTTTCCTCTCACTCCATGACATGGTCAGAATCACACAGCATATATTATTTTATGTTTCTTTAATTTGGTACTTGAAATTATATTAGGCTGACATCAGTATTTATTCTACTTTTTGCCAATTAACATTTACTTTATGAATAATCTCCAATTTCTCTGTGAATTTTTATGTCAATAGTTCATTATTTTGATAGTGTGTTAGTCTGGGTTTTCCAAAGCAAAAGAAGTAATATTATGTAACCTCACTCCATTAACTCTCCCTCTCACACTCCCTCACTGCCTTTTTCTGCTTTCACCTCTCCCCTCTCTTTATTATAATAAAATACAGACATTTTGATATTTTAATGTTTGAGGCTGAAAAGCTGGAGGCTGGGAAGAAAAATTGATATGGCCGTGATGGTCTTTAGTGCCCTATCCTTCACAGTGCACATACTGGGATTTGGGAGATAGAGGGGGAATTTGAAAAGGGAATGAAAGGATGAATAGAGCCCCAAAAGAGGCCTTGGTACTTCCATTAGTGAAGTAAATTTCTTCTGTAATATTGGACCTTTGTGTCATGTAAGACACAGCTATAAGACACCGTCTGCATGTGAAAGTGTTAAGTACTTGCCAAAAGGCAAGTCGGCTAAGACTGGATCATGGATTTTTGCCATCTCCGAGCTAAATACATTTTTGTTGGGTGTGAAGTGGTTAGTTGTATTTTGTCATAAACATTAAAATAAATTAAGAGTTAGTGAATTATTGATCTTGATTCCAAAGAACTGAGCCCAAGAAGAGCAGATGAAATGATTTTAGAGTGAGCTATGAGACAAAAGAATGATGGTTTCCTGCCTTGAAGACATTTGAAGAGGGAGAAAAATCCCTTTCAGAGATTTTTCTTTTATTTATGCTTCTAATGGGTTGGATAATGATCTTAACTCAGATCAGTCCCCTCATTTAGGATGTTCAAAGGCTAGTAGGAGACACACCCAGTGTTGGGAGCCTGCAGTCTCCTGACTTGGTCTCTGACGATGGGCGGGATGCCCATGGCCATGTCATCACTACTTCACGCTTTACCTGGCTGTTCAAGCCTTTACCTGGATGTGCAGCGGACCCAGTTAAGGCATGGGCAAACCCCCCTTTTAAAGCAAGTGCACCAAGCGGATCTCTCTCTCTCTCTCTCTCTCTCTCGGGCCCCTTTTCCCTTTCTTTGACCCTCTCTCTCTCTCCACTTTCAGTTGGCCACCAGCTACCTCCCTTCCTCTCCCCTCTCTCAATAAACTCCATGGCACTGAGTCTGGTGTTTGTGTTTCTTAGGCAATAGCTGCAGCAAAACCACATTGGTGCTGACTAGCCAGAGATACTCAGGGACCCTAATTCCAAACCGACTGTACACTTCCATCCACCCGTCCGCTGGAAATACCATCCCATACCAGCTACAATTTGGTAATTTACTCTTTTTCATTGTAACTCATTTCCTTAGGGTCTGGGACATTTCCCATGGGTGAGTTAAGATTCTGGCTTCAAGCCTTCCTGCCTTTGGACTGGACTGCTGAGTCCTTATTGGGCATTTTGCCCTTGGCCACATTCTTGGGCTGATGAGTTCCAAAAATTATTGGCCAGTTTTTATTGGCCTATGGTAAATAAACCATTCTATATATCTTCTACAAAATAAGTCAAATTGGCTAAAATTACTGCCAGCGAACAGGTAGATAGAAGTTTTTCTACCTCTCTGCTAAACAATCTCTTTCCCTAACCTTGTTTCTGTTCTCTTCCCATCACTCTAATACTCTCCTGCCTGCCACAGCTACAGCCTGTCTCAGGGCAGTGGGCTGGACTGAGGCAGCATCTTCTCAAGATACTCTGAGAGTTTTTCATTTTCCCCACAAATGAGGTTTTTGAATTTTGTGCTAGGCCTAGCACCACTCATGCTGACTGGTGCATTCGTTTCTCAGATCCACGAGGGGTCTCTCTGGTTTTATACCCTAGCACTGCCCTTAGACGGATACATACATTTCTGAGACCTACTGTGGTCTTTTTGGATGCTGTGCCCCTTGGACTCCAGTGTCCTGTTAGTTTCACAAATCCATCTGCCTCACTCGTGGAGAGAAAAAGCCAACAAAATTATGTCTCAAAACTTTGTAATTTCTGCCAGCTATTGGGAATGGGTTTATGGCAGCTGCCATCTTGACCATGTGACCTAGCCTCACCTCCTGTGGTTCTTTTCTCTGCTACAACAGACACCTAGGCAGAGGGACAGTCTAGCCAGCTTCTGTCACCAACAGAACCTGTAATTCATTTACCTTTTGCCTTTTATTCTTTGACTCTTATTTCTTTTTTCACTGTTGACTATGTTATATCTGTACATGTGATTTAAATTTAACTTTATATAAAATAAGCTAACTTTATATAACTTAAATTCAACTGTACTAAGTCTCAAATATTTCTAAATTGATATATGTCTTTAAATGGTGGTAAACATTTAAGGTTATACATGTCTATTTCAAACTAATAAAATATTTATGCCACCCATTCCTTCCTCTAAGCTGTTTATAAAGATTAAGCCTCTATTATCAAAGGGAGGTTTTCTCTACCTCTTTGTCCTTTACAAGTGTATGTCTAACCTACTAAGTTAAAACCAGTTAGACTCAGGCTGGAGGGCTCTGAGTTTAACATCTCTCCATAGTCTCTCAGCTAGGATCCAGTTTTCCAGACAGATTAATTAATTACAGGTATAAAGCCTTACCTAGCCACCTATGTGTTTAAGGCAAGTAACTGAAGACAAATTTTGTATACTAAGGTATACTAAACAGATAGCCCTCAAATGCTCAGAGATCTAGAGAATATGGCATTTTTTTTAACATGTTTCATTAAAAAAGCTTTTATAACAGAGAGACAGGCCAGCTGCTGGCACCACCCATTTCCTCCAAGAAGATTGATGAACACCGAAGAACCTCCACCCACAAAAGTGGCAATGCTAGTTAGCCACTGAACAATCCTGCCTTTCATCTCTACTACTGCAAAGGGCTCTAAGGACAGTGGACAAAAGGGCTGTGGAATCGACTTTCTCCACATTGCTTGGGCCAACGGTAGGTAAGTCTTCCAAAAGCTCCTAATCCACAGGTCATGTGCCATCAGCAGAAGGCAGATGTCCTTAAAGCCTCTAACCTCAACAACTGTGGAGGACCTGGGCGTGGCTGTCCATGCTGCCAGCTAGTGAATCTCTGTTACTCTCTAATCATTCAGGTAGAATTTTATCCTTCTCAAGAACTCTGATGCTTTTGATGTCTGGTAGTTTTGTCAGCTTAAAGCAGCAGCCAAGGTTCCAATTGTTACAAAACATATTTCAGAAATGCGTATTTTAAGGTTGCTATTGTTTATAGTCTTAACATCAATCAATAAAGTTTTAATGAGCTACTAATCCAATTCTGGCAGAGTACTAAACACCATACTATGCCACTATACGATCATAACTGGAACTATTAGCTCAAAATTAAGTTGATTTTCATTGTGCAAATATTTGCCATTTGTATATGTTAATTCTTTCAGCCAAATCATTTCTAACATGAGTATGCTGCTAATGTGTCTTAATATTTGTTTTCACAAACTCAAAGGATTCTTGTAAGTTCCAGGGAGCCGAATTGAACCCATCCAAACAGGTCAGATTCACTCCAACCCTGGTCCCAGGACTTCCTTTCCTCATCTTGGGAACCCCTCCCTCATCTTACAATTCTCCCCTCATGTACCAGGACCTAGAAAAAAAAAAAAAAAAGAACTTAACCTTGTCCTCTGCTCTGCTAACATCTTGCCAGGTCTCAAAAAGACACCAGAGTTCCATACAGTCAGGACTACCAGGAAGTGGCAGCACCCCAGCTTTCTCGGATCCCCCAAAAGATGATCAATACCCCAAGTCAGCATGAAGCCATCTTTTGAGAACTCAAAGTCCTTATTCCTTAATCTGCCACACCCAACCCCCACATTTTTAATAGCAATAAGAGGTGGGAATATTGGGAACCTGCCATCTCCAGACCCTGTTGGGCCACGCCCAACCCCCACCTTTTTAATAGCAATAAGAGGTGTTGGGTGCCTGCAGTCTCCTGACTCCGCCTCTGATGATGGGTGGGACGCCCATGGCCATGTCATCACTACTTCAGCCTGTACCTGGCTGTTCAAGCCTTTACTTGGCTGTGCAGGGGACCCAGTTACGCATGGGCAAGCCCCCCTTTTAAAGCAAGCATTCCAAGCGCGACTCTCCCTCTCTCTCTCTCTCTCTCTCTCTCTCTCTCTCTCTCTCTCTCTCTCTCTCTCTCTCTTCCCACACCCCCCCCTGCTTTTGGTTGGCCACCAGCTACTCTCCTTCCTCTCCCCTCTCTCAATAAACTCCATGTGGGCTATGAGTCTCGTGTTTATGTTTCTTAGGCAATAGCTGCAGCAAAAGAAAAACACACAGTATCTGTATAATCAGATATCTGGGAACTCCATATTCCAAACCAGTGGATACATAGAATGATCCATCAAACCGGTTTCAGACTTCTATGGATAAAGCTTCATAATATTCTGGATAGGTACATTTGTGAATAAAAACTGCATTTTCCTGTAGTTCATATGCTGTACTGTCTATTTCTAATATCATCCTAGTAGATACAGACAGCAACTTAGCTGTGGCTTTAATTTTTACCCATTGAATTTAATTTTATTGATGAATAACATAAGGAAGACATTCTTAGATGTTAACTGATGGTTCAAATATGTACTATGTGAGGAAATCTACCTCATTCCATTCTCCTTGAGATATCTTTTAATCACTGAAAATAATCATTTTATAATCTACTCACAAAATATAATAGATGCCTTTAAAAAAATGTGTGTTTTATAGGCATGCATTTAATAAGAAACATACATATAAGAAACATTATTTTGACTGAAGTGATTTTACATATATATGTATATATATGTATGTTTTTATATATTTGCATATATATGCACATGTGATAACAATAAAAAAGTCCATGGATTTAAAAGATAGCATGGATTGGGTATATATAGGAGAATATGGAGGGAGGAAAGGTAAGGCAAAATTGAGTAATTACATTATAATACCATAAGGTTTAAAAAGTTGAAAAATTTTAAAGAATCTTGATAATGTTTAATTTTCAATTCTTCTTCAGTGTTTATTTATTTTTAGGTCCCGTTTAGAAGTCTTGCTTGCCATCAGGACTTAGCAATACTTCAATACTTTCCCTTGTTATCACCACTGAACTTCAGCATTTTAGTGAAGAAATGGTCATTCATTTGAGAAATATCCTAAGTAGAATCACTTTCCTTTTTTTTTTTCTTTTTTTTCCTTTGCCTGCCTGACATACTAATTTCTAAAGGAAGGACAAACCTAAGTGGCTTGAGATGTCAACTGCTAAAAAAAAAAATCTGTCCATTGGATTAAAGAACTAAGAACATCTTCTGTTCAGATAAAAGCAGGTACTGGAACACTCCTGATACTGGCCCTGTAAATCAAATAGCACAAAGCATGTAGATTGCTGTGAGGCTTAACTTGCAGATAATGGCATTATCTAGAAAATTACATGAAAGAGCCCCCAGGAAGTCAGTATTGATTATGATATTTTGGTTACAGACAAATGGAAAGGGATGCTGACAAAACCTACCTTGTCACATGCTCTGTCCATTTGCCCAATATGCTCATCCCCTGTGAACACTGTATTGTGCATATGACTCTACCAAAATGCTGGTTTAGGAACTGTACCCTTTTTTCACCTTCTCAGGAATGGCTTTGGAAGAAATGTGATTTTCTTTCTGCCAGAAACAATCTCTAGAATATTGGCTTTTGAGTGATGATTTTTAGAAATAGTAAAATAGTAGGTATGTTAAAAATACTGCATGTTAGTCCCTGTGGTAGAACCAAGCTATACTGTTTGTTAATTGATCACTTCCTGTGCTAGTTAGTTTTTCATCAGCTTGGTGTAAGTTGGGATCATCTTGCAAGAGGAATCCTCCTTTGAGAAAATTCCTGCATCAGAATGCTCTTTAGGCAAGTCTATAAGGCATTTTCTTGATTAATGCTTGATGAGGAATAGAACAGCCCACTGTAGGTATTGCCATTTCTGGGCAAGTGAGGAAAAGTGAGGAAGTCACAAATAGCTGTTTTATTTTTTACTGGCAGGTTTTTGCTCTGCTTGCTTGAATTCCAGCCTTGGCTTCCCACAATGCTGTACTTTCCAAAGTTGCTGTTGGTCATGGTGTTTATCAAAGCAAACTAGAACACTTCTACAACAGCACTACATGTTTATTAGTTTTATCCCACTGTGTGGATAAAAGAACTAAAGTTCTGGGAAGTTAACTAGCTTTTGTAGGATTACTAAACTGGTAAATACATGATCTCTAGGGTCAACCAAGATTTCTAATCCTGAAGTTTGTATTTTAACCATCATAGTCTATTGTCATTCACTATGTATACCATATTCTATTCCTTCTTACATTTCTAGCCACTTATGGGATGATTTCAATGCTTTTGGATGAAAACTGAGATCTTATTTTACCTATCCGACATGATGTCACTTATCTCCATCCTTCTTACTAGGAGTTAGTAGACTATCTTAAGAGAAGCAAAGACAATAGCAACTAATGAGAAGACAGGATGAATGAGTAAATATATGCCTCACTACTAGTCAGTCTATTTACTGATTTCATATTTGTGAACCTACCTACATAATAGAAATTTATGTGTGACTCTGAAATCAATAGCTTGAAGTAGCCCTGTGCTCATCTGTGGACATGCACAGAGTACTGACAAAACAAATCCTGATTCTAAGTAGAGTACCTGTCTACTTTCCTGATGCAGCCATCAGACAACAAACATGCTGGCTGTGTGGTTCCATGGACTTCCTATTTTTATACTTTTTCATGATTGTTTTTCTGTTTAAAAATGTTCCTGAAATATCCTAAATAAAGCATAGTGTTTCTTTGTAGAGGGATATCATGGTGTGTTTGACAGAGAAAATGCAAGTGTCAAATAAGTCTCATTTAAATGTTAGTTAGACTGACACTAGTTGTAGTAATAAATTAACAATACATTTTAGATAATGTTAGATATGTATTTTTCAATTGAAGTAGGCACTGTGATTAGAAGCTAGCAGAAACCTAGCCTTGTAATTTTCCTTGGAGCAGTAATTCAAAATTTACAAAATCAAAATATGTGAAGACTTTAAAAAAAAGGAATAGCACAGATAGTGAAAACTGGCTGTAGTTAATTATGTGTTAATCACTGAATTATTAAAGAAAAGTGTACATTGTTTCTTACATGTGTACTATAAAGACCTTCCCTATTTGTCATGACGTGTTCCAAGAATGCAGCTATGTGAGGACACTAATAAGAGCAAGAGCATATGAGAAAACAAGAGAAGAGGCTGGTGAACTCTGGTTCTCCTAAAGTTGGATTTTTTTATTGAAATCTGCTTTCATGCCACTTCCAGGTGTAGTGAATAGTGATAGGTATACTTCCAATTACCCATTTTCTTACTATTATTCAAATGATGATTCCAAACAAGAGTTGCCCTTGTTACTGTTTACAGCCTAACCTTATGTGAACATGCTTTGTATGGTGATATCTTGCTTAAACAAATTAAGCTTATCTGTAGATCAGAGAATGAAGCTTGCCACTAGCTAACCATCTTCTCTCTGATTTCTCAGCATTTTCCTATATATATATATATATATATGGTTCTGGGTTTTATTATTTGAACCAATTTCAACTTCATTTCAACAACCTTGTACTTGTGACTCTCCAGTTTGGCCTCATGTGAACTTTGCTCATATGCCATTGCTTAAGCCTCAAAAATATCAATTGTTTGGTGCTCTAAATGAGCTTGGCTATTGAATGGAACCTTAGTCTACCTTATTTTTAGGCTCCATTGTTCCATGTTTAGGTCACTAAGTAAAGTGGTAACATCATTTCCCGTCCTTTGTCTTCTGACACATTTTAAGCCATAGCCCTCCTTCTTCTTTTTTCTTTTTGAGACTCATATATGCCAATATTGTTGGGAACCATCAGTCTCCTGACCCTGCTTGGCTACGCCCAACCTTTTAAATAACAATTAGAGGTGGGAATGTTGGGAACCAGCAGTCTCCTGATCCCACCCCCATGATGCGTGGGATGCTCATGGCCATGTCATTGCTACCAGGCTTTACCTGGCTGTTCAAGCTTTTACCTGGCATGTGCAAGCCCCCCCTTTTAAAGCAAGCATGCCCCCCTCTCTCTGAGGCCCCTTCTCTCTTTCTTTGACCCCCTCTCTCTCCCCTGCTTTTAGTTTGCTGCCAGCTACCACCTTCTCTCCCCTCTCAATATACTCCACAGGGGCGCTGAGTTTTGTGTTTTGTTTCTTATGCAATAGCTGCAGCAAAACAACAACAAATATGATGATACCCTGCTACTCTTTCTGTCATCCTCATTAGTTGCAGTTACACAGGTTCCTGTCCATAATCACAGTGAGCACAGACAGCAGTATACTTTCCTTTTTCCCAGACAATTTCTGGCAAACCTTCTCCATAGATGCTTTAGTGATGTAAATAGTCATTTATTTTTACCTACCTGGTGGGTGACAGATAACATGTTTTAGCATGAATACAAAATTTGGAAGGGGATAACCTGTTCATGCTAGTGATGCCAATTTGTTAATACATATATCTTTTGTCTCATAGGTGGTCAATGTAAAGTACACCTATCTGAAACCTGAGGCAAGAGAATTATGGCAAGTTTAGCAGACTGATTTGACAGTGAATTTAAGGCCAACCAAAGATACTTAGCATGACTATGTCTCACTGTAAATAAATTAATTGTTTAAAAGATTTTATATATTACTCCATATGATAACTTTTAGAAACAAAGTATTGTTTTGATATGGCATAAGATGTTGGAGGGAAGCCCCACAGCAGGTGACAAAAAACATGATATGCAAACTGATCTTATAAGGGGAGATTTTTAGGGTGAAGGAAAGGGGGATGGGAAATGGAAGGGAAAGGTGGGAGAGAGAGAGAAAGAGAGAGAGAGAGAAGACAAGGAGGAGGAGAGATAGGCAAAGACCTTCCTGCCTCTTCAGAGGAACAAAGGGAAGAGAAAGCAGGAATGGGTGGAGCTTGTCTCCTAAAAGGACTTTTTGCACCTGCATACAGAGCCAGGCTACCACCTCCTCTGCACACAGGAGCAACACACTCTACCGGGTCCTGGAAGATGTGGGAAAATGGTGCATAAGAGACAAGCTCTGAAAGTGCCATGGGTGTTTCTAACAATGGGGATTAGCAAATAGACATATTTATCCAGCATAATAACAAAACACTCTATCTATGTAACAATAAAATTATTGCTTGCATTTTACTTCTCTCTTTATTTATTTTGAAATGTATTTTCTGCCTCTGACTTCTTTTCTTTCATTTTCCTGTCATGGAGGTAGTTGTAATTTATAGCCATTTTGCAAATTCCCTATAACAACAAGCAAGCATTTACCAAAGTGAAAACTTGGCAAACTGCCACGGTGTTTCCATAAAGCCATGGAGCATTTGAATCTGGAGGGGTGAGAAACTAAAGTCATTATCTGAATACATGTAGGTCTCCACAGAACTTTTTAAGCATCATATTGTTATCTAGCCTCAGGCAGGGGTTTTTACCAGAGGTAAAATAATATACACAAATAAACCAGTATATGAGCCCTCTTAAAATACTTTATAGTTTATAGGTTAATCCCCTCTGTTTTCTCTGACTCTTAAGGCAAGTCTAACACTGACAACTCATTTAAAATCACAAAGCCTATCTACTCTATGTTTACAACAAGTGCCAAAACACAAACTGTGCATCTGTTCTTTTATGCAACCTGGAAGACTTGCTATCTTTATCAAAAAGCCTAGGATATACCTTAAGATATTAAGAGTGTGTTAAAAGAGCAAACTGTAGATAAAGGTAGTTTATATATCTAGAAATGAGCTCTAACTGGACATAGAATTTCTGGTGGCTAGATAAGAACCAGCGTTCCTCAGGAAGTTGTAAAAACGCTTTTCTATTGCCCAAAAGGAGTCATTCCTGGACCCTTGCTGGATAGGACATATAGTTCAACTGACATGCATATGTGGTTGCATATCAAAGTTCATGCTAGCCTCCAGGATCTCTAAGTACCTATTCACAAGTACTTGTCATAAATTTCAAAGCATACTGGCCCCCAGCACCTCCCCAGGCTTTCCTCCTAGAAATACCCATTTGTTTCTCTGTATCAGGACAAGATGCCCTCACCTGCACTCTAACTGCTTCTTGCTACCTCACTAACCCCACTGTCACACTCCTTCTTCCACTATTCTCTCCCACTCTCTAGCCACTCTCATAGAAGTTCCAACTACATATCCTGGATATAAACCCAGTCTGCTTTCTTTTCTCTCTGCTCTGGTCTCTTCCAGATGCCTCTGGATCTTCTTTCTTATTCATAACACCCCCCCAACAATGGGGCAGCCATCTTAATGGTTTCTTTACTGTACCTTTTCTTAGACAGAAACAACACCTCTTCAAATCATAATTAAAGATATTTGAAATAAAACCATTGTTATTCAAATTTAGAGAAGAGTCAGCTGGATCAAATGGGCGATGCTGCTCACATCAGGAGCAGGTCCTTCTGCTGCCTTCCTTCCTGGCACATCTAATAACATTCTATTACTTTGAGCATTTACTTTGCATAAGTTATTCAACTGGCATTGTGGACAAACATCCGAAAGTCATAAATCAAAAACCCCAAAGCCCTAGATTTGATCTTAGACAGGAAGCCTGGGGTGTTTTCTTTTATTCTGTCTCTCACACTGGTGTGAACAATCTTGAAAACACAAAACAAAAGAAAAACCTCCTTGGAGTGAGAAGAAAATGCAGTTTTCTTTTTTTAAAAAAAAATATGTTAAATAAAACAGTTTTTAAGTTTTAAGTTGGTCAAAAAATGTGAGACAATGTTATTTTTTTCTCTTTTATGGAACAAAAAGTGTAAATTGCAAACAATTTCATATATTGTCACAACTATAGCCTCATGTGAACTACCAACATTAGTTACATTTTCTAATGTTTCATATCATCAGTGAAAAGCATTGTGGCAATCATAAATGTTGTCTCCCAAAAGCCAACTTTTTAATATATTTCATCAGAACTTCCACCCACTCGCAAATGTTACTTTCTGCTGATAGAAGCTCCAAGAAGCGGTAAAGTCCCTCTTAGTAACATAATAGTTTCACTGCCTTTGTTAGTGATTCACACATAAGGGAAAAACTTAAGTTTGAGTCTACACTTGTGTGCAGGCTGGAGTAGGCCTGCTGCTGTTGTATGAGAGCTATACCTACCACTGCAGCAATTCCCACTCCCAAGGGAAGAATAAGAGTCAGTGTGGTTAGTGATTCCCCCTTTGGTTGGATAGGCCTGCCTCTGTAAACTGGATGGAGTCACCTGGTTGAGGAAGCGGGACCCATATGATAAAGCATGAGCTTAAGGGGATTCTCTGTCTTTTCGGCTCTCCATTCAGGATCAGGAGGTGGCACTGGTTTGACATGGGAGGCATGGATCCAGGTGGGGATTCCTTCTACCTTCATTGCTGTTGGCACAGTCAGGAGCACAAGATATGTGCCTTTCCACAGACTCTCAAGGTTTCCTGCGTGGTGACGCCTTCCATATACCGAATCTTCAACCTGAAAGATATGTGGGACTTGCAGGTCTCTTTCCACCAAGTAAGCCTCCCGGAGCTGCTTCCATGCACTCAAGCACCTTGAGCCTAGGGAACAGGGGCTAGGAGGGCATCGCATAAGCACTATGTACAGAGACAATTTCCACCAGGGGAGGGGGCCCCCCATAAAGTAATTCATAGGGGTCAGCCCAAACCATTCAGGAGTGTTTCTAACCCTGAAAAGCATGAAGGGTTTTAACCTTAACATAGCAAAATATACCATACAACAGTTATCAAACAATATTTAGTCCATTAACATTTAGTAACACTTAAAGAAAATATCATCTATCCTATCTTTGAGAGTCTAAAGTTCTGTATGTAACTTATTTTTAATCCTAACTAAGGAAAACTGTAACAATAACTATCAGTCTTCAACCCCTTCAAAGACCACAGAAGGGTAATATATAAACTATAGACATGACAGAGACAACTCACTGCCTGGTCAGTTACCTGAAGTTCTTCTGTACTGTTCCATCTTCAGCCCATAGGACATAGTGTGTCTGGCAGACTCTTTCATGAAGCAGGAACCCTGTAGTACTGTCCATCTTGTCAGCAATCACCTTTTTGTGGGCCCTGCATGTCCAGTTTCTACAGAATAAAGTCAAACAGTCCAGAAGAGCAATACCTTGCCCAAGTGGCTAGTCTTGCTATATTAGAAGCAAACTCCATAATGTATTTCTTCAATGTCCATCTTCCTTCTGATGCAGGGGTATTACCAGGAGCAGTTGTGCCTCACTATCAAGAAAAACCCTAAACCATTTTAAATGCCATATTCTGTAGGTCTTTGAAAGGTTTGAAGAATGCCTATACATCTCAAATATATCTCTGCAAAGCTAGAAAACCTAACTAATTTAACTCCAAGTTTTGACTATTATAGGTAATTCTCTATAATCTGTACTAAATTATATATTACATTTTTCAATGAGCTATAAAAACATAATACCTAGACAAGAGGAGAAATATACATGTCATAAAATTGACCTTAAATTTGTATCAATAAATGACAATCCATTCCAAGGCCAAGGCAAAATATTCATATCTATATCATAATTCCCATTTTACCTTTAAAAAGAATACTTGTGGTCATTAACCATTTATAACCAAGCCCTAAATGAAAACAAACATTTATAAACAATATTTAGGAATTTGGGCATCATTCTTTCCAAACTTCTTCCTGCTGGTATGGGACACTGTCATGGGGAATCATAAGAAGACCCAGAAATCCTGGCTGTAGGAGTCTGCAAGGCTGAAATGTCACATTGACGTTGCTTCAGGGGGTCTTGCTTGATCAAACCACATTAGTCTGAAAGGAATCCACAGCTTTTCATTTTCTGTGGAAACAAAATTAGAAATCCTTTTTCCCAGTAACTTGTCCTTGGACTTAAATTTTGGAGTCAAAGCATTTTTAAAATATATAAATTGAATTAATCCAGCAGTACTTCTTTTAAGTGTTGTTATTTCCTCAGCAGTCAATTTAAAGATAACAGAACAGTGTACAATATCCAATGTTTCTCTGTACTTTCCATCTTTAAGTGGCTTTTTATTATTCTATTTCTTTTATTTCTATGTTTACATATTTTGAGCAGGGTTTCACTGTGTAACTTTTATCTGTCCTGGAATTCATTACATACCATGTTTACTTTGAAATCACAGAGATCTGCTTGCCTCTGTCTCCTGAGTGCTGGGATTAAAGGCATGTGCCACCACACCCAGCTCCTCTCTGTCTTTTAAAAACCATTTTATTCCTTTTCTCTCCCAAGCTTACATATATTTTAGAACACACTGTAAACCTTTAGCGCTTTTTCTTAATGTGAATCTGTCTCTACTATAAATCTTTATCTTTTTCTGGCCACGAGTCTTTATCTGTTAACCAACAACATTGCTAAAAGGAAAGCCATAGCTGTTTTAGTCGTGGTCTATCTAAGATTGCGGGAGCTAACTTTATCGCCAGAACTGAGAGCTGTACTCACTGCCATGGTCTAAGCTGCCATCCAGAAGCTCGCTGCCAGCTTGGAGATGTAAACACTGTGACCGCCAGCCCTGCCAGCCCTCATACACATCAATAACTTGTTAACAGAGCTCTTTAAAATCAGTGCAGTTTTTTGCCGCATATGCTGAGTCAGGAAACCTCCCTAACCTCAACTGACAAATTATGGGCCTGAGACTTAACTTCAGTCAAGTAGTCAAGAGTTAAACTAAGGTCAGATCATCAGTCAGTCTGTCCTATGATAAAACTACAAAGACACTAAAGACACACAGAACGAAAATGCACAAAATAGAAACTAACAGATCCAGATAAAGGCAACCCGTCTGTGTCTTCCACCATCAGGCAAAAGAATCAAATGGCCACAGAATACAACTGAGCTTCATCCTACCGACCAACCAGCAGATGGAAGCAGCTCCTCACCTCCTGGAGTGTTCCCTGAGGTGGCAAACAGATTCAGACAACAGAACTTGGTCTTCCCGACCGACAGATGGATGCTAATTACTGGGCATCCTCAGGCTTCCATATACCCCCCTGGAGATTCCTCCAAGGCAACAGCCTGTGACCATCCTAGCATGTCTGCTGATCATGATCTTCTGGTCCCCTATGGCCCACGAAGACAGCTGCAAACTGAAACCAAGAACACGCATTCCAAAATACAGATACCAGATCAGAACAGAGGTGCCATCCAACATACATGCATACACACACACACACACGTCAGAGCATGTCAGAGCATATACAGACACGTACAAACCCAGAGGGGATCCTGTTACCTCCAAGTTGGTTCTCGGGTGAGAGGGGTGGTCACAGTTTTCTGGCCAATGCACCAAATGTAAGACCACAAGAGTGTGATCCCTTGCTCTCCCACTCAGGAAAGGTGTCCCCCCAACCCCAAATCACTCACAAGAAGCAGTCTTGTGGCAAAAGCATGAAGTCCTTTATATTCCCAGTGCACTGGGGCCAACATCCATATGTCACACAGGGCTAGAAGGCTGAGAACCCTCCGTACAGGATTGAGGCAGCTTTTATAAGGTTACAACAAAGTCCACGCATCGTGAACCAATCACCTCCAGCATCCAATGTGGACCAATTAGGCTAAATTTTTCCATCCTAACAGCACTAACTCCAGAAATTTGAACAATAGTAACCTGCCATAACCTGAACCATAGACTATTGTCCTGCATTCTGTTTTCATGCTTTGGCTATACCATAAGTTGATAATTGTGGGATAACTAAGCCTCAATGGGCCTGACATGCAGAATAGACAGATAGTAAGAACATGTGCAATAAATATTTCCTGACAGCGAGCTTAGGTCTGTCAGAGCCTTGGCAACAGTCTGACAAGAGATGATGCGGACCTATAGACAGTGACCACATCACCTTAGCAGATGCCAGCTCAGTGGATCTCTTCCTCTGGGGCAGGTTTGAGGAACATACAAGGCTTACCTTTTCCTAGAATAAGCTAAGCTTATTGGTTCAACTTCTCCTGATGTCTGTCTTGTTTGTGTTACCCATAATTTCCCCCATCCCCAAGAGTCTGCAACAGACAATTTTCATTTTACTTACAAAATATTTTAATAAGAGTTCTGTTAGTTTTTTAAAAGGTAATTACAAACATAATTCTAATTATCAGTATTTCTTATAAACAACGAAGTTACCAGAATTATAGCCATTCATATAAAAAGGCTTTAAAGACTATTTAACTCTAACTCCTCTTCTCTTTCAAATTCTATCCCCTTAGTGCTTCTGTATATCTGTCTTTGGTTCCCAGTTATACTGAATTTCCTTTTAAGTACAACTACATCAACAACATCACTAATGTACCATTGTTTTTACTTCCCTATAGCTTGTGATCTTTTCAATTTATTAGGAAATCCAGTGAAAAATGAAAAACCTCTTGGGAACTCTGCTTTGGGGTCTATGGCTTTCTGAAAAAAATGACATTTGGTGACAAAAATACCTTTCCCTTAAAAGAGATAACCGCATCATATAAAGTCTCCTTCATACTTCATCAATAGTCCCCTTTCTTTTTCAACACATGTTTTTCACCCCTTTCCATTCCAGGTTGTTGCATGTTATTGTCTCACAAATCACCCATTCCATGGCTCTTTACTGATGACTTTTCTGGTCTACCAGGTTCCAGACCATAATATTCTAAATATAGCAACATAATTAGGGGTTTTCTGTGTTCTCTGTGCAACTACAAGAACAGTTAAGCAAATACTATTTAATATGCTTCTGTTTATTTCTCATACATTGTTGACATATATTAAATAACTTATGAGATTTATATATATCAGAATATATGTATTCTAAAATCAAACAGAAGTCAATGTAAATATATGACTAGAATAGAATATGTGACAATAACCACGATTTTAAGTGCTATCACTCTGTTAATAATTAATTCTCAGGATGACCTGTGTAGAATGGTAATTTATTTAACTGTGCCCTTTTTTATATAAACTGAATTCATGTTTAAGTACATTATCAGACATCTTCCAACTAGAAGTGGATGGAATCAGAATTTGAGTAAAAGAAAGCTTGCTTTAGAAATTATGAAATTAGTGCTCTAGATTGTACTCAGTGAGGAGTCATCTGCTACTCACATAAGATGAATTTTACTTATGGCTGGGATCATGTATTGAACCATAGCTTTTGAGTTGGACAAGATGTTTTGGGAGGTTTTACAAATTTTAAGGGTAGAATCCTCACTGAAGTACGTAGATGGTTAGGTGGTTAAAGCATAGCTTGAATTTTTATAGCCCTAATTTGCTTCTTGTTTATATTCATCTTCCTGATATAAGGTGTCATGCCTCGGGCTTTTGATTCCATGCCTTCCTTACAATTATGATTATATCCTTTCTAAATGGTGAGTTCAGGTAATCCAACTCTTCCTTAAGTTGCTTCGTATTATGTACTTGGCCATAGAAACAGGAAAGGCAGTTGTTAAATTTGAAACAATTTATGCCCCAAACTATATGCTACTACATAACACATATTTGGCTGTTGACTTTAAACATTGCAACTAACAGTATTTCTTTTCCAACACTCTAAACAAGAGAACTTTCTATCAGAAATCCATTCTCTTTTCTTCTTCCTACCTAATCTAGCTTTCAATGAGTTTGGTACAACCCTGAGTGATGGACCACAGTTGGCTTAAGAAAATCAGGACACATTGTTCAACTTTTATACACCTCTCTAGTTCAACTAACAAGATTTCCCACTTTGCAGAAATACTCTTTTTGTCGTCATGAAGGAAAGGGCATATATCATTACAGACAAGAAAGGTTTAATTCTCAGTTGTTTGACCTACAGAAAAAAGGTCTTCTACACATGACAGGCTTGTTACACTGATGTATTCAACAGCTATAGTTGGCTGAAGAAGGCATACACAAGCTCAGTTCAGTTATCCTTTCAACAATTTCAACATGCATGAGGACATGGCTCATGAACCCCACCACTATCTATGGCACTATTCATATTCGATTGACAATAGAGAAGGAAAAAACAGTCTTCTTTAAAGGTGTGGCCACTGGCCTGCCAATCATTTCCTCATGGATGTCCCCATACCCATGTGCATATAGGCTTCAAAAACTAGACCCTGTTTATTAAAGAATGAAAAAAATAAAACAGAAGTACATGGGGTCAGCATAGTATGTGAATGATTGAGATTTGGATCCAAGTATGCATAAGTTTCTAAAGAATTAATAAAAATATTGTATTTTAAAATTGCCTTCATTCTTTGACACTTTCATACATACATACATATACATAATTTATTTTAAGTACTATTACTTGTATCACTTTCTCTTTTTCTCTCTCCATCCCTCTGTACCTCTTCTGCTTCTCAAAAAATTCTCTTATTTCTGTGTCTTTTTAAATGAGTCATTGATATTAGGGTTATATACATGGGCATGTGTAGCATGTATGTTTCCGCCAGCCCGCCAGTCTGGGCTCACAGCCGCGCCAGCTCTAAGTAACACTCAGAGACTCTGTATTTGATACAATACTGTTGGCCAATTACCATTATTGTTTATGGGCTAGCTCTGTCTTAATTATTAACCCATTTCTACTTATCTAAGTATTTCCACGTGGTCGTCTTATTGGGGAGCCGAGGCACTCTTCCTGCTTCTTTCCTGGGCTACATCTCGACCCCTCCCCACTACTTCCTCTTTCCTCCTCCTGGACTCCTAGCCCCGCCTATCTTGTTTCCTATTGGCCACAGGGCTTTATTAACCAGTATGAGAAACATATATACAGAATGACATCTCCCATCATCTCTTTTCTGTCTAAAGTAAAAGAAGGGGTTTAACCTTAATATAGCAAAATATATCATATAACAGTTATCAAATAAGAATCACAGTTAACAATATTTAGTCCATTAACATTTTGTAAGACTTAAAGAAAATATCATCTATCCTATCTTTGTGAGTCTAAAGTCCTATAATTAACTTATCTTTAATCCTAACTAAGGAAAATTATAACCATAACTACCTGTCTTCAACTCCATCAAAGACCACAGAAGGATAATATATAAACTCTAGAAATGACAGAGACAATGCATTGCCTGGTCAGTCACCCGAAGTTCTTCTATAACGTTCCATCTTCAGCCCATATGCCATAATGTGTGTCCAGACTCCTCAACAAGGCAGAAAACTTTAAACTGTACACCTGTAATGGCAGTTTGTCAGTCACTTTTCTCTGTGTCCTGTAGACTGTTTGGCTGTCTGGCAGCCTCTTCCATGAAGCAGGAATCCTGTAGCAATGTCCATCTTGCATCAGCAGTCAACTTTTAGTGGGTCCTGCATGTCCAGTTTCTACAACATAAAGTCAAACAGTCCAGAAGAGCAGTACCTTGCCCAAATGGCTAGTCTTGCCATATTAGAAGCAAACTTCATAATGTGTTTCTTCAATGTCCATCTTCCTTTCTTCTGTAGGTGGTGTTACCAGGAGCAGTTGTGCCTCAATGTTAAGAAAAACCCTAAAGCATTTTAAATGCCACATTCTGTAGGTCTTTGAAAGGTTTGAAGAATGCCTATCCATCTCAAATACATCTCTGCATATCTAGAAATCCAAACTAACTTAACTCCCATAGGTAACACTCTATAATCTTTACTAAATTATACATTACATTTTCTAATGAGCTATATAAACACAATACCTAAACAAGAGGAGAAATATGCATATCATAAAATTGACCTTAAATTGTATCAATAAAAGAAAATCCATTTCAAAGCAAAGTATTCATATCTATACCACAATTCCCTTTTTACCTTTAAAAAGATTGCTTGTGGTCATTAATTTATAACCAAGCCAATTTAAATGAAAACAAACATTTATAAACAATATTTGGGAATTTGGGCTTCGTTCTTTCCAAACTGCTTCCTGCTGGTAGGGGGCACTGTCATGGGGATCCTAAGAAGACACAGAAATCTTGGCAGTAGTCTGCAAGGCTTTGTCTCAACTGCTTTGAATGTTGGATCACCTGGGGAGCTGTTTCAGGAGGTCTGGCTTGATCAAACCATATAAGTCTGGAAAGAATCCATAGCTTTTCATTTTCTGTGGAAACAAAAATAGAAATCCTTTTCCCCAGTAACTTGTCCTTAGGCTTAAATTTTTGAGTCAAAGCATTTTTAAAATATATATGTTGAATTAATCTAGCAGCATTTCTTTTATCAGCAGTTGTTATTTTCTCAGCAATCAAATAATTTAAAGACAACAGAATCGCATATAGTATCCAAAATTTCTCTGTGTTTTCCATCTTTACGTGGCTTTTATATTACTCTATTTATTCTACTTCTATTTTAACGTATTTTGAGACAGGGTTTCTCTGTGTAACTTTTTTCTGTCCTGGAATACAGTGCATACCAGGTTTGCTTTGAAATCACAGAGATCTGCTTGCATCTGTCTCCCTAGTGCTGGGATTAATGGCATGCACCATAGCCATCCATTTAATTTTTTTTTAAACTATTGTAACCTGTTTATTTTTCTCTCCCAAGCCAGTGTATTTTTTTAAAACACAGTGTAAACCTTCATTGCAGCTCTCATACACACCAATGAATTGTTAGCAGAGCTCTCTAAAAGCAAGGCGGCTTTTTTGCCGCTTATGCTAATTTTGGAAACCTCCCTTAAAGGAGCCACGCAATTCTCTGTCCACAGCAAAACAAATCCAACCAAGAAAATGCTGCTACTAAGAAATCTCTGTTCCCTTGTTTCTAAAAACTATTTTTTAAGCTTTTGTTAAGTTTTAAGTAAAAGTTCTTATAGCCACGTAGGGCGCCATCTGTAGCGTGTATGTTTCCGCCAGCCCGCCAGTCTGGGCCCACAGCCGCGCCAGCTCTAAGTAACACTCAGAGACTCTGTATTTGATACAATCCTGTTGGCCAATTACCATTATTGTTTATGAGCTAGCTCTGTCTTAATTATTAACCGATTTCTACTTATCTAAGTATTTCCACGTGGTCGTCTTATCGGGGAGCCGCGGCACTCGTCCTGCTTCTGCCCTGGGCTACATCTCGACCCCTCCCCACTACTTCCTCTTTTCTCCTCCTAGTCTCCTAGCCCCGCTTATCTTGTTTCCTATTGGCCACAGGGCTTTATTAACCAGTATGAGAAACATATATACAGAATGACATCGCCCATCAGGCATGGGATTGGGACTGTTTTCCAAAGCATAGGTCTCTTTCCAGGGGCTATACCACTGAGAAAAATTTCACAGTCATTAACTTCCAGTACCTACCTAACTGAGTGGGAGCGTTCCAGCCCCCTTCAGTGATGTAAAGTCAAATGACTTGAACAGGTACAGATAACTAAAACTACTGCAATTTCATAAGTTGTCCACTCACATCATGTTCAAATTACAGCACTCTTCCCCTTTTACTGGCTTTTAAATTATTTGTTTGTTTATTGTGGTTGTTTAATGTCATATATGTATACTATATTTACATCAATTCTGCCATCTCTGCTGTTATAATCTGTGAGGCCTGGGCAAGTGTGAACATCTAATACATATGTCCCAATTCAGAGTGAATACTGTCCAGTCACCTATTATCAGTACTTGGAGTATTTTCAACATCTTTAAGACATTTTAAACATAGCTATTTAGCAGAATACTGGTACTAGGCACTCTGGTTCCCCAAGGACTTGTGGATTCCATGACTATATTTATAGTACCAACCATTTATTTACCCCCATTGGCTCAGACCATAATACCATAAGAAAATAACTGGTCACCCACATATCACTAACTTTCTATATGAAAAGAAATCACCATGTGTGCAAAGTACAGCATGTTTTATTTCCTTTTAGAGCTGAAAATAATCCTATGGAAACAGTTTATTATTTGTAAATTATATTTGCTGTAATACACAGTAATATGTACTAGCATCTTATCAGAATATATTACAGTCTTTAAAACATTCTAAATGGTTATTAATACTAAACATTTGGGTTTATCTACCATAAAGTTAGATATTTCAATTGTATCTCTTCATAGAAAAAGTTTTGTTTACTTAAGTACAGTAGGTTTAACTTATCTGTTTCTTAGAGTTTTATTAGGAGTTCTATAGAGGCTTGCATTTAGAGCTTTTTGTAATGGAACTGAAAGAGGACAGCAGAAGGCAAATGAACAAGGCAATCTGTGAAACAAGCACCTCAGAAACAATATTTCTTTTTCAAAGTATTGACACAGATAAGTTGAGTTTTAAGAGGCAAAAATAATAAATATTTCCTTTTGGTTGTTTTATTTGCTGTGTAGTCTCTAAGCAGTTCACTTTAGTTCTCTAACCCTGGGCCTCCTCATCGCTTAGATAGTGTGGATGAAAATGTGCACCTTGGATAAAACTATTATTGCGTGAGTTCCATCACACACAGTGCAATCATACTAGAAGCTATCAATGGAGGACACAGCTTCATTTTTGTCATTGTCTGATAATGAAAATGATCCCAAAATGTCAGAATGTGGGCCTATGAAAAATTCAGAAGATTGATTATAGTTTATTTTGCACAGAAAAGATATGGCACCTAGAATTTGGTTTTAAAATTACTTTTGAACATAAGGGGGGAAGTTTAATTGTCATATTTAATTATGATCTGAGGCAAGAATAATATGAATTTTAAACAACTTTCTACTCTGCTCCTAGTAACTTTAAAGTATATGGTAACAATGATGCTCTTTTAAGATTCTAATAGCAACTTTGAAAGGAAATCAGGGTCTACAGAGAATATGTGTCCTTTGTATAAACTACTTTTAATTCTAAGTTTGATCCTGCTAGGTTAAAGGTTATTCTAACCTCAGTCGAGCATGAGAAAATTCAGATGACCTATGACCTTACAGTCTCTTTCAAATTATGCTTCTCTGCTTTTAAAATAAAAATAAAAAAAAAATCCTTCAAACAGGGAGATCAGCTTCACAGTTCATAAAATATCTTGAACTATTGGAAGCTGACTGTAAATTCACCTGATCATTTTCTCTTTTGTAGTTTGTTTTTATTGCAGGAAGAAGGTTGTTTTACAACCTGTGAATTTACATGAGGCAAATCTCCCATATTCTCAAATGTGATCCAGGAATAAGATTGTCTACTTTAAAATATTCTTCATAATATGCTAATTTACATATGTAGAACTAGTGTTCTTATACCATACATTTTCACCAATATCATCTTATATTTGAAAATCCTCCCTACCTTTATTTTTAGTCTCAAAATGCAGAAAGAGAAGTAACAGATGAAAGTATGTCACTATGACTTCCGCATCTTAGAGAAACAAAATTCTGACTGCTTATTATGGTCACCACTGGCTTATATAGTAACATAAGAATGTGAGGAAAAGTTGAATTTCTCAAGAAAAAAATGAAGTTTAAAATAATGATTATGAATATTTAACTTACATATAATTTTATCTAGCCAGTAGTCAGAGAAAGCAAAGAAGTAACTTAATTGGTTCTATCTCACTGGCTTGTGAATTACTTAAAATATTAATAATACTAATTCTTGGGAGTACTGTGGGACCGAGTCACTCATCTCTGTGGGGAAGGACATACTAGCTTAGCCACTGTAGAAGTCAATTTGGAAACATCTTTCAAAAGTTAAACAACATGTAGAACAATGCTTAGAAATTCCTGTTTATGTTATATGAAAATGCTTACAATATACCTAAAATATGTATTTACATGATATTATTAATAATAAATCTGTGATTGGGGAGAGATGTCCCATGCTATTTAATATTTTTTTGTTCTTTTTTAAAAATTATTTTAATTTTAAAAAATCTTATTTTATATACCAATCCCAATTCCTCTCGCTTTTCTCCTTCCTAGCCCCACACCAATCTCCATCCTCCCACCTTCTACTCCCCAGGGAAGGTGAGGCCTTCCTTGGGTGATCATCAAAATCAGTCATATCATTTGATGCATATGCCTAGGCCCTCCCCCATGTATCTAGGCATCTAGGCTAAGAGAGTATTCTGAGATTACTCCTCCATAGGGAATAGACTCCTCTTTTTTATATTCTTCTTCTTCTTCTTCTTCTTCTTCTTCTTCTTCTTCTTCTTCTTCTTCTTCTTTTTTTTGGACAGGGTTTCTCTGTATTGCTTTGGAGCCTGTCCTGGAACTAGCTCTGTAGACCAAGCTGGCCTCGAACTCACAGAGAGCCACCTGCCTCTGCCTTTTGATTGCTGGGATTAAAGGCATGTGCCACCAACGCCTCTTTTTTATTCTTAAATAATTAACTTTGAGTACACTAAAACATTTTCCTCTGAATCCTATTTTGTGTGATGTTTTACAGCACCTCCATAGTTCTATTTCTACTATGGATGTTTTGTCTTTTTTTCTTTTATTCATTCAAATTTTAACTTATCAGTGTTAGAGAAGCCGATACCCAGCACCATTGTTTTGCTAAGAAAATGTGGTTAGACAGGTAGGTTATAGGGGGCCAATCAAGAATCCACCACTACTATTCTGATACATGAATACAATATTAAACCAACTACTAATGACTTGATGTTGCATCCATAAATTAGTGCATCTTTCAACCCTCATCACAGAAGCTTGTTCTTGTAGTAGACAGTGATTCTCAAAGAGATCCAAAACTGGTCAAGATAAAAAAAAATCAAACAAACAACCCCTAAAAACCTGTGAAATTATTATTTCTAAATGTGATATTTATATCAGACTTAGGGATTCGTTGAAGAAAAGGTGTCATAGAAGTTGTAAGACACAAAGGTGGATGAAAATAAGGAAATGGTATATTTTGACACAGAAGGGCAGTTTTATATATGAATTCAAAGAGGTTGTGTCAGCATGCGCAATAACTGCAATTCCAAGCCAGACAAAAATCACTATGTGGAAGAAAGTGGTAGGCATTAATACTAGTCCTTAGCTGAAAATCTATTGATACTTGATAGCTAGTAACAAAGGTAGACTCAATTTTCTTTTAAGGTTATAGCCCCTGGTAAGTCATCCATACATGAAAGGAAGGTCATACAAACCTATTTAACCTATGCTATTTAATCTTTTTTATTCTTTTTTAAAAATTATTTTAATAAGAGCAACACAAATTGGAATTCACCTGTTTAAATAAAGAAAAAGAAAAAGGCACAAGTTTACTGGCCTTAGTTACTTTTCTGTCCCTCAAATAAAATACCAGGTTCCCAGCAAATGAAACAAACAAACAAAAAATCATTAAATTGGACTTAAAGTTTCATAAGGTTAAACTCTATGATGTTAAAGAAAGGCATGCTGGCAAGAACAAATGGAAATTCACATCTTGATTGACAAGGTGAAGGAAGACAGAGCTAACCCAAAGTGCCATAATGTTTTTAAAAACTCAAAGCCCACACCTAGTGATATAATTCCTCCATTAAGTCCACATCTTCTAAATCATCAAAACAGCCACAATTAAGTATGATGGGGCGTATCATTCTATAAATATTTTTCTCTTATTGGTTAATGAATAAAGCACTGTTGGCAAATAGGAAGGCAAGATAGGCATGACTAGGAGACAGGGAGGATTCTGGGAGGTATAGTAGAAGATTCAAGATAAGGTCCAGAATCTGTCCCTGGTAAGATAAGACCACATGGAAACAATTAGATTAATAGAAATGGGTTAATATTTAAGACAAAGTTAGCTAATAAGAAACACTAGTTACAGGCCAACAGCTTTATATCTAATACATCATCTTTGTGTGTTATTTGGTGACACTGTTGTGGGACCAGGCTGGTGGGAAAACTTATATCACATGAACCAAAAAGGCCTTTATCATTCAGTCTACCTCAGGCAGATAGGGAAGGATAAGACAAAAGTCAAAGAATTGAGAGAAGAAATGAATGTTATTATAACACATTGTAGAAAATTCTCAAATAACTAATAAAACAGAAAAATAAATTAAATCTAGAAAAAATTAATGAATAAATGTATTAAGGATCTCTAGAGTAAAAGAATTTATAGAATGTATGATATATATATATATCACTATATATCACATCACTATATATCACTATATATCACTAAATATCACATGGGATTTAATGTGAAATCTGTTTTCCAACTAATCTAACCATTACTGGATACAAACAGAAATTCCTTGAATTCAGAAGTTTCTCAGTCCAAGAGGCTGAAAGTCTCAGCTGGTGTGCAGTAGATTTTGGAATCCTGAAGAAGTAGGCTTTAATATCAGTGATGGAACAGACTTGTTAGCAAGACTAGAGTAAGCAGGAAAAGAGCAAAAGCTTCTGATGGGAGATGTGATTCTGTATATATGTTTCTCATACTGTTAATAAAGCCCTGTGGCCAATAGAAAACTAGATAGGTGGGGCTAGGAGACTAGGAGGAGGAGGAAGAGGAAGTAGTAGGTGGAGTCGAGATGTAGCCCGGGAAGAAGCAGGAAGCCTGCCGCGCGGCTCCCGGATAAGACGACCACGTGGAAATACTTAGATAAGTAGAAATGGGTTAATGATTAAGGCAGAGCTAGCCCATTAACAATAATGGTAATTGGCCAACAGGATTGTATCAAATACAGAGTCTCTGAGTGTTATTTGGGGCACACGTGGTTGCAGGACCATGGCAGCAGAATCAGCGGCAGCCGGTGGGGAAACCTGCCATAACATAATGGTGTCAGAAGTGGGATTGAGAACTTTCGCTTAAAACTTAACAAAAGCTTAAAAAATAGTTTTTAGAAACAAGGGAACAGAGACTAGCAAGACTTCTTAGTAGCAGCATTTTCTCCGTTGGATTTGTTTTGTTGTAGACAGAGATATGTGTGGCTCCTTTAAGAGAGGTTTCCAAAATTAGCATAAGCGGCAAAAACCTCCTGGCTTTTAAAGAGCTCTGCTAACAATTCATTGGTGTGTAGGAGAGCTGCAATAAAGCTTTACACTGTGTTTTAAAAAATACGCTGGCTTGGGAGAGAAAAAGAAACGGGATACAATGGTTTAAAAAAGAAAAAAGGAAGAATGAAAGGGTATGGTGGCATACACCATTAATCCCAGCACTCGGGAGACAGAGGCAAACAGATCTCTGTGATTTCAAAGTAAACCTGGTATGCAGTGAATTCCAGGACAAATAAAAGTTACACAGAGAAACCCTGTCTCAAAATATGTAAAAATAGAAGTAGAAGAAATAGAATAATAAAAAAGCCACGTAAAGATGGAAAACACAGAGAAATTTTGGATACTATACGCGATTCTGTTGTCTTTAAATTATTTGATTGCTGAGAAAACAACTACTAATAAAAGAAATGCTGCTAGATTAATTCAATTTATATATTTTAAAAATGCTTTGACTCAAAAATTCAAGCCTAAGGACAAGTTACTGGGGAAAAGGATTTCTATTTTTATTTCCACAGAAAATGAAAAGCTATGGATTCTTTCCAGACTTATGTGGTTTGATCAAGCCAGACCCCCCTGAAACAACTCCCCCAGGTGATCCAACATTCAAAGCAGTTGAGACAAAGCCTTGCAGACTACTGCCAAGATTTCTGCGTCTTCTTTGGAACCCCATGACAGCACCCTCTACCAGCAGGAAGTAGTTTGGAAAGAACGACGCCCAAATTCCCAAATATTGTTTATAAATGTTTGTTTTCATTTAAATGGACTTGGTTATAAATGGTTAATGACACAAGCAATCATTTTAACGGGAAAAGGGGAATTATGGTATGGAAATGAATACTTTGCTTTGAAATGGATTTTCTTTTATTGATACAATTTAAGGTCAATTTTGTGATATGTATATTTCTCCTCTTGTTTAGGTATTGTGTTTTTATGGCTCATTGGAAAATGTAATGTATAATTTAGTACAGATTATAGAGAGTTACTTATGTTAGTCAAAACTTGGAGTTAAGTTAATTAGGATTTCTAGATATATAGAGATGTATTTGAGATGGATAGGCATTCTTCAAACCTTTCAAAGACCTACAGAATATGGCATTTAAAATGGTTTAGGGTTTTTCTTGACAGTGAGGCACAACTGCTCCTGGTAACACCACCTACAGAAGAAAGGAAGATGGACATCGAAGAAGAAGAAAGGAAGATGGACATTGAAGAAACTCGTTTTGAAGTTTGCTTCTAATATGGCAAGATTGGCCATTTGGACAAGGTACTGCTCTTCTAGACTGTTTGACTTTATGTTGTAGAAACTGGACATGCAGGACCCACAAAGAGGTGACTGCTGATGCAAGATGAACATTGCTACAGGATTCCTGCTTCATGGAAGAGGCTGCCAGACAGCCAGACAGTCTACAGGACACAGAGAAAAGTTTCCTGCTTTGTTGAGGAGTCTGGAGACACACTATGGCCTATGGGCTGAAGATGGAACATTAAGAAGAACTTCGGGTGACTGACCAGGCAATGGGTTGTCTCTGTCATTTCTAGAGTTTATATATTATCCTTCTGTGGTCTTTGAAGGAGTTGAAGACAGATAGTTATGGTTATAGTTTTTCTTAGTTAGGATTAAAGATAAGTTACATATAGGACTTTAGACTCACAAAGATAGGATAGATGATATTTTCTTTAAGTCTTACAAAATGTTAATGGACTAAATATTGTTAACTGTGATTCTTATTTGATAACTATTGTATGTTATATTTTGCTATGTTAAGGTTAAACCCCTTCTTTTACTTTAGACAGAAAAGAGGAGATGATGGGAGATGTGATTCTGTATATATGTTTCTCATACTGTTAATAAAGCCTTGTGGCCAATAGAAAACTAGATAGGTGGGGCTAGGAGACTAGGAGGAGGAGGAAGAGGAAGTAGTAGGTGGAGTCGAGATGTAGCCCGGGAAGAAGCAGGAAGCCTGCCGCGCGGCTCCCGGATAAGACGACCACGTGGAAATACTTAGATAAGTAGAAATGGGTTAATGATTAAGGCAGAGCTAGCCCATTAACAATAATGGTAATTGGCCAACAGGATTGTATCAAATACAGAGTCTCTGAGTGTTATTTGGGGCACACGTGGTTGCAGGACCATGGCAGCAGCATCAGCGGCAGCCGGTGGGGAAACCTGCCGTAACAAGCTTCCTTCTTCCATGTCCTTATATAGGCTTTCAGTATAAGGTATGTACAAGGTGTGTTGTGTCTTCCTACTAAAGATCCAGATTATAAGTAGATTTTCCTACTTCTAATTAAGCAAACAGTCCCATCATAGGTTGATCTCTAAGTTTTGTTTTAAGCTAATTCCAACTGTAGTAACCAACCAAGAATAGCCATCACAATAAGCAAATTAATGTTATAATTATTTGGTAAGATATTTTTTATATTATCTTCAAATTTTAAACACATTTTTCTTTATCTTCTGAAGATAATTTTAGTAGCTTTCTAAAATTAAATAAATTCAGTGTCTAGCTTCCTCATGAAATTCCTATTGATAGTGAATTTGTTTGTATGAATTTTACTGTGTTAGGTTCATTTTTTAAAAATTACTTGCATTTTCAT
This sequence comes from Cricetiscus sungorus, assembly GCA_030556225.1. Classification (NCBI taxonomy): domain Eukaryota; kingdom Metazoa; phylum Chordata; class Mammalia; order Rodentia; family Cricetidae; genus Cricetiscus; species Cricetiscus sungorus. Next base: position 40,043,670 of record JANBXA010000600.1, read on the forward strand.
TTTAATTGCATTTGTGACATTTTAGACCCAAAGTAATTCTATCTTTATTAACACATTGGTACAATTCTAGAGATAAAATGTAACTCTAGCTCATTGTACTAGCTTGCTGAGTAAATTTCATCAATAAACACCAATAGGTCTCCATTCTTCATTACATTTGGTTATTGAGTCTTTGTTGTGTTATTTAGTGGTCAACTAATAATCAGGTGAACATTTTCAGCATTCCTGAAGCCATTCTATCTCCTAATCTTTGCTAAGGGCTGCATTTGAAGCCTTTGACTATTCATCCTGGAGGTTTGTAATACTGAATAGCTTTCCCTTATTTCCTCATAAGAATTGACAAAAAATGCTGAACTGAAAGGTTAGTATCTTTTGGGATCTCTCAAGAGCATTCCCAGAAGTCTTTGAAGATGAATTTAGCTCTTTAGGTTTCAGGAACACTTTGGAGTCTCTTGAATAAACACTCACTAGTTTAGGTAAGCAACCTAGTTCATATTAAACCAACATTGTTTTTCATTATTTTTTTCTTTTACTATTTATTTATTTATTTATTTATTTTACATATCAATCCCTGTTCCATCTCCCTCCCTCTTTACCTCCCTCCTCCCATGTGTCCTGGCTACCCATGCTCCCCACCCACCCCTCCCTTCTAGGAGGGGTCAACAAAGTCTGTTAATTCATTTGAAGTGGAGAGGGAGCTAGGAGAAAGAGAAGGGGAGCAGAGGAAAGCACATAGAATTAGGAAGATTGAGTCAGGGGAGGAATAGATGAGAGAAGAGAGAGAGAGACAGACAGACAGAGAGAGTGAGAGAGAGAGAGAGAGAGAGAGAGAGAGAGAGAGAAAGAGAGAGAGAGAGAGAGAGAGAAAGAATATAAAAGAGGGAGCCATTATAGGTTTGAAGACAAGACTAACTAGAGAAATGTCCCAAGACCTACAAGACTGACCCCAACTAACAATTGGTGCAACAGCAGAAAGTCTAACATAAATGTCCTTCCCTGATAATGAGATTGATGACTAACTTATCCACCATCATAGAGCCCTCATCTAGTAGCTGGTGGAAACAGAAGCAGACACCCACTACTAAACACTGAGCTGAACTGGAATCCAGATGCAGAGAGAGAAGAGAAGATCAGGCTACAGAAACCCACAGAGGTAGCTGACCTGAACAAGGAGGAGCCACTGGGCCCTCAGACTGATAGCTGCGAAACCAGGATTGAACTGACTCAGACCCCCTGAACATGGGTTTCTGTTAGAATACCTGGGCAGTCTAAGAAACCTCTGAGAGTGGAGCCAGGATGTACCTTTGGTGCACAAAAGGACTTTGGGAGCACATTCCCCATGGAGGGATACTCCCTTAACCTAGAGGCAGGATGGAGGGCCTAGTTCCTACTCCAAATGACTTGACAGATTTTGTAAACCAACAATTTTTAATCCCTATGTGAAAGCAGTGTCTTTGTTTCAATCTGTCTAAATTTCTGTAAGGCATTCTATTATGAAATGATTAAGAAAATCAAGTGTCCTCAGAAAATAAATAAGAAGTAATTTTAATGAAAAGTCATCATATAAGGTTAAAAGTAGCCATGGTTATTTTTATCACTAAACATATGAAATTATGATAAACCATAATATTTTGTGAATAGAATTTTCAACTTAACATTTCTTGAATTTACCCATATTCCTTGAAATAAAGTTAATCAGAAGGAAAAGCTACCTTCTGCTTAGCTTTCTATAATGCAAATAATTAGGGGGTTTTCATCAAAGAAATCTTTATTACCATGGAGAGTACTATCATAATTATATTAAACAATTGTGAATTTGTACTAAGATGATGATTCACATCCCTAAAACCATCATGTTATTTTCATTAAAAAAAAAAATACTACACCATTTTCTCTTTCCAAACTCTCCCAAATAACACCCCTTTCACAACATTTACTTTCAAATTCATGATCTTTTTTTTTTTTTTACTTCAATGGTTGAAGTATGGTTCTCTTCAAATTTCCCTACAGTGCTTCCTCTTGAACTTCTGACATTAGCTGTCAATCACTTTGAGAAGAGCTGACTCTAAGCATAAACCAACTCTTACACTACTAATAAATGCAAGCTGAATTACACTGACAAAATATGTCTCTCTGCCTTCCCCCCCCAAAAAAAGTGGCCTTCATGTGGATTCATCCTTTAGCCCAAGAGATATTTCCCTGTGAGAACAGTGTTTGTATAGCAATTTATTTTTATTCACTAAGTTCACAAACATAAAATCACAAGGGGTGGGGATGCACTAAGTGGATACTTCAGATGTTCAAATTCATAGTAAATAATGCCTACTCCACCAAGCATGTGTTTATGGTAGAGAAGGATACAAATATTGGGAAATTTTCCAAGGATTCAATTAAGAGAAATAATTAGCACAAAATTTAGAAAATAGCATGTTTGTAGAGTATAAATATCAGTTATAAATGGATTAAGTAACAAAAATTTTACAGAGCCATCTATAAAAATGTAAAACTAGTAAGATATATATTAAATGCTTTTTTAATGTAATTTATACAAGCAAGAAAATACTAACTGTATTTTAATAGTAAAAAAAAAATGAACAAGAATAGTTCTGAAAGTTGTAACTTAAGTATATCTGCAAGAGGCTCTCTGTGTTCTTACCCTGTGGGCAATCACATCCTCATGGTGGTACTTCCTTTCACATTTAAATTCTGTTTGTAAGACATATGGTGCTATATTGTTTATGATCTAATAAAGCTACTGGAGATCAGTTTGCAAAGCCAGCCACAATATTTAGCTATAGAAACTATGTAGTGCTGGCACATACATTTAATCCCAAGACACAGGATTAAGAGGCAAACAAATCTCTGTTAGAACAAGGCCACACAGGGCCACACAAGATGGAAACAGTCTAAAAGAGTAACAGATCTCATGTCTTTAATTCCAGCACTAGAGAGGTATAAAATTTAGGAACAGGGTCATCAGTGGTCAGTCTCAGGCATTGGAGTCCCTAGCCACGTCAAGGAGATCATAGCAGTCTGAGTGAATCTGAGGAGCAGTCTGAGGATTGCCCCTTTAGTATGAGCTGAGGTAGAGGTAAGAGCTAGTGGTTGGCTGCTTTGCTTTTTGATTCTCACCTTGAAACTTCAACCCCAATATCTGTCCCTGGGTCTTTTATTTATTGTGCTACAAAAAACAAAAAAATCAACAACAACAACAAAAAAAAAACCAAACACCAACAGCTAGGAAAACCATTAAAATACAAAAACAAATCACTAAGCTATCTCACATTTGTTCTGTGAGTTTCATAACGCCTCCATTAGTTTGAAAATTAGTTCAGAATTTTTGGATTTATCTGAATCTAGTCAATATTGAGTAATAATGATCTCCTTTATCAGTATGAAAAGAAATATGTGACTTGCCATAAATTTCCATTTCTGTGAAATAAACCTTTGATTAATAGTTGAGCTGAAGCACAGAGACTGATTACAACCTTTACCTAGTGGAAATGAAATTAGATTAGTCTCCACTAGAGAAGTGTTATTCCAAGCTGGGTAACAGGTTGAAGAAAAATTATACAAGGCAGAATTATAGTATGTAAGCTGCACTTTGCCTCACTCTTCTTTTACTGGGGAGTCATTCCTTGGTGTGTGTTTCCTACTCAAGAAGATACTTAAGCTTGATTTTCAATGGCCTAAAAAAAACATTTAATTCTCAATGAAGAGATGAACTAGTGTAGAAAATTAAGAATCTTCCACACTTCCTCTGAACATGGATGATCATCAGATGAGATCCCTCCTACCATTTGTATAGTTGTGTTGACAAAGTGAATCATGAACAATGCTCTCATTAGATAGTGCAAAGTAATAAATCAGAAAAAATAAGTTTGTCTAGCTTCAGAAAATTCTTGAAATACCATGATAAGTAGACAGTCCACTCTCATCACTGGATAGGTCTACCAGACAGAAACTTAACAGAAAGGAACTAACAGATGTTGTGACTCAAATGGGCTTCACAGATATCTATTGAATATTCCACCCAAACACAAAAGACTATGCCTTCTTCTCAGCACCCTACAAAACCTTCTTTAAAATTGACCACTGTATTAACCCATTTTTGTTTGTGTCCCACATTGAGGGGCCATCTGTGGGAACCCATCTTTGGTTGGTTTTGCCTGGTTCATACCTAAGAGGGGGAATGTGAACTGAGAAATGTCTGGTAAAAAAGATACTAGGGAAAAGATAGCATATAGAGTGAGGAGGGCAGTCTACTGAACACTGAATACCATCAGTTTATTCTTCAACATAATAATATACCCACCCAAAAAAAATGGAAAGGGCAAGAGACTTGTTTATTAGATACAAAGAACAAATAGACTCACCTCCTTACAAATAGATGTACCTCCAAACATTCAGTAGACTAAATCTCTCATTTTGTGACCATTAGAGTTAAGAAACACCAACCTTAGACCAGGTCTCTTGTTATTTAGATAAGACATCCATAATTTAGACCAAACATTTTATAGTAGCTACACCTTAGAACTTCAGGTCTTATGACTTTAACCTTGAAGGGTAAGGATAGTGACCTTAACCCAAGATAAAGCAAACCCCCCCCCCTTTTTTTTTCTTTTTTGAGATAAAGTTTCTCTGTATTGCTTTGAAACCTGTCCTGGAACTCACTGTATAGATCAGGCTTGTTACTAGCAGGTTTTTCCCCTGCTGCCTGTCTGGTCCCACTCTTTGTTCCTCCCTGCTGGCCGCCTGGTCCCACTGCCATGCCAGCCACCAATAACACGCTGCTGAGACCCTGTATTTGATATAATGCTGTTGGCCATGTAATAGCTTCTTCTCAGCTAGCTCTTTCTTAATGATTAACCCATTTCTATTAATCTAAGTATTTCCACGTGGCTCATCTTACTAGGGAGCGATGGCTGGCATCCTACCTCTCAGAGCTCTCCATGTTGACTCCTCCTAACTACTTCCCCTTTCCTCCATGTCTCCTAGCCCCACCTATCTTGCTTTCCCATTGGCCACAGTGCTTTAGTCATTAACCAGTATGAGAAACATATTTACAGAACAACATCTCCCATCACAGGCTGGCCTCAAACTCACAGAGATCCCCCTGCGTCTGCCTCCCAAGTGCTGGGATCAAAGGTATATGCCACCTACACCTCACCTGCGAAGCCATTTTTATGGATGCCAACAGACCACATACTTAAGAATAAAGCAAACCCTGAGAGTCAACTGTAGTAACATCTAGCTTTGCCAGTGATTTTGTGTTAGTGGCCACACCCCTTTGGATGTGGCTTCAGGTGTGGAGCTAACAGGAAGGTAGTGAAATGTGGGGCAGGAGTTCCCAGAGAGCAGGGCTCCATTCAAGGGCAGACTGGGCAGGAGAGGCCCTGAGCCTGCCTCAGGCTCCCCCAGGAGCATGGAACAAAGGCCAGCGCAGAGTTTAGGTCTTCCTTTTCTGGGACCCCAGAATGCAGTGAGGATGGCTCATGTAGTTAGCTCTGGAATTCTAGCAGGCTGGCCACAGAGGCTGATTGTGGAAATCCAGTCACATGGGTGCCAATTGAAAGCTGGGTATTAAGGAGTTCACTAGACCTAAGATAAAAGGTAAATGGGTGTTTTGTTGGGGAAAAACTTACACAGATAATAGTAAAGAAGGCCACTGTATTCTTTCTCCAGAAGATGCAGTCTCTGACCATCCAAAGTGAGTTACAACCCAAAAGAGAGAGAGCCCATCCCTCGATTTCTCTACCTTCCAATCAGGTCACATTCCCAATTGAAGCCATGTCCAAAGGGGTGTAGCTACTATCAAATTCACTGGCAGGGTGAGGTGTTGCTACAGTCAACTATAAGTTTCCTTTCTTTCTTTCTTTTTTTTTGTGGGGGTTGTGAGACTGTGTAACAGTCCTGGCTATCCTGGAATTAATTTAGACCAGGTTGGCCTCAAACTCACTGAGATATCCCTGCCTCTGTTTCCCAAGTGCTTGGATTAAAGGCATGTGCCACCACCACCACCCAGCAACTGTAAGTATCTTAAGAAGGTATTACTTAGAATTTGTAATATGTAATCAACATTCTACAATAAATCATGTTAAATCTTTCATTACTGTTAATCTGTAACTCACATAATTAGCTTCCATGGACATGCTATAGCTTTTAATACTCTTCTCCCTTTAACAGGCAACAAATAAAGACAGTGGTAGAGCTGTGGGCAACATTGGAAGGGAGATAAAATGAGACACAGAAGGAAGGATATTTCCTATTATAGTGGCACAGGTCTGTAATCACAGCATGTGGGAGTCTTAAATGAGAAGATAATGGATTCCATGCCAGGCTGCCCACATAGTAGGATATGAAAAAATCAGAGAGAAGCGAAAGAAAAGGAGTGAAAGAAGAGGGAGGAGAAAAGGAAAGAGATGGTACAAGTGAATGAAATTTAGCAACAAACAAAATAAATAAAGAATATGAGAAGCATAAAGCAATATTAAATAATAACAAAAAATGAAAGGGATTTTATTATAGATTACATCTGCCCCTTATTTCTCATTCATGAGAAAATTTTACAAATATGCAGTCTGTGATAGCACCTATCTGACCTGCTTTCTAGGGTTGTAGCAACAACTCAATGCAAAAAAACTTAGTGGAAGTGACTCACGGGCTACACATCACAGTAAAAATTCATATTCAAAAATTTTATTTCTATTTCGTTCAATATCTCTATTATAAGGATTTGTTGGGGACCAATTCTATAAACAATATGGGTCAAAATAACATTCTAGGAGTGTGCATACATAGATTCATAAGCAAATAAATGAATACTAAAATGAAGTATTAGCAACTTCCTCAAGCTTCTCTGGGAACAGTTAAGAAGACAGAAAAATACTTGTCCTAACCATAGCAACTGTGAAGTCCATATTATGTGTGCTTTCCTAAAATAGGAAGCAAACAAGTGTCAGCTCCAGGCATAAGGTGAAGTCTAATTACAGAATTTAGAATTTAGAATTTAATTTGAAATTAAATGACTATTTCATAAACATTTGTCATGTGAATTTCTTTAACCAAGTAGGCATGATTCAAGCCGATATTGTCATTATGCAGTGTTACTCACCCACTGTATGCACCTAACTCAAAAAGCAATCAAGGTTTGGATGCTTTGATTAGAGAAATAGACAAAATTTCTATCTTTGACAACTTATTCAAACCTGAACTAGTGTAACACTGTCTCATATATTTGATTGAGGAAACAGGGAAAGGCTCTCTCTCTCTCTCTCTCTCTCTCTCTCTCTCTCTCTCTCTCTCTCTCTCTCTCTCTCTCTCTCTCAATCTCTCTCTCATGACACACCTCACTCTCCAGTTCAAAGATAGCCAAGGGAAATGAAACTTCTTGCATTTTATGCAAGTGAGTGTGAGAAAATACAAGCTTATATACACATAGTATGTATGAGATATCCACCCTGCCAGCAACTGTTGCACTGACCATGCCCATTGGGGAGTAGGGACAGGTATGGTTGTTACCTGGGGGAACTAGGTCTGGGGTGCCAGACTCGAGCACTCTCTCTTGCTTCCTGAGCTGAGACAGAGAGCATCAGTAGGCATCCTTGGGATGGGAACCTGATGGCGGTGGCGTTTCCTCCCATCACTCCAGCTATTTGGCAATACTCCACTGCCTCTATGCTCTATGGTTTCCTTGCTCCAAGAAGTGTTCATAGGTGCCAGCTGCAGCCGCCCACTGTGCCAAAAGCCCCTGGCCACTGTTCCCAACATGATGCAGCTCTTGCCCATTACTCCAAGCCACCCACCGCACTGCCTGCTGCTGCTGCCACGGCAGCTGCTACAGCTGACATGAACCATGAACCCCGAACCGGGTAGGGTCCCTTGACTAAACCAACAGCACACACCACAACTAGAGTCCCCTCCATTGTCCACTGGCCCTGAGATTACACTCATAGGCGTTGCTACCCATCCCCCCATGTTGTGCTGAGACTATGTGCAGAGCCCTGAGCTCCAATCCCAGACCTGCTTGGTGTGCGGTCTCCAGTAGTTCTGCTCCTACTGTCCCAACAATTTATACAAGGCTCCATTTCACTCCTCTATCTAACAACATTTTGCTTGTTAGTTGGTTAAGGCCTATTAACAAGGACCTGGATTGGAAGGATCGTCTGCTGCAGGACACTATTTGGTGGTACACCTGCGCATCTACTGGCCAGGTGTAATTACTGCAAGTTGATATCTGCAACCAAAAGCATCAAAGTTCCCAGGCCAGCAGGATTATACCTAAGGTAATTACAGCATTCTTCACAATTTAAACTGAAATAATAACTGAAATCAATTGTTCCATACCAATGGCGGATAATCTTACAATGCAGAATGTTGGAAACCTTTTTATTTCATATATGGAAGGAATCTTAGAAGAGAACCATGACTTAACCAATACATACATAATGGCAATTAGTTTCATAATCAACATAATATTCTTAAAGAAAAGGTTTGAGATTAAAGTGAAGAATAAGGAACTTGTACAAACCATAGGATATTTAGTAACAAGGATTGAGAATACTGAAAATGACAATGGAGATCTGAAAAAAAGAATGTGAAACATAGAATGCTTAGAAATATTGAAGATGGCAATGGAGATCTGAAAGATAGAAAAAACATGAACATAAAAATGACCAACAAGAAAACAGAATTTGTTCCATGTCCACTGCTTCAATGACCAAAACATAAACAATGCAATGCATTAACATGCAGGTAAAAACCAGCTCACTCCATGTCTGACAAATCGAATAATAAGATTAAAAAACTGGAACATCAGATAGAAAAACTGGCAGATAGAATTTGTTTGATGTCTGAGGATAATGGCAAGCTAGCGGTTACATGCCATTCAGATAATACCTAGAAATGAGAATATTAAAAGCATAGAATCATTCATGTTTGGAGAAAACAAGAAACTGACTGATTCAATAAAGTCTCTGGAAAGTTATATGATTCAAAAAGTTCAAACATTCAAAGAAACAATGGTGAATAGATTGCAGGCCTTAGAAAACCTGCAATCAGATACACCTGAAGAAAACGGACAGGTAATAGGGCATGAAAGAGATTTAATATTTCCTACACCTTTCAGGGTAATGACTTGCCTAAGGTCATTATGTTATCCACAATGGCTTTTCCTATACTCTTACGGAAAGAAAAAAACAGCAAAGAAAAGACAACCAAAATGTTTCATTGCATATCAGTGGGAACCAGTAAGTATGAAAGATTTAAAAAGTATAAAGGAAACAGTAGTCTCTTATGGCATATACTCACCATATGTGAAGCAATTAGTAGAATCATGGGCAAGGAATAACAAAGTAACCCCTAAGGATTGGGATCAATTAATATCAGCTGTCCTTGAAAATTCATCTCAAATTAGAATGGAAGGCTTTATGGAGAGAAGCAAAAGCTCTTGAACTTCAGTGCTTAAAGAAAGGTTATAAATCTCCCCAAGATAAAATTCTTGGTGAGGGTCTTTATGCTAGTTCAGAAACTCAAGCTGCATATGATGAACACATCTTGTCTCTATGCAGTACAAGAGCTTTGAATGCTTGGGATAAGGTTAATGAACCAGGGGAGAGGATAGAATCCTATACCAAGGTGAGGCAGGGACCAATAGAACACTTTAACATATTTCTACAAAGACTGTCTAGAGCTATACAATTAGAGGTAGCAGACCCAGATTCTAGGCAGATGCTCATAGAATCATTAGCTTATGAGATTTCAAATCCACAATGAAAACAAGTGCTTTGGCCCTTAAAAATCAGATCAGCATCATTGGATGAATGGGTCCTGCACTCAGCCAACATTGAGTATAATGGCCACGACACTGAAGCTTAAGTAGAAGAAGCCATATCCAAAGTTTTGAGAAGACATCATGATAACAGATGACTTAACTGTGATAGGATAGGACATCTAAGGATAAATTGTAGGCAAAACATTCCTAAGAATAACGCTCCTAGGAAAGAATCAAACAGTAGGCCCAGCCTTCTGGATTATGTAGAAGATGTGGCAAAGGCCAACAGTGGACTAATGAATGTAGATTGACCAGTGATGAGCAAGGAAATCATTTACAACAGGAAACTCCTTGGGGGGCCTCTCGAAGGCCCCCATGTCAAAGGTGGTCTGGACATTCCCAGTCACTGTGGAGGACAATCTTCCCCAGGACGATTAGAAAGTCCAGTGCCTATAGTAAAAGATCATACCACTCTGGATGACAGATTAGCCATGGCAGGTGAATCAAACATAAATGGAGGGAACAAACAAACAAAACAAAAACAAAAAAGCTAAACAAAACTTCTATAAACAGACAAAGGCCTAGATTGAGAGTTAAGATGAATAACAGACTATCCTTGGCACTGGCACAGACGTGACCATTATAGCTAATAAATCATAGCCTCTAAGATGGCCCTCACAAGAGGTAAATGTTCAATTCTTAGGGATTGGAACCCTATCTCAGGTAAAACAGATTAAACAGATTAAACATATATATATATATATATATATATATATATATATATATATATATCCAGAAGGACAGAGAGGAAGGTTGAGATCATATGTGGCTGATAGCAATACATTTATGGGATCATGATCTATTGCAACAATGGAATACACAGATTAACATTCCTTCAGTATTAGATATGAAACATAAAATATTGTAAACTACTATACAAGACAGACATCAAATAGTTAGGCTGTACAAAAATAGAATAAATGTGCCAAACTAACAGAGAAACCAAAAGCCATACCCTTAAAATGACTAACAGATGAGCCTGTCTGGGTAGGACAATGGTCTATGACCTCTGAGAAGCTAGAGGCTTTAGAAAACCTTGTTCAAGGGCAGCTAAATGCTGGACATATTGAAGAATCAACCAGCCCCTGGAATTCTCCTGTAATTTGTTATCAAAAAGAAATCTGGAAAATGGAGAATGCTTATAGACCTGAGAGCCATCAATAAAGTTATTCAGCCAATGGATGCTCTACAGCCTGGAATGCCCTTGCCTTCTTTGATCCTGAAAGAATGGCCTATTGTAGTTATTGATTTAAAAGTTTGCTTCTTCACTATACTTTTACAAGAAAAAGAGAAAGAAAATTTTGCCTTCACAGTACCTAATTACAACACTTCTCAGTCAGTCAAGAGATATCAATGGAAGGTTTTGTCACAGGGAATGCTAAATAGCTCCACCCTGTGCCAATATTTTGTGCAAAAACCTTTGGAATAATTGATAAACAGTTTCCATCAACCATAATTTACTAACATGGATGATATATTGTTGGCTGATGCTCACGTATAAACTTAACTGTTTATAAAGTCTCTGGAAAGTTATTAGAAAAAATATTAGAAAAAATGTTTGAGAAAGTAAAGGAAGTTTTACCTCACTGGGGATTACACATTGCACCCCCCCCTAAAAAAGAGGCTATTCGATCAATTACTTAGGATATAAAATAGGTTTACAGAAAATTAGATCACAAAAATTACTAGAAGAGATTTTTCAACTACAGACCATTATTAGATTAGAAGGGCATGATTTAAAAAAAATTGAAAATGGCCCTGAAAGGGGATAAGGACTTAAATAGTACATGAATACTATCAGCTGAAGCTGAAAAGGAATTAGAATGGGTAGCACACAGTATACTAGAGGTACATGTGGACTGCATGGATCCAAAACTAGACTGTATTCTAGTTATATTATCATCCAGAGACTATCCTTCAGGGATTTTGATGTAGAGGGAAGCTATCATAAAGAATGGATATTTCTACCATATAAACAGAATAAAAAAACTAAAATATACATAGAAAATTTTTCTGACTTGATTTTAAAAGGTAAATTAAGACTCAGTCAACTGACAGGAAGGGACCCACCAGAAAGTATAGCACCTTTAACTAATGAGGATATTTTCTCCTTATGGAAAGATAATGAATATTGGCAGAGAGTTTGCAGTAACTTTTGGGAACAATTAACAACAATTATCGTAAAAGTGAGAGAATCAAATTCATAAAGAAAAAGGTTTGGATCCTTCCACGAACTGTAAGAAGAACACGAGTCTCTGGGGTCCCTACATTCTACACCGATGCAAACAAATCAGGTAAAGCAGGATATAAATCAGGATATATAAGTAAAGTAGTTCAATGCCTTATAATCCTGTACAAACGGCAGAATTGTACACCATTCTCATAGTACTTATGGATTTTACAGAAGCTCTCAATATAGTTACTGACTCTCAGTATGCAGAGAGAGTCATCTTTCACATTGAGACTGAAGAATTTATTCCTGACGATACAGAATTAACTTCATTGTTTATACAATTACAAGATACTATCAGGAATAGGACTTATCATATATATATATATATATATATGTATATGCATATATATATACATATATATTCAGATCCCATAGGGTCTTCCAGGTCCTCTAGCACAAGGCAATAATGAAATTGACCAGTTATTAATAAGAAGTGTGTTAGAGGACTCAGAGTTTCATAAAAATCACTATGTGAACAGCAAAGGTTTAAAAGACTATTTTTCTATCACTTGGCAACAAGCTAAGGAAGTAGTGAGGAAATGTCCTACTTGCTCATTCTATAACCAAACTCCTCTACCACCAGGCAATTACCCTAAAGGTATAACTAGGAATGCATTATGGCAAGTGGATGTGTTTCATTTAGCAGAATTTGGAAAATGAAAATATGTGCACCACACTGTGGACACGTTTTCAGGGTTACAATGGGCCACTGCTCTGGGCTGTACAAAGGCTGATTCTGTTATCACATACCCAATAGAGGTAATGACCATTATGGGCATACCTGCACAAATAAAAACTGACAATGCTCTGGCATATATCTTTAGCAAACTGAAACAATTATTTTTAAATATTATATAACATAGTGCACATAACTGGTATACTACACAATTCTACAGGACAAGCAGCAGTTGAGAGATCTAATTGTACTTTTAAAGAAATGCTGTATAAACAGACGGTGGAAACCAAGAAACCCAAACACATTAACATAATGTTAATAATGCTTTATTAACATTAAACTTTCTTAATGCTATTAAAAATGGAAAAGTAGCTGCATAAAGACACTGGAAAATAGAAAAAAAATTGAACTAAACCAGCTTGTGTACTTCAAGGAGGAATTTTTGACCTCAGTATGGAAACCAGGATATGTGCTATGTTGGGGGTTGGGGTAGGGATTTCACCTTTGTGTCTATAGAAGAAGAAAAGCTGTGGAACCAACCCATCTAAGTTGATCAAGATCTGAGTTGGATAAGAGAAACCTCTTAATGAGGAGAGATGACAAGTCATCTGCCAAAGTAGTTCCCATGAGTTGTATGGAGACCTCTCAAAAGTAGAGGAAGTGTTCTGTTCTTGTCTTTACAGGAAAATAGAAAACACCCATTTTCAAACAACAAACAGACATTGAACATGTAGATACCTACAGAAGAGAAGATAGCTCTCCAGAAAGAACCATCTAACAAAGAGGAATCTTATATATGGTACCAATATTTAATTCTAGCGAACTATTTCTATGTAGGAATCTATTTCTCTTTACTTCCTAGTACTCCTTTAGTCCCAGTTCATGTACTCCAATGTTGGCTTTAGAGTTGAATTTGGCTTTCCACCTTTAAATTCAAGCATGTTGTTAAAATTAAATTCATAGTTTCTGCCCTATATCAAGAAGCCAATTGGTGTAAGAAAGAAGAAATCAAAATCTGAGGACTGTCATTTGCCTACACTTGGTTTTTCTCTCTGTAATCCTAATTTTCCTCATACTCATTTTCATGCTTAACATTGCCTTTCCTAATATGCATACTTATAAAGGTTGAAATTTTTATGTTGATATTGATGTTGAAGTTTCCACAGGAACAATAACAATTACTAACAGCAATCTTTGAACTCTCCAGAAAGAAGATGGGGCCCTACTTCATTGTTTCCACTTGATTCATCCTGAGTTATTTGGACTACAAATATCACGGTAAAACTGGTTTTCGACTGTAATGCTGGAGACAACTGCAGACTAGCTAGCTGAAGTGGTGTACCTTCTTATTATACCCTGGCCAGAATTTTAGATAGAACTTCAGGCAAGCATTTCCTGCCACCCAAAGACTAGCTACAAATGTTACAGGTAGTCCCTTGAAGAAATTTTGTTGCTAAAAATTTTCTTCCTACAAGATTCCATGGAGTCATGATCTTCCCATTTCAGCAGGAAGTAATCTTAAGATAACCATGCCCCCTTTCCCTACTGTTGGTTTTTAGGGATAATATTAATCTGCATAGGATTGATTTTAGTTACTTCGGGTAGGGTATGGAAGGTGATGCTCAGACTTGGGTATCTCTTTTATATAGGTATAGGGTATGGTTGGGAAGGGTATGATATAGATGGGATATAAGTAGATTAACTTGTCTTCTTGTGAATTATTTTAGTAATTATTAGTTATATACAGCCTATGTTGTTACAGATTCTCATATGTTGTGACCTATGTAAAATTATGTTTGTATTATCTCAGATGATTTGTATATTATATTTTGTCATATTATGTAAAATCTTTCTGGTTGCAATGTTTTGTGCACAATATCGTTATCATATTCTATGTATGTGTACTTTTGCTTATGTTCAAGATATTTTGTATACCGATACAATTTAGAATATTTTTCATCATACTGCACTATACAGTTCTACCTCTGTTTAAAATATCAATTCTTCCTCTGTTTTAGAGATTTACATATACATATATATATACATATATATACATATATATATGTACGTATATAGTATGTATATACATACATATATATATATATATATATGTATATATATATATATATGTACGTATGTAGTTGTATTGCTAAAATCATTATCCTTGGTAATTACTTAGGGAAGTTTCAACCATTTGTATAACTAGGCTCCTGGGTATTACAGATTATCTTCACCCATGTTTATTATAACTATGGGGATAGTCAGATATAGAAGCTTGATCTTAAAACACTTCATAGACCTGCAGAACATGGCATTTAAATGTTTTAATATTAGTACTCTGTTGACTATTGCTCCTGACAGCACTGAGCATTTTCTGAGAATATGTTGAGTACTGATATCACTTCTTCTGTAGCCCATCGTTTTCTCAGCTAATGACCTCTTGGGCAAAAGAACTGTCCCCACCTCCACCACTGACCTTGGACATGCTCTCCTACTGTGCTTGCAGGAGACAAACATAGAAGACTGCTGAACCTTGCCAAGTCAGGGTAAGACAACTTTCTACCTCCCTGCTTCTGTAGTGGTGTGTCAGGTACCCTAGGCCTTAGCGAAAAGTGGTTGCACCAATGTTGCTGTGAGACTTTAGGTGACTGTCTAGGTAATCTGCTTTTTCGTGTTTGTTGCACCATTTGGAAGCTGCCCACCTGTACATCCTGCCTATCCTATTATTGCTATCTTTTTTTCAGGTCTTTGATGAGGTTGAAGATTAGTCTGTCACAGTTATTATCTCTCCCTAGACAGAAATATTAGGTACTAGACTTAAGCTTTCCAGATTAGGACAACTCTATAATAATCTCTGTTACACCATCTTCACCCTAGGACTGGACATGTAGGTCTTAAGTTTATATGCTCTTAATTTTCTTTTTCTTAGAACATACTTGATATTTACTGTCTTTGTGTATAGTTTAGTATCAAACCTAAACATTTTCTTTAGACTAAAAGGGGAACTGTAGTGAAATACCCACCCTGCCTGTACCTGTTGTACTGATCATGTCCATTGGGGATAAGGACAGGTGGAGTCATGACCTGGAGGAACTAGGTCTGGGGTCCAGGACCCCACCACTCTCTCTTCCTTCCTGGTCAGAGACAGGGAGCATCTGGATGCATCCTTGGGATGGGAATCTGCTGGCAGTTATCTGTTCCTTGTGTAAATGATTTTTCCCTGAATAAACATCTATCAGCCTTTTATTTTCCCAGATTCTCATTTATGCATGATAGTAAGTATCTAAAAAGGGAAGAAGAGCATATAAAAATCCAAATGAGTTTAACTCACCATTTTGTGCAGGGGTGATAAAGGCAAAAGAAAACATGAGGGATTACCTGTGGGTTATCAAGAAAATAAAATGATGTCAACATCTTCCTTTACTTAATCAGTTCCAGGTTTTCCTTTGGCTAATACCTCTTTACATACTAAAGCTTTTCGGAGTACTTTGTCTTAATGCTGTCTAACTTGGAGAACAATTTAAGAACAAAATTGAGCAAGCTATCTCAGATTCAGCCAATTTAAACTTGAGAAAAGCATGGTATAAACATCTCTGGATATGTATGTATGTATTATGTATTATGTATTATGTATGCATATATAAATATATCTCTAAACATACACAGTCCTGAAGTGTTTAGAGTCCAATATTAGGGGAAACTGAGTGACTTTTAAGTTATTGGTATTTTCAAGAATAAAGAGTATTTTAAAATAATTGACAATAGTTAAAGTATTTTTGCTGAACTTCATTAGCTTTTTTCCTTAAGTAATTCTCACATATTAAAGACCTTGTATATTATGGATCAAATATGCAAAGGATCAGTATTTCAAACTACTTTTTCTCATTGACTGACTTCATGTTATTTATTAAAATACATGCATTTCTTGAAAGTTTTAAATATCATTTGTGAAGAATTATTTTGAGTTCTATCTTCTAGCTAAGTAACTCTGAGTATACCATGTAATAAAGATACAAGTTGTCTAATGTGCAGTCTACCTAAGTTTTTGAGTATGCTGTTACTTTGTTGGGGCACAGAAAAAAATATTGAACCATTTTTCACCACTGAATTCATGATAATTGCTGTAAAAAGATGTTTTCATAGATCTCTGAATTTGTTAAGCTGCAATAACTGCATAGTTTTGTATAGTCTTCTGGACTAACTGGCTTGTTTTCCCCAAATTTTTTGTCTCTTCTTTCTCCTTCAATCTCTGGCATTCTTTCTGTGAATAGTTTCTTGATTTTGATGAGGGACAAAAAGGTAAGTGGCTACACACCAGGTCTCCTCATTAAGAACAACATGTGATTTTTTCTCATTTTTTCTATGTGTTTTTGTACAAACACACACACACACACACACACACACACACACACACACACACACACACAGTGCGGGTATGAGAGATTTGTGAGTTCAAGGACAAAATCATGCCCACCTTTTAAATTTATATAGTATCACTAAACTACTGTTGTAAACTATCAGGAACTATAATTATGAATACATATAAATTAAGTATATAAAATATATATTCAATATACATAACATAGATATACACTCAGTATATAATGTCAGTATATATGTATATATTATATGTACACAGTATATATTCAGTATATGCAGAATACATACTGAATATATTTCTGTTATCCATGTTTCTATTCTACATGCAGTTTATATTTCCCATGATTCTGAAGCATAATTGTCTATTGACAATGAGAGGTGTATTCTGTTCTACACAAAGATAATAGAATCAAAGGAGTTCAATATCATTTGGGGGTCCTCTTTAATCCCCAGTTGCCTTCGTTTGGGTTTCTACTGCTGTGAAGGGACATCATGACCACAGCAGCTCTTGTAAAGAAAAAAATTCAACTGGGGCTGGCTTATAATTTTGGAGGTTGAATCCTTTATTTTCATGGTAAAAAGCATGGCAGCATGCTGGCAGACATGTTGCTGGATTAGAAGCTGAGAGTTCTATATTTTCATCCGCAGATAGCAGAAGAATGTTTGTTACACTGGGAGATGCTTGAGCATGTTATAACTCAAAGCCCACCTCCACAGTGACACACATACTCCAACAAGGCCACACTTCTAGTAGCACCATTCCCTTTGGCCAAGCATTCACATACACACGAGTCTATGGGGCATTTCTATTCCAACCACCAAACCAGTAGATAAGGTTTTTGCCCTTTCAATAGTCATCTCCACTGGTGATAGCATTTAACATAAGATTATTTTATGTAAAATGGAAAGTGGAGACCAGAATAGACATTTGTGTGAAAGTACATTGCACAAGATTGTCTCTAATGCCTAGGGTATGTTTAGTGGAAAAAAAAATTCTTTTGAAATGAATTAAAAGTTCTATAAGAAATGAAGTACTTGTAGCATTAAACATTAACAGGATAGGAATAAAAAGGGAATACAAAATATTTCAAAGGCCACAAATCCTAAACAATTTAAGAAGAAAACTAAAATCAGGATTTTAATAATTATATAGAAATTTTAGAAAAATGACTCATCAAATCAGTAAGCTCGTAAAAGCCATCCAACACTGTCATGGTTTAAAAGCAGGGTCTTGAGCATTCTAGGCAATCACACTGGGGATTTTGAAACATTTGAAGCAGACTTTTGTTGGGGGTTAATATATATGAATCTATCATATTCTTTTACCTGTGGCCATCAAGCTTTCCTAGCTTCCTTTGTCATTTGTTAAAGATGCTATTGTTTCCCAACTTGAGTTGATTTTGTTTTTTCTTTGTTTGTTTTAGAGATTTTGTTTGTTTCTGTTTTTTTTCATCTTCATCAAATCATAGATGGCTGTAATTGCAAATACTCATATTTGGGTCTTCTATTTGAGGGCTTTGAGATATATTATACATACCAACTTCTTTTTGTATCATTCTTGTTCATCTTTATTCCAATGATTAAATGAGTATTTTTTCATATTGATTTGTAGAAAAATACATGTACAATCTGGATAGGGATCATGAATCATCAAAATGATAAATGTATTAGAAACATTTTTGTCCAACTTCTTCATGTTTATCCTATAACTCAAAACATCTGGATTCTCTGTGGCTCATTTCTATTACATAGGTTTTTTATGGTTTTCTATGTCATCTGGTCTAGCTTTCTGGCACAGCTAATAATTCTTTATTGAATGTTGTATACTGCATATAAAAACTGTTATGGAAATGGATGGCTATCTTTCTCCTGGGAAGTTTTAATTTTCTCCTCTATAGCAGATATAAAATGATCAAATCACTTTGATTCTAGGAAATCTGGTCTGTTTCTGTCTTGTGTTTTTTTTTTATTTTGATGTTGCTGGTTTTTTTTTTTCTTTTCCCTACAGGAGTTTAATTGACTGTCTGTGGTGTTTACCTGGGCTTTAGCCCTAAGAGTAGCCTCTTATCCCATTTTCTTTTCTTTAGTAGTATGAGGTCAGTAATTTTTTAGCTTACAGACTGAGATTTTAAGAAATTTTTATTCTGCATGGCTTCTGTCTCATTACAAGTATGCATAGCACAAGGATATAAAATTGCCTTGAGAAAAAACTGCACATGAACACACAGCCTAACTTTCCATTTGTTTCATACTTTGTGGTGTGTTATTTCTTTAATTCCCTACTATTTAATAGCATTGTACTAATTTTATCTTCCCAGATCAATGAAACAACAGCAATACCTAAGTACCTATGCTCTTCTATTTAATCTCACAATATGTGCTAAAATCTGCAAATATGTTAATGGAGAATATGGATGTAAGAATTTCCTGTGGTGGCTAAATGTTATCACCTAGGAGACACAACTTTTTGCATGATGGTGAGGAAAGTTTCAATAAATGTGCCAGAGGGTCCACCTTAAATATGTGTGGCACCTGCCCAAGAGAACCAGCATTGAAGAAAGGAGAGATGGGGGAAAGCTGTCTGGACACCTGCTTCCTTGTCTCTGTCATGAACCAAACAACTGTTGCCCTGTCTTTCCTCCTTTATGGACAGTAGTCTTCTGAACTATGAGCCAATATCCCCTTCTGCTAGTGTCCTGAGGTTTGGATGTGGCTGCATTCAAAGAAATGGACTAAGTTGGCTGGACAGAAAATTTCAGGAAATCATGACATCCAGTATGTGTTGGGCTTGCAATTTCATTGCTTTTATCCAGATTTATGTTGAAAGTCAGAAGACAATGCACAAGAATAATGCAAAAATATTTAGTTTATCAAGGGAAGGAGCATGAACTTTTTTCCTTACAGTTACACAACAGTAATGTGCACTTTAAAGCAAAGGGCTTGAAATCAATTAAAAGTTGAGGATAGACTATATTTAGACAAAGTTGATATAATTTAGAATGATATCCAGTGACATTATGGAAAAAAGTAAGCCTTTGCTTGTGGATGACTGGAATGATAGTCCCTAAGAGCAACCCTACATCATTTCATACCTTGCTGGATAATGGTGCAAATTCCTTTAAAGGGAGTTTAAAAAGACATAATTTTCACACCACTCTGCTGTAAATAACTGCCTATAAACATGCTCCTATTTCTCATCATGAAGTTACATAGAAGCCATTACAATTGTGTTCCAGGGAAGCCAAGCTGCCTCTCAATCTGACACCACATCTTGGTAGAATTCACAGAATACCTTTTTTTTTTTAGATATAAAGCTGTTGGCCAGTTACTAGTGTTTTTTATTGGCTAGCTCTGTCTTAAATTCTTAAATATTAACCCATTTTTATTAATCTAAGTATTTCCAAGTGGTCTTATCTTACTGTAGAGAGAGGGTCTGGAGGTCTTCTCTCTCGCTCCTACATTTTTAATCTCTCTCCTACCTCTCCCAGAAACCTCCTTGTCTCCTAGTCCCACCTAACTTGCTTACTTATTGGCCAACAGGGCTTTATTCATTATTTTTCTTAGAGGTATATAGAATACAAGATAGAGAAGGTCGTAGATTCACGGATACATAGAGATGACGACTCCAAACACTATGCAGGAGGGTAAGATGTAAGATTCTCTGCAGAGAGCCATTGGATGTACTAAATCAAACTGTGAAGGTGAAGCCTAAGCAGCCATGGAGACCCCATGATGTCAGAACTGGTGGAATCTAACAAGAAAAACTACAGGCACATCATAGAAGTGGTTTAAGAAAAAGGATATATGACTGTCTGATGGTAGCACTTGAGTTGCAAATTTACCAAGCCTATTCTGGATACATAATGGCACTAAGAATTCCAGATGCTAAATGGAGCTGCAGGATTGGGATCTGATATATTGTACTTAGGTATGACTTTGGTCCAGTTTTTCCTAGGTTTGTTCCATACCTTCTTTTTGAAATGTTATGTTTATTCTGTGCATATTGAAAATATGTAACACCTGTTTGATTTTACAGGGATGCAGATTTTATAATCAACAGATTGCCTAGAGTCATAGAAAATAATTCAAAATTTGTACTTTTGAAAACTGTGAAAACTATTAAGACTTTACAGAGTCTCACAGATATATTATGAGATGGGCATAAGCCTAAGTGGTCCAGCTTTTTAAAAAGAAGTTTAAAGTAATGTATTTGGGTGTTAAGTTGACAAGGACTTGTAAGATCTGAAAGCTAATCTTCATTGTCAGCTCATAAGATACATTTATATAAATAAATTTAAGAGTATTTTTAGAGATACTAAATGATGAAGGAAGACATACCCTGAATGTGAAGGCATTATCCCATGAGATAATATCCCATGTTATGACAAAGAGAAAAGGAGAAAGATGAACATCAGGACTACAATGCCTCTAATTCCATGTCAGTATCATAAACCAAGGTGATGCAATTATCATGTTGTCCCTACCACAATGGATATGTTAATCTGATCCATGAACCATGACAACTCTTCCTTGCTATAGTTTTTTTTTAGCTTGATATTTGGTTAAAACCACAAGAAAAAAAATGACTAATAGTTCTTTTGGGAAGAGGGATAATGAGTCATGAGTATGGTGGGCTTTGATTTTATTTTTTATTTAAAAATTATTTTATTTTTCATGTTACATAACAACTCCAGTTCCCCCCACCTTCTCCTTCTCCCACTACCATTTCTTCCTGTTACCAGCTCGCATCCACTCCTCAGCCTTTCTTTGAGGAGACAACAAAGTATGACATACCAAGTTGAGGAAGGACCAAGTCTCTCTCCACTGTGTCAAGACTGAGTAACATATCCCATCATAGGTAATGGGCTCAAAAAAGAAAGTTTGTGTATCTGGAATAGATCCTGGTACAACTTCTAGGGCTCCACAACAGATCAAGCCACATAACTGTCACCCACATTCAGAGGGTCTAGTTTGGTTCTATGTAGGTTCCCCTGATGTCAGTGCAGAGTTCCTGAGCTCCCACTAGCTAAGGTCAGCTGTCTCTGGTTTTGTCCATCCGGATCTTGAACCCCCTTGCTCATATGATGCCTTCTCCCTCTCTTCAACTTAACTCCAGGAACTCAGTCCAGTGTTTAGCTGTGCATAATTGCATATATTTCCACCAGTTACTGAATGTATGTTCCATGATGACAATTAGGGTAGTCACTAATCTGATCACAGGGGAAATCCCATTCAGACACCCTTACCACTATTGCTAGGAGTCTTAGCTGGGGTCATCCTTGTGTATGCCTCAGAATTTCTCTAGCACCAGGTTTCTTTCTAACCCATAATGGCTCCCTGTATCAAGATATTCTTTTTGTTGCTCTCCTCCTCTGTCCTTCACCTAACTCGGACTTCTTGACCTCACATTTCCACTCCCCATTCCCTCCCTCCTACTCACTTTCCAGTTTACCCAGGAGATTTTAACTATTATTCCTTTCTGAGGCCCTCCATGTGTGTCCTTTTACTGAATCCTGTTTTACCGAGTTTTGTGGGGTTGTGCCTTATCCCTGGTTGTCCTTTGCTTTACATCTACTATCCACTTATGAATGAGTACATATTGTGTTTGTCTTCCTGGGTTTGGGCTACCTCACTCAGAAATTTTTGTAATTCCATCCAATTTCCTTCAAATTTCAAGAGGGAAAAGATCTTCAGCAACACCACATTTGACAGAGAGCTGATCTTCAAAGTACAAAAAGCACGTAAGAAACTAGACACCAAAGTGCTAAAAAAATCCAGTTAAAAAAATGGGATACAGTTCTAAACAGGTAATTCTCCATAGAAGTAACTCAAGTGGCTTAAAGACACTTAAGGACCTGTTCAATATCTGTAGCCAGCAGGGAAATGCAAATTAAAATGACGCTAAGATGACGCTTAGAATGGCTAAGATCAAAAACACTGATGACACCTTATGCTGGAGAGGATGTGGAATAAGGTGAATACTCCTTCATTGCTGTAAAAGTAAAAACATGTACAGCCTCTTTAGAAAATCAATATGCAGCTTTCTCAGAAAATTTGGAATCAATCTACCTCAAGACCCAGCTATACCACTCTTGGGGCATATACTTAAAGGATGTTCAATAATACTGCAAGGACATTAGCTTCACTATGGTTGAAGCAGCACTATTTGTCATAGCCATAACCTGGAAACATCATCAACTGAAAATGGATGAAGAAAATGTGATACATTTATACAGTAAGGTATTACTCAGCAGTAATAAACAATGAGTAATAGTTCTTAACCCTTATGACCATTAGGCAGGTGAATTACACATAATAATTCTTAAACACTGAATACAACAGAATTAAAACATGAAACATAAATGGATCAATGCATTTACAATTAAAGCAGAATTAATTATAAGTGAATGAGTTCTATGAAGTATACATTTTTCTACATCACCCTGTCTGAATTCTCCCTATCATATGAAACTCAGTCTGGGGCTACTTCTCTGACAATTTCTTCCTATATACCAGTTATTAATGTTTAACATTCTATTCTCCATAAGTTATTAATTCATTTAGAGACCAAGGAAATAGCATTCCTGCAGTCATCACAAAAAAACCTACTTTCTGAATTATTCTTTGTCTATCCTAGAAAATGGAATTCCTGGGCCAAAAGTCTTCAAACAATGTCAATACTTAGACTAACCCTTTTTCTGAATGATTTGTAGTGCAAAAGTGGAGACAACCATTAAAATATATACCAGGTGACCTGAAGTGTGGGCCATAGGTACATGTTTATAAATAAGATTAACAAATTAAAAGCAAGAAGTTTAATAAATTCAACAAAAAAAATCACAAACTATATTTATTTTTAAAGATATTCTCTACATCTTATATTTATATTTGTCTGGAACCCATTTTCTAAATTTGCTATATCTAGCAACCCTACTTGCAAGAGATGACAACAGAAGAAATTTGGGGGAGGAAGAAGTTTTGATAGCCTCAAATTACAAAACAGACATGGCAGTGGAAAAATCCTAGCTAGGAATGTAACCAGAGCACAAGATGGAGGAGTAAGAGGTCTGGCAAGGTTGCTATCTGACAGTCCATGTTCCAGAATGAAATGGTAAGAAGTGTGTGTATTTGGCCTTTAATCATGGTCCTCTAGGTTATTGTGGAAGTAAATCTCAGAAGACTAAGAAATGGTCTACAATTAAATGAGATTTAGCAAGACAGTTAATTTCTATACTTTAATAATTTATTAAATCTATACTTCTATTATACTGGTTCTGTATATGGCATGGATTCCTTCATTTGTACAGTATGCTATACGCTTTTAGGGCAGGACTGTTGCCTCTATCATTGTATTTATATTGCATCATCTTTAGAATGAATTCATCTTCATATTCTTTTATTTAGTCATTCAGTAGCATTTTAGATTCCTTGGGGCAAAATGTGGCAGTTCTTCATGTTCACTGAAAGTCTGAGCATTTTACAGATGAAGAGACTGAACAAATGGCATAAGTAACTCAACACACACACCTATGGGACCTATGGGTTTCCTGCTTGAAGCTGTGCACATCCCATATATCTTGGCCATTCCATAAATCACCTCAGTGCCTGAGTTGCCTTATTTATGAAATTATAAGAAAGAAGAGGACTCTTGCTTTGGTTGCTAAAAAATTTAAAAAGGTAAATTTATTTAAAGCAATAAGATTATTTGTTTAGCAGAAGACAGAGTCTAGTAAAATTTAATCTCTTCCTTTCAGCAACATTGCAAATATGTACAGAGATAGTCTTGACTATGTATGATACTGCTATTATTAGAAACATGATAAATCTATGTGCTTTTAAGAGAAAGACTAGAATTATGTCTCTATGACTCTGAAAATTGTGCTATGTTTATTGGTAACTCAGAAATATTTCATGGTCTTCACTTGTAAAAAAGAAGGGTTTGTACACAAATTAGGGGAACAAAAATCTCTGAAGCAAAAACATCTATGAAAGTTTGAAAAGTCCCCATCTCGGTAATGTAACTGAGGAGTGCAACAAGGGACATTGAAAGAGGAAATATGTCTGCCTTACAGAAAATCACTTTGTACACTAGCTGTGTTCTTGGAATAATAGTGTTACATGGATATCCTAATTGGTTTCTTTGTGCTTTGAGTATAGCAGATTTCCTAATAGATAAGCATTTATTTAAAGAGACAAATGGAAATCACACTTTAGTAGTCCCACAACAGACAGAAAACTTCCAGGGATTATTTTATGCCAGGGTCCTGTCCTGCTTACTAGGCTGGTATCTGGAGAAATGCACAGTGTGCTTTTTTTCTAGATTTCTGTCAGTCAGAGTATTGCTTCTTTGACCTGGCAACCATCTAATAAATTCCCTGAAGCTATAGCTATTCTGAAGATTACATTAATTCTGAGGAATGCATCCATGGGGGACTGCCTTCTTCTACACACTGTTGCCCTCTTGTTTCTAGTACTATGTTA
The DNA here is from genome assembly GCA_030556225.1 of Cricetiscus sungorus. Lineage (NCBI taxonomy): Eukaryota > Metazoa > Chordata > Mammalia > Rodentia > Cricetidae > Cricetiscus > Cricetiscus sungorus. The sequence goes on from JANBXA010000600.1 coordinate 40,069,272, forward strand.
AATGTCAAGCAATGGATATGGAAATTTCAACAAAAATGTACACAATTGCCTTTATCATAAAAGACCATAAGTCTAACTGAAATCTTAAAACATTTAAATCTGAAAGGAATTTTGGCTTAAAGGTGTGAGGAATAATATAATCAATGTTCAGTGTCAGGAAATATTGATAGTATAGGAAGGAGTAGAATGCGCATGCTGGTGGTAATTCAAATTTTATCTTTGAGTATTTACAATAGGCTGGCTATTCTAATCCTTAGTGTGTCATTACAATGGATGAATTAGTGTAGTAGGGCTCCTATACAAAAGTATGACAAACTAATCGACTTTAAAATAGAAATGTACTCCTATTGCATTGCCAGGAAGGAATCAGAAAGCAAGCAATCTCCTGTTCCTGAAAGCTTTAGGAAAGAATGCATCCATGAATCTTCTTCCCATGTAGTCCTTCTTCACATAGTCCTTCTCACTCCTTGGCTTGTACACGTATCATCCCTGTTGTTGGACCAGTCACCACAAAATCTTATGCCCTGAATTTCTACACTTTATATAAGGACAACAATGGTATATTTAGACTCCTCCATAAGCAAGTAAGACCTTATCAGAATTTAAAAGATTTACAATGACTATTCCCTAACATTATATTCTGAGTTTATAGGCAGATACATTTTGGTGTAAATATGAATCAGTATACTACAGAGGCAAAGTAATTAAGATAAAAATTGAATATGAACCCTGGAACACGAGGTGGAGCCTCAGGATGGAAGAATGCTTGGGCATCAGTTCAACAAATACTAGAGTAGTGAGATTTCACATCTAGCATTAGTACTTATTGAAATGGCTACAAAATACAAAAACACACAAATTTATGTAAGACATGTTTTTAAATAGAATAGCTTTATATGGTAGATGCTCAGAGCAGGACTGTTACCTCTCAGCTCTGTCTTTCACCTCACTCTCAGAACTGATGTCTTCCATGTAAGAACAGGAAGTTTGAGGAATTAACCATATTTCATTAGCAAAGGAGAAAGAGATAAAAGAGAGTCTTTTGGTAATTAAGTCAGTCTTCAAGAGGTTTTCCTGGGGGGAAACCCTTTTCATAACTTAACCATGCAGCCAAACTTAACTGCAAAGGAAACTGACCTCATTGCATTCTTACAAAACTAAATACCCAAATTACAACTCTGTTACCAAGAAAGGAGAACAGATGTTAGAACTCTGCTTTTCTGCCCTTAGATAAAGGAATCAAAAAAAATTTTGGGAAGAATATGTTGTTATATGTATTAATGTTCTATTGATTGCTATTGTAACCGAATACCATAAAATTCTAGACTTAAAACATTCATTAATTTTCTGTCATTCTGGAGGACAACCAAAATGATACTATCAGACATGTGTATCTTACAGTTGTTCTCAACCTCTGTGTTGCAATCCAAAAGAGACAATCAGGAATCACAGATATTTACAAATCACTTCACAACAACAGCAAAATTACAGGTATGAAGTAGCAAGAAAATAATTTTATGAATGACAGTATTAAAGAGTCAAAGAATTAGTGAGGTTGAGAATCATTGCTTCTGTTGTCCCCAAAGAAAGACCTGTGTCAATCCCTTATAAATTTCTAGAAGGTGTCTACATTCAATACAACTTGCCCCCTTCCCTTTATTTTTGATGCTAGCATGGTTGAATCTTCCTTTTTGTCTTTCTGATCTTTATATCTCTTTCTGACTCAAAATTTGGTTTGGTAAATTCTCCTCTTAAGGTATTAGTTCTGGCTTCCAGTGGGTGATCCAAGAATCTTCCATTATCTAATAATTTTGAAAATAACCATACATATTACTATATAAATAATGTGTTCACAGAATCCAAGAAGAATTAGGATATGGACTACTGTGAGAGAATAGCCATGATTTTTAATTTGTCATTCATGGATAGACAATTAAAATGCCATTGGATATGTCTAACAAAGTAAGTACAGACTGGTATATATAGAGAGAAGCTCAACCTCATTAATGAGAATGATTTTCATGGGTGAGAATGCTCCATGTGTCCTAGTTAGGGTTGTCATTGCTGCAATGAAACACCATGACCAAAAGCAACTTGGGGAAGAAAGTGTTTACTCAGCTTATGCTTCATCATTGAAGAAATTCAGGACACGACCTCAAACATGGCAGAAACATGAAGCTGATGCTGGGGCCACAGAGGAGTACTGCATATTAGCTTGCTCCTCTTGGCTTTCTCAGCCTTTCTCAAAGAACCTAGGACCACCAGCGCAGGGATGGCATCCCCCTCCCCAGTCAATCACTAATAATAAATTGACCTAAATGTTTTTTTTATATCCCAGTTTATGAAAATATTTTCTTAAATGATATTTCCTCTTCTTAGATGACTTCAGGTTGTGTTTTAACATTAAACTAGCTAGCACATATGTATAGAACATAAACTTCTTAGAAGTGATCAGAAGAAATGTATTCATGATTAGAAAGTTAAGGGGTATGATCATTAATATTGATTGCTAACTTGACAGGACCTATAATAATCTAGGCAAGCTTCTGGATACACCTATCAGAAATTATCAAGATTAGGTTAACCTGTGGAGAATGCCTATGTGGGATTTTCTTTAATAGGTTACTAGATATCAGAAGATACACTTTATAGTTTTATTGTATTTGGCAGCATTATCAGAGCTGAATTTCTGCACAGAATGTAGAAGAGAAAGCCTGCTGAGTGCTGGCACTTAATGTTCTCTCTTTCCCAGCTGTGGGTCCAATGTTACCAGCTGCTTCTAGCTCCTGCTGTACTGACTTTGTTGCTACTATACACTGTGTCCTGGAACTAAGAGCCAAAATAAACTCTTTTACTTAGAATTGCTTTTCCAAGGATATTTTATCAAGTAATAGGAAAAGTAAAACAAGAGGCAAGTGTCCCTAAGTCTCAGACCTATCTATTGGATATGAATGTGTAAACAAAGTGTAAGCAGAAGTAAATTTTTATTGATAAGGTAACAAGAGGAAGATAGTGATTGGGAAAGATAGATTTCTTCACATAAGCATGAAAAACAGCCAAGAGATTACAGGTCCACTCCATGGTTTGATATACAAATAAGGAGATTTGCATTATGCTTAAGATGGAAAAATAATTTTTTGTTATCAATAATTGAAAGAACAGGAACATCCAGTAAAAACTAGTTTGGAGATTTTAAATATGAGCAAGGAAGAATGAAGAGGAAAATAGTTTACAAAGAAGGGAAATCAACTTGTCATATCAGATATTTTTTTCCTATAGTAACATAAATCCTCATCTAGAAACATATAATCAGCTAAGTAGAGTCACAGAAAACATATAAACCTCACTTTTTTTGTATTTAGTGAGTGAAGAGTGGTCATAAAATATTGAGCTATTTGGACTTCTTTGGCTTCCTGCTTGTTTATTCTATGAACATGAGAAACATACCTTCTTACCAACAAAAAAGATATTCCAAATTCCTGTCAGCAGATACAGCCCATGAAAACAATGAAACCCTTTTCATACATAAAAAGTAAAACACAAGTAAAGTGAGAACACATAAGTCTGCTGTGTATGACAATAGATTGGTGGAATCCAGGTCACCATTGCTACAAAAATCAACTACAAGACCACTAGTGTCAGGAAGAAAACAAAACAAAAATTATTTGACAAAAATCATGTGCATTAATCTGCAGTTCTCACTTTTATTTTTATATTACAAACAAACTTGTGTTATATGTCAATCACAGTTCGATCTTCATTTCCTCTTTCCCTACCCCTCCAAGGACACCCTATCCTATCTCATCTCCTTTCTGCTACACAGGGAGGGTGAGGCGTTCAATTGGGGGAATCTTCAAAGTCTGTCATATCATTTGGAGAAGAGCATAGGCACTCCTCCATATGTCTAGGTTGAGATAGTGTCCCTATATGTTGAATGGGCTTCCAAAACTCCATTTATACACTAGGGTTAAATATGGATACATTACCATAAGCCCCATAGATTCCCAGTCCTCCTAGATGACACCAATGTTCAGGGGATCTGGGTGGGTCCTATGCTGGTTTCCCAGTTATCAGTCTGGGGTCCGTGAGCTCCCCATCTGTGTAGCAAGAACTTTTAGTCTTTAAAAAAGAAATTAAAGAAGATACCAGAAAATGGAAAGATCTCCCATGCACTTGGATAGGTAGGGTAAACATAGTAAAAATGGCAATCTTACCAAAAGCAATCTACAGATTCAATGCAATCCCCATCAAAAAAGCAGCACAATTATTCACAGACCTGGAAGGAATAATATTCAACTTTATATGGAAAAAGAAAAGATCCGGGATAACCAAAATAACTTTGTACAATATGGGAACATTTGGAGGCACCACCATCCTTGACTTCAATCGCTAATATAGATCTGTAGTCCTGAAAACATCCTGGTATTGGCAGAAAAATAGACAAGTAGACCAATGGAATTGAGTTGAAAACCCTGATACCTATGAACACCTGATTTTTGACAAAAAAGTTAAATTATTCAATGGAAAAACAGAAAGCATCTTCAATAAATGGTGCTAGAATAACTGGATGCCATTATTTAGAAGACTGAAGATAGATTCATATCTACTATCATGCACAAAATTAAAGTCCAAATGAATCAAAAATCTCAATATAAATCCAGGCTCACTGAACTTTTTAGAAGAAAATGTTGGAGGTGCCCTTGAATGAATTGGTACAGGAGACTGCTTCCTGCACATAACACCAGAAGCAAAGACACTGAACAAAAAATAATATATGAAACTAAGAAGTTTCTGTAACCCAGTCACAAAAAGAGGAACAGGTTATGTACTCGCTCATTTATAGACTTTAGAACTAGCACAAAGGATCACAAGACTACAATTCACACCACCAGAGGAATTAGGATACAAGGTGTATTCAAAGAGATTTATATATGGTCCCTCTCAAAAGGGGAAGGGACAAATCCCCCATAGCACATGGGAAATGGGGGAGGGCAGTGAATGGAGAGGGAACTAGGAGAAAGAGAAGTAGAGGAGAGGAAAGCATGTGCGACTAGGAAGATTGAGTCAGAATAGAAGACAGGAGAGAGAGAGAGAGAGAGAGAGAGAGAGAGAGAGAGAGAGAGAGAGAGAGAGAGAGAGAGAGAGAGATAAAAGAGGAAGCCATTATTGGTTTGAAGAGAAAACTGAACCTAAAGAAAGGTCTAGAGACCTACAAGACTGACTCCAACTAATAACTTGTGCAACCATGGAAAGGCTACCATAAGTGCCCTTCCCTGATAATGAGATCATCAACTAAATTATCTACCATCATGGAACCCTCATCTAGTACCTATAGCAAACAGAAGCAAACCCCATAACTAAACACTGAGTCGAACTAGAATCCAGATGCAGAGAGAGGGGACAAGACCAGGTTGCAGAAACATACAAAGACAGCGGACCTGAACAAGGAGGAGCTAATGCCCCCCCCCGAGACTGATAGCTGGGAATCCAGCAAGGTACTGACTCAGACCACCTGAATATGGGTTTCAGCTAGAAGGACTGTGCGGTCTGGGGGGGGGCCACAGACTGTAGAAACAGGATCTATTCCTGGTTCACAAAAGGACATTCTGGACACATCCCCCATGGAAAGATACCCACTTAACCTAGAGACAGGAGAGAAGTTCTAATCCCTACTTCAAATGACTTGACAGATTTACATGACCCAATCTGGATAGTATAACCCTGCAAGTGGAATGGGGTGGAGGGATGGGAGAGGAGGGTGGCCAGGGTACATGTTACAGGGGAAAGAGGTTAAGAGGAAGGGAGGGAGAGAGGGAGGGAGGGAGGGGAAACTGGGATCGACATGTAAAATTTTTAAATTAAATTATCAATAAAATAGAAAGAAAGAAAATGTTGGGAGAATACCAAACTGTAAAAAAAAAAAAAAAAGAGCTTAAATTTGAGCAAGTTACCATGCCTCTCAGAGTCCCTGTATACCCATTTAAAAATGGAAGAAGCATATGTCCTCACGTTTTCTCTTTGTGAGGATTTAAAGAGACAACCCCTATAAAAATATCAAGGAAAGTCATGAAAGACAGTGTAGTACTCATAAACAAATGCTAAAGGGAAAAATAAACTCTACCATAGAATCTTCAGACAAAGCTCCCTATAGAAAAACTCCTCTGCATTAGAGAGACACTTAGAGTCAAAGACGAAGAAATATAGAAGAAAAAGGCATCTTTTGCCACTTTGTCTGACTTAGCAGCTAACCAATCCTCAGACAAAGGCTCCTGTGTCTTCAGCAACCAAGCTGAAAACTGGGAACCTGCTGTTGTGGAGCTCATGAAGAATGTTTGCTGTCAGCACTGTGAGTATTTACCTGTCTGTGTCTATGACAGCTTGTGGCAAGGGCATTCAGGGGTAAATATTGGTTTTACTATCTAGGACTATATCTGTAATTATAAAGCCGGGATTCCACATACCTTCAATGAGCAGTTTAACTAATCATGAAGCCTCTTAAAAAGTCAAGGTTTCTTTTATTTTAAATAGCTATCATATGAGCTCATAATTTATTTGAGAAGGAAGATTCTTCTCCACTATCCCTGCACCTGTGTCTAATTGACTGAGTAATTTTTACCCAAGGACAGCTTAAATGTTAACTAATTTACCACTGGTCAAGAAGGGCGAAAGAACATTTTAGTCTTATGTATCTACTTTAGGCTTCTTTGTCTACTTGGTGATGGGGAACACAAGATCCCATCATAATACATCACATTCCCTTTTAGTGACTTATCAGAAAAATGGGTTCCTGATGATCAATGAGCTGTTCCAAAGATGGGGCCAGGGTCTTTCATCTTTGGTTAATTAAAAAGTTCTAACAATCATGCTGTAAGAAGGTGGGGTAGGCTAATGAACATACACATGCAACTTAAGTGGAGACATAGACTAAGAATCACAAAACATTGCACCATCCAGGTGCCTTCAAGTAGGGAAGAAGTAAATATTTATCCCAGATGATAGTAGGCCAATGTGGTCATGATGAGCTTCCTCTGTCTGCTCTAGTGTGTTTGGTGATGGATCACTGACAGAGTTGTATTAAGGAGCTAGAGAGAGAATGAGAAGGCAGCAGCACTGAGAATAGTGAAGGGCTTTACACAACCCCATGAGCGAAAGGTGGACATATGCTGTCAAACTGTTCCACCCAATTCAAAGAAAGTAAAATACTTGAGATAAATTAATAAATAAATAACACTTTGATGAGATTATTGTGTAGTTCAGATGATAGAGTATTTATCCGGCATGCTTAAAATCCTGGTTTCAATTCTCAACACTCAGTATTTCATGAACAAAGCATGGTGGTGCATGCCTGAAATCCCAACACGTAGGAAGTGAAAACAGAAAAATCATAAAGCAAATGTCACCCTCAGCTACATCATTAGTACCAAGCCAGACTAGTATACATGAAATCTGATCTCAAAAAACAAAGAAACTCTTATATTAGAGGGAGCCATTACAAGTTTAAAGACAAACTTGGCATTCCAGAGACATACAGTGAAGACCCCACCTAACAATCTAAGCAATAGTAGAGAGTCTACCTTAAACGTCCATCCCCAATAATGAGATTGATGACTACCTTATATGCCATCTTAGAGCCTTCATCCAGTAGCTGATAAAAGCAGAAGCAGACACACACAGCTAAACCCTGAGCCGAACAACTGAAATCCAGTTGCAGAAAGGGAGGACTGATAGGAAAAGGGGTCAAGAACAGGCTGGAGAAAACCATAGAAATAGCTGACCTGAACAAGGGGGAGCTCGTGGACCTCAGTCTGATAGCTGGGAAACCAGCATGAGACTGACCCAGACCCCCTGAACATGGGTGTCAGTTAGGAGACCTGGGCAATCTATGGGTCTCTGGTAGTGGATCAGTATTTACCCATAGTATACAAATGGACTTAGGGAGTCCATTCCACATAGAAGGATGATCTCTCAGTCTAGACATATAGGGGAGTACATATAGGGGAGTGCTCCAAACGATATGACAGATTTTGAAGATCTCCCATGGAAGGCCTCACCCTCCCTGTAAGAGAAGGGGTTAGGTTATAATGCATTGATTGAAATTTAAATAACTTATTTTTCATAAATTATAGAACATAACTAATAATTTAATCATCAACAAAATACTTTAATCTATTCCTGTGATTTTCCAAGTAGCACCAATAGCTCAGAGGGATTTTTATGTATAAAGTAGCAATTTTTGTTATAGCATTTTTATATACACTTTTCTTTGATTGTCCTCTTTGCTCCCTTCCTTTATTTCTGTGTGTGGTTGTTCCCCCATGCCCTGGTAATCTTTCCCACTCATCACATGTGTTTTGTTAATTATTCTTCCTAAACTTTGCTCTTCTTCTGTCATGAGCCCCTTTCTAGTTTTATGCCCTCCATCCACATACACTTACACAAAAGTAAATACATAAAAGAAGCTATGATGCACACATGAGAGAAAAATGTGATATTTGTCCTACTGGTCTGGGATCATCTCACTTAACAGTTTCCAGTTATTTTCTTCATTCTTATTTCATTATTTACAGACCAAAAAAAAAAAAAAAAAAACCATTGTGCATATAACCACATTTTCATTACCTATGGATGTACATCAAAGTTAATTACATTCTTTGCATTTGTGAAAGAATAATTTTTAATATGAATATACAAATAGGATATAGAGACCCTGATCATTGAGGGCTGTATACACTTTCTGAGATATTTATTGACTGTGTACATTTTTTATTTTGGGAACTCTCTGCTCAGTTCTTTGGCCATTGTACAGGTCAGCAATCTGTGGTATTAGTCTGGGTGTTTAATATTTTCAGTTCTTTACATATTCTAGGTATAATACCTATCTGAATTATTTCTACCAAGGTTGTTCTCCTTTTCTGTAGCCTATTTGTTCATTCTACTTATAGATTGCTATCCACAGCATCTTAAATTCACATATCCCCCTTATCAAATATTGAGCCCATTTTCTCTGAAACTGAGACAGAAGATTTTACTATCTTTAATTATTCAAATATCTTGTCTAAGCTTTCCTAAAGCAGCTTTTGTGTTTGGAGCTTTATATCCAGGTCTGTGATTCACATTGTACTCATTCTTATTCAAGGTGAGAGATGCATATCTTGTGCTACTGTTCTCTGGATAAATATCCAGTTTTGCCATTGACATTTATTGAATAATCTTTTTTACAGATGTTCATTTTTTTCAGATGTCAATAATAATATAGTAGTACCCATGTGAGTTTATTTCTACCAATTGAAACTTCTAATAATCTACTGGTCACAGTGAATTAAAACTAGAAATCCACAGCAAGATGGTTTAGGAACACATGGAGATTGGCACCACAATATTGAATGACAAAGAAGGAATTTAACACTTGCTAAAACTGAATGAAAGTTAAAACACAGCCAGCAGTATTTGTGGAATACAAATGAAGCAGTTCTATCTCAATATCTTAAGAGTACACACTAACCAAGCAAATGAAGACCTGAACATAAGAACATTAGTCTTTGAAGAAAGAAATTGGAGAAAACATCAGAGGATGGAAAGATCCCCTATGCTTTTCAATAAGTAGGATTAACAGTAAAAATGACTTCTTACCAAAAGGAATCTACAGATTCAATGCAATCAACATCAAAATACCAACATAATTCTCTACAGAACTTCAAAAAACAGTACTCAACATTATATGAAAAAAATAGTCAAGAATAGATAAAACAATCTTATAAAATAAAAGAATTTGTAGATAGAGTTTCTGTCCTGTCACATTCCACAGCTCTTTAGTCCCAAAGAAACATGCAGAGGCTTATATTAATTAAAAAACTGTTTGGCCAATGGCTAAGACTTCTTATTGGTTCTCTTTCAATTATTAACCCATTTCATTAATCTGTGTATCTCCTCATTGTCTTAGCTTACAGATGATGCCCATCCCTCTAGTTGCCTCAGTATCTACATGTAGTCTCCCTTGCTACTCTCTGTGTTCCTCTTCCCAAAATGCTCCTAGTCAGGTAGCCCCACCTATACTTCCTGCCTTGCTACATCCTGGCTGTCTTTGCCCAAAAACAGCTTTATTCATCAACCAATAATAGAAACATGTTCACAGCATAAAGAAGGGCATTCCCCATCAAGAACTTCCTGAGAAATCACCTTCCCTGATTTCAAGCTCTACTAGTGAATGACAGTAATAAAAACAACATCGCATTGACATGAAACAGACAGATGCATCAATAATCTACACACCTATGGATAATTGATTTTTGACAAAGAAGCCAAAATTATATAATGGCAAAAAGAGCATATTCAATAAATAGTGATGGTGAAAATGGATGTAGGCATGCAGAAGTATAAAAGCATGAAATGCAAATCCAAGTAAATCAAATAATTCAACATAAATCCTGTTACACTGAAGATGATAGACAAGAAAGTAGGAAGTAGTCTTGAACACATTGGCACAGAATAGTAGTAGAGTACAATAATTAATAAATGGGACCTCATGTAATAAAAAAGTTTCTGTAAGGCAAAGAACACCTTCAATAGGAAAAAAAAGCAGCAGTCTACAGAATTTGAAAAGATCTTCACCTAATGCACATCTGACAAGTGGTTAATTTTCAAAATATATAAAACACTCAAGAAACTATACTTCAAAATGCCAAATACCTCAGGTAAAAAACAATGTACAAATCTAAATAGAGAATTCTTAACAGAAGAATCTCAAATGACTGAAGAGCAGTTAAAAATAATTCTACATCCTTAGCCATAGGAAAAATGCATATCAAAATGACTCTGAGATTCCATCTTGCACTGGGCAGAATGTTTACAATGAAAAACACTAATGACAGGATGTGCTGGAAAGGATGTGGAACAAGTGGAACACTACTCCAGTGCTACTGGGAGTGCAAACTTGTACAGCCACTTTGGAAATCAATATGGTGTTTTTTTTTTCATAAAAGTAGGAATCAATTGACCTCAAAACCTAGCTATAGCACTCTTGGCCATATAACCAAGAAATGTTCAGTCACACCACATGGAAACTTGCTCAACTATGTTCACAGCAAATTTATTTGTCATAGCTGGTAAATGGAAACAGCCTAGAAGCCTCTCAACTGAAGAATGAAAGAATGAATAGAGAAGTGTGGTGCATTTACACCACTGAGTATTACTCAGGTGTTAAAAAGCAATGACATCTCCCTCACTCTTAAAGAAATAAAATGACATCAGGAAATTTTAAGGCAAATGGATGGAACTAGGAAAAATCATACTGTGAGATAATCCACTCCCAGGAAAACAAACTTGGAGTGTAATCATTTATAAGTGAATATTTGTGTAAAGGATAAGCATGTTACAATCTGCAGCCTAGAGATGCTAGGTAACAAAGTCTTAGCAGAGGGGGATGAGGGAAATGCATGGATCTCCCTAGCAAGGGAAAATAGTTATTATTGGTGGAGTGGAGGCAGGTGTGATAGAGAATGTCCTTTTGTATGCTGTGAATATAAGTTTCTCTTATTTATTGATGAATAAATTTATTTCAGCCAATGGACAGGAATTCTGAGCCAAGAGTCAGGGAAAGGAAGAAAGATGACAGAAGCCTTATAGCAACCATGGAAGCAAGGGGCCCGGGCATCAATGGCAATTTAAGGTCATGTGGAGATAAACACAATAATAGAAATGAGTTAATATTTAAGAAAGGGCTAAACAATAAAAAGCCTGAGCTACTGGCTAAAAAATTGTTTACTAAGTCTCAGAGTGCTTATTTCATTAAGTGGTTGTGGGATGCAGTGGGATTAAGATAGATGGGAAAAAAAAACTCCTTCTACACAGGTTGGGATGGGGACATGAGGAATCAGGTTGGGGAATGGCTGGAGAGGGAGAATCCTGAAAGAGATTATTGCAAAAGATCATTTTGGGTTTAGGAAGAAACCAGGTGAAAGAGAAACTTGCAGAAATCTACAAGGATGACTCCAGCTAAGACTCTTAGCCACATATATCCTGAACTGGCCTTCTACAGTGACCAGGCAAAACTTCCAGTGCACGAATTGGGTTAACAACCTAACTACATAAACTTTGATCAACATTCTGTCTGGCTTGTAGGATAGCCAGTGACTGGTCCAGCCTGAGACCCAGGTCATGTAAGTGAGCTCACCCTTGGGCTCTGGAGTGCCAGGACCCAGACTTTGGATGGCACAGAGAACTAGGAGAGAATCAAACATAATGGTAAAAAAAAGAAAATGTCAACATAGTGATGCCTAACAATATTCTGCTATACTCATAGTTTGGTACCTATTTTGTCATTAGAGAGGCTTCATCTAGCAACTGATGGAAATAGACTAACAGTGGGCAGATCTCAGGGAATCCTGCTGAAGAGATGGAGAAAGAATTGTAAGACCCAGAGGTGTCAAGAAAAATGAAAAAAAAGTTCCACAAAAATAACTAAACTGGGCTCATGAAAGCTCACAGAGTTTGGATCAGCAACCAGGGAGCCAGAACAGGACAGACCTAGGCCATCTACCTATATGTGAGAGTAATATAGCTTAGTCTACTTTCAGGACTCGAAACAGTGGGATCAGGGTCTGTCTCAAGTGCTTTGGCTGGGTTTTGGGAATCTATTCCTCATACTGGGTTGCCTAGCCCAGCCTTAATACCGGGAAAGGAGCTTAGCTTACCTCAACTTGATATGTCATGCTTTGTTAGTATATATGGGAGGCCTTTCCCTTTCTGAATGGAAATAGAGGAGGAGTCAATTAGGGGACTATTGCTGGGGTGGCAGTGGAGAAGTGGGGAGAGGGACTGGGAGAAGAAGAGGGAGGGAAAACTGCAGTCAAGATGTAAAATAAATGTCTAAATTTAATTAATGAAACGATAAGAAGATTTCAAAGGTATATAGCTAAAAATGATCTTAGTAAAAATAAGATTCACTTCAAATAAATAAATTAATGATCCACCTTCACAACACTAAGAAAATGAGAATAGGCTAAAACCAAAATTAGTAAACATAACAACAGTAACAACTACAAACCAATACATAATCTTTGTATATATTTCATGGAAAAAATAAGGTAATTTTTCATATATAACAGTACCTCCCATGCTTACTTTTCTTGCTAGTAATATTACAAAAAAGTGAACATATATATGTTTATCTCTTTTTAGACTATTTTCTAGGCCACCTATTTTTGCTTAAAATTGATTGTCAATAAGCAGCCATGTATGTTCTCTTTGATCAGATTATCTATTTGTATGTCTATATCTACATAGATATATAGATGATAATAGATAGGTAAACAGACAGATATAGATAGATTCACATACAGCAGATGAAAACAAGCTAAAAGAACAATTCTTTATCCAGTTTTTTTTTGTTTTGTATTAAAATATATTCCCCTTTGCAAAATATGTGTAATTTGGAGGACATGCTGCCCAGTGGCCATTTTTCCATGACAACCTCAAGGTGATGTATAGATTTTGATCGTCAAAATCTGTATTCCACAAATTCTTTACCATTTAGCATCAACAAAATTGTTAGTAAGAGAGGGAAAGTAATTGTTCAGCTATTGGATAGCTCTTGCCTGTAAGGTGCCATGTTAGACACTTTGTAATACATATTATATTTTCAAGATTAAACAAACTGAAGCTACATCTTCAGCCATGCCATTGAAAGAGACACAGGTGGCACTCATAGTGATGCAGAAAGATGCATTTTTTCACTTTGGTACAAATTATCAAGAAATTTCCCCAATTTTGTGACTAGGCTCCAGTAATTAACATTTATGAATTGCTATAATTTTATGGCCATTGCAAACTCACAATTTCTAACCTACAATTACAAATTTAAAAAAACCTGAAAACCAAATGTGCCTAACAACCTTCTTGGTAACAAAGCCTAACTTGAACTGGCACTCATATAGTTCTTAAAAAGTCTAATGTTGTAAGGTTTCAGACAGCACTGCAGAGATGACTCAGCATTTAAGAGCTTTTGCTGCTCTTTCAGAAGACTGGGTTTCAGTTTTTAGTATCCACATTTAAAGAATCACTTTTGACAACTCCAGGTCCCTGGTACTTGAAATCACATGTGACATACACATGCACATAAAGATAATTAAATCTTAAAAATATCCCATTGTATTGAATCGGGCCTCATAGTCTGCCTGTTGTCCAACTTAGCATGTATATTGCTGTTGTCCTTGTTCGGTTCATGTTTTGGTAGTCATGTTGGTGAGACATTATGGCAACTAAATAATGCTGAGAGTAGGAGAAATAGTCTTCCTCAGGAAAGAGCACACAGAGTGATTATGCAATACCAAACTGTAAACCTTGAAAACATACATGCAAGTAACCTAACACACACTGAGAAATTCTACTCAGTTATTTATATGTATATGCATATGTATAAATGTATGTAATAACTAGTAAGAAAGAAGAGACCATAAATTTGAAAAAATAATGGAGGGCTAAATGGGCTTGTAGGGAAGAAAGAGAAGGGGTAATTATTTTAATTATATTATAATCTCAAAAAACTCAAAATTAATAAAAAAAATTTTATATAGAAAAGTTAATATTTGTGCCCCACATCTGTTAGAGCTGAATGTAATATGTAATTTACTTTTCTAAAATCTGAAAAATTCTGAAATAAATAAATAATAATAGATAGTAGTAAAATAAAAGTATAAATACATAAAATTAAATATATATTCTAAACAGTTATTTTTACTAATATCTCCAGATTTGGAGCCCTATATTGACTGATTTTAAATTACCCAATTTCTCATTTATTTAATAACAATAATCTTAAAGAATGAGAGAACTCAAATAAAATAGTCGATAAGCTCTGCTTTAACTTGTATTATAAAATTACTTGAAACCTAGAAATAATGAATATCCACTCTAGTTATAGGATGATATGTCTCACTGAGTCTCCGTGTTCACAGGAGGCAGAGCCTGAGACCTAGTGACGTCAGCATCATTCTGTGAATGCAATGATGCTGTGCACTGTCAGGAGAGGATCTAGGTTGCTAACTGGGTGGTGGACCCTCCATGGTTAAAAGGAAACTTATTTTTTGAGAGTGAGCTCTCTATCTGAGAAATGACAGTGCTAGTTTAGAAGCCCAGAAATTACAATGCTGTAAAACTTCACTGGGGGGCGAGTGGTCACAGTCGTAAAGAAGAGTTCTAAACAAAAAAAAAATTTTAAAAGCTTTCAACATTCTTAGCAGAACAGAAGCTGATGGTGATTTCTAGGTACTTTTTCACTAGCCTTTTGAAACACAAAATAGATTCTTTTGGAATGGTAACTCCGAAGAGCAATATGGACCTAGATTTTATTTATTCATTCATTTATTTACTTGATAACCCTTCCTGAAATTTCAAAAGCAATTACTTACTGCTGAATAAAATTGATAAAGTGTGAATAACTCTTGTGTGTATCATTGCATTGATACTTACAGACTTTTGGCATTAGCCCTGCGGGTAATGGGTTAAAGGAAGAAGAAAAACCCAAAAGTTGAGTTTATTTCTAACACATATAAAAGCTGGCTAAAGGAACAGATTCTGTGTTCTTTCTAGACTGTAAATTAGAACAATAATATTTTCAAGTAGCCTGGTATTCACCTCTTATAGGCATTATGAGCATATCTTTTGTAGTCAGATATCTACAAGATAAGCTGGAAACCCCCAATTATGGCTCCATCCTATGTTCAGTATGAGTATGCATTGCCTTTTATATATGTCTGTGTGGTTCTTAAACTATGACCAGAAGTGTCAACTGGAAATTTTATATACTCTTATGTTCCATTTGAGGCTCTTTGATTTCAGAACTATGACTTGCTCCCAAGCAATGTGTGGCTGAGCAAAACTTCCATGTAAACAGACATGCTCCGTAGTAAAATCTACTGACTGGTGCTATCGTAATTGATTGCTGTTAAGGGTTTGCATCAGGAAATTACTAGATTTGAGGAGGTATTTGCCAGTTTAGCACTCTTCTTGTATAATAACTCAGAATAGGGTCATTTGAAGCCATCCTCCCTTATGGAATCCTGGCTAAATCCATGAACAAAAATTCTCTGAATGACACATGCATATTTCATGAAGGACCATGATATCCAAAAGCATGCCTGTAGTCAATGTCTCTGAAGGAAAAGCTATTCAATTTGCAAGCTAGCTAGTGACAGTCCTTGTAAATTCTGTAATCCCTACTTTTTAAGTATCCATTATCATTTCTGCCTGTCTTGAGATACCAAATAGCGATGGAAATCACAGTATGATAAAGAGCCTCATGATGCTGGGTCAGGAGAGCAGTCATGTAAAAATTGTGTTACTAAATGTCATGGCAAAGATAGCATTCAAGAAGTCTGGTGGCACAGAGTAATTACCAGGATTTTAAACCTGTGTATAACCTTGTCTTGTCCAAGATTTCTCTTATTTAGCTGACCAACATTCCCCTGTATCTGACAAGGTCCAGAAAAACCTGCATTCCACAGTGAAACAAGCCACTGAGCTTTGGCAGTGCAATGAAGTAGAATTAAGGTAAAGCAAGTACCTGGAGGATAAATGGTGTGGCCTTATCCAGAGCAGAGAGCAGGCTGGGTTCTCAGTTCACCATGAAATCATTCCACCAAGGTCTGCTGCTGCTTGGTGAATGTCAGACTTTCCTTTATTCCACCTGATTTTATTTTGACTTAGAAAAGAAATGAGACAGCCTTTAATGAAGGTGAGAAAAAAAAAGACAAAATCAGGGGGAAGCAGTCACCTTGAAAACTGGAGCAGCTTTGGGCCACTTTCTTTCAGGATATATAAAGTTCCAGTGCCAAAAAGACCTCAACTGTTATCATATCACATAAGAGCAAAGTAACACTTTTAGAATAATGTTACTTCTTGCACAGAAGGTGATGATATATAAAAGCAAAAGCAAAAGTGTGAAATCAGACAGGAGTACTGTAGCTCAAATGTAGGTTCCAAAATAACTTATGTTCAAGAAAATTAAGGTTTTGAAATTTTAGGCTATAAGAATGATCTTGGTTATATGTCAGGATTCTCCAGAGAAATGGAACCAAGGAATTTATCTATGTTGGACTGCAGGGGAAGGTGTGTTAGATAGGCTGACCCACAGTGACCATTTTCAGGCTGAGGAAACCAATGTCCACTAGTACAGAAGCTGGAAGCCTCAGAGTAGAGGCACCAGTGGTTCTGCGAAATTAGGTTGAAAACATCCAGAAGGGAAACTGCAAGTCCAGATATTAAATACTGAAGAAAAAAAAAACTGGAGTCTGGTGTGCATGGGAAATACAATCAGAAAAAAAAGAAAGAAAGAAAAAGGAAGCAAATTCATTTGAAGAAGACTAGAAAATACGACTTACAAAACAAACTTCACTGTTTTTCCACTTATCACTAAAGTAAAGCCTTGGCCTCATAGACATTGCTGCCCACTGTGTTCTGTTTTCTGTTGTGTATGTAGGCCTTCTCTGGACATATTCTCAAAGAAGTAAGACAGAGAAGATTGACATAGGGCACAAATGATGGACACACCCAGAAATGTGCTGTGCTAGATTTATTATTATTATTATTGCTTGGTTGTTTGTTTGCTCTTAGAGGCAAGGTTTCTCTGTGTAGCTTTGGCTCTACTAGACTCTCTGTAGAACAGACCTGCCTCTGACTCATGGTGATCTGCCTGTCTTTGACTGTCAAGTGCTGAGATTAAAGGCATCTGCCACCACCTCCATGCAGTTTGTGATCTCTTGGCATCTTCTATACAATCAAGCTGACAAAAATAAATAGATAGATAGATAGATAGATAGATAGATAGATAGATAGATAGATAGACAGATAGATAGATAAAAGCATTTCCTGGTACATCAAGAGCATTAGATATTCAAAATATGCTGTAAATAAGCTGTAATTATCAGTGTAAAATCATGACCATAATGAGAATTATTTTTTAATTGTGTCATGGATTTTCATAGCTTTAAGTATTTTTTCTAGTACTAACTTGCATATGTATTTTCTCACATGGCTTTCTTCCTTAATTCATTTTCTTCTAGAAAAAATCACAGATCTTGTGTATAAGTTGTTTCCATGTACTTTTAAGAAAAAAAATCCAGATGGTCCTGGACTTTGAACAAAATGGGTAAGGCCTAAAACTAGAGAATACATCTAAAGGAGAAAATCAAGTAAAATTAATACACTAACCAACTTAAACATATATTATTTAGGTAAGTTATTTGGGTAAAATATGTCAGTCAACATGATATAACATGACAAATACAACATATAACATGACAATGTTTTATAGTTCATGAAAAAGTACAAAGTAAATGCTCCAAAATATATACACACAAAGATAAATTATATTCAATTCAAATCATAGCCCTCCTTCTCATCTAGGAGTGATTGTTCCAAAAAATTCACAGTACTGAAATCTACACGTGCATAGGTTCCCTATGATAAAGTGCATACCATATGCATATAGTAGGCATACTCTCTCAAATGATTAAAACTGTTTCTAGATCTCTTATAATACCCAATAAAAATTACTATGTAGGTAGTTGCAATAGTGTATTATTTATAGAATAATTTAAAAACATCTGCATGTGATCATTACACCTCCAATTTTTTTAATATATTTTCCATCAGCATTCAATTAAATCCATGTATTAAATCAAAGGATATTTAAGGAAGAACACACCATAGTTAGTTTATGAAAAATAACTTCAGTGATTAACTTCAGCCTCAGGAAAGTAAAGCTTTCATAATTTAATATTATCTAGTCTGAGATAAAGAGATGTCTTTCTTCCCAGGATTAGTAACATTCCAGTGACACTAAATACACACACACAGACACACACACACACACACACACACACACACACACACATATATGTATATATATATATATATATATATAAATAATACATATTTATGACCTATCTAATGACAATAATATTGTTTTAAATCTACTAGAGATAATAAATAATGTAGTTTATGAGTTTCATAAAACTATCATATTGTATACATTTTATAAAAGATACTAATTATAAACCATATTTAAATATTTATATTTTTAATTATTAGTATTACAATAGTTCACTTTCAAAAGTTATTTTTTATTTTAAAAGAGAATAAACCATACATGTAGTTTTAGCAAAATTTAATTTAATTAGTTTACTTAATATTTAAAACATGAATGTCACAAACAAATCTGATTCCTTGGCTACATAATCACAGTTAGTTTTAAACTATTACTTATTACTTATTGAAACTACAATACTAGTTCATTGCCTACATAATGGTTCCGAAGGCATCAGTAGAAATTCCTTCTCTGTGAACATAAAACCTTAAAGCAATCAAGAACTTTGCAAAGACCTGGAGAGTAAAGATGATCTATCTCTATGTTCATAGAGCTGCTGTTTCAAAAAATATTAAAAAAATCCAACATGTTTTTCAAGCAATAATTCCTAGAAAAAGAAATCAAAGCCTACTTGTGAATCTTTTTTCTTTTATTTTTATTAATAATATAATTTAAAAATTTAAAATGTTGATCCCAGTTTCCTCTCCCTCCCTCCCACCCTTGCTCCCTCACCCTTACCCTCTTTCCCCTGTGACAGGCACCCTAGCCACCCACCCCTCCCATCCCCCATTCCACTTGTAGGGCTATGCTATCCAGGTTGCGTCATGTAAACCTGTCAAGTGATTTGAACAAGGGACTAGGACTTCTCTCCTGTCTCTAGGTTAAGGGGTATCCCGCCTTGGAAGATGTGCCCACAAAGATCTTTTGTGCATGAGGAATGCTTCCTGGTTCTCTCAGATTCCCCATTCCTTCTAGCTGAGACCCATATTCAGGGGTTCTGAATCAGTCCCATGCTGAATACCCAGCTATCAGTCTGGGGGGCCCATTAGCTCCTCCTTGTTCAGGTCAGCTATCTTTGTGTGTTTCTGCAACCTGGTCTTGTCCTCTCTCCCTGCATCTGGATTCTAGTTCCACTCAGTGTTTAGTTATGGGTGTTTGTTTCTGTTTCCTACGGGTACTAGATGAGGGTTCCATGATGGTAGATAATTTAGTTGATGATCTCACTATCAGGGAAGGGCATTTATGGTAGCCTTTCCACAGTTGCTCAAGTTATTAGTTGGAGTCAGTCTTGTAGGTCTCCTTTCTTTAGGTTCAGTTTTCTCTTCAAACCAATAATGGCTCCCTCTTTTATGTTCTCTCTCTCTCTCTCTCTTCTGTCTTCTATTCCGAACCTGACTCAAATTACCTAGTCACACATGCTTTCCTCTCCTCCACTTCTCTTTCTCCTAGTTCTCTCTCCATTCACTGCCCTCCCCACATTTCCAATGTGCTCTGGGGGACTTGTCCCTTCCATCTTTTCTGAGGGTTCATATATGAATCTCTTAGAATACACCTTGTATCTTAGTTCCTCTGGTGGTGTGAATTATAGGCTGGTGATTCTTTGCTCTAGGTCTAAAATCCATATATCAGTGAGAGTACATACCTTGTTCCTCTATTTGTGGCTGGGTTACCTCATTTAGGATGGTTTCTTCAAGTTCCATCCACTTGCCTGCGATTTCAAAACCTCGTTATTTTTTTCTGCAGAGTAGTATCCCATTGTGTAGATGTGCCACATTTTCTTTATCCATTCTTCAGTTGAGGGGCATCTAGGTTGCTTCCACATTCTTGCTATTACAAATAATGCTGCTATGAACATAGTTAAGCACATGTCTTTGTTGCATGGATGTGTATTGACGTTTAATAAGGATCAGGAGAAACAAACAGGCTGAATAGATGTTTATTTAGGGAGAAATAACTCACAACATAGACTAATGAACACCAGCAGGTCCAACCAGATCATTTCCTCTTGGCGTCCCACCAGCAAGAGAATGTTTACTTTAAATCTTGCTAAATGTTAATGAAATAAATTTTGCTGTGATTCTTATTTGATAACTATTGCGTGATATATTTTGCTATGCTAAGGTTAAAACTCTTATTATAGACAGAAAAGAGGAGATGATGGGAGATGTTATTCTGTAAATATGTTTCTCATAGTGGTTAATGAAAAAAGCACTGTCAGCCAATAGGAAAGCAAGATTTGTGGGGCTAGAAGACTAGGAGGAAAGAGGAAGTAGTTAAGAGGAGTCAGCATGGAGAGCATGGAGAAAGAAGCATGCCAGGCCCACTGTTGTGTAATATGAGCCACGTGAAAATACTTAGAGTAACAGAAATGGGTTACTCATTTAAAAAGAGCTAGCCTATAAGAAACAAGTAAGAGGCCAACAGCATTGTATCAAATACAGAGTCTCAGCATGTTATTTGGGGCTGGTGCAGCGGGGGAACCAGGAAGCCAGTGGGGAAATACACTCGCTGCAGATGTGGGTCATTTGGGTATATACCTAAGAGGGGAATTGCTGGGTGCTGTGGTAAACTAATACCCATTTTCCTGAGGAACCACCATACAGATCTCCAAAATGTCTGTACGCACTTGCACTCCCACCATCAGTGGAGGAGTGTCCCCCTTTCTCCACATCCTCTCCATCATAAGTTGTCATTGGTGTTTCTCATTTTAGCCATTCTGGAAGGAGTAAAATGGTATCTCAAAGTTGTTTTGATTTGCATAGCTAAGGATGTTGAGCACTTTCTTAAGTGTCTCTCAGCCTCTTTGATTTCCTCTATTGGGAATTCTTTCTTCAATTCTGTACCCCATTTTTAATAGGGTTATTTGGTGTTTTGTTGACTAGTTTCTTGAGTTCTTTGTATATTTTGGAGATCAGCCCTTTGTCAGCTGTAGGATTGGTAAAACGTTTTTCCCAGTCTGTGGGCTGCCGATTGGTCCTATCCACTTTGTCCTTTGCCTTACAGAACCTTCTGAGTTTGAGGAGGTCCCATTTATTAATTGTTGATCCAGTGTCTGTGCTACTGAAGTTATGTTCAGGAAGGGGTTTCAAGGGTACCTCCTACTTTCTCTTCTAAGAGGTTCAGTGTGGTTGGATTTATGTTGAGGTCTTTGATCCATTTGGAGTTTTGGGCATAGCGATAGACATGGGACCATCTGCAGTCTTTTACACACCATTATCCAATTGTGCCAGTGCCATTTGTTGAAGTTGCTTTCCTCCCTCCATTGTATTCTTTTAGCTGTTTTTTCTAAAATCAGGTGTTCAGAGGTGTGTGGGTTAATATCGGGATTTTCGATTGGATTCTATTGGTGTGCCTGTCTATTTTTGTGCCAATACCAGGTTGTTTTCAGAACTATAGCTCTGTAGTAGAGATTAATGTCAGGCAGGGATGGTGATGCCTCCTGAAGTTCTTTTATTGTACAGGGTTGTTTTGGCTATCCTGGGTCTGTTGTTTTTCCATATGAAGTTGGTTATTATCCTTTCAGGTCAGTGAAGAATTGTGATGGGATTTTAATGGGGATCTCATTGAATCTGTAGATTTCTTTTGGCAAGATTGCCATTTTTATTATATTTATCCTTCCAATCCTAGAGCATGGAAGATCTTTCCATTTTCTGGTATATTCTTTAATTTCTTTCTTTAAAGACACAATGTATAGGTCTTTCACATGTTTGGTAAGCGTTACCCCAAGATATTTTATGTTGTTTGTGGCAATTGTAAAGGGTGTTGTTTCTCTGATTTCTTTCTCAACCTCTTTGTCATCTGAATAAAGTAGAGCTACTGTTTTTTTTTTCTTTTTTTGAGTTTATCTTGTATCCTGCTAGTTTGCTAAATGTGTTCATCAGCAGTAGGAGTTCCCTGGTAGAGTTTATTGGGTCACTTATGTAAACTATCATATCATCTGCACATAGAGACAGTTTGACTTCTTCCTTTCCAAATTGTATTCCCTTTATCTTCTTTTGTTGTCTAGCTTTAGCTAGAACTTCAAGTACAATATTGAAGAGATATGGAGAGGGAGGACAGCCTTGTCTTGTTCCTGATTTTAGAGGAATCGCCTTAAGCTTTTCTCCATTCACTTTTATGATGGCTGTTGGTTTACTGTATATTGTTCTTATTATGTTTAGGTATGTTCCTGTTATCCCTGCTCTCTCCAAGACCTTTATCAGGAAAGAGTGTAGAATTTTGTCAAAGGCTTTTTCAGCATCTAGGGAGATAATCATATAAATTTTCTTTTTCAGTTTGTTTATATGGTGGATCATGGTGATAGCTTTTAATATGTTAAACCATCCCTGCAACCCAGGGATGAAGTCTACTTGGTCATGGTGGATAATTTCTCTGATAGTCAGTCATATTAGAGAATTAACAGCACCACTGAAAGCCTTATAACAAAAAGAAGCAAACTCACCCTGGAGGAGTAGACACTTGGAAATAATCAATTTGAGGGCTGAAATCTATAAAATAGAAACCAGGTAAACAATACAAAAAAATTCAATGCAACAAAGAGTTGGTTCTTCGAGAAAATCAACAAGATAGACAAACCCTTTTCCAACCTAACAAAAATCAGAGAGAGATCATGCAAATTAACAAAATCAGAAACGAAAAGGAGGACATAAAAATGGACTTAGAGGAAATCCAGACAACTTTCAGGTCATACTTTGAAAACCTGTACTTCACAAAATGTGAAAATTTAAAGGAAATGGACAAATTTCTGGATAACTATCACTTACCAAAATTAAATCAAGAACAGACAAACAACTTAAATAGACCTATAACCTCCAATAAAATAGAAGCAGTCATCAAAAGCCTTCCAACCAAAAAAAAAAAAAAAAAAAAAAAAAAGCCCTGGGCCAAGTTCTACCAGAAATTTAAGGAAGAGCTAATTCCAATACTCCTCAAATTATTCCACACAATATAAACAGAATGTTCATTACCAAACTCTTTCTATGAGACCACAATCACCTTGGTACCCAAGCCTCACACAATACAACTAACAAAGAAAACTACAGGCCAATATCCCTGATGAACATCGATGCAAAATTACTCAATAAAATACTGGCAAACCTACTTGTTAACCTTAAAGAAGTGTCAAATTTTGAAAATTGCATAATTCTGAAATACTTTCTTCCCTATAGCATGGTACAAGGTTTGTTTATGGGGGGTATTGCACAGTTGTGTTTTCTTACTAGGTTTATGCATTTAAAATGATTAAAATGTTTCTATAATATTTTCCAGAACTATTCTGTATTTCTAGACAATGTGTATGGATTCTGAGAAGCACCAATCTTATTACTGAGGAGAAGATATGTTCTTCTAGTCTTGTAAACTCTTTCTGATTCAATAATCTTCTTTCAAGGTGTACCAAAAAGCAATGCAATAAGAAAAGCTATTTATTCATTTTTTATAGCTAGTTACAAAAGAGCATATGATCACTATAGGACCCCCAATCTGATGATCACTCTCTAGCAGAAGGCCTTGTCTTAGTTTCTATACTGCTATACCTTTAGTTAACATCCTTCTTTGCTCTATTGACAAAATAGCATACACTGTAAGGAAATTCATACTGCAAAAGAGACTGGAAATCTTCAGTTGGGTAACAAACATCCTCTTGCCAGATCTGACCTCCTCAATTTCATGTTTAAGCTTCCTTAAGACAGTGCTGTAATCATATAGTAATTAAAGTAATGATGACTACTGTCTGCTTCATGTACCATGCATTTTGTTATTTTCATATATTCATGCTTCTGAAATCCATAATTTGATTTTAGCTTCCAAAGTATTCCTTAGGATAACAGACAGAACCTCATCACCAGTTTGTATAAAAAAGAGAATTTAGTTCTGGATGAGATGGGAGATGTTATTCTGTATATATGTTTCTCATACTGGTTAATAAATCCCTGTGGCCAATAGTAAACAAGATAGGCAGGGCTAAGAGACTAGGAGAAGGAAAGAGGAAGTGGGAAGGAGGAGTCGAGATGTAGCCCAGGGAAGAAGCAGGACGCCTGCCGTGGCTCCCTGATAAGACGACCACGTGGAAATACTTAGATAAGTAGAAATGGGTTAATAATTAAGACAGAGCTAGCCCATAAACAATAATGGTAACTGGCCAACAGGATTGTATCAAATACAGAGTCTCTGAGTGTTATTTGGGGTACACGTGGTTGTGGGACCATGGTGGCAGGACCCGCTGTGGCCGGCAGGAATAACCTGCCGTAACATGGATGGAATTTAGTTCTGGATGGAATTCAGTTCTGGGTGAAGACTATAGATTCAAATATCTATGGAGACACAGAGGCAAATATGCAGCAATGCCAACTAAAAGAACGGAGGACACAGTATAACTCAGAGAGCTGGAGAATTTGTAAAAACATAGGAAAATGTAGTAACTTTGTTAAATAAAGTTATATGTTTGACTGCATGAATATATATATATATATATATATATATATATATATACATACACACATACATACATACACTTAACTCATTAAATACAGGTCTCGTTTACATTAAAATAGGTGAATAGATACTGTTCAACCTGGATACAATTTTCATAGATGATATATAGATGATCTATATGCCACAGAGCACTATAATAAATAATAATTTTCATTTTTTGTGCATAAACATTATTCACTGAACAAGCAAGATGTTTCAGTGTGTTAAGACCAATCCTGACAAAGTGAGTTCTATCTTGGGAATCTGTATGGTGTGAGGAAAGAAATGATTTCCCTAATCTGATGACCTTGACACATATGCCAAAACATGCATGCACCTACACACACACACACACACACACACACACACACACACACACACACGCATGCACTCAATATAAATTAATTAGTTAATTAATATAGTGAAATTGTTTTTACATATTGAAGATCCAATAAAGCTTAATGTGTACTGAAGACTCCAAAGTGCTTTGATCTCTATGGGTTATAATTGTTGATATTTTATGATTCTAAAATATAAGCCGAACCTGTATATATCTAAGATGAATAATCAAGACACTTCAATATAAACAGAAATAACATCTTTTTTAAGTAACAATATTTTCCAAAACAAAACCAAGGAAAAACTTCATGGCTTATATTTTTGAAAGTACCATTAAAATTTGTTTTAATATAAAATAGGCAGATTTTCACATTTGCTTCTATATATTCTGAATTTTGTTTGTTTATTTGATTGAAATATATGGAAAAATTGTTCTCATACAATAGTTGATAAAAGGCAGACTTACTGACCCCTGAACACATTCTTGGACCCCTTGCACATTCTTCATAGCTCTGTCACAAGACCAGGTGTACCTATAACCATTCTATTGTGATTGATACTCTGATATTTCACAGTTGCTGCTGCTTAACTTTTGTCATTGTCCACATGAGAATCACAGGATCTCTAGGTGCACAAGTGCTTCTGTCTCTTCATACCTGTCTAATTGTAGAGCTGCAAAGAGTAAAGTAGAATGTGGATTTGCATACCTTGTAGATAGAATGCTTCTGTACCCCACACTCCGACTTCAATGATAATAGCTCTGCTAAAGTGAAGATGTAAGAAAATGAGCAGCCAAAGGATGACAGCTTAAATGCATATTGCAGTGAAAGCAATTACAGTCTTTTATCATCAAAATCCATCGCTCTGTTAAAGATGATGGAGCAAGTCTATGAATATAGTACAGAAGAGTTGGCTACCATGTCAAAAGTCAGGCAAGCTTATAGTCTTACTCTTTCAGTTAAGGCTTTATTATGACAGCCACAATTACATGCTTTCTAGGTCTCAGTCAAGGCTGTAAGCCTTCCTATAAAGATGAGTGCAAAGAAAATTCAAAGGTACTCAGAAACTGCAATAGCTTGATTCAATTCCTTTCCATCTGAACAGATCATGTTTGACACAGAAATAGGGTATCAATCTACTTCCAGACCACACACATGCACACATGCACACACACACACACACACACACACACACACACACACACACACACACCTACACACATACACATCTAATACACAAACACATATACACACATACACTTCTCACACTTAAACAATATTCAGAACTTTTATCTTAGCCTGAAATGTCAATTCCTTAAAATAAAAACTGTCTCTAGATGTTACTCTTTAAGTTTTAGAGAGCAAGGATTTGCCAGCAATTCAACAAAGTGTATTTGTCACTGTCAAACCTGTTTACATGAACCAAATAGCAATGTTACTGCAGAAGAGCTGACATTTTTATTTGCCCTCCTTCTATTCCTGCTTTACACACTGGGTCTATAATACTAAGCATGCCTTTCTTCTGGATTAAAGGAAATTTTTTGTCTTCTTGTGCCAAACAAAGTGTGTGAAATTTAATTATATCTCCCAACTGTCAGACTCCTGGTTCTATAATGGGTAGAATGTGCTTGTGCACAGAGGTAGGTAATAAGACGCAGACTTGGAAAAGATTATGCATTTTTCTTTGTTTAGCTGGGCTGATACTACACATTTTTATTTAATTACCTTTGTGTTTCATTCTAAATATATACAGAATAGCAAATAGCTCATTTATGCAGATTGGCATGAACTACAAAATAAAGGTTATTAATTTGTTATGTCTGATAGGGAAAATTCTCAGAAAGTTTGGGTGATGTGTAAAATTAGAGTATCAAGGGTTTAGGCAGGAGGCTTTCAGCAGGTGGGTTGAGGTTTGCTAAAATATTCTAATATGAGGGCCAAAAGTAAATAAACTGGCTCACATACACCTTCCTCTCATGGCTCTCTATTCTTCAAGAAATGTTCTTCCCAAAAATTCTCTCTCAAAAGCTCTTATTAAGATTTTTCCTTAAAAGTTCCTTAAATGCCTTTCCCTGAAAATGAGATTGATAACTAACGTATGTGCCATCCTAGAGCCCTCATCTAGTAGCTGTTGGAAACAAAAGCAGACACCCGCAGCTAAACACTAAGCCAAACTTCTGGAATACATTTGAAGAGAGGGAGGAGTGATAAGAAAAGGGGTTAAGACCAGGGTAGAGAAACCCACACAGACAGCTGACCTGAACAAGGGGGAGCTCATGGACCCCCAACTGGCAGCTAGGAAACCAGCATTAGACCAATTCAGACTCCCTGAACATGGGTCTCAGATAGAAGGCCTAGGCAGTCTATGGGACCTCTGACAGTGAAACCAGTATGTATCTCTGGTGCAGAGAAGGGCTTTAGAAACACATTCCCCATGGAGGGATACTCCCTTAGCCTGGAGACAGAAGGGAGGGAATAGATCCTACTCCAAATGACTTGACAGATTTTGATGATTCGTCTTGGAAGATCTCACCCTCCCTGTGGAGTGGGTGGGTAATGGGATGGGAGGGGAGGGAGCATGGGAGGGAGGTAGATGGAACTGGGAGATTGATATGTAAGAATATTAAAATATATTTAAATTAATTTTTTAAAGAAAGGTCTCTCCAATAATTCTCCCTCCATAAACTCTTTCCCTGTTTAAGCTCTTAAAGTTCTCTTTCAGAAGTTCTCCTTAAAACTTCTCCTAGAATTCTTTCTAAAATTTCTCTAAAAGTTCCTTCTTCTAAAATGTCTCTCTGTCCCACAGGGCTTTTAATTTTTATACCCACAGGTACATTTAACAACTCTCTGAGAATAGAGTACACATATCTCTCAGAGCCAGGAGGTTCATAGGGTCTTGAGAAAAGCAGGTGCCACAATCTGTCCCCCTGGTGGTGACTTGCAAAATGTCCTGGAACACTTAAGTCTCAGGAGGGACTTTACTGGTGTTGTTAACTGATTGAAGGGGGCTACTCAGTGATATATCAAAGGGGAAAACTAAGGTTATGTAGTGTGAAATCAGGAGGCTGCAGCTCCTATTGCTGATGCCCAGGTGAGAAGGAATTAATTTATCTGGGGCCAATTGGAGAATACAAGTATCCCAATATATATTCCACATGCAGCCAATTTCATAGTAACACATATTCTGGGGTTGACACATAAAATATTACTTGGGTACTTCCATAAGAAATGATAGAGGCTGACAACATCGATGTATGATCCAGTATTTCCCTGTAGTTTTATACTACCTGTAATAATTACCCAAAACATTCAAAATACATTTGTCAAACATAAAATTTGATGGTTTTCCTTAATGTATACAAAATAACAATTTTTAAACTCAAGAAGAGGTATGAGAATTCATTATAATTTTAGATGAATCTGTGTTTAACATAAATTACAAACATAAATCTATACAGAAATAATACTTGGTATTACATTATTTTTGAAAGAGAATAATTTTAGTTCACTCTTGTGAACTCTAATCTTGTACACTCTATATCTTGAACTTTAATTTACTTCAAGTAAACTAGACATTCCTAATAATTTGCTTTTTTATGAAGTAATTTAACAGTTTTGAGGTTAGTATCTGTGATGCCCAATGAGTTACTTATGCTACTAAGTAGATATTTATTTGACTTCAGATAATAATAATAGATTGAGCAACTGCAATGTGTTTATGGCAGAGAAATTCTGTTGCATTCATTGTTTTGGTCTATTTACATTTTTTCTTTGCCATTGTCAGGTAAAATACAGAAGGTGCATTTAAATTACAATTTATTGAGAATCATCTTTCAGTATGTATATCCCTATCATATTTTCATTTGCTACACTAAACAACTCTATTTTGGAAACTATCTTGATGGAAAATTCAAAGAACTCTCACAATGCTACAACATTACTGATGGTTCTAAAACCTCAGTATTCAATTGTGGAAATACAAAATCAAGTAAATACAGTTGTTATCAGAACCTTCAATTTATTAAAAAATGGGGTCTGATGGAGTTTAACTGAATTAATTCTACAATGCTTAGAAAGATCATATTAGTCATGAACCTTGGTGCTAGTGAACAGAATCCACCCTACTTAGCTAACTATGCAGAGCAAAAATACAAAGATATCTTTAAAGTAAACCCTCAGGACTCAGAGGCTTTGATACTTTGAAACCAGGAACAGTCCTCAAATCCATCATTGTATCCATCCTGTGAAGTCTGCAGTGGCACTGTCACTGAGAAGAGCAGCCTGTAAGGCTAACACCAGCACAAGACATCCCTGCACATATGGCCATAGATACCTCTGAAAGTGCCTTTTTCCTGCTACCCCTTCCTTCTTTCAAAAGAAAGATGAATTATGTACACAGCTTCCTTCTATACCGTATGCATCTCTAAACTGAAAACTCCTGCTATATCCAAGTGTTATTGCTAAGATCCTATTCCTATGTCTGAACTCAGAGGAAGCCTAGCACAGTGAGTACTTGTCTGTTATGCTACACAAGCATATTTTACACTGTGGGAAATCCTCACAGGAAAGGTGTACAGTAAAATTCAGTAAACTGAGAAAGGAAGACCTTAGAGACGTTTCAGTGCTGTTAGACTTCTGGACAAAATCATTGTGCTCAATGTCACAATAGCAGATCATACTTATTGAACCACATACTAGAAAAGACCAGCTATCAAACCAAGCTCTTAGAGACATTTCATTTTTTCTCAAATCCTCAGAAAGATCTTGATATTTTACTACTACACAATGAATTCTTATCTGTATAGTGCCAGCTAAATATTTCAGATTACTATCCATTCTATCCCAACAGTGTCAAATAACCCATGTTCAGAAGTAACTCCTGGGTACCTAAATATTACTTCTATAAAGAAAAAGAGTATTCTGGCCTAGAAAATGTCTAATTATTATACATTCTAATATGTCATGCATGTTATTTGCTTTTCAGGTAGTATCAGGAACACAATTTTAATAATTGATAGTTGGAAACTTTATTAAGAAATTAGAAATAAAATATAAATTTTAGATATAAGGCTAGGGATTTTCTTTTTATAAAATCTAATCTTAAAGCTTCTGTAGTTTTACTGATATTGAAAGGGCCATAGGTAGGTTATAAGAACAGAGACAAAGGACACTTTTATTTATTTTTAAAGACAAAAAATATCCCCAAAGAAGCAAGCAAAGACTTCCTGCTTTCTGTAAAATCCACCTAGTCACCTACCACTTGTCCTCTACAAGTTGCTTTCCATTCTCTCTATGCCGAGGTGAAGTGTGTTGGTTAAATGATATCATTATTTAAAGCAGATCCATGGACTTCAAAGAGCCACCTGTTGACAAAATACCCAAAGCTCTCATTTTATGAGGAATAAGATATAGTTTATAGTGGAGCCATTTTGAGTGAACATAGCTTTGGCACAAACATTTAGATTACCGCTGTTTCCATCTTCCAACATGGAAGTAGTTATATGAAGTTGTATACATCTGCATAACAAAGAAATTAATAAATCAAGTCATCAAAAAACACATTAGTGCGTTCATTAAAAGTGCAGGCACATCAAGATGGAGTAAGATTTTTCTACAGACCATCCCTATCTGGGAATTATTGGGTTTGGGGATCGAAGAATAGAACCATCTGCTTAACAGATTCTATTAAGGTTAAGGATTT
The DNA here is from genome assembly GCA_030556225.1 of Cricetiscus sungorus. Taxonomy (NCBI): domain Eukaryota; kingdom Metazoa; phylum Chordata; class Mammalia; order Rodentia; family Cricetidae; genus Cricetiscus; species Cricetiscus sungorus. The sequence goes on from JANBXA010000600.1 coordinate 40,100,644, forward strand.
TAATCATTAGTCACAAGATGCTAGTTCTAGCACACCAAATGGATGACTCTTCTAGACCAGCCCTAAATAGAGTAATTACACTCTGAACCTACACTATCCCAACCTCTCCACAGTGCTACTGTTGTAATCAATCTACCAGTCTCTTCAGACATAGGTTCTCTCCTGTAATTATCTTTCACACATATATGTATTTTGTTGAATACTAAAACCATATCAAGAAATAAATGTGTTTGAGGAATTATTAACCAAATGGCTCTGAAAAAACATGTACATTTTTCTTCAATGTGTCTTAATTTCTAGCATAAAATACAGAGTAGAGTAGCCCTTGTCACAAAAATATACTCAAATTCACTGTTATTTAAGGAGAATTCCAAGTTTTCTTCATAGCCATATTTCCCTGATTTTGATTTGGATATAAAAAGTAGAATAGTTGTGTTCTATATTTTTTGAGGTAGGCAAAGTTTGTCTAGGAATAAAAGAAAAAGGTTCATTACTTAGCTCACTTATTGAACTATGTCTTTTAGTATCTCTTATTCAGTGGAGAACATCCACCCAATTCCTCCCACATAATTGTATATTTTAACTGCATTTCTAGTCTAGTTCATGCACAGTTGTAAGTTAATACTGCAACACATAAGCATTCCCTATAAAACATTGAGAGCTGTCATGTTTTTTTCCTTTTTCGATTACAAAATAGAATTTTAAAAATTATTTTACATATTTTAAAATTCATTTGAAACATGCAATCATTTATGACAAGTAAGTTCAAGAAATTTCAAAAAAGTAATTTTTAATCCTCAAGACAGTCTTTAATTAAAATATTTTAAGTAAGTCTTGATGACAGAAAACGTTTTAACAAAATCTCCAGTCTTATTTTATTCTTTAGAATATTCAATTATTCTTAACACAGCATTTTATGGACATGTTTATTTTTACTTATTTATTTTACTTCTGAGATTGAAGCATAATTACTACATCCCCCCCTTTCTTTCCTCCTTTCAAATCCTCCCATACATCTCTTCTTTCTCTCTTTTAATGTTATGGCCACTTGTGATCATTGCTATACACACACACATGCACACACACACACACACACACACACACACACACACACACACACACACACACACACACACACACATTCACACACACACATTTTTAAATACAAATAGTTTACTCAGTATAATTTTATTGTATGTATATTTTCCGGGCTGATAATTTGGCATTAGATAACCAGTTGATGTGTAAGTCCTAGCAAAAAAACAATTACTCCATTCTCAGAATTTCTTCATTACCTGCAGCTTTGTTTTGGTTTTTTGTAGTTTATTATTAATTGATTAATTTTTTAAAAATATTGATCCCAGTTCCCTCTCCCTCCCTCACTTCCACCCTTGCTCCCTCCTTCCCTCTACCCCTCTCTTCCCCACTCACATGCAACAAGACCACCCTCCCCTCTCATCACTCCCCCCCACACTCCACATGTAGGGGTGATGCCATCCAGGAGGGGTCATCTAAATCTGCCAAGTCATTTGAAGTAGGGACTAGGACTTCTCTCTCTATGTTAAGGGAGTATCCTTACATGGGCCATGTGCCTGCAAGGTCCTTTGTGCACAAGGAATACATCCTGGTTCCACTGTCTGAGATCCCTTAGAACTCTTCAAGCCTTCTAGCTGAGTCCCATGTTCAGGGAGTCTGAGTCAGTCCCATGCTAGATTCCCAGCTATCAGTCTGGGGGCCAGATTGCTCCTCTTTATTCAGGTCTACAGTTTCTATGTGTTTATTCAGCATGGTCTTGTCCTCCCTCTCTGCATCTGGATTCTAGTTTGGCTCAGTGTTTACTTGTGGGTGTTTGCTTCTGTTTCCCACAGGTACAAGATGAAGGCTCATGATGGTGGATAAGTTAGTTGTTGATCTCATTATCAGGGAAGGGCATTTATGGTAGCCTGTCCACTGTTGCTCAATTTGTTAGTTGGAGTCAGTCTTCTAGGTATCTAAACATTTCTTTAGGTTCAGTTATCTCTTCAATCCTATAATGGCTCCCTCTTTTATATCTCTCCCTCCGTCCCTCCTTCCCTCCCTCCCTGGTTTCCTCCCTCCATCCTTCTCTCTCTCTCTCTCTCTCTCTCTCTCTCTCTCTCTCTCTCTCTCTCTCTCTCTCTCTCTCTCTCTCTCTCTCTCCCCTCTCTCTCCTTTCGACTATCCCTCCCCTGATGAAATTTTCCTAGTTCCATGTGCTTTCCTCTTCTCCCCTTCTCTTTTTCCTAGTTCCCCCTTCATTCACTGCCCCCTCCCACTCCTCGTGTGCTTTGGAGAACTTGTCCCTTCCACCTTCTGTGAGGGACCTTGTATGAATCTCTTACAATACACCTTGTATCCTAGTTACTCTGGGAGTGTGAATTATAAGCTGGTGATCCTTTGCTCTAGGTCTAAAATCCATATATAAGTGAGTACATACCATGTTCCTTTTTGTGACTGGGTTACCTCATTCGGGATGGTTTCTTCAAGTTCCATCCATTTGCCTGCAAATTTCAAGATTGCATTGTTTTTTTTCTGCTGAGTAGTATCCCATTGTGTAGATGTGCCAAATTTTCTTTATCCATTTTTCAGTTGAGGGCATTTAGGTTGCTTCAAGGTTCTTGCTATTACAAATAATGCTGCTATGAACATAGCTGAACACATGCCTTTGTTGCATGGATGTGGAACATTTGGGTATATGCCTAAGAGGGAGATTGTCGGGTCCTGTGGTAGACTGATTCACATTTTCCTGAGGAACCCCATGCTGATCTCCAAAATGGCTATAAAAGTTTGCACTCCCACCAGCAGTGGAGGAGTGTTCCCCTTTCTCCACATCCTCTCTAATATAAGCTGTCTTTGGTGTTTCTAATTTTAGCCATTCTGGCAGGAGTAAGATGGTATCTCAAAGTTGTTTTGATTTTCATTCCCCTGATAGCTAAAGATGTTGAGTACTTTCTTAAGTGCCTTTCAGCCTTGTTTTATTTCCTCTATTGAGAATTTTTCTTCAGTTCTGTACCCCATTTTTCAAAATGTTTATTTGGTGTTTTGTTGACTAGTTTCTTGAGTTCTTTGTATATTTTGGAGATCAGCCCTTTGTCAGATGTAGAATTGGTGAAAATCTTTTCTCAGTCTGTGGACTGCTGTTTGGTCTTGTCAACTGTGTCCTTTGCCTCACAGAAGCTTCTAAGTTTGAGGAGGTCCCATTTATTAACTGTTGGTCTACAGTCTGTGCTACTGGAGTTATGTTGAGGATGAGGTTTCCTATACCAATTTGTTCAAAGGTACTTCCCTCTTCTAAGAAGTTCAGTGTGGCTGGATTTATGGTCAGATCTTTGATCCATTTGGACTTGAGTTTTGTGCATGGCAATAGACATGATTCTATCAGCAGTGTTTACACACCATCATCCAATTGTGCCAGCACCATTTGTTGAAAATGTTTTCCTCTCCCCATTGTACACTTTTAGCTGTTTTGTCAAAAATCAGCTGTTCATAGGTGTGTGCCTTAATATCAGCATTTTTATATGATCCCATTGGTCTGCTTGTCTATGTTTGTGCCAATACCAGGTTGATTAGAGTACTATAGCTCTGTAGTAGAGCTTAATGTCAGGGATGGTGATGCCTCCTAAAGTTCTTTTATTGCACAGGGTTGTTTTTGCTATCCTGAGTCTTTTGTTTTTCCATGTAAAGTTGATTATTATCCTTTAATAAGAGAAGGTCAGTGAAGAATTGTGCTGGGATTTTAATGGGGATTGAATTGAATCTGTAGACGGCTTTTGGCAAGATTGCCACTTTTACTATGTTTATCCTACCTATCCAAGAGCATGGGAGATCTTTCCATTTTCTGGTATCTTCTTTAATTTCCTTCTTTATATGGTAGATCATGTTGATAGATTTTCATATGTTAAACCATTTCTGCAACTCAGGGATGAAGCCTACTTGCTCATGGTGGATGATTTCTCTGATTCATTCTTGGAATTGGTTTGCCAGTATTTTATTGAGGATTTTTGCATCGATGTTCATATGGGATATTGGTCTGTAGTTTTCTTTCTCAGTTGTGTGTTCGTGTGGCTTGGGTATCAAGGTGATTGTGGCCTCATAAAAAGAGTTTGGTAATGAACCTTCTGTTTCTATTGTGTGGAACAATTTGAAGAGTATTGGTATTAACTCTTCTTTGAATTTCTGATAGAATTCTGTACTGAAGCCATCTGGCATGGGCTTTTTTTAGTTGGAAGGCTACTGATGAATGCTTATATTTTGTTAGAGGTTATACGTCTATTTAAGCTGTTTATCTGTTCTTGATTTAATTTTGGTAAGTGATAGTTATCTGGAAATTTATCCATTTCCTTTGAATTTTTAAATTTTGTAGAGTACAGGTTTTCAAAGTATGACCTCAAAATTGTCTGGATTTCCTCTATGTCTGTTGTTTTCCACCCTTTTCATTTCTGATTTTGTTAATTTGCATTATCTCTATCTTTGCTTTTGGTTAGTTTGGATAAGGGTTTGTCTATCTTGTTGATTTTCTTGAAAAACCAACTCTTTGTTGCATTGATTTTTTGGATTGTTTTTCTGGTTTCTATTTTATTGATTTCAGCCCTCAAATTGATTATCTCCTGGGTGAGTTTGCTTTTTATTTATTCTAAGGCTTTCAGTTGTGCTATTAATTCTCTAATGTGACTATTCACTGTTTTCTTCATATGAATAGGTAGCGCATTGAACTTCCCTTGTAACACTGCTTTCAAGGTGTCCCATAAGTTCTGGCATGTTGTGTCCTCATTCTCGTTCAACTTAGGCAGTCCTTAATTTCTTTCTTTATTTCTTCTTTGACCCAGGTATGGTGCAATTGTGTATTCTTTAGTTTCCATGAGTTTGTAGGGTTTCTGTGATTTGTGTTGTTGTTGAATTCCAATTTTAAAGCATGGTGGTCTGATAAGGTTACCGGAGACTATTCCAATTCTTTTGTATCTGTTGAGGTTTTTTTTTATGTTTCCAGTATGTGTTTATTTTAAAGAAGGTTCCATGTGGAGCAGAGAAGAAGGTATATTCTTTTGTGTTTGGATGGAATGTTCTATAGATGTCTGATAAACCCACTTGAGACATAACTTCTGTTAGTTCTTTTATTTTTCTTTGTTAAGTTTCTGACTGATAGTCTAGTCTGTGGTAATCGTGGGGTGTTGAAGCCTCCCACTATCTGTGTGCAAGATTTTTGTATGAGCATTGAATTTTAAAAGTGTTTCTTTTAGGAATGTTGGTGCCTTTGTATTTGGGGCATAGATGGTGGGGTGGGTGTGTATCAGAGCACCAGGAGCATTCCTGATATGGACAGGACACAAGGGGAGCAAGATCTGGGGCCAATCCAGGGATTTCCCAGGGAAGTGGGGTGGGTATTCCACTCAAATTGGTCCCAGACTCACCTGTAGCAGAGGCCTGGTGATAGGGGTCAAAGGCAATGGGGGTCAAAGACTAGGTTGAGATTCAGGATGTTTCCATGCTGATAGGCAGATATAGCTGGGGCCTGGCACTCTCCAGCTATTGCCTCTTAAGAGGAGGCCAGGCAATGGGAGTCAAGGATCTAACCGCCATTTTTTTTTTTTTTTTTTTTTTTTGAGGATGAGGATTGGAGCCTTGTGGTTCTACCTTGTTCAATTCAGCAATTCTGTTGTTGTCCTTCTTCGGATTACGTTTAGTCACGTTTGCTATACTTTATGGGTGAAATTTCTGACATTATTAAAAATACAACATCACAGAAAATTTTCTGATTTTCTGGCTGTTACATCTTCCATCTGCTCTACCATACTGTTCCCTGAGCTTTATAGTAAAAGAGCTGTTTTGTAGATGTATCACTTAGGACTGCTTTTAAAACTCTGCATTTTTGTTTGTCAAGTTTGTCTACAATGGTCTCCATATGTTACAGAGAAGTTTCTTTGATGAAGGGTCAGATATAAGGACAAATATTTAGAACGTGGTAAAATGTTGACTGTATGTTTTCCTCCGAGATCCATGACTTTGCTAGCACTGAAAAGTTGGCTAAATATCTAGTATGAGGCACGGTTTGAGTCATGAATTCAGGTAAATCCACTTAGAAAGCTGTTGGTTGCTGTTAAAGTCCTTGTGCCTTCTTTAGGGTTATTGTGCCATGCTGGTCCTTATGGTTCACAGGTGGCATAGCTGATAAAGACTGTTAGTCACATCCCTTCTTTGCTAGAATGCATGGCATCATTTGGCACAAAAAAAACTGGTCTTCAGGGAGGAGACATTCAGGTTAGTTTCAGCTCAGGGTTCTGTGTGCCCTGTGTCTTGAGTATATAGGGTCTTCTGAAGTAGGGAGGCCAACTGAGAGCAACACAAGTAGATGGTAATGTATGGAGGACCTCTTAGCCAATCCTAACCAACCACTTAAAGAGGGCCTTTCAGGATATAAGATAAAGAAACAAAAAATAAAACCCTCTAAATCAACATTATAAAAGCTCATATGAACTCCAAGACTGAAGTAGCATCCACAGGGTATACACATGTCTGCACTAAATCATTTGTGCTTATATTATGGCTTTCAATGTTTTTATGGCATTCCTGAGCATACAAATGTATGAGTCCTTCATTCTTGTGGGTTTTTTTTGTCCTCTTTTCCTTCTGTTTGCCTTGTCCAACTCCAATGTGTCCAAGTTTTATTTTATCTTGTTAAATTTTACTTTATTATTATCATTCCATAGGAGCCTGTTTGTTTACTCATGAGAGACAGAAAGGGAGTGTATCTGTACAGAAGGATAGATAAGGAAGAACTGGGAAGAGTAGATGGATGGAAAGACATATACAGGATACATTATGTGAGGAAAATAATCTATTTTAAATAAAAAATGGGGGGTCTCTCAAGCCTTGATTTGGAATTTTGTCTCTTGGGGAGAGAATTGTCAGCCCAGATTAAAAATTTGTGTTTAAACTATACATGTACCTAGATTTATGCACACTAAAGGTTTTAATTTTTAGATAGTTAATAATAATTTTTGTATTTACTTATACATATATATATGGATGCATATTTTTTCATACTATCATCTGGTTTTCATTTTTTGTCCAAGGACTAATAACAAAATAGAATAAGATAAAACATAAATGAGTCATGTTATTGGACAAAACACACAAGGAGACTATATAGAGTGCTAGAGAAGGCACAAGAAAAAGAGATCCACTCTTCCAACACCTAGAACTTCATAAAAACACTTAACTAGAATACATATTTAAGAAGATGATATGAAGGCAAAATATAAAAAAATAAACAAAAATAATAAGATATAATTTTTATAAAGGGTAGGGAGACCAGGCATGATATTATGAGACACAGAATTTTAAAAAGATACTATTGAGTTTGTTTACTGTTGAGAAGCTACTGTTGGTTGGGTATGTAGACTAATCTTAGGAGTAGTTTGTTTTCCAATGAGATTCCCCTGTAGAAAACTTAATATTCATTTTAAAGTGCTTAGAAACTAGAGATTGCTTCTGAGTTAGGAAATGGAGCATGTTTCAGCTCTTTGATCAAATCTGATATGGACCCACACAGGCCCTGAGCATAGTGCGTTAGTGTCTCTGAGTTGATTTAGAGGGTCTTGCTTTCTTAATATCCTCAATACTTACTGGCTCTTTTTATGTTCTTTGCCACTAACTCATCCGCAGGGTTTCCTGATCCCTTAGTAGAAAAATTTGAGAGTCCCTTGCTCTCTACCTATCTTACTGTGGGGTTCTATCTTTGTTCCCATCTTCTTTAGAAGGAAGCTTCTCTGATGATAGTTGAGAAAGGCACTGATCTGTGGAATAAGCAGAATGTCATTAGGAGTCATTTAATACTACCTCCTATTTCTTCCTGTGTTTTATTCCTTCCTTCATTCGTTCCTTCATTTGTTTCTTCATTTGTTCATTTCTAACTTCCTTCCTTTCTTTCTTGTTTGTTTTACCCTATATTTCTAGACTATTTAGTCTCAGGTTCTAGGTCAGACCATCCATCTGTGTCAGGTGAGGGTTCTGACTTTTCCAGATATCCTGTTACTTAACACTTCTCTCCCTTCTATTGTATTGAGCTCCCTCTCATTCTGGCTTTCTAAATAGGCTCTCCACATTTTTTTGCCATTTCTCTGGTCATAATAATTGTTCACTGTTGCTCCTCTCTCAATTGTTTCCCACCTCTATACCCCTGCAATGGCTCCTTGTTGTTTTTCTGATATGTAGCTACTCAAAGACATGTGCTCACATCTGAAAATTTGGAGCTAGGAACTTTTGATAACAGAAAGCATGTAACATTTGTCTTTCTCTGGGTCACCTCACTCATTATGGTCTTTTGTGATTGTATCAATTTAGCTACAAAATTCATGATTTCATTTTTCATTCATTATGGATAAATACTCCATAGGGTACATGTATGAAATTTTCATTATCCACTCATGAATTGAAATACATTTGGTTTCCATTTCCTTGCCATTTTGAATAGAGCAGCATGATGCAGAATTGGATGTTAATTCCTTGGACACAATCCAAGGAGTTGGTATAGCAAGGTCATAGGGCACATTAAGCTTTTTGAGTATTCTCCACACTGATTTCCATAGAAGCTGCATTAGTTTGCAGTCTTGCCAACAAGGAATGAGGGTCCTCTTTTCCCAATATCTCATCCAGCATTTGTTGTTGGTTATTTTGCTGATTTTCCCCCATTCTAATTGGATTTAAGTAAATTTCAGGTATTTGTATTTAGTTTTCATTAATAGCTAGGGAAAATGAACATTTCTTCAGATATTTGCAGATCATTTACTTGAGCGTCATGAGGGTTTAACATGTTCCATAGCTACATATTTAGATGACAACATGCAGCAATGGAATCATAGTTATGGAATTAATATGAGTTGTCCGCAACAACTGCCTTCCTTTCCTGTGGTATTCTGAGCTGCTGTCTACTCCATAGATGCTTATATAAATCAGATATTTTCTAGAAATATCTTCATAAAAACACCTTGGAAAATAGCTCACAAAAAAACTATTCATGTGAGTTTGTTTTCCTGCAAATATTTAACATATGGCCTTTATTTACAAAATCATTTATTATGAAAGAGAAATGTAGTGTCCACAACCACTCTATGGAAAATCAAGAAGTTTAGAAATAGAGGTTCTCAGAAAGTACCATTTATATGCCACTTTCATACTCTTAACTTCCGACATATTCATAGGCATTTTTTTCTTGACTTTCTCTATTTTCAGAAAATGTCCCAAATTGTCCCCAAAGCAACTAAAAATACAATTTAATCACTGATACCTGCCAGTATTTACTTTATTATTGTATGTGACAGACATATTTATGGAGGTGACAATTATTTATCTCACAAAACATATTCCTGTTCAAGGCACAATGTAGAATTAAAATAAGGTTACTACACATTCTAATAGACACTGACAGATAGCTAAACACATTTGAGCACATCAAGCTTAGGCACTATGAATAGAATCTAATACTGGGACAGTGTCCACAAACTGAGTTTGGAAAATTCATTTGAAATTTACAGGTTTTGTCACAAATGATTTTTCTACCTCAATATTGAGAAAAGTAGGTATATTTTTTATTTTGATTGGTAAAATAATTCAGACTACATTCAATACTCTTTCTCTTTACATATGTGAAAGGAATGCTGCTATGTGGCATACCCAAAGATATAATAGTACATTATGTTTCACAGGGGAATGCGGTGGTAGATAACTAGCGTTTGTAATCAACACTTCTATGAAAGACAAGTGCTGATTGATTTTTAACTGCAAAGTCATGATTTCCTGTGCCTCTGAGTCATTTGTCTAACTATGCAGGCTCAGTGTTTATCACTTCCCTAGAATTGGAAGGCCTGATTGAATGTGTATTCCAGAAAGCTTTGGAGATTATTAAAGTCTATTGTCAGCCCATAAATCATGCTGTTTTTATATTACACAACTCTGAAGCATCCATGCTGCTAATTGTGGATTTCCTTTGTGAAGCTTTTATGATAGCCAATATGTGATTCTTAATCCCTTTGTGACTTAGTCTGCCATTTAAAAGCTGAGTAATGTCATCAGGCAGGTTGTAGAGTGTTAAATTTGTCAGGAGCCTAGACATATTTGGGAGAATGAACCTCCTTGTATCCCAGGTCTCCAGGGAAGCCAGGAATGTTAAACATGGAAGAAAAAAAAAGGATATAACCTATTCTTCCATTCAGTCTTCTGGGAAATGGAGGGCATTAGCAGCCTAATCAGTTGGGCCAAACCGTATCAAGCTGCTACAACCAGAACAGGCCTGTTAGTCTAAATGACCCTTGCAACATCTGTATAGCCAGGGGCTCTCTGAAACTCTGACAGCCACTGAGTGAGGTGGATAATAGTCATATGATTTCTGAGCTATCAGTGTCACCAAGACAAAGCCAGATCCATTCTTAAGCTCCTAAGTTAATACAGGTAGCTTATCACCCAAACCCTTCATCTTGGAAGACATGACATGTACTTTGTGTTTAGTTTCAGTGTAATTATTCCTCCTTGCGCACTGCAGATTGTATTACATCAGAGAATTTCTTTCCAAATTGCACTGCATTTAAATATGCTCTCAATAAACCACCTTGCATCAGACTCTTACAGTTTAATCTAGTCTAATTAACTCAGGCTGATCTAGGTTTTCATCCTCACCTATTTGTGGTTTGTTTCCTCTGTGTTGACACATGCAGGGACTCACACAGAATATCAGTATTGTCTCTTTCCTGGCCTGGGATGACACCTGCAGGGACCCACATGGGATAAATATGACTGATTGAAATACCAGTCACCTGATCTCTCAATAATTCACATTATTAACTGTATAACTAGAACACACATGCTATTTCCTTTTCTTTTTTCTTTCAGTTATTCCTGAGACTTATGCCATTTTACCTTTCCTTAAAATGTTTACCAACCCAATATCATGTTATTCAAGATAATTATAGTCGGCAAACATTCATTAAAGTATAGTGTGTTCTGGGCATTGTCCTAGGATAGAACTGTTTACAAAGGAAAATATTATAATTGTTTTTTTTGTTGCCTGGAATGTAACAGTTTAACAACCATTCATTGAATGATTGGTTTAAGTTAATTATCTTTCATACATAATAGCTGCTCATTGTAAGAGTGTGAGAACTGGGAAGAATTACAAAAATCTAACAAGTAAGTAAAAATTAGGAAGACAAAGAGTATTATGTTATGTGGGGTGGCTTGGAAGTCAGAAGCACAGCTAAACACACACACACACACACACACACACACACACCTCCTACAAGATCCCAAAAGTTTGAAGTAACTAAAATAATAAATGTAAACCATAATCTGTTTCTCAAATGTAGGGTAATTATGACTGAGAGTGCCTTCAGGAACTTTTACTCTATTCATAAATTGTAATATATAAACAAAATAAAATCAGAATTTACTATTATGTAAATTAAAGTGAAAAGATGTCATCAAGATTTCTTTTGTGACCTAATAATCAACGTTATTGTATTCCTAAAAAATAAGGCCAGGACTATTCCCAACATTCAAATTCATGGGCCAAATCAGAACAGGTTAGAGTAAAAACTGTCAACTCAGAAGCACACATACAAATAACATTATATGGACTCAACTGGATATATTTAGGAACGTATATTTATATGCATATGCAATATGAATGACATAGCAGTAACTAAGAAAAGATGGCATGAATATGAAGGACAGTGGAAAGGGTATATGGTAAGGTTTTGAGGAGGAACAAAAGGGATATATTATAATTATAGGTAATTATAATGACCTATAACCACAAATAGAAAAAATGTTAAGGGCTAAAGTCCTGTACTCAGAAAGTATGAAAATAGTAGATGAGATTTGAGCAGGAAACAGTCGAGTTTGGAACAGTGCCAAATAAGTAAGTAAATAAATAAATAAATAAATAAATAAATAAATAAATAAATAAAAACTTGTTAGGAACTGTCCTTTACCAAGCAATGATGGTATCACTTCCTATAGTTCTCATTCTTTCCAGGTTCAGAAGGACCTTGCACTGTGGATAGAAATCAAGATAAGCTTCTGATAATGTATGGAAGCTTGTGGATGACTTCTCAATATCCATTCAACTTGAATAAATTAATACTAAATACAGCCTTGAATATAGCAAACATTTATAGTTTGTTAACTCTATGACATATACATCTCAAGATAACAGTAGAGAATGAAGCAAAATATTTGCTCTCTAGATTGTAATATGTGAACAAAGAAGTCTTAAATGTCTTCAAATGCATAAAATGAAAAATAATATAATAGAGATGTTACATCAAAAACATAAAATGTGATAATGTGATGAGGAAAAATGACTGCTTAAGTTGAGAATGTCAAGAGAAGTGACTCTGACGAGTCCAAATGCTCCAGAGAGCTGGTGGATAACAAGGAGGCAGCCTTATGTGAAAGGCAGAGGTCACAGGGCTCCACAGTTCCCAAGGCAGGAAAGGACTTGTTGGGCGGTGAGGTCACAGAAAAGAGCATGTAAAAGGGTAATGTGCTTGGGGAAGAGTGAACAAGGTGGAAAGCTGTGCTAGATAAGGGCAAAGGAAAGACAGAAAATCATTTTTGAAAGTCTGTGCAGCCTGTGATAAATGGTCTGAATATTGTCGTACCTGAAATAGGAAGCTGCTAAAGGTTCCAACAGAGGTGTGATATCATCCAATTTATATGTCAGGCTGTGACTTTTACTGGAAAAAAGACTCAGAAAGAAATAGGGAGACTAATATTGGGCAATATGGTATAACTCAAAGACAGTTCTCCTATGTCAAATGGTGGGACCATGGAGAAAAATGAGTGAAGTGAAAATGTATTCAGATAGAGAACTTAACAAGCAGACTTTGTTACTGTTTGGGTGGGGAGAGGAATGGAAATGAGAAATTGAAACACAATTTCAATGTTTGATTTTGACAAGGTTAATTTTAATGGGAGAAAAGCTACCCCAGTTCTTCCAAGGAGTACTGAATCCATAATTTAAACAGGGTCCAGCAACAGGAACCCAAAATTCTACCATAGGTAGAGTGGACAAATTATAATTTTGAGCAGAGGTTCTTTGCAAAGTTTATTCTTGTAAGATAAGCTTTGCTCCAAGCATCCTTGTGTTCTATTCCTTTCAACTACCAAATGATAGTAGTTCATATTGCAATCACAGTTGGTTCAGGAAAGAATGACCCCAATTAACAGAGAACTTTTTTTTATTAGAACAATGTGCTTACTACTGAAGCTCTTTTTGAGACACTGAAAGACCATAGGAGTGTAGTCCAGAACATCTGTCCATCATTTGTATGTGTCTGATCAGAAATCCTGTTGTAGTAGATTTTATATTGTCAGAATGTAGTAAATCACTTTACCCATTCATAGAATACTTAGAAGTGGTAGTATATGCTTGTAAACTGTGTGCAATCATAATTAAATTGTTAAGGAATATAATGTTATCAATAAATAAATTGAATCATTTTGATATCCTCAATTATATACTTTTACTTCAATGTGACTTGTTTTATATCTGCAAATGCAACTCTACAAGTACTTTATACATATCGTTTTAGGGAACATATTATCCAATATCCAGTTATTTTACATAAACATTGGGAAAGCAATAAATACACTGGTAAACATTTGATGAATTTAAACTGAGTTTTTTCCAGATACGATATACAAAATTAATATTATGTAAAGTCTTGTCAGGATTAGTAGATATATCCTAAGTAGGGAGAAGGGGATTTCTGAATTATAGGAACAGGATTTAGTAGGAAGAAGGAAAAAACACATCAGGAACAAAACTGCCATTATAATAAAATGGTAAGTGTGAGACTTGTTAACACTTATATTGCCTGGTCTTTTGTGAAATGGCAAGACACCAAATAATGCTCATAAGTAATTAACCTATAGGAAATTATAAATATCCCTCCTAAAATTGAAGCAAAATAGGCTTAAAGTACTTAAATAGGCTTAAGTTAACTTCACAAAATGTCCTCGAGAATTTCATAGTCACTCCCAAAATGGATACACATGGTAGATAGCTATTCCAGATAATTTCCATTTTCAATATTACATACAACTGAGACCAGATGCACACATTATAGAGTGCATTTTTTTTTTTGCTCTTGAATCTGACTTTAATAACAAACTCTAATTATCTAACCAGAACACTGAGCAGGGCTGAATGAACCTATTATCTAATGTAGGATTTGCCAAATGCCAGTTCATCCATCACGTAGTGGCTAAAAAGAAATCCAACCTTGGATATGAAGTCATTTTTCTAAATTACATGTTCATGTGCAGAAAATCCACTTAAAAACTTAGTGGAAATAGAGATTATAACTATTTAACTCATGGTTTCTCCATACAACATAGCATGATGGTATAAAAAGCACTTCCCATTTTTATATGCTGATGCCAGCCAACAGTGTAGAGGAATATTTGCATTAAGAATATGCAGTCACAGAAGCAATATGATTTAAAGGCTTGTCAAGTGTTAAATAGCTCACAGTGCTTTATAGACAACAGGAAGTGGCACTTACACGAAGTACTAGAATTAATGCATCCAATTGGGTGACAATTATTAAACTGATACATACATCAAGAAACTGAACATCTCATAACCAACATATCATAGTTGATTATGTCCTGAGAAAATGTCTTACATACAAATGTGATTTTGTTTATTAAATATAAAATATGAAATATAGTCTGCCACTAAAATTTGCTCTTCTTTGTATATAGGTGAGCATGTTTCCATAAACTATATAATAGAGAATAATTTAAACATATTAATTATAAAGAATTGGGAGAAAATATTGCTATACTTTGCATAAAAATACTATGATATCAGAGGGAGACTTAGATAAAAGTATTTATGGAGTTGTACTTTCTTATAAATATATTTTGCATGATGCAGTATAAATACCACCATAAAATATTTTCTCTTGAACAGAACAACTCAATCTTAAATGTATTTTAAAGTACACATTCTAATAGTAAATTGAGTCATTGTTTCCTAGGGCAGGAGAAATCCCCACATATAAGCTCTGAACAGTTACATTAAAAACAAATAATAAAAATAAAAAATAAATTAATATACCAAAAGAGAAATAAAATAAACATCTACTGTTGAAATTTTATGAAAGCAATAAAAATGTGACCTCTCTCTCTCTCTCTCTCTCTCTCTCTCTCTCTCTCTCTCTCCTTTCTTTAGTCACTTCCTCCCCTGATTCAATCTTCCTAGTCCCACGTGCTTAGAGAGAGTTACCATAAAAGAGGGAGCCATTTTATGTTTGAAGAGAAAACTGACTCCAGAGAAATGTTTAGAGACCTACAAGACTGACCCCAACTAACAATTTGAGCAACAGTGAAAAGACTACCATAAATACCCTACCCTGATAACAAGATTGATGACTAACTTATCCACCATCATAGAGCCCTCATCTGGTAGCTAATGGAAACAGAAGCAGACACCCACAGCTAAACACTGAACCTAACTGGAATCCAGATCCAGATAGGGAGGACAAGATCAGGCTACAGAAATGCACTGAGACAGCTGACCTGAACAAGGAGGAGCTAATGAGCCCCCAGATTGATAGCTGGGAATCCAGCATTGAACTGACTTGGACCCCCTGAACATGTGTCTCAGTTAGTTAGAAGGCCGGAGCAGTCTAAGGGACCTCTGACAGTGGAACCAGGATGTATCCCTGGTACACAAAAGGACTTTGGGAGCACATCCCCATGGAGGGATACTCCCTTAACCTTGAGGCAGGAGGGAGGGCCTAGTCCCTACTCCAAATGACTTGACAGATTTAAATGACCCCTCCTGGAAGGCATCACCCTACATGTGGAGTGGGGGGGGAGGGATGGGAGGGTGGTTGGGGGCATGGGAGGATAAAAGAAAGGGAAGGAGGAAGGGAGGAGGAACTGGAACCGATATGTAAAATAAGGAAAATAAATAAATAAATAATAAATAAATAATAAATAAATAAAAACCAAATGTGAAAGTAAGAGTTTTTTTAAGCTTTAGAGAATAGTGCTTGTGTGATCTAAAGGACTAAGAATGTAAGGCAATTTCAGAGGTAGATCCAATACTCAACAGCCTTTTAAAGGAAAAGGGATTGAGTTATGAATAAGAGTGTATTATTAATAAATATAAATAACAAATATTGAAGCAGGATTTGGGTGTGTTAGGTATAGAGCAAGGAGACATGCTGTCTCTCAGCCTTAAACTAGAGAAGTACAAAGGAATGGGACTTTGAGGTTAAAAAGCAAAAAAGACCAGGGAACTGGTGTAACAAGTATGTTTCCCCGCCCCACTGCCAGTCTGGTCCCACAACCACGCCAACTCCCAATAACACACTGAGACTCTGTATTTGATAAAAATGCTGTTGGCCAGGTACTAGTTTATTACCGGCTAGCTGTCTTAATGATTAACCCATTTCTACTTAGCTAAGTATTTCCACATGGTCATCTTATCCGAGAGCATGTCAGGGTGTTGTTCTCTTTCAGCTCTCCATGCTGACACCTCTTTACTACTTCCTCTTTCCATCTAGTCTCCTAGTCACCCCTATCTTGCTTTCCTATTGGCCAACAGTGTTTTATTCATTAACCAGTATGAGAAACATTTACAGAATAACATCTCCCTTCAAACTGGAATCAAACTGGCATGTCTCAAATCACTTCAGTCCATGAGTTTAGTCCCATCATAAATGCAGTGTCAACTAAGTCCTAAGTATTAAGAGAAGATATTTAAGCATATTCAGGATAGCTTTTCCAACTTATGCTATTTAAATGGTATGCTACTTGAACTTCAAGTTGAATAAATAAGTCAATTACAGTTACCTTTGTAATTTAATTTCTATTTGCATTTTCTTAGTGCTCCTGATGTTACTCTTAATACAGAGACTGAAGATAAGATTAATATCTTGTTGGAGGATGCTTCATATGATTTTGGGGGTCATTGACTGGCTCATGGAACTTCTAGGTGTAAAGGCTTTCTAGGTATAAGGTCTTTTCTCATTGCTTCACTTTAAAGACTTTGATAATTTTATAAATCCTGAATATTTAGGGGATAATATGATAGCTCCCACCTTTGTGGCTCTCATGAGCCATTATGGCAGCCTGCTGTCACATCTTGGAAAACATATAAAGCATGGAAGGCATCAGAGAGCTGATAGTTTTTCTAAGAGACTATAAAAACAGCATATTATCTAAGTCATATAAACAGCAATTTTTTTAAGCTAACACTGACAGAAAGTAAGAGTTGCAACTAATAAAATAGAATAAAAAAGACTCACATGTTATTAATTGAAAATCTGAAATCTCTTCAACACCCAGTTAGATGTTGTTTATGATGAAAATGAAACTAGTGGCAGAAGTGTATAATCTGTGTTTTTTCTGAGTATATGACAAACTACATGAAATGACCAAGGATAATGTAGAGATCAGTAAAGATAAAGGGATAGGAATACATAAATGGCAACACATGATTTTCTGAGATTATAGACACAAGTATGGATGCAGATGTAGATGTAGGTTACATAAACTACAGGGAGTGGCATTTCTTGTAGATAAAGCTGTGATCGCCTATTTGTTGTGGATGTGTCTATGGATATAGCTACACATACACATATGGATGTGACTAAAGCTGTGGTAGGGATGCAATATAGATGTGAACAATACTAGCAAAACAAAAAGACAATGTTTTGAAGAACAACCTAATTAATACATAATTTCTGATGCATAAAACATTTAAATGTTATTCCCTAGGCAAAACAGTCATTTATTCCTTATACCATGTAATCTATTGTCATGCATTTATTGAAGCCATACACCCATTGAGATACCCCTTCCAGACATTTGCATGCTATTCTGCCCTTATTTTTCTGTGCCCCAGAATCTCAAGTAAGTACTAGATTATAAGCTTGGGGATAATAATGAAGAGGTTATTCCTCCTTATGGCCATGAAGCGGCCATGGCTTTAAGCTAAGTACAGACTTTCAGATACTTTAGAGTTACCCATATTCCTACCAGAAACTACTCACCCCTGCTTTTCAAATAAACCCAATGGACTCACTGGGAAACTGGGGTGAACTTTAGTAGAGCATACTTCATTTTGGTAGACACTGTTTGTTCTCCGTAGTGAAAGAATTCTCACAACAAACACTTAACTTAAAAGAAGAAGATAATGAATGAAACAAAATACCTAGAAAGAATAAAAAAAAAAAGCAGGACAAAGGTGACAAAAAAACTAAGGAATATGAAAGACTAAAATGAAATGCAAATAGAATACAATAAAAAAATTTGACAATTTAAAAAAGTAAAAAAAAACAGAAAGAGAGGAGTGTAAATCACACTCTAGGTGAGAAATCACTGGTTTCACATTTGGAGGAGATTTTGATTAAAATGGGTACTGCATTCCCTGCTTGATGAGGAGCCAACATTAGTAACACAAGTGCCATTTTTATTAGCAGGGGCCACAAGAATTGGCAGCCCTGCCACACATGTTATTTTTTAATCTGAAAACTGAAGCACTGAAAGACCTGGAGAGTGTGGACACTCACGCTCCCACTCAGGAAAGGTGCCCCCCCAATCACTCACAAAAGTGGTTTTGATGCAAAAGCATGAGGTCTTTTATATTCCAAGTGCACTGGGGTCAACAGCCATACTCCATGCAGGCATAGAGGGCTGAGGACCCTGGGTACAGAATTGAGACAGCTTTTATAGGGTTACAACAAAGCCTGCACATCAGAAACCAATCATCTCATAGCATCCAGTGCAGACCAATCAATTTAAACTATCCAAGCCTGCACTTAGCCCAGGAAGTCTGCTTTTGTGCGGGATCCTGGGTGGAGTAACAAGGCTCATTTCCTGTGTTCATTCACTCACAGGTGCTATTGTAAACAAAGAATGTGACCTTTTGCCTACTCACTGCCAGGGGACAGGGTCTGGGATTTAAACTTCTAGCTTCCTGGGGTCAATGGAGAGTTAGGATAAATTTTTCCATCCTTACAGTACCTTAGCTTAAAGGACAGTATGCAAGACTCAATTTGTTCATGTTCCTCTAAGAGCAATTCAGAAAGATGAATCTTGCAGAATCTAATAATTTCTTAATCTCTGATTTTAGCAACCAGGATTTTTTCCCTGACAGATTGTCTTACATTTCCAATGGCTGCAAACCTTTAGTTGCTTATAGCATTGACTCCATGGTCTATCTCACAGAAACAAGGTTATTTAAGATTTTCATAGTTAACAGTTCTAATTCATTTTTCTCCAAAACTCAGAGTTGTGATAAAAATAGAAGTATAATATTCTTGTTCTTCAAATAGTTTTTCATTCTGGTTGGGAATTGTTTTTAGGTACTAGAAGAGTGTAATAATTAGGATCCATTATCAAGACAATTGGAACACTGAATCACTATAATGGCCTTTGTCTAAATAAATCATGGTGGCACTCTCATATAAATGATAGTTTTATAGCCAATTCTGCAATCTAAACTCAAGGAAGCAAAATAATGCTATCTTGCTGAGACAGCTACCAGCTGTAAGAATATTAAGTGGAATTGGCCTTATTTTTTTTTTTGAGAAAATTCCAAGTATTTTTCTTCCACATGGCAAATGCATTGATCATAATAACACAGGCTCAGCAAATGTAAGGGCCCACCCTACCAGATGCTCTATTAAAACTGATACCTATTGAGAAAGGAGAGAGAAGCTCTGTATATAGTTTACAGATTTTTCTGTTCAATCTCCAGTCTTTCAACACCCACAGCCCCATAGCTCATTTCTCTCTCTCTCTCTCTCTCTCTCTCTCTCTCTCTCTCTCTCTCTCTCTCTCTCTCTCTCTTTCTCTCAAAAGCAATAAAGAAGTCTCATGAAGAACAATTTTCCTTTGCCCTCTTTTCCAGTAGCTGCACATGGAGAATTGTGAGTCTGTATCTGAATTTTTTCTTTTGATTTGTTTTCTGTCCAGCCACTAATTCATATTATTTCAATGTTTTTGAAATAACCACAGACCTTTGTTTTGGGATTCAGAAAAGATGCCTTCCCCTTAGGACAGTTGGGAAAGATAAACAAACATGGTAGACCAGGCTACCAAACAGTTCCACCTGATGTCATTGCTCCTTCTGAGTCCCACTCCCTTTCTTCCATGCTAGTCAGAGCTTAGAATGGATATTCAGAGTCCCCTCAAACTGTACTCACATTACAAGGCTTTGGCAAGGATAGTAATCACTTCCAGGAAGATCATGCACAAAGTTAGCTGGAGGCAAATTAATTTTTCAACAGTTCTCTTGAATGTTTATTCATTAAATGTATTTGCCAGTTTAAAGTATTTTTGCCTAAACAGCAAACTACATATGACCCTAATTTATATTTCTCATTTTAATGCCATCTCTCAGGTGTATCTCCACAACCATTATAGCATATGCCTTAGGATATCAAATATTACTGATATATTGGGAAATTTTTGAAACAAAAAGATAGAAATTAAAGAACTAAAGTGAAATTCTACTGATGATCCCCTTTATATTTCAGATGGAAAACTCTGAATTTTCTTAGGGCTACAATCAATTGTTAAGGTGGTGACCAAGCCTTAAGTGAACACTCTTTAGCCCAAACAGTTGCTTTCAATGCATGCATGTGGTATTCATGCAGGGTTGGGTCAGCCTCCACCAACTTCTTCTTTGTTTCTTTGTTTTCTTATTTAACATGTTTGTTTTGTTTTAGTTTTGAGGATATACTATAATTACAATATTTTTCCCTTTGCTTACTTCCCTCTAAACATTTACATACACCCTCCCTCATTCTCTTTCTAATCCATAGCCTCTTTTTTCATTAATAATTATTACTTGAATATGTATATGTGTAAATATGATATGTTCTCATTATATATAATGGCATCAACTTCCCTTATAAATATATAGACAATAATAATACAAGAGCTTACTTACCATATATAAAACATATGAAAGGATTTATTAGAGGTTCTCCAGACTCCTCACCAACAATGTTGCATAATGTTACCTTACCATACAGAAACCCTGTATCCTCTGCTTTCCACACCCCTGCTCATTGTGAAATTCTATTATCTATTCTTTAGATATATTCTCATCATATTCTGCCTCTGGCCTCCATATACTCACTCATTTCTGCACTTTCCCAAGACTGGATTTCTTTAATATACTAAAATATTTCCATATGTAAGAAATTTTACATACATCCTGGAGGCATCAGTTGATCAGTCCAGTGCAGATCACATTGTATTAACTTCTGCTTCTTTGAAGACTTCTTCCTAGCATGTATTTACATTCTTATTTTAGTAAAGTCACAGAAAATAATTGTTAAGATACATACCCAAAGATATTATTCACAGAAAACCATCTCAAGACAGTCTCTATCTGTCCTACACTTTCACTTGGTGAGATATCTGAATGCCCACAGTGAAGAAGGAATACTATACTATATGTGTTATAATAAGTGATGTTTCTTATGGTTTCCTATCCTGCTCATTTTTGAAGTGTGTCAATTTTAAACCTGCAGAGAATAAAAAGCAAATAACTAAGCAAGCTTAAATCCATTTGAATATGAATAACTCTTCTAAACTCAAAGTTTCAGATGATGGCTGAAGGTCCATGCTTGAAGACTAGAAAGGTGATTAAGAAGTTTTCTTCTCTAGATTCTGTCCAGGGCTAATGATGACTTCGTGTTTTTGTAATTTTGGGTGAGGTTAAAATATCTTGAAAGTGTTTCCCCTTTGCTTTTCATAGTTTTGTGCTTTGGATTCCATTTAAAAGATATAGACTTTTTCAGATATCTGTAATCAACAGCAGCTTATGTGTAGTCACCAAACAAGTACCATGGAAGAATGATCCCTGAGGTAGGGAGGAAACTGTACAAAAATACAATACATAAAATATATGAACATTTGGGTGAGGTTCCTAACATGCTAAGCAGGGATTTTCTTTCCACCAATGTGATTCACTATGGCAAAGTGGACAAATCCAATAAGGCGGGTGTCATCATCTTGGGTCATTTATTTCTATTGGTCAAAACTAACCCTGTTTTGTTCCAACCCTCTTGTCCTTTATAGGCTACAATTACCTGGGTATCCAAGCCACACAAAGACACAACTAAGAAAGAGAACTACAGAACAATATCACTCATGAACATTGATGCAAAAATACTCAATAAAATACTGACAAATGGAATCTAAGAACACATAAGAAAAATCATCCACCACATCCAAACTGGCTTTATTCCATGGATGCAGGGATGTTTCAACATACGAAGTCTAACACTGTGATCTACCATATAAACAAACTGAAAAATAAAAACCACATGATCATTTCACTAGATGTTGAAAAATCTTTTGAAAAAATTCAACACACTTTCATAATAAAGGTCTTGGAAATATCAAGGATAACAGGAACAAACCTAAAAATATTAAAGCAATATATAGCAAACCAACAGCCAACATCAAACTAAATGGGGAGAAACTCAATGCAATTCCTCTAAACTCAGGAACAAGAAAAGGCTGCCTCCTCTTTCCATATCTCTTCACTATTGTACTTGAAATTCTAGCTAAAGCAATAAGACAACAAAAGGAGATCAAGGGGATACAAAGGAAGAAGTCAAACTGTCACTATTTGCTGATGATATGAGAGTTCCATAAGTGACCCAAAAACTTCTGCCAGGGAACTCCTACAGCTGATAACCACCTTCAATAAAGTGGAAGGTTACAAGATTAACTAAAAAAAAAATCAGTAGCCCTAATATATACAGATAATAAGGCGGCTGAGAAATAAATCAAAGAAACATCACCCTTTACAGGAGCCACAAACAACATAAAATTTCTTGGGGTAATGTTTAGCAAACAAGTGAAAGGATTATATAATAAGAAGTTTGTGTCTTTTGGGAAAGAAATTAAAGAAGGTACCAGAAAGTGAAAAGATCTCCCATGCTCTAGGATAGGTAGGAACAACATAATAAAGATGGGATTCTTGCCAAAGACAATCTACAGAGTCAATACAATATCCCAATCAAAATCCCAGCACAATTCTTCATAGACCTTAAAAGGTCAATACTCAAATTTATATGGAAAAAGAAAACAACCCTATCTAATAAAGGAACTTCCAGAGTCATCACCATCCCTGACTTGAAGCTATTATAGAACTATAGTCATGAAATCAGCTTGGTATTGGCACAAAAATAGACCAGTAGCACAATGAAATCAAGAACACCTGATTGTTGACTAAGATGCTAAATTTATACAATGGAAAAAAGAAAGCATCTTCAACAAATGGTGCTGCCACAACTGGATGATGGTATGTAGAAGACTGCAGATCACTCAATATCTATTTCCATGCACAAAACTAAAGTCCAAATGGATCAAAGACCTCAACATAAACCCAGCCACACTGAACCTCTTAGCAGTGAAAGTGGAGGGTACCCTTGAACAAATTGGAACAGGAGAACACTTCTTGAACATAACACCAGTAGCACAGACAGTGAGGTTGACAATTAATAATGTAACCTCCTGAAACTGAGAAGCTTTTATAAGGCAAAGGGCACATCTGACTACACAAAATGACAGCCCACAGAATGGGAAAAGATTGTCACCAACTGTACATCTGACAGAGGGTTGACTGATGGGAGAGGTCATTCTGTAAATATGTTTCTCTTATTGATTAATGAATAAAGCACTGTTGGCCAATAGGAAAGTAAGATATGTAGGACTAGGAGACAAAGAGGATTCGAAGAATTTGTAGGGAAGAGATTCAAAATGCAGGATGAAGAGCAAATGTCATGGCCCTCTCTCCACTAAAATAAGACCACATGAAAATACTTAGAATGATAGAAATGGGTCAATATTTAAGAGGAGCTAGCCAATATGAAACACTAGTGTCTAATGTGTTTATATCTAATATAGTGTCTCAGTGTGTTATTTGGGGCTGGTGCAGCAGTGGGACCATGCCAGAGGGGAAAAACATTCTCGTAACAAAATGGCACCGAACGTGGACCTGAGAACTTCCATTTAAACTTAACAAAAGCTTAACAAAGGGTTTTTAGAAGCAAAAGAACAAAGACAAGCAAGGCTTCCTGATAGCAACATTTTTCTCGATAGGACTCTGTTTTGCTAGAAACAAGCAGAGATGTGTGCAGCTTCTTTAAGGGAGGTTTCTTGACTCATCAAAAGCAGCAAAAAAAAAATCACAGTTTTTTAAGAAGCGCTGCTAACAATTCAATGGTATGTATGAGCAGCTGGAGAGAGTAGTTGGGTGTGATGGCACACACCTTTAATTCCAGCACGTGGGAGGCAGAGGCAAACAGATCTCTATAATTTTAAAGTAAACCTGGTATACAGAATGAGTTTCACGACAGCCAAAGTTTTAAGTGAATTCCAGGGCAGCCAAAGTTACACAGAGAAACCCCATCTCAATAAATAAAACATAAAAATAGAAGAAATAGAGTAATTAAAAAGGCCACGTGAAGATGGAAAGCACAGAAAGAGTCTGGACACTGTATGCTATTGTATTGTCTTTAAATTGTTTGGCTCCTGAGGAAATAGTGACAACTGTTAAAACAAATGCTGCTAGATTAATTCAATTTATATATTTTAAAAATGCTTTGAATTCAAAATTTTAGTTCAAGGACAGGTTACTGGGGAAAAGAATTTCTATTTTTGTTTCCACAGAAGATGAAAAGCTATGGATTTCTTCCAGACTAACATGGTTTGATCAAGCAAGATCTCCAGAAACAGCATCCCAGGTGATCCAACATTCAAAACTGTTGAGACAAGGAAGCCTTTCAGACCACTACAGCCAGGATTTCTGCATCTTCTTAGGATCCCCATGACAGTGCCCTCTACCAGCAGGAAGCAGTTTGCAAAGAACAATGCCCAAATTCCCAAATATTGTTTATAAATGTTTGTTTTAATTCATATGGAATTGGTTATGAATGGGTAATGATCACAACCAATCTCTTTTTAAAGCTAAAAGGGGAATTATGGTATAGAAATGTATACTTTGCTTTGGAGTGGATTTTTATTTTTATTGATAAAATTTAAGGTCAATTTTGTGATATGTATAGTTCTCTTCTTGTGTAGATATTGTGTTTATATAGCTCATTTAGAAATGTAATATAAAATTTAGTACAGATTATAATTACCTATGATAGTCAAAACTTAGAATTAAGTCAGTTAGGTTTTCTAGATATACAGAGATGTATTTGAGATCAATAGACATTTTTCAAACCTTTCAAAGACCTACAAAATATGGCATTTAAAATTGCTTAGGGTTTTTCTTGACAGTGAGACATAACTGCTCTTGGCAACACTACCTGCATCAGAAAGAAGATGGACATTGAAGGAAACATGTTATGGAGTTTGCTCCTAATATGGCAAAATTAGCCATTTTGGCAAGATACTGCTCTTGTACAGACTGTTGGACTTTATGCTGTATGAACTAGACATGCAAGAACCACAGAAAAGTGACTGGTGATTCAAGTTGGATATTGCTACAGGGTACCTGCTTCATGGAAGAGTCTGCCAGACAGTCTGCAGGACACAAAGAAAAATAACTAACAAACTTCCAATAAGGTGGACAATTTAAAGTTTCCTGCTTTGCTGAGGAGTCTGCAGATACACCATGGCCTATGGGCTGAAGATGGAACATTACAGAAGAACTTCAGGTGACTGACTAGGCAAGATGTCTCTAGAGTTTATATATTATCTAGAGTTTATATATTATCCTTCTGTGGTCTTTGATGGAGTTTAAGACAGATAGTTACGGTTATAGTTTTCCTTAGGATTAAAGTTAAGTTACATATAGGACTTTAGACTCACATAGATAGGATAGGTAATGGAATATTTTCTTTAAATCTTGCTAAATGTTAATGAACTAAATATTGTTAACTGTGGAGCCAGACTCCAAGGCAGCCAGTGCTTGAGAGATAACAACCTTGTCCCTTCTGGTCTGGGCTCGCAGTCAGCATATTAACCAAAGGCAGATCACGCATCCCCCTAAGCAGCATGCCAAAAACATTCCCACCCTCACCCATTCTTTAAAGAAGGAGATAGCTGAGGAGATCCAGGATAGAACAATTAGTAAAGGAAAAATTAGATAATATAAACAAGAAGGGAGGATAAA
Organism: Cricetiscus sungorus; assembly: GCA_030556225.1. NCBI lineage: Eukaryota > Metazoa > Chordata > Mammalia > Rodentia > Cricetidae > Cricetiscus > Cricetiscus sungorus. The sequence continues at coordinate 40,126,832 of JANBXA010000600.1, forward strand.
CACATACTGGGGTAGGGGAATAAGAGGTGCTATTAATAATAGTCTGATTTTACTTAACATGAGCCTCAGTAAGATTCATGGCACACAGGCATGGGTTTTGGGAAGGCTGACAGGATCCCCCATCTCGGTTCTGCCTTTCCTGGAGTCCACCAGGTCAGAAGTAGCAGCAGGATGATCCACCGAGAGGGTGGATTCCTCATCCCATGGTTCAGCGGCATCCTCTACTTCTCTTGTCAATCGAGTCGGGACCCAATGGGGCGTCTCTTGGTTCTGTGGAAAAACACAAATAGCTCCCCTGGATCTCGTGATAACCGGATCTGGTCCATGCCATTTGTTATCTATTACATCCTTCCATATAACCATCCTTCTATCTGACATAGGGTGTCCATGGCATGCCTCTCTGCTGCCGTCCTTCCATCATCATTAGAAATTAAAAATTAAGCGTGAAGAGTACAAGAGAGACTCTCTCTCTGGGGAAGGCAACCTCCGCTATTCCCCCTTTTTGTTTTTGGAGCATTTCTTTGAGACTTCTGTTAGCTCGCTCCGCAATACCCTGGCCTTGGGGATTATATGGCAATCCCAAAGTGTGTTGCACTTGTAGTTGGGTGCAAAATGAGCGAAAAACATGAGATGTATAAGGTGGGCAATTATCAGTTTTTAGGCATTGGGGCTTTCCCCATGCCGCCCAGGCCTCCAGGCAGTGAGTCTTCACATGGGATACCCGTTCTCCTGAGAGAGGAGTAGCATGAATGACGCCGGAACAGGTGTCCACTGAGACATGTAGGTATTTTAATCTGCCAAATTCATTCATATGTGTCACATCCATTGGCCAAAGAGAATTAGGTTTGAGCCCTCTGGGGTTAACCCCAATATGAGGGGTATGAATAAAGGTTACACAAGATGGGCAAGCCTTTACGATATTCCTGGCTGTATTTCTGGACAATGCAAATTTCTTTCTCAAGGTATTGGCAGGAATGTGATATAGCTTATGGAATCCTTTAGCTAACTCAATCGGGTCTGCAGCCAACAAGGCTATGGCTCAAGTGGCCTGGTCGGCCTGTTCATTAGCTGCAGACATTGGGCCTGGGAGCAAAGAATGTGTGCTGATATGACCAACATAAAAGGCATTCTCTCGGTTTAATATTTGACTCCAGATTTGTGCCAGAATGTTAGAAACCGTACTGGCCTGCCGAATAGAAGCGGCAACTTCAAGGGAAGCAACAGTATTGACAACATATTGTGAATCAGAAAACAAATTAAATGGCTCAGGATATCTTTTGAATGCTTCCAGGACCATTAAGCATTCTGTAATTTGAGGTGTATCTGGCCGAAATTCCAACATTATGGGTTTTTGGTCCTCTATTATTATTATTATTGCACCCTTCCAGTTTTAGATCCATCAGTAAAAATAGACAAGGCCCCAGGCAAGGGCTCCTGAGAGGTTGCTTTGGGAAAATAAACCAAATTTTTTCTCAACAAAATTAAGCAATGGATGTTTTGGATAATGATTATCTATAACATTTGAAAAAGCACAAACTAAGATAGACCATTCATCAATTGTGGCTGCTAAGACTTCAACTTGTTGGCTCGCGAAAGGGATAATCAATTTATCAGGCAGCTTAGCAAAATGAGTCAGGCTAAACTTCAGGCCCAACATGGCTTGTGCTGCCACAAGTTTGGGGTAATATTGGATAGTTCTCATTCCTATTGAATTACCATGCAGCCACCATAAAGGGCCATTTTGCCATAATACACCTGTGGGAAAATTCTTTGATTTCAAAATGCATAAAAACAATGGCAAGGTAGGATCAAACCGATTTAATTGAGCTATCATGATAGCTTCCTCTATTTTCTTCAAGGAACCTAGTGCGGCAGGAGTCAAGGTCCTACAAGAAGTAACGTCCGGATTGCCTTCCAGAATTGAAAATAAGGGCATTAGCTCTGACCGAGGAATGTTTAAATATCCTCTGATCCAATTAATATCTCCCAACGGCTGTTGATAAAATCATTGAGAGTTCTCAAAACAAAAACCAGGGAATGCAGAGGCCAGGCGCCTCCATGTATCTCTTTTTATAAAATGGCAGCTTCCTCCCATTTGAGCATAGGAAGGAGGCACAGAGGGAGGCCAAGATTCCCGGGGTGCAATGGAGACATCGGCTTCTCCCATGGAAAAATTATAGGCAGGAGGCCGTCGCCGTCTGTACCTTTCTCCTTGATATTCAGCTGCAGCTTGTTCTAATTCCTCCTCCTCTTGGGAACTTAGTTCTGATAGCTCCTTACCTGAGGATCCATCATTCGAGGATTCTTCACCTGATAATCTTAAATCTGAAAATTCCTCGAGGACCAGATAAAGGGAGTCTGCTTTATCTTCTTTATCCTTTTTCTTCCTTTTTTTGTTTTTCCTTTCTATGTCTTTCCTTAATATCTTTATATTTTTTTTCTTTTCTTAGGCCGAGTTATGTCTTCCCCTTTTGAATCTGACTCTGAAAGGCTATCCTGATGTTTTATATGCGCCTTGCATCCTTCCTTAAGTATTCCCTTTCTGCATTTTCTGCACCAGAAACAACAAAAGAGAACAACAAAAACAAGAATTACAAAGGCAAGGCAGAATGCGAGCGGAGAAACTACCAAAAGCCTATGTAAAGTTTTTCATTTGATGTAATTATGTTTCATCATTACAACTGGATAAATTATGTATCTTAACAAAGTTATATTAACAAAGATACCAGAAAGAGGTGACTCAGAAACTGAAAGGCAAAAAAAGTAAAGTCCAGTTAAGGAAACCCCCCACTTGGAATAAAGGGCTGTCTGACCTGGAAAGCTAACTCAGGCCACTATCAATTCCCTGGAAGTTGCTAACCATCCACAATTTTCCCTCACAAGGCCCTAAAATAGCCTGATACCAAGAATTCAAACTGCACCTCTATCAGTTTGTCAGCAGGTGGTAAATAGGGTCCTTAAGAAACAAAGAGATAGCTGCAACTCCGGTTTGCTTAGACAAGATTAATTAGCACACCCTAAGGCCCTGAGGTCTGCTGACCTGATCAGTAAAACCATCCGGCCTCAAAAACAGAACCCATGACTCTAGTCACATATTCAAGGACAGAGGGTCACAGCCCCTCCCTCTCTAAGCTTGTGGGTTTTTGTTTTAAAAATACCCATGCCCAGAAAATGTTGCTTCTCTCTAGCCTGCGTGTTGAGGGGGCCTGTTTGCACAAATATTTCCTGTTCATTAAAGCTTCTTGCATGTTGCATCACCTGACTGGACATTGAGTTCTTGGGGTTACCAACCAAAATGGGGAGACTCCTCATTCTGAGGGTCTTACAAAACTTGTGGGAGAAGAATCAAATTTGGGAAGAGGTATGCATACAGAAATATTTCAACCTCTCAATAGCAAATTTCATATTAGTGTAGCAAAGAAAAAGTATGTATGAGTAGCTTTCAGAAATACTTTATTTTTAAAATGAAAATGTTAAACAAATTGTTAGGATGGAAAAATTTAGTCTAACTCTCCACTGAACCCAGGAAGCTGGGAGTCTTAAGGCTGAAGTCCCAGGCTGAAGGTCACCTTCTTGAATGTTTACGGCAGCACCTGTGAGTGAGTGAACAGGAAATGAGCCTTGTCACCCCACCCAGAAGCCTGTGCAAAAGCAGACTTCCTGGGCTAAGTGCAGGCTTGGATAGTTTAAGTTAATTGGTCCACACTGGATGCTACTAGGTGGTTGGTTCACAATACACAGGCTTTGTTGTAACCCTATAAAAGCTGTCTCAAGCCTGTATCCAAGGTCCTCAGCCCTCTACCCCTGCATGGTGTACGGCTGTTGGCCCCAGTGCACTTAGAATATAAAGGACCTCATGCTTTTGCATCAAGACTGCTTCTCATGAATGATTTGGGAGTGCCGCCTTTCCTGAGTGGGAGCGCAAGGGACCGCGCTCTAGCAAGCCTTACAAAACAAGCAAAACATTGAAAACAAGTTAAAACATGAAAACATGTTCAAAGCAAGTATAGTTTTAATCAAGAACAGATTAGATTGATGGAGTCTTTTGGGTTCATACCAATCTCTTTTACTGACAGTGTTGAAATATATCAAAAAAGGCACTGGAAATATTTGGTTATGCTGAACAAGTATTGTTTATGACAGCTGTCAATCTTTGCATTGGTGACCACAATTCTGTAGCATAGTAATCATAAAGCAGAAAATTCATTGCTAGCCCTATTAAAGCACAGGATGAATGATCTTGGACCTCACCATTACTGCACTACATATTGGTTCCATATTCCTTGGAATGGTGGAGTCAATAAGAAAAGCAAGATTAAGACCTTATGAAGTTATACACCAAATCAAGGATTTCTGCTGCTATGTCAGCTTTTCAGTTTATATTTGTTATGAGGGAGTGGAAGAAAGATCAGGAGATGGCACATGAGTCATGCTATGAATGTTTCGGTGAGGTAATTTTCTTCTTTGGCCATTTTTCTAAAAACATTTTTGTTATTTAGTACTTTGAAAATATTATATAATTTGCTTTGATCATATTCTTCATCCCCCAATTCTTCCAAGATCCAGTCTATTTCCCTTATCTGGACATTTGTGTGTCCTTTCTAAAAGCAATAAATAAACCTAAAAGAATCATGAAACAAAAAAAAAATGATCAAGACCAAGCTGTGATGGCTAAATATTCTTGAATGTGTAGTCTTCCTCTGAATCATGAATGGCTTACCATGGGCTACACTCTTAGGGAAAAACATCTCTCCTAGCAGATAATAATTGCTAACAGGAATGGGATTATTCCCAACTCTTACCTCTACACTGAAATGGGCTTTGGTTTACACATGTTTTGTTCACAGTGTTTGATCAATTTTTGATGTTGCAAATAGATACAAAGTGGCTTTAAAATCTATGGGCAAACAATAACAATGGAACCCTCTAGTAGAGAATTTATGGAACCCTGAGTATATAAGTAGCTTGTTTTCTGTTCCTACTTTTCATATTCACATATCTTGATCTGATAAAGTGGCAGCTACCTGCTGTATGACACACATATATACCCAGATGTGATGAAATGTTATTTTTAACCTCAAGCTTTCCAGCTTCAATTTAAAAAAAAAATGAAAATTTTCAAAAATTTCAATACCATGAATTTCCAATTTGTCCTCACTGATTCTTTCTCTTTCTATTTCATCGTCATGCTTTATAGTCCATACAAAGGTTATCAAGTACACACAGTGTGACCCAATAGGATGCCAGACAACACAGAGATCTCATTTAAAAGAAAAAGCAAGACTCATAGCTGCAGGTTCCTGGGTTTCACAGATTTACTGAGCTGTCTTCCCACATTCCCCAGTCAGCACTGCATGACTACCTCAGCCTTACCTCTGTTTTGGAATGATTATCTCTTTGTAATTCATTTTTCCCCTTTAAGGCTTCTTAGTACCCATTTATCACTAACCCTTACCTAGCTAACTATATTATAGATATCCCAGAAGAAACACATCTGATTTATACTCAAGTACTGTGTCACACACATAGTTACACGACAACCTAAGAAAGGAAATATGATAATGTTTCATTATTTAAGAAAACATTTTCTAATGTAAACTACATGCTTTTGGAAATGATGGCAACCCATGCTCTTAAAGTAAACATTCTAAAAATAAATGATGATTAAAGGTGTGAAAGTTTGTGTTTATGCGTAGGAGTTGCACTATATGTTCCAGTATACAGATTGTAAAAATAGTTTTCATTTTTCAAAGTTGAGCTCTTTAAAGTAAAAACAAGAGGCATCTTCATAACATTTCAAATGCTGGAGGGCTTCAATTTTTAGGGAAAGCTTTAGGGAATCCATTTTCTGCCAACTAAGGATACTCTTTGTGTCTCTCATCCACTGCAAATGGATTCTTCAGTGAAGCAAAAGAAGGAAAATATGTTACATTTAAAGGTAAAAATGTACCAGCACATTCAACTTTGTGCAATTTAATTTTGTATCATGTCTTAACAAGACAACTTCATGCCATATTATAGTCTCTTTTATAGTTTTTACTACTTTGGTAGCAGCAAATGCCAGAACATCACCTGATATTTCTCAACTCCTCATTTGTTTAACTCACAATACCTTTAGCTTTCTGAAGTATAGATCTCCTAATTTTTTATCTACCTGTAAATCAATCCCAATTTCATCTGAACAACAAAAGTATTGAAGGCAATCACCTTCTTATAAACACTTCTAGAAGATTAAATGCATCAGTTCATCAGAGCTATGGTATTACTTGTATTTAGAGAAGAAAGGCAACTATGAGATAAGAATTAGTACAAAATATGTTTCACTGAGTGCTTCAATCTTCATCAGTAGCAAGAAGTTTTAGGTGAATAAGAAATGTATGCATAAAAATGCCATGCAAGAAATCAACTAAGAAAACATGAATAAGGAAGGAGTCACTTCCGCCCCTGGCTCCACCCCTCAATGGGTGTGGTCAGTGCCACAGAAGTAGACACAGTGAATATCTCACTACAGAGTACTGAATCAATGGCATAAGTAGATGTTATTACCAAACAGGCCTACAAGAAGCCCGATACAAATAATCTGCCAAATGACACATGAGGGCAGACAAAAGATGATGGGGAAAAACAGATCTGAATCATGAGAAAATAAGATCCCAGAAATTCAGACAACAACCATAACTTCTCCTCAGAAATCCACCTGTATATATACTTTGTTCCTGAACTTCAATTTCACGGTTCTTCAAATTATACATCAGAAAGTGAACTCTGATCATTTTCCTACACTCAACAGCCACTAGTTCAAACATGAATTCTGTATCTGCTTCTGATTTATGTCTACAGCCAATAACATGAATTCTGTATCTGCTTCTGATTTATCTCTACAGCCAATGCATCATTAAAATCTATTGCTTCTACTCTGTCTCTCAGCTACAATATTCTATCTCTACTATCACCCATCCAACTCAAAATTCCTGTGTTCCTTATTGCCACTTTCCTCTTAATTTGTTTGCATATATTAGCCTATCCAGATATTATGATTTCTCTACACCTGCAAAAACAAAACAAAACAAACAAACAAAAAATCAAACAAACAAAAATCTGTGTGTGGTATCTTCAGCAATAAGAAATTGCCATCTAGTTAAATATTTTTATTTAAAATGTTTATGTTATAAATAAAAACATAAGAATTGCTAATTTCAAGAGTGGTGGTCTTCTTTGCTAAGGACTAACAGAAAGAACATAAAGATTTGGAGAGACATAGGAAGTCAGCCAGATGCACTATGAGAACAGTTGTCTCCAAAGGTTTCAGAACATGAACTTTCCTTGAAATTGTGAAATAACTTCTTGGTTGGCATAAGAACTTGCCACTAAAAAAAGATTTCTTTCTCCGAATCTCAGTTTTTTGAAGTGTCCAATCAATTCTTTCTTTCTTCTTCTTCTTCTTCTTCTTCTTCTTCTTCTTCTTCTTCTTCTTCTTCTTCTTCTTCTTCTTCTTCTTCTTTTTCTTCTCCTTCTTCTTCCTCCTCCTCTCTCTCTCTCTCTCTCTCTCTCTCTCTCTCTCTCTCTCTCTCTCTCTCTCTCTCTCTCTCTTTCTCTCTGTTGAAGTCAATAAGATTAACCAAAATACAGGTAGAGTATATGTACATCTTCAGAAGGGAGCATGTCACATGATGATATTTCACCAAAGTTGCATACATTCAATAACACCTGCCAATTACAATTGAAGAATAACTCCTTTGCTATTGCAAAAAAGATTTGTTTCTTCAAAACCAAGAATATTCTTCAGATATATGACCACACATACCACACACACACACACACACACACACAAATATAAAGTTAGTGGTTACCCTATCTAATTTTTCCTTAACCTAACAGTCATATACAATCATCTTGTCTTAAATCCTATGTGGTAGCAATTTTATTAGGAGATATTCTTTCTAGAATTATTAGAGCAAAAGAAATCTGTTCTCATGAATGGAGTACACATGTTAATGGAAGTGACCTAAGAGAGATACATCAAGTCCCTACAGACCAGTAAGTAGGCTAGTACTAAATTTAATGCAGTTACTTAAAGAAGAATGGGGTATGTATTTACAAGATCACGGGTTTCACAAAGGCAGCTATATTACAAAAACAAACAAACAAACAAAACAAAACAAAACAAAACAAAAAAAACAAACAAAAAACCCAAAACCCATCCAAGTGTGGTTGATGATTTACAAAAGCTGAATCCCCAGAACTCTCTACCAAAATTGCAGGCAGCTCCATCTGAGTTTTCTCCCCAGCAATTGTTTATGGCTTTTCTACCCTTAAGTGGGGGTTTTATGCATCTTGTAACTTTCCTGACCTGAGACTCCTAAGTTGCATTTTTTCTGAGTTATATGGATGTTTTTCTTGCCTACAGAAGAAAGTAATTCAATTGTACATAAAACCATATATATATATATATATATATATATATATATATATATGAAAAAGCATTTCTTTATACTATACTTGATTATGCCTTATCAAAATTCAAGACAACTGCTTCTTACATATTGGTCAGCAAAGACTATTCCTTTCCCCCATGATATTTTCTCACTGTGGAAGATAACTGTGAATCCATTATTCATTCAAGTACAAAAATAAAAAAAAAAAACCAAAAAAGAGTGCTATTCACTACACTAAGTGTTCTTCAAATAAAAGTTTCCTAATCTCTCATTATCCATTTATGCCCTGATGATAATTTAGAGTTTGTCACTCATGGGAGGCAAGCAACATAGACATAATTGTACAGTTTCCCATGTTCATATGGATTTTCTTATTCAGTAACTCATTAAGCAAAAATGAAAGATCCAAATAAACTTAGCCAAAATGAAGCACATTTACATGCTCCACCACAATGGACATATGGAAGACATAAAATGTTTATAGTGCAAAAATTGGCAGTTGTTTGCAAGGCAAGTGATCAACTTTCGAGAACTAAAACATTTTTTTGTCATTATCTTTCAGTGTAACTTTGTCTATTATAAGGAGTTTATATTATCTCGCTCAGACAATCATTAGTATAGGGTACATAGTATCAAAACAAGGAATATCAATAAATACTAAGGCATTTCAAAACAGAAATTTTCCTCAATTTTTATTCCCACATGATTCCCAATAGATATTTTAACAATTACAACATTAATTAAAAGTCCATAGTATTAATTCAGTGAGAAAATCCAAGAGAAGTCTGCTAGATTTCCCATTTTAGTATTTTACTTTAAAACTACATTAAATACTTCTATTTGGAGTTATAATTACCAAAATGAAATTGTTTCAAGTACATTACTATTATTTGTGATTGTGCAATGAAAGGTTACAACAGGAATGTTCAGTTCATTTGGAGTTATTTAGTATCCTGAGCACTTAGCTGTTTTGGCGGAATTAGTACAAATTTTCTCAAAATGAAGATTTGGTTTGATTCTTAGGTTGGTAGTGAAGATCATAATGTTTTATCTCATTTAGAACCAAAGGATAAGATATAAAGCTTTTATTGATATTCAGTTAATTCCAAAAGATTAGAATATTTCTGAAAACACATTTATATGACCTTGTTGAGAGAAATTATCTGAATTCCTGACATTATAAATAATGTTTCTACCAATATATCTATAGTATGGTAGGTTATAGCGTGATTAGTGCTTTACTCCGAGGCTTTCCATGTAGTCCAACTCCAGTTGATTCTAACACTATACCTTCTGTTTTTGGTATATTATGGAAGTCTATATTGGTGGGATCATTCTAATACAAAGTGGTGATATAATACCTGATACAACAATTTCTTATCTATTTCTTATGCATATCCAATATCTCCTTAACAAAGTAGAGTGCTGTCTCTGCTGTTTTCTATCTATTTCATTGAATGTACACTGTTCTCTGCTTCCAACAAACCCTTCTTACAAAAAACCTTTTTAGGGAAAGTGAGTTTAATCAAATCCTGATAGTATAATCTTTAAGTCTATTTTGCTAGGCTGATTTCAAACCATTGTAGAGTCTCAGATCCAGAAAATAAACAAGGGCATGAAGACAGATCTGGATTGGGGTCCACAAATCTGTATTTCATTAATTTCTTGGATGTTTCTTGGTTTTCAGACAATAAGGGAAATTATTTCAAAATCAAGTAAGTCAAAGTTTTATCTTAAAATTCTCAAGGTGAGCATGAATGCATCTCAGCTTGAAGAAAATTTACCCATAGTCCTGTATATATTTACTTTCCAATGACAAAGAATACACTACTTTTTTTCCTATATATCCAAAAGCAATATAAAATAAACTTTCCATAATGACTTTTACCTTCTTTTTTTTTTTTAGTTATAAACCATGGTCTGTTTGCAGACATTCTGTTACCTACTACATATATTCATGACAACTCTCACTAGTTTAAATTCTGTGAAGCTAATATACACTCAAATCCTACTCACTAAGGAAGAAAGATAGCCAGCATGACCTGGGTGCCAATGTGTGTGAGACATGGCTTTAGACACATGTGATATACATTGCTTTTCTCAAGTAACACATATGCTTTTGTCTCTGCTTTTACATGAATAAATACATTTAAAGAACTCAGACAGCTTGATTTAAATCATACCATTATAAAATGCTGAGCCAGTGTTTCTTGTTTGCAGGGTTTTGTTTGTTTTGTTTTCTAAGACATGATCCTGCCCTTCTCTTTGCAAGTGATTCAGTCATTATGTCTATGTATTTTCCCTCACTTTCAACCTATCTAGCTATGATTTGCTTTTACCAAAAGAATATAAAAGAAATGTCATTCTAGTTTTCCTTGTTTTGGACATGAAAGAAACTGCAGCCCATGTTTTGGCTTCTGGGATAGAAGCTCCTACATAATTAACTCCTGGATCTCAATGAGAAGATAAAGACTATAGAAAAATGGGGGTAGAGCAATCTCTAAAATATATAAGTGGTTCTAAATGCAAATGAGCTATGAAGTTTCATGGGAAAAAGATCCTGTATTGCCTGCTATGAAGAGAGAGGTCTGATACCCCTATCCCATTGCTTACTTTTTGTCTTGCTTAAGCAGTAAACAGGTAGTTGATATAAAGATTCAGGCATTATGCTGGCCTGGCCATATCACCTGGTAGAATGCACTCAGGCAGACCCTGGTCAGCCCAGGGTCCACGACTACTCATCTACACACAGGTGAAAAGGAAACCATTAAAAGAAAGACCCCACACACTTATTCACTTATTCTCTCTTCTTTTCCAGATCTCTCTCTCTCTCTCTCTCTCTCTCTCTCTCTCTCTCTCTCTCTCTCTCTCTCTCTCTCTGATGCTCTCCTGGGGCAGACAGGACTTTTCCTGTCTCCGACTTCTCTTTTGTCCTCTATCTCTGTGTTTCTTTACCTCTTTTTTCTTTCCATCCCCCCCTTTCCCTTTCTAATAAAACTTTTCACTAAGCAAGCCTAGATCTCAGCCTTATCCAAATAAGGACTTGTTTATGACCGAGAGTGCTCACCATCGGGAAGGTGGAAGGAAGAAGCCAGTGCCATCTTTAAGGCGCAGCACTTCGCAGCTCTCTACAGTTATTATACTTTACTGTTAGGGATGACAAGAAAATCATGACAGACCTAAATATTTTTAAAGTAATTCATTACTTTTAAAGTTATCTCTTAATAAATTCCACCATTATTAACAATTCTGTCTCAGTTATTTTCTCATTATTACTTAGTTATGTCATATTGACTTTAGTTTTTCTATGAAAATTAAAATTTTCTCATCTTTATTTTAATTTATACTTTCATTTTTATTAAAATAGAAATAACTGACACATAGGTAGATGGAAAATGTATGTGTATGTGTATAAAAATTTTTTTTCCTGTCTAGTCATGACTTTTTCTACGGGTAATTTTTTTTTAATCTATGAAACAGCATCAATTATTATTAGATCATTGGTGGCTTTGAGGACAGAAAGTCTGATTTCTTTACTGAGAATGAATTTGACAAGTATAATCATAGGAATTATTCTTAATTTATAGAGATACACTAAATCTTGCCCTTCATTAAGGAATTTATTTATACTTAGAGTAATTTCTTCTCTTAAATAATAACAAACTCATTATTCACTTGATTGATTTATCTCTAGAGTTGGCTACTTAGAACTAAAATCACCTTTTACAGATTTAATTCTTAATTTCATTCAACATTTATAAAATATTTTCTGCAAGGAAATACTCTAATATGGAAGAAATGTAGAAATCAAAGTGCTAATCTTATCAAGAATTATGAGGTGAAAAATTCAGATAAAAAATAAATAATATATCAAACATTCAGATGCTACTAGGGAAGTAGTTTTTTTCTTTTTAAGTAATTTCTGCCATGCTGAATGAGTTAGCATCCTAAACATTTCAGAAAGTGAGTATGACATTAGATGTCTTCAAAAGAATAGTTCATTCCAGTCAAATACAAAGACAGTCCTAAGTAAAACAGTGGGAAAGAACCAGGAGAAAATTCATATTCTAGATTTCTACCTCTTATTAGTTCCAGATTACTTCTGGCCCTAAATAAAATTATGTGACACTGAGATAAATGAAATAAGTAACAGCTGTAGTTTTACCTATGGTATCAGGCACTGTATCAACTTAGCAATAAACACAGATAATGATTTAACCAGTAGATCATATTGAATACTGGCTTCTAACTTTTTTGAATTTAGAAGTATATTGGAGTTGTGTTAAGGACAGATTTCCCTTTCAGGTAACCTGCCACTCCAAGGGTAGATATGAGACATTTTGCCTATATATGTTTTAGGTAATTGACATTTCCATTCTGTTTTACTTCCATTAAGATGATTTAGAAAGCAAAATAAAAGTGACTTCAGAATCACAACAAATAATAGGTCTCACAAAAATATCAGGCATAATTACTAAAATAATTGCCACTTCTGTATCCACTGATAACTTATAGGGATTCTGCTTCTCTGTTCCAACCTTGATAGAAAGTTATGTTGTATTTTGTGCTGACTTATGCACTGATTGCTTATGACCACTCCTATTGCAATTTAATAAGGATCAGGATAAACAATTAGGCCGAATAGATGTTTATTAAGGTAGAAATAAATCACAACATAGATGAATGTGGTGAGTTCCACCGGATCCTAAGCCTTCCAGTATCCACCACCAAAGAGAGTGGCCCAACCCTTTTCCAGCCTTTTTCCCCAGATCACATCTGGCCCTGTCTCTGCCCCCAATGGGCGTGACCTAAGCCACAGGTGCAGACAAGGTGAATACCTCGCTACATTTTTTTTTCAGTCTAAAGAAAAGATTTGGGCTTGATACAAAACTATATACAAAACAGTGAATAACAAGTGTTCTCTAAGAAAAGGAAAATCGAGAACAAAACGACCAACATATCTAGTCCTAGGGTGAAGACATAACAGAGTTTATAATAGAGTTATCCTAAGCTAGAAAGCTTAAGTCTAGTACCTAATATATCTACCTAAGAAGAGAGAATACTAGTTGTGATAGTTTAATCTACAACCTCATCAAGACCTGAGAAGGAAAATAGTGATACTAGGGTAGACAGGAAGTGCAGATGGGCAAATTCCAAAAGATGTAGCAAGGACAGAAACAGCAAGCTAACTGGACATTCAACCAAAGTCTCACAGCAATGTTGGTACAGCCAGTTTTGGCTAAGGCCAAGAGTACCTGACAGACCACAACAAAAGCAGGGAGGTAGAAAGCCTGTCTTACCCTGACTTAGCAAGGTTCAGTAGTCTTTTATGTTTGTCTCCTGCAAGCACATAGCACCGCATGTCCAGATCAGTGATCAAGGTAGGGGCAGTTCCTTGCCCAAGAAGCCATAGCCGAAGCAAGGATGAACTCCAGAATGAGCATCAACAGTGTCCAACATACTTCTGGGAAAGTGCACGGTGTTGTCAGGAGCAACAGTGTCTCATGTCAATGGAGTAACTAATATTAAAACATTTAAATGTCATGTTTTGTAGGTTTATGAAGTGATTGGAGATTAAGTATTTATGTCTGACTAATCTCATAGGTAAAGGAAACACAGGTGAGGATAATATGTAATACTCAGGAACTTAGCTAAAAAACCTGAATAAAACTTCCTTGAGTAAAGCAAGGATACATACTTAAACAATATAACTATGTACATGTAAATTCCTAAAGTAGAAGTAGAGTAGAAATGTCTAGACAAGAGGTAGCTCTAAAGGACAGCAAGATAAATATCCCAAATTGTATCAATATAAAAAAATGTCTTGAACACAAACAAAGTATACATACATAGATTATAGTGAGAATAATGTGTATAAAACATAAATGGAAAGATTTTATACAATATGACAAAATATAATATATAAATGTGCTCATCACATTCTCCGATATAACTTTATAGTTTTTCTCCACTTTGTTCTGAAGTTCATCCATATAAACTTGACCAGTGTAATAATAACAAACTGATCCAAGTTTGAAAAGCACAGGCTTAGTCCTTGTCACCACCTACATTTTGAAGGTAACCTTAAACTTTGATATTCTCAACTGATATCATTCACAGAATCAGGCCTGTGAAAATATAACCTCAACAAATTTACTTTTGTAGATCTCAATAGTCATGATTTGCTAATCTATGTTAAGGCAGAAACTCTGGATAAAAATAAATTTATACTCAAGATAAGTTTATATATGAATTCAACTAAAGGGGGTACCATATAGTAAAGGCATGCATGCATGCATGAGAGAGATATTCTGCTGTAATTTTTTTCTGATTTGTTTGAATGTGATGAAAAACTTGACCATTTGTGATTGACTGAGAGTAGGCTACTTATTACAAGGGTAGGTTCTGGTCTGTTTGCACATCAAATTAAGTTATTTTCACTATGTAATATGAACATAACACAATTTAAAAATATGCAGTGGTGTCTTTAGAGAAAATGTATCATAGAGTAAACATGGTGCTCCTCCCTGCAGAGACTTGAGCTGATCATTATGACTTAGACCCTGTTTTATGGGAGCCACTAGAGAAACCAAACATCTGTAGGTCAGCAATTGGAAAATGAATGACTGACATTGATACAGAGGAACATTTCACATTTATTACTTAAAGGTTTACTTGATTTTGTTGTTGTTCTTTCTGCCTAATATAACAAATAAATTGAATCTTGTTCATGATTTTATCCAGCAGAATGTATATCTTTTGAACACAATCAATATGTAACATTTTAAAAGCCTTTTAAGAATAATGTTCACAATTTGCTGCTTTTATTTAAAAAAAAATATCAAACCAGGTGCTCAACACTCAGAAACAGGTGTTCTTTAATCTCTTCGAAATTCATCATGTAATTTTATAACCATGCTCCACATGAAAGAAAATTATCTTAATATAGCAGAAAATATGAAATGTAAAACAGGTAGACACTAAATAACAGAATCATGTTTATGTGTTTTTATAATATATGTCTGTTCAAATAGTTCATATTCTTTGTTTTATATTATTTCTACATCGGTAATAAAATATTTAAGTAAGTTTTAAAGGTAATACCAACTTCATTTCTACTAAAAATCCCTGGACATCATTAATATATTTACTCCTTTTCATTTATACAAATCACCACTCAAAATCAGATGTGATAACTGACTGAATCTACTAGATAACTATTGATTTTTTTGGCACAAAAGAAAATACAATAAGTTTACAAATCACCTCTTATTATTGTAAAACCTAAAGATACTGCCCCTTTCAGCAGATTATAGAAAACAAGACATTTCTTTCTCTTTGGTTGCCAAGTAGCTGAGTCAGGCCATATGAAGTCATTTGTTGCCATGACAACACATGAACCAAGGAAAAAATAACATGTCTGAATACAGAGAATTAATTTATCTATGATAATCTATTTAAGAGACTCCTGTGCTTACTAAGGAGGAATTGATATGCATATTTTAATTATCAGAATCCATTTCAGCTATTCATTGAATGGGTACTTAATATTTTCATTTAGATATGGTATTAAAATTTTCACTTCATTCTATGAGACACTTTTTACCTACTCATTTATTATGATTCTTACTAAAAGTGTCCAGGATAAATGACATATTTATTTATGTTCTCTCTCTCTCTCTCTCTCTCTCTCTCTCTCTCTCTCTCTCTCTCTCTCTCTCTCTCTTCTCTTCCTCCTATCTTTTTCTGACATATATACCTATGTTAAGAATGTGGAGTAAGTTTTCTCAGACAAACATTTTATTGCTTAGTAGTTACAGGAAGCAGAAACAGTGATACAAGTAGAAAACTTAAAAACAACACAAAGCCATAATTCTTGAGTATAATCCTTCTACCACACAAACATCTCACACTGAAGTCATGCATATAAGACCCTCCTAGCACACAGATATGCATCTTCTATCTACTTGTCAGGGAGCAGGATGGGTGGGTGGGGCACTTACTTATAAAGGGAAACTCATGCATGCATAACTGAGTCCCTACTTTGCCCCAAATGAGTGAACAAGTAACATATTGATGACATGGCCATGTGTGTCCCACCCATCATTAGGGGGCGGGGTCAACAGAATGCCAGTTTCCAACACATAGAATCCATCAAAACAAAAATAAAAACAAACAAACAAGCAAACAAAAACCCTAAAGAGTAGAATCTGAGAATCAAAAA
Source organism: Cricetiscus sungorus (assembly GCA_030556225.1). Taxonomy (NCBI): domain Eukaryota; kingdom Metazoa; phylum Chordata; class Mammalia; order Rodentia; family Cricetidae; genus Cricetiscus; species Cricetiscus sungorus. The sequence goes on from JANBXA010000600.1 coordinate 40,143,491, forward strand.
GGTGTGTATTAGAACTGTCCATGGAAGCTAGCCAGGAAAATTGTTTTTATTTCCCTCACTTCTTTTTTACTTTCTCACTATTTGGCAATAAAAAGACAAAAAGACCCTTTCATTCCTTTCCCACAGTAACAAGTAGGATTTACAGAAGCAAAGGTGAATAAAAAATATAAAGAAAGGGAAGAACATAACTGCTCCTGGCTATGGTAGAGAAGAAAGTTTATTATACATAAAAGGAAGAGCTTGGTCAGAGTCATGGACATCTGAGAGAGTACAGATGGACATGAGCAGGCTGATCTGGTCCATGTGGGGAGAATTGGAAGGGAAGGGAGAGAGAAAACAGTTGCACTATCCAGAAGGCCAAAGTTCACAAAGAGGCAGGTAGCAAAAATGTCTGAATGATATAGGGAAGAGCCTCTAGGGGAAGTGCAGTCAGATCCTGGGATGAAGTGTTCAGGATAGAGGTCAGGGTACTCAAGCCAACCCTGTACCAGGTAGGGATGGGAGATGCTGGGAGTACATGGGTGTTATGTACACTCTGATATGGTAAATAGGCACCTCAGCTATTTGTCCTGGGGTTTGAAACTTAACAACAGGCAGCTGTTAATACCTCACAGCTCATAGTCCTATTCTTATCTCTCCTGAAGGTCAGTAGGATCTCCCAGGCATCCCCGAGCAATGGTCAAGGACTCTTGAAGGTGTCTGGCTCTATATTGCTTCTTTAGTCCCCATGGGGACCTCTGTAAATCATTAGTCAAATCTGCTCATGATAATAATTCGGATACAGTAGTTGAGTTTTAGGCAGGCAAAAACAGCACTATCAAGTGCTGGCTGTCATGTCCCCATATTACCATGTCAAATAAGGGACAAAAGTTGAATTTCTAGTATCAAGTTTTCTTGTCAGTTAAGTAAGCATAATTGCTATAACATATAAGTAAAGCACACTAACACCGTGCCTGATTAAAATAAAAAAAAAGATAAGGAACATGGTTAGCATAAGATGCTAGTTTTTGTTAATCAAGGTAACTCTTGTTTTCAACTCTGTGGGATTTAGGATTGCCATGAATACAAATCTTTGAACATGTCTAAAATGGTTGTCTAGGTTGGGTTGATTTGAGGTGGATAACACCCCATAAATGTAGATGGTAACATTCATTCCATGGATTAGTGTCCTAAACTAAGTAAGTAGGAGAAAGTGAGCCAAACAGAAACATTTGTCCCTATCTTTCTTAACTATATACTCAATGTTTCCAGCCACCTCCAGTTATATCATCTCTGCCACAATGGTTTTTAAAATCATCTGAACTGTAAGTCAAACCCTTCCTTACAATGCTGTTGTCAGGTATTTTGCATAACAAAAAAAAAACAATGCAGTAACAGCAGCAGCAGCACCAGATGAAGAAGGAGGAGCAGAAGGAGAAGGAGGATTAAGAGGGAAGGAGGAGGATGAAGAAGAGGAGAGGAGGAGGAAAGGGATGGGCTAAATGAGGAAAAGGAGGGACTACTTTGAGACTGGAAGACTGGATGATAGTAACAACCTTTTTTAAAATAAAATTACATCATTCACTCAACTCCACCCCCACACCAGTTCATTTTCATTTCTTTAACTCTTTGCATGCTATGTCCCTTGTTCTAATTCCCAGAAGCCACACTAGTTATCCACAAAGGCTGGGTAGTGGTGGTGTACACCTTTAATACCAGCACTAGAGAGGAATATAAGACAGGAGCTCATGGTCTTATTCCAGTATTTAGCATTCTGTCTCAGGGTAGTTAGTCTTCAGCCATGAGTAGGGCAGGATAGCCCCAGCCTTTGTAGAGGTAAGAGCTATCTGGTGACTTGGCTGCTTTGCTTTTCTAATCTTTAGCTTGAACCCCAAAATCTGGCTTTGAGTTTTTATTGTTCGTGCTACAGCTTCCTTTAGGTAAGTACATCATCAAAATTGGACTTCCTATCTAATAATGAATTGACTTCAATCATGTGTTAATTTAATAGTCAACTTGCAAGCACAACTCAAACAAAATTTACCGAAGAATTAAATTAATGTGATTCATAGAGGATTCATGGAGGATTAATAAAATAAAATGACTAATGCAGATAAATTGCAAGAGAAAGAAATGCAAGTATCTTGCAGTAGGCAAATTAAGATTTAGTGAACTAAAAGGAATATTTTAACTCTACTTTAAAAATAGAAACTCAAGTGTGAACATGTCCTTTCCCTTGGTTTATCCTCAATAACATCAAAATGACAGACAGTTGTTGTTGAGAGCCAGACTGATCCAAAGCTTTCTCAGAGGCCCTGAAGGAAGAACAAAGGAAACACTAATTCTGTGTCCTTGTCTAGGATCAGACTTGGGGAGACTGGACTGAGGCTAGAATCAGTGCCTAAGGGGAATCAAGATTATGGTTTCTGTTTACCTGACAATTCCACTGGGTTTTAGCTATCAATTTTAAAGCAGCTGTGTGAGGTACTAATGATGTACCCTGCCTCCATCTTTGCTTTGAACACTATTTTATAGTAAAAATATACCAGATTCATTCATCTTTATGATTAAACCTCTGTTTCTCAAGGCCTGGGCTTTACTGCACCTGTCACCTTTACCACACGTTGTTGTGACTGCCTGCTCCAGGAAGTATTTCTTTGTTTCAAAAAGTACTAATGATCATCTTGGGACCCTACGTTTGTTTCAAAAGGTTATTATGACCTCCTGTTCTTATGACTGCCTTGATATGACCACCTTGCTATGCTTATGTTATGCTTTTATAAGCCCACTTATTTGCTCACCAAGTCCCCCAATTGGAAATCTTCTACTCCAGAGTTATGAAAGCTAGTGTTCCTCACATCCAATGCTGATCTCTTGAACCCCTCTTTTAGGGGGAACCAACCTGTGTAGATGAATAAAAGCTTGTTTTAATTAATTACAATTCCTGTTTTACTTCCTGTTTTACTTCCTGTTTTCTCTTGAAAAGGTTTCCAGGCTCAAGAATCAAAATAAAAAGCAAAATATAATTATTAAGGGGGGTGGGTAATGGAAGAGATTCCCAAATTTTGGCATTTTCATTCACAGTCCACTTTCTGGAATTCAGGATCCTCATTAGCTGTAGAGATGTGATTCATGTGTGGAAGTAGAAGCAAAGTAAGACACAATATACAGCTATTTCATTTCAGCCACGCAAATTCCATACAGCTCCCTTTCCTTTTTCCTTCAGTATCCTTAAAGATAAGAAAAGTTGCAATATGGGGAATGAAGCCAAGAAGTGGGAACTAGGAAAGGACCAGCCATTGATGATGTTCATCTTGGAAGTCACTTCAGCATTTTGGATGTAGCTTGATAGCCAGGAAGGAGAATCAAGAAGTGACTTTCTTGCACCCTCCTAACCACCCACCCACATAGTATTTTCCATTATCTCAATTTTTTTAAGCCAGCAAAACCTGGAGCCACAGGCTAAACAAAGAAACTCCTAGCACCTACCAAGTCAGAGAAATTTTGTTCCCCATATGGCTGCAGGCAGCTTTTGAAGACTGGGGATGGAGTATAAAGGTCAGATGTGAATCTGGCACTTGACTTTTTAGTTGATAATAGGATGACTGCAGCTATCTGGAGTAGTTTAGAATCTTCAAGTGGAAGGAAAGGCAGGCATTGTTCTAGCTGTCAGAATTAAAAAGAATCACAAACAAATGCTTATGTTCCTGCCTGCCTATCATTATAGATGCATAATTCAAAGAGACTGCAGTCCTATTTTAAATCTCAGGCTTAAAAAAATAATGTCTCCTGTCACTTTGGTGCAAGAAACAGCAAAGTTTACCACTTATAAAAGCGGCCCCAGGGACACAGATACTTCTGAAAATCAGATAAATTAACAGCTCTCATCATTCATTTGGAACCCAATGAAGACTAATAACTACGTAAACTTGCATACATCACCAAACTGAAGGCAAAAGACATAATATAATATGGTAGTATCCTATTGGCAAAAACAAAACAAAACGAAACCTTATTTCTATAGCCGCTTTTTCTCTATATCTGAGAAATAAGAATTCATTACTTAGAGAACCATATTATTTTCACTATGTGTTGCTATGATTTAAGACTAAATTTGACTAGATGCAAGAAGATGCATAGATATCCTACTTAAAAAAGATGATTTCCGTTATGTATATATTTTCATTATGGAGTAACTTTACATTCCACTTGGTAAATTCATGTAATTATTCCATTCAGAGTACATCTATGTGGCGATTTAAAACAAAATTCCCCCAAAGGGAGTAGCAGTATTAGGTCGAATGGCCTTGTTGGAGTTGGTATGGTCTCATTGGAGGAGGTGTGTCACTGCGGAGGCAGGCTTTGAGGTCATATATGCTTAAGATGCTGCCCAGTTTAGTTCACTTCTCGTTTAATGCAAGATGTAGGATACAAGGCTGCCTCTTCACTACCATGTCTGCCAGCACACTACCATGTCACAACATGATGATAATGAACTAAAACTCTGAAAAGGTAAACCACCCCAATTAAATGTTTTTCCTTTTTAAGAGTTGCTATGGTCATGCTGTCTCTTCGGAGAAGTAGAAAACTGAATAAAATCTGAAATATTTTTAAGTGATAAGATATCAGACCTTCTATATGAAATTTATGGGTTGGGTGACTTCATAGTACCTGTGGTCTTTGAAAGGTATTAAGTACTTTTCTTAAATCAAATCCCCGAGACAAAGAACTTGTAGGAGTCAAAGGAAGCAAACAATAGGAACATTCCAGATGTCTCTATTCTCTTCCTGATGCCTACTCTACCTATTTATCCAAAAGTATAAAGTTACCAGGAACAAGGAACTTGGAAAGATAAGGCCCATAACCTTATCTGTATAAGCTGTCATTTCCAACTTTCTTCTAGTGTCTCCTTTTAGAATGTCTTCCAACACAGAGGCAGGGACAATATTAGGCAGCACATTGTGGGCAGTGTATAATTGGTTGAGTGATTGCATACTGTTGGACTAACCTTTCTCCTCTGTTAGAATTGTGCATCCTTATCCATTCTCAAGGTGCATCTCAATATATTGACCACTCATTTATATCATTTGATCAGTTTTAGATACAAGAGGATTTGACATCTTTGTGAATATTAACATACTCCCCTTTAATGTGATCTATTAAAAGAAAACCAAGAAGTAGTTATGAATAAAATGTTTATTCTTATAAGCAAATAGAATAAGGGAATGCATTTGCAACACTTTTTAAAACTAATATAGGATTTCACAAGCCATTCATCTAACAAACACTGAATACTTAGTATATAATTTACTAGATGGCACATTACATGTGTAGTAATAAAAACAGCAGCAAAAAGTCATGTTTTCATTCAGGTTTAGATGACTAAAAGATATCTTGTAAATCCCTCTACCATGAATGTTATCATGGGTGCATTCCTGAAAAAACCTCAGTGTGATAGACAAACCTGTAAACAATACCCTTTTACTCCTAGAATTTCTATTTGTCAAATTTTAAAAGAGAATAACAAGGTAGAGTATTCTTCATGACTAAAATACCTGTGTATGCTCCATTTGCTGGATTTTTCCAAGTACGTGCTGGTCTCTTATTCAAGAATGAAATAGATGTATGGAAATGCTGAGTACAAAACCAAGGGCTAGTTTGGGTCAGATGCACTTCAGCAGTATCAGTGAGTGGGGACACTCAAGAGCTCCAATTATCTTGTTTTTTTTTTTTTAATGGGATTCATAAGAAAGAACTGCTGATTACTAGGCTGGTATTTGGGTGGGCCCCTATCTTCACTGACAGGCTTGGATTATACATCCTTTTCTCATTATGTATGTCCTTTCCTGTAATATATGCCAGTATATATTACACATATATACTGGCATAAAGAAGATGGTAAATAAAGGATGCCACATAGAAGTTCACTTCGAGCACACAGGGAGAGTACCTTATTGCACATGTATTCAAAACAATCATAGGTTAGACAAGATATATCTTTTTTCTACCTTTAGACTTGGATGTAAATGGAGTACAGTTAAGTAGAACTAAGATTAATGATTGTTTAGTGAAAAAGAACCTATTCTATTATTCAGAGTAGGATGTGTAGACAATTCAGTACAGGCAGGGTGCCACATTATTAGAGCATTGTTAGGTTCATGCCTGGCAGAGGGGATTATGGACATAGTACATGCAGGCACAACTCTAAGATATTACCCATTATCTCTCCCAGGTGTTAACACCTTCAGTTATTTTATATTACATGCAAACATAACTTACAGATGTAATTTAAGTATTTAATTGACCTTAAGGAAATCATCTAGACTAATCTACTTATAAAGCCTTTTAAAAATGGAAAAAAATTACTGGATAGAAAGAGAAATCAGTATTGACAGAGGATAGAGCCATAGTTTATTTAATACAAAAGGGGCCATCTGACTCAGAATGGTCTCTGGGAAATGGCAGCTGTCTTTAAATAACAATCAGCAAGATAATAGGGGCTTCAGTCCTACAACCTCCCATTCTTCTGACCCCCCCCATTAAATGTGCTCTGATTACATGAGCAAGAGCCCTCATCAAGAAGTGCAGCTTGTCCAACGTTTTGATTTCATCCATGTAAGAATCTAAGCAGAAAATACAAGCCAGCCCAGAACACACTTGCTCCTACTATGTTTTCTTTCAAAGATCTAAATTTGTAGTATTTACATAACAATAGAAAACCAGTGCAATGTTTCAAGTGACATTTAATCTTCTGTGACTGTCCTAGTTCAAGCCACCATGCACTGCCAACTTTCTACATAAGTAGACTAGGTAGCCATCAATATGTCAGCCACCAAATTGGTATGACTCATAGGGTGCTGAGATGATTGCTTTAATCCTAAGCCTCCCTGATTTGTGCGCCAGTGCCTAAAATCCCTTGAATTGTGGTCAAAGCCTTTCATTATAGCATGGAGCTTCAACTGGTAATCTCCTTCCAAAAAGAATTTTAATGTCTTAAAGTTACTCACACTGTATTCAAAAGGGAGCCTACAGTGAAAGCATATGCTCTCTCCAGAGCTGGCATAAGTTCGGTTAGTCATGAGGGATGACAAACCAGAGAAATAAGTGCAGAACGGGAGCACAAACACATGGCAACCAACTAGAGAATGGAACCACTTGTTTCCTTGCTAAATTTAAATACATTTGTAAAGTTGTCTTTCCTGTTTCTCCACGTCTGTTTCTTTATCATCCCACAGCAAGTTTCTAATTTACCATGATGATGAATTATTTCTTCTTTATTTTTGTTTGTTAACAAAATTAATTATTGTTCAATGAAGTGTCCAACCCCAAGCATAGGATACTGGATGAGTTAGACTAATTATAACATATGTAGTCTGCTATCTTCCTGAATTCACAGTGGTGACAAAGAAATTTAACCTGGAATGCTTCTTCCTGGTCAATGAGTCTGCTTGATGAGGGCTTCTAACAATGGGTACTAGCTGTGATTCTTTATTTTGTCCTTGTAGTGTTGTAGGAAACTTCCTGGAATAAACAGTCCAACACCAATAAGAGTAAAGAGAATAGATGCTGTCAGTGGACAAAAGCCAGAACAGCTCCTGAAGGGCTTTGATGCTTGTCCCAGTTTGCATTTTCATTTTATATCCTAAAGCCATAAGGCAGGGTAGGCATGCAAGCAAGGTTTTATAGGAGCTTACATAGTACTCAACAGACTCATAAGAACATCAACCTATTGTTTCAACTATCCCACCAGTTCATTCTGTTCCAGCTAACAATGAAGGTATATTTAGCAAACAGGCAGAGAAGTAGCACTTTAAAAAAATCACAAGATAAATCAGTATCTGTTAATTGGTCTTCTTGACCTTATTCTTATTCATTTCCTCTTCACCATCATAATGCCATATGAAATCATCTTGGAGAAATGGGTTGGTTCTTTGAGTGTATTATCTGTGTTGTTGTCTATTGGCTATCATTTGTACCTCTAACATTTTGGGGGACCATTGTTGACAATAAATCTATTCTAATGAGAAGCGTGACTAAACTTTCCCAAACGATAGTTACATTTTTCTTAATCTGAGTAGAGTTGGATGTCTGCTACAGCAGCAATGGTGGTTATAGAATTTACCAGTGGTATTGCTAGTAGAACATTTTTATTTATTCATTTAAGCTAAGAGATGTAAGCATTGCTGGACTTTACTTCTTGGAACCAATCTAAGTCAGGAGCCAATAATTCCAGTCTGGAACTTTCTCCTGGGTAGCAGGTACAGTTACACTGGAGGCATGTGAAGTACCTTCCATTAGGAATGACTGTTCTTTTAACTAGGTGGTGTAGCCCTTTTGTCTTCACATATTAAGCCCCTTTTAATGACCTGAACAGGTGGCTTAGTTAAACCTGTCCCTTTTGTGCTGTTAGTCAGTCTTTGTAGTATATAGTCATGACTTTTCTAGTGTAAGTAATGTGGTTTGTGTGTCAACATACCCAAAAGTCTTACCTAGGTAAAGAAACTTGTGACTGGCATTGACTAAAGCTAGCATTTGAAAACTTGTCTCTTTTTATGGTCAGTTCTTGTACTATTCCTTTCTTTCCACCATCACTCCAACTTCCATCAAAGACCCCTTATGACCTAAACTACTTGTCTTTCTGTGGGTGTTCCCTTACAGGCCCCTTTTGTGGTAAAGTCCACTCATGACAGTATTTTGGTTCAAACCAGTTGGTTTCCCCACAATCCACAATCATTGCTTCATTCTTTGTCTCATAGTTCAACAGCTAACAGAAGGTGGTACCACCTTCAAAAGGAACCGAGGGCTACTGTTCTGGTGTGGCCAGTTCTATCATAACATGTTTTTCTGGGGGATGATCTGTGGCTGGCCTGTTTCTCAGCAGAAATGCCATTTGGAAAAGACAAAGCAGAGCCCTTCGAGGGAATAGTTAGTCATATTGATGTTGTCTAGGAATATGAGTTGCCCTGGGACAAGATTGCCTTCTAGACTAAGTTATGTGACAGGATCAAAGAAGATGAATAGGGACCGCACAGATGGTCATCCACAGGACCAAGAAGGACACAGGGAGCAGAGTAGGAGCTGAAGTGTTATTTACATCTTAAGGTCATTTCATGACGGTAAGTTTCATAGGCTGGTCTGGGTCAACTCTCATGGTTCTCTCCTTGTTTGGATCCACAGCAGCCTTCACGTGGGTGTGGTGTATCCATAGCTTGATTAAGAAATTATCTATGTAATGTCAGCCAAGGCTTTAAAAAACTGCTTGAGGAAGCTCTATCCATATGATCAGAGACCAGCTGAGTCCTTTGGGAGCAGTCCTTTATGAGGAGGCCAACATGTCATAAATGAGAGAGTGGTGGCTTGAATAAGAATGATTCCTGTAGGCATACATATGTGAATGCCTTGTCACTTGTTGGAGAAAGTGTATCACTGGGGATGGGATTTCAGGTTTTAAGAGCCTAAGCCAGACACAGTGACTCTCTCTTCCTGTTTTCTACAGATCCAAATGTAGAATGCTTGCCTCCTTTTCTAGCACCAAGTTTATCTGTGTGCACCATGCTCCCAGTCATAATGATATTGAACTAAACTTCTGAAAATGTAAGCAAGCCCCAATTAAATGTTTTCCTTTATAAGAATTTCCATAGTTTTTAAAGCAACAGAACACTGATTAAGACAGAAAGTAACCCCATGCATGGTACATACAATATGTATGTACCAACATATGATACCCTAAACAGTACAAGTGGCAGAAGTTTGGTCAATAAAGATCTGTTAATTGGCAACATTTGGCCAGTGCTGCTTTAAAGTCCTAGTTATTCGTTTTTGTTTTTTGGTGTTTTCAAGAAAGAATCCCACTATTTAACTCTGGTTGTTCTGAAAACTCACTATGTAGATCATGCAGACCTTGAATATAGAGACCTACCTACTTTTGATTGCCACATGCTGGGATTAAAATCATGTGCCACCACAACTTGCTGTTTATTCTTTTCAATTGGGCCTAAAGATTGGGGACTGTTACCATATGTGCAAATCCCAAGTTAATTCTCAGTGAAGGTAGGAAAATCTATGCATTCTGAAAAGGTTCACCTCATGACCAGAAATTATCAGTACTCTCTATTGGATTGAATTCTGTTAAAGTCCATTTCTAGATATTCAAGTGAATAGAACCCTTATTTTTTATCACCATGTTTTTGTTGTTGTTTTTGTTACAAGCACACTGCAGACAGGCTCTGCTACTTTGTTGGGTTGGAGCCAGCAGCCTTAGCACCACCAAATATTGGCAGCAATTCTTGTTGCCAGTTGAGACTGGGAGCTGCCATCTCTGCAATTACAACTTCCCTATAAATGGTATTCAGTAAGGTTTCATTACCCCTTCATCAGTTGCTCTTTTCCTTTTTTCTGACTTACACAAGGAAACTTTGGAAACATTGGGAACCTAAACAAACCTTCTGGGGGGTAATTAATGGGGCTGCAGGGCTATGTCTTCACAAAGGGCAGCTTAGGAGCTGTTTGGATTCCGTAGCTCAGGTGATATGACACTGTTGGAGGTTGGCAGTGTATCACTGCCATCGCCCAGGGCCCAGATAACTTCTATAGAAGCTGGAGGATTTTGTCTGTTTTAAGTATTTTGCCCTCTGATGTAATCAGTTCCCTTTCTCTGTGTATTGTTGCTTTGGGTCTCTTGATGTGACTGTGTATTCCCTGTGTTGTAGGCTTCGGCTTCCATCAGTAAATATTACATATTTGAAACTGGGAGAAGTTATTCCTATAAGTCCAGCAGAGAAAAAAAACCTCTGTTACTTTTTCTCTACAATCATGGAGGAGCTTTTCTTCCTCTTCAGGCAAATGTGTGTTTAGATAACACAAATGCCTTCTTCTTACATGAGAGGAGGAACTGCATTTCTATTAGTTTACACAATCTAATGGGCTCATTCTCAAATATAGTGGACTGGAATCAGGCAAAGCTGGTCAACTGGAAGAGGTTGGTACTGGTGAGCACTGTATCAGAGTAGATAAATGCCATTGGAGGGGCAGGATCAAGTGATCTTGTAACTTCCTCAGGGTAGCCTTTAGTGTAGTTGAAGACAGATAGTTATGCCTATAATTTTCCTTAGTTAGGATTAAAGATAAGTTACATATATGAATTTAGACTCACAATGATAGGATAGATGATGGAGTATTTTCTTTAAATCTTGCTAAATGTTGTTGAACTATATATTGTAATTATAGTTCTTGCTTAATAACTTTTGTTTTATATATACATATATATATAATATACATGTATATATATATAAAATTTTACTACATTAAAGTTATAACCCTTCTTTTTATTTAGAAAGAATAAAGAGATGATGGGGATGTCTTCAGTACATGTTTTTCTCTTATTGGTTGATGAATAAAGCATTGTGGCCAATGAAACAGCATAATAGGTGGGACTAGGAGACAAGGAGGATTCTGGGAAGTTTATGCAGAGGGCAGTTGAGATGTAGAGTGCAGGGAGTAAGAGTTCTGAACCCTTTTTCTTTTAAGATAAGACCACATGGAAATACTTAGATGGATAGAAATGGTGTAGAGATTAATATAAAGCTAGCCAGTAAGAAGCCCTAGTCATTGGCCAAAAGCCTTATAACTAATAGAGTCTCTGTGAGTAATTTGGGGGCTAAAGTGGCAGCAGAGAACCAGGAGGATGTTGGCAAAGAGTACAGGTAACAAGGAGGCAGCCGCATGAACATGATTTTATATATAGATTTTAGATATAGAGCAAAGGATCACCAGCCTATAATCCACACCGCCAGAGAAACTGGGATACAAGGAGGAACCTTAGAGAGTTATACAAAGTCCCTCATGAGGAAATGAACAAGATCTCCTGAATATATTGGGAATGGGGGAGGGCAGTGAGTGGAGAGGGAGTTAGGAGAAAGAGAAGGGGAGGACAAAAGGACATGTGGGACCACGGAGATTGAATCAGGAGCCGGAGAAGAGCAAAAAAAAAAAAAATAGAAGGGAGAGAGAGCCAGACAGAGAGAGAGAGAGAGAGAGAGAGAGAGAGAGAGAGAGAGAGAGAGAGAGAGATACAGTAATAGAGGGAGGAAAACTAACACTAGAGAAATGTATATCCAGAGACCTACAAGGATGGTAGCAATTCATCTGCATCAGTCATTTTATTGTATTAATCCTCTATGAATTACATAGGGAAAGACTACCTTAAATGCCCTTCCCTGATAATGAGATTGATAACTACCTTATGTGCCATCCTAGTGCCCACATCTAGTAGCTGTTGGAAACAAAAGCAGATACCCATAGCTAAACACTGAGCCGGACTTCTGGAATCCAGTTGCAGAGAGGGAGGAGTGACAAGAAAGGGGGTTAAGACCAGACTACAGAAACCCACAGAAACAGCTGACCTGAACAGCGGGGAGCTCATGGACCTCCAGACTGATAGCTGTGAAACATGCATTGGACTGAGTCAGACCCCCTGAACCTGAGTCTCAGAAGTCTGGGGCAGTCTACGGAGCCTCTGACAGTGGAACCATGATGTATCCCTGGTGCACTAAAGTACTTTGGGAGCACATTCCCCATGGAGGGATACTCTGTTCTCCCTTAGCCTAGAGACAGGAGGAATGGCTTAGACAGTACTCCAAATGACTTAATAGATTTTGATACTCCCTCCTGGAAGTCCTCATTCTCCCAGTGGAGTGGGTGCGGAATGGGACAGGAAGGGAGGGGGCATCTTGGGGCATGGTAAGGAGTGAGTGAGAGGGAACTGGGATCAATATGTAAAATAAGAAAAATAATGTAAAATTATTTAATAAAAAGATTATAGGTCTTGGGGCTATTTAGAGGAAAAGCAAAAAAAATCACACAGGTCTACAAATTATGTTTCCTTGTTGATCTTAGATTTCTTCCTATGTGTCCATTGTGATCAGATATAGCTAATGACAATCATGTATGTCAGAGAATGTGATCCATCTCAGAAAACCTGGGAAAGTTTCTGTTGATGTTTAACATTTCATATGCAAATGCTTATAAGGGGTTTACTCATGTTCATCTGGGGATTGGAAATATTGCTAAATGATTGTATCCTTGTGAGAATCTCAGCCTTTCAAGATTGTCCAAATGAGTATTCTCACACAAAATATCAAAAAAAGGCTGCCCCTTTAAACAGGTTTAAACAGGGCTGTTTTATCACTCCAGCTAAGACTTTTCATCTAAGGGTTAAAATATCAACAAAACATAGTTAAAGAGACAGTCCCCTGATAAAAAGATACCCACATGCTTCTGAGTTTCAGGTTTCTCACTCTCACCGTCAGCCTTTATTAGAAGGAAACACCCATTTGAAGAGAGAACAGTAAAGCATGTTTCAAAACTTGCCTGTGGTTTTTACAGTGAATTTGAAAGACAAGAGTGTGCATTTGAATTATCCTTGCTGGTTTGGTTCAGTTTCCACAAAATATATATATATATATATATATATATATATATATATATATATTAATACATATATATATATAATCAGAAAGAAGGGTAGTGCCTGCTATAGACCATTAGCGCCTAGGGAACACCAAGCTTCCACACCACACATCACACCTGTGCCGCTCTAGTGCTGTCATGGACAGCTCCTTGCCAGATAATGTGAAAATGCAGGTGCGGTGCACTAGACACCCAGCTGGCATGATGCTGAATGGTAACCTCTCACTCTTTGCCCATTTCTCCTTATTTATAGAGCAACATAATTGATAGAGCTATAGCTATCTAAGCTTATTGATGTCTTCCCATTGACTCATTTATCACATGATCAAAGCCTTCCCTAGCTGTCAAGCCACCTCTTATTTCAGATACTCTTGTCAGAGTGTTCACCTCTGCCATTACCAAAATAGCTATACAAGAAGCTCAAGGCTGCAACAATTCCCTTATTCAGGACTACAGAGAATCACTCGAAATCCTATTTAGGGGACAAGAAAAGGTGGCTGTATTAGACCAGTAGTGGAACCAAAATTGACCATACCCACTGCACATTTCTTTTAACGACTGGAGAAACACATGCAAAGTATTATTTTTTTAATCAATCAGCTAATGTGTAAGCATGTTCATCCCTGTGTAATCATAAAAAAATCACTGTGGATTTAGGCACTTGAAGAATTATTAACAAACAATAGGCCTGTGAAGCCCGTGTTGTTTGAAAGCCAAGATTAATTTAAAATGCTTTCAGGGACCTTTCTCAGCTGATGCCCAATACCCTGAATAAACATATCAACATTTATCTTACTTGGGCATGTCAGGTGACTATTTTCTTTTCTCTCCTACCTTATGATCTTCTAATTAGGGTGCTTTCTCTGAATTTGGAACTGCTATTACTGGCAAGAGAAAAGTGGCTAATTGGTTTTCATCAAAATGCCACAGGGATGCTATAAGGCTCAAAATGTCAGAACATTTTATCAATATCTTAGGCCCTGGAAGGATCAATAGACATCTGTGAGTTCCCAACTCTCTGTCAGTGCATTCTTCTGAAATAATAATAATTTTAAAAAACCCAATACCCATTTTGGATTTATTTTTATTTTTATTTAGTTTAGAAACAATCATATTTTACATATCAATCTCAGTTCCCTCTCCCTCCCATCCTCCTATGTTTTCCACTGACCCCCCATGCCACCCCATCCAATCCCCAAGAAGGGTGAGGATTTTCACAGGAGATCATCAAAGTCTGCCACATCATTTGGGGGAGGGTCTAGGCCTTCCTTTGTGTATCTGAGTGGAGAGGACATTCCTCTTTGGGGAATGGGCTCCCAAAGTCCATTTGTGCACTAGAGATAAACCCATATTGAACCAGTAGAATATATTAGGAGTTGATAAGGAGAACTGATTGACTCTTCTGTTTCTGACATCTCAGCATACAGGTCATATAACCTATATTTTTTAAAGTTTCAGTAGGAAAGTGAGTTTTTGCATCTTAATCTATGCCATTCTAAACTATCACATTTGTTATGCCAGAAGCTAAAGCAACTCAACAGGCATATGTCAGAGATACAAAAGGCTCTTAAACTTGTTAGCTGTTGTCCCATGCCACCTACATGGATATAGTTCCAACTTTTGTAATCTGTCATTTATACTGTGGCTTTGCATAGCATGGTCCAGACAGAGAATGGCTGGGTCCTCTTCTTGGGGTACAGGCGAGAGGGGCAGAAAGGAAGGTATCAGATGGGCTGATCCTCTCTCTAGGTCATTCATGTTCTTTGTTCTCTCTAGTTCTTTGATGTTCTGAGTTTTATGTCCTATTTCATTTTCAGTGCACTCGTCAGGGTTGCTCTCTGATAATAGAGTATGGCCTCTAGTCTTGTATACCCATCTCTTACAAAACATAGCAGCATTTCTTCAAAACCAGCAGAAGTTATCCATCCAGACTGTTTTTGAGGAGTCTTATCTAACCATCATCTAAGCATCTAACCATCAGTGCACACTCAGAGAGATGGCATTTTAAAAGTAAGTACACAAAGATCCAGAACTTTCAGGATAGATTTAGATTTCTTCATACCACACTAATAAATATTTAAAATAGTAGCCAAATGAATTAATGAGATTAGAAAAAAAACTGACTTTAACTAGAGATTGGTTACTAATATTGAGCGGATCTTTTGATATGTGCCTAACATTATATACTTCCAATGAATTATTGGAAATTAATTTTAAAATATCCGGAATTGTAATTTACTAACCATTATTTTATTAGATTCTATGTTAATATTATCTTAGTCTTCAAAATGCTCTTAAGGTGAAACTAGTATTATTATTGTATCACAAATAGGAAAATCATGTAGAGTGAGTTAACATGTATCACATAACTGACAACAAGTGAGGTCCATCTGTGGCTGATTGTAAACCAAGTGATTTTTTTTACTTGTGTTTATTTCTGTTTTTTGAGAAGTCCATAGATGTACACAATTGCATCATGTCCACCACTCTCTCATTCCAATTCCTCTAATTACTTCCTTCTCCTCAAAATCTTGACCAGCCATCATAATGGGGGATCCCCTGACAAGACAACAATGCCCTTGGGTCAGGAAAGAGAATGGAGATAAACCATTCTAGGGGATGGTTTCAAGGAACATTGTCTGCTTCGTTGCACATTAGCCACCACTTTCATATTAAAAACCTATCTACTATGATTGATTAGCACATTACTCAGATTGCACTCATACCAACAAGGCCTCTATGCAGAAGAACCACATAAAAGGAGACATGAAGAGTATATGTCAGCAGACCAGCTATCCACTACTCATGCTACTTCAGAATTCAATGTTCTGACTTCAGGAGCATGGTGGGCCATCCTGCTTATTTAGAAATGCACACTGCCAAGTAGGCTGGTTCACACACACACACACACACACACACACACACACACACACACACACAAAGCAATCTCCATTTCATATTGCTTGTGTATGTGTATAACAATTTAGGATTAGATAATTTATCAGGTGACTTAGCTCCGAAGAAAACCAAGTCTCAGGCAATCCACCTTATTAACAAATAGGAAGACAAAAATATATGGTAGGTTTAGTCTTATTAGATGCAGAAAAGGCCTTTGACAAAAGCCAGCGCCTCTTCAGGATAAAAGTCATAGATAGATTAGGGATACTAGAGACATACCTAAACCTAATGAAGGAAATTTACAGAAAGACCACAGCCAACATCAACTTAAATGGAGGGATTCTCATCTCAACTCTTAATCACTCATATATTTCTTATAAGCATCCAAAATGATGCTATACTATAGAAAGAAGATTTATATTTATTAATTTTAAATGACTCATATAACCAAATAAGCTTATTTGTTTTTGTCTTGTTTGTTTGTTTTACATTTTATTTACTTATTGAATGTGGAAGATGCACACTTGTGCCTCAGCACATGTATGAAGATCAGAAAATTGTTGTCTTCAGATCATCAGGTTATGCAGGCAGGGGTAAATTGCTTTATCCACTGAACTATGGACCCAAGTTAAGCTGTACTTTATGATAGGCATCAGAAGACTGATTCCCATAGTTCAAATTTGTCCCCTGCTTATTTTAGTGCAGCCCACTACATGTAGACATTTACAATAGATTTGATGACAGACAATATTAATTTTGACCTCCAACAAATTACAACACTAATAGTCCTTAGAGTAATTTCATTCTTTGCATTTGCAGACTTCTATTATTTAAAAAATAATTATTATATTTTACTTTAAATGCATGTGAAAACAAATATTTTTGTTATGTGAGTGTCTCTGTTACATTTTTGATTTTCTTTTGGACCAAAAATTTCCTAAGACATATGTTACCTTCTTGGATCCTTAATTGTATATTTTTTTGATTCTTGCTTTGGGGTTACTCAACCAGTGATTAATAATTTTAGGTTATGGCAAAAACCATATTGAAATGAAGACCACTATACCATTGTCAATTGCAACCTGCATTAGGGGCAGAAGAGATGAATAGATTCCAAACAGAGCTACTGATCTTGGCCTCAATTATTTCCAAATAATTAGCATAATCCAAAGACAAGAATTGGCCTTTCTGTTCTTTTTCTCAGGCCACAACTAGGTTTTCTATCTGCATCAGGCATTGTTTGCTGCACATTCAGGGAAAAGGAAAGGAACCATATATACAACCAGAAGTCCATCCTATTGTACTAGTGAGAATTTCTTCTTTGAGGATGTACAACCTTCTTCCATGACCTTGGTTGAATGAGTCCTGAAACACAATATCTTTTTCCTGACATTTACAGCACCAATGTCCTTCAGGATGTCAGAAAACAACAATAGGGGTCAGTTTCCCTGGTGTCAGAATTAAATAGCTAAATGAATAGTAAATGTAGAATTAATAGTAATTAATAGTAAATGTAGCTGGATAGGTAACAGCCTGCATTCTCATCCTAATCAGCACAAAACTCACAGTTAGTTTTCATTTCTTTTTGCAAAAATAGTCTCCCTTCTCAGGAGGTAGGTGAGTTTGAGAAGCAGTTGTCAATATAAGACTTCTTGCCTGACATCTTTTTTCACACCATTCCCTCAGGGCAGGAAAGTTTTATGCCTACTTCAAGACTCAGCTGGAAGACAAATTTTTTCACAAAATCAATCCTAATTCTCATAGGAAGAAAAATAATCACGTACATTTCAGTCATCATAGATCCGAGGTTGGACATTTTGGATGAATAGCACCCTATTATGTATGTGTTGCAATTCACTCGTATTTGTCATGCTCTGTCTTACTGACAAACTCTCTCCTGCCCTACAATAACAAGTGAACTAGCATCCAGACTCTCTCTCTCTCTCTCTCTCTCTCTCTCTCTCTCTCTCTCTCTCTCTCTCTCTCTCTCTCTCTCTCTCTCTCTCTCTCTCTCTCTCCTCTCTTCTCTCCCCGTGTGTGTGTGTGTGTGTGCACGCGCGCGCGTGCATGCTTGTGCAGGCGCGCGAGCGTCTGTTCATTTATATGCACATGTATAAATGTGGGTGCACAAGTAAACATGTGTGTGAGACCAGAGAACAATCTTAGGTGTCACTTCTGGTGCTACTATATTTTTCCCTATGAGGCAGGTTTGCTCAGTGCCTGAAGCTCACCAAGTAGGTTAGGCTGGTTTGGCAGCAACCTCCAGGGATATGCCTGTCTCTGCCTCTCCAGGGCTAGGCTGAAACCTACATCACCACTCTGGACTGCTCATGTGGGTGCTGGGGATCAAGTTCAGTGACATAACTATTCCCCCAGACTCAATACCACATTCTTCACTAGAATACCTAAATCATTCATAAAATGGCTTGCCCATTCTTGAAGCACATTTTATTTCAGTCATCTGAACTCCCCCACACAGGCTAATATGGATACTTTTGGAACACTACATTTTTTTTCAGGTACATTTTCTTTTTATCCCTAGGACAACAAGCCCTTGGATGTCTTACACAGCCAGCACAAGTATCATCTCTGTTGAAACCATTTTGATCAATTTCATTTTCTCTCTTGTGTCTCTCACCACTTGAAGTGATCTTGTTTATTTATGTAGGTTACTATTTTTTTTTGTTGATCCCCTAAACTGTAATCTGCATATGAGAAGCACTGCCCTCCTCTGCATACTGTATTTCCATGGCATAGCCCTCAGCCTAGAATATTACATTTTGAAGAAACAATCAGATTCTTCTCTTCACTGTTTTTAATTGACTGATTTGAAGTTCTGTGAGGATTAGAAGTTGTCCAGTTTTTCCTTCCATTTAACATTTTTTTATAGGATCCCAGGTCAAAGTGATTTGTACCTAGCACGTTATCTATAATTGTGTATTGACTGATAATTGGAGTAACTAATTATTCATATTTAGATTGAAGATCTCTTGCTTAGGTAACTAAGGAATAGGAAAACAAATATTTGAAGCAAAATAAATTCATGATAATATTAAGCTTATTAAGTCACTATTTCTCCATGAGTATGTATGTCCTTATTGAATGATTATTCTTAGTGTCTGGAAACCTGATGAATCATTTCTGTTTAGAATACAACCATACCTCCAAGAGGCACAACTTTTTTTTTTCTTCATTCTTTTTTTTTTTTTGATAATTTCTTTTTTTGTAAATTTGAAACAAGCTTGTTTACCATGTCAATCCCAGTTCCTACACACTCCCATCCTCCCCTGTTTCCCACACCAACCCCCATCCCATCCCCTTTCTGCTCCCCATGGAGCAGACTTCCATGGGGAGTCTTCAAAGTCTGTCATATCATTTGGAGAGCTCATAGACTCCAGTCTGTCAGCTGGGAAACTAACATAGGACTGACCTAGACTCACTGAACATGGATGTTAGTCAGGAGGACTGGGCAGTCTATGGGGCCTGTGGTAATGGATCAGTATTTATCCCTAGTATATGAATGGATTTTGGGAGCCCTTTCACATAGATGGATACTTTCACAGCCTAGACACATGAGGGAGGGCACAACTTTTATATATTCACATCTTTTCTTATTGAAGCCATTCTTGATACTCACAGAAACTTAAAAATGGTGTCTAAATACTCAATTGGAGGAAACATGGGCAGACTGTGGGCACAGTTCTCTTTTTAAAAGTCCATGTTTAAAATTACTGAAGCTCTCTCATCTTGCCCCTACTACCTGACCCCTTTACCAGATGTAAGACTTGGGAAAGTGGGTCCTGCACCTTGTCTGGGTAGCACAACAGAGCAGACCACATTGACAAGGGTACAGATGAGTCCACCCTGAGACTGTGAGCATGGCAGATTTGACTCCACCCCTCATATGCTATAAGGTAGAATGGACAGGGAAGAGATGCCCCCCAGGGGAAATTGCACCCTACATCTCTGCTTGGCAGCATAATAGAACCAACATTGTTTATAGAGGTGTGGGTGAGACATCCCTGAAGAGATGAGCTTGGGAGAGGTGTCCCCATTCTTCATCTGTCACATGGCAACATTGGCGGAGGAGAGATATACCCTCATGCCACCCATCAATGTCTGAGTTTTTGAGGCAGATGGAAGAGATTGTATTGAGACTGTAAGAGCTGGACAGCTGTTCCTGCCTTTCATCAGCTGCAGCACTCAGGAAAGAAGCAACTACACACATAGGCAACAAAGCTAAGCTAACCCTGAAGGTCTAAGTGTGGGAATACCAACCCTGAGACTGTGAAAGCAGGAGAAAACCCCATCTCTTCCCTTGCTCATCACTATAAAGAGTAAATTAGACAGGAAATGCTGGAGATCTCACCCTGGTGGTGAAGGCAGGAGAGCTAGTGGACTAAACAGCACTGCAACTACCTAGAACCAAGGTTGTGTTTAGGCTCATCACAACATCCACCCCATCTTTGATCTCCTGGAGCACTAGGGATAGTGGGGAGGGTGTTAATCCTGCAGGTCCAGGGCTGCAGGATCTTCACTACACAGAGCAGCAACAGGAATGCCCACGAAGAGTTCCATTGTGGGCCCAGAACTGATGGTGTAGCAGAGAGACCAGGGACCTTGAACCAAACCAATGACTCTTTGGAATGAATGAGTACATGTAAAAATGTATGGAATAACTATTCTGTGGGGAAAAAAACAATGAAATCTTGAAAATCACAGGCAAGTGGATGGAATTTGAAGAAACTATCCTGCATGAGGTAACCCAGTCACAAAAAGAGGAACATGGTATGTACTCACTCACATATGGACTTTATACATAGAGCAAAGGATCACCAGCCTATAATTCACACTGCCAGAGAAACTAGGATACAAAGAGGATTCTAAGAGATTCATATAAGGTCCCTCACAGAAGGGGAAAGAGACAAGATCTCCTGAGCTTATGGGGAGTAGAGGAGTGCAGTGAGTGGAGAAGAAACTAAGAGAAAGGGAAGGGGAGCAGAGGAAATCACGTGGGACTAGGAAGACTGAGTCAGGGGAGGAATAGATGAGAGAAAAGAGAGAGAGAGAGATACCATAAAAGAGGGAGCCATTATAGGTTTGAAGAGAAAACTGACTTTAGAGAAATGTCCAGAGACCTACAAGGCTGACCCCAACTAACAATTTGAGCAACAGTGGAAAGGCTACCATAAATGCCCTTCCCTGATAATGAGATTGATGACTAATTTATCCACCATCATAGAGCCCTCATCTAGCAGCTGATGAAAACAGAAGCAGACACCCACAGCTAAGCACTGAGCCAAACTGGAATCCAGATGCAGAGAGGGAGTACAATACAAAGCTACAGACATAAAGACAGCTGACCTGAACAAGGAGGAGCATGGGACTGATTCAGATCCCCTGAATATGGGTCTCAGCTAGAAGGCCTGAGTAGTCTAAGGGACCTCTGACAGTGGAACCAGGATGTATTCCTGGTGCACAAAAGGACTTTGGGAGCACATCCCCCATGGAGGGATACTCCCTTAACTTAGAGACAGGAGAGAAGACTTAGTCCCTCTGCAAATGACTTGATGGATTTAGATGGTTCCTTCTGGAAGGCATTACCCTACATGTGGATTGGGGGGAGGGATGGGAGGGGAGGGTGGTCAGGGTGCATGAGAGGGTGGAAGAGGGAAAAAGGGAGGGAGAGAGGGAGGGAGTAATTGGGAATTGAATCTATATGTAAAATAAAAAGAAAATATAAAAATATATTTTGGAGGCATATGGGATGGGGGTTGGTGAAGGGCATGGGAGGATGAGAAGGAGAGGGAACTGGGATTGATATGTCAAATAATATTGTTTCTAATTTAAATAAAAACATTTTGGTAATGTCATTGCTTAAATTCTAAAAAAAAAATGTATGTATAAAGGCATTTGTTGAGTGTCCCACTGTATCATACTACAGCTTCCATGGTGAGATTCTCCCTTTCTTCCTATTCTTGTTTTCCCCACAGTCTTCTTTTAAATCATGTTTTATTTTGTTAGGGAGAGTAAGTGACATTGGAAGGAATCATGATTTCAGAGACACAATAAATAAAAAGAAATTTCAAAAACAGTAAATATTTTTTTTAAAAAAATTAAAGCTGTTTCTTTCCAACTAATATCATTTTTTTCCACCTACACATGGAATAGTTTTTAGACAATATCTGCCTGGTAGGTTATTCTATAAGGATTTAGAATAAATAGTAGATAGCTTCTGAATTGCTGCAGGCATTAAATTATACAAGAGGCACTCGAGTCCTTTATATAAGAGGACACAGAATTTTCACACAACTTCTATATATTCTTAGAACTCTCTAGATTATTTAAGATATGTATTTACAATGTAAATGCCAAATGAAACATGTTAGACTCTATTTCTTAGAGAATCAAAACAAGAAAAAGTCTATACATATTCAGTACATATACTTGTATGATTGGTTAAGCCTACAGACTGTAGCCCACAAACACAGAGAGCAATTCTATATGCTGCCACCACTATAAGGCTAATATGGTTAGAGAAAGAGCCAGCACTGTGGGAATAGGATCATAGTGACATTAGGCAGCTCTGTTCTCAAACCTGTTCTCCACCCTCTGACACCCATGTAGTAGCCAAGTGAGCAAAGTCAACTCATCTGCCTTTTTGACTATAAGAAACTAGGGGAGTTATGCATACATTACATACTTACTTGTGAATAAAAGGAAATCTCTCTTAACCTGATCTGACTAACTTATTCACTGTTATCTTCAACAACATAGAAAATAATGAAGGATTATAATGGCCATACTGACAAAGTTTGAGTTCTTGCTGAGAGCCTAGCTCTTTTCTACTCATGTTACATACTTGTGATGTTACATTTGCTTTATTGCATGGGATTCATCCATGTGTGCTTATATGCCATTAAATTAAATCTCTGAAGACAAGAACATTCATTGTTGTTTTCTGTACCAAGAGAGTGTTGTGGGGAGGTAGATTTGTAGCTACAATCAGCTTTCTCTAGTCTAGACAATGTATATCTAGGTTAAGTAAAGCTAGGTCCAGGTCAGTGGATATATACTAGACTCCTTCAATCCAATGAGATTCTATGCTTTCATTTACAGTGAGAAATGAACTGAGACACTTCTATAAACATTTCCTATCAATCCACCTTGAGAGTGTTCAGATCATGAATGTTACTAATACAGAGATAGATAGTGGTTAAGGTCTCACTGTTCTAGTAAATCATTAGAATATAGATCTGGGGATTGGATAAAGGAAAAAGAGTAACATACCTGGAGGGCTGATTGTGACTACCTCTGCATCCTAGATCCATAAATTGTCAGTAGATGAGACAACAATTCTAGAAAAAAATGAGAAAAGCATTAGCTATTTTGTCTGATTCAGTAATTACGAACTTAAAAGTGTCTGTTGTACTGTTGGGTTTCCTTATTATACGTGAAAAAAATGAATTATCTGACATCACAGTTGCAAAATTATTAGTAATCTAAGCTGAGCAGCATTGGACAGAGAGATGGCCTGAAGTTATGGCTCAAATTGATTACTTCCTCATGATCATGCTGTTGTACATGCAAAGTGCTGAGAGCAATGATTCCACTGTGAGCATGGATAACAAAACATACAAGTGATGGGAGATGTTATTCTGTATATATGTTTCTCATACTGGTTAATAAAGACCTGTGGCCAATGAGATAGCAAGATAGGTGGGGCTAGGAGACAAGGAGGAAAGAGGAAGTAGGGGGGAGGAGTCGAGATGTAGCCCAGGGAGGAAGGAAGACGTCCTATGCGGCTCCCCGATAAGACGACCACGTGGAAATACTTAGATAAGTAGAAATGGGTTAATAATTAAGACAGAGCTAGCCCATAAACAGTAATGGTAACTGGCCAACAGGATTGTATCAAATACAGAGTCTCTGAGTGTTATTTGGGGCCGGCACGCCAGACAGGCAGGCTGGCAGGCTGGCGGGCTGGCAGAAAACATACATGCTACAGATGGCGCCCAATGTGGCTATAAGAACTTTCACTTAAAACTAATAAAAGCCTAAGAAATGTTTTAGAAACAAAGGAATAGAGACTAGCAAGACTTCTTAGTAGCAGCATTTTCTCGGTTGTATTTGTTTTGCTGTAGACAGAGAGTTGCACAGCTCCTTTAAGGGAGGTTTCCAAAATTAGCATAAGCTGCAAAAACCGCCTTGCTTTTAAAGAGCTCTGCTCACAATTCATTGGTTTGTACAAGAGCTGCAATGAAAGTTTACACTGTGTTTTAAAAAATACGCTGGCTTGGGAGAGAAAAAGAAACAGGATACAATGGTTTAAAAAAGAAAAAAAGGAATTAAATGGATGGCTATGATGGTGCATGCCATTAATCCCAGCACTCGGCAGACAGAGGCAAGCAGATCTCTGTGATTTCAAAGCAAACCTGGTATGCAGTGAATTCCAGGACAGATAAAAGTTACACAGAGAAACCCTGTCTCAAAATAGGTAAAAATAGAAGTAGAATAAATAGAGTAATAAAAAAGCCGTGTAAAAATGGAAAGCACAGAGAAATTTTGGATACTATACGCGATTCTGTTGTCTTTAAATTATTTGATTGCTGAGAAAATAACAACTATTAATAAAAAAAATGCTGCTAGATTAATTCAATTAATATATTTTAAAAATGCTTTGACTCCAAAATTTAAGCCTAAGGACAAGTTACTGGGGAAAAGGATTTCTATTTTTGTTTCCACAGAAAATGAAAAGCTATGGATTCTTTCCAGACTTATATGTTTTGATCAGGCCAGACCCTCTGAAACAGCTCCCCAGGTGATCCAACATTCAAAGCAGTTGAGACAAAGCCTTGCAGCCTACTGCCAAGATTTCTGCATCTTCTTTGGAACCCCATGACAGCGCCCTCTACCAGCAGGAAGTAGTTTGGAAAGAACGACGCCCAAATTCCCAAATATTGTTTATAAATGTTTGTTTTCATTTAAATGGACTTGGTTATAAATGGTTATAACTACAAGCAATCTTCTTAAAGGTAAAAGGGGAATTATGGTATAGATATGAATACTTTGCTTTGAAATGGATTTTCTTTTATTGATACAATTTAAGGTCAATTTTGTAATATGTATATTTCTCCTCTTGTTTAGGTATTATGTTTATGTAGCTCATTGGAAAATGTAACGTATAATTTAGTACAGATTAGAGAATTACCTATGATAGTCAAAACTTGGAGTTAAGTTAGTTAGGATTTCTAGATATGCAGAGATGTATTTGAGATGAATAGGCATTCTTCAAACCTTTCAAAGACCTACAGAATATGGCATTTAAAATGGATTAGGGTTTTTATTGACAGGGAGGCACAACTGCTACTGGTAATACCACCTGCATCAAAAAGGAAGATGGACATTGAAGAAACTCGTTATGAAGTTTGCTTCTAATATGGCAAGACTGACCATTTGGACAAGGTACTGCTCTTGTCTAGACTGTTTGATTTTATGTTGTAGAAACTGGACATGCATGACCCACAAAAAGGTGTCTGCTGATGCAAGATGGATGTTGCTACAGGATTCCTGCTTCATAGAAGAGGCTGCCAGACAGCCAGTCTGCAGGACACAGAGAAAAATGACTGACACACTGTCAATACAGGTGGACAGTTTAAAGTTTCCTGCTTTGTTGAGGAGTCTGGAGACACACTATGGCCTATGGGCTGAAGATGGAACATTACAGAAGAACTTCTGGTGACTGACCAGGCAATGAGTTGTCTCTGTCATTTCTAGAGTTTATGTATTATCCTTCTGTGGTCTTTGAAGGAGTTGAAGACAGATAGTTATAGTTATAGTTTCCCTTAGTTAGGATTAAAGATAAGTTACATATAGGACTTTAGACTCACAAAGATAGGATAGATGATATTTTCTTTAAGTCTTACAAAATGTTAATGGACTAAATATTGTTAACTGTGATTCTTATTTGATAACTGTTGTATGGTATATTTTGCTATGTTAAGGTTAAACCCCTTCTTTTACTTTAGACAGAAAAGAGGAAATAATGGGAGATGTTATTCTGTATATATGTTTCTCATACTGGTTAATAAAGACCTGTGGCCAATGAGATAGCAAGATAGGCGGGGCTAGGAGACAAGGAGGAAAGAGGAAGTAGGAGGGAGGAGTCGAGATGTAGCCCAGGGAGGAAGGAAGACGTCCGATGCGGCTCCCCGATAAGATGACCACGTGGAAATACTTAGATAAGTAGAAATGGGTTAATAATTAAGACAGAGCTAGCCCATAAACAGTAATGGTAACTGGCCAACAGGATTGTATCAAATACAGAGTCTCTGAGTGTTATTTGGGACCGGCACGCCAGACGGGCAGGCTGGTGGGCTGGCAGAAAACATACATGCTACATACAAGAGCTTATAAGATTCCTCTGTGCAAAGGAGAAAGCAAGCACCTCGTGGGAAACTGTGGAAGAATTGTATAGGATTTATTCACAGCATCAGTATAGCCGTAATACAGCTACATCTGCATTTCCAGTTACCTTCCTTTGAAAGTACATGTTAATACAGAAGGAAATAGAATAGTGGCATTTTTATCAAAGCCAATCATTTCACAAGTTTCCCAATTTAAAATCTTATTATCAAATGACTTCTGCCTGAAAAGAGTGAATAGTTTTAAAGTTTTCAAGCAAGAATGTTGAAGGGCAAGAACACTGGAGACTCGGGGGAAGGTTTCCATGGTCCCATACCATCATTTAGTTCTTGTCCATTTCATTTCTGTACAAATGTTTTACAGCTCTCTGATAAAAAATATCTGATATAAACGGTAACCATTATTATTCTTTCTAAAAGAAGCATTGTAATGGCATAGAAGAAGCATAATGTTTTATCCCTCATTCTTAATAATGCTCTATGTCACTATGTCATGTCTTTTCCTCTTTCCTTCAAGAATCAATAAACATTCAAAGCACTCTAGAATGACCCCTGGTTAACTCACCGAATAACCCAGATTACCATTTTACCTTATGTTCCAATATTCAACAGTTGTATTACATTCATCTCATAATCAGACACAATTGCTTCATTCAAGAAACATCACAAGTCCTTTTTATTTAAAATTCATTTCCCATTTCTTGAGACTCAAAGTTATTTCTCTAGTAAGATATATACAGGATTTAAACTATGTGGTTTGTGCTGATGCCAGAAGCCATATGGAAGCCCAGATCCACGCCCTCATGGACAGTAAAGGATCAAATTATCTACGCTGATAGTGTCAGCAATGTCTACAGAGGCACAGTTGAGAAAGAGAGACATGAACGACTTCTGTTTAACCCCTACCTCCACCCCCCAATCCCCAAAATAGTAACAACCTAAATAGGAAGCCAGGAAAGAGAAATTTTAAAAACTTTAATAAGATGTTGAAGTATTACTCTCCATAACTGACAGCTTCCAGCAGTGAGAAAATAGGGGAGGATGTACTTAGTCCAATTTAAGGTGCAGGCCACTGAGAGTTTGACAAAGATCCACTTAGTATACAGATGACACAAATTGAACTCTTGGATTCTTTGTTTTTTTTTTATTTTGTTTTGTTTATTTGCTGGTTACAGGAGGTCACAAGGGCAGGAATATGGACAAGGAAGAACTGGGACATGAATGGGATGTGAAATCTCCCCATCAATAAAATATTATTCTGGGTAAATAAATAATAAGATATATAATATTATTGCTAAGGGGCTGCCACATAGTTTAAATACTGTATATATCTTAATAGAGGGATAACTTTGAGTTTCAAGAAATAGACAATTTCATGAAGAAAAAAAAGCACTTGTAATAAATGTTGTAGTAGATTGCTATGCAAAGAGATTCAGACAGTCACTTAAGTCCCTACCTTCTTATAAGAAGACTAAAAAAGTGGTTCCTGATCATGAAGAACTAATAGGAAAGACATATGAAGAGACTTATCTTATCTTAGAATAATAAAACACGAAACACAGCCCATGGAGAGTGTGTTGCTCTTTCAGCTGAGGTGATTATGTATTTTTTGTCCCTAAGTAAGAGAAAATAATATACAATGTGACAAGATTAATGAACATACCCATCACTTTATCTACTGACTTTTTGTGGTGAGAAGGTTAAAATATAGGATAAATCACTGTAAAAAAAAAAAAAGTGAGTGTGACTCTTTAAATTGGGACATCATCCTGACCTGGGGAAATCATTCCAATTCTAGGTTGCCTTTATTTAACATAAAACAGCGGCAGAAAGCTGTTATTTGCGGTCATTGAAATTATACAGGTCAAGATTATCCCCTTAGACAATACTGCAAACCTTTCCTCTTGTGGCTGCTCTACTAGTTTAAATAGAACTTCCCAGAATAAGGAAAATTTGCTATTGATTTCTCTTACTCTTTAGGTTTTGTCAGTCTTCAGCAGCTGAAGCTGACATTCTGATACTTTTTTGAAGATATATTCTTCACTTAAATTGGTCAAAATATGCTAATTTTGAAAACTATGCATCTAAGTATGAAACACATAGGCACATTGATGGTACCTTGTAGCTTGGCATATTTCAGTAACCTTCCTATTTATCCTTTATTTTTCTTCCTCATCCGATTACCCATAACTTGTGAGTATCAGAAAACACACACAGACAATTTTCCTCTGATGTGCTATTTCCTCTGTCCATAAATAGGCATGTGCTTATTAAGCCAGCGGCAGAGTTCAGGGAGCAGACGTGCCTGTAGAGTTAGAAGGCCACCTGCAGTCTGTACCAACCATTAGTACCAAAACCTTAAGTAAATCAGTAGGTCTTATTTCCTTCAATAAATCAATCTCTCTTTGTGCCAGATATAACATTAGACATTCAGGATGAAAAAGAAGGTCAACACTGGAAATCTTCATTGTATTTTTTTTAATAGTAGAGAAGATAACTCTCTCTACTATAACAGATAATTAAAATAGCTAAATCTACATCTTTACTTTTTAAAATGAAATAATAATAAGGACATATACTGGAAAATGCAAAGAACTGACCAAACACTCTGTTATTAATGAATTTTGTGTTACTGTAGCCTAAAATGTAAAAGTTTCTGCTTAACAAATGGGTTTCTACACAGACAGCTGACCTGAACAAGGAGGAGCTAACGGGCCCCCAGACTGACAGCTGGGAATCCAGCATGGGACTGACTCAGACCCCCTGAACATATGTCTCAGCTAGAAGGCCTGAGCAGTCTAAGGATCCTCATACAGTGGAACCAGGATGTATTCCTGGTGCACAAAAGAACTTTGCAGGCACATCCCCCATGGAGGGATACTCCCTTAACCTAGAGACAGGAGAGAAGGCCTAGTCTCTACTGCAAATGACTTGACAAATTTAGATGACACCTTCTGGAAGGCATTACCCTACATGTGGAATGGGGGTGGGTGGGAGGGGAGGGTGGTCTGGGTGCATGTGGGGGGGTAGAGGAAAAGAGGGAGGGAGGGAGGGATGAAGAGAGGGAGAACTGGGATCGATATGTAAAAAAAAAATTAAAATAAAAAAAAAACCAAATGAGTTTCTGCATGTAAGTTACAAGTAAAAGACCAACTAGAACCCATATAAAGCTTCATATTCACTTACTAGTTTTCTATCCATGGTGAAAATTTAAAGGGAAAATTTTGGTTTTATTTATGCTTCTTTTCTTTGTTTACAAATATCATGACATATAAATTTGTATAATATACTATGTAGTTATTTGGCCATTCTCTGTCTTTCCTTGAGGGGGAACTGTCCTTCCAACCTCATCTCACCCATATTACCTTTGGCTCTGGCTTGGGTTAAATGTAAACAGAAATGATGTATGATAATATAACTTCATTACTTTCTCTCTTTCTCATATGTAAGTACATTGGGATATGTTCAGTTTCACGCGTGTGCTCTTATGTGGAGGTTAGAAATCATTTCTCAGGAAACCAGCTATCTTGCTTTTGGGATATTGTCCCTCTGGAATCCAGGAGCTCCAAAGTATTCTATAGTAGGTAGCCACCAAACTTCTGTAATACGCATATCTCTGTCTAGCTCTGGATTTATATGTCTGGCCATCAATATACCTGATAATTGCAATGAATTTTAAGTGGGGGCTAGGGATCAAACTTTTGTTCTCATGATTTTGTGACAAGCATTTACTGGCCAAGCAATTTACCCAGACTCCCATCAGTTGTTTGCTGTTGTTGTTGTTGTTGTTTGTTTTTAACTATCAGAGCATATCACCAGATCAAAAAAGAAAACACAAATTACATCAGTTAAATTAGTAACCTAATAAATTATTGTTTCTTTATAATCATCCAGTAAAAAATTAATTGTCCTTATAGAATCTAACAACACAAAGATACTTAAATTTATTTTTAAGACATTTGCACAGCCACAGACAAAAATTTTAACATTTCAATATTTAACTATTAATTACAAAGTAAATGAATGCTTTCAACATTCTTTTTTATAAAGTAATAATTATCTTTGTCTTCTATTTTTAATTTGCTCAAGAGATATTTTTAATTAGGGGTTGATGTCACATTTATCAAACGTTTTGTTTTTTACATACATTAAGATGAAGTATTTTAATGTATTTAATAGTTTACAATGACTGACTTTGAAATGTTTGCCAACCATCTGAAACATCTCAAATTCATACAACTAATACATTACCTTTATTTCAAATAGTAATCAATTGTGGCACAGAGTCATGTATCTTACTTAAGATCACAAGGCTAATTTAAGAAAGGAAGCCAGAGCTCAGCAGTTTACCTAAGGCCCTTGTACTTTTTCAAAAAGTTTAGTGCTACTGAACAACAGTTTATCAAGTGGATACTAGCTATTGCATTTCTACACAAACAGAGAAAAAATATTTGAATGAACCTGCAGAGAGTAGATATGGATTAGAAAAGCTTTA
Source organism: Cricetiscus sungorus (assembly GCA_030556225.1). Lineage (NCBI taxonomy): Eukaryota > Metazoa > Chordata > Mammalia > Rodentia > Cricetidae > Cricetiscus > Cricetiscus sungorus. The sequence continues at coordinate 40,174,754 of JANBXA010000600.1, forward strand.
AGATTTACTAAATGGGAAATGTAACCTCACCCTAGCCTTAATTCCCCAGGTGCTCTACTCAGCATCTTAAGAAATCATTAAATACTTGGTTTTGCAATATGTCAGAATGGAGGCTTCTTTGATGAGTTAGCTACACTTAAATATGGGGATTGGGGAAAGTATAAGGCTTAGTAGAATATAGTGAGAAATTATGCTGGTCAAGCATTGCTTGATTATACAATGGATTTGAGATCTAAACAGTGGTTTTCAATAGAAGAAATAAAAATGGCTAACAAATACCTCTAAAAGTGTTCATCCTTATTAGAAATTAAGAACATGTGAATTAATATAACCTTGAGGTTTTTATCTCACTCTAGTTAGAATGACTAAGTTTAACAAATCAAATGAATGCAGATGTTTGCAAGATTGTGGGGAAAAAAGTAACATTCTTTCATTGTGACAATGCAAATTGGTGTAGTTACTCTGGAAATCAGTGTAGAGAATCTCTATGAAACTAAAAGTAGTTCTAATAAATGGCCCAGGTTAGTAAACCAAGGTAACAATTACTATGCAAGTGTAATCAGGAATGCTATCTGCATATCAGAACTTCTGTGCTGTTTGCTGCTATGTGGTTTTCCCTGTACAAGCTCTGTAGCTGATTACCAGTCATTTGAAACATTTATAATCTATCCCCAATAATGCCTCATCTGGGGAGTGTCAGGCCTACCAAGAGATTTTAAAGATTCCAAGGTCAGTAAATGCTTATATCAGAAACTGATTTGTTTCAGCTTTTGCCATCTTATCTCATTCCCATTGTTACTGATGAAAAAAAAATTATGGGTAAAGAATTAGCAGCTAAAACTTTGGTTTTCATTCTTGGCATAATTTTTATGTTAAAAAAGGGGGGCTTAGACAGCAGTATGATTTATGCTTTAAAGAAAGTATTAAGCCTACTGGCTTGTGTATCATTACCAGTCCCATCTCACACTTTTTTTTCAGTGATATCTAATACACTGCTAATTAGCTTTTTAAAAGAAAGAGTTCATTATTAATCACAGAACTGTAAACTTTCCCCAAATACAGTACAGCCTTAGGGAAGTAGTAGCAATTGAAAAGTATTATGCTTTTTCTTGAGAAAAAATAGGCATCCTTCAACAAAAAACTATTTTTCAAGGAGATATTAGATAAGGAAAAGAAGAGAATTGTAATTTCCATCTGTGAAGACTGCCTGTCATTGGCATGAAGAGATATGATGTTTGGACAGAAAACATTTATTTCAACGTTTGCCCCAGTTGGAGGAAATCCTCTTCTATCTCATCCTTTAAACACTTACTACAAATGAAAACATGTTGGCAAGCAGAGAACAATCTCTCTTCCGTGTGCTCCCACACTGCTTTTGGACAGGCATGTTACCAAGTTTGCTCTATAGACTAATAATGGTAATGGTTCACCTATTTACTGAAAACTGTCATTGACATTCTCAAAAAAGGTTAAAACACATAGCAACAAGTGATGCAAGGACTATTGCTTGCCAAATACTAAATACAAATATGCCATAAAATTTAAAACAGGATCATTCAACCAAATGCTAACAGATTTGTGGTTTAAGCATAAATGGACAGTGTATCACAAAGGAAAGAAGATAATGACAACTATGCAATTTGTGCAGTTAAAGGAATTTTTAATTAAACTTGAAATTACTAGATGATCAGTGTTCAGGAAAGAATAAATGAGAGAATCATCCTGAATCATGTTTTCTCTTCCTTTCCATATTTCGGAGGGAAAGAGAGAGAGAGAGAGAGAGAGAGAGAGAGAGAGAGAGAGAGAGAGAGAGAGAGAGAGAGGAGGAGGAGGAGGAGGAGGAGGAGGAGGAGGAGGAGAGAGGAGAGGAGAGGAGAGGAGAAGAAAAATAGAAAAAAAATAAGGTTCCTCGAAGATTATTTCTATTTTCACTGTGGGTCAGACTATAGGGTTATTGTTGTGAAGTTTGGAAGTGTTGCAACAGAGAATCTTTATCTTTTTTTGGTCCAGTCCTGATGATCTGCATCTCACTCCTCCTCTGGCTCTATCTGTGCCGGGAGCAATTAGTCTCTAAGCAGAACCAAAAGTTCCAGGGATATCCTACAATGCTAAACATATAATGGCATACCTGGATTTCTACTTAATCAGTATACAATATGCCTGGAAAATAAACCAAAAAGATTCACATGTGTTCAACTACCCTTTCATAAAAGCCTAAGGTGTTAAGGGAAAGAGCATTGCAGAAAATTCAACAATGTTTCTACTGTCCCCTATAGTCCATTCATTGAATTACTTGGAGAGGTTTTAGCTATCTTTAGCTTGATAGGAAAAATGGGAAAGAGCTAGAAAGTCCAAGGAAGCATAGGCATGTTTCAGGCCTGCCTTCCAGTGAGCTGCTCACAGCCTCCTGAGGCCTGGGGAATGTAGAGGGGAAGCCTGTACTGATGTACAAGGCTATCCAGAGTCTGCCAGCATCATAGTCCTGCCTCTACTAAAGGGAGGAGGTAAGCATGGACCTGTTTCAAGTTCACCTTCTGATGCCCTGCTCTGAGCCTCCTGAGACCTGGGAAATGTGCACTGGAGGAGCCCGTACTGACAGACAAATTCATCCACATTTGGCAACATCATAGTACTAGTCTTGCCTCCAACCATGGGAAGAGGAGAGCTACCAGAGTATTGGACCAGCTTGAATCGACCAGAAGAGAACCTTGTTCCTGTACCCACCAGGAGAGGGAGAAACACCAACAGTACTTACTGGAAAATGGGATGGGAAAAGAACATTATAAAATACAGTCAACAACAGAGAGATAAATATAATGCCACCAGAGCCTAGGGAGTCCACACCAGTGAGACCTGAATATCCCAACTCAGATGAAGCAGAAGATAATAACCCCACAAACACCTTTATGAAGATGATAGAGACCATCAAAGAGGTAATGAGAAAATCCCTTAAGGAAATGGAAGAAAAAACAAACATTCAAGAATGGAGGAAAGGACAAACCAAAAATGGCAAGAAATAATTCAAACATTACTAGGCTTGAAAGCTGAAATAAAGACAATAAAGAAAACACAGTCTGAGTGAATGCCAGAAATAGAATATCTGGGAAAACAGTCAGGAATTACAGATGCAAGCATAGCCAACAAAATACAAGAGATGGGAGAAAGAATCTCAGGCTTTGAAGACATTAAAAGAAATTGATTCATTGACCAAAGAAAATCTTATGTCCAACAAATCCTTAACACAAAATATCCAGTAAATGTGGGACACCATGAAAAGGCCAAACCTAAGAATATTAGGTATAGAAGATGAAGAAACCCATCTCAAAGGTGAAGAAAGCACATTCAGCAATCTCAAAGAAGAAAACATTCCCAACCTAAAGAATGGCGTGCCAATGAAAGTAAAAGAAGCTTACAGAAAATCAAATAGGGTGGACCACAAGAAAGTCCCCCTGACACATAATAATCAAAACACCAAACATGCAGAATAAACAAAGAATATTGAGAGAAGCAAAGGAAAAAGGCCAAGTAACATATAAGTGCAAACGTATCAGAATTACACCTGACTTCTCCATGAAAACTCTAAAGGCCAGAAGATCCTGGATAGATATTCTACCAACACTTAGAGACCACAGATGTCAGGCCAGACTACTATACCCATCAAAGCTTTAAATAACTATAGATGGAGAAACCAAGATATTCCATGACAAAATGAGATTTAAACAAAAGATATCCACTGATACAGCTCTACATAAAGTTCTGGAAGGAAAACTCCAACTCAAGGAAGTCAGCTACATTCACAAAAACATAGACAATAAATTATCGCACTTTAGCAACAGCCAAAAGGAAAAAAAGAAGGTAAAATCCACATACAAAACAAACAACAACAACAACAAATACAAAACAAACAAGAATTAATTATCAACGGTCATTAATATCCCTCAATAATAATGGTTTTAACTCTCCTATAAAAGGCTAATAGAGTGGATATAAAGACAGAAATTATCCTTCTGCTCCATACAAGAAACTCACCTCAACTTCAAAGATAGATAACACCTCAGAGTTAAGGGTTGGAAAAAGAATTTTCAATCAAATGGACCTAAAATACAAGCCGGTATATCAATCCTAATAAGTAACAAACTTCAAACTAAAATCAATCAAAATATATGAGGAAGGTAATTTCATATTCATCACAGGAGAAATTCATCAGCATATAGTCTCAATTCTGAACATCTATGCCCCAAATACAAAGGCACCCACATTAGTAAAAAAAAAAAAAAAGTATTACTAAAACTCAAATCTCACATAAAACCTCACACATTTCTAGTGGGAGATTTCAGCACCTCAGTTTTACCACTAGACAGGATCATCAGACAAACCTTGATAAAGAAACAAAAGAAATAATAGAAGTTATGCCCCAATTGGGTTTAACAAACAGCTATAGAATACTCCATCCAAACACAAAAGAATGTACCTTCTTGTCAGTGCTGCATGGAACCTTCTCTAAAGTCAACCACATGCTCAGGAACATAGCAAACCTAAACAGATTAAAACAAAACAAAAAAAGAAAATGGAATAATCTACAGTATCTTATCAGACAACCATGCTTTAAAGTTAGAAATCAACAACAACACAAATTCAGAAACCCTATAAACTCATGGAAACTGAACAATGTGAAATAGTATCATTCCTGAGTCAAGGAAGTCAAGAAAAAATCAAAGACTTCCTAGAATTTAATGAGGATAAAGACACACATACCCAAACTTATGGGACACTTTGAAAGCAGTGCTAAGAGGAAAATATATAGTACTAAGTACCCACATGAAGAACCTGGGGAATTGTCACACTAGAGAATTAACAGCAAACTAAAAGCTCTAGAACAAAAAGAAGCAAACTCATCCTGGAGAAGTAGATGTCAGGAAATAATCAAATTGAGGGCTGAAATCAATAAAGTAAGAACTAGGAAAACAATATAAAGAATCAATGTAACAAAGGGTTGATTCTTGAGAAAATCAACAAGATGGGCAAATCTTTATCCAAACTAACCAAAAGACAGAGAAAGAACATGCAAATTAGCAAAATCAGAAATGAAAAGGACATAACAGCAGACACAGGAAATATAGAGAATCTTCATACTTTGAAAACCTGTGCTCCACAAAATTTGAAAATTTAATGAAAATGGTCAATATTCTGGATAGATATCACTTACCAAAATTAAATCAAGACCAAATATAAACCTATAAACTCCAATGAAATTGAAGCAGTCATCAAAAGCCCCCCCCCCCAAAAAAAAGTAGCCCAGGGACAGATGGTTTCAGTATAGAATTCTACCAGAAATTCAAAGAATAGCTAATACCAATACTTCTAAAGTGTTCCATACAATAGACACAGAAGGTTCATTGCCAAACTCATCTTATAAGGCTACAATTACCTTGGTACCTAAACCAAAGACCAACTAAGAAAGAGGATTACAGAGCAAAATCCCTCAAGAATATTGGTGCAAAAATATTCAATATAACACTGGCAAATTGAATCCAAGAACACATCTGAAAAATCATCCACTAGGGATGATTCAACATATAAAAGTCCATCAATGTACCACCACTGAAATAAACTGAAAAAGAAACACCCCATTATCATCTCACTGGATGCTGAAAAGGCCTTTGACAAAACCCAACACCCCTTGATGATAGAGGCCTTAGAGAGATCAGAGATAACGGGAATATCCCGAAACATAATAAAAGTAATATACAGAAAATAATCAGCAACACCAAACTAAATGAAGAGAAACTCAATGTGATTCCTCTAAAATCAGGAACAAGACAAGGCTGACCACTTTCTCCATATCTCTTCAATATTGTATTTGAAGAAGTAAGCTAGAGCAATAAGAAAACAAAAAGTGATCAAGAGAATACAAAATAGGAAAGGAAGAAGTCAAAATGTTCACTATTTGCATATGATAAGATCATTTACATAGTGACCTAAAAAACTCTACCTATAGCTGATAAACACCTTCAGCAAAGTGACAGGTTAGAAGACTAACTGAAATAATCAGTAGCCCTACTATATACAAAGGAAAAATGGGCTGAAAAAGAAATCAGAGAAACATCACCTTTTACAATAGCCACAAAAACATAAAATATCTTGGGGTAATGCTAACCAAACAAGTAAAATACTTGTATAATAAGAACTTTGAGTCTTTGAAAAAATAAATTAAAGAAGATACCAGAAAATGGAAGATCTCCCATGCTCTTGGGTAGGTAGGATCAATATAGAAAAAAGGGCAATCTTGCCAAAAGCAATCTACAGATTCAATGCAATCCCAATCAAAATCCCATCACAATTCTTCACAGACATTGAAAGAACAATATTCAACCTTATATGAAAAAAAAAAAACCCAAAAGATTCAGGATAGCCAAAACGATTTTGTACAATATGGGAACATTTGGAGGCATCACCATCCTTGACTTCTTATACAGCTATAGTCCTGAAAACATCCTGGTATTGACAGAAAAATAGGCAGGTAGAAGAATGGAATAGAATTGAAAACCCTGCTATTAACCCATGCACCTATGAACAGCTGATTTTTTACAAAGCAGCTAAAATTATTCAATGGAAGGAGGAACACATCTTCAACAAATGGTGCTGGTATTGCTGGGTGCTGACATGTAGAAGACTGCAGACAGATCCATATCTATTACAATGCACAAAATTTATAGTTCATATGAATCAAAGACCTCAACGTAAACCCAGTCACACTGAACCTCTTAGAAGAGAAAGTAGGAGGTACCCTTGAACAAATTGGTACAGGAGACCACATCCTGATCAAAACACAAGTAGCACAAATACTGAGATCAACAATTAATAAATGGGACATCCTGAAACTGAGAAAGGACACAGTCAACAAGAAATATTGGTATCCCACCAAACAGGAAAAGATATTCTCCAACCCCACATCTGAGAGAGGGCTGATTTCCAAAGTATACAAAGACACAAGAAGCTCTTATCCAAAACATCAAATAACCCTATTAAAAAGTAGGGTACAGCACTAAATAAAGAATTCTCAATAGAGGAATCTAAAATGGCTGGAAGAGAGTTAAAGTGCTCAGCACTCTTAGCCATCAGGGAAATGAAAATCAAAACACTCTGGGACACAATATTACTTCTGTCAGAATGGTTAAAATCAAAACCACCAAAGACAGTTTATGCTGGAGAGGATGTGGAGAAAGGAAAACACTCCTCCATTGCTGGTGGGAGTGTAAACTTTTACAGCCACTTTTGATATCAGTATGATGGTTCCTCAGGAAAATGGGAATCAATTTACCACACTATCCATCCAGCAGTTCCACTCTTAGGCATGTACCCAAAAGAAGCATATTCATACAGTTAGGGTCATCTGTTCAACTTTATTCATAGGAGCATTATTTGTAGTAGCCAGATCCATGAAGCAGCCTAAGAGTCCCTCAGGTGAAGAACGGATAAAGAGAATGTAGTAAATTTATACAATAGATTACTACTCAGCAAAAAAAAAAAAAAAAAAAAATGTAATCCTGAAATTTTCAGGGAAATGGATGAAACTAGAAGAAAACATTCTGAGTGAGGTAATCCAGTCACAAAAGGCAAATACCATATGGACTCACTCATATATAGATTTTAGATGCAGAGCAAACCATGCCACCAGAGAAGCCAGAAAAGAAAAAGGACCCTAAGAGAGACATACATGATCCCCGTAGAGAGGAAAATGAACAAGAACCCCTGTGCAAATTGGGAGCATGGGGGTAGGAAGAGGGAGTTAGGAGAAAAAGAAGGGTAGAAGAGGAGGGGAGAGGAAGACATGAGGGAGCAGAAAGTTTGAGTTGGGGGAAGAACCAGAGGAAGAGCCAGAAAAGAGATACCAAAATAGAAGGAGCCATTATAGGTTTAAAGAGAAAACTGGCATTAGGGAAATATTCAGAGATCTACAAGGATGATCCCAACTAACATTCTAAGCAATAGAGGAGAGGCTACCTTAAAAGCCCTTCCCTGATAATGAAATTGATGACTACCCTATATGCCATCCTAGAGCCTTTATCCAGTAGCTGATGGAAGCAGAAGCAGATACCCCCCCAAAAAAGTTCCCTTGCCACATAATAATAAAAACACCAAACATACAGAATGAAGAAAGAATATTAAGAGCAGCAAACGAAAAAGGCCAAGTAACATATAAAGGCAGACCATCTGAATTACACCTGACTTCTCCATGGAAACACTGAAGGCCAGAAGGTCCTGGATAGATATTCTATCAACATTAATCAGACACCCACAGGTAAACACCAGTTGAACTCCTGGAATCCAGTTTCAAAAAGGGAAGAATTATAAGCAAGGGGGTTAAGATCAGGCCCAGGCCGGAGAAACCCACAGAAACAGCTGACCTGAACAAGGGAGAGCTCATGCACCCCAGTCTGATCACTGGGAAAAGAGCATAGGGCTGACCCAGATTCCCTGAACATGGGTGTCAGTTGGGAGGACTGAGCAGTCTATGGGGCCTTTGGTGGGGGATCAGTATTTATCCTCAGTGAAGGAATGGACTTTGGGAGGAGCCCATTCCACATAGAGGGATACTCCCTCATCTTAGACACATGGGGAGGGCCTGGGCTCTGCTCCAAATGATATGATAGACTTTGAAGGTCTCCCATGGAAGGGAGTTGGTAGGGGGAGCAGGAGTACAGGAGGGTGCAGGAACTGGGATTAATATGTAAAACAAGCTTGTTTCTAACTTAAACAAACAAAAAATACCTTCCTGAGAGATGGGAGACAGAAGGCTCATACTCGGTTTTCCTGGGTGGTTTCAGACCATGCCATGGAGCATTACCTGTGGAATGGCTTTCTTTCTGACTCTGTTTTCTTCATGTTTCAGTTAGTAAGCCTGTGAATGTGGATTAGAGCCTGAAATGAGGCTGTGATTTGCTTTGAAAAAGATTGCATGGAGTGCACCATCGCATTCCTGGCTTAGAACATCTGTTAGGAAGCACAGATTTAGCTCCTCATTGTTCACTTGCTGAGTATCACACAGAGTTTATTATTTAAGTAATGACTGGGAGAAACTGGCTCTGGCAACAATCTGGCCACAGAAAAAAGGACAGTTTCTAGATTTGTCCTTTAAAGTACCTGGAGTTGGAAGGAGTTTAGGATAAAATATTGACCTTTAGTTTCTGCTGGCTATAAAATCAACAAACTTCTTTTCCCCATCTTGTGTGGGTGTGGGTGTGTTGTGTGTTGTGTGTGTGTGTGTGTGTGTGTGTGTGTAAAAGAGAGAAAGAAAGAGAGAGAGACAGAGACAGAGACACAGAGAGAGAATAGACCATGAGAAGAATGAGAGTTTTTCTGGGTATAGTAGCCTAGGCTGGCATCCGTGGACTCTTAGTATTTGTAGAACATCTATGCAAGACCTTCTGGCCTTGAGAGCTTCCATGGAGAAGTCAGGTGTAATTTTGATAGATCTGCCTTTATATGTTACCTGGCCTTTTTTCCTTGGCTGCTCTTAATATTCTTTCTTCATTCTGTATGTTTGGTGTTTTTATTATTTTTATTATTATGTGGCAAGGGAACTATTTTTTTTTTGGTCCACTCTAATTGGTAGTCTGTAAGCTTCTTGTACTTACATTGGCATATCTTTCTTTAGGTTGTGGAAGTTTTCTTCAGTGATTCTGTTGAATATGTTTTCTGCACCTTTAAGCTGGGTTTCTTTGCCTTCTTCTATACCTACTATTCTTAGTCTTGACCTTTGCTTGGTGTCCCATATTTTGTGTTAGGAAATTGTTGAACATAAGATTTTGTTTGGTCGATGAATTTTTTCTCCCATGTATTGTATTCTGTTGGTTATGCGGGCATCTGTACTTCCCGATCATTTACCCAGGTTTCCTATTTCCAGCCTTACCTTAGTTTGTGTTTTCCTTATTGTCTCTATTTCAGTTTTCAGGCCATGTACTGTATGAATTGTTTCTGTCATCTGTTTGATTTTTTTTCTTGGCTTTCCTTAAGACATTTGTTGATTTATTGCATATATTGGTTTGTTTTTCTTCCATTTCTATAAAGGACTTTTTCATTTCCTCTTTTATCATCTCTATCATATTCATGAAGTTGTTCATAGTGTTGTTCTCATTTGCTTCATCTGTATTGGTATATTCAAGTCTTGCTGGTGTGGAATCCCTAGAGTCTGGCAGTATCATATTGATCTTTCTGTTGTTGACTGTGTTCTTATACTGTAGTCTTCCCATTCCTTCTTCCAGTATGTACTGGTGGGGTCTCTCCCTCTCCTGCTGAGTAGGGTATCAAGGTTCACTTCTGGTGGGTGCAAGCAGGTCCAATATTCTGATTGGTCTCTTTGTCCAGTGGGTGAAGGTAGGACTAGGGCACTGTCAGACTGTAGATGAGTTGGTCTCCTGGGACATATTACCCTGTGCACAGTCACAAGTCCTCAGGTAGCTCCAAAGAGGGCACTGGAAGGAGGGCTCCTTCTGTGAGAAGAGGCAGAACCAGGATGCTGGCTGACTCTGGACAGCCTGACTGACCTGTGTGCACATAGGACCCAGGCCTCAGGAAGCTCAGAACAATGACCTGGAAGGCAGGCCAGAAACAGGCTCAAGCTTATATCCTACCATGGGCAGAGATTGGAACCAGGACACTGGCAGATGCTGGGGAGGACAGTCCTTGGGGACCTGCCCCTCTGTAAGCATTCCCCATTCCTCAGGGGGCTCTGAAGAAGGGCTATGGGAAGTGGACTCCCTCCTTGGGCCTTGTTTTGGTTTTAAATCCAGTCATAGATGCTAGATCATGAGGAAGAGTGAATCATGACTGTAACAAAATCACACACATCCACTGAAATGGCTTAGAATGGAATTGTTAATATTAATTGCTATAAGAATTCAAGACAGTTAAGAATATGTCCCTTAACAAGGGGGAGTTCATGAGCCTCTGAGGATCCCCCAAATGTGGTCAGTTAGGAGGCCTGGGAAGTCTATGGTACCTCTGACAATGTAATCAGGATATATCCCTAGTGCAAGAACAGACTTCAGGACCCCATTCCCCATGAAGGGATACTCCCTTAGCCTAGAGACACAGGGAGGTTCTAGGCCTTACCCCAAATGATTTGAAAGACTTTAATGATCCCTCATGGAAGGCCTCACCCTCCCTTGGGAGTGGATAGGGGATGGTATGGGAGCTTCTGCAGGGGATATGGGAGGATTGGCGGGAGAGGGAACTGGTATCGATATGTAAAATAAGAAAAAATATTTTTTTTAAAAAAATACAAAAGACAATTAAAAAGAAAAGAAAATGCCCTTTAAAACCAGCATAGGACCAACCCAGAACTCCTGAATGTTTGTCTCAGTTAGGAGGGCTGGGCAGTCTATGGGACCTCTGACAGTGGAACCAGGATGTATCCCTAGTGCATGAACAGACTTCAGGAGCCCATTCCAGATGAAGGGCCATTCCCTTAGCCTAGAGACACCAGGGAAGACCAAGACCTATCTCAAATGACTTGACAGATTTTGGTAATCCCCCGTGAAAGGCCTCATCCTCCCTGGGGAGATCATGGGGATAGGATGGAGGGTTGGTGGGGGGCATGGGAGGATGGGAGGGAGAAGGAACTGGGATTGATATGTAAAATAAGAAAAAAAAATCCCAGCACTCAGGAGGTAGAGGGAGGAGGATCTCTGTGAGTTTGAATCCAGCTTGGTCTTCAAAGTGAGTTCCAGGACATTCTCCAAACCTGCAGAGAAACCCTGACTCAAAAACAAACAAACAAAATGACAAAAGAAAGAAAGAAAGAGAGGGAGGGAGGGAGGAAGAAAGAAAATAATATTAAAAACACACAAAAAACTAAATAAATATTGAACAGAAAATGAAATAGAAAATGTGTGTTAAGTCTGAAAAGTGAAGAATGCCTAAATAAATCAGAAGGTTCCAGGGATTAGATTTTTGGAGAAGAGATTGGAGTTGGTTGTGTTATCTAGCAACATCTGCAAGGCCCACAAAATGGTGTTGATCTCCAAAGCAAAATCCAGCAATGTGGTCACTTTCTCATGGTCTCTACTCTCCATGGAATTCCACCAAAGTGTCCTATCAATAAATTGACATCAAGAAACAATATTGTGCCTCTCAACTACTAAACAAGAGCAAATATTTATGTGACACCATAGTCTACAAAATTTCAGGTGAATAAATAAACCTGAAAAAAATAAATACCTACAATAAGCTGATTGCAAAAATCTCAGGGGATTTCCATGTACTTTTTACAAATGACTTTATCAATCTTCAGAAAATCCTTAAAGAAATGCCCATTTTATAGAGAAATAAAGTAAAGCAGACAGGCAGGAGCAGACTGGCATGAAAATCTTGTCAGCTTTGAATTATGAATCTTGACTCTCCCTTCATTTATCATACAATCCAGTGCAATCAGATGCTATACACATGTACATAAGCAAATCAGATAGACTTGATAAGAGGCTTATAATAAAGCCATGTACATGTGATTATATGGAACATGGCAGGTTATCACATTTCTTCTTTCTAAATAGTTCATCCAGGTTTGTGTCTTCTGCATTCACTTTCAGCATTTATTTGGTTTCCTGAACGAACATTGCAAAATATGAGGGGAAGGGAATAACTTCATTCATCATTACATTAATGAACATAAGCTACGCTCTATGCATCCTATTCATTCTTTGTTCCCATCATCCAGATGCAGGGAAAGGCCAAAAGAGAGGCAATATGACAAAACAGTGAGAAGATGGAATTTAAAAGCTCAGCTGGAAAGAAAATCTGTTTTCCATAATTGTTTTACCTGACCATGAATAAATGTCACCTAACAGTTTTTTTATTGTTTGTTTTGTTTTTTGTTTGTTTGTTTCTTTTGTTTTACTTTTTTTAGGTTTATACACATGTGTGTCTTTGTAGTTGTTTGTGTGTCACATGTGTGTGAGTACCTGCAGATGCCAGAAAAGGGTGTCAGATCTGCTGGAGCTGAAGTTCTTGACAATGGTGAGTTACCAGGTGGGTACTGGGAAGAGAACTCAGGTTAAAAGAGCAGCAAATGTTTTTAATCACTTGTCCATATCTCCAGCTCTACACAGAAACTGGTATATGGTAGCTTCTCCAGATAGATCACTGTCAGCGCTCCAGTTAGGTTCAGTTTGAATTTTATGTTTCCAGATTATTTACAAAATAATTAAGGGATACCATTTGTTGACTGTTACAAGCAAATAAAGGAGGCATTCTCCAATTCTTCCATATTATTTTCATATCCCTATTTTGGCCACAGTGGATATGGTGTTTATGACTCTTCCAGAGGAAGAAGGTCCCATTGGATAAATACTCCATTTCTTGGAAAACCAAGAGAATGAAATTTTTTTTCTGAGTTTCAAATGATAGGGAGTAGAATTTACTTCTTTGTATTTCCTCCCTCACTGTTCTAAACCATGTTGACAACTTCATCGCCTTCTTTGATTTAGGAATTTTGAGGATACTGAGAATTGAGGATGACTGTCCAGTTTTCAGATTATTCCACAATTTAGCTGGTAGTGATATGAAAACAATCTTCTTGCTAGGTTTAGTCCACTAAAATTATTTGTATTTTACTTTATATTGAACCAAAATATACAGCCAGTCATAGACAGATACTGTTTTGTTGTTGTTCAAAGAGAAATAATCAAGATAAAAAGTTCTCCTTGTATAGATTTTTTTTGAACATCTGTTCCTATGGAGAAGGGTAATCAAAAACATATTGTATATATACACCAAGTAATCTTTCAACTCCAGTTTCTTCACCTGTGAAGTAATTAGAATACTACACCAAAATAGTCTTATGAGAATAAAGACAATGAATATCAGGGGATAACAGAAAAAAAGTCATAGGGTAGACATTTTGTGTTAGCCTCTCACTCTAGCTTTCCTCAGTAGTATTCATCCATCCATAGAATTTATCTGTTGTGTACTTTCAAGTCTATTTTCAACTTTGAGTGGTATATCTTTTAGTTTTAGTGGCTAACTGTGTCTTCTGGCTTTAGGTATGGTCTCATAGGTAACTCCGAGATTAGTAAAGGCTGTTCTGAATTTTCACATACCACTGAAAATAGACTCCTTCTGAGTATTTCTAATTTGACTATGCCACCTGCTTCCTTAATGGAACCCTGAGTCAAACATCTATTTTATAATAATTATCTTCACCAGAAAGCATAATGCTATGAAAGACAATTTGTATGGATAATTATTTAAATTTATAAGTTTTCATCCACATGTTTGATTTGAAGGCAGAGTCAAACTGAGTAAAATGGGTTTCTGTTCAGACTAAATTATCACATATGTCTGTGTGATGGCTTCAGCCAAGCAAGAAACACAAGTACTTTAGCTGATGCTGAGGAAGATCCAATTTTCACTGATATTAAAGGCAAGATTTAATATTTACCTGTAATTTGATAATCATTCATCCTTGATTGTCTTCTCAGTTGCTAGATGTGGACATCTGAACTGTTCATTTTAGGTTGTTAAAACAATAACAATTCATTCTCTCCATAGGATACTCACAGAAATCACTCTATATGCTTTCTATAAGTTCAGTGTTTTACTTTTTTGTTTTCTGAATATTTCATTTGATACAATATTTTTCTAACATTTTTATGTTACAGTACATAAAAATATACTGTATTCTATATTTTGTACAGTGTTCTGTATTTTGTACCACAAGAAATAAAAAAAAACCCTCAAAGATAAAGAAATAAACTGCATAATTTACAGCTCCTACCTCCAGGTTTCTGTCTATTGATACAGAGGTATGATCTTTATCACAGGACACAGAAATTCTGCTCTTATGCATATCCATATGGATAGAAATGATTCACATTTATGCAATAAGGACATCTCTTCAATTATGTTAATGGCAGCAGAATTTGTAATGGAAAGAACCTGGAAGGAAAGTAGATGCTCCTCAACTGAAGAATGGATAAAGAAGATGTAGCATATTTACACAATGGAATACTACTAAGCAGGAAAAAACAATAGAATGTTGAAATTCACAGGCAAATAGATAGAACTTGAAGAAACCATCCTGAATGAGGTAACCCAGTCACAAAAAAGAGGAACATGGTATGTACTCACTCATATAAGAATTTTAGACATAGAGCAAAGGACTACTAGCCTATAATTCACACTGCTAGAGAAACTAGGATACAGGGAGGAACCTAAGAGATTCATAATATGTCCCTCACAGAAGGGGAAAGGAACAAGATCTTCTCAGCATATTGGGAATGGGAGGGGGCAGTGAGTAGAGAGGGAGCTAAGAGAAAGAGAAGGGGAGGGGAGGAGAGCAAGTGGGACTAGGAAGTTTGCATCAGGGTAGGAATAGATGAGAGAGAGAGAGAGAGAGAGAGAGAGAGAGAGATTCCATAAGAGAAGTAGCCACTATAGGTTTGAAGAAAAAACTGACTCAAGAGAAATGTCCAGAGACCTACAAGCATGACCCCAACTAATAATCTGAGCAACAGTGGAAAGGCTACCATAAATGCCCTTCCCAGATAATAAGGTTGATGAGTACCTTATCTACCATCATAGAGCCCTCATCTAGTAGCTGATGGAAACAGAAGCAGACACACACTAAACACTGAGCCAAACTGGAATCCAGATGCAGAGAGGGAGAAGTCATAAGAAAATGGGAACAAAACCAGGCTACAGAAACCCACAGAGACAACTGAGTTGAACAAAGGGGAGCTAATGGATCCCCAAACTAATAGCTGGGAAAACCAGCATTGGACCAACTCAGACCCTCTGAACACGGGTCTCATTTTGAAGGCCTGGGCAGTCTAAGGGACCTCTGACAATGGAACCAGAATGTAACCCTGGTGCACAAAAGGACTTTGGAAGCACATTTCCCATGGAGGGATACTCCCCTAACCTAGAGGCAGGAGGGAGGGCCTAGTCCCTACTCCAAATGACTTGAAAGAGGATCGAAGGGTGGTCATGGGACATGGGCTGGTGGGAGGGAGAGAGGAAGAGGGAACTGAGATGGATATGTAAAATAAAAAAATAATTAAAAAAAAAAAGAAGAATAAGGTATCAATAATACCTGCCAAGAATTCCTCAGAGCCTGGACATCCACCAGCACTGGAACACCGCACATGGAGTGAGGATATGTATCTGTTCACAATTACACTTAAAAATTTGTTACAGAGAACATTTGTCAACTGACTTAGTTTTCTGCCCTTCACATTTGGAGTGAATTCTGTCAAGGGAGACAGTATTGATGGCATGTTCTATACAGACAGAACACACCAAACATCAAATTCTCATCCTGTCCAGTGTTCAAGCTATTGCATGTTATGCTCATGTGATGCTGAAGTTATTGCATTATAGAGATGACAACAGTACCTTGGTAGTTCTTAATCATTTCTTCTTCCATTATGAAATAGATTGCACATTGTCCTGTTTAACAGCCTTGATGGAAGAGAACTATCCTGAGAAAAGATGAAGAGAGGATTTCAGAGTGACCTTTTATGTGTTTGGACAGCAGGTCTTCCTATATACTGTTTTGGTCTTGAGTAGACACATAGACCTATGGTGATGTAAAGGACAACATAGTGGTCAACATATTATAGGCTCCCTTAGGCAAGGGCTTGACCTTCAAAGTCCCAAAGTGGCTTGGCTATAATTACCATGAAAAGCATATTACAATGTGTGGCTTCTTGCCTATTATGTGTCCAAAGATGGCCACAGGGTGTAGACAGTGCAACTAAATCTAACTGTTAAAAGTATTGCTTAGCTTCACTTTCTTATTTGTCTTATTGGACTAAAGTATTTTGTTTTGGTTTGGGTTTTGTTTTTCTGTCATGTTTTATTTTGTTTTTTCACTTTGAGATTCTGGTTTTCTTTGTTTTGCTTGGAAGTTTTGTTATTTTTGGTCTTATCTTTTGTTTTTGTTTTATATTTGATATTTTGCTAAAGGTATATGTTTTAGGTATCAAAGCTCTGTTTAAGTTTCTATTGAGTCAAATTATAACATTTCTGTACATAAAAAGAAAATCAAACTCTTCCTTTAAAAAAAAAAGAAAGATAGATAGAAAGAAAATCTGGCTTTGTCATTGAATATCCTGTTCCCTCCATCTATAGAGATTGAGAGTTTTTCTGGGTATAGTAGCTTGGGCTGGCATCCATGGACTCTTAGTATTTGTAGAACATCTATCCAGGACCATCTGGCCTTGAGAGTCTCAATGGAGAAGTCAGGTGTAATTAATTGGCCTTTTTCCTTTCTTGCTCTTAATACTCTTCCTTTCTTTTCTTTTCTTTTCTTTTTTTGTATGTTTTCTGATTATTATTTGGCAATGGGACTGGGGCTTTTATTTATTTATTTATTTATTTATTTATTTATTTATTTATTGGTTCAGTCTATTTGGTGCTCAGTATGCTTTTTGTACTTTCACCTTTGACCTTGGTTTCTTTGCCTTCTTATTCTTAGGCTTCTATGCCTATTATTCTTAGGTTTGGTCATTTCATGGTGTCCCTCATTTCCTGGATGTTTTGTTTTAAGGATTTGTTGGATTTAATATTTTCTTTGGTTGATGAATCTGTTTTATTTAGTTTATTTTCAGCACCTGAGATTCTCTTTTTGATCTCTTATGTTCTGTTGGTTATGCCTGCATCTGTGTTTCCTGATCATTTACCCAGTTTTTCTATTTCCAGCATTTCATCAGTTTGTGTTGGGTTTTTTTTATTGTCTCTATTTCAGTTTTCAGTTCTTGAACTGTTTGAATTTTTCCTTCATCTGTTTTATTATTTTTTTTCTTAGCTTTCCTTGCTTTAAGAGATCTGTTCATTTCTTGCATTTTTTTGGTTTATTCTTTTCCTCTGTTTCTTCCAATTTTTTTGTTTGTTTTTTCTTCCATTTCTTTAAGGGATATCGTCTTTGAGGGCCTTTATCATTTTCATGAAGTTATTTTTAAGTCATTCACTTCTGCTTCATCTGCTTTGGTGTGTTCAGGTCTAGTTGGTGTAGAGTCCCTAGATTCTGGTGGTGTCATACTGGTCTTTCTATTGTTGGGTGTTTTCTTGTATTGCTGTCTTCCCATTGCTTCTTCCTGTGGATGCAGGTGGAGTCTCTCTCTCTCCCTCCCTCTCCCTTTCCCTCTCCCCTCCCTCCCTCCCTCTCTCTCTCCCTCTCCCTCTCCCTCCCCCTCTCCCTCTCCCCCCCCTCTCTCTCTCTCTCTCTCCCCTACTCTCCCAGTGGATGTAGGTTGGTCAGGAGTCCAATGTCTGTAACTCTGGATGATCTGAGCTCTCTTGTGTTCTCTCAAGCTGTGGCCACAGCAGGGACAATGATGTGGGGAAGGTAGAGTCAGTCTCAAGCACTCAGGCTGAAGGCAGGTGATGGGACCCAAATATGAGGTGAGTGCAGGCTCAAGATGATCCCTTGTGGATAGTCAGGTCCAGTATACAAAGAGTCGACCCAAGAAGTTCCAAGGAGATGGAGGGAGTCTTAGATCCACACTATTGCCAATGGTTCACCCCCAGCAGTGGACCCAGCAGGGCCAGGGATGAGGGCAAGGCAGGCTCTCATGCAGAGGGCAGGTGATGGGGCCCAAAGGTCAGGTGAGTGCAGGTTCAAGGTGGACCTGCCTGGATAGGTGGGTCCAGAAACCTCAGAGCTGACCCATGAAGTTCCAAGGAGGTAGAGGGTGTGTTGAACCCATGCTCTGGCCCAAAGCTCACCCAAAGTAGTGGGCCCTTCAGAACCAAGAGCAAGGGAAAGGCAGGCTCTGGGTGTGTACAGACCGTAGTGCCAGGACTGAACCTCTCATGCCAAGGTTAAATGTGGGAGCTAGATAAGGAGCAAATCCAGGGAGTTTCCAGGGAAGGATGTGGCCGGATTCAGCCTGAACTGATACATACTCACCTCCAGCAAAGGGCAGGTGATAGGGCCCAAAGATCAGGTAAGTGCTGGCTCAAGCTGGTCCTGCTGGAATAGGCTGGTCCAGTATGCTCAGAGCCAAAGCAGGAAGTTTCTAGGAGGTAGAAAGTGTGTTGGACCAGCACTATGGCCCAATGCTCATCCCAAGCAGTAAACCCAGCAGGACCAAGAGTCAAATTAGATGTTCTTTATAGGAAGAAATATTGAGGTGTGGTCCTATCTTTCCAATGGAATCAGGTTAAGAATATACTGCCTCTCCCAGTGTTGGGGATTTAAATCATACTTTGTAGATAAAAGTTAAGAACTCTTCCACTGGGCCATAACCCCACACCTACGTTCTTAATAGTTATTGTGTCTGGGCAAAATTAGGCTTTTACATAACCACTTAATCAATCAAAATTTTTCAAAGAAATTCTGATAATTTGAAATTACATAACAAGTGAGTTGCAGAGCTAGAACTAAAAATCATGCTTCTGTATCTAATATTCAGTACTGTTTTGTACTTTGCAAATTGTGCAAATTGTCTGCAAGGTTTATGTGTGAGTTAGTAGGTCTGTACTGACTAATTAGATTTGATCAATGTTTGTGTAAGCAGAACAAAAAACAACCCCCCCAAAACTAAGTAGCATTTTTTTTCTTTTGAAGACAATAGTCTAGTGTTGACTTTGAGACTAATAATTCTTATAATTAATGGAGCCTTTAATATCTTAGCAACATCGATGTTCAGAATACTCCAAGAAAAAATATTAACTTGATAACAATGTTAACTCATACTGTTGCTTTTCCTTGAAGATTTAATCATCTTATAATAAATTGACTATTCTAGTTTCAATGATTGCTATCAGTAAACATATTCTATTCTACCGGGACTTGTTACTTAATGCAATATCACATAATTACCTTTTAACAATATAAATGATCCAGATTTTGTTTCTTTAAAAAGAATGATTAAAGTTCATTTGAAAGTTCCATGCAATATTATTAAAAACTATCTGTGATTATTGCAGTTTCAATTACCCAAATATAATTATATTTCTTTTTTTGTTACTTCAATAGCTTATTTGAAACACAGAATTTTGTGCATCCTAAAGTCATTCTCCTTTGTTAATTTTCCTAAGAACATTGTAAAAACATAAAGTCTTGAAATAGACAAGCAATCTGGAATGCCAGTTTTTCTGTCAGAATCAAGAAATAGCACCATACCTTTCTGGTGGCACTGGGGAACAGTATGAAAACGGCCATTTATTTTATTTTGTCGTTTTCGTGAGCAAGCTACCCACAGGGTATTTAAATGGTTGATTTTCTCTTTTGCCATCTCTCTAGGTTAACAACAAAAAATATATTCAGCTACTAAGAGACTAAATCAGTTATTTATGTTTCTGTTGTCAGATCTGTATTTTCTGAGTATCCCCTGAGCCAGATTTGAGGAGGAGGGATATTTCATACATATTTAATTTGTAATTGCAAAGAAGTCAGGGCTTATTTTGCCTTTTCTTTCCCTGCCAGTTCTGCAGGACGACTATAATGTCAACAATAAAGGCATCGGCATGTTTAGAAGGCTTCATCAGAATCCCACAGACCAAATGACTAAACCTAAGGATTTTAATTTTCAAAGAGGAGATTGGGTTCCTCTGGCTGATCCTTAGGATAACCAGTCTTCTCTGTTGTGTCCACTGGTCTTTATTTCCAAGTTAGAGAGCACATATAATATTTACATAAATAACAAGAACTAACTGGCTTTTATCTTATGGTTGATTTTGCTTATTTGTTCATGTGATTATTTTTCACCATTTGCAAAAGCAAACCACCAAAAATTTATTTATCTAACAAAAGTAATAGCACATTAAAGCCACTTTAAATATGCTTTACTCGTTAATAATGAAGCCACTAGTGCTTTTTCATTTCTACCCCACTATTAAAGTATACCAACTCTCTTACATTTTACAGTTTTCTTCTCCTCATTCCTAATGAAAATTTGCCATTTTAATATCTGTTAATTACACAAAGGAAAGTTGATGGCTTGATTAATAATTTTTAACAGACATTGATGCATGAAAGATAATGGAAACTCTGAGAATGTCAACTTTACCAATTCAAGAGAAGTCCATTAGTTGTGCACAATTAAAAATTGCCAGTGAGTATAGGCAGGGTAAGAAAAGGCTGCCTAGTAATGATCTCATGGCACTAAAAAGTGTACTTAGTGAATTTTTAACCCGCTCTTTGGTAGGGACAAATAAAACTTCTCTGGCCAATATTCAGTAAATACTGAGTATTATGATCTGATTCTAAGGCAAATTGAGTGTAGAAGTTGGATTTTGCTTTTCTTGAATCTTCAGCAAGTTCTGTGAGTTTTGAGCTTTCATATTCAAGAATGCATTGGCTGTGTGCTAGTGGGAAGAAATCTGGCCTAGACTTCTTCCAATGGCAGATACTTCATCAGTTTACTGAGAGTGAATCCAGAACCACAGTAAAGTAGCTAGGATTATACCTTCTGTTGAGGACAGTTAACCACATAAGAGAGATAAACATATTTCCCTTTTCTAATGTTTTAACTCTTCTTGCAGCTTAGGTTCATGCTTGTAATCCATTTCTTTTTTCCATTTTTTCATGTGCTGAAACAAGTATGTTTACACACACACACACACACACACACACATATACACACCACAAATAATTTCCACTGTAGGCTACAATGAGTAAGTAGTCTGCCAGAAACTCAATAACATATAAAAGAAGATATGCTCCTCTGTTTTAAACACTCAGGCATCTACATGAATAGACAGAATGTAGATGTATTCAGAAGGTACACAGGAAAAGTAGTACTTCATTCTTCAATAGCTAAAGTTTCTTCTTTGAGTTTTAATTTCACTGAAAAGAAGGAATCACATCAGAGTTAATTCTGGTAAATACAACTCCTTTCACTTGGAATTAGATATGAATATCAAGAGTCTATGTAATTTGTCTCCTTCAAGGTAAGGAACACTCTTGAGGAATGACTCCATAGAGTCAACTGAGCCCACATATATACCATATCTTGTTTTCAACAACAGACCATCCCAGACCTGGCTCTCAGCAGTTTCACATTATTTTCTTATCACTTCTGTGGTACAAGGTGTGATTGTCATTTATGGAAACTGATTTTGAACCTACACCTTAACTCATTTACCCAAGGGAAAAATGCTACAGAAGGAAGGTTTGAGGAATCTCCATTACTTTGGAGATTCTCATGTCTATAATAATAGATTTGAGAAAGTGTCAAACCATAGGAATGAGTATAACAGAATATTTGGGTAGGATATGGAAATGATGAAGAATATCTAAGAAGGGAAAGATGGTAAGTAAATCGTGGTCCAAAATTTCTGAGGACTGAAAGACTCTGAAACTTTCTAGGACTTTATGTTTCATCACAAGTACTTAGATTCTTCTTGATCTTCAGTAGCTTGTCTTCTAATACAAAGGCAGGTTTCTATGTGAGATAGAGAGAGATTCAGGCCTGAGACTGGTTAATTCTGTTCTTATGATAGATTTATAGCCTTTTGAAGTTATAGTTAATTGTTAAGTTAAACAAATTTCTATTTAGTAATGTGCAAGAGTTCCATGAAATATCTGGCACTTTGTTTTGTATTTGAACCTTGTATACCATAACTCACTCCCTCTTTAAATGTATGAGCACATTCTAATCTCCTCCATTAACTGCAGTGTATGGCTTTCCTCCTGAATGGATTGTAAGCCTCCTTTTTTCCTCTCAAAACAGGGTTTCTCTTTGGTTTTGAAGGCTGTCCTGGAACTCACGCTGTAGACCAGGCTAGCCTCTAACTCACAGAGATCTGCCTGCCTCTGCCTCCCAGGGGCTAGGATTAAAGGCATGCACCACCAAAGCCCAGCAAGCAAGCATTTTGTTGTACTAATTTATCATAGTTTCCACGGCATGGCACTTCAATTAATGCAGATGAAGTGGGTGAATTTTCATGCTTATAGTATCTTTTCCAAGGAGTCATATTCAGAACAATATTTCTGACAACTTGGACTTAGATCATGCTTTAGTAGTGTACATTTATGGAGACCTTGATGGTTGAGAGTTGATGATCATAGTATCCACATGCTGGTATTAACTTTTGACCTGTTTGCCATGACATTAAGGATCTTTCTGCGTACACTCATGTATGTAAGGAGAATTTCAGGTATTTCTTATCTTTCTTGATGTCTTCCAAATAATGCGGCTTTTCCTTTGAGTTTTATCTGAAAGCCATCATCAGGCATTATCAGATTATGTAATTGTCTTCCAATATCCCTGTAGATATGGCCACAGCCTTTTCTCAACTTCTTCATTTCATTCAATAGTTGACTATAGTATTTATTCAGCAAATTTTAGTGAAAAATGGATGACTCTGTCAATTGTGAAGAGTACCAGTGAACCCTGACATATATACATGTTAATGGCTGCCTATGTGCAAAATTCTTCCTTTATTAATTTCTGAGTTTGCAATGCTGATGTTTATTTACCCTTCTGGTTTAGTCAATTTCCAGGATTTTGATCCATATTTGGTTCTCACCTCATCCCTCTATTCTACAGCAACTAATACCAGGTTTGATATCTTACTTTGTTAGGTAACTAAACTCCATTATCTTTAATCTTAAAGATGGAGAAGGAATAATAAAATCAAGTACAGAAAGAAGGAAACAATCATGGTTAGATATGTAATTTGTTAACAATACAGAAAAAGTTTTGGATGTCCTTTTCTATGAGTCAGTACAATGTATATTCCTTGGTATCAGAAGCTTCTTCTGCTGTTTAAGCATCTGTTTCTTGCATCACAGGTATGAGGCAGGGGTTCCTGCCTTCTGTTCCTAACTGAAAAGGGGTATGTTTGAGAAAACACTTTAAGCTTCTGTCCTGCAGTGTGTTAAGTTGCAACTAGGGCTGCAAGGTTTTCTTTTATCCTAGGCCAAGATAATATGAAGACAAAACAAAACAGCAACAAGGAACAATTTAGCTGATTACTTTCTGTGTTCTCCTAGCTAATGGTACTTATCCAAAGACTTGTGAATGTAGGGATCCAGTTTTAAGCAGCCTGACTCTGGTTCTCCCTCCTGAACCAGAGAATTAGTGTAGCATACCAGAGTTGGCAAGCATACAGGGAAATTTAATTCAGGTACCCCACACTCCTCTGTGCTAGGGCTCCAATGCCAGAAGAGGCAGGGGGCAGTGGCAAGGAAAACCCATTTTAAAAACCAGTACCTTTGTAATGTTGGCAAAGTAGGAAGGAAATGACAAAGGATGGGGGATGCAGCCTGACAGGTGTTCTGAGCTGGAAAGCTACTTCCTTAAATTCCCTTTCTTGAGCCTCTGCCTTTCTTTCTTTGTGGTTTCAATGTTATTTAACAAAGAGGATGACTTTCACCAAGCCAAGGAAAAAAAGCTTAGCATGTACAGTTTTTCTTACAGAAAAGCATCCTCTAGAAGAAGTGGCAGTTAAGAGGAAGTAGAAATCTTCAAGGCAAGAAAGAAAAACCTCTATATCCCAGAATGACCCTCTCCTTGCTTAACTCAGAACTGTTTTATTCCACAGTGGAAATTTTCCTGATGGAACATCTATGAAAGAAACAAAGATGTTCAGTATCTATTCTCTAAATAATTCCTTGCAGTGCCCTTCTTAAGGGCAGACTTTAAAGAAAACAATACATTTTCCCACAGAAGAGAATAAACCTGTGCTGTCAGTAAGGGGAATATGGAACATTGTGAGATATCATTTTTATTTTCTTTGTTGTATAAATTACACGTTAAAAAATAAGCTATATTTGTTAAATATAATATTTCTCTTTAAAATACAAAGTAAAACAGAATCTTGTTCAATGTCCCCCCCCCCATCCTTCTTTCTCTCTCCCATCCTTGGACTGCTTATAGCTGCAGTGGCTAGTTCAAGAAGAAACAAATTTCATTAATGGTAAAGACTTACTATGAAATATTATCAAATAAAATCAATGTGCATTCAGGTAAATAAATGGGGGAAATCTGGGATTTCTTCAACAGAAAATGTTAAAAGGACAGTACATTCTCAAAGGGTTCTTTGTGGATCTGACCTAAAACAAGTAGGGATATATATCACATAACTTAAGGTTTCTTGAGGGAGTTCTAAGTGAAATATATTTTGAAAAATTCCACCACATTGTTTTTACCATTTTTGTTAATTTTTATTTAAACTAAAAACTATCTTGTTACACATACCAATCCCAGTTCCCTCTCCCTCCTGTCCTCCCATTTCTCCCACCAACCCCCTTTCCCAAACCCCATAGAGGGTGATGTCTCTCATGAGGAATCATCAAAGTCTGTCACATCATTTGGGGTAGTACCTAGGTCCTCCCTTTGTTATCTAGGCTGAGAGAGTATCCCTTCACAGGGTGTGGGCTCACAATGCCCATTTGTGCACCAGGGATAAATACTGGTTCTACTGAAAAAAATTGGAATGCTTCACAAATCTGTATGTCATCCTTGTGCAGGGCTTATGCTAATCTTCTCTGTATCATTCTTATTTTAGTATATGTGCTGCTGAAGCGAGCACTGTTTTTAAAAAGGGTAAAGGTCACAATTCTGCTTTCCATTATTCAAATTGTATCTTCATTGAATTCTTCATGTTTTATTATTTTACTATGAGAATTTAGTTATCATTGAACAGTTATGTTGATACTTTAATGTGTAGAAAGAGATTCTGGTGCCCCATGCCCAAATACTTCAATTTAAAAGCTTCCCTCAATGGTTTAGAAATCTTAATTAGTTATCCAAATATTTAGATACGAGCATCAGCAGGAGCCTTGAAGGTTCTTCCCAACTACTTGAAATCACTAAAATGAATAGCCAGAGCCACATAGCCAAGACCTGAGATTTTATAAAAGCAGATTCTCAAAGTCTGTTCTCCATATTTCCAAACTGCTTTGTATAAAAGGAAATGAGAAAGTTGATCAACATGATTGTGGCACATGTATTTGCAACAGATGCTTGTCTTAGTTAGCATTTCTATTTCTGTGAAAAGACACTATAACTACAGCAATTTTTATAAAGAAAAATATTTAATAGGTTTCATGGCAGTGAGTAGGCAGACAGGGTACTGGGGAAGAAGCTGAGATTTCTACATTTTGGCCTGATGGATGTGAACTGGTTTGAGCTTTGGAGACACACACCTTTTCAAACAAGACACACCTACTCCAACAAAGTTATCTCCTAATAAGTCCCCTCACTATGGGCTTATGAGGCCATTTTCTTTCAAACCACCATGACTGCAAATTCAGGCAAGAGATAAATACCTATCTAAATGATGAATTTATAGCAGGAGGTCTCCCGGGTTCTTGAGAAAGACTCTTCTAAGCATACACAATTAATGAGAGGACAGAGTTTACACTAGCAAGTTCCCCATGTAAACATCCTAATAAAAGGAACCTAAAAGCAAAGAAACATGCCTATGTCCTCCCCAACTGCAGGAACTCTTGACCACATCTTTCCCTATTTCTGCTCTTGTCTTTGCTCTCCATTATGACAAAGACCCAAATTTCCTACTAGGTTGGTAAACTTGGTTCCTCTC
Organism: Cricetiscus sungorus; assembly: GCA_030556225.1. Lineage (NCBI taxonomy): Eukaryota > Metazoa > Chordata > Mammalia > Rodentia > Cricetidae > Cricetiscus > Cricetiscus sungorus. The sequence continues at coordinate 40,201,256 of JANBXA010000600.1, forward strand.
TTCTTCATTGTTAGAATAGGGGCCAGAGCTTTCTACCTTGATCATCTACTGTTAATTATCCATAGTAGAGAATGTCTCCAATAGTTCAGACTTCCTATTCTACAGGGACAGAGTATAACAACTGTTGCTGATGAGTATTTCACCAGAAGATCTTTAGCCTCTACATATTTGAATAAATTAAACTTGGAGAGTTTCTAATGAAGAAAATTTGAAAGCTAATGTATTATATGCAGCTGAAAACTGCTGATTCAGTGACAACAGACAATTATTCTCAACTGGCATTAGTCTGTGTCTGCAGTAAAATACAGAGTAGGCTATTCATATGATGACCATTTCCACAATAAATGGAGAAAGTTTTAATGAGAATAGATGGGCCTTTCCTCACAGTTCCTTCATAGTGGATAAATTTTTGAGAGTGCTGTTCAGTATTTTAGCAGTTACTATACAGTCTCAGTCAGGTGGCATGTTGGAAGCAGCTTCCTCAAATGTCAACTGGCTGCTGTGAGAAGAGAGGAAAGAGAATTATTATAAACCAACTTGGCAACTATGATTATCAAGGCCTCAGTGAGCCAAGAAAAGCCCAAGTACTAGAACTATCTTTATGCTTTGTGTTCTTCTCTCTGGGAACTCATTTCTTGATAAAAGGTAATGAAATGGTTATAATTTTAGATTGAGATGAATTGTCAATTCACCAGCATGTGTGTTTAATGCATTAGACTTATACTAATGGTATGTGCTTACTAATTAGAGAGCTATTCTCAAGGCAGAAAAAATTCATTTTCTCAATAAAAGTATTTTATATCCAAGATATAGTGTCCTAAAGTTTTTAATGAGCTCTGAGCCTGACATTATAGAAATTAAAATATGAATGAAAATGAAATCTGTCTTGTTGGTCAAACTGGATGAATACAGATATTTGTCTTATCATATGGAACATGAGGCACATTTTCTATTATTTGAAAAAATCTGCAATTTACCTCAAGGAAAAAGAAAGCTAATTTTCATAATGTAAAATGGGCCTCTGCAGCTGTGGCTGATATATAAATACTGTGTTCACTTACCAACTGAACATTTCTTGCAGTGGGTTAATAGAGGTACTACAGAAGGCTGGTGAATTATGAGGAGGCAATTTTATAATTTAGAGCACAAGTGATTATGTCTATTTAGTGATTAATGGAGTAGAATTGACCTTTTCTGAAAGCTGACAGCAGGATTCCAGAGTCAATCAGCCTTTCTCAGTGGATGACTTCAACTGAGTTTTAGAGAAATAAGCTAAGTACATACACATCTTGTAGTATCAATCTAATAATAACAATTGTGAGAAACTACCCAATTATACACATGTATACATAGGTGGGTACCAGGTTAAAGAATTACAACTTGCTTTTCAAGAAATAATTGTCTATATCCTAGGGAATGTCAAGTTCATTTTCTCAGTCACTGTGGATAAAATTATAAAATTTTCTTAATCCATAAATAGATACAGAAAATGTGGTATATACAAACAATAATATTGTTTACAGCTACAAAGAAAGCTAATTAATCATCTTTGTAGGAAAACAGAGGCCACAAGAAATCATTATATCAAATGAAATTGGAGTGATAAAGACAAATAGCATGTTTTCTCTCATGAGTAACCTAGTTAGTGTATGTATACGTGTGTGTGTGTGTGTGTGTGTGTGTGTATGTATGTATGTATGTGTGTATTTATATACCTGTGTGAAGACAGAGTTTCTGTTCCAGTGCTGTTGACTCTCAAACACACTGAGGCTTATAAACTGTTTGGCCAATGGCTCAGGCTTCTTATTGACTAACTCTATCTTAATTATTAAACAATTTCTATTAATTATGTGTCTTACCCATAATGCTCCAGTATGCTTCCCCTTCATCAGCTATATGGCATCAGCTCCCTCTCTGTGCTCCTTTCCTCAGTGTTCTCCTAGTCTGGTGGCTCCATTTACCTTCGTGTCTGGCTACTTGTCAATCAGCATTCATCAATCCACCAATAAAAAATATATTCACAGCATACAGAAGGTCATCTCCCATCACCTGTATATATGAGTAACAAAGTATAGATCTTCTGTGTGATGCAGCAATCCCATTACTTTCACATACCAAAGAGAAACTCAGTAATGTTTATTATAGAATTGTTTACAATAATTAGAGAATACAAACAGTTGATGAATGGATAAACCATATACAAATAAGCATAAAAAATTTTGAGCACTACCTAGCCATAAAGAGCTCTTAAGTCATGCCTTGTTATTTGGAACAAAAACAGTGAATCTGAAAGTATTACATTAAGTGAATTAAGCAAGACACAAATAAAAATACACTATATTCTCTCATACACAGAACTGAAAACAATCAAACAATATTTAGTGGTTACTAAAAATTTGAAAGGTTTTTCCTGCCAGCCTCCAGTCCTGCCGCCACGGTCCCGCCACCATGTGAGCCCCAAATAACACTCAGAGACTCCTAGCCCCACCTATCTTGTTTCCTATTGGCCACAGGCTTTATTAATTAAACAGTATGAGAAACGTATTTACAGAATAACATCACCCATCATCTCTTTTCTGTCTAAAATAAAAAGAAGGGTTTAACCTTAACATTGCAAAATATATCATACAACAGTTATCAAATAAGAATCACAGTAAACAATATTTAGTCCATTAACATTTTGTAAGACTTAAAGAAAATATCATCTATCCTATCTTTGTGAGTCTAAAGTCCTATATGTAACTTATCTGTAATCCTAACTAAGGAAAACTATAACCATAACTATCTGTCTTCAATTCCATCAAAGACCACAGAAGGATAATATATAAACTCTAGAAATGACAGAGACAATTCATTGCCTGGTCAGTCACCCGAAGTTCTTCTGTATTGTTCCATCTTCAGCCCATAGGCCATAGTGTGTCTCCAGACTCCTCAACAAAGCAGGAAACTTTAAACTGTCCACCTGTATTGACAGTGTGTCAGTCATTTTTCTCTGTGTCCTGCAGACTGGCTGTCTGGCAGCCTCTTCTATGAAGCAGGAATCCTGTAGCAACATCCATCTTGCATCAGCAGACACCTTTTTGTGGGTCCTGCACGTCCAGTTTATTCAGCATATAGTCAGTCTAGACAAGAGCAGTATCCTCCAAATGGCTAGCCTTGCCATATAGAAGCAAACTTCATTACGCTTTTCTTCGATGTCCATTTTTCTTTCTGATGTAGGTGGTGTTACCAGGAGCAGTTGTGCCTTACTGTCAAGAAAACCCTAAACCATTTTAAATGCCATATTCTGTAGGTCTTTGAAAGGTTTGAAGAATGCCTATTCATCTCAAATACATCTCTGCATATCTAGAAATCCTAACTAACTTAATTCCAAGTTTTGACTATCATAGGTAATTCTCTAATCTGTAGTAAATTATACATTACATTTTCCAATGAGATATAAACACAATACCTAAACAAGAGGAGAAATATACATTTTACAAAATTGACCTTAAATTTGTTCCAATAAGTGAAAATCCATTCCAAAATAAAGCATTCATATCCATACCATAATTCCCTTTTTACCTTTAAAAAGATTGCTTGTGGCCATTAACCTTATAACCAAACCCAATTAAATGAAAATAAACATTTATAAACACTATTTGGGAATTTGGGCATCATTCTTTCCAAACTACTTCCTGCTGGTAGAGGTGCTGTCATGGGGGTCCAAAGAAGATGCAGAAATCTTGGCAGTAGTCTGCAAGGCTTTGTCTCAACTGCTTTGAATGTTGGATCATCTGGGTCATTGTTTCAGTGTATCTGGCCTGATCAAACCTTATAAGTCTGGAAAGAATCCATAGCCTTTCATTATCTGTGGAAACAAAAATAGAAATCCTTTCCCCCAGTAACTTGTCCTTAGGCTTAAATTTTGGAGTCAAAGCATTTTTAAAATATATAAATTGAATTAATCCAGCAGCATTTCTTTTATCAGTAGTTGTTATTTTCTCAGCAATCAAATAATTTAAAGACAGCAGAATCGCGTATAGTATCCAAGATTTCTCTGTGCTTTTCATCTTTACATGGCTTTTTTATTACTCTATTTATTCTACTTCTATTTTTACATATTTTGAGACAGAGTTTCTCTGTGTAACTTTTATCTGTCCTGGAATTCACTGCATACCAGGTTTACTTTGAAATCACAGAGATTTGCTTGCCTCTGTTTCCCAATTGCTGGGATTAAAGTTGTGCGCCACCACACCCAGCCATTCTACTTCCTTTTTTTCTTTTTTAAACCATTGTATCCTGTTTCTTTTTCTCTCCCAAGCCAGTGTATTTTTTAAAACACAGTGTAAACCTTCATTGCAGCTCTTGTACACACCAATGAATTGTTAGCAGTGCTCTTTAAAAGCAAGGCGGTTTTTTGCTGCTTATGCTAATTTTGGAAACCTCCCTTAAAGGAGCTGTGCAAATCTCTGTCTACAGCAAAACAAATCCAACCGAGAAAATGCTGCTACCAAGAAGTCTTGCTAGTCTCTGTTCCCTTGTTTCTAAAAACTATTTTATAAGCTTTTGTTAAGTTTTAAGTGAAAGTTCTCAGTCCCACTTCTGACACCATTATGTTACAGCAGGTTTTTTCTGCCGGCCATCTCCCGGTCCTGCTGCCAAGGTCCCGCCACCACGTGAGCCCCAAATAACACTCAGAGACTCTGTATTTGATACAATCCTGTTGGCCAGTTACCATTATTGTTTATAGGCTAGCTCTGTCTTAATTATTAACCCATTTCTACTTATCTAAGTATTTCCACGTGGCTCATCTTATCCAGGAGCCACAGCTGGCGTCTTCCTTCCTTCCTGGTCTACATCTTGACTCCTCCCAACTACTTCCTCTTTCCTCCTCCTGGTCTCCTAGCCCCACCTATCTTGTTTCCTATTGGCCACAGGCTTTATTAATTAACCAGTATGAGAAACATATTTACAGAATAACATCTCCCATCAGGTTTTTTTTTTATGTATGAGTGTGATGTTATTTCTTTTTCTTCTTCTTCTTCTTCTTCTTCTTCTTCTTCTTCTTCTTCTTCTTCTTCTTCTTCTCCTCCTCCTCCTCCTCCTCCTCCTCCTCCTCCTCCTCCTCCTCCTCCTCCTCCTCCTTCTCCTGCTCCTCCTTCTCCTCCTTCTTCTTTTTCTTAAGTTGACTATATCAGGTACATTGTAATAGCAATAGAAACCCGACTGACAATGCTAAACAGAGAATGACTACCACAGAAGTTCAAGGAAAACGTTGGAAAGGCTTGAGATTCTGTTCCAGAAACAACTGCAAACTTTAAGGAGTCCAGAAATGATCTATTCTTTGCTTAAATTAATTCCAAATAAATATACAGGAGAAGGAAATAATTATTCCATTACCTCTCTCTTCTCAGATACTTTGCAACTATTGGTACACAGTTATTAGTGGAGTTTCTGGAATTGAACACACTTTGTGATTCGGTTCCAAGCATACACAGAGGCCCATGAGGAAAAGCAATCAACTGAGGAAACATTTTATCTTAATTTTAAAATACAATACATGAAATAACAATGATAATCTAATAATAAGTAGCAATAATAGAAAACTAGAGGCTTTGGATTTACAGCTTTGGTTTGTCATCTGTAAGATTTTTTTTCTTTAAAGAATCAATCATTAATTATTCATCTTAGTACATCCTTGGTAGAAGTGAGCAGTTCTGCTTGCTAACACTGTATATCTTATAGAGAATCTGTAACCTGAGAGCCATGGTGAACAAAGACCACCAAAGCTTAGTTGTCTCAGAAATGATTGTCAATATTTCAAAAACCCTTTCATCGCAAAACTGAGCAAGGGCTATAGTTTTCAAATCAAAATTAGCTTATTCATTTTCATTTTAGTTGGACATGACCAAAGTCCCACATGCCTTGTCAGAAATTATATGTATCTTCATTGGTATAACAGCACTAATATACCATTAACTAAAAATACCATTACCCATTTCTGAGATATTGTCACAGTGATGTGTTGCCAGAACTGAGGAAACAATGCACTGTGTGAACTATAAGATTTGCATAAGCTTCTTTTTTTTTAAACCTACCCAGATAGAGTACTAAAACAAAAGAACTATTATACAGACTACACCAAAAGCACAGACTATATTTTTGTATGTAAGTTTTAAAAAAGCCAAAGGGAAAAAAAAACTATCTTAGAAGTCCTACAGATTCTCTTCCAATCTAATAGAAAGAATGTCTTAGTAAAACCATTCAATTTTGCCTCTTTCAGTTGTGTAAAATACTAACAATTGCAGAAAAGTCATATTCCAGTTATTTATAAAAGTTTATGTACATATGCAGAATCCAATATAGACTCCTACCATACTTTAGTTGTACACTATTATGCTCAAATTTTTGCTCTTCTGGTAGCAGTAATTGATATTTTTAGCAAAAACCATCCATCTATTTGTTCATTCAAATATATAATGTTGCTTATTTATCAGTCACCTACTTGGCACCAGGGGACTGGAATGTATCCTTGGCATTAGCATATAAAGACAGTGTTCTTTCCTAGAAGATGCATGCAGTTTATTGTAGAAGTGGATGGATAATTAGACTAACAGCTACCTAAAGTGGTGGATGGAATGAAGCAAGGAGGGAGTCGCAGCCTGGAACATAGTGAGGTTATCACTTGATTGAAGAGATAGGATCTGGTTAATGGATGAAGAAACAGAGGAACTTCATCATAAGAAATATTTGTGCTCAGTTCTAGGAACATCAACTGAAACTGAAAGAGATGGTCCTGAGGAAGGAGAGTTAAGATCCCAGGGACTTCCCAAGTATGAGTAGCATAGACCACGTAATGGATACATTTCTGTAAGAGTCTTGAGAGAATTTAAGAAGTAAAGTGAGTGAAATTATCTCATGCTTTGGAATATTGGAGATGAAAATATCATGAAGAATAATTGAAGAAGTCAAAAGTTAAAGTCTCATTCTGAGAGGTTAATTCTTTTAACAGTCTATGTGAGGAACTATACAAACAATTTAAATAGAGATCAATAAGAGAATGTAAAACAGGAAATAGCAAAGAAATGCAATTGACAAATAGGTACTGGGAGTCATGGAAAGAGAAATAAGGGGGTGACATTTTCACTAAATGATTAGTGCTTTGGTGCTATAGATGTATATTTAAGGAGAACTCATGAATTCACTTTGGACAAAGTAAACTAAATAACCTGGCACTGAAGATAATTTCCTGGAGCTCAGTAAAAACAAGTTTGATCTGATGTGAAGTCACAAATGTGAATGTTAAAACTGTAATTTATCCTGATCTCCAGAGAAATAACACAGAGAAAGAAGAAGTAAAAGCTGTGGGTTAAAACATGCAGCTGGCTGACGCTACAGAAGTCACAAAGAAAGAATGAAGAGGGCCGCAGCCTAGTTGTGCCGCAGCGGCCGAGTAACCAACGAGACATGCGCCGGCACTGGTACTTTCCTCCCGCGTTCATGTGTTCAGAGACCGGAAATGGTGTCACACCCCACCATTCAGGAAGCCTGGAAAGTATCTCGGCTGAGTGAGGGATCAACTACACTGTACAAGTTGTGGCCACAGATCTGGGGGCATTTAGGATGTGGTCCTCAGGATTCACTTGGGCTAGAAATAGTTTTGCCAGAAAATAGGGAATGGCTTTGGTGAAAAAGAAGACAGAACAGCTCACTGCTTAATCTTCATGGCCTGTGGAAAGAACCATTGATGAAAAGGCTCAAAGACAGTGTTGTCTGTGTTAAGCAGACTTGGGATCCATGAAGAACCTTTCAGGCTGGGAGAACTATCAAACCCAGATCTGGAGTGAACTTGAATAACTGCGTTTACATCTTGAGTTTTTTTCTGTGATCTTGAGGTCTGTTTTGGCTGTTTTCATAGTTCTCACCTTGGACTGTCACCTACACTTCAGTTTCATAAAGAGATAGCCCACTAGCTGGTGGTATGAGAAAATTGTAATCACTTATTAGAAAAATCGATGTACTAGTTATGCACATCCTTTAGCTCACCCACGCACAAAATGACTCAACTCCCAAACGTCCTCTTGCTGGCCTTTTGAGATTAAGTCCTGAAGCTATGTTCTTATCCAAGCTTGATAATGTCTATTCACAGGATGTCTCAGCAATCTGTTAAGTATCTTCAGTTGCTAGATAACATGCCTAGTCTAAGATTTCAGTGTGTTTGTCTGTCTGTGAACCTGAACGTTTAACCACTATATGACTCAGCCTCTCTGGGGAATGTTCCTCTTGCAGTACTGAGCACATGACATGGTATAGCAAACTATCAGTTTTCCAGCTAAGTTCCTTCCTCTTCTCAGCAGCATGTGTCAAAATAGAGATGGTTTCCTAGCATACTTTAATTAAGCTATTGCCACATAACAAAATATGAGAGGAAACTCTCCTTTCTAGAACTTCTACTTTTACTGCCTCTAGCCCCAGCTTGTCCACACCGAACAGTATGGCACCCTAGCAATGGGGGAAGAGCAAAATAGAAAGAATTCCAGCTTCTGAGTTCTGGAGTCTGTCTAAATCAAGTGAAGAGAGCCACTTCCTAGCCCTGGGACTAATCTGTGATTAGAGAATGAATTTCCATTCCCTGGGCCACTGTGTTTGGCTGCCCATTTGTTCTAACAGTTGAAACATTACTCTGAACAATTCACATTCAGGTTGAGTAGCTTTGAGTTTGGGAAAGCAAGAAATGGCAGAGGTTCTGTCTGTCAGTATCATCTGTCACCATCTTTGAGCTGCCAGCATGACAGCTGGCGAAGAGTAGGATCAAGTTGACTGGCAGAATGCTTTAATCTAATGAGTTTGTGTACAATAATAGTATAATAAATAAGGCTCTAGAGGAATTTGGTTACTTGGTTATCACTTACATTCCAAAAGTGAGACATGGCCTTACCAGAACCTCAAAGAGCTATTTGTCATCAAATATTAGTCTTTGTATTAATGGCTGGCCTGAACTGAGGAAATGGAAATCATCAGCAGAGGGAGGTATGTGATGACACCATGTCTTTCAAAAAGACTTAAAGAGAGCTACCTCAAGGAGCCAGAGATTTCCAGATGATTTTGAAGTAAATATCTACAACCACTAATATCTACAACTAAAGCTGTTGGGCTTGAAACTTTAGCTGCCAAATGCCAATGAGCCATTTCACTGGACAATTAGCCAGTTTGGCTAAGTTATTGAGTAATATTGTTCTTATCTGCCTGGATTTGGGGCTGGAATTATTGCGATCATTTTTAATGTGTTTTTTGCCAGCTTTATCCAACTGATCCATGAAAATCTGACTCTCACCAGAACCCTTTGCTAAGTACAAAACCATTTGGTAACAGGGATATTGAGTGGACAGAAGCTTGAGAATTAAATAAAAGCTGTTAGGATTAAAAAAGAGGAAGGATGGAAGAAAATAAGAAAAAGAAGGAAAAAAAGAAAGAAAGAAAGAGAAAGAAGGAAGGGAGAGAAAGAAGAAAGAAAGAAAGAAAAGAAAGAAAGAAAGAAAAAAATGAAGAAACAATTGTTAAGCCATAGTTACTATTAAGTAGACCAGTAGGCTGTAACTATGGAAGCTGAATTCTAGTTTTCTCATGATATCGCCTTTATGCTAGCACTTATCTGCTATTGATGTTCTCTGGGGACTCCTTTCTGATCTTCATATACCATGAAAAACGTACTAATGGGAGAAGAAAGCACACACGACTAGGAAGATTCAGTCAGGGTAAGAATAGAAGACAGGAGACAGACAGAGAGAGAGAGAGAGAGAGAGAGAGAGAGAGAGAGAGAGAGAGAGAGAGAGAGAGAGAGAGAGAGAGAGAACATAAAAGAGGGAGCCATTATTGGTTTGAAGAGAAAACTGAACCTAAAGAAAGGTCTAGAGACCTACAAGACTGACTCCAACTAACAATGTGAGCAAGCATGGAAAGGTTACCATAAATGTCCTTCCCTGATAGTTAGATCATCAACTAAATTATCCACTACCATGGAGCCCTCATCTAGTACCTGTTGGAAACAGAAGCAAACACCCATAACTAAACACTGAGACGAACTAGAATCCAGATGCAGAGAGAGAGGACAAGACCCAGTTGCTGAAACACACAAAGACAGCTGACCTGAACAAGGAGGAGCTAATGGGCCTCCCAGACTGATAGCTGGGAATCCAGCATAGGACTGACTCAGAACCCCTGAATATGGGTCTCAGCTAGAAGGACTGGGCAGTCTAAAGGACATCAGACAGTAGAACAAGGATGTATTCCTGGTGCACAAAAGGACCTTACGGACACATCCCCCATTGTGGGATACCCCCTTAACCTAGAGACAGGAGAGAAGTCCTAGTCCCTACTCCAAATGACTTGACAGATTTACATGGCCCCACCTGGATAGCATAGCCCTAAATGCAACATAGGGGTGGGGTATTGGAGGGGAGGGTGGTGAGGGTGTATGTGAGGGAGGAAAGAGAATAAGAGGGAGAGAGGGAGTGAGGGAGGGAGAAAAGGAAAGAGGGAGAGAGGGAGAAAAGGAGGGAGAGGAAACTGGATCAAAATGTAAAATTTTTAATTTATATTATTAATAAAAAATATTTAAAAATGTAATTAGTTCTAAAGGCTGAACTAAAGAATACTGATCATTTCAGTATCATGGCTGACAGATACAATTTGACAAGAGATAGTATGAGGCTTGTTTACTGCTTAGTGCATAATTGATTCATCTCAACAATTCCTTTTTACATAAAAATGCATCAAATGTAATAATTAAAATAACAAATTTGTTTAAAAATTAAGACATACTCATCATAAACAGAATATTATCTTGCTACAAATACTTTATATCATACACACACACATACACACAAACACACACACGTGCACACACATATTTTCTTGCTTTCTTGTTGTGATTGCTGTTTTTTAAAACAAGGCTTTGCCTTAAATTCTTTAGGCTACCCTAAGCTGGACTCAAATTTCTCATATTCCCCCCTGTTTCTTACATTCTTGGATGTGCACCACTATTTCTAATCAGCAGAGTTGTTATAAATAAGTGGAAAACTTCAGTTCAACTCAATAACATATATAAACATAAGAAGCTTATAGAATACACGTGGATTGAAGTTAAAGGTGTTTTGACCTCAAGAAATAGGAATAGTACTTCAGACTAGGAATAGTTATATACTATTGAAATATTAAAAATTAAAGCATGTCAGGATGAAAAAGTAATCTGGGATAAAACTATTGGAGTGTCGAGCATGCTTACTATGTAAAACCAACTTAATATAAAAAGTGAGGAGACAAACACAAGTTTATTTATATAATATTAGATATCTGGATATGTTTTCCTCAATCACTTTTCATAGATCATAATGGATCATAGTCATCAAATACATGGATATAAATAATGTCCTTATTGTGCTTCACCTCCCCATAATTTAACTCAAGTATGCTTTTTTTTTTAACAAACTTTCTTGAGTGTTTATTCAAGTCTTACTGCTTCACACACTTATTCTAGGCCCCTTTGGCAGGTTCTCAGGTATGCCAAGACAATAGTCCTCTCTGTTCTTCATCCAGTCACTCAGGATAAATAGGACAGCCTCTTGGGATGAACATCTACTTATCTCCCATCACTCTAAAAGTATTATCACCAAGTACCACATGATGGAAATGAAATAATGAATAATGGCTTATTTTCAAGAACAATCAGATCAAATGCACTGAGTTTTAACAAAACAAATGAGAATTCCAATATGTGTCTTTGACTTGTTGATGATGTGGCATGAACCTAATTCTAGAAAGGAAGAAGGGTAGACAGTGGAACAGGAGCTTAATTTGTAATGCTGTCTGCAAACTGAAATTTTCACCTTTCAATTAAAGCTTTCAATTGAGATAGAGCATCTGACACTCCTCCCCTTTTCCCTCTCTCATCATTTTGCTTCCCATTTTGCTCAGTTCCAATCACTTTCTAACTAACTGTTTCCACTCCTGATAAGACAATTCGTTAATACAGCCTCATAGTGAGATTTCTCATTCTTACATATGTTTTGTGTATATAGCAATAGTCCATTGCTTAGAATGCATTAACTGTAAGTAAATCAATTTTTACAATCAAAAGTCAAAAACATACAGTAAGATAGCCATACCAGTCAGGATACCATAGGTTATGCAAGAGTAAAATATGGTTCTGTCACTTCCTGGTTTATGATGCATTAAGGCTCTTTTCATTTTGTATCCAGGGTAGCTGAGCAGTCTCTGCTAGCTACTATTTCCATAGAGACTGGGGTGGGGGAGAGGAAAAGTAAGGACAAAAGTACTTTTAAAACTTCTGCCTTGAAGTGACATTTCCATGGCCAAAGAAAATTACCTGGCCAAACTGACTTCATGGCCAAACTGACTTCATTGTGGTGGTTAGTGAGCTCCAACCAAGAGAGGAATGTATTTATAATAAAAAGTAATAGAACTCAAAATATTTCTCATGTTCCATACCTTTGTTCTTCTGTAGATCTGTGTTCTACTTGCTGTTTCATGTGGTCCAGTGTTTATTATGTATCTCTTCCTTACCATATTGCATATACCTCTTTATTAATCATTCTGTATTTACAAATTTCCAGGGCACAGGCTTTGTCCTTTATTTATTAGTACTTAATATATCCTTCACTATTGTAAGTTGAGTTTCTATATCAATTATACTTAAAGAGTATCCATTATTGTTTTTCATTTTCAACTCATAAATGCAGTTAATAATATATGACTTCACTGGTTTTGGTTATTCAATGTATCTTCTTTTTAAATTATATTTCTTTTTGTTTAATCTCTGTGTATCAAATGCAGTGTCAACAGAGGCTGGATGAGGGTATTGAATTCACTGGCACTTGAGTTATAGCCTGTGTGACCTGGATTGTGGATGACGGGAACCAAATGTGTATTTCTTGGAATGGTACCCAGTTCACTTACCCACTAAGCCATCTCTACAGTTCCAAGCCACAGTATCTTCTTAACCTTTATATTTCTTATATTAAAATACCCTCAAGTGCAAGGAGCTGCAGATACATTTTTAAAATATTTTTCTTCTAATTATTTTGTAATTTTTATTTGTATATTCAAATCCTTTAACAGTCTGGAATTCATTTTAACATGTGTTATAAAGTACAAATTTTAATTTATTGGTTAAAACCACATCTGTTATTTCCCTAACAATTTGGTTCATGTTCATCATGAAATAAATCTGATACACATTTAAAAATGGTCATGATTTTTATTCTGTTTTTAAATCTGAATTCATATGACAATTTTATATTGATTTTTACACCACATTAATATTTGTAGGATAAATCCCAGGATTTTTGATAAATGTTACTGTATTGTATTTTTATTCATACAGAATGAACTTAGCATCCTTTTATATATCACTGTAACATAATTTCATCACAACAAAGTAAGTTATTTAAAGTTTGAATAAACACAAATTTTTATATATCACATTTCAAGCTGTATGTTTCTAATTGTTAAGGACCCTTTTAGCATTTTTATGATGTTTATTTCTATTTATGTATATGTATGTCAATTTGTGTAAGTATATATGTGCACATGTATGATGAAACATGTGAAGGACAGAAGATGGTATATGATCTCCCTGGAGCTGGAGTTACAGGCATTTATGAGCCATCACACAGGTTCTGGGAACCAAACTTGGGTCCTTTGTAATAATAACAAGCTACTTCTTCTGTACCTGCTTTCAAATTCTTTTATTTATTTGTTTGTTTGTTTATCTGCCTATCTATTTAGTCATTTTGTATTTTTCAAGACAAGGCTTCTCTGTGTAACTGACTATCCTGAAACTAGCTCTATAGACTAGATAAGCCTCAAAGCCATAGAAATCTGTTTGCCTCTCTGCCTCCTGGGTGCTTGGATTAAAGGCACATACCACCACTGCCTGGATTTCTTGTTTTCCTTCAAAATATTTATTTTTAATAATTATTTTTAATTGTGCTATAGAGGAAAAAAGGCATTTTCCCGAAGCTTGAGTTGAAGGAGTACCTCAAGTATTCCCTTCTAGTATACATTATTAGGTTGCTGCTTATCCTGGTTGTTTTCAATTTTTCTAATTTGATCAAGTAGTATTGCTAATGCTATTATTTAACATTATTTTCTAGCAAGTCATGTACACAAGGAAATATTTTACCTTAGTCATATAAGTGAGTGACTTTTGAGGGTTTTAGTAGACAATATTATTCTTTTCAAATAACACAATTAGGAATGTTAAATAAACACAATGTATAAAGAAAACATAATATGACATAAAAAATTAAGATTTATATTGCCAAAATCACATATTATATAAGAAGTCAGGGAATGAGAAACTACTTTTAAACTGCTCTTATCACAGAAGCAATATGCATTTCTATATCTACGTATACACACACCATTCTTATTACTACAAAATGACCCTCAGACTCCACAAGAGCTCAGAAAATGCTTTTTTTGGTCTAATAAGAGTGACCGGTACCAGGCATAAATCAGCAGAAATAAAACACTCACTTCCCTGTGATGACATTGGTGAGCAACCAGAAAAAGCCCCTGTATAGATTACAAAGCGTTACAGTAAATTTTTATATTGTGTTTAGCTGTTCTGAACATACCCTTTTGTGTCAATAGGTTTGTTGAGTAAACTAAGAGGAAACATAAAGCAGAACAAAAGGAGTCTGTGTCACCTGTAATAGTGACTGCTTGACATTTCAGATTTCACAGTTAACAGTGACTCCTTGGGGAGACTCTCAAGGACTCTGAGTTCAGACACTATGATTTATGTTCAAAGGCAGCATTGGCAAATGATATTATTTCCTATCTTCATGTCTCATTGGCTAAATATAACTTAATGCCATGATGTCTGCTGCTGCTGCTGCTGCTAGTGTTTGTGTGTGTGTGAGTGTGTGTGTGCACATACATGTACAGGGACCATTGTCACCAACATATGCCTGCTGTTTGTTTTTCTCTACAACTAGGCCAGGAAAGGCTTATTTTATAGATGACCTGTAGTTTTCTTGGAAACGGTGAAGCAGAAATGAAACTCTTAATTATATAGTTGTTTTGATAGCTTGTACTTTATTTACAGGTCACTCAAAGAGTGTGTTTTCTATCTTCCAGAACCTAACTACAACACAACATTTAGGTTAATGATGCTAACACACTATTCTACAGCAATGTAGAGCCAGGCTCAGAGAAAAATGCAGACCTCTAGGGAATTCTTGATGGTTTCTTAAAGATACGTTTTTATTATTTTTAACAGTATGTGTAAATGTGTGTGTGTGTGTGTGTGTGTGTGTGTGTGTGTGTGTGTGTGCACATGTGGGCATTTCACATGCATGTATGTAGGTATGTGAAGATTAATGCAGGTGCCTAAAGAGACCAGCGAAGTTGGATCTTCTGTAACAGCCAGTTTTGTTTGCAGGCAGCTTTAAGACATTTGACATAGATTCTGGGAATTTAACTCAGGTCATCTGCAAGAGCAGAATGCTGACTTAACAGAGAAGCCATCTCTCTAGCCTGAGTGAGATTGTTCCTCAAATATGCACAGGACCAACAACCAAATAATAATTTATTAATCCCTTTAAATGTAATATAAACTGACATTTACAGAGAGAATGATCAGTGTTCAATAGAAATGATATTTATATAACTAGGTTCTATATTAATCTATTCCTAGAAATAAGATATACAGAATGTGAAATTGCCATTGGTCAGGAAATAAATGACAGAATTTATGAGAATAGGCTCTGTGAGACAAGCTCAACAAATTAACTGTGACATTGCTATCAAAATAAAAGAAAAGTATATTTTGACTAAAGATGAATTATTGATGTTAGTCTAGATGAAGTGGAAAGGAGAACTCTATTTTACACATGCTCACAGTGACTCTGCCATCTGGATTGTCCCATTTTCTGGGCAGATTAAAAAGTCTTATTTTTTTTTAGATTCATACGTAGACTCTTCACATTTTTGTTTAGGGAAGAAACCACATAGTTTCTGTGCAGAGTTTACTCACTGGGATGCTTCATGTACGTGTGGATGCCTGCAAAATGAGTGGGGAATACAGGAAGCTGATGGGCTAACCAGTGAGTATACTGTACTGCCCCTATCCTGTTAACAGTCATAATGACAGTTAAAGCAACCAAACTCTTACTGTAGTTTATAACACTATATAATGCTTCTTAAAATGTTCTTATGGCAACATCGCAGTTTGGATATTATTGTGCATTGTCAAAAATAGAAATGTGAGGCCAAATCTGTGAATAAATGACTTTTGTCAAATTGCCAACATTTTACCCCCACCCTCAGTCCATTGATGGTCACCAGGAACATCTGTGACTTCCCCTATCTGAGCTGACTCTGACACCTGTTTTTCTCCAGAACTTAGTGTTTAAGCACTCTTTTTCCCCCCTCTTACACCAAGGGTGTCCCTCTACTTATTTTCTCCTTACAACAATTCATGATGATACAACTTATTCCTCCACTGAATATGTGCCTTATCCTCAGTGGTAAATTATGAATTAAGTTCTATAATTAACTCACTTTACAAGTGAGAGAAAGGAAGCCCAGCATAATTATTTTACCAAAATCATGGAGAGATAAGTGGTACTCTGAACTAGATGTGACTCATATCTATTTCCTTTTCCTTATCCAGTTGTGGCTATCAGAGTGGGCCACACAATTTCTATGCCTTTCACCACTTCTATTTCTCATTATGACATATATTATATCAATTTTTAAAACCATGCAATATTCCAATATCTCTTCACAATCTCTGACTTTCCTCTCCCAATACTTTTTGATTTTCAAGAACTGGTCTGAGAGAGAGAGAGAGAGAGAGAGAGAGAGAGAGAGAGAGAGAGCATGCATGTGCATGTTGATAAGATGACCATTGGCCACTTAACAACTGTGTCTCTGGATTTACTCATCTTTTCTCATCACTTAAGAAAAGTTAATTGAAGATTCTAAAACTCAAACAGCAAATCTACTCTGAATATGTTTTATACATAAAGATTATTCCAAATATTTTCAAAGTTATACAACAAGAAACTTGAACTCAATTTGCCTATTCCTTCTTAAACATACTACAGGTCATTTCTCTTACAGTATAATTATCACTTGTCTTCATCTCCTCTCATTTTTATGAATGAAACTTTACCTTCTACCAGTTTCCCAAGAACTTAGTGATTTATCACAGACCCCAAATTTCTTATGTTTCTTCAGTTACACATTTCTCTCATAAACACAGCTTAAGATATACTTCAAGGGTTTGACAATTTCTATCTTGAGTGTATTTTGTGTGTATGATTATCTTATCTAACCACAAACAATTGAATAAAGTGACCTCTATCAAAAGGAACTCATTATAATTCTGTCCTGATAGCCAGTGTGAACCTCAGAAACATTTAATCACACAAACACACACACACACACACACACACACACACACACACACACACACACACACACATACACACACACAAAAATTGCAGGTAATCCAGGCAGTGGTGATGCATGTCTTTAATCCCAGTACTCGGGAAGCAGAGACAGGAGGATTTCTATGAGTTCAAGGCCAGCGTAGTCTACAGAGAAAGTTCCAGGTCAACCTCCAAAGATACAGAGAAACCCTCCCTTGAAAACAAAACAAAACAAAATATGTGGATGGAGATATAAGTCAGTGAAGAAAATAAACCCGTGGGTCCATGAATAAATGGCAGGGTATATGTAATGGTGGTATAAATGTACTGCCATGGATTGTTGTGTGAGGAGGAGATAAATATAGGGAGAGGCTAGGGGAGATTTGAAAATATTGAAAAAGTTAAAAACATAAAATTGTGAATATTAAAATGCCATTTGTAGTTATGTGTATGGTGAATCGGCAACTTTATATGAATGAAAGGAAAAGGACAATAGGTGTGCAGAGGCATGAGAAAATGAGAAGTGATGGCAGTTCATAGCCAGCCTTTCAGTAGTTTCCCTGTCCCCTTTGATATTTAGCAGTGCACCTGTCTGGACAAAGCTATTCTGATGCCTTTCCAGGTCCCTTTTTGCTTCATATTTTGAAGTGATTTTCTAATTTTTTGAGCAGAAAGAAATGTAACCAAACTTGTCCAGTTTTGTATTCATCACACATTAGCTTGGGCTATGTCAACTATAAACTAATTATTTCCACAATTAGCACTTCTCTAGAAAAGGTACTAGACAAAATCTCCCCACCATCACCACCACCTCTCTGGCTTTACATCTTCCTTGTAGCACTCCATATAGTATGTGCTATGGAAAACTAATGAAAATCACTCTTTCTAACTTGTTTCCTTTCTTCATAATCTATTGAAATGTTCTTAATGTATTTGACACTCTCATGTTTCAGCTAAAACAGATTCCCATATAGATTCTTTCCAATCCTTTTTTAACATCTTAAAATATGAATAAGAAAAGAAATAAGAAATGTATCTAAACAGAAACAGGAAAAACTTTCAAAATAAGATTCTAATAAGAATTGCCCTTGACAAAGTAACTCTTTTTATGTACTGCTGTTTTCTTCTTTGTCAGCATGCATTCAGTCTCCAAACAATGTGGTAATGGAGGAGGGTGCTGAAACACAGATATCATGAACCTCATAGCTCTTAGTTTTTGATCCATTGTAGAAGTCAATATCTACATTCAGATCTATTTTTAAGAGCATTCAGTGGGGAGAGGGTAGGAATAGGATGTTGATTTGGATTCTTGTCTTTGCTCTGTTATTAACTGATTCATGTTCTTGGATAAACTCCTTAAATTTTGGTATCAATGTTTCCTCAGCTGCCAAGTAACATCTATATTATACTATGAATCTCACCAGGAAATATAAATATGGAAAAAAAGTAATACATTTTAAAGCTTTTTTTAAAAAAAAAAAACTCTAGTATGGTTAAAGGAAGACTAAAGTTATTTTGTAATTTTAATGGAATATGTCTGTGTGAAAAGAAACCTTTAGAGATTTAAAATACCCCCAAACTTATAATGAGATTCTCTATTCTCTAGGCTCATTTCTTAGCTCACGTTCTACCTGGCATTTATTCTTTCCAATCTTGTTCTGGTTTCTCTTGAGGTCACACTGTCTGTTATGTTACGTTGTGTGATAATTCTGTGCTATGAACAATTCTCCTGAGGGAGCAGTACCAAATACTGATGGTCTGGCTGTTGTTGGGAACAAAAAACTCCAACCTGCAAACTCTCAATGTCAGTCCTTGCAGAGCCTCTTATCACTCTACCATTTATCAAGTTCTTGAAAGAATACATAACACACTTATGATGGAAGCTAGGTCTCACAGAGCAATGTTGTGAGTAATTGCTGTTGTCACTTAAAGCCTTCTAGTCTTAAACTTAGGCTTAGAATTTAGAATTATATGGGTTAAGATTTTTTTTATTTCTACCATCTATGGACTATTCTAAAAGTAGAATTGGTAAAATCCTAGAAAATTATTCTATCAAGCCCCTGAAGGGATTCATCTTCAGCTCACATAATATTGAAGAAAGGACCATGTTGAGTGAGTGCTCTTGAAGTATTGGCGGTGGTGGTAGTGGTAGTTTTGAAGAATAATGATGAAGCTGTCATGGTAATATGAGGTAGATGTGTCAACAGGCTTATGAGAAAAGTAAATTTATAAAAATTATGCCTACAAGGTTAAAAGGTAGCACTACACATAGACAAACATGATATCACTACACTATACGGATAAACATGATAGTACCACACATAGACAAATGCCGTAGCACTACACTCAGACACACAGGAAAACACTACTCATAGAGAGATATGTAGGATTACATAGAGGCAAAAATGGTAGCAATACATACATACTAACATGATAGGACTATACACTCTAGCATGTATGTTTTCTGCCAGCCTGCCTGGTCCCACCACCACGCCAGCCCCAAATAACACTCAGAGACTCTGAATTTGATATAAGGCTGTTGGCCAGGTACTAGTTTGTTACCTACTAGCTCTGTCTTAAGGATTAACCCATTTTTACTATTCTAAGTATTTCCACGTGGCACATCTTGCCGGCCAGAGGCTGACGTGCTACCTCTCCAGGCTCTCCATGTTGACTCCTCCTCCCTACTTCTTCTTTCCTCCTTGTCTCCTAGCCCCGCCTATCTTGCTTTCCCATTGGCCCACAGTGCTTTATTCATTAACCAGTATGAGAAACATGTTTACAGAATAACATCTCCCATCAATACACAGTCAAGTACAATGTCTACACACAGACAAAAATGATACTTCTACATACAGACTGACATGATAGCACTACACACAGACTAACATGATAGCACTACACATAGACAAACATGATAGAACTTCATATAGACAAGCGTCATAACATTACACACAGACAAAATAAACTTCACATAGACAAATATGATTGAGCTGCCAATCTGCTTTTATTTTATTTCTTCTTAATATGGCTCTTTTAAGTCACAAAATGAGAATTTATCACTATGTTTTAAGCCTTTTGAACATATATCTTGTATCTGAAACAGTTTCCTAACAAATTTCCATACCTTAATGAATAATAGGTAAGTTTCATTTCTCCCTAATCCCTTTCCTACATGACAGCTGAAGTGGTTTTTCAAAACTCAAATCTAATCATGTTGTTGCTTGATTGAAATCCTTCAAAAGTTCCCATCGACCTTTACATGTTGTCTAAATTATATTTTTTATGATTGCTTTAAAACCAGTATCTGCCCATATTTTCAACATTATTTCTTGAAAACTTGAGGCCCAGCTGAAATGTGCCTACTACCTCATGTAACATGAACTCTGGTTCTAGGCACACTTGCTCTCTTACAAACCACTATGCAACTTACGCTCACCTTTTATAACTAAGAAGGAGTTTATGGCCTCCAATTTCCAATGCCCCATTCTCAGGCTGCAAATTTCTATGTACTTATTTCCTCATATATATATATATGCATATATATATATGTACATATATATGTGGTATGTTGAATTGTATGATTTGTTTATTTAATTGGTAATCACCTATTCAATTCAGTCCAATGTCTTAATATTGTTAAAACTATTCAGAAGCAGATGTGTCTGAGAAAAGAGGAAAAATGGCCAGGAGAGCAATAGCCCTAAAGACCTGGCTTACTTTTAAGTCACTTCTCACTGACCCTTTACAGATATTTGGTTCATACTAATACCCAATTCTGAAGGAAGTAGTTGACCTCAGCTGCAGCCTAAACTGCAGGCTTTCTTTATCACAGCTTCTTTTCCTTGCCTGATCTATTTACATGCCAATCACCATCGGCCCTTTACCAACACATTCTTCTCAGGCCTTTCTAAATATATTTCCCAACAAAAGAAATCCCTTATCCTCCAGACTTATAGAAAATAAAATGGTTTGTTTGTTTGTTTGTTTGTTTTCTTCATTAAAACTTAGTGTCCTCCATGGCAGCTCTATCACATAATTTGAGAGCCACTATCCAGCAAATCTTTAGATGGGTTATCTAGTAGAAGACGGCAACAAACTAAAAATTTTACAAGGAGCAAACAGTGTGATAGTACTGATGTATTTAAGTAATCTGCCTCTTTCTACATCTTTTCTTTTTTTTAACACATCTATGTCAAACAAACAGCTTCATTAAATCATGACACTTCAAATTTTAAACTTGTGCCATTACTGCGTTTTAGTTTGTGCTATGGACCAAATATTTATGTCCTGCAAAAATTTGTATGCTGAAACTATAGTACTTAATGTGATGGCATTTGCGAATGTGAAACTGGGGAGGGTATAAGACATGGACAATGCCACCAGGAGCTGCTACAATGAGATGAATACTCTGAAAAATGTGAACTCTTCGGAACTTTCTCCACATGAAGGTACACTGTGAATGTGTCTGTGTGTAAGCTAGGAAATGGACCTATGTGAGACATAGAATCTACTGGTGGGATTCCAAGCTTTAACAAGTATGAAAAACAAATGCTTGTTTTAATCAGCTGTCCCTTCTTTGATAATTTTTCATACAGTCTCTTTCCAAGTCAGTTTATTGTAAAACAATCACAATTTGCACACATAGGATAGAAACAGGGACTCATTAAGAATCATCTAAAGCTGTCTTTATTGTCAGACTGTATGCTAAGAAAGAAGACTCTAAGGGGAAAGAGGAACTACTCTTTAAGGAATAAAGAATGGCAAAGAACTTTATGGTATTGAAATGTATCTATCCACACCAGAACAAGTCCTACTTCAATGCCTCTACCTTTCTAGAACTGACCAGGGAAACATAATAATCCTGCTTAGTTGGATTTGTAGACTCTAAGATTAAGTATATCATTAAAAACTGTCCTAAAGTTTTCTGATTATGCCACTGCCTTTTGAGTCAAATCTCCTTGGACACCAGCTTGTTTCAACAAAAACATTTCCTCAACTTTGTACTTACTAAATATAATAACGGTTTAAAAAATCAGCTGTATAAAATACATATAGATTTGAATTTGATTATTTGTTGTTGTTGTTGTTGTTGTTCTTGTCGTCCTGTCCACATTCTCTATATGTTCACAGGGATTCTGCAATAGGGACAAATTCACTGAGTAAGGTATGACTTATACTGTACTATCTCCTGCTGATAGTCTTGTTGATGTGTACATTGTTGGCACATGCAGCTATGCTGAGGAGGCAGAATGTCTCATATTTTACTAAGTCAAGTTAGAATCAGAGTAAAGTGTCATTACATGAGAACACTACAGAACACTGAGATAAAAATAGAGACCCACATTTAGTGAAATTCATAAGAATTAGTGTAGAATCATCACAGAGTAGCAATATGGAGTATTAAACACCAGAATTATCTATTTATTGGAAGTCTCAGTATTATAAACATAGAGTAACTGAGAAGGCATTAGGGTAAATAATAAATTAAGGTCAGAGGTGAGAAGAAAACAGTAGAAATGTCAAAATATTAGCTGCTCAATGGAATTGAAGTTCTGTTTTAAATGATGTCAATTTCTCACTGGTTAAATCTGATACAAATCTAAATATCCAATCCTAGGACAGCATAAATGCATTATTTTTACTGAGGTATACTTAGCTTGAAAGGCCTACTTCTCTACTTATTTAGTAAAACACCCACTAATATAAACAAGCTAACTATGACAATCCTATTTCTTTGATCCATTTCAGTTTTGAAAACAAATATTTTTATAATTATTCTGTCATTTCATAGTATGATGCAAAATTTTGAAACTAGGAGCTGTAGTGGTTTATCAGCAGTTAAAATTACTGGCTGTTCTTCCAGAAGACCCAGGTTCAATTTTCAACACCTATATGACAGCTTGACATCTTTGGTACCTGTCAGGTCAATATAAGGAATCCATTTCATCTTGCCATGTGTTCAGAGAGCTCAGAGCATTTCTATTGTTCTTAATACATTTAGTTTACCTTCTAAAGGATGCCTGGGCCTTGGTGGTGAATGGCTCTTAGCTAAATAACAATAGGCTTGGACGTAGACACCTTTACACTCATCCTGAAGGCAGAGAATCCATGCAGTTATGGAGTACCTTAGGGATTAAGTGAAGTGGTTGCTGTTTTTCCTTTATACATAGGAGTCCTCTACAATTGACCCCTCCTTTGGAGGTCCAAAATAAACGTGGCATTCCCTATGGACTGAATTTGTTCTCCTGATGACTATCCTGTGTTTCTGTCTCTTAATTATATTAGCTAACCATTCCCTCATCCACACTCCCTGACTCAAGTATGGACTTGGGGACACTGGGCTGGTTCTGATTGCAGCCATGCAAAAACAGTATCCTACCTATGACGCCAAAAAAAAAAAAAAAAAAAAACCGTGGGAATGAGTACTGGGGAAAAAGTGATGAAACCCCAGATGAATAGACATCATGTATGGACAGGTGTAAAGAGAGCGCTTGGAAAAAAATGAATTGTGGTGAGTAAACATCATAAAGTCAGGAGTAAAATTGCATATAATTGTAAAAACAGGACAGAAGTAACAAGCAGCTGATGGTACAGTCACTTGGAGATATTTTGAGAACAAAGGGAATAGAAGTTGAGCAACAATGATTACAGGAATTTTTAGAATTTGTAAATCAGGTATATTCTGAGTTTCCCAACCATGGGATTGTAGACTCCAATACATGGAATGTAGTTGGGTTGAAAATCATTACTTTGGGTGAGGACCTGAAAGCATATCTACAGATACTCTTTGGTTATGGATGCTCATACAGGAAAATTTAGAATTAGGCACCAGATGGCAGGAGGTTTCTACCCCTGAACTGGTGAGCAGACTGGCTGAACCCTCGGCGCCTAGAGAGGACCTGCTAGATAAGAAAGCATGCACAGGTCAGCATGATTGTAATGAGCATGAAGGGAAATGAGCATGAAGAGAATGAAGAGTCTTTACCTCCCTCACATTTGACTACGGATACAGAAAGGCAGAAACCTAGTGGTAAGGTTCAGCAGGAGCTAAGAGGCTTGAAAGATTTAGTGGAATCATTCTTGCAGGAGATAAAATCTCTGCAAGTTTCCTCAGACCAGAGAAGCATTCCCTTGTCTACTGTAGTGGCTAGTATAGATTCACCTAAGTATAGTATAGTATAGTATAGTATAGTATAGTATAGTATAGTATAGTATAGTATAGTATAGTATAGTATATATTAGAACCCTCCAAATCATGGCAAACAGTCGCAGCGGGGCAGGTGTCTCCAGTACAAGCTAGTGTTAGTGAAGCAGTGGACAGAGATGTATAAGGATTTCAGACATTTTCTGTAATTGAGCAAAAGGATGCATAAGGAAATCTAGTTACAGTGCATATGCCGATACCATTTAAACAGCTCAAGGAGCTAAGACGGCTTGTGTTCAGTATGGACCGGCAGCAGTTTTTACCCAGACGCTAATAGAGAGCATGGATATAGAGGCTTTACCCCCAGGAGATTGCCAAAGCCTGCCTATCAGGAGGAGACTATCTGTTGTGGAAGACAGCATTTGCAGAGCAGTGTCAGGTTGCAGCTGAAAAGAATACAGCGCAAAACCTTCCCGTTTCTTACGATATGCTCGCAGGTGAAGGGCAGTACAGTTAGGTTTTGAAGTGGCACTGTGTACACAGATTGGCGCAGCTGCTAAGAGAGCCGGGAACAAGCTGCTGGGGCACAGGCTGAAGACAAAGATCAGGCAGGGACCGATGAATTGTTTCAGAATTTTGTGTCTAGCATAACGCAGGCATCATCCAGAATAATGGGAGATACAGAGGCTGGCCTCTTGATTGTAAAACAGCTAGCCTGTGAGAATGCTAATGCTGCATACCAGTCCACTCTAAGACCTTATAGAAAGAAAGGTGACGTAGATGAATTTATTTGAATTTGTTCAGATATTGAACCAGCATGTATGCAGGGTTTATCTGTGGCTGCTGCTCTACAAGGGACTTCAGTTAAGGATATGTTATTCCTACAGAGAAACCAAGGTATAGGAAGGGAGAAAGGCACAAAGCCTTCTTCTGGAGGTTGCTTTGAATGTGCTCAGAAAGGGCATCAGGTCAGGCAGTCTCCTAACAGAGAAGTAAAAGGAGAAACTTGTTTGTGCCGGAGACATAGGAGAGGAAAATACTAGACAAATAAATGTAAATCTAAGAAAGATGGGGGTGGGAATGCCTTGTAGGGAAACTACCTAGAGGGCTGCCTCAGGACCTGAGACAAATCTATGGGGCAATTCAGCAGCAGTTTCTCCCTCAGGGAAATCCATTCAAGACCACTGCACAGCCAGAAAGTGCCAGACTGCTCAAGCACCTACATGGTGTTGACCCCAGAGATGAGAATGCTGGCTCTTCCACTGGTAATTATGGTCCATTGCCGCATGTCGCAGTATGATTGTTATTAGGGAGAAGTAGCAGAACCATGCAGGGAAGTTTTGTTGCTCTTGGAGTGATTGATGCTGATTTTGAAGGGGAAATAAAGGTTATGACTCATTCTCCAAATGGAGTATCAGTGGTAAAGTCAGGCCAGGAACTTGCTCAATTGATCTTACTCTGCCAGGAGAAAACAAAGAACCAGGTTAAGAGAGGTAAGAGAGGGAGATCTGGGTTTGGCTCATCTGATGCCTGTTGGTTACAAGCCATCAGTTTGCAGTGCCCAGAAATCACCTTGTATATTAGCAGCAGAGCATTTTCTGGGTTCCTGGACACAGGCACGGACAGGTCAGTATTACTGCCAGTCAATAGCATTCAACATGGCCAAAGAATGTGACCATTACACATGTGCAAGGAATTGGTCAGACTCAGAATCCAGAACAGAGTAGAGATGAACTTGCTTGGAGAGAGGAGGAAGGTCATAAAGGGACTTTTCAGCCATTCATTGTCACTTATTTACCTGTAAATTTGTGGGCCCAAAATGTTATGGCCTGAATGAGGGTGTATTTATATAGCCCCAATGCAGTTGTATCTAATCACATGTTCTAGCAGGGATTGTTACCCAAACAAGCACTAGGCAAGGAGAATCAGAAAGAGTCGATCCCATCTTCCCTAGTGAGAAACAAAGCAGAGTGGGATTAGGGCATTTTTAGCAGAGGTCACTGAGAAGCCTGTACTCGATGCAGATCCTATTATATGGGAAAAAATGATGAATCAGTGTGGACAGATCAATGGCCTCTATCAGAACAAAAAATACATGCTGCTTAGCAGTTAGTGCAGGTACAGCCGGACAATGGTCATATTGTACCTTCTAATTCTCCATGAAATTCTTCTATTTTTGTGATTTAAAAGAAATCAGGATAATGGAGATTAATAAAAAATTTGTGAAAAGGGAATGAGACCATGCAGTTAATGGGAGATCTATAGCCAAGGTTGCAGAATCCTGAAGCTATACCAAAAATATCTATAAGATTATTGTAGATGTAAAGGATTGTTTTTACACCATCCCTTTGGCTCCTAAAGATTGTCATAGATTTGTGTTTAGTGTTCAGTCAGTTCATTTTAAGGAACCCAAGAGGAGGTGCTATTGGGAGATCTTGCTCCAGGGCATGGCTAATAGTGCAATGTTGTGTCAAAAGTTTGTGGGTCAAGATATGAAAGTCATTAAGGAGGAATTTCTGCAAGTCTATATTGTTCATTACATAGATGATATTTTACTTGCTCATGAGAATGAGGAAGTTTTGCTTGCAACATATGGGCAGCTGCATCAGAATCTTGCTAGAGCACGGCTAGTAATTGCTCCTGAAAAGGTACAGAGACCACCACCTTTTCAGTATTTGGAACACATATTATATCCTAAAAAAATTAAGCCTAAAAACTTAGAAATTAGGAAAGATAGCTTGTGATTATTGAATGATTTTCAGAAGTTGTTAGAAAATATTCAATAGTTAAGTCCTTTTTCAAATGCACCTACTAGGAATTTGAAACTGTAAGGATGGAAAAATTTAGCCTAACTCTCCACAGACCCCAGGAAGCTAAAAGTTTAAAAATACTAAATACCTTAAATTCCAGACTATAAATTGCTTGTGAAACCCCCGCCCCGGTGACTAACCTAACTGCCATTTGCCAGAGCCCACACATATGCAGACACCCAGGCCTATAGAAAACTGATTGGTCTATAAAGCATGGGCTTGGATGGTTTAAATTGATTGGTCCGCACTGCATGGGCTCTGGATGCTATGAGATGATTGGTTTACAATGTGTGGGCTTTGTTGTAACCCTATAAAAGCTGTCTCAATTCTGTACTCAGGGTCCTCAGTCATCTGCCCCTGTATGACTGTGGACCCCAGTGCACTTGGAATATAAAAGATCTCATGCTTTTACATCAAGACTGCTTCTCGTGAGTAATTTGGGGTGTCGCCTTTCCTGAGTGGGAGCATTAAGGTCCACACTCTGTGGGTTTTTCATTTGGTGTATTGGCCAGGAAACTGCAACCACCTCTCACACTCAAGAACTTACTTGGAAGTATGGGTATCCCCTCTGATGTGTGTGTATGTGTATGTGTTGTGTGTGTGTGTGTGTGTGTGTGTGTGTGTGTGTGTGTGTGTGTGTGTGTGTGTGTGCTGGCTTCTCTGTTTTGATTATCTGTTTTTTGGTATCTGTTTTCTGGAACATGCTCTCGGTTTTGGTTTGCAGCTGTCCTCTTGGGTTGTAAGGACCAGGGAATTGTGATCAGCAGACATGCTAAGGGAGGTCACAACTGCTGTCCTGGGAGGACACCCAGGAGGGTATAGGAGACCTGGGGATACCTAGTAGCTTCCTTCTGTTGGTCGGTAGGATCGAGCTCTGTTGTTGAAGCAGAAGCTTCCTTTGCAGCCATTTGATTCTTTTGCCTGATGGTGGAAGAAGTGAACTGGTCGCCTGAGTCTGGATCTGTTAGTTTCTGGGTCGTGCATTTTTATTCTGTGTGTCTTTGGTGTCTTTGTCTGTAGTTTTATCATCGGACAGACTGTGACTGACGACTCCCCTTAGTTTGACTCTTGACCACTGGAATGAAGTTAAGTCTCGGGCCCACCATTTGTCAGTTGAGGTTAGGGAGATTCTGGCAGACATTTTGTACCTGAGTGGCAGACATCCGATGTTGGATGGCAGTTCATTCTGAGATTATCCAAGCAACTGTTTTTTAGGACCTGGCTCTCATCCTGACCCACAGCTGGAGAGCACTTGTGTGGGTCCATCTTCGGATGAGACTGTGAGCATGCACAACCCAAGTCCCCTGTAGCATGTTGCTGCCACTGCTGCCACTGGGGCTGCCAGGACCCAGCTGCAGCCAAGCGACCATGGGCAGGGGCAGCAGGGGTGGAGCCATGCCAGAATGGACAAATGGGATTATGACCCTGTTGCTGTGCATATTTCCCCCCATTGTCGGATTGCAACCTCCAGTGTTGGCTCTTCTCCTCAGATCTTTGTAACTGAAAAACCAGATCTCTATAATTGGAAAGACTAGCCACCCCCTTTCTCAGGGGATCCCCAACACCTTACAGGGTTGGTGGAGTCTCTTGAGTTTTCTTAGCAGTCAATAGCTGCTGCAGACGCTCTTCACAAACAAGGAGCGGGAGAGAATGCTATTGATTCACCCCAGTTGGGACTTCAACACTGCTGAAGGTAGGGAGAGCTTGAAAGTCTATCACCAGGCTCTGGTGGCGGGTCTCTGAGATGCCGCCAGATGGCCCACCAATTTGGTTAAGGTAAAGAGAGCACTCCTTTTGACCCTACCTCAGAAGCCCAGAGAGCTTCAATGGCTCTGGCCTTCATAGGGCAATCGGGCCCCGGATATTAGAAAGAAACTTCAGAGATTGGAAGGGTTCCAGGAAGCTGGGTTATGTGATTTAGTGAAAGAGGCAGAGAAAGTGTATTACAAAAGGGAGACTGAGAAAGAAGAGAGACAGAGAAAGTATATTGAAGGGACAGAGAAGAGAAAAAGAAAAAAGAGAGGGAGAAAATGCTTGACAGAAGAGAGGAAAAGAATTTGACTAAAATCTTGGCTGCTGTGGTTGAAGGGAAAGACAGTAAAGAGAGAAAAAAGTTAAAAAAATTTAAAACAGGGAACCTGGGCAACAGGACCCTGCTGGACAAAGACCAGTGTACATATTGTAAAGAGAAAGGACACTGGGCAAAGGACTGCCCCAAGAAGATGAACATGGGATTGAAAGTTTTACCTAGCCCTGGGGAAAGATAAAGATTAAGGAAAACGGAGTTTGGACACTCTCCCCAAGACCAGGGTAACTTTAAAAATGGAAAGGCAACCAGTTTAACTTTTGGTGGATACCAGAGCAGAGCGTTCTG
The DNA here is from genome assembly GCA_030556225.1 of Cricetiscus sungorus. Lineage (NCBI taxonomy): Eukaryota > Metazoa > Chordata > Mammalia > Rodentia > Cricetidae > Cricetiscus > Cricetiscus sungorus. The sequence continues at coordinate 40,231,034 of JANBXA010000600.1, forward strand.
TACTGATACAGCCATTAGAAAAATTAAAAGACAAAATAATCTTGAGTAATGGGTGTCATAGGGCAACAGCAGTATTCATGGACTACCCTAAGGACAGTGGACTTTGACATGGGTTGGGTATCCCACTTATTCGAGGTTATATCCCACTAGCCAACCGCTTTTTGCCTTTGAATGGAGGGACTTCGACATGTGCAGAATTGGGCATCTTACCTGGACCCAACTGCCCCAAGGGTTTAAAATTCCCCAACCATCTTTGATGAGGCCCTTCATAAAAGATTTGGCCAGCTTCAGGAACCATCACACCTAGGTGGCCCTCCTCCAGTATGTGGATGACCTACTTCTAGCAGGAGCTACCCAACAGGACTGCTTGAAAGGAACAAAAGCACTGCTGCTGGAATTGTCTGACCTAGGCTATTGAGTCCCAGCCCAAAAGGCCCAGATTTGCAGAAGAAAGGTAAAGTATTTGGGGTACAGTCTATGGGACAGGCAACAATGGCTGATGGAGGGTTGGAAAAGAACTGTAGTCCAGATACTGGCCCCAACCATGGCCAGGCAAGTAAAAGAATTTCTGGGACATCTGGGTTTTGCAGGCTATGGATCCTGGGGTTTGAAACCTTAGTAGCTCCACTCTACCCACTGACTAAAGAAAGAAATTCTCCTGGGCCCCAGAGCATCAGGAGGCATTTGATGCCATTAGAAAAGCCCAGCTGAGAGCACTTGCTCTAGACCTCCCTGATATAACTAAACTTTTTCCCTTTATGTGAATGAGTGTAAGAGGGTGGCTAGCCCGGGGAGCTTTGACCTAATCCTTAGGGCCATGGAACAGACCAGTTGCTTATCTGTCAAAAACGCTTCATCCTGTAGCCAGTGGATGGCCTGGCTGTCTAAAAGCTATCACAGCTGTGACTGTACCGGTCAAATATGCTGACAAGTTGACTTTGGAGCAAAAAGCAACTATAATAGTTCCCTATGCATTGGAGAGCATTGTATGGCAGCTCCCAGACCGATGGATGACCAATGCCCACATGACTGACTACCAAAGCCTAGCCTACTTCTCACCAAGAGGATTGCATTCACTCCATCAGCCACCCTCATCCTGTCACTCTTCTGCCTGAAGAGACTGATGAACCAGTGACTCATGACTTCCATCAACTGTTGGTTGAAGAGACTGGGGTTCACAAAGATCTTACAGACATCCCAATGGCCAGGGAGGCACTGACCTGGTTCACTGATGGGAGCAGTTACATTGTAAAAGGTAAAGGAAGGGCTGGGGTGGCAGTAGTGTACAGAACCTGCACGATCTGGTCCAGCAACATGCTGGAAGGAACCTCAGCACAAAAAGCTGAGCTCATGGCCCTTATGCAAGCCTTGTGGCTAGCCAAAGAGAAGTCCATAAACATTACATGGGCAGCAGTTATGCTTTTGCAACTGTACGTGTGCACGGGGCTATCTATAAACAAAAGGGTCTGCCTCAACCTTGGTGGCTAAAAAATTACTGAAGAAAATTTTCCAAAGATTTAAAATACCTAAGGTAGTATGATCAGACAATGGTCCAGTTTTTGTTGCCCAGGTAAGTCAGGGACTAGCCAAGATATTGGGAATTGATTAAAATTACATTGTGCATGCAGACCCGAGAGCTCAGGTAGAAAAGATAGATAAAACCATTAAAGAGACCTTCACTAAATTGACCATGGAGACTGGCATTACTGATTGGGTAGTACTCCTACCCTTTGTGCTTTTCAGGGTTAGAAACACCCCTGAACCATTTGGGCTGACCTCCTATAAATGTCTCTATGGGGGGGGGATCACTCCACTGGTGGAAATTGCCTCTATACATAGTGCTGATGTGCTGTTCTTCCAGCCTCTGTTTGCTAGGCTCAAGGTGCTTGAGTGAGTGAGACAGCGAGCATGGAAGCAGCTCTGGGAGGCATACTCAGCAAAAGGAGATTTGGACGTTCCACGTTGCTTCCAAGTTGGAGATTCAGTCCAAGTTAGATGTCACCACACAGTAAACCTTGAGACTCGGTGAAAATGCCCACTTTGTAGCTGGTCCAGAATATATCCTCCTCCTTCCCTAGACCCTCCCCCATGCCACTTGAGGGCATAGGACCCAGGGAGAGCCTCTTATAACTGCTCATTTTTATTCCTATCTTGTTGCTTACTGTTAGAAAAATTGTTACTTTTGTTAGGAAACAAATGAGTGCCATCCAGATTATGGTACTTAGAGCCTTTTGGGCCAAAAGGAGGCTGCCCTTTAGTCCTCCCATTTCTAAGATTAGAACTATTAGCAAGAGAAGTGGAGAATGTAAGGATGAAAAAATTTAGCCTAACTCTCCACTGACCCCAGGAAGCTAGAAGTTTAAAAATACAAAATACCTTAAATTCCAGACCCTGCCCTCTGCCAGACACTCCTTGCCACTTACCTGACTTTGTAAACTGCTTGTGAAACCTCCTCCCCAGTGACCTAACCTAACTGCCATTTGTCACCCCACCTAGGAGCCCAAACAAATACAGACCTCCAGGGCTATAGAAAACTGATTGTTCTATAAAGCGTGGGCTTGGATGGTTTAAATTGATTGGTCCACACCATGCGGGCTCTGGATGCTATGAGATGATTGATTTACAATGGGCAGGCTTTATTGTAACCCTATAAAAGCTGTCTCAATTCTGTACTCAGAGTCCTCAGTCCTCTACCCCTGTGTGGCTTATGACTGTGGACCCCAGTGCACTTGGAATATAAAAGACCTCATGCTTTTACATCAAGACTGCTTCTCATGAGTGATTTGGGGTGTCACCTTTCCTGAGGGGGAGCATGAAGGTCCACGCTTTGTGGATCTGTCAAAACGTCTAAGCGATATCCTGAAAGGAAATGGTGATCTTAACTAGACAGCTAACTGAAAAAGGTAGTCAAGTTCTCCTAAAATGGGAGAATGCAATCCAGCATCAACAGATATGCTATATTGACCATGAAAAGTGATGGGAGGCTTATGCACTTCCCACTCAACATAGTTTGACTTCTGTCTTAGGCAGGAGGGAACCATTATTATGGTTGCACTTACCTATTTCCCCAGCCAAAGAGTTAAATCCTTATTTTGAAGCAGTAGCTTATATGGTACAGAGATATAGTACAGTAGTTTACATGGTTCAGTCTAGGAGATATTTTGGCAGGGAACCAAATAAAATACATGATCCCTATACCAAACAGCAAGTTCATTGGTTATTTCAAAACAGCAATTGAGCCTTTGCTCAATTTTTGAGAAAAAAAATGATAATCAGTTTCTAGCTCATAGACTCCTGCAATTTGTAGTAATGCATTCTTTTATTTTCCTAAAATTATAATCCTGTAAAAAAGAAACTGCTATGTTGGTTTTTACTGATGGTTCTTTCAATGGAAAAGCAGCTTATGTTATTGATAGTAAAGAATATGCAGTACAGACAGATCCAGCTTCAGCTCAGATAGTTGAGTTACAAGCTGTTGCAGTAGTTTTTCAGCTTCTAGTGAATGATTCATTTAATTTGTATACTGCTAGCCATTATATTTTTGAAGTTCTTCAAGTGATAAAGACAGTTCCATGTATTGGAACTAGTAATGATCAGGTCATACTACTATTTGAGCAAATTCAGAGTGTAATTCATCAAAGAAAGTCACCATGCTTTGTGGGGCATATAAGAACTCATTCTGGTTCACTGGCTGAAGAAAACAAGTCAGCAGATAGTTTAACAAAAATAATCACTTTATCTCAGGTAGAATTGACCCAGTGATCATATAGATCTCATCATTAAAATAGTAAAACTCTAAGAAATCAGTTTGATTTAACTAAAGAGACTGCTCATCAAATTGTCATATAATGTGATGTATGTGTCCAAAATATTTACTTGTAACTAATTTAGGAGTAAATCCATGAAGCCTGCTTCCTACCCATTTGTGGCAAATGGATGTTACTCATATTGCAGAATGTGGCAATTAAAATATATGCACGAGGCAATTGATATGTACATATTCAGGCTTCTTAATGGCCAGTGCACAAACTGGAGAAACCACTAAGCATGTGGTTAGTCAGTGTTTAAAATGTATTGCTAACAGAGAGTTCTAAAAATTGTAAAAACAGACAATAGATCTTGATATACTAGTAAAACATTTCAGCAATTTTGTGCTCAGTGGAAAACTGAACACATAACAGGGCAAGGAGTTGTGGAGTGTGCTCATAGCTCCTTGAAAACACAACTTCTAAAACTAAGGAGGGAGAGTTGTGCCCCCAGTCTCCACATGATGCATTAAATTATGCACTCTTCATCTTAAATTTTTTCAATTTGGATGCCGGAGAGCAATCTGCTGTGGACAGATTCTGGCATGATGGAACTCAAGCAATTTTTGTTCAAGTCAAATGGAAAGATCCATACACTAGTCTATGGAAAGGTCTGGATCCTGTCCTAATAAGGGGTTGAGGGCATGTTTGTATTTTCTTGCAGGAAGAAAATGGAGCCCAGTGGCTCACAGACCATTTGGTAAGATGCATGGAACAGAGGAAAACCAGACCAGAGTCCTCTGGAGCCTGCCCAAGCCAGTTCGAGTAAAACTTGCTAAAACTGAGGTCCTGATGCCTGATGTCATTGACTCTACAGTCCAAGAAACAAAAGAAACAATCAGCTGCAGATTTTCAGAAGGAAAGGAGATTCGAGACATCCAGTTTAATTCAAGATGTCCAGTTTCTCAATAAGCCTGCTGCATCAACTTCCTGGACCCATGAGTTTTCATCCTGGACCCAGCCAAGGACTGAACTTTTAGCAGTTCACTACACCACAAAGAACTGGCTTTGCCAGTTTTTTCCCTTTGGGGGAAAAAAAGGACTCATATAGGACAATAGAACATTATTATGGACATGATGGGTGTCTAAAGCCCCTCTTCAGCATTTGAGCAGGACATGTAAAAAAAATTGCAGTTAATAATCAGGAAACAAGAACAGTGGTATCTCAAACTTATTTTTGAACTTTACAAGCAGTGGAGCATTGGACTTTAGATTGGGAAAACGGGAAAAGTTAGGAATTGTAGAATTGTTCATACCTGGCCCATCATGAGCACAGTTTATTGTCTTTTGATCAAATTGACATTATGAAAACTATAACCTAGCAAATTGTATGTTTAATATTACTGATCATACTGGAATTATTGACATTGGTAACCTTTGCTATGCTATGTAAGTGTTTATAGATGTAAGAGGTCAGAGCTCATTCTGACAGGCATTTGTATGATGACTTGTGAGTCTTTAGATACACTGTGATTAGAAAAGCACATTTAGAGTTTGATAGAGTCAAAGCCATCTGAAACACCCCAGACCAATTTTAAAAGGCCATTTTAACTTGATTCATCCTCTCCTTTTGCAGGAGGTTGTGGTAGCTGTAAAAGCCCATGTTACATAGTACTGACAAGCTCATTTGTGAAAAGTTGGCTTAGAGGTGCATGGTTTCCAGCTCTGCACCACCCCCCACCCCCAAAATTCTTTGTTACAGATGCTGTTAACCGAGGACTGATAAGACTTTCTTACCTCCAGGCAACTTAAGGCAGATAAGCACTGGTCTGTTGAAGATGGCGACATAAGACATGGTCCAGTTATCCATCCTGTTCCAAAAGCACAGGTATTAATTTTTTTTATTAACTTAAGAAGGGGAAATTGTCGGGACCATATATGGAATTCATTTCATACGTTTTCAGAGAGATCAGATCATTTCTATTATCCTTAAGACATTTAGTTTACCTGCTACTGGATACCGGGCCTCAGTGGTGATGGATCTTATCTAAATAACAATAGGCTTGGGCCCAGACAGTTTTATACTCATCCTGAAAGCAGAGAAATTTGTGCAGTTATGGAGTGCCTTTGAGATTAGGGGAAGTAGTTGCTGTTTGCCCTTTATACATAATAATAGGAGTCCTGTGTGATTGATCCCTCCTTTGGTTGATTACTTAAATTTGGAGGTCTGAAATAAACAGGGCATTCAGTATTGACTGAATCTGCTCTCCAGACGATTATCCTATGTTTCTGTCTTTTAATTCTATTAGCTATCCTTTCTCTTATCCACACTGCCTGTCTCAGGAATGGACCCTGGTACGATGACTCTAAGGGTGCAGTAGTGGCATACATGTCTTGGTAGTAAGTAACAGTTTTCTAATTGGACATGCAAAATTTACATGTAAGTGTTTTATTTCCTTAAATATTTTAAATATGTTTCTTTAGACATATTTATTTATTCATTTCATGATTTGCCTGCATGTGTGACTCTGCACCATGAACATGCAGTGTTCACAGAGTGAGAAGATTATATCAAATCCCTTGGAAATGGAGGTACATGCCAGAAGCTGTGTTTGTGAGGCTGCAATCAGAACCATCCTGGGATGATCATTGTTGTGTTTATAGGCATCATAGCTGGGTAAGACAGTTGGTTGCTAACTTTTAATGAAAACATGAATTTGAAACATGAATTTGAAACAAAGCAAGGTAAAGAATATGGAAAGCTTTGGAGGGGTATAGGTATTGGAATCTGGCATTCTGCTGCCCCCTGCCCCTTAACAATGAGTGGGACATGTCATTGCTATGTCACTCATTACAGTGCTATGTAGGGACTCAGCCATGCTTTCAGTTGGCCACTAGCTACCCTTCCCCCTTCTTTTCTCTCCACCAATAAACTCCGCATGGGCACATTGAGTCTAGTGTTCATGTTTCATTGGTGACAGCTACAGAGAAGTAACATCTGGTGAGGTGAAACTAGGTCAGACTCTCTCCATAAGCTCCCCTGCTGCCTGCTGGTGGGCAGCCAGAGACAGACACTAGGGGATCCTGATTCCCAACCAACAGTCCATTTCCATCCACCCATTCTCTGGAAATAACATCCCACAATGGCTACAAATTGGTAAGGCGCTCTTTCCCCACTCATTGTAAACGTTTCATTTCTCTTATTCTTAGAAACAGGGGAGCCTTCAGCCACAGTCTTTAAGACCATGGCAGATCCCTCTAGCTGACCATAACTTCTGGTACATTTCCCACGGGTGAGGTAAAGTACAACCCTCCCTGAGCGGTACATCTAACTTTATGCTTTAAGCCTTCATTTGACTTTTGGCTTTATGCCTTGGCAGTTATTGTCATCAGACTGCTGGGTCCTTCCTATTGGGCATTTTGCCCTCTGGCAGAGTTTTTCAGCCTGTACGAGTTATCTGCCATCTCACATCCTCCTGGCTAACGCTTTTGGGCTGATAAGCTTCCAAGAGCAATTTGCCAATTTTTACTTCACCTATGGGAAATAAACCAATCAAGGAAATAAGCCATTCACTCCACTGGGATGTCTACTAGAAAATTTAAAACCCCTTCATGTAATGTTGTTTGTTAAGGCACCCAGACTCACCGCTGTACTAAAAAATTGGCCTAAAAAATAAGTCAAATTGGCCACCTGATGGCTCTCTAGATCCTGATTTTTTACAGGACCTTTTGAATTATTTCTAGTGGACAGGTAAATGGAAAACATTACCATATATCCAAGCTTTTCTCTGTCTGCTAAACACTCTCTTTCCTCTTCCTCTTCTCCATCTCATGTCCTTCTAGCCATGAAAGCTAGCTAGATGGTTTGGTTAAAGTACATGTACCTTTCTCACTATCAGATCTATACTTCTAATCTATACATCTAATCCCACTGCTTTTTAAAAGAGTTTCAATGTACACATGATCTTAACCAACCTGCCTATCACCTGAGGAACACAGATGAGTTTGGAAGCAAGCTAAAGCCCATGCAGATGAAGTTCACCAGACTCATGCAGCTTACCCTTCAGGATCAGGAACCTAATCGGGACTAAAATATCCCAGGAGGAATTCTGGCTAGAAACCAGTGTATGAGACTTGCCTCATGGCTGGTCTATGTAAGGCTGCCCTAAAGCCAATAAATATGAAAAGATTCTAGAGGTGGTTCAGGACAAAAAGGGAAACCCCTCTCAGTTCCTAGAATTCCTTACACAGGCCTTTTTACAGTATACTAACCTAGACCCAGAGACATCAGAAGGGAAACAATTTCTTATGACCTACTTTTCTTCTCATAGCTACCCTGACATTAGGCTAAACTTAAGCACTTGGAGGTGGGACCTCTAACCTCACAGGCAAAAGCTTTAAGATTTACTTTTAAGGTGTCCTATAGGAGAGATAACAAAACCCTTTAACACAAATACCAGATGCTGGCCAAGGCCATCTGAGTGGCCTCAGAGTCTGCCCAGAATCCCTTGTCCTCTGGGGCTCAAGGACCACAGAGTCCATGTTTAAATGTGGTCAGGAAGAACATTGGGCCTGAGCTTGCCCTAACCCCCATATGCCACTCAAAATGTGCACAATATGTGCAAAATGCCAGGAAGAGGACCACTGTTCAATAGACTGTCCCTGTGCTCCTTGTGTCAAGAGAACATCAGACACAGACCTAGCTGACTTTTTAGCCCTGGCCATGAACGACAATGAGTGAAGGGGGCCAGGCTCTCTTGACCTGACCACTGTCATCTCTGACAGGGAGCTCCAGTGGGCATTAAGATATCAGGGACACCCATCTACTTCCTTATGGACACTGGTGCCACATACTCAGTCCTGAGGGAGTTTTGGGGACCCACCACTCCTTCTTGGCTCCCTATTGTCAGGGTAGGAGAACAGCCTTACCTACCTCATCGGACTCCACCACTCAGTTGTATTTTCAGGGGAATTCCCTTCACTCATTTATTTCTAGTTATACCTACCTGTCGTGTGACTTTACTGGGAAGGGATCTTTTAGCCAAGGTAGGAGCTTCTCTTTCTTTTGTTCCCCCATTCCCTTTCATGTAACCCCACACTCGTAAGTGGCTCCTATCCTCCTCCTCCTAGCCACTTACCCTACTGGCTCCAATATGTCTTTTCCTGTGCTAGCCTCTCAGGTAGATCCCCAAGTCTGGGACACCCAAAACCCAATACCCTTCTGTGGCTAGACATCATTCCCTCATTGTCATTCAGTGACAGAACTCATCAAGGTACATCACTCAAGTCCAGTACACTCCCACTTAGGGCACTTAAACCTATCATCTCTGACTTCCTAAAGGAAAAGTTACTTCGTCCTACATCTTCTCCCTTTAACACCTCTATACTGGCAGAAAAAAAAATAAACCTAATGGGACTTATTGCCTGGTTCAAGACCTCTGGCTCATTAACTGCAGTGGATCTCTCTGTCTTGTGGTACCTAATTCTTACACACTTCTTTCTATTATCCCCTCAGGGACTTCTCATTTCTCAGTTTTGGATCTTAAGAATGCCCTTTTCTCTATCCCTCTGGGCACTCAGTCTTAAAATATCTTTGCTTTTACCTGGACTGACTCTGACACCCATGCCTCCACACAGTTCACCTGAACAGTCCTACCTCAGGGATTCCAGGACAGCACACATCTATTTGGCCAGACTCTGGCTTTTGACCTGCTATCTCTGTCTCTCCCCAAATCTAAACTCATATAGTATGTAGATGATATTCTTCTTTGCAGTCCATCCTTAGAAGTCAGCCAGACTAACACCTCTGCTCTTCTAAATTTCCTGTCCAGCAGGGGTTACAGAGTCTCACCTTCTAAGGACCAACTGTCTAATCCTCATGTCACCTACTTGGGACTAACCATCAACCCAACTCACAAAGCTATTACCTTAGACAGAAAAACCTAATCTAGTCTCTTACAGTTCCTTCTACTAAAGAGGAAATTTTATCATTTCTAGGATTAGCTGGCTTCTTATATTGTTGGATCCTCTCTTACTCTCTACTGGCTCATCCCCTATATGAGACAGCTCTTCGTTCTCTATTCAAAGCCTTCCTTAACCCTGTTACTAACCCTTTCAAAAACTCACAAACAGGCTCTTCTCCAGGCCTCAGCTCTTCGTCTTCCAGACCTAACTCATCTTTTCTCCCTGTATGTAGCAGAAAAGGAGGGATATGCCCTTTGGAGTTCTAGGCTACCAGCTTGGGAACTTCTTTTGTACCCATTGCATATATATTAAAGAAATTAGAACTAACTACCCAAGGATGAGCACCCTGCATAAATGCTATAGCACCTGCTGAGTTCATTTGTGAATCAAAGAAACTAAGCTTTGGGCCACCCATCACTGTCTTCTCCCACCATAACCTGTCTCATGTCTTATAAAGGCTTACAAACTCTACTTCCTTCCAGAGGTCTTTCTCTCCAGGTGGCACTAATAGAAGATGCCATACTTACTTTCCAATCCTGCCCACCCCTCAGTATCTAAAATTGTCAACCTCAATCTAATACTAACCATTCCCCATCCCATTCCTGTATTGAAACCCTAGAGGAACTTTGTCCCATCCTTCATACATACAGGAGGGCATACTACCTCAGATTACCTATACCTGGTATACAAATGGCAGTTGCTTTTTACATGAAGGGACCCATAGAGCAGTCTATGGCATTGTGTCTGATACCAGGGTGGTAGAGGCATGGGTATTCCCTGCTCACACTACTAACCAGCAGGCTGAATGTATAGCCCTTACCCATGCCTTCCAATTAGCACAGGGACAAATCCTAAATGTCTACACAGACTCTAAATATGCCTTTCACCTCCTCCTGTCCAATAATGCTATCTGGAAAAAATGCAGGCTACTTACTACAAAATGAGGATCCATAACTAACTCAGGCCATATTATGTCATATTTTAGACATTCTGGCAGGAGTAAGATGGTACCTCTCAGTCCAATGCTGGATTCCCAGCTATCAGTCTGGTGGCCCATTAGCTCCTCCTTGTTCAGGTCAGCTGTATCTATGTGTTTCTGTAGACTGATCTTGTCCTCCCTCTCTGCATCTGAATTCCAGTTCAGCTCAGTGTTTAGTTGTGGGTGTTTGCTTCTGTTTCCATCAGCTACTAGATGAGGGCTCCATGATGGTGGATAAGATAGTTGTCGATCTCATTATCAAGGAAGGGCACTTATGCTAGCCTTTCCACTGTTGCTCAAATTGTTAGTTGGGGTCAGCCTTGTAGGTTTCTGGACATTTCTCTATATTCAGTTTTCTCTTCAAACCTAAAATGGCTCCCTCTTTTATGGTCTCTCTCTCTCTCTCTCTCTCTCTCTCTCTCTCTCTCTCTCTCTCTCTCTCTCTCTCTCTCTCTCTCTCTCTCCTCTTCTTCTCTCATCTATTCCCCCTATTTCCCCCCCTGGCTCAATCTTCCTAGGCCCAAGTGCTTTCCTCTTTCCCCCTTCTCTTTCTCCTAATTCCCTCTCCACTCACTGCCCCCCCACTCCCAATATGCTCCAGAGATCTTGTTCCTTTCCCCTTCTGTGAGGGATCTTATATGAATCTCTGAGACTCCTCCTTGTATCCTAGTTTCTCTGGCAGTGTGAATTATAGGCTGGTGATCCTTTGCTCTATGACTAAAATCCATATTGAGTGAATACACACCATGTTCCTTTTTTTGTGACAGGGTCACCTCACTCAAGATGTTTTCTTCCATCCATTTGCCTGAAAATTTCAAGATTCCATTTTTTTTTTCTACAGAGTAGTATTCTATTGTGTAAAAGTGCCACATCTTCTTTATCAATTCTTTAGTTGAGGGGCATCTAGGTTGCTTCCAGGTTCTTGCTACTACAAATAATGCTGCTACAAACATAGTTGAGCACATGTTTTTGTTGCATGGATGTGGATCATTTGGGTATATGCCTAAGAGGGGAATTGCTCGGTCCTGTGGTAAACTAATTCCCATTTTTCTGAGGAACCACCATACTGGTCTCCAAAATGGCTGTACAAGTTTGCACTCCCACCAGCAGTGGAGGAGTGTTCCCCTTTTTCCACATCCTCTCCAGCATAAGTTGTCATTGGTATTTCTAATTTTAGACATTCTGGCAGGAGTAAGATGGTATCTCAGAATTGTTTTGATTTGCATTTCCCTAATAGCTAAGGATGTTGAGCACTTTCTTAAATATCTTCCAGCCTTTTTGATTTCCTTTATTGAGAATTCTCTATTCTCTATTATGTACCCCATTTTTAATAGGGTTATTTGGTGTTTTGTTGACTAGTTTCTTGAGTTCTTTGTATATTTTGGAGATCAACCCTTTGTCAGATGTAAGATTGATGAAGGTCTTTTCCCAGTCTGTGGGCTGCCATTTGGTCTTGTCAACTGGGTCCTTTGCCTTATAGAAGCTTCTAAGTTTGAGGAGGTCCCTTTTATTAATTGTCAATCTCTGTCTGTGCTACTGGAATTATGTTCAGGAAGTGGTCTCCTGTACCAATTTGTACAAGGGTATTTCCCACTTTCTCTTTTAAGAAGTTCAGTGTGGCTGGATTTATGTTGAGGTCTTTGATCCATTTGGACTTAAGTTTTTGCATGGCAATAGACATGGGTCTATATTCAGTCTTTTACACACCATCATCCAGTTGTGCCAGCACCATTTGTTTAAGATGGTTTCCTCTTCCCAATGCATACTTTTAGTAGTTTTGTCAAAATTCTGGTGTTTGTAGGTGTGTGGGTTGATGTTAGGATTTTCTATTACATTCTATTGCTGTACCTGTCTGGTTTTGTGCCAATACCAGGCTGTTTTCAGGACTAAGCTCTGTAGTAGAGCTTAAAGTCAGGGATGGTGATGTCTCCTGACATTCCAACTCTCCTGCTTCTAAATACACCCTACTCATCAATCTCCTCTCTCTATATCCCTCAGTAACTCATTCAAAATTTCTAATCTAACAGATTAGCTGTTGCTGCAGGAATGCCAGACAAAATCCAAGGATCTAGAGACAAAAAAGATCATCAAACATTTGAGAATGAGTCATGGACTTTCTATTTAAATAAGCATACAATTTGACAACTATCTGCCTTCATTTGTGGATCAGGAATATTTTACACACATTGGTTCACATGCACATACATGCATTTTTTTTGTGAGTCTTTCTCTGTCCAAATAACCATACAGAAACTTATTAATTATGATAATATTGGCTTGTTTCTAACTAGCTCTTATAAGTTAAATTAACACATTTCTATTAATTTAATTGCTGTTATGTGGCTAACTACTTCTTACCCCATTGCTTACATGTCATGCTTCCTCTTCATCTCCTTCCAATCCACCTGTCTTTTTCCCATCTTATTCTGTGCCTGGAAATCCTGCCTAGCCATTGGACCTTCAGCTCTTTATTAAACCAGAGTGACACTTCTTCTTTACAGTGTACAAAAAGGTTATTTCACATGCATTTATGGCATGGAGATTAATATATCTACATGTAAATATCATATTGGAAAATCTGAACAAGTACAAATCCCTTTTCAATGCTGAGGTATAGGACACGGGGTTTGCATTACCTTTTAGAGAACATGGCTTCATAAAATAGCAATAAAATAGTAGACATTAACTGGGTTTAATATTAGCATTAATTAGTACCCCAATGACATGATGACTTGTGATAAAACCATTTAAACCAATAAGACATCAATTGCTATCATCAAGTGAATTTTATTGATGGTGTAAAAAAAAGGGGGTTGGGTTCCATACAACTTCTAGTACCATACATCTGCTAGTAATTACCAGCATTATCTCAGGAAGCCTCTGGGATATGAGGGTAATGCATATGTATAGGGAACACTACTAGAAGGTTAAGACACTGGCTCATGGAAACATTATTCTGGTGTGACTGGGAAAAACATACAAAAATGTTTTCCAAGGACCAATTGTAAATCTAGGTACTATTAGAACTTACAAGGGATAAAACAGAAATTTCTCTCCTTGATTTCATCTCAATGGAAGAAAGATAAGGCAGCAAAAACAGTTGGTAAAAATGAAATGCTAGTATTTTCTCATAACTGATCCCATAATACTCTACTTAGTGCTGATTCCCTATATCTGCTTATGCTCCTCTTTCTCTATACATTGCTTTTGTTGAAGTATTTTTCTATCCTACTAACTTGGACTTATATATTCATTCCAAGTATAGTTAATCATAAACTCAGACCTGATTATATCATTCTCTAGCCAGAAACATTTCAATGCCTTCAAAATAATGTTGATTTATTTTAATTTTAAAGGATGTCATCAGCCCTAGGATAAATTCCTCTCTGACTTCCATAAACTAGTTTTATAACAGTCTCCTCTTGCTTCTTCAATCAGTGCTATAATCTTCATTGCATATATTTTGTTGCTAGTTATTTTATTCTACAACACAGACCCTTCTCTACAGCATGCTTCCTACTAAATTTTTTAATTGTCTATTATCTTATTGTGTAATTTGATGAGTAGAGACACTTGACTAAATCACCTTTTATGTCACAACCTAACACTCTAAGTAGTCTGAAGTTTTAGAATACAGCTAAAAGCCTTCCCACTGTCATACACGTTCCTTTAGTAAAACCAATGAATGATCTATTGCATTCTATGAATTGTCTATAGGCAAAAATCTGCATGGTTCTTAATCCATGTAATCACATTTTTTTATAATTATGGGATGAAGAAAAAAATCAAATCATTCTTGAAAAGGAGAATACTGAGTCTCAAAATGTTGACTTACAGGATTCATGCCTGGAATCCTAATATTTGGGAGGAAGAACAGAAAAGACCTGAGCAAATTTGAGGCTAGCCTGTTCTATGTAATGAGTTCCAGGACAGCCAGAAGTAAATGGTAAGACCTTGTCTCAAAAGAATTACAGAAGAAGCTAATTGACTAGCCCAAGTTAGCTCTTATTTACCAGCAAGGTTGAGGAAACTAGAAACTATTATTATTTATCATTATTTAATGACAAGTTGAATCACATTATTTTGAACTTATGTTATAAAAGACAGATACCCAGAAAATAAGAATATGATCTTACTTGGAGACAATTCTAGTTATGTATAAGAATATTAAAAACCATTATTTCTTTGTTAACTGACACCTTGGAAACACAATTCAAGTGTAGTAAAATATAAATTCACAATGTTACTGAATTAAGAACAGAATACATTAATATTTTATGTACTGAATATCTCCTTTCACTTAATCTTCTATTAGGTGTTAGCCAATACTTTATTTCTGAGAAGGAGCTTCCAGTTGAACAGTTTGGACTCTAATGTCATCCCCACACCAGTTCTTCTTTCAAAGAACTGACTATTGACTAGTACTGTTGACTAGAAAAGATCCCTGGCAAGAGTATAGAGATGTGAAATTGGGAAAATAACATTAAAGAAAACAATCAGATGAGCTACCCCTGTCAAGCATTTGCACTGACAGACAGCAATGGGTAAGCAACTCTCTGGTTAGAAATTCCCCATTGATTGTTCTTTTGTTTTCTTCTTAAAAGGGACAACAATTGTGTAGCTCTGGGAAATATCTCACAACAATGATGATGCTTAAGTATCGCCAGAGTTTCTAAACTGTATAGCAACTAACAAAGAGCTCCAAGAAAGAATATTCAAATAGACATGTTACTCAGGAGTCTGGGCAAGAGGCTGAAAAATCGCCAGGCAGCCTCATTTACATAGTGATGTCAGGGGCCAACCCCTGCAAAAGAACCTCTCTCAGAAAGAATAAGTCATTCAAATTCTAGAAATAAATGCTTCTCGAATATCCACAGACTGTCACTGTAACCAAGATATTGATAACTACTCCTACATTGGAACAGTAGTACTCATTTCAAAGAAGGTAACAACCTAAATGCTGTTCCAAATGAGACCCATGGTTGAAATATGAGTATATTATGCTAAGGAGAAATAAGACTATCACAAAAAGAACAATAATATAGCTAAAGAGTTATCAGATACAAAATTTACATAGAGGTACAGAGGCTTACTAAGAGGTAAAAACTTTCAGTTATCTGCTATACAAATTTTACTGATAATTGTATATATACATTTTTGCCTAGGATGTAGCTCATATAGAATGTTTTTGACATAAACATTTTTGAGCAAATGAGCTTCTTTTTATTGAGTATGTAAACCTGAATGTTTATATAATATACTTTATCAATGCAATTATGAAAACTGTTTCCACTAACTTCTTTAATTTTTAAATATTCTTAATTAATAGATAATTAGATCATTTTCTCCTTTTCTTTTTTTTTATGCCCCCTAACTTTTCCCATATACTTCCTTGCTCTCTCAGCCTTATTTATTTAACTGTTGTTAATGCAATATTGCATTTCAAAACTACAGTTACTGATTGAAAAATGGGGCTGTTCACTATTGTTAACAGCTCTGAGCATCTGCCAGCCACAAGGACTATAGTCTGAGTTAGAACACAGTTTCAAAAATAGATACAGAGTAAGAATGTTCCCAAGCAAAACCTTGGATCCACTGGCTTGTGTGTATTTTGGTGATAATGTTGCTGTTTCTGTAATCAGTAGACAAATATGCAAGATGTTCTGTTTACATTGTACTACCTTTAACACCACTCTATTTCCAGTTACTCATTGCATTTATTTCCATGGTCTAGTCTGAGGCATTGATACTGCATTTCCTATGGATCTAGGTACGCCTTCTTTGCCTTTATCCTCTTTGGTGGAGGTTGTGTTCCCTTTGGATGTCTCCTTCACTGTCTGAGGATTTTGGTTCTAGTACTTTAACTGTATATGAAAAATATTTGACTTGCTATCTTTCTTTCTAAAGGCACTTCAAAGTCATAGGATTTACCATATAAACTACTCTTCTGTTTTTCTTCCAAATATCCTCTTTAATTTTCACTATGTCCTTTCCTAATCTTCTCTGTCACTGTGGAAAGTACCATCTGCTGATAATGTACTACTGATGGATCTGCATCAGCCTATTCTCAGCCCTTTATAAATCTTTCCCTGAGCAATAAAAGTATTCGTGAGATCCTTCCATGAATACATTACATTTAATCTAAAATGGAACATATCTCCACATTTTCTATCCATTTCTTCATTACATTTAAAAGTATCTCCATTCAGCTTCCTATATAAATAGAAACAATTATGAATTGTAATATTTCAGGTGAATACTTTGTTGCTTTTTTATTTTAATGAAGCTTTCAAAATTATTACTTTAAGGCTTACTAAAAGTTATTCTGTGTTCTCTGTTGCTTTGGACCTCATATTTTCTATTATGTCTTAATGTTGTTTATCATTCACTTCCACACAGCAATATGCTAATGCATTCTTAACTTCATTTGTGTCAATGCTGACCAGTATTATTTGTTTCTATTTAAGTACTGAATCAATAATGATGTCAAGATTTCTTGTTTGCATTATTTAATCCTGTCCCTTTGCACTCAAACTGGGCTTACAATTCTGTATTTACAAAGTAAAGCAATATATTAATTTTATTGCCATAAGAGATACCCAGAAGTAGGCTTTCTATTGGATAGTGACACTTACTTCATAAGTTCTAATAGAGACTATGTTACAGATCATACTCGGCCACTAAATCTTTCTGCTAATATGAAGGTATCTACTGAATTAGCTTAACTCTTCTGTAAACACCATCCTATCTTGACTAGTAACCCACATCCCAATATTACCCCTTTCATTCTGAGTTTCATCTGTGTTGCCTATGCTGTTTGTATTGACTTCCACTCTGATATTTATGGGGAACTCAGCTAGAAATAACCATGATTTCTAATGACTCACATGAAGCAAATCCATCAGGGAATGATATTTGCTTTGTAAACTCAGATTGTATAGGCTTTAAGAAGGATAGGTAATATTACTCATTTTTTCTACTTTCATTGCATTCTGACTAATTCCATCTGCCCCCTTTGCCCACAGCCTCATAATCCAGACTATAATTCTCAAATTCATGGAAGAATTCAACAAAAATATGTGCATTTATTCAAAAGCTACACTTATAAAGTTCATTTGTTGCCTTAAAAATCTAGTGTTCTTAGTTAGCCTATCTATTCTCTCCTACCAGTCCTCCTCTGGAAGTTGCTAACATTTTCATCATCTCTAGTTTTTTTTTCTTAGAATGGTATATAGGTAGGATCAAAAGGCCCACAGCCTTTTAATATTGACTGACTGTACTTAAGAAAGTGCACTTAATGCTTTACTGTGTCTTCTCTTAGCTCTATATGTAATTTCTTTTTAGTACCAAACAATACTAGCTATACTTGACCTTATGTATCCTTTTACCTGTCTGAAGACACTTTTGTTGTTTGTAAGACTTGGCAATCATGAACAAACTGGCTATAAATATCCACTCAGGTTTTTACATGGCTATAAAATTTCAGTTTATTTGGATGAATACCACTAACTCACAATTGTCAATGGATAATATAAATGTAGGCTTAGTTTTGTAAAATGTGTGTTTTATTGTCTTCTATTATTTTTCTTGAATTATAAATCCATGACTAAAATTATTGCAAAATCCTAAGAAAGATTTTAATTAGAATTTGTACCTCCATCAGACTGATTGAAGTTTTTTTGTTAAGATATATTCTGGTCTACCTTATCTGTTACTCATTTTGTTAATGGGTAGAAATCATTACATAAAATTCTTCCTGAAAAATTATATTGGATGGATATTTTATAAGTGATGTTACATGGAAAAATAGGATAGCTACACTAAGAATCCTTTGAAAACTATAGTATTAATTTCTAATTACTCCAACAAATTATGATTGAGTTTATGTGAACTCAAGTGATTCTTTTCTCAGAGGAGTCCCTTGGAGTGGCTTATTTATCATACATTTATAACATCGTTTATTATTGCCCATTTTTCAAAATTAATAAAGTGTTTCTTGACTGCAACTTTATCCAATTAATATTTATAATTCAAGATGTCCATTTTCTTTAAATTCCAAACTCCAAATTTCCTTAATGATCTGATTCATGTCTAGGTTTATTAAGCTCTCAAAGAGTTTCTAGGTTACAAGAAGTAAACAGTATCTTCAAAATCCTACAGTTTGAAGAAAAAGAATGCAAGATTATTAATATAAAAACAGAATAGAGACTAGACATGAGGCTACTCATCAAGATGTTAAGACAGGAGGACTAAGCCTCTATATATTTTATTCAAGTCATCAAAAGACATCAAAAGTCATTAGTCAGCATTAACAAGTAGTTCTCAAACAGTAACTGTGTATAAGTACTAAGAGTAATGTGTTTAAAATATTTTGTTCATTGCTTATCTTTTAAACACATAAAGAAGTCTTCTAGGGACACACATGCTTTGGAGACAGAGGTTTTTCATTTAATACAATACTCTATTTCTTGCTGCTAAAAGGTAATATGCAGTTTGTCGTCTAAATTTAATCTTTAAACAAGCATATTTACTTATAAAAACTAATTTCCATATTTGCACAAGAAAATAGTGAATTTTCAAAGATTCATTTGAAAGTGATTGAATAGCAGCAGAAAAAGAAAGTTCACAAACAAATTGCATACAGGATTGGTGGGTCATCACAGTCTTACTATGAAGATTTTCTTTTGAAACAACAATGACAACAAAATCCTGAGCAAACACTTGGTATGGAAATTTGTATTCTCTTTGCTTGTAGATTTTATCTATTCAGGCACCATGATTTCAGGACACTGAAAATATGGGTTGGGGAAATGACTCATAGAAAAATAAACAAACAAACAAAAACACGTAGGGGCATTAGCTTAGATCTTTAGAACCTTCATCCCTGAATGTGTTGTAGTTGAGGAAGACATGCAATATCAAGCTTTAGGCACTATATGAAAACACACACACACACACACACACACACACACACACAGAGTCATCATAAAGTGTCTTAGAATTAAGCTTTTTAATAGTAGAGTCCTTTGACTATTTTTTAGATGATCCTTCCTGTAATATCCTGAGTAGGAAATAATCAATTTGAGGGTGAAAGTCAATAAATTAGAAACTAGGAAAACAGTACAATCAATGTAACACAGAGTTGATTCTTCAAGAAAATCATCAAGATAGACAAACCTTTATCCAAACTAACCAAAAAGCAAAGAGAGAACATGAAAATCAGCAAAATCAGAAATGAAAAGGGAGACATAACAACAGACACTGAGAAAATCCTGAGAATCTTCAAGTCATATTTTGAAAGCCTGTACTCCACAAAATTTGAAAGTTTAACAGAAACAGACAAATTTCTGGATAGGCATTATGTACCAACATTAAATCAAGACCAGATAAGCAATTTAAATAGACTCTTAACCTCTAATGAAATAGAAGCAGTCATCTAAATTCTCCCAACCAAAAAGAAAAAACAAAACAAAACAAAACAAAACAAAAAAAAAATCCCAGGGCCAGATGGCTTTAGTGAAGAATTCTACCAAAAATTCAAAGTAGAGTTAATACCAATACTCCTCAAATGTTCCACACAATAGCAGCAGACGGTTCATTACCAAACTCTATTTATGAGACTACAATTACCTTTGTAAACAAGCCTCACAAATACACATCTCAGAAAGAGAACAACAGACTAATATTCCTCATGAACATTGATGCAAAAGTAATCAATAAAATACTGACAAATCAAATCTAAGAACACATCAGGGAATTCATCCACAATGACCAAGTAGCTTCATCCCAGAGATGCAGCAACATATGAAAATCTTTCAGTGTGATCCACCAAATAAACAAACAGAAAAGTAAAAATCATATTATCATCTCACTAAATGCTGAAAAAGCCTTTGACAAAATCTACACCCTTCATGATAAACATCTTGGAGAGATCAAAGATAACAGGAACATACTAATAAAAGCAATATACAGTAAGCCAACATCAAACTGAATGGAGAGAAGCTTAAGGTGATTCCTCTAAAATCAGGAAAAAAGATAAGGCTGTCCACTAGCTCCATATCTCTTAAATACTGTACTTTATGTTCTAGTTAGAGCATGATGACAACCAAGAGAGAACAAGGGGATACAAATTGGAAAAGAAGAAGTCAAACTGTGTGTATTTGCAGATGATATGACAGTTTACATAAGTGACCCAAAAACCTCTACCAGGGGATTCCTACAGCTGATAAACATATTCAACAAATTAGAGGGTTACAATATTAACTCAAAAAAGTCAGTATCCCTACTATATACATACCATAAAGCAGCTGAGCAAGAAATCAGAGAAATATCACCTTTATAATAGTCAACAACAACAACAAATATCTTGAGGTAAAGCTATCCAAACAAAAGTAAGACCTATATAGCAAGAACTTTGCATCTTTAAAGAAAGACATTAAATAAGATACCAGAAAATGGAAAGATCTCTCATGCTCTTGGATAGGTAGGATAAACATAGTAAAAATGGCAATCTTGCCAAAAGCAATCTACAGATTCAATGAAAGTCCCATCAAAATCCCAGAACAATTCTTCACTGACCTTGAAAGGATAATACTGAATTTTATATGGAAAAACAAAAGATCCAGGATAGCCAAAACCTGTACAATAAAGGAACTTCAGGAGACATCACCGTCCTTGACCTCAAGCTGTAATACAGAGCTACAGTCCTGAAAACAGCTTGGTATTGGAACAAAAATTGACAGGTAGACCAATGGAATCAAATTGAAAATCCTGATATTAACCCACATACCTATGAACACCTGATTTTTTTTTTTTGGCAAATAGCTAAAATCATACAATGAAAGAGTGAAAGCATCTGCAACAAATGGTGTTGGTGCCACTGGATGATGATGTGTACAAGATTTCAGAAAGACCCATGTTTATTGCCATGCACAAAACCTAAGTCCAAATGGATCAAAGATCTAGATATAAACCCAGGCACACTGAACCTCTTAGAAGAGAAAGTGGGAGGTATCGCTTCCTGAACATAATACCAGTAGCATAGACACTGAGATCAACAATAAAATAATGGGATCCTGAAACTGAGAAGCTTCTGTAAGGCAAAGAACTCAGTCTACAAGTCAAAATGGCAGCTCACCCAGTGGGAAAAGACCTTTACCAACCCCACATCTGACAAATAGCTGATCTCCAAAATATACAAAGAACTCAAGAAACAAGTCATCAAAACACCAAATAATCCAATTAAAATGTGGGGTACAGACCTTAATAGACTCTTCTCAATAGGGGAATCTAAAATGGCTGAAATACACTTAAGAAAGTGCTCAACATCCTTAGCCACCAGAGAAATGCAAATCAAAACAACTCTGAGATACTCTCTTATTCCCATCAGAATGGTTAAAATCAGAAATAACAATGACAGCTTATACTGGAGAGGATGTTGAGAAAGGTGAACATTCCTCCACTGCTGGTGGGAGTGCAAACTTGTGCAGCCATTTGGAAATCAGTATCGTGGTTTGGGCATCAGGCTATCACAGGACGCAGCAATTCCACTCTTAGGCATATACCCAAATATATACTTAGGCATATACTCTTAGGCATGTACATCCATGCAACAAAGACATCTGTTCAACTATGTTCATAGCAGCATTATTTATAATAGCAAGAACCTGGAAGCAACCTAGACGCCCCTCAACTGAAGAATGGATAAAGAAGGTGTGGCATATTTACACAATGTCATACTACTTAGTGGGAAAGAGGGGGAGGCAATGGAATCTTGAAATTCTCAGGCAAATTGATGGAATGAGAAGAAACTATTCTCAGTGGGGTAACCTAGACACAAAGGCAGGAACATGGTATGTACTCACTCATATATGGATTTTAGACATAGGAAAAAAAGGATCAGCAGCCTATAATTCACACCACCAGAGAAACTAGGATACATGGAGAAACCTAAGAGATTCATACAAGGTTCATCACAGAAGAGGAAAGGAACAAGATCTCTTGATCATATTGGGAGTGGGAGCGGTCATGAATGGAGAGGGAGTTAGGAGAAAGAGAAGGGGAGAAGAAGAGAGACCCAGGGTGTCTGACAATAGATGAGGTCAAGGAGAGAGAGATACCATAGTGGAGGGAGCCATTATAGGCTTTGCCCAGACCCACAGGGCAGTTAACGATGAACCAGGAAACACCTAGAGGAATTAAAGAACAAGGGATGAGAAGACAGCAAGTCCATATTCTGATCAAACTGCCAAATTTTATTTTCTCAGGAAAGGCTTATATAGGGCCATAGGCAGGATGTGAGCAGGGTTTTCAAGTGGGCAGGATGAAAGGGTCAGTAGAAGGAATATCCCAACTAATATTTAACTGGCTGTAACAATGTAGCAGGAGGAATATCCTGAGCTATTCTTTAACTGGTTGTAAAATTGCAACCCTGTATCTAAGAATGCTCTGCTGAACATTCTGCTTACTTCTTAAGACACAGTAATTTTCTATCTCAGAGGCTTGAGGTAGTGAGGATGGTAATGGTCCCCAACAGGTTTTAAGAGAAAACACTCTATAGAAGTGTCCAGAGACCTACAAGGATGACCCCTACTAACAAACTGAGCAATAGTGGAGAGGCTACCTTAAATACCCTTCCTTGATAATAAAATTGATAACTAATTTATAATGCCATCCTAGAACCTTCATCTAGTAGTTGTTGGAAACAGAAGCAGATACCAACAGCTAAATACTGAGCTGAACTCCTGGAATTCAGTTGCAGAGAGGGAGTAGTGATAAGAAAAGTGCTCAAGACTAGGCTACAGAAACCTGCAGAGATACCTGATCTGAACAAGGGAGCTCATGAATCCCCATAGTTATAGTTGTGAAACCAGCATTATACCAACTCAGACCCCTTGAACATGGGTCTCAATTAGAAGGCCTGGGCAGTCCAAGGGACCTCTTACAGTTGAACCAGGTGTATTCCTGATGCATGAAAGGACTTTGGGAACACATTCCCCATGGAGGGATACTCCCTTAGCCTAGAGACAGGAGGGAGGGCCTAGACCCTGCTCCAAATGACTTAACAGATTTTGGTAATCCCTCCTGGAAGGCCTCACTCTCCCTGGGGAGTGGGTGGTGAATGTGATGGGAGCATTGTCAGAGGGCATGGAAGGATGGAGAGGGAATTGGCATTAGTATGTAAAATAAGATAATAAAATATAAAAATGCAAAGGAAAAAAACAATTTGGCACCAATGTTAAAGGTTTTTTTTTTAAATAAAGAGGTAAGATATGATAAATGTTTATAATCATGAGAAATAAATATGACATAATTTAGTTTAATATAGTTTTTGTAGAAAGGAGTGTATACTAAGGTACTGTGGTAAAGAGGAAAAACATGTATATTCTAAATCTGAATGCTCCCATTTCTTAGTGGTAAGTGTAATACAATATATAACTAGATTCTCTAATTCTCCTTTCTTATTTGTTAAGGAGAGAGAACACTATGCTGATGTTGCCATGAGGATCTACTAGTCTGAGATAAGTGAAAGTAGCATACTGGCATTGATACATTTATGTGTAAATACATAAACCAGATTCAACAGTGTGATGTAAGAAGCAAACAAAGCCTCTTTTAATAGCATATGAATAATAAAGACTTTACAGTATGAACTTGTCTTCACCATATTGTTAAATTATTTAAACTACTTGCTTAAGCTAATGTTAAAAATTGGGGATACAATTAAAGATTCCTTAAAATACTCTTTTAAAAAATTGTAAAATCTTTTATTTTAGAATTCATTCAGAAAAAGTTCAGAAAAAGTAAACGCTGAAAAAGAATCTAATAAGATTAAACTGAATGATAACCTTCTAATTACATATTGCATTGTGTAGGAAAGAGACTGACAACTATGACAATATTCTGTAAATATTATTTTAATCATGTTCCTATTATTTCCACACATGCAAAATAGCCTGTAGTGTCCTAAAGTGCTCTACTTTGGTAGGACACTTCTGTTTTATGTGTCACTGGGGATAAATCTAGATCCTCTGCACGTCCAGTTCCTGCTCTCTGTCTGAGCTTTCTCTCTACTCCTTGTATTAAATTATAATACCCATCTATATCTTTTTTGTTTGAATGCCAAGATATTCTAAAAATTTTTTAAGTTTCTATATTTTTATAATTTCAAACAAGTCTTTTACACAAGAACCTCTTGAAAGCCTAAGAATATCTCAAAAACATTTCTGCCAAATTGTCCCTAAATAAAACATTTGTAAATGTCTATGGCATCAAAGACAAGATAAACTCAAACTAGTTTGAAAGTATCATTCAAGGAGTTTTGAGTCACCACACCTACATAAAAAGTGTTGCTTTATGTTGTATTGTTGTTTTCTTGGTGGTTATTGGCTTGTTTCACTTATCTTACATTGATATTATCAAGGATTACTGTAGCACTAAAATAGATGAGACCCAGAGACAGATGTTGGGGTTCAACTTGAAGATCAGGGAAGCAAAGCAGCTGGCCACTAGCTCTCACCTCTAGCTCAGGCTGGAAGGGCTGATCCATGAGCTTTTCACCAAGCCTCACACTGCTGCTTTTCCTCAGTGTGGCTGGAGAATGATTGCTTCCTACTCATTACTGAAGACCCTGCTTCTATCTTTTATGCTGTTCTAGTTCTGTTACTTTATTAGACGTATTTAAACTCATGTATCCCTGGGTGGCCTTGAACTCAGAGAGATCTGTCTAACTCTTAATCTTGAGTCCTAGGATTAA
Organism: Cricetiscus sungorus; assembly: GCA_030556225.1. Taxonomy (NCBI): domain Eukaryota; kingdom Metazoa; phylum Chordata; class Mammalia; order Rodentia; family Cricetidae; genus Cricetiscus; species Cricetiscus sungorus. Next base: position 40,256,478 of record JANBXA010000600.1, read on the forward strand.
AGGTGTATACCACCACCTCCTATCTTCTGACTACTGGGATTAAAAGTGTGTTCCTGGCTTCTATGACTGTGGCTCTCTTTGCTTTCTAAATCCTTGGGCAAATTTGAATACATCATAACTAAAGTATCTCCATACACCACAAAAACAAATGCAAGATTGATTGATTCCCCATATGCCAACTATGTTTCATCTTCATAACACAGAGAAATTGTAACTGGGGATTGATTGGCATGTAAATAAAGCCAAAACAAATTGTCTCACCTCTTCCTAAAATATTTTAAGTCAAACATTAATACCCAATCAGTTACTTTAAAAAATACAATTACTGTTAGTCATAAAAGTCTAAAAGTCTCCTACCTCAGGTGTGCAAAATCACCTGCATACACAGGATTGTTACTTTATGAATGTGTGCACCAATCACAAGGAAACCTAAGTCCCTCATCCAGTCTCTGTCCTTCAGCTGTTCTCTACTGCTCAGAAGACTTCTGCCTTGAGAGAGGAGTCACACATGTTCACCCAATGAGCAGGATGCAGTTTCCTCCCTCCCCTCCCTCTAGAATGAAGGAAGGATGGGTTTCTTGTTTCTAAATCTCCATCTTTCCTCACTGTAAGAGAGAGAAAGAAGCAATTTACACTGTTAAGTTACACTGATGATTAGTTTCAGAATGAGTTCTTATTTTACTGTAGCTTAATACCCTTTTCATTTTGCCAAATAAATTTCTGACAGCACACTAGAGCTAGTTTAATTACTACAGAAACAAAATTGACAAGGTTTCAAAAACATACAGGTCACTAAAAACTTAACTTATTTTCTAAAATATTAATCTAAAAGTTGATACTTCTGCTAATATAGCCTGGGACACAGAGGCTAAATTTTACTAAATCATACAAAAAAATATATGTCCTGAAGTTAGGATTCATAACCCACACAAAATTTAACAATTTATTTTCTGTAACTCAGTATTTTTAAAGTGTTAGATTACTGCTTAAGAACAGTCACTGTATTAACTTATAAACCATAAACCTGTTTCTGCATGACTCATAGGAAATCTTAAAAAATGAGAAATACATAAAAATCTTTAAAAATGTGAACACTGATCCTAAATTACTCCTACTTAAAAAAAATAACAATGTAAGATAATGGAGTTTCTAATACTAGGTTATATATGAAGTAAATTAATGTGCTTCTTTTTATTTTAATACATTTCAATTAAAATATAATTATATCATTTATCCATCTCCTTCCTCCCTTTATCCCCTCACAGGTACACTTCCAAACTTTCCATGTTCCCTTCACACTCTGACAACAGCTTTTCTTTATGATTATGTGTCTGTATATGTATAAGTACATACAAATATGTAAATACAATATGATAATTCTGTTTCCATTGTATGTGTTTCAGGGCTGACTGCCATGTATTAGGTGACCAGGGTCTAGTTCCTGTCAGAGGCTAATTCTTCTAGCAGAAACCTTTTTGTTCATTGTCAAGGGATAGGATCAATGAAGTGATTCAGGTTGTAGGAGCACAAATCTGTTTTCCTCATATTCAGAGGCAGAGCAGGAGAGTTACCATGAGTTTTAAGGTCAGCTTAGTCTACAGAGCTAGCACCAGTCCATCTGGAGCCACAGGACATTTTCTCACAAACTTGTACAGGAAGTTAAAATCAATCTTGACATCAGAGGAACAAGAGTTCACAAACACACAACCTTCTTACTACATCTCTTTGCACATGAATAGTGAAGATTCCTTGAATTTACTCATAAAAATTTTATAATATACTGGATAAAATTTAAATATATTCCCAATTTTACCCTGATTTATTGGTTGGAACCTTCAGGGAAAATACAGGATGTCTGCATTTTAATCAGGAAGTCTGTGCAACCTCCATCCATGGCCCCAACCAAGCCACGCCCCCACTCATTAAGAACATGAGTCTGGAGATAACTGTAGTTTTTCATAGAAAGGGCTTCACATACTGAAGACAACTGTCAGTCTTCACTTGTTTTTTTTTTTAATTTATTTTTATTAATAATATAATTTAAAAGTTTTACATGTGGATCCCAGTTTCTGCTCCCTCCCTCCCTCTTACCCTCTTTCCCCTGTGACATGCACCCTGGCCATCCTCCCCTCCCATCCCCCCACCCCCATTCCACTTGTAGGGCTATGCTATCCAGGTTGGGCCATGTATATCAGTCAAGGCATTTGAAGTAGGGACTAGGACTTCTCTGCTGTCTCTAGGTTAAGGGGGTATCCCTCCATGGGGGATGTGTCCACAAGGTTCTTTTGTGTACCAGGAATAGATCCTGTTTCTACTGTCTGAGGTCCCCCAGGTTTCTCAGTCCTTCTAGCTGAGACCCATATTCAGGGGCTCTGAGTCAGTCCCATGCTGAATTCCAGCTATCAGTCTGGGGGGGGGCACATTTGCTTCTCCTTGTTGTGGTCAGCTGTCTTTGTGTGTTTCTGCAACCTGGTCTTGTCTCTCTCTCTCTCTCTCTCTCTCTCTCTCTCTCTCTCTCTCTCTCTCTCTCTCTCTGCATCTGGATTCTAGTTTGACTCAGTGTTTAGTTATGGGTGTTTGCTTCTGTTTCCAACAGGTAATAGATGAGAGCTCCATGATGGTAGATAATTTAGTTGATGATCTCACTATCAGGGAAGTGCAATTATGATAGCCTTTCCACGGTTGCTTGAATTGTTCGTTGGAGTCAGTCTTGTAGGTCTCTAGACCTTTCTTTAGTGGATGGAACTTGAAGAAATCATCCTGAATGAGGTAACCTAGTCACAAAAAGAGGAAGAGGATATGTACTCGCTCATATATGGACTTTAGACCTAGACCATAGGATCACCAGCCTATAATTCACTCTACAGAGATTCATATATGGTCCCACACAAAAGGAGGAAGGGACAAGTCCCCCAGAGAACATGGGAAATGGGTGGGCAGGGAATGGAGAGAGAACTAAGAGAAAGAGAAGGGGAGGAGAGGAAAGCACGTGCGGCTAGGTAGATTGAGGCAGGGTAGGAATAGAAGACGAGAGAGAGAGAGAGAGAGAGAGAGAGAGAGACAGACAGAGAGACAGACAGACAGACAGACAGACAGAGACAGACAGACAGAGACAGACAGAGACAGAGAGAGATGAAGAGACACAGAGAGAGACAGAGAGAGAGAACATAAAAGAGGGAGCCATTATTGGTTTGAAGAGAAAACAGTTTCACTCCTAATGCCTTGGATTAGTCAGTTCCCAAGACTGGCAAATTCCTTTGCCTCAAACACTTAGCAGAGTGTAATTTCCAGAACCTTCATCATTCTAAAATGCTCTGCACCCTTTGCCACAGAAGGTCCAGGCTCCATCTATACACTTGTCACAAAAATGAGACCATGCCTTATGTCCTAGTAACTTTTCCCTAGAGTTGTTACACTTTCTCACTGTTGGGTTTCAGAAAGTTTATATATCCAGAGATGAGTTCAAGCTTAAGAAGTATTTATGATGGTGAGATAAAATCCAGTATTCCTAAAAGCATTTCCTGTCTGACAAAAGAAGTCCTTTGCTGTTATGAGCAGTTCTCCTGCCAGTCTGGTCCCACAGTTGTGTCAGCCCCAAGTAACACACAGAGATACTGTATTAGATATAAAGCTATTGGCCTGTTACTAGCATTTCTTATTGGCTAGCTCTGTCTTTAAAATTAACCTGTTTCTATTCATCTAAGTGTTTCCACTGGTCTTATCTTACTGAAGAGAGGGTCTGGACCTCTGCTTTCTTGGTCCTACATGTTGACTCTCCTTCTTCCTTTCCCTGAATCCTCCTTTTCTCATAGTCCCACCTATCTTGCTTTCCTATCGACAAACAGGGCTTTATGCATTAACCAATAAAAGAAATGTATTTACAGAATGGCATCTTCCATCACTTTCCTTTACCTCCTGCATAAGGGACTTATGATTATTTGTGACTCCCATTAGCATATAAAGCCTATGCTGGCCTCCAGGCTCCCTTCAACCCTATTCACAAGTATTCCTTACACATTTCAAAGTTCACACTAGCCTTACCCACCAGCTTCTCTACTATTAAGAGGCTCTGCCTATCTCTTTCTCTCTTGCTATTCACTCTGTCTTGCTCTCTCTTACTATGTTCTATTCTTTATCTCTTGCTATCTTGCTGTCTCCACTATTGTTCCCTACCCCTCTTTTTTCTTTTTAAGGCCATGCCCAGTCTGCTTTCTCTTCTCTCTACTCTGGAGTCTTCTAGATGCTTCTGTGTTTTTTCTTTATTTTATTCACAATAAAAACCTCCCACCTAATAATAGATTAGTCATGTTGGCAGTTTCTTTACTGACTCCCCCTGCATACTTTATCTTTGTTGAATTTAAGAGTTAGTGTAAAGACACCTATCTTTCTGAGATGAAACTGCTTCAGAAAAACTGTTATTTATTTTCTGACTCGTCACACTTCCTGATTAATTTTAGAGAAACAAAAACTTTATACTGAATTAAATGATTTTTTTGTTTTGCTAGAATCTTTTCTTCAGAGAAAAACAACAACAAAAAATGTTTTTATGAACATACAGGGGCAGATATTGGTTGGAGGAGATATCTATTTATCAAGCCCTGGTCCTCCATGCATGTGGTTTCCCAGCAAGAAGGGAAATGTGTAAACCATCTCTGTTATGAGTAATGCTCAAGGTGGATCTCAGCAAATTCCATGGTAGGTGAGGGTGACTGAGGAGGTGGACAAACATGCCAGGCAGACAAAGCTTAGTGAGAAGGTTTATTAGAAAGGAGAGGGAAGGGGGAAGGAAGGAGAAAAGAGGTAAAGAGACAGAGACAGAGAGAGGACATAGGAAAAGAGGGAGACAGGAAAAGTCCTGCCTGCCCCAGGGGAACAGTGGGAAAGAGAGCACAAGTGGGTGGGGGGCCTTTCTTTTAAAGGGTCCTTTTGCACCTGTATTCAGACTAGTAGTCATGGAACCCTAGTCAGGACCTAGCCTGAGTGCATTCTGTCAGGTGATGGGGCAGGGGGCATAATGACTGAATCTTCACAATCCCCATACCCCAAATAAAATGCTGTGTGAGTATGTGAAGGAGAGGGTGGAAAGAAAGCTAAAGAAAAGAGTCAGAAAGGTGACAGATGAGGTCAGTACCTGGAATACCACAGTTAAGAGGCTATATTATGAGATTTCTTATTGATAAATACCCAAGGACAACTTCTTTATTCATCAGCAAGATTACTGTCTTGGCAGTTATGGAGACAGTGACATTGGAGGTAAGGTTCCTTTAATGCTCCTGGTCACAAAAATTCATTGTAAATACTCTTTCTCCAGAAGTGAGTCCTGGAATGTTTTTTTAACTGGGAATATTTCACGTAAAATGTTTTCACATTGTTTTACAGTATTCTGTATTTCAGATGATAAGTAGGAAAGTTGAATTGATTTAAAGAATTAAGAACATATAAAATAAATAAGAACTGACAAGAAATGTTTTTCATACTGTATTGGATAAAACTCCTGACTTCCTATCCTCTCTAAGATAAACTGCAGGGGGGGAAATCATTTTAAACCTCTTACCTGAGTTAATGTATTTATACCATGGGGGATAATGGAGAAGGTAGGATCCTGAGGGGTCTTGAGTGGCACATTAGGACCTGATGTCCCCTTCCTCTCTTTTTTTATCCCTATCCACCATTATGTTAACAGAGTTTGCTGCCACATTTTTCCACTATGACATAAATTCTTGATATGAGCTCAAAAGCAATGGAAAAAGCAATTATGGATTAAAAACACAAGGCAAAATAACATTCTTTTGTCTAAGGTTGTTTATCTCAGGTGTGTTGTTATAATGACAGATAGTAGATTACATAGGAAGTTAGTTATTTGTAGTGAAAATGAAATAAATTACTTTTTGGAATAGATATATTATTAAAAAATTAAATGTCTCATATGATCTCCTTTTGTTGGTATTTGGCTGGATAATATAACTGAATATGTATAAGCAGCATTAATTTAAACTGTATGCAAAGCAACTGAGGAATATATATTTCCTAATTTGTCTTACACATACTCATCCATATAAATATTTATAAAAATGAATAATTGTTCAAAATTTAAAATTAAATAATAAAATTAAATTTTACCTGAATGATATCACAGTAGTTTATCTTAGAAATTACTAAGTTACTAAGTAACCTGGAGAATGGTGTGTAAATCTAAGTAAACTTGCATTTATACACTAGGAATGTATAAGAATGTAAGAAGTGGTATTTGTAGAAAAATATTTTCATAAATCATTATCAGTTAGTAAAACAAACTTACAAAATAGTAATATAGCAGTACATAGGGAGTAAAAAAATACAGCCTACAGATTTTTAGTTGTTTCATAAATGTTCTGCCAGACAAAGTCAAAGAGTCACCAAGTTTGATAAGACTAAGCACAGAGTCTCCTCTTGGGTGGTATTTTCCCTTAAGAAAACTGTGTGCCAAAGACAAGAATATATATGGCTCATTTTTGCAAGACAACTGAGCCAACATATGAGGAGAGCTAAAACTGACCTCAGTACATATGAACTCTGTTGCCAGTGGACTAAGCACTGTTTCTAAGCAAAGTTTCTAAGCACGAATTTCTATGTAATTGACTAAATAAGTGATTATCTCTCATATCTAATATAGAAAGTAATAAAATAAGTTTTAACCAAATTTCTTTAACACATTAAATAAATGTCACATAGTTTTTCAAAAGAAATGTTTCATATAATACTTTTTCTAGAGCACAAGATTTCTATTTTAGTCTTTTTACAACTCTTATTTTTAGATTATAACTGAATTACATTTTTTCCTTCTCTTTCTTCCAACCAATACCTCATGTATATTCCTCCTGCTCGCTTTCAAATTCATGACCTCTTTGTTCTTTACAAGTTGCTATTACAAGCATATCTATCTATATCTATCTATCTATCTATCTATCCATCTATCTTTTTATATAAAACCTGTTCTGTCTATATAATGGCACCCCATGTATATTTTCAGAGCTGACCAATCAGCAATAAACAGCCAATTGTCTAGTCCCAAACTATACAGTACTTTAATCATTTTAAAGTAACAAATACCAAATACTTGTATTTATATGGCAAAAAGATATAATCAGACTAATTATCATGTCACTCAATTTCAAATTGTATTGTAAGAATACATAAAAACCTTCTCCATTGTTTTGAAACACACAATGTGACAATCAATGTATCACAGAGCTTTACCCTGGACTGATAGGGACTTATTTTCTTATTTAACAGAGACTGTACCCCTTCATTAAAGGTTCTGACCTGGTTTACTCCTTTTCTTCTTTTCTTCTCTTATCAACTTCATCTTTTTATTCTTCCTGTCTTATCAAATTCATCTTTTTATTCTCTACTATGTTGTTTTTTTAATTCACATATAAATGAGAATACACTATCTTCATCTGACTTATGTCACTCATCACAATGTTCTTTTATCTGTGGCATCACACATTTCTTTATTTTGCTTTGTTGATAATGAATGATGTTCTGGTGTGTATGTACATATACCATTTTTTTAAGAAACCATCTGCTAATGTACCTGTGGGTTGTTGCCATCTCTTGCCTGTTATAAATAATAATTGAATAAACATGAGACTAAGGATATGGCTTTAACATACTATGGTGCTAAAGATTTTTCATCAGATTGATATAAACAAGAGTCACCTTGGAAGAGGAAGCTTCAGTTGAGGAAATGTTTCCATAAGATTGTCTGGTAGACAAGAGACTGTTGGGTATTTTCTTATTGATGATTGATAAGGTAGGCTCACTGTTGGCAGTGACATCCCTGGCCAGGTAGTGTAAGAGATCAGGCTTTATGAGATAGTAAATAGTAGTCCTTCATGGCCTCTGATTCAGTATTTGCCTCTAGGTTCCTGTCCCTTCATAATGGACTGTACTAGAAAGGGGAACACTCCTCCACTGCTAGTGGGAGTGCAAATTTGTTCAGCCACTTTGGAAATTAGTATGACAGTTCCTCAGGAAAATGGGCATCAGTCTACCCAAAGATTCAGCAATTTCACTCTTTTATATACTCCAATGTACGCGCCTGCCCTCGCCAGCAAGGAAGACGCGACTCCGGGTAGATCTTCTTCTTGCAGTTTTAATCAGGATCCTTTAAATCTGGCCCACAGGGAGAGGGGGGGGAACCCCTGCACAGGCTAAAATACCCTTGAGCTAACCAACCCCAGTGAGCCACGTGGACTCTGCAGATAGGCTACTCTAATGCGGAAGCAGACAGGCTGAACAGACTTAACCAATTAAGGGCTTGTTTACCCAGAGAGTCTTTACCAGCAGGAAGATGTAAGGTAGAAGCCAGCACCACTTTAAGGTGTGGCACTATACAGTTCTCTACACTCCAAAAGTGCACATTCATACAGCAAGTACATCTGTCAACTATGCTCATAGCAGCATTATTTGTAATAGCCAGAAACTGGAAGCAACCTAAATGTCCTTTAACTGAAGAATAGATGGAGAAAATGTGGTACATTTACACAATGGAGTACTACTCAGTGGAAAAAAAAAAACAAATGGAATCTTGAAATTCACAGGGAAATGGATGGAACAAGAAGAAACCATCCTGAGTGAGGTAACCCAGTCTCAAAAAGACAAATGCAGTACTCACTCATATATGGTTTTAGACACAGAGCAAAGTATTGCTAGACTATGATCCACACTGCCAGAAAAGCTAGTAAATATGGAGGACCCTAAGAGACACATACATGATCCCCTGGAGAAGGGTAAAGGGACAAGATCTCTTTAGGTTTTAAGAGAAATCTGGCACTCAGGAAATGTCAAGAAATCTACAAGGGTGACCCCAACTAACAATCTAAGCAATAGTGTAGAGGCTATCTTAAATGCCCTTTCCTGATATTGAGATTGGTCACTACCTATATGCCATCCTAGAGTCTTCATCTAGAAGCTGATGGAAGGAGAAGCAGACACCCACAGCTAAACACTAAGCTGAACTCTTAGAGTCCAGTTTCAGAGAGGAAAGAGGGATGATCAAAAGGGTAAAGACCAGGCTGGAGAAATCCACAGAATCAGCTGACCCAAACAAGGGGGAGCTCATGGACTCCAGTGTGATTTCTATGAAACCAGCATAGAACCAACCCAGATTCCCTGAATGTGGTGTTAGTTGGGAAGACTGGCCAGTCTATGGGGCCTTTGGTAGTGTATCGGTATTTATATCTAGTATAGGAATGGACTTTGGGAGCACATTCCACATAGAGGGATACTCACTCAGTCTAGACACATGAAGGAGGTCCTCGGACCTGTTTCAAATGATATGACAGACTTTGAATACTCCCCACGGAAGGCCTCACCTCCCTGGGGAGCAGAAAGTGAATGGGAGTTGAATGGGGGAACAGGGGAGGACAGGAACTGGGATTGACATGTAAAACGCACTTGTCTCAAATTTAATTTTATATATATATATACATCTTTACTCATCCAAGTTTTTAATGGTCAATATTTTATCATAGCAATAGAAACAAAGCTAGGATACATACTAATTTCAATTCTTTTAGTTTTACAACCAGTAGTGGGATTTCTCAACTATGTATAATTGTATTTTTAATCTTGAGAAAGATCTGTTTTTCTCTCTAAGTTTCTGAACTCATTCACAATGTAATTCACAAAGCCCACAGGTTCTTTATCTTCCTTACAACTTTGTCTATAATTGTTATTCTTCCTATACCCGATATTACCAGAATAAAACACAGGGGTAGATATCTCTTTTCCTCAATTTTTAAAGGGTTTTATTTATTTCCACTTAAAGTATCTCTATCATTTTCATAAAGTTTGTTTTAAGGTTTTTCTTATGCTTCATCTGTGTTGGAATATTCAGGGCTTTCTGTATTGGGATGGTTGAGCTCTAGTGGTGACATATTGCCCTGGGCTGTTGTTTAATGTTACTCTGACATTTAGGCATCTGGAGTTTCATTGATTATAGGTCTAGGTTGATAAGGGATATCCTTCTGTATATATGTTTCTCTTATTGGTTGATGAATAAAACACTGATTGGCCAGTAGATGCAGGAAGATAGGCAGGACTAGGAGATGAGTAGAAGACTTGAAAAAGGAAGGCAGGGAAAGGGCATGAAGAATCACCATGGGAAGATAGGACATAGCAAGTGCTCTCTGGTAAGATAAGACCATGAAGAAACACATAGATTATAATTATAGGTTAATAATTAAGGCTGAGCTAGCCAATAAAAAGCCCTAACCATCGACCAACAATTTTATAATTAATGTGGCATGTATGTGCTTATTTTGGGCAAAGTTGTTGTGGGACTAGACAAGACAGAAACCTCCATCTTTATTATATATCAATTTCTGGGTTTTTCTTTGTTGGATGGCTCTTTTCTTCCTTGGTTTCTGTTTCCCTTCTGGTCTTCAAACTGGAATGGCCTGAGGTTGAGTAGAGTCTCTTCCTGAATTGGGTGCTAGACCTTGATGGGAGATGTTACATGTAAATATGTTTTTCATACTGGTTAATGAATAAAGCCCTGTTGTCCAATGGGAAAGCAAGATAGGAGGGACTAGGAGACAAGGAGGAAAGAGGAAGTAGGAAGAAGGGGTCAACATGAAGAGCCTGGAGAGGTAGCATGCCAGCCTCTGGCCGGCAAGATGTGCCACGTGGAAATACTTAGAATAGTAGAAATGGGTTAATCCTTAAGACAGAGCTAGCAGGTAACAAACTAGTACCTGGCCAACAGCCTTATATCAAATTCAGAGTCTCTGAGTGTTATTTGGGGCTGGCGCAGCCGTGGGACCAGGCAGGCTGGCGGAAAACAACTAGCTACAAGACTTGATGGACTGAATGGTTTCTGGCCCAGCAGGATTTTGCTCCCCAATTGGGGCCTAAAGTTCTGGTGATGTGCCTGGCCTCTGATCTGACCAGGGTTCCTCTGTGGTTCAGGATGCTAGCCTGCTTTCTAGTGGGGTAGAAGGCTTCTGCCTATTTTTCAATTTTCAGGAAGCTGCCCTGGTGTCTGGTGTTCAGGGTGCTGGTCTGGCCTCTGATATGAGATGGAAGCATTGTTTGCAGGGAGCTGGACTGGCCTCTGACAAGGTAGAAGGTTTCCATAAGAGGTGTGGAGTAGGATGTGGTAACCAGGAGTTGATATCTCATTATGATTTTTACTTGAACTTTCTTAAAAATTTGAGGTGTAGTAGTTTTGTTTGTTTATCTGTTGTCCAGTTTTGAATGTTTTTCATTTAATAAGTGTTTATTCGGGTTCTCTACACTTATTAAACTATATGTTTTTTATCAGTCTTGGTTTATTTCAGTTTTATCATAAAAGCTTATTTCATTTTATTATTTTTATTATGGGTTGTTTTAATTTAATTTTTTAATAATTTCATACATGAGTACTCTATTTATATCACACCAAATCCCTTTCCCTCCTGCAATTCCTGTACCTACCACTTCCCCAAAAATCCATGACCACTTCTTTAACTGTTGCAGTGAATACATAAACACACACACACACACACACACACACACACACACACACACACACACAGAGAGAGAGAGAGAGAGAGAGACAGAGAGAGACAGAGAGAGACAGACAGAGAGAGAGACAGAGAGAGAGAGAAAGAGAGAGAGAGACAGATAGAGACAGAGAGAGACAGACAGAGAGAGACAGAGAGAGAGAGAGAGAGAGAGAGAGAGAGAGAGAGAGAGAGAGAGAGAGAGAGAGAGAGAGAGAGAGAGAACCTGCCAGGTACATTTACTGTTGCCCATATATGTTTAGGGCAGACCACTTGGAATTAGATAACCTATTAGGGGTTCATTCCTGGAGAAGTATGATTCTTCCTTTCTTCAATGCCATTAATTGTTCTAGTGATTTTCACTAAAGCCTCTTATTTGATGTATGATTTCCAAATATTTTCTCCCAATATATGGTTTCATTATATTAATAGCACCCTTTTTGTACATCAGCTTTTAGTACAATTTACTTATCTGTATTTGTTTCTCCTATCTGTACTTTACTACACACACACAAAGTTACTGCTAATAACATCATCATCAACTTTTCTTCCATATTTCCTTCTAATAGTTTCCTAATTTTAGATATTGCAATTAAATATATTTTCATTTGACTATTTTACCAGGGTTCAAACACCACTTTGTTTTCATTTAATTTGCATGTGGTTTATAAGTTATCAAAAAAATTAAGAAACAGATCTTCCCCCAGTGTGTGTTTGGCATATTTGCCAAAAATTATTGAACTTATATGTTTGGACAAATGTGAGGACCTCTTTATTCTGTTCATTAGTTGATCTGCCTGTCTTTATGCCATTTCATACATTTTTTATTATTACTACAGTTACATAGCATTTTTTAAAAGACAATAGTTCACTTGCTTTGCTCATTTTTGGTGAAATTGCTTCATTAATTGAACTTTCTAAGTAGTCTCATGTGAATTTTATGATTTTTCTATTTCTATGAAAATTACTTTGGAAATCAGACAGAAATTAAATTGAATATGAAGATGGCATTTTATGAGTTGTGTAGACATTTTTAAAATAGTATTATTTCTAATCTATTAAAACAAGGCCATTTTTTTCATTATTTAGCTCATTTTAAATTCCAGGTAACAGACAAGAAAAAGAAATTTATAAGTGGGTTTCAAAGAGAAAATGAGAACCAAATGGTTTTGTGTTGAATTGTACCAAATATATACAAAGCCAATACCAATTTTTCCCAGGCTCATTCAGGACTAGCATAAAAGGTAGGGGTAGAGAATACTTTCAGCATGGTTTGGCAAAGTCCACATAGCCTGCCAGCCAGACTCAGACACTATTGAAATGAACAGCTAAGACCTCTCCATTTAGGAATGTGAACATGACAATGGTACCCTATTCTTACTACTTCCATGCAACACAAAACATGATGAATTAGCTAGAAAAAGGGTACAAGAAAAATACGTGAGATTCCTATATCCTAAGAGAAGTGGCACTGTATTTGTTTATATATATGATCCTAGGAAGAGGAATTTTGAAAACCTCCATCAAGAAGCTTTGGAATCCAGGAAACAAATTGAAGTCACTGGATCAAAGTGCAACAGGGAAACAAGAAGAGTTTCTATACTTGTATCAACAAACGACATGAAAAATATATCAAGGAAATAACTCAATATGTAACATCATGAAAAATAAAGCACCAAGGGATAAATTTAACCACCGAGATCAAAGAGCAGGATACTGAAAATTAAAGGATATTGGCAGAGGAAAATGAAGATGACAGTAGATGCAGCTATCCTGTTTTAGCCACACAGGAACAGTCCTTTCTGTGTATGGTGACTTGCTTTCACTCACTGGAAGATTCTTATGTATAGTTATTTTAGCAAAGATATTGACTCTAACACCACAAAGAAATGTTTAAGCAGTTCATAAATTTCCAAATAAGGATTAGCAAAGATGCTCAAAATGAAAAGAAACCACATAGAATGGTCAAAGACTTCAGGATGATAAAGAATCAGCCTTAAACTTACCTCAGGTTTCTGCCACAGCTTTATAGCCTGTGTTAAATTTCATTACCTGAAGTTCTTTACAAAAAGCTTATACCTATAATCGTTCCATATCTCTCTTCCTTGTGCCTCTGCACCCTTTTGAAGCAGAAAGAGATTTTCCATTTTTAAAAATCATGTAGCTTAAAATAATACAGGATGCAAAATCTCCCAAAAAGAATTGAAATCACAGGAATGAGCCAATGCCTGGGTAGATAGACAAATGAACCTACTTCTACAGACACAGATTTTCAGAAAACTCTTCTTATCCACTCAGTGAGAAAAGCTCTCATGGATTTGAAAGCAAAATATAATGTTATAAATGATGCAGCCAGGTTGGAAAGATTGCATTTTGGAGAGAAGGATCTATAATTCTGGTCTTGTTTTGTTTTTCTCACCCTTCCCCGCCTCAATACACCAGCCTCTATAGAATTTTGTAATTAAAATTCTTCCCTTGCATCATTGTTCACACATAAAGGATAACGACAATAACACATCCCTGTGTTTTGTACAACACTTGAGGTTTGCAAAAACATTTTAGCATATTCCATGTGAACTATCTCATTTTATTCTCACAGTATGCTTGTGGAATAAAGATAAGGAAACTGAGACCTAAAGTTCAAGAAGGTGTGAATCTATGCAGTTCCTCAAGTGGCCAAGAATGTTCTCAGACTCAGATCTTCTAGAAACTGACACAGGGCTGCTGTATGTTGCACATTTCACCATTCATTCTGCTTCTGAAACTGCATTGCTTATTTTCTATTAATTACCACACTTGCTGTCAACACTGCATATTTAAGGGAAAGTGACAATTCTACTTCCTTCACCCACACTTCCAAAAGCTTCCTCTCCATGAGGATGGGGGCAGCAAGTCAGAAGCTATATGGTGAAGAGTGTGGCAAGGATTTCTTTTAAGTTGGCAGCTAGTCCTATCCTAACTTTGAGTGAATCCAAGGCTAGAAAAGCTAAGATGGGCTAGACAAAAGTCTTCTTCACATGCCAACACTGTTGACATCTTTGGGAGTTTTTTGGAATATCTCCCCATTAATAAGGTATGGGAAGCATGTCTTTCAATAACAGAATTTGTCAGGCAGTTAGAAATGTTATCAGAGAGACTGAGATTGGGCAGGAAGCATGAGGCTTCCAAACTAGCTCCTTAACTGGGAGTGCTCCGTTTGCTAATTGAACACTGCGTTATCACACTTTTGGGGCATCAGTGCAAAGAAAAAGGAACTGTATTTTAGCATGCTGTAACAGGCTGGTAGAGAGAGGCAAAGAACAAGATATATGCTTATTATTTAATGTTGACACTAATCTGTGGCTAATATTAGCTGTGCATCGATATAAGTATCTTCTGAGAAGCATCTATTCACTAGCAATATATATTATATTTGGCAAAAATTGTCAAGAAGAAATAACAAAATGGAAAAATGAAAGGCTGCCAATACTCAGAATAATATAGAATCTATGTGTGGCTCATTGAATGATATAAGTACATAAAACTATAAAGCATGTACGATGACAGCCATTGTATGATGAGGCAGAAATACAATAAATCATTTTTTTAAAGACAAATTGTGCTTGTGCCTATGTGTGCATGTCTGCATGCATGCATGTTTGTGTGCAACTCTGAATGTGTGTGTGTATTTGTGTGTGGTGTGTGTGTGTGTTTGTGTGTGTGTGTGTGAGAGAGAGAGGGGGGGGGGAAGCCATGTGTGTTCCACAAGAGGGCATTGAATCTATAAATTTATAGTCAATACCTGTTGCAAGCCAGCAGATATCAGTGCTGGGAACCTAATGTTCCTTTGCAAGGGCAGCATGATCTCTCAACTGCTGAGCCAGATCTCCTGCTTCATTGTTTTATATATACGTGTGTGTGTGTGTGTGTGTGTGTGTGTGTGGAGAGAGAGAGAGAGAGAGAGAGAGAGAGAGAGAGAGAGAGAGAGAGAGAGAGAGAGAGAGTGTAACATTTTAGCTATATGGAACATTCTTGTGATTCTAAGATAGAAAATTTGTCAAACACTTGCAAGACCCTCAAGACAGTCCTGTTAACAAAGAAAAATAGAAGAAAAATAAGCAATTGGATTTATAGATAGAAGGAATCTAAATTGATTACGTGATTAACTATTATTTTTTAAAGTGTTAAGTTTAATTTACATACTATGGCACTTATTAAAACATCTTAACCTTCAAAATTTTAGGAAAAATTAACAATATTTCCAAATTTCTAAAACCTAATTCAGAGGAACAACTTTCTCAGTCAAAATGCAACAGAAAAATTATGATGAAAATCAAGCATTAAGCATATGAAAGCTAAAAGTCTTATATGCCAAAATATAATTAAAAGTAACATTGTACACACATTGAAAATTGGAATTTATGAAGCCTCAAAATGCATACCAAAATACTAGAATCAAGTTAAGAAAAAGAGAATCTCCCAGGAATCTATAAGGATGACCAGAGCTAAAACTCCAAGCAATAGGAGATATGTACCCTGAATTGCCACCTCATGTGACCAGGCAAGTTTTCTGTTGGAGGGACTTGGAAACCAGTCCAGCCTGATAACCTTCAACCTACAGTCTGTTCTACCTATGGGATGAACTGGGGTAAGGGTGTCACATAGATTATGGGAGTGGCCAACTAGTGAGTGTTCCAGCCTCAGACCTACACTGTGAGAGTGAGCCCACCCTTGACATTGCCTGGAGCACCAGGACCCAGAGGCTGGATGGCCCAGAGACATAGGATAGAACCAAACATGAACGGAGAAAAAAATGTCACTGTAATGATGCTTAATGATAATTCTGCTATACTCATAGTCATCAGAGTGCCTTCACCCAGCAACTGATGGAAACAAATTCAGAGATCCAAAGCTAAATATTAGGCTGAATTCAGGTCATCCCACTGAAGGGAGGGAAGGACTATAAGAGCCAGAAGGATCACTAGTATCACAAGAAAATCCACAGAATCAACTAACTTGGGCTCATCGGAGCTCACAAAGACTGAACCAACAACCAGGGAGCCTGCATGGGACTTACAGAGGCATGTATATGACAGTTGTATAGTTTACTCTTTTTGTGACTCTCCTAACAATGGTAGCAGGGTCTGTATTTGACTCTTTTGCTGGCTTTTGGAACCCTATTTCTCATCCTGGGTTGCCTGGCCTGGAGGTACTTAGTGTTATTGCAACCTGATATGCCATGTTCTGTTGATATCCATTGGAAGCCTGGCCTTTTTTGAATAGAAATGGAAGAAAGATGATTAGGGGAATGGAGAGGAGGTAGGGTAAGGGGCTGGAAATAAAGGGGGAGGGGAAACTTCATAATGGATATAAAATAAATAAGTTCTAAAAAATTAAAAAATAACATTGCACACACATATTGCAAATTGGAATTAATAAAGTCTCATGTGCTTATTAAAGTACTAGAATCAAGTAAAGAAAAAGTTTCAATAAGGCATTACTGCCAGAAGAAAAAAACAAAAACAAAATCAAAACAAAACTCAGTCATTTTAGCAGCTTTGTATGGTACACATTTAGGCTAATCATTAGAGAAACTTACAGGAAACAGTAACTGCTTTCCCTGTGTTTTACTAAGTGAGTGTCATTCAAGTAAGTTCAACTTCTGAACCACACTGAGCCACCCTGACTCTACCTAGTTGTCACACTCAAGTCCATTGATTGCTTGGAAACCATAGGACTTGAGTAATATATTATATGTATAATTTATTCCAGCAGTATTTTACATAATGAAGTCAATAAAAAAGAAAACAAGCTTACTTAATTCTAACAGAAACCAAGTCTCAGCTGCTAGAAGTTCAGTTCAAGGAGACTCTCAAGGATCCTGAGATTTAATCCCTGCGTAGTGATGATGTAAGAGTTTCCAGCTGGGGACATGTGACCCCACTTTAGTATGCCAAGATTTCATTAGGACTTTATATGGAGACATGCAGAACTTACATGATGTACTGATCACAACACTCTGGTAAAAGTAGGCTTTGTTCATAAATCATACTGTTAGAATAAAACCTTGAACCAAGTGGTCCAAGGCTTCAACCAAACAAAATGTTCTTTATCTGAATAGGTGAAAGCCATATTACTTAATTCCTAAGTGATAAAATAATCCTGAACATATGTCTTCCTTGCAGTTAAATGGAAGTTTAACAGCCTGGATATGCTTCCTTGCAATATCCTCAATATTAAAAGAATATATATAAATTTTATAGTAGAAAATTACAGGTGCATCTACATATATAAAAACTACAGATGACTAGGCACTAATTATTAGAAACTTAACTGAGAATTACAAAAAGCAGTTAATGGGCACATTGTCTCTTCTAGAAAACATTAGTAAAGTAATTCAATATACTCTCTAAACAAATGAGAATAATTAAACAAATCTTTCCATAGTTGCAAAAAGATACCAAGCAAATTTCAAAACTCATTTAATTTATATCAACTTATAAATGTAAGAAAACTTTCTTAATCTAAGAATGAATAGCTTAATAAAATACACAGCAAGCATGATTTCAATGGTATTATTTTAGAGAGAGCATTTTCTTTTCCTGAGATAAAGAACAGATACTTGCTTAACTTTTGATTTGATTTACAACTGTAGAGAATATATAAAACACAAAGCAGAGTGATTACTAAATAAAGAATAGAAATAAGTTGTTCTAGACACAGGTATAAAAAAATATGCATAAAATTCATATGGATAAAATCACTTTGTAAGTTTGTTTGCTCAGTATAAAATATCACAATATATAAATTTAAATTTAATTAAGTTTAAAATGACAAAATGAAAAGATAAATGTGTGATAAAATTAAAATATGTATCTTGAATATCACATTTTCAAACTTGAGCATACATATTAGATATTTTCAGAAAACATAATAAAACAAACTAGGCATGGATAAAATTTAGTATAATCAAGGGAATGACACATACAGTTGAAAACATATCTTCCTGGGGACAGAGAATGAAGGTGGTTGCTGGTGAGTACTATTCAACAACACTAATATACAAACTCTTAAATTGATTTTTGATAAACTGGTGTTACCTGTGTAGTTTTGTTTGTTTGTTTGTTTGTTTGTTTGTTTGCTAGTCATCATTAACTACTTACCTGCTTTTAAAAAAAATAGGTAAACTAAGGGCATAAGTGGTTCAAATGTATTCTTATTTTTATTTTTTGTCTGCTTTCTTTTGTCCTATATTTATTTATATTGAGTGCAAACAATTTAAAAGATTCTTACTTTGCAAATTCACCTGTGAAATTCATGCCATACTGTATGCTCTTTAGTAGGTATTTACTTCCTATAATCTTTGTAATTTTGTTTTTCTGATCAGAACAGTCAATCAGTTATTTCTCTCTTTATTGTGATCAAAGTACCTGATGAAGCAACTTACACTAAGAAGGGTTTATTTTATCTCATGGTTAAGAAGATCAAATCCATTGTGTCAGGGAGGCTGAAGCAATTCCAAGCATGGCAACTGATGTGTGTGGTAACAGCTGTTCACATTGCGACTGAAGAGAAGGCAGAAAGACCAGACTAGACCTATAGTCATTAAGCCATTGCCTTAGTAACTCACTTCTACACATGAGACACTGTCACTGCAAGACTCTATAGCCTTTAAAACGGCATCACAAACTGGAAACAGAGTACATAAAACCAGATTTAATCAATCACATCCCTTTATTAGTACTATTTAAAAATAAAATTAAACAACTCATAATTTTAGACCCTTCCAAATTATATGTTTTGTAGATGCTGGTATTTCCTGATTTGCTTGATGAACTGGTGATTGAATATGGGGGCTCACAAATGCTAAACAAGTATTCGACCACTGAACCTGTGCCTCACTTTCAGTGTATGGAAAGACAGAGTGTCATTGTTATTGAGACCTATATTCTTCTATAAACATTAATCATGGTAGATTATTTTTAATTTTTGTCGTCCATCTTTAAGTTATATTTTGATAATAAATTTTGTACAAATACACTGGAGAGCTATAGAGACTTAAGGATACTTTATTTAGTTTGCTTATTCTCTCTATCATCTTCTTTGACCTTTAAAAGTTTTGGAGTGGTGAACCCAGTTTTCTGAAAATTACTAGATAATCATAAGACAGTTTGCCCTTCTTTTGGCCAGATCAGTATGGGATGTTTTATATACTGACTGGTGAAAACAGCTCAGAATGTTTTGGCCAAACAGTGCCAAGCTTTTAGATGGTAAGGTATGCAAGGCAAGTATAAATAAGTATGTTCTCTAGCAAGGAGAAAATACAAAAATGTTTTGATCAAATATGAGGAAAATAACGGTCAATAAAATAAAACTGTAGGCAACACTCCTTAAGGATAAAATATCTTAAAGAATAATTTAAAATTCCATTCTTATTCTTTGTTCCTCTGCTGTGCATTTTATATGATATTTTAAGAAGAACAATGCATGTGAAACTTGACTCTTTATTTTTGACAAAAAGAAACTAAAAATTAGAACATTAATATCATTAGTATTGATACATGCTGCCTTCCAGGGTCATGATGATTGGGGACTGCACGCAGAATAACCCAACCCATACCAGCTGACCATCCCATTCAGAATCTGCCAACATCCGAGTCCTGCCTATTATTCTTATGTTTGGTCTTTTCACAATGTCTCATATTTCCTGGATATTTTGTGTTAGGGATTTGTTTGATTTCAGATTTTCTTTGGTCAATGAATGTATTTCTCCTAGTGTACCTTCCATGCCTGAGATTTTTGTTTTGTTTTGTTTTTAGTTCGTTCTCTTCTGCTTCATCTATTTTGGGATGTTTAGATCTTGCTGGTGTGGACTCCCTAGACTATGGTGGTGTCATATTCATCTTTCTGTTGTTGACTGTGTTCTTATACTGTCATCTAGCCATCCCTTCTTCCAGTGTGTACTGGTGTGGTCTCTCCCTCTCCTAGTGAGTACCAGACCAAGGTTCTCTTCCAGTGGGTGCAAGCAGGTCCAATACTCCGACTGCTCTCCTTTTCCAATGGGTGGAGGCAGGACTTGGATGTTGGCAGGCCAGAAACAGGCTCATGTTTACCTCTTCCTATGGTTGGAAGTGGGACTAGGATGATGGCAGACTCTGGATGGGCTGGTCCACTGTGTCAGGGTCCCCTGAGTGCAGTAAGGCAGAATCTTATATACCATCCTAGCATGCATGTGTTCTGATCTGCTGACATTGTGTGGTCACCTCTCAGTGGCTAGGCATGATCTGTACTTATGACAATACCAGGCAAACTCTAGGTTAGCCCTTTTCGTGGCCTTGTATTTTGAACACTTAGACACTCGTACTCAAGTACACAGAGACACACTGAATTTAAAAATAATGAAAGTAAAATATTTTAAAACATAAGAGTGCAAACAAAAGACATATGTTAGGAACACATAATTTTTTCAATTTCTAGCATGATGATTTTTAGCAGTTTACCACACATGTCTTTTCATTTTCACTGTACTCAATTTTATAATCACAAAGAGATACATGAATACAATTAAATATATAAATATGAAAAATGTCAATAAAGTCCTCCCCATTTTTAATCCTAATTAATTAAATAATCTTAATTATCCAAGTTACATATATATATATATATGCCCATCCATTATTTATTATATACTCATAAAATGCATATAATCCTATATAACATATTTATTTTCAATGCTACTTTCTTTCTAATTAATAGATCAGAATTGGTCTCATGTTGGATATTAACTCATACTGTAATGCTTGCTCTACATATTATTATATTCGTTGTTTTAAATAACATTTATTCATTGATCTTTATATCTTTTCACACTATCTTATTATCTTATCTGTGTTAGAGGAAGTTGCTTCTTATGTGGCATTTGAATTGACAACACATTTATTGTGATTAAAACATGCCCTGATGTGATAAATACTTTCAGAGAGAATAAACTTATAATTTTGTCACACACCATACAAGAAATATCACATTAGTCAAGAGAAAATGAATTAAAAAAAGGAAAAGATATGCAAGGAAACATCAGTTTTCTGGTTGAAATGTCTTCTCTGTGAAGTAAGCATATAGGCCTCACCTCGCTCACAGGGAAACTGAGATGTAAAGAACTGAAGACTTTTAGCAGCACATCAGAAAAGCCAAGCTGGGCATACAAAACAGAGAATGTTCTGCTTCCTCAGTGAACAGCTCCTCCTTCCCAAGCCCTTTACTTCAAGAGCCTAGTAGGCAGTGGTGAAGGCTGGGCAGTGAGGGCCAAGAGCGTCTCTTCAAACAAAAACACATTAAAAAAATGGAAGAAAATGTTGCTATGCTTCTGTGGTCATAACACATACCATTTGCATAAAAGGAATATGAATGAGAAATTTCTTCAGCAGATTGTAAGATAAAAAGCAAAGAAGTTTGCTTTCTTCCCATTAAATCAGAAGGAAATTATTCATCTCCATGAATGCAAATGAGAGCTTTCCAAGTGGTGTGGTCATAACATGGTAATTAGATGCCTGAGTGCCAGCCAGATTCCTTCATTTCTCTAAATTATAATAATTACAATTGACCATTACTGATAATTACAGTGATCAGAGTCAAATTCCAATTTTTCATTCTCTTTTCTGTAATGAATGCATATCTTCCTTCCAATGAAACCTTCACATTTATACCTTGCCCAAATTCTTTCTGGCCATTGCCCCACTTCCGCACTAAGCGCTTTCTCTTTGTCTCCTCCTGTATCTGTATTTACTTCATGTAATGCTTGCTGTTTGGGTTTCTCCCAGGGTCTAATCAGGAGGTGTTGAGATATATAAGCAGCACATTAAGGTAAAATTAAAAGATTAAATATACAAATTGTCTCAAAAAAGATCCTATCTATTCTGAAGGAATGGAATTATTTTGTGTCCTTTTATTATTTCAGTAATTAAAGTGGAAGCCAGCAATCAGAGAGCCTCACAAATCACATGCAGAGAGCACACAAATTTGAACAGAAATGGCTGGCAAAAGCATCAATTTCCCACTAGTGCCATGTTTCTGTGCCTACATAAAGTGTCCACACTGGTGGCCTGCATGTTACATTTTGTTGTGACAATCAGGAAGATTCCCAGGAATCTTATTTTTAATCTTTTCAATTAATAAATTTCATTAACCAAGTGTCTTTCTTTAGAGTGAATATTCTGCTACATAAACCTACCCTTACATACTCATAGGCAGCCCTCAGCATTTATTTTTAATCTGTTTCTTTTTAGGGGTTTTTATTAGGAACAAGAATGTAGGGAATCACAGAGACTGTGTGGCAATCTACATAACAACTTTAATGCTTGGAAATTTGTCTTGTAATAGCAGCTATTAAAAAGGCATCAATAAGTGAGTGCTTATTAGCATATTTGTTTATTTTAAAGTCACAATTAACATCTATGTCTGTCTATAAATGTTGGTACAAACATATAATGAAAATGTATTCAGATGCTATAAAATAATGTAATCCCAAAACTCACATACGGATACTGACATGAGAAGGGCCAGGGCATTAAATTGCTCTTTAAGTAAAAATATATAACTCTTTTTTATATAGTATCTTTATTTAATGTATTTTGATCATATCTATCCACTACTACCTACCTCCAACTCTTCCTGGGGCCTGCACTTTCCCTCCCAATTTTATGTGGCTTTATTTAATTGTATTGATAGGCCCTTGGGGTCAATTCATGTTGTCCTTATGCACATGGGTATGGGACTATCCACTGAAGCATGGGAAAAATACACAAGGCTGTTACTCCCAAAAGAATAAATCTCCCTTCTTGAGCAGACATCACTGCCTATAGCTCTTCAGATAGAGATAGTGTCTTGGGCCTCTCTCCCACCAATGTTAATGTTAAGTATCTTGATCTTAACCAAATGTTAACAGGTTGACTTTATTTGTTTGTATGTTTGCTGTTTTTTGTTTTGTGACTGTTAAAATCACAGAGAAACTTGATATTGCCTATTTTACCTAAACAAACTATTCCTGATTTTAACCCTTGTATTTGTTGACATTTATCATCACAATTTAAGTCATGTGTTTCTTATTTTAGAGACATTCAGAAAGCAAGATATATTGCTATGTTGTGAATCTGAAATTTCCCCACAGGTTTATTTTGTGTAATTGGTTTTGCTACAGCTGGTAATACTATTTTGGGAGATCTCAACACTGCAAATGGGGGGAGGGGTGGTTAGCAAGGAATGAGATCACTGGGACAAAGGAATTTAAAATTGTATTTTCACTGGTTCCTTCCTGTCATCCACTGTAGGATCTATGGTCTGCTGTGATGTGAACAGGCTCTGCTCTGTGTTCCTGTCATCATGAAGGAGTTGCTCTTCTATGCATCATTATCAGGATGAACTGAAACCCTCAAGAACTATGATGCCAAAGCAAATCTTTCCCCCTTAAGTTGTTTAAGTCAGATATGTTGGTCATAGGAATGCAAAAACAATTAGTTGCATATAATGTATGTGTGAAACAGACTCAACTTGTGTGTACTGGTTGAATAAACCCCAATTGCTTCTCTTGTTCCTTGTTAATTGTGTGACTCTAGATTTAAAAGTTGAGCCTCTTGTGGTTTCAGTTTTCTCACCTACAAAATAAGATTCAAGATGCTTACTTATAAAATGTGTTAAAGAAGTTAAGAAAATATTGGACAAGGTAATAGTGAATGAATTAGTGTTACTAATATAGAAAAATGTCCTATACACAATAAGAATGTGAAGTGTTCTTTCCCTGTGTTCCCAAGATATTATTTTCTTCCAAGACTCAGATATTCAGTTCTCTTTATCACTCTCGAAATTCTCTTCAATGTTTGGGGTTATCATTTCCAAACATTAACTTTAAAAAATACGTTTATTCCAGGAGAGACTACCTGATGTTTTTCTGTTTAGAGAAGCATCAGTAAACTATTGTGACAAATTTAAAATATCCTATACTGGCATTCTCTATCATATGTAGCTAATAGCAATTGTGAATTCAAAGCATACATAAATAATATTTCAGGCCTGCGGATTTAGCTCAGTGGTAGTGTTCTTACCCAGTGTGTGAAAAATTGGGTTCAACCCTCAGGACTGTAATTATGAAAAAAAAAATAATGAGCAAATACCCAGGTTCCAAATATCATTTAGCTCTTCTACATTATCTCTAAAGCACAAGGTTACTAAGTCAGCTTTTTGTTTACTTCAATAGTTCAAAGTGAAATTCCAAGTATAAAGCTAACTGAGTCCATGGGAAATGTAAATAAAGACCTGCTGTATATAACTTGTAATGTAGCTTCAGAGAATATTACAAACCTTTGTTTTATATATTAAATAGTATTTGAGCTTGAGGAATAGACTCAATATCTCAACAATGCAATACCTATAAAACTTATTATGCTTATTAAAATGAGCTTTAATTCATTATGCAAAATTTATTCTTCTTGCATCAGAGAAATTACATTGCACAAATAAATTACTTGTGGTGTCTAGACTTGATCTTGAGTTAGGAATATTTTGAAATATGATGTTAAATGAAGTAAATTCCCTTTGCTAAAGAAAACTTACTACTTCTCAATTAACTAATTATGAAATGTTATCTTTCCATCCTTCTCCAATTGCCACTCCTCAGCATCACTGTAAGAATTAGCATATATAAAATCTCTAGAATAAATTAGCAAGTTAGAGACCAAGGAGGTATCTCCTACCCCTAGCATAAATTACTCTGCTGGTAGATTTCCCAACTCCTCAGAAAACACCAGTATCCTTCTCAAGACCTTCAACTGACAAGATAAGTTTCCATATTATACTATGTAAGCTTCTTTACTCAAAAAGTAAGGGTTTAAATGTTAAGTTCATCTCTAAAATACTTTCTCACAAACACAGATTTTTTCCCTTAAATATCTTGATACTATGGATAGAGAAATTTCATGTTTAAAATTAACCATGCAAGAATTCCAAGTATTTCACAGAGAAAAAAAATTTGGTCAAATAATGAGACTATAGTATTCTGTTACAGCAACATAAATGGATTAAAGTCATCGACTTAAAATTAAGCCATGATTGTAGCTTGATCATAAATCAAATTTTAATTTTCTCACAATTCTCTACACTAATAGACCTAAGGTGAAAAGTGCGTCATTCAATATCCAGCCATAGGCTGTCTATAAATAAGGCAGAAGGCAGAAAAGCAAGATACAGCATAAAGCTCCTTGTATAAAGTTTCTTAAATTCTATTCACAAGAGAGAATCCCATGATATAATTGCCTGTTAGAGGCTTCCCTTTTCAATACCATCACTTTGGTTCCACCTAAATGTTTAAAGGGCATATCTATGCACAACAAATTCCCCTAAAAATAACTGACTAAAGCTCATTGAGATTTTCAATAATTCTATTATAAATAAATGGAAATTTCCCTCTCCCCTATGTTTTTGGAGGGAAAAAGAAATTAACACAGGAAATAGCTTGACATAAAAACTTAAATTAAGTTGTCATGAGATCAGCAGAACAGACTGTGACAAAATGGTCAGCATTTTAAATACTATTGACAAATTAGAAGACAGTCTTCTTCAGGATCTTTGATAAAAAATGACATTTGAGGTAGTTTTTTAAGTCAGGAGGAATTTGATAACAAGAATGCTTTCATGTCTTTGATGCTGGACAATGCCTGATGTTTTTTTAAGCTCCTAGAAGCTATGTTAGGACTAGTTAATCTTCGCCAACAATTGACTAGGGTGTTTTGTTGTTTGGTTTTTCATTCATGAGAGGTATGTTTTCACTATGCTTTGGTTCTCACCTCAAACACTGACCACCGGAATGATATTATTTTCTTTCCACTGCAGAATCTCATTATCACTGAAATTATATAGTCTTTAAGTTGGATAGGTGGTATATGATATGGGAGAGTGACAGAGTAGCAAAGATAGAATACTAAGTACTCAAAATGTATAGCATCAAATTCCAGGTCTAGTCTATGGCAGGGAACATGGGTATTCATGCTTAAGAGAAGACAAAGAGACTATCAGACTTTTTAATTCCATTTATTTTCCTGATCATAACTGGCAGAGAAAATGCCAAAACAACAATAACACCAGAATTTGTCTTGGAATAATGCTAAAGCCGAAGAATTAATTTGTTTAGTATTCCTAAAAGTGGATACATATATCAGTCATTCACTGGTGTTTCCTTTACATATTAAGAACACTTGGTTTAAAGTACTCAAAGAATTAAAAAGATGTCAAGGAAGAAGGCAACATCCTTCTTTGGTACTTTAAACCTGTTGTTTGTGTTTCATTGAGTTGTTTCTTAATTTGTTCAGCTATCTTTCCTGAAAACCATAGGTGTACTTATTTGAAATCTGAAACAGGATTATGAATCAAAACACATATTCAAAATTACTTTGAGAAATTTTTTGGTGACATAAAATTGAGGTAGGGGGAAACCAGTGTAAGCAATGATTTCTACCATATCATAAAACATGACAATTTATTAGAATACAAAGTATCACTAAAACCCAAATTGAAATGTGTTGTCTCTTAAAAGAATCACTTAATATTTATCTAATTATAATAAGTATATGAAAGAAATAAAATGAATATCAAGGTAACAATATCAAGGTATCTTTGATCAGATACCATTTTCCTGCTGTTACTATCAGAAAATATGTTAGGGACATGATCTTCTAGTAGATGCATAAATATTGGTCAACTACTTAAAACTCTGTTCTGTGTTTGTATGCATTATTTGCTTCTATATTTTTCTATAATCATGTATACTTGTCAAGTGAATAAAAACAAATATTGCAGGAAGAAAATGAATAAAATAAAATCTTTGCAGCTAAATAATATCAGCTCAATATATTAACACTGACTGCTGTTGTAAAGCTATGTTTTCTGAATAGAAACATTCCTTCCTGTAGGAAGGAGTTTCATATGACTTAGAAAGCAAGTGAAACTTTCAATCTCAGGAAACTCAAAAAGTCACAGGATAGAAAAAGGCACTATTTCTCCAAGGTTATACAAGCAGTAACAATTGTAAAAAGAAGACTCTACAACCAGCTTCACTGTCTGCAAGTATTCAGGAAGTTCCAGGAATATATCAAATTTAAATTACCATCCATGCTGAAGTAGGATTTCCCATGGTACACTTGCCTTTTGAATCACTCATGCTCCTTTAAATAATCAGTTATTGTGTTTTTGCAGTCATCTTAACCATATAAACTGGATCACTATGTCAGACATTGAAAACCACATTGTTTTTTCTTTTTTTTTTTTTTTTTTTTTTTGGCTGTCACTACTACACTATTCAGGATGAATAGAAATTTGTTTACATTTCCCAGGACAAATCAATGTCAAACCAACATAACTAATGTCCAACAAAGGTCAATGGAAGCAAAGCAAAGCTCATTTGACATGGAGGGATTGAATCAATCCAAGAATAAGTGTTGGCGTACTTAATTAAGAATGATTAGCATAAGGAGGAAGTGTCTTCAGGGTCAATCCTGATATGGCTACCTTTCATGTAGTCTGGAATGGAAAGGTGTGCCTTATTACTATAGTGGTGGTTGTATATCCTCTTATGGCTATTAAAATCCCTAATAGTAGCAACTGTGTGGTGGATTTGTAGTCAGGAAGTAATATTAATTGAATGATTTTTGTCATAAGACATGCAAAAGAAACAAATCATATGCTCAGAAATAACATGCCCATCTAATAAAAGAAATTACAAGTTTAAAAACAAAGGCATGTGTACTTCCCCAACTGGATGGATTACATCCTCAAACTCTGAGCCAAAACAAACTCCTCCAGCTTTAAGATACTCTCATTGGGTATCCTTTTCACAGCAACTAGTAATGTGACCAATGCACAAGTAATTATAGCATTAAAACATTCATGTTTAAAATAAAAAATTGGCATGTGTATGCTATCATATATATTATCTTGACATCTATACTAATTGACAGAGAAAATAGAAAAAACAAATGACAAAATCGAGACAAAGAGGGCAAAAAGTATACCTTGGAAAAAGAAAGCAATAAAGAAGGAAGGAAAGAAAAAAACAAGAAACAGAACAAAACCCAGGAATTTAAGATTAGAAATAAGATTTGCACTGAAATTGATAAAGAAAATCTAGATTCAAATTGGAATAAAGGGATGAGTGTCCTTAGGGCAAGGATCCCATGTACGTAAGCTTCAGATTGGTAAAAAAAAAAAAAAAAAAAAAAAAAAAAAACCTGAGAAATTTTCTGCTCCTAAAAAGCAACAACAGAGGAAAACTGCAAATATAGGTATCCAGGCTCTTCTGCAAACAGGCTGGCAAACTAAACTTTCTAGCTTTAGAATCATGACAAGTACACAGCTAAAGTAGTAATGGATTTTTTTCTCCAGTTGTGGAGAGCCATTGAGGCAGGCATGTGTCAGGGAAGTCACCACATGGAGACTTTGAGAGGCCATTGCCATAAAACTGAAAGTAAAGCCTGCATTCCTGAAGTCCCCAAGATGTTGGAGATGTTGGTGCCATGAGACAACTGCCAAGGAGATATTAAGTGGAAGCAGCATGTAAGTGAGAAAAGTTCTCTAGGCAGCAAAGCAGGAGGGGAAGAGCCATCTAAGCCCTCTAACATCAGTCATGGAATTATAGGACACAGAGTTTTCCCTGCTGATCTTTGGTCTTGCTTTGGTTCAGCATATCTTTACTATGCCTCCATTCTTCCCTTCTAGAATGTCAATGGATATCCTGTGCCACTGTGTGTTGGAAGTCTGTAAGTTACTATTAAGCTACAGCCTTGATTATCAGAAGTGATTTTGGGTCTTTAAAGTTTGTTAAGACTATGGGAAATTATACGGATTTTAGAAATGATTGAATATATTTTGCTTTATGATATGGTCAAAGGACTATGGGGGCCACAGAGTGAAATCAAGAAACTTGAATGAGCCTATAGACCCATATGTTTGAATACATGATGTCCAGTAGGTGTAACTGTTTGGAAGAATTAGCAACTATGTCCTTAGATGAGACATATCTCTAAGAATGGACTTTATTTCAAAAAACTCTTGAAGTTGTCTGTCTGTCTGTCTGTCTGTCTGTCTCTCTGCCTCTCATTTCAACTTGCTACCCAAGATGTAAGCTCTCAGCTGTTCTTGCCACCATGCCTTTGTTTCACCATCATGGACTCTATACCTCTGAAACTCTAACTCCAAAATTAAATATTTTCTTTTATACATTGCCATGATCATAGTGTCTTAACTCCGCAATAGAACAGTAACAAAGGCAACAATTAACATTGTTAATTGTTAACATAGGACCCAAAGGAAGAATGTGGTAAAGAGGAGGAAGGAAGTGTAGTACAAGTAGTAGAAAGAAAAAAAACACGTCTATAATAAAGACAAGAAAATATTCACCTGTAATTGGGGGCCTTAATAAAGCCCAAGAACAGAAAACTATTGGTAATCATTGAATATGCTCCACTGGAACTGTTTGAATTGGGAGAAATGTTGTAAACGAGGCAATGAAAGAAATATTCATAGGCTTACTAGGTATATTGAGTAACACAAGAGTGGATTGTATTAGTTCGGGTACCATAAAAGTGCAAACAAAATGAGCAATGCCACTATCGGTCTTTCCCCGAAAAACCACTTTACAAACTGATGCGAAGGAGATTAGTCTCTGATAGGCTGACTTATATTATTCATTACAGACACTTGTTTATCACAGTCTAAAGTCTTCATGACCATCAGGAATGAAGTGGAGAAAACACGGTTATAAATGAGGGAACTTGGTATGAGAGAGGCAGTGATGTCCAATCCATAAGTCAGAAGGGAGTTCACAGTAAGAGGTTGTTTCACCAGGAACCTTAGGACTGGTGCCAGATTTTAGTGTCTTTGCTCATTTCCATAATTGTGAGGAAAGACTTTTGTAAATATGAATAATTTAGGAAAATTTACAAATCAGGGATATAAGAACCACTCAAGAAGAGATGAAATAAAGTAAGCTAAGACATCATTTTAGCTTATACAGAGGCAAATACAAAAGGATCTATGTTAAGCCAGAATTTCTAGGAGAAAAAATAACAGAAAGATAATACTATCTAATACTATGATAGTGAGCTTCTGGAATGCCTAAAATCCTTAGTTGCTGTTCAAAGAACTCATAAATGATAACCCAATACAGGTAGTAAAAAAAGAAAATTAAGCTTACTCTAAGGGTAGGCAGTTATGACAGTTTAAATTGTTTGTTCAGCCTGGGTTCCTAGCTTCTGAGCCATTCGCCAACAATATAAACTCTGATTTTATAACTTGTCCAAATCTGTGACCTGGCTTCACCAAGAGACATATTGAGTCATTATCCAACCCTACTTACCCTGGGCCTGTACTGGGCTAAGAAGGATAAGTCATGGGGATATGGATTTTAAACTGTAGGTGGGTAATATCTCCCATCATGCCACTGTTATGAGTAGGTTTTTCCCCTGCCACTGGTCTGGTCCCACTGCCACGTCAGCCCCCAATAACACACAGAGACTTTGTATTTGATACAATGCAGTTGGCCAGGTCCTAGCTTCTTCTCGGCTAGCTCTTTCTTAATGATTAACCCATTTCTATTAATCTAAGTATTTCCACGTGGCTCATCTTACCAGGGAGCGGCGGGTGTTCCACCTGTCAGGGCTCTCCATATTCTCCTAACTACTTCCTCTTTCCTCTTTGTCTCCTAGCCCCGCCTATCTTGCTTTCCCATTGGCCAACAGGGCTTTATTTATTTCACCAGTAAGAGAAACATATTTACAGAATAACATCTCCCATCATCTCCTCTTTTCTGTCTAAAATAAAAGAAGGGTTTTAACCTTAACATAGCAAAATATACCATACAACAGTTATCAAATAAGAATCACAGTAAACAATATTTAGTCCATTAACATGTTGTAAGATTTAAATATCATCTATCCTATCTTTGTGAGTCTAAAGTCCTATATGTAATTTATCTTTAATCCTAAGTAAGGAAAACTATAACCATAACTATCTGTCTTCAACTCCTTCAAAGACCACAGAAGGATAATATATAAACTGTAGAAATGACAGAGACAACTCATTGCCTGCTCAGTCACCCGAAGTTCTTCTGTAATGTTCCATCTTCAGCCTATAGGCCACAGTGTGTCTGGCAGACCCTTTCATGAAGCAGGAATCCTGTAGCAATATCCATCTTGTATCAGCAGTCACTTTCCTGTGGGACCTGCATGTCCAGTTTATACAGCATAAAGTCTAACAATCCAAACAAGAGCATTATCTTGTCCATATTGCCAGTCCTGCCATATTGAAAGCAAACTTTGTAATGAGTTTCTTTAAGGTCCATCTTCCTTTCTGATGCAGGTGGTGTTGCCATGTCTCACTGTCAAGAAAAAATGCTAAACCATTTTAAATGCCATATTCTGTAGGTCTTTGAAAGGTTTGAAGAATGCCTATTCATTTTAAATAAAGCTCTGCATATCTAGAAATTTTAACTAACTTAATTCTAAGTTTTAACTATCATAGGTAATTTTCTATAATCTGTACTAAATTTTACATTACATTTTTCAATGAGCTGTATAAACATAATACCTAAACAAGAGGAGAAATATACATATCACAAAATTTGTATTTGTATTATAAATTTGTATCAATAAATGAAAATCCATTCCAAAACAAAGTATTCATAGGTGGGTAATGTCTCCCATCCATGCCACTGTACCTAACATTGCCATCTTTTTAAAATATGTAAGTAGTGAAATAATTTTTTGCTATGTATTGGATCTTGATAATTTTTTTTAGTATCCTCTTAACTATTCAACACCAAGTGGCAATTGCATGAAGTGGAGCTTAGTATATTTTCAGAGTTATTAAAGCTATCTATAATAGGATATCTTTATATAAATCCTAACTCTTTAATACCCTACAGATTATCAAAGTATGAATAACAGTATATAATAACAGGAAAAGCAGCAGCTATAGAATTTAAAAGAAGTTATGTTGCATAAATGGATGCTTCCAGAATCCATAAAGTTGGTCAGGGAGACCCCTGCTTTCCCACAGATCATAACTGTTTTTTCCTATGACTATGGGTGACATTTTAGAACTATAAGAGTTCATTCTATTGCTGAAGACACTATCAAGCTTAAACTGAGTGGGAAGCTCCCTTCCTAATGACTGACTTTCATAGTTTAGGAAAGGATTAAGGAGGATGTGTTGAGCTAGAATTGTCACCAATTATTCTTGTTAGAGACTCTGTGTACTATACCACCAACACAACACAAAAGATGCGGCTGCTGGTACAACAATGGCACACTGTTATTGATATAACAGATGTTTTTCAATTAGATTTAAGGAATTTTCACAGCAGGGATCTCACTCAGATTTTAAACCAGGACAAGTTTTGTGGCTGAATATACAACAGATCTCATTGGGGAAGTCAGTACTATTGTTTTGGTAATTTAATGGTTTGTGATTGCTAAAATAGCTTCTAAACATTTATAGGTTCTCAGCCTCAGTCATGGTGGAAATTTTCTTTTAAGATGTGGGTAGTGGTTGCTTCAGAGACTGAATCAGTTAAAAAAAAAAAAAAAAAAAAAAAAAAAGTAAATTTTGCTGTATCGTTAAGGCTCAGCTTTTAAATGTAAGGAAAACACAGAATTTATATATCACTCTCTCTAAGCTCAGAGTGAATCATCAATGTTCCTATAAGTAACCCCTCATCACATCTATACTCTTGAAAATAATCAAATAAATGTCCTGCTTCAATAACCTTGACATGGTTGACTAGTTTCTTTGGCATGTTGTAGTGCCCTCTTCCAAATGAATATCCACAGGAAAATTTACAAAATAACTATGTATATTCTAATACTTTATAAGAGGAACTTTGAAGATCATGACCAGAAAGAAGTAGTTACAAAACTCAATCATACGGTGATTTAAGTGATTCTCATATACTGTGCATTGTAATAGAAGTGATGAATACTATAATTACCCAGGTAACCAAAGTTCTCACATCATTTGTTTTACTTAACAATAACCAAGGAAATTAGTATAGCATCAGAACTGGAGAATAGGAAGGACAAATAATATTTGGATCACCCGGGAGAGTCTTATTAGTAAATTAGAAAATTAAAACTAGAATAAATTAAAACTGGATTGACAAGAGATTCCTAGCATGAGACAATCTTGGAACAGAGCATCTTGGTATAAAGTGAACACATAGCCTTAAACTTACCAGAATGTGCCTTATTTCAATCCAAATTAGACAGACAAAAATATCCCTGTAGTAGACACAACTCATTGTGAAATTATCCCCAACTTGGAGTCCAGCATGGATCTTGAGTAGTAATATTGATTAAGAGAACACTAACTTGATAGGCACCACCTTTGTTGATAACATTCTACTCAGTTCTTTGAGAGCTTATGGGCTGTCTTTGAATTGTAGCTCTTAAAATAGTGTCTTTGTAAAAAGTATGCAGAGATGAATATCAGCACTTGGCATGCCATCTGCACAGAGCTAATTATATACACTTTGTTATTTGTCACTATAAGATATTTCAGAATGAAATGTGAGAACCATCTGCCAACAACTTTATTCACATTTCTTGGATCATCAGCAAGAAACCTCATATTTTTTTTATCCCCCCAGGAAACATATTGTAATGTGCATGAGGTGGGTGGAACAAATTTCCTAAAAATGGCTTTGACATGCACAAGAAAATAGGAGGTATTTTTTTGGTCAAATGTCCTAGAATCATTTGTATACATTACTCTGCCATGTGTCATTGATACAGTGTTATACAAACTAAACCTAACTTCCCAAGTGTCAGACAGACGCCAGTGTTTTCGGCATCATTAATATGATTGTTGAGTAAGGGAGAACAAAGAATCCATGAGCTTAAAATAAGTTGCAGTTTGCCATTTGATTATGTAAATATCTGGTTGCATGATCCCCCAATTCTCCTAATCACATTCTGTGCACAAAGGCAAAAAACATCTTTTGTATTTTGAAAAGCAGGTGCACCATTATTTCTGCAAAGAAAAAGTCATTTGCAGTGATCTTTTTCAGAGAGATGATAGAGCAATTATAGACAAACATGCTAATTTTGTTTCACACTCTGACCATATTCAATTGTTAAATAGATAGGCATTTTTTTCTCTTTGATAAGAGAAAATAAGCTGCAGACAAAGATAAGGAGGTTGGATAGTTCATATTGTTGCCAGTGGGCATCAATGTAGAACACCTTGTTAAAGCATTTTCCAGAATATTTGCTCTGACCCAGTACTTAACAAAATTTCCAGGAATTTTAATTAAAGTTCTACAATGAAAGGTATGGGCACCCATACTAAGATACAGAGACTCAATATTCTTTGTGGTACATATTACTTGTTATTCTAATTTATATTCTAACAGTCTACTCAGAAAGTCAAGTCATCATCAGAGAGGCTTCATCCAGCAACTGATGGAAGCAGATGGAGAGAACCACAGTTAAACATTATGAGGTCTACCTCAGAAGAGAGGGAAGAGGCAGAGGGGCCAAGGGCACTACAAGTACTTTGTCCACATA
Organism: Cricetiscus sungorus; assembly: GCA_030556225.1. Lineage (NCBI taxonomy): Eukaryota > Metazoa > Chordata > Mammalia > Rodentia > Cricetidae > Cricetiscus > Cricetiscus sungorus. The sequence goes on from JANBXA010000600.1 coordinate 40,291,591, forward strand.
CTCAAATAACTAGGGTTCATAGGAGCTTACAGAAACTGAAAGAAACATAAAGGAGGCTTACATGAGTGTGTGCTATGTTCTCTGATTTTATGTCATTGTGGTGTAGCTTGATGTTCTTATAGGACTACAAGGTGTTGTAGGGATGTCTCTGTCTCCTCTTTTGCCTGTTCTTAGGATGCTTGCTCTCCTACTAAGTTGCTACTTTTGGCCTTGATATGAGAGTTTGTGCTTAGTCTTATTGTAACATATTGTTCTATTGCTATTCCTGGGAGGCCTGATCTTTTCCAAAGGAAAATGGAGAGGGGGTGAATCTGGTGGCTAGGAGAAATGGAAGTGGACTTGGAGGAGTGGAGGAGAAGAAACTGTGGTAGGCATGTATTTTATTGGAAAAGAACAAAAAAAACTGATTAGAACTCAGATGATTCTAGAAGTTATGAAAATTAAGGTAATACTATTGCTCTAACACTTGTACTTGAGTATGTTTTGCATTTGAATACTATATTTAGTACAAGAGTGATTGTCAATACCTAGGCCCTGAAAAGTATCCAAAATTGAAATGATCATTATTACAAATATAGGTAAATTCTATTTCTGAAATTAAAATTTTAGTAACAATTTTGACCTTAGTTTATATACTTAAAGTTTTTACACTTACACTATATAGATGCCCCCTTATGTGTATACAGAAACATAAGTTAGTATTTATATTTATATCTGTATTTGAATTGTTTGACAAATAATCTCTAAGAAAATATAATATTTTATATAATTCAAAATTATTGGTATCTCACATTTTAATATAATCCTTACTTAAATTATTTGGGAGATATTTAAGCATATTGTATAGTTGTTTTCTAACTAATACTTTATTAGAGCTACTTATGAACCATTGGGATAGAAACTGTAAATGAATTATAGTCAAATACAAGAACATCAATCCCTGATAATGAGATGGATAAACATACTTTCTTAGGAGTAGTTTTTCTGCCAGCCGGTCTGGTGCACCTCCACATCAGCCCCAATTAACACACAGAGACACTGTGTTAGATAAAATGCTGATGTCCAGTTACTAGAATTTCTTATTGGCTAGCTCTGTCTTAAATGTTAACCCATTTCTATTAATCTAAGTATTTCTGCATGGTCTCATCTTACCAGAGAGAGGCCCCGGCATTCTTCTCTCTCTGTCCCCCATCTTGAATCTCCTCCCTACTACTTCCAGAATTGTCCTGGTCTCCTAGTCCCACCTATCTTGCTTTCCTATTGGCCAACAGTGCTTTATTCATTAATAGATAAGAGAAACATATTTACAGAATGACCTCTCCCATCAATACTTAGCTAACAATTCATTCTTCACTGCATTGAAACAGAAAAAGATTCCCTATGCTGAGATATAGAAAGATGGTTCAACATCACTTGAATAGAAGCTTCAAGTCATACACCATTGTTTTCCATCTACAGCTGCTTCTTCATGAAGCCCATGCATTATTTAAGCAACAAAATTGCATACCTTTTTTTATGTATGATGTAAACAGAAAACTAGCCCAAACTGGGCTAAATTACTTTGGAAAATAAGACTAAGTTATGGGAATACATTTACTAAAAGCAATGTTAATGCAAATGTATAGACTCGGATTTTCTCAAAATATAAGACCAAACCACAGAGCGTGGGCTGAAATAATACACTACAACTGACTAATTGTATGAATGATAACATATTGTTTAATTTCTGTGTGTCTTGATTCCTTAGCTGTAAACTGCATATAGGTTTTAACGCCACTGAAATGTATTAATAAATTTCAGAAATAAGAGACTAAAGGATTATTAATCACAGCATCAGATCCCAAAGAAAGGTAATGAAATTAAGGTTGTAATGTCAAAATACTAGTGTGAATTAGCAGTGTTATAAAAATGTCAAAACACATCATGAACGGAATTAAGAAAATCAGTATATTAACACTGAGAAGTGGGGCTAAATTTTGACACCTCTGACCATACACTTGTATGTCCAACCTTATGATTTTACATTGCTGTAAAGTGGAGTGCAATCAAAATCTTCCAATAAAACAAGCAAGTAGCAACAAACACCATCCGACTCTAAGATGAAAGATTTGTAGCAATACACCCGAGACTCCTGTCAAACAAAAACTATTTTTTAAAAATACTAATCATTATTATTTTTTCCTAAAGTGCATTTTTTCACAACTAAGAAAATATAGATGAGATGAAATCATTTATTTTTATGTAAACTAGGCATCTGATGAGAAGCTATGAGGAAAATCTATTAATTGCCTGACCGGGCACAAGAAACAATGAACTTGATTTAACTAGACCATTGCAATTTTCAACATGCCTGATTATTATTGCCTTGCCAAATCTGTCAAATGAAAAAGAAGTAGTCCTTGCTTGTCACTATTTTCTATAACCTAAAAACAGTTGCAGTGGTGTTCAAAGATAAAAAACAAACACATAAGAAACTGGGCATGAACAATGAGCATTTATAATGCAACCACTTCTGAAAATGATTCTAACTGAAACAGTACTAAAATATTTTCTTAATACAAAATCATCTTGGTATTATGAGAAAAAGGATCTCAAAAATATTGGTGCTTAATATTAAAAATATAGCATAAATACTGGCCTTTTATATAAAAGAGAGACCAATCTTTAGAATATTCGGAAACATGTAATAAAATAAACATATGGTAACATCAAAGAGGTACACGATTCCCAGCTGCAAGTGATGTTTTTATGGGAAGTCAGGGAGGATTCTTTAGCAATAATGTGTGAAAATTCCTGGATGTGTATCATTTGGGTATATGCCTAAGAGTGGAATTATATAGCAGCATTATTTGTAATAGCAAGAACCTGTAAGCAACCTAGATGTTCCCCTTCTGATGAATAAAGTAGATGTCATACATTAACACAATGGAATAATACTCAGCAGTGGGAGTGGGGGGGGGGAGACCAAAACACAATGGAATCTTAAAATTCGCAGGCAAATAGATGGAACTCGAAGAAACCAGCCTCAATGAGGTAACCCAGTCACAAAAAGAAGAACATGGTATGTACTACTCATATAGGGATTTTAGACAGGGCAAATGATCATCAGCCTCTAATTCCCACAGCCAGAGAAACTAGGATACAAGGAAGAACCTAAGAGATTCATACAAGATCCTTCACAGAAGGGGAAAGGAACAAGATCTCCTGAGTATATTGGGAGTGGGACTGGGGTAGTGAGAGGAGAGGGAGTTAGGAGAAAGAGAAGGGGAGGAGAGGAGAACATGTGGGACCAGGAAGATTGAGCCAGGAAACAAATAGTCGAGAGCCAAAAAAATAAAAGAAAAAAAGAAAATAGAGGGAGGCATTATAGAGAAAACTGACTCTAGAGAAATGTCCAGAGACCTACAAGGATGATGCCAATTAACAATGTGAGCAACAATTGAGAGGCTATCTTAAATGTCCTTCCCTGATAATGGGATTGATAACTAACTTATATGCCATTATAGAGCCCTCATCTAGTAGCTGAAAGAAACAGAAGCAGACACCCACAGCTAAACCCTTAGCTGAACTCCTGGAATCCAGTTTCAGATAGGGAGGAGTGATAAGCAAAGCTGTTAAGACCAGGCTACAGAAACCCACAGAGACAGCTGACCTGAACAAGGCAAAGCTCATGGACCTCCAGACTGATAGCTGGGAAACCAGCATTATACCAACTCAGACCCCATGAAGGTAGGTTTCAGTTAGAAGGCCTAGACAATCTAAGGGACCTCTGACAGTTGAACCACACTGTAGTATTCCTGGTGCACAAAACGACTTTGGGAACACATTCCCCATGGAGAGATACTCCCTTAGCCCAAAGGCAGGAGGGAGGGTCTAGACCCTACTCCAAATTACTTGATATATTTTGACAATCCCTCCTGAAATGTATCACCCTCCTTGTTGAGTGGGGGTGTGTGGGATGAGAGGGGAGAGAGAGGGAACTGGGATTGATATTTAAAATGAGAAAAAATTATATATATGTATATTTATACATACATACATATATATACATCTATATACATGTATGTATATATGTATATATTTATATGAAAATTTCAGCAAAGTTCTGAGGTATTAAAACTATAAAAATAGTCAAATCCCAGTCTTCAAATTAAGAAAGCTACTAGTCAACCCACTAATCTAATATCTACAAACTGGCTCAAGAAATTATTTAATATGAAATTCTGTTCCCCTTCAAATAGGACATAATAGTCTACATGAGCCACCAGAGAGAAATGGTTCATGCAAAATTAAATTTGCTTCTTTTGTAAAAGGCCCATAAAGATTTTCAAGCCAGATTACATTACACACAATATATTGCAGTATCACTTTAGTTCCACTTAATTTAATATTTTCATCAATGACCATTATTTGTTGACAATTATGGTAACTAATTCAGGAGATAATATTATCAAGAGCATACATAATATCAAAAGAATCTAAACATAAAGTTGACCATGCCTAAAAGTAAGGTCTGTTTGCATCAAGTTACAGAATAGTTGATCATGCATGCATGTGCCTTTGAAAATGATTGGAGGTAATTGGGGATGAAGGTTGCTATATGTGTGATATATGGAAATGTGTGTTTAGATGATTCATAGCTTCTTACATGACATATAATAAGGTGACTCCTTCAATATAAAACTAGGAATTAAATTCTATAAAATATTCAAAGATTTCTATTTGGTTAAAAGAATAATTTTATCTTCATGAGAAACCCATTGAAAGGCATTCTAAATTCTCAAAAACATTAAAAATGGAGGCTCAGAATTCAGTCAGTAAGTTCATTGCTATTTGGCCAACAAGAAATTAGGTCATGAACTAAAGTCATTCCCACATCAACATCCGTATTTTTCCCACTATGATATACAACTAGAAACATTGAGCAACAGCGGATAAAAATCTTCTCCAATGACATGGTCTCAATATAATCTTCCCCTTGGATATAATTTAAAGAAATATTGGTGCTTCTTCTATAACTCAAACAAAAATTACTTCTTGAGTACCCTTAAATGTTTTAATAATAAATTATAGGACAAGCAATTATTACAACCTTGAAATAATGATAGGTTGCATTATAGAATATCTCAATATTAGGTCAATGAAAACACAGAATCTTTCCATTAGACCAGTATTAGATTTTCTAAAATAAATCTACTAAGATTGTGGTAACTAAAAAAATTACACACAGACAAATGGCAACACAACAAACAAAAAATATGACTTTGGGTGCTTGTCTTGCAATGAATAACTAAGTAATTGAGATGAATCCTCCTTCAGAAAATGATAAACATTCAGAAATATAGGGAAGAAAGCACACAATCCCCTTTACAGGAAGAAAAGATCATTCAAGGCTTACATTATTCCTACAAACAACCCTAAAAACATAATATGCAGCAAATATGCAAATAAGACAGCATGAAAGAAATAGCTACTAAAGAAATAGCTACTAAAATGAATACTATTAAATTTAAAGAGATTGCATATATTAAAGTAGTCAGACTTAGTATTTAAATAACCTCTTCCACTAAAGAATTTAAACCAATGAAAAATATAAACATTTTGAGATTATAATTTATAACATTTATCTCTTCCTTTTCCTCCCTCCAAACACTTTCATGTACCTTGTACTTCCCATTTTTAAATAAGTGACCTCTTTTCTCATTGATTGTTATCACACTCATATATATATTTTATAATTATTCATATATATGTATATATATATATATGTATTTCCAGTATAATATCAACTAAAATAAAACCTGATCAGTCTGTACAATTTAACTTTTAGGCATGGTTTTAGGACTGACAACTTGGCAGGTTTTTAAATGAACACAAATTTTAAGGGAATTTAAAAAGAAATAGTCAGCTTAGAGAGATGGCTCAGGGGTTAAGAGCACTGCCTATTCTTCCAGAGAATGAGAGTTCAATTCCCAGCAACCACATGGTAGGTAGCTTACACCCATCTGTAATACAATCTGGCAAATAAATAAATATTTTTTAAAAAATAAAAATAGTCAGATGTTTACAGTTGAACTCAGATGTGTTTAACAATAATTTTGCAAGAAAAAAGAGAGCTTTACAGTGTCCCTTTGCTCTTCCCAGACAGAAATCAAGAACTGATGAGGAATAGCATGTCTAGTGTTTTTTGCTAGGCCCTTGAGTAACAAAAGACTGAGCTTTGCAATGCCAACCCAGACACAAACATTTCTAACTTATTCTCAGTAATTTGATTAGTTATGATTTTCTGCACTCACCATCATGCACTGCACACAAAAAATTCTTTGATGAAGTATGAGAGATCCACCAATCTCTGAGTATAGAGATAACAATCTGTGTGGCAGATCAATACTGTATTCATTTAAGGGAAAGGGGTTTCAAAACTGGACCTGTTACCTACCCAACCACAGATTATTTGCCATATTTTCAACCTTGTAAGTGTGCCTTCAGTCTAATTAGAAAGTTGTGCATTGCTCTTGATCTCTTGAGGTCTGTTGGAGACATAGAGATACCACCTTGATCTTCTCTGCAGCTGTAGAGCCTCTCCTGGGATCCCAACCCTTAAATCAGAGACTTCCATTAAAGACTGGACTCAACTTTTGTGAGCAGCTTTAGGAGAGATAGGTTTAGGAATATAGTTAGGACCTTGAAGTGTGAACACAATCCTCAGCATAATAAAATACAATATTTGTTAATACAATATAATCTATATACACCTACCTTCCTGCTTGTTTTCCACATTTGTCTTATCAAATAAAATAATATAGCAGTATAAAAAGGAAAGACCATTTCACAAATGTAGCAATATATATTCAAATTTGAGAGAAAATTCTTACAGAATAATGCCACTGATAATAGAATGTTTAACTGTTCAACAACTAACTAAAAATATGCAAAAGGTACTTCAAACATTTGTATAATCCTATAAAAGATTCTATTAGAGGACAGATTAGCATTTCTAAAAAAATCAATCAGTAAAAGCACATTACCAAAAAGCATATTTTATAATCATCTCAAGAGAACACAAAAAGATTAGATTTCATGCATCCATTCATAATGAAAGCTTTCAAATATAAGGAGTGCAAAGAATCACCCTCAGTTAACAAAGGGATAATACAGAAAAACATGTAATAACTGCCAATGTCATGTTTGAAATCAAGTTCAAGACAAGAGTGCCTGCTATTCCAACCTCTATCTAACCATGGCCAAACAAGAAACTCATGCAAGAAGTAATTATTAATGTGCAAAATAGAAAAAGAATAACCTGTTCTTATTAGCAGAAGTTTTTATCTGAAAGGAAAATGCAGTAAAGTCATTATATTTATTTGGTGATACTGCAAAGTAGCTGAGCTTATTATTCAATTATGGAGCTAACTGCAATTCTCAATACCAGTAAAATTACCATAAAGGAAAGCATAAAGTAAAAGTAGATGATTTTCATAGTCACATTAAATATCACACTAAAAACATTAAAAATCACTGCAAATTAACATCAAAGATGAAAATGAATGTTAAGAAAATAATTGAGCAAGATGTTATCTCAGAGTTGTTTTCATTTGCATTTCCTTGATAGCTAGGGATGTTGAACACTTTCTTAAGTGTCTTTCAGCCTCTTTGATTTGCTCTACTGAGAATTCTTTCTTCAATTCTGTACCCCATTTTTTAATAGGGCTATTTGGTGTTTTGTTGAGAATTAATTTCTTGAGTTCTTTGTATATTTTGGAGATCAGCCTTTTGTCAGATATAGGATTGGTAAAAAATTTTTCCCAGTCTGTGGGCTGCCATTTGGTCTTGTCCATTGTGTCCTTTGCCTTACAGAACCTTCTAAGTTTGAGGAGGTCCCACTTATTAATTGTTGATCTCAGTGTCTGTGCTACCGGAGTTATGTTCAGGAAGCAGTCTCCTATACCAATTTGTTAAGGGGTACCTCCTACTTTCTCTTCTAAGAGGATCAGTGTGGCTGGATTTATGTTGAGGTCTTTGATCCATTTGGACTTGAGTTTTGTGCATGGCGATAGACATGGGTCTATCTGCAGTCTTCTACACATCATCATCCAACAACTTTGAGACACCATCTTATTCCTGCCAGAATGGCTAAAATTAGAAACACCAATGACAACTTATGCTGGAGAGGATATAGAGAAAGGGGAATACTCCTTCACTGCTGGTGGGAGTGCAAACTCATACATCCATTTTGGAGATCAGTATGGCAGTTCCTCAGGAAAATGGGAATTGGCTTATCACAGGACCCAGCAATTCCACTCTTAGGTATATATTCAAATGACCCACATCCATGCAACAAAGACATGTGCTCAACTATGTTCATAGCAGCATTATTTGTAATAGCAAAAACCTGGATGTAACCTATATGCCCCTCAACTGAAGAATGGATAAAGAAGATGTGGCACATCTACACAATGGAATACTACTCTGCAGAAAAAAATAACAGAATCTTGAAATTCGCAGGCAAGTGGATGGAACTTGAAGAAACCATCTTGAATGAGGTAACCCAGTCACAAAAAGAGGAACCCTTGCTCATATATGGATTTTAGAACTGGAGCAAAGGATCACCAGCCTATAATATACACCACCTGTGAACTGGGATACAAGGTGTATTCTAGAGATTCATATATGGTCCCTCACAAAAGGGGGAAGGGACAAGTCCCCCAGAGCATATAGGAAATGGGGGGGCAGTGAATGGAGAGAGAACTAGGAGAAAGAGAAGGGGAGGAGAGGAAAGCACGTGTGACTAGATAGATTAAGTCAGGGTGAGAGAGAGAGAGAGAGAGAGAGAGAGAGAGAGAGAGAGAGAGAGAGAGAGAGAACATAAAAGAGGGAGCCATTATTGGTTTGAAGAGAAAACTGAACCTAAAGAAAGGTCTAGAGAACTACAAGACTGACTCCAACTAACAATTTTAGCAACCGTGGAAAGGCTACCATAAATGCCTTCCCCTGATAGTGAGATCATCAACTAAATTATCCATCATCATGGAGCCCTCACCTAGTACCTGTTGGAAACAGAAGTAAACACACATAACTAAACACTGAGTCGAACTAGAATCCAGATGCAGAGAGAGGGGACAAGACCAGGTTGCAGAAACACACAAAGACAGTTGACCTGAACAAGGAGGAGTGAATGCCCCCCCCCCAGACCGATAGCTGGGAATCCAGCATGGGGCTGACTCAGACCCCCTGAATATATCTGGGAATCCAGCATGGGGCTGACTCAGACCCCCTGAATATGGGTCTCAGCTAGAAGGACTGAGAAACCTGGGGGACCTCAGACAGTAGAAACAGGATCTATTCCTGGTGCACAAAGGACCTTGCAGACACATCCCCCAAGGAGGGATACCCCCTTAACCTAGAGACAGGAAAGAAGTCCTAGTCCCTACGTCAAATGACTTGACAGATTTACATGACCCAACCTGGATAACATAGCCCTACAAATGGAATGAGGGTGGGGGGATGGAAAGGGAGAGTGGCCAGGGTACATGTCACAGGGGAAAGAAGGTAAGAGGAAGAAAGGGAGGGAGGGAGGGAGGGAGTGAGTGAGGGAGGGAGGGAGTGAGGGAGGGAGGGAGGGAGGGAGGGAGAGAGCGAGGGAGGGAGGAAAAGGAAGCTGGGATCCACTGGGATCCACATGTAAAACTTTCAAATTATATTATTAAGAAAAAAAAGAAAAAAAAGAAAATAATTGAACAACAAATTTTAATTGAATAGAAGTCCGCAACATTGAAAAAAACCCACCCTCCAAAATGATCTCTGTTCTAAATACAGTCACAATAAAAATTGCAATCAATTTCTGTTTCTGTGTTATGGAACTTGACTATTTCCACAATGTACATGAAAATGCTGTGAAAGAGCAATATTAGCTAAGAATATTTTTCAAGTACCTTGCTCTTAAAAATCATCAGTGACCTCAAAACTCTAATTTATGTGAAAATATGTATAGGTGCTTATTTTATAAGATAATAAAACTAATAGATATAAATAATTGATGTTAGAATAACAAGTATATTATAATTTAAAATAAATCTGTTATTTTAGCATATTTGAGTGCTATTCTTTTCATAGCAAAAACAATTAACAAAAGTCTTATTCCTGTTTTCACTTTCGTCAACCTCTTTACAAAATGTCTTTAGCAGAAGACTGTATTAAATCTGTGCCTCATACTTTTTGTTTAAAGGACAAATTGAAAATACTCAGGAATATAGTCAAGATTATGGGCCTCCTGCCAGATCTTGTAAACCTTACAGGCCCCAGATATCTTTTGATAACATCTGAGAGTAAACACCTTAAAACGAAGTGGCTACAGGATGATGGCACGCTATACTTTTTATAAAGAGACCATTACAAAGACACATGACATTGATTAAAAAAAAAGTACCAGCCAGGGATGGGGATCAAAGACCCTAGTAAAACATGTGCAGAAGCAAGAATATTTCACTCAAAAGAAAAGAAAAGAAAAGATCCCTGAAGAAGGAATGCTTACCTTTTTCCTTTTGTTTGTGCAATATGTGCATTAGTGCTGTGAATATCCATATTTATCTTAGATGTATGTGCATTTAGAGGTCAGTCGTCAATATAAAGTGCCTTCTTGAGTTGTTCAGCACCTCCTCTTTGAGACATGATCTGTCACTGAATCTGGAGCTCACAGACTGACTAGACTGGCTGACTGGAGAGCTTCTGAGTACACACATGCAAAAACCAATGCACACATATGCACACATGTGTACCGAGGGTCACCATCTCAAAAGATGAGGTTGTGAACAATTCATGAAGGCACTTTACATTGACAACTGACCTCTAAAGACACACACACACACACACACACACACACACATATATGTATATATATATATATATAATATATATATATGTATATATATATATATATATATATATATATGATAAACATGTATTTCACAACACATTCATGAATACATGTGGGACCACAAAAGGAAGAAAAAAAACATCTCTTCTTCAGTTCAGTTTGTGATACTGAACTATCACAAACAGGTCTCCCAACTATGGTGGGTACAGACATGTAGTAGGTACTTTCTACCCCAGTTTATTGACAGAGTAAGGCTGGCCATTTTCTCTTGGATTAAGTATACATCTTTATCCTAGAGGGAGACTTCAATGGATAATATTATTTTGAGTTATTTTGTACTTTCAGAAGTCTAGGGGACTTTTAGAAATGTTAAATGCTGTAAATAAAGATATCAAGAAACTCTATATTTAATATGAACTTTTTGAAAGCACATAGAAAAGTAATTCACATGTTTTTTGACAATAGAGAGAATTTTCAGAAGTTAAAAGCCTAACAAGTTTATCACAAATAAAAGAGTACATATACATATATTTTAAAAATAATTTTCAATTAAAATCCTTTCTCATTAGGACATTTAAAAATTACAAGACTGGACTAATGGATGGCTCAGTCAGTCAGGTTTTACTGCTCAAACAGGAAGCCATGAAATTCAATCTCCAGAAGACATGACAAAAAATTAAAAAGCAAGGGGCTACAGTATCTGCCTGTAATTCAACCCTGGCAGTTAGATACAGAAAGATCTCTGGGACTTATTGGCCAGACAGTCTAATTGAATATGCAAGCTCATATCTGGAAAAAAGATTATATGGAGTGTGATTGGAGAAGATAGCCAACACTGATCACTGGTGTACACACAGAGACATAGACACAGACACACACACAGACACACACACACACACACAGACACACACACACACAGCACACACACACACACACACAGACACACACACACAGACACACACACACACACACACACACACACACACACACATACACACACACACAAAAGAGGAATGGGAAATCCCAGAGATATTGAAACATTCTAAATGTCCAAGGATCTCAGTAACTCTCCATTCTTTGTATGGGAAGCATTTCAACTATAGCCACATAGGATGCTCTGGTGTCTAAACTTTGAATACTGTCCATTTCTTCCACTGAGCTTTTCACATTTTGAATCAGAAAGTAGTCACTGCACACAAAGAGAGTGCATGTGATTAAACTTACAGAGAGTATCATAAAATTAAATCACGAATACTTCCATTCTGTCACTGATAAGACAAAGTGCACAATCATATTATCAAAACAGATACAAAACAAAATGCTTTTTTGACTAAATGTGGCTTTTATAGGAATCATATTCCATAATTTCACTCATTTTATTTATTCACTGGCATACCTCATCACTGGTCAGGATCTTATTAAAAACAATAAAACAGATATAGTAAAATGTCCTAGAGGCTGTAAATACTTATTCTTACTATGAATAACCTTATTGTGAAAATATCTATGAAAATCTGATAAATTGAAAATTAATATCTTGATTTTAAACATGACCTGCAAAAACATAAAGAGAGAAATTAGTTATAAGAGAAGCAAAGCTATAATTTTTTGTGAAAATAATGACTAAAACAAATAATAGTATACTTGAGGTATACTATGTTTAATGATTTAAATGAAATGAATAAATTAATCTCTATAAAATAAATTAATCTCTTCATAATGTATACTTAACTTTTTATAACAAAATTTTAAAGGTATTACTTTAGGAATTAAAAATACAGTGCAGTTATTTTCAGCATCTCACAGAATGGAACAGTAACACTTGACCCTTCTGACTGAAATGTTACTTTGTGACTATGATCATGCCTTTCCCCATCCACAGCTGCACTCTTCCCCCTGCCTATGGTAAGCACCACTGTACTCTCTGCTCTTTAAGACTTTTATTTTCCACATATAAGGCTAGGCAATATATGTTTAGTACTTATATTTGTCTCATTTTGTAATAATCACCATAACAAGTATGAGGTGATAACCGGCTAAAGTCATAATTTTCATATTTCTGATGATCAGTTATGGTAAGAAATTTTCATAACTCTCTTGACCATGTTTCTTCTTTTTAGTGATAATTATTTTGATCCTTAACCTTCTCTTGATTTTTTTTTACTTGCTATTAAATTGAGTTCCTTATATATTTTAGATACTAAGTCTCTGTTAGTTCCTTTCACTGAAGGAATTGTATGGAAGATTTTGCATCTGATACAATCACAAATTTATTTTTGCCTTTATTAAGCCTCTGTTTTTAAAGTTATTGATCAGTCCCAGTTCTAACATCAAATACAATAACATTATTACTTCTAAAGACTTATAAATATGTAGTGCTTAGAACTTATGAAAATTGTATCTCAAAAGAGAGGTCATATACTTTCTTTGCTATTTCTTGTAAAAAGAAAACAAATGTTTTCTGAATATATTCTGAGAAATTGGGGAAATCTTACAATTTCTAGAAATCCCACTTCATATTTTATATTATTATTATTATTATTTATTGGGGAGGTTGTTCTAGACAGGGTTTCTCTGTGGGTTTGGAGGCTGTCCTGGAACTAGCTTTTGTAAACCAGGCTAGTCTTGAATTCATAGAGATCTGCCTGCCTCTGCCTACCGAATGCTGAGATTAAAGGCTTTGCCACCAATGCCCAGCTCTTTATTTCTATTTTAAGGGAGACTTCTCACTTGTAATTTCAGGGACAATCTTAATACATGGCTTTGGCTTACTCCATTTTTATTTTGTACTAGTGAGTTCTTGAAAGTCAATTTAATTCAAGTTTAAATTAAAATGAGAAATGAATTGGGAAGGTTTTTCATAAGATTTTCTGTTATTTTCACTCCTTTAGCCACAACTTCCAAGTCACTAGTTACATTTAAAGAAAATAAAATACAGGATACAGATGGAGAAAGGGGAACATGGGAAGAAACAATGAAAACACAAAGAAAACTGTCACATTTAGGATGTGATTTTTGCAATTATGAATCTAGAGATATAAACAGAAATATTTTTACCATATGCAAACAATTAATGAATAAATATGAATAAAAAGTCTAAATTTATCACGTAAAATTGAGTATTACCATGTGTAGAGATGAGTAGGCTAAAGGTCTAGGCTTTTATGTACTGGTTTTATATTTTCTACACCTTAAGAATATCAACAACATAGGAGTTAAAAAGAAGAGATGGGTTTTCAACTCACCACCTCGATGTACATAAACTTTTCTTCTTATATTTGTGTTTCCATTCTTGGTGTGTGTGTCTGTGTGTGTGTGTGTGTGTGTGTGTGTGTGTGTGTGTGTGTGTGTGTGTGTGTGTAAAAGAGAGAGAGGGAGAGAGAGAGACAGAGACACAGAGACAGAGACAGTGAGACAGAGGTCAAACACACAGCCTATCACTGTGATGGCAGATGTCCTATCACTGAGCCATGTTCCTAATTATTCCTATCATTGTGATTATTCTTCTTGAACCTGATCCACATGTAGAAATAGCTGAAATAATATTTAAAATCTGTTCCTACAGGACAATATATAGAGATGAAAGTGGGCACTGCATTTGGGAAAAAAAAATTTTAATGCCAGAAAACTAAAAGCCAATAATTATTAAATAAATATAAGTAAAAAAAAAGTATTACTTGGAGGGTTTTGATGATAATCCAGTTCAACAGTTTAAATGACAATATGAAAGTACTCGTTATCCACAGCCCACTTGACTAAGGGTGAGGGAAGATCAAGTCTTTCATTTTATCACTTCAGTTTGGGTTATGCAGAGTACAGTGGTCTCCACATAGTTGAGGGTTTTCTGTTCTTTTGCACATTTTAGTCAGATGCTTCAGCGCCTAACTTTTTCTTCTGTGGGTGTGATATTTTACAGTTTCTTCCTTCCCTGCTCTTCAACTTTCTGCCATTGTTAAAGTTCACATTGCTAAACACTTTAGTCTGAAAAAAAAGTGCAACATGGAGAAAAAAAGAAGGATTTGGAATCTCCCAATCAGTCTTTCCAAAGTCAAAGTTTCTCTGGGTAAAGATCATATTATTTCTAATGCTGCATACTATATCCTAAGTAACTGCTCATTCTAATTTAACAATCATATACAAATAGAAGTAAATGCCAGAAAATTTCTTAGATAAAAGAACAGTGATGAATTTCAGATCAGCAAACTCACCACTGTGATTTGACCAAAACCATAAAAAATGGTAAGTACTATTGTTAAAATACTGAATGCTGGAACACTGAAAGCAGCTATGAGATACTGTTTGCAGCAGGAGACACACCCCCAAAGACTTTTTCTACGGTAATTATATTTGACTTGCATAGCAATGATTTATCCTAAGTATTTTTTCCAAGTCTAAAAGCTGTACCAGCTTGTTGAGTCCTCCTAAATTTGTATGTATCTAAAACAATAGCCAAAAAAGAAAAATGTAGAGAAGAAATACTTAGAGAAAGATAATATTTAGAAGAATGATTCCATACCAACAATTTTACAAGAATTGGATCCACAGTGGTTTTACAATGGGGAAACACTTGTAACTGTATTTTTTTTCCATTATAGGAAAATAAGACAGTTTCCCGGAAAAAAGCACAACAGAAAAAAGAATTCAGGTTTCTCCTGTCAATGAATTTTCTGTGTGTATACAAAGGAAAGCATGATGTTCTTATTCTCAGAGGCCTGAATAATAAACACAGAAGATACTGGGATAATGTAACAATTCTCATAAAAGTTGATGTTAATAAGAATAAAACTTATGGTGGTTCCCTAAGATAATTAGCTATGCAAGAAATTGAGCCTTTTCATAGAACCCAGTGCTTAAGTGGTATTAGTAAACATGAGATATAGTATTTGGAAAAATAAAATCACTAAAGAAGAAAAACATAGGGAATGTTTAGAAGCTGATAAACTATAATGAAATTATTAGGTTTACACGTTTTATCTCACAAACACAGAATTATCATGGACAGGAAAAGATTTTGATTATAAAATTAATGACAAGCCTTGGTACCCTTCTGAAGTCAAAATAAACAGTTTTAGGAATCTTGATTTCTTTTTAAATCTTTGTAGGATTGTAATAAAGATTGAGACCATATTACATCGTGTGTGTGTGTGGGTGGGGGTTTATGTTTTGGGTGGAAGCCCCCCGAGAGGATGCCAGTGTTCCTGCATATGGTCCTCTACCTATGCAAGCATAATCAACACCAAATGGACACAGTGAGTTAAAAAAAAAAGAGAGAGAGACAGAACACATGAAATTAGGAATGAAAAGTTGGGATGTAGAGAAAGGGTTTTAGTGGAGGAGAAGTAGGATGGATTTGATTAAAATGCATAAGAGTTATGAAATTCTCAAAAAACAACAAAAATTTGAATTCTTAGATGTTCTTTATAAGTTACTAATTAGCAAAATGTTGAATTCTAAACAAAAATAATTGTAGAGTGCCTGTGAAAAATCTTATAATAAGGTCATATAAAGACGCTACTTCAAATGACTTGACAGATTTTGATGATCCCTCCTGGAAGGCCTCATCCTCCCTGTGGAGTGGTGGGGAACGGGATGGGATGGGGAGGAGTCAGGAGCATGGTAGGGAGGGAAGGAGAGGGAACTGTGATATTAAAATATATTTAAATAATAAAATGAAAGAATTGTCATGATAAAAAGATACAAACCCAAACATAAAAATAATGGATATATTTCATTACTAAGTAGATATATGGGAAATGCTCAAATTAATCATTGAAGAAACTAAAAATCAAATGACTTTAGTTGAGTAAACTTTGTCTAATATTAAAAGACACATGCAAAACATGAGCAAAAATCTGACACAGGTGGAATTCCCACAGTGCTGTTTGTATTATAAAATGTTAGACACTTTAGCAGTCTCATAAATTTAATCATGCACTCAGGCT
The DNA here is from genome assembly GCA_030556225.1 of Cricetiscus sungorus. Lineage (NCBI taxonomy): Eukaryota > Metazoa > Chordata > Mammalia > Rodentia > Cricetidae > Cricetiscus > Cricetiscus sungorus. The sequence goes on from JANBXA010000600.1 coordinate 40,308,406, forward strand.
GTGATCTAATTTTTCACTCATAGAGTTTGATTAGAGAGACGAATATACATATTTATAAGAAAATGAGCTCTCAATTGTTCATAGATATTTTATTTAGAAAATCCCAAAGAAATAAGCAAATTTCCAAATTGAATAGGTAGAAAATTGTGTTTATATACACAGAAAATTCTGCTCATAATACCCTACCATGAAAACAGAAATGAGTCTCACCCAAGCACATATTCCAATGCTGAAAATAAGAAGAGAAAATGAATTTCTATGGATTTCTCATGTGAAACAATGGAAGCCAGAGAGCAATGGAATAGCCCCTTTAAAGTGCTGATAGGAAAAAAAAATCAAGCTAGGATTATTTATAAGAAAATGTTTCTTAAAAATGAAAGCAAAATAAAGTATTCTCATATGAAAAAAAATTGCAATCTTTTGTCACCAGTTTTTCTCCAGCACAAACAGATAAAACAAAAGCCTACAAGATGTTTTTCTGATGCATTGGCATAGTGCCAGGCAATACCCTTGGAAACCAGATAAAAACGAGCACTGGAAAGGGTACATGTACTGGTAAATACAAGTGAGACTTCTTTCTTTGCTAAAAAGAGTGGCTATGTGATGCAAAAATTAGCACTTTGTTTTATGTGTTAACGTATAAAAACATATTTATTGATAGCACAAATAATATGAAGAGATTAGGCAAAAGTAAACTATAACAATAATATACAATACTGATTTTCCTAGTATGAACACTTCAAAAATTAAAGTAAAAAAAATATTAAAACCCTACAATTTAAGAAGTTGAAAACTAATATAGCGATAGAAAGATTGCTTAATGGTTAGACATGCTGTCTGATCTTCAAAAAAACCAAGGTTCAGTTCCTACCACCCATGTTAGGCCACTCACAACTGCATGTAACTTTAGCTCACAAAGACCCAGTTCCCTCTTTTGGCCTCCACAATCACACATCTAGACACACACATACATGTACTTTTAAATAAATATTTTAAAAGAAATCCAATGTGTAAAATATGGTTTAATTCTCAAAATTATTTAAGTTCAAAGAAAAAATAAATAAGGAATGTGTAGAATTAAAGCCAGATGCATTATATCCGATGTTACTCAGTTCAACATTCCACCTTACAGACATTAGACTGGAAGAAAACACCTTACCTAGCCACCTATAACCACCTAAATGGAGTCCTTGATTGTCATCATCCCTGGACTCTGTATATGCTAGTCCCTTCCCTAGGCTTGAAGGATTGAGTGGTGGTAGGTAGCAGCTGGATATTCAAAGGAATCTCAAAGCAGACTTCAGGTACTGTGGGAATCAGGGAGGGGTTTTAATCAGTCCTACTGAGATGGTCTTTTGCAGTAGTGAGCAGCTGAAAATCCTCAAATGGTAGTTGTTTAGCTCAAAGGATAGTTACTAGTTACAGGGGCATACTCAAGTGAGGGGTAGTCCCTCCACAATTCCTCGCTCAGAGGAGAGGACCCGAGGAAAGGTGAAAGATTGAAGCACGAGGTGGAGAGCCCGAAGGGCTGATTCATGCTTGGTTGAGTTTGCATTACTCACCTAGAGAGACCACTTGCCCTCCTTGTGATTGCCCGACTTTTGGGGGCCAATTGCAGGGTCATCCCTGTGCAATTCCTCCCTCAGAGGAGAGGACCAAGAAAAGGTAAGTATACTGTCCTCCCATTCTATGGCCCTTGCTCACCACAAGGACAATCAGACTGGACAGGGAGCCTGAACAGGGCAGCAGGAACTTTGTTTATTGCATCAAGCAGGGGCTTATATATGGTTAGGGTAGGGGGTGAGAATCTTAGGGTGGGGTATATGACATGAAGAGAGAGGGCCAATAATATTCCACCAAGCTAGTGGTTAGCTAGGCAGGGGGCAGTCTTACATCAGGCCTTGCTGAGTCATTTCCACATGGAGGTTATAGGCCAAAGACAGGTTGCCAAACTTTAGCCAGGCTCAGGAAGTTCCACTAGGCTTCATGCCCAGGCCTCTTTAGGGACAACACTCAAGATCTATGTTTGAAGAGTTGATTATAGTATATTAGTCTTTAATCATCTTTCTTTAATGTTTATTTATTTAGTATGGTTCTAGGAATTGAACCTAGAGCCTTGTACAAGCTAAACAAGTGCTAAACACCTCATAGCAGGATATCTCCAGCCCTTATTTTGTATTCTCTCTCTCTCTCTCTCTCTCTCTCTCTCTCTCTCTCTCTCTCTCTCTCTCTCTCTCTCTCTGTATCTCTCTCTGTGTGTGTGTGTGTGTGTGTGTGTGTGTGTGTGTGTGGTGTGCATGCTCACCTGTGGAAGCAAGCATGTGACAGAGGACAACTTAAAGGAGCTGGTTCTCTTTTCACCATGTGGGTCCTGGAGATCAAACACAAGTCATTGAGCTTGGTGGCAATACCTTTTACCTGCTGAGAGTCTATTGATCCCAAGCTTTTTTTTTTTAAATAGGCAAACATAGGCTGATTTTCAAATGTCCCTGATTCATGATTCTATTCTCCCATCCAATAATACATCTTGAGCTCATTCATAATGAAGATTGTAACTGACAGTGAACTTCTTGGCCAGGAGCAAGGACCTGTGATACAAACAGGATGCATGACTTAGGCGAACAACTGTCCTCTGTATCACATGTTCTTCATCTGTAAGGTTTGATCTAAAAACAAAGAAACAAATGAAACACTAAATACCAAATCTTCATTTTTGTCAATTTTAAACAGAAATAGTTTTTCCATGTGTTTATCTTATTTTGACAAAACAGCAGATTCAAAGGAATAAACTAAGGACATATGTGGGACCTGTTCAATGGTTCATATTTCCTATTACTGAACAAATATCAGATATAAATACATGGCCAGTGCAAAATTGAGATGATAGACAAAAAAGGAAAACAGCTAGTTATAATTAAAACAATGATATATACAATCCAAACAAAACTAGAAAAGTTTGTTTCCATGCATTTCTTCTGTCAAGTAACATAGTGATTAATGTTGAGGAAACCGAAAATAAAGAGAGAAATGCATTTGGAGAAATATAAAAGTAGAATTGGCTTGTAAATTCATTATATTTCATTTAGTGAACTGAACTGAATATTGGATCTTCAAAAAGGAAACTCTAATCTTCATAGAAATGTAGTAAAATAAAAATGCAGCTTGCAAATCAACATAAGAATGAATTAATATAATTCACAAAAATCATAATTCTCTAAGGAGAACTTGTGTGGAATTTTAAAGCTGTATATATGAAGCTGTCAAGTTCAGTACTGAAAAGATGGCTAAAGCTAGCTGTGGTAGATTCCAATATCATCCTCCCAGGTTATTTAAGAACATAGCTCCTAAAACTGATTACTTCCACATTTCACATCTGAAAACAAGTAAACCACATTAGATGTTCTCTTCATTTTTATAGTCCAACCTGTCCTAATACATACAGAGAATAAAAGAGAACAGTCATATTTCTTAGGCAATGTATCAAGGTATTTTTTGTCATTGTCATTAATGGCAAATTTTGAGGTTCCAAGCCATTTACATCTGGCAGGGCTTTTTGTCATATATTCATGTGTCACAACCAACCAGTCCTGTAATTACGACTCAGATCTGAGGCTTAGAAATAGCTGTAATTTACCCAATATGTTAGACACTTATGTAATTTCCAAATTACAAATATAGCATATTGGAAGTCCAACTTAACACACACACACACACACACACACACACACACACAGGAGAGGGGGTGGGGGACACAGAAAGAGAATATTTTTTTATAATCCTTCATGTTAGGAAGTATCCTCCCCCCATGGCTCTTTGTTTTTATTTTTTTTTAAGCAATCTTTTTTTTAGATATACCAATCACAGTTCCCCATTTTCCCACTCCTCCTTCTTTCCCTCCACCCTACCACCATCTACTACTCAGAGAGGAGAGAGAATTCTTAAATAGCTTTAGAGATAAAAAATGCATCTGTGGTCCTACTGTCTGCTCTACTGTGATCTAAGGTCTTCCAGTGATAACTGCTTTGCTAAAAGAATGTTAAGTCTAGAGAAAAATAAGATAAAATAACAAACTGTTTAAATTTTTTAAGTCAATGTTTCTTGATTAACATGGATACATTTACCTTCTGAGGAATTTAGGTTACAGTTTATTTGTAACCTAATTATATTTCCTGGCCTTCTTTATATATTCAGATCTTAACGCAATGCCTGAGTCTTAACAACTGTATTTGAAGATAATTTTTTTAAAGGTAAAATGTAATTAAGATGGAGGTAACTAGACTTCATTCCAAAACAATGGTACTACCTAGTTATAAGAGATGAAACACACAAAATCCTATTGTTGAGTGTTCTGTGTATGGTGCACTCTCTTTCTCATTGTCTAACTCTGTCTGTCTGTCTGTCTGTCTGTCTGTCTGTCTGTCTCTCTCTCTCTCTCTCTCTCTCTCTCTCTCTCTCTCTCTCTCTCTCTGTGTGTGTGTGTGTGTGTGTGTGTGTGTGTGTGTTGTGATGTTTTGTTTCTTCATATATTTATAAGAACAAGAGGAAATCTTTGGAAAGTTCTCCTACAACATGGAGTTTTTCTTCTTCTTTTCATATCCTACCCAACAGAAAGAAGACTATAGAATGTTAGAAAAGAGAACATGTCAAACAAGACACCTGTTACTGATCTGCCCTGTGCTGACTTGACTGAGACAATCAAATCCTTTTAATTTATCATTGAAGTAAGTTTTTCTGAGGTAAAGAATAACTGTTTGGCTGTATTGGAGGCAATGTCAAATCAAACATATCCATTGCTCCTCCTGCCAACCATGCACCCACCTCCTCTCTCTGTTTCCCTCAAAAAACTATTTAGAACACACACAAATGAACTGTGCTGTCTTTCCTCTCAAGTGCAAGTCATTACATTCCTACAAGACTTCATTTTTTTGTTTTTCTGTTTTGTTTTTTGGGGTTTTTTTTGGTTAGGTATAATTCCAAACCAGCTCATCATTCATTTCACTTCCCTGGGCTTTTAAAGAATTAAAACAAAGAATGCATTTTATTTTCTCCCAAAATGTGACAGCAATGGAATTGGCAGTTTTGTTTGATAAAAAAGAATTCAAGAGAGATATGTTAAATATTATAAGATAACCCAACATATGTAACCATTTAAGGATTTTAATATCAAATATTCAAATGTTTCTTGAAATTACTTACCCAAACACAATTAAAATAATAATTCTCTAATAAATTATCTATCATAAATTGATGGACAATAAATCATCTTATAACATTTGTCTTTCTATAATAACTTCTATATTCAATAGAAATATAGGTGTAAAAGTGTTGTTGAGTTTCAATTAAGTATGATAGCCTTATTTGCCAAAACAGCATGTAAGTTCCAAGCTGATACATCTTATAGTTATAGCAACCTAATTTTAATAATGACAGAAACTACATAGTTGTCCTCAGACTAAGAAACTACAAGGGTTAGTACTACATAACTGTTGTCAGTGTGCAGCAGAAGCTGCTCATTAAATTTACTGTGAAATGGCATAACAAATATGTGTTCTCTCTGGCCTTGATACCTATGGACAACACAAAAGCAATTGCACTGCCCATAATCCCCTGCAGCCCACTGTCTGAGAGGTGTGCTTTCCACAGGGACATTTTCATTTCACACTCTTCTTTCTGAAGCCCTGCCAATGTTTTCTAACTATTTGGAAGGTTTCAGTCCATTACTTTCAAAGACAGTAAGTTGATGTGGTCCTGTATCATTTAGGAACACTTTAGACCCACCTGAAAATTTCAGATACAATGTATGTTCTCAAAGATGTGAATTCTTTTTCTTTTAAAGTAACACATTTTATAAAAATAAACTTTTAAAGTCACTAAAATTAGAAAGCCTTTTTTTGTGTGTGAACACTCTTGGAGTAGTTGTGTCATAATGGCATAGACAAGCACCAAACAGTGACATTCACAAATGCAGTTGAAGCAGCCTGGCTAACAATACGAACAGTAGATTCTGGAAGGGACCACGTGCACATTTTGACATATAAAGTCAATTTTTTTTTCAGTAGGAACTGCATTCCTGGTCCCTGGCTGGAATTAAAACACTCAGGAATATCATCAAGCAGAATGAATGCTTACTTGACTGCAATTCTGAGAACTGAACTCTCAGAAATTCAAAAATTACCTTCTACATATTTAGTGTCTATGACATACTTCCCACATCTTCCATCTTATCTTACCATCACTTCTACATGCTTCTCAGTTCAATCATGTTATGCCTTAAGCTAATCTCTACCCAAATCCACAACAGTGCTGTGAGCTGTGTGCTAATTGATGCCACTCACCCCCAAATTGTTGTTAACAACCATTTGGGTTACATAGTTCTGTCTCTCCTTTCATTTTTGTTGCAGCCAGGAGAACAGTAATCCAAATAGAGTAATTACAAAAGAATTCAATAGTTGACTATTTTTTTACCTTAAAATTCACAACTCACCACTCAATTCCTGAAGAAAGCAAAACTCTTTCTTACTAGATGTGAAAGTGAAACAAACTTTTACCTCATCAGATGAAAAGGTTAATTCAGGCTCAGTTTGCAAGTTCAGAAAACTTGACACTATTCCTTAAGGGAGATTTATTACCTTTCTAGGATTGTCCTATTGATTTTTCTTTTTTTTTTTTTTTTTTTTTTTCTTTTTTTTTTAGAGCTGAACACCTGTGCTTCCTGGTACACCATAACATTTTATTTTCTACTTAGATACTTATATCCTCCATGTGTTAACTCAAGTTTAATACATTTTTAATATATTTTTAGGGTGACCTTATAAAACCATGGCTTTGTTTCCTAATTTAACAAAAACATTCCTTTCAAATAACCTCTAGAAATGGGCAGACCAGGCATCTCTATTTCTACAAATAGGAAAGTAAATCTCAGGTTAACGTCCAAGGAGCTTATATACTTCATACTTCCAAATATAGAACAATATCCTAAGATTGGTAATGGTGATATTAAAAATACTACTAAAAGACTCACATTTAATGACTGGAAACCAGCATAAATGAAGTAAACATGGATATATCTGAGATAAAAGAAAACCTTTTTCTGAACTAGCATGACTACTGAATAATATTGAAAAATTAGTTAATCAGATAGACCTTGGTTAATGTTTTAAAATATACCACAATAATTCTATTATATGTTTGTCCAGGAGAAAACTTCTCAAAAGAAAAGAATCATCTGGGGCTGTTATCTAAAATGAAAATATAGACATTTTTTTACAGTCATGAGATACCCCTGAGGTATAAGATGAACTTCAAACATTGTAATGAATACTGTTCAATCAATGAAGAAAATCTGATCATATTGTCAGTTTTTGTAGACACTATTGATCCCATGTATGGCAGTCTTGTACACAAAATGTCACCTCACCACTACCAGGCTAGTAGTGAGAAACCACACTTCCAGGAGCAAGGGGTCTTGTCATTATGGACCTGCCATGCACTTTGCTTTATTGGTTTGTCCTCCAAGCTTGTCTTTGGTAATAAAGTGGAGTACCTCATTTTAAGTTTGGTCTCTTAATATCCACAAGGAACTCAGTACTATAATACTTTTATTGGATCAGCCAATCACTAATGGACCTTTAGGACCACATTGAGAGCTTTGCTTTGTCCTCCATTGTATTTCTTATGTACATTATATCAAATTTATAATATGTTTTCATAGTGAGAGATTTTAAGTATGCCGAGAAGCCTTATATAGTAAAAATCCATCGGCATACAAATAAACTTGAACCATCTTATCATTTTGCTGAATTTTCCTTAAATATAAAAGTAAAATAAAACAGAAAAGCAACCAAAAACTTCACAAATTCTAATGTGCTTTGTTCCTTCTCAAGTCTATCTCCTTTCATTTCATGGTTTTACTTACAGATGTTTAGTTAAGAAAGATGCTTAAAATTCTGTAGGAATTGTGTGTGTGTGTGTGTGTGTGTGTGTGTGTGTGTGTGTGTGTGTGTGTAGTTATATATGACTTGACATGTACATTTTGTTACTTTATTTCTAGTTATTGTCTCATGTTTATATGGATTGATACACACCCAATGAATTTATTTTAAAGATTTAGTAAGGATAGAATTTTCTGCTTTGAGAAATCTGTTTCTTCAGGATGTGTACAACTTTCTCATGGGTATAAAACTAGACATGAAGTTCCTTAGCAGTCGAAAAGAGGCATCTTCAACAATTAGCACTACAAAGGGATAGAATGAATTAACATGCACACCAATAAGTTTATGCTCCATTTTCTTGTCAATGCTTAGTATTAGACTTCATTTTTTACCAGTCTAAGGGGAATTATAATTCATTGTGGTGGTATTTGCAGTCCCCTAATTACCAGTGAGGATGAGTGTCTTTGCCTAACATTTTTCACCATCAGGCATTCTTTTCTGAGAATAACCTATTTATATGCTGTCTCCTTTTGATTTTGGCATCTGTTTTGTTGCTTTTCACTTTTTTCCTTGTATGTTCTGATGCAAATCATTCAAATCCTTCCCTACAGTCTGGTTTATAGTTTTATTTACAGTCGTACTACCATTTATAGTATTATATAGTCAAATTTATGAACATTCTCCTTTATGGTTTGTGCTTACTGTATCTAGTCTAAACATTCCATTCCCTACTGTGGGATCATAAAAACAATCTATGATTTCATCAATATCTTTTAAAATTCTGTCTGGCTTACACATTCATGTTTTTAAACTTCTTTGGATATATATATCCTTATATATGTTGGTTATCGTGTGATAATTTTTACCCATAAAGATTTTTGTCTTTGCTTTCCCCAGTTGACTTACAATGTCACTTCTACCATATTTTTATATTGGAATAACTTATTTTAGGACTCTCAATTGTATGTTATTATATCATTTAATCGATGAGGTCAAATCCATATTTTCCCATACTGTTGATTTGCTGTGCTATGTAATGATTTGGGTGTGTGGAAAGGAAGACTTTCCATCATGTCCTCTGCTTCACAACAACCTTCAGTGTACCGGGTGCTTTGCCCCTATGGGCACTTCAGCACCCCTTGTTTAACAAATCTCTTGTTGAGTTCTAGTGGGCATGCTATAAATTTATACATTAACTAATGTTAGCCCATTAACTGACCCATATATAACAATTTTATCATACTTCCATTAATCAGAGTGTTAAAACCTTCTTCAATAATGTCTCATTTTTCTCAATAAGAATACATGAACACACTTATTAAATCCATTCTTAGTAACACAGATTTTAGTTTTATAGACATTTCAAAAGAATATGTGCTTTGTACATATAGGTTAAAGACATTTTAAATGAACTTGATATTCTGGTTCAAAGACTTTAAATTTCCTAATTGTTAAGTGTTTATGAAAGTAATATCTTCATAGAGATGTGATAAAATCTCCCACTGTATGGATAACAAATTACCCTCTACTCTGCCCATGAGGCATGGATTTCTGATCTCTTGCCTGCATTTTCATCCAGTATTCTGGAGAACACTGAATGATGGTTATTAAATGAATCATTGATGATAAACAGCATACAAAATACATTTTACTAGCTTTCTTTAAAATTATTATGCATTAAGCTTCTATTCCTGCTGAGACTTTTTATTTTAAATTTTGCTTCATCTGACAGCAGGTTGATAAAACCGTTTTAATGATTACTTACTGATATACCACTTTCCTTTCTTTCCTTTATGTTCAAATATCTTATTTTAAATATCTTAAAGGCTCAGTTAGTTATGCTAATACCAAAGGTTTTATTTATTCATATTTATTTTATGTACACTAGTGTCTGCCTGCATGTTCATGTATGTACTACATGTGTGTCTGCTGGCAGAGATCAAAAGAAAGGTATCTGATTCCCCGGAAGTAGAGTTACAGAAAGTTTTGAGCTTCCATATGCACTCTAGGAACCAACCTGGGTCCTTTGCAATGGCAGCAAGTGCTCTTAACTACAGAGCAACCTCTTAGCCACAAAAAATAAAGCAACTTTGATGCATAAATTGTAATCTATGTTATTTAATATGTTAATGATTTCTAACATCTTGATATAGCTTCTAATCTTGAATTTTTATTTTTACTTGTCTTTATTATCTTATTTATTTCCCACTTAATGGAGTTATTTAAAGGCATTACATTTTCCTTTTGTTAATAAATAACATTGATTCCTTATGTAAACTGTTAGCAATAATCTTTTTTCAATATTATACTCTAGTAAATGTATACAACATAAAATTTAACAACAATCTATTTTCAGGTTTATAGTTCAGGAATCAATTGCTCATGTAATCTTTTCCCGGAATTCTTTTCATCTTGCAAAAAAAAACTGCATATGTTTATTAATCAAAGGTGACTCATTTTACCACACTGCATCTCCTAACAGGTTCGTTTATACTTTATGTTTATGTGAACCTGACTTTTGTAGAAAACTATATAAATGGAGTCATATAGTGCCTAGAGAGATGGCTCAGTAGTTAAGCACAGTGGCTGGAGAAGATTTAGAGAAAGGGGAAAAATCCTCCATTGCTGGTAGGAGTGAAAACTTGTACAGCTATTTTGGAGATCAGTATAGTCTCCAAAATGGGAAAATGGGAATTAGTCTACCATAGGATCCAGCAATTCTACTCTTAGCCATATACCCAAAAGATGCATATCCATTCAACAAAGACATCTGTTGAACCATGTTTATAGCAGCATTATTTGTAATAGCCAGAACCTGGAAACAACCTAGGTGCCCCTCAACTGAAGAATGGGTAAAGAAAATGTGGTACATTTACATAATAAAGTACTGTTCAGCTGAAAAACAAACAAACAAACAATAAAAAATGAAATCTTGAAATTCTCAGACAAATAGATGGAACTAGAAGAAACCATCCTAAGAGAGGTAATCCAGTCACAAAAAAGACAAACATGTATTGCTCTCCCGCATATGGATTTTAGACATAGAGCAAAAGATCACCAGACTACAAAAAGCCTCTTTTCAATTGTATAGAAGATATCTCCAAAGTCAGAATTGTTGGATCACAGACCTCCATACTAACTCACTTTGTATGATTTATGAACTTCTATTATGCTGTACAGGGCAGCTGCACCAGTTTACTAACAATGCAAATGGTTTGTAAATTTTCCACAGCCTCACAAAAATATATGCTTTCCATCCCTCCCTATGGAAGCCATGTTAATGAGATTGAAGTAATACTTCTATTTAAACTTTTGACATGAATACTTAATTACAAATTTTATTGTGAGATAAAAGTTGTTTTAAATATCTAACTCATCACAAATATGCCACAATCCATGTACAGCTTAGGAACTAAGTTAAAATTATTTTATTATTACCTCTGAATCCACCTAATACTTTAAATTTATCATTCTCAAAATGTATTTAACAGTCCATATACATATTATAAATGTTATTAATTTCTGCGATTACATTTCCCCTTAGACACTTTTAAATAGCAGTTTGAACTCTAAATTGCTAAGATCTGTGAGGAAAATCAGTAAATAAGCTGAAAATGTGATTCCTACCTGAATTCCTACACCATATTGCTGTAGCACTTTGGGGTCAGCATCTGGCTTCTTTAGAAGACTTTAGATGACAGTCAGTTATGAGTGAGTGGCTTCCACTTCTCTTGCCCTTCTGCTTTCATTTTGACTATCTTTTTATATTCCCACAGCAGTGTATCAACCCGTAGATTTACTATGTTCTTTGGTTTAGTCTTGGAACTCAAGGATTGAATTCGTTATCTTAGAGTGGTCTAGGCAAACTTATTTTAGAAAATCTCTTTAAGACCTGACCGTGGGTGTTAGTCAGGAGGACTGGGCAGTCTTCGGGACCTCTAGTAATGAATCAGTATTTATCCCTAGTGTACGAATGGACTTTGGGAGCCCATTCCATATAGAAAAATACTCCCTCAGCTTAGATACAAGGGGGAGGGCCTAGGCACTCCTCCAAATAATACCACAGACTTTGAAGACTCTCCATGGAAGTCTGCTCCCTGGGGAGCAGCAAGTGGATGCCATGGGGATTTGTGGAGGGAACAGGGAAGGACAAGAGGGTGCTGGAACTAGGATTGATATGTAAAACAAGCTTGTTTCAAATTTAAATAAAAAAAATTAAAAAAAAAGAATGGTTATTTTTCTTTTTGTTACAGTCACAGGAATAAAGGCTAGAAATGGGGGGTGGTCCCTAGTGGGGGTCCTGAGAAAGTGGGGTCCCAAGGTAAGGAACCACCTGGAAGTGCATAGCAGGTTCCATAGCAGGTGAGGGTGACCAAGGCAGGGGGAATAAAATGCCAGGCAGATAGAGCTTAAATGAGGAGTTTATTTAGATAGGGGAGTGAGAGGGAAAGGAAGAGTCATAGAAGTACTGGGGATAGAAGAGGAGAGAGAGACACACACACACAAACTCCCCCCACACACACACACACAGAGAGAAGAGCTAAAGGCAAAAGAGAGCATAAGTGGGCAGGGTTCTAACTTTTAAAGGGGTCCTTTACACCTGTCTGCAGACTAATACTCATGGAACCCTGGGCTGACCAGAGTACTGCCAGAGTGCAATCTACCAGGTGACAGGGGTGGGCCAGCAATGCCTGAATCCTTACAATGGCCATTCCAAGTGTTGATGGATACTTTTAAGACATTGTAGCTATTCATTTGTTTTTAAATTTGTTGCAAGCTCATTTTAAATATTCAGTTTGATATTTTGTATTTTTCTCTATGTTTGCTTTTTCAGTGAGAGGACTGTAAGTTGCTGCTTTGCAAACACTCAGAATTCTTTTGTCCTTGAACAGAATTCTGGAACATTGATAAAATGCCATGTCTAGTTAGTGAATTAGAGCAGTTTCACCTAGTCCTGGCTGGGAAGCTGTATATAAAATTTCCATTTCTATTGTTCAATTATTTCCTTACAATCTGTTTTAGACTGTATATTTGTTGCCCTGTAAAGTGCATTTCAATGGTCTTTGATGTGGTAGTATTAGGAGGCAGGGCCTTTATAACCTATTTGGCTGGTAAAGTAGAACCTGCATAAATTATATTATTGTCCTTAGAACCCTGAAGAGCCCTTCTCTTTCTTCCATGAGAATAACACAGAGAATTAGAAGTCTGAAAAGTCACTGGATTTGAGACTTTTCTCTGGTGCTTATCCTACATGAGACCTTTAGATAACTCCCTTCTGTTTATAATTTAGAAATCCTAAGCAACAGTTTGGTTGCAAATGACATGAAGAATGGCAGTGTGTTATTCAAACTCTTAGTAATGATGGCCTAGATCTCTAGTTAATCTGAGGAGACCAAGACAAATGGCAGTGCTGTTACTCAAACTCTGAGTACAGATGGTCTAGAACTCTGGATAGTGTGGCAGAATTCAGTCTATGTTTATACAAATCTAAAGGTCTTTAATAACTAGATTCCTTATTAAAGCACATACTAAGTCAAAAAAGTGTTGGCAAAATATTTTGTGTTATATTGTTTTTATGATGAAAGAATAAGCATTCAGCTAAATCATGAAAATGGCATTCATCACACTTTTTCTGCAAGCTGATTTTGAAAAATATTCTCTCAGCAACCAAGCTAATATTAGAAATGTCATATCAATAAACCATCATTACAAGTTCCATGTCACAGTTTATAAAACTTTTGGAATCTATAAATTAACTTTAAAGTCTGTTGCAATGTAACTAAAATATAGCAAGCAATAAAAGAGAGTAATATTGAGTAGAACACAATTGGATTCTAGCTACAACTTATCTACTCACTTTAAACATAAATAATTTGGAGGTTTATTTTTTCCTGGTTTAAATGAAGTGACTAAATCAACATGTGGGCATTATTGAACAAGTGATTTTACTAATCAAATGGATCAAAAAAGAAATAGAATTAAGGGGAAATATGCAAATGGGAAAGCAGAAGGGGGAATTAAAAAAAGAAAGTTGTATTCTTCAATACAGAAACACATGCAACAGTTGTAGAAATATAAATGTTAGAGCATGGAGGCACTTATTGCTAAAAATAAAAAAAAATGTTAGAAAACATAGTCTAAGTCAAACAGAACTTGAAAGATTTAACCGAATTAATGCAATTCTAATAATGCATGAAAAACATTTCTAAATGACAGGAAGTTGTGTACCTGTGAGGTAAGCCAAATGCACATCTGAATACGAGATACCAGTGTTTCTTATCAATTTCTCAAGGCTCTGGTATCACATAACTAAAAACCAGACCTGCAAAAAAATATTAGAATAATAGTAACTTTGACCTTTTCTCATGGATTAAATTTTTGTGAGTCTTCTTTATTATACCAATCAAAGTTATTTAATGGAGAACTGTAAAATGTATATTGAAATATAAGTGGCTTAGGAATAACTAAAGTGAGAATAACATCTGTGCTTTCCCAGACAGCAAGTGTACGTTATATTCTGTCTTCCATTCTACCCTTTAGAAATAGAGTTAATACAAGTTGATAATGCTTTGGAATCTAAATTGAGTCTTATTATCCTAGAATATTGAAGTACTTATGACTTAAGCAACAACAGAAACTCCTTAGTGATTTCCAAATTAGCTCAGCATAGAAAGTCAAGGATATGAATTACAAACATATGTAAATACATTCAGACAGTTCAGCAGGCTTTTAGATAATGCTTGATTTCTGTAAAGTGTTTTCCTTTAATTGTATCTCATTTAATTGATTAGCCATTTAATGTTCAGAGCCATTTATCACTTGTTTGTTTTATGTCATAATTTGATAATGAACCTGAAAAAGTATTACATTTTATGCACAAATTAATAAAAATCTGGATATTTTTACTATTACAGCCATTTTATTAGAAATGAACTCATTATGGTAAGTACAGATCCTCCTACAATCATACCATCTAACTCTAACTAATATATCTCCTAAGAGCTAAAAAGAATCCAAGCTTTCACTGTTTTATTTTCTTCGATTATTTCTATTTGCTATCTTTTAGAATCTTGAGGTGAAATGTTGCTTTCATTCTCAAATTATTAGTTTAATCCAAGTTTCTGAGAACTGATAGTAAGTGATAACCTGTGGCTGATCCTAGTCCAATAAGACAAGCTATGGGATGTGTTGTGTCTGCTTTGATGGGCACCTAACTCCTGAGAAAGCAAAAGGGAGAATTCTTAGATGAAGATATCTAGAGAGAGACATCTGGATGGCCTTGGGAAAACATACTGATATTTTAAAAATGATGGCAGGAAAAGCAAAGAATATGTCTCCCACATAGGTATAGGTAATAGGTTTCTGAATATGACCCCAGGAAACAAAACCAACAATTAATAAATGGGAAGTTGTGGAATTAAAAGCTTCTGTATACCAAAGGAGATTAATAAATGATTAAAAAGGGAAGCCACACAATGGTGGAAAAATTTTCCCAGTTTTGTATTTAACAGAGCATTGCAAAGAATTCAAGGCCAAGAGATAAATGATTTAATTTAAAATGAGCTACAGGCCTTGGGAGATGAGCCAGTGGTTAACCACGACTGTGGCTCTTCTTTCATTTTTTTAATTTAAATTTGAAACATGCTTGTTTTACATGTAAATCCCAGTTCCAGCACCCTCCTGCCCTCCCCTGCCCCCTGCCCCCCTGCTTCCACCAACTCCCATCCCATCCACTTTCTGCTCCCAAGGGAGGTCGAAGTCTTCCATGGGGAGTCTTCAATCTGTCATATCATTTGGAGCAGGGCCTAGGCCTTCCCCCATGTGGATTGGTCCCACAAAGTCCATTCATATACTAGGGATAAATACTGACCCATTACCAGATGCCCCAAAGACTGCTTAGTCCTCCTAACTAACACCCACATTCAGAATGTCTGGGTTGGTCCTATGCTGATTTTCCAGCTATCAGTCTGGAGTTCATGAGTTCCCCTTTGTTCAGGTCAGCAGTTTCTGTGGGTTTCTCCAGAATGGTCTTGACCCCTTTGTTCATCACTCCTCCCACACTGCAATTGGAAATCAGAGTGGTTCCTGGAAAATGGGTATCAGTCTACCTCAAGATCCAATAATTCTACTCTTAGGTATAAACCCAAATGACGCACATTCACACAACAAGAACATCTGTTCAACCATATTCATAGCAGCGCTATTTGTAAGAGCTAGAACCTGGAAGCAACCTAAATACTCCTCAATTGAAGAAGGGATGGAGAAAATGTGGTACATTTACACAATAGAGTACTACTCAGCAGAAAACAAAATACAACAATGGAATCTTGAAATTCTCAGGAAAATAGATGGAACTATAGGAAACCATCCTGAGTGAGGCAACCCAGTCACAAAAAGAAACAAGAGTGTTAATCTAGTAGATGATGGAAGCAGACACAGACACCCACAGCTAAAAACTGTGGCTCTTCTAAAAGACCCAAGTTCACATATCAGCAAATGCTGAATAACCCACATTTCACCTTTAATTTCAGTTCCAGGTGAATCTTATACAACCTCTTTTGCCTTCATAGGCACACACATGTGCCATGCATTACACAGACATATACGTAAATAAAAATGAATAATGGACTATAAAATTACAAATCTTTTGATGTTTGGAGGACCATCAAAAAATGCCATTGAATTTGTTTTCTTTTTGCCTTTTTCTTCTGGGCCTGCATCCCACCCTTAAGAGTAGTTTTGTTTTCCCCAGTGAAACCCCATTAGAGAAAATTATATTTTCATTTGCAAGTAGTTTTATTTGAAAATAACTACTGGGTTGGGGGTGGAGCCACAAATCTACTTCTCTTTCCGCTCTAGGAACCCAGCACATACACATCCATAAAGTTCCTGTGCATGTTGCCCTGTCTCTGTGAGATATGCACATTTACCCTATTGAATTAGAGGGCTTTGTTTCTTTTATGTTCTTCACCTCCTCCCACCCATGGGAACAATTTAATTCAGACATCCTGTTAGGGCTGACTGTTTTAGGGTCTCTTACTATCAGCATATAGTCAAATTGTGAGTCTCAGTATTTGTTTCTATCTGCTGCAAAAGGAAGCATTTCTGGTGGTGGCTGATCAAGGCACTGATCTATGAGTGCAGAAGAATGTCATTAGGAGTCATTTAGTAGATCCTTTAGTAGAACAGTTGTATTTGGTTTACCCTATATCATTGAACTATGTAGTTGTAGGTTCCTAGTCACTTAAGCAGGATTGGGTGTTGGTTCCATCTCATGGAATATATTTTTTGATCTGTTTACCCTGAGGTGATATCTGTCCTTGATTTGATGTGTACAACATTCACCCTGTAGTCTCTCTTTTATTGGGCAATGGAAACCACAGGTGCTGAGGGAAGTTAACAGGTTCTGAGCAGAGTTTGTTAACATTTATTTTGATGTTGTGGTATCTGCACTCTTTTCAATTTGCTTGTCTGGGATAGTTTATTGTTTGTATTATCTTGTGTTGTGTTGTGTGTTTTACCTTGAACCTTCAGTGGTCACACCTAGCAGGATCCTAGAAAAATTTGCTACTGGACCATACACAGTCACTACATATTCCTAAGAATATGTAGAGAAGGGTAACAGAGAGGGTAACAGAAACTAAGCAAGTGAACACTCACCTCTAGTTTGGGGATTTCTTTCTAGCACCTTTTGTTGGTCTCATTTTGAGGGTAGATATTGCTTAAATTTGGTTTTAGCAAAGAATCTTCTTTTTCTTCCCTCTGTATTAATTGAAAGTTTTACTGTCTATAGTCTTAGCTGACATTGCTGTTCTCTTAGAATTCATTTGTCAAACACTTTCTGGCTTTTAGAGACTCCAATCAGAAGCCAGTTGTTATTATAAAAGGACTGCCTATATAAGTTACTTTGTCTTTTTACTTTGCAGTTTTAACCCTTTTTTGTTGTTTTTGTTGTTTTGTACATTTAGTGCTTTTTTTTATTATGTGTCCAGAGAATTTTTTTGTCTAGTCTATTTGGTATCCTCTATGCTTCTTGGACCTTCTTAGATAAATGGATATCTTTAGATTTGGGAAAATTTCTTTTATTTTATGTTTTGAAAATATTTTCTGTTTTCTGTTCAGTTGTCCTGAGTTTCTTCTCCTTCTGCATTCTTTTTTTTTTAATCTGTTCTTTTCATGGTGTCCCAGATTTCCTAGGTGTTACATGCCAGAATATTTTAGATTTAATACTACCTTTAATTGTTATATTTATCTTCTTTATTGTATCTTCAATGTCTGAGGTTTTTGTCTTCCATTTCTTGTATTCAGTTAGCAAGGCTTGTCTCTGAGTTTCTTTTAAATTTCCTCAATTTTTCATTTCCATATTTCCCTGAGTTTGTATTTTCTTTATTGATTTTATTTCCACTTCCAGTTCTTGCAATATTTTTTTCATTTACTTTCATAGTTTGTTTCTGTTTTCATAGGTTTCTTTAGGTGATTTATTCATTTCCTTCCTAAATATCTCTATCACAAAGGCTATTTTAAGGTCTCCATCTTGTGCTTCAGGTTTCTTGAAATTCTCAGGACCTAGTATGAAAAGAATGCTGGGTTCTAGTAGAAACATACTGTCTTGCCAGCTATTGATCACATTTTTATTCTGGCATCTAAACATCTGGATTTTAGATGATTCTAATTTTAGGTGCTCATATCTAGTCTTGTGTTTGTTTGATGAGTGTTTATTTGCTTAGTTTCTGTTACTCCCTCTGGTTCTTAGGAGTGTGTAATGGCTGTGTATGATCCAGTAGCAAATTTTTCTAGAATCCTGCTAGGTGTGACCACTGAAATTTCAAGGTAAAATGTATTTCTGAGTATTGGGAGCTGACACTTAGGAATGATAACAGGCTGGGTAGAAAGGTGAAGTCTACAGAAAGGAGAAAAGCAGAGTATTCTATCATCAGGATATTTTTAGTCTTCTGGTATTGGGTCAGACCATGAGGATAGTTCATCAGATTGTCTGCTACAGATCTGGAGGTGAATTTGGGGGATTAAATTAGGAGTATAAAATCCTCAGATTGAGGAGTCTCCCCGTTTCAGTTGGTACCCCCCAAGAACTCAATGTCCAGTCCAGTTGATGCAACAGGCAAGAGGCTTTAATGAATGGGAAACGTTTGCGCAAACGGGCCCCCTAGGCATGCAGGCTAAACAGAAGCAACATTCTCCATGCACAGGTATTTTTAAAGGCAAATCCTACAAGCTTAGGGAGGGGTTGTGACCCTCTGTTCATTGAGTAGGTGACCAGAGTAATGGGTTTTAGTATGCTATTTATATTTTTGGGGCTGGATGGTCTCACTGTTCAGGTCAGCAGACCTCAGGTTGTGCTAATCAATCTTGCCTAAGCAAACGGGAGCTTCAGCTATCTCTTTGTTTCTTAAGAACCCTATATATCATCTGCTGACACACTGACTAGAGGGGCAGTTTAAATTCTTAGTATCCGGCTATGTTAGGGACTTTAAGGCAGAGGTTGCAGATGGTTAACAAATTCTAGGAACTAAGTCACAGTGGCCTTGGTCAGCTTTCTGGGTAGACTGCCCTGCATTCCAATTATTTGGGCTCCATTTCATTTTTTTGCTGTATTAAGTCTTTCAGGAGGAAAATTGGGGGAGCAAAGATCTAAACTTATGCACACTGCATTACTGGGTTGCTTTCTCAGGCAGGTTTGGCTGCTGTGTTCCCAGGGAATGCTTTCTGGAATTTGGGTGCTGGGATAACAATATTACTGGGAGGAATTTTGGAGGAGTAGATCTGAATTGTCTGTTGAGATGTGGGCAGAGTGGAGGTGGTGGCCACAGTAGGTGGTCTGCTACAGATTTTGGGTTCAGGCTTAGGGATTAGGTTAAGAAGAGTTGACTTGGGGTTTAAAATCTGCAGTTATGCAGCCCACTTCCCTGTTGGAAGTTCCTGGGGGAACTTCTGCTGGCATAATACATGATATGAGTGGGGGAGGAAGGGTGAAGATAGGTTAGAAAGGGAGTGGATATGACCAGATGTTTTGATACAGATTTGGGGATGATCGTGAGGGTTTGAATTGGAGGACAGTATAACAAGGTGAAGGTCTGCAATTAACTTCCTGCTTCTCTGACTGGAGTGTCCTGAAGAAACTCAGGGAATGTCTGCTGGAGTTGGGGGCTGAGATAAAGTGATGATTTGGAGAAAGGAAGTTTTGAGGGGAAGATCCATGTGATCCACTAGAGTCAGCAGCAGGGAGGAAGGGTAGACCTAAGTAGGTGATCTGCTGCAGAGAAGAGTATGAGACTGAGGGATTATATTTGGAGGAGAGGAGAAAAAGGTGAAGATGTACAGTTAGCCTATCTACTTCCCTGGCATGTTGTGGACTGTAGCTGCTCAGGGATTGTGAAACGTTTCTATTATGTCTCTTCACAGAGCTGGCCCAAACACTTTTTTTCAAAATTAAAGAGGAATTGCTTGCAAATGCAGGGAGTGAAAGTCAGTCAGAAGCTGAGCTTAAACAAGACTGTGCCAGGGTGTTCCATAGAAAAGTCAAGAAAGTACAGGCTTTTCCTCTGAGCATATTCCTGTACTCAATGTTGATATTTGCTTCTTATTTTCATTCATCCTCCATGGAAGGTAAATCTTAGGCTAAGGATATAGCTGAGTGATAGGGTGTTTGTCCAGTGTATGTAACAGCTTTGTTGAATAGCCAGAGAAAGTGTTGTGTGTGTGTGTGTGTGTGTGTGTGTGTGTGTGTGTCTGTGTGTGTGTTTGTGTGTGTGTGAGAGAGAGAGAATATGATTTTATTTGTTTAATTTACCTTTATGCTCAGCTCTAAAAGGAAGATTATAATTATAAATAATTTTTTAGATTAGTATGATGTCCCCTCCCAAAAGTGGTTCATGAATTAAAGGCTTGGCTCCCATCTGGTTTATCTAATGATTGGTGGGTAATTGAGTCATGGGGACTCCAATCTAATCAATGTATAAATCTACTAATAGTTCCATAATTTGTTAGCATTATTAGGAGGTGATAAAAACTTTCAGGTGAGGCCTGGATGGAGACTATGTCACTGAAGATATTTAACTAGGGATATATATATTGCCTCAGGTCATGTTCTTAATTTTTCTTATTGCCTCTTATCTATCATGTTGTGAACTAATTCATTCCATCACAGCAATGACTCAAGTCAACTGTGTACTAAAACTTTTGAAACCATGAGCCAAAAAAAATGTTTTAGTTCCTTTTTCTCCCTCACGTGTCATGCCAAGCAATATATAATTAATACACATTAGGTTACCCAGTAGAATTTTAAAATATCACTTGGTTTAGTTTTTATAAGTATTGAAATGTAGTTCCAGCATATATATGCATACTGCTGGTTATGGCTACCCAGCCAGGTAGTCACTTGAATAATTTTTGGGTAGAATATTATAAATACATTTTTTCTGGAATAAAATATATGCATCCCATTAAAACCACATTGTTGAAGATGAAAGTAAGTTCTTCTCTAAAGACTTCTACTTTGTATAAGCATGGTTCATAAGAAAACTGTAAATGAAACCTGGACTTGAGAAGATGATTCTATATCTCTGTTTTTGTTTTTCAGAACCATTTCCCTGGATTTTTAGACACCTCTCTGAGAAAAAGAATTTTTGAAGCTTAGGCCTCTTGTAAAGAGCAATCAGTTTTCTACTAATGACAATCACCAGTTCTGAAAGCACCAAAAAAGGTTCCAGGGAAAGCATATGGACATCAGGAAATTGAGCTGCCTTTTGATCATGATCAAATCATGTCCATGTGTCCCTGGAGAGGTAATATTGGACCAGGACTTCATTTTCAAAGAGAATTGATGGAGCATTGAAGCCAAAAGTGTGTGGGACCAACTAGACAACCCAATCAGCTTATCTTTGCATGAACTATGACAGACACCAAATGTAACTCCCCAAAACCATCAAAGCAATTGCCTGCAGATTCTGCCAGGGGAAGAGAATGCTGCCAGTTCTTTTTTTTCCTTTCCTGGCTTCATTGGAGTCTCAAATTGCTTTTTGAACACAAGCTAAAATAGAAGTACAAAGAATAAAGAGTTAATTAATCATATTAAATATCTATCTCCTTTTATGTACTTGGCTCGTAATGAATTTGTGCCCATCAGAAACATTTTTATGTTAGTTATCACATTGTATTCAACTATTTTTTTTATATATGTGTTCTTTAAGAGACACAATGAAGATGGTGCTTAGGGAAAAGAGACATATTAGATGCTTCAGAGACACTGACTGTTTTTCATTGTATTTTGGCTATACCAAATTATAGGTTTTTTTACATTTACACACAGTGTACTTTACTTACATCATCCCACTGCCCTCTTTGTCACTCCTATCTCTTCCTATGGATTCCATTTCTCTTCATAAATATCTCCAGAACTTTTCTCCCCTTCACACACACACACACACACACACACACACACACACACACACACACACACACACACAAAATGTAGATTCAGTATGATAGAAAATATGTAACATTTTTCTTCCCAAGTGTCTGGCTTATTTCATTCATCATCTATAATTGCAACAATTTTCTTGAAAATGACATAAATTTGTTCTTTTTTATGACTAAGTAATAGTCTATTGTGGGTATATACCACATCCCCCATATCATTTCACATATTGGTGGATATATAATCTCCTTTTTTAAAATATGTATTTCAAGAAAAATTCTCACTATTGTACTGACAGACAGAAATTCTAGAACTGACATATTTAGAAAGATCAAAGCAACTTGGAAGTATGTTAACCAAAGCCTGGTTGAAGCACCATGATTGTTTTCTCCCATTCCTGCACAATTATGGAAATATGAACTCTTCCATTATAAAGTTTCTCATGCCCTCCTGCAACTTTCTCTCTTTCTGTCTTGTCTGATATATCATGGACCACCCCACTGTTTCGGTCTTCTTACTATGGCTGGTTGACAACTCTGGATATAGCTCAATTTTCCATTAGTTCGAGAAGAGATCGCATGTACATGATCATATAATGTATATCTTTTGACCATCATCACTCAGAATATTTGAAAATTAGTGAGAGCTCAGGAAGAAGACATTCTCAAATGAATGATATACTAATAAGTATTATAAAAATTTCATGTATGCTCCCTTAATATTGACTCTGTGGTTGAATTGCCTCATCTTTAAAAATAGTGTTAAACAGCATGGCTTATTCCCTATGTTTACTAGCATATACACTATGCAATCATCTCACTATTTATTGAGCTTCTCCACACTAAATTTGGCCTTTTGTCATATCTGTAATACCTTGAAATTCCCATAAGCTTACCCCATCCTCATCTTAAAAGTACCCCAAAAGCAACTAAGCTTACTCTAAACTTATTCTCATGTGACTTTAATTTCAATCTCCCCTTTACCTCGCATCAGAAAAGCTTTTGCAAGGATTTTTCAAAATTATTATTACTATTCTCATTTATTGAACATCATAGCATCCTTAAGGTTAAGGAAATGGTGCTGTTTTATATCAACACATGTGTATATTTAATTTTCTTTTTTAAGCCCATTGAAATCTTTCAAGGAATGGTGAACTCAATACTTGAGATATAGTTGTATAAACATAAAGACCAAAGAAATATCATTGTGATTGAGTAAATATATTTACAAATATACCCGAAATTTTCATTAGCTGCTTAAAAAGTATAATTATATACCCATATTGAACTCTAAGTCAATTAAATGGTGAAGCCTTTTTCATGGCAATAAATTAAAATTCATTCAGCAAATTAGTATTGATACATGGATATTAAATAAAGACAATGTAAACATTTCCACATACTGGGATAGTCAAAAACATATTTTACAGAAAAGATAGGATTGGGAATTAGAACATAGGTATTATTATACTGTTCACCTATTCAATCTACTGTTATCAAACACCTTTTCTTCAGACAATTATTAATATTTTATTTCTGAATCTAAGGTTTGAACTTTTTAAAAATGATTTGAAAGTGAGCACATTACATTGTCAGGCATATCTAGGAGAGGAAGGACTTGACAGAAAAAGAGAAAGGAGTATAAAGAAAAATGCTAAATATATAGGGTAAAATCAGCAAGAAGGTTACTGAATATTAGGGCTAGCAGCATTAAGAAGGCCTTAGTTTTACCAGGTCCATGATGTTCATTAGAGTTGGTTCTATTGATGACAGTACAAAATCTCCAGCCAATGTGTCTATCTGCTTAGAAAAGCTGATAAAATATAATTTCCACAATCTTGAAAAATAGTATTTCTTTAGTATGGAACACTCTCATCTCTAAGGACAAGAGAGGGAATGTGCTCATCCTTCAATATGTTAGGTTTTATGGTGTTGTAGTGGAAGAACAACCAAGAACAAGTAAGTTATAGTCATTGATTTTACAAAGATCTTGACTCATTTGAGTTAGCTTTCTTTCCCCTAAATTTATGCTATAACAAAGACTTGAAGGGGGTGAGCAAAGGGAGAGTAGTTTCAAGGGATATTACTTACTGCCTAGGGTTTCAACACCAGCCAAGATTAAAATTCAAAAGTAGTCAGTACTTGCTGTGAATTTATACTCCAAATTTGTCAGGCAACCACCCCAACAGTAGCAAGTAAGATTATATTGAGCCTAATTACATAAATAATCACTCACTGTCCTGCCCTACTTCCCTTAGATTGCAATATTAAAGCATAGTAACTATCACATACTTCATTCTACCCACTGTGTTCCTCTAATTAATACTAGGTTTAAGGAATTTGGTTTTACCAACAACAATAATAAATACAGGACGAAGGGAGGGTTGCTTGTTTTCTCATGCATCATTGTTGCCTCTTGGAGGCCTTCTTTCTGAACAGAAATGAGAGAAAGTGGATCAAGGAGAGAAAGGATGTAGGGGAGAGCTGGGAGAAGTGTGTGTGTATGTGTGTGTGTGTGTGTGTGTGTGTGTGTGTGTATGCGTGTGTGTGTGTGTGTGTGTGTGTGTGTGTGTGTGTGAGAGAACTATAGATAGAATGTGTTGTATTGTGTAGAAGAAGAATCTATTTTCAATAAAAAATAAAAACAGGAGTACTGTTTTGCCATCACAAAAGAAATGCAGGAAACCATCCTATTTTGTTCAGATGTTTTGTTTTCCATTGCATTTATATACACAGCATCTACTAAGGGTCATTGTGCCTGCAGGAGTAGAAGACAAAAAGTGAGAAGGTCAATTTCTAGGTAGTGTTCCCAGAGCTGTTCTTGCAGCTGTGAAGTACCAGCTTCTACTCAGAAGTTATGAGTAGAATGAGTTATGTCTATGTCAATCCTGATGTGAGATATCATGTTGAGAGAAGCTGACCCCATGACACTACATGATGCCATGACCATTGCTCAGCAATTCATTAATGATAACATGAATGCCTTCTGCATTTGTGACCCAGACAGAAAAAGATAGGAGTCAAATGTCACTCAGCTCTGCAGTGAACAAACAAAAGAGGTTTAGGGTGGCATAAGAATAAATAACACCATCAAAACTTGGCACACAGAAAGTCAGCATATGTAAATTAGGAGAAAGGGTAGTTAAACTGTCTGAAGTTCCACAGAATGGCTAGTGAGAATATGCACATGGGAATGTAATCTACTGCACACTACACAATATCAGAGCAAACATTTTAACAGAAGCATAATATTTGGTGAGTGCTTGAGTTTTACCCAGGAATCATCCTAGTCTATAGATTCTTAGGTAACATACAGTACTTTAAATTTTTTTGTAAAAATAAAATGTCTCTAGAGTGGTCATTCTTTATCCCCTTGCATATTGATTTCAATTGATGGCTAAGTTAGTAATTGTGTTAATTTTTGTGGCCTAACTTATTGAAGGAGAGTGCTGAATTTGTTGGATGAAATGCCATGCTTACATCCTCAGTGTCAAAGTCCTCTTTTTTATCAGTACATAAAATGTTCATGGGAATCAGGGTTAAAGATTCCCCCACTACAGTTTAAATGATAAAGAGTTTTGTATCTTGAGAAATGCTGAGTTGACTCAATTTTCACAGCAAGATCTACCTCCAAATCTTTAAGAACAGCCAATACAAAGAATTGCAGACAAGAAGTGGTGACATTTTTGTTGTTATTGTTGTTTGCCAAGTCAACTCTGAAGGTCTAGCATACTCCATCCAGTTAAACCACACAGTCTGTTTCCAAGGAAAGCAGTATCTTATACTGCATCATTACAATGGTTTACTCCCATGTATTTTGAGGTTTCCACACCACTTTTACTTGATTTTACACTTGTGATTGCTCAAGGATGTGAAAGTACATTTCTCTTCATTGGAATGTGTTCTCACAGGACTCTGTCAATCCATCACATGTGTTGACACTAGAAATCTTTAGACACAACAAACAATTGGTTTGTTGTGATTTCCCATACTTTCAAGCAAGTGGATGATAAATTTACCACAGTGTTTATTGTACAAAAATAACTTCAGTTGTCTATTTCTTCTGTCTTCCACATCATAAAATCCACAACTCCGTCTACAACATCCAAAAGGATAATGTTCTAGTGTCAGTAACCTTAGGATTATACATTTTATAACATTGTTCTCTAGTTGAGTAGACTTGTTTCAAAATCCTTGTGGGCCATCTTGGATGTGATGGGTAAGACACATGATTGACTATAGCCCAGATGTCCTTGAGAGATTTTGCAATGTGAATTAATATAAAAGAAATCTCTTCTTTTTCTTTTAAGTTCAAATAAATTCTTATAGCAGAAGGGAAAAAAATAGATCTAATTGATTACTTCATATAATATCTATTTGGAAAAGTCCTTAAACCTTATATCCTTCACCAACTGAGATTCTGAAGAAATGAACATGCAAAATAAAATAATATTTGGTTTTTGTTGTTGGTGGCAGTGATTTTGTTTTGTATTTCAAAATGCAAAGTACTCACTATAATAAACAACTAAGTTTTCAAATTCTTTGAACTTTCTTTTTCTCTTATTACAAATTTTAAGAAAGATAGTTTCTCCACAGGAATCACAAGAGGAATCAAAGACAGCCTGATTAGCACAGGTGGTAAGTGGCTCTAAAATAGAAAACAAATGAAAATTTACAATGGATTTGAATGCATAGGTTTCCTGTTGAATTGAGAAGTGTTCCTTGGATTTTAGAGATTATTGATATCCCAAATTACTGCAGGGCTAGTCCACCATAGCCTGCCTTGATCAGCCTCCTCACACAAATTGCATTTTTATTTTAAAAGTTATATATGCACTGAAAACCCTTGGAAAGCTCAATAATGTAAATAGCTTTAGAGAAAAATGACAAGCTTCAATTTTTTTCTTTCACAGTTACACTGGAAATAAATTGCATTGGCTGAACTTTTGATTTCCTTTGGAGTTCTGGCCCAGACCAAAACGAGTGAAGTATATCTTCCATTAACTACCACAATAGTTTATAGGAAACAAACTTGAAATTCAGTTCTTAAAAAAAAAGCATGTTGTATTTCATCACCCAAGAAATGTTAGATAAATATATAGGTTCCTCAACTTAAGGAATGATTACTCTAGGAAAAAGAGAACTATGTTTCTATACTATCCATAAGTGAAACACAGAATTGGCTAGGAAGATTTACTATTTTGTGAGGCATTGGCATATCCTAGACTCTGAGCCAGGTACTTTTTATCATATGATCACTTATTTTTACTCAGCATATGAATATGTTTGTATATGTGTGTATATTGTTTATACAGTATGTTCATATAAAAATACACTTAACAATAGCAGCAACTATTCAGAAGGCAACAGAGTAGGTTGGGTTATGTATGCAGAGCTATCTTATTTCTTAAATACTAAAATATTTTGTATTCAATGAAGAGAAATGTAGAACATTATCCAAGTAAACATTTGATCTGACCATTAATCTATGACTTATTCATAGCTAAGAGAAAGAGAGCTCTCACTACACATGGTCTTCATCCTCCCTTTTATAACATATACTCATTCTATAAAGGCTCAAATTATTTCTTACCTAAAAACAACTTAACCATCAAGATACTATCTATGTATGTAAGTGAGTATAGCTTTCTACCCTTTTTCATGTAGACAGGAGACAACCAATACTATGTGAACCACAATTCTATGCTACTTGAACTTGTGATTTTGCAAACAATCAAAAAGCAGCAGCAGGAAAAGCAGTGGGGCTTTAGCAGTGAGTGACCTTCAGCCTAAGGGGGAGACCAGGCACAGTCATAACATAAAATGATTTATGTTTTAGGAGCCCACTGCTTGTTGCCTATGTAGCCAAAAGCCTAAAGAGGAAACAAGAACACAAACAAAAAATAGCAGGAGGAGACTACTGCAAATGATGAGGAATAGTGGTGTGTTCTGCAGAAGCACAGAGGAGAACAGTGATATGATTCATGCAAATGTGTTCTGTGGGTGATTTGGGGATAAAGATAGTGGTGGTGTTGACAGCTCTTGCTAACTTACAGGCCATCAGGTATGTAAGCTAGAAGAGGCAGAGACAGATTCTAGGTTTGCCACTTACAAGGGGTGGAATGTGTCAGACAAACAAGTTGCAGATGACAACTGTGCACTAGCCCACAGTACCTAATATGTGCCCCTTCTCTCCCACTGATTGCTAGGCTTTTTTTTTCTTAACTGTTAGTCATTCTAGAACTTCTAAGGCTCAATGTGGGTTAGACAACAGAAAATATTCAGCCACATCAACTCCATTACATTATAATTTTGAAAAGAGCTGTTCCCATTGATAAATAGTATTTTCTGATTTACATTTTGCACCAAAATTAGGTTTTATGCTGGTTCCTACTTTATGTAGGATAATACTTGTATTATCTTTAAGGGACAATTTTCAGTTTCATATGGAATCAAACAAATGAACAACAGCAACAACAGTGAACCAGGATAATAAAAGTAACACTGAACAACAACAAAAAAATGTCTATAGGTATCACCATCCCAACCTTAAAGATGTTCTAAAGCATTATATTAATGAAAAAAAGAAACACTATGGTATCAATATACCAGAAGGCAAGTAGATCAATGGAACTGAATTGAATAACCTAGGCATACATCCACAAAGCAATGTACACTACTAAGTTTTGATACAGATACCAGAAATATACACAGGAACAAAAGACTGCATCTTCACCAAGCAGTGTTCATTAAACTACATGACTTTATGTAAAAGAACCCATATAAATCCATACTTATCAACCAGCCCCCAAATAAATTCCAAATGTATCAAGGTCCTTAACAAAAATCAAATATAGTGAACATGATAGAAGTAAAAGTGGGAAATAGCCTTTAACTTCTTGGCACCAGAATAAAAATTGATAAACAGACCACTATTAACAATGAGTAAGATCAGCAATGAATAAACAGGTTACATGGAACTGATAAGATTCTGCACAGAGAATTGGTTGTAAGATGAAAACTCATCTATTGCTGGTAGAAGTCTAAACTTATGTAGCCAATATAGAAATCAGTATGGTAGTTCCTCAGAAAGGTGGAAATCAATCCTCCTCACTATCCAGTTATATCACTCTTGAACATACATTCAAAGGATGTTTCATCCTACCACAGAGACACTTGCTCAACCATATTCACTGCTGCTCTATTCATAACAGCCAGAAACTGGAAACAGCCTAGATGCCCTCAGCAGAAGGATGGATAAAGAAAATATGACAAATTTATAAAATGGAGTATTACTAAGTCATATAAAAAATCATGAAGTTTGCAGGCAAATGGATGAAACAAGAAAAATCATCCTAAGTGAAGTAGTCCAGATCAATATGGAAAGGAATTGCTTTATATGTGAATATAAGCTTTGATGTTAATGATAGCTAAGCTATATCCAAAGAAAAACAATGGCCCAGTATAGAGTAAGAGAACAGAGGGAACTGATTAATCTTGTTAGAAAAGAAATCCACCATGGATGGATGAGGGTGTGGAATGGGAAGATCAAATGAGGAGAGTGAGTTAATGGTGGGAATACAGAGAGATAGTTAAAATTAAAAGGTACTTGAGGGGTACTATGAAAACCTAATGCAGTAGAAACTTCCTAAAATATATACAAATATGAAGGTAATATAAATAAGATTGTCAAATAATGTGGTATACAGATTCCCAACTGGTCATATCTTTTTATTAAATGAAGCTTCCAATACCCATATTGTGTCATATCTAATTGATTTCTTGGTTAAAGTGGTCCTGTAGGAATCCCACACAACCCAGGTTTTTGCCACAAACTGACAAGACATCATTGCTGAAGACAACACCTACACAACACATTGAACATAGGGAAATTGAGCTTATACATACATAGACTCTTCACTGCTTTTTCTAGTGTCTTTAGTAGGAAAGTACGCTGCATGCTAACAAAATAGAAACATAAACAGGAAGCCAGCCACACACCCTTTGATCTACAATAGTGGCCTGCCTAAAAGGTGTGTTAAGACAATGGTCACACAAAGCTTGTAGGAGTAACAAACTGATAAGTGATTTGACTTAAGGCCCATTCCACAAGATCAAACCCACCCACCTAGAACCTGAGAAGAGAGATCTCTAGGACTTAGGATAAAACCAAATACTAGCTTAAAAAGAAACAAAAATGTAGACACAATAAGGATTAAATGGGGTGTTTCTATGCATGCCCTCCCTTCAGAGCTTAGGAAACCCCAACAAGAGGAGGTGTAAGTGTAAAGGGAGGTTTTTCTATCCTACTTGGCCTTGCATCCTGCAACTATTTATAAAATAATAACTAAGAGGCTTAATATTAATTGTGAACTGATTGGTCTGTTGTTCAGGCTTATTGCTAACTAGCTCTTACAACTTAAATTAATCCAATTCTATTAATCTATATTTTGTCACATGGCTTCTCAGTACTTCTTGTAGCTTTGGTGGCTTTCTGGCATCTGCCTTGACTCTGCTCTTTTCTTCCTCTATTTCTGCCTAGATTTCCCACTTGGCTGTGTCCTGCTTTGCTATAGACCATATCAGCCATTTTATTAAGCAATGGGTATAAAACATATTCACCGAGTATAAAAACTTATCCAACAGCACATAAGGAATGTAAAACCTACAGGGTTTGAAGGATACCAAGAAAACAAATCCCAGTAAATAAATATGAGCAGAGCTCATATGAACTCACAGAGACTGAAGTAGTATGTACAGGGCCTGCATGGGTTTGACCAAGGTCCTCAGTTTATATATTATGGCATCCAGTTCAGTGTTTTCATAGGACTCCTGATTGTGTAAAAAAGTAGGTCTTTGGTTCTTATGCTTCCTCCAACTTCCCTGTTAAGAGCAGTTTTCCCGCCGGCCTAGACCCACAGCCATGTCAGCCCCAAATATCACACAGAGATGCTGTATTAGATATAAAGCTGATAGCCTGTTACTAGCACTTCTTATTAGCTAGTTCTGTCTTAAATATTAATCCATTTCTATTAATCCAAGTATTTCCACATGGTTTCATCTTATTGGAGAGAGGTCCCAGCATTCTCCTCTCTCCATCCTCCATATTGAATCTCCTCTCTACTACTTCCTGCATCCTCCTTGCCTCACTGACCTGCCTATCTTGCTTCCTATTGGTCAGCCGTGCTTTATTCATTAACCAAAAGGAGAAACATATTTACAGAATGACATCTCCCATCATTTCCCTGTAATAGTTTTTTTAAATCTTATTATGTATTATTTTGTTGTATTTTACTATTATCTCTTAGATGTCCAACTTTCCTAATGAGAAATAGAAAGACAGTGGATACATATGGGAGGGATACTGGGAAGGAGTTGAAAGAAGGGAAACTGTAATCAGGATATATTATATAAGTAAAGAATCCATTTTCAAAACAAAGAAAACACACACATAAACATATCCATCTGTAAGTACATACATACATACAGACAGACAGATGGACACACTGTATATTTAAGCAGTGATCTTAGGAGAAAATCCGGGGCTCTGGAAATTGCAACATGATAGATCTGTAGGTCTGCCTACTTACACCCAATGCATCAAACACAATCAGTGATGAAAAGTATAGAAAGAAAAATCATTCATGTGATATGTTAGTGACTCAGATGAACCTGTTTGTGTCTCTCTAAAATACCAAAAGATATTGAAAAAATCATTAATGTACAAGGTCAGATAGTTTCATTGGCAGTACTTTGCTATACTTTTCTTTTGTTATAGGGATGAAGCTAACACAGGTTATTTCATTTCAATTTCAATTACTGACAGAAACTTTCAAATCACTGAGTATATATAAAAATTTTCAGAATACTATGAAGGATTAAGAGACCACAGCAAAATTCAGTAAGATTCATAAGCAAGATGACAGAAGTTTGATTCTGTGTTGAACAGAAAGCAAGGAAAACAAGCTTTTGGGAAGAAGCTGCTGTTGTCACAGGTATAAGATAAAATGTATAAAATTAAGTGCAACTGTAGATGTGAAAGGGCAGGTGTGTGTCCAAATGAAGGAAGTGGCAGCTGGAAAGCTGGCTGCCAGGTAAAGAAAGACAAACAAGGGGATGGGCAAATGACAGCAGAATAGGTCAGCCCTGAGTGGAGAGTTTTAGCAGAGCTGAATCCCCAGAGGCTATTTGGATCTTCTGCCTGTCGGTCTTGACATAAATCATGTGCCAGATGACAGTTTGAAGGTAGAACTTAGCCATTGTTACACTAGGCACACAACTTTTTTTTATGAGGTGCATATTTGTGAATTATATCATTTCCTTTGTTTTTTTTTATAGGATAAGTTCTTGGGTTTGCATTTCCTGAGAGAATTTAATATGTCCATGTTTTCCTGAGTCCCGATTCACCTCACTAAGTTTATAAGGCACCATTCTTCCTATTCTCAGAAATGTCATTTACCACTCTTTGTTGAATGGTAGCATTGGACAGACATACCATCCACATGTCCATCTACATGCACAGTCTTCCTCCATACTAAAAAGGGAAACACAGGTGCTTGTAAAATGGAGTCTTTCCTGGCAAGGCATAGTCTAAAAAACAATAACTGTTTATACAGTATGGCGTAAGGTTAGGAAGAGGGAGAGATTGGGAGATGCAGTGACTCCATACTTATTGTCAGGGTATGGAAATGGGTGTTAGCCTTAAAAATGGAAAAAGGGGGATGGTGCCATGTTATTATATAGTTCTGGTTAAAGGAATGTCTGTTTGATCATTGTGTCAGTTGTAGCTTAATGAAATAGTGAAGAATCGGGAGTACTGTGGCCCTTAAGAGATGATTATACTGTTGTGAGGTACATCACTGTTGTGTATAACTGCCCTCTTTTGAGGTTTGGTCTGTGTGTGTGGTTTCTGCTCTTTGGTGGGAACTGAGGTAGATGCAGGCTTTTGACAATGACTTTAATGACATTTTCTTTCTTCAGCCTATGAAGAGGACATGTTAGACATATGTTTGCTAAGTGATTAGCATGCCTATCTGCATAGGTAAGACACAGACTCAGATATAAAATGATATCACTGATGCCTAATTCCACATACTTTTTGTTGCCTATGTGTCAAGTCAAGTCAAAGCTTTTTTTTTTTTTTTTTTTTTTTTTTGTAGTAAAAGCAGCTTGTAAGTGACTGGTGAGCCAGACATCTCAACATCCTTTCTCAAAACAAACAACCAAAATTCCCCAAATCAACCAAAAAACACATACCTCACTATTCTTATTAGTATAAAAATGACTTCATTTAAGTTTAATCAACTAAGTTACACCTTGCTTAATTTCCTTGTTTTATTTAAACCCCAACAAAAATACTCAGAATTTGCCCTTGGTGTCATTGGATAATTAGGTAGATATTAGCAAGCCTGAAAGATTACTGGGAGCAAGCTTCTCATTATCAACAGCTGGGAAAACTAGGAACTAAGATTGTGGGGCTCCACTTAATGGTCAGAAGAATGGAATCTGAGTCATATCTCTGGCCTGGGGTGGATACCTGGCATTCTAAATTGACTGTTAGCTCATAATAGTTCCACCCAGTGAAAGACTTTCAAGTAAAGAGCATGTATCATTGTTCCCATTAGAACAGTTTCTCTAAATGGGCCTGTCAATCACCTGGACAGGAACATGCTCCACAGAGAAACTTTCTGCTCCAGACACATTAGAAATGGTATAAAAGCCTACCTAAAATGTAGCTTCGGACAATGGTTTCCTTTTGGCCATTGTCTACTCTTTCAAGAGTGTGTTTTGAGAAGTGTCCATTTCCAATTTTATACATTGCACTTCCTGTGTTTATGAGTTCTTTGGATGGAGAGCATGAGAACCAGGGGGTGGAAAGTGTTCAAAGTGAGAATTCTATAAGATTGCTTCTGGAATCAATCCTTAATTATGTGACTCAATGTAGAATATCAGGCATTGGTGTTTCATGGAACAAAATAAAGTTGTGAAGTTGTGCTAAAATATTGTGATGCTAAATGGAAGATGAGACTAAAAAAATTAAATAACATGTTTAATAAAACATAGATGGAGGACATTTTTCCAGCCATGGAAACTGATACAAATCAAGGTCAGGAAAACAAAACAAAACAAAAAAAAAAACAAAACAAACAAACAAAAATAGTAGGATGTTGATGCAACAAATACAACTATCACATGCAGGGGAGGAAAGAGTTTATTCTGGAACAAAATATGTCAAAAACTACAGATATAATTTCAAATTCCATGTCCTAACATAATAATGCTTTTCAATTTTGATAATAGCGGAATAAAGTTATAAATTAAATCTCTTTCAAATATTTTTTATTTACTTTCAGTAGGTATGTTAAAACAAAGCAGGGAAATATTGGCTAAATGAATTAAATTATATCTGAGGTCATCTTGGTTGTTGGTGGAAGCTGTTAAGTAAATATACTCCAAAATGCTTTGTCTTTTAGTGACAGAAATACTAGGAAAGACTGATAATGAGTGCCTTCTGAGGATGTTAAAGATAGCCCAAGATCAATTTTAGTTAAACTAAGGATCTACAAAATTCCATTGCTCTTATTAATTAGCTTTGTATAATGTTCATGTAAGGAACAGTTTTTCTTGGATCTTCCCTTCATGGGGAAGTGATTCAAACTGATAATCTCATCTGGATACATTGAAGGACATAGCCACATTGGCCAGGACCATCGGGAATGGGCATAAGCCTGGACTGCCTTTGGTGTGCCTACAAGTATAAATACAGGTTGTTTGATTTTCTCTTAATTCTCAAAGGTTACATCGATTTCTTCCCTCCCACTACCACATGAAGAGCTTTTCAGATAGAGAAAATAAACAGATTGATAGTTAGACACTGTAATCAAGCTGTTATCAAGCACTTTGGTCCATCAATAGGCCTCCAAGTTTACTTGTATTTTTTTTTAAAAAAAAGGACAAAAGGAAACAGAAATGGGTAACAGATGTGTTACTGTTTTATAGAAAAGATGAGACAAAAGGCAGGAATTATATATGCATAAATTGAGCTGACAAGGAAGCTGACAGAACTATTTGAAGTCTCTTTTTGTAAAGCAAGTCCAATCTCCAGCTGACATCATTTTCGACCTCATCGGAAATAGAATTCCTAAGAAAAATTTTTTTGGGGGGTGCATTGTTTCAATAGCCTAAAGCATGAAGGGATGGTCACACTTGTTTTTTTAGAATATCTCTTGTCCTCTCCTTTCAGTGTTCCAATATTACAATAATGGTTTCAAAACCACAGGCCAGTATCTCTTACTGGTCAATCATCTTTGCTAATTTTAATAGAATCCTAAACTTTTCTTTGCTGAAAACCTATGACAATATAGCAGATTGGTAATGGCATGACAGTATAAGAGAAAACAAAAGCACATTTAGGGACAAGAATAGGATTCATAATCATTCATCTTTTTAAGGAAAATTTAAGCTATCCTAATAATTTCTTTGGAAAAACCTCCTGAGTTACAAAGAAGAACCATCTTAAGAATACTATAAAACTGTTTAATTATTAGGCACTGTGAGACTAAACAAACATAACTAAAATTAAATGTATCAAATTAGACAAGACCAAGAAAAAACACGTTCAGAAAAAAAAAATCTACTGTAAGGAAGCCATTTCTCATTACGCCTTATTTGAATAGAAACTAACTTTATTGAATTAGCTAGTGGAATTGCTCTTTAAAAAAAAAAAAAAGCCAGAAAAAAGACTCAAGAAAAAATATGTTAATTGATTGTCAATGAATTCAGAAATGAGTTAAATGTTTGAACACTCACCATGGGAAAGTCGTTGTGCTAAGGAACAGTCTTTCCCCTTCATATGCAAATCTAATTCAGTAAAAACTGAGACTCCACAGACATCACTAAAACCAAAACCAAACCAAAAAGAAGAACAAGGAAAAACAACCAACCAACCCATAAAAATGTGAAGATGACAACCAGGTGTCATGGAATCTAGAAAATCAAGAGACCTTAGCAGTAGGCTTATCTTTATGAGAATCAGAATTGGGGTTTTGTTTTAAGGAAAACCCTGAGTCTATTCCATAATGTGTCTTAAAGCCCTATCAAGACCCCATCTGGAAACCTGAATCAAAACATCATTGACCTGAATCTGGACACATCCTGTGATGAGCTGAGGTGGTATCCATGAGGTAGTTCTGTCACAAATAGTTGAGATTATAAGAATAGCATAATTGTGATTAAGCAGCAATGACATCAAGAGACCTTGGTGCTGGAAGAACTCTCTCTATATGACACTCTGTTTTCTCTTTATTTCAGCACTTCATTAGTAATAAAAAACTACTTTCTACTTTGTTAATACAAAAAAATAGCTATCAAGAATGCAAGGTACTAAGAATACAAGGTACTAAGAGTGTATCTTAATTCATGGTAATCCTGCCATGTCTAAAATATGAAACTACCATCGCTGTACAGAAGAGCCTCATGGTGTTTAGATAAGGTAAATAAATGCTTCCATTAAATGCATTAAATAAAGATCCCTGGCTTGTATGTGAAGACTTTTACACTTTGTTGTATTATCTCCTTGCTCAAAGAGAACTTGGCAGTGTGTTGCAAAAATAAAGTCAAAATGGCAAGCCTGCAAAAGAAAGCAAGCACTGCCAACAATAGTTTCTGAGCTTTTGATGTGAACTACCAGCGTGCTCCCACAAAGTGGGCTAGTGAAAAACATTTTGAAAGGTAGGGCTAGATGCCAATGTGAGCATGGAATTGAAGTCCTAAACAAATACCATGAGGAAAAAAAAGTAATAAACCTCTTACTATAAATTTAAA
The DNA here is from genome assembly GCA_030556225.1 of Cricetiscus sungorus. NCBI lineage: Eukaryota > Metazoa > Chordata > Mammalia > Rodentia > Cricetidae > Cricetiscus > Cricetiscus sungorus. The sequence goes on from JANBXA010000600.1 coordinate 40,345,593, forward strand.
CATGTACAAATGCTACAGACTTTGATTTCTCTAAATAAAAATGTCAGGAAGGAATATATGTGAAGAAATTGATTTCAGTGTGTCAATCAGAACTTGCTACATGTACTCACATGCATCCTTTGCCTTTGATCTTTGACGAATAAGGGAAAAGAATACTTTATAAATCATATAAAATGCAACTGATGTAGACAAATATTTGGGTATAGCAGAATGTTTATGGCACATGTTTTGATTTTTCTAAATTACCATATGCTATCATTGTAAATAGGGTCTGCTTCATTTATTGACTAGCGATGATGTATTATGTTTCTAACACTGCATTAAGTTAGAAAATCAAGAAGAGAAAAGTAACCCCTAGGATAGTTCCAACCTTGATGGTCTTACTTCACAGGCAAAAGCTGTTTGCATTTTATCACCCACTGATACTGTACTGTTTTTTCACGAGCATTCCAATTATCATTGGGTAAGTAATTTGTTTCCACCTGTGAATGTTGAATAATAAACAAAAAATTCCCATGTGGCTAAATGGCTAAGAAAAATGTTGCTGGTCACAAACGCATAACCCTCTTAGTTTTTATCTCAGAGTACAAACCCTTTTACTTTAAAGGCATGAAAACAATCCTTCATGCACCTGAATCCTACATGGGGCTGTGTGGGATGATGCAGCAAAGGGTATAATGAGCAACTCTGACATCCAAGAACTGTGTCTGCCTGAATAAGTAATGTATACAAACCCATTCCTGGTTTTTATTGGGCTGCACCAAGTGTGCAATTCTCCAGCGAGCCTAGGAGTCAGAAACTGTCAATTACAAAGAAATGGTTGGCAGACTGAATGAATATTTCTGTGTAATTATCACAGCATCCACCAGCAGCAAATACTCTGGAATGGTGCACACAAATGTTAGTGTCCTTTTCCTGCATAAAACACCCATTTTTGCGCTGTGAGATATCAATGCCTAACAGAGGCGACGGGGCAGGATGCAGGCAATTTACTTTGGCAGCTACATGTGACCAAGATATTACCCATCACTGAGCAACAACTGCTTTTGCCAAAAGCATTATTTTCAAAACTTTAACAGTCTTGGTTTTCTGTGGCCATTGTTTAGGCCCTGTCTCCTCTATCTTTGTAATAGAGAGGGACAATAAGATGTACTATTTAAAATGGCAAGATCTTAGCCTGGAGTCTTTTTTTCTCATATACATTATGTTCCCTATGGTCCCTGTAATATGGGAGGCTCATGCCTAGAAGCTAGCACATTATCATGAATGTACAGTGCTAGATTACAGTCAGTAACCCAGCACTTGTGGTTTATGTGCCACGGAAGAGGCACACTGCTAACCCCGCATTCATCCTGCATGTACTTGAGGATTCTCATGTTTGTAACCCAGCACTCATTGTGAATATACAGTATAAGACTCAAAAAAAGTAGTGCAGGACTCATTGTGCATATACCTTGGGGGGCTCACACTTGCAACCCAGATCTCATTGTGCAATTTCTGTGGAAGGATAAAATACATGACATATCACACATGCTGCACAGACTCTAAAGACACAAGTCAGGAACTCAGGAATCATGGTTTATATACTATGGGAGACATATCCACTAACTGAGGACACTTGTATAATGTACTGTGAATGCCTCTAAACACTAAGAACTCATGGTGACTGTACTGTGGGAGATTCATACCACTAACACAACATGCTAATATCAATATTCTGTGGGAGACTCACTCTATCAACCTGGGACACATGATGCATTTGCTGTAAAAGACTCATTTATAACCCAGCACTCATTGTGAATATGCTGTGAATGGCTCAAAACTGTAAGCCAGCACTAGCACTCACATCTGTATCACTGGGAGAAGCTCACACCTATAAACCATTATTCATGTGGAATGTACTCTGTGAAGCTCATGCCTGTAGTGCAACATTCATTGAGCATGTACTTGAGAGACAAACACTTGTAATGCAATACTTATGTTGTATGTATTTACAGTGGGATACTTGCAGCACTCAGTGAATGTACTCAGTAGACTCATGCCTATTAACTGCTGTGTTGTTTTTGTCCAGCCTGGTTCTGCCACCCTTCAGCCCCAAATGAACACTGTTGGCTGGTTGCTTGGGCTTCATGTTGGCTATTGGCTATCTCTGTCTTGATTATTAATTCATTTCTATTAATCTGAGTATTTCCATGTCATCTTATCTTACTGGAGAAGGGTCAGGACCTGTTACTCCTTTGGTGGCTGTCTCCCTCTGATACCTTTCCCTGATTCTCCTTGTCTCCTAGTCCCACCTATCTTCCTGCCTTATTGGCTACCAGTGTTTATTCATCAACCAATAAGAGAAAAATACATACAGAAGAACATCCCCATCATGTGACAGAACATATGTGTGTGCTTGTAGTTACTGTGATATGTTTATCCCTGGGTTTAACCCACCACTCATTATGAACTTACTGTGCTAAATTTGAAAAAATGAGCCCCCCAATAACGATGCACACACTCTGAAAACACATTCCTTTTATCCAGCACTCATAGTAGACATACTGGAGGAGTTTTACACAATTAATCTAACACCCATGATCCATTTACTGTGTGAGTGCCATGTTTATAAACAAGCACTCCTTGTGAATGTATTGTGCATGACTCAAAATATTAAGGTATCATACATTGTGCATTTTCTGTGATATGAGTGTACCTATATACCAGGATTCATGATGTGTGTATTGTGAGAAGCTCATGCCTAAAACCTAGGCATGTTTACTCACTGTGCATGTAAACACACACATGGTGTACTGACAGTATAAGGCTTGCGCCTGTAAACCAGCACTCACTGTGGATATAATTGGGAGATGCATGCCTGTAATGGAACATACTGATATTCTTGTACATACTGTGTGATGTTTGTGCCATTTGTGATATTTGTGTCAAAATAGCAAGACATAACCCATGGCTTACTACTAAGGACACCTACACATGAAACTAGTACTCGTGGCTCATGTACTATGCAAGGCTCAGGTTTATAGGCCAGGAGTAATTTTGAATATACTGTGTGAGGCTCAGAATAGTAAGTCTGCACTGATTGTTCACTTAATGTCAGAGGCTCATGTTCCTAACACATCACTCAAGCAGCATGTATTGTGTGAAACTTATGGCTATAAACCAGCATTCATTGTGATGGTACTTGAGAGACACATGTCTATAATAGAGCACTCATGTGTTTGGACATACTCTGCTTCCCTGGGGCCTACACCACAGTATTCATTGTAAATGAACTGTGATATATTCAAAACAGTAAGTTAGCAATCAGAGTGAATGCACTGTGGAAACTCATGCCTGTAATCTAGCACTCGTGGTCTATATACTGTCAGAGACACACAGGACTAACCCACTGTTAATGATACATTTACTATGAGAGGCTCATGATTCTAACCCAGCAATCATTGTGAATGTGTAGGGAATGATTCAAAACACTAAGCCAGTAGTCATGGCAAATGTACTGTCATAAGCTTATGCCTAGAAAACAGCATGGTTCACATATTCTAGACATGAACACTTATAACCAAGAATTCATGATTTATGTACTGTGAGAGACTCAAACCTCTAACTCAGCATTCCAGAGGCATGTATTGTGTGGGACTCATGTTTACAACCCAGCACTCTTTGCAAATTAACTGTGAGGCTTAAGAGAGAAATGTGGTCTCATGAAGCACTTAAGTGTGAGGGTCATGCTTATAATCCAGCTCTCATGGTGCAATTACTGTCCAAGGCACATACATGCAACATATCACTTATAGCAAGGAACTGTGGAACTGATGTCTGGAACTCAGTAGTCATGTTTTATCTACTGTTGGAGACCCACATCACTAAACTTGCATGGCTGTATCGATGAGCTCAACTCAAAACACTAAGATACAACCCATGGTGATTGTATTAAGATAGACTCTGGCCTATAACTCTTCATTCATCATTAGTGCACAGTCCTAGTTTATAAACAGCCAGATAGCATTATTGCTATACAGAATGAAGGAGGTTCATGCTTATAACACATGAATCATGCTGCATATATTCTGGACACTTGTAACCCAAAACTCATAGTTTACAAAATTTGGGAGAGTCACACTAATAACCCAACATTCAAAGTGCATATACTGTGCAAGACTCTTGTTTGCAGCACAGTACTCTTCGTAACTGTACTCAAAACAGTCAGCCAGCACTTATGGTACATTTAATGTGGGAGGCTCAAACTTATAACCCAGCATTCATGGTGCATGTATTGTGAGAGGCTCATGTCTATAAAGCAGGGCTTATGAGGTATGTGCTGTGTATCTCATGCCTATAACCAACATTCATACAGACAAACATGTGTAATGCAATAATTTTGCTATCTCTACTTATAGTTGGAGACTAATACTGAAATAACCAAGCACATACTGTTAATGTACTCTGGCAGACACATGCCTGTATGGAACACTCATGTGTTTTCACTTACTTTGCAAGGCTCTTGCCTATGACTCAACATTCATTATGAATGTACTGTGCTATATTTATAACTGTGCAAGAGCTCACACCTACAACTCAAATCTCATGGTGTACACACTCAGGAGATGAATGGTTATAACTAAGGATTCATTGTTTATGTACTTGGTGAGACACACATCACTCACCAAGGATACTTGTGTCATTGTACTCTGCATGTATGAAAACAGTAAGACAAAACTCATGGTATCTGTAAATTTATAATCTAGCATTCATTGTTAATGCACTGTGTGGGACTATAAACAGTAAACCAGAACTCACGGAGCATGTACTATTACCTATAACATATCACTAATGATGCATATATTCTGGACACACATCTTGTAATTCAGCACTCATGGATTATGTACTGTGGGGACTCACATCACTAAATAAGCAGTCTTGTATCAATGGGCTATACAAGACTCAAGCCAGCATTTATTATAGTGAATGAGCTATGTGGGCATATAACCCAGCCCTCACTGGACCTGTACTTGGTTGACAAATGCCTATAATGCAATACTAATGGTGCACATTCTTACAATTAGAGTATTATTCCAATAAACCAGCACTTACTGTAAATATACTCTGGCTATGCATGCTTATAACAGAGTACTCATTTGCTTGTATTTGCTGTGGGATGGTCTTGTCTAGTACCAAATCTCATGTGAATGGCCTGTGCTAGAACCAAAACAGTAAGTCTGAACTCATGGGCATTTAATGTGGAAGGCTCATTTTTATAACCCAGTATGAATGGAGAGTGTATTATGTGCGCCTCATCCCTGTAACTCACCATTTATAGAGTGTATACTTGGAAAACAAACAACTAAATATTAGAACTCATGGTGCAAGCACTTGCAGGAAAAATAAAGCATGCACTGAGAATGTACTCACAGGATGCAGTCCTGTAAGAGACTCACTCATGAACTTGTACTTTCTTTGTCATGCCCATGTCAATATCCCAGCATTCATTTTGAATGTACTGTGCTAGATTTAAAATAGTAAAAAAGTATTAATGGTACATATACATTGGGAAGCTCACACAACAGTCACTTACTGTACATGTATTCTGGAGACAAATGCTTGAAACTAGCACTCGTGGTTTATGTGCTGTAGGAGGCTCTCATTACTAACCCAGCAACATGTGCATATATTGTGAAAAGTGCATGTTTCAAACTCAGCACGCATTTTGAATGTACTTTGACAGACTCAAAACAATAAGCCAACACTCATGGCAACATTTAAAATGAGAGGATGATGCTTATTACCCAGGATGCATAGTGCATTGTAGGAGAAACTGTAGCCAGCCTACACAAGTCATAGTTGCCCTGTACAGGTCAGCTCGCATTAGCATGTGCAGCAGGCACTTCTTCCTGGAGCCAAGCTTCCAAGCCTGCCTCAATGCCCAAAGATTGCTGACAGAGTGACACCTAACCCAGATACACCAATGAGGAAAAGAAAACACAGCAGAGTCAGCAGCCTGAGCCAATAGGACCTTGGGAGGGGGTATAAAGGAAGGTCTAACTTCCTTAATAAATGAGTCTGTAGCATTCTCTGATACTCACTAACACCCAGTGCTTAAGTTGTTGGTGTTGCATCTTCTCACCCCTCCCACAAGAGGTGCCCTAGTAGGGTAACCTGCAACAGTGCATTAACTCTGTAAAGATCCTGCCTGTAACCCAGCCCCTCATCATGCTTATATTTGTGGGATGAACTGGAAGATGAATGCCTGTAATGCAGTACTCATTGTTTATATACTTACAGTTGAATATGTATGCCTAAAACTGAGCACTCATTGTGCATGTACTGTGGGAGGTGCACACCACTAACCCATCACAATTTTATCAGAAAACTTTAAGTGCCTCAAAACAGTAAGTCAGCAATCATGGTGCATCTACTGTGTGAGGATCCTGCATGTAATACAATACTCATTGTTCATGATTTTGGGAGACAAAAAGCTGTAATGCATTACACATTGTTCACATATTTAGAGGGAGGTTTATGCCTATAACTTGTGAATGTACATGCTAGTTTCACTCCCAGAAGGGAGCTTAATCAGATGCTTGTAGTTACCCTACAATGCTTATGCCTATAATCCAACACTCATTCTCAATGTAGAGTGCTCGACTCAAGACAGCATGTACTCTGTTAGGCTCACACATGGTACACATACTCTGGATTTGCTTGCCTAGAAGTCAGTTCTCATCATACATGTACACTTACACTACTAACCCAACATGCTGTGCCAATGTGTGTGACTCAAGAGAGTAAGACAACACAATGGTGCCTGTACTGTTGGCTCTCATTATTATAAATCAACATTCATTGGGATTGTACCATGGCAGATTACAAACAGGAAGCCAGCACTCATGAGGCATGTACTTGGGGGGGGGCTTATTTTTATAGCCCAGCACTCACTGTGAATGTGCTGAGTGTAACAATTCATAATCAAGTATTTATGCTTCATACACTGTGGAATTCACATCTATAGCATATCTTTCATGGTGCAAGTTTTCTGGAGACACACTTGTAATCCAGTCCTTATGGCTTATATTCTTTGGGAGACATACACTACTAACACAACACTCTCAGTGTTGTGCAAGTTTTGTGCAAGACTCATGTCTAGAGCCCACCACTGATTGTGCATGTACTGTGTGTACTAACACAACACTCTCAGTTTTGTGCAAGACTCATGTCTAGAGCCCACCACTGATTGTGCATGTACTGTGTGACACTAAAAACAGTAAGCCAGAACATATGGTGCATGTACAATAGGAGTGTTATCAAGCCTATATCTAAGTATCCATGGCGCGTGAACTGTGAGAGGCTCATCCCTGTAGTCCAGCTCTCATAGGGCATGTACTCCTGAGTCTCATGCCTGTAATTTCTTATCGAGAAATTTAAAAAGGAAAGACAACAGTAAACCTTGTAAGAAAAGGAAACATTTTACATTTTACTGCTCTAAAACTATTTCAGTATATTTTTTTCAAGTACATTTTTTTCTTGTCCTTTAAACGAAAGACTGTCTTTTCAATTGTGTGCCAAAATATAGAAATAGCACAGCCAGCTTATAAATGTTCTGTGGACTGTTCAGGTAGAGGGTTAAGAGGACAGACACATCTTCCAACAGGGAGGTCAACAGTTCACAGGGATTCTGGAGAGAAAGGATTGAGTTGCTGACTGATCTGATACTGAGTTCATTCTTTCTCAAGTTTCTTTCATTGTAGCAAGACCTGAAGTGTCTATTTGTTTGTTTATATTTTAAAATGCTAAGGATCCAACTCAGGATCTTATACATACTAGACAATTGTTCAACCAATGAGCTACATCCACCACCTGAGCGCATATATATATATATATATATATATATATATATATACATACATACATACATACATATCTGTGAGATAGTACTTACCACCAAGGCTGACCTTTGCTTTACATACAGTGGAATGTCAGAATTGACTCTCAGAAATTACCCTCTGACCATGCTGTGGTCATGCATACACAAAGGCATGCTCACAGGCACATACACCCACACAAACACTAAATACAAATTTTTAAATTAAAAAGTCAATTACTTGTACTATATTTAATGAAAACAGATGAATAACTACTGTGCTCATAACAGCACTTTTCTTAGACTTAATGTTCAACATCAGGGATCACTTTTCCAACCATAGACAGAGTAGATAGATCTATTCCATTTGAATTGTAGAAAAGCTCATTGGGCCCTTTTCATTTTTTATTAATAAATTTTATTTAAATTAGGAACAATCTTATTTTACATATCAATCTCAGAACCCTCTCAACATCCCACTTCCCCCACCAATCCCCTCATCCCATCCCCCATCCACTCCCCAGGGTGGGTGAAGCCTTGCATAAGGGATCATCAAAAATCGGCAAGTTATTTTGGGTAGGGCCTAGGTCCTCCCCCATGTCTCTAGGCTAAAGGAGTCTCCCTCCATTGGAATGTGTTCTTTGATTCAATTTGCCATTATTTTATTGAGTATTTTTGCATCTTTGTTCATGGGGGAGATTGGTCTGTAGTCCTGTGTCTTAGTTGTATCTTTGTCTGGTTTGGATATCAAGGTACTTGTAGCCTCATAAAAAGAGTTTAGTGATGATCCTTCTGGTTTTATTGTGTGAAACAATTTGAGGAGTACTAGCCAAAGAAGAGGAGCTCTTCTTTGAATGTCTTAGGCATATACCCAAATGATCCACATCCATGCAACAAAAACATGTGCTCAACTATGTTCATAGCAGCATTATTTGTAATAGCAAGAACCTGGAAGCAACCTAGATGTCCCTCAACTGAAGAATGGATAAAAAAGATGTGGCACATCTATGCAATGAAATACTACTCAGCAGAAAAACATAATGGAATCTTGAAATCCGCAGGCAAGTGGAAAGAACTTGAAGAAACCATCCTGATGGGAGATGTTATTCTGTAAATATGTTTCTCATAATGGCTAATGAATAAAGCCCTGTTGGCCAATGGGAAAGCAAGATAGGCGGGGCTAGGAAACAAGGAGGAAAGAGGAAGTAGTGAGGAGGAGTCAGCATGGAGGGCCTGGAGAGAGCAGATGTGGGCCCTCTGCTCTTCTATAAGATGACCATGTGGAAATACTTAGATACATAGAAATGGGTTAATCATTAAGACAGAGTTAGCCAGTAAGAAACTATTAACTGGCCAACAGCCTTATATCAAATACAGAATCTCAGCATGTATGATTGGGGGCTGGTATGGCAGTGGGACCAGACTGACCGGCAGGGAAAAACCTGCTCATAACATAATGGTGTCAGAAGTGGAATTGAGAACTTTCACTTGAAACTTAGTAAAAGCTTAAAATAATAGTTTTTAGAAACAAAAGAACAGAGCAAGAAGGCTTCTTGGTAGCAGCATTTTTCTGGGTTGGACTCTGTTTTGTGAAAGACAAGCAAAGATTTGCGTGGCTTCTTTAAGAGAGGTTTCCTGACTCAGCATAAGCGGCAAAAAACCGCACGGCTTTTAAAGAGCTCTGCTAACAATTCATTGTTATGTAAGAGAACTGGCAATGGCAGTGACCACATCTCCATGTCGGCAGCTTGCTGTTGGTTTCACCATAGACCAAGGCAGTGAGTACAGCTCTCAGTGCTGGCAGTAAAAGTACCCGCTTCCATCTTGGATAGACCACTTCTAAAACTATGGATTTCATTTTAGCAATGTTGTTGTTTACCAGATAAAAGACTCGTGGCCAGAAAAGGATAAAGATTTACAGTAAAGACAGATTCACATTAAGAAAAACTGCTATAGGTTGACAGTGTGTTTTAAAATATACGTAGGCTTGAGAGAGAAAGAGAAAAGAAATAAAATGATTTTAAAAAGACAGAGTGTGGTGGCACATGCCTTTAATACCAGCACTAAGGAAACAGAGGCAAGCAGATCTCTGTGATTTCAAAGTAAACCTGGAATACAGAGTAAATTCCAGGATGATAAAAGTTACACAGAAAAACCCTGTCTCAAAATATGTAAAAATATAAGTAAAAGAAATAGAGTAATAAAAAAAGCCATGTAAAGATGGAAAGCACAAAGAAACTTTGGCTACTATACACAGTTCTGTTATCTTTAAATTGTTTGACTGCTGAGGAAATAACAGCTACTGATAAAAGAAATGCTGCTGGATTAATTCAATATGTATATTTTAAAATATAAATGCTTTGACTCCAAAATTTAAGTTCAAGTACAAGTTACTGGGGAAAAGGATTTCTAATTTTGTTTCCACAGAAAATGAAAAACTGTGGATTCCTTCCAGACTAATGTGGTTTGATCAAGCAAGACCCCCTGAAACAGCGCCCCAGGTGATCCAACATTCAATGCAGTTGGGACAAGGCAGCCTTGAAGACTACAGCCAGAATTTCTGCATCTTCTTAGGATCCCCTTGACAGTGCTCCCTACCAGCAGGAAGTAGTTTGGAAAGAATGACACCCAAATCCTCAAATATTGTTTGTAATTTTTGTTTTCATTTAAATGGGCTTGGTTATAAATGCTTAATGACCACAAGCAATCTTTTTAAAGGTAAAAAAGGAATTATGATATAAATATGAATACTTTGTTTTGGAATGCATTTTCATTTATTGATAGAATATTGATAGAATTTAAGGTCAATTTTGTGATCTATTTATTTCTCCTCTTGTTTAGGTATTGTGTTTATATAGCTCATTGAAAAATGTAATGTATAATTTAGTGCAGATTATAGCTACTTACCTATAATAGTCCAAATTTAGGTGAGTTACGTTTTCTAGATATATAGAGATATATTTGAGATGAACAGGCATTCTTCAAACCTTTCAAAGAACTACAGAATATGGCATTTAAAATGGCTTAGGGTTTTATTGACAATGACACACAACTGCTCCTGCAACACCACCTGCGTCAGAAAGGAAGATGGGCATTGAAGAAACCCATTATGAAGTTTACTTTCAATATGGCAGGACTAGCCATATGGACAAGATACTGTTCTTGTCTGGACTGTTTGACTTTATGCTGTATAAACTGGACGTGCAGGACCCACAGAAAAGTGACTGCTGATACAAGATGGACAGTGCTACAGGATTCCTGCTTCATGGAAGCATCTGAAAGACATTTTGCAGGACACAGAGAAAAGTTACTGACAAACTGTCAATACAGATGGACAGTTAAAGTTTCCTGCTTTGCTGAGGAGTCTGCCAGACACACTATGTCCTATGGGCCGAAGATGGAACATTACAGAAGAACTTCGTGTGACTGACCAGGCAGTGAGTTGTCCCTGTCATTTCTAGAGTTTATATATTATCCTTCTGTGGTCTTTGAAGGAGTTGAAGACAGATAGTTATGGTTATAGTTTTCCTTAGTTAGGATTAAAGATAAGTTACATATAAGACTTTAGCCTCACAAAGATAAGATAGATGATGGCATATTTTCTTCAAATCTTGCTAAATGTTAATGAACTAAATATTGGTAACTGTGATTCTTATTTGATAACTGCTGAGTGATATATTTTGCTATGCTAAGGTTAAAACCCTTCTTTTTATTTTAGACAGAAAAGAGGAGATGATGGGAGATGTTATTTTGTAAATATGTTTCTCATAATAGTTAATGAATAAAGCCCTGTTGGCCAATAGGAAAGCAAGATTTGTGGGGCTAGGAGACAAGGGGGAAAGAGGAAGTAGTGAGGAGTAGTCAGCATGGAGGGCCTGGAGAGAGCAGATGTGGGCCCTCCACTCTCCTATAAGATGACCACATGGAAATACATAGATAAGTAGAAATGAGTTAATCATTAAGACAGAGTTAGCCAGTAAGAAACTATTAACTGGCCAACAGCCTTATCAAATACAGAGCCTCAGCATGCATTATTGGGGGCTGGCATGGCGGCATGTCCAGACCGACCAGCAGGGAAAAACCTGCTCATAACACCATCCTGAATTAGGTAACCCGATCACAAAAAGAAGAACATGGTAAGAATTCTCTTATATATGGATTTTAGACCTAGAACAAATGATCACCAGCCTATAATTCACACCACCAGAGGAAGTAGGATACAATGTGTATTCTAAGAGATTCATATAAGGTCCCTCCGAAAAGGGGGAAGGGATAAGTCTCCCAGAGCACATGGGAACTGGGCAGGCAGTGAATGGAGAGAGAACTAGGAGAGAAAGAAGATGAGGAGAGGAAAGCATGTGCTACTAGGAAGATTGAGTCAGGGTAGGAATAGAAGACAAAAGAGCATGAGAGAGAGAGAAAGATAGAGAGAGGCAGAGACAGAGACAGAAAGAGAGATAACATAAAAGGGGGAGCCATTATTGGTTTGAAGAGAAAACTGAACCTAGAGAAAGGTCTAGATTCCTACACGACTGCTGTCAACTAACAATTTGAGCAAACTTGGAAAGGCTACCCTAAATGCCATTCCCAGAGCCCTCATCTAGTACTTGTTGGAAACAGAAGCAAACCCCCATAACTGAACACTGAATTGAACTAGAATCCAGATGCAGAGAGATAGGACAAGACCCGGTTGCAGAAACATATAGAGACAGCTAACCTGAACAAGGAGGAGCTAACAGGCCCCCCCCCCCCAGACTGATAGCTGGGAATCCAGCATGGGACTGACTCAAACCCCTTGAATATGGGTCTCAGCTAGAAGGACTGTGCAGTCTAAGGGACCTCTGACAGTGGAACCAGGATGTATTTCTGGTGCACAAAAGGACCTTGTGGACACATCCTCCATGGAGCACTACTCCCTTAACCTAGAAACAGGAGAGAAGTCCTAGTCCTGACTTTAAATGGCTTGACGGGTTTACATGACCCTACCTGGTTAGCATAGCCCTACATGTTGAATGGGGGTGGTGGGATGGGTGGGGAAGATGGTTAGGGTGCATGTGAGGGGGGGGAAGAGGGTAAGTGGGAGGGAGGGAGAGGAAACTGGGATCGACATGTACAATAAAATAATAATAGTAATAATAATAATAATAATAAGGTGGAAAATAATCAGCAATTTTATTCTCACATAGGTGGCAGATATAACTTGCTGTAAGAAATGCCACAGCAAGACACTTATTTAATACAATGAAAATGTTGGTAAAAGCAGAGGAAAAAGAAAAGAAAATCACGTATTCCCTAATCCTAGTAGTCAATTTATTTTCCAGTCTTTATTATTACTTTTTGTTCTTTCCTATTTAAATAATTCAGTATTCAAAAACATTGCCTATGTGCCTCAATTGAAATGAAATCATAGGACTCTTAAACAAAAATCTGAAGATTCACAATCACTTATTCTAACCATCTAGGTTCATAACATTTGAATCTGAAATCTCTATAGAATTTTCTACATATAATGAATGTTAACACTACGATAAAATCAGGAACTTATCTAAGGTAATCCTAATGTTCATTAACTCTAAACCACATGGAATATCATGCTATTTAATATTTTTTTCCTCTTTATCATGCCCCTTCCTAAATTTTCAAAATAAACAATTAATTCTCTGTTTTCAAGAGCATGTTTTAAATAATAAATGTTTCATAACTTATGAGACAATGCAAAAGCTTGCTACAATATACAATGAAGAGGATTCTAAAAGATTTAATTTGTAATTTTTCTCGTAATGGGAATGATAGCTTTTGGTGGCATCCTTATCATTTTGTAAAATGGGAAATGATCTTCACATGAAAAAGCAAAATGCATAAGTATATAATTAATAGTAGTTGATATTAGGATTGCTACACCCACTTGATTTTTGGGGGTTCATGTGATTGGAAATCCTTTTCCAAACCCTTAACCAAACTGGGCTCCTGGAATCCAGTTGTCCAGCTCAGTGATGAGCAAAGGGGTCAAGACCAGGCTTGAGAAATCCACAGAAACAGCTGACCTGAACAAGGGAAACCTCATGGACCCCAGTCTTGATAGATGGGAAACCAGCATAAGACCAATCCAGACACCCTGAATGTGGGTGTTAGTTAGGATGACTGGGCAGTCTATGGGGTCTCTGGTAGTAGATCTTCATTTATCCCTAGTATACGAATGGACTGTGGGAGCCCATTCCACACGGGGAGGGCCTGGGTCCTGCTCCAAATGATGTGACAGACTTTGGAGATCCCCCATGGAAGGCCTTATCCTCCCTGTGGAGCAGAAAGGTGAAGGGATGGGCTTTGGGAGAGGGACAGGGGAGAAGGGAATGTGAGGAAACTGGGATTGACATGTAAAACAAGCTTGTTTCAAATGTAAATAAAAAATATTATCAAAAAATAGTAGTTGAGAGTTGTTTATAATATTGAAATTTTTTAGTTATTCAGTTCTATGTTATTTGAAATTTCTTAACACCTATATAGCACTTAAAAAAGGAAGTTATACTGATATACCAAGTAAATCTCATTTAAAGCAACAATATCCATATAGTTTCACTTCCTCATTCACACATTAAGTTTCTAAGAGCCTTAATCTTTCATTTTTATTTATTTTCTTTATCTAACAAGTTTTGAGCTAACTGCATTCCAGCAGGATTTATAATAATGTGGGGCTCTCAAACTTTGATGAGACATAATGAGAAACCATGCATAATTTTTTTATTATTTAACATGTATTTCATGCTAACTTTATTCAAGATGATGCTAGATAGTCTGTCATAAAATGGATGACTAAGTGTATACTAAACAAAAAGGAAGATTACTACTGTGTGATTTTTCTTGAGGAGATACCCATAAACACATACTCACTCCACAAAGAGCACTGATGACTAAACAAAGAAATGATTCCACTAAAGTACAGCTTGGTGAGCCAGTATGTTTATGGGGTTACTCACATTAGCATAAATGTCTCAAAAGCAGTTCTATCAATTTGTAGCCCATTGCAGCTTGAGTCAGTTCCTAAAAGCAGGATCATTGGGATGTCCTGTCCAACTTGAGTCATCTCCATTAATCAAGAATCTCTCCTTTTTTGAAGTTGTTATTGCTTGCTATAATCTTAGTGAGAAACCTTGAGAATCTGTTTTCATGGACTTACTTAGATTTGCATGTTTCATGTACTTCTTGAGCTATGTAAATTACACTAATTCCTGACTCTTAGTTAGCCTCATCAGAAGGAAAAAGCAAGAGGAAAAGCATGTTGCCCTAACCATTGTACCTTCCAGTCAATAGTTTAGGTTTCTAGACAAATTAGCTTCACTCTAACTTATCCTGTCTTGTGACCTGTCCATGTCTGTCTTCCTTTATTTCTTCTTTCTCCCTGCATAGGCTCATACTCTACTCTGCCATCTAACCATCTTATTTTTCAAAGAATCAAATGGTCAATTCTACTTTTTCACTAAAACAATCTATGTTATACCTGATGAAGGTTATTTTTCCTCCCACAAACTCCCACTTAACTCTAGGCCCAGAATCTGTCCCATATTTACCACTCGAGGAAATGTCTTTCATTGGACTTCCTTTTCTTCTTAGGTTGCATTTCCAGAAAGCATCTCCCTTCTGGATAGGCGTGGTATTAGAGATGAACCCGAGTGTGCTGCTGACCATGAACATACAGTTAGGGAGACTAAAGAATTCCAACCTAAACAATGCACTCTCACCCAGGCCTGGGCCAGGCAAAATGAGTACCCAGGTAAGTTTTCAATGTTGGTTCATAAAACACAACTCTTATTCAAATGTTACTGTCATAAGCTGATAAAGCCAGTATTGAAAACAAAGAAAAAGGAATATACTGCAATATAATCATATAATGCATTGCAGCTAAGCATGGTAGCATGTATTTAAATCCAAGTACTCAGGAAGCTGAAGTAAAAAAAAAAAAATTACTAGTATGAGGCTAAGCTGAGCTATGCAGCAAGTTCAAGGTAAAGTTGTGATTATATAAGCCCTGTCTGAAAGGGAAAAAAAATAACAGCGTTAAGGCTGCAAACATGTTTTTCAAAATACATAGCTATCTGACCAAACTAAGCCATTTATCACTGTTTTTTGTTTGCTTTTTTTTTTTTCTTTTGATAGTCTAACGATGAGCAGGGGCAGATTCAAAAGCAGTGTGGAAAGGAGATAAAGAAATGAAAATAAAATTTACTCTGTGAAAAAACAATTTATTAGTTTTACTGATTCTCGAGAATTTAATGAAGGGTCCTCTTTTTCTCTGTTCAGGTAGCTTGGTTGGGGGGGCATAGTGGAGAATGAGGTTTTCTCACTAGGAGAGCTCAACTACAGTAGTCAAGGTCTAGTCACATGTACTCAGGAAACTATTTACTGCATCTTTTCTGCCAATATCTCAGTAGCACTTAAAGTGACTGCACACTGAATTCAGAAATGCTGCTTTAGAAAACATGTTGCATCCATTTTTCTTGGAGCCATTTTCTCTTGCCTAGTTGATTGGTGTAACAGTGTAAGCAGTTGGCATTCTGTCTGAATGAGAACGAGACAGAATGGCAGCTCTCCCAGCCCTCTTATTCCTCAGCACAGAAGTAAAACTGGCAACACAGAGAATGTCATAATTCAGATGTGTCAGTCTAACATGTCTGAGAGTAGCTGTGAGCAGAAATACCACAGGCTTTTCTGAACCACAGATAAGACCAGAGGTGTTCTATCCTGTTGTCCAGAGTGACATCTACTGGTATGGACAAGTTCAAAGCACACCTATAAAAACATTTTTCTCCAATTCCTTAAATAAAAGCAAAATGTATTGGCGTAATGATACATTGAAGATTGCCACTCAGACCAGGACTAGAAGAAGCCTGAGTACAGTTCATACTTGCCTGAGAAAATCAATGATGATGGAGGAGAAGGAATTCTAGAATAGATGAAATAGAGAGAAACTGAAACTATTTCTGACTTCTTTTCTTCCTTTGAGGAGAGTGTATCATCCCTAGATTCAAACTGCAGTTTCTATATTCTTAACCAAACAAGAACAACTTTCTTTGTGAAAGAGCTAAGACAAAGTTAAATATGCAGAACTGGAAACAGACCAGTTTACTTGCACCATTTCTGCGAAAAGCCATGGTGGTCATAAATGTGTCTGTGTCCTTGCTTTGTCTTTGAATCTACTTTAAAAACAAATCATTAAAGGGAATTTAAAGGCAATCTGAAGAATGGCCTTCAAATAGTGATATTAAATGATGATTCCTGATCAATACATTTAGGCTTCTTATTAAATAGGCTAAGGAAGAATAGAAGGAAAATTGGACACTGTTAATAATTGATAATGGCCTGGGGGTTCTACAAAAGTAACAGTAGTACTGGGTATGGAAAGTTTAATGTCAAGTGAGAGGTCATTGTGACTTTTTCTTCCTTCTGCTTTCTATTCCTCAGCCTTTCCTTTCCCAGCCCCTTTACTGCAGCCCACAGAATTATTAAATATGAATATTTATTAGTGGATAACATTTTAACCTTTACTTTATAAATATCACCTTCTTCCTCTCACAGTCCAATTTAATTCAAAGGCTAATGAACCTTACTGTCTCCTTTTTTTGTCTAGCACAGCCTCCTCAGCCCATCACAATATGGTCCTGGCTCTACCATTTCAGTAAAATACAAAGCCTTGCTGAAGTAGAAAATTATCTCTTAATTGTCATACCCAAAGGGCACATCTTATCTGAGTTTAATTTAATGTCTCCTTGCTTACATTTCTTTATGCCATTAGTTTCTAGGCCACTAGTTCTGAGTTCACTACTTTATTTCTTTTTTTATTATTTAATTTAGAAACAATCTTATTTTACATATCAACCCCAGTTCCCTCTCCCTCCCATCCTCCCATGCCCCACTCCCCGACCATCCCCCATCCCACTACCCACCCATTTTCCAAGGACAGTGAGGCCTTCCATGGGGGTATTATCTAAGTTTGTCATGTCATTTGGAGGAGCTAGGCCCTCCTCCATTTACCTGGGCTGAAAGAGGATCCCTCCATAGAGAATGGGCTCCCAAGGTCCATTTGTGTACTAGAAATAAGTACTGGTTCCACTGTCAGAGGTCCCATGGGCTGCCCAGGTATTTCTAAAGTCCTCTTTTAGTTTCAGGAAGTCCACCCAAAAACATTTGTGTAAACTGTATTAGGCCCTGGAGACACATGGTAAACCAGGATGTTCTTCAAATGTGCTTTCTTTTCCAGCCATCTCTAAAACACCTGTGGTCCATGGAATTTTCTGACCTCAGTCCCTTTTAGTCTAGCAGGGCTCCAACATCTCTATGGAAGGTACTGTGATAAAACACTGTGAAAAACAGAAAATTGTGGAGGAAATTATATTCTCCAGTCATAGTCCATCATGGGGGGGGGGGAGTCAAGATAAAAACTCAAGGCAAGAACCAGGAAACGGACTGAAAAAAAGACTAGAGTGGTGCTATTTTCTCTTGGATTCTTATGGCACACTCAGGCTCAGGCTGCTTTCTTATATAATCTAGAAGGAGGATTACTTACACTGCCCAGGAGTTGGCCATACCAGAAGGCTTTGCCATCCCAAATCAATCATCAATCAAGAAAATACTGTTCCACTAGTTGGCTTATAGGAAGTCTGATGCAGATATTTTCTCAATTGAGGTTTATCTTCCCAAATCAGTTTAACTTGTGTTAAGTTGACAAAAAAAAAAAAAAAAAAAAAAAAAAAGGCACAAAACTACTCAGGTCTTATTGCTGTCCTGTAGCCCTACTTTCCAAATTCCAACTGCTCAACTTTACTGGCTATCCCACAGACATATAAATGCCGAAGGTCATGAGTAGATTCCTTGCTTTCTTCCTCTAACCTCATCATGCTCACATTAGAATGTGGTCATCAACAATTCCTACTCTATTTATTATGTCTAACTCAGAAAAGTGGATCTATGCATGCATCTGTTATCTATAATTCTTTTATATATTTGGGTGGTTGGTTGGTTTTAAGCCAGAGTTTTAAGCCCTAATGCTTATGTGTATGAAATACTTGGAAAATCTATCCAACAACCATACTCATAAAGAAAAATGACTCTTCCCCCACTCAGTAACCATCAGCTTCCAATAGCTATTCAGTTGGGAGTGGGTATTTAGAAATTTTTTCTGACTTGACTTGGGCTGGTCCTTTGTGTATAAGTACTGCTACTGGGAGGTCATGTATACACAGCCATGTAATATTCCAAAATAGTATTTTATATCATTTCTTCCCACCCTCCAGCTTTATATGCTTCCTGCCACCTCTTCTGAGATTTTTTTCTGAGCCTTGAATATGGGAGGGTGTAGAGAGCAGCGAAGTGCCACATCTTAAAGTGGCGCTGGCTTCCGCCTTCCCACAGATGAACGCTCTCTGGCATAAACAAGCCCTTAATTGGTTAAGTCTGTTCAGCCTGTCTGCTTCCGCGTTAGAGTAGCCTATCTGCAGGGTCCATGTGGCTCACTTGGGGTTGGTTAGCTCAAGGGTATTTAAGCCTGTGCAGGGTTCCCCCCCCCCCCACCCCACGTGTTCTCTCTCTCTCTCTCTCTCTCTCTCTCTCTCTCTCTCTCTCTCTCTCTCTCTCTCTCTCTTGCGGGCCAGAATAAACATGTTTAAAGGATCCTGATTAAAACTGCATGAAGAAGATCTGCCCGGAGTCGCATCTTCCTTGCTGGCGGCTGGCGAGGACAGGCACATACAGGAGGGTAATACAGAAGTTACTACTATGGCTGAACATTCAGTCACTTACTCTCAGCATTTTGAACAGCAGTGTCTCTCTGTATTAACCACTGCCCACAGCAATAAGAAGTTTCTCTGACCAACACAGATCTGTGGGTATAAACATCAATGTTTAGAAGGAAGTTTAACAACATAACCATTTAGAAAA
The DNA here is from genome assembly GCA_030556225.1 of Cricetiscus sungorus. NCBI lineage: Eukaryota > Metazoa > Chordata > Mammalia > Rodentia > Cricetidae > Cricetiscus > Cricetiscus sungorus. The sequence goes on from JANBXA010000600.1 coordinate 40,365,379, forward strand.
ACAACATAAATGGATTCATACCTATGGCATATGACACCTAGTTTTGTTTACTTCATTTTTAAACATACTTCCAGTACAAGTTATAAAATCTTCCCATGAAGTGGACCTCAAATTCAGTCAAAAGAGCTTTGGGTGACCCTCATAAACAGTCTTTCCATTCTTCCAACAGTAAGCACATTTTCCTGCAGGTAACTATTGACTATAGCACACAGAGGGTATATAATATTAGATAATACCACTGTCAGTTATTTTTCTTTCTCTCCCAATAGTCTGATTAGTGCTAACAAACAAAGAAAATTTACTAATCAGTTTAAGACTCATTTCTTGCCAGGTGGTAGTGGTGCATGCCTTTAATCCCAGCACTGGGGAGGCAGAGGCCGGCAGGTCTCTGTGAATTGGTCAGTCTGATCTACAGAGTAAGTTCCAATACAGCCGGGACTACATATTGAAACCCTGTCTAGAAAAACAACAAAAACAAGTAAAAATGGCTGTCTTCTCTTGCTGTCTAGTTATGGTGAGTAAAAAAGGAGCTGTTGAAGTAGCTTGTACTGCTTTGGATGCCTTTTGAAGTTCTCTGACCAATTGCTCAGAGAAAGATATCTTTGCCTAGAACTGAGGCTTTCATTGACTAAACTATGACTTCTGGGAACAGAACTGTTCACTAATGCAGAATACTGTGTTCAAACTTCTCACATCCTTACAACACACATACACACACACACACACACACACAGAGAGAGAGAGAGAGAGAGAGAGAGAGAGAGAGAGAGAGAGAGCCAGAGAGAGAGAGAGAGAGAGAGAGAGAGAGAGAGAGAGAGAGAGACAGAAAGAGTGAAGCATATTACTGTAATATTTTATACACATGTATGTAATATATTATCTTGAAAACTAGTGAGGTTTCTTAGGGCTTCTTCATACATCCTTAGTTTTGTTTTATCAACCCCTTGCCTCCATTCCCCCAGCTTGTTTCCATCCCTGCTTAACTCTTTAGCTACTAGTGTTCTTTCCTTATTCTTTCACATCATTTATGTTACATAATCCCCTCTTAGCATATTTCTCTCTTGAATCAAATTCCTAAGTAGCTTCTGCATGCACGCATCAAACTTAGCTAAACTTTCTTTCAAGTTGCTTCCTGAAAGTTTCCCACCATTTCTAGTTTTGTTGTTTTCATGTATACAATGTATGGAACCTACAAATCAAAAGATTTGAAGCTATGATACTTCAGAGAAAATATGCAATAATTGTTCTTGTAGACCTGGTTATAATTTTGTTTTCTTTAGTTGAGTGATGTTCTCTTGTGTATAAGTAACACGTTTTCATTTATCTTTGTTACTTGATGGTATGCAGATTGGTTCCTTTTCTTTGCTACCATGAAAAATTTCAATGAACATGGATGTGCAAGTATCTCTCCAGTAATAAAGATACAATGTACTTTAAAATATATGCCCAGAAGTGGTATAACTGAGTCAGATGTTTTGTATCAATTTAACTTACTTTTATTTCAAATATATGAGTATTTTCTTTGACTATAGGTCTACCATGTGAATGCAATTCCCACAAAGACCTGAAGTGGGTCTTGGGTCATCTGAAAGTAGAGTTACAAATCAGTGTTAACCAAACCTGGGTACTCTGTAAGAGCAACAAATATTCTCTTCTTTTCTTTCTTTTTCTTTTCTTTTTTCTTTTTTCTTCTTTTCTTTTTTTAGAAACTTCTATACTGATTTCTAAAAGAGGCTACACTAGTTTGCAATCCCATCAACATTGCAAACGAGCTCATCTTTCCCAACAAGCTTACTGGATATTTGTCATTTATTGTTAATGGGGCCCATTCTGATTGTAGTGAGATACTTTAAATGATTTTTAATCTGCATTTCCCTGATGGCTAAGGATGCCAACTACTTGTTAAAGTATCTCCTAGTCATTTATATTTCTTCCTCTGAGAATTCTGTATTCAGTTCCATGGGCTATTTTTTATTGTTGTTTGTTTTCGTGGTATTTAGGTTGCTTTCTTTGAGTTCTTTGAAAAACCTACATACTAATACTCAGTCTATACATGAATAGATGCCAAAATGTTCTCCTATTCTGTAGCTTGCTTCTGTTCTTGAGTGAGTTCCTTGGCTACACAGAAGCTTTTTAATTTCATTATTTAACAATTGCCAATTTTTAATCTTATTTCTTGTGAAACTTGAGTGCTATTCAGAAAAAAATGCTGATATGTTGAAGCATACTTTTGACTCTGGTGATTTTAGACTTCTAGGCTATATAATGAAATTTTGACCCATTTGGAGATGAATTTTGTTCAAGGTGAGAGAGAGATCTAAAGACTCCACTAAAATACTTGTAGAGTAGACAAACAGCTTAAAATCAGGCACAGAAAGTGCAAGTATGGCTACAGTTCCTGTTATTAAAATATGTGTTGCCTGAATTGAATGTATATTTTTCATTATTATAAACAAAGTATTTTCCAAAGTGGCAATTTTTTGAGTCACATGAACTACATGTTTATCATAACCATCCACAAAAATTAAATAATCATATATAAGAATATTTCAAAGATTTGATGAAATATAGAATTCCAAGGAGATGTAATGGGTTTTCTATTAGGTGAAGAGCTCAATAAATTATTCATTATTTTTCATCTCTGGGCAGATTAAATACCATGCTTACCATGTTATAGGTGAGTCAGCTGAGACACACTGAGAGTTAGTGACTTCCCCCAGAAAATATGTGAGGCATTGGAATGAAAACTCCAAGCACACTTCTCCTTTGAAAAACATTTCCCAAAAGAACAGTGTTTGTGACCAGTGGAATGTTAATGTCCCAGATTCAAAAGTGCACTTTCCGTTGGTTTTGTGTGCGAATGTTAGCTATGTGGCTCAGGTAAGTTCAACCATCACTGGGATAAAATTTCAGAGAGATCTAGCTGGATCTTGTGCAGTTTTCTGTGTTTTTTGTTGTTATTGTTGTTTTTGGAAGAGGAAGTGTGTGTGTGTGTGTGTGTGTGTGTGTGTGTGTGTGTGTGTGTGTGTGTGTGTGCCGTGTCTGTGTGTGTGTGTGTGTGTGTGTGTGTGTGTGTGTGTGTGTTTCCCCCTTTGTACTGTTAGGTATTTGGCCATAACAATGAGTAATAGAATATTTCTCTCTCCACCTGAATGTGCAAGTGCATAGGCCGTTGCTCAGAAATGTGGAAGCAGAGCAGGATGTTGAACATTTTCCAATGTCACTCTGCCTCACTACCTTGAGAAAGTTTCTCCGTCATCTAGAAGGGGGGCCAGCTAGCCTGGGAGCTCTCAGGAACCCCCGTTTTCTTCCCACTGGACCAGGGCTACAGAAATGTGCTCAGGACTGCAACTCAGAGCCTCACACTTGCTGCACAGGTGCTCCTGTTCACTGAGCCATCTCTCCAGTCCTGTTAATATTTCCATGTCCTTTGTTTATCAGGTTTAGGATATTCTGACAAATTTCAGTAAACTCCAAAACAGGCAGCTAGTCACCTCACTTGATCTCATCATTTGTTTTCTCCTTTATATTTTGGTTCCATGTGGACATTTGCAATTCATGTTATGATAACTGACAACAGAAGAGACTAGAAAACTTAATGTGAAACGGCAGGCACTAATCATGTTTACTCATTTATCTAATAAGTACTTTTTAAATGATTACTTTGTGTCAGCCGCTGGGTATGAAGCTGGGGATTGAAGTGTGTATAATGTGAGAGTGGAGTCATTGGACCATGCAGAATTACAGTTCTAGCACGATAATCAATAAATGGGAAAAGTGCTATGGCAACAAAGAGGAAGCAGTATCAATTCCATGACATTTGAAACAGTTTTGAAGGGTCAGCTTAAAAATCACCAGTAGTCAGGGCCAAGAGCCTCTAATGAAAGGGAACATAGATCTGGGACCAGAGAAGCCAGTGACAGTATCATTATCATCATTACTTCCTTCAAGCTGGTGAAGTGGTACAAAGCCCCCTGCACTGAATGATAAGATGCTAGCTGCAGCAGATACACAACATGGGAGAGAACATGAGTGAGTGTGGCTCCTTATCCATCCTGTCATTCTTGAATAAACCAATACAGCCTGAATCCTGTGGTACCATGGCAGGGCATGAGAATTCAATTTAAATAACATTGGAAAGCCAAGGAGGAACAGAAATAAAAGTTGTCTATATTCCCCTCCTGAACAAACATTTCTTTAGAAGAGATATCAAAAGTAAGGGGGAAAAAAGAAATAAAGAAAGAAAAAGAAATTAAGGGGAAAAAAAAGTTGTTCTGAAAGGAAAGGCAATGAGGCAATTAAATTTTTGCCAAACATAACAGAAAGCTGAGAACTGAAGGAGACAGAGTAATGTCTCTTGGCACCTCAGACAGGAGGAGAGGACTTTGCATGCCTTTGATAGTAAACATTATTTTAAAGGTGCTAAATGACATTTTGAAAGGACATGAAAACAGGGAAGAGAGAGTTCTTCATTCTTCAGGCTCCTGCTGTCTGAGCTGCAGAGGCTTCCACAGTGCCCCGGGGGTTTCATTTTCTCAGTCTCAAGCTCAGACAAGATAAGATGCAGGGAAGAAAAAACAGTAAAATAAAACAAACCTCTATCTTAAAGCAGTTAGTCACACAATGCACTTCAGTGACAAAGACAAAGAGGAAGACAGTGTGTGGTTCTTGGGAGTTCTCAAATGAGCATCCTTGAACAGAAAAGAGTCCTGTTCATCATTTGGCCAGTCAACAAAGTACATACATGTTTTGTAGGTAATGGTGCATTGATAGTCAGACCTACACAAAAGCTTTTTTCTAAGTAATTGTTACTACAGTCTAGTGGCTTTCTTATAGGCAAAATAGAGTAGGTACCAACTTCCAGGAAGCAAGCAATTTCAAGCTTCTCAATCTTCAGCTTGCTGTTTTAAGTCACCTCATAAATCTCTCATAGTCCTTAATGAAAAAAAGAATGAATAGGGCCCAGAAGCTTGGGCTACATAGAAAGATTCTTTCATTAAAGAGTGGAAAATACAAGGTTGGGTCATGGAACCACCTATTTCCAGATGCATATTCATCAGTACTGTGATATAATGCAAAGTGAACATGGGAAGAAAGAAAGGAATTGTGAAGGACATATTGGGAGCCCTTAAATGTTATTATCAGCAAACCATTTCAGATTTACCTTCTACAAACTCACTGTGTGCTGGCTTGTACTCTCAATCACATATAACAACTCCTTACTTCCAGCCCATGCTTGTTTGAAGATGTAAAAGGACAAAATATATGGGCTTTGATGGCACACACCTTTAATCCCAGCACTCGGGAGGCAGAGGCAGGTGGATCTTTGTGAGTTCAAGGCCAATCTGGTCTACAGAGCTAGTTTCAGGGCATGCTCCAAAGCAATACAGAGAAACCCCGCCTCAAAAAGACAAAATAAATAAATAATAAATAAATAAAAAGAATTAACAGATTTTAGAGGGGGAATTTAGCTCGGGCAATCAGCAGACCAAGTTGATCCAAATACCAAAGTCCTGAGGCTTCAGAGATTAGTAGAGGTTAGTCAGGAATTAGAAACAATCCTGGTCAGTATAAGACACTTAAGACACCAACATGAGTGTAAACCCCAAGAAAAGTTTATTCCACTCTTAAGCCATTTTAGACATCTTGTTTGCAAAGACGTAGGACTTGGGAAATAAATGCATCCCATGAGAAGCTCAAGGCTTCTGAGTAAAGGTTGCTGCTGAGTCAGTGATAAAAAAAAAAAAGCCAAATAAATTTATAACCCCTTAGAAACATGCACTATTGTTACTTAAACTGATACATCAGACATGTATTTCTCTATAAATTAAAATGACTTAGCTTGGCAAGACAAAGCTTCCAAAGGCCAATTGTGAAAGTGAAAGAAAGATGAGTTCTTTATTTTGTAATTGGTAAAATTTTATGGGAAAAAATGCACACAAAAAATAAATGCAAAATGCAAGCCGATCATGAAGAAAATTTTCGCAGTTTTCTAAAGCAAAGAAAGAGAAAGGTCTGGTTGCTAACACATTAGGAAATGGATGGGGCTACAAAATTAAAATTCTGGCCAAATATTATCTTTTGTATTTCTACTTTGTTTTTAAATGTCTCAGAAAAATATGTCTTTAAAGAAGCTGAGTGGAAAATTACAGCTTTGAGAAACAAAGACTCATCAGAAATAATAGATAAGGAAACAGCCTAAGTACCCAAACATAGTTCTTCCAAACTCAAATGACTTAAAACATCTATTTCCAGTTTATTATTGAGAGAGTGCTGCAAGAAGCAGATAGGAAATTCTCTTTCTATTATTTTGCAAAGCACAGAGAGTTTTCCAGACAATTTCAGCCCTTTACAAAATGCCAAGAAGCAGTGGATCTCTGCAGAAGAGGTCACATGCTCATAGACTCAAGATATAAAGCAGACAGATTAAAGTCAATAGGAACATCAAATTAGTTTGCTGGTTATTGAGTGGAGAGGGTATCCTGCTGCCTTGGCCTCTGAACTGTTGTCTCAGCCACACAGCACAATTCTAATACCAAGCTAGATAAAGAATCAATTCCATTAAATATAATTCATAATGATCTACATTAACTTTCTTATGTGTGCTTTAGTTTACTGAAGATGAAAAACAAACAGATGAAAAACTTCCTAACTTTAAAAATAAGTGGAGTCTTCCTGTCCTATAATGACTGTTTGTTTTTCTTCTAAGATTTTCACTTTTTTTTCTTCCTTTGTGACTGATGTGTTAGAAAGCATTCCCATTATAAGTGACAATGAAGACATTTCTGATTATGAAATGAAGAGGCACCCTGGGGAGGTAGTTAACCAAAATGGCTTCTTTGTATTCTTCAAACTCTGATATATTAGAGTTTGGGATCATTTATTTATTAATAATAGAAAAATGATTTATTTGGTGAGTGTGCTAAAACATTCTAGAATTTCTTTAACCAGCAAGTCTCTTGAGTGCATTTAAAAGGATGCATTTTTTGGTAGAGAAAAACCTTTAATGTAATTCCCAAGGATTATTATTGATTAAATTTGAGCAGTTATAAATTACATATTTCTATCAGATATACTTTTTTTAAATTTAGATTTGAAACAAATTTGTTTTACATGTGAATCCTAGTTCCCTCACCCTCCCCTCCTCCCTTGTGACTCCACCTCTCCATTCCTCATCTCCCCTTTCTGCTCCCCAGGGATGGTGGGGCCTTCCTTGGAAACTCTTTAAAGTCTATCATATTATTTGGAGCAGGGTCTAAACCCTCACCCATGTGTTTAGGCTGAGAGTGTATCCCTTATGTGGAATAGGCTTCCAAATTCCACATGATTCCACTTGTATATAAAGATAAATACTGATCCACCATAGACTGCCCAGTCCTTCTAAATAACATTCACAGTCAGGGGGTCTGGGTCGGTCCTATGCTGGCTTCCCAGCTATCAGTCTGGGGTCCATGAGCTCCCCCATTGTTCAGGACAGTTGGTTCTGTGTGTTTCTCCAGCCTGGTCTTGACCCCATTGCTCATCACTCCTCACTGTCTATAACTGGATTCCAGGAGTTCAGCTCATTGTTTAGCTGTGGGTGTCTGCTTCTGCTTCCAACAGCTACTAGATGAAGGCTTTAGGATGGAATATAAGGTAGTCATCAATCTCATTATTGGGGAAGAGTATTTGAGGAAGCCTGTCCACTATTGCTTAGATTGTTAGGTTGTGTCATCCTTGTAGATCTCTGGATATTTCCCTAGTGCCAGATTTCTCTTTAAACTTATAATGACTCCCTATATTATAATATGTCTTTTCTTGCTTTCCTCTATTTTTCCCCTGACTCAATCTTCCTGCTCACTCATACCTACCTCTCCCCTCCTCTTCTGCCTTTCTCTTTCTCCTAACTCCCTCTCCCCTTCTCCTATGCTTCCAATTTGCTCAGGAAATATTGACCCTTTCTTCTTCTCCAGGGGACCATGTATGTGTCTCTCTTAAGTTCATCCTTGTTTCCTAGCTTTTCTGGCAGTGTGGATTGTAGGCTGGTAATCCTTTGCTCTGTGTCTAAAATCCATATATGAGTGCATATGTACCATGTTTAGATTACCACAGTCAGTATGGTCTCTTCTAGTTCCATTTCAAGGTTCCATTTTTTTTTTCTGCTGAGTAATTTTACTCCATTGTGTAAATGTACCATATTTTCTCCATCCATTCTTCAGTTGAGGGGCATTTAGGTTGCTTCCACATTCTGGTAATTACAAATAGTGCTGCTATGAATATAGTTGAACAGATGTTCTTGCTGTATGAATGTGCATATTTTGGGTATACCCCTAAGAATGAAATTACTGGATCTTGAGGTAGACGATTTTCCTGAGGAACAGCCATACTGATTTCCAAAGTGGCTGTACGTTTGCACTCTCACCAGAGTGGAGGAGTGTTCTTCTTTCTCCACATCCTCTCTAGCATAAAATGTTGTTGGTGTTTTTTATTTTAGCCATTCTGACAGAAGAAGATGATTCCCAGAGTTGTTTTCATTTGCATTTCCCTAATGGCTAAGGATGTTGAATACTTTCTTTAGTGTCTTTCAGCCATTTTAGATTCTTGTATTGAAAATTTTCTATTTAATTCTGTACCTCTCTTTGTTTGGTGTTTTGCTAACTAGTTTCTTGATTTCTTTGTATATTTTAGAAATCAGCCCTCTATCAGATGTGGGGTTGTTGAATATCTTTTTCCATTCTGCGGGCTGCCATTTTATCTTGTGTACAGTGTCCATTGCCTTATAGAAGCTTTTCAATTTCAGGAGGTCCTATATTTAGTGTATGTGATACCCCTGGTGTTTTGTGCAGGAAGCAGTTTCCAATTTCAGGAGGTCCTATATTTAGTGTATGTGATGCCCCTGGTGTTTTGTGCAGGAAGCAGTTTCCCTTACCAATTGGTTCAAGGGCACCTCCTATTTTATCTTCTAAGAGTTTCAGTGTGGCCGCATTTATGTTGAGGTCTTTGATCGATTTGGACTTAAGTTTTTGCATGGTGATAGATCTGGATCTATCTTCAGTCTTCTACACACCAGCATCCAGTTATGAAAGTACCCACCATTTTTTGAAGATGCTTTTTTCCCCCATTGTATCATTTTAGCTTCTTTGTCAAAAATCAGGTGTTTGTTGGTTAGTGTGTGGATTATTATCAGGGTTTTCAATTAGATTTCATTGGTGTACCTGTTCATTTTTGTGCCAATACCAAGGTATTTTCAGGCCTATAGTTCTAATAGAGCTTGACATGAAGGATGGTGATGCCTCTGGAATTTCCTTTACTGAAAAGTTTTGTTTTGGTTGTCCTGGGTCTTTTGTTTTCCCATATAAAGTTGAGTATTGATCTTTCAAAGTCTGTGAAGAATTGTGCTGGGATTTTAATGGGGATTGCTTTTGGTAAAATTTCCATTTTTACAATGTTGATCCAAGATCTTGGGAGATCCTTCCATTTTCTGGCCTCTTCTTTAATTTCTTTCTTTAAAGACTCAAAGCTCTTTCTTTATTGTCTGTTATTATACAGGTACTTTACTTATTTGGCTAGCGTTACCTCAAGATATGTTATGTTGTTTGTGGCTATTGTAAAGGGTAATGTTTCTCTGATTTCTTTATCAGCTCATTTATAGGCTACTGATATTTTTGAGTTAATCTTGTATGCTTGGATCATTTATAACTATTTTTCTAAATGACATAACTTGAGAAAAGTATTGAATATTTAATATTTTTAAAGGATAGTTAGGCTTTTAGGTGATTGTTGATTGCTTTCTTAGCAAAACAAACATAAATAAAAATTAAAAGAAAACTGAAATGAAAAACTCCAACAGAAGTCTTCCCAAAAAACATTTGCTTCAACTTGAAAACATAGAAAGATCAAGTATACATTGGAAATATAATCTATAAATACATTTTTCCTGACTATACTTCAGAAAATTTAATAAGCATGCGTTTGCTATAACTATGCATGCCTCATATATAGAAAATGAAATATATGTTACATCTATATTTTATTATCTTTTAAATCTTTAGTCATTTCAGAAACTTCATGTTTTGGTCTCTAGCAAATAGAGCTGTTGGATAAAGATGGAAGCTTTAAAAGTTGGGGCATGGTAAATAAATTAGAGAACATTGTGGGCATAATCTTAAGAGAGATGGTGGGGCATTGGCTCTTCCTTTTCTTTCCTTTGCTTTACAGTTAACTGTGATGTGGGCAGATTTAGGCCATTATATTTTTCCTTGCTCATCAGAGGTACCAAACCCTAGTGCTAGTGGCCATCGGCTTCTGAAACCACAAGTCAAAATATGTCTTTCCTCCTTCCCAGGAGTTTCTTTCTTGCATTTTGTTGTAGCAATGGACAACTTCCAATACAGATGTATTTCCAATATCATATATATATATATATATATATATATATATATATATATATATATACCATCACCAGAACTTTCTCTTCACAGTCTGTTTTATGAGTTAAGTCCAGAATTAACACACAATAACTTTGTCAAATCTTCACTATCACTCGATGAAACTTGTCCTGTATAGTTCCTTTAAAAGGGTTTAATGTGCAATATTCATTGAGGTTTTTTGAGACTTTTATTTGTTTTGTTTGTTTTTTTGTTTTTTGTTTGTTTGGTTTTTTTTTGTTTTCTACTGTAATCATTGAATTTGAAGAACAACTTGAATGCAATAACTGATTTTATCTCTGTTCTTTTCTTGGGTATCTTTAAAATGTTAGTCCTGGGGAGATGGCTCCGTATGTAAAAGCACTGGTTGTCAAGAATGGGAACTAAAGTCAAATCCAAAGTACTCTATAAATATCCATGTTTGGCTATGTGTTCTTGTAGGTCCAGCACTGGGAAACAGAGACAGACTGATCCTATCAATTTTCAAACCAGGCAGCCTAGCCAAAACAAAGAGGTTCTAGTTCAGTAAGTGACCCTGTCTGAGGACAATGAAGCATAGAGTAGAAGAAGATACCTCTTGTCCTCCTCTGCACTCTGCATGTATATCCATATTTTCACATGTATGCACTACACACATCACACATGGATATAGACACACACATACACACACACACACACACACACACACACACACACACACATACACACACAGAGATACATAGAGGGTAGATAATGAAGATAGATATTGATAATAAGTACATTATTGATGGAAATAGATTATCATTACTAATGACAGATGATTATTAACTTTCTTACTTTGCATATTTCTGTTAAGAAGTCTAATAATGTCTATTAATTTTCTCAGAAACCACCATATTGTTTTCCAAAGTGACTGTACAAATCTGTACTCCCAGAAGCAATGGAGGAGAATTCCCCTTACTCCATATTCTCTCCAAAATAAGCTGTCATTTCTGTTTCTGATCATAGCCACTCTGACAAGTATAAGATAGAATCTTAGAGTCGTTTTGATTTGCATTTCACGGATGGCTAACAATTTTCAACATTTCCTTAAGTGATTCTCAGCCATTTGAATTCTTCTGTTGAGAATTCTTTGTTTAGTTCTGTGCCACAATTTTAAAAATTGGATTATTTTGGTTTTTTTAATGTTTCTTTTATTTATATATTTTGTAGATAAGCCATCTCTCAGCTGATAGGTTAGGGATCTTTTCCCATTTTGTATACTGTCATTTTGTCCTATTGACAGTGTCCTTTGCCTTACAGTAGCTTTTCAGTATCATGAGGTCCCATTTATTATCAATTGTAGAGTCTGCTATTTGTGTTCTATTCAGGAATTTGTCTCCTGCATCAACACATTTAAGGCTATTTCCCACTTTTTCTTCTATCAGTTTCAGTATATCAGGTTTTGTGTTGAAGTATTTGATCCATCAAAATTGAGTTTTGTGCAGGATGGTAGATATGGATCTATTTGTATTCTTATATAGACTGACATCTAGAAAGACCATAACCATTTTTTGAAGATACATTCTTTTTTCCATAGTATAAATTTGGCTCCCTAGTCAAAAATCAGGGGTCTTAGGTATATGGACTTATGCCTGGATCTTCAGTTCCATTGATCCACCTCTCTGTTGTTATACCAAAATCATGTTGTTTTTACTACAATAGCTTTGTACTAAGAGTTTAAGATCTGGGATAATGAAACCTCCAGAAATTCTTTGATTGCATGGGGGATTGTTTAAGTTACCATAGGTTTTATTTTTATTTTTCCATAGGAATTTAAGTATTGCTCCTTCAAAGTCTATAAGGAATTGTGTTGGAATTTTGATAGGGATTGTTTTGAATCTGTAGATTACTTTTGGTAAAATTACTATGTTTTACTCTGTTAATCTTATCAATCCATGAGCATGGTAGATCTTTCCATCTTCTGTTATCTACCTCAAACCACAACTATAGCAGTGTTGGGCATATACCCAAAGGATGCTCCATTATACCACAAGGACACTTTTTCAACTATGTTGAGAGCATCTTCATTCATAATAGCCAAAACATTGAAACAACCTAGATGCCCCTCAACTGAAGAATAGATAAAGAAAATGTGCAGTACTTACACAACGGACTGTAACTCAGGTGTTAAAAACAATGACATCATTAAATTTAAAGGCAAATGGATGGAACTAGGAAAAATCATCCTGAGTGAGGTAAACAAGATCCAGAAAGAAAAGCATGGTATAATATTCACTAAACAGTGGACATTAGCTGTACAATAAAGGAAAACCATGATACAATCCACAGATCCAGAAAGGCTAGGTAAACAAAGTCACATGGATTTCACTGGGAAGGGGATATAGAAAAGATCTTCTGTAAAACTGGGGGTAAGTGGGGATGGGAGCTCAATGGGTTGGGTTGGAGAGATGGAGAAAGAGAGTTCTGAAAGAGATGACTGGAAAGCAGGACTGTTATGGCAGGTTTCTCCCCGCCAGCCTCCTGGTCCTGCCACCATTGTCCTGCAACCACGTGTGCCCCAAATAACACTCAGAGACTCTGTATTTGATACAATCCTGTTGGCCAATTACCATTATTGTTTATGGGCTAGCTCTGTCTTAATTATTAACCCATTTCTACTTATCTAAGTATTTCCACGTGGTTGTCTTATCCCGGAGCCGCGGCAGGCGTCCTGCTTCTTCTCTGGGCTACATCTTGACTCTCCTTCCCACTTCCTCTTTCCTCCTTGTCTCCTAGCCCCGCCTATCTTGCTATCTCATTGGCCACAGAGCTTTATTAACCAGTATGAGAAACATATATACAGAATAACATCTCCCATCACGGGACGTTTGGAGATCCAGTAGAAACTTGATGCAAGCGAAACTCCCAGGAATCTACACAGATGACCCCAGCTAAGACACCTAACAATACTAGAGTCATAGACTGAAGTAGCCATTTCCTGTGATCAGACTGGTTACTACCCCAGTTGTCATCAGAGAGCCTTCCTTCAGTAACTGATGGAAACAGAAGCAGAAACCACCACCAAACATTAGGATGAACTCAGGGAATCTTGCTGAAGAGAGACAGAGGAAGGATTGTAGGAGCTACAGAGTGCAATGACATCACAAGAAAACCCACAGAAACATATAACCTGGCTTATATAAACTCAGAAAGTCTGAACCAATGACCATGGAGCCTGCCTGGGACTGACATAGGCCCTCTAACAGATATGTGACTGTTGTGTAGTTTTTACTACTTGTTGGACTCCTAACAATGGGAGCAGGATCCTTTCCTACTACTTTGGCTGGCTCTTGGTAACCTATTCCTTTTATTGTATTCTATTGCCCAGTCTTAATACAAGAGGAGATGCTTAGTGTTCTATCAACTTTGTATGTCATGCTTTGTTGATAACCAGGAGATGCCTGCACCTTTAGGCCTAGAAAGAGAGGAGGAGTGGTTTAGGATTAGGGAAGGTAGAGAGAGGGAAGCTGGGGAAAAGAAATGTAGGAGAGGAGGATGGGAAACTGCATTTTGGATGCTAGTTAATAAGTAAATTATTAAATAAAAATTAAAAATATGTAGTGTTAATCCATGTTCTTCTATTATTGGCTTATGTCCATTTTTTCTGCTGCCTTTCAGAGATAATCATTCTATATCAGTCTTTATTATTAAAAATAAATAGGCCTTGTAATATATCTGTTCAGGTCTCTGTTCCAATGTCTTTTTTCTTGAATCTTGCTTTAAACACTAGTTTTATCCAGATTTATTTTTATATTGCTATGACTAAAACCATATGTATTTTCATCTTCCATTCTCTCCCTCTAGATAAATTTCTCTTTGATATTTTATGGGGGGATATGGGAGAAGAAACATATTACATGAAAAATTATTTTAATAAAAATGTTATCTTTTTGTTGTTTTTTCTCACTTTTTCATAGCTTCTTTACCCTGTAGCACTTTCATACATACATTTTTTCTATTTGGCTATATTATAAACTGAACTATGTATGTATGTATTCATTTGCACACAATCACCATGGCATACACGTGTGTGTGTGTGTGTGTGTGTGTGTGTGTAGAAGCTGCCAAAGTGAATATATTTAGGAATTGGTCTTCAATGGCAAATGAGTGATGGGAGATGTTATTCTGTATATATGTTTCTCATACTGGTTAATAAAGCCCTGTGGCCAATAGGAAACAAGATAGGCGGGGCTAGGAGGCCAGCAGGAGGAGAGAGGAAGTTGGTTGGGGTCAAGATGTAGCCCGGGGAAGGAGGAGGACGCCTGCCGTGCGGCTCCCCGATAAGACGACCACGTGGAAATACTTAGATAAGTAGAAATGGGTTAATGATTAAGGCAGAGCTAGCCCATTAACAATAATGGTAACTGGCCAACAGGATTGTATCAAATATAGAGTCTCCTGCGTGTTATTGGGGGCCAGGATGCCAGACCAGCGGCGGGTGGGCTGGCGGAAACTTACATGCTACAAATGGCACCCAACGTGGCTATAAGAACTTTCACTTAAAATTAATAAGAGCTTAAGAAATGTTTTAGAAACAAAGGAACAGAGACTAGCAAGACTTCTTAGTAGCAGCATTTTCTTGATTGGATTTGTTTTGCTGTAGACAGAGATTTGCGTGGATCCTTTAAGGGAAGTTTCCAAAATTAGCATAAGCGGCAAAAAGCCGCCTGGCTTTTAAAGAGCTCTGCTAACAATTCATTGGTGTGTAGGAGAGCTGCAATAAAGGTTTACACTGTGTTTTTAAAAATACACTGGCTTGGGAGAGAAAAAGAAACAGGATACAATGGTTTAAAAAAGAAAAAGGAAGTAGAATTAATCCTAGTACTCCGCAGACAGAGGCAAGCAGATCTCTGTGATTTCAAAGTAAACCTGGTATGGAGTGAATTCCAGGACAGATAAAAGTTACACAGAGAAACCCTGTCTCAAAATATGTAAAAATAGAAGTAGAATAAATAGATTAATAAAAAAGCCACGTAAAGATGGAAAGCACAGAGAAATGTTGGATACTATACGTGATTCTGTTGTCTTTAAATTATTTGATTGCTGAGAAAATAACAACTGCTGATAAAAGAAATGATGCTGGATTAATTCAATTTATATATTTTAAAAATGCTTTGACTCAAAAATTTAAGCCTAAGGACAAGCTACTGGGGAAAAGGATTTCTATTTTTGTTTCCACAGAAAATGAAAAGCTATGGATTCTTTCCAGACTTATGTGGTTTGATCAAGCAAGACCCCCTGAAGCAACGTCAATGGGACATTGAAACCTTACAGACCACTGCAGCCAAGATTTCTGGGTCTTCTTTAGACCCCCATGACAGCGCCCTCTACCAGCAGGAAGTAGTTTGGAAAGAACGACGCCCAAATTCCCAAATATTGTTTATAAATGTTTGTTTTCATTTAAATGGACTTGGTTATAAATGGCTATAACCACAAACAATCTTTTTAAAGGTAAAAAGGGAATTATGGTATAGATATGAATACTTTGCTTTGAAATGGATTTTCTTTTATTGATACAATTTAAGGTCAATTTTGTGATATGTATATTTCTCCTCTTGTTTAGGTATTGTGTTTATATAGCTCATTGGAAAATGTAATGTATAATTTAGTACAGATTTTAGAGCGTTACCTATGATAGTTAAAACTTATAGTTAAGTTAGTTAGGATTTGTAGATATACAGAGATGTATTTGAGATGAATAGGCATTCTTCAAACCTTTCAAAGACCTACAGAATATGGCATTTAAAATGGTTTAGGGATTTTCTTGAAAGTGAGGCACAACTGCTCCTGGTAACACCACCTACAGAAGAAAGGAAGATGGACATCGAAGAAACACATTATGGAGTTTGCTTCTAATATGGCAAGACTAGCCATTTGGGCAAGGTACTGCTCATCTAGACTGTTTGACTTTATGTTGTAGAAACTGGACATGCAGGACCCACAAAAAGGTGTCTGCTGATGCAAGATAGACATTGCTACAGGGTTCCTGCTTCATGGAAGAGGCTGCCAGACAGCCAGACAGTCTACAGGACACAGAGAAAAGTTTCCTGCCTTGTTGAGGAGTCTGGACACACACTATGGCCTATGGGCTGAAGATGGAACTTGACAGAAGAACTTCAGATGACTGACCAGGCAATGAGTTGTCTCTGCCATTTCTAGAGTTTATATATTATCCTTCTGTGGTCTTTGAGGGAGTTGAAGACAGGTAGTTATGATTATAGTTTTCCTTAGGATTAAAGATAAGTTACGTATAGGACTTTAGACTCACAAAGATAGGATAGATGATATTTTCTTTAATTCTTACAAAATGTTTATGGACTAAATATTGTTAACTGTGATTCTTACTTGATAACTGTAGTATGTTATATTTTGCTATGTTAAGGTTAAACC
This sequence comes from Cricetiscus sungorus, assembly GCA_030556225.1. Taxonomy (NCBI): domain Eukaryota; kingdom Metazoa; phylum Chordata; class Mammalia; order Rodentia; family Cricetidae; genus Cricetiscus; species Cricetiscus sungorus. Next base: position 40,382,196 of record JANBXA010000600.1, read on the forward strand.
CCTTCTTTTACTTTAGACAGAAAAGAGGAGATGATGGGAGATGTTATTCTGTATATATGTTTCTCATACTGGTTAATAAAGCCCTGTGGCCAATAGGAAACAAGATAGGCGGGGCTAGGAGACCAGGAGGAGGAGAGAGGAAGTTGGTTGGGGTCAAGATGTAGCCCGGGGAAGGAGGAGGACTCCTGCCGTGCGGCTCCCCGATAAGACGACCACGTGGAAATACTTAGATAAGTAGAAATGGGTTAATGATTAAGGCAGAGCTAGCCCATTAACAATAATGGTAACTGGCCAACAGGATTGTATCAAATATAGAGTCTCCTGCGTGTTATTGGGGGCCAGGACGCCAGACCAGCGGCGGGTGGGCTGGCGGAAACTTACATGCTACAAATGAGGTTGAATGAGATCACAAAGTCTGGAGTCACAATTCTGATGGAATTAGTGGGCCTGAAAGCAGAGATAAAGCCAGGCAAAGGGAAACCATCATCCACTTTCACACACATGTACAAAGGAAAGACTATATGAGCTTGCAATGTGTGCATGTTTGGAAAAGAGCCCTCACCATGCTGAAACTGGGTCTCAGACTTTCAAGTCCAAAATGATGAACAAATGAATTTCTACTTTGTAAGCTACAGTTTGGGGTGCTTTAAACTAGATTGACTCACTTGAATTTAATGTGTGTGAATGATGCATGTTATGTACACAATGCGTGTGCCTGTTGTCTACAACCAAACCAAGAACCAAACCCAGATTCCTTAGTAGAGCAGCAAGTATTTGTAGCTGCTGAGCCATTACAGTATGGTGCATTTATTATGGCATCTGAACAGCTAAAACAGCTGCCATGCAATATATATATATATATATATATATATATATATATATATATATATATATTAATTTCTTAGATAGTTTCTTTACTTTACTTTTTTTCTGCATTCTGACAATTTTTATTATAGATTTTATTACTGCTCTTCTGCTTGTATTTGTAGTTCTAAATTTGTAATTTATGAGAAGGGTGTGGAATTGCAACGTGTTTTTAAATTACTTTTTAACTCACTCTGAAATACCACTTCAAAGTTTTCTTTGGCTTTGTGACTGTAATTGTTTCAATAATTTAATATTCCAAATACCTTTATTTTATTTTAACTTTTGAAGTATTTATGAACAAATGCTTGGTTTTTATTATTTTTTCATAATTATTTCTATTAGGTGTTCCAGGTTCAGCAATAGGATCATATACATGGGTGAAATAAGTGTTTGAGTAGGCTTAAATGTAGCTTTCAAGAAAGCAACATAGATTTTCTACAACTTCTCCTAGCCATATAATATTACCTATGCAAATTCATACCTTCAGAATTTTTCCTGCCTCTTTTCCTTAATCAACAAGCCTCCAAAGATACCTTCCACTTTCCAGGTTTTATTATTATTTTTTTCATTTTTCACTTTACCCTCCCACTTCTTAGTTTCCAAAAGAAGAATCATCAGCATGTTGCTGGGTCTGGTGAGGAACAATATCCAAATGCATTCCTATAGGCCCTTAGTAGATGGTTTCCAGACTTGAAAATTCCTTCAGATTCATTGTTTTCACTCAGGATAATGCACTCTTCTGCCATTAACACTGTGGAATCTCAGGTGGTACCAATTCTACTCTTTCATTCATCTTCCCACTCAGCACCTTCCTGACTCTGCTTAAGTGTGGATAAATAAAGATTTGTTTGGCTTGCCTACAACTAAGGAATGTCTCTCAATCACATAAACATAAAGGCAGGGGTGCTCTCCATTAGTATTTCCTTTTGATATGTAGGGCTCCCTAGATGAAGTGTGGCACATCAGCAGGCAAGCATCTTTGAGAAAAACTCAGAAGAGAAATATAATATCAAATGGTATCTTACTGGGAAATACAAAATGAACAGTATTCAAAAAGAGGAGGAGGAGTTGAAGTGGTACTAATGGTATAGAAGTCTACTTTAAACAGCATTAAAGGGTCCAGTTTATAGTGCCTAATCAATGGAGCAAAAAATAGTATTAGGTCATAGCATAAGAGATGAAAACAAATACTATTGTTTCAATGTTGGCTTAAAAAGAAATAAAAATAAATAAATAGAATTAGAAAAACCACATTTTTGACAGGCTGCCATTAATAAGCACAGTGTCTTAGTTACTGTTCTATTTGATATGAAGAAACACTGTGACCACAGAAACTTATAAAGAAAGGGCTTTCTTACAGTTTAATAGGATTAGTCCAAAATGTTGCAATAAGACTAGGCACAAACCTTTATATCAAGGTTGGATGAGGCAAGACAGTAGGAAAAAAAAGGAGTACCAATAGCAGGAAAAAGAGACAGAGACCCCAGCTACACCTTCTTTTAGGTGTCCCACAAGAGCACCAGCTATACAATCAAAAGATATATTACAGAGGACCTAGCTCAGACCCATGCAGGCTTCATGATCGCCACTTGAAGTCTCTGTGAGCTCCTATGATTTCTGCTTAGTGGATTTTGTGGGCCCTGCTCTCCTGGTGTCCTGAATTTCTTTCTCTCTCCCTTCTCAGGGACTCCCCAAGTTCTACCTAATATTTGGCTGCATGTTTCTGTATCTACTTCTATAAGTCACTGGATGAAGTCTCTTTGATAACAGTTGAGCTAATCATGGATCTGAATAGAGCTGAAAATATCACTGGGACTCACCATTTCATTGTTTCTCTCTCTCTCTCTCTCTCTCTCTCTCTCTCTCTCTCTCTCTGTGTGTGTGTGTGTGTGTGTGTGTGTGTGTGTGTGTGTGTATGTATGTGAGAGGGAGGAGAAAGAGAGAGTGAGAGAAAGAGACACGACAGAGAGAGAGAGAGAGAGAGAGAGAGAGAGAGAGAGAGAGAGAGAGAATGTTTGGTTGTATCCTTGGTCCCTGAGCTACCTCTCTCTCTGGTTTCTGGCTATCCAGGCAGTGTGGGGCATGGGCTGCCACTCATGGCCTGGACCTCAACTTAGGTCAGTTGTTGGTTGGCCATTCTAACAAGTTCTGAGCCTCCATTACTCCAACATATCTTGCAGGTAGGACATCAAAAATACGTTTTAAAAATTTCAACCTACTTTATCTTCTATTGAGTGGAATGAAAAGTGAGAGATGCTTCTAAGAAGAAATTTATTTCTAGCTTACTGACTTTGGATTCCACCCTGTTTCCTGACTGGCATTAGAACTGCATACTGGTATCTATGATAGGTTGCTACTCTTTGCCTCTTTAAATGAGAATCTCCATGTAGTAGGATTCAAGTCACTGTAAGAGACACTTGATAAAACACCTATAAGAAGAGAGATTCATCTGGACAAAAGAATTGTAAATATTCAATTTCTGGTCAAATGTGTCTTTTGCTTTGACCCTGAAGTGAAATAACCTATTACGGTGAGAAAACAAAATAAAACAAAAAACAATAAAAAAAAAAAAAAAAAAACAATGTTGTAGAGAAAGCTGCTCATTGTGTGACAGCTAGGAAGCAAGGAGAAAGGGACCATAGATAAGATACAATCTTTTTGGGGCTGCACTTCAGCTTCCTTCCCTCCTAAGATTTCTACTACCTTCCAGTTTTCAATACACAAGCCTATGAGAGAGGCTTCATATGCAATATTCAATATTCAAATTCAAAATTCAATAGAATTTTAAAAGTCATATTTCAGTGTCTCCCTATTTTCTACTAGATAATTTTTCCCCTGTTGAGGAAGATCTCATAATATCCCAGGCTAGCTTCAAATTTACTATGGAACCAAAGCCACCATTTTTGGGTGCTTGTGTTAGGATTCAAATTCAGCGATTTTGTTTCTTTTTTTTGTAGCCTAGGCTTTGTGCATTTCTACCAACTGAGCTACATCCGCAGTCCTACTTCACCACAAGTTCTTACTGTTGGGACACTGGCCCATAGTTACCACATACATACCCTTTGGAGTGTAAGCCTAACAAAAAATGTAGTACCTTTTTTCTTAGTAAAGTTGTTCTATTGAGAGTCCTTCGATATTTCTTGTATCTTTATAATTCTGAAGTGTCACACAAAGTCATATAAGGAATGATTATTAGGTGCCTACTGTATGAAAATTGTATAAAAGAGGTAGTACCATTAAAAATGCATGTATTATTATATCTCATACATATTCATATACATTATATGTAATATACAAATGAAAGAGTACTATACATATAAATACATGAAGAAAGTACAATGACTCCTTGGGCAAATGATAGAAATAAAGAATTTTGGAAGAATGTAAACAAAAGTGGCCCTGCAGTCTTAAAACAAAAATCTTTTAGATATAAGACAATCAGAGAAAGTGCATTTTAATAAATCAGGACATGTAAAGCAAGGACAAGAAATTGGAAAACTTTATCCTTGGCATAGAAAAATCATGGTAATTTCATTTGAGTAAAACACAATCAAAAGAAACACAAGTTATACTCATAATATTAGAGAAGTAGATTGTGTATTTTATAGTATATTATAGCACATTTAATGTTTGTTATATGAATCATATGAGGTTATATTTGAGATGAATTTCCCAAATAACAATCAAGCAACATATTTCCAAACTGACTGGGATTAATAGAAAATTGGAGGCAGTGAAACCAACAAAGGTGATTCCAACCTGATGCAACAAGAGAGCAAAAAATTTTTATCACCCTATAAGTATACAACAAAACAAGTTATTTTCTTACAATATTGCACTCACTTTCCACAGATGAAAATTAGATCAGAAAGTTTTATGGAGGGCTTTACTTAGGGCTTAACAACAACAACAACAAAGAATGTATTTCTGATTTACTCATGAAACCAAAGAACTTGTTTCTATCAAATACCATTCCCCAGTTAAGCATCAATAGGATAAATAGTCACTCTGCCTTATAGACCAGTCTCACAAAGTGTATTCCCAATATTAATCTGAATTTAGAACTTCTAATTGAAAAATACCATCTATTCTAAGACCCCCTTTTATTTCCATCTTTCCTTTCCTTATTCCAACTAATTGTATCTTGCCACTGTACAGCCAATTTCAATAGGTTAATATTGTTCTATAATTCTATTTTATCTTATGCAATGATGATCATTGACAAATCAAAGTAATTCAAGGATTTTGTTAAATAAAATGCCCAAATGTGGTCACTTAGGGGGAACAGTGATTTTATTTTTTCATCAAATCAAATATGATGGATTTATATTGGCTGAATTACCACTGTGGGTCTTTGCCTACAATGGAATGAAAGTCATTGACTTGATTAAAGAGTTTGTAGCAATAATGGGATATTCTTCAGATGCACACTGAAATATATTTTTAAAGTGGGATGCAAAAGAGGGCTTAAATGGTTAAGTGAATACAATACCTTAAAAACCCCTCCAGCCAAGCAGAAAAGAGTCTGTGAGAATAGCTACATATTTTCCATTTAAAACTATAATTGAACTTGAGAAAGTTTCAAATGAAAGACAAAGGATTAAAGTAATACAGGGAGGAACTTCTATTATGGAAATCTAAGATACTAGAACACTAAGGAATGTGTGAGTTGAATGACTATAAGTACCAGACACTTATTTAGAAAGAAGAAGACAAAGACAAGATTAGCAATGTGTTTCTTACTCTGTAATGTCTTACAATGCTGGGAATATAGTTTCTTCCAGGTTTTTACTATCTAATAGGCCATGGGTTACCTCAGGGCAGAAATGTTTCATGAATTCTCTTTATATCTCTGGCACCATGCTTGGTGTTCACACCTTGGAGGTATTAATGTGCCATATAACTAAATGACCGTTTGCATTTCATTCTCTTCTAAAAATGACAAAGAATGTCTCTTGCCTACCATGGCATCCAATTAAGTCTAAAGCATACAAACCTGGAATGAGTATTCAGAATGCTCTGCAAGACTGCATAGTTAAAACACTAAATGAAAGCATGAATAAAAATAAATTGACAATATCCATAATCAACTAATCTATTTATCAATTGTCTATGAAGCATGATGCTAGCTTAGTTTGGACAATGTGACCAATAAGATAATCTACCATTTGATTTCATATCACAAATCTAATGATGGCATAACTTGTATGATTAAGTATGTTAAGCATGAAAATCATTCTCTTCTTAATGTTGTTTGATGAAATATTGCTAATAGAAAATAAATTATTTTAAGACATGATTCTTTTAAGCATATTTACCTTTAATGGATTGCTTTTTAATGTCTAGTAAATAAAATCCTAGGATATCAATGGAAGATTAAGCAACTCTAAAAACACTGGGAGTTAGAAAGAAAAATCCAGCAATCACATGGTGCTTGAAAAGTGCACAAACATACATAAAATATTACACAGACAACACATTTCATTCATAGATAATATCCTTCTATGAGTCACAGCATATACACTCTTCTAATGTGATTATTTGATCTAGTAAGCACCTGGATAAGTTCTGCAAGGTAGCAGAAAGAAATGTCTTCAAATGCCCTCTGTGATTGCTCCATAGTAGAAGATACCTCTACAGCAATATGTGTATGTGAAAATATGGGAGGCTTATTTCTTGCACAGTTCACATATTCTCCAAGCCAAAATGTAACACATTCTAAATCCAGTGTCTATGGTAGCATGAAACTGGCTTCCCAGAATACTAACAATGTAAATACATTAAACAGACAGTTTATGGGGTTTTTGCATTAGAGGGAATTATCTCCAGCATGCATTGTGTTGGAAAGGGTCTTTGCCACAGCACACATGTACACCTTTATGGACCTGTAAATATCTTCTGTGGAGCAGAACATATGGACATATTAGAATGATGAATGTTGTACAAAGTGTTTAATCACTACAGCTGAATTGAAACCAATTGCTGAGAAAAAAACATATGTCTGTGTCACACAAAATAAAACTGTGAAAACTTTTCTATGAAAAGAAAGATGACCTCCAAAGCTTCTATTATTGAGATTGTGTAATGTTGTCAATATGTTAAGAAATCAATGCGGTTCCAAAGGAATGAGTTATTTGCAACAACATGGATAGAACTGGAAATCATTATGTTAACAGAAATAAGTCAGACACAGAAAGAAATAGTATATAATTTCACAGATGCTATGAGAAAGTCTGATCTCATGAAATCTGAGAGCATAATAGTGGTTGCATAATCATAGAGAGTAGAATGGAGAGAAAAACAGAAAGAGATCAATACTAAATTATCACTAGATAGAAATTCTTAATGTGTAAAAGTTCTGTGTGCTATATTTTCTCCTACAGCAGTGTGACTACACATAAATTGTTCTACATTTCAAAACCCAGGAGAGTATATTGAATGATTTGACTATAAAGAAATGGTATATCTTGGAATATTAGATGTGTTAATACTGAGTCAAACATTATCCAATGAATATATGAATTTAATATTTAATTGAAGTGTACATTTTTAAAATAATAGTAGTCAATTCAGAGTAATAAACCATTCATAATCTGTTACCTTTTTGTGTTCATTGATAATGCAACAAGGTTTCACCTAGGGTCATTTCCAACAGTCCCTAAGGCAAACTCTCATGAGACTAGGAGCAGCAGATACTGGTTTGGCCCTCTGGTCAAGCACCCTAAATAGTTGTTGCCCTGTCTGTCCATCCACACCTGTAAAGTCAACAAAGGGTAGAGTGAAGAGAGCAGCAGTCCATTTACAAGCTCTTTGGGACCATTGCTCCCTCAGTAGCATTCTCTAAGGAAACAAGTGACTCGCCTCCACATGCCATGGCTTATCTAAGGTTCATTTCGATGAGAACTGGTCCACATAAAACTGCATGCTTTTTTCTTTTCATTATAATTTCTAAATAAAAAAATTTTCTATTTCTTCTTGTTAAAATATTTTACAAGCAGCTGGGCGTTGGTGGCACACACCTTTAATCCCAGCAAACGGAAGGCAGAGGCAAGCAGATCTCTGTGAGTTTGAGGCCAGCCTGGTCTACAGAGCTGGACAGGATCCAAAATAATACAGACAAACACTGTCTCCAAAAAACCAAAAAAATAAAAAATAAAAAAAGATGCTTAGATGCTAATTTTCACTGTAAGCATATAATTCAATTTTTAGCATAACAAAGCATTTGCTTTATGTTTTGAAAACTTTTTATAAACCAAATTTACTAATTCTTACTTTTTATTATAATTTAATTTTATTTTTTTATCTTTAGCTCTCTTTTGTGGGGGCACTATAAGAGTGAGGGGTAGATACAGAGGGACTAGGAGATAAGTGGAATTTGGATGCATGATGTGAAATTACCAAAGAATTAATAATAATAAAATAAACCTGTAGCTTCTAAGTCAGTGTTCGCAGCCCCTTTCCTCTTCTTTGCCCTTAATATTGTCACTCCATATTTTATTTTGTAATATAACTTATTTCAAGTAGAATATTAGTTTACTGAGAAAAGGATTTTTATCCCTTCTTTGTTACCATTTCCTCAGTACTAAAATAGTGCATACCAGGCAGCGATTTCGATATTTGTCAAATCAATATATTTCAATGAGTCTGTAGTTTGCTGAAAGGACAATGGTGAGTTAAACTCATAGCTAATTCTGCAGAGGCTTTGCTCTTAAATGTTAGTATTATTCATCTTCAGTATTTTACCTGCTATGCAGATCATAAGAGAAATTCCAACATTACCAAATGAAGTTAAACAGCCCAGAAACAACTTGAACAATAGGATACAAATATCAGTGGAATCATAGTGTTATAGGCTTAGAAGAACAGTTTGTTCTGAAAGGTATGAAGACTATAGACAGAGGGAAACTGGGAGACCAGATGGTTTAATAACCACCTCACGTGAGGAATAGCAGGCAGTTACTGAAGAAGAATAAAGGCTGGAAGCATATAAGAAAGCTTTGGAACAGGGCTTTAAAAATCCCCGAAATGTTTGAGCCAATGTGATGCAGTAACTACAGAGCCATGACAATAGCTTATAATGCAAAATCTCAGGTTTTATTACCTTTGCATACAACCTTCATAGATCTTTAATTCCAATAGTTGTATATATCTCACATATAAGCAGCAAATTTAAGCAGAGCAAGTTAATATTATCTAGATATCAAATGGAGAGTTGAAGTTCTCTCAGTTCACTAATAAACTTTGCTCTACGAAATGCCCTGGAGGTATACACCTTAGTAGAATTGGCATACAAATGAAAACCATCAGATTTTATTTGTGAAAACAGAAAGGAAATCATCTGCATGATAAATGAGAATGTGATAGAACAAGAGAAAGCCCCATTCCCTGCAAAAGCCTCTAATGTATTATCTATGATGCGGAGATTCAGGGATCAGATATATTATCTTTTTAAAGTCCACCTGGTAAAGTTTACTTGCCTTGCAAAAATTAATGCTTGGATGATAAAAAGTAAATCAACCAACTAAATTTTATCCTTTTGACAGGAAAGAAATGAAAACGCAGACCCTCATCTTTGACATTTGTGAAAATGAAGAGATTGCTATCTTAAATTTATAATGCAGACTCTCTAAAGATTCTACCTATTTTTCATTCTTTGTGGAGTGACTGTACACAGCAATTATTTTCAAGAGCAGCAGCAGGAAGTAAAAAGGCAAGACAGGAAGCAAGGCTCTGCATTTTAAGCAGCCTTTCAGATGAGAGGGAAAAACTATGCACAGGCTGTGAACAGAAAAAGACTGTGAGGGAAATGCAGCACCTGATGGAAAAGCAGAGAGAATTTTAAATGGCACTGCAAATGACAGCAGCCATGAGGCTCCCAAGGGTATCAGCAGGTAAACAGGACCTCTCCCTACTCATACCTCTCTTTTACATTAATGTGTATCTTCTATCTTCTGTGATGCTTAAAGCCTATATGGTGATTCCTTGCTTGCAATGACCTGCAGAGGGCAATCTCTGATACAACTCTAGTCTTTCTAGTAATACTGATTATTCAATTATTTAATTAGTACCAATATATACTAGTTCTTAGAGATTTTCGGTGTATTTTGATCATAATCCATATCCCCTGGCCTGCTCAACTTTTTATTCTCTTTTTATTTTTTTTTTTTCAAACCCATTGAGTTCAGTTTGTGTTTCCCATTTATTCCTGGATTTGTTACCTTCTAGAGCATTGTTTATCTACCTGTGGTTTAAGTATTAAAGTAAACCTACCTACTTTCCATCTCCCACAAGCAACTAATAGACAATAACTCCTCATCTACGGATGGGGTTGCATAACACCTGCAGTTTCAGGACTTCTGTCTTGAGCTTGCACAGATCTTACGCATATGGTCACCATCACTGCAATGGCCCTTCTGTGACATCATTTTTAGCCACCATCCACCAGCTCTGATTCTTACAAGCTGTCCACCCCCTAATCTGAAATGATCTCTGTGACTTGGGGGTGGGATGTGATATAGATGTCCCATTTAGGGCTAAGAATTCCACAGTTTCTCAGTCTCTCTATATAAACAAGTTGTGCATCTCTGTATTAATCTCTGTCTACTGCAAAAAGAAGTTTCTTTGACAAAACATGAAAGGTGCATTAATCTAATGTTATAACATTAAGTCATTAGTCTGCCTTAATAGAATACTAGTAGATTGATGGGAGATTCATTGGTGTGTACGAGAGATGCAATGAAGGTTTACACTGTGTTTTAAAAAATATGCTGCCTTGGGAGAGAAAAAGAAACAGGATACAATGGTTTAAAAAAGAAAAAAGGAAGCAGAATGGCTGGGTGTGGTGGCACACGCCATTAATCCCAGCAGTCGGCAGACAGAGGCAAGCAGATCTCTGTGATTTCAAAGTAAACCTGGTATGCACTAAATTCCAGGACAGATAAAAGTTACACAGAGAAACCCTGTCTCAAATATGTAAAAATAGAAATAGAAGAAATAGAATAATAAAAAAGCCACGTAAAGATGGAAAGCACAGAGAAATTTTGGATACTATAAGAGATTCTGTTGTCTTTAAATTATTTAATTGCTGAGAAAAATAACAACTACTGATAAAAGAAATGCTGCTGGATTAATTCAATTTATATATTTTAAAAATGCTTTGACTCCAAAATTTAAGCCTAAGGACAAGTTACTGGGGAAAAGGATTTCTATTTTTGTTTCCACAGAAAATGAAAAGCTGTGGATTTCTTCCAGATTAACGTGGTTTGATCAAGCCAGACCCCCTGAAACAGTGCCCCAGATGATCCAACATTCAAAGCAGTTAAGACAACGCCTTGCAGACTACTGCCAAGATTTCTGCATCTTCATTGGACCCCTATGACAGCGCCCTGTACCAGCAGGAAGTAGTTTGGAAAGAACGATGCCCAAATTCCCAAATATTGTTTATAAATGTTTGTTTTCATTTAAATGGGCTTGGTTATAACTGGTAATGACACAAGCAATCTTTTTAAAGGTACAAAAGGAATTATGGTATAGATATGAATACTTTGCTTTGGAATCGATTTTCTTTTATTGATACAATTTAAGGTCAATTTTGTGATATGTATATTTCTCCTCTTGTTTAGGTATTGTGTTTATATAGCTCATTTAAAAATGTAATGTATAATTTCTTACAGATTATAGATACTTACCTATGATAGCCAAAACTTAGAGTTAAGTTAGTTAGGATTTCTAGATATGCAGAGATGTATTTGAGATGGATAGGCATTCTTCAAACCTTTCAAAGACCTACAGAATATGGCTATGGCCTATGGGCTGAAGATGGAACATTACGAAAGAACTTCAGGTGACTGACAAGGCAATGAATTGTCTCTGTCATTTTTAGAGTTTATATATTATCCTGCTGTGGTCTTTGAAGGAGTTGAAGACAGATAGTTATGGTTATAGTTTTCCTTAGTTAGGATTAAAGATAAGTTACATATAGGACTTTAGAGTCAAAAAGACAGGATAAATGATATTTTCTTTAAGTTTTACAAAATGTCAATGGACTAAATATTATTAACTGTGATTCTTATTTGATAACTGTTGTATGTTATATTTTACTATGTTAAGGTTAAACCCTTTTTTTTATTTTAGACAGAAAAGAGGAGATGATGGGAGATGTTATCCTGTAAATGTTTCTCATACTTGTTAATTAATAAAGCACTGTTGGGCCAATGAGATAGCAAGATAGGCGGGGCTAGGAGACAAGGAGGAAAGAGGAAGTAGGAAGGAGGAGTCAAGATGTAGACCTGGGAGGAAAGAAGACGCAGGCCGCGGCTCCCAGATAAGATGAGCCACGTGGAAATACTTAGATAAGTAGAAATGGGTTGATCATTAAGACAGAGCTAGCCCATAAAAAATAATGGTATCTGGCCAACAGGATTGTATCAAATACGGAGTCTCAGAGTGTTACTTGGGGCTGGCGCAGCTGTGGGCCCAGACTGGCAGCAGGCAGGATGGCACCGGCAGGAAAAGCCTGTAGTAATAGTAGATTATCCCATAAGACCTATGATCTGTCTTGTTACAGCTTCTTGACCCCAGTAGTGATGCCAGGTTTCATCTATTGGTGTGGGCCTTAAGTATTAGGGTGTGGTTGACTATTCTCATATTTGCTCTATTATTGTGCCAGTGGCATGTCTTCCTAGGCCAGTCATTCAAAAAGTTAAGTGTTCTAATTTTCATGTGCCTATACACCCAAAATAAAGAGGCTTGGGGACTACAAACTTTCATAAGCAATGAGAAAAATGCAATAATGAGATTCTGAGTAGATTAGTATTTGTAAACATAAATTGGTCTTTTAGAGGAGAAATGGCAATCTTCCGTGAATGGGCATTGTCCATTCTAATCATAACCCCTTATATAAGCTAAGTTGAACAAACTCTTTAACATATAAGTCTTCTCAGAAGCACTGTATAACAATTGCCTATACCTCTGTAGTTTCTTCTCATCTCAAGTAACTTTAGTATTCCTAGTCCACATTTTCCTTTTGTCTCCTCTCCATGGATATCTGATTTCTTGGTTATCCACTTCACAACTTACCACAGAACTGTCCTCTCTTCCTTTCTTCTTTGGCTGACCCATTTTTAGATCATACTGACTCAACTGATCTCATCCAGCTGACAGGCTCCTCTTAGATCTGCTATTGCAAATGATCTATATAAAACAGTCTCAGTTCACCAACTCAGGTAAAATTTTTTCTGCTGGCTGCTGCTAGTCACGAGAGGAGAATCGTATACAAGGGCCCACATCTGTTAAGTGGTGGGTTCTTCGTGCATTTAAGTATTGTTGCTGCAATCTATAAAACCTGGGAAGACATTTTTTATTTCTTCAAGAATTTTGTATTTTGTTCACTGTAATTCTCTTTAACTCCATCCACATCGCGTCTCATTTCAATGTCTACTATATAACTCTGTGATCAAGAACCTTGGTCTGTGTGCTTTTATTCTATTCCTATGTTCTCATATCAGCAATATTAGTGCTTCCCCACTAATTTCAAATTTAATTGCCCCACTTTCAAGTGTTCCTGTCCAAATTTCAGTTTTGTATTAGATACCATGCATCAAGACTCCTCTACTGGTGTTAACCTCTATCCCTTATCACCCCTCTTTGAGATCATCTATGTCAGTATTCATATCTATTAAATCTAATGTTCAATAAGAAAGCTTCTTTATCACATATACTTTAATAGCTTTATAAATAGCAAGGATTTTTCTGCCTGTTTCCTTCTATTTTATGTATTACAATTTATTTTTCTACTATAGTAAAAAAGTGGTGTGCTCATTGCCTATCCTTACTAGAGTGAAAATTTCATGTGGGATATCTGTTTTGTTCCATTAAGTACTTTGGCTCTTATACTTGGGCCTTGACTCTGGAAAGTAACAATAAATGATGAGTGAGTAAATGAAAACAGTGAATTTCACCATTAAGTGTTCAGATATCTCAGTGAGATACTTTTGCTAGTAGTTCTCTACAGTGACAACTACTAGAAGGTAAAGTCATTCCTACACATTCATTCATTATATTTGCTATAGCAAAACACCAGAGATCTGATTTCCTATAAACAACAGAAATTTATTTCTCAAAGTTTGGGACACTGGGAAATCCAAGAACAACTCTCTCTGTAGAATATTCATTGTCTAGTTCACATATGGCTTTCTTTCTGTGGAGCCTTACAAGTTGGAAGAGGGAAAGAAGCATGCTGGGGTATCTATTCCCATTCATTTGGATTGTCATCATATAATCATTCTTCTCCCCAAATATATCACACTTGGGATTAAATTTCAATGTATGAATTTGGGGGAAATATAGAATTCAATTGATTGCAGGGTGTTTATGTTTCAATGAGACTTAAAATATCACACATATTTTTAAACAGTATATAAAATGATCCCAATCAAACTACTCAATGATAGTGACTGACAGCTCCAAGTAAAAGAAGGCAGAGAGGTCACTTGAGTATTACAATACTTTCCTTTATAGATACTATGTAGCTATGTTGAAAATCCATGACAAAGCAACATGTAATGTATTAATTTATTATTTTATTTTATATTTTATTATAAATCATCTTATTTTACATATCAATCCCAGTTCCCTTTCCCTCCCATGACCCCCACTGACCCACAATCCCATCCACCATCTACTCCCCAGGGAGGGTGAAGCCTTCCAGGAGGGATCATCTAGATATATCAAGTTATTTGGGGTAAGGCCTAGGCACTTCCCCGTGTTTCTAGGCTGAAAGAGTATCCCTCCATAGGCAATGGGCTCCTGAAGTACATTTGTGCACTAGGGATACACCCTGGTTCCATTGCCAGAGGCCCCATAGACTCTCCAGTCCTCCTTGCTGACAACCACTTTCATGGGGTCTGTTTTGGTCCAATGTTGGTTCCCCAGCTGTCAGACTGGGGTCCATGAGTTCCCACATGTGCAGGGAAGCTGTTTCTGTGGGTTTTCCCAGTGTGGTCTTGACCAGTTTGTTCATTGCTCTTCCTTCTCTGAAATTGGATTCCAGGAGATTGGCTCAGTGCTTAGCTGTGAATCTTTGCTTCATTTTCATCAGCCACTGGATGAAGGCTCTAGGATGGCATTTAAGGTAGTCAACATTCTCATTATAAGGGAAGGGCATTTAAGATAGCTTCTCCACTATTAGATACCTAGTTGGGGTCATCCTTGTGGATCTCTATACAATCCCTGGTTCCAGATTTCTTTTTAAACCTATAATGGCTCCCTCTATTGATGTGTCTCTTTTCCTGCTCACCTCTATTCATCTCATCACTCAATCTTCCTGAACTTTCATGTTATCCTCCCACTCCTCTTCTCCCCTCTTTTTTGTACTACCTCCCTTTCTCACCCACCATATTCCCAATTTGTTCAGAAGCTCTTGTCACTTTCCCCTTTACCATGGGACTGTGTATGTTTCTCTTACCATTCTCCTTGTTTCCTAGCTTCTCTGGAGGCATGATTGTAATCTGGTAAACCTTTGCTCTAAGCCTACTATCTGTATATGAGTGAGTACACACTGTGTTTGTCTTTCTGTGACTGGGTTACCTCACTTATGATGGTTTCTTCTAGTCCATTCATTTACCTGCAAATTTTAAGATTCTATTGTTTTGTTTTGTTTGTTTTTCTTTTGATTAGTACTCCATTGCATAAATGTACCACATTTTCTGTATCCAGTTTTCAGTTGAGGGGCATCTAGGTTGCTTCCAGGTTCTGGCTATTACAAATAATGCTGCTTTGAACATAGTTGAACAGATGCCCTTGTTGTATGAATATGCATCATTTGAGCATATGCCCAAGACTGGAAATGGTGGATTTTGAGGTACACTGGTTTCCATTTTTCAGAGAAAATGCCATACTGATTTCCAAAGAGGTTGTACCAGTTTGTACTCCCACCATCAGTGGAGGACTGTTCCCCTTTCTCCATATACTCTCTCACATAAACTGTCCTTGGTGTTTTTCATTTTGGCCATTTTGGCGAGGGTAAGATGCTTTCTTGGAGTTGTTTTGATTTGCATTTCCCTGATGGCTAAGGATGTTGAGCAGTTTCCTAAGTATCTTTCAGCCATTTTAGATTCCTCTATTAAGAATTCTCTATTTAGTTCTGTACCCCACTTTTTAATTGAATTGTTTGGAGTTTTGGTGACTTGGTTCTTGAGTTTTTTTTTTTTTTAAATCGGCTCTCTTTCGATGTGGGTTTGGTGAAGAACATTTTCCATTTTATGGGTTGCTGTTTTGTCTTGTTGACTGTGTGTTTTGCCTTACAGAAGCTTCTCAGTTTCAGGATATCCCATTAATTAACTGTCAATCTCATTGTCTGTGTTACTGGCATTATGTTCAGGAAGTAGTCTTCTGTGCTAATACATTCAAGAGTTGCTCCCAGCCACAAGAGTAGCTGGATTTATGTTGAGGTCTTTGAAAAATTTGGATTTAAGTTTTGTGCATGATGATAGATATGGATCTATCTGCAATCTTGTACATGTCTGCATCCAGTTATGCCAGTACCATTTGTTGAAAATGTTTTCTTTTTTACATTGTATAATTTTAGCTTCTTTTTTTAAAAAATCAGGTGTTCATAGGTGTGTGAGTTAATATCAGGGTCTTCAATTTGGTTCCGTTGGTCTCCCTTTGTTTTTATACCAATATACAGCTCTTTTTGTTACTATAGCTCCATATTGAGCTTGAAGTCAGAGATGATCCAGAAGTCCATTTATTGTACAAGGTTGTTTTGACTATCCTGTTTTTTTCTCCATATAATGTTGAGTTTTAGCCTTTCAAGTTCCGTGAACAATTGTGTTGGAATTTTGATGGGGACTTCATTGAATCTTTAGCTTGTTTTTGGTAAGATTGCCATTTTAATATGTTGATCCTGCCTATCTCTGAACATGGCATGGGAGATCTTTCCATTTTTTAGTATCTAACTTAATTTCTTTCTTTAATGACTCAAAGTTCTTGTCATACAGGTCTTTCACCTGTTTTGTTAGAGTTACCCCAAGATATTTTATGTTATT
The DNA here is from genome assembly GCA_030556225.1 of Cricetiscus sungorus. Classification (NCBI taxonomy): domain Eukaryota; kingdom Metazoa; phylum Chordata; class Mammalia; order Rodentia; family Cricetidae; genus Cricetiscus; species Cricetiscus sungorus. Next base: position 40,399,112 of record JANBXA010000600.1, read on the forward strand.
TGTGGCTATGGTAAAGGTACTGTTTCTTTCTCAGCCCCTCTATTGTCTATATATAGTAGGACTACTGGGTTTTTTTGTTTGTTTGTTTGTTTTTTAAGTTAATCTTGTATCCTGACACTTTGTTGTAGTGTTTATCAGCTTTAGGAGTTCCCTGGTAGAATTTTTTTGGGTCACCTATGTAAACTATCATATCATCTGCAAATAGTGAAGCAAATAGTGAAAGTTTTACATATTCCCTCCCAATTTATATCCCATTGATCTCTCTATCTCTTCTGTGTGTGTGTGTGTGTGTGTGTGTGTCTGTCTCTGTCTCTGTCTATCTCTCTCTCTTTTGTCTTATAGCTCTAGAAAGAACTTTAGTACAATATGGAAGATATATTACGTGAGTGGGTAGTCTTGTCTTGTTCCTGATTTTAGAGGAATCACATTGAGTTTCTCTCCATTTAGTTTGATGTTGACTGTCAGTCTGCTCTGTATTGCCTTTATTATGTTTAGGTATGTTCCTGATATCTCTGATTTCTTCAAGACCTTTATTATGAAGGGGTTTTTAATGTTGTTGAAGGCTTTTTCAGCAACTAGTGAGATGATTGTGTATTTTTTTATTTCAGTTTGTTTATAAGATGGATTACATTGATGGATTTTAATATGTTGACCCATCCCTGCATCTTTGGGATGAAGCCTACTTGGCCATGGTGTATGATTTCTCTAATAAGTTCTTAGATTCAATTTGCCAATATTTTATTGAGTATTTTTGCATCAAAGTTCATGAGGGATATTGTTCTATAGTTCTCTATCTTAGTTGGGTCTTTGTGTGGCTTTCAATCCAAGGTAATTGCAGCCTCGTAAAAAGAGTTTGGCAATGAACCATCTGCTTCTATTGTGTGGAACAATAGTATTGGCATTAGCTCTTCTCTGAGTTTCTGGTAGAGTTCTGCACTGAAACCATCTGGCCCTGGGATTTTTTTGGTAGGAAGACTTTTGATGACTGCTTCTGTTTCATTAGGGGCTGTAGGTTTACTTAAATTGCTTCTCTTTTCTTGATTTAAGTTTATTAAGTGATATCTCTTTAGGAAATTGTCCATTTCCTTTACATTTTCAAATTTTGTGGCATACAGGTTTTCAAGGTATGACTTGGTGATTCTCTGGATTTCCTCAGTGTCTGTTGTTATATCCCCTTTTCTTATATGATTTTGTTAATCTGCATATTCTCTCTCTGCCTTTTGATTATGTTCAATAAAAGTTTGTCTATCTTGTTGGTTTTCTCAAAGTACCAACTGTTTGTACCATTGATTCTTTATATTACTTTCTTTGCTTCCACTTCACTGATTTCAGCTCTCAATTTCATTATTTCCCAACATCCTCTCCTCCTAGAACTTTCACTTGTTCTGTTTATTCTCTAAGGTGTGTATTTTCCAGTTTCTTCATGTGGGTACTTAGTTCTATGAACTTTCCTCTTAACATTGCTTTTATAGTGTTTCATAGGTTTTGGTATGCTGTGCCTTCATTTTCATTAAATTTTCTGATGTCTTGGATTTCTTCTTTATTTCTTCCTTGACACAGGAGTGGTATAGTTGATCATTGTTCAATTTCCATGAGTTCATCATGTTTCTGCAATTTGTGTTGTCACTGAATTCTAATTTTCAACCATAGTGGTCTTATAAGATACAGGATGTTATTCCAATTTTTATTTTTGTATCTGTTGAGGTTTGCTTTATTGCTGAGAATGTGGTTAGTTTTAGAGACGGTTCCATGTAATGCCTTGAAGAAGGTATATTCTTCTGTGTTTGGATGGAATGTTCTATAGATATTTGTTAAGCCTAATTGGATCATAACTTCTGTTATTTACTTTTTGTTAAGTTTCTGTTTGTTATTCTTGTCCAGTGGTGAAAGTGAGGTGTTAAAGTCTCCCCAATATAAGTGTGTATGGTTTAATGTACAATTTGAGTTTTAGTAATGTTTCTTTTATGAATGTGGGTGCCTTTGTATTTGCTGCATAGATGTTAAGAATTGATATTTCATCTTGTTGGATTTTTCCTGTGATGAATATGAAATGACCTTCTTCACTACTTTTGATTAATTTTAGCTTAAAATCTAATTTGTTAAAATTAGGATAGGTTCACCATCTTGATTCTTAGGGCTGCTTGAATGAAAAATCTTTTCCCAATCTTTACTTAACTCTGAACTAAAGTGTATCTTTGAAGTTGAGGTATGTTTTTTGCATGCAGCAGAAGGATGTTTTTTGTCTTTAAATCCATTTTATTAATCTGTGTCTTTTTATAAGAGAGTTAAGGCCATTAATATTGAGGGATATTAATACCATTGACTGTGGAATCTTGTTTGTTCTGGATTTGTTTTTGGTGGTGGTAATATGTGAAATTTTCCCCTTTTATAGGTTTTTCATAAAGTGGGATTATATACTGCCTTTGTTTTTGTGAGTATAGTTTTACTTCCTTGGGTTGGAGTTTACCTACCAGAGCTTTTTGTGGGGCTGGATTTGTAGACATATATGATGTAACTCTGGTTTTGTCATCTATAGTTTCTCCATCTATAGTGATTGAAAGCTTTGCTGGGTATAATAATATGGGCTGGCATCTCTGGTCTCTTTGTGTTTGTAGAACATATATATATTCGGGACCTTCTGGTTTTCAGAGTTTCCGTGGAGAAGTCAGGTATACGTTACTTGGCCTTAATATTCTTAAAATCCACTGCTCTTAATTTTTTTCTTTATTCTATATGTTTGATGTTTTGATTATTATATGGTGAGGGTACTTGTTTGGTAAATTTCTTGTACTTTCATAGACATGTCTTCTTCAGGGTGAGGAATTTTTCTTCTGTGATTTTATTGAACATATTTTATGCATCTTTGAGCTGGGCTTCTTTGCCTTACTCTATACCTATTTTCCTTAGATTTGGTCTTTTCTGGCTGTCCCACATTTCCTGGATATTTTGTGTTAAGGATTTGTTGGTTTTAACATGTTCTTTGGTTGATAAATCTATTTCTTCTAGTTTATCTTTAATGCTTGAGATTCTCTCTTCCATCTCTTGTATTGGTTGGTTATGCTGACATTAGTAGTTTCTGATCATTTAACAAGTGTTGCTATTTCCAGCATTCCTTCAGTTTATGTTTTCTTTATTGTCTGTATTTTAGTTTTCAGGTATTGAACTGTTTGAATTGTTTCCTTCCTCTGTTTGGTTGGTTTTGTTTTCTCCCTTGACTTTCCTTGCTTTCTTTAAGAGAGAGTTTCTTTAAGAATGTTGAGTTCTTGTTTTTTTTTTTCTTTTCTTTTTCATTTGCTTTTTATTTTATTTCTTTAAGGGATTTTCTCATATCCTCTTTGAGATCCTCTATCCTTTTCATGAAGTTTATTTTTTTAAAGTCATTCTCTTCTGCCTAATTCATTATTTTTAATAGCTTGGTTAACTAGTTTTATTTCTTGAGAAGTATGATGGAGATAATCTCTTTATTAAAGATATTTATTTAAGTATTGCTCTTAAACTGCTCTCACTTCCACAAATAAAATGCTTGATTTGAAAGTAAAAAAGTGATATGTTTACATAAATATTTACAGTGTGATTATGTACACAATTCTAATAATTCTTAGACATCTTTAGGTAAAGGCAACAAGAAAATCATGAAGGTTGCCTCAAGGTAGCAATGTTCAGTGTTCATTGTTACATTACCTTTAATGCCAGACATGTGTTTGGAATTGTCATTTTGTAAATATGTTTCTCTTATTGGTTAGTGAATGAAGCACTATTGGAAAACAGGAAAGCAAGATAAGTGAGACTAAGAGAGGTTGACTGTTCTGAGAAATGTGTTAGAGTTGTGATATGTTCTCAAGAGGAGAGGTCGCAAGTCTGACATTCTCGGTAAGATGAGACCACATAGAAATATATATATATATATATATATATATATATATATATATATTGTGTGTGTGTGTGTGTGTGTGTGTGTGTGTGTGTGTGTAATTATGGGTTAATAATTTATACAGAGATAACCAATAGGAAGCTCTAGTCATTGGCCCACTGTATTATTATATTAGTACAGCATCTGTGTGTTAATTGGGTCTGACACGGCTATGGGACTAGGCTGGTGGGAAAATGCCTGTAACAGACATAAATCATTTGAAACCCTGATTAAAAGTATAAATCAGAACAAGTATCTACAATTTTAATCAAAACAGTCCCTTTAGCATTACCTTATAGCTTTTGAAATGAAAGAGCAGGTCTTAAAAGAAACAGTTTTGTAAGGATGCATTATTAAAAAGCAACACAAGCTATTTAGCCTTTATTCTGCAGAAAAACTGTTCACAGTTGTGCTGATCCAATGTATTTAAATTATGACCATGTAAGGTTGAGAATATGAACCTTTATGCTCCATCTCCATCAGGGTATAAAAAATTTGATGGGAGATGTTATTCTGTAAATATGTTTCTTGTATAGGTTAATGAATAAAGCACTGTTGGCCAATAGGAAAGCAAGATAGGCGGGGCTGGGAGACAAGGATGAAAGAGGAAGTGGTAAGGAGGAGAACCCAGAGAGGTAGCACTGCCAGCTGCTCTGGCCAGTAAAATGAGCCATGTGGAATTACTTAGAATAGCAGAAATGGGTAAATCATTAAGACAGAGCTAGCCAGGAAGGAATTAGTAACTGGCCAACAGAATTGTATCAAATACAGAGTCTCCGCATGTTATTTGGGGATAGTGCAGCAGTGGGACCAGGCGGCCAGCAGGGAGGAACAAAGAGTGGGACCAGGCGGGAGGAAAACATACACGCTACAAAAAATTATGTATTTAATTAGTCAACCTGATGTTTTACCAAATAATGTATAATCAATATATCTTTCTAGATTCTAAAATAATTATAATATGGACTCATGCTCATTCTGCTTTAGCACAAGCCTCTTTTGAAGCTGGAGACTATGAGGAGAAAGTCACTATTTATAGATCACAAGACACCAAAACAGAAAAACTCACATAGAGTTAATTATCTGGGGATATGTAAAGAAATTTATATTCAGTGCAAATCAAATGAAGGACTCTGCCCAATTTTATCTTGAAGAACTAATGACTTCATCCAGGTTACTTAAAGAATATGGAGATTCAAAGGCTAATTTATGATCAACCATTCTATGGAAGTATCCCATCTCAGTCAACTGTTTACTTTATATATAGTCTTGCATATATATATGTATACATATATATATATATATGGAATGGTTCTCACAAAGATCATATTAGAGTGTTATGATTTTTCTAAGTTCCTTCCATACCTATTTCAGGGAAAGATATTGGGATCAATATCTTGTGGGTTATTTGGGGCAAGGGTCTTGTCCATTCTAGGAGAAACAGCTACAGAATTTTTTTATTTGTTGAAACTTCAGCAATATGGAAGAATTCTGTTCTGTACCTTTTTCATTTGATGGAAAAGTCACACAAGACTTAGTTTGAGAATCATAACAACCAGTAACCACACATAGGGACATTAGTAGTTAAAGGCTAAGGATAACCCACTTTTCACTACAAAACCAAATTCCATTTTACTGTTGTCTTTAGACACCATGAAATACTAGTGACTCAGATTTCTAAATATCTGCCTTTTGATATTTAATTATAACATTTAGATTAAACCACCCTGCATTACCAAACAAGAATTTGACACTTTTAAGTTCTATTCTACACTACATTCACCCTTAAAGAAAAATCCTAAATTTCAAACTATGTAGTTAGGTTTTCATTTTTTTCATGGTGGTGAACTCATAAAGCCAATGACAATAGGTAAAATAAGTTGTACTAATTTACTTCCTCTCAAGTAAGAACTCAGACATACCCAAAAGACATTGGGAATTACTCAAGTATGAAGTGCAGATGTAGCTTGTATCCCCAAACCCACCTTCTTAAATCTTATTTTCCTGCTCTCAACAATTTCTTCAGCACTGTAGACTCTTCCTCTTTATCTGAATGCCAATGGCTATTACTGCCCATTTCACAATGATCATGCATTGCCAGGAGCCTCTCATCCCATAATAGTATCCTAGGACTCTATACTTTTGCCTTCATCTTAAAATTTTCCCTATAGATTCAATTGCATGTGAAGACAATCAAAAAATATTTGTTCTAACTCCTACAATTCTGCAAAAATCAACATCTTTTCACTACTTTAGAACTGATAAAGCTATGAATTTAAGTGAAATTATGCCAACATTTGGATAAATCAGTTACTTCTCTTAGCTAAAGTTCAAGAATTCTTTGTGGTATCTTCCTTCCTTAGGGCATTTCTCATTGTAATTAGGATTCACAGTCTTCCTATATCAGGCAATCATAAAATATGCATACCATTCACAAACACACACACACACACACACACACACACACACACACACACAATTTGTCATTAAACATCTCCTAGGACTTGTTTTCATTTGACATATATTAGGTAGTCTTAATATATTTTGACTATAGCTATAATTATTTCAAAAACATTTAGAGAAGCCTATATTCCTTTTGAAATAAGTTATAAGTATAATTATAATTTGTGCATTCATACTCTTTCTCTCTATCCCTCTATTTCAAACTTAAACAGGATTTCACACTTTAGAGTTGAAAATAAAGAAATTTGTTATGTAAAGAAACAGGCAGTAGGCCTTGGTCCTGCTGCAGAGGTGAGTGTCTATCCAGCTTGGGCCTAACATCCCCACCCTCTGCTTGGAACTTCCTTGGTGGCTCTGCATCTTGATGCCCCCTATGCCCTTTGCTTGAGTGGTTCCTCCCTGGCTCACAGATCATCTGGAGCCTGCCTTCCTCTCAGCCTTGGCCCTGCTGCACACTCTGCTTGGGGCAAGTATCTAGCCAGCTTCGGTCCAAAACTACCATTCTCTTATTGGAACTTCCTGGGTTGTCTCAGTGCATAGTGGACACAACCTGCCATACAGGATAATTCAGATCCTGCCATCACCTGACTCTTGCCCCCCCCATGCCCTCTGCTTGAGACCTAGGAGAGAGCTTAGACCAGCCAGAGTTACAGACATCAAATTCCTGACTAACCTATATCCACTAGAAGAGTAGAGTATAAAGAAAGACAGCACCTGCACCCTCTGAAAGAAGGGATGGGAAGATGACAGACAGTAAAAGAACACATTCAACAATAGAAAGATCAATATGATACCACTAGAATCTAGGGACTCTACACCAACAAGACATGAACATACCAATGCAGATGAAGAAGAGGATGACCATAAAAACACTTTGTAGAAATGATAGAAGCCCTAAAGAGGATATGAAAAACTCCCTTAAAGAAATGAAAAAAAAATGAAAAAATATAAACAGAGGAAAAGACAAACCAAAAAAAATTAAAGAAAACAACAAATCTCTTAAAGAGAGCAAGGAAAGCCAAGATATTAAGAGCAGAGAAGGAAAAAAAAAAGGTCAGGTAACATATAAAAGCAGACTTATGAGAATTTCATCTGACTTCTCCATGGAAGCTCTCAGGACTAGAAGGTCCTTAGTAGATGTTCCTCAAACACTAAGAGTTCATGGATACCAGGCCACACTACAATATCCAGTCAAACTCGAAATCACTATAGATGGAGAAAACAAGATATTCTATGACCAGATTAACATAATACATATCCACAAATCCAGCCCTAAAAAAAGTTCTGGAAGGAAAACTCCAACCCAAGGAAGTTAACTACACTCACAAAAGTATAGGCAATAGATAATCCTACTTAACCAGGACCCAAAGGTAAAGCAGTGAATATATTTACAATACCACTGCCAACAACAAATCCAAAATAAACAAGTATTAACAATCAATGGGCCTTTATTTCCCTTAATATTAATAGCTTCAACTGGCCTATTAAAAAGACAGTTGTTAATAGAATAGATACAAAGACAGAACCAATCCTTCTGCTGCATACAAGAAACACACCTCAGCTTCAAAGACAGACATTACCTTAGAATAAAGAGTTGATAAAAGATTTTGCAATCCAATGGACCCAAGAAACAACCAGGTGTTGCTATCCTAATATCTAACAAATTAGACTTCAAACTAAAATCGATCAAAAGAGATGAAGAAGATCATTTCATATTCATCACAGGAAAAAAAAATCCGTTAGGAAAGTCTCAATTCTGAACATCTATGCCCTAAATCCAAAGGCACTTACATTCATAAAATAATTACTAAAACTCAAATCTCACATAAAACCTCAAACACTTATACTGGGAGACTTCAACACCCCACTCTCACCACTAGACAGGACCACCAGTCAGAAACTTAACAAGGAAACAAAAAACTAGCAGAAGCTGTCCCAAATGGGTTTAACACACATCTATAGAACATTCTATCCAAACACAAAAGAATATACCTTCTTCTCAGCTCCACATGGAACCTTCTCTAAGATTAACCACATACTAGACAACATAATAAACCTCAACAAATATGAATAATTTGGAATAGCCCTCTATATCTTATCAGGTCACCATATTTTAAAGTTAGAATTCAACAACAACACAAATTACAGAAAATCTACAAACTCATGGAAAGTTAAAAATGCACAGATGCACCATTGCTGGGTCAAGGAAGAAATAAAAAAAAATTAAAGACTTCCTAGAATTCAACAAGAATGAAGACACAACATACCCAAACTTATGGGACATTTTAAGAGCAGTACTAAGAGGAAAGTTCATAGCACTAGGTGCCTGCATGAGGAAAATGAAAGATAGTCACATTAAAGAATCAATAGCACAACTGAATCCTCTTAAACAAAAAGAAACAAACTTACCCTGGAGGAGTAGATGCTAGGAAATAATCAAAATGAGGAATGAAATCAATAAAGTAAGAGCAAAGAAAACAATACAAAGAATCAAGGGAACAAAGAGTTGGATATATCCAAACTAACCAAAAAGCAGAGAGAGAACATAAAATTTAACAAAATCAGAAATGAAAATAGGGACATAACAATGGATGCTGAGGAAATCCAAAGACTCTTCATGTCATACTTTGAAAACCTGTGCTACACAAAACTCAAGAATTCAAAGGAAATGCAAAAATATTTGAATCACTTACTAAAATTAAATCAAGGACAGATAAGCAATTTAAACAGACCTATTACTCCTAATGAAATAGAAGCAGTCATCAAAAATCTCCCAATTAAAAAAAGATCAAGAACAGATGGCTTCAGTGCAGAATTCTACCAGAAACTCAAAGAAGAGCTAATACCAATACTACTCAAATTGTTCCACACAATAGACACAGAAGATTCATTGCCAAACACTTTTTATGAGGCTACAATTACCTTGGTTTGCAAGTCACACCAAGACACAACTAAGAAAGAGAACTACAGACCAATATCCCTCATGAACATTGATGCCAAAATACTCAATAAAATACTGGTAAATCAAATCCAAAAATACATAAGAGAAATCATCTAACATGGGCTTCATCTCAGAGATGCAGGGATGGTTCAACATAAAAAAATCCATCAATGTAATTCACCATGTAAACAAACTGTAAAAGAAAAATCATATGATCATCAAACTAGGTGCTGAAAAGCCTTTGACAAAATACAATATACCTTCATTATAAAGGCCTTGGAGAGATCAGGAATAACAGGAACTTACCTAAACATAATACAAACAATATACAGTAAACCAACAGCCAACATCAAACCAAATGAAGAGACACTCAATGTGATTACTCTAAAATCAGAGATAGGATGATGTTTTCCACTCTGTCCATATTTCTTCAATATTGTACTTGCAGTTCTAGCTAGAGCAATAAGATAACAAAGGGAGATCAAGGGGATAAAAATTGGAAAGGAAGAAGTCAACCTTTCACTATTTGCAGATGAAATGAGTTTACATAAGTGACTCTATAAACTCTACCAAGGAATTCCTACAGCTGATAGACACATATAGCAAAGTGTCAGGATACAAGATTAACTCACAAAATCAGTAGCGCTACTATATAAAGATAATAAAGGGGCTGAGCAAAAATAAGAGAAACTTTTACACCCTTTACATTACACCCTTTACAATGGCCACTAACACCATGAAATATCTTGGGGTAATGCTAATGAAACAAGTGAAAAACCTGTATAGCAAGAACTTTGAGTCTTTAAAGAAAGAAATTAAAAAGATACCAGAAAATGGAAAGGTCTCCCATGCTCATGCATAGGCAGGATCAACATAATAACAATGGCAATCTTGCCAAAAGCAAGGTACAGATTCAATACAATCCCCATCAAAATACAAGAAAAAATCTTTACAGACTTTGAAAGGTCAATACTCAATTTTATATGAAAAAACAAAAGACCCAGGATAGTCAAAACAACCCTGTACAATAAAGTAACTTCAGGAGGCATCACCATCCTGGACTTCAAGCTCTACTATGAAGCTATAGTCCTAAAGACAGCTTGGTACTGGCACAAAAACAGACAGGTAGACCAATGGAATTAAATTGAAATACCTGATATTAACCCAGACACCTATGAACACCTGATTTTTGACAAATCAGCTAAAATTATACAATGGAAAAAAGAAAGCATCTTCAACAAATGGTGCTGGCACAACTGGTTGCTCGTGTGTAAAAGACTGAAGACAGATCCATATCTTTGACCATGAACAAAATTAAGTTCAAATGGATCAAAGACCACACATAGATCCAACCACACTGAATCTCTTAGAAGAGAAAGTGGCAGGTACCCCTGAATGAATTGTTTCATGAGACCTCTTTCTGAACATAACATCATTGGCTCAGACACTGAGATCAACAATTAATAAATGGGATCTTCTGAACTTGAGAAGCTTCTGTAAGGCAAAGGACACAAGCAGCAAGACAAAATGGCAGTTCACAGAATGGCAAAGGATCTTCAACAACCCCCCATCTGACAGAGGGATATCAGATGTACAAAGAACTCAAGAAGCTAATCACAAAAACACTAAATAATCCAGTCAAAAAGTGGGGTACAGAACTAAACAGAGGATTCTCAATGGAGGAATCTAAAATAGCTGAAAGACACTTAAGAAAGTGCTCAACATCCTTAGCCACCATGGAAATGCAAATCAAAAAACTCTGAGGTACCATCTTACTCTTGTCAGAATGGATAAAATCAAATACACCAAGGACAGTTTATTCTGGAAAGAATGTGAAGAGAGGGGAACACTCCTCCACTGCTGATAGAAATGCAAACTCTAACAGCCACTTTGGAAATCAGTTTGGTGGTTCCTCAGAAAATGGGAATCAGTCTACTACAAGTTCCAACAATTTAACTCTTATGCATATACCCAAAAGGTGCACATTTATGCAACAAATACAGCCATTCAACTATGTTCATAGCAGCATTATTTGCAATAGCCAAAATGTGGAAGCAACCTAGATGCGCCTCAACTGAAGATGAAGAAATATGGTACATTTGCACAATATAATAATACTCAGCATAAAAAACAAAACAAACAAAAAAAAAACAAGGGAATCTTGAAATTATCAGGCAAATGGATGAAATAGAAGAAACCATCCTGAGTGGGGTAACCCAGGCACAAAATTACAACCATGGTATTTACTCACTCATATATGGATTTTATACATAGAACAAAGTATTACCATCCTACAATCCACACTGACAGAAAAGCTAAGAAACAAGGAGGACCCTAAGAGAGTCACACATAGTCTCTCACAGAAGGGGAAGGGACAAAAATCTCTTGAGCAAATTGGGAGCAGGCAGTGCTGGAGTGGAAGGTGGGGTGGGAGGAGATAAGTTAAGAGAAAGAGAAGCAGAAAAGAGCAGGGGAGAGGAGAATATGGGGGAGCAGGAAAACTGAGTCAGGGGAAGAATAGAAAAGAACAAGAAAAGAAATACCATAATAAAGAGAGCCATTATAGGTTTAAAGAGAAATCTGGCACCAGGGAAATGTCCAGAGACCTACAAGGATGACCCCAACTAGAAATGTAAGCAATAGTGGAGAAGCTACCTTAAATTCCCTACCCATATAATGAGACTGATGTTTACCTTATATGCTATCCTATGGTCTTCATCCAGCAGCTGATGGAAGCAGAAGCAGACACCCACAGCTAAACACTGAGCATTGAGCCAAACTCCTGAAATCCAGCTGCAGAGAGGGGAAAGTGATGAGCAAAGGGGTCATGACTAAGCTGGTGAAACCCACATAAACAAATGATCTGAAAGGGGGTGAGCTCTTGGACCCTAGACTGAGAGCTGGGAATCTAGGATAAGGCAGACCTAGACCCCCTGAACATGGGTCTCCGTTAGGAAGCCTGGGAAGTTTATGGTACTTCTGACAATGAAAAGAGGATATGTCCCTAGTGCAGGAAAGGACTTCAGGAGCCTGTTCCCCATGGAGAGATACTCCCTTAGCCTAGAGACATGGGGGAGGTCTTACACTCTATCCCAAATGATTTGACAGACTTTGATGACTCCTCATGGAAGGCCTCACCCTCTCTGGGGTGTGGATGGGGAATGTGATGAGGGGGTCAGTGGGAGGTATGGGAGGATGGGAGGGATAGCGAACTGGGACTGATATGTAAAATAAGAAAAAATTATTTAAAAATGATTCAGAAAAAAACTTAAAACACGATAAAATAAAGCTATGGGGAAAAAAGAAAAAAAGAAAGAAACAGTAAATATTTTAGCCAATCTGGGCCAAATGGTCTCTATGCCAATCCACTTCTCTGTTTCTGTTCAGAAAGGGCAAGCTTTCCAAAGGTATCAAAAAGCATGACATATCAAGTTTCAGAAAGATTGAGTACTCTCCTTGTATTAAGGCTGTACAAGGAAATCCAGTAAAAGAAATAGGTTCCCAAGAGCCAAGCAAAGCATTACGGAGGGCTTCTGCTCCCATTACTAGGAGTTCCACATATAGTTCAAAATGCACAACTGTTACATATGTGTAAAGGACCTAGGTAGCTCCCATGTAGGCTACGTGGTTGTTCAATTAGACTCTATGTATTTTTATGAGCTAGGTTAATTGTTTCTGTGGTTTTCTGGGGGAATGTTTTTGAATCCTCAGCCTCCTATTGTCCTTCTTCTCCCTCTTCAGCTGGATTTCCTGAGCTCAGACTAATGCTGGGTGTTGGGTCTCTGCATCTGTTTCCATCAGGTACTGGAGGAAGGCTCTCTGATGACAACTGGGATAGTAACCAATCTGATCACAGGAGATGGTTAGTTGACTAGTTCATGCTACATATCCCTCATTGCTAGGATTCTTGCTGTGTTCAACCTTGTAGATATGTGGGAGTTTTCTTTGCATCGGGTTTATACCTGACCATCAAATGTACCTTTCCTTGACCCCAAAATTCACCCCTTTCCAGTCATCTCTTTCAGCACTCTCCCTCCATTCCCTGTCTCCCAGTACACCCAGAATATCTCTTCTTCTATTTCCCCTTTCCAGGGAAACCTATGAAGTTCCTCTTGAGCTCTCCTTTTTATTTAGCCTCTTTTAGTCTGGGGATTTTACACTTATTATCCACTCATGAGTGAATATAGTCACTTATGATGAGTAAATCACTTAGGATGATTTTTTTCTAGTTCCATCCTAATGATTCAAAAATTCTGATGCATTGTTTTTAACAGCTGAACAATACTCTATTGGATAAATGTATCACACTTTTTTTATCCATTCTTTGGTTTAGAGGCATCTAAGCTGTTTCCATGTTCTGGCTTTTATGAATAAAGCTGCCATGAACACAGTGGTGCATTTGTCCTCATGGTATGATTGAGCATCCTTTGAGTATATGCCCAAAAGCTGGGTCTTGGGGTAGATTGACTCCTAATCTTTTGAGAAACTATCATATTGATTTCCAAAGTGATTATTGAATAAGTTTACACTCAAACTAGCAATGGAGGAGCATTCCCTTTGCTTCGCGTTCTCTCCAGAATAAGCTACTGATTGTGTTTTTGATCTCAGCCGTTCTGATAGGTGTAAGATGTAATCTCTGAGTTGGTTTGATTTGTCTATCTTGATGGCTAAGGATATTGAACGTTTCTTTAGGTGTTTCAATGCTGTTTGAGATTCTTCTATTGAGAATTCTCTGTTTAGGTCTGTACCTCATTTTTAAAATTGGATTACTTGTTTTTTTGATGTCTAGTTTCTTGTGCTCTTCATATATCTTCGCCACTGGTTTGTCAGTTTTATTGACTTTCTCAAAGAACAAACTTGTTTTTTCATTGATTTTGTACACTTTTGTAAGTTGTTTCTATTGTATTGATTTGGGCCCTGAGTTTGATATTTCTTGCTGTGTATTACTCTTTGTTGTGACTTTTTCTTGTTGTTCTTGAGCACTTATGCATGCTGTAAAGTTACTGGCATTAGATCTCTCATTTTTTAAAAATAACTTTGTTTCATATGTATTTCAAAGTTTCCCCTCCCTCTTCTACTCTGTCTCCCCACTTTCCCCTCCCATCTACTCCACCTCTGTTTATGTTCATAAAGGGTCGGGCCTCCCATGGATATCAACAATACACAGCATAAAAAAATAGTGAGGCTGGCTTATTTCTTGAGTACATTTGGTTGGAATACCTTTTCCTATTCTTCATCATGAGGTGTGTTTCTTCAGTTTGGTGTAAGTATGGAACCTATCTTCACATCCACTCTGCTAGTTTGTCTACTTATGCTGGAGAATGGAATCCATTGATGTTGAAAGTTATCAGTAAGAAGCATTTTTTGACTTCTGTTTTGTTTGTGTGGTATGTGTGTACATGTGTTTGTGTTTTCTTATCTTAATTTGTTGGTCTTCAATTATTTATTCATATGTTTTCTTGGGTGTGGATAACTTCTGGTTAGTTTTTCTTCTATGCTTTCTGTAGGACTGTATTTACAGATAAAAATTCCTTAAATTTGGTTTTGTCATGGAATATCTTATTTTCTTTATCTATAATGATTGAAAATTGTGCTGAGTATAGTAGTTAGGTCTAGCCTTTGTGGTCTGTTAAAGTTTTTAGTGCCTCTGTCCACATATTCTGGCTTTTAGAGTCTCCATTGAGAATTCAGGAAATACTCTAATAGGTTTGTCTTTCATATGTTACTTGGCATATTTCTCTGGAAACTTTTACTATTATTATTTTGCTCTGTATGTTTGATGGTTTCATGTACATGTTGAGGTTAATTTATTTTGCTGGTCTTGTCTGTCTGGTGTTCTGTTTGCTCCTTGTACTATATGTACTTATATGTCTTCTTTAGGTAAATTTTCTTCTTTGATTTTGTTGAAAATATTTTCTGCACCTTCAACTTGTGTTTACTCCTGTATTCTTATTATTTGTAGACTTGGTTCTTATAGTTTCAAGATTTTCTGAATATTCTGTGCAGGAAGATTTTTAGGCTTAACGCTTTTTCTTTTCTTTTCATTTTTTATGTAAGCATCCATTTTCCCTATCTTATCTTTAATGCCTGAGATTCTGTCTTTTATTTCTTGTACTCTGCTGGTAAAACTCTGGAGTTCCTTTTCAAGTTCTTAAAAATTTAATTTCCAGATTTCCCAATTCCTCAGTTTTTACTTTTTGTTTATTTTTTTTCTTTGTAATTTCCTTCCACTGTTTGTATTTTTCTTTGTTTCTTTAAGAAATTTATTTATTTCCTCCATTGTCTTATGCAATAGGAGAAATTGCAGGCAACCATACCAAGTCATGGTTGCCCTGACCTGATGCCCATGAACATGAATGGCAGGCATTCCTCCCTGAGCCAAGCCTGCCTCTATGCCCAGAGACTGCTGAGACGTGACACTTGACCATAGACACCAAAAAGGAAAGGACAACGCAGCAGAGTCAGCTGCCTAGGCCAATAGGTCTTCGGGGAATGGTATAAAGGTATGCCTAACTTCCTTAAAAAATGAGCCTTCAGCATGCTCTGCTGCTCACTGACTCAAGTTTCTGAGTTGTTGGTGCTACATCTTCTCATCCCCACCCTCAAAGGGTGTTCCAGCAGGGTAACCAGCAACATCATGCTTCAGCTATGTTGCATTTCTCAAAGCCTGCTGTAATAGGGTTGCTGGACTCTAATGAAGATATTGTCCTGGCTGTTGTTGATTGTGTTTTTATGCTGACATTTAGTCATGTGCGACTTGGATGATTGCAATTCTTGGATTTGATATCTGGTTTTGTCTTTGTTGGGTGAATGTTTTGTTCCTTACTTTCAGTTGCCTTCTATGATTCTTAGAAGGGTGTGGTGGATATATGTTGCCTAGTAGAGAAATTTCTTAGAATCCTGATAGGTGTGACCACTGAGGGTTCTAGGTAGAATGTATTTCTAGATATTACAAGCTAACACTTAAGAATGGGAGTAGGTTAGAAGGCAGCTGCTAATATCACAGAAGGAAAGAAACAGGTTGTTCCATCAGAATCTACTTAGTTAATACCCTGGGAAGGGGAAGAGAGAATGAGGAAGACCATAACTGTTAGTCTGCTATATAGATCCAGAGATGGGCCCAGGGGATTTGATTTGGAGGAGAGGAGTAAAAGTGAAGATTTGAAGCACTCCTACCTGCTTTGCTGAGCTACTTGCTTCTCTGGAAGGTTTTCCTGCCCTGGTTTCCAGGAAATGCCTGCTGGAGTTTGGGGCTGGGATAATGGAATTCATAAAGAAGATAAAAAACAAGATCTATGTTATCCCTGGAGATGTGTGCAGAGATGAAGGGGGCACAGCAGGTGGTCTGCTACAGAGCTGGGGATGAGACTAAGGAACTGAAATTGGAGGAAAGGAAGGAGAGGTGAAGATTGCAATTAACCTACCTTCTTCCCAGGCCAGTGCTATCAGACAATTCCCTAGAAATGCCCACTGAATCTAGTAGTTGGCATGAATGGATGAGTGGGAGAAAAGAAGTTAGAAGTTCTGTAAGATCTGATGGAGATTGGGACAGAAATGATTGACAAGATAGTAGCTGGTATTCTACTACAAAGTTGTGATTGAGACTATGGGATTAGATTTAGAGGAAAAGAAGGAAAGCTAAAAGTTTGTAGTTAACTTACCCACGCCTCTGGCATGTGACTCCTCTGTTTTCCTAAGGAATATTCTCATGTTTTCTTGGAAAGTTAACTCTGCTGATATGAGATCTAGCTTGCTTGTGCCTCTAACTCACACCTATAAGTCAAGATTGGTCAATATGCATAGTATCCATTCAGATCATCTCTCAGGTCGCTTATGTAATTGAATTTCTGAGTCATCAGGGTGCTCTCAGTCCTCTTTCCTCAGAGGATTTCCATTCTGAAGATTGGATGTGCCTCTACACCCCTCTACTTATGTTTAATTTTGCACTGTATGGTTTTATCTCACTTAAATTACCTATGGACTGGGCCAAACTCTGGCATGTTTTCTGACTGCATTGCAGTTTTTGTCGTCACACATAGGGTATGATTATGGTCCCATGATTCTCCATTCATCTGTGGAGAGGGATGAAAGTTAAAAAATGTGGTTGTGTGGTATTTTCTCTTCTTCCTGTTGAAGTCATTTGGTGACATTCTTTTTCAGATCTGCCACCTCCATATTCATAGTTACTGGGCAATATGCCACTGTGCCAGGTAATTAATTGCTTATAGTTTCAGAAAAGTACTTGTTCTGGGAAAATGAACATATCAACTAATCCAGTGGTTTCAGTAATTAGTTAAAGATGTGTGAATTAAGTACCTGCACAGTTGATCCTCTTCACATGGTATAGATGATCAGGTTTTGGAATCTAAGTCCAAGGGAAACGTGTAAATCTGTGTTTTTAAGTTGAGTGACTAATCAAGTGGTACTCTGACTGCTGGCAGAGAAATTGGATGCATAGGTTGTACATCTAGGCAGGTTTCTTGGGAGGTTCCTTGAATTCTAACAAGGGATACAAAGAAGAAATCAGACCAGTCTGAGCTTTTAGTTTCCAGCATCTTTGGTTTTGATGGTGTACAAAGATGTCTAAAATGGCTGTTCTCCTCCTCTTTTTAGATGTCTGTCACTAAAATTTCTACTGGCTTGTCTGCCACTAAATACAAGGTGCCACCATTGTTATCACAATACACACATGTGCATAGGACAGTTTTTTACACACTGAGATCTTGAAGAGGTAATTGATATGACATAAATACAGAGGCAAAGCAGGAAAATTTGTTGCTTTCTATATAGTATTATTTCATCAGTTTGGAGCCCACTCAAAGATGATAAAGGGACAAATGGCAGAAGCAAACACCCCTATAAAATTTCCATGAGATACCAAAGAGGTCATGGACCCAAATTCAAAATATTACATTTTCACTAGTTATTATTTGCTTGCTTTCCTCACATTTTATGTGAACAATGGACAGTGTAACTAGATTCAAAGGTTATCTGAATTACTTTATGATATTTGCTTATTGTTCTTGCATTTTTCCAAGTATCTGGACTGTGATAACTGCTGCAGGGAAATGACCTTAACATCTATTTGAGGCACAGCATTAGTTGCTATTTTTAGTTGTAAAACACTGAGGCCCAAAGCAGATTCAGAGATGATAGCAAGAGACCATGCTGATATCTTTGACAAATTTCTGCTTCCTGGAATTTGTTTTCTGAACAGGTTTTTTACTGCTAGTTTGGATAATTTAAGTCAGTAAAGCAAAAATATTCCTAGAACTTGGCTTTTTCTGAATGACAACAATACAATGCTCTATATTTAAGCAGTTTTGGGAGGAAAACCAAAATTGGAGCAAAATCTCCAACTCCTTTTCATGGAAAGGTGACCATCTTAACTACATTTGCATTCACCAAAAGTGCATTATTAATGTTGGCTTTCCAGGGTGATCAGTCAGCCGCATCTATCATAAGCCCAGATGTCCTGACAACCATGTTCTGAAATGGACAGTCCAGACACAGCTGTAAATCACAGCTTCTGACATGTTTGCATAATATTGTATTTTATGTTATTAATTTTCCCTTAATTCTAGTCAGTGTCCATGGCATGACCTCTGCTCACCTATATCTTAATTGTAAAACAAAATTAGAAAATGGAACTTTTTAAAATCTTCAAATGTAAGGGCAGTTTTCTTTCCAAAAGGAACAAAAATTGCAATATTCAGTTACATAGTTAGAAAATGTGGATTGAACTATAAACAATAGTCAATAAATGTAAAAACTACCCCAATATCAGAAACATACAATTTCACTTTGAAAATGCCAATTGTCATCTAAAGGCACTAGAGAAGATAATTAAAAGAAATGTGATTTTAAATGTTGCTATTTCAATATCTTAGAGGTACCAATTCATCCTAAATTGTCTGAACAATAGAATCAATGTTCCAAAAGTCCCTCTTGCTGAAGACACCTCATACTTGAATCACAGAACATGAAGGAATCAAGCTGGTACTAACTTGGAAGTTTTATCTTTCCTGGATATTAAAAGATTCTATACACATTATTAGTGACAAGAGTAAATGTCCATCACCCTCAGACGTGGCAGGTTTAAGACTTCTTTGAAGGATAATAAGAAAATGAAAGAAAACATTTTCAAATTACTCATCAAGTATAGGATATTATCCAGAATAAGTAATTCAATAATATAACAGGAGAAAAATGAAGAGAGAACAGAAAGAAACCCACAAATAATCATGGTAGTACAAGATTATAACTTGGAAGCTTGTCTTATAGCTACGGGTCACATTCAGTCAATGAGAAAAGTCAGGGTAGAAACTCAATGCAGGAATCTGAAAGTAGAATGTTTTCTATTCCAGGCATCATTATCTCTGACCAAGGAATTCACTCATAATCATAGAATTAGAGCAAAGACTACAGACAAACTGCTTGCTGGCTGGTTCACTCACAGCTTAGCTGAGTTTCTTATAAAGCCCAGAAAATACCTGCATAGGGGTGGTTCCACCTATACTAGGTTATAACATCCTACATTGTTTTAGTTACATTTCTATTGCCATGACAAAGCACCGTGACCAAGGCCACTTATACAAGAAAGTATTTAATTTGGGGCTTACAGTTGGTCCCCATTATGTTTAGAACATGGCAGCAAACAGGCAGATAGGTAGGCATGATACTGGGGCAGTAGCGGAAAGAGCTTATCTTTTTTTTTTTTTTTCCTGTATGTTTTGGAGATAAGAAATTTTTTTTTGTGTGTGACAGCATTGACTAGCCTGGAGCTCTTGTAGACAAGGCTGATCTTGAACTGACAGAGGTCCACCTGCCTCTGCCACTCAAGTTCTGGGACTAAAGGCATGTGCCACCATGCCCAACAAGAGCTCACATCTTAAGACACCAATCAAGATGCAGAGAGTAATTAGGAATGCAAACCCTTGAAACTTGAAAGCACACTCCTGATGGTATACCTCCTCCATAACCACATCTCCTAATCATTCCAAAACAGGTCTACCAACTGAGGTTCAAACATATGAATCTATGGGGACCATTTTCATCCAAACAGTCATATGCCTCCATTAAAATAATACTAATAGTAATAATAATAAAATGTCTTTAAAATATAATGATAATAATAATTAAGCAAATTTCCCAGGTATATAATATGTGGGAATGTCTATTTTAGAGAGTTCTTCTATTGAAACTTTTAATCAGGTGACTCTAGATTAATTAAAGGTGGCTTTGACAGTAACTTTAAGACTTAAGGCCAGGTGAGGTAGCTACCTCGTTTTCTGAACTAATACAACTCAAGACTTTCATGAAGACTGCCATATGCTCACAGATTTAACTACTTTCTCTGGATGGTCTTGCCCAGTGCTAAATTCATACTGTGTATGTGGCCCTAGATGCCCCAGTTCTGTGTCCACAAAAAGAGTAGTGTGGAGGCTCTCTGCTTCCCTATGCACTCAACATAGCAAGTCATAGAATACTGACATACTCCCCTAGGACTATTGAAATATTAAACCCAGACTTATATTAATCTCAGAAGTACAATGTCAGAAAACATAAAGGAATTTATATTACTTTGTCAGAAACTTTTATTCTGAGCTACCAGATTAATTTTTTATGCATTCCTACATGTAGGCATAAATTATAGCAATCTTATTTGGAAAGAAATGATATTCAGAGAAGGGAAACCCCGGCCTTTGAGATCACTGTAGGGCTAAAGTGATGTTCAGATTAAACCCTGCCACTTCTGCGATGCATTGATTTCCAATTTAAAAATTCTGTTCATGTTTTGGTTAGAATTTTTCTGTTGCAAATGACAAGCAACCCAATCCAATCTGACATAAATGAATCCAAGAACTTCTTGGATGAAATAACTGAAAAATCTAGGTCTTTTCTTAATTATTTTTCCTATATGATCAAAAATTTTCTGCAACTTGTTCTCTTTCAGGCTTTTTAGTCTCATTTCCTGCATGTTAATTTCTTTCCCATGGCTCTTGATTATTTCAAAATATTCAAGTCTGTGTTTGAAGCAGCTAATGTGTCTATTGGAATATGTGATTGCTCATATATGAGTACAGTGAAGAAAAAGTATGGGACAGATGAATCCTTGGAATACAGACTGAATTGTTCAAAACCAGAAAAAAGAAAAAAGAAAGGAAGAAAGATAGAAAGGAATGAAGGAAGACAGAAAGGAAGGAAGAAGCAAATAAAAGCCCTGTAGGTGACCAAAACAACAGATGCTAATTGTGAATCTACAATTGTAAAAGTATGTGAGGAGGGTGGCATAACTGATGCCTATAATCCCAGCATTTAGGAGACTATGGAAGGAAATTTCCTTCCTTATGTTGGATTTGAAGGCAGCCAAAAACACAAATTGAGTTTTAGTCCTGCCTGGACTATAGGAAATGATGTCTCAACAAAATAATACAAAACAGGAATTTACATTATATTAAAAACAAAATTAATGTAGCCCTGACATTTCTAGGAGACAAATCTCACCAACAAAGCTGTCCAAAATATGACATAAACAAGTGAAAGACCAAAAGTAAAGTTAAGGAAACCCCCCACTTAAAATGAAGGAAAGTCCGACCTGGAAAGCTAACCCTGACCATTATCAGTTACCTGCAATTTGCTAACCAATGGCAACTTTCCCTCACAAGGCCCTAAGACAGCAGGATACCAAGAATGCACACAGCCCCTCCCTTCAGTGTGTCAGCAGGTAGTAAATAGGGTCTTTAAGAAACAAAGAGATAGCTGCAACTCCAGTTTGCCCAGACAAGATTAATTAGCACACCCACACCTGAGGCCTTAAGGTCTGCTGATCAGAACAGTGAGACCATCTGGCCTCAAGAGGAGAACCCATGACTGGTCACATACTCAATGGACAGGGGGTCACAGCCCCACCCTAAGCTTGTGGTTTTTTCCTTTAAAAGTACCAGTGCCCAGAAAATGTTGCTTCTCTAGCCTGTGTGCTGAGGGAGCACGTTTGCGCAAATGTATCCTGTTCATTAAAACCTCTTGCATGTTGCATCAACTAAACTGGACATTGAGTTCTTGGGGGTACCGACTGAAATGGGGAGACTCCTCATTCCGAGGGTC
The DNA here is from genome assembly GCA_030556225.1 of Cricetiscus sungorus. Classification (NCBI taxonomy): domain Eukaryota; kingdom Metazoa; phylum Chordata; class Mammalia; order Rodentia; family Cricetidae; genus Cricetiscus; species Cricetiscus sungorus. Next base: position 40,421,533 of record JANBXA010000600.1, read on the forward strand.
TTACACAAGGAGGACACCAAGAGATGTGCTATTATAGAAGCAAGAAAGCTCTGGAGGCCTCAACTGTAGGCAATGAACTACAGGCAACTAAAGAAGCATTTCTCAACTTGTGGACCACAACCTCTTTAACCGCTGAGTGACACTTGCACAGAGGCAGCCTAAGATCATCAGAAAATACAGACATTAACATTAAGATTAATTACAACAGTAAATTACAATTTTGAACTAGCAGCAAAAATAACTTTATGGTTGAGGATCACCACAACATGCAGAACTGTACTGCAGCTTTAGGAAGACTTAGAACCAATGTTAAGTAATACTGAGAGTGGGAGTGTCTTCCCCAGGAAAGAGCGAAGTAATTGGTTATCCAACTGGTTATCCAAATTGTCAAGCCCTGAAAAAAATTCATATGAGTAACATGAAACAGATTGAACAGGTTGTATTACTATCTAGGACTATAAAAGTAAAAAACAATTAAGCAAAACCAGGATATGAAATTAAAACAGAACATGGAGTCTTAAGGGGAATGTTTGGGGAGAGAAAAGAGAAGAGAGAAATGATGCAATTATGCAGTGATCTTAATAAATAAATAAATTATGCAAATTTAAATGTGGAATATGACAAGCAAATGAAATCTCATGGACAAATTAATTTTAGTAAAAATAAATAGGGATTGAAATCAAATATCTGAGTTTAGGTTGCTCTCAGACTTTGGAGTTTGCAAAACAGTAAGTCAGTCAACATTAGTGTAATGTTCTATACAAGTCTTTGTTGTCCTTATTTGTCTATTTTTTATAGTAAAAATTTATATGTAACTCCCAAGAAAGTGAAACAAATTAGAAATAAAAAATCTTTAATTCTCAGTGATTCATATGCTCTCTTATCTCTGAAGAATTTCATAGCCAACTGTTTTGACATATCATCAGCTGTAAATTACTCTAATGACTTTTCTACCACATTTAACTCCTACCTGTGAAAGTGATTTAGTTCCTTAATTTGTGCAACACCTGAACACATAAACATCAATACTATTCAGAGATCTAGAAGAATGTCCTTTGCTATAGTGCTTAAAAGCAAATTAAATTTTTCTCAAAAAAATTAGTCATTTTAACATGCCTCTCTCTGTGTAGTAAAATGGTTTCAATTAGACTAATAGCTTTGAAATCTTTGCACACATTTTCATACATAAGAGTTTTATTAAACATGATTGTAATCATTGTTAAAATAATGTTATTTTAAGTAAGATGCCCCCTAATAGCTCTGAAAAAATAAGGCTAGCTCATGTTGCATAGTTTTGTGTACACAGAGAGTGTTATATTTTATAAAAGCACTTGTCTATATTGACAATGTAAATTGATTTTGAAATACTATTTAATGAGATTGATATATATTAGGTTTATTTAAAATATCTTCTTTAAATAAAATTTCCCTTTCATAATATATACATGGTCTTTATAATTTTAAGTTTCAGTTTCCAAACTTCAGTATCTTCAAAAACTTAAGCTAAGTTTAAAAGAAAGTGGATGTAAGATAATTTAATAAAAGATATAGTAAATGTTTCAATTTGAAGAAATAGAATACTTTTTCTATGAATTGTGTTACATCTGTCAATTTTTAAGTCTCTGTCACTAATTTTCTTACTATGTCATAAAATAGTGTACTTAAAACTGTCAGCTTTGGAAAATACTAAGATATATATATGCACACAGGTGTACACACACTAACTTATCAATGTCTCAAATGTACTAATTTAGAGTGGTATGGTAGACTATGATAAGCATGCCTAATGAAAAGAATAATTTAAAATATAATTTACTAGAAAATTAAATATGAAACAACACTGTATATAAAATTTAAAATGTTCAACCAATGCTACTAATAGAAAGTATAAATATTTAGAAACCCTACTATAAAAAAACCTTGAAAACAAACTGGAAAAATGTAAATGTAGCACATATATTTTGCCTTTAACATTAATTTAAACAAAAGAGTAACTTGAAATGTATTCCTACTGGAAAAATCCATATTTATTAGGTTACATTAGTAAATCCACTTTAAGAGGCTAGTTAGTTGAGACAAAAGAGGGTCAAAATAATCAAGTGACTCATTAAATTAACCTTTGGTGTGAAGGAAAGAAAGACTAAAAGTAAAATTTTAGTGTATTAAATGCATAATTTCAGTTAAACTATGAAACATGGCCTTATTCTGTACAGCAGTGACCTTGATACACACAATCTCTGTCTTCATACTCTGTCTAGTGCACTTTAGACCCCTCTTACCTAACTCCACTGAGCATTAAAGCTATCTGTTCAGAACTTTCCTCTTTATAGTTCTGTGCTCCCAAGTACTTTGTTCAAGGAGTGCTTTTAATGATTAATAATAATTTATTCATTAATAATTAACTTATCAGCATCCTATTAAGTCCTTAATATATAACAACAATGCACAGTGAACTATTTAATTTTAAAATAGAACACAATTCCATACTGGTAAAGTGATTAGGATAATGATGCTACAAACACCAAGTTTGCATCCCCCCAAAAAAAATATCTAACTTCAGGTTTTGCAATTCATTCTGTTTCCACCAACAATTTTGAAATATGTCAAGTCTATCTCCCATTCTCATGGGGTTTTAAGAGATAATCTTTCACTCATATTCTTATATCAGAGAACCATATAAAGGACACACTACATTGTAGAGACTCAAATGACTAATATAAATGGAATGGATGGATATATGGACTGTGGATTATGGATGGATGGATGGATTGATGGAGCAAGAAAGGAAGTAGTTTAACTAACTGATTAAATTTATTGATTAAAAACTATCTTCTAGTATTCTGCATTCTGCTATTCTTTTGTCGTTTTGTCATATTTTCTCACTATTCTCTCCCTTTCTCTCTCTCTCTTCCTCTGCAAACATGCTTACACATGCGCAAAAAAATATAGGCAGGTTAAAGAAAGTCCATGAACATCCAAACAAAGAATTAACAAGTATTTATTTGGGGAGCACTCACACAATGATGGTAAATAACTGCTGTAGTCTTCTGCTCCTGGAGACACAGTCTCTGCCCTTCAGGTTGCTCTGACCACAACCTAAGAGAGATCAAGCAAACCCCTCCTCTTCCATATAAGGGGCCATGTTTACACACTAAAGCCACACCCTAAGGTATGGCCACCACCACAAGTCCACTGGCAGGATAATGTGCCACAACAAAAAATAAAATAAAATTCAGTTAAAATGGTAGTTCCGCAATCTAAAATTCATAATGATGTCATAGCCATCATATTCTTTGTCAGTATACTCTGTGTTATTCACATAACCAAATGAGCTAATGAATTTCTTATAATGTGGTCATATTAGAAACAATATCTATCTACACATATACATATAAATATGTATCAAAATTATTAAAAATAAATAGAAAAATCACTGACTAGCAAAGAAATTTGTTAAGTTATGCCTTCATTTTTCTAGATTCAATCAATTTGGCTTCTATGTGCTTCCTTTCTTGTGTCTATTTCCTCAGTAGAAAATGTATCTGCAGTCAGAGAGAGCAGAACTCAATAAATGAAGAACAAAACCCCCATGTCTACTACACTTAAAGCTGTGATTTATTCCCATTTCATTGTCACTGAACTTCTGCCCTTGAGTCCATGGAAACAAAGCAAGAAAACAACTTCCATGATGGTAGCAAAATCATCAAGCCCATGTATAAATAGGATTTCAGACCACAAAGCATTAAACAAAGCTTTGACACTTTTACTGATATGATTTTTCTTCACTAAAATAGTATTTTTGGGTTTAATTACAAACTATTCTAACCCACAACTTTTATAATTAAGCCCCACCCCCAACTCTGCTGTTATCATTAATGTTTTCATTCCAATATCTACCTATTGTTGTTGCTGAAAACCATAATGGGACTGGTTCAAAACAGTTTGGGACCTGAAACTCCTTTGAGCAGCTGATTAAGATCTATGAATTCTGAATAAATGAGAAGGTATGTGGATAATAACCCCAAGTTTTGCACTGCCTTATAATGGAATATAAATAACCTAAGTCCCATCGACAAGCTTCATGTTCCAAAGGTCTTTCCCTCTTTGACTGTGTGTGCTCTTCAAAAATCTGAAGACATTCTCCACTTCAGTGCATTCTTTTGGCAGATTTACTGTGAAAAACAAAGGCAAAAAAGGGATCCAAGTTAGTAAGTCATAGACTGTATAGTGGAAAACCATAGAAACAGAATTAGATTTGAACAAATATTCTGTCTCTCTTTCAACTAACTCTGAAGTATCTAGTCCTTCATTGAAAAATACATTAACTGATCTAATAGTCTATGCTTTCAGTGCTTGAAGCCCCATAAGAGTCCAAGAAATCAGACAGTAAACTTGTAGTTGATTACAACAAACTGACCTTAAAAAAAAAATGACAAAATATAATGTCCTTAAGAACTGAAAGACCCACAGAACGTGGACCCTCATGCCCTGACTCAGGAAAGGCAGCACCCCAAATCACTCACAAGAAGTGGTCTTGATGTAAAAACATGAGGTCTTTTATATTCCATGTGCACTGAGGCCCACAGTCATATGCCACGCAGGGGTAGCAGACTAAGGACCCTGAGTACAGAATTGAGACAGCTTTTATATGGTTATAAAAAAGCCCGTTCATCTTAAATCAATCACCTCATAACATCCAGAGCCCTCAAGGTGAGGACCAATCCATTTAAACCATCTAAGCCCACGCTTTATAGACCAATCCGTTTTCTATAGCCCTGGAGGTTTGCGCGGGCTCCTGGATGGGGTGACAAAGCTCATTTCCAATACTCACATACTCACAGGTCCTGTTGGAAACAATCCTGTTGTAAACAGCAAAGAATGTGACCTTTTGTCTACTTACTGCCAGGGGACAGGGTCTGGAATTTAAGGTATTTAGGGATTTTTTAGATTTCTAGTTTTCTGTAGTCATTGGAGAGTTAGACTGTATTTTTTTATCCTTTCAGAACATTATGTATACCAAGGAAAGCATGCCACCAGGAAAGGAATGCATATAGGATGGACAGGCTAAGTCTTCAGATCAATGGAGTATATATGTCCTGTATGTGCATAATGTGTGTATTCTAATGATTCTGTCAGTCAGAAGATGTACAAAAAATAAATAAAATAAAATAAAGGTCAAGAGACTGATATTGGGGTTTAAGCCTCAAGATGAACATCATAAAAGTAAAGCAGCCAGCCACTGGCTCTTACCACCTATACTCAGACACAAGGGACAATATTCAGACTACTCCCTACTTCACTGCTCCTCAGATTCCCTCAGACATTTATGCTCTCCTCAAAATGGCTAGATACTAACTCTCAGTCTGAATGCCTGAGTTATGAGAATGTCTCAGTTATGAGGCCCTGCACCTGTCTTATATACCTCCCTAATGTTCAGATTAAAGACATGAGATCCCAGGTACTGAGCGTACCTTTGAGTGAGCTTTTTCATTTTAAGACTGGATCAACTTCATGTAGTCAGTGTGGTCTTGAACTTACATAGATCTGTTTACCTCTTAATTCTGAGTCCAGGGATTAAAGGTATGTACCACCACTACCTAGCTGTATGACTGCTGGGATTAAATGTGTGTACCACCACTGCTTCATCTGTACAGCTAGAGACTGGCTTGGCTTTCTGAATCCTTAGGCGAACTTTAATAAATCATAAATAATATATCATCACAGAAGATTCTCCATTCAAATATATCCCAACAATACCAATGGTGAAAATTGGCAAATTTCTATTCGAACATGGCACATAGTTCCAAACTACATTTATTCACAAATGAAAGAGTTGCTAAAACTGTTTAACATATATATGATCGAAATGCATGAGAAAATTGTTTTTATATAATTTCACATATTTTGCAATTTATTTAAATATTTTTATGGCTATCCTGCTTGGACCAAAATGAAAATTAAACATAGTTCATTAATTTGCATGACCAAATTAACTGACTGGGAACTTTGTGGCTCTTATTCAGGAATATAATCTTCTTTAAAGATAATGAATATTTTGTATTATACAACAAAGTCATGAAAAAATCCCTTAACTGAGGAGAAAGGAGAATCCACACAAGAAGCTTGAGTCTACTCTGACTTCCTAGTGACCCACTTGGCTCAGCTCCTATGGAAATGAATGTTAAGAAAATCCAAAAAGTACAACATCGCTAGAATCTGGCATGTTAATTGTACTGCTGTAGAGACCTACAGAGCTTTTGTTGTGGCCATTTGTGCACTATGGAAGGGACAAAGCCCTTGAAAATCTCTGTGCTCTGGAGAGCAATGGATAGTCAACCAAGAGGTAGTGTGTGTGTGTGTGTGTGTGTGTGTGTGTGTGTGTGTGTTTAAGGTATAGGTGTAAGTATTCAGGCATTATGCCGGCCTGACCCTGTCACCTGATAGAATGTACTCAGGCAGTACCTTGGTCAGCCCAGGTGCAAAGGACCTTTTTAAAAGAAAGACCTCCGCCCACTTATGCTTTGTTTCTGGTTCCTCTTTTTCCTGCTCTCTTTCCTGCTGTTCCCATAGGGCAGATGCCCCGACCTAGTTATTCGTGGGTTGAGATGGGCTAGAACCTGAAAATAATGGGATAGAAATAAGGAACAAGATCAAGCAATGGATTTGTCAAGGTTTACCTTTATTGGTGAAAAAAAAAAGGTGTTTTTAAAGCAAAACAGGGAGGAAATGGGGAGGAGTAGCTCTGCTGACTATGGAGCTCTGGTAACCATCCCAGATCATAAACATCAGATCACAAATGTCTGCTTATCTCAGTTCCTGGCCCAGGCCCATCTCAGTTCCAGGCACTGGTTTATCTCAGTACCTGGGGTGAGTGGAAGAGACCACCTATTAAGCAGTTTCCTGTATACCAAGTTAAGGCTTAATTAGAGTTTTAAGGTGTAAGCAACTCTACAAGAGGATGTGACTCAAGGCCAGCTCCCAACAGGCAAACAGGCCTTTTCCTGTCTCCCTCTTCTCTTCTGTCCTCTCTTTGTCTCTGTGTCTGTTTACCTATTTTCTCTTTCCTTCTCACCTACCCAAGTTCCATTTCTAATAAAACTTCTTACTAAGCTCTGTCTGCTTGGCATGTTTGTCCCTCCACCTAGGTCATTCTTGCCTGCCATGCAATCCCACCACGGTCCCCCATGCACTTTTTCCTTACAAAAGGGATATATATATATATATATATATATATATATATATATATATATATATATTTGGCTGAACAAGACTCTAATTCTAGATCTATTTATTTATCTTTCATTAGAGTTATTACAGGTTTAACTCCTATACAATAGTGCTGTTTCCAAGGACTCACTGAATAATGTTCAGAAAGAAGTCCAGATTCAGATGACTATTTGGACTTTTCATCCTGCTCAGAGTGGGAGTAGAAACTGAAGCTTTTTGATTAGTGTGTATGTATCATTGAGGTATACCTTAGTGATGGAACAGAGTAGCTGTACATACATACACACTTGACCACGTGTAGGCAAGGTTCACATGAAGTCAATGAAAATCATCAGGGTGTGGCATAAGGGACTTTCTTTTACTTCCACAGCAAAGTCAACACCCAAGTGCTTTTTAGATGGTTTTGGCAAATGATCTATAATAGGTCCAAGAAGTGTTAAGTAGATTAAAAAAAAACTGCAAGGCTATGTCCATGCTATTTTATAATGGTTAAAAATAACATTATTACTATTATAGAGCAGTAGCAGTGGTTCTAAACCTTTTTAATCCTGAGCTCCTTTAACACAGTTCTTCAAGTTTTAGTGTTCAACACCTTTTCTGAAGTTCTCCAGGAGTCCCCAGTTCTGGGCCATATGGGAAGCCACAGCCCCAAGATGGTGCCTGGCTGGATGCCAGGTAGTTCAAGCTTAGCTGTCAACAAGCCTTATTTGGAAGTGCTTGATGGATCTGGTGCACTTCCTCCTTCTGTGGCCTATCCGGGATCACCAGGTGGCATGAGCTGATTGGGCTGTGAGAGCACATTTAAGGGCTTGCTGGGGCTGGGAGAGGCGGAAGCTGATATACAAGGTTCCTGAATAAACTGCTTGAAGAAGAGTCGTGGTAGTGTTTCCTTGCCAGCTGAGGTAGGTGTGAATAGGGCCAAACCAAATATATGATAAATTCTTTGCATACATAAAAAACTGAAGTGAATTCAAAAAAAGCAACCACCTAATAATCTTTTGTTTAAAAAAAAAAAAAAAGCAAGTCTGGGATAAAAGTGAGAAATGGGTGTTCGGTCTTGAGCACTTTTATCATTCTGGGGAACTTTAGATAGCACAGAGCCTTGAGTTCCTCATTTTATCAGCTAAAGGAAATGTCACCTGATCTCCATGATAACAGGGGTAAACCCATGTTTACTTCAGTACAAAGAAAGTTGTATCAAAAGTGGTGAATCAATTTATTAATAAAATATTAGAAATTTCCAAGTTAAATGGAAAATTATACTCTAGGCTCCAGTTACCACAAGGGAGTTATCTTTCTCAACTCTCATAGTTTAGAAATTGGGAAAGTTAAATTAATTATGTCCCTTGACTCCTTGTACCACCTTTCCTCAAGATGTAAGACAAAGTGGCTCATGAAACAAAAATTCCCATATTGTTAAAATTAACAAGATTAAAGTAGAACTGCTAGAAAGAATAAGTTTATTTCAGAATAGCATATTCTGAACTAAATCATGTCTCAATGCACATTTTGTATCCCAACAGAGAGGGATTCTCAAAAGCAGAGAGTTGGGGCCGCTGCCTAGATAGTACTTAATAACAACCATTGTTACCAGGTTTGTTGGAGCAGTCTTTCTACTCTAAACATTAGGAACAATCTCATCTCTTCAATCACTACACCAAGATACTGTCAACTGGGTTTCAGCTTTTGTAGAAAATCTAATTTCATTTGCTGTGCCAGATGAGAAGTATATTTATTAGGGTGGAAAGAATGGGGGAAATTGAAGCTACAAGAAAAGTCTGGTATCTCTAGATGTTCAGGGAAATGAAAAGATTTATTTTCTGTTGTGTGGAAAAAAGATTTATGTTCATTCTATATCATCTGTATTAGTAATTCATTGCTGTGTGATGAATTGCCCTAAAAATTACGGAAATTAAAACAAGACTCATTTATTATCTTTAGCAATTACTGGTAGCAAGAATCTGGAAGAAACTTACCTGCATAGTTCTGGTAGAAGTTTTCTTACTTGGTTACTTGGTTGCAGTCAAGAACAAACTGAGGGAACAGCCACCTCAGATTCAACCAGGACTAGAGAATTCACATCCAAACTCACATGTGCAGTTATTTGCAGGCTTCATTTTTTTTCACAGACTTTGACCAGAAATGTATAGGTCTTTGTATAAGCTACTCACATCATGGTATTATACTGTATCCTGAGGGAGAGAAAGGACAGTCAGAGAGAGAAAGAGAAAAAGAGAGAGAGAGAGAGAGAGAAAGAGAAAGAGAGAGAGAGAGAGAGGGGACAGAGAGAGACAGAGAAGTGAGAGAGGCACACCATTTAATCATTTTTGCAGTGGTACTTTCCTACAGAGTGACCACACTAGTGTTTAACAGTCAGGTGGGGACTATTACATATCATCTTTGAGGCTGATGACCATATAACTTACAAGAAGCATGCAAGAGTAAAGCAGTAACAAAAACATAAATAATTGTAAAAATCTTGGCAGGAAGACCTACTCAAAAGAAGTACTCCATCTTTCACCTTATTTTATTTTATTTTATCTATTTTATCCAGGAGGGAAATATATTTTCTTTATCTACTTATGAATTCTGTATAACTGTATTGCCTAAACTAGTCAGGCTTTACAGTTTCTCATTCATATTCACAGAGAAAGACAAGGCACAATTTCTTCAAAAGTACTCATGTTTCAGAGAAAATTCTCTCTCTGGAATTCTCCTATCCCTGGACAATAACAAATTATTTTCCTGAGAAAGGCAGGGAAAGAAAGGAAAACAAAACCTTCTCAGAGTAATTACAAGTGACTGACTAGGTAGGATATTCCAATTTATGATTTTATAGAAGAAAAGAGACCACTCAGAATAGTTTTGCACCTGTCCTTATAATGGCTAAGAGCATTGCTGCCTCAGCCAAGGTAATTTCTCCAGTCAACTCTTGGAACTTCAATTTTGGGAATGTAATCTAATCTGATACTCTGAGATTTTTCCTTTTACTGAAAGCTTTACATATACATAACAAATATTCTTCCTTTTTGTATTTATGAAGGAAGTATAGAGCTATAATAACATCTACCTGAGTGGGGACTATCTGAATGTGATAATGAATGTATGTGGAGACATGAAACTTTCACCACACCTGACTCTACTCCCTTAATTCTGATGAGACATCCTCTGGCTTCTATCCCTGTCCCTTCAGTTGAGTATTGATGCAAGTTCATCCATGGATGACAAGAATGAGGCTGCTATTTACCTCCCCATTTTTTTGTAAAAATAATCATAAGAGGAAAAAGAGTTTAAGGACAGACTCCTTCTGACCTCCAGTATTTTGGCATACACTTACTTGGTTCTTCTGATTCTGGGTACATGAGTGGTGACACAGGGCATCATAGTGGGTAATATGTGGGAGTGGAGGAAAATGGGTAATCTGACTGTTTGTAAGTGGCTGAGAGAAGACTGAAGGAGTGTGAAACAATATATAACCCCAGAGATCTTCTTTCTAGTGATTGTTTTTTTCCATCTATGTCCAGCTCCACAAGTCCTGAATGACTCTTCATGTTATCAGTTATGAACACACAAATCAATTGATCCATTGAAGAATACAAAACTGTCATTGTTCAATTATATCGAAAAAGTCCGACTTCTGAACATTGAACCAAGGACCAGGCACATGAGCATTGTAGTAGATCAATACACACTTAAACCATACATTCTATAGCATTTAAAGCAGTATATGTGCATGAATCAATTTCACTCTGTGATAAGTATTTCTGAGATACCATTTATATAAAAGACTTTGTTTTCTTAATATGTGTCATAATATTCTGAGAGCCAATGATTGTTTAAAGGTGTTTATAAAATGCAATGAAAGCAACACAAACTATTCTGAAAAAAATAACACCAGAGACCACATCTATGAATTAAAAAATGAAGTGTAGAGAACAGTTGCTACAGATGGGCAACAATTTAACCTCTAACTTCATCACCAGCTTGCCCATGTTGAAAGGTAAATTGTTCACAATTCAGTTTTGAAAGGAAGAATGCTAATATGTTTACTAAAGAGTGATAGACAGGTTTAAATAAAGATCAAAATCAGAGCTCCTGATAAAGAGAACACCACTCAATAGTATTTATATGCTACAAACAAGAAAAAATGTTGCTTCAAATTGTTTCTTATATTGACTTAATTGGAGCTCATAATAATGAGTCTGACTGATGGTCTAAAACACATCCTATCTTAACCTTTTCCTATTCTTGTGACTGTTCTAGCCAACATTTGAGATTAGCTTGGGATCATATAACTGTGTTCCCACCAGTCAAATACCATCAGAAACTAAATATAGTTTTCATCTTACCTCTTCATTTACAATGGCCTTGGAGGCCCATGATTAAGATAGCCAAATAATGGAAAGAAGCTATGTCCTTGGCACAGAAAGATACTTTCAAGTATAACTATTTAATTTACATGCAACCTTGACATGAACAAGAAATAAACTTAAGAGTGTTAATTCCCTGACTACAACAATAAATATGATCAAGGCCGGGTCTACAATTCCACTCCCCTGTAAATATGTTTTGATTATTGGAGTGTAGCTCAGAAAATCTATAATAGTTAGACTAAAATCTTTATCAACCATTCTCTCATTTTTGACATCTCTTGTCAACTAGAGTTAATAGTCTCAACATGAGGATTGTAATGAAAGGTTCTTTGTCCCAGCTTGGTCGAGCCACCATTCTCAGGTCAAAGTAAATGCGTAGATGCTATATTAATTATAAAACTGTTGGGTGGTGGCTAGGGCTTCTTATTGGCTAGCTCTGTCCTAATTACTAACCCATTTCTATTAACCTATATATCTCCACCTGGTCTTGGCTTATGAGATAATGCCTGGCATGTCCTCTCTTCCAGAATATATATTACCACTCTCTAGGCCTATATTTCCCAGAATTCTCCTTATCTTCTAGCCCTTCCTATATTTCTAGCCTGGTCAATTAGCCAATTAGTGTTTTATTCATCAAACAATGAGAGAAGCTTATATACAGAAGGTTATTTCCCATCAATATAGATAATTTAACTTTTTCAGTAATTCTTGGATAACTTTGATCTCAATACTGAAAGGGTAATCTTCCTCTGACAGCAAAATCCCATTATTTGATCCCACAGGATTTTAATTTTCAGTCTATGTAAAAAAAATATCCAGATTTGATTTCCTGAATCTTTGCATGTGAAAGATTTTCAACAAATAAATTCTGTGAACAAATTATGATTTTAGTAATTCTATTATGTAATATACCAGACAAACATAACTAATCTCATTTTATAGAAGAAAAGTACCAAAAGATTATCATTGTCAATTTATTTGTCTTAGGTGTCTAAGAACTATATGGCTCACAATTAGTAAATAAAACAAAGTAGTGTTCATTTTCCCCTAACAAATCCCTATGTTGAAAAAAAAAGGCTGAGAAAGTTAGTCATCTTTTGACTCTGAGGACAGTTCTCACATAAATTAAAAACTTAAAAATCCTTTTTTCTATATGAAACAAGTTCTTGTGTTTTCTCTGATCCCCTCTGTCAGGACATTGTGCTACTACTGATGTTTGCATATCAGAGAAATGACATCTGCATGCAGCACCTTCTCAGATAGCACCATCATATGTAGCAAAAAATATTACACAATGCTGAGTTAAATCTTAAGAAACAACAAATAATGTTCAGCTTAAACATGTTCCAGAAATTATGTGGAACACATGTATCCCAAATATTGCATTTGACATAACAAAATTTGTATCCTTTCCCCAGATTTAATTAGGTGTTGGGTATTTTAACAGGGAACCCTGCCTCCTGAGTAGAAAAATCAAATGTGCTAACCCAAATTAACTTCACATAAATATTTATAATGAGTATACCAAATTTAAACAGAAACATTTGGTCAATGTGATCTGTTAAGAGCCACGGAGAAACGCTTGTTATTTTAAGACTCTTGGCAAGAAGGATGAAACTCATACGAAATTTCAAGAAAGCTGAAACTTTAAATTTCATGAATAAAAATAAATGGATAATAATACACAGGAAAATTCTGATAAATGAAATGAATTATTCTGATTAGAAGTGCTGAGTGTTTCTAGTCATTCATGGGCTAACTGGACTCTAGGACTATACTTACTTGATATTCAGTAGATTACAAGAATGTATTACTTTTGCCTGATGAGGTTTTAGTCCTTGTTATACAACCTATTCCTTTCATACATTTATTCATCATTCCAGGACTCTTCTAATCACTTTTATATATCCAGGTTGATTGTATAAAAAAATCTGTGTATGAAAAAGAACTTCACATGGTATTTGCCTTTTTTGTGTTGTTATTATAGCATTGTGTGCCCTAGCTCCAAACATTTGCTGGCCATGATAGCATAGCCTTTTTTCTAACATCTAAATAACATTCCATTGTAAATATTCAATTTTCATTATTCATTCATTTGCTTATTTAACCATTCTGAGTAGTTCAAAGATAAACTGAACATAACAAGTGTCCCTTTGCTGAGGGTATATACATATACATATATATATTCATATATACATATACATATATACATATCCACATATATATATATACATGTACATACACATACATATCATACTTATATATGAGTGTGTGGACTCCCACATACACACACACACACACATACATATAATATATTAACAAAACAAAAGGACTTATCCATATATATATATATATATATATATATATATATATATACACACACACCCACACACAAACACACACACACACACACACACACAAATATTTATCCATTGATAAGACAATTGTATCATATGGTGGAACCATTTTTAGTTCTTTGTGGTAACTAAGTTAGGTTTCATTTCTTGTGAAACCACCATGAAGACTCTCCATTGAGGTTTTCCATAGAAGGTGTACAAATTTGTATTTGTACAAATTTCTAACCAATAGTATTCTTGTTTCTTCAGCTTCTCACAAGAATATGGTGTTTTATATTTCTGATAATACTCACTCTAATTGGGGCTAAAGGATATCTCATTATGGATTTTGATTTACATTTCTTTGGTGGTTTATATTGTAGAAAATATACAATATATAATAATACAAAAATTATATTATTTTTTCATAAGTTTGTTGAGAGTTTGAGTTTATTCTTTGTGAAATATGTACTCATATAAATAACCTACATTTAACTAATTTTTTCATCATTGAATTCTTTGAATTCAGTTTATATTCAGTTTCCTTTTCACATTCTGTATGTTGCCTCTTCCTTCTGTCCTTTACCTCATTTGCCACACCAAAGTTTCTTTGTTTGATGAAACAATATGTGTCTGTTTTTGCCTTTGTTGTCTGTGTTTTTGGAGTGTTGTCCAGACAGAAAACACAAAAAATAAATTGCTCCTGTACAGCAGGCTTGATGTATTTATCTTGATTTCTATGAGTTTCATACCTTACCTTAGGTCTATGATTTATTTTTAGTTGATCTTATGTAGAAAAGGTAAAAACAGAGATTTAATGTTCTGTATCTGAATAGCCCATGTTTCAGGTTCTACTTATTTCTTACAATCTAATAACTGATAAACGTTCATAGCTTCCTCTGTTTTTGGTATTGCAATTAGTCATGGGCCATTTCAGCATTTCATTGTGACTTCCAATCTTTTCAGATTTTCCAACCAGATCTTTATTGCTCTAGTAATGTGTTAAGATGATAAAAATGGAAAAGCAGAAATTTTGAGGTCCATTTGTATGTACTATTATCCAAAATTTGTAAAGAGAATGTTAAATGAAATGTATGCCAGAAAAAGAATTTATAGGTTGATCCCATAAGTATAAGCAACATAATGAAACACATGTATAAAGTACATTACCAACCATCTTAGAATATCCACATCAACCTTCACATGAGTGTTATGTCTGATTCTCAAATGCATAGTGATTTTGTCCAAAATATTATAATACCTTACTAAGGAAATAAATTCATATATAGCATGTAATCAAAATGCTAAATTCTGATACTATCAGATCATGAGATACTATTCTCTAAATCCAAATTAATATGTAAGATTTGGTTATCTTTAATGCAATTGCTCTTTTTAATTTATTTGGTGCTATAAAGAATGTAGCTTGTGAACAAATGCTACACATTAATACTAAAGTTTACTTCTTAATTTAAAAGAGAATCAATTGCTCCTTCAATAGCTCTTGGAATACTCTTAAATAACTAGAGCTGCTCTCTTTGATAATATGTGTGCTGTTTAAAGAGGCATGCACACAGTTTTCTCTGCTTTAATTTGTGTATCTGTTGAATGTTGCTTGGTTTTAATTATCCAGTGGCCATTAGCATGTACTTTTATATAAAGAGGGAAGGCAAGCTTAAATGTGCACTATTTGAGTATTAATGTATATTACTTTTACTAGTGGGTAAAATAATGTTATTATCTTTACAGGAGTTTAGAGATGCAAATTAAAACATTCCAGATGCCTTGTGTTGGAATTCTGGAAAGAGGTGAGTAACATTTCTGAAAGTCAAACTAGTGGATCAAAGCAATCATAAAGTTATACTTTCAAGGAGGTTAAGCAGGTAGTCACCTTCAGGAATACCTTTTCTTAAACATCTCAGTATGAAACCTATTTCAGCTCTTCTGTTGTCTCCATGAGCTATTAAAATATTCATAAAAATCCCTCCAACTTTGTATTCAAACAATGTCTTACTTAGTAAAAACACTCCCTGAATCACTGACACAAAGGTATGTTGTTGCAAATGGCCATGTCTTAGACATGGTGAACCTATGTCTGAGAGGGGCTATCTGCACGTATCATATATCTCACTAGCATGGGAAGACAGCAGGATACAGTTATACCCAATGTGATAGATGCCAGGGTTATGGAGAAAAGTCAAACTCCCCAAAAGATGACTTTAGAAATTTACTCATGGGAAAGTAAGAAGACAGCAGAAAGGAGAGATTATTACCATACCACCCATTGACCTCTTCTGCCTTGAGATTTTTATACCGAACTGATAATAGATTGTAAATGAAATGATTCATCTTTTATCTCATGTTTCAAAGGACTACTCTGAAACACAATGAACAGCTAATACAACAGTCTCAGACCCCTATTTGCCCCTTTTCCCACCTTAAATTTAGTTTTCAGATATTTAGGGTCCACATTACACTCCTCAATAAGCCAATTCATTCTTAGGTCCCAGAAAATGATGCCACCTTTTACCTTATTTACCAAGGAAGAAAGGCCTATCGAGGGATACAAGCTGCCCTTCTCTCACCCAAGCAAAGCAAAGACAAACCCACTTGCTTCCTAGAAGAGGAAGAGGAATCCTCCTTAATACAAAGAAATCCTTTCAAAAGTCTCCTGGAATTTACCTCTGGAATCTACTCAGGGACTTTGTTCCAGACACTTCTTCTTTATCATCTTGTCTAGGAAGAACCTTTCTATATAACACTCAGTTTGTTACACAAATATCCTTAACATTTCCCTGACACTGTGCTACATGTTCAGCTATCATCCCTCCTATGTTCACTCCACAACAGTGAGAGAATCTAGCATCTACTTCCCTTAGTTACTACTATTTCCTCAAGGCAAGCACTAGCTTCATCCTCTCATTCACTGCTAACATCACACACTCTGTCCTAAAAGCACCTCTGAACTCCTGCCTCAGGAAATCTCTGCATCAGCTAGTATGGGCAGCTTCGTTATCTCCTAACACTATTCCTCTGATCTGCGTGACTCTCCTACCTTCCAGTAACTCCTTGAAGGCATCTTTGAGATTCAACACACAGAGCTATATCTTCCCCTCCAAAAATCTGTAGCCCATTATAGGAAACTCAAAAGTCAAACCGGGGACAGCTTTCAGTAAATAAACATCATTGGAAGATGCGATTAGCGATCAGAGTTGCTTAGCCCTGGCATTATTGACATACTGGACAGAAAGAGTCTGTGTTACAGGAGTGATAGCTACTCTGTGTTCGGTAGGATACTGAGTGTATCCCAGCTCTCTACTTTCCAGCAGCACTTTGTCCTCCTTCAGTTCCAGCAACTTGGAACATATCCTGATGTCATCATATGTTCCTAAGGAGGAGGGGAACTGAACAACAATCTTCCTGCAGTAAGAATCAGTACTTCACAGTAGTAACACATTCAATAATAATGCTGCAGCACACTGAAAGCTGTGGTGGTCAGGATGAGTGAACAGGTAGGCATTTTACATAAAACAGAAAGTGGACAGAAACATTCACTATGCTAACAAGCATATGTAAAAGTCAGGAAATGGGTCAGCTCGTCTGGGGAGAACAGGTGACAAGCTCATAGGAATTTATGGATTGTGAGTGTGAGGATTCTTCCCTACTGATCCTACATCCTTGTGGAGCCTATTTCTTCAACCTTCTAATTTGCTGGTGAGAATTAGAGTTCCATTCTTTGCCTATTCTCACAAGCTCACTGGAAAATCTCTCCTTCCCTGGACAATAACTTAAATCTTGCTAAATCCACCTCTAAAGATCTAATCCCACACAGTCAACTGCCAACAACACATCAATCTCTCTACAGGAGTTCTTGATAGATGTCTAAAGTTAAACCTGCTGTAATTTCCCCAAAGAAATCCCTGGGTTAAAAAGGCAATTCTACTCATTAGTGGTTAAATTTTGTCTGGAAAACTTTGCTGAACCCCTCACAGCCAACTAGAGTCTATGACTCATTAAATCCTTCACATACATATCATTGGAATCCATTCTGTTTTCTCCACCCTTCACTTAATGCCTTATCTTATTCTAATGAAATTACTGCATCATTATCAATATCATTCCTGCCTTCATGTCCTACCATGCTATTTCTCTGCATTTAAATGAATAATGCATGTATAATCTTGTTGTCTTACCACACTTATTCAGTACCTGTCTCTTAGTCTCAGGACAGTGAACCCAACCTCAATTGAGTTGATCCTCAATATTAGGTCTTCTAGTCCCATTTCATGGTTTATTTTCTCTAAAATTGCCTAAGTGCCCCTGTTTCAGACTACACATGAAAAGGCTTTCATATTTACCAACCATTTCACCAATTTCTTCTAAGTTTTATTTTATCTACAAAATTATCAATTCTAAAAACTAGAGTCAGATCTTGTTTAGGCATCCACATTGTAGAAATTGCATGAATGTTTTCTTTCCTGTTATTTTTAAGACACTTTGCCACAATCTTCCTGCTCCTCTGGCTTTTATAACATTTCCAAACCTTTCTTTGTAATCTTCTCTGAGGTTTAAGTATAGAGTTTCAGTTGTAGATGTATAAACTAGATGAGTACCTATGATCAATTGTTCTCTGCAGTTTGACCAGTTGTGGCTTGCTGTAATGGTTTCCATATGCTGCACAAAGAAGCTTCTTGGATGGTAGACCAGAGTTCTACTATCTTTGGGTATATGTATAAAATCCGTAAGCTGAGTAGTCATTGGTAGTTGATGGAATTTGCATGATTTCTCTCCTGTTGATCAAGCCCTATATCCAATTATGACAAAGATTTAAGTGCCACCAAAGCACTATTAGGAATACCTTGCCATACTGGTTATTGTTGTGGTTCGTAGATATTTCAGATAAATAAAACTACTTCTGGTTCCTTCATGGAAGCTTGCTTAGCAACCTTGATTGCTGTGAAAGCTGGTCCTTGGGGAGGACATTTTCAGATCAGATTAAGCTTAAATCTCTGATTTTTATGGTGTCTTCACCAATAGGGACATACCTCTAACTACTGGGAGACAATCAAGGTGAGCATCAACAGCTTACACATTGCTTTAGTAGTCTGTTGGATTCTCCTGACCAAGAACTAAAAAGGAAGCTCCTCGCACCTGATACTGGTGGGTTTTTTTTTCTTAGATTGTCTATGACTCTTTTTTTGGGAAGAGTATTATCATCTCATGTGGGTACATGAATGTGAATTCTATGCAATTTTAAGCAAATATAAAATAATATATCCAATATATTTTTAAAAACATCCTTTTTTTGTTAATAGTCTTTCCTCCCTGTATCCTTCACAATTAAACCACACCTCTAGATCTTCTTTTTCCCTTTCTCCATTTAACATTTGTTCCCTGCTGGATCCCTATAAAGTTCTCCCCCATCCTTCCCTATTTTTTTTTCTTTTTTCATATTTTTACACTCAAATAATTTCTGGTTGCACACTTATTTGTAAGCTTCTCAACAATTGTACACATTTTTTTTTCTAGAGTGGCAATCAATAAATGTTTGCCGAATGAACAAGTGAAGTATCCTTTACTAAATGCTCCATTTATTCAGGTCTCACTGGTATCAAGTTTAGTGCTTTTTACCTCAATATAGTTTGCAATCAAGAAGCCCAAGGGCAAAGAATAAAATCCATCTGCTGTGCATAGCCCATCATAATGAATCAAGAGGTTTTTTTTTTTTTTTTTAAACAAGCTTTTATAGGGGTAAATGCTGAGAAAAACAATGTACCAAGCCTGAGTCATCCAAGGTTTTCTCTCACATTAGAAAACTTTTCAGCCCAATAGTTTGTTTCCTCTAGACAGAGAATGCTTTTCTTCCATTTTGCACAAATCACTCCTAGAAGAAGTCTCAGAAAAGCTTTCTTTCTTTACTAACATTTTCTGGAGGAAAACAAAATGTTTTCTTCAGCTAATATGGATATTAAAATTCACTTTCAAATAAAATATTACTATCAGTAGGTCATAAGAGTACAAATTTATTTTTAAAACACTTTGAAAATATTTTCATTAGTTCTTTAAGCAATTAGAGAAGAATAAAAAAATATAATACATTTCCCCCAACTTTTCCCCCTCTTTACTAAAGTTTTCATACAAAAAAAATGAATTTCAAGTTACAAGACAATTCAATACTATGATAATCATCAAGAAATGATGGTCAAGAATGTTTCATGTTTTCAACTTCAAATATAATGAAAATGGTATAGATCTTCTTTTTGACAAGGCAGCATGTCCAAACACTTAATTTTTTGTACAATTTAAACATTGCATTTTTGAGACTTTATTTACCTAATTTGCAAAATTTTGTATTTATCTGATTTTCAAGTCTATCTCTGTCTCTACCTTCCACTCATCCTATATACCTGCTCTCTCCCTCACAGTTATGACATCTTCAAATTCTTTAATTATTATTCTCTCTCTCTCTCTCTCTCTCTCTCTCTCTCTCTCTCTCTCTCTCTCTCTCTCTCTCCCCTGAGTCCATTTGTGTTGTTCATGTGATAGGCTGACAAGTTAAGTTTGGATAATTTGTCCTTCAGAGAACTGATTCTCTTATCTGAACCACTCCCTGACCCTGGTCAATTCATGTTGGCATATTAACTGACATTGTCACTATATGACATGGATCCTGCTTGTGGCTGTAATATCCTGAATTTTAATTAATGGTCAATGGAAAAATTTAAAAGCAAATCAACAAATATTAATCATTCATTCTCTGAAGAATTAATTAAAGTACAGTGGTAGTGAACAGTGTGAGTACAGATGAAATTATACATTAATGTTTCAAGTATGGTAATTTAAATTTAAATAATACAACAACATAATGAGCTCTTAGAGTGCTTTTGCGCTGTAAGTGGGTCAAAAGGAAATGTCTATATATAAGTTCTAACTTAAAGAAAAAAAATACATAACCGGAGAGATGGCTTAGCAGTTGAGAATGTTGGCTGTTCTTCCAGAGGACCTGGGTTAAATTCTTAGTATCCATGTAGAGGCTCAAAACTGTCTATAATTGCAGTTTCTTTAGATCCAATGCCTGTTCAGGCCTGCTTGGACACTAGACAAAACCCTCATATATATGAAAAAGAAGAAAATACCAATTTATAGTAGATAAGATAGCTCTGCCATGACAGAGCTTCTGTCGTTGCTTGTCATTTTGAATTTGGGTTCTTGGTTGGTTGTTTGATTGATTTTATTTTCTTTGATATTTGAGATAGGATCTTATTTGTTCTGTAGCTATGACTGGCTTAATAACTCAATATGTAGCCCAAACTGTCCACAAACTCAGAAATCCTCTTGCCTAAGTCTTCCAAGTGCTAAAATGAAAGGCATGTGCCACTATGTCTGACTTTTGATAATGTTTTATAACAACTTCATATCCAGTAATATAAACCTCAAACTTTGCAATCAATATCATATATATTATACAGGTATATTAAAAATCTCAAAATGTTGTAATAACAATGTTCCATATCCTTCACATTAAAACTAAAAGACAATAATGTTCCAGCCTTTCCAGATTAACACCTGTTTCAGTCACTTCACTTAAAAGATTCTCTATATTTATCTCCTACTCTTCCTAATGAACTCTCATCTTTTCCAACTTCCCAAATCAGATAATTTATATCCTGTTATTTCTCTCTCTACTGAACATAAACAACCATCATGCCATGATAACCCTAAGGGTACAGTAGTGATGCACACACCTTGGCACAATCAACAGCTCACTAATTAGAATTAAAACATCAACAAGAAGGAAATTCAGCTTGGCACTGGAAGAGTGCCAACTTCCCAATATTAATAAAATCATGGATATTGGAAGAGAAACTACAATTACTACTTTGCTGAACCTGAATTATTCCTAACAACAATTTAAACATTTGTCCTCATATCCTCAGATGAGTGTGGTTCTCAACCAACCCTTATCAAGGAAACTTCTCATTGCAACATTACAAAGACCATTACAGAAAAACACAACCAATCAAATTACCAATTGTGGAGCACAGTCCGAAGGGTATGTCTATAAAATACCCTTCCAAATAAATCTCGGGGAACAATTTCAGAAGAGGTGATGGAGAGATTACAATAGCCAGAGGATGAAGAAGTTTTTATGAGATTATTTCTCTAGTAATGTCAAAATCTATACCCATAAAGTTTAACTAATAAGACTGCCTACATGTTACGTGAACAAGGAATGATAGTAGACATGCCAAAGAATACAGGGCCAAGCTTACAAGGCCTCATCCCTACACAAGAACCAAAAGCAACTGAAGAATGTGGACAATTAGTCTTTCTGTGGAAGAGTACAAGAAGCTGTAATTATATTATAATCTCAAAGTTAAAAGATTTTTAAAAAGAAAACTGGGAAACTATTCCCTTTTGAAATGGATATTGACCTGTAGGAGAATGAAACTGGACACTCTTCATACCATATCCAATGGTTAGTGCTGACAATATTAATGTCTTATATATAAGAACAGATCTAATATTACTAGAAAGGAACATGGAAGAAAAGCTAGGAGCTCTTGAATGAGCTAGGAATTATTTATTTGTATATTTATTCTCACAAAATACTAAGATAGCTTGATTTTTTAAGAGCCCTCCACCCAAAATCACATACAACAAAAGCAATAGTAAATAAATCAGGCTGTGCTAAAGTACTGTGCAGCACAGAAAAACCCCAGTGATATGATAGCCCACAGGAAAGAGAAATGTTCACAACATATTTTAGTATTCAGAGTAGGTAATTAGCTCAAATCAGTAGAAATGCAGTTAATAATAATTGAATTTTGGCAGGCTGTGGTAGCTAAAATCTGTAATCATAGCACTTAGGAAGTAGAGGTAATTAGATCATGTGTTCAAGACCAGCCTTAGTTTTGTAGGGAGTTTAAATCCTGCCTGGGCTATAATAGATAATGTTCCAGGGGAGGGGGGAATGAGAAAAACAAAAGAAACTTCATAACTTGTTGTAGATCAATATTTGTAAGTAGTAATTTTTCCAAAGAAGATACACAAATGGGTAGTAGGACCACAAGAAAATAATCATTAGAGTAATGCAAATTATGACAACAATATGAAACCACTTTTTCACTCCAGCTAAAATGGCTATAATCATAGTATTAAATGATACTAAATGTTGAGGAGAATATGGAGAAAAGGGAACCTTGCACACTGTTAGTGGGAAGATATATTGGCATAGTCCTGATAAGAAACAATATGAAGTTTTCTCAAAATCATTATGTATAAAGAGAGTTAGGATCCTACAGTCTTACCATTGAATTTACCAAAGGGATGAAATCTGCAGGTCAAAGAGACATCTGCACCCTTATATTTGTTTCACTAATATTTATAATATTCAGGAAATGGAAATAATTTAAGTGTCTATTAGTTTATGGTTAAGCTATTGATCACCACAAAAAATCTTTCACAGAGGTCTTCCCCCATGACCACTTCATTTCAGCCATCAAAGGGAAGAATTCATTGAATTCTACTTGCAAAACAGAAGGTACAGTCTTAAGCAACATTATCATGAAAGTGACAACTATCACACTTTCTACATCCCGTTGTTTGAAAACATGTCACTAAGACCAGCCAGACAGCTCAGTGGATGAATGCTCTTTCAAACAAACCCCAGGATTTCTTTTTCTATTCCTGGTAGAAAAGTAGCTTTGACTCTCAAATTGTCCTTTGACGTCTTACATTCTGTGTAAAAACTTACAAGCACATAGACAGGTGTATATAAGCATACTCATAAAAACAAACAAACAAACAAACAAATAAATAAATAAAAACGAATAGAAGCAAGTCACCAATGCTGCCCTCAGATTAAAAGGATTATGCACATACATGGATGCTAGGAGGGGAAAACCCTGAAGTCTGTTTTTTTCTTTTATTTTCTTTCTTTTTTTTTATTTAAAATTTAAATTAAAAACAATCTTATTTTACATACATATGGCTTCTCAGACTTTACAATCAGCTGAGCCCATGCCATCCTCATTGGGAGGATCCTTGGGAATTTTGGGGGGTTTCTTTCTTTTTAATCAAAGCAAGAATTGTGTTGCAAAAAATGTAATGTAATTAAAAACAATGCAGTATTATCTAAGTTGAAACTGTTACCTAATTTGACCTGACAATTCATGCAATATTTAAGAGATACTGGCTTCCTTTGGTGTCCTTCAAAGATTTATAATATTCTGAATATCAATGGTGGGATTAGTCTGGTTTTGTGGGACAAATTAGAACCTATTTAGGTCATCTGAGGCAGAAATGTAAATATTTGGAAAGAAAATTCCACCATTAGTAAAATAGCATTTACATCTATTGTTTTCTACAAAAATCCTTCTACTGACATTAAAGGGCCTTAAAATCAATTTGACTGTTAACACATTAAAACTAAAGTATATGAAACAAGTAAGTAGAAAAATTAAAGTTTAGATTTAACAAACATACACTTTATTTGCGAAAGGTCCTGATTATATACACTTAATGAAAAATTTCTGTTGCATTAGCAAAACTAACTTATTATGTGGTCTCCAATCTGATGCTACATAGAATAAATCTAAAAATTCTCCATAGTAAGCAGGTGTTTCTTGCAAAGAGTTTAAAATGAGTTATTGTAAAAATCAATCTACATTTAAAATAAGACCAAGTAAATGAATTGATCCCCCAAGTATAACTTACAGAAAGACAGGATTTTTTTCTGGGTTCTTTCTATTTTCTGTGATGAAATTTGCCCCCAGTGAAACTTAGGGTATAGTTGTTTAACAGTTCTGAACAAAACTATTTTTGTTCTCTTGATCTTTCTCAGTCCATGGATAAAGATGTATCTTGCCATAGCACACGTTGATGAAGAAGTTACAAGAGTTCCCTCACTGGAAGTCCTATGTTGAGAATCAAATTAGATAAAATCTATACAGTGAAACACAAAGTGAACCCTTACTTATTTAACTGGAGTGTTATCTCACCAGCAAGTTTCATTACAAAGCAGGAGTTCAAATTCTAGAGCAGCAACACCAGAGGGATTGTGCCCAGGGTGTATAGAAGAGATAGAGGCCACCTGTGTGATTACTGAAAGGTGGACCCATGACCTACTTTTGTTTTGAACCGTTTTTGTCCAAATCTCACATTTTTTTAAATAAATAAAGACTGCCTTGTCTAAATAGTCCTACCCTTCTCTGCAGTGGGTATTCTATTCTATAATTGCATGTTTGGAATAATAAATCTTTGGGCAGACCCAGAGTCTGGAGAAAGCAATTCCTCAGAGTGACATTTTAAAACATTGGTGTCTGTATTATCTGTCATTTTGCAAACATAAGTTAGGAAGTATTTTCATACAAAATTCACAACAATTTAGGTCATGTTTTCTAGCCTGTAACACCATCTGTGTGTCAATCTGTCACATTCTGTTATCTTTTCCTTCCTCACAATGAAATCAACATGGGCTCATGAACCAACGCCTACTTGGCAGATGTGTTGATTTCTAAGGATCTTCCCACACAGGCATATAATAAACCCATCCTTTTATGTAGCAGTGCCTTTAGTAGTACAAGAATACCCAATCTACTGGGCCTGCATACAGGAATCCTATTTTTTTTTTAATTTTATTTTACATGTCAATCTCAGTTCCCTCTTCCTCCCTCCCTCCCTCCCTACCTCCTTTCCTTCCTCGTTCCCCCCTCCCTTCCTCCCTCTTACCTTCTCTCTCCCCTCACAGGCACCCTGACTACCCTACCCTCCTTTCATCCCACCCCCATTCCACATGTAGGGGTCATGTAAATCGGTCAAGTTATTTGAAGTAGGGACTAGGACTTCTCTCCTATCTCTAGGTGAGCAGTCCAAGGGACCTCAGACAGTGGAACCAGTATGTATTCCTTGTACACAAAAGAACCTTGCAGGAATCCTATTTGACTCTGCTTCTATGCATCACTGCTTCTAAATGTCTTCACTTCATACCTGGTGAGTGCACATAAAAGCACTAGATATGGTTTAAAATGGGTTTCAGGGAAATTCTACCATGGTCTAGCTGTGAAACCAGGAACAATGACCTACTGTTCTTTAGGTTCCATTTCCATTAACTACTTATTTCTTGTTGATATTTGCTCAACAAAAGAGATAGTATCCCTAACAAATGACAAATATTTAATAATGGTTCTTGAAAAGGTATTATCTATTTTGTCTGCAATGTCAGTGATGATTGTGATGATAGTTTGGAGACATAGAAACATTCTTATGCAAGTCTTGATCTTTTCTTCATCCAGATATTTTGCAATTATAATAAACACTCATTTAAGCTGAAATATGCATATATATTTTATTCAAGACAAGATTTTATATGAGATCTGTCATGAGTTAATCATCTACAAGTTATCTAGGCAGTCCCAAGGACAGAATCTCAATAACCTCTGAGAACAGGAAAAAAGAGTGCTGCTCACCTGATGAGGTCATGTAATTTATAAAGTAGTTCAATTACATTTAATATTCATTAGTAGTTTAATTAATAGAAATTATTTTAAAATGTCATTCTAGGACTTAAAACATAAAAACAACAGCATAACCTTGTTAAGTTTGACTTTGGTACATGGTTATTTTTCCCATCATCTGTAGGAGAGAGGTCCTCTGACAATGGCTGAATAAGACACTGATCTCTTAGTATAGAAGAATATCTTTAGGAGTATTTTTTATTGTTCTGTTCTATCTGTCTGTCTGTCTATCATTCTATCTATCTATCTATCTATCTATCTATCTACTTTCTATCTATATTTTACTTCTAGATATTTCTTTTAAGTCTTAGTAAAGACCAAGCAGCATTCAAGAAAACCCTGTCTTATTAAGTTCACAAGAATGATGCTGCATTTTTGAGATACGCTTTACTAATTAAAAAAAAACCCACAAAGTAAAGCAGCTTTTACTGAAACTAGTAGATTTCTCTAGATGCACATAAACAGGAGTCAAAAAGGGTCAGACACAGTTACAACTAGAAAGGAGCCAGATGTGCTATCTCAGTTGGAGAATTTACAGGGTCAAATTCATAATAATATTGCAGATTTCATACTTTGCAGGAATTGATGGATGCCTATAGAATGAATAATAATGTGAGGAATCCTAAACTTCAAGGAAAGTTGTTAACTTTAGAGTAAGAACATGAATGAAGCCTAACAGAGTAGCTAAATTTGCAATGGGCAATTGAAACAAAATAACTGAAATAGAAAATAAAATATGTTTTCTATGCAACTGAAAATACAAAAGAATATATACAATGACTGGTTTAATGTGAAGAACACATAAATATTACATAAAGAAACTTATTAATAATACATGTAAAGCCTCTTAAGGTACATTAAAAAAATACTTGTGAAGAAAATGCAAATTTCCCAAAGATATTGGAGAATAGTCTAAAAAAAAATGTAGACTCTTAACAAAAAAATTTAAAAGGACAATATTTTCTGTAAAGTATACAATGCAAAAATTGTGTAAAATTATATAAAACTCTTGGAGTGCACTTATATTATATAAATTGGATCTCAATATCTTCTGGATTTTTAATAGATATTTTAGACATCCAGAGGAAACAAGCAAAGCCTTCATAATAAACTACAAAGGACATTTCTGATTCAAATGTAACTCATTAAAAATTGTTCCTTCTATTTCTAATTAAAACAAGGAAAACCCAGTGTGCTACTTAGAATTGTACTTGTCCAATGACAAAAGGGGAAGCTACACAGAGTACAGCAAAATTCAAGGTAAAAATGATTTGACAAACAACTCAGAAGCCTTACATAACATTCTACACTAAGTGTCAAATTATATTTTAAAAAAACCTAAACAAAACAAGAAACTTTTTAAGAACGTTTTTCTTCAAGAAGAATCAAACAAAGACATGTGAGTTCTACCATGAATCTACCACCACAGCATTCAGACAGTTCCCCAACCACACATAATCATTCCTTCCACTTGGACTATGTGTTCATAAAGAAATCTGAAATATGCTACCATTGGGCATCATAATGCCCACTTTAAAATGCAAATATGTTTGAATTTTTGTGTTTTAATATTAGAATAGGGATTAAAACCTAAGATATGGGAAGTTCCTAATGATGTTCTTCTGTGCTTTATGGATAATCATTCCTTTAAGGCATTTCATTACACAAAGAAGCATTGAGCTCCCAGAATCTTCTTTCTGATATGCTCACTCTGTGAAAAGCTGAGAGTTTATAACACAACTCACTGATTTGTAAATGTACTTTACATTATCTGTGCAGGGGTAGAATGAGAAAAACAATTAAAAAATGAAGAAGACAACCCAGGTCAAACACTACTGACTTCCTATAGTACAACGAGGCATCCTTCAAGACTGCTACACAGAGGAGGACAGGCAAGTCAGGTCTGTACCACAGCCATGAGTGGATGAGAGCAGTATCAACAATGACAGAGGATACTGAATGTAGATAGGAGAATATGTGATGCACCCCATAAATCTCCTCATGCACTATCACAAATGAATTTGGTGGGAATGAATCTCCTCCTCTTCTTCTGTTTCTTTTTTCTTTATAGGAGTTGCTATGGTCATGGTGTTCCTTCACATAAATGAAACCCAAAATTAAGACAGGTACTGAGAAATTTTTGGCAGAAAATTCAAGTAACAAATATTCAGGGATACATAGAAGAGGGGCTGAAATCACAAAATTAAAAATTTGCATGTATAGCTACATAGATTCTTCACTGAAAAAAAATGTCACCTTTCCTAACTATGTTTGTGTGTACCTTAAAATAGGGAGGATGGGAGCTTCCCCTTGTCACTTTTTGTAAACACACACATAGACACACACACACACACACACACACACACACACACACACACACTGTTAGATTACATCCAGAGTCAGCTTGCAATCACAGACTTGGCCCTACTATGCTATCTTCTTGAGGTGAGTCTGGGTTCTACCCAGGCCAAACTAACCCCATCCTCTTCCTGGAGCTTTCTGGGACTGCTAGGAATGTAGTAAACTCGCTCCTCTGCCCCATGTATAGTGAGCCTGCCCCAGAAGCCTGGCTATGCAGAGTCTGCTTGTATCACAGTCTTGTCCCTCCCCCACAACCCTCTGCATGGGGAGAACACCAGGAGAGCCTGGACCATACTGAGTTGCCAACAAGGAATTCTTGGTCCACATACACTCACTAGGAGACAAGAGGAGAGGGAGAGACCAAACTTGCACCCACTGTAAGAAGGGATGGGAAGAAGATGGTATAAGGGCTTGTTTGACAATAGAAAGACCAATATGACACCACCAGAATCTAGAGACTCTACACCAAGACTCGATCATCCAAATGCAGATGAAAAAGAAGAGAAAGACCTTAAAAACAACTTTATGAAGATGTTAGGGACCCTCAAAGAGGAAACCAGAAAATTGCTTAAAGAAATGGAGGAAAAACCAACAACAACAATAAAAATACAGGAAATAGAGAAAAAAATTAAGAAATTAAGAAATAAACAAATCTCATAAAGAAAGCAAGGAAAGCCAGGAAAAACAACCAAACAGGTAAAGAAAACAATTTCTACAGTTCAAGGCTTGAAAGCTGAAGTAGAAATAATAAAGGAAACACAGAATGAGGAAATTCTGGAAATAGAAAAGCTGGGTAAATGAGCAAGAACTACAGCCACAGAATAAAAACGATGGAAGAGAGAACCTCAGATATTGAAGACTCAATAGAAGAAATAGAGTCATCAGCAAAAGAAAATCTTAAGTCCAACAAATCCCTAATACAAAATATTCAGGAAACATGGGACATCATGAAAAGGCAAAATCTAAGGATAATAGGTATAGAGGAAGGTCAAGAAATACAGCTCAACAGTACAGAGAAGATATAAAACAAAATCATAGATGAAAACTTTCCCAACCTAAAGAAAGACATCACTAAAAAAAAAGTTCCCTTACTACATAATAATTAAAAAACCAAACTTACTGAATAAAGGAATAAGACCAGCAAAGAAAAAAGCCAAGTAACATATAAAGGCAGACCTATCAGAATTACATCTGATTTCTCAATGAAAACTAAAAGCCAGAAGGTCCTCGAAAAATATTTACCAACTAAGAGGTCGCAAGTGCCAGTCCATCCAGACTTCTATAACCAGGAAAGCTTTCAATCATTATAGAAGGAGAAAACAAGTTATTCCATGATGAAACCATATTTAAATAATACACATCCATTAATCTAGTCCTACAGAAAGTAATGGAAGGGAAACTCCAACCTAATGAAGTTAACTACATTCACAAAGCTTAGGGTAGATAATTCCAAATATCAAACACCAAAAAAAGGAGAGAAAATCCACACACAATATCACCACCAAAAACAAATCCAAAACAAACAAGAATTAACAATCAATGGTCATTAATATCCCTCAATATCAATAGTCTTTTTTATGATAGTAATTTTTAATTTAAATTTGAAACAAGCTTGTTTTACATGCAAAGTATGGCCTCCCTTTTTATTAAATATACACTCACACATTACTTTCCTGTCAAAGCCTATATTTTACCAATCCTTTTACTATTGTACTCATTAAATTGACCCTCTTTGTCTGCTCTGTTTCATCATGAGGACTATCTTAGATACAGGTGACATAATTTAAATGACTTCAAATTGCTTCATCAGTCTTTCTTGTTATAATCACATTGATTTTTATTTTTTAATTTGAAGACATGGTCCTGCTTCCTCAAGGATACTGAACATCTTGTTTCCCTTGTTTATAGGGTCTTTACAAACAAACATCTCATCATGTCTTATTCTTTTCAAACACATTTTTCACAATGAAGTCTTTGGCCTTATGTCAATGGTCTTAACTTGCCTATAAAAAGACACTGTGAAAACAATACTAAGAGCAAAGTTATAGCATTATGTGTCCACACGAAGGAACTGGAGAACATTCATACTAGAGAATTAACAGCATAACTGAGAGCTCTAGAACAAAAAACCAAACTCTCCCAGAGGAGTAGACACCAGGAAATATTCAAACTGAGGGCTGAAATCAATAAAGTAGAAACAAAGAAAACAATACAAAGAATCAATGTAACCACGAGTTGGTTCTAAGACAAAATCAACAAGATAGACAAACCTTTATCAAACTAATCAAAAGGCAGACAGAAAGCATGCAAATTAAAAAATAATAAATTAAAAGGGAGACATAACAACAGACAGTGAGGAAATTCAAAGAATCTTCAGGTCATACTTTGAAAACCTGAACTCCACAGAATTCAAAAATTTAAAGGAAATGTGCAATTTTCTGGATGGACATTACTTAACAAAATTAAATCAAGAAAAGATAAATAATTTAAATAGACCCCTAATAAAACAGAAGTAATCATCAAAAGTCTCCCAACCAAAATAACCCCAGAACAAGATGGTTTCTTTGCAGAATTATATCAGAAATTCAAATAACAGCTAATAAGTTATACTTCTCAAAGTGTTCCACATAACAAGAGCAGAAGGGTCACTGTCAAAGTCTTTTTATGAGGCTACAATTACCTTGGTATCCAAGGCACACAGAGGTACAAATAAGAAAAAGAACTACAGACCAATATCTCCAATAAACATTAATGAAAATAATCAATAAAATACTGGCAAATGGAATTCAAGAACACATCAGTAAAATTATACAACATGATCAAGCAGGCTTCATCCCAGGGATGAAGGAATGGTTCAAAATATGAAAATCACTCAATGATATCTACCATATAAACAAACTGTAAAAGAAAAATCACATGACCATCTCACTAGATGCTGAAAAATCCTTTGACAAAATCCAACACCCTTTCATGATAAAGATCTTAGAGAGATCAGAGATAATAGAAACATACCTAAACATAATAAAGGTAATATAAGGAAAAATAATTAAACATCAAACTAAATAAAGAGAACCTCAACACAACTTTCCTAAAATCAAGAACAAGACAAGGCTGTCCACTCTCTCTACATCTTCTCAATATTGTACTTGAAGTTTTAGCTAGAGTAATAAGAAAACAAAAGGAGACCAAGGAAGAAGTCAAACTTTCAGTATTTGCAGACAATGTCATAATTTACATAAGTGACCCAAATAACTCTACCAAGGAATTCCTACAGCTGATAAACACCTTCAGTAAATTGGCAAGATACAAGATTAACTAAAAACAAAATCAGTAGCCCTATTATATATAGATGATACAGGGAATGAGAAAGAAACCATAGAAACATCCCTCTTCATAGTAGCAAAAGAAAACAAAACATAAAATATCTTGGGGTAATGCTTGGTAAACAAGTGAAAGATATATATATATATATGTATATATATATATGTATATGTATATATATACATATATATATATTTATATATACATACTTGAGTATTTAAATAAATAAATTAAAGAAGGTGCCAGAAAATGGAAAGATCTCCCATACTTTTGGATAGGTAGGATCAACATAGTAAAAATTGTAATCTTGCCAAAAGCAATCTATAGATTCAATGCAATTCCCATCAATATTCCAGCACAATCCTTCACAGACCTTGAAAGAACAATCCTCACCTTTATATGGAAAAAGTAAAGACCCAGGATAGCCAAATCAGTCTTGTACTATAAAAAAACCTCAGGAGGTATCACCATCCCTGACTTCAAGTTCTATTATAAAGCTATTAAGTCTTGAAAACAGCTTGGTATTGGCACAAAAATAGACAGGTAGACCAATAGAATTGAATTGAAAACCTTGATATTAATTCACACACCTATGAACACTGATTTTTGACAAGGAAGCTAAATTTGTGCAATGAAAAAAGAAAGCATCTTCAATAAATAACACTGGTATAAGTGGATACTATTGTGTAGAAGACTGAAGATAGATACATATATATTGCCATGCACAAAAGTTAAGTTTAAATGGATCAAAGACCTCAATATAAACCCAGCCACACTGAAACTCTTAGAAGAGAAAGTGGGAGGTACCCTTGAATGAAATGGTATAGGAGACAGCTTCCTGAACATAACACCAGTAGCACAGACACTGAGATCAAAAATTAATAAATGGGATCTCCTAAAACTAAGATGCTTCTGTAAGGCAAAGAACACAGTCAACAAGACAAAATAGTAGCCCACAGACTGGGAAAAGGTTTTCACCAATCCCAAATCTGACAGAAGGCTGATTTCCAAAATATACAAAGAACTCAAGAAGCTAGTTACCAAAACACCAAATAACCTAATTAAAAATTGGGGTACAGAACTAAATAGAGAATTCTCATTGGAGGAATCTAAAATGGCAGAAAGACACTTAAGAAAGTGCTCATCAGAGAAATGCAAATCAAAACAAATCTGAGATACCATCTTACACCAGCCAAAATGTCTAATTTCAAAATTACCAATGATAGTCTGTGCTGGAGAGGATGAGGAGAGAGGCAAACACTTCTCCATTGCTGGTGGGAGTGCAAACTTTTACAGCCACATTGGAAATCAGTATGGTGGTTTAAATGATTATCAGTCTACCTCATGATCCAGCAATTTTACTCTTGGGCATATACCCAAAGGGTAAATATTAACAGAACAAGGACATATGCTCAACCATGTTCATAACAGTGTTTCTTTTAATAGGCAGAACCTTGATGCAACCTAGATGCTCCTCAACTGAAGAATGGATGAAAAATGTGGTACATTTATACAATGTAATATTACTCATTGGAAAAAAAATAAAAATCTTGAAATTCTCAGGCAAATGGATGGAACTGGAAGAAACCATCTTGAGTGATTTAACCCAGTAAGAGAAAGACAAGTGTACTCACTCATATTTTGATATTAGACATAGAGCAAAGGACTAACAGTATATAATCCACACCATCAGAAAAACTAAGAAACAAGGAGGTCCTTAAGATAAAAATACATGGTCTCTCAAAGAAGGGGAAAAGGACAAGAACTTTTGAGCAAATAGGAAGCACAGGGGGAGATGGGAAGGAGGTAGGAAATAGAGAAGTGGAGAAGAGAACAGGGGAGGAGAAAAAGAGGTTTCAGGATGACTGAGACAGGGGAGGAATAGAGGAGAGCAACAAAATAGATACCTTAATAGAGGGAGCCAGTATACGTCTAAAGAAAAATCTGGCACTAAGAAATATTCAGAGATCCACAAAGATGACCCCAACTAAGAATCTAGGCAGTAGTGGAGAGTCCACCTTTGATGCCCTTCACTATAATGAGATTGATGGGTACCTTAATTGCCATACCAGAGTCTTCATCCAGTAGTTGATGGAAGCAGAAGCAGGCACCCACAGCTAATCACTGAACCATACTCCTGGAATCCAGTTCTAGAGAGGGAGGAGAGAAGAGCAAAGGAGTCAAAACCATGA
The DNA here is from genome assembly GCA_030556225.1 of Cricetiscus sungorus. Lineage (NCBI taxonomy): Eukaryota > Metazoa > Chordata > Mammalia > Rodentia > Cricetidae > Cricetiscus > Cricetiscus sungorus. The sequence goes on from JANBXA010000600.1 coordinate 40,455,861, forward strand.
AGGAAAAACCTACAGAAGCAGCTGACTTGATGTAGTGAGAGCACATGGACCCCAGTCATAAAGCTAGGGAACCGACATTGAACTGATCCAAATCCACTGAATATGGGTACCAGGTAGGAGGCCTGGCAGTCAATGGGACCTCTAACAGTCGAACCAGTATTTATTCCTAGTGCACAAATTGACTTCATTAGCTCATTCCATATGGAGAGATATTGTTTCAGCCCAGATACATTGATGTGACAAATGATGTGACAGACTTTGATGATTCCCCCATGGAAGACCTCAGCATCCTTGGGGAATGGGTGGGGGATGCGTTGGGGGGGGCTTGGTAGGAGGCATAATAGGATTGGCTGTGAAGGGGGGGTTGATATGCAAAATGATTGTTTCTAAATAAAAAGAAATTACAAAAAATGTTAGATTTCTTTATTATGTATTAAAAGTATATATTTGCAATTAACCTAGTTTCTCTAAATGTAACAGCACCTTGCTGCTACTTTCTTTGAGACCTGATAGTCTTTTCTCCTTTTTGATTCTTCTTGGGTTTCATAAAAAGATCTTTGCTGTGATATAAACATTATAATTTACTCATCCAACCCTCTCTTTTTCAGTTATTAGTAAAAACTGAGGAAATACAGGGATCACTTGGTCATACTTCAAAAACCTATACTCCACCAAATTGGAAAATTTAAAAGAAATAGACAAATTTCTTGATAGATACCACATACTTAAGTTAAATCAAGACCAGATAAACAATTTAAATAGACCTTTAATCCCTAAGAAAATAGAAGCCATCATTAAAAGTCTCCTAACCAAAAAGAGGTCAGGGCCAGACAATTTTAGAGCAGAATTCAAAGTATCATTATTTGACAGCTATATGATAGTACATAAGAGTATTGGTAGCCCTCCTATATTCAACCAAAAGCTAAGAAAGAAATCAGAGAATCAACACCATTTACAGTACCTAAAATAATAGAAAATGTCTTGTAATGCTAACCAAGCAAGTGAAATACCTGCATGACAAAAACTTCAAGTCTTTGCAGAAAGAAATGAAAGAAGATATTAGAAGATGCAAAGATCTCCCATGCTCATGGATCAGTAGGATTAACATAGTAAAAATGGCAATCTTATTAAAAGCAGTCTATAGATTTAATGCAATCCCCATTAAAATCTTAACAATTCTTTATAGACTTTGAAACTATAATACTCAACTTCATATGGAAAAAGAAAAAAATCCAGTATACCTAAAAAGTACTATGCAATAAGAGAACTTATGGAGGTATCACCAACCATGATTTCAAGCTCTATCTACTACAGAGCTGTAATAATATATCCACATGGTACTGGCATAAGAACACAGATGTACACACACCTATGGATACCTGATTTTCAACAAGGAAAGCAAAATTATACAATGGAAAAGAGAAAGCATCTTCAACAAATGGTGCTGGTCTAACTGGATGTCAGCATGCAAAAGAATGCAAATTGATCCATATTTATGACCCTGCACAAAACTCAAGTCCATGTGGATCAAAGACTTCAACATAAACCAAGATGCACTTGATGGGAGATGTTATTCTGTATATATGTTTCTCATACTGGTTAATAAAGCACTGTGGCCAATGAGATAACAAGATAGGCGGGACTAGGAGACTAGGAGGAGGAAAGAGGAAGTAGTAGGAGTCGAGATGTGGCCCGGGAAGAAGCAGGACGCCTGCCGCGGCTTCCCGATAAGACGACCACGAGGAAATACTTAGATAAGTAGAAATGGGTTAATAATTAAGGCAGAGCTAGCCCATAAACAATAATGGTAACTGGCCAACAGGATTGTATCAAATACAGAGTCTCTGAGTGTTATTTGGGGCTGGCGCGGCTGTGGGCCCAGACTGGCGGGCTGGCGGGCTGGTGAAAAACAACAAGCTACAGATGGCGCCCAACGTGGCTATAAGAACTTTCACTTAAAACTAATAAGAGCTTAAGAAATGTTTTAGAAACAAAGGAACAGAGACTAGCAAGACTTCCTAGTAGCAGCATTTTCTCGGTTGGATTTGTTTTGCTGTAGACAGAGAGTTGCATGGCTCCTTTAAGGGAGGTTTCCAAAATTAGCATAAGCAGCAAAAAAGCCGCCTTGCTTTTAAAGAGCTCTGCTAACAATTCATTGCTGTGTACGAGAGCTGCAATGAAGGTTTACACTGTGTTTTAAAAAATATGCTGGCTTGGGAGAGAAAAGGAAACAGGATACAATGGTTTAAAAAGTAAAAAAAAAAAAAAAAAATAAATGGATGGGTATGGTGGCACACACCATTAATCCAAGCACTCGGCAGACAGAGGTAAGCAAGCAGATCTCTGTGATTTCAAAGTAAACGTGGTATGCAGTGAATTCCAGGACAGATAAAAGTTACACAGAGAAACCCTGTCTCAAAATATGTAAAAATAGGAGTAGAAGAAATAGAGTAATAAAAAAGCCACGTTAAGATGGAAAACACAGAGAAATTTTGGATACTATATGTACTTCTGTTGTCTTTAAATTATTTGATTGCTGAGAAAATAACAACTACTAATAAAAGAAATGCTGCTGGATTAATTCAATTTATATATTTTAAAAATGCATTGACTCCAAAATTTAAGCCTAAGGACAAGTTACTGGGGAAAAGGATTTCTATTTTTGTTTCCACAGAAAATGCAAAGCTATGGATTCTTTCCAGACTAATGTGGTTTGATCAGGCGAGACCCCCTGAAGCAATGTCAATGGGACATTGCAACCTTACAGACCACTACAGCCAAGATTTCTGCATCTTCTTTGGACCCCCATGACAGCGCCCTTTACCAGCAGGAAGTAGTTTGGAAAGAACGACACCCAAATTCCCAAATATTGTTTATAAATGTTTGTTTTCATTTAAATTGGCTTGGTTATAAATGGTTATAACCACAAGCAATCTTTTTAAAGGTAAAAAGGGGATTATGGCATAGATATAAATACTTTGCTTTAAAATGGATTTTCTTTTATTGATGCAATTTAAGGTCAATTTTGTAATATGTATATTTCTCCTCTTATTTAGGTATTGTGTTAGGTCAATTTTATGATATGTATATTTCTCCTCTTGTTTAGGTATTGTGTTTATATAGCTCATTTAGAAATGTAATGTATAATTTAGTACAGATTAGAGAGTTACCTATGATAGTCAAGCTTGGAATTAGTTAGGTTTTCTAGATATATAGAGATGTATTTGAGATGGATAGGCATTCTTCAAACCTTTCAAAGACCTACAGAATATGGCATTTAAAATGGTTTAGGGTTTTTCTTGACAGTGAGACACAACTGCTCCTGGTAACACCACCTACAGAAGAAAGGAAGATGGACATCGAAGAAAAACATTATGGAGTTTGCTTCTAATATGGCAAGACTAGCCATTTGGGCAAGGTACTGCTCATCTAGACTGTTTGACTTTATGTTGTAGAAACTGGACATACAGGACCCACAAAAAGGTGACTGCTGATGCAAGATGGACATTGGTACAGGGTTCCTGCTTCATGGAAGAGGCTGCCAGACAGCCAGACAGCCTACAGGACACAGAGAAAAGTTTCCTGCCTTGTTGAGGAGTCTGGACACACACTATGGCCTATGGGCTGAAGATGGAACTTGACAGAAGAACTTCAGATGACTGACCAGGCAATGAGTTATCTCTGTCATTTCTAGAGTTTATATATTATCCTTCTGTGGTCTTTGAGGGAGTTGAAGACAGGTAGTTATGATTATAGTTTTCCTTAGTTAGGATTAAAGATAAGTTACATATAGGACTTTAGACTCACAAAGATAGGATAGATGATATTTTCTTTAATTCTTACAAAATGTTTATGGACTAAATATTGTTAACTGTGATTCTTATTTGATAACTGTAGTATGTTATATTTTGCTATGTTAAGGTTAAACCCCTTCTTTTACTTTAGACAGAAAAGAGGAGATGATGGGAGATGTTATTCTGTATATATGTTTCTCATACTGGTTAATAAAGCACTGTGGCCAATGAGATAACAAGATAGGCGGGGCTAGGAGACTAGGAGGAGGAAAAAGGAAGTAGTAGGGGTCGAGGTGTAGCCCAGGGAAGAAGCAGGACGCCAGCTATGGCTCCCCGATAAGACGACCACGTGGAAATACTTAGATAAGTAGAAATGGGTTAATAATTAAGACAGAGCTAGCCCATAAACAATAATGGTAATTGGCCAACAGGATTGTATCAAATACAGAGTCTCTGAGTGTTATTTGGGGCATAAGTGGTTGCAGGACAATGGCAGCAGGACAAGGAGGCTGGCGGGAACAACATGCCGTAACATGCACTCAACCTAACAGAAGAGAAAGTTGGAAACAATCTTAAATTTATTGGCACAGATGGCAACTTCCTGAAAATAACATCAATAGCCCAGCCACTAGGATTGACAACTAATAAATGGGAACTTATGAAATTAAAGTTTCTGTAAGGCAGAGATCACCATCATTAGGACAAAATGTCAGTCTAGAGAATGGTAAAATTCTTTATCAGCCTCACATCTGACAGAGGGCTGAATTCCCAAATATATAAAGAATGCAAGAAACTAGCTAACAACAAACCAAATAATCCAACTAAAATTTATGGAAGACATCTAAACAGAGGATTGTCAACAGAAGAATCTCAAATGCTAGTGAAACACTTAAAGAGAGGTTCAACATATTGAGCCATCAGGGAAATCTGAATGGAAAGGACTCTGAGATTCTATCTTACAATTGTTGGAATGACCAAGATGAAAAACACATGGGACAGCTCATGTTGCAGAGGGCATGGATCAACGGAAATACTCCTCCTTTCCTGATGGAAGTGCAAAGTCATGCAGCCACTTTGGAAATCAACATGCTGATTTCTCAGAAAATTGCAAATCATCTACTTGAAGACCCAACTATATCCCTCCTGTGCATATGCCTAAAGGATGCTCAAACATACCACAAAGATACTTACTCAACTATGTTCATAGTAACTTTATTGTAATAGCCAGAACCTGGAAACAACCAAGATGTCCCTCTACTAAGAAATGACTAAAGACAAATTAGTTCATTTACACAAAGGAGCAATACTTAGCTATTAAAACAATTACATCAGGAAATTTGAAGGCAAATAGATGGAATTAGAAAAAAATTCATCCCAAGTGAGGTAACCCACACTCTGATAAACAAACATGGAATGCACTCACTCATAAGTGGATATTAGCTTTAAAATAAAGACTAACTATGGATACAATCCACAGACCCAGAGAGACTAGGTAACAATGTTGTTTCATGGGGGTACACCCTGATCTCCCTGGGAAGGAAAATTGGAAAAGATTTTGTGAGTAGACCAAGATTGGGATGGGAATATGAGCAATTATGTTGGAGTGGGGCATGGAGGGGTGAGTGCTGAGTGGGACTGCTGAGGGTAGCATTTTAGGGTTCAATAGAAGCCTGGTGCAGGGGAATCTCCATAAGTCTACATGGATGATCCCAGCTCCTAGAAGTAGCAAATAAGTATCCTAAACTGGCCTTCTCCTGTGACAAGATTGGTGCCTGTCCCAATTGTCATTGGAGAGGTGTCATCCAGCAACTGTGTTGGCAGGATTAAGAGATGCATACCCAAATCCAAAATTTCAGTTGTGGTAACACATGACTTTAATCCCAGCACTTGGAAGGCAGAGGCAGGATAATCTCTGTGAGTTTGAGGTCAGTCTGGTCTAGGAAGCTAAACAGAGAAACCTTGACTAGAAAAGTGGGTGAGAGAGAGAAAAATAAAGAGAGAGAGGGAAGAATGGGGGGAGATATTAGGAGGATTTTGGGAATCCTGCAAAGGAGGAGAAAAAAGTATAGGAGCCAGAGGAGTCAAGGAAACCACAAGAAGACTCACATAGTTAATTAACCTGGGCTCAAAGGGGCTTGCATAGACTGATCCAACAATTGGGAGCATAAATGGGACTGACCTAGTTACTACATATAAGTTACAGTTGTCATATATGTTATATGGCTTGGTTTAATTTTAGGACTGCTAACAGTGGTAACAGGAGTTGTCTCAGACCCTTTATTGGCTTTTGGAACCCTACCCCCTCATATTGGGTTGCCTTAGTCTTACTACAACTTGATATGCCATGTTTTTTTAATATACTCATGGGAGATCTGCCTTTTCCTGAATACTAACAGAGGAGTGGTTTTGGGAGTGGGAGTGCAGAAGGTGAGGAGAAGAGATTGGGAAGGGAGGATGGAGAGAAGGGTGCTGATAGGATGTAAAATAATATATGAATAAAAAAGGAGGATACTGCAAGCTGAGAACTATATTCACTTGTCTGTGTTTCTGGACTGTAGACACAGTGTGACCAGTGGTTTCAAGTTCATGTCACCATGACTTCTTCACCATCATGACTACTCTCTTGAACTATGAGACAAAATAAACCCTTTCTTAAGTTGATTTTACAACATATTTTGTCACAGCAACAAATAGCTTTAAAAAATATAAGTGGGTTTCCAGAACTGTTCATCTAGTAAAAATTGATCAAAATATACTAACTGCTTTAACAGAAATATAATTGTAAAATTAAATTAGACATTTTTACATATATACATGCATATATGGTACAGTGATAATTATACAGAAATATAATAGTATCAAGAAATCTAATATCTATGTACACACACATACAATATATATATGTGTATACACACACAACACACACACACACACACACACACACACATGCCATTACCCTACCAACTATCACTCCATTTTCCTTTATTTTGTTTTTCTTTTACTTTGTAAATCTTATTCTTTTAATTTGTGAAGGAAGCATGAGTGTTGGAGAATGTCTCAATCTGTGATGTGTTTGCTACTCATAAATGAAGATCTGAGTTCAGATACCCAGCACCCATATTTAAAAATCAATTCTTGTGGGATGTGCCTGTATTTCCAGTGCTTGGAGCCAGGGACAGGAGTGTTCTCTCAGCTTGCTGAGTAGCCAACCTAGCCAATCAATGTGCTCCAGGTGCAGTGAGAGAGGCTAAGCAAAAGTAAAATAGGTGGATAGTGAGTAAGGATGGTATCGACATTGATCTCTAGCCACAAAATACACACTCATGCACCTGTACCTGGGCACACCCGTGTATACCCAAGCATACAAATAAAAACTGGTGGGAGGGTTCTTCAATTATTTTATTTTATTGTCGCTTTGCTTGTCTCTGTCACTAAACAGCCTCATGAAGAAATAAATTTTGTTTTATAATTTACTGTACTTCATCCTCAGAATAGTATTTTGTGAACACATAACCCAAAACATTGTATTCACTTACATGGGATATTGCAACAAACTTCTACCATTTTTTCTGTCTTCAAGAAGGAAAAGGATACTACTATCCAGTTTCTTCAACATTAAATTTTAGTAATGTTACTGAACTCTAGTGGAAGGGGTGGTCATTCATCATCTGTTTTAAGGATGCTGTTGAAATTCTAGTCACCTTATTTTTCTTCTTTATTTTTTTTATTTTCATTATATCATTACCACAATTTCCTCTCACTCCATTACTTTCCTAAATCCACTCCTCCTTTGTTTCTCTTCAGAAAAGAGCAGGCTTTCCAGAGATATCCACTGAACACATCACAAGAAAATATAATAAGCCAAAGTGCAAATTCTCTTATCAATTTTAAATGTTTGGTTATTCTTCTTTAAGTTAATAGTAAACCACAAGACAACATTGCCCTTGACTATTGCCACAAATTGTTTCCCAACATCTGAAAGATGGTTGTAACTACTTGAATTAAAAAATAGTGTAGTTGACATAACCCAGTCACAAAAAGAGGAACATGGTAAGTACTCAATAATATATGGATTTTAGATGTAGAGCAAAGGATCACCAGCCTATAATTCATGCCGCCAGAGAAACTAGGAAACAAGGAGGATTCTCAGAGATTCATATAAGATCCCTCACAAAAGGGGAAAGGGACAAGATCTCCTGAGCATATTGAGAGTTGGGGGGCAGTTAGTGGAGAGGGAACTAGGAGAAAGAGAAGGGGAGGAGAGGAAAGCACGTGGGACTAGGAAGACTGAGTCAGGGGAGGAATAGACAAGAGAAGAGAGAGAGGGGGGGGATAAAAAAGGTAGCCATGATAGGTTTGAAGAGAAAACTGAAAGTAGAGAAATGTCCACAGACCTACAAGACTGACCCCAACTAACAATTTGAGCAACAGTGGAAAGGCTACCATAAATACCCTTCCCTGATAATGAGATTGACAACTAACTTATCCACCATCATAGAGCCCCCATCTAGTAGCTGATGGAAACAGAAGCCGACATCCACAGCTAAACACAGAGCTAAACTGGAATCCAGATGCAGAGAGGGAGGACAAGACCAGGCTACAGAATTACATAGAGACAGATGACCTGAATAAGGAGGAGCTGATGGGCCCCCAGACTGATAACTGGAAAACCAGCATGGGACTGACTCAGACCCCTTGAACCTGGGTCTCAGCTAGAAGGCCTGGGCAGTCTAAGGCCTTGGACAGTGTAACCAGGATGTATCCCCTGGTGCACAAAAAGACTTTAGGAGCACATTCCCCATGGAGGGATATTCCCTTAACCTAGAGATAGGAAAGAAGCCTAGTCCCTACTCTAAATGACTTGACAGATTTAGATTAACCCTTCTGGAAGGCATCATCCTACAGAGTGGATGGTGGTGGTGGGAGGGGATAGTGGTCAGGGGGCATGGGAGGGTGGGTGAGAGGGAAAGAGGGAGGGAGAGGGAACTGGGATCAATATGCAAAATAAAAATAAAAAAATAACAGTGTAGTCAATTAATATGTTCAGATAAATATATATGTGGTAAAATGTATATGTAATTGTGTGTATATGGCTAGAAAATATGCCAAGATGATACTTGGCATATAACAAGATTATATCATCTGTTCGTTTTTTGTTTCCCAGTTTTTTCAATTTTCTACATGGGATATTTGTAACATCATTTAAAAGAACTTCTGTATCAAAATAAATATGTGTTTTATGAAGCAATTTTCCAAAGTGATGTTTCCATAAAGTAGTTGACTTGAAAGAATATAACACTATAAGAAGTGAAAATGCCTGTCAGATCTGGTCCTGCTATTACAAAAGTTATTGGTCATCTGTGGACATGATCTTTCACAATGCCACACAGACTGGGCCTTAGTAACCTCAAATGGACAAAGAAGATATCGAATCCAAGTACATGATTTTGTGAATTGCTTTTAAAAGCTAGTTTTTTTAGTTCAAAGAATTCAGGAAAAGCAAAGAACTTGTTTGAATAACTAATGTACTTTTCTGTATGAGTTCTGGAGACCTCTGACCCATGCTACCAAGATGCTTGGACATTTTTGAACAAAATAATCATTCATTTTATAATTTTGATATAGTATTTAAAATGGTATTATTACTAAGTAAAATGATATATTACTAAGTAAAAAGAAATAAAGTTAACTTAAGATAAAATATATTTCAGTATATAAAACCACTGATGCATGTTTCATAGAAGACATAAGAAACCACAATTCAATTCAATTTCAATTTTCAAGGCTAAATTTAAGGCAAAAAGTTAAAAACTATATATTGAAGGATAGGAAAGTAAGAAGACAAGACAGGAAACTGAAATAAAAATTCCTATGAAGAAGACATCAGTGGGAATATATATATATATATATATATATACATATATATATATATAAACAGATCATGATACTTTGCATATGATAAAAGAATGTGAAATATAACTTTAACTGGAAATTATCATCCATGCAAATTGCAAAATGTCAAAAAAGGAATCAGAGAAACTTAAAATAGAAGCCATTAAGCCTACATAATATATATCAAGTTCCACATGGTCTCTTATCCATGTAATTTTTAAATCTATGTTGTGTATATGATTATTCTTCAATGTTTATGAAGCATCCTAATATGACAAGAAATTCAAGATTTTCTGCTCCCATATATGTCAGAGCACCCCTGATTATAGTGGCAATCTTACACCCTATCAGATTTAATATCCCTGCTTATAACAACTTTTGAAATACTTTCATTTCTCTCCCAGAATAAAAGCTGTAGATAATACACAGTCTCTAACTCATTTGAATTTTTAAAATTCAACACAGTACCTATACCCAAGATTTAACATAAAGAAAAAACAACACTAAATGGTGTTTAGTAATACACCATATATTTCTGTATGTAATTGTAGGAGCATAACGGTGTGCTAAAAATCTCATGGTCTCACTTAATATTGGGAACTATCATCAAGAATAAATTTGAGTATACAGTGTCATGTGTAGAGGTAGTGCAGGAAAGTGAAAGGGCAAAGATAAGAGTGCACACTTGACAAATTGTATTAGGAGAAGTAATAAAAAGTATGTCTATATATTATCAAATATAAAAATCATTTAAATTAAAGTGGAGACAACAGGCCAAAACAAATTGTAGTCTATCCAAATAGAAAATATTAAGAGAACAGTACTCTTGTGGATAAGCTGTACAACCTACATAAAAAATGTCTTGTTGTGCAGACTAGGAGATAATCACTGAATGTGCCTCTGCCACACACTGCAGCACATCTTTCACCTTAGAAGCCCCGCACACAAATTAGCATCAAGCATCGTTATTCTGACTAACTTCAATCCTCTTACAAATTTTCCAAGTAGTCCTGGTGAAAAACACTGACCTAATTAATTGCTATCATCCTCCAATTAAATGTAATTACTTCCATAAGCAAAGGCTTCTGTATACTAGCTTATACTCCACCCCCCCAACACATCCCCAACAGTTCATTTCCCCTGATAGACAGCCCTTCTCATCACAGTGCTTAACTGGATTTGATTCAGTTTTTCAAAGTCTCATTTCCAATTAGGATGGGAACCCCATGAGGAAGGCAACTGGCTGTCTTATTCACTGTGCCATAACTGATGCACCGCACTTGACAGGTCACATATGTTTGATATGCTTTCTCCTGCTAAATTCCAGTACTGTTTACTAGCTCTGTTTTGTTGTTTTTCTTTAAACCAAATTTGGACTACCTGATTAAAATGACTAAAGAATGTGAATGATGAGAAAACTGAATAAACATGAGGTAGGATTTGTTAGCTAAAAAATAAAACATATGCCTAGTAACTTTGTGAAGGAAAGAAGGTAGGTAAGGTACTAAAATATTTACATGTTTTAAAGAGACTTGTTTTCATCTATTTTACATGAGATGGCTCCAGAGATTTAGAATAAAGAGAACAGAGATAAATATTTATATAAAACTTGAAAAGTTTTGAAGAAATTTCCAACAAAATTACTTTTTAAACATTTTTAAAGCCTTATCTAAATTGAAAATTAATAACCAAATTGCATGAGGTAAACCTTCCATCTACCAATTAATTAACTAGGTGGAAGGGACCTGGCTCTAACACATTAATAATTACATTTGTTATTATTAATTAAGCTTCACACTTTATTTAGATTTCTTTCTCGTTCTTTCCTGTTCCAGGATTCCCACCAGAACACCACATTGTGTTTAGTTGTCATGATTCTTGGTCTCCTTTAGACATTTCTCATACTTTGTAATAATTTTGATAGTTGTGAGGAGTGCTGGTATTGTATAAAATGGTTCCTAATTTGATTTAGCTGATGTATTTCCTATGATTACCATATATATATATTTAATTTTAATCTGCAATTGTTTCAATCTGCATACTGGAAACCCTTGCAGTTGGGTCCATGGTCTTTTCATGTGCTTCCATTAAGGTGGCTTTCTGCTGTTGTCTTTTGCTTTAATCTAGTTTTTGTTTGCCTTTTCTGCATTCCTTGCATTCTCCTGTAATAGGTTATTTCAGACTCAGTATTTCTCTTCCTACCTCAGACACTAATTTTTCCAGGAAACTATGGTTTCTATGATTAGTAAATAATTAGAAATCAACATGTTGACATTGAGTCTGATCATTATTGCATGGCATTGTTGTTTATAACACATCTTAACTGGAATCAAGAACATATATGTATTCATAAAAAACATTAATTTACACATTGAGAGACTAATGCTATGTGTATGCACACAAAGCAAAACATGACTTTATCTAAATGCCTCTAGCTGATCCACCACATTTCACTTGAAACTCCTCCACTGCTCATCTACAGTATTTCAGTCCAACACTGAGAAGTCACCATTCAATTTTAATATATATTTTTAGTTTATAATCATTGGCATGTATCCAAAATGTGTCACTCCCAGCTATAAGACATACGCAGAAATAGCTAAATGTTGAAATGAACAATAAATAACCTAATTAATGTCTTTCTTCTGCAATAGTTTTTGGTTTTGGTTTTTTTGAGACAGGGTTTCTCTGTGGCTTTGGACACTGTCCTGGAACTAGCTAGCTCTTGTAGACCAGGCTGGTCTCAAACTCACAGAGATCTGCCTGCTTCTGCCTCCTGAGTGCTAGGATTAAAGGTGTACAACAACGCCACCCAGCTTAATCATTTATTTTAAATCAGTACATTTAATGCAGTTCTCAGTAGTCCTCCATTTATACTAATGTGCTCCAACTTTTCTTGGCAGGCAGGATGTAGAATTAGTCTGTAACTTTCATGTAAAAATGATTATAATCACTATGCATGCTCTTGTTTAAGAAAACAAATTATTGATATTTATTACAATAGATGCATAGATAGCATCTTGACACATCAAGATTTCAATATTTCTCTTACCTTAAAGCATTAGCTTCAGAGCTTGCATATGAACAAGGAAATATAACATCTCTGTGTTCTTCAACCACTTCATCTGTCATCACAATGATATTCCAATTTTGAAGAATAAACCATGGAGCCAATCAATCTCTTTAACAATTGTGTAATCAGTGTTACTGAACAAGTTAAACTCTAAAATGACACCATTGTGTCGCTTGCTTGCCTTGACCCATTGGCCAGAGACTAATCAGAAGCTCTATATTTATTTATTGCATCCTGCTTACCAGACTTCTATGCATATAATACCATCTCCATTGTAGAGACGAGGGAGATAAAGTTCAAAGAGTTGAACAACTGATTTAAAATTGGATAACCCACAAAGTACCCATTCTCTCTGATTCCAAAAGCTGTACATTCTCCAAGGCAGATGTGGTGATTCAAAGAGCATCTTGGGAAATCAGTATCCACACATGCATACTCTATTTCTATTTGCACAAGTAGACAAACTTGGAATATAAAAAAAGAAGGTATTTACTATTTCCTTAATTATGTTTGGGACCCTCCATAATGAATAGGCTTAGGTTTCCCCAAAATATTAATATTTAGCAAATGATTGGCAAAAGTTGGTGACCATCTCAACATGCACATAAATAACTTTTAATTCATAATTAGAAATAGGTCAACTGAAGTAGAGAACTCCAACTTCACCAAGACAAAGTTATTTTACTACTTGTTTATATTCTAAATGTTTTCAATTTCCTCGTATTTTTTTTTATCTTTTGAAAAATGGCTTGTGATTTATCTGGTGCCAGGCAAGTTGTAAAGTATTTAAATAAATTAAAATTATTTATCTTTATGCAATTTGTTTAAATGACCTCATTGTACTAAAATCTTTGAAGGATAAAACGACAACTATAAAACATGAAGTCTTGAAATGAATAAAAACACATTTTAATGTTTTCTTTTATGAATAAAATTCTTGATAAAATATATACTTTAATAAATACTGTATTTTTAAGGAAATAGGGAAGAAATAATAAAACTAAAGGAGATGCAAATGAACAAAGATGATTATTTTTCTTCTGGGCTGCAACAGAAATGTCTCTGTGTGTAGATGCTGTGGCTTGTTGATGTCTATAATTTGTGAGGAAGCCTTTGTTGAATAAAGTTACAGTCTTATATTTTTAACTAAGTTTCCAATTTAAAATGTCTGATCAAAGGTAGAACAAGGAGAATATTTAACATTTAAGATTTGCACAAGTAAGTAAGTGAGGCGCACTAAATACTTATCACATGCAAAGAGACAGACCATAAAGATTCAGTGCCCCAAGGGCACCCAGAGTTATATTCACCTTTTGAAGGTACAGGGTAGCAGCAAAATCTAAAGTAGTCATGACAGACACAGCCTTAAAGAAAATATCTTGCTAAATGGCATAAAAGAAGATAATGGTGTCAAACAGGAGAAAATAAAAAATTTCAGATATAATGATCATAATCAAGTCATACTAACATTAACCTGCTTCTTGTTTGGAATAAGCTCATTGTCCATAAGCAATGAGATGCTTTGATGTTTTTATTTGCTATTTACATAAATGTTTTTATAGTTGAGCATAACCCAGAATATGTTGTCCAGTTTTATTTTCCGCAATGACAGAAATGTGTGTGCTGGCTGAAAAGTTGGTAACTAGCCCCATGACACTGCTTAATCTATCAAACACAGCTACTGTAGCAATAGAATTGATTTTGAAATAACCTAAATTTAAGTAGTAACATCAGGCTGCTGATTACCACATTATATAATGCTAGTTTGTTAAACAGCTGTTGTTTTATTTTTTACAGAGAAAATATTTTCTACTTACATTTCATTTATAAGAACCTTGTATTTATGATAATATAGATGCGTATAAATAACTTAAGCTTACCAGATTCATGATTTCTGCCATTATTGAATAAATATTGTATTTATTGGACATCCATTATGGAAAGTGTTTACTGGGTATCCAGGTCCTTCAGTTAAAGGGGTAAAAATAGTTACAAGATTAAAGTATCCTTAACCAAGGAGTAAGCTATGTTTATAAAAGTGTACACATGTGTATGTATGCATATAAAATAACAACAATAGAAAACAGGACATGAATTTGAGAATTGGAAATATTGGAGTTGTTGTATAGAGCAAAGTGTAGGGAAAATGATATATTCTATTTTAATTAAGAATGTATTTCAGTATGGTAGTGGTGGCATATGCCTTTAATCTTAGCACTCAGGAGGGAAAGGCAGGACGATCTTTGTGAATTCATGGCCAGTCTGGTCTACAGAGCTAATTTTAGGACAGCTAAAGCTAACAGAGGACCCCTGTTTCAAAAAAATTTTTTTAAATTTTTATGAAGTTAATACTGAATAGATTTTAAAAAAAATGTATTCAACAACAACAACAATAAACCTCTGGCAAAGACATGAGGAAAGTAGAACAATGATAAATGAGAATGTAAACTGATGTAATTACTGTGGAAATCAATATGACAGGTACTCAAAA
Organism: Cricetiscus sungorus; assembly: GCA_030556225.1. Taxonomy (NCBI): domain Eukaryota; kingdom Metazoa; phylum Chordata; class Mammalia; order Rodentia; family Cricetidae; genus Cricetiscus; species Cricetiscus sungorus. The sequence goes on from JANBXA010000600.1 coordinate 40,471,111, forward strand.
GCAAAGTTATATCTATCTATGATCCAGCTGCACTTCTTCTGGGAATATAACCTATGAAATCCCAGTCAGCCTATAACAGAAATATGTGCACAACCGTATTTCTTATATTTTTTTGTTGTGAGCCTAACCTTTAATGGCTAAGATTTCCTCCAGCCTGAACACCCATATTTCAAAAAAATTAAATTGCATTTATTTGTTTGTGTGAGAGATGTATGTGATGACATAAATGTGGGTTGTGCACAGGTGTATTGGAAGCCCTAAGTGTTACAGCAGTTGAAAACCCACCAGAGTAGTGTTTCCAGGAAAGGCTTGCAGGACAATCGACTCTAGAAACTGTTACTTGTATTTGCTAAAATACATTGGTTTTTTTCCCCAATACCTGTGTTGTAGTGTGCAATCTCATGTGATATGTATATGTAATCTCATAATTATATCCAAATCTTATGGGTACATATATCTGTGGATAGTCAGGAAGCTGAATATTTATTGTATAATTTAATATATATAAAATACACTAGGGCATGCTTCATAACTAGATCTATTGTCCCATGAAGACTGCAGATACTTAAAAATCAGCTTTGTTCCTTTTGCTCAGACAAACTGCAAAATATTAGCTCACTTTTACCTCAGAGCAAGTTCAAACCAGACTAAAGGCTTTTTGTAAATAGATCACAAGTTTAAAACTATTCAGCTATGCACAAGGTGAGAGTCACAGATGCCTAACCAAGGTTACTACACAAAGCATCATAAGAAAAGCATGACAATTCTTTGACTGCCAAGTGTAGCTGACAAAAGACCTGTGTTGAAAAGTTTGTCACTTGGCACTGTGCCACTGGTTTGATCACAGTCTTCCTCCTGAAACCGTAAAACCCTGTGTTACCATGGCAATGGCTAAGCTCCTTGATGCTTACCCTAGGAATGTGCTTTTGACCAATGAAAAGTGACTCTTGTATATTTTTCCTTGTTGCAAGCCCCAAGTGAAGAAGAGTGTTTCAGAATAGAGTAAAAATGAGTAGGAATTAGAATTAGAACAGTACAGCTAGAATACAGGCAGAAGAATGAAGATACCTGTTAGGAACAGCAAGGTATGAAACAGTTCCTTTATCTTCAGATATCCTAAGTTATGTTTGATTCATGTAGCATCTGATCTGAACCCTGAAAAGAAGCTTGGGGCTTGACCCCAAAAGCCCTTATTACCGATGGATGTCAGATGATTACTTCATGGAGTTAATTATCATCTTCCATCTTTTTGTGGGTTCCAGGGATCAAACAAGTCATTAGACTTGTGAAACATACGCTTTTTCCACCAAGCTTTCTCAATGATCTACCTTCAAGCTCACTGTTCATAATAGCCATAATATATAGAAACAACCTATAGGCACATCAGCAGATGGCTATTAAACATTCATAAAAATTAATAAAAGAAACTATGGTTCATACTCAGAAGAAATTTATGTCTTCAGGAAGAATGGAAGTATGATATTTGCATGAGAATATAAGGAAGCGAAGATCATTATGTTAAGCAAAATAAGTGAGACTCAGAGAAACATAATTCCTGTTTTTCTCTAATATATAAAATCTAAATTTAATTCTTAAAAATATATAGGACAAAGTAGAAGGGAGAGAACTATGAGAATGTATGGTGATTCTGTGGTGGCATGAAGTAGGGGATATTCTATTCAATACTAGCAGAATACTGATGAAAATAAAATGTTTAGAAGTTATTATTTGTATAGCCTTTGTCCTTATAAATGTTACGGTTTCAAAAAAATTACTTCAACAAGCAGAAAATTATCTTTTCCATATGTAGTGATCTTTTTCTATATGTAGGCTGACATGACAAAGACCAAAGGGGAGGGGGAACCAAACAGACATAACAGGCTGTATTTATTTATTTAGAAATATGTACATGAATGTAATGAAACAACAACAAAAAAGGCCATGAATCTGAGTAGACCAAGGAGGGTTGTAGCAGGAATAATATGAATCCAGAGATAGAAATTGAAGCTCAAGCTCAAGATAAGAAAACCAAGCAGCCAGCTACTACCTCAGACTGAAATGACTACCTGAACCTCAATGTGGCTGGAGACTAATTGCCTGGTCAGAGACCCTGCTAGGATTAAAGCCATGCACAACCACCACCCAGCTTCTATGGCTACCTAGTATGGCTGCTAGGATTAATGGTGTGTGTCACCACTGCCTCATCTCTATGGCTCTGGCTAGTTTTGCATTCTGTTCTCCATGGAATTTAATTAGGTCATAAACAATATATTACCACAGAGGGGTTTGTAGGAGTGTTTTCAGGAAGGATATCAGAGAAAATGATCTAATTATATTATAATCTCAAAATAAATAAAAAAGCCACACAGTGATTCTACCTCTATCTCATCATCAAGAAGTTCACAGAAATCCTCCTGGACAAACATTATTTTGTGAAATACATATATAAAAGTTGAAAGAAGGTCCTAAAGTAGGCAGTAGCAATAGGGCATTTGAGGTCCTGCCAAAGCTGCAACCCAGTGGATTATATAAAGTTACCACTGTGAATAGAACCTGTCCTATGAAACAGATATTAAGAAGGAATTACTCCGTCTGTCACTTTGATGAAAAATATAGACTTGGCTGTGAATTCTAACCATATTTATACATTTATGACTGCTGGAAAGTATTTCTGATCCAAAGTTTACTGATTTGAAGAATAACTTGTTCCAGAAATCCTACTTAAGAGATTCTAGCATCAGGAGCTGCCAAATATAAATTTAGGATACAGCATTCACAGTTGCACAACACAAATATGCTAACCAATATAGTGACAACTTAATGTCAATAAAACACTGTACTTCTCTTTAAATAGCATATATTTATTGCTATAGAAGCCGGTTCATATATTTATGTTAGACAATTAATATAGGTTATTTTTGTGGAATATTATTTTAACTATGTAAAATGTGTTACATGGTTACCTGGTTTCTCTAATAAAGAGCTGAATGGCCATTCACTAGGCAGAAAAAGAATAGGTGAGGCTCACAGGCAGAGAGAAAAAGTAGGAGGAGAAATCTAAGCTCAAGGCAAACACGTAGAGAAAATAAATGAGGTGACATGACCAGGGAAAGCCAGGCAGCCATGAGCCAGCCAGACACAGAAGTAGAGTAAGTTAGGTGTGCACAAAGGAAGAAAGAAAGGAAGGAAGGAAAGAAGAGAGGGAATGAAGGCAGACCTGGGGGAAAAGATAGATAGAAAAGAAGCAGGTTAATTTAAGTTAAAATAGCTAGCCAGCAATGATCCTAATCTTGGATAAGCATTCATAACTGATATTAGGTCTCCATGTCATGATTCAGGAGCTAGCTGGTGGCCCAAAAGAAAAGGCATGGTATAGGCCATATAAGATAAAGAACTCCAAAATATAGTCATCAAGTGAACACCTGCAATTATTATTAAAAAAAATGGGACTTGGGGTGAATTTTATTTGTTGCATTATTTAAAATTTTATAATAAGTGTAATTATGTTGTTAGAAAACTATAACACTTTGTAGCATATTAGAAATTCTGAAACATCCTTTTTGATTGGTTTATACAGGCTTCTTCTAGTGTGTGTATATGTATGTGTGTGTAAAGAGACAGAAGGAGGAAGGGAGGGAGTTGGAAGGGGAGGGATGTATTTAAATCAGTGGCAGACTATACAAACTATGGGTCCTTGTTCAGTTCAACACCTTCAGTACAAGCTAGAAAACTAGCATCAGAAAAGAGTTATGGTTCATGCTCTTCAAAGTCATGCTCTTCTTTACTCAGATTATGGTTTCTCTATTGATTCTCCACCATGTCATAATACACACTTAGGAGGCAAGGGCACATTCTCAACTTATGGTTATTTTCCAAATGGCTACTTCACATCTAGATTTGGTGAAACATTGTGTTCAACGTTGTATGTAAAACCTATTTCTCAGTCACCTCACTTCTTCAGGTTCTTCAACAAAAATTTTAACACCATTATGTCCATCATCACTGACTCATATCCCACATACAATTAACCATGCAATACATCTGTTTCTGATGTTAGAATACAACCAGTACTTAAACAATGAGTGGTTCTCAGAGTCTTCCCAGGCTGCCAATATCCGCACAACTTCGAAATTTGTTGGAAGCATACATTCTTAGGATAGCTCAGATTGTTTGATTCAAAAGTGAAGATAAAGATCAGTAATCAGGACCCTGAGTTCCTGTGGGCTGGATCCTTGACCCCCATTGCAGGACCTCTACTACAGAGGCCCTACTCAGGTGGAGAGTACCAGCTAGACCTGCCTATCAGTGCAGAAACATCCTGAGTATCAGCCCAGCCTTTGTCCCTGTCACCAGGCCTAGGCTACAGGAGAGTTTGGGTCTAATCCCACTGGGGCAGCATATTCTCCCCTACCCCCTCCCTGGGAAATCCCTGGGTGGGTCCTGGATCTCCCTGCTCCTGTTTACTGTCCCCACAGAGAGTGCTCTTGGAGCTCCGATATACCTTCACCCACCATCACTGAGAGCCTGCACTCCCCCTACCCTCTTCCCTACCATGCCCACTGTCCCACAGCTCTGGTTGAGCACTGACCCAAAGGATGGAGCCAACAATCCAACCATGTGCAGGGAAATTCCTGGAGCCCATCTGAGCACAATAGACTGGCCTATCCACGTGGGACCGCCCGGAATTTCCACCTGCCTTGTCTTTGACCCCCACCACCGGACTTCTACTGGAGTTCTGGGCCCCTCCCACAGATCTGCCTATCTCTGCAGGTCAACCCTGAGGTTCTGCTGGCTGAATCCTTGACCCCCATGGAGGACCTCTGCTAAAGAGGTCCTACTCAGCAGGAGAGTACCAGCTACACCCGCCTATGGGTGCAGAAACATCCTGAGTATCAGCCCAGCCTTTGTCCCCCAACACCAGCTCTTGGCTAGAGGCCCTGGCTAGAGCTAGACCCAACTATCCCTGAGGAAACATCCTGAAGGCTAGCCTCTGCCAAAGAGGCCTCAGCTCTCCTCTGCTGGAGCCTGATCTTTGACCCCCATCTTTGGGCCCCTACCTACAGAGAAACCTGCTAGAGAGCTTGGACCACCCAGAACTATAGACATGGAACCTCTGACCCACCTAAATCCACAGAGAGAGGTAGAAACCCCACCAACACCTACTGGAAGAAGCTATGGGAAGATGGCAATAAAAGAAAACACCGAACATCAGAAAGACCACCATAACACCACCGGAAACTAGGGAATCTTCACCAACTAGACCAGAACACAACAAAGCAAATGAATCAGAAGAGAACGATCTAAAAATTATCATCATAAAAATGATAGAGGCCCTCAAAGAAGATGTGAGAAAATCCCTTAAAGAAGTGGAAGATGAAACAAACAAAATATTGGAAGAAATGAATAAAATTCTTAAAGAATGTACAGAAAGCCAAGAAAAAAAAAAAACAATTAAACAGGTTCAAGACTTGAAAACAGAAATGGAGACAAGAAAGAAAATACAAACCGAAGGAATGTTGGAAATAGAAAAACTGGGCAAATGATCAGGAACTGCAGATGCAAGCATAACCAACAGAATTCAAGAGATGGAAGAGAGAATCTCGGGTGCTGAAGATAAACTAGAGGAAATAGATTCATCGACCAAAGAAAATCGTAAATCCAACAAATCCTTAACACAAAACATCCAGGAAATGTGGGACACTGTGAAAAGGCCAAACCTAAGAATAATAGGCATAGAGGAAGGTGAGGAAGCCCAGATCAAAGGGGCCGAAAACATATTCAACAAAATCATCGAGGAAAACTTTTCCAATCTGAAGAAGGACGTGCCCATAAAAGTACAAGAAGCATACCAAACACCAAATAGACTGGACCAAAGAAAAAAGACCTCTTGACACAAAATACTCAAAACACCTAACATACAGAATAAAGAAAGAATATTAAGAGCAGCAAAGGAAAGAGGCCAGGTCTCATATAAAGGCAGAACTACCAAAATTACACCTGAATTCTCCATGGAAACTCTCAAGGCCAGAAGGTGCTGGATAGATGTTCTACAAGTACTAAGAGTCCACGGATGCCAGCCCAGGCTTCTATAACCAGCAAAACTCTCAAACACTATAGATGGAAAAATCAAGACATTTAATGACAAAGCCAGATAGTCACAATATGTACCTACAAAGCCAGTCCTACAGAAAGTTCTGGAAGAAAAACTCCAACCCAAGGAAGTTAACTATGCTCACAAAGACATAGGCAACAGATAATCCCACTTCACCAGAAAACAAAAGTAAAGAAGGACAAATAAATTCACAATACCACAGCCGAAAGCAAATCTAAAACAAACAAACATTAACAATCAATGGTCCTTACTCTCCCTCAACATTAATGGTATAAACCCGCCTATAAAAAGACACAGGCTAACAGACTGGATAAGAAGACAGAATTCATCCTTCTTCTGCATACAAGAAACACACCTAAGCTACAAAGATAGACATTACCTCAGGGTAAAGGGCTGGGAAAAGATCTTCCAATCAAATGGACCCAAGAAGCAAGCAGGTATGGCTATCCTAATATCTAACAAGTTAGACTTCAAACCAAAATTAATCAAAAGAGATGAAGATGGTCATTTCATATTCATCACAGGAGAAATCCATCAACAAAAAGTCTCGATTCTGAACATCTATGCCCCACATACAAAGGCACCCACAGTAGTAAAAGAAACGCTACTAAAACTCAAAGCTCACATAAAACCTCACACACTTATAGTCAGAGACTTCAACACACCACTCTCACCACTAGACAAGACTACCAATTAGAAACTCAACAAAGAAACAAAAGAACTAATGGAAGTTATGTTTCAACTGGATTTAACAGACATCCATAGAACATTACATCCAAACACAAAAGAATATACCTTCTTCTCTGCTCCACATGGAACCTACTCTAAAATCGACCACATACTAGGTGGAATAACAAACCTCAGCAGATACAAAAGAATTGGAATAGTCCCCTGTATCTTATCAGACCACCATGCTTTAAAATTGTAATTCAACAACAACACAAATTGCAGAAACCCTACAAACTCATGGAAACTGAACAATGTGCAATTGCACCACACCTGGGTCAAAGAAGAAATAAAGAAATTAAAGACTTCCTAAAATTCAATGAGAATGAGGACACACCATATCCGAACTTATGGGACACCTTGAAAGCAGTGTTAGGAGGGAATTTCATTGCACTGAGTGCCCATATGAAGAAAACAGAGGATAGTCACATTAGAGAATCAACAGTGCAACTGAGAGCCTTAGAACAAAAAGAAGCAAATTTACCCCAGAGGAGTAGACGCCAAGAAATAATCAATTTGAGGGTTGAAATCAATAAATCAATAAAACAAGGAAAACAACAACACAAAATATCAATGCAACAAAGAGTTGGTTTTTCAAGAAAATGAACAAGATAGACAAACCTTTATCCAAACTAACAAAAAAGCAGAGAGAGTTCATGCAAATTAACAAAATCATGAATGAAAAGGGGAACGTAACAACAGACACAGAAAAAATCCAGACAACTTTCAGGTCATACTTTGAAAACCTGTACTCTACAAAATTTGAAAATTCAAAGGAAATGGACAAATTTCTGGATAACTATCACTTACCAAAATTAAACCAAGAACAGACAAACAACTTAAATAGACATATAATCCCCAATGAAATCGAAACATTCATCGAAAGCCTTCCAACCAAAAAAAAGCCCAAGGACAGATGACTTCAGAGCAGAATTCTACCAGAAATTCAAGGAAGAGCTAATTCCAATACTTCTCAAATTGTTCCACATAATAGTGACAGAAGGAACATTACCAAACTCTTTCTACAAGACCACAATCACCTTGGTACCCAAGCCTCACAAAGATACAACTAAGAAAGAAAACTACAGACCAATGTCCCTGATAAACATTGATGGAAAAAATACTCAAAAAAAGTACTGGCAAACCGAATCCAAGAATACATCAGAGAAATCATCCACCATGACCAAGTAGGCTTCATCCCTGGGTTGCAGGGATAGTTTAACATATGAAAATCTATCAACGTGATCCACCATATTAACAAACTGAAAAAGAAAAAAAAACATGATCATCTTGCTAGACGCTGAAAAAGCCTTTGACAAAATTCAACACCCTTTCATGATAAAGGTCTTGGAGAGATCAGGGAAAACAGGAACATACCTAAACATAATAAAAGCAATATACAGTAAACCAACAGCCAACATCAACCTGAATGGAGAGAAGCTTTAAGGCAATTCCTCTAAAATCAGGAACAAGAGAAAGCTGCTCTCTCTCTCTCTCTCTCTCTCTCTCTCTATATATATATATATATATATATATATATATATATCTTCAATATTGTACTTGAAGTTCTAGCTAAAGCTATAAGACAACAAAAGGAGATCAAGGGGATCCAAATTGGAAAGGAAGAAGTCAAACTGTCTCTATTTGCAGAAGATAAGATAGTTTACATAAGTGACCCAATAAACTCTACCAGGAAACTCCTACAGCTGATAAACCCCTTCAACAAACTAGCAGGATACAAGATAAACTCAAAAAAAAAAATCAATAGCCCTTTTTTATTCAGACAACAAAAAGGCTGAGAAAGAAATCAGAGAAAGATCACTTTTTACAATAGCCACAAACAACATAAAATAGCTCAGGGTAACACTTACCTACATGTGAGAGATCTATACAATAAAAACTTTGTGTCTTTAAAGAAAGAAATTTAAAAAGATACCAGAAAATAGAAAGATCTCCCAAGCTCTTGGATTGGAAAGATAAATATAGTAAAAATGGCAATCTTGCCAAAAGCAATCTACTGATTCAATGCAATCCCCGTTAAAATCCCAGCACAATTCTTCATTGACCTTGAAAGGATAATAATCAACTTTGTATGAAAAAACAAAAGACCCAGGATAGCCAAAACAACCCTGTACAATAAAAGAACTTCAGGAGGCATCACCATCCCTGACTTTAAGCTCTACTACAGAGCTATAGTTCTGAAAACAGCCTGGTATTGGCACAAAAATAGACAGGTAGATCAATGGAATAAAATCAAAAATCACGATATTAATCCATACATCTATGAAGACCTGATTTTCGACAAAACAGCTAAAAAAATACAATGGGGGGAAGAAAGCATCTTCAACAAGTGGTGCTGGCACATCTGGATGATGGTATGTAGAAGAATGCAGATAGACCCATGACTATTGCCATGCACAAAACTCAAGTCCAAATGGATCAAAGACCTCAACATAAATCCAACCACACTGAACCTCTTAGAAAAGAAAGTAGGAGGTACCCTTGAACAAATTGGTATAGGAGACCGCTTCCTGAACATAACTCCAGTAGCACAGACACTGAGATCCACAATTAATATGTGGGACTTCCCACTTATTAATTAAAGTTAGAAGCTTCTGTAAGGCAAAGCACACAGTTGAAAAGACCAAACAGCAGCCCACAGACTTGGAAAAAAATTTTACCAATCCTACATCTGACAAAGGGCTGATCTCAAAAATATACAAAGAACACAAGAAACTAGTCAACAAAACACCAAATAGCCCTATTAAAAAATGGGGTATAGAATTGAAGAAAGAATTCTCAATAGAGGAAATCAAAGAGGCTGAAAGACAATTAAGAAAATGTTCGACATCCTTAGCTATCAGGAAAATGCAAATGAAAACAACTTTGATATACCATCTTACTCCTGCCAGAATGGCTAAAATTAGAAACACCAATGACAACTTAATGACAATGTTGGAGAGGATGTGGAAAAAGTGGAACACTCCTTCACTGCTGGTGTGAGTGCAAACTCATACAGCAATTTTGGAGATCAGTATGGCAATTCCTCAGGACAATGGGAATTAGCTTACTACAGGACCCAGCAATTCCAGTCTTAGGTATATACCCAAATGACCCACATCCATGCAACAAAAAATGTGCTCAACTATGTTTATAGCAGCATTATCTGTAATAGCAAGGACATGGAAGCAACCTAGATGCCCCTCAACTGAAGAATGGATAAAGAAGATGTGGTACATCTACACAATGGAATACTACTCTGCAGAAAAAATTAATGGAATCTTGAAACAAAAAGAGGAACAAGTCCTCCAGAGCACATGGGAAATGGGGGGGGCAGTAAATGGAGAGAGAACTAAGAGAAAGAGAAGGGGAGTAGAGGAAAACACATGTGAACAGATAGATTGAGTCAGGTTGAAAGAGAGAGAAGGGGGACATAAAAGAGGTAGCCATTATTGGTTTGAAGAGAAAACTGAACCTATAGAAAGTTCTAGAGAACCACAAGACTGACTCCAACTAATAATTTGAGAAACCATGAAAAGGCAACCATAAATGCTCTTCCCTGATAGTGAGATCATCAACTAAATTATGTACCATCATGGAGCCCTCATCTAATACCTGTTGGAAACAGAAGCAAACACTCATAACCAAACACTGAGTCGAACTAGAAACCAGAAGCAAAGACAGGAGACAAGACCAGGTTGCAGAAACACACAAAGACAGCTGACCTAAACAAGGAGGAGCTAATGGCCCCTGCCAGACTGAATCCAGCATGGGACTTATTCACACTCCCTGAATATGGATCTCAGCTACAAGAACTGAGCAGTCTGAGAGACCTCAGACAGTAGAAACAGGATCTATTCCTGGTTGCACAAAAGGACCTTGTGGACACATCCCCCATGGAGGGATACCCCCTTAACCTAGAGACAGGAGAGTAGTCCTAGTCCCTACTTCAAATGACTTGACAGATTTACATGACCCAACCTGGATAGCATCGCCCTACAAGGGGCATGGGGATGGGGGGATGGGAAGGGGAGTTTGGCCAGGGTGCATGTCACAGGGGAAAGAGGGTACAAGGGAGAGGGGAGGGAGGGAGGAAGGGTTGGGGGAGGAAGGGTTGGGGGAGGAAGGGAGAGGAAACTGTGATCCACATGTAAATTTTTTAAATTATATTATTAATAAAAAAGAAAAATGCTGCTAGATTAATTCAATATATATTTTATATATATAATATATAATATATATGTATGTATTTTAAATGCTTTGACTTCAAAATTTAAGCCTAAGGACAAGTTATTGGGGAAAAGGATTCTAATTTTGTTTCCACAGAAAATAAAAAGCTGTGGATTCCTTCCAGACTAATGTGGTTTGATCGAGCAAGACCCCCTGAAGCAAAGTCAATGGGACAATGCTGCCTTGCAGACCAGTACAGCCAGGATTTCTGCATCTTCTTAGGATTCTCCATGACAGCGCCCACTACCAGCAGGAAGCTGTATGAAAAGAATGACACCCAAATTCCCAAATATTGTTTATAAATTTTTGTTTTCATTTAAAAAAACAGGCATGTATAATTATGTCCAGCATAAAATAAATAAATGTTTAAAAATAAAAGATCAGTAGTCACTGATTTAGTAGTCTTTGAGCTGATTCTAAAAGTGAGGTTCTAGTATTTGCTTGGATCTAGTCACTGCCCATTATTGACTTTAATCCAGAATGCAAAAGTCACTAGTGCATCACTTCTGTTCCAGCACAGCCTTCTCCTATACATCATCTTTTACACAACTTGTATGTGTTTGACAGTCGGTTTATGTGCCTCGTCCCCAATTCTTCTGAAACATCAAATATCCATTTGGTGAAAAACGAATTTCTTAAAATGGCTCCTAAGGTACCTATATTTTGAATGGCTCTCTTATCTGGCCTTTATTTGATTTCAGTCTCTGTTCAATGATCATGTAGAAAAGTCTTCCTTTGTCAACTGTTGTGAGATATTTGTACACTCTGTGAGGATATATTGCTATGATTGTTGTAATAAAGATATGAGTTGTAAATATCTATGCAAGAGAGAATAGGCAGGAATTCCAGGGAGAGAGAGGATTCTGGGGAGAAAAGTGGTGGATTCACAAGTGAGTAGGACACTTAGTATGGATATGCATTAACAAACAATGTGGCAGGTTGTAGGTTTAGAAATATGGGTTAAAAGTTATAAGAGATAATTGAGAAAAGGTAAACCAAGGCCAAGCTTTCATAATTAATAATAAGTCTCCATGGTAATATTTACAGGCTGATGGTGCCAATAGTACTACTACAGTTCATCTAGAATAGAATACTGCCTTCTGTAAGTACTCAGACATTTTTAATTTTTTTCATATGATTTTTCATCATTTGACATATAACACATTCACAATTGTGCCAACAGACATTTGAAATTAGAGTCAAACAAAACTACTGATATTCACAGTACATATTTAATGTTGATGTAGATGTAACTCATATATGAGAGAGATCCTCCAAGTGACTTTTTGCTACATAGCCAAAAGATTTCTAGGAGCAAAATCAAAGAGTATCAATTATTAAATACGCAGAAATTGAGAATAGAACAAGCTATAAAGACATTTTCCTGAATGATCCACACGTGTAGGCCCTTACAAATATAGATTTTAGTCAACTGTTCTTAATTCTGTGTTAAAGTAAATAACCCAATAAAAATATGGTAAAATTGAAAATAACTGAATATATTTTAAGTTAGTGGATAATGCAAGAAAGTTATAGTAACTACATCATCCACTAATCAATACTACACTATTAAACCTCATAACTAGTAAAATGTTCAAGAATTATTAAAATCAGAGAATGTATTTTTGAATGTATAACATTGACAACAACATGAGTGGTGCACCCATATCTGCAAAAGTCATGAAGTCAGCAAAGCTGCCTGACAAAGATCCATCAAATTTGAGCCACATGATGGACTCCGCACCAATTTTGGCTTTGAACACTGCATTCTCCTTGCTTGGAAGGCTGTTAATACTTGTACATCTTGGGAATATTGTATTAATGAGAAATTTATTATGAATCAGTTATGCCTTCTCCCAGGAGTACTGCTTCTAAGCTCACCAGCAAAGTCCTGAACATACTTCTTTTAGGGAAATGTCATCTACTTCAAGTTCTTCCTTATGCCTTGGAGATTGTGACCCATATAAAGAAGCTGAAGAGCTCTTCATGAGGCTCTGAAATATTCTTAAAACATCTGCCCCTGTACTTACTTAGGAAGAAGAAAATCAGGACAGAGTAAAAGCCTCTTACTACTGTGCATTCAGGAGATCATGTGGCATGTAGAGCAACAAAGTTAGATTAGCTGGAGTTACCTCTGTCCTACTCAGGGGCTTATATCGACAGACAAGGAATGATCTGAAAAGTTGATGAAAGAATGGCATATCAGGACCTCCTTTCTTACAAGTTTTAACTCAAGCAGAGCCACTGTGGTGTCATATAACCAAGGGACAAAAGAATATCAAGATTAGATATATAAATTAATTCTATAAAGATATGAAATGTAAGCATTGTGTTATTGCAGAAAATAAATAATAATTGCGGCAGCTTTGACCTGAGGACTTTTATTGGTCCTATTGGCACTTTGATCACTAGGAGTTAAAAATACACTGTTATGGATTTAGCAATCTGTCTAAGCTTGCTTCCATATTTTCTATCTAGTATCCTTGAGACTCCAAGAGCTGCCTAGACGTTGGCTTATGGAGTTGATGAGTAAAAGTAATTGCAAAAGATAATTCTGTTCTGTCGTGTTTATCAATGATGACTAAAGGATACACAGAAGGCAGCATAACAAGTGTCCGAGAATAGAAATGATAGATCTGTTTTTAAACAACATGAATCTATCCACACTTACTGAATTCTGTACAAATAAAGAAGCTAATCAGTCTGAATTCAAAATAGCTTGGCTCAATCCTTCCCTCACTGACTCATTATCTCCCTCTGGAATAAAAACAATTCCATTATTTTATGTAACATGATTAAGTAGCATATTTAAATATGCAGAATATTCTGTATAGTGGATCCAAATATTCTTAAATACTATGATTTTAAAAGAATAGATACTAAGCTTTGCTTAAAAGACCACACTGTGATGTAAATGGCTCGATCTAAGCCAATTTAAGTATTTTGTAACACTTGATTTTCTTCCATTAGAATAGAAGTTGATAGTGAATTGTTAAATATATCTTAAAGTGGTATCAAATATTTCAATAGAATATGAAATTTTGTAAAAACTGGAATGAAACAAAAGACTGAATACAATCTAACATTCATATCTTAAGAAAGATTTGCTCTTCCTACTTTCAAGGAAGACAGGTACCTTTAAGGACTCCAGCATTTGATGCAAACCCAATGTCTTTGCTGAGTCATATCTCCTTATGATTATGGTTTCATATTTTGTTCTCAAAGTTGTGCTGTCTGACAATGCTTTTTGGTCATCTACACAACCTTTTTTTAAAGAAAAAAACAGAATCAAAAGAGGGGTAAAAGATTAAATCAGTGGATATGGGATATGATCTCATATGGCTTGAGTGATCTATAATTTAATGATACACAAATTATTTAATTTTAGACCACTATGAATGATGCTGCCATGTGTAGCGTGTATGTTTCCGCCAGCCCTCCAGTCTGGGCCCACAGCCGCGCCAGCCCCAAGTAACACTCAGAGACTCTGTATTTGATACAATCCTGTTGGCCAATTACCATTATTGTTTATGGGCTAGCGCTGTCTTAATTATTAACCCATTTCTACTTATCTAAGTATTTCCACGTGGTCGTCTTATCGGGGAGCCGCGGCTGGAGTCTTCCTTCCTCCCAGGGCTACATCTCGACCCCTCTTTCCCACTTCCGCTTTCCTCCTTGTCTCCTAGCCCCGCCTATCTTGCTATCTCATTGGCCACAGAGCTTTATTAACCAGTATGAGAAACATATATACAGAATAACATCTCCCATCAGCCATGAACATTTATTCATATAGTTTTGTGTGGAGTTCACCTCTGTATTTCTCTTAAGACATTAACAGTTTTCCAGAGTGTCTATACATTTTCAATTCCACCTGCAATGTGTGATGATTCCCATTTACCCACAAACTTGTTATTATCTGCGTTTTTATTGTACTGATCTTAGAGGGTATATATCATTGAGGTTTTGATTTGCAATTTCACGAATGATTAATGGGGATCACCTTGTCATATACTTGAGTGATCTTTGACATTATATCTATCCAAATTCATTGCCAATTTTGTTGAATTTTTATGTAGTTATTATGCTATATGAGTTATTTATAGTCTGTTAAAAAGTCTTTTGTTTAATACATAATTGTAAATATTTCCTCTCATTTAAAAGAATGCTTGATCCAACAACAAAACAAAGTAACTACCTGCAAAAGTATAACCTGGAGAGTAAGACAGTTTGTGTTAGTTACATGAATATAATCCAGGGATTAAAGACTAGAACACAAGTGCCTCAAAAGCAGCAGCATTACAAAAAGGCCCAGTATAACCTAGGTGACTACCCTAAAAGTCTGTATCCTTTGAGCTCTCTGTACACCTTGCAAACAGGTAGGGAAGTCTCTTTTTCAAGAATCTCAGCTGATCATTATGTTCCCTAGCAGTTGATCTCTTCTATAACTTAGGGGAGGAGTCTCATGAATCTTTCGACTTCCACATTTCCTTCACCAATGACAGTTTCTTACCCCCTCACAAGTCTCCCTCGCCACTTCACAAAGAATGTTTCAACTCAGAGAAAATTGCTACACAACTTTAATGCTTAATCTAATGTCAACTTGACACGGCTACAGTTATATGAAAGAGGGCAGCCTTAACTGAGAAAATGCTTTCATAAGATCCAGGTGTAAGGTATTTTCTTCATTAGTGCTTGATGAGGGAGAGTCTACCCATTTTTGTTGGTTCTATCTCTAGTCTGGAAGTCTAGCGAACTGTTAAAAAAGCAGCTGAAGAAGCCCTGGGGAGTAAGCCAATAAGCAGCAAACCTCCATGGCCTCTGCATCAGCTTCTACCTTCAGGTTCCTGGAGCCTGTTGGAATTTCTGTTCTAACTTTCTTCTAGTTAATAATTCTCCATTACTTATATAGTCTTGGCACATTTGTTGAAATTGATTTACCATGAGGATACAGTTTCAGCAGTGGATGCATCATCTATATCAACTTCACACCAACCAATACTGAGGCCCATCTTTGAAGGTAAGGCAGAAAAAAAAATGTAGATCAGGAGGATGGAAGAAGAGCCATGAAATTCTAGACATCACACAATAGCTGTAGTTACCTTGTTGGACCCTAATTCCGGGGTAGTGATGGGACGGTGAGAGAGCCCTGTGACACAAACACCATAACCAGAAGATGCAACAAGCAAAAGGTGTTTATTGAACAAGTGCACTCGAGTAACAGCAATCTCTAGAAAAGCTGCACACCCCCCAAATGGTTCAGGCTCTTTTTTTATAGAGACAAACTACAAATCAGCATACATGCATGCAGCACAAGGTGAATGATTACAAAGTATGATCTCATGTTTGAGAGACCACTCAAGTATGACCTGTTCTTATTCAAGGAATAAACCATAGAATGACTTGGAAAGTCCCCAGACTGTCAATTGGCCAGATATGACCCAGACAGGGCTGTTCATCTGGGACCATTTATTCCAGGGTTGGGGGGCCTATTTCATTGTTTTGGGCCAAGACCTGTGAGAAACTTCTTTCATATTCTGTCTTTCTCTTGGCTGTACATTTAGAGCCTTCAGTTATGCCACAAAGGTTTGATGACTCAGTAACTATCCCTATTTAACAAGATCAGTCCAGCATATAACCATTAGCCCCATCACCATAGTAACCTTTCTTGTTCTCATAATTCCTGATCTTTCCTCCCATGTCAATGTCCATTCTTTATGATTTTTGTATTCTGCTTGCAAGAAGTATTTTCCTGTCCCTTTCCCACATCCTTGCTCTGCAAACTAAAATCCTTCAACCTTACCAAGATCAACATCAGATCCATCAAATATAAATTTCAGGGTAGATGGAGGGTGGGCCCCCAAATCCCACCCATAGTGGAAGACATAGGCAGTTGATGGCTGTTGAGGCAGTGAAGCAAGGAATGTCACTATCCTTTACAGATGTGCCTAATAGTAGGTTGCCTAATTCATGTCACTAACTAGACTCAGTACATACTCATAAAAATAAAATAAGAAACAGAGACATGAAGATTGAAGTTAGTGTGAAGATGAAGATGGTGTGAGGAACACTAGCAAAAGTT
Organism: Cricetiscus sungorus; assembly: GCA_030556225.1. Lineage (NCBI taxonomy): Eukaryota > Metazoa > Chordata > Mammalia > Rodentia > Cricetidae > Cricetiscus > Cricetiscus sungorus. The sequence goes on from JANBXA010000600.1 coordinate 40,488,258, forward strand.
TGTGAGAAGCAGTAATAAATGGATACCATCAATATACATTGAAAAATATATGGAACTTCTAAGGAATAAAGGAAATACTCCTTTAAAAAGTGTTTTGGGGCTATTTTGAACCATTGAGTTATCTTATAAATTGAGGAACTAAGCCGTCCCTTTATTCCCCTACCTAAACTAGAAACTAGGATTTGACTATACTATGGAACCTGTGGAGGGATTTTAGTACATTGTCAATTTTAGGTCTTCCTGTTGCTGATTATGGTTATCTTTCTGCTTATTGAGATGTTCATTTTTATTTCAATAATGTTTAATAGTTTTAAAAGTGTAAATCTACTTATTTTATAAAATTTATCCTTACACATTTTATTAAAGCAATGAAAAACTTTTCAATTAGTTTTCAGATTGCTCAGTGCTAGTAAATAAAAATCCAATAATTCTTTACATATTCATCAATAGGACTACATGCTGATGCACTCACTTGTAGTTTTCATCACTTATATCGAGCATCCAGCATATTCTATATTAAATAACACATCATCTCTAACTAGAAATAGTTTTACATCTTCCTTTACAGTTTGGATATTAAATGCATTTTGTGTCAGTCTTTTGTGGGAATATGCTTTTATTTCCTTTGGGTATATACTACAAATATATAGTTGTGGCCAGTGATGAGTGTTCTTAACATTATGAGAACCTACATAATATCTAAACATTGTTTTATTTTTATGTCAAATCTGCAATCTGCATAAATTATCATCAAAATAGGGTATTATCTATTTTCTGCTAGCCACTCCAGTGCCTGTGTGTAGTGATTTCCCATTGAATGGTCTGAATTATCAATGTTGTAGAACAGTTTTTGATATCCCCCTATTAGTTTTTTGCCATCCTTCCTAGAAAGATATTCAAATTTTTTGGCCAGGTTTATTGAGCTGTAAATGTTTTATGGTAAAATTCATTTTCATATTTTTTGTACCTTGCTTTCTGATAAATTGTAGCTTTAGTATGAAATTTGGAGTTATACTAACACAACGGCCTAAAGAGTTGAGGCAAACTGATGAACTGAATTTTACTAACAAAATAATCATGATAGGCTAGCAGGCCACATCATCTTCCTTTCAAGGGGCTTTCCATTACACTTGTTTAGGTAGTAGAAGCATTTCAGGCTCTTCTTAATGTTGCTTAATCTTACTATTGAGAGAGTAGCACTGCCTTGTAGAGAATACTACTCATTGAAGTATCCAAAACCACGCCAGATACTGATTCTAAATCAAAGAAGATACATGAAAAGACTCATTGTTCCTATCCCAACAAGAATGTACTAAGAGGTGTCAATAGCTCACATTGCCATAGATTTCCACATTTGAAAAACTTGGGTACTCAAATCCCCCTAGATAAAAAGTTAACAGCCTCTCACTGCTCACCCAGTTAACAGGCTCTTTCTTTTCATAATGAAGTGAATATAACATGGACAGCAAAACACCTAGCAGAGATCCTCTGCTACTTGCTTAAATAGGAATCTTATCTTTCTCTGAAAGCCAACACTTAAAAGGTGCACTGTGCACTTCACCTTTGTAAATGTTTGATATCTTTTCATACTACACTGATCATTTGGAGTTAAGATAGTGTTTACAATTGAGGTTAAAATTGGCAACAGAAATGTGGGAAATTGCTTAGTGGTTTCTCCTGAGCTCACTCTGTACCAGGGTGGAGCCACCAAGGCTGAGTTAATATTGCTGGCTAAAGGTGCATTGTGCTAGATGGTATTTACATCTGGTTTTCTGCTATAGTGTTTATCATGATCTTGCCCTATTGATTATTTACAATAGCTATACAATCCAGATAAGTTCTGAATGTACAAGCTTTATATTTCCAAGCACAGTGGAAGACAGGTGGCACAGACTGAGCCAGCCAAGAGTAAAATGCTAGAGTTCTAGAACTGCTTAGTAAGAAAATTGTATTTTGCATTTCTATCATTCAAAGCATTACAAAATTTATCAACTTCTTGCTATCAATATGAGCAGACTTCCCAAAATGCTCCAAAGAGAGCTTGCATTAAAGCATACCTTTTAGTCAACAGGAACACTGCTCTAATTTCAAAAAGCAACTGTTCAGTATAGAATCATCCATACTCCTTAACTGAAATTAGTTATAAATTATCATTAATATCGATCAAAACTTACTAAGAAAATTAAGTTGAATAATAAGTTGAACTTAGTCATGAGACTCATCAGATATTGACATCCATATCTACTTGTAGGTGAAAGAAAATGGACACACAATAGTTTCTTTCTCACCGACTAGAACAATGCACATTTACCAAATGGCCACTTTTGACAATGACTAAGAAACATTAAATATGTTGATAGAAAAATGCCTCCAGTTGTTTTTGTTTGTTTTAGTTGGTTTGGTTTTTTTTTAAGGCAGGGTTTTTCTGAATAGTCCTATCTGTTCTGATACTTTTTCTATAGATATTGCTGGCTTCAAACTGAGAAATTTGCCTGCCACTTGTGCCTAAAAATGCTGAAGTTAAAGACATGAACCATAATACCTGGCATTTAGTCAATTTTAAATAGAAAGAAAGAGGGTGGGTATTGTGAACTGTTGCCTTCTGCTTTGGTTTTTATTTTTATGACCCTTAAATAAATTATATTTATGTTACATATATATGTATATATATATATATATGTATATATATATATATGTATCCAGACTCAAAATAATAATGTTTGAATAATCTAAATTTCAAAGACTTTGTTCCTTTGCAATTGTCAAAATCATGAAACCAGATTCTGATTATTTGGAATGTACCCCTGTGAATGCAATTTCTGCATGTGGTTCTGATGAGAGATGTCATTCTGTACTTGTGTATATATGTTTCTCTTACTAGTTAATGAATAAAGCCCTGTTGGCCAATAGGAAAGCAAAAATGGGTAGGACTAGGAGACACTAGGAGACAAGGAGGATGTAGTAGAGGGAGATGTAGTACTAGATCTGGGAGATGTAGTAGAGGGAAGTTAAGATATAGGACATGAGAGAAGTAAGAGATTCTGACACTTTCTCTGGTAAGATAAGGCCACGTGGAAACACTTAGATTGGTAGAAATGGGTTAATAGCTAAGACAGAGGTAGCCAATAAGACGTTCTAGCCATTGGCCAACAGCTTTATAATTAATAGAGTCTGGGTGTTATTTGGGGACTGACATAACTCTGGGACAAGGCTGGCAGCTAAGTGCTCATAACAGGGTTCATCTCAATACTTTCATGAAAAGATTATACATTAGCAGACTTGGAGACAAAAAAAAGACTATCTATTGTTGGAAAAGAATACTTTCATGAAAAGATTATACATCTAACAGCACTTTGGAGTTTTCACACCAAAAAAAGACTATCTATTGTTGGAAAAGTAGTAACATGAAAATTACAGTGTTGTTTACTGGAGAGAATTAACCTAAGAGTCTGGATAAATAACAACAGTTCTGCATTTGGTACAATGAACTCTTCAAATCCTAGTCCCTTTGGACCCCAGGAAACTCTCCATGGTTTAAGCCACCACTGAGGTCTTATCTAGGAAATTTTGTTAAGTTAAATGAAAAGAGGAGGGATTTGAAAATGAAGATCCCACGACAAAGTAGCCTGATTAACTCTTCATACCCTAAGGGAAAAAAATGTCACCAATCTGTGCAAAACATTTTGATTTCAATGATTTTTTGATGTGTGTGTGTGGGCATCTATATATATGGATCCATTTTATAGGCAGGTGGGCATGTGTGAGTGTGTGAAATCCAGATGACAACCTTTGGATGTCTATCTCACAAACATTATCCATCTTATGTATAACAAGGTCACTCATTGATCTAAATCTTTGTCTAGTATTTAAAACAATCTTTAAGATTAAATATATTTTGATCATATTCTTCACCTCTCCTCAACTTATTCAAGATCCTATCCTACTCCCTACCAACCCAACTTTAATTTGTTTCTCAAAAACAAAAAAGAAAATACCAATACAACCACAACTCTTTCCAAAACCAATAAAATACCACCTAAAATAAAGAAAAAAACAAACAAACAAACATCAAACTAACAAAATAAAAGCACACAAGTATCTGTCCAGCCCGTTGTATGTTGGAGGCCTGAACAGCAGTAGTTGGCTGGTGTAGTACCCAGTGTGTTGGAGAAGTAGCACTTCAGTTGTTAACCTTTACCCTACACGCTGTGCTTTCATTCATTCATTCATTCATTCATTCATTTTAAAAATAACAAGATAATATATACTAAAATAAAAACTATTACATTAAAGTTATACAATACAAACCAACAGATGGAAAACAGCCCAAGAGAAGACACAAGAATCAGAGAGCCATTTGTTTGCACACCGAGGAATTCCAAAAAAAAAAAAAAAAAAAAAAAAAAAAAAAGAAAAAAGAAAAAGAAAAACAAACAAAAAAAACCTATACTGAAACCCATACTATATACATAGTACATAGAAGACCTGGTGAAGACCTGAGCAGGCCCTGTGAGTACTGCTTCAGTCTCTATGAGTCATATGGGTTATACTCATGTTGCTTTAGTAGTGGTTCTCAACCTGTAGGTCATGACCCCTTTGGGGATCACATATAAGATATATTCCAATTCTCAACAGTAGAAAAATTACACTTATGAAGGAACTGTATTAAAGGGATACAGCATTAAGAACCTTGAGAAGCATTGTATTTTGTTGTCTTCTATCTCCTCTGGCTCATAAACTCCTTCAGCTACCTATGCAACAGTGTTCCCTGAGCTATGAGGGAAGGGATTTAATGAACACATCTCAATGAGGACTGAGTATTCCAAGGTCTGTTGTCTGTGTAATGTCTGACTGTGGGTCTTTATATTTGTTCCCATTTTCTACAGAGTGAAGCTCCTCTGAATATGCCTGAAGAAGACACTGATCTATGTAGTAAAATATAATTCAGGTCATTTTATCATTATTATTTTTTCTTTTTTTAGACCAACCGTATTTGATTTTGCACTAGGACCTGGGATGTCTAGATGCAAATTCTTAGGCAACCAAACAGTTAGGACTCTGTCTCCCTGATTATTTGGCCATTACATTTAAGTCACCTTAATGTATGCATATATTATGAGGAATTTTGTTAAGTTTACATGCTCTCCCCAAAGTGGCTCTTAATTTTTGCTGTCTCTCACTTTATTTTCTCTGTCAACCTTATCTTCATTCCCCATCACCACTTAGTCCTCTTATCCTGTTGCCCTGCCCCCATTCATCCATAAGTATCTATTCTATTCCCCTTTTCTAATGAGATTTGTTCCCTCTAGTCCTTTGTTCTATACCTCTCCTCTGTGGTTCTATTGATTGTAGCTTGGTTATCACTGACTGACTTCACAATTAATATCCACATATAAATGAATAAATATTGTATTCAACTTTTTGAGTCTGAAATACTCAGGTATTTCCACAAATTTTCCTGAAATTTTCATGATGTCAGTATTTTTTTTTAAAGCATGAGTAATACTCCATTGTGTAACTGCACCACATTTTCTTTATCAGTCCTTATGATTATGGAGAGTTAGGTTGTTTCCAATTTCTGGCTATTATAAATAGAGCAGCCATAAACATGTTTGAGCAAGTGTCTCTATGTTAGGATGAGGCATCCTTTGGGCATATGCCCTAGGGTGATTTGCTGGATATTAAGTTAGGCTGATTTCCATCTTTCTTAGGAACCACTACACTGAATTCCATGGTACCTATATGAGTTTGAATTCCCACCAGCAATATATGACTGAAAGTTTCACCATCATGAGATCTCACTTATTTTGTTCATCTTAGCCATTCTATCAGCTATTACATGGACCTCCAAAGCATTTAATTTTATTTCCCTGATGGCTAAGGATGTTGAACACTTTTAAGTGTTTTTTTTTCTTTAGTCATTTGGGTTTTATCTTTTGAGACTTTTTTAGATCTGTACCCCATCCTTTAATTGGATTATTTTGCTTGAAAATAAATAGTTTCTTGTTGTTATAGGTGGTGGTAGTGGTGCTGTGTGTTTCCCTTCTTCTGACTTTGGTTATTTGAGATTATTTGTTCTTTGTGTTTTCTTGAATCTAACTTCTTTTGGTTAACCTTGAGCTTTATTTTCCAGAACCTTCTGTAGGTCTAGATAGATTTGTATGTAGATATTGCTAAAGTTTGGTTTTTAATGGAATGTCTTATTTCTCCACCTGAGGTGATTGACAGTTTTGCCAGGTGTAGTAGTCTGGTCTAATATTCCTGGTTCTTTTAGAATCTCCCATACATCTTTCCTGACCCCTGTGTCTTTTAGGGTCTCCACTGAGAAGTCAGGTATAATTCCAAAAACGTCAGTTTTTATATGTTATTTGGTCTTAAGCCCTTGCAGCTTTTAATAGTCTTTCTTTGTTCTGTTCATTATGTGTTTTGAGTATTATGTGCCAAGGAGACTTTCTTTTCTGACCCAGTCTATTTGATGCTCTGTATTCTTCTTTTATGTTGATGTGCATATCCTTCTTTAGGTAGGAAAATTTTCTTCTATGTATTTTGTAAAAATATTTAGTACCATTTACCTGAGTTTGTTCTCCTGCCTGTACAACTATTATTCTTAGATTTTGTCTTTTTGTAGTGTCCCAGACTTCTTTGGTGTTTTTTGTCAGGAGGTTTTTTTTTTTTTAGGTTTAACAATTTCTTTGTCTAAGGTCTCCACTTCTTCTATTATGTCTACAGTCTCTGAGATTCTGTTTCTTATCTCTTGTACTTTGTTGGTGAAGCTTGGCTCTATGGTTCCAGATTGATTTCCTAAATTTTTAATTTCCAGAATTCCCTCAGTTTTGGTTTTATTTTTTATTTTTTCTACTTTCAGAAATTGAATGATTTATTTCCCTCTATCATTTATTTGTGCTTTAATTGATTTCTTCTAATAATTTACTTTTTTCCTCTTTAAGGATTTATGTTATATGCATAACACCTATTTTAAGGTCTTTTAGTCATGCTTCAAATATGCCAGAATGTTTATGGCCTGCTGTGGTAGGTTACTTGGCACTGGTGGTAACACATTATACAGGTGGCTATTGATGTAGGATTGGGAAGAATGTAGTTCTAGGTCATGATATCTGGTCTTTTTGTTGTTGTTGTTGTTGTTGACTGGTGTTTTGTTCCTTTGCTTCTGTTTCCTTTATGATTTGTTGGAGAATCAACAAATTGTGGGATGTGGCTGTGTTGTGGCTGTGTTTTGCCTATAGAAAAGTCTTGTGGGATCCTAACAGGTAAAATGTGTTTTCTGTGTACTGGGAGCTGACATTATGAAATGGGAATGGGCTGGAGGCAGTGGAAGGGGCTTCATAAGAAAGGGAAAATATGGTGTTCTACCAGGATTTGTTTGGTTAGTTCTTTGGGAATGGGGCAGAAAGTGAGCAGAGACCACATCAGAATGTTTACTACTGAATTGGTGATGAGACTGGGGGGGTTGGGCTTGGAGGAATGGAGGAAGAAGTAAGTATCAGTAGTTAGCCTACTTGCTTCCCTGGTAAGAGTGCTTTATGTATTCCCAGGGTATGTCTTCTGAAGATGGAGGCTTAGAATAAGCACTGTGCACAGGGAAGGAAGTGTGAAGGGGAAGATCTATGATTTCCTTAGGATATGGGTGCAGGAGTGGAAGGGATGCTGCAGCATGTGTTCTGTCTGCTTCAGAGCTGGTCATGAGACTGGTCACTTAATTTGGGCAAGCAGAAGAGAGGGGCCTTTTCCCAGGTCATAGTGGGCCTCTGGGTTAACAAGGAGGTTCTGCTGAGTTAGAAAGTGAGACAAAGCAGTGATTGGGAGAAGGGAGGTTATGGTGGAAGATCTGTAGGGTTTACCAAAGAGGAGGACTAGGGAGGCTCCTGAAAGCATTCTGAAGCAGAGCTTGGCATAAGACTAGGGGATTAGACTTGGAGAAGTGGAAGGAGCTTAAAGATCTGCCCTTACTCTACCTGCAGGAGTGGGGAGTTTATTTTTGACATAAAGATTAACCCACAGTAATTATTAGTTAAACAATCAAGAAACAAGAATATACACATATAGCATTAAGTAATACAGAACTCAAAGGGATATAAATGCCAAAATAAATGGATAAATTTGTTGTGATCACTTCTATTGAATAAAACCAAGATGACTAGAGATCTATAACTATTTGATTCCTGAACTACATATGCTAATATCCTTTAAAAGAGAATGTAAATGTATAAAATCTGTGAAGTTTAAACCATTCCCTGAAAATTATTGGACAGGAAAAGTATGCTTAGATACTTTACACAAAAGTATTTCAACACAAAAGTACAGCAAATTCCTTGTTTAGTGTTGCATTTTTATTAGAGTAGAAAATTTAAAATAATCTAAGTATGCAGAAATAGACTATCATTATCCTTTAATTTAGTACTAGTAAACATTACAGAATTTGAAGCTGCAGGTAAATTAGTATTGAATACTTTTCACAATGTATCATTGAGTGCAGATAGAGTTTAAAATATCTATGTGTGTTCATTCCTGTCTTTCATAAGTGAGAAACAACAACAATAACAACAAAAATAGCCATAAGAAAGGTTCCTTAAGGAACACTAGGCACAGGAGCCATTGTTGGTTCTCAGAAGGATGGGGGCTCCTCAACATTTAAGAATTTTATAGTACTGCTTTTCCCCTCCTGCAGCCAAATTCTTGCAAACTTGTAACCATGAAAACATGATTAAGTTAGCTTGGAGAAGAGGCCACAAGTAATCTTAGCCTTCCAAACCAGTGCATTATAAACCAGTAACCCTGGATTGCCCAAAAGCTGAGGTCAGACTCAAATGCTAATGCTAAACCCTGAGTACTCTCAAACAAGGCTCAGAGAAGAGCTGTCCATTGAGCAAAATCAAATCCCCAGCCAACAGAATCAACATCATTTTAACTTAGTAAGAGCTCTGAATGGTTGTTTAAAATACAGTTACATATACCTAGTAGGGAAAAATGTTGATTTTTAAAAATGTACAATGATTTCATGAAAAATAACTAAACTGTGTTGCTTAGACATGAAAATATAGTCAATTGGTGACATGGAAATGATAAAGAATAAACTTAAGCTTTGTTCTAATCATACAATATTTAAAGCAAAGAGAGGTAATCTTTCTACACCCAGTAAGGAAATTAATGCAAAGAGCTTCTAATATTCACTGAGGCAAGAAGTCGATGGAGAAGAACAATGAGCAACTACATGTGCTAGGTGTGCTCACACCCTCTACTGATGCAGGGACACAGAATGGATTTCCTATAAAAGAGGCCACTCCCACCCCCATCCCCAATTGGTTCAAGACATACCCAGACACCACATTCTCAGCAGTTGGGGTAAAAAGGATTGAATGATTGACTAGTAACCTCTAAGAATGGTTAAGAGTAGGGAGTATTGGTGTTTGGAAATAAAGCAGTAGGGTTTTTTAGTGTAATAGAGAAGGGTTTGTTTTGTGTAGTAAAGGACAGAGAGGTGGTGTTCCACACAGTGGTTTGGGAATTATGGAAAGTGAGAGGGTTTACAAATAAAAGACCAAAATCAAAGTTAAGGAAACCCCTCATTAAGATGAAGGACAGCCTGACCTAGAAAAGCACCTGCAACTTCGCATACAGGACCCTAAGATAGCAGGATACCAAGAATTCACACTGCCCCTCTCGCCAGTGATAGCTGCAACTCAGGTTTGCCCAGACAAGATTAATCAGCACACCCTGAGGCCCTAAAGTGAGATTATCCGGCCTCAAGCAAAACCCATGACTGGTCACATATGCAGCAGACAGGGAGTCACAGCCCCATCTTAAGCTTGTAGTTTTTTCCTTTAAAAGTATCTGAACCCAGAAAATCTTGCTTCTCTCTAGCCTGCATGCTGAGGAAGTCTGTTTGCACAAATGTATCCTGTTTATTAAAGCCTCTTGCATGTTGCATCAACTGGACTGGACTTTGAGTTCTTGGGGGTACCAACCCAAATGGGGAGACTCCTCATTCTGAGGGTTTTACACAAATAGAGGCTGAGTAAAGGAAGAGAAGGGATGCAGAAAGGTGTTTTAGGAGGTGTTGGAATAGAAGGCAAAATTTATGTCAATTTTAGAAAGAACATTCTTTCCTAATAAGGAAATAGGGCCTGAAGGAATAAGGAGAAAAGTAAGAAAAGGAAAAATTCTTGAAAGGAGAAAGTTAAGGGTGGAGATTGGAGAGATCTGGAGAACTAGTTGTACACTCTATGTGTGAGGGAAAGGGGTGAGTTGGGGTGAATGGTGTGGTTTAGGCTGGTCACTTAGTATTGCCAAAGATCTGAGAAGGATAAATTATATTAGGAGGTATCATCTAAATAAACTTTGTATCAGTTAAACTGATAGAGACTTTTTCATTACCTGGACAGTTAACCTAGACTTCCATGGTTTTGATGGCTGTGCAATGGTTCTAGGTCTTCATGTGTCATACAAAATAAGTGGATTTGGCTGTCAGACTCAGGTCTGAGATTTTCTCTTGAAAGTACTTGGAAAGTTGGCCTTACTTTAGGCACGAAGAGTAGGCCAATTAACGCAAAAGTGTTTACAGTTCAAGCAGAGTCCTAGCAGCAGGCAAGGAATGGGAAAGTTGAGTCCAGTGATTAGTGTTAGCAGATAGAGCTGTCACCATGTCCTATCTGTCTTCTTTGGAAATCATACAGTTTCTGTTAGGTATGAGTATATAACTGTAATAGGAAGTTTACTTATTTTACATGTGATATTTAGTAATCTCTGGAGAGACTGAGGACCATCTATTTAGTATGTTTGATTTTAGACTTAGCTTTGAGTCAGGTGTGTGTAGTTTAAGAAAGAGGGAGAGGGTGGAAAATTGAAACTCCATTGAAGGGAAGAGGAGATATGAGACTTTTAGAAATGTAGGACAAGTAAGATATAAGAGATTTTGGTATTCTCTCTTTGTGTGAGCTATAGAGTTTTGGTCAGAGGAAAAGGACAGAACAGGCAGTTCAGGACAGGAAAGAGTTAAGTTGAGAAAGTGGCTGGTAAGAGGGATGTGAGATAAAAGGGCCCAATAGTACATTGCAGCTCCTGGGTAGAGACTGAAGAAGCCACTTGTCATTAAAAGTTGAGAATTTGGCTTTAGGGAGGGATGGAATCAGAGGAAACTGCTGGTGGTAGCACTGACATGGGAGGTAATAAGGCCAGGAGGGCTGCTGGGCAGAGACACCCAAGATGTGATTCCAAGAACACATCAAATAACTCATCCACAATGACCAAAAGGCTTTATCCCAGAGATTCAGGAATGCTTCAACATATGAAAATCCATCAATGTATTCCATCACATAAACAAAGTGACAAAAGAAAGAGGGAGGGAGGGAGAGAGGGAGGAAGAAGTAATGGATCAATATGTAAAATAAAAATAAAAAAATATACAAAGAAGAAAAAAAACCCCAAAGTGTTCAACATCCTTAGCCATCAAAGACAGTTTATGCTAAAGAGGATGTGGAGAAAGGGGAATGTTCCTCCACTGCTGGTGGGAGTGCAAACTTGTATAGCCACTTTGGAAATCAGTATGGCAGTTCCTCAGGAAAATGGGCATCTGCCTGCCTCAAGATCCAGTAATTCCACCCTTAGGCATATATCAAAAAATGCACATTCATACAACAAAGACATCTGTTCAACTATGCTCATAGCTGCATTATTTGTAATAGCCAGATCCTGGAAGCAACCTGGATGCCCCTCAACCAAAGAATGGATACAGAAAATGTGGTACATTTTCATAATGGAGTGCTACTCAGCAGGAAAAAAAATGGAATATTAAAATTTGAAGGCAAATGGATGGGACTAGAAGAAGCTGTCCTAAGTGAGGTAACCCAGTCACAGAAGCAACCTAAATGCCCCTCAGCTGAAGAATAGATGGAGAAAATGCGTTACATTTACACAACGGAGTACTACAAAGAAGAAGAAAAAACAAACAGAAACAATGGAAACTTGAAATTCACTGCGAAATGGATGGAACTAGAAGACACCATCCTGAGTGATGTAACCCAGTAACAAAAAGACAAACATGGTATGTATTCACTCATATATGGATTTTAGACATAGAACAAAAGATTACCCACCTGCAATCCATATGACCAGAGAAGCTATGAAACAAGGAGGATTCTCAGACAGACATACATAGTCTCCTGGAGAAAAGGAAAGGGACAAGATCCCAAGCAAATTTGGAGCATGGAGGAGGGAGAGGGAGTTAGGGAGAAGAGGATGGCAGAGGCGAGCATGATGGAGCAGTAAAACTGTGTCAGGGAAATAATAGAGGAGAGCAAGAAAAGAGATATCATAATGGAGGGAGCCATTATAGGTTTTAAGAGAGATCTGGCACTGGGGAAATGTCCAGAGATCTACAAGGAGGACTCCTACTAACAATCTAAGCAATAGTGGAGAGGCTATCTTAAATAACCTTCCCTGATAATGACATTGATGACTACCTTGTATGCCATCCTAGAGCCTTCATCTAGCAAGTAATGGAAGAACAAGCAGACACCCACAACTAAACACTGAGCCTACCTCTTGGAATCCAGTTGCAGAAAGGGAGGAGTTTCTAGAGAAACCCATAGAAACTCCTGACCTGAACAAGGGGGAGCTCATGGACTCCAGTCTGATAGCTGGAAAACCAGCATAGGACCAACACAGATACCCTGAATGTGGTGCTAGTTTGGAGGTCTGGGCAGTCTATGCGGCCTCTGGTAGTAAATCAGTATTTATCCCTAGTGTATGAATGGAATTTGGGAGCCCATTCCATATAGAGGGATACTCCCTCAGCCTAGACACATGGGGGAGGGCCTGGGCCCTGCTCCGAATTATGGGACCAACTTGGAAGACACCCCATGAAAGACCTCACCCTTCTGGGAAGCAGAAAGTATATGGAATAGGGGAGAACAGGAGGGTGTGGAAACTGGAATTGATATGTAAAACAACCTGGGATTGATAGGTAAAACAAGCTTGTTTCTAATTTAAATTTAAAAAAATATATTTAAAAAAGTGTTTATTTCTAGAGTCAAGCAACTTTTTAATTACTCCAACACATATACCCTTTACTTCTACACAGGCCAACAATCCTTACTGTGGACTCTTGTTTTACAACTACATCTTCTTTCTTAATTATGTCACATTCACTATTTCTCACCCCTTTTTGACACATATGACCTTACAGGTATGAAATTATATTATTAGCAATTTAGTACATGCCATCTCTTTTTATAAATAATTCATGGTGTATTATATAATAGCTGCTGCTTTTGAGAGTGTATGGAGCACTTTTCCAGTCATAGTACACAATACTGCCTATAAAATAAATTACCCTTCAATTAAATATTTATGATCTACATGAAAAATTAACCAGCAAGGTTGAATATTTCATCTATATCGAGCAAGTAGTTCTAGAATAGTATGTGTCATTGTCTCTACTAGAAGAACGTTTGTATCTTCATAATAATCAAGTAATAAAAATCTGATTTAAATAAAGCAGGTAAAAAGATCATCAATTTACCCATAATGAATATGAAATATTTCTTGTGAGTCGTTGCGTTAAATGCTCATTCAATAGCTTAGAAAAGTTCTGGAAAATGTGTAAAGTTAGATCTACAGAGTAGAAAGAGAAAACGAGGATGAATGTTTTATGGTAAACTATCTTTGACTATACTCCATCTCTCCTGATTCTTCTCTTTTGTGGTGTGAACAGCTCTATTCTTCCACTTTCCCCATTATTGTGAATTTCTGCTCTAACATACAGAGCCAACTAATCATGGACTGAGTCCTCAGAAACCAAAAGCCAAATATTTTATTCATTAAGTTGTTTCTGTCATTTTTTTAAAATCACAGTAACTCAAAAGTAATATAGTTGATATCCATAAGTTAACCTCTGCATATATAATGCAACATTCCATAGTATTCCCGTAATCCTTACATACTTGTTAATTACACCCTCTTCTCCAAAGTGTCCTTGCTAGAATAAAAATGTTTGTGCTCAAACTCCATATAAGAATTATGTATTCAGTATTCTGTTTTAGTTGTAATGCAGACCTGATCACGTGACTCTCGTCATGAAAAGAAACCAGGTAAAAATAATTGAAAAGTGTTTATTGTGAAAAATTAAGCTCATAAGATGATTAGTGCTTCTATGAGAAATCAGAAGAAATAAGGAAAATTGGTCATTGCTTTGGGGGCATCAACCAAATTGGATGAACTGTAGTTTTCAGAGCTTCACAGAATACAAGATGAGTAACAAAACAAGGTCTGGACAAACAGCAAATTTAACAAAAAGATGCCTTCCCAGGAAGCCACAGCAATACACTCAGTATTGAGCAGAAATGGTTCTAATTCACCACAGTGTAAGGAAATGTTATCTAATAAGCAGAATTGATATTGATAAGCAGAATTAGAGATCTTTGTCTTCCCAAAGCTTTCCCTGGTTTCAAGGAGTTGTTTAATAGCTACTTATTGAATACATATATAAATAATTAAGGAAATAGAGACTGTTTTTTTACATCTAGACATTGGAAAGGTATCAAGACCTACTAATACTTTGTCTAAAACAGTAAAAGCTTAAAATGTATGTGGGTAAAAAAAAAAGAAGTCTTTCTTTTCCAGTTAATATGCAAAAGTTAGGATTTTCTGTTGTTGATGGATAAATGAAAAATATATTACCAATTCAGTGTAAAGAAAAATGTATAAAGTGAGAAGATGAATATTCTCCTGCTGTGACAAGTATTTAAACCAATGTGAGAAACCTTCCAGATGTATACTGAAATGGTTTCCAACTCCATTTCTCTGATACTCCACAAAGTCTCTAAGTGCCCCAGCAAAGATTGATGAACTCTGTATATATAATAAAAATAAAGCATACTGACCCATACGCTCTAAGTGGTTAATGTTATATTGTTTGACAAAACTTCTAAAATTAAAAATAACATGTCTGTTTCTTTGTTGTGTTATGCTATTTTTCAATGAATATATTTTTCTGTATTGTGTTATAATTCTTCATACTTTCTACATATGTGCCTTTTATCAATTTAAGCTTAAACATATTTTTGACTCATGCTGTGAGTTTGGAAGAGTTTTTCCAAGCCTCTTATCAACATTTGCAAAAGAGACAGTCAAAGGTTTAATAGTGATAATTATATTGCATCATTGGATGTGTAGATCAGTTGGGGAATAATATCATTATAAAAATATTGAGTGTACTAATCATTGAACAAAGATAGCTATCCATTCAGTTTGAAATTTGTAAACATATTGCAACAATATGTAGGTATTTTGGCATAAAATTGTATTATTACCTTGTTCATAGGAAATCTAAATATTTTATCTCTTTCAATATGATTATAAATTTTATCATGTGTTTAATTTCTTGCTTTCTTTATACCAAACACAAATAGAATTAGTATTAGAATATTCCTCAAATGTATTGTTATGTTTTGTAACCTCATCAAACTTGTTAAATCAGTCAAACAATTTTCAGTAGGGTCTCTTGTAATCTATTTATATACATTTAAGTTATTCAATAGTAAGTCATTTTACATCTTTCATTCCAATCTCAATAGGTTTATTTCCTTTACATAAAATTTTCTTGGTTAGAATATATAGTAACCTGTGTGAGAGAAGTAACAAAAACAAATGCCACCATCTTTTTCCTGATAATAGGGGTAAATATTAAGATTTTAACATTGGGCATGATACAACTGTGGGTTTTTCAAAAGCTCATTTTCAAGTTGAGAAAGTATCCCATTTTGTTGAATTTATAACTTTTAAAAATGGAAAAGGATTCCATATTTTATCAAAAAGTCTTTCATCTATTTAGATAATCAATTAAGCATACAATAGGAGACAACTCCCAGGCACAGATAATAGTGCTTCAGAAAAGAAAGATCAGGTGTCCATAGAGGATAATTGTGAAGGCTTCATTGTTTCTACTTATTCTACTTTGCTATAACTTAATCCAAAACAATAATGGCTAAACAATTGAGACATAATGATGCATGGTATGATGGCTCAGTGGGGTCATATTCAGCTGTAATTCTCAACTTGACACAGCGTAGAATCACCTGACAAGGCAGCTTATTTGAGAAATGGCCTAAACTAGATTACTCTATGTGTATGTCTGTGGAGGATTATCTTGATTAGTAATTGATGGAGGAAGACCAGCTCACTATTGGCAGCACCATTCCCAAAGTAGTAATCACTGGCTCCAGACTGTATAACAAAGCTAACTAAACATGAACAATCAAGGAAGCTGAGAAGCTATGGTTCTCCATAGTTTCTGCCTTATGTTCCTATTGTAGATCAAAATGTGAGCTCACAGCTATTCTTTTACTCTACCATCATGGATTTTATTTTTCTGGGAACACATTAAATACTTTATACTGTAACTTGCCTTTGTCATTTTACTTTATCACAGCAATAGAAGAGTAACTAAGATACTCTTCTAAACTGCTTTGGCTCATGGTACTTGTCACAGCAACAAAATAAAACTAGACCAATAGGCAAAGGTATTTGACACCAGCTCTAACAACCTGAGTTTGATACCTGAGTAAACATGGTAGAAGGAAAGAATAGATCCTAATAAATTGTACTCTCATCTTCACATGCACTACAGCATGTGTGTACCCAACCAATTTTATATGTAAGTAAACATGGACTAAAATATGTAATAAAAGTTCTAAAAATGATAGAATAACTATATATGTATTTGAACATATTTTAGTTACAGGCAGAAAAAAAGCTAGGGTAAAAAAAGATATTGTCATTATTACATAAATCTAAGCATTTTATAGCAATTAGAAAGTAGTGACTGGCTGTATCAAGTATAAAGTAGAGCTGTAGTGAACTGTAAATCTGTAAGTGACTCGCTGTCAATTTCTGTTTGGAAAGTCAAAAACTAAATTAAAATAGACTAAACTGCTTACCAATGATTAGATCCAATTTTGCTTGAAACATAATGTGGGAGGAAGAAAAGTAAGAATGTTTGGTTTTGACCTCCCATCTCATACAGTCTAAACTTTTCTGATTAATAAAGATGTTTTCCAGTTGGAAGAATAGGTGGAAGGAGATCATGACCTCACAGAGCTGGAGTAACATCATGTGGGAGTTGAAATGAAAAATTTGAAATGCCAAATACATCAGCTATAAGCTGTTTTGGCATGTTATGTACTTCAAAAAAGAAAAGAAAGAGCTGCAAGAGATAATTTGAACCAAATATTTGATGTGTGATGGTAACAAAGTAAATCTCATCTTTCACAAGCCTTGATATTTATGCTGCCAGATTTCCCAGGTGCTATTAGAACCACACTTTCTTACTTCTAATGCATGAAGCCAATAACATAGAAAATAAATTTCAAAGTGTGTCAGTGACTAGGACTAAATAATACTTTCATAAGTAAACACGGGAAGATTATTAGCCTAGCTGGAGATGAGAGTTCAAAGGCAAAGAAGTCACCTACTGTGCCAATGTAGAGTGCTTTTAGTGACACATGGATCTCAAAGTATAAAGGGGTTTTTATAGTATTACTAATATGAACCTGGGGATAGTTTATTAAATTACAACTAAATAACATAATCAAGGATCTGAGTGCTACTGCCATCTGCAAATTTGTGTCATCATGACTACCCGATGATTGCCATCATCCCAGGAATCAGCCTCAAAACCACACCCAAACTCTTGAGAGTCAAGTAACTTCAACAGGAAGCCCAGGAGCCACTGTTTCTGATTATACTTCAAAATCTGCAGAGAAAATCTCTAATAGTATGTCTAGGATCTTCTTTTTTGAAGACTACTAGCATATTTCTAAGAATTAGAAACTATATCATATGATGAAGAGTTCAGAAAAACATGTTAAGTTTCTATCATGGGACTCTATAGCAGCCCACTATAGGAGAAAAGAAGGTGAAATGAATTGGCACTCAGTCATTCTCTGTACTAACTTGTTTCCCATAATTTAGTACTAAGTTGATTACTTTTTGGGGGCAGGTCAAAGGTATTATTTTTGCTTCACTTTCTCATTATTGAATTTGGATTATAAATGTTGGAAACTTACTCATGTTAAATTTATTTAATCAATATGTTGTGGAAAAATCAACAAAAAAATTCATGGTCTTTGACCTATAAGACTACTACAGAAAAAAAATCAATCCCTGAAAATATTTCAATAGATGAACAAATCATGTACTAGCAAAACAAAAGTTAGTAATATTTTAGCTAAGTCACTTTGAGGACTTTTGGGTTTTACATAGAATACAATTTTGTTATTTCACCAACATTGAATAACTCAATATAGCCTTTCTATTTATCAGGAAATAGTTATTAATGACAACAGTATAGATATAATATAGATAGATAGATAGATAGATAGATAGATAGATAGATAGATGATAGATAGATAGATAGATAGATAGATAGATAGATAGATAGATAGATAGATAGACAGATAGATATAAACTCTAAATTGATAGAACTGACAAGTGACCGAGTGACTGGGCACACAAAAACTTTATAGTATGAATAATTTTAGAAAATCCCCATAGTATGTCCAGAAAATTTTTTTTAAAAAGATCTATTTTAGAGAGATTAAGAATAAAGTCAAGCATTGTAGAAAAATTAATGGGAAATAAGTCAAAGACTAAAGTTAAAACCTTAACTAGGGTTAAAAACTAATCAAACTCAGTGTCAAAACAATGTTTTCTTATAGAGCTATGCAGTTTTCAAATGCATCCACACCTGTGGCTTTGAAGAAAAACAATGTAATGTTCACATTAGAGTGACAACCTTCTGTTTAGTTCCAAGCAGGCAGTGAGTTACCTAATTTCTATTCAAGTGGGAGATACATAAAATTAGATTCAAATATGAATCCTTGTGATAAGTCTAAGCCAGAAAAAATTAAATGATTTGGCAAACATATGTAAACTTCACAGGCATATACTCTCTTCTTTGTAGCCATATGCTACATTCTTAGGTGTAATTGTCATATATCTTAATCGGGAAGGAAATTCTTTACTTACTATATGACACTTGACAGCTTTATATATGAAAACATAATTAAGAACAAAAAGAATCAATTGTATATGCTAAAATATTTGCAACACATGAGTCCCAAAGGAAGACCTTTTTGTTCCTAGTCTTAATTGCTCTTGACACTGTCATTAGGAGGAATCATTTTTCTCTCAAACCAGAAAGCAAATCTGTAGGCTGAATTGTCCTCTCTCTTCTCATCCAAAAGTTCAGATGCTAAGAAACTCATATTGTGCTGGATTGAACTAATTTTTACAAAATAATACAAGATATTACCATATTAAGTAGCTTTGAATACCTAAACAGATCAATTCATGGTTAAGACCACTTACTACACTTAACAAGGACCCATGTGCAGTTCTCAAAATCACTATCAGTCTCATAACCCCTGTAATTTGAACTGTAGGGGATCTAATGTCCTCTGTTTTATACAAGCACCTACATGCATGGAATGCAAATACTCATGCTGCCATAGATATATACACATAAAATAAAAATAAACATGTACTTTTAAAAAATCATCTTGAGAATTATTATCCTTTTATATACAGATCATTTTTTACCATAGATATAGTTCATAATTTCTGATTAAGAACTCTTGACTAAAGCAGATGTAACGAACCAGACCCTTTAAACTTTATTTTTGATGTAGTGGAATTGTGGGGTTATACCTGGTTAACCCATAAGTTGAAATCTCCAAAAGGATGTGATTACACCTGGGTGGTAATGCCCCTAAACGGACAAATGCGACCCAAATATCAGATCAATTACTCAGGGCAATTTCAAGGCAATTATCTAATATGGTTCAGCTTCATAAACTACTCCAGTCAGGACTTCAGAGAAGCCTTGTATTATTCCATCACAGCAAGATAAACAACTGATAGCTCTCCCAGGTTTTAACCATTATCTTAATTTTCTCAGGGTTCCCTAACAATGCAGTGCCACCAGAAAAAAGAAGGTGAATTTAAGAACATAATCCACATTCCCAAGAGGCAAAATGGTTGGTCAGCTGGTGAGTTATAGATGTTTATCATCATTTAGGGGAGCTAGTTACAAGTTATTAATGTTTATGGTCAGGGAGGAAACTAAACAAAGGGGTTTAAATTACAGGATCTTGTTCTGAAAAGAAAAAAAAATGAGTACAGGATTGATAGAATAAAAGGGTAGATTATTGAATCTACTTTTAAATTAAAAAGTAAATACTTATCTAATATATTTTACATCAATGTGGATTTTTGTATATTGATTCAAATTTAAGGTTATTTTGTTATGCTGTATACATGTTTTAACTCATGTATAAGTTATTTTTGTATATTGATACAAATTTAAGATTATTTCTGTTATACTGTTTATGTTTCTACTCTTGTTTAAGGTATTGCTTCTCTGTAGCCATTTAACAATCTAATGAAAATTTCTAATCTTTGAAAGTTATTATTATATAATATATATATGGTTATATAATATATATTATATAAGAATATATAGAATAATTAAGAAATACAGGTTAGTAGCTAGCCATCTTATAATTAAATTTGTACCCATGTTAGATATAACTTTAAGGTCAAACAGAAATACATTTTAGATAGGAGATTGCTCACATTTGTGACAAAGTTATCCATAAGCCAAAAACAAACAAAACAAAAAACTGCCCTTGCCTCAACTCCTGACAGCATGCTGTTCAAACAGAACAAGTAGAACACAAAAAAAGGCAACTGCCAATTTTGCCAAGGAAAGGTGAGAGTGTCCTTCAAAATTTTCTTCATCACAAAAAGTGTCAGATATTCTAGACTTGGAGACTGAAGGTAGATGCCCAAATATTGGAGAAGAATCTTGGGATGACATGATACTATTCTGTCATTTCTATACTTTTAGAAGTCATTTGTTGGGCACTTTCTGTTTACTTAGATAAAACTATATCTTTCTGAGGTCTCAGATAGTTATAGTTACAGTTTTCCTTATTAACGTTAGAAAGTAAATTCGGCACAAAATTTTGGACTCACAAAAAGAAGATAGATAATGGAGTAGTTTTTTCTGAGTTTGCCAAATAAAAATGCACTAGACATTGCAAATGTAATTCTTGGAAATTGTTTTTACTGTTAAAGTCAATACCGTTCACATTTATTTAGATAATGCCTGATAATTTTTTTATTGCATGTAATTTTGTTAAGTTAAAGTTAAAACCTTGCCTTTTTCTTTAGACAAAATGGGGGAAATGTTGCAGATTTGTTTACTCTGTCCCCTGAAACTGTCAATAAATTGAACCTTGATTCAGATGATAAGGTCCATGTTCATATAGCCAGAATAAACCATGGAGTTTTTCAGCTAACTTAGATGGGGAGAAAGGGTTACAGGGAGAAAGAAGAAGGGGCTTAGGAGTTTCAGGGACCTTTTAGGATCTTGTAAAAACAGAGAGGAAGGACCAGATGTGCTTTTCTCCATTGCTCTTTGGATCTACTAGGTTCATATACTACTATCTAACTCTTGAGTTGTTATTAATAATAGAATAATTCAAATAATCATTATAGTATTATTTCTCACCTAAAAATTAGTTGAGTGTTTTTAGACCCTCATTTTTCAGGAAAATATTTTCATTTCTGATGCTATATGATTTCAATCAGATCTGCCACAAGAATTAAAAGTCAAAGGAAACATGAAACAACTATGTCCAAAGTACATTATTAACCCTATGTATTCCTTCTCTACATTATTGATTTGTTGTTACTTCAAAAGATAAAATCACATGGTATTGATGGCCTATTCTGGTCCTAAAAAGCATATATCCTTAGACAACCATGGCAACCACCCCAACTTTGTAACACATAATTTTTAATGATGATAATTTAAGTAACCAAGACATCTGATTGTCTTCCATATTTACCAGACAAAGTATGATACTACATAATGAGTTATAACACTTAGATATTAGCCTGAGAACACACGCATTATTCTTAGCAAACATCAATGTCATGGCATTTCTAGCTGCATGGATTTCTAACATAGGTCTCTCAACAACGAATAGTCAATTTTAATTAATAAATTGTTGTGTTCTATATTTGTCTATTAAGCAAGAGAGATGTAAATAATATGAGACATTCAGGCTTGTGCAAGAATACTAGTGAAAATATTCAATCTAAAGCCAATTTAAGAGTTAGTAGTAGGCAATTCAATAATAGGCAAACAGACAAGAAAAATCAGAAGACAAAAAAATGAACCCAGTCAGCATATTTGTTCATTACAGTTTTCAGGGAAGAGTTTCTATGCTAAATTTATGCTCTAAAGATGGAATTTCCATTTTTCTCACCAACTGCTCCTGTTCTAAACATGTAATCTACCATTTTAAAAATAATACTACATTGAAAAAAAACCCACAGAAACATCGAGGATCTTAAAATATCTCTGTTGTAATTGTCTAATTTTGAAAGGTCTTAGTTTGTATTATTCTGTGTCATACCACAGTTACATTGCTATTTGTAACAATATCTTTCAAATACTGTATTGCATTTTCAAAAACCTCCTCCTTATTTCTCAGAGACACTGAGAGGAGAGGCACATTTCTCTCAAAAACATACTATGAATGGTATCTAGAGCTTTGTTAATTTGAATATGGAAGAGACATATCTAGTGTTTTATATTTCTTTTTGGTTTTGTTCCTAATTTGCCAGTTCTTTTATTCAACAAGAACTTCTTCAGGTACTACATTGTGCATATGAAATTGAGTAAAACCCAGTTTCTACTTTTTAAAGTTTCATTGTCTAAGATGAATAGAAGTCAAAATAATTCATGGGTATACCACAAAACAAGTAAAAGACAGTTTATTCTTGAGCCAAAAATGACTGACCATGGCCCAGGAACATGGACTCAGGATGCCCCCAAACGATGTTATTTGTAATGGAAAGAGTTTCATGAAGCTTTAATGGTTACAAACCAAACATAAACCATAAATCAACACATTTATCAAATGTATTGTTAGGAACTTCATGTAGTCAGGCTACAAAGCAATAGGAAAAAGACTGTTCTCTGTCACAGATGTAGGCTACCTAATGATATTTATAGATCTTTTTGGAAGAAGCTAGCAGTCTGTTAAGCTAATTCATTCTAAAATGTTTAGATATTTACAGGAATATTGACTCAAACACAGGGATGGGCAATGATAACCGAATATAAAGGCTCCTAAAGATAGCTCAGAATATTTTGTCTTTGTATATGTAACATTCTAACTATCTAACTTATGGCCACACTTGTTCATTCTTTTATAACCTTGGCTTGGTTTCCTAGATGTCAACTTTGGCTAGGGTGTCATCCCTTGTCCTAGTCTGAACCTCCTGGCTGTCAATTAGATTATGTTCTCTTTTGTTCCTAGAAACCAGGACCAGTCTGAAGTTTACCAAAAGCAAGGACTTTTAAGTCTTAGCACAGCTAAAACCAAATAGCTGAAGATATCCTCATGTGTAGCTCCTTGCCTATATGTCAGTCTAAGGTGGCTTCCTTCCAGACTTTTTAGAAGCTCTCCTTTTCCAAGATGTTTTCTGTTGTAATTAAGCAGAATATATGAATGGGCAACAATGTGTCACACATATTTTGGGTGGGGGTAGTTATGTGAGAGACATTAGAAAATGCTGAAACTGACTTTGATTTATTTGCCAGAGCTCTAGCCTTCTCAGCTGGTCAATCTACACAGCTGCAAACTGTTTTATTTCCTCCCCTTAGTGTTCCCAGCCCCACCATTTTAACCTTAATACCCTTTTAACTGTAATGTTTATTTTAACTATATCAATGTTTTATAGAATACCACAAGCAACTTTAAATTAGCTCAGCTATTACAGAAATAAGTAAGGAAGTTTCTCAGAGAATCAAAAAATAAGTATCATAAGATATGGCCTTTCCACTATAGGAGAGGAAGTAATATGTCAAAGTGGCAACTGCCTTCCTGTGTTTAATACAGTATCTATTCACAAAATCCAAAATACTAGAAGCAATCAATCAATCAATCAATCAATGCTTAAAGAAAGTCTAGAACACATACAGTAGAATACTATTTTGCATTAAAATAATCAATGCAATATTATCTGTAGCAAAGTGGATGGAACTAAGGGATATTTGGAGGTAATGAAATAAACTTAACATAGAAAAAGACAAGTATCCCTCGTGAAGTAAGGAATATGGAAACTTAAGAAATTGACATAAAAGCCAAGAAAATAGAAGGCATAAAATTATATGGAAGTTTGATGAGTAAGATCTAACATATAATTATAAAGGAGGTGAAAATTTGGGAGTTGTTTTAGTCATAATTGGGTGTACTTAAATAGCAGCAATGTTCTTTACATTTCAAAAATACTGAAAGGGAACTGAATGTTTAATTACAATGATATGTTATATTTTTATAGATAAACATGTTTCCCCAATTTAAACATTGAGATATATATACTATATATATATATATAATGAGATATATGTCATGAGATAAATTTATTAATGTCAGTGAAAATAAGACTGACAAAATGATTCAGTGAATAAAACATTTGGCTTTAATCCTGATGTCTTGAGTTTGAATCACCAGAACTCCCATGATGCAAGAAGAAAACCAATTAAGTTGTTCTCTAGACCACCACCCTTACACCATGTACACATACAAAACAAAACTTTAAAGTAACTTGAATTTTTAAATAAAAAGTAGTTGACTAAATTCACAAACCAAAAAAATCATTTCCACTAATGTGATCACTGATCTAATCAAATGACTTCAATTGTATTGCTCAAGGTTATCGTTGCAGAAATAGATTAACTTCATTTTCACAAAAAGAGCTATTACACAAATCCACAAATCCAAATAAATGTAGCTTGCTTGTTAATATTTCTACAAAATAAAAGTAGTTCTCTGTGAAAAAATAAATGATGGTTCATCTGTGATTCAATGCAATCATCAAACTTCAGTATGCAGCAAAGGTTTCAATCATACCTTCCATTTTAATACAACATAATAAAAAGGCATTACTTGGAGACAGTTTATTCTTGAGCCAAAAATTACTGAGAAGACATTGTGCTATTTCATCAAGGTCAGTCACTTTCCTGTTTAATTGCCTATGAGCATGCTGATACATGCAGATTCATGCCACTTCGTCATTGTGTTTGCACTACAGTGAAAATTTAATAGAATGAAAATGGTTAAGAACACCTTGATTTTGGAAAAGAATTCTTGGCCTTACCATCCTTTTCTGAAGGTTTCTGAACCCCCAAAGGTCTTCCAATAACAGTTAGGAGCAGCTACCCTAGGATTTGTTATGTCTAACTGACTTACTGAACCTCAGATACTCCTAATTTTTTCCCATAATTTAACTTTTCTATCAAACAGATCGTCAAGGGGAAATGACTGGTAACAATTCTAGCTTTCCCTGCTAGATGAATCCAAACAATAGCCAAAATTTAGTTCTACCCTGATATCTAGGGAGTAAAGAGAGTGATCAATAAACAATCATGGTTATTTTAATTTTCAGCATCTTCTTCTACAAGGAATTAAAGAATGAAACCACAGTAAGGAAACAATTAAATGGAGGACCACAGAGAAGGTCAGCATCACACTTACAGAAATGTATGCTAGGTGTCTTTTTCTTGTGTATACTTACTATAGTACTAAAACTTCCCAGGGACAGGATAAAATCTTCCACTAAAACAGAGTAATCTCACTGTGACTGGTAGCCACTGAGGTGAAACTTTCATCTCTTTAGGTGAAGAGTGAGTAAAATAATTTTTCAGTAAATGTTTAATACTCAGCACTTCTCCTTTTGCTTACCACTGCCCACTCCTTGAGTACAGCTATCATTTGTTTAAAAGTAACATGAATGTTAGCAAAGAATGTTCACTCATATATTCCCACAAAATTATAGTGAAACTTTTTTATTTTGAATTTATTTTTCATACAATATATTTTGATTATTTCTCCCAGATCTTCCCTATGTCCTCACCCACCTAACTTTATTGTCTCCATCTCTATCTCAAAAACTCAAGAAACAAACAATAAAATGAAAGCCAAAACAATCAAAAGACTGCAACAACAACAAATAGCCCAAATAAAATGAAACAAAAATACCATTGAGTTATTTTTATAATGAAGTTATAATATTTAGTAATTCAAATTATACTTTAAGCTTTGTAGAGTTAATCAGACTATGATGAGGTCATTGAGTGGTAGAGCACTATTTCAATTGTTGATATTCTTATAAAAACAGGCACTTGGACTTTCAGAAAAATATGCGCATCAGAAAATACATCTATAGATGAAGTAATGACAAAGATGGCTCTCAAAAAATGTCAGAACATAGGAAAAATGTATGAGGCAGATTCTCCCTCACAGTCCACAGAAGCTTCAAGTATCTATGCCATGATCTCAAGCTCAGAGCCTCAAGAACCATAATATAATTTCTACAGTTTAAAGCACCCATTTATAACAATAAACTAAAGCACAAATATACAAAACCAAGCCATGCAAGATATTGGGAAGCAAACTAGGAAAGGGTTCCAATCTAATTGCTATCTGTACAGAAGTAAGAGAATAAAGACAAGAGGCATGAAAGTATCTAAACTCTAATACCCCATTTCTCTAAAATATGTCCAACATTTTTTTCATTAACACACAACAACATGGGTCATAGTAGTATCCTCACAATCTTTGTTGTTATTGATCCTCTTTCAACATTGTTCTCCCCTTATGGTCAGCAGTTTGCCCGCAGGTCCCTTTCTGCCATCCACCAACTGCTTCTGCTTTCCTGTCACATATATTCTCATCTTCCTCCTCCTCTCCCTCCTCCTCTCCCTTCCTCCCTCCTCCTCCTCCTCCTCCTCCTCCTCCTCCTCCTCCTCCTCTCTCTTCTTCTTCTTCTTCTTCTTCTTCTTCTTCTTCTTCTTCTTCTTCTTCTTCTTCTTCTTCTTCTTCTTCTTCTTCTTCTTCTTCTAAATGTTCCCTGAATAATCATTCTTCATGGAGTCCAATTTCATGGTCTATACTGAGAAAGCCTAGGAAAAAATGGGAGAATTAAGGTTCACTCTACCTTCTCTCAACTAGCTAAAAAAAGTAAAAGAGAAGCAGAATTTTCAGGTAATTAATTAAAATACTTTATCTAGCCATGCTTTGGTCATTTTTTTCAGAACAATTCACAATTAAATTAAATCCATGTGTAAGCTTCATCTTTTCTATAAACTTTTATTATTTTTTTAAAGGACTGAGTTTGAACAAGCATTTGTGTTAATGATAAGTTAGAAATTTTGGTGATATCTTCTATTAAACATGAACAAAATGATTTGTAGTTTCTTAAAAACAAAGAATAACAGAGGTACTGGTGAAATAAAGGATAATCAATACACTGGTGAATGAATGAGACAAAATAATAATGGTAAAAAAAAGAGACAGACATATGAGGTTCAAGTAGCACACAAGTTCTATTGTCATTTGGACTAACATGTGACTGCTGAAAAGCTGGCTGTGTTTTCCTGGTCTTCCAAAGCTAAGAATAAAGAAAATAAAGGGAAGGTCTGCAAATATCCATAGAATGCTTTAAACAGAGCTTCCTTGTAGACTGGAGGCCTCCCATAAGAAGTTTAAGAGCCTCCACAAAAACTACAGTTTAGTTTTAACTAAGCACATTGGCTTATACCCCAAAATGTAAATTAGATTAGGGTATTCTTACATTACTAATATACAGGTCATATAACATATATTTTTTTGGAGAAAATAGTGCCACTCAAGGTCTCCAGAACACATGGCTCTATAGAATTTGTTGATTTTTAAAATGTAATAGTGAAGTCCTTCTTATTTCCCATGACAGAGTAGTGGATGGAAGTTGATGGAAAAATCGCGGAAGAAGGCAACCAGATATGCCTCTCTCTACTATCCTGAGTTACCTCCTCAACTTTAATCAGCCATAGGATGTGATGCTTTAATTCTTTAATTTTATAATTGGATCATAAAGTGTAAGGATACAGGAAATCTAAATATACATTTGATACTGTACTAGAAATGATTTGAGATTTATGTAGTGGTTGACTGGATGGACAAGAAATTGACTCAAAAGAAACAACCCTTCCACCAGAGACAATCAAAGGTATAATCCCTACAAAAGATGCCAACACCTTAGGTATGTGAGCTTCTGGATGGAAGTTTGTCTGACCTTTGTTCTGCTGCTTTGCTATCAAAACTAAGCAAGAAATGGCACCACAGACTGCCCCAACCATGTTGTTCTTCAAGACAATCACCAAAACCTTTTATTTTAAATTTAACTATGACATTAAAACGAGAGACTACTACCCAGAAGTGTCTAGTGAAGTGATCTATCCAATGTCACAAGTTATACAGCTCTTCCTGATAAATTTAATGAATGGTGGCTATGTCAGTATGACATACGGAAAAACTTTTGTTGCTGGTGTTTGTCCACTAACTGTGGCTGTGAGAGGTATATGCAAAAATATATGTGAATTGAAAAATACATATATATATATATATGTATATATGTATATACATATATATATGAAAAGAGATATACAAATGTCCAACAAATATATGAAGTAATGTTCTGCAATCTGTTGCCATGATAAATACTATGATTGAAACAACTGGAAACAAAGAGATTATTTAATTTTAAAGCTTAGAGTCCATTATGAAGTGAGGGAAATAAGGAAGGAACCTGGAAGCAGAAACTGAAGGAACAAAACATTTAGACCTGTTTACTCCCTGTGGCTTGCTCAGGTTTTGTAGCACCAAAGACCAAGTGCCTAGGGGTAGCACCACTCACAATGGACAAGGTCCTCCCACATGAGTCATTAATCAAGAAATCCCCCCCACAGACATGTTTACAGTTGAATCTGATGGAGGCAATTCCAGATGACACAAACTTGTGCGATGTGATGAAGCTAACCAGCATAGATGTCTAACACCATTAATCACCAGGGAAAAACAAATTACAACCACAATGAGAGGTCACCTCAATAAGCACTAAAATGACTACCCTCCAGAAAGTACAAAACATAAAAGTGCCAGTGAGTAAGTAAAAAAAACTAGAACAATGTGTCTGTTGGTTGTTCATTACAAGGTACAATCTCTACATGAACAGTAAGGATGCTTCTACAGGAATTCTTGCCACAGGTCCATGTTTAAATGCCTGTTTCCATGACTGATGGAACTATTTTCAGTGGTTATCAAGCCTTTAGAGTCTGCATGTAAGCTAAGAGAAATATATCAATAGGGTGGGCCTCTGACAGTTATTCTAGAATTATTTCTCTGCCTTATGGCCCACTATGAGGTAAACAGGCTCTGCTGCACACATTTGCCATGGTGTACTGAGTTTCATCACCATGCCTTCCACAGTATGATGCACTAAAACCACAAACAAGATAATGTTTTGTTTAGTATAGTGGCCTCAGCAGTTTAGGAACACATAAAAATTTGTGTGTGTGTGTGTGTGTGTGTGTGTGTGTGAGAGAGAGAGAGAGAGAGAGAGAGAGAGAGAGAGAGAGAGAGAGAGAGAGTATAATTAAGTTAAAAGAAGGGAATAAAGGGATGTTTACATGTCTTAGCAGTATGTAATCATAGCAGGACTATTTACACTTGCCCAGAGATGGAATTCATCCAAATGATCATTAATGCATAGATAAGTATTAATTGAGGACATTAACCCAAGTGAAATAACCCATTCATAACAAGATAAAATGCTATATTATTCCATTTGTGTCAGGTAACTGAAGTGGTCAAATAGAGAAAAGAGTTTCTGAGCTTTCAAATTTTAAAGATAAGCAAGCTTTGGAAGTAGATTTTAGAGCAATGTGAGTATAGTTAACATTTCTGACTTGTACACTTAATTGGGGGAACAATACTGGAGATTATATTATGGTTTTCACCATAACAAAAAATTGATTATAGCAAGCATACACAAAATATTTCACTATATATCTTAATTACATAAAGAACAAAACCAGGCAAATCTGATAAAAGATCCTCAAGAAAGTTTTCTTAACTAATAAAAATATCAAGTACAGATATAGCTGTCATGAGGACTAAAAACCTTAAATTTAGACAGAGGAATACTGAAAGGGAACAAACACAGTGTACTTGTAGGTGCTAAACACCTTCTTATTCTCAGCTTTTTTGTACTAGAAATGGGGAGAGTGAAAAGTGGGATATTTGCATTATAGCAATGTGTTAAGGGTGAACAGTTTAAGGGGACTTTTATGTGATATTTCTTAGTAATATGAAAAAAAAAGAGAGGACCAAAACACCTTGAGTTTTTTCTCTATTACATAATCTCTAGATGGCAAATTGGAGAATTTGGATTACTGAATCATTGGTACCATTTTTTTTTTTTAGCTGCTTGAATAACTATGCATTCAAATCTGGCATATGAGATAAAACCACAAAGATATATAAGTGAGAAAAATGCAAAGGATACTTCATACAAGCCAAATATCAATTGATCAAATATTTCTCATATATAGGAAAAGTATGAGCATGCATATATTTGTTTATATATGTACAATATATATATATGAAATATAAAATATCAGAATCCTTCTTGGATAGTGAAAATATAACACATGCTCATGGATCAGTAGTATCAACATAGTAAAAATGGTCATCTTACCAAAAGTGATCTACATATTTAATGCAACCCCCATCAAATTTTCACCACAATGCTCAACTTCATATGGAAAAACAAAAAGCCAGGACAGCTAAAACAATCCTGTATAATAAAAGAACTTACAGAGACATCGCCATCCTTATTTCAAGTTCTACTACAGAGCTATATTAATTAAAAAAAATATTATATTGGTGTAAAAGCATACAGGTGGAACAAAGTGATTGAATTGAAGAACCAGACATAAATCTACATACCCATGGACACCTGATTTTCAACAAAGAAGCCAAAATTATACAATTGTATAATGAAAACATCTTCAACAAATGGTTCTGGTCTAACTAAAAGTCAGCATGTAGAAGGCTGCAAATAAATCCACATCTATCACCCTGCACAAAACTCACATGCAAGTAGATCAATGACCAATCTAAATCCAGATACAGTGATTCTGAAAGAAAAGTAAGTGTGAGATCTCCTTGAATGACTTGGCACAGGAGACAACTTTCTGAATAGAACATCAATAGCATAGACACTAAGATCAGCCATTAATAAATGGAACCTCATGAAGCTGAAAATCTGCCATAAGGCAAAGAACATTGTCAATAAGACAAAATGACAGCCTACAGAATGGGAAAAGATCTTCATCAACTGTACATTTGAAAGATGGTTAATTTCCAAATATATAAAGAATTCAAGCCTAGGCAGTAGTGGCACACACCTTTAACCCCAGAAGTCAGGAAGCAGAGACCGGTGGATATCTTTGAGTTCAAGACCAGCCTGGTCTGCAAAGTGAGTTGCAGGAGAGTGAGAGCTGTTAAACAGAGAAACCTTTTACAATACTCCCCCCCCAAAAAAAACCCTAAAACAATCCAAATGTAAAATGGGGTACAAATCTAAACAGAGAATTCTCAATAGAAGACTTTCAAATGGCCTAGAAAGACTTAAAGAAAGGTTCAACCTTCTCAGTCATAAAGGAAATGAAAATCAAAATGACTCTGAGATTCCATCTTACACCTGTCAGAATGGCTAAGAAACACAAATGACAGTATGTGCTGGAGAGAATATGAAGCAAAAGGAACATTCCTCCATTGCTGCTGGGAGTGCAAATTGGACAGCCTCTTTGAAAATCAATATGGTTACTCATAATATTGGGGATCAATCTACCTCATGACCCTGCCATACCTACCACTCTTGGGTATATACACAAAGGATGCTTAATAATACCCAAGGGATACTTTCTCTATTATGTTCATGGAAGATTTATTTGTAATAGTCAGAATTTTGAAACAAACTAGATGTCGTTCAACTAAAGAATGGATAAAGAAAATCTGGTACATTTATATGATGTAGTATTACTTGGCTGTTAAAAAAAAACAATGGCATGGTGTTGTTTGTAGGCAAATTGATAGAATTAGAAAACAAAAACATCCTGGGTGAAGTAACTTAGACTAAAAAAGACAAACATGGTGTGTACTCATTCATCAATGAATATTAGCTGTAAAGATAACCATGCTGCAATCCACAGACTTAGAAAGGTTAGGTAACAAGAATGGCTAAAGGGAGTATGGTCAGATTTGCCTAGGGATTGGAAATAGGAGAGATTTTGTGGGTGGATGGGGAGGGGAACATCAGGGATGCTCTTGAGACATGATGGGAAGAATATTGAAAGAGACAAATGGAAAGGGGGTGGGCATGTGGGGATCAAGTTGAAACCTAGTACAAGGGAAACTCCCAGGTATCTGCAAGGCTGAACCCAGGTAAGCTTTCTGGAAATAAGGAATATATAGCCTGAACTGACCCTCTTCTATGAGCAGACAAGTCTTGCAATGAAGGAATTGCAACACCAACCCAGACATATAACTTTCTGCCTACAGTTTGTCCTGCCTTTGGGATGTGCTGGTATAAGGGTGACACATAGATTATGGGAATGGCCAACCAATGATTCATCCAGCTTCAGACCCATGTGATGGGAGGAGTCAACATGGAGAGTCCGGATAGGTAGAACGCCAGCCAGCCACTCTGGCCGGTAAGATGAGCCATGTGGAAATACATAAATAAGTAGAAATGGGTTAATCATTAAGACAAAGCTAGCAGATAAGTAATTAGGA
This sequence comes from Cricetiscus sungorus, assembly GCA_030556225.1. Taxonomy (NCBI): domain Eukaryota; kingdom Metazoa; phylum Chordata; class Mammalia; order Rodentia; family Cricetidae; genus Cricetiscus; species Cricetiscus sungorus. Next base: position 40,521,032 of record JANBXA010000600.1, read on the forward strand.
ACTGGCCAACAGCATTATATCAAATACAGAGTCTCTGCATGATATTGGGGGCTGGTGTGGTAGCGGGACCAGACCAGTGGCAGGCGGGCTGGCAGAAAACATACACGCTGCAGTTGGTGCCCAACAAGGCTATAAGAAGTTTCACTTAAAGGGGGATAAACCTACTTGTAACATAATCAGGAGTGGGATTGAGAACTTTCACTTAAAACTTAGCAAAAGCTTAAAAAGTAGTTTTTAGAAACAAAAGAATAAAGACTAGCAAGACTTCTTGGTAACAGCATGTTTCTCGGTTAGACTTTGTTCTGCTAGGGACAGATTTGCGCGGCTCCTTTAAGGGAGGTTTACAGACTCAGCTTAAGCAGCAAAAAACTGCACGGCTTTTAAAGAGCTTTGCTTGCAACTGAATGGTGTGTACAAGAGCTGGCAACGGCAGAGACCACATCTCCAAGCCTGCAGCATGCTGTTGGATGCAGCATAGACCATGGTGGTGAGCACAGCTCTCACTGCTGGCGGTAAAATAGCTGCCGCCATCTTGGATAGACCACAGCTAAAACCATGTCTTTGATTTTAGCAATGTTGTTGTTTAACAGATAAAAGACTCGTGGCCAGAAAAAAAGATAAAGATTTACAGTAAAGACAGATTCACATTAAGAAAAACTGTTAAAGGTTGACAGTGTGTTTTAAAATATACGTTTGCTCGGGAGAGAAAAAGAAACAGGATACAATGGTTGAAAAAAGAAAAAAGGAAATAGAGTAACTGGGTGTTGGTGGCACACGCCTTTAATCCAGCACTCGGGAGACAGAGGCAAGCAGATCTCTGTGATTTCAAAGTAAACCTGTATACAGAGTAAATTCCAGGACAGATAAAAGTTACACAGAAAAACCCTGTCTAATTCTAAGGACAGATAAAAGTTACACAGAGAAACCCTGTCTCAAAATATGTAAAAATAGAAGTAGAAGAAATAGAGTAATAAAAAAGCCACGTAAAGATGGAAAGCACAGAGAAACTTTGGCTACTATACACGGTTCTGTTATCTTTAAATTGTTTGATTGCTGAGGAAATAACAACTACTGATAAAAGAAATGCTGCTGGATTAATTCAATTTATATATTTTAAAAATGCTTTGACTCCAAAATTTAAGTCTAAGGACAAGTTACTGCGGAAAAGGATTTCTAATTTTGTTTCCACAGAAAATGAAAAACTGTGGATTCCGTCCAGACTAATGTGGTTTGATCAAGTCAGACCCCCTGAAACAGCTCCCTGGGTGATCCAACATTCAATGCAGTTGGGACAAAGCAGCCTTACAGACTACAGCCAAGATTTCTGCTTCTTCTTAGCATCTCCATGACAGTGCCCCCTACCAGCAGAAAGTAGTTTGGAAAGAACGATGCCCAAATTTCCAAATATTGTTCATAAATGTTTGTTTTCATTTAAGTGGGCTTGCTTATAAACGGTTAATGACCACAAGCATTCTTTTTAAAGGTAAAAAGGGAAGTGGTATAGATATGAATACTTTGCCTTGGAATGGATTTTTATTTATTGATACAATTTAAGGTCAATCTTGTGATATGTATATTTCTCCTCTTGTTTAGGTATTGTGTTTATATAGCTCACGGAAAAATGTAATGTATAATTTAGTATAGATTATAGAGAGTTACCTATGATAGTGAAAACTTAGATTTAAGTTAGTTAGGATTTCTAGATATACAGAGATGTATTTGAGATGAATAGGCATTCTTCAAACCTTTCAAAGACTTATAGAATATGTCATTTAAAAATGCTTTAGGGATTTTCCTGACAGTGAGACATAACTGCTCCTGGCAATACCACCTGCATCAGAAGGGAATATGGACATAGAAGATGCACGTGATGAAGTTTGCTTTCAATATGGCAAGACTAGCCATATGGGCAAGATACTGCTCTTGTCTAGACTGTTTGACTTTGTGCTGTATAAACTGGACATGCAGGACCCACATAAAAGTGACTGCTGAAACAAGATGGACAGTGCTTAGGGTTCCTGCTTCATGAAAGAGTCTGCCAGACACACTATGGCCTATAGGCTGAAGATGAAACATTATAGAAGAACTACGAGTGACTGACCAGGCAGTGAGTTGTCTCTATCATTTCTAGAGTTTATATATTATCCTTCTGTGGTCTTTGAAATAGTTGAAGACAGTTATGGTTATAGTTTTCCTTAGTTAGGATTAAAGTTAAGTAACATACATGACTTCAGACTCACTAAGATAGGATAGGTGGTATTTTCTTTAAGTCTTACTAAATGTTAATGTACAAAATATTGTTAACTGTGATTCTTATTTGATAACTATTGTGTGATATATTTTGCTATGTTAAGGTTAAAACCCTTCTTTTTATTTTATACAGAAAAGAGGAGATGATGGGAGATGTTATTCTGTAAATATGTTTCTCATACTGGTTAATGAATAAATCCCTGATGGCCAATAGAAAAGTAAGATAGGTGGGGCTAGGGGACTAGGAGGAGGAAATAGGAAGTAGTAAGGAGGAGTCAAGATGGAGAGACGAAAGAGAGAAGATGCCGGCCGGCCACTCCCATATAAGATGACCATGTGGAAATACTTAGATAAGTAGAAATGGGTTAATAAATAAGACAGAGCTAGCCAATAAGGAATTAGGAACTGGCCAACAGTATTTATATCAAATACAGAGTCTCAGCGTGTTATTAGGGGCTGGCGTGGTGGTGGGACCAGACCGACCTGCAGAGAAAAACCTACTCGTAACACCCATGACACTAGAGTGAACCCAACCATGATACTGCCTGGAGGATAAGAACCCAGAGGCTGGATGGTGCAAAGAACAAAGATAGAACCCTGCCCAACTGAAAAAAAAATGCCAATGTAATCATTCTAATGATATTCTGCTGCACTCTTAGATTGGTGCTCAGCTCCATTATCTGTAGAGAGGCTTCCTCCAGTAGTAGATGGAAACAGATGCAGAGACTCACAAACATTAGGGAGAGTGCAGGGAACCATGCCAAAGAGAGGAAGGAAGGATTGTAGGCACCAGAACAGTCAAGGATATCACAAGAAAACTCATAGAATCAACTATCTGGGTTCATAGGAGCTCACAGAGACAAAACCAACAACCAGAGAGCCTTCATGGGACTGACCTAAGTCTTTTGTTTATATGTGATACTTGTTTAGCTTGATCTGTTTGTGGGACTCCTAACAGTGTCAACAGGAACAATTTTTGACTATTGCTGGCTTTTGGAACTATAATCTTCATACTAGGTTGCCTTGACCAGCCTTAATATAAGTGGAGGTGCCTCTGCTTACAGTAAGTTTATATGCTATGTTTTGTTGATACTCATGAGAGGTCTGCCCTTTTCTGAATAGAATTATAGAAGGTGTGAATTGCGGTGGTGGTGGGGATAGGAGGGGGAGTGAATGAGAGACTTGGAAAAGAGGAAAAGAGGACAGAGGACAGGGGAGGGGGGCTGTGTTCTGGAAGTAAAATAAGCAAATACATTTTTTAAATATCTGAAAATATAACTACAACTGGGCAGTAATAGTGCATGCCATTAATGCCAACCCTAAGGAGGCAGAAGCAGGTGGTGCTCTGTGAGTTGGAAACCAGCTGGCTACAGAGCTAGTTCCAGGACAGCCAAGGCAACACAAACTCTGTCTTGAAAAACTCTCTCTCTCTCTCTCTCTCTCTCTCTCTCTCTCTCTCTCTCTCTCTCTCTCTCTCTCTCTCTCTCTCTAATCAAGCTATTTCACCCCTAGGAATATACTCAAAGCAGTCTAATTTAGTGCACCAAAGAGTCACACCCATTTCTCCCACATCTAGCACAGCTAACTTTTAGAATCAGCCTGTGCCTAAGAAAACATGACTAGATAAAGGAAATGTGCTCTATCTATGCAATGGAGTTCTGGAAAATGGACAAAACTGGAACCATCACATTAAGCTAAAGAATCCAGACCTAGAAGAAAAAAAAAAAGTTTTCCTCATATACACAAGCTAGATCATTCATATGCATCAGAGATAGACATACAGACAGAAACACACACACACACACACACACACACACACACACACACACACGTTAAAAAGGCCAACATTTGGAAACAGGAAGGAGAATAGTGAGGGTGGGAAGGAAAAGATAGTGGGGAAAATGTGATCAAATTACATAACATAATTGAAAATGTCATTTTGATACCCTTCATTTTGAACTAATTGTAAAGAATACCATGGGAGAGAGGTGAGTGCCTTTTGGATTAAGATGCTAGCAGAACTGAGATTAAAGAAAGAGTGTCAGCATTGTGCTTATTGTAGAACTGTGAGATAGAAAGTAGTGGGGATGAAAGTGGAGGCAAGCAGAGGCTCCTCATACAGGGCCTTCTTTGCCATGCTAAGTAGCTGTGGACATCAGAAGTGACCTATGTCTTTCTGCTATATCAAGACCATTCTGGAACCTTGGCTGCATTTCTACTATCAGAGATTATCTTCCTTTTGTTAAAGGGTTAGCTTGAAATAGCAGAACTCAGAAATCAGTAGCTCCTACATATGGCCTAAAGTTTAATGAATCAATTGAACTAGCAACAAACTAGCCTGAAAACACTTCTCACAGTTATAAATAATTATAATGAGATTGGTTTTATACACCACATTGAAAAAATGGAAGACTGAAAGGAGACATGAGGACATAAATTGTCTTATCTATCAGGGCTGCTTACTAGATAGACATCAAAACTGTAATACTAAAAATGCTTCAGATGTGTTTAGGCCATAAACTCTATTCCAGATATTATTTAATATTAGAAAACCTCTAAGAGTGTCCATAATGTCAATCTTTTAAACACAAGGAATTAAGAACTTAACCAAACACCCTGCCAATGAGGTTTAGGACCAGTGTTACACCATCTTAACCTGCCCTAAGGCTAATTATTCCCCAAATATGCAAATAGATTTATATTTTCATATTAGTAAATAGAAGGAACAGTCTATTTTTCAGAAATTTGTGTACTAGATTTGCATAATACCTCTAAGTTTTCTCAAGTCTATATAATGTTTATACTTCACTTTGCATGCTGAAAATTGTGAGAACAGGATAAAGATAGCTTTTAACAACTGAATTACTGTTTATCCAAAAATTATCTTCTCAGGATAAGTAAAATCATATTTACAACTATATAAACTGTACCTGAAATTCTTTTAAAGGGCCAAGCTTTTAAGCAGTCACTACAAATTTATCCGTGTGTTGAAGTAAGTGCTGGAACACCAACAGACAAAAAGGATTATACTAAAATTGAATTAAGAGGCTCCTTAAAATAACAAGCCACAAGGCAGTTGTAGACATTGACAAATCCTGCTTTCTGCAAGATTATTTACAAGAAAGGAAAAAAAGACTCCAAGGCTTTGATTGTTACTATTGAACAGAAAAGCATGTTGTCAAATGAAATAAGACAATCCCACTTATTTTTCACAGGAGACATGATTGTTTGGTCTATTGTTCCCTTTCTTTTCCCTACAGATCTTTCTAAAACATTTAAAAAGCTTTTCCCCTTAAGATATCAATAACATTTAATTTTATGCTGAGACTTCCAGGCTCTTAACCAGCTAAAATAATCTGACAAACATGACAGAAGAAGGCAGAGTGAAACCAACACAAGAGCCATACGCAGGAAATGAATGCATATAGTGATTCAGATCTTGAACCAATAGTACTCTCCAGCCTAAGTGGCCCTTAGAATCCACTACAGGGTTTCCTGACACACCAGGCTGCCTCACCCAAGAGTTCCTGATTGTGTTGGGAGTGGGTCCAATCAGTGGCATGTCTGTCACTTTCCCTGCTGCTCTCAGAGTATGTATAAGGATCAGATCTAAAATATCCCACAAAAGTTTGTGTACTAAAAGCTTGGTTTGCAGTAGTGTGCTGTGTTGGAACCTTTGGAAGGTAACTGGTCTCAAAAATTAAACATATTAGTGAACTAATAAATTCATGAATCAACAGGTGAATCTGTTCTTAGAGGGTCATAGCACCTTAGCTTGTGTGGCTCACACAGAAGATAGTCTCTTTGTGTCTCTGTCTATCTCTTTTATCATGCTTTTTCTCTCCTTTCTGGCTGACATAAAATAAACACATACCCCATAGATTCTTACTCAGGGATCAGAAACAATGGAAACAAGTTCCACTGATTGAAATCTCTAAACTGTAAGCCAAATCAAATCTTTCTTTTTCTTTTTTCTTTTTTCCTTTTTTTACAGTGTTTGATCATGGTTTATTTTTTTTAATTAATAATACAATTTAAAAATTTTACATGTCAACCCCAGTTTCCTTTTCCTCCATTCTTCTTTCCCTCCCTTCCTCCCTACCTCCCCTGTGACATGCACCCTGGCCACCCTCCCCTCTCACCCCCCCCCCCATTCCACATGTAGGGCTATGCTATCCAGGTTGGGTCATGTAAATCTGTCAAGTCAATTGAAGTAGGGACTAGGACTTCTCTCCTGTCTCTATGTTAAGGGGGTATCCCTCCATGGGTGATGTGGCCACCAGGTCCTTTTGTGCACCAGGAATACTTCCTGGTTCTACTGTCTGAGGTCCCCCAGACTGCTCAGTCCTTCTAGCTGAGACCCATATTCAGGGGATCTGAGTCAGTCCCATGCTGGTTTCCAAGCTATCAGTCAGTCCGGGGAAGGTGGGCGTTAGCTCCTCCTTGTTCAGGTCAGCTGTCTTGGTGTGTTTCTGCAACCTTGTCTTGTCCTCTCTCTCTGCATCTGGATTCTAGTTCGAACCAGTGTTTAGTTATGGGTGTTTGCTTCTGTTTCCAACAGGTAATAGATGAGAGCTCCATGGTGGATGGTGGATAATTTAGTTCATGGTCTATTTCTTTCAGTTGATTTTTCTAAGGTATTTTGTTAAAGCCACAGGAATAGAACTAACAGAACATCTATGTCTGGCTTTGGAAGTAATACTTCATATGCAATTTCTAACCAGTTTTATTGTTCACACAAATCTGTGCTTCAATAATTTAGGTCATAAATCATAAATGGAACTATTTAGTTATTTGTTAAATGTAAAGCTAATCAAAACTGTTCAACCAATAAAAATAAAAGAATTCTACATTCAAATTTTGTATAAATATATAATTTTTAGACTATAATATTTATTGATAAATTTCCTTGTGGCAAGAACTATATTTAGTATTTTCCTCTTTTACATAATGTTTTATATACCAATCAAAAATCTAAGATATTAATTGGCATTATAAAAATTATTACTAATTTATACAACTAAACACACTTGGAATCTTAATTCATCTGCCTAGGTTATAGGACCAGTGGGTAGCAGAAACCAGTTCTGATCCAGAAAATATGACTCTAACTTGAAACTCAATTTACTTATATGCTATAGACTCCCACATAAATGGCACTACAACTATCATCAATTAAAACATTCATCTCCAATTCTACACTCACATTTTGAAATGACAGTGTATGAAAAATACCTAGTCTGGACCGCAAAAGATGCCAAGATTTTTGTACCATGGGAATCTGCTCCAAGTAGGCCACTAAAATTTTAGACAAACTTATTTTATGAAATATTGATGAAGCTAATCTTGTCAGCTTTAGATATTTTCCTTGTAAGTTTATTTGCATTTTCATTGCAACTTAAAAAATCTATATTGTTTTTAACTGAGGATAAAATGATATCAGGTAGCAGAGTAAAAGAAAATCCCCCCAAAAAACCCCACATTAATCTCACTTGTTCTTCAGACACTTTGGAAATGGCCATATTACAAAAGAAAAGCTTGGTTGCCAGAGGGAATATGTAGCACAGAGTAATGGTGTCCAGGGAAAAAATACAATAAAGACCTGAGGCAATAAATCCACATATGTAATACCTGGGTTGTGGCTAGAGTAGTAAGGTAAAACCTAGAACTTGAATGAGGTTGGATGTGCTGTGGCTCAGGTTCATGGCATAGAAAGAGCATAGGTCATAATGAATACAGAATGAACACACCCATGAAGTGCATTGGTCAGAAATAAACATCCTGTCTGAGCATGGTGGTGGTAGTACATGCCTTTAATCCCAGCACTTGAGAGGCAGAGGCAGATGGATCTTTGTGATTTCAAGGCCAGCCTGGTCTACAAGAGCTAATTCCAGGACAGCTTCCAAGATTTTCACATTACCAAACTATAGAGGGATTATTGTGGACTTGGTCTTTCAGATCCATGTACACAGATTTAAAGAGGGGCACTACAAAAAGTAGTGAAGGTACATGTAGTCTTATTTTTCATGTATGTACAGCAAATGAGAAGCATCACAGATGAACTTTGATAGAACTGGATCCCAAAAGGATACCTGGAGAGATAAATGTATGAGAAGGTTGTGAAGACCTAAACCTAATTCAGTTTCTAAATATTCCATGTCTATGATGAAAAATTCTCCAAATCTCAATGCATTGAGAGAACAACACACTAATGACAGAGAAACATAGTATGTACCCACTCATAAGTGGATATTAGACATACAGCAAAGGATAACCAGCCTAGAATCCACAACCCCAGATGAGCTAGGACACAAGGAGCACCCAAAGAGACACATACATGGACCTCCAAGAAGGGGAAAGGGACAGGATCTCCTGCCTAAATTGGGAGGACAGCAGGAGAGAACAAGGAAGTAGGAGGAAGAGGAAGGGAGAAGGGGATGGGGCAGAACATGAGGGATCAGGAAGGTAAATTTGAGGTAAGAACAGACAAGGAGAGCAAGGAAAAGAGATGCCTTAGTAGAAGGAGCCGTTATGGGCTTAACAAGAAACTTGACACTAGGGAAAATCTCCAGGAATCCAAAAACATTACCCCAACTAAGAATCTAAGCAATAGTGTAGAGGCTCCCTTAAATGCCCTTCCCCTATAATGATATTTATGACTATCTTAAATGCTATCATAGAGCCTTCATCCAGTAGCTGATAGAAGAAAAAGCAGACATCCACAGCTAAGCACTGATCCAAACTCCTGGAATCCAGTTGTAGAGAAGAAGTGATAAGCAAAGGGGTCAAGACCATACTTGAGAAACCCACAGAAACAGATGCCCTGAGGACTGGGAGCTCAAAGACCCCAATCTGAGAGCTAGGAGACTAGCATAAGACTGAACCAGGCCACCTGAATATGGGTGTCAGTTGCCAGGCTTGGGCAGTCTATGGGGCCTCTGGCTGTAGAAACAGCATTTATCCCTATTCAGGAATGGGCTTTGAGAGCCCATTACCTATGGAGGGATATTCTATCAGCCCATGGAGGAGGGCCTAGGTCCTGCCCCCAATGATATGACAATTGGTGGTGGCAAACGCCTTTAATCCCAGCACTAGGGAGGGAGAAGCAGGTGGATCTCTGTAAGTTTGAGACCAGTCTGATCTACAAGAGTTAGTTCCAGGACAGACTCTAAAACTACACAGGGAACCCCTATTTCCAAGAAACAAAAAAACAAGGAGAAGAAGAAGAAGAAGAAGAAGAAGAAGAAGAAGAAGAAGAAGAAGAAGAAGAAGAAGAAGAAGAAGAAGAAGAAGAGAGAAGAAGAAGAAGAAGAAGAAGAAGAAGAAGAAGAAGAAGAAGAAGAAGAAGAAGAAGAAGAAGAAGAAGAAGAAGAAGACATAGTAGGCATAAATTCTAGCACACACCAAATAAGAATAGGGCAAAAAATGAAAAACTAAATATCCTCAGAGAGCTAAAAGAAGAAAATCAATAAGTTCTGTATTGCGGTTTAATAAGGGTCAGGATAAACAAATAGGCCGAATAGATGTTTATTAAGGGAGAAACAACTCACAACACAGACAAATGAACACAGCAGTTGGAACCGGATGCTCCTCTCTCCGCGTACCACCAGAAAGAGAGCATTCCACGCCTCCACTCAGACCTAGTTCCACAGATCACTTCCACCCCTGGCTCCACCCCTCAATTGGTGTGCTGAGTGCCACAAAAGCAGACAAAGTGAATACCCCACAAAAATTCCCCTTTTAGTCTAAAGAAAGATTTAAGCTTGATACAAAACTATATACAAAACAGTGAATAACAAATGTGCTCTAAGAACAGGAAAATTGAGAACAAAACCACAAACATATCTAGTCCTAGGGTGAAGGCATAAGGGAGTTTACGATAGAGTTGTCCTAAGCTGGAAAACTTAAGTCTAGTATCTAATATATCTAACTAGGAAGAGAGAATAATACTTGTGATAGTTTAATCTACAACCTCATCAAGACCTGAGAAGGAAAATAACGATACTAGGGTAGACAGAAAGTGTGGATGGGCAACTTCCAAAAGGTGCAGCGAGAACAGAAACAGCAAGTTACCTGGACAGTCACCCAAGGTCTCACAGCAAGGTTGGTACAGCCAGTTTTGGCTAAGGCCAGGAGAATTTGACAGACCATAACAAAAGCAGGGAGGTAGAAAGGCTGTCTTACCCTGACTTGGCAAGGTTCAGCAGTCTTCTATGTTTGTCTCCTGCAAGCACATAGGACCACATGTCCAAATCAGTGGTCAAGGTTGAGACAGTTCCTTGCCCAAGAGGCCATTAGCCGAAGCGTGGATGAACTCCAGAAGGAGCAAAACAGTGTCCAACATATTTTAGGGAAAGTGCATGGTGCTGTCAGGAGCAACAGTGTCTCATGTCAACAGAGTACTAATATAAAAACATTTAAATGCCATGTTCTGCAGGTCTAGGAAGTGAATGAAGATTAAGCATCTATGTCTGACTAATCTCATAGGCAAAGGAAACATGGGTGAGGATAATCTGTAATACTCAGGAACTTAGCTAAAAAACCTGAATAAAATTTCCTTGAGTAAAGCAAGGATAAATACCTGCATATATATATATATATATATATATATATATATATATATATATATATTCCTAAAGTAGAGGTAGAGTAGAAATGTCTAAACAAGAGGTAGAGCTCTAAAGGGCAGCAAGACAAATATCCCAAATTGTATCAATGTACAAAATGTCTTGAACACAGCAAAAGTATACATACATAGAATATGACAAGAATAATGTGCATAAAACATCATAAATGGAAAGATTTCACACACTATAACAAAATATAATATGCAATTTTCCAGAAAGGGAATAAACATAATTTTATATAAGTTACCACAGATAAGAATATATAACAATATAAGCTGTAATACTAATGTCTCACTCTTATTAAATAATTCACAAGAAAATAGGCTAATCTACCTGTATCCATTCTGAACCATACAGTTTAAAGTTTCCTGCTCTGCTGAAGAGTCTGCCAGACACACTATGGCCTATGGGCTGAAGATGGAACATTACAGAAGAACTTCGGGTGACTGACCAGGCAGTGAGTTGTCTCTGTCATTTCTAGAGTTTATATATTATTCTTCTGTAGTCTTTGAAGGAGTTGAAGACAGTTAGTTATGGTTATATTTTTCCTTACTTAGGATTAAAGATAGGTTACATATAGGACTTTAGACTCACAAAGATAGGATAGATGATTATTCTTTAAGTCTTACAACATGTTAATGGACTAAATATTGTTAACTGTGATTCTTATTTGAAAACTGTTGTATGGTATATTTTGCTATGTTAAGGTTAAAACCCTTCTTTTTATTTTAGACAGAAAAGAGGAGATGATGGGAGATGTTATTCTGTAAATATGTTTCTCATTCTGGTTAATAAGTAAAGCACTGTTTGGCCAATGGGAAAGCAAGATAGGAGTGACTAGGAGACAAGGAGGAAAGAGGAAGTAGTTAGGAGGAGTCAGCAGGTAGAGCCTATAGAAAGCAAGATTCCGGCCTGCCTCGCTGGGATAAGATGACCACGTGGAAATACTTAGATAAGTAGAAATGGGTTAATAATTAAGACAGAGATAACCCATAAACAATAATAGTAACTGGCCAACAGCATTGTATCAAATATGGAGTCTCTGCGTGTTTTGGGGGGCTGGCTTGGTAGCGGGGCGGCGGGACCAGACCGGTGGCATTGGTGGTGGGGAAAAAATGCTCATAACAGTTCTGTTTTAAATATCAACACTTCTCAACAAGTGCAAAAATAATTGGACAGAAAGATACAGAAGAAGATATCAACTATACCAGCAGTCACAATATTAAGTTAAAATTTGTAGAGCACTTCACCAGACCAAAAAGAAAAAAAAAAAGGATACACTATTACACTATACATACTACTATCACATACACCATACATCAGGCCAAATATTTCAACAAGTATTAATGATGTGAAATATTAAAAATTGTTCCCCCTAATTACAGGATAATGAAGTTAAAATTAAATAACAGAACAATACTGAAGTACTTAAAGCTAAAGCCATATCTATAAATCACCAGGGGATGTTTTTAAAGTCTCAAAGGAACTGAAAAAAAAATACATTAAACTACATGAAAATTAAAATATACTGAAATGTGCGAATTCATAGACTGAAAACATGAATTAGGCAATTTAAGTCCTAAAGTAAAAATGCAAACTCTTCAATCACCCAGATAATCAAAGTAAAATAAACCCTAAAAAAGTGGGAAAGCAGAAACCAATTAAATTGGAGATATGTAAACTATGAAAAGTTTATTTTTATAAAAGAAGAATAAATTCACAAATTATTAACAAAACTGGAAAAAAACAAATTCAAGATCAGTTTGCGAACAAAAATGAAAACAAAGGATATCACTAGATTAAGGGAGAACATCACACCCACTTGGATAAATGCACCATGTCTGTAGAAGCACAAATTTCACAATATTATTAATAAAAAGTGGTCATTAGAATAAACCTGAAACTGTAACAGAATTTGAGTTTATAACTCAAATGTTCACAAAAGTAAATCTTTAGGCCCAGCTATTTCTACAAAACTAAAGACCTACAAAGTATTTAAAGATTAAACACCAAGCCATGAATGATGTTCCACACCACTAATAGCCACAATAAGGTCATCCTGAGCTACACCATGTATATAGTGACCTCCAGGCCAGCCTGCCTTGGGTAAGAAAAGTCTGCCTCAGAAAGAAGTAAACCAAAAAGAAAATTTAGCATCATTTTACACAATACTTTCCAGAATCTACAGTAGAAATAACACTGCTTAATTCATCTTATTATGGCTGATATTACCCTATTCAAAAGAGAGAGAAAACTGTGCTGCAGCATGAAGCCATGTTGATGTCTGTGGGCTATGCCACTTCCCGCAGACATATTGATGAGAATGGTTTGTATTGCCATCTGAGACCATGTTGATGTCTGAGTCTGTATTCCCACCAAAGGCTATCTCTGGGTTTGTGGTCCTACTGCAACCACAGTTTTTGTTGATGTCCATGACCCGTGTTACCACAAAAGGTCAAATGGATATTTGTGGTCTTTGCTGTAGCCTGAAGCCATGTTGGTGTCTGTGGACTATGTTGCTGATTGAAGCCATGTTGACGTCCATGGGATGTGCATTCTTCTTGAGGTCATGCTGAAGTCCTTGGCCTATATTGTCACTAGAGACATTGAAGTACACAGCATGTTACAATGCTGGAAAACCTATGAATGTCTGTGGTTCATGCTGTGCCCAGAAACCATATCTAAGTCCACGGTAGAGCTGATAAGGAAGCTACATCTCCTATGGTATTGATGATTGAAGAGTCACAGCTGAGAAAAGTACATAGGAGGATTCTGTGACAACTCCTACCCCCAACCGCATTGACTGAAAACTACCTAAGAGATACCCTAAAATTTGTGATAAAGATATTGAAGTGTCGTTTTCTGAAATTGATGACTTCTGGCAGAGTTATAGGAAATAAAGGCTTGAATTTTCTTTAAGGGCCTGCCACCTGGAATTTGACTATGCCCTTGGGATATATGGGCAACTCAAACTGAATTATTTTTTTTTCTTCATTCTTTTGAGAGGAGAGGTCACAGGGATGGGTTCATGAGCCTGAGAGGACTGGAAAGTGATTGTGCTCTGTGTTCATGATTTGAAATTCCCAAATAATCAGTAAAAAATATTGTGGAAAATAAACAAAATTTTAAAATAAGAAAACTATAGGCCCATGTATCTCATGAATACTGCAAGTAAAATATGTAAAGAATTATAAATGCAAATATATGTATGATCTAGGACACTAAAATAGAAATGCAAGACTGCGTTAGTATTTAAGAACTAAACACTATAAGCTACTTGGAAAAACCAATATTACAATGAATACACAAATAGATAATGAAATAAATTCAACAAAAAATTATAACAAATCTCTTTTAAAAACAGTAAAAGAAAACTCTCCTTATCTAGAAGAGAGAAAAAACATTTATAATAAATATTACACTTATCAGTAAATGACTGAAAGCCTTCCCCTAAGATCAGAAAGAGCACAAGGACATATGTTGTCACTTCTTAGTCACCATTGTACTGGAAGTTATAGCCATTGTATAATATCAAGTCAAAAATAATAAATAAATAAATAGAATAAATAAATAAATAAATAAATAAATACTTCATAGTGGAAAAAAAGGAAAACAGAAATGCACTTCTTCTACTTATATGCACCAATTATCTATTGATGAAATTGAAAGCAATGTCTTAAAAAGAAAAAAAACACACTCCTATAATTAATAAATGAGTTAAGGACACAAGGCAAGCAAAGATCCATTGCATGTCAGTATATTAGTCATGAACATGTGTGCAACACACTTAAAATACAATGCTACTCTAAGTCACAGAAAATAAGTACTTATGTCAAATCTGATTAGTCACATATAGGTCTTACATGCCTTATATTCTGAGAACTGCTAGATTTTGATGACATAACTCAAAGGGCACCTGATAAACAGATATTCCATTTTGTGAATTATAAGGCTCACTGCAGTGAAGATGTCCAATTTTGCCAAATTCCATGCACATTTAAGGCAATTCCTATTGAAATCTCATCAAGATATTTTGTTGAATACAGGGAACATTATTCTAAAATTCACATGGAAAGATGGAATCACTAGAGAAAATATTCAAAAAAAGTAAATAAGGATTTATCTACTGGATCAGAAGAATCATAAAGCTGCAGTAATCAATATTATTTGCATTGTTAGAGGAATCATCAAACAGTTTAATGAAACAACATGGAAAACTCAGAAGTAGACTCAAATGAACATTGCAGCTGATTGTTGGTAAAGGTGCAAAAGTAACCCCATGGAGAAGAAACTCTGAAATGGGTGGTGCTGAAGCAATTGCATATTAAAAGTAAAATAAGCAAATAAATAAACTTGACCTAACTCTTATCCATACAATCAATTTAAAAAACAAACAGGGAGGAGGGGTGGGAGGGAGAACTGTGGTTGGAATGTAAAATGAAATAATAAATTTTAAAAATTGACAAAAATGATATAAAGTTATTTTTCATTAAAAATGTCTAGTAAGTTTTGTATATTTTTAAATAACAAAAATGATAGTTGTCCAACACTATAAGGTCACACAGAAGAGACTGAAGTATTTCTATGAAGAGCCAAGTTAAAACTCATTAACCCTTACACAATTAAGAGAAAAGTAATATGAAAAAAATTAAGAAAGCTCTTAAATATAGACTCTATAAAATTTCCAATTAAAACCTTTCAACATTTTTAATGAAGCAATATTTACCATTAAAAACTTCATATAAAACATATATACATTGTTAGAATTAAAATGGTTTTATTAAATTCCTTTCAAGACAGTTTAATGATAAACTCTATAAATTCTTGATAGGCACCATCAATGAGAAACTTTGTTCTTTCTAGTAGGTGATAAAAGGCAAACTAAAACCCTTTCATGCAACCATTCAAAAAATTTTTAACAGTTAAAACTATATTTAAGCAATTTAAGTGTTTTACCACTCACAAATGAAACTGTGCAATTTCTTACAATGACTTAAGAGTTTTAAATCCAATTGAACTTTTCATATTAAGTATCACCATTTAATAAGGCCCTGATTTACAGAGTGCCCATGTAGTAAAACAAGACCTCAACCAGCTCAGAAATAAGCGAAAAGGTCCAAATATGGAATATAAACAAAAGTACTCTATATCTGACAAGAATGTCTTGGTCCTGTCTAGAGGTAGAGTTATATGGGCCCTCCATCCAGTCCCAAGCTCTACCTTGCATCCACACTTGTGTCAGCTTGACAAGCACCCTTAATCAGCTGATAAGACAGCTAGAAATTATGACTGTATGTCATGCTCAGATATTGTATTCTATTAGATGGAAAGCAGACTGTTCTACAGCAGGCGTCTCGAGAAGTTGTTGAGGAAGTAGGCCTGAAGTAGATTCAAAGACAGGATTGGCAATAGAAACCGTTTCAGGCCCAGCAAACATGAGGAATGTGGTGTTTGATAGCCTGCTCTTGCTCATTCTGTGAGAAGTCCCAGAAGTGATAGAACTCTTGTTGTTCCAATAACCACAGACTTCAGGGGTCACAGGATCAATATCTTTGTAGGCTACAGCATGAACTGCAAAAAGCTTTTGGTTGGATAAATACCTAGAGCCTTATAGAAGATAGCCCAACAAGACTTAGAAAGGGTAAGTGGCAATGTAGATGACAGCAAACCTTCAATTTTCTTTCTGTCCAATGTTTCCTATTAGACTGCATGTGGACAATGAGAGAAGGCAACCATCAATAACAACTTCAACCTGTGAAAGTTCAATGATGAGTTTTCAGGGTCTCATCATTTATCAAAATGTGAAACAGGCTTAAGACAAGGGATTTCCTGGATATCCATTTGGAATGCTAAAATGTAGTGACCTGACATTATCTAAGTAAAGAAAGTGAAGAACTCTGAAGGTATAATGGATCAGGAGGCAAGGGAAAAAATATGTCTACACACATAACATACATGGAAAAGAGAATCATGACTTCAAAGTTCATGTCCAAGAAAAGATGCAAAATAGTATGCAAGCACCTCAATCCCAAAGGCCCCAAAACAAATTCTTAAAAGAGCTTTCTAATAACCCATTTCACTCTTAAGATATTTTTTTGTAAATGAAAACCTAATTATGTCACTCTCCTGATCAAAATCACTGAAGCATTTTTAGATTCTTGGGGTAAAGCCCCAGAACCTCAACCTGACTTGTGTCTTCTTCATGTCTCATACTGAAGGGACTATTTATCCTTATGTTTGATATGAGTTGCCCATCACCTCTCCCATCAAAGTACTATCCTCTGCAATGAAGCTACATGACTTTAAATCATAGCACTTCAACTATCTAATTTTTTCCCTTTCTTACTCTCTTCTCTAGACTAAGTCATGCCCTTTCAAGTTTCTGATTTGACATAATTTCAAGTTTTACTAATTGCATTTTAACCCCATAGGTTAGAGCATCCGTAACTGGCAATGCATTCATTTCCTGTGGCTGCGGTAACAAATCACCTCAAACTTGGCAATTGATCCTATTAGAAATTCATTTTCTCAATTTTGGAGACCAGAAGCCAACCACCAGACATGTTATTAGACATAAATCAGGATGTGTATCTCGGTGATTGTTGAACACTGGACCTTTTTGCTCCCAATTTACAACCCTGGGTCATGTTTCTACATCACATATTACTACTCTTCCTGACTCTTGGTTCTGGCTCTGGCTCTCTGTTAGGGTACATGATTGCATTTAAGACCCTCCCAGATAATGCAGAATCAGGTCCCAAACTTAAACTCCTTAGCTTCATAAAATGTAGTACCTTTTACCACATTAATAAAAAATTATAAGCTGCATGATTATGAATTAGAAGATTTTGTAGGCCACTATTCAGCCTGCCATAGTAGAGACTGTGGATTTCAGCACACAAGTGTCAAGCAACGTTTTTTTCACTAAACTATTTTAGTGAGCTTTTATTGCCTGAATACCTTATTCATTATTAACCTTTGTTCATCAGCAAAATGCAACTGTTATTTGAGAAAACAGAACTTATTCTTCTACAATAAGGTTTAACAAAATTGGTTAAATCACTGGGGGCAGGGAATGAATTCTACATCAGTGTGTTAAGATGAACCACGAAAAGAACACCTTGGTTCTTACTTAAATTTTACTGTAAACTTTTAATTGCTTCACAAATTGAAATCATAAATCCTTTGGGAGGAAAACTCTTGGTTATGAGGGTGAATAATGAAGCTACTGTGGGATTTGTTACCATTGCTAAATGAGGCTCTGGGATCCAGATCCCAGTGTCTCATGTGATGCAGGATTTTCTCAGCTTCTCTCCATGATGCATTCTTTTTTATTAAATCACAGAAATGTTTCCCATATATACCACAGTTCATTTAAATGTTTAAATTCCTGAAGAAACTAAATAAATTTATCTTTAGTTCTGTTTCCAAAGCTAAGTGGTAATGACTATTCTGAGCAGATGACTACCCAAAATAAAGACATTTCCAGCTGTCCTCTGAGTTTACCAAAACTGGGTAGATAATTATGGACAAATGAGGTATAAATGAGGACCATGAATACAACTTTAGTACATGACCTTAATGAAAATCTTAAGCTCCTATCTATGCCTCTTCATTCTATTGCAAGAAATGGCATGAAGACTAGAGTTGGGTAACAATGTAACTTGTTAAGATCACCAGGGCATAAAGAGAGACGATGAATCACAAACTGTTATGAGGAATTCATTAGAGATGACCAATGAGTCAACAGTTTATAACCAATTGAAAGTCTTTATTCCAGCTGGCTGGTATTATACTCGTGTATTTGGGACCTAAGTGTAAGCTTGACTGTGCATCACATGGGGTATTTAAAACCAAATACCATGTCCTGGAATCTCACTCAGCAGCTGCAGGGAGTGCTTTTAGTAAACAAGCAGTTTAAGAGAAGCTAAGATAAGCAGGTAGCTGGATGGTTTCCAAACAAACATATTTTAACAGGAAATAAGTTAAGTGGTCAACTGGAAGGGGTTCAGTACTAGCAAACAGTTTAACAGAACTTAAGTTAGCTGTGACATCTTGACACTGGTTTCCTAGAACAAAGTTGAGTAATTTTCGATGAGAATCTCCATCAAGGAGATCAAATTCTAGTCAAACCTGGGTGTTACAAAGCTACTGTGGAAATAGTGGATTATCTTTTCCTAGGGTCTGTTGTGGTACACAAAAACATACTTCTAACTTGCATAAGATATGGTTGTGGTAATATCTTTCTTCCACAAATAAAGCCTGCATGGGGATCAGAGAAAGGAGCTTGCCACTAGCTAACTATAGAGGTCTGGATGTCTGTACAGACAGATAGGAAGTGATGTAGCTGGATAGAAACCATGTGCTGTGGGTGCTAGGCAGGCAGGCAGTCGCTATGCAGCAAGTGCTCGGTGGTTGCATCCCAATGAGCTGCACCTGTTAGCACTGGGAAGTCTCAAAGTCTGTCTGGAGTGTGTCCCTTTGTCTAAATAAAAGAGATAAATGTTTTAGAGATTGGATAAACCACCGGTGCTGGAGGGAAGGGAGTAGTAAGGAGTCAGGTGTGGCCACCAGCAAGCAGCTGGTGGCCTTCTCAGGGCAAGGCTGGGACCCTCACTGGGTGAGTAGCTCCTGACCTTCCTTTAGTGTTCTGGCCATGTGGGAGCCAATATGTAAATGGAGTTCTTAATTGGTCTAGATAATAAAAAACACCAGAGTCAAATCAGTGAGATGGAACAAGCCACAGCACACCTTGCCTTCTTAGCATCTTCACAGAGAAGAGAATGATTTCCCGTTTCTCCCTGTACATATTCAGTTTCTGCCCAGGTACCTCACTTCCTGTGTGTCTGTAAATACCTCCAGACTTCTATGGTTAGCTAGTGGCAAGCTCCATTCTCTGACCCCAGGCAGGCTTTATTTGTGCACCACATATGGTTAACTTCCCTTATATGTTATTTATCACCACATATGGTTATCTTCACTTATATTTTATTTATAGAAGAATTGTATCTAAAGTAGCACACACACACACACACACACACACACACACACACACACACACACACAAATCTGGATTAGTGTCATGCCCAGGAATTGAGGAACCACTGGTTCCAGAATAAAGATGATTTTACTTCAGACTTGAGCCCGGTCTACAGCCTGGGACCAAGACCTTTCAATCAAAGCTAAACCCAACCATGCACAAGACTCTTAGAAGCCTTAGCTCCAAGTCATCTTTTAAATATGTGCTGATTACTTTGTTTTATTTCACATTGTATTTGCATTTACCTACAGATTAGCAAATGGAAGCTATAAAATTCAATAGAACATACAAAACAAGAGAAGACTAAGAAACTATAAAAAGGTATGAGTGGCTGAAGTCATCCAAGATAAGATGCAAAATAAGAAATCATTATTCTCTGTTTAGAGGCAGGACAGAGAATTTAAGAGAACTTTGAGAGTTCTCTTAACCTACAATGTCTGAGACAGTGACTATTTTTTCACTGCCAAATGCCATATTATAGTCTTTGTTTTCTTTTGGGGGAAATTACCTCTTTCCTACTTGATCTGGTGTTGGGAAATACTTATTAGAAGCCCTGCTTTATTCAGATATATGGCACAAACTATTCATAGGCTATAAAAGGATGGTAGTGGGTTCATGGCCAGCCTAAGTAATGTGGTAAGATAAAATAAGTACATTTTTAAAACCAGGATGTCTTCATCAAACACTTCCCCCTAGGGTTCAAGAAGCCGTTTGGAAGAATAGGACAAAAGATTGGTAGGAGCCAAAGGGGATACTCCATAGAAACAGCGTCTCCCAGACACAAAAGCATTGCTGCACATAGGAACTCACAGAGACTGACAGCACACACCAGGCCTGCACAGGTTCAAGCCAGGAAAGCCAGCACTGACAGGGCAAGTAGACGCAGGATTTCATCTCTGATCCAGAAGCTATCACCAACTGAAATCAATAGCAAAAGAAAAGTTAGTTTTCTCCATTGGAGTTTCTTTCTTTCTTTCTTTCTTTCTTTCTTTCTCTCTTTCTTTCTCTCTCTCTTTCTCTCTCTCTCTCTCTCTTTCTTTCTTTCTTTCTTTCTTTCTTTCTTTCTTTCTTTTTCCCAAGACAGGGTTTCTCTGTATTGTTTTGAAGCCTCCCAGAACTCAACTTCAGACCAGTCTGGCCTCAAAGTCACAGAGATCAGCCTACCTCTGCCTCCTAAGTACTGGGATTAAAGACGTGCACCACCAATGCCCAGCTTCCATTGGAGTTTCTATGGGTATATTAACTGAACTCAATGGTGACTTTGTAGACTTTATATCTCATATTGCTTTATTTGAGCATTTTTGTCTTATTGATTTTTTTACCTGCTTATTATGGTTTTCAATTTTGTCTTTTTTGTAGTGTGTATGTGTATCTGTTTGTGTACAGTCTAGTACAAGCAAGTATATCTCTGTGTTTCTTGTGCTTTTTTTTTAATTGTTGTTGTTGTTGTTGTTGTTGATGATGCTTTGCTGTTGCTTTTGTTGCTGTCTACGGGTTGTTCATTTTCTAAAGAGAGAGAAAGGGTGTCAAGTTGAGTAAGTGGGGAGGTGGAGTGAGTCTAGTAGGACTTGGGGGAGGGATAACTGATCAGAATATATTGTATGAAAAAATTTCCATGAAAAAAAATATAAATAAAAAAGACTTATACCCTAGGCAAGCTAAAGAAACAGAGATTCCTTTCCTAGAATGTGAATTATAAACCATGGGCTAGAAGTACCTGGAGACAATTCATTTATGAACTCACAGACTCTCTCTCTCTCCTCCCTCTCTCTCTCTCTCTCTCTCTCTCTCTCTCTCTCTCTCTCTCTCTCTCTCCCTCTCCAAATGGTCTGGTTCTTATCTGCTCCAAGCTGAAATCAATCAGGCTCAATAGTTTTCTAACCCTGTATGCTGCTCTCTTCCATGAAATTCTTCTTCATATGGTAGGTGAGACTTGTATCTGTTGGTTGCAGCTATGGAGCTCTGGAGAGTTCAAAGGGGTAGAGGGTGGAGCAACCCTCTTCCTCTCTATAGTTATAAAGGGATCAGTGCTGTGTCAGCCTCACAAAATTGAAGCATTCCTGAGAACTGGTCTATGTAAAGGTAAGACAAATTGTTACATGTACTATTTCCCACTGGCCACCTGCATCCTGCCACCATGTCAGCACTCAAATCACACATGAGACATTATATTAATTATAAAGCTGTTGGCCAGTGACTAGGGCTTCTTATTGGCTAGCTGTCTCTTAATTATTGACCCATAACTATTAATCTAAGAATAACTACATGGTCTTCTCTTACTGGACAATGATTTCAGAGCTGTTACTCCTCTCACATCCTACATTGTGGCTGACTCTGCCTAAGTTTCCCAGAATTCTCCTTATCTCCTAGTCCCACCTATCTTGCTTCCCTATTGTCCAACAGTCCTGTATTCATCAACCAAAAAAACAAAACATTTACAGAAGACATCTCCATCAACAAATATTACCAAATACTGGTTTCAGAAAAGATGTTAATGCCTGTTTATAAGCAACACAAAGTCATTTGTGTATCAGGTTGTTAAAAGCCCTTTTGTTTGTCTGCTCATTATTTGAACATAACTTGAGGCAAACACTTGTCTCTCAGACTTCCTTCTAGGATCACAGGCTTTTCTTTCTACCTCATGCTGCCATTTCTAGTCAAGTCTTGAGCACCCGACAGACTTCCCAGTGTGGAAGTTGCTTAACTATGAAGTCCTTGAACCAGCTGGAGCTTTGGTGGATGCAAGAAAGAAACTTATAAAGCCTTTCCCATGACTGCTTGATCTCATTTTAAAAATAAAGTAATAATTTTAAAGTTATGATTTCTATATATCCTTCTTTATAATATGCTAACATTATATTTAAATTATTTTTATCAGTGAACATACACAGGCATTTTGTCTGCATGTATGGCTCTGTACCACATAACAGAGTGCTTCATGGGTGTATGATTGGCGGAAGCAAGAGTGACTGATGATTGTGAGCCATCATGTGGGTGTTGAGAAATGAAGTCAGGTCTTCTGAAAGTGCAGCAAGTGTTCTTCACATCTGAGCCATCTCTTTAGCCCCTACTTACACTATGAAGTGTTTCTCTAATACTATTTAATTTAGAACTAGTTAATTCTGTAACATTCAATCTTTTCATTTTCTTCTCTATTGTGTTTTCTCTCATCAAATCTTTAATCTCTGTGGTTTAAAGGGACTCTTCAATGAACAATGCTAAAGTGTTAGATGATATACCATTTATAGAAACTTTGGTTAGACAAAAGAGGCCCCCAAGCCCAGCTGTACAAGTTGCAACTTGCACCACTTCCAGACACACTGCTTGCCCTCCAAGTCAACTCTCTTGTCATCTGTCTTTAGCTGCAAAGACATGGCAAGGAAAATGCCTCCTTAATTTTCTTGACAAACTTATCAGCAGTCCAATTAATTATCCTCTCCAGGAGAAAAATTGATTTATCATTTGTCTTCTTCAAGCTTTTTCTACTCACAAAATGTGCTGTGCATTCTCTGTTTTCAAATTTTATAGCGTCATTTTTTTGTTTAGGTTTTGTTGTTTTATGTTTTAATTTGTTTTCTTGTTTACTTCCAAAAGAGGGTCTTCAGGTCTTTCTATCACATTTCCAAAGGTAATGATCCAATGAAATCTATAAATATTTTTAAGTAGCTATAGATCTATGAACTTAGTTCTTTTCTTACAAATCAAATATTTTTTGGAGCATCTATTACATGGTAGGCAATCTTGGGAAGAGTCTAGAAATATATAACACACAAACACAAAGGCAAACACACACACGCACACACACACACACACACACACACACACAACACAGGAAATGTAGAGAAGTGAATGGAGACAGACATCATAACAATTACTAAGCAATGCTTATATGTAATGGTAGCCAGCAATAAGTGCTTTAGAAAAGAAAAAATTGAGGTTGGGAAACAGAAATCTAACCATGGGGGCATGGGGGTGCCTACAGTGGTGAAATGGCTACTTGAGTCAAGGTTTTAATCAAGTGGTCAATGATCATTGACATGTTTTTGTGGGAGAAGTGCCCTAGGACAGAGTACAAAATGTGCTGAAGCCTGCCTCTAGGCTAAGGGAGGATCCCCTCAATGGGGAATGTGCTCCCAAAGTCCTTTCCTGCACCAGGGATACATCCTGGTTCCACTCTCTAAAACCTACTTCAAATGACAGATTTTGATAATCCCTCCTGAAAAGCATCACCCTCCCTATGGAGTGGGGAGGAAATGAGATGAGGGGGTTTGGGGGGCCATGGGAGGAAGGGATAGGGAACTGAGATCTATATGTAAAATAAGAAAAATAATAAATATATGTGTATATATATATGCTGCACACACACACATACACACACACGCGTGTGTGTATGTGTGTGTGTGTGTGTGTGTCTGTCTGTCTGTCTGTTTGTGTTTGTGTGTGTGCTGAAGCCATAGAGTTTGATTGTGCATTTGGGTTGATTGAGGTTGAATCCAGGATTATACTCTAGTACCAAGTTCCTCTCTTCATCCTGCACTGCAGCTGCTTAACATAAGCTCTGACAACAGAATCTTATCACATATCCTAAACCAGTGCTCACCTTTCTAAACAGCAGGCCCAAGGAGAAAGCTTCAAGGGCCTTGAGCTTCATTGCTTTGGCTGTGACCTGCCTGGATCAATGGGGAATGAAAGAATGACAGACACGGTTACAGAAATATGAAATTCTATACATCAAGTATATGTCTCTTCCTCTAAGATATTTTAACATGGTATTTCTTACTAGGGGGTCACACTGATAATGGTGTACCTTTATGTTTCAAAAGCTTATAGGAATGAATTTTGAAATTTCTCATGTTACATAAATGATGGTTATTTGTAAGTCAAGTGCACTTTTAAAAATGTAAACAGCTATAGGACATATAAATGTATTGAGGCATAATCTATCTGTTTTTGTATATATGTGTGTTTTATTTATCAATTAAATATTAGATCTACACAAACATGATATTATAAGACTTGTGAAATTACAGAAAACTGCATGCATCTCTTGAAGAAATAAGTTATTTCAAAATGTCTTAATTTTCAGAAAAGTGGAGAACAAATGAAAAGAACTTTCATCATAAAAGTTGTATAGTACCCTCCTTAAGCGTATGTGCTCTGAGACATTCCTGTCACCCTTAGACAGATATCTCATTTCATAATTTCCCACTTTGAAATCTTACCCTTCATGAAAATCTGGATTCTTTTCTTGTCCCACTGTCCCCATAACCTAAGATGGAAACCCTTGATACAGCCAAGGCTATTTTACCTACTTCTATTCTGTAACAAGCACCAAAACATTCTGCCTTTTATAAGTGTGATATTTATTGTTCTTGAGCACATGGATGCCACTTCCAAGAACTAAGTAAATGCTGTTGCTCTTACTGTGCCTGGGAGATTCCACAAGAAATTGGAGCTCATCTGCAATTGAACTTAGTGTGGAAAGACAACATTTGCATATAGGTATATCCAAAAACTACCTGCACTATTAATCCTACCTTTTCCCAATTAAATATAATAATGTCTGCTACCGTTGCCATCACTGTCAAAACTCACAGCCCAATAAAGACAGCTCATCTTTGGTAATGAAGTTTACCTCTTTACAGGTTTGGATCTTCTTGAGATTTCTAATAATTAGTATAAGTTATCAGGACTTGTCAAAGAAACATTTAACTTTTAAGCACTGTCTAGGTGAGGTTTACTATTGCTATACTATACTGAAACACCATGGCCATAGCAACTCTTACAAAAGAAGGCATTTAACTGGTGCTTGCTTATACTTTCAGAGGTTTAGTCAATTCTCATCATGATGGGGAACATGGGGGCACACAGATAAACATGGTACTGGAGAATTATCTGACAGCTCTTTACCCAGATTTGCAGGCAGCAGGATAAATACTGGGTCTGCTTTGGGCTTTTGAACCCTCAAAGCCCATCCCCATTGACATACTTGCTCTACCAAGGCCACACCTATTCCAACAATACCATACCTACTAACCATTCTCAAGTAGTGCCACTCACTCATGACTAAGCATTTTCAAATCTGTGAACCTATGGGGGCCATTCTTATTCAAAATACCATAAGCATTACCAATGTTAAGTAGAAATTTATAAGATATATAGAGCTTACCTTACATAGAAGATAAATTATATCATCTAGTTATAGTAACCTTATTATATAACCAAACTGTGGGGCTATAACTTGCTACTTCAGTAGAGCATCAATTTCTGCATCTGA
This sequence comes from Cricetiscus sungorus, assembly GCA_030556225.1. Lineage (NCBI taxonomy): Eukaryota > Metazoa > Chordata > Mammalia > Rodentia > Cricetidae > Cricetiscus > Cricetiscus sungorus. The sequence continues at coordinate 40,547,226 of JANBXA010000600.1, forward strand.
TGATGTGGGCCTGTGCTTTGGACCTGTGCCTTCTGGTGCTATATATGCCTATCATGACAAGTAACAAAGGAAGTATGAACGGCTTTTTCCATTGATGGGAAACCATGAAAAGAAAGGAAAAAAAAAATAAGCCCCTTTTTATGACTCTTATCCACTTCAGCTTGATTAATAGGAATTCTTGTCGTACTTCAGTGTATGTAAGGCAAGTTAGTGATATTAATTGTGATCAGACGGCCAGGAATTTTGCTTCCACTGCTTCCTTACTTTGGAGCAACTGAATTTCCTCAATATTTTACCTAAGACTAGACATATGGTTGATAGCTATTTTAACCAAAACTTGGAATTTCTTTCAAAGCCTGATGTTGAATTTAGAGTATCCAACTTCATCTCTTTATAGACCTTTCTACTTTCAAACAATTGCCTGTAAGCATTTCTCAAAATATGAAAGGCTACAATGTGTGAAACATAGAGGTAACTGAGAATTAACATACACACACACACACAAATAAATTCAATTACTATACTTAATTATTCTCTATAGGCATAAAATAATCTTTTGAAAATAAAAATCAAAAAATTTCAGGGAGGTAGAAGGCATAGATATTTTGTACTCTGTGTCATTGCAATCTTGCTTTGTAAACAAAGAGGATGAGCCATGAGAAGGGAAGATGTCTGCTTAATGGCAAAGGAAGCATAGACTCCTGAACTCTAAATCTTAAACTTTTTCCATTACTACATGTTACCTTTAATCAAAGTTTGAACTGCACATCCCAGAGTCACCAGAGAGGCCTAAAATTCCTCTAGCCTGTCATGAAACTTGATTTCCCTTTTAGGAAGCAGTGTTTAAGACAGTCTTATTTAAAAAGATCACCCAGTTTCAAATGGAAGCCCCAACTGGGACAAGATGAAATACATGTCTTCCTTTTGAATAAAAGAACATTGCAGAGCTACTGTTGCTTGGATAAATGCTATTTGGCTTTTTTGTGGTTTCTGAATGGGTTCTTAGTACTGCTCTCTTGAGCTGTCTCTCTCTGTCTCTCTGTTCTCTCTCTCTCTCTCTCTCTCTCTCTCTCTCTCTCTCTCTCTCTCTCTCTCTCTCTCTCTCTCTCTCTCTCTCTCTCTCTCTCTCTCAGTATTGTCTCCTTGCCCAGAATTTTATGTGTAAGCATCAGTTCCACACTGGCTTTTGTAAAACCAACCTTCCTTGTCTTTTGTAATTATGTAAAGCTGTTCTCTTTGAAGGCCGCATGCAGCAGATATCAAAAACCTGGAAAGAAAACACCCTAATTATAATTATAATGGATTTCAAGTTCCTATTATACATGGAGAGAAAACATGCAGTGAGGTTTCATTACTCATTTTCCTAAAACCTCAGGAAGATGAAATAGTAGTGCTTGAACTTGTTTTTGTTAGACCACACATGGTCTTTGGATTTAAAAAAAGAAATCATAATTACTTCTCTGGAAAATTTAAGACACAATTCTATTTTTACATTCATCTATCTAAGTTAAAACAAATTGAGAGGTCTTTTAGTTGGACCACAAAAATGTAAGTAAAATCACACTTCGCTACACCCGAAATCAACCAATTGTCCTCATGCCACTGGGGCAAACCAAAATTCCAAACCAGCAATTGTTTTGAAATCCTGAGCCCTAGTAGTAGCATGACTTCTAACTGTTGATTATTATGCAGGTCTTAAACTAATCTAATTAAGCGAAATGGAAATCCAATTTCAAGCATTGTTGTACACATTTGCATATGACACAAGTAGTCAAAAATCTGTCTGAAGTTAAATGAAGCAAATGTACAGTCCCTGTATCAATTTGGGTTTGGTTTTTCCACTCAGTTCTATCTTGAAATATTGCCTGCTCAACAACTGCAAAGCATTACTAGCCCGAATGCCACTTCTAATGGATGCTTGCTTAGAGTTTCCTGCTCCCCCACTGAGCATTAGTAATAGGCAGTGGGCACAACATAGGCCTGCATTTCTGAAGAAAGAATCTTCTGGGAAAGGAGAAGCAAACAAATGCCATTCTTACCATCAAGATGGTCCTTAGACTTTAAGAAGTTGTGTGTTACAGGACAGAGATCCCTACATCTGATGGCATGACCCTATGTGAACCCAGGGAAAGTAATCGATTCCTACATCTGACATCATAGCCTTAATGAGATGCTGATGTGAATGCTTAACTACTGAAACAGAATCAGGTTTTCTCAAAGAAAAACTGAGGTGTGGGGGGGGACATTTTCTCTGGAGAAAAATTCAGTGTTTCATCCTTTCCTTTCAATTTGATATTGAAAACACTGTGGTTAAAGAGCATATATCTTGAACATAAAAGGCAAGTGTCCCATTTGAATCCTGCCTGTACTTTGTGATTTACCAGTAGCAGCTAACAAAAGGGAGATAAAGTATAAGAGTGAATCGAATGTGTAAGGAGAGAGAATAATGGGAGCAGATGCAATAAACAAGCTTTTATAAAAAGCTATCATGCCAGGAAAGAATTGATTGCTTTTATACTAGGAAAGAATTCCAAATGGAGGCTTGGAGATACACATTAACATTTGAGGTTAAACATTTGACTTAGTATCTCAAAACATAATGAGTCATGGCTAACAGTGTAGCTCACTGGTAGAGCTAGCATGATTGAGGCCCTAGCTGCAATCCTCATTACCCCCTACCACCAAAAAGAAAAGGTAATGAATTAACCCTGAAGAACTTCTGAATAAAAACCACTTGCATAAAATTGTAAGCAATTGACGATATTCTTGAAACATTGAACATGGTTCATAAGTAAGAATTGTACTGCCACTGCCTTTGGACAATTCACAGGAAATGGACCAGTACAGTCCAGGCGACAAGCAGTACTATATAATCCTGATCCCTTGTAGTCACAATCTAAATGGCAAAGTTTGGAGAAGGCTCACAAACTTTCTTGCAGTGTTGACTTTTAATGTTCTCTTTTGGTCTATAAGCATGTTAACTTGCAATATTAGACATCTGAAGACTAGTCAACAGAGAAATTATTTTATTAGACCACCTATTACTATAAGTTGGTTTAAGGAATAAATGTTTTAGTTACATTAACTTTTAATTTTTCAGACACAATGGCTCAATATTTTTCTTAAATATTTTCAAAAGAAACAACCTTACAGAAGTACTTTTAAAAATAAAAATACCTCTAAACTGATTCTAATCATTTATTTTTAAAAAAATACTTCTGTATGGTGAAAAGTATTTGTTTCTGAATGCTTTCTTATAAATTTGGATGTCTCACAAAAAAAGTTCTGCTTTTATTTTTTCTGAGGAACTGCTATACAACTCTTTATAAAAAAAAATTGTCTGTCTCTTTAACATTTCTCTTGTCTGTAAAATTAGAGTAATCTCATGATTACTTGACTTACAAGGCTTTACAAGGGACTGAAGCAATTAAAATTTGTGTAAGATGTTTATAAATCGCCAAGTACCTTGTTAATATTAGTGACCATCACTGTGCTGAGGAAAGCAAAGGTTATCATGCTAATGGATGCAGTTTCTCATTACAGATTTGTGGGGGAGATAGAAAAGAAAAAGAAATGGAGAATGCTCAAATAAAAGGAACTCGGTTAATCACAGATGCAACTGAATAGCATAACAAGGCCCACATTGAACTAGCAACAGGAAAATGGGATGTTACTTGACCCAAACAAGGGTGTGATATGTAGATAACCAAAGGGATTATAGCTCATGCTTCATTAATCACCTTTCAATGTGTTTGTAGCTCTTCCCATGATAAGCTAGCTATATGTAAAAGATAAAATTTCTCTGAAATTATATTCAGAAAATTAGTCTACAATATTCAACCTGCAAGTATGAATTTGTACCACAAGAAGCAGGCAGAGGAAGCATGCTTAAATAAGTGAATTGTTCACTGTTAAACTGATATTGAATAAATAATTTTGATGCTATTAAAAAAGTTCAGCTACCAATAACTATTCAGATTTTTTGTTTAAAAGTCTACATATATATAATAGTCTAAGTTTTCATTTGTTGAAAATTTGACAACTGACCAACTGAATACATTTCTTCTATTTTTAAAACTCCAGTGGCTCACTCTGCTATCATAGGATATTAAAAAAAATAACAAGTTGGCAAGAGTTGTTTGTTTATAATGAGGGTAACCAACTTCTTTCTGATTGGAATTAAAGTCTGCTCTACAGGAGGGAATCAGACCTGGTATTGAAAACTTTGTCAAGTCTATTTGCCAGAGAGGTCACAGATTCTAGGGAAATCTTGACTCATGTTCATGTAAAGAAGCCCAGTTGAATTAAATATATTCCTCTCTCTCTCTCTCTCTCTCTCTCTCTCTCTCTCTCTCTCTCTCTCTCTCTCTCTCTCTCTCTCTCTCTCTCACACACACACACACAACACACACACACACACAGAGTGAGAGAGAGAGAGAGAGAGAGAGAGGAAGAGAGAGATGATGAAAGGTTTCAGAGGAAGATGGAGGGAAAATTAGAGAAGCAAATGGAGTAAAAATGACTAAATTTTACTCCATAAATATATAAAACTGTCCAAGAATTAAAAGCATAAGAAATATTGTACAGATAGTTGATATTTTAGCACTTATAAAGACTTAGTAGTTCAACAAAAGCAAGCAGAACTATAATGGGAAACTTCTTTCAGTCTGACATTGGCATGAAGTCATTTTATACTGAGTTTGGTGATGCACACCTAATGGTGGAGGAATAAGGAGCCCATTGGACCCAAGATAAAGATAAATAGGTGTTTTATTGGGGAACAACATACACAAATAAGAGTTCATAACCACTGAAGCCTTCCTGCTCCAAAAAATGCAGTCTCTGTTCTTCTGATGCTCTCCACAACCCATGAGAGCATGTGCCCACAGCCACTCTACCTTAAATAGATCACATCCACACCTGAAACCATGACCAAAGGGTGTGTCCCCTTCTCCAATTTCACTGGCAAGGTGAGATTCTACTACACACAACTATAATCACAGAACTCAGAAGGGTGACACATGAGGATTAAGAGTTTAGGGACCAGTCTACATAGCAAAAACATGCCTGAGAGACAGGCCAGGCCAGGGGGAGAAAAGGAGGAAGAGGGAAGGAAAAAGAAAATAAATAAAAAGTCATGCAGGTAAATGTGCATTAATTAAGGTTGCATGCAAGAAACAAAAATAATAATATAACCATTTCCATAAGAAGAGTATTTATAAGGAATTGAGCATCTTCAGAGTTATCAAAAGGTCTGGGGAAACTATTCAGAGAGTTAGAATTACAGCTGTTCAGCTAGGTCCATGCATTTGGGATAGTGGTTACAACTACGGGGTCCCCACACTTACATGTTGGTGACCAGAGAGTGGAATATGGCTCACCCTTAGAACCTGCTTGTTCAGTGACCTTAGACAAGAAGGAGTTCATCTCCTTTTCCATCTCACATCTCACTAGCTGAAAATAAATCATATCATCATTCGTTCACACACTAATATGTAGTTTTATTTTTATTTTTTGGTTGGGGTAAAAAAGTAAATAAAAGTGAATGCTGAGTATAAAAAATTATTTTTAACTCAGTGTGTTGTGTACATGACATCTCTGCATACTATAAGCAAATCTAAGCTTTTCAAAGATTAGAATATATGAGATAATCTTTTTTTCTTTCAAGGAGTACTTATCCTGAGAAAACAAGACATCAGAAAAAAAGGATTACTAGTATTCAATACAGATGAAATTAGCAATGGTATTAAATAGAACATTTTGTGACTGTGGAAAGTAAGAAGAAAATGGACTTTGTGTTATATGAGGCACAAATAGCACGATTTTCTCAGTAGTACCCCACTTATTTCAGTAACATAGATGAGAAAACTTCTATGATGAAGAATGACTGGAGATTTATACTTTCTCCAGGGTCAAAGTCACTTCAATTCACTTGATCCAGACCTGTATCACTTTCTCAAACTATGTGAAAATTTCAATAGCAGTTGATCTTGCAAATAGAATTCATCATAACAGAATTAATTGTCCTCTTCTGCTTGGGTTACCAGAAAGTGAAAAACACAACACAATATGCAACAACCTTTGTTAAGAGGGACACCAAATTATGACTTTAAATAATAACAGGAAAATGGCCTCCAATGGAAGAGGAAAGATAAAAATCTATTAGAGGCACCGGGAAAAGAAAAATAGTTAATTCCAACCTATTTATTACTATGAGAAGCCACTAGAGAATCTTAAAATTAATGTTCTGTGAGCCTAAGAAGGCTTTATTCCTTCACAGAATCACAGAAGGTTTGTACTTGGCTGTGCCACTGTGCTCTAGATTTTCTTGAGGGACTCCTTATGAGCTGTCAGAAAGTAGACAACACTCAGAAGATGGCAAGGAGACTGCTTCCATGGAGACAGTGGCTTTAAGTATACACAGTGGCTTTCACCACCAGTATGAGAACATACTTACTAGAGGTCATGTTTTGGGCAGACTGACAGAATTATTTGTTCATGGCAACCATGGCAACTACAGAACTCACAGTGTTGGCAAAAGTTCGGCATCTCCCGTTAACTCAAAGCTTTTATCTTACCTTTCCAAAACTCATCTACATTGCATATTTTAGTCCTTCCTACCCACTGGTGTGATGATCAGCTCAAAAAGGGACTTGACCTATGAGCCACCATTTCTGAAATAAACACAATTCTTCCCAATGTGAAATATCTATCACTCTTAAGGGCTTTATCAGATAATTACTGGGTAGTATTATGAAATAGGGTAAACTCTAAAGAAAAATACACTGTAAATTTTACATCTAGATGAGGGATATTTGGCTCAAGATAGCTGGTATTGAACAATTTCTATTTGATTATGTTTTAGAATTAATTTCAAAGGCTGCAACATATGCATGTAGAAAAAGGAATACAGTAGAAAGTATCTAGAACCAAATAAAAATGTTAATGTTTACCATATTTTAATTTCTTTTCCTTTGCCAATTTTTTAAACTTTTCTGACATGTAATTCGCCTACACTGTTGTATGGCACTATTCCTAGTGAGACAGGAACAAACATCTACTCTTCTAATAGTAACCAATGGCAGATCAAATTAATCATACCACTAAAGTACAACATGGTAAAACAGTGACTTTACTGGAGTTATGTACTAAAATATGTTTGAATGATTGCCTATAGGAGCATAAACAATCTAAAAAGCACTGAAAGCACACCCTAACTTCAGTAACTTATTCATGAAAGAAAGAACTCCAGAGACTTGGCATGGCTGAACAAGTTACAGACTCTCCTTACTCCAAAAGTCTTTATTTTTTATTAAACTTGAGCTATAGATGAGGGAGTGTTGGGTTGGGGTGGGAATGAACTTGCTTATCTAATGAATTTCAGGGACTTCCTAAAACTTGAGTTGTTTGCTTCCTAAGTCCAAGGAACCTCTCAATAGAACTTCCTGAGTCTTAATAATGTACCCTTTAGGATGGAGTGGCTTAATTTAAGAAACTTATATATAGCACATATACACAAATCTTCCTAAATATAAGATTAAAGTAATAGATACAACCAAAAGATTATTGTGAGAGTAATAACAAGAACAAACCTAACATTTTCTAAGTTGTTATTGTTGTTTCATTCATTGTTCATAGCCAATGTGAGATATTAGAAATAAAATGAACTATCTATGTTATTGGTCCTGTCATCTAAAATTTTATTATGCACTAATTTTAAAATTATAGACTTACTACAAAGAAGTACAGAGAACTTCCAGATATTTCATACCTACTCTGAAATCACACAACTTATTCTGGCTTCCTCAGTTTTTCCATCAACGTTCTTTTTATATTCTAAGTTTGTCATTTATAAATAGATAAGTATCATTTGAGATTAGCCTTAATAAATGAGTTAAATAAAAATAAATTTTCAAAGTGAGTTTATAGAAATAAATGGAAAATACTGAATTTTATGAAATTTATAAACTGACATTTGTTACCATTTCCAAAAAAATATCTCCAAAATATTTGCAGTCCTGCAGAATGAGAGATAATTCCCAAGCAAACTCTTCTGGGGGAAAGCACATATCTGGCAGGTTTTATTGTTTTATGAACAATGTTAGCATACAACTTTCTAGACAACCTTTCTAATCATTGTCACCTTATTCCTCTACTAACAGAAACTTCCTTTCAAATACAAATAAAATGTATGATGATACAACACCAAAGGTACCCAAATCTGATTCAAGAGTTCTGAATCCAAAGAAATAGTTTTTATTTGGATTTATAAATGTCACAATTGAAACATTCCAATAAAGGCTATCTCTACTCTACAGTCCATGTACTTCAGTCTGTTAATTTTCTTAACAAGTTAAACTTAATGAAAAATTTATCCCAAGTGTGCTAGCAGTGATGCTAACATTTTGAGATACTTGCTCATGAATATTTGGTTTGAGGTTACACTAGGTCATGAGTTCCATTGGACATCTGTGTAGTCTTGACTTAATAACAATGCACAACTAATGCTGAGACTACATTTTCAAAACCATTCTCACAGGTCCTCATTTGGTCCCTGGAATAGTTAATGTGTCCTCAAAATTGAATGTGCATACAAGTGGTCATGGGCTGAAATATTCAAATCACTCAAGCATGTTATAGCTAAGGATTAACAAAATCCCCATCTATGCTCAAGAGTAATTAAAATATGCAGTTATGGACAGAGTTGAGAATTGGGAATGCACCTGAAATTTCATGAAGATTCATTAATTCGTCAAAGATAATCCTAAGCAAAATATACTTCTATGTTTACTCCCATGGTTTTTCCAATGAAACAGACCATTTGTCTGCCTTATGTAAAAGTGTGCTGAGCTTCTACTTCTATTTTTATAACTCCTCTGAATAGGCATTGCCTTCAAATTGCAAGCTGCATGTTATTATGATCTAACAAATACAGCTACTTTTAGCCTACAGAGCTCTTAGACCTGTTAGTACAACATTAGGAAATGAAAAATATGAGCCTGTCTTCCTTTATTTTATGTAGACTTCAGAGTAACTTCAGAACTGTGGGAGCAAGAATTTCATAGATTTGTGTATCAACCTCTTATATTGGCTCCTGTCACATACTGCTAAGCAAGATAATGCCACCTCTATATCATTGATGTTGTATGTCATTCTGATCACAAGTCCCTGCTTACCATCCCAATTCAATAGAGGATGAACTGATATAACAGGTGTTTATTTGGAGAAGGACAAGCAAAGCCAGTGTTCTCTACTGCCTCTTAATCCTCTCATAGAAAATATTGCTTCAACTTTTCACAATAATTTTGTATCTATTTAAAGGGATGTGAAACCAAATCCCTAAAAAAGAAAATCAAATATAAATCACAGATATCATTCATACAGAAAACCAGAAAGATAATGCTATGAGTTATCTTGAGGTAAATTGATTTCTAATTTTCTGAAAAACTGCCATACTTATTTCCAAAGTGGCTGTACAAGTTTTCACTCCCACCTGCAATGGAAGATTGTTTCCCTTACTCTATATCCTCTCCAACATAAACTGTCATTAGTTTTCTGATCTTAACCATTCTGATAGGTATAAGATGGTATCTCAGAGTTGTTTTGATTTGCATTTCCCTGATGGTTATGACTGGTGAGCAACTCTTTAAATGTCTTTAGGCCAACTGGGTTTCTTCTGTTCAGACTTCTCTGTTTAGATCTGTACCCCATTTTAAATTGAATTATTTGGTATTTTGATGCCTGATTTCTTTGTGTATTTTGGAGATCAGCCCTCTATCAGATGTGGGGTTGGTGAACATATTTTAACAATCTGTAGGCTGGCATTTTGCTGTATTTACTGTGTCCTTTGCCTTACAGAAGCTTCTCAGTTTTAGGAGGTCACATTTATTAATTGTTGTTCTCAGTGTCTGTGCTACTGCTGTTATATTTGGGAAGTGGTCTTCTGTGCCCATCCATTCAAGGCTACTTCCTACTTCTTCTATCAGGTTCAGTGTAACTAGATTTATGTTGAGATGTTGAACCATTGGAACTTGAGTTTTGTCCTTGGGGATAGATACTGATTAATTTACATTCTTCTATATGCAAACACCAAGTTATGCCAGCACCCATTTTTTAAGGTGCTTTCTTTTTTTTTCTATTGTACAATTTTGAATTCTTTACCAAAAATTCAGCTGTTCATAGGCCTGTGGATTAATATCAGGATTTTCAATGAGATTACATTGATTCATATGTCTGTTTTGTGACAATGCAATCTGTTTTTAATTACTGTAACTCTAAAGCAGAGATTGAAGTCAGGGGTGGTGATATCTCTGGAAGGTCCTTTATTGTAAAAGATTGTTTTGACTATCCTGGGTTTTGGTTTCAACACATGATATTGAGTATTGTTCTTTCAAGGTATGTAAAAAGTTGTGTTGAGATTTTGATGGGGTTTGCATTGAATTTGTAAATTGCTTTTGGTAAGATTGCTAGTTTTACTATTTTGATCCTGCAAATTCAAGGGTATTGGAACTCTTTCCATTTTCAGATATTTTCTTCAATTTCTTCCTTCAAAGACTTAGAGTTCTTGTTATACAGGACTTTCACTTGTTTGGTTAGAATTACCCCAAGGTATTTTGTTATTTATAGCCATTGTAAAAAGTGATGTTACTCTGATTTCTTTCTCAGCCCATTTGTTTTCTTGGATATAGGAGGGCCACTAATTTCTTTTTTGAGCTAATCTTGTATCCTGCCATATTACTGAAGGTGTTTTTCAGCTATAGGAGTTCCCTACATGTATACTATCATATCATCTGCAAAATAGTGAAATTTTGACTTCTTCCTTTCCAATTTGTATCCTTTTGATGTCCTTTCATTGTCTTATTGCTCTATCTAGACCTTGAAGTTCTATGAAGAGTAGATATGGAGAGAGTGGCAGTTTTGTCTTGTTTCTTATTAGTGTGATTGCTTTGAGTTTCTCTCCATTTAGGTTGATGTTGGCTATTGGCTTACTATATATCACCTTTATTATCCTTGTTCCCTTGATTTCTCCAAGACCTATATCATGATGGGTTTTTGATTTTGTTGAAAGATTTTTCAGCACCTAATGAGATAATCATGTAGGATGCACAATCATACCACAAGGATATTTGCTCAACCATGTTCATAACAGCATGATTTGTAATAGCCAGAACCTGTAAACAACCTAGATGCCTCTCAGCCAAAGAATAGATAGAGTTGTACATTTACACAAAGGAGTATTACTCAGCGGTAAAAATTAATGACATCTTGAAATTTGCAGGGAAGTGCATGGAACTAGAAAAAAACCTCCTGAGTGAGGTAACCCAGATCCAGAAAGACAAACACAGTCTCATGAGTGGATGTTAGACTGAAAACAAAGGAAACCAGGCTACACTTCACAACCCCAGAGAAAACAGGTAAAAAAAAGGAGGACTCTAAGAGGGACTACTCATAGAGGACCAAAGGAAGGGGAAATAGTTAATTTCTCCTAGGTAAACTGGGACAGCATAAAAGAGAGGGAATAGGTGATATGAATATGAGGGATCAAATGGATGACTTGGGGAAGGGAAGTGGGGGAGCAATGGAAGAGATATCTTGATAGAGGGAGCCATTATGGCATTAGAGAGAAACCTGGGGCTGGAGATATTACCAGGAATCCACAAGGATGACCCCAGCTAAGATACCTAGCATTAATGGAGATGGTGCCTGAAGTGGCCTTCCCCTATAATCAGATAAGTGACTGCCCTAATTTTCATCATAGAAACTACATCCAGTTCCTGATGGAAGCAGATGCAATGATCCACAGTCAAGCAGTGGGCTGAGACCCTGGAGTTCAGTTAAAATGAGGCAAGAGGGACAATAAAGGTAAGGAGAATTCAAGATCATGATTGGGAAAGCAGCTAGTAGAAGCTCACAATCTCTGGGCTGACATCTGAGGAATCTGCATGAGACTGAACGAGGCCCACTGAATGTGGGTGACAGTTACATGGTTTGGTCTGTTGGGGGAGGGGCCATGGCAGTGGTACCAGAACTTCTCCCAGGTGCATGAACTGGATTTTTAGAGCCCACCCCTTATGGTGGGACACCTTGCTCAGCCTTGATACATGGGGGAGGGGTTTGGTCCTGCCTTAACTAGGAGTGCCACACTTTTATGACTTCCCAAGGGAGGCCTTACCACCTCTGAGTAGTGAATGAAGTTGGAATGGGGGAGGTAGGGGAGAGCAGGAGAAGGGGACAATAAAATAAAATAATGTTATGAGGAAATGTAACAATTCCTGAGTTTCAATTATTTTTAATAAGGAAGAAACATTTCTGTTACATGGATTGGAATAAAGTATAGGAATCATTTTAGCTTCATTATTTTTGCCTGATACATGTATGTATACACCACAAAAGAACAGAGTGGACTAATGGGTACTCCCTAAATGTATTTATAATTATTTTGTATGATTCTTCAGTTAATTCACTTAGCACTTAGCATGGCTCACCCATACTCTTGTGTTTTACATAAATGCAATCAAATGTGAATGTACAATGTTTTACTATATTCCTATAATACATTTTATATATCTAATCACCTGACAACACACTTCCTATTAGAACATGACAGTGTCAGAATCTTCCATAGATATTGATTTCAGTACTTTCCTATAAATATCCAGATTGAATCACTTGATAGCTTAATTTTAATCCATTGAGTAAACCTCACACTAATTTCCATTGTAGCTAATGCACCAGTGGTATAAATTGTTTCTTTTTTAATGTTCACATCAATTCTTGAACCATGTATACATACAAACATGTATGCATATGTACATACATTCATATGTACATGTAAAGATATATATAACCATCATAACAGGTATGAGATTATATCCATTGTAGTTTAAATTTGCGTTTCCTTGATCATGAGTAATATTTTCATGTATTTGTTTGCTGTTCAATTTAATTTTTTGAAGGAATGTGTATGGAACCATTTATAGCACTTTTGAATTGTTTATTTATTTAGCTAAGAAAAATAATTCAGTAAAGTAACACATATTCTAACCTTCACAAAGTATCTGCAATAGCCAAGCACATTAAAAAACAACAAAAAAGAGAATAGAGTGGTTATTGGCAAGAGCTAGGTCAGAGGGAAAGTGGTGGTGGTCAGGGGCTAGTAATGAGTGGGTAAGAACATTACAAATAGATAAGGTATGTTCTAGGGATCTATTATACTACATAATTTTATTTTTAAAAATCTACTAAGGGGCTAGAAGGATAATTCAGCCTCTAAAGGCTAGTCTCGAAACCATAAATATAAAAAATCTATGAAGATGGCAGTTCTCATTATGTCACCAAATGTAATACATAAATATGTTTTCTAATTAATGACAAAAACAAGAAGCAGGTTACATGTGTTGCTCCTGGGCCAATGAAAAGAAGGCTGATCACTGAGTAAGCTGAAGCATGGACAAGACACTGGAAATTATGTAAGCCAACTCACTTTCCAGTTTATTCGAATTATTTTCAGAGCTAATTTGGTAGCTTCTAATTCCAGAAACTAACCTGTAAGCAACTAGAATAAAAGTAGTATTTGGCAAAGTTGTTAACATGGTAGGTTCAGTGTAGGGGGTTGAGAGCATCATCTTAGAGAGATGGAAAAGAGAAGAGTTGCCTGCAAGGACTGATTTGTTTCATAGTTCAGCTACAGCATATGCATGCAGAACTTTTTCATCACATCCATATCTGTACCTAGGACTATGATTTGGGTGTATTTATTTAATTAAGAAGTTAATGAAATGCCTTTCAGTAGCTGACCTCCATGTTATAACTGCATGGTAACTTATTAATACGTAATACCACATCAGCTCCACATGATTCATCTGAAATATTTTTTGTTGTAGCATCATTTCAAAGATAGACTAGGAAATTATATGCAAAAGAACTAACAGTAATGACCAGTCATTTTATAAAGATTCTTAGCTCTAAACTTGACTACTCTTAAATTTGCAACCTCTAAGAACTAATAGAAGCAAGGAATTTTTTGATATAGGCACAGCTTTAACATCACATCACCCTTCACACCTTGCACCTGTTCTTCATTGTCTCCTCATCCACAAAACATACATTTCTACATATTACTTTAGCAAACATACCTGCTATTAATAGAAGTAAAAAGTCCATTTGCAATCAGAAAATAAACTATAATACATATACTTCCCCCAAGAGCATTGGATATGAATTAACCCATCTTGACAAATGTGGTGGTTTGAATAGGAATGGCTTCTATAGGTTCATGTATTTGATGCTTTGTCACCAAGGAGTGGAACTATTTGAAATGATTATAAGGAGTATGAGGTGTGGCCTTGTTTTAGAAAGTGTGTACCTTGAGGTGTACTTTCAAGTTTTAAAACCCAGTGTGTGTGTGTGTGTGTGTGTGTGTGTGTGTGTGTGTGTGTGTGTGTGTCTCATAGCATGAAAAATAAATGACCCGAGACTGATATTGGAGTTCAGACTTCAAGCTGAATATCAGAAAAGCAGCTGGCCACTGGTCTTTTAGTTCTACCTCAGACTGAAAGAGCTAATCCTGTCTCCACAAGCTTTCACCAAGCCTTGGATTGTAACCTCTCCTCAGTGTGTCTGGAGAATGAATACGTGAGTGCTGGGATTATAGGTGTGAGGTAGGTTACACTTTTAGACTGAGTCAATCTTATGTAAGTCTGGGTGGTCTTGAACTCAGAGAGATCCATCTGCCGTTTTCTTTTTCTTTTTTTCTTTTCTTTTTCTTTTTTTTTTTTTTTTTTTTTTTTTTTTTTGAGTCCTGGGATTAAAGGTGTGTGCACCTCTGCCTGATCTCTATAGCTTGTGGCTGCTGGTATTAAATGTGTGTGTCTGAATTCTATGGCTTGTGGATGACTTTGCTTTCTGAATCCTTAGGCAAGCTGTAATAAATCATAAATAATATATCAATCACCACACACACTATCTCTCTCTCCTGCCAAGAGATCAGCTCTCAACTATTGTTCTAAAACCTGCTTACATGATGCCATGCTCCCCACCTTGATGATAATGAAATAAACCTCTGAAACTTTCAGCACAACCCAATTAAATTATTTTTTAATGAGCTTCCTTTGTCATGGCGTCTCCACAACAATAGAACAGTGACTGTAACAACAACAATGAGGCATATAAAGACACACAGGAGTTTCGTGGAGACATGTACTTTGGAGAGCAATATCTGATTACTCAGCCTTTCTAAGTTTCATCTTAAGAGTTAATAACCTCCCCTTGTAATATGATTAGAAAATTCAAATGTAGGAAGAAAATGGAAATACCATTAAATCATAGCTACATATGCTATAATACATGATTTATCTGAATCTAAATCATTGCCCAGATTGTCAGCATCCTAGTAACAACAACCATCTTCAAAGTAATTCCCAAGACAAAATGTGCCTCTCATAAATTAACTCTATTAATATGAGTGGTCAATACTGAACTATATTCAGGATCTTATAGATATGCATCAACTCTTTTCTAGCAATCTCTATTTAAGGTACATAAATACTCTTTGAAAGCCTTGGACCTATCATGCATTTGGCCTAACGTTTTTTTGATTGAGATAAGACTGAGTCACCAACTACCTATACACATCAGTAAGAGCCACTTTATTGAGACGGACAATTCTGATGCCTCTCTGTATTCTATACTCTGGATATTATCTTTAGAGCAGAAGACACAATTAAAAAATTGACCTGGAAATTGGAAACAGACTATTTTGTATGCCTAGTCTTTTTTAAACAAATATCTTATAACTGATTCCTCTTCTTGGAAGAGTTATATGAAACTTGATGTTATGCTCACATTGGTGTTTGATGTATATTTAAGTTGTACATTTTCACTATGACATGCTCTTTCATATATTTAGTTCTGCCTGTTGATCACTGATTTATTTAGTTCCAGACAAATTTCACCTTAAGTTTACTTCTTAAATACGGTGTTAAAGTTCAAACTTCATGTTATGAAAAACGACACAAGACAGCAACCTTACCAAGATGATTGTGATGCCAGTACCTGTGCTGGGTTTGGAGACCATCTTGTTCTATTTTTAAGATTATGAACAGGAAATTAGCAGTAAATTCAAGACTAAAAAGTACTACCAACAAGTGCTGATGAATTATTTTGTGGTGTGTGTGTGTGTGTGTGTGTGTGTGTGCGTGCCACAACATATATGTGGAGAGGATAGCAACAACTTCATGGAGTTTGTCCTCTTCTACATATTTATTGGATCTGGGGAATGAACTTAGGTAGTCATGCTTGGCAGCAAGTGCCTAGATGTGCTGAACCATCTTGCTGACCCATGATGAATGGAATTTGTTTCATTAAGAACCAGTGAAGGGTTCACAGGGTTCACAGTGAAGCCATACTAATAACCCTTTCCAAGTATGTAGCTTGGATATTTAGAATATCAAAGAAAAAACTCCGGTTTGTAAGCAAATATATAAAATTCTCATCATTATGAAAACCTAATACTGTACACACAGAGACACATCTCACCCCCAAGCCCCACCCCCACACACACAGAGAATTTAAAATAAAGTTATACTATTATGGGATAACAATGACCCTATTACACATTATAGATTAACGAAAAGTCCAGAACCAGAACTGTGTTATTTCTATTTGAAGTTATTGGCTATCGAGGTCACAAAGACCCAAACATTGCACGATACTGCCAATACTATT
Source organism: Cricetiscus sungorus (assembly GCA_030556225.1). Taxonomy (NCBI): domain Eukaryota; kingdom Metazoa; phylum Chordata; class Mammalia; order Rodentia; family Cricetidae; genus Cricetiscus; species Cricetiscus sungorus. The sequence goes on from JANBXA010000600.1 coordinate 40,563,951, forward strand.
GCTTCTGTCCAAACGCTGACAGCAAGACACTGCTGCTGAAGAAACGACATAGTTGAGTCAGAATATAGAGAGATAAAGCTGGTACTTATTGGGAATTTTCTACCTAGTATGTCAATTTTACAGTCTAAACAGTGCTGTAAAAGCTCATGAAAGGGAAAGGCAATCATCAGTTTTACATAGCTGTGAACCCTGGAAGTTATAATAATAAATGGGTTGATAAGACATGCCCACTGTTGCAACAGTGGCAAAATATAGTAAGAAAAACCAACTACTTTCTGACTGAAATTAAGTCCTACAAGATGAAGACAATACTTATCACAATTGTTACCAGGCCAAGAACCTATGACTAGAAAGCTTACCAGGCCTGAGGGAAAAACCTACTATTATTTTGCTAAATGGGCATAATATTGAGCCATGTCCCGATGACTTACAGTTATACCAACAGGTTAAACCATTTCTCAACCCTTGTTGGAGAAGCTTTGTATGCAATAGATAGTTATTATGACAGAAAATCACAACTGGCCAAGACACAGAAAATAAGACAATGTAGAATCCATAGCCCAAAATGGAACCTATATACTGTATGACTTCCTTCCAAGACTCAGGGATGATTGCCAAAATGGGAGTAAAAAGAATATAGAGCCAGTCAGTGCATAACTACAAGGAAACAGTATCTTTAGACAACAAAGTAGTTGTACATATGCCCAAAAACTTGTGCAAGTCCAAGCCATGCCAAATCCCAACATGAAAATAGCTAAGCCAACATGAAGAGAACTGAGGTTGAAACTCCACCCCTGTGTACCTGGGAGGTATTAGCAATTGGTAGCTGCTGTAAGAGGGAGTGTCAGTTTTCTCTGCTAAACAGACAATCAGGGATAGCCACAAATTTGAGGATATTTGGGTAGAAGAAAATGTGCTTGATGTTAAAAAAAAATAAAAATAACAAAAGTGCACAAAAGAGGGGTAGTAAATAAAAAAGGGAAATGGATTTAGTAAAAGTTTGAGGAGAGGGGTAAATGTGATCAAAACACATTGTGTAGCCAAAGAATAAAAGTTGTGCTTTTCATAATTAAAAGACAGGCCAATGGACAAAATTATGGGACCCTTGAAACATCTAAAAGTATGTATATGAGAGAGAGAGAGGGAAGAGAGAGAGAGAGAGAGAGAGAGAGAGAGAGAGCAGAACGTACCCACAGGAAACCAAAGGAATTCTGGGCTAGAAGCTGATAGCCAGGGAAAGAGGGAGGATGGCAAAGTCCTGGTACAGCTCATAGTCCTCACAGGCTCAGAGAATACAGTTAATCCACTGATCTGACTACTTCTTGCAAAAAATCTTCAGCAAGTTTGTGTTTGCAAAATGATTACATTACACACATGACTGCATTTGTGGTTTGCATTCTATTCTTTTAGGTAAAGGTAAGTAAGCAAAGTAATTCACTGTTCTCAAAGCTTCTATAGCCATTCAATAAAGACATATTGATCAACACATATTTAAAGAGAAAACTTTTAATAGCTAACGCCTTTTACAGATATTGAGATTGCCTTGTAAACGACCCATCACATCATTTGTTTTAGAGATGTTTGAGGAAGTGGTTCAACCAAACTCTTATAAAATAACCACAGATAGGCAGGGAAAAAAGAAGATGAATAGCTAAGAGGCAAACCACTCAATCATAAATGATCCACATAAAAGTGGATTCAAGGTTTCATAACCCACATCTGATTTTAAGTAACCATACATTTCACAAAGAGCACTAGTTCCCTATAATTCAGTGTTGCCCATGAGTATTTTTGTAAATATTTGACAACAAAAGTAATTTTACTGTAGAATCACCTTGAGAACAAGTCTCCCCATGTCGATATTACAGCTTATAAGCGTTCTGGATATTAACTCATTGGAAAAAACTCTTCACTTTGCATTGGATATTAGTGTTGTATTACAAATTCATCAATGCTGATTGTTTTTCCTAATAGGAATAATTAATACTCCACTTAGTTGCTATCCCTAAGTTATGTACCATCTGAGGGCCAATGTAAATGCCAACATGTTTAAATGGTATTTTTCTTGAGACAGATGTATGTGTTCATAGGCATCTGTGTGACTGCAAATTTCTGAATGTGTCCAAATGTGGGTCTAGGTCTGTGCATCTAGTGGATCTCTCTCTATGTGTATGCATCTGTCAAAAAGAGAGCAAAGGTATGGTGTGTGTGTGTGTGTGTGTGTGTGTGTGTGTGTGTGTGTGTGTGTGTGTTAGGGGTAGAAGTTGTTTGAAGATGATTCAGAATGACTACCCCCAGAAAGTTTTAATAAATATTTTTATATAGTTGATACAGATTCAATGTCCTTTTTCCTATTTTGCCTTTATTATTTTTTCTTGCAAGACAATGACTTGTGTAAGGGACCAGCTATGCAGTCCCTAAAGTGATAGCTGGGAACTGAGACCAAAATAAACAAAGAAGCTTAGGTACTAATAGTCAGGAGGCAAAAATTATTTTTCAAAAAAATAACCAGGAGAAGAAATATTTTATAACAACATCATATAGAACAAAAGCAAAATGCCACAGAAAACTTCAAGATTAGCATGAATTGCCTAAAAGTTGAGATGAGACTCTTTCACCACGAATTTTTCAGAAGTTTGAGTTTCTGCTTTGAGTCTTCACCCCATGCTGAGCAAGAGGCATGTGTATGAAATACATTCTGACCTCTTCCAAATTTGCCCTCCTCCTTCTAGTGAAAGGAAGAACTGATGATTCCAGAGCATGACTTTTGAGGCTCAATCCTAGGCAAAAATGTTTCCTTGCTTTCACTGCATGTACAAATTGACTGGCAGGCACTATACCTTATAGGGTGATTTGTAAGACAAAAACATCAAGTATTTATAAGCTTTGGAGCTTCTTTGGCAAATTCATGAAAAATGTGACTTTTTTACAAATCATTTTATGTGAGAAATTAGTTGAATAATTCCAAAAGCTACATGCTACCCTCTTTAGCAGCTTAGTATAGGAACCAAGACTGAAGGTCACAATTTTCCAAATTCCTGGAACATCCACATCCATGCTTCCAACTGGGCATGCATAGCTCATCCTGAGCTCAAACCCTTCAAGGAAGAATTGGGAACAGTTGATCAGAAAATGTGATTAAATTAAGGTCCTGACAGTCCTGCCACATGCTCATTTTCAAAATGTTTTAATTAATGTTTCTGACATGAAGAGCTATCTCTGCTCGTCTATTCAGAACAGCTTATGGAGAGAAAAAAAACCTGAAATAGACTTTCAATTTGTAGCTACACATGGTAAAATTAAGTCGGAACAGTACAAAGAAAGCTCATCTACATAACTTTCCTTGTATATAGACATTCATCGGTGAACAAGTGGAAGACTCGAGTGGAATGAATCTAACACAAAGCAGTTAGAGGAGAATATAGTAGCTTCAAAATATTCAATGGACCCTATGTCCAAAATTTTAATGATCCCTTTTTAAAATTAATGATTCATTCTGAAAAGCTACAGAATAGCCAAACTAAAGCAATTAATAAACACATATTGATTGGTACTTACTATTGATATTATACTTACATGTTTCTACAAATTATAAAATGCATTTTAATAACAGAGATGACAGAATCTAAGTAGTTGTCTGCCTGTGTTTCAGATGCTGTAGTCTGTTTTTATATCTGTACTGGGAAATGGATGCCATCTAATAGGGAAAAGAAATGTCTGCAAGACATTTCTGGCTGTCTGAAAGAAGCTGGAAGGTGCATGGATATGAATCCTAAACAGTTTTTCTTCAGTCTCAAAGAATCCCATCAGGTTGGCATTTCTGCTTCTCTTCCTACAGCCTGGAGCCAGCACCAGCCACATAACTATTTATTCAGGCTGCAATCCACCAGCTCCATTTGTCAGCTGGCCCGAGCAGGGCTTGACGGTCACCTAGAGGGAGGCAGCTGCTCTCATTCTGCAAAGGATGAAGAAGGAAGGGCAGCCTCATACTGTGTGCCAGGAAGTGGTGTCTCCTGCCTGTGTGGATCTTACCCAGCCTCCCAAACACCTGAGCCAGGATGTTGGGCACCATCCATTATGCCAATGATCACACAAGTTTCCAAATTCCTAGGGAGCTAAGGTGTGGAATGCTTAATTGCACTGCAAAATAGTTTTTGCAAGAACAGATGTAGCCTCTAGCATTCTGGTGACTTTAGGAAGAGAAGAGAAGGAGAAAAGAAAAGGGATTGGAGAGGGTAAGTGAATAGAAGGATGAAGGGGTGAAAATGCAAACAAGACCTTCTGGAGTTTTGTCTCACCTTTCTTTCATCTGCCTCTAATTCCCACCTAAGAGTGTTTGAAGAATAAAAATACAGTCACATGGGTGTTATTTGGGTAAAGATGTTCTTTACCAGAATAAAGAACTTACTTTATTTCTTAAAGCTTTGCTGAGGTGTAGTAAACAATCTGAAATATGTGTTGGTGAATTTGTATATGTTTCAAAAATCACAAAACCATCACTGCAATAAAAATAAGAATATACTCATGATTCCTGGTGGTTTCAGGTCTCACTCATGCAAATATAACGTGACTCATTTTAAGAGACTGATTTTCACTTTATATTATTTTATTACTTTTCATATGGATGGGAGTTTTGCCTGTGTATGTCTGTGCACCGTGTACATGCAGTGCCCGAGGAGGACAGAAGGGATGTCAGAACTGGAGTAACAGATGGTACACATGCAGAGGGGATCTCATAGATTTGATCACTCAAGAGAGTCTTTATCTCCATCCTAGTTTACATAAATACACCAAATCATCACACATACCATGTGCTTCTTTTTGTGACTGGGTTACCTCATTTAGGATAGTTTCTTCAAGTTCCATTCACTTGCCTGTGAATTTCAAGATAGAGAAGGGGAGGAGAAGAAATCACGTGCAACTAGGAAGATTGAGTCAGGGTAGGAATAGAAGACAGAAAAGGGAGAGAGAGAAAGAACATAAAAGAGGGAGCCATTATTGGTTTGAAGAGAAAACTGAACCTAAAGAAAGGTCTGGAGACCTACAAGACTGACTCCAACTAAAAATTTGAGCAACCGTGGAAAGGCTACCATAAATGCTCTTCCCAGATAGTGAGATCATCAACTAAATTATCCACCATCATGGAGCCCTCATCTAGTACCTCTTGGAAACAGAAGCAAACACCCATAACTAAACACTGAGTCGAACTAGAATCCAGATGCAGAGAGAGATGACAAGACCAGGTTGCAGAAACACACAAAGACAGCTGACCTGAACAAGGAGGAGCTAATGCCCCCCCAGACTGATAGCTGGGAACCCAGCATGGGGCTGACTCGGACCCCCTGAATATGGGTCTCAGCTAGAAGGACTGAACAGTCTAAGGGACCTCAGACAGCAGAACCAGGATGTATTCCTGATGCACAAAAGGACATTGCAGACACCCTTAACCTAGAGACAGGAGAGAAGTCCTAATCCTGACTTCAAATGACTTGACAGATTTACATGACCTCACGTTGATAGCATAGTCCTACATGTGGAATGGGTGTGGAGGGATGGGAAGGGAGGGTGGTCAGGGTGCATGTGAGAGGGTAAGTGAGAGGGAGGGAGAGGAACTGGGATTGACATGTAAAATTTTTAAATGATATTATTAATTAAAAAAGAGGAAAAAAACAAATAATAATCTTGATTTTTTAACTTGCTTGAATTTAGAATCATTGAGGGGGACAAACTTTTGGGCGTGTCTGCTGAGGGTGTTTCCAAACTGCTTTAAAGGAAGTGCAAAGCCCCACCTTGAATGTGTGTGGCATTGTCCCTTGTATTGGGTCTGAAAGTGAATTAAAAGCAAAAAAGGAGCTGAGTATCCACATTCACATTTTCTTCTACCTGACTAGAGATTCAACATGACCCCATGCTCCTGTGCCCATCATTCCCTGACATGACAGACTGCATCCTCTAACTGTAAGCCAAAGTACACCAGTCAACATGAAAGATATTTTCAATCTATTCACACATACCAGAACCAGTCTCTTATTCTTGGTTTGAAGCCCCGGTAAGGTAGACATAAATGTGTTAGCTGTTTCAGACACCCTGAAGCTATTATCACAGAGATGTTCACAGATCAGAGTAGTGGAGCATGCTCTGGCAGGAGATGAATGACAAAGCACAGAGCCTTGACGCCATATAGTTAGCACACTTACCTGAAAACAACTTGGAAAAATTTGTAAAAAGTGTGCCTGCCATTTTATATTTAGCATGCCATTCCTTTGGATCTTAGAAGTCTATTTACTTAAATCACTTTAAATCTGAGAAGACTTCACATTGAACCTTGAAACTAAGTGAGAGAATCAAGAAACAATATGGAGGAAGAGACCATGTGTGAGAGATAAGAAGACTCCACTAAAGAAAATTGAAGAATTTGGGCTACTCAGGGTCCAGAACTAGCTCTAAAAACTTAGAAATGCACTTCAATTGGTTATACTAGGTAACAAGGCTTGGACCCTGAAATCCTTACTAAATGCTATGGGCTATCGCTAATTTTAGAAGCTCGTAATTCTTCCCCAGGAACAAAGTTTTGTTGACCTGAACTCTATAGAATGGTAGAACCCAACTCTAATGAATCATATGCTGTGTACTTACTTGGGGAATAGCTATGAAGCTTAGGGGACTTGCTAAGATTTAGAATTAATGGATTAACTATTCCTATTTTCTCTCTGATGGAAGAAAATTCTTTCAGAAAAAAAAATTGCTTAATCCCTATAAAGGAATTGCTATATCCAAATAAAATTAGTGTAAGAAAATTCACTGAGAGGAGCAGAGGGGATACACATGGGGAACGTTTTGTCATCATGGAAATGGGAACTTCAGTCTAGCCTCAGGCAAAAGTACATTATGATGTCAGGTCTTTTTTGTGAAATGAGAGTATAGAGCAAGAGGGCTAGGTCTCTTTTGTGAAATGAGATTTTAGAGCAAGAGGTACTTCACTATCAGCTCCCACATTCTACAAAACCTGAGGAGGAAAGAAAGAGAGGCTGACAGTATTGTTAAGATCCAGAATGACCCAAAACTCCTTTTACTGCTATCAGGATGGCCCTGGTATCTCATGAATCCTAAAGGTGAAAGACAACCAGATTAGACATCAAAATGGGTACCTTCTCAAAAAAAGTTACAGATGAGCCCTTTCAAAGCTGAACCAAGACTCAGCCACCCACTGCAAAATGCTAGACAGTCCAAGAGCAGAGCTACTTCCAAAGCAATGCCACACTCCAAATAGAAAATATCCTTTTCCTTTTGTAGTGGGAGGCTTAGCTCACCTGCCTGCACCCTGTCACAGCAGGTGCTTAGACTGAAAGGTCTTTGGCCTGTTTAACAGTCTGTGATCTCAGTGAACCAAAGCAATCATAGAAGTCAGTACAAACCATAAGTACCTGGGGTGGTGCCCAGAGTCACACTCTCTCGGACACTCTTTGAAGCCAGCAATGCTTAACGTTGTAGGGAACTTTCTCTGCTTTTATTCCTCAAAAAAGAAAGAAAGGAAACTAAATTGGTACTTAGGAATTCTTTCTCTGGTTTGAAAAAGAAAGCATTCTTAAAATATATAAAAAGATGTGAAACTAGGAAGATGGCTCAATGATAAAGAACACTTGTTCTTGCAGAGGAGCAGGGTCCACTTCCTGGCACCTGTGCAGGCTTCCTGGCACCGATGGCTCTGGTGATCTGACCCCAACTTTTGACCTCTGGGGACTCCAGGCACATACATGGTGTATGTACATACATGTAGAACAAACAATTATACACATAAAATAAATAAAATAATAAATATTTTTAAAGATGATCTCTAGATTCTTGAACTGATCAAAGCAATGGCTCCCAAATTTTGGTTCTCTACAATCAACTAGAAGTTTAAGATGCAAATTTCTGGGCTCTACCCTAATCCCCAGAACTTTCCTTCCAATGTCCAGTGTGCCTTGTAGCCTAGTCTCAGATCAGCATATGACTAACCTTTCAGCAGGTTTCCATAGGGCAATCCACCTGTGGAAATGGATTCTCACTTGGCAAGGAGCATGGGACATTGTAGAAATTTGCAAAATCCATGTGGCTTAAAGGCTCTTTTCTCTCTCATCTTTGGGTAGTTTTTAATTTTACTTTGTCAGTCACATATGCAGTAGCTGTAATTTGCCCTGGGAATTCTATTCTTTTAAAATCCTGTCCCCTAAGATTCAACAGACAGTTAATGCTTCTCAAGTCTCTAAGCTGGAATTACTAACTACAACTCCTACTCTTGGGAATTTTTCTGAGCCAATGGTGACAGGTAAATACGAGAAAAACAACCCTTGGTACATTAACCTCATCTCTCAGTTCTGGAAGGGAGAATAAGGCATGCATACACAGAAGAGGCCTCAAGAATACAACCGTTGAGAGTAAGTTCCCTGGCCACCAAGCATATGGAATCAATGATAGGATGTAGTATATTTTGATGGGAATAATGCAATATAAAATGTGGGAAACATTGATCCATCTTTACCATACATGGGAGCTTATATTGTTGGAAGAAGTATGGTATATAGAGAAGGGAAAAGAGGGCTTTGTCAAAGTCTGCCTTTTACAGAGAGATTGAAACATGGGTCCCTCTTGTAGAAAAGGTAACTGTATAAACAAATATCTTGCAGACATGAAAAAAAAAGAATTATCTTGGTTTGAATATTGTTGACCTTAAATCATTGTACCCTTAACTGTTACATTTGAACGTTGTAATTGCAAGTATCTGTCCAGCTGACATAAGTGCTACAAGAGGGGTGTGTCTGCCTTAATATTTAATTAAGCCTGCAAAAATGCTGAACGCTGTCTAGAATAAGGTTAGGTAAGAGGTGATAAAGTGTATTTAGGGATTCATAAAGGGAACAATGGGTGCTTTCATAAGAATCATAATGTATTCCTTAAATTGGGATGCATTTTTTAAAGTCAAAAATAAAATACACTAATAAAGTTCTTTGTGTAACCCTGGTAAGAAATACACTCTGTTAAGTATAAATAAAGATGGCTTGAGCTATTTGGGGCCTCTTGAGTGGCCAGAACTTTTCCTTACACTGACACCCCTTCTCTACCTCAGGACCTGAACCCAAGTCAAGGTTGGACCTCAGCATCCCAGAAGCATTGAATTTGGCTCAAGACTATCTGTACTATTACTGAAGGCCCGGAGACAATGCTTTCAGAATGATCTTCCTAAATAACTTCCTTCTTTTGAATGTATAACCAGAGTCTCTAATTGTCAGCAACATTACTTAACCTTTATTGAGAGCATATTGTGTACACATGAAATGCTAAATTATTTACTCATTTGAATAAATGCATTGATCCTAACACCCAATCTGTGAGGTATGGTTTTCTAATATTAATATTTTACATGTGAAAAAATTAAAGAAATTCTGATAAGCTTAGCTGAGGAGACTCAGAATTCAATATCTGAAACTAGTGAGGGGTAGACATGGTAATGAATGATGGTGCTGGGAGCTGAAAGATCATGGCTAATCAATTGGCAGAAGAATGAGAGTGAAAAATAGCAGTGCATCTAGGAAATTCCTAGATTTTCACAGACAAGGAACTTAAAGCTATAAATCAAAGGCCCTCCAGAAGTCATCATGTTCAGACCATAGACCCTCCAAAAACCATAAACATCTCTGCCCTTAGAGATACAGTCTCAAGGCCTACAGTGTAGAAGGTCATATACTTAATGTTGTTGCTGCTGTCATTTATATTGTTAGTTTTGAAAGTACCATCATTATCATCCATTCAGCTGTCCCTTATGCCCCACTGCTTTGCTGCTTTGTAAGATCTTGTTTTGATTTAATTTAGTTTGGTTTGGGTTTGCTTTTAGGTTTTTTGTTTCACACTCCACTTACCTCAAAGCCTAGAGTTATACACATGTGTGTATATATGTGTATATGTATACATGTGTATGTATAATACATATATATGTGTGTGTATGTATATATATAATATACATATTACATATATATACACATACATAATTTTAATGAAAGCAGGAATGTTTCATTTTTATTTCATTTTTATATTTTATGTATTTTTATCATTTATTTTTATTGGTATATATGTACATATTGGGTTATATTATGACATTTTCCTATGTGTATATGTTTAATTAAATTAATCCAGGTTACCCTCCCTAACTTCTCTCTCACTCTCACTGATACCTTCTCTTCACAACTAGTCATCTTTCTTCTTTTTTTTTTTATTCTGGTAACCCAGTGGATTTCATAGGGACTGCCTAGAGCAATATGGGAGAGGAATACCTACAGGAGCATTGGGTATCTATCTTTCCAGCGATTATTCCACTGAAGCACTCTCAATCTTACAGAAGCCATTAACCTCCTCTAGATATTCCATCATATGCCAGTCAAAATATATATGATGAGGAAAACAAATGACAACACGTACTAGAGAGAATGACGTGAAAGAGGAACTCTTACTTAGGTTTAGTAGGAATTGAGACTAGAACACTATAATGGACATTAGTGTGGAAGTTCCTCAAAAAATTAAAAGCAAAACTACCATATAAATCAGCTATGTCCCTCCCAGGTCTACCCAAAGGACTATATCTTACCTCAGAGATCCTTGTGCATCCATGTTTATTGCACATAAGAAAATGTGAAAATGTTGTATACACAATGGTATTTTACTCAGCTGTAAAGAAAACATATGCAACTAGATATAACTAGAAAGTATTAAATTAAGTGAAATGACTCAGTTTTAGGAAAACAAAAATTAAACTGTTCTGCCTCATGTGTGCATCATAACTACTAATGCTTATGTGTGTTTGAGAAAAAGAAAATGGTGAAAGTGTGGGTATAGATTAGGAAACTAGGGAGGTGATTGATGGGAGATGTTACTATGTAAATATGTTTCTCATACTGGATAATTAATAACGCCCAAAAGGAAGATAGGAGGGACTAAGAAACTAGGAGGAAGGAGGAAGTAGTTGGGAGGAGTCAAGATGTAGACCGGGGAGGAAGTTAGACGCCGGCCACTGCTCCCCGATAAGATGACCATGTGGAAATACTTAGATAAGTAGAAATGGGTTAATAGTTAAGGCAGAGCTAGCCCATAAACAATAATGGTAACTGGCCAAAAGGATTGTATCAAATACGGAGTCTCTGTGTGTTATTTGGGGTCGGCACACAGACCAGCGGTGGGCGGGCTGGCGGAAAACAACAAGCTACAGGTGATCATAAATGTGAAACAAGATGTGCTAGGAAAGGAAGGGAAGAAAACATTATACGTGACATAAAATCAGAAAAGATGTTAGGGGTGGGAGGGCACAACAGAGGAGGGATAGAGCAGGAAAGAACTGACAAAAATAAATATATTATAGAAAAACACAATGAGACATAGTTGTTTATGATATAAAAATAATATTGAAATGTGCTGATAACAATGGAGAAAAGACTGGCTTTGCATGAGTGGCACCTGAAAATTTGGTTATATACATATAGAATGTTCTGTATGTCTGCAAGCTATACATTTGACATGGGATTAGAAGCCAGAATGTACCACATATTATATGCATACAACCAAGTTTTTCAGATACCACACATGAAAAGCCAGTCTTTTCTCCATTCCTCTAAGTATATTTCAAAGTTTTTATTAGATTATAAAGAATTATGTTTTACACATACACACACACACACACACACACACACACACACACACACACACACTCAATACAAAATAAATTTATTGGGATGGTGATGCACGCTTTTAATCCCAGCATCCAGGAGGCAGAGACAGGAGGAATTCTGTGATTTGAGGCCAGTCTGGTCTACAGAGCAAGTTTCAGTCTGGACTGTCTGGACTGTTAAAAAGAGAAATCCTGTATCAAAATGAAAGAAAGAATGAAAGAATGGAAGGAAGGAAGGAAGGAAGGAAGGAAGGAAGGAAGGAAGGAAGGAAAGAAAGAAGGAAGGAAAACGGGAAAGAAAGAAAGAAAATAGGCAGTAAATTCAACTAGTTGTTTTTCAAAATAAGATATAGGATATCCAAATAACCATGAAAAATTGTTATACACTTTACAATAAAACCAAAACTATAAATGTGATATAACTTCATTCCAATTAGATTGGCTATTACCAAAAGAAACAAAAGATAAAGATCTTTCTAAATTCATGTACTGTCAAATTACTTTCTCAATTCAAATATCTGAACTCATTTGTTAGTACATTCCTCAGTCCTCATTGGAGAAATTTCTTTGTGCAGTTATATAAACATAGAAATCCACAAATTGTCAAAGAGCAGTAAGATTTTGTGGAGTGCTTAGCCATGACTGAGACATTCACAACTCATGCTTCCCACCAATAATCAAGGACTATGGTGGAAGATTGGGGTAGGAAGATTGTAAGAACCATATATCATAGAGAACTGAAGAAAAACAATGTCTGCCATACATAACAGGGCAGCTGTATTCACAAATTAATAGCAGCTTTGATAGTCTACTCAAGGCTTGCATAAGATCAAGCCAGTTGACATTACAGCATGGATGAGCAAGGGGTGCTTGAGTCCCACCCCTAGATGAAGAGCTACTAATAGATGATGGTACATGGGAAAGGAGAAACAGTTTTTATTAAGGTGTGGTCTTAATTTCATAGGTTTACAATACTGCAATGCATGACTGTACACGCATAACTATATAGGCAGTACAAATTGAATTCAGCATTGTTGTTGGCATTTTCTTTTATTCAAAAAGTTACTGGGGAAAAGAATTTCTACTTTTGTTTCCACAGAAAATGAAAAGCTGTTGATTCCTTCCAGTCTAATGTGGTTTGATCGAGCAAGACCCCATGAAGCAACGTCAATGGGACAATGCAGCCTTGCAGATCACTACAGCCAGGATTTCTGCGTCTTCTTAGGATTCCCCATGACAGCGCCCCCTACCAACAGGAAGCAGTTTGGAAAGAACGACGCCCAAATTCCCAAATATTGTTTATAAATGTTTGCTTTCATTAAAAAAAGGCATGTATAATTATGTCCAGCATAAAATAAATAAATGTTTAATAAATAAATTTTAAAAAGAGGGCATGGTACGGATAAAGATTGATCTGAGGGTGAGTGATAGGAGATTTAATCAAAACATATTATATTCATGTAAAAAAAATTACCAAAGTATTAATAAAATATATTTAAAAAGAAAATAAAGGTTATCATGTGGAAAAAAGAGGACACTTGTATATTATTAATGGAAATGTAAATTAGCATAACCATGTGGAAAACTTAAAGACAGAATTACCATAAAATATATCTACCCCACTATTGTATGGATTCAGAGGAAATGAAATCACCTGTCTTAGAGAGATTGAACTCCTCTATCCATTGTGGCCCAATCCTCAGTATCCACAAATGTGACTAAACTGCCCATCAGCTCATAAGGATATTTTTTAAATGTGGTACAAATACACAATGGAATGTTTATCAGTTGTTTTTAAAAGTGTAAATCCATGTCTTTGCAGCAATATGGATAGTACTATAGATAACTGTGTTATGTGAAGAAACCCAGGCACTGAAAGTTAAGTTACCTATGATCTCATTCATGTGTGATCACAAAAAGGTTGAGCTGATACAAGTTAAAAGTAGAATTTGTTTTCAGAGGCTGAGGAGATTGAGGGAGAAAAGGCTGAGGAAATGTGTCAGAGGTGAGGAAGAAATTCCAGTGTTATAATACACACATATGTAACTATAGGTGATAACAATGTTGTATACATTCAAAAATAGAAGAAATAATTTGAATATATTGCCCAAAAGAGAAATAATAATTATTGGAGATGATAGGCATGTTTATCCTGATTGTGGAATTTGTGGTCAAATGACAACTTTCAGAGTTGGATTTATTTTCCATATTTGCATACCTTTGAGGATAGAACCTCAGCACCCAGGCATACCAAGCCTTTTTACTTGCTAAGTCATCTCACTGGCTCCCATTTCTCGATGTTTTCACTTCACCAAAAATGCCAATCTACTGAGCCCAGTAGTGCTCAGTACCTTCCTCCCTATAATGGCATCACTCTTTTGTTTAATCAGCTGAAGATGTAAGCAATGACTCCCTTAGAAGCACAATCAACTATCCTGTCCAGCACCCTCCCTATATTCTCCTCACCTATAAAACCTATAAACCTGAATAAAGAGGAGTAGCCTCTGTTCTTCAGCAGATGAACATTGTCATTTGCAAATATTCCAGTTCACCTTCTATATATATACAACAACTAAAAGGTTCATTTCCCACCACTGTGAAATTTGACTAAGGCAGGTGCAGACAAATTATGTACTGCTAGTGAGACAAATTCAGTCAATCCCTCCCTGTGTCAATAAGGTCTAATTGGAGCACAACAATAATTATGTAACAAATTGTCTGTGTCTGCTTTTATACCAAAATAGTGGAGCTGAGTAGTAGTGACAGAGAATTATCTCCCTGAAGTTACAAAAATATCAACATACAGCTTTTCATGTTTTTAAAAAGGAGCTTCCTGTATTACTATGCACACACTGTTACTTGAGCCTTAATGGTCAGGAAAATGTCATGTGTCTTGGAAGGTTTATTTATTTTTTATTATTTTTGGTTTTGGGATTTTTTTTCCTTTTTATTTAAATTTGAAACATGGTTGTTTAACATGTCAATCCCACTTCCCTCACCTTACCATCCTCCCCTATCACCCCCACCAAACTCCAGCCCATCCCCAGGGAGGGTGAGGCCTTCCATGGGGGAGTCTTCAAAGTCTGTCATATCATTTGGGGCAGGACCTAGACCCTCCTTCATGTGCCTAGGCTGAGAAAGTATCCCTTTTTATGGGACGGGATCTCAAAGTCCATTCATATCCTAGGGATAAACACTGACCCATAACTAGAAGCCCCATAGACTGCCCAGCCCTCTTAACTAACACCCACATTCAGGGGGACTGGGTCACTCATATGATGGCTTCAGACACCCACAACTAAACACTAGCCGAACTCCTTAAATCCAGTTACAGAGAGGGTAGAGGATTGAGCAAAGGGTTCAAGACCAGTCTGGAGAAAGGTTTATTTAATAATGGTGGATTTTTTTAATGGAAAGAACACTCATAAATGAGATTGGTACCTTTATTAAAACAAATAAACAATGAGCTACAGAGAGCTCCCATGTCCGTTCTGCCAGACAATATTGAAATATAAAAACATATAGTCATTTATAAAAAGAGGCTCTCATCAGACAATCAAATACTCAGTGAGATGATAGGCACATATAAGAAAACAAGCACTCCTCAGAAACAGAACCTACAAGTGCCCTTACTAGGGTATTCCCAGAAACCATTAATGTGGAAAATATATTTATATTATTTACAAGCTACCTTCTTTGTAAAATTCTTATCGATTATCATAGTTCCAAATGACTAAGACTAACTGAGGTATAAATCATCACTATAACTGTAATTGACTTTATATATATATATATATATATATATATATATTACACACACACATATATATATATATACATATATATATTATATAAAAGCACCATTCTATCATGGTTTATATGCTGACAGAAATATTATTAGAGATGTTGTAGACATTAGTAACTTCTGTTAAATAAGAGAACTGAGGCATGGAGATTAAGTGCCAACTAATCTTTATCTACCAAACTTAATGTATTTGGGCTGGACCAAGGTCCCTATCTCAGCCTTGCTGCCTCTACCAGGAAGAGAGCAACCAGTTCTCAAAGAATCACTGTCATTGTCAACAATCTCTGACCTTGCCAATACTCCCACAGCAGGGTCTACTGACAGTGAGTGCTGACTCCTGTGCAGAGATCAGTCTACTGACTCCAATGTCCAGGGTTTGACTGATAAATGTAGCAAATGTTATATACAATATAAGGAAAAGTTGTTATTATAACACTCAGATTCAGCACCAGCTTTAATTTTCAAGATGTAAAAGAAAAAACTCACTGTCTCCTCTGTCTATGCTGTGACTGAAGATAAACTGCTTTGTCATTTGCTTAGCTCCGAGAGCCCTCATCACACTTTCTCACACATATTCTCTGCAAAACTGTGATGAAAGACGACCTTGTACCGTATTTGTGGGTCACCTAGAGTGATTTCATCTGGACTCCTAATAGCTTTGAAAGTGAATAGGAGAACAGGGTTATATGACTGTTTAATAGATACAGATCTTATATTGGTTGATAAAAATTTTCAAGCATGTCTTCTGTAGACGGACATTTAACCACAGGTAAATCTGTTTCCAGAGCCAGCTAACCTCATGAGCAATCCCCAGACCACCTAACTTCTGGAAAAAAAGCATGCAGTTCTTTCCCAGTATACAGTAAACTAGGGCTTACACAATGAGGAATGATTCTCTGAATGTTTTCAGTATTGTGACCCAATCTAGCATCCATGCATGTTACACGTATTTGGGACATACTAGGGATTCTCTGTCTACATAAATCATTGAGATGCTGATTCTCAAGCCTCTGATGCATTTCCTTTCTGGCAAAGGTTCAATGTTAGCCCAGACCCCACAAAGTAACCACAATGCACCCAGAATGTCTGCCTTCTGCTTTACCTCCATAACCTATTGCTTGGAGTCAGAATCCCTTCATCATTCAGAAATAGCTGCACTATTAACATCTCAGGAGGACTCCCCCAGGCTGTGCTAAATCATTCCTCTTATGTATTACTGAGGCAACTAAAAAAGGAGCGACTATAGACTATAAAAGTTACCCTCAGAATCCATATGTTGAAACTAATCCCCAGTGATAGAATTAGCAATGAGGTCTTTAGGAGGTAATTAGATTATGTGGATGGAGTCTCAATAAATGTGATCAGAGCCATTAGACAAGAAGCCTCAAGGAGTTCCTCTTCCCTCCCACAATGTGAGATTAAAAAGAGAATTAGACCCTCACCAAACACTACATCTGTCACTCTCTGAAGTTAGACTTCCAGCCTCCATAAGCTTACATAAATCTCCAGGTAGTCGATAAGCCACCCATTTGTGAAATTTTGTTAGAGCAACCTGAATAGACTAAAAGTAAATATTTGTTTTCTGGGAGAACATCCTGTTGTAAATTGGAAAAATTGTGCAGTAGGCAAGTAGCATTAACATGGATTTTAATTATGCTTCTCTTGTCTGTGCCCTTCCATGCAGTCAAATCTAATATTTTCAGCTATAAAAACAGGGAATATATCTTATTTATAGTGCATTTCCAACCCTAGCTGAGGCACTGATGTATAAGAGGTCCTCAGTAGTAATAGATGAAATGAATCTTGTTAGAATGCAGAGGTCTAAAGTCTGTGTTGTGGAGGGGTAATCTTGTGAACTGATGATAATGGGCATGTTATACACTCAAAATGAAAAAAAAATACAAACTACACTATTAAGAATTTACTTGGATTGATCATCCTAGACAAAATTTCAGTTTACACCAATTCTTTTATGCTAATTCAGAGACAATCACACTTGCCAATAATTCCACCAAGATCTGCATTGACAGCTTTCAGTATCTTGTAAGGCATGAACTTTTAAAATACAGGTAGCGAAGAAAACAAAGCTGGCCTCATACTGCAGAGCTGAACTATTTATTCACCAAGGATGGCTGCTCACAGTAGCAGCCAAGCAATTCTAATTGTTGCTCTTATGTGGAGCCTATGTAGACACAGGACTTCTGAGGTTGAAAATCAGACCAGGTCACAGACTCACTTCAAAGCCAGTCTGCAAATGGAAATGAAAACTGCTATTGTCAGTATGTAAGGTTTCTGCACTGAAAACCACTCAGGTTCTGACACATTCCTTAAAGATAGCGTTGCACAGACATTTCCACCGTCCTTGAAAATGAATGCTTTTCCAAGGGCAGCACTTACAAGTGCTGAGCTACGACAAAATCCTGAGGTATCAGATTCCCTAATACATATCCCATCAATGGGCATCTAACAAATGAACAGTACAATATATGCTTCAGATTAAACATTAATAACGATGCACAAATGAGACCCAAAGGAGGATACATCAACTAGTCTGCTTCTTATAAAAGGCAGGCACACAATGACACAACCCATTATTTCATTTTTTTCTTGTTAATAGTAAGTTTCCAGATCCTCTAAGCATAGATACTTCATAGTAAATCAAAAAGAGGAAGAAAAAGGGAGGCATTTCAGCACACATATTCAAATCTTTTCTAAAATAAAGGAGAACAGGTCTATCCACTTTTTATTATTGTCATTCCTGATCTAATAAGAAAGAATTCACTCTCATCTCATTCAAACACAACACTGAATCTTCCCTTTTCTCATTTTTAATGACCAATGGTCAGAAAACATGCTGAAAGGAGGACTTTTGAATAATATGTTACTTGCTTCTTCAAGTACTTAACAGTCTTTTAAATGAACATCTTTAATTCAATTCACTTGACAGTATTAGACTTATTACCTAGGACAAAATGTCACCATTCTATCAACACCAAATATTTTTTGCAATGCTGTGAGGAGAAAAATGCTGTAGTAGAATATGTTCCAAGAAATATTTTTGGATCCTTGAAGCATATGTTACATGTATTATAGATAAAATTTTTTGCCATGTCCTTAGTGATGAGTTAGTAGCTTCCCTGTATCAGTGCATACATTGCAAACGGTCTGGTAAAATTACCTCCAAGATTTTTCATCTAATCTCACAGCAAACCAGGGATACAAATATAATCTTATTTCCTCTCAAAAAAGAGGCAATTCTATTTAAATTAGTGCCCTGGTCTCAGAAAATCTTGGACAAAGCCACATTAAAGAAAGAAAACATATTTTATTGAAATAGAATCTTCTCTCATACAATGCATCACAACCATAGTTTCCCCTCTTTCCACTCCTAGCATCCCCCATCCCCCCACTTCCCCCAGATCAAGGCTTTTGTCAATTCAAAGAACAAATAGAAGAAAGTATTTAAAGATTAAAAATATCCAAAAATCCTAATATGGCAGCATACACATTCCTCAGGATACCATGGCAATATTCTCTATTCTCTCTCTCTCTCTCTCTCTCTCTCTCTCTCTCTCTCTCTCTCTCTCTCTCTCTCTCTCTCTCTCTCTCTCTCGGTCTCAGTTAATTAATTAGCCTCTGAGCTTGCAGAACATCAGAGCAAAAGGCATGAGAATGCTTCCCTCTCTAGCTAGCTAATGCCTGACCTTGCCTCTTTCTGAGTTTGTCTATTGGAATCACGAGAGGTTGGTGTTTAGGAAAAATCTCAAACTAAGACTTTGTTTTTAATGCACGAGAACATGAAGACTTCTACAGTTTACCTTTCAAATCAGTTTGGGAGATCCAGAGATGAGAACATCTTACAGTTATAAAGCTCAAACTAAACACAACCTGATTTAGCTAGGATGTATGTGGAGGCAGATAACTGGGCCAGTTATATTGTACATTGAATGAATGTAAAATCCTACCTCTGTCTGTGTCTCTGTGTGTGTCTGTGTCTGTGTTTGTCTGTGATTTTGAGATAGCTAATAATAAAACATTTCCATAATACATACATAGATATGTGATGATCATAGTTCATTTATATGTAAAGATAAACAGATGTAAATATATTAGCATATCTTTACCCTATAAGCTATAAATATCTGGGAGTAACTACGTAGAGACATAAAAAAAGTAAAATACTAAACTTTGTTTCTAGGAAAAGTTAGAAGTGGTCATATTACATTTTGGAAGCAAAAGCAAGAATTACCCTTGCTAAAAGATTTAGCCTACTCAAATGAGATGTAGGAATCCTCTGGCTATTGCTGTATATTTTGGAATTCTTCACCTAACTAAAGACTCTCTTCCCCCACACACCTATTGCTAATAATTACAGAGAGGACAGAAACTTCTTTTTTTAGGGTGGTTATACCCAAAGCTAGCACTAATATCTTTTTTGGTGGAAGGTGTTCTGTACATTTTAGGATATTCAGCAAACCTCCCCATAATCAGTAGGTTACAGTAGCAGTCCCCTGTAAGGATAAGCAAAATTGTAGATAGTGCAAAATGTCCCAATTTCAAACCATTAGACTGGTTTTGCTTTTTGTAGAAATGTGTAAATGTTACCCAAAGAAGAACAGAGACTTTTAGTTCAGCATTTCCTATAGAAAGTGAGTTAGCCATCATTGTTTATAATTTTCAGAGATTCAAAGACAAGCAAAGAAGGAGATAAGCCTTAGAGTACATGTGATACGGTGGTAGAGATGGATTGTCTGGAAATGCTCTGAGGTAGAGGTTATTGGCCTGGAAAAGCCAGAGGCAAAACCTTCCAAGTGACTTGCTTCCCTAAGTATTCCAGCAGGTACAAAGTGCATGGATGCTCAGAGCCACTCATTGGTTGGTTTTTGTTTTTGTTTTCTTTTGCCTTCATGCTCCCAGTACCTACTTGAATACTTAGAGACACAATTTGGCTTTCTTTTGTTTCTATAACCAATTAGCACAGACTTAAGGCTTAACATAATACAAACCAATTGTCTTAAATTTTTCCTGGGACTCTGACACTAGCCTGGTGGTCTTATCAAAGTAGAGCATATATATATATATATATATATATATATATATATATATATATATTCAGAAAGACCAATGTCTTTTGCCATTCACAAAATTCTAGTCCAAATGGATCAAAGACCTCAACATAAATCCAGCCACACTGAACTTCTTAGAAGAGAAAGTGGGAGGCACCCTTGAACAAATTGGTACAGAAGACCACTTCTTGAACATAACTCCAGTAGCACAGACACTGAGATCAACAATTAATAAATGGGACCTGCTCAAACTTAGAATCTTCTGTAAGGCAAAGGATGCAGTTGACCAGACTAAGCAGCAGCCCATAGACTGGGAAAAGATCTTCACCAATCCCACATCTGACAGAGGGCTGCTCTCCAAAATATACAAAGAACTCAAGAAAATAGTCAACAAAACACCAAATAACCATATTAAAAATGGGGTACAAAACTAAATAGAGAACTCTCAATAGAGGAAAGCAAAGGCTGAAAGACAATCAAGAACATGCTCAACATCCTTAGCTATCAGGGAAATACAACACAAAACGACATTGAGATACCATCTTTCTCCTGCCAGGATAGCTAAAATTACCAATGACAATTTATGCTGGAGAGGATGTGGAAAAAGGGAAATACTCCTCCACTGCTTGTGGGAGTTCAAACTTGTACAGCCATTTTGGAGATCAGTATGGTGGTTTCTATGGGAAATGGGAATCAGTCTACCAGGACCCGGCAATCCCCCTCTTAGTCATATACACAAATGATCTACATTCATGCAACAAAGACATGCTCAACTATGTTTATAGCAGCATTATTTGTAATAGCAAGAACCTAGAAGCAACCTAGATGTCCCTCAACTGAAAAATGGATAAAGAGGATGTGTCCCATTTACACAGTGGTGGAATATTATTCTGCGGGGTGGGGGGGGAACAAACAATGGAATCTTGAAATTCACAGGCAAGTGGATGGAACTTGAAGAAACCATCCTGAATGAGGTAACCCAGGCACAAAAGGAGGAACATGGTATGTACTTGCTCATATATGGATTTTAGACCTAGAGCAAAGGATCACCAGCCTATAATTCACACCACCAGAGAAACTAGGATATAAGGAAGATTCTAAGAGATTCATATAAGGTCCCTCACAGAAGGTGGGAGGAACAAGATCTCCTGAGCATATAGGAAGTGGGTGAGTGAGTGGAGAGGGAACTAGGAGAAAGAGAAGGGGATGAGAGGAAAGCATGTGGGACTAGGAAGATTGAGTCAGGGGAGGAATAGAAGACAAAAGAGAGGGA
The DNA here is from genome assembly GCA_030556225.1 of Cricetiscus sungorus. Classification (NCBI taxonomy): domain Eukaryota; kingdom Metazoa; phylum Chordata; class Mammalia; order Rodentia; family Cricetidae; genus Cricetiscus; species Cricetiscus sungorus. The sequence continues at coordinate 40,585,787 of JANBXA010000600.1, forward strand.
GAGGGAGAAAGAGAGAGAGAGATGGAGAGAGAGAGAGATAGCCTAAAACAGGGAGCCATTATAGCTTTGAAGAGAAAACTGAACCTAGAGAAATGTCCAGAGACCTACAAGACTGACCCCAACTAACAATTTGAGCAACATTGGAAAGGCGAACATAAATGCCCTTCTATGATAATGAGATTGATGACTAATTTATACACCATCATAGAACCCTCATCTAGCACCTGTTGGAAACAAAAAAAAAAAAAAAAAAAAAAAACCACCCATAACTAAACACTGAGCCAAACTGGAATCCAGATGCAGAGAAGGAGGACAATACCAGGCTGCAGAAACACACAGAGACAGCTGGCCTGAACAAGGAGGAGCTAATGGGCCCACATACTGATAGCTGGGAATCCAGCACGGAACTGGCTCAGACCTCCTGAACATGGGTCTCAGTTTGAAGGCCTGAGCAATCTAAGGGACCTTGGACAGTGGAACCAGAATGTATTCCTGGTGCACAAAAGGACCTTGCAGGCACATCCCCCATGGAGGGATTCTCCCTCAACCTAGAGGCAGGAGAGAAGTCCTAGTCTCTACTCCAAATGCCTTGACAGATTAAGATAACTCCTCCTGGAGGGCATCACCCTACATGTGGAGTGGGGGGTGGGTGGGAGGGGATGGTGGGGGGAGTCTTAAGAGGGTGGAAGAGAAGGAGGAAGGGAGAGGGAACTGTGATGGATATGTAAAATAAAAATAAAAAAACATAAATTAAAAAAAGTTGACACTTAAAAAAAAAAACAAATCAGGAAAGGGAAAGCCTCCCACTTTCAGATCTTTATCATTTTTATTTACTGAGTTACTAACTCATTAATTACAAATAAACAAACATACAATTAAAATGAATTCAAGTTAATTCCATAAGAAACTTCCGTTTCCTTATACTAGCTAGCACCACATAGAGTTCACACAGAATATAGCTTAGATATCTTTCAGGGTCATGATTCTTTCTAACACAACATTCAGTGGGTAAAGTATGGTCCCTGAGCGAGCACCATCAACATTATCAGGGAATTGGTCACAAAGGCAAATTTTAAGGCCTTTCCCTATCACTACAAATGCAGGAGCTCTTTGGAAGGATACCAATAATTTTTTTGAACAAGCTCACTTGGTGATTTCAATACATACCCAATGTATTTGCCATCCCCCTTCTTCAAAAAGTGTTTGATCTATACAACAAATAAGTTACTAAGAAAATGCTGTTAATGAAGTAAACTCTCCAAAATGTGAGTTATAACCACATCACTCTTTTAAATGCAAATGATGACTAGAGGGATTCCCAAATAGTTGGCAAGCATTATTTCTGGGTGCTTCTGATACTTCCTCCTCTTTGGAAGTCATGATATCCTTCCCCTGCCTCTCAGACATGGTTACCACCAGTCCTTAGGTTTGGACTGGTGTCACACAATCAGCTTTTCTAGGTTTCTAGGCTTTAAACAATGGATCATGGTCTTCTTAGCTGTCATAATCATATATCTCATTGTAAATTATTTTATACACCTCTGTGTTTTATTGGTTCTAGTTATATTCTAGAGAAACCTGACAAATACAGTGTATCTCTCCCCAGTGTAAGGGTAAATGCCAAACTCCTTAATGGGGTATAAAATCTCCTTAGTTGTCAGATACCTGTATGTTACTCTAACCTCATCTCTTTCTCCCCCACCCTATGCTACTTGTACCTTTTTACATTGTGTATGTTCATACTTTAGACTGCCCATCTATTTTTTATCACCCGATGCAAAGCTAAACCATTTTTATCATTTTCATAGCATTGACAGCTCAAAAAATACATTCCTTGACACAGGATGTTACAAGTATATTCCTGTGTTCCATATCCACCTAATAGTATTTTCTTCATAGCACATCTTTTTCAGAATATTTCAATTGAATAATATTTAATTTTGTGTGTGTGTGTGTGTGTGTGTGTGTGTGTGTGTGTGTGTGTGTGTGTGTGTGTGTTCTCTTCAAAACCCTCAAACTTCCACACAGTGAAACACGTAATCTCAGAACAAAGCTTAAAGCCTGGGCCACAGGTGAATTCTTTAAGAATATTTAAGTGAATGGACAAATGAAATTATTTAATGAACCATCCATTTGAACAAAATACTCAGCAATAGCCTAAGGAGCAGCCACCATTGGATGAATTTGTTCAGAAATACATTTCCTAGAGTTATGTTAATAGTCAAGTGACTATGAGTTATCACTTCAGTCTGTGATAAAAAAAAAAAGTCCCTCAGGGGTATGGAATATTATTAAAATCCTTATCTTACATCTCAGCTGCTTTGCTTTACACTCCTTTCCACTTCCCTTTGAGTAACAACTGAACCTGAGTTGTCATCAAGCCTAGTGTGGAGAGTGAAGGACAGCAGTTCTCAAACTGCTAGAAGGATTGCTTGTAATACAGAGATGCCATAAGTACCTCAGAAACTTAAGTGCAGAAGTAATGATATTGAAGTTAGAGGAAGCCATGAAAAGAAGAGCTGGGCAGTTAATGCATTAGGAAAAAGTGAGGGGAGCAGGGTAGGTATCATGAAGCACCTGCTGGATTTAAGGCAGTGTTTTTCAGGGTATATGAATGCAATGGCTAGTTTAATGTGTCAACTTAACTGGACTATAGACTTCCCAGATAATATTAAACATTATTTGTGCATGGGGTTAACATTTCAGTAAAAGACTGAATGGAGCAAATGGTCATTTCATTTCTATCATGGATGGTCCACTCAATCCAGTGAGAATTCAAACAGAAAGAAGGAATGAATGAAAAAAAGACAATGTTTTCTTTGTACTGAGATCTTGGTCTTCTCCTACAAGCTTGAATCACACCAGACAGAACCTTACACCATCAGATCTCCTGGTTCTCACTCTTCAACTCAAATTCCAACTAAATCACGGGCTCCCCTGGATCACCAGGCTGCCTACTGCAGATCTTAGGACTTTGTAGTCCCATTGAGCCCCATCATCATGAGACAGTTCTTCAGGATGCAAATACAAATGCATATATTGTTCTGTGGAAGATGTAGAACAATGTGCTAATGGAGGTATTAATTAATGAATGAAATTTCATACTCCATTTTATCATACAAATGGAATCAAATGATCCCCTAAAATAAAATCAAATAAAATGGAACCAAATATACAGCACCCAGAGTTCAGTTAGATTTGGTGAAAATTCAATCAGAAAGATTCACACCATTGTATATGTGTAGTTGTGTAGAATAAGATTAATTTTGTATTCATGATTTATATGGTTTGGAAAATACTATCTAAAATGTGTTGGAGTAGAGCTGGACACATCTTATGAACATTCCTGTTGTCTCTTCAGCTTGAAGAATTACAACTAGAAACCATTGCATGCTTTGCATGTAGCAACCGGTACTCACTACACATGGCTGCCATCATTACCTGTAGTTTGGTGAAAAAGGCAAGAAATGGGAAAAAGGCAAAGACCTCCTTCTAGACCGAGTTTACACAAAAGAAGGACTAGGGACGTGTCTGAAGAAGAAATGGGGCAGAAGACTCCCAGAGCTTGTGAAGGCATCTGGCTTGATTCAGTAGGTACTCAGAATCATGGAGCTTTCACAAGAGGCAAGACTATAATTGAAAATGTTTTTTCAGGAGAAATCTTGTCTAAATAGGAGTCAGAAAACTAGTGGCAGGACGCAGTATCAGAACATGAATTTATTCAGATTAAATAAAAAAACAGAGATGGCAGTGGGGAAGAGCAGTGAGCTGGTTTAGCAGGTAAAAGTGCTTGATACAGAAACCTGAAGACAGGGATTTTATCTCTGTAGTTCACAGATGAAAGATAGAATCAACTCCTGAAAACTGCCTTCCAACCTCCATCCACATGTGTTCCTTTACCCAAAATAATAATAAATAAATGAAGTTAAACAATCCAAATTAATTTTGAGTTAGCCTATAAAGGATGAATGGGCAAAGAGGAGGTGAAGATGACTCCATTTTCTACCTGCAGAAAGGATATGTGTCTATGGCTGGAAGACAGGAGTAATACAGGTAGGGGAATGGCTTTGTGAAAAGCTGTGATTAATTCAGTTCACACATGCTGTGCTTAAAATGCTTTTACAGCATCCAGGGGAAGATGTTCACCAGGAGGCAGCTGGAAGTAAAGACCAAGAGCCCTTTGGAGACACAAGTCAGCAGCTAGTTATAAATAGAGACAGATCTTGCAAGAAGGACCAGCACCCAGCATGTGCTTTAGATGACCTCAGCCTTTACCAGACAGAATAATCTACACAGAGCATCAGAAGCCATCAGACATTTTCATCATTAACATGCTGCAAGGTAGGTAATGAAGATCCATCACAGACTATGATTCTGTGATATTGGGGTAATCTGGTAGCTCAAGGAAGTTGCCAATTGTTTTTGGTCTTTGTTTTTATTGTTTTTGTGCCCTTTGAGGAAAGAATATAAACTCTATTTGAATACATTATCAACGGAAATATTTTTCTTTAAAAAGTTTTTATCAATATGTAACTATTTTAATGGACAAGTAGTAATTCTACATATTTATGGAATACAAGAACAGCATGTTAATTCATAAACCTGCTATGTAATCATCATATCAGGGCTTTTGACTTATCTATAACCTTAGAAATGTATCATTACTCAGTGGGACAGTGGTGGTACATGCCTTTAATCCCAGCATTTTGGCGGCAGAAGCAGGCAGATCTCTGTGAGTTTGGGGTCAACCTGGTCTACAAAGAGAGTTACAGGACAGCTAGGGCTGTTACACAGAGAAACCCTGTCTCAAAGAAAAAGAAAAAAAGAAAAAGAAAAAGAAATATATCATTACTCGATAGGATCATTTAAGTCTCTGTGTTAGCTATTTTACAACATTTAATTAGCTCCTGCCACCACATTTGCCCTGTTGTGCCATAGAACATCATAAGTAAGCCCTATTATCTACTCCCACCCCCATTCCCATTAACCCCCCTCTGGCCACCCCTTTCTCTCTTATACCTTTGCCAGGGTATGGGTATCACTATTTGGACCAAAAGGTTTAGAGCTGTTTGGCATGTACCAAACACATGAATAGACATGTTTTGTTTATTTCTCATATAATGAATATAGAGACAAAAAACTGAATCTAACGGTTCAGCTGTTCAGTGTGTTTCTACCTCTGTTGGCTTTCACCTCATGACTGATAAGACTTCTGTGTCTTAAGTACTATCTCATCTTTTGTACATCTGTATCTATGGCTTTTTTTAAGGCACAGAATCCCAAAAGTAACTAAAAAAGCTGTAGAAGACACTTACTGGTTAGAACTATTGATCACCCCACCTGCCAGAAAAAAAAAATAAAAGAGCATTTGGCATGTTTCATGCTCCCTGGAAGGAAAGAGATGGAGAAAAGACATCTGTTGACCTTCCAACAATATCTATGGTTTGTATTATATATAATCATAGATCTTCATCTTAAACTACAGCCATAAAACAGTAGCACAGAGATGACATTTGTATGACATTATTTTACCTCAAAGAACTTTTTGTCATAAAAAAAATACATTTGTTTCTTACTACAATGCCAAAAGGCTTCTATTCTTTGTCAGATGAGCAAACAGTTCTGAAATCTTAAATCATGTAGCAGAACTGAATAATCAAATTTTATAAGTACTTATGTGAGGTTAGGTAGGAGTGGTCATGCAGAGCTCAACACTGCCCACAGCTCAGTTTTTGAATTTTGAATTGTATCAAAAGATTTCTTAGTCCTAAACTCACTAATTATATAGAATAATTTTGGGCCTGTGGAATCTTAACAGCTTGTTTTCTGATTGTTGGCATGTTCTTTGTGTGTGTGTGTGTGTGTGTGTGTGAGAATGGCTACCCAGGCTGCATTAAACAGGTTCAGTGGCTTCCTATGCTGTTCCTGGTCACAGGTGATAGAGACAACAGGAGGGAAGAGTATAGTGCAACTGCCAAGGTTCTTTTCCACCTTTGGATAGATATTACTTGTAGATATGTTATGAAGGTACCAAGAAAACTGCAGAAGTGAAAGGAAATACCGAGTTGAGAATAAACAATGCAACAAACCACACATTAAAGTGAGGTTTAATTGCTGGCCACTTGGGTGTCCTGATTCTCCAAGGTCACCCATTAATTCAGTTTATTTAAGTTCCTGGGTTATGTATGAGTAGTGGGACATTGAGCAACATCTTTCTTCTGCTTTTCTTTTATGCTTATTTTTTTAAGTCTACAGTTTCATTTACTAATGTGATATGTACACACCAAATAGTATGTGATCTTATCACATCCACCCCCAATTTGGTACTAAGAAATTCTGATTCTTTCACTGTCTGAAAATACTGCCCTCATAGCATACCTGTATCTTAGACTAAGGTTTGATGTGTTGGAGAAGAAACAAAATAGACATGAGACATGATCCTTTAAATCCGGTAGCCAGGATCATTTTTTTTTAACCAAGAATAGTCTGATTTTGCAGATAATATCCCATGATAGAAATTCACCCAGCCAAAGACTAATACACTTGCCATGTCTTTAAGTCTCCAAGCCACTGCCCCATAGCAAGGCTAGAACATGCTCTCTTCGCTTCTCTCCTCTTGCTGGTTTACCTTGGAGGCCAGTGATTCCTATCTACCTCCCATTCCTCCTTTCCTATTTTCACTTAGCAGAAACAGGTTATGTATCCTGAAGGTCTCTATTTTCTTTAGGAGAAGCCATCAAGACTGCTAGGGAAACTTAGGTCTGTACAAGAAGATCTTTGGTGTTGTTTCATTTTGCCAGCTGGTGCTCTACATATAAGAGCCCAGTTAATGTATCTGGACTATGTCTCTTCAGATGCTCAGAGTAGGGGAGCAGTGGTTACCTTCAGGAGAGGACATTCTTGATGGGAAGTACTGTGCTGAGATGGGTAGAGAATTGACCTGGGAGCCAGCTAGACTGACAGAGGATCCGATTGCATAGTTGCAAGGTGCAGGCTAGATAAACTTGGACCAGCCTCAGTTTGCACATATTTCAAATGATACAGAACCATATAAGATAAGGTATATGAATGCTTTTATACTCCATAGCACATAACAGTGTTATTGTTAAAACAATAACAAAACAAGGACTTGCTCAGAAATATGTGATGAAATAGATTTCTTGTCAGACACAGGATGTGTAATTGGGATGGTATGACCTTATTTGAGGTGAGAGAATCATGTTGGGCAGAAAAATTGAATATCATTCTTTCTGCTGAAAAACACACCACAAGAAACCACCTTCTTCCCACAGAGGTCTCCTTTTAAGAGCATCAATTAAGAAGTGGGTAAAGTGGGAAGACCAATTAGTGACTAATTGCCCAAAGTGCTAGAAGCATTTCCACCAGGTTCCTAATTCATTTAAGAGACCATTTAAGATATGTATGAGGGAGTGGAGCAGCCTGAGGAAAACACACACACACACACACACACACACACACACACACACACACACACACCTCATGTTTTGTGGGTTTCAAATTCAAGGTCATATTGGAAGCATCTCTTGTCTTGGAAGCCTGCTGAGACAACTTCAGAAATAACACCAAGGACTACTTCTGTTTGTATCCCATCTCTGTATTTTATTTTCTGTCAGCAAAATGAACAGTATAATTCCATGCAATATTAAGTTCAATTGTAGTGCTCAGAAAAAGGCTGATGTCTGGCTTTAACGTTTGCTTTCCATTTACAAGCAACTGTCAATTTACTATAAAACAGCTGCTTGGCTTATCTGTGGTGTCCCTTTATTGACTGATTAACAATATGGAAAATTGTAATTTTAAAATACCCTCCATAGAATTTCTTCAGAAGTACAATGTTAGAGGAAGTTATTCCTAATAAATGGAGCAAATCTATTTGTTAGGAGTTAGGCTAAAAACAGAGGTTGAGTCTTGGGGGTGTTCTCCAGAGCCTTGCATGGTAGGAACCCTGGAAAACATCTGTATTCTCCTCTGAAAATCACAGGGGAGTCTCAGCAAATCCCCAGACTTTTCATTCCTCAAAATTTATCCATAGGCTTCTAAATTAGAAATGACTGGGATTTCATTTCTGGATTAAATAAGAGTGACATAGCATATTTATTTCATAACAAATGGGGAAAGCCAAATTAACACATATTATCAATGAGAAAGCTTAGAATGTTAGCCTTCTGGTAACTTTGATTAACTGTTTCCTAACTGATATTAAGTAATTAGCTTATTTATTCTCCTTATACATTTTGCTTTTTTCCCTTTGGAAAAGGCCATTTTTCTGGATGCTAAGAAAATATTGGTATTTGATGCAAATAGTTGCAGATACAAAAGTAGTAAAGAGGTGCATTCCTATTCCACCCTCAGGATATAGGCCTGAGTCAAATTCCTTTGTGATCGATTCATTGAGGGGTTCAAGTGCAAATTTTATAAAACCATACTATCACAGGAGTGGATTTTACTTTCTGTGGTCATTCCTGCTTTCTAATTAGAGATTCTGTCCATCAGCTACATTATTTTTTCAATAAGTGTGGGTGAATTTTAGAGAGTTGACATAATCTATCAGAATGTGTTGTAAACTGTAATTCTGTGAAATGTCTGTTTGCTGAGGAATTCCATATATTTCTGGATTAATTCCTGGTGATGAGAATATTGCAATTACTGTAAATGTTGATGTCAGTGTGTTAAAATGTCTGTAACTCACTTTAAATGCTTCAGCACAGATGGGTAACATTAAACATGTGAGCTAGTGTCAGCCCTATTTTAGTGGAAACCAGTGCCTTTAATCATGAGTTTATAATTCAGGACTATTAAGTAAATTATTCAGATAATACCATACTTTAGAGAGGGGGTACTAGGAAACTCTCTAATTTCTCCTTCATTGTTTCTTTCCATCCTTCCTTCCTTCTTCCCTCCTATCCCTTCTTTTTTTATTTTTGTTTCTTCTTTTCTTTTGGGTCTAGAAACTCTGCTGATTAATAAAAATAGATGTTAGACATGGAATTTAACAGGTGAAATTTATGGCTTATTAATTTCTACAATGGACTTTGGAAAGGCCCTCTTTGGTGAAATTAGTGTTATTCATGAAAGATGTATCAGTTGAAATATTTTAGAGACGCTTTTCATCCTTTAACAGGAACATGTAAAAACCTAACAAACCTTTATTCCAAACCTGTAAGGAGGCTTCATGACTTCAAGGTTTCTATTACAGGGATTAACTTTTTCTATGAGGAACTAGAGACTTAATATTTTATATTCTGTCAGTCAAAGAGCTTCCATTTCAGCTATTCATTCAGCTATGCCTTTGATGAAAGCAGCCATTGATAATGGGTAAAATAATGGAGAAGGCTGTGTTCCAAGACAGTGGTATTTATAAAACCAGACTGGACTGGATTGGGTCTGAGGATAGAATTTTGCTACTTTCTATAGATACATAATCTGTCTATAAAAATCTTTTATATCATATCATATCACTTACAATGATGGAGTCCTGTGATGTTGGTATGCAGACAGAGAAATCGTATGGTCCACCTAGTACCTGTTTATCGGTAAATGTTTGTACATGTGATCAAAGCTAGTCAGAGACTTATCCCATTATTGCTTATGGTAGGGAGTTAGGTAAGTGATTTTTCTATACACAGTGGGTGTTCCATGCCAATCAGCAGAATAAAAAAAAAAAGATTTTAAATTTTCTTGGAAGTAGGGTTCTGACATTGAACTGTCAGTATGACGTTGTGAATTAGATAGGTGTATAGATTTAAAAATGCACAAACATACAACACCAACATTAGAGGTGCTCATTCATAAATTTACCATCCAAAGATCAGTTAAGATACTGTATCATATCTGTTGTCTGGAGTAGGAAAGTGAAGCAAAATTATAAAATTTATACAAAAATCAAAGTTATGCCCATGTGGTTTAATTTAACTAGTGTGACTTGGAGATGAACTTTTGATTTTTGAAGTGACCCATTGTAGGTAACACTAGAAATAACTGAGAAAATAGATTACAGACTGTTAACTAGAAGAATGGAGATTAATTTCTTTATTTTTTTGACATACTTTCCTTCTTTCTGCTTCCTCCCCATTATACTGGGAGTAAATGCCTGTTTCATCATTTTCAGGTTACAAACATTTATTAAATCACCTCCTCTGTGTATTTTATCATGTTATCTGCCCTGAAAGCACAAAGGTGCAAAAGGTATGATCCCAGATGTTGAGGTCAGATGCAAAGAATGAAGGAAGACTTTTTGTTTGGAGAAATCATGTACTACTTCATTTATATTGTGGTTCAAAGCCAAACTTGGATGTAATAAAATGTAAGAGCGACTGATAGACAAATTCCCTTGAAAAGTGAGGCTTCTCAGGATATTTACACAATCTAAGTTAGGTCTAGGGACAATGAGGTGTTATTGCTACATTGATCTTGGGAATATGGAGGTCTTGAGGAAGGAGAATAAGAAAGCTTGGGACATCAAATCACTACTTTTCACAATGAGCTCTTGGAGAATAATAGTACTATGCTACGTAAAGCAAGTCCTTACCAGGTAACACCACTTGGGTTCTGACATTATTGGTCTGTCTGCTCTGAAAGGAAAGGAACTAAGGTCTGTGTGAATTTTTTTTATTTTTATTTTTTACTGAGAGCGAAGAGAAAAGTCATGTCACAAAGGATGGTTCCAACTCTAGAAGGGAGGAGATTGGTGAAAACCTGGATACACAGTAAAGTATGAAGCTGGTAGGTTGCTGAGACTTGGTCTCTATTCATTTGTCTCTTGCAACAGAGATGGTCAGCTGTGACTAACCTCCTTGATGTGTTTCTTACCTCTATAGAAATTACCTGGAGAATGTTTACATATGCAGATTTCTCAGATCCACTGTAAGTATAAATCAGTATACCTTTCAGGTCCAGTGATAAAGAGTTTGAATGGATGCAGTTTGATCTTTGTGATGACAGTGTTGTGGGTTTGTACTATATATCAGGGGCCTCAACTCAAAAAAAGTAAATGACCTGAGCAGGTGTAGGCCAAGCATTAAGATCGCTTGACATAGATTCTACTATGGCCCAGTGACAAGGAATAATCTCTGAGTCTTCTGAACCAGTTTGAAACATCTACAAATCATAACATGCTCCAGAACTTTTAGGAAGAACACATGAGTAGAATCTTGGGATTGTTTCAAAGCAAAGTATGAATGTACTGCCACTTGTCATTCAAACGATTCCAAGATAGGACTAAATACACACACACACTCACACACACACATACACAGAGAGAGAGAGAGAGAGAGAGAGAGAGAGAGAGAGAGAGAGAGAGAGAGATCCCTGGATTCCATTAAAGTTGTTTTGTGTTTAGGAAGATTTTGTTCACATTTCCATCTTTTTCCTGAGGTGCTATTCTGGATGGTCAGGTATTCAGCAGGAAGCTTTTTAAAAGGAGGAAAGAAAGGAAAGAATGTGTTTCAGGTTTGCTTCTTAATGATGTTCAAAAGATGCAAGTATAGGTGATTGAAGTGTGAACCTACAGGCAGGGTACTTTTTAATTTCCATTTAAAGTGGAGAGCAAGCCAGTGGGGAGCTATCCTGACCTCATTTATCTGGCAAAGGCATGTATGTGCATAACTAATAATGAAAATATCTTATATTTATAAAGAATTTAATGATTTAAAATTCTTTGCCATACTTTATTATATTTTTGATCCTTGCAATTGTTCCAGGATGAGGTCAAAATTATTATTGCCTTTTTGGTATATATAAAAGAAGACATAAAACAGCAATGATGAGCCAGTGTCACCTGTAGTCCCATAATTACAGTGGGACAATGACAGCTCTTAGAGGTCACATCTGTGCTGTTTCTGTAACAGTGAAAACAATCAGAAAATATGCTAAAAAGTTCACTTTAAAATCAAAGCCAAACCACTATCTTCCTAGGGAGCACCTCTGACTTCTCTGGATTAATTTTCCAACAAGGCACAACATTTTATCCCTCTAACATCCCCTCTTGAAAAAAATCTAATGGCAAAAGATCCCTAAATTTCATCTGTCTTAAAACTGTGCCTTCTTTCCTCTTTCCTCCTGTCATTTCTTTTATTCTCTTCTGGAAGGGTCTCATGTGAAGGTTGGCTACAAACTAAGTGAGTACATAGCCAAGGCTAGCCTTGAACTCCTGATCGTCTGGCTTCCACCTCCTAAGTACCAGCTTTGCAGGCCTGTGTCATCACAGTACGTAGTCCTTTACTTTCCTTTTAAAGATATATTTATTTGTATTTTATGTGTTTTGCCTGCATATATGTTTGAGAACTATGTGCATTCCCATGGTTCCCTAAAACTGAAACAACTTGTACCATGTGTGTACTGGGAATAAAACTCAGGCCCCCTAGAAGAGTAGTCAGTATTCCCAACCATGGAGTCATCTCTCTAGCCCAAAGTCCTTCACTTTCAATCCAACATTTCATCCCATGTTCCCTTACCAATTTCTAGAAAGATGAAGTATATTTTAGTTTGTTTTCCAGGAATGGCTTGACTATTAGGACTTTGTAAGCATATCTATAAAGCTACAAAAGCTGTTTCTGTTACTGCTAAGGCCAGAGAAGAAATCAAACCAACTAATATGGTCCTGAAAATATAGCTATGCTACAATGTCATCAAAAATACTTCCTACATTATGTATACATAGAAGCACATACTTAGTCATGTGTGCATCCTAAAGGCTGAGAGATGCAGCTCAGTGGTAGAGTACTAGCCTAGAATGCATGTAACTTAATTTAATATGTAACACAATATTACAGAATGTTTTAAATTTTCTCTGCATAATTAACGGTAAGGAAAATGATGGAAAGGTTGAAGGAAGTATAAAACTAGAGTATTCTGGTAGAAGTCAGAAAAAAAATGTAAAAACATATGTGTTAAAAGGAGCACAGTGTAAGAGCTGGGAAGCTGATGGAATCCCAGAACCCATGCTGAGGACTATATCTCAGTGATAGAACATTTGACTGGCATGTACAACCCATGTGTTCAATACACAGAACTGCAAATTCTCCTCACTTCACATGCATGAACCCTTGGCTCAGCAAGGTCAAATAACTTACCAGTAGTTACCAGTGCCAGAAAGAGGAAGTATTTTTTGTTAGTTTGTTTGTAGCCTTTAAACTGAAAATTTCCAGATATCATGGCTTTACTTGTGTCTCTAGTTCTTTCTTGCCACTTCAGGGTATAAATTGTCATTCTTATCCTCTAGCTTGGATTGGCCTTTGTTTGGTGGGTCTTCACAAATATAACCAAGCCAAAGGGAGGCCATTATGTGGCTTTAAATTCAACATGACTGACATCATAAAAAGAGAAAATCTTGACATACATGAATGCCCACAGCCATCCAGAACCAAGAAGAATGTGCTGGAACCAATCCTTCCCACACAAGCTCAGAAGAAATTAGTTGCCAAGACTGAGCTCTTAAACTTCCAGCTCCTAGAACCCCAGGAATGTGGATTCACATTGTTGAAAGCAACCAGGTTGTATGCACTGTTACCACAGCCAGAACTGACTATCCTATCAGGGAGCTGAAAGGCTATGCATGGTTAAGTAAATTAACCATGGTATCCCTGGACAGAGGAAGACAAATGTCCACCTTTCTGCCCTCACTAATATTGTATTGCTGTGAAACTATTGAAGGCTTCAAAGCATGTAGTAATCACCCAGTTTTCTTTATAGGTGAACCATGTAGTTTTCCTCATTCTTTTTAAAAGAGAGGCTTTTTTCCCTCAAGTATTTTCAGCTGTGAGAATTGGTAGGTCACACATAGAGGCAGAAAAGCCCTCAGCCTTAGCAGCTGGAGAATTTAAACACTTCAGTGTATTAAGTGGTTTGTTTCTCCTTGAACCCAAGTGGTGTCACAGTGATGCAGTAGCCAAGATGGACAGTTTCTATCATCAGGAATCACACAATAAATGGGTTAAGCTGTGAGGTAGTGGTGCCCACTGACAGATAGGAATTAGCCCTAAAAGTTTCTTAGATTGAGACAATGCCTACCTGTCTCCTGGTTCTCTCTATCTCTCTCTCTCTCTCTCTGTGTGTGTGTGTGTGTGTGTGTGTGTGTGTGTGTGTGTGTGTGTGTGTGTGTGTGTGTGTGTAGAACAGATGATAATCTGGATGTGGTTCCTTGAGAGCCTTGTTTTTGAGACAAGGTTTCTCAGTGGCTTGGAGCTTGCCAAGATGGCGATGCTGGCTGGACAGTGAGTGCTGTATAAGGTGTTGGTATTACAATCATGTCCCAACTAGATTATTTTAGATGGGTTCTAGAGAAGAAACTTCAGTGTTGAAGGCAAATACGTTACTGACTATGCCATATTCCTAGTTGTTATACACCGAGGGTATAATTTTCAAATCAGCGCAACTGTTTTATTAGCAAGGTCTCTTCTGAGTGAAGCTTATATGCAAGTATTCACCTACTGGGAGCTGGAGAGATGTCTCAGAGGTTAAGAAAATGGCTTTCCTTGCAGAGGACATGGCTTCAATCCCCAACATCCATTCAATGTCTGACAGCTGGCTGCCTGTACCTCCTGTTTCAGGGGATCCAATGGTCTTGTCTGACCTCCACAGTGACCAGGTACACACATGGCAAATAGTCATGCATTCAGGCAAAATATTCATACTGTAAAAATAAATCAAGATATAAACAAATTTAAATAAGTACCCACCTATTAAGTTTTAATTTTTAAAATCTTTAAACTATAATTTTGTTAAATGAACCTCTGGAAACTCTGTCTTGTGGATTGCTATGAGGATGAAATAAAATATGTATTTTATCTGGAAATTAGTAAGGAATACCCTAAAGGAAACAATTTTTAATCAGACTAAAATTAACCCATATAAATGTTATAAATGCCTTAGCAGTCCTCATTTAGAAACTACATACAAGGCATTCCCATGCTGTTTCTGAAGTCCAGAGTGAGTGTATTTCATTTTTGAGGAAAAATGATCAGTAGATCCAAGGCCTTCATGTTAACTGGGATGTCTCTTTTATTCCAATGACAAATTGTGATGGAGAATATCTGTATATAAGTTTCTCTTATTGGTTGATGACTAAGGTACTGATTGGCCAATAATCAGGCAGGAAGTATAGGCAGGGCTACCAGACATGGGTGGAGAGAAAGAAGAGAGAGGCTGCCAGGAGGAGATACCATGTAGCAACCAGGAAGACAGAACATACCAGGCATTCTTTAGTAAATAAGGCCATGTAGAAATACATAGATTAATAGTTATGGGTTAATAATTAAGAAAGAGCTAGCCAAGAAGAAGTCCTAGCCATTAGCCAACAGTTTTATAATTAATATAGCATCCATGTGTTTATCTGGGACTGAAGGGTGGCTGGACCTGGTGGAACAGAGATCTCCATCTTCAAAATTTCTTTCAGTTACATTGCTTTACAAGTTCTCATTCTACTCATTTCTGTGTTTCTAGCCCTACTAGGCCAGGCAATGATTTGTGCTTACAAAAGTCCAAGATTTGAGTTCTTTTTTTTTTAAGTTAAAAATGCAAATAGTGCCATTGCTTCCATACTGCTAATATCAACCTCCCCACCACACACAGCCCTCCCATATACTCCCTTATATACATCTGGATAGGTTTTGGGGAGTCAGGACAACAGAGAAAGAAAAGGGTTTTATGAAATTTGTCTAACTTTGGGGGAGGAGGTAACAGAAGACACATCATGTGTAAGGTCTGTAGAGTGGAGAAGTAATGTCTGTGGTTAAAGTTGGGGGTGGACACAGGCTCCCTGGCTTTAAATCCCAACAGTTTCCTATCTAAGGCTACATTTCATCATCCATAATATGGAAGTGATACGAATGTAATAAGGAATGAGCTATACATAGACGACAGAGCTCAGGATAGGCATTGGCAGTGTCCCATGCTAGCTATTCTTACTCCTTTATGATAATGTTCTCTCTCTGAGCCTCCCAAGCCTCCTAATAGACAATGAGCCTCTGAGAGATGTCCTGTTTACATTTCTGCTTTTAAATGAACACTAAACTGTTCCTTCTTACCACATCTCCTAGTTCCCTTTGTCATGCTCGCCATCAAGGAGAATGTGAGTCTTAGGTTTATGGGTACAGTGGGGACAGGTATGGAGACCATGCCTTCATTTCTCCAAGTATTTGGTTCAGGTTGTAGATAAGACATGAGAAGTCTTGGATAGATCCTTAAGTGGCAGCAGCACAAACTCTTAAGTTAGAGACCAAAAGAAACATCAGAGGTTTGTTACTTATCATGTGTTACAGGCATCTACCTAGAACAAAGTGACTGTATATAAAATTTGCCTCGACAGGAGGGAGGTCTCAGTCCCTACTCCAAATGACTTGATAGATTTTGTTGATCCCTCCTGGAAGGCATCACCCTCCTTGTGGAGTAGTGGGGAGGATGGGATGGGACGGTAATCAGGGGGCATGAAAGGGAGGGAGGGAAGGATGGAGGGAAGGAGGGAGGGAGGGAGAAAGGGAGGGAGGGAGGGAGGGAGGGAGGGAGGGAGGGAGGGAGGGAAAGAGGAAAGGAGGGAAGGAGGGAAGGAGGGAAGGAGGGAAGGAAGGAAGGAGGGAGGGAGGGAGGGAGAAGGAACTGGGATCAATATGTAAAACTAAAATAAAATTAAACCATTTAAAAAAAAATCGGCCTCAAAGGATCATCTGTTTCTTCACAGATCTTGAATGACTCATTGGTTATCATAGCCCTGTGCTGTCCCGGATTTATGTGGCCTTGCTGTTGTCTACCTCCTATATTTCCTCTTTTTAGAATCAAGGTTGTTTGTGGGGATGCCATTCTTCATCCTAAGAGAGTGATAAATTCAAGAGAAGAGCCATTTGTTCTTATTCTTGTTGTCTTCCTCTCCTGCCTCATCCCACAGAGATTACAAGGTAAGCACTAGGGATACAGGATGAATATAGTTCCTGCCTCCCTCCTTTCATCTTGCACCTCTCAAAGCTAAACTGAGGCTTTTATAATTGTGAATCTCACACATTCAAATATATTTTTGAAAGTCACAATTGAGCCATGAGATTAGTTCACATGCTATAAGAAAAAGCAAGTAAACAGATAATTTGTGCTCACAGTGGTTTTACACTTCCTCGGGTCTCTTCTAAAGCCCTATTGATCTATGGCTGGAAACAGGACTATTATCATGAAGGTAGGAGGGCAGAAGTTCCTGTACACAGAACTAATGAAGATTATTTATTGGAGAATGAAGTCCAATTGTCCTTTGGAATCTGTATATTTTCTTTTTATTAGTTTTTAGTTGATATTAAAAATAATATATATGTATATATGTGCATATATATATATGCTTATTTTCTCCCTCCCTCTTCTACTATATATCTTTTGGTTGGTACACACCCTCCATACCCTCCTCTCAGAGGGACCCCTTATGTGAGGGGGAATGAGAGGTAGGTCTTATTCATCCTTCCCATGACACTTTCTCATTCTTTTCTTTCCTGTTCTTTAGAGATCTTATTCTTCTCATATAGTCCCTCTTTTGCTTTGATAACATATATGTATTTCAGTCTAGATTCTACATTTAAAAACATGATATTCATTTTCTAAGTCTGGCTTATTATAATTACTATGACGAGAGAGAGAGAGAGAGAGAGAGAGAGAGAGAGAGAGAGAGAGAGAGAGAGAGAGAGAGAGAATATGGGTATGTGTGTGTATATATACAATATATATATATATATATATATATATATATATATATACATACCCATTTTCCCACACAGAAATTACACATTTTAAATTGTCAATTGCAAGTTTTGTAGGATGGCTCATGAAGGTAAAATAGTGGCCTCGTATCTCGTGTGTGTGTGTGTGTGTGTGTGTGTGTGTACATGCACGCTCGCCATTGTCTCATAAATATTCAGGGAGTTTTAAGTTGTTCAAGGTTATACAAAGTCCTGCAATAAACATAGCTAACATAGCTATTTAATTTTGCTGATCCCAGTGTCTCTTAAAATTTTAGTTTACAATTTTATATTTGCATGATATCAATGAATATCCTGGATAATGGTGTTTCTTTGTGATATGCTTAGAATGTATTATGGTATAAAAAAAATAAGCATTTGAGCTAATGGGGAGGGCTTTTTAAATTGAAGCTATTCTAGCAAAGTTAATTTTTCCTATAAAATCCTAAAGAGGCATTTGAAGTGCCATGTATTGAGTGAATTTTAATAAGGGTCAGGATAAACAAATAGGCCGAATAGATGTTTATTAAGGGCGAAACAACTCACAACACAGACAGATGAACGCAGCAGTTGGAACTGGATGCTCCTTTCTCTGCGTCCTGCCAGCAAGAGAGCGTTCCTGGCATCCTTCAGAGCCCTAGTTCCACAGGTCACTTCCGCCCCTGGCTCCACCCTTCAATGGGTGTGGTCAGTGCCACAGAAGCAGACACAGTGAATATCCCACTACAGCTATGTGTACAATAATGGACAGAATATGACAATTTAAAATGAGTATGTTAACAGAATGTATATGAGAGAAGAAATGCATATCAAGGTTTGGACAGGGACATTGAATCTGATAATAATTGAACAAGAACTAGCTAGAGTTGCAGAACTATAACACAGAGAGAACTCTAAGGTGCCTAAATAGAATTTGAGATTCTTTGTGTTCATTTAGCAATGGATTTGTAGTTATTTACTAGTTTCCAGCACCATGCTAGGTTGTGAGGATGTAACTCTGAGGATACACAATACACAGCTCCTTATTTCAAGGACTAGTAAGGAAGACCAAAAAGTACACAGATGATGAAACTTCACTATGAGAAGAGCCGCCATCCTGTCAGGTAACCACAAAGGATAAGCAACTGTTAAAGCCTACTGACTAAGAACAAAGTTTGTCAAAAGCAAGAAATAAGCAAGTACAGATTGGAAGAGTGATGGGGGCTTTAAAAGAGTATACTTAGAAGGGTAATATCTTGTGTAGTGTCTGGAAGGAAAGCAACAGTAGCATGTTTGAAGAACTTCAAGAAGAGCATGACATGTGCATGATGACCAGAGAGGACAGGTGCAGGCCAGAGTATCGCTGGACAATGAACCCCTGACTATTATACTTAGGAAAAGTATCTTTATTTCTTTGATTGGCATACATATTGACATAAAGGCCACTAGAATGGTTCACAGAAGGTGCTTTTGGTGGAGCCTGAGGTCAATAAATATATGGGAATCACATAATGGAGAGAACCAATTCCTGCAGATACCACATGCCAATAATGAAAAGTGATTTACACACATGACATTTTTTTAAGGAGATGGTCTTTTTGTGACTATTCTGATATGGAGGCAGCTAAGTAAAAGGAACTGATCTGTTAAGTAGATGACTTACAAGTAAGCAGTCAAAGAAAAAAGTGCTCTAGGTAAAGTTTCTCCCTCTACCCACTAGTCAATGTATAACCCCAGAATTCTGATGAGCAATCAATTCAGTCAAAAGCACACTGGAGTTATAGATTATTTTGTCTATACAAAGTATAGACAAGATATACAAGTACTCCTGTGTATCTCTTTTTGTTCATGTCATTTATTTTATGATTATATATTATTTCTTATAGCTAACAGAAACATGTTCTTTGATTATTATTTGCTCATGTATTGTTCTATAAGCATTTATCAAGCTTCAGAAGTATCAGGTGCTGAGGATATAATTAATGACAGAACAAGTAGTTTGTACTTCAGCTTAGTTAGTGTGGGAGGTCAACACTACTCAGCTATTATACTATTAAACATATTACAAGTGTGATAAATTCTATGAAGGAATAGTACATGATGTTAAGAGACCATATGCCTATGGCCAAAGAGGGTTATTTGCCAGGATAGATATTCAATAACTGAAAGCTGAATAGTATTTTAACAGGCACAGAGCAAAAAAGAGAAAATAGCACCCAAGGTAAATGGTAGCATGTTGCTTTGATTGGAATGAAAGGAGCTAGGGAGTCCCAACTGAAGGGTAAAAGAATAGAAACTGAGGAGTTAAGAGGTTCCAAACTCTACAGAGCTGTATAAATGTGAAAGGAATTTTCTTTTAGTCTAAGAACAATTAGAAGGCAATGAAAAGTGTCATATGAGAGGTTACATTGTCAGTCATGTTTTCAAAATATCATGTTGACCACATTGTGAATAACATATTGGAGGAAGCCAGAAAGGGTTATGGATGAGTAGATTGAATGATTGTCTGACTTGCAGTGAAGATATGGTGCCTTAGATTAAGTGGTAGCAGGTGAGGTAGAGAGAAATAGCAAATTCAAGAGATGGTTTGTAATGTTTACAGGTGTGTGAAACGTTGTGTATAGAGGAGGGGGAAGGGAGGGATAGTCTGCAGACCAATTGTAATCAAAGCAGACAATATTGAATCAGACTGTAGTAGAACATTGTGCAGCTAGTGTTGATCATATGGATGAGCAACTGAAAGACAGTTTCTTGGTGAATATAATGTATGAGAATTGGCATTTATGTGAACAATGCTATGTATGATATATAGAAGAAGCTTTAGCAAGAGCATAAAAACTGAGAAGCAGAGTGGAGGAAAGTCTTAAGGTACAAGCACATAAACATTTAAGGTAGGATGAGACCAGCCAGAGAATGAGAAGAAATAGCAACATGGACATGGAAAGCAAAGGTAGAGATTCTGAATGGGAAAGGGGGCTCATTGATGGCCATAGAAGCATCCAGTATAATGATCAAGAAAATGAAAGTTGAGGTAAATCTTGGTTTTCAGTTCCCAATCCTCGGCAATTCCTTTGCTTTGCTTTCAGAATATGTTAACAAAAAAAAGTTGTTATTCTACATTGCTTAAAGAATAACAACAACAACAAAAAAAACATTTTTTTCTCCAAATGTTTTCAGTGTGCATACATAACCAAAAATTTTAAATATCTGGCTCTATTAGCAAGAATTTTGTGCAAATAAATAGGTATGTTAGCACCCATGGTTATTCAAATTTCAGTGTCATCTTAATTACAGAATATTGGTCATCAAAATATACTTAGACCACCATCATTTTGAAATTTGGAAATCTAAATTATTAAATTTTGTCTCAGACCCAGTAAATCTGGAGATGAGGTGGATGGTATTACCAGTCTTCCAGATGATCCTGAGGCTCATAAAATCTGTGAATCACACTCCATATTTAGACACATACTGAAGTCAAAATTATATGGCTCTAATGTTCTTTCAATCTTAGTTTTTTTCAATTTCAAAAAAAAAGAGTCACTTTTTCAGACATTTAGGTACCACATTCCTAAGACACCTCAGGATCTGAAGAGCATTTTAATTTGAAATATTTAATTTTATACATTTATGATTTGTTTTAGTATCTATTTTTTAAAAAAATATTTAATATTTTCTAACAGCTTATAGTCTTTAATCACTTTTATTTCTCTGTTTAACTTTTATAAACAGTTGTCTATATAGCCCTTCATAGTGTGTGAACTTGCACTTAATTTAATTTTAATTCCATTTCAATTATCATTTCAGCTTTATGCAAAAGGGATTCAACTGTTTCATTCTTGTGGGATGATATTTCTGTATGCTGTGAAGATATATATATTGCTCCCATTGGTCAATAATAAATGCTGTTTGACCTATGGCAAGACAGGATAAGGTTAAGCAGGACAATTGAACTGAAAACTGGATGAAAAGGGGCAGAGTCAAGGGAGACATGACCCAGCCACCCAAGGAACAAGATGCCAGAGGGATACTAAGCCTCAAACCATTGGCAATTAATAGATGGATAAAAATAGGTTAATTTAAATGTAAGAGCTAGTTATTAATGAGCCTGATCTATAGCCCAAACATTCTGTAATTAATATTAGGCCTCTGAGTGATTATTTAAAAGCAGCTGTGGGACAGAGCAGGACAAATAAACCAAATAAACTGCTATTTACATTTCATTTTTATAGTTATTTCTTCAATATATTAGAAAAGTCCAATTGAAATTCCTAACCTATTCCTGTTTTCAAAGGTCAGTGTCTTCAGCTTTTCTTTTCTAACTTTAAACTACATTCCAGGAATAAATATTGTGATGAGTTTGCCCTTTCTAATTTATAATATTCTTTATTTTCAGACTTACAGAAAACAGAATAGTTGAGATAACATTTTCTCTTATTAATACTTTACATTTATCAATTTCTTATTCAACTGCCAACAACTTAAGACAACAAACAAAACCAAAATCGGAGTCCTAGGCATCAGCAACTTCTAGTAGCATGACAATTTTGACATTAAGTGGCAATAGGTAATGTATCACTGCCTTAATGTCAAATCTGGCTTATTACACAAACAAGATATGTTCCATAGGATAAATTATCACAACGATTAAATCTCTATAGTTCTCTGAAACAGTTAAGAGATTTTGCAGAAGGTGCATCTTCTCCAGAGCCTTCTGCAAGGATGACTGAGTAGAACCTCAGTGATTGTGTAGAGTTTGGAATGTTCCAAATTCAGAGCCAAATTATGTTGGGGCATCTTCAACCCCTCATAAAATGCCCTTCTCTTTACCTGACTCAATATCTTTGTGACCATTAGGTAAACAGTTTAGAATATACAAACCTAGCACTAGGTTGCTGCAGACCAAATAGGCAAGCATGTCATCAGAAAGCTTATGAGCCATGTGAGAGAATATTCTCTGCTTTACTCTGACTTCCCCCCCAATGTTATTGCCCTAATACATTTGAAAAGCATCTTAATGTGTGTCACTTTTTGTTTTATAATTAAGTAATGTTACTTTATTATTATAAAGTTATTTAGAACATTATGAAGCTGCTTCCTCATGGAATTTGGGGTAAGTGAATAGGAGTCCTTAAGTCACTGTCACTCAATTAAAAGCATCGGGTTTGTACTGAATGGTTTTCAAATATAATTTATTTCAATTCTATATAGGCAGAGCAAATTGTTTTCATGCCTGGTTTTCAAAGGAGAACAGCTAAACAGGTGACTGGAACAAAGCAACTGTGTGAATTTTCCAAGGCTTAATACACATTGGCTTAAAATTGTTTATTTTCTTAAGGATCTAGAGATTGAAGTTCAAGACCCTGTAATTGGTGTTGTATTCTCACAGAGGTTTTAAAACAATCTTTGTGTGTGTCTCTCTGGTCAAATGTACTCCTCTTATACAGATTCTAATTGCATTTTATTAGAGCATATCTTAAATGTTCCATGTATTTAACAATTTCTCAAAGAGGCACAGTCTGAGGTGCTAAAGTATCAGCTTTAACAGAAATTTTTGCAAGGACATGATTGATTTAGCAAGTAACAGTTAGTTTGGGGATGTTCTGAACATCCCAACACCTTTTCTGTTTTATTCTTAAGCATGTTAATGGCCTCAGAAATTTTTGTACTACATAGATTCTATTAACAAATGGACAGAGATGGTGGTGTTGGTGTGGTGGTGATGTCTGTGAATGTACACTTTACTGATTATTATTTATAGTGACTATAAAAGGAAAAGTGAGATACTTTCCCATTTTCTTTTTAAGAAAAAAAAAGAAGAACTCCGGCCTTCAAATGACCATTCTTTGTCCACGGGTCACCTTTCCTATGTAAGCTCCTTCTTCTGTTCCCCCATCCCTCCAGCTCTCTACCCCATAAGTATCTGTAAACCTGTGATTCTAGTTCCATATCTATGACAGTGAACCCTCTTCATGCACAAAAGCGTCTTTTGCCTTTCTAGGTCAGGATTCATGGTTTCAAAGCCATCATTCCCTGATCTAATTAAACAGTTCATCTACCATCTTTACCTGACCTCATTCGGGTCTCAAGTCTCCTGCAATAATAGCCCATTCTAAGAAAGGCTAGATCATTACATTAGACATTCAACCCAAAGAAAAACTCTATTTACTCAATTCAAATCATAAAAAATCACAAGAATGGACAAGCAACATGTCCCCCATCAAACCCCCTACTCCTATAGAAGTGCTCTATCACAAAGTTACCTACAATTGTGGTGACTCCTGGAGATCAAACTAAGTCCAAAGTATATGGGAGACAGTTGTAAAGCTTGCACTAACTGAGGGACCCTGGCAGTAGGACCATGATATAAAACTTGTACATGAGTTATTATGTTAGAACCCACTCCCTATTGTGTGATGCCATACTCCTCATCTTTAATGCATGGGAGAGGGGCCTGGCCCTGACCCTATCTACTGTACCAGATTATGTTGACTACTCATGGGAGTCCTTGCTTGTAATGAAGAAAAGACTGGGGTGGGCTAGTTGGGAAGTAAGAGATTTTGGAGGAGGCGAAGGGGCAGGAGGAGGTGTGGGAGGAAGGCCTGTGATTGGAATGTAAAATGAAATTAAAAAATAAAAAAAATGGCAAAGAAGAAAATAAAAATCCACCTAAAGGAACTCTAGGACACAGAATTGAAAATGAAAATTCATAAACTTTTAAAAAAAAGAATTTAAAGAAGACATGAACAGATACTTTACTTAACTCCAAAGGAATAATAATAAATCCTCCAAGAAAATATGACTATACACCTGAATTAAATCATGAAAATTTTATAGGATTTGAATACTGAAGTCAATAAAGAGAAAGAAACATTGAAGAGAGCACAAGTTTAAACGAAGAACTGAAATCTTGACACTCCAATTAGAAAACCGTTAGGAAAGCCTTACAGAAAGAATGAATCAAGAGGGAACTGGTATATCAAGACTTGAAGATAAAGGAGAGCACCTATATGAAAGAAGAAGAGAAATGGAAAAAACTAAAAAAAAAAATATAGGACAGGACATGTAGGAAATGTGGGATACTATCAAAATACTAACTCTTTGACTTATAACCATAGAATAGTGGGAAGAATCCCAGGATAGCAGTCCTCTGCCAGAGCTCCAGGCTCCTGCCAGATATCCACCTATCCACATAGGACCACCCTGAGTCTCCATCTGCCTGATCTTTGACCCCCATCTCCAGGCTCTGCTAGAGGTGAGTCTGGGAACACTTCAGATTGAATCCCCCCACACACACACACACACACACACACCCTTTCAGGGGAACTCCCTGGGTGGCCTCGAATCTCCCTCCCCTCTGTGTACTTTCCCCAGGGAGAGTGCTCCTGGTGTTCTGATACACAACCACCCCCCATGCAAAGCCTGCCCTCCCCCCAACCTGTGCCTTACCTCCTTACCTAGCCCACTGCCCCACTCCTCTGGTTGACCACTAGAACAGAGGGCAGATCCAATAATCCTGCACCTCCAGGGAACTTCCTGGAGCTGCTCTGAGCACATTAGACCTGCCTATCCACGTGGACCACCCTGAGTTTCTGCCTGCCTGATATTTGACCAGCATTGCCGGGCCTCTGCTATAAACCCCCCATGGCCAGGCCTCTGGCAGTGCACCAGGCCTCTGCCAAAGACCTGCCTATCAAGGCAGGACCACCCTGAGTCTCCACCTGACGGATCTCTAACCATCATCACCTGGCCTCTGCCAAAAGAAACTTCCTAGATCTGCTCTCAGCACACTAAACCTGCCTATGCACACCGGGCCACCCTGAGACCCTGCCTGCCTGGTCTTTGATCCCATCACCAGCCCTCTGCTGGAGGACCACCCTGAACCCCACCTGCCTGATCTTTGACCACCATCGATGGGCACCAGCCTGAGTAGAGGCCACCTAGAGACCTTGGACCACCCACAGCTATAGATATTGAATTTCTGACCCACCTAAACCCACTAGGGGAGTAGGAGAGAGAGAGAGAGAGAGAGAGAGAGAGAGAGAGAGAGAGAGAGAGAGAGAGGCCCCACATGCACTCAATCACTCAATGGAAGAAACAATGGGAAGACGGCAATACAAGAAAACACCTAACAATAAAAAGACAAGCATGACACTGCCAGAATCTAGGGACTTTATACCAACTAGACCTGAACAAGCCAAAGCAGATGAAGCAGAAGAGAACAACTTAAACAGTATCTTCATAAAAATGATAAAGGCAATGTGAGAAAATCCCTTAAAGAAATGGAATAAAACAAACAAAAAATTAGAAGAAATAGAGAAAAAGACCAAGCAAAAAATGCAAGAAATGAACAAGCCTCTTAAAGAAAGTAAGGAAAGCCAAGAAAAGACAATCAAACAAGTGAAGGAAACAATGCAAGACTTGAAAACTGAATTAGAGACAAAAAAGAAAACACAAACTGAGGGAATGCTGAAAATAGAAAAACTTGGGAAACAATCGGAAACTATGGACACAAGCATAACCAACAGAATATAAGAGATGGAAGAGAGAATCTCAGGTGCTGAAGATAAACTAGAGGAAATAGACTAAAGGACCAAAGAAAATCTTAAATCTAACATATCCTTAACAAAAAACATCCAGGAAATGTGGGACACTGTGAAAAGGCCAAACTTAAGAATAATACCCATAGAGGAAGGTGAAGAAGCCCAGCTCAAAGGTGCAAAAAAACATATTCAACAAAATCATTGAAGAAAACTTTCCCAATCTGAAGAAGGACATGCCCATAAAAGTACAAGAAGCATACTGAACAGGAAATAGACTGGACCAAAGAAAAAAGACCTCTTGACAAAAAATAATCAAAACACCTAACATACAGAATAAAAAAAGAATATTAAGAGCATCAAAGGAAAGAGGCCAGGTCTCATATAAAGGCAGACCTATCAAAATTACGCCTGAATTCTCCATGGAAACCCTCAAGGCCAGAAGGTGCTGGATAGATGTTCTACAAGTACTAAGAGTCCACGGATGCCAGCCCAGGCTTCTATAACCAGCAAAACTCTCAAACACTATAGATGGAAAAATCAAGATATTTAATGACAAAGCCAGATATTCACAATATGTATCAACAAAGCCAGCCCTACAGAAAGTTCTGGAAGAAAAACTCCAACCCAAGGAAGTTAACTATGCTCACAAAGACATAGGCAACAGATAATACCACTTCACCAGAAACCAAGGGTAAAGCGGGACAAATATATTCACAATACCACCAACAACAACAAATCTAAAACAAACAGACATTAACTATCAATGGTCCTTACTTTCCCTCAACATTAATGTTCTTAACTCACCTATAAAAAGACACAAGCTAACAGAATGGATATGAAGACAGAATCCACTCCTCTGCTGTGTACATGAAACACATCTCAGCTTCAAAGACAGACATTACCTCAGATTAAAGAGTTGGGAAAAGATCTTCCAATCAAATGGACCCAAGAAGCAAGCAGGTGTGGCTATCCTAATATCTAACAAGTTAAATTTCAAACCAACATCAATCAAAAGAGATTAAGATGGTCATTTTTTTATTCATCAAAGGAAAAATCTATCAGTACAAAGTCTCAATTCTGAACATCTATGCCCAAAATACAATGGTGCCCACATTTGTAAAAGAAATGCTACTAAAACTCAAAGGTCACATAAAACCTCACACACTCATAGTGAGAGAATTCAACACCCAACTCTCACCTCAAGACAGGATCACCATTCAGAACTTAACAAAGAAACAAAAGAACTTACAGAAGTTGTGTATCATTTGGGTTTAATAGACATCTATAGAACATTCCATCCAAACACAAAAGAAAATACCTTCTTTTCTACTCCACATGGATTCTTCTCTAAAATCAACCACATACTGGGCTACATAACAAACCTCAGCAGATACAAAAAATTGGAATAGTCCCTGGTATCTTATCAGACCACCATGCTTTAAAGTTGGAATTAAACAATAACACAAATTGCAGAAACCCTACAAACTCATGTAAACTGAACAATGTACAATTACACCATACCTGGGTCAAAGAAGAAATAAAAAAATTAAGGATTTCCTATAATTCAATGAGAATAAGGACAAAACATACCCGAACTTATGGGACACCTTGAAAGCAATGCTACAAGTGAAGTTCATTGCACTAAGTGCCCATATGAAGAAAATGGATTATAGTCACATTAGGGAATTAATAGCACAAATGATAGCCTTAGAACAAAACGAAGCAAATTCCCCCCTTAAGGGGTAGATGCCAGGAAATAATCAATTTGAGGGCTAAAATCAATAAAGTAGAAACCAGGAAAACAATACAAAAAAAAATGTAACAAAGAGTTGGTTTTTCAAGAAAATCAACAAGATAGACAAAACTTTATCCAAGCTAACAAAAAAGCAGAGAGAGAGAGAGAGAGAGAGAGAGAGAGAGAGAGAGAGAGAGAGAGAGAGAGAGAACATGCAAATTAACAAATCAGAAATGAAAAGAGGGACATAACAACAGACACTGAGGAAATCCAGACAATTTTCAGGTCATATTTTGAAAAACTGCACTCTACAAAATTTGAAATTTCAAAGGAAATGAACAAATTTGTGGGTAACTATCACTTACCAAAATTAAACCAAGAACAGATAAACAACTTAAATAGACCTATAAACCCTAACAAAATAGAAGCAGTCATCAAAAGCCTCACAACCAAAAAAAGCCCAGGGTCAGATGGCTTCAGTGCAGAATTCTACTAGAAATTCAAAAAAGAGCTAATTCCAATCAATACTCCTCAAATTGTTCCGCACAATAGAAACAAAAGGTTCATTATCAAACTCTTTTTATGAGGCCACAATTACCTTTTGACCCAATCCACACAAAGACACAACTAAGAAAGAAAACTACAAACCAATGTCCCTCATGAACATTGATGCAAAAATACTCAATAATATACTGACAAACTGAATTCAAGAACACATCAAAGAAATCATCCAAGATTACCAACTAAGCTTCATCCCCTGCATTTCAGAGATAGATCAACATATGAATATCTATCAGTGTGATCCATCATACTAACAAAAAGTAAAAGAAAAACCACATGATCATCTTCCTAGATGCTGAAAAAGCCTTCGACAAAATTCAACACTCTTTCATGATAAAGGTCTTGGAAGATCAGTGATTACAGGAACATACCTAAACATAATAAGAACAATATACAGTAAACCAAAAGCCAACATCAAACTGAATGGAGAGAAGTTTAAGGCGATTCCTCTAAAATCAGGAACAAGACAAGGCTGTCCTCTCTCTCCATATCTCTTCAATATTGAACTTGAAGTTCTAGCTAAAGCTTTAAGACAAAAAGAAGAGATCAAGGGGATCCAAATTGGAAAGGAAGAAGTCAAACTGTCTCTATTTGCAGATGATATGATAGTTTACATAAGCGACCCAAAAAACTCTACCAGGGAACTCCTATATAGCAAGAACTTTGTGTCTTAAGAGAGAGAAATTAAAGGAGATCAAAGGATACAAATTGGAAAGAAAGAAGTCAAACTTTCAGTATTTGCAGATGATATGACAGTTTACATAAGCTACCCAAAAGACTCTATCAGGGAACTCCTACAGCTGAAAAACACCTTCAGCAAACTAGCAGGATACAAGGTAAACTGAAAAAAAATCAGTAGCTATATTATATACAGACAACAAAGGGGCTGATAAAGAAAGCAGAGAAACATCACCCTTTATAATAGCCACAAACAACATAATGTATTTTGGGATAACACTTAGCAAACAAGTGAAAGACCTATATAGCAAGAACTTTATGTCTTAAGAGAAAGAAATTAAAGGAGATACCAGAAAATGGAAAGACCTCAAATGCTGTTGGATAGGTAGGATAAACACAATAAAAATGGCACTTTGCCAAAAGCAATCTACAGATTCAAAGCAATTCCCAACATAATCCCAGCACACTTCTTCACTGATCTTGAAAGATAATAATCAACTTTATATGGGAAAACATAAGACCCAGGATAGCCAAAACAATCCTGTACAGTAAAGGAACTTCTGGAGCCATCACCATGCCCGACTTTAAACTCTACTACAGAGCTATAATTCTGAAAACAGGCTAGTATTGGCACAAAAATGGACAGATGGACCAATGAAATCTGCTGGAAAATCCTGACATTAACCCACACATCTACAGACACGTATTTTTTGACAAAACAGCTAAAATATACAATGGAAGGAGAAATGCATCTTCAACAAATGGTGCTGGCACAACTGGATGATGGTTTATAGAAGACTGCAGATAGACCCATATCTATCACCATGCACAAAACTCGAGTCCAAATGGATCAAAGACCTGAACATAAATCCAGCCACACTAAACCTCTTAGAAGAGAAAGTGGGAGGTACCCTTGAACAAATAGGTACAGGAGACTGCTTCCTGAAAATAACTCCAATAGCACAGACACTGAGATTGACAATTAATAAATGTGACCTTGTCTAACTGAGAAGCTTCTATAAGGCAAAGGACACAGTTGACAAGACAAAATGGTAGCCCACACACTGGGAAAAGATCTTCACCAACACTACATCTGCCACAAGTCTGATCTCCAAAACATAAAAATAACTCAAGAAACTAGTCAACAAAACATCAAACAACCCTATCAAAAATGGGGTACAGAACTGAAGAGAGAATTCTCAATAGAGGAAATCAAAAAAGGGTGAAAGACACTTAAGAAAGTGATCAAAATCCTTAGCTATCAGGGAAATGCAAATCAAGACAACTTTGAGACACCATTTTACTTCTGCCAGAATGGCTAAAATTAGAAACACCAATGACCATTTATGCTGCAGAAGATGTGGAGAAAGAAGGAAACTCCACCACTGCTGGTGGCAGTGCAAACTCATACAGCCATTTTGGAGATCAGTGTGGCAGTTCCTCAGGAAAATGGGAATTAGTTTACTACAGGACCCTGTAATCCCCCTCTTAGGCATATACCCAAATGATCCACATCCATGCAACAAAGACATGTGCTCAACTATGTTCATAGCAGCATTATTTGTAATAACAAGAACCTGGAAGCAACCTAGATGCCTCTCAACTGAAGAATGGATAAAGAAGATGTGGCACATCTACACAATGGAATACTACTCTACAGAAAAAAGAAATAATGGAATCTTGAAATTTGCAGGCAAGTAGATGGAACTTGAAGAAACCATCCTGAATGAGGTAACCCAGTTGCAAAAAGAGGAACATGGTATGTACTTGCTCATGTATGGATTTTAGACCTAGAGCAAAGGATCACCAGCCTATAATTCACACCACCAGAGGAACTAGGATACATGGTAGACTCTAAGAAATTCATACAAGGTCCCTCACAGAAGGGGGAAGGGGCAAGTCTCCCAGAGCACATGGGAAGTGGGGGGGGCAGTGAATGGAGTGGGAACTAGGAGAAAGAGAAGGGGAGGAGAGGAAATCATGTGAGACTATGAAGATTGAGTCAGGGTAGGAATAGAAGATGAGAGAGAGAGAGAGAGAGAGAGAGAGAGAGAGAGAGAGAGAGAGAGAGAATAAAAGAGGGAGCTATTATTGGTTTGAAGAGAAAACTGAACCTAAAGAAATGTCTAGAGACCTACAAGACTGACTCCAACTAACAATTTGAGCAACAGTGGAAAGGCTATCATAAATGCCTTCCCTGATAATGACATCAACAACTAACTTATCCACCATGTTGAAGCCCTCATATATATCTGTTGGAAACAAAAGCAAACACCCATAACTAAACACTGAGTCAAACTAGAGTCCAGATTCAGAAAGAAAGAACAAACTAGGTTGCAAAACACATAGAGACAGCTGACCTGTACAAGAAGGAGCTAATGGACCCCCAGACTGATAGCTGGGAATCTAGCATGGGACTGACTCAGACTCCATGAACAAAGGTCTCAGCTAGAAGGACTGAGCAGTCTAAGGGACCTCAGACAGTAGAACTAGTTTGTATTCCTGGTGCACAAAAGGACCTTGCAGACACATCCGCCATGGAGGAATACTCCCTTAACCTAGAGACAGGAGAAACGTCCTAGTCTTTTGACTATCAGTCTGGGAGCCCAGTATCTCCTCCTTGCTCAGATCAGCTGTCTCTATATGTTTCTGCAATGTGGTCTTGTCCTCCCTCTCTGTAGCTGGATTCCAACTTGGCTCAGTGTTTAGTTGTGGATGTTTGCTTCTGTTTCCAACAAGTACTAGATGAAGGATCCATGATGGTAGATAAGTTAGTCATTGATCTCATTATCAGGGCAGGCCATTTGTGGTAGTCTTTCCACTGTTGCTCAGATTGTTACCTGTAGTCAGTCTTATAGGTCTTTGGACATTCCTTTTGGTTCAGTTTTCTCTCCAATCCTATCTATAATGGCTCCCCTATTCCCCATGTGATCTGGAGATCTTGTCCCTTTCCCCTTCTGTGAGGGACCTTATATGAATCTCTTCGAATCTTCCTTGTATCCTAGTTTCTCTGGTGGTGTGAATTATAGGATGGTGATCTATGTCTAAAATGCATATATGGGAGAGTACCTACCATGTTCCTCTTTTTGTGACTGGGTTACCTCAATCAGGATGGGTTCCTGAAGTTCTTTTATTGTGCAGGATTGTTTTGGCTAACCTGGGTCTTTTGTTTTCCATATAAAGTTGAATATTGTCCTTTCAAGGTCGGGAAGAATTGGAATTGTGCTGGGATTTTAATGGGGATTGCATTGAATCTGTAGATATCTTTTGGCAAGATTGTCATTTTTACTATGTTTATCCTGCCTATCCAAGAGCATGGGAGATCTTTCCATTTTCTGCTATCTTCTTAAATTTCTTTCTTTAAAGACACAAAGTTCTTATTATATAGGTCTTTCATTTGTTTGGTAAGCATTACCCCAAGATACATTATGTTGTTTGTGGCTATTGTAAAAGGTGATGTTTCTCTGATTTCTTTCTCTGCCCCTTTGTCCTCTGAATAAAGTAGGGCTACTGACTTTTTTTAGTTTATCTTGTATCCTGCTAGTATTCTGAAGGTGTTTGTCACCTGTAGAATTTCCCTGATAGAGTTTTTTGGGTCACTTATGTAAACTGTCATACCATCTGCAAATACTGAAAGTTTGACTTCTTCCTTTCCAATTTGGATCCCCTTGATCTCATTTTGTTGTCTTATTGCTTTAGCTAGAAGTTCAAGTACAATATTGAAGAGATATGGAGAGAGAGGGCAGCCTTGTCTTGTTCCTAATTTTAGAGGAATTGCCTTAAGCTTCACTCCATTCATTTTGATGTTGGCTGTTGGTTTACTGTATATTGCTCTTATTATGTTTAGATATGTTCCTGTAATCACTGATCTCTCCAAGACCTTTGTCATAAAAGGGTGTTGAATTTTGTCGAAGGCTTTTTCAACATCTAGGGAGATGACCATGTGGCTTTTCTTTTTCAGTTTGTTTATATGGTGGATCATGTTGATAGATTTTCTAATGTTAAACCATCCCTGCAAGCCAGGGATGAAGCCTACTTGGTTATGGTGGGTGACTTCTATGATGTATTCTTGAATTTGGTTTACCAGTATTTTATTGAGTATTTTTGCATAAATGTTCATGAGGGACGCTGGTCTGTAGTTTTCTTTCTTAGTTGTGTCTTTGTGTGGTTGGGTACCAAGGTAATTATGACCTTGTAAAAAGAGTAATGAACCTTCTGTTTAGTAATGAACCTTCTGTTTCCATTGTATGGAGCAATTTGAGGAGTATTGGTATTAGCTCTTCCTTGAATTTCTAGTAGAATTCTGCACTGAAGCCATCTTTCCCTGGGCTTTTTATTTGGTTGGAAGGCTTTTGATGACCACTTGTATTTCATTAGTTTGTTTTCTTAATCAGTGGAAGGTTTTATCATGTATTTATTTGGAGAAAAAGTTACTAAAGTGTATAGACACCATGATTCTGTTTCTTGAGGAAGTTTGGAAATACACACACCAAAGTATTAGTAATAAAGTATTATGAAAAGTTTTACTGTAGATAATTTTTAGCTTTTATATGAATATTTATGAGAATTGTATGTATACATATTTGCATGTGTATGAGCATGTGTGTGTATATATATACACATATATCATAAATATATAATGTATGCTTGTGATAAGAGGTTGATCCTTTGACATCTTTGATGATCATCTACTCATTGTATACTATGGTGGTTGCTCACTTGAACATTATGGTCAGACTTAGCTCTTCTCATAAGATAGCTTGCTCCTGGGGGTCCTGTTCTGCCACCTGAGGTGAGCACTACACCCTTATATTTTGCGGATGCTGAGATTTGAACTTCTGTCCTCACATTTACATGACAAGTGCTTTACCCCACTGAGAACCTCACTGTTCCATGCTGTTTTAAGTTGAGAATAAATTCATAGAAAGCTTCATCTGCCTGTTTCCTCTAGGGTTCTTCCTGAAGCACGGGACTATTGTCTTCAACTTTTCTTTTTGTATCTTGGATTCACTAGCTGTGATGCCTGTGCCCGGTCTTCTCAATACCAAGTGTCCTGTCCTACTCAGCTCCAGGGATCAGCCCTGACTAGAGGCAGTGAGGGAATAAAGGAAAGATAGAGACAGGGAAAGCTTGGATCTGTTAGACTGCACTGTCTGATGGAGAATACTGCAGTGTGTTTATTAAAATATAGAGTTGAACAGAAATGTGGGGTTATTGCATACAGTTAACAAGATGGGATTATGACACATAGAAAAACACAGAGGCAGGTTTAAGCTTACAGTTGCATCATGAAGACAGGTTTAGTTAATTTTGGTAGAAGTAGTTTCTGTAAGAGAGATTAATTAAGGCCATAAATATCTAGAGGAAGGAAGTTACCATGAATATTTTTTGCATAAATTATCAATATCCACACAGGAACCACAAGAAGCCATTGCCATTTCCCTGCTGCTCATGTTGGGGGAAGTCCTTGGTATTTTCCTGTGAGTCTGAAGCTAAGGTCCTTGAAGAGTTATGCACATGTCATCCACTCCCCACAGCCAATGTCACTATATATCTGAGCTCAAAAGTTTCTCAGGGCCCTGATTAGGACTCATAATCAAATTTCTTATCACTCCTGTGGTAAGCAAAGTCATCTAAAAGGCAGACTCTTTGGAATTATTTCTGCTAAAGACCCTTCCATTTCTTCCTGTTAAAATGTAATTGCTATCCAGTTTTTCCACTTGTACAAAGCTTGCTTTAGCTAGAAAAGTGAAATATTCCTTTGTTTCCTGGCTATTTCATTAAAATAATTTGAGTGTAGAATGAGCAGCTTGAGAACATGAGTGCTATTGTCTATCTAAATGTGTTACAGCTTTTGTTTTCTAATCCCTCTCTGAAGGAGATTTACTATGATCAGAAAGTTCATTTCCTTTCATTTGAAGGTCATCTGCTCCATCTGTCAATATACCCTTGCTCAAGAAAGGCAAAGCTAACTAAGTGAAATGGGACTCGCTCTCTTTCTATAAGGCAAGGGGTACTGGAACTCTCCATGAATACTGTTTCTGGTAGCCACAAGATATCACTATATAGGTGGCTTTTAAAGAGTCTACTCCCTGTATAGGATAGAATATGTCCAAGTTCAGACTCATGGATCACTAGGCTAGTAATTATCTCTCACAAGCTTGTCATTGACCCTCTGAACAAGACAACATAGCCATTTGTTCCTCTTGACCAGGGTCACCTGTCCCTTTTCTTAGTTTCTGTTTGAGTATGTATTGCCTGCCAAGAGTCTCCAGGTAGTTTCATTCCATATCACTGTGTCTTGGTCATGTTCCTGGTACAGGCTACTAGGTAAATAAAACTTTGAACTTTGAAAAGCAAGGATGCTTTGTTGGTATTGCCCATCCCCTTCCTCTTAAGATTACACAATCCTCTTGGCAAAATTCATAGCAGGAAGCTCATCAGTGTAATCAGTCCAACTGTTTCCCATTGGACTGATTAAGTTAGTACTGAATTTGGATATCTAACTTTGATGCAGAGGCCCAGAGGTAAGGCTTATATTATTTGATATTTGTTATGAGCACTTTCCCCCTCCCCAGCCTGGCCCCAGAGCCATGTCAGCCCCAAATAACACACAGAGACATTGTATTAGATATAAAGCTATTGGCCTGTCACTAGAATTTCTTATTGGATAGTTCTGTCCTAAATATTAACTCATTTCTACTAATCTAAGTGTTTCCACATGGTCTTATCTTACCAGAGAGAGGGTCCGGACCTCTTCCTCTCAAGTCTCTACATCTTGACTCTTCCACTACATCTCCCAGAATCCTCCTTGTCTCCTAGTCCTGCTTATGTTGCCTTCCTATTTGCCAACAGTGCTTTATTCATTAACCAATAAGAGAAATGTATTTACAAAATGACATCTCCCATTAGATATTTAGGTGTCAAATCATTGGCTTCTAATCTTGAGGTATGACCATCATGGTTTTTAATAGTTTTGTATCTCTAAGATAGGAGTGGTAGGGATTTATAATGGCAAATTATTTAAACAGATGCTCTCATGGAAGAGAAGACAAGAAACTGTGGTTAGACAGAAGCCTGCTTAAAGTTAGTCAAGCTGAAGGAGAAAGGAGGCCATATCTTTTACTAGAAGAATTTATTCAAGACCTCAAAAGTTTCTAACTCATCCCTCTCTCTCTACCCACATCTTAACTAGTATAGCTTTTCTCATACTACACATCTAATACTGAGTTTCCTATGGCAGGGAAAACCCAAAAATCAACCTTGTGAGAAAATGTTTATAGTGTGGTAAAAGAAATTGACGCAGATTAGGTAAAAACCTTCTTTATGGAAAGTGGATGCAATGCTATAGGCACAAAGAAAACTAATCAATTGAGGGCTGTGGCGATGTCTCAGCCCACAAATGGCCTGCTATAAAGGCAAGAACTGAGTTCAGATTTCCAGACTCATTTAAAGACAAATATGGTGGTGCATATCAGGAATCCCAGTGATGGTAGAATAAAGGCACACAGAGAGTGTTTGATGCCTGGCATTCATTGGCCAGACTAGTCAAATCAATGAGCTCTGGGTCCAAATGTGTTTCAAACATAAGGTGGAAATTAAGAAAACAGACAAACAATGTTAACCTCTGGCTTCTATCTGGCATTCTATACACACAAACTGGTGGTTTGAATAAAAGTGGCTCCCATAGGCCCACAGGCAGTAGCACTAATAGGCTGTATGGTCTTGTTGGGGTAGGTGTGGCTTTGTATGATGAAATATGTCATTAGGGGGTGGGCTTTGACATTCCAGAATCTCAAGTGAGTTCACTTACTTTTATTTGATGATCTTGATTTAGAATTTGCAGCTCCTTCTCCAGCTCCATATCTACCTGCAAGCTACCATGATTCCCATCATGATGATAATAGACTATATCTCTAAAACTGTAAGACAGCCCCAATAATGTTTTCCTTTATAAGAGTTGCCATGTTCATGGCTCATTTTCACAGCAATTGAATCCTAACTAAGACACAAACACATAAGTATACACTCACACACATACATGAGAGAGGAGAGAGAGAGAGAGAGGGGGAGAGAGACTCTATTATGTAGATGCTGAACTACAAACTGAGCAGTCTCTACCTTGCTATGGAGTTGCTGGATGTGGTAGTTTGAATATAATTGCCTCCCCCCATAATCTCATAGGGAGTGGCATTATTAGGAGGTATGGCTTTGTTGGAGTGGGCAAGTCCTTGTTGAAGGAAGTGTGTCACTGTAGGGGGTGGGCTTTGAGGCTTCCTATGCTCAAAGTACCATCAAGTATCTCAGTCAACATCCTCTTGCCTGTAAGATATAGGACTCACAGCTCTACCACCATATATGCCTGCATGTGGCCAGGCTCCCCTCTATAATAATAATGAACCAAACCTCTGAAACTTATAAGCTACCATCTCAATTTAATGTTTTCTTTATAAAAGTTGCTGTGGTCATGGTATCTCTTCATAGCAATAAAGGCCATAACTAAGACATTGGACTACAAATTGAGCAGTCCATATTTAATTTTAATATTTATTATAGGTTTTAAGCTGGTAACGGTACAACTCCAGACAAACAGAAGAAAGAGATTGTTCTTCCTAGGAAATCAACTCCTTGCCATTTTCTAAATGTATAGCTTAAAATGTGTGGCAATGTATATCATTTATGTATTCAGTGGTTGAAGAGACCCACTAGGAAGCTAGTGAAGTTTATTTGATTGCTAAATTTTGAGAGACATTTAAAGATTCTATGTAATGATTTTAAGATCCCCATGAGGATTTAAGATAAGAATTATTAGTTATGTTCATAATAAAGAAACCTCTGTCAAATCAATACACCATTCTGTTGTCTCTCTTTTTGTGCTTATCAAGCCAGGGTCTACAAACACAAATGTTCCCAAGCACCATGGTGCACAGTGTGTTGTTTGTTCTGTTGTCACCAGAGAAAAGGAACCTGACATTTCCATTGCTAATAACTCCTCACAGAGTCTTTTGACACTTGAGTCATTTTTTTAAAAAACCAAATCAACACATAACAAATACCTGCCTGGTGAAATGTACCCACACAGTTCTTGGTTGCAAATGATACAAGCTGTTGAGGAGCCAAGAGATAGACATGTAGACAATGAAAAAAAATAACAGACTACTTAAGCAAATGTTCAAAATTTCACTAGGGAATTATCAAAGAATGTGAGTAGCTACAAAATAAGCTCTGCAGACATTAATTACTGCAAGTAGTGAGAGGATGAGAAAGGCATGTGGAAAATGAATCTAATGTTTCTCTTCAACCCATCTCTGCTATTTCATGTATTATCCCCTGAGAGCATAGTCCTACAAAATGTCTCATGCACATGATTACTCCCTCTTCCCTGATTTCTCATGCCCAACCTCCACTGCAGATTAATCCTTAATTCTCTAAATTCATTACCATGTAACATGTCTACCACTTCAGAAGCTCTCTCCTCTGTATGGTATATTCTACTATGCTAATTTCTTAGTTGCAATTTACTTTCTCTTCCAGGGAGCTCATGTAGATCTTGTCTGTCCTGATTTCCCAGAATTCCACTCATGATGAAACCTGGAAGGTGGTATACGCTGGGCATTTCTGGGTTCAATTCTTTGCTCTGTTTATTCCTGACTGTGTGAAACACTTTTCAGTACTTCAGAAAAGCTGTGTCCTCATCTTTGTAGGGAGAGTGTCTATAAATTAATTTTTAAATACACAGAGGCTTATAGTAATTATAAATGGTTTAGCTGGTGACTCAGGCTTCTTATCAGTTAGCTCTCTCTTAGTTATTAACCCATTTCTATTAATCGGTATATTTCCACATGGTCTTGGCTTACTGATAATGACAAGACCTCTGGCTTGCTTGGCAGCTACATGGCATCTCCCTGGTGAATGACTTTCTGTGTTCCTCTTCCTAGAATTCTCCTAGCCTGGTAGCCCAACCTATATTTCCTACCTGGCTACATTCTGACTGTCCATTGGCCAAAACATCTTTATTCATCAATCAGTAAGAGAAACATATATTCACAAAATATAGAAGGAAATTTCTGATCAATGGATGGATGTTTCAGACAGAAATAGAAAGGAAGATGTGGATTTTAGTTTCATGGCCCTTGGATGAATTCATGCTTATATCTGTTGTATATTTGGCTGTTTACTATAGCCTCCAAATAGAAAAATTTGAATATTTTGGTCAGTTTGTAACAGGAGTAACTTTGAAAACTGTTACTCTTGACATTAGAAGAATTAGAAATTCTGAATCAGACTGTCTCATTTTTACTTTTTAAACCATTCACATTTATATACAGTAAAATGTACCATTTGGGTGTGCGTGTATATTTATGTCTTTATTCGCATATACACATCTTACCCAATAATAATCTGGTACATGAATGAAGCAGAAACACCTGCTATGAAGAACACACATGAAGTATCTGTTTTTGGTATACACAGATCCATCCACACCAGTTCTGCTGATACAAGTGCTCTTCTCTCTACAAAGTAGAAATATTTTAGCCAAATCACTGCACAGTTACACTTGAACTTCAAGTCTCTGTCTCAGGCCATGAAATTTTACTCTGCTGCTCTTTGAAGGGTTGGCTGGTGGTCATTCT
The DNA here is from genome assembly GCA_030556225.1 of Cricetiscus sungorus. Taxonomy (NCBI): domain Eukaryota; kingdom Metazoa; phylum Chordata; class Mammalia; order Rodentia; family Cricetidae; genus Cricetiscus; species Cricetiscus sungorus. The sequence continues at coordinate 40,625,640 of JANBXA010000600.1, forward strand.
ATGAACATTGTTAGAAATATAAATCCTAGGACATCATCCAGAAATATAAATCCTAGGACCAGAATTACAGATGTCTCCTTTCTGAAATTATTATTTAAACACAAAATAGTTATAATTATTATACATAATGTTATAATCTAGGATTATATATTAAAACCAAGAATATATGTTTTAACATGTTCTCTAACCAATACTCACAAATTCGGTTTTGGAAAAAATACATTTGAAAAGCTCTGGTTTGTCTTTTTTTAATGGCAGTTCTGTGGTGCACCACTATCTTGTATTTCAAACACAAGCTCTTGAGTCTGTTTCCAGAAGAGGAATGGGTCGTGTTTCTATTTTCTCAGGGACTGAATATACATAAGGAACTTGAATTACCAGTGATACTCACAGATATATATCAAGCTTCAGCAAGGCAGCATGGAACTGGGAAAGGAGCAGGGGTGTATTTAGCTGTTTTGTTAATTCTAAATTGGAAGGTATATTTGTTGAGACCATAGGAGATAAACTGTTCTCTAATTTGTCATCTATCACTTTAGTGATCAATAGATGGTATGTAGGCCCCATGATTACACTTTCACACTAGGCCTGCAAACAGAAATGTGAGCTTGCTAGGAAATACTTTCTTAATAAAATATTTGTATCTATCTACCTATCTCCATTATCTATCTATCTATTTATTGCTTATGGGTGTTGTGTCTGCATCTATATGTACCATGTGCATGCATTACATGTGAAGGTCAAATGAGGGTTAAGTTCCCAGGGAACTAAATTTGTAATCTGTTGTGAACTTCCATGTGGGTGCTGGGAACCAAACTCTGAACCTCTATAAGACCAAAACACCAAATAACACTATTAAAAAATGGGGTACAAAACTAAAGAGAGAATTCTCAGTAGAGGAAATCAAAAAGGCTGAAAGCACTTAAGAAAGTGCACAACATCCTTAACTATCAGGGAATGCAAATCAAAACAACCTTGAGATACCATCTTTCTCCTGCCAGAATGGCTAAAATTAGAAACACCAATGGCAACTTATGCTGGAGATGATGTGGAGAAAGGGGAACACTCCTCCACTGCTGGTGGCAGTACAAACTTGTACAGCCATTTTGCAGATAAATATGGTAGTTCCTCAGGAAAATGGAAATTAGTCTACCACAGGACCCTGCAATCCCATTCTTAGGCCTATACCCAAATGATCCACATCCATGTAACAAAGACATGTGTTCAACTATGCTCATAGCAACATTATTTGTAATAGAAAGAACCTGGAAGGAACCTAGATGCCCCTCAACTGAAGAATGGATAAAGAAGATGTGGCACATTTACACAATGGAACACTACTCTGCGGGGAAAAAACAATGGAATCTTGAAATTCGCAGGCAAGTGGATGGAAGTTAAAGAAACCATCCTGAATGAGGTAACCCAGTCACAAAAAGAGGAACATGGTATATACTCACTCATATATGGATTTTAGACCTAGAGCAAAAGATCACCAGTCTATAATTCACACAGCCAGGGAAACTAGGTTACAAGGAGGATTCTAAGAGATTCATACAAGGTCCCACACAGAAGGGGAAAGGAACAAGATCTTCTGAGCATATTGGGCGTGGGAGGGGCAGTGAGTGGAGAGGGAGCTAGGAGAAAGAGAAGTGGAGGAGAGGAGAGCCTGTGCTACTAGGAAGATTGAGTCAGAGGAGGAACAGACAAGAGAGAGAGACAGACAGAGACAGAGATAGAGAGAGACAGAGAGAGAGAGAGGTACCATAAAAGAGTGAGCCATTATAAGTTTCAAGAGAAAACTTGACTCTAGAGAAATATCCAGAGACCTACAAGACTGACCCCAACTTACAATGCGAGCAACAGTGGAAAGGCTACCATAAATGCCCTTCCCTAATAATGAGATTGATGACTAATTTATCCACCATCATAGAGCCCTCATCTCGTAGCCAATGGAAACAGAAGCAGGTACCCACAGCTAAGCACTGAGTGGAACTTGAATCCAGATGCAGAGAGGGAGGACAAGATCAGGCTATAGAAACCCACAGAGACAGCTGACCTGAACAAGGAGGAGCCAATGGGCCCCCAGACTGAAAACTGGGAAACCAGCATTGAGCCAACTCAGAGCCCCCTGAAGATTTGTGTCAGTTAAAAGGCCTGGGCAGTCTAAGGGACCTCTGACAGTGGAACCAGGATGTATCCCTGGTGCACAAAAAGGTTTTGGGAGCACATTCCCCATGGAGAGATACTCCCTTAGTCTAGAGAAAAGAGAGTGGGCCTAGTCCCTACTCTAAAGTACTTGACAGATTTTTTTGAGCCCTCCTGGAAGGCACCACCCTCCTTGTGGAGTGGGGGGGGGGTGGGTTGGGAGGGTAGTGGGGAGTATGGGAGGGAGGGAGAGAGGGAGGGGGAGGGAACTGAGATTTATATGTAAAATAAATAATAAACAAACAAATAAATAATAAATAAGAATAGCATGTGCTTTTAACCACTCAGACAGTTCTTCAGCCCTTGACCTAAATTCTTAATGTTGGTTTCTTTTTTTTTGTATCTTCCAATAGCAACTCCCTGGGGACAGCATCTGGAATTTGCCTGGCTTTCAGTTTCATTTTCTTGGGTAGAGACTGGCAGAAGTGACTTAGTAAGCATGTGCTGAAAGTGGTAATAACAATGAAGACTTAGGGTTGCCAGAAAAAACTGTGAAACAAATACTGACTTGTGATTGTCCTCTAGGCAGCTTCAGAGAGATCACTGTATGGATGAACAGATCTAGTATTAGGCATTGCCTTCTGCTTTGGTCATGTAAGTTGTTAGAATCAAGGAAATCTAAGAGGGTATACTATTGACAGGAAATGATTCCTCAGAGAAAACAAAACTAAATGATTTCTATAGTCCATACAAAGTGATTGTTACGGTTTGAATGTGCCCCACTGACTTTTCTGTTTGAGTCTCAGTTCCCAATGTGATGGTAGTTGGAGACAAGATCTCTAAAGGAATTATTAAATTTAATGATATTGTATTGGTGGAGTTCTGATTTGGTTGCCTTAAAAAGGAAAAGATACCAGGATTCCATCACACTCTTTCCCCATCTCTCCTGTCTGTGCCTCTACATTTTCCCACTCTTCTATTTACTTTCATTTTCTCTTTACCCATACATGCATGCGCGCACACACACACACACACACACACACACACACACACACACACACACCAGGAAGGGGAGGAAGGGAGAGAGAGAGAACAGCAGGAAAGGAGCCCATACCTGGAAGCAAACACTGCTGTAAACTTGATCTTGGATTTTCTGGCTTCCAAAATTGTGAAAAAATAAATACATTCTGTATTGCTTTATCTATTTTTTTTTCTCTTTCTTTCTTTCTTTTTTCTTTTTTCTTTTTCTTTTTTTTTTTTTTTTGAATCCAAACTGACCAGTAGAGTGGGAAAGATAACGAAATGCCATAGATTAATCAGATGTAATGAAAACAGCTGCCAATTACAATTTGGTGTTCAATATGAATTAATTAATTAGCTGTTCACAGGTGTTGGCTTTATAGGCAGTGTAAATTATTCACTGAGGTAGGAAGTTCTGTCCATATTGAGGCCTTTGCTGTCTCTTTTTCTCTTATGTGAAGCATTTGATTCGGGTTTTACTATAATGTCTCATGTCAGATCTATCAGAGAATAGTATCATAGAAAAATTGCATATGAATATTAAACCTTTAAATCTTCATAGTTTGATTTTTTTTCTCCCTTTGAAAAAGAAATTTTGTAACCAACAAAGGACACATCCCACAGACGTTCTTATATCTTGTTGGTTTAATATCAGTGGAACCTAGAAAAAAATGTCTTATAAATGTGACCTATATTTTATTTATTTTTTAATAAATTTTATTTAAATTAGAAACAATCTTATTTTACATATCAATTCCAGTTGCCTCTCCCTGCTATCCTTGAATGCCTCCCACCAGGGAGGGTGAGGCTTTCCAGGAGGGAATCATCAAAACCTGTCAAGTCATTTGTGGTAGGCCATCTCCCTTTTCTCTAGGATAAGGGAGTATCCCTCCATGAGAAATAGTCTCCTGAAGACCATTTATGCACTAGGGGTACATCCTGGTTCCATGGCCAGAGGCCCCATAGACTTCCCAGTCCTCCTAGCAGACACCCAATTTCAGGGGTTCTGATGTGGTCCTATGTTGGTTTTCCAGCTGTCAAATTGGGGTTCATGAGTTCCCACTTGTTCAGGTCAGCTGTTTCTGTGTTTCCAGCTTGGTCTCGACCCCTTTGTTTGTCACTCCTTCCTCTCTCAAACTGGATTCCAGGAATTTGAGTCAGTGCTTAGTTGTGGATCTCTGCTTCTGCTTCCATCAGCTATTGGATGAAGGCTCTAGGATGCCATTTAAGGTAGTCATCATTCTCATTATAAGAAAAGGACATTTAAGGTAACCTCTCCACTATTGCTTAGATTCCTGGTTGGGGTCATCCTTGTGGATTCCAGGACATTTCCCTAGTGCCAGAGTTCTCTTTAAATTTATAATGCTCCCTTCTATTGATGTGTCTCATTTTTCCCCTGCTCTATTTATCTCCCCATTCAATTTTCCTGATCCTCATGTTCTCCACCCCTTCCTCTTCTTCTCTCCTCTTTTTCCTCTCTCTGCCCTCCCCCAATACTCCCAATTTGTTTAGGGGCCCTTGTCATATTCCCCTACACTGGGGGACTGTGTAATTTTCTCTTATGGTCTTCCTTGTTTCCTAGCTTTTCTGGCAGTGTGGACTGTATCTTGATGAACCTCTATGTCTAATAACCATATATGAATGAGTACATAGCATGTTTGTCTTTCTGTGACTGGGTTACCTCACTTAGGACAGCTTTTTCTAGTCCCATCCATTTACTTTCAAATTTTAATATTCCATGTTTTTTTCCTGCTGAGTAGCACTCCATTATGAAAATGTACCACATTTTCTGTATCCATTCTTTGGTTGAGGGGCATCCAGGTTGCTTCCAGGAACTGGCTATTACAAATAATGCCGCTATGAACATAGTTGAACAGATGTATTTGTTGTATGAATGTGCATCCTTTGAGTATGCCTAAGAGTGGAACTGCTGAATCTCGAGGTAGAGTGGTTCCCATTTCCGGAGGAACCACCATACTGATTTCCAAAGTGGCTGTATGAGTTTGCACTCCCACCAGCAGTGGAGGAGTGTTCCTCTTTCTCCACATCCTCTTCAGCATAAACTGTCTTTGGTGCTTTTCATTTTACTCTTCTGACAAGTTTAAGATGGTATCTCAGAGTTGTATTGATTGGCATTTCCCTGATGGCTAAGGATGTTGAGCACTTTCTTAAGTGTCTTTCAGCCATTTTAGATTCCTCTATTGAAAATTGTCTATTTAGTTCCACAACCCTCTTTTGAATTGGATTGTTTGGTGCTTTGGTCACTAGCTTCCTGAGTTCTTTTTATATTTTGCAAATTAGCTCTCTGTCAGATGTGGGGTTGGTGAAGATCTTTTTCCATTGTGTGAGCTGCCATTTTGTTTCTGTTTTGCACCTAGTCTTAGCTTTATCTTTATTTACTTGCATGAGCAACTTTCCATTACACCTCTCAAGTATTATAGCTCTTCATTAAGATGTACATTAGGAAATTGTTCTCTTTGACTTGCCTTGTGATCACATAGATTCTAAAGTCAGGTGTCCCTTTATTTATCCTTACACATAATACAGTTCATGTGGTTGCAACATTGTTGAGTTGGTAAGTATTCAGTGGGTGAAATATACTTTCAATTTAAGAACACTGTCCTATTACAATATTAAAAACCAAATACATGGAGGAGCAAAGCTGACAGATCACTCTGCAAGGGTATAGCAGGTTCACAAAACCCCTTCCTCTGTTAGCACTTAAGTCAGGGACATCTTTCTGCTCATCTCTGTTCCCATGGTTCTAAGACTTTTCTGGGACACTTCTGGTTCCAAAGCAAATGAAATTGTCATTACTTCCCACTCTCTCATAAAAGCTCACACCATGGTAGTTCTAGAGTACAACACCACACCAGAGTCTCTCCCTAACTTCCCTCTGTAGTAGCATCTGTCCCTGGGATTCATGACCAAGCCCAAGTTAATGTTCAGGCATTCTGCTGATCACAGCCATTGCCCTCCTGTGATGAAAGATGTGATCTTCATTGTCGTCTGAGACAGAACATCCCCTGTCGTAAAGCAGTCATGTGTTCCTACAGCTGCTTCCAAAAGAATAGGAAACTATTTATTACACCATCCCACACTTCTCTTCATTTGACACATTATTAAATACACCATTTCCCCATTTTCATTAATAATCTTTCTTTAACACCTGATCAGCCTCTCTGTCTGCTCTAGGTTAAAGCCTATTATTCCATTAAAGTTTGACATTTGGAATGCAATGAGGCATCCAAGCACAGGTAGGTTTAATGGGAAAAATGGCTTGAGTCAGGGTTTTATATGCATCAAGCAGTTTGGAAAATGGTAGGGGTCAATTAAAAAACTGAAAGGTACTTCTGTGCCAACTCCAGGGCACAAGATCTAGACTAAGTAATGGCTGTGGTTAGAAGACAGATAAACAGGATCTATTTGTCACGTGGAGGTATTTTTACCAAGAAGGTCTAACAACTGAGTCATGTGTTTAGAAAGAAGCTTTAACTGCTTGAAAGAAATTAGGCAACAAGGCTAACGACAACTCTATGAGATCAAAGAAATGTAATTAAATGCATTTTTCTTTACTTTCCAACTCTACAAAGTACAGAACAGCCTGGAATTAGTGGGTAGGGGCCATAGTTCATTCAGAGTTAGTTAAGAGTAATTCTCAATAAAGAAGGCACTCACAGAAGTCAGAAGTGAGACAGCCTCAGTGCAACTGGTATGTGGCCAGTTCCCCTCTTAATCTATCAAGCAAATCCAACCATCTCCATGTTTCTTGCTTATTCACTTATCTTTTATTTAAAAAGTATGTATTGAATTCAAACAGCATATTTGACTGATGTAATCTGTCTCCTTGGCTCTTATCATCCTTAAAATTTTTTAAATTATTTTTACTTTATTATTCTTTTATTCACTTTAATTATGACTTGGATTTCTCCACATAAGAGAGGGAAATTTCACCTATTTTTGAGATATAAATATAATAAAATCTCAATGAATATTTTAACTTAAGCTACAATAAATTTCTTCTTTTGTAGAAATATATTTCCTTAATAAATTAAACATTATTAAAATTTTTAGTTAAATGTAAATACAAATTCCCCTTTTAATTATTAACTTGACCCTGACTCCAAATACCCATCTCACCAGGCCACAGAGAAAGTCAACCATATATTCCTGACAGTGCCTCTCCAACTTAAGTTTTTAAAAATGGCTGTAATTACATGCACATGTGTTTGAGCCTTCTATTGCATTTCATTGTGACACGTCTGTTTTTGTGACAGCACCATGTTGATTTTAGCACTGTAGCTCTGTAACATAGCTTGAAATTTGTGTGATAGTATTTCTAGCATTGTTCTTTGCTGTTCAAGATTGCATTGACTATCTCTGTTCTTCTGTTGTTTGATTTGATTTTTAGAATTTTTTATATTTCTATGAATAATGTCATGGGTATTTTTATTGGGACTGAATTGAATCTATAAATTGCTTTTATTAAATTTTATAACATTATTTCTTCAAACTCGTGAGCAGGGGGTATGGTAGAATATCACTTTAACTAGGTCAACTTGCCTTATATTTGTTTATATTGTGGAATATTACTTTAGGTAAAGATGCATTGCTTTTCTTGTTGCATTTTTTTAACTATGTAAAGCTGTGTTGCTGTTCTACCTTGCCTGTCTAAGGCACCTGGCTAGTCTAATAATGAGCTGAACAGACAAGAGCTGGGCTGTAGAAGGATAAGCTAAGTAGGGTTGTTGGGCAGAAAGAATAAGTAAGAGGAGGAATCTGGGTGGGAGAGAAAATGAAGGAGAAAGAGAGGTAGATGCCTGGGGTCAACCTGCCAGGCAGCCACCAACCAGCCAGATATGCAGGAAGAAGGAAAGTAGAACATACAGAATGAAAAATGAAAAGCCTGAGGGAAAATGAAGATGAAGAAAAACAAATTAAACTGATTTATAACAGCTAGCAGAACAAACATGAAATAAGGGCAAATATTTATAACTAATATATAGTCTCTATATCATAATTTTTAGGCTTGTGGTCTAAGAAAGCCTGATGCATATGGGGTCTTTCCATCTATGACCTATCTATTATTTGACAAAGATGCCAAAAGTATACACTGGAGGAAATAAAGCATCTTCAAACATAGTGCAAGAAGTCTGTATGTATATTCACAAGTAGAAAACTGAAATTAAAATCCTATCTATCATTCTGCACAAAAATCAAGTCTAAGTGGATTAAAGACCTCAATGAAAATGAAGGCAGCACCATACAAGATAAATGTATAGGGAAAAACTTTCAAAATAGGATTATTTTTTTTACCTCAGGTAAGGCTTACAGGCAACTAATGTGAACAGTGCAGTGAAGGACACTAGATGAAACAATCAAATAACCCATAGTGAAGGAGAAAATCTTTGCCACCTATACAGCTGATAGATGATTAATATCCAAAATATGTAATGAACTGAAAACACAATGAGTGATAAAAACAATGTAATAAAAGTGAGCTGTGGATCTGAAGAAATGAAAATGACTAAAAGTCCCTTAAAAAGTGTTCAATATTCTTAGCAATCAGAGAAATAGAAATTAAAACTACTTTGAGATTTCATCTTATCAAATCCAGAATAAGTAAGACCAAGAAAAAAATATGTTGATAAGAATGTGGGGAAAGGAGAACTCATCCAGTACAAGTGGGTTTGCAAATTGACTACTATTGAGTTCAGTATGGAAAATACTTAAAAAGCTAAGCAAAGATCTACTATATGAACCAGTTACACCATTCTTTGGGATATGCCCGAAGGACTTGAGTTCCTACACCAGAGACCCTTGCTCAGTCACATTTGTTGCCATTCTGTCCATAATAACTAGGAAATTGCAAACAGGAGGCAGGGATCAGAGAGGCACAGCAGGAATGTGAAACCTCAAAGTCCACTGCTAGTAGCACACTTCTTCCAACAAGGCCACAACTTTTAATCCTTTCCAAACAGTTCTACCAAGTAAGGGGGGGGATAAGATGGGAGAGGGGTTGGGGGTATGGGAGGGTAGAAGAGAGGGAGGGAGGGACGGAGAGGGAACCAAGATGGATATGTAAAGTAAGAAAATATATATATATACATATATATATATATATGTATGTATGTATGTATGTATATATATGTATGTATGAAATAAGACCTGTTAGAATTACATCTGACTTCTCAGCAGAAACTATAAAAGCTAGATGGTCCCAGGCAGATGTGTTGGAGACTCTAAGAGACCACAGATGTCAGTTCACATTATTATACCCAGCAAAACTTTCAATTACTGTAGACAGAGAAAAAAAGTTATTTCATGACAAAGACAAATTTAAAAATCATCTATCCACAAATCTAGCCCTACAGTAGGTAGTAGAAGATAAACTCCAACAACAGTTCATTACATCTTTGTTTCTAATAGTAAATAGTAAAAATAAGATAACTAGCCACCAATAAAGATATGTTACATATGTCATTGTACAGGAGCCATACATACAATACAAAGTTATGTAATCATTAAACACATTTATTAAAGAAAACAAGTTACTCAGATGGGATAAAAGGGGAAAAATTATGGGAGTCATCCCAAAGCAGCATATATTCATTTATTCTTCCTCTCTTCTCTCTGTTCCTTCTTTTAAAGCTCTGCTATACCATCCCAAAAGACATACTGAAATATCCGAGACTGTGAGCCAAAATGAATAATCCCTCTGCCATAAAATAGAATGAAAATGTCACAACATAGCAAAAGAACCCAGTCTGGTGAAAGGATAACCTGAGTCTTGTGGGAGAGGTCTCTGAAAACACATGGAAAAGAGTCTGTCCTCTCTGTTCCCTGAATCTATATATGACCTTCTGACTTGCTTTCATGTTCCCTGCCATATAATCTATATTATGTGCCAGACAAATGTGTTTAATTAGTTTATCTTATGAAAGTTCTGAGAAAGGGCTGCACTGGTGCTATTTAGAATATGCTTGATTATATGCTTTTATTCAAGATTTTTCTGAACTCAAATAACAACCCCCCCTTGATCACTGCCCTCTTTGTTGCATTCATTTAGAAAAGTATAATAAAAACAAAGTGAAGTTATATTTATCATAGACTGTAATCTACCCTATTGTTTCAGCTCTACTCATCCCCAGGCTCTCACCCACCTTGCCAAAAGACAATTCACAGGAATAAATATGAGGAAATTCTTATCAGAAAGGTAAACAAAAATAAATTGTAAATGCATGTGTTAAATAGTAACTCCCTCGTGTGTGTGTGTGTGTGTGTGTGTGTGTGTGTGCGTGCGCACGCGGTGTGTGTGTGTGTGTGTGTGTGTGTGTGTGTGTGTGAGTATGTGTGTGAGTATGTGTGTGATTTTACATGAGAAAAGGGAAGAGAATGTATAGCAGTCCTTTTTTGTCATGAATGCCACCTCACAAATAATGAGAGTTCGGCCTTAGTTTAGGCTTGTCCAACTAGCTCTTATAACTTACATTAACCTGCTTCTATTAATCTATATTTTACCATGTGGCTTTTTACCTTTCTTTCATTTTGTATGTCTGACTCCTTCTATGCCTGGTTGGTATCTCTCTGGCTAAATTCGCACATGTAAACTCCTCCTTCTCTTTCTGTCTCTGCTGAAATCCCATCTATCTCTCACTCAGCTCTTTCTTAAACTTATCACAGTGACACATCTTCACAATGTGTATATATGTCTCACAAGAGTGATGAAAAAGGAAGGTCAGAAGAAATACATCAAAATGTCAAAATGGTGTCAAAACGTGTCAATTTGCATCTTTTAAATATGTGCAATTAATGCTACATTGATTATTTCTAGATAGTCATGTCATATATTATTTTATTATTATTTTAAATCATGTATTGAGTTTCTTTATAGTCAAAATACTTTAAATGGTTGCATATCACTTTAAAAACCATGGGTGATTAATTGATTACTGTAATGAACTTTAAAAAAGCAAAATATAAAAAATAATGTTGGAAAAGGAGATTCTGATTTAATTGCTTAGACCTCTGTTAGATTTTGTTTATTAATTCTCCAGGTGATTCTAAACCACACCCTGGCTGGGAACTGGTATGTAGGCACATTTAGCTCAGTAACTGGTTGATGTAATACATGGAAGCTGTTGCCTAAAACTTTTCAACATTATTGACATATTTACATTCTTTCATCATGTGAGAAAAGACATTGATGGGGAACAGATGGCTCAAGCAATGGCAAATTCATTGGAAACATCAGTGAGCAATCAGGTGTTGGAACGGATGATATTTTCCTGTCTCAGAATCCATCAGAAGTTTTCATTTCTGGGATTAGTATTGCAGAATTCTTCCAGACTGTTAGTGTATAAACCTACAATACAAAACCTTTGTACTAAAATTAACGATGCCAGGCGAGCTGTAGGAAATTCATCTCCCGAGTGACACGTTCAGTGGAGCCGCACCAACTTCCATAACAGATGTCTAGACAATTTGACTTTGAAATATATAACTCAAACCTGAGCAGCCAGTGCTCAGCCAAAGTTCAAAACAGGAGACCAGACAGGAATTTTAGATTTGAAGATCATAAATAAATTTATTCATAGAGAAAGCAGAACAAGTATGGAAAGTTAAAAATCGATTGCCCAGAGAGGATGACTCATCACAGAGACCATAAAAGGCTAGCTGGCAGTGATCACACAGCAAGACAGTTCATTGTCCTTAAACATTAACTACCTGTCACGCCAGGTCTCCCATCAGCAGACTCCAAAGCCCAGAGCTGGCCTCCTTAAGCTCTCCGGGCATCCCCTTCCAACAATGAAGCTATCCATTTCACTAACATCTCTTTGAAGCTTCACACTGAAGAGAGCACATTGAAAATCAGTGCCCTAGATTGCTAGTGTGTCCGCCAGTTGAAAGGATTTGGCCCAGGTCAGTTTTAAGATACTGTGTTTCTGACTGAATATCCTAACAGGTGGATAAAGTCCAGCCATGAACAACCAGAGACAGTCTCCAGCTCTTCCATGGTAGGAAAACCACTCCCACTTCCATCATGGATTTTTGCACGGGCAAAACAACACAGAGCAAACAGCAAAACCATTCTTAGGAATCTGTTTTCTTCTTTCATGCCACCTACATGTGCAAAACAATAGGTGTGTTTTCACATGATTAAAATTACTTCAGCAGCCTTGTAATCCCACCACAATTTTAAGTTTCTAAATGACATTGAAGTACAAGAGTACTGTGAACAACAAATTATCAGAATAAAAATCAACTGTGGAGTTGTTTACCCAACAAAGTTCTCTTCAGTCCTAGGTGAAAATAAAACCGCATATTATGAACACTGGGGCACTGATAGGAAGGAGTAGATGCTAATATTCTCATCTATGATCTCTTAAGGAATGACAGGAATGAACATAAAGTTAGATCATAAATGTCAAGGTAACACTTGCAGCATAGGTAAAAGACTACACTATAAAGATTGGGAAAAGGTGTAGAGGAGACAGAAAAAAATTTGAGCAGTTGGTGCTGTTTGAGCTTGGCTTTAAAGGATGGGATATAGAAGCATGCAAGGATATTACATATTACATGTTCCAGCTGCATATCTTAAGGAGGATAGTGTTCCCTCAGAAGGCCTGTACCAGAACAGAGTAATAAAGGCTAGATGAGGTCAAGAGAACAAAAACCACAGATTGCTCAAGATCACAGATTTGCCATTAATTTTGTGTAAGTCACCATGAAGAAGTCAATTTGGACTTCAAAGTTACGTACAGAGAAAAACAAGCACTAAAGTCAGAAATACAGCCTTGCACTTCTGAGCAGCAGACCACCAGAACTCATTAAAAATTACTACTTACAAGCATTTATTGACACGAGTCCTCAATATGCTAAAGTAGATGGTAGAAGATGGTGTTCCTTGTGCTCACCCATAAGCATATGGGGAACCAGGAATGTTAACCATGCAGGGTTATCTCTGCAATGGGTGAAAAGTATAACCACAAGGCTGAGAGGGGAGGTGGTTAATAGCCTGGTGACCTTTGAACTATCTGTGTGACTGAGACCACTCTAGATTCCCCCACTAGAGTCTTAGATGTTCATATATGATCAATCTATAGAACCAGAAGTGTTCAGGACTTGCCCTCTTGCAGGATCTGACCAGAGCTAAGAAGCCTTCATTTGTATGCCTACCTGCAACCCTCCTGACATAAGGATCATGCTATGGGAAAAGCAGAGTCTGACACCCCACCTGCATTCCAAGAAATGGCTCCACTATTGCCATTTCTTTTTGATTTTCCTCAAATCAAAAATTAATTCTTAATTAATTCTTTTTGATTTTCCTCAAAGAAGAAACGATCCAAATGAATCAAAAGAACAAAATATAAAGAGCTTCGGATAAAATACAAAAGCAATCACTTTTTTAATTATTTGGAATATATTACTCAACAATAATTTATCATCATCATGAATTAAAATTTTCCAAACAACGTCCCCTCAGTTACTTTTAAAGGGTCTGAGATCATATCAGTTGGGTAAGTTCTAACCTGTCTATTACTACAACCTCTTTAAGTTGCTTTCTGGAGACTCAATTAAACTCTGTAAAAACACAACACCTGAAGTAGACCAGATTATTAGCTTACAAAATAATATTGCGGCTAAAGCAGTAGCTCGTTAAATTAATCCCTTACTTCTTTATCAATTACTCATTCTTCCTTCCTTCTCCTCACTTGCTAGAATTATACATCAACAAGGTGACAGTATTATAGAAATGTATATATGTTATAATTCTCCCCAACAATCTGTAACTTCTTATTATTTACAAAAAATACATACATTTGACAATGATGGGAAGGACATGTTTTAAACAACTTATTGGTAAAGCATCAACAGAAATCATTGTGGCACTAAATAAAATGCATGCTGATAATTTGTTATACACTGATAATAATTGACATGTTGCATTAGCATGTTACTCAATATCATTATCCAATAGATCCCCTTTTCAAATGTTTTGAAGATTACCTGATGGGAGATGTTATTCCGTAAATATGCTTCTCATACTGGTTAAAGAATAAAGCACTGTTGGTCAATAAAAAAAAAAGCAAGATAGGTGGGGCTAGGAGACTAGGAGAAAAAGAAGTAGTGAGGAGGAGTCAGCATGGAGAGCCTAAAGAGAACAGCATGCTGGCCGGCTGGCTGATAAGATGACCACGTGGAAATACTTAGATAAGTAGAAATGGGTTAATCATTAAGACAGAGCTAGCTGGTAAGAAACTAGTACCTGACCAACAACATTATATCAAATACAGAGTCTCAGTGTGTTATTGGGGGCTGGCGTGGCAGCAGGACCAAACGGAAGGAAAAACATACTCGTAACAATTACCCACATGTATTGCTTAAAATTACATTGAAAAATCTTATGGAGACAATTTGTAATGCTTTTGCAGGTAGTTCTCCAGAAGGACAAAGAGGATAAGTTTTAAATGCCAATTCTATATGCTACACAAAAGGATTGTACGTATATCACGTTGTACAGCTCAAAAGTCTTAACTTGTAATCAATCAGCTTTTATTAGATTGTTCCTCAGCCATTGAATATTTAATTGACCTTATGTATAAATGTATACATGCGTGTCCCTGATTAGATCAGGATTAAAGATGTAAATTAAAAATGTGTGTTCATACTTCAAAGAGCCAGATTAGAAGTGAACTTTCCCATGTCAAAATAAGCAAAAATCCCTTATAGGTGTGCCCTCAATTTTAGGGTTTTAGTTAATTTCAGATATAGTGAAGCTGACAACCAAGAATAGCCAAGATACCACTCTAACTTGGGAGAAAAGAAATGTTGCAGAAGGGCTGAGAACATGGAGAGAATAATGGGAGGATAGAAAGAGTTGGAAATATATTCTAGAAAACAGTGGCTAGCAGAAAGCTGGGGATGCAACAGGAGTGGCTTGAAGACAAAATATAAAAGAAGGGTTTAGTGTGCTCCTGGCTTTATTTATTTATTTATTTATTTATTTATTTATTTATTTATTTATTTATTTATTTTTGCCTTAAAAATAAAAACACAAATGTAAATATAAATCCAATCCTACTGAAACATGACAGTGATATTAACTGGCGGTATTTCCTCTCTAGAGAACAAAAAAGCATGAAAAGCCTGCCTAGAAGGAAAGGCATGAAGAGCCTTAGATGTTGCTGGTAGAAGACTGCTCTGAAGAGTTGATTGAGTTGTCCATTGCTGAGACTGTAGGAGATGCTTTCCCTGCTGAAGCCTGCTTGAATTATGCATCCATCTAATAGTTCACTCACAGCATTAGCAAAATAACAAATTTATCTTATCCTTTACATAAAAAATGGAGACTTTCTCTTTTCAGGTCTTTCAAGCAGTAAAGGTTCAAACACCTCTTAGATTTCTCTGTATTATGTTTATCAAACTTCTTTTGTATTATTTTTATCTTTGTATAACCTAACCAGAATATTAAAAAAAAAAACAATTTGAGCAAACGGGATGAATTTTTCAAAAGGAAAATGGAGGATAATTGGAATCAAATATTTTTAGAGTATTTCTTCTGGATAATACAATGGTCAAGAAATGCAAGCATAATTACTTATTACTCAAATTTACTTGTAGTCTAAGAGGGTTAAAGCAGACATGCAAGCACTAGGAGTTATACTATTTTAAAGTTTTCATCTAAAATTATTTTTGGTACAGCTGAAAAATTTGTTACATCAGCCTGTGAATTGTAGCCAGAACTTGCATTCCAGCAAGTTGTTCTTCTATGAAACTGTTGTTTTGATACTGTTAAGATTTTGGTTTCATTTATAGCATCAGTTAGATATTTACTCTCATGCTTGCTTGGAAAAACACAAGTGTTTTGTTCTTCAGAATTTTTTTTTACTTATTCCACAAATACTCCTAAGTCTCTTATTACCTACTCCGAAAGTCTTCTCCAGCTCAAAATAAAATTGGTCTGAATTTTATAGATCATAAATCGTGTAAGCTTAAGTTTAAATCTTTAAACATTAATGACCATTGTGAATTAAATGGATTTTGCTTAGTTGTTTTTTTTTTCTTTTGGTTTTGTGATATGATATAAATGATCAGGCTCTGGTAAGAGAAGAAGTTAGAGAAGTCTCATGAGAGCCTATCCTTTATTGAAGACATATTTTCCACACTATTCAAAGCTTCTAGTGCATAATTAGTAGTGACTGGTTCTTACTGGAACTAGGATTATCTGTGTCTTGGGACTGTGATTGAGTGTACTGTAAGTGTGCACAACACCTCTTTCTAACCAGTCAGCTATAGAACACAGCACCAGGCACTGCATTGGGTCCTGTAGCTCCAGGAAAATACCATTGTTTCATACATGAAACCTGATCTTATCAAATAGTTCTGAAGAAATTTCCATTCTAAGACTCCTATTACCACTAAAACTTATAATGGTCTTGTTTATATTAGCATATGCTTTAAGGAATTTTGAAATATACAGAATATTAATCATGTTACTTGAATCCCTTGCAATCAAAAGAGACAAGCTTTGTGGAACATCATCAAATATTTAAATGATAATTAAAAAAATACAAATGGATATACATACGTTCACTTAAATCCCTATGTACTATGCTATATTTAGTTATGCTAATTTTAATTTTTCTCACTTTAGAAGCTAATGTTTCTTCTGGTCCCCAAAAACATTTTGCCCTGAAGAATATACAACTTAAATTATATATCTGTTAAGTGGAAAGCCTATAAACTAAACAATAAAAATGACCATGTATTCTTCTAACATAGAGGTAAGGCTGCTTGTGTGTTTCCAGAGAATAGATGAAGTCCCAGATGGCTCTTGCTTGATGCATCTGACCAGGATAGCATCCTAAGAGAAGATGTCTCAAGTGGAAGAATAAAACAATAACTTAGGGAGACATCAAGGCTTTAACTCATCAAGCCGAGACTTTGGGGAAACGACAAGGACAGGATACTACTGACTCCAAAGTGTTGCTGTTATGTTCACTGATTATGTCACACATTAATTCTTAAATTGTAAATGCAGACTCTAAATGCCTCTATTAAGGGATGAACAAGTAACAAGAGACAGGGTGATGTTATTTTGCCAAACTAAGAATCATTTCTATGCTTTAAAAAATTGCTATTCCCAGTAATGATTACTGCAATATAAAGAAAGGTCTCAAAGATGCCCCATATTATTAATAAAATTGCTAATGTTACAGCCAAAAAAGTATTAGGAGAAATTAATCAAGAGATAGGTAAATTGAGAACCAGTCTTAGAAAAGAGTGCTATAATGTATTGTTTATTGTTCAAACAAACTCTTGGTTGCCAACAATTTCATGTTATGCATTTTCCTCATATTATCAATGATCAAATTATCTCTCATGTGATCTTTGAATGGCCATCAGGGTTAAGATGGATTTCCCCATTCCTAGGACCTTTGTTAGCTGTTCTTCTAATACTTTTATGCTTGTCTATAAATAAATTAATCTAGTGATAAAAGCAACTCATTCAATCTCTATTACAGCCACAATTTTATCTTTAAAAAATAAAACCAGGTAGACGTAGGAGACAGAAGGTCCTTGTACTCACAGGTAAGCACTAGAGAAACCAAGAATATTAAACACACAAGTGGCCTTTATGTTATCTGTATGACAAGGATAACAACAGATCCTGACCCTGACCCTTATTATGACACACTTAGTCAAACTATAGAACCATCTTTATAGATGTCACATGTACTTTACAAAGAGTTTTGGTGTAGTCATACCTTAGGTTTTATTGTGCATGTGGTATGTGGTATTGAGTTAATTATCAATAGAAAACAGTTTTCCAAATTCTGTTGTACTTAAATATGATTGAAATCAACTGCCCAGTTTCAGATTCATTAAGTTTTGGGCCAAAACCAGTGCTGAAACGTGCCAAACCAGACTTTGCCCTTGACTCGGGTGATGAACACTCAACCGATCAGGGTATTTGCAGAGATCAGCCCCCCCCCCTTAGGAGATAAAGGGAACTTAGAATACATAAATATAAAACGACCACCTAGGTATGCAGCAAAATGAATCCTATTCCACTAGCATGTATGAAAGAAACATTTTATTTCTTCATAATAAAGTGGATATTTTGAACCCTCGATAGGCAGAAGATTTTATCTCTGTCACACTTCTGCAGTTACAGAATCTCAAAATCTCAGATGGTACACAGAAAAAGTATGTCCTTTATTCATCTACCCATCGCTGTTTCCATGCATAACCTCATTGTTTATTCCTACGTGTTGTTTTTTTTTAATGTGTGCCTATGCCAGAATGTAACAGTAAAAAATAAACTTATGATAACTTTAACAAGTGAGACTTAATTCTGTCCATCTTAATCCAAAGAAGAGGTATGGAACTATACACTGTTAACTCTACAATGGGGCCTTCTCTTCCTGCTCCAACAACTTGGATCATGGTTCATGTTTTGGTCCAGGAATATTGTTAGACCATCATATCTTCAGTGAAAGTCATAAGAAAAAAAAAGATGACAAACAACAATGTTTTCATACCTGATGGCCATGTATTAACTTAACACAGAAATGCTGTTACTAAGAACACAGATTAGATATACATATAAACAAATAGGTCTGTCTTCTACTAAAGTATAAGAGGAAGGATTGTAGCCCATCAACATTTGAAGATAAAGAACTTACAACACGGAGAGGAGGCTGAGACGTCATCATAGAGAGAGAGAGAAGACATCCTGCAAAGCAGCCATTACTCAAAAGGAAAGGGTGAGATATCTGTAAGGCCAGAGAAATGATCATTGGAAGAAATTTAATTTTTCAAAGAAAATGGATCTCCAGGAAGCAATACTTCAGGATCTATTTCTTTAATTATCCCCTGCTCACATACTCAGAGGTACTCCAAATACAATGGTTAGACACATTCAATTTTGTTAAGGGGCCATTCCACCAGGTTAGTTCCAAATGAGGCTTCCATTAGCTACTCATCCTCAAGCACTACCACCTCCCAACTCTGGTGCATTCTTAGTGGCTTTGCATAAATTGATCATTAAGTACTCATGGGTTTTAAGAGTCCAAATAAGAGGTGACTGCATTATAATCAAACACTGTGGTGACCTGAATAAAGGCTCATATATTTAAATGCTTAGTCACTAGGATGTGGCACTATTTTAAAGGTTTGGAAAGATTAAAAGATAAGGAAGGCCTTGTTTGAAAAAGTGTATAACTGGGGAATGAGCTTTGAGGTTTCAAAACCTATGCCAAGCCTTGTTCTTTCTGTCTATGGGTGAGAATATAACTCTCTGTGCCAGCTTGCATACACCAAACTTCCCTCCATGTTGATAATGGAACAAATGCTTTCTCTTAAAAGAGATGTCTTTTCACATCAATACAACAGTGACTAAGACAAGAATATGCTAATAGTGTAGCAGAATAAGATAACTAGCCAGCATTTACTATATGTATACAACTATCCAGGCATTATATTCACTACTCAATGAACAGCATCTGCGTATGTGGGCGTGTGTACAAACGTGGATGCAAACACTTTTGTATGTGATTCATCCCCAAGCTGCTCTATTTGGGCTGCTGTAACAGAATACCATGAATTGAGTACAACTAACATTTATTTAAATATTTATTGAGCAAAAAATAAAAACACAAAACATCTGTTTCTTATAGCATGGAAACCATAAAGTCCAAGGTTCAGGTGCTACAGCTTTAGCATTCAGTGAACTTTCTTCTCCTGATTGGCAGGTGGCTTATCTGTTCATTCTGTCTACAAGTGGCATTTCCTTGGTTTATATACACATATTGATCCTGTGCCTTCACATCTTCTTATGAGGGTATTTATTCCTTCTTCAGGGATTCACTGTTATGACACTACCCAACCCACCTTATTGTTCCCATAGGTCCTCACTTCCGTTTTCTGTAACATGAGATTTAGGAATTCAACCTATAGATTTTGGAGAGATACAAGCATTCATTACATAAAAGTAATGAATCCTTTGTATCTTCGTTACACAAGTGAAGAGTCAGAGGGTTGTGGAGATATTAAATGTTCTAAACAGTGGTGGGGAAAGACACCCCCATGTCTATTGTTGCTTCCTCTTAATACATTTCTGCCACCAGAACAATATTATTTTTAGGACCTTTCTCATTATTTTTAGGTACAGCTACTTCCATCCTCAAATTTTGTCTGTCACCCTTGGGGCTATGATGAGTTATAAAACCAATTAGTGAGCTAGTGGCAAACAAGATTATAAAGAGTAGATCTTCATTTTCTTCAAATTCAAAGGCCTCAGAGGACAAAGTTTGTTCAAATTCCCTGGATTCCTGAAGGCCTTTTGATTATAATATCTAGACAACAACAATAATGTCTAACTTATATTTTAAGCATTTAACTGTAATTATAATTAACTCATGTAAGTGACCTTATGAGGTAGACACTGTTTTCCCTATTTAGCAAATGAAGAAATGGAAAAAAAATAACAAGAAAGTAAAGTTCACTTTTACAAAAGTCAGTAAATATTGAAACTTGAACTTGAATTCAAACAGAATGACTCTAGGGTCTATATAATAACAACTCAGGTGCAGTAATGTGTGTGTGTGCACAGTGTGTGTACACGTGCACTCATAGACTTGTTTTTATTTTATTTTTATTTTACATATCAATCCCAGTTCCCTCTCCCTCCCTCCCTCCCTCTCTTCTTCCCACCCTGTCATGTCCCCCAACCACCCTCCAATAAGGTAACCCAGTCACAAAAAAGAGGAAGATGGTAGGTACTCACTCATATATGGATTTTAGACATAGAGCAAAGGATCACCAGCCTATAATTCACACTGCCAGAGAAACTAGGATATACAAGAAGGATTCTAAGAGATTCACATAAGGTCCCTCACAGAAGGGGAAAGGGATTTGATTTCCTGAGCATATTGGGAGTGGGGATGGCAGTGAGTGGAGAGGAAGCTGAGAGAAAGAGAACGGGAGGAGAGGAAAGCATGTGGGACTAGGAAGATTGAGTCAGGGGAGGAATAGAAGAAAGGAGGGAGGGAGGGAGAGAGAGAGAGAGAGAGAGACAGAGAGAGACAGAGAGACAGAGAGAGAAAGAAAGAGAAAGAGAGAGAGAGAGAGAGAGAGAGAGAGAGAGAGAGAGAGAATAAAAGAGGGATCCATTATAGGTTTGAAGAGAAAACTGAATCTAGAGAAATGTCCAGAGACCTACAAGACTGCACAGCTGCACTCATACACTTGTATGTGTGCTCATGTGTATAAGGGCCAGATGTCAATGCCTGGTACTTCTTAACTACCTTACTTTTGAAACAGAGCTTCCCACAGAAGCTGGAATGTAATGATTTAGATAGAGTGGCTGGCACCTGAGCTCCAGAAATCTACCTGTTTCTGCTCCCCACCTCTCTGAGTCAGCAGACATATGCTGCTGTATCTCACCTTTGATATGGGTGCTGAAACTTCAAACTCAGTTCTTCTATCTTCCACCCTATCCCAACAGTATTTTCAATAGAAGAAAAGGAATGGTACAATATGTTGCTTGGAAGAACATCTTGTCTGAACCAACTGCCCTCAGCAAATCTTCTGAAGGGACCAACTCCAACAACTTTTCCAAGTTCTCCTATGCAAGTTATAGGCCACAATATCACCACTTTCCTAAACACATCCTGATGAAGCTGCACCAGATCCTTCACTATCTAGAGTCTCAATAATGTTAGCAAATGAAGGCAACAAGTTATGAGGAATCAGCAACCCATGGGCCATTAATTGGAGCTGTTTTAGCTCTAAGGAGCAATCATTCCAACTGCAAAAAGTAATAAAGGCCTGACTAATCCACTGAAGTTGAGATCAGTGACAAGGAGGTGAACAATCTCCAAATCATTCCAGCCAAGAGGACCCATGAAAGAAGAAGCAAACTACCAGCACTTCTTCATTCAGTCTATGAATGACTTCTACTGAAGCCCCAAACCTCTTTCCTGCAGGATGGGTTTGGTGCCAAGAAACATATATGAGAAACAAATATATACCTGGCACTACCTCCCCAGACTAATGATAACTACCAGAATAAGAGGCAATAAGATTGTGTTACAGTCTAGACCACAAAATATACAAGTTAGCTGAACATTACAAAATACAGACCCATCAAGAGTCGATATTTTCCTAAAATAAAGCAAGTGGCATTTAAAAACAAAAGACAAAGGTGAATAAAAACAATGATAAATTAGTGACCTGACAAATCAGCCTACGTCTTCAGTTATACTATTCTCCATCAACCTCATTCAACACACTCCTTGGTCATCCCTTTCAGGTGACCAAGAGACTTATTTTCTTTTCATCTCTAAACCTAACATATCTATATACAGGAAAGAATCTAAGGGCCCAAAGTACAAATGTGAACCACATGCTTTTATACATAATAGGATTTTAGTACAATTTAGATTAAACATAGACAGTCATGGTAGAGTCCCATCATTTGCTAATTGGGTAAATAGTTTTTATGAGGAAAACAAATGCTAAGTTTTTCTTCAAATGTCTTGACACTGTTGTCAAAGTTAAGCCAGAGAATTACATTTGTTAATTTTTTTTAACATGAACTGATTCTTTTGGATTTTACATCACGCATTCCAATTTCCACCTGTCTCCCCATCTTACCTTCACATCCTTCCTCTGCCCTTACAACACCCCCAAAAACCAAACAAACAAAAAAACAAAACAAAACAATTTTTTAAAAAAAGACTAAACATAACAAACAAAAAAATCTCAACTAACTAAATAAAATAAGTATTTTAAATTAAGTCTGCTAGTAATACAATGTTTATAAACAAGAGGGAAGTTAGATCAAACTAAATATACAATTAATAAAAGATCTAATATGTTCCATTAAGTTTCAACTTCTGTAATATATGTCAATAATGGAGTGAGGTTGAATTGCTTTTACGATCTGTTTTTAAAAATAAATGTTTGTTGAACTGAACCAAAGACGGTATTTGGACAACTTTATTCCACTCATTTTTTTTTTACTTTAACTGGACAGGAAATGATTTGTACTGGGGCTGGAACCCAGTGTCTTGACCCTTCTAGGCAAGCCATTGATTTATGTTCTCAGTCTTTGGTTTTATTGTAAGACAGGACCACAGGATCTAATTCAGGTTGGCTTTGAACTCACAATCACTCTCCCTCAGCCCCCTGGATATTTGGATTATTGACATTCATAAACTTAACATCAACTTTGAGAAGACTACTTATTGAGAAACAAAAGATTCAGGAAAAGGGCAACATCCCAGGAATAAATAGAAACCAGGGAATCTACATAATTCTTACACTGCCATTACTTTTAAATTACATTTACAGTTTAATAAATATTAACACTACAGTGAAAGAACATCCAGAATATTAATTGAATTAATTAATTAATTAATTAATTGAACTTGGCTTTCAGGAAGCCTCAACATCCAATCCATATAAAATATTAGTGTTGATGATAAGAAAATTAAGCTATATTGGTATAATACTAAAAGTCTTATATATATATATACATATATATATATATTGACATGTATATATATATATGACATGTATATATATATATATATATAATAAGGGAAGGCTTTTTTAAAAGGTAACAAACATTCATTAATTATTAAGTACTCCATGTATAGCAAAAATTTTACATTCAAGTAATATCTTCATGG
Organism: Cricetiscus sungorus; assembly: GCA_030556225.1. Classification (NCBI taxonomy): domain Eukaryota; kingdom Metazoa; phylum Chordata; class Mammalia; order Rodentia; family Cricetidae; genus Cricetiscus; species Cricetiscus sungorus. The sequence goes on from JANBXA010000600.1 coordinate 40,649,510, forward strand.
CTAAAAGTACTCAAGTGAACATATACATTCAACTCCCATTTTACATTCTTAAAACTGCAATTGTGATAAAGGGTAACAGTATATGACAAACAAAAACAATGGGAAAGATCTTTTCTATACATTGAAAGGCAAAAATACAGAATATTTTGGATTTTCTGGCTCAGCAAGGTTTGACACTGAGCAAATAAGAAAAGAATAAGTATACAGACTAGTCCCAAACCTTCAAAAGAGAGTGATTCCCTGTGTCCTTGGTGATTTAGGTGGGGAAAAAAGAAAAATGCTCAGCTGACTACTTAAAGTCTGTTTACAAAGTTGAACTTGCTAATATGTGCCTTTAATTCCAGCACTCTAGAGGCTAAGGCAAGCTAATATCTATGAGTTCAAAGCCAGCCAAATTGTAAGACAGCTAGGGCTACACAGACAGACCTGCCCCCAAATAATATTCTCCCCCAAGAAAAAGGAAAACAAAATCTGTTCAAGAATATATAAAATAACATCCAAGATTTCTCTTCTTCACACTGTAAAACTGAATAATCATTTTTAGAGGACTAAAGCTTTATCCTCTTAGCAATGAATTTTAAAGACAATGGAGAGAGTCTACAGTGAAAAGCACCATGCCCAATTGAGGGGGAGGGGAAAAACGAAATAAAACATTGTACTAAAATAAGAAAATACATAAAAATATTAGCATGGTGATAACACTAAGCCCCTGTATTACTTGGCTCCCAAAATACTGATTGTCGTGCACACATACAAAAGTGCATAAACACTGTCATGTGTACCCCCAAGAGTACACACTGAATCACACTGGTAACTGGTATACAGGAGATTTCCACTGTAAACAGTCCAGTCAGAGATCCTGGCCATGGAAACCAGAGCAGACAAGCTCCATTCAAAATAAGTTTTCAATCTGTTCTAGCATCTCATATTTGAGCATGAACACATTTGTGAATCAACGAGCATTTAAAGAACATGGCTACAATTCTTTTTAAAAACTCAACATGTGCAAGATGGAAATTTATATTTGTTACTTAGGAGGAAAAAAGAATACGCTGCTTATCTAAAGCAAGAAAGGTAGTTAATTAAAAAAAAGCCAAAACCAAATTCTTATGAATTAAAAAAATTACAGAAATTAAAGATTCAATCTGTATAATAGAAAAATCTAAGAAAATATAATCAACAGAGTGAAATAAATCCGGAGTGGAAAATAAGGACAAAAATGATAGCTGTTCGTCAATCCACAATGCTTAATTTTCAAAGGACAAGAGCTCCAGAAAGAGGAAATGGAGAACAGATAACACTCAGAAAAATTTGTCTTCATTTAAAGATATGATGCCAGACATTTAAACAATGGAATACTACTCTACAGGAAAAAAACATGGAATCTTGAAATCTGCAGGCAAATGGATGGAACTTGAAGAGGCCATCCTGAATGAGGTAACCCAGTCACAAAAAGAGGAACATGGTATGTACTCACTCATACATGGATTTTAGACATAGAACAAAGGATCATCAGCCTATAATTCACACAGCCAGAAAAACTAGGATACAAGGAGGAATCTAAGAGATTCATACAAGGTCACTCACAGAAGGGGAAAGGACAAGATTGAGTCAGGAGAGGAACAGATGACAAAAAAGGGAGGGGGAGGGAGGGAGAGAGGGAGGGATAGAGAGAGAGAAATACCATAAAAGAGTGAGCCATTATAAGTTTGAAGACAAAACTGACTCTAGAGAAATGTCCAGAGACCTACAAGACTGACCCCAACTAACAATTTGAGCAACAATGGAAAGGCTACCATAAATGCCCTTCCCTGATAATGAGATCAATGACTAACTTACCCACCATCACAGGACCCTCATCTACTAGCTGATGCAAACAGAAGCAGACACCCACAACTAAACACTGAGCTGAACTGGAATCCAAATGCAGAGAGGGAGGACAAGACCAGGCTACAGAAACTCACAGAGATTGCTGACCTGAACAAGGAGGAGCTAATGGGCCCCCAGGCTGATAGCTGGGAATCCAGCATGGGACTGACTCAGACCCTGTGAACAGTTAGGCCTGGACAGTCTAAGGGACAACTGACAGTGGATCCAGGATGTATCCCTGGTGCAAAAAAGGACTTTGGGAGCACATTTCCCATGGAGGGATATACCCTTAACCTAGAGACAGGAGGGAGGGCCTAGTCCCTACTCCAAATGACTTGACAGTTCTTGATGACCCCTCCTGGAAGGCATTACCCTGCCTGTGGAATGAGGGGGTGGCGGGATCAGAGGGTGGTCAGGGGGCATGGGAGGGTGGGAGAGAAAGAGGGACGAAAAAGGGAGGAAGGGGTAGTGGGAGGGAGGGAGAGGGAACTGGGATCAATATCTAAAATAAGAAACAGGAAAAAAAAAAAGGAAAAAAATGTGAGATCATTAAAAAACAAATATGATGCCAGGTGGTGGTGGTGCACACTGTTAATCCCAGCAGTTGGGAGGTAGAGGCAGGCATATCTTTATGAGTATGTTCTACAAATCGAGTTCCATGACTGCCAGAGCTGTTCCAAAGTAAAGAAGAAAAAAGAAAAAAGAAAAAAGATATGCTATTCCACATTATTGAAAGTGTCCAGGAAAAGGAATAAAAAGTTGTAGTGGGATATTCACTTTGTCTGCTTCTGTGGCACTGACCCCACCCATTGAGGGGTGGAGCCAGGGGCGGAAGTGCCTGTGGAACTAGGTCTGAGTGGAGGCGGGGAAAGGTCTCTTTCTGGCGGTATGCAGAGAGAGGGGCATCTGGTTCCAACTGCTGTGTTCATCTGTCTGTGTTGTGAGTTGTTTCTCCCTGAATAAACATCTTTTGACCTATTTGTTTATCCTGACCCTTATTAAACCGCAATAAAAAGTAATTGCCCTTCTAAGTATTTATCAACCCATGAATATTCTGGAAATAAAAGAGAAGACACAATAAGCTTCCATAGGAGGAGCTTAGTCATAAACTTCTGGAGGAGAGGCTTAGCCATATTTAGGATTAAGAAGCTGTTTTGTCATGGTTGTTTCCTTCTTTTGAGACAAGGTTTACTCTGTAACCCCCAATGGGCTGAAACTCACTTCGATCCCACTGACTGTGCCTCCAGAGTGCTAGGATTACAGGCATGTACCCACCACACCCAACAATTCTAAAATCTAGAGAGATAGTTCTTTTAAATACAGAGGAAAAAGACATTGTTTAGCATAAATATGCATACTCAGCCAATTTTTCTCTGCAGTTAGGAAAGTAAAATAAAAATACAAAGCATTTTTTATTCCACATATCTTTGTCAGATACTATTGGAATAAATATTTTTTTGAAATGAAAGGGCAAAATCTGAAAGAATAATAAACACATTCAAGGGGAAATGCAATCCAGAGAGTAGAGAATTGTAGAATACAAAGGTGGAAGTTAAGGGAGATGTGGAACAGCAGCCTTGCACTACGCCCAAAGCGCAAGCAGCACAGGACATGCAGCAAATGCTAGAAGTCATTTTTCTCAAAAATTAAAATGGGTAGATGTTTAAATGTGTTTAAATGTATTGAGAGACAATATGCACAAGTGAGGAAAGCTTTGGATAAAAGTAGTAAACAAAACCAAAGAATAAATACATAAATGGAAAGACAATTTTTCTGTTTAGGGAAAACACATTGCCACAGAAAAAGGCATAATTAATCACAGCACAGGACCTCACTTTATTCCTGTTCCCAGATGCTAAGATAGTAAACTAATCATGGAGTAACTGAAGCAGAGACCATGAAGGAATGCTTTTTTAGTTAGTTTGCTTCCCTAGGCTTACTCAGGAACCATTTTATATAAACCAGGCCCATCTGCCTAGGGTTGACTCTGCTCACAGTAGGCAGAAGGCCCCTTTTACATCATTCAGCAATCTGAAAGAACTTCCATGAAGGCAATTCCTCAGTTGAAGTTCCATCTTTCCAGGTGAGAAAAGTTGACAACTGACGCTATGCCGATTCTGCATTCATATAACCTGTCTGTAAACATAGTGGGAGTGGAAAGATTTCCTTCTTTCCAGTGAGTAAAGTTGACCACTGAAGCTGTGCCAATTCTGCATTCACATAACCTATGCCTATAAACATAGTGGGAGGGGAAAGTTTCTATTTATCAAAGATTTGTTGATTTGTGTCACCATGCCCATCTGTAAATGTGAGGTTGTATAGAAGACTGGAAACTTGGCAAGAGAAATAAATGGGTGTCTGCAATATTTCTAACATGTATGTACTAGGAAGCAAAATATACAAGAGTTAAATGTCTGTGTTGTACTGGAAAAAAATCCACACATAATATCTAAAATTGAAAATTTAAGAATAGTAATAAGCCCAAACTATTGATTCCTGTAAATGCAAAAGAGCAGGCAGTGAAGACGATAAATGAGCTGTTTTCCATGACTTACAGAATTATGTCTCCCTCCCCGATTCTCAAGTCTAACTATGTAGCCTTAGCTGACTTGTAACTCACTATATAGACCAGGATGCTCTCAAATTTGTAAGTCTCCTGGCCTTATCTCTGTCCCCTCAGTACTAGGTGTCATGACACCCTGTTCTGACCTATGTCCATCATGTCTATTTTCCACTTCAGTAAGTTGTAAACTTCATAAAGTTTCTCAACCTGAAAAGTTCTAAGACTTTAGAATTTTATTACCTAACATAAAACATTTAAAATAGTTGACATTAATTGTCCTTTGTTTTTGGCTTGGGTTTTTTCTTTTTAAAAGCATTCTAGACATCTGCTTCTTAAACAAAACAATATCAATTAAAGAGAATTGCTCATGTTTCCAGCATTCAAACCCCTCTGAGCTCATCACTCAAAACCAAGGTAGAGAAACTGTTGACCAGCTAAAAACTTCACTTTGTAAATAATTGCAGTAAAACATCTATTTCCTGAAAACTTTTATGATTGTCCCATAAAACAAAATTACTCTACAGTGAGTAACAGCAGAATTACATGCATCAGGAGCAAAGCTAGATGAACATCCAGGCACTGGCCAGCCTGCTTAGTTGACCCACTAGGAAGACCATGTTAACCAATATGCCCTTTACCTGCAGACAGATGATTTTCTCCCTAGTCAGGCATATGTATTTGCCACTAAGAAAAACCATTATTCCAAGTACACAAAAAGGTCTGGCAATGTTTCTCTTTCCAGGTCCTTTCAAGTATCTGCATAAGGATGTAAGTCTTTTGTCTTCTGTCACATCATCAATAATAGCACTTGAAGACAAACTGTTGCACTGAACTTTTCATTTATTTATGACAGCTTTATAGCATACCTAGACTGAAGTGAAGGGGATTCATCAAAGATGGCAGGATTCCCTTCCCTGACTGCTTCCTGTCTCCTCTGATACTATCCCAGAGATCTAAGCCTGTGTGCCTGGCTGACCTCCCCTCATTCTCTGTAGCCTGCTCTCATCTGTTGCTGACTAGAACTGTTCTTTGTTCTTCAGTTCTTTGCCTTTTATTCTCAGAGCCAAGTATCTCTGCTGCTCCAAATGTACAGAATCAAGAGTCACATCAGAAATTCATTTATATTATGCTTCCTGGTTTTTGTCTGTTTGTTTGTTTTGAGATGTTTGTATTTACATTGACTCTTTCTTATATTTTAAAAAACACACAAATTTACTTTCAGAGCCCTATACCCTTTGATCCTTCACAAGACTGAAGAAATACCTTTAGGAACTACAGGCTCATAATTAGTGGCACATGCATATTTGACTTTTTACTTCAGCCCATCTTCATTCAATCATTCATATTTAATGTTACACATGACTCCTTGACTTTTTTTTTTAATCTCACATGCTGAATGGTGAACAAATTAGTTCCAGATTCCACTATCTAGCATCTTGTCCTTATTTATCAGCACAGAATATGTTATCTTTTTCATCTCTTCATTAGCATTCAAAAGATTTAAGCCTCTTCTCATATGTAACCTAGCTGTGTTATTTATTGTATTCTGTCAGCAAATCCTTTCTAGTGGTATCTGCTATATAGACATAGACCATCTTCTGAAAGAAAACTTCTCATGAATACCAGAACTGCTACTTTTTGGCAACCAAGGTTAACTTCAAGAGGGCTTGCTGCTTGAAGAGCTCAAAAGGTTTTTGCATTAACCCAGCAATGACATCTCACCACTAAACATCCTATGATAACTATTAGTCCCTTTAAGTCCCACTAGAGAAACATTTCTGATTCCCCAGAAACATACTAAGAGAGGAGAACCACACCTTTAAGCAAAAAGATGGGTGACAACTGCAACCCATGTAAGGGTGGGTACCAGCGAGCAACACTCTACTTCCAGGTGTTTCAAGGCTCCAGACAGGAGACAATCTAAATTAGAGGCTTAGTGGTGCTGCTTTTGAATCTCGTGCAAATTCCACCCTCTGAATTCAATGAGATTTGCTCTTGAATTGAGAATCCATACACACCAATAAACAACTTCCCCCAGACTCCTTTATGGTATCAGACTCAAAACAATGTTGGCTTAGAATAGTTGGCTCAACTCCGGACTGAGTGCAGATTACATAAAGTCAAAATATATTCTTTGGGTACCAATGCCCAGCATGGTGTCCCTGGACAAAGAGCTTAATCTATTTCCAATTCATGCCTTCCTTCTCTGCTATGTTATTATCTCCTGGCATATTTCCATATGAGGGTCCAATTATGCCATGGTGAAAGGAGATAAGGCCAAAGCAATGGGTAAGGTGACCTCAGATTTAAAATGTTCACATTTCATTTAACACAAATTATAGTTTGAAAAAAAATAGATTGCTTATTTGGCAAAACAGAAGCATGTGAAAATAATGGGGAGGAAAGAGAAAGAATTATTGTTAAAATCCAGGCTCTGAATAAAACATAGAAAAAATACTGTCTAGTACTTTTATATATAGTTAGGAAGAGTTAAAGAATCAATTGTTGGATTAGAGTCTTTCTTAAGAGCTGCATCTTTGTAACCAGAGTCCATTTTGATGATAATAAAAATAATGTTTATGAGAAAGCAAGTTCACTGAAGAAGAACTCAAGGTCTATATTACCTGGATACAATGAGAGAATGTAGCAGATCAGTAAATACCTGCTAAACAGAGAAGTGAAGAAAGGATCATACAAAATCTTCAGGGACCCACAATCTCCAGCCACAGACATATTATGCAAAATCGAATGCTCTATTTTAATATTCTTATAACACCCAACATTTTCTTGCATTCATCTTTATGCTTGAAGCTAAGAGGACCTTTACTTAGATAATAGCATATGCTCTTTTTTCTTCCTTACATAGATATTTTTTATATCATTTTCCATCTATAGCACAGACGAAGTTTTTTTCCATAAATTTCATGTTTCCATGCACTGTAGGCCTTACAGCTTGTTTTACCATGGGACCACACTTTGGCCTCTAATATGATGCAGACATTCACTATAAACCAATTAAATGCAATGCCAAAGGAAATGTGTCACTATGGAGGTGAGATGTACGGGTGAGTTCCTGCTCCTTTCTATGCAAGGGACAGCTAAGACACCTTTAGGGAGATGTATGACACAGCACAGTTCTAATGATTTGAAGCAAGTCAAAGAAAAAAAAAGTGAAGCTTTCTGGGAGAGGTCATGAAAGAAATAGGTAAAGAGGTAGGGAAAAGACAAAAAGTGATCAACAACAGCTCAGCTGTGTTTGTCTACTTAAACCAATGTCTGAAATTTTAGAAAATTTCCAAACTCAGAGATTTCAGAAAAAGACAGTATCTCTGAACAACAGGTTAAAAAAAAAAAAAAAAAAAAAACTTGAAGGCAGTGGTGCTGCATGTCTTTAATCCTTGAGAGTGAGGCCAACCTTGCCTATACAGAGAATTTCAGGACTACACAGAGAAAACATGTCTTGGAAAATATAAATGAAATTTAATACACTCTTTCTCTCTCTCTTTTTAAAATTTTAATTACAAACAATCTTGTTTTACATATTAATCCCAGTTCCCTTTTCCTCCCATCTTTTCATGCCACCAACCAACCCCCCATCCCACTCCCTTTCTACTCCTCAGGGAGGGTGAGGCCTTCCATGTAGGATCATCAAAGTCTGTCAGTCATTTGGAGCAGGGCCTAGGCCCTTGCCCACGTGTCTAGGCTGACAGAGTATCCCTTTATGTGGAATGAGATCCCCAAATCTATTCGTATAGTAGGGAACTAGGGATAAATACTGATCCATCAGGCCTCCTAAAAGACACCCATGTTCTATGCTGGTTTCCCAGGTATCAACCTGGGGTCCATGGGCTCCCCCTCGTTCAGGTCAGCTGAAACACCCATATTTTTCTTTTATTAATTATTATATTTTCTTATTTTACACATCTCCCTCCCATCCTTTTTCCCATGGCCACCAGACCCCTTCTTTCATCCCATTCCCCACCCATTCCACAGGGAGAGTGAGGCCTTCCGGGAAGGATCATCAAACTCTGTCAAGTCATTTGGAGTAGGGCTTAGGGCATCCCCCTTGTTCTAGTCTAAGAGAGTCTTCTTCCATGGGGGATGGGCTCCCAAAGTCTTTTCATGCACCAGGGATAGATCCTAGTTCCACTGTCAGAGGTCCTATAGACTGCCCAGGACTCCTAACTGAGACCCATGTTCAGGAGTTCTAGGTCGGTCCTATGCTGGTTTCCCAGCTATCAGTCTGATGTTCAGGAGCCCCCCCCCCCTTGGTCAGGTCAGCTGTTACTATGGGTTTGCCCAGCCACGTCTTGACCCCTTTGCTCAACACTTCTCCGTCTCTGCAACTGGATTCCAGGAATTTGCCACAGTGTTTAGCTGTGGATGTCTGCTTCTGCTTCCATTAGCTACTAGATGAAGGCTCTAGGATGGCATATAAGGTAGTCATCAATCTCATTATCAGGGAAGGGCATTGAAGGCAGCCTCTCCACTATTGCTTAGATTGTTACTTGGGGTCATCCTTGTAGGTCTCTGGACATTTCCCTAGTGCCAGATTTCTCTTCAAACCTATAATAGCCTCTTTCTTATGATATCTCTTCTCTTGCTCTCCTCTATTCTTTCTCTAACTGAATCCTCCTCCTCCCTCATGTTCTCCTTCACCTTCCTCATCTTCCCTTTTCTTTCTCCTAACTCCCTTTCCTCTCACCATCACCTCAACTCCCAATTTTCTCATGAGATCTTGTTCCCTTCCCCTTCACTGAGGGACCATGTCTCTTTTATGGTCCTCCTTGTTTCATATCTTCTCTGACAGTGTGAATTGTAGTCTGGCGATCCTTTGCTCTATATCTAAAATTAAAATCTATATATTAGTGAGTACATACCATGTTTGTGTTTTTGTGACTGGTAAAACACTCATTCTTATACCCATTGTTGATCAAATTCTAAAAGAACTGTCTTGTGTAGTACCCAACACAGCAAAACAACTTTGTGCTTCTACTGTCTTCCTTTTTATGAGTTAAAAACAGTATTTGTACTGAATTAATGCATTTTTCTTAAGAATAAATGCACATGTTATCTTGAACATACTACCCAATTTCCCCACTCCAAATCCACCCAACTTTAGATCTTTTCTTTCTTTTTAATATCCCACTGAATCCACTAGTGCTACTCATGTAAACATAACAAATAAATGTGATGCCATCCATTAGAATGTGGGAAGTCTCCCAGTGCCTACATACCTAAGGAAAACTGACTCTTTCTGTGCAACCATCAAATGCCAATAGCTCTTCAGCCAAAGGTTGCTATTCATGGGCACCTACTTGATCCATCAGTACATAGTTCAAATAACTATACAGCCACCGTGAGTTTCTAAGTGCAGAGGTCATGTTATATCCAAAAGAGAGCACATCTCCTCATCCACAAGCTCTTACATTCTTTCTGCCCTATCTTCTGAGATTTTACCTGATCCTTGTACAGGGATTAATGTAGATGTCCCATTTATTTATGAGTGAACACTCATGGTCACTTATTCTGAGCTCTTTACCATATGAGGTTTTTTTTTTTTTATTTACTTATTTACTTATTTTGCACTAACTGCTTGTCACTCAAACATAAGGTTATATGACCAAGATTGATATTGGTACAGATCTTTGGATATAAACATAAATATTTAGAAGGCACTTGATTACATGACCCTTCAGCAAGAGAGTAATAGTAGGTTTTCCCCTATGACTTATAACCTCCCAAGTCAAGGGTCCTTGGCCAGGTTTACAGTACCAATCATGAATTACCTCCAGTGGATCCAGCTAAACATCCAATCCTAAAGTACTTAGTTGTCTCTGATGGGAGATGTCATTCTGTAAATACATTTGTTGTATTGGTTAATGAATAAAGCACTGTTGGCCAATACGGAAGGAAGATAGGAGGGACTAGGAGACAAGGAGGAAAAAGGAAGTAGGAAGGAGGAGTCAACATGGAGAGACTGGAGAGAGCAGAACACCAGCCTTCTCTCCAATAAGATGAGACCATGTGGAAATACTTAGATTAATAGAAATGGGTTAATCATTAAGACAGAGCTAGCTGATAAGAAACTACATATCTAGTCCTAGGATGAAGACATAATGGAGTTTACAATAGAGTTATCCTAAGCTAGAAAGCTTAAGCCTAGTACCTAATCTATCTAACTAGGAAGGGAGAATAATAGTTGTGATGGTTTAATCTACAACCTCATCAAGACCTGAGAAGGAAAATAGCAATACTAGGATAGACAGGAAGTGCGGATTGGCAACTTCCAAAAGATGCCTCGAAGACAGAAACAGCAAGCTACCTGGACAGTCACCCAAGGTCTCAGAGCAATGTTGGTACAGCCAGTTTTGGCTAAGGCCAAGAGTACCTGACAGATCACAACAAAAGCAGGGAGGAAGAAAGGCTGTCTTACCCTGACTTGGCAAGGTTCAGCAGTCTTCTGTTTGTCTCCTGCAAGCACATAGGACCGCATGTCCTGATCAGTTGTCAAGGTAGGGGCAGTTCCTTGCCCAAGAGGCCATGGCCGAAGTGAGGGTGAACTCCAGAAGGAGCAACGACAGTGCCCAACATACTTTCGGGAAAGTGCATGGTGCTGTCAGGAGCAACAGTGTCTCATGTCAATGGAGTACTAATATTAAAACATTTAAATGCCGTGTTCTGCAGGTCTATGAAGTGATTGGAGATTAAGCATCTATTGCTGACTAATCTCATAGGCAAAGGAAACACGGGTGAGGATGATCTATAATACTCAGGAACTTAGCTAAAAACCTGATTAAAACTTCCTTGAGAAAAGCAAGGATACACACCTAAACAATATAATTATGCACATGTAAATTCCTAAAGTAGAGGTAGAGTAGAAATGTCTAGACAAGAGGGCAGCAAGATAAATATCCTAAACTGTATCAATATAAAAAATGTCTTGAACTCAAACAAAGTATACATACATAGAATATAGCGAGAATAATGTGCATAAAACATAAATGGAAAGATTTCACACAACATGACAAAATATAATATACAATTCTTCCAGTACATAGATTACCACAGATAAGAATATATAACAGTGTAAGCTGAAATACTAATATCTCACTCTTACTAAACAATTCACAAGAAGGTAGGCCAATCTACCTATATCATTCTGAACCATACCTTTCCCAACCATACCCTATTCCTTTCTAAAAGAGATAACCGAGTCTAAATATCACTTTCCATACCCAACCCCAAGTAACTAAAAACAACCCTATGAAGATGAATATTATCCCTAAATTCCAAGAGTGGGGAGAGGGGCGTCGTTATCTTAAGATTACTTCCTGCTGAAATGGGGCGATGATTGCTCCATGGGATCCTGTAGGAAGAAAATGTTTAGCAACCAAATTTTTCAACAGAATTGGCTGTGACATATGTAGGTATTCATAGTGTGGCAGAAAATGCTTGACTGGAGTTCTATTTGGAGCCTGGCCAGGTTGTAATAAGAAGGTGCACCATTACAGCTAGCTAGTCAGGAGTTGTCTTGAGCAAAGCAGTCCCAAACCGGTTAAAGGGTGAAGTTTGTAGTTCAGATGCATCAGGGTGAGTAGAATGGAAATGTCCATTTGGGGCCCCATCTTCCTTCCGGAGTGTTCAAGGATTGCTGTTGGGAACTGTTATTATTCCTTGTGGAAAACTTAAATATCAATATCAAAGTAAAATTTTCAAGTTTTACGGTATGCATTAGGGGAAAGGCAACAATAAGCATTAACATGTATAAGAGAAAATGAGGATTTCAGAGAGAAAAGTGCATATAAACATATGAGTCCTTAGATTTTGTTTTCTTCTGCCTTACATCAATTGGCTTCTTGATATAAAGCAGAAACTGTGAATTCAATCTTAACAACATGCTTGAATTTAGAGAAGGAAAGCCAAATCCAAATCCAAAGCCAGCATTGATTTATATGAATCGGGACTACAGGAATACCAAATAGTAAAGAGAAATAGATTTCTACTTATCTAAGTATTTCCACGTGGTCGTCTTATTGGGGAGCCGCGTGGCAGGCGTCCTGCTTCTTCCCTGGGCTACATCTCGACTTCTCCCTACTACTTCCTCTTTCCTCCTCCTAGTCTCCTAGCCCCACCTATCTAGTTTTCTATTAGCCACAGTGCTTTATTAACCAGTATGAGAAACATATATACAGAATAACATCTCCCATCATCTCCTCTTTTCTGTCTAAAATAAAAGAAGGGGTTTAACCTTAACATAGCAAAATATAACATACAACAGTTATCAAATAAGAATCACAGTTAAAAATAATTAGTCCATTAACATTTTGTAAGACTTAAAGAAAATATCATCTATCCTATCTTTGTGAGTCTAAAGTCCTATATGTAACTTATCTTTAATCCTAACTAAGGGAAACTATAACTATAACTATCTGTCTTCAACTCCTTCAAAGACCACAGAAGGATAATATATAAACTCTAGAAATGACAGAGACAACTCATTGCCTGGTCAGTCACCCGAAGTTCTTCTTAATGTTCCATCTTCAGCCCATAGGCCATAGTGTGTCTCCAGACTCCTCAACAAAGCAGGAAACTTTAAACTGTCCACCTGTATTGACAGTGTGTCAGTCATTTTTCTCTGTGTCCTGTAGACTGTCTGGCTGTCTGGCAGCCTCTTCCATGAAGCAGGAATCCTGTAGCAATGTCCATCTTGCATCAGCAGTCACCTTTTTGTGGGTCCTGCATGTCCAGTTTCTACAACATAAAGTCAAACAGTCCAGAAGAGCAGTACCTTGCCCAAATGGCTAGTCTTGCCATATTAGAAGCAAACTTCGTAATGAGTTTCTTCAATGTCCATCTTCCTTTTTGATGCAGGTGGTGTTACCAGGAACAGTTGTGCCTCACTGTCAAGAAAATCCCTAAACCATTTTAAATGCCGTATTCTGTAGGTCTTTGAAAGGTTTGAAGAATGCCTATCCATCTCAAATATATCTCTGCATATCTAGAAATCCTAACTAACTTAACTATAAGTTTTGACTATCATAGGTAATTATCTATAATCTGTACTAAATTATACATTACATTTTCCAATGAGCTATATAAACATAATACCTAAACAAGAGGAGAAATATACATATCACAAAATTGACCTTAAATTGTATCAATAAATGAAAATCCATTCAAAAGCAAAGTATTCATATCTATACCATAATTCCCTTTTTACCTTTAAAAAGATTGCTTGTGGCAATAGCCATTTATAACCAAGTCCATATAAATGAAAACAAACATTTATAAACAATATTTGGGAATTTGGGCGTCGTTCTTTCCAAACTACTTCCTGCTTGTAGAGGGCGCTGTCATGGGGATCCTAAAAAGACACAGAAATCTTGGCTGTAGTCTGCAAGGCTTTGTCTCAACTGCTTTGAATGTTGGATCATCTGGGGCATTGTTTCAGGGGGTCTGGCTTGATCAAACCATGTAAGTCTGGAAAGAATCCATAGATTTTCATTTTCTGTGGAAACAAAAATAGAAATCCTTTTCCCCAGTAACTTGTCCTTAGGCTTAAATTTTTGAGTCAAAGCATTTTTAAAATATATAAATTGAATTAATCCAGCAGCATTTCTTTTATCAGTAGTTGTTATTTTCTCAGCAATCAAATAATTTAAAGACAACAGAATCGCGTATAGTATCCAAAATTTCTCTGTGCTTTCCATTTTTACATGGCTTTTTTATTACTCTATTTATTCTACTTCTATTTTTACATATTTTGAGACAGGGTTTCTCTGTGTAACTTTTATCTGTCCTGGAATTCACTGCATACCAGGTTTGCTTAGAAATCACAGAGATCCGTTTGCCTCTGCCTCCCGAGTGCCGGGATTAATGGCATGTGCCATCATAGCCATCCATTTTATCTCCTTTTTTCTTTTTAAACCATTATATCCTGTTTGTTTTTCTCTCCCAAGCCAGCGTACTTTTTAAAACACAGTGTAAACCTTCATTGCAGCTCTCGTACACACCAATGAATTGCTAGCAGAGCTCTTTAAAAGCAAGATGGCTTTTTTGCCGCTTATGCTAATTTTGGAAACCTCCCTTAAAGGAGCCGCACAAATCTCTGTCTACAGCAAAACAAATCCAACCGAGAAAATGCTGCTATTAAGAAGTCTTGCTAGTCTCTGTTCCTTTGTTTCTAAAAACTATTTTTTAAGATTTTGTTAAGTTTTAAGCGAAAGTTCTCAATCCCACTCCTGACACCATTATTGATATTGTGATTTAATAAGAATCAGGATAAACAATTAGGCCGAACAGAAGTTTATTAAGGGAGAAATAACTCACAACATAGGCAGATGCACGCGGTGGGTTCCAGTAGATCCTGAGCCTTCCAGCATCCACCACCCAAAAGGGGCGGCCCGACCCTCTCCCAACCTTTTCTCTCCGCTCCCATCCGGCCCTGTCTCCACCCCAATGGGCACGGCCTAAGCCACAGGTGCAGACAAGGTGAATATCTCGCTACAGAATACTATTCTGCAGAAAAAAATTAATGGAATCTTGAAATTCGCAGGCAAGTAGATGGAACTTGAATAAACCATCCTGAATAAGGTGACCCAGTCACAAAAAGAGGAACATGGTATGTACTTGCTCATGTATGGATTTTAGACCTAGAGCAAAGGATCACCAGCCTATATATAATACACATCACCAGAGGAACTGGGATACAAGGTGTATTCTAAGAGATTCATATAAGGTCCGTCACAAAAGGGGGAAGGGACAAGTCCCCCAGAGCACATGGGAAGTGGGGGGGGGACAGTGAATGGAGAGAGAACTAGGAGAAAGAGAAGGGGAGGAGAGGAAAGCACATGTGACTAGGAAGATTGAGTCAGGGTAGGAATAGAAGACAGAAAAGAGAGACAGTCAAACAGATTGAGAGAAATAGAGATAGAGATAGAGATAGAGATAGAGATAGAGATGAGATAGAGATAGAGAGAGAGAGAGAGAGAGAGAGAGAGAGAGAGAGAGAGAGAGAGAGACCATAAAAGAGGGAGCCATTATCAGTTTGAAGAGAAAACTGAACCTAAAGAATGGTCTGGAGACCTATAAGACTGACTCCAACTAACAATTTCAGCAACAGTGGAAAGGCTACCATAAATGCCCTTCCCTGATAGTGAGATCAACAACTAACTTATCCACCATCATGAAGCCCTCATCTAGTACCTGTTGGAAACAGAAGCAAACACCCATCTCTTTATTATTATTAACTAGCATATTTTCCTCTTTCTATTATTACAATTAGCATATTTATCTTTGTTGTGACTGATTAGCATATTTTAAAACATGGGTCCTACAATATTTGATGCTTGTCATGAACTTACAAACAAAAACAAGATGAAGAAAAGTTGACATGACTTACAAGATTATCTTGCATCTTAGTAGCTTAACTTCTGACAAAAGCCCTGGTAGGTAGAACATCAGCCATTTTCAATTCAGTTAGAAACAGAAAGTTTTAGAAAAATATCAGCTGGATACCAACCAGCTAGACATCTAGTGTTCTCACTGTTTTTCTACTGTTAATTAAAAAATTTTTCTATAGCCATTTTACATAAAAACACATGAAAAACAAGTGGGATGATTGCAGATATTCCAACATGTACCTAAAAATGTGATATTCTACTGCTGGTTCTACAAATGTAATACTAAGGAGAGCACTGAAATAATTATCTAGATAATTTAAAAAATTATGACATACTATCAAGGGGGAAGGGAAGGAAGTAGAGAATGGAGACTTAAATTATCCATTAAAAAATCATTACTTCTATTTTAACAACTATTACTCTCCAAATGAAATGCTTCATTTAAATGACAAGAATCTCCAAAGCAAATTTCAATGTGATTATGCCTATTTAAATGTTTTACAAAGCAATTACATGTATAAAAAGATAAGAACTCTTGTCTATGGAATCACAAGGCACATTGTCTACATTAGGTTCTCCCTCAATTTAAGCTTTGTCTAAATGCAAGTCTTACTCCACACACACACACACACACACACACACACACACACATAAATAAATAAATAAATAAATAAATAAATAAATAAATAAATAAATAAATGAAGCAAGGTTAGTTGTATTTGAAATTCTAGTAGAGTAGCTTTCTCTCCCATGCTCTTTCAGTGAAATTATGTCATGTAGAAGAAACACAGGCACTAAGACAACGAAACAAATCAAAATTCACTTATAAAAATAAACTTGGAATTATTAATATAGATTGTGGCAGTATCAGATCACTTTATTTTAAGCATGTCATCCATATTTTCTAAATCTTGTCCCCACATGGAACCTGGTGAAATATAAGCAAGACATCCAAACCCAGACATGTCTTTCTACCTACCTGTTTAGCAGCTACAGGCATCAGCCTGGTATTACTAACCAAGAAGAGAAGCCAATACTGAACAAGAGGCCAGCCCAACCTGAAGAACATTGTTTCACATGCATACAGATTGCTCTCCTTAACGGAGCCCATATATCAAGCTTTCTTTGGAGGTTCGAACAGGAAAAGTTGTGTCACACTGATCTGTCCCAGAGTTCACACTCCTTAAACAGGTTGAATGAAGTAAAATAAATCTACCATCTGTTCCTGACACTGGTTTAATTTTGGAGAGAATCTAAAATTTGACTGGCTCTGTAAGAGGAGCTGAGAAAACGTAAACAAAGCCTCTTAATTTAAAACTGACTAAAGGCGTGTTTTTCCTGGTTCCAGACAATCTGCTGTCTTCCAGCTGTGCTAGCTTGATTCAGCATCACTCTGAGCACCCTGGTGTCACATCAGAGAATAAGCAGGGGTGCGTGGAGATGAGTCTGTGCCAATCTGGCCTCTCCCCCAGCATACAAATGAGTGCCCTTGTGACAGCATTAATAATACAGAGCACACAAGGTAGACGACTTGGCAAGGCCCTGAATGCACATCAACAAAGGCAGCCAGCACTCGCCAGCCCAACTGTGTCTGCACAACCTGACTGTCTGAAAGTGCCTACTCTCCTAATCGCCAGTCTCCTTTCCCATCACCCTCAAGGGCTTCATGAATAAAGATGAAGGACAAACACTTTCTGTTCCCCTTTAGTACCTCAGCAGGTGCACACTTAATAAACTTTCTTATCTCTTTAGATACAAATGACCTCAGAGCTTCTGCCAACCCAAAACTGTCATTACTTTTCTCTTTATGCCCACACATACACACACACACACACACACACACACACACACACACACACACACACACAAAGTGTGCCCCAGTTACTGAGGAAGAAGGAAAAACTTTTGGATGAAAATGTTATAAGAAACAAGCTATTCCAGTTGAATAGAGGGAGGAGTGATAATATGAGCCAAGAGGTCAAGACCATTTTGGGGATACCCATAGACACAGCTGATCTGAGCTAATGAAAACTCAGATTCTGGGCTGATAGTTAGGGAACCTGCATAAGGACCACACTAATCCTTCTAAATGTGAGTAACAGTTGTGGGCTTGGGCAGTCTGTGGGGCCCCTGGCAATGGGACCAGGATTTATCCCTAGTGCTTGATCTGGCTTTTTGGAGCCCACTCTCTTTGGAGGAATACCTTGCTCAGCATAGATATAGTGGGAAGAGCCTCAGTCCTCCCTCAAAGTGATAATGTGCCAGACTTGGTTGATTTCCCAGTGGATAACCTTACCCTCTCTGAGGAGTAGATAGGAGATGGGGAGGGAGTGGAAACTGGGATTGAAATGTAAAATGAGAAAAGATTGTTTTAAAATTAATAAAAAAGATTAAAAAGGATGGAAGAAAGGAAGGAAGGAAGGAAGGAAGGAAGGAAGGAAGGAAGGAAGGAAGGAAGGAAGGAAGGAAGGAGGAGGGAGGGAGGGAAATGAAATAAACAAGCTAATCACAGAGATGTCAACAAAATACTGGGCAGTGGCAAATGTACCTTACTCCTTATCATGTGTAGTACTTGATGAATAAAAAAATCTCAGATTCCTTTTTTATTCATGTGTTAACATATGATAAGGAGTTCCTAGTATCTCCAATAAAGATCAACTAACATCTTTGGAAAGGAAATCTAGATTATATTAATTCAAGTGCCATCTAAAGGGAGAGTGAATCCAAAATTCTGGCATCAAAATAAATTTAAGCAAATTTTGTATTCTGCCACCGCTAGAGGAACAGAGATAAGATGGCACTATGGAATGTTTGCACATTATTATTTACAGTTAGATCATAATCTTTAATAGATACAAAATAATATTGCAACAGAAAGACATGAATGTACATGTGGGCCAGCCAGGAGTTAGACATAATTTTTCAGTTGAAACTAACTAGAAGTAAGATTTGTCATGTGTTCACTAGCATTTTTTTAGCCACAGAGACTAAAATACAGAGGTTATACCTGCTACATTAGTGGACGACTTAACTCCAATGAAATATTCATTGTCGAGTCTCTGTTGTTTCCTGAGTTTTCCTGCTTTTTTCTGTAAAGCAACTGAGGTGGTTTCCATTTTATAAAATACATATACATAAATGGTATGCATACACACATGCTTGCACACACAATGCATATATATTAAAATAAGAGAACAAAGCATGCAGTGCTAGCAGTAAAACAAATCAAGAGAGAAAGAGTAAAAATGTGCTGTATGCAGTCCTTAAGAGAATGCCATGCTGATTGCAACCCCTCTGTGCATCAAAAGAGTAAACTTGATTCTACTACACACCCAAGTGTTACCAGAGAGGATAGCACATCCCCTTTCTCCAGAGGATAAGTACTAAGTTAGCAGCAATACTGAACAAAATTTGTTTATGTGATTTTTTTTTGCACAGGGGTGCTCTGTCCTGCTGTTACACAGCATGCCAAGACTGCTCCTGCCTTGGCCTTTGCATGATTTGTTTTTCTGCATAGCAATTACCATCTTCTTAATGCCATATTAATTTTGTTGAATCCACAACCAGCTAGAATATAAGTTCTCTGAGACCAGAGTTTTTCTGTGCTCTTCACTATTGTTTCCTGGACCTTTAACAGTACCAGGCACATTTGTTGAATGGATGGTAGATTCATGTTTTCAGTATTATTGTTGCAATAGTTTCCCATGGTGAAGTAATTCCACAATCCAATTAGTTCCATTATGTAACAATCTAGTGATGTGTCTCCATCTGATGTCTATAATCACTCTTAACCATATGTATTCACACATCCTTTTGACACCCAAGAAAAATAAGCCCTTAAACACAGTTACTATCATTTAATGGAAAATGTTTCAATATTTTGTTTTTAAGTGTGTGTGTGTGTGTGTGTGTGTGTGTGTGTGTACTTGTGAGTGACAGAAGAGGACATCAGATGTCCTGGAGCTGGAGCAACAGGCCATTGTGAGCCACCCAGTGTGGGTTCTGGGAAATGATCTCAATTGTTCTGAATTCTTGACCAATGGACCATCTCTCCGGCCCCAAATAAAGAAACCTTCTAGGAAACAAAAACAGATATAATTCTTTCTTTGTCTATCTGAAGACCTTCCTTAGCAGAAATTCCAAGGTCTTTATTCTGAAAGGAAATGACACCAAGTATTAACTTAATTATATCAGAACGAAAGAAATGTATTGGATATGGTAAAGTATATATATTATATATATATATATATGTGTGTGTGTATGTGTGTGTGTGTGTGTGTATGTATATATATATATATATATAGGTGGATATAAGACATTATGACTAGCACACACACTAAAAAGTCAAGATTATATAAATATGAATTATACATGTCAGCAATATATATACACATGTATAATATATATATATATATATATGTTGTAATTGATGAGCAAAATTTACCTTGCACGTGTTACAGGAAAGCAGACTAAATGCTTTTTGCAGAATTTCTATACTTGTTGATTTTTTGATATTATGTGTTATGTGGCTATTAGTCTGGAACAGGCAGGGTCAGCAAGATGACTCAGTGATCTACTTTCTTTCAGGGTACACAACAGCCAACATTCTTAGACTTGTCCTACTTTGACACAATCGATGTGTCTTCTTGGTAAACAAGAAATCAAGTCTCACACTCTCAGGATTGGAAATGTAACAAGTTCACTCAATATGCTTATTTATACACCTTAATACATACATACATACCAGTAATTACGGCCATCTATTTGACAGTGATCAGGCAAATATGAGGCTATAGTCTTTACCTCTAGAAAGGACAAAGGATATTGGTGTCTATGAGGCTTTGGCACCATTTTTACTTATCCGGTGTCTTGTTTTTCAATGCTTAGGCTTGAAATATGGTCACAGAGGCCAGCAGCACATGGATGGTTATGGTCATTAGAAGGTTCACACTAAATATGGGCGTGTAGAAACAGTGACAGCTGATGTTACAACCCTTAACAGATAATTCTAACATTGAAGGAGTGTGAAGAGAAGCTGGAGAAATAGTTCAATAGACTGCTGTTCCAGAGGACCTGTTTTGTATTTCCAATACCCACTTGATGGCTCACAACTGGCTGCTTCTACATTTCCAGGGAATTTGTCGCCCTCTTCTGGTCCCTGCTGGTAGTGCAAGTATGTGGTGAACAG
Source organism: Cricetiscus sungorus (assembly GCA_030556225.1). Classification (NCBI taxonomy): domain Eukaryota; kingdom Metazoa; phylum Chordata; class Mammalia; order Rodentia; family Cricetidae; genus Cricetiscus; species Cricetiscus sungorus. The sequence goes on from JANBXA010000600.1 coordinate 40,670,535, forward strand.
ACGAAGTGCACGTAAAGCACCCACACACATAAAACAAAATAAAATAGAGAGCATAGAACCAGGTATGACAGAAAATGAAGGGTGGGGGAACAGGAAATGGGCATTTGAAGAAGTGAAAGAACACCATGAGATAGGAGAGGGTGAATCCAACTGCTACAGATTCTTCCCAGAAATGTTGATTCTGTGATAATAAGCCCAACAGAGCAGGAAGGAATGAGAAAGGTTGTCCCACCAAGCAACACATGCTGAGAGAAGACACAAGCACAGTGCCTTTGTTCCTGGGACTAGTTCCAGGAGCGCGAAATGCCATTGTTCCCATCTCCACAGCGCAAACACTCTCTAAGCAGATGGTTTCCATAGGCCTCCCCTCAGAGGCCTGAGACAAAGTACTGCTGCTTTCAAAGTGAACAGCTTGCAGTGTAGTCCCGAGATGGTATGAGAGAGTGGCCAGCAGAGCTGAATTAGCTCACAGCACAAATATCCATTTGTCATACAAATGCAATGTTTGATATATATTCATTGACCACACACACCTAGTGAAACATTCCAAAGCCAGACAGAAGGTGGCTCTCCCCTGACTTGACATTCAGGTACCTCTTCTTCTGCAATTTTATCGCCAAACAGAATGACATTGCAGTCTTAGCTGTGGCCATCTGGATGGGAGAAAATGGAACACATCAATTTATCCAAACTCCTACTCGGTAGGAAAAAAGTCTTAAGAGAAATTCAATGTTTCAACAAATGAAAAGAGAGCTATAAGCTGCTGCAATTGAACAATTAAAATAAAATTAGAAATTCCAAAAGGTGTCTATTTCTTCCCTTAATTGAGGCAGAATAATTTATTTAAGAACAAAATATGACAGTGGACATGAATGACAGTATATATATATTTTGAGGTACATAAATAGTTCCTTGAGCAGGAAAAACAGAAGGCTGTTTTTAGACTAAGCAGAGTAAAACCCCACCAATCCTAAAACTCAGAAGACTGAAGCAGAAGGATGGTGAATTCAAGACCTGTCTGGACTGCATAGCAAGATCCTGCCTCAAAAACAAAAAGATCTTTAAAGAGTTGAGTTTTTATCAAAGGCAAGTAAAACTTCAAGGCATCTGTGTCCAGACAACCATACTGAATGGTGGCATCAGCATGTGGGAACAGTGGATAGGTAGAAGCATTAAATCAACTCAGTGTTAAGCTATGGTTAAATAGGAGAATTAAGTTGTGGATGATGGCCACAACATATGAGATACTTCAGAAGGCTACAAGAAAGGACTTTCAAATTCCATGATAGAGGAGTGTCGTAAGTCTTTTCCTCTTGCTGTGATAAAATATTCTGATAAAAGCCACTAAAGGGAAAAATGTTTCTACTGGCTCCACGGGTCTTCATGGCAAGTGAGTCAAGACTGCAGGATCCTGAAGTAGCTTGTGATATCCTATCCACAATTAGTAATCAGAGATGGATGAATGCATGCCCATGGCTATGTCCCCTATGCTATTGTCACAGTCTAGGAGCCAATCTAGGGAATAATGCTACTCAGAATAAGCAGCTTTTCCCACCTCCCCTAATGTAGTCAATAATCTCCTTCAGTCATACCCAGAGGCTCATCCCCCAGGTGACTGTAGACCTCTCAAGTTGAAAGTTAACATTAGCTATCACAAGGTGATCAATATTTTATGAGATGTTCTGTGCCTACCCTGATTTAAACATACCAATATTGAATACTTATGCTGAAATATTATGTAGTATCTATTGGTAAGAAAATATATCATAAAACGAACATAATGCTTAATTTTAAATATAGAGATGTAAATTTTAATGTTGCAAGCCTCATTCTTCTAGAGATAAAATGGAAGACTCTTTCACAAATAGAATGAGGACTGACTTGAGTACAAACGTGACATTGTCCATCTCTGCCTGACAGAAGTCTTGATTGTATAAGTGCCAGAGCATTAGAAAGGCCCTGGAAATGTTCCAAAGACAAAGAGAAGACAGCCTAGTAAAGTCATCCTGAAAGGGGATTTTTCCTCCTTTCATTTTAATTGAATCCGCTCTTTGACAGTTTCACACATATTTATGGTATGTTCTATTTAACCTCACACATACCCCTGTCCTTTCTTTTCTTCCTCCCATCGTTCTCAGGCCCTTTTCCACTTGAAAATCCTTTTCCCATATTCATGGCTTTTTGTTGTATTTTTTGACCAACATAGTTTTTCAATAAAGTTCCCTGTGTGGGCATGAGTTTGGAACTGTCCATTAGACCATTCAGAAGCCCACAGTTCATCAGGAAGAGCGGGACCCCTAAGGTCATCTCACATCCATGACTAACTCTTCTCAGGGCCAGTCTTGTGCAGATAGTTGCAGTTGTTTTGAGTTCAGGGTTGCAATGACTGTGTGGAATTTTCAAACCCTTCTCATATCTCTTACATTCGTTTAAAGGTCAGATCTCGAGAAAAGAAATATGACTGGCAGCTGATAATAGCCTCAAGGGAATTAAAAGCTTCCCAAGACTGTAGTCCCCTTTGTAAGAGGCTGCATTGGCTAATTTCTGAAGTCATTGGGACATGGGATGGATTAAGGGGATTATGAGGTGGGTGTTGCTGAAGTTTCTTTCCAGCCTGGTCACATAGCCTATTAGTCCAAAATAAATACACAGACACTATACTAATTATAAATTGTTGGCCGATGGCTTGTCAATGGCTTGAGCTTCTTACTGACTAGGTCTCTCTTAACTCATAACTAGTAATCTATGTATTTCTACAGCTTGATCCTGTATAATGGCTACAGGATCAGGCTGGAAGGAAACTCCAGCAACAGGTGGGTTTCCTCATTCCCAGAGGAAGTAGGGTGAGCCCTCCTTCCCCAATGTAGGAGAAAATAGTTTCAGAACATAGTCAAGGAGTTTGTAATTAGATAGGAAGGCAAGCTAAATAACAGTTCAGTTATCAGTGGCCAAATGACTGTTAATTGGTGATTATTAAAGAGTCAACTATTTGCAAAATCAAAAGTTATGTTGTTTCCTATTCAAAATTGTAATTTGATTGCCTGAATCATTTTCCATGTTTCACACCTTGGAAACGAGTTCGAAATCTAACCAATGATGAGAATTACAAGAATAAGGGTGTGGTGAAAAGACTAACCACAGAAGCACCATCCCCAAGGTAGAATGGGAGGAGTTTATGTGACGCCAACAGATTTGCACCACTGTTCTCACTTAGCCCACTTCTCACAGTCTTAAACTACCTGCAGTATTTCAATAAGTGCCTAGATTAACAGTGTGACCCAAATGCAATTATTTATATTAACACCAAAAATAAATCTCGGGTATATGCATTGACATAGGTGGGTCCTAAAGCATCAATTTGAGCATTGGCGGGGGGACTCAAATCAGTATAAATTGAATGATTTTATTCTTGCAAAATTCAAATTCAAGCAAAATTAATAAAAGGTGACAGAAATCAGAAGAGTCCTAACTTGTAATTATCGTGCAATTTAATCATAAAGAGACGACTTCTCAAAACTTTTTGAGGTGATGAATATAGAAGTGTGTACATATAGAAATATTCAGTATGCCAGGGCAGATGCGAAGATACATGCTGTTATGCCAGCAATAGGGAGGTAGAGGCAGAAGGATCATCAGTCAGATGCCAGCCTAGAGTACATACTGAATTCCCTAACAGCCTAAAATACTTAGCAAATTCATAGTGACTTGTTACATCAAAAAAAGTCAAAGAAAAATGTTTTATACACATGTAGGAAATTTCCAAGAACAGATCTAATAAAAATTATCATTTTTAGGAAATTGTCTCAACCAAGATCCTTGAATTTAGATGAAAACTTTTGTAGGACCAGGGAGATGGCTGAGAAGTTAAAGACATTTGCTACCAAGTTGACAACCTCTATGAGGTTGTCAGATCCCAAACAGTAGAAACGGAGAACCAACTCTCACAAGTTGACCTTCTATCTCCTTCACACATGCCTCATGACATGCAACCACACACACACACACACACACACACACACACACACACACACACACACACACACGGTGTTATTTTAGAAAATAAAATAAAATATTTTTTACAATGTACATCTAAAAGGAAGCATGCTCTGATAATCTAGGATCTATGTCTTCTTTAAAGACTTGTCAAATTCTTTCCACGTCAATAAAGAACTTGTGTTTTCAAAGTAATTTTTGTCTGGAGATTCCTCATAGTAGATTTCCTTGTAGGTGGTCATTGGTATAATGTTTTTTTTCCCATTTTTAAAATAGATTTTCATGTAAGTAGACTAGAAAGAATTTAATGTTTCACATTTTACTTATTTTTTTCTGTTAGGTCTTTTCCTAAAAATGCATCCATGCTGATGCATCTATTTATATCATTATTGTTGAATGATGTTACACACTATAGGTATGAACAACACTGGAAAAACTGTCAAAGTCAAACATGCTTTCATCTCCTATGCCTCTACTTACAATTCAATGCTGAGTTGCTCTTGGATAGCCTTCACCTTGATCATATCAGCTATGTATTTTGAAATCAAGTTGAATTCGCTAAATTGTATTATTTTCGCTGCTTTTTATCGTGTTAACATTCTTAGCAAGTATTTCATTATTTCTTCATAGGACTTTTAATAAAAATAAATGTTAGTATGTCACCCAATGCAGGCTACTTACGCTTAGGTCAATCATGACCTCTCTTTTAACTCCAGTGTGGATTATTACATTAAGCTTCAGGAACTGTTTTAAAGTATGAATTTTTACATTATAATTCCTTTAGTCTACTTAAATTACTGCTAACTTTTATTATATGCAATTCTAAATGACTTGAAACTCTCAAAACAATCATTACCTTATAGATATTAAGAAGTGGTGGATTTCTCACTGGCCCCTGCCTGTTACATCAACTATCCCTTTGAATATTTTTGTTTGTATCATCTCCTGAGTCTTCCCTTTATCCATAAGCAAGCCTACAGCAATAATTTATCTGAGTAATCCCCCTGCATTAAACCTTCTCAGGCCCTTTCTTTTCCTGTACTTATGAGTCCTACCGATGTTATATTTTTTTCTAATTTTAGAACTTAGGAGAAAATAAGGTGGCAATTACATAGTTTTCTGTAAATATTTTGCTCCTGTATCTTGTTACCTACTGAGCAGGTCAGCTGAATATAAGCATTTTTTCCATTTATAAGGAGTCAGTTCTACATATGTGGTGATTTCACTTGTGCCTGGTTTTCAAAACACATCTGTTCCAAATGAAACCCAGAAACACTAGCAAATGCTTTCAGGGAATAAAAAGGGGAAATAACCTACAATTATTTTTGAAGCCCAGTAAAAGTTCAAAATACACGACTTTGTTTCAGAGACAAGGGTAGCCAGATCACAAATAAGAAATCAAAAGAAACACTCTGATGTGATATGACCCATCTCTACTGAGCAGTGTATATTAGTAACTGCAGGTGTCTATAGTCTGAGATTCTTGGATTCACCAGCTACTTAAACACAGCTGAAGCATATTCACAACTTTGGTTTGATATCAGAACATTTCATTAGTCATAGTGAATGTCAAATGACCATTGAACAACCACATCTGCTCAAGGACTAAATGCATTGTTTCAACCACAGGTTCTAGAGTAGAGTTTTAGATATGGTTTACAAAAGCAAAACACACTGGGTAACTTAGGTCTAATGCCTTAATGGTTTTAGATATGAAAATAATATTCATAAGATGTAAAGTAAAAATATCATGCAACTGGCAGGCTATCCACTTTCAGCAAATTTAAAGACTTCATTCACTGAGTCCCAAATTTGGCCAAGTGTCTGAAGAATTTTGATGCCTCTTTTTGCTTAACAAATAACACCTGAAAATTCTGGGTGGTAGGAAGAGGATGTGAACTGTGTCTCTGTATACCCTTCTGATGCTTTAAAAATTATTGTTCATTATGTCTATTGGGGGTGTGTGTGTGTGTGTGTGTGTGTGTGTGTGTGTGTGTGTGTGTGGTGTGTGTGTACCACATGTACATGCCAAACAGATGCCACAAAAGAGCACAAAACTCTCACAGTTTGAACTAAAAATTTTTCTGGACAGCTCTTGTCTTAAAAGCTGCTTTGCCAGCTGATAAGCTCACACAGGTTCTGACTTCACTAGTGAAGTAATCTATTGATGAGTTCACAGCTGAATGAACAATTGGAATTACTGCATGATTAGAGAAAGCTGGCTAACAGGAGTCTTCTCTCTGCAATAAGGGTCCATCCAATCACAAAGTGAAATTACTGTCCTTTAAGTTGATTGTTTTCACATATTTTGTCACAATGATAGAAATTACAATTAACATAAACACATTCCCCTTCTCCAATTTCTTCCATCATTGACTGCATGTGAAACCCAACCAAAGACAGGGCCATTTTTAAAGAAGATAATATATCATCTAAGACTTGATTTTTATTTTGTTTCTGCACTGACAAATGACTTGTCATTAGCAGGGGAAACTTGAAGAATTTAGTGCAGGCTGTTCTCTGAAGGGATGTGAATGATGCTGCTTGAACAATGGAAATAAAAGAGTCTTCAAAGGCAAAGGGACCACTCAGAGAGGACTGCAGAAATTTAGCCTGTGAAGAGATGCCATGGCTTCTGTTGCAAGAGAAGCTCTCCCCTGGGGCTTTCTTCTACACATAGGCAGCTAGAAGCAGCTTTTGTCAAAATACGATTTGGGTTCCTCAGTAAGACTTTTCATGAACAGGAGGCTATTATGAAAATAATACTATAATTTGATTTTTGTTACTAATAGAACATTGGACAAATCTTTCCAAAGCAACATAGGTGATATTCTGTGGTTATTGCTGGCATTAGAGGCAAAGACAGTTTTTCAGTTGAGATGGTGTTTTAATTACTGTTCTATTGCTATGAAGAAATAGCATGACCAAGGCTACTGTTAAGAGAAAGCTTATAATAGAAAGAAATTGGGAACATGCTTACAGTTTCAGAGATTTAGCACATTATCATCATGGAGGGAACATGGTGGCATGCAGACAAGTGCTGGAGCAGTAACTGAGGGTTGCTTCTTCTCCATAAGCAGAAAAAGAGAAAACCTGGGCTTGGTGTGGGCCACTGAAATCTCAATGCTAGCCACCACACAGTGGCATGCTTCCTCCAACAAGGCCATATCTTTTAATCTTTCTAAACCTTTCAAATAATGCCAGCCCCTCCCAGGAAACTAAGCATTCAAATATATGAGCCCATGGGGGCCATCCTTATTTACACCACCACAGATGGCTCTAGTTTTGGTGTGAACAACAGCCAGGGTCTTCACTGGATAAAGACTCATCACTTTGTTATAATAAAAGTAGCACAGACACTGATATCAACAATTAATAAGTGGAACCTCCTGAAACTAAAAAGCTTCTGGAAGGCAAAGAATATAGTCAACAAGACAAAACAGCAGCCCAGAGTAGAAAAACATATTCACCAAACCCACATCTGACAGAGGGCTGATTTACAAAATATACAAAGAACTCAATTAGCTGGTTACCAAAACACCAAACAATCCAATTAAAAAGTGGGTGTCGCGCCCAACCTCGACCAGCAAGGAAGACACAATTCAGGGAAGATCTTCTTCATGCAGTTTATTCAGGATCCTTGAACAAGCTTCTTCTGCACCAGGAAATGCCTGCACAGGCTTAAATCACTTGCGCTGACCAACCCCCCTGCAGATAGGCTACAACAGGCTGAACAGGCTTAACCAAATAAGGACTTGTTTACGCCAGAGAGCGCTCACCATCAGGAAGGTGGAAGGTGGAAGCCAGCACCATCTTTAAGGTGTGGCACTTCCCAGCTCTCTACAAGTGGGGACAGAACTAAAAAATTCTCAATAGAGGGATCTAAAATGGCTGAAAGACACTTAAGAAAGTGCTCAACATCCTTAGCTATCAGAGAATTGCAATTCAAAACCACTCTGAGATATCATCTTACTCATATCAGAATGGCTAAAATTAGAAACACCAAAGACAGTTTATGATAAAGAAGTTGTGGAGAAAGGAGAACACTCCTCCATTGCTGGTGGGAGTTCAAACTTGTACAGCCTCTTTGGAAATTAATATGGTAGTTCTTCGGGAAAATGTGAATCAGTCTACCACAATACCTAGAAATTCCACTCTTAGGCATACACCCAAGAGATGCACATTCATACAACAAGGATGTCTGTTCAACTATGTTCATAGCATCATTATTTGTAATAATCAGAATCTGGAAACAAACTAAATGCCGCTCAACTGAAGAATGGATGGAAAAAAATGTGGCACATTTAAACAATAGCGTACCAATCATCGGGGGGGGGGGAATGGAATCTTAAATTCACAGGGAAATGGATGGAACTAGATGAATCCATCCTGAGTAAGGTAACCGAGTCAGCAAAAGACAAACATGGTGTGCACTCACTCATATATGGATTTTAATTTTAGTCATAGAGCAAAGGATCACAATCCACACTGCCATAAAAGCTAGGAAACAATGAGGGCTCTAAGAAAAAGATACATGATCCTCCAGAGAAGGGAAAAGGGACAAGAACTTCTGAGCAAATTGGGAGCATGGGAGGAAGGGGACATGACTTAGAGGAAACAGAAGGGGAGAAGAAGAGAGGCGAGGAGGACATGAGGGAACAGGAAGTTTGAGTCAGGGGAAAAATAGAGGGGATATCAAGAAAAGAGATACCATAATAGAGGGAGCCATAATAGGTTTGAAGAAAAAACTGGCAATAGGAAAATGTCCAGAGACCTACAAGGATGACCCCCAACTAACAATCAAAGAAACAGTGGAGAGACTACCTTAAATGCCCTTCCCTGGTAATGAGATTGATGACTACCTCACATGCCATCCTAGAGCCTTTATCAAGTAGCTGATAGAAACAGATACAGTCACCCACAGCTAAACACTGAACTGAACTTCTTGGAATCCAGTTGTAGAGAGGGAAGAATGATGTGCAAAGGGGTCAAAACCAGGCTGGAGAAACCCATGGAAATAGCTGACCTGAACAAGGGAGAGCTCTTGGACCCCAGTCTGATACCTAGGAAAACATCAAAGAACTGATCCAGACACCCTAAATGTGGGTGTTGGATAGGAGGACAGAAAAGTCTATGGGGCCTCTGTTAGTGGATCCCTATTATTTATCCCTAGTATTTATCCCTATTATTCAAATGAACTTTGGGAGCCCATTTCACATAGAGGAATACTCTCAGCCCAGACATATCATGGAGGGCCTAGGCCCTACTCCAAATGATATGACAGACTTTGAAGATCCCTCATGGAAAGGCTCATCCTCCCTAGAGAGCAGAAAAGGGATGGGATGGGATGGGAATTTGGGAATAGGAAGGGAAGGAGGTGAGAATGAGGGAACTGGGACTGACATGTAAAACAAACTTGTTTCAAATTTAAATAAAAATATTATCATAAAAACAACAGAACAAGAGGTACTTTTTGAAAATAGCGATAGAGTGCATTTTACTTTAATCAAGTCTCTCTCTTTTTTTCCTAAGGAAAAAAAATCTGTTGACTTATCTTTTGAAAATGCCAACATATCTGTGAACACTGGGGAAATTAAAAGACTGAATATAATGGATTTTCTCAGAAAAATCAGTATGAGTATTCAGGGGATTGCGTGGCTTATTTATTAAGTTGTGTGCTGGGTGGGATTATCTTCACTCTGCATATCTATTACTCTGTGGCAGTGGTTTTAAAATATGTACTGACCACACCCAAGTTCAAACAGAATGTAAATATCTAAACTTTGTCAGATTTGGCTGTAACCTGGAAATCACACACACACACACACAGAGAGAGAGAGAGAGAGAGAGAGAGAGAGAGAGAGAGAGAGAGAGAGAGAGGAATATTGTCTCCACCACTGGTTTTTGCCAAAATAAGAAAGGGTGTTAAGAACATTCTATAACCCTTGGAGGTAGCATCTGCTATTCTTATAAATGAAAGTCTGAACATGTATAAAGTAATGAATGCTTGCTAACAAGCCAATGGTCAGCGTGCCTCTATTGATTGCTGCAGCTAAAACAAACAAGCATGGATTCTTCATGGGATGATCATATGCAATCAAGAATCACATGTTACAAACTAGAAACAATATGCACGGCTGTGATTATCAGTAGAGCTTTAGACTAGTTGAAGTTAATCTTAATTTGCTTCCTATTGCTGTGATAAAACACCATGTCCAGAAACAACTGGAAGACAAAAATATTTATTTCACCTTACATTTTCACATCACAGTCCTTCACCAAAGGAAGGCATATCAGGGACTTGAGGCAGGGATCTGGAGGCAGAAACAGAAGGAGAAAAGGAAGAAGCTTTGGAGTAGAGCTGATCACTTGATTGTTTTTCATCACTTGATTAGCTTGTTTTCTTATAGCACCCAAGAGCATTAGTGTCACCTCTCTTTTTAATCAACATTCAGGAAAATGCACTGCAGGCTTGCCCATAGGCTAATCTGTTGGGGGCCTTTCCTCAACTGAGATTTTTTTCTTGTAAAATTACTCTAGCTTGTATTGAGTTTACATAAAACTGACCTGCACAAAAGGCAAAAACAATTGTATCTACTAAATGAGACAGACATGAGTCTTGCTTGAAGTTACACACTGCCAGCTAGTAGTAGTATTCTATACAAATGCTTTTTCAATTTGAAAAGTGTTAGAAGCATTTGAACTCACAGAGACTATGTGTCAGAAGACACAAGATTTGCACAAATTTAAACAAGACAAAAAATCTTATCATGTGTCCTCCACACTCCAGGGTAGGTCCAATGCCCAAGCTAGTTGGCCAACACAAAACAGACTCCATGTTGTTTTGTGTCCCCTTTGCTTTGGTTTAGTTTACTTTTGTGGATATAGAATATGACCAACGTTCACCATATGAAAAAAATAATAAAAAAGTGCTGTATGACCATGAGTTAACCAACTAAATTGATTATATTAATTACTGTAGCCAATTGAATTCTTTTTGAAGGTGAACAGATGGTATATTTATTGAAATTCATAGGCTGTGAGATGGAATAATTTAACTAATTGCTGGGTCTCCTCATTTCAGATGGAGGGAGGCACATTAAACAGCAAATATGCCACTAGGTGTCATGATGCCTTCAGGCCCAGGGCTCTTCTTGTCTTAGAGGAGGCCCAGGTTCTGAGGACACTGAAGAATCAGTTCAGTTCAGTTCCTGATTGAGGCTATAAATTATCTAAGCATTGCTGAGGACTATGGGGTCTTCTCATCTCCCTGACTCTGTGGGAGCCACTTCATATATTGGGTTCATAAATGTGCCCACAAAAGTCACTTTAAGGTATAAGTCCCCTTTTCTTCTCCTTCTTCTCCATCTCCTTCTTCTTCTTTTGGTTTTTCAAGACACAGTTTTTCTGTGGCTTTGGAAGATGTCCTGGAACTTGCTCTTGTAGAACAGGCTGCCCTCGAAATCACAGAGATCTGCCTGCCTCTGCCTCTTGAGTGTTGGGATTAAAGGCATGTGCCACCAACGCCCGGCATTTCTTATTCATTTTTTAGGTATCAGTGAACTTGGAAAAACTTTTTTTCTTTTTTTTTCTTTTTATTTTACATATCAATCCCAGTTTCCTCTCCCCCCCCTCTTTCCCACATTCCTCACATGTACACCGAACACCCTCCCCTCCCACCCACCTTCCCTCCACATGTAGGGTGATGCCATCCAGGATGGGACATCTAAATCTGTCAAGTTATTTGAAGAAGTGGGGACTAGGGCTTTTCTCCTGTCTCTAAGTTAAGGGGGTATTCCTCCATGAAGGATGTGCCCACAAGGTCCTTTTGTGCACCAAGAATACATCCTGGTTCCACTGTCTGAGGCGGATCTCTGGAAGTGCCTGGAACTCCAGTAGAGGACTGTTGGTGGGGGTCACAGACCAGGCAGGTGGGGATTCCAGGTGGTCCCATGTGGATAGGCAGGTCTAGTGTGGTCAGAACAGCTCCAGGAAGTTCCCCAAAAGTGGCAGCATTGTTGGCTCCACCCTCTGTCCCAGTACTCAACCAGATGAGTGGGACAGTGGGCAGGGTAGGGCACAGGGTATGGGGAGCGCAGAAGCTTGGTGAAGATGTGTGGATGTGTTTCAGAGCACCAGGAGCCCTCTTGATGGGGACAAGACACAGGAGGAGCGAGATCCGCAGCCAATCTAGGGAGCTCCCAGGGAATAGTGTGAAGAGGGAGTCAACCCAAATTGGTCCCAGACTCACCTCTAACAGAGGCCTAGTGATGGAGGTCAAAGACAATGGGGGTCAAAGACTAGGCTGGGGTTCAGGATGTTTCCATGCCAATAAATGAATCTAGCTGTGGCCTGGCAGATTGAATTTTATTAATGCTGTTTTATTTTAAGTAAAAAGGACAAGGAAAAAGTGATATGCAATCAATAAAGACAAATATTGTACATTGCTTTGCCTAAATTCCTCTTCCAGGTTTCAACCAAACTTAGTATGTTTGTGTGTATGTATATGAACTTTTACAATTATTCAAGTCTGCATACACTGTTCCTAAGCTAACAGTATAAACCCTTTTCAATTTCTCACAGTGTGGCAGACTAAAGAATTCAGCTCCTCAATACCTACTGGTTGGAGACCTTCTTCAGTTTTTAGAATTTCTAGCATGTGGGCATATTAAGTGATAGAAATATCTACAGTGATATGTTGTTTATGATTTAGTAAAGCCACTGAAGATCAGAATAGAAAAGCAGCCATACAAGTTAGCCATAGATGCCAGGTACATGCCTTTAATCCCAGGACTCAGGAGGCGAAGACAAATGGGCTACAAGAGTTTGAATCAGTCTAAAAGAGTAACAGAGCTCACACCTTTTTAATCCCAGCACTAGAGAGGCTTAAAAGATAGGAGCAGGGTCTTCAGGATTATTCTCCAGCCACAGTTGAGGAGAGGCAATAGTCTGAGCCTTGGTGAGAGCTCGTGTAAACAGAATCAGTACTTTCAGCCTGAGGTCGAGGTAAAAGGTAGGAGTAGCTTGGTGGCTTTGCTTTTCTGATCTTCAGTTAGAAGTTTGAAAACAATCATCTGTCTTTGGGTCTTTAATTTATTTTGATACAAGTATCCTTAGTGTGAGCAAGCAAGAGAGAAGCAAGGGAGCAGAAATTGAAAAAGAATCAATAAAAATTTCTACCACAGCCTTGAATACAGTACTCTATTATTTCACCATACATTATCTGTTATAGGAAATGAATAGGTCTGGCTAACTCTCAAGAAAGGCAATAGTAATTACACAAGGATATGATTCCTAAGAACTGGAATCAATCTCAGAAGTGCCCTACCATTTCCATATATGGAAATATATAATCTTTATATGTATATATTATCTACTACACATATAACATAATATATAATGTATCAGAGAACAAATTTTATATTTAAATAAATTTTGTTCATTTTCTTACCCTCCTCCAAGTTCATCCAGATTTTCTCCTCTCTACCCTAAATTCTTTCTAAAATAACAATCCAAAAGCCCAACACAACAACAAAACACTCAAAAACCTAGAAAGCAAACTATAACACCACCCTGAAAAAGAAAAAAGGAAACCACCAAACAATAAGCAAATAAAACACACTAAACACTAAAAAGTTGTGACGTTCATTATTTGTTGTTCAACCATTTCTGAACATGAGAGCTGCCCTGGAGTGTTTGATATACCCAGTGTCACTCCATTGGAAAAAAACAGATGTTTTCCATCCCAGCAGGTATAAAAGAGAGTTATATTGTTAACCTTTACTCTAGTTCCTAGTTTTATATTCATTAATCCATTTTTAAGTAGAACATAATAAAATATGAGATAAATAAAATCTATGACATCAAAATCAGACAAAACAGGCCAACAGAAAAAAAAGAGCCCAAGAAAAGCCACAAGAGTCAGAGACCCACTTATTCCCATACTCAGGAATTCCATGAAAACACTAAACCAGAAGCCATAATATAAGCACAGTGAACCTGATACAGACTGGTGCAGGCCCTTTCATGCTGCTTAATTCCCTGTAGTTCATTTGAGCTTTTATCATGTTGATTGAGAGGTCCTTGTTTTCCTGATGCTCCCCATTCTATCTGGCTTTTACATTTTTCCCTGCCCCTCATCAGTAGTGTTCTTTGATCTCTGAGGTAAGGGATTTGATGGAGACATCCCATTTAGGCTAAGTGTTCCGAGATCTCTCCCTCTCTGTATGATGTCTGGCTATAGGTCGCTGTGTTTGTTCTCATCTGTGACAGAAAGAAACTTATCTGGTTATTGTTGGACAAGGCATGCATCTATGATTATAGCAGTATATTATTTAGAGTAATTTATCACTACATATTTTTAAGCCCAGTATTTATTTTGCCCTAGGTATATGGTCTATCTTGTCTCAGGTTCTTGGTCACTCAAGAAACTAAGGATTTTATCTCATAGAGGGGCATTAAGTCAGATAAGTTATTGGCTGCTTATTCCTAATTTCTGGACTATTGTCCTAGCAGAATTGACAAGTAGGACACCACTGCACAACAAAGGATGTTTGGCTGTTTTAGTTATTTTATTTCACTTTTGAATTTAATTTTACTTTTGATAGAATGCAAAGTAGATTTCAGTTAGAAAGATGCAGGAATATAGAGGTGAAGGCTCTATGTAGATACAATCTTGATGTTGTAAAAGTGTTTTCTTCAGCAATGAGGACTTACTGTCAACTTAGTATCTTGCCAACAGCCTGGGTTAGTTGTGGATTCCCACTGGTCAATTTGCCCCCAAAACTCAATTAGATATAACCTAAAACCATTATTGGAAACTTTGATTAGTGACAAGGGATGACCATTTGGATTTCTGTTTCTGCCACTTTTTTACAATTTACACATTAGGCCATTTCTATTGTATTTGGCTTGCACATTACCCCTCAAATGGCCCTTAATTTTATCTATCTCCCCCCCATAATCCCTCCCCATTTCCCCAGTCTCTTTCCCATCTTCATTTGATCCTACAATTCAAGATCCCTGTCAACCATTAATAAATATTTATTCTATTTTCCTTTTCTAAGGAGATATATCTGTTACCTTTATTTCCTATTCTCTATAAACCTTTTGTGGTTTTATGGATTGTGGCTTGCTTATCACTGAATCCACAGAGAATACTGACAGATAATATACCCAATATCTGTCTTTCTTGTTCTGAGATACCTCACTCAGGATGAATTTCTATTCATGTGGCTACAAATTTCATGATGTCATTTCTCTTTAATGACTGAGTAATATTTCATTATGTAAAAATACCACATTTGCTTTATCAATTTTTCTGGTGAGGGCAATCTAGGTTGATTCCAATTTCTGAATATTATAAAGATAGCAGAAATAAAGATGCTTGAGCAAGTGTCTCTGTGATAAGATGAAGAGTTATGAAGATTTCCTTAGGTATACGACCAGGAGTACCACAGTCCAATCATGATGTGGATCAATTCCCAACTTCCTGAGGAATGTCATCACTGATTTCCATATTAGTTGTACAAGTTTGTACCCTCATCACAAATATATGAGTGTTCTTCATACTCCACTGTGGTGATAGCTTGCTTGTACAAATAAAGCCTGTCTGAGGGTCAGAGAATGGAGCTTGCCACTAGCTAACCATAGAGGTCTGGAAGTCTGTACAGACAGATAGGAAGTGAGTTACCTGTGCAGAACAGAATATAAGTAGGGAAAAACAGAAAATCGCTCTTTTGTTTGCTGAGACACTAAGGAGGTAAGGTGTGCTGTGGCTTGCTCCTTCTCTCTGATCTCTCAGCATCTCCCTCTGTAGCTGACTCTGGCCTTTTATTATCTAAACCAAATAAAAACTCCATTTACACTCCACATCCTCCCCAACATGAATTGTCACTTGTTTTGTTAATCTTAGCAATTCTGAGAGGTGTAAAATAAAATCTCAAGATAGTTTTGATTTGCATTTCCCGGATGGCTAAGTATGTTGAGCATTCTTTTTTAAGTGTTTCTCGGCCATTGTAGTTTCTTCTCTTAAGGATCCTTTCTTTAGATCTGTACCCATTTTTTTTAACTGACTTAATTTGTTGGTATCTAGTTTCTTGAGTTCTTTATATGTTTTGGATATTAGTTCTTTATCAGAAGTGTAGTTGGTGAAAATCTTTTCTCATTCTGTGGCTGCTTATTTATCCAAGTGGCATTGTCGTATGTCATATGGCATTCTTCTCAGTAGGTTATAGTGCCTCTGCTAATGATGTTGTGTTTAGAAATTGGTCTCTTATGCCAACGAGTTCAAGGCTTTTCCCCACTTTGTTTTCTGTCAAGTTCAGTGTATCTGGTTTTATGTTGAAGTCTTTGATACATATTGAGCTGAGTTTTCTGCAGGGTTATAAATAGAATCTATTTGGATTATTTTCTATGCACCTATCCATTTTAACTGCTACCATTTGTTGAAGACGCTGTCTTTTCTAGTGTGCATTTCTGGACTCTTTAGGAAAAAATCAGGTCTCCATTAGTCTGCTGACTTATTTTTGAGTCTTTGGTATGATTGAATCAACCAACATTCAGACTTTCACCTCTCCTTTTGCTCCTAAAAAAGCAAATCCACCAGTCTCATCTACAGCTCTGCAAAAGAACACCTACTGCAGCATCCTCCTGATTTTGTCTCATCTCCAGTTGATTCCAAAGATCTTCCCTTCTTTGCTTCCTTTCCCTCATGCAAAGCTGTAAATATGAAAGCCTCCTTATATAAAATATTCAGGAAATCTAGGACACTATGAAAAAACAAAATCTAAGAATAAAATCATAACAGATGAAAGATAAGAATCACATGTCAAAGAAACATATATTTTTAACAAAATAATAGAAGAAAATATCCCTAACTTAAAACAGGAGATGTCTATCAGAGTACAAAAACCATAGAGAACAAAGACTAAAGTAATCCAGGATACTGTATACCCTTAGTGCACTAACTGTAAAAAATAAAGAATATTAAAGGCTTCAAGGGGATAAGAACGGTCAACATAAAAAAGCAGACCAATTGGAATTACACCTGACTTCTCAATGGAGATTTAAAACCCCAGAATGGCCTACATAGATGAACTGCAGTCTCAAAGAGATCAGAAACGCCAGCCCAGACAATTATACCTAGCAAAACTTTCAATCAACATAGATGAAGAAAATACAGCAATCCATGATAAGATCAAATTTTAGAAATGCTTTATATAAGTCTTCCTCTACCAAAGGTACTAGAAGATAATCTTCAATGTAAAGTTAAACTTCAACCTAATTTTCAAGAAAACACAGTGAGTAAAAAAAAAATATCTGACCAGAAATTTCAAAATAAGGGAAATACACACACACATACATACACACACACACACACACACACACACACACACACACACACCACCCATCACCAAAACCAACAACAGCAAAATGGCAGGAAGCAGCATAAACTGGTCATCACTACTTCTCAAGATCGACAGACTTAATTCCCCAGTAAAATGACCAAATAAACAGAGTAGATATGAAAATAGGAACCATTCTTTTGCTGAATCCAAGAAACATACCTTAAGATCAAGGTAAAAGGTTGAAAAAAGATATTTCAGGCAAATGAAAATAAGAAAAATTGGTACACTTGTTTTATTATGAAAAATAAACATCAAACCATCTAATAAAAAGAAACAAGGACTTTACTTACTCATCAATGGAAAACTCCATAAAAAGACATTCAATTTCCTAACACTTACGTACCCAAGTTTGTGAAAGAAATACTAGTACAGATTAAATCACATATTAATCCTCACACACTGATAGTGAGAAATTTCAGTACTCCACTCTTGCCAATAGACAGATAATTCAAACAATAACTAAACAGAGAAATGCAGAGCTAATTGATTCTATAAACTAAATGGACCTAACATGTTTATAGAACATTTCACCCAAACACAAAAGAATACACCTTCTTCTCAATTCTTCTCAGTTACTCATGGAATTGTCTCCAAAATTTACCACATACTCAGATACAAAACAATTCTCAAAAAAAAATGCCCAAAACAAAACAAAACAAAAATAACACCATGCATCCTATCTGAGCATGAATAAACTCATGGACACTGAATCACTCTCTACTGAACAACAACAACAAAAATGAGTCAAGGCAGAAATTAAGAAATCAAAGCCTTTCTATACTTGAATGAAATTGAATACACAATACACACAACTTATTTATAGCATGAGATGAGGCTTTTATAAGAGGCAAATCCACAGTACAGGTGCCTACATAAAAAAAAATTGGAAAGCTCTTTTACTAGCATGTAGTGATATATTATGATTTATTAAAGCTTGACTAAAGATTCAGAAAAGCAAAGTCTGCCACAAGCCTCCTTAGAAGCCAGGCATATAGCTTTCATCCCAGCAGCCAGAAGCAAGGAGGTGGTGGCACACATCATTAAGACTCGGTATTAAAAGATAGAGGCATCTCTGTGAGTTCAAGGCCACCCAGATCAACACAGAAGTGAATCAGTATAAAAGAAAATTATAGCTCACATCTTTAATCCCAACATTAGGGAAGTGCATAAGACAGAAGCAAAGTCTCAGAGAGGCATTCTCATTCTCCAACAACACTGAGGAGAGGTTACAATCTGAGGCTTTGTGAGAGTTCCTGGAGACAACATCAGCCCGTTCAGCCTGAGAGATAGAGGTAAAAAGCTAGGGGACAGATGCTTTGCTTTTTGATATTTAAGAGTGAAGCTCGACCCCCAATATCAGTCATGAATCATTTATTTATTCATGTTACATTAGCAAATTAACAGAAAGCTCTAGAAATAAGAAAAAGGAAGCACACCCAAATGAGTAGATGGCAAGAAATAATAAAACTCCAGGCTAAAATCAATAAAATAGAAACAAACAAGCAAATAAATTCAAAGAATCAATGAAACAAAGAGTTGGTTCTTTGAGAAAATCAATAAGATTCACACACCAGTACCCAAAATAACTAAAAGGCAGAGAAAGAAGTTTGAAATTAACAAAATTAGCAATGAAATGGCAAACACAGCAATAGAAACTGAGGAAATCCAGAGAGTTATAAGAACATATTTCTAAAACCTGTACTCCATAAATTGGAAAATCTAAAAGAGATGGATAATTTTTCCCAATAAGTTATCTCTTACTAAATTTAAATCAAGATCAAATAAGCAATTTAAGGAGATTTATAACCCCTAGTGAAATAGAAGCAGTCATGAAAATTCTGCCAACCAAAAAGAGCCCAGGGCTAAATGAATTCGGCACACAATTATAGCAGACTTTTAAAGAAGTGTTAATATCAACATGCCTCAAAATATTCCACAAAAATAGAAACAGAAGGAACATTGTCAATTCGCTTTACATGTCCAAAATTAACCTAATACCCAAACCACATGAAGACCCTACTGAGAAAGAGAATTATAGAAAAAATTCTCTTATGAAGATAAGTGAAAAGATTTCAATAATGTGCTTGCAAAGTAAATATAAGAATACATCAAAAAGATCATCCACCACAATCAAGTAGGATTCATTACAAAGAAGCAGTGATCATTCACAAATCACCAAACATAGGCCACCATTATAAACAAATTAAAAGATGAATTCCATGTGATCATCCCATGAAATTAAGAAAAGGTCTTTGACTAAATCCAACATCTCTTCACGATAAAAAATCCTGTAAAATTTAGGGACACAGGGGATATACCTCAACATAATAAAGGCAATTTAAAGCAAGCCAATTTCCAGCATCAACTTAAATGGAGAGAAACTAAAAGAAATTCCACTAAAATTAGAAATGAGGGAAGGATGTCCACTCTCTCCTTACCTATTCCATAGAGTATTTAAAACCATAGCAAGAACAATAAGACAACTGGAGGAACTCAAAGAACGCAAATTTGACAGAAAGAACCCAAAGCATTTTTATTTGCAGATGATATGATAGTACACACATGATTTCCCTGAAAATCTTCATCAAGACATTCCTACAGCTAATAAACACTTTCAGCAAAATATCTGGGTACAAAATTAACTCACAAAAATTAGTAGCCCACCCTATATATAAATGATAACCAATCTGAGAAAGAAATCAAGGAAACAACACTTTTCACAGTAGCCTCAAGTAATATAAAATATTTTTGGTAACTCTAACAAAGCAATTGAAAGACTTGCATGATAAAAAATTCAAGTCATTGAAAAATGAAATTGAAGAAGGAATCAGAAGACAGAAATATCTCCTATGATCATGGATTGGTAGGTTTAGCATAGTAAAGACAAATATTCTAAAAGAAATTTATAGATTCAAATCAATCCTCATTCACAGATCTTTAAATGACAATGTGCAGCTACACATAGAATCACACACACACACACACACACACACACACACACACACGATACCAAAATCAGTCCTAATTAATAAAAGAGTGCCCTTCAATGGCATTCACTCAAGCTTGGGTGCAGGAGCTAGGCTATAGATGCATCCATTTAGGTTGAGCACCTCATAGTCAAATTGTTCTCTGCATTTTGACCACTGGTGGCTTTCTGTAATGCTCTCCATGCATAAAGAATCCCTTTTAGTGAAAGCTGAGCTCAACACCACAGTAGGTATAAAGGTAAGTTTTATAATGTAATTAGATATTGTACTGGTTTAAGAAAGTTAGAGGAGGTTCTCCCACAGGGCTCATGAACTCACTGGTTATTGGCTGGCTTTACAGTATGATGAATGAATACCCTCCTGTTTAATGACTTTATAACCAATTAGATGGCTTTTAGTTATCACCAAGATATGATAACTTTGGGGATATCTTGCTCTGTTGTTAGTTCCACAATTTTAGGAGTCAGACGTGGTCTAAACTCTTACTCTAGAACTTTCTTTAGTGTGTAACAAATCTTATTTAAGTTGTATCTCGTAAGACTTCACACAAATATTTTAAAAAACAAAGAATGACAGGCATACTGATTTCTAGTTCTACCATAAAGTACTACAAAACAAAAAGATTAAAACAATAAAAGTATTTGCTTATATTTTGGGAGCTGTTTGAAATTGATGTCTCTGCAGACTCACCACCTCTCCTGTGAATCAACACAAGTTGCCTTTCCCAAGCGAGTGGCTGCTAGAGTTCCTTCATGCCCTTTGGTTCTCAGATGCTCAATCCCAAATTCCATCTCCATATGGCCTCTTCCTTGTGTCCACTTATCTCTATATTTCTTCTCTCCTTAGAATGATATCAGTCATATCATACTCCAATTTAATGTGATTTCAGTAGTAAACATAAAATCCTGTTTACAAGTAAAGTAGCATCCATAGTCCTGTAGGCTGGGTGAATATTCATGTCTATGCCCCCCAAAATTCCTATGTTGAAATCCCCATATAAATAGTATGAGAAAGTGCAACCATGAGCAAAAATTGGGGGAGTTGAAAGTGTGAACTCTTCATGGATAGGATTAGTGCTCTCCTGAAAGGAATTTCAGTGATTTTGCTAACCTGTCAACTATGTTTGGGTACAATGAGAAAATGGTAGTCTGCTACCTGGAATCGATGTTCCACAGAAACCAGACTGAAGTTGATCATGAACCTTCAGTTTCTGTGGCAGTGAAAATCAAATTCTTGTTGTTTTAAAGTCACTTGGTGTGCAGTACTTTATTATAGATGTCCAAAGGCGTTGTAAGAAAAATGGGTACTTGAGATTAAGTTTATCTATTGGAGAGATTTAAATTTCCAATAACTAAACCCATTAACTGCAATTTGACTCCAGTAAGGTTAAGTCTGAATGTACGTTATACACACTGAGACAATGCTAAATCAAAAACAAAGCCAAAGCTCTTTCTATTCTCCCTATCACCATAAGTTAAGTTTCCTATCTAGGGAAACCTGTGTATCAGTATATTTTAGAGCTTCCTGGGTAACTCTCATATGCAGGCAATGTCAATAGCCCTTCACAAACTAGAGAAATACATGCATAGCAAATGACAAAGAGGGCTGCTAACAATGGCCTAAACTATTGCCCACCATTCTCAGAAATGTAATTCTTAGCATTATTTTAATGCATGCTTCAAGTTATTTTGGTGTCCCCAGTTAAATGTATGTATGTTAATAATCCCAAGAAAACTAACAGGAATTTATTTTACTAAGGGAAGAGATCAGCCTGAGTTGCAACCTATTCACAATAACTGGTGTAGGGTAATGAAGTCCTGGTTTCAGGTGGGAGCAGCCTTTCTCCGGAATCTTTTATTGTTTAGTGTTCTCTCTCCATTTAAACGGAAGACAGGAAGGGGTTTCTTGATATATGCTTGCCCCCTTTTTCAATTTTATATTTTCAAGAAACATTTTTTTTAAGAATACCCATGCTGTGGGCCCCAGAGTGATAGCTGGGAAACCCCCTGAACGTGGACAGAGAAACCAGGATGTATCCCAGGTGCACAAAAGGACTTCGGGAGCACATTCGCCAAGGAGGGATACTCACTACGCCTAGAGACAGGAGGGAGGACCTAAACCCTACCCCAAATGATTTGACAGATTTTTGACGATCCTCCTTGGAGAGTGGGTGGGGAATGGGATGGAAGGGGTGGTGAGAGGGTATGGGAGGGTAGGAGAGTAAAGGAACTGGATCAATATGTAAAATAAGAAAATATAATAATAAATTCGAAGAAAAGAATAATATAAAGCCGAAAAAAAAATACCCATGCTGAAATGAAGCAGGAAGCTGATTAGGATCCTACTGCACTCTGGTTGAGTAGGGACAAGCTTTCAGGAAGGAAGGAACCCACTTGTGTCGACAAATCAAAGAAAGTTCAGAACTTCCTTTTCTGGCTCCTTTTCCCTGGCCTTGAAGATCCACAAACCCACAGTCTCTTCATCAAAGCACTTTTCGTCTCTGCCAATTCTGCTTGGGGAATGATTCAAGTCTCACTCCCAAGGTGTCAACCTTTGTTGTTATCGATGCCTTTGAGCCTGCAATTACTTGATGAAACTAATGGGTAAAAGCACTGAAAGGCCTATGCTTTGTGGTTCCATCCTCATAACCCTTGGAAAGCAAGCCAGACCCAGCACAGCCTGACAAGCTTTCAGCCTATTATTAGTAGGAGTTTACTTAAATTACAGGTTTGTCAGAATGTATAGTTCAGCATTTACACTTACAATGCTTTATTTTTCTTTTAAGACAAATCCCATGAGAAACATTTACAAAATCTCTTTCTTCCTGCAGTCATGTGAGAAAAATGTCAAGTGCCATACACAGGTGACCAGAGAAAGGGGTTGAAAGTGGACTTAGAATATCAGACTGCAATACAAATGTGATTTCACAGCTGGCTGAACTTTACTACTTTGTCAGTGGATATAGCATATGTGTTCATCGTTGGTTTAACATTCCTATTAATTATGCCAAAGCACCAGAGAAGGATTGGTAAAAGTCAAGTCCATGAAATGCCTCCCTTTCTTACCACTTCCTAATTAGCTAAGTGCTTAAGGAAACTTGGAGCTGAAACATTAAATTCGTTTTAATGCATTGCTGAGGATTTCATATCGGATGTCCTTCTTTGAGGCAGAATGGTGTAGTCCTTAGAGATCAGAAAGATATAAAACAGTCAAAGCTGGGTCTTTACAGCACAGGCCATGCAAAATACTACCATAAGTTCAACTGACCATGATTACAGAAATGTCACTGAAACAAATAGAAAACAAGCTTACAAGGAATGGGCACCTAATGTGTAGGGCTCATCTTGTATTTACTCATTTATCCAAGCAGCAATCACTGAGCCAAGCATTATTCTTAGTGAAAACAAGTAGTCAAAAGCCCTGTGATTAAATTGGAAAATAAACACATACTAGTAATCAACAGAGACTCCCACAAGTCTTAGGAAGACTCTCTATACACCTGTCTCAAAATGACCAGAGAATTGGTCAGGAGCAGAAAAGAAAGTTGTAGAAGTCTTTAAAAAGTGTCAGAAACCCACAGAGACAGCTGACCTGAACAAAGGGGAGCTAATGGACCCCCAAACTGATAGCTGGGAAACCAGCATTGGACTAACTCAGCCCCCCTGAACATGGGTCTCAGTTAGAAGGCCTGGGCAGTCTAAGGGAACTCTGACAGTGGTACCAGGATGTATCCCTGGTGGTGCATGAAAGGACTTTGGGAGCACATTCCCATGGAGGGATACTCCCTTAGCCTAGAGGCAGAAGGGAGGGCCTAGTCCCTACTCCAAATGACTTGACAGATTTTGTGGATCCCTTCTGGAAGGGAAGGCATCACCCTCCCTGTGGAGGGGGGGAGCAATGGGATGGGAGGATGGTCAGGGGGCATGAGAGGAGGGGAGGGAAGAGGAGGGAACTGGGATTGATATGTAAAATAAGAAAAAATAACAACAACAACAACAAAAGTGTAACAGTATATTTTTCCAATGTTTTCCTTCTTACTTTCCTTTTTTCTTTTGATTTCTTTTTTTATGTTGTTATAGTTGATATCGTTGGTGGTATTTTTGAGGGAAGATCTTGTGTAGTTCAGGCTGGCTTCTAGCTCACCATGTACTCATGTGGCCAATGCTTCCCTGAAGCATAGATATTCTTGCCTCCACCTCTCAAGAGCTAAGTTTATAGGTTTGCACCACCACTATTAGCTTCCTGGATTTTTAAGAAATGTTTACAAAATAAATCAACCATAAAAAGCCTCCACAAGGAACATGTACAAGAGTATGACATTGTGAGATGGTGACACATACCTTGGTGTGAGATGAAGTATTGCAAGTATTGAAGTATTCGGAGAGAAGCAAGAAACAAAGCAAAAGGGACGGTAAATGTATGTTGAGTTTACTGTCTAGCTCAGTGGATATTTCATCTTCTGAGTCAAATGTCCTAATCAGCTGCTAAGTGCTTTTAATTCATCTGCACAATGTTATTTATTTAAAATATCTAGTTAATAGTTAAATCTCAGTAATTCTCCACACTGAGTGAAGTAGCTCACATGTATAACCCTAGCACTCAGGAAATAGAAGCAGAATTATTGCGATGAGTTCAATTCTTCTCTGGGCAACAAAGCCAAAACTAGGTAAGCCAGGCTTGCATGGCAAGGTCCTGTCTCCAAAAAGAAAAAAAATCAAGAGGAGGTTTGGGCAGGTGGTTCATGGTTTAAGAGTACTTGCTGCTATTGTAAAAGAGTGAAGTTTCATTCCCAACACCTGCATTAGGACTGTAAATTAAGTTCCAGGTAATCTGACTTCTCTGGCTTCCGTGGGTACCTGCACACAAGGGACACAGACAGAGACACAGACACAGACAGACACAGATAGACAGACACAGACAGACAGACACACACAGTCAAAATAATAAAGCAAATATTTTTAAAATCTGAATTGTTTTTAAGCATAAAATTCCAACTACACAAAGCTTATTTTCCTGCACAGTCCTAATCCGCTAGATCTAAGCTGTAGGTTAACTTGTTCACACAGCACATACATTCTACAGCTGAACACAGTGCCTAACAGTCTCTATAGTGTCTAACTGCAGCCCCTTGTCTCATGGCTCAATCTTATCCATACTAATATCACAAATGGGAAAGCATAGGCTGGAAAGGCTTGTGACCCACAGCTTAGTTTGCTTACTCTCTGGACTACCTAACTTTAAAAAGCCAGATGCTCCTGTTCTAGACAGTGAGAATCACTCATGGAAGGAAGAAGTAGAATTTTAAATAATTTTTTTTGGATTTAAAGGCTTAAGAGTATTAAGAACTATTTGACTAAAGAATTCAAGTTAGACTTGCTCTGGCTTAGACTATACCCTGGGATGGTCTTCTAGAATACAAACTCTCATGAGACAAAAGAAAGAAGGCATGACCTATTGATCTTCGTGCGGGGATGGGGTGGGGTGGGGGATGTAGAGGTACTTGTGTGTATACATGCAAAGGTTGGGGGGGGTCAATGTTCACTTGTGTGCGTGTGAGCATGAATGCCAGAAATTCACATCCAGTGTTGTTCATCTTAGTTTTCTGAGACAGTGTTTCTCATGGAATCTGGAACTATCTTAGCTAGAATGGCTTTCTAGAAAGCTCCAGGGATCTGCTTGTCTCCATCTTCCCAGTAGTTGGATTACAGGTGTACACTGCTTCACGGTCAGTGAGGATCTGAACTCAGATCCTCATGCTTAAATAGTAGGCTCTTCCCCCACTGAGCCATCTCCATGACTATGACACTGCTAGATAGCTTTGATAATTATTACTAAACTAGACTAAAGAACATATTTATTTTCAAGCTGAGCATAGACAAGTATGTCCTACACTTTGTCTGGCTAGACAAAAGTCAAATGACAACACTGATCCAAACAATTCCTCAGAAGAAAGAATAATCTATGAGACAAGAGAAAGTAGAAAACACCACACTTTTGTTTTGCTTCCTTTTTTATTATTATTTAATATTTTTTTCTTATTTTACATATTAATCCCAGTTCTCTCTCCCTCCCATCCACCCATGCCCCTCGCTGACCTCCCCCATCCCATTTCCCATCCACTCCCCAGGGAGGGTTAGGCCTTCCATGAAGGATTATCAAAATTTGTCAAGTCATTTGGAATAGGGCTTAGGACCTTGCCCCTACCTTGTGTCTCTAGGTTAAGGGAGTATCCCTCCATGGGGGAATGGGCTCCCAAAGTCTGTTTGCATACTAGGGATACAACCTGGTTCCATTGACTGCCCAGGCCTCCTAACTGAGATCCAAGTTCAGGGGATCAGGTTTGGTCCTTTACTGGTTTCCCAGCTATCAGTCTGGGGTCTATGAGCTCCCTCTTGTTCATGTCAGCTGTTTCTGTGGGTTTCTCCAGACTGTTCTTGACCCCTTTGCTTATCACTTCTCTTTCTCGGTAACTGGATTCAAGGAGCTCGGCTCAGTGTTTAGCTGTGGGTGTCTGCTTATGCTTCAGTTGGCTACTGGATGCAGGGTCTAAGACAGCATATAAGGCAGTTATCAATCTCATTATTAGGGAAGGGCATTTAAGGTAGACTCTCCACTATTGCTTAGATTATTAGTTGTGGTCATCCTTGTAGGTCTCTGAACATTTTCCTAGTGCCAGATTTCTCTTTAAACCTATAATGGCTCCCTCTATTATGGTTCCTCTTTTCTTGTTCTTTTCTATTTTTCCCCTGACTCAATTTTCCTGCCCCCTCATGATCTCCTCTCCCCTCCTCTTATCCCCTTCTCTTTCTCCTAACTCCCTCTCCCCTCCCGCCCTGCTCCCAATTTGCTCAGGAGATCTTGTCCCTTTCCCCTTCTCTGGGGAACCATGTATGCCTCTCTTAGGGTCTTCTTTGTTTCCTAGCTTCTCTGGCAGTGTGGATTGTAGGCTAAAAGCGCCACACTTTTTATGAAAGAGATAGCCTCTGACTCCGATTACCATGTGGAATAGGACAGAGAATTATTTTTGGACACAGTCCAAAATAATTTGAGACAATCCATGTGTGATAATTTCTTTTCTCTCCACCAAAGAATCTGAAAAAGAAAACTCTATTTCTAGTGGTGAAAAAAGCTTGAGAGGGAGAAGATTGTTAACAGCCATATCTTTGAGTACACAAAAACTGTTATCAATGACACTTTAGGGCTGAGGGTAGCATGGTTCAGCACAGAAAACATTTACATGTGAGCCTGAAGGCCTGTGAATGCATGTAGAAGTGGAAAAAGAAAAAACTCACTTCACGATGTTGTCCTCTGACCTCTACACACACTTAATGTCATACAGACATTCCTATTCTAACATGATAATACTCACATTCATGGTGACATGAACATGTACCCACAAACACACATTTAAACATTTTTTTTAAATTTAAAGTAAAAGAGACATGGAACTTCATTTCATCATAGTTTATATTTAACAAATGCTGCAAACAGAAGAATGGATGACTGGCCATGATCACACTACCCTCATGTATCTTTATCCTCCAGCTTGATTTATGTGTCCATGTTCAAAGGGAAGAGTAATACTCCTTACCAAAGTTAGAATAGATAGAAACATCAAGGAAATAGACTGTCCCATCATCACACACTTATAGGAACACAGCAATTAAACAGTAGGTTGCACATGTACCCTGAAAGAGGGGAAGGGTTCAATCAAGTCAAGTTAGAATTGGCACAGTACCCTAAAGTAGGCATCCAGACAATTCAAGGCAGAGCTGTTTCCAAGACAGCTTGGACAAGATCACAACACGGCACTAAATCTCTAGGTTCACATTCTAGTAAGGAGAGTGCTCAACTATGAGAAAAAAAATAAATAAAACTTAGAAAGAGATGGGTTTAGCTGCCTCCTGTTAAGGGAATTCCAGACTGAGCTGTCCAGAGCTGACATGTGCCGCAACAATGCTGTCAGAGATGCTGTATCTGCCCTCCTCACTTAGCTGTGGCTTTTTATCAAACCCATCATTCCTGGCTGTCAGAAAGAGGTGACAGACACTTCATCTCAGGCTTCAAGGTCATATTCAAGGCAGGATATTCATCTATAAAGAGGAAAAGAGTAAAACAGTTTCTTTAAGGTATGAAGAGACAAGAAGAAGCCAACAAGACTGACTCTCAATCACCCACATTTTCTGAGCATGCAGGCCCTTCCAGCCATGCATTCTCAATGATTCCAAGTGTCTTAAGTATCATTGGTCTTCATTTTTAACCATTCAAGTTCTCTTCTGCTACTTGAAGCTAAGGATCTAACGCATTGACTAGGTTAGAGCCACCTGTGAAATCAGACTGATGCCTCACTGTCTTTCTCCTGGAGTTCCTCCTCTTAAAAGAAAGTGTTATTATGGCTAATAGCTTATACAATAATAATAACAGCCACAACTTGTTATCAGTGACTTTATATCTTTTCCTCTGATGCTCACCTGTCCCTGAGAAGTAAATATCCTTATGCATAGGACCTCGATGCTGTCTGTGAAATTCCTCTATTCTGAGACTGAGAAGCTTAAAAGGATTCAGAGTTCTATAGGTTTGACTCCAGAGCTAAGTCTCCCAGCTAAGTAGCCATCTGTATCAAATACATGCTGGGACAGGGGTGGTAGTCCCTATTTATAATCCCAGCACTCAGGAATCCAAGGCAGGACTCAGAGTTCTAGGCCTGCCTGGGCTACATAGTGAGACCTAGTCTTAATTAAATAATCTTAGGTATTGCTAAAAGCAGATTTCTAAGTACTTTTTCAGGCAGGCTGAATGAGACTCTCTGGTACTGAGATAAGAGGCTAGAGTCAGGAACCTTCAGTTCAAATACTTGCATATGAAAGTTTAGGAATCACAACATTTCCTCTTCAAGCTGTCCCAAATCAATGCCTGCTGGAAGGCTTGGCTAGAACCAAATAAAAATGAAACCCAGGAGGTCTGAAATCTCCCTGATGAACACCAGCTAGGCCTTTTGTCTGCTTTATGACCCATCATGTCTTTCTGAAGCACCAGGGGGCCGTGTTCTTGCAAAGTAAGTTTCATGAAGACAGCACTCCTGTATACCATGTCTGAGGCAGCCTAGCTTTATGGAGGGGTGGGTACCCTCTTAATAAGATTTTCCTGTCACAAAGACATGGGAATTCCCTTTATTCCATTTGCAGTCAGTAAAATAATACACCTATGGTAACCCTGATGGCCAAGTAAATTAAGGACAAACTACATGTGACACATGACATTGTTTTAGATCTAGGTACTATTTGTATTGATAACACATGAAGTTGGCTGGCACTAGGAGATGGCTCAGTCAATAAAGCACCTATTGTGCATAAATGAGGACCTAGTTTGAATCCACAGCACCACATAAAAATATGGGCATGGCAACACATGTCTGTAATGTCAAGACAGGCATACTCCTAGAGCTCTTTGGCCAATAAGTCTAGCCAAATTCCAAATCTCTAGGTTTATTGAGAGTCTCAAGGAAATAATAATAGTAAGGTAGAGGGGCTAAAGGGATGGCTAAAGGGTTTGCCGCATAAGCCAGAGGACCCTTCAAAATTGAGGAATGGTGTTCACATCCCCAGAACTCACCTATGCTAGATGGGCATGGTAGCCCACCTATAAACTCACCCTTGTAAGCAAGAAACAGAGTATCTCTAGAATAAGTCATCAGACATTACTAGCCACATGAGGAAGTTCTAGGGTTGATTTAGAGACCCTGACTAGATGAACTGTGGTGGAAGTTCAATCAAGGATGAATCACAACATCAAATTCAGAAATCTACATGAATGTGCATAAGCATCCCCATGCATACACCCACACACACATCCAAATGTACATTTAAAAAAATAGAAGAGAAACAAATCAGGTGGGAAGCAACTGAGGAAGACATCTGACATCAACCTCCAGCTACCACCATACACAAATGTACAACAACAATGTGCAATGGATTATGTTGGAGTGTGCCACGCCTAACCCCTGCCAGCAAGGAGTTCTGATCTGAATAGTCCCCGTACGGGCCACCATTTGTACCACCTACCCCTGCCAGCAAGGAAGACGCTACTCCGGGAGAATCTTCTTCATGCAGTTTTAATCAGGATCCTTGAACATGCTCTCCTGACCCATGGGACCCCAGGGAAATGCCTGCACAGGCTTAAAATCCCCTTGCGCTAACCAAACCCAGTGAGCTACTTGGACCCTGCAGATAGGCTACTCTAACGCGGAAGCAGACAGGCTGAACAGACTTAACCAAATAAGGGCTTGTTTATGCCAGAGAGCTCTCACCCTCAGGGAGGTGGAAGGCGGAAGCCAGCGCCCTCTTTAAGGCATGGCACTTCGAGGCTCTCTACATTGGAGGCTCTGCATGCTATCTATACACAGTGCTGAGATTCTTTTCTGTCCGCAGTCTCTTCCAGCAACATTCAGCTATTATATTTATTCAATAATAAAACTGGTTGTTTCTCTTCACTGTGGAAAGCAATTTAAAGTTGAGGGACTCTGGCTTCATTTCTATTTCCCCAACAACAGCAACATTTGTACTTTGAAGGTTTTCTTCTTTTTTCTTTTCTTTTTGTAATGTTTTTAAACTCCCCCTACAGTTGGACTGATAGAAAAGATCACCAGGAAAACGGGATTTCCTCTGGACATATCAGGTATAGTAAAACTGCATACTATACAAGAGAAACACGTGCTATAAGTCTCATTTCACTTCTGCACACCCACTTATCTCTCATGGGTAAATCCCAAGAACTTCCTGAAGTCCCTTCTACACAGTCAGTGGTTGTGAATGTGGTTATTCATGAAAAGGACAAGTTAAAAGGATTATGGAAGCCACACTTGTAAAAGCTTATTTCAGGAAGTAGCATACAAAAGTAATAAAAACCAGACTCTACAAAGGTTAAAATTGACATCTTTCACACAGATATCTTTCACTGAAATGTCCTTCCCCCAACTTCATCTAATACTTTCCACAGATCTCAGCCCCAGCACTGAGAACAGTACAGTGGCTAGGGATACGGATCAGTAGGTAAGGGTGCTTTCCATGCAGGCTAGCTAACCTGAGTCCAAATCCTCACCACTTAGGTAAAAGCCAGTCATCGGAGGCCTCATCGGAGGTTAGAGGCAGGTAGGTTGGTAGATTCTGAGAGTTTACAGGGTGGCCAGCCTAGTAAAACAATGAGCTAAGAATTATGAAACTGTGAAAGACTCTGTCTCAAAAAATAAGAGTGCAGTACACATAGATACCCAATGTTCTCCTCAGGCCTAGATGTATACATCACACGCATGCCACACACAAAAACAATTATTTCAAAAATAACAAAAAGAGAGAAAACAAAGTATCTCTCTTCTTGGGATATCAGCAATGGGGCCAATTGTGACATTTGGAGCCTAACTGGAAACTTTTATTAAAAACTAATACACGTTTTTATCACCAAAGAGAGAATAATAAAAGAACAGCTTGCTACATAAAACCCTTTTGGTTGCACCTAAGGTGGCTTGCTTCAAAAGGGATCAAGCAGTTCCAATATAAAAGAGGGCAAGATTATTGACCCCTCTCTGACCCTGACATTGAGTCATGGCCCACTAAGGGAACATAAGATGCAATCTACAATAAGCTTCACAACTGCCTAACTACAGCCCAGTATGCAGACTACAGAAGCTTAGGTCTTCCCTTTCTGTGATCCCAGAATGCAGTGAGGCTAGCACCAGAATTCTGGCCAGCTTGCTGTAAGGGCTGATCTTGGGAAACCAGCCATGCAGGTGCCAAACAAAGTTCACTGGACCCAAGACACAGATGGAGAAAGACATGCAGGAGGACAGGTAAAACTGTAGCAGAATGTAGATTAGTAGAACTGCGCTGATTTAAGGTATAGATCTAGTGGGACAAGCCTAAGCTATAGGCTGATCTGTTATAAT
Source organism: Cricetiscus sungorus (assembly GCA_030556225.1). Classification (NCBI taxonomy): domain Eukaryota; kingdom Metazoa; phylum Chordata; class Mammalia; order Rodentia; family Cricetidae; genus Cricetiscus; species Cricetiscus sungorus. The sequence continues at coordinate 40,702,862 of JANBXA010000600.1, forward strand.
TAATAAGTCCCTGTGTCATAATTTGTAAGCTGGCAGCCCCAAGAAAAATCCATCTACAAATTACATATATATATATTATGTACAAATATATGTTTTACAATTTAAAAATATTAATTGTATATATTTATAACATGCAAAACATTTTATTATGTATTCCAGAATCACTAACTGAAGCTATTATAATAAGGTTTACATAATGTTTTGTGACAACACTAAAATCTTTTCTTAGCAAATTTTAAGTAAATAGTGTTATAGTCACTGTGATGTATAGAACTCAAATTTCTCAACACAGTTATCTTCATTTGTGTGCTTAGTGCCAATTCCAATCTGATGATCCATTTTCTAACAGTTAGAAATGTAATACATAAAACCATAAATGTTTGGTTGGTAATTTGCTGGGTGGGTGGGTGGTTGGATGGATGGTTGTTTGGTTGAGTTCCAGTGTCATCTAAAATTCCCACGGATAGTAAATACAGAGCTTCTCCATAAAGTCTGCATAGACATTCACTTTTTTCTTCAATATTCTGATGTATTGTTTATTTATTATAACAAAATGACAACTGTTCCTATAACCATTTCATCAACATTTGAAAGCAGAGGAGAAAGACAAAGGCTAGCCAGCCATGTCTTTCTCCCTAATCATCCAAACAAATTTTTTTTCAAATTTCATGTAGCAAACTATGATAATGCCTCAGTGTTTCAAGTAATAATCAATAGCCTCCATCTTGATGGAAGATGGGTAAAAAGAAAATGCAGATGGAAAGAACAGCTTCAAGCCCTCCAGCAGCTAAATCTGTCACCTACTTATCCAGAAGTATCTTCAAAATGACAAAATGCAATACTTGCTCATGTTTCCAAGTCCTAGCACATGGTCTCTACTTCTGTCTTCAATAAGAACTTGTTGCTTCAGTGATACTGTTTTCTATTGTTGTGAAGAGATACCATGACAAAGGCAACTCTTTAAAAAGTAAGCATTTAATTAGAAGCTTGCTGACAGCATCTGTACAGCCATCATGATTGCTGTGGTTTGAATGAGAATGGCCCCCATAGGCTTATATATTTGAATGCTTTGTTACAGTGAGTGGAAATATTTGAGCATGGTTAGAAGGATTAGGATATGTGGCCAAGTTTTAATATATGTAGCCTTGTTGGAGAAAGTGTGGCACTGGAGGATGGCCTTTGAGTTTCAAAGGACCATATGAAGCCTAATCTCTCTCCTTCTCTGATGTCTAAATATTAGAATGTAAACTTTTAGCTCCTGCTCTACCACCAATGTCTGTCTTATTCCCACCATTATAGTCATATCTTTTAAAGCTGTCAGCAAGCTTCTAATTAAATGCTTGCTTCTTTAAGAGTTTCCTTGGTCATGGTATCTCTTCACAACAATAGAAAAGTTTTTAAGATAGACTTTGGGTCTAGGAGTGGAGTATTGCTGTGACAGGCATGATTGTGCCGTGTTTGGAGGACTGTGGGAGCCTCTGCTACTTTGAACTAGAAAATCAGCTGAATGCTATAAGTGGGACCCAGTGGACCACCATAGTAGGAACTTGGGAAACAGTAGTACTGATATCAGCATAAATCATGCATATCTAGCTTGAGGTTTCAGAGAGGAATAACAGCAACTGGCCTAGAGATCATTCTTGTGATATTTGTTAAAGAAGGTGGCAGATTTCTGCCCTTGTCCTAAAAATCTACCGGAGGTTAAATTGAAGAGTTTTGAACTAATGTTGTTGGCAGAGGAAATTTCAAGGTGGCCTATTATTGAACACACCATGTAATAATTAATGGTCATTCTTACATATATAGATTTACAATGAAAATGAAGAAGAGGGGCAAAGATAAATATAAAATGTACAGTTTGAAGTGAAAAAGAGCACCTAAAACAATAGTGTTGGTACCAAGTCCTTTGCTCAAAGCAATAAGATGGTTTTTGTTTTGTGCTGTTTTTTGTTTGTTTGGTTGGTTGGTTTTGTTTTGTTTTGTTTTCTCCCATTAAAAATGGATAGTATAGCCCTACAAGTGGAATGGGGTGGGGGGATGGGAGGGGAGGGTGGCCAGGGTGCATGTAACAGGGGAAAGAGGGTAAGAGGGAGGGTGGAAGGGAGGGAGGGAGAAAGGGAGGAAGGGAGAGGAAACTGGGATTCACATGTAAAATTTTTATAAACAATAATAAAAAAGTAAAAAAAAAAAATGGAATAAAGGGAGGGGTGCCCTAAGCACCAAATCTTCCTAGCTAAATTTTCCACTTGTGAGAATAAATTAAAGGAGATCTTAAGTAATGGAGGAAATCATTTAAAAAAAAAAAAAGGGGGGAGCCTTATGCAAAAATAATTAAGGGGACAGTTTCCATCCCCAGAAAGTGCTTTGCAGCTTTGACGAGGTAGTCCTAGATCTAGGTTCAGGAAGGATATAGGAAAGGGGTTGGTTGTAGAATCTTCCTCTACAGTAAAGAAAAGCCAGATGTCAATAAGTTGGCTCCCCTGTCCCTGAATGGTGACCTTGTGTGGCCATTGAGTCTAACTGTGAAGGTGAAGACTGGTTGTGTTGGAGACCAGCACAAGATATTGGAGATGTCAGAGCCATGGGATAATCATGAAGGAAAACTGTAGACCAGATATGGAACTAGCCCAAGACAGAAAACTGTTACAGAAAAAAAAAAGCTGGAAAATGAGAGTCACCTAAATAAATTCTGTAACATCAGGCATGGAGTTGTGAAACTAACACTTTGCCCTACTGTATTGTGAAACTTGTACTTTGCCCTGATGTATTTATGTTTTGTTTTTGGCCAATATTTCCTTATTATGCCTCCTTTCATCTCTTTCAGAATGGGAACACATATTCTTTGTCATTATATGTTGAAAATATGTGATTTGATTTTTCTTTTCATTTTTATTTTTATTTTATTTTACAGGAGGTCATAGTTAAGAGATTTCCTTGAGTATCAGAAATCCTTGACTTTTAGTGTTGACATTTTGATAGAATATGGGAACTTCTAAAATTAGACAAAAATTTTTTTGAATTATGATATGAATACAGGCTTATGGGCACCAGGAACTAGAAAATGATAACTTGAATGAGAATGGCTTCCTGGCTTCCATAAGCTCATATATTTGAATCCAACAGGGACAAAAACTATTTGAGAAGGGTTAGAAGGTGTGGTTCTGAAATCCTTTGGTGTGGTCTTGTTAGAAGCTATATGACCGAAGGTAGGTTTTAAGGTTTTAAATATTCATGACAGGGCCAGTTTCTCTCCTCTCCTCTCCCCTCCCCTCCTCTCCCCTCCTGTCCCCTCCTTTAGGCTCCTCTCCTCACCCAGCCTCTCCCCTCATCTCTGTCTCTCTGTCTCTGTCTCTCTATCTCTCTTTCTCTCTCTCTGTAGATCAGGATGCAAGGGTCTCAGATACTCTTCAAGAACCATGCCTGTCTGTTTCTCACCATCATGATCATGGACTAACCTCCTAAAACTGTCACCAAGTCCTAATTAAATGCTTTCTTTCATGATAATTGCCTTCTTTATAGTGTCTCTTCCCAGCAATAATAGTAACTAAGATAATCAACATTACAGAATAAATCCCTCCTCACATTTGGGCTCTGGTGCTTTTAACACTTTTGAAAGTGACTCATAGTCCTCATCACTACTTCCTCCTGTCTATCACACTATCTGGCATGGGCAAAGCAAAAATTCAAACTCAGGTCTTTATTGTCCTCAAGATCATGCTCAGTTTACTGGGAATGAAGTCTTTTTCATCCATAGAAACACCTGCAGATTGACCCTCAAGATACAGTAGATTGTCACTGATCCATCACACATCTTTCACATCTCTCCTTTGTGTAGTGGCATCTTGCCTTCTCAGTGAACATACGATCCATGATCTGAGAGAGAGAGAGAGAGAGAGAGAGAGAGAGAGAGAGAGAGAGAGAGAGAGAGAGAGAGAGAGAGAGCCTGCCCCACACTTCTCCACCTTCTGGTCACACATGCACATGAAGCCACACCCAAAGGGGTGTGGCCACTAACACAGATTCACTGGTACAGGTGAGATGCCACTACACCTTTGGTTCTAAATCATGATCCAGAAACAGAGTGACCAGAGCAGGATATGATGACAACAAACTATAAAAAAAAAAAACTGACAATGGGTGAGAAATGAAACTAAAAATTAACATTAAAAGCTAAGCATCACTAAAGGAAATAAGTCAGTATTCTCTTATCTCTATAAATGTAGTTCAAGCATTAACCAGTTTTTCCTTTTATTTTCCTACACACAGTTACATTTTACAGCCTACAGACAAAAGCTCATGTTCTGTGATCTGTTTTTAAAAATTGAGCTCCAAACATATTGCAATGTCTCAAAGGTAATTGTTCATTCAGATGCACTGTTCACCTAACAGACAGCCCTTTCAAGCAGCCTTGGCCCCTCAGAGATGGCTGGGGGAAAATGTGATGCTCATCCTGCATGGTGTTGTTAGGAAGAAAAGAATTTCTTACCATCTGGCAGCAAGATGCCATTCTTTCACATGTTCCCTCTGGATTCAAATGAAGAACAAACCATCCATTCCACTGCCCTGGCCACCACAATGACAGAAATAATTACCTCCACCTGGGACTAGAGTCTAATGTTAGCATTTTAATTTGATCACTATAGGACATTTTCTCTCCTTTGATTTTTTTCCTTCTGTATTTTCTCCACTTAAGACTCATAGCTCATACTTAGTAAATGGGTCAATCACTTTTCTGTTTCAGCATATTTGTACAGGAGAGAAATCTTAGCTGCCAAGAACCAGACAATGAACTCTAAATCAGTTCCTTGAGCCTCAGCAAGTCTCCAGTGGCAAAAGCCTACTGTGTGCAATTGCATAACACCTGAGAATATTGTCAACCTTGACCTCTTCCAGATTTATAGTGCACAAATTTGTGAATTAGAAATATTTTTAAAGCTTCATGAAATTACAGCATCATGAACATCCTAACAGTATTGTATCATTATATATCCTTTATAAGTTGGATTTTTGACTTTTCATCTGCACCATTTTGTTGCCTGCTGTCTTCAGTTAATTTTTAAATTGCTAAATATTGGGCATGCATATTTACTACAAATTTAAAATTGCTTCCATAATATTGAACCTTGCAGGAGTGTTCTATTGAAGTTTCTGTTATAGTGTCTCTGAATGTTATACTGATTTTTGTTTCTTTTGATTTAGTTAAGTGGGATACACTTTCTGTATTTGAAATTCTGGGGAAAGACTCTGAGTATTTTTGTAGTTCTCATTATCTCTTGTCCTATTTGCCTTTTTCAATAAAGACCTATCAGTTCCTTATTAGTGAAGAAATACACAAAAATTATTTTAGTCTCTTCAAGGTAGGAAATAAAGTATGAAATTTCATTTCCAATCTTTTTGAGTTTGTTTTCATATAATAATATGGAAGCTTCAAACGTGAAGTATAGACATGTTTGCTTGGCCATTCAATGTACTGTTCAAAAAATTAAAAGCTGCTATAATTATTAAAATCAAATAATGATTGCTCATTTCATAAGATTGATTTTGCTATGACATCCAGTTTAATTGTTTCAAATATATTTAACTTGTTGCTCATTTTAATAAAGAGATTAAAACAGAAGTTTTAAGTGCATATAGTTGAATTAAAAACCATACACTTAGCTGGGCATGGGGCACAAACTCCTAATTCTAGCACTCTAAAGGCAGAGGCAGGAAGATCTCTGAGTTCAAGGCCAGTCTGGTCAACAAAGCAAGTTTCAGGACAACCAAAAGTGTTGCACAGAGAAACTGTCCTCCCCCCCCCCAAAAAAAGAAAGAAAAATAAAAAAAGAAACAAAAAAAGAAAAGAAAAATGCTCCTATCCATTAAGTCTTTCAGAGCAGATAACAATCCTGGCTTCAGAAAATTTATGTCACATCTTTGAGGGGACAAAATGAGTATGAAATACTTATCTTGAGAGTTCCTGCTGAAAATAACAGTAATAATACAGGTCTCAAACTGGTTCTCAAAGTACAGTGGGGAGTTTCTCAGAATTTTTAGTTTACTATACAAAACAAGTCCTTTGTTTCAGTCATCAGTATCTTCAAAGATTTTCAACAATAAGCAAATTTTTTCCAAGAGATGGGATCTTGAATTTTTGTAAAAGTTTCTTTGTTTCTGTTATTTTTGTTATAGGGTGCTAATACTAAAAGACACTATGAAGAAACTTCCACCATATGGAGATGGAGGCAGGTTGTTCAGGAGTTCACAGGCAGCCTTGGCTACATAGCAAGTTCAGCTTGGGTGACATTATACCTTTTCTAAAATAAAAAAGGAAGAAATCATATAATTTATGATATTTAAGCAAATATAAGCCAAGATCACTTTCAACTAACTCTAATAGCTTTCTAACAAAAAATCTTTGATACGAAAATAATGTGGTTAATATTTAAATAAATATAAGTCAATATAACTTCTAACTAACTCTAACAAGTTTTTAACAACAATAACAACAAAAAAGCTTTGATATGAAAATAATGCTATATTTTTTCTACATTATGATTTGTAGGTGGACATTTTTTGGGGGGACTACCAGCTCACAAAAAATGACATGGAAAGTTATTATTAACTATGAAAGCTCAGACTTATCTTAGGTGTGTTCCTATCTGGTTTTTATAACTTAAATGAACTCATAATTTTTAATTTAAATTAAAAACAATGTTATTTTACATATCCCAGTTCCCTCTCCCTCACATCCTCTCATGACCCCCAGCAGCACCCCCATCCCACTCCTATCCACTCCCCAGGGTGGATGAGGCCTCCCATGCAGGATCATCAAAGATTGTCGCATCACTTGAGGCAGGGCCTTGGCACTACCCCGTGTATCTAGGCTGAGAGTATCCCTCCATAGGGAATGAGCTCCTAAAGTTAAATACTGATTCCATTGCCAGAGGTCCCATAGACTGCCCTGGTATCCCAACTGACAACCTCATTCAGGGGTCCTGGTTTGCACCTGTGCTGGTCCCCCAGCTGTCAGACTGATGTCTGTGCACTCAAATTTGCTCAGGTCAGCTATTTTTGTGGGTTTCCCCAACATGGTCTTGACCTCTTTGCTCATCACTCCTCCCTTTCTACAATTGGATTCCAGGAGTTCAGCTCAGTATAAACTCGTGTTTTTAATGTACTTTATTTCACATGTTCATTACCTCATCTCTATTATGCCTATCCTGGTTATTCTAGGTCTGGTTAAAGACTCTCCCTTTCTTCTTCCCAGAACTGTATCTGTCCAGAAGTTCTTCCTATACTTTCTCACTAGCTGTTGACCATTTATTTAGATTTTTCTAAACAAATCACAGTGACACATCTTCACACAGTATAAAGGAATATTCCATACTACTTATCCCCTTTGTCTAAATAAAAAGAAATGTTTTAACTCTAATAGTAATGCTATATATAATAAGAATCATCATGTAACAATTGTATTTACAATGTATAGTCCACTTGCATTTGCCAAATTTAAATAACTACTCTATTAGCTATCCTAACTTTTTCTAAAGTTTTATATCTAAATCATGTTTATCATAACTTGTAGTACCATTATAAAAAATATCTTTTTAGACCTTAAAACATCTTTTTAGATAAACAATTTAAGCTTTTATGTTTCTCAACATTACAACTTTATACCTCTTATATAAATTTCTTTTGAATTTGGTAACAAGGAAAACTGTAAAACTATAACTATCAAGTCTTCAGTCCTTATCAGAGACCCAAGAAGGATAAAATACTACTTGAGTAAACTGGAAGTACAGAATAAAACAACTTCCAAAACTATAGAAATGCCTGGGCAGTCACCCCTAGGTTCCTCTATAATGATGAGGCATCCATCTTTGACTAACAGGCCTAGAATATCTCACAGATCTTTTTGTGAAGGTGGTAACATTAAGCATACAGAATTAGGTTACACATTTTCCTTCTACAGAATATTCAGGGTTTTCCCATTTTTTTATTAGTTTTTGGGAAAATATCACACAATTAGTTTTGGTCATATTAATTTCCACCTCAACTCATCCAACATTATCTATCTTTCTGTCTATCTGTCTGTCTGTCTTTCTGTCTGTCTATCTATCTCTATCTCTCTCTGTGTGTATGCCCTCCCCTCTCTTTCTCCTCCATCAAGTCCAGTTTATATTGCCTGTAGACTTTTCAATGCATGATCTTTTTTGGAGCATTGTGGACTCGCTAAATTCTACACTGTTTAAGAAAACTAATTCTCTATTTCCCAGCAGCTTTACTGACAGTACCTTCTAAGACAGGGTCAGGACTTCACTCCTACCTTACTTTTCTATGATAGGGTGTTGTCTGCCTTGCCCTTGCATTCTGTACATGCTGTCCCAGTCACTATAAGTTTATATGTGCACCTTCCCTGTGGTGTCTGTAAAACCCTGTTTCCTTCCACTCATCAATTTGGAGAACGATCTTTTTTATTGTTCTCTAATAATGTCTGAAATCAGCCAAATGTATAGAAACAATAAAGTTTTTGGTAAAAATTAATAAGATCAAAGAAGGATTCTGTTTATATTTCTTCTGTTAAAATAATTTAATTAATGACAGTGTCTGTATGTATTTTGGGGATTGAGAAAGATAAGACTTTCAGAATTGGATACCTGCTCTGGATCTGTTCTTTCTGATACATGGAGAAGTGTGCAACAGAAGCTGGTCCTCACTGTTCCATGTTAATGTAGTAACATGACAACACAAATTACAAGAATAGTTTTGGCCACATTGGCATACACAGGCTATTTGTATTGATCCTTAAGCTTAAAGAGTCCATGACCTCATGAAAAGAATGCTTTTTAATAATTCACCCCATTAAGGACCCATTAAAATGTCAGACCTGTCATAAACTTTGTAAATTCTTAGTTACCTCTAATGTTTTCAAAATAATAGTGAATTATTAATGAACCCTTGGCTCTAGCTGCTCCATTCAACAAAGCCAATGTAGCATATTGTGCTGTCCACACTGTAGAACAAGTTTCTTCTCTTTCTTGGCCTACCCAAATGATGTTTTGGAATGTTCTGTTGTCCCAACCCACGATTAACAATAATCTGACTTTGTTGATGTTGTTTCAAATCTGAGGGTTGAATTTATGACTTCGTGTGTGGTAGGTAAGCTCTCTCTATCAGGGAGCTATACCTCAAGCCTATCTGACATTTTTAAAGAAGAAACTACCAGAGTGATATTGCTGTAACCTTATCTGATTATTACTGTAACTTACCTGGGTAAGTCACAAAACAGCAAACAAAAGTAAAAAATTGGGTATAAGAAACCCAATGTCTGCAAAAATATTTGCTTCTTTAGATATATAAGGCTTTTGCAAACAGGACTTAAACTCTAGTAGAATTTAAACACATAAATTTAATTTCACACACCTTTTCAATAGAGAATAGCCTAAATAATAGCATTTGATTATCAATTGAGTCACTTTAAAAGATTAAAATGTTCTCCAAAGTGTGAGAATTCTAACTAAAAGTAGAGCTGCCAAATAAGATATAATCTTTCCAATTAAATTTTAATTACATTCCTAATAATTTATATGACTCAGCTAACATTAAAAATGATGATGGTGATGCTCAAGGGTTCCAAATTCTACCTACACTAAGGAATACCTGTGGCTGCCAGGGCTGGGACTTCAAAATAAGTAATTGGGTCTCTAGAGTAGGACCCAGACATTCATTTAAGCCCCAGGATGTTGTAACAAACATGTGGCTTTCAATATCACTATACTTGAGGGGAGCAATAATCCCAACATAAAAATCTCAGATGTACCTGATGGCTGACCAAAGGTGTTTCAGGACCCAGTGGCCAGGAAATACGAGTAATAAGAGTATATTCAATTGAATATTAAATAAGAGTATATTCAATAAGTTAATGTAACCTAACATTTGAAAAGGAAGTAGTTGAAACTATATTGTAAACTACAAAACCAAAAATATTTCCCGAGTACCCTAGACCTGGAAATCTAAAGAGACCAAGAAGCATGGGGCCTAGAATTGGGTTAAGACCCGACTGGGTCAGAAACCCTTGGAATGTACAAATGGGCCAGAGTCCAGTGTGTCCTGGCCAAAGGAGAAATAGCCACAGTTCAGAAAGCAGTTCTAGGCAGATGCACCAGCCAAGCACGAGTAGGTACACACCTGGTTATGTAGTCCTGCCAACTACAGGTCCTGGGGGGGGAGGAAGTATTCATCCAGAACCTGGCTAGGCTGGGGTTGATAGGTGGCAAAGATGTTTTGATCAGACTCAGGGAGAAGGTACAGAGAGAAGTTGCATCATCTATCTAATGTGGAGACAGCTGCCTGCACCTGAAAGGAGTCTGACACTGAGGAGTGTGGGTTTCTGCCCTATGCTCTTTAAGGCAGCTGTGTGAGCCTCACTGCCACAGAGTTCTTTCCTGAAAACTGGGCAACACAAGCTTTTTTGGAAAGCTATATGGGATGCACTTTAGATCATAAAATGATATGAGTGTGGAATGCCTTTTACAGATGATTTAATTTGGGTCCCATCATTTTTCTGTATCACCAATAATAGGTGCACATATTTTGGTCACAGACTACCCTTAACACTGGGGAACTGTCATTTTTTGATATTCCAAACACTATAGCTTTTAATTTTCTCTCCCACATAAATGAGTTGTGCTTGTATTAACTACTGTGTGACCTTGAACAAGATATTTAATTTCTAAAAGCCTCAGTGTCCCCATCCTATAAAATTATAGTGTTAGTGGTATCCAACACAATAGATAGTCATAAGATCAATTCAGATTCAGAGGTAAACACCTTCAGCCAAGTTCCTGCCACACTACAAATTCTCAGAAAGTATTGACTATTATTAGAAACATCGTTGCTCAGTTCAGTTATTGGTTCAGCATGTTTTTGGATTCAGACTTAAATGTTCCATGAAAAGCCTAATTCAAATATGCAAAGATGGGCTTGACTTGAACACTACAGCTTAAGAAGAAAAGCCAGGCATTTGAAGCTACTCATTGCCTCTAGAGCTACAAAGTCGTAAAAATCATACTACACTCACCAACTAACTACACAGCAATAAAACTCATCTCACTTTTGCTCAGTGCCTATTTTAGCTCTATATTTTACTGATATTTCCATTTTCCTAATAAAATAACATTATGCTTTTATGATCTTCTCTATGAAAAGAGCCAAAAACTATCCTTCCCAATTCCCTAGAGGCATAAATGTAAACCTAAAGCAGTATGACACTGGATTTAAAGTCAGCACACTGTTGTGTTGTATAATTCACCATTATTAGAAATGATTTCTCAGCAATATATTAACCCACTCATATGCCATGATTCTTTTCATTATTAACTTCAAGCTTTTCTTTGAAGCCCAGCAGGCTTTCAAATGGAGCCTGACTGATCTTAGCCATACAAACTCACATTGCAACATCTTTGCTTAACCCCGCAGGCTCTCTCATAAAAAGTGCTGGGTCCAGATCATCCATGGGGTTTCTGGTTTTCATCACATAAAGAAGGTTGCAAGCTCCATAGCCACAGGACTCCGCATTAATCTATAGCAATAATTCATTCTAACTGTCCTGAGCATTGCCAGGTTTGTTTCTCAGATTATTCTAGAGGTTTTCAAAATTATCCATTTAGGCCTAGTAAATAAAATTCACAAGAGACATAGATCTCCACTAGATTAGTAAGCCAGACATTATCTCTTCTTTCTATGCATTAAACTGTCAATACAGTCTTTATGTGCATATCAACTCATTCACATATGTAGTTACATATGCACGTATTTACCATGTTGCCAAATGGCTCAGCTCTCTGGAGTCTGCCTCTCCTTTAACAAGCATGCTACTAAGAAGGAAGCAACATATGATGTCTGAGAATTGTCACTAGACTGTCAGCTCACACACAAGGCGGGTCTTCAACTTTTCTAGAACATAAACAACTTTAGGAAACATGAACATCAGACAAAGCCATTCTGTAGCTGTTATGGATCAGGATAAAAAGCTGACTCTGTGTTTGACCAGAAACAAAAGATGAACTTGTCTAACACATACTACAAAACATGCCCCCTCATGACCATTATGAGTAAGTGCTGCTTTGTTACCAAGAACAAATTCAATGTTGCTCTGGTTACCCTTGCTACAACAGATAGGATGGCAACTTCTTGACAACACTCAACAAGTACAAAAATTTAACTTCTCCAAGCTTCCCTCAAATTGACATAATACGGGCTTCAGTCCTTTAAGTCCTTCCAAACACCCTCCAACAGAGATGTCCAAAGTTCACAGTGTGCACTCTCCCTCCCTGTACCTTATCCTGTTCAACCAGAGAACTTTGATGACATAAAATATCAGTGTTTATTTATCAGGCATAAACAGGACATCTATATTTCCCACAACTCTAAGACTCATGGACCTTCAAAGAAGAGGGAGTGTGAGATTTTAAGAGCTCTGAGCGGACCAGAACAAAAATAGTTCTCAATGTGACAGGACTGATGCACTTGTAAACTCAAAGCAGCTATGATTGGCCATACAAGATCAGGCCAGGCAACCTTCTAGAATGAACTGAGGAGTGGTTCACAAATCACCAATGCTAGCTAAGAAGCTATTGACAGTTGATGGCTTCTGGAAAAGAAGTGTCCATTTTCTTCAGTGATATGGCCCCTTGTAAGTCAACCATGCTTTTGTGGATGACTCTGCACCTGTGAGAATATAAGGAGCATAAATTGGACTTCAGGGGGGCGGTATTTGAAGAGACCCAGAGAGAAAAAAAACAAAAAAACAAAAACAAACAAACAAGCAAAATAATCAGAACCCAAGTTGAGAAAAAGTAGGAAGATAAGGATGCATCTGGGTGGAGTTTAGAGGAATGATGGTTACTGTGATCCAAATATACATTGTATGATAGTTTCAAATGTTTAATTAAATATTATATTGAAAATATATTGGTGTTTACCTCTTTCATATGTCATTTTCCTATTTTTTCAACTTCAAGCATTTGGTCACAGCAAAGAAAAGGTAAACTAAAATATTTTCTAACTTCCTGCTTGAGAACATCTAAAAAAAACACAATTGCCTTGCAACATAAAATATACACATGTACAATCATGATGGCAGATAGGCAAATACAGAAGAAAGCTTACCCTTACTGAAATTGTTACTTTTTTAAAAGCCTACTTTATTTTCTAAAGAAAAATAAAATTGTAATTGTCCTCAACCTACTATTCCATTGATTTCAAAACCCACAAATGGTGAGCTATGGCTGATATGCCCTCTTAAAGTTAGTCTTCAAAATGACAAAACCATATTTCCACGCTAAGCAGAGAAATAACTTATTTGTTATAAATATATGCTTGCCTGCAATATTACCTGGCCCACAGACAGGTTCCTGAGTAATTCAAGAGCAAGAGAAAAAGTAAATGAACCCTTGATGGGAGATGTTATTCTGTATATATGTTTCTCATACTGGTTAATAAAGTTCTGTGGCCAATGAGATAGCAAGATAGGCGGGGCTAGGAGACAAGGAGGAAAGAGGAATTTGGAGGGAGGAGTCGAGATGTAGCCCGGGGAGGAAGGAAGACGCCCACTGCAGCTCCCCGATACGATGACCACGTGGAAATACTTAGATAAGTAGAAATGGGTTAATAGTTAAGGCAGAGCTAGCCCATAAACAATAATGGTAACTGTCCAACAGGATTGTATCAAATACAGAGTCTCTGAATGTTACTTGGGGCCCAGACTGGCGGACTGGCGGGCTGGCAGAAACATACATGCTACAAACCCTTCTCTGTGGGTTCCTCAAACAGCATGGACTCACTTGGCCATGACAAGTATTACAATAGACATCAACTCTTATGGTAGTCAGCCCATCAGATGTTCCGTTCAGGTAAAGAAACTTGAAACAGCCAAGGCCCAGATGACAGGCTACTCAATTGATGACAGTGTCCCTCCAGGGATGGATGTGAAATACCCAATGACCTGAGAAGTACTACAATGTGAAAGTATATAGAAGACAAAATGAAAAAATGGCCTTGTAATCATCAAAAAGTTACTGGGAAGTTACTGGGAGTTCACTGTCAACACAGAAATGAAAAGGAGGATATTGAAGGTTACGGAGTTAAGAGTGACCTGAGGAACTGAGATCAAATGGAAAAGAAGAGAAAGTACTAGAAGATCTGGACTGTCAGTACTACAAAAAATGAAGCAGTCTCATACAAGTGCTGATCTGGCTCGACACTCCCATGAACCAAACCAGAAAGTCACTTGTGAATCTGAAGGCTAGTGATATTTGTGTATGGTTAAAACTTTTTTTATTACAGAAGTCATAGGTAATTATGGCATAGTAACCCAGGCAAGCTCCATGGAGGAGGAGAAAGAAGAGAAGGAGGAAGGAGAGGAAGAAGAGAGGAGAATAATAATAAGAATAAGCACATAATAAATAATAATAATGATAATAATAATGAAGAAGAAGAAGAAGGAGGAGGAGGAGGAGGAGGAGGAGGAGGAGGAGGAGGAGGAGGAGGAGAAGGAGGAGAAGAAGAAGAAGAAGAAGAAGAAGAAGAAGAAGAAGAAGAAGAAGAAGAAGAGAAGAAAAGAAGAAAGAAAAAGAAAACAGGAAAAAGATATGAACCTCAATTTAATACAGCTTCCCATTTTGGGTTACTTTTTGGCATATTTTGTACCACTTCATATACCTCAAATAGAGAGAAGTATGCATTCATTATCCTTGCCTCAAGTAAAATTTATTTTCACTGATTTTAAACTCAAGACAGCTTTGCTGGCATATTTATGCTGTAGTGCTTATTTTCAGAAGTAGCACAGCAATAGATGAAAAATATTTCCCTTCTGCAGAAAGGAAAATATTATACTTTGATATAAGTATGACTGGTTATTTTTTAAATGCTAAATCAAAAATAATATAATTATTATACATTTCTGGCAATAATTTTCTTAATGTTTCTCATTTAAAGACTGGAAGTAATATTTATGACATGCGCTATACTTCAAACTGAATGTGGAATAAAAATGGATTTAAGAAACCAGAGTGAGCTGCATATCTAAGTAGCATATGCAAATCAGTTTAACTGTCTTATGTCAGAGTTGCTATGAAGTGAAATCACCATAATAAAAATAATAAAGCTACTCCATTTTGAGTAGCTATTTTATTCCAAGTACTATGAGGGATATTTTACAGTTTACATATATTTTTTATTTAATACTTGCAATAACCTCAAAAAGCCAGTACTATTAGCCCTATTTTGCAAGTGAGAGAACTGTTAATCAGCCTTCCAATACTGTAGCAAATAATTCACTTATTAAGAGAGTGATTATTTTGACTCACAGATTTAGAGATTTCCAGCAATGATTGTTTTGTCTATGTTGTATTGGGCCTGTAGAGAGGCAACACATCATGGTGGATACATTGGTAAAGTAAAAATACTTCCCTCATCAAGAGGAAGCATAAAAATGAGACAGGGTTCAGAACTCCACAGGCCCCTTGAAAGCACACCTCCAATTACCCAAATACATCCCCAGTAGTACCTATTATTTAAGAGTTCCACTGCAGATGGAGTTTCTGTCTAGCCTGGTCCCACAGCCAATTAGCCTCAAATAAACACACAGCGACTTATATTAATTAGAAACTCTTTGGCCAATGGTTCATGCTTCTTAATGGCTAGCTATCAATTATTAACCCATAATTATAAATCTATGTATTTCTACATGGCCTTATCTTATCAAAGAACACCTGGTATGTCCTATCGTCCCTGAAGCTACATGGTGCCACTCTCTGGTGGCTTCTCTCTGTATTCCTCTCCCTAGAATTCTCCTCATCTGGTAGACCCATGTATACTTCCTGCCTCGCTACTGGACAATCAGTGTTTTATTCGTCAACCAGTAAGAGAAACATGTATATATATATATATATATATATATATATATATATATATATATACAGAAAGACGTCCCCTACCATTCCACTACTTCCCAGTAGCTCGTACTAGACTCAAACCTCTAACACACAGTCCTTTGGGAAATATTCAGCGTCCAAATTATAGCAGAAACTACAGTGCAAAAAGATTAACATCCACAAGAGTTTCTAAGCAGTCTAACTAATATTAACTTGTGTCTCCTACCACAAGGCTGTATTTATTTGACCCTTCCCCCATTGCTTCTTGAATTTCAAGCTTCAGGGGATAGCCAACAGGTGCAGATTCTGGTTCTGATGATCAAAATGTTATCATCTCCAGAAAATGCCAGAGAATACAGAATCAAATAATGAACTAAAGAGTTACATTATGATACCATGAAGTAATCTGACAAGATAATATACAATATTACGTATTGTATACTTTTGTGACTTTTGCAAGGTTATTTCAGAAGAGATGGAGTTTCAGCATGTTTCAGCCCCACATTCACTATTGCAGCATGCACAGGCCCTGCTAAGCCAATGGCTTCTGATTGTATGGGGTGTTTCCTAACAGAAAGCTGCAAGCTTCTAAAGGCCACTAAATTGACCTGGAATGGGTCACCTACTGAAGACAGTTAATAAATGCTGAGTGTCTGAAAAAGATCACTCCTAACAGAATACCCTAGAGAAGTTGCACCCTATGATGGCTCACATCACATCATCTCCCTCGTCCTACTTTTCCATAATCCTCCTTGGCACTCAAAATATTTCTTAGAGGAATCTTGTGTCCAAACAGGTATACAGCCTCACATACATACATCAGGGTCAAGAATCCCTTTCAGTGTATCGCCCTTTCACTGGCAGGAAAGGGAGACTGAGAAGAGTCCTCTCATATCATCCCACCTAATCCCAGAGAAGCAGACCAGTTATGCTTTGATAAGGAAACACAATGAATACCCAACATACAGAATGTATTGTATCTTTCAGCAAAGATAGCAATCTGAATTAGAAGTCTCCAATGTTAATAACCTGAATTTGTGTTCTCATTTGGAATTTATTTACATTTTTAAAGAACATTGCCCTTTCTTAGGAGTAGCTGCCTCTCATTTTTTTTTTTGCTATGAATATGATATGTGAAATAATCGTGATTTCTCATCTATTACCAACTAGAGTATTTTTTTTAATGCAAGATAATTAGGAGTTCAAGACCAGCCTAAGTTAATAGCAAAACTTCGCTATTAACAAAACAAAACAAAAACAACAAAAGTTTTAAATATTTGTGGTGTTGGAGAAAACAAATGGAGACCAAACTTCAAACTTAACACAAATGGAAGAATAAACAGCCAACAGTCAGGAAGGGAATTTTAATACCATAATAGCTTTCATTAGCTGGATGTGCTGACATCCATAGAAAATAATTCACAGCATTTTTAGAAGTGACTTTTTAAAGAAAGAATAATTTGGTAGCATAAAATATGATTACTTGCCCTCATAAACGTTTATTTGAATTTATTGCACTATAACCAAAGCCAAAGGCATCTGCCACAGCAGGGAAACCAAGTTCTGAATTGTAAAACAATCCAAACATCGGAGGGAGCACAGTGGAGTGTAGTGCTGACTCAGAGAAATCAAGCAGGTAAAATATGCTGATTTTCCAGGATGCATTCTAATGAGGTCAGGACCTTAAAAAATGGAGACAATAGAAGGTGTGAGGGCCCACCCTCCCTGAAAAGACCATTGTTAAGTCTCACCAGAACTTGTGTTTGCTGCTACACCAGTCTGTCAAAATGTAACAGTCTGAGAGATTTAATACAGAGAGGAATGATATTGTGAGAGTTTGAGGCAAGCAAGCATAGTAAATAATTTAAAAAGCTGGAACTCCACTTGGTCTGGGCTCTGCACACACTCATTTCATCGTAATATACTTAGAAACCTACTACTTCTACTTGCCTGAAGCAAATGCTCAAACAATGGACTAAGTGCCTTCACCCCTAGCAACCATCAGTATTTCTTTTTTCCTGGACAGTTTCTACTTAAGCAAATTTCTGAATAAACTTTTAGGTTAAAAACCTCTATCTACCATCTTAGATTTATGTGTAATAGGGGGCGCAAATGATTAAAATCAGCTGCAGATGGGAGGGAAATGCATAGTAGAGAAAAAGTTGTGCAACCCAAACCTGTCGATTAGTGAAGAGAATCATCCTCACTGTGCCCTTTAATAACTGCCAAGCTCCTTCTCCTTTTGGATCCCATACAAAGAAACCTGATGACACACTGCTCACTCACAGCATACCTGATCAGCACCTTGCCTGTAGTTTCCTTCCACTTAGAAATCTATGAGATCTCTTTTTTCCCCCAATTCTTCTAAGAGGCCAAAAACCTGCAAGCATCAGACCACCTGTAACAAGTTTGCAATGAAAATGATTTAAAAGTCTATATAAAAGGCTACATGGGCCGTGCTTTCCATCCCTCAGACATCTACCATTTCCCATCTGCACATTAGCTGTCCCTCCTGAATGAGTGCTAGGGCCCCTGCCTACATATTGATATTTGAGTAGTTATGAGAGACAACTTCCCTCATCCATGAAAGTGCAGACCTGTATGTATCCTTAGCGCCTAGGAGGCTCCAGTGGGAAGATCACAAGTTCCAGGCCAGTCTGGGATACCTAATAAGACCCTGTTTCAAAAATCAGAAAAAGAGATGGAGGAAGTAAGGGTCAGAAATTTAACTCACCTTATTTAAATCTGGAGACCCTTCAAGAACATGAACTCACACTGTCTACATGATGGGTCAAAGGAATAGTACAAAACGAGAAGAGAAATGTTTGTCCTCGAGACAGCTTTTACACTGATCCACTTCAAGCTGCCCAAAAATCAACCCAACAGGTCAGAGGTAGTGGAGCTCCATATCCTATTTGCCAATGCTTGCAGTTTCCTAAAGTGCCCTCTACTCCTAATTAGTTGAGTAAATCATAGGCAATCACTGATGAAATGTGCAAGTAATAGGAAAGGAATGTCTTGGAGAAAATGCAGGAGGATAGAACATCTGAAATCTTTAAGGAAAAAAAAAGAATTCAGTGACAATTCTTCATAGTCAGACAATTTATTGTTGATTAATTTTCTAAACAACATCAAAGAAACTTTCTTTGATATTGGGATCATTCTTTTAAACAACAAAACATTGCTTCCTATAAATCATCATTTTATAATAATAATATTTATTTATTTATGTAGGCACATGATCTCAAATAAAAGATAGTTGTGAACAGCATCAACTTAGAAAGTATCTGATGTCAGTTGCTCCTGAGTAACTCAGTCATACTATAATCAACATAAAAGAGAGTCAGGAAAAGCATGGGGAAAAAAAGTGCTAGGCTTAGTGAGCTAACCTGGTATATCACAGGTCATTCATAATGTTTCTTGTAGAAATCAGGAAACAACAGTTAAAGAGCTTAACCTTGACATTGACCAAGATCACAGAACAAATAATAAGGTACCTGTCGTATACTTGATCTTTTTAGAATAGCTAGCCAGTGAGCAAAGCAGTGTAGTGCATGCCTAGAATCTCAGTAGATGGGAAGTGAGGCATGAGCATCAAGAGGCCAGCTAAGACTAGCAAGACACTGTATCAAAATATAGTAATAATAATAATAAAAATAATGATGATGATGATACAATCCTTGACTGTTTCAGACTTTCTTCTTTGTTTTTTTATGTATATCATATCAGGCTTTGAGTTTTAAGGCTGAAATTAAAATGTGATATATTTACTGTGACACTTCTGTTTACCTAGATAAATTCCAGCTTCCTATTCACACAGCTAGTTAAGATCTTAATAGTAAATTCATCAAATATCCAAAATGTTCAAATCTGACTTGATGAATCCAATTTCAGAAACCAGAAGAGGTGGATGTCTGTATTAATACCCATATACTGAAATGATTGCTAGCAACACAGCCTGAGCAGCAGATTTTTCTGAAATCTGGTCATTCCCATTTCAATTCTTTTATTTCCTTTGGCAGTCAAGGGTTTGACCTTGGAAACGTGATTTCATCCTCTAATGAAATGCTCTTCACCCAGGGTTTACCTCTTTATCTGCAGCTCTCCGGCCAACAGCCCCAATGCAAAATTCTATTTACTGTCAACATATTCTAACTGTGTCCTCCGCAGGACATTGGCTCTGCCTTTTGAAAAGCCATCATGAAATCATCATCACTGCACGACTTTTGAAACAGTGTGTTAAAAGAAACTTAACAAAAAAAGACTGCAACATTTTATTACAACATTATTTCCCTAAGCTTCCTGTTATTCAGACCATTCTGGACTTGTAAACCTCAGTTAGCTTCTGGCAAAGGTGGAGATGGCTACATGGAGCTCTCCTGGCAAAGACAATGAATGTAGAGAATATCAACATCCACTCTCCAGTTTGGAAGGCCCAGAGTGCCCAGATCCTACCCAAGGCCTCAGGAATGGTCACTTGTTAAAATGATCCATCTTCTGGTTAACAAGAAATTCATACAACACTTCAAACATGGGTGTTTCAAAATCCCCCTCTGAGGGAGTCACACGATGCATTTTAATTTAGGTTTCCATATTTGGGTCTTAGTAGAATGAACTGGGCATAACAATATATTTCACAATATGAAATGAAAAGGTCTTGTTTCAGGTTACTCACTGGAATGTTTTAATTCTAAAACTAGAGTAAATAAAACAACATAATTGCAGCTGGACATGGACATTAATCTTAAGCATATGGTAATTGGTTTGGGCATAAATTTAGAAGCTGTGTGGAATATGGAGAATGAGAAGAAAGAGAAAAGACAGGAATGTCTGTAACATGCTAAGAAAATCTTTTTATTTTCCATTTTTGTTTAAAGTTTTTATTTCATTTACATTCTGAAATTCTTAATCTCATCAGGAGCTGAAGACCTTTATTTAAACATCAGAGAGTAAAATCCTGTTCTGACTCCCTTATGGTCATTTTGCCACATTTTCTGAAAATAAATCCTTTGTAATCATCCCGGATTTCAAATACCTATGAGAGTCATTTCATCACTATAGCATATAAATGGGGATTTGAGATCAATTTGAAACAAAGTAGGAGGGTTCATTTCTATAAAAGAGACATTTTTTTTCTTTGTTCCTATTTAAATCCACAAACCTTGTTTGTGTGTGTGTGTGTGTGTGTGTGTGTGTGTGTGTGTGTGTGTGTGTGTGTGGTGTGGTGTGTTAACAAAGCTTTTTCTAGGAGCTGTCAGTGGTCTTCAAAACATCTTCTTCATCCCAACCTCTGAGGAGAAGTGGTGAATTATGGGTACTTGGGTGACTTGTCTATCTATAGTCACATACTACCTGCAAGTGTTGCCTCCATCCTAGCTCCAGAAGGTTGTGTTCTGTCAGATATCTGGTTCTGTCACATGTACGTGACAGACATGAATGCATGAGTGTCATCTGACTGCTTGACCCCATTTCTCCAAGGACTAAAATGAGTTTGGGCAAATGGCATTTCTCCTTTTTTTTTTTCTTTCTTTTTCTTTTTTCTTTTTTAGGTTTTTGAGACAGGGCCTTACTATGTAGCCCACAATGACCTCTATAAACAATTCTCCTGTCTTTATCTCTTGGATCCTGGGATTACAGGTGTATGCCATAATGTAGAGACCAGTAGGTGAAAATATCTGATATTGACGTCTGACCTCCACAAACATGCACACAAAGTGCACCCCACCCCCACCACACATACAAACACACACACACAGAGACAGAGAGAGAGACACAGAGAGACAAAGAGAAACAGAGAGAGAAAGACAGAGAGAGATAAAAGTACAGAAGTAACATTCATGTAGAAGTCTAGTGCACAACTGGTTAAATGACAATGTGAAGAACCAATTGCATTTATACAATATCATCTTGTACAAAATTATACAATATTTATACAAGGATATCATCTTGCTTCATTCTACAAAATTGATAGTGTATGGAATTCTGTTCTCAATCACTTTTCCTTATAAGTTTATGAAAACTTCTAGTCTAGTCCCATGGGGTGTTCCGCCATAGGAAGGTAATATGCTATTTCTTTACACTTGCTTAATCTAAAAGTTAAACAGGTTTCAGACAGAGTAGCAAAAGTCTATTGTTTTTTTTTCTATTTTCGCTTTTCAAGATCCAGTCCTGTTGAGTCTTAGTCTTCTTCAAGCACTCACAGTCCACCTAGGCTTCCTGTGGACACTGTCAGTATATTACTAGATAAATGTGTAGCTAAAAATATGAACGTTAGAGAGCTGTGAATACGAGCATTTGCTGTACAAGGAAGAGGACCTGAGTTTGAATCCCTTTAAAAAGTCAGAGATGGCCAGGAACATACCCACAACCTCAGAACTACAGATAGCTCAAATGGAAAGATCACTGGGAATTGCTGACTTCCAACTGAGCTCCAGGTTCAGTGAAAGACACTGTGTTAAGAGAATAATGTGGAAAGTGTAGAACAGGACCTGCAGTAATTTTATCTAGCCACACATTCATGCAAGGGTGCATAAACACACACACCTACACACACTTGAAAATACATATTTTATTACAAAGTGGAATTGATAAAAACCAACCCATTTCTTTACCCAATGACTCGCATTTTCCAATAGCCCTGGTCCAGGACAAGGAGGAAGATATATGCCACATGAATCATTGAGAAGAGTCTGTTCTCTGTGTGAACAAACTGACCCTAAAACATAGAAAGAACAGAACGTGCAATGTGTAACTAATCTGCATGTGTCTCTTTCCCTCCATGAAAATTTAGGATCAGGGAGAGAATTCTGTATCTTGCTCAGTAGATTTGTTATTCAATAAAGCTAATGACAGGGTAAGTGCTTTTCTTCTCATAGGGAGTTATGCAATAAACTTCTACATGAATGTTACCTCTGTACTTTTATCTAGATATTTGTGTATGTGCCTCTGTATATGTGTGTATGTATATGCATGTATGAGCACTTTGTATGCATGTGTGTGGAGTCCAGAGGTCAATATCAGGTATCTTCATCTACTAGTCTCTACATGATATTTTGAGAGAATGTGTCACTGAATCTGTAGTTCACTGATTTAACAAGAATGGCAGATCAGAAATCTCCAGGGATCCCCCTGCTTCCAACATACTAGGGTTGGGATTATAGTTATACACTAATGTGATACATGCCTAGTGAGAATATGAGTCATCTACCCAGCTCTTATTTGGACACTAACAGCTTCTTCAGAATAGGAGCCATGGCTTGGATGGCCTGTCTCCATGTAAAGTGTGTTTAATGCATTGATGATTGGGTTTTTTGTGCTTTCATTTTGGGTTTTGCAATTCTAGGGATTAAAACAGGGTCTTGAGTATGGCAAGCATGCCCTCCCTACTAAGTTACATGTTAAGTTTAATAAATATTTATCTTTGAAAGGACTGGTGATAAGAACAGGAGTTGTTCAAAATGTTCTGTTCATAACTGTAAAAACACTTGAGAAACACCAGTGTATTTCAACCCATAAATTGATAGTTTGGACCTGAGTCCCAAGTCAATCTTCATATCTAGGTCCAAAGCTTTGAGTTAAAGCCAAGCAGTGCCTTTATGTATACCAAACATACTCTACTTTGTTATTCAGAATACTTTATTTAAATCAAATATTTTTTAGAAAACTTGGCATAATTTCTTCTTTCATATACTCACCATGGCAATACATTCTTATATAAATATCCCTTATGTTATAAAAGACTGGACTTTTACTGGACCTTATAGACTAGCAAACAGTACAACTTGAGGTCTCATAAGACTTAATATTGATGCGCTACTACTGTGTATTCAGCATGCTAGTTTAACCTACCTTTAAGAAAGTGTATTAGTTAGCACACATTCAGGTGAATTATTAGAATGACAGGTTGTGGTCCAGCTAGTCAAACAATGACTGTCTATCAAAAGAAGGTCCAAGAATCGGTAGCTGTTCAGTTCACAAAGCTGGATGTCTTACCTGGTCCTCAATGCACCCAGAAATCCATACAATGTAGACTCTAATGCTAGCAAGTGTGAGAGCAAGCAGGCAAAGAGAGCAAGCTTACATCATCCATGTACTTTATATAGACTGTTAGCAGAAAGTGTGGTACAATTAAAGATGGATCTTCCCACCTCAAAGAACTGATCAGGTACATATCACTTCCACTGACAACATATTGTTACTGTACCCATCTTACTTAATGACTTGGTGGGTTAGATAACATTCAGCTCATGATGGGCAGCTCATGTCACATGAGTGGCACATTGTTCAGTGTCCACTTAGGCCAATAAGAAGCCAAGAACTGCCTCTCAAGGGGAGAATAGTTTACTTCAGATGAATTCTTGCTCCAAATCTCTATTCTGAGGGTGGGAACACTATTACTTCAACTAAGATAAACCCTAAAGAATCTGAGGCTTCATAGTTTTCAGTTTCAATACTATCCTCCCACACATGCCCTACAGGTTCCCTTTCTTTACCAGCTAATTCAATTACTTAAACGATTGACACCCTCTGAGTATAAGACCTGAATTTTTTATTTTATTCAGTCAACCTTGAAATGAGGACTTCAGTTTGATTTTTCTGCACCTTGAGGTCTGGGCTGCTGGAGAGAAGATTATCTTCCAGGGCACATTTAGAAACCCTTGTACAATTTCTAAAGAACTCGCTCTTTTACTTTGTCAGTTTATCCAGAGATGCTGGGAACAACCAATCAGCATCACTATTTTCCTTATTTTTCCACAAATTGTCAACAAGTTTTATATATACAACCAGGAAATCCCTTGCTTCAAATGATAGATGCATTGAGAGAATGAAGTGCATTTGTCTCCTTAAGTTTGTAAAATAGTTCACATAATGGGCTTTCAGAATTCTCCAAGCTTCTAGGAGACGCTTCAGTAACTATCAGTGTTGGCAAATGGGAAAGCCTATTCCAGATACTTAAAAGATTCTTACTTATACTTCTGCTGTTCCAGAACCACTCTGGCTACCAAAATATGTATTAATTATGGTTTTCTAGAGTAACAACATATATATATATATATATATATATATATATATATAGAGAGAGAGAGAGAGAGAGAGAGAGAGAGAGAGAGAAAGCAGATTTATTACCTTTGGAATTGATTAAGCTGGGGTGTGATTGATTGTTTGAAAGAGAATGAATTACATAGGTTCATATATTTAACTACTTTATTCCTAATTTTTGACTTTTTGGTGAGTGATTGAAAACATATGGCCATGTTGTAGGAGATGAGGCCCTTAGAGGAAGCTTCATGTTTCAAAAGCCTTCTGTCATCTCCAGTATGTTCTCTTTGCCTCCTGCTTGCACTTCCAAGGTGTAAGCTCTTGGATGTTTCTGTCACCATACCTTGCTCCACCACCATGAACTCTAACCCTCTGAAACTTTAAACCTAATTAAATGCTTTCTTTTATAAGTTAACTTAGTCATGGAGTTGTATCACATTAATGGAAAAGTAACTCAAACTGTAAGAAATCTCTTCCCTGGTGCTTAGCTTTCAAAGCATTAGCTACACAACTTAGTGGCCTTACTATTAATATCTGACTCGCAACTGTCTCTTTTACAACATATAGGAAATACCTATTGGTTGATAGCTCTGATGAAACCTAACCAGTATCATCAACATCTGTAGAAATTCATCAAAGCAAACATTCTCAAACTTCATAGACCCACTGAAGAATCGCTTTAAGAGTGTGGCCCCAGTCTTTGCCAGCAAGCTGTGCTGTAGATCATTAAAATTGGAGAAGCACTTATAGAATATTCCAAGGAGTCTATGGCCATACCATGGGGAAGGTCCTAGCCCTTATTTGAACTCAAGAGTCCTCCATTTTCAATACTTGGACAGGAGAAAATTTCAGTGAGGTGTGTACAAAGTGGCCAGTGCACTGGCATGCACAAGAAGCAGGTAAAATGATTGCCAGAAGTGAAAAATTTGAAGGAAGAAGAATTATCTTATGACCTCACCTTGTTAATAACTTAATTTCCTCCTTATTTGGCTAAGAACACATGTTTTAAACATCTAGTGAAGATCTTTGAATGTATCCAAGTTTTACACATTTTTCTTTCTTAAACCCAAGGTAACTTTCCCCCTATACTTTAGTTTTCTAATTCAGTGCTTAATAATCTATTAAGTAAAAGTGCTATAAGTTACATTGAAGGTGAGGGTGTAATAATTTCAATAGACCAAAGATAAGTGAAAATGGGTTTTATTGGGGAACACTTGCACAGATAATAATAAAGAAAAACAGGAGCGCTTTTCTGCCCTTCCTATAGGATCGGCTGACACAAAAGAAAGAGCCCACACAAGCAAGACCATGCCTCATGTTTCTATCTTTCCACTCCCATCCGCCTTAAGCTATTCCCAAAGGGCTGTGGCCACAGTTACAGGTCCACCAGCAAGATGCTGCTACATTACATGATTATTTCCTTAGTTCTAGCAACATATGTTGCTTCTAAATTCCAAGATACATATGTGGCATATAATTTTTTCATTTCCTGGAAGATTTCAAACTCATTAGTGGAAGATTGTCATGTAATAGACAATGAATTTGCATATTCTTATGAACAGTCTAGAAACAATATTCAAGTATGTCAATGCTCTCATCAGACTCTCCAAATGAAATTTAAATCATTCATATGGTTAGATTTTTTAAAGATATATTTATCCTCATTTTATGTTTACAGGTATTTTCTTACATTTGTATATGTGCAATACATGCATGCAGTGCCCACAGATGCCAGAATAGAGTGTCAGAATCCATGGAACTAGAGGTACAGACAACTGTGAGCTGCCATGTGTGAAATGATCCTTTTTTACTCTACAAGAATTGCAAATCCTCTTAACTGCTAAGCCATCTCTCCACCCCCCACTTTTAGAAAAACGTTAATTGCCAGTCAGTTTTAATATTTGCATTTATCTTCTTTAATTTTTAATTTCCCTTTTTTAAATTTAAAACAAGCTTGTTTTACATGTCAATCCCAGTTCCAAATCCTTCTCATGGCTCCCAAACTCCCTATCCCATCCCCTTTCTGCTCCTCAAGGAGGGTGAGGCCTTCCATGGGGGATCTTCAAAATCTGTCATATCATTTGAAGCATAGCCTAGGCCCTCCCCTGTGTGTCTAGGCTGGGAGAATATTTGCAATTTTTAAGACATGATAGTAACTACATGAATATTTTTTGAAATTCACAACTCTTCTTCTTTATATATCCAAATAAATGAATGATATTACAACCTGCACAAGGATTGACCTGACTTATATGACGGAATCGAGAAACAACAGAAAAACTGGGATTGGGTAGAAAGTGTGTTCTGATGGAGATGTACCAATGTACTGGAAACTCTGTACCTTTGTTATATATAGCTGAGCAATGAAGTGAGAAATCTCAGGCTACAGTATATAGGAGGAGGAAGCTGTGGTTGATAAATCCTGCAAATACAGTCAACATCCATACTTGGACCAGAGTCACTCCTTACCATTCACCTGAGCCTCACTTGGGAAGGCATTGCCATCACCATGAGTTTGAAGCACGGGGACCCTTGGCATGACCATACTCATTTCAACTTATTCACTGAAGACCTGCTTCCCATAGGTTGGCCGTAGTTTTTAATCTGAAAAGCTATCACTCTAGATTGCTTGAAACTGTTGAATTTCTACTACCTTTCATGTAAGAGAATACAAAAGAAATTTTAAATAGACTCCTTTTACATGCTTTTAACATTTAAAATACGTTTTTCCATCTGACATATATGATTTGATATCCTGTGTGAAAATATGAACAAAACAGAAAGGAATACAGCATTAATGGTCAAGTTATGCATCTCAACATAGACTGTAGCCTACTTCAAAAAAATTTCATGGACCAAGGTTGAGAACATCCCCAGCCAGAGCTTATAAACACAAATATTTAGAAAGCAATTTGATAGTATGACCATTCAGAAAAATAATAAAAGCAAACTCCACCAAGGACCTATGACCTCACAAAGCAAGGGTTTTTGACAAGGGTATCAGGCATGAAATTTCATAATAGTCATGCCACTGTTCTTTGTGGCAATAGATATATCTTACCCAGCATATAAGTATTGCAGCATATAATTCCAGCACTTGGAATGACCAATGATGTCTGTCTGCACCCTGATGCAGCCTGGGGTCTTACAGGCTGCTGCACCTTGCAGTACAGCAAAAGCTGTCCAGCAGGAAGAAAGTTTCCCATTTGAAAACCAACACTTCCTTATTCCAGCCATAGTTAAACAGAAAATAACATAATCACACTAAGGAAGAACACATACCAACATTTATGGGGGAAATGTAATATTTTAATTACATGGCATAAAGAAAAGGACATGAATGCATGGATGTGATAACACAGCAAAGATGGCATTTTTTTCCAACTTAATTTACAGGCAGTATAATATCAAACAAAAGTTCTGACTTGAGGAACTTAATAAAATCACACCAAGTGTTTGTGCCAAAATAAATGAAGAGCAACAGAAAAAACTAAAATTAGAACTAAATATGCTCCTTGAATATCATTACTTGGTTCACAGCCAAAAGACTATACAACAACATAGAACAGAGGTACTTGAAAATTCATAAAGTATTTGTTTTAGCAGTATAAACAGCACATAAAAAGAAATGTAGAATACACACACATAGTACTTTATTAAATCATAAAGAAGAATGAAGTGGCTGTAATGCTGGATCAGTTGACAAAGGGCTTGCTGTGCAGATATGAGGACTTCAATTCAGATCCCTCCAACACACATAAGAAGTCAGGTACATCAGTGCACACCTGCAGCGCCAGAGCTAGGGTAGGAGATAAGGACAGGTGGATCGATAGGGTTGTCTTTCTGTGCACATGTTTCTCTTATTGGTTGATGAATAAAACACTGTGTGACTAGAGGCCACACAGGAAAAATGAGTGGGATTACTGGAGGAGGAGAATTCTAGGAAGTGAAGGCAGACGGGCGGGGTGGGGGGGGTTGGGGAGAGATTGTGATGTCAGCTCAGGAAGAGAGGTTGTGTCAGGCATTCTCTGGTAAGCCATGCAGAATACATAGATTAATGATAATGGGTTAATAATTAAGACAGAGCTAGCCAATATGAAGCCCTAGCCACTGGCCAACAGTTTTACAACTAATATAGCATCCTTATGCTCATTTAGGGCAAGGTGGTTGTGCACCCAGCAGGAAATCACGTTAACAGTGAGTGGATCCTTGAAGTTGACCAGCCAACCTAACTGTATTAATGAGCTTCAGATTAAATAAAAGACCCTAGTGAACTAGTGAAGAACAATTGAGAAAAGGCATCTGGTATCAAACTCTGGCTCCCATATCCGTACATGTTTATGCATGTCAACATGCAGAGAAGTGTAAACCCACACTTATTACAAGTTTACAAGTACATTAACACACACAACATACTGCTTGCTTGCACACACACACACACACACACACACACACACACACAGAGAGAGAGAGAGAGAGAGAGAGAGAGAGAGAGAGAGAGAGAGAGAGAGAGAGTATATGTCTGTATACCTATAAGGATATACAACTTGTTAAGATGTAAAAATTTTTTCATTTTTTTCATTTCAAATTTTTAATAAAAGGGAAAAATATGCAATATGCATTTTCCCAGGTATATGTGAGAATAAAGGACAATTATGACAATATTCAAAAAAGAAAATGTCAATTTTAAACCATATATTGTTTAACATTTTTAGATTGTTTCACTAACTTATGTGAGGTTATCATTTTTATGATCTGACAATTTCAAATATTACTGATAATCAATATTCCTTCTTGCACATAAACAATTCCTATGTGCACATACCTACTAGAGGCAATATTGATTGCTTTTGTTTTTTTCAATTATTAATAAACTTCTTTTTTATTTTTATTTTTCATATAGATTTCAGTTCCCTCCCCCTCCCTCCCTTTTTCCCTCTCTCCCACCCTTCCATGCCCATCTACCACCCTCCCCTCCCACCCACCCCCACTCCACATGTAGGGTGATGCCTTCCAGGAGGGGTCATCTAAATCTGTCATGTCCTGCCTCTAGATTAAGGGCTTATCCCTCCATGGGAAATGTGCTTCCAAAGCCCTTTTGTGCACCAGGGATACATCCTGGTTCCACTCTCTGAGGTCCCTTAGACTGCCCAGGCTTTCTAGCTGAGACCCATGTTCAGGGGGTCTGAATCGGTCCAATGCTAGATTCCCAGCTATCAGTCGGGGGGGGGCGGTATTAGCTCCTCCTTGTTAAGGTAAACTGTTTCTGTGGGTGTCTGTAGCCTGGTCTGGTCCTCCCTCTTGACATTTGGATTCCAATTCTGCTCAGTGTTTAGCTGTGGGTGTCTGCTTCTGTTTCCATCAGCTACTAGATGAGGGCTCTAGGGTGGTGGAAAAGTTAGTCATCAATCTCATTATCAGGGAAGGGCATTTAAGGTAGCCTTTCTACTGTTGCTAAAATTGTTAGTTGTAGTCAATCTTGTAGGTCTCTGGACATTTCTCTAGAGTCAGTTTTCTCTTGAAACTTAGAATGACTCCCTCTTTTATGGTATCTCTCTCTCTCTTTTTTCTCTCCTATATATTCCTCCCCTGACTCAATCTTCCTAGTCTCACACGCTTTTCTCTTCTCCCCTTCTCTTTCTCCTAGTACCCTCTCCACTCATTGCCCCCCACTCCCAATATTCTCAGGAGATCTTGTTCCTTTCCCGTTCTGTGAGGGAACTTGTATGAATCTCTAAGGTTCCTCTTTGTATCATAGTTTCTCTGGTGGTGTGAATTATAGGCTGGTGATCCTTTGCTCTACATCTAAAATCTATATATGAGTGAGTACATAGCATGTTCCTTTTTTTTTTTTTTTTTTTTTTTTGATTGGGTTACCTCATTCAGGATGGTTTCTTCCAGTTCTATCCATTTGCCTGTGAATTTCAAGATTCAATTGTTTATTCCACAGAGTAGTATTCCATTGTATAGTTGCATCACATCTTCTTTATCCATTCTTCAGTTGAGGGGCATCTAGGTTGCTTCCAGCTTCTTGCTATTACAAATAATGCTGCTATGGACATAGTTGAGTACATGTCTTTGTTGCAGGGATGTGGATCATTTGGGTATAGGCCTAAGAGGGGGATTGCAGGGTCTTGTAGACTGATGCCAATTTTCCTGAGGAATTGTCATACTGATCTGCAAAATGGCTGTACAAGTTTGCACTCCCACCAGCAGTGGAGGAGTGTTCCCCTTTCTCCACATCCTCTCCAGCATAAATTATCATTGGTATTTCTCATTTTAGCCATTCTGGCAGAAGTACGATGGTATCTCAGAGTTGTGATTTGCCTTTCCCTAGTGGCTAAGGATGTTGAACACTTTCTTAAGTGTCTTTCAGCCTTTTTGATTTCCTCTATTGAGAATTCTCTCTTCAGTTCTGTACCCCCATTTGTTATTTGGTGTTTTGGTGACTAGTTTCTTGAGTTCTTTGTATATTTTGGAAATCAGCCCTCTGTCAGATGTGGGATTATTGAAGATCTTTTCCCAGTCTGTGGGCTGCTGTTTGATTTTGTCAACTGTGGCCTTTGCCTTACAGAAGCTTCTAAGTTCGAGGAGGTCCCATTTATTAATTGTCGATCTCAGTGTCTGTGCTACTGGAGTTATGTTGAGGAAGAGGTCTTCTGTATCAATTTGTTCAAGGGTGCCTCCCACTTTCTCTTCTAAGATGTTCAGTGTGGCTGGATTTATGTTCATGTCTTTGATCTATTTGTATTTGAGTTTTGTGCATGGTGATAGACATGGGTCTATCTGTAGTCTTCTACACACCAGCATCCAGTTGTGTCAGCACCATTTGTTGAAGATTATTTCCCCTTCCCATTGTATACTTTTAGCTATTTTGTCAAAAATCAGGTGTTCACAGGTGTATAGGTTAATGTCAGGATTTTCGATTTGATTCCATCGGTCTACCTTTCTATTTTTGTGTGAATACCAGGCTGTTTCCAGAACTACAGCTCTGTAGTGGAGCTGAAAGTCAGGGATGGTGATGCCTCCTGAAGTTCCTTTATTGGACAGGGTTGCAAATTAGTAAGAAAACAATAGTTAATAGCAATATATTTTCCAGCTACTAAGAATATTTGACCTACAAATATTAACTCTTTTGCTCTCTATAAGTGACTTTAAGATGAGAGAATAATATCTACTAAAGAGGCACTAAAAACAGTGGTTTGCTACAAATCATAGTTACTTGAAACTAAACCACACCATGTACAGGCAGAATTGAGAAATTTTGGGTTTAGTTTCATTGTACTTTTCTTCAGGCAGGGTCCTACCAACCAAGTTGGACTCAAACTTAGCATCCCCTTGCTTCAGCCTCCTGAGTGTTCAGTTAACTGATGTGTGACACCATGCCTAACTCTATGCGCAGATTCACACTCTGGAAATCTGGATTTCAATTATTTGACTAATGTTTTTGTACATGTTTTTGCTATACTTAGAACCTCTATGGGTGTTTAATTTATTAGACCCTTAAGTCATCATGTTTATTAGTGATTTTGCAGTAATTTTATGGTAGAAATTGGTTTTCATAAAATTTATTACAAAATTCTAATATGTCGATGCCCTCCATTATTCTCTCATAAAACCCACAGGAAAACTTCCCTTGGTTTCCTAATCTCTCTCATGCAAAGTATAACTGACAAGCAAACCTTGTCTCCCAAGAGTATCCCTATATCTGGCTGCAATGCAGCTGCACAGGTGCAAAGGTGTAACAAGACACATCTCTTGGATTTGATAGGATGAAAAGTGAGTTGACCTGGGTTAGACAATTCATTTTCTTGAACTCAGCTTGCTACTACCATAAAGGGGAAAAAATACTAGGATTCCAAAGCAGTAAGAAAGTGTTCATAACAGACAATGAAATCTCCTGAATGGATTGCAGGGTTTGCATGTGTGATACCATGACATCATTCTCTGTGTGGTTCAAACAAGAAGATAATGTGATATATTTACCATTATCAACTGATATTGTTTAATTTTAAACATGTGCATATAAAGAATCTTCTAAAATGTTAATTTTAGCATTTATTAACTCAGTCTATGTTTCAGACACTGTGCTATCTGCTTGACCTGTGTTACCTCATTAGTTTCTGCTGTAACACTGTGGAGGAAGAAATTGCTTTCTCAATTTTATAGTCAGGGAAACTGACTCAGAAGATTTAATACTCCCGATTACTCTAGTTTAGAACAAAATTTGAATACAAGTCCCACTTGAAACAAGTTGCTCATTTTCTTATAGTAGGGAAAGATTTTGTTCGTTAAAAATATCAAATGCAAGTGGTGATAGAATATTTAGAAAAAAAGGAGAGTCAGATTTTCAATCTAGTGTCTGTTATACAACAATATTTGGGACATTTAGACAAGAAGAAGGCCAGTAGTTCAAAGTCATCTTCCTCTGTATAGTTAGTTCAAGGCCATCCTTAGCTACATTAGACCTTGTTCTACCCAACCCACAAACACAGACCCACAGACAGACAGACAGAAGACACAGAGAAGAGAGAGAGAGAGAGAGAGAGAGAGAGAGAGAGAGAGTCAAAGAAAGAGTCAGAAACATAGAAAGACAGACAATGCATCAGTAATGTTCTTAATAAAAACTGAAAACTGTATACCTACCACCTAGTTCAACATATTAAATATATTAAACATTGAAAACATATTACAAATGCAGTAAGGCATTTTTTTTCTTCATTCTATTCCTAGAGATAATCGCATATCTGACTTTATCATTTCTAAGCATTATTTTATATTTTTACTACACATTTGTTTCATACTGAAGCAATATGCTATAATAGTTTGCTTATTTATTTAGACTTCAAATTAGTGGTATTATCACTTTACGAAGGGGAATTATGAAATGTTTATTTTGGAGCTTTAGCTCTAGTTCACTTATATTTTCTGCCATATAATATTCCATTTCATGAATAAATACATTATTAACTATAACCCATCTATTATACTGATGGAAATTTAAATAGATTCAAATTATTGTTATTAGAATCCATGATTCAATGATCATGCTAGCACTGTCAGAATTAAACCACAATGTTAATAGTAGAATTGACCTGAGATTTCTATCTATGTACTAAATGACTTAGAATTGCTCCTCAGTGATTGTTGTAACTGCCATTCCCATTAGCAGGTTAAAATTGGATCTGTTGTCCATGTCTTTACTGTCATTGATTTCAAGCTCTTTTCATTGTTGTTAGTCTTTGATGAGTGAAGACATCTATTCATGATTCTGGTCTCATCTCCCCTTGTGACTAATGAGGCTGAACTGCTGAAGTTGCCCAACCATCTTTCTTCTTGTTCTGGAATTTGTGTATCACCTTCAGCCAAGAAAACACAAAAGCAGATCTCCTTTTCAAGACCAAAATCTGATGTTCTTGGCATAGTATGTAGGATGCTCAAAACTGGTACTTCAGAGAGGCAAAGATCACAGAAGCAACTCTGCCAGGGAAGTGCTTCTGGAGAAGAGAAAGGGAAAGCTTTCTGGAGAAGATGGAAAAGATGAATTCTCCATCATAGGTGCAGAATTCATGGTTGTCAGTGCCCATAAAGATGGCTGCACTCCATCTTGGCACAAGGACAGAGAGTTCAAAAGTGTCCTAAACAAGTCATAAGACCTAAAGGTCAAAGATGTGGCTACAGTAGGATGTTTGGCTGTCTTATTCTAAATAACAACAGACCTGAATCTGAGGTGTGACTACTCCTGACCCTCAAGGTTAGGGAACAAGAAGTTGAAGCTAAGGTGTGGTTACTGAACCCTTAAAATAAGTGAGGAAGAAAAGTCTGTGTGTTCCATATACATGATACTGTGTTCCCCTTTTTGGTTAAGGTATATAAAAGCAGTGAAAAACAAACTTGTGGCATTTTCATATTGACTGGTCTGCCCTCCTGACTTTTATTCTGTCTTTCTGTCTTTTCTTTATCATCTATAGCTAGCCTTTCTCTTATCTACACACCCCACTCAGTTATGAATTTCTTTCCCTCATTCACACACCCCCCACTAAGGTACAAACTTGGGGTTGCTAGGTTGGTTCCAATTGCAGCCCCACAAAGACAGCTTCCAAAACATGGTAGCCAGAAAGAGAATGGGACAGCGTATTTTAAATTCAGGGAAGGTATCTGCAAAGCCACTAAAGCAGGAAAGAGCTTTCTATGTCTCTCTATGGCATCTCAGAACAGGATGCAGGACTGATGACCTGAGATGGTTGGAAAAGAGGTACAGTCAGGCCTAAAGATCTGTGCTCATCAAGCAATGCCACCTTCTGTAGCTACAGGGATAGGACTATTATTGTGAACAAAGGAGGGTTCAGGGTCTACCCACATTCCAGGGATGAGCAAGGGTACAGAGGTCAAGTGGTCAAAGGTGGGACTGTTAAAAAGGCAAGTTAAGAAGTAGCCACAATATCAACAATAACCTGTACAGAGGCAGCAACAGAGAAGCCCAAGGAGGTATAACTCAGGACATAGCTAAATCTGATAACCTACAGAATTTGAAGGTCTGTGTAGCAAATGCTGCTGGAGCTTGAAGTGTTAAGAAATATCACCACCCCCTTCCAAACTAATGCAGAACCCAGTGACTTGACAGGTACAAGCATTAAGCAAACAAATACCAAAATAACAGCTTTATGGATTAGAAAACTCATGTGGAAGGATGTGGTCAGCATGCTTACCAATACCAAAGCCCAAAGGTTAAGTAAGTATCTACTCAGGCTCTTATAATTCTAGACACATGGAAGACAAACTCCTACCCCAAGGGTCCCTCAAAGCAATTCTACCACTGTGCTTTTCCTAGTTTCATAACAGAATTTTTAATGTTGCTTGAAGTTTAGGGGCATGATTAAAAGCCCATGCATATATTTATATTTATCATTTTGGTTTTGCATAGTTACCATGAAAATCCCAAAGGAAAACAACATGGTTTCCAAATAATGACTGAAGTGTAGATGAGTGAGTGGACTTGGAAGACAGGAGTGACAAGACATGGTCCCTAAACTGAATGCAGGCCCCAGGAGAGGAACTTGCTTTTGTTTGCTTGCTTGCTGGTCTGTTTCATCTGAAAGAAGGAGAAAAGGAGAGAAAAGAAAGATCAGGTCAGTAGAGATAACATTAGCTTTCAGAGATGTTAGCTAGGTAAGAAGGGGACTGGGATGTTACCCCTCTGTGTTTTCCCAGAAAGAATGTTATGAGCAATGCTGATCCAGATTTCATATGAAGACATGAGTATCCTTGAAGTGTCCACCATCTATGTTTCACTGAAATCTTTGTCAGATTCTATTCCTTCCCTGATGATATTACATTATAGAATTACAGCAGTAGTAAAAGATGAATTATTTACAATTTGCCAGGCCAGACAATTGTGAAGAAATGAAAAAAATACAAATGGCAAAACACTTGACAATACTAAGTGTTTGTTAGTTATCAGTGATGTATCTTGTATGATAGTTGTGATGAACAAATAAGTTAACTACATTTAGAGATTTGCTAATCAAATGATGTATCCATATAATCAATGTAGAGAGAAGTTTTATTTTCTTTAATATTCAAAATTAGGTTTTTTCATTTTATTTTATGGGTAGGTTTGTTGCTTGCATGTATATTTGTGTACCACATACACACTTTGTGCCTTGTAGGACAGAAGAGGGCATTGAGTCCCTTGGATATGAAATATGGATGGCTGTGAATCACCATTTGAGTGCTGAAAATTGAACCCTAGTCCCCTGCAAGAGCAAAAAGTGTTCTTAGCCACCGAGCCATCTCTACAGCCACCAATGATTTTTAAACAGAGATTCTTAGCACATCAAAATTTTGTTTAACAGATATAAAGCAGGGAACTGGGATCAATATGTAAAATAAGAAATAAACTCCTTTTTTAGAAAATAAACAAATAAAATCCTGGGATTAACCCCTCTTCTGTAGACTTGCTGTGGGACCAGCAGGTGTTAGCAGTTTGGTAGCCCAGATATTGTCTCTCTTTTTCTGCTAGTTAACTAAGTTGAAAATTTTTTTCTCTTCTTCTTCTTCTTCTTCTGATATTCTAATACTGGTGCTGCTTTTTAACATAATACTCAAATTGCAGATGAAAATGAAGATACAGGTATAGAAGCATGAGCAACTAAATCCTATAACTAATATGATCAAGAAAAGTAATAGAGGAGTCCTGGAGACTGGTTTAAAGAAAGAAAAAAAGATAAGGCTGGATCTGAATCTCTAGCACTGGGCAAATGAACTATTACTGGAAGGAAAGTGACAATTACTCATACCAGCCTTCATGGGGGTCTTGGATGGCACTTGAGAACATGGCTTTTCTTTAAGGCACTCAGCCAGATTGAGGGGGATTACACTGCTTTTCCACAACATTCATCCTTTTCCTTACCACAATCCCTGTTGCTGTCAAAAAGGATTTCTAGGACCCAGTTCCAAGTCTGATATCAAATTTGGAGCAGAATTTTTACCACTTTCAGAGATACTGCAAACCCAGCTGGGCACCCAGGGCCCTGTGTCACATTGTATTCTCTATGGGGTAAATCCTAACTGCCTGCCAAGGCTCCTGGCCAATCGTGATCACATACAGGGGGGACTCAAGCTGAGGTTAAGATGAGAATGCGTTAAAAAAAATGGCAGAATATGCCAGCCTTCCCTCCTAGGATCTCAGAATCAAAACAAATATCAAACAGTGATTACTTGGTACTCCTGGCAAAATCCTGCCAAGTGAGACTCCTCAGGGAGCAAAGTAGATTCTCCAGGCATTATAGAAATTGGTAGTAATGCGGCAGGGGTAGTACTGGGAGAAACAAGTAAGAGGCAGTTCACATGGCCTCTGTGATGCTTCCAGAACTTGCTGCCAGAGAAGTAAATCCAAAACCACAGGTGAGGCACCATGTTAGTAAATTCTTCTCCTCTGATTTTTATTTTATACACATTACTCTGAACATCACTGGATCTCCTCCTAGGCAGATTTCTGAAGACCTTTGGTAACTTTGGATGTGAAGTAATCTTCTTAGGTTCTGAAGAGAACTCCCTTTATCAACTTGAGAGTTAACAGGAAGCATCATCTATGAAGGTCGGCTTAAGTGGAGATGTTGCTGTGATCTACCCCAGGAAGGGAGCTGTTTCTTTAACCTATGAAATTTTAGGTGATCTGGGATTTAGGTGTTCTTGGGACTATCACAAACATACTAGCATTCCAGGATGGCACTGTTTATCAGAACTTTCATTTTGACACCAATCTACAGGGACTATCTTTCCATCTCCATAATCATAACCTTAGAATTCAACACTGCCATTCATGAGGTATGCAGGATGATAGTTGCCTTCAGCTCTCTTCCAGAAGCCTTCTTGTTTCAAAGCATATCATGAATTAGTTATTCTAACACATGAATTATATTTTTTTAATATTTACAATGTGGTTAACAGAAGCTATAGTACCCTGTGGCCATAACTATAATGTCACATATAGCACTGTCATATAGATAAAGTTTCAATTTCTACCTGTACAGCATCCTAGTGAGCTATGGGTAAAATGAGGCTTTACTAACTCCACTGCCATGGTTATCCCCACCTCACTCACTACAAGTGATGGGTTCCTTCATGGTGCTGAGGAGTCTAGCTGAGGGTCTGTTTCCATTATCCTTATATTGAAAATATTCCTCAAGATCCAGATCAAACATCCAAATACCACTATCTATATACATACCTTATCATGCTGCAATCCCTTAGGTATGTAAGGTATTTCTTCTAGAGTAGGCAATTATCCTGGGCTCAATAGGTAGAAGAATCTGTAATTCATATGTCAGTATTTTATTAGAGAGCACATCTATCATAGTTTAATAAAGATCAGGAGCAACAAATAGGCCAAATAGATGTTCATTCAGGGAGAAGTAACTTACAACATAGACATATGAACACCAACAGGTTCCTGGTCCCAAGGATGCTTCTGGATGCTCTCCTGTCTATGCACTGCCAGCAAGGGAGCTCTCCCAAGATCCTCCTCAGACCTAGTTTCCCCAGGGCATGTCAACTCCTGGCTCCACCCCCAATGGGCGTGGTCAGTGCCAAAGATATAGACAAAGTGAATATCTCACTACAATTCCCATTTTAGTCTAAAGAAATGATTTAGACTTGATACAAAACTATATACAAAACAAAGAATAACAAGTGTGCTCTAAGAAAAGGAAAGTCAAGAATATACAAACTTAAGACCTACATATCTAGTCCTAGGGTGAAGGCATAACAAAGTTTACAATACAGTTGTCCTAAGCTGCAAAGTTTAAGTCTAGTACCTAATATATCTAACTAAGAAGAGAGAATAATAGTTGCGATAGTTTAATCTTCAACCTCATCAAAGACCTGAGAAGGAAAATAACAATACTAGGGTAGACAGGAAGTGTGGATGAGCAACTTCCAAAAGGTAGAGTGAAGACAGAAACAGCAGGCTACCTGGACAGTCACCCTAGGTCTCACAGCAACGTTGGTACAGCCAGTTTTGGCTAAGGCCAAGAGAATCTGATAGACCACAACAAAAGCAGGGAGGTAGAAAGGCTGTCTTACCCTGACCTGGCAAGGTTCAGAAGTCTTCTATGTCTCCTACAAGCAAATAGGACTTTATGTACAAAACAGTGGTCAAGGTGGGGGCAGTTTTTGTCCAAGAGTCCATTAGCCAAAGCGATGATGGACTCCAGAAGGAGCAACAAGAGTGTCCAACATATTTCTGGGAAAATGCACTGTGCTGTCAGGAGCAACAGTGTCTCATGTCAAGAGAGTACTAATATTAAAACATTTAAATGCCATGTTCTGCAGGTCTATGAAGTGTTTGAAGATTAAGCATCTATGTCTGACTAATCTCATAGGCATAGAAAACATGGGTGAAGAATCTATAATACTCAGGAACTTATTTAAAAAAAACTGATCAAAATTTCCCTGAGTAAAGCAGGGCCACATACCTAAGCAATATATCTATGTATGTATATATACATATAAATCCCTAAAACAGAGGTAGAGTAAAAATGTCTAGACCAGACGTAGACCTATAAAGTGCAGCATGATAAAAATATCCTCAATTGTATCAATATACAAAATGTCTTGAACATAAGTAAAAATATACATAAATAAAATATGGTAAGGATAATGTGCATAAAACATCATAAACGGAAAGATTTTACAAAATATGACAAAATATAATGTACAATTCTTCCAGGAAAGGAATATGAACTTAATTTTACATAGGTTACTACATAAAAGAAAATATAACAATGTAAGCTGTATAATACTAATTTCTCACCATTACTAAAATAATTCACAAGAAGATAGGCTAATCTACCTATATCCCATCTAAACCATACCTTTCCCAACTATACCCTATCCCTGTCTAAAAGAGATACCTGAGTCTAAGCATCACCTTCATACCCAACTCTAACTAACTAAAACCAAAAAAGATGAATATTATCCCTAAATGTCCAGAGTAGGGAAAGGGGGCATCGTTATCTTAAGATTACTTCTTGCTGACATGGGACGATCATTGCTCTATAGGAATCTGTAGGAAGAAAATTTTAAGTAACCAAATTTCTCCACAGAACTGGCTGTGACATATGTATCTAGTCACTGTGTGGCAGGAAATTCTTGGCTGCAGTTTATTGCGGTTCAATAAGGGTCAGGATAAACAAATAGGTCAAATAGATGTTTATTAAGGGAGAAACAACTCACAACACAGACAGATGAACACAGCAGTTAAAACTGGATGCTCCTCTCTCCGTGTCCCGCCAGAAAAGGGCTTTCTCCGCCTCCTCCCGAGACTAAACTCCATCGGTCACTTCCGCCCCTGGCTCCACCCCTCAATGGGTGTGGTCAGTGCCACAGAAGCAGACACGGTGAATATCCCACTACAATTCCCCTTTTAGTCTAAAGAAAAGATTTAAGCTTGATACAAAACTATATACAAAACAGTGAATAACAAGTGT
The DNA here is from genome assembly GCA_030556225.1 of Cricetiscus sungorus. Lineage (NCBI taxonomy): Eukaryota > Metazoa > Chordata > Mammalia > Rodentia > Cricetidae > Cricetiscus > Cricetiscus sungorus. The sequence goes on from JANBXA010000600.1 coordinate 40,743,810, forward strand.
GCTCTAAGAAAAGGAAAATCGAGACCAAAACCACAAACATACCTAGTCCTAGGGTGAAGGCATAAGGGAGTTTACGATAGAGTTGTCCTAAGCTGAAAAGCTTAAGTCTAGTACTAAATATCTAACTAGGAAGAGAGAATAATACTAAGATAGTTTAATCTACAACCTCACCAAGACCTGAGAAGGAAAATTACAATACTAGGGTAGACAGGAAGTGCAGATGGGCAACTTCCAAAAGGTGCAGTGAGGACAGAAACAGCAAGCTACCTGGACAGTCACCCAAGGTCTCACAGCAATGTTGGTACAGCCAGATATGACTAAGGCCAGGAGTATTTGACAGACCACAACAAAAGCAGGGAGGTAGAAAGGCTGTTTTACCGTGACTTGGCAAGGTTCAGCAGTCTTCTAAGTTTGTCTCCTGCAAGCATATAGGACCGCATGTCCAAAACAGTGGTCAAGGCTGAGGCAGTTCCTTGCCCAAGAGGCCATTAGCCGAAGCGAGGATGAACTCCAGAAGGAGCAACAACAGTGTCCAACATACTTTCGGGAAAGTGCACGGTGCTGTCAGGAGCAACAGTGTCTCATGTCAACAGAGTACTAATATATAAAACATTTAAATGCCATGTTCTGCAGGTCTATGAAGTGATTGAAGATTAAGCATCTATGTCTGACTAATCTCATAGGCAAAGGAAACATGGGTGAGGATAATCTGTAATACTCAGGAACTTGGCTAACAAGCCTGAATAAAACTTCCTTGAGTAAAGCAAGGATAAATACCTAAACAATATAACTATGTACATGTATGTATGTATATATATATATATATATATATATATATATATATATATATATATCACATGTAAATTCCTAAAGTAGAGGTAGAGTAAAAATGTCTAAACAAGAGGTAGAGCTCTAAAGGGCAGCAAGACAAATATCCCAAATTGTAACAAATACAAAATGTCTTGAACACAAGCAATAGTATACATACATAGAATATGGCAAGTATAATGTACATAAAACATCATAAATGGAAAGATTTCACACAATACAACAAATATAAGATACAATTCTTCCAGGAAGGGAATAAACTTAATTTTACATAGGTTACCACAAATAATAATATATAACAATGTAAGCTGTAATACTAATGTCTCATTCTTACTGAATAATTCACAAGAAAATAGGCTAATCTACCTATATCCATTCTGAATCACACCTTTCCCAACCATACCCTATTCCTGTCTAAAAGAGATAACCAAGTCTAAGTATCACCTTACAAACCCAACCCCAAGTAACTAAAACCAACCCTATGAAGATGAATATTATTCCTAAATTCCAAGAGTGGGGAAAGGGGGCGTTGTTATCTTAAGATTACTTCCTGCTGAAATGGGACGATGATTTCTCTATGGGATCCTGTTGGAAAAAAAAATTTTTAGCAACCAAATTTCTATACAGAACTGGCTGTAACATATGTAGGTAGTCATTGTATGGCAGAAAATGCTTGACTGGAATTCTAATTGAAATTTGGCCAGGTTGTAATAAGAAGGTGCACCAATACAGCTAGCTAGTCATGAGTTGTCTCGAGAAAAGCAGTCTCAAACCGGTTTAGGGTGCAGTTTGTAGTCCAGATGCATCAGGTTGAGTCAAGTAGAAATGTCCAATTGGGGCCCCATCTCCTTTCCAGAGTGTTCAAAGATTGCTGTTGAGAACTGTTATAGTCCTTGTGGAAATTTTAAATATCAATATCAAGGTAAAATTTTTAATTTTACGGTATGCATTAGGGCAAGGCAACAGTAAGCATTAAAATGTAAATGAGAAAATTAGGATTTCAGACAGAAAATTGCGAATAAGTGAATGAGTCCTTCGATTTTGTTTTCTTCTGCCTTACACCAATTGGCTTCTTGATATAAGGCAGAAACTGTGAATTTAATCTTAACAACATGCTTGAATTTAGAGAAGGAAAGCCAAATCCAACTCCAAAGCCAGCACTGGTTTACATGAATCGGGACTACAGAAATATTAGATAGTAAAGAAAACTAGATTTCAGTATGGAAACAGTTTACTAGACTTAAATATTTTTTACCATAAATCATATTCCTCTTCATTAAGTGATTCTTTCTGGAGAGCTGTCTTCTCTTCTGTAGGTACCTACATGTTTAGTGTCCTTTGGTTGTTTGAAGATAGGTGTTCTCTGTTTTCCTGTAAGGACAAGAGCAGAACACTTCCCCTACCTTTGAGAAGTCTCCACATCTCTCATGGGACCTTATTTATTGGATTACTTGTCATTTCTCTTCATTAAGATGTTACTCTTGTTCAACCCGGATCTTGATTAACTTAGATGGTATCCATAGCTTTTCTTCTCCTGTAGATACAAATGCAAAACCCCTACCCCAACGTAACACATATCCTGGTTTCCATTCTGAGGTCAATACATCCTTGAAGTACACCAGCTGATGTAGTTCAGAAGTTTTTTCTATTGTCCAGTGTCTTTCTGCAGCTGTTTTTCCTTTTTCATCAGCATTAAGAAAGTTTAATGTTAATAAAGCATTATGTAATCTGTGTTTGGGTGTCTTGGTTCCTCCTGCCTGTTTATGGAGCATTTCCTTTAAAGTACGATTAGATCTCTCAACTACTGCTTGTCCTGTAGGATTGTGTGGTATACCAGTTATGTGTTTTATGTTATAATACTCAAAAAACTGTTTCAATTTGCTGAAATATATGCCGGAGCATTGTCAGTTTTTATTTGTGCAGGTATGCCCATAATGGCCATTACCTCTAAAAGGTGTGTGATAACAGAATCAGCCTTTTCAGAGCTCAGAGCAGTAGCCCATTGAAACCCTGAAAATGTATCTATAGTGTGATGTACGTATTTTAATTTTCCAAATTCTGCAAAATGAAACACATCCATTTGCCATATTTCATTTCTATTTATACCTTTAGGGTTACTGCCTGGTGGTAAAGGAGTTTGGTTATAGAATGAGCAAGTAGGACATTTCCTTACTATTTCCTTGGCTTGTTGCCAAGTGATAGAAAAATCCTTTTTCAATCCTTTGCTGTTCACATGGTGTTTCTTATGAAACTCTGAGGCTTCTAGCACACTTCCTATCAATAACCGATCAATTTCATCATTGCCTTGTGCTAGAGGACCTGGCAGACCCGTATGGGATCTGATGTGTGTTATATATATAGGATGAATCCTCTTTCTGATAGTATCTTGTAACTGTATAAACAATGAAGTTAATTCTGTATCATCAGGAATAAATTCTGCAGTCTCGATGTGTAAGACTACTCTCTCTGCATATTGAGAGTCAGTAACTATATTGAGGGGTTCTGTAAAATCCATAAGTACCATGAGAATGGCATACAATTCTGCCTTTTGTACAGAATTGTAAGGGCTTTGAACTACTTTGCTTATTTCTCCTGATTTATATCCTGCTTTACCAGATTTGTTTGCATCAGTGTAGAATGTAGGAACTCCAGAGATAGGTGTTTGTCTTACAATGCGTGGAAGGATCCAAATCGTCTTCTTTATGAATTTGATTCTTTCAGTTTTGGGATAATTGTTGCTAATTATTCCCAAAAAATTACTGCATGCTCTCTGCCAATATTCATTATCTTTCCATAAGGAGGAAATTTCCTCATTAGTTAAAGGTACAATAATTTCTGCTGGATCTCTTCCTGTTAATTGACGAAGTCTTAATTTACCTTTTAAAATCAAGTCAGAGATCTTTTCTATATATGTTTTTAGTTTTTTATTCTGTTTATGTGGTAAGAATATCCATTCTAATATGATGTCTTCTCTCTGCATCAAAATCCCTGAAGGATATTCTCTAGATGGTGAATATCCCACTACAGCAGTTCTATTTGAAATTCTTGTCAAGGTGTAATAAGAAGGTGCACCATTACAGCTAGCTAGTCAGCAGTTGTCTCAAGCAAAACAGTCTCAAACTGGTTTTAGGATGATGTTTGTAGTTCAGATGCATCAGGTTGAGTCAAGTGGAAATGACAAAGGGGGGCCCCATCTTCTTTCTGAAGAGTTTAAAGATTGCTGTTAGGAATTGTTATTATTCCTTGTGGAATAATAACATCAATATCAAAGTAAAACATTCAAGTTTTAAGGCATGCATATAGGGAAAGGCAACAACAATCATTAAAATGTATATGAGAAAATTAGGATTTCAGAGAGAAAATTGCTTATAGGCAAATGAGTCCCCAGATTTTGTATTCTTCTGTATTACAAGTGACTTCTTGATATAAGGCAGAAACTGTGAATTTAATATTAACAACATGCTTGAATTTAGAGAAGGAAAGCCAAATCCAACTCCAAAGCCAGCATTGGTTTACATGAATTGGGACTAGAGGAATACTAGATAGTAAAGAGAAATAAATTTCTGTATAGAAATAGTTTACTAGAATTAAATATTTTTACCATAAATCAAAATTTTTTTTCATTAAGTGACTCTTTCTGGAGAGCTATCTTCTCTTCTGTAGGTACCTTCATGTTCAATGTTTTTTGACTGTTTGAAGATGGGTATTCTCTATTTTCCTATAAGGACAAGAACAGAATTCTCCTACCTTTGAGAGGTCTCCACACATCTCATAGGATCCAATTTGTTGGGTGACTTGTCATTTCTCTTCTTTAATATGTTTCTCTTGTTCACCTTGGTCTTGATCAACTTAGGGTATCCATAGCTTTTCTTCTTCTATAGATACAAATGAGATACACCTACCCCAACGTGACATATATCCTGGTTTCCATACTGAGGTCAATACATTCTTGAAGTATATCAGCTGACTTAGTTCAGAAGGTTTTTCTATTGTCCAGTGTCTTTCTGCAGCTGATTTTCCTTTTTCATTAGCATTAAGAAAGTTTAATGTTAATAAAGCATTATATAATCTGTGTTTGGGTGTCTTGGTTTCTCCTACCTGTTTATGGAGTATTTCCTTTAAAGTACAATTGGATCTCTCAACTACTGCTTGTCCTGTAGGGTTGTGTGGTATACCAGTTATGTGCTTTATGTCATAATACGCAAAAAAAAACTGATTCAATTTACTGGAGACATATGCTGGAGCATTGTCAGTTTTTATTTGTGCAGGTATGCCCAGAATGGCCATTACCTCTAATAGGTGTGTGATAACAGAATCGGCCTTTTCAGAGCTCAGATCAGTGGCCCATAGAAAACCTGAATATGTATCTATAGTGTGGTGCACATATTTTAATTTTCCAAATTCTGCAAAATGAAACACATCCATTTGCCATATTTCATTTCTATTTATACCTTTAGGGTTACTGCCTGGTGGTAAAGGAGTTTGATTATAGAATGAGCAAGTAGGACATTTCCTTACTATTTCCTTAGCTTGCTGCCAAGTGATAGAAAAATTCTTTTTTAAAACTTTTCTGTTCACATGGTGTTTCTTATGAAACTCCAAGGCTTCTAGCACACTTCCTATTAATAACCGATCAATTTCATCATTGCCTTGTGCTAGAGGACCTGGCATATATATATATATATATATATATATATATACATATATGTATATATATGTATGCATATATATATATGCAATATATATGTACTATTTCTGATAGTATCTTGTAACTGTATAACAATAAAGTTAATTCTGTATTGTCAGGAATAAATTCTGCAGTCTCAATGTGTAAGGCGACTCTCTGTGTATTGAGAGTTCAGTAACTATATTGAGGGGTTCTGTAAAAACCATACGTACCATGAGAATGGCATACAATTCTGACTTTTGTACAGAATTTTAAGGGCTTTGAAGTATTTTACTTATTTTTCCTGATTTATATCCTGCTTTACCAGATTTGTTTGCATCAGTGTAGAATGTAGAAACTCCAGAGATAGGTGTTTTTCTTACAATGTATGGAAGGATCCAAATCAATTTTTTTTTATGAATTTGATTCTCTTGCTTTGGGGATAATTGTTGCTAATCATTACCAAAAAAGTACTGCAACTCTCTGCCAATATTCATTATCTTTCTATAAGGAGGAAATTTCCTCATAAATTAAAGGTACTATAATTCCTGCTGGGTCCCTTCCTGTTAGTTGACAAAGCCTTAATTTACCTTTTATAATCAAGTCAGAGACCTTTTCTATATATATATTTTTAGTTTTTTATTCTGTTTGTGTGGTAGAAATATTCATTCAAATATGATATTCTCTAGATAGTAGTATAACCAGAGTACAGTCTAGTTTTTGGATCCACACAGTCCACATGTGTCTGTAGTATCCTCTTTTCTACACATGCTAATTCTTTTTCAGCTTCACCTGATAGTATTCATGGACTATTTAAGTCCTTGTCCCCTTTTAGGGCCATTTTCAAGTTTTTAAAAACATGCCCTTTTACTCCAATAATGGTTTGCAGTTGAGAAATCTCTCCTAGTAATTTTTGAAGGTCATTAAGAGTCTGGTAGCAATCTCTCCTGATCTGTACTTTTTGTGGTCTATTTTTCTGTAGACATATTTTATATCCTAAGTAGTTTATAGGATCTCCATTTTGTATGTTTTGTGGTGCAATTGGTAATCCCCGGTGAGGTAAAAGTTCCTTTACTTTCTTAAACATTTTTCCTAATATTTCTACTTTAGAATCAGCTAACAATATATCATCCATGTAATGGTAAATTATGGATTGTGGAAACTATGAATTATTTCCAACAGTTTTTACACAAAATATTGGCACAGGGTGGGGCTATTTTACATTCCCTGTGGTAAATCCTTCCATTAATATCTCTTCACCAGTTGAGAATTATTGTAATTAGGTACCATGAAGGCATATCTTGTTCTTGTAAAGATATAATAAAGAAGCAATCCTTTAAACCAACAAATATAACAGGCCATTCTTTAGTTATCAAAGAAGGCAAGGGCATTCCAAGCTGTAGAGAGCCCATTGGCTGGATAACTTTATTGATGGCTCTCTGGTCTGTAAGCATTCTCCATTTCTTTTTGATAACAAATACAGGAAAGTTCCATGGGCTGGTAGATTCCTCGACATGTCAAGCATTTAGCTGTTCCTGAACCAGGTTTTCTAAAGCAAAGCCTCTAACTTCTCAGAAGTCATAGGCCATTGCTCTACCAAGACAGGTTGATCTGTTAGCCATTGTAAGGGTAGGGCTTTTGGTTCCTCTCTTGGTTTGTCACTTGTATTCTGTTTTTGTACAGCCTGGATATTTGGTGTCTGCCTTGTATAATATTTTATAATATTTTTCCCTGGATATTTGGTGTCTGTCTTGTATAATACTTTATAATATTTTTTCCACAATCATGGGGTCATTTATGTATCTTATCTAATATTGGAGGAATGTTAAATCTGTGTATTCCATTGCTGTAATAGATCATGGCCCCATAAATTTGTTGCTATATCAGCCACATATGGTCTCAACCTTCCTCTCTGTTCTTCCGGTCCTATACATCAATCAATCTTGTGCTCCGTTTTACCTGAGACAGGGTTCCAATCCATAATAATTGAACATTTACCTTTTGCAGGGGCCATCTTAGTTATTAGTTATTAGGCCATCAAGATTTATTAGTTATGATAGTTATGTCAGCCCCCGTGTCAACAATGCCTCCAAACAGTCTGATATTCATCTTAACTATCAATCTAGGCCTTTGACTGTTTATAGAGGTTTGCCATTTGATTCCTTCTTTCATGTTTGATTCAACTTCCCTCACTAGTTTGTCATCCAGAGCAGTGAGTTTTTACAATAGGCACTGGATTTTCTAATTGTCCTATGGGAGATTGTCCTCCACAGTGACTGGGAATGTTTGGACTACCTTTGTCTTGGGGACCTCATAGAGGAACCCCAAGGAGTTTCCAATTGGTGCCTTCAATGTTTCTAATAAGAACTTCCACTTAAAATTTAACAAAAGCTTTAAAAAAGGATTTTAGAGACCAAAGAACAGAGAAAAGCAAGGCTTCTTGGTAACAGCAGTTTTCTCAGTTGGACTCTGTTTTGCTAGACACAAGCAGAATTTTGTGTGTCTCCTTTAAGGGAGGTTTCCAGACTCAGCATAAGTGGCAAAAAAAAAAACTACACAGCTTTTAAAAAGCTCTGCTAACAACTTAATGGTGTGTTCGAGGGCTGGCAATGGAAGTCACCACATCTCCAAACCAGCAACATGCTGCTGTGAGTACAGTTCTCAGTTCTGGCAGTAAAAGTACCTGCCACCATCTTTGATAGACTGTGGTTAATACAGCTATGGCTTTCATTTGACCAATGTTGTTTACCAGATAAAAGACTCATGGCCACAAAAAGATTTACAGTATACATAGATTCAAATTAAGAAAAACCTCTGAAGGTTTGAAGTGTGTTTTAAAATATACGTAGGCTTGGAAGAAAAAAAAAACAGGATAAAATGGTTTAAAAAAGAATAATAAAGAGAGAATAGCTGGGTGTGGTGGCACACGCCTTTAATTCCAGCAATCAGGAGACAGAGGCAAGCAGATTTCTGTGATTTCAAAGCAAACCTGGTATACAGAGCTGATTCCAGGACAGATAAAAATTATAGACAGAAACTGTAATTTGAAACTGTGTCTCAAAAAATGAGAAAAATAAAAGTAGAAGTAGAAGACAAGTAGAAGTAATAAAAAATCCACATAACGATGGAAAGCACAGAGAAACTTTGGGTACTATATGCTGTTCTGTTATCTTTATATTGTTTGACTGCTGAGGAAATAGCAACAACTGTTACAACAAATGCTGCTGGATAAATCCAATTTATATATTTTAAAAATACTTAGATTTCCAATTGCAAGTCTAAGGACAGGTTACTGGGGGAAAAGGATTTCTATTTTTGTTTCCACAGAAAATGAAAAGCTGTGGATTACTTCCAGACTAACATGGTGTCATCAAGCAAGACCCTCTGATACAGTGTCCCAGATGATCCAACATTCAAAACAGCTTGGACAAGGCACCCTTGCAGACTGCTACAGCCAGGTTTTCTCCATCTTCTTAGGATTCCCCAAGGCTCCCTACCAGTGGGAAGCAGTTTGGAAAGAACGCCCAAATTCCCAAATATTGTCTATAAATGTTTGTTTTCATTTAAATGGGCTTGGTTATAAATGGCTAATGATCATAACCAATCTCTTTTTAAAGGTAAAAAGTGGATTATGGTATAGAAATGAATACTTTGTTTTGGAATGGATTTTTATTTATTGATACAAATTTAAGTTCAATTTTGTGATATGTATATTTCTCATCTTGTTTAGGTATTGTGCTCATATAGCTCATTCAGAAATATAATGTATAATTTAGCACAGATTATAGATAGTTACCTATGATAGTCAAAACTTAGAATTTAAGTAAGTTAGGTTTTCAAGATGTATTTAAGATGTATTTGAGATGGATAGGCATTCTTCAAACCTTTCAAAGACCTACAGAATATGGCATTTAAAATGGTTTAGGGATTTTCTTGACAGTGAGACATAACTGCTCCTGGCAATACCACCTGCATCAGAAAGGAAGATGGACATCAAAGAAATGTGTTATGAAGCTTACTTTCAATATGACAAGACTAGCCATTTGGGCAAGATACTGTTCTTGTCTGAACTGTTTGACTTTATGCTGTGTAAATTGGACATGCAGGACCCACAGGAAAGTGACTGCTGAATCAAGATGGACAGTGCTGCAGGGTTCCTGCTTCATGGAAGAGTCTGCAAGACAGTCTGCAGGACACAGAAAAAAGTGACTGACAAACTGCCAACACAGGTAGACAGTTTAAAGTTTCCTGCTTTTCTGAGGAGTCTGCCAGACACACTATGGCCTATAGGCTGAATGAAGGTGGAACATTACAGAAGAATGTCAGGTGACTGATCAGGTAGTAAGATGTCTCTGTCATTTCTAGAGTTTATATATTATCCTTCTGTGGTCTTTGAAGAAGTTGAAGACAGTCATGGTTATAGTTTTCCTTAGTTAGGATTAAAGATAAGTTATAGGATTTCAAACTCACAAAGATAGGATAGATGATGGAATATTTTCTTAAATCTTGCTAAATGTTAATGGACTAAATATTGTTAACTGTGGTTCTTATTTGATAACTGTTTTGTTATATATTTTGCTATGTCAAGATTAAAACCCTTCTTTTTATTTTAGACAGAAAAGAGATGATGGGCGATGTCATTCTATAAATATGTTTCTCGTATTAGTTAATGAATAAAGCACTGCTGGCCAATAGGAAAGCAAGATAGCAGACAAGGAGGAAAGAGGAAGTAGTAGGGAGAAGATTCAACATGGAGGACAGAGAGAGTAGAAGCCAGACCCTCTCTCCAGAAAGATGATACCACGTGGAAATACTTAGATTAATTGAAATGGGTTAAGATTTAAGACAGAGCTAGCCAATAATAAATGCTATTAACAGGCCAACAGAATTATATCAAATACAGCTTCTCTGTGTGTTATTTGGGGCTGGTGCAGCTCTGGGACCAGACTGGCAGGGAAACTACTCCTAACACACATCACCAGATATAAGGAGGAAAGAAGAAGAGTGAGCTACTGAAGGATCAAGAACCAATGTTTGGATGCATTATTGACTTTCCTACCACTAATAGATTGTTTCCATGCTTTGTAAGGATGCATTTCTGATAAGTTGCAGATACAGTATTTCAATATATTAATGCACTGGGTGGAAAGATAAAAATGTTAAGTTTTATAATTTAAGAAAAGTGGCACTCAAGAGAAAGATTGAATGCCACAGGGTTCAAGAATTTAAGCAGAGGTTTTTTTTGTTGTTATTTATTAGAAAGAGGGATCATAAAAGTGGGAAAGGGAGAAAGGGAAGAGGGGAGATCAGCCTCCAGAGACGGGAGCAGTAGGAGGGAGAATAAAGGGAAGAGAGAGAATAGAATTGGATAAAGGGAGTGAGGGGTGAACAGAGGGAGAGAAAGAAAGAAAGAAAGAAAGAAAGAAAGAAAGAAAGAAAGAAAGAAAGAAAGAAAGAAAGAAAGAGAGAGAAAGAAAGAGAGAAAGAAAGAAAGAAAGAAAGGCAGAAAAAAAGAAAGGAAGGGAGGAAGAGAGGAAGGAAGGGAGGAAGGGCCCTTTTAAATGGGAACACAGTGAATATGCACAGGTGATGTTTTTAGTGACTACAGCTGAGGGCATATTCTGTCAGAACTCCAAGAACGAATCAGTACAGATGTTTCCATACTAACAGTAAGCACCAACTCCCAATAGTTCTCCTTTTATAGGAAAGTAAAGCAAAGAGGCATGGCAGTGCTCAAGTAGAAAGCTGTGAGTAGTGAGAAAACAGAGTCATAAGAGGGTAGTAATCTAGGAAATGTCAGGTTGTACCCAAATGAACTCACTCTGGACCCTGAACAGCTAGAACAAGAGACAGAGAGGCAAGATTGGGAAACATGAATGGGAACATCAAAGGTATCTGACACAAGGAATTATCTAAGACTTGGAAAACAACAAAAAAGTTTTCTATTAGACCCAAAATCACTTTAATAATTTTTTATTTAGTGTAGCAAGTTCACAAGTAAATACCATGTAGATTTTGGAAGGTATTATAAACATTTATTATATTTGTGTCAGGGCCCCAGCAGTAAGCATCATATTTGTTATGATTGTGTAGCTTGGTGTCCCTGAGGGACTCCCAGTAGTGGGAATGATGGTTTCCTCTGACTCTTTGCTTGCTCTTGGGACCACTTTCCTTGTACTAGGTTGTCTCTTTTAGCCTTTATAAGAGGGGGTCTGCCTAGTCTTATTATAACCTGTCATGCTCTGGTCATTTGACATCCCTGCTCTTTTCTGAAGGGAAACAGAAGAGACCTGGATTTGTAGAAAATGGGGAAGGTTGGAAGGGAAAAATCATCATATAATAGGCTAAATAGTTAACAATCTCCACACTGCAACTGGCCAAAGCTTGAGAATCTGTATGTTTATTAGCCTCGGTGAAGGTAAGCCCAATCAGATAGCTTCTAACTTCCTTCCTTGGTGTAATTTTGGTGCTTTGGTGAATAAAACTACTACAAGGCACCAGAGGCCTATTTCATTCGTGTTTTGCAATGAACAATGTTCCACTATACTTTTATATGACTTAGCTAATTTCACAAGAAGGAAAGCAAAATAACCAAAACTGTTTCTTTCCTCAAATGACAAAAGGAGATGCAATTCTGTCTAACCATGAAATCTCAAATTTTTAATTCACTTATTCATTAACAGATATAATTAAATTCATAGACTACTGTGATAGGATGCAAACACAGAAGAATTCTTCAATTTGCATATTCAGTTGCCTCATGAGTCCAACGGCAGATAGAAAAAATTCTGAAAAACTACCTGTGATCTGGTTCACATGGGCTTGGTGATGGCATCCCACTGCCAACTGCATGGTATGATTCTGGAGATTGGAACTAAGCTCACAATTACACTGGCAAGCTCTCTAGAACTGAGCTAACATTCATTACCCTCTTTTCATTTTTTCTCTTTTGAGTCAGCATCTCACTAAATTATACAGAATAACTTTGCCCTGACTCTGTAGCTAAGGAAGGCTTTGAGCTTGTCATTCTCCTTCCTGAGCCTCTCAACTAGATAAGATTACACAATTATGGCTCTTGGTCAGATCAATGACACAATAACAGCATTCTTCCTTGTTCCTTTGCTTTCCATATCCCCCTTCCTGCTGTTGTGTTAATCTATCTCTCTCTATCTCTATCTCTCTATCTCTATCTCTCTATCTCTCTATATCTCTATCTCTATCTTCCTCTCTCTCTTAACACACACACACACACACACACACACACACACACACACACACACACACACAGTTGGGGGAATCTCAGCTTCCAGACTTTAAAAATTTGCTACAGCTTCTTCCTCATTCCAATGGAGGTGATTCCAGTTCACAATAAGGATGCCAACGATCTCCATAAGACCAAAAGCTAAAATACAACCTCATCTCCTGCTTTCTGCCTCCACACTTGCTGCACATGACTCCATCATTAATAAGTATAGTCTTTGCCATGAATGGTCACGTTGTTCACTGTTGTATTCTTTGGTCACAAAACATGGGCAAGACATTCTCTCAGCTAGCCAACATCCTGAACACAAAGTATGAATCTATCTTAATTTTGTTAAGAAACTACTTCAAACTGTTATAAGGTCTCATCTTTCAGGCAGCTTTCCAAAACCCCGCAGACTGGACCTGGGTTCCAAGTTCAGCTTGCCCTAAGGGTGTCATTAGATTACACATGGTTCTTCAATTTCTCTCAGCTATAGCCAACAACTGACTCTTCTTCACACACTCTATTTTAGGTGATTTGTCTTGAAAACATTATCTGGTGGGCTTCTCCTCTTCCTCCTCCTTTTATTCCTCCTTTTCCTCCTTTTTTCTTGTTCTGTCTCTCCATACTTGATCTTTTTCTTCTCATGCTTATTTTGTCTTTGTCTCAGTGAGGAAGCAGAGAGGACCATAGGAGCTGTAGGAAAACACTAGAGGATTCACTGGTGTGTGTGTGTGTGTGTGTGTGTGTGTGTGTGTGTGTGTGTGTATCACAGCAAATAGGTTCATGCCATCTGAGATCTTACAGGCTTTGAATTTTCAACCTTGCCTAATCTGTTTACTATATCTACATCTTCCCAAGTTTACTACATTCCCAGAATGCTTTGCAGAGATCTCCAAGTCCTCATGTGAGTTCATAGACTAGCCAAAGACTGGAAAGGCCAAATAGACATTAAATCCATGAGGCAAAGCTCATTTTGCCCCAGCAATGTGCATGGTTCCAAGAGCAACCATGATCCCAATTTTCTGTCCCAAATTCTAGCCTGTCACTTACACCTTAGTAAAAAATATACCCATTAATATGACTCCCCATTTAGATGTTTAAAAGTAAGTAAGGACATATTTTTATTACTAAATAAAAAGTTGTTTTCTTAGCATATTGTAAAAAAGACCTATATTTCTAATATTAAAAAATGAAACATACAGGTAGCTGTTCCTAAATGGAAACACACAGTTATACATAGAAAATGAAAATCATACAGAACTTACTTGGACAATACTTAGGGCCACTATTCTCAGAGTCCTGACAAACCCAACCAAAGAACTAACTCCCAGTTGGCAAGCTCCCACTATTGTTACATAAGACAAAATGAACACAGGTTTTATGGCTGAAACCTTAAGTCTTACTCCCACCATTTAATGAGGTCAAGCCCCCTCTTCAAATTTAAGGAGGCAAGCCACTAAAAGGAAGCAATTCTATATTTTTTAAGTGTTTGTAGGGGTATGTCTAAGGAGGCCAAAGAAGGATTTCTGATCCCTTGAAGCTTGGAATTTCAGGTAGTTTTACACTTCCCAACTTGGGGACTGGGGGGTCATTTACAAGAACAGCAATCACACTTAAATATTAAAACATCCCCCCTTCCCTATGAATTCAAGTATCAGATTAAAGGTGTATTCATTCCCTTTGTACATGTAGTGACACAGTCCTTGATCCCACTCTTACTCTCCTTCATGAAGTATATGTGGCAACTGAATCCTGGCAAAGAAGACAACTCTACAGAACCCTTTCCTTAAATAGAAATAAATTTAAGCATTGCTCATCAATCCTAGAATCCTAGAATTTCATTATGCCTAAACTTCATAAATCATTAATGCTGCTTTAAGTGAGAGAGTTTAGAGTTGATTGTTTTTGAGGGACATCTTCCCTAGAATTAAATGGAAAGCATCCTCATTTGTCTACAAAGCTATTTTAAGAACAGGGTAGCATGGCTTTCTATAGACCATATATATAAAGCCAAGATCACTAACTCAGCATGGGAAAATCATGAAACACAAAAGTCCTTTCTATATCTACATGGAGCCTGTTTCTAAATTAAATCTGACAAGAGTGATACCATTACACACACATGTAGCCTTAGGTCACAAAAACAATTTTCTGAAATTGATCTTAAATTTAAAAAATGTGTAATTACACTTAAAGCAGTTACAGGCGGCTAGCCAGTGAAACATTTAATTTTCCCATGGAGTTGTACAACTTTCTGTGCATGTAATATTAGCAGTAAGAGGTTGAAGAGACATTTTCAATAGTTTTCTAACCAATCCCACAATCTGGCCAGCTATGCATCCAATTTACAGTTTTATTAATTTGGACAAAAACCACTGAAAAGCCAAATGCACAGAATTTTAAGCAAGAGTCAATACTTTTTAAAGCACATATATAAATGTATATGTGCATTTTAAATTTTGTTTTTCAAGAAGTAAGATATCTTGTTTTAGTAAAAACAGCCATAACTTTGAGAAAGAAAAAAGGACTTCATGGAAGTGATACAATTATATGAATTGCAGAAAGAAAAAAAACAATAAACCAAATATATAGAAAGAGGCATAAACATATATATATATATATATATATTTCTGTATATACACTTAAATTGGAGAGTGATTTTTGATGGCTGCAGGGCACTGAGACAGGGTTTGTCTATATATCCTTAGGTGTCCAGAAACTGCACATATAGCAGATGCTCCCATTCATAATGTTCAGCTTCAACTAAGTTCCAAAGACATGAAAGCACATAACTGTGAATTGAAACTTCTGAGATGGTGTGCATAATGAAACTCTTCCTTTAAAAAACAAGTTGTTTTGATAAATTTACTGGGTTAATAGGGGTATGTTCATTTGCATGAAATATATATATATATATATATATATATATATATATATATATATATATACTCTTAGCTTATTCCCCAATTTTTCTCCCTTTAAGCTTCTGTTTTCTCAGGATCTGTCATAACAATAAAATTCTGAGATATGTTGTCTGTGGATGTTACATAATAGTGACTATCATCTTCTAAAGACACTTTCTCTGTATTCCCTTGCTTTGTATACTTTCATGAAGCAAGCGGCTATGCTACAGAGATCTAGGAGGCCAAAACCAAGTGAGGCTTTCATCCAACAGCTGATCAGATTGAAGTTGGCCTTTAACAACAGCAAGAAAGAAACTGGAGATCCCACTCCAGTATGCCACAATGAACTAAATTCTTATAGCAATAATGGAGCTTGGAAGCAGGTACTTCCTCAATCTGATTCTCAGATGAAATCCCAGTCCTGGCCAACACCTTGGCTGCAGATTTATAAAAGTGTGGAGGCAGAACTCTTAGATAATTTATGCACAGATTGCAATCCACTCAAATTAGAAGAGGATAAATATGTTTGCTTTAAGCAATTAAATTTAAGGTAATGTACTATAAATTAAGGGTTGGGTGGTACAAACATATTTGAATAGAATATAGAAGTAGAAAATACAAACTTTTGAGAAGTTAAACAGTTTCACTAAGGAGTTAGTGATGAAAAAGTGAACTGCACAAATAAAAGGCTCACTCAGGTTGCCCTTTAGATGAAAGTGAGGTGACAACAAGCAACTATGAGCTACATGATCCTAGTGTTTTTCATGTATGAAGTTAGGCAGAAATAAGTTCTACTGCCCAGACTCACCTGAGACAGAATATGTTATTCCTGTCTAAGCCTAGCAAGAATGACTGATTTTGAGTTTATATTAGAGGGCTGCACCCGTATCCTCCATCTCAGAGCCCCTCTACTTGAATGCTTAAAAAATTTACTACCATTAGTAATTGTTCTGAAATTACTGCTATCAACAATATCTAACATCTTCCCAAGATGCCATGACATATTCAAAGAATAAAAGAAACATATACTTATTTTTAGTAGAAGTTATCCATTTTCACCTTGATCAATAGGATAATTACATGTGTGAAATGCTTGTTCCGACCCCATAATAGTCTTTAAATGAATTTCATGAAATTTTTATGTCTACCAAGTCATTACACTTTATTACCAAAGCAGTAATAGCAGCTGATCAGACATTTAAAATGCCCTACTGACCACTGAAGGCCTCCCCCCTTAAGTATCTCTTAAGTGGCAAACAGCCATTGTCTACTATGATTACTAGGTATTAGTCACAGGTCATAAATATGCACTGCTTTGTACAGTGACTCCTTTAGGAATTAAAATCAGACAAAATGGATAAATCGCCCAGCTACAAACATTTGTTTGGCTTCATAAATATTCTGGAGATTAATTTGAAAAATTGCCAAGGCCAGTGTTATTTACCTTTTGTGCAAACTAAGAAATCACTAAAACTAAATTCTGGTCTTACATTGCCCCCAAAGTGCACTGCTAATACTAACTGGATAAAATCCTCCTGCTAATGTGACTTCCTCGGCAGCCTAAATCATTTACAGCTAGAAAACTGAAGACAGGAGGTAGAAGCTCAAATTGTTTGCAAGAATCAAAAGTTATCTTAAATGCATTTGTTCTAAGGAAAAATCAAAAAATAAAAGAAAATGTGGAAATTTTCCTCTTTTTTTGCTCACTGTTAAGAATATAAATAAATGAAAAGTGATTGGGACATGGCCAGCCATGAACTCCTCAATTCTGAAGTCTTGCATTCCAGTTATTTCAACTTTTGCTGCTTCATTTTAGTTCTTTTGTAATCTTACCAACATCATCATAGTGTCAGCATAGAAACACGACTTCACCTCCAAGTGGGTAAGAGGTTGTCTCTTCTGGAACCAAATGTGAGCAGCACAGATTTCCAAATTCTTTTTTCCAATGTGATAATAGAGTCATGGAAGTTTTACAATAAAATAACACCAGAAATTTTTTTTTAATTAAGACACTTTTCAAAAAAATCAGAATTATCAGGTAGATGGGTCCTAGAGAAAAATGGTGATCTCTCTGTCATAGGATCTTCATGAAGGGGCAACAATGGAATGAAGACACAAGATATGCTAGATTTGTGTGAACACACTTAAAATTTTTATTTAGATTTTCTGTTTTACGTGTATTAGTGTTTTGTCTGTACATATATCTGTGCATATGCATGCCTGAAACAGGAGGTTAAATACCCTGCGACTGGAGTTTCAGATGGTTATGTGTTAACATGTGGGTTCTGGGAATTCAACTTGGATCCCTGCAAGACCAAGTGCTCTTAACCACAGAGTTAGCTCTCCAGCCCCTAGACTATCATTTGACTTTCAAATGATAAAACATTTTTTTAATGTTTTTTGTGTGATATATAATAAAAAAATTTAAGTCAAAAAAGAAATAAAATGTTGACTAATATGTTTTTGCTTTTCAATCTACTATAATCTGTTGTGTATTTTTGCTTTGTTTTAAAATTTTTTATTTGTCCTCGTTTATGTATAAATATCTCTAAATGGTCTTGTCTAATTTTTTTTTTTTTGGTTTGGTTTGATTTTTCAAGACAGAATCTTTCGGTGCAGCCCTGGCTGCCCTGAAACTCAGCAGTAAAACTTAGAGGTTCGCCTGCCTCTGCCTCCGGGATCCTGGGATAAAAGGCTTGGACAACAAAGCCCAGCT
Organism: Cricetiscus sungorus; assembly: GCA_030556225.1. NCBI lineage: Eukaryota > Metazoa > Chordata > Mammalia > Rodentia > Cricetidae > Cricetiscus > Cricetiscus sungorus. The sequence continues at coordinate 40,762,169 of JANBXA010000600.1, forward strand.
CCTGCTTTAGTTTTTAAGGTGTTCAAATAGGTTATATGAATATGTACACTGTTCGTCTCCCTACGCACAATAAAAATTACTTGTTTTGCCCCTAATAAAAGCTTTTCATAACAGTTAAGTTGTAGAAATAACCTAGGTTTCAGCCAATAGAGCAATGGGTTAGGAAAATATGCTTTATAGATACACAATGGAATTTTATTGAGCCATAAAGAAAATGAAAGTATGCCACTTGTGAGAAAAGGAGTACAACTGAAGGTTACTGCGCTAAGGAAATCAAGTCAGTCTCAAAAAGATGAATAGCGTGTTCTCTTGTATTTGTAGCTCTGTGCAGGGGTCTTAGTCCAACCATGGAAAGCTGAGCTGGGTCCCAAAATAGGTTAAGTGCACTGCCTGCCTTTTTCCTATCCTTCCAGAATCATGGACAATCAGATGCAGCGGAGAGTCTAGTCAAGCAGGAACTCATTTATTGGCACACAGCAAGCATCTTTTAAAGAAGAAACAACCTCAGGGCAGAATAACAGCCAGCCAATGGTTTTGAAGGTCAGCCTATCACGTGCCTGAGTGCCCTAGCTTTCCCTAGTGAACAAGAGCTGTTCATGCAGTGACCTGGTCTGGTTCAATATAGGCAACCAATCATCTTTTTTTGTAAACAACTCTGGACTCACCCATCTGACTTCCACTCGGTGCCATTTCTGACGTGCTCGTGTGCCCTACAGATCTGAAATTTCATATAGATACATAAGATCATGTTTGCGTATGATGTGAAGTAAAAGTAAGTCTTTTGAAGAGTATTCAAATGTGTACCATGTTGGGAATGAAGGGATCTTCAAGTACTAATGCATTGTGCATGTGAGGCAGGGTTTAAGATTCATGTAACTAGATGTACTATTCTGATCAACACCTGACACTCACTAGGTCTTTAAAGTAAGCATTAAAGCGCTGCTATATGTGTGGAACAGGGTTTAAATTCGTATAACTTGATGTGGATCAGAAGCTATTTCATATGGTTTCTATGGTGCTCAAAGGGACAGCATGACTATGGCAACTTTTGTAAAGACGAACACTTAATAGGGGCTGGATTTACAGTTTCAGAGGTTTAGTTCATTATCATCATGGTGAGAAGCATGGCAGCATGAAGGCAGATATGGTGCTGGAAAAAAAACTGAGAGCTATAAATCTTTATCCACAGACAGGAGGCAGTAAACTGTTAAGTTTCTGAGACCTCACAGCCCACCCCAGTAGTGACACACTTCCTCCAGCAAGACCATACTTCCCAAGAGTATCACTCCCTATGGACTAAGTATTCAAATACATGAGTCTATGGGGACAATTCTACTCAAACCACCACATTTCACTTCCTGATCCCATAGGCTTGCAACTATAACATAATGTAGAAATGTATTTAGTTCAACTTCAAAGATTCCAATAGTCTATCTATAACAGCCTGAAATATGTTTAAAAGCTCAAAGTTCAAGGTCTCTTCTGATATTCAGGCAGCCTCTAAACTGCAATCACTTATAAGATCAAAAAGCAGATTACATACTTCTAATATATAATGGCACAGAATATACATTATCATTCCAAAATGAAGAAAAGGGAGCATAGTAATAAAATAATGGACCAAAGCAAGATCAAAAGTCATGTGAGCAAACTCCCAATTTGGCATCTCCATGTCTGATGTTGAAGAAATCTTTCATATCCCCAACTCTTTTTACCTTTCTTGGCTGAAATACATTTCTTTCTCTTGGACTGTTTTCACTTCTTCATTCTCAACTTTCCTTGGCAATTATCCCATGACTCTGGCATCTCCAACATCTTGAGGTCTCTAAGGCAATCCAGGATTTTTACAATGGCCTCTCTAGACTTGCACAAAGGGACACCCTTGGACATACCTAGCCTCAGCTGTTCCTACTGTCATGCCTTTGATTAACCATCATGGGCCCTACCCCTATGATACCAGAATCCAAGTAAGGCATTTTTGTCAGGGTGTTTTATCACAACTATAAAAAAGTAACTAACATATCCACTAAAGGCTTCTTAAATGTTTCTAAATTATCACTATACTTCAAAAATACCATAATTGAAAATATCTTTAATCCTTTAATCTGCTTAATATTATATCACAGCAAGAAAGTACACTGTAGATTATCAGCTGGTCATCACATGGCTGGTTAGTAGCTGCAGCTTGGCATCTTCAGAATCCAAGAGATATTCATATTGTGTATTGTTAGCCCAAGAAATGATCAAGATTCAAAAAAGAGTTTCTAAGGGATGTTTATCATATCTTCACAATCATAAAAGCAAAAACTCATCATGGAGGGGCAATCTGTACTGACTTTCGGGGCTTGAAAATAGACCTCGTTAATAACTTATGGGAAATTATGCTTTTGTCATACATTTGAAGATGAACAAAGTAATTAAACAATACAGTCTTTTAAAACATTGTATGTTCCTATTCCCTAACCAAAATTAAAACCTTAACTGATTTTGAAAAAATAAAAGTCACAATATTTTTTTTTAAATTTTGGAATATCAATACTAAACTATCAGAATCTCTGCCTGATTTTCACTATCTAACTTCACACTCATATTAAACTAGAACTGAATGTGAAGAATGAGCATGTCATCCTAATGGATCCTCATGCAATCCACCTGCATCACACTTCTTCAACAGGCCTAAAAGAGAGGGTCCCTGCTGACTTACTTATCCACAGGTTGCATGTTAAGATGAAAGTCTTCCTCTTGTGGAAACCAGCCTGCACTGACTATCATGGAAACAAAATCCAGGTACCTTCCCCTCAAGGTCAGTTTTCAGTCTTCCAGAAACCTAACATGGTCATGTTTGATTCTTACTGACATGAGATTTTAGATAAAGCAATTGTGAAAACTCACCGTTAAGCTGGAATTCTGAGGTCTTCATTTTGTCCATGGTCTAAAAATATATCCAGATATTAAGAAGGAAAAGAATTGTATTAATAGAATATAATTAGGAGCAAAGGAGCCCTCTAATTCTGTAGCCGAAATGAGCTGGCTGTTATATTTAACACTTGATAACTGAAATGTGCCCCTTTCTTTCTCTTCACTAGGTTTTTGTGAATGCCCCCTTCTGGGTTTCCTTCTTGATAGTCTATGTGTGGGAAATAACTCTAAAAATGACCTAAAACTTTCATATTGAGGATATCTTTGAGTTTAGGTGTGTTCATGTCTTCAAAGACTAAAACATAGGGTCTATGTCTACAAAAAAAGTGTAGTGGAAAAATCTAGGGACTGGGAGACAAGCAGTATGACTGACTTTATATGTTCTTTAAAACTTTCCCCTAATATCCACAATCACTTTTACTTTAAAAAAAAATCAGGAAGCATTTTCATTCAGTTGGTGATACTTGGCAAATTATTTCTCATTCTCCCAAAAAAATATATGTAAACATTACAATGTTGCTTTATTGGAGAAAATGTCTTTTCTAATTGATAATATGGGAGAACCTGGTTGAATAACAACTACCTTATTTTTTTTTCTAAAAAAGTAAAAGTGATTGTAGATATCTCGCTACAAGTGATAAACACTATAAAAATTATTTAAGTATACTCCCCTCTTAATTTATAACCAACCAGTTATAATTTATAATTTATAATCTAACTAGTTAGATTTTATTCCATACATAACATTCCACATAATTTAAAACCACTAAAGCCTAAATTGTGTATCTAGGAAAATTTGCACAAATTCTCCCAAATAAAGTCAATTTCAAAATAAAAAATAAATAAAATAAAAAATAAAAAAATCTTTCCCCTTATAGTTGTGGTGGTTTGAAAGAAAAAGGCCCCAAAGGGAGTGGCACTATTAAGAAGTGTGGCTTTGTTGGAGGAAATGTGACACTGTAGGGGCAGGGTTTCAGGTCTCTTTTCTTTAAATGTCCCTAAGTGTTGTATTAAGTTGACTTTCTGTTACCTGCAATGTGGATGACTCTCTGCCCTATCATTATGTCAGCCTGCATGCCACCATGTTCCTCACCGTGGAGATAATGGACTGAACTTCTGCAACCATAAGCAAGTTAAATTTTTTTTTATAAGAATTGTCATGGTCTTGATATCTCCTCCAAGCAATGGAAAGACTAAGACACATAAAAAAAAAAAGACAAGAATATCAACACCTCATGAAAGCGACTGGATTAAAAAATGAGAACTGATTATGACAACATAGGAAAACTTTTCTTTTTATATACATAGTAGATATTCATCTCTAAATTAAACAATAACTGTTGTAAGTGATTTAAAAGCAAACTTGTATATTCCACAAGGGAAGTTTAGTATATAGCACACATCAACATCCTAATGGAAAGATGTCATGTCCAGAACCATATCTGCATCACAATCCATTAGGAGAATAAAACAGTAAATATTACAGAATAAAATGCAATGGTGATAAAACTGAGTGAGGCACAATATCAGGGAAGAGGGGAATTAGAAAACACAGTTGCAAACATTCCCAATTCCTTTTATCCCCAAACCCAAATGACCTCACAAAGCATCTTTTGTAACTAAACAGAATTTTAAAATCAAGCTGATTTTTTCACCATGAATAACTGCTGGTTCTAGCATCTTACTTATCTTTAAAACTTCTTCATAGAGCAAGTAGCTCTGCAGATTTCTGGAAAATAGCAACTGATGGATGATACTGTCAGAAAGAAGATGTTCTGATTTTTAGAATGGTCCAAATTTCCTAAGGACAAAGAGAGGTTAGGCATGGAATGAATGGAGGCTAACTGAGGAGATGGATCAGTAAGAGTTCTTACTGTGAAAGCATGGGGACCTGAAATACAGTTGACATATGAAGGGAACATTATAAGCATTTTTGAAGACCTAGATGTCAAATTAATACAACCAAAGCTGAAGGCAATGCAAGGAACCAAAGAAATACATACAGCTGAGTATAATTTTGAAACTTGGCATCAGGACAATGTATGTATATATGGTTGTGGAAAATACAGTGACAGTGTATGGTATACATCTGACTATACTACAGTTAGAAATGACTTCAGTAAGTGTAATGCAACAACTGGATGGGAATTGTGAAGGTTTACAAAACAAAATTAAGCCCACTCCAAAGGACTTTACAGATTTTGTTGCTTCCTCCTGGAAAGCATCACCCTCCCTGTGGAGTTGGGGGAATGGGATGGGGGGGGGTGGCCAGGGCGCAGGGGAACTGGGATCGATATGTAAAATAAGAAAAACAAATACAAATTAAGTTTTAAAAGCTTTGATTCATCTAAAATACCAATTTACACATAACATTCTGGGCCAAACTTCACAATTTTACCTAAGACTGCTAAAAACTTAATGGAAAGGAAATCGCTAAAGTCAATAACTGAAAGGACTTAATTTCCTGGTTAATGTATTTGTTTCTACTCAAAATTTTCTGTAGAGAATAAACTAAAACAAAACATGACACCTCAAATACATGATTTTATTTTTCTCTATTTGCTTATGCATATCTTTTCTACTCAGATCATTTAAATTGTATATAATGAATATTTTATGCAACTGAACAATACATAATATTATACAAGGAAATATATATATACATATATATATATGGTATTTGTGCATGTTCACACATGTGTCTAATTCAGAAAAAGTTTGTAAGATTCCCAGTAACCTGATTTTTTTAACCATTAAAAATATTATCAAAGGGAGGTTGGACCATTGTGTATGCCTAAAATTTCATAGAATATGTATGCTATTTTGCTTGTTCTGTCAGTACATACAAACTATAATTAATAATCAAATTAGAAAATTATTGGATCAGAAACATGAGTTAAAGGTCTTGGATTTGCTTCAAGAATTGTTTTCTAGGCTCTGATTGGGTCCATAATCAAGGAGGTCATTTTGCCTTGTGCTTGAGACAGGATCTCACCCTGTAGCTCAGGCTGCCCTGGCACTCATTACATACCTCAGGATGGCCTTGCACCCCGGGGAATCATAATGCCTTAGCCTGTCAAATGCTGGGATTACAGCTACAAGATAACATTCACAGCTTAAATCATTTTAAAGGGGTACCTTTTTATCCTGTATTCTTTTCAGATTAATTGTATTACATATTCAAAGGCCAGCCTGACCTCTCAGTCTATTAGTAACACATCTGAAAAACTGCAGCGCTAGAATGTTCACAGGGCTTCTGCATGCATTGAAATTTTGCATTCATAGCTATAAAACTCCCCTGGTATTAATGAGTATCGTAACCAAAAATGTTACTGACAGTCATGGTACTGTCTATTACTAATACACAGATGAAAGGCTTCCTCAGGTCAGCTGTATGCAGTTCTTCCCTCTAATTGTGTATTTGCCCAGTGATCTACTGAGCTTCCAGGCAGAAAACCGAAGCACAACTAAAATATGAACCAGTATCAGAAGTAACAACTAAACACTTCTTTTCTCACAAAAAAAAAAAAGAAAAAAATAAGCAGAAAGATCTTCTGACATGCATGACTTGGAAGCTTCAATTTTGAGATGTATGTAATTATATTGGACTTTTCACAGCTTGGAGATTCCTACACTTGGAATCCTTCATTTGTATCTAGCTAACAACAGCTATGTTGCTGCAATGTGTTGTCAGGTGGGAAAGTCATTTAACCCTCTCCTAATAAATGTAGACTAGTGTTGGGAGACCCTGCTGGTTAAAGGCTGGAATCTACCATATCAGGACAGCTCTCTTTGAGCTTGATACAAAATGGATAACCCTCCCCACTGCAGGACTTCTTGCTCTCTGCCTGACCTTATTTGGAGATTTTTCCTGAGCCCGGATGCATGACTTATATTAGGTATGACTTTTGACACAGCTCCCTGCAAACACGTTCCTCCTGCTGCCACATATGGCAATTAGACATTGTGCTAGGAGCTTTACATTGGAACCATGCTGCCACATATGGTGATATCTTTGCATTTTACTCAGAGCTTTATGATTGGAGGATGCTGGCAAGCACAAATTAGGTGATGTCCCAGCTGCTGTTTACATTCGGTGTATCTCTTGCTAGGGAATAACGCTAGGCTTACTCACTGAAGTTGTCTCCCAGAAAGCTATTTCCACCGTAATCACAGGCTGTATAAAGCCTTGCTAGCTGCTTCTTTTCGTTTTGTTCTCATGGTCTGGTGGCCAATGGACTGGGAAGAAAATGGAGACCCCCTACAGCTGGTGCCCTTGAACAGGAACTTCTGGAACTCACGGAGTTCATGTGTGTCCCTCTCAAAGGATATCTGTCTTGTGCAAAAACTCTGAGCAAAGCCCGTATCCGGACCACTGCATGCAGGTAGCCTGCAGGCATGAACACTCCAAGCCACCGTGCTGGAGTACAGGACTCCCCCCCCCTTCCCCCAGTTGCTGATGCTGTGGTGCAGGGAGAACAAGGGGTGCTGCCATGGAGAGAAGGGTGGCTGTCCTATGGAACTGACATCATCATCTGTGGCCAGATGTTCTACCACAAACTAAGTGGCTGGAAAACGACAAGGAACGCGCCACTCTATTCTTTTCCCTTCATTCCAAAGCCTGCCTGTTTCTGACTGCTCTATCTCCCTAAACTTTGCAAATGTCATGTCCTATGTTTGCTACAACATGGGAGCCAGAGACAGAGAGGCTTCTACACTTCCCTGCAGTTTCTGCAGCTGCTCCTCTCTGCCCTGTTTTAATCTCCACATGGGCATATGTGTGCTTGTCTGGCTCATTCAGCCTGCTGCACTCACATGGAAGTCTCCTTTCAAGCTTGCTCCTCTCTCCCAGAAGCTGTAGCCCTGCCTGTGGCAGCCTGCAAGAGCCATTAAAAATCTTTTTCTCTATATCTTAAGATAATGTTTTAACCTATTGTCTCAGGATTTCTAAGTTACCTACCAGGCAAGGTTTAAAAATCTATAGAATTTGTAACAAAATATCTTCCCATGCAAAGTTTTGTTTGTCTGTTTCTGGAGACAATTGTGTTTGCTTGTGTCATTAGAAAGTCTGTCTGTTTGCACATTCTGGTGAGTCCATAAATCTTGTTTGACAAAAAATAATCCAAATATTTTTTTTTATTGTCTCTGAAGCCACCTGACCTCAGAATATACCTCTGAGCTCTCTGGTCACTGGATTTGGTTAGCAAAACTTTACGTGGTTTTTGGTGTTCTATTTTATTATAGAGCTTTTTCTAGACTTGTGTCCTAGATCCCCCTTCTCTAGATTCAAGCATGTTTAACACCTTGTTTTATGCTGTGTCAGGTTGAGTTGCCTGGTACAGTGAGCAAAACAGAACAACCAAGAAATATGACTTGGTTTATGTAAACATTCTATGCTTCAGTATTTGTAAATCCATTTTTACTGGATCTTGTTAAAAAAAAATTCTAAATCTTCAAAAAAAATGGGTAACTTAAGATTAGTAACATATAATATATATATACATATATATATGTACATATACATATATATATATATGTATATATATATATATATGTGTGTGTGTGTGTGTGTGTGTGTGTGTGTGTGTGTAATCTTGTAACATGATCCCATTTTGGAATCTAGCCAAAATGTGGCTTGCTACCTTCCCTAGGCACCCATGTGGCTGGTCACCATCTTTGCTTGGGTTGGAGAAGATAGACACCATCCTCTTAATTAAAGGTGACCATCTGGTGAGAGCCTACAAAAGACACAACAATAAGTCTCCCAGATATTTTACTTTAGGATGGATTTCTGTGTGGTAATTCCTATATTGTCCCCCAAACAATATACACAATAAATCCTAAATATTAAATCTACACTATTAAAGCTTGTTTGGGCCTTGTAAAGATTATGGTTATATCCTGTGTTTTTTTGCTCTTGAAGTAAAAAGAGCACCTCGTTTTTGAGATATCTTAAATCTTTTTTTTTCTTGAAATCTTACATCTTTTTAAAAGAAAACTCTTAAGTTTTAAATTTAAATTCCAAAATTTACTGGATATATTTTAAGAAACAGCTTTTAAAAATACTTAGTGTTTTTAAGGCTATAAAACATCTTAAGTTTATTAAAAGGTTTTATGATAAAGCAATTTTATAAATAAGTAGGTTTATACTTATTTATAAAAATTGTAAATTTTTATAAATACTTTTCCCCAAAGCTTCGGCTGTCTTTTTAGTTCTGGTCACATTGAAAATTCAGGTTACAAGTCTTATTTATCTAAGAGCTGTTACTACGTCTACCTCACTACCAGACTCCAAAAAGGAGATAAATTCACAAAACAGATTTCAATGTAACTTTTTTCCTATTCTATTATTTAAAGAAACACTCTTTACAATGACCACTCTCAGTACTCAGCCACCTATTTTTTTATGACAAATGATCAAATATAAAAAGGTGTAAACTTTATGTAAGATATGGGGACATGAAAGACTAATAAGAATCTAGGAAAATGTATTCAGGTCTAAGTAGGTGTTGTAAGGTATGTATAAAGGTCTGAGGACATCAATACCTGAGATTGTGACTGTCTAAAAAAGTGTTTTGAGATACATAGACACATGCAGTTTGTAAAGAAACAAAAATTTGGCTTAAATTATGGGAACAATGTTTTAGATTTCTTTCTCTTTCTATGCTATTGTTACACTAAGATTTCAAAAGTTCAGAGTTTTAATATTAACCAATGGAGTTCTAATAAGGTATTAATATAACTCTGGGAAAACACTAACTACTTATTGCTTATTGTTTAGCAACAAGCTCAAGGTTTCAAGTTTCATTTGGTTTTCCTCAGAATATTGACTTAAATGTGCTTCTCATCAGACTAAAGACATCTCTGTGTAATCTACATGTGGCTCTCTACTCAGAGGAAAATAATGCTTTTTATCCCAAAATTATACCTTATATCAGGAAAAAAAAAGCATGAGTCCACCTCGGGTGTTATACAGACACAAGTTAACTCCCTACTCTACTATGTGGATTTCAACATAATGGTAATAACATATATAAAACTTTTGTCTCTGTAACGAGTATGTTTTTCCGCCGACCGCCTGGTCCAGCCACGCCATCCAGCCACAAATAACACACAGAGACTCTGTATTTGATACAATGCTGTTGGCCAGTTACTTGTTTTTTTATCGGCTAGCTCTTTCTTAATGATTAACCCATTTTTACAATTTTAAGTATTTCCACGTGATCTCATCTTACTTGAGAGAGACAGCCTGGCATGCTGCTCTCTCTAGGCTCTCCATGCTGACTCCTCCTTACTCCTTCCTCTTTCCTCCTAGTTTCCTAGTCCCTCCTATCTTGCTTTCCTTTTGGCCAACAGTGCTTTATTCATTAACCAGTATGAAAAACATATTTACAGAATAACATCTCCCATCATCTCCTCTTTTCTGTCTAAAATAAAAAGAAGGTTTTTAACCTTAACATAGCAAAATATGTCATACAACAGTTATCAAATAAGAATCACAGTTAACAATATTTAGTATATTCACATTTAGTAAGATTTATACTTCTGGTACCATTTGTTACCTGCAGTTTTTCCCCTGCCGGCCAGGGCCCACCACCACACCAGGTTTGAGATACATTGAGACTCTGTATTTGATACTAGGCTGTTGGCCAGTTACTAGATTTTTACCGCTAGCTCTGTCTTAATGATTGACCCATTTCTACTTATCTAAGTATTTTCATGTGGTCTCATCTTACCAGACAGTGGGCCCGGACCTCTGTTCTCTCTAGTCTCTCCATGCTCACTCCTCCTAACTACTTCCTCTTTCTTCCTAGTCTCCTAGTCCCTCCTATCTTGCTTTCCTATTGGCCAATAGTGCCTTATTCATTAACCAGTATGAGAAACATATTTACAGAATAACATCTCCCATCATGTCTTCTTTGGTAAATTAAAATTGCTACAAGATTCAAAGATTCAAATTCATTATTTCCCCAGTCCATGGTTTGTCTTTTAATTTTATTATTAATTTTTTTCTTTTTTATTTAAATTTGAAACAAGGTTGTTTTAAATGCCAATTCCAGTTCCCTCACCTATCCTCCCCGTCACCCCCACCAAACCCCAGCCCATCTCCTTACTGCTCCCAGTCCTCATAACTAACACCCACATTCACAGGGTCTGGGTCGGCCCTATGCTGGTTTCCCAACTATCAGACTGGGGTGCATGAGCTCCACCTTGTTCAGGTCAGCTGATTTGGTGGGTTTCTTCAACCTGGTCTTGACTACTTTGCTCATCATTCCTGCCTCTCTATAAGTGGATTCCAGGAGTTAGGCTAGTGTTTCTCTGTGTGTATATGTCTCTGCTTCCATCAGCTACTGGATGAAGGCTCTAGGATGGCATAAAGGCAGTCAAGCATGATATATACTCACTCATATATGGATTTTAGACATAGATCAAAGGATTGCCATCCTACAGTTCACACTGCCAGAAAAGCTAGGAAACAAGGAGGACCCTAAGAGAGAGACATACATAGTCCCCTGGAAAAGGGGAAAGGGACAAGATCACCCAAGCAAATTGAGAGCATGGAGGGAGGGGAGAGGGAGTTAGGAGAAAGAGAAGGAGAGAAGAGGAGGGGAGAGGTGGGCATGAGGGAACAGGAAGATTGAGACAGGGAAAGAATAGTGAGTAGAGAACAAGAAAAGAAATACCATAATAGAGGAAGACATTATAGATTTAAGGAGAAATCTGGCACTAGGGAAATGCCCAGAGATCTACAAGGATGAACCCAACTAACCATCTAAGCAAAGTGGAGAGGCTACTTTTAATGCCCTTCCACAATAATGAGATTGATGACTACCTTATATGCCATCCTAAAGATTCAAATTCTTAAGGTTTGGATCCTCCTGCCAACAGATCAAACAAAAAGAGTTCAAAATGTAATATTTTTATTAAGTTCCTTGTAGTGAGATATTTACCTTGTCCCCACCTGTGGCATAAACCACGCCCATTGGGGGTGGAGACAGGGCCAGACAAGACCTGGGGGAACTAAGGCTGAGGAGGGGTCTCTGAGAGCTCTCTTGCTTGCAGCACAGGGACAGGAGTACATCCGGAGTCATACTTGGGACCAGAACCTACTGGTGTTCATCTGTCTATGTTGTGAGTTATTTCTCCCTGAATAAACATCTATTCTGCCTATTTGTTTCTCCTGATTCTTATTAAACATCAATATCTGGTGTCAAAAGTGGGATATGAACCCACGCCTTCATGGAACTTATAGATTTTACAGAACCCCTCAATATAGTTACTGACTCTCAATATGCAGAGAGAGTAGTCTTACACATTGAGACTGCAGAATTTACTCCCAACAATACAGAATTAACTTCATTGTTTATACAGTTACAAGATACTATCAGAAATAGGATTCATCTTCTATATATGACACACATCAGATCCCATACGGGCCTGCCAGGTCCCCTAACACAAGGCAATGATGAAACTGATCAGTTATTGATAGGAAGTGTACTAGAAGCTTCAGAGTTTCATAAGAAACACCATGTGAACAGCAAAGGTTTAAAAAAGGCTTTTTTATCACTTGGCAACAAGCTAAGGAAATAATAAGGAAATGTCCTACTTGCTCGTTCTATAACCAAACTCCTTTGCCAAAAGTCAGTAACCCTAAAGGTATAAATAGAAATGAATATAGCAAATGGATGTGTTTCACTTTGCAGAATGTGGAAAATTAAAATATGTGCACTATACCATAGATACATTTTCAGGGTTTCAATGGACTACTGCTCTGAGCTCTGAAAAGGCTGATTCTGTTATCACACAGCTATTAGAGGTAATGGCCATTATGGGCATACCTGCACAAATAAAAACTGGCAATGTTCCGGCATATGTTTCCAGCAAATTGAAACAGTTTTTGAGTATTATAACATAAAACACATAACTGGTATACCACACAATCCTACAGGACAAGCAGTACTTGAGAGGTCCAATCATACTTTAAAGGAAATGCTCCATAAACAGGCAAGAGGAATCAAGCACCCAAACACAGATTACATAATGCTTTATTAACATTAAACTTTCTTAATGCGAATGAAAAAGGACAAACAGCTGCAGAAAGACACTGGACAATAGAAAAACCTTCTGAACTAAATCATCCGGTATACTTCAAGGATATATTGACCTCAGTATGAAAACCAGGATATGTGTTATGTTGGGGTAAGGGCTTCACAATTGTATCTACAGGGGAAGAAAAGCTATGGATACTATCTAAGTTGATCAAGATCCGAGTTGAACAAGAGAAACATCTTAACAAAGAGAAATGACAAGTCATCCAACAAATTGGATCCCATGATATGTGCAGAGACCTCTCAAAGGTAGGGGAAGTGTTCTTTTGTTGTCCTTACAGGAAAACAGAAAACACCCATCTTCAAACAGTCAAAAGGCATTGAACATGTAGGTACCTACAGAAGAGAAGATAGCTCTTCAGAAAGAATCACTTAATGAAGAGAAGTCTGATTTATGGTAAGAATATTTAATTCGAGTAAACTATTTCTATACAGAAATCTATTTCCCTCTTATCCTGACATCAGAAGTTTACAATCTAGTATTCCTCTAGTCCCAATTCATGTAAACCAATGCTGGCTTTAGAGTTGGATTTGGCTTTCCTTCTCTAAATTCAAGCATGTTGTTAAGATTAAATTCACAGTCTCTGCCTTATATCAAGAAGCCAATTGGTGTAAGGCAGAAGAAAACAAAATCTGGGGACTCATTTGATTATACACAATTTTCTCTCTGAAATCCTAATTTTCTCATATACATGTTGATGCTTATTGTTGCCTTCCCCTATATGCATACCTTAAAACTTGAAAATTTTACTTTTATATTGATGTTTACTAAGGATCAGGAAAAACAAATAGGCCGAATAGATGCTTATTCAGAGAGAAATAACTCACAATATAAACAGATGAACACCAACAGGTTCCTGGTCCCAAGGATGCCTCCGGATGTACTCCTGTCCCCGTGCTGCAAGCAAGAGAGCTCTCAGAGCCCCTTCCTCAGTCTTAGTTTCCTCTCCCCCCCCCCCCCGTCACATCCGGCCCTGTCTCCACCCCCAATGGGTGTGGTCTATGCCATAGGTGCAGACAAGGTGAATATCTCACTACAGTTCCTAAGTTCAACTTCTGTCCCTATTCTGTATCCTAACAAATTCCACTTGGCTGACAATCACTATTCAGGTAACACCTGAAAACTGCAACCTTTTGAGCTCTGGACTTGCTAAAATCCTGATGTGAATCAGTCCAGCTGATATGAATGCTCCTTGTCCCCTCACCCAAAGCAGCTAATCAGATGCTTCTGATAAATTCAGCATTGTCCATTCTTTAACTAAACTTTCACTCTTCCTGGGCTATGTCAACCTATGCCCAAGTTGAGCTGGAAATAGCTACATCATTGCTGCTGCCCCTAAAATAGCTCCTACAAAAGACTAAGTCAAAAGATACTAAAATGACTACCTCTAATACCAATTGTTATTCCAAAAAATAAGCTCAGATTTACTAACAGGTAGATTTACTAATTAAAATACCTCTGTAATACGATAAAACACTTAACTTGCTGGGATTAAAGGAGTGTGCCACCACTGCCTGACCTCTAAGGCTGACTAGTGTGGTTAGCTGATTTTCAGGCAAGCTTTACTTGTAAGATCATAAACAAAATATCACCACAACTTATTCATAGCAATTTATAAAGTCTTAAAAATTAAAACTTTAACATAAACCGATTTCCACGTGAGGTGACAAAGCTGTGCTCTTAGTTAATGATCAAATGTTTCTTTTTAAAAATTAATTGTATTGAAATTAAAAACTATCTTATTTTACGTACCAAATCTAGTTCCCTCTCCCTCCTGAACTCCCATTACTCCCACCAACCCCTCATCCCACTCCCATCCACTCCTCAAGGAGGGTGAGGCCTCCCTTAGGGGATCATCGAAGTCTGTCACATCATTAGGGGCAGGACCCAGACCCTCCCTGAAGTATCTTGGCTGACAGAGTATCCCTCCACAGGGAATAGGCTCCCAAAGCCCATTCATGCACTAGGGATAAATACTGCCAGAGTCCCCATAGAGAGTCCAGGCCCCCAACTAACAGCCACATTCAGGGGACCTGGTTCAGTCTTTGGTTCCCTAGCCATCAGACTAGATCCTTGAACTCCCACTTGCTCAGGTCAGCTGTTTCTATGGGTTTCCCCAACAAGCTCTTGACCCCTTTGCTCATCACTCCTGCCTCTCTATAACTGGATTCCAGGAGTTCAGCTCAGTGCTTACCCATGAATCTCTGTTTCTGCTTTAGTCAGCTACTTGATGAAGGTTCTAGGATGGCATCTAATGTAGACATTAATCTCATAGGGGAAGGGGCATTTAAGGTAGCCTTTCCACTATTGCTTAGATTCTTAGTTGGGATCATCCTTGTGCATCCCTGGAGATTTCCCTAGTGCCATATTTCTCATTAAACCCACAATGGCTCCCTCTATTAAAGAATCTCTTTTCTTCCTCTCCTTCTCTGTTCTTTCCCCAGCTTGACCTTCCTGATCCCTCATGTTCTCTTACCTCCTCCCCTTCCCCTTCCTTTTCCTGCTACCTCCCTCCCCCCTCCCCACCTTGTTCCCAATTTGCTCAGGAGAACTTGTCCCTTTCCTCTTCTCTGAGGGCCCACTTATGTCTCTCCTAGTGTCCTCCTTTTTTCCTAGCTTCTCTGGGGTTGTGGATTGTAGGCTGGTTTCAATTTTTGTCAAAAATAGCATTGAATTTTTATGGTGATTCCACTCAATGTGTAAACGGCTTTTGAAAGTATCAGCATTTTCACAATACTAAGTCTTCACTGGGCATGGGGAGGTCTTCTAATCATCTATTGTGTTTTAATTTTTTTTCTTCAGTGTTTTGGGATTTTCATGGAAGAGCTTTTTCACTTGGTGGAACAGGTTTAGTCTAAGGTGATTTATTTTTTTGTTTGTTTGTTAGGCTTGTTTGAGTATTGATGCATTGTGAATGGGTTTCCATGATTTCTACCTCTGCAAATCTGTTATCAATAAATACAAATAGGGAATCTATTGATTTTTATATGTTAATTTTTGTATTCTACTACACTGTTCAAGGAGTTTACTAGCAGATATGAAAGATTCTTGGACTCTATATTCTCTTATATACAGAATCATTTTGTGTGCACATAAAGTACTTAGATGTCTTCCTTTTTATTTGCATTCCTTTTATTTTGTTCTTCTGTACTGTTATAGCTAAGATTTCAAGCACTATATTGAGAAGGTTGGGAAAATGGACACATTTGCCTTGTTCATTATTTTAGTAAAAATTCTATGAAATTTGTCTCCATTTGTTATAATGTTGGCCACAGGTTCATCATATGTATCTTTTGTGATGTTAATATATGTTCCTTCAAATTTTTTTCATGAAGGGATGTTATACATTGTGAAAAGCCTTTTCTGCATCTTTTGAGATTAACATGTGATATCTGGCCCTGAGTCCATTTATGAATATATCGCATTTATGAGTTTACACATGGTAACTATCCCTGCATTTCTGAAATGATGTCATCTTAATCATGGTGAATCATTATCTTTAATATGTTCTTCAATTTGCTTTCAGACTGAAAATTTTTACATGGATGTTCATCGGAAGAACTGGTCTTTACTTTTTTGTTGTCATAGTTTCATTAAATACTGGTTGGCAACATTCCCTACTTTCTGTTTTATAGACTATCTTTATGACTACTGGTGTTTATTCTGAACTGTATGTAAGAATTCAGCAGTGAATCCATCTGGGCCTGATTATGTTTTGTTTGGATACTTATTTTAATTAATGCCTCAATATTCTTGCTTTGTACAGATCTGTTTAAATTCTTACCTTGTTTAAAATCTTACCTTGGTTTAATTTTGGTAGGTCATATGAATATAGAGAGTCATCCATTTATTTTAAATTTTCCAATTTAATGGAATTAAAACTTTCAAGGTCTGCCTGAATAACTGAATTTTATTAATTCTGTTGTAATGTCTCTGTTTTCTCCTATAATTTTATTAGTATTTAAGTTTTGCTAAGGCTTTGTTGCTATTGTTTATGTTTACAATTAATTGAAATCATTTCATTGATTCTCTGAATTGTTTTTTTTTAATTCTCATTTATTTCTTTTACCTGATCTTTATTTTTTTCTCTCTAGAAACTTTATGTTTGTCTTTTGCTTTTCTAAGGTCCTAAAGTACACACCTCCAAGGACTTGACCTTAGAAAAAAACAGATAGATATGCAATAAACCTTGGATTTTAGAACTGGCCTGTCTGATGAAGAAGCCACAGTACTGGAAAAGCTCTGCATGTTTATAGTATATAGCTGAACAGGTAGGAGGGGTTAGTGCATAAATCTGAGTTAAGGAGATGGTTTTATGGAACATAGGTTCATCAAGGAGACAGGTTTAGCTAATTCAATATGCGCATTCTCTGTAGTGAAGCATTCTCTCTAAGGGAGCAGTCTCCAAACCCTAAATATCCAGCAAGCAAAACATAGTGGTTATTTTGTGTATACAGTGTCAAAACTTGCACCAAGACTCCTGAAGAAGACTTGCCATCACTCTGAGCCTCACCAGAGAAAGGCTCTGCCACTCTACCACATGTGGCTGAGACATTGGAGTATTTGACTTGGCTGTGCTCATGTTAATATCTTCACTCTGGATGTCATTTAGCCAGGGCTTCCTCCATCTTAAAGGATACATCATTAAATTATTTGAAATCCCTATGAACTTTAATGTAGACATTGGTGATTATAAGCATCCCCCTTAGGATAATTTGGCTATACCCCACAGTTTCGGTGGATTAGATTTTAAGTTTCATTCCTTCTTTATTCATTAAATTACCATTTTATTCCACAGTACTGTTTTGTTCCATCTCCAGGAGTCTGTATATATTTTGCAAGTTCTCCTATTGATTTTGTCTCTATTCCACTGTGGTAAGGAAGATACAAAACATTATGTCTCCCATGAATGTAAAATGGACTATTTAGAGAAAAGGAATGGACAAAATGATGAATTTTGATCAATATTCTGTAGATGTCTAAAATCTATTTAATCTTTAATGTTATTTAAATAAGATATTTCCCTGTTTAATTTTGTCAGAATTATTTGTCAATCAATGAGTAAAGGGTACTGAACTTACCCAGTATCTGTCTTATTTTTACACACACACACACACACACACACACACACACACACACACACCAATTGTAGATTAAGAGGAAGGAATTATTTTTCCCTCTCAGTTTGGGAGCAAAATTTATCATGATGGAAACTCAAAGCAGCAGGAGTTTTGCATCAAAAAGCAGAGATTAATGAATATTTGTGCTCAGTTCACATTTTCCTTCTTATTATAGCATCCTAGTTCTCAATGCAGAGAGCAGAGAATGTTGTCACCCATAGTGAGGGTTTTCCCACCTCAATTAATGTAATGAAGATAATCTCTCACTGACATTCTCAGAGGCTCATCTCCCAGGACTTGAATCTAGATCTCATCAAGGATACAGCTGACATACACTGTAAAACCCAATATTATTGATTTGGGATTAACCTCTGCCTTTACATCTGGTAGTGTTTATATTATAAAACTGAGTACAGTGTTGGGTGAATGAAGGTTTAAAATTACAATGTGGAGCCAGCAGGTGAGGCTTCTTGCTGCAACCTGAGTTCAATACCCAGAACCTATTTAAGGTTGAAAAGATAGAACTAACTCTACAAAGTTTTCTAACTTCTACATGAATCCCCTAATATACACAACTTGACAAAAAAAGTGATATCTTTTAGGAAATCTTAAAATTAAAATATAATACAAAATGTATAATGTTCTTAGGAAATAGCCTTCTCTGTTCCTTCTAGTTTTAGTCTGAAGTTCATTTTGTCAGATATTAGAAGCGTGACAACTATTCTATTCCTAGTTACATTGGTCTAAAACACTTTTTTTCCCTATTCTTCCACCTCAAGTCTGTACCTGCCTTTTATGGTAAGGTATGAATTTTAAAGTAAACAAATAAATATGTCCCATTTTTTAATCCAATTTAATAGCCTGTGTCTTTTAACTGGGGAATTGAGATCACTTTTGTATTCAAAGCCATTACTGAAAGTTGTATATTAATTGATTTTGTAGTGTTTAGTGTTTTCCTATTGCTCATTTATTTTACAATTGTTCTAATATGGTTTGTTCTTTCCTATAACCACATGGGTGTGCTCAACATTATTCACTATGAAGGATTCCTTCAAGTATCTTCTTGGTCATTGATTCCTATTTTTTTAACCTATATTTTTTTAATCTTTAAAAGCTTTCCTTTTTGTTAAACTATTCCAGATATTTTTGCTAGGTATAATTAACCCAGCTGGCAGTTATCTTTCAGAATTTGAACTGCATCATTCAAACCTTTCTACCTGTCTTAGTTAAGACACCTTGACCATGGCAACTCTTATAAAGGAAAATATTTAATTGGGGCTGGGTTACAGTTCAGAGGTTTAGTCCATTTTTATCATGGTAAAAACATGGCAGCACAGGCAGCAGGGAGAGTCGCTGTACCACACTGGGCATAGCTTGAGCATATGAGACCTTAGGGTTATATTTTTAATTTTAGTAGACCAATGTAATATACTGAAATATATTTAGTATGCCTTAAGTTTTGGTAACATTCCATGCCTGACCCCAGACCTTCTCATCCAAAAAAACAGGTCCTACATCAGTGAAATATCAAGACCAGCACTATGAACATCGGAACAGGAAGGGATACCTGGGGCACTCATATCAAAGTATCTTTATGCCTGAGACAAGATGTTCTTGCAACCAGTCTTAGTAATAGTGAAATAGCTCAATAGAGAAAATTGGTTTACCAAGAATGACACCAAAATGGAAGTATTTATGGTCCAGATTGTTATTAAGAGTCACTCCAGAGGTACCTCTTCAGGTATTATGGTTTGTCTCTGACATGTATTATTATGTCGAGTCCACAGAATCATGTGTTTGAACGCCTGGTCCACACCTGACAACACTGTTTGAGGAGGTTGTGGAGCCTTTTAGTACATGTATAAATGTGTGTATATAATTTTTCCTCAATTAAGTTGATTTCCTCAATATTTTGTAACTGCCATGCAAACCTTACTAATACTATACTGCTTGAGTTGAAGATTGTAGAATTTTATGTTTTTGAAGAAAAGAGTGCAAAAGCAGTAAATGTCAAAGTGCCTAGAAGAATTACAGTTCAATTCGGTAAAATTGCCACAAACCATAATGGTGCAATCCTTGATGGCTACATTACAGGCTTCCTGCACACAACTCCAAGCAGAAATTTCCAGAAGAGTAGAGGTTAGAATGATTGGTTAGAGAGTCCCTTAAAGGCCAAACATGGGAGGGGAGAAAGCACATAGAAGGCTGAGACAGAAACAATGAGGATCCAAAGCAAGGCTATGCCCCATATAGTGAGTTACATATAGACCCTCTCTCTCTCCAGGAGAACACAAGAGTCTCTATGGGTCAGGACTTCTCCTCAACACTGACATTCACAGCTGGCTGATTCTTTGCAGTGGGTGGTAGTCCTGGGCAGGGTAGAATGTTTATCAGCAACTCTGGTCATGACCACCTAGATATATCAGTTGTGACTATCAAACCCTCTTTGCAAAGAGAGGGAGAATCCATACACATCATTGAAATATCACCACTGTAAATAAGACAAATAGCAAACAGAAGTCAGGGTCTCAATCAATCCTTTCCTTGGAAAATAATATTCTCCAAGCTACAAGATCTACTGAACTAGGAAACAGAAATAACACAAGGACTTATAAGAAAAATGACATGTTCAATGTACATACATCAAAATGCAAGATACAAAGTAATGATGTCCAAACAACACATAGACACATGGAACTGGAGTCAAAGAAAGCAGTTGTAGCTAGAGAAAGGGCCAGAAAAGCATGAGCTACGCTGACACCTGAAAAAGGCTTTTGCAAACCTGCATCCTATATAAAATCCTGATAGATGATAATGAGCTCTACCTAGTGCCTCTTTAAGAGAAGCAGCCCCTAATGGGTATAGTAGTAGACTGTTGGGTAAAACATTCATGCTCATCTTTTTCTTCCATATAGACACACATGCCATATGCTAAGGCCTTCAGAAGAAACTCAAACATATCACTACTAATTGATGCACTGCAATAATTTTTTCCATTTGGCATATTCTGTGTCTTTTGACTTTTTCTCCCAAATTCACTGTCTCACAATCTAACTCTTCTAAATAGATTTTTTTTCTGACGATGCAAATACATTATCAGTAAAGTATATGCAAATATCAACATCGAGAATTACATGCAAAAGAGCTTTCCCAAATTATTGTTAAACAAATTCTAAACTGGAAGGCTCAGAGACTCCAAACAGAGGACTTTTCTTCAACAGAAAATTTTGTCATAGTCTAAGTGACATAGTAAATATGCCTCAGGTGAAGAGCATATTTTCCTCTGGAGGTTTTAGAATGAGAAAATTCACTTAAATGTAATTTTCCAAGAAAGTAGAACATATTTCTCCATATGTATAAGTTCCTTTGTTAAAAACCTATTCAAACTGTATTTGGAGAAGTATCATTTTATGTAAAAATAGCCTCAAATAACAATTTACCTAATATAAAACATATAATCTCACTAACAACATAGTCAAAATTAGATAAATCTCAATGAGTATATAGGGATACTTTGCATATTTTGTATTTAAACTGGGTTTCTTACAAAAATCTCCCAGTGAGTATTCAATTTTTAATCTAATTTAATTTTAAAAAACTAAGTATGAGTAAAATTTGGATAACTTGCTTTAGAATAGTCATTTAAGTATCAATCACCAGGAGTAGCAACGTACACTTGTAATTTCTGCATATGAAAAGCTGAAGCAGGAGGACCAAAAGTTCTAGGCTAGCATGGACTACAGAAAAAGACTCTCAAGAGAAAGCAACAATACTATAATCAGTCAAAGGAACTTTCACCCTGCTAACCTTAATAGTCAATGAAATAAGAAATAAAAGGAGAACATGACTGCTCATACAGAGTTGATGTTTTTAATATAGATGTAAGGGAAAATACAGGCTAAATCTGGGACATCCTGGAGAGCCCTTAGTGAACATGACTGGCCAATGGAGCCATGCAATGTACATGGGGGGTGGGGGTAGGTAAGAGGCCAGGAGATCAGGAAACCCAAATGGGCTAGGGAAGCCAAAATGGTTAGGTTATACAGGAAAGAGTTTATGAAGGAAGAGAAATCCCAGTCCAGGTACTGAGATGTATAGGATAGAAGGTGGGTTATGCTAGCCAGAAGGACTCTGTAACAGGTAAAAACTGAGAGATGCTGAGAGAACTTTGCAGCCAGCGTCAGATTTGATATGTTAATAGGCACCTCAGTTAGTCCTTTGTGCCAGGTTTGAGACCTAATAAATAAGTGTGTTATACCCACAGGTTAAGGTACAGTCAATAGAGACAGTTACAGATAAAAGATGCTAACATTACCTCTTAGAGATAATAACATGTTACAGAAAGAAAACAAATCCACAAAAATTTCTAAAGAAAAATAAGTGCACTAGTCTTTTGAACACAAACCAAACATTTTGTTTATATACCTTTATTGAAGCAAAAGGATATCACAGAGTAAAAGTAGTCAACCACTGTTCTCTATAATGTTTGTAGTCCAAACTAAGAAGCAAATATATCTCTTACCAGAGAAAATTACCATCTATCCCACTAATGAACTGCAATCTTCTCAATACCAGGATGCTTAAATGCCAACATACAAACACAATTAACAACAGCTAGAAAAATATGTGTTCATGAGAGACTAGCAACCCAACCACACCAGGTCCTATTATTTTAAGCACAGATAAAAGACCTTAAAATAGCTTTTGAATAGCATAGTGGTCTTTTAAGAGGAAACACACATAATCCTTAAAGAAATGTATGAAAGCACAAACAAATAGTGGAAGGAAATTAATAAACCTGATCAAGACAGCCAGGTGTTACCAGTGTGCATCTTTAATCCCAGCACTTGTGAGTCAGAGGCAGATGTATCTCTGAGTTCAAGGCCAGCCTGGGCTTGAGAACATATAACAGGATATCCAGGATTACACAGAGAAACCCTGTCTCCAAAAATCAAATTAAACAACAAGCACAACAACAACAACAATAAAAACTTATCAGGGCATGAAAAAGAAAATAGAATCAAACAAAACAACCAAATTTAGGGAGATCTGTAATGAATAATTTGGAAACTTTAGAACCACAGAGGCAAACTTTCCCAATAGAATACAATAGAAGAGAAAACCTCAGGTATAAAAGACATGATAGAATAAATGAATACACTGATTTAAAAACACATTTAAATTAAAAAGTCATGAAATAAAACATACAGGAAATCTGGGACATTATTGAAAAAAAAACAAAAATCTAAGAATAATAGAAATAGAGGTAACATAGTGCAGAATTTTATTAGACATTCAAAGAAGAATTAATGCCAATACTTTTCAAATTAGTCCACAAAATAGAAGGAAAAGGAGCACTGCCCAATTTATTTTATGAAGCCACAGCTACAGTAGTACCACAATAAGACCCAAAATAGAAAGAGAATTACAGACCATTTTTTATGAATACAGATACAAAAAATAGTTGCTAAAATACTTACAAACCAAATTCAAGAACATAACAAAAAGATCATCCACCATGATCAAGTGGGCTTCGTACCAGAAATAAAGAAATGGTTTGATGTACACACATGAATAAATGTAATACAAACAAGCTGAAAAGCAAAATCATCTCATTAGGTTCAGAAAAGGCCTTTGACAAAGTCCAACAGTGCTTTATGATAAAAGTCCTGCAATGATTAGAAATACAAAGGACATACCTAAACATAATAAAAGCAGTTTACAGCAAGCCCAGGACCAACATTAATTTAATGGAAACACAAAGCAATTCTACTAAAGTCAGGAAAAAGTTGAGATTGTTCATTCTCTCCGTATTTATTAAATATAGTACTTACTGTCTTTATTTAACAAGAAAAATAAGATAATTTAAGGAAACCAGAGTATATACATTAGAAAGGAAGAAGTCAAAGTAACTTTATTTGTAGATTAAGATATGTAAGTGACTCTAAAATTCCAAGAAACTCCTAAAACTCACAAATGCTTTCATTGAAGTAGGTGAAAACAAAATTAACTCCCCAAATTCAGTAGCCTTCCCATATACATACTACAAATGAACTGAAAAGGGAATCAAGAAAACAACAGTTTCATAATAGCCTTAAGTAATATGAAATATCTTGACAGTAACTCTAACCAAGAAAGTAAAATACTTGCATGGCAAAAACCTCAAGTCATTGAAGAAAGAAATTAAAGAAGATATCAGAAAATGGAAAGATCACTAATGCTCATGAATAGGTAAGATTAATTGCAAAACTGGCCAATTTTGCCAAAAGTAATCTAAAGATACAATGTATTCCCCATTAGAATTCCAACACAATAGCCAGGTGATGGTGGCATATCTCTTTAATGTTTGGCCCCAAGGAGGCAGAGACAGGCCAAGTTTGAGAACAGCATTTTTGACAGACAGAGTGAGTTATAGGAGAGCCAGGGTTAAAAATGAAATCCTGTCCTAAAAAAAAATCTAAAAAATCAAAGAAACAAAAAAGATACCCACACCCAAATATTATGTGGAGAAAGAATAAATCAGAGTTCTGCATTGGGCCCCTCCCTTCATACCTAAGTGAATCCCATTGAAGAGGAGGTTGAAGGATTGTAACAATAAGAGGAAATGGAAGACACCAGAACACAGTCCAGCGTAGCAACTGAGTAGGATGCATATGGGCTCACAGAAACTGAAGCAGTAAGAACAGGGCTTGATGAGGTCTGTACCATGTCATATACACACATAGTGTGGCTTCCAGGTTAGTATATGGGATTTCTTAGTGTGCAAACCTGTGTGTTTCTGATTCTTGTACCTTCTCTTGAGATCTTTTCCTTCTGTTGGTTTTTGTTTTATCATATTGCATCTTACTATATTTTATTTTGTTATATTTTAATATTATTTCTTAGAAATCTGTTCACAAAGGGAATGGATCCAAATAGGGAGGTAACTGTAGGAGTATAGGGAAGGAAAACTATACTCAGGATATATTATGTTTTACAAAGAACCTGCTTTCAGTAGAAGGGGAACAATGGCTCCAGAGACCACAGTTACTCAAGGATTTATTCCTAAGTCTGACCTTTCAAATCATAATTATATACCAGGGCCTGGTATATAATTATTGTTCAACATCTGTTTGTTGAATGGAGGAACACATATAAGCTACATACAGTTACACCAGGATTTCCTCACATTTAATCCTAAACTGACATTAGTTTCTGTTTGAAACTACTGTTTGGAAATAGACTGACTATTTTGCCAAATATGTTCTTTCCGTGTTTCAATAAAAACATGAGTCCTCTGAATTTCCATCTTTTGAAGCTGCACAGTAGACATTTATCCTTTTTATGTGTGTGCATGTTTCACTCTATGGCAAGACTGTGTTTGGGGGCAATTTCCCTTGTTTTGAGGTTCACTTCCCAATGTAGAAGTCAAAACCCATCTTGCAAGCTATTTTACAAAAAGATGCATGGAGAACATAGAAGGTGATCATTCAGAAAACAGGATTTCTTGTTGAACAAGGAGTCTGACTGAGACTGAGTATAATATAGACTTGGCAGTATGATGGGGACTTCAGGTCAAGTAGCAGGATTGCTCATGGGTGACAATAGCAGCTCCTCAACACAAAATTTAGAACTGAACTAATTCAATTATGTTATGTTATGTTATGTTATGTTATGTTATGTTATGTTATGTTATGTTATGTTATGTTATGTTAAATTTGTACTCTTTACTGTGGCTAATCCAGACTTATACAAAGACTCCATAGGTCTCTAGGTCACATGTTAGAAGACTTGCCTTAGTAGTAGTCTATTATAGTTGTCTATCTTCTCTCTCTCCTTCCTTTATCTATACCCTATATCCTCTCTTACCCCTCTCCTCCCCATGTCAACCTATACTCTTCAGGCATGTGAACCCACAACTCACATAGACAGACACACCTATATACCACACACACATGATATACATATACACATCACACACACCACACACATATCATAGACACATACCAAATACATATACATACATTCCACACCATACACACAACACATACACATATCAAACACACACATCAAATACATTCATATTACACACACACCCTATTCACACACAAACACATACCACAGAAACACATCACACACACACACACACAACATACAAACACACACATCAAAAACTCAAAGAGATATACCACCTACATACATCACACATGTACACATACCACACATACACCCTCCCCCCACCCCCACACACTCACAACCTTCTTTCTTCACACCTCCTGTACTTTCTCCTTCCCTCTGTCTCTTCTCTCCTTCCCCAATCCTTTCTTCCTACCCCCTTTCTCTCTTCTGCTTATTCTTCCTGGGTTTTGATAATTTTTCTGTAAATGGCTGTCACCTTATAAAGACCTTTGTCCAAGAATTTTATTTTATAGTATACTAATACCACATAATAATATAGTAAATAAAAGGCCCTTTTATTTATGAAAAAGTCACAACTAAGATACACTTAAGAATTGTTAACCCTCTCCTATTTCCTTTTTATTACAACTGTCTTAATGTCCATAAAACCATATGAAGTGATCAAGCCTAGGAACTGTTGGAATCATCTCCCTAATCCTCTCCCCACATTTTCCATTCACCCCCCCACCCCTCAAACAAACAAACAAACAAACAAAACAAAACAAAACAAAACAAAAAACAAAAAAATCTTTTCTGGAGGGCCACTTTTTAAAACTACAATATTGATACATTGGTTTCCTGACTGGGAATTGAACGCTGACTATTGTGGTAAAAGTGCCAAATCCTAACCATTAGACAACATGGCAAAGAAATAGAAAGAAAAGAAACTAAATAATACTCTACACTTGTCTCAAATACAACTTGTTTTGTGTATTTGAAAGTATACTTTACATGACTTACTAGAGTTTAAAAATTGCTTCCAATTTAAAAAAAAAGTGTGTGTGTGTGTGTGTGTGTGTGTGTGTGTGTGTGTGTGTGTGTGCGTGTTCCATTGTTGCCTTTTTCTATCATGTATATTCCAAGTAATCAGGCTTTTGTAGTCTAGGGCTATTACCTCTCTTCCAAAATTCAACTTCTTTGATATGCAAGTACATAAGAAATAAATGAAAACACTGCAATTGCTTTGAGAAAAAAATTTATTTCTCAGCTCTCAGTAAAGTAAAATTTAGCAGAAAATACTGAGAAGAAATGACATGATAAAATATTCTCAAAGGTAATCTGTCTCCTCAGTGTCTGAGGACTAAAGCAAAGGTTACTTCTGTCTGGTTCCTTATTTCTGCTTTAAAAGTTTGATTTTTCTACCTTAATGTGCTTTCATTCTACTGTGACCCAACAAAAGTCATGTTTATACAGTTATCTGAACACACACACAAGAATAAATCTGTGTTCACAGCTTTAGTTAATATATTGGTGAGTTTCACCAATACTGACAATGACAGTAAAATTGAATTTTTATTGCCTTACATTGACTATTACCCTCTACAGTGTGGCTGTGTGCTCACAAACCAGTAAGAATCCATCAACAGAATATTCAGATGCTTTTCCCTTTCTACTATTCTCCCATTAAAATATGGAGGGGGAAGGGACTTAGTCATGCATCCATTGTTGAGAAATACTTCAATTTCGTAGATTATATTGTGGCAGGCAATTATTCAGCAGATACATTTTTAAGAGTGCTGAAGACAAGCATAGAAGCAATACTTATGAAATATATTTATAATTTACATGACAGAGATGAAGTAACAGACTTACATGTGATATTAATAAAAAACAACTGAAGTCTGTTTTAATATAGTAGAATTATTATGGGAGATTTTCTCCTGTCACCTATCTTTGGATACAAATTTGATCAAAGGAGGAAAAAACATTTATCATGTTCACTATAAACACTTGCTTTACCTTTTCAATAAAAGATTAGTGAACAAAAATTGGCTGTGTTGAGTATTTTCATTTCTAAGGTAAAATTTTCCATTTTGCTCTTTTCTACTGAACTTAAACTGACTTTTTTAGTAGCTAAATATATGAACTTGTGCTCTCAATCAAGAATGTGAAACTAAATACTTAGATCGTCTATTTTATTCTTAACACCTCCTTATTTCAACAAGTCTAATAAATGGAATAAACAGCCAAAGACTTATTACCACAAAAACTCTCGACTACTTATACAATGGGTAAGAAAACCATCTGAAATACCACACAGAACCTTGGTGTAAAGATTCTGGCATTATGCTGGCCTGCCTGTCACAGACAGAATGTACTCAGGCAGTATCCTGATCAGCCCAGGGTTCCCATAGCTTCATAGTCTGCAGGCAGGAGTAAAAGGAACCCTTTTGGGAGAAAGACCCCCACCAACTTACACTCTCCCGCTGTTCCTGCCTCCCTTTTCTGTTCTCTCTCTGTGTGTCTCTTTACCTTGTTTCCCATGTCTCTTTAACTTATTTTCTTACCTTCCCCTCAATAAAACTTTCAACATGAGTCACATCAACAGATCTGTTTCTCCATCTGCCTGCTATCTATCACCCACCCTAGACTATGATCCTTATGGTCCCAAAACAAGGGACCAGGACCTGGGAACTACCACCTGTGGTCCCCATCCATGCTGCTTCATCCCTAACACTTGGGGCTAAGCTCAGTATTTCACTCTCTGACTAAGGAAGGACAAACTCTCTGAGAGCAAAGGACAAACAGTGATACCTAGTTATCTTCTTAATGTTTTTCCTAATTTAGCAGAAAGAAGGAACAAGAAAAGTTGGAACAAATCCCCAAGTTTAGCAATAGATGGGAGTGCCTGACCTTAAATAGTAAAACTCCCTTGTTCCTGTGGATGTATGAAGTTAAAGCACCATAGCAGATTGGTTAAGAGCATAGATTTAAGGCCCACACAGGACACCCTGTCGTCAAAATTTAACTCCAGGGTTAACTCTCTGGATAATTATATTGAGCGTTCTCCCTTAATTCATCCTCCTGTAAAGTATGGGTAATAATTGTACCCACTCTAAAGTAAATGAGTCATCAAAGCAGTACTACTAGATGACAGGCAGTACTCACACTTGTAACTAAAACAAGCCAGGAAAGAATGTAAAGGTTGCAACTATGAAGCTCTAATCAGATGGAGTCAGTTAATGGTTTCAAGTGAGGAACATAAAGAATGTGGATTAAAAAAAAAAAGTGGATGCCCTAGGGACAGGCAGCACCAAGGGTTCATGATAAAGGGGAACAGACTATCAGGGCTGTCCACAGCAGCCCAATGTATTTAGGTCAGCTATACAGCCCAATCAGTAGATGACTCCTAGAACAGTGAGGGGTATCTGATGCTAGGTAGCCACAGAGGAAACCTAATCATGAGGTTCAGGAAGACATTAGGGACATTTATATAACTTTATTACTAGATAAACCTGAACTCCCAAGTAGTTTATAGGCCACTGGATTGCACCTGAGGAGGGCAGGCTGTTAAAAAAAAAAAAAACATGCAAATTGTTTTTTTTTTAATTAGAGACATCCCAAATGATTGTTAATAATATTTATATTTTACTTAATTACCTTAAAATGGAGTTTTGCCCAAACTGATGTAGAAGTATAAAGAAAATGGCAACCAGGAGCACTTGAGAGACAACTATGAGTTCTATAATTATCTGTTGAGAGAGTATAATTACCGATTCTATCTGCCATTAGCAAGGTGGGATCAAAACAGTTTATCTCATTTTGTATTGACTTTGACTCTGCAACCCACCTACCATGGAGCCGTTTCTCTTTCCAAGTATCATTATCTGAAAGAAAATGTGTCAGAAAGATGATGATTGGTGAAAATTTCTAAATTTCGGGTAATGGTAATGAAAAAGTGAGACACTAGGACACTGCTAAATAAAGGCCCATTCTTCACAGGAAGAAAGAGAGGCCAGAGGTGGCAAGTAGAGTACATGGAAATACTTACAAGTAGGAAACACTGGAGAGAGAAGGCTTAGCAGATAAAAGTGCCTGAGGCCAAATCTGATGAACACAGTTCAACCCCTGGAACTGAGTCTTGCAAAGCTAGCAAATGTTTCACTAAAATCGATAAAATCACATGTTCTCTCTTCCACTAGAGACTTTGATTCTATTTTCTCACTAGCTTACCAGGATAAGAGTTCTCTCATAGGCTAAACTACAGGAAGCTATCTCATTTAAAACTGTTTGCAAAGGCTAGAAGGCTAGAAGGGGGTAGAAACAATCCATTCTTCTTGTCCCCGCAGAATCCTAAAGCAGCATTCATACAATAACTTGTGGATGGCTAATCAGAGAATGAAGTTACATCCTCAGATAATTAAAAATCATTATGTAGAAAGTTCTAGATAAATCAGTAAGAAAACAAGGATATCAAGGGGATATAAATTAGAAAGGAAGAAGTCAAACTTTCCTAGTTTGCAGATGTTATGATAGTTTACATAAGTGACTGAAAAAACTCTACCAGGGAACATGATAAACACCTTCAGCAAAATGGCAGGATACAAGAATGGCTCAAAAATATAAGCTCTCTTATATACAGATGATACAGGGGCTGAGAAAGAAATCAGAGAAACATCCCCCTTTACAATAGCCACAAGCAACATAAAGTATCTTGTGGTAATGCTAACCAAACAAGTGAAAGACCTGTATAGAAAGAACTTTGTGTCTTTAAAAAACGAAATTAAAGAAGATACCAGAAAATGGAAAGATCTCCCATGCTCTTGGATAGGTAGGATCAACATAGTAAAAATGGAAATCTTGCCAAGAGCAATCTACAGAATATAATGCCCATAAAAATCCCAGCACAAGTCTTCACAGACCTTGAAAGAACAATACTCAACTTTATATGGAAAAATAAAAGACCCAGGATAGCCAAACAATCCTGTACAACAAAGGAACTTCTGGAGGCTTTACCATCCCTGACTTCGAGCTCTATTATACAGCTAAAGTGTTACGGCAGGTTTTTCCCCACCGGCTGCCGCCGGTCCTGCCGCCATGATGTCTCTGTTCCTTTGTTTCTAAAACTATTTTTTAAGCTTTTGTTAAATTTTAAGTGAAAGTTCTCAATCCCACTTCTGACACCATTATGTTACTGCAGGTTTTCCCTGCCGGCTGCAGCCGGTCCTGCTGCCATGGTCCCGCCGCCACGTGAGCCCCAAATAACATTCAGAAACTCTGTATTTGATTTAATCCTGTTGGCCAATTACCATTATTGTTTATGGGCTAGCTCTGTCTTAATTATTAACCCATTTCTACTTATCTAAGTATTTCCACGTGGTCGTCTTATCAGGGAGCCGCGGCTGGCGTCTTCCTTCCTCCCAGGTCTACATCTTGACCCTCCTTCTACTTCTTCTTTCCTCCTCCTGATCTCCTAGCCCCGCCCATCTAGTTTTCTATTGGCCAACAGGGCTTTATTAATTAACCAGTATGAGAAACATATTTACAGAATAACATCTCCCATCACTATTGTCCTGAAAACAGCTTGCTTTTGGCACAAAATAGACCAATGGAATAAAATTAAAAACCCTGATATTAATGCACACACCTACAAACAGCCAATTTCTGACAAAGAAACTGAAATTATACAATGGAAAAATAAAATATCTTCAACAAAAAGTGCTGGCATAATTGGATGCTGGTGAGTAGAAGACTGTAGATAGAGCCATATCTATCACCATACACAAAACTTAAGTCCAAATTTATCAAAGACTTCAACATAAATTGAGTCACACTGAACCTCTTAAAAGAGAAAGTGGGAGGTACCCTTGAATGAATTGGTAGAGGAGACCACTTCCTGAACATAACACCAGTAGGACAGACACCAAAATTGACAATTAATAAATGGGACATCCTTAAACTGAAAAGCTTCTGTAAGTCAAAAAGGACACAGTTAACAAGATAAAATGGCATCCCACAGAATGGGGAAAGATCTTCACCAACCTCATATCTAACAGAGGAAAGTCCACGGAATGTTCTATGTCTTCTAATCACGTGCAGTCTTTTCAACTCTGTGCTTTAAAATAAACTTCACTATTTGCAGGCCCAAGTCCTTTTACCTACAGTGGTCCATAAGTGCATATAATACAGGCATAGTTATCAATATAGACATACAATAGAGCTATGGCAATCTATATACATTGTCTGTCTGTCTGTCTGTCTGTCTGTCTGTGTACCATGAGGTTTTTCTGGCCTGGGAGGCCTTGCTGCTGCTTCAGCCCAAATGAACATGCAAACACTATATTAACTATGAAACTGTTGGCCAGTGACTAGATTTTCTTATTGGCTAGCTCTGTATTAAATATTAACTCATTTCTATCAATTTAAATATTTCCCTGTAGTCTTGGTTTACCGGGAATGCCAGACAACTCTTTTGCCTGATACATCTAAGCACAGAAAAGAGTGATTTCTTGTTTATCCTTGCTTATATTCTGATTCTGCCCAGATATGCCACTTTCTGCCTCTCTGTAAAGACCTATATACCTCTAGGATTAGCTAATGGCAGTTTCTACTCAGCTATGTCACTTCCTGGGATCACATGATGACTCTTCTTTGCCTATACTTCCCAGAATCCTCCTTGTCTCCTAGTCCTATCTATCATCCTGCCTGGGCAATCAGTGTTTTATTCATCAGAAAATAAGACAGAAGAACATTCCCCATCATGTCTGTCTGCCTGTTTTTCTCTCCCTTCCTCCTCCTAGCACAGAGGTCTCAAGAACTGATGGCATGTTGAAGGCAGTCTCATCAATGGGGAAAGCCCAGTAGAAGGATTTCTTACCAAGAGCTTTTTCATAGCAGAGTCAATGGGTCAAATCAATCAAGAACATGTGACATTCCACATATTTTGTTTGTGTTGTAACTGCATAATTGATTAATTCAGATGTGTGATTCCAAGGAGCTAACAGGCAACCTTTCTTTAAAATTCAGCAAAATAGCAATAACTTCTCATACTGGACGCAGTCAAGTGTAGTTCATTTAACTGGGCTTCATACTACTCACAATTCAAATGAACTCACACCTTCACTAAAAAATAAGATGAACAAACAAAGAAGTTTAAAGTTAGACTTTTATACTGCTGTGCTGGCAGTTTCCAGACAAAAGGATCCAATCCTCCCATTCCAGTCAGGCTTACAGTAGTACCCACAAAACACTGGAGAAAGTAGACACTTAGTTCCCGATGCCTAAGGGATCACTGGACTTAGGACACACATATTAGATTCCAAACCCAGCTGATATTCAAACACTTTATCAAGAACATCACTGCCTCCCACACTTCCTACAAAAAGCCTCTAACTGAGTCTGCACAAGCGACTCCATGAACCTTCTAGTGTGGGACTGTGAACTCAGTGCCCACAAACCCTTAAGTAAACCTGAATTTTGTGTTTTAATTAAGCACAGTTGGATTTATTCCAGCAGCAATGGAAAAGCCATTCATATGCATCAAACATTTTCTAACAAGTTAATAATAGTTACAACTGAGAGCAAGAACTGCAGCTGGCTATTGCATGCAATGAGTTGGGATTAGGAAGTGAGGAAAAGAAGTTGGCATCTCAATCCCAATCCCTGTATGCTTCTTGTGATTTCACCTGTAAGAAATGTTACTCTGACAACTTAAGATATTTGTCTTAAATAAATAAATTCTAAAATATCATGGACAGGGAAACATTTTCTCAAGCCATATTTTTTTTGCACATTCAAACGTTTCTTTTTTTCTTTTTATTATTTTATTATTTTTATTATTTTACTTATCTATCCAGTTCTCTCTCCCTTCCATACTCCCATGACCCCTGCCCCTCTTGCATCCCATTCCCCACCCACTCCACAGTGAGAGTGAGGCTTTCTAGGAGGGATCATCAAAAATCTGTGAAGTCATTTGGAGTAGGGACTAGGCCTTTCCTCCTCTCTCTTAGTTAAGGGAGTATCCTTCTATGGGAAATGTGCTCCCAAAGTCCTTTGGTGCACTATGGATACATCCTGGGTTCAATGTCAGAGGTCCCTTAGACTGCCCAGGCCTTCTAATTGAGACACATGTTCATGGGGTCTGGGTTGGTTCAATGCTGGTTTCCCAGCTAGTCTGGTCTTGACCTCTTTGCTTATCACTCCTCCCTCTCTGCAACTGGATTCCAGGATATCCAAAAACAACTCTATACAATAAAGGAACTTCAGGAGGCATCACCATACATGATTCCAAGCTCTATTATAGAGCTATAGTCTTGAAAACAGCTTGGTATTAGACACACACACACACACACACACACACACACACACACACAAAAAAAAAGACAGGTAGACCATGGAATCTAATTGATAATCCTGATATTAACCTACACACCTATGATCACCTGATTTTTGGCAAAACAGCTAAAATAATATAATGGAAGGAGGAAAGCATCTTTAACAATTGATGCTGGCATAACTGGATGATGGTCTGCAGAAGACTACAGATAGACCCATGTTTTTTGTCATGCACAAAACTTAAATCTAAATGGATCGA
The DNA here is from genome assembly GCA_030556225.1 of Cricetiscus sungorus. Taxonomy (NCBI): domain Eukaryota; kingdom Metazoa; phylum Chordata; class Mammalia; order Rodentia; family Cricetidae; genus Cricetiscus; species Cricetiscus sungorus. The sequence goes on from JANBXA010000600.1 coordinate 40,796,789, forward strand.
AGACCTCAACATAAATCCAGCCACCCTGAAACTTGTAAAAGAGAAAGTGGGAAGTACCATTGAATGAATTGGTACAGGAGATTGCTTCCTGAAAATAACACCACTAGCACAGACACTGAGATCGACAATTAATAAATGGGAACTCCTGAAACTGAGAAGCTTCTGTAAGGCAAAGAAAACAGTCAACAAGACAAAATGGCAGGCCACAGGATGGAAAAGATCTTCACCAACACTACATCTGACAGAGGGCTTATCACCAAAATATACAAAGAACTCAAGAAACTAGTCCTAAAACACAAAGTAATCCAATTAAAAATTGGAGTACAGAACTAAATAGAGAATCTCAATAGAGGAATCCAAAATGGCTGAAAGACATTTAAAGTGCTCAACAGCCTTAGCCATCAAAGAAATGCAAATCAAGGCAACTCTAGGATACCATCTTACTCCTGACAGAATGGCTAAAATCATTTAAGCATTTCTAATACAACATGTTTGCTTTAAAAGTTAATAAAATGGTAAGTCCCTGAAGATTCATTCATTCTAGAAACTCCGTATTCTGTAACCTTAGCCAATTTCATGCTTGTAGTTCTAGTGGCACAGAGATAGATGGATACAGACATCATACCTACCACACAGGAATCTTTTCTAATAAACACATTTTAACTTAAAGCCATGCAGTTTAAAGGTAATCTTTCTTATCAAGCACTGCAATGGAATAAGCAGGTATCATTTTCAGGTATTAAGTTTATTACCTAAAGATTATGTAATACTGAGAGTTATAGTGACACTGTCCAAAGGCAGATATAACCCCCATTTGAAATCTTACTTGGCAAGATTATCAAACAGATAGGGCTACAAGTTAGAGAGCATAAACCCTGGGGAAACCTAGTTGTGTGCATTAGTGAGTTACTTTAATTTTCTGACACTACATATGCATTTGTGAAAATTAAAATTAAATATATTCATTTAAGTAAATATGTTAATGCACATTTAAATATGCTTGTGTAAATAAACATAAAATTGTATAAAAGTATTAAAATTATCAGACTTCTTATTTAGTAATATAATCTTTGAAGATTTATTCAAAACACAAAGTGCAAAAACATATTTAAACCTACTTACTGGAATATATTATTCACAGTATTATTTGTAGCACACTTTATAAAAAACAACAACAACAAATCTAAATATTCAACAAGAAAGCAACAGGTAAATAAGCACAATATATTTCATTGTTATCAAAAACTAATTTTGATAGTTTTACATGTTCATATATTAATAACTGTTCATAATGGTAATTCTAACAAAGCATGATAAGTGTATATGTTCACTGTGCACACAACTGAGATGGAAGTTATACAAGAATAAAATGATTCCCACTGTAAAAATGGGATTACATCATTTTAAACAATTATAAATTTAGAATACCTTCATTAATTCTAATAAAGAATCTAGAAAACGAGCATAAGATTTTTGTATTAAATAAATATATAATGCTTAAACCATAGTCATTTGAGAACAACTACTACTTAAGACATATAAAATTTACCAAGTAAGGTAATACATGCCTTTGATCCCAGCACTTGGGAGGCAGAAGCAGGCTAAACTCTGTGATTAGCCAGGCCTAAATCTCAAGTTCTAGACCAGCCAGGGTTACATAATGAGATCCTGTCTTACAAAAGGAAAAAAGTTCTTTAATGGGAGGAAAATCTGTAGAAAGATTACACCATATTTAAGAAGCCTGAAAAACTGAATTATAGAGTTTTATTTTCAAGCACTATGTTAGTAATAAAACAAATACACTCAATGTACATCTTTCTCCACTTTTCAGAGTACCTTTAAAATTAAAGCAACTGACCCAATCATTAATATGGAGAAAGCATAATAAACAAGAGTATAAAATCTTTAAAAGTCTATGAATATGGAACAATGACATATTTAGTGTAAATATAACTTAGCAAGTGTCCAGATTCTTTAAACATTTAGTTCACTCCCTGATAGGAGATGTTATTCTGTAAATATGTTTCTCATACTGGTTAATTAATAAAGCCCTGTTGGCCAATAGGAAACTAGATAGGCAGGGCGAGGAGACTAAAAGGAGGAAAGAGGAAGTAGTTAGGAGGGTCAGCATGTAGAGCAAGAGGAAGCAAGATGCCGGGCCCACCGCTCCCCGATAAGATGGCCACGTGGAAATACTTAGATAAGTAGAAATGGTTTAATAATTAAGACAGAGCTAGCCCATAAATAATAATGGTAACTGGCCAACAGGATAGTATCAAATACAGAGTCTCAGTGTGTTATTTGGGGCTGGCATGGCTGTGGGCCCAGACCAGTGGCGGGCAGGCTGGCGGAAAACATACACGCTACAATTCCCCTACAATACCACAAGAAAACATTTCAGAACACTGCTTAACTATATTAACTATATTAACTTGTGTGTCCCAAGCTTAACTATATTCATTTACTATATTCATTAAATTCAATAAAATATTCCTTAATAATCTATAAAATTAGTATCCTATAAAACGTGCTCAGTAAAATAGCCCTAAATTTCTCCTAGTTAGTATACTCACAGGCCCTTGTGTTAGAAGAAAGAACACACTCTCAAAATACTTATGAAACTGGAGTGCTACAATATAAGCTGTCCCTTTTCTAACAAAATTACCTTTCATACAGAAAATGGCTATTGTGAAATAAACTCAAGAATCATAGAACTTTTTCAGCATACTCTGAGCATCAGCAATAGTTATTGTAAACTATCTCAAAAACAAGGGCATACTCCAGAAATGGAAGCAACCCCAGTGCTCGGCACACCCTTAATTATTGCATGGAATCAAGCACAGTATGTTCCTAGAGTTAGGTAGCTTTTGGTTAAAACATAAACTAAATTCAATATATATATTTTACTCAAATGCACATATATCTCTATCTCAAACCCTGATGATAATTTGAAAACACTCTTCAGATCCTAGAAGGAGAAAAGGTCTATCCTGTGGAAACAAACACAAAAAATGAACATATAGAGGCAGCTCATTACATAAACAGTGAGCAATCTGAGGAAATGAGTAATCTAAGTAAGAAGGGAGATTTAAATTTAAGTCTCAGTCAAATCCTCAAATTTAGGCTATGCTCTTTGATGTTTAGAAATAGACAGAAATGTGATACATTTAAAAAGCACAGGAATAGAAACCTACACAAAACAAGGTTTACTTTAAAGTAGAAATGGTCAAATATCTGGGGAATTTTATATTCAATTAGTGAACAAAATGTTTAGCCACCTTATTAGCTAATTTTCAAAATGCCATAGGGCATTTTCAGTCATTTGCTAAAAATAAGATGGCAACAGTCACCCAGGACTGTAGAGATGGCTCAATGGTTAAGAGCACTGGCTGTTCTTCCAGAGGTCCTGAGTTCAATTCCCAGCACCCACATGTTGTTTCACAGCCATCTGTAATGAGATCTGTTGCCTTCTTCTGGCATACATACAGCAAGAATATTATATACATGATAAACAAAAAAAAACTCTTGGAGCTCCTGTTGTGCAATTGGTTAGCACGTGGTACTTATATAACAGTCACCCAGCTTTGTCCCATATGTCCACTTATGACAACTAGAATTGGAACAGTGATTTCTATGAACCTAGTGTGGTAAAAGCAACCAGCACTAGTGAGATACAGAGACATAATAATAAGGTCAACTAAACTTGACCTTATTAATAATATGGTCTCCTTCTTGTGATCAGAAATAAGAGCATGAATTTGTCCTTGTAATCTCTACTTCTCCATTCCAAGGGATGCTTTCTTCTTTTTTTTCATTTAAGTTGAGTTACTCTTCTGTGTCCTTGAGAGACTGGCTTCATACTACTGCAGCTGTTAATTTCAGAACCCTAAGGATAAAAGCCACCTTTTGCTTTAGGATCCATATAGTGGCAGAGGAAACACTTTCCACCATGTCATGAAGTGGAGAGAAGAGCTAAGGGCCATGGCTTCCACAGGAAATGTAGCCTCTCAAATATCCACCCAAAATGTTTCAGAACATTAAACCTGAGATAAAAAGTTAAACTGAACAATTAAAGAGTAAAAACATAGAACTATTATTTATGTTAGTTTATTATCTTTTGATAATACTTGAAAGAGCAGATGGGGTTTATCGAAAAAGCTCAATAATATCAGTCAGGCCACAGTACTGAAGAAGTAGAATTCAGTGAAATACAAGAAGACACGCAAAAGAAAAAAAAAGACCTTTCCTCATTGATATCTGGGTCAAATAATTATTAATTAAAATTTTATGTAGTCTTATCTCAAATTAAAACTATGCATTGTTATTGTAAAACTAAAATTTCAAAACTTGAATAAATTTATTCCACTGCAATGTCTTAGGAAATGCAGTCTTCTAAGTACCTGCTATCAGTGATGTGACCCAAATTTGAATTCATATTAATTGAGTGAAAATTGAATGAACAACTGAAATAAAAGGAAATGACACTCCTAGGTATGATGAACGGTTATGAGTAGACATGAGGCAGAACACAACAAGAGACATCTGTAATGGTCCAAATGAACATGACCAACAGAATGAACCGAGCCATGAGAGAAGTGGCAGGGGTCAGGGGGCATGAGAGGGGAAGAGAAGAAAGGGGCACCAGGAGACAAAAGGCCAGGCATGAGCTAGGAGACCAGCTCACCAAAAGAGCAGCAACCTAAAATTGATGGGTTATCCATGAATCAGAGAAACCGGAGTGTAAGACCCGCTAGAGCGTGGTCCCTCACTCTTCCACTCAGGAAAGGCGCCCTCCACTCCCCCCAAATCACTCACGAGAAGCAGTCTTGATGCAAACGCATAAGGTCCTTCATATTCCAGTATACTGGGGCCATCAGCCATATGCCATGCAGGGTAGAGGGCTGAGCGACCTCCGGTACAGAATTGAGACAGCTTTTATAGGGTTACAACAAAGCCCGCGCATTGTGAACCAATCACCTCATAGCATCCAATGCAGACCAATTAATTTAAAGTATCCAAGCCCGCTCTTAGCCCAGGAAGTCTGCTTTCGCACAGGGTGTGGCAACAAGGCTTGTTTGCTGTGTTCATTCATTCACAGGCTATCATAAACATTAAAGCAGGTGACCATCAGCTTGGGATTTAAGACTCCCAGCTTCCTGGGGTCACTGGGGAATTAGGCTAAATTTTTCCATCCTAACATTCCCCACTTCTTCTCTTGTTAATAGTTCTAATCTTAGAACTGGGAGGACTATAGGTGACTTTCTCTTTGCCTGGAAGGCTCTTGTACTGTTGTCTAGGTACCATAATCTGGACAATAGTTATTCGTTCCCAAGCAAAAGTAACAATTCTATTAATCATACAAGGTCCATCAGTAAGCAGCAAGAGCAAAGTCATTGAGGGTCCCATCAGAGCAGGAAGTGGGGTGGTCATCCAAAGGGACTTGTTGAACCATCCCTTAACCCAGAGGGCAACAGAGGCCCCCTGCTGTAAAAATAATAGATCTAACCCCTTACAGTTGGATTGACCTGCCTCTGTAAACTGGATGAAGTCACCTGGTTGAGGAAGTGGGGCCCATATGATAAAGCTTGAGCTTAAGAGGATTCTCAGTCTTTTCGGCTTTCCATTCAGGATCGGGGATGGCACTGGTTTGGCATGGGAGGCATGGATCCAGGTGGGGATTCCTTCAACCTTCATTGCCATAGCCATGATCAGGAGCACAAGATATGGTCCATTCCACCAAGTCTCAAGGTTTCCTGCACAGTGACGCCTTACATATACCGAATCTCCAACCTGGAAGCAATGTGGGACTTGCAGGTCTCCTTCTGCCGAGTAAGCCTCCCGGATCTGCTTCCATGCTCGCTGTCTCACCCACTTGAGCGCCTTGAGCCTAGTGAACAGGGGCTGAGAGGACATTGCATCAGCACCATGTGCAGAGACAGTTTTCACCAGTGGAGGGCCCCTCCACAAAGCAACTCACAGGGGGTCATCCAACCCTGAAAAGCATGAAGGGTTCTAACCTTAACATAGCAAAATATACCATACAACAGTTATCAAACAAGAATCCCACTTAACAATATTTAGTCTACCAATATTTTGTAAGACTCAAAATATCATCTATCCTATCTTTGTGAGTCTAAAGTCCTATATGTAACTTATCTTTAATCCTAACTAAGAAAAACTATAACCATAACTATCTGTCATCAACTCCTTCAAAGACCACAGAAGGATAATATATATAAACTCTAGAAATGACAGAGACAACTCATTGCCTGGTCAGTCACCTGAAGTTCTTCTGTAATGTTCCATCTTCAGCCCATAGGCCATAGTGTGTCTGGCAGACTCTTCAGCAGAGCAGGAAACTTTAAACTGTCCATCTGTATTGACAGCTTGTCAGTCACTTTTCTCTATGTCCTATAGACTGTCTGGCAACCTCTTTCATGAAACAGGAATCCTGTAGCAATGTCCATCTTGTATCAGCAGTCACTTTTCTGTGGGTCCTGCACGTCCAGTTTATTCAGCATATAGTCAGTCTAGACAAGAGCAGTATCTTGTACAAATGGCTAGTCTTACCACATCAGAAGCAAACTTCATTATGTGTTTCTTCAATGTCCATCTTTCTTTCTGATGCAGGTAGTGTTACCAGGAGCAGCTGTTCCTCACTGTCAAGAAAAACCCTAAACCATTTTAAATGCCATATTCTGTAGGTCTTTGAAAGGTTTGAAGAATGCCTATCCATCTCAAATACATCTCTGTATATCTAGAAATCTTAACTAACTTAACTCTAAGTTTTCACTATCATAGGCAACTCTCTATAATTTATATTGAATTATACATTACATTTTTAATGAGCTATATAAACATAATACCTAAACAAGAGGAGAAATATACATATCACAAAATTGACCTTAAATTTATATCAATAAATGAAAATCCATTCCAAAACAAAGTATTCATATCTATACCATAATTCCCTTTTTACCGTTAAAAAGATTGCTTGTGGTAATTAACCATTTATAACTAAACCCATTTAAATGAAAACAAACTTTTATAAACACTATTTGGGAATTTGGATGCCATTCTTTACAAACTACTTCCTGCTGGTAGGGGGCACTGTCATGGGGGATCTTAAGAAGACGCAGAAATCTTGGTTGTATTCTGCAAGACTGCTTTGTCCCATTGACGTTGCTTCAGGGTGTCTTGCTTGATCAAACCACGTTAGTCTGGAAGGAATCCGCAGCTTTTCATTTTCTGTGGAAACAAAAATAGAAATCCTTTTCCCCAGTAACTTGTCCTTAGGCTTAAATTTGGAGTCAAAGCATTTTTAAAATATATAAATTGAATTAATGCAGCAGCATTTTTTTTAACTGTTGTTATTTCCTCAGCAGTCAAACAATTTAAAGATAACAGAACAGCGTACAATATCCAATGTTTCTCTGTGCTTTTCATCTTTATGTGGCTTTTTTATTACTCTATTTTTTTACTTTTATTTTTACATATTTTGAGACAGGGTTTCTCTGTGTAACTTTTATTTGTCCTGGAATTTACTTTGCATACCAAGATTCCTTTGAAATCACAGAAATCTGTTTATCTCTGCCTCCCGAGTGCTAGGATTAAAGTCATGTGCCACCACACCCAGCCACATTCTGTCTTTTTTAAACCATTTTATTTTTTTTCTCTTTCTTTTCCAAGCCTACGTATATTTTAAAACATGTTGTAAACCTTTAGCAGTTTTTCTTAATGTGAATCTGTCTTTACTGTAAATCTTTCTCTTTTTCTGGCCACGAGCCTTTATCTGTTAACCAACAACATTGCTAACAAGAAAGCCATAGCTGTTTTAGGTGTGATCTATCCAAGATGGTGGCGGCTACCTTTATTGCCAGAACTAAGAGCTGTACTCACTGCCATGGTCTAAGCTGCCATCCAGAAGCATGCTGCCGGCTTGGAGATGTAGTCACTCGATCGACAGCCCTGCCAGCCCTCATACACATCAATAACTTGTTACTTAAGTCAAGTAGACAAGAGTTAAACTAAGGTCAGGTTATCAGTCAGTCTGTCCTATGATTAAACTACAAAGACACCAAAGACACACAGAACGAAAATGCACAAAACATAAACAGATCCAGACAAAGGCACCAGGCAAAAGAATCAAATGGCCATGGAACGCAACAGAGATTGGTCCTACCAACCAACCAACAGACGGAGGCCAATGGCCTCCTCACCTCCTGGGGTGTCCCCCACGGCGGCAAACAGATTCAGACAACAGAAATCAGTCCTCCTGCCCAACAGATGGAAGCTAACTGAGAGTCCCCAGGCTTCCTATACCACCCTGGAGACTCATCCAGGGCAACAGCCTATGACAATCCTAGCACGTCTGCTTGGTCACCGTCCCTGGTCCTTACGGCCCAAGAGGACAGCTGCAAACTGAAACCAAGAACACGCATTCCAAAATATAGATATCAGATCAGAACAGAGGTGCCAGCTGACATACATGCATACACACAGACATCAGAGCACATACAGACATGTACAGACACATAGGGGAGCCTGCCGGTACCTCCAAGTGGGTTCTCAGGTGTGAGAGGGGTGGTCGCAGTTCCCGGCCAATGCACCAAATGTAAGACCCTCGAGAGCGTGGTCCCTCACTCTTCCACTCAGGAAAGGTGCCCCCCCCAAATCACTCACAAGAAGCAGTCTTGATGCAAACGCATAAGGTCCTTCATATTCCAGTATACTGGGGCCATCAGCCATATGCCATGCAGGGTAGAGGGCTGAGCGACCTCCGGTACAGAATTGAGACAGCTTTTATAGGGTTACAACAAAGCCCATGCATCGTGAACCAATCACCTCATAGCATCCAATGCAGACCAATTAATTTAAAGTATCCAAGCCCGCTCTTAGCCCAGGAAGTCTGCTTTCGCACAGGGTGTGGCGACAAGGCTCATTTCCTGTGTTCATTCACTCACAGGCTGTCGTAAACATTAAAGTAGGTGACCATCAGCTTGGGATTTAAGACTCCCAGCTTCCTGGGGTCACTGGGGAATTAGGCTAAATTTTTCCATCCTAACAGGAGGAAGAAAGACACAGTGGCTAGAAAGCTTAGGGTAAGAGCATAGGTTATGCCAGCCAGTATATCTCTGTTACGGGTACTGGTGATGTTGAAAGAGACTGATACACAGCATCCACTTTGATAGGTTATTAGGCAGTTTGGTTAGCACTTTGCCCAGCATTTGATACCTAACAGAAATCACATGTAAGTTTCATTCTTTAATAAAATGAAAAGGTAACAACATAGCTACTTTATGCTTATTTTGTAACACATATGATTATTCAGAACCCCAATTTAAGGTGCTTATTGAAATAATTTTTTTAAAGATTAAGATTTTCTGCTTTATATTTTTGCCCCCTCAGGCACTACCAATAGAAATCTCTTCATATAATAAAATAAAACCTATTGGGGAAATTATAATTTTCTTGGTTGATCAACAAAGGTTTATACAAACTCACAAAATAACCAAGTGACTTTTATTTCACATACACCAATATGTTAACTAATCACCAGGCTACTCTTGACTGTCAAGGTTAAGGAAGGAGAACTTGAATCTGAGGTGTGGCTACTCCTGACCTCAAGGCTAGGGAAGAAGTTAGAGCTAAGTTATTGTTACTGAATCCTTAGAATGAGAAAGAAAGAAAGAAAAGTCTATTCCATATACATAATACTGTGTTCCACTTTTTAGTTATGGTATATAACAGTGGTGAAAAATAAACTTGTGGCATTTTCAGTATGAACTGATCTGCCCTCCAACCTTTATTCTGTCTCTCTGTCTTTTCTTATTATCTATAGCTAGCCTTTCCCTCATCCACACTTCCCCACTCAGGTACAGACTTGGGGCTGTTCAGCTGGCTCTGATTGCAGCCCAGCAAAGACCACTCCCAACATGGGAGATACCCTTGAACAAATTGGTACAGGAGACCACTTCCTGAACATAACACCAGTAGCTTAGACACCAAAATACACAATTAATAAATGGGACCTCCTCAAACTGAGAACCTTCTGTAGGGCAAAGGACATGGTTAACAAGACCAAATGGGAGCCCACTAACTGGGAAAAGATCTTCACCAATCCCACATGTGACAGAGGGCTGACCTCCAAAATATACAAAGAACACAAGAAGCTAGTCACCAAAACATCAAAAAAAAAACCAAAAACAAAAAACCTATTAAAAAGTAGGATACAGAACTGAAAAGAGAATTCTCAATAGAGGAACTCAAAATGGCTGAAAGACAATTAAGAAAGTGCTCAACATCCTTAGCCTTCAGGGAAATGCAAATCACAACAACTCTGAAATACTGTCTTATTACTGCCTAAATGGCTAAAATTAGAAACACCAATGGCAGCTCATGCTGGAGAGGATGTGCTAAGTGGGGATTGCTTCTCCACTGCTGGTGGAAGTACAAACTTGTACAGCCATTTTTGAAATCAGTATGGTGGTTCCTCAGGAAAATGGGAATCAGTCTGCCACAGGACCTGGCAATTCCACTGTGAGGCATACACCCAAATGATCCACACCCATGCAATAAAGACATCTGTTCAACTATGTTCATAGCAGCATTATTTATGATAACAACAACCTGGAAACAACATAGATGCCCCTCAACTGAAGAGTGGATAAAGAAGATATGGCACATATACACAAAGGAATACTACTCAGCGGAACAAAAACAATGAAATCTTGAAATTTGTAGGCAGATCATTGATATTTGAAGAAACCATCCTGAGTGAGGTATCCCAGTCACAAAAGGAGAAACATGGTATGTACTCACTAATATATGGATTTTAGACATAAAGCAAAGGATCACCAGCCTATAATTCACACTGCCAAGGAAACTAGGATACAAGAAGGAACCTATGAGATTCATACAAGGTCCCTCACTGAAGGTGAAAGGAACAATATCTCCTGACCATATTGGGAGTCAGAGGGGGCAGTGAGTGGAGAGGGAGTTAGATGAAAGAGAAGGTGAGGAGAGGAGAGCATGTGGGACTAGGAAGGTTTAGTCATGGGATGAATACACAATGTCAGAGAGAGAGAGAGAGAGAGAGAGAGAGAGAGAGAGAGAGAGAGAGAGAGAGAGAGAGGGAGGGAGAGAGAGAGAGAGAGAGAGAAAGACCACAAGAGAGAGAGTCATTATAGGTTTAAAGAAAAAACTGACTCTAGAAAAATGTTCAGAGACCTACAAGGATGACCCCAACTAACAATCTGAGCAACAGTGGAAAGGCTATCAGGAAAAGCCCTTTCCTGATAATGAGTTTGATTACTAACTTATATGCCATCATAGAACCCTCTCTAGTAGCTGATGGAAACAGGAGCAGACACCCACAGCTAAACACTGAGCCGAACTCCTGGAATCCAGTTGCAGAGAGGCAGGAGTGATAAGAAAATGGGGGCAAGACCAGACTTCAGAAACCCACAGAGACAGCTGACCTGAACAAAAAGGAGCTAATGGACCCGAAGACTGAAAGCTGGGAAACCAGCATTGGATTGACTCCAGCTCCCTGAACATGTGACTCAGCTAGATGGCCTGAGCAATCTAAGGGACCTCTGACAGTAGAACCAGGATGTATCCTTGGTTCACAAAACTACTTTGGGTGCATAATCCCCATGGAGAGATACTCCCTTTGCCTAGAGACAGGAGGGAGGGCCTGGTCCCTACTCCAAATGCCTTGATAGATTTTGATGATACCTCCTGAATATCATCACCCTCCCTGTGGAGTGAGGGAGGAAATTTGATGGAAGGGAGGTCAGGGAGCATGGGAGGGAGAGGGAACTGGGATTGATATATAAAATAAGAAAAATAATAAATGTATAAAAAATATTATAGTAGCAAACATTTTCTGCTTACATAATTTCAGTAATAAAAAATAAGCACCTTGCTTTCAATGATTAGATTTATATTTTTAAGGATTATTTTATTTCGAATTATGTGTATTGTGTGAGTTTCTGTGTGTGAGTACATTCGTGGGAGTGCAAGTACCCAAAGAGACCAGAGGCACCAGATTTCCTAGAGTGGGAGTTACAGGTGGTTGCAACTACCTGACATGGGTGCTGCTAGGAACCAAATATGGGTTTTATGCAAGGGCATAGTCATAGCTAGCCCTTAACCTCTGAGCACTCTCTCCAGTCCCCATGACTGAATGTATTAAAAACATTTCTTACCAGGCACAGGACTACAATTCTAGTCCTTTGGAGATGGATTTGCAAGGTGAGGCTAGTCTGAGCACTGTAACAAGACACTGACGCAAAACTACTACTAACAACAGCTGCACCAAAAACAACCTGATACAATAAAAATAAAATCTACAAAATTCACTTTCTAGAGATAGAAATGACAAAAATGCTACTAAACATGTAGCAAGTGCTTCATACAGACCTCCATAGAGACAGAGCCAGAACAAGAGAAAGCTAGAAGGAAACTGCCTAATGATGAAAACCAAAGTAAGTGTGAACAATGAAGATGAACACATAATCATATGTGTTCAGCCAACCACCCTTGGTCTTGGAAAAAAGTTCTCAGAGTAATAAAATACCATGTCTGCTGGCAAACAAGGAAAATTTAAGGATGCTGCACAAGATTCAAGGCTTGTTAAAAGACACGTGAAATTCATTTCTCCAAAGCAAAATAAAGACTATCAGGGACTCCAGTGCACCCAAGAGACCTCTCCTGGCAACTAATCATTTCTTGCTGAGTAGTATAAAAAGTAAAGAAGAATATTCTGCCTGATGCAGTGAAAAAGGAGTTCTCAAGGATAAAAAGAGCAGGAAAGAGAAGAGGAGGAAGATGAAGGATATGAAGAGAAGGAGGAAAAAGATCAAGGCAATGATAATGTTTTGTTTTCTATACATTATTTAATCCTATACACAGCTCATTCCTTTTAAAGAAAATAATTGGAAATTAACACACTGAAAGGTTTGCTTTTAAACTGTACAGTGTATAGTTAGTATAACTCAAGTGTCTTTAGTTGTTGCCCTGCCATGGTAATATTACTAAAAACTACAAGCCTGTCCTAGTAAGCAATGAATGCCATGAAAATATAAAGCACATTTTTTTTTACATTTTTATTTATTTTTCTTATTTTACATATCGATGCCAGTTCCCTCGCTGTCCCTCCTTCCATCACTCTCTTCCACATTCCCATGCCGCCCCCTGACAACTCCCCCATCCCATTCCCCCCTCCACTCTACATGTAGGGTGATGCCTTCCTGGAGAGGTCATCTAAATATGTTAAGTCATTTGAAGTAGGGACTAGGCCCTCCCTCCTGCCTCTAGGTTAAGGGAGTATCCCTCCATGGGAAATGTGCTCCCAAAGTCCTTTTGTGCACCAGGGACACATCCTGGTTCCACTGTCAGAGTTTTCTTAGACTATCCAGGCCTTCTAACTGAGCCCCATGTTCAGGGGGTCTAAGTCAGTCCAATGCTGAATTCCCAGCTATCAGTCTGGGGGTCCAGTAGCTCCTGCTTGTTCAGGTCAGCTGTCTCCATGGGTTTCTGTATCCTGGTCTTGTCCTTCCACTCTGAATTTGGATTCCAGCAGTTCAGATCAGTGTTTAGCTGTGGGCGTCTGTTTCAGTTCCCATCAGATACTAGATAGTGGATAAGTTAGTTATCAATCTCATATTCAGGGAAGGACATTTATGGTAGCCTCTCCACTGTTGCTCAGATTGTTAGTTGGGGTCATCCTTGTAGGTCTCTGGATATTTCTCTAGAGTCAAGTTTCTCTTCAAACCTATAATGGCTCCCTCTATTATGGTATCTTTCTCTCTCTCTCTCTCTCTCTCTCTCTCTCTCTCTCTCTCTCTCTCTCTCTCTCTCTCTCTCTCTCTCTCTCTCTCTCACATCTATTCGTTCCCCAACTCAATCTTCCTGATCCCACATGTTCTCCTCTCCTCCCCTTCTCTTTCTCCTAACTTCCTCTCCACTCACTGCTCCCCCACTCCCAATATGCTCAGGAGATCTTGATACTTTCCCCTTCTGTGAGGGACCTTGTATGAAAGTCTTGGAATTCTCCTTATATCTTAGTTTTTCTGGCAGTGTGGATTATAGGCTGGTGATCCTTTGTTCTATGTCTAATATCCATATATGAGTGAGTACATACCATGTTCTTCTTTTTGTGCCTGGGTTACCTCATTCAGGATGATTTGTTCAAGTACCATCCATTTGCCTGAGAATTTCAAGATTCCATTGGGGTTTTTCCCCCCCACAGAATACTATTCCATTGTGTAAATGTGCCACATCTTCTTTATCCATTCTTCAGTTGAGGGGCATCTAGGTTGCTTCCAGATTCTTGTTATCACAAATAATGCTGCTGTAAACATAGTTGAACAAAAGTCTTTGTGTATGGATGTGGATCATTTGGGTATATGCTTAGAGTGGGATTGCCAGATCCTGTGGTAGACTGATATCCATTTTCCTGAGGAACTGCCATACTGATTTCCAAAATGGCTGTACAAGTTTGCACTCACACCACCAGTGGAGCAGTGTTCTCCTTTCTCCACATACTCTCCAGCATAAGTTTCCATTGGTATTTATAAGTTTAGCCATTCTGGCAGGAGTAAGATGGTATCTCAGAGTTGTTTTTTTTTATTTTTTTTAAACATTTATATATTTTATGCTGGACATAATTATACATGCTGTTTTTTTTAAATGAAAACAAACATTTATAAACAATATTTGGGAATTTAGGTGTCGTTCTTTCCGAACTGCTTCTTGCTGATAGGGGGTGCTGTCATGGGGGAATCCTAAGAAGATGCAGAAATCCTGGCTGTAGTGGTCTGCAAGGCTGCATTGTCCCATTGACGTTGCTTCAGGGGGTCTTGCTCGATCACCCCACATTAGTCTGGAAGGAATCCACAGCTTTTCATTTTCTGTGGAAACAAAATTAGAAATCCTTTTCCCCAGTAACTTGTCCTTAAGCTTAAATTTTGAAGTCAAAGCATACATATATATATATATATGTATATATATATATATTTAATCCAGCAGCATTTTCCTTCTTTTTTATTAATAATATAATTTAAAATTTTTACATGTGGATCAGTTTCCTCTCCCTTCCTCCCTCCAACCCTCCCTCCTTCCCTCCCTCCCTCTTGACCTATTTCTCCTGTGACATGCACCCTGGCCACCTTCCCCTCCAATTCCCCCACCCCCATTCCACTTGTAGGGCTATGCTATCCAGGTGGGGTTATATAAATCTGTCAAGTCATTTGAAGTAGGGACTAGGACTTCTCTCCTGTCTCTAGGTTAAGGGGATATCCTTCCATGGGGGATGTATCTGCAAGGTCCTTTTGTACATCAGGAATAGATCCTGTTTCTACTGTCTGAGGTCCCCAGACTGCTCAGTCCTTCTAGCTGAGACCCATACTCAGGTGGTCTGAGTCAGTCCCATGCTGGGTTCCTAGCCATAAGTCTAGGGGGCCCAAGCTCCTCCTTGTTCAGGTCAGCTGTCTTTGTGAGTTTCTGCAACCTGGTCTTGTCCCCTCTCTCTGCATCTGGATTCTAGTTCGACTCAATGTTTGGTTATGGGTGTTTGCTTCTGTTTCCAACAGGTACTAGATGAGGACTCCATGATGGTGGATAATTTAGTTGATGATCACACTATCAGGGAAGGGCATTTATGGTAGCCTTTCCATGGTTGCTCGAATTATTAGTTGGAGTTGGTCTTGTAGTTCTCTAGACCTTTCTTTAGGTTCAGTTTTCTCTTCAAACAAATAATGGCTCCCTCTTTTATGTCCCCACTGCTCTCTCTCACCCTGACTCAACCTATCTAGTCACACGTATTTTGATTTGCATTACCTTGGTAGCAAAATGTGTTGAGCACTTTCTTAAGTGTCATTCAGCCATTTTAGATTCCTCTATTGAGAATTCTCTATTCAGTCCTGTACCCTATTTTTAATATAGTTATTTTGTGTTTTGGTGACTAGTTTCTTGAGTTCTTTGTTTTAGAGATCAGTCCTCTGTCAGATGTAGGAGTGGTGAAGATCTTTTCCCAGTCTGTGGGCTGCCAATTGGTCTTGTCCACTGTGTCCTTTGCCTTGCAGAAGCTTCCAAATTTGAGGAGTTCCCATTTATTAATTGTTGATCTCAATGTCTGTGCTACTGGAGTTTTGTTCAGGAAATGGTCTCCTGTACCAATTTATTAAAGGTACCTCTCACTTTCTCTTCTAAGAGACTCAGTGTGGCTGGATTTATGTTGAGGTCTTTGATCCATTTGGACTAGAGTTTTGTACATGAAGATAGACATGGGTCGATCTGCAGTCTTCTACAAACTATCATACAGTTCGGCCAGTGTTGAAGGTTATTTCCTCCTTCCATTGTATAGTTTTAGCTGTTTTGCCAAAGATCAGGTGTTTGTAGGTGTGTGGGTGAATATCGGGATTTTCTATTCCATTGGTCTACCTGTCTATTTTTGTGCCAATACCAGGCTGTTTTCAGACTATAGCTCTATAGTAGAGCTTGAAGTAAGGGATAGTGAATCCTCCTGATGTTCCTTTATTGTACAGGGTATTTTTGGATATCCTGGGTCTTTTGTTTTTCCATATAAAGTTGATCATTATCCTTTCAAGGTCAGTGAAGAATTGTGCTGGGATTTTGATGGGGATTGCATTGAATCTGTAGATTGCTTCTGGTGAGATTGCCATTTTTACTATGTTTATCTAACCTATCCAAGAGCATGGGGGATCTTTCCATTTTCTTGTATCTAATTTCTTTCTTTAAAGACACAAAGTTCTTGCTATATATGTCTTTCACTTGTTTGATAAGTGTTACCCCAAGATATGTCATGTTGTTTGTGGCTCTTGTAAAAGGTAATGTTTCCCTAATTTCTTTCTCAGCCCCTTTTTTTGTCTATATATAGTGTAGGGCTACTGATTTTTTTGAGTTTTTCTTGTATCCTGCTAGTTTGCTGAAGGTGTTGATCAGATCTAGAAGTTCCATGGGAGAGTTTTTTGGGGGTAGCTTATGTAAACTAACATATCATCTGCAAATAGTGACCATTTGACTTCTTCCTTTCCACATTGTATTCCCTTGATCTCCTTTTGTTGTCTTATTACTTTAGCTAGGACTTCAAGTACAATATTGAAGAGATATGGAGAGAGAGGGCAGCCTAGTCTTGTTTCTGATTTTAGAGGAATTGCCTTAAGCTTCTTTCCATTCAGTTGGATGGTGGCTGTTGGATTACTGTATATTGATTTTACTATGCTTAGTTATGTTCCTGTTATTCCTGATCTCTCCAAGACCTTTATCATGAAAGGGTGTTGAATTTTGTCGAAGGGTTTTTCAGCATCTAGTGAGATGATCATGTGTTCTTTCTTTTTCAGTTTGTTTATATGGTGAATCATGTTGATAGATTTTCCTATGTTGAGCCATCTCTGCAACCCAGGGATGAAGCCTACTTTGTCATGGTGGATTATTTCTCAGTTGTGTTTTTGGATTTGATTTTCCAGTGTTTTATTGAGTATTTTTGCATCAATGTTCAAGAGGGATATTGGTTTGTAGTTCTCTTTCTTAGTTGTGTCTTTCTGTCTTGGATACCAAGGTAATTGCGGCCTCATAAAAAGACTTTGGTAATGAACCTTCTGTTTCTATTGTAGGGAGCAATTTGAGGAAGATTGGTATTAGCTCTTCCATGAATTTCTGGTAGAATTCTGCAATGAAGCCATTTGGCCTTAGGCTTTTGATGACTGCTTATATTTCTTTAGGGGTTTTAGGTCTATTTAAGTTGCTTATCTGTTCTTGATTTAATTTTAATAAGTGATAGTTATCCAGAAATTTGTCCATTTCCTTTGAATTTTTATATTTTGTAGAATATAGGTTTTTAAAGTATTACCTGAACATTGTCTGGATTCCTCAGTGTCTATTGTTATGTCCCTTTTGTTTCTGACTTTGTTAATTTGCATGATCTCTCTGCTTTTTGGTTAGTTTGGATAAAGGTTTGTCTATCTTGGTGATTTTGTCAAAAAAAAACAACTCTTTGTTGCATTGATTTTTTTTTTGTATTGTTTTCCTGGTTTCTACTTTATTGATTTCAGCCCTCAAAGTGATTATTTCCTGGTGTCTATCATCTGGGTTGCGTTTGCTTCCTTTTGTTCTAAGGCTTTCAGTTGTGCTTCTAATTCTGTAATGTGATTATTCTCTGTTTTCTTGATATGGGTACTTAGTGCAATGAACTTCTTAGCACTGCTTTCAAACTGTCCCATAAGTTCAAGTATGTTGTGTCCTCATCCTCAATGAATTCAAGGAAGTCTTTAATTTCTTTTTTATTTCTTCTTTTACCCAGGTATGGTGCAATTACACATTGTTCAGTTTCCATGAGTTTGTAGGGTTTCTATGATTTGTGTTATTGTTG
Organism: Cricetiscus sungorus; assembly: GCA_030556225.1. Taxonomy (NCBI): domain Eukaryota; kingdom Metazoa; phylum Chordata; class Mammalia; order Rodentia; family Cricetidae; genus Cricetiscus; species Cricetiscus sungorus. The sequence goes on from JANBXA010000600.1 coordinate 40,815,186, forward strand.
AATTCCAACTTTAAAGCATGGATGTCTGATAAGACACAGGGGACTATTCCAGTTTTGTTTTGTTTGTTTTGTTTTTGTTTGTATCTGTTGAGATTTGTTATGTTGCCTATTATGTGGTTGATTTTAGAGTAGGTTCCATGTGGAGCAAAGGAGAATGTATATTCTTTTGTGTTTGGTTGAAATGTTCTGTAGATGTCTGTTTAAAACCAATTGAGACATAACTTCTGTTAGTTCTTTTGTTTCTTTGTTAAATTTCTGTCTCGTGGTCTTGTCTAGAGGTGAGAGTGAGGTGTTGAAGCCTCCCACTATGAGTGTATGAGGTTTTACGTGAGCTTTAAGTTTTAGTAGCATTTCTTTTACAAATGTAGGTGCCTTTGTATTGGGGGAATAGATGTTCAGAATTGACACTTTGTGCTGATGGATTTCTCCTGTGATGAATACAAAATGACTGTCTTCATCTCTTTTGATTGATTTTGGTTTGAAGTCTAACTTGTTAGATATTAGGATAGCTACACCTGCTTGCTTCTTGGGTCTTTGGAAGATCTTTTCCCAACTCTTTACCCTGAGGTAATGTCTATCTTTGAAGCTTATATGTGTTTCTTGTATGCAGCAGAAGGATGAATTCTGTCTTTGCATCCATTCTGTTAGCCTGTGTCTTTTTATAGGCAAGTTATGACCATTAATGTTGAGGAAGAGTAAGGACCATTTATTGTTAATGCTTGTTTGTTTTAGATTTATTGTTGGCAGTGGTATTGTGAATATATTTGTCCTGCTTTACTCTTGGTTTCTGGTGAAGTGGGATTATTTGTTGCCACCATCTTTGTGAGCATAGTTAACTTCCTTGGGTTGTAATTTTCCTTCCAGGACTTTCGGTAGGGCTGCATTTGTACATACGTATTATAAAAATCTGGCCTTGTCATTAAATATATTGTTTTCTTCATCTATAGTGATTGAGAATTTTGCTGAGTATAGGAGCCTAGGCTGGCATCCATGGACTCTTAGTTCTTGTAGAACATCTATCCCATGCCTTCTGGCCTTGAGAGTTTCCATGGAGAAGTCAGGTGTAATTTTGATAGGTCTGACTTTATATGTTACCTGGCTATTTTCCTTTGCTGATCTTAATATTCTTTCTTTATTCTGTATGTTAGGTGTTTTGATTATTATGTATTGAGTGGTCTTTTTTCTTTTGTCCAGTGTTTGGTACAGTTCTTGTACTTTCATGGGCATGTCCTTCAGATTGGGATAGTTTTCTTCATTTATTTTATTGAATATGTTTTCTGTACCTTTGAGCTGGGTTTCATCACCTTCTGCTATGCCTAATATTCTTAGGTTTGGCCTTTTTACAGTGTTACACATTTCCTGGATGTGTTGTGTAAAGGATCTGTTGGACCTGAGATTTTCTTTGGTCAATGAATCTATTTTCTCTAGTTTATCTTCAGCACCTGAGATTCTCTCTTCCATCTCTTGTAGTCTGTTAGTTATGCTTGTGTCTGTGTTCCTGATCATTTGCCCAGTGTTTCTATTTTCAGCATTCCTTCAGTTTGTGTTTTCTTTACTGTCTCTATTTCAGTTTTCAAGTCTTGAACTGTTTCTTCCACCTGTTTGATTGTTTTTTCTTGGCTTTCCTTACTTTCTTTAAGAGAATTGTTCATTTTTTGTATGGTCTTTTCCTCTATTTCTTCCACGTTTTTGTTTGTTTTTTCTTCCATTTCTTTAAGGGATTTTCTCACATCATCTTTGAAGGCCTCAATCATTTTTATGGAGATATTTTTTAAGTTTTTCTCTTCAGCTTCATCTACTTTGTTGTGCTCAGGTCTATTTGGTGTAGAGTCCCTAAATTCTGGTGGTGTCATGCTTTTCTTTCTATTGTTAGGTGTTTCTTGTACTGTTATCTTCCCATTGCTTATTCCAGTGGGTGCAGGTGGGGTCTCTCTCTCTCTCTGTCTCTCTCTGTCTCTCTCTGTCTCTGTCTCTCTCTGTCTCTCTCTCTCTCTCTCTCTCTCTCTGTCTGTCTCTCTCTCTTTCTCTCTGCTTTACTCCCCTGGAGGGCTTGGGTGAGTCAGGATTTCGATGTCTGTAGCCCTGGGTGGTCAAAACTCTCTAGGAGGTCTCTTCTTAGGCAGAGGCCTGGCGATGGGAGTCAAATATCAGGCCTAATTCCAGGGGACACAGTTAACTGTAAGGTACTACAAGGGCAACAAGAATACTGTTGTATGGTCTACTTCACATAAGCTGTGCAAGAGCTTGGCTATTGCCAGAAGGAGCAAAATAAGCTTTTCTGAAAAGGAAGAGGAGGAGGAAGATTAGAGAGGAAAGTAGACCAAGGAGGAGCGGCAATCTATGATGGTACACACACCTATAATCCCATCAGAAGGAAGTCATGGAAGGGAGATCCCAGGATCTCAGGATATAAAAGTGAGGGCCTATACAATGAAATTCAAGGAAATTGGTAAAGTTGTGGATAAAGTGGGACTCATTCTTAGATTAACCTGAATTTCATATCTTCATATTAAAATGCAAATTATGGGAGCTTAAATTTGAAAGAAATAGTGAGCTATTTTATAGAATGTTAGAAGATGCAGAAATACAAAGGAGAAAAACATGGTGAATACATTGTTTTGTTTTTCACATTATATATGCACATGTGTGTACATGTGTGAGAGAGAAAGAGAGAAAGAAAGAGAGATAGAGAAAGGACAGGTGTTCCTTTCTTTTGTCTTGTGGATCCTAAGCATCAAACTTAGATTGTCAGACTTGGTGGCCAGTGACTTTATCCATTAATCCATCTGGCTGGGCCATTGAAAACGTTTGAGAGAGTTAAGTTAGATCTTCATAGCAATGGCTTTAATGAAGTCAATGAAATTCATGGTATGCCTTTTACCACTTGTGCATAAGGAGGTGCCTGTTTTGGACTGCCACCAGAAACCATGTGGAAGTCTTTGATGATGCTGCCATAGGATGTTGTAGGCAAGGAAGTGTCTTTCTGCAAACTCATAATTGAGAATGAGAGTTATTTGAGGCTTCTGTGATGATCTCTCACCCCTTCCCCCACCCCTAAAAAGGAACAATACAGGCAGGAAGCTGTTGAAGAGAGTCCTTTAACTCTGACTGTGATATAGTGTGTATATTTCACATTTGATGGTTTGGGGGGTGGGAGAGTGACAGGACACTAGGCTATCTTTAAACAGGTGGACATTGGGAGTTTGAGCATGCTCCATTGTCCAATGAGTGTATAATCAACACAAATTGGATATGGTGCATTATTTTTTCTTTCCTTTTCTTTTTTTCTTTTCTTTTCTTTTCTTTTTTTTTTTTTTTTTTGGTTTTTTTGTTTTGTTTTGAGTGGAGGATGCAAGGTTGGGAGGATGGAACTGGAAGGAATGGAAAGTGCTTGTGATCAGGGTTCATTGTATTAAATTCTCAAATAATATGCCAAATAGTATGTTGGCAAAAACTAATAGAATGTATGGCCACAGGAATTATTGGTGCTGATCTGCCTGAGGAGTGGAAGAGGTATGTGGTCTGCACTTGTGCCAAAAATAGCAAATGTTTTCCCATGAAGATAGATGTTGTCTTGCCTCTTAGCATAGTGCATCTGCTGTTGAATAAGGGTAAATAAGGGGCATTCCGTTGTAAGTCAAGGAGAATGGGAGCTAGGAAACACTAGTCTGTTATTGTGATCCCAATCTTAGTATCCACGACATCATCAGCCTCACTTCTGCTAGGCTGAACACTATAAATAGTAACTGGCCTTTTCTGGGTTAAGATCAGTAACCACAGATATACTAGGTGTAAAATGTAGTAAATGTACACATTGCTTTTGGAATGGCATGCTCAGAGAAGAACTGAATCCAAAGACCAAGCATATCTTAGCATAGGACCTGTAGACATTTTGCAGTAATATACACAGGCACTTTTCCTTTCCTCTAAACACTGCCAAGTAAACAGGGCTCACTACATCTGATTCAGTGTCACAGACACAGTTAGCATGTGGTAGCCAGAAGGTCAAAATCCTTCAAATACGCAAAAGGGAGGAATATTTAATGTTTTCAGATATGCATACAGGTAGGCAACCCCTCTCCTATACATGTTTTAAGACTCTCCCACTGACTTTTGTCTTTCTATCTTTTGTCAACCTTATAACTCCAGTAAATGTGTACAACAGTGTTTCCCAACCTGTGGGTTGCAAGCCCTTTATGGGGTCAAAGGATCCTTGCATGAAGGTTACCTAAGGTCATCAGAAAATACAAACATGTGTACTACAATACACAAGAGCAGCAAAATTACAGTTTTGAAGTATCAACAAAAATAATTTTGTAGTTGAGGTCAAAGCATAAGGAAATATGTTAAAGAGTCACAGCATTAGGAAGGTTGTGAACCACTGATGTATAGGCGTCATATTCACTTCAAACTTTTACCCTTATTACTGTTTAATGCAAAGTTTCCTAGATAGGCCAGAAAAATAAATGAGTCATAGAGAAAATATGCCTGTTTTTCTTGTTTACTGTTATTTGCCTTACCATCATCATGACCTATGCTCCAAAAGTCAATTTTATGTTTGATATTTCAGGACATACTAAATTATTTAAATATTTATTACATGAAATATAAACTAGTCCGGGGGGAGATTGAGGGGTTGAGACTATAACCTACAGATACAGTGTTTACCTACTATGCTGGAGACCCTAGGTTTAATTCTCAATCCCAAGGACTGTGTATTGGCCAGATGTGGTGACACATTGAAATAAATTGTCAAGTCAGATGCTGAAGTAGGACAGTCTCAAATACAAGGTCTATGATAAGTGCTACCTACAAACAAATAATAACAAAAAATTAAGTGAAATAGTTTACTTAAACCATTTAATTGGTTTTATTTCTGACTAGTAAGAACTTTTAAAGATGGTGAGTAATATGAAATGTGAAATTACATTTTTATCCAGAAGAAATTAGAATCTTTGTAGAACAACATTACATTCTCATAAGTATATTTACAAAGAAGTAATTGTTAGAGTACAAAGCTATCTCTAAGCCTGGATGCCTGATTTATCTCTAGGGTGAGCCTTGGCACAGTTTCCTGTGAGAAGCCTCCCCTGCTGCACATATGGTAACTAAGACTTGTGCTAGGAACTTTGTTATAGGACCACATGTGAAGGCTTCTAACAGAACCCTTCCACTTAATGAAAATTAGGGTCTGCCCCCCAGACTCCTCATCCCTATATATTTCTTATACTCTGTGATAAAGTTGAGCAAATTCACCAAAACTGTCTCCTGGAGGAATGTCTCTGTTGTACCCCAATCAGTTGGAACCCTGTTACTTCAATCCTCTTGCACCAATGCAGCCAATATTCTGGAGAAAGAAGCATAATCATATCAAAATATACTAATAACTCCCTAGGAACTTCTAGCAAAGTAATAGTAACAGAAGCTGGACACAATACCAGACTGTAGGTGAGATTAGATAACAACTCTAGTTGAGTATTGGTACCTCACACCTTTAAGCCCAGTACTCAGGAGGCAGAGGCAGGCTGATCTCTGTGAGCTTGAGGCCAGCCTGAGCTACAGAGTGAGTTCCAGTAAACCTCCAAAGCTATACAGAGAAACCTTGTCTCAAAGAAGGAGGAGGAGGAGGAGGAGGAGGAGGAGGAGGAGGAGGAGGAGGAGGAGGAGGAGGAGGAGGAGAAGAAGAAGAAGAAGAAGAAGAAGAAGAAGAAGAAGAAGAAGAAGAAGAAGAAGAAGAAGAAGAAGAAGAAGAAGAAGAAGAAGAAGAAGAAACAAAACAAAAATGATAACAAATTTCAAAGGATTTAAGATGGTTTGAATCTTAAATCTTACCCAACACATGCAAAAGGGAGGCTTCATCCCAAATGGATCAGATATCCTTTCTGAATACTGAAAGATAGTGCAAATTAGTGAGTAACATTAACACACGGCTTGTAAATGCTTGGCATAAAACTAGGAGGAAAGAGAAAGATGGTCATTAGCTGGAGAATTACCAAGAAAGCTCCAGTATCTATCCCATCAACTCGCCATTCTTCCTCAGAATGAGAAAGTAGAAGATTAAGAGGAGCCAAAAGAAAATTAAAACAGCATAAGGGAGATAAAGAGTAAATTTAGGTGCTGTGGAATATTCCTCTTGTATACAGTAAAGATTTGTCACTGGAATTGTTTTAATGACAAACTGAGTGTCCAGTAGTGGCAGGAAGTATAGTTTGAGGGGAAGGAGAAGTGTGGGACAGAAGAATCAAAGGCAGATGCAGAAGGAGCAGGAGGTGAATGTGCCATGTTAATAAAGGTACTCCACATGGCACAGAATAAATAAGGAATATGGGTTAACATAAAGTGTAAGAGTTAGTTATAAGCCTGAGCTATTGGTTGAGTATTTATAATTCATATTCAGCTGCTGAGTCAATTATTTGAGATGTGTCATTTGGGACAGGGAGTGCCCAATTACATTTAGGCATCTCATAAATTAGTTACAGGAAGGAATGACTAAAGTTTTTATCTGGAGGTAATGGGTCTGGCTCATATACTCCCCTTATTAGCTTTTAATTCTGAGACCATTTTTATTCATTTTTGAGCACTTACTTTGTATGCTGTATTTGTGCAGTGACATGAATAGGCAATTACCAATTTTCTTCATTACACTAAATATCAGAATCAGCTCCACTGGACAGCAAAAGTTTCACACATTTTGTTGAAATAAAAAAAAAAGTAACATTTTCCAAGGCTTGACAATTGATATTTGCACCTAACACAAAACAAAATATTTAGCCAATCATCCTCATAGGTGTCTTTTTTAAGCTAATAACACAAATTTCAACTGCCATAACAGGCTTTATATATTATAGCAAATTTCACCTTTACTGGATGACGTTGAAAAAATATTTTATTTTACTAACCTGTTGACAATCATTCAAATTACTGTTGATTTTCATCAGTAAGAAAACAGATAATCATATTTTAGGATTCCTATTTAAACAGAAACTACTTTTCAATGAAGGCTAATTACTTTAGTCCTGCTTCCCACAAGCACTGTGGGTTCAAACTACAAATATTTCTAAAATTTTAATTTAATATGTATTTGTGTATATGTGTGTACAAATATTTGTGCATTTGCATACAAGCATCCTTGAAGGGCGAAATGCAGCATCAGATCCCCTTTGTGTTGGAGTTCATTGTATGTACTGAGTCTACCTAACATGGATGCAGGGATCTGGACTCCACCCCTCTGCAAGAGCTCTTAGGTACTGAGCCATCTCCCAAGCCCACAAATATCAACATTTTAGTAGGAAAGGTTCTGGATGTGGTGATAAATGCATGTAATCCCAGCCCTTGGGAGCCTGAGAAAAAAAGGTCACACGTTTGAGGCTAAACTGTCTTTAAAAAGAGAATACAGAGAAATAATGTTGATGATAATTCCCAAGAAAGTAAAAGTTATGAGACTTTATAGATGTCGCTAATCAATTTCAGATTAAAGTTTGTGACTGGAAAGTTGCCAGTATATATGACTATGTTGCTTGGTCTTACTATTACATTTCTTTATGAGAATTGCATAGTAAAGCCAACAATAAAGAGAAATGGCATTTAATAGATCCTAATAACATACTTTTAAAAAAATCAATCTTCTACTTTTAGTGACAACTTCAAAGTATCAAAAATAATAAGGGACCAGCTCCTCTGGGACTATAATTGAAAATGTTTAGAAACTAACAGACACCAAAAGTTAAGTCATTTTTAGAACTGAGATCATAGTAATATAAACTATATTATAAACAGACTCTTTTATCTTTTAAATTCCTGTTTGTAACAGCTTAAATGAAAAGAAAAATTAAAAACAAAGAAATACAGGGAAACATGCTGCCATTGTGCCAAAAAAAAAAAAAAGGAAAAATAAAGAATTTCTTAAACTTTGGCCAGTACTTAACACCCAGAATTTGGGATTCTTAACATCAAAAGTATCACTTCAAGAAGTAATTCATGAGTTCTCATCTTTAAGATACAGGCTCATAATTTCTCAGACACCTTCACCTTGAAATCCATGAAGATTTATTTCTTTCACTTCCTACATTGAGAGGAAGAGATTTTTAACAAAAATCCATATACAAGAAAACTATGTGCTGATGTTTAGGTAAACACTACTATCTATTTGGAGGTTTTTTGTTTTGTTTTTTTAAATGCCATCCCATTTTGAAGTTTTTGAGTCAGTGTAGTCCTGGTTCACTATATAGACCAGTCAGCATATCTGGTGGTATGCCCCTCCCTCTGACTACCTACAGCTTCTCCACTTAGCTCTGCCAGAACTCACACCCTGAGAAGATTTAAAAAAGCCTTTCTATGGTAAACCCTCGTGTCAGAAACTGTTACATAAAAGAATTCCATGGCGATACCATCTTCTCTGCTAGTGCTGCATTGTAATGGTAGTCACAGAGAAATCTGCCATTAACACAATATAATGAAAACATGTTTTGAATAAGTCCATTTAAATAATCAGAAAATTAACAAATATAACTCAGGACCAGACCTCTTACTCACTGAGTTAAATGCTTGATGCATAAACATAAGGACCTGAGTTCAGATCCCCACTGGAAAGGAAGAGACAGGTGGATCTAGTCATATGCATATACAACTTTTGCTTCGCACTTCCTGTGATTTATAATAGTTAGTTCAGTACAGAAAAAGCAGTCTAAATGCTAATGGCCATTTTAAATAATCCAACTGCTATAGAGGCTGAATCAGCATAACTGATTCAGGGAGCTGCAGGCTCACACACACACACACACACACACACACACACACACACACACACACACACACACACAGTGCAGAGCAACTAACAAAGGTACCTAATACTGAAGTCTGTCCACATTCCCATGCACATAGAGTGTATATACACACAGAGGGGGAGGGCGAAGAGGTCACACAAAGCATACAACTTAAAGTCTTAATCCACAAAATTACTATCTGATAAACTAACCTAAAGTAGTTATGCACTTAGAACATTGAAGCTTCTGTTGCCCTTTTAACAAGGCCAGTATCATCACTTAAACACTAGGAATTCCACTCAGGACCATCACATTCCTGTGCAGATCAGTTAGTAGAGTATGTGTCATTGCTGGTGACATACTTAATAATAACCAGAACTGACATCGACTGTGTGCACTTTCATTTTCTACTAACATAAATTTCATCATCCAATTCAAGAATTGTTCTTCCTAGGAACACAGTTAAAAACATGATATTCTCAGCACAAAGGCTAATGGCTTTTATCAAATGACATCAGTATTCTGAACAGCTTCAACAGAAGTATGATTCCAAAGTCATTAAGGCATTCTCTGTCTGCTTCTTTTTTAAGAAGCAGTTTTAGGATCTCAGCGTCTCCCTCAATCACAGATACTTATTTTAAGTTATGGAAACCCTTTCTTTCTAATTGTGTTTTGCTTTTCTTATCTTCTCAGTGAGGAAAAACTTCAAGGAAAAAAATGCAGTGTCTTGCTATATTGGATGGAAAGGTCATGACTGATCAGATTACCCTATACATCTGTACAGCCCATTAAATATAACCAATTGAAATACTAGCAATTATAATCCTTAAAGTTCTATGAAGTTAGTTTACTACCTCAAGCATCAGGGAGCTATCATGTTTTCTAAACATGCAGTTGTAACAAAATAAGCCATTTCTCCTTATCAGTCTGTATCCCATGTATTCTGATAGTTTCATAACTATGTGACCAACATTTTAAACTTAGATAATCCCTACAACCCAAAGCTGCTCCTGCCACTATAGCAGTTGGATTATTTAAAATGGTCATTAGCATTTAGACTGCTTTTTCTGTACTGCACTAACCATTATAAATCACAGGAAATGGGAAGCAAAAGTTGCATAGAACTGCCAGTTTAAAAGGGTAAGACACACAATTTACATGGAAATGAAATAATAAATTCAGAGATTACCTAGACAGACAACTAGTATGCAGAATTCCATCCAGACATAGAATGGAATCCATTGGCATTTGCTCCATGTCAAAGAAACAGCCTTAACATATCTATCTGTTCACTTTTAACAGCCGCAATACAAGAGTCAGAGAAATAACTGTCAGCAAAAAGACATTTACAGAACTGGACACTTTTGTGACATTCTCATCACTTTATACACCTAAACATTTATCACAGCTGTCTTTGCCCGAATCCATTTAAATATGCCTAGGCCTTTTCAAGAGCATACAAAATTATTCTCAATCACACATTAAGAGATAGAGGAAAAGAAAGCAAGCAGCAAACATTTATTCTCTCTGATAATGATGACAATGTGCCCCTAGTTTATTAGAAATGCAACTTGTATATAGAACAAGGTATATAGTCCAGAAGAATTCATCTGGAAAAACAGTCTCAACAAAGGACAGAAAGTATTGATATTATCTCTATTTTCTCACAAGTGACAAGTGACAAGAGTACCCCTCAAAATGAAAGTAAGCTCTGCATCTTATATATTTTTGCCATTACTAACAGCAACCATTGTTAAAACTACATACTTACAGAGCCACCAAAGAAAATAGAGTATAAAAATATTATAGATATGCATATGTATATATGTATACATATATCTACACTATCTGTGATTTCGAGTGGGCATCTTAGAAAGCTATTACCTAGTAGGGGTTGAGATGGCTCAGTAGGTAAAGGCCACATGTGGTCAAATGATAACATGAGTTCAGTCCCTGGAATCTACAGTGGAAGAAGAGAACTGACTTCAGGAAGTTATGCTCTTACTTCCATGTGGATGTCATGGAATATGGGTACCTGCACACAACCAAATGCACACACACACACACACACACACACACACACACACACACACAACAAAACAACAACAACAATAATAATAATAATAATATAATTTTTTTAAAAACCTACTCCCTGCATATGAGGAGGGTCTACCATAATGCTACATGAAATAAGTACATTCACACACTCATAAAGCTATAGCAAAAAATATATACTATTACTAATCAAATATGTGAGGGTACTAAATGATTATAATAAAAAATGTTGGTCCCATCCACCAAATCCCCAGAGACCTGGGGACAAACCAAACCATCCAGCATCTGCTGCCATTGGAGACTTGGCACCACACCCACCAGAAAGGTGATTGCTGAGTCTTCTTCTGCTCCCCTCCCCACCTCACTGGAGGCCCTTGACTGGTCCCATTCTACCAGGAATACCCAGAGACCTGAAGGTAGACGAAACCATCCGCATCTGCTGCCATAGGAACCTTAGCCTGCACTCACTGGGAGAGGACCCTCCTGCACCTACTGGAAGAAGAGATGGGAAGACAACAGTATCATAGAAAACGTTGAATTGTTTACAAAGTTTTGCACCATATTCTTGATTATTGTAGACAGAGGCCCTGCCCTGCCTGGTTCCATGGCTGATTTGCCCCAAATAAACACACAGACTTATTTATAAACTATTAGTAAATGGCTTAGGCTTCTTACTGGCTAGCTCTCTCATAATTGCTACCTATAACTATTAATCTGTGTATTTCTACATGGTCTTATTTTAGTGGAGAAGGCACTAACATGTTACTCCTTTAGCAGTTGCATAGTGTGTCAACTTCTAACCTCCCTCTGTCTCCTCTCCCCAGAATTCTCCTCCATGGGTAGCCCCACCTATACTTCCTTCATGGCTACTGGCCAATCAGTGTTTTATTTATCAACCGATAAGAGAAACATATATAGAGAAGGAAATACCCCATCAGAGTATAGGAAAGAAAGTTTTAAAAACAAGGTAATGGCACCTAATACATTGTTTTCTAATTTAAATATATTATTTACAAACACACACCAAAGAGGAGAATACACTATATAAAAAATGATATTTTTTATTTTTTATGGGGGAGGGTAAATGGTTTATTATTTAAATATTTTTTTCTGATTTCACATATTGATTCCAGTTTTCTCTCCATTTCATCCCTCTATGCCTCCCATCCCATTCCCCATCCACTCCCCAGGGAGGATGAGCTTTCAAGGAGAGATCATCAAAATATGTCATTTGGGGTAGGGCCTAGGTCCTCCCTCATGTCTGTAGGCTAAGGGAGTATCCATCCATGGGGAATGTGCTTCCAAAGTCCTCTCATAGATCAGGGATACATTCTGGTTCCACTGTCAGAGGTCCCATAGACCTCCCAGGTCTTCTGAATGAGACCCACGTTCAGGGTGTCTGGGTCGGTCCTATGCTGGTTTCCCAGCTATCAGTCTGAGGTCCATGAGCTCCTCCTTGTTCAGGTCAACTGTCTCTGGGTTTTTGCAGCCTGGTCTTGACCACTTTGCACATCACTTCTTCTCCTACTGGATTCCAGGAGTTCAGCTCAATGTTTAGCTGTAGTGTCTACTTCTATTTCCATCAGTTACTTGATAAAGGCTCTAGGATGTCATGTAAGGTAGTTATCAATCTCATTATAAGAGAAGGGCATTTAAGGATACCTCTCCACTATTGCTCAGATTGTTAGATGGGGCCATCCTTGTAGGTCTCTGGACATGTTCCTAGTGCCAGTTTTCTCTTTAAAGCTATAATAGTTCCTTCTATTATGGTATCTCTTTTCTTGCTCTCTATTCTTTTCCTGACTCAACCTTCCTGCTCCCTCATGTTCTCCTCTCCCCTTCTCCTCTCTCCTTCTCTTTCTCCTAACTCCCTTTCCAATCACTGCACCTCCCCACTGCACGCAATATGCTCAGGAGATATTGTCCCTTTCCCCTTCTCCAGGGGACCACATGTGTTGCTCTTAGGGTCCTCCTTGTTTCCTAGCTTCTCTGGTGGTATGCATTGTAGGCTGGTGATCCTTTGCTCTATGTCTAAAATCCATATATGAGTGACTACATACCATGTTTGTCTATTCGTGACTGGGTTACCTCACTCAGGATGGTTTCTTCTAGTTCCATTCATTTGCCTGTGAATTTCAAGATTCCATTGTTTTTTTCTGCTGTTGATATATACATACATACATACATACATACATACATACATGCATGCATCTGTCTGCAATCTTCCACATGCTAGCATCCAGTTGTACCAGTATCATTTGTTGAAGATGTTTGCTTCCTTTTTCCACTGTATAATTTTAGCAACTTTGTCAAAAAATCAGGTTTTCATAGGTGTGTAGGTTATTATCAGGGTTTTCAATTAGATTCCATTGGTCTCCCTGTCTATTATTTGTGCCAATACCAAGCTGTTTTCATGACTATAGCTCTACAGTAGAGCTTTAAGTTGGGGATTGTGATGCCTCTGGATGTTCCTTTGTTGTACAGTGTTGTTTTCACTATCCTGGGTCTTTTGTTTTTCCATATAAAGTTGAGAATTGTCCTTACAAGGTCTGTGAAGAATTTTGCTGAGAATAGATACAGGGAGTTATTCCAATTATTTTTGTTTTCTATGTTGCCAATTATGTAGTGACTTTAGAGAAGGTTCCATGTGGAGCTGAGAAAAAGATATATTCTTTTGTGTGGATGCAATGTTCTTTACATATCTGTTAAATCCAATTGGGTCATAACTTCTGTTAGTTCTTTTGTTTCTTTGTTACATTTCTGTCTAGTGATCCTATCTAGTGATGAGAGTGTGGTGTTGAAGTCTCCCAGTATAAATGTGTGAGGTTTTATGTGAGATTTGAGTTTTAATAATGCTTCTTTTATGAGAGTGGGTGCCTTTGATTTTGGGGTGCAGATATGAAATGGTGAGCAATATGAAATGACCTTCTTCATCTGTTTTGATTGATTTTAGTTAGAAATATAATTTGTTAGATATCAGGAAAGCTACAGAAGCTTGTTTCTTGGGTCCATTTGATTTGAAGACCTTTTCCCAACCCTTTACTCTGAGTTAGGGTCTACCTTTGAAGTTGAGGTGTGTTTCTTGTATGTAGCAAAAGGATGTATTCTGTCTTCGTGTTCATAGTGTTAGCCTGTATATTTTTATAAGCCATTTAAAACCATTAATATTGAGGGAAAGTAAGAATCATTGATTGTTAATTTTTGTTAGTTTTGGATTTGTTGGTGGTGGGAGTGGTATTGTGATTAGATTTACCCTGATTTTTCTTTTGAATTCTGGTAAAGTGGGACTATCTATTGCCTATGTTTTGGGGAGTGTAGTTAACTTCCTTGGGTTGAAGTTTTCCTTCCAGAACATTTTTGTCACACTAGATTTGTGGATATGTATTGTTCAAATCCAGTTTTGCCATGGAATATTTTGATTTCTTCATATATAGTAATTGAGAGTTTTGCTGGGTATAGTAGTCTGGGCAGGCATCCATGTTCTCTTAGTGTTTGTAGAACATCTATCTATCCAGGACCTCTGGCTTCAGAGTTTCCATGGAGTAGTCAGGTGTAATTCTAACAGGTCTGCCTTTATATGTTTCTTCACATTTTTCCTTAGCTGCTCCTAGTATTTTTTCTTTATTCTATATGTTTGGTATTTTGATTATTATGTGGTGAGGGGAAGTTTTTATCCAGTTTATTTGGTTTTCTGTATGCTTCTTGTACTCTCATAGGCATGTCCTTCTTCAGGTTGGGGAAGTTTTCTTCTATGATTTTGTTGAATACATTTTTTGCACCTTTAAGCTGGGCTTCTTCACCTTCTTCTATTCCTATTATTCTTAGGTTTGGTCTTTTCACAGTGTGCCACATTTCCTGGATAATTTGTGTTAAGGATTTTGGGATAAGATTTTCTTTGGTCAATAAATCTATTTCCTCTAGCTTATCTTCAGTGCCTGAGATTCTCTCTTCCATGTCTTATATTCTGTTAGTTATGCTTGAATCTGTAGTTCCTGATCATTTACCCAGTTTTTCTAATTCAATATTCCCTCGGTTTGTGTTTTTTATTGTCTCTATTTCAGTTCTCAGGTCATGGACTGTTTAAACTGTTTCCTTCATCTGTTTTGATTGTTTTTGTTTGATGTATGTTTATTTTTTTCTTTGCTTTCCTTACTTTCGTTAAGAGATTTGTTCATTTCTTGCAGTTTTGCTTGGTCTTTTGTCTCTATTTCTTCCAATTTTTGTTTAGTTTTTCTTCCATTTCTTTAAGGGACTTTCTCATATCGTCTTTGAGGGCCTCTATCATTTTTATGAAGTTTCTTAAATCATTCTCTTCAGCTTTATCTGCTTTGGTGTGTTCAGGTCTAGTTGGTGCAGAGTCCCTGGAGTCTGGTGGTGTCATACTTGTCTTTCTATTGTTGGGTGTTGTCTTGTATTGTCGTCTGCTCATCCCTTCTTCCGGTGGCTGCAGGTGGAGTCTCTCTTTCTACCCTGCTCTTCCAGTGGGTGTAGGTGGGTCAGGAGTTCTACGTCTGTAACTCTGGATGATTCAAGCTCTCTTAGAGGTCTCTCCTCTGGCAGAGGACAGGTGATGGGGCCCAAATTTCAGGCGAGTGCCGGTCAAGGTGGTTCCATCTGGATAGCTGGGCCCAGTGTACTCAGAGCAGACCCAGGAAGTTCCTCGGAGGTAAGAGGTTGTTGGACCTGCACTCTGGCCCAATGCTCACCAGGAGCAGTGGGCCCAGCAGGAAAAGGGGAAAGGGAAGGCAGGTTCTGGGTAGAGTATGAAGCAGAGTACCAGGACTGTACTCTCCAGGGCCAGGCTATAGTGGGGAGCAAGATGTGGAGCTAACATCTTGAAGTTCCCAAAGAAGGATGGGGGGGGGAGTATTCAGCCTGACCTGGTCCCAAACTCACCACTGGCAGAGGACCAGCAGCAATTGGGTCCAAAGATCAGGTAAGTGGAGTCTCAAGGTGTCCTGAATGGATAGGTAGGTCCAGTGTGCTCAGAGCAGACCCACAAAGTTCCATGGAGTTTGTGGGGTTGTTGGACCTACACTCTGGCCCAATGCTCACCTGGAACAGCAGGCCCAGCAGGACCAAGGGTCAAAACTGTTGTTAAGAAAAGGTTTTACAAATTCCACGTGAAATTTCAAAATAATGATTTAAGGGTTAGAGAGAAGATACAGCATTTAAGAGCTCTGAGTGCTCTTTCAGAAAGCCCAGATTCAATTTTCAACACCTATGTCATTTCTCACAACTCTCTGTTATTCCAGTTCAGGTGCTCTTATTTAATATCCTCTTCTAATCTCTTCTGGCCTTCACAGGCACAGACAAACACGCAAACAAAACACACATATACATGAAACAAAATAAATACGTTTGGAAAATATTCATGAGGATTTAATAATCATTTGGTGAGTATTTGAACAATTTAAAGTGCATATATTTCAAATTTTCAGAAACAGGTAGGGATAAAAATATAATTGAATACATTCCTAATAACTCAATAAGGTGAAAATCACATTTTACATATTAATTCAGAAATGCCGGGTTAGGCATAGTGGTACATGCCTGTAATTCCAAAAAAAAAATAAAATAAAGACATAAGGATTACAAGTTCAGAAATTAGTTTGGTATAGACCAGCCTGAACTACATAGCAAGTCTCAAAATAAATGGAAATAGAGGAATGAAAGAGATGCATCAATGAGCAAGAAGGCTTGCTCTGCAAGCATGAGGACCTGAGAACAAATGTTTGAATAACCGTCATCTGTGTAAAAGTGGCCATGGTCATGGGTGCCCATGCTTGTGATCCCAGCACTGTGGATACAGAAAGAAGTATACCAACATCTCTCCAGCCAGTCAGCCTTGCTGATAAGCTTTCAGTACAGTGAAAAATCCTAACTACAGGCAATAAAGCAGACATCGATAAAGAAAAATATCCAACCATTTGCTTGTGCCTCTCATGTACACTAACAGGTACAGGTGCAAGTGTCTGCCTGCACATTCATTTCATATTTATGTGACACACTTGATACTCTCAAACATTCACAAAATAAATACACATTTTTAAAGAAACAACATTTCACTGAACATTCTTTTGGAAAGGATACTTAATTAACTTCAGCATTACCACAATTTAGAATGCCGACTTCAAATTGCAACCAGGTGAGTTCTGTCAGCTGTATTGCACACTGTGATTTTGAGGCTAAGATTTGGACAGTAATTCTAAGAAATGTTATACTCGAAGAGGCTGTAATGAGCAGTCTAACTACAAGCTGTCCATCTCCTTTGTCTTCGTGTGTCCTGGGAATTCTTTTACCATACTTATATATGGATTTGCAATTGAATATACATTTGTACCTGTGACTGAGTTTTGTATATATTCTAGTATATATTATATACCTCACTTTTCTATATAATCTACAGTAAGATATTCTTTATGTTACATCCGTTTATGCCCAGCTATTTTCATTAGATCTTTTATGAACCATAAACCATTGATTATCTGCTGAAGTTATCTCTAATATTGTGGTTACAGTGACATCTGGTGGCAAGAAACTACACAATCCCTCTTTTTTTTTTTCCTTTTCTAGTTGTTTATTTAATCTATGTAACCTCATATTTCTGTTGTGACTATAGCTGATTCGGCCTTTGACTATAGCCAAAACAACTGAGTTGTTTAAATGTCATTTTGACTCTTAACTGATAGTACACATTATTTGTTGCCCTTCAGGCAGTGTGTCTACCAAGGATATTGAATCTCTTATTTCAAGATTGTCAATAAATATGCAGGATTGCCCACAGTTATTAATTTCTTAATCAAAGTTTTTACCATGCTTATTATAAAGGGCTTTCCTTTAAAAAATTGATTCAAAATGTCAAATAATACACACACACACACACACACACACACACACACACAATGTTTAAAATGTGTCATGACCATTAATCTAAATGTATAGTATTTGATTGACATTTAGGAAGTGTTGCTTAAAATTATAATGTTACATACTGTCTTCCAAATTTCTTCAAGTATCAAGCCAGGCATGGTGGTGCACACCTTTGATCCCAGAACACAAGAGACACAGGCAACCAAATCTCTGCAATTTCATTCCAACCTGATCTATGTAGTGAGTCCTAGTAGAGCCAACCCTACACGGTAATACCATGTCTAAAAGAACAAACTTTACATACCCACAATGGTTAAATATATTAATCATATATAGCTTATGGAAAAAAATCAAAATTTCAGAGTACAAAAAAAAATCATGGTGACTATCCCAATTCAAATTTACATGTTACCACAGATGACTAATGGATATATATGTGTGTGTGCATATATATGCATGCATCCTTCAGTCCCATTTAAGAAGAAAATCATCTAAAATTTTACTATTTTATTGTGTACTAATTACCATTCCATTTATTTTTCCACCAGCACAAAGTCAAAAGAAACATTTGAATTGAAAAATCTAAATGTCTAAGGGATGGAGATTGTAGCTCAATGATACACAAGGTGCATATCATGTTGGAGATCTTGGGTTCATTCATTGCTACTGAAAAGTAATAGTAAAAATAATAGTCGAAACTTGTACATTCTCCTAATGATATCTTCCCTAAGTTATGACAATAGATTCTATAACATTTAGTGTTATTTAAGCTTTTTGACATGATCTTTTATTTTAAATCAATCTTTTCTCATGTTACATACCAATCCCCAGTTCCCACTCCTTCCCCTCCTCCAGCTTGCCCCACCTTCCTCCCACCCACCCCATCCACTCCTCAGAGAGAGTAAGGCTTTCCATGGGGAATCAACAAAGTATGACACATCTCTACAAGACAGGACCAAGGCCCTGCCTTCAAAATCTACGCTTAACAAGTTATCCCTCCAAAGAGCATGGGCTCCAAAATTCAAGTACTAGAGTTAAATCCTAGTGGTCCCACTAGGGCACTAGTCCCACTGCCAGTGGCCTCAGAGACTGTCCAAGCCACACAACTGTCGCCCACATTCAGAGGGCCCAGTTCGGTCCCATGCAAGTTCCCCAGTTATTCAGAGTCAGCATTCAAATTTTTAATTCACACAACAGAATTCTCTTTACAGGGACCAACTTTGTAAGTAATGAACCATATCATGACTTATTGAAATAAATTAATATCCTGAGTATTTCTTTCAAAGAAAACGTGTATAATCCAAAAATTATCCCCAATCCTAAGTATTCCTATTTTTGGAAGAGTGGCATTTTTCTTTCGGCCACACCAGCCAGTAATGATAATATATATAAATAGTTGAATGATGGCAATAATAGACATGAAGAACAAGGACACTTGACTATGTCATATAGTCATCCAGTTTGATAGTCTCAGCCATGCAGTGCTGTTTTGAAAGAAAGGGGCCTCTGAGATACATTCTTGTTGGAGGAAGTGTGTCACTGTGGAGACAGTCTTTCAGTCTCTGTTGCTTAAGCTTCCTTCATTGTGACTGTCAGTTAACTTCCTGTTGCCTAGGAGTAAATATGTAGGACTCTGAGCTCCAGGACCACATCTGGCTGTACACGGCAATTCTCCCCACAATGATAATAATGGACTGAACCTCTGAAACTCTAAGAAAGCAAATTCAATGTTTTCATTTGTGAGAGTTGTCATGGTCATTTGTCTCTTCATAGCAATAAAAGCCTAAGTAAGACAGAAGTTAGTAGTAATAACTGATGTATTGTTGTAATAGGACAGACTAAGTGTTTGTTTGAAGGAATTTGGAGTTTGGCACTTTAAGTTATGAAAGCAGTAGAATATTTTAAGCACTGCTTAATGGGCCATATGGGTAGGAACATGGAAGTCATGGGTGATGAGTGTTATGTGACCTATGGGGCAGGGGGCTTACTCAAGAGTTTCAGAGGAGAAAAGGTTTAGTATATTGCATAGAGGTCACTCTTGTGATATTTTGATGAAGAGAGTAGCTGTTTTTCCCTTATCTGAAGAGTCTGCCTAAAGCTAAAGTGAAGTGTTGGGTTAATTCTGTTGGCAAAAGAAATCTCAAAACAGCCTAGTACAGACTCTGCTGTGTGGATATTAGTGGCAACTCTAATGGAGATATATAATGAAAAGGAGCAAGCTGAGCAAGGAAAACATTTGAGGAGAAAAGGGGCACCAGAATGTGGACTGGATATAAATCCTTTGTTTAAGGTTATAAATGATGCTCCTAGTATTCCCTTTCTCTTTATCTGTTTCACCACAAATCAAGGCTCCAACATTAAATTTCTTTGTGTTCTTTTTCTCCTTAAATTGTATGTTTTATATTTCTTTTTACCCCACTTCTTTTTGAAATGCATCCTGTACTGCATGTGAGACCTTCCTCACTGTACATAAGGCCATCCATCATTGATAGCAACTAAGCATGGCCATACTTCTATGATGTGCAAACATTTTCAAATTGATAGATCTTAAGTTCATGGAGAGTATTTGCCTTCACCACTTCAACAAGATAGTCAGGGAAGACAGAATGGAGAGAAGGCTGTGTCATGTAGGCTACATAGAGACATGGATTCAAAGAGTTAAATTGAGTATCAGAAGCAAAAAAAAAAAAAAAAACAAAACAAAACAAAACCACAAAAAAAAGAGCTGGAGCTGGAGAGATAGGTGACTTGCTAACAGCACTTAATGATTTGTGGAGAACGCATGGCAGCTAACAACCACCTGTAACTGCAATTCCACAAGACAGATGCTCTCTTCTGACTTCCATGTGCACTGCACACATGGTACACACAAAACACATGCAGGCAAAACAGCCATACATGTAAAATAAAAATAAATACCACTTTTAAAAAGAGGAATAGAGCTTATAGAAAACAAAAAATATATAAGAAGCAGATAATTAAAGTTTTGCAAGGTCTAAATATATAAAATATCTAAAATGAAAACTAGACATAACCACTGACCTGGTATATATTTACTAGATAACCAGCCATATTCTCTGATGGTCTTCTGGGTTTCTTTCTTGGAAATAATGACATACAATTTTATATAAAGGTTTCGAGAGGGAGCAGAGAGAACAATACATGGAAGGAGTCAGAGAGAGAAAAGGGAAAAATTATGTGACTATTTTAATTTAAAATAATAAAAATGAAAACACAAGCCAAATATATATTAACTAGAGATCTCAATAGAAGGAGAAATTTAACTTGATAAATTTCAAGACAGCTTCATTATAAGCTCAATGAAGTGTTCACGTGGCAAAACAAGGTCAACATCATAGTACAATTAAACAAATGTACAGAATTATCTCAACATTTGTAATAAGACCAAGGTGTACATTCTCTCCAGTCTGATTTAACATTGACCTTTAAGAACTAGTGATAGCAATTTTAAAATTACTTTATTCATTTTTAAATTTTATGTGTACAGGTATTTTGCTTGCATGTATGTCAGTGTGGCTTGTGTATACAGTGCCCCTGAGAACCAGAAGACAACATCAGATACCCTCACTGGAGTTATAGATGTTTATGAGCCATCTTTCTAAGACTTGAACCTGTGTTCTCAGCAGGGGCAGCTAATGTTCTTAACCCAGATTAGTCCCTATCCACATAGGGCAAATAAATAAGAGATTCAAATAGAAAAAGAGAACCTCAAACTACTCCCATTTCATTGTTGATGTGATCATACACATAAAACACCCTACAGACTCTATGAGATACACTGAAACTCAATAAATGTGTTAAGTAATTTTGAAGAATATAAAGTACTATAAAGGTCACTATTATCTTTCTATATGCCAAGAAATGAGACGTAAATTAAGAAATTAACCTATTCACAAGAACTTCAAAAATATCTATGAATACACCTAACTCATGTGCTGAATGAAAATTTTAAGACTTTTGGTGGGATTTTAAGAAAAAAATAGTGAACAAGAAAATAAACTTCTAGTTTACATTGCCTGGGAGAAATTGTATGGTATAAATGACTATGTTATCAACAGCAGTTTGTAGAATTCATGCAATTCTCATGAACTAAATCAGGACATTTTTCATAGAAGCAGAAAATCATTCTAAAAGCTACATGGGATATGTAAAGCCACAAGTATCATAGCACCTGACTTCAAATTATACTACAGAGCCACAATGTTTGTCATTGTAATAGACATGGACATCCATGTAGAAAACGCAACAGAGAAGAGAACGCAGACATAAACCCACACTGTAATGGATAGTTTAGGACATAGGTGTCAAAGATGTACCAGGAAGAGAGAGGGTGTGTTCAAACAATTCTACTAGAAAATTATTACCTCTGCAGAAGGTGAATTATATCACTTCTGAAAAGGATTGATTCAAACTAGGTCCAGGACTTAGTAAACATCTTAGAATCCTGAAGCCCCTGAAGCATGTGCTATACAGTTTAGAAATAAGCAAAAACTTTCTGACAGTAATTCTAATATTCCAGAAAATAATCTGAGCAATTGACAAAGGGACATCATGAAATTAGATGGATGCAGAGCAAATAAAAGTATCAGAAGAATGAATGGAGAAAAGAGAAAGGGATGAGCTCCTATCAATTTTACCACCATATTACCCCACCACACCAAAACTAAGTATAAACTCCAGGCCTCAACGTCCCACCACCAAGATACTAAAGCATCTGGGTTTATTGATGTAATATTCATAGAAATTAAGAAATGGAATCAACCTAAATGCCTATCAACAAATTGAAACATAAAATATTTATATGATAAAATTTTATTAAAATTAATACAAATAGAACTTACATTAATTAAAGTAATCCCTAATAGGAAAGAAAAAATCACATGTTCTCTCTCATGTTCTAATCCCATATTGCATTTTAATAGATGTCAGTGTTGGTGCAGACCATGACTCTATACAGACTACAATGCAAAGGGAGAAGGGGCTTTAAAAAATTTTATTTTTAGATGTGTTTATATTATTTTATCTGTTGGGTGCTTTTCCTGAATGTACTTAGGTATAGTATATGCAAGCCTGATGCCCTTGGAAGTCAGAACAGAGTTTTGGATTCTGTGTGCCTGGTTATGACTTGGAATCAAAACCTGGGACCTATGCAAGAACATCCAGTGCTCTTAATTGTTGAGTCATCTCCTCGGCCCAGCACAGGGGCTCTTAAGGTAATGAAAGAAAGGGTAATGGCATTTGTGTGACATGAATCCATACTAGTAGTGGCATATGGAAACAAAAAGTTATAATCAGGAGCAGGGACAGAGTAAAAAAGAAGAGAAATGAGATGGCAGATCAACCAAATCCAAACCCCTATGAAAATTTCCAAGTAAAACCCATTATTTTGTATAATAACTGGAAAAAGCATGAAAAATGTAAATTTATTATAGGTGCTGTAAAATGGTAGGTAGGATGATATGTAGTGTTTAGAAGTGTCAGTGGAATACCATAAAAATGTCCAAACAGATATTCCAAATGTCTAATAGAAGCATGTGCCCCAATAAATGTAAAGTCAATATTTTTGCAGTGAAGGCTTAATGGTAGAAATGCATACACATAATTCTTTTCACACACAGATTTATGACAGACAAAATTCATCCATAATTGAGGGAAAATAACAGTATCTGTCTACTAGGGAAATTAAGAGTCCCTTACAGACAACAATCAAAAAAGGCATAAATCATCCATTCTCAGTCTGTGGGTAGAACAACCTTTTGGGGGTTGAACGACCTTCCACAAGGGTCTCCTAAGACCATTAGAAAACACAGACATTTACATTTTGATTCATAACAGTAGCAAAATTTAAGTTATGAAGTAGCAATAAAAATAGTTTTATGGTTGGCAGGGTCACCACAGCATGAGGAACTGCAAACTGTCAAAAGGTCACAACATGAAGGTTGATAACCGCTGGCATAAATAAACAAAATGGCATACATCCTGAGACAGGACAAGAACCTAGTGACAGACCTCAATCTCCCCTTGATTAACCCCTTACAAGCAGAAGTGCTTAGATAGGCCCTGAATATGGGCTGTGAGCCAATCAACTCCCCTTCCTTTGTCTAAACTGAGCAATCCTAAATGAAGGGAGGGAATCCATTACTGTTATCTAAAACACTTAAAACCTGAAACCCTCCATGGAAAAAAAATGGACTTAGACTTTTAAACCCCCTTAAGACTTGTGAAAACTCTGTCTCCTTGCAGGTACTTACACATTTAATAAAACATTATCACTTGCTGGAGGTATAATTCATTTCCTGACTTTTAGTTCTTTTATCAATAGAGAAAACAAACATAACCAAAGACCCCTAACACTGTGAAATGGATGAAAGACTGAATATGAATGATTATACATGACATTTCCCCAACACATTACTAGGTATATAAGCTCTTATTTGTATCATGTAATCCAATATATTTCTTAATTCTTGCAGAAAGGTATGAATGTAGTTTCTATCAATTACATGAAAATGTTTCTATAAAAAGGAATAAAGAAATGTAGAGAACAGTCCTTAAAATGCACGAAGCAGTTGTAGGTATCTTGGGAGTTACCCTTGCACCAGGTTTCTCCCTAAGCCTATAGCGGCTCTCTCTATTAAGCTTTCTTTTTCATTGCTCTTCCACTGTATACCTCCCTGCCTAGGCCATCTTGTTTTCTCCTTGTTATGAGTATGTTTTTCCACTGGTTGTTCTGGTCCCACCGCCACACCAGCCCCAAATAACACACAGAGACAATGTATTAGATAAAATTCTTTTGACCAGTTACTAATATCTTATTTGCTACCTCTGTCTTAAATATTAACCCTTTTCTATTAATCTAAGTATTTCCACATGGTCTCATCTTACCGGAGAGAGGAGCCAGCATTCTGCTCTCTCCAGTCTCTCCATGCTGACTCCTCCCTACCACTTCCTCTCTCCTCCTAGTCTCCTCATCCTGCCTATCTTGCTTTCCTATTGGCCAACAGTGCTTTATTCATTAACCAATAAGAGAAACACATTTACAGAACGACATCTCCTATCATCTCCTGTTCTCATCCCCTTCCCCCTTTTCACACCCTACCTGCAGTTTGCCCTGTAGGTATCATCGAATTTCTCTTCCTAGGGTGATCCATGTGTCTCTCTATGCTTTTCCTTGTTACCTAACTTCCCTGGAGCTGTGTACTTTAGTCTGGTTACCTATTGCTTTACATCTAATATTGACTTATGAGTGAATACATACCATGTTTGTCTTTCTGAGTCTGGGTTACCTCACTAGGGATTTTTTTCTTTTTCTTTTTTTTTTAATTTTACATGTCAATCCCAGTTCCCTCTCACTCACTCCCTCACTTCCCTCCCTCCCTCTTACCCTTTCTCCCCCTTCACATGCACTCTGACCACCTCCCCTCCCATCCTCCCACCCACATTTCACATGTAGGACTATGCTATCCAGGTGTGGTCATATAAATCTGTCAAGTCATTTGAAGTAGGGACTAGGATTTCTCTCCTGTCTCTAGGTTAAGGAAGTATCACTCCATGGGGGATGTCCACAAAGTCCTTTTGTACACCAGGAATACATCCTGGTTCCACTGTCTGAAGTCCTGTAGACTGCTCAGTCCTTCTAGCTGAGACGCATATTCAGGGAGTCTGAATCAGTCCCTTGCTGGATTCCCAGCTATCAGTCTGGGGGTCCATTAGCTCCTCCTTGTTCAGGTCAGCTGTCTTTGTGTGTTTCAGCAACCGGGTCTTGTCCTCTATCTCTGCATCTGGATTCTAGTTCGACTCAGTGTTTAGTTATGGGTGTTTGCTTCTGTTTTCAACAGGTACTAGATGGGGGCTCCATGATTGTGGATTATTTAGTTGTTGATCTCACTATCAGGAAAGGGCATTTATGGTAGACTTTCCATGTTTGCTTAAATTGTTAGTTGGAATCAGTCTTGTAGGTCTCTAGCCCTTTATTTAGGTTCAGTTTTCTCTTCAAACCAATACTGGCTCCCTCTTTTATGGTCTCTCTCTCTCTCTCTCTCTCTCTCTCTCTCTCTCTCTCTCTCTCTCTCTCTCTCTCTTCTGTCTTCTATTCCTACCCTGACTCAATCTTCCTAGTCGCACATGATTTCCTCTCCTCCCCTTCTCTTTTTCCTAGTTATCTCTTCATTCACTGCCCCCCTGACTTTCTATGTGCTCTGGGGGACTTGTCACTTTCCCCTTCTGTGGGGGACCTTATATGAATCTCTTAGAATACACCTTGTATCCTAGTTCCTCTGCTGGTGTGAATTATAGGCTGGTGATCCTTTGCTCTAGGTCTAAAATCCTAAGGCACTAAGATAGCTACCAATGACAAGTGACAGTTCAGGAAGATATAAGAATAATGTCAATCTTTTACAGGTGTGTTTTGGAGTTAAATCCTTTTTAAGATTGGCCTTTCTCAAGGATTTTCTTGTTATCTTCCAATAACATGATCAAATTATGTGCTAGTGTGTGGAATAACCATTGATCCTGCTAGAACCTTAAGAACCCTATCACTTATGAAAAGACCTACCCACACACGCACAGAGGCTACTCCTTCTGCAAGCAGTTCCCGATATACCAAGTTCACAATCAGTGGTAACTTTTGAAGATTGGGTTCCTTTAGTTCCTGGTCAACTCTACAGTCACATTAAATCTGAACTGTGTGACAAGTATCTCATCTGGCTTATTTAATTATACATTCTGTCTTTTGTTCATCCATGTTTCACACCGCATGGATTCCTTTTTTATTTCTGAATACTTGTATGAACCCATTATTTATATATTGTGAAATCATTGGATATGTATTATATTCATGTTATATTTAAATCATTGTTTATAGTTAGTTTCTTAGTTGACAGACACTCTGATGATTTTGTCTTGGCTCTGAGGAAGTGTATTTGAGTACCTACAGGAGAGCAGTTGCCATTCTACAATGATTTTATTCTAACTCAGTCATACTCAGTAATGGAAAGAGGAATGCTATGTTTACTCAAGATTGAGGGAAGTTGCTTTATGCTTTTCCTTAATATTGAAATAATTTCACATGATCAGATGACTAGGGCAACTAAGAAAATCTTCAAGGAATCAAAGTAAAGGAAAGAAGTCTCTAGAAATCAATCATGGATATTTAAGAACTACATGAAAAATTAAAAGAGTACTTAATGAGTTACTGAGTCAGAATAATAATAACTATATTAACTTAAGATATTAAAAATATTGGAAACTTTAGTTGCCATTGTGAGAAGGTGGAGGGGGAATATAAAGGAGAGGGAGCATAAAATAGGAGCAGGAGGAGGAGGAAGTAAAAGAAGAAGCAGAAGAACAAGATGAAAAGGAAGAAAATGAAGAAGGAAGAGGAGGATTTTATGAGTAACAAAAGAAAAAGATTTATGTACTCTATGAAGAGCTCATGAGATGTTCAGTAGAATTCACACCCAGCAACATGCAAAGTTGGACAGCAGTGAAGGTAAAATGCTGGAGAAAAAAAGTTCCCTGTGAAGAGTATTACATCCTCATACTTCAGATACTGAACCACTGCAATGGAGTGTGCATGGCAGTGATGATGTCACTGTATGTGCTTGGTTTCTCACATTTAAATATGTGAAGAATATGAAAGTTTGTTGAATGTGACTTAGGGTAAAATGATTATAAAACCTTAATTCAAATTATTTTACTTATACAGATGTTGAGTCCTGTTTAGCAGTCCCTGACAGAGGGAATGTTCCTTTCTATGCCATACCTGACAGATCAGTGCAGAGGCTGTGGAGATGTGGGTTCCTGTGGTTACACCTTAGAACAAGAAAAGTGTAGTGATTGATACAATTCATCTTGCCTTCCATAACAGACTTCTGTGTAAGGATGTTGTG
Source organism: Cricetiscus sungorus (assembly GCA_030556225.1). NCBI lineage: Eukaryota > Metazoa > Chordata > Mammalia > Rodentia > Cricetidae > Cricetiscus > Cricetiscus sungorus. The sequence continues at coordinate 40,842,787 of JANBXA010000600.1, forward strand.
TGGCAGCGTTTTCCTGTATTAGAAATTTCTTCACAATTAAGGCAGATCTCAATACTTACTGCTGTCAAAAATATAACACATACATCTTTTGTTGTCACATGACAATGAAAACAGAGTATTGACCAGCTCTGGACCTCAGAACCAAAAAAAATCATATTCTTCCATCCACAAGGAACCATCCTAATCCTTCTAATAGTGATAAGTGGGGTCAGGAAATACAGAACATAACCAGACACCACATTTCTAATTTTTACATCTGAGTATTTAAGAAAACTTCAGGGTATTTTTTTCTTAAATAGCTGCTGTGTAGAGCAAATCAATGAGCAGTCAGAATTTATTGAGCAGTGCCAATAATTCATTGAATTTCAGGCTATGAAAGGTGGTCACAAACAGGAGGGATGGTAAAAGCATAAGGAAAAGTTTTGGCTGAAAGAAGCTTTTGTTGTGGCCAAGCAGTAGTGGGGCATATCTTTAATTCTAGCACTTTGGAGGCAGAAGCAGTAAGATTTCTGTGAGTTCAAACTTGCCTGCCTGGTCTATAGCTGGTCTCAGCACAGCCAAGGCTACACAACCAAAGAATGAGGGAGGGGTTCTGTTGTGAAATTTCTTCACAAATAAGTCTTACAAAAATAAGAACAATTTACTCTCAAATAGTGTACTGAAAGATATTATAAAGGATGTGCTAAAATACATGAAATAAACATGCAAAAACAATATGAGGCAAGACAGCATAATTGTTTTTCTGAGGAGACAAAAATATTACAAATCACTTTATCCTAGTCAAAATGGAGTGAGTATCCAAATTAATAAAAATGATGCTGAAAAGGGATACCCTGATTTGAGTGGGTATAGTCCCCACAGGCTCATGTGCTTGAATGTTTGGTCCTTTGGGATTAGCACTATTAGGACATGGAACCTTGTTAAAGTATGAGTGGTCAAGTTGGAGAAAGTGTGTCACTGTGGAGGCAGGCTTTAAGGTCTTATTAACTCAAATCCAGCAATTATGACATTATTTTTTCTTCTGGTGCCTATGGATCAAGATGTAGGACTCTCGCCTTCCCTCCAGCACAATGTCTGCCTGCATGCTACCATGTCTGACCATGATGATAATGGACTAGAGCTCTGAAACTGTAAACCAGCCGCAAGTAAATACTTTCCTTTATAAGAGTTCCTGTGGTCATGGTATCTCTTTATAGCAATAGAAATCCATACTAAGACAGCAGTTGGTCCCAGGACAAGGATATTGCTGTGATAGGACTCAGAATGATTTTGTTTGGAGAAATTTATACTTTTCATGTTTGGGTTAGAAAAGCAGTAGAATGCTTTAAGTACCACTTAATAGGCCATGCTGCTAGTAACATGGCCAACAGTGGTGCAGAGGATGATTTGAATTGTGGGGACTTGGCTCAAGAGGTTTAAGAGAGGAAAAGTTCTTAGTATGTTTACTAGAGATTGTCTTATGATACTTGGGGGCTGCTTTCTGTCATTTTGGGATTCTTATCATGTATTGAAAAATAAAACTCGGGGATAAATATTAAGGAATAAACCTAAGCAATCCCCAGAATGACTGAGACAACATCCTCCCTCTCTACTTCCTCAGTCTAAGAGTGCTCACAACCCCTTGGTCCCACCTCTTCCTCTCATGTGCACTTTGCTCTTTCTCTTCTTGGTTGGCCAGAGAACTCAGTTGCCCATTCTGGTCCCCTGAATGTAGACTTCACCCTCTGAACACAGGTCAGCTCCATTGGTACCTGCAATGGTTTCAGGCGCAGATGTGACCAATTAAGGTTGAGGAGGAGCAGGCTCCAGCTCTCTTGGGCTCTGGAGAGAATTAGAAGGGCAGAGATTGCATATTCTGGAGCAGGAAGAACATAGCAGTTATTTACTCTTTTCTATGGATGTGCTTCCCTAATAAACACTTATTTATCATTTATCTTGGGTCTGGTGAATTAATTTAAACCTCTGCCTTCAGGTGGTGGTCTCAGAACAATCAACACAAGAAAATCTCTCCAAACACTGCCCTGTCCAAAGAGTCTGCCTGAGGCAAAAGTAAAGAGATTTGGTTAATTCCATTGACAGAGGAAATTTCAAAACAGCCTAGAATAGACACTGTCATGTGGTTACTAGTGTTAACACTTATGAAGATCTGTAATGAAAAGGAGACAGCTCAACAAGTAAAAATACAAAGTGTACAGATTGAGGAGAATAGGACACCAGGAAGTGGAACAAAGCTAAGTCCTGACTTCAAGGAAATAATCAAATTAAGAAATGGAATACAGGAAGTGGTGATGTCAGGGCAAGACCCCACCCATCTAAGCTTCTAACTTGTGAAAGGAATTTAAAAACAGCTTAGGTCCAGATAATAGCAATGGTAATAAAGCTGTGTCTTTCATCCCAGTACTCAGAGGCTTTTGGATCTCTAAGTCTGAGGCCCTCTTGGACTACAGATTGGGTTTCAGGAGAGCCAAACTTAGGCAATGTAGGAAAACACTGAAAACAGAAAGTTTCTGAAGTAATTGAATATGGAAGCCCTGTTCCAGCCCCAGTGCCTTAGTTAGGTTTTCCATTACTGTGACCAAACACAAGACCCTCTCCAAAAAAAAAAAAAAAAAAAAAAGCTGTTCATATTGAATTAAGTCAGGACAGAAACTCAAACAGGGCAGGATCTTGGAGGCAAGAGCTGAGGCAGAGGCCATAGAAGGATGTTGTCTTCTGTCTTCTTGCTTGCTTTCCATGGCTTGCACAACCTGCTTTTTTTTTTTCATTTAACTTTTTAAAATTTTACATACCAACTCCAATTTCCTTTTCCTCATCTTCTCTTGACCCTGCCATCTCCCTATCCACTACTCACTGGGGTAAGGCACACCAAATTGAGGCAATACCAAGCCTTTCCCTTTTGTATCAGGGCTGAGCAAGGTATCCCACCATAGGGAATGGGCTCTAAAAAGCTAGTTCATGTACCTGGGATAATTACTGGTCTCACTGCTAGCTCCCTCCAACAGATCAAGCCATTTAACTGTCACCCACATTCAGAGGGCCTAGTTTGGGTCCATGCATCAACCTGTTTCTTTACAGAACCCAGGACCACAGGCCCAGGGACAACATCACTTTCATGGGCTAGGCCCTCCCCTTTTAATCACTAATTGAGGAAATGCCTTACAGTTGGCAGTCTTGAAGATGTTTCCTCAACTGAGGCTTCTTCTTCTCTGATGATTCTAGCTTGTGTCATGATGACACACAAAATCAGCCAGTACATTCAGCAAGCAGCAGAATCTGTCAGCTTCAGCCACATGATTCTGGCTTTAAAATGAAGAGCAGAAGAAAGGGGTTGTTCCATGGTTCATGATTAAGGAAAAATCACACATTGAGGCTAAGTGTGTGATAGGGACAGACAGCCTGGAGGCCTAGAGAGACCATTGTATGAAGCCATGAAGGTGAAGCCTAGATTGCTTTGGAGATGACAAGAATTTGGAGATGACAGAGCTGTCAGATACCTGTGGAGGAAAACTGCTAACAGGGAGTGGATTCAGCCCAAGAGAGAAAAGTATGTTACAGTCAACAAATATGAAAGGGGATCTGAAGAGCATTTTGACATCAGACATGCAGATTCAGAGTTTGTAGTTTGCCAAGCTGGTTTTTGATCTTACTTTGGTCCAACATTTCCTCACTATCTGACCTTTCCTCCATTTTGTGATGGTAATATGTATCCTGGTCCATTATATGTTGGAAGTATATGATCTGAGTTTTTATTTTGATTTTTATAACATCTTCCTAGGAGATGTTAGGCCTTTCAGTAGTCCTAAGACCAGACTTTCCACCCAGATTTTGGGTGTTCAGTTTGTCTCTCCTCTAGTCCCACCTACCAGGCCTACATTTTAAGTTAAGACATTCCTCTAACACTTTGAAATTACCAGGCCCACCATGTTGTTTCTTTGCCTTTATCTCATGGGATTCAGCAGTTTGTCTGAAATCCCACTGAGGGCTGCTGCTCTCACTCTGTATAGATTCAGCTGCAAGGATTCTGAGCTCTTGAGATATGAGACACCCAGCCTAACCCCTTGTCTTGTGATTCTAGTCTCTTGAGGCATAAGTTCTTACTGATATACAGCTAAAAGTCTAAACTCAGGAGCCCCAGAAAAGTTCCCAAAGCATAAAGAACACCACAAACCAAGATGAAATACCTTTGCCCCAAATCACCATTTCCAGAGCAGTTTATTTTTAAAGGATAACTGTTTAAATCCAACCCATAGAACAAATAAAAATGTTTCAATCATATTTATGAACCCAAAGCAGATAAACAGGAGGAAGGCACCTGAATTAAATTAATCCAGGCACAAAATAATTGAAGTTCAAGAAAATAAGCAAATGACTGATGGAAATAAAAAGGACAGAGCAGAGTGACAAGATAGATGCACTGAACACAAAATAGAAATGAATAAAGAAGTAAAACACAGAATAAGCCTAATTTAAAAACTCAGTGAAAAGCCCTACCACCAGAACAGATCTTAAAGGAGACAGAATATTAGTGAGATAGAAGAATTGGATCTCTCAGTCAGAGAAACTTATAAATTAAACAAACCTTCACTGCAGTGCTGGAAACAAAAACAAAAATGGAAATTCATGCTGCCTCTTAGACGTTTCCATGAAATGACACTAAAACTTAGCACAATAGTTGTTGCCCTGAAGAGCTTTCATAGGGATGGTGGATAATCATTTCCTATACAATATTAAAATTCCATATTTGTCTTTTCCCTAGAGTGCTCTCATGCCACCCAAACACCTAGAATTCTGCTATCATTTTGGACTTCAACCCTGAATTTTTAAAGGTCTGTAGGCAAGGCCTGACTCCGTCATGCGGTGTACTGCTTCTGCCACTAGATGGTGGTCTTGTAGCTTTAGTTAACTCTGAAACCAGTTTGTCAACCAAGAATCAATGTTACACTGCTTTTTAGCCACCTGCAGGTTCCCTGCCAGCATGGGGCAGCGGGTATCAGTATGATATATGAATGTATGAAGAAGAGATAGAATTGATGGAAGAGAAGAATGGTGCATGCATTGTGGAGATAACGGGAAATGGAGATATGATGGTGGTGACAGGTGTGAGAGATAACTGAGGTCATAAATGGGACATGTCATTGCACAGTGAGCTAGGGCAGGGTAGGATGGGGTGTACAGTAGCCTGTAGCTTATTCAGAGTCAGATGCAGCCTCTGAACACACTACACACCCACTTGATTGCCCTGGCCCTGGGAGGGCACATTAAAAATTGGATTGGCCAGCCTTTGGTGTGGTTTGGCCTGACACTGGGTGGGTCATTAGACATTGAAGTTGCTACCAGGGTTCAGGCTATCATTGTAGACAGACATAATGGCTCAGAAAGGCAATTTTGCAAGTGCTGAGGGAACTAGGGATGGATGAATGACCTGCAAGAAAGCAATGAATGAAAGCCTCCAGAGGCAACCAGGGAATGTACCCAGACCATTGAAACCTATTCTAGGCTGAAATCCATGTGGATATTATAAAACAAGAAGTACACTGGAAAACTGAATGTATAAACCAACGGGCGAAAATGCTCAGGCAGAAGTGCTCGTGAACTGAAACTGTCTGATGGGTCTAGGACTTGATTGCATTAAGGCCCTATGATTCCAGCTGGGATTAATTTGAAAGTGGGGTGGGGGAATCCAGGCAGCTTCTTGGTAAACACTGGGGCAGCCTTTTCAATTCTAAAAGAACCCAATGGGTGCCTAGAAAAAGAGATAAAATAAAATTCCAAGGTACAATTGGGTTATAGACTTAGGAAGGGGCAGTGCCACCCATATGTTCCTCATTATGCCAGAATATCTCTGTCCCCTACTGGCCTGAAACTTGTTACAGAGAATACAGGCTACTATCACCTTTAAGGAAGGTAAGACAGAATTACACTACAAATTCCCCATTAAACTCCAGTTACTTGTCCAGTTATGGAAGATTACCAGCTATTGTCCAAGTCATCCCTAGCGCAGCTGGTATCCACCCCATATCTGGATGAATTCCCAGCAAAGATTCCAGAGGTGTGGACAGAAACAACCCACTAGACTGGCAAAGAATCAAGTCCCCAAAGTAGTTCAACTGACTACTACTGTTTAGCTGGAAGCTCTGCTCCAGCCTCACTCTTCCCCGTTCCAAATGCTGCCCCTTCTCAGAAAGCCCACCAAGATGTAGCTCCTCCCCCTGAGATGCTCAAGACCAAGCCTACAGGGTATTTAAGACTTGGTTTCTAGACCTGCCATGAGATTTCTACTTCCTTCAAGATCACTCAGGAGTTGTTTTGCTCTTATTAATTCAGCTTGATTTGTACTACTGCTTTAGCAGAAGACTTACTATCAGGATATGGAAACCTTTAACTACCATGATGCCAATCAGAATAAAACAATATGGCAGAGGGATGAAAGAAAAAACTGAATTGTAATTCACATCCTGAGACTCGGGAATGTTAACATTTTAGTTCCTTGCCAGTCACCTTTGAAGACCCCTCTCCTCACAATTTATAAATCCCACATTAATGATTACAGGACTTAAGGGAAATAAATGGATAGAAACTATCCATCCCATCAAACTTGTGTAAGCTTCTAAGTCTCTTGACTTCTGAAAAACAATTCTACACAGACCTAAAATTCTACACCTGAAGGATGTTTTCATCCGCCTCTGTCTGGTCAGGGAAGTCAATCTGTTTTTGCTTTTGAATAGACTGATCCTCGGGGGCATTTAATGGACAACTTACTTTAACTGTATTTCCTCCAGGATTTAAAGATTTAGCCATTGTGTTTGACAAGGCTCTCAATACAGGTAGAAATACCCACAGGTTACTCTTTTACAATATGTAGATGACACACTATGGGCCACTGACAAAAACCAATTGTAGACATATCACAAAAGGCCTATTGAGAGAACTCCAAGACCATGTCTCTGGCAAAAAGGCCCAATTATATATCACAAAAGCCATTTAACTGAGTCATAATTTCGAGGTGAAAATGCTCTCTTTTCCACAGATATTGAGTCAATGCTATGAATCCTTCATCTAAAAACCCAGAGTTAAGTCCAAGAATTCCTCAAAATAGTTGGATATGGTTGTAGATACCAAGTTTTTCTGAAATTTTAAAACCACTAAACTCAATTATTGAAAGTAGGGGGTTGCTACTAGCTTCCCCCATGGAGTAAAAACATACAAGAGACCTTTGAAACCTGAAAAGAGGTCCTGGTCACTTCCATGGTGTTGAACATTCTTGACATCTCTAAGCCCTATAAGCAAGGCTCAGGGAATAGTAAAGGGAATTCTAATTTAAACTTTAGGACCTTAGAGACACCCTGTTAGTCTACCTGCTGACTGAACAACTTGCCTCAAAAAGTAGCAGCCATTACTCTCCTTGCCAAGGAAGCCGACAAACTCACAATGAATCAGGAACTCAGCCTGACTGTTCTATGTTTGATGGAGGCCCTACTTTGGGACTACCCATAACCAATGGTTTTCCAGGACCCACATCACTAAGTGTCATGACTTACTCCTTGATCAGTCCTTCATCCAGTTCAAAAGACCACAGCATTTTGATTTTATTATTTTTTTTATTTTTTAAAAATTTATTTATTTTATGCTGGACAAAATTATACATGCCTTTTTTAATGAAAACAAACATTTATAAACAATATTTGAGAATTTGGGCGTCGTTCTTTCCAAACTGCTTCCTGCTGGTAGGGGGCGCTGTCATGGGGGAATCCTAAGAAGATGCAGAAATCCTGGCTGTAGTGGTCTGCAAAGCTATTTTCCTATTGACGTTGATTCAGGGGGTCTTGCTCGATCAAACCACATCGGTCAGGATGGCCGAGCAGTCTAAGGCGCTGAGTTCAGATTTTATTGTTTTTAAAAAATATTTTTTCTTATTTTATGTATCAATCCCAGTTCCCTCTCCCTCCAATCCTCCCATGGCCCTCACAAACTCCCCATCCCATCCCCCATCCACTCCTCAAGGAGGGTGAGGCCTTCCATGAGAAATCATCAAAGTCTGTCAAATCATTTGGGGTAGGGCATAAGCCCTCCTCCATGTCTCTAGGCTAAGAGACTATCTCTCCATGGGGAATGAGCACCTGAAGTCCATTCCTCCACTAGGGATACATCCCGGTTCAATTGTCAGAGGCCCCATATACTTCCCAGGCTTCCTAACTGAGATCCACATTCAGGGGGTCTGGTTAGTCTTATGCTAGTTTCCCAGCTATGAGTCTGGGGTCCATGAGCTCCCCCTTGTTCAGACCAGCTTTTTGTGTGGTTTTCTCCAGCCTGGTCTTTACCACTTTGCTCATTCTCCTTCTATGCAACTGGATTATAGGAGCTGGGCTCAGTGTTTACCTTTGGGTATTTGCTTCTGCTTCCATCAGTACTGGATGAGGGCTCTAGAATGGCATATAAGGTACTCATCAATCTCATTATCAGGGAATGGCATTGAAGGTAGCCTTTCAACTATTGCTTAGATTGTTAGCTGGGGGTCATCCTTTTAGGTCTCTGAGCATTTCCCTAGTGTGAGATTTCGTTTTAAACCTATAATGGCTCCCTCTATTATGACATCTCTTTTCTTGTTCTTTTCCATTCTCCCCCTGACTCAATATTCCTGCTCCTTCATGTTCTCCCCTCCCCTTATTTCTCCTTACTTCTCTCTCCCCTGCCTGCGCTCCCAATTTGCTTGGGATATCTTGCCCCTTTCCCCTTTTGTGAGGGACCATGTATGTCTCTCTTAGGGTCTTCCTCATTTCCTAGCTTCTCTGGAGGTGTAGATTATAGGCTGGTGATCCTTTGCTCTATATCTAAAATCCATTTATGAGTGACTACATACCATGTTTATCTTTTTGTGACTGGGTTACCTCACTCAGGATGGTTTCTTCAAGTTCTATTCATTTGCCTTCGAATTTCACTAGTCCATTGTCTTTTTATTCTTTTTTTCTTCTGAGTGGTATTCCATTGTGTAAATGTACCACATTTTCTTTATCCATTCTTTAGTTGAGGGGCACCGAGGTTGCTTCCAGGTTCTGCCTATTAGTTGAACAGATGTCTTTCTTGCATGAATGTGCATCCTTTGAGTATATGTCTAAGAGTAGAATTGCTAGGTCTTATTATTTTCTTCTTATTTTACATATCGATACCAGTTCCCTCTCTTTCCCTCCCTCCCTCCCTCTCTCCTTCCCATGACCCCCATCCCATTCCCCCCTACTCCACAGGGAGGGCGATGCCTTCCAGGGGGGTCAACAAAATCCGTCAAGTCATTTGGAGTAAGGACTAGGCCCTCTCTCCTGTCTCTAGATTAAGGGAGTATCCCTCCATGGAGAATATGCTCCCAACGTCCTTTTGTACACCAAGGATACATCCTGGTTCCACTGTCAGAGGTCCCTTAGAATGCCCTAACTAAGACCCATGTTCAGAGGGTCTGAGTCAGTCTAATGCTGGATTCCCAGCTACAGTCTGGGGGGCCCAATAGCTCCTCGTTGTTCAGATTGGCTATCTGTGTGGGTTTCTGTAGCCTGGTCTTGTCCTCTCTCTCTGCATCTGGATTCCAGTTTGACTCAATGTTTAGCTGTGGCTAACTGCTTCTGTTTCCATCAGCTATTAGATGAGGACTCTGTGATGGTGGATAAGTTAGCCATCAATCTCATTATCAGGGAAGGGCATTTATGGTAGCCTTTCCACTGTTGCTCAAATTGTTAGTTGGGGTCAGTCTTGTAGGTCTCTGAACATTTCTCTAGAGTAAGTCTTCTCTTCAAACCTATAATGGCGCTCTCTCTCTCTCTCTCTCTCTCTCTCTCTCTCTCTCTCTCTCTCTCTCTCTCTCTCTCTCTCTCTCTCGTCTATTCCTCTCCTGATTCAATATTCCTAGTCCCATGTATTCCTAGTCCCATGTGCTTTCCTCTTCTCCCCTTCTCTTTCTCCTAGCTCCCTCTCCACTCACTGCCCCCCCACTCCCAATATGCTCAAGATATCTTGTTCCTTTCCCCTTCTGTGACAGACCTTTATGAATCTCTTTGATTCCTCCTTGTATCCTAGTTTCTCTGGTGGTGTGAATTATAGGCTGGTGATCCTTTGCTCTATGTCTAAAATCCATATATGAGTGAGTGCATACCATGTTCCTTTTTTTGTGACTGGGTTACCTTGTTCAGGATGGTTTCTTCGAGTTTTATCTATTTGCCTATGAATTTCAAGATTCCATTGCTTTTTCCCTGCAGAGTAGTATTCTATTGTGTAAATGTGCCACATCTTCTTTACTCATTCTTCAGTTGAGGGGCATCTAGGTTGTTTCCAGGTTCTTGCTATTACAAATAATGGTTCTACAAACATAGTTGAACAGATGTCTTTGTTATATGGATGTGGATCATTTGGGTATATGCCTAAGAGTGGGATTGCCAGGTCCTGTGGTGGACTGATTCCCATTTTCATGAGGAACCACCATACTTATCTCCAAAGTGGCTATACAATATACATTCCTACCAGCAGTGGAGAAAGGTTCTTCTTTTTCCACATTCTCTCCAGTATAAGCTGTCATTGTTGTTTTTTATTTTAGCCATTCTGACAGGAGTAAGATGGTATCTCAGAGTTGTTTTGATTTTCATTTCCCTGATGGCTAAGGATGTTGAGCACTTTCTTAACTGTCTTTCAACCATTTTGGGTTCCTCTATTGAGAGTTCTCTATTCATTTCTGTACCCCATTTTTAATAGGGTTATTTGGTGTTTTGTTGACTAGTTTCTTGAGTTTTTTTTTTATTTGGAGATAAGCCCTTTGTCAGATGTGGGGTTGGTGAAGATCTTTTCCCATTCTGTGGGCCTCCCTTTTGTCTTGTTGACTGTGTCCTTTGTCTTACAAAAACCTCTCAGTTTCAGGAGGTCCCCTTTATTAATTGTCCATCTCAGTGTCTGTGCTATTGGTGTTATATTCAGAAAGCATTCTCTTGTACCACCAATTCATTTAAGGGTACCTCTCACTTTCTCTTCTAAGAGATTCAGTGAGGTTGGATTTATGTTGAGGTCTTTGATCTATTTGGACTTAAGTTTTGTGCATTGTGATAAATATGGATCTATGTTCAGTCTTCTGTACACCAGCATTCAGTTTCACCAGCACCATTTTTTGAAGATGCTTTCTTCTTTCCATTGTATAAGTTTAGCTACTTTCTCAAAATATCAGGTTTTCATAGGTGTTATTATCAGGGTTTTCAATTCAATTCTATTGGTCTACCTGTCTATTTTTGAAACAGTACCAGGACTGTTACAACAGTTTTCAGGACTATAGCCTTATAGTAGAGCTTGAAGTCAGGGATGGTGATGTGTCCAGAAGTTCTTTTATTGTACATAGTTCCTTTGGCTATCCTGGGTCTTTTGTGTTTTTTTTTTCATACAAAATTGAGTAATATCTTTTGAAGTTCTGTGAAGACTTGTGCTGGGATTTTGATGGGGTTGTACTGAATCTATAGATTGCAATTGGCAGGATATCCATTCTTACCATGTTGATCCTCCCTTCCATGAGCATGGGAGACCTTTCCAATTTCTGGTATATTCTTTAATTTCTTTGTTGAAAGACTCAAAGTTCTTGCTGTACAGGTCTTTCATTTGTTTGCTTAGCATTACCCCAAGATATTTTATGTTGTTTGTGGCTATTGTAAAGGGTAATGAAAACCACATCTTTAAATCTGCTATACCTCTCCCAGGTGATACCCTTGATACACCCCATAACAACTTCCTAGAAGTGGCCACATCATCCAAAGATTTCAATTTTACTCTATTAAGATTCCCTGGGATCTGCCTCGTATAGATACACTATACACTAATGGGAGTAGTTTATAAAAGATTGGGTGTGACATGTTAGAGAAGCTATGGTAAAATGACATAAGGTAATTTGTGCTCAGGTAGGAGAGCAAGAGACATCTTTCCAGAAGGCTACATTGAGAACTTTGGCAAGGCCCTCTGCTGTTGGCAGGAATGACCATAAACATCTTTACAGATAGAATTTATAACTTTGCAATTGTCCATGTCCATAGAAATATCTGTAAGGAGACTGCTCACATCAAGGAGAAAATAAATAAAACACATCTCAGAAATTCTAGAACTATGAAAGGCTATCTGGCTACCAAAGAAGGTGGTCCTAATACATGGCAAAAGAAACATAAAAAAGGAATACTCTCCTGAGTCCATAGGAAACAGGGTGGCCAATGACGCTGCCCTAGAACCAAAGGGCCCTCTATAAATTCTTGTGATTATATCTGAGGCTACTTTATCACTTAAACCTATATACACAGAGGAGAAACTCAGATCCCGGCCACTGAAGGAGAGATTTGCTGGGAGCACCTTCCAGATGAACACCTTTTCCTCATCAAAGTACTGGGAATTAACCTGAGTTTCCAACTCCATCAAGGAATCCATTTGGCCAATACAAATCTAACAGGACTGTTAAAAAAAACAGGTTCTACATGCCACATATAGAAAAATTGGACAAGACATAACCGGGCACCCTGTGTACAAGGTGTACCCAAGCAACAACTAGGTCATTATCCAAGGTATCCATGAAAGTCAGAAACTGATATAAGATACCAGAGAACACTGGGAATAGGATTTCAATGAAGTAAACCCAGTCAAAATGGGTATGAGCATGTATTCGTAGATATCTTCTCAGGTCAAATAGAAGCTTTTTCTTATCAGACAGGAAATATACATCAGAGTAAAGAAACTATTACAGGAATTGATTCCAAGATTTGTCATCCCACTAGAAATGGGGTCTGACAATGGTTCAACTTCCATAGCCCAAATCTCTCAATTACTACCTAAGGCCTTATGAATAACATGGAAATTTTACTATGCCTACAGACCTCAAAACTCAGGGTAGACAGAAATTCTACAGAATTCTAAAGGAAACCTTAATCAAAATAACAATATAGATCCTTGAAGATTGAGGGAGCTTCCTTCCCTTTGCCCTCTGACCCACTTAATATACTCCTTAGAGGAGGGGTTCTTTATTTGAGATGCTTTGTGGCAGATCTTCTCTTCTCCTACCTATACTACAAGGTGTATATTCAATTGAAATTTCTAACCATTTCATTATCCAGGTTCCCAGGTACTGCTATAGATTCTACAGCATGTAGACAAACGGTGAGAAAAACCTAGCTAAAACACCAGAAACCCTATCCTTTCTAGGCTGGTGATGCTATCTGGGTTAAGAGATGTTATTCAAAGACACTGGAGTCTTACTGTAAGGGGCCATATCACCTGTCTTTACCACATTTACCACTGTTAAGGTTGCTGGGATCACACCTGAATTCATCAAAGACATCTCAATCATGTGAAATACAAATCAGACACATAGACTGTCACTTGTTTGAAAGAACTTTTAGATGTTAAATTTGCTTGGCTCCAGAGGTGGATCCAGGTTGAAATTTTTCATATAAAGCATAAAAATTCTCCCACACTTGCCTGAATTTCCCATCCCAACCTTTGACATGTATTTCATCATTCTTAGGCCCTAATAATGACATCCTAATTTCAGCACGGTCTTCCATTTTCCAGGAAGACTTGCAGATCTGGAAAAAGAGGTTGTGAGCTTTTGTCTCCAGTCTTAGCCCACCCATTCAATCTACCCTGCAGAAAAAATATCCAAATTGGCAACTTAGTGGAAAGATTATTTACATTGCATTCATGCCTCAGGCCATCTTCTGGCTACTTCTTTGATATTATATATAACCAGCCATGTACAAATAGTCCTAGGGAAAAGAGAAAGTTACTTAGAAAATGAAAGCAATCAAAGTAAGACTATTTTGTTGGTGAGACAATGTTCTAGGGATTGCTGAGGAGTAAGGAAGACACACACACACACACACACACACACACACACACACACACACACCAGCTCAATTTACTCTTCAGTCACTGTAGATTTGGCTTGGTGATCTACTAGTCACCCGCAGAATGATTCTTTGATGCTTCTGCCACCCTCACAGGCCCAGGCTAAGCCATATGGTAGCCAAAGCTTAGGGGTAACTAGTGCTGACATAAGTGGAAGGGGCTGTCTCTGCTGCTTTCTTCCTAAAATTTGGGCCACAAATCAGCAGCATCACCATTTGCTGGGATGTGGTGAAAGAACAAATTTCTCAGGACTGAGCCAGGAGTGGGTTATCTCCAAAGGGTAAGTCCCAATTCCCAATTTCCAAAACCCCAAATGGCAGATATGGACTCAACATAAATAGAAGAATCTATGGCATTTAGATAAACACACCAATAGCTGGGAATGAATTTTTTTATTTTTGTGAGTTTTTTGGGGGTGTGTGTTTTGTCTCTGGTCTATAAAATAAAATTTAAAATTATTTATAACCAATTTATAATCAGAACACATTTATAGAAATCAGATTTCAATAGGGGAAGTTGCATATAAATCTTCTTAACCCTAAGTCAACTTTTATTTTCTTGCATAGGGTCTCATGTACTCCATGTTAGATTTGAATTGACAATACAGTCAATGGTGGCTTTGAACTTCTAATCCCCCTGCCTCTGTCTCAGGAGTTCAGCTCCTGCCTTCATACAGGGTTATGTGGCACTAGGGATTAAATTCAGCATTTCTGGTATGACTGACAAGCATTCTCTCCAGTTCATGAATAGAGTATGTAACAACTTACTTTTAAAAAGATCCATGCCTTTGTCTCATCCTTGATCCTTTGGTTTCTATGACTAGTATAAGTTAATTTTATTGACAAAGGTAAGGGAAACAAGTGAGTTTTTATTTCATTTCAGCTCTTAGAAAGTGCTGAGGGATTAATTTCTTTCTAGTGTGCAAGCATCAGAATGGAGCTGCTAATTAATCCTCCTAACATGTGAGCCCCAGGGACCCACATAGTTCAGTATAAACAACTCTAATTCAGGTCTTCCACATTGCTTGAGTTTCAAATTATCTTTCTAAGCTGTATTCCTAGAAGTTTAGGTTTAATGAATTCAGAAGACTTTAAGTTATCTAGTAGAGACTGGGAAATGAGTTTTGTAAATGAGAAGCTGCTATCTCACAAGCCTCCCTTCTATAGTTACCAAGTCTCAAAGAGTTTTCATTTTATTAGTCCTTTTCTAATTTTCCAGGAAAGTCATATGAAAGTCTAAAATTTATTTTTCTTTTCCATAGGATACTTTTAGCACTGTGCACCTACTTAAAGCACTCTGTTTTGTCTATAAGTATAACATAGTATAGTGGTTCTTCAAATGAACATTCCATGGTTGATCCATAAGATTAAAATTACTAGAGCCATTACAAAACAGGTTCCATGTAATGTCCCACTTGATTGAACACCCCCTTGCCATTCTTAGCAGAGTACAATGGTCTTCAGTGGCATCTACCCCAACCTCTGCTCACCCTACAAACTTCAGCAGACACAGCAGAAATGTAGTTACCTACAAATCTGAGAATTGTCCCTGTGTGTCTCACTTGACCTTGACCATTAATCTCCGAAAAGAATTCAAATCTTACTCCTTTGGCAATTTCCCTTTAGAAAAAAAGAGTTGTTATAATATTTTTCCAGAAACAATATAATATCAAAAACAATTTTAATACCAGCATTATCGGACACTTAAAGAGGATGAAACTTCTTGTGTACCACTCCACCAGTAAAATGATAGGTGATTATCAATAAACTCATCTGCTTAATGTCTAATGAGGTTAATTAGATGTGAGAGACACCCATCAGTACCAGCATCATCTAGCTGACTGCCACCTCAGCTGCTCCAAACCTCAGCTGCCACAACCCGTATTTGCAGCAATCATCAGGGTGTGGTCAGACTAGGGAGTGTCCAGATGCTGGAAAGTTAAGGAGATAACTAGAATTCATATTCTGAGGAACTGTATCACCCTTCCCAGAGTCTAGTCAGAGCATTTCACCAACTGCAAGCATGGGACTCAATTTAAGTGAGAAAATGACAAGAGCTGCAGCAAGATCAAGTGTTCTTAATGGCATACTGCAAAATGTAACTTTACTAATTTATTCATTTAAAAAGTCCTTTTTTATTCTGCCCTTATACTTATCAGGAAATGGCCTGAAGAGATGGAATCAAAAGGGAGTATAAACACGGAGTTAAATGAATTAAAAACACAAAAGGAATTACTTTAAACTGAGAAAACATAAACCTGGAAAATATTTATTTTTGTTTTTAATGGAGTATTTTCATAAAAATTATTTTTTTCTCTTTCCCAAACTCCTCCCAGTTTCTCCCTACCTTCTTACCCACCCAGACCTATGTTTTCTACCTTCAAAAATAAAACATAAACAGATAAAGCAGAAAATACAACATGAAATTAAAATAAAAAAACAATAATACAAAAATTTGTTAAAATAAGATGTCCCCACCAAAAAAATCATGGAATATATTTTCTCTTTGCCATCTACTTCTGAGCATGGGGTATACTGCAAAATGTTGTTAATATACTAAATGACACTCCATTGGGGGAAAAACAAACTGATTTTCCCTTTGCCAGCTTATATCAATCACAGATAATGTCTTGGTTAGCCCATGTCTATGCACAGCCCAGACTCAGGACAGGGTGATACATTTACAAGTATCTGTATGGTACCTAGTATGAACATACCCTTCTCAGTGTTGACATGACTGTGCAGATCATGTGCACAATGCCACTGTTGCTCTGATTTCACATATGCATTAGCTCTATTATGTATGGAAGACACTGTTTACTTAGAGCCATCAACCACAGTTGGCTCTTATGATGTTTCTGCCTCCTCTTCCTCATAGATCTCTGAGACTTGAAGGAAGAAGTTTAAGGAGGAGATGCCATTGGTGCAAAGTACTCTGGTCTTTCACTCCCTGTATATTATTTCTCTTCATTGGTTAGCATCTCCTACAAGAAGTTTCTCTGATGATGACTGAGAAAGGGACTGATATATGGATAGAGCAATATGCCATTATTTTATTTCTATGCTCCCTTAGCATAATAATATCAGTGGGGTTTCACAAGGCCCAAGACCTCTCTGTTCTCAGGTTCCTGGACACTTTGCTAGTGTTAGGTATGGTTTCCTTTTCATGGAGTGGACCTTAAATCCAATTAAAAAGTAGTTAGTTACTTTCACAAAATGTTGCCATTATTTTACCAGTTTATCAAGCAGCCAGGTCTGTGGTATAGGCTATGAGGTTTATAGCAGGGTGAAATTGAGGATAACATTTCTCCTTTGGTACTACACATAGTATCTTCCAGCATTACAAATACTAGTCAGTAGGTGTTGTTAGTCATCCCCTGACCTCAAGGCTCCAAGGCTTGTCAGTGACATTAGGACCCAGGGAAGAACAGAGGTTACAGTGTCCAGTGACAGGTGGGTTCATAGTAAAAAAAAAAAAAAAAAACTGCCCTGGAACCTGCATTAAGGAAAGCTTGTTTATTGAGGTAACAAGCTAATTTATACATGGCTAGAAGACACAGGAATAAATGAAATACCACTTACCCTGCCTACAGGGGTCGGTTGGATTGAGGGCATGCAGACAGGCAGTTCAAATACCAAAGGGTCCTCCTGCAGGGAGAGAGCAGGAGCATAACAGTGGTGCTATGTCTCTTAGTTTATCATCCAACAGGCTTCCTGCAGAACAACTTATATTTGGTGTCAGTTTTGTGGAGGGGAGGAAAAGAATTCCTAACTTTTAAAATGTTATGACCTTTATTTCCTATGAAGTGAATCCAGGTTTTTCAACTGGAGTCAGGAGTTAGCATAGGACTCTGAGAGATTTCAGGATGCAGACATACTCAACCAACTTGTCTGATTCTCGAGTCCCACAAATAGGAGTTAAGCCTCTAGTTGAGGATTAGCTCCATTTCTCCATGTCAATGAGAATTATTGGGATATGAAGAATGCGACGGTGGACATCATGTCTACAGGATAATGTACTCTGATGGAAAGGCTTGTAAAAAGTTTTCGTATTTCAGGGTATGTATGTAGCTTTGTTTTGAAGCTACTGAAACATTTTACTTCAAAACATTTACAGTAGATAATGTGTAGAAATTATAATAATACTCACAGAACAATAAAGTTTTATGCTATTAGATGAAGCTTTGTCCTTCAAGATATTCACTTCAGTGGCTAAGAGTATAGTTCAGTGAGAATATGTGTGCTTAGCATCAGGACACCATGGATTCTATGCCCAGCTTGAAAGGAAAAAAAAATGATTTCTGTTTCATTTCAAAGATTCTATCTTCACTGGTAAGTCTGTGAATACATGTGTGTTGGGTGAGGTGGAGAGTAAAGCTCCTGTAGAGAGGAGATGCCTGTGCAGAACATAGACAACTCTTGCTTTTGGCAGAGTCCTGAGGAGACAATAGAGAGACCTCAAGAAGTAATGTAATTGCATAGGCTTCTGGATAAAAGGATTGCAAGTAACTCCATACTCTGCTAACTCATATACCAAGACTTCAGTTTCTGCTTCCTGGAACTGTGACCTATTGAGACCTAGCAACCAGGACTACCCAAAGAACAGTGCACATACTAGCACTACCAGAAGTATTCTACATGCTTGAGTGCTACGCCAAGCCTTTTTACATGTAGTGGTAAGTCCTCCATATCCTGTGTACTGAGATCAGTCCTCCATGTCCTGTATAATTAAATCACTCCTCCAATAATTCCATTTTAATTATTGTGTGTGACTCTGTTCTCTACATGTACAAAGTTTTCATTACCCATTCGTAAGTAGGACATCTAGGATATTTAGTTTCATGACCAGCATTGATGAACAAGTACATTTGTAGAAAGATCTAGATGTCTTTGAAAATGTCCACAGAAATGGGGGAGTTGAATGGTAAAGTAGATCCATTTTAGCTTTTTGAAGCAATTACACACTACTTTCATACTCCTTCTCCAGTGTGAAGTGTCAACAACAGTTAATACAGGATTCCTTTCTTCAGATATACACTGGTATTTATCATTTTGTAATTGTTTTGTTGCTTTTATGTCTCAGTCATTCTGATAAGGAAAAGAAATCTTAAAATAGTGTTAACTTGCATTTCACTGACTGCTAATAATGCAAAACACTTAAAAATTTCTTGCCAGTCATATTTATACCTTCTTTTAAGAATTCTGATAGCTGAGAAACCAGCACAGGACCGACCCAGAATGTGGTATTAGTTGGGAGAACTGGGCAGTCTATGGGGCTTCTGGTAGTGGATCAGTATTTATCCCAGTATACAAATGGACTTTGGGAGCTCCTTCCACATAGAGAGATACTCCCTCAGCCTAGACACACAGAAGAGGGCCTAGGTCCTGCTCCAAATGATACTACAGACTTTGAAAACTCTCCATGGAAGGCCTCACCCTCCCTGGGGAGCAGAAAGGGATGGGGGATGGTGGGGGGAACAGGGGAAGACAGGAAGGTATGAGAACTGGATTGATATGTAAAACAAGCTTGTTTCAAATTTAAATAAAAAATTATAAATAAAAAACTCGGTTTAAGTTTGTTGTCCAGCTTTTTTATTTATTCATTTATAAATGAATAAATTTATTCATTTGGTTTACATACCAACCACAGTTTCCCCTCCTTGTCCTTCTTCTGTTTCCTTCCCCCAACTCTCCTCTACGCTACCTCCTCTGTCTCCATACAGAAGAGTAAAATCTCCCATGGAATTCAACAAAGCATGTCTTATCAAGTTCAGGCAGGACAAAGCTCCTCCCTCTTGCATCAAAGCATCCAACCATTGGGAATAAGTTCCAAAGAGCCAGCTCATGCATCAGGGCCAGGTCCTTGTCCTACTGCTAGGGGCCCCACAAAAGATCAAGCTACACAACTGTTACCCACATGCAGAGGGCCTAGGTCAGTCCCATGTCAGTTCCCTAGCTGTCTGCATTCCTCAGTTTTAAT
Source organism: Cricetiscus sungorus (assembly GCA_030556225.1). Lineage (NCBI taxonomy): Eukaryota > Metazoa > Chordata > Mammalia > Rodentia > Cricetidae > Cricetiscus > Cricetiscus sungorus. The sequence goes on from JANBXA010000600.1 coordinate 40,862,662, forward strand.
GCCAGTGTCATTGTTTATTTGTTTGTTTGCCCTTGATGTTTAGCTTATTAGTTCTTTATATGCTCTAGACCTTTTGTCAGATGTATAGCTATTAATGGTATTTTCATATTCTTCAGGGTCCTTCTTCTTTCTAATAGTGGTGATCTCTTCTCTATGGAAAGCATTTATCACTACTTGGTCTTAAAGACTGCTTTCTAGATCCTGTTCAGAAAGAATTCTTCTTTGCCTACTGTGAACTCAGCCTATTTATTTAATCTGTCATTATAAAAGGACCATGTAACAAACAACATTACTTACCTTGGATTTTCAAGGTAATCATGTTTTTTTTGAGAGAAGGTTTCTCTGTGTAGCAATGCTAGCTGTCTTGAAACACACTTTATAGAACAGGCTTGCCTTGAACTCACAAAGCAATTCCTTTATCTCCAAGGTGCTGGGAGGAATGACTTGTTTTACTACCCGGCACCTTTTGTAACCAAAGTAATACATAGCTATAACCTTAAATTATCTTCTCAACCACAATAAATGGTTAATACAGTATAGAAAAATAACATGATAAACAATGTGTTTGGTGCTATCTGTTATGTGTGTCAGGTGGGGTTAGGTGGGGTCAGTGACTAATCCTTGTAAAATTATTTTAAAGATTTTTGTAAAGTATACTTCCTCACTTCCTCATGTGATGTTTTTGTGCTTTGCAATATGAAAAATGGAAAACCCTTTGTTAGAGACACACACAGGCACAAGGACAGATTCAGACTCATACAAAATACAGATAGAATAAAATGGAAGTCACATGATAACTGAATTAGACAATTTAAATCTGGGCTTGCTCTTGGTCAAAGGACACCAAGAGGAAGTGATTTACTGAATTTGGTCCTTAATGCACCAATGCGTTATAGGTAATTCTGAGTATTTCATTGATGCTTTCAAACTTACACAGTTTTGTGCCTTGTGTGAGGAATCCCAAATACATTAAATATTTGTAATAACAAAGGTGTATCTTCATAGAAGAGAAAGTGGAGAGATAGGATGAGCCTGAGGATGGAGGGAATATTCTGAAATCTTCTTTTGAAGAAGACATGGATGTTGCACACACACACAAATATATGTATGTATATATATATATATATATATATATATAATTACAAATATAAATAAAACTACTGATGAATTTAACAGCATGCATTCTCTTACTCTGAAATGATCACTAGGTACCAGTTATAGAAAAAAAAATCACCCTGTACCTTTCAAGTACAGATATTGTGCAAACCACCTGAAAACACATTAAAAATAAAATCTTATATACTTGAGCTTCTTTCTGTATCCCCACTGCTTTCATTCTTAGTTCTACTTTTTCAGTTATGTTTAAGTAAAAAGTAGAAAACTCATGGGAATTACTAGAGGCTCTGTGTCTACTTCAAATACACATCATACCATATAAGAAGAGTCCACAGGAATGTATCGTAACATACTGTGATAAAGTAGTACTTGCTGAGTGAACAAAGTCTAAAGGATGATGCGTTTTGAGCTCTCTACTTTCTATTAAAAAGAAGCCAAAAATTCTTGTACTTCACTCAAACTTCAAAACCAGAAATTACTGCATGTTGACATGGACACCAAATGATTTATATCTATATGGTAGTCTGAGAGTTAATGTTTGCCAAGCAGATTTTAGACCAATCTGTCTAAATGAAATTTGATGAAATTGCTCTCACTTGAGCTTCAGCAATAGCTGATGTTTGTTAATCTGTATAGTAACACCAACACCTTGACAGTAAAAACAAGGTGAGGGGCATCATCAGTTTTAAGGCTTTTTCCTGACAGTTGAGTTCAGCTTTCATTTTCCAGGTTCTGCTTTTCCTGGGTTGCATCGAATAGAACCATAAATTCCAAGCTCTAAATGCAGAGCAGACCAACTTAACTAAGCAAGTGGGTAAACTTAGCATTTTAGCTCTCCCAGTTTCTTATGTATCTGTATAACAAATACAAGAGTGCTCTCATGTTTCAAAGCTCTGCAAACTGTGAGTTTGTTGCTAGCAGCTGAATTGTGTTTGATGATACATTTAATGCAAATTCTCAAGAGGGAGACTAGGAGTTACTAGAGGAATTTGTTCTCTCTGAGACAGAAACTCACAGAAGAGCCAATGGAAGAGATAGCTGGTTCTGCAGAAAGTGTGTCTCTGCTTAGTAGCTATGCTCATTTTCATCTGCAATGGTTATATATTTTCTTTGCACACTTTAACTTCCCTGGTACTCATAGTCTTGCCAAAGTGTTTATTTCCAGTGACATTTTCTTGCCTTTTTTCTTCTGAGTGTTAAGATTGAGTATTTAAATAAATATTTACTCAGTGAAGACTTTCCTTCATTCTGCCTCCTCAGTTCATTTTATCAGAACATATATTTTCAGTGATGTTCATCACTGTAGTATTCATTTTGACATATGAATACGGAAACTTGTTGATGCCCAAATCCTAGAAACATGGGTTTGTGTCCTTATATAAAGTTAGAAAATGAAAGTATATAGCATGAAATCCATCTAAGGACTCTGTTGGTTCCCTATATTATGAAAGTGCACATTCTACCATGGGGAATGCTCTGCCTAGCATAACTCACATAGTTATGAAAAGTAGATTTAGAAATGGAATTTTCTTCTGGAAACACAAATTACATATATAAACACAAGAATCCAGATTTCGTCAGATATAGGTAGCTCATACATAGCATAAAATGGATGGTGATTAGATATCTTTTCACATTATAGTTCCCTTGGCTTCTTTCTTGCATAATCACTATCACAGCAATAACCCTGTGTCCATGTGTGGATAGCTGTCATTACTTTATCTTAATATATTGGTGCTGGCTTCATTCACCTGCTGTCTCTTTGACAACATCTACCACTACAGAGATAATTATTTTGTCTTTTGTGTTATAAGCCTTTTATACAGTGATTCATTATATAGCCAGGCTAGCTTGGAAATCTCTGAGTTGCACTGGATTCATGTAATCAGCAGGATATTTTGAAGCATTGTTGACTTAAGTGCATAAACCATCACATCTTTGTAGAATGTAAAATTTTCTCTAATTATTTTTATTTGTTACTTTGCATTGGAATTTGTGATCTCTTCATCTTTCCCCCAGAAACAGTATTTTTTTCTTGTGGGGATTCAGGAAATAGGAATGCAATTAAAGTTTTACTTTTTTATTTTTTCTTTTATTGAAAATAGTTTTTTGTCACATAATGTGTTCTGATTATAGTTTCCTCTCCCTCTACTATTTAAACTTTCCATCCATCTCTTTTCCCATCAAAATGCATCTCTCTTCTCTCTCTCATTAGAAAACAAAACAAAATAAAATAGCAAATAATAAGATTTTAAAAATCTACCATGTCATAACAGCACAAAACCAATAACCAGAAAGTAAAGAAGCCAATAAAAGTCATAAGTCAAAGACAAAGATGCATAAATCCACTACATTGCATACCTATGAATCCCATAAATTCTACCAATAAGGAGATTATATTACTATACATAACACACACACACACACACACACACACACACACACACACACACTGGGTTAAAAGAGAAAATATATAAATGAATTAAAATCAATAAAATATAAGGGAAAAGAAAAATGTTTCAGTTCTGACACCACATTATAAGACAAGGCACCTTCAAAGATGCTTCTGGGGGTTTGCTGGTGGGAATGAGTGAATGGGAAGAAGTGGGAACTGTTATTGGTATGTAAAATGAGATTGTTTTTAATTTAAATAAAAATTAATTTTAAAAAATGTCCCTACTTCAAATGACTTAACAGATTTAGAAAACCCCTCCTGGATGGCATCACCCTACGTGTGTGGGGGGGGGGCGGGTAGTCAGGGTGCATGTGAGGCGGGGAGAGAGGGAAAGAGGGAGGGAGGGAGGAGGGGACAGAAGGAGAGGGAACTGGGATCTATATGTAAAATAAAAATTAAAAAATGAAATAAATTGTGACTTCTCCTTTATGAGGAATAATTTAAGAATTCTCAATAAAGGAATCCAAGATGGCTGAAAGACACTTAAGAAAGTGCTCAACATCCTTAGCCATCAGGGAAATGCAAATCAAAACAACTCTGACATACCATCTTACTCCTGCGAGAATGGCTAAAATTAGAAGCACCAATGACAACTTATGCTAGAGAGGATATGGAGAAAGGGGAACACTCCTCCACTGCTGGTGGGAGTGCAAACTTGTACAGCCATTTTGAAGATCAGTACTGCAGTTCCTCAGAAAAATGAGAATCAGGACCACAGGAACTGGTAATACCACTCTTAGGCATTTACCCAAATGACCCATATCCCTGCAACAAAGATATGTGTTCAGCTATGTTCACAGCAGCAATATTTGTAATACCAAGAATCTGGAAGCAACCTAGATACCTCTCAACTGAAGAATGAATAAAGAAGATTTGGCACATTCACACAATGGAATATTACTCAGCATAAAAAAAATTAACGGAATCTTGAAATTCACAGGCAAATGGATGGAACTTGAAGAAACCATTCTGAGTGAAGTAACCCAGTCACAAAAAGACAAACATGGTATGTACTCACTCATATATGGATTTTAGACATAGATCAAAGGATCACCAGCCTATAAATCACGCCAGATTCATACAAGGTCCCTAACAGAAGGGGAAAGGAAAAAGATCTCCTAAGCATATTGGGAGTGGGGGAATAGTCAGTGGAGAGGAAGTTAGGAGAAAGTGAAGGGGAGGAGAGGAGAGCATGGGGTGGGACTAGAAAGATTGAGTCAGGGAAGGAATAGATGAGAGAGAGAGAGAGAGAGAGAGAGAGAGAGAGAGAGAGAGAGAGAGAGAGAGAGAGAGACCAAAATAGAGGGGCCATTATAGGCTTGAAAAGAAAATTGACTCTAGAGAAATGTCCAGAGACCTATGAGGATGATGCCAATTAACATTCAAAGCAACAGTGATAAGGCTACCTGGCTACCTTAAATGTCCTTTCCTGATAATGAGACTGATAACTAACTTATATGCCATCACAGAGCCCTCATCTAATAGCTGATGGAAACAGAAGCAGACACCCACAGCTAAACACAGAGCCTAACTCCTGGAATCCAGTTGCAGGGAAGAAGGGGTGATAAGAGAATGGATGCAAGACCAGGCTACAGAAACCTGCAGTGACAGAGACAGCTGACCTGAACAAGGGGGGGGAGTTCTTGGACCTCCCCAGACTGATAGCTGGGAAGCAAGCATTGAACCAACTCAGCCCCCCCCTCCCACCAAACGTGGGTCTCAGTAAGAAGGCCTGGGCAATCTAAGGGACCTCTGACAGTGGAACCAGGATGTATCCCTGGTGCAAGAAAGGACTTTGGGAGCACATTCCCCATGGAGAGATACTCCCTTAGCCTAAAGGCAGGAGGGAGGGCCTAGTCCCTACTCCAAATGACTTGACAGAATTTGTTGATCCCTCCTGGAAGGCATTACCCTCCCTGTGGAGTGGCGGGGGGGGGGGGGGGAGAGGAATGGGATGAGCAGGGGAGGGTTAGGGGTCATGGGAGGAAGGGAAGGAGGGACGAAGAGGGAACAAAAAAGAGAGAGAGAAATGCAAGACTTTGTAAGCCCCTCTGCAGAAGGAAATGTTGAAAAGTTCCCATTTATACATGTATTTTGAAGATATGCACATCTTTTAAATTCATATTTGTATTGACTCTCTCAAATCCAGAACACAGAATTTACAATTAGTCTTCCAAATCCTCTGGCTCTTATAAACTTTCTGATAATTCTCTTGCATTTTTCCGGCATTTTAACGGTTATGAAGATGTTCCTCTTGGCTGAGCTTTCCAAAATTACTTACTTAGCATTCTGTATATTTTTCCAATATTCAGCAAGTTTAGATTTTTCAGTTATAGAACAACCATACACACTAAATGAATTATTTTAAAGCATCCAATTTGTTTTTTGAAACTTTGTTTTCTTTTATTTATTTTATATACTGAATTTTTTCTTGTGATAAAAGCCCCCACGCCAACTGAGCTCGAGGCTCTCTGATCCCAATGCCTTGGACACACCCAGGGTCCAAACTTGAACTTGAATGAAGGCTCTTTGCTTTTGCATACAGTATTTAGACTCCTTGTTCAGCTTTGGGGGACTCTATGATCTGGGCATGACAAAAAACAAACACACAAACCAAAAACCCAGGGCATAATGAAGTTTTCTTCTGGTTTTCTGCACATGTCTACACACATAAATTCCTGCCATTTCAGTAAAGGATGCAGATGTAGGGTACTAAGATATGAACCACTCATTCTTTTTGATCTGTGTAAATGTGCTTCCTAAGAGGATACCAGTAACAGGACCCCAAACCTTAGTATCTCCCCAGAACTTAGTACAAATGACTCCATGACGGAAGTACCATTTAGGTCATAGAGTTAGCACATAGACAGCACCACCTGCCACAGTGAAAACAAAGACCTAGTCCATCAAAGCCCATAGCTCTGGGAAAGTCTCTAAATGCACCGACCTTGATTTCTGGCTTCTGTCGCTCTGCTTCTAGCTAACTGTTCTTGTTGACTGAAGTATGTCAACGCAGGATATTGTTTTTGTGCTTAAAAGCTCTCACTGAGAAAGGCTTGAGTCTACACTGGGATTCTGAACACCCGGTGTAGTTGCTAATTGCTAGTAGAGGCTTTCTATTGGCTTAAACCTGTGTCCACATAGTCTTCTCTGGTGCACACCCACAAAAGAACTTGGTCCAGAATTTACACATTTGATAGGGATTCCTAGCATGTGGGGAAGTGGCGCCTCCTCACTATGTTTTGTGTGTAAGCACCTCCTACTTTCTTTTTGTTATTCTTTCCCTACATGCAGTGAGGCTGAGTCATTTCCCACCCACCCTAAAACCCCAAAGATATATTTTCAGCCTTAGAAATACATGAATTAACTCAAAAAATAGTATACATAAAAAATGCCGCATTTAGTTCATTTTTCTTTAACATTTGCACAGCAAAAGAGAGCAAATGAAGTTATTTTTGCAAAGGAAATTGCTTCATGGAGTCTTTTGGAAATTTAATAATTTCAATGTTTTGAGTATCCTAATTGTGGTTAAGATTTTTCAATGTTTGGAGGTGATAAAGATGTCCTAGCTGATTGAGCTTTCCAAAATAACCTACTCAGCATCCTGTATATTTTTCTAATATACAGGAAGTTTAGATTTTTCAGTTATAGAACAACACTGGATGTATTATTTTAAAGCATCCAATTTGTTTTTTGAAACTTTGAATTGATGAAATAATAGTGAGAGTAGACTATGTTTTAAAAGTTATTTGTAATATAATGGAAGTTCATTTGATGTCAGAAATCAGTATTAAATCAACTGATTATAAGTCAAGGAAGAATATAGATCAAAGTATAACTTACCATTATTATAAGAATATGCAATTTTTAACATTACCAAAGCTACGGGAGGCTACAGCTGAAATGAGAAAGTGGAGGATGGGAAAAAGGGACAGAATACATAATGTATGAATGGAAAGGAAAGTATATGGTTTTCAGAGTAGGAATAAAAGATAACTGCATTACAGAAACACAGAAAAGCCATAAAACCTAAGTAAACAATACAACAATATACAAAGTAAAAGAAAATAATTAATATACATGTGTATACTAGTGAATATGTTAGGGAATTATAATGAGAGAGAGAACATGGAAAAGTATTACACTGTCAATCAGAGCATGCCACTGGTGTGCTGGTTTTATTTTCTTGTCTCCTTGTGATTCTTCACATAGCAAATTGTGTTGAAGGGCAAGTTGAAGTTTTAAGTTCAGATCAAATCTAGAAAACCAGACACAGGACTGCATCTGCAGAGCAGTTTAATCAATTTATTTAGTTGTTGTTGAAAATTGTGTTGAATAAGGCCAGGTATGTCAGTTCTCACACTCTTCTTGTTTTCTTAAAGCAGTAAGAGAACCCCGAGGAGTCAACTTCAGTATTGCCTGCCATGCATCATCTACTCAATCTACTGCCTGCACTTGCCTCTTATCTGTTACCCATAGTGTACCCAGCATGTAATCAGGTCTTAGAAGTCAGTCTCTCTCCAGCCCACTGCACGTGTGGTATCAGTATAAGGGTATGGACTCAGTCCTTTCTTGGTCTTTCCTACTGATGTCAGTAGAGCCATGCACAGGAAGACTCTCTACCTTTTTCTTGCATATGGCAGTTCTATATCTTGCTCTACACCCTTATCTGGGCAATGTGTACAGCTATAGTTGCATTGTTACAGGTCATATCTCTGCAGCCAATTATTCCACCACCAACAATTTCTATAGCAAAATGGAAAGTGATTCACTTGGTTAGTGATTCACACTTTTTGCCTAGAACAGCACATAGGATAATTTGCCTCTCATTGACACAATCCATTACAAAGAGTGAATCTAACACATATAATGGTCTCACGTCACTTGACCTTTCATATTTCCATGTCACAATTTTCTTAATATAGACTGTAATTTAGAGTATATCTTTTAAAATAATGCTTATATGAAAGCATACCAATTTATATAATTTACTTATATTTCCTTAGATGAAGTAAAGAAATATGCATCTTGGAACAGATATAACTGTTATCATTCATGACAAAGCTCACTGACATTCAAGGATGTGCCCATAGACTTCTCTCAGAGGAGTGGGAATACCTGGATTCTGCACAGAGGACTTTGTACAGGGATGTCATGTTGGAGAACTATAGCAACCTGGTTTCTGTGGGTGAGAATAATTTCCTTTCATGATTCCTTGTTTATTTTAATTATTCCATTCAATTATAATTTGCAGGTATGTCTATACTGTTATCTTGACATCCACATGTTAATTTCATAATACAAAACTTGGAATTCACCATGTGTAACACAATAATTTAAGTAAGTTTATTGTGATATATAGTCACCTGTCCTGATGCTGTCAAGCATTCTCAAATTGTTTATAGTATACTTAACCTGTCAGATACTTTTTAGGTTATATTTTGATCTGCATCTTGATGTGTCAAACATACATGAATTTAGATTTATGAATAATTAGAAAAGGTACTCAAGGCATACAATACTAACAAAAAAAATATCAGGAGATTGCAATTAGGAAATTTGGAAACTTAAATTCCTTCTTTTACAGCACAGTCATTTATTAGAAACTAATATACTTTCATTACTATCCCCAGAAAGGTTCATATGTCTCTTCTAACACATAGGCTGTACACTATCAAAACCACAGTCTTGAACAAAGCAAAGAACCCTAGAAAGTGAACACAGGGGAGACAGAAGACAAAGAACAAGGCCCAACCTTCAAGTTCCTGTCTTTACTTTCTTCTCCTCCTCCTCCAGCCCCAGGTTACCCAGGAGATATCTTCTATTTTTCTTTCCCAGGGAAAACCAGGCATACCTCTTTAGGCATTCCTTGTTACCTAGCCTCTCTGGGGATATGAATTGTAGTTTAGTTATCCTATACTTTATTCCTAAGATCCACTTGTGTGTAAGTACATACTATGCCTGTCTTTCTGTGTCTGGGTTACCTCACTCAAAATGATCTATTTCTAGTTTCATCCATTTGCCGCAAACTTCATGGTGTCATTGATTTTACAGCTGAATAATACCGTATTATGCTGTATTACGTTTTCTCTTTTCATTCTTCAGTTGAAAGGCATTCAAGTTATTTCAAGGTTCTGGCTACTAAGCATAATGATTCTGTGAACATAGTTGAGCAAGTGTCCATGTCGTATCATTGACCATCCTTTTGGTAAATACCCAAGAGAGGTAATGCTGGGTCCTGAGATAGATCAACTCCCAGTTTATGAGAAACCACTGCCTTGGTTTCCAAGAAGATCTTTTATCTTTCCGTAAGATGCTCTTTTGTCTTATTGACAATGTTCTTTTCCTTATAGAAGCTTTTCAGTTTCAGAAGGCCCCATTCATTAACTTTTGATGTCATTGTCTGTGTTAGTTGTATACAGGAAGTGTTCTTCTGTGTCAAAGCATTCTAGGCTACTTTCAAAATCCCCTTGTATCACCTCAGGGTAAACTGATTTCATGGCGAGGTCCTTGATCCATCTGTACTTGAGATTTGTGAATGGAGACAGATGAGAATCTATTTGTGACCTTCTACATGATCATATTCAATTGTTCCAGCCCCATTTGTTGAACATGCTTTCTTTTTTATCACTGTAAAATTTTAGCTTCTTTGTGAAAATCTTGTTTTCATGGGTTTGTGGATTATTGTCAGGATTTTCAATTTGATTCCATTGGTCCACGTGTCTATTTTTATACCAATACCAAGCTGTTTTTATTACTATAGCTATGTGGTAGGACTTGAGCTCAGGGATGATGATGCATCCTTAAGTCTCTTTATAATACAGGATTGTTTTAGCTTTCCTGAGTGTCTTATGAATTTGAGTGTTATTCTTTTGAGATCTTTGAAGTATTGTGCTGGGTTTTGATGGGGATCATTGAGTATGTATATCAATTTTAATAACATCATTTTTACACTATTGATTCTACCTGTCCAGGAGCATGTGAAATCTTTCCATTTTCTGATGTCTTCTTCAATTTATTTCTTGAAAGACTTAAATTTCTTGACATTCAGGTCTTTCACTTGTTTGGTTAGAGTTACCCAACATATTTCATATTAGTTTGTCTATTTTTTTCCTCTGTTGTGTTTCTCATTCCATTTATCATTTGTATATAGGAAGAGCTACTAAGTTTTTTTAGTTAATCATGTGTCCCACCACGTTACTGAAGTGTTTATCAGTGGGAGGTGTTCCCTGGTAGAATTTCTGTGGTTACTTGTATATATCATCATATCATCCACAAATAGGAAAAGTTTTAGTTCTTCCTTTCCAATTTTTATGCCCTTGACCATCATTTGTTTTTTGCTCTAGATAGAAATTCAAGTACTGTGTTGAATACATACAGAAAGGAGATAGTACTTTCTATTTTGTTCCTGATTTTACTGGAATACTTTGAGTTTTGCTCTACTTATTCAATGTCTGCTGTTGTCTTGCTGTATATTGGCTTTATTATGATTAACTGTGTTCCCTGTATATCCTGGTCTCTCCAGGATGTTTATCTTGAAAAGGTGTTGGATATTTTTGAAGTACCTTGCAGCATCTAATTATATATTTATGTTGTTTTTTCTTTCAGCTTGTTTATGTCATGGATTATATTAACAGATTTTCATATGTTGAACAATCGCTGTATCTCTGGGATGAAGCCTACCTGACTATAGTGGATATTTTTCTTTTCTGTTCTTTTCTTTGATATGTTCTTGGATTTGGCTTGTCAATATTTTATTGAGTATTTTTGCATCAATGTTTATCTGGTAGATTGGTCTTAATTCTCTTTCTTAGTCACATCTTGGTGTGGTTTTGGTATCAGGGTAAATGTATCCTCATTAGTGAATTTGGCAATGTTCCTTTTGTTTCTATCAGAAACAGCAAATTTGCTTGTTGGGTCAAGACTGTACCTCCCCTTCTGCAATAGAGGCCTCAACAACTGTCTTCTAGCTACACCCACCCCATCCCAAGTTTTGGTCATACTAGTACTCTGCCCCTGCCCCACTCCACAAATTTCTTCTACCTCTCATGAGTTTTTTAAGTCCACTCTAACTACTTTTTTGCACTATAACTCCCAGAAGAACATCCCCAACCCACTGAGACTAGTCTCTCCTATAGTGTCTCAGGCTTCCTAACACGCACTGCAGATGTCAAACTTCTCTGGGACCAACTGAACACAACCATTCCACAAGGTTGCTATGTCTACCAAACCTGGATCTAGTAATGCATTCCATCCTACCACCCAGCTACCAAACTGGGCTCTAACACCTCAAGATATAAGATACCCAACCTACCATCTTATCTTGGGATTCAAATTTCCTGGATTAACAACTCTTACCAAAAGACAAGTAGTAGCCCAAGATCATCCCTAAAAACACAAACAGTATCGCAAACCACATCCCCTACCCCAAATCACAAATTCCACAGCAGTGTCTCCTAATGAAGTAAATTTATTGAAATACAAGGTACAGGGAAGAAAAAAATTGAGAACATGTTCAAGGAGGTCAAAGCATCTAAAGAGGTTACAATATCCAAATGAAATCAGGAACAAAATGATTGAAGTCAAAGAAAATAGACACAAATAGCTGAAGGAAATAACAAGCACAAAGCAGAATATGTATATTAAAGTCCATAAAGGGAAAGAAATACCAAAAAAACACTCAAACTAAAATGAAGTGTGAGGATCTGGGAAATCATATTTTGACTCACAGACTCTACTTTTAAGAAAGAGCCTCCATCTTAAGGCATCTGGTGATCAGGGGCTGAAGCCATCCCCAGGAATGTGCTGTGGCAGCAGAAATTTGAGCAAGACCCCTAGATGTAGCCAATCAGAAGACAGGGCAATAAACAATAAACTTTATGAGTTCCAGATGTACTATAGGCATCCTGTCAGCAGTTAACAATTGCCAGATGTACTTACAGATATCCTGTTAGCCATTTATGGTTTGGTGCCAATGGCCTGACAAATAATTTAAAAAATCACCTTGCCCCATACCTCCTAACCAAATCCCAAAACACCAATACATATAATCCCTGCTTATGACCTCCTTTCCTTTAAAACCTCAGCCTCCCTTGAGTTCAGGGCCCCATTCCCTTCATCCCCTGCATTGGAGTGTGGGCTGCAGAGTTAGCTTCAACAATAAAGAGACCCTGTATGTTTTTGATGGACTCTGGCTCCTTGAGGTCTAGTGGGCGATTTGCAACATGTGTATAACAGATGCAAGAAATGAAATCCTAATAAGCCTATGTCTTGGTTACCTTTATGTTGTTGTGATAAACACCATAACCAAGATAATTTACAGATAAAAAAAGTATTTGATTTGGTGCTCACAGTTACAGAGGGTTAGATCCATGACCATCATGGCAAGGAGCATGACAGAAGACAGGCTGGCATGGGGCTTAAGTAGTAGCTGAAGCCTTAACTATTGACCTATAAGCTTTAGGACAGGGAGCAAATGAAATGGAATGGGCTTTTGAAACCTCAAAACTGGATACCCAGTGACATACTCCTCCAACAAAGCCACACCTCCTGATGATTCCCAAATAGTTCCACCAACTAGAGACCAAGCATTCAAATATGTGAACCTGGGGGGTAGGCATTCTAATTTAAATCACCACCAGAAAGCAAAAACAAAAACACCAGCTTAAATGACATGAAAGACAAGCTATAGGGACAGAAGATGTGAGAACCAAAGTTACATATTAAGTTTTAATTATCATGTCTAAGAGATTCGTGAAACAAAATGTTCTCTGATCTGTAAGCCCTTTGCCCAAGGACAGACAATTCCTGAAAATCTGGAAGCTGTTGTTTATGGGAGATAATAAACTACATGTTTTTCCCTCCCCTAAGCATGTTTGTTTAAACCATCTTCACCAAATGTGCTTGATCACATGTGGGCAGGAGGTTTATAGGGAAGAAATATGTCAGCATAGACACTTGTCCCTGAATGGAAATTGGCTGGAGGTACATCAGAGTGTATGCTCGACCTTGATTAGGCCTGGTGGGAACTGCAATGAATTGTGTCTTGCATTTATTAAGCTGCTGCAAGCACTGACTAGTGGCCATTTCCTGGGAACCTGGGTATGGCCCTAGCCAGAGTCTATCTACCTAGCCAGTATTTAATTAAAGCTTGCTTCAAATTTGGCTTTAAACTATAGTAGTGGTCTAATTCTCAATCAAGGAATAACAAAAGACAACACAAAGGAACTGGATCACTTGATAAAGCAAAATGTTTTTTTAATCCCATTTTTAGTAGGAGTAGTAAATGATAACATGACACTCTAGATTTGTCTTCTCCACATGAAATTCCAGTACAACTTAACACAGTAGCTGTTACTCTTGAAAAATTCCATGACAAATTACTCCACTATTCACATTAAGTAACACTAAAATTCTATCTTTCTATTTCATCACAGAGCTCCCTGTTTAGCATGGAAACATCTGGAATTACACAATTAATAACTGGAGTTAATTGGACTTTAGATAAGACCTATCTTGGTAGCCCACCGCTGTCAATCCAGGACCTGGATTCATCTGACACATCACTGTATCCACCACTAGAGGGTGAGTGAGCTTGCCGTTTTACCAGATCTCAAGTTTTTCTTCAGAGACTAAGTGTTAACGGTGCTTTGAAGATAAAGTACATGAAGTCCTTCTTAAAGTGTTGAATGCAGAGACTCTTGGCTGTCTAAGATGGATAAAGTAAGAAATGGGTGTGGGATGAATCTTAAACAATTCACTATAGCTTCCCTGTGCTACTCAGTGAACAATGAGCAATAGACAGCGGGAATGAAGAAGGGGCAGAAAAGGAGAACAAGGAAATGTCATTCTCTAAACTCCATACCATTGTCACAGCAATTCACAGCAACTTTAGTTGCCTGCATTGGCCTCAAACAAGACCAGCCCTATCAATAATTAAATAAGGAAAAGTGAGAGGCCCAGAGATGCTACCATTTACCGCTGAACTATTGGCAATGAAAAACAAACAAAAAGAAAAAAAAAAGGAAAAAAAAGAGGAGTAGAATCTTTAGTTGTTTTTTCTTTTCTAACCAGTTCAAAAGAGTCCAACAGATGGCTTCGAATATGTGGCTTCACAGATGGCCCTGGCTAATCTTAGTAGTGAAGTAGGCTACTGGACTATGGTCATGTCATGTCATGAAAGAATTAATATTTTATTGTCATATAGATCAGCCATAAATCCCTAAAGCATACTGGTCTCCAGACCAGGCATAAATTTCTATATAATGTGGCTCTGACCACTTAATGACTATCTCTCTGCTTCTATAAGGGTTTGCTTGATGCAGATGTGCAGACCCACCATTTTTTATTCATCACAACTATTTTTTCCCCTCTAACAAGCCAACGGAAATGGAAGTTGAGGCTGCTTCCTGCTATTTTTCTTGGGACAACCCCACTGGCAGCAAGTATTCAGGATCTTGGGATTTTCTTTTCTGCATTAAATCCCATAACAGCAGGTTACAAAGCAAAATGAGACTGTGAACCAGGCAAGTAGGAAGCAAGAGTGGTCAATATTCAAGACTAATATATCAATATTTGAAACAGTAAATGTAGATATTAGCATCTTTGAAATGAACAAATCAGTCTGTAATTTTCATTTGGAAAATCCCTTATCTATCTTGGTAACAATAATACTAGCATCATAAATAGAGCAAGGAAACCTCCCATTTTAGTTTATAGGAAATTTAAACAGCTTTGGTGATTGATCTGAAATTCTGCTAGAGTACTGTGGTGAGTTAATATGGTCCTGGGCTTTTTTTTCTAGAGGCAGATGAGACTGTATTATGGTACAATCTAGTTTATTCTTTTATAGCTCTTTAACCTTTTGTTTTCATATGAGTCAAACACATCTAGAAATTCATCCATTTTTTTTTAGTTTCAAATTTAAGAGAAGAAAGGTCTTTAAAGTCAGTATACATAAGATCTACTAGTAAACTTATATCTATTAATTATGTATATGGTGTGGGCACTTGTAAATACATAACAAAATTATATATAATCAAGAATATGCAGAATAAATATCAATTCAGGTTCAACCTCGCCTCAGTCAAAATAGCCATCATCACAAACACAATTGAAAGAAAATTCTGGCATGAATGTGGGGAAAGGTGATCCATTATACATTGTTAATGGGAGGTTGTCTACCAGAACTACAGCGTGAGACTCTGTTGCTGAAGACCCCCTATATTACAAGATAAATAAACTTCCAGCTGCACATAATGTAAGAAGCTTCTTCTTTTCTGATGAGCTTCCGTAGTTTGCATGTATCTGTATCCTCACCTACCTGGGGGGCTGAAACTGAATTTCCTGTTACGGCAGGTTTTTCCTACCCGCCGGCCTCCCAGTCCTGCCGCCATGGTCCCGCCGCCACATGAGCCCCAAATAACACTCAGAGACTCCATATTTGATACAATCTTGTTGGCCAATTACCATTACTGTTTATGGGCTACCTCTGCCTTAATTATTAACCCATTTCTACTTATCTAATTATTTCCACGTGGCTCATCTTATCCGGGAGCCGCAGCTGGCATCTTCCTTCCTCCCTGATCTACATCTTGACTCCTCCCAACTCCTTCCTCTTTTCTCCTCCTGGTCTCCTAGCCCCACCTATCTTGTTTCCTATTGGCCACAGGCTTTATTAATTAACCAGTATGAGAAACATATTTACAGAATAACATCTTCCATCAATTTCCCCCTGGGCAATACACAGAAAATGTCTCAAAAATATGCATAGTTGGTTTTACCCAACTATGAGATCTATAAACTACAGGCAGTAATGACCAGCATGACAAGATATGCCCATGAGTTCAGTAGCATATTGGCACTAATTTTATAGGGTAATGTCTACTTTCTGATTGAATTTAAAGCAAATGACATGGCTGTGGAATAATCATTTTGTACACTGTGAATATTTGTCACTAAGATTGGTTTAATAAAAAGTTGATTATCCAGTAGACAGGCAGGAAGTATAGGCAGGACAACCAAACTAAGAATGCTGAGATGAAGGCCAGAGTCACATGAGGCGCTGACAGGACAAATCAGACACACAAAATAGGATACAGGTAAAATTTATGTGATAGAATGGAAATTAATAGGAATTAGTTAATTTAAATTGTAAGGCCTAGTTAATAATTAGCCTGAGCTATGGGATGAGCATTTATAATAATTGATATTAAGCCTTTATGTGGTTACTTAGGAACTGGTAGGTGGGACAAAAACTTCCGACAACATGCCACAGAAGAAACTTCATTCCTGGAACTGATAATCAGTCCAACTTAAGACTGGTCCTGGGTGGAGGAGGGGTGGATTTATTGCTATTTTCAAATGGGCATAATATCAGACTTCCATATGTTTTTATATCTCTCTACCCATAGAATAAATGGCTCTCAGGCTTCAGCAGAGCTGTTTTCTTTATGCAGATGGTAGTTAATGGAGAAAAAAAACCCAACTTATTAAAGCTCAGGGCTTAAGAGAATGAGGGTTTGTAAGACACAAAAAGGCATCCCAAAGACTTGGGCATCATCTCTGAAGAGAGGGGAGGAAGAACCCAAGGTCAGGAAGACCAGAGCAAATTAACGTTTTCTGAATATAACAGTACTGTTGCTCTCAAGAACACACACAGCTGTGGTTGCCTACACCAGATCAAACCAGTTATTATCTTAGCATAATGATGAAATGGGTTCATAAGCTCCCATACCTAACTGATGAAGCATGCCCAGTTGAAGGCTTCTGGGGCAAAAAGAGTTGATTTTCTTTAACTGGAAGGTCAAGCCAGTTCCAGAGAATGTCCTTAAATCCAGAAGCATGTGGACAGCACAAATAGGTCTTGACATGATAGTAAATTAAAAAAAAATAAAAGACACAAAGTTGAATGGTATATAGGGAGTTAGGGCTAGATCTAGGAGCTGCGGTAATTATTAGCAGAAGAGCACTTCAAATGAAGTTCTCAAAGAATTAAAAAGCATATTTTAAATGACATATTACTCATTTTTAGGAGCTATACTGATGTGTCTTTAAAATGTAAACAATATGTACCGATGACATTAGGGTAATAGAAATATCAAATATTTCTGAGTTACATACATTATAATGTATGCATTGCAATGTTTTAATATTAATGTTTGGCATTGTCACCTACAACATTAATTCTCAATTACTATTGTATTTGTATTGGCTTATCATAACAATGTGTGTAACAGAGACTAAGTTTTTCGCCTTGTGTACATTCATGACTCAAACTATAGATTGCTTCTCTAGTTTCTTTTCATACATGTTAATTTTAAGATAAGTTTAAAATCTATGCTTTTCTGAAGAGTTATCACCCAAGAAATTTTAGTTTTTAAATAGAAACAATGCTCATTTTTAAAAACTGAACATAATGTTGTCATTTTAGTCTATGCTTTGTAGACATTAATCTGGTTTTTTCTCCAATTTTAATATGTCTCTTGTGTGATTTGTATGCACACCACAATAATAGAGTACTTATCTCAAGCTCAAAAAACAAAACCAAGCAACAAAAAAGCTAACAAACACAGTGTCCTGACAGACATAATCATATAGCCAGAACTAATTGAACCCAACTGGTGATAAATTGAAAAAAGGGCAGGGAGAAAGCCTGTGATTGAAGATGTTGAACTTACTGCTAGTGAAGAGTCACCAATGGGTTTTCCCATTTTTTAATCCAGCCAGATAATGTAATGACTTGACAGGTGAACCGTATGGTGTAATATTAGCATAACTGCTAGGAGAATGATTGCACTGATTTGAATGATATTGTCATACATAGACTCTCATAAATTGAACATTTACTCACCAGTTGGTGGCACTGTTTTAGGAGGCTGAGGTAGTGTGGCTTACCGGAGAAAGTACATCACTGGTGGAAAGCTTAAGAGGTGGGAGGTTCTTGAGTCACTTACACTTCTGTCCATTGTTCGTTATTGAAGGTGTCATTTGTCCTACCCCAACTGCCATGCCTCCCTACCATCTAATACAGTAATTAACCACTTTTCTGAGAGAGAGAATGCATGCCTGGTTCTGTAAACCTGGTCAAGAATACAGTACATGAAAGTTCATAAAGATTAACGGGACACAGTATAGCTATTGTGATCAAAATTACGTGTCAACCACCCTTTTCAATTTTCATCTTTATATTAAAGTATTTTGCTTCTTACTTCAGTAGACGCATGGCAGTGCAGAAATTCCAAACTGGAACAACTGAACGGAATGATACTGGAAGACTCTATACCAGGTGGAACCACTGAACTGTCCCTTGCAAACCTCAGAGGACATTGTGAAAGAGCTGAAAACCCAGAGAAGCAAAACCAAGCAGTTGGGTGTAGTGCACTGAAAACCAGCCCCTGGACAAGAGATGGCTGTTGAACTGCTGACATGGTCATCTATCTGCACAATGCTTCACAACATAGGGCCCATCAATGTGTTACATGGCTGTAGGGAGCCATAAGGGTGCTAGTTGGAGGTGGTGTCACATTTTTTTTTTTTGAAACAGGTGTAAAATCTGATGAGGTTACAATTGCTTGCAGTGCTCAGCCAAGCAAGTCTCATTAAAGTGAGTTCCACACAAAACAACTTGTGAGGAGGATGAGCAGAAACCTTCTTTCATCAATCAGTTCCCCCATAGAAACTTTAAACAATATTTTTATTTTCTTTTATGAGCATTCTGCCTGTAGGCATGTGCACCACATTTTGCAGGGCCAAGAGATGGATGAAGAGTAGTGTCAGACCTCCTGGGTCCGGAGTGATGAATCGTTCTGATTGCTATCCACCATTTGGGACTGACACTTGAATCTCAATATTCCTCTTAATGCTGAGGCATCTCTCCAGCCCTGCATAGAAACATTTAATTGAGTCAAAGCAATCTAGCATTACAGGGGCATTAATCTACTCTCTGCTAGGCTCCATTCTGTGAATCTATGGAATTCACTCCCACCTTTCAGACCACAGGTGGAATATTCTTTTAGGAGATTTAATCCATTTGTTCTTTGTAAGTTCACAGGAAGAGACATTATTAGGTGTGGCCTTTCTGGAATAGGTTTGCCCTTATTGGAGTGAACAGAACTCTTATTTACCTCTCCAGCACTGTGATTGCCTGTGTACTCCTTGCCATGAAGATAACAGGTAAATCTTTGACACTGCAAGTCAGCCTGGATGAAATGTTTTCCTTTGTAAGTGTTGCTGTGGTGATAGCATCTCTTTACAGCAATAAATTCCTAATTAAGACACTAGTCTTCTAATTGGGTAGCATGGTCTGAGCAGCCTGATGATGAAAACATCTGCAGGAGGAGTCCTTACATGGCTGCCTTTCCCTGTGGTGCGGATAATGTGCATCCTTGCTGTGTCAGCATTCACATGTTACCAAAATGGGAGTGCAGTCATGTAACCATGCCCGAATCCTCTTTCCAGAATAAGTCTGAATAGAGTCTATGGTGGAAATCCCAAGAAGGCTTTCTTCTATGTGCTATAGAGTGGCATACCTGGATGATGAGTGGGGAACAGGGAGGAGATGCCCTAAAACAAGGTAAATGTTCAGAACAAATTTTATGTTCTGTGACAGTAACATGTAATGGATGAGGGTGTCAAAAAGCTGCTACAAAACTATGTACCCAACGCTATGCATAGAAAAATGTTTAAGGCTGAGATGGCTACTCATTGGGCATTTGCTTCTGTAAGAAAGGATTCGAGAACAGGGCAGTGGTGGTTCACACCTTTAATCCCAGCACTCAGAAGACAGAGGCAGGCAGATCTCTGTGAGTACAAGACCAGCCTGGTGTACAGAGTGAGTTCCAGGACAGGCTCCAAAGCTACACAGAAAGACCCTGTTTCAAAAACAGAAATGGGGAGGGGGAAGGATGAGGCAAAAAGTTCTATCCTGCTGGGTTGAGTTGTTTGTGTTTGTTTTTTCCATCTGGCAAGAGACAAAGGCAATAAGATATGTTAAATGTATTTAAATGTGCTTAAAGAGCCTTTCCTAGCATCCAAAGCTGTGGAATCTATGGGAAGAGTAGATTGTTGAGGAAAAAAAAAAAAGTCAAAGATCTAAAGATGGAAGTGATGCTTAATACTCATGTCAGCAGACCAGGCCAGACTAAATTCATCACAGAATTGTGGAGGTCAATTTAGCAGCACCATAAAGACTGCTATGGAGCTTGTTGGCTATGGTGGGACCTATGGGTAGGATTTGATTTTTGAAAGAGGGGCTTTTATAGAATCAACTGACATCTCTGAAAATGAGTTAAAGCCAAAGAAACCTCTCAATGCGGCAGATTTACATCATGCCAGTGTCTTTAGGGAAAAAATAACAACAAGACAAATGAACAAGCAAAAAACTAATAAACGACCAAACTGGGTGCTGATAAGTCCTTGGAAGTATTAAGGTCAGAGAAACAAAGAGAAAACAAAACAAAAAACCAAAAACTCAACAACAAAGAGATGCTAATGATTTCTATTAACAATTTCTACTGTACTTCTGCAAAACAGTGAGGGGGGTTCTATAGCTCCTTCCCTAACAGAGTGGCAAGGAGTACCTGCAGGTGGAAACCATGCCCAGTGACTGAAAAAAACAATGTACGTTAATGTTAAAAAAACATTTGGACTTTAGTTGATGCTGACAGCAGTTGTGCTTTGATTACATGTAGGGCCCTGAATTAGTAATCTGATAAGCATCACTTCATACACTCCTGTATAAAAGAAGACATGCTAAATTGATTAAGCTTGACAAATGGTACTCAGCTCTCTCCTGAGTAGATTGTATACATTTCTCTCCTGTGTGCAGATAGTTCATTCAGCTGAAGAGACAGGAGCAGGCAGAGGCAAGGAGGCAAGAACTGGCAGAGTCAAAAAATTAGGTGATGATTTCCCTGTACACTAGAGGGTAGACCCACTGAATTCATCGGGATTGAAAAAAAAGAAAACAAAAAACAAAACCTTGAAGAGCCCTTGTAAAAGTATGCAGCTTGAGATGTGAAACAGCCAGAAAAAAAAATATGACAAGGATAAGATCTTTCCGTACTGTACTGAAGTTTGCTGTCATTTTAGTTTAGAATCTTCTGAGCTGTAAGCATCTCTGGTCACTTGACACTAGCCCAGAAAAGAAGACTTGCAGAGAGCTTCACCACAACCATTTTTATAACCATACCATTTGTTATGGGATGGTGGTTCCCAACTTTCCATTGTTGCCCAGGCAACCTTCTCTAAAAAGTTGTTACATACAGAAAACATAATACTAACCTTTACGTGTTTTTTCAGATTTAGACACCCATTGAGAGACATATAACTGCATTGGATAAAAGCAAGTGTTCCCAGAATGGCAAGTTTGTGTAAAATCTCACTGCTGTGCGTAACTCCCAGGGAGATGTTGGCCAGGGAGGCTCTGGGGGCCCCTAAAATAGAGGCAACTCTCATTGATGCTGGTTGCATTACAGAACTGGATAGCTGAAGACATCAAATGCTTTGGTTCCAGGACTGAATGGGAAGTGCCCTCTATCTGTGGTCTAGCTCATGTAGTGTCAGTGGGTGCTACTAAGACTACCAGGGAGAATAATAGCCCAAAGTCCTACTTAGGTATGGATTCTGTATGCCTCATAATGAAAGGGCCGGACAAGCTGTGTCAGCTAGAGCAATAGTGCTCAAGTGGTGATATAGAATCAGCTGTCTGATTAGACTAGAAACCTTATACACAGGAAGAAATTCATATATGGTACTGTGAACTCTGACAAAACCTTTGGCCAGGAGATTCAAAGGCACACCAAATGTAATTGCTTTAATTTACACAATATGCTGACAAAGCTGTTTACCAATATTGTATTTGTAACAAGAGGTCGTTATAGCTATTAGTGTTCTTTGGGATATCGCTCTGTTTCTTTTCCTCACTTGACTTAAAAAAAAAAAATCAAACATGCTCTGGAAACAGAAGTTAAATAAATAAAAGGAAGACATGAGTTAGAAGATCATAGCCAAACTTTTGGGTCACAGCCTCTGTGTTGGCTAATCTTGGTTATCACTTTACTACATCTGGAGTCAAATAAAACCCAAACAGCCGAACACACCATTGAGGGACATTTCCTAATTGGATCATGTGAGGTGGGAAGACCCACCCTAAATCTGGGCTGGGCCACAACTTTTGCTGGCTTGCTCTATAAACAAGCATGGGATAAGGAAACTACTTTTTTTTTTTAATGTTTGCCCCCACTCTCACTAACAGGTTCATCTATGCTGCTGCTGCGGCAATCCTTCCTTGGTATTAGAATATACTACATGTCCTATTCTGTTTTATTCATTTTGCTATTATTATCATCATCATTATTTTATATGCCTTTATTCTAATGAAAGAGGAAAGAAAAGTGTTGATTTCAGTGGGCAAAAAGTGGTGAGGATCGTAGAGGAGCTAGAGGAAACACTGTGGTCAGAACATACTGTATGAAAAAAAAAAACTTTTTCCTATTTAAAAGAGGAAAAAACTACTTTTCCAGGATTCCAGTATATACTGAAGACCAACTAAGACATCCAGCCTCATGGGCTAAAGAATTACAGGATCTTGGATTTTTCATCAGGAGACGGCCATTTTGGAGCTAGCCCCTCCCCTCCACACACACACACACACACATATTCATCCTATCGGTTTGTTCCATTAAACCAGTGGTTTTCAACATGTGGGTCGGGACCCCTTTAAAACCACTAGAAAACAAATTTTACATTTTGATTCATAACAGTAGGAAAATTAGTTATGAGGTAGCAACAAAAATAATGTTATGGTTGGAGATAACTGAATGGGGAATTGTATTAAAGGGCTACACATTAGGAAGGTTGAGAACCACTGCTCTAGAGAATCCTGACTAATTCACCCTCCAAGGCGCAGAGAGCATAGCCAACTGGGCAGGCAGGAAGAACTTACAAGCTGGAGGAAGGCATAGGGGGTTGCTTAGTTATTTACGATTCAATCTGAAATTGGCATCAATGCTCTCCAGCTAATTGGTGTCTATGAGAAGTTAGGGGCCAGTCACTAACTATTTAACTTCTGTCTCTGTCATAGGGTCAGGCTTGATGCAACAGTAGTTGACAAAGATGATCAAATAATCATTTGCAAACAAGACAGCATGTATTTACATTTCAACAAACTGTGAAATACCTACTGTGTTCCCATTTCAACAAATTCCAACAATGGAAAAATAAAATGTTTCCAAACAGCATTTTCATATTTGCTCAAATATAAGAATCTACTTCCACTGAAATCCATGACAAATTCATGTATTCATTTGGTTTTGTTCTTTCTAACACAGTGGTCTTTAGAATGTCTGTAACTCTTTATGCCTTGGTCTTTCTAATATCACTCTTCTATTACATTTTGAAGCAAGACTAAATACTTCCCCAATGGTGATCATTTTCCTTTATATTCTTGGGGCCTTCAAAGCTATTATTCATGAGCATGAATGTGATGTTACACTCATTTGTCTCTGTCAAAGTTTCTTACATTCTTGATATTTGCAGAGTTTTGCTCCAGAATGAATATTTTGAAGGTGAAATAAAATGAACTTTTATTAAGGCATTTTCTTGGGTTTCTTTCAGGATAAGTCTTCTAATTTGTGTACAATTTTAGCAACAGAAAAAAATTGACAAATTGAATGCATTTTGAGAATTCTGTAGTGTGTAGAATTTCCAATGAACTGCAAGACAGTGGGATAACACACAGGTATACATGTTATATGATTTCTTTTCAGTATGGGTTTTCTGATATACAACAAGACTGGTACAAAAACTAAAAGTCTGGTTCCATTCTTTAGGTTCCTACATTTTTATCCTCATTGTATCTACTTTTGATATTGTACTACAAAAATGTTTTTCTTGAAGGTTTTTCTCACATTTTTACACCTGCAAGAATTTTCTTCAGTATAAATTCTTGTGATATTTTCTAAGATTTCAACCTTCATTAAAGGTTTTCAAAAGTTTCTTATGTCCGTGTTTCTCTCTATTATAGATCCTGTTGTGGCTCGCAAAGATAAAGATCGGGATAAAGAATATGCCACCTTACTTACAGTGGTATTTTTATCTCCAATGTGAATCTTCTGATGTTTTCTCAGAGTTGAGAACCGGGTAAAATATTTGTCACATTCCTGACATTTGAAAGGCTTCTCTCCGGTATGAGTTCTCTGATGCCTTCTAAGATTTGAATGTTGAGTAAAGGATTTGTCACAGTCTTTGCATTTATAAGGTTTCTCCCCAGAATGAATTTTCTGATGTGTTTTCAGAATTGAGTTCGTAGTAAAGGATTTGTCACATTCTTCACATTTATAAGGCTTCTCTCCAGTATGGGTTCTGTAATGCCTATTAAGATGTGACAACTCAAGGAAAGGCTTACCACATTCTTTGCACATGTATAATTTCTCTACAGAATGTATTTTCTGATGCTTTCTAAAAGATGAACAGTGAATAAACGATCTGTCACATTTGTTGCATTTGTAAGGCTTCTCACCAATATGGGTTTTGTAATGGCTTTTAAGGTATAGCAACTGATAAAACACCTTGCCACATTCTTGACAACTATAAATTTCCTCAGCAGTATGGATTTTCTTATGTCTCCTGAAAGTGGAACAATGGGCAAAAGATTTGTCACATTCCTGACATTTGTAAGGCTTCTCTCCAGTATGGACAATGTAATGGCTTTTAAGAGCTGACAACTGAAGGAAAGACTTACCACATTCTTTGCATCTGCAAGGTTTCTCTCCAGTATGAATTTTTTTATGTGTTCTAAGGTTTGAGCAATGGGTAAAAGATTTGTTGCAAACATCACATTTATACAGTTTTTTTTTCAATATGAATTCTTGGATGTCCAGTGAGACTTGAGCAGGAACCAAAGCATTTTTCACACTTCCTAAATTTGTGTGGTTTCTCTCCAATACAGATTGCTTGTTGCATAAGTTTGTAGGTAGAGGCAAATGATGAGTTTTTATATTTGCAAGGGTCTTCTCTATCGTGGATGCTTTCATATCTATTTAGGTTTGATGATTCAATTGATGAAGCATCCCCGTGACTATAGTCACAGCTTATTAAGTTATTAGAGTTTTCTGTAGTATTACTTGTTTTATAAGCTGTGGATCTGCTGGATTGATGAAGCATTTTGCCAAGCTCATTACATTTGGAATACTTCTCTTCACTATCCACATGCTGATGGACAATAGCACACATGAAATAGTTCTCTGAAAAATGAGATATTAGGATTAATAGGGTTTGATATAAGATTAAACACATTCAATGTATTATTGGTTTATTAAATTTTCTCTTTTAAGAAAACCGGTAATTATAAATAAAGCCCTCAGTAGTGGATATTTTTTGCCCATTATAATTGTTATGGATTCTCACAAAAATGTACAGATTAATAATCTCCAAGGGTCAATTTTTTTATAGCCAATTCATTCTCATCTAAATTGTGTAACTTGGTACATGTAACTGAGTTACATTTGGGATGGAACTCTCTGACTATATTTAGAATACATTTTTTATTTAATTTTTTTTAGAAATGACTAAAGAAATAGTTTAATCCAATACAACATTCATAATATTTGCCTCACTAAGTAAATGCAGCAAAAATTACTCTTTGAAATACTTATTTTCTTTTAAAGTTAAATCCTTACTTAACACCTTCATAAGGAGTTTTTATCAAAGTCATGTCAGAGTCTTGAAAAGTAATAAGCGCAAAGTAAATACTTCTGCTAGATATATGCTGTAGATCATTAGAGAAAGAGATGTCATTGTCAATAATTGCTTATTTCAAACTCTATGTTGACTCAGGTCCACACACTGATGTTTTCTCTATTTCCTAAAACAAAAATTCCCCAGGCCACTACATTCACTGGTTCCTTAGATAAATTTCTGGAAGGGCAATTCCATTGAGAAAACAAATGAAGGATGCTACATGGTGTCATACTGACAAGAATGGCAATTACAGAATAATTCTACTTCATGGAGTTATGACAGATTATAAAACATGCAATCATTTCAAGATGATAGTTCTTCTATACTAGTATTAAGTCAACATAAATCAGACATAATAAGGCATAGAGTCTTTTTGATGCATCTTGGTGACAACAAACTCAATCAACTTGTCAAGAATTATGAGTGGACGGAATGTGGTAAAGCTATTTTCAGATATTATTTCCTGTTTCATTTGAACCCATTTTGGACCTGCTCATCCATTCAACCACACCTGGTATTCTGGCTATCTGGTGATTTCCCCCTTTCTCTTCACATTTTAGGATACTTTGCTTGGCTCCAAAGACAAGTTCCATGCTTTGTAAGGTGGCATATAACCCTTGCTAGATTCTTGATAAAGTTATCTGGACATCTAAGCTAACACAATATTGAGTTCAACAGATGACCAGAGGATAAAATAAAGGACCTTGAGACAAACTGACAATTGTTATTTCCTATCAGTACCTTGACGGTACTTAGGGAAGTGTTTTCAGCTTGTGTATTTTAAAACTATATCAGATGAATGATGAAAATAGAACTTTAAGATATGGGTGGACATACCATATGTTACTGAGTTTCTGAATGTATCAAAGAACAAAAGTGAAGGATGTGTAATACTTCCAAAAGGAAAGACAAAACAAATACATAATACCATGAAAAACTTCATTTCTACTGCCAAAATTTTGATAATTTCCTTTAGTTTCTGAGCCAGCTTCACACAGAGACTACACATCTAAAAAGCTGATCTATACAAAGGATGCATGCCAGGAGCTCAGGAAGCTCTGTGTGTGAAGTCCTAAGTGAAAGTCTATTGTTACAGACCTGGCCATGTCTCAGACCCACGGGAAAATGACAAAGACTTCCTCCTTAGGGTGAGGCTCAGAAAGATAGCAAAGTCTTCCTCTGGAGTCTAGATAGAAAGGGTGATACACTGACAGTGTGTGCAGAAAATGTCCACCTTTGCTCTCTTCTCCTGGATGGTTAAACTGCTCCACTATAGTGACTGCTCCTATGAAGTTTAGCTAAACCTGTCCCCTTGTTTCAACTGTACACTATAAGCCTGCCTCCTTGTTCATCAATATGCAGTAACAATACCTCCTTGTTCAACTCTATATAATAAACAGACTGAGCTTCCAGGGTGCTGTGGTTTCTCCATCTAAGAGCTAAGCCCACCAGAGATGCATCAAAAAGACTCTATGCCTTATTATGTCTGATTTATGTTGACTTAATACTAGTATAGAAGAACTATCATCTTGAAATGATTGCATGTCTTATAATCTGTCATAACTACAAGAACTGTCAATCACATTGATACAACCAGAAAAACTGATCCAAGCTTTGCTGTGTGTTCAGGTGTTTATTTTTCTTCATTCTTTCTCTGCCCCTACTCAAGTCAACTCCCCAGAGCCATGCAAGAATGTGACAAGATTGAGCTAGAAATTCTGCAAGAAAAATATTCTCACCCACAGAGATCAGATTGCTGTAATTCTCCAACATCACATCAATGTACAAAGCCCTCTGAACAGAGTCCAGGCATTCCCACTCCTCCTGGGAGAAGTCCACAGCCACATGCCTGAACGTCAACAGACCCTGAAATAAAAAACCAGTTTTATCGTCTACTACTACATAAAGAGCTTTCCTATATACAAGGAGACAAAGTTATTAAACCCTTTAGATATAAACACTTTAGACATAGAAATTAAACACTTTAGATAATATTATCAGAATCATATAATTAAAGGCTGGCAAGGTTTCAATGCATAGCATTTCTAACAGAAAAGTAGATATGACTACTAACCTGAGATGTGTTTACCAAAGGACCATCCATTGCTCTCTCCTCTCAGCCTTTTGTGTTAGGAACAATGACAGGATCTCTTCTGCTCCTTCCATGTCAAAATGGTACACATAAAAAGCTAAAAATCAATACTGATATCTCTTAAGGAACAATGACAACATAAAAGGATCAAACACCCAGAATAATACCAGATGTTGTGTCAACAATCCAAAATCCAGGGGAGCATGGAATATATATTTAAAAACCAGAAAGAAAAGAACTGTCAATCACATTGATACAGCCAGAAAAACTGCCTTTCAAAATTGTTGGAGGAGTGCATTTCAAGACAACCACAAATTAACACAATTCAGTTCAGCCAAGCAGCACTACAGATAATAAGTAGAGGCAAACCATAAACGGAATCATTAGAGAGAAAATATCCATGAGAAGACAAGGAAATGATACTTTTCATTTGAGTAATATACAAATGCAGGAGAGACAGGAAATAATCAACCACCTTCCAACACAGCAGAGGATTAATTGATTCCAAGAAGGAAGACAATAATGTGCTATCAATAACCCAACCAACAAGAACAGCAATGAAATCAGTGCGAAGAAAAATCCCATGGAATAAAATTCCCAATAGAAACAGAGGTTTCGTCTCAGAAAGCTCAGCAAGCGTTCATGGTAAAACTCCTAAAGGAATTAACAGAATAGAACTCACACAATAAAGGATGCCTACGCCAAACCTAAGACAACAGTGCAAGGCAAAAAAAAAAAAAAAAAAAAAAAAAAAAAAAAATCTACATCTTCCTTCTAAAATTGTAATTACAAAGACTTGTTTACTTTATGACTGCATGTTTGCATGTTCACCACTTGTGTACCTGGTGCCTCTGGAGTTCAGAAGAGGGTTCTGGATCCCCGGCTTGTGTGGGACCATGTAGGTACTGGAGCTAAGCCCTGGTCCTCTGAAAGCAACAAAGTGCTAACTGCTGAGCCATCTCTCCAGGCTTTACCTATAAAATATTAACAAGAGAAATATACAAACTCTCTTCAGTCTTGTTTGATATTAAGAGTTAGCCTGAGAAAACTGAAGAAGACAAAGAAAAAAAAAGCAATGGAAATAGGAAAGGAATACATCAAACTACTCTTTTCCAATGATGTTGTGATTGTATAAACACAAGTCCCACAGGCACCATGAGAAACTCTTAGATGTGATAAGTGCTTTAAGTAATACTTAAGAATAGAAGAATTAATATATAAAAATTACTAGTTTTCCCATATGCCTATAATGAGCACATAGAGAAATAAACTAGGAATTTTTAAAAAAAATCAACTTTTAAAAGGCACAGAAATAAGCCTAACTGTGGAGATAAGTAACCAGTAAGATGAATTTTAGAATATTTTCATTTTATTATTTGTCTTATTATTTTTTATTTTACACATTGATCCAAATTGGTTTTTTAAATGTATTCTTCCCTCCCTCAACTCCTCTCAGATCTTCTTTCTTCTCCCTTCCCACCCAACTTCATGCGTTCTCCCTCTCCCTCTCTTTCTCTCTCTCTCATCCAAAAGCAAAAACCAGGAAAAACAATTTACTTATTTAAAATAAAAAATCCACAAAGAGAGTCAAAACATCCCAAAACGAACCCACAGAAACAAACACACCAAAAAACCTAACACAAAAGGTACACATGCCACACACACACACACACACACACACACACACACACACACACACAGTCTGTTTTATGTTGGGCAAATACTCCTGGGCATGGGGACTGCCCTGGAGTATGGTTGATACTCAGTGACACTCCATTGGAGAAAACTGACTTTTCCCTTCTTAGCAGATAGCAATTACAGAGTTCTTGGCCAAGGATGTAAATGTGTGCTCACTTCCATTTCTCAGGGCTGAGATTTTGTCTGCTTTGAACTTGTGCAGATCTTAGAAACACCATCACTTGTGCAAAAAAAAAAAACAAAAAAATTAAGGCACTAAATAGAAAAAAGAAAAAGATAATAAAAAAGAAAATGTGTTTTCTTTCAAGCACATTGACTATAATAAATGATAAAGGCACATGGCCATTTATTTTATTACTTTTTATGTATATAAGTATTCAAGCTGCATATATGGACGCCTGGTGCCTGCAGAAGCCAGAGATAGATATTGGGTCACCTGGAACTATTGTTACAGATGGTTTTGAGCAACCATCTGGGTGTTAGGAAACAGATCCAGGTCCTCTGCAAGAATAGCCAATACTTCTAACTGCTGAGCCATCTCTCCAGCCCATCCTCACTTCCCCTTTGCTTTAGAGACAAATTACTGCTAAGTAGTCCTGGCTGACCTGGAAGTACAATGTAGACCAGTCTGGCCTTAGACCCACAGAGAACTGCCTACTTCTTCCTCCTGAGTACTGGGATTTAACATCAACTTTGTACACATGACAAATGTATGACATTTGCCTAATTTCATACAGTTTATTTAACAATATATTCTATGTCCACTGGGTATCACAAAATACATATTCGAAATGCCTGAATACTACTACTAATTTACTGTTTACATAAATATGGAGCCATGTACATATTACATAAATATATATTACATGTATGTTATAGTTTTATATTAATGTTTTGATTTTTAATGGATATTTCAATGATTTCCTTTAAAAAATATTTCTATTTATTTATTTATTATTTCTGTGTGTGTGTGTGTGTGTGTGTGTGTGTGTGTGTGTGTGTGTGTGTGTGTGTTTTCTATGCATGTGCACCAATGTTGTATCTGGTACACACAGAGTTCAGAAGAGGTCATCACAGGTCAGAAGAGGGCATTACAGATTACCTGAAACTGGAGTTACTTATGATGTGAGCTGCCACATGGGCACTAGCATTCAAATATGGGTCCTCTGGAAAAACAGCCAGTGCCTCTAACCCCTGAGTCATTTCTCCAATCCCTCTTTTTAGATTTAAATGCACTGAGAAACCAAACGTACCCACTAATATTCTAATTTCATGTGATCTAATGCCCTCTCCTAGCTTCCAGAGGCATCAGGCTTGCATATAGTACATAGCCATACATGAAGCCAAGTCACCTAATCACATAAAATAATTTCAAATTAAAAATAAGCACATATAAAGAATATGGAACAGTTTGTTGAGTGGGACTTAGGCCAAAATGAATACACAGACCTTAATCAACTTATTTTCTGATGCTAAGTCCTGTTTAGCAATCATAAGCTATGGACAGTGGGAACATGTCCTTCTCAGATCATGACTGACTGATCATTGTGGAGGTTTTGGAGATTGGAGTGCTATGGGTCCATCTTAGAATTAAAAAACTGTGATGTTAATACAACTCACCTTTCCTCTGTTTGTGTTGGCATAGATTTTGTTTTGTTCCTCACCTGAGGCTCCTTCCTTTCTGATAACTCTAGTTTGTGTTAAGCTGACACACAAAACCAGTGAGTACATAAGCTTACAGCAGATCTTCACCTCTCCCACAGCTCTTCGAAATCCAGTCATTCAGTCTCATCCCCAGCTCTGTAGCAGACCTTCCCTGATAGCCTCTCCTCACTACCTGCCCCCATTTCCAGGAGACTAAGCAGATCCTAATGGAATACCATGTTTTCCTTCTTCCTATTCTCCCACCCAGCCCTACCCCCTATCCCCGAAGCCCATCCCTATTCCCAAGTTCTGAGGAAAGCATTTTACCTTGAACTCCCAGTGACCATATAGGTAGAAGAACCATATATGTAGAATTTCCTAGCAGGTGACACAGCCACCACACTCTCCTAACAACCAGAGAGGGCCACAGAAACCAAGGAACAAAACACCCAGCAAACAAAGACAAGAAAAGTTACCTGTACCTAGCATTACAATAGTCCCAATCACAGATGCCTAATGTATGCATAAAAACAGAATGAATAATAGCCAGGACAATATGTCTGCACTGGAGCCCAGTAACCCTATCACAGCCAGCCCAGCAACATAACTGAGGCACAAGAAAAAAATATCTTAAAATAACCTTTATACTACAAGAGGTCCTTAAAGAGTAAATGAATAAATTCCTTTTTTAAAAAAATCTATGAAAACACAAAGAGTGGAGGGAAATGAATAAAACAGTTCAAGACCTGAAAGTGGAAATAGAATCATAAAGAAAACCCAAAGTGGGTGAAATCAGGGCATATAAAATCTAAAACTTGATTAAGAACCTCAGAAGCAAGACTCATTAAAGGAATACAAAAGATAGAAGAAAGATTCTCCCGCCGAACTGATAGCTGGGAAACCAGCATTGGACTGACACAGACCCCCTGAACATGGGTCTCAGTTAGAAGGCCTGGGAAGTCTAAGGGACCTCTGACAGTGGAACCAGGATATATCCCTGGTGCACAAAAGGACTTTGGGAGCACATTCCCCATGGAGGGATACTCCTTTAGCCTAGAAGCAAGGGGGAGGGCCTAGTCCCTACTCCAAATGACTTGTCAGATTTTGTTGATCCCTCCTGGAAGGCATCATCCTCCTTGTGGAATGTTGGGGGGGGGGGGGTATAGGATGGGAGGTGGAGGGGGGGAAGCGGGGAGGACCTGGGACGGAGGGAGGGAGAGAGAAGGAACTGGGATCAATATGTAAAATAAAAACAAACAATTAAAAAAAAAAGAAAAGAGAGAAAGAAAGAAAGAAAGAAAGAAAGAAAGAAAGAAAGAAAGGAAGGAAGGAAGGAAGGAAGGAAGGAAGGAAGGAAGAAAGAAAGAAAGAAAGAAAGAAAGAAAGAAAGAAAGAAAGAAAGAAGGAGTTTCTCAGGCACTAAAGACAAGACAAAAGAAATTGATACCTTGTTCAAAATACCCAGGAAATCTGGGACACTGTGAAAAGACCAAATCTATAAATAATAGGAATAGGAAGAGGAAAATAATCCAGGTTAAAGTTTCAGAAAATACTTTCAACACTAGCAAGGAAGAAAATTTCCCTAACCTAAAGAAGGAGCATAAAGACTCAACAAAGAATATTACAGACCGATTTCCATAATGAATATAGATTCAAACATTCTCAATAAAATAGTTGCAAACCAAATCCAAGAACACATCAAAATGATCATCCAACATAACCAACTAGACTTCTTCCCAGAGAAGCAGGAATGGTTCAACATATGTAAATCAATACATGTAACCCATTGTATAAACTAACTGAAAGAGAAATACCACATGATCATCTAGATACAGAAAAGGCCTTTGACAAAAATCCAACACCCCTTCATGATAAACAACTCAAAGGGATCAGGTATATAAAGAACATACCTCAATATAATAAAGACAGTTTACAGCAAGCCCAAAGAAAACACGAGGTTAAATTGAGAAAAACTCAAAGCAGTTCCATTAAAATCAGGAAAAAGTCAAGGTTAACTACCTGCTCTCTAAATGGCTATTCAATACAGTACTTGAAGTCTTAGCTAGAGCAATAAAACAACTAAAAGAGATCAAAGGGATATACAATGGAAAGGAGGAAGTCAAAGTTCCTTTATTTGCTGATGACAGTATATACAAGTGACTCTAAAATTCCACAAGGAGAAACCTACAGTTGATAAACACTTCCAGCAAAGCAGTTGGATGCAAAAATAATTCACAAAAATGAGTAGCCCACCTGTATAAAAAAGACAAATGGACTGAGAAGGAAATTAGGAAGAAACACCTTCCACAAATAATATAAAATGTCTTGGTATAACTAAACCAAGAAAGTGGAAGACTTATATGATAAAAAATATTAAGACATTAAACAAGAAATTGAAGAAGATCAGAAGATGGAAAGATCTTCCATGCTCATGGATCAGTAGAATTAATATAGTAAAAACTGCTATCCTACCCAAAAAAATCTACAGATTCAATCCCCATTAAATTACAACACAATTCTCCACAGATTTTGAAAGGACAGTTTTCACCTTCATATGGAAACACACATACACACACACACACACACACACACACACACACACACACACACACACAGAGGACACCAAAAACAAAACCAACAAAAACAGGATAGCTGTAACAATCCTGAACAATTAAAGTACTGAGGAAATATCAGCACCCTAGATTTCAAATTGTGCTACTGAGTGACAGTAATAAAAACCACATGGTAGTGGCACAAAAACAGCCATGTTGATCAGTGGATTTACCTTGCAGACCTACACATAAATCCGCAAAACTATGGACACCTAATTTTTCATAAAGGCAGAAGCACACACTGGGCATCTTCATAAAATGGTGCTGGTCAAACTGGATGTCTGCATGTAGGAGAATGCAAAAAAGATCTCTATCTACCACCACACTGCACAAAACTGAAGTCCAAATTGAGCATACACCTTTGCATAAAACCAGATACACTGAACATGAGAGAAAAGAAGGTGGGGAATAGCCTTGAACTCATTTGCATAATAGAAGTTTCTGAACAGAACACTGACAGCAAAGGCACTAAGATAAATTCAAAGTTTCTGCATGACAAAGGACACCATCATTAGGACAGAGCAGCAGCCTAGAGAATGGGACAATATTTTTACATTGGATAGAAGGCTAATATCTAAGCTATATAAAGAACTGAAGAAAACTAGATATCAAGAAACAACCCAATTAAAAAAAAATAGGGTAATACCTAAACAGAGAATTCTCAAAGAGAGAAACTAAAATGTGTGAGAAACACTTTTAAAATTGTTCAACCTTCTTAGCCATCAGGGAAATGCAAATCAAATTACTCTGAGATTCCATCTTACACCCATCAGAATATCTAAGATGACTAAAACAAGTGACAGCTCAGGCTAGGGAGGATGTATAGTAAGGGGAACACTCATTCATTACAAATGGGCTTTCCATCTGTTTTTGTGTGTATGTTTTCTTTTTAACTTTATCTAATTTTTTTTAACTTTCTCTTTTTACCCTATAAGTTCTTTGGGAATATATTATAGTTTCCAGTTCAGTGTTTTTTAATAGGATTTATGAGACCCACCCAAACAAGTGGGTCTCTGTTTATATCTGTTTCTTATTGTCCCTTAGAAGCCTGTTTGTTTTCTAGTGAGAGACAGGAATTGGATGGATCCAGATAGGTGGATGAGTGAGGGGGGAAAACAAAACACAAAACAAAAACCGACCAAACAAAAAGGTAAACCATGAGTTTAGACATTCAGAAGGAAGAGTGATGGTCACAATTATGGTGGG
Source organism: Cricetiscus sungorus (assembly GCA_030556225.1). NCBI lineage: Eukaryota > Metazoa > Chordata > Mammalia > Rodentia > Cricetidae > Cricetiscus > Cricetiscus sungorus. The sequence continues at coordinate 40,898,225 of JANBXA010000600.1, forward strand.
TAATAGACAAAGAAAAAATCTACCCCAAAACAAAGAATACCAATCAGAGACAAAATGGCTATAAGATTTCATGATCGATATGGACATATTTTACAAAACAACTTCCAAGAGGAATCAATCAGCATATTTTTAGGGGAATCTTCAATAGCCCATAGTCAGTGATGGGCAATGAAACCAGACAGGATATGAGTAAGGAAAATAGACCGTAACAGCACACAGAACAAGTTAGGCCTAGTAGGTCTGCAGAGAATCAGCCACACAACAGCAAAAGGACTCAACATTTTGAACCATCAAAGACCATTCCCCCTGTAACTGTAATGCCTCTGGCATAGAACAACCAACTTGGAATACAGACATAAACAGCAGATAGAAAACCAATCTGGAATACAGGCATAAACAGCAGATAGAAAACAGAAGAATATATAAATGGCATGCAAATAATGACACACATCGTAACATGTTGTTACTCATTCAAGAGAACAAAATGTAGGAGGTTAGTCCTCTGAAAAGGTTCAATGCAATTTGTATCAAAATCCTACTCATTATTTATTTATTTATTTATTTATGTAACTTTTTACAAAAGAAAGTAATCCTAAAAGGATATACAATTTAAAAAAAAAAGTTTAAAGATCTTTGAGGAAGATAAAACTTAGAAGTGATTTCAAAATATATTAAAATTATAGCAATGAAAATCATGAAGTATTGGCATGAAGACAGACAACCAGAGATATGAAAGGGAAGGCAATGGATGTAAGTAAAGTACTTGCTGAAGATACAAAGCAATTCTTACCAAAGTTCTGCTGGAATTGTTAAGAGAAAAAATGGAGAAATTTAACTCTAGAAGATATAAAATCTGAAGGAACTACAAACAGCTTTTAAATTCTGGGAACAGGGAACAATTGTAGAGGCATTGATTTTCCTTTACAACATATTAGAACAGTGATGAAAACCATGAAATACTGGTATGGAGACAGAGAGACATGAATGGAACAAGCGTAGTCAAACAAAAATTTATTTGGCTCATGGTATTAATTCTTACATAGAAAACCTTAGTGTCTATAAAAGGGCAATTCTGAGATTATTCTTTTCAGCAATATTGTTCAACATCTTTTCTAATAAAAAGTGTGGCAAGACCATTTTCTTATCAGATTTCCACTTTCACCTAAGCCTGAAGCTTGGCCCTACATCTACTGTCCTGGTACCTTTGCTACTTCATCCTCTTCACTTTCCAAGGCTCTTGGTCTTGCTCCAAACAGGTGACCAGGTGTGGCTCATCAGTGTGAGCCCTGCACGTGAGAAACAGAGTCCTTATACGTACTTAGATTTCTAACACAGTGCTGTGCCCTATGAAGGGCAAATAAAATAGAGGACTCTATAAATAATTTCCCAAATGTTACTTCCTTTCAGAGTACTGAAAATATTTAAAAAAAAACATTTTCATTTGTATATCTTGAGTCCAAATTCTAAACTACAGCTCAGATAAAAATTCAAAGATAGTAACAGCACTTTATGATTGGGTGACAATGTTGTACATTAGTTTCTGAATTATTCGTTGAACAGAATGAAAGAAGTCTAACACCTCCAAAACAAAGAACAAACATGAAGAAAAAACAAAATGTCATGAAATCATTGCTTTCTCCTCAGAGATTTTGATGTAAGACTCACCCACACAAAACTCACCCATAACACATAAGCAAAGTAATTTGTCAAGGAACCTGAGAAGGAGCAAGAAACATTAAAAAAAAACAAACCAACAAACTGTTCTTACCCACAGAAATCAGTCTACTTTAGTTCTCTACGGTCAGGTTTTTGTGCAAAGCTCTCCAGGTATCATCTAAGCTTTTTTCCTCCTCCAGGGAGAAGTCCATAGCCACATCACTGCATGTCAAAAATGGAATAATATACAACAGCTTGGGCATGTGTCTGTCCACTGTAATAGAATCAAGGAGACATCTTTCTGATGAAGGTGAGTAATCATAATTACTCAAAAGATGCCTTCTAGCATCATCCTGTTCTATAATGAATTTTCTGACTATAAAAATAGTAGGAAATGATCTTCTCACACTCAGTATGTATCTTGTGCTTGCCTGGACCCTAAGGAGAAATATTGAGACCTCAGCATAAGAATGTGTATTTCTGATAGCAGTATTTACATCACAGAATGTATGTATCTCAAATGGAACATTAACAGTTAATGTTTAGAACTGTAACTGTGGGACTTACTCAAGTATTTATTCTGACTCAGTCAAATTGGAATCTTTAAACTATAGGTGCCAGGTACTAATAATATCAGATTGGGAGAACAGGACGTTAGAATTCATGGATGAGTTAAAATTAGGAAACGTTTTGTATTTCCACAATGGCAAGGAGAAGAACAACTCAAATATTTCTTACAGCCTAGAAGCCACTCAATTCTCAATTCACAAACATCAACATATATTCAAATAATCTACAAGATTATTCTTATGGGACTACTCAGGCAAATGAAATAAATAATAAAAACTAAGATGACCCAGTTCATATCAGCAAAGCTTTTTACAAAAGGTTGAAACATTAACAGTATTTTCAAGCTGGTTTCCTTACTAATCACACCCTGATCCCTTTCTCCCCAACCTTGCCGCTGCCACTGCTCTGACCAGATAGCTTCCCAGGCCCTGGGCCTGTGGCACCCGCCACAGCGATACTCTGACCTGGGTGAGTTTTGCAGGCCGCCCCATGTGATTCCCATGGCTCGGATGAGCTTTCACATCCTAGCTGGGACCTTGTCCCTGTCACCTGCAGGGAGTTCCTCACACAGCGCAGTTTCCCGGTCCCTGAAGCCTCAGCTCATTTGCTCTGGCTCCTCCCATTAGGCCATCAGTTCTGGCGTCAAAGCCCTGACCCGCCTCCCGCCACGTCACACCTTTGAATTTCTTAAGTCCACCCTCAAGGTCTCTCTCTGCCCGTCCTTGTCACTCCCGTCACGTGGGAGAATGTCCCCTTCCCCACTGCGGTCGGCCACGCCCACCTTGGGTTGTAGTACTTAGGTTCTCGCCACAGAGTTGCTACTCCACTCCACAGGGTTGCTACAACTTAAAACAGACCCTGATCTGGGAGAACACTCACCCTGAGCTCTGATGACTTCAGATACAAGCGATCCAGGCTAACAAGGCATTCCAGCCCCTTTGGAGAAAATGTGTGCCAAAAGAAAGCTAGCTAACAACCAAAATCCACAAACACAAACAGAACAAACCAAAAGCAAAACAAGATGCCTGCAATCTTATTTCACAAAAGATTGATGATTCAGTTACTAGCCCTATTTAACAGAATCAGCCTAGCATAACCACTAGCCCCATCACCATAGTAACTTTCTTATCTGTTCTTTCCTCCATGTCAATGTCCATTCTTTATGATTTTCTATATTCTGCTTGCTGGAACTATTTTTCTTATCCTTTCCTACATCCTTGCTCTGCAAACTAAAATCTTTCACATCCACTTAACTAGTCCAGTGTCTTTCATATACTATGAACCCAAGCTCAAGGTGGGGTTCTGGGCCATAGACAGGAGGATCTGTTCAGTTTGCTGACTGAGCATATAGCCTAATAATCCCAGCCCCAAGTTCAGGGAGAGACCCTAAGTGATAGAAGAGAACACCAAATGTCCTCTTCTGTGACAGAACAGGAGAATAGACTCAGGGATACACACATGAGAGCACACACACACACACACACACACACACACACACACACACACAAAGGTCTGTAGATCCAGCAAGATGTACTCTGCAGGTCAGTTTGCTTGCCACCAAGCTTGATGCCCAAAGTTTAAAATCCAAGACTCACCATGTAGAAGGAGGGAATAGACTCCCAAAACTTGTCCTCTAATCTCCATATAGTTGTGGTGACATGTCGCCTCCCCACATATATCTAAAAGTGGAAAAAAAAAAAATGGTCGCTAGGCTTGATCCTTCTCTTCCACCAAAAACTCTAAGTGGTTGTGACAGTAAGTTGTAGGGCCCTGAATAGACTCCCTGAGGCACCTTGAACAAGCCTGAAGCTGTTGGCCAGAACTTCTTGCTCTAGGGCTGCCATTGGTACTCTTCCTCCCACCCCACCCCCCAACCTCCAGAGTTGTCTTGGGACTCTTCCTATTTTGCTAACACACACCTGGTGGAGAGGAGCTAAGCCTGAAAATCCTGTTATTTTTCACTGTGCTGTGAGTCAGTATATAAGCCCACTCCATTCCCTCAATAAATGGCATTCAGCATTCCGACATTGCTGTTGAATGAATGACCCGCTGTCTTGTCTCCTATTTCAATCTCTAGGCTTTCGCCCACTTAGTGTAACAGATCATAACATGAGCACTACAAGTAAGGGCTCAAGCTGGAGGAAGGAAGGTTGCTGGGCATGTGTGTGGTGTGACTGTTTATGCACAGCCCTTTCCAATTCCACACTCTCCCTCCAAGCTACCAGCCCTTGGCAACTCAAAGGTTAGAAGGGGATTTGATGTAAATTCCGTCCCTACTAAATTGGTGCATCGGCCTAGCTCTTGAGAGGTCATGTTACAACACCAACAAAATTAAAATTAGAGATAGTCTGGGCTGGAGAGTTGGCCTGTGAAGTAATGCACTTCCTCTGCAAGCATGACCACCCACAGTACCCAGTTAAAAAAGAGGTTTGTCTGCAATTGAGTGTGTAACTATAGCACTAAGGAGGTAGAAGCAGATGGGTTCTGAGAACTGGTTCACCTGGGGTGGGTACCCTTGGAATCCATACCACTTAGTCCTCTCCTTTTTTTAGACCTAATATATTATGACCCATAACTTGGAACTGGTTCTGAAGAAGGAGGGCTGGGACTGGGTATGAATCTTGATGGCTGGATTTTGGATGATAAAGGTTTGTGTATAAGAGCAATGAGGACCTTAAGTTAATTCTGAGCATCTATAGGGTCCCTGAGACCTTCTCTCCTCTCTAGGCTTCCCAAAGCCAAGCTGGTCACTCACTTGGGGCTGATCTTATGGCACCTTCCTCACCAGACCTACAACTAGCCCACACACACCTAGATGCTCAGCTGTACCTGCAGTTCTCTGAGAGATTGGAGTGAGCACTACAAGAAAAGCTAAGAATCAGGAGTCTGGTCCCACCATGGTGCTCACCCCAATACTGCTGTTGCACTCCAGCTTCCTGTACTCCCTGTGACTCAAAAGGAAGCTTGTAACCTGGGTCTCCCTGCAGATATCTGGGGAGAATGCAACCTTCCACCTGTGTCTTAGAGGACTTTCTGCTCAGATGTTGGTGTCTGAGGCCTGTGGTGAGCTGGGAAGACCCAGGGCAGGTGAAAAGGCGCTCACTTGCTGGCTGGTCTCTTGCTGCAGGCTGTAGACTATTGGTTCCTACTCTTCTGTGTGTCTGTGTCTAGGTGGCACTGAACCTGCTGGTGGAGACCATGGCCCATTTGCTCCTGCAGACCTATCTAAGCCTGGTCAGCTATGTAAGAAAATAGTCACATAGAGCCTGTGAGAGAGAGAGGCACAGGCAGGCAAGCATCCCAAGCAGTCAGGCCCTGGGGATGAGGGAGCCTAGAGGTGTATGCCCCTAGTCCTTGGGAGATCTCCTGAAGCTCCCACTATCTATGCCAGTATGTGGTTCCTATCTATTGCTAAGTGGCAGGTGTGAGTTGTAGAATTGATGCCACTCATTCTCAAACTGTACTGATGTGTGGCGCCTGCCCTCGCCAGCAAGAAAGATGCGACTCCGGGAAGATCTTCTTCAAGCAGTTTATTTCAGGATCCTTAAAACGTGTTCTTCTGACCCGCGGGAGCCCCAGGGGACCCCTGCAAAGGCTTAAATCTCAATCTCCTTGCGCTAACCAACCCCGGTGAGCTACGTGAACCCTGCAGATAGGCTACTCTTAACTTGGAAGCAGACAGGCTGAACAGACTTAACCAAATAAGGGCTTGTTTACGCCAGAGAGCTCTCACCCTTGGGGAGGTGGAAGGCGGAAGCCAGCGCCATCTTTAATGTGCAGCACTTCGCAGCTCTCTACATACTGACAACTGGACCTATGGAGAGGGGAAAGTCATGACAAGAAACAGAGAATGAGAATGGGACCTATAGACCTAGCTTGTCTAGGCCAGCAGATACGGGATTAAACCCAGCCCTTGGGTGAAAGGGCTGAGGCTGGACTAAGGGATCAAACTCAGATCTTTACCCCTTGCACAGCAAGCACTGTGCTGGCCAATCTATCTTCCCAGCCACACAAATACAATCTTTCATAATCCATACTGGAAACTTCTGTGAGAGCCTCTTTAGCTTGCAAAGGCTTTCTTGTGAGAAGGAGCTAAGGAGAAAGCAGGCAAAAACAAAACGAAATACCATTCAATTCTGGTTATTGGCTTCTTGAATGCCATAGGACCTTCCGACACAAACATTCAGATCTATGTACTGGTTGATTTCATAATTCACATGGCTGTTGTGATTGTCATCTGTAGATGGAAGTTTCTGTCCTGCCTTGCCCTGGAGCCATTCAGTCCCAAATAAACACACAGAGGTTTATATTAACTATAAACAGTTTGGCTTATTACTCAGACTTGTTACTAACAAACTATTACAACTTAAATTAACCCAAAGTTTTTATCTATGCTTAGCCACGTGGGTTGGTACCTTTTCGCACTAAGGCATTCTCATCTTGCTTCCTCTGTGTCTGTCTGGTAACTCACTATCTGCCTTTCCTCTTCCCAGAATTCACCTAGTCTGGTAGCACTGACTATACTTCCTGCCTGGCTACTGGCAATCAACATTTTATTAATGCAATACAAGTGACAAATCTTTACAGTGTACAAAAAACATTATCCCACATCAGCCATCTGTTCATGCAGCGATCCACTGGGCACTGCAGAAGCTAACATGAGCCCAGAAGCTGTGTGATAAAGAATGGATGACAATCCCCAGACCTGGGAGGTATAGTGTATGCAACAGCACTTTTGGAAAGTGTAACTTAAAGTGCAGAGAATTAATATGATTAGTTCAGTATCATCTGTCAGTCATCCAGTCACAAAGCCACAGGGGTAAAGCACAAGTGTCCTGATTGGCCAGAGTTGCTGTGAGGATGGCACTATGGAGGTATAGCACATGAGAATGTACTGAGCTGTAGTGGAAGCAAACACATGCAGGACATGGTGCAACCCACGGATACATGCTTAATCAAAAACAAAAGCACAGTCCAAGCCCGACTATAGAAAGAGCCATCTGGGACATATTCTTCCTTCATTTTTACTTTGAACTTGAAATAAAGAAAACTGACGTTAAAATGTTGAGTGATATTTGTACATTGTGTGAAATTTATTGATTTTATTTGTGTAATAAAAATTTAGTAGCTTAATAGCTATGCAGGAGGTATAGGTGGGGCTTTAGGGCAGAGAAAAGAAGGCAGAATCGACAGCCACATGTGAAGGAAGCACATGGGCTATGTGGAGAGATAAGGTCAGGAGCCATGTGGCAGAATGTAGAGTAAAAGAAATTGGTTAATTTAAGTTGTAAGAGATAATGGAACAAGTCTAAACTAAAGTCAAGTTTTCATAATTAATAAGTCTCCATGCCATTGTTTGCGACTGTTAGTACAGAGAATGACTCATTACACTGAAAAGAAAAGAGTAGAGAGCTGGGGCTAGAATACATTGATAACTTGCTGATTCTGCACACCAGCTTCCTGTACCCCCATGCACCGCACTCTGTGTCTCTGGATGAAGTGTGAGGCCAGGGAATGCCTGCAATAGGTACCCATGTGGGACACAATCTCCTTCTTGCATATCCTGGTTGTGAGGGTTGTGAAGAGACTGGGTGCACATGAGGGTCTGATGTGTTGGACAAGCTGAGAAGACCCTTGCCAGTCCTGTCACCCAACAGGCGGGTGTCTGCTGCAATCTCTGTGCCCCTTGGGTGCTGGTAGTGCTGTGCAGGCTTCAGCTGATGATGACCTACATAGCTATAATTGCAGGTCTACCTGTGCCTGACCAAGTTTTGGGCAGAACAGCTGGGCAAGGAGTCATAGCAACAAGCTAGAGAGATATAGCAACCGTAAGTGTCCTGAGTGAGAAGGCCCAGGAGGTGAGATAAGTCCCCCAAACACAAGAAGAACCTCCCCCGATATCCCACTGATGGGAGATGTGATTCTGTATATATGTTTCTCATACTGGTTAATAAAGCACTGTGGCCAATGAGATAACAAGATAGGTGGGGCTAACCGAAAGAAAGCGAAAGCTCCCGATAATGTGGGTAAAAGAAACTAGCCCATAAACAGTATGGTTGGCCAAAGATGTATCAAAACAGATCTCGACTGCGGCGGGGAGACCTGCTGTAACACCCCACCAGCCTCCATCCCCCAGGTAGTCCAGGTATACTGCTGAGTGATGATGGTGAGCCTTCAGCAACTAAAACTGATAATCCTCATGCTGCATGCACTACTTGCTGCTGATCCAGAAATTGGGTGATGGTGAGGGCTTTTTGGTAGAAAGAGGGTATGTAAAAAATAGTACATATAGACGTGTGGGTGGGGCCATCATACAGAGGATAGAGTTAGTAGAGTTTGGATGGGGCCTCTCCTAGAGGAGTGGGGATGGCCAACTGGGGAAGGGTGCAGGTATCTGAAGGTCAGGGAGGTAGATAGAGGGGTGGGGCATATCCCAGGCTCCAGCAGAGAACTTCTAGAGTTCCTGTTAGCTTTTCTCCACACATAACTCTTTGTCTTCCAGCAGGAAGCTACTCTTGGGGCCTGGATACCACCTCTCATCCACTGGCCCTTTCGAGGTCTTCAGATACTTTAGTCACTGTAGGTCTTGCAGAAGAGGAGGCGCATGATAACATGGCCCCGTTCCAAGCCTGCACCCACTCTTCTTTCTCTCCATGTGCAGTTCTACCTCATTTGATGAATGCCTCTCTTCTAGCTGCTCCCCATCCTCTTGAGTACCTGCACTCACCAGTACCTTGTGACTTCTGTCTTATCTTCCAGGATGCTCCAGGGACTGGGAGTCTGCTTCTTTCCCTCCAGAATTAGACCTCCCCATGTAAATGCCACAGTTTCCACAAGAGACCAGGACATTCAGACTCCCTTCCTCACTTTTCGCAGCAATGTCTGGGCTGAAGGTCATTGTTCATAATGTGTGTGTAGGTGGTGGGGTGAGGTTGAGTGACAGGCTGCTTTCAATAAACAGTTGGTGTGATTTCAGGATCCCAGAGGCTAGTAAATGAGGACGGATACCTAGATGGTGAGCAGGACCTGGAAAGAAATGGAATGATAGAGAAGCTCAAAGACCAATTAGAAGAGATAAGGAGAGACACTTCATTCTAAGCAAGGCAAAAATTAACCAAGAAGAAATTACTATCCTAAACATAAGCCCATCAATTTCTGGGATATCCAATCACCTTTAAAAGAAAGTATCTACTACTGGATTTAAAGTCACCAATTGAACATCAAATCACTTACTTTAATAGACACTGCCCACTTACTTTAATAGACAGGCCATTGGGATAAAAGACATCATGGCGCCTTCTGATGGCATTCTTTCATGCCTATGGAAGCAGAAGCAGAGATTCACAGTGAAGCATGGGAAATGATTGGGGGAATGGGAGGAAGAGAGACCTGGAATTGGTATGGAAAATAAATTTTTTTTAATTTAAATAATTTTTTTAAAAATCAGGAAAGGCATAAATGAATGACTTAATGATACATTTCAAAATTTAGGTAAAGAGGAAAAAAACATATCCAATTTTAGTTGATGGCAAAAGCAAACAAACAAAAACAACTTTTTTCTAAGAGCTGCTTCTTGGAAAAGATAAACAAGGTTTACAGAACTTTGGCCCAACTAGCCAAAGAAAGAGAGAACCCATATTAAGAGAATATGGGACAAATAAGAAAACATTTTAACATACACAAAAATATTCAGAATATTTTAAGGAAAACTTCAAAAACCTGTGCTGCATTAATTTGGAAAATCTAAAAGAAATGGGTGATTCAGGAAAACAATCAAAATTAAACTAAGAAAAAAATCAGCCACCTAAACAGGTCCATCACAAATGACACTAAAATAGTAGTAAATAGTAATAAAGCTACATGTGTGTAGTTTCTCTCCACTATGTATTATTTGCTCCATCTGCTTGGAGAAAGATTCCAAAGATTTATTGCGTTATTGAGTGAATTTTTCACCTGTGTGAATTTTCTGATTCTGACTAATGCTGAAACCCAAACTTAAAGGTTGTCACAGTCTTGATTCATTGTTGTTGTTGATGTTTTGTTTTTACGAGTCACAGTCCTGATATTTTTAAGGCTTTTCTGCAATGTGTATTCTTCTATGTATATTAAGGTTTGATAATTCAGTGGAGGCATTACTGTAGTTACCACATCTGTATTTGATTCAATTTTCTGTATTGTTACTTGTTTTATAAAGGGTACATTTTAGAGGATCAGTGAAATATTTTGCCATGTCCATTAATTTGCAGGACTCCTATTAAAAAGTCATAAGTTGATGGACACTGATTCAAGAATCCCATATTTGTCACATGTGCTGTGGTTCTCTGGCAAATGATGATATTACACTCCTTATTTCTAACACTGCATTGTCTGGTATCTGCAAACTTCGCTCCACTATTGCTGATCTTTCCATAAATGGAAACTCTCAATGCTGCTTCTTTTGTTAATTCCTGTGATAGTTTTCTGTCAGGATCTTTATGTCTTCTTCCATGTGTGTTATTCTGTGGATTTAGATTGGCATAAAGTATATACACTAAGACAAAATTCACTGGCAATGCTTTTCAGTAAATCTCTAAAGTAGGATATTGTCTCAATGTAATAGACGCCTGATCACGTGCATGGCATCACAGCATCTTACATATTCAGCTCTTTATTCCACCAATTAGAATAGTACAATTATAGAGAGTCAATAGCAGAAATTTCAATGTGTTGAAAAGCAAACAAATCCTGTATATGTTAAATGTAGCTATGGTAACTGGAATGGGGCAGGTGGTATAGATGATAATACAAAGCTCATAATAGGAATAATCTGATAAAAGGAAATTTAGAGAGGAAGAGCTGTGTGATCTACTGAAGATGAAGGCAGAGAAGAATGGAAGACTGCAGAAAGTGGTCAGCTACAAATCTGAGGATGAGACTGAGAGAGTGGATTTGGAGAAGAAGGAGAAATTAAGTTCTGCAGTTAGGATACTTGCTTTCCTTGATGGAGTGCCTGCTGGAATTGGGGACTGAAATAAAGAAATGACTGTGGGCAAGGAAGTTTGAAAGGAAAGATTTGTATCATCCACTGGAGATGGGGGAGCAGGTAGGGTATTAGAAGTTGCTGCAGTAGGTCATCTGCTACAAAACTGGGAATGAGACTAAGGGATTGCTGTAATATAAATATATATGTGTATATATGTGTGTGTGTATCAAAATATACATATATATATGAACAACACATATAACATATTTTGTTTTGTGGATCATTTATGTAAACCATCATATCGTCTGCAAATAGTGAAAGTTTGACTTCTTCCTTTCCAATTTGTATCCCCTTGATCTCCTTTTGTTCTCTTATTGCTTTAGCTAGAACTTCAAGTACAATATTTTAAGAGATATGGAGAGAGTGGGCAGCTTTGTCTTTTTCCTGACTTTAGAAGAACCTCTTAGAAAATAGACTGGGAGGTACCCTTGAACAAATTGGCACAGGATACCACTTCCTAAACATAACACCAGTAGCACAGACAATGAGTGGGACAATGAATTGTCCTCCTCAAACTGAGAAGCTTCTGTAAGGCAAATGACACAGTTGACAAGACAAAATGGCACCCCACAGACTGGGAAAAGATCTTCACCAACCCCACATCTGACAGAGGACTGATCTCTAAAATATACAAAGAACTCAAGAAACTCATGACCAAAACACCAAATAACCCTATTAAAATGTTGGGTAAAGGACTGAATAGAGAATTCTCAATAGAGGAATCCAAAATGGCTGAAAGACACTTAAGAAAGTGCTCAACATCCTTAGCCATCAGGGAAATGCAAATCAAAACAACTCTGAGATACCATCTCACTCTTGTCAGAATGGCTAAAATTAGAAACACCAATGACAGTTTATACTGGAGAAGATGTGGAGAAAGAGGAACACTCTTTCACTGCTGGTGGGAGTGCAAACCTGTACAAACATTTTGGAGATCTGTATGGTGGTTCCTCAGGAAAATGGAAATCAGTCTACCACATGACCTAGCAATTCCACTCTTGGGCAAATACTGAAATGATCCACATCCATGCAACAAAAACAACTATTCAACTATGTTCATAGCAGCATTATTCATAATAGCAAGAACCTGAAAAAAAACAAGATGACCCTCAAATGAAGAATATATAAAGATGATGTGGTACATTTGCACAATGAAATACTACTCAGCAGAAAAAAATGGAAACTTGAAATTTGTAGACAAATGTATGAGTGAGGTAACCCAGTCACAAAAATAAGAACATGCTACGTACTCACTCATATATGGATTTTAGACATAGAGCAAAGGATCACCAGCCCATAATTCACACCACCAGAGAAACTAGGATACAAGGAGGAACCTAAGAGATTCATACAAGGTCCCTCACAGAAGACAAAGGAACAAGATCTCCTGCTCATATTGTAGTAGAGAGGGAGTTAGGAGAAAGAGAAGGAGGGGAGTGGAGAATATGTGGGACTAGGAAGTTTGAGTTGGGGGACCAACAGATGACAGCAAAAAAAAAAAAAAAAAAAAAAAAAAAAAAAACCAGAGATACCATAATTAAGGGAGCCATTATAGGGTTGAAGAGAAAACTGACTCTAGAGAAATGTTCAGAGACCTAAAATGATGACCCCAACCAACAATCTGAGCAACAGTAGAAAGGCTACCTTAAATGCTCTTCCCTGATAATGAGATTGATAACTAACTGATATGCCATTGTACATTCCTCAGATAATAGCTGATGGAAACAGAAACAAACACTCACAGCTAAACACTGTGCCGGTCTCCTAGAATCCAGGTGCATAGAGAGAGGACTGACAAGAAAAGGAGTCAAGACCAGGCTACAGAAACCCACAGAGACAGCTGACCTGAACAAGGGGGAGCTCATATACCCCCCCTAACTGATAGCTGGGAAACAAGCATTGTAGTGACTCAAACCCCCTGAATATGGTTCTCATTTAGAAGGCCTGGGCAGTTTATGGGACCAGGATGTATTTCTGCTGCACAAAATGACTTTGGGAACACCTTCCCCATGGAACAATACTCCCTTAGCCTAGAGGCAGGAGGGAGGGTCAAGCCCCTACTCCAAATAACTTGACAGATTTTGATGTTCCCTTCTGAAAGACATCACCTTCCCTGTGAAGTTGGGAGAGATGGGATGGGAGGGGTGGGGGCATGGGAGGGAGAGAGAGAGTACTTAGATTGATATGTAAAATAAGAAATACATATATATATATAAAACACTACATAATTCAATTTAAAATGGGGTATAGAACTAAATAGATAATTCTCAATAGTGTCATCTCAAATGGCTAAAAGGCACTTAATAGATTGATCAAATCCTTTGATATCAGGGAAATGAAAACCAAAACCAAACCAAAAAACATCTTATACCTGTCAGAATGGTTAAAATAAAAAACACCAACCTCATTTAATAATGGAGAGGATGTGGAGTAAGAGAAGCAGTCCTTCATTGCTGGTGGGAGTGCAAACTTATACAACCACTTTGGAAATCAGTATGATGGTTTCTCAGGAAAATGGGAATCAGTCTACCTCAAGATCTAGCAATTCCACTTTTAAGTATATACCCAAAGGATGCACATTCATACCACAAAGACATCTGTTCAACTATGTTCATAGCAGTGTTGTTTGTAATAGCCAGATCCTGGAAGCAACCTACATAACCCCCAAAAGAAGAATTGATTTTAAAAAAACTTGGTACATTTGCACAATGGAGTACTACTCAGTGGGGGGAAAAATGAAATCTTGAAATTTGTAGGCAAATGGACGGAACTAGAAGAAACCATCCTGAGTGAGGTAATCCTGACACAGAAAGACAAACATGGTATGTGCTCACTCATAACTAGATATTAGACATAAAGCAAAGGATTTCCAGCCTACCATCTACACTGCCAGAAAAGCTAGGAAACAAGAAAGACCCTAAGGGAGACATACGTGGAAACCCTGAGAAAGGGAATGAGACAAGATCTCCTGAGCATATTGGGAACACGGGGTGGTGGGAGAAGGAGGGAGGTAAGAGAAAGAGGAGGGGACAAGAGAAAGGCCTCGGAGAACATGAGGGATTAGGAAGATCAAATTGGGGGAAGAATGGAGAAGGAGATCAAGAAAACAGAGTCTTTAATGGGGAGAGCCATTATAGGTTTAAAGAGAAATCTGGCAGGGAGCCACAAGGATGACCCAAACTAAGAATCTAAGCAATAGCGGAGACACTACCTTAAATGCCCTTCCACTATAATGAGATTGATGACTACCTTAAATGCCATCATAGAGCCTTCATCCAGTAGCTGATAGAAGCAGAAGCAGAGATTCACAGCTAAGTGCTCTGCCCAACTCCTGGAATCCAGTTGTAGAGAAGGTGCAGTGATGAGGAAAGGGGTCAACATAGTTCTGGGGAAACCCACAAAAACAGCTTACCTGAGCAAGTCAAGGAACACAGTCTGATAGCTGGGGAACCAGCATAGGACCAAACCAGGCCCCTGAACTTGTGTGTCAGCGGGAGGCCTGGGCAATCTATTGGGTCTCTGCCAGTGGAACCAGTATTTATCCCTAGTGTATGAATGAGCTTTGGGAGCCCAGTGCCTATGTATCTTAGCCTAGATACAAGGGGTGAGACATAAGTTCTTCCCCAAATGATGTGACAGACTTTAATAATCCCCCATGGGAAGCCTCACTCTCCCTGGGAAGGGGATGGAGTGATGCATGGGGGAGTTGTTGGGAGGATGAGATGACCCGAGGGAGAGGGAACTGGGCTTGGTATATAAAATAAGATTGTTTATAATTTCAATATAAATTTATTTTTAAAAATCTAATGGATAGAAAATGTCAAATCAAAATATCCAATATACATTGCCTTTCTCTGTACATGTGAACATTCACATACCCATGTTTATTTGTTATACTGACCAGTTCTCTATGTGTCAGTCGATCAATCATTCTAATGACTGTGGGCTTCATATTTCTTAAGCCTTACAACTTCAAGTTATGACTATGCCATTTTTTTTCCTTTGTTACCTCTGGGCAATTACTCTATACATTTGTGTCTCTTTTTTCCCTAAATCTAAATTGTAATAGTTCATAAATCTCAAAGCTGTCATGAACACAAACTAAATACTTAGTGGATCCACTAGTCAATGCATATTATTTTTAGTGCTCAAATTATCAATTCAAAAACAGAACACATGAACTTAACAAAATTGGGACTTTTATCTATGAAAACATTTTGTTACCAAAGAGGTGATGAAGGAAAGGTGATTGACACTCTTATTTGCTATTTTTTCCCACAGAACTATAGAGGAAACAGGAACTCAGCTATTTACAGGACTGAGAAAAAGGACAATTAGTTTTGATTATAAGTGCATTGCAGTTGTACCACAGTTAAAAAAAAATCAGAAGTCATGTTGGATGAAGCACCACCAGAATTCTCATATAATTATCATTTTTGTCTGTTTCTAAATTTCCTAAGCAATTTGAAGAAAGCAATCTGCACCTCTCTGTTTCTCAGACTGTAGATGATGGGGTTGAGAGTAGGGGTGATGAGGCTATAGAAAAGGGA
This sequence comes from Cricetiscus sungorus, assembly GCA_030556225.1. Classification (NCBI taxonomy): domain Eukaryota; kingdom Metazoa; phylum Chordata; class Mammalia; order Rodentia; family Cricetidae; genus Cricetiscus; species Cricetiscus sungorus. Next base: position 40,914,023 of record JANBXA010000600.1, read on the forward strand.
GACCATGTTGTCCTGAAATGAGCTGTGATATGAACCAGGTATCATGTACATAAACACTGCAGCACCGTAAAAGAGCCCCACTACTGTGATGTGTGAAGAGCAGGTAGCAAAAGCCTTATTCCGGGCTTCCTGTGAATGCATATGTAGAACAGCCCTCAAAACTTGGCCATATGAGGTGATGATGAGCAACAGGGGGAGCATGAGAATCAGTACTCCAGAAATAGATAGTGCCAACTCGTACATGGAGGTATCTGAACAGGAGAGTTTCAGCAGGGCTGGAACTTCACAAAAAAAGTGGTCTACCACTCGAGAGGCACAGTAGGAAAAGTTTAGAGTAATGGATGTCTGGATGGAGGCATTGAGCACACCTGCTAGCCAAGAAAAGGCCACCATAAACATGCACACTTGATGTCTCATGAGTACAGGGTACTGTAGGGGATGGCACACTGCCACAAAGCGGTCATAAGACATGAGGGCCAGCAGGACTCCTTCAGCCACACCCATCATGGTCAGGAAAAATATTTGTGCAGCACAACCTCCAAAGGAAATCAAGCTCTCTTTCTTAGGGAATTCTGATATCATTTTGGGTATGGTGATCAGAGGGAAACAAATATCTAAGAGGGAAAGTTGACTCAGCAGGTAGTACATGGGTGTGTGGAGTCTGGAATCCAACTGGATCAAGAAGAGTAGAATAGTGTTTCCCAGAAGGCCAATGATAAACATGGCAGCCACCAGGGAAATGAGTTCATGTGAACCTGATCTGCTGAAGAGGCTCACCAGGATGAAGTTGGAGTACTCTGACTGATTCATATCACCCATGCCTTTTGTGAAATGCTTAACTGAAGGAATATTAGACTTATATGAAGAAACCGAAGATGGCAAGGCACTTTTCTCAAGTTTTAGTGGCTGCCTGGAATGCCATCTTGAGAAGAGCTACACAGCCACAGGCAGAATCAGTAAGAGAATGGATCCTCGTTTCATCAATAATGTCTGCCAGACATAGGGGAAGAATGTACAAATCTTGAATATGTGAAGGAAATCATTTGCCACACACAATCAAATGCTGCCCATTTGAATCTGAAGAGATGGATCAGAAGTTAAAATGTATACTGCATAAGCAGCAAATGTGATTACAAAGAGTTTAGGTCCCCAAGTCCATGTAAATGCCAGGTAGGTGTAGCACTTTGCTTATAATTCCATTGTTTAGGATGTCTCCCCCTGCTTAGAAGGTGAAGATATTAGTTCACTTAAATAAGCTGGTTAGCTAGATCAGCCATTTTGGCAAACTCTGGGTTTGGTAAATAGACTAGGTATCAACATAGAAGGTGAAGAACCACTGAGGAAGATTCCAAGTATTAAACACATGCCTCCTTATGCATGTGTACTCACCTACACAAGTGAACACTCCTGTATAAGAATGTACACATGCGCGCGCACACACACACACACACACTCACACACACACAAATGCACATCAGACAGTATGAAAATGAGAAAGAGTTACCATTGATTCTTGTTAAAACATTGGGGTGCAAATTATAAATAGCAGTTTAGTCTTGGACTTCAGTCTAACTTTCATTCAAGAGATGATGTGGCGAGGAAGTGGGAGGTCAGGATGGAGAAATACTTTTTGCAGCATCTAGTGAATCAATAAACCAGAGAGAAGAGACTTGCATAAATGCTTGGAAGAGAATACATAGAGGAAACAAATTTCTCATTAGTCATAACTGAGCAAAATTTATGGTATAAATTTAAGGAATACAAAACATACAGACACTGTCAAAATAGACCTAGTGAAAGCAGACATATGTTGTGGAATATGATTTTAACTAGGCCAAGATGAGTTAAAATTGTTTATGCTGTGGAATATTACTTTAACTATATGAAAGTATGCTATATTTGTTTCTGCTGCCATTGTTAATGATGTAAAAATGTGCTACATTTGTTTTACCTTGCTTGCCTAAGTCATCTGATAAGTCTAATAACAAAATGAATGGCCAATAGCTAGGCATGGGAGTACTATGAGCATTTGGCAGGCAGAGAAAATAAATAGGCAGAGAAATCCAGGCAGAAGGAAGAAGAAGACGGAGAGAATAAGGGTAAAAAAGAGGAACATGCCCAGGGCCAGAAGCCAGGCAGCCACTGCCCAGACATGAGAAACAGTGAAAGTAAGATATAAAAAAGGTAAAAAGCCTTAAGGCAAAAGCCAGATGAAGAAAAACATGAAAACATGTTGAGTTATAAGAGCTATCAAGAAATTAGCCTAAGCTAAGACAGAACATTCATGACTAAATATCTGGGTCATGATTTGGGAGCTGGTCAATGACCCAAAAGAAAGCCTGGTACAGACATAACTTTCAGAAATGTGAGGTATGGTGAAGATAGTTATCCATAAATCATTCATTATTGGTGGCTTAGTTTTTTTTTTTTTTTGAGAAATGAGCTGCTGCAGGTCTTGATGTATAAAAATGTCATGACACAGATGTGCTAGATTTAAATTATCTGCTATAGATTTAAAGCATGAATAAAGTGGTCAAGTGTGAAGATCTAGAACCACAAACTATTGCACACTTGACTTGGGAAAATATTTCCTCAGCAATGTCCACATTGAGGTAGGTTACCATGGGTATATACAATTCTACCAACATAGATGCAGAAAGACACTGGCATGAGCTTTGAAAATGATTAAATTATTCAGGCAGCTAGAATATGGGATACTGTAGCAGAAAGAAAAAGTAATTAAGAATATGATTTGCATCAGCCTTAGACAAAAGTAGAGTAGGATTGAATGCCACTTTATTTATGATGCATCAGGGTGATCTTGGATAATGAATTAACATAATTCTCTTCATCCACAAAATGTTTGACAAAGACTACAGTCACAAGGATGATGTCATGTGGCAAATGCTCAATAACTGTAAATATCACCAATCCTCTAATGGGAAAAGACATGAATATCATTGGCTGAGAAATCTCAAGATGATGGGTATGTAGAAAGAAATTGGTGTTCAAGAAACAGATCTACTTTTATCTTTATCGTAACCCTATTTAGAAATGTATATAATGTACTAATACATTTATAAATAGGAAAAGTGCGTGTGCGTGCGTGCGTGCGTGTGTGTGTGTGTGTGTGTGTGTGTGTGTGTGTGTGTGTGTGTGTTTCAACTACCTAAAAGAGAGTGAACCTTGGGCATGGGTAAACATGGTAATGTTAGTTGAATTGCCAGAACCTGTGCAAATGCTGAATACGTGCCACAAGCTGTGGTATTCCTTTGATGAGATACAAGCCAGAGATCCAGTTATCCCCTGAAGCTTACAAGCCAGGGATCCTGATACACAGTATAAAATAACAAAAAGACTATCTTTCCACAAGATGGATTATAAGAATAGACAGGCAAACTTGTCCTCTAACACACATACACACACACACACACACACACACACACACACACACACACACACACACACCACTCAAACACCACTAAAAACACACAAACAACACCACACAAAAAAAAAAAAAAACACACACACACACACGTGCATTATATGTGCACCCACATCGCACACTACATATGAATGAAATCTCTTTATTTCTGGCCACATATACAGAATTGAAGAACATTATATTGAAGGAAATAAATTCAGCAAAGAAAAACACATGTATAAGCTAAGGAGACTTCAGTGAAGTCTATACTATTATGAAGAAATGATAATTAATGGGTAGAGAGGATCAGATAATTAAAAGTTTTCAAATGTTGTGTATCAGTATTATAGTTGTTGACAATATCTAATTGAACACTTCAAAGTACCTATGTAGAATGTACACAAGAATATGTGTCTGATGTCACAAACATGCAAATTACTCATTTTATACTTATATACTATACAAATATGTTGAAGTATCATAAATATTTATATAAACAAATACTATATGTAAACTCAAAATTTAAACATATTTTAAAGTATGATACCTGCATAGGTATCCAAACCTGAACATAGTGTCATAGATGCTGGATTCTCTGAGACTAAGTTACACTTTATTGCTATTATTACTTAATATTATGCTTCTTCAAAGCCTGAACTTACTGAATTCATCTCTTTTCTGGTGTTTTTTGCTACATTTATTTTTACAAGTCAAACCCACCTTCTCCCTTGCTAGACCCTGGTAGCTCTTGCTTCCAAGTCCATGAAATAATTAAAATAATTTATTATTAACTCAGATCAATGTTATCAGTATTTTTATAGCTTGGCATGAGGAAAAAAAGGTTTTTGCCTTGGGTGGAGGGGCTTCTTTCATGGGTTTTGTAAAATGTCCAAAAGTATCTCAGACATTCTTTATCTGTGAGATGTTAGAAGGACTCAAATCTTGGTGAACTTAAAATTACAGAGTCAAGAATCTCCCAGGATAAAAGTGCCCCCAAGTGATAAATATTACATCAGAGTTTTATCAGGTATTGGCAAAAAAAAATGATCTGTGGCAATTCTAATCATTAATCTCCCAAAAGGTCCTTTTTACCCTGTGGGTTGTGACTACAACAGCTATACTTTCACGGGAGTTACTTATCAGATATCTTCTATATGACTTCTTTGCACTATTATTCATAACAGTAGCAAAATTGTGTTTATAAATTAGCAACTAAAGTAATTTAATGTTTAGGATCACCACAACATGGGGAACTATATTAAAGGTTTACAGCACTAGCAAGGTTCAGAACCACTCTCTGAGAAGTATGTATTTAATGATATTAAGTTAAAACTGAACATAAACATTAGAACACCTAACAAATTGCCTGGAATGACATTATTATTATTATTATTATTATTATTATTATTATTATTATTATTATTCCTTACCATTTAATGCTGCTTTACATCCAAATAGTTACTCATTATCTCAGATGAGAATCAAAATAAGATTTACTGCAGATACCTCTCACAAGTATTGAAATACACAGATTATTATGATCTCATATCCACAACCCATAATTCTTTGCACCAGAATGAATCATGGTTCCATATAAGGCATATGGCCAAGTGTTGCAAAGTATAAAAATAAATGGCAATGGTTGTTTCAAAGTCCTGCGGATATTCTTCATAGCATTGAATTTTACAGTTTATAATGGTTCAAATATTAGAGACTTGTAACATTAATTTTGTAAATACTACCTACAGATATAATTATTTAAGTATTTTTGGATGAGATGAGTTAGGTTCAAGAAGTATGGTGATTTTTCAAGTTCAAGTTCACCCAATGTAATGCAACAGGATCTTTATTTAGATAAAATAATCTGATTCCATGTTGGCTATTACAATAGAGAAAGAAAGAAAGAAAGAAAGAAAGAAAGAAAGAAAGAAAGAAAGTAAGGAAGAAAGAAAGGAAGAAAGAAAGAAAGAAAGAAATTAAGAAAGAAAGCCTCAAAATAGAACTGTCATACAAAATTTCTATAACCCTTCTAAGCATATGCAAAAATGGAAATAAAATCAGAGCATATCATGTCTTTGTTCAATAATGCATTAATCACAAAAGCTAAAATACAAAATCAGTAAAATGCCCACCAATGAATTAATAGATGAAAATGTGCTGTTAATACAAAATGAAGTGTTAACCAGCAAGAAAAAGAGTTAAACAGTGGTTTAGAGGAAAACAAATGGAACTGGAAGACAGCGTAAAGCAAATTAATCTAAATATATAAAGTCACATACTATATGCTTTTAAAAATGGTGCAAGCTAAAATGTATGCCCTGAAAGTAAAGGAAGAGTGACTAAACAACAGCAATAAAATTATCAGAATGAGGAAGAACAAGTATAAAAGAAGGTATCCATGATCAACACATATTTAGTATATGCAATTCACATGTTAGAAATGTTCATACAATAGTAAAGAACAAAGTGTATCTATTTCCTCAGTGTATTCTACACATCCAGGAACTATATCAAATACACACACACACACGCACACACACACACAGACACCATCCTTTGTAACATATCAAACTTAGTTGTTTTAGTGTTCTGTTTGCTGTATGTATTGTTTCCAAACACTAAACTCCAACAATATTTTTTAATCATCTAACTTTACCAATAGTTGTTTCACTCCCAAAACAGATTGATCTGGGAAAACAAAAGCAAACATACATAAAAAGAATAACCATCAATCCCTATTGTGTGGGATGCAACATCTCAGAGAGAACATATTAATTCCATTCTCACTCAGGATAATTAAAAGTTCCTTTGACATTGTGGTTCACCCTGTACATCTCCCCATTTTTCCCAGAAAAAAACAACCTTTAGATCTTTGTATACGTTCCCTGAATAAAATAAAGGAATGACATCATATTCCTTATCAATATACTCTTATCAATATAACCACATTTCTACAGTGTAATTCGGTATAGTGTAGAATTTTCTTCATTTAAATTGTCACATTATGCCATGAGAATGTTCAGGATACTGACACATATTGGTCATTTAATTATCTCATTTAAATAATATACATCAAGGATTCAAACCAGAACTTCATGAATATTTGTTGAATGAAAAATTTCTACAAGAGAAACGTTTCTTAGAGCTGGTGTTGTGAATATATAGGCTAGAGGAGAAAAAATGGGGATGAACTTTTTAAAAGATCCTACAACTGCTAAAGTATTAGACAGAGATTTAAGCCAAGGTCTCCTTTATTTCAAGTCTTGCACTCCCTAATTACATTGCTTCTTTCTTGAATTTGGTTATCAATTGCTCTACCCTGAAGTTATAAACTAAGAATTCATCCTGCTAATTTCTATTTTACTAGTACTCAGAAAGCTAAGTACCAGCTAGGCCAGGCAGAGTACCCCATGGCTAATATCAGCATACCACCCCTTTATTGTTTGAGTAAATTTTGAATATCAATTGCTGAAGATCAATACTGTAAAGACATATGTATCCATTAAGTCTAACATGCTTGGTGCAAAACATAAATAATAATCATGAAAGGAAACATTCAATCTAATAAACAATCACCTGATTTGAATTAGAAAAAATAGGAATAAACAAGAGTCTATCTTTCCATTCAAAATCCATTATAGATTAAACTCATTGTGCTGGGAAAACCACCAGTTTGAAAGACTATAATTAATACACACTACCTCTATCATGGCTACACCTCCAATAACCTCACAAACTTAATGTACATACTCACCAGGGGCTGTCTGTAGACAGTGAAGAAATACTCTTGATGACCTTGAGTGTGTTGACTCCATTTACTCTGAAAGTACATGAGATATTCCTATATTCCATAATCATGGGATTAATTAGTGTTGTCTGACTCTACTCTGCATGAAATTATCCTAATCAGATGATGAAGACTCCTGAGAAAATTGTTGCATCAGAAATCCCCTGGATTTTCCTTTCTTCTAGGGAGAAAATTATTTTCAGCAAAGACAGAGTCTTATAATCTCTGGAGGATTTGAAGAGATCTAAATTTATCTCTCAAACAAAAACTGGAAATATTGTTAGCATCCATGTGGTAACTGAACATAGTACATATTCACATTCTTTTCTGAGGTATAAATAGAAGAAACAGAAGAGAGAATGCATTGCTTTTAACTAGCCACTGTGCTTAAAACAATGATGTTTATATGATGTTTAGGAGATAAATAATGAAGCAATGATAGTACTAGAACATTTTGGCCAGTTTTCCTTGCTTAGGCAATTGCTTCCACTAGAGCCTTTCAGAGCAGAAGCAATGTTTGGATGCAGATAGCTCTTTAAATGGTATCATTGTTTGTCAAAGAATGAAGCAACAGATTTCAAAACACACCCACAGCAAAACACTGAGCTGAACTCCTGAAATCCAGTTGCAGAGAGGCAGGAGTGATGAGCAAAGGGGTCAAGACCAGGCTGGAAAAACCCACAGAAACAGCTGATGTGAACAAGAGGGAGTTCATGGACCCCAGTCTGATAGCTGGGAAATCAGCATAGGACCAACCCAGACCACCAGAATGTGGCTGTCAGTTAGGAGGACTGAGTAGTCTATGGGACCTCTGGGAGTGGATCAATATTTGTGCCTAGTATACCAACGGACTTTGGGAGCCCATTCCACATAGAGGGATATTCTCTCGGCATAGATACATGAAAAACTTTGAAGATTGCCCATGGAAGACCTCACCCTCCCTGGGGAACAGAAAGGGGGTGGGATGGGAGTTGGGAGAGGGACAATGTAGAAAGGGAGGGTAAGGGAACTGGGAATGACATGTAAAACAAGTTTGTTGCCAATTTAAATACAATAATTATCAAAAAAAAAAGCTGAGTTGACACTGAAACATATAACAGATAATCCTACCAATGCTAAGGTTGAAAGAGGCAAAAGGAGATCATTCTACACCCATCTTGATTGTAAAGGGGTCCATCACGTGGATGAAAAAGGAAGGAGTAAAAAACAATGTACATTTAAGAAACTATGAGCACAATCTTTGTATTTTGTACTACTTTGTACATCTAAGCCCATGAAATCTATTAGTAGTTTATTACATTACATACTATCATTTGGCCTGGGAGCAAGTTGTTAAATCACCACTTCTGTATAGATTATGTTTGCATAGTTATGCTTCAATTACATAAAAAAACAACTTAAAGAAAGCACATATTTTACTTATGGACCCACCTATCCATGAAGGACCACCTTGAACTGGCACTCACCTGACCTTTGGGCCCCATTACCTACCCTCTGCTGGAGGTGAGTCTGGGACAAGTTCAAGACTAATCCCCTGGCATCCTTCCCTGGGAACACCCTAGGTTAGACCCAAATCTCGCTCCCCCATATAACTTTGGCCTGAGTGGTACAGTCCAGGTATTCTGGTCCATACACCACCCAAAGCCAGCCTTCACTTCATCCTTGGTCCTGCTGGGCCCAATGCTCAGGGTGAGTGTTGGGCCAGAATGTGGGTCAAACAACCCTTCCACTTCCTTAAAAGTTCCTGGGTTGGCTCTGAACATACTGGACCTGCCTATGCATGCTGGACAATCTTGAGCCCACACTCACCTGATCTTTGGGCCCCATCGCCTGCCGTACGCCTGAGAACACCAAGAGAGTTTGGATTGTCCAGATTCACAGAATCGAACTCCTGACCCATCTACACCCATCAGGAGAGCAGGATAGAGACAGAGAATCCACCTGCACCCACTGGAAGAAGTGATGGGAAGAAGGCAATACAAGACAACACCCAACAATAGAAAGACAAGACAAGCAGAATCTAGGGACTCTACACCAACTAGACCTGAACACACCAAAGCAGATGAGACAGAAGAGAATGATTTAAAAAATAACTTCATAAAAATGTAAGACGCCCTCAATGACAATATGAGAAAAACCCCTAAAGAAATGGAAGAAAACACAAAAAAAAATTGGAAGAAATAGAGGAAAAGACCAAGCAAAAAATGGAAGAACTGAACAAATCTCTTAAAGAAAGTAAGGAAAGCCAAGGAAAAACAATCAAACAGATGGAGGAAACAGAATTCAAACAGTTCAAGACCTGAAAACTGAAATAGGGACAATAAACAAACTGGAGGAATGCTGTGAATAGAAAAACTGGGTAAACAATCAGGAACTACAGATGCAAGCAAAACCAACAGAATACAAGAGATCAAAGAGAGAATCTCAGGCGCTGAAGATAAACTAGAGGAAATAGATTCACCGACCAAAGTAAATCTTAAATCCTACAAATCCTTAACATAAAACATCCAGGAAGTGAGATACCATGAAAAGACCAAACCTAAGAATAATAGGCATAGAAAAGGGCAAAGAAGCCCAGCCCAAAGATGCAGAAAACATATTCAACAAAATCACGGGGGAAAAAATTTCTCAATCTGAAGAAGGACACGGAGGGAGAGGGAGGGAGGGAGAGGGAACTGGGCTTGATATGTAAAATAAAAAATAATAAATAAAAAAGAAAGCAATTCTGGTTGACAGAGATCCCAGAGATCAAGTTGTACAAGGTACTGAATCTCAAGAGTTCTCAATCATTCAATTGATTTTTTTTATTGAGGTAATATCATGTGTTTGCCTATCAAACAGTTTTGCATAACAAAACTGATTTTCTGTTTTAGTACTAGCTAAACATGTCATGGGATTTTACATATCAACTGTTTATTATAAGTATCAGGAGATCTTGTTAACATAAAGACTCTGTTACCCAAGATATTACCATTAAAGCTGGAGGCCTCCACATTCTAGAGCTCTAACAAGTTCCCTAGTGTTATTTTGTTACAGCTGGTCCTGGTACTGTGCTTAGATAACCTATGTCTATTGCTTTGCAAACACAAAGAAGATGTAAGGAACACTCACATTAATTCAAATACATGGTTGATTTTTTATAATTCTTAATCACTTTGAGAATCCCCATCTATGGTCTGAATTTGTGTAGGTCTTGTGAATTCAATTAAGCCATTCTCGGTTTCTGTTTGCAACTGTGCTGTAATATTCAACAAATATTGTTACTACTGAAATGTTTACTGACTCTGTCTCTCATAATCTTACTGACTCCAAGGCTTATCAGGGTGAGCTTATCTGTTCCATTCAGGAATGCTTGCTATATAGTCTTAATTTCTTCATATTGACCATGTGTGGGTTTACTTTTTAATTACCACTTACATAAAAAGAGGCTTCTCTTATGAAGATTCAGGCATGCACTGATTCACAGAGCTTGAACCCTTTAAAATACTCACTGGTGTTGTGCCTTTCTTATTATTAAACCTCCCTGTTGTGTTAATGAGTTCATTAGTTTATTGTCATGTTTTGGGGGTTCAATGATTGCAGCCTTAATGCATTTTAGTTAGCCCTTCACTTAAGTATAACTGAGTGTAGACTGCTCTTTTACTAAGTCTTTTTGATGGCCTCATTTGTAGATAAATGGTTCAATTTCAAGAAATTTGATTTTTCATTTTACATGAACATTTTCCTAGTTCATCTAAAATTTAATAAAATTGGCTACCCATATTCATTCTCCTCTTGCAATTTTTCTCCTTTTCCCCACACACCTAACTTTGTGTCCTCTTTATTTTACCCCAACAAGTCCAATTTATTCTGCCTATATACTCTCTCTATAAATATACAATATATATACAATATATGTAAATTATATATATACAATTTTTTCTTATTTTACATATCCCCAGTTCCCTCTCCCTCCTTCCCATGACCCCCAAACCCCTTTCCTGTCCCATTCTCCACCTAAATGATGACTTCTAGGAGGAAACATCAAAATATGTACAGTAATTTAGAGTAGGGTCTAGGCCCTCCCTCTTGCATCTAGGTTAAGGGAATATCCCTCCATGGGCTCCCAAAGTCATTTTGTGCAACAGGGGTACATCCTGGTTCAACTTTGAGAGGACCCTTAGACTGCCCGGACCTTCTAACTGAGACCCATGTTAAGGGAGTCTGAATCAGTCCAATGCTGGTTTCCCAATGATCAGTCTGGGGATCAAGGAGCTCCTCTTGTTCAGGTCAGCTGTCTCTGTGGGTTTCTGTAGCCTGGTCTTGACCCATTTTCTTATCACTCCTCCCTCTCTGCAACTGGATTCCAAGAGTTTGGCTCAGTGTTTAGCTGTGGGTGTGTGCTTCTGTTTCCAACATCTACAACATGAAGATTCTAGGATGGCATATAAGTTAGTTACCAATCTCATTATCAGGTAAGGACATGAAGGTAGTCTCTTCATTTATCGCTCAGATTGTTAGTTGGGGTCATTCTTGTAGATCTCTGGACATTTATCTAGAGTCAGTTTTCTATTCAAATCTATAGTGGCTCCCTCTATTATGGTGTCTCTTCTTTGCTCTTGTCTATTAGTCCCCCAAATTTATCTGCCAGGTTCCACATTTACTACTCTCCTCCCCTTCTATTTTTCCTAAGTCCATCTCCACTCACTGCCCTCCACCACACATTATATGCACAGGAGATCTTGTTGTTTTCTGCTTCTGTGAGGGACCTTCTATGAGTATCTTAGGTTCCTTGTAGCCTACTTTCTCTTGCAGTGTGAATTATAGGCTGGTGATTCTTTGCACTAAGTCTAAAGTCCGTATATTAGTGAGTACATACCATGTTCCTCTTTTTGTGACTGGGTTACCTCATTCAGGCAGGTTTCTTCAAGTTCCATCCATATGCCTGTGAATTTCAAGATTTGTTTTTTGTTTTTAGGTTTTTTTTTTCTGCTGAGTAGTATTACATTGTGTAAATGTACCAGATCTCCTTTATCCATTCTTCAGTTGAGGGGCATCAAATTTGCTTCTAGATTCTTGCTATTACAAATAATGCTGCTATAAACATAATTGACTAGATGTTTTTGTTGCATGGATGTGGATCATTTCGGTATTTGCCTAAGAACAGAATTGTCGGGTCCTGTAGTAGACTGATTCCCATTTTTCTGAGCAACCGCCATACTGATCTCCAAAATGGCTGTACAAGTTTTCACTCACAGCAACCGTGGAGGAGTGTTCCCCTTTCTCCACATCCTCTCCAGAATAAGTTGTCATTGGTGTTTCTAATTTTAGCCATTCTGGCAGGAGTAAGATGATATCTCAGAATTGTTTTGATTCACATTTCCCTGAAGGCTAAGGATGTTGAGGACTTCCTTAAGCGTCTTTCAGCCATTTTGCATTACTCTATTGAGAATTCTCTATTCAGCTCTGTAACCCACTTTCTAATAGGGTTATTTGGTGTTTTGATGAATAGTTTTTTGAGTTCTTTGTATATTTTGGAGATCAGCCCTCTGTCAGATGTGGGGTTGGTGAAGATCTTTTCCCAGTCTGTGGGCTGTTGTTTGGTCTTGTCGACTGTGTCCTTTGTCTTACAGAAACAACTCAGATTTAGGAGATCCCACTTAGACATCTCAGTGTCTGTGCTACTGGTGTTATGTTCAGGAAGTGGTGTCCTGTACCAATTTGTTTAAGGGTAGCTCCCACTTTCTATTCTAAGAGGTTCAGTGTGGTGAGATTTATGTTGAGGTCTTTAATCCATTTGAACTTGAGTTTTGTGCATGGCAATAGACATGGGTCTATATGCATTCTTCTACACACCATCATCCAGTTGTGCCAGCACCATTTGTTGAAGATGCTTTCCTTTTTCCATTGTATAATTTCAGCTGTTTTGTCAAAAATCAGGTGTTCATAGTTGTGTAGGTTAATATCAGGATTTTTTATTTGATTCCATTGATCTACCTGTCTATTCTTGTGCCAATACCAAGCTGTTTTCAGGAGTATAGCTCTATAGTAGAGCTTGAAGTCAGGAATGGTGATACTTCCTGAAGTTGCTTTATTGTACAGGGTTGCTTTGGCTATCCTGGATCTTTTGTTTTTCCATATAAACTTGTGTATTATCCTTTCAAAGTCTATTAAGAATTGTGTTGGGATTTTGATGTGGATTGCATGGAATCTGTGGATGCTTTTGACAAGATTGCCATGTTTACAATGTTTGTCCTACCTATCTAAGAGCATGGGAGATCTTTTAATTTTCTGGTATCTTCTTTAATTTCTTTCTTTAAAGACACAAAGTTCTCACAATGTACTCACTTATATATGGATTTTAGACCTAGAACAAAGGATCACCAGCTTATAATTCACACCACCAGAGGAACTAGGATACAAGGTATATTATAAGAGATTCATATAAGGTGCCTCACAGAACGGGGAAGGGACAAGTCACCAGAGCACATGGGAATTGGGGGGGGCAGTGAATGGAGAGAGAGCTAGGAGAAAGAGAAGGGGAGGAGAGGAAAGCATGTATGACTAGGAAGATTGAGTCAGAGTAGGAATAGAAGACGAGAGAAAGAGAGAGAGAGAGAGAGAGAGAGAGAGAGAGAGAGAGAGAGAGAGAGAGAGAGAGAGAGAGAGAGAGAGAGAGAGAGAGAGAGAACATAAAAGAGGGAGCCATTATTGGCTAACAATTTGAGCAACCATGGAAAGGCTACCAAAAATGTCCTTCCCTGATAGTGTGATCAACAACTTATCTACCATCATGGAGCCCTCATCTAGTACTTGTTGGAAACAGAAGCAAACACCCACAACTAAACACTGAGCTGAACTAGAATCCAGATGCAGAGAGAGAGGACAAGACCAAGATTGCAGAAACACATGGAGACAGCTGACCTGAACAAGGAGGAGCTAATGGGCTCCCCAGACTGATAGCTGGGAAACCAGCATGGGACTGACTCAGACCCCCTGAATATGGGTATCAGCTAGAAGGACTGAGCAGTCTGAGGGACCTCAGACAGTGGAACCAGGATGTATTCCTGGTGCACAAAAGGACCTTGCAGACACATCCTCCATGGAGGGATACACCCTTAACCTAGAGACAGGAGAGAAAGAAGTCCTAGTTCTTAATTCAAATGACTTGACAGATTTACATGACCCCATCTGGATGGCATAGCCCTACATGTGGAATGGGGGTGGGAAATGGGAGGGGAGTGTGGTCAGGGTGCATGTGAGGGGGGAGAGAGGGTAAAAGGGAGAGAGGGAAAAGGAACTGAGATCGACATGTAAAATTTAAAAAACATAAAATAAAATAATGACACAAAGTTCTTGCTATATAATTCTTTCACTTGTTTGTAAGTGTTACCCCAAGATACTTTATGTTGTTTTGGCTATTGTAAAAGGTGATGTTTCTCTCATTTGTTTCTCAGTCCCTTTATCATCTGTATATAGTAGGTCTACTGATTTTTTTCTTAGTTTATTTTGTATCATGCTAATTTGCTGAAGGTGTTTATCAGCTGTAGGGGTTCCCTAGTGGAGTATTTCGGGTTGCTTATGTGTTTTTTGTTTGTTTGATTTGATTTGGTTTGGATTTTTGTTTGTTTGTTCATTCATTTGTTTTGCCGGAATATTTGTTTATTCAGGGAGAAATACCTTAAAACAGAGAAAGATGAACACCAGAAGGTTCCTGGTCCCAAGGTTGCCTCGGGATGATCCTCTGTCCCCATGCTGAAAGCAAGATAGCGCTCCAGAGCCCTTCCCCAGATCTAGTTCCTCCGGGCCTGATACAAAACTATATACAAAACAGTGAATAACAAGTGTGCTCTAGGAAAAGGAAAATCAAGAACAAACTTAAGACCTACATATCTAGTTCCAGTGTGAAGGCATAACTGAGTTTACAATAGAGTTGTCCTAAGCTGGAAAGCTTAAGTCTAGTACTGATGGGAGATGTCAGGGCCATCTCTCTGGTAAGATGAGACCACGTGGAAATAATTAGATTAATAGAAATGGGTTAATCATTAAGACAGAGCTAGCTGATAAGAAACAAGTAACAGGCCAACAGCATTAAATCAAATACAGAGTCTCTGTGTATTATTTGGGGCTGGCGTGGCGGTGGGCCAGGGCCAGCAGGGAAAAACCTGAATATAACAGTACCTAATTCATCTAACTAGGAAGAGAGAATAATAATTGTGATAGTTTAATTTTCAACCTCATCACAGACCTGAGAAGGAAGATAACAATATTAGGGTAGGAAGGAAGTGGGGATAGGCAACTTTCAAATGATGAAGCAAGGACAGAAACAGCAGGCTACATGGACAGTCACCCAAAGTCTCACAGCAACTTTGGTACAACCAGTTTTGGCTAAGGTCAAGAGTACTTGACAGACCACAACAAAAGGAGGGAGGTAGAAAGGCTGTCTTACACTGACTTAGCAAGGTTCAGCAGCCTTCTATGTTTGTCTCCTGCAAGCACATGGGACTGCACATTTGTGTCACTTATGTAAACTATTATATCATCTGCAAATACTGAAAGTTTTACTTCTTCCTTTCTAATTTGAATCCTCTTGATCTCCTTCCGTTGTCTTATTTGTCTTATTTCTTTATCTAGAACTTCAAGTATAATATTAAAGAGATAATGAAGAGAGTGGGCGGCCTTGTCTTGTTCCTGATTTTTGAAGAATCACCTTAAGCTTCTCTCTATTCAGTTTTATGTTGGCTGTTGGTTTACTGTATATTGTTTGTGTTATGTTTAGGTATGTTCCTGTTATCCCTGATCTCTCCAAAACCTTTACTATGAAAGGGTGTTTGATGGGAGATGTCATTCTGTAAATATTTCTTATATTGGCTAATGAATAAAGCACTGTTGGCCAATAAGAAAGCAAGATAGGTGGGACTAGGAGACTAGGAGGAGAGAGAAAGCAGTGAGGGGGAGATTCAACATGGAGGACAGAGAAGTAGAATTCTGGGCCCTCTCTCCAGTAAGATATGACCACGTTGAAATACTTAGAAAATAGAAATGGGTTAATATTTCATACAGAGCCAGCTGATAAGAAACTTGTAACTGGACAACAGCATTATATCTAATACAGCATCTCTGTGTGTTATTTGGGGCTGAAGCTGCTCTGGGACCAGGCAGGTGGGAAAACCGCTCTTAACAAGTATTGAATTTTGTCAAAGTCTTTTTCATCATCTAGTGAGATGATCATGGGGTTTTCCTTTTCCAGTTTGTTTATATGGTGGATCACTTTGATAGATTTTCCTATGTTAAACCATCACTGCATCCCTGAGATGAAACCTACTTGGTCATGGTAGATGATTTCTCTGATGTGTTCTTGGATTTGATTTGCCAGTATTTTATTGAATATTTTTGTATCAGTGTTCATGAGGGATATTGGTCTGTAGTTCTCTTTCTTAGTTGTGTCTTTGTGTGGTTTGAGTACCAAGGGAATTACGGCCTCATAAAAAAGAGTTTGGTAATGAACCTTCTCCTTCTATTGTGTAGAACAATTTGAGGAGTATTGGTATTAACTCTTCTTTGAATTTATGGTAGAATTCTGCACAGAAATCATCTGGCCTGGGGCTTTTTTTGTTGGGGGGCTTTAGACAACTTCTATTTCATTAGGGTTTAGAGGTTTATGAAAATTGAATATCTATTCTTGATTAAATTTTTATGAGTGATAACTATCCAGAAATTTGTCCATTTCCTTTGAATTTTCAAATTTTTTGGGATACAAGTTTTCAAAGAATGACCTGAAAGTTGTCTGGATTTCCTCTGTGTCCGTTGTTATGTCTCCTTTTTCATTTCTTATTTTGTTGATTTGCATGTTCTCTCTCTCTCTCTCTCTCTCTCTCTCTCTCTCTCTCTCTCTCTCTCTCTCTCTCTCTCTCCTCATTGGTTAGTTTGGATAAAGGTTTGTCTATCTTGTTGATTTTCTTGAAAAACCAACTCTGTTACATTGATTCTTTGGATTGTTTACATGGTTTCTACTTTATTGATTTCAGCTCTCAAATCGATTATTTCCTGGCTTCTACCCCTCTGGGGTTAGTTTGCTTCTTTTTGTTCTAAGGCTTTCAGTTGTGCTGTTAATTCTCTAATGTGACTATCCTCGGTTTTCTTCATATGGGCATTTAGTACAATGAACTTTCCTTATAGCATTGTTTTCAAAGTGTCCCATAGTTGGAGTGTGTTGTGCCTTTGTTGTCATTGAATTCTAGGAAATCTGTAATTTCTTTCTTTATTTGTTCCTTGACACAGGAATGGTGCAATTGTGCATTGTTCAGTTTCCATGAGTTTGAAGGGTTCTGCATTTTGTGTTGTTGTTGAATTCCAACTTTTAAGAATGGTGGTCTGATAAGATGCAGGGGATTGTTCCAATTTTTTTGTATCTGTTGAGGCTTGTTATGTTGCCTAGTATGTGGTCCATTTCAGAAAATGTTCCATGTGGAGCTAAGAAGAAGGTATATTCTTTTGAGCTTGGATGGAATATTCTATGGATGTCTGTTAAACCCAATTGGGACATACCTTCTGTTAGTTCTTCAGTTTCTTTGTTAAGTTTCTGTCTGTTGGTCCTTTGTAGCAGTGAGAGTGGGGTGTTGAAGTCTGCCACTATGAGTATGTGAGGTTTAATGTAAGCTTTGAGTTTTAGTAGTGTTTCTTTTAAGAGTGTGTGTGCCTTTGTATTTGCGGCATAGGTATTTAGAATTGAGACTTTGTACTAATAGATTTCTCCTTTGATGAATACAAAATGACCTTCTTCATCTCTTTTGATGAATTTGGTTTGAAGTCTAACTTGTTAGATATTAAGATAGCTACACCTACTTGCTTCTTGCATCCATTTGATCCATTTGATTGGAAGATCTTTTCCCAACCCTTTACCCTGAGGTAATGTCTGTCTTTGAAGCTTGCATGTGTTTTTTGTATGCAGCAGAAGGAATGCTTCTGTCTTTGTATCCATTTTTAGCCTGTATCTTTTTATAGATGAGTTAAGACCATTAATATTGAGGGAAAGTAAGAACCATTGATTGTTAATTCTTGTTTGTTTTAGATTTGTTGGTGGTGGTGGTATTGTGTTTATATTTGCCCTGCTTCTTTTGAAGGGGTGGTTCTGGTGATGTGGGATTATCTATTTCCTATGACTTTGTGAGTGTAGTTAGAGTTTCCTTCCAGAACTTTCTGTAGGGCTGGATTTGTGGACGTGTATTGTGAAAAGCTCGCTTTGTCATTGTATATCTTGTTTTGTCCATCTCTACTATTTGAGAATTCTGGGTATAATAGCTTGGGATGGCATCTGTGGACACTTAGTACTTGTAGAAGAAGAACTTTCTGGCCTTGAGATTTTTCCATGGAGAAGGCAGGTGCAATTTCAACAGGGCTGCCTTTATACATTACCTGACCTTTTTTCTTCGCTGCTCTTAATATTCTTTCTTTATTCTGTATAATAGGTGTTTTGATTATTTTGTGGTGTGGTGATTTTGTATTATTATTATTATTATTATTATTATTATTATTATTATTATTATTATTATTATTATTATTTTGGTCCAGTCTATTTGGTGTTTGGTATCCTTCTTCAGATTGGGAAAGTTTTCTTCATTGATTTTGTTGAATACTTTTTGTGCACCTTTGAGCTGGGCTTCTTTGCCTTCTTTGCCTTCTTTGCCTTCTTCTATGCCTATTATCCTTAGCTTTGGCCTGTTCATGGTATCCCACATTTCCTGGATGTTTTATGTTAAGGATTTGTTGGATGTAAGATTTTCTTCGATTGATGAATGTATTTCCTCTAGTTTATCTTCAGTGCCTGGGACTCTCTACCACCTTTTATATTCTGTTGCTTATGCTTGCATCTGTTTTTTCTGATCATTTGCCCAGTTTTTCTTTTTCCAGCATTCCCTCTCTTCATGTTTTCTTTATTGTCTCTATTTCAATTTTCATGTCTTGAACTCTTTGAATTCTTTCTTTTATCTGTTTGATTGTTTTTCTTGGCTCTCCTTACTTTCTTTAAGAAATATGTTCATTTATTGCATTTTTTGCCTTGATCTTTTCCTCTATTTCTTCCGATTTTTTGCTTGTTTTTCTTCCATTTCTTTAAGAGATTTTTTCATATCATTTTTGAGGGCCTCCATCATTTTCATGGAGTTAATTTTTTTAAGTTGTTCTCCTCTACATCATGTGCTTTGGTGTTTTCAGGTCTAGTTGGTCTAGGTCCCTAGATTCTGGTGGTGTCATGCTGGTTTTTCTATTGTTGAGTGTTTTCTTGTATTGCTGTCTTCCCAACGCTTCTTCCAAGTGGTGCAGGTGGAGTCTACTTTTCTCTACCCTGCTCTCCTGAGTGAATGTAGGTTGGTCAGAAGTTTGAAGTCAGTCAGTAACTCTGATGATCTGAACTCTCTTGTAGGTCTGTCAAGCAGAAGCCACAGCATGGCCAATGATGTAGGGAAGGCAGGATCTGATTGGTCTCAAGCACTCAGAAATAATGCGGGCAAATGAGACTAAATGTCAGGAGAATGGGAGGCTCTAGATGGTCCCAGATGGAGAGGTGGCTCCAGTATACTCAGAGCCCACCCCAAGCTCTGAGCCCAGAAGGGCCAAGGAAAGAGGGGATGGCAGGCTCTAGATGGAGGATAGTCAGGCATGCCAGGACTCAGGCTGAAGGCAGTTGAAGCAGGCAAAATGTCAGGTGAAGGCACGCTCCTTTTGGTCCCTTGTGGAGGGGCAGGTTCAGTATGCTCAGACCTGAATCAGGAAGTTCCAAGTGGAAGGTGTGGGTGTTGAACCCACTCTCAGGCCAAACACTCATCCTGAGAAGTGGGCTCCGAACAGCCAAGGATGAGGGGAAGGCAGGCTCTGGGTGGTAGATGATCCAGAGTACCAGGACTGGGCCACTCAGGCCAAGCCTAATGGGGGTCGAGATGCAGATCCAAGGAGTACCCAGGAATGGATGTTGGAGGGATTTGGCCTGGGCTGGAAATAGACTCACTTCAGGCAGAAGGCATGCAAAGAGGACCAAAGTTCAGGTGAGAGCAGGCTCAAAATGTTCCTGCATGAATGGTGGGGAGATTCAGTATGCAGAGAGCCGACCTAGGAAGTTCCAAGAAGATGGTGTGGGTGTTGGACCAGAACTCTGGCCAAATGCTCAGCCCAGCAGGGCCAAGGATGAGGGGAAGGCAGGCTCTGGATAATGGATGATCAAGAGTACCAGGACTGGACCACTCAGGCCGAGGTTAAGGGGTGGTTGAGATGTAGAGCTAACCCAGGTAGTTCCCAGGAAAAGATGTGTCAGGGATTTGGCCTGGGCTGGTCCCAGACTCACCTCAGGCAGATGGCAAATAAAGAAGAAGCCCAAAGGTCAGGTGAGGGCAAGGTCAAGATGGTCCCACCTGGAGGACTGGGTCCAGTATGCACACAGACTACCCAGAAAGTTTCATGATGGTGGGGGTGTTGGACCCCTGCTCTTGCCAAATGTTCACTCCAAGCATGTGACAAGCAAGGCCAAGGTTCCCTTAATATTTTTAAAACTAATTTCTAGAGAAGCTAAACACTTCCTTGTACTCCAACTGATTTGCTGTTGGAGTTGTTGTTGTGAGACAGGATTTGTCTGTGCAGCTTTGGAGCCTTGTCCTGGCACTCTCTCTGTAGACCAGGATAGCCTCAAAATGACATAGATATGCCAGCTGCTGCCTCCCAAATGCTGGAATTAAAGGTATGTTCCAGCAGATCTCAACTGAGACAGATTATTTAAATATAGACACTTGATGCTGTAAATATCCCTTTAGGATTTCTTTCAATGTATCTTAAATGTTTCATTTTGGTTGATTCCAGAAAGATGGATTTTTTTTCTTGATTTCTTCACTAACCTTTCAAAGTTCATTAATGTGTTGTTTAATATCCATGAATATGTACAACTTTTAAATATTCCTTAAATTGTAGATTGGTTTTTAAGCTTCATCTATTGAGCAAAGATAGGGCATAGGATTATTTCCGTTTTTCTATATTGTTAATATATTCTTTCTTACTCACTATATGTTGAGTGTTTGGATGAATATATCAAAGATACCTACTAGATTCTTTTATCTGTGATTCTGTTTAATTTTCATACTTTTTAAAAATTTAACTTTCATGGTCCTCAGCTTAGTTTTTAGTCTGGATGATGTGTGAATTGGTATCAGTAACTATTACTATGTTGGCTTTAATATATGGGTTCATGTCTAGTAACATTTTTATGAAACCCCTTTATGCATCTTTTTTTAAAAGCGCCTCTTTGTTTAGTTAATTCCTTGTGGGCACCTGATTCTCATGCAAATATGTTCAGGTATATATTACACTCTTAGTTGATTATTTCCTGATAAGAATAGTGATCATTTTTATACTCTATGATTACTTCTGGCTAACATTCTATTTTTTAAGACATTAGAATATGATGCTTGTTTGTTCCCTGGTCCCATTTATTTGGAGTTCATTTTTCCAGCTTTTGACCCTAAAGTACTTTGATCTTTGTTTGTAGTGAGTATATTTTAAAACATCATGAAATGCACCATGTTTTTTTCATCACTCTTTCAATCAATCTATATTTTCTAATTATTAGAGGTTATTCCAATTTTTTTTTTTACTTAAAGCTGTTGGCCAGTTACTAGTGTTTCTTATTGGCTAACTCTGTCTTAAATATTAACCCATTTCTACAAATCTAAGTGCTTCCACAAGGTCTTATCTTACCAGAGAGTGGGTCTGGAATTCTTCTCTAAAGTCCCTACATCTTGACTCTCCTTTGCACTACATCTCCCAGAAACCTCCTTTTCTCCTAGTCCTACCTATCGTGCTTCCTATTGGCCAATAGTGCTTTATTCATTAACCAATAAGAGAAACATATTTACAGAATGATATCGCCCATCATCTCCTCTTTTCTGTCTAAATAAAAGAAGTTTAACTTTAACATAGTAAAATATATAACAAAATAGTTATCAAATATAGTTATAAAATCTAACTAACATAACTACAATTTTTGACTATTATAGGTAACTTCTATAATCCTTAATTATACATTACATTTTTAAATGAGCTAAAGAAACACAATACCTAAACAGGAGGGAAATAATACATGTAACAAAATTGACCTTAATTTGTATCAATAACTGAAAATCCATTCCAAAGCAACAAATTCTTTTCTATACCATAACTCCCTTTTTACCTTTAAAAAGAGATTGTTTGTGGTCATTAACTATTTATAACCAGCCCCACTTAAATAAAAACAAACATTTATAAACAATATTTGGGAATTTGTATCTTCCTTCAGAACATTGTGATTAATGGGGTGCACCACCACAACCAGGCCTTTCTTTCCTTATTGTAGAAATATTTTGGACCTTAAAGTGCTCTAATCATAATAACATTTTCTTCAGAGATGTTCCATGTTAAATCATAAAACACAGCTTAGTTTTGTTGGTTAAAACGTCTGAAATGCCTCAATTTCATAGGAATATAAGTGTTATATCTGCATGTGTGTACAAACACCATATATGTGCATTCACTACAAAGGCCAAAAATGGCCATCAGAACACCAGGACCTGGGTTATGGATTTAATGTGATAGGTAGGAACTGAATCCAGTTCCTTTGAAAAATAGTAAGTACACTCCAAACTAAACTATAACTTCATACCCTGTTTAAGTTTTTAAAAAAGTTTAAAATAATACTTTTTCAAAACACATATTACAATGTTGAAGAAAGAACAGTAGATATTTTTGAACAAGAGAGCAGCTTGTGAAAATCTCAAATACCCAGAATTTCTTTTTGTTCCTTCTCTTATGTGATATTTAAATTTTACTTTGATAATATAATATTATCAGTACAGGTGTCTCTGCTAACACTGGGGCCAGCAGAGTAAAAGTCCACATGAGGGAAAAGGAAATCCAATTAACACAGCATAGTACCCTGCATTGATTCAAACTTTCATAGTCTGAAAGTGAGGGGCTTATTTTAAAATTATTTAAGTAAAATATGGAAATAAGTTTATTATGTAACAAAATCTCCTTGCAGAAGTATACACAATTGCATAAAAACTTCTCAAAGTTCATGTCACAGATTCTGTGATGATGTACAGATAGGTTACAAGTACTTACTTAATAATTTTGGAAGAATCTGATGTGGTCTTGATTATACAGATGACATATACATAATTTCAGCTCTTATCTACCTCCAGTACTGAATGTGGGAGCTTGGGAGAGACCCTGAGCATACAGGAAGAGCAAAGTCACCTAGACTATTATCCAATATAATTGTAGTATCCTGGTATGTTCTAGCTAGAAAGATGGTGCAAGAATCACCTAGGCTAATAGCAACTTCCAATCCCAGATTTTTAGGAAGAAAAGGGACTATATATCTTTTCACTTGAAAAGACAAACCTACCTGTTAAAACTTTATGGCTCTACTAATGCTATGTGTGAGAGCAAGTACCTTTGTGCTCCCTACAAATTACATTTCTATTTTCAATTTGGTCCCTTAAAATTCCCATGTATACCTAAAAACAATGTTCTTCAAATGTATAGCCTCTTTTCCTTCCCACTAATTGAAGTTTCATGAATATATGTACATGTGTATGCATAAATATTCCTAAATAACACTTGTTCAATACATACAATGTAACCTACATGTATGTCTTAATGCTATACATTTGATAATGAATAAAAAATTACTGTCTGCTTCTCTGGAGAAGCCTGCCTCTCCCACTCTCTGCTTGTAGTTCTTTACACAAGGTAGTGATATGCACATTGAACACATAATCTAGCACTAACTGAATTAAACCCAGACCATTGAAACATGTAAGCAGTTTATTTCTACCAGTATTATCATTACTTGAAGATCTAAAATTAATGATGATCTGCCAGTACAAAAGAGACTCACCACAGAAAATAATGTTAAATATTGACTGAAGATTTTAATCTTTTAATTGGCAAGAAACAGAAGTAAATATATTTGAAGTTAAAAACAAGTTAAAACATATATATGTAATCTCAAAGACTATCAGAGCATTAATGTATACATTTAATATTAAATAAACATCATATTATATTAACAACAATGTTACACTACAAAATATTACTAAAAATCTAATCTGGAATATTTTTGACTTAGGGTGGTTCTTTAAAACAGGGTCCTGATATCAGGTCAGAAAAATTTAGTGCTTAAGTCATTTCTAGTGGCAAACTTTCCTTGTTAGTAATATTTAGTCTTTGAATAAACATGTTTATACCACTCTATTACAAATAGTTCATTTTCAAACAAATGATACATGACTACAAAGTACCAATCGTTATAAAAAGATTTTAACTCTATAACAACTATGGAGCTTCCTAAAGAGAATTCTTTTAGGAGGATTATTTAGGATCAATAATCTTTGAAAATTATTGACGATTTTAAGAATGTGCTAGTTCCTTGTCCATGTGTGATAATTAGTAGCTTGAATTACTGAGATATTCTAATGACATTTACAAAACTGCTTTATTATATGGAATTTCTGAAGCTTTCTAATATTTGACCACGTGGTAAATTATTTCTGACATTCTTGATATTTGTAAGGTTTGTCATGAGTATGTATTCTGTGATGAGAGTGAAGACTTGAGACAGGGTTAAAGGACTTGACACATTCTGCATATTTGTAAAGTTTGGATTCTGTAATGACCATGAAGAGTTGAGAGATGTGTAAAACACTTGCCACATTGTTTACAACTGTGAGGGTTTATCACCAGTATGGACTCCGTGGTAAGCTTGAAGATGTGAGTGAAAAGTGAATGACTTTCCACACTCTTCACATCAGAAATTCAATAAGACTCAGCATCTCATCATGAAAAGAATTTTCCACATTTTCAGGATGTTGAAATCAATTTTTTGTCATAAAACATATTCTGATTATGGGTTTTTATTCTTCAAGTCCTGGTGGATCGTCCCTATCTTGTTTCCTTACTAAATCCACCCCCTTTCTCTCTGTGTTTAGAAAACAAAGAAGAAAGCACCTATACTGATGGGAGGAAGTTGTGAGTGACTGCTTTCCTGCCTAGAAAGCCCATCTATAGGTCCAAGATACCAAAGCACATCCTCTGACCAGGAACCTTCTATAAAATTGAGCACATGCTGGGTTACAAAACAAGTCTCAATAGAAACAGATAACTGGAATAACCTCTTGCATCTTATTGTATCACTGTGGGATGAACTTAAAATTCAAGAACAACTCAAACTACAGAAATCCAACAAACTTATCAGAACTGAACAACTCCCATTTGAATTAACACTGTCAATGGTCCTTACTTTCCCTCAATATTAATGGTCTTAACTCACCTATAAAAAGACACAGGCTAACAGAATGGGTTCAAAGACAGAATCCAACCTTCTGCTGCATACAAGAAACACATCTAAGCTTCAAACATAGACACTACTACCTCAGGGTAAAGGGTGGAGAAACCATCTTCCAATCAAATGAATGCAATAAGCAAACAGGTGGAGCCATTCTAATATCTAACAAGTTAGACTTCAACCAAAATCAAACAAAAGAGATGAAGAAGGTCATTTGATATTTATCCCAGGAGAAATCCATCAGTACAAAGTCTCAATTCTGAACATCTGTGCCCCAGATAAAAAGGCACCCACATTCATAAAAGGAACACTACTAAAACTCAAAGCACACATCAAACCTAAAACACTCATAGAGGGAGACTTCAACACTCTACACTCACCACTACTCAGGACCACCAGACAGAAATGTAACAAAAAAAACAAAAAACAAAAGAACTAACAGAAGTTATGTCCCAATTGGGTTTAACAGACATCTATAAAATATTCCATCGTAACACAAAAGAATATACCTTCTTCTCAGTTCCACATGGAACATTATCTAATATTGACCACATACTAGGTAGGCAACATAACAAACCTCAAAAGATACAAAAAAAAAGGGGGGAATAGCCCCCCGTGTCTTATCAGACCACAATGCTTTAAAGTTGGACTACAACAACAACACAAGTTGCAGAAACCCTACAAACTCATGGAAACTGTACAATACACAATTGCATCAGTCCTGAGACAAGTAAAAAATAAAGAAAATAAAGACTTACTAGAATTCAACAAGAATACTGACAAAACATACCCAAACTTTAAAAGCAGTGGTGTGAGGAAAGTTCATTGAACTTCATGCCCATATGAAGAAAAAAGAGAATAGTCACATTAGAGAATTAACAGCACAACTGAAAGCCCTACAACAAAAAGAAGCAAACTCACCACGAAGGAGTAGATGCCAGGACATTATCAATTTTAGGGCTAAAATCAATAAAGTAGAAACAAAGAAAACAATACAAAAAATCAATGTAACTATGAGTTGGTTCTTTAAGAAAATCAACAAGATAGAAAATCTTTATCCAAACTAACCAAAAAGCA
The DNA here is from genome assembly GCA_030556225.1 of Cricetiscus sungorus. Lineage (NCBI taxonomy): Eukaryota > Metazoa > Chordata > Mammalia > Rodentia > Cricetidae > Cricetiscus > Cricetiscus sungorus. The sequence goes on from JANBXA010000600.1 coordinate 40,940,654, forward strand.
CAGAGAGAACATACAAATCAACAATATCAGAAATGAAAAGGAGGGCATGACAATAGACATGAAGGAAATCCAGAGAATTTTCAGGTCATATTTTGAAAACCTGTACTTCACAAAATTCAAAAATTCAGAGGAAATGGACAAATTTCCAGATAGCTACTACTTACCAAAATTAAATCAAGAAGAGCAACTTAATAGCAACTCAAATAGACCTATATCCCCTATTAAAATAGAAGCAGTCATCAAAAGCCTCCCAACCAAAAACAAACAAACAAAAAACAACAACAACAACAACAATAAAACCCCAGGGCCAGATGGCTTAAGTGCAGAATTCTATCAGAAACTCACAGATGAGCTAATACCAATACTCCTCAAATTTTTCCACACAACAGAAGTGGAAGATTCATTATCAAACTCTTTTTACCCAGCCACAATTACCTTGGTAACAAAGGACCACAAAGACACAACTAAGAAAGAGAACTATTGACCAATATCCCTCATGAACATTTGTTATGAGTGTCCCCCCCCTCCTGGTCTGGTCCCACTGCCTTGCCAGCCCACACAGAGTCACTGTATTAGATATAATTCTGTTGGCCAGTTACTAGTTTCTTATCAGCTAGCTCTGTCTTAACTATTAATCCATTTCTATTAATCTAAGTACTTCCACGTGGTCTTATCTTACTGGAGAGAGGGACTGGCATTCTCTCTATCCTCCATCTAGACTCTCCTTCCTTACTTCTTCCTCTCTCCTCCTAGTCTCCTAGTCCCACCTATCTTGTTTTCCTATTGGCCAACAGTGCTTTATTCATTAACCAATAAAAGAAACATATTTACAGAATGAGATCTCCCATCAAACATTGATAAAAAAAAATACTCAATAAAATACTGACAAACGGAATCCAAGAAAACATCAGAGAAATCATTCACCATGGCCAAGTAGGCTTCATCCCACTGATGCAGGGATGGTCTGACATACGAAAATCTATCGATGTGATCCACCATATAAACAAAAAAAATAAAACAAAAAAAAAACACTAATTTTACTAGATGCTGAAAAAGCTTTTGATCCAACACCCTTGAAGATAAAGGTCTTGGAGAGATCACAGATAACAGCAACATACCTCAACATAATAAAAGCAATATACAGTAAACCAAGAGCAAGTATCAAACTAAATGGACAGAAGCTTAAGACTATTCCTCTAAAATTAGAAACAAGACAAAGCTGCCCACTCTCTCCATATTTCTTCAATATCCTACTTGATGTTGTAGATAAAACAATAAGACAACAAAAGAGATTCAAATTGGAAAGGAAGAAGTCAAACTGTCACAATTTGTAGATAATATGCTAGTTTACATAAGTGACCTGAAAAACTGTACCAGGGAAATTCTACAGATGATAAACACATTCAGCAAATTAGCAGGAGACAAGATTACCTCAAAAAACAGTAGCCCTATTATATACAGACAATAAAGGGGCTAAGAAAGAAATCAGAGAAACATCACCCTTTACAAAAGCAACAAACAATATAAAAACATCTTGGAGTAATGTCAAAGACCTATAGCAAGTACTTTGCTTCTTTAAGAAAGATATTAAAGAAGACACCAGAAAATGGAAATATCTACCATGTGCTTGAAGATAGGATAAACATAGCAAAAATGGCAATCTTGTCAAAAGCAACTATAGATTCAAAGCAATACCCATCAAAATCCCAGCACAATTCTTTAATGACCTTGAAAAGAGAATACTCAACTTTATATGGAAGATGCAGGATAGCCAAATGTACAAGAGAGAAACTTCAGGCAGCATCACTCTCCCTGAATTCAAGCTTATTATAGAGCCATAGTCTTGAAAATAGCTTGGTATTGACACAAAATAGACAGGTAGAACAATGGAATATAATTGAAAATTCCTGATATTTACCCACACACCTAGGAACACCTGATTTTTTAATAAACAGCTAAAATTATACAATGGAAGGAAGAAAACACCTTCAACAAATGGGGCTAGCACAACTAGTATGTAGAAGACTGGAGATAGACCCATGTATATCACCATGCACAAAACTTAAACCAAATGGATCAAAGACCTCAATATAAATTCAGCCACACTGAACCACTTTGAAGATAAAGTGGGAGATACTCTTGAATGAATTGGTATAGTTGACTTCTTCCTAAACATAAAACAAGTAGTACAGTCACTGAGATAACAAGAAATAAATGAGACCTCCTCAAACTGAGATACTACTGTAAGTCAAAGGACGCAGTACACAAGATCAAATGGTAGCCCAGAGATTGGGAAAACATGTTCACCAACCCCAAATCTGACAGAGAGATAATCTCCAAAATATACAAGAACTCAAGAATCTTGTCATGAAAACACCAAATAATCCTATTAAAAAGTGGGGTTTTAACAGAAACAGACAGACATCTGTCTGTTCTGGAAACAGAAGCAAACATCAATAGCTAAACACTGAGTTGAATTGGAATCCAGGAATCAGAGAGGGAGGACAAGACCAGGCTACAGAAACCCACAGAGACAGCTGACATAAACAAGGGGGAGCTCATGGACCCCCCCCCCTTCAGACTGATAGCTGGGAAACAAACATTGGACTGACTTAAATCCCCTGAAGATGGCTTTCAGTTGGAAGGCCTGGGCAGTCTAAGGGGTCTTTGACAGTGGAACCAGGATATATTCCTGGTGTACAAAAGGATTTTGGAAGCACATTCCCCATGGAGGGATGCTCCCTAAACTTGGAGGCAGGATGGGGGCCAAGTCACTACTCCAAATGATGCAACAGATTTTGTTGATCCTTACTGGAAGTCATCACCCTCCCTGTGGAGCTGGGGGGAGAGATGGGATGGGGAGGTGGTAGGTCAGCATGGAAATGAGGGAGAGATGGACAGAGGGAGGGAGGAAGGGAGAGAAAACTGGGAGCAATATGTAAAATTCTCAATAGAGGACTCCAAAATAGCTGAAAGACAGTTAAAAAAAATGCTCAACATATTTAGCCATCAGAGAAATACAAATCAAAACAACTCTGAGATACCATCTTACTCCTGACAGATTGGTGAAAATCAGAAACCCCAATGACAGCTTATGCTGGAGAGAATGTGAAAAAATGGGGAAAACTCCTCCACTGTTGTGGGAGTGAAAACTTGTACAGCCATTTTAGAGATTAGTGTGGTGGTTCCTCAGGAATCAGTCAACCACAGGACCTGGCAATTTCACTCTTAGGCATATACCGAAATGAACCACAGTCATGCAACAAAGACATCTGTTTAACTATGTTCATAGCAGCATTACTTGTAACAGCAAGAACCTGGAAGCAACCTAGATGCCTCTGAACTGAAGAATAGATAAAGGTGTGGTACATTTATATAATGGAATACTGCTCAGCAGAAAAAAATAGAATTTTGAAATTTGCAGGAAAATGGATGGAACTTAAATAAACCATCCTGAATGAGGTAACCCATTCACAAAAACAAAAACATGGTATGTTCTCACTCATATATAGACTTTTTAGACATAGAACAAAGGGTCACCAGTTTATAATTCACACCACCAGAGAAACTACAATGCAAGGAGGGAACTAAGAGATTCGTACAAGGTCCCTCACAGAAGCGGAAAGGAACAAGAGCTCCTGAGCATATTGGGAGTTGGGGGGAGCAGTGAGTGGAGATGGAGTTAGGAGAAATAGAAGGGGAGGAGTGTAGTACATGTGGAACCTGGCAGATGAAGTTGGGAGAATAATAGATGAGATTTAAAAAAAATAGAGAGATACCATAATAGAGGGAGCCATTATAGGTATGAACTGAAAATGGACTCTAGAGAAATAGCCAGACACCTACAAGGATGACACCAACCCACAATCTGAGCAACCGTGGAAAGGCTACCTTAAATGCTCTTCCCTGATAATGACATTGGTAATTAACTTATATGCCATTCTCAAATCTTCATATAGTAGATGTTGGAAACAGAAGCAGCCATCCACAGGTAAACACTGAGTCGAACTCCTGGAATCCAGTTGCAGAGAGGAAGGAGTGATGAAAAAAAGGGGCAAGACCAGGCTACAGAAACCTATAGAGACAGCTGACCTGAACAAGAGGGAGCTCATGGATGCCCAGACTGATGGCTAGGAACCCAGCATTGGACTGCCTCAGACACCCTGAACATGGGTCTCAGTTAGAAGGCCTGGGCAGTCTAATGGACCTCTGACAGGATGTATCCCTGGTGCACAAAAGGACTTTGGGAGCACCTTCCCCATGAAGGGATGCTCCCTTAGCCTAGAGGTAGGAGGGAGGACCTAGTCCCTAGTTTAAATGACTTGACAGATTTTGATGACCCCTCCTGGAAGGTATCACCCACAATGTGGAGTGGGGCAGGGGGAATGTGATGGGAGGGGGTCGGGGATATGAAAGGGAGGGAGGGAGAGGAAACTGGGATTTCTATATAAAATAAGAAAAATAATAATAAAAATGAATAATAAGAATAGTAGAAGGTAAAGAATATCAGCTCAAAGCCACAGAAAATAAATTCAACACTATCACAGAAGACTTTCCAGCCAACAGAAGGATATTATTATGAATGTCCAAGAAGCCTACAGAATACCAAATAGATCCCCACCCAAAAATATAACATTTACTTATCACATAATAATCAAAACACAGAAACTATAGAATAAAAAAAGAATATCAAAAGCTACAAAGGAAAAAGGCCAAGTAACATACAAAGGGAAACCCAACATAATAACAGTGGACTTCTTTTTTTTTCAGAACATGTTTTATTTTTAATATATTTTCCTTTTTTAAATATTTATCCCAGTTCCCTCTACCTCCTGTCCTCCCTTTCCTCCCACAGATGCCTCCCATACCATCCCCCATCTACTCCCCTGGGAGGGTTAGGCCTTAATGAAGGATCATCAAAGTCTTTCAACTCATATGGGGTAAAGCATTGGTCCTTCAGTGTATCTCTAGGCTAAGAGAGTAGGCTACTTGAGTCCATTCCTAACTGAGACCCACCTATCAGTCTGGGATTCATAATAAAAGCAATATACAATAAACCAACAGCCAACATCAAACTGAATGGAGAGAAATGCATTGCAATGCCCCTAAATCAGGGGGAAAAAATGTTGTACACTCTCTCCATATCTCTTAAATATTGTATTTGAAGTCTGTCAAGAGCAATAAGAAAGAAAAAAAAGGAAGTCAATGGGATACAAATTGAAAAGGAAGAAATCAAACTTTCACTATTTACAGATGATCTAATAGCTTACATAAGTGACCTGAACACCTCTATCATGGAACACCTACGGCTGATAAACACATTCAGCAAAGTGGCAGGATACAAGATTAGCTCAGTAGCACTACCATATACAGACTATAAAGGTGCTGAGAAAGAAATTAGAAAAACATCACCCTTTAAAACATCCACAAATAACATAAAATATATTGGGGTAATGCCAACCAAACAAGTGAAAGACCTGAATAGCAAGAACTTTGAGTCACTCAAGAAAGAAATTAAAGAAGATACCAGAAAATGGAAAGATATCCCATGCTCATGAATAGGCAGTATCAACATAGTAAAATGGCAATGTTGCAAAAAGCAATCTATAGATTCAATTAAATACCCATCAAAATACCAGCACAATTCTTCATAGACATTGAAAGAACAATACTCAACTTTATGTGGGAAAACATAAGGCCGAGGATAGCCAAAACAACCCTGTACAATAAAGAAACTTCCAGAGTCATCACTATCCCTGACTTCAAGCTCTACTCTAGACTTATAGTCCTACAAACAGCTTGGTATTTGCACAAAAATAGACAGGTAGATCAATGGTATCAAATTGAAAACCCTGATATTAGCTCACACACCTCGGAACACCTGATTTTTGACAAAGCAGATAAAATTATACAATGGAAAAAAGAAAGCATCTTCAACAAATGCTGCTAGCACAACTGGATGCTGCATTGTAGAAGAATGCAGATAGATCCATATTTATCATCATGCACAAAACTTAAGTCTAAATATATCAAAGACCTCAACATAAATCCAACCACACTAAATCTCTTGGAAGAGAAAGTGAGAGGTACCCTTGAATGAATTGGTACAGGAGACTGCTTCCTGAACATAACACTTGTAGTACAGACACTGAGATCAACAATTAATAAATGAAACATCCTGAAACACTGGGTTTCTAAATGAAGACTCTGAAAGCCAAAAGGTCCTGGACAGATGTTATGCAGATACTAAGAGATCACAGATAGCAACCCACATTTCTATACCCTGCAAAACTTTCAATCAACGAAGAGAAGAAAACAAGATACTACATGGAAAAGCCAGATTTATCAATATTTGCCCACAAATCCATTCCTACAGAAAACACTAGAAGAAAAACACCAACCAATGAAAGTTAGCTGCACCCAGACAATAGATAGACCTACTTCAGTAATTCCCAAAACAGAGAAACACCCATGAACTACCACCAAAAATGATAGAAATTTATAGAAACTGGCTATTAATATCTTTTAATACTAATGAACTCAGTTTGCCTTAAAAAGACACAGGCTAATGAAATGCATTCAAAATTAGAGGTGTTCTTCTACATACAGGAAACAAACCTCATCTACACTGAAACACTTACAGATGATAAACACACTCAGCAATATGGTAGCATACAAGACAAACTAAAAAACAATCAGTAGACTTCCTATATACAAATGATAAGTTTGATAAGAAAGAAAAGAGAGAAACATTACTGTTTACAATAGTCATAAATAATATGAGATATGGATGGGTAACTGTAACCAAAAAAATGAGAAACCTAAATAATAAGATCTTTAAGTCTTAAATAAAGAAATTGAAAAAAGATTTCAGAAAATAGGAAGATCCCATGCTCCTTGATAGGTAGGTTTAACATGGTAAAATAGAAGTCTTATCAAAAGTAATCTATAGATACAATTTAGTCCCATCAAAACCGAACACAATTCTACACAGTTATCAAAAGCATAATTCTCAACTTCATAGATAAAACCAAAAAAAAAAGACCAGCATAAAAAGAATTCTGTATAATAAAGGAGCTTCTGGAAGTATAACCTTCCCTGGAAATCTCTATAGGAATCTAGTAATAAAAACAGCTTATCATGAACAGAAAAACAGGCAAGTGAACCACTGAAATAAAATTGAAGACCCTAACCTAAGTCCACATACTTACAAAAACTGATTTTCGACAAAGACTACAAATCGGTAAAATGGGAAACTGAAAGCATGTTCAAGAATTGGTGCTGACACAACTGTATGTCAAAATATAAAACAATGCAAATACATCCATCTCCATCACCATGCACAAAACTCAACTGCAAGTGGGGTAAGGACCTCACCCCTGAATCCTGGTATGCTGAACTGATAGAAGAGAAAGTGGAAACTAGCCTTGAATGAATATACACACGAGACTAATTTCTAGACACAATACCACTAACACAGACAATGAGATTGACAATAAATGTGACCTTCTGAAACCTAAAAGTTTCTGTAAGGCAAAGGACACTTTCAATAAGACAAAACAGCTGCATACAGATTAGGAAAAGGTCTTTACCAACCCCAGGTCTTACAAAGAGTGTATCTTCAAAACATAGAAAGAACTCAAGAAACTAGAATCAAAATAACAAATAGTTCATTTAAGAAATAGAATATAGATCTAAACAGAGGATTCTCAACAAAAGAACCTTAACTGGCCAAAAGACATTTAAGGAATTACTCAAAACCTCAGTTATCTGGGAAATGCAAATCAAAACAACTCTGCTATATCATCTTCCATGCAAGAATGGTAAGAAAACACTTATGAAAAATTATATGGGAGAGTATATTGAGTAAGGTGGACACTCCTCCACTTCTGTGGGACTGCAAATTTGTACATCCAAATTTTGGAAATCAATTTCATGTTTGTCCAGAAAATTGGGAGTCAATCAACCTCAAGATCCAGTGATACATATCTTCAGTATATATCAAAAGGATGATCAATTATACAAGGACACTTGCTCAACTATGTTCATAGCACCATTTTTCATAATAGCCAGAACCTTAAACAACTTAGATATCCCTCAACAAAGAAAGGGTAAAGAAAATGTGGTATATTCACAAAATGAAAAAAAATACTTTTATAAACAATATCATCATGAAATTTGCAGACTAAAAACTGGAACTAGAAAAACATCAGTCTGGGTAAGGTAACCCAGACAGAAAGTCAAACATGGTATGTACTCACTTGTAAGTGGATCTTATAAAAGTATGGGATAACCATCATACACTACACAGCCCAAGTGAACCTAGATAATAAGGAGGGCCCAAAGAGGGCTGCATAAATTTTCGTGGGAAAGTGAAATAGAAGAGATCTCCTGAGTAAACTAAGGATTGGGGACGGGAATGGATGAAAAAGAACTTGAGGGAGTAAGTTGCATGCAGGAGGCAAGTTGGATGATGAAGGGGAAAAGGAAAATGATATTAATGAAAGAGACATCTTGATGGCGGACAATTTGTGCATAGGGAGAACTTGGCACCACCGAAATACCCAAGAATCCAGTGAATAACCACAAGTAAGTCTCCTAGAAATAGTGAAAAGGATGCCTGAACTGGGTGTCTGCTGTAATCTGATTGGTGACTACACTAATTGCCATCCGAGATTTCTATCCAATAACTGATGATGAAAGCAGATGCAGAGATCCATAGCCATGTACTGCTTTGATCTCCAGGGCTTTTCCTGAAAAAGGGAAGAAGGGATTATAAAAGCCATTGTTGGGGATCATAAAAGGCAAGCCATAGGGGCATGAGGGAGCTCATGGACTCTGGATCAAGAATTAAGAAGTGTCCATAGGACTGATCTAAGCCCTTTGTATATGGTCAACAGTTATAAAGAGTGGTCTGTTGGTAAGGCTCCTAGCAGTGAAATCAGGACATACTTTCCTGTCTTTTGAGTTCCTGTTCCCTATACACAGCCTTGAAGCAAGGGGAGAAGCTCTGTCCTAATTCAATGTGACAAGTCATGCCTTGATCAAGCCCTTGGGCAGTATTCCTTTTATGAATGGAGAAGGAGGAGGACTGAAATGTAAAGGAAGTTATGGTAAGCAAGGGGTCACAGGGGAGACTGAGTGGAAAGAGGGAAGTGAAACTATGGTCAGTATGTAAAATAAATTAAAAATGCTATGTATGAAAAAAGAAAGAAAATTTGAAAAATATATTAAGGGCCAGAGCTGATGAGTGATGACAGGAAAGCAGTGTTTTGTTTTGGTTTATTTTTCACAAAAATGTTCACTCAATTTTTTTGAATAAATAAAATTACTATGTAGCCTAAAAGCAAATATAAGTAGACTTGTAAAATTTCTAAATTTTGCTTTCATGAAACATAACCATGAAAACCATGAGATAGTGAATGAAAGCATAAAAATGACATGAAATGCTAAAGAAAACTAGTCAATTCCTCATAGCAAAAATGTTACTTGAAGGTAGATTTTTAATTCAAAATAATTAAATTATGTGCTCAATAACATTCAAGTATATAGCAATGAATCATCTTCCATTATCTATCTGACACATTTTAAGGACATTATTTAAAACTTATTTTTAGATAATTTCCAGTAAAGAAGATCTTTTCAAACCCCACTGCAGGTCTGAATTCCATCTTTTCTTTTGTCTATTTCCTATTCCAATGCATTATTCTGCCTTACTTATTCTTTGTCTTCTGTCTCTCCTGTGTTCACATTCCAGGGTTCTTCCCTATATTCAAGAGAGTTGATCAGCTCTGGTTTTGACACTGTAAGATCTGTGTATTAGAGAAAACACACGACCCTTTCTGGACATAAAGATGAAAGAATATTAGTTTCTAATACTCCACTGTACTGATTAAGTAAGGAGTTTAAATTTACAAATTCCATAATTGCCAAAAAGGCCTTTAATATTTTATTCCTTGAGGTCATTTACAGAATACTTCTTAATCTAAATTCAACTACGTTGTGAAACCTTAAGATGCAGATCAAAACACAATCTATGAAGTGTCTCAAAGGTAAACATACTATAAATGATTTGAGGATGTTTGTCAGCATCAGGACAGTGATTATAATGTCAAGATAAAATTACTTAAAATGTCTTCTAAAAAATTAACTCTACATGTTGTTTGATGAAATTTGCATGTGGATGTAAAGAAAATAATGCAAACAAAGCCGTAAGCCATTCCTGAACAGAATAACAATAATAAAGAAGGAATCATGAAAGAAAAATACTCTCACCCACAGAGATTAGGTTGCTGTGGTTCTACAACATGACATCTCTGTACAAAGTCCTTTGTGCAGAGTTCAGGCATTTCCATTCCTCCTGAGAGAAGCCTATGGCCACATCTTAAAATGTCAATATGCCCTGTCATGAAAGATAAAAGTATTATTATGTACCTAAGTGCAAGTTTCTTCACTTCAACTAAGAAAATATGAGTAAAGTGAATAAATTGATGTGTTAATGTAAGCATTATTTTAAAAGATATGTTCTAAATTACAGTCTATATTATCAAAACTGTAACCTGGAAATATGAAAATTCAAGTGAAGTGGGACTAGCTTAGGTGTTAGATATACTGACTGTAATGGAACGTAATGGGGATGAGAGGCAAATTATCTTATGTGTTATTCTAGCCAAAACAGCTAGACTATTGAATCTCCTTAAACCAAAAAGTAACTATTACTTTTAAATATTTTATATTTATATGGATTTTTATAAATTGATACAAATTTATGGTTATTGTTATAATATACTATATATGTTTCTAATCTTCTTTAAAGTATTATACCTGTTAAACACATTTAAAAATGTAATGCAAATTTTTAGCCCTTGAAATTATTATCAACTATTTGGGATAATAAGTAAATGCAGACTAGCAATTAGTCACCCATTACAATCAAACTTGTTGTCATATTAGGTATGTTTGCAAGGTCAAACACATATACTTTATATACACAGGTCATCTTCAAATACTTCAGAGATCTACAGAACGTGTCATTTAAGATGTTTTAATAACATAGGTTCTTTTTTATGACAATGAGATATGCCTATCCTGGCACCACCAATCTTCTTCAGAGATGATGAGCATTAAAGAAATGTCATATGGACTTACTTCTTTATTTGTAGCAAAAGAGCCCCTGGGCAAGAGAGTGCTCTTGCCTTGACAACATTCAGAATGCTATTCATATTGGACAAGCAGGACACAAAAAAGTGACTGCTGAACTTAGCCAAGACAAGGTAGGACTGTCCATCAGAATAAGACTGCCTCACAGAGAAGTCTGTCAGATATGCTCATATAAGGCAAAGATGGATTCCTCAATATTGCAGATGAATCTTAGGTGACTGTACAGGCAGCCAGCTCTTTCTGTCATTTCTCACCATTTTTGGAAGTGGCTTACTTGCATTTCCTGTTTACTCAGAAACTATTCTATTCTTTCCAGGTCTCTGGTCGAGTTGAAGACTAGATAATTATAGTTATATGTAGTAAGATATCCACCCTGCCCGCGCCTGTTGCAATGACCACTCCCATTGGAGCATGGGGACTGATGCATGTGTGACATGGGGGGACTAGGTCTGATGTCCATGATCCCAGCTCACTCTCTTACTTCCTGGTCAGAGACAGTAAGTATCTGGAGGCATCCTTGGAACAGGAACCTGAGGTTGTCACCTGTTCCTGGTGTAAGTCATCTCTCTGCAAATGGACAACCATCAGCCTATTGTTTCTCAGATTCTTATTTACCATGCTTTATCTGGTTTCAGAAGTGGGATATGGATTTTCAAGGGACATGGGGTATTAGGTTTCATCCAGGTGGCTACATTCTACACTGATACAAACAAATCATGTAAGGCAGAATATAAATCAGGAAATAAAAATAAAGTAGTTCAAAGCCCTTATAACTCTGTACAAAAGGCAGAATTGTATGCCATGTAAAAAATACATAGATGAATATAATTGGTTTAATAATTATGACAGAGCTAGCTAATAAGAAGTGCAAGCCACCAGCTAACAGTTTTATAATTATGATAGCTCTGTGTTTATTTAGGGCAAAACAGCTATAGAAAGCAATAGTTAAATTAAATATTTTTTCTTATATTAATTACAACTTTCTTTTATTTTCAACCAAAAGGGCAATTTGGTAATACCTTGTTTGTACTCTAAGAAATGAAGCATGCCTGAAGATCAGAAAATGGATCTAGCCACTAGTTACCTGTGGAGGTCTGGAAGTCTGTACAGACAAGCAGTAAGTAATATGGCTGGGCAGAGAAAGGAATATAATGATGGAGGAGACAATATCTTGACCTCTATTCTGTAGGGAAGTTGTCAAGGTAAGAGGTGGCTGTGGCTTGGCTTTGAAGCTTAAACGTGTTTCTTGTAATCAGCAAGGACAGATTCTGTATTCATAACCATTCTGTTAGCCTGTATCTTCTTATAGGCGAGTTAAGAACATTCATGTTGAGAGAAAGTAAGGACTATTGATTATTAACTTTTGTTTTAGATTTGTTGGTTGTGGTGGTATTGTGAGTATATTTGCCCTGCTTTTTTCTTTTGGGTTTTTGTAAAGTGGGATTATCTACTGCCTATGTCTTTGGGAGAGTAAACTTCCTTGGATTAGCGTTTTCCTTCCAGAATTTCTGTTGGGCAGGATTTGTGGATATGTATTGTGAAAACCTGGCTTTGCCACTGAATATCTTTTTTTCTCTGTCTGTAGTTATTGAGAGTTTTGCTGGGTATAGCAGCCTGGACTGGCATCTGTGAGCTCTTAGTACTTGTAGAACATCTATCCAGGACCTTCTGGCCTTGAGAATTTCCATGGAGAAGTCAGGTATAATTTTGATAGGTCAACCTTTATATGTTATCTGGTGGTTTTCATTTTCTGCCCTTAATATTGAACCTAACTGACTCACAGAGGGGGAGACAAACAAGATCTCCTGAGCACATAGGGAGGGGGGGCAGTGACCAGAGAGGGATTTAAGAAAAACAGAAGGGGAGGAGAGGAGAGCATGTGTAACTAGGAAAAATGAGTCAGGGGACAAATAGACAAAAGCAAACCAAAAAAAGATACAATAATAGAGGGAGCCATTATAGGTTATAAGAAAAAAACTGACTCTAGAGAAATGTCCAGAGACCTACAAGGATGACCCCAACAACAATTTGAGCAACAGTAAAAAGGTTACCTTAAATGCCTTTCCCTGATAATGAGATTGATGACTAACTTATATGCCATCATAGAGTCTTCATCTAGTAGTGATGGAAACAGAAGCAGTCACCCACAGGCTAAACACTGACCCAAACTCCTGGAATCCAGTTGCAGAGAGAGAGGAGAAGTAAGAAAATGGGGTAAGACCAGGCTACAAAAACTCACAGATACAGCTGACCTGAACAGGGGGAGCTCAGGGACTCCCAGACTGATAGCTGGGAAACCAGCTTTAGACCTACTCTGACCCCCTGAGTGTGGGTCTCATGAAAGGACTTTCAGGACACAATCTCCGTGGAGGGATAATCCCTTAGCCTAGAAGAAGTGGGGGGAGAACTTAGACCCTACTCCAAATTACATGACAGGTTTTCATAATCCCTCCTGGAAGGCATCACCCTCCCTTTGCAGTGTGTGTGGGGGGGAATTGGATGGGAGGCAGTCAGGGGCTGTGGCAGGGAAAGGAAACTTGGATCAATATGTAAAATAAAAAAAAATAATAATAAACATATTATGTGTCTTCAGATTATACACTGAAATATTTCCTTTACATATAAATCTCTTTTACTCAGAAGTATTTAACATGCAGCTTAATCCCACTATATCTGAAAAAAATCTTTGAAGCATTGCATATATTGTAGTGTATGTCAGTTTGCACATATTCATTTCTGTGTAAAATATACCATGATTTAAAATTTTGTGTGAAGGCTTTCTTACAAAAGCATATACTCCTGAAAATGTAAATAAACTAATGTAACATTTTTTTCAAGAGTAGGTAGAGGTTTTGATTTGACTATCCATGATGGATTTTGAATACATTATGTTTGCAACATATCATAATCAATGCTCTTTATTCTTACTCCCACATTTTGGTAACACTCTTAAATGAAAGGTCCTCAGATCACTACTGACATTCCTGGTAACAACTTCTTGATAGGTTCTGATATATCGCCCTTTGAAAATGGGACTTGTATTTGATGGGAACATGGAACTGAAAGAAGGGAAAGTATATAATTACATGAATTAGCTAATTTAAGTAAAAAAATTTCAAAAATTTAAGGCACACAATTTGACAAATATGTACACCCATATGCAAGCTGGTATATTAAAAGACAACAAATAATGTATTCTTTAAAAATATCCTTAAGGCAAATGGATAGAAGATATTTCATAACATACATTGAATAAATCATAAAAAAATAGAAGGATTGGCATTATGTGACCTTAGACACTTCAAACAAAACTTTCAGAAGAATAAATAAGACTGAGTTGGTTTGAACATGATGTCCCCATATATTCAGACATAATGAATACTTTACCTGAAGTTGGTAGACTTTCATGGATAGGATAAATTGCTATATAAACTTACTGGAAGAACAATGTCATTATAGACTGGCTTTGAGATTTGAAGTCTCCTCCAACCCCCAGTGAGCTCTCTTTGCTTCTTATTGAGGTTCTAGATGTGAGCTCTCTTTTCCAGCCCCTTGACAACTGCTACCATTGATTCACCACAATGAATCATTTTCTATGAGTTGCCTTGAACATGGTGTTCTATCACAGCAATGGAAAAGTAATAAATGTTGAGAAACTAGCCCAATTATAAAAAATGCAGTTATTATGACACTGCAATATCAAATGCATATAACTCATCTACACAAATCTGTGAAGTGAATAAATTGAGCAATGTTAAGAAAGAAGACACTATAGGAACAATTAGGCCTCACTGGCACTCACAGGATCATGTACACAAATCAAAAGGAGCCTCCAAATTTTTAGAAGTGAAGTAAATTCTCTATGACTGATAATATCATAAAAATATATTTTTCTTTTACAGAATATATATTATTTTATGCAATATACACTATTATGAATTTTTATCCATCTAATCCTCCGAGAACCTTCTACTAGTCCCTCCTATCTAACTCCACCCCCTTGATGTCTTCTATTTGAAAAAAAAAGTTATGAATGTAAAAAAAATAATAATAATAAAAATAATAATATAATCAAAAACAAATAAATCAGATAGACAAGAATAAACAAGAGAAAAAAACAGAAAGAAAATAAGCATATATAGACAGAAAGACACACGTACCCATATACAAGCATGCATGCACCTACATTTGCTTACACAGGATGTGCAAAAGAATATATCCAGGAAGTTAAAGTATATACACAAGTGAATAAACTCTCAAACTAAATATTATTGGACCAACAATGCACATATGAGCCATTCAATTGTATTAGTGTTATCCATTGAATACTGGGTATAGGAGCTGCCTGTAAAAGTGGTTATTATTGCCACTGAAACTCTGTGGAGAAAAATAATTTTTCAATTTGAATGGTGATCAATTAGAAATAGGATAAGAATGCTTAGACTCAAAGGCTGTGTTTTGTTCCAGTGTGTACTTCTGGATTCTTTAGTAAACATAAGTTGTCAAATATCATAGCTGAATGGAATTATGTCAGTGTCTACAGTAAATTGGTATATCATTCACTATTTTTGAAAGCCTTAATGTGGTTTAAGTATCAAGGTAACTGTCTTCGTGAAAAGAATTGAACTGTGTTCCTTCTTCTATTTTGTAGAATAACTTTAGTATTCAAGTTAATTCTAGAAGAATATTAAAACCTAGAAAGTACCACCTACTGCCATTTTCTGCTAAATGAACAGTTTTAAAGTTATTCCTCATGTCTTATTGCTTTCCCCACTGATTAATGCAAATATAAGTCTACATCACATGACCTTCCTTCAGAACTTGACAGCTAAAAGACCAACAAGAGGAAATGCTGTGGATAATAAGACAATGTTTGGTTCCTCAACAAGTCTAACAACTAGTATTTGGGAAGTGATTATTTAATTCACTAGATGTAAAGAAAGAGAGAGAAAAGACAGGGAAGAAGGAGAGGAATGTGGGAGGAGCAGAGTAATTGGATCAAATAGCCCAATAACATGTTTAAAGAATTAATATAAATATTAATAACAAAATATTATCTATATACAATTTAGTTTCCAAATAAACACAAACACAGACAATTTTCTCAAAGGAAAAC
This sequence comes from Cricetiscus sungorus, assembly GCA_030556225.1. NCBI lineage: Eukaryota > Metazoa > Chordata > Mammalia > Rodentia > Cricetidae > Cricetiscus > Cricetiscus sungorus. Next base: position 40,956,930 of record JANBXA010000600.1, read on the forward strand.
AATAGGATTCAAAACTTCATGTGGAAAATAACATTTTCAGTTGAATTTTTGATATTCAGAAATTAATAGATTTTTATTAAAATAAGCTAATAATATGTATGGCACTAAATAATACTAATTTCATAATGAAAATTCTTTGAATATATTTATTCCTTTTTTTATTTTACATATCGATCCCAGTTCCCTTCCCTCATTCCTTCCCATGCCCACTGACCCCCTCCTATCCCATCTCCCCCCAACACTTCAGAGGGAAGGTGATGCCTTCCAAGAGGGATCATCAAAATCTGTCAAGTCATTTGAAGTAGGGACTAGGCCCTTCCTCCTGCCTCTAGGATAAGGGAGTATCCCTCCGTGGGAAATGTGCTCCCAAAGTCCTTCATGAACCAGGGATGCATCCTGGTTACACTGTGAGAGGTCCCTTAGACTGCCCAAGACTTCCAACTGAGACCCATTTTCAGGGGTCTGATTGGTATAATGCTGGTTTCCCAGTTATCAGTCTGGGGGTCCATGAGCTCCCCGTTGTTCATGTCAGCTGTCTCTGTGGGTTTCTGTAGACTGGTCTTGACCCCATTTTCTTTTATTTATTTATTTTTTAAGAAGGAAGAGTTTGAATTTTTTTTTATTTACAAAAACAAAGTCATTTGACTCAACAGGGGCTTAAACGGGGTATTTGATACATAAAACATTTAGCCTTAGCAAAATATCAAGTATAAACCAAGAACACAAAATAAAAAAACTTCTAAGCAAAACAGAGAACACCAAAATGTCAAGGCAAGCAAACTTGAAATCAATGAACTAAACAAGCAAGTTAAGCGAAGCACCATTTATTACAGTCAGATTTAGTTTCACGGACTACACACCATGGCCAGCTATGGACACATAATAGGTAGGCAGGCACAGATTGTAATAAGCTTTTCATGACAAGTATAGCCAGGTGTCTTTGGGACTTTGAAGGTCAAGCAATCACCGAGGATGGATGTCTTGGTTCTTTAGCAGAGAATGCTATGGCTTGTGGCTTTCTGTGTCTTCCTTCAGCCTCCTCAATTCACTGAAAGGGTGCTGCCACAGATGTTACAGGCCCTGCCTCCACGAGGCTCTCATCATACCCTGAAGCTTGGTCCAGTTCATGCTGCAGTTTTTCTGATCTCATCAGGAAGACATTGACCGCATTTTCTTATCAATCCTCCCTCTCTTCATCTGGATCACAGGAGTTCAGCTCAATGTTTAGCTGTGGGTGTCGGCTTCTGTTTCCATCAGCTGCTAGCTGAGGGTTCTATGACGGCATATAAGTTAGTCATCAATCTCATTATCAGGGAAAGGCATTTAAAGTAGCCTTTCCACCTTTGCTCATATTGTTAGTTGGGGTCATCCTTGTAGGTCTCTGCATATTTCTCTAAAGTCAGTTTTCTCTTCAACCTATAATGGCTACCTCTATTATGCTCTCTCTCTCTCTCTCTCTCTCTCTCTCTCTCTCTCTCTCTCTCTCTCTCTCTCTCTGGTCTATTTCTCCCATTACTTAATAATTATCCTAGTTCCACATGTTTTCCTCTCCTCCCTTTCTCTTTCTCCAAGTTTTCTCCCCACTCACTCCCTCCCCCACTCCCAATATACTCAGGAGATCTTGTTCCTTTCCCCTTCTGTGAGGGACCTTGTATGAATCTCTTAGGTTCCTCCTTGTACCCTGATTTCTCTAGAAGTGTGAATTATAGGCTGGTAATTACAATTAAGGAAATAAAAACAAAAATAAAATAAATCAATGGCATAAAGAGAACTGTGAAATTTCCTCTACTGGACATGCCTTCAGGATGCACATGTCAATTCAGAGTACAGGAGTCCATAGAATGACTATGCAAGTTCAAGTCAATAAAATTTCAGAGTAGGTGAGGAGGAATCTCATGTGGTCTGTACTAACAGTGGAGCTATTGGAAAATGATTGCCAATAGGAGAATTAGGGACACTTTTGGAGCAAATGTGGCCAATAGAACCTTGCTGTGTCACAGCCAATGGCCCCATACAAATTTGCCCATGAACAATACTACTGAACTCACTGGGCTATTACTAACAACAGAAATGAGAAGGAAAGGGAACATAAAAAAGGAAGGCTTAATTAGAGGATTGCTTCAAGACAGGGTAAGAGGTGTAGATAGCATTGAAATACATTTGGATCTAGGTGCAAAATTTTCAAACAATAAATAAAATTATTATTTTCAGAAATATTTTATTTCTTGATACAACATCTAACATATCTAACCAGACAAATCTCCTACATTTTTCATCGGAGTCTAACCACTTTGTCTGTCTGTACCTCCATGCCACAATGCCTCCCCAAACCTCTAAATCAGCCTTGGCCCTGAAAGTTTGTATGACGATCTACCTCTAGACTGCACCCATGGAAAAACCCCACCTACACCCTAAACACACAGACCACTCACACTACAATTCTAAATTCTCCACCCAGTAGGATCTACTTTCACACTCAGAGATTGGAAAAGGACCTAAATCAGGTATATATATGAGCACAGTCCCCTCTGACTACCTGACTTCATTATACTAAGTTATTTCTATTCTTTGTAGAGAGCTGCAAAGTGCTGCGCCTTAAAGATGCCACTGGCTTCTGCCTTCCACCTCCCTGAGGGTGAGCACTCTCTGGCATAAACAAGCCCTTATTTGGTTAAGTCTGTTCAGCCTGTCTGCTTCCGCGTTAGAGTAGCCTATCTGCAGAGTTCACGTGGCTCACTGGGGTTGGTTAGCGCAAGGGGATTTAAGCCTGTGCAGGGGTCCCCCGGAGTCCCGCGGGTCAGAAGAACATGTTCAAGGATCCTGATTAAAACTGCATAAAGATCTTCCCAGAGTCACATCTTCCTTACTGGCAGGGGTAGGCACATACAATTCTTTATTCTCAACATGCCACAAATACTTTATTCATAACAATCTAATTATGTTTACATCAGACACAGAATTAACAATAGGCCACATGTCCAAATTTCATTGCAAAAATACTAGTATTGTGAGTGATCAAGCCAGGATCCCTTCACCAATCTCTATCTACTAGTCCCATAGAAATGTTTGAAAGTTACTTTGATGAAACACAGAAAACAAAACTTCACGGGACAATCATGAACTTCATGAAAGATTTCTAGAAGAAAAAATGACTATAGATATTTGGAGTTAAACTTCTATCCTGCTACTTTACTGAAGTTGTTTGTCAGCTGTAGGAGTTTCTAGGGTCTCTTATGTATACTATCATACCATTAGAAAAAAGTGAAAGGTTGACTTCTTTTCTTCCAATTTGTATCTCCTTGATATCCTTTTGATGTCTTATTTCTCTAGCAGCAGGTGAGAACTACAAACACAGAGATCCATAAGACAACAGGCAGTGACAGTGAGACTTTAGAACAGTCATATTTCCTTAGGTGAAGTGAGGAAACTTGCTGTTGGAAACAGAAACAGACACCCACAGCTTAACACCGAGCCCAACTCCTGGAATCCATTTGCAGGGAAAAAGAAGTAATGAGTAAAGGGGTTAAGACCAGGCTACAGAAACCCACAGAGACAGCTGACCTAACAAGGGGGAGCTCATAAACTCCAGACTGATACCTGGGAAACCATCATAGGACCCACCCAGACACCCTGAATGCGGGTCTCAGTTAGGAGGCCCAGACAGTCTACGGGGCCTCTGACAGTGGAACCAGGATATATTCCTGGTGCACAAAAGGACTTTGGGAGCACACTCCCCATGGAGGGATACTCCCTTAGCCCAGAGACATAGGGGAAGGCTTAGGCCCTACACCAATTTCTTAACAGATTTTGGTGATCCCTCCTCAAAGGCCTCACCCTACCTGGGGAGTGTGTGAGGAATGGGATGGTGGGATGGAGAGGGATATGGTAGTATAAGAGGGAGAGGGAACTGGGATCAATATGTAAAAAAAAAAAAAAGAAAGAAAATGTAAAGTAAAATAAAAGAAAAAAGAGGAGAGCAAGAAAAGAGATACCACAATAGAGGGAGCCCTTATAGGTTTTAAGATAAATCTGGCACTAGAGATTTTGGCACCAGAGATCTACAAGGATGATCCCAACTAGCAACCTAAGCAATAGATAATGAGATTGATGACTACTGGGGACTCTGGTAATGGATCAGTACTTATCCCTAGTATAGGAATGGACTTTGGGAGCCCATTCCACATAGAGGGATACTCCCTCAGCCTAGACACATGGGGGAGGGCCTCAGACCTGCTCCAAATGGTATGACAGACCTTGATGACTCCCCATGGAAGTCTGCACCGTGGGGAGAAGAAAGGGGATGGAATGGAGGTTGGTAGGGGGAACAGGGGAAGATAGGAAGGTAGGAGACCTGGGATTGACATGTAAAACAAGCTTGTTTCCAATTTAAATTTTTAAAAAAATTATCAAAAAGAAAAAAGAAAAAAAGAACACTAGCAATAAAGGGATGTCTCCATTAAATACCTAATCTCATGGCTAGGAGAACCCTGTGTAGGAGAAGAGAGAGTATCAGAGCCAAAGGGGATTGAGAACATGCAAAGAAGCCCTCAAAACTGACATAATTGAAGCAATCTGATGTGAGGGAGACTGAAGTAATATACACATGGTGTGCAAAGTGCTGCACCAGATTGGGTGTTAGAATTGAAAGTAGAAGTGGACACTTGCACATGTCTCTAGCCCAGAAGCAATCTCTGATAAACACTTGCAAATGAAAATTTAGTTTTCCTCTATGGAAGTCACCCTGGGAAAAGAAAGAATTCTAAAGGTAGGCTACATTCCCAACTTCAACAAACTCAGCATCACTTGTTGAATTTTTTTTATAATGTCATGTCAGGGATTGCTTCCACTTTATCTTTCTATTTATTTATATTTTTTTCTTTTTTTACCATATACAAAAACAGGTTTCTATTTTATAGTTTTTATCGATTATTAAAAAAATAATAATAATAATGTTCTGGGAAGGACAGAATGGAGGTGTGCCCACATTGTGTAGATAATATGTACGTAAAAATTCAAATATTACTCAAATATAGAGCAAAAATAAGAAAGTGTCATTGGAAATAAATTGCTTAGGCAAGACTATGAAAATAGATAAGTAAAGGTGAGCAATGCTAATATATAACCATTACAGAATAAACTGAGTGGCATCTAGTAGCTGATAGAAACAGAAACAGACAACCACAGCTAAACACTGAGCTGGACTGGAATCCAGATGCAGAGTAGGAGGAGTGATGAGAAAATGGGGACACGACCAGGGTACAGGAAACCCACAGAGACAGCTGACCTGAACAAGGGGAGCTAATGGACCTCCAGACTGATAGCTGGGAAACCAGCATTGAACCAATTCAGACACCCTGAACATGGGTCTCAGTTAGAAGGCCTGGGCAGTCTAAGGGACCTCTCACAGTGGAACCAGGATGTATCCTTGATGTACAAAGGGACTTTGGGAGCACATTTCCTATGGAGCTATGCTCCCTTAACCTAGAGGCACGAGAAAGGGCCTAGTCCCTACTCCAAATGACTTGAAAGAATTTGTTGATCCCTCCTGGAAGGCATCACCCTCACAGTGGAGTTGGGGAGGGTGAATTGGATGGAAGGGTGGTCAAGGAGCATGGGAGGGAGGGAGAAGGGAGGGAGTGAGAGAGAGAGAGAGAGAGAGAGAGAGAGAGAGAGAGAGAGAGAGAGAGAGAGAGAGAGATGGGATTGATATATAAAATAACAAAAATTAAAAAAAGAAGAACCTGAGTTGAGCTGGATCAGAGACATGCTTAACAGAGATCCAGCCACCTCTTCTCTTGTCTCTTCTATGAGTTTCTGTCTCAATGAAAATGATTTGATCTAGTAACTCCTAGTCTTTCTCTTCAGGACTTGCTTTACATGTATCATGAAACCCCCTTCAGCTGCTTCCAATATATTCACAGTCTGCACAGCTTCAGAAACAGGAGAGAACTCACTCCTTTATTTGTTACAAAAAAAAAAAACACTCAAGAGATTGTCAGGGATGAAAATGTTTAGTTTCCCCCTTGTTTAGTTCTGGCGGTCTGCTCTGCAGTCAAAATCAGCAGTAAGAGTTTGGGTTGTCCTCACCTGCTCCACTCAACTAAGGGGGTGGGGTGTGGGCAAAAACTGGGAAGCAAAAGCTGACCTAGTTGCCAGTCAGAAGACCTTAAATCCAATTATTAACCTAATCCTGTTTTACAGGTGATGTTAATTAAGATGCTGGCATTGGACTTAGATTAGCGGTGTAAGTTGTGCACAATGTACAACTGAAAACAATTTTGTCAAATGGCATTGGGATACTAATTAACACCCTGGCTGAGAAATGTTTGGGAAGTGGTATTTCTAAGATTGCGTTGTGCATCCAATTTTTTTTTTAAAATAAAATTCTGTTGGCCAGTTACTAGTTTCTTATCAGCTAGCTCTGTCTTAAATATTAACCTATTTCTCTTAATTGAAATATTTCCACGTGGTCCTATCTTACGGAATAGAGGGCCAGGAGTTCTTCTCTGTTGGTCCTACATCTTGAAACTCCTCCCTCCTCCTTCCTCACCTCTTCTAGTCTGCTAGTCCCACCTATCTTGCTTTCCTATTGGTCATCAGCGCTTCATTCATTAACCAATATGAGAAATATATTTACAGAATGACTTCTCTCATCATCTCCTCTTTTCTGTCTAAATAAAAAGTAAGGTTTTTACCTTAGCATTGCAAAATGTATATCAAAACAGTTATCAAATAAGAACCACAGTTAGCAATATTTAGTCTATTAACATTTAGCAAGATATAAAAAATATTCCATCATCTATCCTATATTTGTGAATCTAAAGTCCTATATGTAACTTATCTTTGATCCTAACTAAGGAAAATTATAACCATAACTATCTGTCTTCAACTCCTTCAAAGACCACAAAAGAATAATATATAAATTCTAGAAATGACAGAGACATCTTGCTACCTGGTCAGGCACCTGAAGTTCTTCTGTAATATTCAATCTTCAGCCCATAGGCCATAGTGTGTCTGGCAGACTCCTCAGAAAAGCAGGAAACTTTAAACTGTCCACCTGTATTGGCAGATTGTCAGTCACTTTTCTCTGTGCCCTGTAGACTGTCTGGCAGACTCTTCCATGAAGCAGGAACCCTGTACCAAATGTCCATCTTGTATCAGCAGTAATATTCCTATGGGTCCTGCATGTCCAGTTTATACAGCATAAAGTCAAGCAGTCCAGAGAAGAGCAGTATCATGCCCAAATAGCTAGTCTTGTCATATTGAAAGCAAATTCTATAATGTTCATCTTCCTTTCTGACACAAGTGGTCTTGCCAGGAGAAGTTATGTCTTACTGCCAACAAAAACCCTAACCCATTTTAAATGCCATATTCTGTAGATCTTTGAAAGGTTTGAAGAATGCCTATTTATCTCAAATTCATCTCTGTATATCTAGAAATCCTAACTAACTTAAAGTTTTGACTATTACAGTAAAACCTGACTAAAGTTTTGACTATTATAGGTAGCTATCTATGATCTGTGCTAAATTATACGTTACATTTCTAAATGAGCTATATAAACATAATACCTAAACAAGCGGAGAAATATACATATCACAAAATTGACCTTAAACTTGTATCAATTACTAAAACCCATCCTAAAACAAAGTATTCATTTTTACACCATAATCCTCTTTTTACCTTTAAAAGAGATTGGTTGTGATCACTAACCATTTATAACCAAGCATAGTTAAATGAAAACAATTATTTATAGACAATATTTTGGAATTTGGGTGTCCTTCTTTCTAGCTAACCGTAGAAGTCTGGAAGTCTGTACAGACAAACAGTAAGTAATGCAGCTGGGCAGAGAAAGGAATATAATGATGGAGGAAACAATATCTTGGCCTTGTTTCTGTTGCAAAGTTGTCAAGGTGAGAGGTGGCTGTGGCTTTGAAGCTTAGATGTGTTTCTTATAAGCATCTGCTCCTGAAAATATAAAAGAACTAATGTAACATTTTTCAAGAAGAGGTAGAGGTTTTGATGCCACTATCCATGGTGGATGCTGAATACATTTTATTTGCAACATATTATAATCAATGCTCTTTGTTCTTATCCACACATTTTGGTAGCACACTTAAATGAAAGGTCCCCAGGTCACTACTTACCAATACTCGTGGTAACAAATTCTTGATAGGTTCTGAAGTATCTTCCTGTGAAAATGGGACTTGTGTTTGATGGGAACATAGAACTGAAAGAAGGGAAAGTATATAATTACATGAATTAGTTCATTTAAGTAAAACTTTTTCAGAAATTTAAGATACACAATTTGACAAATATGTACACCCATATGCAAGCTGGCATAGTAAAAGACTACAAATAATGTATTCTTTAAAAATATCCTTAAGGTTCTACTGTCTGAGGTCCCTTAGACTGCTCAGTTCTTCTAGCTGAGACCCATGTTCAGGGGGACTGAGTCAGTCTCATGCTGGATTCCCAGCTTTCAGTCTGGGAGGACCCATTAGCTCCTCCTTGTTCAGAAGTTCTAGTTTCTACTTCAAATGTCTTGACAGATTTTCATGACCCCAGAGTGGGAGGATGGGAGGGTAGGGTGGTCAGGGCGCATGTGAGGGGGAAATGAGGGTAAGAGGGAGGGAGAGAATGAGGAAGGGAGGGAGGGAGGGGAAACTGGGATCGACATGTAAAATTTTTAATTATATTATTAATAAATAAATAAATAAATAAATAAAAAAATAAAAAATATCCTTAAGGCAAATGTATAGAGGTTATTTCGTGACATACATTGAATAAATTATAAAAAAAATAGAAGCATTATGTGACCTTAGACACTTCAAACAAAACTTTCAGAAGAATAAATAAGACTGAGTTGGTTTGAATGACATGTCCCCATATATTCAGACTTGTGAATATTTTACCTGAAGTTGGTAGACTTTCATGGATAAGATGAATTGCTATATAAACTTACTGGAAGAACGATGTCATTATAGACTGGCTTTGAGATTTGAAGTCTCCTCCAATCCCCCATGAGCTCTCTTTGCTTCGTGTTGTAGTTCTAGATGTGAGCTCTCAATGCTTCTCCAGCCCCTTGACTACTTTGATTCACCACAATGAATCATTTTCTTGAACATGGTGTTCTATCACAGCAATGAAAATGTAACAAATGTTGAGAAACTAACCCAAATATTTTAAAAATGCAGTCATTATGACACTGCAATATCAAATGTATATAACTCATCTACACAAATCTGTGAAGTGAATAAATTGAGTAATAGTAAAAGGAAGACACTATTAATGAAGAAAGAAGGACACCTGAATTGTCATTGTCACTGGCACTCACAGGATCATTTGCACAAATCAAAATGAGCCTCCAAATTTTCAGAAGTGAAGCAAATTCTCTAGGACTGATAATATCATGGAAAATACAATTTTTTCTATTTTTTCTTATACAGAAAATAAATTTTTATGCAATATACTCCAATTATGAAATTATATCCATCTAACCCTCCAAGAACCTTCTACTTGTCCCTCCAATCTAAATCCATCCCCTTTTTGTCTCCTACTTGAAAACTAATAATTATATATGTAAAAATAATAATATAATCAAAAACAAAGAAATCAGACAAGAATAAACAAGAGAAAAAAACGAAAGAAAAAGAAAAGAAGCATATATAGACAGAAACACACACACACATACAAACATGCATGCACTCACATTTGCATACACAGGATGTGCAAAAGAATAAATCCAGGAAGTTAAAATATATACAGAAATGAATAAGCTCACAAACTGAACATTATTAGACCAACAATGCACAAATGAGCCATTCAGTTGTAATAGTTTTGTCCATTAACTACTGGGCATAGGAGCTGCCTATACGAGTGGTTATTATTGCCACTGAAACTTTGTGGAAAAAAATAATTTTTCAATTTGAACAGTGATCAGTTAGAGATAGGATAAGAATGGTTAGACTCAAAGGCTGTGTTTTGGTCCAGTGTGTATTTCTAGATTCCTTAGCAAAAATAATGTGTCATCTAGGAAAGTAGTAGCAGAAAAATCCAGTCTTAGGAAAGCCTGGGCTATACAAGTGGGGAAACTTAGGCTGTTCTCAGACAAGTTACTTATCAGAGATGAGCTTGACCTGTTTGAGACACCCTGGAGCTTATAAAAACTTTTTAAGTTCATAAAAAGAGATAAAACTATTATGTTATATATATTAATTAGCATTACAACTGTAAACTATACTGAAATCTTCATTGTAGAAAAAGCAGTAGAATTATGCCTGTGAGACATAAATAAAAACTTGGGGATCTGAAAAAAAAATAAGGTGTCATATATCATAGCTGAATGGACTTACGTCAGTGTCTACAATAAATTGGTATATCATTCACTATTTTTGGAAGCCTTAATGTGGTTTAAGTATCAAGGTAACTGTCCTCATGAAAAGAATTAGATTGTGTTCCTTCTGCTTTTATTTTGTAGAATAACTTAAGTTATTTAAGTTAATTCTAGAAGAATTATAAAAACTAGAAAGTACCACCTACTACCATTATTCTGCTAAATAAACATAGTTTAAAGTTATTTCCCATGCCTTATTGCTTTACCCACTGATTACTGCAAATCTAAGTCTCCATCACATGACCTTCTTTCAGAAATTGACAGCTAAAAGAAAGATTCACAAGAGGAAATGCTGCGGACGATAAGAAAATGTTCCGGTACACAAGTCTAACAACAAGTATTTGGGAAGTGCTGATTTAAGTCACAGAGTGTAAAGAAAGAGGGAGAAGAGATGGTAAACAAGGTGAGGAATAGTGAACAAGGTGAGGAATGTGGGAGGAGCAGGGTAAGTGGATCAAATAGCCAAGTAAGACATTCTAAAAGAATTAATATAATTATTACTAACAAAATATAATCGATATACAATTTAGTTTCCAAATGAACTGAAATACAGACAAATTTCTCAAAGGAACACAAAAGGATTCAAACTTCATGTGGCCCGGGAGGGGAGAAATAGACAAGAGAAAGAGAGAGAGAGAGAGAGAGAGAGAGAGAGAGAGAGAGAGAGAGAGAGAGAGAGAGAGAGAGCATAAAAGAGGAGGCCATCATAGGTTTAAAGAGAAAACTGAACCTAGAGAAATGTCCAGAGACCTACAAGACTGACCCCAACTAACAATTTGAGCAACATTACAAATGCCCTTCCCTGATAATGAGATCAAGAACTAACTCATCCACCATCATAGAGCCCTCATCTAGTAATTGATGGAAACAGAATCAAACACCCACAACTAAACACTGAGCCAAACTGGAATCCAGATGCACAGAGGGAGGACAAGACCAGGCTGCAGAAACACATAGAGACAGCCGACCTGAACAAGGAGGAGCTAATGATCCTCCATACTAATAACTGGGAATACAGCATGGGACTGACTCAGACCCCCTGAACATGGGTCTCAGCTAGAAGGCCTGGGCAGTCTAAGGGACCTCGGACAGTGGAACCAGGATGTATTCCTGGTGCACAAAAGGACTTGGGGGATACGTCCCCCACGGTGGGATAATCCCTTAAACTAGAGACAGGAGAGAAAGCCTAGTCCCTATTCCAAATGACTTGACAGATTTAGATGTCCTCCTGGAGGGCATCACCCTACATGTGGAGTGGGGGCGGGGGAGGGGATAGGAGGAAATTAGTATCAATATGTGAAATAAAAATTAAGAAAATACACAAAATTTATATTAGTAATAGTATGACAATATTAGTTACAGAAGCTTATCTTTCAGTTGAGTTTGGGATGCAACAAGAGCAACCGAACATTTTTGGTTTACACACCTCCTCATACTAGATATGGTTTTCTTTGGGAATATTCAGTGTAAATCTCAGTATTAAAAAAATCTTGAAAAGCTGTAAGATTATGAATAAAATATTTCACCCCACACAAAAAAACCATGTAGAAAATAACATTTTAAATTAAATTTTTGATATTCAACATTGATAGATTTTTATTAAAATAAGCTAATAATATGTATGACACTAAATAACACCAAATTTATTATTAAATTTTTTAAATTTTTACATATTACTTTTTCTTATTATACATATCGATCACATTTCCCTCTCCCTCCCTGCGTCCCACATCCCCTGATCCCTCTTCCCCCAAAAACTCCACAGGGAGGATGGGCCTTCCAGGAGGGATCATCAAAATCTTTCAAGTCATTTGAGAAGGGACTAGGCCCTTCCTCCTGCCTCTAGGCTAAGGGAGTATCCCTCCATGGGAAATGTGCTCCCAAAGTCCTTTCATGAACCAGGGATACATCCTGGTTCCACTGTCTGAGGTCCCCCAGACTGCTCAGGCCTTCTAACTGAGACCCATGACCAGGGGGTCTGAGTCAATCCAATGCTGGTTTCCCAGCTATCAGTCTGGGGGTCCATTAGCTCCCCCTTCTTCACGTCAGCTCTCTCTGTGGGTTTCTGTAGCCTGGTCTTGACCCCATTTTCTTATCATTCCTCCCTCTCTGCAACTGGATTCCAAGAGTACAGCTCAGTGTTTAGCTGTGGATGTCTGCTTCTGTTTCCTTCAGCTGATAGATGAGGGTTCTGGGATGGCATATAAGTAAGTCATCAATCTCATTGTCAGGGAAAGGTGTTTAAGGTAGCCTTTCCATTGTTGCTCATATTTTTAGTTGGTACCATCCTTGTAGGTCTCTGCACATTTCTCTAGAGTCAGTTTTCTCTTCAAACCTATAATGGCTCCCTCTTTTATGTCTCTCTCTCTCTCTCTCTCTCTCTCTCTCTCTCTCTGTGTGTGTGTGTGTGTGTGTGTCTGTCTCTCTCTCTCTTTCTCACTCGCTCGCTCTCACTCTCCTCTATTCCTCCCCAGACTCAATCTTCCTAGTCCCACATGTTTTCCTCTCCTCCTCTTCTCTTGCTCCTACTTCCCTCTCGACTCACTGCCCGCCCCCGCACTCCCAATATGCTTAGGAGATCTTGTTCATTTCCCCTTCAGTGAGGGACCTTGTATGAATCTCTTAGAATCCTCTTTGTATCCTAGTTTCTCTGGTGGTGTGAATTATACACTGGTGATTATAATGAAAATTTTTGACAACGTAGGTAAAGTTACCTTGAGAATTCTTTGGAGTCTAAGACAAAGAAAGAACTGTTTTATTTTCCAAAGGAGCTAACATTCAAAATTTGTATTTCCAGATTTCATATGATACTATAAAACCATGAGAACCATGTAATACAGAGAAGAGAGCAAACAGATATAAATTGGTACAGAAAAATAATCTGAGGTACACTAAGAAAATTGTACATGAATGCTGTTTTTTATATCAATATTGTTCAATGCCTGCTGAATTGAAGGGTGTGGCAATTAATCATTTTCCTTTTCCTACATAACATGTTTGAGTTCATTATTCAAAATTAACTCTTCACTCATTTCAAGTAAAGATCATCACAAACATCATGAGATGCCTGCATTAATCCTTGGCTTGAGTATCCCTCCAAAACCAATGATTCAGTATTGCTTACCTTGTTCTTTGCCTTCTGACTCTTCTATATTCCCATTCCAGAACTCTTTGATTTGTTCAAGAGAGTTGATAAGCTCTGGTTTTGACACAGACAGACCTATGAATTAGAAGATAAATATGACCCTTTGTGGATAATAGTGAAAATACATGTTCTAATGTACCACTGTACTGATGGGGTAGAAAGGACTATAACATTCCACATATAATTTATTAGAGTAATCTCCCAATATTTCAAAAGATTCTAATGCATTTTTGTTAATATTGTAAAACTTGTGTCCCTTTTGAAAGTACTACTGCATCTAAATTAAAGCATGCAATAAAACATTAATATGAAGATCAAAATAGAATCTGTGTAGTATCTGAAAAGGAAAACATGCTTGTCATTCCCAGAATAGATGAATACACTGACAAGACTATCTTAAATTTAAAAATGTCTTCTACAGGAGAAATCTCCACAGATCTGTTCTAATTAAATTTGCAAGAGAAAGACAAGCAAACCATTCAGACACAGTTGTCACACATAAGTGATGGGAACAACTCTGGTAAACAAGGAATCATCAAAGTGAAATGCTCTCACCCACAGATACCAGATTGCTGTAGTTCTCCAACATGACATCTCTGTACAAAGCTGTTCTGTTCAGGGATCAGGCTTTCCCACTCCTCCTGAGAGATGTCTATGGCCACATGCTTGAAAGACAAAGTGTCCTGTCATGAAAGACATCCATTTTATCATGTGCCCAGGTACAAACTTCTTTACTTGAAATATGGAGACATGAGTTCATCATAAAACATCTTCTGTTTTATGTGTATATTCTAAAACATATACTTTACATTCCACTATGAACTGACAAAACCATGTTGACTCCACATGGGATCCATTACCCATTGGGATCAGTGGATGTGGATGGTCTGAGAGGGAGGCCAGGGCTGTGGAGAAGGGCTGGAGGAAAAACTGTCATTAGAATGTAAAATGAAATTAAATAAATAATTTTTTTAAAAAATTAAGGAAATAAAAACAAAAAAATAGTTAATCAATGGCACACTGTGAAATTCTCCTGGACATGATATCAGGATGCACATATCAATTCTGAGTACAGAAGTCTATAGGATGACTATGCAAGTTTAAGTCAATCAAAATTCCAGAGTGGGTGAAGAGGGATCTCATGTGGTCTACACACTGGCTGTGGAGCTATTGGAAACTGATTGCCACTTGGAGATTGAGAAACACTTTTGGAGAAAATGTGACCAATAGAACTTTGCTGTGTCACAGCCAATGGCCCCATACAAATTTGCTTATGAACAATACTACCTGAACTCACTGGGTTATTGCTAACAATAGCAATAATAAGAAGAAAATGGGATATAAAAAGGAAGGCTTAATTAGAGGATCATTTCAAGACAGAATAAGAGGTGTAGATAGGATTGAAATACATTTGGATCTAGGCATAAATTTTTCAAACAATAAATAGAATTATTTGCAAAAGATATTATTTCATGATACAACATCCAACCTATCTACTGAGACAAATCTCTTACATTTTTCATCAGGGTATATCTACTTTATCTGCCTGTATCTCCCTACCATAAACCTCCCCAATCCTCTAATCAGCCTTGGTCCTACATGCAATGCATGGACAAACCTACCCACTCAAGTTTGTATCACAATCTACATCTAGACTGCCTCCATGGAAAAACCCCACCTATACCCTAAACACACAGATCACTCACACTACAATTCCAAATTCTCCAAACAGTAGGATCTACTTTCACACTCAGAGATTGGAAAAGGACCCACATCAGGTGTATATATAAGCACAGTCCCCTCTGACTACCTGACTTCATTATACTAAGTCATTTCCATTCTTTATTCTCAACATGCCACAAATATTTTATTCTGTAATAATCTAATCATGTTTACATCAGGCACAGAATTAACAATAGGTCACATGTCCAAATCTCATTGCAAAAACACTAGTATTGTGAATGATCAAACCAGGATCCCTTCACCAAACTCTATCTACTAGTTTCATAGAATTGTTTGTCAATGAAACTTACTTTGATGAAACATGGGAAACGAAACTTCACAGAACAATCATGAACTCCATGAAAGATTTCTAGAAGAAAATTGCCTACTAAATTTTACAGTTAATCATCTATTCCGACACATTACTGAAGGTGTTTGTCAGCTGTAGGAGTTTCCTGGTAGAATTTTGGAGTCTCTTATGTATACTATCATGCCATCGACAAAAATTGAAAGGTTGACTTCTTCTCTTCCAATTTGTATCTCCTTGATCTCCTTTTGGGGTCTTATTTCTCTAGCAGCAGATGAGAACAACAAACACAGAGATCCTCAGGAAAACAGGCAGACAATGAGACCTTAGAACACTCATATTTCCTTAGGTGAAATGAAGAAACTTGCTGAAGAAAACAGAAGCAGACACTCACAGCTAAACACTGAGCCAAACTCCTGAAATGCATTTGCAGAGAGAGAGAAATGATGAGCAAAGCGATCAAGACCAGGCTACAAAAACCCACAGAGACAGCTGACCTGAACAAGGTGGAGCTCATGGACTCCAGACTGATAGCTGGTAAACCAGCATTGGACCGACCCAGACCCCCTGAATGCGGGTCTCAGTTAGGAGGCCCAGACATCCTATGGGGCCTCTGACAATGGAACCAGGATGTATTCCTGGTGCACAACAAAGACTTTGGGAGTACATTCCCCATGAAGGGGTACTCCCTTAGCTTAGAGACACAGGGGAGGGCCTAGGCTCTACTCCAAATGCTTGACAGATTTTGGTGATCCCTCCTGGAAGGCCTTACCCTACCTGGGGAGTGGGTGGAGAATGGCAGGGGTGGAAAAGGGCATGGGAGTATAGGAGGGAGAGGGAACTGGGATCAATATGTAAAAACAGAAAAAATATAAAGTAAAATAAAATAAATAAAAAAGAATAGAGGACAGCAAGAAAAGAGATACCATAATAGAGGGAGACATTATAGGTTTTACGAGAAATCTGGCATTAGGGATGTGGCACCCCAACTAACAATATAAGAAATAGTGGAGAGGCTACTTAAATGCCCTTCCCTGATAATGATTGATTACTACCTGGGCAGTCTATGGGAACTCTGGTAATGGATCAGTATTTATCCCTCGTATAGGAATGGAATTTGGGAGCCCATTCCACATGAAGGTATACTCCCTCAGCCCAGACACATGGGGGAGAGCCTGAGCCCTGCTCCAAATGATATGGCAGACTTTGAAGACTCCCCATGGAAGTCACTCCCTGGGGAGAAGAAAGGGGATGGAATGGGAATTGGTAGGGGGAACAGGGGAGGAAGAGAGAGTGGAGGACCTGGGATTGACATGTAAAACAAGATTGTTTCAAATTTAAATTTTAAAAAATTATCAAAAAGAAAAAAAAACAGAACAATAGCAATAAAGGGATGTCTCCATTACACACCTCATCTCATGGCTAAGAGAACCCCGTGTAGCAGAAGAGAAACTATCAGAGCCAATGGGGCTTGAGAACACACAAAGAAGCCCTCAAAATTGACATAATTGAAGCAATCTGGTGTGAGGGAGACTGAAGTAATATACACATGGTGTGCAAAGTGCTGCACCAGATTGGGTGTTAGAACTGAAAGTAGAAGTGGACACTTGCACATGTCTCTAACCCAGAAGCAATCTCTAATTGATAAACACTTACACCCCCAACCTCAACAAACTCAGCAGCACTTTTTGAATTTTTTTCATAATGCCATGATAGGGTTGCTTCCATTTTCCCTTATACTATATTTATATTTTTCTTCTCTCTTTTTACCATATTCATAAAACATGTTTCCATTTTATAGATTTTATGGATAATAAAATAATATGAAAATGTTCTTGGAAGGACAGAATGGTGTACCCACATTGTATAGATAATATGTATGTAAAGATTCAAATATGACTCGCATATAATGCAAAGACAAACAAGGGTCATTGGAAATAAATTGCTTAGGCAAGACTATGAAAACAGGTAAGTAAAGGTAAGCAATACTAATATATAACCATTACAGAATAAACTGAGTGGCATCTAGTAGCTGATGGAAACAGAAGCAGACACCCACAGCTAAACACTGAGCCAAACTAGAATCCAGATGCAGAGAGGGAGGAATGATAAGAAAATGGGGGCAAGACCAGGGCACAAAAACCCACACAGACAGCTGACCATAACAAGGGGGAGCTAATGGACTCCCAGACTGATAGCTGGGAAACCAGCATTGGACCAATTCAGACCCCCTGAAAATGGGTCTCAGTTGGAAGGCATGGGCAGTCTAAGGGACCTGTGACAGTGGAACCAGGATGTATCACTGGTTCATGAAAGGACTTTGGGAGCACATTCCCCATGGAGTGATACTCCCTTAGCCTAGAGGCAGGAGGGAGGGCATAGTCCCTACTCCAAATGACTTGACAGATTTTGTTGATCCTTCCTGGAAGATATCACCCTCCATGTGGATTGGGAGGCAGGGGAATGGGATGGGGGGCATGGGAGGGGGTGAGGGAGGAATAGAGGGAGGAAGGGAGGAAGAGGGAACTGGGGTTGATATGTAAAATAAGAAATAAATAAAATAACAAAAATTGAAAAAAAAAGAATAAACTGAGTCAAGCTGTAGATCAGAGACATGCTTACCAGAGAACCAGCCATCTCTTCTCTTGGCTCTTCTATGAGTTTCAGTCTCAGTGAAAATAACTTCTTCTAGTAACTCCTTTCCTCTTGAGGACTGGCTTTAAAAGTATTACGAAACACTAATCAGCTGCTTCCAACATATTCACAGTCTGCACAGCTTCAGAAACAGTAGAGAACTCATTCCTGTATTTGTTACAAAAACACTCAAGAAAATGGCAGAGATGAAAATGTTGAGTTTGTCCCTTGTTTAGTTCTGGCGGTCTGCTCTGCAGTCAAAAACAGCAGTGAGAGTTTGGGTTTTCCTCACCTGACCAACCCAACTGAGGGGTCAGAAACTGGGAATTAAAAGCTGACCTAGTTGCCAGTCAGAAGACCTTAAGACCGATCATGAACCTAACCCTGTTTTACAGGTGATGTTAATTAAGATGCTGGCTTAGACTAGCAGGTGTAAGTTGTGCATGATGCACAACTGAAAACAATTTCATCAAATGGCACTGGGATACTAATTGACAGCCTGGCTGAGAAATGTTTGGAAAGTGGTATTTCTAAGACTGCCTTGTGCATCTAAACATTTGATGCCCATGTCAACCTGCAGGACTGTGTACTTTTGAGATCAGAGTGAAGCACATGGATTTTTGTTTATTTTAATAAAATGAGGAGAGCTCAAAAGCCTCAATTCTAAACACTTTTCTCTATGCAATGTTATGATAAATTCTTTTTTTATTATTTTTTTCTTACTTTACGTATCAACCCCAGTTCCCTCTTCCTCCCTCCCTCCCATACCCCACCACCCTCCTCCCATCCCATCCCTGCCCCCAACACTCCACAGGGAGAGTGATGCCTTCCATGAGCAATCAACAAAACCTGTCAAGTCATCTGGAGTAGAGACTAAGCCCTCCCTCCTGCATCTAGATTAAGGGAGTATCCCTCCATAGGGAATATGCTCCCAAAGTCCTTTCATGAACCAGGGATACATCCTGGTTCCACTGTCAGAGGTCCCTTAGACTGCCTATGCCTTCCAACTGATACCCATGATCAGGAGGTCTGAGTTGGTCCAATGCTGGTTTCCCAGCTCTCAGTCAGGGATCCAATAGCTCCCCCTTGTTCAAGTCAGCTGTCTCTGTGGGTTTTTGTACCCTGGTCGTGCCCCCATTTTCTTTATGATAAATTCTTATGGAATCTTCTTATATATTCTGATGTGTATGAGAAACAGATACCAAGCCACCAACAATGCCTATGGTGATTTTCCCATTGAGGTTCATATTTTTATTTAAATATAACTGTCAGAGAATAACAAAGCATGAAATATGTAGAGAGATAAAATGATGGTACCCAAGTAACTATGAGTAACTTTTAGTATGTTTTCAGAAGGTGTTCACAATATCAAGACAAGCCTGAGTGGTGCATAGTGATGTCTTTGTGTACTAATTACCTGAGGATAAACTCAGTGAAGTAGCATTATAATTCTAAATTTTATTATTTCTTTGTTTTCTTTATATTTTTCACAATTACATACACATACACTTATATGGATATCCAAATAGATGTGTATACAATTTCCATGACATATCCACAAAATCATTCTCATGCTCATACTTTTTCTTCAACTTCTTTTCTGTGAAGATACAATTTTCTTAGTCTCATGTTTAATTTATTAGAGATTTATTACAAAAGCACCAAAGTGTGTCTGTGTTACAGCAGGTCTCCCCGCCGGCCTCCCGGTCCTGCCGCCACGTGGGCCCACAGCCGCGCCAGCCCCAAATAACACTCAGAGACTCTGTATTTGATACAATCCTGTTGGCCAGTTACCATTACTGTTTATGGGCTAGCTCTGCCTTAATTATTAACCCATTTCTACTTATCTAAGTATTTCCACGTGGTCGTCTTATCGGGGAGCCGTGGCAAGCGTCCTGCTTCTTCCCCGTGCTACATGTTGACTCTGCCTTCTACTTCCTCTTTCCTCCTCCTAGTCTCCTAGCCCCGCCTATCTAGTTTTCTATTGGCCACAGTGCTTTATTAACCAGTATGAGAAACATATATACAGAATAACATCTCCCATCATCTCCTCTTTTCTGTCTAAAGTAAAAGAAGGGGTTTAACCTTAACATAGCAAAATATACCATACAACAGTTATCAAATAAGAATCACAGCTAACAATATTTAGTCCGTTAACATTTTGTAAGACTTTAAGAAAATATCATCTATCCTATCTTTGTGAGTCCAAAGTCCTATATGTAACTTATCTTTAATCCTAAGGAAAACTGTAACCAAAACTATCTGTCTTCAACTCCTTCAAAGACCACAGAAGGATAATATATAAACTCTAGAAATGACAGAGACAACTCATTGCCTGGTCAGTCACCCGAAGTTCTTCTGTAATGTTCCATCTTCAGCCCATAGGCCATAGTGTGTGTCCAGACTCCTCAACAAGGCAGGAAACTTTAAACTGTCCACCTGTATTGGCAGTTTGTCAGTCACTTTTCTCTGTGTCCTGTAGACTGGCTGTCTGGCGGCCTCTTCCATGAAGCAGGAATCCTGTAGCAATGTCCATCTTGCATCAGCAGTCACCTTTTTTGTGGGTCCTGCATGTCCAGTTTCTACCGACCCTCTCCCAACCTTTTCTCTCCGCTCCCATCCAGCCCTGTCTCAGCCCCAATGGGCATGGCCTAAGCCACAGGTGCAGACAAGGTGAATATCTCGCTACAATTCCCCTTTTAGTCTAAAGAAAAGATTTGGGTTTGATACAAAACTATATACAAAACAGTGAATAACAAGTGTGCTATAAGAAAAGGAAAATTTGAGAACAAAACGACCTACACATCTAGTCCTAGGATGAAGACATAACGCAGTTTACAATAGAGTTATCCTAAGCTAGAAAGCTTAAGCCTAGTACCTAATCTATCTAACTAGGAAGAGAGAATAATAGTTGTGATGGTTTAATCTACAACCTCATCAAGACCTGAGAAGGAAAATAGCAATACTAGGATAGACAGGAAGTGCGGATGGGCAACTTCCAAAAGATGCCTCAAAGACAGAAACAGCAAGCTACCTGGACAGTCACCCAAGGTCTCAGAGCAATGTTGGTACAGCCAGTTTTGGCTAAGGCCAAGAGTACCTGACAGATCACAACAAAAGCAGGGAGGAAGAAAGGCTGTCTTACCCTGACTTGGCAAGGTTCAGCAGTCTTCTGTTTGTCTCCTGCAAGCACATAGGACCGCATGTCCAGATCAGTTGTCAAGGTAGGGGCAGTTCCTTGCCCAAGAGGCCATGGCCGAAGTGAGGGTGAACTCCAGAAGGAGCAACGACAGTGTCCAACATACTTTCGGGAAAGTGCATGGTGCTGTCAGGAGCAACAGTGTCTCATGTCAACGGAGTACTAATATTAAAACATTTAAATGCCGTGTTCTGCAGGTCTATGAAGTGATTGAAGATGGAACATTACAGAAGAACTTCGGGTGACTGACCAGGCAATGAATTGTCTCTGTCATTTCTAGAGTTTATATATTATCCTTCTGTGGTCTTTGATGGAGTTGAAGACAGGTAGTTATGGTTATAGTTTTCCTTAGTTAGGATTAAAGATAAGTTACATATAAGACTTTAGAAATATTGTTAACTGTGATTCTTATTTGATAACTGTTATATGATATATTTTGCTATGTTAAGGTTAAACCCCTTCTTTTACTTTAGACAGAAAAGAGGAGATGATGGGAGATGTTATTCTGTATATATGTTTCTCATACTGGTTAATAAAGCACTGTGGCCAATAGAAAACTAGATAGGCGGGGCTAGGAGACTAGGAGGAGGAAAGAGGAAGTAGAAGGCGGGGTCGAGATGTAGCCGCTCCTTTTGGGTGGTGGACGCTGGAAGGCTCAGGATCTGCTGGAACCTGCCGCGTGCATCTGCCTATGTTGTGAGTTATTTCTCCCTTAATAAACTTCTGTTCGGCCTAATTGTTTATCCTGATTCTTATTAAATCACAATATGTCTGTATGAACATGTCTATACTAAGCTCTGAGTTCTCTATGGATTTCTTGTTTAAGGACAGAATGAAATAAATAACTTCACTTTTGGTGTAATTTGACCAAGAACAAAGCCTGACTTGAATTTTCTACTTCACTCTCCACTAGTCTTCTTTCTTCTCCTGTTTGTGACATAATTCTGAACCTGTGTCTCCATTAAAGCTGTCTTGTAAATCTGTCCTTGTGCTTCTGTCTGTATCACATGGGGAAAGCATCACATGAGAAAGAAGGAGGGATGCTTCACTGAAATCCTTAACAGAGTTCCATAAAGGATTAAGACACTGGATCCAAATAACCTCATCTGACACAGATAACAGAGAGTACTACAAACACCATTGTTTGTCAAGAAATATTTCTATGCTGTATTTAGCATTTATTGTGGAAGTGAAGATAATTTAAGAAAGCAGCTATTCATTAGCTTAGGTTACATTCATTTACATGAAAAAATCCAAGGCAACTAAGGTTCCTTGATACATTGTTCTCTTAAAAACTCAGATTACTCAAGTTGAGTGTACGGTAGGATACCAGGTTAGTCACAAGTGATTCAAGGTGATTGCCTTGTGTGGTGAGGTTCATAGTGTTTGAATTCTTAGTAACAGAAATCAGGAAACTGAGTAGTTAATAAGCATACAAGTAGCAAAGGAAAAAGTCAAAGTATCCTTACTTCCACTTAACAGAATTCTATAAATAAAATGCCATAAAGGCTCAATGAAAAAGTTCACACATGATGAAGAAATTCAAAAAAGTAACAGAACACAAAATCAACACACAAAAATCAGGAGTCTTCTTATATGATGACAAGTTACAAAGAAAGAAAACTGGAAAATAATCCTATTCAGAATAACCTCAAGATCTGAGAATAAATAAAACCATGAACAAGAAACACTTGTACTAAAACTTTCCAGACACTGAAGAAAGAAACTGAAAAGGACATCACAAAATGGAAAGCCCTCCCACAATCATGGATTGGCAGGATTGATATTGTAAAAATGTCTACTGGCTTATCTGGGTTTCTACTGCTGTAATTGATTACCCCCTATCACACCAAAACCAGTAGATTCTGTGCGACAAGTTCCACAGGCTGAGGAGATAACTTCAAAAAAAGGAGGTCTCCTAGAAACAGTTGTGAAAACTCTGAGCCTGAGAGAAAAAAAAATGAGCCATAGTTCTCATGGCAATTTCTGTTCTTCTATTTTTTTTCTCATATCAATGAAATGTTCCTGAAAGCCTACTTCGACATTTTAAACAAAAGATACAAATGAGAAACCATCCCCTGAGAAGTAGTCCCTGACCATGACCTCGTCTCCAGGAAAACCAGCACTTTCGAATCATTCACATCATTCACATAAATACAGATAATATTGATAAAAAACTTTCCCAACAACAAAATTTCATATGGCTATACATGTGTAATTGAGAGTAGGCTCAAATGTTTGGTAAAGAAAACTTTTTAGTAAGAAAGCTTTATAATAAGAAAGAATCAAAATAACTCAATATTTCAAAGATTCACAAGAACTAAGTAACATAACAAGCAATAGTGAACTAAGTAACAGATGTCAAACAATAACAGACCATAAAAATTTATTAATCTGGTCTTAGAAATAGGTGCTTATCTGTGGTTAGCCTAGAATGATTTTCTGATTCATTGTTGGATAAATTGTGTGTTACTGTGCCTCACAATGATGATGCCATCTGAGTATTGCTTCACTGAACACAAACTCTGAGAAGATATTTGTTTTATTATTAAAAGCTTGCTTAAAAGCTGTAAAATACACTCAGATTCAAACTGCCTCTGTGTTTGTTTCTGTTTGTCACCGAGGAATCCTTACCCACCTAGTCTTCTAGTACCTTAATCCCAGGGAGACACATAACTGGTGGGGGGGGGGTTCCATGACAACCCCATACCAAATAAAAATGAGATCACACTCATTGTAGAGGAAAGTGACAGCAGGAAAAAGAGCACAAAGGTGGAGGCAATAACTGAAGCAGACGCAGAAGAATAATGCTGCTTACTACCTGTGTCTCATGGTTTATTTAGCCTACTTTATGTTACAACTGATGACCACCTGCCCAGGGCTAGCCCCACCATTAGTGAGATATGCTCTCTCTTACCAATATTTAACCAAGAATAGGCATCACATGCTTTCTCACTGGACAATGTATTTATATATATTTATATATATATATATATATATATATATATCTTTTTCTTATTTTACATATCAATCTCAGTTCCCTCTTCCTCACTCCCTCCCATGCCCCCCAACCACCCTCCCATCCCATTCTCCCCCCACTCCACGGGGAGGGTGATGCCTTCCAGGAGGGATCATTAAAATCTGTCAAGTCATTTGGAGTAGGCACTAGACTAAAAATCTCTTAAAGAATACCTTAGCTACCAGGGAAATATAAATCAAAACGACAGAGATTCCATCTTACACCTGTCAGAATAGCTAAAAGCAAAAACACAAGTGACAGCTCATGCTGGAGAGGATGTGAAGCAAGGAAAATACTCCTCCACTGCTGGCGGGAGTACTATTTTGTATAGCCACTGTTGAAATCAATATGTAGTTTATCAGAAAATTGAGAATCGGACCACCTCAAACTTCCACCAATACCACTCTTGGGCACATACCCAAAGGATGCTCCATCATATAAAAAGGACCCCTGCTCAACTGTGTCCATAGAGGCTTTATTCCTAGTAGTCAGAAACTAGAAAAACTTAGATGTCCCTTAACTGGAGAATGGATAAAGAAAATATGGTAAATTTATACAATGGAGTATTATTCTGCTATTAAAAACAATGACATCATGAAATTTTGCAGCCAAACTGATGCAACCAGGAAAAAAATCATCCTGAATGAGTTAACCCAGATTCAAAAAGACAAATATGGTATGTATTCATTTATAAGTAGACATTAGCTATTAAGTAAATGATAATCAAAATACAATCCACAGTCCCAGAGAGGTTATGTGAAGAGGAAAGCTGTATGGGGGAGGAGCATGAATCTCCCCCAGGGAAGGGGAAATAGATTAGATACTGCAAATAAACTGGGATGGATAGGAACAGGAGCAGGAGCAATCAAGTGTTAGGGAGGGAAGGAGAGAGTACAGGGAGAGACAGCTGGAACTGGAGGGCAATTAGGGACAGGGTAGAGATCTTGTGCAGTGGAAACTTCCTGCAATCTATGAGGGTGACCCTGGTGAGGACTCCTAGCAATAGAGGTTAAGGAGTCTGAACTGCCCGTCTTTTGTAGCCAAGTAAGCGTTACATTCAGTTGAGTTGTTGACTAAGGAGGTCGCATAGTAAGGGTTCCCTGATTTCTCTCTCTCTCTCTTTTTTTTTTTAATGTTAGATGTGATTTTTTTAACTATTTTATTTTATTTTATTTTTTTACATATCAATCCCAATTCCCTCTCCCTTCCTTCCTCCCTCCCTCCCTCTTTCCCTCTCTCCCCCCCCACATGCACACCCACTACCCTACCCTCCCATCCCCCCGTCCAACTCCACATGTAGGGTGATGCCATCCAGGAGGGGTCATCTAAATCTCTCAAGTCATTTGAAGTGGGGACTAGGACTTCTCTCCTGTTTAGGTTAAGGGAGTATTCCTCGATAGGTGATGTGCTCGCAAGGTCCTTTTGTGCACCAGGAAAACATCCTGGTTCCACTTTCCAAGGTCCCTTAGACTGCTCAGGCCTTCTAGCTGAGACCCATGTTCAGGGGGTCTGAGTCAGTCCCATGCTGGATTCCCAGCTATCAGTCTGGGGGCCCATTAGCTCCTCCTTGTTCAGGTCAGCTGTCTCCATGTGTTTCTGCAACTTGGTCTTGTCCTCTCTCTCTGCATCTGGATTCTAGTTCAGCTCAGTGTTTAGATGTGGGTGTTTGCTTCTGTTTCCAACAGGTACTAGATGAGGGCTCCATGATGGTAGATAAGTTAGTTATTGATCTCATTATCAGGGAAGGGCATTTATTGTAGCCTTTCCACTGTTGCTCATATTGTCAGTCTTGTAGGTCTCTAGACATTTCTTTAGGTTCAGTTTTCTCTTTAAGCCTATAATGGCTCCCTCTTTTATGTTCTCTCTCTCTCCTGTCTTCTATTCCTCACCTGACTCAATCTTCCTAGTCCCATGTGCTTTTCTCTCCTTCCCTTCTCTTTCTCCTAGTTTCCTCTCCCCTCACTGCCTCCCCCCACTCCCCATGTGCTCTGGAGAACTTGTCCCTTCCCCTTTCTGTGAGGGACCATATATGAATCTCTTAGAATACACCTTGTATCCTAGTTCCTCTGGCGGCATGAATTATAGGATGGTGATCCATTGCTCTAGGTCTAAAATCTATATATGAGTGAGTACATACCTCTTTTTGTGACTGGGTTACCTCATTCAGGATGGTTTCTTCAAGTTCCATCCACTTGCCTGCGAATTTCAAGATTCCATTGTTTTTTTTTTTTTTTTTCCCGCAGAGTAGTATTCATTGTGTAGATGTGCCACATCTTCTTTCTCCATTCTTCAGTTGAGGAGCATCTAGGTTGCTTCCAGGTTCTTGCTATTACAAATAATGCTGCTATTAACATAGTTGAGCACATGACTCTGTTGCTTGGATGTGGATCATTTGGATATATGCCTAAGAGGGGAATTGCTGGGTCCTGTGGTAAACTAATTCCCATTTTCCTGAGGAACCGCCATACTGATCTCCAAAATGGCTGTACAAGTTTGCACTCCCACCAGCAGTGGAGGAGTGTCCCCCATTCTCCACATCCTCTCCAGCATACGTTGTCATTGGTGTCTCTAATTTTAGCTATTCTGGCAAGAGTAAGATGGTATCTCAAAGTTATTTTGATTTTCATTTGCCTGATAGCTAGGGATGTTGAGCACTTTCTTAAGTGTCTTTCAGCCTTTTTGATTTCCTCTATTGAGAATTCTCTCTTCAGTTCTGGACCCCATTTTTTTTTTTTTTTTTTTTTTTGTATGATGAGAATTTATTTTCCTTCCATCTTTTTTCCCTTTGCTTGGGTGTCTGCAAAGCAGCTCAGGACCACTCAGTGGTGGCTCCAACCCATTCAGTGGCCTGCGCAGTGGGAGCAGTGCTCAGCGGCTGGCTGGGCACTCCAGTCTTCAGTAGGAAACTGCTGGATGGGCACAGACAGCACCTGAACACCATCAGACCAATCAGCCACCTCTGACTGAGCAGCAGTGAACTCAGGGGCTGGTGTAGTCCATTTGCCCTGAAATTCCTCCTTGGTCACAGCCTTCTCAGCAGCAGCCTGTTCCTCCTTCTCAATCTCCTCTGGGTATCTGTAGAAGTAAAGGTCAGGCATGACCTCCCATGGGTGCTCACGGGAGATAGTGCCACGCATGCAGCGTACTTCTCGGGCCAGCATCCACATCAGACCCACGGAATGAGCTCCCTTGTTGTTGCACAGGATGGCAATGTCCACGTAGCACAGAGGAGAGTCTGTGTTACACAGGGCAATGGTGGGCAGGTTGACGTAAGAAGCCTCTGTGAGGGGCTGGTGGTCAGCCCTGGGGTCCTGACCCCATTTTTTAATAAGATTATGTGGTGGTTTTTTTTGTTTGTTTGTTTTGTTTTGTTTTGTTTTTACTAGCTTCTTGAATTCTTTGTATATTTTGGAGATCAGCCCTTTGTCAGATGTAGGATTGATGAAAATCGTTTCCCAGTCTGTGGGCTGCCGTTTGGTCTTATCAACTATGTCCTTTGCCTTACAAAAGCTTCTAAGTTTGAGGAGGTCCCATTTATTAATTGTTCATCTCAGTGTCTGTGCTACTAGAGTTATGTTCAGGAAGCGGTCTCCTATACCAATTTGTTCAAGGGTACCTCATACTTTCTCTTTTAAGAGGTTCAGTATGGCTGGATTTATGTTCAGATCTTTGATCCATTTGGACTTGAGTTTTGTGAGTGGCAATAGACATGGGTGGGTCTATCTGCAGTCTTCTACACACCATCATCCAATTTTGCCAGCACAATTTGATGAAGATGATTTCCTCTCCCCATTGTATACTTTTAGCTGTTTTGTCAAAAATCAGGTGTTTGTAGGTGTGTAGGTTAATATCAGGATTTTCAATTCTATTCCATTAGTCTACTTGTCTATTTTTGTGCCAATACCAGGCTGTTTTCAAGACTATAGCTCTGTGGTAGACCTTAAAGTCAGGCATGGTGATGCCTCCTGAAGTTCTTTTATTGTACAGGGTTGTTTTGCCTATCCTGGGTCTTTTGTTTTTCCATATAAAGTTGATTATTATCCTTTCAAGGTCCGGGGAAAATTGTGCTGGGGTTTTAATAGGGATTGCATTGAATCTGTAGATTGCTTAGGGCAATATTGCCATTTTTACCATGTTTATCCTGCCTATCCAAGACCATGGGAGATCTTTTAATTTTCTGGTATCTTCTTTAATTTCTTTAAAGCCACAAAGTTCTTATTATATAGGTCTTTCACTTGTTTGGTAAGCATTACCCCAAGATACTTTATGATGTTTGTGGCTATTGTAAAGGGTGATGTTTCTCAGAGGAGAGTCATCTGAATAAAGTAGGGCTACTGATTTTTTTTTAGTTTATCTTGTGCCCTGCTAGTTTGCTGAAGGTGTTTATCAACTGTAGGAGTTTCCTAGTAAAGTTTTTTGGGGGGGTTGCTTATGTAAACTATAATATCATCTGCAAGTAGAGAAAATTTGACTTCTTCCTTTCCAATTTGGATCCCCTTGATCTCCTTTTGTTGTCTTATAGCTTTAGCTAGAACTTCAAGTACAATATTGAAGTGATATGGAGAGAGAGTGTAGTTAACTTCCTTGGGTTGGAGTTTTCCTTCCAAAACTTTCTGTAGGGCTGGATTTGTAGATATGTATTTTGCAAATCTGGCTTTGTCATTAAATATCTTGTGTTCTCCGTCTATAGTGATTGAGAGTTTTGCTGGGTATAGTAGCCTGGGCTGGCATCCATGGACTCTTAGTACTTGTGGAACATCTATCCAGGACCTTCTGGCCTTGAGAGTTTCCATGGAGAAGGCAGGTGTAATTTTGATAGGTCTGCCTTTATATGTTACCTGTCCTTTTTCTTCACTGTTCTTAATATTCTTTCTTTATTCTGTATGTTAGGTGTTTTGATTATTATTGTAGAGGGGTCTTTTTTCTTTGGTCCAGTGTATTTGGTATTCGGTGTGCTTCTTGTCCTTTCATAGGCATGTCCTTCTTCAGATTGGGAAAATTTTCCTCAGTGACTTTGTTGAATATGTTTTCTGCACCTTTGAGCTGAGTTTCTTCGCCTTCCTCTATGCCTATTATTCTTAGGTTTGGCCTTTTCACGGTGTGCCACATTTCCTGGATGTTTTGTGTTAAGGATTTGTTGGATTTAAGATTTTCTTTGGTCGATGAATCTATTTCCTCTAGTTTATCTTCCGTGCCTGAGATTCTCTTCCATCTCTTGTATTCTGTTGGTTATACTTGTGTCTGTAGTTCCCGCTCATTTGCCCATTTTTTCTATTTCCAGCATTCCTTCAGTTTGTGTTTTCTTTACTGTCTCTATTTCAGTTTTGAAGTCTTGAACCCTTTCCTTCACCTGTTTGTTTTTGCTTGACTTTCTGTACTTTCTTTTAAAAATTTGTTCATTTCTTCCAATTTTTTGTTTTTTCTTCTCTTTCTTTAAGGGATTTTTTTCACATCGTCTTTTTTATGACAATGATTTTTAAGTTGTTCTCTTCTGCTTCATCTGCTTTGGGGTGTCCAGGTCTAGTTGGTGTAGGGTCCCTAGATTCTAGTGGTGTTATGCTTGTCCTTCTATTGTTAAGTGTTTTCTTGTATTGACATCTTCCCATGGCTTCTTCCATTAGGTGTAGGTGGGGTCTCTCTCCCTCTCTATGGTACTCCCCAGGTGAGCTTAAGTGGGTCAGAGTTTCGATGTCTGTAGCTCTGGGTGGTCCAAGCTCTCTAGGAGGTCTCTCCTCAGGCAGGGGCCCGGCGATGGGGGTCAAAGATCAGGCTCCAGCAGAAGACAAGTGATGGGGATCAAAGATCCCAAAGGCTGAGACTCAGGATGTTCTGTGCACCAATAGGCAGATCTAGCTAGGGCCTGGCACTCTCCAGCTGAGGCCTCTTTAGCAGAGATCCCATAATGTGGGTCAAGGGTCCAGCCTGCAGGAACTCAGAGTGGCCCTGCCGGGATAGGCAGATCTCTGGGAGGGGCCCGGAACTGCAGCAGAGGATAGGCAGTGGGGGTCAGAGACCAGGCAGGTGGGGATTATGGGTGGTCCACATGGATAGTGTGCTCAGAGCAGCTCCAAGACGTTCCCAAAGTTGGCAGGATTGTTGGCTCCACCCTCTGTCCCAGTGCTCAACCACAGTGGTGGGACAGTGGGCAGGGTAGGGCACAGGGCAGGAGGAGAGCAGGCTCTTGGTGGGAGTGGGTGGGTGTGTATCAGAGCTGGGGACAGGACACAGGGGAAGCAAGATCCAGTGCCAATCCAGGGAGTTCCCAGGGAAGGGTATGGGGGGGGGATAATTCCACCCAAATTGGTGGACTCACCTCTAGTGGAGGCTTAGTGATGGGGGTCAAAGACTAGGCTGATACTCAGGATGTTTCTGCACTGATGGGCGGCTCTAGCTGGGTCTGGCACTCTCCAGCTGAGGTCTCTTTAGCAGAGGCCTGGCAGCGATGGTGGTCAAGGATCCAGCCTGCAGGAATTCAGAGTGGCCCCGCGGGGATAGGGTTTCCCTGATTTCTATCAGTGGTTCTCAACCTGTGGATCTCAACTCCATCAGGGTCATATGTCAGATGCCCTGCATACCAGACTGTTTACATTATGGTTGATAACAGGAGCAAAATTGTATTTGTGAAGTAAGTAGCAACTAAGTAATTTTATGGTAGGGGGATCACCACAACATGAAGGACTGTATTAATGGGTTGTGGCATTAGGAAGGTTGAGAACTACTGCTAGAGATGCTTTACCCATTTTTACTCAGCCAGGTACAACAGATGGGACTATGCATGATTTATGTTACCTTACAACATTACTTTCCACCTCTAAATTTGTATTTTGACAATTTTGATAATGCAGCAACTAGAAACTTTGTGGATCACTTCTTCAGGAACCTCTATTCACAATTAATTCAATAAGAATTACAGACATAAGAGAACACAGTTTATTTTGGCCATATTAAGTTGCATTTTAATCTTCTAGGACCTTTGTCTGAGAAACATTCGAAGGCAGATTCAAACTGAATGAATGAAGCACATGAATCTTATGCATGTTTTCCTCAAAATGCATCAGCTTTTTTAAAAAATGGTTTTCACTAACTGAAGAGCAGGCTCACTTGATAGTTAAGGAGTGTCCTTCATGTTTAAAAGTTAATATCATGCCTCTACCCTCTTATGCCATGACTTCCCTGAGAAATATTGCCAAAACTTATCTGGCACATGGATGCTACTCAGGTCTCTAGTTTAGGAAGCTGAAATAGGTTCATGTCATTGTGGACACCTATTCATTACTCATTTTTGCTGTTACCATTGTTTTTATCAGAGTTTTTGCTGTTTTGGGCCCCAGTAAATATTAAAAACTGGCAATGCTTCTACACATACCGCCAAGCCTTTTCAGGATCTTTGCAAACAGTATGCTGTTCCTCACATCACAGGCATTCTATGTAACTCACAGTCAACCTTCTATGAAAAGAACCAATGTACAACTTAGACACCATTTAAAAATAAAGGTGGGGAAGTGAGGTAACATGGATATACCTCACGATATTTTGTCTTCTATTTCATAAACTTTATTTTCTTTTGATTTGGGCAAAGATGGCCTTACTATCCACAGAACGTTTGGGGGACCCTCTGAAAAACTTCAGGGTCAAGGTCCTTTGGAGAAATGTTGTCAGGCCAATGGAATAGCACAGATCCAGTAATTCACTGTAGCTGAGGCTGTTTGTGTTTTTTCCTGAATAAAAGAGAGCCAAAGGATGAAGTCCTTGAGCCAAGAATAGTCTCCTGACTGACACAGACTCAAATGATGAAACCACTAACTGAGAGAAAAGAGTTGGTGAAATCTCGGGGGGAGGGCAACTGTAGAATTGTTGTTTCTTGCTATATTGCCTCTATTAAATGCATATATTATTGCTGATATGTTCCACAGACAAAGTTGATCACATGAAAATTTAAGCGTTGATGTTCAGGCTTTGCATGATGAAATATTAAGTATTCACCATTCAAACTTAGAGAAACCACCCTCCTCCACTGATGTATACATCCTAGCAAAGATTTTTGATCATTATTTTTCTGTCTCCAATTGGACTTCTTAACTGTGGTCCATAGGAATATCTCCTGATATTTTCTTATAGGTTATGTTGGGTAGCATTATATCCTTGAGATTGATTTACTACTCCATGTGTGATTTAATGACTTTCGAGAACCCACAGAACACATGGAGTGGCCACCCAGAAGAGCCCAATGTATGAGGCAGGCAGCTAAGGGCAGCCTGACCATCTTAACTGCTATCAGAGCCCAAATCCAGCACTTCAGGTAGGTCAGGTAGGTCAACCCCAACACCAGTATGAGCTGATGGACCTCAAGGAGGAGCCAGTGGCTGCGGAACCAGATCACATCATCATCATCATCATCGTCATCACCAAAAAAAAAAAAAAAAAAAAAACCTGAAGCATGGATGTGATCAAAGAAGTATTAGTGATTGTTCAGGATTTATGATGCTTCAGAGACCAGAGGGCAGACCAGTGACTCATGGCAATGAGTGTATGCATGTAGAACTCTGTTGGCAAAAAAAAACTACACTGAGTGTTACACTCCAATGCCACTGTGATTGATGAATTTCCAATGGAGGGTTGGGAAGGATGGGAACAGAGCAGTCCACACACTGTGGAGAGAGGCTGAACCATGTCCATGTTCAAAGTCTGGCCCAGAGGCCTTGTTGATGTCTGTGGCTCCTACTGCCACCAGGGGCCATGTCTGGGCCCTTAGTCCTGCTGCAGCCAGGAGCCATGTTAATGTCCATGGCCCGTGTCATCACTAAAGGCCATTCTGTTGTCCATAGTCTGTTCTGCCACCTGAAGCCATGTTGATGTCCAAGGACCATGACACCGTAAAGTCACTGGAATCCGTGAATATGTAAGGAGCCTGTGCTGCCATCTATACCATATTTAGGTTCAGTGTCCATGCTGCCTCCAAGAGCCATGTTGGGATCTGTAGTCCTGCTGCAACCAGGAGCTGAACTGATATCTGTGGCCTGTGTTACCACCAAAAGCCATTTGGATGTTCATGGTCTGTATTACCACCTGAAGCCATGTTGATGTCCATGGCCCAGACTGCCATGAGGGTATCCATAGCCTTTACAAGAGACCATGCTGAAGAGTGTGACAATAGCTGACGCCAGAGGCCAGGTGGATATCCATGGTCCATGGTGATGCCAGATGCTCATGTGGAAGTCCACAATCTGTGCTCCCATTGACTGTAAATGGCAATGAAGTGGTACTGATGACTGCTGACTCATAGTTGAGAAAGAGAGACATGGAAGAAAAAAAATCTAGACAGGAAGCCACCAAAGAAAACTCTTAAAAATTGTAATAAGGATGCTCAAGTGTAGCTCTCTACCATAGATGGCTACTGACAGTGGTGGGGGTGGGGAAAGGCTTACTTTTCTTAAATTTGACCATGCTCTAGTGACTATATAGAAACATAACACACACACACACACACACACACACACACACACACACACACACACAAACAATCAATAAAATGATTCCTAATGATATTCTGCTATATTTATTGATAGGTACATAGTCCAATCATCATCAGAGAGGCTTTCCTCCAGCATCTGATGGGAGCAGATGTGGAGACCCACAACTACATATTAGGCAGAGCTCAGAGCTCAGGAAAACCATTGAAAGATGAAAGGAAAGATTCTAAGAGCTGGATTCTAAGAGGCTCACAGAGATTGAGGCAGCAAATCACAGAGCCTGAACAGGCCTATGCTAGGTCCTCTCCACACATGTTGTGGTTGGTTAGCTTGGTGTTTTGTGGGACTCCTATTAGTGGGACTAAAGGCATCTCTGGCTCTTTTGCCTGCTCTTGGAACCCTTTTCCTTCTACTAGGGTGCCTCATCCAGTCTTGATATGAGGACTTGTGCTAGTCTTATTGCATTTTGTTACACCATGTTCAGTTGATATCCCTGGAAGGCCTGCTCTTTTCTGAAGGGAAACAGAAGAGCGGTGGATTTGGAGGAGAAGGGAGGACACTGGGAGAGTGGAGAGAGGGAAGGCTTTGGTCAGGATTATATTAGAGAAGAATAAAGAAAAAGAAAACTACAAAATAAAACAAGGTGGGAACTGCAGGGAACCATGGAGTTGACCTGGTCTAGCTGCCCTGAGAGACATGTGTCTTATGTTTTTGGGGTTAGAGACCATGTCTCCTGGGGCACTGTGTGTCTTTCAGTTCCAGAGAACCCAAGGTACTGCCTCAGGCAGTAAAGCATTCAGGCCACCTGTTTTCTCAGTGTTCCTTAGAAGTCACAGAAGCATATAGAAGCTTGTCTGGATAATTGGTCTTAGACATTGATTTTGTCTATTTTGCAAATGTCATTGTATCCTGACAACTACAATTGTGTTGATTATGGAAACTTGAAATGTATTCTGTTTCTAGTAAAGGTATAAGAAGTTTGGTTGCTTGTAAGAAACTTGCTGCAGACTCATTCTTGCTGTGATCCCTCCAATGTGACCTGGGTAAGATTCACTTCTCATCAGCCATATCAGGGTAACCTTGGCTCAATAAGTACTGGTGCTTACAAGGATCAAGTGGGAAAAAAGAAGGGAAGGGAGAGAAGGGAGAGAATATGAGGAGAGACAGTTAAAATTAAGGGTCATTTGGGGGGGGTAGTATGAAAACCTAATATAGTAGAAGCTTCCTAAAATATATACATATGTGAAAGCAATCTAAATGAAATCACCAAATAACAGGAAACAATGCCCCAAACTGCCATTTCTTGTCACCAAATGAAGGGATTGGACTGCATCTAATTGAGCTGTCAGCCAACAGGGTCCCAGGGAATCCCACAAACAACACAAGCTGTTGCCAAGACAACAAGATCATCTCCATAAAATAATGGCAACACCTTACTGATAAAGATAACACCTACACAACTCATTGAACTTGGAGAAATAGAGCCAGTGCTTACATAGAGCCTTTATACTTACATTCCAGCATCTTTGCTATAGGAAGGTGTAGATAAAGTCTTCACCCAACCAGCTTGGTCCCACAACGGCTTCAGCCACCAAATAATCACTCGGAGACTTATATTAATTATAAAACTGTTGGCCAATGACTAGGGCTTCTTATTGGCTAGCTCTGTCTTAATTATTAACCCATTTCTTTTAATCTAGGTATTTCCACATGGTCTTATTTTACCAGAGAACGGTCCAGATCTCTAACTCCTTTGGCCGCTCAGATGGCGACTTTCTGGCAGGCTTTCTCTGACTACCTTTCCCAGAATTCTTCTCATCTCCCAGTCCCACTATCCCCCTGCCTCTATTGGCCACGATGTTTTATTCATCAACCAGTTAAGAGAAACACAAATACAGAAGGACATCCCCCATCAGGAAGGTACTTTGTACTCTACCAAAAGAGAAGCATAAACACCAAGCCAGCCACAAGCCCATCTACAATGTTGTAATGCCTGCAAGATATGCTGGGTGCAGTGGTGGCAC
The DNA here is from genome assembly GCA_030556225.1 of Cricetiscus sungorus. Lineage (NCBI taxonomy): Eukaryota > Metazoa > Chordata > Mammalia > Rodentia > Cricetidae > Cricetiscus > Cricetiscus sungorus. Next base: position 40,992,843 of record JANBXA010000600.1, read on the forward strand.
AAAGTCTGTAGTAGTAACCAACCATGTCTGTTTTGACTTACGCCCACTCCACAAGTTGTAACCCATACTTGACACTGCTTGGGTGACCAAGAACCTGAAACTCATTAGCCCACATACCTCGGGTAAAACCAAATATTAGTAGTCCAAAAGAAAAGGTATCAATAAAACAATTCCTAATGACACTCTGCTATACTCATAGATCAGTACCTGGTCTGGCCATCGTCAGAGAAGCTTCCTCCAGCAGCATATGAAACACAAAGAAAGACCCACAACAAGACATCATGCAAAGAGTGGAAGACCTTAGAACACTCAGTCCTAATTGGGTTGTCTCTATCAAATCTTTCCACTTAGGGCTCAGGGGACCCCATGGAAGAGTACATACCAAGAGTATAAGAGCCAGAGGGGATGGAGGACACCAACAAAATAAGGCCCTCTAAATCAATATAAGCAAAGCTCATATGAACTCACAGAGACTAAGGTGGCATGCAGAGAGCCTGCATAGGTCTGTACCATGCCCTATACATACATACACACATACACACATACACACATACATAGAGAGTTTAGTGTTTATATGGAATTCTTGAGTGTGCAAACTTGTGGGTCTCTGAATTTTGTGCCTTCTCTTGGGCTCTATTCTTTCTGTTTTGTCCAATTCTGAAGTGTTAACTTGTATCTTACTATATTTTATTTTATTATCATTCCTTAGAAGCCTGTTTGTTTTCTAATGAGAGACAGGGAGTAGATTGAATGGGAGGAGACATTGGGAGAAACTAGGAGGTATAGAGTGAGGGGAACTGTATCAGGACATTTTAGGTTAGAAAAAAAGTTTATTTCCAATAAAAAGAAAAAAAAAAGAAATTAAGCCAGAACTGAGATGGAAGTTTCCTCTCTGCTGGATGTCTTCCATAGAGCTGACAATGTTACAAAAACTACTGAAAGTCATTCATATTCTACCCAGCTATGAACCCTGTGAACTATAAAACCAACCTTCCAGGAAAGATGTGCCCACTAGTACAATAATGGCAAGACTGCTATGGGGTAACAAACGGTTTTCTGAGTTCCTCCTGTTCTTCCAGAGTAATTATGTAAAACTAGTCCAAAGTCCATTCCCCAGGTAGTGGGAGCTGAGAGTTGGCTCAGTGGTTCAGATTGCACACTGCTCTAACAAAGGACTCTAATTCAGCTGGAGGTTATGGCACACACCTTTAATCCCAGCACTCAGAAGTGAGAGATAGCCCAGGGATACATAGTAAGGCCATGTCAGAAGAAGAAATAAAAAGAAAAGGAGGAAGGAAAGGAAGGAAGGTAGGGAAGGAGGGAGGGAGGGAGGGAGGGAGGGAGGGAGGGAGGAGGGAGGAAGGAAGGAAGGAAGGAAGGAAGGAAGGAAGGAAGGAAGGAAGGGAAGGAGGAAGGAAGGAAGGAAGGAAGGAAGGAAGGAAGGAAGGAAAGAAGGAAGGAAGGAAGGAAGGAAGAAAGAAAAATAAGAAAACAACAGCAATAACTACCCAGTTCCCAGCAACATCAGGCAGCTCACAACTGCCTATAATTCCAACTCCAGGACGGGAATATATCTGCATTCACATGCACTCGCATGCACAAGCCTGTACACAAATATACATAATTAACACAAAACAAATAACCAAGCATGGTGGTGAATGTCTTTAATCCCAACACTTGGAAGGCAGAGGTAGGCAGACCTCTTTGAGTTCAAGGCCAGCCTAATTTACATAGTGAGTTCAGGACAATCAAGGACTATACAATGATATAATAAGGTTCTGTCTACAAACAAACAAACAAAAATCTTTTTTTTTTAACCCCATGACTTGCAAGGTCATATTATTATGGTAGGTTGTGGGAGATTTATTTTAAGGTGTGTTACTTTTGTTTCTGCTGTGGAACATTTAATGATGCAAAGATGGATTATTGCTTTTGTTTATGCTACATTTAATAACTCTGTGAAGCTGTGATTCTTTGCCTGGCTAAAACACCTGCTTAGTCGAATAAAGAATTGAACAGCCAATAGCAAGACAGAAGAAAGAATAGGTGGAGCTAGCAGGCAGAGAGAATATTTATAAGAAGAAATCTGGGAGAAAAAAAAAGAAGTAGCCAGAGAAGGAGGAGGCCTCCAGGGGCCAGCCACCCAGCTACACTGCCAGCCAAAGAGTAAGAAGAAAAGAACAAGGCCAAAGACAGATGGGATAATTTAAGATAAGAAAAGCTGGCAAGAAAGAAGCCAAGCTAAGGCTGGGTATTTATAAGAATAAACCTCCATGTGTGATTTATTTGGGAGCTAGATGGTGGGCCCAGTGTTTTGTTCTGTTTTGTTTTCTATATGAACATAATATCAAAGTTTCTAAATATTCATGTTTATGCCCAGATTCATGACCTCACCCTTGGTCAGAAAAGCTTCTTTTGGGTGTGGGAATAATTAATGTTAGAGCCTCAGGACTATTCAATGTGATGAAAATAAGTGACTGTTGAATGCTCAGCCTAAATGAGAAATCTGTATCAACCTTCCCAAGGCTCTGGAAACATCATGGAAGAGGAGGTAGGAAGAATATAACAGCCAGAAGATGTGGATGGGTGCTATAAAATTCTGTCTTCTGGGAACTACAATAGTTCAGTGGTTATGGGCACTGGCTGAGAACCAGAGTTCAATTCCAAGAACCCACATGGCAACTCACAACTATCTGTGATCCCAGTTACAGGGAATTAAACTCCTTCTTCTGACCTCTGAAGGCACTTAGTGTGCACCATGCAAGTGAACAATCATATACATAACATAACCCTTTTTTAATGATGTCTTCTGGACATGATATGGCATTGTATCATGAACTCATGGCAGCTGTAGTCAAAGGAGCAAGACTTGAACAAGATGGAGCCTGTAAACATTCCACTACAGGTAAGGAAGGGGGTTTAGGAGGCCCTCTGCTTGGCAAAGATGACTGATGAGAGAGGAAAAGTCAATTTCTTCAGTGGCATAGCACTGTTGATTGCCCAAGATTGAATAAACCAGCTCACACTCATGCTCATGCAAACAAAACTAGTTAAACTCAGTGGGCCATTATAGCTGGTGGTAGTGAGCTTTAATCTAAGCACTTGGGAAGGAGGAACAGGTGGATCTCTATGGGTTCAAGGCCAGCCTGGCCTACATAGTGAGTTCTAGAACAGCCAGGCCAGGGCTATGTAGAGAGACCTTGGAAAGAAAGAAAGGGAGGAAGGGAGGGAGGGAGGGAGGAAGGGAGGGAGGAAGACAGAAAGGAGGAGAAAAAAAAACCTAAGTAGGTCACACACATCAAGATAGGCTGGTGAAACAGCTCAGCTGGTAAAGGTGCTCACTGCCATGCCTCAACTATCTGAGTTCAATTCCTGTCACCCACAATGGACAAGAGAACTGATACCAGCAAGTTGTCCTCTGCTCTTCATACAAGTGGTGTGGCACTCATGTCCACACATATGCACACACACACTTTGCAAAATAAATCAATTAAAATGTGATCTTAGTAATTAATAAAACAGTGCATTATTAAATCAAAGATAAAACCAGTAGGGAAGACAGGTGTAATGGCACACACCTTAAATCTCAGCACCTGGCAGACACAGTCAGCCTGGTCTACATAGTAAGCTCCAGGATAGCCAGATCTATATAGTGAGACTGTGTCTGAGAGGAAAAAAAAAAAAAAAAAAAAAAAAACAGAGAAAACAACTGACAATAAACTTTGGCAAGGAGGAAAGAGAAAGCTTATTTGGTATTAGTGGGAGTATAAACTAAAACAGCCATTATTCGGTATGAAGGATTCTCAAGAAAATTAAAAAGAAAGCTATCATATGACCCAGCTATACTTTTCCCATGAAAAGGGTTCTACATAGAGAAACTTGCAAACTATATTCATTGCTGCCCTACTCACAACAGTCTCAAAGTTCATTAGCAGATGAAAAGATAAGAAAAGTATGGTACACAATGGAATTTTTTTCAGCTGTAAAGAAACATGAATTATGAACCAGCACTGACTGCCACAGCCTCAGCCACAGAAGCCAGTCTGAGCATGCTGGTTGGCACAGGCAATCTTCAGCCCAATTTGGTGGCTCCTCTCCAATGTCTACAAAAGCTTCAGTGTGGGTGAATTTCTGCCCCAAAATGAATCTCAATAACCACCATCCAAGGGCCTGTCTCCTACTGCCCCTCTGTACCACTCACAGACACTCACTGATGCTCCAGCCACTCCCAGTTCACAGCTGCAGCTGGAACTATACTTAACCACTACCCACTATTATGGTGGAAGCTCCTTCCCCTATCTCTCTCCAAATCCTGCTGCATTTCAAAAAGCCTGCCAAATGGTGGCCCTGCCCCCCCCCGAAATGCTCAAGAGGACTCCTACAAACTATTTAAACTGTCCCCCAGAAAACAGACTCTTAGTTTTTCTGGTCTCTCCCATCTCCTCTCTGGCGGACTGAAAGGCCATCCAGGAGCACTGTATCCATTAAACATGGACTTTTTCTAATTCAGTTTGATTTGGTCTGATTTGGATTGCTGCATCAGCAGAGAGACTTATCGGGTGCAGAAACTTTTCACCCAGCACCCTTAACGGCTGCATTAATTACTTTTCTAATTCTTTGATAAAACATCATAACCAAGTAAACTTAGAAAAGAATCTGGGCTTATGATTCCAGAGGGTTAGAGTTCATGATGGTAGAGAAAATACATGACAGCAGGACCAGTTGACAGCGCACATCTCCAACAGCAAGCAGGAGGCATACAGAAACTGGAGGTTTTTTTTTGAAGCCTCGAAGCCTGCCCCCAGTAAAACACTTCCGCCAGCAAGACCACACCTCCTAATCCTTCCCAAACAGTTCCAACTGGGTACCAAGCATTCAAATGTGCCTATTGGAGCCATTCTCATTTAAGCCACCAAAATTATGGAAGCCGCCACAAAGGCCAAGTGTGCTCATTAGCCACTGTCTCCATGACTGGTGTAGGCCTGATAATCTTGGTGTGAACCCTACACTGCTGAAAAACAAATACTGGGTGAAGTCTTCAGCAGGGTAACTGCCAAGAATGGGGCCACAAAATTACAACTAATGAACTGGAGAGAGGAGTCAAGGGACAAAGAGTACTTCCTGTTCATCTACAAGACCAAGTTTGGTTCCTAGCATCCACATCGAGTAGCTTACAACCTCCTGTAACTCTAAGTGGACCCAATACCTTCTGGTCTCCAAGGGCCTGTGCACATACATGGAATCAAATGTAATAACAATAATAATAATAATGATGATGATGATGATGATGATGATGATGAAAAAAGCTGAGACTAGGAAACCTGGATGTGAATCCACCAGACAGAAAAACCACCAAACCTCTCCATCAGGAGGCCTACCCCGGGATCACTATGTATATAAATGCTGCATTGTGATATCATGGACTCTCTGGTGCCACTAGGCAACAGAAAACTCTTTCAGTGCTAGGGATGGCATGCAGGCCTCCTGCGGATCATTGTGTTTTATGACTGTACTCCAGGTAGCCCTTTTGAGGGCTAATCTTGGTTATCAGCTTGACTGCAATCAATCTGGAACTTGGCCAAGCTACTAAAACACTACAGTGAGGAATTTCCTTGACTAGATTATTTGAAGCAGAAATACCCACCCTAAATCTGGGTGGTGCTTTCTGATGCCAAGACAAAAAAGGCCATGGAAGAAGGAAACTGCTTTTTACCTGCTTACCCTCAGTCCTACTGTCAAGTCCATCTATTCTGTTGATGAGGCTTTACTTCAACATTAGCACCAACATCTTTTGATTCCAAAAGCAGACTGACCTCTTCAGCTTTCCATGAATCCTCCAGGCTTTCAGGGCCTGGTTGAGACTGCTAAATCATCCAGCCTGGTGGGCTGAGCAACTAATGGGTTGTTGGACTACTCAGACTACGTCCTGTAAGACAATCTAATAAATCCCCACATATGCATTCCATCAGTCCTGTTGTTCAAGAGAACACTGATGATACGCCTCCTACCAAATCCTCTTATTTTTTCTTGGTTTTTGTTTGTATAGGTTTTGTTTTTGTTTTCTTGTTTGTTTTGTTTGTTTTTGTTTGTTTTTGGTTGGTTGGTTGGTTGGTTGGTTTTGTTTTAGAAAGTCTCCTGTATCCCACTCTGGCCTCAAACTTGCTACACATACCCTAGAATGATCCCAACCTCCTGTTCCTCCTGCCTCCAATCTCCCCAATGCTGAGATCATAAATGTGTGCCAACATTCATGGTTTCATGCAGTGCTGAGAACTGAACCCAGGGCTTTCAGCATGCTAGGCAAACAGTCTACCAATTGAGCCACATCTTCAGCCCCATTACTTATGTGACCCCTACACCTATGCAGTCAGCCACTGAAAACAATGTCCCTACATGGTACATGACTGCATAATACTTATGTATGTCTGTTCTGCAATAAAAGAAGCACAAGGCTGAAAAATCTTGTCAGAAACAGGTGGAAAGAGGTTACATCAACAAATGCATAAAGCTGGGGGATGGGGCCAAATAGGCCAAGTGAGCAAACTGAACCCAAAGACACCAACACCTTAAAGGAGTCAGACAAGGAGAAAGAGTGCCATCTAGCTTTGTCTTGCGCCACTCCACTGTGTGCTTAAGGTGGAGGCAAGCCCTGATTACTCTCTCCTGATAACCCTGACAACATCCTCCTTTCCCCTCATCCCCCTTTGCCCACCCATGCCTGTGGTAGGATAGACAGCATTGTCAAACAAATATCAGAAAATCATAGACCAGACTACAAATCAAAATGGAGTTACTCATGCTAAGTTCCATATTGCTAGACTGAATCCTAAAGCTGTCATGTGACCTGTGTGACCTTCAAACAGGAAACAGGGAACAATGAGCTAACCTTCTCAGATAAGCTAGTGTCCAGTGCTGCAGCTATATTTCCCCTGCCCTTATTGTCTGTTTACTGCCCCAAATACCCATCAGAGACTCAGGCAGACAATCTGAGTATCACTCAACCCTTATTAATTTATTTGTAATGTTTTTAATTTTCATTTACTGTGTCTGGGAGTTTTGTTTACATATATGTCTGTGTATCATGTGCATGCCTGGTACCCAAGGAGCCCAGCTGAGGATGCTGGATCTTCTGGGACTCCATTAACAGAGTGTTGTGAGCGTCCATGTTGGGAATTGAAGCCTAGGTCCTCTGGAAAAGCAGTCGTGACACCTAACCCCTGAGATGCCTCTCCAGCCCCTTTGCCTTAATTCTCACACAAATATTTTATTCTGATGTTAATAAGTTACTTTTTTTTTTTTTTGTAGTTGCCACCACCACCAGTCCAACCAAGTATCCAACGTGAATGGGCACTGGCCCACAAGTGACTCTATCCTCTTGCTACTATAGGAACCAATTATTGTTCAGCTGTGGGTCATGCTAATTGGACTATTAGTGGCAGTTGTAGAAATTCTCATAATCCCATTGTTCTTTACACATGTATAAAATTCCATTGTATATGCATACCCCCTCTTGATTATCCATTCATTTGTTAATGGACATCTATGCTTTGAGCTTAAATTCACATTTAAAACAAAGCAACATTACTCATAATTTCAAGGATGTCCTTCTATCCAAACAAAACTAAGTCTTCTCCAGCTTCCATCATCTTCCCTAAGCAAGGAAACACAATTCTTCCCTCTCCTCTAGATGGTTGCCACCAGCACACAAATGTGAAGATTCAACCTGCAGCCCTCACATTTGAATTTCAGCTGTGAAATTCACACAGTGTAATATAAGCCATGCTTAAAACTTAACAAGGTGACATTAATCACAACTGCAAGGAAGTGGAACCAGTGTAACCAGTGTAGATATCTATCAACAAAGAATAATAAAAATTAGATGGAGCATGGTGGCAAAAGCCTTTAATTCTAGCACTAAGAAGGCAGAAGCAGGCAGATCTCTGTGAGTTCAAGGCCACTCTAGTCTACATAGCAAATTCCAGGACAACTAGGGCTATATAGTAAAATCCTGCATAAAAAAGAAAATAATAAATAAATCAGTGATATAAAACACAAGGAATTTTACTCAGCTGTAAAGAAAAAGGAAATCTTGAAATTGCAGAACTCACAATTGCTCTAGACAAAATTAAGCAGAGTAACTCAAACTCAGAAAAACAACATTCACCTGTTTCATGCCAAAACTTAGACATGTGTTCATTAGTGAGGCTTAGTGTGGGTAGAGGCTATAAAGCTAGAAAAGAAATCACAACAAGGAGAAAGAAGCATCGAGGAGGGCAACAGGACACCTGTGACATGACATCAGAAAGAGGGTACATTCAGGACTTGGGGCAATGAGAGAAGAGAGGAGAGATGAACAGAAACAAATTTTGTTTGAAATGTCATAAAAAAAACTATGCTAATTAAAATTGTTAAACCAGAAAAAAAAAATTAAGATTTTAAAACTAAGCAAAGCAAGCTGGGGTGTCGCTCTGTGAGCGGAGCATTTGCCATGTAATGCACAAAGTCCTGAGCTCTGTCCCCAGTGCCACATAAACCAAGTGTGGTGGTGCACCCTGCAATCTCAGCACTGGGGAAGTAGAGACAGGAGGATCACAAGTTCAAGGTTATACTCTGCTATAAAACTTTGTATCAACAAGGTCAGGAGGACATCCTGTCTCAACCTGACCATGACCTAAGACATAGGACTGTGGGGACAGCCATGTGTACCATGAGCTTTGAAAGTTCCAGGTTGCCTCACAGATATACCATTGTCCAGATTGCCATGAGTGGACTACTCAGGTTCAAACCCCAGTCTAGAGCTGGGTGTGATACCAAAGGCCTAAAATCCTTTCGCTTGGGAGAGCTGAGGAGGGAAGATCACAAGTTCTAGGCCATTGCAGAGCTGGAGAGATGGCTCAGAAGTCAAAAGCACTGGCTACTTCCAGATTTGATTCCTAACACCCATGAAGCAGCTCAAAACCATTTGCAACTCCAATCCCACGAGATCTGATCGATCTGATGCCATCTCTGGCCTCCATGAGAACCAGGCATACATGTGGTACATAGACAAACATGCAGACAAAACACAAATACGCTTTTAGAAGCATAAATGTTTCTAAAAGAGGGCTGGAAGAGGGCTCAGTTGAAGTATTTATAAGCCTACAAACCTGAGTTCCATCCATTCCATGTTTAAAAAAAAAAAATCCAAGCATGATAGCACACTTGTAATCCCAAAAACTTGAGTTCAGGCCTCTGTCTCAAATACAAAGTATGATGCCCCTGAGGAATGAGACCACACCCAAAGTTGTCCTCTGGCCTCCATATGTATATGCGCAGACATGCATCACACGCACACATTAGTTAAAACTAGTGACATGCCTAGAATCCCAGAACCTGAGGAGGTAAGAACTGTTAAGAGCTCAAGGCTTGAATAAGCTAAACAGTGAATTCTATGTCCACAAAGACTATGGAATGATAACCTGAATCCAGAGAGAGAGAGAGAGAGAGAGAGAGAGAGAGAGAGAGAGAGAGAGAGAGAGAGAGAGAGAGAGAGAGAGAGAGAGAGAGATTGAGAGAGAAATCTCAGCTCAGATATTAAGTGGTCCATATAGCTAAGTTTTTTCCACCTGTAAAAATAAATACAACCAGTGGAAATAGCCCTAGCAACTGAGAAATGAATAAACAAGAGGAGGTTAGCCTACAAAATGGGCTATCACTGAGCTATAAAACAGATCAAAGCAGTGGCACACAGTGTAGCTCAATGTCCATGAAACCCACTTTGTTCACAAAAGGCCAATCACAAATATCACATATACAGTCACGTGGGGTCCCTCACTCTTGTATTCCCAGCACTTGGGAAACTAAAGCAGGAGGACTAGTCCAGCTTCCAAGCAGATTATAGTGAACCCAAAACATTTAGAGATACAGTGTATAACTATATCTAAAGAAAAGAAAAACAAAGCACTTCAGGTATGTAGTGGTATGTTTATGATTTATTAAAAGCAAAGTCAGCCTCAAGCTACAGAGATCAGGCAGTGGTGATACACAACTTTAATCCCAGCAGCCAGAAACTAGGAGGTAGTGGTACACACCTTTAATCCTAGGACTCAGAATTAAGAGGTAGACAGATCTCTGTGAGTCCAAGGCCACCCAAATCTACACAAGAGTGAATCAGTCTAAAAGAGAATTATAGCTCACACCTTTACCCAGCACTAGAGGGGTATAAAAGATAGGAGTATGAGGCACTCGTTCTCTAGCCAGGCAGAGGAGAGGTTACAGGCTGAGGCTTGGTGAGAGCTCATGGAGACAGGATCAGCCTGAGGTAGAGGTAAGGAGCTAGTGGCCAGCTGCTTTGCTTTTCCGACATTCAGCTTCAAGTCTAAAGCCCAACATCCATCTCTGAGTTCATGTATTTATTACACAGGTGTGGTTCTGCATGCTCTTAATCCCAGCTTCTGTCTCAGAAGACAGAAGCAAGAGGGATTAGGAGTTAAATTACCCTTAGTTACACAGTGATTCAAAGCCACCATGTGGTAAGAAATCCTGCCCCCCCAAAAAAAAATATATATATATGATAGATAAGATCAGAAATATGTTTCATCGGGTAAAGGTGTTTGCCTCCAAGCCTGGCAACCTGAATTTGACTCTTGGGTCCCAAATAGTAAAAAAGGAGAACCAATTCTTGCACAATTCACACAGCCACCATGGCATGCAAGCAAACACATTCACTCACTCACACATACACACACATTCACTCACACACACACACACACACACACACACACACACACACACACTACACAATAAATGTAAAAAAAAACCACATATGCAGAGAAACACATGGGGCAGGAGACAACCTGTACATCTATTTTGTGTGACAACACCAGATCAGGGAGATCCACAGGGATGGAAAATGATTGGCTGCTGCTGGGGAGAGGGAACAGGATTTCTTAACTTACATTCTGGTGGTGGTAGTGGCTGTTGTGCTGCTGTTGAGGAGACAAAGTGTATATAGCCCAAGCTAACCTCAAACTTATAACTCTCCAGCCTCATCTTCCTCAGTTCTGGGATTACATGAGTACACCACCAAGACCCATGGGATTGGTGTTTCTTTGGGGTGATGAAAGTCTCTCAGAACTAGACCACACAACACTGTGAATATGCCAAGTGCCACTGGACTGTGAGCTTTGAGATGGTTAATGGTTAATTTTAAGTTATGTGAATCTTCCTCTTCAACAAAGGGAAGGAAAAAAATGGTTAGAATTAGACAAAGATACTCAACAGCCCTCCCTAACCTCCCCTGTTCTCCCTATCTTCCCACACAAGGGCCTGGACACCCCCTTCCTAGCTACCTTGACACCACTTAGAATGTACTGAGCCTTCCCCAGCCACATGCTCAAACCTGTGCCCACACAGATTACATCAGCCTCTACATGAGCTGCACAACATCCCTGAAGTTTCCCACTGCATGTCCAAGTCCATGACTGGGGTGAGAATAGCACTCCAGTTACCTAGGAATCCTTCCTATTTGCCAAAATAGGGCCATCCTTTCCCCTAAGTACAATAAGAGTAAAGGAGAAAAAAGATGTAGCTAGAGACATAGCTCAGTAGAGTGGCTGCATAAACACAGTGTAATCTGTTTTGGAACCTGAGGTAATCCCCCTGCCTCAACTCACTCTTGTAATCTCACCACTTGTAATACTTTGGATTACAACCACAGTTGGCTATATGCATACACCTGGCATACACAAAGCCTTGGGTTCCATCCCCAGCAACCCATAAAAGCCAGGCATGGTGGTACATGCCTATAATCCTAGCACTGGGGAGAAAGAGGCAAACAGAAACAATAGTTCAAAGTCATCCTCAGCTACATGATGAGTTCATGACCACTATGGGTTACATGAGACCCTGTTTCCAAATGAGAGATCCTAACTGGGCAACCTCTGCTTTATACCTTGGGACCCCCAATAACTTAACAGCCAGTTCAGTCCACCAGGCACATGAAGGAACCCATCTCTCTCATATCCCCCACATACTGATACAAAGCCAGCCCTACCGCCCCCCCCCCTCACAGAGGATGGCAGCTGGAACTAGCTGGAACAACCACACATTGCAGAACCACAGTGAGACAGAACACCATGGTAGGGCAGATGTGGTGGAACACAGCAGTAATCCTAACACTTAGGGAAACTGAGCCAGATCAGTCAGGAGTTTGAGGATAGCCTCTACTACACAGAAACACTCCATTCAACTGAAATATATGAACACCATAGTAGGTTGTTTGGAACCACCAAATATCAGGTGGTTCACTCCAATGAGAACCCAAACACTCCAGATAACTCCAGATAACTCCAGATCCCAGATGTCTGCACAGGTAACAGGTGAATTTATAGCCCAACATGGACCACTACACCATTGTGGCCAACTGTGGCCTGTGGCTGACAGGCAGAGTGCATAACTAAAGGTAATAGGAAAACCTTTCTCCCTTAAGTAGCCTGAAAGCAAAAATCATCATCTCATCTCCTTAATTTCAGATATAGACCGACAGTTGGATAGATAGGAGCTATCTATCCAGCTGGCCTGAAGTTCAAAACATTCCTGTCTAAAAACTGAAGTTACAGAAGTGCTTTTTGTAGCTCTCTACAATACTCTGTTGGTCAAACTGGGGGCCCAAGTGTCAATCTACAGGGCCAAGGAAAACCTTGTTTCCCACCTACTTCCAATAGGCCCTACCATCAGTCACGCATCACCGACCTGGCTGAAGTATTAACTGCTATTTCAAACACCCAGACCCAACAACACTGCCCAAATCCAGACTCTGCTTTACCCACCTTCCCCTGTAAGGGACCAGAAGAGCAGGGACCCAGAGACAAAGCAGTGCCCACCTTCTTCAGAAGCCTTCCTGGTGCACACTCCCTTCCTCTGCTCCCAGCATCTCTGTTGGTAGTCCATTACTGCCTACTAGGCATCTGAACTCTAGGAATTCTTTCTGTTGAGATTTGTGTGTGTATTGTGGTGGGTGGGAGCTCAAGCGACAGTGTGTGTGTGTGTGTGTGTGTGTGTGTGTGTGTAGCTGTGCATATTTGCAAGTATACATGTATACACATGTATACTGAAGTCTGAGGTTAAAAGGTGGGTGTGTATGGGGGAGTTTGTATGTATGTGTATAGGCACACATTAGAAAGTCCTCATGCACATTTGTGTATGCATCTGCATGTGAACACCTGAGGTTGATGACAGGAATCATCCTGGATTATTCTTCCAACATATTCAATGAGGCAGGATCTCACTAGTCACCTTGCTCTAGGTATCCTGCCTCTTGGGCTGGAATAACAGGCAGGCCAACACACTCACCCAGCATTTACATGGGTTTAGGGGATGGAAACTGTTTCCATGCTTGTACAATAAGTGCTTTAAACACTGAGACATAGCCCCAGCCCCTCTCATTTATTTTTGAGACAGGGTTTCTCTATGAATCTCCAGCTCTCAAGCTAGACTACCTGGCCAGCAAGTGCCTGGAATCCTCCTGTCTTCATACCCACCTTCAGTAATAATATCACAGGCAAATCCAGCTTTCTACATAGGGATCTGAACTCAGGTCCTCTTGTTTGCACAGCCTCAGAGCTCAGATGATCATCATAAGACCCCAGGTTAATAGGAGCCACCAAAAGATGCCAGAGATGTATCTCCTCTGCCAGTGGAGGGACTCCAACAGTCTCCACCAATGCACTTAGGAATTTAAGGGCTAAAGATCTGAGAAGAACTTTGCCTTGTTACTCAGAAGTGAAGCTGTTATGTTAACTGCATTTTCTTGTTCTCTGCATTGTTCATGCTCAGGCATCTGGGACCTTGGTTACCACCTGGGGACAGACACTGTCTACCAGGACTAACTCACTGCTAGACAGTGAACAATCTGCAACAGAGGAAAGAAGATCTCCCTGTACAGCCCAGAGATTCCTTAAACTCCAGATCCTCGTGCCTTAACCGCCCCAGTGCTAGGATTACAGGTATGTACCATCAAGCCTACTACTTCTAATTCTCCTACTTCCCCTTTCCAAGTGCTGGGATTATGGCCTTGCAACAACGGGGAATAGCCAAGTTCAAATCGGGATTGCCCAGCTTCCATGTCACAGAAGAAGCAGCCATGACAGATGAGTCCCCAATGAGGAGACACCACCTCAGCTCTCCTCTTCTGTTAAGCCCACTGTTAACACAGGTGGACTCAACACCCATTTCCACCTTCCACAGGAGGCAGAGTAGCAGAGGACATGTCTAGAACACAGTCCCATGTTCTCTTGGCTGAAGGCTCCCTCTTGGAGGGTGAAAGGGGATCCAGAAGAGACCCCAGGCTGCCAGGCCAAGGGAAACAGAGCAAGGAAGGCAAAGGAGGTAAAGAAACTTTAATCACCACCCATCAGTGTGAGTAGCAGGAGTGTCTAAGCCATAGTGGCCCCATTTCTTGGAACCATCTGGGGCCGGCCCCTCAGTCCTAGCTTTAACAGTTCTCCATCCAAGCTCCCCACAGACAAGGGAAATATCTGAGGACCCCCAGTCTCTAGGACACATCTGTAGGAGCTTAAAATCAAAGTTCTCTGTGACCAAAAGTGCCCAGGTCTTGAGAAGCCAGCAGCTGCCTGCATGTCCCACTGTGGCTTTGCCCCGGTCTGACTGCACTTGGGGCCAGGTGGTGACCACGTGTCCTCAGATCAGTGAGGTTTTCCTTTCTGACAGCAGCAGAGACTCCTTCACAGCCACCAACAGCCCTGACGGGGGCAGGAAACCCTGACTTCGGAGCCGTAACAATATGAGGAGGGTGGCAGAAACCAGGATAGCACTCAACACCCCTGTGAGGGACAGACAGATGGTCAGAGGAGTGGGACAAGGAAGGTAGAAGCTATCAATGCTAACATGTGGGTAGCCTACTGTGTGGCCCCTCCAATCACCCAAACTCCTCACATGGGAAGGCCTATCTTACCAGCAGCTGCAATAACCCCATAGGCATTTGGGTTTCGGGAAGAGTCCCCAGCAGAAGCGACTGTTGCATTCCTGAGAAAGGTCTCATTCTCCAGGGTCATTGGAGTCCTTGTAGTTGTGGCCTTCTCCTCCTGGGAGATCTTGTCAGTTTCTGTGTTGGTGTCTGCAATAAGCCCAGGCATCAGTAGTTGAGAGGCTTAGCAGAGGGGTACATAGGGGTTCCAGGTGCCAACTTTTAAAACTCATCCTGATCTAAGACTGAATAGAGCTAGTGGGAAATCACTGCCCCTGATGATGTCTTGTCCTCCACCACAGGGATGAAGGCCTAGGAGGAATGCATGTGTTCACACCCTCAATCTAGTTACACAAGGGAAGTTAACAAATGTCCGTTAGTAACTGCCAGTCCTTCCCACCCACACAGGTATACCAAGATCGAAGGGCACGTACCACAGCTGAGCTCATCACTGGAGTCAGGACAGTCTGAGTGGCCATCACAGCGCCATGTGTGTGGGATACAGACGTCAACCAGCTTACAACGCAGCTGGCCCTCATGACAGGGCTGGCGGCTGCAGTTGAGAAGGTTCTTGTCAGAGCCAGCAGGACAACCACTGATGTTGTCACAGGAGCAAGGAAGGGTAGCCAGTGGTTGGCACTGCCCTTTCTGAGCACATGGCTCAATCCCTGAAACATATGGTTAATCAGGTTCCAAACATCCATGCAAGTATAACGGGCATGGTGGTGCATACCTTTAATCTCAAAACTCAGGAGGCACAGGAAGGTGGGTCCCTGAGTTTGAGGTCAGTCTAGTCTACATAGTGAGAGTGAGCTGTAAGACAATCAGGGCTATGTAGAGAAACCCACAAAAAAAAAAAAAAAGGCAAAGCTGGGAATGGAATCTCTCTACTTTAATCCCAGCACTCAGGAGGCAAAGCAAGTAGATCTCATATGAGTTTGAAGTCATCCAGGAATATATAAAATAAAATAAAAGTTTCCCCTGAGTAGGTATCTCAGTGAGTAAACGCTTGCAGCACAAGCACATGGACTGAATTTGACCCCTAGTACCCATGGAAACAACAGGTGCAGCAGTGCACAAACCTAGTCACAATGGTAAGTATTCAGAGACAAGTGGATCCTGGGGGCTATTGAGCCAGCCAGTTTAGCTGTAACTGGAAGCCCAAATGTTAGTGAAAGTTGGCCTTAAAAAATAAGGTAGAGAGCAACTGAGGAAGATACCCAAGTCAACCTCTGGCCTCCATGCACTCACAACATGCTGGCACACACACGTACCCAGACACACACTAAATAAAATTAAAAAACAGCTGACCCTGTGTATAAAAGGTTGTCCGATGTAAAGTCTCTACCTGCTCCTCTTGTCAATCCCACCTTCCAGCATCTAGTCTTTCTACATTTTCTTCCCTTATTTTGCCCAACCTCCCTACACGCCTGCCTTAAGACTCCAGATCTTTTGTTTTTTGTTTTTTATTTCAGACAAGGTCTCACTATGTAGCTCCGGTTGGCCTGGAACTCTCTGTACAACAGCTACCTGCCTCTGCCTCCACAGTGCTTCAATTAAAGGCAAGCCCAAAAGTCTAGACTCCTCCACCTTGCCCTGCTTTGCCAGCCCCACTCACCCAGACCTATAACCACAGCCTTTTCATAATCCACACCCCTGTAACTTTTCATAATCCCTCACCCAAGTTCAAGTTTCCATTCTGGAACCCCTCTTCAGGGATGGCCACTTACTACATTCCTCCTCATCACTGCCATCAGAGCAGTCTGGATCCCCATCACAGCGCCAGGAGAGGGGCACACAGAAGCCACTGGCAATACACTGGAAGTTGTCTGTCGGACAAGAGCCAGCTCTGGGACCTAAGAGATGAAGATAAATGAGGCCTTGGGGGAGGAGGGCAGGGGAACATCCTCCCAGAGAATGGTTATGAGCTGCTATCAGCTAGAGACAAGCCATGAAGAAGGGTACAGAAACTACATATGTGTTGTTTGGGCCCCAGAAGTTCATGCATGCTGCTAGGTACCTGGTGCTACAGTCTCCAGTCTATCAAAACTATATGACCACACAGAGCTGGTGACAAGTCAAACCCCCGGTCTCACAGACCCTTGAGAATTTACTAGGCTCCAAATGGCCAGTCTACATACACAGAAGACCTCCAAGCTCATGTTTAAACAGGCTGAGGGAGGAGCCGTTCCCCAACATGCTCTGCAAGTGGCTCAGGGTCAAAGTCAGTGGGACCTAGTCTAACTCACCTGCTTAGCAAAGGGAAGATTGAGATCCTGGGTAGAACACCTGCCCAAAAGCCAGGCATGGTACTGTATGCCTGCAATCTCAGCACTCAGGAGTTTGAACACAGGAGGATGCTGAGTTCCAGGCCAGCCAGGACTACATAAAGACCCTATCTTAAAACAAGTGAACACACCTAGTTACCAAGCCCTGTTGCCTCATCACCTAAGTTCTTCCCAGGTTAAAACACTCTGCATGACCTAAACATGTCACCTCTTAACTGGACCCCTAGTACCTAATCTCTACCGGGACAGAGCATCAGAATCCTCTCAAGTACCCACTCTTATCACCCACTATCCCCTGGCACCCAGACTCTCTCACAACCAAATATAAATCCCTTCCTTCTTCATCACACTCCCTCTCCCTCTATCCTGGCCTCCTCCTCAGTTCATCTAAAAGCCTTGACTCATTTTCACCACAGGGCCTTTGTATGTGCCTCCCTCGGCCTAAAGGCCCTTCCCTCCCCTTCTTCTACTCTGTATCCAGGTGACAGTGGGGATATAGATACTTTTGCACATCAGGCAAACACTACCACTGAGCAATACCCCAAATACTCCCTACCCCATCCTTCTGCCCTACGCCTGTGATTCTTCTGTGGCCTTCAGATCTCAGCTTACATCTTGGGCAGTGTCTCATGCATCCCAGGAAGCTCTGGCTCCCACAAATAACAACAGCCCCCAACTACTAACATCAATCCTCCTATTGACTGGAAGGTCAGAGACATGGCCTCATGACCCTGCTCAGGTCAGTGCGTGACAGTGTGTGGACAAGAGGTCCACACTGAGTCCAGATGAAATATAAGCCTTTCTTGGACTCTGAACAAGGCTGTTTGCTGATCTAGAGGGACAGGCAGTGAAGGGACCTGGTACTTGAACCAGCAAGAAGGAAGGTGGGGAGGGGTTAGAGCATCCCACCTCACACACGGGGCTTCCAAGACCCCTCCCTCCCCCTCCCTGTAGTCAAATGCAATTACACTTGCATACCATGGAGCTGAAGAACTGAGGACAAGCCCTGGCCACCTTCATTTCCTGCCTCAGGCATAGCCTCCTCTCCATACCTAACAGCTCACAGTCCTGACAGTTCAGAACTCCTCTCCTTGATGTTCTGGATTTCCTTGGAGTAGACACAGAGCAAAGCAGCCCCTACCTCATTAGGCAATTTATCAGGCAGGAGTCAGAATAATCCACGATTCCTCCTCCAGGCCTGTTACCTCATCTGTAAGCTGAACACGAAGGCCAGGCATAATGGTGCTAACCTGTAACTCCTTCTCTTAGGAAGCTGGGACAAGAGAACTGCTTGGCTCTACAGACCAGCTAAAAATGGGAGGAGGCTGGTACTCTACAGACCCATAAAACTCTGCAGGAGGCACAAGTTGCAGTCCGGCCTGTGTCACACAGTGAGACCCTGTCTCAAAAATAAGAGCCAGTGCCTGCCTTTAGTCCCAACACTCCAGAGGCAGAACCAAGCAGATCTATGGAAGTTAAAGCCCAACCTGTCTACATGGTGAATTCCAGGTCAGCCAGAGTTACAAAGAAAGACCTTGTCTCAAAAAAACTCAAAGCAACATAAAAAAAAAAAAAAAAAAAAAAAAAAACACTACACTCCAAACAATAAGGCTTATTTTCCTATAGAGTATATGGTCGGAACGGACATCCTGTTCCTGCCCAGGGCAGTAGCCTGATAGTATGAGGGAGCACAAGTGAAATAAATACACTCCAGGGCCGTTTCTCCCCGTTCTCTGAGGCAGGAATCCAAGGAGAAACGGAATCTCTGGATGCTCAAAAGAACAGCCACAGAAGTTCATGATCAGGGCCGAGGGTTTCACGAAGGTATACCTGCTGCAGTAAGGTGCTCGGTGACCAGCCCTGCATGGTTAAGAGGTCAAACAAAATCAGAAACGTTTAAGTCTTCCAGTCCACGCTGGGCTGAAGGACGGCTTGGAGGTGACATGGGACAGAGCTGGGGGGAAGGGGTAAGCTGGGAATCGGGCGGCAGAAGACAGCAGGCACCCAGCAGAAGTCCCCTCAGCAGACACATCAAGGCTGGCTTTCCCCAAGCTAAATCCAATCCCGCGTGCTGGAGGAGTGTCTGAGACGGACGGGTGGCACAACCAAAAGTGAGGCGATGCCATGGCGCGGGGGCGGGGCGAAAGCGGTGTAGGGCCGGGGGTCACTCACCCGAGACCTGGACCTGGGTCAGGGCAAGGGCTGGCGCCGGAGCCGGGACAGCCTCTAGCCCTAGTCCAAGACCAAACAACAGCCGCAGCGCCAGGCCCAGGGCCGCTGCCCGCTCCGCTCCGCCCCGCGCCATCCAACCGCTAGCCGCACCGCTCCAGCCGCGGCCACACGCAGTCTGAGAGATGCGCTGACTCTCGCGCACGCGCACATAAAGGCAGGGGGAGTGGCACCTGCGAGCCTGTGCCGTAAGTACCAGAATACATGGGAACTGAGAATTTACAGCTCTTCCTGGCTTTTTTCCCAGTAGTCTGATGGGTTTTGGTGACCTGGGCCTGTGTACTCCCAGCTACTCACTCTACAAGCTGAGGAAGAGAATCATAAGATCAAGGACAACTTAGGCAATTAAAGGAGACCCTAAGTCAGAACAAATATCACTCAGGAACCAGGGGAATAGTTGAATAGAAGAGTACTTGCCTAAGTAATCAGGAGGTTCTAGCTTTAATCCCCAGTACTAAGAAGAAAATAACCTCATCAACTTAAAATAACTTCCAGAGCTACAAGTGAACTTATTAATTTTGACCTAGACGTCCCATGAAAACTACTCCAAATATAACTGCCCAATGGTCCTAATGAATATGGCAGCCACACCCTACAGACACTCCCCAGCAGGTCCCTCCTACAGCTGCTTTGGTGCCACCTACAGATTTTACAGTCCATTTACTTTACTTCACTTTATTGTCTAATTACCCACTAGAATGCCAGCTGCAGATGGGTCAGGATGTTGTGTTCCTGATCGCGGTGTCCTTGATACCTGGCATATGCAGTGAAGGAATGATGGAATGAACATAGTTACTGGCTCCCAACCTGAGCGTTCCCATCCCACTTCTCAGACTTGAGACACTGTCTTCTGGCATCCTCATCCTTGGGCGGTAGGAGATAGATACAAGATTGGCAGCCTTTGGGTTTTCTCATCCAACTTGCATACGGTGGGTACATTAAGTCTGCCACCCGTTATGACTAGGGATTTTATAATGGAAGTGTTCTGTTGGTCTGAGATAGGTTTTCTATGCATAAGGCAGGCGGGCCTGAAACTGGTGATCCTCCTGCCTTGGCCTCCTAAGAATTGGGATTACAGTCATGTACCACCACACCCAGTTCAGGGTTTTCTTCTTCACACTATTTTCCCACAGTTCCACCTTCAGAATTTGTGACACTACCTCCCAGCAGGGCTGGGGACAAGTCACTGTCCCTCAGTGGGCAAGTTTTCCAAAATATAGACTTCAAATCAAGAATTTCACACCAAGATTCTATTTGCAGATGGATGACCTGTCTCCCCACTGAAAAACGTTAAGGTTATAACTGTTTTTGGTGTGTATTGTCTCACCAATTTCTAGAGGAAAGGAAATAATACACAATGGTGTTCAGATGCAGAGGGATACAAACAGGATAAATAGGACTGCCCAGGGAAGGAAGAAGGAGAGGGGAAGAGTTTGAGTGATACAATGTACTTGCAAACTGCCTAGAGTTCACAGCCAGTTCTCAGTGAGCCTAAAACAGTGCTTAGTGTCAAAGATCACCTCCAAGAACTGCTCGAGAGGTGAGGCCACACATGGACAATAAATCCTGTAACCTCAGAACATGGAAGCTGACAAGGGAGGACTTCAATAACTTCAAAATGGACTGGAGATGGAATTCAGTGGTAGAATGTGGCCTAGCATCCACCAACCCGTCTTTCATCCCCAGCATCCTATAAAACAGGGGTGAGAACACACACTAGTAATCCTAGCATTGAGGGGGCAGAAGCAGGAGGATCTGAAGTCCCAAGGTCATCCTCAAATACTCAAGACAACTTGAGGCCAGCTTGTGCTACATGAGACCCTGTCTCAGAAAGAAAGAAAGAAAGAAAGAAAGAAAGAAGGAGAGAGAGAGAGAGAGAGAGAGAGAGAGAGAGAGAGAGAGAGGGAGGAGGAGGGAGGGAGGGAGGGAGGGAGGGAGGGAGGGAGGGAGGGAGGGAGGGAGGGAGGGAGGGAGGGAGGGAGGGAGGCACAGCAGCACATGTCTTTAATTCCAGAACTCAAGGCAGAAGCAGGCAGATTGAGGCCAGCCTGGTCTGCAGAGTGAGTTCCAGGGCAGCCAGGGCTACACAAAGAAACTGCCTTTAAAAAACTTAAAAGAAAAAAAGAAAAAAAAAAAAAAAAGAAAGAAAAACCAGTATGAACAGCCCCTGGTCCAGGAATGAGCATGAATCATTCAAGGCAGTTCCTAGTCCCAAAAAGAACCCAGACATCTTTCCTACACAACTCATGCATGAAATTTCATCAGTCATTAAAATTACACAGAAATTTTCAATGCCACATATTGCCTGGGGCCTCTAGAAGCTCTCTGATTGCCTTCCCAGTGGCCTCTGACACTGTGACCACTGTTCCTCTCCCTTTTGACCTCCTTTCTGAATCTAGTATGTCCTTTTCCCCTAACCAAGTCCAACATCCTCAATAGAGCCTGCAGCTGAGGCACCTGTAACTTACTCCAGGGCACTGGCGCCTGGTCAAGGCTGTGACTTTTCTCCCTTTGCTCTCAGCTTCCAGAGAGCTCTGGTCTCAACACTCTGTCAGCACCCTTTCTTGTGGCAGTATTCTGTTTGTTAGACTGAAATAAGTTCTCAATCTATAACCCAAGCTGGCCTCAAACTGGCAATCCCCTTGCCTCAGCCTCCTAAGTACTGAGGTTAGAGCCATGCACCACTACACTCAATTAGGTGTTTTATTCACACATTTGTCATAGTTCTACCTTCAGGAGCCACAGACCTACTTAAGGGTTACAGGGTCATTGCACAGGACAGCAATGATATTTCACCTAGCTTACTACGTGCAGAGATGGATTATAGGCACAGATCAACAACACCCACCAAGAACTCATCTTAAAAGGAGGGAGAGAGAGCTGGCAAGATGGCTCACAAGTAAAAGTGCTAGCTTCAAAAGGCTGACCCCTGAGTTCCATCCAAAAATGACATGCAGCGGCTCAAACCTGTAATCCCATCGCTCCTACAGCAGGATGGGAGAAACAGACAGCAGCACCACCCAGAAACTCTTGGGCCAGCTAACCTGAAGTACACAGCATGGCAAAAGCAAAAGACCCTGCCTCAACAAGGTGGAAAGAGAACACCAATTCCCAAGTTGTCCTCTCACCTCCGTACATGCTGCAGCATGTACTCACACACCCTACACAGACATGGTAATAGATCAAATCAATAAATACAAGGAAAGACAGAATGGAAGTAATGTGAGCTCTGTGTATTTGTTATAAATTAGGTCACACTTTCCCCAGAGAAAATCCAAGGCGGAAAAGCAGTCAGGTGGCCCTGATGACCCAGCAAAGTAGCTTGGGGCAGTGTCACAGGTATGGCTGGTCTTTGGACAGCTCCCATCTCTTCATTGGAGGAGCAGGCGTCACTGCCTTCTTCTCAGTGGCAGCAACAGCTGAGCTGCAAGAAAAAGACAAACCCAGTTAGTGCCAGGTTTGCAGAAAACACTGGGAAGGGTGCTTTTTGTTTATTATTTGTTGTTTTCTTCCATTTTAATTTTTTACTGAAAATAAATTTTTTCTATACAATATATTCTCATCAACTTCCTCTCTCATCTCCTTCGAGATTCTCTCTACCTCCCCCATCCATCCAACACCATGCCTTCTTTCTCTTTATAAAATAAACTGACATATAAAAACAATCAAACCAAAAAAAAAAGAAAAAAGAAAAACACATGTATACACAGACACACACAGAGGCACACATAAAACACAAAATTGGAAACCATAATACATAAGCAGAAGATCTGTAAGATTAAAAAATGCCCAAACAAAGCACTATGAGACAAAATCTCCAAAACTACCACTATTTGTTTTGTGCTGGCCATCTACTGCCGCGCATAGGGATTACCCTCACGTGATTTTCCCTTTGCAAGCAGCTGTCAACTGGAGACAAGTTCTGGAGTAAGAACACGGCTCATGTCTAGCTCCCTTCTCAGTGCTGGGACCCCATCTGGCTTGAACCTGTGCAGGCCCTGTGCACGTTGCCACAGACTCTGCAAGGTCATATGTACGTCAGTTGTGCTGTGCCTGTAAAGCACTGCTTCCCTGGTGCCCTGCATGCCTACTAGCTCTTTCCATCTTTCAGCCTCTCCCCTTCTGTACAGCTCCCTGAGCCCTGGGGGAGGAGTATAATGAGGGCATCCCATATAGGACCCAAAGTTCACTCTCTGCACTGTCTAGTTGTGGTCTCTGTATTAGCAGTGGGGAAGGACTTTTTCTTTTTTCTTTTTTCTATTTTGTTTTTGTTTTGTTTTGTTTTGTTTTTCATAACAGGGTTTCTCTGTGTAACAGCCCTTGCTGTCTTGGAACTCACTTTGTAGACTAGGCTAGCCTCGAACTCTCATACATTCACCTGGTTACTTCACCTTTCTAACCCTAGTTCCCTCATTTGTAAAGGTGGTCATGCCCACCCTGCCACTAATGCACCAGCTGAGCTTTTTGAATAAGGAGCACAGAGGGAATGCATCTCAAAATGCCCAATCCTCCGCCAATGAAGTCCCGGAGCTGGCAGGGCCATGAACAGCTTCAGCCAGCCCAGAACCCAACCCTGAACAGCGGGAATCCTCCCCAGAAGGAAACCTGGGACAACTGGCTGAGGTACCTATTAACACACCAAAGCCCACTCTGAAGCCAAGCCCTGTAGACTCCTCCCCTCATCTCTTACCTACAACCTCTCTCCCACCCCTACCTACTCCACCCCCCACTCTCCCCCCACCCCCTAAACCTCTCCAGGCCCTGAGCCCCACTTCCCTTCTCCCAGCTTTCCTTTCCAATACAACCCAGCCATTTCCGCCAAGAACTCTTTTGGCTCCACTCTCTGGATTTGCCTCCCTCTCCCAATCCCCTCTTCTTCTCCTCTCTCATTCTCTCTCCTCTCGTGGCCCAGTCTATTCTGGCCATGTTTCTGTCTGTACCTTTCCAGATGACTCTGGCTGAATTCTCCCTCCTATCTACAATAAAAACCTTCTCCTCAACCATACCTAGGAGCAGTCAGGTCTTCATGTTCACTCACTGGGTAATAGTTATCCACTGTTCTTTCTTGAGTAGGGACCACACAAACATTCCACAGCAGGTGTACACAGGCACAATACTAGAGGCACTGGTTAGCCCTTGAGCCAGTGAAGCTGAGTATGAAATGTAAACACAAAATCCCAACACTTAAGACCAGACACGACTGGCCAGTCTGATCTACAAAATGAGTTCCAGGACAGCCAAGACAGCCAAGAGAAACCCTGTCTTGGAAAAAAAAAAAAAAAGAATGGTGAAGGAAAAGGAAGGAAGGAAGGAAGGAAGGAAGGAAGGAAGGAAGGAAGGAAGGAAGGAAGGAATGAAGGAAGGAAGGACGCACGCACACACGCACGCACGCACGCACGCGACTGGGCTGCATAGAAAAACCTTATCTAAAACTACTGAGGTGGAGGGGGGAGTAGAAAGAGTTAAATGACATGCACCTATAGTAGCAGCTACTTAAAAAGAGTCAAAGCAAACAACTAGATTAGATCCCCTGAGTCCAAGAGTTAAAGGACAGCCAAGGCAAAATAGTAATGTGTACCATTACTATCCAGCTCTTAAAAATATAAAGACAAGGCTGGGCATGGAGAAACATGCCATGATGGCTATCCATGGTTGTCAACTTGACTATATCTGGAATTAACTAAAACCCAAATGACTGGGCACACCTGTGAGGGGCTTTTCTTAAATCATTTGAAGCGGGAAGACCCTCTTCTAACCTGGATCTGAGATGGGAAGATAAACAAACCTTTAATCAAGATCTTTAGAGGTGGGACAATCTACCTTTAATGTAGACCACACCTTCTGCTGGCATCCTACATAAGGACATGAAAGAAGGAAGCTCTCCTCTGCCTGCTTGCTCTCTCATTAACAAGTCTGGATTTAGAGCCTATTTCAGGATTCTGAACTATATCAACTGAGACATCCAGCCTCATGGCCTGAACAAGTACAGTATTTATCTAGCATGTCAAAAGCCCTGGGTTCAAGCCCCAGCATCACAAACCAAGTGTGGTAGCACATCCCTGTCAGCATTTGGGAGCTAGAGGTAGGGGAATTATGAATTCAAGTTCTCACATACATAAATAGGAAGCCAACCTGGACTACATGCAAACTCTGTCTCAAAAAATAAAGGAAAATAATAAACAGGCTGATGGCTGGGTGACGGCTTAGTGGGTAGAAGTGCTTGCTGTGCAAGCCTACAAACTAAATTTGATCCCTAGAAAACCCACATAAAAAGCTCTACATGGCAGTATGCATCTGTAACCCCAACACTCCTACGAAGTGATGAGACGCAGAGCCAGATCATGGGCCAACTAGCCTTTAGCACATAGCACGGCAAAAGAACAAACAGAACCTTGCCTGAACAAGGTAAAAGGAGAGAACCAAGTCCCAAAAACTGTCCTCTGACCTTCACACACACTCTGTAATATGTGTACTCATTCACTCTCATTCTTCTCCTCATTTATACATACATACACCACACACAAAATAAAACTTGTTTGGTTTTTTTGTTGTTTGTTTTTTGAGACAGGGGTTTTCTGTGTAACCCTGGCTGTCCTGGAACTCTCTGTAGATCAAGTTGGCCTCAAACTCAAAGCTCTCCATCCCTCTTGACTGTCTCTGCCTCCCAAGGACTAGAATTAAAGGAATACATCACCACAACCATCAAACTTTTTTTTTTAGCATAGGACTGGAGAGATGGCTCAGCAGTAATCCAGCTTACTGTCCTTACAGAAGACCCAAGTTCAGTTCCTTACACACATATCAGGTGGCCCACAAGAACCTGTAACTCTGCAGGGAGATCTGAGGACACATGCCTCCAAGGGCACATGCACTCAGATGCACAGACTTATACACATGGAATTAAAATAATAAAAAACACATGCAATTAAAATAATAAAACTAAATCTTGGGGCTGGAGCATGGGCTATTCTTTCAGAAGACCCAGGTTTGGTATCAGCACTCACAACTAACTGTAACTCCATTCCAGTTCCAAGGGACCAGATGCCCTCTTTGGTCTCGCGGTTACCAGGCATGCATGTAATACAAAGACCTATTTGCAGGCAAAACATGCATATACATAAAGGTAAACAGGTTCTTTCTAAAGTAATCTTTTTTTTTTTTATTTTTTTCAAGATAGGGTTTCTCTGTGTGGGCCTGGCTGTTCTGGAGCTTTCCCTCTAGACCAAGCTGGCCTCAAACTCAAGAGACCTGCCAGTCTCTGGCTCCCAAGTACTGGGATTAAAGGCATGGGCCACCACAACCAGCAAAAAAAAAAAAAAAAAAAAAAAATTCTTGAATAAAAAGAAAAGGCTGGTACCCTAGGATCTCAGTGAATTGGCTGGATGACCGAAGCTGTTGACCTGTCTGGGCATCAATTCTCTGTTCCACAACAGTTATCAGGAATCACATATGGCATGAACTCTATTCATCAGCTCATTAAGGAAAAGCTATCTATGTTCACAAGACAAAAGTACTGTGCACATGCTCTATCTTTAATTGGCTTTTCTTTGTGATCCCAGAATTAGTATCTCATTCTGTGTATGCACAGTATGCATACTTCTGTGTTTGAGTGTGACAATGTTTGTCATTCCTCAAGCAGCATCCACCTTTTCCTTGAATCAAGAACTCTTGCTTGTTCTAGAACTCTCCTAGACTAGGTGGCCATCTGGCCCAAGGACCTATTTCTGCCACCACAATGCTGAGATAACAAATATAAATCTTTTAAAAAAAAAAAAAAAAAAAAAGATTTATTTATTATGTATACAGTGGTCTGCCTACATGTATGCCTTCAGGCCAGAAGAGGGTGCCAGATCTCATTATGGATGGTTGTGAGCCACCATGTGGTTGCCAGAAATTGAACTCAGGACCTCTGGAAGAACAGCGAGTGCTCTTAACCACTGAGCCATCTCTCTAGCCCCCAAATGTAAACCTTGTAATTAGCTTCCCCCCACGCCCATAACTTCTGGGGATCAAAATCAGGTTCTTTAAGAACTTCACCACCTGAGCCATCACCTCAGCATCTTTTTTAAAATAACATGTAAGGAGTATGGGGAAGGGTACGTGTGTGGGTACATATACTTATGGAATCTAGTAGAGGGCCCTGAATCCCCTGGAACTGAGTTACAGGTTATAGGCCCATCTATACAGGTGCTGACAGAATGGTTACCCTGGCAAGAGCATTACAAAACCTTAACCACTGGGCCATCTCTCCAGCCCCTTTTTGTTGGGTCTGTTGGTTTGTTTGCTTACTTGCTTCCTTGTTTGAGACAGGGTCCTGGTTGGTCTAGAACTCAGTATGTATACCAGGCTGGTTTCCAATTTGTAGTCATCCTCCAGCTCTGCCTTGAGTACTGGCATGCAAGATGTATGCCACTGCATCTGGCCTCAACACCTCATTCTATTGTTTTGTTCTATGTGTATGGGTATGTCTATGTGTGTATAGGTATGTCTATGTGTGTGGGTATGTCTATGTGTATGGGTAATTTGCCTACACATATATGTGTATGTGCATATACCACCTGCACGTTTGGTACCTGCAGAGCCAGAATAGGGCATCAGATCCCCAGGAACTGGAGTTACACAAAGGTATGAGCTACTATGGGAACCCTACCCATGTCCTCTGCAAGATCAACAAGTGCTCTTAAATGCTGCAATATTGCCAGCCCTCACACCTCATTCTCTAAAACAAAACTTGATAAATACAGCAGAAGAGGTTGGCTTATAGACAAGAAAGGGCTAAAAAAAAGCAGAAGCCACACAAAAAGACTGGTCAGTTCAAAGTTACCTTCCTTACAAAGGCTAAACCAGAGGGGACTTCTTTATCATGCCAGCTAAAACTGGTTTGTCAGGGAACTGGCTGTGATCTTTTATCTGGTTTCTCAGAAGGCTGGATAAACAACTAAGCTTCACATAAATGTCTGTTCAGTCTTGACCTGCTGGATCTAGTGCAGAAACTCATTCCAGACTACACCTTCTATGAACCTCATGAAACACTACTATCATCCTCATTCAGAACTTGAGGACAGGAACCAAATAGGCTTTTTTCTCTTGGGTTCCTCTGGGGTTCTCTTATCATCATCATTACTTTTGGATAATTTATGGGGGCTAGGGACATGCTATGGCACAAGTATAGAAGTCAGAACACAATTTGAGGGCACCATGTCTCTGCTTCCAGCATATGGATCCAGGGAATCAATCTCAGGTCATCAAGTTTGGCAGCAAGTACCTTACCCACTTAGACATCTTACCTGCCCGTAACTGTATCACCCAAAATGACCTGGAATTTGTAAACTTCCTGCCTCAGTCTGTCTTTATCTCCCCAAAACTGGGATTACAAGTCCACTACCAGGCCTGACTTTTGTTTGCTTTGGTTTTTAGAGACAGGGTTTCTCTGTATTGGTTTGGAGCCTGTCCTGGAACTCGCTTTGTAGACCATGCTGGCTTCAGAGATCCGCCTGGCTCTGCCTCCCGAGTGCTGGGATTAAAGGTGTGCACCTCCAACACCCAGTGGATTCTGGTGATCAAACTCAGGTCTCAGTACAATAAGACAAGCTTACTAATTGAGCTATATTCTCAGCCCTGGCCTGAATTCTTGATTCTCTTGCTGCAGCCTCCTGAGTACAGGAATCACATGCCTGTCCAACCACACCTAGCTGATAAAATGGCTTTGGAGAAACCACCTTTCAACCTGCAGGGGAGGAAAGACCAGTGGCAGAAGGGAATGCTGCAGAGCTCTGGACAGGGAAGATTGAGGGTCCTCACCTCTCAGCTGTCTTGCCCGACACCAGGGCCTTCTGTGAAGACATGATGATTGACGGAGGCACAACTTCCCGGCGGCCATCACGAGTGCAGTAGTAATTGTTGGACAGCTTGTGACTGGGGCCCACAGGAAGCTTAGGAGGTGGCTGAGTCCTGAGGAAAGATGTTGGCATTGAAACAAACCTTCAGCAGCTCTCACTGCCACAGCTCAAGTATAAGACTGACAATCGGGAGCTACAAAAGAGGCTGTAGGCCGAAGATATGTCATACATTATCACATTATATGCCTAGGTCTGGGACGAGAAAGCAAGGAGCAGACTCTTATCTACATGAAAAGGTCTTCAAAGCCAGGCTAAGAAGTATGCTCCAGCCCAGCTACCTTAAGTCTCTACAGAGGACCCTTCCTGAAGTTCCCAAGACAAGGAGAGACCTAGACACGCTCCTATTCATGACACAAAGCTAAGCTGTAAAGTGGCCTTCTCTCCACCTGAAGGTGTTCAGGAAATCAGGCCAGAGTGCCAGGTTGTGGCCACCCCTATCCAGCAATTACAGTCCATAACACCAAGCCACAGCCCCACATTACTCAACTGAAGTGGCTTTCTCCCGGCTCCCACCCCCAAGACCAGGTTGTGGAACTTTTGAGTTCCCTATTATCTCAGGAACCCTTTGAAGAGCCCTGCTGGGATAAAGGCTAACTACTCAAAGAACACCTTGCCCTGGGAACCTGTCCAAATCTCTGAACTTCCTGCCACTGTGTGGTCTGCTGCCAAAATTCCCTGTAGAGGGAAGTGGATGGGTTATATGAAACAAAGCTCAGTCTAGCCTTGGGTTAAACTTTAGGCTTACCAAGAAATCTGAAGCCTTGAAACACTGAGCTTCAAACAAAAAAGGAATTTCCTGGGACAAAGAGTGGATGATCATAAAAAGTTTGGGGTTTTGTTTATTTGGCCACATTGTCAAAAAGTATTTTTAACTGGCAGTTTTAAGTTTTTAAATTTTGAAAGCCACTTTATTTTTAAAATAAGAAATATATCAGTGTATGAGGTAGAAGCAAAAGAATCAGTTCAAGGTCATTCTAGGCAACATGAGTCCCGAGTCAGCATGGGCTACATGAGACTGTCTCAAAAACAAAAACAAGGGCTAGAGTGGCTCAGCTGTTAAGGGTGAGTTCCATACAATCACAGGAGCAGAGTGCAGATCCCAAGCAGGGCATCCCACAAATGCCTGTAACTCCAATCTCAGGGACCCAGTGCCTTCTCCTGGCCTCTGCACGCACACAGGCACAGCCCTAGACACATACACACATAAATAAATGAAATCCTTTTTTCCTTGAGACAGGATCTTTGGCTGTCCTGGAATTCTATGTTGACAAAGACTGCTGGCCTCAAATTGCAAGATCCACTTGCCTCTGTGTCCCAGACCTAGGATGTATGGCCTGTACCACTATGCCTAGCTTAAAATTTCCTGAAATTAGCCGGGTATAGTGGTGCACACCTTTTATTCCAGTACTCAGAAGGCAGAGAAAGGCAGATATCTAAGTTCAAGACCATACGAGTCTACAAAGCAAGTTCCAGGATACCCAGGGCTATACAAAGAAACCCTATCAAAAAAAAAATTTTTGTTTTCAAAACAGGGTTCCTCTGTGTATCAGTCCTAGCTGTCCTGGAACTCACTATGAAGACCAGGCTAGCCTCAAACTCAAGAGATTTGCCTGCCTCTGCCTCCTGAGTGATGGAATTAAAGGCATGTGCCACTACCGCCCAGCCAAAAACATTCTTTTCTTTTTCAAAAACATTCTTTAAATTAAGAAAGTAGAAAAGGTAAGATAAAATGAGAAGATGGCTAAACTCCAGATGCACCACTGTAGTCACATTACTCAAAAGACCAAAGTAGGAGGGAGGTCCAGAGTTCAAAAGTAGCCTGGCCAAATAACTTCCAGGACAGCCTGAGCTGCAGAGTGACACCCCGTCTTTTGAAGAAAACAATGGGGCTGGAGAGATGGCACAATAGTTAACACTTGTTCTTTCAGAAACCCAAGTTCATTCCCAGCACTCATACAGTGGCTCACGACTTCGCAACTCCAGTTCCAGGGGATCTAATGCCTTCTAGCCTCCTGGAAATTGCATGCATGTGGTTCACAGACATACATGCACACAAAACACCTACACATAAAATAATTAAAAATATATTTTTTTTTAAAGAAAAACAAAGCAAAATGTGTGCCTGGTAACCTGTGACATTCAGAAGAAAGCATGAGATCTCCTGGAACTAGGGTTACAGATGGTTGAATTACCATGTGGAATCAAATCCTGGGTTTCTGTTAGAGTAACAGTCCTCTACCCAGTGAGCCATCTCAACAGCCCCCCTGGCCTTATTTCTTCTGTGGATATTATTGTCTGGGAGGGAGAAACACTACAGGGAAGTAAATGCAGCATGCAGCTTTTTACTGATTTATTTAATACTACTTATTTATCTATTTACTTATTACATTTTATTGAGAATGGTCTTTATATGTTAGCCTGAGTTGTCTCTTAAATCTGATTTCCTGCCTGCCATGTGCTGTGTTGGCTGGGAATGTGTTACTATACCTGTCCAAAGGGAGAGTCTTACATTGTAGCCAGCAAGATGGCCCATTGGGTAAAGGTGCTTGCAGCCAAGTCTACCAACCTAAATGGGAGAAAAAAGAACGACTCCCACAAGTTTTTTCTGACCTACACACTCTCTCTCTCTCTCTCTCTCTCTCTCTCTCTCTCTCAATAAATGCAGTCATTTTAAAAAGAAAAAATTACAATTATAGTTATAAAAGGACAAATAGCGTATGAAATTTAGAATTTGCCTGAAAAATGTATACGCTAAGCCATAGCTTTCTCTAATGGTATACAGTAAAAAGAAATAGTCGCCTAATGCCAATACCCAAATGAATCACTAGAGGGCGCCCTTATCCTAAAGAAGCTGCCAGGTAGCTTTGATCTCATTGAGTTCAAGGCCACCTGGGACTTAAGTTCCAAGCCAACAAGGACTACAAGGTAAGATCCTGCCTCTGGCAGTCAAACAGCCATGGCAGGCAGATCAAGAGTTAAGAGACCTGTTCAGGCTAACATATAAAGACCTGTCTCAGCCGGGTGGTGGTGGCACATGCCTTTGACTCCAGCACTTGGGAAACAGAGGCAGGAGTATCTCTGTAAGTTAGAGACCAGTCCAGTCTACAAGAGCTACTTACTGTCTCAATAAAACATAAATAGTATTAAATAAATCAGTAAAAAGCTGCGTGCTGCATTTACTTCCCTGTAGTGTTTCTCTCTTCCAGACAAAAATATCCACAGAAGAAATAAGGCCAGGGGGCTGTTGAGATGGCTCACTGGGTAGAGGACTGTAACTCTAACAGAAACCCAGGATTTGATTCCACATGGTAACTCACAACCATCCCTAACTCTAGTTCCAGGAGATCTCATGCTTTCTTCTGAATGCCACAGGTACCAGGCACACATATGATAGACATGCACTCATACAGGCATAACACTTATACATGCAGATGCAGATACAAGCAGACACGTAAATCTAAAACTATTTTTAAGAAAAAAAGATGAGTAAGAATTTAAGCTGCAGTCCAGCTGATAAAGTGTTTAGCGTGCATGAAGCTGTCTCCAGCACCACATAACCTTGGTATGGTGGTACACTCCTGGAATTCCCGCACCTGAGGCAGAAGCAGGATCATGAGTGTAAGGGCATACTCTGGGCTACATGACAAATTTGGGGGCCAGGTCGGGTGCTCCTAGGCTTCTGCTGGGTTTTCAGAGGGGCTCATTCTGAACCCAGCAAAGCGAGGCGGGGTCCTGTGAGCACTAAAGCCACCAACCCCACAAACCAAGAGTTTCTTGTTTACTCTGGCATCCATGTCTGAGGACATGGCAAAGACTCCTCAATACATAAGTGTATTTACAAATCAAGACTGGCCACTGAGTGACTTAAAGCAATAACTTAGCCTACCTGTGTCTCATTTTCCCCTCATCAGCAACTTGAGAATGTAACATTTAATGTGTAGGGTCACAATGAAGACTGCAAATCCGCCCAAGATATCAACAAATAATGCAATCACTCTATCTCCTAACTATTCCAAGGCAACCCAATCAAGTTAAAAGTAAATTTCTGCTTCCACAGCCTGGCAAGAAGGATCTCTCTGCCCAATGCTCCACGGAAAGTTCAGGAATAACAAATTTGAGGGTTTTTTGTTTCATTTGTTTGTTTTTCAGACAGGGTCTCACTATGTAGCCCTGGCTGGCCTGGAACTCACCACGTAAATCAAGCAGGCCTTGAATTCACAGTAATCAG
Organism: Cricetiscus sungorus; assembly: GCA_030556225.1. Classification (NCBI taxonomy): domain Eukaryota; kingdom Metazoa; phylum Chordata; class Mammalia; order Rodentia; family Cricetidae; genus Cricetiscus; species Cricetiscus sungorus. Next base: position 41,026,452 of record JANBXA010000600.1, read on the forward strand.
CCTGCGTCTGTCTCCTGAGTGCTGAGATTAAAGGTTGTACCACCATGACCAGCCTCGTATTTAGGTTTGGTGGAAGAACAACAGGATGAGGGGCATGAGGCTGGCAGTAAGCTGGGCCTGCTCACCGCTTGGCGATCTCCTGGTACCGCAGCTGCAGCTTCCCCTGCAGGTCTTGCTGTGGGAGAAGGATAGGAGAGGTCAGACTGGTGGGAACCCCAGGACTGGGTTAGGCACAGGGGTGGCCAGTCAGGATATAGAGGATACATTCCTGCAGATGAACAAGACAGCTGGGGCAGTAGCTTACAGAACTTTACTGCTATGTTTGCGAGCCTTTCCAAATTCGAACTTTAAAAGCCTCCCTCTTTCTCTTGTCCATTTATCTTCTTTAGACACGGGTCAATACACTAAAAATACTTGCCCTAACATTATGGAAAGCCTCACTTTCTCTGAAGAGCCACACACCTAAACAGTTGCTTGCTGACCTGCAGTGCTGAATACGCCTCCTTTCCTGAACCCTAAAAGGCATAGATACGTACTCCCTGCCTGTTGTTCATCTCCAATCTCCTATCCAGGAGCTGCCGAAATCTACAGGTTCCCTGACCTTAGTTCTCTTCCGAAACCTAAAAACTCGTCCTCGACTTTCCAAAACAGGAGAAGGCTACGGCCACAAGATTCAAAGCTAAGATACGGGGACGAGGAAACTCCGGGGCTGAGAGTGAAGAGCGGGAGAGGAGGAGGGCAGGAGGAAGCTAAAGCCCGGTAATCTGGGGGAAGGGAATCCCAGGAAGCAGCCCAAAACATTTAGGACCTTGAGTCCCGGACTAATGGAGTCACAAACTGAGGGAACCTGGACTCCCCAGTGAACTAAGGAGATGTGAAACGGGAGAGGACCAGGGAAACACCGAACCCGAATCCTTCCCGGCCCCATTCAGACCGGAACACGCACCCCGGACGCCCAGTTCCGCAGCTTCTGGATGATGCGAGTTGCAGACGCCATGTTTCTTCCGCTCCGAAGGACGCCGGTGACGACTCCGCCCCGAGGACTGCTGGGTAGCGCGTGCGGTCTCGCGAGAGCGGGAGCAGGGCGTGGCCAAGAGCGCGTTATAAAGTTAGTCCCCTGCTCACGTGACTCCTCTCCGCCAGATCGCCGCCATCATGGACACGAGTCGCGTGCAGCCCATCAAGCTGGCTAGGGTGAGGTGACTGCGGGTGCCTAGAAGCCTGGATGAAGGAGAAAGAAGAGGGCCGGGCCTGTCGGGTCTAACTGTCCCTTCTCTCCTGCAGGTAACCAAAGTGCTGGGCAGGACCGGTTCGCAGGGACAGTGCACACAGGTGAGCGGATGGGGACATCCGGACGACTTCCTGGGGTCTGAGTCCTCCTGCATACTCAGTCTATTACTGGATTCGGTGGCCTTTGATCCTGACTGCTAGGCTCACTGATGCTAGCACTCAGTAGCTGTTACGTGCGGTAAAGAGCCTGGGGGACCTTGTGAATTCCATGGCAGGCGGGGAACAAACACGCCAAGCAGACAGAGCTTAACTGAGAAGTTTTATTGGAAGGGAAAGGGGATAAGAAAGAGAAAAGAGGTGAAGAGGGAGACAAGAAAAGCACTGTCCGCCCAGCGAGAACGGGAATGAAACCGTAAATGGGCGGGGGGGGATCTTTCTTTTAAAGGGGTCCTTTGCACCTGCGTGCGGACTAACAGTTATGGAACCCTGGGCTGACGAGGGTACTGCCGGAGTCCTTAGAGTAGCCAACGTGGATATCTTAGTGCAACTGTCTTTGAAAATCTTGTACTGAAAAGACTGGAATTTCAGGAGTCTAAAACCGGAAGATCCCTGGGAGTTGCAGGATGAGTGAGATCTAGTTCTGAAAAAATCTGAGATACGGTTGGTAGAGCACATGCCTAGCATGGAGTTTTTGGGTTCCCTGCACCACAACAACCAGGAATGGTGAGGTGTGCCTTGTATCTCATTAGGTCTAATGACACTTGACTGCTCTCCTAGGGAAAAGAAAAGATCTCGTTTATACTCCCATCATAGCTTACTGAAGAGACTAAAGTAGCAGGATTCTCTATTTCTGGGCCAGCCTGGCATAGTATAAGTGGGAGGCTCAGAGAAATAATCCTAAACACTCTGGTGGGGAAAGGGCTTATTGGAGTTTTGGTGTAATTCCAGAGGGATCACAGGAATTCACTCAGAGATGTATGCCCTTTTAATTGTTCCTGGTTGGGGTGGGGTGTTGCTTTCACTTTATGTCTGTACCACTTGACATAGTGTCCAGAAATTAGAAGAGGCTATGTGGGTGCTGGGAAAAGGGAGCCAGGCCTTCTGGAGGAGCAATGTTTATAAACAGCTGAATCATCTCAACTGCCCCAGATACCTCTTCGTGATCTCTGGAAACATACCACCTTTCCACCCCACTAGCAAGTAGTAGCACCTAACTATTCTAATGGGTCCATAGGTGCGCGTGGAATTTATGGATGACACCAGCCGCTCCATTATTCGAAACGTCAAAGGCCCGGTTCGAGAGGGTGATGTGCTCACCCTATTGGAGTCAGAAAGAGAGGCTAGGAGATTACGCTGACCTTGCTACTGGTGGGTACATGGCACCCTTGGGAAGGACTGCCACTTGCTGGGAGGTGAAGAAAGGTTCTCTGCCTAATGTCTGCTTCTGTTTGCAGGGTCCTGGATATCCACCACTTGGCCCATGATGACCTACAGCTATTGAATAAAGCATTTGTATTGTTGTAACTCTTGTCTGGTGAGGGTTTTTTCCTCCCTCTGGTAGCCAAGGCTGGTCTAAAACTTTAAACCCTTGGCGATGGGGTTTCTCTAGGCAGTGTCTTTGCTTTGTATCAGTGATCATTTACTCTTTGTGTATTAGATGTGCTTTGCACATGAGATAGGGTTATATGTGTCCCTACCACAGCCACCCACACAAAATACAAGTTCAGTAGAAATGCTTTATTAGGAAGTATGGGTTGACAGCTCAGGCATCTGCACAAGGCACCCTGCTGTGGTTCGTGATTCAGAAGCTCAGACATAAGAGGAAAACAGCTCCTATGGTCCAGGTAAAGGTAGTGCTGGTTGAGTCCCCTCATTTGTCACTTTATCCCTTAGCTGGGTGTGCCTGTTGGAGACCCTGGGGGTGACTGGCCCTAGAACAAAGAGGGAATTCTGTAGACAGGAGGTAGGGGGTTGAAGTAAGGATGTAGGAAGCATCCCATTCTTGTAGGACCAGGCTGACTGAACTGAATGCATTTAGACCTCTTCCCACTTTACATCAGGGTAAGTGTGTGGTGAGTGAGAATGAGTTGGACGAATTAGTCACAGAAATGCTAAGCATAAACCTATCACTTGTCCAATGCTCCACCCATAGGGTGTGCTCTCCTAGGCCTCTTCTTCTCCCTACAACAAAATGCTCCTTTTCCTTAAAAGGAAAATCCACAACAATTAGGATAACCCTAACCTAAAGTTGTGTTTACCTCTGGTTTTGCTAGGTAAGCTTCAAATAGTAGTAGCTTTACAGCAGAATTCAGGCAGAGGGTCTCCATCTTTGTTCTTCAGGAAAGGAGGCTTCTGAAGGTCATTGGCATGTGTGGTTTCTTGGAGACTACACGTACCTGGGAGCCATGGTGGTTTGAAGTCAGGTGTGCATGGAGCAGTGCCGCCACCTCGTCCTGTTCAGCCTCCAGTGCAATGGCCAGGGCACTTGTCCCCTCCTGAGAAACAATAGGACATTAGGTACCTGGGGTACAGTGAAATACAATGTCATTACTCCAGGCCCTTACTAGTGGCTCACATTATCTAAGATGGTTAGGTCACAGCCTGGCTGGGCCAACAGCAACTGAACTGTATCAAGGCGTCCATATTCGCTGGCGCACATCAGTGCTGTGGCCCCGTCTGCATCCTGTACATTGACATCAGCCCCACGTTCCAGCAAGGCAGCCACCATGTCCTGATGGCCATGACTGATGGCCAGCATGAGGGCTGTCTGTCCAGTCTGAAAAATGAGAAAAATAGGTTTGAGGCTTTTGGAAGTAGAAAGGGACACTGCCTTACCCTCCCGTTGTGAGTGGCTATGCACCTGGCTAGCCTTGGCATTGACATCACCCATGCTGAAAAGTCTCTTAACCACCGCCATGTCTTCCTCCTGCTGCCCTACAGAGGTGAGTGCAGCCAACATGAGTGCAGAATAACCGGCTCTATTCTGATGATTGACATCACAGACTCCTGGGAAGAAGAAAGAGGTCTGTCAAATGCTGGTGGGGAGCCAGTAGTGTTGGGTCTCCTGCATCACAGATGGTGGGTAAGCATCTGTTGCCAGCCTTTCCAGGCTGACCTCCCGCCTGCCTTTGCCTCCTTAGTGTTGGGATTAAAGGTGTGTGCTACCACCACACCCACACCCCACCTGGCTGTCTGCCAACTTTTGAGACAGCATCTCATAGCCTAGGCTGACCACAGGCAAGAATGGCATGACCTTATAGTGCTGTTTGCACCTCCCCAGCACAGACTACTGAACAAAAACAACACCTAAACTACAACCCTAGTCCCTCAGCTAACTGCATGCATGTTCACACTTGGTTGACTGGCAGCCAGCAAGGCCCTGCTGTCTGTCTCAACCACCCACAGCCCCAGAGATACAGACACAAGCAGTTTACATGGTAAGATTTTACTCTTCCAATGTAGGTTATTTCCTGAATCCCTGTCCCTCTTGTTTTTATTTGCTAATTGTCTCTGCTTAGGTGCATTCAATAGCTATTCACTCACAAATGCTTTACAAGAGTAAGGACTTGACTCTTAACACTGGAGACTTTAACACTGGAGATTTTGACAGGTATATAATCACAGCTTAAAAGGTAGAGACAGGATGGCCACAAGTTCAAAGCCAGTCTGCCCTATATAGTTCCAGGTCTATATAGTGAACCTTGTCTCAAAATATTAAAAAAAAAAAAAAATTACTGGCCAGGTGGTGGTGCATGCCTTTAATACCAAGCACTCACAAAACAGAAGCTGGCAAATCTCTGAGTTAGAGGCCAGTGTGGTTTACAGAGAAAATTCCAGAATAGAGCTACACAGTGAGACTGTCTCAAAACCAGACTTTAATTTTTTTTTCTTTTTGGCTGTGTCATGCTGATGTGAAGGTGAAAAAAGACTGGCAGCTAAGCAACCATAGGGTTTACGCATATCCAGGTGTGTGTATTTGCTTCAGTGGAAATATGATGAGGCAGGGTTGAACAAGCAGGAGGTAGGTGAACAATACAACTAACTACTTAAAAAACTCCAAAACAGTCAGGCACGGTGACACATGCCTTTAATCCCAGCAGAAACAGGTGGATCTTTTTTGAGTTCAAGGCCAGCCAGAGCTACATAGACACTGTCTCAAAAAAAAAAAAAAGTTCCAGGCCTGAAGAATGAAGAATACGGGGGAGGGGGGATGCTAATTGAGACAATCTCATTTCAAAGCTTCATGTTACTGTGGGGATCAGAGGAGTTGACTAAGGACAACTGAAGATACAGTGAGGTCAAAGGGTTTTGCACCCTTGGGAGACAGGCAAGAAAGTCACAAATTCGAGGCATAGCAAGGCGTTAGAGCACTAACTGCCAGGCTGAGTGCCCGGATCCCCAGCATCCTCATAAAGCTATGACATGTCTGTAACCCCCAAGGCTGGGGAGATGGAAACAGGTAGGATTTGCTGGCCAAACAGTTCCAGGATCAATGGGAAGCTATTTCAGAAAACAACAGAAGAGTCATAGTGGAACATACCCAGTGTTGATTTCTGGCCAAATGAACAGCAATCTACCCACCCTCTGCCACTCAACATTTTTCTGTGCCCCTCAACGATCCCAGCCCTGGCCTCTTCTCCACAACCCAATTCCCTGACCTGTATCCAGCAGTAGGCTAGAAATGGCCAGATTTCCATGAGACACGCTGTAATGCAGGGCCGTGTTTCCATTGCCATCAGCCAGGTTCACCACATGAGCCAGCAGCTCAAGCCCCAGGCTCTTCACTCCTCGGAGCACCCCTGCCACAGGCTCAGCCTGAGAACGCTTTTGGCTGGACACTCGAAACCACTCCTGGGCCACAAGGCGTGCTGCACTCTGCCAGGACATGGGCAAAGAAGGCATCAATGCTGGTAAAAGATGGGAGGGGCCAAAAATGACGATCCTGGGAAACAAGCAAGGCCAATGCTTTCTAAGTACAGAGTCAGGACCACACCCTCTTCAAGAAGGAAGTACAGCCAATGAGGTCGGTAGGCTCAAGGAATAAGAGGACCAAGAGTGAATGTAGCAGTGAGTACCCACTTTCTCTTGAAGTTTCATGGAATGGGTCTGGGGCTCACATCTTTATTTGGAGCTGTGGGTGGCCAGTCCAAGAAAGGGTCAGAGCTGTCCTTGGGGGCTGGTATCTTTTTGAAGAGCTTAGGGTCAAGAAAGGTCTCTAGTGACGGGGTACCAAACTTGGTACTCGTGCTCTAGGAAACCCTGCATTCCTCACTAAGATGTCACAGAGGACAGGCAGGGCCCACACTCACACCGTCTCTGGTAACTCCACGAGGCCTCATCAGTTGCCGATTCAGAGCAATGCATGCTTCCCTCAACCGCGGGCTCAATTCACACCTGCCAGGGAGGCCAATCTAGACTCAGGATCCTGGGCAACGGTGCCCAGGAGAGTGGGTGTCTGCCCTGCAGACCTTTGGAGAATGCTCACCTCTCTTCTGTCCCTGCCTTCGGCTCCAGCTGTGCCTCAAGTTCAGAGTCCTCCGAGTCTTGGACATTAGGGGGGCCAGGAGTTCCAGCGTCAGACCCTCCACTATCATCTCCTGACCCAGAAGAGCTACTCCTGGGGAGTTCAGCCACACCATCTTCATTGTCACTGTCGCTGGCATCCTCGCTGGAGGAGCTCTCATACCTGGGAACAGGATGGGAGGCATCTGCAGAGCCCCCTCTGTGGGCTCATTCGGGAAGGCTGTGATGTGAGAGTGGCATTTTAAAGATGAAATCAAGGACTGTCAAAGCCAGACTACGAGCAAAGGGGCAGAGCCAGAATTAATAGCCTGTGTCCCTGAGGCTGCTATCATGGGAAAGGGGAGAAAGCGCTCACTCTCCGTTGAGGACCCCAACGAACTGCAGGCTCTTGGGTCCCTGACTGGATTGGGTACCCGGAGTACCGTCTTTTTTCTTCATGATGGATTTGAGGATGCCTGGCAGGGAATCACATAAGGCCACTGAGTTTGGTTGACTTAGGCAATCTGGCAGGCCAGGGTTCAACTAGGAGTGGAAACTCACCAACAGGGGCCACCTCGTCTCCCGCCATGGGTCTGGGCTGGTTCTCCATTGGGAGCTCGGTCTGCGTGGTCTTCTCAGTGCAACCCAAAACTGTCTGAGTGGCCACCTCTCGAGATTGAGGCCTGGCCACAGCAGCCTCGTGGGCCTCCTCCAGCTCCCTCAATCGGCCCCTCAAGAGTTCGCTCACCCCGCGCTGATGCTCCAAGCTGGCGTGGAGCATCTCCAGCTCACGCTCTGCAGCCTCGGGCAACCCTAGCAGCGCCTCGGTCACCCACGTGTCCACCTCAGTGGTGTCAGGGACCACCTCCACTCCAGCCTCCCCTGTCTCGGGTACTGCCTGGGCATCCGCCTCTCGGGTCTCGGGCACGACTTGGATGCCCGCCTCCCGAGTCTGGGGTTCCCCATCTGGTGTCCTAGACGCCGGGTCAAGGACCTGCAGCGCGCCTTCGGGGCGCCTGGCAGCCAACCCGTCGGGATCGTCAGCCCGGGGGCTGGCCCTGGAGCGGACTCCGCGATCGGAGGTGGCCAGACGTTCGGTGAGGCGCCGAAGCTGGGAGAGCTTGTCTGAGCGCGCCTCGGTCTCTACTTCTTGCTCCGGCTGCACGCGCACGGCCAGTAGCCGCGCCTTCTCGGCGCGCAGCGCGCGCACCTGCTCCTGTAGCTCGGGCAGAGCGCGCGCCTGGTCCTCGAGCTCGCGCAGGCGCCGGAGCGCCGCGGCCATCTGCTCCCTCACCAGCTGCAGCTGGGCAGGGCCCGGGGAAGCAAGGGCGGGGTTGGGGGCGGGGCTGCTCCGGCCCGACCCGCGCGGGCTACGCGGGACCGCACGGGCCGGGCTGAGCGCGCGCTCCCGGGCCTGCGCCTGCGCCTGCTCCAGCCGTCGGCTGGTCTCCAGGAGAGTGTGCTCCACGCGTGGGTTGCGCGAGAAGGAGCGCGGCGACAACGGAGGGAGCGAGAGCCCCGGGAACGCCCCAGGAGAGAGTGCGCCCGACGCTCCGCCATCATCACTGGCCAGGGATTCGCTGGAGGTCCAGGCGCCTGGGCTCCGCGCGCCCACGAGGCCCGTTCGGGGGGCTCGCGGGCGGCGTGTGTGCGGGGGTCCTGGCGCTCGGCGGGACGCAGGACCGCGCTCGAGTTCCTCCACATACTTGAGGAAATCCAGGTCCAGATGGAAGCCGTAGGGCGTCTCCACCGAGTAGGGAGAGCTAGGGCTGCGGGCACTCCCGGTGGAGCCTGGGTACAGGTGAGGGCCACCCAGGTCTGTGGTACAACAAGGACGTGGAGAGGGAAACGGGTCAAACCAAGAAGCACTCAAAAGGAATGAAGAAATGTTTTCCCCGCCACCTTGCACCTGTGGTGCACCTGTACAGTTGCCATTGCTCATGGCCACCGAGGCTTGCAGGCTTATCTGCACATGGATGAACGTGCAACCATATTTATTGAGTATCCACTAGGTGCCAAACACTTACAAACTTGGGGCACTAAGTAAAAAAGACAATATCCGGGCCCTCTTGTTAGCCATAAATAGATACAGACATTTCAAATGACTTTCAAGACAATACACAATGAAATACAGAACCACTGCAAGAATCAAAATTGGCTCTCATACCAGGAAAGATTTCCTGTGGCGAACACTTAAAAGATTGAGCCCTTCATAACAAGGAGGAAGCAGCTGCAAGGGTAGAAGTTTCCAAGAAGAAAAATGGCCCATGGAAGACACTAGAAGGGAGGGGGGTGCTGAAGATGGATGGAAGTCGGGTGTCTTCTTCGGGATGGTGAAAGGAGGGAGGGAGAGAAGAGCTAAAGGATGGGCAGAGGGCATACTGTGGGAGTCCTCTAGGCCACCATGGGGAGTGGGACATTATTTATGAGGCGTGCCATGAGTGGGTTTTAAACAAAGCCATGGGATTGGCTAACAGGCTTATGGGAAAGGCCATGTGGCCACTGTGTTAATAATAATAAAAGGGAACTGCTGAGCTATGCCCATATACACACAAGCACCCAATGTGGATCTGGGATCATTTTGTACACTCACCAGGCAGGTTCTGATTCAGGACAAACTTGGCCATGTTTCCTGAAGTAGCCACAGCCTGAAAAATGTTTCCCAGAGAAGTTAGGGTGGAAATCCAGTCCTGTTCCTTGGTTTGAACCTAATGAAACTTTGAGCAAACAGCCCCCCAAGTGCATTTCTCCACCTCACCCATCCCCAGGCTTTCTCCTCCCTTGCAAATGCTAATGCTACAGATGGAACCCAAGACTTGGTGCTACATAAATGCTCTACCACTTTTGCTTTGAGCTAAGGCTGGCCTCAAAATCACAGTCTGCCTCAGCCTCCCAAGTTCTGTGCCACCACGTTTAGCTGAAATTTGAGGTGAACCAAGTTGGAACACCCAAGATGTAAACCTGAGAAGGAGGAAGCAAGAATGACACCAGAGAAAAGTAAGAAAGCAGAAGTATTTCAGGCTTAAAATCGAAGCACCCTAGGAAGCTGAGAATAGAGGATTACAAGTTTAATAGTGTATGCCTTTAACCCCAGCACTTGGCAGGTGGATCTCTGTGAGTTCAAGGTCAGCCTGGTCTACCTAGTGAGTTTCAAAACAACCAGAGCTACATAAGTGTAACCCTATCTTTAAGGGGGGAGAACAAGTACAAGGTTAACCTAGGCAACATCCTAGACAGATGTTGTCTGTCTAAACAGATCCTGTCTCAAAAAGTGAAAACAGGGGATGGGAGAGATGGCTCAGGGGTTAAGAGCACTGGCTGCTCTTCCAGAGGACACAGGTTCAATTCCCAGCACCCATGTGGCAGCTCACAACTCTCTATTACTCCAGTTCCAGGGGATCCGACACCCTCACAGACAAATGTGCACATTAAAAAAGTAGTGAAAACAGCTGAGGATGTAGTTCGATGGTCAAATGCTTACTAATAGAGCATTCTCCAGGTAGTACATTCAACCCCCAGGAACACACACTAATTTCTTACATTTTTCTTAGAGAAATGGTAAGATGTAAGTGGGCATTAGAGTTTTGACCAAGGTTACTTGCAAAAGCCTTCTATAAATGATGGATGGAAAGCATAAGTCTAAATAGCTCAATGGTGCAACTGAGGAAGGCCTGATTCTCTGGAATGTGTCTAGTGCAGGGCTATACGCCTCTGTTCTTGGCTTGTGGGGCTTTATAGTGGAAACACAGGCACCTAAGGAAACAAAGCTGACTATCCATGAGGAGTTCAGAGTGTGATTCTTCAGGTGACACAATGGAGGCTACACAGGTGATGGTCTAGAAGCAGGGATTTGGCTCAGTGGTATAGCACTTGCCTGGCATACACAAGGACATGAATATGATCGGAGCAACACCCCCACCACCAAAAAAAAAAAAAAAAAAAAAAATGGATCATGGACTAGAGACATAGTTCCCTCGTTAGAATACTTGTCTAGCATGCATGAAGCCCAGGGTAACTGACTAAGTGGCTCATGCCTGTCACCCCAGCACTCAGGAGATAGAAGCAGAAGAATCGGAAGTTCAGCTCATTCTCAGGTACACAGAGCTTGAGACCAGCCTGCAACACATGAGACCCTATCTCAGAAAAGTGGGTTGGAGAGATGGCTCAGCAGTTCATAGCACTTGCTGTTCTTGCAACTGACCCAGGTTCAGTTCCCAGCACTGGAGAGCTCAAAACCACCTGTACTTCCAGTTCCAGGGGATCCAACTGTCTTCTGGTCACTGAGAACATGTGTATACAGTCAGGAACTTCCCCTTATAACAGAAAATGGATAAAGGGAGAAAGAAAGGGGAAGAAGAGTTCAAAGTGATTGTTACTCCTCCAGAGGACCCAAGTTTGGTTCCCAGCACTCAAATACTGGCTCACAACTTCCTATAACTCCAGTTCCAGTGGATCCAATCCCCTCTTCTAGCCTCATCAGGGAGCAGGCACATACATGGACTTACATACATAAACACAGACAAATACCCCTATGCATAGACTATATTTTAAGGAAGTTAGTAACAAAGAAGGGAAAATAATCACAACACTCAGAAGCAGAAGCAGGAGGATATCTGTGAGTTCCAGAACAACTAGAGCTACATAGAGAGATCCTGTTGAAAAACAAAAACAGTTTAGGGTGGGGACAGGGGTGTGGCTTCAAGGCACTGCACTGGCCTAGCATGCATAAGGACCTGGGCTCAATCCTCAATGCCCAGCACTCCCCTCCCCCAACACACACACACAATGGACACAGGAATGATGGGATGATGGAACTTCAGAGAACGCACATGGAAAGCCTCCAGGGAACCAGAAAGTGTCTCAACTTGACTGCCTACTATATACCCTCCCTGATCAACCCCAAAGAATTCTGCAACATATATTATTGTTCACATTTTATAGAGCAGCTGGACAGATCTCTGTGAGTTCAAGTCTTGGTCTACAGAGCTAGTTCCAGGACAGGGACAGCAAAGGCCACACAAAGAAACCCTGTCTTTATAAAAACAAAAACAAAAAAATAAGAGGCAAGAAAACATTCAGAGCAATTAAGTCATTAAGTCCATTGCTTATGGTGGTGGGGGGGGACTTTCAGATTAGGCTCTGTCCACTTCCTGGGGATCCTTGCTTGTAGTGCCCAGCCAAGCCCTTGCTATGAAGTTTTCCAACAAGCAGACCAAACCTTCTGGCTCAGGGCCTCTCTTTCTAGGTTCTAGCACTCTGGATGGCCACTGAGTGCCAGACATTACTAGCTGTTCTGCACCCATCAGCATGCCTAACACATACCCCTCTCCACTGCTTGAGCATCCCCTTCTGCTCTCTGAGCCCCCTTTCTCAATCCTCCCCCTGTCCAACCCGAGGTTCTGAAGTCTTCCTCCCCACCCCAAGCAGCTGTTTCCTGTCCCTCACACCGGCTGAAAGGGGCAGGACAGCAGGACAGCAGGTCACCATGGAGAACAGCCAGTGCCTCTAATGGCTTGTTTTCAGGAAATTGCCAGGGAAGAACTGGTTTTTGGAAAAAACCTGGACCAGGACTCAGGGGTCTGGAACTGCCTTTCACACAGCTGGAATGTGATTCTGCCCCCTCCTCCAGTGACCTGGCCATATCCAAAACCAAAGCTATGGGACAGAGAAAATAGCCACAGGTCATTTCTAAGACCCAGAGCAGATGGAACAGCCAGGTTCAGGGGTTGCACTGTGAATGTACAGTGGACGTTAGTAGGGAGCTACATAACAGTAAGATCGTTGCTGGTTGTTTTCAACTTAGGGGTTTTAAGGCTTTTTACATTTTGTTTCTGTGTGTGTGCGTATTTGCCCATGGAGGCCAAAAGCTATAGATCCCCTGAAACTGGAGTTATAGGTGTCAGCTTATCAACTAATAGATGCTGGGATTCAATCAAACTGCAAAAGTAGTACTCAACCACTAAGCCATCTCTCCAGCCCACTGGGTTGTTGTTTTTTTTGTTTGTTTTTGGTCTGGTTTTTGAGACAGGATTTCAGGAAGCCCAGGCTGACCTCCAGCTCCCTATATAGTTGAGGGCAACTGTGAACTCGACCCTCTTACTTCCACCTTCTGAGTGCTGGAATGTGATTTACCACACCTGAGCTGTGCAGTGCTGGAGATGGGACACAAGGCTTCACGCATGCTAAGCAAACACTCTAATAACTGAGCCATAGGCACACCCTCATTCTTTTTTTCCCTCAGCTTCTAAGTAGTCTGTGCACATCAGCCTGAGCCTTCTACCACTGATACTCACATCATCACTGATCCCTCCCTACTGTACAGATGGAGAAACAGGGGTGCAGAGAGCAATTAAGCTATATCCCAAAAGACCCATATGGACAGAGGCAGGGTTGAGTCCATGTAGCTTGTTCAGATCCCTGAACTGGCTACTATGCTTGACTAAATTTTTTGTTTGTTTATTTATTTATTTATTTATTTATTTATTTTTGTGCTGATGTTTTCAGGTGTGTGTGCACATGCATGCCTCAACACACTTATGAAGGCTGGAAAGCAACTGTGAGAGCCAGTACTCTTGATCTTGTGGGTCCCGAGGACTGAACTCAAACTTTCCGGCAACTGTCATCTCATCTCCCTGTTTCATTTCCTTCCATGTTTTGCTTGTTTTTGGAAGTTTGCAGGTTTTATGGTTGCTAGAGGCTTTGGACTTTCTGTTTTGCTTTGTGTTTGAGACAAGGTCTCACTATGTAGCTAGACCAGGCTGGCCTTGAACTCACAGAGCTTGGCCCTGTTTGCTTTTTGTTTATTTTATATATTTATTTAAGGCAGGGTGCATGGCTAGCTGAGCTGGAACTTGCTAAGTAAACCAGGATGGCCTCAAACTAACAGAGATTCTCCTGCCTCTGCTTCTAGTGTGCTGATAATTTCAGCTATGCGCAGCTGCCACGCTGAGGGCCTGTGTCCATTTATTTAATTATTCCAACTCCAAATTTTCCTGCTTCAGCCTCCCACATGCTAGGATTTCAGGCATGCACCTCCACGACCAAAGGAATGCCTTTTCTTCCTTTCTCACTCCCTCCCCGACCCCCAACCCCTCCAACCCTCCTTGAGCCTCAGGTATGTTAAGTGTGTTCTCTACCACTGAGCTTCATACACCACTGGCCCTTTTCTCTTTAACTACATCTTATTTATTTCATGTGAGGTGAGGGACGCAAACATGCCACCGGGTGAGAGTGGAGGTCACTCCCCTTAAAGCATGTAGAGCCCAGGGATCGATCCCAACTCAGGAATGTCAGGGATGTACTCAGGCACCTTTACTGGTAAACCGATCTGACTGATCCCTAAACCCCTTTACAAACTTGCCCATGCAGGCCTTGAACTCACTCTGTAGCAGCTCCCAGGCAGGCCTTCAACTTTCTCCTACCTCGATCTCTCCCATTTTTGGAAAGATTCCTTCCCTCCCTCCCCGCCCACCTCGCCGAGAAATGCCAGGGAACCTGGGCCATTTATTGCTCACCCTCCCAGCCAGCCATCAGTCAGACCAGCATGGGTCCTTGACTGGGGAGTAAGAAGTGTGGTAGAGCAAACCCCGTATCTAGGCTGCTCCACAAGCCAATGCCTCCTGGAGTGGGGCGTGTAGCTGCCTTCTCCTCTCCCACACTGCCTGGCTGTCAAAGCTAAATCCAGATCCCCTACATGAGACCCCCTCATTAGGCCGTCAGAGCTGAAGCCACACGCCCCCACACCCACCCCGGGGCTATTTCGGGACGCGGAGCTGAAGGATGGGGTACGGAATACGCAGTGCGCATTCGAGGTCCTGAAGAGGGTATGTCTTCCTGACCTAAGGCCCTAGATGCTGGTATCCCCTTAATGTTGGGACCGGATACTCAGATTCATGGCGTGTGGGGAGTGGATGGTGGTAGGACAGGGGTACTTGGTTCATCACACAAACACCCCTCCCCAAATATACACAACCAGGTCAGCTTTGAAAAGACAGGGCAGTTTCCTACAGGAAAAGCCGCTGGGCGGTTCCATCCGCTACTATTGTCTATGGGTCCGGGGGGCCATCCGTCCCTCCCTCCAACACCGTTTCCGTACCACCCGCCTTCCTCCACCCCCCTGCAAGAAGCCCATCCCGAAAGAGCCAGTCCCAGGTCCCCAAGCCAACACTAGAGAAGGGTCCCTTAGGCATCTGGGAGACTACGGTGCGCACAGGCTCCCCGGTTGGGTCCTGGATGGTCGAGTGGCTGTGATCTGCTCAATCTAGCGCTCCCCTCCCTGCTGGGCTCTAACCCACCTGGGGTTCCCAGTGTCCGAAGAGTCACCATTACAGGACAGGGCATCCACCCCGTCGCAGCGCACAGAGCCCATAGAAGGGGCTGAATGAAACGCGCCCCTCCCGGACACTTGTATCCTCAGTTTTTCTCTAGGATCCCCATGGGTGTCCCGGCAAGTTTGTACTTTACCTGAATTCGAAGCCCTGGCCGCGCCCGCACCGCACCCGAGCCCGCCCCCTCGATGCTCGGGACGGGTTATCAAGGCTTTCACCACTAACTGATGGCCTTTACAGCCAACCAGAACTCGAACCTGACAGAACTATCCAATAGTAAGACAGAGTGGGTTGTCTGGGTGGGGCGAGGGTGGGGACCCGGCCGGGGGGCGGGGCCTATAGTAGCGCTCTGGGAAAAGGAGAACGGTGGAGTGGGGTGCTGCCCCAGGCACAGCTGAACCCTACCAGGACTTAAGAAGGTGGGGTTTCATTTACAGGACATTAATAGGCTACAGAAGGAATCTACGCAAACTTATTCCAGTGGGATTTATGCGAGGATTTTAAGTCTTAGGGTATGGCTTAAGTCCTAAGACCCTGAATCTTGCCCCCCACCCCGCCCCCCTCCCCGCAGGACCTTTGTACATACTGTGCCACTTCCCAGAAATATTCTCTGCAAATGATACTTTTCCCAACTTGCAGGCCCTCAATCTATGTGTACCTGTATATCTATCTATCTCTACCTGCCTACTGTGGTACTGAGTATTTAACCCAGGAATTATGCATGCTAGACAAGTGCTCTACCACTGAATTATATAACCACAGTAGGACAGACATTTATTAAACACCTATAGACAGCAGACAGATAGCAGATAGATAGATGGATAGATTTTTAAAATTGTCACAGCAATGACTTAAAAGTATATTTAAGGCCAGTGAGATGGCCTTAAAGGTGCTTGCTGCCAAAAATTGTCTTCAGACCCCCATATTGTGCCACGCATCTATCCACACACATTCATACACACGGTAAATTAATAAAACCTTTTTTTGTTGTTGTTTTTGGAGACAGGGTTTCTCTGTGTAGCTTTGGACCCTGTCCTGGAACTCGCTCCGTACACTTGTCTGGATTTGAACTCACTATGATTCGCCTGCCTCTGCCTCCAGAGTGCTGGTATTAAAGGCGTGCACCACCATCACCCAACAATAAAACTCTTTAAACGTTTAATTCCGACTCATTTGGAGTATGTTGTGATTGAAAGCTACTGTAGATTTTGTTTCCTGTTAACGGAGCGTTGACTAATTTGTGTCAGGCTAGTGAGTCTCTTAGGGGGCAGACTCCCTGCTGCTTTGTACCTTTCAAGCATGTGAAAGAATGATGGGTATTCTGTGGAAGAGAAAGCGACTCAAGGCCCTCATCTGCAGTGTGCAGGAATTTAGGGTTAGGGGAAAGGTTCTGGAAGGCGACTTAAAGGAAGATGCTCCAGGCAGGGATAATAAGTGCCTGGTAGGGACCCTGAACTGGGTGTGTCAGCAAGAAGCTAGTTGGTGGAAGAGCAGGGGTTTTGTTTGCTCCAGGTATTGGGCAAGGGATTGGGTTTGTCTCAGCTTTTTGTTGTTGTTGTTAAGTTTTTCTGGGTTTTTCTTTTGTTCCTTGTCCTGGTTGTTGTCAGAGATGACCTTGAACTTCTGCTCCTTCTTCCACCTCCCAGCTTTTGAAACAAGGTCTCACTATACAGTTTGACAGATTTAACGCAGGAGTGCCAGCTCTGTGTGTGGTGGTGCAAGCCTGTAATCCCAGCATACAGCAGGTTGGAGGCAGGAAGAGCAGGAGTTCAAAAGCAGCCTGAGCTACTTGGTTCTTCAGCCTTTCCCAGTCCCTTTGTTTCAATTACAGCAACTGTAACAGTGCTTCAGTCAAATAGTACAGTAATATATTTATACAATATTGGGGGAGTTGTTGTTGTCATTTTATTTTTGTTTGGGCTTTTTGTTTATGTTTGTTTGGTTTGGTTTTGGTTTTTCTAGACAGAGTTTCTCAGTTGCTATGGAATCAGTCCTGGAACTCAGCTGTAGACCAGGCTGGTCCCAAACTCACAGAAATCCACCTGCCTCTGCCTCCTGAGTGCTGGGATTAAAGGCGTGCTCCACCACTGCACAGTAGTGTTTCATATGTGCATGGAGGGGATAGTTTATGAAGCTGGAGATGATGTCAGGTCTTTTACCTTTATGTTTTTGAGATAGGGTCCATCTGAAGTTCACCACTGTGACTAGCCTGAATGGCTAATGATCTTCAGGAACCCGCCTTTCTCTGTCACCCTATTTCTTACCACAAAGCTGGGGTTACAACTACATACCACCATGCCAAACCCTGATTCTTTCCATTTACAAAAAGCTTGATCTATGTTCATTGATTGATCAACTGAAGAAATATGCCCAGTTTACCATGGAAATTTTGGTGATGTAAAAATATTTTTATTGCACAATAAGTAGAGCACATATCTAGCACATACAAAGCCTGGTTCAGTCTCCAAAATCAAACCCAAAAATGTTTAACTGAAAAATGAAATGATGCACGACACAGAGAGAGAGACAGAAAGAGAGAGAGACAGAGACAGAGAGACAGACAGGGAGAGAGAGAGAGAGAGAGAGAGAGAGAGAGAGAGAGAGAGAGAGAGAACCAGATCAGTAAGACAAATGTGTAACTAAGGAGGAGGTTTTCACTTTTCAACCAGGGCCATTTTGCTACACTAGGAACATTTTGAATATTTAAAGATTTTTATTTTCCTCAACAGTGGGAATGGAACCTAAGGCTTCACTTGTGTTCCACACATGGCAGAACACTGAGCCAATCCCCAGTCAAAAAGCATTTTTGCGTGGTTTTAGGGACATGGCCTCACTATGTAGCACAGGATGACTTAAAATGTGTGATAATTCTCCTGCTTAAGGCTTGGAGGGGGGGCTAGCAGTCAGTAGTATCTTTGATTGTTGTGACTTGGAGAAGTGTATATCTTAGTCACTGTTCCAAAGCAACTCTTATCTTTTTAAAAGAGCATTTAATTGTGAGCTTGCCTACTGATTCAGAGGATTAGTCCACAGTCGTCATGGTAGGAAACAGACAGGCATGGCACTGGAAAAGTAGCTGAGAACTTTATATTCTAATTCACAGGCAGCAGGAAGAAAGAGGTAGACACTGGGTCTGGTCAGGGCTTTTGAAACCCAAAACCCACCACCGCTCCCAGTGGCACACCTCCTTCAACTAGTCCACACCCCATAATACTTCTCAGACCATTCACCAACTGAGGGACTAAGAACATAGATATATAAACCTATGAGGGCCATTCTCATTCACATGACCACAGTGTATTTTGGCCATTTAGTGAGTAGAACCCAGAAATGCAGGAAGACTGTTGGACATTGCACAAGGAAGCTCTCCAAGAATAAACTAGCCAGAACCGGAACCATGCTGATTGTGAGAAATCCAGCTGTGGGGGCTTTGGAAATGGTGCTGTTGACAAGTGCCTGATGTGCAAGCACTGGGACCTGAATTTGGATCTCCACACCAGGCATTGGGTGAGACACATTTGCAATCCAAACACTGGGGAGCAGGGACTAGAGGATTCCTGGAAGCAACAAGGAGACATTCATCGGTTTCTCTGCTCTCCCACCATAGTTTTGTTTCTGTTTTCTGTTATGAAAGAAACATAGCTATATGGTTGTTGGGGCGGGGTGTTGTTTGGTTTTGTTATTTTTTTTGAGACAGGGTCTTACAATATAGCCCTGGCAGTCCCAGAACTTGCTATATAGACCAGGCTGGCCCCAAACTCACAGAGCTCTGCCTGCCTCTGCCTACCATGTGCTGGAATTGAAGACATATCCCACCATTGCTGTGGAATATTACTTTAACTCTGTAACAATGTGTTACATTTGTTTATGTTGTGGAATATTATTTTAACCATATAAAGGTGTTCTATATTTGTTTATGCTGCATTTATTTAATTATGTTAGAATGTGTTTCTGTTTTACCTTGCCTACCAAAGACACCTGATTGGTCTAATAAAAAGCTGAACAGTCAATAACTAGGCAGTAGAGGGATGGGCAGGGCTGGCAGGCAGAGAGAATAAGTAGGAGGAGGAATCTAGGCTAGAGAGAGGTGGTGGTGGAGAGTGAGGGAGAAAGAAAGGGAGATGCCCGGAGCCAGCCAGCCAGGCAGCCACCAGCCAGTTAGAGTAAGGCAAACAGAATGAAAGGAAGGAAAAAAGTCCAGAGGCAAAGCATAGATGAAGAGAAACAGGTTAATTTAAGTTATAAGAGCTAATGGGACAAGCATTAAATAAGGACATGGAATTCATAACTAATAAGTTTCCATGTCAGAAGCCTAGCAGGGCATTGGTGGTGCTTGCCTTTAATCCCAGCACTTGAGAGGCAGAGGCCAGCCAGGTCTACAGAGCGAGTTCCAGGACAGGCTCCAAAGCAATACAGAGAAACCCTGTCTCAGAAAAGTTTCCGTGTCAGGAGCGTAGTCATACCTCAACTTGATATGCCATGCTTTGTTGACACCCATGAGAGGTCTGCCCCTTTTGATAGATAGGAGGGGGGGCTAACAAAGGGGAGAAGGGAGGAGGTAGCAGGAGGAGAGAAAGGAGGGGAAACTGTAGTCAGGATGTAAAACAAATAAAAAGAAAATTTAATTAACAAAAAAAAAGAAGTTTCCTTGTTATGATTTGGGAGCTGGTTGGTGGCCAGCCCAAAAGAAAGCCAGTTACACACCATATTGTGTTATCACTGTAGCCACAGCCTCGATACTAAACATCACATTGCTAGCTCCACAGAACCTCTTCTGTGACGTCACCCCAAATGCGTCAGGCCCTCACTCCCCAGGTGACCAATATTGTGACTTAGAGGGGTTTCAGTTTGTACGTGTTTGTGTTTGCTTGTTTTGCTGTTTGATTGAGGTTTAGAATTGCTATTTGGTTTTATGTGTTTGTTTCTACATCTATTGGATTGAAGGAGGGCACAGGCATGCTAAGGCATGCCCGTGGAGATCAGAAGACAACCTATAGGGATTGCTTCTCTCTTTCTAGCATGTAGGTTCCAGCAATCAAACTCAGAAAATCAGGCTTATCAGCCAGTGCTTTAACCTGCTAAGTCTCCTTGTCCCCGCTGCCCATGTGTTGTTTTGGGATAAGAGCTCATGTAACCCAGACTGGCATCACACCTTAAACTCCTGACCCTCTTGTCTCCATCTCCTGCATGCTGAAATGGCAGTACCAGAATCATCCTTGTCTACATAATGCATTAGAGGCTAGCCTGGGGTGACATGAAACCTTGTCTCAAAACACCAGCAAACAAAAATAAAACTTTAATTAATGCAAATTGTCATGAACAGCCTGTCTGTATGCATGCCTGTGTGCTGTTTTTGTTAAATGTATTCTCTCTCTCCATCCTCCTCCCCACCCCTATCCACCATCTGTTTCTTTCCTTTTGTGACTGGGTCTCATGTAACCCAGGCTGGCCTCAAACCTACTGAGATATCTTGCCAGTCCTGTCATTGTTGTCTTTCGTGGCCTTTGCGGCTGAGTAGGACTGTCAATTGTTACTTGGCCTTGTTACCTTGCATAGCACCTCCAGATGCTGTGTGAGCCAGTCCTTCCAAGTCAGTTCCTGGACAGGGCAAGCATAATGACATCAGTTGACATGCCAGTACAGACAAAGTAAATTCTACAGGGTCCCACTGCAAGATGAAGAGCTACAAGTGGCAATGGCTGCTGAGAGAGGAACAATCCATTTTCTCAAGGGATGAGCTCCTACAGGGGATGTTCAATCCCAAATGGTCAACCATGGATGCATATACAACAAATATTGCTAAATAAACTAAGCAGGATATATACACACACATATATACACATTCATGTATGTATATATGTGTGCGTGTATATATATTACATTATATATTACATTATATATATTACATTATATATATTACATTATACATATATATATATAACATAGGGATAAATAAATCAGTAATAATTAAAGAAAAGGCCATGAATTTGGGAGAGGGTGTGCAAGAAATTTAGGGGGGAATGGTGGGTACAAATGATGCAGATAGTGTTCATGTACAAAGTTCTCAAAAAAATATTTTAAAAATAGTCTAGAGACACAGCTTAGCTGGAATGGCACTTGCCTGACATGTGTGAGGTCCTGAGTTCAATCCCTTGTTCTGTAAAAATTAAAATGATCCCAGCCTAACAGACTGTTGGGAATCAGAACATGGAGAAGGAACTTCGTGGGAAGCTGAGGATATGTCTCAACTGGTACAGTGCTGTTTCACGTGCATAGTGCCCTGGCGAGAGACAGGAGAATCAGAAGTTCTAGGTTATCCTTGGCTACACAATGAGTTCAAGGCCAGCCTGGACTATAGGTCTAGGGGGAGACAGTAAGAATTCCAGGACAGCCAGGGCTACATAGAGAGCATATCTGAGGGGTGGGGAGGCAAGAAGGGGAAGAGGGAGAGGGAGAGGGAGAGGGAGAGGGAGAGGGAGAGGGAGAGGGAGAGGGAGAGGGAGAGGGAGAGGGAGAGGGAGAGGGAGAGGGAGAGGGAGAGGGAGAGGGAGAGGGAGAGGGAGAGGGAGAGGGAGAGGGAGAGGGAGAGGGAGAATAAGCTTACAAGATGCTGCCTCAGGAGGTAGGGCACTTACTGCCCAATCTGAAGATCTGAGTTTGGTCCTCAGAATCCACACAGTGGAAGGAAAGAGCTGACTATAACAAGTTGTTCTCTGACCTCCATACATGTGCTGAGATATGTGTGCATGCTCCCATATGTACTCTCTTGCACATGCATGCACACACATAGACACACACACAGAGAAAGAGAGCAAGTTTAAATATGATTAAAAACTTTAAAAGGAAGATGACTCCACAGTTAAGAGCAGGTTCCTATTCCCAGTACCCACACGGTAGTTCATTACCATCTGTAACTCCAGTTCCAGGGGACCCCATACCCTCTTCTGACCTCTTCAGGTACCAAGCATGCATGTGGTACCGAAATACTTACAGGGGAAAGCACATAAAATAAAATGAGTAAGTGTAGTGAGATATTCACCTCGCCTGCACCTGCTTGCCAGAAGATGGCACTAGACCTATTTATAGATGGTTGTGAGCCACCATATGGTTGCTGGGAATTGAACTCTGGACCTCCGGCAGAACAGCCAGTGCTTTTAAACTCTGAGCCATCTCAGAAGCCCCTCCATGCTCACTTCTCCTAACTACTTCCTCTTCCTCCTAGTCTCCTAGCCTCACCTATCTTGCTTTCCTATTGGCCAACAGTGCTTTATTCATTAACCAGTATGAGAAACATATTTACATCTCCCATCGAGTAAGTGTAATTTAAAAGCTGAAAAAGCCACTTAGAGTTTATTAACCACCTCTCCCAAACACCTCATTGCTATCCTTTCATGTTCGTGGTAGCAAATGTGATCCTTTTATGTCCCAAGCTATCCCAGGCCAACAATGGAGTCACTGGTGAGAAGTAGGGCCAGAGAAGCCAACTTCAGCCATTCCAGAGTGTACAGGAAGCCCTTGGAAGCCACTTGGGGCTCCTTTGCCACTTCAAGTACCTCCTAGATGTATGAGTACCCTCCACCCGGTCTGGAATGCAACAGCCCTACAGGGGCTGTGACCGACTCTCAACACAAACACCGCCAGCATCTGGGCTGAGGACACAGATAGGGCGTTGAAAGGACGTGGCCACCAGTTCAGCCTCCAGGTTCATCCTGTACCCTCCTCCCCTCCCTAGGCAAAGGCAGGTGGCCCGCATCAAGCTGTTTTCCTCCCCAGAGAGTTCTGGAACATATCCCTCTCCTGCCCTCAAGCTCCCTTGCCTAGCTTTGAGCAAGTTCATTCGTTGCACACAAGGTTTCCTCATAACTTCTTGATTTGGGAAAATGGGATGTCCTTGAGTTTGACAGACATTTCCTAGCCTCAGGTGCGCTTTAAGTTGGGAGTAAGAGTGACCGTCACACAAAATTGCCAAAGACTGAAATTCACATACAACAGGATGGTTTCAGACAGGCGTTTTATTACAGGTTTAACAGTAGGTGCTTAAGAGAAAGAACTGGAAGGGCTAGGTGGCTCAGTAGGTGAGGGCATTTGCTTCCAAGCCTGGGGACTTCACAGAGTGAAGAAAGGAATCAGCCTGATTCAGGGAGGTCAGTAGGGCTTCTCTGGCTGCCCAGTCTAGCCAATGTGGCAAGTTTCAGGCCAGTGGGAGACCCTGAGTCACAAAGGGAGAGGACACCTGAGGAATAAAGTCCACAACACACACATGAACACAAAATGAAGGAACAAAGAAGTGAGCTGGGTGGTGGTGGCACACACCTTTAATCCCAGCACTTGGGAGGCAAAGGCGGGAGAATATTTGTGAGTTCAAGGTCAACCTGGTCTATAGAGCTAGTTCCAGAACAGGCAAGACTGTTCACAGAGAGAAGCCCTGTTTTATAAGTCCAAAAAGATAAAGAAATGAGCAAACCATTGAAAGCAAGCAATCAGCCAGACATGGTGGCTCATGCCTGGAATCCCACTACTCAAGAGACTGAGGCAGGAGGATCACCATGAGTTTGAAGCAAGCTTGGGCTAATTAATGAGCTCCAGACCATCATGGTTTTTAGAATACAATTTATTTATTTTTATGTCATGTGTGTTCATGTTTTGCCTGCATGTATGTCCACATGAAGGTGTTGGATACCCTGAAACTAGAGTTACAGGCTGGAGTTACATGAGCTGCCACGTGGGTGCTGGGAATTGAACCTGGATTCTCTGGAAGAGCAGGCCTACTGGTAGTTTTAACTAGAATAACCACTTAGTGAAAGACAATTTCTGTCACTTTCTTTTCTGTGAGGTGACAGTTGCTCTCTCTTAATTGCTATCTATTTTAAGGACTCATATGTGGAAGCTGTGTGAGTGTTCCACTTCTTCTGGAATTTTCATCCACTTGCTTCACTGTAGGGTCGAGCCTGAATCAATTATTCAGACTAGATTTGTTTGTTGGCTGATGATGCCAACTAACAATCTGAGCAACAGTGGAAAGACTACCTTAAATGCCCTTCCCTGATAATGAGACTGATGACTAACTTTTATGCCATCATAGAGCCCTCATCTAGTAGCGATGGAAACAGAAGCAGACACCCACAGCTAAACACTGAGCCGAACTCCTGGAATCCAGTTGTAGAGAGAGAGGAATGATGAACAAAGGGGTCAAGACCAGACTGGAGAAACCCACAGAAACTGCTGACCTGAATGAACAGGGCAGAGCTCATAGTCTGATAGCTGGGAAATTAGCAAACAACCAAACCAGACCCCTGAATGTGGGGGTTAGTTAGGAGGACTGGGTAGTCTATGGGGCCCCTGGTAGTGAATCAGTATTTATCCCTAGTATACGAATGGACTTTGGGAGCCACATATAGGGATAATCTCTCAGCCTAGACACATGGAAGAGGGCCCAGGCCCTTCTCCAAATAATATGAAAGGCCTCACCCTCCCTAGGGAGAAAGGGGATGACATGGGGATTGGGAGGGGGACAAGGGAGGACAGGAAGGTGTGAAACTGGGATTGACATGTAAAACAAGCTTGTTTCAAATTTAAATTAAAAAATTATCAAAAGGAAAAAAAAACCAATAACAACAAACACTAATCACACTACTGTGGTATTTCTAAAGGTGTCACATGATCCTAATTGAAAATAAAAAAGCACCTTACAAAGGTCTGCCTGCAGCTTTCAAACACATGTGGGTGTCCTCCCAAGACTTGGGTGATGAAGGCCAAGGATCAGAAATCTTAGTCCAGTACATAAAATGAGCTAGACTATTCCCAATATGACCAATAGGGGGCGAGAGTTCTTTATTTCAAACCATTTAAGGCTCCAGAGTCAAGCAGGAGCACAGGGGCTGGTGAGATGCCTCACCAAGGAAAAGCAACCAGAGTTCAAATCCCAGGACTCAAATAGAGGAAAGAAAGAACAACTCCCACAAGCTGATCTCTGACCTCCACACATCCCCGGTGGCATGCTCAGCCCCATGCTCAAACACGTGGGGCACACGTACACTCAAAATCAATAAATATGTCATTTTAAAAGTTTTTAGGTGATGGGATTTTTTTGCATGTATACATGTGCCATGTATGTGCATAGTGCCCAAGCAGGCCAAAAAAAGAATGTGGTATCCCCTGGAACTGGAGTTACTGATGATTGTGATGATTGTGGGAATGAAACACACGTCTTCTGAAAGAATAGCCAGTGCTCCAAACTGCTGGGCCATTTCTCCAGACACAGTACACATGTAAATAATAATAAGGACCAATATTATCCTCAGTTATACAGAGAAACGTAAGGTCAGCTCTGGCTATGGGAGACCGTCTCTCAAAAAGGGAAACAAAAGGGAGTGCACAAAGGCTTTCTGTACAAGTCTCAGGGCCAAGCCAGGCATCAGTGGCACTCGCCTTTAATCCCAGAACTCGGGAGGCAGAGGCAGAGGCAGGCGGATCTCTGTGAGTTCGAGGTCAGCCTGGTCTACAGAGCAAGTTCCAGGATAGCCTCCAAAGCTACACAGAGAAACCCTATCTCGAAAAAAAAAACAAAACAAACAAAAACAAGTCTTAGGACCACAAGTCTCTGGGACCCACATGGTGGAAGGAGACAGCCAACTGTAGAATGGTGGTCCTCTGATTTCCTCATGGAAATACAATGATTTCCACATGGTATGCAAGTGCCCACACTCAAATACACACACACACAAAAAATAATTAATCAATATAATAGAAACAAAAAAAACAACAAAAAAAAAAAACAAAAGACCCCTGTGTGGTGAAAGATAAAGGAGAAGGTGGGAGATGCAGTTTAGTAATAGTACAGGGCACACCGAGTGTGTGTCAGACTCTAGGTTCCATCCATAGTAGCAGAAGAGGAAGTAGGGATGTTCCAAACTAAAGGTAGACTGAGAGATATGACATGGAAATGTCATAAATGGCCTTGGATTGGACCAGAGTCTCAGTATCCAGATCTATCTGTCCTGGTACTCACTATGTAGACCAGACTGGCCCTGAACTTCATAGAGATCAGCCTGCCTTTGCCTCCCAAGTGCTGCAATTAAGGATTAAAGGTGTGTGCCACTACACCCAGCTAGAAAAAAAATTTAATGCTCTAAGGGGCAGGGGGCCCTGTTACTTTGCAATTATATTTAAAATATTAAAGGGGCAGCCAGGCATAGTGGTGCTTGCCTTTAATCCCAGCACTCAGGAGGCAGTGGCAGAAAGAGCTCTCTGAGTTCAAAACCAGCCTGGTCCAGGATTTCTAGGGCTTCACAGAGAGTCCCTGTCTCAAAATAAATAAAATATTATAATGGGTAGTGTCTCAATTAGTGGCTACTCTATCCTTTTTTTATATCCAGGCCATTGGCATCAAGACAAGATCACTTGAAATGCTCTCTTTCCCTCTCTTCACTATTCAAATAGTGGGGATTTTGTTTGTTTGTTTGTTTGTTTGTTTGTTTGTTTTTGAGATGGGCTTTATGTAACACAAACCAGCCTAAAACTTTCTCTTTTTTTAATTTATTTTTTATATTTTTTCTTATTTTACATTTTGATCCCAGTTCCCTCTCCCTCCCACCTTCCCATTCCCCACCCCAACCCACCCATGTCCCATCGCCCATCCACTCCCCAGGGAGGGTGAGGCCTCACTGGAGGGATCATCAAAATCTGTCAAGTCATTTGGAGTAGGGTCTAGGCCCTCTCTCATATCTCTAGGCTAAGGGAGTATCTCTCCATGGGGAATGTGATCCCAAAGTCCTTTAATGCACCAGGGATACATCCTGGTTCCACTGTCAGAGGTCCCTTTGTCTGCCCAGGCCTCCTAATTGAGACCCACGTTCAGGGAGTCTGGGTCAGTTCAATGCTGGTTTCCAGCTATCAGTCTGGGGGTCCATGAGCTTACCCTTGTTCAAGTCAGCTGTCTCTGTGGGTTTCTCCAGCCTGTTCTTGACCTTTTTCTTATCACTCCTCCCTCTCTGCAACTGGATTCTAGAAGTTCAGCTCAGTGTTTAGCTGTGGGTGTCTGCTTCTGTTTCCATTAGCTACTGGATGAACAGCCTGGAACTTTGTAGTCAAAGATGATCTTTTTTGTTTTGTTTTGTTGTTTTGTTTTTTTGTTTTTGTTTTGTTTTGTTTTTTTATTTTGTTTTGTTTGTGTGTGGGTTTTTTTGAATAATAATTTATTTTTTATATTCCAATCCCAGTTTCCTCTTCCTCCTCTCCTCCCTCTTCCCCTACTCCACTTCCCCCACCACCTCTCATCTGCTCCTCAAAGAGGATAAGGCTGTCCTATCATCTCATTGAGACAGGACCAAGGCACCTCTCCACCCTCAACACCCCAGTGTCTAGGCTGGGCAAGTTATCTCTTCATACAGAATGGGCTCTACTAAGTCAGTTTGTACATTAGAGTTAGATCTTGGACCCACTGCCAGTGGCCTCATATATTGTCCCAGCCACACCATTGTCATATTAAGGAAGTCTAGTTCGGCATTATGCAGATTCCCCATTTATCAGACCTGAATCAGTGATCTCTCACTATCTGGGGTCAGCTGATTCTGTGGGTTTTCCCATCATGGTCTTGACTCCTTTGTTCATATTGTCACTCCTCCCTGACTTTGATTGTACTCCAGGAGTACAATGGTTAGTTGTGGATTTCTGCATCTGCTTCCATCCATTTCTGGAAGAGGGTTCTAGCTTCTCTGGGGTTGTGGATAGTAGGCTGGGTATCTTTTGCTTTATGTCTGGTACCCATTTATGAGTGAGCACATACTATACTTGTCTTTCTGGATCTGTGTTACCTCACTCAGGATAGGTTTTTCTAGTTCTATCCATCTGCCTGCAAATTTTAGGATGTCATTGTTTCTTACCAATGAGTAGTAGTCTAATGTGTAAATGTACCACATTTTCTTTATCCATTCTTCAGTTGAGGGGCATCTAGGTTGTTTCCAAGATCTGGCTATTATGAATGATGTTGCCATTAACATAGTTGAGCAAATGTCCTTGTGGTGTGAATGTGCCTCCTTTGGGTATAAGCCCAGGAGTGTTATTGCAGGGTCTTGAGGTATATTGATTCCTAATTTTCTGAGAAATTACCATATTGATTTCCACAACCAAAGATGATCTTGATTGTGTGTGTGTGGTGGTGGAGATGGAACCCTGGACTCCAAGTACCCTAATGGTTAGAGGCCTAATCATTATTGAACCATAAATCAATCAGCGAATCATCTACACTTCAAAATGTATCCAGCCATGTCACCAACATTGTGGTTTCCATCCTGGGCTAGCCTGGGGCTAAGGAAGTCATTGTCTCCTCTCATCTATGTGTGAGTCCACAGACAAGCTTGAGAGATGCTCTTTTTTTTAAGATTTATTTATTATGTACACAGTATTATTCTGCCTGAATGTATGCCTGCAGTGCCGTCAGGCTAGAAGAGGGCACCAGATCTCATTATAGAATTAGAGATAGTTGTGAGCCACCATGTGGTTGGTGGGAATTGAACTCAGAACCTCTGGAAGAGCAGTCAGTGCTCTTAACCTCTGAGCCATCTCTCCAGCCCCCAGAAAGGCTCTTAATGCCTAGGTCTTGTCAGCTCTTTGC
Source organism: Cricetiscus sungorus (assembly GCA_030556225.1). Classification (NCBI taxonomy): domain Eukaryota; kingdom Metazoa; phylum Chordata; class Mammalia; order Rodentia; family Cricetidae; genus Cricetiscus; species Cricetiscus sungorus. The sequence goes on from JANBXA010000600.1 coordinate 41,055,123, forward strand.
TTAGAGTTCTTTTCTTTCTTTCTTTCTTTCTTTCTTTCTTTCTTTCTTTCTTCCTTCCTTTCTTTCTTTTTTTTTTTTTTTTTTTTTTTGTTTGTTTGTTTGTTTTCTTTTTTCAAGACAGGGTTTCTCTTTGGCTTTGGAAGCTGACTTGAAAACTAACTTTGTAGACCAGGCTGGCCTCAAACTCACTGAGATCTGCCTGCCTCTGCCTCCTGAGTGCTGGGATTAAAGGTGTGTACCACCACCACCTTTAAGCCTGGCTGCTTAAAGTTCTATACATGACTTACACTTTAATAAAAGGTCAAGTCCTATAGCCGGAAGTGGTGGCACATGCCTTTAATCCAGCACTAGAGAGGCAGAGGCAGGTGGGTCTCTGAGTTCAAGGCCAGCCAGGTCTACAAAGTTCCAGGACTACACAGAGAAACCCTGTTTTGGAAAAACAAAACAAAAACAAAAGAACAAGCAAACAAAAAGATCAAGTCCTTCCCCATGACCTTCAAGGATCCGCCCTTGTTTTCCTGCTTTGACTTTCCCCCTCTCTCTTTAAAAAAGCATTTTACTTATTTATTAATTCAGTGTGTTTTTGTGTGTATGTGCATGGGTGTGGATTCAAGTACTACAGCACACAAATGGCGGACAAAGAGTCTATAAAAGTCGGCCCTCCCCCTCCATAATGCAGGTACCAAGGATTGAATAATTCGGGTCCACAGGCCCTTTTGCCCATGATTTTTCCCTCTCCACCACTCACTCCTCTGGACCTCTTTCCTGTTCACTGGATGATCACATACAGACGGGTCTGCCTCAGGACCTTTGCACCGGCAAGGTCCTCTTTCTGGAATATTATTACAGCACATATCCACCTGGCTCACTCTTTCACTTCCTGACTTCTCCACCCTTCTCACTGAGTCTCTTTTTGAGCTCTCCATTTAAAGTGGTTGATATCCTCTTCATCTGTATGTTCTTTATCTTCTCTGACTGTTTTTTCCTCCTTAGATCTACATGCTTTCCCCTTCTCTAACTTGTCTTACTGATTACATCTTTACAAACAGTGATTAAGAAGGTTGCCATATTAAAGATCTTTGCCCCAAGTGCTCAGAACAGGATATGGTGCAGAGCAGGTGTCCCACCAATGTTTGACAAATGAACAGTTAAACGACATGGGAGCCGGGGAGAGGGCTCAGTGGGTAAATAAAGGCATTTAACCATCAAGCCTAAGCTTCCAAATTCAATCCATCGGATCCACACAATAGAAGGTGATAACTGACTGCATCTTGTCTAGCCAGTGAATTTGTAGTGGTGGCCACACCCTTTGGGTGTGGTTTCTGGTGCAGACATGACCCATTATAAGGTACAGGAGATGCTGGCTCAAGCTCTCTTAGGTTTTGGAGAGCATGGGAAAAGCAGAGACTGCATCTTCTGGAGCAGGGAGACTGCGGCAGTTATTTACTCTTACTTGTCTAAGTACTAAGTGATGATGAATAAATACCTATTCATCATCTATCTTGGGCCTGGTGGATTCATTTAAACCCTGTCTTCACACAAGTTCTCCTCTGAGTTCACATGCACTGTGCCACACACACACACACACACACACACACACACACACACACACACACACCCATACACACACCATACTCAATTTGTTAATGAATCAATAAAATATTCTGAAAGGGAAAAAAAGGGAGGGAAAACTTTCTGTTACTTACACAACTCCCTATTTGACAGATTCTCTGGACATGGTAAACATGCATCTTGCCCAAGGCAACTTTGGTCATCTATCAAAGAGTGCGTCGGGCACTTAGCTGTCCTTCCTGGATTAGCAAGGGATGCTCACGGATGCACCAACAGGGGGCACTAGAACCTGGGTTACAACCTTAAGAACCTTCCACCCCCTCTAACACTTGCGGGAAGGAGTTTCCTCCAAGGAGAAACACAACAAAAATCTCATACAGTAGCTTCACTTTACTGCCATAAAAACAATTTCTGAATTTAAATACTCCACAGAGAGGATTAAGAAACCTAAAGCACCTGGGCAAGTTGAGTCACAACTGTAACCCTACCACTTTATAGGATCAGCAGCCCAAAGTCATCCTTGGCTGGGACCAGTCTGGACTGCATGGGACTCTTTTGTTTGTTTGTTTTAAAGTAGAGAGCCATGAGATGGCTCAACAGGTGAAGATGCTTGCTACCAAGCCTGAACAATTTGGTTTCAAGTTCAGGGACCCATGTAGTGGAAGGAGAGAACTCCTACAGGTTGTTTGTGACCTCCACACACATGCCATGGCATGTGCATGCTACACACACACACACACACACACACACACACACACACACACACACACACACGATAAATAAATAAAACAATAAATTATTGTGTGTGTATGTGCATATGCAAGTGTGTGTGAGATTGGGAGAGAGTACACACTGTGATGTGTGTGTGAACACCAAAGGAGAACTCGTAGGAGCCAGTCCTTTCCTTCTACAATGTGGGTCACAGGATCAAACTTGGTAGTAAGAGCTTTTACCCACTGAGCCACATTGCCAGTCCCTTCAATCTTACTTTTGAAGAGAGGGGAAAATAACTGTATGAAGGACATACAAAATGACTACTAAGTATTTGGAAAGGTAATTTGCATTCAGATGACAATGAAAAGTGTGTGAGATGTCATTTTCTATCAGATTGGCAAATGACCAAATAATTAATGAAACTTCTACCTATCAGATTGGCAAATGACCAAATAATTAATGAAATAACATTGTGGACAACAGCAGGGGGAAATAAGTGAACAATTATACAGTGTTGGCATATGATAGTCTAGTTCCCATGGAGAGTGATTTGGTAACATATTCCTGAGTCATAAACACGTGTCCCCTTTGACCCAGCATTCCAGTTTGAAGAATTCACTCTACAGATAGAATAGGCATAATTGTATATGCACAAGTTAATGACCTGAAAGTCTATTCATTCTTTGTTTCAGACTCCAGCATTGAGGAATCAGAGACAGGAAGATCTGGAATTTGAAGTTAGCCTAGAATACATAGTTAGAGTCTGTGCAAAAAAAAAAACAAAAAAAAAAAAAAAAAAAAAACAAAGCAAAAAGCAGGACGGTGGTGATGTGGGATCAAACTCTAGTATTGCAAAACAAACAAAACCCCAAACATTTGTGGCAGTGACATGATACAGTGGGAGGTGGGAGATGCCACTGTCCACCCAGCTTGATGACCTGACTTTAGTCCCACGACTCACTTGGTGAAAGGAGAGAGAACTGACTCCCAAAAATAGCCCTCTGACATCAACATAATGGCTGTGATGTTGTGTTCCCCCATAGCTATGGCTCACCTGGAACTCACTATATAGATCATGCTGTCCTGGAACTCACAGAGATCCTCAGGCCTCTGCCTCCCAGGTGCTAGAATTAAAGATGTGCACCATTATGCTTTGTGTGTGTGGGGGGGGAGTGCTTTTTTAAGGCCTAAAAGGAGAAGAGAGACAACCTGGAAAGAGGAAGGGGTCAGTGAAATTGGGGGGGGGGTAACAGAGTAGTGGGGTGAATGTGATCATACATACATATCAACATGTCATAGTCAAACCCATTTATGGTCTGCATAGTGAGTTCCAGGCCAACCAGGGCTATGTAGTAGATCATGTCTCAAACAGGGAGGAGTGAGGAGAGGAAGAGAGTGATTGAGGATGAAAAGACTGGGTTATAAGGATCAACGCCAGCCTGGACTTCATGAGACTTTGTTTCAGAATACTTTAAAAATGGGCTGGAGAGATGGCTCAGTGATTTGTAGTAAGCTTTCTTGGACCACCAGCCCCCAAAACATGACACAGAGACATTATTGAGTATGAATTCTCAGTTTTAGTTTAGGCTTGTTTCTAGATTGTTTTCTTCTTTACTTAAACTAAACCATTTCTATTAATCTATATGTTGCCCCAAAGCTTGTTTACCTTAGGTACATACTACTTACTCATCCTTTCCTGCTTCCTCCATGTCTGTCTGTCTGGCCCCTGGCTGGCTGGCTGGCTCCCCTTTTCTCTTTGCCTGCCAGCACTGCCTCCTGCCTCTGCCTAGCTATTAGCCATTCAGCTCTTTATTAGGCCAAGCAGGTGCCTCAGCTAGGCAAGGTGAAACAGCAACACATCTTTACATAGTTAAACAAGTGCAGAACAAACAAAAGCAACATACATTTACAAAACTAAACAAATGCAACACAGTTTTACATAGTTAAACAATTAGTCTATTCCACAACAGTGATGAGGAACACTGCTGCTCTTCCAGAGGACCTGACTGCCTGCATTCACAAGCAGGTGGCTCACAACCATCTGTAATTCCAGTTACAGTTAACTCCAGGCAAATCTCTAAATTTGAGGCCAGCCTGGTCTACTGAGTGAGTTCCAGGACAGCCAGGGCTACACAGAGAAACCCTGTCCCCCAAAAACAAACAAAACAGGTTTTCAGTATCAGCAGTTTAAAAAAATGAACCATGATGCATCTGCCAACAAGAATGAATTACAGAATAATCATGCTGAGTGAAAGAAACTAGCCCCAAACAAAATATACCCTATGTGACTTCATTTTTAGAATATTCTAGAAAAGTAAACCATAGAGATAGAGAGCATACAACCATTTGAAGTACAGAAAGGGAGGAGCCAGAAGTACAGGTTCCCAAGCAACAAGAAAAAAACTTTTGGGTGTGGTTGATATATTCATTATCTTAATTATGATAATCTACATGTGTCAACACTTATTTAGTTCTAAGCTAGAAATACCCACAGGTTATGGCATGTATAATATGGTTCAATAAAACTGTCCAGAAAATTTTCTCCTTGTCTGTAAAATGAAAATGTTTACACATAAAAAATACCATGAAGGGGGGCCTGGAGAGATGGCTCAATGGTTAAGAATACTAGCTGCTTTCCCACAGGACCTTAATTCAATTCCAATCAACCATATAGCAGCTCACAACCACCTATAACTCCAGTCCCAGGGGATCTGACCTCTTCTGGATTCTGTGGTCACAAGGCACACACGTGGTGTACATACATACATGCAGGCAAAATGCCCATACAAGCTAGGCATGGTGAAGCATGCTTTATTCCCAGTATTCCCCAGGAATAGAGGCAGGCAGATCTCTGTGTATTCAAGACCAGCCTGGGCTACATAGAACGTGCCAGTTTTAACTTAAAAGGTTAAATTTTTAAGTCCCAAGTGCGCATGTGGGACTCAGTTCCCTCTTTCCACCATGTGGGTCCTGAGAACCAAATTCAGATCATCAAACTTAGCAGCAAGTGGCTTTGCCCACTGAGTCATTTTACCAGACCATGACACTCACAAAAGCAAACTAACTAAACCTCAATGGTTCCTGACTGGAAAGTGTGAGATTCAAATCTTGGGTTTTGAAAGCTGTGTGATTCTGGTTAAATGATTGGGTATGTCAGAAACTGTTTCTCTGTGTTCTTCACAAAAATGCAAGCATTCCTCTTTTTCAGAGCCCATCTGAGGTCTGGTTGCCATGGGAATGTGGACACAGCTCAGTTTGCAGTGAGCTTGCCTAGCACGCATGAAGCCCCAGGTTCCACCCTTAGCACTATGTAAATCAAGAGTGTCGGTACATACCTGTAATTCCGGGACTCTAGAGGAGTAGGGAGAATGGTAAACCCAAGGGCACCCTTCGGTACGGAGCAAATTTGAGTTAGTGAATGTGAGTTCATTAGGTTACTTACAAGAGCATGGGTGACCAAAGGCAGCTGCATCACTCGAAGCTCACCCTGGTGTGGGTGACAACTCATAAAAGCTACACACATAGAGGTCCCTACAAAGTTTGTAGGCAGTTCTGTTAGTCGGGAAGTCTCTCTTCAGCAACTGTTAGTGTTGTATAGCCTGTCCAATATATAACATTGTCTGGGAGGCATATAGAGTTTATAAGTTTTAGGAGCTTCCTGAGACCTGTGAGTTTTGTTCACTTCCTGAGCTTTGTGGTTTATTTTACTTTGGGAATTTAAAAAGCCTCTTTCCAAGAGGAAACTTTTCAATTCACAGCAAATAGCTTCACAACATCTGGTTCACCTGTCCCCCTCAGTTCCTTCATCTAGTTATCTCTCAGGGGTGAAGCAGTCTTGGAGGTCTCTACTCCTGGAAACCTTACTTGGTGGGGTGGATATGCCTTCTTTCTTTTTCTTTCTTTCTTTCTTTCTTTCTTTCTTTCTTTCTTTCTTTCTTTCTTTCCTTCTTCCTCTCTCTCTCTCTCTCTCTCTCTCTCTCTCTCCCTCTCCCTCTCCCTCTCCCTCTCCCTCTCTCTCTCTCTCTCTCTCTCTCTCTCTCTCTCTCTCTCTCTCTCTCTCTCTCTCTCTCTGTGTGTGTTTGTGTGTGTGTGATGTTTCTCTGTGTAACTCTGACTATCCTGGAACGCTCTGTAGACCAGGCTGACCTCACCTAAGTGCTGGGATTAATGGCATGCACCACCACTGTCCAGCTTGCTTTTTCTAATGCATTTCTTCTGTGATACCTCTTATTCATGCTTTAAAAAAAATCACAGCTTGGGGCTGGAGATATAGTTCAATGAGTAAAGTACTTGGTGCACAGGCGCAAAGTCCTGAATTCTAATTCCAAGCATCCACATAAAAAGCCACACCAGAGCTAGGGAGGCAGAATGGGGCTGGATAGCCAGCCTACCTCTCCAAATCAATGTGTTCAGGGATTGAGTAAGAAACCCTGTCTCAAAAATGCAGATGGAGAGTTCCGGGAAGCAACTACCTATGGCCTCCACATACATACATACATACATACATACATACATACATACATACATACATACACACACACACACACACACACTTATACCCACAGGTACATGAACATGAGTGAACACATGCACATAACATTTTTTTATATTTAAAAAAAATAGAAGATTCATTGCTAATGGTGCCAATAGGAGTAAAGGGCCATCATAGGCTTCCTAATATCAGCCACTGAAAAGGATGGTGGTATCATTTTCAAAAAGTTAATCACAAAAACCTGCAAGGGAAGGAACCATCAAAATATGTCCAGTGACAGACGTTTTCCAAATAACTAGTGTGCATCTGCCAAAACTGTCAACACTTGAAGGACAATGGAGGCACAAAGGGCGTGACTGAAAAGCTCAGCTAGTGCTCCGTAGGATGGGTTCTCCATGCGACGAAACTTAAAGTTACAAAGGATATGACTGGACCATGGGTAAAAATGGAATATGGACTGTAGATTAGATAACAGGACTAGGTCAGGGTTATACTTCCTGCACCTGCTGACCGTAAGATAATTAAGAACAGTTCTGTTCTTAGCAAAGGCCAAAGGGCAGAGGCACACATTCTGTGTGTAACATGCCTTCAAATGGTTTAGAACATATGTGAATGACACATTGATGATATCATGATGAGCATAGCTGCTCTCCAGAATAGAATGTGCATATGTGAATGTAGACTTTCTCTCTTTACCTGTGTGGCATATATGTGCATGTGGGAGAATGGGGGTTAGCCCATATCCATATCTTTGTATTTTGTGTATGTGTGTGTGTGTATATGTATACTTGTACAGTCTGTAATGTGTATTTTTCTGTAATAGAGCTCTTTCCATATAAATATTTGTGTATTATATATATTAGTAATATATATGTATATATTTATATAGAGTTATCCCTGTGTATGTGTGTAGGGAAACATATATACAAAGCTTTTCATGTATGCCTATATGTATTTCACTGTTTTGGTTTTGTAATTTGTTTTAAGATTTCCATCTTTTGCTTTTGTTTTTTGAGGCAGAATCTCACTATGCAGCTCTGGCTTTTCGGGGAGCTCACCCTGTAGACTAGGCTGGCCTCAACCTCACAGAGATCTACCTATACCTCCCACATGGTGGGATTAATGGCATGTGCCACCATACCCAGCTTTAAGATTTATTTTTAACTATATTTATGTGTCCACTGTAGATATGTACACCGGCAATCATGTGTCTTCAGAGGCCAGAAGAGGGTATCATATCCCTTAGACTTTGAGTTACAAGCAGTTATGAGCCACCTCTTATGGATGCTGTGAACTGAACTCAGGTTGTGTGCAAAACAACCTGATGGTACTTGAAACCACTCAGCCATCCCTTCAGCCCTGTTTTGTTTATTTTATTTGAGACAGGATCTTGTCATGTATCATACTTATCTACATATACATGTATGTATATACATATATATATCTTATATGTGTAAACACACATGTATAATGTAGAGGCAAGAGGATCAGGGGTTCAAAGCCATTCTATGCCACATAGAGAGCTAGCACTCACATGCTGTTCTCCAACCTCTACTCTTAGAATGCAGCTCATGAGCATTGCCAACACAGTCACAAAGTAAGCATAAAAGTTTTTAATGGATTTAAAAGGCTGGGGATGTTGCTCAGTTAGCAGAATATTTGCTTGGCAAGCACAAAGCCCTGGGTTCAGTCCCCAGCAACGCATAAAACCAGGTGCAGGATTGCGTGCCAGTCATCCCAGCACTCTGGAGGTGGAGGCAGGAAGATCAGAGTTAAAGGTCATCCTCAGGTACAAAGCAAGTCAAAGGCCAGCCTAGACTACATGATGACATTCTTTGAAAATACAGTTAAGGGGCTAGAGAGATGCTCAAAGGTTAAGAGCATTGCCTACTCTTCTGGATGATTTGCGTTTACTTCCCAGCACCCACATGACAGTCGCACCTCCAACTCCATGGGGATCCATTGCCCTCTTCTGACCTCCAGGGACACTATGTGCATATGTCCAGACCTGCGCAGGCTAAATGCTCATGCACATAAAATGAACAAACAAAAACTTTAAAATATATTTAACACTCTCAATGCATGCATCAAAAAGTAAAAGTATTATCTAATACTCTCTAAGTTGAACCCTTATAAACTGAAGACCATCTGTATATAATTAATCAGCAGTAAATACATTCACTGGTTGTGCAACTTTTTCAAAGACTTCAAAGTAAAATTCTGAGCATTCACTTCTCATCTGCCTTGTAAGAGCTTATTGTGAGGAGGCTAGAGAGATGGTTCAGCGGTTAAGAGCACTAAGCTGTTCTTCCTAAGGAGCCAAGTTCAATTCCCAGCACCCACATGGCAGCTCACAACTGTCTGTAACTCCAGTTCCAGGGGATCAGACAGATTCACATCTATGCACATAAAATGAATGCATTTTTTAAAAAATAAGAGTTTATTGTCAGAGCAGAAGAGATGGACACTGGTTCAGAGCACCAGCTGCTCTCTCTCACAGAGGCCCCAGGTTTGATTCCCAGCACTCACATGGCAGCTTACAACTTCTGTAACTCCAGGTCCAAAGGATCCAACACTTACTTCTGGCCTCAGTAGACACTGGTCATGCACATGGTACACACACATCCATGCAGGAGAACACCCATCCACATAAAAATAAAGATAAGTCCATTAAAAAAAAAAATTCATTGTAGCAAAAAAAAAAAAAAAAAAAAAAAAGGGGGGGGGGTGAGGGGTTTAGCCTAAACTCCTCATATAACTAAGGATGACCTTTAACTCTTGATGGGTTTGCCTCCACCTCTCAAGTGCTGGGATTTCAGGAGTGTGCCACCATACCCAGTGGGGTTTTTTTTGTTTGTTTGGTTTGGTTTGGTTTTTTTTTTTTCTTTCTTTTCTTTATTTTAAGGAAGTTTTGGGATTGGATCCATCGTTTTGGCAAGCATTCCACCAATCCAGCTAGATCTCCAACCCACCATATAATTATTTATTACCAACTTGGCATGCCCTAGTTTTGTTTCTGGTTGCTGTGATAAAATATTCTGACAAAAACATCTTTAAGAGAGAAAGGGCTTACTTAGGTCCATCATTCTGAGGAAATCAAGGCAGGGATTTGAAGAAGTCAGTCACATCAGAAGTCAAGAGCTCACAGTTCAATGGTCAAGAGGAGAGAAGGAATGAGTACAAATATGGGTGTGGCTTTCTTCACTCTTATACGGCCCAAGGTTGCCTTCGTAGGGACGGAGGCCACCCTCAGTGGGTTATTTCTTTCCACAGCAGTTAACATAACCAAGACAATTCCCACAGAACAACCTGATCTATATCTGCACAATTTCTCATTGAGACTTTCTTCCCAGGAGATTCTAGACTGTACTAAGGTGATGATGAAAATTAATCCCAGAAAGCCACACACCTCATCATTTCCAAAATGTCCTGTTGGTTATCTTATAGAAGGGATTCAATGAGGGTGTAAATATCAGGAAATGAGAAACACTCTATCATTGTTATTTTGCGGTACTAGGGATGAGCCCCAGGGTTATGCATGCACTGGACAAGTACACTACCCCTGAGCTCCACCCCCAGCTTGAATTATGTATCTTTAGTAATAGCAACTTATTATGGCTGCTGACAGCACAGCTGTGAGTCAGACAGTCAGACTTCAAATCCTAGCTCTGTCTAGATAATTGTGTGAATTTGAACAGATATACAGCCTCTCTTTCACCCTGTCATCATCTATAAAGTAGGATAATTACAGCAGCTGCCTCCCTTGAAGCTGTTACTAGGATGAAATGAATATATAATCACTTGAGTATATGAAGTACACAGCAGGTCTTGGCTGCTGTTTTTATTATAAGCATCCCTTGCACCAAAAGGTTTTTTCTTCCCAACCCATCCTCCAGAAGTCTCCATGATCAGAGACAGGAAAACAGCACTCATGACACTTCTTGAGTGTCCTTCTTGGGGCTGACACCTTTGGAAGGCAGGAATTATTCTTCTTCGTTCTGCTGCTATGATCTAGCAACAAAAGTAACTTATCTGCTTCCTTTCCTGATGACAGATCAGTCTCTGGTCTTTTTTTCCTCCCTCCCTGCATTCCTCCCTTCCTTCCTCATTTCCTTTCTTCCTTCCTGTTAGTGTTGGAAACAAAACCTAGGGTCTTGTGCATGCCAGGGAAGTGCCCTACCTTTCAACTTTATCTCCAATTTTTGTTTTTTGTCTCACATAGCTCAGATTGACCTCAAATTGACCTTATTGATATGATGACTTTGAACTCTTGATATTCATGCCAACATTACCTAAATGCCAAGATCACAGGCATGTGTTGTTGTTGTTTTGTATTTGGTGGTGTGTGTGTGTTTAAAACATTAATGTTGTGTGTGTATGTGTGTGTCTCTCTCTGTGTCTGTATGTCTCTGTGTCTGTATGTGTGTGTGTATATATATGTGTAGGTCTGTGTGCATATCTGTCTGGTGTGCATGCATATGTGTGTGTCTGTGTCTCTCTCTGTGTGTGCATGTATCCATATTCAAGTGTCAGCGTGTGTCTGTGTGTATATGACAGAGGATAGGGAGTGTACATGTCACTAACCATGTGTGGCGGCCAGAGGACACCTTGTGGAATAAGTTATTGCCTTTGCATTTGACACGGGGCACTGGGGATCAAAATCAGGTTGCCAGGCTTATGAGGCAAGCACTTTCACCAGCCTGACCTTGAATTCCTGACCCTCCTGTTTCCATCTCCCAAGTGCTGGCATTACAGGTTGGACTACCACACCCAGTCTGAGTTTTGTGTGTGCATGTTTGAATGTGTGTGCCTGCACATGTTTGTGGGAGGTGAGTGTATGTGTGTGTCTATGTTTGTGGAGGACAAAGGAAGCTGTTGGATGTCTTTCTAGCTCTCCCTCCACCTTATACATTGAGGCAGGGTCTCTCAATTGGGCCCAGAGCTAGTCAATTCTGCTAGTCTAACTAGTTAGCTTGCACCATGGCAGCTCTGCATTTACTTGGGTGCTAGGATCCCAATCTTTGATCCCTATACTTGTGTGGTAAGTCCTTTACCCACTGACTCATCTTCTCAGCCCCTGATTTTTTCTTTTTAAAACAGGGTCTCCTATGTCAACCAAACTGGCCTTATACCTACTATGTAACCCAGGCCAGCTTTGAATTTGTGATCCTCTTTCCTAAGCCTCCTAAGTCTTGGGATTATGATGTCTTAGTTTTTTGTTTTGTTTTGTTTTTATGACAAAAGAAACTTAAGGGGGAAGGAATTTATTTCAGCTCTCAGTTCAAGGTTGAAGTCCGTTATCTTGGGGAAGTCACAACATGAACAGCTAGTCATACACCATACACCATCCTCATCAAAGAAGCAAGGAAACAGAGAGCCAGGGCGACACATACAGGGATGATTCTATTTTCCCCTTTTCTCCTTTTTAGATTTATCTCATTAATGTATGAGTGTTTATGTTTGTATGTATGTGTAACATGTGTATGGCTGATGCCCAGGAAAATCAGAAAAGGGTGTCAAATCCTCTAAAGTTACAGATGGTTGTGAGCTGCCATGTAGGTGCTAGGAACCAAACCCTGGTCCTCTGCAGAAGCAACAAAGTGTTCTTACTTGTTGAGCCGTCTGTCCAGCCTTACAAAATCCTCCACTCTTACGCAATTCAGGATTCCCTGTCTAAGGATGTGCCACCCACAGTGTGTGGGTTTGCCTACCTTAACATAATCAAGATAACTACTCCCGCCACTTCACAGGTAATTCTAACTTTTTCAAGCTGACATAGTTCACAAGTATGAATGTCCTGTGTTGTGCTTGGGGTCCCTGGAGATCTGAGAAGGGAGCACTGGTCCCCCTGGAACTGGAGATGCAGATGGATATGGATCACCATGGGGATACCAGGACCCAAATCCGAGTCCTCTATAAGAATGGCGAATTCTGTTCTAAATCACTGAGACATCTCTCCAGCCCCCAAGATTTTATTCTATTTTTAATTATGTATATGTGTATGCGTGTGTTTGGTTATGTGTACATGTGTGTAGTACCTGAAAAGGCCAGAAAATACTGTCTAAAAGTCTTAGACAGCTATGATCCTCTGTGGGTGCTGGGAAACAAACTCATCCTCTGCTAGGGAAGTACATGCTCTTAAACACTAAGCCATCTCTCCACCCCTCCCCACTCCCTCTCCCTCTTTCCCTCTCTTTCTCCCTTACTTTATGTGTATTGTGTATGCCCATCTCACAGAAAACTTGTTGTGGTCAGAGGATAACTTTTGAGAGTCCTTTCCCTCCTTATGACACATGGGTTCCAGGGACTAAACTCAGGTCATCAGACTTAGAAGCAAGCATCTTTACCCACTGAGCCATAGGCCCAGCCCCAATTTTGCTTCTTGAGACAGGTTCCCCTCCTGTAGCCCAAGCAGACTTTGAAATCCTGACCCTCTTGCTACTATTGTCTAACAGACTTGCACCACCACACCCAGCTTGGCCATTTTTCTCTTTATGGCCTAGCATGGAATAGCTATGTCCTGCCCCCAGAGGATGTCTGGGGTGGACAGATGGTGGACATGTGAATTCATTCTTCCTGTCTCCTGTCACTGCTGCTGCTGCATTCAGTCACCCTGGCAAATTGCCCAGCTGGTCAAGTGTACAAGTGGTGGCCTGCACGTCAGCTTTGGGGCATGCAGTTTCAGATTCCAGAGGTTTGCTGCTGGCTTCTAGCCCTGCTGACTCAACTTGGGGGTTTTTCAGTCAGCCTGCCCTAAGGGTCTTCCTGGCAGGCGAGTTTTCTGTGCCAGGCTTCTCTTCCTAGCAGGCTAGACGGGGACTGGCAGGGAAGGAGACACCCATGCAAACTTATTGAATGAAAACTTAGCCCTGCAGCATAAACAGGGAAAGGTATCAACCTCACCCAGGTCCTCCTTTGTTTCAACCTTGTCCCCCTCTCCCTTGCTCAATGCTAGGGTTTATCCACAAACTAAGGAACTCAGTGCAGGGTCTAGGCTGTGTGGATTGAGTGAATGAATGGATGGATGGGTGTGGAAGGGAAGTCTTTCTTTGATGTTCCCTAAATTGCTTGCTTGTTAATTTTTTTTTTAATTGTGTGTAAGCATCCAACAAGGTCAGAGTCACCATGTCTCTGTTGTGATCTGTAGGACTTGGGTCCTGTGGAAGAGGTGGACATGGTCTTAATTGCTAAGGCAGCTCTCTGTATCCTCCTTGTTTTTTTTTTTTTGTTGTTTTTGTTTTTTTTTTATTATTATTTTGTTTTTTATTTTCTTGTTGTTTTGTGACAAGGTCCTCCTTCATTGTATAGACCAGGCTAGCCTCAAACTCACAGAACTCCCTCCAACTGCTTTTGCCTCTAGGGTGCTGAGATTAAAAGTATACACCGCTGGGAAATGTTTTTTGTTTTGTTTTGTTTTTTTGAAACAAAGTCTTGCTGCTTCAGCCTTGACTGGTCTGGAATGTACTAAGCTCCTAGCTTGCACTATTTTCCTGACTGTCTCCTGAATGCTGGGATTACAGATGAGTGCCACCGGTTTTGTTGTTACTGTTGTTGTTTGGAGACCTGGTTCAAAGTAGCCCAGAGCAGGGATGACAGGCGAGGCCTCAAGCACGGTTCCTGCTTTAAAGCAGGTAAATTCCAGGACACCGAGACCCCTGGCGGTGGAGGGCAGGCAACAGGAAAAGGCCTAGATAGTAATCTGCACTGACACTTTAGCCAGGAAGAGACGACTAATTGAACAAGGTCGTGATTGACCCTCAAAAAATGTTTGCAATGACGAATCCTTGAGCAGGAAGGAGCGTGGAAGCACAGACATGTCTCCCGTGAAAGGGAGAGTGGGGGGTGGGGGGGGGTTCCAGCCTGGTCTGGAGATTGCAGATCTCAGAAAGCCTCCAAGAGGCGGGGGCAAGGTTCTGTAATGCCTGCCACTAGCCATCTGAACTCAGCCGACCGGAGACCTTTATGCCACGTAACTCTGCTCCACTCCGCATCTGACTTGGGAAGGGGTCAGTCAAGAAGGCATCCCTGTCCTGATTGACCTACATGCCCTTTCCTCCATTGAAGCAGGCGGGGAGCGGGATGCGGAGCTAGGGCTGGGAATTTCCGGGCTTAAGAGGGGACCATGCAGTGCAGGGACAGTCACGTCGCTCATGGGGTCACAGGGCAAGGCCAAGCAGGCATCTCCAAGGAGTCTTCACCCCGACACACACACACACACACACACACACACACACGCACACGCACACGCACACGCACACGCACATGCACACGCACACGCATATGCACCGGCACAAACACCTCGTAACTACCCGGCCAGTGGCATCCAGCACCCCGACACTTGACCGCTCGCCCCGCCCTCGGCACTTCCCGGGCCCCGCCTCCGAGGCTCTCCCTCCCACTCCCACACTGCCTTATAAAATGGGGCGTTGGGTGCAACCGGGAAAAGCTGTTCAGCTGGGAACTCCAAGCCTTCTTCTTCAACGGAGCAAGTCTAAGCCGGCTTCCCCAGAACTCCAGCTACTGGGTCTCGAACCCCTGCATTCCGGAGTCCTAGCGTCGCGGCACCTAAGGCCACTCCCCGGCAATCATGCGCTGCGCTCCGACCGCAAGCGCAGCCCTGATGCTGTGCGCAGCTACTGTGGGGCTGCTGAGCGTGCAGGGCCTTCCAGCACAACCCGAGCCACCACGCTTCGCGTCCTGGGATGAGATGAACTTGCTAGCTCACGGACTGCTGCAGCTCGGCCACGGGCTGCGCGAACACGTGGAGCACACCCGTGGACAGCTAGAAGCACTGGAACGCCGCATGGCTGCGTGCGGTAACGCTTGTCAGGGACTCCAGGGCAAAGACTTACCTCCCAAAGACCCTGAGGGCAGGGTCCCTGACAGCGAGGTGGCTCCAGAGACTCTGCAGAGTTTGCAGGTAGGCACAACCACTAGGGGGCTGGCTCCTTAGACTCCTTTTGGGTCCCCTACAGATGCGCATTTGTGTGCACAGGAACCGGGCGGGGAGGGGGTCTCAAAGAGCCAACATGTAAAAGGATGGGAGGGTGAGTAAGGGGAGATTGCAGACATAAAGCCAGGTCTTCACCAGTCTTGCATGTCTCTAGACACAGCTCAAAGCTCAGAACAGCAAGATCCAGCAACTGTTCCAGAAGGTGGCCCAGCAGCAGAAACACCTAGCGAAGCAGAATCTGAGAATACAAAATCTTCAAAGCCAGGTACTCATCACAGGGCTTGGCCCAAGTTGGCGACAGGGAAGACAAAACAGGACCAGTAGTGGTAGAATGTGACTAACAGCAAGAGACCTGACTACCCTTTTCCTGTCCTGTCTCAGCTTGACCTCCTGGCCCCCACACACCTAGACAAGGCGGTGGGCAAGACTTCGAGGGGAAAGAGGCTTCCCAAGATGGCCCAGCTCACTGGCCTGACTCCCAATGCCACCCGCTTGCACAGTGAGTGTCTCTGGGCTTTGATGTCATCCCCCAACTCCCAACCCCTCCACCTGCCATTCCCATTCTTACCCCTCTTGTTAGACCCACCTTAATAAGAAAGGAAGAGACACAACTTGAATGCCTGTGGGCTCACCAGGCTCTGTCAAGGGCTTTAGATGTACCACACTCCCTATTCTGATCCTGTTATCTTATTAGCCACAAACCAGAACAAGCAGAGGGAGACAGACCATAAGGAGCTGAAGTTTCAGGGGAACATCATCCTAAGGGGCTCGTGTGTGTGTGTGTGTGTGTGTGTGTGTGTGTGTGTGTGTGTGTGTGTTGTGTTTTCAGGTTTGGAACCCTCCAAGTTCTCTTCTCTTGGTATAGATATAAAAAGGAACATCAGGGTAAGGACACCTCCCACTCTAGCTCCCAGAGAAGATACATACTCTTACACCTTACGAATCCTTTGTACCTCTTCTGTCCTCAAAGCTCCCATCCAATCATGTGTACACATATACCCCACAGTTTTTGCGATCACAATTTTTAGGTTCTATATTGTGCATGTTCAGTACTTCGTTTCCAATTGCAGTGTGTGTGTGTGTGTGTGTGTGTGTGTGTGTGTGTGTGTGTGTGCGCGCGCGCTCATACACACACACACACAGGACTGAGGGAATCTCCCAGTTCCAACCCTCAGTTCACAGCCATTCTCTCACCCTGCTTGACATCTGTAGCTGTCACAGCCAACTAGGTGAAAGTTTGGATATCCCCCTTCACACCCTAGGGCTAGTTGCTGGCTTCTTGCTGGATAGACTTTAGACTTGTTCTCTTCCCTGGCTTTTACCCAGGCATGTACCTTTTACCCAGGGCATGGTGAGGGTCATGGGAGAGCTTTCCAGGGTCAGCAGGCACAGGTTCTGGCGGGGTGATGTAGTGGAAGAGAAAGGCAGAAGGGGTGGTTTTGTGGGTTTGGGACTCCTAGACTCAGCCTAGCCAAGTAGGGGAAAGTTCAGAGCTGGAACGACAAACAGCTGGCCCTAATGGAGACCACATGGGTGGCTTGGCAATGTGCCTGTCCCGATTGGATGAGAGGAAAGTGGGGGAGAGGGAGCTGCCCAAGGGATTGGAAAGTGTCCTTCCCATCTTTGTGGGCCTGCCCCCGCTCCTGGCAGTGTGGCCTGGGCTGGCTGGCAGAGTTCCCTCACGCCCCTCCCCCCAGTGACCTTTCTCCTACTTTCCCTGGCTGGGCTGGGGGCGGTTCTTCCTGAGTTTAGCCGCTTTGTCAAGGCCAAGTTTCTTCTCTCCTCCACTCCTCTTCATTCCTTCTCTTCATCTCTGCCCCACTTCTTCTAGTAGCAGAGACAGCCATATCCCACCCCACCCCCTAGTCTCATAGTCTCCCTGTCAGCATCCCCTAAACCAGAGTACCCTTTTGCTCAGTCAGCTCTGCTCTTCTTACCGTACCCCAGATCCCATTCCCACCAGTTGTTTTAAGTCTTTATTGAAACACTGGCTGTGGATCAGGCTTTAGGTGGATTCAGGTTCCTGCTATGAACAAAGCCCCTCCTTGTCCCTGGCCTTAGGAAGCCCCCACTCAATGGAAGGAGTAGGGACACACTACCAGATGACTTCTCCCAAGTGTTCACTTTGGGGGGGGGGTCCAAGTGGGTCTGAGAAAGTAGAAAGGCATTCTTTTAAAAGCTCAGACCCAGAGAAAAGAATAGGAAAAGGGAATCCCTGGCATCAGGACCATGTGCCAAATCCCAGTGTCAGGAAGGTGTGATAAAAGGAAGAAAGGCTTTATGACCAGAAAGGGAGGACTGGCCAATGGCTGGTCCTCAGGGGGCCTTGTAGACCCTACTGGAGAAGGTAACATGGAGCCTGGAACACGGTTAGGCAGATGACCCTGGGGCACATCCCCTCCCACCCAGCCCTCAAGCACCCCTGTCTCCTGGAACTTCTGGGGGGCATATCTCCTGTTTCAGTCTCTCCCTTTGTCTACGTTCAGGGCCTCCCAGGGACTGCCAGGAACTCTTCCAAGAAGGGGAGCGGCACAGTGGACTTTTCCAGATCCAGCCTGAGGGATCCCCACCATTTTTGGTCAACTGCGAGATGACTTCAGGTAGGATGTGCTGGCCTACCAAGGAGGCACAGCCTTGGTGTCATGGCACCCAGCTATGTATAACTCAGTGGTAAAGCACTCGCCTAGCCTGTATAAGGCCCTGGGTTCCTTCCACAGCAAACACTCTGTAGTCTATATTTTAGGATGGACGTATATATATATCCCCATTGACATGCATCTCAAGCTCAGAGATTAGTGTCTGTGGTTTAGGTCTACAGCTGTTCAGGCCTAGTGATCTACAGAGTAAGCTCAAGGCCAGCCTTGACTTAGTTATACTAGTGTTACAAAATAATGAAATATAAATGAGCAGTGGGCAAAGCTCAATGGGAGAGTGCTTGCCTAAGATGTACAAGACCCTAAATTCAATCCCCAGAACCACAGCTGGATGTGGTCATGTGTGTCTGTTATTTATAATTCCAATACTTGGGAGGTTGAGGCAGGATTGTTGAAAGTTCCAGGACAGCCTTGTCTCAATTAAATAAATACGGGCTGGAACCCATTTGGTAAAGTGCTTCCCTAGAATGCTTGAAGCATTGGTTCCATCTCCAACGCTGCATAAACTGGGTGTAGTAGTAAAAGTCTGCCATCCCATCACTTGGGAGGTAAAGAGTTAGGGTTTTGAGATCATCCATGGTTACATAATGAGTTCAAAGACAGCTTGGGCAATAGGAGAAGTTCAAGGTTGGCTACAAAAGCACGGTCTAGGGTTAGAGAGCTGGCTCAGGGGTTAAGAACACTGCTTGCTCTTCCAGAGGTTCCTGAGTTCAATTCCCAGCAACTACATTGTGGCTCACAACCATAAGTAATGAAATCTAGTGCCTTCTCCTAGCTCACAGGGATACATGCAGACAGAACAGAACACTGTATACATAATAAATAAGTAAATCTTTAAAAGAAAAACAAAACAAAACAAAAATCATGGTCTAGGCCAGTCTAAGGTAGAAAGGTAGAGACTGCTTCAAAAATTAACAAACTACATCTGCAGCTGGTTCCTGCAAGTTCTTGGGACAGAAGACTGTTCTGATCCCACCCTCTGAGAGAGAAGTGATGAGTGTGTTACTCTTCCTGGGGTTGTGTGGGAGCATGGCATCAGGCTTGGGAACTAGGTAGGACTGTCAGCTTCCCAGTGAGGAGGGACTTCTGGTGATGATTTGTCTTCCTGGGCAGATGGAGGCTGGACAGTGATTCAGAGACGCCTAAATGGCTCTGTGGACTTCAATCAGCCCTGGGAAGCCTACAAGGATGGCTTCGGAGATCCCCAAGGTCAGTGCTTCTCAGGAGGCCGTAAGTGGGAGGAGGAGGGGAGAGGAGCTGGGCCCACCTCATGGGATGACTTCTCTTGATGCAGGCGAGTTCTGGCTGGGCCTGGAGAAGGTGCACAGCATCACAGGTGACCGAGGTAGCCAGCTGGCTGTGCAGCTCCAGGATTGGGATGGCAATGCCAAATTGCTCCAGTTTCCCATCCACCTAGGGGGTGAGGACACAGCCTACAGCCTGCAGCTCACAGAGCCTACGGCCAGTGAGCTGGGTGCCACCAACGTCTCCCCCAATGGCCTTTCCTTGCCCTTCTCTACCTGGGACCAAGACCACGACCTCCGAGGGGACCTCAATTGTGCCAAGAGCCTCTCTGGTAAGCAGGTTTTACTCCCACTGTAGCCTACTTTCAAACCATAGTACATCCATGCCCTGGCCCCTTTTCTCCTTGCCAGCTTTGTGCCCTTGGACCAGTCATTGTATTAATGTCTCCTGTTTTCAGTTTTCCTGTCTTCAAAGTGGTCATAATCTTGTACCCACTTCATAGGGTCATTTTGAAAATTCAGTGAGGACAGTTGCGGGGGCTAGCTGGCGTTGGGCAAAGCCAAGACAAACCTTTGTCTTGTTCTTATTGAAATCTGAGGTATAGAATCTTAGCCAAGCATTCTGCCCCTGAGCTACACCTCAGCCCCTGCTGTTTCTGTTTTAGTTGTCTGACACAGGGTCTCATATAGCTTTGGCTGGCCTTGAACTTGTTGTGTAGCCAAAGGTGACCTTAAAGGGTCAGCCTCCTAACTCCCGTGTGCTGGGGTAGCAGGCATGTGCCAACATGCTCTTTCCTATGGTGCTGGAGATCAGTCCCATGAGTTCATGCATGTCGGGCACGTACTGTAGCAACTGAGCTATAGCAACATCTCTCCTTGTGTTGCATTTATAAAGGCAGGATCAAACTATGTAAAGCAGGATAGCTTCTTCTCGCCCTGCCCCAGCGTCCTGAGTGCTGTGATTACAATGTTGTACCAGTAATCCCTGCTCTATGGTGTAGCCCAGTTGGTAGAGAGCATATCTAACATGAATGAAGGCCTGGGTTCCATCCCTAACACCAAATAAACCAGGAATGGTGGCACACAGTGGTAACTGCAGCACTCACGAAGCAGAGGGAGGAGCAGAAGTTTAAGGTTATCCTTGGCTACATAGAGAGTTTGAGGCTAGCTTGACTAAGGACTCGTGAACTGACTCAGCCAGGAAAGGTGTTTGCCTCCAGGCCTGATGACTTAAGTTTGATGTCTGAGACTTACATGGTGGAAGGAGAGAACCGACTCCCACAAGTTATCCTCTGACCCTCACACCACCGTGGCACGTGAACACACAGGCACACAAAATAAATGCAATAAATGCTAAAGGTGTAAAATCCAAAGTTCACCTCATTGCCAACTGTATCCTCCTTTGGTATGGAAGCAGAGACCTTGACCACATCTTCTGTTCTCTAACCCTATAGGTGGCTGGTGGTTTGGCACCTGCAGCCACTCCAATCTCAATGGACAGTACTTCCACTCCATCCCACGGCAACGGCAACAGCGTAAAAAGGGCATCTTCTGGAAAACATGGAAGGGCCGCTATTACCCACTTCAAGCTACCACCCTGCTGATCCAGCCCATGGAGACTACAGCAGCCTCTTAG
This sequence comes from Cricetiscus sungorus, assembly GCA_030556225.1. Classification (NCBI taxonomy): domain Eukaryota; kingdom Metazoa; phylum Chordata; class Mammalia; order Rodentia; family Cricetidae; genus Cricetiscus; species Cricetiscus sungorus. The sequence goes on from JANBXA010000600.1 coordinate 41,076,388, forward strand.
CCTCCTTTCTGGAGTCTGGTTCCAGACTGAAGAGGACAGTGACTTTGGTTGTGGCCCTAAGATATGGCCGCTCTCCGCTGGAGTCAGGAGCCCCAAGTGGGGCCATCTGGAGTCCCGTGGGCAGAGGAGAAGCCCATTGCTGGAGAGACTGGAGGATCCCTTTTCTGTGTTGGGGATCTGTAGGTATTGTCTGAAACAGTCAAAGCAACGAGAAACAAATGGTCCAGACCCAGGAATCATGGGCTCAAGGGGCATTAAGTCTCACTTCTTGCCTGTCAGAGAAGTCGGGGATGCAGAGGGACCACTCGGGTCAAATTAGCGGGGCCCTTAATGGTGGACTCAGTCATATTGACTGGCTGGGAGACAGGGTTCCCAGGAGCCCCTGGATACACTCATGGTGCTGTTGTGGGTGCTGTGGATGAACGGGTGCCAACTGTGGTTACTGGGCACAGATCACAGCATTCTTGGAATAAAAACAACCTCAGAACACTTTGTTCTCTGTTTCATTTGATTTTTAAAGCGAACAGTTTTCAAAATTGGCGTAAACATGTTTCCTTGGGTGGAGACTGTATTCCCAGATCTCTTAAGGACAGGACGAGTTTGTTGTTTCTTCCCCCTCTAGCAAGTGATTTCAGTTTCCTTCTTCTAGTACTTCATAATGTGGGTCTCTCTTGTTTTTACTTCAAAATCTCAAAATGGGGCCGGGGATATGGCTCAGTGACTAAGAACACTTGTTCTTGCAGAGGACCTGGGTTTGAGTCCCAGCACCTACACAGCAGTGAACAACTGTCTGTAACTCTTGTTCTAGGATGGGATCCAGTACCTCTTCTGACCTCTGCAGGCTTCTGCACATATGTGACACAAATGCATACACTCAGGTACATACATTTAAAAAAATATTAAAAAAAAATATCAGAGCTGAGGAGAGATGGTTTAGTGGTCAAGGCACTTGCTGCCTAACCCTGATGACTGAGTTGAAGCCCCCGAAACTTACACAAAGGTGGAAGGACAGAATGGGCTCTACAAAGTTATCCTGTGACCACCACATGCAAAGTTATCCTGTGACACACAGATGCCATACACACAGTAATAATGTGGGGTTTTTTTAATTTTTAAAAATTAGAAATCATAAAACACATGCAGTTCAATCATTAGGGAAGCAGGTAACAGAAAATTAAAACCTATTTCTGATAGCATCAGAAGGGACAGGCACATATCCCCAGCACCTGAGAGGTGGAGTCAGTAGCATTGCCAAGTTCTAAGCCAGACATAATAAGACTCTGGATCACAAAGCATGAAGGGGGAGGGTACTGGGAATGTAATCCCCAGCACCACTGCATAAATACGGAATAGTGGTAGGTAACTTGTAACGCCAGTCTTTGGGAGGTAGAGCCATGAGGCTTAGAACATTGATATAATCTGAGTGTACTGACTGGTTTTGTGTGTCAACCTGACACGAGCCACAGTCATCAGAGAGGCAGGAGCTTCAGCAGAGGAACTGTCTACATGAGATCCAGCTGCAAGGCATGTTCTTAATTAGTGATCAATGTAGTAGGGCCCTGCTCATTATGGGTGGCGCCATCCCTGGGCTGCTGGTCCTGGTGCAGGCTCTCGTTATGTAAAATAAGAGAAAACATTTTTAAAAAATTAATTAATTAATTAAAAAAAGAATAGTGCAGGCTCTTAACAGCTGAGCCATCTTTCCAGCTCCTCAATGTAGTTTTGATTTGCATTTCTCTGATGACTAGTGAGGTTGAATATTTTACCATGTTTATTGGCCATTTAAAATATGCCATCCTTTCAGAACTGCCTGCTCGTTTCATCACCCAGTGCACTGATTGGGTAGTTTGGTTTTGTTATTGTTTGACCCATTTATTGGGCAACTAAACAGTCCAAGGCCTATGCCAGGCATTTGGCATACTCTACTGGACAGAAAGATCTCTGCTCTTCAAAGCATCTCCCATGGGAACATGTTGATCTTTAACTGGACAGCTAACTAGAACACTATTGAGATTGAAATGTGTTGCCATCGATAATTAGGCTGGATGGCAGACGTACAGTGGCTCACTCTCCAGCGTATTGGGACGTAAGCATGAACATGGAGCTCAAAAAATGATTTAAAGTGCAGACTGTTCTTACAGAAGATGGTTGCTTCCTAGCCCCATGTCAGGCAGCTTGATTTTGTCTGTAACTCTAGCTCCAGGGAATCCAAGGCTGACGTCCAGGAACACTGGTACTAATGTGCACATGCTCATACACAGACACACGTGCATACAATTAATTTAAAAATGGAAGATTCTTTTTTCTCTTTAAATGACTGTTTTCCCTGTGCATTGTGGTATCCGTGTGAGGGTGCCAGGTCCCCTGGAACTGGAGTTAAAGAGAGTTGTGAGCTGTCATATGGGTGCTGGGAATTGAACTTGGGTTCTCTGGAAGAGCAGCCAGTGCCCTTGAACTTTGAGCCATCTCTCCAACTCCTAAAAGAAGTAGTTTTGTAGTATAACATTTATAATAGAAACTGGCTGAAAACACTACATGCTAACAGACAATATGATACACAAGTAGGGTGGGGACAGACTGGAAGGGGCAGAGACCACAGACCTACACCAAGAGCCTTTCAATAGACTACTGAATGGACTGGACCTGTTACTTTAGCTGAAAGTCTTTTCTAATGGTAATAGAGCAAGCCATGACAGGTCTGGATACCCCACAGGCCTGTCCTACGGCCTGCTTGGAGCACACAAATACATAGAGGACATTCTTGTCGTCACACAGCGGTAGAAGGTGCAGGAAGATCTCCAAGGGCTCAGCATCTGCTGCCATTATAAAAAACTCAGAGATGCCCCTGTTGCGGGTTTTGGTGGCTTCAATGGATCCTTTCCAAAGCTGCTTATAGTTACATGATGGGAGAACAAGGTCCAGTAGCTACTTGGTGAGGTGGGTATCTGCAAGGGGCTAAGCCTTAAGATTCATATCAGCCTCCATCATTACGGTGGTGTACCGACATCCCCGAGATTTGAGAACATCCCACCTCAGACTCACCGAAATGCCGTACAAAAAGAGAAGAAAAATCAAAAGAAGTAGTTTTAAAATTATAAATACAGGACTGGAAAATAGTTCATGATGGTAAGCTTAGTTAGCAGGTCCTAGGTTCAATACACAGCATGGGATGTTGGGGGAGACAAAAGTCAAAGTCAAAGATAATCCAACCTATGCTGTGTCTCTGCAAATCTACACTTAGTATTTGTGCATTAGATACGTTTTATGTAAATTTTACTTTTAAAACTCAGACTATATCAACTATGCATACTGGCACATGCCTGAAATCCGAACACTCAGGAGGTGGAAGGCAAGATAATCAAAAGTATTCCTTAATGCCTAGTAAGGTGGAGGCCAGCGAGGGCCACATGAGACTCTGTCTCAAAAAAGCAAAAGAAGGACTGGTAAAGTGTTTTCATAGCATGCAAGAAGGCTTAGGTTCCATCCCAAAGCTACAAATACGGAACATGTCATTCCTGAAATGGCAGTATTTGGAAGGTAAAGGCATGAAGATCAAGAGTTCAAAGTCAAGGCTGCATAGATGGCTCAGGGTTAAGAGGTGTTGGGTTTGATTCCCAGCATTCACATGGTGGCTCACAACTGTTCATAACTACCATCCTGGGGTATCTGACCTCCTTTTCTGGCTTTCACAGTCACTGCATGCAAGCAAAACACACACATTAAAAAAATAATTAAAAGATTATTCTGTGTGTGCACGTGCGCACACACACACACACAAAACCAAAAGGAAAAAACAAAACAAAACACAACACAACAAAAACAGAAAGAAAAAAAACCCCACCACTTTGGAGGGAAGAGAAGGGATTGCAGATGTGGTGACACACATCTGTAAGCCCACTACTTCGGAGGTTGAGGCAGCAGAATCACAAGTTTGAAGCCAGCCACAACTACACAGTGAGTTCCCGGCCACCTGATAAAACACTGGGACCCGATCTCAAAGATCTCAAAAGCCAAAACCAAATGAAAACTGTAACAACAAACCACCAACACTATAGGTTGGGGCTGTATCTTAGTGGTAGACCATAGCACCTACCTGACATTCATAAGGCAGCGCTGGGTTCCATCCCCCAAAACTGACAGGGCAGGGGACTTCTTCAAAATGTTGTTCCATATATGCAGTATGTGTGTATATGTGTTCGTGTGTGTGCACACCCGTGAGAGTGGGTTGGTACCCACTTGTGCATGTGGACACTAAAGGTCAATAGTGGTGTCTTCAGTCATTCTCTGATCTAATTTGCCAGGCAGGGTGTTTCGCTAAACCAGGAGCTTATGGATTAGGCCAGACTGGCTGGCCAAAAGGAATCCTGTTTTTTCCTAGTGATGGGTGCTGTTGCCTCAGTTTTTTAGCCGGAACAAAAGTGGGAGGTTGAGACTCAGATTCTCATGCTTGCTTGCACAGCAAGTTCTTTGCCACTTAGATCATTTTCCTAGCTGCCATCACCACCTGCCTTATCTTATTTTACACATGGAATGTCATCATATTTGAGACAGGGTCTCAAGTATCCCAGGTTGTTCTCAAACTTGCTCTGTAGCCAAGGATGCCCTTGAACTCCCGATCCCCGTGCTGGGGTGACAGGCATGCACCATCAAGTTACACAGTGCTAGGGATGGAACCCCAGGTGCTGTGCCTGTTAGACAAGCACTCAAACAATGGCTCCACAACCCCAGCCCCTACTGTTATGGTTTGAATATATCCCCACAAAGCTCACCCTGTAACTGCTTTTGTTGCCCCAGCAAAATGGGTTAGGCAGTAAAGGCACTTACTACCAACCCTGATGACCTGACTTTGATTCACAAGACCCATAGAACTGACTCTCACAAGTTGTCATCTGACCTCTATGTATAGGCAAACACTTGCACATATTAACAAATAAAGTAATGCAATATATATATATATATTTGAGACAGGGTTTCTCCTTGTAGCCCTGGTTGTCCTGGAACTTGCTCTGTAGACCATGCTGTCCTTGAACTCTGCCTCTGCCTTCTGGGTGCTGGGATTAAAGGCCTGCACCACCTGGCTTGCTACAGTCTTTTTAAAAATTATTTTATTTACGTATTTATTTATTTATTTATTTATTTATTTATTTATTTTACATCCTGACCAGTTTCCCCTCCCTCCTCTCCTCCCATTCCTCCCCACCTCTCCTCTGCCCACCCCCCCATCCACTTCTCTGTTTCTGTTCATAAAAGGGAAGGTCTCCTCTGACTGTCAACAAAACATGTCATATGAAGTTGCAGTAAAACTAAACACCTCCCCTCGTATTAAGGCTGGGTAAGGCAATCCAGTATGAGGAGTAGGGTCCCCAAAGCCAGTTAAAGATTCTGAGACTGCTCCTTCTGCTCCCACTGTTAGTCCCACAAGAAGACCAAGCTACACAACTGTAACCTATATTCAGAGGGCCTAGGTCATCCCCATGCAGGCTCCCTGGTTGTCAGTTCAGTCTCTGTGAGCTTCTATGAGCCCAGGTTAGTTGATTCTGTGTTTTTTTTGTTTTTTTTGTTTTGTTTTGTTTTGTTTTGTTTTGTTATTCATCTGTCTCTTAAAATCCTTCCTTCCTTTCCTCAGCAAGGCTCCCTGAGCTTGCCCTAATGTTTGGCTGAGGGTCTTTGTATCTGTTCCCATCTGTTTCTGGATAAAGCCTCTGATGACAATTGAGTATAGCAGAATACCCTTAGACATCATTATAACTGTTACAGTATTTTTAATATTACCTGAAAGCATCCTTGCTTTGGGGTCTGTAAAAGCTAGTGACTCACTGATACAAACCAAAAGACACTGAGGTAGGAAATTAGTAGACTTTTCTTTTTTCAGGGCAGGGTATCTCTCTTTTTGCCTCAAAGGCATACACCATCACACATGGCCAATAAAAAAAAAAAAAAAAACTTCATAAAAATTCTACTCTACAGGAATTGTAGAACATCCTCTGTGTGTGTGTGTGTGTGTGTGTGTGTGTGTGTGTGTGTATTTTTTTTTTTTTTTTTTTTTTTTTTTTAGTCCTGGCTACCCTGGAACTCCATCTGTAGACCAGTCTAGCCTTGAATTCAAAGATCTGTCTGCTTCTTCCTCTCCAGTGCTGGGTTTAAAGATGTGCCGTACTACACCCAACTGCACTGGACTGGACTGGACTGCACTGGACCTGCAACATTTCAGCTGTCTGCAAATACTGAGTTGTAGTCAGTTGCTTGGCAACACAGAATCTTTAACACAGGTGTAGTGTTTTTCTGGGAACTCGACTCACAACCTATAGTTAGTTACTTTGAGTTACTTTGAATCCCGGGTAGATTGGATCTTCACAGGACAGACGATCCCAAAAGTTAGAGCAGTTATCTATGTTGGCGCAGATCATCCTGTAGGAAACCAGATTGGTTCCCTGCATGCTGGTGATGATGCTAACAGATACTAACAGTGTTTTAGTTTAACAGACGTCTAATCAACCACCAGAGAGAAGCTGGCTACTTGATTATACACACATCTTGCCCTTCCTCTATCTAAAGCCAAAAGTTCACAAAAGTACACTAAAGAGGAACTTGTGGTCACTGCGGGCCCCTTTGAGTTTTCCTCTCTCCATGGGCACTGATTAAAAATCCTTTTTCTGCTTTACCCTGCTATTAACTTCTTTAATTGATGTGTTAAGATGGCTGAGCCTTACTGTTGAAACAGTTCTTTTTGCCTCAAACTCTAGTTACAGTTATATTAGAAGAGACAGGAGGATCAAGAGTATAAGGTTAGCCCATTTCTCAACAAAAATAAAAACAAAACAAACCCAATGTGTTAAATTTAACCTCCAAAGTCATATGTTAATGGTGTTGGATTTGATGAACTCAAGGCAACATTAGTGGCTTTAGTTGTTGCAATGTTTTTTGTTTGTTTGTTTGTTTGAGTCTATTCTCCTTAGGGTCGTTTGGTAGGTGCATATGCAATGATTGGCACAGAGGTCAGAGGACAACTTTCTGGGGTCAGTTCTCTCCTTGCATCTTTACTCTGGTTCCAATGATCAAATTCAAGTCACTGGAGGCAAGACTTTGTCTACTGAACCATCTTGCCAGGGCTGTTCATTGTTTTTAGTTTTTTATTGTTGTTGTTTGTGTAGCCCAGGTTGGCTCCAAACTCACAATTCAGCCAAGGATAACTTTGAACTGGATATCCTTTGACCTCTGCCTCTCAAGTGCTGGCATCGTAGGTGTGCATTACAAGGGAGACAATATGGAAGAGGGACATGTTGGGAGGTGTTTGAGGAAAATGGAAAGAGGAAGTTGGACGTTGATGTGGTCAAGATACACTGGATGCATGCATGAAATTGCCAGATAATGAATTTAAAATATCGTAACAGCAATAACCATCCCCCACCCCGCAAAAACAACCACCACCAACAAACACACACACAAGCAAACATAAACCTAAGTAAGCGGTTAGGTCCTCAGAACCAAGAACAGAACAGAAACAAGTGTTGTGTAACTACCACATGGGCTCTGCAGTTATGTTATTGTCCATGCAACAGATGTTTAGCACAAGGTTACAGCAGTGATGTGTACATAGTCCCTGCCCTCTTGGGACGGATACTCTGTTAATGCTACAGAAACTTAAGTGAGGGTTGGTAGGGCTGTGTGGCTCAGTGGCCAAGCACTTGCCGATAGACCCTAGGTTTGGTCCTCATCACTAGAAACAGAAACAAAACAAGAAACTAAATGGATCAAGACAGTGATGCATATTTTGTGGTTAGTGACATTGCAAAAGACAAGCAAATACATTTGCAATGTATGCCACAGTTTCCTGAGAGTAGGTGTCAGATACTTTCACTACACACAAAAAGTTAACCACAGAAGGTAATAGATACATTTGTAAACCAAAACACCATTTCGTACATTAAAAGACAAACACAAAAGTAAAAATAACCCCCCCTCTTAGGGGGCTGTTGAGGCTACCAGCCTCAACAGTCTATGTAGTCCCAGAACTGAGTGTGTAGACCAAGTTGGCCTTGCACTCACAGAGATCTGCCTGACTCACCTGACTCATCTTTTTTGAAAGGATCTTATGAAATTCCTGTTGGCCTTGAGCTTGCTATACACCTGAGGATGACCTTGAACTTCTGTCAGGGGTTACAGACATACCTGAATATATGTATGTATGTATGTACGTACGTTCATTATGGTGATGGAACCCAAGGTTTGGTTGCTGTTAAGCAAGCATTATTCTCACCTATCTCTTTAATTGGCATATTGGGCCAAGTAGGCTGACCTTACCTGTTAGGCTACCAGCCTGGGTCTTTCCCCTAACTGTAGCTACAGCACCAGTTTCCAATATAACATTTCCTTCTTACCCTGTCTCATCCCCTGTATAGAATTCATTACCCCATGGCTTTAACATATGCTTTATCTGGGCATGGGAACTGCCTTAGGGTTTCTATTACTGTGAAGAGACAACATGACCGTGGCAACTCTTAGAAAGGAAAGCATTTAATTGGGACTGGCTTACAGAGATTTAATCCATTACCATCATGCATGACAGCATGCAGGCAGACACGGTGCTAGAGAAGGAGCTGAAAGTTTTACATTTTGAACAGAAGGCAACAGAAAGTGAACTATGTGCCATCCTGGACATAACTTGAACATATATGAGACCTCAAAGCCTGCCTCCACAATGACACACTTCCTCCCAAGCGGCCACACCTCCTAATAGTACCACTCCCTATGGGCCAATCACTTAAACACATGAATCTATAGAGGCCATTTCTATTCAAACCACCACCAGGGCATACATCTCTGATTCCAGCACTACTGGGGCAAAGGCAGGCAGATCTCTGTGAGTTCAAGACTGTCCTGGTCTATACAGTGAGTTCCAGGACAAGCAAGATTACATAGAGAGACCATAAAGGACTATCATGATATCACTTAACTTTGGGGTACTGACATCAGCTTTAGATGATTTGCAGAATTGGATCAAGGGGTATGCATAACTACGGATGGGAAGATGACTTAGTGCTGTGCAACCATGGGGACCTGGGTTTGGATCCCCAGCACCATACAAAGCCAGGTGTGGAAGGGTGAGCTAGCACACTCAGCTTTGAGGGTCAAAGAGAGATGGCTCTCAAGAGCCTCTGGCCAGCTAATCTAGCCAAATCAGTGAGATTCAGGCACAGTGCTCAAAATCCGAGATGGTAGCTATTGAGGAAGACACTTGACATCAACCTTTGACCTCCACAAGCTTGTTTACACACACACACACACACACACACACACAGACACACACACACACCCTCCACATATGAATGAGCACATGTGTATATACCACACACGCACAAAAAGACAGTAGTATTTATGGTTAAGCAGTCTTAATTAAGCAGTGATCTCATCAATCATTATCTCTGTTCTGGTTCTTCAAGGTGGTCCAAAGAAAATAGATTGGTCCCATTTCTAAAGACATTGCTTTTGTTATGGGGTGCAGCCTTGCTTGCATCATAGATACTTGCCCTTATCTAGAGGTGGGAAGTAAACGGCTTTGCTTTTCTTAGATTCCAAGGTGATCATAGATTTTAAGTCATTGACTTCACTTTGTGCTTTCACAATCATAAGCTAGGTAGACAAGACACTCCTGAGTGATTAACATGCCTTTGCAGTCAAGGAGTCTTTATCCTAAGCAAAGGAGACACACAAAATGAAGACAGGGATACCAGGCCTTCATCTTTCCCTTTATTATCCTGAAGGTCTAAGTAAGGAGTTAGCACATCTTAACAAAAGGGCTTTGCTTGTTAGTATTTTTTTTTTAAATTTCTCTCAATAGTCATTTTTTTTTTTCTTCTCTTTTAAACAAGGTTTCTCTGTATAACAGCCCTGGCTGTCCTGGAACTTGCTTTGTGGACTAGGCTGGCTTCGAACTTACATAGATTGGCAGACTATGCCTGCCTTTGTCTCCCAAGAGCTGGGATTAAAGGTGTACACAACCATATAATGTGAATGTGTCTGTACATGTGTCTGTACTTGGGAGTTTTATGAATACAGGACCCCAAGGCATCAGATCCCCTGGAATTGGAGTTCAATGCTAAGAATCAACCAAACCTGGATCCTCCATAAGAACAGGAAGTGATCTTAATGGATGAGTCATCTCTATAGGCCCTGATAGTTTTGTTTGTTTTGTTTTTTGTTTTGTTTTGTTATTTTTTTTTGAGTAAGGCCCTCAAACTACCTATATGGCAGAGGATGACCTGGAACTCCTGACTCTTCTGCCTACAGCTCCCCAGTACTAGCAGCATGTGCCACCACATCCAGTTCATGAGGTGCCAGGGATCAAACTCAGGGTTTGTGCATACTAGGCAAGCACTTTATTGCTTGAGCATTTCAGTCCCAAAGGAGCTTCTAAACATCTGTTACAGTGCCAGTGAGAATTTCTTCCCCACTTCATTGCTAGGGACTGAAACCAAGCCTTTGCATTCTAATTAATTTAGCTGTGGGTTGAAGAGATGTCTCAGTGGCTAAGATCACTATGTTCTTACACAGGATTCAGGTTTGATTCCCAGCACTCACATGGCGGATCATAAACCTGTCTGTAACTTCAGTTTCAGGGGATTCAGTGTCATGCCTGGCCTCTACGAGGAAGAAGTGCACAGTGCATGTGCATAGTGCACAACACGTAAACAAAACATACATACATGTAATACAATTAAGCTGCATTCCTTTTCCTTCCTATTCTGTCCAGCCTCTGAGTATCTGTTAAGCAAAGACTTGGTAGCACAAAGTGGACTGTTCATTGTGCATGAGTTTAAGGAAACAGTCCACATAATCTCAGGAATGCATAAGCAGGGGAAGAAAGTGAGGTCAGAGAGGTAACTTCTAAGTTACCAGTGTACAAGAGGATCAGAAGTTCAAAGTCAGGGAGTGGTGGCAAATGTCCTTTAATCCCAGTATGTTTGTGAGTGTGTGTGGCAGAAGTAGGTGGCTCTCTTGAGTTCTACACAGCAAGTTCCAGACAAGCTGGAGCTACACAGTCGAGACCTCATGCTCCAAATAAGGCAGGGGGAAAAAAGGTTCAAAGCAATCCATAAATACATAGTAAGTTTAAAGCCAGCCAGAGTAACATTGCCTCGTCTCAAAAAAAAAAAAAAAAAAAAAAAAAAAAGAAAGAAAAAGAAAACCAGACAAGTGTGGTCTGATTCACATCACTAATTCCAGGTTTACATAGTTTACAGTTTACCTGTCTTAGGAAAAAAAAACCAAAAAACAAAAAAACATGGGTAATGGTGAAAAATAGAAAACAAGAGACTTAAATCAACTTGTTTAGAAAAGGAACAAATAAAGAAATCTAGGACCCTATTTGTTTTGGAGGCACTGACAAGCTTTAGGTTTAAACAAAGAACTGGGAGACTGCGACCCAGAGAAGGTTCCCCAGGCCGCACACATACACCCGGAAATGGTCGTTTATGAGGCTAAGGTATGAGGCCAGACGCACTGACCTATGATGTCATCAGGACGTTAAAGTCCTTAACATCAACTGGAGGTAGTTCAATTTCCCTTCCCCGACAGGTCCGCTGAAAGCCGAGTCTGAATCCAGTCCCCAGTCCCTCATTGGTTAAGCACGCCATCAATCCACTTCATTGTTCAAGTCTTCCGCCCCGTCTTTCTCCCTCTGCTTCTGATAGGCTGCTGAGTCTGTCACTTCGGAAAGGTCCGCATTCCTTCCGCCTTTCTCCAGGAGACCGAGGGCTAGAAGGGTGGATCCCAGGAGGCTCCCACCCACCTGAGCTCGGCTGCCAAGTCTGATTGGCTTTCCCGGGTGCCTGTCACTACCGCTTTCAGCGTTGAGTGGTTGTCGGGCCGCCGCTCTGCTCGGCGCCGGTTCCGCCCCCGTCGGGTGTTTGTGGTGGGGCTGCGGAGTCGCCGATCCCGCCGGAAGCGCCAGGACAATGGGGACCCGGGACGACGAGTACGACTACCTATTCAAAGGTGCGCCCGGTGGAGTACAGACGGGCAAGGGCGCGGTAGCGACGGGAGGGTCGAGGCCGCGGTACGGGACGAGAGGGTTCAGGGTGGAGCCCGAGGCTTCAGCGGGGCCTGTCCCGGGTAGAGAGTCGGAGGAAGCCACGCAGGCCGAGCTCACCAGGCTTCGGGCCCTAGTTCGCAGCAGGGAGAAGAGGAAGGCTTAGAGAGGCCTGTGGACCCCGGATGCGCTGGGGCGGGTCCGGGCCCTGGAGGGGCGGGTCCGTGCCCTGGAGGGGGTGGGTCTCGGGGTGGAAGGCCAGGCCGTTGGGGCGGGGCTCCCTGGGGGCGGGGCTTGCCTGGGTTTGGCGGGCGGGATGCGTTAAAAGCAGGGTTATTGATGGGGTTAGGACAGTTGAACATTGTGGGCGTGCCCATAAGCCTGATTGGTGTGAGTCTTCTAGGGCTGGACCTGGACTAGTAGGGGCGGAGCCTGCCTTGGGGTGGAGCCTGGGTCATGTGGTGCAGGAGCCCTAAATTGTGGTGCCTTGGAATTGGGTGGGATGGTGCCTGTGTGTGCAGCAGTAGTTCAAACTCTGAGTAAGTATTGGAGATGTAGTTCAATTGGTAGAGAGCTTGCCTAGCAGTAGCATGCACAAAGCCCTGGGCTTTATCGCCAGCACCAAATAAACCTTGTGTAATGGTGCAGGCATTGGGTGACCTGCACTTGGGAGAAGATCAAAAGTGCAGAGGCCAGCCTGGATTACTGGAACGCTTTCTCAAAGAAAAAAACACACATGGATGATTGGCTCAGGACATACACTGTTCTGAGACTTTACAATAATGATCCCATTTAATCCTCTTTATGAGTTTATACAGTCCATATTATCCAAGAAACAGGCTTGTAGTGGTGCACACTTGAAATTCCAGTACTCAGAGTTGGAGGCAGAAGGACCTTTTTTATTTCAAAGTCAACCTGGGGCTGATGAGATAGATCAGCAGGTATTGTTGTATGCTGCTAAGCCTGATAATGTGAATGGAGTCTTGGAGTCTACATGGTGGAAGAGAGTCTGCAAGTTGTCCTCTGTCCTTCACATGAGCCCAGACACATACAGCACACAGAATAATGTAATTTAGCCATGTGTGATGCCAGACACCTTAAATTCTAGTACTCCGGAGGAAGCTAAAACAGAGCTATGGGAGTTCAAGGCAGGCAAGCCTGGTCTACATAGAGAGTTTTAGGGGTGGTGGAGTGGCAAGTGAGACTCTATCTCAACAACAACCACAAAAATTTTAAAGCTAACCTCAGTTATATAGCCATAGCCTGTCCTCAAAATGAGAGGGAAACTGAAGTTCAGGGAGAAAGTTTCTGAGGGAGGAGCAGGATTGAGCTCTAGACAGTTTATGGAGATTTTGCCACTGGGACAAGTTTTGCAGCGTAGATGTGGAACAAACGGATGTCAGACCTCCCCGAAACACATCCCCATCCAACGCACAGGAAGTGTTTCCTGCCTGGTGAACCTCCCCCTTTAGCATGACCAGTAAAAGACCCAGAGACTGCTACTGGGGTTCAAGCTTTAAGCCGAAGATCAGAAAAGCAAAGCAGCCATCCACTAGTTCTTACCTCTAGTTCAAGCTGAAAGGTGATCCCGGCTCAATCAAACTCGGACTGAAATCCCAGACTACTATGCTCTCTTCAGCGAGCCTGGAGGATCTTGAGAAACTCAATGTCTTCTATCCTCAATGTGGCTGGAGAATGGATATCAGCTCTGGGACCCTATTCCTGTCTTAAATAACTGTCATGAGTCCTGAGATTAAATGTGTGAACTCTGTTACTCTTTTAGACTGATTCATTCTCATGTAGCCCTGGCTGGCCTTGAACTCAGAGAGATCCATCTGCCTTTGTCTCCTGAGTCCTGTGATAAAAGGAGTGTGCCACCACTGCCTGATCTCAGTAGCTTGAGGCTGACTTTGCTTTCTGAATCCTTGGGCAAGCTTTAATAAATCATAAATAATATATCACCACATCCCCCCATGTCACTGGGGTTCCTCATTTCTTTGATGAGCATATTTTGGGATCTCTGGCCTTATGACACCTTCTCTGCCAAGCTGGACTTTTTGGTCCTGTACAATTTATGCTAGACTCCCTCCCTAACAGTAGGCTTTTTGGCCCTGTGTCATACATGCTAGACTCCCCACCTGACAGTGGCTGGACTTTTTGGTCCTGTGCCATTCATGGTAGACTCCTCACCTGACAGTAGCTGGACTTTTTGGTCCTATGCCAGTCATGCTAGACTCCCTGCCTGACAGTGGCTGGGTATGAGTATTCCTGGGTACTGAAGGAACACACAGTTGCCTGTGTGGGACTGTGTCCTGGTGCTCAAAGTCAGCCTTGGCATTTTTGGATTGTGGAGGTAGTAGGGATAACCATGTGACAAAAGGCTCCCAGGCAGAGACAAAGATACAGAGTTACCACATAGCAGCACCATGGCCTGGTAGTGGGCTGTGTCCAGAGGTAAGACTGACTAGCAGGTATCACTTCAGAGGAAGAGGATGACTTGGAAGGATTTTTAGAGACCAGATACTTGAAGGGTTCTCTGGTGATGGGTGGAACAGACTCAAGTCCTACAATGGCAAGGCCCTGTCCCTCATGCAGCCCACCCTGAGGAAGCTTCAGGCAGGGCAGGGAGTCTTTTCCCTTCAAGTCAACACATTCAGTATCTGTGGTCATTCCGTGCTTGTTTTTGACCTTTTGCTGTTATAAATAGCCTGGCATTGAATGTGTGCCCAAGTCCTCTCTTTGCCCTGTGGGCTGTTTCCTTGATGTGCATTCCCAGAAGTGCAGTTACTAGGTCAGGGGCGATGGAACTCCATTGCCATTCCTGGTACTTGTCTCCAGAGCTCACTTCCTGGAAACACCAATCAGCTTCTGCAGCAGCTGGCTGGAGGGAGTGCCTGCCTGCTCTGTTACCCTCCCCACTGGCCTCCTTTCCTGGTCTGGCAGGTGCCTTCTTCAGTTAGTTGTAGTAGCTGCCTAACCCCCAAGGTCAGTATCCCACAAATGCTCACCCTAGGCTTCCTCTCCATTCCTTACAGCTCATCTGAGGACCCTTTAACATTTGTCCTTTTCATTCAGATTTTCAAGCCATTAAATTAGAAAGGGAAGTGCTGGGGAATTAAAGGGGAAGAGAGAGAGCAGTGGGCAAACTACTGTCATCAATCACATCACTTGCCTGCATGTGGCAGATCCCCAGAATGTGAAATCATTACCCTTGCCAGTCCCTTCTGTGACCCACAGCCTTCAGAAGCCAACCAGCATGACAAGGGTGGTGACCTGGTCAACCTTGGAGAGGCATCTCAAATTCAGTGGCAAGAAGATAAGGTCAAGGCCAGTCTAGGCTATATAGTGAGACCCTGTCTCAAGAAAAACACAACAAAAAAGCCTAGAAGTGTTGACAAGGACTGATCTTGTCACTCTGTGGCTCTCTGCAACCTCTAGAAACTTTGGAAGGTTACTGCCTGGTGTCTCATCCACCCCAATTCTCTGTGCTCAACCAGCCTTGCCTATCCCCACTTCCTTATCCTAGGCACCCGTCACCTTTCCTTGACATGGAGGGCCATACATCTTTGCTTGAGACAGCTCCGACACACACAAACACGTTTTTGGCAGCCACATTACACACATTACACACGTTTTTGGCTCCTTTAATGTTAAGGCCAGGAGGTCCCAAGAGTAGGTAGCCACGTGCCATTTGTTTTCTTCCGTAAATAGTCTCTCTCTCAGGAGTGAGGTTGTTTATTTGTATCTAATTATAGATCTTCATGTTTATTCTCCCAACATTTTCTCCTGTTAGACACAGGCCATTTTTCCAACCTGCTGGTGTATCCCCAGGAATACCCTTGACTTCTTCTCTGAGGAACACTAAGTTGTGATGCCACACTGGGATCACCTAGGGCCCATCCTCAGACTCATTTCCCAGAGTTCCCAGCCAGTTAATACCCACCCAGTTTTTAAGGACACAGTTCATGTGAGAAGCTTGGGTTTTTTTGGGTTGTACCCACCCTTGCACACAGACATAGAAATCCCAGGGACAGGGCTAGCCCCAGAACTTATATCCCTTAGCCAAGTACACTAGGCTAGGCAGCATGCCTACCAGGTCTGCTGTGCTATGCTAGTGATTACCATTAGCCCAAAAAAATAATTGAGGCAAGAATGCTTCCTTGTGCCAGTCCCTGTGGCCTGGAATGGTTAGGGCACACTTCCTAGAGGACACCTTATTCCCTACACTGAATAGCTGCTCAGTCAGCCTGAACATCAAAGGCTCCAGGGGTACTACCCTGTCATAGGACAGGCTAGAGCATCCAGGGCTCCTGGGAGGTGCCAGATCTTTGTTTTTGCCAACTGGGCTTGCCTGTTTAGCATGCCAAATGGCATATCCAGAGGGACCATTCCCCAGCCAGCAAAGCCACAGACTTCTTTGGAAATGCTGGGGGTTGTGTCCTCAAGGTCTTATTATTTTCCCAAGACAACTGATGACTTGTTTTTCTTGACAGTGCCATTTTCACACCCATCCTACATTCAGAGGCAGCCTGAATACACCACCCTGGTGTATCAGGCACCCAGTGCCAGGGGTGGCCTGAGTAGCCTAGCCTTCCTGCTGTTCACCTGGGCATAGTCTGTGGACCCTCACACTGGTCTGTGCTTCTGTTCTCAGTGGATAACCCTGGACTGGGAATTTGTCTCTGGGTTGCATATCCCTAACTGCAGCTGGATTATTGACATTCTGTTTGTCCCTGGGGTGGCTCTGATAATTTGCTAAGCCTAGGCCCGTGAGGCATTTGGGCACAAGCTTGACCCAAGGTCCAGTGCAGCTGCTGTGGCCAAGGTTCTCAGAGGCTATGCAACAGAGGCAAGGCTGAGAAGACAGAGGGTGTGAGAGATCTCCTGAGCAAAGCAAGTTTTCCATGTCATTCCTGTGGGCGTGAGAATAAGGAACAAAGTTCTCCTGGCTGTAGCAGCTCCTGTAGGAAGGAGGTGAGGGGTAGATGCTGTGGAAAGTGATTCCTGCAGTCTAGCTTGTTTCCATATGGCTCAGCAGCAAGTCACTGCCCCAACCAGCATGCTTGGGAGTCCTTGGCTCTGGGTTACATGCTCTTGTCTAGCATCTCCTCTTTCTCTGAACTTGACTTTCTTACACTGAGTACCCACAGAGTCTCAGGAGGATGCTGAGCCTGTCATCACATGTCTTGTGGACCAGGCCATATGATAGCCTAAATGGAGAGGAGAAGTCTGAATTGAGTGAGGGATCTCACAGACTATTGGATCTTGAAGGATGGGCTGGAGTGTGTTGGTTGTCCCTGAGGATGCCCACATGGTGGGGAGCTGGGAGATAAGGCAGGCTGAGGTACACTGGGCTTCACTGCCTCCAGGAGGTAGAACCAAGACCACTGAGTTGTATGGCTGGGATGAAGGGAGAAGGGCCTGGAAGACATGAGATTGAGATGGAAGGAAAAGGCCTTGTGCCAGAGACCTGAATTCAGATCCTGCCTAACGACTTTGCAGGCAAGTTGCCCTGGACATACATTGCTTAGTGAAGGTGATTGGGAGGTGGGGGCAAATCTGCAGATAAACACAGGTCCTGACTCCTGCCTTGTCTGCAAGCCCCTGGTCATGGCATGCTTTGGGTTCCCCATTCCTCATCTGAATCTCAGTTTCCTTTTTTTTGTAAAATGGGCTGTGTGAGGTAGCATATGTCATCTCTGCAGAGCCTCTTTTTTTGTCCCCCTCTTATGAATCTGCTTGTGGATTGTTTTGTTTTTTGTTTGCTTTTTTGAGTTGTTGGTTTTTCTAGCTTTGTTTTTGCAGGGATTTTTTGTTGTTTTGAGTAAAATCTCATTTTGTAGTCCTAGCTGGCCTGGGTCTGCCTCCTGAGTGCTAGGATTAAAGGCCTGGACCACCATACCAGGCTTGTTTGGTTTTAGAGGGTCCACGAAACTTGCATCCCACTCACCATGTAGCCAGGGATGATCCTGATCTACTGCCTCCACCTCCAGTTTAATGCAGTGCTGGGGATCAAACAGGGCTTCGTGCATGTTTAGACCAGCACTCTACCCACTGAGCCGCATCGCCAGTACTGTTTGTCCTTTGAAACAGGGTCTCAGACTGTAGCCCAGGCTGCCCTTAAACTCATGATTCTCATGCTGCAGTTGACTGAGTCCTGGAAGGCATGTACCACTATGCCTGCCTCAGTCTTACTATTCTTGGCTCTAAAGCAACCAGCCCAGAAGGTACAATGGGTAGGGCTCCCTGTTTTTGCCACATCCTCACCTGTGGCTTGAGGGGGGTGAACTGAGCATCTTCCCATGATGTTCTAGGTGTGTCAAGGGTCATATGAGGTAGGCAGGGAGGCTCTTCCAGTAGCTTTGGGGTATGTTGATTCATTCCACAGACATTTGTTGGCACTTACTCTGTGCCAGGCCCTGTGCCAGGCCTGAGGATACAGCAGGGAACAAGACTATCCAAAATCCATGCTCATGGGGCAGACTAGCCACCAAAAAAAAAAAAAAAAAAAAAGAGTGAAACCAGATACATGTGAGAGTTATATGAGCTATGGGAGAAAAGCAGAGAAAGGGGAGGATTGGGAAAGTATGATTATAATAGGATTGTGGAGAGGGTCTTCTTGACCAAGTGGCATCTGAGGGGCTCACAAAGAGGTGAGGCAGGTGCCAAAGAAAGAATGGTCAGATAAGAGTGATAAGAGTAGCCTGTGTAAACATCCTGAGGCAGGACTGTGTCTGATGTGTTGAAGCAGAGCAAGGGGTTGATGTGGCTGGCTGGAGCATGTGGGAGATTGAGGAAGGGAAAGAAAATGGCTTCAGAGCATGTAATGCCATGCCTTGTGGGCCCCAGGGAGGACCTGGGCTTTGATTCTTAGGGACTTAGGAGCGCGCGCACACACACACACACACACACACACACACACACACACACACACACAGTCTAGCAACTGAGTTCATATAGACAAGTACACATACAGGGTTGAGGATGTAGGTTAATTGGTAGAGCATTTATCTAGAGTACATGAGACCCTGGGTTCCATCCCAATATTATATACACCAGGTAGGCATGGTGGTGAATGCCTGTAGTCCCCACACTTGATAGGAAGAGGTGGGGCAATCAGTCATTCTAGGTATTCCTCAGCTACATAGCCAATTGGAGACCAGCATGGGCTGCATGAGAGGCCATCTCAAAGGAAAGTATACATAGACGTATATAACCCAGTATATCTTCACTATCTGAAGCTACCTCGTGGAAACAGAACATTACTGGCCCCCAGAAGTGCCCCACCCCCGTGTCTCTCAGTTATGAAGGGACTGAAGGATTGACCCTAGAGCATGAGAGGAAGAAAGGACTAAAGATGACTGTACGTGGTTGGCCTGAGTACCTTCCAGGTTGACTGAGTCATTGACCAAGCTAGGGAAGGTGGGGGTGGTAGCCAGTGAAGTGACTGAGTGACCAGGACACTATTCTGTTGTGCTGACCTGAAGAGCGACTTGAAGTGCTAGGGACGTAAAAGCAGAGGGTGCACCAGTCTGGGCTTGCAGAAAGGAGGTTAATGTAGGTGTCGCCAGCCTATAGATGCTGTTTGCAGTCAGAAGCCTGGACAGGGTCACCTGGGGATCCATCCAGTCCTGTGGCTCCCTTATATCTTCAGGTAGAAGGATAGCCTGCAGCAGCTCCAAGATAGGGAGGCAGTGTGAGGTCACTGAAGCACAGTGTAGGAGAAGGAGGGCTCTCTGGGCTACTGCATTGGGGACAAGGCACTGAGACCTTAGCTCTTCCTTGTAGTCACTGTGGGGAGGTCTGCAGGTTGGCATGTTCATGGGGTGGTGGCTGAGTCAGTCCTTCCTGGGGATTCTTCCACCGTGGGCACCATACCCTGCTCATCAAGGCCAGTGAACTCAGCCTCAAGTCTACCTACACCATGGGGTCCTGATCCCAAGGTGGATGCCCCTCCTACTCCCCAGACCCTGGATAACCATGCTCAGTCTGGGGCCTAGAGTGCTCTGGAGAACTGGAGGCAGAGGCAGGACTATAGATAGCACCTTCTAGGGGTTAACTGTACAGAAAGGAGAAAATCAGGGCAATGCCTAGAGTGGTAAGGCATCAAGAGAGTATTCTTAGCCTGGCCTCTTGATCCACCCCAGCACTTAGGAGGCTGGGGCGGGAAGATCAGAGTTTGAGGTCAGCAGGGCTACATCATGAGACCCTGTCTTACTGGCATCTTACCTTCCCCTCCACCCTTACAGAAATGTATTCTTTTCAGGAGAGAGAAATCAGAGTATGTAAGCCAAGCAGCTCAGTGTGGCCGTAGGAAGGATGCTACTTGTTGAGCCCTGGGCCCTTCCAGGCCTCAAGACTCCCCTGTGGGGCCTGGGTTCCTCTTGAGAGCTCTCCCTAGTTTATAGCCATGCTTCTCTCCTTGGCTGGGAGCCTGATCCTGGGCAAATTCCCTTCCTGTTCCTCCAGCCCTGGATGACCAATCCTGCAGCCCCCAGTGCTCTCCCCTGGTAAGCCCACCCTCAGCTACAAAGTCACACTGCCTTTAGGGACCACAAAATTTCTGGCTAAAGTATCAGATTAGATGCCCACTACCTATTACATCTTCATTGTATACATGTAAGCACATGCACACGAGAGTACAAAAAATGTAAACATGGACATGTGAGCACGTGTACATGTGAATCCTGAGGCTAAGGACAGCCTGCCCAGGCCCCACCCCAGATTCTAGGTGCGCAGCCCCTGGAGGCGGTATTTTCTAAGCCAGGTTAGCACTTACTCTACAGCCTGGCACCAGTCAGTTCCCCTGAATAGTCCATGTCTACTGGTGTCATGCCCTGTGTCCTGGAGGGTTTTAACCCATAATACTTTATCTCCTAACCATGTTGTCCTGATAGACATTCTGGAATAGATTTCCTTTTTGTGTTCTATTTGTTTTGGGGTTTTGTTTGTTTGTTTCTCAAGACAAGGTTTCTCTGTGTAGCCTTGGCTGTCCCGGAACTCACTTTGAAGACCAGACTGGCTTCTATCTCCCAGAGATCTACCTGCCTCTGCCTCCCAAGTGCTGGGATTAAAGGCATGTGTCACCACAGCCCAGCTCCTTTTTGTTATTGTTTTGAAGCAATATCTTTATATAGCCCAGGCTTGCCTCAAGTTTGTTTTGTAGCAAAGGATGACCTTGAATTTCTTATTGTGTGTTGTGGGGGGGCATGGCTTTATTGAGACAGCGTCTCACTGTGTAGCCTGAATGGCCTGGAACTTATGTAGACAAGACCAGGCTGGCCTCCCAAGTATTTTGATTAAAGGCTTGTGCTGTTATGATTTTGGATCTCTGATCTTCCTGTCTCCACTTCCTGAGTTCTAGGATTACAGCCCTACACCATCAAGCCCAATGTATGCCGTGCTGGAGATTAAACCCAGGGCTTGAGTCGTGGTGGGCAGAGCTCTACCATCTGAGCTGCAGCCTTACTTGCATTTTAATGATTGGTTCCAGCTTCAAGGAGGCATTCACAGGGTAGATAGAGACCTTTTCTCCCTGTCACTGTTAGAAGGCCAGCTTGTAGGCTGAACAAAGTCATACACACTTACATGTGTTTTATAAAGATGTGACAGTGACAGGACCCTCAAGAGCACTGAGTAGAGTTCTCACCCCAGGCAGGAATGGTGGCCAGCTCTGTGCCGGCTGCAGCCAGAACACATATTCCTGCTGTGTATCGAACTCCCAGTGCTACAGGTGAATGAGGGCTTGTTTGTCTGAAGCAGCTGGAGAAGCATGGGCAGGGGGAGGAGTCTTGTTTCCTGTCACTTAAAATACCAAGCACAACTGTAATAAGTATTAACCCTATTGAATGTTGACCAATCCTGTGCCCTGAACAAAGCTACAGTAACAGTGACAAATGCTCACCTTTTCTGTATACTGCATGCTGTCCAGGTCCTGCCTGACTCTTAAGGGCTCTCATACCCACCTTCCAAATAAGCCTCCTACCTTTCTGTTGACACATGTAGAATAGGGGGGCCAGAGAGGTTAAGTGACCTGCTCAAAGTCACTCAGCTCCAGAGCTTTCTATGACCATTTTTGACTACTCAGCCATCAGGGTTGGTAAGTCTCAGGCCATCCTGGCTGCAGCATGGTCTGGGATGTCACCATGTCCTTTCCTAACTGGGACAGCCAATAAGCAAAGGTATCTGTGCTGATTGTTTCTGAAGCTTCCATTTGCCTGTGTGTTACCAGGGTTTCTGTAGGTGGCAGAAACAGGAGGAAGTCACCATGCAGGTCTGGTGGGTAGATGTAGGAAACATTGGTTGCTACTTGAATCTCACCTCTCCTCCCTCTCCCTATCCCCAAGTGGTGCTTATCGGGGACTCAGGTGTGGGCAAGAGCAACCTGCTGTCACGATTCACCAGAAACGAGTTCAACCTTGAGAGCAAGAGCACCATCGGCGTGGAATTCGCCACCCGCAGCATTCAGGTGGACGGCAAGACTATCAAGGCTCAGATCTGGGATACTGCTGGCCAGGAGCGTTACCGTGCCATTACCTCTGCGTGAGTTTAGCTAGAGTTAAGACCTAGAGATAGCAAGGGTGTGTGGGCATGTGACATGGGAGCTTGTAAGGGTATGTAGGAGTTGGACTGCAATGTGGAGAGCTAAGATCAAGAAACAGAAGGGTACCCCGAGAACTGTGGGACCCACAAACCGACCGGCACCCAGCCTTGGGCATGACCCGGCACTGAAGTTATTACTTTGTAGACAGTGAGGGTCTGGCTTAGGCCCTCCTTTCTGACCCAACCCCATCCAGGCAGCCTACCTGCTTTCCTGTCTTGGCATAATCTCTCAGTTTTAGCATACATTTTACATCACTGTAGCCTCCCAATTGCTGACTGAGATCCACCCAGCCTGCCTCTTTATGCACCCTTGAGCCCCCTGGCTGTCCCCTCATTTCATTTGCTATGCTTTGCATTTCCTTCACACCGTGGCCTTATCATTGGTTCGTCATCCCCAGAGGATGGAAATGGTCCCATGTGTGGTCCAGGCCTGTCTGCACAGTGGGCATTGGGACTTCTGCCTGAAAGCAGCCTTCTCCCTGCATACCTGGTGTATTCTCTCCTTCTGTTGATGGTTTTGGGGTGTCTTCTAGCACTGAACCCCAAATTCCCACCTTAGTCTCTCATTTGTGAAGGCCTCCTTCAAAGATATGATGACTGTCTTTTGTCTGGGCCCTGTGCTTAGATCAAAAAGCCACGTCTTCTGGGGTTCATGTGAGGCTACTGCCTGAGGCTGCTGCCACCCTCTAGCCTGAGGTTCACGCCTGCACGTATTCTTCAGGTACTACCGTGGTGCTGTGGGTGCACTGCTGGTGTATGACATTGCCAAGCACTTGACATACGAGAATGTGGAACGCTGGCTGAAGGAGCTGCGGGATCATGCGGACAGCAACATTGTCATCATGCTGGTGGGCAACAAGAGTGACCTGCGCCACCTGCGGGCTGTGCCCACCGATGAGGCCCGTGCCTTTGCAGGTGAGCTTGTGGCAGACATGCCAGCAAATGGTGGGACTGTGCTCTGATAATCAGTCTGACAAATTCAGACAATTGTCTAGAAGTCAGGTGCCCGCCCACCTCCTCCAGTGTTGGGGTTCATGGTCGTAGTGCTGGTGTTCAGCCTTTGGTCCCTGAGCGTCAAGGTAACCTCTTGGTCCCGCCCACTAGCAGCATAAGCAGGTGGGCAGGCATAGTCCTGCAGAGAGGTATGGGGAGAGGAGCGTGGGAGCCAGACCCAAGAGAACATTTTTTTCTTTTTCAGAAAAGAACAACTTGTCCTTCATTGAGACCTCAGCTTTGGATTCTACCAATGTAGAGGAAGCATTCAAGAATATCCTCACAGGTGGGCCCAGTGTCTGGGTGGATGTAAGAATGGTGCCCAGTGTGCAGATTGCACAAAGTGAGGACATATCTAGCCCTTGCTGGCACATGGACACAGAGGTCCTCACCCAAGTCCCTGTGATGAGCCCTCTGGGGCTGCAGGGAAAGGCAGGAGTAAGCAGCCTGGGCTAGCTAGGACCAGTTCTGTCCCCTGCCCCTCCCACTTGGCTGTGCCTGGGAACCTCCAGGAGCCCAATGCTATTTTGCCATGATGTGGTGGGGGTCCTTCAAAGCATGGTAGAAACTGTCTTTGTTTCCTGTAGCTGTGATTGAAAACGTCCTAACAAAAGCATCTTAGGGAAGAAAGGATTTGTTTTTACTGATAGCTCAAGGTACCTGAAGCAGCTGGTCATGTCATCACAATCAGAAGACAGGATTGTCATGTCATCACAATCAGAAGTGCACAAGCTGCTACTTCGCTCCCTTTCTTCACAGTACACAGTCCAGCATCCCCTGCAGAGAACGGTCCTACCTGTGTCTGTTAAGTCAAGATCCTCCCCTCAGGCATGCACAGAGGCCCTTCTCCCAGGCCATTCTAGGTTCTTTAAGTTGAGGATCAGGAAACATACAGCCTGTGTCCTGCAAATAGGTAAACTGCTTGTGGCAGGCACACAGTTTACTCACTACATCCTCCCTGTTACAGAAATCTACCGCATTGTGTCACAGAAGCAAATTGCAGACCGTGCAGCCCATGACGAGTCCCCTGGAAACAACGTGGTGGACATCAGTGTCCCACCCACCACGGATGGACAGAAACCCAATAAGCTTCAGTGCTGCCAGAACCTGTGACCACCCTGCGCCTCCATCCAGCGTGCGTGCACGTCCTCAGTCCTTGGCCAGCCCCTCCAGTGTCCTCCCGGCCCCTTCCTTGTCTCTAGGACAGGCTGCTCCCACCCTCCAAGTGAGCTCCTCCTGCCAGCCCACTGGCCCAGGGGGAGCAGGAGTCAAGTGGCTTCTCCTGTCCTGCCTGCTCAAGAGAAGCTGGAAGCCCCTTGCTTATGTACCTGCTTTTGGGTATTGTGGGCATCTTGACAGGGTGGGGAGGTTGGTAGAATGGACAGGGCCAGCCAGAGGTGAGGAAGATGAGTGGAAGGAGCCGGCTTCTGTTTCCCCTGGCAGACTCCAGGGACTGAGCACCTCCTTCCCTCTCTGGCCAGTTGACCCAGCTGGCCCTGCATCCCTACCCCAAACCCTCTCTGAGCTGATACCCGAAGAGCCAGGCATCAGGGGCTGGGCAGGTGGACACTGTGGGCTCTGCCTCCCGCCTGTTCCACCATAGCCAGCGCCAGCACGGCACGGCCTCCAGCATTCCCAGGCCTGCGCACTCCTGCTCCTGCCTGTAGATTTATGCTGGGAGAAGACCCCCCTCCCCCTCCCCTCTACATTCTCCTCTGCACGCAGCGCTCCCCCCCACCCCCCGCCCGTCCCCCCTTCTTTGTCTTGTCTACCTGTCTGGTCAGGAACCTGTCTGCAAGTGAAGCAATATCTCCATGTTTTGTATATACAACTGCTCTTGTAGCCTTTGGTTTTTGTTATTGTAGAGAAACACAGATTCTTTATACACTTTGTAAAATTTACGCCAAACCCCAGCTCTCGAACTCTTATTCTTCCTGTAGCCCCTGCACTGTTGCCCGTTACTAAAATGTGTAAGCCAACTTCTGTACAGAAACCTGCCACTCAGCCTCTGTCTTCTTTCTCTACCCCTTTACTAGTCCCCAATGGGAGGTTAGTCTAGTGCCTGCTGAAGGCAGGGTAGTAGGGAGGAAGGGAACACTGGTGGCCTAAGGTGGCAGCCTTAGCTTAGAACAGTTTAGGGAGAAGCACTTGCCTCCCCAGATGGCTTGTATCTAGGATTGCCAAACATGAGGGTGCCCCCTGGTGTTAATGGGAGGCATGAGCACGCCCATGGCTCGCCATTTCCACCTGCTGCCAACAATGGCCTCTTCCTCTGGGGTCCTGGCGAGGAAGGCTTGCCAGTGACTGAGCCCTTCCCCCACATTCCTTACCCCCACCCCCGCCAGCTTTCTTTACTCTGACATTTGATGGGGCCAATAGGGGACACCAGTGACTTGCAAGGTGAGTAGCTTCTCCCTAGGACCTATCCCATGTCCCTATGCCACAAGCCTACATAGTAACAAGATGTGTCCCTCTCCACCCTGGAGGAAATCTTACAATCCACATATAGCCAGCTGTTCTAGAAGCCCTAGTCTGTGGATGAAGAGAACCTGAGGCCACCTTCCCTCCCCAATAGAATGAATGTAGCCTTGCCAGGTGGGGTGGGCAATTCCTGACTCATCTTTCTGATGCAACCTAGTTACAGTGGCTCACACTTGTAATCTCACACTTGGTTGGTGGTAGCAGGAGATCCTGTTCAAGACCAGCCTGAGCTACATGAGACCCTGTCCAAGAAAAAAAAAGAAAAGAAAGGAAAAACCAAAGAACTCACGGAAATTGGGCTGGATTCCCCAGAGCATGTCAAAAGCCAGAAGTCAGCCTAGGCCAAAGCTGCTGATATGAGGTGGAGGGGTCTAGCAGACAAAAGCAGGAGGTGGCACAGGTCTAAGGCCCTGCTCACATTGACTGGCATGGGACTAACTTACCCTAGGTTTGGTCATGGCAGGAAAAGTTAGGTATGATGGATAGGGGCCAAGGTAAAGCAGCAGGCACTGAAAGTGTTTAGTTAAAAAGGCCTCAAGGACCAGCGGTGGTGGTATACACACCTTTAATCCCAGCAGTTGAGAGGCAAAGGAAGGTGGATCTCTGAGTTCAAGGCTGGCCTGGTCTACAGAGCCTGGGCTATACAGTGAAACCCTGTCTGGGGGTAGGAAGAGACACTGAACAAAAAAGCCAGGTGGTGTTGGCAGGCAGATTTCTCTGAGTTTGAGAACAGCCTGGGCTGTTACACAGAGGAACTATGTCTCAAAAAACAACAAAAAACAAAACCAAGAAAAAGACCATGAGCTGGAGAGATTGCTCTGATAAAGGTGCTTGCCACCAATCCTGATGACCTACCTGAGTTTGATCCCTGGGACCCGCTCAGAGGAAGAACCAACTTCTACAAGTCCTCTAATCTCCACAGGACACATAACACTACATATTTTTAATGATTTTTTATTTTATGTGCATTGGTATTTTGCCTGCATGTATGTCTAAGTGAGGGTATCAGATTCCTTAGAACTGCAGCTATGAGCTGCCATGTGGGTGCTAGGAATTGAACCTAGGTCCTCCCAGAGCCCACTTAAAGCTGAAGTCACTAATGCAAACATCTGTGATCCCAGCAACCCTTCAGGTAAATGAGAGGCAGAGACAGGATATTCAGAAGCTGGGCCAGCTTCTGCAGGGATAAAAGAAAGACACCCTGTCTCAGACCATGTAGAAGGTAGAAGTCAAGGACTGCCTCCAAAAGTTGTCCTCTGACCGCAACCCTTAGGAAGATTTCTATATTGCACACAAATGTGCACCCACATACAGTGTACATACATGCATGCACACAATGTGTGGACACTCATCCGCATGCAGTATACAGTATGTATTGGTTGCAGGGAGTGGAGAAATCAAGCTAGAACTGGACTGGAAGCTTCCGGCCTACCTCTCATAGTGCCAGAAGCTATGGGGAGAATGGTCATTGATAGCCCTGCCTATGGACCCTGATTGCTACAGTACTAACATGTTAGACAGTAGTGTAGTGTGGCTTTTATGGGTAGTAATCACTTTTGGTTAAGTCTAAAACCCATTCCACAGAAGGAAACCCACATTTGGTACTGTGAACCTGGTCAGAAGTCTGCAGCTGGGGATGTTGTAGCCTCTCATAGGATGCACATGCCTGCATTCTTGCACACCTGCATGCTCCCCCACCACTGTGTGTGTGTGTGTGTGCACGTGCACGGATGTTGTAGGTACTTATCAGGCTTTTATTTTGTCATTTAAACTGTCACTATTACTGTAATTATTATTGTGCATGCATATGATAATGTTTGTACATGCTCATGCTACAGCACATACGTGGAGGTCAGACAACTTGTGGGGTCAGTTCTCTTTTTTCACCTTCAGAAAAGTATTAGCTACTTTTCTGTTGTGACAAAACACCATGACCAAGGCCTTATCAGAGAGGATTTCTTTGGCTCATGGTTCCAGAGGGACAAGGGCCCACCATAGCAAGGAAGCGTGGCAGCAAGAAGCAGGCATGGTGGCAAAAGCCAGAAGCTGAGAGGTCACGCCGTCAAGAGAGGCAAATGGTGTGAGGCTTTCAGTTCTCCAAGCCTGCTTCCAGTGGAGCTGTACCACATAAAACTCCCCCAAATAATGCCACCAACCGGAAACCCTGTGTCCAAGTATCGGAGCCTATGGGGGTTATTTTTTATTTAAACCACTACTCAAGGCTTCCAGCGATGGAATTTGGGTAATCAGAAGTATTAGTTACTTTTCTTTGCTGTGATAAAACACCATGGCCAAAACAACTTACAGAAGGAAGAGTTTCTTGTGGATTTACAACTCCAGAAGGCTAGGACTCCATTATGACTAGGAGCACGGTGGCAGGCAGGCAGGCAGGCGTGACTGGAGCAGCAGCTGAGTGCTCACATACTGATCCATAAACAGGAAGCAAAGAAACACTGCAGTGTGGCTATAGGCTTTTGTGTCTTGAAGCCTGCCCCTAGCTATAACACCTCCTCAATAAGGCCACACCTAATCCTCCCCAAGCAGTTCCACCAACAACTGGGGGTCAAGTATTCAAATATATGAGCCTATGGGCACCACTGTTAATCAAACCACCACCGGCCCCTGTCTGTGTGTGTGTGTGTGTGTGTGGTGTTTGTGCATTTCTGCTTGCTGATGTGCCCTCCAGCCCTCATTTGACACCAGAAAACAATGTGGGGTATCCTGCTCTATCACTCTCCTTATCCCAGAGGCAGGACCTCTCCCTGAACCTGGAACAAGGCTGGCAGCCAGCAAATGTGAGAATCCTTCTGTCGCTGCCCCCTTACAGTGCTGAGGGTACAGACAGACACTTCGATATGTATTTACATATGTGCTTGGGATTTAAACTCAGGTTCTCATGCCTGTGCAACAAGTGTTCTTATCCATTGAGCTGTGTCCTAATCCTATATTTCAAAATTTTTAAATTTATTTTCTACTTTATGTGTATGAATGTTTTGCCCACATGTATGACTGTGCACTACATGCATGCCTGATGTCCACAGAGACCAGCTGCCATGTGTGTGCTGGGAATCTAACTTAAATCCTCTGGAAGAATAGCCAGTGCTCTTAACTGCTGAGCCCCACCCCCAACTTTGATTTCTTTTCATGTATTTATTTAAATTTGAAACATGCTTGTTTTACATGTTAATCCCAGTTCCCTCACCATCCTGTCCTCCCCTGTCCCCCACCCCTGCCAACTCCCATCCCATCCCCTTTCTGCTCCCCAGGGAGGGTGAGGGCTTCTAAGTCTGTCATATCATTTGGAGTAGGGCTCAGGCCCTCCCCCATGTGTCTAGGCAAAGGGAGTATCCCTCTATGTGGAACAGGCTCCCAAAGTCCATTCATACACTAAGGATAAATACTGATCCACTAGCAGAAGCCCCATAGACTGCCCAGTCCTCCCAACTAACACCAAATTCAGGGAATCTGAGTCAGTTCAATGCTGGTTCCCCAGCTATCAGTCTGGGGTTCATGAGCTTCCCCTTGTGCAGGTCAGCTGATTCTATGGGTTTCTCTAGCCTGGTCTTGACCCCTTTGCTCATCACTCCACTTTGCTCCCTGTCTGCAACTGAATTCCAAGAGTTTAGCTGTGGGTGTCCGCTTATGCTTCCATCAGTCACTGAATCAAGGCTCTAGGATGGCATATAAGGTAGTCATCAATCTCATTATCAGGAAGGGCATTTAAGGTCGCCTCTCTACTGTTTTGATTTCTAAATAGCATTTGCCAGATCCATGCCAAGTCAGGGGATACAAATCATCCTGAAATATGTTGGTGGGCCAGCAAGTAAGCAAGATAGAATCAGGAAACCATCTTCTAGTAGCTACCATAGCGATAGTATGATTCACAATATAGCCTTGACAAGAGAGGACAAAAGATTTATAGAGAGGGAGCAGTGATAAGAAAATGGGGTCAATACCAGGCTACAGAAACCACACAGACAGCTGACCTGAACAAGGGGAGCTCATGGACACCCAGACTGATAGGGGGAAACCAGCATTAGATTGACTCAGACCCCCTAAACGTGGGTCTCAGTTAGAAGGCCTGGGCAGTCTAAGGGACCTCTCACAGTGGAACCAGGATGTATCTCTGGAGCAGGAAAGGGACTCTAGGAGCACATTCCCCATGGAGGGATACTCCCTTAGCCTAGAGGCAGGAGAGAGGGCCTAGACCCTACTCCAAATGACTTGACAGATTTTGATGATCCCTACTGGAAGGCATCACCATCCTTGTGGAGTTGGAGGGGGGGGATGAGATGGGAGAGGGTGGGGGACATGGGAGGGAGAGAGAGGGAACTGGGGTCCATATGTAAAATAAGAAAAAAATAATTCAAAAAAAAAAAATTTACAGAGAGGCACTGTGCCTTTTCCTTCAGCTCACTAAGCCAGGATTGCCTTGAACTCCCAATCCTCCTTCCTCTATTTCTGGAGTGATTGGATGGCAGGCATGTACCACCACATCCAGTTTATGTGATGCTCTGGATGGACACAGGGTTATCACTTTTTCTTTTATTTTTTTCTTTGTTTGAGACAGGGTCTCATATAGCCTGAGCTGGTCTTTATTGTGTAGCCAGGGCTGACCTTCAAGTTTTAATCTTCTTGCATCTACCCTCCCCCCACAAATGCTAGGAATACCTGTGTGCACCATAATTGCCAGCTTTTTATACTACAAAAGGTAGACCCCAAGGCTTCGTGTGCACTAGGCAGACACACTCCAACTGGACTACATCCTTATCCCCTCACCTTTTCTCTATTTGCAAAATTACTATGGTTTGTTTGTATCTTGGTTTTCTTTCTTTCTTCCTTCCTGCCTTCCTTCCTTCCTTCCTTCCTTCCTTCCTTCCTTCCTTCCTTCCTTCCTTCTTCTCTTTTGAGTCAGGTCCTCTCTATGTAGCCCTAGCTGACCTGGAGCTCCCTGTAGACTGTGCTGACCTTGAATTTACAGAGAGGAGCCTGCCTAGGTCTCTCCAGTGGTGGGATTAAGAGAATGTACCACCACACTTGGCCCCGAAATGAATACGTTTAATGAGCATGAGGTCGCAGGAGCTTGAAACTAACCATAAAAAAAATATAAAAAAAACGCCACTATAAAAATGTATAAGAAGGGGGCTGGAGAGATGGCTCGGAAGTTAAGAGCACTGGCTGTTCTTCCAGAGGACCTGAATTCAATTCCCAGCAACCACATGGAGGCTCACAACCATCTCGAATGAGATCTGGTGCCCTCTTCTGGTGTGCAAGCATGCATGCAGATATTTTTATACATAATAAATAAAATTTTAACATATATATATTTATATGAAGATATAAAAAGCTGTCAACCACTCACCAAAGGAATGGACCTAGGAATAAAGAATTATACCAGGCTGGAAATGGAAATAGGTGGAAGAAAAGCCCAAACCTCTCCACACTTTCAAACAGGGGCTCCTTAGAGAACAAAAATGTGTTTGAGCACACACACACACACACACACACACACACAGGCACGCACTCACACAGGGAGGGAGGGAGGGAAGGAGGCAGGCAGGCAGGCAGGCACGCACGCACATCAATAATGATAATAGATAAACTAAGACTGTAGTTCAGTTGATAAAGTGCTCATATAGCATGCACAATTGGGTTTCCTCAACACCACACAAACCACACTGGTGGTGCAGGTCTGCCATCTCCAAACTTGAGATGAGAACAACAGAATCAGGAGTTCAAGACCATCTACAATTAGATAGCTAGTTGGAGGATGGTATGGAATAAAAATAAAATAAAATGAAAAATAAAACAGGTGTGGTTGGGCCAGCAAGTTATCTCAGTGGGTAAAGCCACCTGCTGCCAGGCCTGACAACCTGAGTTTAATCTCAGGAACCCACATAATGGAAGGAGAGAGCAGCTTCCTACAAGTCATCTTCTAACCTCCAAATGGGCAGGCACATGTGTGCAGGAGAACACACACACCCACAATTGATAAGTGTAGATTTTTTTTTTTTTTTTTAAAGAAAGGGATTGAGTTTCTGGGGCCATATTTCCCTCCATCCTTGAATAAAAATGTCTCTGAGAAGCTGGAGTTAAGAATACTGTCTGCTCTTGTAAGAGGACTCAGGTTAGATTCTCAGAACCCAAAGGGTAGCTCACGACCATTTGTAACTTCCGTTCCAGAGAATCTAATGCCTCCTGGATTCTGCACACACTGCACGCACATGGCATATATGTACACACACAGGCAAAACACTCATTAACACTATAAAAAAGCAATCTTAAAAATTAAAATTGTCTCTGTTACAGAGCAGAGACAATGAAACAATACATCTTACCTTTGGCCCAGATCTTCTATGTCCCAGAAAAGGAATCCTAAGCCCATGTC
Source organism: Cricetiscus sungorus (assembly GCA_030556225.1). Lineage (NCBI taxonomy): Eukaryota > Metazoa > Chordata > Mammalia > Rodentia > Cricetidae > Cricetiscus > Cricetiscus sungorus. The sequence goes on from JANBXA010000600.1 coordinate 41,108,880, forward strand.
ACAGCTAAATTTACATCTATTCTGGCCTTTTCCCCCCACAGCTTTCCATAACCATTAGGGGTCAGACTCATGGTTGAGAGAAATTAGACCACTCCTCAAATATGGCCAAAGTGTAAAAGAGAAATATTTTTAAAGATGGCATGTAGTCTAGGCTGAACTTTAATTTGATATGTGGGCGAGGATGACTTTGAACTCCTGAGTCTCTTTTCAGTTTCCAAGTGATGGGATACAGACATTGGGTACCATACCCTGTTGTATGGTGGAACCCTAGGAGAGCTTGGATGAGTTCTAGGCAAGCTTGCTACCAACTCAGCTGATTGTTATAGCCCCAAACTATACGTAGATCTGTATCCCTATCCTAATTTCTGTTTCCTATTTTGTAAAACTGGAAACTGAGGCAGTGGGTTTATTGACCCACATGCTCAGCAACAATAGTAACAATCAAATTAGACAACAATCATCAATGGATAACAAATATCGGACAAATATTTGTTGGCAAACACTATTTAATTCATTTCAAAACATTTTCCCATGAATCACTACTGACAAATATGGTATACTAACTCACAATGGAGAAGCAGGCAGATATTTCAACTCAGCATAATCAGCATATCAACACTGTATGTATCTTGAGAACACTGTTGTTTCTGTTCTTTCCAAACAAAAACATCATGAGGAAGAAATGGAGATGTTTTCAAATGAAGGGCTAGTCTACAAAATATCTAACCTGTCACTTTGAAAAGCATCGAGGTCATGAAGACAAGGCACAATTGAACTGTTCCCATCCCCACTCCTGGATGTTGGGGATGAACTCAGCATCTTGTCATGTTAAGGAATGGGTCTACTATTGATCGAGGCCCTTAGCCCCTCACTGGGGGATTCTAGGCCCTGAACTTTACCATCTAGCCCTATCTTTAAAAGATGCCATTCAAACTTTGGAAGGGATTTGAGAATTATATGGTAATACAGGATTAATGTTAATTTTCTCGTCTTGGAGGTTGTTCAATGATTGTATGGAAAAGTGTGCTCATATTTAGGAAACAGCCGAGCATGACAGTACCTAACTGCATTCCTAGTATGTGGGAGGCAGAGGCAAGAGGATTACCATGACTCAAAAACAGCCTAGATTTCACACTAAGATCCTATCTCAAAAACCAAAAGGCAGTGTGGTAGCATATTATTTTAAGGTGTGAGACTTTTGTTTATGCTGCATGTGTTTAACTCAGTGAAGCTGTGATTCTTTGCCTGTCTAAAACACCTGGCTCCTAATAACGAGCTGAACAGCAGGAGAAAGGATAGGTGGGGCTAGCAGGCAGAGAGGATAAATAGAAGAGCAAGAGAATGAGGAGGAAGAGGAGGACATTAGGGGCCAGCTGGCCTGTCAACCACCCAGACAGCCACTCAGTCAGACACAGAGTAAGAAGGAAAGTAAGAGAAACAGAAGTAAAAAAGATAAAAGCCCAGAAGGAAAAGGTAGACAGCTTAACTCAAGAAAAGCTGGTTAGCAACAAACCAAGCTAGGGCCAGGCACTCGTAACTAAGAATAAGCCTCCATGTGTTATTTATTTGGGAGCTGGGTGGTGGGTCCCTCAAAGAAGCCAAAAGAATAAAAAACATTTCAAACAATAAAATAGCACCCCAATGTGAGTCACTAACCAGTGACCCTGAGATTAAGAGTCTCATGCTTTACCTACTGAACTAGCCAAGCATTTCCAGTACAGTGAAAGCTTCTTTTGGGCCTTGCATAATTTTATTAAATGATTTAATCCTCTTTCCTGATTCTTCAACCTTGTCCCAAGCATTCAAAGCTGCTATATATACAACACAGAATTAGGGTGTTATCACCCAACATACACTGTCTTTGCAAATCAGCATACTGACCCTCACCAAGAATTTGTTCTTGGGAAATCTCATGACCTACCTCATCATTCCCAGCCCTGGCTTCCTTCTCCAGTAAGTTCTCTATTGTATTTGTGGACCAGCTTCCAACATTGCTGAAACTAAATCTTTCTAGTCTTGTGGAATAATTCTCTTCTTAATTGTCCATGCATTTAACATCTATCTTACAATGGGTGAATATATACCATATGAAACTACTGCTCCCTTAACTGTCTTTAAGTCTAACATATCTACAGGATTCCAATTAACTTCTGTGTAGCCTTGGGGATACATATTATCTGGTGGTTGTTGTTGAAAGTAACTGGATATATTAAAGTTGGTATTCTAATAACCTTAGGCCATGTCTCTCTAGTTTCACAATGCAATGATGTGGCAAATTCTGCTCTAAATCCTCTGAGTATTTTTGTTTTTTTATTAGTATTATCTTTCCAAGACCTGCATTTTATTAATCCACTTTTCAAATTTAGCACAAAAACCCCACCAACACTATTATTGAGAAGTTGTTAATTACCATATTAATAGTACTATTAGTGGTATTATATCAGTGTCTGCTAAATTATTAACCTTCCCATATTCTGCTTCTAACTTCAAGCTCTAGCACCCTGCGTTGTTGTTTCCCATTCTTAACATAGAATTTTTTTTTTCTTTTCAATGTTATTTAATTCTGTCCTACTCTCATAAAAAAAATTCCCAATCTCTTACCAATTCCATTGACTTCTCCAGGCAAGTCGCAGTAGTCTGCAGACGTTCAGACAGCAGATTCAGCAAAACTGTCTGGAGTGACCCTTCCTCCGGAGTGATTCTACCACCCATTAGAGCACCAATTCGTTGTTTTCCTTTTTTAATTGTTGCTGCCTTTGAAGCTATGGCTATCCTATCCAGCAACTGCCACTCAGATGCTACCAGCAGCAGCTAGGCTACAAGAGCCAGGCACCAATTCTTTCAAAACTACTAAGGAAACTTATCTAAGTCTCTGTCCTACTAAAGAACTGAAGATTCAAAGGCTGAAATAGAACCCTGCTTCCCAGAGAAGCTGAATAGCAAGCAACTCGCCTAGTTCCCCTCCCCCACTCCTCCTTATAAACCCTTCTCCACCTGGCTCCTCCTTACAACTTCCTGTCAGCTAACTGCTTACCCAGCCTCCTAACTGCAGGTGAATTTTATTTAATCAAACACACCTTTGCATCATTAAATAAATGTTCCAGAGCATAAACAAAAGTAACACACCTTAATATAATATTCCAGAACAAAGCAGGGCTGGGTAGAGTGGGTAGAGTGCTTGCCTAGCAGGCTAAATCCTGGGGTTCCATGTCCAGCATGAGATACCAGATTGCTGATGTGATGTAGGCCTGTCATTCCAGCTCTCAAGAGGTAGAGGTAAGAGCTACACTGTTTGGCTACTCAGAAAAATAGAGGTCAACCTGGGACATAAGAGATCCTGGCCCAGAACAAACAGACAAAACAACAAAGCAAGAATAAAGAAAATGGATGATGTATAGCTCCATGATGGCAATGTGTATATCATTGTAGATCAAGTGTATATTCAGAGAGGTAGAAGCAAGGGGGACTCTGTAAAAGCAAAAGGAGAAGGATTATGTCAGTTATTTTGCATCAATCATCCTTGGAGATAGTGAACAGTAACAAGAGTGGGGTCAGTCTGAGACAGTGCAGACAATGTTCTGCAGATGTCCTTGCATAAACATAAAGTTCCAATGTCCTCTGTAATCACTTTTGTTATGGTTGTTATGAGGCATGGGTGACTGAAATATTCTCCTTTACGATTTCTGTGTTTTCTGCTGTTGCTTTTGATAACACCACAGGGTCTGGCTATGGCTGTGTAGAGTAGGCTGACCTCTGACTCAAATATTTGCCTGCTTCTGCCTCTGAAGCTGGGATTGAAGGCCTGTTCCACCATACATATCCAGCCTTTTAAACTTCTTTCTACCATTGCTGTTGGAACTGAACAAAAGTGACTCCACATTGTTTCTGACAACGTTCATATTCGAGAGAAGTTACTAAAGCCAGGCATGGTGACTCATGCCAGCCATGGCCATACTTGGAAGCAGAAGTTCAAGGTCATTCTTTGGCTGCATAGCCAGTTCAAAGCCAGACTGGGCTTCTTGAGAGCCTGTATCGAAAAATAAAACCAAACGAAGACAACAACAAAATGGAGCTTAGGGATATAGCTTAGTAGTGGATCACCTACCTCATATTTGAGGCTTCTGGCTCCATCAAAGCACTTCAATAGTAATAGTAATGAATAATGATAAAGTAGGGGTGTGGTAGCACAGGCCTGTAATCTTACACTTGAGAGGGTTAGGCTTCTAACAAACAAGAAATAATTTTAATAATTGCTAATGTTTGCCTCACAATATTCATAAGTTAATGTGGTCCCCAGGGTCTTGAACAGTGCCTGGACCATAATAATGCTACCTTTGAAATTTTGATCTTTAGTTGTTTTTTTGTTTGTTTGTTTGTTTCTCTTGATATGTCTCTTGTAGCTCAGGTTAGTTTCAAACTTCCTATGTAGTTAAGGATAACCTTGGACCCCTTCTTTGCTGGTATTATAGGCTTGTACCACCATGTCCAGACTATACAGTGCTGGTGATTGAGCTCAGGGCTTTCTGTATGCTACACAAGTTCAACTAAGTGGTTTTTTTGTTTTGTTTTCATTTGTTTGAGCGCTCCCATGAGCGTGCATGCGTGCGTGTGTTCTAGCAGAACAAACATGTTTGTATGCAGGGGTATCTCTCTTTTCACCTTATTTTAAGATAGGATCTCTTAGTGAAAAAACTATTACTAGATTGACAGTAAGCTCCAGGCACTCTCATTTCTACACCATCCACAGCATTGGGATTACAGAAATTCAAGGCTTCAGCAAAAGCTGAATGTGGGTGCTGGGAACTTTAACTCAGATCCTCATGTTTGCCAGGCAAGAGCTCTTGCCAACTGATCCACCTCCACAGCTTTTTCTGCCATCTCTTGCTCCATTTTTGTTTTTGAGACAGGCTGTCCTGCCTATCCTGGGACTCGCTCTGTAGACCAGGCTGGTTTCGAATTCACAGAGATCCTCCTGCCTCTGCCTCATGAGTGCTGGGATTAAAGGCATGCACCACCAACGCCTGGCTTTTTGTTTTTGTTTTTTAAATTTATCCCTTGCATGAATGATGTCGGCTTTAGTCTCCTCCACAGCACCCTAATCCTTCTGGGCCAATTTTGTGATAATACCGTCTCTCCTTACCCTAAGACTGGTAGGACGAATGCCCAGCACACACAAAGCCCTTGATTCGATTCTGGCACCCTATAGCCCGGAGAAGGCGGAAGATAGAGGTTTATAGGTTCAAGGTCATCCTCTACAAGGTGAGTTTGAGGCTAGCGAGATCTACATAAGACTTTGTCTTCAAAAAAGACGGGGGAAAAAGGAAGCGTAAAGGAGTCATTTGGAAAGTGTCAAGTTCAGATCTGTCGGGGCGTTGTTTACTTAAGCGCCTCTTTGTTCTGCAGCAGCTGGCAGCGAATCCACGAACCAGAGATTGGGATAAGGAGGAGCCGGGACGAGGCGGGGCCCACTCTGAGGGCGGAGCCAGGACGCAGCAAGGGCGGAGCCAGAAGCTGCGGCGCCTCGGGGCCTGAACCGCCCAGGACGTCCCCGTAGCTGCAGGCCCCACCTCCTGGGGCGGGACGTGCACTCTGATTGGTAAATATGGCTGAGAGGCGGTCTCCATTGGTTCGCCGTGCTGTCCGCTCGGCGGGCGGTGCCCGGACGCAGGTGCCGGTCGGAGCGGAGCAAGCTGCTGACGGGCCGGGCCGGGCCGGGACCCGGGCCAGGGAGAACCGAGGGGCCTGCGCGGCCGCCCGGCCCGGCCGCGAATCAGGTAGGCACGGAACAGTGGGTCAGGCCAAGTATGCAGGCGGGTCCACTGGGTCCCTGGTTCGAGGCCCCGACTCAGTACTCGGGCGGGACAGCTAGGTCTGCAGCACTCTTGGCCTCAACCCTGCTCGGGAAGCAGGCACCTCGGTTTTCATTTCGAGGTTGATGAGAGGTCTCAGTGCCGCGACATGTGGTAAGAACCTTCTTGAGCCTCGGTTTCCCCATCTGTAAAAAGTGGGTCATCCCGGAGCCAGCCTGATTTAGGAGATGGCTGGTGAGGAAAGCGCCTGGCATACAGTAGGTGGTCAATAAGTGGCTAATGTCATTCAGTAACCCTCTTCATAAGGGTCCTGTCTGGATAATAATTAACATTATAAAGAGTTGGGCGCTTCACAGAAAAGCTACTCAGAGTACACTGTGTTGAAAATGTTGTTTTTCAGACGCTAGTCAGGGACTGCCAAGTTGGCTCAGCTGGTCACGGTGTTTGCTTGAGTTCTGTCTGAGGTCTCATACGGTGAAAGAAAAAACTGACTCCAGAAAGTTGTCTTTTCAACTCTGTAGGCAGATGCTTGCATGAGTACACCCACATGCATATGCACAAACACACACAAAATCAGTAAAATTCAAAACACTTTTAAAAGCTCTTTAGTCACAAATGTATGTGGTTAGTGGGAAACATACTAAGTGGAAATACTAAAAACAATTCCTCTCGTCCAAATGAGTAAATCGAGGCCCAGTAAAGTTAAGGCTGTTACCCCAGACCACACAGTATACAAGAAACAGAGCATCTGGGATTAGAACTTAGTTTCTGGACTGGGGATGTAGTTTAGTACTTGCCTAGCATGCACTAGGCCCTAGGTTCAATCCCCAGTATTGCCAAACACACACACACACACACACACACCAAAATAAAAAAAAGGGACAGATGAAACCCAGAAAAACAAATTAACTTGAACCAGGACATACAGCAGTGGCCGAGACAGGGTAAAGCATCTAGGTCATGGGTCATGACGACTCGTCTGTTATCTCAGGTACTCTGGAGGCTGAGGCAGGAACAGTTCAAGGCCTAACTGAGTTACTTAGTATAACCCTGGTTTTATTTAGTGCTTTTTAAAAATATATATATGTGTATATATATATATATATATTTTTTTTAACATTTATTTTTAAATTTTGTTTTTGAGGCAAGATCTCTCTATGTAGCCTCCCGGTTAGCTTTGAATTCATAGAGATCCAACTGCCTCTGCCTCCCAAGTGCTGGGACTAAATGTGTGTGCCACTGTGCCTGGCTGTTTTTTTAAGTTATGTATGTGTGCCTGTATTAATTTATGTCTATTACATAAGAGCACGAAGAGGCCAGAAGAGGGTGTTGGATCCCCTGGAACTGTAGTTACTGGCAGTTGTGAGCCACCATGCAGTTACTGGGAACCAAACCCAAGTCCTCTGCAAGGGCAGTAAGTGCTTTTAACTGCTGACCTGTCTCTCTAGCCCCTGATATTTTAAAACATTTCGGGTATTCACTTCTTTTGTTTATGAGTGAGTTTGTCTGCCCTCACCCACTACAGCACATGTAGAGATCACAAGACAACTTTTGGGAGCCTGTTCTCTCCTCCTACTGTGTGGGTTCTGGGGATTAAACTCAGCTCATGAGAATTGGTAGTGGCAAGTACCTTTACCCAAGGAGCCATCTTACCAGTCTTGAAAACCAAATGAATAGAAAGCCCTGGAAGCTGGGCAAGGAAACAGGAGAGTGAGCAGAGTGACTGCTGCAAGTTTAGTACAGCCTGGATCACAGAGCCATAGAGTCTGTAAGACTCTAGCTCAGTGACTTACTCAGCATATTTGAGATTCTGGCTTCAATCGCTAGTATTGCACGTGAATCTTGTTAACCATTATCTGAGATTCTTTAGGCAGTTTATGGTTGCTGAGGGAGGGAGGAACATTCTCCTCAGAGAATGCCCACACTCCTGAAGTAAAAACCATACCCATGCTCCTTATTAGTGCCACTCCTTCCAAAAAGAGTAAACACATTAATCTAAAAATGAAAAAATAAATAAAGAGTCTGAGTGTGATGATGCATGCTTGTAATCTCAATATACAGGATGCTGAGGCAGGAAAAAATCACAGAGAATTCAAGGCCAGTGAGGGTTATGTAATGAAATGCTGTCTCAAAAGTAAAGCAAACAAAGGAAGAAAAACTAGGGGCTGGAGAGTTAGTTAAGAATACTTGCTGAGCTGGGCAGTAGTGGCCCAGCCCTTAAACCCCAGAACTCAGGAGTCAGAAGCAGGCTGATTTCTATGAGTTCAAGGCCAGCCTGATCTACAGATCAAGTTCCAGGACTGTTACACAGAGAAACCCTGTCTTAAAAAACAAACAAACAAACAAAGAATCTTTGCTGCTCTTGCAGAGACCTGGGTATCAGTCTCCAGAACCTTCATGGTGGCTTACAGCCATCTGTAACTCTAGTTCTAGGGAACCCAACTCCCTCTTCTGACCTTGTCAAATACTCACTGGGTACATATTGTGTATTTTAAATGCATGCAGGCAAAAACTCATACATATCAAATTAATAAAACATAATTAGTAATAACAAATACAATTAAACAAGTCAACAAAAACAAAAAAACAAAAAACAAAAAAAAACAAACAAAAAAAAAACTAATGTCTCGTGAGGGCCAGACAACTCACTGTACTGTTTAAGTTCAAATCCTGGCTCTGTCCCTTGCTAGTTGGGTGACCTTGAGTGAATAGGCATGCCTTCTGAACTTTGGCATCTTCTTCAATCAGTGAGGCTAATCACTGGGCTAGTAGTTTAGTTGTGGAGACCTGATAAAATCCATCCCAGTGGCCCTAGAACTGTTTCCCATCATAGAGACTGGCAGGCTAGCCTCTGAGGCTCATCTAACTGATTCTCCTAATCTGTTACAGAGTTGGGAGTGAGAAATGAATGCAGCAATACTACACACAGTCACACTGTGCTTGATGTAGGGCAGAGTGCTGGGGACAGCAGGAAGAATGTCCGATAAAGTCCCTCCTTTCCGGAGTTCACTGAAGGGTATGAAGACAGGCATGGCAGGTCCATTAACAAACAGCATTTCAGAGAGGACCCCATGCCATAAGGAGCCATGTTAGCCAGAGTGGTCTGAGAGGTACTCCAGGGATGTGACCTTTGAAGGAGACATTTCACAACAATCAATTGAAGTTCAAATGTAGGCAGGTAGCTTGGTAATCTAATAATGTTGTGTGTATTGTTTGTTTTTGAGACAGGGTCTCTTGTAGCCCAGGCTGGTCTCAGACTCCGTATATAGCTGAGGACGATCTTGAACTTCTAATCCTCCTGCTTGTATATCCTGAATGCTGGGATGACAAGTGTGTACCCCCATACTCAGTTTTACAAGGCAATAGGGAGCAAACCCAGTGCTCTGGGCATACTGGATAAGTTATGCTACCGATTGAGTCACAAACCTAGCCTTAATATCCAGTGTTTAATACATCTTTGCCGATGTTACTTTTTCATTTATTACATTGTGTGTGAGTGTTCTTTTCACTATTCGGGTTCTGGGAATAGTGTTTACCTGTTGAGCCATTTTATCTCCTGATGTTTGTTTTGTTTTTTTTTTTTTTGCATCAAGGTCTACTTGGTTGCTAGCTCTCTCTGTAGCTTGATCCTCCTGTCTCAATGTCTAGAGTGCTGGAATCACAGGTATGTGCTACCATGGCCCGCATTGCTGTGAGTATTTCAGCAGTTTATGGATTGGTATGAGCAGATTTACTGGTGTTGGTGGATTTCCCCCAATAGTAAGTAAAGTAAGGAACTGTGATGATTCTTGTAATGCACAATTGTATAAATCCTAAGGTCTGTCATCTTCTAGAACTTGGAAGACAGCGGCAGGAGGATCAGGAGTTCTAGCCTGAGCTGTATAGTGAGAGGTCCTGTCATTAAGGAGAGAGAGGGAGGGAGGAGAAAGCAAGCATTAGGGGAATAGTTCAGCTGATAGTGTTTGCCTAACATGCACGAAGGCCTGGCGTCCATCCTCAGAACTACATACACCAAACATGATATTCCTGAAATGGCAGTATTTGGAAGGTGAAGGTCAGGGCTGCAGAGATAGCTCAGGTTTAAGAGCACTGGCTGCTTTTCCAGAGGCCCTGGGTTCAATTCCCAGCAACCACATGATTGTTCATAACCGTCTGTAACTCCAGTTCCAGGGATCAGATGCCCTCTTCTTGCCTCACAAGCATCAACTGTACATTTGGTACATAGATATACATGTAGGCAAAGTGCTTATACACATAAACTAAAGTACAAATAATACAATTTAAAACCATTAAATTGCTAGTTCAAGGTCTTCTTTAGCTAGATAGTTCTAGGCCCACCTAGAAATCAAAAATAAAAATGAAAAGAAAAGAAAGGAAGGAAGGAAGGAAGGAAGGAAGGAAGGAAGGAAGGAAGGAAGAGAGAAGAGGAAAAGAAGAAGAATGGAAAGAAAGGGGGAAAGATCTAACATAAATCATAGCGGTTGAGGTGTACTCTTCTCAGCATGCATTCTCTCAAAGGGCCTAGCACTTCCCCACTGACCTCTCAGCTGTTGTGATGTTTGATGGAGCATCAGTGTCCACAACTAGGCAGGCCTGGCCAATGCCCTGTGGGTGTTATCTCAGGTTCTCAGCCTTCCTCCTGGCTGTGTCTGAATTCAGTTGATACTTGCTTATCTGACCTACAGTGGCTCAGCTGTGGAGGCCTAGGAGGTCATGCTGGCTTTTTAGCTGAGCTCTTCAGGGCAAAGCTGAACTGTCAGCTGACTGTCTGGGTGCAAAAAGTCAGTTAATAATTTATATTCCATGTCTTTGGGTCTCTGGTTTTCACAGGCAGGGCTGGTTAGAGTTGACTTGGTGTCAGGCTGGCCCTATTAGTTGGGCCTACGAGTATTTGTAAGTTACTGTTTGTAAGAGCACTGTGGGCTCTGGATTTAACTCTTTGAGACAAGAGTCCTGGGTGTTGGACAAATTGACCAGTGATCTTTGGCTCTGGATTGATGTCTAAGGAGCCTTCTGGGATTTCTCAGAAGAGTCAGTCATGATGGCACAATCTATGATCTCAGCTACTTGAAGAAATGAGGCAGGAGAGTATTAAGTTCAAGGTCTGCCTAGGCTACAGAACAAGCTCCAGGCAAGGTGAGCCTGGGTAGCTTGGTGATACTCTGTCTAGAATTAAAACATTATGGGCCAGTGACATACTTCATAGAGTGCTTACCACCAACCTGATGACCTGAGTTTGCGCCCCTAAGACGCACTTGGTAGGAGAGAACTGTCTCTTGCCAGTTGTCCTCTGACCTCCACATGCACCCTGTGGCACATCCACTCTTTCCTCCATAAGTGAATGTAATGTAAAGTTAATTTAAAAAAATTAAAAATCAAAAAGGAATAGTTCTAAAGTGGGAAAAGCAAGGAGCTGGGAGTGAAGCTTAATGGTAGAGTGCTTGCCTGGTCAGGCTGGCCTCTCAGTTCATATCCTGCTACTAAAAAGGAAAAAACATTCTTACAGGAAACTTACATAGAGATTGGAAGGCTGGAATCCCCTTCTTGCTACTCTAGAGAAGAGGATGAGGTGCAGAGGGTTCCTTTTGCTGAGTGGATCCTGAGGCAGGGGCAGAGTTCCACCGAACTCACACAGAGCAGACTTTAGAATGGCTTCCTCACTATTTACTGTAGCCAGCCTCTCCTTGGGAACGGAGGACAGAGCAACTCGCCTTCTGGGGACACAAACATGTGTCATTTCCTTGATGAATTGAGGTCTCCTAGAGTGCACGGTCCAACAGAGGCTGTGAGTCACAAGGGGCCTGAGTGACTCACCATTCTGGTACAGTGCAAAACATTAGGTTTCTAGTTCTTTCTGTCTCTCTCCTCCTGCTCTGCCCTCTCGGTGTGTGTGTGTGTGTGTGTGTGTGTGTGTGTGTGTGTGTGTGTGTGTGTGTGTGTGTGTGAAGTTGAACCCAGGTTACTGCACTTACACTGCTGTTGTGTCTGTCCCAGGCCCTTACTGGATTCTAGGCAGGTACTCTACCTCTGAGTCATGCGCCCAGCCTCTCTAGATGCATTCTGCTTTGTTAAAGATGGCTTAATGTGTTTTTAGCTCAGTCTCAAGGATCTGGTCTTAGGTAGATTTTTGTTTTGTTTTGTTTTGTTTTTTGAGACAGTGATTCTCTGTAGCTTTGGAGTCTGTCCTGAAACTCACTCTGTAGACCAGGCTGGCCTCAAACTCACAGAAATCCACCTGCCTCTGCCTCCCAAGTGCTGGAATTAAAGGCATATGCCACCACCACTTGGCTTGGTTTTAGCTAGAACAGGATGGTTCTGGCTGTGGAAAAAAACTTTGGGAAGGCTCCAGCACACAGTAGGTGTGCAGTTACTTTCAGTTGCTGTTTCTGTGTGTGCAGATGTGACAAGAAGGCCGATTTGCAGGATTTGGAAGTGGAGGCATGCCTGGCTTTTCCTAGAAGACTGAGAGAAAATCCAGCTCAAGCCCTAGCTGTCCTCCAAGTCTGAGCTAATAAGTTGTGTATATCAGCTTGTAGAGTTCTCAAATCTACATTTTACAGATGCAAACAGAGATCCAAAGAGGCAAGACTTAGAGCCTGTATTAGTGTTAGTTTGGTTACACTGATAAAATACTGTGACAAAAGCAATTTAGGGGAGAAGACAGAATTTACTTTAGTTCACAGTTCCGGGTTCCAGGCCATCATTTCAGGGAAGTCATAACAGCAAGAGCTGGAGGGCATTCATCATGTCATGTTTGTAATCAGGAAAAGAGAGCAATGAATGCATGCAAGGTAGTGCCCAGCTTATTCTGTCCTTTCATTCAGGGTGGCTCTTCCCACTTCAACTAACCAATTAAGAAATATTTAGGGCTAGGCAGTGGTGGCACGCACCTTTAATCCCAGCACTCAGGAGTCAGAGGCAGATGAATCTGAGTTTGAGGCCAACCTGGTCTACACAGTGAAACCTTCTCTCAAAAACAAAACAAACAAAAACAAAGCAAAACAAAAATGAAGTTGTCAAGTGAAAACATAAAAACAAACCATTGATTAGGAAAAAAGGGGTCAGGGGTACCAGGTAGTGGTGGCAGCACAAGTCTTTAATCCTAGCACTTTGGAGGCAGAGGCAGGTGGATCTCTGTGAGTTCAAGGGCAACCTGGACTACAGATCTAGTTCCAGGACTGCCAAGGCTACACAGAGAAACCCTGTCTCAAAAAAAGAAACAAACGAAAGGAAGGGACAGAGGGAGGGAGGGAGGGAGGAAAGAAAGAAAGGAAGAAAGAGAAAGAAGAAAGAAAGAAAGAAAGAAAGAAAGAAAGAAAGAAAGAAAGAAAGGAAAATACCTAGGTAAGAGAGACTCCATTTGTTTCCACAGGTAAAAACACTTGCCACCAAGCCTGATGACCTGAGATCAACCCCCAGGACCCATATTGTGGAAGGAGAGAATGGACTTTTGCAAGTTGTCCTCTGACCTCCACATGCATGCTGTGGCATATACATGCTCACATACATAAACATACACAGAACAAACATAATTTAAAAAGAAGAAAATTCCTCAAAAGCACAACCACATCCCAACCTAGTCTAGACAGCTCCTCATGAGAGCCCCTTTCCAGGTGGTTCTTGATTGTGTCAGTTTGACAACTTAATTACCATCACAATCCCTATCAATATGGGATTCAAGAGCCAGGCGTGGTCTAAAATCTAGCATTCAGGAGGCTTAGATTTTAAGCCCCAGGCTAGGCTATAGAGTAACATCACTAGAGGGACTCAGGCTGGGAAGACCACGTTGTGGGTAAAGGCTAGCTGCACAAATGTGAGGACTTTAGTTTACATTCCTAGGACCAGTGTAAAGCCAGGAATCATAAGCCTTACATGTAATCCCAATCCTAGTACTGTGAAACAGGGAGGTAGGGACAGGAGAATCTCTGGAAGCTGGGGCTTCAGCTGACATAGTGTACACAGTAGAAAACAAGAGACTGTCAAACAAGGTGGAAGGCATGGGTGTTCCTGGCACACATTCACTTGCCCTCACATACAAACACTTGTAAGCACATGTACACACATGCATACACACCTCAAAAAAAAAAGGGGGGGTACCCAACTGTTTTTGTGACTCACATATTTTGTTATTGATCTCTCTGCTGGCCTCCCCTCAGGCTCCTGGAACCATGGGGGGCCTCAGGCCCTGAGGACAGGAGGCTCCCTGTGGCCATGACGACAGGTGACTGCTGCCACCTCCCTGGCTCCCTATGCGACTGCTCTGGCAGCCCTGCCTTCTCCAAGGTTGTGGAGGCCACAGGCCTTGGGCCACCCCAGTATGTGGCACAGGTGACCTCAAGGGATGGCCGGCTTCTCTCAACTGTCATCCGGGCTTTGGACACACCAAGGTGAGTAGTGACTGTTAGCATCCTGGCTTTTGGACATTTCTCTCTGGGTTGAGTGATTTCCTCTTAGTCTGAGATCAGAGGTTCAGTCACTGAGAGAAGCTAAGAGGTGAGTGTGCCAGAGAAAAGAAGCTAAATACTGAGGTTGGAGAGATGGCTCAGTGATTAAAGCTCTTGCTGCTCTTGCAGAGGACCAGAGTTCAGTTCCGAGCAATAGCAATGAACAGTTTACAGGTGTCTATAACTCCAGCTCCAGGGGATCCAACACCCTCTTCTGGCCTCCTTGGGAACTCCCTCCCCACAGAGACAAACAAATACTAAAAAAATATATTTTTAAAAGGGCCAAATAACTGGGTGTGGCAGAACATGTCTGTAAATGGGGCTAGGGAGATGGGCCAGTCAGTAAAGTGCTATGCAAGCTTGAAGACCCAAAATTCATTCCTGAATCTATGTAAAAGCATTTGGCACCGTAGCCTGTGTTGTAATCCCAGGCAAAGACTATCTGATCTTTAGAATGCTCTCAGCCAGCCCACCTTAACTGGTCAGTGCTAGGCCAACTAGATACCATTCTTTAAAAAACAAGGTGGACATCCCCTGAAGAACAGTACTTGATATTGACCTCTGGTCTTCATGCACACATACACACGTGCACACAGACAGGATCATATACCAGGCTTTTTTGGCCCACCAGCCCCTCCCAAATCATGACATGGAGACTTTTTATTAGTTATGAATTCTCGGCCTTGTCTTATGCTCTTATAACTTATCCTGTTTCTCTGAATCTCCATTGTACCTCAGGCTTTTTACCTTTCTTTCCTCAGTATGCCTTACTTTCCCTGCTTCTTGTCTCTGGCTGGCTGCCTGTTCTGGCCCCCCAGTGTGTCCCTCTCTTTTCCCCTTGTTCTTTCCTCCTCCTTTTCCCCTCCTTTGCCTAGATTTCTCCTCCTACTTACTCTTCTGCCCACCAGCCCTGCCTATCTCTCTCCTACTTAGCTATTGGCCATTTAGCTTTTTATTAGACCAATCGGGTGCCTTAGGCAGGCAAAGAGAAACAAATGCAGCACATCTGAACATAATTAAACAAATTCAGCAAACACAAACGTTAAACAAATGCAGTAAAACAAATGTAACAGCTTTACACAGTTAAAGTAATAACCCATAGCATAAACAAATGTAATACATCTTTACATAGTTAAATATTCTACAACAGGAACACACACACACATACACACATAAAACTTGAGTGTGGAGACACATTTATAATCCCAGAACTGGAGAGGCAGAGAGAAGTGGATCTCTGGGACTTGCTGGCCAGCTAGCCTAGTCAGTAAGAGACCTTGGCTCAAAAAACAAGATGGTGTCCAGTGATACAGCTCTGGGTAAAAGCCTGATGTGATCTACCTGAGTTAGATCCCTGGGAAGCTCATGATGAAAGGAGAGAATCAACTCCTGAAAGTTATCCTCAGACCTCCACATGTATGTCTGGCACATACACACTCATCTGTCAACTCACACACAAAAAATAAATGAATAAAATGTAATTTAAAAAACTAGGTAGACACCTCTGGACCAGTGGGAGACCCTGTCTAATAAACAAGGTGGATGGCTCCTGATGAGTGACACCTGGGGCTTACACAAGCACGTGCACACACATGCATGCTCACCAGCACCCATATGTACACCTTACACAAGCACACACCAAAGAACATGTTATAAATTCCAGTACTTGGATGATGAGGCAGGAGGATTAAAGTTCAAGGCAAGCCTAGGCTACAGAGGGTTTGAGACCATCCTAGTTTACATAGCAACATCCTTTTTTCAAAATTACTAATAAATGAACATATTGGGGTTGGGAATATGGCTCGGCGATAGAGTGCTTGCTTAGTGAGGGCAAAACCATGGGTTTTCTTTCAGTACTAAAATTCAGAGGACTATGGGAAGTCCAAAGACCAAGTGTTGAAAGTTGTTTCTTGAACTTTTCCTGGGGAGATATGAACAAATGCTTGCTTCCTCCCTCAATATCTCCAGAGACAGCACCAATGACAAACTGAAGTTTAGTTCCACCAAAATCTAGCTGTGGGGCCAATGAGTTTACTGGAATTACTTAGAGAACATGGGTGGGCGGTTACTTACAGAAGCATGGGTACCCCAGAATAGCTGTGTCACCAGAAAGTCACCCAGAATGGATGATGACTTCCCTACAGCACTATAAATAGAGTCCCCCTTCATGAACTCCCGTGTACTGTATAGTCTAGCACCTCTTAGACCACAAGATCATGTGTAACTTGGAAATAATGGAATGTAGTTAGCAGGGAGAGGTGCAGGCTGTGATGTCTGGGGCTTCAGGGGAGGGTCCAGTGACCCTCCTACCTCCTCTTTGAAGGAGGGAAGGCCAACAGTCAACAAGCTGGATCTTGAAGGTTATTTGTAAATAGTTCCAGCTACTCTGATGAAGATGCTGAAAGCTGTCATGCTGAGAGGCTAGGGCTCTACAGCAAGTGACCTTGTGCTTTGGAGTGAGGAGTGTGGAGAACAGGGCCAGAGCTGACACTCCTGTGGATACCTTTCTCTCCCTGAGGGACCTGCAATAAATTAGACTAGATCTCTAAAGTAGCAACACCTTTCTGGTCAGATTATTCTGAGAATATGCTGTTATGTTCCTCAGAATTTGGGTTTTGCTGCCCCTGTCCATAACGAAGGTATGTTCTAAGGAGCCCACTGTAACTGAAATGATCATCAGCTGAAAATGCTGGGCTGGCAAGATGGCTCAGTGTGTAAAAAACTGGCCACAGGTACCTGACAACCTGAGTTCAACCTTTGGGACACACATAAATGTGGGAAGAGAGAAGCAATCATAGCAAGTTGGGTGGGAGAGACAGGCGTATCCTGAGAGCTTGTTGGCTAGCCTGCTAGCTTAGATGAAAAGGCAGACTTTCAGTTCAGTGAGCAACTCCATAGAGGGAGATACCTGGCCTGCACATTCATGTGCACAGGCACATGCACGTGTAACTAATGTGTGACTCACACATACACATACAAACACAGACACACACACACACACACACACACACACACACACACACACACACACACACACACAGGTTAAAGCTCTTCTAGGCCTTCATTCCCTCCCTTCTCCCCCACTTCCCTTTTCTCCTTCCCTCTCCCTCCCTTTCCTTCCTTCCTTTTCTTTTTCTTTGTTTTTTGTTTTGTTTTGTTTTGGGTTTTTCTTTCTGAAGACAGGATGCCATATAACCCGTTCTGACCCTACACTTGTTTTGTAGCTTGGCTGGCCTTGAACTCCTGCTCTTCTTACCCCTGCCTTCTAGTACTGGAACCACAGATGTGTGCCACATTGCCCATCTTCCTTGGGCTTTTTAATATGTGTAAAGTGGAAGCAAGTGAGCACTTTCCTCTGAGGCTCATTGTGAAAATGAGATGAACGAAGCCCAGTATTGCACTTAGAATAGAGCCTATAGCCACAGCTCTGGAGCCAGACAGAACAGGGGGAGCCAAGGAACATCGGTTTGAGGTTGGCTTGTGCAGCACAGAGAACCCGAGTCCAGCCTGGGTTATGTAGTGAGTGCCAGTGAGATCCTGTTTCAGAAAGCCAAACAACTGCGCATAGTGGCACACATACTCTGGAGGCAGAGACAGACTGGTTTCTGTGAGTTCAAGGCTAGCTTGGTCTATGTAACAAGTACCAGGCAAGCCAGGGTTACATAGTGAGACTCTGCCCCTAAACAAATAAAAATAAATAAATATAAAAACAAAGTTAGGGATGGTGATACATGTCTGGCATCCCAGGACTGGAGGGGTAGACATGGGAGGACCAGGAATTCAAGGTTGCCCTCAGCTACGGTGGCAAGTTAGAGGCCAATATAGACTGCATGAGACCCTGTCTAAAAATAAACAAATAAAAAAACAGGCTGAAAAGTTGGGTGGATGGCATAAGTCTTTAATCCCAGCACTTGAGAGGCAGAGGCACGCAGATTTCTATGAGTTTGAGGCCAGCTTGTACTACATAATGTGTTCTAGGACAGTCAGGGCTACATAATATAACCATGGGTTTTTTTGTTGTTGTTGTTTTGTTTTGTTTTGTTTTGTTTTGTTTTTGTTTTTGAAGAAAGGATTTCTCTTTGTCGTTCTGGAAACCATGTTTTAAAATTGTTACGAGTTGGTTTCCCCCCCCTCCACTGGTCTGGTCCCACTCTTTGTTCCTCCCTGCCGGCCGCCTGGTTCCACCACTGCGCCAGCCCCAAATAATAATACACAGAGACTCTATATTTGATATAAGGTTGTTGGCCAGTTAATAGTTTCTTACCAGCTAGCTCTGTCTTAATGATTAACCCATTTCTACTATCCTAAGTATTTCCACGTGGCTCATCTTACCGGCCAGAGCGGCTGGCATTCTACCTCTCCTGTCTCTCCATGTTGACTCTTCCTTCCTACTTCCACTTTCCTCCTTGTCTCCTAGCCCCGCCTATCTTGCTTTCCTATTGGCCAACAGTGCTTTATTCATTAACCATATGTATGAGAAACATATTTATAGAATAACATCTTCCATCATAAAATAAATTAAAACAGGCTTGGGAATATGATTCAATGGGTAAAAGGTTTACTATGCCTGCATGAGGATTTGTGTTCAAATCCCCAGGATCCATATAGAAATCCAGGCATGATACTCAGGCCTACAAACCTTTACCCACTCCTGCAGAGAGGTAGAGGTGGAGACAGGTGAAGCCATGGAAGCCTGGAGCGAGCCTGGGACATATGACACATATGAACACTGACCCTGCCTCAGGCAAGGTAGGAGGTTGTCCTCTGACCTCCACCCATGTGTCATGACATATACACACACATACATACATTTATTCTATATACATATATATATATACACACATACATATCTGATAACATAAATTGAACAACAAAACAAAATGCCCCAGAAGTGACTCACATATGGGGAGTGCTCAGTAAACAATAGCTTATGCCCTCTCTGCCTTTGTCAGAATTGTTCCACAGCTTCCAGGGCTTCCCAGAAGAAACTGAGCTGATTTACCTCTTAAGAGTCTCACTGATTCCTTTCCCTGAGTTGGTTTCCAGAACAGGGAGTCCTTTCCTGTGACCTTTTATGATGTGTGTGTGTGTGTGTGTGTGTGTGTGTGTGTGTGTGTGTGTGTGTGAGAGAGAGAGAGAGAGAGAGAGAGAGAGAGAGAGAGAGAGAGAGAGAGAGAGAGAGTGCGCATGTGTGTGGGTACACACGTACAGTTGTGTATACATGTGTACTTGTGGAGATGAAAGGCTGACATCAGGTGTTATTCTTGTCTAACACACAGGCACCCATACACACAAGCATGCTGTTGAGGCAGGGCCTCTGACTTGAACCCAGAGCTTGATGACTGCTAGAGTAAATACCCAGCTTGTTCTGGGAACCCCATCCCATCTCCATCTTCACCATCTCCATCCACACCCGGCTTGGTATTTCTGTGGATGCTGAGGATCCAAACTCCAGTTCTTATGTCTGCATGACAAGCTCTTTACCCATTGAGTGTCTCTTTGAGTCTTGCCAGTGGCCCTTTGGTACTGCAAAAGAAAACAGCATCTTAGAGACTGGGCTGAAAGGAAAGATGTGAGCCCTCTCTTTTGGGGTCTGGGCTGTGTGGCATTTCTGTTGGTTTTCAGACAGGGTCTCGTGTAGCTCAGGCTAATTTCCAGCCTTGAACTACTGATCCTCCTGTATGTACCTCCAAAGTGCTAGGTTCACAGAGATGCATGTTTTATGCCATTGTGGTGGTGGAGGTAGAACCCAGGACTTCCTGACTACTAAACAAGCACTCTACCAACTGAGCTACAGCCGCAGTCCATTGTTGGGCTTCTTTCAGAATAGCCAGGCTTCTACCACACAACCAGAAAGCTGGAGAAAAGGGCTGTGTGTGTGTGTGTGTGTGTGTGCGCGCGCGCGGGCAGAAATGTTTAGTAAACAATGACTCATGTGGATATCCCATGAGTCCACTGAAGCCACACCTCCTTCCTTCTGGAACTGGCCCAGGAAGAACTCAACTTCCTCAGAGACTGGGCTGTGATTAGAGACTCCCCACAGCAGCTGTATGGATGGTTTCTATGCCTGTTCACCCATCCCACCCCTTGTCTTCCTCAGAAAGAAAAACCAATTGGTGATTTTTCTTATATGCACAGGTTTGTCAGACAGTGTGACCTTTAGATATAGTGCCAGGAATTTTGATGTCTTTTTAAAAAATCTTGTGTATATAGTGTGTATTAGCATATGTGTGTGTATAATCATATATGTGTTAATATATGTGTGTAATCATGTGTATGTGATATATGTTAATGTATGTGTCATGTATGTTACTATATATGTGTGTAATTATATTGTGATGTGTTAGTGTATGTGTGTGTAATTTTGTGTATGATGTGTATGTGATGTGTTAGTGTATGTGTGTGTAATTTTGTGTATGATGTGTATGTGATGTGTTAGTGTATGTGTGTGTGATTGTGTGATGTGTTTAATCGTGTGTGATTATGTTAGTGTATGTGTGTGTGATTGTGTGTGTGTGATATGTTAGTGTATGTGTGTTAGTGTATATGTGTGTGATGTGTATAGGTGTGTGTGTGATTATGTGTGTGATGTGTGTTAGTATGTGTGTGTGTGATTGTGTGACAAAAGCAACTTAAGAAAGGAAAGGTTTGTTTTGAGTCATAATTCCAAGCTACTCTCCATCATGGCTGGTAAGTCACAGCAGCACGGGCATCGGAGGTAGTTAGTCACATTGCACCCATAATGAGGAAGCCTAGGAATCAGAGAGATGAATTCTTGTGTTCAATTTGCTTTTTCCTTTAAAGAATTATTAGTGTGCATGTATGGGTGTGTGCACACCATTGTGTGCATCCCATGACATACGTATGGACATTAGAGGACAACCTACAGGAGTCAATTCTCTTCTTCCAGCATGTGAGTGCCAGGGATTGAGCACCTTTATCCACTGAGCCATCTGTGTCCTGCTTCCTCCTTTTTATTCAGTCCATGCTTCTGGTGGGTCTTCCCATTTCTGTTAACCTGATTTAGAAAATCTGTCACAGACATGCCCAGAGACTTGTCTCCAAGGTGATTATTGTATATCCTGTCAGGCTCACAGTATAAGCCATCAGAAGGGTCACCAAGAGTGGATAGTTAGTCATGGTAGCATTGCATCAAATGAAGAGAGCACTAGGCAGGCAGGTGGACAGGCTGTTCACTCTAGGCTAATAAGGGCCCACAATAGCTCTGGGGAGGGGACACATGGCCCTCCCAATGGGAGTCTGAAAAACTACCTAAGAAGAGGACATCTAGAGCTGGGTTCCTGAAAGGAGAGTGGGAGTTTACCAAACAGCAATCTGGGGTCAACAGAGAGCTTATAACCTAGCAAGTAGTGATGCCAATATAAGCAATATAAGCCTTACTGTCCATTATTCACAAGTCTTATCTATCTTTCCAGTGACTGTCCCTTTTGCCGAATCTGCCACGAGGGAGCAAATGGCGAGAACTTGCTGTCCCCATGTGGCTGCACTGGAACGCTGGGAGCAGTGCACAAGAGCTGCCTGGAGAAATGGCTGTCTTCCTCCAATACCAGCTACTGCGAGCTGTGCCACACTGAGTTTGCAGTTGAAAAGCGGCCCAGACCTCTCACAGAGGTATATTGCTGGCCTCGGGGGTGGTGGTGGTGCATGACACGAGGCATCCAGAAAGGAAGAAGGGCAGTTTGGGGACAGAGGTAGCAGCTGCTCAGGTTAGCTGGGGAAGCTGGTTACGTCCCTGCCAGTGCTGGAAGGGGTCTGCTGTTATGTGAGAACCTGACTGACCAGAGGCTTTAGGTCTCTCTCTCTCTGATTGTTGTTTTGCTTTGATTTTTAATCAGGGTCACAGGTGTCCTAAGCTGTCCTCGAAGTGGCTTTTAGCTGAAGACAACTTTCCAAGTCCTGGTCATGCAGCCTCTACTTCCCCAGAGCTGGGATTATAGGCAGTCAGTGTCACCTCCAGTTTATACAGTGCTAGCTAGCGGTGGAACCCGGGGTTGGGGTTTCATTCATGCTAGGCTAGCCTTCTAGTGACTGAGCCACAACCCCACCCCACCCCTTTATGTTACTTGAATTCGCTACTCTCTCCTCCTGTCTCTGTGTCCTGAGTTATTGGGATCATAAATATATACCATGCAGGGCTGCTTTTGTTTGAAATGGCTGTCATTTTAGCTCAGGGAGGCCTGGAACTCAGACAATCCTCCTGCTTCGATCTTTTGACTGCCAGTATAACAAGGTACAGACCCTAGGGCTACTGTTGTTAGTTCTTTTTTATTTTATTTTATTTTTAGTCAGTCTCATGAAGTCCAGGCTGGCCTACAGCTTGCTATATAACATTGACTGGCTTTAAACTGATCCTCAAGCTTCCACCTCCCATATCCTGGGATTAACAGTGTACCACCACACCCAGGTTTCTTATTTGTTTACTTTTATTTATTTATTTAAAACAAGGTTGTATTATGTAGCCCTGGATAGCCTTGAACTTGCTATGTAGATCAGGCTAGCCTTGAATTACCTGTTATCCTCTTGCTTCAGCCACCATTCAGTTATTGGGGGCAATTTTTGAGGCAGGGTCTGTCTTTCTAAGTAGCCCTAGAACTGACCTAGAACTCTCTGTGAAGACCAGGCTGATCTCATAGAGATCTGCCTTTCTTTGCTTCCCAAGGGCTGGAATTAAAGGTGTGCACCACCATAGCATGCTATTATTTTCTTCTTTTTTGGGGGTGGGGTTGAGACTGTGTATCTCTGGCTGTCCTGGAACTCACTGTGTAGAACAGGCTGGCCTCGAACTCACAGAGATCCACCTGCCTCTGCCTCCCCAGTACTGGAATTAAAGGCATGTGCTACCACTGCCCAGCTTATTTTCTTCTTAAAAAGTTTAAAATATATTTTATGTGTGTTAGTTTTTTGCCATGGTGTCAGGTCCCCTGGGAACGGGAGTTACAGACAGTTGTAAGCTGCCATGTGGATGCTGGGAATTGAACCGTGGTCCTCTGTAAGAGCAGTCAGTGTTCTTTACTGCTGAGCCAACTCTCCAGCCCCTTAAAAACATTTTAAAATTAATTACATGTGTAGGTCAGAGAACAACATGCACAAATTAGTTATCTCATTTCCCCATGTGGGATCTGGGATAAAATACAATTTGTCAGGCTTGGCAAGTACCTGGTGAGCCATCTCACCAGGTCTTTATCATCCGTCTGTCTATCATCCTCTGTCTATCATCCGTCTGTCTGTCTATCTATCTATCTATCTATCTATCTATCTATCTATCTATCTATCAATCATCCATCCATCCAGTCATCTAACCATCCATCTCATATCTACGTATTTTAGCCCCAGCTGACCCAAAGTTTAGAATCCTCCTGTCTCAGCCTCCTCTGGGTACTGGGTTACAGACATCTACCATGAAGCTCAGATCACTAAATATTTCTTTGAACACCTCTGGTGTGCCCAGTGTTTTGTCAGGTGCTGGACCTGCGCAGTCACCAAATCACAGTTGATAATGTCCATGTGATCTCCAAACAGGCCAGTTGGTAGGAACAGTTAAGAGGGTGTCTTAGTTTCCATCCTGTTTGCTGTGATAAAATACCCAGACAAAAACAAAGAAAGGCATTGTAATGACTCACAGTACCTGGTCACTCCATCACTGCAGTGAAGTCTAGTGGTAGGACTGTCTATATCTCAAACAAGATAGATGGTGACAAGATAGACGGTGGCAAACAAGCAACACCAATGCACATGGCTCTCCTTTCACTGTGCAGGCCATACTATGTGATGGTGCCACTGGAACTCACCTTAGTTAATGCAATTAAGAATATCCCTTGCGGGCATGTCCACAGGCCACCCTGACCTGGACAGTCCTTCCTTGAGACTCACATCCCGGGATTCCAGATTGTGTCAATTTGACCATTGATACTAAACATCACAAAGGGAAATGGTGAGGGAGTGGGGTATGTGCAGATCAACATTTGGGAGTCAAGAGCAGTCCTAGGAGCTGGGAGATAGCCCAGCGTTTCAGGTGCTTGCCATATAAGCACAAGGGCCCGGGTTCAAGTCTGAAGAACCCATATAAAGCCAGGTGTAGTAGCTCATTTCTGTAATTCCAGTGTTCCTAATGCAAGATGGGAGGTGGAGACAGAATCCCTGGGAACTCACTGGCTAGCCAGCCTGGTATATACAAGAGGAAAACATCAGGAAGAGCATATCTCAAACATGCATTCCTGTATTCATAAACCAACCCACAAATACACATGAAGATCCAGAGTGTGCTGGTGAAGGAGAGGCCTTGGCTGGACGTGAATCCCCAAGTTGAGACCTGAGGGATTAAAACAGGAATTGAGACGGCCCAGAGAGAAGCTAGTCCTGACAGAACACTGCAAGTACAAAGGCCTAAGGCCAGGAGGAGTAGGTCAAACTAAGAAAAGGGGTGGGGTTGTAGCTCAGAGTGGGATGTTCACTTAGCATACATGAGGCCCTGAGTTCAATCTGTAGAATCCAGTAAGAATTCTAGCACTTGAGAGATAGAGACAAGAGGATTGGAAGGGGAAGGTCATCCTTGATGACTACATAGGGGGTTCAAAGCCAACTTGGGCTACATGAGACCTCGTGTGTTACACTATTCTTGGGGATATGTGAACAAACAGATATCTGAGATGTTTTGTTTGAGAATTAAAAAAAAAAAAAAACAACAAGAAGGCTCAGTGGTTAAAGTGCTTGCCCTAGAAGCATGAGGATCAGGAGTTCAAACCTATATAAATGTCAGGTGGGTGCAGCAACTGCTTGGTAATTATAGCCTCAGGAGGCGGAGGAAGGGATCCATGAGCTCAGAGTTTGATTGAGAGAACCTGCCTCAGTGAATAAGGTGGAGGACAGATTGAGGATAATTCTTGACATCATCCTGCACATGCTGTGTGTGCCCACACACACATGCACACACAGATACATTGCATCCCAATATGTGTGCACACATGCACACACATGTACATACATACACAAAAGGAAAAATTAGGGAGGAGGAAAAGAGTGGCTTCAAGAGAGATGACAGTGGTGACACCTGCCCAGAGTAGATATCACTGGGCTGAAGTGTGAGAAGCAATGTCCAATTCTGACACCAGGAAGTACTGCCCAGATCAGTCAAGGCCACTGTAGGTCATTTGGGAGACCTAAGTAAAGCCTCCAGCCCATGTGGGAGCTGGGCTCAAAGGAGACAGTGAGAGACACCAATCTCTACATTCACCGTCTCCTACCCTTGACTCAGCTCAGCATGCCAGTTTAAAAGATTGTGCCATAGGGCCTTTGTGTCTGATGTTCCTGTAGTCTGCAGCGCTGTCTCCCTTCCCACCCCTTCTGTCTACTCTGCAAGGCCTTTAACTCCCTGGCCATCTTCCCCATTTGTAAAAATTACTGTACTCTGTGTGTGCATGTGTTGGGGGGGAGGGCATGCATACAGTACATACGTGGAGGATGACTTGCAGGGAGTTGGTTCTCTCCCACCTTTATGTGGGTTTTGGGAGCAGGTCATCAACCTTGTGTGGCCAGTGATTCACACTACCAAGCCATCTTACTTGCCCCCAACTTTCCCTATTTTAGATGTCCCTCCCTGCTTTCTATTATTTATTTATTTACTTACTTACTTACATATTTTTTATGAGCTATACTTGTTTCTTTTGGCTCACCATCTTTGGGAGGCTGTATGACATAATGACAAAGGGTGTTTGGGCCCCCCAAGTAGCACTATCTAGGTTCTAGTCCTTGCTGGCTTTGGGGGCTACAGGATGAATAATCCTTATTCAGAATTCTTGGGTTGGTTGTGGTAGTACACACAGGTAGATAGGGCAAAGAGTCAGAGACAGAGAGATCAGAGTCAGTCCAGCCTGGATAACACCAAGGCCTAGGGTTAGTGGTTCATCTGGCGGGTGACCTAACACACATGAAACCCTGGACCTGATCCCCAGCCCTTCACAAAACCCACTGAGGAGGTGGTGGCATAGGGATCAGAAATTCACGACCAGCCTTGTCTACATATTGTTGAGACCATGTCTTGAAAAAAAAAAGCTTGGGGCTGGAAAGATGGCTCAGAGGTTAAGGATGTTAAGAGCCCTGGCTGCTCTTCCAGAGGTCCTGAGTTCAATTGCCAGCAACCACATGGTGGCTCACAACCATCTGTAATGAGATTTGGTGTCCTCTTCTAGCCTGCAAGCAGACATGCAGACAGGACAGTGTATACATAATAAATACATCTTTAAAAGAAAAAAGCTTGGGACTAGAGTGGTTTTAGTTTTGAGAGTTGGGAATTTTGGAGTGTTTTCATGAATAGTAAGAGGTATTTGGGATCCAAATTGAAAACCCACTCATATTTCTCATATATATATGAGACAAGTAGGAGACAGAGTAGAACTAACTGGAAATAACGTGGGCTGTTTTGTTTTGCTTTGTTTTGTTTGTTTTTAGAGACAAGATCCCTCTGTGTAACAGTCCTGGCTGTCCTGGAACTCACAGAGATCTGCCTGCCTCTGCCTTCTGAGTTCTGGGATTAAAGGTGTGCACCACCACCGCCCAGCTTAAGGTGGCTTTTTGAAAGTCTGTCCCCAGTGACACATCTCCTCCAACTAGGCCAGACCTCCAAATTCCTTAAGAGTTCTACCAACTGGGAACCAAGTATTCAAATATATGAGCATACACGAGCCGTTCTCATTCAAACCACCACTCCATATGTCTGTCTGTCTGTCTGTCTGTTGAGGAAGAGTCTCATGTAATCTAGGAGAACCTCAGGTTTGCAGAGGCTGACCTTGAACTCATGATTCTTCTCCCTACATCACTCAAGTGTTGGGATTACAGGTGTGTGCCACCACACATCCACCCCCTTTGCTTCTTTCTTTCTTTCTCTCTCTCTCTCTTTCTTTCTTTCTTTCTTTCTTTCTTTCTTTCTTTCTTTCTTTCTTTCTTTCTTCCTTCCTTCCTTCCTTCCTTCCTTCCTTCCTTTCTTCCCTTTCCTTTCCTTTCCTTTCTTTTCCTTTCCTTTCCTTTCCTACCGTGGTATTAGTAATTGAACCTAAGACCTCACTCATCCCCAGATACAACATTTTAAATAATTTTAAGCTAGACATTGTAGCACATTCTCAACACTTGGGAGCAGAAAGGTCAAAGTTCAAGGCCCATGGGGGTCTCAGAAAACAAACAACCCATCATCACAGTGGTGGCAGCGATGGGGGTGCTGGTAGTACTGGTGGTGGTGATGGTGACCATGGTGATGATGTATATATAACACAAGTTTCATGGTGTAGAAATTTCTACCTGCAATGCCACGATGGCATTTTAAAGATTTGTTTTTAAGCTGGGCATAGTGATTTGCACACCTTTAATCCCAACACTGAGAAGGCAGAGGCAAGAGGACTTGTGTGAGTTTGAGGCCAGCCTGGTCTACATTTTGAGTTCCAGGACAGCCAGGACTATAGAGAGAGACCGTGGCTCAAAAAACAAACAAACAAAAAAAAAGGATTTCTTTTTTTTATTTAGATATATGCGTGTGTCTGTATGTGTGTTTCCTTGTGTGCAGGTGTCCACAGAGGCCAGTAAAGGGCATAGGATCCCCTGGAGTTGGAGTTATACATGGTTGATTATAAGCCTTTGACATTGATGATGGGACCAGAACTCTAGTCCTTTGGAAGAGTAGCAAGTGCTCTTAACTTCTGTCCCAGCTCTTTAGTTGCCCTCCCCACCCACTCATCATGCTGTTTTAGAAGCTTAAGATTTTAGAACATATGGATTGTAGATTTTCAGAATAGGATAGTCAGTCTGCTCTAGCTGTGTGAGTTTGCATGAATGCATTAACTCCTCTGTTGCCTCCATTTGCCCGTCAGTAAAATGGGGCAAGCACTCACCAGACTCAGTGTTATTTTTTTTTTTTAAATGGATGGCGATCCAGGCCTACAGCCTGTGCAGCACCTCTCCACATACCCCTCTCCCTCATCTTCTCCCTTGCAGTGGCTGAAGGACCCAGGACCTCGCACTGAGAAACGGACGCTGTGTTGTGACATGGTGTGCTTTGTGTTCATCACACCGCTGGCCGCCATCTCAGGCTGGCTATGCCTGCGAGGAGCCCAGGACCACCTCCGTCTGCACAGCCGGCTGGAGGCTGTGGGTCTCATTGCCCTCACCATCGCCCTCTTTACCATCTATGTGCTCTGGACACTGGTGAGTGGGTGGGATCAGCTGGGGTCCCCAGGCAGTGTGTGAGTGTTGCCTCTGCTGGAACAGGTGTCCCCTCAGCTCACCCTTGCTATTGCTCCAGGTTGGCAGTGTAACACAGGTCCAGGGACACCTTCAGCCAACAGTGAGCCTTTTGCTCCAAGGGTACAAGGGCATCTAATCAGGATGGGTCAGGTGAGAAGAAGGGGGACAGAGTAGCAAAAAGCTGAGGCAAGGAGGAGACTGGAAGAGAATGAGGTGGAGCAGATACAAATTATGGAACTGAGGGCAAGCGAGATATCTCAGCAGTACAGGAGCCAGTCCCAAGTTTGAGTCCCTGGACCTGTGTGGTAGAAGGTGAGGGCTGACTCCCTTATTCCTAACATAGGGTGCTGTGGCATATGCTGGCCCAGAAATAAGTATAGACGTATCAAAATTATAGATTAAAAACCTTCCAAAAAACATGACCCCCTCCCCTTAATAAATTGTTGGTTACTGATAGATTGAAGAAGGGGGAGACGTTGTCTTCTGTCATGTGCCCTCGGCTGAGCCCACGAGGCTCTGAGGTATACCAGAACCCTTGGCCACACAGATTGGCCCTGCTTTAATTCAGTGTGTCACAGAGCAAAACAAAAAGGCATGAATGTGGGGTTTGATGGAGTTGGAGGGCGATCAGAGAGTGTAGGGTGAGAGTCATCAGAATGCATTATAGACAAATATGAAAATGTGAAAGAAGTTTAGTTAATAAACAAGTTAAGAAGCAAAGAGAGGGCAAGTGGGAGAGGAAATCTGGCTAGGGTGTAGCTCAGTCAGGGGAGTGCTTACTCAGTGTTGAATCCCAGTGCCATTCTGTCTGGCTTCCAGTTTTGGGAAGGTCAAGTCAGGAGAATTAGATGCTCAAGGTTATCCTTTGCTATATAGTGAGATCATGGCTAGCCTGGGCTACATGTGACTGTGTCAAAAAGAAAGGGAGGAGAGGAGGGAAAGAAGAAGGGAAGGGGGAAGGAGGAAGGAAGGAAGGAGTGAGGAAGAAAGAAGGAACAGAGAAAGGGAGGGAAGAAAAGAAAGTTGAGGGTACAAGAGATGGCTTAGCAGATAAAGACACTTGCTGCCAAACCTGATGACTTGGTATAATCCCTGGAACCCACACTGGGGGAGAGAACAGACTTCTACAAGTGTCCTCTGACTCCCACATGTGCACCCCACTCCACCCCATACAGTAAATAATGAAAAATACCAAAGAAATTAAACCAGGGCTATAGAGACTCCTCAGTGGTACATGTGAAAGGCCCTAGGTTAAATCCTAACACCACAAACAAACAAATAAGACAAAAGCCAGCTGTGGTGATTCCCGCTGCTTGTAACCTCAGTACTCAGGAGTCTGAGGCAAGAGGATGGCTAATAAATTTAAGGCCATTTGGGCTATACAGTGACACTCTGTCTATAGATAGATAGATAGATAGGTAGATAGATAGGTAGGTAGGTAGGTAGGTAGGTAGATAGATAGATAGATAGATAGATGGATAGATAGATAGATAATGACAGGTGTGGTGGGGCATACCTTTAATCCCAGCATTGAGGATGCAGAGGCTGGTGGATCTCTGTGAGTTCGATTGGTCTACATAAAGAGTTCCAGAACAGCCAGGGTCACATAGAGAGATTCTGCCTTAAAAAGAAAAAGAAAATGAAGGTAGACATACTAAGAAATTACCTGGGAGTTGACAGTGACAGAGCATGAGTCTTCCAGGAGCTCAGGGTCAATCTGGGCAACATGGGACAATCCCACCTAAAAAAGCTGAGTAGAGAATGAGGGACTGGGGTGTACTCAGTTGGTACAGTGCTTGCATAGCGTGCTAGAAGCTGTGGGTTCTAGTTCCCAGCACAAACACCTGAGGTGGAGGCAGGAGAATCAGAGTTGGAGGCCAACCTGACTACATGACACCCTGTCTCAAAACTCAAAACAAGGTTGGCAAGATGGCTCAGTGGATAAACATGTTTGCTGGACAAGCCTGGCAGCCTAAGTGCAGCCCCTGCAACCCACATGGGTGGAAGGAGGAAACTGATTCCACAAAGTTGTCCCCTAGCTTTCGAATGAGGCCCCCTAAAAAGAATAATAGTTTTTTTTTTTTTTTTTAAGTTTTAAGACAAAGTAAGCCAGGAAAGATTATATGAGATATATTGATTGAAAAATTGAGGGGTTGGGGTATAGCCCCATGGTAAGGAACCTTCCTGGCATGTATCAGGCCCGAGGTTCCATCCCTAGCACAGGAAAATGAATGTGGAAAGGGGTACCCTATGAAGTGATCTTGTTTCTAAGTGTCAGTGAAAAAAAAAATTAAGCTAAAAAATAGTTGTGAGCTAATGGCTTGGTGGATGAAGACAATTGCCTTCCAGGCTGACAAGCTGAGTTCAGTTCCCAGGACTCACGTGGTAGAGAGGGAGAGCTGGTTCCTGCAAGATGCCCTCTGATATCCATACTTCTCGTCTTCCCAATTCTCTCACCTTCCGAGTACATGGGTGACAAGTGCATACTATCACACACTCAGACAAATGCTGTCACGACTGAGCCTCATCCCCATCCCTGATATGCTCTTTTATAAGACAGGATCTCAGCCTGGGCTGGTCTTGAACGCTGTAGAAGTCCTGTTCAGCCTCCCAAGTGCTGGGATTAGAGGCACAAGCTACCATGTTCACATTGTTTAGTGGTGTGAAAGGCATCTTAAACACTGCCAGTATTTGCACAGTGAGGGTGTGATGCACTTCTCAGGATGCATTCCTGTCATAAGGGACACATTTTAAAATATATAAATAGCATAAAAACAGCTTGTTTTTATCCTTTGGTAGTATCTTTTAAAAAGAAAAGGGGGCAGCTACCCAGAACACCCTTCCATTGTGTTGTTGTACCATATTTATTTAATCAATCCCTTTGACTCACTCTGGAACTTTGGCAATGTGAGGGATTTTTCTTTCCCCCTCACATTTGTTGGTAGTACTTAGAGCCACTACCAACAAAGTTCTTTCTCCCTTCCTTCTTCCCTCTTTCCCTCCCTTTCTTGTTTCTCTTTTCTTCCTGTGGTTCTGGGGATGGAACCAGAGGCTTGAATATTCTAAGCAAGTCCTTTACCATGGAGTTAGTCCCTATCACATAGAGAGTATCCTATGTATTCATAAGTACATGGGTGCAGAAGTGCACATTTGCACATGGCTGTGAGGCCAGAGGCCAGAGGCCAGTATTGTATTTCTCCATCACCATCCATCTTATTTTTAAAGCTTTTTATTGCATTCATTTATTTTGTTTGTGTGTGTGTGTGAGAGAGAGAGAACACATGTGCTATGACATGTGTGTGGAGGTTATAGAAGGAGTCTGTTCTTTCCTTCTACCATAAGAGCTCTGGGGATTGAACTTGAGTCATTAAGTGGGATCAAGAACCCTTATCCTCTGAACCATCTCTTCAGCTCATCCACTTTTTTTTTTTTTTTTTTTGAGATGTGGCCCTTGAAAGCCTGGAACATGCTGGGATTAAAGGTGTGCACCACCACCACCACCTGGCTTGATGCCTGTGTTTTAAAAATAATTTTAAAATTACATTTATTTGGGTGTGTGCCTGTGTGCATGTGTGCGTGTGTGCGCGCATGCGTGTTAGATGACAGCATGGCATGGCAGTGGTGGTCTCCCTTTCCACACTATATATATAGGTCCTGATTGTCAAACTCAGGTTGTCAGGCTTTATGGCTTGTTTTAGTTAGGGTTTCTATTGCTGTGAAGAGACACCATGACCACAGCAACTCTTACAAAAGAAAACATTTAATTGGGTGGTTCACATTTTCAGAGACTTAGTCCATTATCATGGTGGCAAGCAAAGAAGCATTCAGGCAGACATGGTGCTGGAGAAGGAGCTGAGAGTGCTTACATCTCAACTCATAGGCAACAGGAAGTGGTCTGACACTGGGCAGTATCTTGAGCATATATGAGACCTCAAAGCCAACCTCTTCAGTGACACACTTCCTCCAACAAAACCACACCGACTCCAACAAGGCCACACCTCCTAATAGTGCCACTCCCTTTGGGGGTCATTTTCTGTCAAACCATCACAGTGGCTTTTACCCACTGAGCCATCTTGCCAGTCTCTCACAATAACTGGGCTCATTGGTTTGGCTAGACTGGCTGGCCAGAGACCTCTAGAAATGTGCCTATCTCTGATCCCCAGCACTGGTGTTACACATACATCCCAGGATACCCAGTTTTTATACAGTCATTGGGGGTTTGAACTCAGATCCTCACACTTGCTCGGAAGATCTTTTACCAACTGAGCCATTTCCCCAGTCAGAGTCTCACATGGCCAGGATGACTTGAGCTCCTGTTCCTACCATCTCTACTTAAACTAGTGGGATGTCACACATGTACCACCACATCTGCTTTATGTGGTTCTGGGGTGGAACCCAGGACTTCGTGGGTGCTAGGCAAACACTTCCCCAACTATACCACATCCCCAAACACTAGTGTACATCTTTTAATTGCTCCTCTGTTCTCCACCTGTTTTATTCCTCCCTGCTCCAACACCCCTGGTAACCACCCATCTTTTTAATGTCTTCATAGGTTTTCCTCTTCTGGAATGCCATGTACTTGGAGTCATCATATAGCCCCTTTAATTGGCCTCTTTCAGCTGGTTGTTTGGATTTGTTTTCTCCATGCCACATCATGGCTTGATGGCTTACTTTTGTTGATGCTCCACATTGAGTATCGAACCCAGAGCTCTCACATACTAAGCAAGCATGCCTCTACTGAGCTACATCCCCAGCTGCATTTTATGTTGTTATTTTGAGACAGTGTCTATCTAAGTTGCCCAGAAAGGCCTTGAACTCACTCTGTAGTTTGGACAGACCTCAGATTTGTGGTTGTCCTGTTTTAGTCTTCTGAGAAACTGGGGTCACATTTCTGAATTGTCAGTTGGAGTCTTTCTTAAATGATACTCAAATTGGAATCTCACATGCTTGACAAGCACTTTACCACTGAGCTGTAGCTCCAGCTCTCATTTCTTTGTGTGTGTGTGTCTGAGTGTATACCTTTATGCTTGAGTATGTATCTGTATGTGTGTGCATGTATGAGTGTTTGTAAGCATGTGTAGTGTTTGTAAGCATGTGTGTGTGTCTGTATTTATGAGTGTGTATGTGTGGGTATATGTGTGTGTACACATGTGACTGCTACCAGCCACTGAGTCCTAGTGATTCTCTTGTCTCTACCTCCCTCCCCTCCCCAGGTTTTGGGTGACAGGTAGGACACAGGATCATGCTCAGCTTTTTACATGGATGCTGGGATTTGAACTCATGTCCTCAAGCTTGCACAGCAAGTACTCTTACCCACTGAGTCATCTTCCCAGTCCCTTAAACATACTATCACTTTTATCCTCTTACCTATGAAGGGACAGATTGCTTCTAGGTTGAGCAGTTGTGTGATTGCTTGGGGTTAAATAATCCCAAGAGACTGGTAAGACTCCATTCTCATCAGCCATAGAAGGGAAGAGTCTCCTCCCTGCTGGGTCAAGGTGGTGGATCCCTCACTTTTACAGGACTCAAGGCTTATCAGAGTATCCTCTGAGGACCAAATGGGTGAGTATATGCAGTCTACAGGAA
This sequence comes from Cricetiscus sungorus, assembly GCA_030556225.1. Classification (NCBI taxonomy): domain Eukaryota; kingdom Metazoa; phylum Chordata; class Mammalia; order Rodentia; family Cricetidae; genus Cricetiscus; species Cricetiscus sungorus. Next base: position 41,142,967 of record JANBXA010000600.1, read on the forward strand.
ATGCCCAGATGTGGTGCTGCTTCTAGGTTTGGCCTATGGCAAATGCCAGGGCCCCTTGTCCTCCCCCAGGGTGGAGGCCTGTCTCTACCTTCCCACCCACTGCAGGACTGCCCCCACAGGTCTCTTTCCGATACCATTGCCAGCTGTACTCAGAATGGAGGAAGACCAATCAGAAAGTCCGCCTGAAGATTCGGGAAGCAGATGGCTCCGAGGACCCCCACCACTCCTTGCTGGCTGCTGGACTCTTAAAAAAGGTGGCAGAGGAGACCCCTGTGTGAAGACCTGCCTAGCAGGGCCTTAAGGTAGTGGAAGGCCAGAGGTAGATGTCAATGCTCTGGTGTTTGGAAGGATGGAAGCTGCCTGACCTTTCATGCACAGCCACGACGCTTCTCAGGCCAAGAACCACAGCAAGCAGAGTCTGCTGTGTGCTCCTGTGTGAACATATTTTCAAGGGTTTTGTTTTGCACATTGTTATACACGACAAGGACACATGGACAGACCCTAGCTTTGGATGGAGCAGACACCCTTATCTTATTCTGAGATCTGTTTGATACTTCCTTGGCCAGCAACTTTGGCTGCTTGTGTCAAGGGTGTTCATTGGCTAGAAGGTTCCAGCAAGCTTCTTGCTCTACTTTGTGCCTGGCCGGCTTGCTTTATTGGCACTCTTGACTTTATAAAGTTGCACTGCATTTCAAAAACCCACCCTTGAATGAATAAAAGGAGCCCTTGCTGGTTAACATGGACTTGTCAGTTACATTTCTAAGCTGTTCCAAGTGAGTGATTCTATGGGGGCAAAAGGTATAAAATGCTTGGCTTGTTTTGAGGGAATCTGTTATGAAGCTGTCTTAGTTTCTTTTATTTCTATGATAAACTACTCAGATAAAAGCAACTTAAGTGGAGGTGCAGAGGTGGCTCAATGGTTAAGAACACTGCCACTCTTGAAAAGGACTGTGTCCAAGTCCCAGCACTTACATGGTAGCTTGAAATTGTCCCTAATGCCATTTTCAGGGGATCCAGTGCCCTCTTTTGTCTCCCACTGACACTGTTCATATATGGTGCACATACATACATGCAGGCAAAATACCCATGCACATGAAATAAATTTTAAAGAAAGGCAACTTAAGGGAGAAAGCATTTATTTTAGCTCACTGCTCCAGGTACAGTCCCTCATGGTGGGGAAATCAAGGCACAGATAAGGTGGGTCTTTCCACATCAATCAGTACAATCAAGATGATTCCTCACAGTCATGCCTAAAGGTTCATTTCACCAGGGACTCTTGATTCTGTCAAATTGACAATTAACACTAACCATAACAGAAGCCTAAGGAAGAAGTAAAGGCAGAGTTTTAAATGAAGAACAGATTGCAGGGCCTGGGGAGATGACTTACTACACAAGCATGAAGACCAGACCTCCCATCTCTATGACTTAGTAGATGTGGAGTGTGTATGTGTGTCCTGGTGATGCTCACCTAGCACTCAGGAGATGCCAGAGCAAAGCTGGCTAGCCATATGGGCAAACTCTGAGTTCAGCTGAGAGACTTTGCCTCAGTAGATAGGGTGGAGATGATAGTGGAGTGTGCACTCAGGATGAAAAAACAACAGGAGAGGGGATCATTGCTGTCTGGGGGCCAGCCTCCAAAGGATTATAGGGCTGCAACGGAATCCACTGGTTGGCACTCACTAGACTTCTCTTTCTAAGTGGGTTAGGGAAAAAGGCACTCATACTCTCTCTTGATGGTTTCCTTCTTTAGTCTCTATTCTTCTGTATTCTTCCCATGTTCTTTCATTGTCGGTTGAAGAACAAAGGCACCCCAAGGTGAAATGTTAAGGCCCATGTGATAGCAGGAAGGTCCAGCCTCTTCTGATAGACTGAACTGGATCTCAAACAGCCAAACAAAGGCATATTTATTGTTACACAAAGTATTTCCTCATACCAAGGACCCTAAACTTAATTTTATGTCTTACTTGCGGAGAGGACCATATGCCTCCATGACTCTAGTCCTTTATTATGCATTGTGTGCAATACACAGTAATACAAGCTCCTCAGGTGTACCTGAGGCATCTTGTGACCAAAGTCATGGGATGGCTGCAAAGCCCCCTCAACAAAACAATCATTGTTTTCCACAGGAATTCTTCAAGGTCAAGGTATTTAAAAACAAAACAAAACAACAACAACAACAACAAAAAACAGCTGCTCATTCTAATATCTACCCCATACAGTGGTTCTGCTATATTCCTACAGAGTACAGGTTAAAACATGCTTTTGTTTGTTTGTTTGTTTTTTATCTCCCTTACATGATCAAAAAGAAATTCACCCCAATAACCCATAGTCATTCACATTTAAGTAACTTGTTACAGATTAACAACATGAGCAAGCAGAAAGTATTTTTTCACAGACAACTCTTTTGTTGTCAGGCTGCTTATTTCGTTTACAAAGAAAGAATCAATTTACTACTTATCTTGAAAGTTAATCTTATAAGAAATCACAATCCTAAACTTTTTATATATTAAAAAAAATCAGTCAGCTGTACTCTAGATATTTAGGGTGTATACCCATTCATCAGTATTTTTTTTTTTTTTTAAATCAGAGATTGTGGGCAGGAATGAGTACAAGGAATTAATCATCACCTTTGATCATCAACCAACCCTAGCAAGAAGATATATCAGCTAGGAACAGTTAGACTGCTTTGTATTTTTTACCTCAGCTATGTGTCCTTGTGAACTTTAGATTGTTTTCCATCTTAAGGCTAATCAAAACAACTGCTCTAACCTGAAGTTATTTTAAAGCTTTGTTTCAGCTAATGATGCACATCGAAACCTGTGACTTCGTCTTTCATCATTAAGATTAAAGGTATTTGAGCTAGCCTGGTTCCCGGGACTCAGTTGTTTCTCTAAATCATAAACTTGAGCTATGATCTATGCAGTTCCTTATGAAATACATAGGCCCTAGCTGTGTAACATTCCTTGTATTTATTTTTATTCATCAAAATTGTATAAGTTAACATTATTATTATCAATTAAACCTAACTATTTAGGGAGGAGTCATCTTCATAATAATCCACAAGGAAAATTGCCCCATAGAACAGATATTTCCATGAAATGAACACATTACATTACAAGCAGGGGGATCTCCTCTCCCCAGGCCCATGCACACCATGCCAGATACCAGAGAAATGTAGTAGCAGCAAACTTGTGAAGGCACTGCAGAAGCAAAAGACATCCTGGGGTCTGTGGTCTTGGACCTTCCTTAACTGAGGCGGACCAATTAGAGTCTCCTCCTGATGGGCTGATGTCTTGAATTTCAATTGCCACCTGCTGCTCCTCTGACATGGCCACCATGAGGGGATAGTTTATTTCCTTTCTAAATTATTATTGTTGTTGCTGGGGAAGGTCAGAAGAAACCTTGTTAGGAGAGCAGGATCTCCACCTTTATGTGGCTCCAGGGAGCAAACAGCATTTCACGTTTGCATAAGTGATCTTACTCATTGAGCCACCATACTGGCCAGGGCAGGATTTATGATGAATAAATTTTTTATTATTGATTTATTTTTGTTTGTTTTGAGACAGGGTTTCTCTGTGGCTTTGGAGACTGTCCTGGAACTAGCTCTTGTAGACCAGGCTGGCCTCAAACTCACAGAGATCCACCTACCACGGCACCCCCACCCCCGGAGTGCTGGGATTAAAGGTATGCGCCACCAACGCCCTGCAAATGATTTTTTAAAAGATTTTATTTTATGGTATGACTGTCTTGTTCCCCCCACATGTGCATGCAGTGTTCAAGGAAGCCAGAAGAGGGAGAGAGATTCCCAGGAACTGGATGGAGTTACTGATGGCTGTGAGCTGACATGTGGGTGCTAGAAACAAAACCGCTGTCTTCTGGAAGAGTGGCCAGTGCCCTTAAGTACTAAGCCATCTCTCTGGCCCCAATAAATGATTTTTTTTTAAGTGGTTTTTTTTTTTTTTGTATTTTTAATGACTTTTTCAAAAACTTACTTTATCTGGTGATGTAGTTCAGTGATTGAGTACTTGAATAACAAAGACAAAGCTCTGGGTTTGATTCATGCGATCATTAAATAAATATATTTTTAGTAACACACACACACACACAACACACCTTTGAGACAGAGTCTCTAGGTAGCTCTGACTAGTCTGGAACTCAGAGATCCTCTTACCTCTGTCTTCTGAGTGTGGCATTACTAAAGACATGAACCACCATGCCTAGCAATATATATATATATATATATATGTGTGTGTGTGTGTGTGTGTGTGTGTGTGTGTGTGTGTAAAATTTTATTTTCTTGAGACATAGTCTCATGCAGTGAGACCTCACTGGCAATATATATATGTGTGTGTGTGTGTAATGCATATTTTATTTATATATGTGTGTGTGCATGTGTATATATATATATATATATTTATATATTATTTTTTTAATGGTAGTGAGGATTGAATTCAGAGCTTCACATATTCTAGGCAAATGATCTACCATGGAGTGATATCCTCAGCAACAAATGCCTTTAATTCCAGCACTTGGGAGGCAGACCCAGGTGGATCTCAGTGAGTTCAAGGCCAGCCTGGTCTACAAAGTGAGTTCTAGAACAACCAGGACTCTTAAACAGAGAAACCCTGTCTCAATAAAATGAGAGACAGAGAGAAAAAAGTGGGGGGAGTGTTGCTACAGAAATGGCTCAGTGGTTAAGAGCACTGGCTGTTCTTCTATTGAAGATAACCTGGGTTTGATTCTTAGTACTCATGTGGTTCACAACCATGTGTGACTCCAATTTTGGGGGATTCAAGAACCTCTTCTGGCTTCCACTGACACCAAGCATACACATGATTCACAGATACAAAGGTAGGCAAAACATCCACACACATAAAATGAAATAAATCACAAAGGGCCTTTCTTGGTGGTGTACATCTTTAATTCTAGCACACAGAGGCAGAGGTAGGCAGATCTCTGTGAATTTGAGGGCAGTCTGAAATATAGGCTGGCCAGGGCTGCATAGTGAGACCATGTCTCAAGCAAACAAAAGCCATACATGGTGGCATATTCCTTTAGTCCCAGCACTCAGGAGACAGAGGCAGTAGTATCTCTTTGAATTCAAGGCTAGGCTGGTCTACATAAGAGTTCCAGAACAGCCTAAAGAGATCATATTTCAATAAAAACAAAACAAATGAAAACCTCAAAACACCACACTCTCAAAACAACCACCACAACAAAACCAACTTGAGAATATGCAAAGGCTGTGAATGTAACTAAATGGCACAAAACATGATTAGCAAGTGGGAGGTCCTAGTTCCAGTCCAAAAGGGAAAATATAAGGACAGTTTTCACTTACTTCCTATTTCCAATGAGCCAGATCTCTTTACATTCACTAGTAACTAACAGTAATACTGTCCACACTTACCTGGGATTGCCACGGATGAGACTCAAATTCTGAGCCTGTTTCACATCTCTTCGCTAGGGAAGGAACAGTTACTACTTCCACTTTAAAGGCAGTGAGACCCAGGCCCAGTGTGTGAAAACCTTTATCTGAAGTTCTACAGCTTTAGGAGCTGGGGATCCCAGATGCCCCAATATTAAGCTTTGTGCCCCACCCCTCAAGCGTACTCTAGAAAGATGTAGAATGTGACGGTGGTAGTAACAGCTTTTGTTGCTCCTTGTCCTCTTTTCTTTGTTTAGTTAGCCTCAGTGTGTAGCCCCTGTTGGCCCTGGAATTGTGTGAATAGGCTGGCCTCAAATTTGTGCTCATCCTCTTGTCTCTGCCTCTGGAGTACTGAGATTACAGGTATGTGCCACCACGCCTGGCCAGCTCACCTTTGAGTTCTTGTTGCATGCTGAGTTACTTAACAGTTAAGGGTGCTTGGCATTTTCCTGCATTTAATGCTCAGGGCTGCTGTGAAAGGTGGTTTATGGAGAGTCTTTTAGATGACCAAATGGAGCCTCAGAACTGTAGGCATATCATCATTGCCAATGAGTCCAATACAGTATGGTCTTTCCTATATTTCTGCACTCATTCCTTGCCTAATAAGTTCATCCATAGTGTGGGGGTGGGGGTACCACAGCACATAATAACACAATAACAATATCTTGCTGCTCTGACTAGAAAGGCAAGAGGAAGCCAGTTTTGCAGAAGGCTAAAACTCAGAGGCCTGAGTATAAGCAGGCTGGGAGATCTTATGGCTGGAACAGTAGGACTGAGGAATAAAGCTGAGATGACCACGAAATAAGTGACAGACAGGTGAACTGATACCTATAAAAACTTACATAGAGCCAGGCATTGGTGATGCACAGTGTTAATCACAGCTGTGATTGGGAGGTAGAGGCAGATGGATCTCTGTGAGTTCAAGGCCAGCCTGGTCAACAAGAGCTAGTTCCAGGGCAGCCTCCAAAGCCACAGAGAAACCCTTCCTCAAAAAACAAAACAAAACAAAAACTTACATAATCACACACAGACACATTTGCTATCCTGGACTACTTAACTTAGCACCTACTTCTCCTTATCCTAATTTTAGAATATAGGGTCTTTGGAAATGGTGTAAGGATACCTCAGGTGGTGCCATCAAGGAGAGAGAGAGAAGGAAGGAGGGAGAAACAGAGAGGGAGGGTAGGAAGAGGGAAAGGGGAAGCAGGGAAAAGGGTGGGAGGGAGATTTCTATTGTACATCTCTTCTAACACTTTGAATTACGTGGAAAGTTTTAGTTTGATGTTAGCCTGTCAAGAATTCTGCATACAGGACTGGCTCTGGGGCTCAGTGGGTAAAGATAACCCTGATAACTTGCATTTGATTCTCAGAACCCACCTTGTGGAAAGAGAAAATCACTCCCACTTGCAAGCCGTGTCATGCTCAAAGCCTGTATTCAGACACACACACACTAATAATAAAAAGTTCCAGCCAACAGAACTTTCATTTTCTTTCCGTCCTATCTCTCCAATTAAAGAAAGCTGGTGTCTCCTTGACATGACATGGCTGTTGCCACCCATGAAATTATAGCTGGGGTGATTGCTTGCATAAGATAGGACCCTTTAGCATTTCATCACATTTGGGGGAGAGGCTTGGGAGGCATCACCCCTCCCTGAGGATCTGTTGGCAGTCGTTGCTGGAGAAACGAGGTGTCATTTTCTTGTACGGTGTGGCCACTGTTCAGTTGTCCATGCTCAGGTAAATAAACCCCATTCCTTTGCACATGTAAGCCATCCTAACTCAGTAAGTTACAAAACAATGACGTGGGAACTTGTTGGAAAGAAGGTTCAGTGGGAATGGGAGGGCCCTAAGATGGTAACTGAAGGTGAATATGATAAAAAATACAGTATAAGGTCAGGGATTGAAGCTGCTATAGTTCCTGCCTAGCATGTTCAGGTTCCTGGGTTCCATCCCTAACACTGAACAAACTGAGCAGTTTCTCTAGTTTATCATTCCAGCCCTCAGGATGTGGATGTGGATGTGGGCAGTTCAGCAGACATTCAAGGCCAGACTCTGCTACACACAGTTCAATGCCAGCATTGGCTGGAAACCCTGTCTCCAAAAAACAACAACAACAACAACAACAACAATAACAACAACAACAACAAATGTGTTGGTGGCACAAGCCTTTAATTCTAGCACTTGGGAGGCCAGGTTAGTCTACAGAGTGAGTTCCAGGATAGCCAGGACTACACACGGAAACCCTGTCTCAAAAAGCAGCCCCCCTCAGACACAAGCAAACTCAAAATACATGATATACATATATGCAGTTGTTGAAAAAATAAATAGCCAAAGGTGGTGGTGCATACCTTAATTCCTACATTTAGTAGGTAGGAGCTGGAGGATCTTTCAGCCAGCCGGGGCTACATAGTGACACTCTGTCCCAAAATAGAAAGAAGAAAAATTAATGAAACAGAGGGGGGAAAAAAGAAAGTAAGCTGGAGTGACTAGGTCAGTATCTGAGCTCTCATCAGCAGTGTGAAAGGGAGATACTTCCCGGTCCACACACTCAGAATCAGAGCCCGCTGGCTCTGGGAGGCGTGGCCTGATGGCTAGGGGGCGTGCCTTCATAGCCGGGGGGCGTGACCCGAGGCGAGCAGGAAGCGGGAGCCGGTCGCAGCACACGCAGGCGTTACTGGTCGCGCAGGGTCACGTGAGTGCGCAGGCGCAGCTCGGCGCAGTTCGCTCCCTCACACAAAGCCCAGACGCGGAGAAAATGGCGGCAGGGGTCGAAGCGGCGGCCGAAGTGGCAGCGACAGAGCCCAAAATGGAGGAAGAGAGCGGCGCGCCCTGCGTGCCGAGCGGCAACGGAGCCCCAGGCCCGAAGGGGTGAGTATTCTAACGTCAGTTCGTCCTCTAACTCCGGCCGGGCTACTTCGCAGCTCCGTTAGGCGTGTTGGCTGCTCTCTCTGCGCCCCATGGCGGCGCGGCGTGTGCGCAGGCCTTTCCCTGCCGAGAGTCGGGGGCGGCGAGGCAGGGACGGTGACGAAGCCGGGACAGCCTCACGGGTCGCCCCCTGCCGACGGCGCTGGCCTCCGCTGCCTCAGTCTCCCGGCGGGCCGGGCGCGTCGTCGAGGCCTTAGGCCTGTGGCCTGCTCTTCACTCCGGGAGCCGCGATGGCGCGCAGGCTTGCGGGAGCCCGAGTCTCGCTGCACCTCTCACTGGGGTCTCGAGGGTTGAGCCACGAAGGCTGTGTGGCTTCAACCCCTCAACATGACAACCCGTGGTGGTGGGGGGTGTTCTTGTCTCGGTTCCTCAGACACGCGGAGTTAGGGGTGGGAGGCGTACGCGCGTGGGTTATCTCGTGTACGGTCGGCAAACGGCGGCGGGACCAGGAAGGTGTCGCCACGGGCCTCGTTGCAGGGTTCCGAGACCCCCGGCGTTCAGCTCTCCTGCAGGAAGTGCTTCTTCCATCAGAATGGCCCGGGACCCGGCTCCTGGTGGGCTGGAGTCCTTCCGCCCCTCTGTATCCCTTCTTCCTCAAGTGCGCAGTTGGTAACAGTGAGGAGAAAGGTTCCTTGCTTGCTCACTGTTCATCCTTAGCGTCAGATAGGAAATATGAGGGTGAAGGCATTTATCTCTTCGGAGTTTCAGGGTTTCGGAAATTACGATAACTAGACTTCATCATCCCCTTTTCGGAATCCTGTTTGGGGTCTGCCCAGAGACCTTGGCTTGCTTTTGTAAGTTTCCTAGCTCGATCTGGTGAGTCCTAGCTTTATGGGGAGGAGGTTGAAGCCAAAAGGCTTCAAAGTTGCCGAGTTGTGAACAGGCCATATAGAGTTTGTTTTAATCAAGATTGCCATTGACTCAAGGGGAAATTGGGGAAACCGTTTCTCAGCTTAAAAAGAGGGCGAGGAACGTAGTAAAATGATAGAGCGGCGACCTGACACTCCAAAGTAACTAGATTGGATCTCTAGTAACACGTCACGTGGCAGACCTTCCCGAGTCAAAGAAAAAGTTTTCTTCAGGGAGGAAAACGTCCCTGTAGAACTCTGCTCATATTAATTTATCATTACTTGAGAAATGTGTGGGGAAACATTTTGGTTCTAAGACCAGCATTTTATATCTCTGAATTTTCATCTGCAGTTAGATTTGTAAGACTGGAAACTTTAGGAGGGAATCCTAAAGCTGACAAAACATTTGCTAAGTATTGGCTACTTTGTTACTGGAGGAAATTCCAGATCTTTTATCTTAGGGAGAAGTAAAACATCGTTAGTTAACTGGTTGGTGTCTGTGATTTCAGCATTTGGGAGGTTGAGTTCTCCAGTTTTGGCTACATAACAAGTTCAAGGTTTGCCCAGGCTACATGAGTGCCTGTCTGAAAACAAACAGAACAAAAATGTGTGAACGTGTGATATTATAACCCATTAGGAATATTTTCCCAGAATGTGCAAGGCCCTGGGTATACCCCCTTTGAGTGTGCTCATTTTTACTTCCTGTCCACCCCCCCTTGGAACCCTGGACCTTTTTTCCTTTTCCTTTTTCTTTTTTGGTTTTTGAGGTAGGGTTTCTCTGTATTGCTTTGGAGCCTATCCTGGAACTCCCTCTGTAGACTAGGCTGGCCTTGAACTCATAGAGATCTGCCTACCTCTGCTTCCCCAATGCTGGGATTAAAGGGAGCATCACCAACACGGGACAGAACCCTGGATCTTGAAGGTGCTAGATGAAGACTCTGAGCTACACCTCCAGTCAGTCTCACGTTCACTTTTTTAGCTATGTTTTAGAAATGCGTTGTATCGTCCTATTCTTTCTCTTCCTCCAATCTTTGCCATTCCCCCAGTTGAGATAGATGATACCTGGCTAGCCTGTATCGTCTACAGTATAGACTTTGGTGGCCTTAAATTTGGAATGAGCTGCCCCTCCTTCTGCCACCCTGTTTCTTTAAGTGTTATGTGTATGCATGTAGGTAAGTACCAGTACTTGGATGGAGGAAGATCACCTGGAGCTAGAATTCAAGGAAATTGGGAGCTATGGGTTCTCTTAACCACTGAACCATTGTTTGGCTCCTTTGAGACAGCTTTTCACCCTGTAGGTCAGGCTGGCCTTGAATCCTGCTGCTTCTGTTTCCTGAGTGCTGTGATTATAGATGTGTACCATCATGCTCTGCTCTGTTTGCTGTACTTTAAAAGGTGATTGTTATACTTGGTGAAAAGGATTTTTAGGCACATGAGATTGTTAGCTCAGGATTAGAATAGGAGGCTCTCTATTATTTGAGTGTGTGTTGTCAGAGCTTTGCTGTTACCTTGCCCTTTGTTTTTTTTTTTTTTTTTTTTTTTTTTGCCAACCCCCCCCCCCCCCAGTGATTAGGGAAACAAATGCCAGCCTGCAAAGATAAACTTGCTTTTACCTCCCCACCCTCCTCCTTTCAGGTTTTCCAAATGGGCTCTCATATTACTCTGTTTTGCAGTATTAGAGTTAAAGCTGAATTGTCCCTTTGGTGGTTTATAGTTGGGTCAGTGCTTTTCTTTCTGTGATGGACTCTGGTTGGAATGTTCTAAGACCTCCTAAGTGGGTGCAATGCTAAAAGACTAGGAGCAAATAGTTCTCCCTCTCAAAATTATTATTGATGTGCTGTGTGCTAACTCTTTTAAATACTTGTAACTTGGTAGTAGCCTCCACTTATAAAGAATATTATTCAGAGTTTGATGTATGACCCTAGTAGCTCTTGGTTACCTGTAGTACTTGTCTTTACATATTTTGTACTTAACATATACCAACTTGTTTTGATCTTAGTCTGTCTCTCTCTCTCTCTCTCTCTCTCTCTCTCTCTCTCTCTCTCTCTCTCTCTTTAATAGAAACAGTTTACGTATTTATTTTTGGTGTTGAGACAGGTTTTCATTGTATGTCATGTTGGCTTCAAACTTAAAGGTCCACCTTCACCTGCTTCCCCAGTGCTGGGCAGAGACTTGTTTATTAGCAAAGAGAAACATTGCTGAGAATAGAAGTGGACTGGTGAGCTGGGAAAAAAGCATATTCTCAAAAGCTCCAAACTGCTTTTTGTTGTACTGTCTTTGTTTTGTTTGGTTGGGTTTTGGAGACAGGATTTCTTTTGTAGCCTTGACTATCCAGGAACTCGATTTGTATACCAGGCTGGCTTTGAACTCATAAAGATCCACCTGCCTCTGTTTCCCAAGTGTCAGATTAAAGGTATGGGCTTTTGTTTGTTTGTTTGTTTATTAAAAGGCAAGATCTTATGTATCTCTGGTTGGCCTCTTAACTTACCATACTCTTCTGCTCCTGTTTCCTGGGTGCTGAGCATACAGGTGCATACTACCACACACATCCTTCTTGTTGATCCTCACAGGAAGCCTATGTGCTACTGTGGATACAGGCTATGTTGGTTTGCTAGTAAAGAGCCACACTGGAAATGGGCTGAGTTGTGTTATTCATTAAGTGGAGAATGTGTAGCTAGAATGTTCCATTAAGAGCTCAGAATTTAAAAGATATCTGTGAAGATTGATTTATGTAAGACAGTGTTTTATTTTGAGGCAGGGTTTCTCTGTATAACCCTGGCTACCCTGGTTTTTTTTCTGTAGTTCAGTTTAGCCTCTGAGAGGTCTACCAGCTTCTGCTGGGGTTAAAGGTGTGTACTAATTACCATAGCACTGCTGAATTTTAAGGTTCTTGAATACTGTTTATATTTTCCATAAAAACAGTCAACAGAGGTTATGCAATAGATACAGATAGTCTTCACTTGTCATTTTAAAATTGAAAATTCTTTTTGCTGCAGGTAGTTTATCAATCTCATTTTCAGTATCTTTTGGATTTGGAGCATTTATGATAAAGATGCCTATAAAGGGCCAGCAAGATGGCTCAGACATTTAAAGGTGCGGGACAAACATGGTGAAAGTAGAAAACCAGTTCCCAGTAGTTACTCCTGACCACCACATGCATTTCATTTGGCATGTACACTCAACACACACACACACACACACACACACAAATTAATAAAAATAAAAAATCCTGTCTATAACTCAGCACTCAGGAGACAGAGTTCAAGTCCAGTGTGGTGTACATAGTCAGTTCCTGGCCACACAAGGCTACATAGTGAGACCTTGTCACAAAAAACTATAAATACATTCATATTATTTGCTTGGGTGCAGGGGTGTTTCAGTATTAAATGTTATGGGTCTGGAGAGATAATGACTCAGTGGTTAAGAGGACCTGAGTTTAATTCCCAGCATCCACTTGGCAGCTCATACTGCTAGTAATTTCAGTTCCCAGGGTATTTGACACCTTCTCCTGACCTCCTTGGACATGGCACAAATTTACAATTCAGGCAAAACATTCAATATACATAGAATAAAATAAATTCTTTTTAAAAGACAAAGCATGTGGGAAGAAAATTTCATTAGTCTTATGGCAAATGAGAAAAATAGCATTGGGATATGTTAAAATGAACTTTGTGGTATACTATCTGTTACATAATCTGCATTTGTGTATGTCTGAGTAAGATTTCTGACTCTACAAAGAATACATTTGGTAATACGTATATATTCAGAAAGGCCAGTATTTTGAAAAGCTGAAAACAGGAGATAGTTCAAACTTCACTTGCTTATGAGGAAACGTCCTACCAAGAGATTGGCTAGGACAGGATTGGTTTGCAGTTGTGCTGCCCTTTGAGTAGTAAAATTCAGTGAGCTACTTTTCAGTGGTGAGCCATGTGATGTGGATTACCCTCAAACCAAACACCAGCTTCTGTAGTGGATCAGGAGAATATGGGCTAGATACTTGACTACCTGCTGTGCTCTACTTACTATGTTGTTATAATTAATTAACATGTGAGCTGAGCAGTCTATGAAAATAGACCGAAAGTATTACTATGTTACTGATTTTTTTTTTAAATGTTGTTTTGAGACAGGGTTTTTCTGTGTAGCCCTGGTTGTCTTGTGTCTTGGAATTCACTCCATAGGCTAGACTGGCATTGAACTCAAAGATAGATTGCCTCTGCCTCCTGGGTTCTGAGATTAAAGGTGTGTGACACCACCGAGCATTTACCCATGTTTTTAAATGTAAAACTTTATAAATATTTGGGATTTAAAAGAAAGTTATATTTAAATCCATTTTTTTTTTCCATAGATCCTCTGGTGGATGGTGGCAAGTGAATTGATGTATAATTGAAGAACTGTGGTTTTGTTTTGCCAAGAAACATGTTGAGATGCATTGGCAGATAGTATTGTATTTCGCAAACTTAGATGATAGATGATGTGTGTGTGTGTATGTATGTATGTATGTATGTACGTACGTATATCTGTGTTATACAGTGTAAGGAACCATGCTTAAGCCTAGGGTAGCACACTTCTCTTGTGCATGGATTGTTTTGTTGATAGGCAGGTGGGTTTGTTCTCATGTAACTGAGGCTGACCCTGACTTATTCTTCTAGGTGTTGGAGTTACAAACATGTGCCACTATGCCCCGTGGGGTGGGGTAGGGGGCTAGGTTATAAGGGATGCATAATTGCAAATATCTGCTCTGTGAAGACCTTCATTTGGAATGTTACAAAGAAGAGCCAGCACTGGTCTTGTGTCATACTTAACTGTGTGTGATTATAAACCTGGTACCACAGATAGTGGCTTTTCCTTTTACTAACATAGAAACTTTTTCTCTTGAATATAGTGAAGGAGAACGACCTACTCAGAATGAGAAGAGGAAGGAGAAAAACATAAAAAGAGGAGGCAATCGCTTTGAGCCATATACCAATCCAACTAAAAGATACAGAGCCTTCATTACCAACATACCTTTTGATGTGAAATGGCAGTCACTTAAAGACCTGGTTAAAGAAAAAGGTAATGGTACTGGTGGTGGAGTAGGGTAAGAAGGTTGGTGTGTCATCTTCTCTGTGACTTAATTTCTTTTTTTGTCAGTGGAAGCTGCTCTAGGAAGAGCATGTGTTCTGTTCAGGTTTAGAGCTACCCCTAGATCCCCCCACCCTTTTTTTGTATTCATGCCCTTGTGTAAATACGTGATTTATATGGTCCCTTGACCTACAAATGTTTTTTACTGGCTTAATATGATTATTGGGACTTCAGTTAGGTTTGAGGGGAGTGTTTTTACGTTAAGGAAATTTACCAAATTCGTCACATTATTTTGTTTGTTTTGTGTGTGTGTGTGTGTGTGTGTGTGTGTCGTCTGTGTTTTAATTTACTTCTGTCTTTTAAGTTTTTTAAGACTCTGGCTAAGAGATAGTTTTAAATTTTGTGGGTGTCCTGGAATCAAAATTTGGTGCCTGGAATGTTTGTTGCTCAGATTCTAAATGCTACAACGGGATCTTCTCTTTAAACTGTGAGCTCTCCTCTGAAGTCAGAGACGGGGCAATGGGAGAGATCAAGTCATCTGTGCATGTGGTGCCATAAGGGTGTATAGTGTCCCAGCCCAGGCATCCAAATCCTGGCCTAAGACAGGTCAGGCGACTAAGGGCCTCTGCCACCTGGAGGTCCAAGGGCACCACCTTGCCTGTGCACATGGGCTCATCGCCCTCTCCTGCACTCTCTTTGCTCTTGTCCTCCTTTCCTTCCTGATTCTTAGCCCTGATGGTGGCTCTCGGGACTGAAGAGATTGCTGGGTCCTGGTTTAGATAAGGTAGGGTGCCATGAGCTCCTCTTTTCCCCCCAAGGGAACCTAGGATCAAATCACCCTTAATGGAGTCTCTTTGAAGGACTGAAAGGTATTGGTTTTCTGGAGCATTCATAATGAAGAGAGTTTTGAGTTTGATTTGTCGAATGATTAATCCTAGTGACAAAGATGCCACTTGGATGGCCCTTTTGGTGTGTGTACTGGTATCCCAGTATTGAGTTTTGAAACTGAGTGGCCATTGCCATCATTATCCCATTACTTACTTGACCATGACATGCATGAAGCACTAGGCACTGTGAACCTTCACAGTCACATGTGCTGCTCTCATGTGGTATTTCTCAGAAAAACAGATGAAAAAATGTTTTGGTGTGAGATTTGTTTCCTGCCTTGATCAGCCAAATCATTCCTGCCAATCCTCCTAGAGCAAGAGTGAAGCTTCTTTTGTCTGACGGGAGTGTCATGTGGCATCCCAGATACAGTGTTCTTGGTTCTTTGGGACTGCTGTTTTAATACAAGCTTAGAATTTCTGTATAGTACAGTTGGATCTCATTCGAAATAGTTTTTGGAATAAACCCCAAATTTGTGTTCTTGTGATTTGGTTGAACCACTGAATTGTTACCTCTATTGATAATAAGGTATAGTAGTTCCAAGAACCAGGAATGTGGCTTTGAAAATGCAATTGTTAGAGTTTGTAAGAGATTGCAGGCCAAACTACTTTTTCATTTTTAGGAGTGTGTGAACCAGTTTTGGGACATGATGGATAAAGTAGGTGACATTTTTACTGCTTTATCATTCAGTAATTCAGTTTTGGAAGCCATGAAGCTGGTAGCAGCAGCAGGCATGACGTTTCTGGATGTAGAAGCAGTTCACCTCAATTTACTATTTTGTCCTGTATTAAGTGTGGAGCCAGCCTGGTGGTTTATTTGGATCCTTCCAAACTGGTTCTCATATTCCCCTGGCGTACTGCCACGGATGTGGGTGTCCTCCCTCTCAGTGTACTTTTGGTGGTGTAACTCAGAATTACAGGTGTGCAGTAAATCTTGTTTTTATTGAATGTTAAAATGTTCTTGTTTAGCACTCCCCAGTACAGGTTAAACTAATTACTCTGCTGTCTACATAATTAGCAGTATTGGATTGGGGATTAAGTGATTCATATGAGAAAGGTTAATTTTTTTTCTGTAGTAATATTTAGATCCAGTGTGTGGTTTAAAGCTATTTGCTGTATTTACATACGTATGGCTTCTTAAATGTTTTTTTTTTCATTATGAGATTTAAAATTTTTTATTTTTGTTTAATTTTTTAAAATATATTGCTAGTTCACCTGTCCCTCCCCTTCCCTTCCTGTTCCCTTCCTTTTCCTTTCTTCCTTCTGTCCCATCTGTCTTATCTTTCTGAAACGGTCTCACTATGTAATTGGATGTCCTGAAACTCACTGTGTGGACCAGAATAACTTCATTGGAGTCCATAGAGATCCAACTGCCTCTGCCTCCAGAGTTCTGGGATTAAAGGCATTAATTTAATGTGTTGTCATAAAATCCTAAGTTTTGGGGAAGTTTAAGTGGCAGATAGAGGTTCTTAAACCCTAAAAGGATTGGTTTCATAGTAACCATAGCTAAACAGATCACAGAGATTGGGCTGGTATAATCAAAGCAGGTTTTTCAATCTGCAGTTTACCTTTAGAAAGCTTTGTCCCCCTGAAATAAGAGGTATAATTAGTTTTCTTTACCATCAGTCTCTGCCATTGCAAGTGTCTTTAGTTGCAGTCTCAGAACAAGACAGGAGCTTAAAAAGTCAGTGCTGGTGATCGCATCTCATGTGCCATTTCCTGACCTCTGATCTTCCCCTTCTTCGATATCAAATGTATATTTTGTTTAATTTTACCCGTTAGCAGCATTTTAGAATATTATATTAATCTGGTAAAAACCTGGTCACTTGCACTTTCCCCTTGGAAAATGACACAAAGCTTGTCTGGTGGTGCTGTGGTGAAATCCAGTTTTCCCAGTTTTTAAGACAAGATGCCTGGAGAGTGGTGTTTTGGTTTTTTTCCCTCTTCCTCTGACCCATGTTGCTGTTTTGCCCAACTCCTGTCAGTGGAGGTACTGGGTTAAGATGCTGTTTTTGGACCTTGCTCTTTGCTTGATTGAATACCTGCCCACTGCTCCAAGGTATCAAGGTATCCCAGAGGAACAAAGTGAAGGCTTATTTTATTTGACTTTTTTTTGAGACAGGGTTTCTTGTATATCCCAGGCTGCTTAAGACAATTGCTGGGGTGACAGGTGACTTCCATAATTGGAGCAGCTTTCTTTTTAATGGAGGAAATGGTTGTGACACCAGAGAGTTCCTGGATTGAAAAAAAACAATTGGGAACAATTTTTAAATGAATTTAAATTAGGTTGCAGAACTATGTTTGAAAATAATTTTCATTGTATCTACTCAGAAAATGGGATACTGTCGTAAAAGTGTTTCACTTCACTGTAAGGATTGGGTTCCAGAATGGAGATTTCTCTTAAATAGAGATTTTTTTTCTTCTATCTTAAAATGATATTGTTTGCCAGGCATTGGTGGCTTCTACCTTTAATCCCAGCACTTTGGAAGCAGAGGCAGGTGGATCTCTTGAGTTTGAGGCCAACCTGGTGTAAAAGGTTGCAGGACAGCCAGGGTTACTCGTAGAAACCCTGTCTCAAAAAGCCTAATAATTGGGCTTCTTGTTTCCTGGTCTGCCTAGGGAGCTAGCTAGCTATGTGGAGGTGGGGCAGCTGCCACCCAGGCAGGACTAAGTTGTACCCGTGAATAAACACTGCTTAGTTTGAAGAAGAAAAACCAGTGATATAGTTTACTCTCAAATCCTAGTTTAGCAGCAGTCATTTTAATTTGTATAAGCAAAGATTTCTTTAAGCCTTTAATCCATCTGTTATTATTTAATGATCATCACTTTGAGTAAATTTCAGATTCCTGCTGACAGAAAACTGAGGCCCAGAGGCAAGTGTAGTCCAATAGAAAGCCTTTCCTGGTTCTCTGCAATAATTTGCATTGTGGGTTGGTGAGGCAAAGCTGCTTTCAATTTTAGTAAAGGTCCTGCCCAGCACTCTTCATAGTTTCCTGTTGGAAATTGAGCTGTTATTTTACAAAGCCTTCTATGCAGAAACACTCATGTTTAAGAACTGCTGTTGAGCCCCAGCAGTACAGCCTGTAAGGATTTTCTGTGGTTGTTTCTGAAGAAGTAGAAAGTTCATGCTTATCACCATGTATTTGTCTCAGCCAGCTCATTGTGTAGAATAGTTTACTGTATTTGAAGTTGTCTCTTTCTTTCTTTTTGAGACAAGGCTTTGAAATCCACCTCTCTTCAAGAGCTAAAGGCATGCTCCAAGCCTTATGAAATGTGCCTTTAATCTGCAGTTTTCCTGTAGATTGACTGAATGTTGACCATTATGATGCAAAGAAAGCCTGCTGAACAATATGTCCTGCTTTCTTTCATATACATGTCCCTTTAAAAAAAATTGAGTCAAGTATTATGACACTCCTATAATCCCAACACTTTAGAGGTGAAGGTAGAAGGGTAGAGAATTTAGAGGCAAGTCTGGGCCACATGAGACCCTGTCTCAACAAAACAAAATAAGGACTGGCTCTGTAGATACATGCACTTGTTTTATAAGCATATAGACCTTAGCTCGAATCTCCACAACTAAATTACAGTAATCTCACTGGTCCTACAAGAAGATGGCAGAATTCTTAGAAAGTCACAAGCCAGCTACACTGGTGCATGCAGAGGCATAGTCAAGGTGAGAAGCAAGAACCAACATATCTAAGGTTTTCTAACCTTTACAAAGGTGTCCCAACTCACACTAGTGTGTGCATGTGTCCACAAACACATTAAAAAAAAAAAAAAAAAAAAAAAGAATCCAAGAAAGAAAAGGTGAAAGGTCCTAGGTCAGTTCCTAGCACTAGACAAGTGTATTTTCTTCAATAAAGCTTTGGCTTCTATATGTTCGTTTCCTTTTAAGTCTTTTTTTATTTAGATAGTTGGCACTTAAAGCTACAGTAGATTTGTCCTAGCAGTCTGCTCTTGGGGTTCTGTGGGTTCTGTCCCAGTTGGGACCAAGGAACTCTAACATTATTTAGTAATTGAGAGTTTTCACTTGTGAGATTGCTGCCTTCCTCTAACTTACACCTCCTGACTAGTTGATCAATTCTGTGCTAAAATCTTGTGGATAAGTTGTCCTGACTACACAAAACAAATCATTGACATAGGAAAACAAAAAGGCTGTTGCCTTTTTAAAGCTTTCATGATTACCTTCCTCCAGAAAAGTGAGAATTACAAACAGGAGTCTCATGGTATCAAGATTGGAATATTACAACCTTGTGAGAAGCATAGTTATTGCTGAGTGTGTCCCAGTTTAGAAATACTTGTTTCTGACCCACAGAAATTTCTAAAAGGGAGACCATTTATAATCAAATAGTGCACAGTATTGAAGCTGGGTGTGTGTCATCACTAGAATGTCAAGTGGAAAAAGCTATAATTTTCTTAACTTGGTATTTTGTTAAAATGGTTATTTATGACTGTGGAAAAAGTTTGTTTTGGACTTCGTTGTTTTCTAGGTTGTAGTAACATCATTTTGATTAAAGTGTCATTTGGACACAAGCTAGAAATTTCAAATGCAACAGTCTTTGGATTCTGACAAACTTAAGTTGTCTTGAGGTTGATATTGTGATTCTTTTATTTAAGGTTATTGGGCAGTAGTCACAGCTGGTAGGTGATAAACTTGGGGTTTCTTCACTGGTGTGACACTAGGCATTTTCATCAGTGGAGATAAGAGCTGTTGGTCCTTGAATGGCTGCTGCTTTTGAAATAAGTGGCTTTTTAAACATGGCTCAGAAGTGGTCATGGAGTTTTGGAACTACTTTAACTTTTATAAGGGTAAAATAAAGCCAACCTGATAATTTGTCCCTTGGCTGTGATCAATTTTTGTTGTCTTTGTTATTGTTATTTGCCTGTACAAAATATGTACTCAAAGTCATCTATAATAGTCCCTTCCATTTCCTTTTTCTTTGCACTAATTGTTTTTTTTTGTGCAAAGTACAGTTTGGTAACATTTCAGGAAATGGCAAAGAGGGTGAGGCTATAAAATAAACTTTGAACATTTGGCCTTCAGCCACTGTGCAACTCCATTAATAAATTCATTGTATTTGTGAAATAATTTTGTTTTCCATTTGAATATTTCTGTATTGATTCAGAAAATCCAAATTCTAAATCCTTTAAACAAAGGAGTTGTAAGTATGGAGGACCTGTCAAGGCTATTACTGGGTTATTTTTACCCTTACACTGCTAAACCTGAATGAGTTGAAGACTTTAATATAACCATCCTTCTAAAGAAAGGGTGATTGATTCCTAAGAAATCATCCCCATCTCCCTTTTTAAACTTTGTAAATGGGATTTAGAGGTTGTTTTCTACAAGTTAATGCTTTGAGCCATCTTCAAGTTCAGCAGCCATTTTGGAAGTTGTCTAGATGGATTCTAACATTTGGTTATGGTGGTCATGAATTGGCAATCCAGACCTTGAGGAGAATCTGCAGAAATTTTGGACATCTTTGCTATTTTTCCCTTTGCATATAGTTTAGAATCATTGTACTCTGTTTAATTATCTTGTTGCCAACTGAGCCCCAAACTTGAATCTGTACCCTCTTTATGGGGGTTTTAGAGAAGAAGAATAAGGCCTGATGCTCTTATGATTTAACAATGGTATAGTCATTATTCAAACAGTGGTGCCTTGGATTCAGCTGTAGAATTTGAGGGGCCCAGTACAAAATGATGGTCCTCTTGTTAACATTAGAAATTTCCATATGGTACTAAAAACTTAAACAGCACAGAGTTTTGTTAAACCTTTTGCACACACAACCCTGGCCCTGAGCTTGTGTGTATATGCCTTTTGGTTTGTATATAGGCACATTCTTGTATTTGTGGCATGTCAGGTCAGTTCAGTGGTATTTCAGCGTATGTGCTGTTTATCTGACTTCTTCCTTTCCCTGAAAGTAAGTCTTGCAGAATTCTTTCCTGCAGATTTGGATTGCCTCTAGTCATGAGTGAGCATTACAGATAGATAGGGAAATTGATAATGGAAATCTGTGGAAGTAGTGTGTTTGTGGTGGGAGGAAAATCAAGGACATATTGTTAATGAGTTTTCACCTATTTTACTGCACACCTGTAATGCCTAGTTTGGTGGTTTAGAGAATATGGAGTGTTTCTGGGCTTTCTTATAAGGCAGAGGCTCCATACAAGGTTGCTGATGATTGTTCTAAATTCCCATTGTTTTCTTGGCTTTTCTCCCTTGGTTTATGTGTCGTCTGGAAACTGATTTGTAGTTGGTGAGGTAACATACGTGGAGCTCTTAATGGACGCTGAAGGAAAGTCAAGGGTAAGTGTCTGAGAGAATTTCTTCTGTGGATTTACTACATGACAAATGTAACTGTATGGTGGCGTGGACTCGAATGAAATCAGGAAGGCAGTGAGTGCTCATGTTACTGTAGCCACGTTTGATTTTGCCAACATCCCAGTAGGGTGGGAGGGGGCTTGCAAATGGGAGTCCCGCTTTTCCAAATGGCTGGCCAAAGAGCTTTCTGGTATTCTGTTTGGATGCCCAATTTGGATAACTGGGGACCAATAGCAGTATTGTCTCTTTGTTTAACAGGAATTGGCTGTGTGTGAATTATGCATGGAATTTTATCGGTGGTATAATTAAAGTAAAAGTGTGTTCTTGTCTAGAAAATGTTATTCTTGGTTGTTTGCTGATTTGAAAGTTGTGTGAACCAAAGATTCTGAAAAGTAGTCTTTGCCAGTAAATTGTAAACCACATATTACAAACCTGAATGTTCAAAATTGGCTTAGTTTAATGAGAATATAAACTATTTTCTGTTGTGCAATAGAATGGCTTAGAATAATCAAAAGGACAAGCTTAGTTTATGGAAAGGATGGATTTAGTAGGAGTATGGTAAGGATTGATTGAGTACAGAGGGAAGTAGATCAAAAGTTTGTGTGATTTCTTGGAGAACCTGATTTAGGTCTGCTCATTATAACTTAGCAGCTTTAGTGTAGTGCTGGTTATGTGTAGGAAAAGGAAATTTAAGGAGCCCCAAGCTTTTTATGAGGAAGGCTAGGTCATACACTTCTGTCAGCTTCCCCTTAGAAGGATTAATTTTTAAAATCCTGACTTTTGTTACATAAATCATATCTTTAATTTGTTCATAACTGTCATTGGTATTTACTGTTTTTTTTTCTTTTTTCTTTTTCCCACTTGCTCTTCTGACTGGTCTGTGGCTTCTTTCAAAGGGATGCGCGTAAGTATCACCTACTTAACACATACTGGCATTTGAATTTCTAAGTTGTAGGACTGCTTTTGTTTATTTGCTTTTGACTCTTTTATAGTGTTGTTGAATTCAAGATGGAAGAGAGCATGAAAAAAGCTGCTGAAGTTTTAAACAAGCATAGTCTGAGTGGAAGACCACTGAAAGTCAAAGAAGTGAGCTCTTTTTTTTTCCCCCCCCTCCCTTTGGTGTTGGTGATGGAACCCAGGGCTTTGTACATACTAATAAAACAATCTGTCACTGAATTACATTCCCAGCTCAAAAGTAAAGTATAATTGTTTGGTGAAGATTAGAATGGTCCGTGACTAAAATGTATTGAGTAGACCAGCCCATTATTTTGGTTTATTCGGTTCTTTGTTCTTTTGAGACAGGCTCATGTAGTCAAGCCCATGAGCTCATGATCTTCCTGCCCCTGTTTCTTCGCTGCTGGGATAACAGCCATAACTCAAGCCTGTTGTTTTAATTGAAAATAGTGACAGGTTTCAACAGCTACTTCTGCAGGAACTTTGTAATAGTGGTTGAGCAGATCCTGGGTAACTTAAATTGGCCACTCTTCAATCTTTGTTGTTTTAGGAACACATAATCTGAGCCTCTGGTTTTTGAGTCTTATATCCACCAGTGAATGCTAGTGTGTGAGTTTTGTTGTTTTTTGAGACAGAATCTTGCTGTGAAACCATGGTTGGTCTTAAACTTGGGATCCCTTCTCAGCCTACTAAATGCTGAGATTGCAGTGATGTGTTACAGTACAACTATCTATTTTTGTGTATGTGGTATATACTTCGGTATGCACAGGTGTTCATGCTAGTGGTGAATGTTGAGTGTCATCCTCTGTCACTCTCCACTTTAGTTTTTGAGATCAGGTGTTCTCACTGAACCTGGGGCTCACTGTTGAAGCTAAACTGGCAGGGTAGTGGACCTCAGAGATCTTCCTGTTTTTTATTCTCTTCAGCATGCGGCAGTATCCTAGCTTTTATGTGGTTGTCTGAGGTGGCTAAGGCTTGCTCACTTTAGCCACTGAGCCATCTCCCTACCCCTTTTTTAATTTTGTAGAATGAGTTTATTACTTATCTTTTAAATCCAAAGTTACTTTTGTTGTTTTTGTTCTGTGTTTCTAAAGATTGAACTCAGGGCTTTTTGCATGATAGGCAAGAATTCTGTCACTAAACTATGTTCTTGACTTCCAGTACTTTTTATTCTCTAGGATGTAGTTTTGTTAATGCTACTGCCGGTGATATTTACCTTCTTGGCTATGTGTGTTGGAGGAGAGTGGTGTAGGTGTCTTAAAAACATATCTGTGCTGTGTAGGTCAGGCTAGCTTATAACCAGATCATTTGCCTTGTCTGACTTGTCTGAGTTCTGACATTAAAAGCAGGTGCCACCCTTGTTTTTTTTTTTTTTTTTTTTTAAGAAGGAAGACAACTTATTTGGGTCTTGAAGGAAAGTATGGTGGGATGTCAGTCATTTCTTATGTATTGCTAACTAATTGATGAAGCAGGTTTCAGGAATCATGTGCTAGTTTAGTGGTCAGGAGCACTTGCTGCTTTTCCAGATGCTCACAACCACATGAGCCTCTTCTGTCCTCTCTTAGCATGTAGCATGTTCACACATACATACACCCTTATAAGAACATAGACACAAATAAGAATAAGATAATGATGCCAGCATCATTATCTTATTCCATAATTTTGTACAGGTGCCAATACACTGCATTGACTGTACTCAAGTACAGTTTTTGAGTTTTGAGTACCAGCACCTGGTGCCCTTGAGGGATTTTTGGGAAACCTGAGGTTATAGAGCTGTGATTTCAAACTTTGAAAAATCATTGAGTTTTACACAAATAACACTAATTAATAAGATTCACCCATACCATACCTGAAGATCTTGTTTCAGTCTAGAATTTTCAACTTTTTTGGGTCAGCCAATACTTTCATTCCCCTACCTTTTTATTTTTGTTAAGTTGAACAGTTTTTAGCGTTTGATTTTTTTATGTTATTTCTGAACTGTAGCTCTTCCTAGAACTCTTCTGGTTGCTATGATTTATTTCTTGTTAAAAGTTTGAGAAATACCTTTCAAACCGTCTCTTGGTCTTTGCAGGTTTTTTGTTTGCTTGTTTTGTTTTTATTCAGTGTTGAAAATGGAAGTGCCTGGCACATAAATGTGCTGTTTGATAAGCTCTGCCACTAAGTTGTGTCATCTGACTTTAAGAAGACAGTGAGTACACTGCCAGGGGCATCAGACTGGACTGTTAACAGAGTCCCACCTGAAGTTTTTTACCTTTTATTTTGAGACAAGGATTTACTTAGCTCGCCTAGGCTGGCTTTGAATTGGACCTGTAGCTTAGGCAGGCCTTGAACTGCTTTAGCAATCCTGAGTGTTGAGGTTATAGACCTTTTCCACAACTATTTTCCACCACTAGTACCATGTTTTACTGAGAGTCCTTTTAAAATTTTTTTTTTTTTTTAAATTATTTATCCTGGGTTTTGCGCTTGTAAATGATATGTAAATACTATTGTCACTGAGCTGCATCCCAGCAGAAGAGAGCCTCTGCAGTAGTGAAGGCAGCAATTCCACTAGTCTCTGCAGTCTACTTCTAACCAACTTCTGGCTGTAACACTTTGTGCTTCTTTCAGGATCCTGATGGTGAACATGCAAGGAGAGCAATGCAAAAGGTGATGGCTACGACTGGTGGGATGGGTATGGGACCAGGTGGCCCAGGAATGATTAATATCCCACCCAGTATCCTAAATAATCCTAACATCCCAAATGAGATTATCCATGCATTACAGGCTGGAAGACTTGGAAGCACGGTATTTGTAGCAAATGTAAGTAAATGGGGAGGGATGGAAATAATGTGAAAATAGTATGCATGTAGGGAAATTTTTTAATTTTTATTAAATTAAAAAATAGACAACTTTTTATACTGATTGTGTCATAGTTATACAAGTGATTTATTAAAGCAGTGGGCTTAAGATAGTTTGTTTTTTTATTTTAAAGTAGGCTTTGGGTTGGGCTTTGTTCTCTTATGACCATTGCATTTGTAGCTTCAGGATTCTCCTACTGGGGTCTTGTTTACTGAGCTTTTCAGATGTTAGAAAAATCACTAGCTGGGTTTGCATCCTTATTGGGGTTTATTTAGTGTAGTTTTGGTACAGGGCAAGAGTGAGCAAACAGTTTATTCCCAACTGTTTGCTGCGTCCGGTGTGAATGAGGATATCTTTATCTTCTGCAAGGACAAATACTTCTAGAACAAAGTGGATTCAAGAGTGTTGCTAAGACTTAGAAGTGGGGGAGGAATGACTTGTTTTTGTTTTTCCCATTTATTTTATTTTGTTGATTATTTTTAGAGACAGGGTTTCTTTAAGTAGCCCTGGTTGTCCTGGAGCTCTCATGCTGTAGAACTGCCTCTACCTCCTGAGTGCTGGGATTAAAAGTGGGTGTTACCCACTGCCTGGCTGCCTTTTTTTTTTTTTAAACTATGGGGAGGGTATTAGTTTAGTAAATGTGAGGAGACTTAAGCTGTACCATTTAAGAAGAGAGACAGTAAATAGAGTTAAGGCCAGACTCAGCAATCATACTTGAAAAATTCTACTAAAGTTGATTTTCTTGTGAAGCCAGCCAAAGCAAGTCCAAGAGGTTTACCTTGAGGTTTTTACCTTCTTCTTTCACCTAGCTGGATTATAAAGTTGGCTGGAAGAAACTGAAGGAAGTATTTAGTATGGCTGGTGTGGTGGTCCGAGCAGACATTCTGGAAGATAAAGATGGGAAAAGCCGTGGAATAGGCACTGTGACTTTTGAACAATCCATTGAAGCTGTCCAAGCTATATGTATCCTTCTGTGGAAGTTAAGCTTATGGCAAACTAATAGTCCTAAGTATATTATAATAAGGTAGAAATAACTGTATTTTCTCTGTGACTAGAGTGAATAAATTACTACAGAATGTGAAATTTTTCTGGAGTGGAGCACAGATGGATAGACGGTGTGGTTGTATTATAGGCACTGCTATGAATGTTTATTTTTTTTTCCTGATGTCTTTAGAGGAATTTAGGAAATGGACTACTTATGAGAACCAGGGCTTTTAATTTGTAATACCTTTATGGACCCTTTGTCTCTTATGAGTAGACATGGTTTGAAGAGGCCTCATCTCCTTGCCTTAAGCTTGCCCTGGGGTTGCATCTTTTTAAAATAGTCATAGTGTGTGACACATGACTACAGGAATTAAACTCAGGAGGAGACTGTTACTGGATACCTTACCCAGAAAATATAATACTTATGAAATGATAGGACTCTTGGCCTGCTAAACACACAGAAAATTGCTGCAACTACTTAGGCCAGAAAAATCTTGTAGTGTAAGATCTCAAATAAAGCATCACACCTCAAGAGTTGAAATTTCTCATGAATTCACAGAGAGGACTGGTAGCTATAGAGTTGCTTTCTTTTTGTCATTTTATCTTGCATGCTTTAATAGTTGTTACAAATAGCCTTAATTGTAATACCAGCTATGTTTAATGGCCAGCTGCTGTTTGATAGACCAATGCACGTCAAAATGGTGAGTTACTAGAATTATTTTCTTTGTAATATGTTAAATAAGTTAGCAAAAATGTAGTTACTGAACCTATACACCTAGCTCTTAAACTAAACCTGCATGCCATTATTTAGTAGGTTGTAGAGTGATGTGTACCTTTGCTGATACATGTCTTGTTCATGACTTTTGTCTGGTTGACTCTTAACTGCTATGTTCAAGAAGTCTGTTGACTATCCTGCTTGAGCAAGTGATCAGTTAGAAACAATCCTTTGCATAGAATTCCAGCTTTCAAAGTATTACATAGTGTTTGGTTAGTATAACATCTGTGATGAGCAAATATTTGATTCAGACAGCTTTTAAAGGTCTATTGGAGTTCAGTTTTAATAAACAATAACTCTCCTGTAGCATTGCCAAAGAGTTTACTACTTTGAATAGCTATTGGATTCATAGGCCTCAAAAAAAGAAAATGTGGTGTGAGCCTCACTGGTACTTCTTGTTTAGGTCCTGACCCACCAACCCAGTATTACAAATGTATTTTTATCCTTCCTATTGGCACAGAAGATAAAAACATGCACCTACATACTTCTTTGCTTGATATGCTTATTCTGTGTCATGGTTTATTTATATTTAACTGGTTATCTGATTTCTTTAGTTTAAATTTTTGCTTTTTTCATAGTGCTAGGGAGTGATACATGGTGCTAACTTCTGGGCTACATCTCCAAACCTGATTCTTGTTAGTATTATTTATCTTTTGTTTTGTTTTTGTGACAATTTCATGTAACCAGACTGGCCAGGAATTGTGTATCCAAAGCTGGCCTTAAATTCTTGATCCTTCTGCTTAAGCCTCTCAAGTGCTAGGAGGATTACAGATGTGCAGCACAGCACCTGGCTTCTAACCAGTTGTTGGTGGTAATTGTTTCCATCTCTTGCTGTTGCTATATTGAGGTCTTTCCCTCTTTTTTTCTTCCCAGGATGAGAGGGCCTTACCCAAGGGAGATTTTTTCCCTCCTGAACGACCGCAGCAACTTCCCCGTAAGTTTTTGAATTATACTGAATAGGAAACTTGTTACAGATATATTTACACTTGTGGAAGATTAGACTTGGGGTTGTCTTGATGTGTTTGTTTGTCTGTCACCCACCCCACCCCACCCAGGGTTGTACTATGTAGGCCTGGCTATACAGAGATCTGTCTGTCTCTGCTTCCCAAGTGCTGGGATTAATGGTGTATACTGCCATGCATGTCTAGACCAGTCTTTTCTATAAATTTTTCAGGGTAAGAAATGAGTGGAGAAATTCACAACTTGAGTTTTAGATACTGGTGCTGGCTCAGAGCCTAAAGGTATCTGATTGAAAACCTGATGACCTTAGTTCAATCCTGGGACTCACATGGTAGAGGAAGAGGACTGATTCCTATAAGTTGTCCTCTGACCTCTGCTTGTGCACCGAGGCATGCATACGTGCTGTCTGTCTATGGTGGTCTAAATGACTCTCATTGGCTGATACACTTGAATGGTTGGTTCCCAGTTAGTGGTACTATATGGGAAAGATTAGGAAGTGTGGCCTGTAGGAGATGGAATGTAACTAGAGCAGGCTTTAATCTTTCAAAGGCCCACAACATTCCTTGTTAGCTCTCTGCTTGTAGAGATGTGAGCTCTTAACTACTTCTCAAGCACTATGTCTGCCATCCTGCTGCCACACTCCCTGTGGTTTCATGGAGTCTAACCCCCTAGAATCATGAACCCCCAAATTAATTGCTTTCTTTTTAGGTTGCCTTGGTGGTGGTGTCTTATCTTTTCTCAGAAATAGGAAAGTATTAAGACACTGTCTTACTCTGTTGCACACACAGTTCATTTGTTTGTTTGTTTATAAGAAGGGCTGTTGGATTACACTGTGGTAAGGCGAGCTGCCCAGATTTAGAGGACAAAATTATGCACTTGGGTTGTTGGGCAAACAAATTGCAAAGGTAATGAATGCCAAGTTGCACTGGATTTTGCTATATAGTCTAGTAGTTCCCCTTTCAGGTATGTTCCAAGGGTGAACACAAAGAAATGATATAGATGTCTAACGTAGCATAACTCAGTAGTCAGAGAGTCAAGGCAGGCTTTGGTGGTTCATACCTGTTGTGGCACTCAGAGTTTAAAGGATATCAATAATGAGTTCAAAGCCAGCATGGATACGTAGGTAGATTCTGTCTAAAAGGGGGATGGGTTATTGGAAGTGATCTATTTAGTTTATGGATAGATAAGTAAAATCTGGCAGATTTAATTGATGTAGTAGTGCTTAGTTAAAAAGAGAGCGAGAATAAAGGAAATGCAGACACGGTGAAGCACAGGTAAAACTCGGTTCCATCCATCTGTAGGCAGGTGGCTCTAAAAGGCAGCAAGTAGTTTAGTAGTTGCTGAGGAGTGACTGCTAGCCAGGGGTGAAGTTTTTTGGAGTGACGAAAAAGTGAATGAAATTGTGATGATTGCTATCTTGAAAGAGGCTTGTGCCTTTAAGAATAGATCAGAGCATCGGGTATAATGCTTAGTGGTTGAGTGCTTGGCTAGGGGGTTCAAGTTGCCCAATATTCAAAAAAAAAAAGTGTCAGGGAGATAGGAGATGGCTTGTCTGTTGAAAAACCACCCGTGTGCAAGTAAGTGGTCATTTAGGATGTTTACTGTGATTCTTGTTGACACTTGCTCTAGAGGTAAAGGAGCACTGGACCCTAGGGAGCCCATTATCCTGGTTCTTTTTCTCTTGGCATGGTTCAAAGGATTGACCTCAGAGCTTTGAGTGCTTTGGAGTAGCTTTGAGTGCCTTGGTGACTCCTTGGAGCTGTTGCCATGCAATTAAAAAACCTAGTTTGTTAGCCAGATTAAGTACCTAGAGTTTGTCATGGGTTTTTGTTGTTTGTTTTTTACCTTGATTTAAGTGCTAAGCTTTGGTGACTATTCCCAGATACCAGTCTGTATTCTTGTGTTCTTGTTTGTGTTTGTGGAGCATAGCAGTGAGGATACGTTGGGTATCAATTTAGTAATTCCTGAGGTGGGTATAGATCTGTGATACCAGAACTCAGAAGGTAGAGGCAGGATGAACTCGACTTGGAGGCCAGCCTTGGGCTGCATAGTGAGACATTGTATCTAAAAGGGGGGGAGGTGAGGGAAACAGGTTAGATTATTGGGGGGAAAAATATGGGGGGAACTCAGTCAGGTGTTATGCATAGCTTTAGTCCAAATATTCAGAAGGCATGTGGATTTTTTTGAGTTTGAGGCTAGCTAGAGCATATAGTGGAGCTATGATAATTTTATTTAGTGCACTTATTTATTTTCTGTATATGTATTCATGTACACAGGCTTGTAGTTCAAAGGACAACTTGTAGGCACCAGCTTTCTCCATCACATAGTTTCTGGAGGTAGAACTTAAGTTGTCAGACTTGGGAATAAGGCCTTTAACCCTGAGCCATCTTGGGAATGTGGGAAATGACTTGTTGGCTACCTTTATTGTTTGAGTACGTATTACATACTCCAGTCTGGCTGCAAGTAAAATGGTGTACCTTCATAAGAGCAATACTCAACAGGTATATAGGTATATAAGTGTTGACGTCAAGTTAGACCCTGGGCTTGCTTGATCTAGGAATGAAGCATGGCATCTAGAACATACCAGTTGTTTTGCCTCTGGGGGTCACCATGTTTTGAGAAAGGGAATCCATACTCCTGACTTTCTCTGCTTCTTCCAGATGGACTTGGTGGTATTGGCATGGGATTAGGACCTGGAGGGCAACCTATTGATGCCAACCACCTGAACAAAGGCATTGGAATGGGAAACCTAGGGCCTGCAGGTAAGAATTACAGTATGCTTAGATTGGGGATAACTGGGGAAATTCAATTTATTAAAGCCACTATTAGGGTAGTTGGATCTGGAGTTTTTCAAATAGAATAAGTGGCACAATTGGCACAAAATCCCCTTTGTCTTAGCCTCATGTCTATAAAAGGAGTGTTGTTTTTAATGAGTTGAAAAAATTTTTCTTAAGCCAAATGTGTGTCTTAATCTTAGCGTCATAATAACTTTTGAGCAGAGATAGGCCATTCAGTAAAAGGAGGCAAGGTATAGAATAGAGTTGGTCTCACCCAACGTCACATTGAATAACAGTGTAGGTTGCAATTGCAGCACCACAGCTCTGCCATTGTCGCTCTAAGTCTGTCAAGAAGACTATTTTGCACTCAAGATTGACATGATTTTTTCTAGAGTTGTAGGCACTGGTAGAATGAAAGGAGTTTGAAAAGCTTTTATGCATGGCAAAACTCATGGATCACAAGGAAGAATGTCTTTGTTCAGGAAGACAAAATAAACCTAATGAGTGAAAGCTTAGCTGTGTTCATTTTTAAGTTTGTATGTAATGTATTTCCATGCTATTAAGGCATACTTGATTTTTTTGAATCTAGATTTTTGACCTTCCATAGAATTATTTGAAGTAGTGATATGGATGCTCCTCTGCCTCACCAATACCATTCTTAGCACACTCTGATTGGGGATGTGAGAGAGCACTTATCTTTTAGAAGCTTCTTTATTATTTAAGTTTTGCTTTTAGTAGGGTTTTTAAAAAATATCTATTTCTGTTCTATAACATTCTAAAAAGTGAATGTGTCTGATCATTATATTTTATTTTTAATGGTGTCTGCCTTGGTCACTTAATAAGATTACATGAGCTGTAATTTTAAGCCACATTTAAACTTAGTCTGTTGAAAGTTGTTGCTTGAAATAGGTATTTTGACAGTTGGAATGGTGGCCACCCCACCTTTGATGAAATATAATAACATCAGAGAGTTTTGTATTCATTTATTGGTTTGGAATTTTGTACTTTTAAGTTTAAACATCACTGTTGACATAAACTTAGTTTGCATTGATTTTTTTTTTTCCTGTTTTCTTTTTTTCTTTTAAAGGAATGGGAATGGAAGGCATAGGATTTGGAATAAATAAAATTGGAGGTAAGATTTTAAAATGACATACATGTGTAATCATTTTTTAAAGTACTTTCCTCACATTTTCCTGTCTTCCAAGCTTTGCTTAGTATTCTTTGGGTTTTTAGAAGTTTGAGTCTAGGAATTACTTGTTTTATTTGTTCATCATTCATTCCAATGGATGTTGACTTTGGTTCTGACTTTCTCATTGGCTAACTCTGTGACTTTGGGCAAATATTTCCATCTGTGGAGTCTTTTGGGGTTTTTTTTGGGATGTTTTATTGGGTTTTGTTTGTTTGTTTTTCTTATTCACTGAGGGGGTTGGATCAAGCCAGCCTTTAAAAAAGGGAACCCCAACTTTTTTACCCCCTTCACCCAAAAGCTTTAAAACTTGGTAAGTTCTTGACATAATGCCAAAAATAAAACATAAAACATTTTTTTTTCTTGCCTAATGAATGTATATACAGACTTGTCGGGATGACATTAAAATAACTTTTACAGGCATGGAAGGACCCTTTGGTGGTGGTATGGAAAACATGGGGCGATTTGGATCTGGGATGAACATGGGCCGAATAAATGGTAAGAATAGCATTTCCTTCGGCTTGTGTATTGTCTGTCTTTTGTGGCTAAGGACTTCTTGCTGTCCTTTGGACTGTAAACCTCTTGTGTGTAATGTTCTGCTTATGTTTTTTTCCACTTCATCACATGCTTTTTAAATTGCTGAATATGGTAGACTTAGCTAGACCTGGTTCAATTGAATGTAGCCAACATATCAGATGAGCTCAGTACTTGAGTAATAAAATTTTCAGTTTCCTTAACTGCCTACAGTATTCAAACACATAGGCATCAGTAGTTATGCTCTGTACACTCAAAAGCATTTTCCAGTGGCTGAGAGGTAGCCCAGCTGTTAAGAGTACACACAGCTCTTACAGTGGACCTGGGTTCAATTCCTACCACCCACATTACAATTCCCAACTATTATTCCAGCTCCATGGAATCTGACACCTTCTGTTGAGCTCTATAGGTTCTGGGTGTCAGGGTGAATGGACGCATGTGTACAGGCACATACACAAATAATGGTGATAGTTTTTAAGATTTATTTATGTATATGAGTGCCCTACCTGTGTATGTTGGACTTTATACCAGAAAGGGAAGCAGATCCCATTATAGAAGGTTGTGAGTCACCATGTAGTTGCTGGGAATTGAATTTAGGTCCTCTGGAAGAGTAACCAGTGCTCTTAACCACTGAGCCATCTCTCCAGCCCCTGATGATAACTTTTTCTTTTTGTCATCTTTTAGTTTTTAATTTCATTTTGCATTCCAACCATAGTTCTCCCACACCTCTTCCCAAACCCCTCTGCTCCCCATCCCCAGTCCACTTCTCACAGGTAAGGTCTTCCATGAGGAGTCAATGTAATCCAGCACAATAAATTGGGGCAGGGCTAGGACCCTCTCCCATGCTTTAAGGCTGAGCATAGCATGGCACCATAGAGAGTGGGCTCCAACAAGCTAGTTCATGTACAGGGTTAGATCCTGTTCCTACTTCCAGGGGCCCCTCAGATAGTCCAAGCTTCACAACTGTCTCCCACATACAGAGGACCTAGTTAATAAGTTTCCACAAGCTTGATTCAGCTGTCTCTAGATTTCTCCATCATGATCTTGACCGCCCTTGCTCATATATTCCCTCCTCTCTCTCTTCGACTGGATTCCCAGAACTCAGTCTGGTGCTTGGTTGTGGATCTCTTTGTCTGGTTTCATCAATCTGATTACAGGGGTAGGCAAGTTCAGGCACCCTCTCTACTGTTGCTAGGAGTCTTAGTTGGGGTCCTCCTTGTGGATTCTTGGGAGTTACCCTAGCACTTCTCTCTTAAGTCCATTGTGGTTCTCTCTATTAAGATATCTCTTTTATAGTTCTTCCACTGCATCCCTCCCCACCTTGGCCATCTCATTCCCTCCTGTTCTAATCCTCCCTTCCCTCCCTCTTACTGCCCCTCCCCTCACCCTCTGATGATAATTTCTTAAAGAATGTTTCCCAAAACACCATTGACATGGAATGTTGGACTGGTTCTTTCTAGATCTTTTTTGCTGATAACTCCCAAGTTTGGACAGAATCATTTATAAAATCCAGTTATGTAACAAATCTTAATATCCCTTACAACCTTGTATTGAAGATAACTCTAGTATTACAGTATTAGTGTTGTGTTGAAATCACCTTGCTAGCCTTGATTCTGATTACTTGACTTTATGTAGATGTGAATTCAACCATGGACCTCTCTACAAGTTCATTCTGGTCAGAGAAGCAGAAGACCTAGCAGGAGTGGCTAAATGTATGCTTGACCTGGTCCACAGAGGACTGTTCCACCCACTAACTGCTAGTATACTTTTATAATTTCTCTGGACATGACAAACTCCTTTCATTCAGTATATTGAAGGAATCACACTTCTTTGTTTGCTTCTGTTGGGGAGAATTAAATCTCCTGATGACACTAATTACAAGGGAGTGGCACCTAGCTTCACCTCATTGGAGACATCATCCATCTTGAGATAGAGCTTTGACCTGCTGTTGGGGGTTGTTGTTTGTACAGTTGATAAGATCAAGACCATACATTTTCAAGTACAGAAGAGCTTCAGAAACCTTAGATAATGTTCAATCATCAATCCCACAGTGCTGACCACACCAGCTTGCTAGCTTTGTTTTTCTTGGCCTTATGTAAACATGAATACTTGTTCTGATGAAGACAGTGCTGACTTATTGCTGAATCATAATGTAGGACTGGCCTATCTTTGGTAAATCTTTGTTCTTTCCAATCAGTGAAATTTTTGAGTAGCCCAAGAGTTACTGAGTATAGTAGAGCCACAAGGCATCCAGTAATAAGAGAAATCTCACCACAGGTATTTCCAAATCTTGCAACAGCTGCTTATATTGGGCACAGTGTTTCATTCTATTATACTCAGACTTAAAGCATCCGACTTAATTACTAAGGCAACCATAATATGTCTGATTTAGATGGCTTCAGCACGGAAACTGAGATGTGAGACATCCAGAGGTCTTGGTATCAGTGTGATGATCCAAAAACAACCAATATCCTCCTCTCATATATATTAACCAACATATATTTAAAAACAAAGAACAACCAGTGTTGCTATGTTTAGTCCTTCTAAGAATCACATGAGTAGTTATTGTTATCCTCATTTTGTCAGAAACTGGGGCACAGAGAATAACTTACCTAAAGTTACATGCCCAGTGAATAGTGATGCTATGATATGAATCCACCCTCTCTCTGGCCTCTTCCTCCTGCTTCCATCCTGTTTTTTAGAATTGCCTCCAGCACAGTGGCAACCCCTGTGCTAAGAAGCTGCATGTCTTTGCTTTTGAAAATTCTCTGTATGCCAGTGGAAGTTTGACTTCTACTTGCTGAAGAGCTGTTGCTGCAATTAATGACTCCTTGAAGATTTGTGGTTACATGTTTCTTTGCTGGTCTTAGTAATGTGTCCAAGTACTATGGGGCAGATTAGCATCTTATAGGGTGTTTTTGAGGAGCATACTACCCAGCTTCCAGAACACAGTTATCTGCCTTTTGTTACCTTTTCCCTGGTATCTAATATAGATAGATGGTCATGAAAAAAAAAGATGTAGGGCAGCCACATCAGTGATGCAGGGACAGAGGTTTATGTTTTTCAGTATGCTTTTACACATGTCTGCTGCACCCATGGTGTTCATAAAAAGTGAAAGAGAAGTCTGGCTTGATAAAAATGTTGGATCAGATAAGTCATTAGAAAGGAAATGTGATTATTGCTCTAACTGGAATGTATTATACCTTTGGAGTGATATTTGGTGAAGCTCCCACTTTGTCCATTTAGTAAAGAACAGGTTTCCACAGACTGTATCTAGGTTCTGAGATTTAGACAAACCAAGCTCTGGAGCCTTTGGGTTTAAATAAAATGTTTTTAAAAGGGGGAGAAAAAAATGAAAAAAGATATAGGCAATTTGATTTGATTGATAGTCATTATTCAACTCTTGTGGTCCCATGTGCTAATAATTGACAATATACAGATTCTCAGGCCAGTGAGTCAATCTATATAGATAAAGTCATAGTAATGTTTATGAAGTTAAAGTGAATAATATTTCATAATAAATTTTCTTTTGTAATAAACAAAATTAGGACTCTAAGACCCTGTTAACACATGGGATGATAAAGGCCTTTACCTGTGTATTAAGGCCGGCATTACACTTGACTCCTGCCTTCCATCCTCAGACCCAAATTGGACACATTTGAAAATTAAAATAGACTGCCTATGGGCTTCACCTGGTTGGTTCAAGTGGTAGTTCTGCCTTTGCCCAGAGTCCTTAAATGCTAACTGGTTGACAAGATGGTAAAAGCATTTGCTGCTGAGTTTCATTCTCAGAGTACACCTGTTTGAAGAAGGGCAGGGTCCACTTTGGGGCATATAGGTAGGTTGTCGAGGCTCAACTCATCCTAATACCATAGATTCATTTGCCAAGCAAACTGCCAATTTTTGTGTTCAGTTGTGTTCTTAGAATCTCACATGTGTTCTTAAAATGTTTAAAGTTCCTAGGAAGAGTGTCTTCAAATTCATCATTCAGCTAAACATCCCAACTCTACAGGTTATCTTTAGACTTTTTGCAGACAGTATCTTTTTGGAGATTCAAAATTACCAAAACCTTTTCCCATTAATTAATGGTTGTTGTTGGTTGGATTACAAAACAAATGGTTTTCTTTT
The DNA here is from genome assembly GCA_030556225.1 of Cricetiscus sungorus. NCBI lineage: Eukaryota > Metazoa > Chordata > Mammalia > Rodentia > Cricetidae > Cricetiscus > Cricetiscus sungorus. The sequence goes on from JANBXA010000600.1 coordinate 41,179,565, forward strand.
TAATTTTAGTTTATGTGTATTGGTGTTTGCCTGCATGTATTATGTATGTGCCACTTTGATTCCTGGCACTCAAGGAGGACAGAAGGGGGTGTCAGATCTCTTGGAATTGGTGTTACAGAGTGTTAAGATGTTTTGTGGGTGCTGGGAATTGAACCCATGGTCCTATGGAAAAACAGCCAATGATCTTAACCATAGAGCCATCTATCTCTTCATCTCATAAGTAGTTTTCTTAAATCTAGCCTAACTTGGTTGCTAGTAAAGATGTACATACTAACTTTGACTTTATATATGTGAATCTGTGTGGGGGACTCTACAGAGTACAATAAAGAGGCTAAGGGAGAGCAGTCCATGTGATACAAGAAAGTAAAAAGTTTCTAGCGTCTAAGGAGGGAGAATGAGGGAGAGGTCAAACAAAACCTAGTAGGTACAAAAATGACATAAGGAAATCTCTTTGGTTTGCTAATAAATAAAAGAGTAAAATTAGTAATAATAAAACATCTACATTTAGAAAAGGAGAAACAATTAATTTTACTTTTTCTGAATTTGGTTTCTCTGACCATCTGGCTTAATTTCAGATTCTTGAAGCTTTAAAATTTGGATGAGTGAGTTCATATCTGTATCTGACTAGGATGCGTGCATTTCCCATTGCTACAACTAGATTTGCTTCTATGACTAGAATAGTCCTCTATTACAGATATATTTTAAAACACTGTTTTGGTGTCATGTCTGTGGCCACAAGAAAATGACATGATGTTATGCTCAGAACCTTCCGTCATTACCATTCTGTAACTTTCTCTCTCACCTATGTGATGTGACATGGGTGTCGATCTTTCCTGTCCTGAAGTGGTCTGTGAGGTTACGTTCCATGACAAGGTTTTTGTTGTCTTGACCCAAATGGAAACTTTACCTATAGGCCTTGCTACCCCTTGCTACTGTGGCATCTTCATTCTGATTATACTATTTAGTCCTTGAATTCCCTGCTACTACTTGTGATCAAACAGAAAGAAGTAGAACAATCTATACCAAATAAAATAGATAAGTTGATTTTCAGAGTAATAGTAATGACCTTGATTGGTTTGGAGTTTATTCTGTTTTGTTGTTGTCGATGATGATGATGTTGTTCTTGTTTGATTGTTTTATTTCTTGAACTTGTACAGAATCCCCGCTCATATCATGGCAGTAAATAGATCTTTGCACTTCTTTGTGCAAGCAGCTGTACTTGGTGCTTCAGAAATGGGTCTGTGGCCCTGACCTTGGGACAAAGACACTTGAAGAGATGATAGCTATGAAAATGGCCAGGAGAAGTTGAATGAGGAAGTATATGCGAGTATTGTTTCCAGGCCCTTGGCAGCTATATCAGCAGCACATGAAGTATGCTAAGACCTACAAAGGGTTGTTGTGGACAGCCAGTAGATAAGCTGTGCTGACAGCAGCAGTGTAGGGAGACAGGGCAAAAGAACAATTGAAGCTGACATTTAGAGGCCCAGAGATCTGGCATAGGCAGCTCTGGTGTGCCAGCAGACAGGGCAGTTAGGACAGTTAGGTTCAGTGGTTGGAAGGAGAGAATAGAGAACAGGGTTAGTGGTGTACCCACTGAGAATGTCTGTAGAAAGAGTTTGGCTGTTTCGACTTCTTCAGTATGTGGTTTGGTAATGTAAAACTCTCTCTCATATGGAATAGGTTGATGTATTAGGATCTTGGGTATCATGGAAGAATGAATTACCAGCAGACAGGAGCTACCTTGTCTCTCTGTACTGTCCAACCTTCCCCCTAAAGTGTTTGGAATACATTAAATAGCTATAGGATAGCCTTTTTTTTTTTTGTGCTTTGAGGCTAGTATGCTTGAGGACCAGAAAAGTTAGTACTTTTTCCCACACTACAAAAGACTGAAGGAAAATTAAGATTTTTTTACCTTTCAAAGATTTTTTTTAAAAAATATACAACATACAGATTAAACTTCCCTATCTTGAAAAATATAGAAAGGGTATATCTATTTTCATAGATATGCTTTATCAAATGTTAAAATTGTTATTTTACAAAATAATAAATAAAACACAGGTATGGAATGCAAGGACCAACCCAAAAGATGAGGAGCTTTTGGCCTTTATAAATATTTAGCCTTTTGGTAATATTTAAAAAATTTTTCCTTTTAATTTTTGAGACAGGGTTTAGAACTTGCTTTGTAGACTAGGCTGGACTCTAACTTACAGTCTGCCTTCCTGGTGAGACCAAAGGCATATGCCACATATCAGTTTCTAAGGCTGCAGATAATCTGCTCTTTAAACAAAAACTGTCAGTAAACTTTAGTTTCCAAGAAGTTCTATCCGTTCTTGTCAATAATAGTCATGATTATAAAAGTGGCCACTTCTGTATCAGTAATTAAGCCTGACCATTCCTAGATTTCCTTATGACCTGGCAACCTCAAGTGCACACAGAAGGACGGTGACCAAAACTTCAGTGATGAGATACTCCTGTTGCAGGCATTCTTAGTAAGCCTCAGTATTTTGCTTTGAACCCCAGACATGTCCTGAAATGAGTCTCAAGTGTTTGTGTAGCAAGGTTGAATGTAATTCATTCTTCCATGATACCCAAGATCCTAATACATCAACCTATTCCATATGAGAGAGAGTTTTACATCACCTGTTTCCAGGTGAATACTGACCCTCAATAAAGCTCTTCCATTTTCTATGCATTTTGTTGCCTACAAGGTAGTTTTAGCTTCCAGTTGCAATGGCGGAAACCATGTCAAACAGCAATACTTAAATATCCAATGCAATACAGATTATTCACCACAAAGACTTAATAACAATCTCCACGTGGGAGACACAGAGTGCTTAAAATACACAGAAGCCATGGCAGAATCTTGATTTCAGTTTTGAAGGCCATGTTCTTTTTGTTTTGGACCATGATATTGACAAAGAAACATTTGTTGAGGATGCTCTCCTGTCTTTTCTGATAGACAAGCCTCTGTTGGGGAATATTATTTTAAGGTGTATGACTTTTGTTTATGCTGAATTTGTTTAACTCTATGAAGTTGTGATTCTTGGCCTGATTGTCTAATAAAGACCTGAACATCCAATATAATAGGTAGGGCTGGCAGGCAGAGAATATAAATGAAAGGAGAAACGAGGAAGAGAGAAGCAGCAAGAGGACAAGGAGAGGAAGACATCGGGGGCTAGCTGCCCATCTACACAGCAAGCCATAGAGAAAGAAGTAAAGTAAGATATGCAGAAATAAAGAAAGAAGCCCATAGGCAAAAAGATAGACAAGACAATTTAAGATAAAACAAGCTGGCTAGCAATGAGCCAAGCTAAGGCAAGGCATTAATAACTAATGATAAGCCTCCGTGTGTTATTTATTTGGGAGCTGGGTGGCAGGCTCCTCAAAAAAAAAGGCCAAAGCGTAAAGGAGCAAAACATTTAACTCAGAGCCAGGTGGTGGTAGTGCACACCTTTAATCCCAGCACTCAGGAGACACAGGCAGGCCAATCTCCGTGAGTTCGAGACCAGCCTGGTCTACAAGAGCTAGTTCCAGGACAGTTTCAAAACCCAAAACAAACCACTAAGCCTCTGCTTCATTATTGCTATTCCAACACAGATGGACCGGTGTATAATGCCCTTGTTTGTGTAACACAGCATCACAGACTTTCATTCTAACTAACACAGAGGCTTCATGGTACAACACTTTTGTTGCCAAAAGCAGTACAGGAATGTTCTTTTGTCTCCCAGCCTTGTGGAGCTGGAGTCTTAACTCAGACTCCTTCTCAAAACTTTCTGGGTCTGCTGAAGTAGGCAGCCACAACCTGCATGCAGTCTTTTTTTTTTTTTTCCCCTCTTCATCTGTACAGGAGAATAATCATTCTACTTCTCCATTAGCAATCAGAATACACTCAAATGTCTTCTCAAAATACCTTGCAAATACTGTCCATGCTATCTTGCATTCTGCAAAGATGACCACGTGGCTTCCCTAACCTCTGCTCTCTTACAAATACCACCCAGTAGAAGGTGTGAACTAAAAGGAGATGGCAGAGTCCCTAGTGACAGTGGTCTTCAGAAGTGGCAGAGGTTACATGGGTGGTGGAGTTCCTTCTGGACTGTCAGGTGCCTTCCATTGGCAAGGGTACTCTAAAACTGCTATGGCCACATGTCCACAGTGTCCTGATACTGACATATGATCCTAAAAAATGATCCAGAAAACACATGTACTTCTGTATATCATTCCATAAATGTCTGTGTCTCATTTGCAAACAGCTGAGAAATCCTGTAATGGTTAAGGACCTATTTTCTGCTCATAGCTGTATTCTCACATGATAGAGCTATTCTAATTTCTAATTGAGGATATTAATGATAGCAACAGCAAACGTTAAGGAGGCTTGGACAAACCATTGGCCAGCAAGCAACAGTGCTTTTTCAGTGGGGCAGGGATATAATGTCCAGTGTCTTTGTCAACATTACATTGTGCTTGCTTGTTGTGTGCTGATGGTCCTCACCTCCTGGCTTTGTACAGCTGTAGCTTTAATTTGTTTTGTGGTACAGAGAAGGGTGGAGTCAATGCAGACTTCAGGCTTCTGAGTGGGAGATGTGGAAAGACCTTGATTTCCTCCTGTTCACTGGGGAAGCCTCAATAATGAGTGTTCAGTACACCTTTAGAAAACTGCTGTTGAGCAGAGGCTGTGGGCCCTCTCTCTTTTCCTATTTGTTAATGCACATCATTCCTCTCTGCTGGTCAAAATTATAGGCCTGACTTTGAAGCTATAAGGAGTCCTACCATTGTGGCTTTCCTGTTTTTCTGTAAAATGACTTTGTTTACATGTATGTTTCTCAAACCCCTTTAGAAAAATAAAAGCAAACTATTGTGCTTCTAGAACATAATGAGCAGGTTTCTGTTACAGAGAAATTTGGCTAATTATTTTTTCTTCCTGGTTTTCTTAGAAATCCTAAGTAATGCACTGAAGAGAGGAGAGATCATTGCAAAGCAGGGAGGAGGTAGGAATCACTTAGTTTGATGTTCTGTGTTTTGCTGTTGTTGTTATTAGAACAGACATTTAATGGAGGTAACAGTGGTGTGATAAACATGGGCTCTGACACAGGCTACCCAGGGTGGGGCAATGGTTGCCTTTTTGTAGCTATGTGACTTGTGGCAAGTGACTATACCTGTTTGTCCTACTCACCCATAAAATGGGGGAAGGAAATAATAGGTACCACCTCAGAGGGTTGGGGGGGGAGGACAGTGCATGTAAAATCTCTTTAAAACTGAAAAGTGCACCACCTAATACTGACAAATGCTTTTGAAACATGCAGTGATGAGTGAGAACAGAAAACATTTTGGGTATATATTCTTCCATTATAGTTTTATAAGCACTTAGAATTAAATGTACTGTTTTTTGTTTTTGTTTTTTAAAAAGGGGGTTGTGTGTGTGTGTGTGTGTGTGTGTGTGTATAAAAATGTGCACATGAGACACCCAGAGGCAGAAGACCCTTTGGGAGCTGGAATTAAGGGTTAATTAGCATTTTTAGTGCCAATGCTGGCTGAAACATCTTTGGTAGGTAATTGTGAGCTATGTGATGTGGATGCCACTTGCCAGGCATTTCTGTGGGGATTTTGCTAAGGTCTTTCTTGGTTCTGTTGCTGTTGGCATGGGGCTACCAGCATCATTACTACAGTATATGTAGAATCAGAACCTTTTTTCCTCTTGCAAATGTGAAGAAGTTACTTTCTGAGCAATTTCAGTTCTGAAACTAACATTCTTGAAGTTGTGCTTTTTTTTGGGGGGGGGGATCAATCAGTCACAGAAGTGGGCACAGAGAGGTGAATTGGCTTGTGCCAGGTCATACAACTTTAGTGAGTTACATATTATTATAAAAATGGCTGTTGAATGTTCACCTTGGGTGAGTAATAGGCTAGCCATGGGCTAGACTGCTATGTTGAGAGATGGGCACTATGAAACTTTAGTTTTGAGCTCTGCATGGTGAAGTGGTGAGCCATGGCCTTGGTGATTGAGCCAGACCGCTCCTGTCCAGGTTTGCAAGCACCATGGATGAGGGTCATTGTGTACTGGTCACTGACCCTTTGCCTCTTTGAGAATTGACCATCATGTTGTCAGCTCCTTTCTTCTAAAGCCAATGAAATAAATGTACACAAGCTGTCAATTTCCTCACAGAAGGAAAGATTCTAGGAAATGACCTGTTTGTATGCATGTGTACACTGAGGATCTATATAGGCATTTTGATTTTCTTTTATCTTCTGCTTATATGGCTGTGTAATCATTTTGTGTCTGTAAGTGCTAAAGAAATGCAGCCAGATTGGCTGTCAGTAGGACATCTTAAGAGGGACCAGTTGAGAGGATAAAGGTTGAATTGTCTCCATGTAACTCTTACCAGTTACCCTGAGTTACTGAGTATGAAGTTTTCCATGCTTCTTTGAGATAAGTTCTCAATGTTTGCTGATGAAGAAACTACAAAGTTTTCAGGAATTGATATGTGACTCATAGGCACCAACATGGAAGTTTTTTGGGTTTTGATGGGTGGGGTTTTTGTTGTGTTTTGGTTTTTGGTTTTTCGACGGTTTTCTCTGGTGTGTCCCTGGCTGTCCTGGAACTCAATTTTTAGACCAGGTTGGCCTTAAAGCCACAAAGATCTTAGTGCCTCTGCCTCCCAAGTGCTGCTGTTAAAGGCATGCACTACTATCTCTCAGTGAAGGTAGATTTTTATTCCTTAAGTTGTACTGTGAAATTTTTACCTGTGCTATGGAATGGAAAGAATGATTGTGGAGATTTTGTTGCTAATGTTGAGTTTTCTTAATAGTAAATTTCTTTGAGCATGACTTCCTGATTGGTGGTTGAACTTGGAATCTGACCCAGCCAGGCATGAATACCTACACAAGTCCCTGACTTCCACTTGTGCTTTTTATTCCTGTTTCAGGTGGAGCTGGAGGCAGTGTCCCTGGGATCGAGAGGATGGGCCCTGGCATTGACCGCATTGGCGGTGCTGGCATGGAGCGCATGGGCGCAGGCCTAGGCCATGGCATGGATCGAGTGGGCTCTGAGATTGAGCGTATGGGCCTGGTCATGGACCGCATGGGCTCAGTTGAGCGCATGGGCTCTGGCATCGAGCGCATGGGCCCACTAGGTCTTGACCACATGGCCTCCAGTATTGAGCGTATGGGCCAGACCATGGAGCGCATTGGCTCTGGCGTGGAGCGCATGGGTGCCGGCATGGGCTTCGGCCTGGAGCGCATGGCCGCGCCCATTGACCGAGTGGGTCAAACCATTGAGCGCATGGGCTCTGGTGTAGAGCGCATGGGCCCTGCCATTGAGCGAATGGGCCTGAGCATGGATCGCATGGTGCCCACAGGCATGGGGGCCAGCCTGGAGCGCATGGGCCCTGTGATGGATCGTATGGCAACCGGCCTGGAGCGCATGGGCGCCAACAACCTGGAGCGCATGGGCCTAGAGCGCATGGGAGCCAACAGTCTGGAGCGCATGGGCCTGGAGCGAATGGGCGCCAACAGTCTGGAGCGAATGGGCCCTGCCATGGGCCCGGCATTGGGCGCTGGAATTGAGCGAATGGGCCTGGCCATGGGTGGCGCTGGAGGTGCTAGCTTTGACAGAGCCATTGAGATGGAACGGGGCAACTTTGGAGGAAGCTTCGCAGGTTCCTTTGGCGGAGCTGGAGGCCATGCACCTGGAGTAGCCAGGAAGGCCTGCCAGATATTTGTGAGAAATGTAAGTGGTTCTTTAGGAGCTCTTTGGCATTGTTGTGAATGCTGTAGTGGGGAGTCAGTGAACTGAGTGATGTAGTCCAGAGGGAAGTCCACAGAAGGGAGAGCTGGGCAGCATGGGGAGTACAACTTGCCCATCCCCAAAACTGGGCTGAAGGTTGAGGGTTTACAGGAAGGAATAGGCCCCCGGCCAGGCATGGTGGCCCATTCTTTAATCCCCCACACTCTAGAGGTAAAAGGTAGGTAGCTCTCTGTGAGATCCATGTCAACAAGAGTTACCAAGTGAGACCCTGTCTCAAATACAAAGAAACAAAAGTACAGTAGTTTGGTGTTTGCCTGTTATATGTGGGGCAATAGAGTAGACCTGAGCTATGAAGGTCTGTGGTTTCTGATTCCCTTGGCTTGAGGAACACTTCAGTCTTGGCACAGTGATTCAGAAAAAGGTGGTCTTGGCACAGTGATTCAGAAAAAGGTGGTTGAGATAGAATTACATTTCATCACTGAATTGTGGGTTGCCCATTCAGCTCTTAGGACATCCTCATAAACTAAAGACTTGTTTCATCCCCTGCTGGTTGTCATAAGGAAGGCACCCTGTCTCTCTATGATGAGAAGTAGAGATTTTTGGAGTTGGGGGACTAGTGGGAATTAAATCTAGGACTGTACACATACTAGGCAAATCACTCTACATCTAAGCTACACACCCAGCCCAAGAAAACCTTCAAATCATATTCTCATATTTATTGTGATGTCTGTATGTTGAAACTTGGTTGCATCACAGATTAGTTTGCCTCTTTTTTTCCTCAGCTCCCATTTGATTTTACATGGAAGATGCTAAAGGACAAATTCAACGAATGTGGTAAGTGTCTGAGAAAGGCTGTGTGCATTCCTGTGTTGTGGCGATTGGTGGTGCTGTTGAGTTAGAGCAGTGAAGCTTTCTTCCTAGCCTTAACCACTGCCCATGGGCTCTAGAGCACCGATGGGCTTTGCCATTGTTCTGCCTCTGCAGGTACTCAGGCGGGTGTTGGGTGTCCAGGTATGTGTCATGCTATGTGCTGCCTTCATCCTTGCTGTTCTTTTCTAGTTAGATTTTGGAGACAGTCTCTCTGTCTCTGTTATAACCTAAGCTAGATTTGAGCGTGATTCTTTGACTCTGCCTTCCATGTTTTGGAACTACAGGCAAATGCCACCACTCCTATTTTCTCAAGAGTTTCTGAGAGGAGGCAGTATTGTCTTTTTACATAAGAGTTAGCAAAGCCACCTTCCTACATAAGAGGCAAAACCAAAAGAAGTAAATCTAAGACAAGTTGCTTTTCCCCATGAAGCCCCATAGCTGTTTTTTTTTCCCCAGAGTGCTCATATGCTCAGCAGTTGTAGGTCTAGGCACACAGTGTGGGGTGAAAGTCTCTGATTGTGGATTCATGGGTACACTAGGTTTTCTGGAAAGCTTCCTTGGTGACTGAGATGCAATCCTCCCCTGCTACCATTTTGCCAAGGTCTGGGTGGCTGCTTGATCAAAACACCTGTTTCCTTGTTCAGAAATGACTCACATTGTAATGTTCTTGCTGCTTTCCCCTGGTTCTTTGATTTTCTCCATTGCAAATTTCATGCCAGTCACTATTGTAATTAGATATTCCAAAAACTCAGATTGGAGCATGCCATTCTCCCCAACTCTTGAGAAAATGCAAACTCAAAAGCTTCTAGAAACTTGGTTCCATCTCCCTACTTACTGCCCTTGAACCTGTAACATTCTCCGCTTTTCCTTTCTCTTTTTTTCTTCTCCTTTTCTCGTTTTCTTTTTGAGATCCAACTAGTCCCATTTTGATGCACATTCATTTTGTAACCAAGGATGATCTTGAAATCTTAGGGGGAGTGCTGTTTTTGTTGATTTTCTTCAGGGGGAGATTGGGTCTCTTAGAACTCAGACTGGCCCTTAAACTCACTATTATATACCTGAAAATAACCTTGAAGTTTTCAAGCTTCTACCTTCTGAATGCTGGGATTACAGGGGTGTGTAACCATGCCTGGTTTGTGTAAGTGCTAGGGCTCAAACCCAAGGTTTTGTGTATGCTGGGCAAGCACTGTATCCATTGAACTGTATCCCCAGTGACCTTGAACTCTTGATTTTTCTACCTTCACCTCCCAAGGGCTAGGTTTACAGATGAGCTACCTTTCCATTATCCTTTCTGTCATTCTTCCTTTAGTTCTGTCTTGTCATTCCCCTTTTTTTTTTTTTTTTTTTTTTTGAGCCTGGGTCTTGCCATGTAGCTCCAGTCTGGCCTAGAACTCAGATGTGTATCATTGTGTCCTGCTCTGGCCAGGAGTGTTTATTCTTATAAATTGCTATTTAATATCTTTCAAAATTTTATTATGAGAAGCCACTGGAGTGTCATCTCTCCCCAAGCCATTAGTAGCACAAGAATTATGGGACCTAACACCACTAATGTATCTTTGGCTCTTACTCTGTTATAGGCCCTTTTCTTTTGTACTTGACACATACCTGTGTACTTAATAACCTGGGTGCTTAATAGGTCTATGAAATGATCGATGTAAGCTGCTCACTTGAGTATACCTGGCTTACATTGGGGCAGTATGGACTATCATATTGGTGGTGACCTTGTGACCAGATGGTGGTATTCAACAATCAAGCCTCTAGAATTGTAATCTATAAAGTTGGCTCCACATAGTCTCCTCTCTGTGTAATTTGCTGGAGCATAAAGGCAAACACTTGAAGGTGCTTGGCAGGTTCTTCACAGCAGGTTAAGCTATTGTCCTGCTTGGAGAACAATGGCAATATAGTGGAGGGGGCTGTAGTTCTGGCGCCATACACGGTATTCTAAGCATTCACTTCATATGCAAGGGCCTCCTCCTTTTTGACTCTGTCACCGAAATCCAACAGGTGATCTGGACTGAGTGGAGCCCAGACTGAGGCTGAGCTCTGGGTTTGCCTGATGCGTGTGGTCTCTTCTTCCCTCCCTGTGCCAGGCCATGTGCTGTACGCCGACATCAAGATGGAGAACGGAAAGTCCAAGGGGTGCGGTGTGGTTAAATTTGAGTCTCCAGAGGTGGCTGAGAGAGCCTGCCGGATGATGAATGGCATGAAGCTGAGTGGCCGAGAGATTGATGTTCGAATTGATAGAAATGCTTAAGCAGTTGCCTTTTTTAAACATCAATACCAGACCTCTGAATTTGTATTTTTTCTTGTTAACCATTTTAATTTGTTGGCTGGATGTATAAAGATGTTTAAAAAAATTCAGTTGCTTTTTGGGGTAATTTGAATTAATTTTTTTAATGAGTGGGGTTCCATTTGATTGTTTGCATTGAGATTGCAATGTGCGCAATTTTTTTTGTAGTTGTGGCATCTTGTTGACATCAAATATGACTTTGATAATAAATACCAGTTCCTGAAAGTGGCTTGCTTTCTTTGTGTGTATGTTGTAGAGGTGGCCATCTGATGTCTGTAGAGCTGGGCCAGCTTACACTTCCTCCTTCCTCAGAGCTGTGACCTCCAGGGATCTCATCCATTATGACTTGTCTGTGGACCCCAGTGTTTGGAGAGCAGACCCTGGTTATAGTAGGAATATTGTAATATATATCCTGGAAGGTCTTCATCTTCCCAGGGGTGATAATAGCAATCCTGAATGTCATCCTGTGGCTATATTCTATGAGTCCCAGACACCGAGTAAAGCTCACTTTATTTGGCTTTTCTTGTTTGAGCCCACTGTTTGGGACACAACTTCATACTGTTGTCCTATTAGGCAGGAGTCCTACCAGTAAGGGTCGTCATAGACCCACTTGGCAACACAAATGCTCGCAGGCTACAAGGAGTTTTGGGATACAGCTCCTGGTCATCCAGGGAGTATGGGGGTGCATCCTATACTATTGAGCAGACAACTGATTTTTCTTTCTCTTCACTTTGGTACCTAGCATGTGCCTGTGTTCTGTTGTGGGTTCCAATCAGGAAGGGAGAGGAAAAGACAAGAAGCAAGGATGTTTTAAAAGGGGGTTTTATGTGGGCATGAGCACTTGGGCATCTGTTTTCCAGGCTGGGATCCAGGGCTCCTGAGAGAACAGTAACTGGGCTGGTGGCCTGGAACCCACCTCCATGTCTGCCTTACTGTCCCTGAGGAAATGGTTGAGTGTCCAGAGGATCTGCAAAGGAGGATGAATTCAAGTGATCTTATGCCACAGAGGCATGATAACAAGCATCTATCTCTATGGGAGTCATTGTACATACCCCAGAAGCTGACATCATCATATACTTCCGTTTCCCTAGCAGAAAGCACAGTATAGTCAGTAGGGGTCAACCCTGGTGTTCCCCATACCACCCAGGCAGGACCAGCACTTACAAGGGTAATAGTGCAGTTCTGGGTACATAGCCATCTGCAAGGGAGAGCAGATAGAGTGGATTCTCAACCCTAGCATACCTCACTCTTTTCCCTAGATGTGGGCCAAACACACTTACACTTGCCCTTGGGGTCCCGGCACAGCATCTCATCCTTGTTAGTAAACTCAATCACCTCCAGGATTTCTCCACGTCGGATGCCCAGGTGCTTGCCACCTCCACGCCGGGTCTTGGCATTGGGGTCAATCATCATCTTTGTGTGAATCACGATCTCACCTTCAAACTTGGGGAACATCATATTAAAACTTTCTATTTCTGCTGCCAGGGCCCTGGATACCAGTATTTCCCAAGACTCATTCTTTGCTCCATGTTCTCACCTTGAACTTCTTTCTAAACTCTCTCTCAGCTTTCTCTGCCTTCCTGATTTGTTTCAGCAGCTTGGAGTCTGTGGGTGGCGGCTGCTGGGACTGACTGGCATTCTTCCTGGAAGACCCAGACATTGGGATATTTATGAGTAAGAACTCTAATCAGATTAGAGTCCCAAAGCTCAGCCCCATAACACCCCAACAGCCCCCATGTACCTGAGCTCTGTGTCCTGCTGAGGCCATCTGGTGGCTTGCTGGGTAGACTGCACTTCATCTGAGGGCATTGGACAGAGTCAGGACAAGGGCTTGATGGGTGAACCTGCTCTGAAGGTCCTTGAACCTTCCCTGAATCTCAACCACTTTTCTCCTGTACCTTTCTCTCAGAGTTCATCAGTTCTTGGGAGTAAGGTTCAGTTTGGTGAGGAAAATTAAACAATGGGAAGTTGGCCAACTATCAAGGGTACCCAGCTAGTAAAATTGTAGAAATGGGATGGATATGTAGACCTTTGTTTTTGGTTTTTGGTCTTACTATATAGACCAGGCTGGCCTGGAACTCAGACCTATCTATCCCTGACTGCTGGGGTTAAAGCTGTGGTCACTGTGACCAGCCCACAAGTTGTAGACTTTGGGAGCCATATTGCTTCTGCCTCCCAGAATATGTAGGGAGTTGTAATAACATTTTGGATTCAGAGCTAAAAGCATTCCCTTACAGCATCCATAGTTTGCCTCTAAAGAGGAGCAACTAGGGTGGGGTTTTTTTGGTTGGTTGGTTTTTTTGAAGACAGGGTTTCTCTGTGTAGCCCTGACTCCTGGAACTCACTCTGTAGACCAAGCTGGTATTGGACTCAGATCCACCTGTCTCTGCCTCACTAGTGTTAGAATTAGAGTGGTGTACCACCACCACCTGGCCATGATGGGGTTCCTAGCCTGAACCTTCTGCTACAAAGACTGAGCTGTGGTTTCCCAGAGTGTTGGTTTGTACCACTTCCCACTCTTAGCTGAGGGCGACAGCCTTTTAAAGATGGGGGTTAGTGTGGGCCTGGCTTAGAGGCCCCATTTTGTTAATATCCTAAACATCACTTTGGACCAACTTTTTGATGAGCAGCCCAGAAGGGTGCCTGTCAAACTGAGAGCTGAGCTTGGTCTCTGCTCTCTAGGCAGAGATCTGGGTCCTACCCAGAACCTGCTCTGCACCTGCTTTTCTCATGATCTGTCTCAGCCTTGAGTGATCTCACAACTAGAAGCAAACTTGAATGTGACAGTACTAGGCCCTGTGGTTCTGAGGTCATCCTGCAGCTTGTTCTGAGCAGGCCAATGATAATCTTCCTTTCCTGTTGGTCTACACATAATCCTGGAAAGACTGGACCCTACCCTCCAGGTGAGTTGGCGTTTAAAAAAAAAAAAAAAAAATGTGTGTGTGTAGGGTGGGGGGCTGCCATGTTGCAAAGGACCCCAAGAGTAGGAGTGAGGAGCTGGAGGTCCCAGGCCACTTTAGTACTAGAAAGATGACTGAAATGCACAAAGCATTCTTTTGAGAGGCTGTGCCCATAGGAAGGCTAACATATTACACTGAAAGGAGAAACTCAGATGGGTCTGATATTTGATCATGATCTTGAAGAATGGTGGGTAAAGATAGGGAGGTGGTTATAGTCTGTTGGGTTCTAAAGGTTCTAACCCTGGCAACTGGTCAGGGCTCTCACCAGCCTCTGCAAAGCTGACAACCCCATCTTCCCAAACCACAGAGCATCCCCTCAACAGAAGCACTAGGGGCTCTCTGAATGGATCAGGAGAAGCTAACAGAAGGAGCAAGGGCTGGAGAATTTGAAGGCTTTGTACCAGGACCTCCAGCTGGGACAGTGAGCAAACACCCCAAGGCCAAAAGTCCCTCCCGGTAAGCCCAGTAAGTAAGACGGAATAGCGATGGGAGGGAGAGCTCAGTTGGAATCACCACAGCTCAGACTGGCTGGGCCTAGTCTCAGGCCCTTAAACTTCTTCATTGATAATGGGGCAACTGTCTTGGCTGTGACTACAGAGTCATCAAAGCTCTTTCATAGAAGCCCATGTTAGGAAGACACTAATCCTGGAGCCCCTCAAGAAACTGACTTAGAAGAAAGGAAAAGAACCTCTGCTGCACTGCCTCTATCTTGCTGGGACATCCTCTTGGGATGGGCTGCAAGGAACCTGGTGGGTGGGGATGGCTTTGGTTTTGTTTGCAGGGTCTCATCTAGTCCAGGCTGGTCTTGATCGCTGAGTAGCCAAGGCTGATCATCCTGCCTCCTAAATGCTAAGAGTTACAGCATTATAATTAACCTTGCCCAGCTTTGGAACTTGATGTATTGCCCATGATCCTGCCATGACTGACTCTTCTGCACATGAGTGCTAGGCTACATGAATGAAACATGCCATGCCACGATCTGACTTGCTCCCTGCCTGATACGCCACCTAGTCTGGTTTGCCAACTTTGATTTCTGCAGCTCTTCCATTGCTGTCCAGGCCTTTTGTCACTTCACTCCACAGTGCTGCCTATAGCAAGCCTGACTGGTTGGGTATCTCTGGGCTTCCTCTTCCTCACCATCTGGCCCATCTGGATCCAGTCTGGTCTGAGTCACTTTGTGGTATTTTTAAAACCTGGATCATGAGAGAATGCCTTTGCAGCTAATGTTTAATGGGTGCCCAGGCCAACCACCTAGACCATCTACAAACCTCTGCCTCTGGGGCTGAGACTTGAGTCACCTGCAGCCTCCACAGCATCATACAGCTCATAGATCTCGTCCAGGTTCCTGCAGGGAGAGCTGAGATAAGGGCCTCCTTTGGCCTTGCACCCATGCCTGGCCCCATTTTCCCCACACTCACTGTGAGATCTGTTGAGGTTGTTGGGCTGGGAAGTGGGTCCCAGGAGAGCCTGTCTTCAGTACAGCTGTGGAGGAGAAACCATGGAAGGGAAGTGGCTCTGCCTAGATGTTTTATCTCTCTTCTGCCCTAGCCACCTACCCTAACTCACCTGTAGCTGTTGCTGAGGCTCTCCGGAAGCTTTGGATATTGATGGGAACAGGTGGTAATGGGGGCTTGGCTGGGGGGGATCCCAGGCTGCTGGCTGAGGGCAGAGGTCGTCTCCGGGGAGGGTGCCGGATTTGGAAGTCTGATCTCCAGCCGGGTGTCCCAGGGACTCCATACCCAGGGCTGAGGGGGAACTGGGGGCTGGAGCTGGCAATGGCAGAGGGCAGAGAGCACTCGGATACTGAACCAGGAAGCTTAGGCTTTCTGGGCAGACCCTTGGGAAAGTCAAACTTGCCATGTTGAGGCTGCAGAAACTTTCTGGGGAGCGAGCTGACCTCAGGCTCAGAGGATGTTCTAGGGAGATGACCCAGTTCCGGCTGTGAGGGTTTCTTAGAAAGGACTTTGAGGTCTGGCTGCTGAGGCTTTTTGGGAACTCTGCGGACTTCGGGCTCTGAAGATGTCCTGGGAAGGTCACTTAGCTGGAGCTGTGGATGCTTCTTGGAAAACGCATTGAAGTCCAGCTGCGGGGAATGAGATGGGGGATTACATGACTCAAGTTTCCAGGGCGGTGTCTGGGGAACCTCATAGGACTGCTGTGGAGACTTTGGGCCACCAATGGCCTGAAGATATGAAGTCTTCTTGAAGTTCTCACTGAATTCAGACTGCAGAGACTTCTTGGGAAAGTTGCTGACGTCAGGCTCTGGGGAGCGAGGGTAAAGCTCAGTGGACCTGGGCTTGGAGATGGATGTCTGAGGAATTTCGCTAGGCTCTGACTGTGTCAGGGATTTACTAGAGAAACCAGCAGCCGGAGGCAGCAGTGGCTTTTTGGGAAAAGTACCGGGCTCAGATGGCAAGAGCTTCCGAGGGGCCTCACTGGACTCTTGCCAGAACTTCTTGGGGACTGTGATAGGTTTGAGTTCTACTGGGGGCTTGGCAGGATTGCTGAGCTCAGGCTTCTGGAGCTTCTGGGCAGGTACAGAAGGCTCTTGAGATGCCTCAAGCTGTGGAGACTTCTTGGTGAGGTCGCCAAACTCATGTTTGGGAAGCTTTTTGGGGAGATTAGTGAACTCAGGCTGTGGGGCCTTGGGGAGGCTGGCAGATTGGGGTCCTAGGGGCTTCTTGGCATCTGGGAACTGTGCCTGTGAGGGCTTCTTGAGACCAGTTAACTCGCGATGTAGAGGCTTCCTTGGGAGATCTTTGAGCTCAGACTGTATGGGCTTCTTGGGTAGCTCAGTGAACTCGGGCTGCAGCGACCTTCTGAGAACCTCTGACTGTGAAGGCTTCTTGGGGATGTTTGCAAGGGGTTTCAAGGACACTGCACTGAGCTCAGTCTGTGATGCCTTCTTGGCCTGCTCACTTAACTCAGTCTGTGGAAACTTCTTTAGGAGTTTATTGAACTCAGGCTTTGGGGTTTTTCTGGATGGTTCTCCAGGCTCTTGCTGAGAGGCCTGGAACTTAGCTTGGAGGTTTCGGAAGTCCTGGTTGCTTCCCTAGGAAGACATAGCTCATTCAGGAAGAGTCTTATACAAGAAGGCAGATGGAGAAACAGCTAGATACCTACAGTTGGTCATAAACACAAACCCATCACCCTCCCCTTCCCTTCGGCTCCCATTCTACCATTGCTTCCTCCCCAGCCTCAGCTCTATCTCAGCCAGCTTCTCTTTTGGGGTAAGAACTATTCCTGTCCTCAGATTCCTGGGGGCCACACCCTTTTGACTCCTCCAACTAAGCTGTATCTAATTTCATCTCTAACAGGACCCTAACCCTCTCTACTAGTCCATTGGCCCCACATGGTACTTCCAGCCAGTGATACCTTCCCAGCATCTTCAACCTTTGGGCCTTCTGTTCCCTGTTGGTTCCCTCTTTGTCCCCTGTCTGACCACCAGGTTCTCCCCAGTCCTTTTTGTTCCGATTTCAAAATACATCCGGAATCCAACCACTACTCACTGTCACTTCAGTTGGAGGAACTGTCCCCCACAGCCCAGAATACTATTGTAATATGCTCCTCCTATGTCTGCTGCCCTACAGGAGGCCTGCTAAGTCTTCCATTCCCAGTCTCTCAGTTTTCATGAGCAAACAGCAATATCCCTCCCCATCTCCATAGCCTCTGTCCTGTCTGTAATACACTGCATGGGTTTCTCCTCTTCCTCCTCCATGACTTTATGACAATATTCCTTAAGGAGACAACCCTATTTTGAATCTCTTTCCCCTCCCCAGTTGCCCACCTTCACCACCCTGCATAACTGTTCTCTTTGTCTCTCCCATCACCTATGGAATTTCTGCTGTATGTGAGGCAGGGTCTCATATCCCAGGCTGGCCTCAAGTTTGCTATGTAGCTAAAGATAATGAACTCCTGATCCCCCTGCCTCTATCTCCCATGTGCTGGGATTACAGGTGTGTGCCACCATGCATAGTTTGACTAAACTGTTACAATTTTATTTGGGGTAGGGGGAGGCTGGAGAAATGACTCAGCAGTTTAAGAGCACAGACTTCTCTTCCCAAGTACCTGGGTTCCAATCCCAGCACCCCCATGGCAGCTCACAACTGTCTGTAACTTCAAGATCTGACACCCTCACATAGACATACATGCAGGCAAGACACTGATGAGCATACAATAAAAAAAAGAAATTAAAAAAAAAATTTACTCAGGAGGCTAGAGGGATTGCTTAGTAGGCAAAGCCTACTACTTGGCATGCAAGCCTGAGTATCTGAAGTCTATCCTCAGTACAGAGCAGCACCTGTAATCCTACCTCTGGAGAGACCTAGAGAGAAGGCCCTCAGGGGCTTATTGGCCTTCTACTGGCTAGCTAAGTCAACAAATCCCAGGTACAGTTAGAAACCCTGTCTCAAAAAAGGAGGTAGAAAGCAATCAAGGAAGACCCAACCTTCACACACATGTATACACATATGTAACTGTAGGCCCTCTAGTTCATCAGTGATCTAGTGCCTGGCACATAGTAGATACTCAGTGAAAGTTTTACAGAAATAAAAGTACATGCAGGACTACAAAGACAGGGCGACTCACAACACCCACCCTGAGAACCATCAGGCAGGCTCTCCACATGAGCACATATACCATATGACATGTAAAGAACATCCCCAGTGCTCTCAAAGCTGGCCATTTGCCATAGGTTACAAATATAGGTAGATACACAAGGCAAGGTCTTTTCTGGGGAGTCTCCCAACCTATCTTCACCTACAGACAAGAAGATTAGAAGACTGGGTTGGGGGTAGGGGACAAAACCTTGTGAGCCTGTCTGAGATGGAGGAATTCAGAAGCACCCCTGGAAGGAAGCAATTCTTGCTTAGAGTCAGATGCCTTCTTTGAAGTCCTAGTCAATGAGATGAGGCAACAGCTCCAAATGAACATAGGGATAGATAAGGAAGGGTTAGCAGAGCACAGCTTGGATGACTGGCTGGGGTTGGGGGGCTGGGGCACCAGGTACATGACCCACTTAATCACCACACAGGAAGCCTCTGCTTTCATCACAGAAGCTGACCTGGGGTGAGGGGATATCATTTTAGGCAGCCCAATCTGTACATCTTGCAGTCACAGATCCAAGCCTGGTCCACAAGAGCTCAAGCTATGCATTGGCTGTTCTCTGCCTTTGCCTGCACTGTTTCATTCCCAAGACTGTTCCCAGATTTATTCTGCCTACCAGGCTACCCATGGGGGCATATCTACCAGTTCCCCAGTTCTTGCTTGTGCCCCTTGTTTCCTGGTCAGAATGGACTTCCACTGGGGGGGGGTGTTGGGGATTCACTCACCATAACTCCAAGGAGTGATGGGCCACAGGGAGTGGGCTGTGAGCTTACTTAGGCTGCTGCTTGAAGGAAGTATCTGTGGTTTCTGTTCCACAGGCTGACACACCAAGTAGGAGCTGTCAGGGGGGAAGGCAGAGGAGGAAGGAGGCGGAGATGACCTGTCTGTCACCACCCCCCCCTTGAGTTCCTGTCTGCCTACTATTGTCCCCAAGCTCAGGTCATATGGCTAATACACACAGTTACTAGCTGTCACTAGCCTCTTGATTCCCTATTGTCCCCTTTACTCTTAACACTGTGAGGTCTTGATGGGCTTTGTCTCCAAAGAAGCAGGCCAAGCCCAAACTCAGGACAACCACAGGGATAGAGAGCCTGAGTGAGGATGTTAAGGTTTGCTCTGGGGCTTAGGAAGCCTCTGTAAAGAGTTAGAGCTAGGATATGGCTGGTGCAATGGTGAGGCCATTTCTGGCCTCCTGTGTGTTGCTTCATCTACCTTCCTTGTTTCAACATGCATACTCTCAACAGGACTTACTTCCCTGTTGAGGTAACAAATGCCCCCCACTAGCCCAGCTTTAGATGACCACCCAAAGCATAAGGCTCAAATGGGATAGCAGTTTTACGGGGTGGGGGTATTAAAGACTTGCCACTGAGGTGAGGGAATATCATTGTCTCTGGGCAGGCAGGTGATTTTTAAGGACACTTCAAGTTCCCAGTGGTTAAAGGAAGTAGAGAGAAGAGAAATCTGAAGACTGAGTTGCAGGAAACCCCTAAAAGGCACCAAGGTAGATACAGGTAAAAGAGAACCCTAAAGGTAGGGTTCAGTCCACAGTAACAAAACACTCAACATGACAGAGATGATTCTCAGTTTGGAAACAGAAAAGAATCTCTTGAGCTGTTAACAGAAGTTGTTAACCGGTCTGGGGTGTGGTCTAGCATGAGGATTATTTGGACTGTGGCAGGGTGGTTCCAGTGCATGGGTGAATATGTATTGATAATCTTTGGAGTCACCCTGACTCCAAAGTTCTAAGCCCCTGGAATAGTGATGCATTCTTGTAATCCCAGCAGAGACAGTGGGTTCAGTACAACTCCAAAACTAGCCTAATAAACCCAGTGAGTTCCTATCAAGGCAAAGCTACATAGGTCCCGATTCAGAAACTGACCCCCAAAAGTGTATGTCCCATCCAGGTGCAATGACACACATCTGTAATTCCAGTACTTTGGAGACTGAGGGCAAGAGGATATTAAGTGCATGGCTAGGCTCAGGTTACAAAGTGGGGATCTTGTCAGCAGGACATTGTGACTTTTATCCCAGCACTTGGGGGGCAGAGGCAGACCGATATCTGTGAGCCCAAGGCCAGCCTAGTCTATATAACAAATTCCAGGGCAATTAGAGCAACATAATGAGACTCCAAAAAAAAAAAACAAACAAACAAACAAAAAAACCAAAAAACCAAAAAAGTTGAAGCAAAATAGCATATAAATCTGAGGTTTTAACTCTGTTGGTAGAGCACTTGTAGAGCATGCACAAAGCCTTCAGTTTGATTTTCAGAACCACAAAAGACAGCACTTAGGGGCACATGCCTTTAATCCTAGCACTTGAGAGGCAGAGGCAGATGTGTCAAGGCCAGCCTGGTCTACAAAGTGAATTCCAGGACAGCCAGAGCCACATAGACCCTGCCTCGGAAAACAAAAAAGAAAACAACAGACACAAAGAAACAACAGTTGGGAAGTAAAGATCAGAAAGCCCATCCTGGTTTACATAGTGAGCACCAGCCCAGCAAGAGACAGGCACATAGTGAAACCCAGTCTTAAAAACGAAAGAAATGCATGTTTTGGCTTAGGTGACAAGTCTACTATTGGGTGGTGTGCTCTTGGGAATGAACCAGGTGAGGTTTTATGAGCTTATTTAAACAAAATGCTCAGGCAGGGAGACAGCCTCCTCTCAAGATTCCGAGGCCTCTGAATTTCCATATTGGGTCATAGTTCCCAGAGATTGATCAGCTTTTACAGGAGTCCAAGGTGGACAGGGAAAACCTAGTCTGGGTTTGTGTGCTTCCAGAATCATAGTGATTGGAGTCAGAAGCAAGGATAAGGAAGAAGCCACACCTATAATCCCAGCTGCTAGGAAGTTCAATTTAGGTCTGGTAATTGAAGACCCAGCTTCACAATAGAAAACAATGGGTCACACACACACATACAGCACACACATTGGCGGAAAAGCATACAGTAGGCAATCAAGGCCAACACAAGCTAAAGGCCTAAAGGACAGGTGGGGATCCTCAGGCTGACCACTGTAGGAGCCTGGGAGACTGGGCAGGGGCGTGTGCAGGGTGGTCTGTAAGCTCCCAGCATGGCTGTCTGGGGCCTCCCCACTCTGTGACTTGCATGTTGGTGACTAGGTGGCTCTAACTGAGCTATGGAGCCAGAAGCCAGAAATGATTGCAATGTGTCTGGAGTTGTTTGAAGGAGGGAGTGCAATCCAGGTTGCTGAGATGTACGAGCTGGTATCTGGGGCCACGGCAGCGCTCTTCAGCTCGCCACCCACCCGAGGTAAAGATAAGCAATTTGGTATCTCTCAGGAGACAAAACTGTTGGTAGATAAATGCCTAGCGGTGGCCTGGCACCTTGCCCTGTAGACAGGTCTCCAGGAGTTGCTCAGTCTGTTCAAGTCAACCTCAGGCTCTGAGCAGCTGCGCAGGCACGTGCCTGTGGGCCACCTGATCTTCCACACTGACAGTCTGGGGTCTTCCTGCTGGAAAGCTGAGACACTAAGAAGACTTCGGTTTCTTGGCTATCTTGGAGTTGGGGACAGAACTCTTGTAGGGTCCCAGCTTGAGCAGGAGATCAGGGATTATGGGGTTCAGAAGGAGCAGGGCAGGGCTGGGGGTGAGGGTTGTTCAGGAAAGCTTCCCAGCAGAGCAAAAGTTGGGCATGTGTAAAGCAGGGAGGTTTGGGCAGTGAATGGGATGCAATAAAAATTCGGCAGTTTCCTGGTATATGATCCCCAATATTCAGTTCCTGGGATGAGAATCGCTGAGCGGACATTTCCCAAATCCCCTAGTCTCCCCAAAGTATGACATCCATTCTGTGTGTATGTGTGTGTGGTGGGGTGTATGCATCTGTGTGGGTGCATGAATCTGTGCTTGTGTTTGCAGAGGCCAAAGGTTGCCACCAGGTGTCTCTATTTTCCAACTTGTTTGAGACAAGAGCCTGAAGCTCACTCTTTTTGATAGCCTATCTTATCTCTCCCACTAATCACTTGCCATTTGTTCTTTTACTTTGGCTTAATAAACTCACTCATTCAAAACCAAAAGTGTGGCTGCTGTAATTCATTCTCTAGATCCTAGAAATAGTGGCATTGAATAAAGAGAAGACAGGAGGGCTGTGACAGAGATCCTGGAGGACCCAGCTCAGCAGGTGAGACTGGTGTCTTGGCTGCAGATGCCAGGACAAAGAGGTGACAAAGAGTTAGGATACAAATGGTGAGTGGGACAAGGTGGGGTGGGACCAAGGAGGCCTTCAGGTTTTTCTTCAGATTCTTAAGTTTCCCAGAAGCAGCAACTATGAAGAGCATGGCCAGTATAGCCACAGAAGATGGGGAGGTTTGAGAAGCCCTGTGGGCTACTGGAACAGGATCTGTGTTTATGTTTATTGTGTGTGTGTGTGTTGGGGGGAGGGGTACACATAACTATGCCTACACCTGTGGAGACCAGACAGGTTAACATAGGATGCCCTCCTCAGTCACCTCACTATCTTTGGAGATAAGATCTTTCAACAGAACTGTTAACTCACTGTTTTGGCTAGACTGGCTGGCCACTAAGGCTCCAGAACCTGGCTGTCTCTGCCACTGGCGCCCCCTTGTGGGTTACAGACACACTGTCACCATGCCCAGTTTTAAAATGGGTACTGGGAATCTGAACTCAGAACTTGCTTGTATCTGGGAAAACATCTCTCCAGTCCAATAACAGGAGTCTTTACCCAGAGGGGCCACTGGTTATAGTGAAAGGCTGCTTCCATGGGAGCTCAGACTGATAGGAGGGGATGTCTGAATATGCCTGCATCAGCACTCCTGATTTATGTGGTGCTGGGGCTAGAACCCAGGGCTTTGTGCATGCTTGACAACCACTGTGCTGAGCTACAGTCCTATCACTGGTACATTTTCAAACTGGGACCCCAAACTCTCTAGAGCTGGTACAGAAGCCAGCAGCAGCAGCAGCAGGTCTGCAGACTGAAAGGATGAGGATAAAGTTCAGGTCTCCATCCTGCCCTGTCCACCTCTTCAACCTCAGCCACCAAGGCTTTGCTCCCTGATGTGACCCGCTGCCCTCAGAATCAGGGGGCTCTAAGTCACGTTAGCTTAGAGCTTACTCAGATCTAGTTTCCCACATTGTCTTCCTAATCCTTGATCCATAAAAAAGAAAACATTTTTGTTTTGAGACTGTCTTGCTATGTAGCCTGGGTTGTCCTTGAACTTCTTTAAGTTCTTCCCATCTCAGCTTCCCAAGTTTGCTGCCACACCTTGAGGCTTTTTTTTTTTCCATCTTCTTCTTCCTGACAGTGTTTTACTGTGTAGCCTGGCTGGATCTTGCCACTTAAATCCTTAGATTAAGCCTTGAACATAAAGAGATTCAAATGCCTCTGCCTGCCAAGTGATGGGATTAAAGGTGCACGCCACCATGCATTAGAAACTTTAGAGTTGATTTCTTTCTCACCCGACTGTGGGTTGTAGCATCAAATGGCAGGTCATCAGGGTATAAGGGCAAGCACGAGAACATGATAAGCCATCTGACCGGTCCCGTTTTAGCTGTGGGGAACTAGTTCTGCAGACCAGCCTGGCCTAGAACTCACAGAGATCTGCCTGCTTCTGCCTGTTCTTTTTGTTTGTTTGTTTTTGTTTTTTTTTTTTTTAAATAAAGGAAAAACACTTGAAAAAATCCTATCTGTTTTCTGGAAGTTGTAGAACAGAATGGTGGGCACTGGCTGCCCCTCCCTAGAGATGGCTGGGGTGGCATTAAGCTGGAGTCCAGGGCTGAGGTACCACGTAGACAGTGACAGGAGTGCTGGGTGAAAATCAATTCGAAGTCCCCTTCCCATGGTGTGCAAGCACCCCAGTAGGTGGCAGCCTACTGCTTATTTGAGGGGAGTGGAGGGCAGGGCAGGGCAGGGCAGGGCAGGGCAAGAGAGGGCTCAGTGGTTAAGAGTTCACCCTCATTCTGCTTTTCCTGGGGACTTCATACCCTTTTCTGACCTCCATGGGCACTGCACTCGTGTGTACACACACATACACACATGTACACACACAAATAAAATACAATCTTATCTGAGGGGCAAGGGACCCAAGACACATCACAGGCTGGCTCATCTTGCCTCTTTTATTGTTTCCTTCCCTCTCAAATTACAAAATCCTCTGTAGGCCCTCTCATCCAGCCCAACACAGCTGGTTCAAAGCTAAGAGAAAATGGGATGCTCCTCCTCTGACAGTCGTGACACCCCAGGAACAAATGGAGTTGGGTTTGTGTGGAGTCGGGGAGGGGGCCGCTGAGCCTGGGCCTCGCCCCTTGCCTCTGGCTCCATGCCTGAGCATTCCTCAGCTTTACCAGCCAGGGTGTCAGCAGGAAGGGACCCAGGCGCCAGGGCTGTGGAGGCACCAGGGCGGTGGTCCTGGAGGTGTAGTGTCATGGTGGGCCGTGAGGCCGTGTAGAAGTCACACTGCATGCACGAGTAACGGCCCCGCGTGTGTTCCCACACAATGCGGCTGGGGGCTGCGTACCCTGCAGGTAGGCGGGCAGGCCATGGTCAGTCCCGGGTTTCACCCCATAGGACCTTTCTACCAGGGATAATGGATGTCGGCCAGGCAGATTAGATTCTTCCCTATGTCCATCCCTTCCAGGGTCCGGGGAGGCTGGATCCTTTCTCCTGGGCTTGATTGCCCATCACTGAAGGCGCCAGGTTTAGCTCCCATCCCTGGACCTCCGCAAGAGAGGGCCACTCATGTGAACAAGGTGCAAGTTTTTACACAGGAACGCCGGCGCAGATGAAGGCATAGGTGCCAGTCATTTTTAAGGTAAAAATCATGTATTTTAAAGGACAGGCACTGCTACTTCTGAGCATTCACAGGGCCCGAACAGAGTAAAGGAGTGAAGGCCCCTCCACCCTACCCTGGTGGTCACCTGCACGCACCTGAGGGCGCATCGGGACCACCCTGAGGTCTTCTGGGACTTCCGGCAGCACCTATAGGAAAGAGGCAGGTCAAGTTCGGAATAAGGGTGGACCCAACCAGCTTTGCAGGCAACTGGTTCTCACACCCACCTTGACTCTTTTTCCAGATGGCAGCGCTGGAAGCTGGTGGTCCTGGAGCAGCAGCCAGGAACGGGCGCAGTCGTGGGGGACTCAGGCCGAAGGGCGCAGGGTTCAAGTAGGGAAGGAAGGGCCCAGAGGGGGCAGAGGTGAAAGGTTCAAGTAGTGGGAATGGCAGATTCAGGTTAGACGCAGGGTCGGACTCTGGGGGGCGCTCGGGCACAGGTGGCTCTCTGTCCAGGGCAGGGGGTGGTGGCGGGGTTGGGCTCTGAGCATGCTCTGCACAAACATGCAGATGCTTGAAGAGCGAGCGATGAGTACGGAAGCGCAGGAGGCAATTCTCACACCTGGGGGTAGGCATAGGGCTGCACTGTCTCCTGGGCAACAGGAAGGGGCCTAGCATTGCTCCCCAGGGACCAAGATGTAGGAGAGGCATCAAGGTTGCAATCTCCATGACTCTACGCCCAAGTGAAGGAGCTTGCCCTACACACGCTCCCTTGCTGAAGTCTCGATCATTCAGAGCCTCAAGCTTCGACTTCACTTGGGTGGCCAGTTTACCGTAGAAGAAGTGAGGTGGACAGACACACTGCATGCATGTATGCCCCACCGCTCCAGCTGAGCCTTCAACCACAGTCACTCCCAGTCGCATGGGTCTTCCATGCACTGCTGGGGCTCGTTTCCCAACCCACCCCTCCTGCATGCACACTAAGGAGGGCTAAAGATCCGGCATCAACAGGGGGACGTTCAGGGTCTCACTTGAAGTAGCGGTTGGGCTTGTAGTGCAGCTTGCCATGGGCTACCAGCTCCTGCATGCTGGGGAAACTCTCAGTGCAGCTCAGGGCTGAGCATCGGAAGAGTTTGCCTGGTAGGGATGAAGGGTGGGTGTGGAGTGGGGTGGTTAAGACTGACCCTGGGAGGCCCTGTCTGTCTTCCACCCTAACATGCCTCACTATTGCCAACCCTCATCCTACCTTCCAGTGACTGTGTAGGTGGGCAGTGGGTACGGAGATGCTGGGCCAGATCACGAATACTGGGGAAACTGAGGCAGCAGCCAGGGCTAGAGCAGGGTACCTGTTTCCCTACAGGATAAAAGGGTGTCATAAATTTTTTCTTACTGACCTCCCCCCATTCCCAAAGTCTTGAACAAGTCGTCGTCGTGTCCCTACCCCCACCCCCACCCGCCACACATACACTATTACAATAAATTGCCCGGAAAAGCTTGATAGGTTTGGTTGCTACAGCTGACATAGACTTGATGCTCAGTAAATGGGATTCAAGGTGATTCCTATCCTGCCCCATCTCAGGCCTATCGAAGGACCTATGAAGTCCTCATCACAGATCACCTGGTGGTGGACGTCGTCTGGGCAACTTCAGGTCCTCATTGGTCCCCACACCTGTGCTGGTTGAGCCAGGCTGACAGCTGTCTGGGGCTGGGGAGGCAACCGGTTGTGGAGGTCCTCCACGGCCCCACACTGATGGTAAAGCTGTCGGGTTAGGGCCTGGCTCCTCCACGGAGGAGAAAGTGGCTGTAGCTGCCACATCTGGAGACTCCACCTCCTTGTCGGGCTCAATGGAGCTGGACTCTGCAACTGCTAGCATGTCCGGGCTGGGCTTGGAAGGTTCCTCCTGCGGCAAGAAGTGGATAGAATAAGGCTGGGATTACAGTTTGCCTGGAACAAAGGGAAGTCCTTCCATTCCGAAGGTCCACAAGACTCAGGTTTCTAACTCCCACTCCCACCAGGTATTACCCAGCCATCCCACTTTCTGAGTCACTAGCAAGATGAGTTACGGGAGGTAAGATCAGACTGAGCTACCGTCTCCCAATTCCAATTGCAGAAGGAGGTATATATCAGGCATTATGCACAAAAGAGCATCATCATCAATATCCCTTGGTCTCCAACTTTGGCAGGAGAGAGGCACCATGGGGCGGAGGCGTGGCCTAGTGGAGTGGGAGAGGGTCTGGCCTGAGAGCAACTTGGAAAATGCTGCAGGGCCTACGGTGGATTGTGTGATGATGGGGATTGCTGGCCGAGTTAGAGCTGTGTGGACGACCTCGGATACACTCAGGGCCAGGATGTGCGAAGTTTAGGGGCTGAACTCGAGCGGGGTGGGCGTGGCCCAAGCAAAGCCAGGCCTAAAGGAAGAGGCAGAACGCGCGCGGTGACAGTCAGCGGCGGGCGGGGACCCGGATGTGGGGGCGGGGTCGGCCGGAGGGGTGCGCCCTGTAGGACCGCTCCCTGTCAGTCCCCTCTGCTCCTCCGCGCCCGCGTGCTCGGTGCCGCGCTCACCATCCTCCATTCAGTTCGACCTCTGGTTCTCGTGCCTTCGGTGGCTCCGGGTCCAGCAGGGGCGACTTCCTCGGCGACGCGAGATCTCGATCACATCGGCGCCATTTTTTCCACTTCTCAGACCTCGCGAGATCTGGGTGTGGCTTAATCCTGGGCGCTCCTTTAGGAGGAGGGGATTGAGGCCAGACTGCTGCTCTTAGGCAGGTGAGAATTTGTAAAAGCAAAAGGCGGCGGATGATACTGCATGAGCACTCTCTCCAGGCTGTAGCGTCCTCATCTGCAAAACGGGCACCGCCATCCTTTTTCTGCATGCCCATAACCAACTCTGGAAAGGCAAAAGGCAGCACTTTTTCTTCTTTTGATCTCAAAGTCTCAGTCTTCCCATCTCAGCCAGCAGTGTACTGGGATGGCAGAAGAGTGTTTCCACTCTGCTTTTGTTTGGGCTTACTTTTTAAAGGAAATTGACACCCACCCCCCCGCCTTTGTTTTTTTCTTTTTTAGCCACGGCTGTTCTTACACAGAGATTCACCTTGAACTTGGATACCACTACACCGGGTTTTAGGCAGTACTAGGTATCAAAAAACCAGAGTTTTCATGTTTGCTAGGAAATCACTCTGCAATCTAAGCTACATCCTTAGCGATATATACATATGCATAAAGGGAATGTATGTGTGCATGTATGTGAGCCCTTGAGCTCCACGAGGTCCAGCGTATACACTGTCTGCCTTAGTTCTCGGCTTTATTTACTGGGGCTCGGATGTTGGAGCTCACCAGTTCACACTAGTCTAGCTTGCCAGAAGATTTCTGTGTCCATCTCCCAAGTGCCCCAATAACCTCCAAAGTGCTATGCCTCCTGCTCAAGGAATGCCAGGGATCCAAATTCTTCCTCATTTACACGAGTGCTGTGGGTCTGAACCCTGCATCCTCCTGTCTGCACGAAATCATCTTTTTAGCAAGCTACCTATTTTTCAGTGCATCCAGTGTGCAGTAAGGATGAATCCGTGGGCCTACAGAGATGGCTTGGTTTTTAGCATTGCTGCCCTTCCAGAGGAACAGGGTTCAATTCCCAGCACCCACGTAGCAGCTCATAACTATCTGTAACTCCTGTTCCAGGGGATTTGACACCCTCACACATGCACATGTGGGCAAAACAATGTTCATGAAATACAAATAAATAAATATAAAAAGAAAAGAATGAATCTTTTCTTTTTATATTTATTTGAAGATGGCTCCTCTTCATTTTGGCTCAAAGTCAGAGAGTTCAAAACTGTCCTTAGTAAGTCATAAGACCTAAAGGTCTAAGGCATGGTTACAGTAGGAAGTTTTGATCTTGGTAGAGGACATCTTACTAAATAATAACAGACTTGGTCTGAGGTGTGGTTACTCTTGACCCTCAAGGCCAGATAACAGGATATTGAGTCTAAGGTATGGTTACCAAATGTTTGGAGGATTAAGGAAACAAAGTCTATTTGTTCCTTATACATGATGCCATGCACCCCCTTTGGTTGGGGTACTTAGGAATGTTGAATAATGAACTTAGGGCATCCAGTATTCACTGGATTGCTCTCCCAACTCTATCCTGTGTCTCTCTTTTTCTTAGTGTCTTTTCCTGCATTTCTCAATTCATACTCCTCCTCTCAGGTATGAACCAGGCAAACGGGCTGGATCCAACTGAAGCCTCACAAAGATGGGTTATGACAGATTGGTGCCTCTATGTGGGGCTACTACAGAGGGCGATGACATCTGTTGTAATAGCCTAATGCGGGGAACACTCTAATTGTGGACCTTCAGGTTTAGTGAACAAGTAAATCCCACAAGTAGCAAAGTGTGAACATGAATCCCAAGAGCACTGGTGCAGTGAGGTTTCCTATCCATTCTACTTCCCTTAAGTGCATGCTATGAGCCAGGAAGGGACTTAGTACAGCTCTTGGGAGACTGGAATCAACCACTGAAAGTGGAGTGACAATAAATCAACAGTGGCAGAAAAATGATCTTGGATCTATCCAATGAGATAAGAAAACAAACAGAAGAAGTGTGTGAAAATGCTGAGTCAGGGGAGACTGTCTGAGGGGGTGATGAGCTGTGCTTTGATGCTGTTGTGCAACAAGACTTTTTCTAGACAAGCACATTTGTTCACCTTAGATAGGGAGTCCACCTGCATGAATCACAAGTTTTATTGGGATTACTTACAGGAATATGGGTGAGAGGCTACTTACAGAAGCAGAAATGACTCATAGACAACTGCATCACCAAAACCCACCCCTTAATGAGTGACAGCTCACAAAAGCTAGGCAGCTGGAGCACACTGCGCAGCCTCCAGGCAGCTCGACAGGTTGGAGAGTATCCTTTTCAAGTGACTCAGTTGGTCTAAAACTTTTCCTGGCAGCTGGGCAGATCTCAGAGTCTTCTTTGAAGATCGGCTTTTCTGAAAATGACTCTCAGTAACCTGTATTATTTACTCTGGCAGCAAGGGGCCTCGTGAATCTGGTAAGTTTCAGGGACTTCCTGTAGCTACTTTGAATTGTTGACCTTCTGACTTAAGGAGCTTCCTGCAGGATGGAGCAGCTAGCTACACTGGGGAAGATAAAGCTTCTCTTTCTGGTGATCATTTGGAGGACGGGCTTGAAGACAGATGGTAAAGATCTCTAGACATTCAACCATTCAAGAGATGGTTATTGAGTCATAAGCAACTGTAGACTTTACATGCAGCATATTTTGAGGTAAACTAAGAGTCTGTATGTGCCACTATAAGCAAAGAAGATGGTTATAAGACATTTAGAACCTGAGAAAGATGGGGGATGGAGAGATGACCCAGAAGTTGAACTCTTGCAGAGGACCAGAGTTCACATGGCTGCTCACAAATATCTATAACTCAACTTGGATGTTGTCTTCTTCTGGCACGTGTACTCATACAGATACACACATACATGTAAATAGATAATAAAGTAAATCTTTTAAAAACTAAAACTGAGAGAGAGGGCTTGGGAGTCACTCAATAGGTGATTGCTTACCTAGCATGCACGAAGCCTTAGGCTTGGTCCCTAGAACCACGTAAACCATCTGTGTCAGTGCACTTGTCATCCCAGTACTGGAAGGTGGAAGCAGAAAGGTCAAGAGTTCAAGGTCATCTTCAGCTATATAGAGAATCCAGTACTAGCTTGTACCACATGAGATCCTGTCTCAAAGAACTGAGACAAGGGCAGGAGAGATGGCTCAGAGGTTGAGAGCACTGACTGCTCTTCCAAAGATCCTGAGGTCAATTCCCAGCAAGCACATGGCTCAAGACCATCTATAATAATAAGATCTGGTGCCCTCTTCTCATGTGAAGGCATACACGCAGGCAGAACACTATATATAATAAGCAAATCTTAAAAAAAAAAAAAAAAGTTGGACGTTGTTGGCACATGCCTTTAACCCCAGAACTCTGGAGGCAGGGGCAGGTGAATCTCTTAAGAGTTCAAGGCCAGCCTGGTCTACCAAGCAAGTTTCAGGACAGGCTCCAAAGCCTCGAAACCCTGCCTCGAAAAACAAAACAAAACAAAACAAACACACACACACAAAAAACCTAAAACAAGCCAGGGATGTTTAATCTTTAATCCCATATTTAGGAGGTAGAAGCATGATCTCTGTGAAAATGCCATCCTGCTTTACATAAAGTTCCAGGCTAGCCAGGGCTACTTAGTGAGACCTTATCTCGTAAACAAACAAAGAAATCCACAAACACCACCCCAAACAATAGCAAGAACAAGTTGAAGAGGAGGTCCAAGATGCAGCACAGTGCCAGGATTGTCACTGTGCCCAGTTTTCTTTAGATTCTTTAGTATTGGGATCACAGATGTGTCACCATGTGTGCCTAGTAAGATCTTATTCAAAAGAACATCTGGGGGCTGGAGAGATGGCTCTCATAAAATAAATACGCTAATCTTTTTTTTTTGAAAAACAAAAACAACCAGACAGGGTCTCCCTTGTTAACCAATTACAGAGAATAAAAGACTGTTGAAGCCAGGCGTCGGTGGTGCAAGCCTTTAATCCCAGCACTTAGGAGGTAGAGGAGGCGGGTCTCTCTGCATTCGAGGCCAGCCTGGTCTACAGAGCGAGTTCCAAAGCTACACAGAGGAACCCTGTCTCGAAAAATGTTGAATGCTTACACCTCTCCCTCCAGGGGTCATCTTCTCAGAAGAAATGTCAGAAAGAGTGTAGGAGTTGGAGATGGTAGATAACATCAAGAAAAGAATTGAAGGGCCCAGCCCCCTGCTTTGGCAGCCCTGATAGGCTGCAGAAAATACCCAGCAAGAAGTAGGCCCCTGACTTTGCCCTAATCACTAAGAAGCAATCTCCAGACATCCTCCATGTGTCAAGGAACCAGTCAGAAGTTAGCTGTCGGGTTCTGGATGTGCTTCACAGATAACAGTGGAATGCAGGGCATAGCAACTGCCCTGGGAGGGCCCCTAGGTACAGCGTCCTTTGTGCAGCCGCAGCTGACCAATCAACTCAGGACAGGTTGCCCATGCCCAGAGGTGCACCAATCCTGAGACTGTTGCTATGCGACTAGGGGACCCCCCCCCACACACACACTCCCTTTGCTCTATCCCAATATATGCCCTGCCCCACTGCTGCTCGGGGTCCCTTCTACTCCACCTGCTGTGTCGGTCGGACAGAAGACCCGAGTTAACTCTTTGCTTTTGCATCCGATCTGGTCTCTTAGTGGTTTTGGGGGTTCAGAGTCTGGGCACAACACAGTGACCCCTGGGAGGTTGAACACACATCAAAGTAGACCTCGTTTCCAAGAATAAAGGGGAAGCACAAACTAGATTTGATAAAGAAATTAAAAAAAAGAAAGACAAAGAAATCTTAAGGTTTATTTGGAATGAATGGGAGGGTGGTTATGGGAGAAGCTGGGGGTGGTGGTGAGTATGTTCAAAATATTTCCTGTGAAATTCTCAAGTATGTAGCTAAGGATAACTTTGAGTTTTTTATCCTGCTGCCTCCACTTGCAGAGTGCTAGGATTGGTGTATACCACAACATTTGCTGTATGCCATACTAGGGACCCAAGCTGGAGCTTTGTGTATTTAGACAAGCACATGGCCAGCTGGGCTAGGGCCTCAGCACAGAGGACCCAACCTGGGGCTGTGTAATTAGCCAAGCACTTGACCTAGAGCTTTGGCCTCTTTTTGTTGCAAGGCTGTGAGGTGTGTTTGTGCTGGGGAAGGAAGGATGAGGGTGAGGCCCAGGAAAGAACAGGGGAAAGGGGAGGAGGGACCGGATGTAAGAAATTTTGTGAAAGAGCCCACAGGATGTGGGGGCTGAGGACTGGGTAGGTTTGAGGTGATAGTGGTTCACAGTCTAGAGCTGTCCCTAACCTAAATATGCAAAAGTGTCCTTCAGAATATGTCAAACTCCACTTTCCCCCTCCAATCCCAGCAAACCTACCCCAATACTTAACCATCCACCCGGCCTAGAAGCCTTACTTCCTGTGAGTGTGGTCTCCTCCATGCCAGTGGAGCCAGGGAACTGTGCCCCTAAAAAGCTAGGAGGGGGAGCAATCTGTTTGGTGAGTCTGAAGGAAAAGAATGGAAACTCTTTCTATTTCTCTCCTCCTCCACTTCTCCTCTTCTTTTATGTAGCCTAGGCTGGCCTCAAAGTTGCTTTGTAGCCAAGAATGACTTTGCCCTCCTGATTCTTGTACTTTTACCGGGTGATGGGGGGTATACCTCCAACGCATGGTTCATACAGTGCTGGGGATGGAACCATGGCTTCTTTTGAGACAGGGTTTCTCTGTGTAGCTCATGGCTTCTTTTGAGACAGGGTTTCTCTGTGTAGCTCTGGCTGTCCTGGAACTAGCTCTTGTACACCAGGCTGGCCTTGAACTCACACCTGCTTCCGAGTGCTGGGATTAAAGGCATGTGCCACCCTGCCTGGCAGAATCCAGGACTTCTTTATTTATTATTTATTTTTATTTTTTTTTTTTTTGAATCCAGGACTTCTTACATGCTAGGAAAGCACTATATCTCAGAGCCACTCCCCTCAGCCTTGCTTTTCTTCTTTTCTTCTGTTGCCTTTCCTTCTATTTCAGTGCTGGACTGAAACCCAGACCTTCACACATGCTAAGCAAACACTACTGAGCTATATCCCCAACTCTTGACTTTTGGGGGGTGGGTAATGGAAATTTATTAACTTAAAAATTGCAATTAAAAATGTTTTGCTATGTGTGTATGGGCAAACATGTACCAAACAGCTATCAAGAATTAGTTCTCAGGCCAGGCGGTAGTGTTATTTCACTTTCCCCTTCCTAAATATATAAATACAGCCTGCTCAGTCTATAACAATTTTGTAATCTCAAAAATTATCTAATGTAAATAAATATTGTTTTTAAAGCTATTTTTTTGAAGCCAGGCAGAGGACACATGTCTGTAATTCTAGCACCTGAGAGACAAAGGAAGACAGGGCTATAGAAGTTCAAGGCTAGTGTGGTACTCTCCCCCCCCCTCTCCTTCCCTCCCTCCCTTCCTCCCTCTCTTTCTCTCTCAGTGCTGGGATTTAACTCCATGCTAAGCAAATGCTATAGAACTGGAGTAAATAATTCAGAGATGGACTGGTCCAGCCGCACTTGGATGGTTAAATGTTTTTGTAGAATGATTGGCCAACAAGAGGCTTGACAAGCCCCTACATCCTTGTGCTTGATTTACCAGACAAGTTTGGTTACTTCAGGCAAACACAGAAGGGGAAGGATTAGATGGGCTTTTCTGGGCAGCCTCCCCCCACCCAAAGAATCTTATGTAGTTGCGAAGATGTCCTCCAAATCAGCTAGGTAGGGGCTAGTGAGTTGGCTTAGTGGGCTGAAGTCCTTACCACCAAGCTTGACAACCTGAGTTTGATTCCTGCAATCTGCATGGTGGAATGAAAGAACTAACTTCATAAAGTTATCCTCAGACCACCCCCCTCTGACACACACACACACACACACACACACAACAAGAGAGAGAGAGAGAGAGAGAGAGAGAGAGAGAGAGAGAGAGAGAGAGAGAGAGAGGGAGGGAGGGAGGGAAGAAGGGAGGGAAGAAGGGAGGGAAGAAGGGAGAGAGGGAGGGAGGGAGGGAGGGAGAGAGAGAGAGAGAGAGAGAGAGAGAGAGAGAGAGAGAGAGAGAGAGAGAGAGAGAGGAATTTTAAAAAATGTAAAAATCAGCTACATAGTCAAGTAGTCAAGGCTGGCACTGAACTCTTGATCTCCCTGTCTCCCTGCCCCCATCTCCTGAGTACTGAGCATATAGTCATGTACCACCATGCCCAGTCTTATGTGAAACATGGGGCCTCATGCTTGAGAGGCAAGCACTCTACCAACTAAGCCACATCCCCAGCCCCAGAACTCAGTAATTTTCGCCTTGCTTTTACCTGACACATTTATTGTCTTAGTGATGAGGGGAAGGAGGGAAGGCCTGACTGTCAAAGTCCCCTAACCCTGGACTGTGCACAGCACTTTGCTCACAGGGCAGAACATGGTTCATTTCATACACACAAGGCAGCTGGGAGGTAGGTTCTGCAGTGAATCCTATTGGACATAGGACGAAATGGAGGCTTGAACAGCGATTCAACCCATGGGAGGCCAGCACCAGGCACGGGGTGAAACTGATGATCCTTCACACACAGGACCCTCACTGGGCTGGAGGCCACTGGCCTGAGCATTCTGGCCTGTGCAGCCAGGGTAATTCAAAGCTCTGAGTTGCAAGGCTTGGCTCCCTGGAAGGCAAGCAGGCAAGCTTGTGGCTGGACAATTAGATCTTCTCCACATAGTTTCCTGGGAAGAGACCTTCCTGGCCATGCAGCCGGCCCTTCCACCAGCCAGAGGGATCTGTGGGAGAGACGAGGTTGAGGTGCCCAGTGTACACTAGAGGAAGAGTGCATACCAACTTTGTACCTATCTTCTATTCACCTTGGATATTTTGTTTGCTTTGGAGACATGGTATTGTGTGGCTCTAGTTGTCTTCAAACGCACTATGCATGGGGCTGGGGATATGGCTTAGTCGAGAAAGTACTTGTCATGTGTGAGTGAGGACCTGCATTTGGTGTGTGAGAACCCATGAAAGCCAGATGCAGTGGTATATGACACATCTGTTACTCCAGCTCTATAGTGAAACAGGAGGTAGACAGGAGAACCCATGAAAACTCTTGGGTTTGCTAATCTGGTATATATGGAAGCAAGCTACAAAAGACGCTGTCTCAAACAAGGTGGAAGGTAAAGACTAACACCCTAAGTTGCCCTCTGAGCTCTATGTACACACGATGACACATGTGCACCTTTGGTAAAACACAGGAATGCACATGTGTGTACCCACACACATACACATAGATGCATACATACACATACTCGCAGATACACACATACACATAATATATACAGTGGGTACTATGTTACTGAGGTTATCGTTGGACTCCTTACCCTCCTGCCACTGTCCTCTGAAGACTGTGATTATATGAGTGGGCAACCATATTTGCTTTTGTTTTGTTTGGAGACTGATTCTGTCTCCCTGAGTAGCCCAGCTTTATACTCTGCATCCTCCTTCTTCAATCCCCAAAGGTCTAGGACTGTATGTATGTGCCACCACCCATAGCTGTTTGGATCTGGAGGTAGGGTGTTGGGCCTTGTCATGCTAAGCAAGTGATCTTCTGCGGAGTAGCTTATTGGCTGAGCCATATCCCAGCACCCTGACTTCCCTCTCTTCCATCCTACCATTCTCTCTCATCCCTCCCTTGCATCGAGGAAAGAATCCAGCACCTCATGCATGTGAGGCAAGTGCTGTACCACTGCTCTTCACTCAGTTTCTGTCATTCTCTAGATGATTTGCTTGCACTCTTTTATCCAATGACTTCCTTCGATAGATGCCTTCCTTCAACCCCTAGGTGTAGTCAGGAATAGCCATGATGTCCAGGAGACCCTGCCATCCACTTCTGTGTGTGACAAGTCTACCACCCTTCTGAGGACATCCCAGAGGATGAAGGTAGGAATTGGTCAGGCTGTCCAGACTCAGCGTCCTTCCTACTCACAAGGATCTGTAAAGTCAGGCTTATTTGTAAAATAAAGCTACAGCCTGGCATGGTGGTGATTGCCTGTCACCTCAGCATGCAGGAGGCTGAGGGAGGCTATTTTTAGTAAGTTCAAAGGCAACATAGCGTGACCTTGTCTCAAAACAAAATAAAGTAATAAAGAGGCATAGTCATGAGGTGTGATGAAATGAGACCACACCCTAGGTGCTTTAGGAAGGCAATGTTCAGAGACTAGGTTATCCAGATTATGCAGCTGTGGTGAGACTGTGAGCTGGATATCCCGTCTGCTTATTTATTTGTTTTTAGGAGTGTGTACAACTGCTCTCAGCTTTAAGGTTTTTTTTTTCTTTTTTTTTTAAATTATACTTTCTTTTTCCATAATGTGTGTGCATGGTATGCACGTTTGTATTGTATGCTTTTGCATATGTGTAGGTGCCCATGTATGTATGTGGGTGCATGTGGAGACCCTACATTGCCACCCCATTCTGCTCCTCCACCTTACTCACTGAGGCAGAATCTGTCAGTCAGAACCAGAGCTCTATGATGTGGCTATGATTGCTAGCCATCTTGCTCTGGAGATCCTGACTCTGTCTTCAGAGCCGGGAATTACAGACTGCTGCACCCATCCAGCTCACGCACACACTCTCACACACATATGCGTAGTCAGAGTCCATTCTCTCTTCCTCCATGTGAGTCCTGGGGATGTAACTCAGGCCATTAGGTTTGATGGCGATGATCTTTACCTACTGGGCCATCCCACTGACCCTTGCCCCTGGTTCTTGCATAGATGGGAAGGCTAATGTGTGGCTGCCTCATTGTGTCAGGGTTCTGAACAATCCCCGCTCACTACCCTAGAATACAAACCTTCCATGAGGATCTCAATGACTTCATTCACATTGAAGCTCAGCTCATCCACATCTTGGCCTATGTATTGGTACAGTGCCCGACACCTCGGCACATGAATCCGTGGTTGGGGTTTGGGCCGGCCCACGCCTGGCACAGGTCTCTGCCCTATGCTTCGCTTCCTTTGCATGCTGTAGGAGACAGTGTGGGTCTCATCACAGATACTCCTAGATATTCCTCTATCCCCTGACCACCTCCTGGGCTGTGCCCTCCACCCCTCTTCACCTACCCTGCCACACCCTGGTCAGGCACATTGAGGAATTCTGTGTTGTGCTCTGAAGGTGGCTGTGCCCGGGGACGTCTGCTGGCTCCTAGGGTTGAGGATGGAGGGCCCCCGGGAGGCCTCTGGGAACTTCTTCCAGATGTGATCTCCATGGGTAGTGGCCCCGCCCTGGAGGAGGGTGGTACACCATTTCGATTCATGCCTGTGGTGGAAGCAAAGATAGAAATATGTGTCACGTGTGGCTGTGAACATTTGAGGAATTGGCTCTAAGTTTTGAGCCCGGCAGAAGATGCAGCCGCTCTCAACCCAGTATGGTCAGGACTGTGTCTGAGGGTCAGGAGTGGTGATGCATGCCTTTAACCCCAGCACTTGGGGAGGAATAGGCAGGTGGATCTCTGTGAGTTCCAGCACTACATATTGAGATCCTGTCTCAAAAACAAAAACAGGAGCCAAGTAGTGGTGGCACACACCTTTAATCCACAGCACTTGGGAGGCAGAGGCAGGCAAATCTCTGAGTTTGAGGCAACCCTGGTCTACAGAGCGTGTTCCAGGACAGCCAGGGCAGCACACTCTTATTTTCAGAAACCAAAAAATAAAACTAGACCACCAAAACAAATAAAAAGAAAAGGTCAGAATCTGAATGAGGGACCCTGGAGGTAGGAGCATCTATAGGGAGGCTTTACAAGGTGCTGGTATACCCACAGGAGGGATTTATGAGTGGCTTTATGTATTACTGTTGTATGTGCGGGCACATGACACAGCATGCACATAGAGGTCTGAGGCCAACTCTGTGGAGGTGGCTGCCTCTTTCCACCTTCACTTGGGCTCTGAGAACTCTGGCCTCCAGGCTGTGCAGCAAGAGCCTTTACTTGTTGAGGAATTGGTGGTTTCTTTCTGCCTTCCTCTTTCTTCTCTCCTCTTGCTAACCTCCTTTCTTTTTTCTTCCTTCCTTCCCTCCTCCTCTTCTCCTTCTTATTCTTCTTCTTCTCCTTCTCCCCTGCCCCCTCTTTCTCTCTCTGACACAGGGTCTCTTGTAGACCAGTTTGGCTTCAAACTCCCTGTGCAGTCGACAGACCCAGATTTCGATGGCTTTTTTGCATTCTAAGCAAGCATTCTACCCCTGGGGTACAAGTGGTGTGGGATGGCGGGAGAGGTCAAGATCTTAAGATATCCCAATTATGCTTCTCCGGCATCTTATGGTAGCTGGGGGAGCTACAGTGAGTAGAGCCACTGTTGTTAGATTGTGAAGTCCATAACAGGCAAAGGAAGTCACTAAGACTTATCACCTCACCTCTGGGGGTCCCAGGGGCTGCTCGAGTAGGGGCCTGTGCTGACCTTCGAGGTTTTCCCTGGGCTAACCCCTTCCGTGTAGGCTCTGAAAGAAGAAAGAAGCAGGGATAGATTTGAGTAATGGTCAGGCCAAACCATGTCCTTGGACTATGTCCTCCAACATTCCTCCATACTGGTTCTGCCTGAGACCACGTCTCTGCTTATGCTCATTGGTTCTCCCATGTGGCCGGTGGATTCCACTCTTTCTGACCCTACCCCTCACCTTCCCTACCCTTGGGGCTCTCCCACTCCAGGACCCGCCCCACCATCTGTTGACAGTTTAGGATTGCTTCTGTGGCCACGCCCCTTCAGTTCCCTCCCTCTCATTGGCCATTTCTTTAAGGCAGGATAACTTCCTCCACACCTGAACCTAGAGGCCTAAGTCTCTCTAGAACACTCACAAAGTTGATTGGTCTCTATTAACCACGCCTCAACAGGCCTCGCCCCCACGATGCCCCCCTCTGGTTCCCGCTGACTTACTGGTGCTCTTAGGCAGTCCGTCCCCGATGCTGATAGTGAGAGCTCGTCCCCCAGCTTTAAGCACAGCCGAGTCACCTGTCCCGCGGGAGAAGGTGACATTGCGGGTACTGCCTCCGCCCCAGCCTTCCTTCTTCACCCGAAACTGTAGTCTAGGGAAGAGAAGGGATAGTGAGGGCGCCATTTGGGGTTCTTCTTCCACACCCAACCCGTGCCGGGGTCCCTGCGGCAGGTAGAGGACACCGCGCATAGAACGGGCCCAGAGTGGTGCTTGAATTGGCTGTGGGTGGAGGAGCATACGTGTCGCTAAAGGTGAGGGGCAGAGGCCTGTGTACTGCCTCTTCAAAGCGCTTGCACAGAAGGCTGACAAATTCGGTCTTGAAGATACTTTCCAAGAAGCTGTCGGCAGCCTCTTCCTGGAGGATGAAGAAGTCATCCTGTCTGGTGCTGTGGGGGAAGGCAGGAGAACGCCAAGTGAGGGTGTAGGAAAACTTGTAGGGACCAATCTGTGAGGATCAAATTGGGGGGAGGGAGAAGGAAGAGCCCGGGAAGGTGGTGATTGAAAAGAACCAGATAGGAAGAGGGACAGAAATTGTTCCACACAGATTGTGAAAGTAGGGCTGGACCTGAGTTGCATTCCCAGAGACCCACATGGTGGATGGTTTTTCCCTGACCTCCCTCCACTCAATGTGCTGTGTGCCCCTCTCCCCCCCCAAACAAAAATATATTTAAATAGCTTGTTGAAGGTCATGAAAGTAGGGGCAAGTGCATGTAGCAGGTAGGGGCAACAGAGCTACAGGTATAATAGCAACTAAGGTTACCATGGTAATAAGCAATCAGTCAGCCGAGTAACACCTGGCAGGTGGGTTACTACAGGGCAGGTAGGAACTTGGCCTTACCTGAGGGACACCCCTCGAAGGGCCTGGATCTCTAATTTCTTCTTCAGGACTTCACGTACCATACCCTTCTCTGGTCCCTTTTTCACCTTCTCTCTCCCAATCACATACACACACTTGGGGGTCAGGATCAAGTCCCGTTTGATGGGCTGTGGAGAGGCAGGGGCAGAGGCTGATGGCTGGACCCCAGAGCCTAGGCAGGCTGGCACCGGAGGATCAACTCTATGTAAGGGTGGGGCTTGCAGAGAAGGTGACTGGGCAATCCCTCCAAGTGAAGGTGTGTGAGTTGCTAAATCATGTAAGGAATAAAAGTGAGGGTATATTGGTTAGAGATGTCTGGGCCAGTTGACAGGTAGAAGATAGAAGAAACACCTGATGGAGGTGATCCCTGTGTGCGTGTTGTGGAATGCTGTCTTCTGGATATGGCAAGGCTGTTGCCCTCTCTGCAGTCACATTTACCCTCAAGAGACTTGCACAAGTTTGGACCCATTAGCTTTTATGGTGGATGAGGGTCTTACGAGGCCAGGGTCCTTAGGATTTGTAGACAGTTAATGGTTGCTAGGAGGAGGGACTCATGCAGGATGGATTTATAGTTTGTGAGAGAGAATGAGAGACATTTCCTCTGGTGGTGTAGCCAATTCTAAGTTGCCCATGGTTCTGTAAGTAGTCAACCCTTTATCCACGCTCCTGGAAATAACCTGAATTAAACTTATTGTGTCGCCAAGCTGTACTTCAATGGAATTATTTCTTTGGTCTGTTGATGATTGTCCTATCTGGAGTGAAGAGATACTTGTTAGCCTCTCTAGGAAAAGTTCACAAAGCTATATGCATGTGTATGGATTTGTGCTGAGAATGGAATCATTCTTGCATGCTAAGCACACACCCTGTCACTGAATCACATACTCTCAGCCCAGTTTATATACAGGTATGGTTTGCTTGGTTGAGTGTATACAAGTTACAATGGCAGAGTATATGACCTAAACCATCTGATCATAGTGGGACACACTTGTAATCCTGGCGCTCAGGAGGATTGCAAGTTCTAGGCCAGCCTTGGATCAAAATAATCGAAAAGTCATGATCATAAGTAAGGGGCATGTGTGTATATGAACCACGTGAGTCCATGAGTTTGTATAGGAAGGCAGGTATGTGTCAGAACATGGTCAAAAGAATGATACATGAAGAACAATGTCTTGGGGAACTGTGAGAGAGGCTCCAGAAAAAAAGGCAAAGGGT
The DNA here is from genome assembly GCA_030556225.1 of Cricetiscus sungorus. NCBI lineage: Eukaryota > Metazoa > Chordata > Mammalia > Rodentia > Cricetidae > Cricetiscus > Cricetiscus sungorus. The sequence continues at coordinate 41,221,436 of JANBXA010000600.1, forward strand.
CCTTTGCCTCAGGTGCATTTTGTTCCCTGGATTGTTCTTGGATGTGATTTGCTACCTCCTGTGACAAACATTTACATTAATTTATAAGACATCTTTATTCTGTTGGATGTCAGAACACAGCTTTAGAACCCAATCTGGACAGAATACCTTGACTCTGGATATGGCCTTCTGCCTTGCTTTCATACTTTCCCAGATATAACCTATCATACATGCCAGACAGTTGTGGCTAAATTGGTGTGTCCTGAGAGTTCTGGAAAGGTCTGCTCTGTTAAAATTTTCTATGCACTTACTGATATTCATTTACACATTTTTCTGATCATGCTTTTCTGGACTCAAATAACTTTCCTTGGATCATTACTGTCTCTGTTACACTTCTGTATAAGAGTACGATGAAACTGAAGTAAGGCTGCCTTCAGCCTTAGACTCTAGTCCGCCCCATTCTCCCTGGCCCTTGGCTCCCAGGCCCAGCAGACAAGATCTGCACAGGTCGACCCAAAAGTCAACAGCAACGGCTAGTCATACGTTATTTTAACAATCATTTATTTTGTGTGAGTCTGTGTGTGTGTGGACATGTGCATGACATGGCGTGGGGGTCAGAGGACAATCTGTGGGAGTCAGTTCTCTCCTTCTACCAGCTTGGTGCTAGGGCTTGAACTCAGGTCTCAGGATTGGCAGCAAGTACCTTTTTCTGTTGTGTTGTCTCACTGGTCCCTGCTGGTTGGTTTTAACTGTCAATTTGGCACAATTTAGACTCAAGGGATTCTTTAAAATAGGTTGGCATATGAGCACATCTGTGGGAAATTATCTTGGTTACGTTAATGAGGTGGGAAGACTATTTCACAGACTGTGCCTCAGGCTGAGTAAAAAGGACCAAGGACCAAGCAAGCGGCATGCATGCATGCTTCAGTTCATTGACTGCTGCCCTTGCTGTGGGTGTAAGTAGCTGCTTACGGTTCCTGCCTTGATTCCTCCATGCTGATGGACATTGTGAGCCCATGTCCATTGTAAACCCTCTCTTCCGTAAGTTGCTCTTATCAGAGTATTTTACTGAGTAACAAAACGAAGACAGCAGGAATGGTGATTTGAAAGAAAATGGCCCCCAAGGGGAGTGGCACTGTTAGGAGGCGTGGCTTAGTTGGAGTAGGTGTGGCCTTGATGAAGGAAGTGTGCCACTGTGGGGGTGGGCTTTGAGGTCTCCTGTGCATAAACTACTCCCAGTGTCACAGTCCATTTCCTGTTGCCTTCTGATCAAGATGTAGCCAGCACCATGTGTGCCTGCACGCTGCCATATTCCCTGCTGTGATAACGGACTGAACCTCTAAACTGTCAGTGAGCCAGCCCAACGACATGTTTTCCTTGTAAGAGTTGCCATGGTCACAGTGTCTCTTCAAGTCAATAGAAACCCTAACGGAGACAGCAGGTGACGTTGTGTCTGATGGAAGTGAATCACCCCTACCCATAGATGCATGTGTCCTTGGTGGTGGTGTATGGGCCACGGACTGCATGCCATATACATCTGTACATGGCTATAAGGGTTTTTCTAAATTATGTTAATTGGTCATGATAATGAATCTGGTCATGATTTCTGGGACACTCAGGTTTGCACCTGTGAACAAGGCCCCCTTGGTCTGATGAGAATGTTTACATGGACAGGGGCATCAAAGTCAAGTGTAAGTGCATCCAATGGACAGGTGTGTCTAAGCCAGGTGAGGGAAGTGGTCCTGCGGGATGGGCTTCTGGGCAAAGTGGATGTGTTGCAGTAGGCAGATGTACCCGGAAAACGAGCACGTAGCTGATGGATAGATGTGTCTGGGCTACACAAGGATAGGTTTGATAGACAGCTTTATTACTGGTTGTGGGAGCGTGGACGGGTGTGATAATGCTACATGAGGTGTCTCTCCAACTGCTTGGGGTTTCACATAGTCCAGGCTGGCCTAGAACTCACCATGTAGTAGAGGATGACCTTGAAATCCCAAACGCTCCAAGGGCTGGGATTATAGACATTTGCTGCCATGCCTGGTTCATGCTAAGCAAGTACTCTGCCAGCCCTATGAGGTCCTGCTAGCCCCATGAGGTCGTATTTGATGGACAGCGGTATTTACCACAGTGGAGGATTTACTTGTGGATAGGTGTGTCTGAGCTTGGAGGGGCATGTCTGTTAGGAGAAATGTCTGGAGGCTAGGTGAATATACACATGTGGACAGGTGAATCTGGGTCCCATGGGTGGTGTGCTTCTAGTTTGGGTGCTAGGCAGAGGCACAGCCTCTGATGGGAACACCCACTCAGGTCTCACCTTGAAGCGGCGGTCATACTTGGTGATTGAGTCGGCAAAGTCCACTCGTTCCCTTTTGGCCAGGAACTGGCGCAACTCAGGCCGCTCCTCTAGCCCCAGATAGTCTCCGACGAAGTTCCGGTTGATGCTGTTTCGCCTGCGTTCTTTCTTGTTCAGTAGGATGTTGGAAGCTGTGAGGATACGTGTGTGGCTGAAAGTCATGGCCTCTTCCTTAATCCTCCTGCCCCCAAACTGAGCCTCCTAACAGAGGCTCCTTACCTTCTTCCCGCATCTCCTCATACTTCCGGACTGCTACATGGCGCCGCCAAGCTTTCTGGATGGTGCGGGCGAAACCGTCAAACTTCCTTTCTCGCATCTCTTCCAGGAGGAAAAGCTGGGTAGGAGGGAGGCAGGTTGGATCCTGGTATCTCCCAAGTCCCTTATTTCCCATGGATCCTCCTGGATAGCCTCATACTTGCTATGTAGCTCAGATCAACTTTGAATTCAGGATCCTCCTGCCTCAGGGAGGACAGGCATGGAGCTCACATCTAGTTCAAGTGTTGTTGGGGATGGAACCCAGGGCTTTGTGTATGCTAGGAAAGCGCTCTGTCAACTGAGTACATACAGACAAGCATATGCACACAAAAATAATAATTAAAAAATAAAATAAGATAGAGGGACATAGAAGACACCCAACATCAAACTCTGGCTCTCAAAAGCACGTGCGCACACACACACACACACACACACACACACACACACACACACACACACAGGGGGAGGGACAGAGGGAGGAAGAGAGAGAGATGGGAGGAAACAGAGAGAGAACGCTATGCGTATATGGGTGCTCACAGAGGTCAGGAGAGGATGTTGGATCCCACACATGAAGCTGGAGTTGCTGGTGGTTGTGGACTACCTGAGAAGGCCGCTGGGAACTGAACCTGGATCTTTTGCTGTGCCATAACTCTAGCACTCCACCCCTGTTCTTACTTAATGCAGAGGGTGTGAGTCCCGAAATGGGAAGGACTCCTGGGTGCAGTCATGAAGGGGAAGTGAAAAACATTTTGTGTGTGAATGTGTGTGTCTGTTGTCTGTGTGTATACATGTGTCTCTGTGGACACTGTGTGTGTGTGTGTGTGTGTGTGTGTGTGTGTGTGTGTGTGTGTGTGTGTAAGCATGTGCAGGAGTTCCATATGTGGGGGTCAGAGAAGGACACACTTGTACAGTTGGTTTTATCTGTCCACCTTTACGTGAGGTCTGAGGACTGACCTAGAACTTTTCCTCTTGCATGCACACTTACCGACTCCGGGTTCTTAACAAAGACCTTGGTACTCCCCATCTGGTACTGGTCTGGCTCCATGTTGACAGAACGAAGCAGGTGCTGGACACCCTGGCGTTCATCTCCACGCCACCGTGGCCATGTCTCAGGGGTCAGAATGGCATACCTGGAGGCAGAAGGCATGAGGGTGTGGGGGATTTGGAACAGGCCTGTGGTTGGCCATTTTAATAGGCGAGGCAATCAAGGCAGGAAAGGCGGGTGCCTCACCTCTGCAGGAACTTGGAGAACTGTCGACGGTAGGCAAAGCCTGCCCTTCGCACCCGGATGTTCTCCCTCAGGCCCAGGTATTCCACCTGGTGCTTCACCCTGTGGGAGTGAGGTGGCCTTAGTCCCAGAGAGTGGGAGCTGCCCAGAGCAGAGTAGGGACATGGGGCCTGGATTTGTGGTAGGGGCATCTCATGGGTTAGCCGGTCTGTCACCTGTCTACTATCTGTCTGTCTGTCTATCCATCCATCCATCCATCCATCCATCTATCTATCTATCTATCTAGCATCTATCTGTCATCTATCCATGCATGTATCATCTATCTATCTATCTATCCATCCATCTATCTATCTATCTATCCAGCATCTATCTGTCATCTATCCATGCATCTATCATCTATCTATCTATCTATCTATCTATCTATCTATCTATCTATCTATCTATGTATCTATCAATCATACCTATACCAATCTATCTTATATCTCTCCTTCTATCATCTATCACCTATCTATACATTATCTATGTATCTCTCTATTATCTATATGTTATCTGTTTATCATCTGTATCTGTCATCTGACTATATATGAGCTGCATATTGTCTACATAGCTACCTGTCTGTCTGTCTATGGCTAGTATCTCTTTTTGCAGCCTAGGTTTCCTTGAATGTGTGATTTTTCAGCCTCTACCTCCCACGGCTATGAATAAATATGTGAGTCACCATGTCTAGCTTGGATGTGGTGTAGACGGTGAGCTGTGAGGTGTGGGGGTTTCTCAGCCCAGTCTGAGAACCAGATCTTGGACTGAGACCTGAGAGGTAGGTCTGGGTTCATCTTGGAGGTTGGTCCTAGGATCGGCTCTGGAGTTTAGGTCTGAGAAATTGGGTTTGGATTCTCTCACAGTCAGTCTGGGATTACCTGGGGATTGGTGTGTGTGTGTGTGTGTGGTGTGTGCGTGTGTGTGTGTGTGTGTGTGTGTGAGACTATATGCATGTGGTGGTCAGGGGACAACTTGCAGGTGTTGGCCCATTCCTTCTACAGTGTGGAGCCCAGGACTGAACCCGGATCATCAGGTTTGGCAGCAAGCACCTTTACCTGCTGAGCCATCTAACTGACCCCCTAGAGGATTGTAAGGTGGTCTTAGAGTCCAGTCTGGAGGGGTTCAAAGCTGGTGCTTTGTCTGTAGGCCAAATGTAAGTGTCTGGTGCAAGGAGTGCCTAGGTCTGGTTTGGGATGCAAAGGGGTGGTCATTTCACCTGCTCTCCTCCCAGTCCCGGGGCCGCTTGGTCTCATTGGGTTTGATGCAGCGGATGTAGTGGGGTGTGCACTTCTTAAGCGTGGACACCAGGTCATTGGCTTGTTTCTGAGGCAGAGGGAAAGGCAGGAGTGAGGAAGGCTTGAGGATGGGTCCCCTGCTCTCCCCATTCAAGAAACATACTCATCCGAGGTGGGAGGAGGCTGTCTGGGCAAGCTGCAGGTGTGCATACCTCCCTCAGCTCCCACTATGAGGGCTGCTATTGTGCATATACCCAGCTCTTAAACCCCAAACTTGACATTCTCGTGTCTGCCATACTTACCATATAGCCTAACACATAGTAAGTACTTAGGAGACGTTTGATGATTGAGTAATAGAAAAACCAGAACAACTGGCTGCCCAGACTTCCTCCTGTCTTCAAGGGGACAGCGACTTTGGAAATAAGGAACTTGATGTGGGGGTGTGGGTGTCAGCCTTGGTCTCTTGGGTAATGCATTTTAGTCATTTGGGGAAAGCTGTGGGGCCAAGTGGGAGGACTAGGGAAGTGACACAAGACATCCAGGTTCAAACTCTGCTGCATGTATGACCTGTGGCTGCCCTTTCGGATCCATGTCGTCTCCATCTGCCAAGTGTGACTCAGCCAATTTCTTGTATGTGTGAGGATTCTGCATCTGCTACCATCACAAAGTCCTCAACAAAAGATTGTGAATGTGGGCTTAGGATGGGACACCATGCTCACTGCAGTATTATAAACCCCCAACAGAAGGTGGACCCAGCCCTTCTGCACAGTGAATGGAAAAGGAATGTAATGTGCTTTATTATACAGTGGGTATTATTCAGCCTTAAGAAGGAAGGACTTTCTGACAAACTCCAGCACGCATGGGCCCTGAGGACATTATGTGAGTGATGTTAGCCAGACACATCCTGGGTGATGCTACTCACAAGAGGTGCTTAGATCTTTCTGGACGGAAACTAGGATGCTAGAAACCAGGGGCTTGGGGGTTAGTTGTGAATGGGGGCAGAGTTGGGAGTTGGAAAGATGAGAAGGTTTGGAGATGGCTGATGGGAATGGCTGTGAACATAGCCAGTGTCACTGAACTTCACACCAAAAATGGGTAAGGTAGCCCACATATGTATGCATGTATGTATGTATGTATATTACACCTTTTAAAAGAAGTGATTTGGGAAGTGTAACCCAGGGATAGCATGCATGCTAAGCACCTTGGGTTCTGTCCCCAAGCACAGGAAGGAAGGGAGGGAAGATGGAGGGACAGAAAAAGGGAAAGGAGGGAAGATCAATAGCTTCAGACGAGGACGGGGAGGGAAAAGTGGAAGGAAGGGGGGAAAGGGAGGGAGGAGGGAGGTCAGAGAAAGGGAGAGATGGGAAATGAAGGAAAGAGGGAGATGAGGGACAGAGACAGGAAAATGAAGAGAGAGAAGGTAGAAAAGGAAGGAAAGACATATGGACCAAACTTTGGCCCATCTTCCTTCCTAAACATAGAGCTGAAGAAAGACCCTATAAGCCAAAGGGTGCCACAGACATTGAGAACCTAAATGGTAAGGAACAGACAGACAGTGGAACAAGGAGAGAAAGAGTCTGGGCAGGTGGAACTTGCCTCTCCTGTCCCCTCCCTGCCACCAGGCCTACCTTGATCTTGGAGCCAGCAGTACTGGGGCGGCCTTTCTTGTCTACATCCAGCTTCTCAGGAAAGAGCATTCGTAGGAAGGCTCTAGGCACAAGAGACGAGTGGATGATACTGCAGACAGCTCCTGGGGCATCTTCTTTCTTCCCTCAGAGTTGTAGGGGTTGCCTCAGTGCCAAGATGCAAATAGGGTTCTCTCTGACTGTGGGCAGGGGCTCTGAGGTCATCACTGTCTGAATTTATCTGCACTTTTTTTTTGTTTTACTCCATGATAATAGGAAGCCACACAGTATGTTAAATACAATAGAAACATGTATAAACTGTGGGGGTATACACCTGTCACCCCAGCACTCAGGAGGTGAAAGCAGGAGAAGCTCAAGTTCATCCTCAGCTACATAGTGGGTTCAAGGCCAGCTTGGGCTATATGAGACTTTGTGTGTGTGTGTGTGTGTGTGTGTGTGTGTGTGTGTGTGTGTGAGAGAGAGAGAGAGAGAGAGAGAGAGAGAGAGAGAGAGAGAGAGAGAGAGGGTCTTTCTACATAGCCCTGGCTGTCCTCTGTCCTGGAACTCACTATATAGACCAGACTGGCCTTGAACTCACAGAGATCTGCTTGCCTTTGCTCCTGAGTACTGGGATTAAAAGCCTGCACCACCATGCAAGCTTGAGAGAGAACTGAGCAACAACAACAAACAAGGACCTGAGGTACAGCCTAATTGGTAGGTGGTTGCCTTGCATGGACACAGCCCTGGGTTCCATCTTTGGCACCACATATACCAAGCACAGCCATGCAAGCCAATAGTCTGACTATTGTGGCTGAAAAATCAGAAGTTCAAGGTCACCCTTGGTTACATAGTGACTTAGAGGTCAGCCTAGGTTACACAAGACCTTATCTAAAACAAAAACCAACCGGACCTAAACAAATAAACAAATAGAAAGCATATTAATTATTAAAGTATGTGGGGCAATAGAGGCACGTGTCCTTCAAGCAGCCATGCTATAGGTACACATTTGCATATGATGTATGCAAAGCAATATGCACAGCAGCCAGGAGTAGTGGTGCATGCCTTTAATCTCAGCCTCCTTTGGCAAATGGATCTCTATGAGTTTGAGAACAACATGGTCTCTATATATAGCAACTTCCAGGCTAGCCAGAGATACCTAGCAAGACCTCAACAAAACAAAACAAAAAACAAAAACAAATACAACCCCCCACCTCAAAAATGTGCACAGGGTCTGGGGAGCTTCGTCAGTTGGTAAAGTGTTTGCCATGCAAACATGAAGACCCAAGTTCAAGTCCCAGAACTCATTTCTTGTTTTGCTTCTAAGATTAGTGCATGCTGATTCAAAAGCCTTACCTGCATGCCTCCCTTTCTGCCTGCTATGCAAGGTCTTATTTATGTAAGGTTTTTGTGTGAGTGTAGGTGCATTTGGGTGGAGATCAAAGGACAGCCTTTGAATGTTCCTTGTTCCTTTTCAACTTGAGGCAGTTTCTTCATAAGTCAGACAGAGAGTAGGGAGATTCTGGGGTTCTCACCTATCATTTCCCCAGGTCTATTTGCCTACAGAAGCTTGCTTATGCCAGTATGTCCAGCTTATGTGGGATCTGGGATCCAAACTCAAGGCAGAACTGTCCATCAGGAGTGTATAGCAAGTGCTTTGCCTATTGAGCTATTTCCCCTGTTTATATCTCATGTAGTTCAAGCTCAAACTCAATATACAGCTGAGGAAACTTTGAGCTCTGGTTCTTTGGCCTTTACCCTCCAAGTGTTGAGATGATGCGTGTATGACATCACATCTGATTTTCTGTGGCACTGGGGATGGAATCAAGGACTTCCTATATATTTGGCAAGAAATCTACCAACCAAGCTACATACACTTCCGGCCCCTCTCCCTTTGAGGTAGAGTCTATGCATGGAGCCCAGGATGGCCCTGAACTCACCTTCCACCTCCACCTACTGAGTGCACAACTTTGCCTAGTTTATTCAATACTGGGGAGGGAATCCAGGGCTTGCCTAGCCTACCAACTGAGCTGTGTTGCCATCCCTAAAATGTGTTTTCACTTTGCTTAAAGGGCAACTATCCAATCATTGGACTATTGGGATTGCAGGGAGGCACTTTGGATGAGACATGAAGGGAGCTGAATTCAGGGGCTTCCCCTGGAGAGGGACCCAGAGTCAGTAGATCAAGGATTTGAGAGTTGCTTTTGTTTTCCTTTTTTCTGTCCCAGAACTGGAATGCAATCCCTGGCCCTCTAGGGGGCACCTGTGGCTGAGTTACACCCCCAGCCTTCTGAGTTTTAGATCAGAGCCATGTCTTGGCCACCATTGTCATAAAGTCCACAACACAACCAAGTTCGGGACAAAACACAGCAGTTCCCTGGCCTCTGTCCCTCTGGAGGTTCTTCCCAGAGGCCGCATAGGACTACTCACTGGTCGCTGGACTGCATCAGTTCTATAAGATCAGAGAACAGAACGTCTCGGTTCCTTTCACAGAAGCCATTGACATCATAGGAGACCTGGAGGGAGACAGCAGTGAAGGCTGGTGAGGAGCAAAGAGTTTGATGTGTGAATGTCAGGTCAGCTGGCCTGTTCAGAGCTGAGAGGACTGGGGTCACATGCAGTTAGAAGAAATCTGTGATTCCAAATGGTGGGTTGTGATCCTTGTTTGGGGCTTGGCTGCCCAGAAGTCTCATGTTCAGTTGAAGCTGGAAGATGAAGGCTGGGGTTGGAGGTAAAAGGAGAAGCCCAGGTTGAAGGTCAGGGCTGCAGGTTTGATCAATAGCAGAGAAAGGTAGGACGTTATAGGCCAAACTCAAGGGTAGGGGACTAGAGCTAGGACAGAACCCTGGGTGCTGCTGGTGGTGAGATTAGGCTGGGTATCTGTCCTAGTATGTGTGGCGTTCTCAAGTAGATGTTGGCTGTTTTCCTCAATGATTCACCTTTTTTTTTTTTTTTTTTGAGACAGAGCCTCTCACTGAACCAAGAACCTGCTGATTTTTCTAACCTGGCTGGGCAACAAGCTTCAGAGATCCCCTTTCTCCAGGCTTCCAGTGCTGGAGCAAACCACTGTCTCTGTTTTTTGTGTGGTTGCTGGGTATCTGGACTTGGGTCATCACGCTCACACGTTACTGATCTATTTCCGTAGCTCCCAGAATATTTTTGTTGTTTGTTTGTTTTTGAGACAGGGTCTCACTGTGTAGCTCAGCTGGCCTGGAACTTATTTTGTAGACCAGGCTGGCCTTGAATTCACAGAGATCTGCCAGCCCCTGCCTCTGGAATGCTGGGAGCTAAAGGCATGCACCACCATGATGGGCTTTGTATATAGATTGGTTTTGGTTTCCTTTTTCATTTTCTTTTTTTGAGGCAGGGTCTCAGGTAGCCCAGGCTGGCCTCAAACTCCCTATATAGCCCATAATGGCCCTGAATCTTTGCTTGGAGTTTGGGCAGAGGATTTTTTTTTTTTTTTGTGGGGGGAAGGGTCCACTTCAGTCAGGAAGGTGGACTGGGGTTGCTCTTTCAAATGAGATCTTTTAGAGGTCTTGTTCCCGGTTTTTGTAGCCCTGGCTGAGGAACACAGACAATACGTCTGAGGATATCTGGGAATATTTGCTACCGCTGCTGAGGTCATGGGAACAGCTAGACAACTCTTGGGAAGCTGGCTATAGGTTGGGTAAGAAACCAGGGCATTCCTGTAGCCTCAGATAAGGCTGAGGCAGACAGGCTGCAGCCCATTTTCTTTGCCATGGATCTGGGGAACTGGGCATTGTGTTTCTGTCACAGGGTTATATTGAAGACTGGGGTGTGTGTGCCGGCATAGAAGAACCGTGATGACCTCTTGTCTCAATTGGGTTCCATCTGTCATGTCTGTTAGGAGTTGCCTTGTTAAGTGGCTAAATTGAGTAGAGGCCAGTGTTTATTTGCAGCCCTGGCTGAGAGGACACAAGACAGGCGTCTAGGCGATTTGAGGGTTGGGGTGGGGTTCCTGGTCTGGTCAGCAGGGGGCGCTTTGGAGGAGAAACTTGGTCAGAGGAGTAGGATTTTTGTAACCAGGACTGGAATATTTGAAGGGGCAGAGGTGAGTTCCACGTACTTTGCCTGCGTAGTGATGGATGACGAAGCCTGCGCTCCAGCTGTTGAAGTGCTCGTGGGTGCCCACGGCAGCTTGCAGCTTTTGCAGCAGCGTCTGATCCGCGCCGCCGCCGGTGGCGTGCATTGTGGCACATACGTCGTCTAGCACGCTCATGATGCCTGGGGGATTCTGAGGGGAAGCAGGGGTCCCTGAGTGAGCTGGGGGGCTGGTAGGAGACTCCTAAATACAAGCTTAAATTGTGATCTTTCTCTCCTCTTTCTCTTTCTCTTCCCTCTGCCCTCCCATGGTCTTTCCTCGTCTCCTCTTCTGGAGTGCAGGGAATCCATGTCTTTTCCCCTTCCCCACACTGTTATCATTTGGAGGGATCTCCGTGACTCTGAAAATGTTACTTATGGGAAGTTTTGTTGCCTGAATAAAAGAACAGTGAAGAGGCGGGCAGAAGAATCAATGGATGGGGTGGCTGGAAAATATTTCAGGTATGAGCCTCCTAGGATGTCATAAACCCTTTCCAGACACTGATTTAGCTCTGAAGCCTGGTGAGATAACTCCCTCCACCCCCAACCCAAGTACGCTCAGTTCTCACCAGCTTGTTTTCGATGAGGTCACACACGACTTTGTTGTTGAAGTATTCGATGGGAGTCCAGCGGATGCCCTCCTGCACGTACTCCTCCTGCGGGTGGGGGATAAGGTAGTGTGACACCTGCCCCGCTCCCCTCTCCCCCATCTCATCACTCATCCTCCAGAGGATACCCCTGCCTCTGATCCTCACAGACCTATAGCCAGCAGGAGTTGTAAATACATATCCCAATGCCATCATTCCTTTCCTAGACCAACTCTGGTGTTTTGTGACACCTCTGGGGCTCAGCAGAATCAGGGAACAGCTGCAAACACAGCCTGCTCAGAAAGACCCTATTTGGGCTTTGGGCTCTTTTTTATTTTTTTGAGATGGGTCTCATGTTGTTCAGGCTGCCCCTGAACTTAATATGTAGTCAAAGATGACCTTGGAATCTCCTTGCCTTCACCTCTCTGTGCTGGGAAAACAGTTGTGCACCATCACACCTGGTTTAAGCGGTTCTGGGGATGGAACCCATCCCCAGCCTGGGATCTTCTAAAATTTCCTTTAAATCACCTTTCCATTGCCCTTTCTTTGTCCCTGAACCGATGTCTCAGGCTTTGCATTTAAGAGAGAGGCAACATCAAGGCAGATTTGTTTTCTTTCTCAGATGCTACAGTTGCAACCCAGCAAGCCAGGCTGTTCTAATCTATACACTCGAGAGTCCTTGGCAGAGATCTCTGTGTCAAACAGTACCTGGCGCGAAGTGGTTGCTCAAAGATCTGCCATTTCTCTTTTTCTTCTACTCTTCTTTGTTTTTCTTTTTTCTTTCTTTCTTTCTCTTTTTTTTTTTTGAGACAGGGTCTCTCTATGTAGTCATGGCTGTCTTAGAAGTATCTATGTAGATCACAGAGATCCACCTGCCTCTGCCTTGTGAATGACCTCCCCAACCTCCCTTTTCTCTTTATAAACTGATTATGTCTGGTATTTTGTTCCAGTAACAGGAAACTTGTGTGTGGGGTCCCAAGTGGCTTAGGGACACTTATACTTGAAGTCCTGTCTTCTGCCATTTGGCTGCCCCACCCACCTGCTCTGCCTTCAGGGTGAGCTCAATAAAGATCTGTTGCAGCTTTTCATTGACGAAGTTGATGCAGAACTGCTCAAAGCCATTTTTCTGCCAAGAAGAAAAAAGGGCCTTTCTGTTAGTGGACGATGCTGGAGTCATTGGCAAACACTGGGTGAGCCCAGGATGATAGGCAGAATAGGGTTGGGCTGAGGATGGCGATGAAGGGGGAGGGTGCCCCAGGCCAAACCTGGAAGATCTCAAAGCCATAGATGTCAAGGACACCAATACTGTACTCTTCCTGAGGCTTCTGCATAGCACGGTTGATGGCCTGTGGGCAGATAGAAATGGGACCTATGGGCATGTGGCCAAACCCATGCCACTCATCACTACCCTCGTGTGTGTGTGTGTGTGTGTGTGTGTGTGTGTGTGTGTGTGTGGTGTGTACATTGTATGCATTTGTGTACACATGTATGTGAAGACCAGAGGAGAGTACTGGGTACCCTTTATCATTCTCCACATTATTCCTTTGAAACAGGATCTCTCTCTGAACCTGGAGCAAGGCTGGCTGCCAATGATCCCAGAAATCCTAATCCTCCTGTCTCTGTTCCCTTTAGAACTGGGGCTGGGGCTGGGTGAGGTCATGCCTGGCTTCTTATATGAATGCTGGGTCTGAATTTAGTTTCTCATAAATAGTTGTGTGTGTGTGTGCATATCAGGGCATGTGTGTGGAGGTCAGAGGACAATTTCAGGTGTCTGCTGTGTACTTCTATCTTGTGGGTTGTGGGGATAGAACTCATTGTTTGGCTTGGCAGCAAATGCCTTTACCTAGCTGTCTTGTCAACTCCTTGATGTGTTTTTAGCTAAATTTGTGGCTCTGTCCCCTGTTGACAGATTTTCTCTAGTCTTTTAGTTCCCCTCTGAAAACCTAAGTGCTGAAGTATCACAGTTCTTGACTCTAGAGTCTGATCTTCCCACTGTACCTCAGCTTTCTCATCTCTAAAATGGATTGATACCTACACATGATGGTTAGTTAGTGCCTGTAATCCTAGCACTCAGGAAGCTGCAGTAGGAGGCCTGCTGTGAGCTCCAGGCCGGTCTGAGCTACAGCATGAGTTCCAGGAAAGGCTTGGGACTCAGAACAGGATCTTGTCTTAAAACTAAGCAATTGAAGAGCTGGAAAGACGGCTCAGTGGCTCTGAGTATCTCCTGTTCTCTTCTAGAGGACACAAGTTCCATTACCCAGTACCTGTGTCAGGTGGCTCACAACTACCTGATGTTATCATGTCCGGGAGTCCAAGGTACCATGTGGGCATCTACACATATGTGTCATACATTCACTCAAGTCTAGCCTGAAATATGGAAGATCCTGTCTGACAGACAGACAGACAGACAGACAGACAGACAGACAGACTTAAAATAGCAAATACTAGGGACTGGGCATGTGACTCAGTGGTAGAGCACTTTGTATAGTGTACATTAACCCCTGGACTCCATCTCTACCACTACAAAATTAATGAAACAAAATGCACTGTAGTTTGATAATCTGTAATTGGAAATACAAAGAAGTGATTTGCATTTCAGTTCTGAGAAACATGCAATATCTTGAGCATGAGATTCAAGTTTATTTGTTTGAGATAAGGTCACTCTACGTAGCTCTGGTTGACTAGGAACTCACTATGTAGACCAGGCTGCCCTCACAGAGATCTGCCTGCTTCTACCTCCTGTGAGATGGTTTTAAAGGCATGTTCCACCATGTCCAGAAAAAACCAAGTTTACACATGAAATTCACTTATAATTCATATGTACTTTGTGCACTACATACGGTGTACTTTTTTGTTTCAAAGACATATTTATTTATTTATTTATCTATCTATCTATCTATTTATTTATTTATTTTGTCTTGTTTCTCGAGACAGGGTTTCCCCTGTCTGGAGCCTGTCCTGGCACTAGCTCTTGTAGACCAGGCTGATCTACAGAGGTCTGCCTGCCTCTGCCTCCCAAGTACTGGGATGAAAGGCGTGCACCACCACTGGCTGGCCATATGTTTATTTTTATGTTGTGTTTGGTGGTTTGCCTACATGAATGAATGGCTGTGAACAACATGCATGCAGTGCATGAAGAGGCCAGAAGAAGAAGATGGATTCCCTGGACCTGTAGTTAGGGACATCTGTTAGCCACCACGTGTCCCTGGACCTGTAGTTAGGGACATCTGTTAGCCACCACGTGGGTGCTGGTTATTGAACCTGGCTTCTTCAAGAGCAGTACTCCCTTTTAACTGCTAAGCTAGGTTTTAGCTGTGAGCCATGTATGTGGTCTGAGATGGAATGTTCCACTTGTAGTTTCATGTTGATGTTCAAAAGTTTGGAATGTTGAGGTATTTTGTATTTGGGATTTTTCAAATTATGCATGTTCAATCTATACATTATAGAAACTTTTCCTCCTCCTTTCTTATGTGTGTGTGTGATTGTTCATGCTCATGTGTGCACACATATGTACATTTGTCATGTCAGGCACAGAACCCAGGACCTCACGAATTTTATCACTGAACAACACCTTCCATCTTTGTGGGAATTTTAAAAAAATACACATTTAAAAAGTCCCGCCTCAAAGTAATGTGCCAGACTTCTTTGACCCTCCCCCCCTCAATGGGAAGCTTTACCCTCTCTGAGGAGTGGATAGGGTGGGAAGGTGAGGGAAGTGGGAACTGGGATTGGTATGTAAAATGAGAAAAGATTGCTTTAAAATAAAAAAAAAATTTTTTAAAAGTCACTTTATACTGGGTGGTGGTGGCACACACCTTTAGTCCCAGCACTCAGGAGGCAGAGGCAGAGGCGGAGGCGGAGGCGGAGGCAGAGGCAGATGGATTCCTGTGAGTTCAAGGCCAGCCTCATCTACAGAGTTAGTTCCAGGGCAGGTTCCAAAGCTACAGAGAAGCCCTGTCTCGAAAAACAAAAAATCAAAACAGACAGAAAGTCACTTTACATACATAAACATATGTATGTAACATACATAAACTTTACAAAACAGTCACTTTACATACATAAAATACTGGGGAGGAGGACTGGTATATAATTTTGCGTGTGAGTTTGTGTTTGTTTAGGTGTTCATATACATACAGTTGTGTGTATGTGGAGGCCAGAGAACAGCCTTGGCTGCTGTTCCTCAGGCACTGTTTATCTTGGTTTTTGTTTTTAGCTTTGTATCTGATGCAGGCTCTCTTTGTTGTTTGAAACTCTGATTAGGTGAGACTGTTCAACAGGGATCTGCCTCTCTCTGCCGCCACAGCTCTGGGATTATAAGTGTACCATGTCTGGCTTAACAGGTTTTGAAATTACATTTATTTTGTGTGTGTGTGTGTGGGTGTGTGTGTGTACATGTACATGTGTGTGTGGGCATGAACACTTGTATATGATAGTGTGCATGAGGAGATCAGAAGGCAATTTAAGGGAGTCTGTTCTGTCTGTTCACATGTGTGTTCTGGATTCAAACTGAGGTCCTCAGCCTTGGTGAGACACTCCTTTGTCCACTGAGCCACCTCACCAGCTTCATGCCTGGCTTTTTTAGAATGGAGGTGCCAGGCTGGCAAGATGGTTCAGTGGGTGAAGATGTTTGATGACAAGCCGGATGAATGGTGTGAGTTTGGTCTCAGGGACTCATGTGGTGGATGGAGAGAACCAAGTCCTTCAAGTTGACCTCTACCATGCACACACATGTTACAGCATGCATATGCACATGCGCACTAAGTAAATAAATAAATGGACTAAATTTAAATGTGGCTTCTAGTGATGGGACTCGTGTCCTTATGCTTGCAAAGCAACTGCTTCACCAACAGAGGTCTCTCCCTAGCCAAAATGTCAGGCAAATGGTGAATCCCTTCGATCTTGGCACTCATGAGATAGAAGTGCCAATCTCTGTGAGTTTGAGGCCAGCTGGGTCTCTGTAGAGAGTTCCAGGCTAGGCTACATAGTGAGATCCTGTCTCAAAATAATAAACAAGCAAACAAACCCCTATCGGGTCATTCTATGCAGCCCAAACTGGCCTTGAACTCATAGTCTTCGTGCCTCAGGCTCCCGAGTGCTGGGATTGCAGCTCTGCATCACCATGTGAGGCTCCTCTAACTGTTACATGTTTGTTAGTACTGTGGTTTTCACTGGCCCTGACATCCCCTTCCATTCACCTCCCTTCACCCAGCCCCATACCTATTCCTCTGTCTCCTTGACGGCCATCTTAGCTCAGAAATGTACCCACCCCTCTCTCACCATCACTGTGATGGGACCTGGAGGACTTCAACAGTCCCTCCATTTGCAGGTTGTCCAAGTTGAAAGCTTTACTTCACTTCAGGAACCGGTGAGACGGACAGGTCGAGCCTGTCTTCCCACTTGTCTGTTCAAATGCCATGGACTTGTTAGGTACCAGGCATCCACTCACCTCTACCAGGAAGTCAAAGAGGCGGGCATAGAGTCCCTTGGCCAGTGCATCACGAGTGTAGGCTGCCTGTTCCACGTTGAGGGTCACATTAATGGACTCACTGCGTCCACCCCATTTGCTGTCCATCTTACGGCTGGTCAGCTTGTCTTGCAGCCGCCCACTGTCTATGCCCAGCAGGTAGGCTGGGAAGGCCAGGACTACCAGGCAGGAGCAAAAGGAAGCAGCCGGTCAGGCTCTCGGGATAAAGGAACGTCCCCAGTGACACCAACATGGTTCTCTTGTGATCGTAAGTGGAAAGAAGCAGTCCCAATGCATAAGCCTGACACCCGACTCACAATAGCACCCACACTCACGGTCTGTGCTCTCCACACGGGCATAGTTCCCTTCTTCACAGAAGCTGATGTTCCCCAGGTGCAAGATCCCTGCCACAAGCTGCAGGACAAGCTGCTGCACACTGGTCGGAATCCCAATGACTTGCATGGCGTTCTGTGGGCACAACAGGAACAGCTTATGCCTCCTACTTTTGTTTCCACCTTGACTGCAGATTTAGACTTCTGGGTTCACAGTTTGGTCTTAGGGAGACAAGATGCTTGAATGTCTGATTTTGCTTTATGTGTGTGTGCTCAGCATGTGTGTTCACGTATGTGTGTGGAGGCCAGAGGTCAACCTTGGGTGTCATTCCTCTGGTGCCATCTATCTTGTTTTTCTCACTGGACTGGAACTTGGTAAATAAGTGAGGCTGACTTACTGATTACTGATAAGCCCCAGTAATCTTGTCTTTGCCTTGACAGTATTAGGGTTACAAGCTGGTGCCATCATGCCTGGGATTTTAATTTTCTTCATGAGCCCTGGGGCTTGAACTTGGAGGTGACTTTCTTTACTGACTGAAACATCTCCCCAACCACCTGATCTGCCTTGTGTATGTGTGTGTATGTGTTTGTGCAGGTGTGCATGTGTATTGGTACACATGCATGTGTAAATGCAAGCACACCTGGAGGCCGGAGGTTTACATTGGGTGTATTCTATTGTTCTCCAAGTTGAAAAAGTGTGAGTGTGTGTGGATTCATGTGTGTGCCACAGCCTGTCTGGGGATCAGAGAACAATCTGCAGTTGTCTGTCCTCATTTCTCCACTCAGTTTGAGACAGACTCTCCTTGCTGCTGCATAAGCTAAGCTAGCTGGCTCACGAGCTGCTTGACATTCTCCTATCTCACCCTATCATTCTCCACAGAAGCACTGGATTACACATGCTTGCAATCCAGTGGTGTGTGTGTGTGTGTGTGTGTGTGTGTGTGTGTGTGTGTGTGTGTGTGTTTTGTTTTGTTTTGAGACAGGGTTTCTCTGTGTAGCTTTGGAGGCTGTCCTGGAACTCTCTCTGTAGACCAGGCTGGCCTCGAACTCACAGAGATCTGCCTGCCTCTGCCTCCAGAGTGCTGGAATTAAAGGTGTACACCACCAATGCCTGGTTTGTAGTCTAGTTTTTATGTGGGTTCAGGAAATCCAAACCCGGCAGCTCATCAGGCTTGCCTTCCAAGTGCTCTCACCTTCTGATATTTCTCCCCAGATCTTCACCTTAGTTTTGAGACAGAGTTTCTTCCTAGCCCTGAAGCTCACTGATTTGACCAGACCAGATCACTGGGGATCTGCCTGTCTCTGCAGCCCCAGTGCTGGGATATGAGCCTGTGCTGCCATACCCACCTTTTCTTATGTGTGTTCTGAGGATCGAACTCAGGTCCTGACGCTTGTACAACAAGCACTTTACCCACGGAGTCATCTCCTTGGCTCCATGATCTGCCCTTTTTATCCAGGTGCTGTATAACTTTGGATAAGTGCCTGCATCTTTCTGTGTCTCTGTTTCCTTATTTGTAACACGAAAAGGTTCTCTGGGGCATCCAGAGTGGTAGTGGGTACTTACCACGGTCTCGTTGAAGTCACTCCGGTCATCAGTGCCTTCCACCTTGTAGGTGTCTGATTGGTTGAGGTAGTAAAAGTAGTCTGGGGTCATGAGTCCTAGGTTCTGCTGCTGCTCCTGGGAGGCCCCTTCCAGAAGCTGGAGGGCATCAGAAGGTCATGCATTTCAACTGGGCCTGGTGTAGCCAATGTGGTTGCCCTGCCCTCCCACACACTGCCCTTCCCTGGTTTTCCTTCCTCCATTCTTGGGATCCACATGGGTCTCCCTCTGCCTCCAGCCCCACAGCTCCCTCGCCTGCACCTGGTAGTAGATGTGGAAATTCCTCTCATTCTCATTCTGCATCACCACACGGGACTTCTCCAGCAGGAAGTTGGAGATCTTGCCTCCATCTGGTTCCCCACCTCGGCTGAACTGGATCTCAAAGTACTTGCCCTGAATCCCAGAGAACCACATTAGCCCATCGCAGAGTGCCAGGAGTGTAGATGGTGCAAGGATTACCACCTCATGTGCCTGACCTCTTCCCCTCTTCTTCTTGTGACCTAAATTTGCCTTTCTCTTGTTCAGACTCACTTATTTTTTCCCAGTTCCTATTTTTTCTCTTTTTTTATTAATCTATTTTTTATATTCTAATCCCAGTTCCTCCTTCCTCCTCTCCTCCCACATCCTCCACTCCCCCCTCCTCCCATCTGCTCCATGAAGAGGGTAAGGCCTGCTCTAGGAAGTCTACTAAGTCTGTCCCACCATCTAGTTGAGGCAGGACCAAGGCACCTCTCCAACCCCCCCTCCCCCGTTAGACTCATTTATTTTTAAATTATATTTGTGTGTGTGTGTGTGTGTGTGTGTGTGTGTGTGTGTGTGTGAGATGGTGGACACATGGTGGTCTGAGGATAATTTGTGGGAGTTGGTCCCAAGGATTGAACTTAGGTCCTTAGGATTGGTGGCAACTGAGCCATATAGCTGACCACCACCCACTTATTGACTAAGCTTGTTCTTTTCACCAGTGTCTTCCTCTAGACTACCCCCCATCTGGGTGGGGCCAGGCATCCCTAACCCATCCATCTCCTGTGGTACTCTAGACCCCTGCTAATTGCATTCATCTCTGTGCTAACCCAAGTCTCCCCACCACATTTCAGAGGTTTCTGGGTGTGAATACATGGGTGTGTGCATACAAGGCTGGGTGCACACTTGTGTAGGGGAAGGTCAGAGGTTAACATTGGATGTCTTTCTCGACTGCTGCCACCTTATACATCAAGGAAAGAACTCTCAAGCCCAGAGGTTGCTGGTTTGACTGATTCTAGCTAACCACTTTGCTCCAGGAATCCCCTGCCTCTACTTTCCATGTGCTGGGGAGCTGAACTCCAGTCCTCACCCTCTTGAATGCTGAGCCATCCCTCTAGCTCCTCCACTACATTTCTTGAGACAAGCTCTGTCAATGAATCTAGAGCCCACTATTGGTAGACTGAAGGGACAGTGTGCATCTGGATCCTCCTGCGGGCCTCCTAGTGTGGGAATTAAGGTGTGAGCTAGCATAGCCAGCTTTTATGTGGGTGATGGGAATTAAACTCAGATCTTGCTTGAGTGGCTCCAGGTTCAGTGAGAGACCTTGTCTCAAAAAATAAGACACAGGGGCTGGGCGGTGGTGGTGCACGCCTTTAATCCCAGCACTTGGGAGGCAGAGGCAAGTGGATCTCTGTGAGCTTGAGACCAGTCTGGTGTACAGAACAAGTTCCAGGCCAGAGGGTAGGCTCCAAAGCCACAGAGAAACCCTGTCTCAAAAAAACAAAACAAAACCAGACAGAGGGACTGTAGCTATAGTTTAGGAGTTTGAAGCACTGACTTCTCTTTCAGAGGACCTGAGGACATGCCCAGCACCCACATGTCTACTCACAACCATCTGTTCTTCTAGTTTTAGGGGTTCAATGCCCTCTTTTGGCCTCCAACACTATACACTCATGTAGTACACAGACATGCATTCAAAATACTCATATACACACAATGAAAAAGAATAGCAAGGTGGTTAACTACTGAGGAAGACACCCATGTCAACCTTTGCCATTCACATGCACCTACACATGCATGTACCCACGCATAAAAAGAGATATGGGGCCTGGGTAGATGGCTCAGTGAGTAAAGTACTTGCCACACAAATGTGTGTGTGTGTATGTGTGTGTGTGTGTGTATGTGTGTGTGTGTGTGTATGTGTTGTACGCACGCACATGTATGTTTAGACATATGTATGTGTGTACTTGGGGTGTGCATGCATGCATGTGTGTATGTGCTTGCCTGTATGTGTGTATGTGCCTGTGCAGAGAGAGTGAGAGAGAGCTCAAGGGACATTATAGTGACTCACAAAGCGGCTAGAATTGTTGTTGCGCACCGTCTTGGCATTGCCGAAGGCTTCAAGCAGTGGGTTTGACTGCAGGATTATGTCTTTGACGTGCTAGGGTAGAGCCAGGTGGAAAGGATCAGTCTGGGTCAGGTGTAACTGAGGGAGACCTGACACAGCCTTTTGTTCTTGTCTCACCTGGACCTTGTCGCCCCCACCAGACACCTTGGAGATGTAGCCCATGATGTACTTAGCAGCCACGGTCTTCCCAGCTCCGCTCTCGCCACTGGAGGTGGTAGGAGGAAGGAATAATTAGTGGGCAGAGATAGTGGGAAGGATCCTTTCTAATGCCAAATCACTCATTAATTCATGCATGTATTTGTTCTTTTACTGAGCACCCACAGTGAACCTACTCTAGGTTCCAGGGATTCAACAGTGGGCAAGAAAGATTGAAAAAAGAGATCCCTGCCCCAGGGGCTGGAAAGATGGCTTAGTGGCTAAGAGCACTTATTGCTCTTGCAGATGACCTAGCTCTGCTTCCTAGTACCTACACGGTGGTGATAACTACTTGTAACTCCAGTTCCAAGTGATTGGACACTCTCTTCTGGCCTCTGAGGGCAACAGGTATGAATGTGGTGCACAGATATGCACTCAGGCAAATCATGCACACACTTAACAAAACATGGTAATTTTTAAAATAAAAAAAAAAAAACTTCTTCCCTCCTCCCCCACCCATTATGGCATGTGGCTACCCCAATAAGTATAAATAAATAAGTAGATATAATGTAAAAATCCCTTGGGCTGGGAAGATGGCTCAGCACCCATTGCTAAGCCTGAAGACCTGCGTTGGATCCCTCAGATGGTAGGAGAGAACTGTCTCTTGGAAGTTGTCTTCTGACTTCTACGTGCATACCTTGTCATGCATGCACCCACACATACACACATAACATAATGAATAAAACATTTTAAAAATTCATTCCCCCCCAAAAACCCAAGTGGTGGTAGCACACACCATTAATACCAGCACTCTGGAGGCAGAGGCAGGTGGATCTCTGAGGCCAGCCTGGTCTACAGAGCAAGTTCCAGGATAGCCAGGCTGTTACACAGAGAAGCCCTGTATCAAAAACAAAACAAAACAAAACACTCAAAAAATTCATACCCGTTTATTTGATGTGTGTTTATGTGTTATAAGCATGGTATATGCGTTTGTGGTACATGTGCATGTGTTTATGTATTTGTGGGCCCATATACATAGGCTGGAGGACATCAGTATCTGGCTCCATCACTCTCTGCTTTACTCCCTTGAGACAGGGTCTCTCACTGAACCAGGAGCTAGCACTGTGGCCTGCAGGCCCCAGCAACCGTCTGTTTCAGTATCTCCTAATGCTGGAGTTATAGGTGTGTGTGTCCATGCCTGGATTTTTTTGTAACCTCTGGGAACTTGACCTCAGTTCCTCATCCTTGAGCAGCAAACCCTCTTACCCACTGAGCTGACATTTAGGAGGAACTAATAGGCATAATATGAATAAGTACATTGTATCAGTATTCAAAGGCTATAAAGAAAGTAGAACAGAACAATAGGGACAGAGGAACAGCATGGCATGGTTTATGAGCTCATGACAAACCAGCCTTGGTGGTGGTGTTTGAGGACATTCCAGGACAGAATGTTCCAGAATTCCTCACCCTGCCGTACCTGATAATGACACACTGGTTCTCACAGTCGATCAGCATATTCCGGTACATGTTGTCAGTGAGGGCGTAGATGTGTGGGGGATTCTCATACTGGGCCTGGTGGGGGAGGTCAGGGGTCAGTCCAGAGCTGGAGGCACAGAGCGTAGGTGGGTGTGGGCATACTTCCACCCATCCAAGCTGGACTCACCGCGCCCTGGTAGAGGTCAATTTCTCTGTCAGTGAAGTAAGGCATCTGCTTGAAGGGGTTTACAGAGATGAGCACTGAGCCGATATATGTCTGGAGAGTTAGTTAAGAACCATGCAGTGTCTTGCTCTTCTTTCAAATACTTTCTACCCCTTATTTGGTTCCGACAAGACCTGAGTCTCTTAGGAAAAGAAGGCTGGATCCAGAAGAGGGGAGTTGGTGGTGCAGTAGTTTAGCTACTCTCAGGCAGGGGTGCAGTGGCAGCTATGGCATCTCAAACCACAGCACTACTGTTACTTGATCTATTCTTCAATCTGCCCTTCCTTCCTCCATTCGTCCATCCTCCCCTCCAACCCTGGGCTGGACTTCCACAGGCCCCTCTGCACTGCCATCCCTCCCTTTGGCACCCTTCCCATCCCAGCACACTACTCCAGCTTCTGTCGCCCAGTCACCCTCCCATGCCCCGCACTGCTTGGGATACGAAGATGTAGTCATCCATGAAGCGCTTGCGGAGATTGCTCACAATGGCGTCCTCGGTGATCTGGGGCAGCAGTACCATGTCATCCACACCACTCTGCTTCACGTTGTGACTCTGCCAGTGAAAATGCTCCTTGCTGCCCTGTGGATGGGGGAGGAGGGATGGAGGGTGAGTCCTTTCTGGGGAGTATGGTCGGGGCAGCTGGCTTACCTCCACCACAGCTTCTGCTTCCTCAGATGACCCCAGTAATGGCTAGATTTGTTGTTGTTGTTGTTGTTTACTTATTTTTGGTTTTTGAGACAGCATTTCTCTGTGTAGCCCTAGATGTCCTGAAACTCACTTTGTAGACCAGGCTGGCCTTGAACTCACAAAGATCTGCTTGAGTGGCTAGTTTTAATTGTTAGCTTGACACAATTTAGAATCACCCATTAAGAGTTTCAACAAAGGAGTGTCTAGCTAGGTCAGTTTGGTCTGTGGGAGAATTGTCCTGATAAACCCCAGCCCTTTACTTGGGGATTCTAGGCTAGCATTACACCAATGTTTGCAGAGTGTTGGTTACAAACAATAATTCTCCTCTCTCTCCCTCTCCCTCTCCCTCTCCCTCTCCCTCTCCCTCTCCCTCTCCCTCTCCCTCTCCCTCTCCCTCTCCCTCTCCTTCTCCCTCTCCCCCTCCCCCTCCCTCTCCCCTCCCCTCCCCCTCCCCCCCTCTCTCTCTCCCCCCTCTCCACAGCCTCACTATGTTGCCTTGGCCAGTCTAGAACTCAGTATTTAAACCAGGCTCGTCTCTAACTCATGGAGATCAGCCTGCTTCTGCCTCCCAAGTGCTGGGATTAAAGGTGTGTGTCACCATATCCGGCTCTCTCTGCTCTTGACTGTGGATGTGATCTAACTATCGGCTGCAGGTCTCCACTCTGACTTCCCCAAACTGATGGACTATAGGCTGTGAGTCAAAGAAACTTGTTGTCCTTTAAAGTCTCTTTTGTCAGAATATTTGATTACAGAAACCAAAAAGAAAAGATGATAACCCTGTTTCTTCTTCACCTCTTGGGAACACCCAGGAGTACATAAGGCCACTTCAGGCTTCCTGTCCAACGCAATATGCATTTCTGGGTCTTCTCTTTGGTCCCTCTTTTCACCCATACCCTCACCTTTATCTTCCTGTTGCAGAGAATGGAGCCATCCCATTACCATGCCTTCCCCACCCTGAAATCTCCTGAAGCTGTGTTCCAAATCAACCTCTCCTCATTTATGTGGTTTCTGCCAGGAGGGTATGTCACAACGCAGTGAAGGTAACTCACACATGTGACATATTTGGTCCTATTACTCAAGTCTACAAATAGCTGGTTTGCTTTGAGCTAGAGACTCATGTAGATCACACTGGCCATGAACTCACTATGTAGTATGATCTTTCTGCCTCTCTCTGCTCTTGACTGTGGATGTGATGTGACTTCCTGAGTGCTTGATTGACAAGTGTGTGCTGTTGGGAGTATAGCATGAAGGTCCTTGTGCCCACAGATCTCCAAGGAGACCAGGAATATTAAACACACATGATTGTCTTTCCAATGGGAAAGATGAAATACCTGTTTTTCCCCTGGAAAACTGGAATTGAAAATGATTAACAGTTTAGTAGCCTGTGTTGAGCCAGGCCTCATCAAGCTGCTGTAACCAGGACTGGAGGTACTTAGTAATCTAAATGACCCTTAGAGCCAGAGGCTTCCCTAAGCTCCAACAACCAGGACCAGAGGTGGCTAATAGTCCAAATGACCTCTGTGCTATCTGTATGACAGACCGGGCAAGAGCCTTCCCTGGGCCCTTGAGCTAGCACAGGTAGCCTATCTCTAGAACCCATCCTCTTGGAAGAAATGACATGTACTCTGAGTAGAGCTTCAATGTAATTATGCTTCCTTATGCAACAGAGATTGTATTATACCAGGAATTTTTTTTTCTAAATTGTACTGTGTTTTCAATATGCTGGTGATGAACTGCTCGTCATTAGACTCTTTGAAGTCTTGATCCAGGTCGATGAAGTCAATGTGAACCGAGTTTTCACTCTCATCTCTTCGAGGTTCGCTTCTCTGTAGAGACCCTTCTAGTGCATCACCAAGCCCAACTTGTGAAGTGTTGGGGATCAAACCCAGGACTTTGGGCACATAGGCAACAACTCTTGTGTCTGAGTTACAGCCTCAGCTCCCTGACAGATCCTTCTGAACTTTGGTACAAGACAGGCATGCTGGCATGCTGGTAATCCCAGCACTTTGGAGGCAACGTTGGGAGGACTTTCATGAGTTTCAGGCCAGCTGGGAATATATATCGAGACTCCATGTCTAAAAAAAGGCTGTCAGTATTGCTCAGTGGGTAGAGGTGCTTGCTACTGAGCCTGATGACCTGAATTCAAGCCCTGGGACCTACATGGTGGAAGGAGAGGATCAATTCCTGGTTCTCTGGTCTCTACACATGTACTATAGCATGTGAATACTCTTCAAATCAATCAATCAATCAATCAATCAATCAATCAATCAATCAAAGGGATTAAAAAATTTAATTATATATATATAAAACCAGCTACAGCCATGTCTCAAATTCACAGCCTGCACAATGAGGGCTAAATCTTTTTTTTTTTTCATTCAAACTATGGGATGTGGTCCTGGCTAACTAAACTCACCTCTATTCATTCATACATTCCCTCTTTCCTTCCTTTCTTCCTTCCTCCTTTCCTCCCTCCCTTCCTCTCTCCCTCCCTTCTTTCCTACCTCCCTTCCTTTCTTCGTTCCTTCCTTCCAAGGAGCCCTCACATCTTGTAGACCAGGCTAACAGAAGCTTCAGATCTTCCTGCCTCTACCTCTAGTGCTGAGATAACAGGAGTGCATAACCACACATGGTGTAGGCTGTTCTGGAGGTGCAACCCGGGCTTTGTGCACACTCAGCAAGCATTTACCAGAGGAGCTCCCAGCTCCTTTGTCTCATTTTCTCTCCTTCCTGACCATCACAATAGGAGCAGCCTCCGCCATAAGCTCCCAATGCTATGATACACCGATTTTCCTCAGGTCCAAAGCAATGGACACTGCTGAAACCACGGATCAATCCTTCCCCTATTAGGTTGTCTGTGTCAGACATTTTGTCACAGTGAAGACAGAGCTAGGGAAAGAAGGACATTGAGAGGCGAGGAGGCCAAAGAAAGCGTGGTGGTTTGAATCAGATTCCCCTCCACAGCCTTGAGTATTTTAATACTTGGCCACCATTCTGATGGTGGTGGCACTGTGTGGGCAGTTTGGAGGTGTGACCTTGCTGTAGGGAGTATGTCTCTCTGCTTCCTGCTTAGGGTTGAGATGTGAGTTCTCAGATTCCAAGTCCAGTCACCATGCCTTCCTGCTCCTACAACTCCCCATAGATGATGGGCTGTTATCTCTCTGGAACCATAAGCCCCAAATAAACCTGTCATAGTTACTTTTCTAATGCTGTGACAAAACACTGTGGCCAAGGCAATTTACAAAAGGAAGAGTTTAATTCAGCTTACAGTTCCAGAGGTTGAGAGTCCATGATGACAGAGCAAAGGCATAATGGCAGGAACAGCTGAGAGCTCTCAGTTTGATCCACAAACAACAGGCAGCAAGGGCACACTAGGAACGGTGGCAGTTTTGAAGCCTCAGTGACATACTCCTCCAACCCACACCTCTCAAACTGCCCAAACCATGCCATTGGCTTGAGACTAAGTATTAAAGCATATGATCCTGTGGGGTCATTCTCGTTCATACTTTCAAGTATGGATCTCTGGGGAGCCTCTGTGTGCAATGGGGGACTGTTTCTCCAGGGATTAACACCTTGAAGAGTTCTGAACTGGGGAGATGGTGTTTCTGAGCTGGGGTGCTTTGGAATAGCAGGGTTTTGTTTTTATCTGTGCTGGGGATGGGACACAGTCTTGTGCATGTTAGGAAACTGCTCTACTACTGAGCTACACTCCCAGCCTGTGTGCCTTTGCTTTTTTTTCTTTCTCCCAGACAGGGTTTCTCAGTGTAGCCCTGGCTGTCCTAGAACTCACTCTTTAGACCAGGCTGGCCCCAAACTCACAGAGATCTGTGGAATTAATGATGTGCGCCATCATTACACAGTCTGTGTGACTATTTTTGGTTGTCTTAGAGATGACGAGATGGTTGGCATTTAGTGGGTAGATGTCTATACACAATTAATTAGAGATGGGAGAAGGGAGACTGACTCACTATATAGCCGAGTGTGGCCTGAAACTCACTATGTAGACCAGACTCCTTCTAACTCACAGAGTTCTCTTGGCTCTACCTCTGAGTGTCAGGATTAATGCAGTTGTGACCACTCCTGGCTCAACAAAAATATTTCATACACAAAGAGAAAATCAATACCAGTTGAACCTCTTTAATTAAAATGTTAGGAATCTAAAGTGTTTCAAGTTTTTGACATTTATTCTTAAACAACCAACCAACCAGGACTACAAAACAAATAACAAAAATAAACACCACTATCACCCAAAAAAACCCCAAACAGCAAACTCATTTTTGTGTTTGGAGCCAAACACAAGCGTGGTGGCTCCAAGCACTTGAGAGGACAAGGCAAGATTGCTATGGCTTGAGGCCAGCCTGGGCTTCAGAGTGATACCCTGTCTCAAAAAAAAAAACAAAACAATTGTATTTATATAAAAAAAAGGGGGGGCTGAAGAGATGGGTTCACAGGTAAGAGCACTTGCTCCAAAATCACCAAAATCGTGAGGGCTGAAATTTAGATTTCCTGTAATAAGCTAGGCACCCCTCAAAATTGCCTGTAACCCTAGTTCTGGGTGCAGTGTGCAGAGACAGGAGGATTTCTGGAGTCTGTGGCTTCAGCTTAGAAAGGTTCAGGAAGAGACGCTGGCTCAGGAGAACAGGTGGAGAGTGACAGAAGAGGACCCTGCCATCTTCTTCACCCTCTTCCAGTGTCCTGGTGCAAGCATGTACGGCTTTCTGTGTGTATACACACCTGCACATACATCTACACAGACACAATAAATAAGTACATCTTTACCTCACCAAATGTGACTCATTTGGTAGAGCAGTTGCCTAACATGTACAAAGCTCTGGGCTACAATGCCAGCTCTGCATACAGCTGACGTTGTTGGTGTGCACCTCTCATCCCAGCACCCAGGAAGTGGAGGCTGGAGAGTTCAACTTCATCGTCAGTTATAATATAGTCAGTTGGAAGTTAGCCTGCGATACATGAGACCCTGTCTCAAAACAAAAACAACCCACTTGATTTTGGAATATTTGCACACATATTATATGTTGGGACTAGGGCACACATCTAGCCTGAAGGTCACTTTAGATTCTTATTGCTTCATGCTTGGGCTGGGTGTTTATTTAATGCTATGTACAGCTGGAGACCATTCAAGATACCTGGAGAGCCTTGTTTTGAGATATTTAATTACACTGTGTAAAGATATGTAACAAAAAGCTAAACAGCCAATAGCTAGGCAGGAAGTATAGGCAGGACTTCCGATAGAGAGAGAGCTCTGGGAGGAAGAAATGGGGGTGGGGGTTGCCAGCCAGACACAGAGGAAACAGGACATATAGGAGGAGAGGTAAAAGCCTGGAGCCACATGACAGCACATGGCTTAATAGAAATGGGTTCATTTAAGTTACAAGAGCTACTTAGAAATAAGCCTGAGCTGAGGTTACAAGTCTCCAAGTCATTATTTGGGAGCTGGTGGGACAGAGAGAGACTCACTACAGAGGCCGAGTCCAGACACATTCTGTATCTGTCAGCAATGCCACCTCCCAGACCCACAAGGTGCTGCTTTCACTACTCACGGAGTTTGTACAGGGAGGATGGACTCAGCCATGCAGTATTTGGCAAAGCTCTGAAGGTCATTTTATACATCCTATGTAATGCTCCTGAGTTTTTCTGGGGCTGCCACACGAGGTCAGGTGTGGAGTTTTCGACCTGTGTAATTTGTTGACACTCAAGTTTGAGCCACTTTCAATGGCACATATGCATCTGTAATTCCAGAATCCTGTAGCTGAGGCTATTAGATGAGTTCCAGGCCAGCTTGTGTGACACAACAACAACAAAAAAACAAACCAACAACAACAACAACAACAACAAAGTAAGTTTCAGGGCATTGGAGTAATGGCTAAGCAGTTAAGAGCATTTGCTGTTTTTGTAGAGGACCCAGCTTTAGTTGCACCAGCCCCCACGTGGTGGGTTATAACTGTCTGTAACTCCAAATTCAGAGGGTCAGGTGCTCTGTTATGGCTTTCTTGGACACCAGACACCCACACTGCACACAGACATACATGCAGGCAACACCTTTGAAATTAAACCAATCATTTTAAAAAAGTAAAAATCCGGGTGGTGGGCAATGGTGACCAACACCTTTGATTCCAGCACTTGGGAGGTAGAAGCAGGTGGATCTCTGTGAGTGGGCCAGCCTGGTGTACAGAGTGACTTCCAGGACAGCCAGGATTGTTACACAGAGAAACCCTGTCTCGAAAAACAACCAAAAAAGTGTCAACCCCATGGATAGACAGGCTGAGTTGCAGAAGTTTAGCTCAGGTTCTGAGAAGAGTTCAGGCTCCAGTACCAGAGATGGACAACGTGGCAGGGGCTCTAAAGAGAGAAAATCAAGGCCCTGTGGCATAAATGGGAGTCAGTCACCCCCTTCCAAGGATGGAGGAGGTTTCATAGCACAAGCCTTCGGTCAGGGTCTCTGATTTTCCAACCTACAGAGATCCACTTGCCTTTGCCTGACAACACCAGCTCCCAAATAATGACATGGAGACTTCTTTTTAATTATGAAAGCTCGGCCTCACCTCAGGCTTGTTTCTAACTAGCTCTTATAACTTAAACGAACCCATTTCTATTAATCCTGGAGTCACAGTGGGAGGTGTAGAGGACAGTGAGGACCCACCACCAGCCAGTCTGGCTGAGAAGAGGAAGGACAGAGGCTGGGGAGAGAGGTCAGGTCATAGTAGCCGTACTTCCTGTTTGCAAGACAGGAACAACAGAGAGTGTTGGTTGGTGAGGACAGACCATGAAAATTAGGGGTGGAGTCATTCATGGGTTTGGCATGACATGGAAAGACAAATCTGCCATTCTCTGAGCTGATGGTTGGGGTGTGGAGAACAGCTGGGGTGTGGACATGCAGGCTGTGTAAGTGGCTGATGGGAGAGGAAGTGGATTCTAGTTCTGCAAAGCGTCAGGGAAAGAAGGCTCTTGTTTGGGGACGACGGTGTATAACAACAGCAGCCATAGTAAGCTTCCTGGCATTCACCTATTGCTCAGGTTAAGCTTCTTGCTTGGGTGCAGAGTCTTCCTCAGAAGTTCTAAATGGCCTGGGATTGCTATATAGCCCATGCTGGTCTGGAACTACTGACCCTCTGGCTTCAACATCCTGAGTGCCATCATGCTTGACTAACTTTTCAGTGCCGGGAATGGAATCCCAAGACGACCATGTACTGTGTGTTCTAGCTCTACCATTAAGTTTCACTTTCAGTCCTTACTAAGCTTCTTGATTGTTTTTTTTTCTTTCATTTAAAATTTTTTTATTTATTACTATTATATGTGTATGTGCATGATGTGACTGAGTGTGCATGTATGAAGGCCAGCGGGCAGTACTGTGGAGTCTGTTCTCTCCAGACACCTTTATGGGTTCTGGGGATCGAACTCAAGGAGCTAGCGTTGTTCAGCAAGTGCCTTTACCCACTGAGGCATCTTGCTTGTCTTTATTTTATTTTTATTTATTTGTTTGTTTGTTTAATTTTATTATGTTTAGTGTTCTGCCTGCATGCCAGAAGAGGGCACCAGATCTCATTACAGATGGTTGTGAGCCACCATGTGGTTGCTGGGAATTGAACTCCGGACCTCTGGAAGAGCAGCCAGTGCTCTTAACTGCTGAGGCATTTCTCCAGCCCTTTCTTTCTTTCTTTCTTTCTTTCTTTCTTTCTTTCTTTCTTTTTCTTTTTTTGGTTTTGTGAGACAGGGTTTCTCTGTATTGTTTTCGAGCCTGTCCTGGCACTCACTCTGTAGAACAGGCTACCCTCAAACTCACAGAGATCCACCTGCCTCTGCTTCCTGAGTGCTGGGATTAAAGGGGTGCGGCACCAACGCCCGGCCTCTTTCTTTCTTTCTTTTTTTTTTTTTTTTAATTAAGGGCACCATCATGCCCTTAGTCCCATCAACTTGGAGGCAAAAGCAAGGACAGATGGATCTGATAGTTTGAGGCTAGCCTGGTCTAAATAGTGAGTTATAGGAAAGCCAAGGAGACAAAACACACACACACACACACACACACACACACACACATGCACGCACACACGCATGCACGCATGCACATGTATGTATGTATTACAAATGTGTGTACACAAGTATGAGGCTGTGTGGGGTGTGAGGGCTGGCACCTGTGGGCATGCAGAAGCCAGAAGGTGGTGTTAGCTGGATCTTTAGGACCCAGAACTAATACACGTTTGGGGATATGGATGCTGGCCTTTTAACTTCCATTCTCACGACACAGCATCAGTGTTGCTCACTGCTGAGCCATTGTTCTAGTTCTGTGACCAGGATTTTGAAAGTGGATTATCTCAACTTTTCCTTTCATCACACAGAGGGTGGTACTGTTATTATGTTCATTTTCCAGAAGAGAAAACTTTGGTGCCTCAAGGTTGGCCCCTCTGGCCTTTCAAGCAGAGTTCCTCTTGTGTTCCCCTTTCTGTTCTTCCCCCCTCTTCATACTGCTCATAGTCCTCTCTCTGTTCAAGCTCATAATACTCACTCCCTGTCTGTCCCGATTCCCTCCAATACCCAAGATTCTCCAGTTGTTCTGAGCTCTGCTATGTCATAAAACCATCCACACATTCCTGTGTGTACTCCTGGCCACTCGTGAGGTAGAGGCAAGGGTGTGGGGGTGTTGCTCGGTTTGCAGTGAGTTGTCTATCCTCCATCTCCAGCACAACATAAACTGGCTGTGATGGTAGACAGAACCCTATTTTTCATGCAGCGGGGACAGAATGAGCAGGAGTTTGAGAACACCCTTGGCTACATAGTGAGTTGGAAACTAGCCTGGACTACGTGAGACCTTGTCTCAAACTGGCTATGGGGTATGGTAGTGCTGGAGAGGTGGCTCAGCAGTTAGGAGCACTGGTTCTTCTTGCAGCAGACTGGTTCCCAGCATCCACATGGTGGCTCACAGCTGAGGCTGACTGTTACTGTAGCTCTAAGGAATCTGATGCCCTCTTTTGGCCTCCTAGTGCACTGTATGCACTTGGTACATAGACATTCATGCAGGCAAAGCACACATTAAAAAAATAAATACAAAAGAAAAACAGCAACCCAAATCTAGCTAAACCATCAAATAAGTGAATGAATGAAGTATGGGAGGAGTAAGATTGTTCTTTGTACCCCCTCAAGAACTCCTTAGTCTCCCTGGTTCAAGTTGAAACTATGTGTTCCTAAGTTCCTTCCTTGAGCTGTGGGTGGGGGGAGTTGCAACAAATAGGTTTGTGGTCTCAGTTGACCACAAGCTAAATATGACTCAATCTGCTGTGTCTTGTGAAAGATACTGAGGGGCTGGAGGTGGCTATGGTGAGAAGTGGAAGGCAGATTCTTCCTCTAGCTCTTCAGCCAGCTCTGCCTACATGAGAGGTGGGGGGTGGGGTGGGAGGGGACATGACAGCCTTCTTGGTGCAGTCCAAGGGAGGGGCTGTTTGTGGTCAAGGTGGTGGCATTTGTAGGGCTCAGGCTTGTAAGCTCTGCAGTATAGTGAACACACTTCCTGATTTCTATCAGTGCTAGGAGTAGGTACAGGCCTGGCCCACGTTGCTCTTGAAGCTCCTGAGTGGTGTTGCAAGTTGATGAAGCTAGTCCCCCAGGGAGAGGCCATGTCGGAGGGTGCAAAGGCTAGTGGGTATAGCACTTAAAGCTAAACTTGCAACTTGAACTCAAGGGCCAAGAAGGCCTTGGATATGCATGTGTGGTGGGTATGAAACTCTAGGATTCTAGCTTCTTTGAGTGGAGAGCCCAGGTTCAAATAAGGCCAGGAGGATGCTCAGAGGCTATGTAAACAGCAAGCCTTAGGTGAGCTCTCATTTTCTAGGATAAGCAAGAGGAAGCTGTAGTCAAGATGGCTACTAAGAGAAGTGCCCTTTTAAAGGGACCATGCTGAAATCATCTTCCACTCTTTGTTTATCCAGCAGCTTGCTAGGCCTCTTGCCTCATCTTAAAGAACAAGAACAAAAGAATAGACTCAATACTTGCTACAGTAGCAGCTGCACAGATTCAAAGAGGCAAAGCTTGTCACATAATGCTAACACTCCCCATCATCACTATGGGTGTCAGCCTTGAACTTGGCCAGCACCAGTGGGCCCAAGGTAGGAGGAAGAGTTAAATAGTGGAGCTTTAGAATTGTCCCCAGATATGCCAATTATAACCAGCTTGGCTGGGTGAATGTAGTCTACAAAAATACTCACTTTGGCTATCGGACTATTTAAACAGCGGACCCGAAGACAGTCCCCCAGGATTATCATGAAGGCTCAGCCAGAGGTGCCTGACTTCTTAGACCACCTTTCCACAGAGACATGGACGGGTCAGGGCAGGACCACACCTTCACTGGGAGCTCCACAGTTATGCTTATAACCCTGGCCTCTAAGTAAACCTAACCTCATTTCAAGGCCCTGAAGATAGACTTGGTGTGTGAGAGGGATTAGTATCGGCTCAGGACCCCCAAGATCAAGTTCTCAGCACAAAGGGGATTTATTTGCCCCAGGGGGACAGAGGGCAGAGAATCAGAGACAAAGATGGGAGACAGAGGATGAGGGAGAAGGGGGAAGAGGGCAGGGGATACTTGTCCCTGAGGGGTAGATGGGACTGCCTCTGGATAGAGATGAGACAGATGTGGTCCATGTGGTCTATAAAAGTAAAAGGGAAAACCTGTGTTAGGATGAAGTGTTTAACTTTAAATGGGTGTTAATTAGGTGAGCTGAGAGGAACTTTTGATTGACTTCTGGACTTTCAGAAGGAGGAAGTGGACAAATAAGGGAATAGGCCTTGGTGGCTAACTTGAAAAAAATGCATCTAACAGTTTTTAAGCAAGGAAGAGGGAATGGGGAAGGAGGGCAAGGTTTCCCAGAGCCATGCCCGCCACACTTGCTTGAGCTGGCCAGAGAGAGTCCTTTCCGGTGGTGTCACTGTATTTCCTTAGCCCTCTCCCCAAAGTGGCTGCACTGAGCAAACCTCCTTTGCTGCCTTTTCCTCTTAATCTGGCTGTTTTAATTGGCTTATGGCGGCCAGTGGCTGGACCTGGCCTGTGGGAGCACAGGCTGTGACCCCTCCTGGTAACAAAGCTCTGTTAGAATTGGGGACGATGAGCAATAGCTTAGACTACAGAGAAATAAATACAAGGGCCACTTCCGCCCTCGCCAGGGCCCTGCAAGCTGAGGAGATGTGAATCTGATGCTACAGCTGCTCTGCACCCCGCCCTTGGCCCTCAGGGGTGACCCTAGAATCCTTGACCCATCTTCCCCCAGCCAGGGGAGTTTTGTTTGGACCACACCCTAATGCACCTCTGAACTTGTAAACAACCTTCTTACCTCTCACTCACCCCCGACAGGGCTGTGTTTTGGGGGGGGATGTACATTGGGTGGCATCAGTTTATTTCCATAGGGCTTAGCTAGAGGACAGCCAACAGGTGGGGACCTTCGTCTTTCTGGAGGCGCTGGATCTATTGCAGCTCCTCAAATTCTCCACACGGAGGCTGGAGTTGGGGGAACTCAGGTTTCACTCACTGGAGAGGAGCCCGATGCCCAAAGCAGATGCCTGCCTGTCCCCTCCTATCTTTCTTGTCCCATCAATTGTCAGTCCTTTTTTATTGCTCATTATTAAAAAGACAAAAAACAAAAAACCACACTGCTTTCTGTAATTAAACCCATGGAGGTAAGGCCTGACATATTTAATACAGTTTGTTAACTCTGTATGCTTTTTTAAAAATTTAAATTACATTTATTTATCTATTTATATGTTGGGGGGGTGTTTGTGTGACACAGCACGCCAGCATTCAGAGGGCAACATGAGGAAATGTGTTTCAGGATGAAAACAAGTCACCAGGCTTGGCAGCAGGGACTTTACCCTCCGAGCAATCTCAATAGCCCTGTATTTTCTTCTTTTTCTGAGATTGTGTTCCATCATCCAGACTATTCTTAACCTCTTGAATCCCCAACTCCATTTCCCAAGTTCTGAAAATTACCGGTGTGCTATACCACTCCCAGCTCAGTTTCCAGCACTTAAAAACAATCTGTGCCAGTGAGATGGCTCAGTGGGTAAGGGGGCTTGCTGCTAAGCCTTATAACCTAAATTTGATCCCCTCAGTCTGCCCCGTGAAAGGAGGGAACACAAGCAAGTTCACTCCCTCACAATAAATAAATGTTATTTAAATCAATGTTTCTTTAGTTCATTTGTGGCTGGGTGTTATATCACCCAGGCTGGCCTCAAAGTTGCTATGTAGCAGGGGATGACTTTGAACTTCTGAGCCTCTTGCCTCCACCTCCCAAGTGCTGTGATGAGAGTTGTGCACTACCAAGCTGATTTATGTAGTGTTGAGTTGGAACACTGGGCTTTGTGCATGCAAAGCAAACACCACACTAACTGAGCTACAACCCCAGCCCCACAGTTGTGGGTTTTGTTAAGTCTCTTTTGTAACTATCTCCTTTTTTTTGGTTCATTCCCCTGGCTCCTTGTTCCTCCTGGTTTTTAGGAGAGGTTTATTTCATTTTTATTCCTGTGTCTGTATGTGTTTGTGCTGTATGTGTGGGTACCCATGGGGGCCAGCTGGATCCCTAGAACTGGAGTTATAGGCAGTCCAAATGCACCTGATGTGGGTGCTGGGAACTGAGCTCTGGTCCTCTGCAAGAGAACCAAGTACTCTTAACCACTGGTCCATCTCTAGTTTCCCCTTATTTCTTTTGTTTGTTTTTGTGGTATTAGGAATGGAACCCAGAGCCCTGAACTTGCTAGACAAGTGCCCTGCCAGGGAACCATATCTTCAGCTCTGTCTCCTACCCTTTGTGCCTCAGCCTTCAAAGCAACCACCCTTACCCTCAAGTTACCACTGTTACCAAACAAAAGCTGCTCCTACCCACTCACACTCCACAAAGCCAGCCAGCCAGAAACTGCTATGATCTTCTGACTCAGGGCATCAAACAGAAGCAGCAAATAATTCCACCATTAACATTGCTTATGTATCTACCACCAACTGGAATCAACAAACCACCAACAACAACAAGCAGACACAAGTGGTGATGCACACCAGCAATCCCAGCATTTTGGGGGCTGAGGGAGGAGGACCATGAGTTTGAGGCTAGGCTGAGCAACAATGCAAAAATAAATAAAAACTGTTCAACGACGACAACAAACAACCACAAATGATAACCCTCATCCATCAAACACTCCAGGGGCCAGAAAAATAGCTGAGAGGGTAGAGGTGCTCACTGCCGAATCTGATCATCTGAGTTCAGTTCCCAGTACTCGAACTGTGGAAGGGGAGAACCCACCCCTGCAAGTTGTTCTCTGACCTTTACAATATGCCCCACCCCCAAATCAATCTATGTGAGAGCAAACTCACACCGAGGGGCTGGTGAGATGGCTTAGTAAGGGTGCTTGCTTCAGAAGCATGGGAGCCTGAGTTTGAATTCGCAGCGTTTGTACAAAAGTCAGCCATGGTCAAAAATTCACCTAGGACCCCAGTGCCACGGAGGTGGAGACAAACCCATCTGTGGGTTTTACTAGCTGCTAGCCTAACTCCAGATTCAATGAGAGATCTGATTTCAAGGGAATAAGGTAGCAACAGGGCGGGACACCTGATATTCTCCTCTGGCTTTCACACGTGGTCCATCAACACATACACCTTATACACACACACCATTCACACACACACAGAGACAGTCATTGGCAGACAATGACTATCCCAACCCAAATCTAATAGTGAGTTGCTAGTTGCCATTACTAGAAACTAGTAATGAACAACCAACAGCAATGGAGTATTAACCAACCACTCAGGCTCCAACTAACCAGCATAGTCAGTGTCCTGCTGAGAACAACCAACAATTAATGACTAATATTAAACACCACCTATTCCAGCACCGTAACACATGCCTGTAACCCCAGCACTCACCAGGCAGAGGCAGGAGGGCCAGGAGTTTAAGGTCATTTTGGCTACATAGTGAGTTCAAGGATGATGTTAGCGCATATGAGACTGTTTCAAAAAACAATGGACTGGGGTTGTAGCTCAGCTGGTGGAGTGCTTGCCTCACATACATGAAGCCCTGTGTTTCATCTCCAGTACTGCATACAGCA
Organism: Cricetiscus sungorus; assembly: GCA_030556225.1. NCBI lineage: Eukaryota > Metazoa > Chordata > Mammalia > Rodentia > Cricetidae > Cricetiscus > Cricetiscus sungorus. The sequence continues at coordinate 41,259,209 of JANBXA010000600.1, forward strand.
GGACACCTGTCATTCTAGATCTTGGGAGGCAGAGGCAGGAGGATCAGATTCCCAATGTCATCCATATCTATATCATGGATTTGAGGCCAGCCTGGGGATACAGGAGACCACAACTCAAAGCGCCAGGCACTGGCAGGGACTGGAGGGATAGCTCACTGGTTAAAAGTACCTGATACTTTTTCAGAGGATGAAAGTAGAGTTCCCAGCACCCACATGGTGCCCATATCCAACAGTAAATCCAGCTCAAGGGGATCTGATACCCTCTTCTGGTCTCCACAGGCACTTGCTTGCACATGGCATAAAACCACACTGAAAGTGTACACATAAATAAAAACAGAAAAGTCTTAAAAATAACAAAACTAAACACCAGCTGTCATCATAGATGACCACCACCTCCAACCCACCTATGAGAACCAGTGTTAACACCAGTCTCTACCAACCAACAGCAACCCTCACCATCACAACCACAACAGTATCAACTCAATGAGGAATGCCCAGTGACTTGTCCACAGTCAGGAATGACCTGTGCCCGTCTCCACCACAGAACCAAGGAATGCACAAGACTCCCAGGCACTTAGCATGCATGCTCATAGAAGACTCTCTTTCAACAGCATCCTTGCATTCAGCAACCATCGGGGAGCTCTCAGTATCCACAGACACAGCTACTGTGCTCATATATAGCGTCGGACTTTTCTTTCTCTCCTACTAGTCTCTGACTTTCTTTTCCTTCCCTGCTGCCTGCATGTCTGCCTGTCTCTTATAGCCCGCCCAGGACTCAAATTCTGCCCTGCAGGAGTTCTGGGCTGACAGATCTGGTTTATGCAGTGTTGGGGATGGAACCCAAGACTTCTTGCATGGTAGGAAACAATCAGCTGAGCACCAGCTTTGGTCCTACTTTGGTTTTATTGAGTCAAGGTTTTGCTAGGAAGTAGGAAGTCCAGGCTGTCCTCCAATTCATGATTCTCTGTTTCCGCCTCCAGCTGTGTGCCTCCACACCTGGCTCCAGGTTTATGGCTGCTCACTTCGACTCATTTCCCGCCCCCCCCCATCCGTCTGCTAAGCAGTCTGTTGACTAAGCATTTCAGAGTGTTGGCAGACTAGGAGGGGTTTCCCTTCCTTTCAAGAAGCAAATCTCTTCCTGTTTTTCTTTCTTTTTTTTTTTTTTTAAAAAAAGTCAGAGTCTCCTGTAGCCCAGGCTGGCCTTATACCTGCTGTACAGTCAAGGATGGCTTTAAACTCCTGCCTCCACCTCCCAAGTGCTGAGACAACAGGTGTGTAGTACCACACCCAGTTTATGTGATGCTCACAGGATGGAACCCAAAATGTGTGCATGCCAGTAAACATGCCTACTGAGCACAGCCTCAGCCCTCACTGGCTTTTTCAAAAATGTTCTTTCTCACGCTGCTTCCCTGCCTTCACTCTAGTCACGTTTGCTATAACCACCAAGAACACCAACAACTACCCCTCTTCTGGGAGCACACCCTTCTTCTCAGTGACAGAATGACAAAAATTGAAAGCTGAAGTGGGCTCTGGCTTCATGGAGCCACGGGGGTGATTTGTGAGACCACCGCTGGCTTTTATTGCACATGCCATGAAGCTACTGGGTCTAGACAGCACGTCCAGGGCCTTGATCATCCTCCAGCCTTGTCACCATCAGCAGGCCTTAAACTTGTGACATTTCTGGCTGCAGTATCTCCACTGCCATCCTTGTAGTAGCCAGAACCCAGTCTCTCATCTTTTGTACCCCTCCATCATTTGTCACCTAGTCCTGTCTCCTCCTCTCTCTATCCCTCCTTCCCATCTCCCCTGCTCTCCTGTTTTTCTCCTTTTCTTCTTTGTCCAGCCCCTTCTCTTCCTCCTCCTTGTCATTTGCCATCTCCAGCCCCACCCCCACACCTTCAACTCCTCTTTTTTAGTAATACTAACTGGAGGCTAAATGTTGACGATGAAGGTCTATTTTCAGTGCTAGAGATGACACTCAGTACCTTGAGCATACTAGCCAAGGACCCTACCACTGAACTATTACTGTCAAAACACCTGTCATCTCTTGCATTCACTGCTAACATCCCACAGCCCTCATGTGAGACACAGCCAGCACCACCACTGGTGAATTCACGGTGACCAAACCCACAGACCCCATGAATGTTTCCAATAAGAGCCCCTCAAACACTCCCATCTCTAGACCAACTTCCAAATATGAGCTCTGGGAACAGAGACCAAGATGGGGGGAAATGCTTGTTTCAAACCACAGGGGAAGACTAGAATCTGAGAGGATTCTCTAAGTCCCTGGAAAGGGACATGTCCCTTCCCTGAAAACTGTGTCCACCTTCTCTGTTCCTATTACTCTGTAGTCTTGGCCCCCATAGCCAATCTGGCTCCCTTAGAACTTGATTCCTGTGGGAGGACATGGGCTGTTCCATGCTGCCCTGTGGGATCCCCTTCCGTGGGGCTCTGCATTCTCATAACATTTGCCCCAACTTCTGAGGGTGCTTAGGGCTTTGCCACCAGGTCATTATTCCCAGACCCCACCCTTGGAGAACTTACCATGGTGAGGGTGGGTGTCTGGGCTCCTGTGGATAGTGACAGGGGTGCAGGCTCAGGGGGTCCTTGGGGGTGGCTCTGGCATGGCCCTGCTTCTTGACCTACTCCTTCTTCAGACTCCTGGCCCCAGTTCCTCTTGCAACAGCCCCTCTCTCACTTCCTTTGACGGGAGGGGCCGTGGCCACAGGGGAGGGAAGCTGAGGGCGGGGACAATGCACTGAGCTCTTAGCAGCAAGGACCCAGCTGAAGTTGGTTGGAGTTTGGTGCCTGAAGGGATAGGTCAAAGATGGCTGGCAGCCACTGCCACACTGGAGAGAGTCCCTTCTCTATCCACCCCCCAAGAAAAGAGGCTAAAGCAAAAAGCACCTAGGTTAGCTGACTGCAGGACTGGCCACCTAGTTGAGGTCTCGCTCTTCAGAGTCAAGGAATTGGAAAGTGCTGTTTCAGATGTGTCTGCTCCCGGTGTCCTGCTATAAAACCCTTCCTGTAGCACACCAAAGCCAGGTGTGCTAGTCAGGACAAAGACAGCACAGCGGAAGGCACCACGGCCCTTATGCCCACGTAAGGTTTCTAATTTTGTACGTCAGATCTGGATTTCTCTCTTTTTCAATCTTTGTGTTTGTGAAGCTTCTGGGATTCTGCAGTCTCCACCTCCCTCTCAGTGTTGGGACTCTGGGGTTGTAGATATTTGTCACTGTCATCTGGCTTTATGTGGACTCTGGGGATTCAAACTCACGCCCTGATGTTTGTGTGAAAGCGAGCCATCTGCTTAGCTCCAGTTATGGCCTTAAATTTTTTTCTTTAAATAATTATACTCACAGCTCTCTCTCTCTCTCTCTCTCTCTCTCTCTTCTCTCTCTCTCTCTCTCTGTGTGTGTGTGTGTCTCTCTCTCTCTCTGTGTGTGTGTGTTTGCGTGTGTGTGTGTGTGTGTGTGTGTGTGTGTGTGTGTGTGTGTGTGTGTGTGTAAGCATGTAAGCCAGAGGCACCAGATCTCCCTAACCTGAGGTTACAGGAAGTTGTCAACCAGCTGATGTGGATGCTAGGAACTGAACTGAAGTCCTCTGAAACAGTAGGAAGTGCTCACAGCAGCTGGGCCTTCTATCCGGCACCCCCACCCCTGCTTGTCTAAAATCTAGATGTTGTTGTAGGGCTTTTTGTTTTAGTGACACAGGGTCTCACTACGTAATTCTGACTGGTCTAGAGTTTGTTATGCCAAGTGGGCTGGCCTCAGACTCACAGAGACCATCTTACCTCTGCTTCTGGAGTGCTGGGATCAAGGGTGTGCACCAATTCTTCTGGCCCAATCTGGCTTTTCGCACCTGCAGCTTTGCTGTCTTCATGACTTGGCTTTCTCAGCAGCACCTAGAGCATGGAGGCCCCACCATATTTTAGCCCAATCCTTGATCTTTGGAAGATCAGATTTTACATTAGTCTTTTGTTGACATTTTAGCAAATGATGGTTCCAAGAAGTTGTCACCTAGCCAGGCAGTAGCGGCTCATGCCTTTAATCCCAGCAGAGGAGGAAGGATGATCTCTGTAACTTTAAGGCGGGCCTGGTCTACAAAGGGAGTTCCAGGACTACTACAACTGTTACACAGAGAAACCTTGTCTGGAAAAACAAAACAAAACAAAAAAGAGGTTTTCACCTTCTCATGCTACCCTCTGAAGATGTGTGTAAGACTGAACCAGATCATTGAGAGTCTAGCAGGGACCTATTTTCAGATCCATCTCTGGTCCATGTCCAAGGACTGGGGTGTTTCTGTGTCCTGTGCTCTCTTGATGAGCATGCCCCTTCCTGGCCAAAGCTGAGAATATCCAATATCCAGGGTTAGTAGCACTACTCTATTTGAAGAAGGGGAGTTGGTTGAGAGTACAAGGAGGACCTTGGAAAGCTTCAGTTAGAAACTGTAATTTTTTCCTTTAGAACAACTGGTGTAGTATTTCTTTTTATTATTATTATTATTATTTAATATTTTTTTCATTTTACATATTGGTCCCAGTTCCCTCTCCCATCTTCCCATGCCCCCCACCGAAACCCCATCCTATCCCCCATCTATTCCCAGGAAGGGTAAGGCCACCCATGAGGGATCATCAAAATCTGTCATCTGGGGGTAGAACCTAGGCCCTCCCTCCTGTCTCTAGGTTAAGGGAGTATCCCTCCATGGGGAATGGGCTCCCAAAGTCCTTTCATGCATCAGGGATACATCCTGATTCCACTGCCAGAAGTCCCTTAGACTGCCCAGGCTTTCTAACTGAGACGCACCTTCAGGGGGTCTGGGTGGGTCCTATGCTGGCTTCTCAGCTAGCAGTTTGGGGTCCATGAGCTCTCCCTTGCTCAGATCAGCTGTTTCTGTGGGTTTCTCCAGCCTGGTCTTGACCCCTTTGCTCATTACTTCTCCCTCTCTGCAACTGCATTCCAAGAGTTCAGCTCGGTGTTTAGCTCTGGGTGTTTGCCTTGCTTCTGTTAGCTACTGGATGAAGGCTCTAGGATGGCATATAAAGTAGTCATTAATCTCCTCATCAGGGAAGGGCATTTAAGGTAACTTCTCCACTATTGCTTACATTGATAGTTGGGGTCATCCTTGTAGGTCTGGACATTTCCCTAGTGGCAGATTTCTCTATAAACCTATAATGGCTCCTTCTATTATGGTATCTCTTTTCTTGCTCTCCTCTATTCTTTCCCCACTCAATCTTCCTGCTCCTTCATGCCCACCTCTCCCCTCCTCTTCTGCCATTTTCTTTCTCCTAACCCCCCCCCCCCCCCCACTGCTCCCAATTTGCTCATGAGATCTTGTCCCTTTCCTCTTCTGTGAGGGACCATGTATGTCTCTCTTAGGATCCTCCTTGTTTTCTAGCTTCCCTGGCAGTGTGGATTGTAGGCTAGTGATCCTTTTCTCTATGTCTAAAATCCATATATGAGCGAGTACATACCATGTTCCTCTTTTTGTGACTGGTTTACCTCACTCAGGATGGTTTATTCCAGTTCCATCCATTTGCCTGCTATTTTTAAGATTCCATTGTTTTTTTTTTTTCCACTGAGTAGTACTCCATTGTATAAATGTACCACATTTTCTTTATCTATTCTTCAGTTGAGGGACATCTAGGTTGCTTCCAAGTTCTGGCTATTACAAAGAATGCTGCTATGAACATAGATGAACACATGTCTTTGCCCCATGAATGTGCATCTTTTGAGTATATGCCTAAGAGTCAAATTGCTGGATCTTGTGGTAGATGATTCTCATATTCCTGAGGAACAGCCATACTAATTTTTAAAATGGCTGTACAAGTTTGCACTCCTACCAGAAGTGGAGGAGTGTTCCCTTTCTCCACATCCTCTCCAGAATAAGCTGTCATTGGTATTTTTGATTTTAGCCATTCTGAGAGGAATGAGATGGTATCTCAGAGTAGTTTTGATTTACATTTCCCTGATGGCTAAGGATGTCAAGCACTTTCTTAAGTGTCTTTCATCCATTTTAGATTCTTCTATTGAGAAAACTCTACTCAGTTCTATATCCCACTTTTTAATCAAATTATTGGCGTTTTGGTGACAAGCTTCTTGAGTTCTTTGTATATTTTAGAGATCAGCCCTCTGTCAGATGTGGGGTTGTGAAGATATTTTCCCATTCTGTGGGCTGCCCTTTTGTCTTGTTGACTATATCTTTTGCCTTACAGAAGCTTTTCAATTTTAGGAGATTCCATTTATTAATTGTCGATCTTAGTGTCTGTGCTACTGGTGTTATGTTCAGGATGCTGTCTCCTATACCAGTTCCTTCAAGGGTACCAGTGTGGCTGGATTATGTTGAGGTCTTTGATCCAAAATCTTTGGACTTAGATTTTGTGCGTGGAGATAGATATGAATCCATCTGCAGTCTTTTACAAGTCAGCATCCAGTTGTGCCAGCACCATTTGTTAAAGACACGTCCCCCCTTTTGTACAATTTTAGCTACTTTGTAAAGAAAATTAGGTGCTCATAGGTGTGTGGGTTAATATCAGGGTTTTCAATTAGATGCCATTGGTCTACCTGTCTATTTTTGTGCCAATACCAAACTGTTTTCAGGACTATAGCTCTATAATAGAACTTGAAATCAGGGGTGGTGATGCCTCCGGAAGTGCCTTTATTTTACAGGGTTGTTTTGGCTATTCTGGGTCTTTTGTTTTTCCATATAAAGTTGAGTATTGTCCTTTCAAGGTTTATGAAGAATTTGACGAGGACTATATTGAATCTGTACCTTGCTCTTGTCAAGATTGCCATTTTTACTATATTGATCTTACCTATCCAAGAGCACCGGAGATCTTAGAAACAGTTTTTTCTTTAAACAATAGGCTCTGTCTGTTTGTTCACTTGGTTTTTTGTTTTTTCAAGACAGGGTTTCTCTGTATTGTTTTAGAGCCTGTCCTGGAACTTGCTCTGTAGACCAGGCTGGCCTCGAACTCACAGAGATGCACCTGCCTCTGCCTCCTGAGAGCTGGGATTAAAGGAGTGCCCCCCCCACCTGGCAAATGATAGGTTTTTATTTGTAGTGGCCAAAGTTCTCTTCCTCTGCCAAGGATGACCTATTATCAAGTGTGAGCACCTGCGTCACTTTTAAACGTTTTTATTTTTATTTTATTCATTCATGTGTGTGAGCACACATGCCATGGCGAACTTGTGGAGGGCAGAGGAAAACTTATAAAAGTTGGTTCTCTCCTACTATCATGTGGATCCCAGAAATTTAGGTTGTTAGGTTTGGCAGCAAATTCAACATCTTGTCAACTCTGTGTTCCCTTTTGATCCTAGGGTAGGGGCTGGATGGGATGCCTATACAGAGACACAGACCCACTCATGAGCAGAGATCTACACAAGACAGAACTTTATTGATGTAAGGCTTCTTGGTGAGGAGTGTGTGGGCCCCAAGGCAGAGCTTGTAGCACCATGATGGGGGTAGCCTAGATGTTGGGCTCCCCCTGGGGCAGGCAGGGCAGAGGTTGGGGTAAATCTTCCCCCTGGTCAATTTGGGGGAGGGTCGAAGGGAGGTGGTATTAATCCCAATCCCCCATAGCAGATATAAATCCCCCCAGCGCAGAGTGGAGGGATAGAACAGTGCTGGGGGGGCAGGGCACCAACATACCCCCTCCCCACCCCCACTCTTCACAGTACATATTCCGATCAAAGGAGGGGGGGAGTGCTAGGGAATTAAAGAAGTGTGCAAAAAGGGGCAGCCCTCTCCCTTCGCTATCAACTGGGCAAAAAGAGGGCCCCTCGGGGCAGCCAGCTCTTCTCCATCCCCTAGCCAGGAGTCCTATAGGGGTTACCCAATAAATAACTTCCAATTGCATCTCACTCTTCACTCCCAGCCCCCCACCCCACCTCAGGCCCTCTCGAGTGGAGTTTCTCTCCAGCTTGTGCTTCAGTTGGCTCCTGGTGCTGCACGCCCCCTAGCGACCGTGGCAGGTTTTGCAGCACATCTGGCGGAAGTAGGCTCGGCTACAGAACTGAAATTTGAGCACCAGTGGGCAATAGGCCACCTTGTTCACATCCTTGCATTCTGCAGGGGGGGTTGGGGGGGGAGGAGAAGGAAGGAGGGAGGGAGAGATCAGAGTCCAGTGCTTTTCCCAGCGGTGGTGAGCTGTAGCCAGTCTCTTTGTTTTCCTGTACACCCGTCTCCTCGCCCTTCACAGAGGGTTTATAATCATCGCCAGCCTCTTTTTGAGGATCTATGCGTTTATTGTTATCCTGTGTGTGGTGTGTATGCACAGGTGTGCACGTCACAGCACACACGTGGAACTCAGAGGACACTCTGTGGATTGGGTTCTCTCCTTCCAGAACTCGGGTCATGAGGACTGTACAACAAGCACCTTTCTCACGGAGCCATTTCTCTGGCCCCTTTGTCTCCTGGTCATTGTTTTGAGGATTCTGAATACAGCATCTGAAGCTGCCTAAGACACATTATTAGCGAGAAAAACATTTCATGTTCTAGTATCCCCCTTTTTGCCTCTGCTGGAAAATTGAACCTAGGGCTTTGAGTATGTTAGGCAATTAACTCTGAGTCACATTTCCTAGCCCTCCTTTGACGTTTTATTTTGACAGTGTTTGGATAAATTGCTCCGGTGAGCCTTGCTTTATAGTACAAGCTTGTCTTAAACATGCAGTCCTCTTGTCCTCACCACCCCAATAACTTAAAGATGACAGACCTGTTATTCTTTTGATGCCAAGAGAACTTGTTTGAGACCACCACCACCTGTGGCTTTTCTTTTCTTTTTGTTTTTCGAGACAGGGTTTCTCTGTATTGTTTTGGATCCTGTCTTGGAACTAGCTCTGTAGACCAGGATGGCCTTGAACTCACAGAGATCTGACTTTTCAATTAAACCAAAGACCTTGATCTCAGCTCAAAGAGTTTGTGTATTTAAAGACCAGGCAATAGTTCAGTGAGAGAGCATCCACCTAATACCCACGAAGCCCACAGCATTTAACAGCTTCCGTTGGGGGCCATGGATAGAAGCTTCCACTTAGCAAGGTATGTGGTTTCTAAAAGGCTCCACATCCTTCACGCAACACTTCCTTCCAAGTGAATGTATCATTTGCACTCTTCACAGATGAGTGTTGAAAGGGGAACCACTGTCATTTAGTTTTAGAGTTTGGAATAAATTTCTCTACATCCCTCTATCAAAAATATATTTACAAAAAATTAATAATTACAGCTGGGTGCAATGGCTCACACCTAGGTGTTAGGGACAGTTGCTTGACAGTTAGGGACAGTTTGAGGTAGCAAGGCTTGATTTAATAAAAAGAACCAGCTGTGTGTGGTGGTGAATGCTTGTAAATCCAGCATTTGGGACAAGAAGTTCAAGGCTATCCTTGGCTATGAAACAAAGTCAAACAAGACGGGTGTATGAGAGTTTGTCTCAGAATGATGAAACAAACCAAAATAGTCGGGCAGTGGTGGCGCACTGCTTTAATCCCAGCACTCAGGAGGCTGAGGCAGAGGCCAGCCTGGTTTAAAGAGTTCCAGGACAGCCAGGGCAACACAGAGAAGCCCTGTCTTGAAAACCCAAAACCATGGGGCTGGAGATGGCTCAGTGGTTAAGAAACTGACTGGATGCTCTTCCAGAGGACCAGAGTTCAATTCCCAGCACCCACATGGCAGCTCACAACTGTCTAACTCCTGTCTGATGCCCTCCTACAGACAAAACACCAATGTAGATAAAATAAAAATAGTAAGTATTAAAACAAAGGCCAAAACCAAACAACAACAAACCCCCAAAAACAAACAAATGAAGGTAGAAAAGAAAAAACGACTTAGGTTAAAATATAGGTCTATTTTTGGTTGTGAGCCTAACCTTTAACGGTAAGTGGTGGCACGCACCTTTAATTCCAGCACTCTGGAGGCAGAGGCAGGTGGATCTCTGAGTTCGAGGTGAACTAGCTTCAGGACAGCCAGGACTATTACACAGAGAAACCCTGTCTCGAAAAACAAAATAACAATAACAACAACAACTAGTTATAGCTGGGTGGTGATGGCATACACCTTCAATCCCAGCACTCAGGAGGCAGAGGCAGGAGGATCTTTGTTGAGTTTGAGGCCAGTCTGGACTACAAAGCAAGTTAGAGGACAGGCTCCAAAGCTACAGAGAAACCCTGTACCAAGAAACAAAACAAACAGACAAAAAGGATAGTGTAAAAGCAATGGTGTGTAAGCACTGAATTTTCCTTCCTCCCTAATTGGACACATGGTATCTGGAGCTATGGAGAGGTTTATATAAACCGTGAGGGTGGTAGGGACTGCCATTGTCTAGTGAGTAGAGGCCAGAGATGTTAAAAACATCTCACAAACCATACTGCAGATTTATGTGGCCCAAAGCATCAGTGCCTGAGTTGGGCTGGGGCTGAGGTAGTAGCATCCTTGCTTCCAAGCCCTGGCTCTCATCCCTAGCACTGCAAACACTGGGTGTGGTGGTGAAGTCCTGTAACCCTAGCACTTGGGATGGAGGCTGGAGCACCAGGAGTTCAAGGTCATCCTTGGTTGTATGTTGAGTTGGAAATCAACCCGGGCTACATGAGGTCTGAGGGTGAATCTGGGACCCACATGATGGAAGGTCAGAATCAATTTCCTGCATGTTGTCCTCTGAGCTTCACAGGAGCCCCAAGGCAGATGAACCTCCATCTCACCCTGAATTATGCAAAAACAGTATTTGAATCGCAAGGACTAATAATCAGGAAACTTGGCCCATGCTTACTTGTGGATTCTCAAAGCCTGGTGCCCTTTTCCCCTGGGGTCCACCTACCTTCTGGGCCATCCCCAGGGGGCACCACGCTGTCACACTTGGCCTCACACTGCTGCATGGTAGATGGCCGCAGGGCCTCGGTGCACTCTCGAGATGGCTGGCCCGTGTGGCTGGTGCAGCGCACTGTGCGTTGCTGCTGGCCGACGCCGCACTGTGATGAGCACTGAAGAGAGGAGCCAGAGTCATCTCTCTAAGACCACTGTCCTCACCCTTATCTATCCCACGGGGCGGAGCCCACCTACCTCACCCCACTCGCTGGTCACCCAGCGGGCAGGAGGGCAGCGGCGCAGGTTACATCGCATAGTGGCTGGTGGCTTTGCAGAGGGAGGGCAGTGCCCTGGGGGCAGAGTGGACCGCTGATCAGCACTCTTGCAAAGGACCACTCGATGGCGGAGGCCAGGCCCACAGCTCGGGGTGCACTGCAGTTGGAAGGGGTGTTTTATATTCAGTGGATGCTAGGTCAGTGTGACACGAGGAATGGACAGGTAGCTGGTGGCCCCTGTGCTGCCCTCCAGCCCAATTGTTACTGTGTCATCCACAAGCCTTACCACCTGCCCCAGGCTGGGATCAACTTTCACACCCAACGAGAGAGACCAAGCCCAGAGTCCAGAAGCCGTGGGACCCACAATGCACCTCTCTTGATCATGCTAACAGTGGGGCTTGGAGCTGCTTCAGCAGCTTTTCCACACAGACAGCACACGGTTCCTGTGTGCTTTGAGCATTGAGACTGGGTTGGGTGGGAAGGTGGAAGCTGACCTCAGACCACTCCAGGGCTGCCCACTCGGGAGGGCACATTGGGCCCTGGCAGGCCTCCAGCACGGGTGGGCGTGGCTGTGGACAGGCGCTGTCGTCTAGGGCTTTCTCCTCTGCAGCAGACACGCGGCGGTGGCACACCACTGAGCGGCTTCGCACACCAGCATCACAGCTACGGCTGCATCGCGACCAATTTCCTACAACCCAACTGTGGGGGTGGAGGGAACCGTCTGAGTGATGCACAGGGCAGGGCAGCTCAACCAGGGAGCTTCCGGTTTCACCTATCCTAGTCTTCCCCAAACTGGCACTAGGCAGCTCCTCCCTTAGAGATCACCGTTACCCTACAGCCACACTTCAGACAGGAGGGAGGGCTATAAAGAGAACCATTTCTTGGGCTACTAGCTTGGTTAGAGCGCACGGTAACTCAGGCTGTAGAACAATTCATTGTTTTAATTGCTTTTTGGTGTATGTATGTTTGTGTATGTCTGTGCATGAGCATATGTGCACTTTAGTGCCAGAGGTGACTTCAAGTATCTTCCTATACCACTCCCCATATATTATGTGTATGTATGTATATACATATGAGTATATACATATATACATGTGTGTATGTACATACATATATACATATATAATTTTTTAAAAGATAGTGTTTCTTGATGAAGAGAGCTCACTGACTAGCTAGCCTGGCTGCCATTCCAGTTCCAGGGATCTTCAGTCTCTGCCCTCTCCTCCTAAACTAGGGTTAGGTGGTTAGGGGCCTGCCACTGTGCCCACATTTTGCTTGGGTATCTTACTTGTGACACAGGCACTTGTGACACATCAACCGAGCCATTTCCCCAGACCCTGTGTGATTTAAAGTTTTAAAAGACGTGTGTATTTGTGTGCATGTCTGTGTGAGTGTTTGCACACATGTATGTGGAGAGCAGAGAAGAGGGTACCGAATCTCCAGGAGGCAGAGTAACAGGCATTTGTGATCCGTTTAACACTGACATCCGGGTCAGAACGCCTCATGATTAAGAAGCAAGTGCGCTTAAACCACTGAGATATCTCTGAAATTCCTGTTCATTGTTTTGTGAGACAAGATATTAGGTAGCTCAGGGAGGCCTCCAATTCACTAGGTCATCCTGATTGACACGGAACCTACCCCCCCTCCCATTTTTTAAGGCAGGGTTTCTCTGTAGCTTCGGAGCCTGTCCTGGAACTCACTCTGTAGATCAGACTGGCCTCAAACTCACAGAGATCCACCTGCCTCTGCCTCCCAAGTGCTGGAATTAAAGGTGTGCACCACCACCACCTGGCTGGCATTGAACTCTTAACCCTCTGTCTCAGACTTCCAAGAGCGGGGATTACAAGCATGAACTGCTACAGTCAGCTGACAATCTGGCTTTGACTTTCATCCTCCTGAACACTTGACACCTTGGCCAGTGAGCCCCATGTTTCCAGTACTCATCCTAATGTCACCCCAGTCCTGTAGTGATCCACTCACTCGTACAAGGACTATCCCTGATTGCAGAGAACATTCCCACCTCGTGCCGGCCCCGTTGTCCCACAGAGGACACTTACTCTGGTGGGCAGGGTTCTGTGTTGCAGGCACGCTGCCTCTTGGGCAATTTGCTGTGGGCACTGCAATAGTGCGGAGCCACTGCTGAGCTGTCCAGCTGATTTCGGCACTCCACCACTTGAACCTGGCTGCCTGGGGGAAGGGAGAAGCCCTCTCAGCCCTGGCCAGCCCAGAGGAGCCCAGGTTGGCTGCAGTGCTAGTCCCTGGCCCGCACCCTGGCCTCACCGCCTGCACACTGGGCCGAGCATTTGGACCAGGGTGCATAGTGCCAGGAGTAGGGAGGCAGTGCATCCCGGGCAATGGGCGCATTGAAGCGGTAGCGGAGGGCAGGCAGTTCTGCCTGGGCCAGCACCTGGAGGTACAAGGAACAGTCATAGGAGGTGTCATGGAATCCCCATCCCCATAGAATGCTCAGGTCCTCCTGTACTTTGCCCCCAGCCTCACTGTTACCATGACGATGAGAGAGGCATTAATGGGCCCCAGGGCTTCTAGGCTCTGCGCCTGATCTGGGCCCTGTCGTAGATGAAAGGTGGTCCCAGCCAGGGGAAGGCGGTGAGGTTGGGGGGTCCCAGGCAGTCCCTCCAGTAGCAGAGATTCCTGGTCCCCTTTTAGGGCTGAGGTAGAACACAGTGGTTAGAACTGAAGTCACTTTGCCTGCACGCCAACTCCCATAAAATCACAGTCCCCATCCCTCTGTCTTTGCTTACCCAGGTGACTAAGGGACAGGTTCAGATCTTGGATGAAAATGTGGACCGAGCCTTTGGGGATCCAGATGATGTCCTCATACCCTGGGTGGTGGAGTTCAGTTGTCACCCACTCAGCCTGCCTCCATACCCACCTGTGTCCCTCCCCATCATCCTTCAGACCTAACGGTTGCATCGAGCCAGCTCATGCTACGTGCTTAGAGGATGTATCACGGCAAACTCATTCAGACCTTATGAAATATGCAGACCATCACGTTTTCCCCGCTCCCTGTGTATGTGTGTGTGCGTGTGTGTGTGCGCGCGCGCGTGCGTGTGTGTGTGTGAAAGAGAGAGAGAGAGAGAGAGCATAAGTGCCATGGTGTGTAAAGAGTTTGTTTTCTCCTTTCACACATGGGACCTGGGGATCAAATTGAAATTCTCATGCTAGCACTTTACTGACTGAACTATTTACTCCCCTCGTTGTGTTCATTGTACAGATTATATACTAGGCTCAGGGGAAGCTATACAGTTCATTAGGGCTATACAGGTCAGAAGTGGCTGGCTGGGATTTGAACCCAAACTTGCCTGCCTCAGAATGGGCAGATCTAATTCTCATGTCTCATTGGCCAGTGAGGTTGAGCTGAGGCAGATGGAAGTCGCAATCCATATAGGTGATAATGAGATTTGAGCATCAGAGCTAGTCTTCCATGAGGCACCAAGAATGACTGCCCGGCTGTGACTACTACATCTTTGCTCACCCATACTCCCAAGATTCTTAGCTTCTATGCCTGGATCCCCACATTGTCCTCTCTGTGTTAGATCCTGCAATTACGGTCCCCTTGGGATGTATTTCTGCTTCCTAGTCTAGTCAGTGTCTCCCCACCCCAGACAGGGTTTCTCTGTATAATAGCCCTGGCTATCCTGGAACTTACTCTATAGACTAGGCTGACCTCAAACTCAGAGTTCTGCTTGCCTCTGCTTTCCAAGTGCTGGGATTAAATGTGGGGCCACCACTACCTGGCCAGATATTCTATTCTTACTAACCAACTAGCCAACCAACCAACCAACCTACCTACCTACCTATCTACCTACCCCTATTCCAACCTTGCCTAGAGAATGACACACATATTCTGTAATTCATTCTTTGTGGTCCCTGACAATCAGATATCATCTGGCCACAACTACTCTGGTAGCACTTTCAGATCTGTCATCCTTCTAGAACCCTCTTATCTCATCCCTACTCCCTGGGCACTCTCTTTTTCAACCCCAGTTGGAAAGGGTGTTCTGAACACCCTCCTAGTTCCCTGACAGCAAGACCTCCCATACTGGTGTAGAGTTCCCCAGTGCCTTAGACTCACACGATGGAAAGTGACCCCTTGCTCCCAGGATACTGGAGGGGAGAGATCTGAGTCCTCCATCCCAACTTGTGCATTTCTGAAAGCTAGGTCCCAAGCCAGTGGCTAAGGAAGGCCCTTCCTAATTATGATGGGTTGTCAACTTCACAGGATCTACAACTATGTGGAGACAAGTCTCTGGGCATGTTTGTGTGTGTGTGTGTGTGTGTGTGTGTGTGTGTGTGTGTGTGTGTGTGTTGTTGTTGTTGTTGTTTTAGATTGGGTTAATGGAGGTGGGAAGGTCCACCTTAATTGGCAGCACTGGTCCAGCCTGCACAAAAAGGAGGAAGAGGGCTAAGCACCCGGAAGGACCATGACTCCAAAAATTGCAAGCCATATGAAATTTTCCTTCAGTTATTTCTGATGAGGTTTTTTTTTTTTTTTTTTTTGTCTCAACAACAAGAAAATTAAGGGCAACTCTATGTTCCCAGGACTTTTGGGGTTTCCAAGGCCCTCACTGAAATTCAAATGCCACAGGATCCCCGAAGTCTTGGCTACTATAATGAGGTTAACTCTGATCCCAGCCATGGGAGGGAAGTAGAGGCAAGGATTCTTACCATTTCCTGGCAAAGCTGGGCTGAAGACCCCCTCGATGGTCTCACAGGCACTGCCGTCACCCCCACACACTCGGCATTTGTCCTCTCGGAGATCAGAACCTAGGACTCGGTCACAGCCCACGTGCTGCACAGGAAGACAATGGTGGTGTTGAAGGTGTCAGAGAGACACCCCTCCCCCTGCTAAACTTCTCCCCAACCTCTCTTGCCTCCCCCCTGGGAGTCTCCTCTACCTTGCACTCGCCGCTGACACAGATGTCCACTGTGTCGGGGCGACAGGGTGTGCCATCCACCACCGCTGCTGCTCTCTCCGTGTAGAAGTTGAAGCCTTCTGCTAGGCAAGTCAGTGAACAGGCCTTCACGCCCCCTGGGGGGCATGACCTCATCAGACCTGGAGCCAGGTCACCCTGGAACTCCCTGTCTGAGGGGAGGTAAGGACAAGAGCAATAGACCCAAGACCTGACACCATGGGCAGAGGGAACAGCAATGCTTCCCTGCATATAAAGTACCACTGAGTTGTATCAAGGACTGAGTTCAATCAAGGACACCTGTTCCCCAGGCAAAAGATGAGGGCTCTGTGACTCTATAAGCCAACTGCTGCCATCCTCAATGGTCCACAGCCTCTGGGAGGCTCACTCACCCCCTCGATACGTCTTCCAAGTGTAGAACTTCCCACGGAAAGGAACACTGTCAAATTCAGAGCACTGCATTTCTCTGAAGTCCTGGGAGCCAGGGGGACAGTCCTGGGGCAGGTGTAAGGAAGAAGTTAGGGTAGAGAGGTGTTCCCAATGGTGGGAGTTGAATGAGTGAGGCTAAGGCAGGAGTCCAGGTGAGAATGATGGTTCACACTAGCCATGAAGATGCATGCGATGGTTTGTGTGAATATTTGTGTTTGTGCTCATGTCTGGGTACTGGGCATCTGAACTTTGGTCCTGATACTTGCATTGCAAGCACTTTACCAAGTAAACCATCTTCCTAGCCCTTGTGTATTTGCTTCTGAGACAGGCTCTTTCTGTAGATAGGCTAGGTGGGTCTCAAACTCATAATCCTCCAGCATCATAGATGTGCATCACTGTACCTGGCTTGTGAGATGGGACCTGGGTGATTCATTAAGTTAAAGCTGAGCTGGGGGTAGATGCCTGGGTTATGAGTTCAAGTTTTTCTTAAGACAGGAGATACAGGATGGAGCTGGTTTGTGGAAAAGGACTGAATTATTCTTGTATGCGAGGGGTATATAGACGCTCTGATTATCCCTATGCAGGGGACCATAAAGACCACTCACTGTTCATTCCCAAAGCTCTTCCTGACCTCAGAGTATCCCTTCCTCTGGCTCGGTGACCTGCACACCTAAACATCTCCATGATCACGTAATAGAGCCATCTTCAGTCAAAGCAAATCCCTCTATTTAAGGAGGCACTGGTGGGATGCCAGAGGGCAACTGAGATTGGGGCGGGGTGCACACACTCAACATAGGCTTCAGAAGGATGCTGGCTGACAGATGATAGTGAGTAGAGTTGGGTTTTGATTTTGGAGTGGGGTCAGGGCAGTGAGGGCTATCATTTTGAAGGAGCAACTTCTATAGTGAAAACAGTCTGGATCAGATGGCAGAGGAGGTGCTGGCTTGGAGGGAGACTGACAGGATGAGGCAAGGGAGGGTGGCAGGGGCAGGACCATGGGGGGCTCACATCGGTGTTGCAGGATCGGTGCCTCCGTCTCTCGCCCAGACAGTACTTGCCCCCAATGGTCGGCCTGGATGGAGCAGGGGACGGTGGGGAGAGATGAGGAAGGGGGTGTGGACGTTGAGAGTTGCCTCACTGTTGAAAGGGGGTCCCAAGGGCTGACCTGGGGCTGTCGCAGTGACGACTGGAAGACGACACACCACCACCACAGGACCTGCTGCAGTCGCCCCATGGAGTCCACGGGCCCCAGGCTCCATCTACACCCTCTGGTCGAGATCCAAAGGGGACACACACTCGTTTGTAGCACCACTGGGTAAGAAGTTGGGGGGTGGGAAGGAAAGGAGTGAGCATGACTTTGCAGAGTTCTATGCCTCTTCTCTGTCCGCCATCTCCCAGATTACAGGCAGTCCCCCCTGGGATGGGGTGGATGTGGCTAAGGAGACAATACAGGGGCCTATTAAACAAATTCGAGGGGCATGGCTTGAGATGCCGGGGCTCTGGCCTCAAGCAGGGTGGGCAGGGCCCAGGGAAGGCTCTTGGCTGGTACGTACCCCTTTGTCGATGGTGTGCGTTTGACACAGTGTTCCCTCAGCAGCTGGGATGCTATTGGTGATGCACCGATTGCTCTTGCTCAGACACCACAGTTCACTGCAGACTTCCTGCAGAATGGAGGCGACCTCTCAGGCCCATCGTTCCCCACAGGCATGCCTTGGAGGACCCAATCTTAATGATCTCTCTTTAGGATCATGCCAGTATGTATGGATCACTTATACTTGCTATAAAAACTCCTTTGAGCATCATGACCCCTATCTCAGTGCAAGAAAATCAAGATGTGGTTTGGAGAGTTGGCTCAGAGGTTAAGAGCACAGGCTGCTCTTCCAGAGGTCCTGAGTTCAATTCCCACATGGTGGCTCACAGCCATCTAAGAGATTTGGCGCCCTCTTCTGGTGTGTAGGCACACATGCCAGAACACTATATACAGAAGAAATAAATTAAAAAAGAAAAAAAAAAGAAAAGAAAAAAGAAAGAAAACTAAGATGTAGAAAGACAAGATCCTTCCAGGCCATGACGGTGGCTTATCAGGTACAGGCCCTTGCCACCAAGCCTGAAGACCTGAGTTCAATCCCCAGGACGCAAGTGGTGGAAGGAGGGGAACAGCACTTCAGTATGATCTCTTACCACACATGTACTATGGAGTAAACACACCCAAAAGAAATAATGTAATTTTACAGAAAACATGGTTACCAGCCAGATGCCTCACCACTTCTGTGGGACAGCCTAGTCTAACTCAGACCTTTGAAGTAGGTATTGAATTTCACTGATTTCAGGTCCTTCCAAAATCTGGGACTGTGGAAGGCACGAAGGATTTTTACTTCCTTTTTTGGACGAGTGAAACAACACAGGAGAGGACAATTTGAAAAGTCAGCTGGCTCAGGGCAAGAGTTGCCAGGGGCTCTTATTTTTTTCAGCGTCATTTTTTCAGTGATGAGTGAGTGTATGTGGCAGCCTCAGACTGAGTCTGTGGGCCATGCCAACACTTGCTCTGAGTCCTGCTTGGTCTGGGTCAGGCTGTTTATTTGTTGTACAAAATCCAAGCAATCCAGAAAGCTGTTCTGATCCTTTAGGTCAGTGGTTCTTAACACAATCCTGGGGGGAGGGGTCAAGTGACCCTTTCACCAGTCACATTATCAGATATTTATATTACAATTCATAATAGTAGCGGAATTAGTTATGAAGTAGCAATGAGAGTAATTCTATCGTGGGGGGGGGCACCACAACATGAGGAACTGTATTAAAGGGCTTGCAGCTTTAGGAAGGTTCAGAACCATTGCTTTAGGTCAAGATTAGTGTCCTTGGAGAGAAGCCCTACCAGATTCAGCCTAACTCCTACCCCACCCTCTTAGAATCTTTCTATCCAAGCATCCATCTATAAGCCTCTTTGAACAGATCCTTTCCAAGTCAATCCCCGAGTTTCAGGCCAATGAGAGACTTGCACATACACACATAAAATTAAAAGAGAAAAAGGTATGGGGAGACAGAGACAGGTGGATGTCTATGTTGGCACAATAGCTTAGAGAGTAAGACTGCCCTGATGACCTGAGTTTGATTCTTGGAGCCTGTGGCAAGAAATCTGACTCCCAAAGGCAATTCTCTGGTTTCCACACGCATGTGTACCTTTCACATACTACATAAATGCTGACTTAAAAGAGTTCAAAGTACATGTTCAGAGTACATCTGCTCATATTCTCACAATTGTGGTCAGCCACACTACCTTCCCAAAGCCCACTCTTCATCTGTTGCTTGGGGTAATAGGCTTATTAGGAGTTTAAATGAGGTGATGATTACCACATGCTTAGCACACACCAAGGGCCAGCTACTATCATCTTTTTTCTTTCTAAACACGGTTCTATTCTGTGCAGCTTGATTTGTAGACCAGTCTGGCCTTGAACTCAGAAAAGCACCTGCCTCTACCTCCCCAGTACTGAGATTAAAGGTGTGTGCTCTATCACAGCCTGGTGATACTGTCATCTTAAGTTGCAGGACACAGAAGGCATTCAGAGGGCCCAGAATTCTTTAGAAGGTTCTGTGGTGACCAGCCAAATCAATGTTTTGGGTGGGGCAAGAGTTAAAAATGTCTGGTAGTGTACAGCAGCATACACCTTTGATCCCAGCAGCAAATGGATCTCTGACTGTGAGGCCAGTAGTAGGACCCTGTCTTTTTTCTTTTATTTATTTTGTGTATATTGGAATCTTGTCTACATGTATGTATGAGGGTGCCGAATTGCCTGTAACTGGAGTTACAGTTGTGAGCTGCCATATGGGTGCTGGGAATCGAACCTGGGTCCTCTGGAAGAGCAGCCCCTGCTCTTAACTGCTGAGCCCTTGCTTCAGGATGTGTTTCTTGGTCTCCCAGTGAGAGGAAGTGAGGAGCAGTTTGATAGTCACCTGCTCTTTCACATCCGTCTTGGGGAATAGCTGTATAAGCGCAGAGGCTTCCTGTGGGCTGGGGTCACTAGGGCAATGGCTGAAGGGCAGCAGAGACTGTGACTACGGAAATGCTGGAATGGAGCAGAGCAGGGGCTAACTGGCCCAACTGTCACCAAAGTAGGAAGACAGCAGATCTCCAGCTTTCAGGAGCTGCAAGGGGAAGCGGGGAGTGGGGTTTCCCACACCCCAGTTCACTTCTTTTTCTCCTGGTGTGTCACTGTTATCACTTTCTGCCTTATTCCCTTGAGATAGAAAGGGTTTCTCACAGAACAGCCAGTCCCGGTGATCCTCCTGCCCCCCCTCCCCCAACAGCACTGTTTCAGGCAGGTGCTGGCATTTTGAACTCAAGACACATGTGTGTATGTAGCAAGTGCTCTTACCCACTGAGTCAGCCTCAGTTACTCAGCTCCTATTTTAGAGATGGGGTCTCACTGTACATAGCACTGGGAAGCCTGGAACTTGTTAGGCTGTGAAGTCAGACAAGCAGGCTGACTTCAGACTCACAGAGACCCACCAGCCTCTGCCCACTGTGTGCTCGGATTAGAAGTGTGACACACACCCCCACCCCTGCCCCAACTCACTTACTGATGCTAAGATGAAACTTTGAGAGTCTGAACCCTAAGGGAAGATAAGGGAGTTGCTCAGAGTCCCTGGAAAGTTCTCTCCCGTTCAGTACCAAGTAAAGTAGGCCGCCCATCTCTACCCACCAAGAGGTCTGGATATGCTGCTCAAAACTACCTAGAGGCCTTAGAACCTAGGTGATGTTGCAGCTCCCAAGTGGCCTTTTATGGGGAACAAAGGGGGCTCTCCCTGGCCCAGCCCTCAATTTAGCTGTCTGGACATGTAAGACACACCGCTGCCTCCCTTGCAAGCACACGGGCTTGTGTTGAGTGACACACATGCATGTTGAGGCCAGAGGTCAACCTTGGCTTTGTTCACTGGAGCCACCCACCTTTGAAACAAGGTTTCTAGCAGAACCTGGATTCTGTCAAGTGGCCTGTCTACACAGTGAGCACCAGGGATCTCTCCGCTCCTGCCTGCCCAATGCTGGATTTATAGACATGTACCACCATACTTACTTACATATGGTTTTGTTAACCAAACTCGGAAGCTCAGGCTTACAGAGCAAACCCTTTCCTGACTCCCTCCCTCCCACAAGCCCAAGCCCAAGCCCAGTGTCATTCTTATTCTCTATCTTTGTTGGTCTGCTTGGCATCTGAATACTCCATATACTCTGGTCCTCTTAGGTCCCTAGAGGGAGTCTGGCGTTCACTTCACTCCTTCCCCCTGCTTCTCCGGGAGGGTGTCCAGGAGAAGATTCCCACCCCGTGGCCACCTCCCCTTCCCAGGAAGGAAAGCAGGAAGGCTCTCTCTACCCCGTATTTACACTGACGCGATTTGACTCCATGCTGGAATCGGCACTGCTCATCAGCATCATAGGCTTGGCCGGGAGCCACCGTCGGGTACACGAAGTCCTGTCTGGGAGGCCGATTATTCAGGCAAAGTCCCAGGCCTGAGCTGTGATAAGAAGGAAACAGCTATAATGCCAAGGGACTGCAAGGCCATGACCTCAGGGCTATACCCAGTTAGGTGGGTTGGGGGAGTCAGCTCCCCTGACATGACTGTGTCCCCACTGAGGGGGCATTGTGGCTCACTCCAGAAAGCTGGTGATGTAGTCTCGACTGCACGATGACCACACGAATGGATTGGTCTTCATGGTAATGTGCGCAGCCATGAGCTTTGCTGGGTCCTGACCTCGGGCCCCGCAGCCGTTCCCCACACCATCGTGATTCATGCCGAATCTGAGGAGATGAGTGTCAGCTCTGCTAGGCACTAAGGTAACTCACCCTGCTCCTCTCATCCTCCCCTTCCCCATGTCCCCTGGCCTCACGTGTGCCCGATCTCATGGGCAATGGTGAAAGCCGTGGCCAGCCCGATATCTTCGTTAATACTGCAGCTCCTCTCTCGCTCACACATGCCACCCACAGGGGCCAGGCCTGGGAAATGAGAACATGGGGTGGGTCAAGGGACCCAAGGCCCTACTGGCTAGGTTCGATCCGCCATGGGACATCTCACCCCAGGATCAAGACCACCCTCCCTATTGCCTGCAACCGATGGGACTTGGTACCTAGAGTGCCACAGGGTTTGTTCTTGTAGATGCAGATGTCATAGCTGTGGAAACAGATGACAGTGAGATGGTTGGGTAGCCTCCCTGGCTGAGTTCTGGGGAAGAGGGTGTGAGGGTGTGAGTGTATACACACATGTGAGTGTGGGCTACAAGGTCTTTTGGTCTTAGATGAACTTGAACTCTCCATGCAGCCAAGGATGACCTTGAGCTACGGACCTTTCTGCCTCTATCTCCCAAGTGCCGATATTTTAAGTGTGTAGGAATATGCATGGTTTTCTATGATACTGAGATGAAACCCAGGGCATCAGGGATGTTATTCAAGGGCTCTATCAGCTGACGCTGAACTCCTGATCCTCCTACCTCCTTCATTGCTGGGTTGCCATGATGGGTTTTCAGCCCTGGGTTGAATTTTGCCTAAGCCTCATACTGTGCCCCAAAAGAACCTATCAGTTGGTCTGGGGGATGCTGACAATAAATGAATGATTGTAAATCAGTGACTTACTGAAGGAGTGTGTGGTTAGGACTCAAATGTCAACCTCCCATTTTCAGGTTCTCAGCATCCTTTCTCCTTGGTTCCCAGCCCCCTTCCGTCCACCATCTCCAACTGTCCCCTTCCTTGGACTCTGATGACCCTTTCTCCATCTGCTCCATTGGCCTTAGCCCTGGAGTCCTTCCTGCTCCTTACCGTGTGATGAGCACAGCTGTGTCATGGTTGGCCACACCGTTCTCTGGGATGGCGTTGCCATGGCCACTGTGGCTCACAATGGATTTCTGCCACTTACAGAAGCTGTCCAGTGACTTTCCAGCATGGTGGGTGATCTCCAGGGTGGGCTGGGGATGGGAAGGTTGAGGTGCATGGGTGACCCGCCACTCTAGAGATGTCAGGCAACAGAGAAAGGGTAAACAGCACCCCAGTTCCCGAACCTGGTCCTCCGTGAGCAAGATGAGGCGAGTGACAAGGATGTTGACGGTGTTTCCCAGACTCGAGTCCTGGAAAAGTTTGGCAACCTGACCTCCAAGAAACAAGAGAAACCGAGTCTTAAGAGGAGCCCAGAACACTAAAGGACAGAACTGTGGTGATGAACCAGTTGGTAAAGTGCTTGCTATGCAAGCATGAGGACCTGGTTTAAGTCCCCAAACCCACATTAAAACAAACAAAAGACAGGCACAGGTGGAACCCTGAGGGCTAACTAGCCAGCCAGCCAGTTGAATGTGCGAGTTTCAGGTTCAGTGAGAGATCTTGTTTCAAAAAGTAAGAGAACAAAAGCCCCACCCAAAAGCTGAGGAGCTATTGCCAATTGATGGTTTCTGGGGGAGAGAGAGGCAGTTTTCTTCACGGATACAGCCCCTGCTTGGTTGTCCATACATGGGAAGAATTAACTAAATTCAGCAGGTTGAAAAAACAAACAAACAAACAAACAAACAAACCAAAAAGGATCTAGGTGTGGTGGCACACTTAAATCCCAGCACTCAGGAGGCAGAGAGTTCCAGGCCAGCTAGGGCTACATAGTTGAATCCCTTTCGAGAGATTCTCTTATTGGTTAATGAATAAAGCACTGTGTGGCTAGTGGCCAGGCAGGAAGGTGAGGTTATCAGAGGAGGAGAATTCTGGGAAATGTAGGCAGAGAGGAGTCGTCTGTGAGCCCAGGAAGAGAGGATGCCAGTCAGGCATTCTCCGGTAAGATAGGACCATGTAGAAATACATAGATTAGTAGTTATGGGTTAATAATTAAGACAGAGCTAGACAATAAGAAGCCCAAGCCATTGGTCCAGTTTCATAATTAATATAGCATCCATGTGTTTATTTGGGGCTGATGCAGCTGTGGGACCAGGCTGGCAGGAAGAACCATCCACTACAGAGAGGAGGGGGAGGAAAAGAAAAGAGTAGATGAAATTTGGAGGGAGAAATGGTGGGGAAGTATGGGAAGAAGAGTTGTGGGGGAAGAGAGTACAGGGTGTATATGATCAAAACATAATGCATACACATGAAATCCTCAAGGTTCAAATAAAAAAAAATGTACATATAAAAGATGGAGAGCCACTGAGGAAGACACCAGTGTCCACCTTTGGCCTCCACCTCCACACACACATGGCCCTCTGCCCTGAAACTGAAGAGCAAAAGCAGTGATAGTTTGCTTTGATTAAGTACCTACTGTGTGCTGGGTACCAGGTAGAGTGTGCTGCCTGTATCACTTCACGAACAGATATTATTTTCATATCCACCTTAAAGATGAAGGTGCTGATGTACAGAGAGCAGGGCACATGGCTGGTGGTGCCATGGGTGAGATTCCAGTCTGCACTGTTTGCTAGCAGGTCTCTCTCTGACTGTTGCAATTCAGTTTCTCTCTACTTGTCCTCCATCTCCTGCTCTTGTCCCCTCCCTCCCTGCCCAGTGGTTGCATGAAGGATGCATTTATGTCCTTACTCCTCTGCAGTCTGAAGGTACCAACCTATGCATCAATACAGGAAAGTGGAAGTTCAAAGGCAAGAGACGATGGAGAAGCAGAAAGGCAGGAAGAAGTGGCCTAAGGGTTAAGTGGACCCGAGATGGAGATCTGGCAAAGCAGAATTCTTGAGAGTCTTGGGATATCCTTGTCTTACTGGAAATCCCCAGGAGGCCCGGAAAGTTTTAGGAAAATTTGAAAGCCCAATAAAAGGATGGGAGACTGGGAAGAACATAGAGACAATGTTAGGTCAACATTGTGTATCATTTATTAGTCTGCTAAACTTTGTCTTTAAAATTTTTTAAATTACATGTGTGTGTGTGTGTGTGTGTGTGTGTGTGTGTGCATACACTTGTATGCTCCTGCATGTGTGGATGTCAGTTTTCTCCTTCTACCATGTGGAGCTCACCCAACAGAACTCTGGTTGCCTGGTGCAAGCACCTTTACCCACCGAGTTATGTCTCTTGCTGGTCCTTGTCTCTTTCTTTGCTTCAATAAAGCAAGAACCCATTCATCAATCTTCTATATGCTGTGTTCTACCACTCACTAACTATCTTCCTCTGTAGCTATTGTAGACCCTGCTAACAGGGGAGGGAGTTGAAGACCAGCAAGGCATAGACCCTTGATCAAGTTCTAGTACAGGAACTGAGTATAGACAGCACTACATATCCCTGGACTCATCACCCATGGAGCCAGACAAGCACAGATTAAATATATGGACAATAGCGGGGGTGGGGGGTGGTGGCACACTATTAAATCCCTACACTTGGGAGGTGGAGGTAGGGAGATATCGGGTTCAAGGCCAGTCTGAGTTACATAAAGAAATGAGTCTGGACTAAATGAGGCCTTGTCTAAGGACATGAAGGAGAAGGAGAGGGAGGAGTAGAAAAAGAAAGAAAATATCTCAGAAAAATTTGCATGGTGGGCAGTGGGTGAGTGGGTACAGTAGCTGTTGTCTAGACACAAAAATCTGAGGTTTGGATCTCCAGCACCCATATGTACAATGGCAGCGCTGAGGGAGCAGGGACAGGCAAATCCTGGAGCTCACGCCAGGCCAGCCAGCTCAGCCAGTAGATGAGCTCCAGGTTCAGTGAGAGCCTTGTCTCAAAAATTAAGATGGAGGGGCTGTAGGGACAGTTGAGGAGCTAAGAGCACTGACTTTTCTAGAGGCCCTGGGTTCGATCCCTAGCACCCACTTGGCAGCTCCAGCTGCCTGTAATTTTGAGGGGATCCAATGCTCTCTTCCAGTTTACAAGGACCCTACATGTACATGGTGCACTGACAAATATTCAAGCAAAACACCCACATATACAAAATGATAAATAATCGAAAATAAAAACAAGATGTAGAACTGATGAAGACAGCACCGTTAATCTCTGGCCTCCACATACACATGCACACACCGGCACACACATGAATACATATATATGCCACATATGCACAAAATCACAAGTGTACCAAACAATACAGACTTCCCCTGGTTATTAGCAATACTTTCTAAAGCTAGTTTAAAGTCTTTGAGTGGATGTGCATAGGTTATATGAAATTCTCCATAGTCTAATGTGACAGATAAACCCCTGAAGGTTTTGGTATTTAGAGGAGTCTTGGAGCCAACTGCTACTAGACACAAAGGGATGGTTACAGATCTGAGTGTGGAACAACAGGGTTGTCTGTGTTTTGTTTGTTTTGTCTGAGATGGTCTCACTATGCAGTCTTGGTTGTCCAGGAGCTTACTGTGCAGACCAGGATAGCATCAAACTCACAGAGACCTCGTGCCTCTGCCTTCCAAGGGCTGGGATTAAAGGTGTGCACTACCAGCTCTAGCCAAGGAGGTTATCTGTGTGAATGAATAGGTAGGAGCCTGTGTGTAAGAATGCTGCATGCATGATGTGAACCTGTGAATATATTGCCAACCTTAATGAACACCTGCTGTTTGGGTGTGTGCATGTGAAGTAGCTAGAGGTGACAGCTGGTGTCTTCTTCAGTTGCTCTCTATCTTATTTTTCTGAGATAAGGTCTCTCACTGAACCTGAAACTTGCTGATTGGGTAAGACTGACCATGTGGTTAGCTGGAAGGACCTGCTTGTCTCTATCTCTTAGATGTTTGGATTACAAGTATATACACCATGCCCAACATTAAAAAAATGCTTTTTTATTTGCATGGGGAGGTCACAAAAAAATGTTCATTTATTTGCATGGGGAGGTCACAAAATGCTTATTTATTTGCATGGGGAGGTCACTGGACAACACGCAGAAGTCAGTTTGTTCCTTCTACAGTGTGAGTCCTGGGAATCAATGAACTCAGATCTAGGCAACAGGCACTTTATGTGCTGAGTCATTCTGCTGGCTCTCTTGCTTCTTATTTTCATTTTTAAATGTGGGTTCTTGGGCACAACAAAGCACTTTACAGAGTGCACCATCTCTCCAGCCCCTGCAAGTTTATTTTTACATAAAGCAAACACTTATGTTGCACCTACCATGAGCTATGCACTTTTTTTTATTTTTTCAAGATTTATTTTATTTTTTAAATTATGTGAATGTGTGGGTGTCTGCATATGAGTGTGTGCATGTGAGTGCAAATAAGCAGAACTGGCCAGAAGATGGTGTAGGACCCCCTGAAACTGGTGATTTTCTGGTTGTGGGTTGCCTTATATAGATGCTGGGCTCTGAACTTGGGTCCTCTGTGGTAAGTACTCTTTATCACTGAGCCATCTCTCCACCTTCCCATGACTCCTGCTATCCTGTGCTCTTTTGCTATTTTTAAAAAATATGTATTATTTAAGTATATGAGTGCTGCATTTGCATGTCTACCCGCACACCAGCTGAGGGCTTTGGATCCCACTATAGATTGTTGTGAGCCACCATGAGGTTGCTGGGAATTGAACTCAGGACCTCTAGAAGACCAGCTGGTGCTCTTAACCACTGAGCCATCTCTCCTGTGCCTTGATACAATGTCTTTCCCACAGCTCAGGCTCATCTTTGACTTGCACTTTTCATTCCTTGGCCTCCAAATGCTGAGATTCTAGGAGCTGGGGATCCCAGAGCCTTGTGTGTGTTAGGCAGGTCATGCACTGTTCTAAATGCAGTATCTGTAGCCTACTGTAGTCTACTGTAGTCTTTACAGGTGGTTAACACAAGGCAGAGAGGTAAAGTACTCTCTCACTCAAGGCAGTGGTTCTCAACTTGTGGGTCCAGCATATTAGATACTTACATCACGACTCATAACAGTAGCAAAATTGCAGTTATGAAGTAGCAACGAAATAACTTTTTGATTGGGGGGTCGCCACATGAGGAACTATATTAAAGGGATTCAGCATTAGGAAGGTTGAGAGGCATTGACCTAAGGCTGCACTTAAGCCCAGGCAGGCTGTATCCACTAGAGCATCTGGCCCCAGACCTTTCTCCTCACTCTTCGCTCTCTCCACTTTATTGTTCTGGCCCCTGGTTGCAGATCAGCGGTGAGACCCAGGAAGGGGGAGGCACTTACAATGTTCATGATGGCCAACACATACTGCTCCACGTCTCTCCGCCCGTGATAGGCCACCATCATCTTGTCAGCTACCACGAGGGTCTCCACATAGCGCTCCCTGCTGACGGACCGCTTCAGGCCCGGCTGGCCTCGCTCTGTCTCATTCCCCAGGGGCCTGGCAGGCGGTGGCTTCAGGGTACGCAACCACCATGGACGACCCTTCCACGGCTTCTCATCTGGGAGACAAAGTAGAGCCACTATGCACCTATTGCTGGTGGGTCACAGAAGTGCCTGACAACTGTCATACAGAACTCTAAGCTATCTGTGATTCTTCTGCCTTAGTCAACGGCATTTTTTTCTTGTTCGATTCCCTTGCTTCCACCTGACGGGTTTGCGTTCTCACAATGGCTTCTTATAGCTTTCCTACTCTCTTACTCCCTAAATGTTCTACAGTGACCAGTCATGTTTCAAATGATTGTATGAACAGTGCCCGTGCCCTTCAGCTGATTGACTGGGTGTGTGTGTAGAGGTTGATACTGATACTGGGTATCTTCCTCGATTGCTCTCCACTGCATATAAGGAGGCATGGTCTCTCACTAGAGCCCAGAGTTCACTGATTCATCTAGTCTAGTATCGAGCTCCTCTAGGGATCCCTGTCTGTCTCCCTAGTCCTGGGGTTTTCGGTGGCCTCCCATACCTGCCTGGGTGCTAGGGATATGAATTAATAAATTCTCGTCCCCATGCTTGCATGGTGAGGGCGCTAACTCCTCAGCCTGGCTTCTGTGTGCATATTTTGTAGGGCCTTATGCAACTCAGGTAAGCATTCCACCACTGAACTTACTCCCAGATCTTGTTGTCACTTTGGTTGCATTGCCACCCAAGTGTCTGCTCTGACCATTCTGCAGCTTAATTGTGTGATCTGGCAATAATTCTTGGTGAAGAATGTTTTCCCCACTGAACACCTGTCTCAGACAACTGGCCACAGCAATGACGGGTCACTCCACTGCCTTACGGCATCACCCTCTTAGTATCTACATCCTTTCAGGCCCCCTGGCCGCAGATAATGGAGCTCTCGAACGCAACAGCTGTTCTTTCACAACAGTGTCTTTCCTTATTCTATAGCGCCCTTTTGACCTTCGTGGTAGAAAAACTCTGCTGCCTGTCTTCGCCTCAAAGGAGTAATGTCATATAACCTCCCTCCCCATCCCCAAAGACACAGGAGTGAGTACCTCTCACTCCACAGGCTGTGTCCAGATGGGGGTGACGCAGAGAGGAACGCTTGTATACCACGTGGGGGCCACTCTCTTCCGGGCCTCGGCGACCCTTGGGCCCACCTTGTAGGGGCTCAATGAGATATTCTTCCTCGCCTGCCACGATCAGACCATGCTGGGTGGGGACAGAAAGCTCAGTTCAGGCTCTGATATCCTGGACCTCTCTCTCTCTACAATCTCATCTCTTTCTTCACCCTTTTCAGTACTAGGAATCAAGCCTAGGGTCTTGTGCATGCTAGACAAGCACTCTACCACTGAAATATGTCCCCAACCCCTTTTATTTGTCTGGCTCTTTTTTTTTTTTTCTGAGGTGGGGTCTTATGTAGCCCAGGCTATCTAGGGACTCATTGTAGCCCAGGCTGGCCTGAAACTCACTATGTAGTTGAGGATGACTCAGGACCTCTGTCTCCACCTTCCAAATGGTTGGGATTATGCGCTTGTATCACCACACATCTGTTCTGTATTCTGTGTGTGTGTGTGTGTGTGTGTGTGTGTGTGTGTGTGTGTGTGTGTGTACACTCTGGAACTCTGGAGAGGCACCCACCCTGAGCACTCCTCCATTCAGGGTCTGGAACTTGCTGTTTTCTGGTTAGACTGGCTGGCTATGAAGCCCTCCGAAATCTGCCTGTCTCTGCCACCACCTAATACTCCAGTTATAGGTGTGCAGGGTAGGGAGCTGAACTCAACTCCTTGTGTATAACTGAACTCTACTGAGGCACCTCTTCCTCAGAAAGAAAAAAAACACTTTAAAAATTTTAAAATAAAATTTCATTATTTCTCCCTTTTCCTCCATTCAACCCCTCCTACACTTTTTAATTCCTTGAAAGTGTTTTAACATTTATTTGTGTGTGGATGTGCACATGCCACAGCACAAGTGTGGAGACAGAAGACAACTGAGGAAGCTATTCTCTCCCTCCACGATGTGGGTCCTGGAAAGTGAACTCAAATCTTCAGGACTGGCAGCAAGTGCCTTTATCCGTTGAGCCATCTCACTGGCCTTACTATTACTGACTTCATCATGCTATGCTACTTGTCTATAAGGCTACACATTTTCTTTTAAGTACATCTTTGGCTGCATCTCAAGGGACTGATGAGCTCAAAATACTTTTAAAACAAACACCTCACTATGATTATTCCATTCTGCTGATCATGCATTTCCTTAATTTCCAGAAGAAAAGTGAGCATTTCCCCCTGCTTCCCAGAATCCTCAGCTCACCAAGCCCCCACAGGTGCTGATGGCCACGTGGGAGCTACCAGCCTGTCCTTGTAGGTGGCCAGCGTATAGGCAGTGGACTCGGGCAGCCCTCTGCCAGGCCAGGCCTTCCCGTGTCCAGTATTCCACGGAGACGTGCCCGGCCAGTAGACGGGGGCTGCGGGTCAGATTCAGCAGGAAGTGAGTGCTGGGTGCGGCCACCTTGTAGAACAGGCGAGACTCGGCTGTGGCCCCTGTACCCCGACGCTGCCTCCTGAGGGCAGGTGGAGAGAAGGCCAGCATTGCCCCGTTGTGGTCCACTCGGGTTGGGAAGGCAATCTCATAGCTCTCCAAACTGGATAGGAGTTCATCTATAGGCAGAGGGATCAGAACACAGGGGTGGGTCCCTGAGGCCGAAGCCAGTGATGCTGGCACCACCCATCCCTGAATCCAGGTCACCAACTATTCTGCCTATGTACTCCCCAACCATAGCCCACTGACTTCTTTTCTCAAGGACCAACAGGCTTCCTTAGTTTCTCATTCCCTTCAAATCACTACCAGTGGATGTTTCCTACCTTGAGATCTGAAGGCATGGGTGACCTTGAATGTGAGGCCCAGCCCCAGGGCAAGGGCCCAGCGGAGGATCTGGCAGGCAGAAGCCATAGGGGCTACGTGTCCACATGTCTCTCCCCAGCCCCGGCTGCTGGCAGCCCCACAGTGCTGCCTCCCCTGTTCACAGTCTGGGCAGCATCACCGGTCTCCTGGGAAGAGAGACTGAGTCAGGGGAGGGCTCGGTCCCATTGCCCAGCGTAGCTCGTGCTAAGGCCCCTTGCCAGACTGAAAGGGTATCCTGCAGCCTCTTCATGACCAAGGCACTTCTATCAGAAGATTCAGGAATAGTTTTAGTATTTATTTCTATCTCCCACCTCCTCCCCATCCTGTCCACACTCAAGAGGAGACGGGGCCCAGGACAAAAAGCCACTTTCTCATGTAAATGTCCTAGAATCACTTGGGAGTTGGGCCTCTGAACATGCCTGTCAGGGATAACAGTAACAGGGGTCATTGAGGTGGGAAGACCCAACCTAAAAGTGGGTGGGACCAGTCCCTGGGCAGGGGATCCTGGATTGTATGAGAACCCAGGAAGAAGGGTTAGTGGGTTAGGATGCTTGCCAACCCCTGACAACCTGAGTTCCACCTCCCAAGCCCTCACAATGAACAGGGAGAACTGACTGACTCCTGCAAGTTGTCTTCTGATTTTTAGTTGTGCCTGTGGCACATGAGTGAGTGTGCTCTCACCCATACATGAGCGCACACGCGCACACACACACAGACACACAGCACACACACACACACACACAGAAACCAAACCAGAAAACAAAACAAAATCCAATAAATGTAACTTAAAAACAAAACAAAGCAATCGAACAAACCAATTCCTGAAACCAAACAAAAAAATCAGGTCATTTGAAAACTGGGACAATGGTCAGGGAGAATTTCCTTTCAAGTCCCCCAACACCTTGGGATTTGGCTTTGGAACCCTAGCTACAGGTAGTTTGTTCTCTCCCCCCACCCATCCCTGGCTTTTCCTGACTATCCTGCTACTCACTCTTTTGATCAGGCTGGCTCTGAACTCAGAGATCCACCTGCCTCTGCCTCCTTAATGCTGCGATCAAGTATGTGCACCACCACGCCTGGCTTATAGGCAGGGTGTTAATGTCCTTTAGCTTCACCCTTCATTCCTAGTCTTGCTCTTTCATGTTTTAAAAATCACATTCCTTTACTTTGTGTGTATGGAGGTCAGAGGATAACTCTTGGGAGTTGGTTCTCTCCCTTCCATCATGTGGAGCCAACAGGATCCATCTTAGGTCATCAGGCTTGGCAGCAAGCTCTTTTACCCACTGAGTCATCTCGTTTGCCCCCTAGCCCTGGTCTTTATTCTGCTTTTGCGCTCAGAGCCGGGAGGCCTGTTTCTGAGGCATCTGTCCCAGGCTGGTCTGTTGCAGAGGCTTCTTTGGGCTAACCACTCTGTGCTAAACCCCTTCCCTGCCCTCTGGTCTCCACCCTCCACCTCCTCTTTTGTGCAAATCCAAGCCCCCCTTAATCACACACTGTCTTGTTTTCTTTGCATTCGAGCCAAGTCTGAGAGTCGATCCCCAAACAGGGCAGTTTGGCAGCAGAGAGAGAAGCCGGAATTTCTCCAACATGCTAGCGGAGAAAGCCACATTCCCTACTTCTGCTTGGGTCCTTCCAGTAAAAGCAGGCTCTCTCACAGATATACTGAGTCTCTGCAGTTTTGTTCAGCCAGGCTCATGTGTACCCTTGGTTGGATGGTGATCCCTTTCGTCTTCCTTTCGGTCTCCATTTCTGGTGGTGGTGGGGGCTTAATAGTTAGTATAATGTTGAATCCTGTGTATGGATTCTTCAGTCAATTGGCAATGGGCAGGGGACCCAGCCCAAAGAGGTACAAAGGGAAAGAGGCAGGTTGATCTTCAGCCCTAAGCTTTGTTTGTTAGAGACAGGCTCTCATACGTCCCAGGTTCACCTCAGACTTTTTATGTAGCCAAGAACTTGAATTTCTCATTCTCTTGCTTCCATCTTCCATGCACCGGAATGCCACCATACCCAGTCTGTGCAGCACTGGGGTTCAAATCCAGGCCTTAAAAGCACTCCAACTGCTCTATATTCCCAGCTTCCTTGAGATGAGTTTTTGGAGTTGAAAGTTTGCTGAGTTTTCTTATCCCTTCCTTGGGCCGGTAATGATCCTCTTGGCCTTCATCCTTTCTCCTAAAGTGACATCCCCCACACCCCAAAAACTCTTCTTCCTATTCCTTCTTGCCTCTTTCCCACTGCTCCTTCCATGGAGACCTCAACTAAATCTGAAATCAACTCACGCAACAGGAGAGATAGCTCAGTAGTTTTGTTCCCTCCCAGCACCCACATTAGGCAGATCACAACCACTTATAACTCCAGTTCCAGGGGATCCGATGCCCTCTTCAGGCCACCATGGGCACCTACATAAACATGCTACACATAAACTCATGCCAACACAAACATGCACGCATTTATATACATGAATATATACTTTAAATATATTTACATTTTAAAAAGACTGATCATGATTCGGTCTGGCCTTAACTACCCTGCTTCCATTCAAGGTAGCCACAGGCTCAGTGCAATCGAGGCAGGCGACCCAGCCCCACACCTCTGAGTCTTTCTCATTCTGGTCCTACCAGGGGTAGAAACAGATTGTGGTGCCCTTGAGACCTTAACCTCCAACTCTATTCTTGAGCCCACACCCCTCTCAATAACTACACTGGCTATATCTAGTGTTTCTGGCTACGGTGGGGATTATAAGCAGGGTAGAAGGACCCCGCTGGGTGAGTGACAGATGGAGATGGGTAGTCACCTGCCCACAGGGTAATAACTACGGGTAGGAGTGACACATTCCCAGATCCCAAGATGGGGCTATGGGACAGATCACAGAGAAGTCAGCAGGTCTGAGGGAAACAAGCCCATTGGAGGATAGGTTCCAATTGAGAGGGGTCTCCTGCTTGGCTGGGCACAAGATCATAGAGGGGGATCTACACTCTGAGTGTGTTTATGTGCTTGTATAACTCTGGTAACTCTGTGTGTGTGGTGTGCGCGCGCGCGCGCGTGTGTGTGTGTGTGTGTGTGTGTGTGTGTGTGTGTGTGTGTGTGTGTATACACCTAGGCTTGGCTCAATCCCCCTCCCCCAAGTCCCTCCTCCAGCCTGCTGGGGGAGGGGGCAAGGGCTAGAGGAGAAAATGCCTCCCGGAAAATATGGCTCCATCCCATCCCTGGGATCCTGCAGGGACCAGCACTCCACACCAAGACCTCTGTAGGCCAGGCTGTGGGGGAAACCCTGCTGCAGAGGCTTTCCGGTGAAGGACAGTCTCTTTGGCCAGGCACAGGCAGCCACCAGCCCGGAGCAGTAGGCTCCCTCTAGGCATTGCACATCTGGCCTGGCTGCTGTGAGCAGACAGACAAAGGCCCAGCCAGAGAGGAGGCCTGAGGGGGAGGGGGCTGTGCTGGTCACTATCCTCATTACCACCAACCAGCTGTTAATTAAAGTGTGTCTCCCCAGACTAAGAGTACTGTGGCCTAGATGACCAACTGAGGGGAAGGAGCAGCCCCAGGCAGACACACACACTCACATTCTACAGGGCAACCAACCACATTTGTATAGCAGGAAGGCCTGGTTCTCTAAACCCAAACACACATCTACATAATCTCAAATCTATGTATACAGAAACACATATTCCCACATGGACACCCAGACAACCCACAAGCCCAGACAAACATGTACATCAGAGGCATATGCGCACACAATTACAGAAGCCAAGACAACTCACAAGCCCAGGGCCCTACACACCACACACACACACACACACACACACACACACACACACACACACACACAAACTCAAACAGATAAACACACAGGCACTTCTACTAATCACACTCTAGAGAAATGCAAATATTCAGACACACTTGGCATCTACACACACACACACACACACACTGCAAACACCAGTTTACTCTCTCTTAAGCAAACACACCTCAACAATCTGCCCACACAAAGTCGCTCCCAGACACTGACAGCCACAAAGACACACAATCCGCAGAAGCACAACCATTTGGATACGCGGTTGACCCTGACCCCCTAACTCCCACCACCCCCAAATCTGAGCCAACCCAAATAGGAGTTCTGTATGACACACTTGGGGACATCCCGCGCCAACACAACACACGCACAGCGGGATCCATGCATCGCATCTGCCTCCCCCACCCCCCACCCTCACACACAAGGTCACTCAGTCACTCCTAGTCATTGCACTCCGAGGACTGCGCTGCCCAACTGGGTCCCCGATCTTTGGTACCTGTGTGCCCGGGGCCTCTGGTCCACCGTGGCCGCACAGTCTCGCCGCCCAGCGCGCAGGAAGGGAGGGAGCGAGCGCGCGGCGGCGTGGCCGGGGGAGGGGGCGCGGGAAGGCACTCACTTCCTGAGCAGCCTGCCAGGGTTATAAAAAACCCCCAAACCCCGCCCGCTGCTGCTGCCGCGGCCGCCGCCGCCCAGGGCCTCAGGCTGGACCCGTGCCAAGGACCCCGGAGCCCGGGCTACCCCGCCTCGCGAAGGGCGCCCCGCACGGGTGGAGATGCTGGGGAGGAACTTGGGGTGGGAGTTAGGATGGGGAGTAGGGGGAGGTTGTGGGGAGGAGGAAGCTAGGGGCGGGGATAGACGGCCGGGGTGAGGGGAGTGAGATGGAGAGTGGGGGAGGTGAGGGCGCGCGCAGTAGGGGGATGGGCTGGGAGACCGAATGCGTGGATGGGATTAGGCGGAGATGGTTGGGAGAGGAGAGTTTGAATAGAAAGAGGTGGAGGAGTGGGGGCATGGAGGAAGGGGCAAAATTGAGTTGAGGGGTGACGAGGGGGATGGGACGAGGGGAGAGCCCACTGTCTCGCCTCCATTAGCCGCGTCAACAACAGCTGTTATTTATTGAGGGCTGGTCCTTGCTCAAGCAAACATTTATTGGGCGCCTCCCCGTGTGCCAGGCACAGTGCCCGAGGGTGAGTGAATAAAACTCGGTTGGGTCCCAGCCTTCACAAAGCTCCCGTGTGGGGGCTTTGATCAGCCTTGGCCCTTCCTTTAACTCTACAGAGTCGAGTGGGCCTGACCAGTCCCATTTTACAGATGTGAAAACTAAGGCCAGCCAGGGGTGTCGTGGTCATCTTTGGGGCACAGTGCTTAATTCTAAAGGAGTCCTTACAGGAAGGGGATGACCAGAACAGTGGAGCAGGGCTGGGATCCCAGCCAGCTTCATCCCAGGCCTGATTGTGGGAGTGCCAAACCCTTACCCATGGTCTCAGAATTCCAGGCCTGGCCCCCAGAGAGAGCTTTGGCCTTGGCCTTGACCGTCTCTGATTCTAGGTTTACTTATCCAAATGGGGTAATGACAGCCTTTGTGAGGAGGAGGGGACAGGGGAGTTTCAACCACAAACATTCACTCTGCGCTGGGTTCAGCTAGGGATACAGGTAGCACTGCATCTCTAACCTGAACTTCATCTTGAACTTGGAAATGACGTATTAGGGCTCATGCATACAGCATGGACACCGCATGGGACCAGAGGGGCAGCTAACTCTTAGATAAGGCACGCTGGAACCCCTACCCATCCCTGTCCTCTACTAACTACACGGCTCCCTGGGCCCCTGGGCCCCTTTCCTGGCCTGCCTTCCCTAGCTCTCTTGCTCTGTAGAAAAGGCAGCTGCTTTGTCCTCTCATGTGGTACCAGTGCTGAAGGCTGCTCCAGCCGGCTGTCTCCAGTCCTGGGA
Source organism: Cricetiscus sungorus (assembly GCA_030556225.1). Taxonomy (NCBI): domain Eukaryota; kingdom Metazoa; phylum Chordata; class Mammalia; order Rodentia; family Cricetidae; genus Cricetiscus; species Cricetiscus sungorus. The sequence goes on from JANBXA010000600.1 coordinate 41,296,484, forward strand.
TTGTGTCTAGCTTACAATGGGTATATTTCCAGGACTATTTTCACCTGGGTAGCTTCTGTCTAGGTGATCTCAGGTCCTGATACTTACCAGTTTTGAAACCGATACCTCAATTAACATGCAAAACCTTGGCTTTCCCCCACATACCCCCCCTCCCTTTATACTACAGCCCCAGAGTTTCCTTGGAGCCTCCTTTTCCCATCAGGGAGGGACATGTGGCTTCAGTGATTGGAGGGTGGTGGTGGTGGTGGTGGTGAGCATGATTTGTAAATCCTCAGTGAGTTCCCTTGGGACTTTTGCAGGGAATTCTGGGACTTTTATATATTTTTAACTTAATTACATGTATATAATATATGTACATAAATATGTGATGTGGGTGCATGTGTTGGGGACATGTATCGGACAGAGACAGATGGATGTCTCAATTGCTCTTCAGTTTATTGTGTGAGGCCATTCTCTCAATGAACCCAAGCTCTTTGGTTCACTTGGTCTCTCTAGTCTCTTTGCCCAAGAGTTCCCTGCATGCCTATTTGGCTTTTATGTGAGTTCAGATGATCTGATAGCAGTTCACCTCACTCCTAACTCCCTCCCAGAGTGTGTGTGGGCCACTGGAAAGCTAAAACCCTGAGTCCAAGTTCTTGAGTTAGTGCAGCAAGAGCCTTTCCATGGAACCATCTTTTGTTCGTTTGTTTTTTGTTATTTCTAAATGGTTTCTCTGTAACTTTGGAGGCTGTCCTGGAACTAGCTCTTTGTAGACCAGGCTGGTCTCTAACTCACAGAGATCCACTTGCCTCTGTGTCCCAAGTGCTGGGATTAAAGGCGTGCCTGGCCTTTTAATTTGATTTATTCATCTTTTAAAAATATTTATTTTTAATCCCAGTACTTGAGAGGCAAAAAGCAGGCAGTTCTCTGTGAGTTCGAGACCAGCCTGGTGTGCAGAACAAGTTCCAGGATAGCTAGGGATATACAGAGAAACAGGAAAAATAAAAAAATTAAAAAAAAATTATATAGGTATGGCTGTTTTAACTGCTTTTATGGCTGTGCACCATGTGTATGCATGTGTCTGGGGAGGCCAAAAGAGGGCTTTGGATCCCTGGAACTGGATTTATGGACGGTTGTAAGGTGCCATGTGGGTGCTGGGGACCATACCCCAGGTCCTCTAGAAGAGCAACTACTGCTTTTTAACCAGGAAGCCATCTTCCAACCCCATCTATTTATTAATAGTTACATGGCACCATGTTGCCCATGTTGGCTAGAAACTTCTGTGCTCAGCCCTTACACCTGCCTCACTCTGCTGAGGGTCTGAGACAAGAGTTGCACATCCCAGAGCCTGGATGGAGTGGGATTTAAGGCAGGGTGCTGGCACTGTAGTCAACAGGGAGGGGAGGCCCTTTGCAAGCACGAAATTTGCAGGTGAAGGACAGAGTGCCCCCGGGCCATCATGATTTGAGCTCTGAGCAGGCAGGTCCTGAAACTCACGGCTGGGCTTTTCTATGCTCACCCCATCTTGACTGATCACTAATTGTGCCAGGTGTCCACCCTAGGACAGTGAGGACAAGGCCAGGAGCCAGTGTCCATTCCATAGGAGACATATTTGGCCTCGGGGCCTTTGAACTAGTGCTCTTCCCACTTGTTATATTCCTGCTCCAATCCGAGTACCCAGTCACTTTGTCTTTCCAGTCTCAAGTCAGACATCATCGTCACCAAGCCTGCTCTGACCTCACACTTCAGTGTCACACCCTCCCACATCCCCTTCCCCATTTCCTGGTTTATTTTACGCTTGCCAGGAGTCATGATTGCATATACTTTACAGAACACTTGCTTGTTTCTTTTGATACTCTGTCTCGCCCACAAAAAGACCAGCTTCACGAGGGAAGGATTTTTTTTTTCCTCTTCCATTTATTTATTTTCAAATATATATTTTAATTTGGGGATTATAATAAAATCACATTATTTTACCCCTTCCCTTTCCTTCTTCCAACTTCTCCCATGTACCCTGCTACCACGCTGTCTCAAATTCATGGCCTCTTTTTCGTGTGTGTGTGTGTGTGTGTGTGTGTGTGTGTGTGTGTGTGTGTGTGTGTGTGTGTGTGTGTGTGAGAGAGAGAGAGAGAGAGAGAGAGAGAGAGAGAGAGAGAGAGTATTAATAATTCAACCTGCTCACTCCATATAATGTTAGTTTATTGTATGTTTTCAGGTCTGACCATTTGGTGTTAGATAACCAGTTGGTGTTATCTGGGAGAGACCCCCTATTCTCAGCATCTTTAGTTGCCTGAAGTTCTCTGTCTGGGGTTGAGGCCCATGAGATCTCCAGCTTCCATGTTCGCCCTTGTTCAGATCATGTATAGGCTATCGTGCTGGTGAGACTTCATGGGTGTGGCTTCTTACATTATTAAGAGACACAATCTTAGAGCAAACTCCCTGATGCCCTGGCTTTTACTATCTTTCTGCCCCTCCTTCCAGAATGTTCCCTGAGCCTCAGGTGTGGGAGTGTTTGCAGGTGTATCCACGGGGCCAGGGCTGCACAACTCTGCATTTTTGATATTTTGTGACCATTCTGGAATGGTCTCTTATCTCTTGCAAAGAGAAGTTTCCTTTATGAGGGGCAACAACTACCCTTATTTGTGGGAGGGATGGTGGGTTTTGTTCATCTCTGTGGTTCACAGGAATATCCCCTAGGGTCTCACACTGAATAAGTAACAATATTTAAAGAACAACATGGTAAAAGGCAGAGTGGTAACTTGGTGATTTTGTTTGTTTAGTTTTGTTTTTTTTGAGACATATAACCCAAGCTGGCCTTGAACTTGTTTAGTTGAAGATGACCTTGAACTCCAGCTCCTCCTGTCTCTACCTCCCAAGTGCTGGAAGAACACCCTGGGCCACTGTGTCCTGATGATGTAGTTTGAATGTTAAGAATTTGTTCTAGGACAAGGCCTCAGTGAGGGCAAAGCACATGTGTCCAACAGTGATTTAAGCCAGCTTGACTGACTTCTTCTGGGGGAAGATAAAATTGACAGTGAATGTTCAGAATCCTAAGGTTTTGCACTGCAGGGCTGGCACTGGGGGGGAGGGGGTGCAATGTAATCCCATTGTTACTTTAGAACGTGGGACTTTAGAATGTTGCAAAAGATGGGTTGGTTAATGACAATATGTAGGGGTTGTTTTAGAGGGTGTGTGTGTGTGTGTGTGTGTGTGTGTGTGTGTGTGTGTGTGTGTGTAGGCCAGAGGTCTCCTTACTTTTTAAATTGTCATAAAAAAAAAGATTTGTGTTAAATTTATGTATATGTGTGGGGGCATGGGTGTTTATGCACGTGAGTGCAGGGAGGTGCCCTTACAGGTCAGAAGAGGGCATTGCCTTTCCTTGGAGCTGAAGTTACAGGTGGCTGTGAGCCTGGAAAATAAATATTCTTAACTGCTGAGCCATCTCTTGCCTGTTGTTGGTTGTTTTTTACTTGCAGCTCTTTGGAGGGGCCTGCCATCCAGCTCCCAAATAATCACACACATGGAGTCTTACTCTTACTTATGAATGTCCGGCCTTAGCTTGGCTTGTTTCTAGCCAATTTTTCTTAAATTATCCTGTCTACCCTTTGTCTCTGGGCTTTTATCTTTCTCTGATCTGTATAACTTTATTTACTTCTTACTCTGTGGCTTGCTGTGTAGCTGGTCGTCTGTCCCTGGCGTCATCCTCTCCTTCTCCCTTTCACTCCATTTCTCACTCCAGATTTCTCCTGTTTATTCTCTCTGCCTTCCAGCCTCGTCCATCCCTTCTCCTGCCTAGCTATTGGCCATTCAGCTCTTATTTAGACCAATCAGATGCTTTGGTTGGGCAAAGTAACACAGCTTCACAGAGTTAAACAAATACATCATGAAGGAACGCACCACATCTTTGCATCATTAAACAAATATTCCACAGCATAAAAGCACATCCTCATCTAACATTCTACAACATCAGCCCTTTTGTTTGTTTGTTTGAGACAGGGTTTCTCTGTGTAGCCTTGGCTGTCCTGGAACTTGCTCTGTAGACCAGGTTGGCCTTGAACTCAGAGATCTGCTTGCGGCTGCCTCCCAAGTGCTGGGATTAAAGATGTGTGCCATCACCACCCCTCGTATTTTGTTTTGTTTTTTGTTTTTTAGAGGCATGGTCTCATGTATTCCAGGCTAGCTCCCTTTGTAGCTGACAATGACTTTAGAACCTTGTTTCTCCAGCCTCCACCTCCCAATCGCTGGGCTGACAGGCATGCACCACAGTTATTGGTTTAAGCTGTGCTGGGAATCCAACCTAGGGCTTCATGCATGCACTTTACCCACTGAGCTGTGCTTTAGCCCTCACCTTGTGTTTTGAGACAGGGTCACCGTCACTGGGACAGGATGCTCACTGCGTAGGCTAGACAGTCTGGCTAGTGAGCCCCAAGGAATTTTCCAGTCTCTGCTTCTCAGTACCTGGATTACAAGTGTGTGCTGAGACTAAAGTGTAGGTCCCCATGTTTGTACAGCCATCCCCAGCCAGACTTGAGGCTGTTTTAACTTCACACCCACCTCATGCAGTAGACATTGCCCATCTCCCACATGAAGAAGCAGAGGCACAAAGAGGTTGAGTATGACTGTGCTCACACATCTCTAGAGTGATAAACATCCAGAGAGGAACAACTAAAAGCCACTGACTGCTCACCCAGAGGGGAGGAAGGTGAGCTTTGATGACAAGGACATTGCCCTCAGGGTAGGAGTGGGTCCCAGAGGCCTCTGGAAGTGAGTTGCTAAGGAGTGATCCCTTCTTTTCCTCAGTGTTTTAATTTATTTTTATATTATGTACACTGGTGTTTTGCCTGAATGTGTCTCTGTGTGAGGGTGTCGGATCCCCTAGAACTGGAGTTACAGACGGTTACAAGCTGCCATGTAGGTGCTGGGAATTGAACCGTGGTCCTCTGGAAGAGCAGCCACTGCTCTTAGCCACTGAGCCATCTCTCCAGCCCTGTGACCCCCTTTCTAACGACCAGTGTTCCCACATCCACCTAGACTATTTGCTAGTTGTTTTCCCCGGTTGGCTTAGAGGCCTCCTAGATCTTGAGACAAGTTGTATCTGCTAAATGGATCAGGTGGATCATTAAGAAAATAAAAACAAAAGAACTACTGCCACCCTAACTAGAGGACATTCTAGGAGCATAGAAGTATTCACACAGCTTGGGCAAGAGGTCTTGTATTAGACTCTAGCCGAACAGAAATGATGGCACACACATGTATTTATCAGACTTGACTTTGGTTCCAGCACTTAAAAAGCCAAGCGCAATGACATGCACCTGTGATCCAATCTCCACACCAGGGAGACAGAGATGGGGGATTCTTTGTTCTCACTAGACAGCAGTGCAACCAGTGAGCTCTAAGTTCAAGGAGATGTTTTGTCTCACAAAATAGCAAAAGAGACCGAGTTCTGTTGGGAGAGTGCTTTCTGTAGCATGTAGTACTCTCTGGGTTTCATCTCCAGCAGTGCATAAAACTGGCCATGATTGCATGCAGCTGTGATCCATCCCACCCTCGGCAGGTAGAGGCAGGATTAGAAGTTTAAGGTCATGAGCTATGAAATGGCTCAGTTTGCAAAGGGGCTTGCTGCTAAACTTGATAACTTGAATTCAAGCCCAAGAACCCACATCGGGGAAGGAGAGAACCAATTCCCGAAAACTGTTCTCTGACCTCCACATGCTCTTGTGGAGCATACACACACACACACACACACACACACACACACACACACACACACACACACAAATAAATAAATAAATAAATAGATAGATAGATAGATAGATAGATAGATAAATAGATAAATAGATAAATAGATAAATAGATAAATAGATAAATAGATAAATAAATAAATAAATAAATGTAAAGTAATTTAAAAAGTTCAATCAAGTCTAGCGATGGTGGCACGTGCCTTTAATCTCAATACTCGAGGCAGAGGCAGTGGGATCTCTGTGAGTTCAAGCCCAGCCTGGTCTACAGAGTGAGTGCAGTTTACACACTGATGGATCTAGAACTTGAGAAGTAGAGGCAAGAGATCATCAGTTCAAGGTCATCCTGGATTACCTGAGACCTTACCTTTTTGTGTGTGTCTGTGTGTGGAGGTTAACAGGATTTTTCTGTGTAACAACCCTGGCTGTCCTGGAACTCACTTTGTAGATCAGGCTGAATGTGTGTGTCACCACTGCCCATCTCTGAGACCTTATCTTAAATATAAGATATATGTGTAAAGATTTCACTTGGTGCTATGGTTTGAATGTGAAGTGTCACCTGTAGTCTCATGTATGTGGACACTTGTTCCCCATCTGTTGGTATTGTTTCTAGATGTTGTGGAATCCCTGGGGCCTTGACTTAGTTTGTAGAAATGGATCACTGGGTGGGCCTTGAGGGAATTTCTTACTTCTGATTCTGGTCTTCCAATGTAAGCAAAGTGGCTGCCTCATGTTCCTGCTGCCATCTTGAACTGTACCGACAGACACTGAGTCAAAACAAACTTCTCTTGCTTAAATCACTTCTGTTATGTATTTTGTCATAGCATATGAGACCAAAGGTGTGGGCTTGAAGCCCACCTTTCCTATTATTTAATTTCTCTATACTTTCTTGTATGGAAAATGGGCCCCGTAGCTTGGTGTGGCTGTACACCAAGTAGTGGCTCATAACTGCCTACAACTGTCACCTAGAAAACACACACACACACACACACACACACACACACACACACACACACACACACACACACACAATTTAAAAGCAAAAGTAAATTTTAAAAAACCTGAAACAATAACAAACTCTCCTCCCCCCCCAAACCCAACAAATAAATTTAACCATGAAATAACCAGTAACATTATGAATCTTGTAGCCTCTGCAGGGTCTATGTGAGTATATGGATGTGAAGTTTGCATGTCTGGCCAGAATGTTTGGGCAGCTGGAAGTGCCCAAACACCTAGGGCAAATGACAGAGACAAGAATGAAGAAGAGATAGGAGATGGTTTGACCTGGTGAATATGAGTCTGGTCTGACTGTTCCCATCTCCTATGCCCCCCCCCCATGCAATTTACTCTGGCCATTGTAGTTCCATGGAACTGTGATCAAAGGGGGGCTAGCGCTATCCCATGCAGGCCTTGTCAGAGCCTCTAATGTACTCCCATGCTTTGTACAGCTTTCCAATTTGTACTATGTTACCACCCTCTCCAGTCCCTTAGAATCATCTTTTAAGGGTGGTTTTAAGTTTTTTTTTTTTTCTTCAAATAATACTGGAAATGATGCCTTAACCCAAAGGGGGAGCTTGAAGCTGGAATTCCAGGCAGGCAGGGTTTTCTGGCCAAGCATCAAAGGTTTCTTCGTGGTTATTCTCCTCTGAGAACCCGGGCACTGAGAACAAGGCTGGCATCCTGTAGCTCTCTGGGGTGGCCCAGTGGGGTTGCAAACTTTGGACAGGCCTAATTAGGAACTCAAGGGAAGACTGCAGGGTCAGGCCAAGTGGGATGGAGTCTGGGCTGAGGAAGAAGGGGCTGATGGAGACAGAGAGGAAGATCCGGAACTGGAGTTCACACGCTTTGATCTGGGGTGGGGGTGGGGCGTTCCAGGGCAGGCGGGTCTTCTGGGGAGGCTGTGGAGTCCCCTGGGATAAAGTCCAGGGGTTTGCTCAGCAGAGAAGTATGTAGTTGCTTCTCCTGCTCATCTCTCATTCCCCAGTTTGGGGTCACAGTGGGAGACTGCAGATAGCCCCACTCATTTGAAAATAAACACACCACCAGCTCTTTTCGGCTTCCTTCCAGCCATACTAGCCAGCCAGCCCTCTGCTTAACCCCCACTCCTGCCTCAAGCTTCTCTGTCTCAGCCTCCTTCAGTCCACCCACCTCTGACACTTGCAGCATCCTAGGTAGGGAGAAGGAAGGGAGGGGGCCCTGAGGATTTGATCAGCCCTAGCTTCACTTCTGTGAATGCAGGAGGACATTCTAGAAAGGAATGGGGATACTGAGAGGGATGCAGGACATCCTGTCCTTAGCAGGTAGTGTGGTGGTTACCGCCATTGCTATTGTTATTGGCAATAAGGCAGGGAATCTGGAAAAAAGTTGAGAGTGAACCAGGCCAGGATTGCTTCCTCTGCCTCCTCCTCTTCCTCCTCCTCCTCTTCTTTCTCCTCCTCCTTCTTCTGTCTTTTCTCCTCCTTTCCTCCTCTTCCTCTTCTTCCAACTCTATCTCTTTCTCCATTTTGATTTCAGGCAGATCTTGAATTCATGACCCTCCTGCCTCGGCTTCTTGGGCTTCTTAAATGTTGAGATTGTCAGCACCAATGGATGCCACAGGTCAGAGACAGCTTCATGCTGCCCCTTGCTGTAACCTAAAAAGTTCTTTTCAGAGACCTCCACTCAGATGAAGGTAAGATTATTGACTCTGCCACTGAAAAGAATTTCAAGACTTTCGTACTTAGGGTTACTATTGCTGTCAAAAGACACCATGACCATGGCACCCCCCCCCCCCAAAAAAAAAGACACACATACACACACACACAGGATTTCTCTATAGCTTCCGAGCCTGTCCTGGAACTCACTCTGTAGACAGGCTGACCTCGAACTCAGAGATCCACCTGTCTCTGCCTCCCAAGTGCTGGGATTAAAGGTGTGCACCACCACCACCTGGCAACCATGGCAATTCTTATAAAGGAAAACATTTAATTGAGATGGTGGCTTACAGTTTCAGAGGCTCAGTCCATTATCATCATGACAGGGAGTGTGACAGCATACAGCAGACATGATGCTGGAGCTGAGAGTCAACAAATTGCAGGCAATACAAAGTTGACTGACTGTCACACTGAGTGAAGCTTGAGAAAAAGACCTCAAAGCCCACCCCCATAGTGACACACTTCCTCCAAAAGGCCACACCTCCAAATAGTGCCACTCCCTTTGGGGGCCATTTTTTTTTTTTTCAAATCATTGTAAAGAAAAGGTAGTAACAAACAGAATATGAGATTATTAGGAAGAAAGTTTATCAAAATTTTAAACAAGGGCTTAGTAGAAAGGGAGGTGTCCCTGGGACATGATGGCACATGCTTTTAGTCCTAGCACTCAGAAGGCAGAGGTAGGTGATTTCTGTGAGTTCGAGGTCAGCCTGGTTTACGGGACAGGCTCCAAAGCAATACAGAGAAACCCTGTCTCAAAAACAGACAGACAAACAAACAAACAAACAAAACAAAACAAAAAAGCAATAACAGCAAGTAGCTATGCTTGTGATTTTGGTAGTTTTCAACCTATATTTCAGAAGGTTGATAAGGAAATTTATTAATCTTCTTTTTCAAAAAAGTAAGGTATGAGAGGTGCTTTGGATTGTAATTCTTGCTCATTGGGTTGCTTGCACAAGTGGGTTAAGCCATTTTACTGAAAATGGAGTTTCTGGTGAGGTTCCTAGAAAACTGCAGGTTTATGGCTGGGAAAGGAGAAAGGCCTTAAGCATGATTCACTGCTATTTTAACATTTGCATTTGAAATACCTCTCTATAAGAGAGATACTGTCACTATGTAGCAAACTATAGGAAATGTTAGTTGTGCTAAATATTTTCCCTCTATCCTGTTTAAAAACATCCATTTATTTTTATTTTATGAGGATGAGAATTTTGCCTGCATGCATGTAAGTGTGCCTGGTGGCCTGGGACGCCAGAAGAGGGCGTTAGGTCCCCCTGGATCTGAAGTTACAGACAGTTGTAAACTGTCATATCGGTTCTGAGAATCAAACCTGGGTTCTTGTAAGAGCAGTAATTGCTCTGGCCACTGAAATGTCTAACCAGCCCCAATATTTCCTCCTTCCGCTCTCTCTTTGTTTATGGTTTGACCTGTGCACACAATGCACGCTGGCTGCTGTCACTCACACTGACTCATTTCTCTCACCCACCATTGTAACCCAGCAGCTCCTCTTTCCTACAAGTCCCATTCTAGCACTTGTGTCTTTTTGTTATATCCTGTGACCCACTGAGGTTAACTGGGGTCAGGGGTCTTAAAGTACCTATTAGAGCCCAGTGGGTTCACCAGTGAACCGAAGACCATTACTGCCGCTTCCCTAGAATCTGCCAATATGCAGAAGTTCAGCATGATGAAGGATGCCCCTCCCCAGTTCACAATTCACAAGTGATAGGCCCCGTCTAGTGCAGGCCTGCCGAGGCTCTTAGCTCATGTTTGCAACAGCTGTGTCCTGCCCAGAACGTAGTAACGCTTCACTGCTCTCCTTCCAACGTCCAGATATTACATTCTTTGTACATCTTCTCCCTAGGTGTTCCTTGTCTTGGTCAGGATTTCTGTCGCTGTGAGAAAACACCATGACCAAAAGCAACCGGGAGAGGAAAGGGTTTATTTCCGCTTACAGATTTCAGGTCATAGTCCATCATGGAGGGAGGTCCAGGCAGGAGCTGAAGCAGAGGCTGTGGAGAAACGCTGCTTACTGGCTTGCTCGGCTTGCTTTCTTATACACACCAAGACCACCTTCCCAGGAGTGTCAAGTTGACAGAACTCCAGCCAGGGCATTCCCTGAGCACTACAGTGAGTGGTACAATGTCCACTTTTTGTTATTTATTTATTTATTTATTTATTTATTTATTTATTTATTTATTTAAACTGTCATTTATCCTCAGCACTTTGAACAACTATGTATCTCTACATTCCTAGCCTTTCCTTGTAGAGAAAAGCTTCTCTGATGGAGGCAGGGAGTAATGTTTATCTATAGATGTAAATATTTATGGGACACTTTGGCACCGTGTCAGTTTAGCTAAGCAACAGTAGTAAGTTCCACCTAGGGTCCATGACCTCCTCAGCCATGGGTTTCTGACTATGTTTACAATCCAGCTGGAAAGACTTGGGTCAGACTGTAGGGTGAGGGGCTCCTTTCTCTTCCCATGTCCCCTTAATTCTCTGTGCTTCTTGGGATATTTCCACAGCCGCCATGGAACAGTGTCCTCTGATGATACTGAGACTGGTACCCTGCCTCAACTTCTTATCCTCAAGATTAGTTCCCTTACTCTGGCTCAACTCTTTGTCTTGGGTCAAACATGCATGATTGATTGATTTGTTATTTGCATGTGTGTGGTGTATATAATGTTAATGTGGACGACTTAATTCAAGCTGGAGTTATCTGGGAAGAGGAACCTCAAATGAGAAAATGCCCCCATCAGATGGCCTGTATGCAAGTCTGTGGAGCATGTTCTTGGTTAATAGTTAATGTAGGAGGACTCACTCCAAAGTAGGTAGTGCCGCCTGGTCCTGAGTTCTATAAGAAAGCAGGCTGAGAAATCCACGAGGAATGAACCAGTAAGCAGCATCCTCCATGGTCTCTGACTCAGTTCCTGCTTCCATGTTCCTGCCTTGAGTTCCTGCCCTGGCTTCCCTCAGAGATGGCGTGTGACCTGAGAGTTGTAAGATGAAATTTGTCCTGTTGTTTTTGGTGATGGTGTTTCATCATATCAATAGATACCCTATCAAAGACAATCTTGTACTTGTGTGCATGCTTGTGGAGTCCAGAGGCTGGCTACATATGTCCTCTTAAATCAGTCCCATTATTATTGTTATTATTGGTTATGAGACTAGCCTTTGTGTGTATAACTATCCAGTAGTAAATAAAACATTTTTTTAAAGAAATGTTACCTTTATTTTTATGCATTTTGTATGTGCATGCACACACACTACTCATTTGTGTGGAGGTCAGAGGGCAACTGGAGGGAGTCAGTCCTCTCCTTCCCCTATGGGGATCCTGCAGATCAAACTTGGGTAGTCAGGTCTTGTGTGGTGTGGAGCAGAGCTTCAGAGTAAGACTGAGCAAGCCTGAAGTATCAGAAAATGCATGCTTCAGCTCTGGCCAGTGTCTGAAAGAAAGACAGGAGAAAACAAAACAAAACGAACCGCTGTATCGTTTATTGGAAGAGGAAAAAGCGGATCAGGCGTTCTTTAGTGTCTTAGTCGCTGTTCCATTGCTGTGATGAAGAGACACCATGACCATGCAACTCTTATAAAAGAAAGTTTTGAATTGACTTGCTTACAGTTCCAGGAGGTTGAGTTCATTTTACCACGGTGGGAGCATGGCGGCACTCAGGCAGACATGACGCTAGAGAAACAGCTGAGAGTTCTACATCTGGATTAGCAAGCAACAGGAAGAGAGAGACACTGGGATTGGCTTGGGCTTTTGAGACCCCCCAAAGCCCACCCCCAGTGACACACTTCCTTCAATAAGGCCACACCTAATCCCTCTCAAGTAGTGCCACTCTCATGACCAAACATTCAAATATATGAGCCACCACACTTAAGCAACCTTCAAAAAGCCACTAAAACCATATATATGGTGACTAAGACGCAAGGGCAACCTTGCGTTCAGAAGCCCCTGCCTGTTGTAGGCATGGGCCTGAGTCGCCATTGAAGTATCCTGGATACCTGCTAAAGTATCCACGGCAAAGCGTTGGATCAGAACATTTGGCTGGAAATAGAAATAGAGGTGGTATATTGAGAGAGGGAAAGCATTCCCTGAGAATGGGAGAGGGACTGAGAGGGACGTATGCACGTAAGGGTCAGGCCATGTGTGGTGACCCTTTATGGATGCACACATACCTCTGTTACACACCATCTGTTAAATGAAGCCCAGGTAAGGAAGAACATCCAGCTGTGCCAATTGCTTTCTTAATTAGAAAACTTCTTATTTTGCAATTATTTACTTTTTCTCTGTGTGGCTGCATGTGGACAGTGTCTGTGTGGAGGAAAACCTGTGTCTCTCCCTCCATCATGTGAGACCAAAGCAATTCAAGCTGTCAGCCTTGGCAGCAAGTGCCTTTACCTGTTGAGTCATCTCCGAAGCCCTGTGCAGGCTGTCTTTATCCTCTGAATAGCCATTTATTGACCACCTCTGTGTGACCTAGCATACTGATGACTCTCAGTAAATTCTTTTTTGGAATGTGCAGAGCTATGCCTAGCTTCCACTGACCCAAAGCCTAAGAATGTTGTTACCAGGTTCTGTGGGAAGGCTGAAGTAAAGATTTCCTTTGCTGAATCCTGTCTACCTTGTGTTTCCATCAGTGCATTTTAAAATTACTTTGGTGCCCACACTGGAGGCAGTGAATCTTTGTGAGTTCGAGGCCAGCCTCTATATAGGGAATACCAGCCAGGGCTACCCAGTGAGACTTTGTCTCAAAAACAAAGCAAAGCAACCCCCCCCAACAATCTTGATTTATGATTTTCTTCATTCTATCACTAAAAAAAATTCATGCAACCATTACAACAGTAAAATATGGGATTAGGATAGACTGGATATGTGTTCCCCAGACCATAGTCACTCATATTTGACTCCAGAATAAATTGTCTCTTGTTCTCTTTGAGATAAGGCATATTTGCAATGACAAATGTGTACATTGTGTCAGGTACTTGAGAGATGAGGATGGTGGCTGTACAGTGCTTGAGAATGGAGGAGGGAGAATTCTTGGTAGAAGAGAAACAAGTGTAAAGGCCCCAGGGCAGGAATTTACTTGGCTGGTCTTGGGGAATGGGGCTGAAGAGATGGCTCAGTGACTGAGAGCACAGACTTCTCTTGTAGAGGATCCAAGTTTGGTTCTCAGCATCCCATCGGGTGACTTCAGGGAATCTGATGCTGCTAGGCTCTGAGAACACACGCTCACACACATAGACAGACAGACAGGTAGACAGAGAGGCAGAGAGAGACAGAGATACACAGACACACAGACAGATTCAGAGAAACACAGAATAACACAGAGAGACAGAAAGAGGTATACACATAGAGACAAGGAGAGAATCATACGGAGAAGGACACACACACACACACACACACACACACACACACACACACACACACACAGGGGGTGAATGCCAGAGGCATTCATGAGTTCGTATGGAACTCCATCTCTATTAGTTGCAAGCGTCTTAACCTGTTGGGTCCCATCTCATAGGCCCAGGTCCCAGGTGTTTAACCCCTTAAGCTGCTACGTAAATAACTCCTGTGCAGAGCTGCTCCATAGACTGTTCAAATTAATACACGTGTGCGGTGGGTTAGGTGACTCAATGAGTGACGGTGCTTGATGCCAAACCTAACGACCTGAGTTTGATCCTTAGAACCTAGAAGGTGGAAGGAAGAGATTTGTCCTCTGATCTCCATACATGCTCTGTGGCGTGTGTGTGTGTGTGTACATGCACACACACACACACACACACACACACACACACACACACACACCACGTAAATAAGTGTAAAAAATGAAGTGATGGTTCTCTGGCATATCCTGAGCATCGCTATGTGTGGCAGACGTGTGTATTGTGGGGTGTGTCTGATGTGTAGTCGAACTCAGGACTCCAGGAAAGAATCTAGCACTATTTAACCCCCACCCTCCTGATGGGTGTTTGAAAGGCTTGCCGAGGTTGTGGCTTTCTGGCTGGGGATACCTCTTTTGTATAACAGATGTTACCCAGATGTCAAGCCAGGGTCAATAGGAGATTTGGCGCCTGCCTCTCTCCCACGGCCTGCCGGCCTGCCCTGCTGGGAGCCAGTGCCCTCCCTGAGATGTCTGTGAATTCCCAGGGCCTTTGTTCTCATGGTTGCATCTTGGCTTGGGTTCCTGCCTGCAGCCCCCTCCTAGGGGACATCCCTTTTTTTGGTTGGGGTGGCGGGACAAGCCCTGTTTGTTCATTCCTTCCTCAGACTGGCCTTGTTTATGCATCCAATTGCTTGAAAGTTCTTAGTGCCCTCCCTGAGATCCCACCATTCCAAGGGTTCTGACATTGTTTAGCTGCCTCCAGTAAGATCATGCCTGACAAAGAATTCCAGTGCTGGCAGGAAAAAGTTGCACAGTTCTTGCATAACACAGCCAAGAGTGTTATGACTGGCTTAGAGCTAAACAGGCTGTTGAGAGAAGGGGAAGTCTTACTGAGGACACCCAAGGTCAATGGCTGAGTGAGGACGCCGGACAGGCGTTTTCCTTGGCAAGCTGGCACAAGACCGAGGCCGGGAGTCCAGTCTGCAGGCGCAGGAGCTGGTACAGTGCTTATACCGAGACTGGCTGACGGACCCAGGCATGGGGAGATGAGGGAAGCCGTTAATTCCAGGCCAGCATCAAAGGAGCAGCTGTCAGTGTTTTGGGACACAGAGGGAGGAGACACAACTCCCCACTTATTAACCTCAGCAGACCGAGGAGGAGTTCTCACAGACTTCAGGGTCCTCTCCTCGGGCCAGATTGGAACTTGTGGCTACAAAGCAGAAAAGAATTTTAGGACTAGCCAGATTATAAACAAAGTTAGGATTTGATAGAAAGAAAACAAAACAAAACAAAACATAGGGGCTGGTGAGCTGGTTCAGTCGGTAAAGGTGCTTGTAGCGAAGCCTGACTTCCCAAGTTCAATTCCTGGGACCCACAAAAGAGCAGAAGGCAAGAACTGACTCTACAAAGCTGTCCTCTGATCTCAATGTTCATCTCCTCTCCATCTCCTCTCTCTCTGTCTGTCTCTGTAAAAATAATAAAGGTATATATGTATAAAGATCTTGTTTATTTATTTTGAACTTTATTTTGTGTATGTGTCGATGGCTCATACCACAGCACATGTGTGGAGGCCAGAGGACAACCTTCAGGAGTCAGCTGTCTCCTACTAGGTGGGTTCCAAGGATTCAACTCAGGATGCCAGGCTTGGGTGCAAGCCCCTTTACCCACTGAGACACTTTTGCCAGCCAAGGATGCTTTAATATAGGCTTACATGTGAGGCTTAAGAGGAAGAGAGACACCCTGAAAACAGGGAGATACACCTGAGAGTATGGGTGCGGTTACTCAAAGAAGAGTCACAAAAACCTCATCTGGAGTCTTAGCAAACCATTGCTTTATTTTGTCTTTGAGGTAGAATCTTGCTAGCTCCCTCTGGCCTGCAACCCAAAAAGGTCTGTGACACCACCTCCTGGCCATAGAATTGAAGTCACTATCTTTAAAGGACTGCTGAGGAAGCTGTAGCTGGGTGGTCCTTGGAAAGTGTCTGGCTCATAGGGATGTTTTTACTGCAAGCTTAAGGTTTTGCCCTTGTTGTTGCTGCTGTTTGCTTTTTTTGATTCCTAAGCAATGTCTGAGGAAGGGAATGGAGGCCTACCCACCCTCCTGTGTGTTTAAGGATTAAGCCTGGTTCATTGTTATTTTAACACCGAATCTGGAAATACTAATGCAACATTAACTCAGTGTCATTAGCTCTCACACCAAATATTGTGCTGCGATTCTTGTTTCTCAGCTGGAGTGAGGGGTTCAGTTCCTTTGCCATCTCATATCTCTGTAGTTTCCATGTCTTTCTTTAAAAAGAAAATCTTATTTTTCATGTATGGGAAAAATCTTATTTTTCATTTTTATCCATCTGTATGTGTACCTGGTGCCATGGGATGCTCTGGGGCTGGGCTTTCAGATGGCTTTGAGCCTCCAAGTGGGAACTAGGGGCTGAACCTGGGTCCTTTGGAAGAGCAGCAGCATTCTTAACCACCGAGCCGTGTCTTGTATCTTTCTATTCTGCCTCCCAGTGACAACCGTGTCAAGCAAGACCTCTAGAAAAGTAGACGATGCATTGGTTTAATTCTGGTCAGCATAGATTGGCTTCTCATGGTGTGGCCTACCAGAGAGCAGAGGCTGAAGTAACAGCAACAGGAACTTTCATGAGATGGAAGCTTCCCTAGGCTGATCAGGATGAGTTGGACAAATCCAGAATTGGTCTAGCTCTAGCATGAGGGTGTGTGATGCGCTAGGGAGCTGCATCACACTCAAGTCTGCAAGACAGCTGGTGTTCTGAAACGTAGCCACGTCTCGGTAGTATGGATGGATTGTGCCTAAGCCCACTTCACGGAGAGGCTTGCTTGCTTCCTGCGTGGTGGACCATGCCATTTGTCATGAGCTGCAATGGAAGCTTGCCATGTGCAAGCGTTGTATGAAATCATATTGACCCGCCATCCTCCTTCTCTTCTCCCCCCTCACTCTCTTCATCCCTCCTTCCCTCCTCTCCTGCCTGCGATTGGTAGATGTATCAGATTGATGTTTTTTGGGTGTGTGTGCATTGGGCTAAGAGCCCAAGGTTTAGTACACACTAGGTGAATCCTCGGCCTCAGCTTCATCACCTACCCCCTTTTCAGCATTTCTTTAATGTTTCAGGGTCACCTTTCGTGTTGGTTGGAATCCACCCAAATCTAATTTCCCAGCTCCCCAAATATGGCATCATGGCCACTTCTCAGCCTCATTCATGAAGCCATTCTGTTCTAAGATCTCCCCCTCCCTCTTACCAACAATTTGGGGGTAGATTGTTGGTAGGGGTAGAAGACAAATGCTCACTAGTGAGCCCCACCCTCAGATGCTCTCTGTGGACTCTAGGCAGGCACTCCACTACCAAGACAGATCATCCAGACTCTGCTTGGATGATTCTAGGCAGGTGCCCTACCTGCTGAGCCTTGAGTTAAGAACTGCTCTAGTTAGGTTCTTATTTTGTAAAAGGAGGAGAGAGACATAAATCCCTAAAGCCTTGCTTAGGGTCACTCAGACAACCAGTGACAATACTAGCATCAGTTTAACATGGCTGTTTAGTCAGAATCAGCTGTGCAAATCTGAGAAGACTGTACAGTTCTTGGGCTCCATTTTCCTCGCCTGTAAAATGGGGATAATAACACTGAGGCTACAGCTAGCTCTCTGTGAGCAATGGAAGGGCCTGTGCTGGAAAACCGCTGTAAGTATTGCAGTGAGGACAGAAGCTGGGGTTAAAAGGAGGGCTAAAGGTTAAGCTGCCAGTGGCTGGAACACCGAGGAAGAGGACTGGTAGCTTGTGTGGGATGAGCAAACTGAGCAGATTAGAGGAGGGAGAGGGCTCTGGGCCAGGGATGATGGGCTGGACTCCAAAGCCCTTGAGAGGCATATAAGGCATTCATGCTCTTTCACATACCCTGGCTTCTAGAGCAGCTGTTTTAGATAGCTTTTAAGAAAGCCTACACCTATTTTAGGAGACAACTACAGAACACCTGTAGACAAGGAGCTAAATAGAGACAACCAGGAAGACAGCTGCTACATCTTGGTGGCTGTGACAGGTGACTCTTCTGCTATGTTAAATTCACAGGGGTGTCATGTAAGTGTGAGAACAAAGAGAGCATTAGAGATACATGCAAGTGTAGAAGTAGCAACTCCAGCTGGTGACTGACAGCTCACAGAGTTATGCTCAGTAGCTAACAGAGGGACCTTCGGCCAGCCCTAAGTAGGCGGGCAGCACTCGGACAGTGCACAGTTATCTCCTTGGTTGGTGCACAGAGCATATGGGCCCTGCATTGGCTCAGCTCAGAGAACTTATCAACCTCACAGCTGTTATCTCAGCTGCTGCTGACTCTGCTACCAACCTATAAAAACCTAGACAAGGCATGTAAGTTAGTTATCAATCTCATTATCAGGGAAGGGCATTTATGGTAGCCTTTCCACTGTTGCTCAGATTGTTAGTTGAGGTCATCCTTGTAGGTGTCTGGACATTTCTCTAGAGTCAGTTTTCGCTTCAAACCTATAATGGCTCCCTCTATTGTGGTATCTCTCTCTTTTTTTTTCTTCTTTTCTCTCTCTCTCTCTCTCTCTCTCTCTCTCTCTCTCTCTCTCTCTCTCTCTCTCTTTCTTTCTTTTTTTTTTTTGCTCTTGTCTATTTGTCCCCCGACTCAATCTTCCTCCTCGACTCAAATCTTCCTAGTCCCACATGTTCTCCTCTCCCCGCCCCCTTCTCTTTTTCCTAAGTCCCTCTCCACTCACTGGCCACACTCCCAATATGCTCAGGAGATCTTGTTCCTTTTCCCTTCTGTTAGGGACCTTATATGAATCTCTGAGCCCTCATCTAGTAGCTGTTGGAAACAGAAGCACACACACCACAAACTCCTGAAATCCAGTTGCAGAGAGGGAGGAGTGATAAGAAAAGGGGTCAAGATCAGGCTACAGAAACCTACAGAGACAGCTGACTTGAACAAGGGAGAGCTCATGGACCCCCAGACTGATAGCTGGGAAACCAGCATAGGACTGACTCAGACCTCCTGAACATGTGTCTCAGTTAGAAGGCCTGGGCAGTCTAAGGGACCTCAGACAGTAGAACCAGGATGTATACCTGGTTCACAAAAGGACTTTGGGAGCACATTCCCCATGGAGAAATACTCCCTTAACCTAGAGGCAGGAGGGAAGGCCTAGACCCTACTCCAAGTGACTTGACAGATTTTGATGATCCCTCTTGGAGGGCATCACCCTCCCTGTGGAGTGTGTGTGTGAGAATGGGATGGGAGGGGGGTCAGGGGGCATGGGAGGGAGGGATGGAGGGAGGGAGAGGGAACTGAGATTGATATGTAAAATAAGATAATAATAATAATAATAATAATGAAAAAGAAAGTCAAAACAAAAATTACCAAAATGAAAATTAATTAAAAAGACAATGATATCTTCCATCAAAAAACAAAACAAAACAAAACAAACAAAACAAAAAACAAAACAAAACAAAAAAAAACCCTAGACAAGGAAGTTCAATGGCTTCTCTCTGTCTGAAACTCCTGTTGTGCTCAGGAGTCTGTTTAATTTTCTTTAATTTCTCATCCTTCATCCTTCATCCATTTCTTAGTTTTTTTTTCTTTTTTTGTAATTCATCATTTATTTATTTATTTATTTATTTGGCAGGATCTCTGTCTCTCTAGTTCTGGATGACTTATAACTTGCTATGTAGACCACACTGGCCCCAAACTCATATCCACCTGCCTCTGCCTCTAGAGTTCTGGGATTAAAGGGTTGTGCCGCCATGCCAGTCTGTAATTCTCCTTGATAAAGCTTGAGTCTACCTGGTGGACTCCCAACAGAGCTTGCAGTTTTAGGTTCATGGGGAGAGACAACAAATTCAGGTGACTGCTGGGTACCAGCTCCTTAGGACTTGAAGTTAATTACTGCTGGGCTGTGAAAGGTCCTTAGGTCCAGGAGCTGCAGCTACAGTACCTACTCTGTGGGAATTCTATGTGGATTAAGGTAAAACATGTAGAATTAATTCTTCAATAAAGCCTTACTTTTATCAGTCAAGGTCTTTTAAAAATATAACAACAACAACAACAACAACAACAACAACAATAATAATAAAAACAAAAGGGTCCCCTTTGAATTGCCCAGACTGGCCTTGAACTCTTGGGCTCAAATGATCCTCCCGACTTAGCACTGTAGTAGTTAAATATGGTACATGTCATATTTATGAGTGTTTTGCTTTCATGTATGTCTGTGTACCATGTGAGCAGGTGGTCAGGTTCCTTGGGTTCCCTTGATTGTTGCCTGCTAGGAACTAAATCCAGATTAATCTGAAGAGTAGTCAATGTAGGTTTATAAAAATTGGAGATATAAATCAATTCCTTGGCCTGTAGCAGAATTAAAGGACGCTTGCCACCTAGTGGTTTTATGAGGAGATAACACAGAGTTTTCTGTTTTAAAAACTGTTTTGTGTATCCCAGGCTGACTGACCTCCAACTCATTATGGAGCCAAGGATGATCTTGAACTCTCAATGCCCCTGTCTCTACACTGGAGTGCTGGTTGCAGATGAGCCCCTACACCCAGGCTATGCAGTGCTTGGCTGGAAGCCAGGATGTTGTGCATGCTAGGTGAGTGCTCTGACAGCCGAACTGCAGTCCCAGACCGAATAACAATGTGGCAGAAAAACTATGCCCCCTCCCCCGGTGAGGATGGAGCTCAGGGCTTTCTGCATTTGTGCAGCTGGGCTGTGTCCCTACCTATAATGCCTTATTGAGATTTTGTCAGCTTCCCATGGGTTGTGGAACTAAACCCTCATTGTATGTGAAAGAGCATATGCATGAGGACCGAATGTGCACACGTGTGTATCCTGGCACATGTCTATCACAATGAGCATGTGGAAATCAGAGGACAACTTTTGGGAGTTGGTTCCCTCCTACCATGTGTGTCCCAGGGATTTCATTCAGGTGGCCAGGCTTGGAGACAAGTGCCTTTGCCAGATGAGCCACCTCCCTGGCCCCTCTTTATGTTCTATTTTTGAGCAAGGTCTTTCTCTAGACCCAGAACTCACTGATTGGCTAGGCTGGCTGGTCAATGAGCTCTGAAGATTTTTCCGCATTCACCCCCTCATCTCTGGGCTTATAGACTTGTACCACTATACCTGGTTTTAAAATGTATTCACCCCTGTCTCCAGACTATTCCCAAATCCATCCTTTCCACCCTCACCTCCCCACCCACACACTTCCTGTTGTCACTGTCTACTTCTCCTCCCCCTCCTCTGTAGGGCCCTTCATGGACCCCAAGGCACCTTGAGCAAGCCTGAAGCTGCTGGCTGGAACTCCTTGCCCCAAAGCTGTTATTGGTACTCTTCCCGTTTTGACAACACACACTTTATGACAATACACCTCGTGACAACACACACCTCGTGGGGAGGAGCTAAGCCTAAAAAGCCTGTAATTTTTCCACTGTGCTGTAAGTCAGTATTTAAGCCCATTTCTTCCCCTCAATAAACGACATTCGGCATTCGGTGTTCCGACATTGCCGTTGAACGAATGACCCACTGCCTTGTCTCTTTATTTCAATCTCTAGGCCTTCACCCAATTCATGGAACAGATGGTAGCTTGGGCGCTACAAGTGGAGGTCCCTCCAAGATTGGGGAAGAAAGGATCACCTAAGAGATGGCTCTCAGAGGCCGGCAAGTAAAGTAAGTGAATGAGGGTATATTGAAGGATGGGTGCCAGTAACTCTAAGGATGCTCAGTGGGCAATTAGTGACCCTATTGAAAAGACAGGGCACCGGAATTAAAACAACCGCTAAATAATTCATTGCATAAAGAAAAAGAAAAAATGGCAGAGATGATTAGGTCTTTTGAGAAAGTATAGGATTTAGAATCTGAAATATATCACAGAACAAGAGGGATCTCAACTAGGAGATGGTAGTCCTAGTGTAACTAATGATGAAAAAGATAATTTGGAAACAGAATTTGAATGATTAAAACAAAGAATTCCTGAAGCTTATGAGCACAAATGCCATCTTGTATGTATGTATGTGTAAGACCCATGAGTATGGTCCCTCACGCTCCCACTCAGGAAAGGCGCCCTGTCCTCCCCCCCCCCAAATCACTCGTGAGAAGTGGTCTTGATGCAAAAGCATGAGGTCCTTTTTCTTCTGAGTGCACTGGGGTCCATAGCCATACCCACGCAGGGGTAGAGGACTGGGAACCCTGGGTACAGGCTTGAGACAGCTTTCATAGGGTTACAACAAAGCCCGCGCATCGTAAACCAATCACCTCATAGCATCCAGTGCGGACCAATTAATTTAAACTATCCAAGCCCGAAGCTTAGCCCAGGAAGTCTGCTTTTCGCACGGGCTTCTGGGTGGGGTGACAAGGCTCATTTCCTGTGTTCACTCACTCACAGGAGTGAACTTGCTGTTGTAAACAGTCAAGAAGGTGAACTTTAGCCTGGGATTTAGACTCCCAGCTTTCTGGGGTCAGTGGAGAGTTAGGCTAAATTTTTCCATCCTTACATATGTATGTTTGCATGTTCTGTATGTATGGTGTGGCCACACAAACACATGTATGGAGTATGATTATGAGTGTGTGAATCCTAACAAAAGGTACTATTTGAATTGCTTGGGATATAGTAAAAAAAGACATCAGGTCAGTGTCTTAATTGGAAGGGTTGGCAATCGGTGCCTCCCACAGCTGGTCTCCTGAGCAGGTAGGCGGGAAATGGCCAAAGCCAGCATGGCCTAAGAGCCAAAGGAATCTATGGATGATTTGATAGCCTTGAGCAGAGGAGTGGGTACTGCTGTGACTCCAGAATGTAATACTCAGCTTCTTAAATGGTCAGATGATGGACATATAGGTCTTTTTCAACCTTTTGTGTTAAGTCATATCCCTGTTAATCTTTGGGGAAGAGATGTGCTTCAGGCCATGGGAACGGTCCTTACTACTGAGCCTGTTAAAAATATGCTAGCTGACCAAAGTTATGTTCAAGGAAGAAGACTGGGTAAGTTCTTCCAAGATTTCTCTCAGTCTGTTGCATCCAAAAATTTAATTATCAAAAGAGCTGGAGATTTCTCTGGGTTGGGAAATTTTCCTTAGGGGCTATTGCTGGGCGGCCTGTTACCATTCCTATTATTTGGAAAACTGATAACCCAGTCTGGGTGGAGCAATGGCCCTTATCTATGGAGACATTACAGGCTGCACATCAACTTGTAAAGGAACAATTAGAGGCAAGACATATTGTTCCTTCCACTCCCCCATGGAATATTCCAATTTTTGTTGTAAAGAAAAAAATCTGGAAAATGGAGACTCCTACAAGATCTCCTAGCTGTTAGTGATTGTATGCAAATTATGGGAGCCACACAATTTGGCTTACCTTCCTCTGTAGGTATTCCTCAAGGCTATCATTTATTAGTTATGACAGACAAAAAGTAAAGTCCAGTTAAGGAAACCCCCCAATTGAAATGCAGGGCAGTCTGACCTGGAAATCAATAAGGGTGGTCAGTCTATCCAGCCTTAAAGTAATCTTTTGAGGACGGATACCAGAATATAACAATTGATGACCCAGGTATTGATAAGGAAATTCTTGTACCTTTTCTGGGGCTATTCTTAAGCCAGCTAGTTGAAGATTATGTTGCAATTCCTCAAAAGCTTAATTCACTTCCTTAGGATCTGGGCTGGCTAAAAGAATATCATCCATATAATGTATAATATACAGGGATTGAAATTTCTCCCTAATGGGTGCAATGGCCAAAGGTACATAAATTTGACAAATAGTGGGACTATTGGCCATTCCCTGAGGCACCATTCATTGATATCTCTTATAGGGTTCTTTAAAATTAATAGACGGAATGCTAAATGCCAATTGCTCACTATCCTGAGGATGTAAGGGAATGCTAAGAAAAGCAATCTTTTAGGTCTATAACTGTAAGACCCTCAGAATGAGGAGTCTCCCCGTTTCAGTCGGTACCCCCAAGAACTCAATGTCCAGTCCAGTTGATGCAACACGCAAGAGGCTTTAATGAACGGGAAACATTTGCGCAAACAGGCCCCCTCAGCAAGCAGGCTAGAGAGAAGCAACATTCTCTGGGCACGAGTTATTTTTAAAGGAAAAAAATCACAAGCTTAGGGAGAGGCTGTGACCCTCTGTTCATTGAGTATGTGACCAGAGTCATGGATTCTCTTTTTGAGGCCAGATGGTCTCACTGTTCAGGTCAGTGGACCTCAGGGCCTCAGGGTGTGCTAATTAATCTTGTCTAAGCAAACCAGAGTTGCAGCTGTCTCTTTGTTTCTTAAGGACCCTATTTACCACCTGCTGACACACTGACTGGAGGGCAGTTTGAATTCTTGGTATCCGGCTATCTTAGAGCCTTGTGGGTGGTTAGCAAATTCCAGGGAACTGGGTCTTACTCTATGTGGCCCTATTTCCTGACCACTAATTATAGTTTGGGTCAAGCAGTTATAAATTTACACTCTATCCAAAGGATAAGAATTTCACCTTCATTTTAGGCACGTGTGTTCTGGCTCCCTTCTTTTTCTGTTGTAACTAATGCTACTAATTTTGGAGGAAGTCTCAATTGTTCTCAGCAGGTCTGCCAACTGGTTAGCTGCTGGACATATGAAGTAACAGCTGTCCTGGGCCACGTATCACAGGTGGTACCTATGCCAGAGACTCCTACAGATGACCAACTTGTGCAGCAGAGAGGAAAGGAGATTTCAGGATTACAGCTGCCAGTGCCACCTCCGCCACTGAAGCAACAGTTTCTACAATAGTCCTCTCCCAATCTGTAAATACTGCAAGCACAGTGGATCAACTATCAGGTGATTTGGCTGAAGCCTTAGCCACCCAAAACACACTTGATTATCTAGTACAAATTGGCATTTTTAAACTAAATTTACACACTAGCCTCCTATAAGAACACTTGAATTTTTGTGAGAGGCTCATATGGCTTCTTGTTCTCTGTCTTTCACTCATATCTGTGTTAATGCATCATTTTTCTCCAGGGATCCTGGAGTGATCAGCTTTTAAATTATACACATGCTTTAGCCACACAGATCATTAACATCAATGAAACCTGAGTACCACCTGCCAGTGCAGAAGACCTTTTACAAGGGGCAGATTATTTAGAGATTGGGCAATCTCTCTCTCATTGGGGTTCGTAGCTTCGCCACAGCATTAGACAGGTCCAGGCCAACTTTCAAACAAGGCAGAGTCTACTGTCTTTGGCTCAAGAGAAAATGCCTCTGCCACATGTGGCTGACAAACTATTCACCATAGATGGGTAAGGCAGAGGGGGCAAACATCCAACCTAAGACAGGAGGGTTACAGGCCTGGGTGACCTCTCCAATGACGGGTAAGGAATTATGCAGACGTCCTCTGCTGCCTAAGGCAGGTGTTAGTTTATATTAAAAGAAAGGGGGACCTGTAAGGCTCTGCATGGACCCCGAGGCACCTTGAGCAAGCCTGAAGCTGCTGGCTGGAACTCCTTGCCCCAAGGCTGTTATTGGTACTCTTCCCGTTTTTGATAACACACACCTTGCGACAACACACACCTTGTGGGAAGGAGCTAAGCCTAAAAATCCTGTTATTTTCCACTGTGCTGTAAGTCAGTATTTAAGCTCATTTCTTCCCCTCAATAAACGACTTTCGGCATTCGGCATTCGGCATTCGGTGTTCTGACATTACTATTGAATGAATGACCCGCTGTCTTGTCTCTTTATTTCAATCTCTAGGCCTTCACCCGATTCGTGGAACAGATGTTAGCGCGGGCACTACACTCCTCCTATTTCTCTTCCTTTTCCTCTTTCTTCTTTCATCTAGTTCAATTTGTGCTGCCCATGTACTCCTGGGTATGGGGCCTGCCTTGAAATATAGTCAGCCCAGCAGGGGAAATACCCTTAAGGAAACTTGGCCTCTCCTGGCAGCTGTCTATGTCTGAGTGGTCCTCAGTGATGGGATTTTTGTGCCCACCTCTGTCACAGTCATCATTTATATATGCAACTGCACTGTTGTGTCCCCAAAACACTGTTTCCTTGTAGTTATCCACCAACCCTGGCTCTTACAATCTTACCATACCTTCTTCTCAAAGGCCCCTTAGCATTTCGGGGAGAAGGTGTGATATGTACATCCCATTTAGATCCCTGTTTCTTTTTCTATGAAAGTTGACCATTGGAGGGTCTCTGTGTTAATTGCTGTCTATTGCAAGCTTCTTTGCAGAACATTGAGAGATGTTCTTATCTATGGTTATAGCAATAAATCATTAGGAGTCATTTTAATACTAGGTCCATGTTGGAACACACTCCAAAAATGGAGCTGTGTGAGGAGACCTCTCTCTCTCTCTCTCTCTCTCTCTCTCTCTCTCTCTCTCTCTCTCTCTCTCTCTCCTCCTCCTCCTCCTCCTCCTTTCTTCCTCTCCTCCTTCCCTCCCTCTCTCCCACCTTTCCTTCCTTTCTTTCTTGTCCTCCCTCTCAACAGGGTTTCTCTGTTGTCTGTCCTGAAACACACTCTATAGACCAGTCTGGCCTCAAACTCAGAGATCCCCTGCCTCTGCCTCCCTAGTGCTGGAACTAAAGGCATGCACCACCACCACCTGGCTGTGTGAGGAGATTTCTGAGTGATTGTGAGAAAACTCTAAGAAAACAAGACAAGAGTCTTGTGATGTCAGTTTCTTACTAATGCAGAATTGTTCTCGAAATGTTTCTGTGCTCATCCCAGCTGTAGCAGATAGGGCTGACTTTACTTCAGTTGTTGTTATTTATATGTATGTTATATGCCCCTATGAGAAAATGGAAAATATGTTTTCCCCATATGATTGAACACCTTCCTTTTGAGATTCTTCTTAACCCCCAGAGTAACTTGCCTGGTGATTGCATGAGACTTTAGTCCACCTCATTTTCGGGCCCCACTCTCTTAGGTTCATGTTACTAACTAGAGCAGTAACAGGTCCATGTCCTAGAATCAGGACCAATGTCCCATCTAGCTCCAGGTTCTTGACATCATTAACAGTGCTAGGTATGGGTTTCATCTGTTCTGGAACTAGCTCTGTAGACCAGGCTGGGCTAGAACTCACAGAGATCCACTTGTCTCTGCCTCCAGAGTCCTGGGATTAAAGGTGTGCTCCACCAACACCCAGCTGTTTTTAGGCTGCTAACAATGATGAAATCTCAATGACATACATGTACATTCATCCATGGTTTTTGTTTGGTAAATATTTTAAAAAGTCACAAAAGTATTTTATGCAGTTACACACACAAACAAAAACCCAGGATGGTTAAGATCAATGAAAAAAGTGACAACCCATACTGGCAAGGATATGGAATAAGGGACAAAACCCATTCATTGTTGCCAGGCAGTGGTGGCACACACCTTTAATCCCAGAGCTTGAGAGGCAGAGGCGGAAGCAGGCAGATCCAGCCTGGTCTACAGAATGAGTTTCAGGACAGCCAAGGCCACACAGAAAAATCCCATCTTGACCCATCCCCAACCCCCAGTAAACAAACAAACAAACAAACAAACAACAAAAATAAAAACAACCAACCAAACAAAAAATTCCATTGCTGATTGGGAGTGCAAACTTTTATAGCCACTGTGGAAATCAATATGGCTGGTCCTCAGGAAGGTGGGAATAGATCTACCTCAAGATCCAGCTATATCACTCTTGAGCATATGCCCAAAGGATGCTTCATCCTGCCACGGAGCCACATGGTTCATTGCCGCTTTCTTCATAACAGACAGAAATAGAAACGGCCTAGGTGTTCCCCAGCGGACAAATGGATAAAGAAAATGTAGTACAGGTATAAACTGAGGACATGACCCTCCCCCAAGGTATGGTTGAGGGGAAGGTTTTTGCTATAGATATGAGGGAGCATACAGCTGGAGGCATCTGGGTGAGTCCAGAGCAGGGAAAGTACCACACTGAAAATGGCCAGCAGATTGAATCATTTCCTCCTCCTCCTCATTCTTCTTTCTCTTCTTCCTTCTTCTCTTCCTTCCTTCTTTTTCTCCACGAGACAGGGTTTCTTTGTGTAACAGTCTGGGCTGTCCTGGAGCTCACTCTGTAGACCAGGCTGGCCTCGAACTCACAGATATGCCTGCTTCTGTCTCCTGAATTCTGGGATTAAAGGCAAGTGCCACCACTTCCCAGTTCAAGACTGAACCATTTTTATTTTCAGCAAGCTGAACAGGTAGGGGGGCAGTGGGCAGAGAGGAAGAGAAAGACACCAAGAGAGGGGGTAATAAGAGGAAGACAAAAGAGAGGACTAAGACAACACATGGCCAAAATGGCAGAGTTATGTAAGAATGAGGAGGAATGGGAGGGTTGTGTAGGAATGAGGAGGAGTGACAGGGTTGTGTAGGAATGAGGAGGAGTGGCAGAGTTGTGTAGGAATGAGGAGGAATGGCAGGGTTGTGTAGGAATGAGGAGGAAAGGGAGGGTTGTGTAGGAATGAGGAGGAGTGGCAGGGTTGTGTAGGAATGAGGAGGAATGGGAGGGTTGTGTAGGAATGAGGAGGGATGGCAGGGTTGTGTAGGAATGAGGAGGAATGGGAGGGTTGTGTAGGAATGAGGAGGAATGGGAGGGTTGTGTAGGAATGAGGAGGGATGGCAGGGTTGTGTAGGAATGAGGAGGGATGGCAGGGTTGTGTAGGAATGAGGAGGAATGGCAGGGTTGTGTAGGAATGAGGAGGGATGGAGGGTTGTGTAGGAATGAGGAGGAATGGCAGGGTTGTGTAGGAATGAGGAGGGAAGGGAGGGTTGTGTAGGAATGAGGAGGAATGGAGGGTTGTGTAGGAATGAGAAGCTGGGGGTAGGGAAGCCTATGAGTTAGAGTTTAGGGTAGAGGGTAGGGTAGGGTGAGAGGAGCTGAGAGGAGTCAGGTACAGAGCCTGGAAACCAGCATGTTTGTTATGCTGATAGGAGCCATGGACAGCCATTTGTCCTTTCTGATGTATAAGGAAATGGCTTCTTTGGGAGAGGGAAGCAGGCCTGAGAATTTGGGGGAGTGGAGTTTACTTTGGATATGACAGTACATTTACACAGTCCCGTATTACTCAGCTGTTAAAAATGACATCATCTCCCTTTCATTTGATTCCTCTTGCTCCTAACCCCACTCGCCCTGTGAAGTCTATTCTGTTTCCTTTTTCCAGGGAGATCCTTGGATCCTCTTAATCCCTCCGTGTTGCTTAGCTTCTCTGCATATGTGGATGGTAGCATGGTTATCCTTTACTTTCTAGCTAATATCCACTTATGAATGAGTACATACCATGTTTGTCTTACTGGGTCTGGGTTACCTCACTCAGGATGATTTTTTTCAAGTTCTATCCATTTGCCTGCAAATTTTATGATGTCATTGTTTTGACAGCAGAGTAGTACTCCATTTTATAAATTTACCATATTTTCTTTATCCATTCTTCAGTTGAGGGCCATCTAGACTGTTTCCAGTTTCTCGCTATTAGGAGTAAAGAGGCTATGAACATAGTTGAGCAAGTGTCCTTGTGGTGTGATTGAGCATCCTTTGGGTATATGCCCAAGAGCAATAGAGCTGGGTGTTGTGGTAGACTGATTCCCAGTTTTCTGAGAAGCCACCACACTGACTTCCAAAGTGACTGTATAAACTTGCACTCCTATCAGCAGCAATAGAGGAGTGTTCCTCATTGCTCCACATCCTCTCCAGCATGAGCTGTCACTTGTGGTTTTGATCTTAGCCATCTTACCAGGTATAAGGTGGAATTTCAGTCATTTTGATGTGCATTTCCCCAATGGCTAAGGATGTTGAACATATCTTTAAGTGTTTCTCAGTCATTTTGGTTTCCTTTGTTGAGAATTCTCTGTTTAGATCTGTACACCAGTTTTTAATTGGATTATTTAGTTTTTTTTGTGTCTAGATTCTTGAGTTCTTTATATATTTTGGCTATTATCCCTCTGTCAGACGTAGAATTGGTGAAAAGTCTTTTCCTATTCTGTGGGAACCTTTTTGTCCTATTGATGGTGTCCTTTGTCTTACAGAAGCTTTTCAGTTTCATGAAGTCCCATTAATTAATTATTGATCTTAGTACCTGCTCTATTGGTGTTCTGTTCAGGAAGTTGTCTTCAGGCAAGTATAATCAAGGCTATTCCTCACTTTCTATTCTATCAGGCTCAGTGTATTTAGTTCTATGTTGAGGTATTTGATCCACTTGGACTTGAGTTTTGTGCAGGGTGATAGATATTATTCTCTTTGCATTCTTCTACATGTAGAAATCCAGTTAGACCAGCACCATTTTTGAAGGTGCTTCTCTTTTTCCATTGTATATTTCTGGCTTCTTTATAAAAAATTAGGTGTCCATAGGCATGTGGATTTATACCTGGGTCTTTGATTCAATTCTGTTTATCAACCTGTCTGTTTTTAATGCCAATAGGGAAGGAGAAAATACTGGAAGAAAGGACTAGAATTGGGGAGCATTTCAAGGATGAGGTGGAAGCCTAGTGCAACGGAAACTCCATGGCATCCACGAGAGTAACCCTAGCAAAAATTAATGGGGGGCATGGAGCCTGAACTGCTCATCTTCTGTAACATGACAGGTACTCAAGTGGGATGACTAGGATACTGATGAGCCACAAAACCTTTGACCTACAGTTTATTCTGCCTGCAGAGTGTTCTGGGAACAGAGCCTATAGAGTAGTCACAAAGGAGATCAGAGAGACTTCATCCAGTAACTGATGGGAGAGATGCAGAGTCCCACAGCCAAACATTAGGCTGAGCTCTGGGAATCCTGATGAGGAGTGGTAGGAAGGATTGAAGGAGCCAGAGGAGACAGGGATGCCACAAGAACATGGCCCATAGAATCAACTGACTGGCACTCATGGGGGCTTGCTGAGATTAGGGATCCTGCAATGGTATGAACTAGATTCTCTGCACATGTTATGGCTGAGTAGCCAGCTTGGTGTTCTTGTGGGGCTCTTAACAGTTGGAGCGGGGGTGTGGGGGTGGCTGTCTCTGACTATTTTGCCTGCATATGGGTCCCTTTCCCTCCTACTGGGTCATCTCATCTAGCCTTGATGGTAATTGTCTGGTATTATTGTAGCATATTATGCCTAGTTTGGTTGTGCCCGGAGAGGCCTGATCTTTTCTGATGGGAGACAGGGGTGGGGGTGGTGGGGTGGTGATGGGGGTGAGGTGGGGGAAGGGGAGGGTGAATTTGGGAGAGTGGGGTGATGGTAGGTGAAAGACTTGAGGAAGGTTAGGGATGGGGAACTGTCATTGGGATATAATGTATTCTAGAAGAACAAAAACTTGTATACCCTCCCCAAAAAAGCTCTCATTAAAATAAATCAAGTCACAAAATTCTCAGGTAAATGGATGGAACTAGAAAAAAAAATAATAACCCTGAGTGAGGTATCCCAGACCAAGAAAGACAAAAATGGTACATATTCACTTATTTTCACTCATATGTGAATATTAGCTCTGAAATCAGTGATAACCAAGCTATGATTCATAGAATCATAGAGATTAGGTATAGAATAAAGGACTAAGGGAAACAGATATCTCAGTAGATGTTGGGGCCCACAGAGATGACTCTGCTTCATCTTGGCTTAAGGTCAGAGAGTTCAAAATTGTCCTTAGTCTTTCAAGGTTAAAGTCATAAAACCTAAAGGTTTAAAGCATGGCTACTGTAGGATTTTGATCTTGGTAGTGGGTGTCTTATCTAAATAGCAACAGACTTGGTCTGAGGTGTGGTTACTCTTGACCCTCAAGGCCAGATAATGGGAAATTGAGTCTAAGGTGTGGTTACCAAATGTTTGGAGAATTAAGGAAGAAAGTCTGTTTGTTCCTGGTATATGATAAAGAAGTCTTTTACCATGTCCCCCTTTTCGGTTGGGATACACAATGCTGAAGAATAAACTTGGGGCGTCCAGCATTCACCGGATTGCCCTCCTGACTCTATCCCGTATCTCTGTCTTTTTCTTAGTGTCTTTTCCTGCTGTTTCTCAATCCACACTCTGGATCCGACTGAAGCCCCATGAAGACGGGTTAAAACAAGTAGAAAAGAGAAGTGCAGTAGATAGTTATAGACGGATGTGGGAGGCTGAAATGGGAGGACCAATTGGGGAGGGGGAGGGACAAAGGGGATGAGAGATAGTTAACTAAGGGCTGTTTGAGGGGTAGTATGAAAACCTAACGCAGTAGAAGCTTCATAAAATGTATACATATGTGAAGGGGATCTAAACGAAATTACCAAATAATGGGAAAGACAGTCTCAAATGGCTACCTCTTGTCACCGAATGAAGCTGAGGCAGCTGGATCTCTTCAAGGCCAACCTGATTTACTGATTGAGTTCCAGGACAGCGACAGCTACATAATTCTTGTCTCAAAAACAGGAACCCAATTTGTTTTTGAGATAATGCATTTGTTATCAGCTTGCTTTTGTGTCCTATCCCTTAGCGCTATATTTTAAATAGGTCCGCTGAAGTCCATGTGTTGAGGCTCTAGTGTCTCAGTGCAGCAGTGTTGGGACCAGGAGGCTCGTGGGAGGTGTTTGGGTTATGGGGCAGATATGTCCTAAATGGATTAATACTTTTTCTTTTCTTAATTTTGTTAAAATTTATTGTGTGTGTGTGTGTGAGTGTGAGAGATGAGAGAGAGAGACAGAGAGAGAGAGTACATGCCGCAGAGAGATAGAGATAGAGATAGAGATAGAGATAGAGATAGAGATAGAGATAGAGATAGAGATAGAGATAGAGATAGAGAGAGAGTACATGCCGCAGTGTGCGAGTAAAAGTCAGAAAATAACACTAAGGAATCTGGAGTCTTCTCTCCCCTAACCCTGTGGGTACTAGGTTTGAACTCAGATCATCAGGCTTGGCGCCAAGCGCTTTCCCCTGAAGAGCCATCTCACCCCTCCCCCTCCTTTGGGCAATGTTTAGGCTTGCCTCCCATCCCTTTCTCCGGGGTCAGGTGTCAGAAAAAGTTAGCAGTACTTCAGGTTTGTCTTTCCTTTTCCCGCTAAAGCAGCAGGGAGTCTTAACCTGTTACAAGTGTCCAGAAACAAGGACCAAAATACACTTTTTTTTTTAAAGTAAATTACTCCATCGCATATATTTTGTTGTATCCATAGAAAATAGATGAAGTGGGGATGCAGATGCAGATCAGGGCCCTGAGTTCCAAGCGCAGCACGAAGTGGGTGGAGGATGAAGGAGGGAATAAGTTCATTAGTGTAGAGTGCAGTTCCAGGCCTTGCCCACGAGGGGGAGCTGTTCATAAATCAAGCCTGTTAATGTCCAAATACCTGCCTGGGGGTTCTCACCCTTGCCTGGGTCCTGGTCCTTAGCATCGCACCTGTGGCATCCAATGTGTTTACATGCTGGGCCAAGTGGGGGGTTTACCCCCAAACAACTCAGATCGGGTTCCTCTAAGTCAGTGGTTCTCAGCCTTCCTAATGCCACGACTCTTTAATACAGTTCCTCATGTTGCTTGCCTGTTTTTTTTTTTTTTTTCCCCCTAGACAGGGTCTCTGGCTGTCCTGGAATTCACTTTTGTAGATCAGGCTGTCTTTGAACTCAGAGTTCCACCTGCCTCTGCTTCCCGAGTGTTGGGATAAAAGACGTGCACCACCACTGCCGGGCTCAGCTCCTCATGCTGTGATAAACTTATTTTGTTGCTACTGTTGTAAATCATACTGTAAATATCTGAAATGTGTGCGGATTCTTTTAACCCAAAGGGGTTGAGACCCACAGGTTGAGAACCACTGTTGTAACTCCTAAAAGGGTTCCTTAGATATCTGCTGCTCACTGTCAAATATTAAAATTATTATTTTTGAGGCAGCGTTTGACGATGTAGTCCTAACTGGCATCGAACTCACAGAGGTTTGCCTACCTCTGCCTCCTGTGCACTGGAATTAAAGGAGTGCATCACCATGCCTGAATATAATTATGTTTATGTGTATATGGTTGTGTGTGTGTGTGTGTGTGTGTGTGTGTGTGTGTGTGTGTGTGTATGTGTGTGTGCATTTGTGTGTGAATTCAGACACTCCTGTGTGGAAGTTAGGTGTGTTGGTCAGGTGTTTGAAAACATGGGCTTTTGTTTTTCTTTACCTTATGTATGTCAGGCAGAGTGGGTAATTCTGTCTGCACCTCCCATCTCTGCATAGGAGTGTTGGGATTGCAGATGGCTAGACTATCGTGTGTGGCTTTATCTGAGCTCTGGGAATTTCAGCTTAGGTCTTCACACCTGTATGGCAAGTGATTCACCCACAGAGCCACCTCCCAGTCCCTCTCTGATGATGGTTAGACCATCTTCCCACTTCCTGCTGACCACAGTGAAAACTGATCACTGCACTTAAAGGCGTGAACTCAGTTTACCCTGGGATGATACATTACTTTCTTGCTTTGTGCCTCAGTTTCCTCCCTTGGATAGATTGGATATTGAAGGTATATGCAGGGCAAGTGATCGGAAGTCCTCAAAGGTTGGGGTTATTTGGTAGAGTGCTTGCCTAGCATGGATGAAGTCCAGCGTTTGAGCCCCAGCATGGAACACATCAGGCATGGTGGCCTGTCATTCATGGGAAAACAAGCAAACAAACCACGAAATTCTGAAAGGCACTGGGGTGCTATAGAGGATGTTTCAGTTGGAGACAAAAGAAAAAAAAAAAAAAAAGAGGATTCTGTCTTTTTCCTTCTAGATCCTTCTAAAAAAAGTCTGAGATGGTTGAAATGAGAGCCTCTAGCTTTAGGCAGTCCCGGATGGTTAGACCAGCATCTCTCCTTCCACATGTGTCCTTCTTACAGAGCTGTGTTCTTCCAGGACCCTCCCACAGACACCAGGAGGGGACAGCCCTGGCAGGAAAGCCACCAGCTTCAGGCCGGGGGCCCGCGGTGTCACCTTTGACGTAAGCACCAGTGACTCTACCACAGAGTTTGAAGGTCTTTACATGGCTAGTGTGGTGCATGCAAGACTCGCAGGGGAAGCGGTGACCAGGCTGAGGTGAGTTCTGAGCAGCTAAAGGCCCAGCAGAGGAGGTCAGTTTCAATAGCAGCGGGAGATCTGGGGACTCACGTGCACCCCCTCACCCCTTTGCTTGGCTTCACCTCCTTCAGGTTCAGCCTCCTTGCTTTGGGTCCTTTCCATTCTGTTCTCTGTTTCTTTCTGGCATGCTCTCTGGGTCTGGGTACTTTTGGCTCTTGGAATTTCCCCCTTTCTGTATCTCTTTCTTTGTCTCTCAAACCTCTCTCTCCCTACCCCCATCTCTATCTCTCTAGGTTTTAGGAGTCTGTGTGTCTGTTGGTCTCATCCTAAAATCATCTAGCTGACTCTGTCTCTGGGTCTCTATCTCTTTCTGGGTTTCTTGGTGTATGCGCCTATCTAATTGTGTCTCTCTGACTCCCTATTCTCTGCCTCTGTCTGCCAGTGTCTTTGAGGCCCCAGAAAACCCTGGTTCTGGTATGCAGTGGTGCATACAACCCCACCATCATCTTCTTAGGTTATGTTTCTTTGACACTGCGGTCCCCCCAAAAGGAGAAGATGCAGCCCACAGCGCAGTTTCTCCTTAGGCCACCTCTCTCACACTTTCTCTTCAGCAACCTTCCCCTCAGCCCACCTTCCCCTCCCATCCCTCCTTTCCCTCAGCCAACATTATTGCCACAACCTCTCTTCCTCCTGTCGTCTAGTTTTTCCAGCCAGTCTTCTAGAAAGCCTACCTTTTCCTTCAAGTCCATCTGCTCCAGCCAATTTCTCCTCAGCCCACATCCTCGCCACGGTCTCTGCCTTCTCACTGCTCACCCTGCCCTTTCTCAGAGGATATCTGGCCTCTCATCTTCTGTCTTTACGCCTGCCACAGGCACATTTTCCACATCAGTCCTCCACACAGTGAGTCTTACTTGCCTCAGGTTCACTACCAGCAGCTTTAGTAACACCAAGTGACTAAGCAAACATCGGCACAAGGCAACTCTGGACGCACCGCTGAGCTCCTGTTCTTTTGGGCTATGACTCTGTTTGTGTGCGTGGTCATGGGGTGGTGTGAGGGGTGTGGGCCCCCGGAGGACTCTGAAGATGATATGTGAGGAACCTAGGGGGTCTGGTTGCTGTGAGGCTCCAGGAAGTTATTCGCGGGAATCTGCCAGAGGTACTGTTGTAGAGTCCAGTTCTGTTCTAAAACCTGCTGGTCAGGTGCGTTAGCAGACTCTTCTGTGAAAATCCAGTTGTCACAAAGATTTGACCCAAGTTCAATAACCCTTATTCCAAATTCTTGAGACCAGAAGATTCTCCTGCCCTGGACTTGGGGATATTTGCATAAACATAACGAACTGTCTGTGTTGGTGGTAGAATTCTAGTCTAAGTGTCGGGACTTTACGTTTTAGGTCCACTCAGCTCAAAGGTCAGATTTTAGAATAGTTTTGTATCTAGCAGAGTTGCATGGTGTGGAGGCCAGAGTCGGTGCATGGTGTCTTCCTCAGTCATGCTCCACGCCGTTTATTTTATTTCTCTTTTCTTTGAGACAGGGTTTCATGTAGCCCAGGCTGGCCTCCAGCTCACTGCATAACAGAGGCTGACAACCTTACTTTCCTGACTCTCTGCCATGCCTGCGCATTCTGAAGGCTGGGTTATGGATATTGTACCACCATGCCCAGTTTAGCTTTAAAAAAATATTTTAGGATGTGTGTGCACCATAGATGGCACACACGAGGAGGTCAAGGGATGTTCACAGGGGTCAGTCCTCCCCTCTTATCATGTGGGGCCCAGGAATAGAACTCACCTCTCTCCCGTTTCCTTCTTTCCCTTCCTATGACTTCCCCCCTCTTGCAGTTCTGTCCTTCCCCTTTGCCCTCTCTGTTTTATCTGTCTCTGTGGGTTCTCTCTCTCTCTCTCTTCAGTCCTTCCACAGTAAAATTCCTTTTCCTTATTTTGTGTAGTGTGTGTGTGATATGTATTGCATACTCGTGTTTGGGAAGGCGAGTGTGTATGTGCACCATGGCACATGTATAGATGGAGGTCAGAGGTCAGTCTCAGGTGTCAGTTCTTGTCTCCCACCTTGTTTCAGGCATCCCCGCCCCTCACCTGATGCCAGATAGTTGGATCTTGAGCTGCTGGGATTCTTCTAGCCTTACTTCTCACCTCCTTATGGGAACACTAGGGTTACAGATTCCCATGATATATCTATATCTATATCTATATCTATATCTATATCTATATCTATATCTATATCTATATCTATATCTATATCTATATCTATATCTATATATTATATCTATCTATCTATCTATCTATATCATCTATATCTATATCTATATATCATCTATATCTATATCTATCTATATACCTCCCAGGCAACACACTGCATTCTCAATTAAGCATTTATTGAAGCTGGTGTACTGGTGCATGCCTGTGGTCCCAGAACTTGGTGTGTGTGTCAGTGAGGCAGAGGGTACCTTCTGTGTCTGGCATGGAGCTGCACCCAGGAAATCTTTTTTAGTTTGAGGCTTTTAGATTTATTTTATTTTATGTGTATGGGTGTTTTAGCTGTGTGTGTGTCTGTCCACCACATCTGTGCCTGGTACCCATGGAAGTTAGAAGAGATTGTTGGGTCCCCTGGACTGTAGCTGTAGTAACTGATGGTTATGAGCCACATGTAGGGGCTGCGAATTCATTCTGGGTCCTCTGTAAGAGAACAGAGTATTCTTACCTGCTGAGCTATATGTCTCCATTGCCACCCATGGAATCTTAATAATATGGTTGTCTAAACAAGAGCTGCACAGTGACAATGACAGTTGACATCCTGATTGGATGGGGGGGGGGTTCACAAGGCACACTGTTTTTATTTTAGTTTCTTTTTTTTTAAAAAAATTATTTTTACATTCCAACCCCAGCTCACCCTCCCTCCCCTTCTTACTCCATCCCACCTCTCCCCCATCCCACCTCCATCTATTCCTCAGTGGGGATAAGGCCTTCCTTGGGGAGTCACCAAAGTCTGCAATACCAAGTTGAGGCAGGACCAAATCCCTCCCCGCACTGAATCAGTTTGGGAAAGGTATCCTGCCATAGGTAAAGGGCTCAAAAAAGCCAGTTCATGTACCTGGGATAAGTCCTGGTCCTACTGCCAGGCCCCCATTCCCCAAACAGATCAAGCCACATAACCATCACCCACATTCAGAGGGCCTAATACGGTCCCACACAGGTTCCCCAGGTGTCAACCCAGTGTCTGAGAGATACCACTAGCTTGGGTCAGCTGTCTCTGTGGTTTCCCCCCTTATGGTTCCCCTTGCCCATATGATTTCTCCTCCCTCTCTTCCACCGAACTTCAGGAAATCAGCCCAGTGTTTGGCTGTGGATCACTCCATCTTTTCCCATCAGTTACTGGATGTCGATCCTATGATGGGAGTTAGGGTGGTGACTAATCTGATTACAGGGGAAGGCTGTTCAGGCATCCTCACCACTATTGCTAGGAGCCTTATCTGGGGTATCTCCTTGTGGATTCCCGAGAATTTCTCTAGCACCAGGTTTCTCCCTAACCCCCAAATGGCTCCCTCTATCAAGATATCTCTTTCATTGCTTTCCCTCTCAGTCCCTCTCTAACTTGGCCATCTGGATTCCTCATCTTCCCAACCCCCATCTCCTCCCTTCTACCCCTCTCCCAGTATACCCAGGAGATCTTAACTATTTCCCTCTGCTGGGGCCCTTCTTGTGTGTTCCTCTTAGGGGCCTCCTTTTTACCTAGCTTCCCTGGGATTGTGGATTGTAGCCTGGTTATCCTTTGTTTTATATCTAGTATCCACGTATAAGTGAATACATACCATGTTTGTCTTTCTGGATCTGGGTTACCTCACTCAGGATGGTCTTTTCTAGATCCATCCATTTGACAAGGCATACTCTAAAATGAAGAGCTACAGAGAGGGAGAATTGGCCTTTCTCAGGGCAAGCCCTCATAGGTCATCCAATCCTCAGTGGTCATCCCTAAAGACATGTACATATAAGGAACCTTAAATGGACTCAGAAAGCTGTACACACACACACACACACACACACACACACACACACACACACACGTAATAACTAAACAAGAGGTTATGAATTTAAGAGGGAGTTGGGGGTCTTGGGAAGAGTTAAACAGCAGAGAGTTGGGAATGATGTCAATACAGCACTCATATATGAAATTCTCAAAAATATTAATGAAAGTAAAGGACAGCAATATCCAAGCCATCCTGGGCCACATAGTGAGAGCTTATGTCTAACACAATTAAAATAACACCTCACCCCCGCAGATCCTCTGAGAAAGTGTGATGTGCCCAGCATTTGGCTGTAGCAGTCACCTGGGCCACGTGCCACCATGTGGGAGCCTTCCCTTTCCTTGGTTCATATTTGGTGTATGGAATGGGAGTCATTGGCTTGGGGGTGGGGAGAGCAAAAAAAGTTGATTATTTGAGAGAGACGTATGACCTGGGCTTGCTTCCTAGACTTCAAGGCTGACAGAGGAGTGTGGTGGGTGAGGTAGATGCCGGAGCCCATGTAAGCATAAGGAGTTTTTTTTTTTGTTTGTTTATTGATGTTTTTGAGAACAGAGGATGTTATACATACTGGAAAATGGGACCCATCAAGCTGGTGTCAGAGCAGAGGGCATTACTGACAGGGAGTAGCCAGTACCAAGGCCCTGAGGCAGAACTATGATTAGCATGTTGGAAGAACAGCCACTATGCCACGTGGTATGTGCTTGGAACAGAGTGAGCAAGGGAAACAGTGGAAATTCACACTACAACCTAGGTGTAGTTTATGGGTCCTTTTCCTAAAGCAGGACCTCTCTCCTGCACACTGTTTATATCTAACTGAATAATACTTAATCTTCTGGGCTTTAGTGGTGGCCTTGGTCTCTAGTTACTAGGCTGCTGTTGTGTCTCAAGCCGCATGAACTGGATAGATCCCTAGACACTGTCAAATGTCCCCGGGGCTAGAGGCATTGTCTGAAATCTGGAGGGCAGATGGGAGGCTGCCTGGGGGCTCTGGGACAGTGTTTTCAGGGGATGAGTCTAGAGCTTCAGTGTGACCTCATCAGGTGGACAAGCCTCAGTGTCCTCTACTTGGAGATTGGGAGCCTGGAGTGACACAAAGATGGGGATAGAGTGACAAGGATCCAAGGGCTCACTCAGGGAACTCTGGCTTCCTGAGTCCATTTCACAGAAGGGAGGCTGAAGTTCCAGGGCTCATGGACACTTGCCAGAGTCCTGACCTATTCATTTATGCTTGAACAAGTATTACCATGCATCTGCCATGTACCAGACCCTTCAATGCTGATGTGAAGGGGAAGGCACAGATGTTCATAAAGTATTTACCCAAATATAAAATGTCTGTGGCACTGAATGTGAGAAACAGAAAAACAGGGCCAGTAAGATGGCTCAGTAGATAAAGGGGCTTGCTTCAAAGTCTGGCCATCTGAGTTTGATTCCTGGGAGCTAGATGCTGGAGGAAAGAATTTACTCCTGCAAATGATCTTCTGACCTTGCATGCTCCCTTTTTCCCTTATTAAAATGCCATTAAAAAAGGCAGACATAATTGGCATTCCTCAGAGGCATCTATTAGAGGAACTAGGTCTGTCCTGAAATGTCAAGGAGAGTTCCTTAGCAAAATTGTAATGAGAACCTGAGAATAGGAGATTAAGGGAAGGAAGGAGAAGCCTTGCAGGCTATGAGGCTGCATATGCAAAGGTCCTTGGACTGTTTTTGTTTATTTGTTTTGTTTTTTTTGAGACAGGGCTTCTCTGTGTAGACCTGGCTGTCCTGGAACTCACTCTGTAGACTATGCTGGCCTTGAATTTAGACATCCTCCTGCCTCTGCCTCTGGAGTGCTGGGATTAAAGGCATGGGCCACCTTTGGTGGGCAAAGGCCCTATGTGACTGACTTTTGATGCTGGGACAGGTTGAGGGGGAACCGGATGGGTGGAGCATGGCCAGAATTATCTCCATCCAATTCCTGGGGCCCCATGTGTGGGGTGAATGAGTACATTTTCGATGTGCTGAGGGTTTTAAGCAGAAAAGGGACACAATCTGATTGCATGTGCAAGATCCCTCTGGTAGATAGCAGCCTGCAAAATGCTGAGTACAGGTGGTGCCAGGTGACCAGAATAGGCTCTGATGATGCCGGTGTGCCTTTTGGAAGTTGGGGATGGTCACCGAGTCCAGGTCCTGTTCTCTGAGATTCCTAGTACACAGCTGGTCTTATTCTGCAGGAATGATGATTTCTTTTTGCTCCCTGGCTTTGGGAGAGGTCTGGGAAAGGGAGATATCCTTGTTTTGAGAATCATTTTTGAAGAGGGGGAAGGAAGGAACATGGCT
The DNA here is from genome assembly GCA_030556225.1 of Cricetiscus sungorus. Lineage (NCBI taxonomy): Eukaryota > Metazoa > Chordata > Mammalia > Rodentia > Cricetidae > Cricetiscus > Cricetiscus sungorus. The sequence goes on from JANBXA010000600.1 coordinate 41,337,770, forward strand.
GCAAGGGCTGGAGGCTACACTCCCTCAGGGAGTTCTCTGTCTCCCTGAATTCATTTCATAGTAGAGAGGTTGAGATTCCAGGCCTCTGTGGGCACTGAATCCTGACCTACAATATGGACCACTTATTTAACCCCATCGGCAGACCCAGGGGAGCTGTGTTCTGGCCTTGAAAGCACCGTGGGGGAATTGCTTCAAGATCTAACCTAACTTTAGGTGTAAGAGGGTTCTAGTTGACGGTTCCCAACCTGCTGCAACTGGCTGTGTGATGCCGATTACTTGAGTCAATGGACTTCTCACAGCCTCTCTTTCTTTGATCAAAGGAGTTTCAAGTGTCCCAGGCACTTGAACCAAACAATATTTCCCTTCACTCACTCACCCACTCAATCATTCATTCAATAGTTATTGGCACCTGCTATGTACCAGGTATACTGAGGGCACAGGGAAACCCCCCTTCCCCTCAGACTCTAGAGTTCTGATGACAGAGGGTGACTTTAAATAAGTAGTCAGTAATTCAATCACACTGTCACAAAGACAAGGACTCAAACCTCTGTTTAAGGATGTGTAGTATTCCTTTGTGTGTATACATTATACTTTCTTTTATTAATGTGTATTCATTGTGCAAAATAATGGGTTTCAAAAAATCACGTGTGGTGGTGCATGTCTGTTACACAAGCCCTCAGGAGGTAGAAATAGGAGTATCAAGAATTCAAGGTCACCCTCTGGTGCTTAGTGAGCTTGGGGCTAGCCTGGGGTCCTTCTGTCAAAGCAAAGCAAAGCAAAACAAAAGCCAGAGAGATAGCTTGGTGGGTGAAGGTGACTGACAAACACAAGCCTGATGCAACCTGAGTTTGATGCTTAAAACTCTGCTACAGGTGGAAGGAGAGAGTTAACCCTACACAATTGTCCTCTGACCTCTACACATATGACATACCCCTTCCCCCGCCCCACACATAATAAAAAAATGAGAAGCAAACTCAAAAGGAAACAAATAAATGGGCTTCATCATGACATTTGCACACCAGTAACCCTGGGATATATTCACACCTCCCATTTTCCTGGACCCGCTCAGTGTCCCCTCCTACTTTTATATCACATATGCATCTAAGTCCAGAGTTCATGTGTGAGGAGAGGCATGCCGAACAGGTGTTTCTCTCTGAGTCTGGCCGATTTCTGTCCTCTGTGCTTCCGGGTGTGGTGTGTGGTATATGCATGGAGGCTGGAGGATGACCTTGGCTGTTCTGCCTTATACGGTTGACAGGGCTCTTGCTGAAGCTGGAGCTAGGCTGGTAGGCAAAGCCCTCAAGATACTCCTGCTCTTCCCCACAGTGACAGCGCAAAAGCATGTGAGAGATTGGGCCTAGCCATTCGTGGGGGTAGGGGATTCAAACTCATGACCTAGTGCTTGCCTGCCACGCACACTTGTTCAATAAGCCATCTCCTCTGCCCCTGCTTATTTCTCTTAACTTGACAATGTTTGGTTGCATCTGTTTCCTACAAATGACTGTTTTTTTCTTTTCTACAAATTAATAAGTACAATTATTGCTGGGGTTTGTGGCACACACCTTTAATTCCTGCATCCTGGAAGCAGAGACAGGTGGATCTCTGTGAGTTCAAAGTCAGCCAATTTGAACTGGCTTGTCTATACAGCCAGTTTCGGACCAGCAAGAGTGAGACATTGTTTCAAAATATAAAACACCTCCCCCAACCAAACCAAACCGAACAAACCAAATCAAACCAATTACACAACACCTTAGCAGGAAGACCTAAGTCTGATCCCCGGCGAAAAGCCTGGCATGGGTGCTTGTGCCTGTAACCCCAGTGCTGCAGTGAGGTGGAGACAGGAGAATTGCTGGGACTTGTTCTCCGCCAAGCAGAAAAATGATGTGTTCTGTGATATACTTTGTCTCAAGGAAGTCCTGTGGGAAGTGATAGAGGCGGGCACAGGCATGCCCCTGCATACACGTGTATACATACTCACACTACAACATTCACACACACATTCTGAAAAGAGAAAGAAAAAAAGCTACAAAAACGGCATTTAGGGACACAGCCGGGTACCAGAGTGCTTGCCTGAATGTACAGGTCGTGGGTTTAAATACTATACTGGAACAAATACAGAACCGAATTCTACTGTGATGGCAGGCTGGACACCGCCTGGCTTCAGGTTATCTCTTGCATTGATCCTGTGCCCATTTAGCAGGTGCAGTAACTGAGGCTCCAAGGAACACAGACAGTGTGTTTCCAAGGAGCTCCAGTGTGTCACTGACAAGGCAGGGATCAGAACCTGAGTTTGACAGGTTCAAGACACCCATGACCCACCCCCACCCCGCACTTCCTGCCCATGAGCCTGTTCCTGGCACTCCGGACTCCAGCTGGGTTTGTGGGTTGGGGCATAGGCGGTACTGACTTCCGGTCTTTGGGGGGTGGTGGTGGTGGTGTGAAGGGCAGGGAGGGGAGAAAAGTCGGGGTGGGTAGATCCAGGTCTCACAGTGCTCTGCGTTTTCCCCTTGAAATCTAAGTTCCCACCAAGGCCTCTCTGTTCTACAGATGGGGTTTTGATGAGGGTTTTTGTGATTTCAGGGGCTCACTCATTGTGAGAGTGCAGGGCCCTGAGCTTCTCTCATGGCTTGAACCCTGTGAGAGTGCAATCTTTGTGGGGCTCTGAGGCTTTTCCAGGGAAGGTCGTGGGAACAGCCCCTGTGGCTCCCTTATCTTCAGCCACCTTTTGAGTCAGAAAAGGTCAGCACAGAACAGCAGGCTAGGGAAGGGATGGCTTTTCCATCCCTGTTTCCTGATGCCCCTTCTGGCATCCCTGCTGTGAAGGCAGCTTTAGGGAGTCCAGATGGGAAAGTCTGCCAGACCCTGAAATTTTCATCTGCATCAACACACGCCCAGCAAACACATGCCCTCCATTCTCCAAAAATCCCACGCCTCCGGTATTTATTCCAGTGCCCACTCTGGATCTACACAGATGCAGGACAGACTTCTGGTGAGGTTGGGGGAACAACTGAAGTTCACTACACTATTGGAGCCAGAATAGGAACTTGGTATCCAAGTCAGTCTTGTATGTTATCTGCAGCAGATGACATTTAAGTTGAGATTAATTTAAAAAAATCTTTTATTGGTGTGTGTGTGTGTGTGTGTGTGTGTGCTGGAGGTCCATGTCAGGTATCTTTCTCAACCCTCTGCCGCAAGAGGTATATTTTCTATGTAAAAATTTATATATATGTGTGTATATATATATGGTGAATGTCATGGCAATGCTTGTGTTGAGATCAGAGGAGAATTTGCAGGAGTCTGTTCTTTCATTTTACCAGGTGGGTCTTAGGGATTGGACTCAGGTTATTGGACTTGGTGACAAATGCCTTTACCCACTGAGCTGTCTTGACAGCTCTCAACGCTGTTTTTGAGACAGGGTATCCCACTGACCTGGAACTTGACAATTTGGCTAGATTGCTGGCCAGTGTGTTCCAGGGACCCTTGAGTATTCACCCCTCAGTGCTGAGGTTATGGACACACACTGCCAAGCTGAGATTTTAAGGGGGTGCTGGGGATTGAACCCATGCTTACACAGGTGCTCATGCTTACACAGCAAACACTTCACCCATGGAGCCATCTCCCCAGCCCTGTTTCATATCTCTTGATTGCTTTGCCAGGAACTGATTTATATCGCCTCCTTCTAAGTTCCCGAAGTGCCCATCTCACCGCATCTTTGATAGCATTGAGTTTTATCGATTTTTAAAATCTGTGCCAATTTCAGTGGGAAACATTGTTATCTCATGGTGCCAACGAATATTTCGTTTGTTTGTGACAAAAGCAAACCAGTTTCCTCCGAGATTGCTTGGCTTCTCCACCTGCCCCCACCCAGGGTCTTTTGTAGCCGGGGCTGGTTTGGTTCTTGCTGCAAACTGGGATGGACTTGAATTCTTGATGCTGGTTGCCTCCATCTCCCCATTGCTGGGATGACAGGTGTGCACCACTGTGAACATGTCCTTCCTCCTTTTGTGTTCAGGAGTCCTCCACCCACAGGAGTTTGTGGTCATTCCCACCCCTCCCTGATTTAGTGCAGAAAGCATCTGTGGCTGTTATTTGGCCATGTGGGTGGGGAATTTGTAAGGTAGCCTACTTCCTGTCATTTGATTCATCTCCTTTCTTCTCAACTTTTTTTTTTTTTTTTTTTTGTCCATGTAAGGTGTTAAGTTTCTATTCCACTGGCCACTTAGTTTCTTAGGATGTCTAATTTCACCTTAGTCTTTGAGTCTTTAGACTCAAAGAAGAGAGTCCAAGGATAGGGCATATAGCTCAGTGGGCAGAGCTCACCCAGCATACACAAAGCCTTGGGTTCCAGGCCCAGCAACACTTAAATATGGAGGTAAATACCTGTAAGCCCAACACTGGGAAGGTGGAGGTAGGAGGATCAGGAGTTCAAGGTCAGCCTCAGCTACACAGAGCATTTGAGGCTAGCTTGAGATATGTGAGATCTTTCCTAAAAAAAGTTGGTTGGGATGTAGCAGTATTTTCTCATCAGGACTGCCAGCTAGCAAATAATGACACAGAGACTTCTTATTAATTATGAAAGCTTGGTATTTAGGTTAGGGTTGTCACCAACTAGCTCTTACAACTTAACTTAACCTGCTTTTGTTAATCTATGTTCCACCACTTGGCCTTTTTATCTCTCCACCGTTTTGTGTGTTCAACTTGATCAAGTCTTGCTGTCATCTCTGTGAATCTAGATTCATCTCCTCTTCTTCTTTTCCCCTGGAAATCCTGCCGCCTATCCTCTCCTGCCTACCTATTGGCCATTCAGCTTTTAATTAAACCAAGCAGAGGGTACCTTGGCAAAGACACAGCTTAACAGTGTACAACATTGGGAGGTCCTAGGAAGGTGTTCCATGGGAGATCATCTTCATATGATAGGTGTGTTACACATAGCTCATCATGAAATTCTCCAAACACCTATGTGGAAACCCATTTTAACACTAATTTTATTTTTGAGATTTTTATGCATGCATCCAATGAACATGATCATATCTACCTCAATTGCCTCCTGAAACTCTCCCAAAATTTCCTCAACATAGATAGCCCTCTCCTAAGTTCATTGTCTTTCTTTCTTTTTCTTTTTTTTTGTATTTTTTGGATGAATAATTAGATCCATGGAGTGCTGCCTGTATGTGTATAGGTGTGGGGCCAGCCTATGTGGAACATAGGAAATTTACCAGTGGCAATATGTGTGTGTGTGGGGGGGAAGAATGATTCTTTCTCTCCAAGACTACCGAGTATGTCCCTATCTAAGCCAGGATTTTGGCTAGCTTGGTCTTGTATATAGGTCTTGTAGAGGTAACTATAGTTGATGAGACCATTTTATTTATTTGTTTGTTTTTATTCAGTGTACATAAATGTTTTGCCTGCATGTATGTTTTTTTTCATCATTTTAAAATTTATTTTATATACCAACCAGTTTCCTCCCCCCTTTCCTCCCACTCCCTCCTTCCACCCTCCCTCATCCCCCTATCTACTCCTCCATCTCCACTTAGATGGGGCAAGGCCTCCCATGGAATCAACAAAGTGTGGTACATCAAGTTGAGTCTGAGTAAGACATCCCACAATAAGGAACAGGTTCCAAAGAGTAAGCTCATGCGTCAGCAACAGGTCCCAGTCCTACTGCTAGAGGCCCCACAAAAGACCAAGCTATACAATTGTCACCCAGATGTAGAGGGCCTCAGTTGGTCCCATGCCAGCTCCTTAGCTATCTGTCCAGTCTGTGAGCTCCCACCAGCTCAGATCAGCTGTTTCTGTGGGTTCCCCCATCACGAACTTGACCCTGTATATATGTTTTATGTTCTATATGTGTGCATGGTGCCCTTAGATGTCAGAAGAGGTGTCAGAACCCCTGGAGCTGGAGTTACAGATGGTTGTGAATGACACATGGGTGCTAGGAATCAAACCCAGGTCCTCTGTAAGAATAACAAGTGCTCTCAACTCCTGAGTCAGCCACCCTCCCCACCTCTGGAAGGCATTCAGAATACTTTTATTGGTTTATAATAGCTGCACATACTTTTGAGGGTAAAATATAATGTTTATAAAGACAACTTCAGAGATTTCCTTTGTTTCATCTGGAAGAAAGAGTCTGAATTTAGGTCATCATCCACACTAGCTAAGCAAGTGCTCTGCCATTGAGCTACTGCCCAGCTCTTAGCATAACTTGTGTTATCAATGTGTGTACAATAAGCAAGCCACAGTAATTATCATATCTACTATTGCAAATGCATCTGTTGTTACATTGTGTTGTTAACAAAATATAAAAAAGTATCAACCCCAAACATCCGTTTCTGTATTTTGAAACATAGACATCACCTTTTTGTGCTGTAGAAGATGAGATTATTTCTTTATTTAAAACAGGGTTTTCATAGCTTGAACTTGCTTCTAACTTGCTAAGCCAAGGATCCCTTTGAGCTTATTTTATTTGGAACACCTGATCTTCCAGCCTCCATCCACTGAGTGCTGAGACCACAGCACTCGTTTCTGAGGTGCTGGGGATCAAACCCAGGGCTTTGTGTGTTCTAGGCAAGGGTTCTGCCAACTGTGCTCCAGCCCTAGTACCTATTTGATTTTGTTGGATTTTCATATCCCTTTGTCAATCTTCCTCTTCCTTTCCCTTCTCTTTGCACTGCTGTCGCTCTCTATGCTTTTAGGAGACCAAGTTTTCTTTTTAGCTCCTATCTGTGAAAGAGGGATAGTGGTATTGGTCTTTCACTTAACAAAATGCTTATTTTGAAAAGCAAAGATGTAAATCTGTCATCCCACTGCCTATATTGCCTTTTTGTTTTAGTTTTACCCAATTAAATCTACTTCTCACAATCAGTGCAATTCAATTTTATTCTTTGGCAGGGCTAATGTCTGGTTGCCTCTGTCTTCCTGTTGTTTTATCTTGCCTGGGCAGGAATGGAATCCCCCTCACCCCCATTCTTTGGAAGGAAATGCAGTCTAGCTCTGCACCAACCTGACAGTACTGGGAAAGGAAAGAAAGCAGAAAAGAGGAAGTCAGAACTACATTTAAAAAAATCTTAGGGGCTGGTGAGATGCCTCAGGAGGTAAATGCACTTGCTAAGTCTGACTACCTGAGTTTGATCCTCAGGATGTGTGTAGTGGAAAGAGAGATTTTAGCAACTTGTCCTCTGACTTCCACACTATCACCATGGTATACACATATATGTACACACACACACACACACACACACACACACACACACACACACACACACACACACACACACACACAGAGAGACAGAGAGACAGAGAGACAGGACAGAGACAGAGACAGAGACAGAGAGAGAGGCACACAGAGAGAGAGAGACAGAGAGAGGGATCTTAGGGTGCAGAGAATTACCTCAAGGCTCAGGTCCTGAGTTAGGTTTTGGATCCTAACTGTCAACCTTTGGCATCTAGATTTTAGCGCCTTCTTTATGACTAAAATCCCTTATTAACTTTGGAAGTTCCTTTTATTGTTCTGGGCCTCAATTTCCTCTTTTGCTAACCAGTCTATTTCTGTATTTTCTGCTATTTTTGGTTTGCTATTTAAACTCTGATGGGTTCCTTTTGTTAACCTCCTGTTTTTGTTTCATAACCATCCATTCTTGCTTAACTCTTGTTTTCCATTATATCTTTAAGCAATCTTAACTCTATTTTAAAATGTATGTGCACATGCATGTGGATGCCAAAGGAAGCCAGAAGAAGGTGTCTGATATCTAGGTGTTAAAGTTCTAGGCAGTTGTGAGCCACCCAGCATAAGTGCTGGAAACTGAATTCAGGTCCTCCACAAAAGCAGTAAGTGCTCTTAACTGCTTAGCCATCTCTCTGGCTCCTTCTTTACCTTTAGAAATATTTGTTTTTGAGTGTACATTTGTTTTGAGTATATGTGTGAACACACTTACCGTAGCACACAGTGGGAGGTCAGACTGCTTCTCTTTCCACCTTCATGTAGATTCCAGGGATCGAACTCAGGTCACCAGGCTTGCATAAGCCATGTCTCTGTCTCCTTCTTCTCCTTCTCCTTCTCCTTCTCCTTCTCCTTCTCCTTCTCCTTCTCCTTCTCCTTCTCCTTCTCCTTCTCCTTCTCCTTCTCCTTCTCCTCCTCCTCTTCTTCTTCTTCCTCCTCCTCCTCCTCCTCCTTCTTCATCTTTCTGAATCACTTAGGAGATGCACTGTAAAGTTCACTGAAGGCTGACTGATAGTCTCTATTTTCTCTGATATAAATTCTTTCCACTGGGGAGCTTGTAGAAACCTCATGATGTGGCCATGAATTTGCCATTTTCTCCAGGTTATTTCTTCCTGATCGGGGTTTTCTGAATTTGTATTCTTCCTGCCTTGAATATTAGAGTATCCCACATTTCCTTGAGTAATGGGGGAAGGTTTTAACTTTGGTCATCAGGTCCTTTTCTGGTCTTCAGTTCAGAGCAGATTTTTTTCAGTGTTTGGAAAATGAGGGGTTTCAGGGTGTACTTAGTCTGCCATCCTGAACAGAAGTCATATCTCTTGTGAATGATTACAGTTGTGTTGGGCTAACTCCAAGGATACAGTCATTTTCAACACTGATAACAGCAGACATTTAGAAATGCATTATTTCACACAATAATGCAGGTATGAGAGTCACTTACTATTGCTTCACTTTTTTTTTGGGTTGCTTTACATGTTCTCCGTTGATAGTTCCATATCTGTGTGCAATGCACTTGGCCATTTCATACTTCATTACCATCTCCTTATTCCCTCAGGTCCTGCAGAACCCCTTCCTATTCTCAAGTCCTTTTAATTTCATATCTTGAAAAATCGATTTATTGCTTTTGTTTTGTGTATTTGTGTACATTTGTACCATGGTGCACAAATGGAGGCCAACTTTGTGGAGTTGGACTGAACTGAAGTCATTAGACATTTTTAGCTAGTGTTTTTACCCACTGAGCCATCTTCCTGTCTTTTTCCTTTTCTTTTTTTAATGATTCCGTGAGTTTTGTTAGGGTTGTTTGCATCAACATGGGCATTAGATTGTTAATGGATCATGGCAACTCACCAGTGGCTACACCAATGAAGAAACAACTTACCCTCTCCTGGCCATCAACAGCTGCTGTAGCTCCTCAGGAAGAGACAGGACTCAGGAACCTTCCCTTATTTGTCCTGGCATGCTGATTGGCTGGATCATGTGTGTTCAAGTGGTGGTGGTATGTGTATGTATGATACAGATTTCCCGTTTAGGACTGGACACTCAATGGTCACATAATAAAATCTCTTTTATTAGTCATGAGACTGAATTAACTGCAGAAGAAGCTTCATTGCCAAGGCTGAGAGCAACACTAATTTATGTGCATAAACACAAATATTTAGAAGACAGTTTCCCAAAATGATATTTTATCAAAGCAACAGTATTATCTTCTCTCCTGACTTCTTATCACATACTCCTCTTTTCTTACTGCATGTAACCAGAGACTTTGGAACTGTTATTGATCCCATTTTGCATGTAAGGCTTTGGAAACACAAGAGGTGACCCAACTTTCCGTAGAACACTCAGCTAAGAGAATATGAATCTGGTTAAAGCACGTGCTTTAACTGAAAAATTTAAATTGAGGGGCTGGAGAGATGACTCTGGTTAAGAGCAATGGCTGTTCTTCCAAATCTTGGTTCTATTCACAGCATGCACATGCAGCTCATAACCATCTGCAACTCCAATTCCAGGGGATCCAATGCCCTCTTCTGGCCTCCATGCACACCAGGAAAGCATGGGGTGCACAGACTTGCATATAGGCAAAACACCAGTGCACATGAAATAACAAAATGATAAAATATTTTTTAAAAGGTAAATTTACATATAAATTTACATATGTAAATTTACATATAATCATTACACATACTACAGTGTACACTGTACCTTCATAAATTATATCTACTTATTATGAGTGTGCTTGTGCACATGTGTGCCACAGCATGTGTGTGGAAGTCAGAGGATAACTTGTGGGAATTGGTTTTCTCTCTTTCTACCATGTGAGCCTCAGGGATTGATTAAGGTTATCAGGCTTGGCAGCAAGTGCCTTTACCCACAGAGTTGTATGCCATATTATGTAATGTTTTCTTCAGTGTTATTGTCACACCCCTGTGTAGTGTGTGCCTGTGGGCACATATGTGCCTGCTCACATGTACGTGGTGTGCCTGCAGGTGCATGTGTAGAGGCTGCTGAGTGTCTTGCTCCTTCCTACCCCACCTTCTTCCTCCTTTGAGACACAGTCCCTTACTGAACCAAGAGCAAGGCTAACAGCCTGCAGGCCCCAGCCACCCTCTTGTCTTCACCCTGTGCTTGGGTTCCAAGTGTATGTGTTGCTACCACTTAGCTTTTCTGGGATCTGAACTCAGATTTTCCCTTATACCCCCAAAGTCATAACTGACCCTACATTCATCCTGTGTGTGTGTGTGTGTGTGTGTGTTGTGAACATTTAACATCCTTTCTACTAGATTGCCTGTTAACCAAACATCACCAAGAACATTAAATTACTCATACCTTATTAGCAATTCAGTTGTCCTCATCATTACCATACTTTTGTGCAGAACATTATGGTAGAACATTATTTAAGTCTATTTAAAATATTAAAAAAGTCATGTTTACTTAATGTGAGTGAATGTACTTGAGTGTATGCACTCATACAGTGTGTGTGTGTGTGTGTGTGTGTGTGTGTGTGTGTGTGTGTGTTACTTGTGGGAGTCAGTTCTGTTCTTCCACCAGGTGAGTCTTGAGGACTGATCTCAGGTCATCAGACTTGGTGGCAAGAACCTTCACTTTCTGAGTCATCTTGCCAGCCAGCCTGCCTTTATCTATCAGTCATCTGTATCTATCCATTTAATATCAGAGCTCTTGATGGTTCTTTTTATATCTACTTATTTTTGTTTCATAGTCTTCTGTTCTTGTTGAAGGGCTCTTATCATTTCCTTTGTCTTTTTGAGTCATTTAATGCCTTTGTTGTAAAGTTCATTGAAAAGTCATATTGCATCCCTTAACCCATTAACCCTCATTTCTCCATCTTCCCTCTTCCTATGCCCTGGTGAGCATGATTCTACTCTCTATTCTTTATGACAGGATGTCCCTGCACTTGCTGTGTAGATGAGGCTGGCCTCACACTCTGCTTCCTGGGACTTGGGATTGTAGTTGTAGGCTTTTCATTCATGTTGCATGCTGGGTAAGCATTCTATCACTGAGATGCAAGCCTGCCAGTGAAGGTGGCTTTAGTGGAGGAAAATATTCTGTATGCTGGGAATGTGCTTGGCTTGACAGAGTCTCCTTGGAGGGAAGAAGATTCCTGTTATTCCAGAAAAACAAGCAGAGCGTTGCTTTCCACTTAGGGAGGTTGCAGAGACCAGAGTGGAGTTGTATGCTGGCTCTGATAGATCCTTTTTCTGTTCCTTGAACTGCTGAAGGCCCTTCACTAGGAGTGACCTCATCCCCCCTCGTTGTTAATTGCTCTGCTATGACCACAGGAAGGCTCAACCCACACTGCGTATTCTCTAAATAAGCCCAGGAGCCTAGCTATCTGCTGCCTGCATCTGGGTTCCTGTGGAAGTGGCGGGACCAGTGGGCTGGGCTCAGATCAAGCCCTAGGCAGGAGGGACTCAAGCAGGGAGCACCTCAGTGAGACGGAGCCCTAGCCTGCCTCATGGGCTTGCACGAGAGTCCCTGCTCAGATCAGGTTGGCCTGCCTTGCCTCCTGCCTGGCCACTTGCTCATGCTCAGCTTCTTGCAGGGATATGTGCTGGTTCTGGCTCCCTTTTATTCTTTGGAACTTCCCCTTTCCTTCCCTCCCCTTCCTTCTGCCCTCTTTTCCTATTACTTCCCTTCTTCTCTTCCTTCTCTCCCCCTCCTCCTTCCCTTTCCCTGCATCTCCCTTCCCTCTCCTCCCTTCCTTCTTCCCTCCTTCTTTCCTTCCCTTTCCTTCCTGGTCTTCCTTCCTTCCTTCTCTTCTTCATTTTCTCTCCCTCCCTTTTCCATTTTTCTCCTCCCCTTTCTCCTCTCCTTCACACTCTTCTCCCTCTCTCTTTTTTCTTTCCCCTCTTCTCTCTCTTTTATACTAGTATTATTTGAGGCAAGGTCTCACTATGCTACTCAGGCTGTCCTAATTTGTCATCCACAAACCTTGGCCTTCTTCCCAAGTGTGGGAGTTTCAGTCATCTTGCATGACACAACACTGGACCAGTATATTTTTGAGATGTTTTGGCTTTGAGGCCCAAGCTGGATTCAAATTCTAGTGCTGAAGGCATCTTCCCATCTCAGTCTCCCAAGAAGCTGGGAGTATAGGTGCACACCAAGATGATGATCTGTCTCTCTCAGTCTCCTTTATTCCTTGCTTTTCTTCCTGCCTTCCTTTTAAAATTTTTCATCTGTTTATTTGTGCATGGTGTGCACATGCCACATTGCACACTTAGAGAGCAGAGGACAGTCGACAGGAGTTGGTCACCTCCTTCCTTCCAATAGGTTCTAGGGCTTGTTGGCTTTCAACTCTATCAGAGACACCTGCCCCAAGTTCAGGGAGAGATATGGTCTCAGAGGAATAATTGGTGCATGATGGGAGTGGACATGTGATACCCTTTAGTCTCCACATGCACGCACAGGTGGGTACATGCATCCACTAGACCCACATAGATGCACACATGTAAACAAATGATAGAACTAAATATTTAAAATAACAACTCATTAGTTAAGATCACGTATTGCTCTCACAGAGGACCCTACTATGGTACTCAGCACCCATATCCAGAGACTCACAGCTGCCTGCCATTCCTGGCCCAGGGAGAGCTGATGCCTCTGGACTCATCTGGCACTGGCACTCATCCACATACACACATGTATACACACACACACACACACACACACACACACACACACACACACACACATAAGGGTTCCTTGAGACTACAGCAGATGTGTAGAATGTGTGAATAAGTAAAACATGGCAGGCACAATGGATGGCTGTAAAACTGGATGGTGAGGTGGATGGGAGTTGGAGAGAGGATGAGTGACGAGTGAGGTAATGGGTAATGAGTGGGTGGATGACGGACAGGTGTGTGGGAGGAGCTGATGTACAGATTGGTGGTTGGATGGGTGGACAGGCAGGTGTGAAATTTTGGCTGTGGACTGTAAATTACAATCTGGGCATAATTCATGTATCAGCTACTTTTCATTTGTTACTTTATTTTGTTTTATTACTATTTTTAATATTTTATTATGACTTATTTTTGTGTACATGATTATGTGTGCTTGTGTGTGTGTGTGTGTGTGTGTGAGAGAGAGAGAGAGAGAGAGACAGAGAGAGAGAGAGAGAGAGAGAGAGAGAGAGAGAGAGAGAGAGAGAGAGAGCGTCATGATGTAAGCGGTCAGGCTTGCGTGTTGGTCCTCACCTTTTATCTTGTTTGAGACAGGGTCTTTTTGCTGTCCTGCCCTGTATATACCAGTCTTGCTGGCATGGGAGGTCCAGGGATTCTCTGTATCCACTACCTCCCGTATCACTGTAGGGGTACTGGGATTGTGCACACCTGCTGCCGTGCTTTGTGTATGTGGATCTGGGGATTCAAACTCAGGTCCTCAGGTTTGGGCAGAAGCTCTTTAACCACAGAGCCGGTTCCCCAGCCTCCCCCAGCTGATTTTCTGAGTCACAGCTTGGTCAGTGGAACTCCGTGTTCACACATTTTTTTCTTTCTAGGAACGTCCTTTCTCCCGTCTTCCTCCGGATCTGGGATTATTACACAGCTCTTGTATAGGCTGATCTTCTCAGGGGTAAGGAAAATGCTTTGGAAAGAACTTGTGTCTTCTGAAGGACAGATCTCAAACAGATCTCTGTGACGATCTGGGGTGTTCTTAAGCCATATCCAGACTCAGCCTCATTTGGCACCCCTCCCCCGCCGCCTCCTTTCTCATAGTTATATCCCTCTATGGATCTGTCCCCAGCCCAATCTCTGCAACATCTGGTGCTCCAGTGGAGATGGTAAACACAGAGCTGGTTAGAGGGACGAGAGCCATTTGGGTCAGCCTCCGGTCTCTGATCTAAGACCTCTTTTATCTTCTCCAGGTGCTGAGGCAGCTATGGATGTGGGTACTTTGGGCCTGCCTAACATTTCTCAGGGTCCCAGCACAGCACCCTGGGGCACTCGCAGGGGTCCAATCATGCGCCGGCAGAGGGAGTTTATGCCGGAAGAGAAGAAGGACACAATTTACTGGGAGAAACGGAGAAAGAACAATGAGGCGGCCAAGCGGTCTCGGGAAAAGCGACGCCTCAATGATGTGGCCATTGAAGGCAGGCTGACCATGCTGCTGGAGGAGAATGCTATACTAAGAGCTGAACTGCAAGCACTCAAACTTCAGTTTGGCCTTTTGCCTTCTGTGTGTGGTCCCCGAACATTGCCCTTGCAGGCCTTGCTATGGAAGTCTTCCTGGACTGGAGACTCCCATTCAGGGGCTGACAAATTCTTATCTTTGCCTGGTGCCCACGGTTGCCTGTTCAAACCATATGCCGTGGATTCTGAGATTCCGGGTTGTTCAGGCTGCCTGGTGGCTCAAGGGTGGGCTGGCTTAGCTGCTTCCCACAGGTTCTTGCAGGAGACCCCCAGGATAGTCGACAGGACCTTTCACGCCACCTTCCCAGCTGCTATCTTTGGTTGTCACTTCTTAGATGGGTATGCGGGACCCAGAACAGAGCACAAGTCTTGTTGTGGGCTGTGGCCACCTGTGCCCACTGGATCCCATGCCCCAGGGCCCTCAGATAGATCACTGACATCCTCTGAGAGTTCCATGGGGTTTTTGCCTGGTATGGCCTGCCCTGACCAAGGTGACAGGTCTGAGGGTCTGGCTCAGACTTCCCTGCCTCACAAACTGCGCATCAAATCCCAAGCCTCAAGCAACTTATGTTGAGGTTGGGAGGTTGGCCAGGGAAGCCTCTGAGAGCTGCCTCGAGCCAGGCCCAGACATACAAGGGGGTAGCTAAA
Organism: Cricetiscus sungorus; assembly: GCA_030556225.1. Lineage (NCBI taxonomy): Eukaryota > Metazoa > Chordata > Mammalia > Rodentia > Cricetidae > Cricetiscus > Cricetiscus sungorus. The sequence goes on from JANBXA010000600.1 coordinate 41,352,773, forward strand.
ATTGCACATGGATTTCTATAGAGGATGAATGGCTTGACTTTGAGTAGTTACTAGGACTGGACAGGGCCTGCAGGAAGTTGCCCTTGCTGGAAGGGTCCACCTCCTGGAGCCAAGACCAAGGCTCTAGGTGAAGAGGGGATAAAATCCCAAGTTGAATTATGTCATAATTTTTATTTTGCTCTAAAATCTTGACTCTGGGTTGCTTCATCTCTTCACTCACCCATCAGTCCATCCAATGATTGTTGCCATCCACAGAGTCATCTGTTTATTCTTCATGTTTATATCAGTCAACTCATCTCCCTACCCGTTTCTCCATCTGTTTACTCATTTGTATCTATGTGTATCATTTGTATCTATTTTCTATCCCCCACCAATGTCTTTCTATCCACTCTTCTACCTATCTGCTCTTTCTTCTTCTTACTCATGTACGCATCTATTTATTGATATTTTATCCATCCATCCATCCATCCATCCATCCATCCATCCATCCATCTGCCCACCCACCCATGCACCCATCCATCCATCAAACCTCTCATCCTTCACAACCTTCATCTTTTCATCTATCGTAACAATCTCTCTCATCTGCCCACTTGCCTGACCTCCTGTCTGTCTGTGCTGGCTAGTTTTTATGTCAACTTGAAATAAGCCAGAGTCATTTTAGAAGAGGGAAACTCAGCTGAGAAAATGTCACCACCAGACTAGCCTGTGGGCAAGACTGTGCTGTGTTTTCTTAATGACTATTGTGGGAGAGCCCAGCTCACTGTGGGCTATGCTACCCTGGATAGGTGGTCCTACATGTTATAAGAAAGTAGGCTGATCAAAGCATGCGGAGCAAGAAAGCCAGATAGCAGCATCCTCCATGCTCTCTGCATCAGCTCCTACTTCCAGGTTCCTGCCCTGTTTGAGTTCCTTCCCTGACTTCCCTTAGCAATAGAGCATGACCTGAGAGATGTAAGCTGAGACCAACCCTTTTTTCCTCAACTTGTTTATGGCTATGATGTTTTATCACAGCAAAAGAATTACTAAGTCTATCTATCTATCTATCTATCTATCTATCTATCTATCTATCTATCTATCATCTATCTATCTATCTATCTATCTATCTATCTATCTATGTACCTACCTCTGTAATCCAGCTTTTGTTCATTCATATGTTTAAATATGTGCTGATAATAAAGATTTTTAAAGAAAAAAGTGTTTATGGCTATGTTGTAACAGCAACAGACTCTCTAAGGGCTAAGGGTCTGTCTATCTATCTATCCATCCTATCACCTATCAATTTTTCTTTTCTTTCCTTTTTTCTTTTCTTTTCTTTTCCTTTTCTTTCCCCCCTCTCTCTCTTTGGTTTTGTGAGACAGGGTTTCTCTGAGGCTGTCCTGGAACTAGTTCTTGTAGATCAGACTGGTTTCAAACTCACAGAGATCTGCCTGCCTCTGCCTCCTGAGTGCTGGGATTAAAGGTGTGCACCACCACCACCTGGCTCTATCTATTTTTCTATTTATACATCCATCTATCTATCCATTCTTTTATATTTATCTGTCTGTTTGTCTATCTATCATCTTCTATTTGCTCATCCATTCATTTTTTACCCTTTCATCCAACCTTTCATCAACTCATCCATCTTCTTACCTTTTTGGCCATCCATTTATTCATCTTCAATCAATTCATCCATCTACACATTGATCCATTCATTCTTGTTTTTATACATCTTCTTCTCATCCATCATTCCATCCATCTTTGCATCTTCTCACCCACCTGCCAATCTCTTTACTTATCATTCATCCTTCTACTCATCTATCCACCCCAATCCTTCAATTTTAATCCATGTCTAACCCATCCACACATTTAATCCATCCGTTAACCCATCTACACATCCACATTTTCACTCCCTTCATTCCTTTTATTTTCCACCTTTTTGTCCATCTACTGATTTACCCATCCTCATTTCATTTTTTACTCATCCAATCACTAATTTCAACTCCTTTGTTCTTCTACCCACCCCCTCTCATTTACCTACAACTCATTGTCTCCTTCCTGAGTCACTCATGATCTTTGGCCTTCTGTGTCCAGCTTAGAGAGAAAGAAGTATGAGGCACACCACCAGAGAAAATAAAGTCTCAGGGGGTCTGAATCCTGAATTCTTGGAGGTCATCTTGGGGCTTTGCTTACTACCTGGATTGGGATCAGATGTATACTATTGAGGTTACTTATTTGTGTCTTGGACCAGGGTCCCAGACTGCTGCAACAAGTTAGCAATTTTTTGCTTGTGTGTGTCAGTGCATTTGCATGTGGGTTTGTGTGAATTTGTGTTTGCATGTGTATTTGTGTGTGTGTGTGTGTGTGTGTGTGTGTGTGTGTGTGTGTGCCTGTGTGTCTTTACTGTCCTCCCTTTCCTCCAGCTTATTGCTGACCCTGAGATACTCTCCCAGTTGACCAGAAGAAATAACCACTCAGTATAAGGTTCTCTCCTGAATGGCAGAGGCCACACTCTCTTCATTTTCTCATTCAAGAAGGAATCTTTATTAGATTCTGGGTTATATGGCCCTAACTACAATAGTGGGGAGAGCTAGTGAAGGCAGGAGAATCCTCTCTTCTGATTCTGTGGCTGAGTTCTGGACAGTGCTGGAGAGCAAGGTCATCAGGTGTCAGGAGCATCCCTACATTACATGTGGAAGCTGGTCTAGTGCTCAGCCACCCTGATTCATCTGGTTCAGGACCAGCCAATACCCATCTGGATGTGAGTGAGGCCCCAGTGCTCTTGCCCCCACCTTTGGGGCTGGGGCTGTTATTTTTCTTTAAAAGCTTTATTATCAGCATATATTTAAACATAGTCATGATTCTGTTATGACATTTCCTTCATGTATATAATGTATTTGGACCATATCCTTCATCACACTCTTGCCCCACCCACCCCTGCTGATCCCTTCCTCTTCCCACCTAGTCCTACTTTCTGGTCTTTATTTTTGGTGACCCAATGTGTTTAACTGAGGTTGCTTACAGGAACATGGGTGAGGATTTGTTTACAGAAACAATTTGCCAGTGAGTACACAACTGAAGATGCCCTCCAACCATTAACTGTCTATTAATCCTTAGGGGAGGGTGGGGCCATTTGAGCCCCTCCCCCTAACAACCACTGGCTGCTTATCAGTTCTCAAAGGGGTGGGGCCACACAAGCCGCGCCCCGCCCCAGGAACCACTAACTGGCTATAAATCCTCAAGGGTGACTGGGGCCTCATGAGCCTCTTCTTCTAACAATCATTGCCTGCATATGAATCCTCAGAGGGGCTAGGACTTGTAAGGCCCTCCCCTCTTCTGCTAGCAATGAATTACTGTTGGGTAAGCCATTCTTCCTAGCAACTGTTGTTAGTAGTGTGTCAGTCCACAGGGAGGGCCTCCCCTTAAGACATTCATTTTCCAAGAGTGACTAGAAAGCCTTACTGGAAGGAATGGTCCAAGTTGGTCAATGCCTGTCTTTGGAAGAGGTGTAGTAGGATTGGGGAAAGTCCTAGTTGTAGACTTAGATCTATAGGTCTCTTAGATGTATAAAATCTGATAATCAGAAGAGTTCCACATGGAAGGAGCTCTTAGAGTTTTCACACGACTGTTTATTTGGTTTCTATTCCATACTTCTGGGGTTGAAGAGCTCATTGCCTTCCAAACTACTTAAGTGATTCCTTCTCTTCAGCCCAAAGCTTCATCTAATAAACTTACCCCTCAGACCTCTGTGTCTTTTCTGCTTTCCTCTTGGAAATGGCTTGGAAGATTCTAGTATCTACAAAGTATAGACTATCACACTTCCTTTAGATGATCTGAAGACCAAACCTTGGTCATTGTATACAAATCTCAAGAGCTCAGAAATGTCTTGTTCAGTTACTCTAACCATGCACCATTTGACACAGTTTTTACTCACTTAGTGTCCAAATGTTAACTTCTATTTCTTTGCTGTGTAGAAATGACTCACATTTCTTGATTTACTGAAGTGCTTTGGAGACATGCCCTCTCATTTTCAAATGACTCCCCTTCACCATGGCTTGCCTTTTCTTGTTTTATTCTTAATAATAGCTCTAGAAACTGAATAGGAAACACTCATTCATCAGATTCATATTTTTAACAGTCTCTTTTTGTGTTCCTTTTATGAAGCCAAGTAGAGTCACAAGAGGGTCAACTAGACTGTTTGTGAAAAGAGAAAACTCATGTCAATGTCCAGAACCTTTACTAAATGTGTTGATTAACACTGTATTGGGTGCTGGTACCACAGCTGTGGTTTTTGCTCTCTGAGAGCCCCCGAGAAGCTGATTCTTCCCCCGTGAGTTCCTAGAAGTACTGTTATAAGATCTGGGAGCTACTTAACACTTTGGGGTACCCAGGTAACCCTTGGTGTAGGTATCGGTTTTATGACAGGTTTAGGGAACAATTTTAGGACATCATGTGGTTATGTATTACTTTATCTGTTTTACCCATCCTTCCATGTCATGAAATGTCTTTGGGTACAAATGCCTACAATTTCCTTTTTACTTCAGATGTAGTATATATATATATATATTTTACTTTAGATGTACTCAATCCATATATGTCCAATAAAGATGGCATGGAAATTTCTACCTGCTTCAGCTAGTGATTTCCAAGGTTAGCAGTGGAAGAAGATGAAGTGGCTAGGTTCCTCTCTTTCGTCTGCAAGGTTTCTCAGATACCCTGGCTGAACACATCTGAGTTCTTGTGAGAATATGTGCGTATTTTCATGTGATTGTGCTTTCAGTGTGTGTGTGTGTGTGTGTGTGTGTGTGTGTGTGTGTGTGTGTGTGTGTGAATGAGAGAGAGAGTGAGAGAGAGAGAGAGAGAGAGAGAGAGAGAGAGAGAGAGAGAGAGAGAGAGAGAGAGAGAGAGAGAGTGCAGAGGCTAGAGGTTGATTTCTGGTGTCTTCCTTGATCACTGTCCACCTTATATTTTGAAGCTGGGTCTTTAACTTGACCTTATACATCTCTGGCTCAGTCTAGTTAACCAGATTGCACTCATTGTCTCTACTTCCTGGGTTTTGGGATTACAGGTGGGCTGCCACACACATCCAGCATTTACCTAGGCTGTGGGATTAGAACTCATGTCCTCATGCTTATGCAGAAAGCCCTAACCCTAAGCCATCTCCTCACTCACACTGGAGTCCTCAGGCTATAGCATCACCATCCCCAGGAACCCCTTCCACAGTGGCTCAGTCAGAATTTGCTTTATGATCTGTGGAGTGGTCATCCTTGGCTATATAGTGAGTTTTAAGGCCAGCCTGTGCCACACAAGTCTGTCTCAAAGAAGTCATCTCTAAAACAACTACAAAATGAACTAGTGGGGGAAAAAAATCTGTGCTAGAATATAACCATTTTGATAAAAACAAATGCAGCCAGATTGATCCTGTGGGACATAGCATATTGATGCTGCATATTCTGGAGTGGAATGGTGGATTTTAGGGGTGTTTGTATTCATTCTTAACATTCTGCTGTGCAGAGTGGACACTCCTGCATGCAAAAGTAGTTTGCCTTCTCATTTTCTGAATTATCCGCACATTTTCTAACACTTCATATTCATTTTAAATTGCATTTTATTTAGTGTGTGCTGTACATGCACACCTGTGCACACAGATGTGGCATGATGCAGGTGCGGCATTTGAATTCACTGGGAAAGACCAAAGACAGACTTAATTAAAATTTGATTAAGTGAGTTTATTCTTACTGCTAGCAGAAGGATGACAGCCTTAGAGCCACAAAGCATGTCATCCAAAGGGGGCTAAAGAAAGGGTTTATAAAGGCAGACATCAAAGGTGCCTGCTACAGATATCTCAGGCTTTATGGAATCCACAACTGGACGACAAAATTGCTTTACCTCCGCTCAGTTGTTTCTCATCTCTGTTACACAGGGATGGAAAGACCAGATCATCCCAGTCCTACGGTTGATAAGTGAGTTTAGAAAAGGGAGAGCAAGTGATTGAGTTAGTTAATTACCTCACAGCAGTAACAGCATGTCCTATTCTTACTTCACATCAGTAACACCTGCAGGTGCTACAATCTCACAGGTATTTCAGAGCAAAGGTCTACAGCCCTTAAGGGGGGCCTGGTACCACGTTAAGTTTCTTAGTCATTACAGGGAGTCATATATAAATTATAACACAGGCCTGAGCACTCTGGAGGAAGTGACAATTTGCAGTTCTCTCTTTCCACCATGTGGAGCCTGTGGATTGCATTCAGGTGGTCAGGTTTGGTGGCAAGGGCTGTTTTAACTGAGGGGCCATCTTGCTGGCCCTTATTTTCATTTTGAGACAATGTCTTACTATGATCCCCAGGCTGGTCTTGATCTCCTGGCCTCGGACAATTCTCCAGTCTTAGTATCGGTGCTGTGCCATGGGTTTCATTTATTATTGGTGCATTTTTGTCATAGTCAAGAGTCCGTATGTTACCCTTATGAAGATGGCTTTGTATCTTCACATTACAGACACTGGGAAAAGATACAAAATATATGTGTTCCTTGCCCTTGTGGTTTTGACAGTCTTATGAGGGGGACAGATTTAAAACAAACAAACAAAACAAAACAAAAAAACCAAAACCAGAGAGAGGCCTCCTGCCTCATTGATGTGGTTCAGGCATCGATGCCAACGGCAACAGCTTCAACACTTTCGTTATCTGCAAAGGCAAAAAGTCCCCGTAGATTTCTATTTTCTGAGAAAAAGTGATTGACATCACCACAGATGGACACAGAGACCAGAGGCTACGACAGCCAAATGTGCAGTGGCTGAAATGCTCTCCAGGTGGCATGTTCCAATATTCTAATAATGATAAAAAGAGCTCAGTCAGCTTAGAAAATAAGATGACGTCTTAACAATGAAAAAGCCAGGTCTAGGGAGATGATGTCTCACTTAATAAAATACCCACCGTGCAAGCATAAGGATCTTGTGGGCCCCAAGGACCCATGTGAAAAGCTGGGCGTGGAGGTGCTCATCCACAGCCCTCGTGCTGGAGTGGGGCTGAAAGGAAAGGGAGGGGGCTGGTGAGAGCTCCTGGGTGAAGGTGCTCGCTGCCAAGTCTGATGACCTGAGCTTGATTTCACCCACCTGGTGAAAGGTGAGAACCAACTCCTTCAAGTTGTCCTCTGACCTCCAAGCACTCTGCTAAAGAATAAACAAAAGCAGTAAGAGTTGAAGTCTAAAACAACATGCGATAACAAAAGAGCACATTTTATAACAAGCGTCAAAAAAGACGCAGAGGCTTCCAGGGATGGAGTGAATCGTGATAATGAAACAGGAAGCTAAAAGGGGACCTCTCTAGGTTGGGAAGTGGCTCTGAGTAAAGAGCAGCTGTGCAGGCATGAAGATCTGAATTTGATCCCAGCACCTGTTTTAATAAGCTGGCCACTGTGACACTCACTTGTAGTCCCAGGCAGATCTTGGGAGCTGGCTTCCAAGCTAGTCTATCTGAAATGGTGAGCTTGGGTGCCATCTCAAAAATAAGATGAAGAAATTGGGAAGACATCAGCATCAACCTCTTCCCCAACACGTGCCCACCCATGTGCACACATCTGAACACACATGTGCACATGTGCACCTCCTTCCAGAGATGGTCCTTAAGAAAAGATTTAATTATTTGGGGCTGGAGTGGCATCTTGTGAACTGCCTTATGTGGGTGCTGGAAGAGTAGCAAGTGCTTGTAAGTGCTGAGCCATCTCTCCAGACCAGAGAAGGAACTTTCTTTTCCTTTCTTTTTGGTTGTGAGCCTAGCCTTTAATGGCGAGCCATCTCTCCAGCCTGGAAGTTTTTTTTTTTTTTTTTAAATTTTATTTTTCTAATTAATACTGTATGTGTATGTGATGTATGAATGTAGGTATGTGGGTTCTGTGGTACACATGTGGAGGTCAGAAGACAACTCTGCACCATTATGTAGGGATTGAACCTAGGGATTGAACTCAGTCATTAGATTTTCGTAGAAGCACCTTTACCTGCTGAGGAATCTCACAAGCCGAAAAGTCAGGCATTTAATTCCTTAGACATTACGACTAGACATTAACTGTGCAAAGGCTCTGATACAGGACCATGTGGTAACATCACAGCAGCCCATATATCTGAAACATTGTGACTACAGAGGTGAGGGGGTCGAGGTGAGGGTGGGAGATGACAGGTTCATTCAGGGCCTTGCGGGCCAAGGTAAAGACCTGGCTTCCTCTCTGAGTGAGATAGGCATTGTGTGTGGGGTGGATTTCTGAGCACATTTCTGTTTTAAATGTCCTCCAACCCCCATCCTGTAGTGGTGTGAGTTGGAGAGGAAGCCTCATAAGTGCCAGAGAAGTAACTGACTTGGTGTCTGGCAGAGGGATGGGGTGGGACTGACCACAGGTTGTCTGTGACTCATCTTCCTGCTGCCTGCCAATGCCTGGCCAATGCTCACCCTGTTTCTGAGCCTTTCTGAGAAACAAGGGTCCCAGAACAGATAAAGCTGCCCCGTGATTGAGGCAGAATCACAGTGGGGCAAACACCAGTGGGCATCATTTTCAGAGCAAAACAGCTTCCATCTTTATCAGATCAGCTGTGCCGCTTGCAACGGGTCATCGGGGTCAGACTGTGGGCTGCTATTCCTCCACAGAAAGAATAAGTGGGAGGGCTGTTGGATCCTCACAATTCCAATCACCCTCCCATGTGCTTGCAATTCTGCCCTAAATGCATGTCTTAGGGTTTCTGTTGCTGGCTGTGATAATCACCATAACCAGAAGCAACATGGGAAGAAAAGGGTTAATTTCATTTTACACTTCCAGGTAGCACTCCACACTGAGGGAAGTCACGGCAGGAACTTGGAGCCAGGAATTGAAGCAGAAGCCACAGAGGAGCGCTGCGGAATCCTGGTCTTCTCAGTCTGCTTTCCTATAGCGCCTGAGGCCACTAGTCTAGGGGAAGCACTACCTACAGTGAGCTTGGCTTCCCACTCCAGTTGTCAACCAGGGCTTCGGCTGGTGACAGGCTGTACCTGTAAGATATAAATGGTTTTCTCCCCACATTGCTTTCAGTCCTTGCTTCATCACAGCAACAACAGAGCAAAGGAGTACCCCAGAGAAGGAATGTGGAGTGCAGGTGTGTATTCACACTTGCATGTGTATGTGCATTTGTGTGAACTTGTGTGTAGAGGTCAGAGGTTGATACACGGTGTGTTCCTGGATCACTCTCCATCTTATATATCTGTTAATTGAACCCAGAGCTTGAAAATTCCACTAGCTTCTGTCACGAGCAGTTTCCCCGCCAGCCTGGTCCCACAGCCGCATCAGCCCCAAATAACACACAGACACACTGTATTAGATATAAAGCTGTTGGCCAGTTACTAGTGTTTCTTGTTGGCTAGCTCTGTCTTAAATACTAACCCATTTCTATCAATCTAAGTGTTTCCACGTGGTCTAATCTTACCAGAGAGAGGGTCTGGATCTCTTCCTCTCAAGTCCCTACATCTCTACCCTCTTCCTACATCTCCCAGAATCCTCCTTATCTCCTAGTTCCACTTATCCTGCCTTCCTATTTGCCAACAGTACTTTATTCATTAACCAATAAGAGAAACATATTTACACAATGCCATCTCCCATCAAGCTTCCCCCTGAGGAATGCAAATATTTTATTTATGTGCAGAGCATTTTTCCCCCCAGCTCTATATTTTCTTTTATCACTTTTCTCCCTTATCAAACTTTTCTACTCTTATCAAAAAGTAATTCTTTTTGATAAAAAGTAATTCTTTTTGATAAGAGTGGGAGGGACAAGTATATCTGGGGCTTGGGGAGATGATGGAGGGGTCAGGGACTGGCTGAAATTGGAGGAGTCTGGTCAGCAAGGAAGTGGCCAGGGTTAGCCCCAGAGAAAATCTGGCAGACTCAGATAAACAGGAAGAGCTCAAAATATGTTAGAGGTAAGATGGCCCTAGCTAGTGACACTGTAGATAAGGGCTATGCAAGACCAGGGGATTTTGAAGGATGTGGAGGCTTAAACATGCTCTGGAATTAATGACTCCTGATGGTCTGTCACCATGACAAGTGGGCTTATTGCCTGGCTCTCTGATTTAATACAGTGGCTGTGGATGCTTTCCCCTGGACTTTGTGTGGGTGTGTGTGTGTGTGTGTGTGTGTGTGTGTGTGTGTGTGTGTTTGTGTATTCTCTTGTATATGCAGGTGTGTACACATGGGCATGCATATGAGATCAAGGGAGGTCTGCAGCAATGTCCTCTCTCACCCTCCACCCTATTGACACAGACTCTCACCAAAGCTAGAGCACTCCTGGCAGCCATAAAGCCATCTTCCTGTTTCAGCTCATGACAGTGCTGGGGTTACAGGCATATGTGGGTAGCAAGCACTCCAACAGAGCTGTCTCCCGAGCCCTACCTTAGCATTTGTTGGACAGAGCCTTCCTGATGGTGATTCTCACAAACAGCTGAGGAAGTAGAGGCTCATCTGTTCCATGCCTTGCCTCATATCGCATGACTACAATGGATCCTCTTCAGTGCACTGACATCAATGTCCTTTGCCACTTCCAGTGTCTCCACTTGATGTTCCCTTTGCCCCAAAATGCCTTTCCCTATCCTTTGACCTTTCTTCAATATTCGATGTTCTAAGAAAGGGTCCATTTGCAAATGGTCTCATTCATTCATTCATTCATTCATTCATTCATTCATTCATTCATTCCATATTTTGGTGGCTCCATACACATATACTTCCACCCTCCCCTTCTGTTATCCCTTCCCGTGTCCACCGAACCTCTGCTTTTCAACAAATTCATGCTCTATTTTTCTCACCTTTGCTTTTTCTGTGGCACCTGAAGTTTGACTAGGGTTGCTCCCTCTAGCATGGATGTCTGTTATTTACAGGAGTGGGGTGACTAGCCAGTGGCTGTGCCACTGAAGAAAAGGGCTCTCCATCCTCCTAGCAGCAGCTAACTGCCAGCAGACGCTCAGGAAGAGGTGGGGCTGGTGAGCCCCTTCCCATGCCCTGGTGGAATGCTGATGGGCCCACGCTCCTGCAGGGAAACTTAGCTTCACTTAGTTCATGTGTGCAACATCCACACCATGTCCTGAAGACATTTCATGGCACTCTCCCCCACCCTCCTGCTCTTAGATGGAATCTGTTCTCTGCACAATTTCCATGGCCTGGGAGGGGTGACACTGATGTTCCAGCTAGAGCTTAGCACTCAATTCCCAGTGCTGAGATCAGTTCTGAATCTTTGCATTGAGCACTTCACACTGTGAAATGAAGGTTCTCTGACCCAGACTGAGAGCTGCACTAGTCTATGGATGTAAATGGCCCTGAGAAAGCCATTTGACACCATGCCCACTTAGCAGAACAACAGTAGTGGATTCGCCTTGGGGTCTACCATTGCCCAGCATAGGCTTTACAGCACTATGCATAAATTCTCCCTATGGGGCTGCCTTCAATTCCAAATTTCATTATTTGTTTATTTATTTATTTATTTGAGACAGGCTTTCTCTGGGCAGTCCTAGGTGTCCTGGAACTTGCTCTGTAGACCAGGATAGCCTTAGATTCAGAGATCTGCCTGCCTCTGCCTCCTGAATGCCGGGATTAAAGGTGTGCACCACCACTGCCCGTCAAAAAAAAGTTTTTGCTTTATTTAAAATTGTATGTGTATGCTATTGTGCATGTGGGTGTGGAGGTCAGTGGACAACTCCAGGGTTATTCTTTTGTTTATAGTACACTTCCTTTGAAAAGTATTATTATTACTAGAATCATTGTTATTGTGGGGGCAGCAAGCATGCCATGGCACGTGTAGAGGTCAAGAGAAGACACTGTGGGATCCGTTTTCTCCTTCCACCTCTATGTGGGACCTGGGGATTGAACTCAGGTCACAGGCTTGTGTGGCAAGCACCTCTACACGCTGAGCCATGTCTCTGGTGCCATATTTATTTTTGAGACAGGGTCTCCTCAGATTAGAGATCACCAGTTAAACTTGTTAGTGAGCTCCAGACCACAGTATGGAGGGGTGGGCAGGACATGTGTTTGTGTTTGAAGTCTCCAAGGGGTGTGAAATAGGAGGGATGGAAAGGACCATCACCCTGCCCCTAGGGCCCCTAGTGTGGTCCTCATGACCCGTTGTGACTCTGCAAGTATAGGGACAGCCCCTGCCTCCCCTCTCCCTACAACACTGTACATTCTGAGAACTCCTTTTCAGTGGTTTCTCCTACCCCTGCCCCCACCTTCCTGGCTATCATTTTCACAGGTCTGTGGAGCAGAGAGGAAGGCAATGAACTCTGATTCAGGAGTAGGTTCCCACACAGAGAAGAGAAAGCTTGCTTTGATTTCAACTGCCTGCCTCCATTTCTCTCCACAGAACTGATATGTCAACTACTACCTCCCAGGGTTGGGGGAGAAGCCGGGATTAGTGAGACTCACAGTATTGCTCAGTGATGCTGTCAGCTTTGGTCAGAGAAACTTCATTTTGCAGCTGTAACTGCAGAGGCTCATAGAGAGCTGAGAGTGACCGCTGAGTCCCTAAATAGGACAATATATTGTCCCATCTTCCCCAAGGTTCAGGGAACATCTCGGGGCCAGGAAAGAATATAAAAGCAGAATGAAGGAGTGGACACAATGTGGTGCCACACTCAACTTGGCATCGTTAAGTACCTGCAACCTAAGACCTGCTTGGCTGTCCGTCACAGAGGTGGGAGGAGGTCATGGGGCCTTGGCTTTCCATGAAAGTCTATAGGTAGTTGATGGCTGCAGGAGGAAGAGGAAGATGAGGACGAGGAGGAGGAGGAGGAGGAAGAGGAGGGTGTTTGCTTCAGGTGCAGGTCAGAGCCTTTCCTGCCTTCTCCGCCTCCTCATTTCCTTCCTCTTTCTCCTCTTCCCCTCCGCCTCCACTTCTCGAATACTTTATTAGGGATATTGCAAAGAAGCAGGGAGTACTGCCTGCATGTAAGAATCTTTCTATTAAGGTGAGGGTCGCCCTATTATGGCTGACCATCTACATTATTCAGTCTATCCATCCTAAGCTTACTTCTACCTAAACTCATCTAGTATTTGACCTAATGTCTGTGTAGCATGAGCCAGCCAATGTGACACACGAAACTCACCAGCACACACCCACCCCTTGCCAAGTCAATCCCCAGATGTATCTCCTTAAGCCATGTGTGATCCCCAAGTCAAGGATATAGTCTCATGTCCACCTAACAAGACACAAGCATCCTGCAACAGCTAGTGCTAACCCTCAACAAAACCTAGAATGGTCTGGGAAAAGGGCCTCTGTGCATGTCTGAGGGGAGGATCTTGACTTAACAGACACAGGTAGGACCGTTCTCTGCAGGGGATGCTGGACTGTGTACCGTGAAGAAAGGGAACTAAGTAGCATCTTGTGCACATCCGGTCTCCTGATTGTGATGACATGCCCAGCTGCTTCAGGTACCTTGAGCTATGGTAAAAAAACAAATTCTTCTCTAAGATGCTTTTGTCCGAGCGTTTTATCACAGCTACAGGAAAAGAAACCAAGTTACTTTGACCACCAGAAACCCATGAGTTGCCGCCTTTGCTAGAAAAGGATGCAATGTCTTTCTGTGAAGCCTACCCTTTCGCTTCATCTTTCGCAGCATCAATAGTATCAAGGGAAGTACAAAAAGACTTAAATACTGTGATACACAGCCAGTACAACTTTTAAAGTAGATTTGATTTTTTAAGTACATTCATGTGCATATGCACATGTGTGTGGGTTCCTAAGATGCCAGAAAATGGTTGGAGCTGGAATTTTAGGCAGTTGTAGACCCCTGCTGGGGATGTGTGGGTGGGGAGGGGGAGAAACAAACTTGGATTCTCTGGAAGAGCAGCAAGCAGTCTTAATCAATGAACTATCTCATTAATTTTAGTGTGTTTGTATGTGTGGGTGCTCACATGAACTGCACAGTGTTTGCGTGGTGGTTAGTGGAAAATCTTGAGGATTGGTCCTTAAGCAACTTTGGTGTTTTCTGTTTGAGACGAGATCTTTCATTGGCCTGGAACTTTGCCATATAGATTTGGAACTTCCAGGGATCAACCTGTTTCTGCCTTCTAGCTTAATATTCTTGGGATTACAGAGACATGCCATTATGTGCTTCTCTCTCTCTTCCCTTTCCTCTCTCCCCTTCCGGCCTCTGTCTCTCACTCTTCCTTCTTTCTGTTTCTTCTCCCCCCCTCATCTTCCTATAGACAAGGGACTGGGCTGAGATCAGAAGGCTGGAGAGAGAGAGAAGATGGATTTTGGGGTCTTCAGAAAGGACGGACTTGGGATCTGTGAAAGGAACAGATGCCAGCTCACTGGAAGTTGGAGAAAACAGGTCTAACACAGAGAAATGATAATGTTGCCTCTGTTACGAGGATGTGGAAGGCAGAAGCCCCATGTTTTCCTTAGATCACTGTGTGTTATGCATGTATGTTGTGAACAACTTTAACCAGACATTGAGGGAACCAGGTGGGTACTCTGGGATTGAGAGCACATAGACTCTAGGGTGGGTGGGGGCAGTTACAAGAATCTTTAGGGCTCTGAATAAAATGGGGTTAGGTTCTGGTGCTAGGTGGAGCCTAAGGATTCACACAGGGGATGAGAGTTCTAATAGCATTCAGGCAGTGAGAGCTTCATCACTGTGTGCATGTAAATGGGAATGCTCTGTGTGTGTCTGGAGGATGGTAGATGAATGTTCCGACCCAGGGAATTATTAGCATGGGGGGAACTGTCGGCCTGCAGGTGTCTTAGTACTCTGTGGTAAGGGGGGTGTTTCTGAGACAGCCTATTTTCTTTTTATTGTTTGATAATTTCACACACACATAGTTTTGATGAAATCCACACCTCCTTCCATTCCCTCCCATTCTTCCTATACCCCAGCACTTTCCCCTCCCAACTTCGGCACTGTTTTCATTCTGTTTTCCTGTGCAATCTCTCTTGGCTTTGCTTTTCCTCTCCATTCTCTCTCCCCTGCTTTTCTAGATTTCTCTGTTTTCTTACTATCCATCCCCTGGGGGGGGGGGTCAAATGACCCTTTCCTTGGAGCTGCCTGAGACCACTGGAAAACACAGACATTTGCATTAGGGTTCATAACTAGCAAAATTACAATTATGAAGTAGCAAGGGAAATATTTTTATGGTTGGGGTCACCACAACATAAAGAATTTTAGTAAAAGGTCCCATCCCTAGGAAGGTTAAGAACCACTGTTAAAGTCAAAGCTTACTTGGGTTTTTGAACTTGAAGGGGCTGCCCCCTGGTGGGAAGAACAAAAAATGCCCGCTCTCTGCTTGCTAACAGGTCCAATTTAGGGTAGGCCTCAACCCCTAGCTGAGAATGTACAATTAGCCTGGTCCTGCCATCCTCCCTCCATCCTTCTCCTTTCTTTTTCTTAATAAAGATTAATGACATTTTGTTTCCATTAAAAATTAGCGTACACATTTTAGCCTATTATATTTTATTTCATTATGTTTTATTGTTACGTCTTAGAAACCTATTCTTTTCTAATGGGAGACAGAGAGGGAGTGGATTTGGATGGGAGTGGAGGCAGGGATGGACTAGGAGGAGTAAAGGAAGGAGAAACTGTAGTCAGGATAAAGTGTACGAGAAAATAATTTATTTTTAATAAAAGGGTAAAAAAAGAAAAGTAGCATACAAAGGGGTGGAGTTCCTTAGGGTTTTCATGCTTAGTTTTGATCAAGTCCCCTGCCCCACCCGACTCCCTCCATCTGTTTGTAGTATTTTATTAAACCATAAAAATAAAATTGTGAAACTCCTAGGAAAATGGGTAGAACTAGAAAATATCTTAAGCGAGGTAACCCATGCTCATAAAGAAAAATATTTAGTGTTCTGTCTTGTGCACCCCCATTTTCTAGTGACAGATTTGTGGGCCACATTAGAGTGTTCCACATATAAGCATATTTATCCTCTGGGAAAATTACTGTGTGTGTGTGTAGGGGGGGAGATTTCAGGGGGACTGCAGATGGTTCAGTGGTTGGGAGCACTGGCTGCTCTTCCAGAGGACCTGGATTCAATTCCCAGCACCCACATGGAGGCTCTCAATGGTCTGTATTCACAGTTCCATGGGACCCAACACACTCACACAGGCATACATGCAGGCAAAACACAAATGCACATAAAAAATAAGAGTTATGCTAGGAGAGTGAGAGCAGAAAAGACGTGTGTATGTGATATGTGTGATTATGTGTGTGTGTGTGTGTGTGTGTGTGTGTGATATGTGTGAATATGGTGTGTGAGTGCATGTGATTTGTATGTGTGGTGTGTATGAGATATGTGTGAAAGTGATGTGTGTGATATGTGTAAATGTGATATGATATGTGTGTGAGTGTGTGAACATTGTGTGCATGTTGTGTATGAATGTTGTTATGTGAATGTTGTGTGGGAATGTAATTTGTGTGCTGTGTGTGATGTATGCGAGTTCCAGAGTACCTTGGACAATAAGAGACCCCATTTTAAAAACAGCATAGTAGCTGAGGGATAAGAAAGCTTGCTGTATAAATGTAGGGACCCAAGTTAAACTGTAAGCATTGCTGGGAGTGGTGGGACCTTCAATTCCAGCACTCAGGAGGTAGAAGCAGGCAGATGCATGAGTTCAAAGTCAGCCCGGGCTACAGAGTGAGTTCTAGGACAGCCAGGGCTACACAGAAAAACCCTGTCTAGAAAACAAAAGCAAAAAGAAAACCAAAATAAATAAATAAATACACCCTCCCACGATTCATGTAAAAAGTTAGATCTCTAACACCAGTACTGGGGGTATGGATAGGGAGACAGGAAAGATTGCTGAGACTGTCAGTCTGCTGCCTGCTAATCTTGTGGGTTGCCAGTCTAGACCCAGGTTCAGTGAGAAACTCAGTCTCAAGGAACAAAGTAGAGAATGATAGAGTAGGACATCCTATATTGCCCTCTAGTTCCTGCATACACAGGTGCACACACACCATACATGCACACCACACATGCACACCACACATGCACACGCATATGCAACCACAGCACAAGACAAAAGCTGTTAGAAGTGTAGGCAGAGACACAGACATGCATGTAAGCAGCTAACAGTGGCTCATGGCAGAAAGACACTTCCAGCTGAGGGTTATGAAGGACTGGAATAGACATGAATATACTGAAGGGACATGTGTTTATTGTAACAGCAAACGGGTCACACATGTCTTCCATTTCTGGCTCGGGTCCCTCAGTCTCTCCTGGAGGTCTGGTCCTACCCCCAGAAAGGACTCAAGGTGCTTCTGTGGAGGAACAAGGTGCCTATTCTAGGCTCAGCAAGAACACACTTGGGCTGGAAAGGCCTCGGGGACCAGGGCAGAGAAAGTCCCTGGGGCTGTGTTGAAGTCATAGGCTAAGCATCAACCTAACAAAATGGTGATCAGCTCTGAATGAATGAAGGAAATGGGGCTGTGAATGGCTAGGACAACTGGCCCTTTGCGACATGTGTAGGGGCAGGTGGAGGGAGCCATTGTTCAGGTGTTTCTTACCTGGAACATCTGCCTGAGGGTTATAGTTTAATGGGTCGCTCTTGAGAACCTTGTTACCCATTGGTGTACTGTCTGGCCTGATAGTAGGGCACCTGGTAATGTAGAAGTTCCAGATAAGGGTGTTCTGGGAATTAAACATGGGGAAGACGCTGCAAGAGTGTCTTTAGAGAGGGGCCATGGAGAAGCAGTAGGTTGATTATAACACAGAAGAGGGCTTAGTCGGTATTAAGAGGTTTAGCAAAGGATGCCCCTGAAGTGCATAAATACTATGACCCACATCTGGGAGTTCAGAGTCTTCCTGGGAGGATGTGAAAGAGTCATAAAGCATCCTTATAAAGTGGCCATGTGGGATTGTTTCTGGAGGAAAAAATGATGTCAGCTTTGAGCAGTAGGGACCATTCTAAGGTTTGGGGTCTTGGTGTTCTTTGGGGGGTACTGATGGAGATGAGTTGTGAAAGATTATGATTGCAGGATCCTGAGGGCAAGGGCTGGAGAGATATACCATGATAGAAAGGAAATAGTTTCAGGGGTGAGTTTTGGATGCCAGGGGATCCTTTGGTAGGTCATTTAAAGGGAACCTTGATGGTGGGATGGAGATACAGCATTCAGCTGTGGAATCTGGAGAGAGCAAAGGGGTTTGGTTAGCTATGAGTGAGTGATGGGGGGTGTACTTCTGTATATGTTTTTCTTATTGGTCTTATTGGCAAAAACACTGTTTGGCCAATAGCCAGTAGAGGAGAATTCTGGGAAAGGTAGGCAGAGAGGTGCAGCAAAGGGATGCCATGTAGATACACCAGGTGTTCTCCGGTAAGATAAGGCCATGTAGAAATAGATTAGTAGTTATGTGTTAAAAATCGAGAGAGCTAGCTAATAAGAAGCCCTAGCCATTAGCCAACAGTTTATAGATTAACATGTCTCTGTGGTTATTTGAGGCTGAGGGCAGAGGGACCTGGTGGGAAAAAAGCTCCAGCAACAAGTGAGTGGCCCACATTCCTGACACCCTTCCTATTTTCCAGTGGTGATAGATTAGAGCAGCTTCAGTCCTTCATTGGAGATTTGCTTTGCAGTGAATGGAAAGCAATTCAGAGACCCCCACAGATGATCAGAGATTGAGTAAATGTGGAGTTCTAGAATAAGACATCAACATCACGGAAAAGGGGACAGAGAATTCTTAAAATCCAGAGGCTGGGGAGGACTATTGGAAAGTAGTATCTTCACAATACATCGGGGCCATTGCTATGAACTCACAGCAGCTTGTTTGCACAAGACCTATGCAGTATCAAGCCATTCAACACTCCAGCATAGATCGAGGAGGGGGCTCGTGTAGCCCCACTCCTACATTGAGGAACTTTGGATAGGGTGAATGAGTTTTCTTCAGGGAAGTGTTCCCTGTTAGGATGCCTACACAACAGTGCATGGCCCTACACTCATGCACACATGGCCAGCATTGCCTGAGTGGACTCAATGGGCTGTAAAAAGATTGTCATGAGGTTGGAAGGAGGATGTGGGGGAGGGGCTCTGGAAAGCTCTGGAAGGGAAATGAGAGGTGGATATGAAGACACAACAGTGTGTATAAATTCTCAAAGGGAAACAGAATCCATGGAATGAGTGGACTAAAAGAAGTGTGTTTGAAAGGACAACAAGTCACAGAGGGTGGGTAGAGCTGGTATATTCTTAGAAGAATTCTGGGGTGTGGTATATAGAACGTCTTGTGAAGATATTTTGGGGGAATGGTTTGGAGCAGTCTATCAAGGGTGATGACCTAAGACCGCTTAGAAGTCCATGGAGATTTGGGGAGGGCTTTCCTCTCTGCCCCCCTTCTCTTTGTGTGTGTGTGTGTGTGTGTGTGTGTGTGTGTGTGTGTGTGTGTGTGTGTGTAATTCTGAGGGTATCTTGGGAATGTTTAGATGTGTCTCTATGTTTTCCCCAACCTGAGGACCCGAGGATGCCAGATGGAACAGAAAGGCTACAGATCCCTGGAAGGTGAGTTGTAAAAGATGGTCTTATTTTAGTGTTTGTTATGAGGTTATGAGGGAAGTATATTACAAGGGATTAGAATTAGGGTCTCTCATGGATACTTTAGGGTAGTTTCTGTCAGGGATGTTTGGAGGGGAAGATACCAGGGGCATGAGGGGGTGGAGATAGGAGGGTAGGGGTTGAGGGGTAAGTTGGAGGTTGTAGGCCAGTGGCTTGATGAGAACACAAATCATCTGGGTGGGCCTTAGAGCATGGGATAGAGCTGGAAGATAACAGGACTGAGTTTGCTTGGCAAGAAAGGTTTACTGCCTTCAGCCCTTCCCACCTTGTCCCATGTTAGTAGCATTTTCGGTATACGACCTGAGGTCCCCTTTCTTCATACTGTTCCCGCAGGACCCAGCAGGACTGGAAAGCATGCAACGAAGCCAGAATAGAGCCCCCAATCCACACGGAGAGGTTCCTGTTGGGCTGTGCTATCACCACCACGTGGTCCTCAGGTGACATAGAGCCCAGTAGCTCTGCCCTGAAGCGACCCTCTAGGCCAGTGAAAAGCGAGGAGCCCCCACACAGGAGCACATTCTGGGCCACGTGGGACCGTAGCTCCCGAGGCACCTTGAGGAGGCTTTGTTCAGCCATGGCAGGGAGGCCCATGGGCGACAGTCCTGGTATCTCTGGGGGATGGAATAGGAGCTCTGGGCACTGGAATAACTCTTTTCCCAGAGTGACAGTCCGTCCATCCGGCAGCTTCAAGGTCTGCTTGCACTCCTGATCTTGACGAGCCTGCTCTTTTTGGAAATCCGAGGCCACGTAACAGTAACGATGTTTGATGTTCTCCACCATGTCCAGGTCCTCCTGTCTCAACGAGAAACCAGAGCCCAGAAGCATCTCTGCTAGGAAGGCCGTAAGATGGTTGCCAGCCAGGTCTAAGCGTTGGATGGCATGGGGTAGGTTGTAGCCTTGAACAACGGGCACTGTGTAGCTGACTCCATGGCCAGTGTCCACAACAAGTCCATTAACACGCCCATGGGCATAGACTGATAATACAGATTGAGACGCCACGTATACGGCCGGGGAGCACAGAGACTCAAAGACCACTTCTACTAACTTCTCACGGTTGGTGGTGGGGCTGAAGGGTGGATCTGAAAACAGTAGAGGGTGGTCCCGGGTGGCCACTCGGAGATCATGTTCCAGGATGTGTCGCCAGATTAGTTCAGCTGCTTCCCAGTCTACCACAATGCCATTGCGAATAGGTTTCACCAACCTCAGCTCTGGGCGGGAGCGGGCTGCCTCCCCAATAAAAGTTTCCAGCTCCGACCTGCCCTTGGTAGTATGTTTCTTGGGCTGGCAACCCAGGATGGTGGCCACGGTGTAGGTGGGTTGGGAATGTCCTGCAAAGCCCACCTTACAGGTGCCTGTGCCCATGTCAATAACCACAGCACCTGTCTTTGGTGGGAGCCTGTCACCAACAATGTTGAGGGAATTTTGCTGTAGACTCTTGTTTAATAGGAGTGTGCTGGAGTTCAGAGCAAGAGGTACAGAAGTCTCTGGGGAGGGCTGGGGTTTTGGGTGTCTATTGACATCCATGGCTGCAGGTGGCCTGATGAGGCTATTTAACAAGGTGGACCTCCTCTATCTAGGGTGCCAGTAGAAAAGGCTGATCAAGGCCCAGAGTGGCCAGAAAGAGAGAGAGAGTGAGTATAGAATGATGGTGGTCTGTGACATCACTATGCCTTCCTTTGC
The DNA here is from genome assembly GCA_030556225.1 of Cricetiscus sungorus. Taxonomy (NCBI): domain Eukaryota; kingdom Metazoa; phylum Chordata; class Mammalia; order Rodentia; family Cricetidae; genus Cricetiscus; species Cricetiscus sungorus. The sequence goes on from JANBXA010000600.1 coordinate 41,373,962, forward strand.
TTCACAATGTAGGGATGTAGTGGGTTGACATGGACTGGGGGACAGCAGGGGTAATCTCTTATATAAACTTTACCTGGGAGAAATGTCCACTTACGAGATAGAGTAAGAAGAAGAGATTCTTCTCAAGCCTCGCTTGATCAAACAGTAAGTTTAACTGGGCTTGCTTACAGGAGTGTGGGTGAGGGGTTATTTACAGGCATATGGGTAAGGGCTATACCTAAAGGGTAAAAATATCTCCACCTGGCAAATCCTGATGCAGAAGCTTCCCATACTCAAAGATACCTGCTTGCATATATGGTTTCTATCTGAAACGCAACTGTAGCAGTCAAGATTACCTGTGGGTACAGAAGGTTGTTATCTGAAGCTTCAGAGGCAGAACCAAGACCAATAAAATTTCCTGATAGGCACTTCCCATGGCAAACCCTAAAAATCTCAAGCCCTTGTACCACAGTGCAGGGCCTCTATTCCTGTGGAGAGGTTATGGCTCTTTGTTGCTCCAACTAAAGGACAGTCTGCTCCTGTTGAGGTGGGAGCTTATGCCATCCCAATGCAGTCTGATCTAACAATACCAGTGAAGAAAACAATGTCTCCTTTGGCAACTGTTGACTGTCAGTACACCTCGTTCCCTACCCATAGCAACGACTTACTGCCTTGTGGGGGAGGGGTGGGAACTTCTGAGCCTTCTCTCTTAGTAACTACTAATTGTCTATAAATTCCCGGGCAGGAGTATGGTGGCCTTATGAGCCTCACCTCTGCCATGGTGTAATCACAGCTGCAAGGCCGTTTCTTGCCAGAGGGCAGAGGGCAGAATTCCACAGCAGGGATCCAGGCCCTTATTTCTTTACATCTACCCTCAGAGTGCCCAGTTTGCAGAGAAAAGCAAGTTCTCTGACTCAACATCTTCATTGTAGAACCTTCTCTTCCCCAACACACACACACACACACACACACACACACACACACACACACACACACACACACACACTGACAATACAGAAGCCTCCTATGGGTGCCTTGCCTGGTCCCTCAACAATGTAAACCAGAAGGTAACAGGCCAAACTGGATTTCTTCCATAATCTCACAGGGAATGGCACTATTAGGCGATGTGGCTCTGTTGGAGTGGGTATAGCCTTGTGTCATTGTGGGGGCAGGCTTTGAGGTTTCCTGTGCTCAGGATTTTGCCCATTCTGTCAGTTGATTTCCTGCTGCCTGCAAGCCAAGATGTGATGGTAATGGACGGAACCTCTGAAACTATAAGCAGGCCACCCCAATTAAATGTTTTCCTTATAAGAGTCGCAGTGGTCAAGCCTGGCACAAGGGAATCTCCTAGGGGCCTATGGGGGGAGGATCCCAGCTTAGTCTTCTAGAAATAGTGGATACGTAGTCTAATCTCTTGTGACCAGATTGGTGCCTGGCCCAATTGTCATCAGAGAGGTGTCATCCAGCAACAGATGGAGGCAGCTGTAAAGATCCACAGCCAAAGGATTCCTGAACTTTGCCTAAGGTTTGGCTGTTGGTCTTTTCGGCTGCCTCCATCTGTTGTGCATGTTTGCATAACCGCTGTGTGTCCATGGTTAAAGTGGCAATGCCATATCTAGAGGGCATTTCCCTTGCCTAGCCTTTGCATTCTGTCCTTCCTTTTCAGTATTCCCTGAACCTTTGGATGGAGATAGCTGGGCGTTGTTGTCCTAGTTAGGACTGAGCCCTCCTCAATCACTTGTTCTCTGCGCTTTTTTCTTTAATTTAATTTTTTTTATTTTACATATCGATCCCAATTCCCTCTCCCTCTCTCCTTTCCTTCCTCCCCTCCCACTCTCCCTTTCTCTTTCCCTCCCTCTTTCCCTCTCTCTCCCCTCACACGCACCCCTCCAACCGCCCCCCCCCCATTCCACATGCAGGGTGATGCCATTCAGGAGGAGTCATCTAAATCTGTCAAGTAATTTGAAGTAGGGACTAGGACTTCTCTCCTGTCTCTAGGTTAAGGGAGTTTCCCTCCATGGGGGATGTGTCCGCAAAGTCCTTTTGGGCACCAGGAATACATCCTGGTTCCACTGTCTGAGGATCTTTAGACTGCTCAGGCCTTAGCTGAGACACATGTTCAGGGGGGTCTGAGTCAGTCCCATGCTGGATTCCTAGTTATCAGTCGGGGGGGGGGGCATTCGCTCCTCCTTGTTCAGGTCAGCTGTCTCTATGGGTTTCTGCAACCTGGTGGTGTCCTCCCTCTCTGAATCTGGATTCTAGTTCAGCTCAGTATTTAGTTGTGGGTGTTTGCTTCTGTTTCCAACAGGTACTACATGAGGGCTCCATGATGGTGGATAAGTTAGTTGTTAATCTCATTATCAGGGAAAGGCATTTATGATAGCCTTTCCACTGTTGCTCAAATTGTTAGTTGGAGTCAGTCTTGTAGGTTCAGTTTTCTCTTCAATCCTATAATGGGCTTCATCTTTTATGTTCTCTCTCTCTCTCCCCGCCTCTCTCTTTTCTCTCTTCTGTTCTTCCTCTGAGTCAATCTTCCTATTCCCACATGCTTTCCTCTCCTCCCCTTCTCTTTCTCCTAGTTCCCTCTCCACTCACTGCCCCCACTTGAACTAGGATACAGGGTGGATTCTAAGAGATTCATATAAGGTCCCTCATAGGAGAGGGAAGGGACAAGTTCTCTTGTTCTCTGCACTTTGAACAGGTATGAATAACTGCATTTGCCTTTACCCTCTGCATAAAGGAGCATCTCCGCCTCGGGCTGAGAGCTGCACACACTATGCTGTGCGTATAGATGTAAACATTTAGAAGGAAGTCTCACAACACGTGCATGTAGGGAAAGAATAGTCATACGCTAGCTTGTTTGGCCATGTGCCTATCCCAGCTGTAGCACTCCCTGCATTGGAGAGGAGTTCTGATGTTTTTTGTTTGTTTTTTTTCAGGTGTCCATAGCAACCAGGGACGCACTAAGTAAAAACACTTCATTCATTCTTTTTAAACAGATTTCTGTTCCACTTTTAAATTCTGTGCTAGTGACTGGAGAGATGGCTCAGCACTTAAGAGTACTAGTCATTTTTGCTGAGGACTTGGGTTTCCACCTTGGGGCAGCTTATAATCATTCTTAACTCCAGTTTCTGGGGCTCTGATGCCTTCTTCTGACCATGTGCTTCAGACACACATGTAGGAAACATGATAGCACACAGAAAAGAGAAAAAGATGCATTCTGTAATAGTTGAAAGACATGAGGGTGAACTCATGCAGGTGCGACTCCTCTCCCACTGTGCATCCCCGGGACCCAACTCTGGTCATCAGGATTGGGTAGCAAGTGCTTTGACCCTCGGAACAACCTCACTTACCCCAAAAGACTGGTTTAGAATTTCCCTGTCAGTCTCACATTGTCTGCAGGTTTCTCACAGTCTTTGTTTTGATAAGCTATGTGCTTTCTAACCCCAGCATCAGAAGGGATGTTGAATTTTGCCAAAGCCCCCCTCTTTGTTTTTTTCTTCAGTTACTGAGATGACCATGTGACTTTTCTCCTTAACTCTGCATGTTATATTACATTTATTAATTTACATTTGTTGAAAAACCATACATTATTGCGTTAAAATCAGCTTTATCAGTTTTTCAAGAAAAAATGATTACATCTTTACTTAATTCCTTAATTAATTAATTACTTAATTCCTTACTTAGTTAATTAATTAATTTTTGGTAAAAGGGTCTTTCTGGTAAGTGCAAAGGAGAAGACAACTGGTTGAAGTTGGATTTTTCATTCCACTATGTGGGACCCAGCAGTCCAATTCAGGCCACCAGATTTGGAGGCAAGGTCCTTTACTCACTGAGCCATTTTGCTAACTTTACTGCATATGACCTTAATATGTTTTAAAAATATTTATCTAGGAAAACAGCTAATAGTATGATTCCTTATGACTTTCAGACACCCCCACTATTATTTTACCATCCTCCCTTCTTCTGTATTTATTTCTCTCCACCTCCTTAAATAGAACCCCTCTCACATTTCTTCAGTTACATCACTCGTACTCTGCTGAATCTTTCTCTATTGCTCCCCCGCCCCCCAGCTCTCTACTACAGCTATGATAGCTTTTTAACTTTGATTTCTGCAATTACTCCAGACTATATGTTGATCTCTGAAGATTTGGAGCTATGAGCCTCACTCAGATGAGAGAGCATGGCACTTGTCTTTCTGAGTTACTTCGTGAAATGTGATCTTCTCTAGTTCCATCCATTTCCCTGAGAAGTTTATGGTGTCATTTTTTTCCTTACAGTTGATTAGTATTCCATAGTATATATGTACTACATTTTCATTATCTGTTTGTTGGTTTTGAAAGATTTACGTTGTTTACATTTCCTAGCTTTGTGGATAGAACAGAAATGAATATATCTGAGCAATTATTTGTGGAGGAGGAGGATATGTTTTTTGTGCATACACCAAGGAGTGGTATAGCAAGGCCATATGGTAAATTTATTTTTACTTTTTTGAAAATTCTTCACCCTGATTTATCATTTATCATAGTGGCTGAACTAATTTACAATTCCACCAACTGGCCTACAGCATTAACCAACACTGAATGATGGTTTATTTTCCGCCATATCCTCTCCATTATTTGTATTTGTATTTGTATTTGATTTGTACTCCTCTAATTGCTATGGATGCCATCATTTTTTTGAGATTTTTTAAAAAGCCATTTTGTTTCTTTTGAGAACTTTTTGCCAGACAGTGGGGACACATGCCTTTAATTCAAGCACTTGCGAGGCAGAGGAAGGTGAATCTCTATGAATTCAAGGCCAGTCTGGTCTACAAAACAAGTTCCAGGGCAGCAAGGACTACATGGAAAAACCTTATCTTAACAAAACCAAGCAAAAATAAAACAAAAGCAAAAAGCAAACACACAAACAAAGAGAACTTTTAGTTCTCAGGTCCATTCTTTTGAGGGGTCTCTGTGTACATTTAAAAAAACTCGTTTTTTCACTTCTGTATGTATTCTGATTATAGTAGGGCTACTGATTTTTTTTTTGAGTCTATCTTGTATCCTGCTAATTTGCTGAATGTGTTTATCAGCTGTAGGAGTTCCCTGGTAGAGTTTTTGGGGTCAATTACGTAAACTAACATGTCATCTGCAAATAGTGACGATTTGACTTCTTCCTTTCCAATTTGTATCCCCTTGATCTCCTTTTGTTGTCTTATTGCTTTAGCTAGAACTTCAAGTACAATATTGAAGAGATATGGAGAGAGTGGGCAGTCTTGTCTTGTTCCTGATTTTAGAGAAATGCCTTAAACTTCTCTCCATTCAGTTTGATGTTGACTGTTGGTTTATTGTATATTGCTTTTATTATGTTTAGGTATGTTCCTGTTATCCCTGATATCTCCAAGACCTTTATCATGAAAGGGTGGTGGATTTTGTCAAAGGCTTTTTCAACATCTAGTGAGATGATCATGTGATTTTTCTTTTTCAGTTTGGTTATATGGTGGATCACAATGAAAGATTTTCGTATGTTGGACCATCCCTGAATCCCTGGGATGAAGCCTACTTGGTCATGGTGGATGATTTTCTGATGTTTTCTTGGATTCTATTTGCCAGTATTTTATTGAGTATTTTTTCATCAATGTTCATGAGGAATATTGGTCTGTAGTTTTCTTTCTTAGTGGCTTGGGTACCAAGGTAATTGTGGCTTCATAAAAAGAGTTTGGTAATGAACCTTCTGTCCCTATTGTGTGGAACAATTTGAGGGGTATTGGTATTAGACCTTCTTTAGAAGGGTTTTGGTATTAGAATTCTGCACTGAAGCCACTGGGCCCTGGGCTTCTTTTTTTGGTTGGGAGGCTTCTGATGACTCCTTCTATTTCATTAGGGGTTATAGGTCTATTTAAGTTGCTTATCTGTTCTTGATATAATTTTCATAAGTGACAGTTATCCAGAAATTTGTCCATTTCCTTTGAATTTTCAAATTTTGGAGTACAGGTATTCAAAGTATGACCTGAAAATTGTCTGGATTTCCTCAGTGTCCATTGATATGCTCCCTTTTCATTTCTGATTCTGTTGATTTGCATGTTCTCTCTCTCTGCTTTTTGGTTAGTTTGGATAAAGGTTTGTCTATCTTGTTGATTTTCTTGAAAAACCAACTCTTTGTTACATTGATTCTTTGTATTGTTTTCCTGGTTTCTACTTTATTGATTTCAGCTCTCAAATTGATTAGTTCCTGGCGTCTCCTCCTCCGGGGTGAGTTTACTTTTTTTGTTCTAGGGCTTTCAGTTGTGCTGTTAATTCTCTAATGTGACTACCCTTTCTTCATATGGGCACTTAGTGCAATGAACTTTCCTCGTAGCACTGCTTTCAAAGTGTCCCATAAGTTTGGGTATGTTCTGGTTGAATTCTAGGAAATCTTTAATTTCTTTATTTCTTCCTTGACCCAGGAATGGTACAATTTGGCATTGTTCAGTTTCCATGAGTTTGTAGGGTTTCTGCATTTTGTGTTGTTGTTGAACTGCAACTCTAAAGCATGGTGGTCTGATGAGATACAGGGGGCTATTCTAATATTTTTTTATCTGTTGTGCTTTGTTAAGTTGTCTAGTATGTGGTTGATTTTAGAGAAGGTTCTATGTGGAGCTGAGAAGGTATATTCTTTTGTGTTTGGATGGAATGTTCTATAGATGTCTGTTAACCCCAATTGAGACATAACTTCTGTTAGTTCTTTCTTTTCTTAGTTACGTTTCTGTCTGGTGGTCCTGTCTAGTGGTCAGAGTGTGGTGTTGAAGTCTCCCACTATAAGTGTGTGAGGCTTTATGTAAGCTTTGAGTCTTAGTAGCGTTTCTTTTACAAATGCGGGTTCCTTTGTATTTGGGGCATAGATAGATAGTCAGAATTGAGAAATGACCTTCTTCATCTCTTTTGATTGATTTTGGCTTGAAGTCTAACTTGTGTAGATATTAGGATAACTACACCTGCTCGCTTCTTGGGTCCATTTGATTGGAAGATCTTTTCCCAAAATTTTACTCTGAGATAGCTTCTGCCTTTAAAGTTGAGGTGTGTTTCTTGTACGCAGCAGAAGGATGAATTCTGTCTTCGTATCTATTCTGTTAGCCTGTGTCTTTTTATAGGCGAGTTAAGACCATTAATGTTGAGGGAAAGTAAGGACCATTGATTGCTAATTCTTGTTTGTTTTAGATTTGTTGTTGTTGTTGGTATAGTGAGTATATTTGCCTCACTTTTTCCTTTTGGGTTCTGGTAAAGTGGGATTATCTATTGCCTATGTCTTTGTGAGTGTAGTTAACTTCCTTGGGTTGGGGTTTTATTTCTAAGAACTTTCTGTAGTGCTGGATTTGTGGATATGCATTGTGAAAATCTGGCTTTGTCATTGAATATCTTGTTTTCTCCATCTACAGTGATTGAGAGTTTTGCTGGGTATAGTAGCCTGGGCTGGTATCCATGGATTCTTAGTATTTGTAGAACATCTATCCAGGACCTTCTGGCCTTGAAAGTTTCCATGGAGAAGTCAGGTGTAATTTTGATAGGTCTGCCTTTAAATGTAATATTCTTTCTTTATTCTCTATGTTAGGTGTTTTGATTAGTATGTGGCAAGGGAACTTTTTTTTTTTGGTCCAGTCTATTTGGTGTTTGGTATGCTTCTTGTACTTTCATAGGCATGCCCTTTTTCAGATTGGGAAAGTTTTCTTCAATGATTTTGTTGAATATGTTTTCTGCACCTTTGAGCTGGGCTTCTTCGCCTTCTTTTATGCCGATAATTCTTAGGTTTGGTCTTTTCACGGTGTCCCACCTTTTTTGGATGTTTTGTGTTAAGGATTTATTGTATTTAAGATTTTCTTTGGTTGATGAATCTATTTCCTCTAATTTATCTTCAGTGTCTGAGATTCTCTCTTTGATGTCTTGTGATCTGTTTGTTATGTTGCATCTGTAGTTCCTGATAATTTACCCAGTTTTTCTATTTCCAGCATTCCCTCAGTTTGTGTTTTCTTTATCATTTCTATTTCAATTTTCAAGCCTTGAACTGTTTGAATTGTTCCCTTCACTTGTTTGATTGTTTTTTCTTGGCTTTCCTTTCTTTAAGAGATTTGTTCATTTCTTACATTTTTTGCTTGCTCTTTTCCTCTATTTCTTCCAATTTTTTGTTTTTTTTTTCTTCCATTTCTTTAAGGGATTTTCTCTCATGATCTTTAGAGGCCTCTATCATTTTTATGATATTTTTTTAAGTCCTTCTCTTCTGCTTCATCTGCTTTGGGGTGTTCAGGTCTAGTTGGTGTAGAGTCCCTAGATTCTGGTGGTGTCATACTGGTCTTTCTATTGTTGTTGTTTTTTTTTTTTTTTTTTTTTTGTATTGCCATCTTCCCATAGATTCTTCCAGTGGGTGCAGGTGGAGTCTCTCTCTCTCTCTCTCTCTCTCTCTCTCTCTCTCTCTCTCTCTCTCTCTCTCTCTCTCTCTCCCCTGTTCTCCCAGTGGGTGTGAGTCAGGAGTTTGATGTCAGTAACTCTGGATGATCTGAGCTCTCTTGGAGGTCTTTAAAGCAGAGGCCACAGCAGAGCCAGTTATGTGGGGAAAGCAGGCTGAGGATGGTCTCAAGCACTCAGGCAGAAGGCAGGCAAATGAGCCCAAAGGTCAGATGAGGGGAGGCTCCAGATGGCCCCACCTCAAGCAGAAGGCAGGTGAAGGGGGCCAAAGGTCACGTGAGGGAAGGTTCAAAATGGTCCAGTGTGAAGGGTGGGTCCAGTATGCACAGAGGTGACCCAGGAAGTTCCAAGGAGATGGTAGGGTGTTAGACCAAGCTCTGGCCAAATGATCACCCTGAGAAGTGGGCCCACCTGTTATGAACATGTTTTCCTACCAGCTTGGTCCCAGAGCTGCGCCAACCCAAAATAACACACAGAGATGTTGTATTAGATATAAAGCTGTTGGTCTGTTACTAGTGTTTCTTATTGGCTAGCTCTGACTTAAATATTAACCCATTTCTATCAATCTAAGTATTTCCATGTGGTTTTGGCTTACAGGTGAGAGGGTCTGGAGTTCTGTTCTCTTGGTCCTACATGTTGAATCTCCCCCTCTATCCCTGCATCTTCCTTGTCTCCTCATTCTATCTTTCTTTCCAATAAGAGAAACATTTACAGAATGACATCTCCCATTACCCAGCATGGTCAAGGATTAGCGAGATGGAGATTTTGACTAGGACTGTATTGAGTTTATAAATAGTTTTCAGTAAAATGGTCACTTTCATAACATTAATTTTGAGTCTCTGTACATCAGCACTATTGCCCTGTAGCTTTTTTTTTTTCTTATGGTGTGTCTTTCCCTGGTTTTGGTATTAGAGCAATACTTGTTTGCAGAGAGAGTTTGGGAGTGCTCCTTCTGTTACTTTCTTTTCTTTTTCTTTTTTTTTTTTAATATATCTTCTTGAATGCCTGGTTGAATTTTCCTATGTATCCACCTGACCATGGGCTTTCTTTAAGTTGGCATCTCTTTATTACTAGTTCAATCCCATTAGTTATAGGCATGTTTAGGTCGCTGGTTCCTTTTTTGGTTGAATTTTGGTGGTTTGGCTGAATCATCAGTTCTTTAATGCTTTCCATAAAGCATAATGGAGTACAGGCTTTTAAAGTATTCCATTATAATATTATGAATTTCTTTTGTGTCTATTGTAATGTTTCCTTATTAATTTCTGATTTGTGTTAATTTGAGTTCTTCTTTTCTTTGGTTAGTTGGGTCAAGGGTCTGTCAGTCATGTTTTAATGACTCTTTAAATAGCAAGCAGGTGTAACCATTTTAATATCTGGCAACATAGACTCCAACTAAAACTAATCAGAAAAGTTTGGGAAGTACATTATGTACTTATTAAAGAAAAAACTCACCAAGAGGATATTGCAATTCTTAACATCTATGTACCAAACACAAGGGCACTAAAGTTCATAAAAGAAACACTATTACAACTTAAATATTTTGAACCCATGATGCACTGATAATGGGATTGTAACATATCTACAGAACATTTCACTCAAACATGAAAGAATATGCCTTCTTCTTAGTACCTCATGGAATGTTCTCCAAAAATTGACCATATACTAGGTCACAAAGTGTATCTCAATAGATACACAATAGATTAAGAAAATTGAAATAACATCCTGTATCTTATCAGACCACCATGGATTAAAGCTGGAGTTTAACAACAACAGAAACTACAGAAAGCCTACAAACTCATAGAAACTGAATAAGTCTCTATTGAATTACCACTGGGTCAAGGAAGAAATACAGAAAGTGAACACTTCTTAGAACTCAACAAAAATGAATAACATATACAAACTTATGGGATACAATGAAAGTTGTGCTAAGAAGAAAATTCATAGCACTAAGTGCCTCCATAGAGAAATTAGAAAGATCTCATACCAGTGACTTAACAGCACATCTAAGAGCTCAAGAACAAAAAGAAGACACAGCAAAAAGGAGTAGATAGCAGGAAATAAATTAAGGGCTGAAATCAATAAACTAGAGAAAAAGAGAAGAATAAAAACAAATAAAAACCAAGAGTTGGTTCTTTAAGAAAATCAATAAGATAGACAAACTCTTACCCAAACTAACTAGTAGAATTAGTTATTATATCCAAATTAACAAATTTAGAAACAAAAAGGGAGAATATAATAATTGACATGAAGGAAGTCCAAAAAATCATTAGGTAACAGTTCAAAAACATTTACTCCACAAAATTTAAAAATCTAAAAGAAATGGATAATTTTCATTATAGGTATCACTCACCAAAGTTAAATCAAAATCAAACAATTTGAATAGACCTGTAAGCCCCCAAGAAAATGGAAGCATTCATTGAAAGTTTCCAAACCAAATAAAGCCCAGGATCTGATGGTTTTAACACAGAATTCTACCAGACTTTCAAAGTAGAGCTACTACCAATACTCTTCAAATTATTCCACAAAATAGAAACAGAAAGAATATTGCCAAATTTATTTTATGAGTTCATAGTCACCCTGTTACCCAAACCACATAAAGACTCAACAAAGAAAGAATTAAAGACCAATTTTCCTCATGGATTTTTATATAAAAATACTCAATAAAATACTAGCTAACTGAATTCAAGAACACATAAAAAAGATCATTCACCACAATCAAGGGGGTTTCATCCCAGAATTACAGGATGGTTCAACACACAAAAATCATCCAAGACAATCCACCATATAAAAACCTGAAAAGAAAATACCCCACATGTCCATATCATTAGACTTTGAAAAAAGCCTTTGACAAAATCCAACACCCTTTCATGATAAAAGTTTTGGAGAGATCAGAGATATAAGGGATATACCTAAACATAATAAAAGCAATATACAGCAAGTCAACATCAAATTAAATGTGGACAAACTTAAAACAATTCCATTAAAACCAGGGACAAGACAAGGCTGTTAATGTTTATTCAATATAGTACTTGACATTTTAGCTGGAACAGTAAGATAACTTAAGAAGACCAAGGGTATACAAATTGGAAAGAAAAGTCAAAGCATTGCTATCAGCAAATGATATAATAGTATATATACTAGTAGATTATATACTACAAAATTCTAGTAGATAACTCCTACAGCTGATAAACACTTTCAGTAAAGTGACTGGATACAAACTAAATTAAAAAACAAGTACTCTTACATGCAAACAAGACATGAGCTGAGAAAGAAGTCAATGAAACTACACCTTTCACAATAGCCACAGATAATATAAAATATCTTGGTATAACTCTACCAAGGCAAGAGAAAGACTTGTATTACAAGAATTTCAAGTCTTTGAAGAAAGAAGCTGGCGAAGATATAAGAAGATGGAAATATCTCTCATGCTCATGAATTGGTAGAATTAATGGTAAAAATAGCCATTTCATCAAAAGCAGTCTACAGATTCAATTCAATCCCTATTAAAAAACCCAACACAATTCTTCACAGACCTCAAAGAACAATACTGAACTTCACATGGAAAACTAAAAAACCAAAGGGTACCTAAACCAATCCTGCATAATAAAACAGCTTCTGGAGGTATCACTCTGATTTCAAGTTCTACAACAGAGCAATATTAATAAAAAGTGCATGGCATAAAAACAGACAAGTTGATCAATGGAATGGAATTGAAGAACCAGGAATAAATCTACACACCTATGGACACTTGAATTTTGACAAAGCCAAAATTGTACAATGGAAAAAAAATAAAATATCTTCAGTGAATGGTGCTGGTCCAATTGGATATCAGTAGGTAGAATGCAAATAGACTATCAGCTTGCACAAAATAAGTTCAAGTGGATCAATGGCCTCAACATAAGACCAGATAGACTGAACCTGATGGAAGATCAAGTGGGGAATAGCCATGAATGCATTGGCACAGGAGACAGCTTCCTGAGCAGAACACCAATAGCTCAGGCACTAAGACTGACATTAACAAATAGGACCTCATGAAACTGAAAAACTCCAGTAAGGCAAAGGACACCATCAATAGGACAAAATGACAGCCTATAGAATGGGAAAAGATCTTCACCAATCCCACATCTGTCACAGTGTAGATTCCTAAAATACATAAAGAAATCAAGAAACTAGACATCAACAAACCAAATAATCCAATTAAAACAGGGGTATAGATACCTCTATCTACTCGATAGAGAGGCTTCACAAACAACTGATGGAAACAGATGCAGAGACCCACAGCTAAACATTAGGTGGAGTTCAGGGAATCCTGTGGAAGATGGATAGGAAGGTTTGTGGGAGCTACAGGGGTCCAGGATACAAAAAGAAAAAAGAAAAAAAAAGAAAAAAGAAAAAAAATTCCCACAGAAACCAACTAGCTCATAGGGGCTCACAGAGATTGAACAGATAACCAGGGAGCTTGCATGGGACTTACCTAGGCACTCTGCATATATGTTACATTGTGTAACTTTGTCTTCTTGTGGAACTTCTAACAGTGGGAGAAGGGGCCATTTCTGATTCTGTTGTATGCTTTTGGGACTTATTCCTTCTACCAGATTGCCTCATCCAGCTTTAATAGAAGAGGAGCTACTTAGTCTTACTGTAACTTCATATACCATGGCTGGATGATATCATGGGGGGCCTACCAGTTTCTGAAGAGTAAGAGAGGAGTGGATGGGGAAGGGAGGTGCACAGGAGGGACAGGAATGAGAGGAGGGAGGAGAAATTTTTGTTGGGATGTAAAAATAAGATAAATGAATAGCTAAAAGAACTAGAATGTCAGTTCTGCATATTTGTCACTCTCAGTCGCCATGCAACTTGAATAAATAAACATCAAGCCTGAAAGCAAATAAAGTACCAATTACATGGGACACAGCAGTCAGAAAGTCTCTGCACAGCCAGGATACAGTGGAGACACAGCCTCCAGAATGGGGAAAATATCTGCTCCCCATTCATTTCACTGGCATTTATATCCAGAACACATAAAGAAAGGAAAATCTCAAGCACACAAGTGTTCAGCACAACCAAATCTTCAAATGTATTGATCAGAAGATATAAAAAAAATAAGAAACACATAATTCAGTTTACAAAAAAGTTCAAAATTATACTGACAGAGGAAGCAGAAGTTAAATCCACACGAGATTTCATCCCAACCCATTGAGGAGAGAAAAATAAATAAATAAATGCAACAAAGTTATGACACAGGGGGAAAGAAACTCCTCTACTTCTAATGGTAATGGTCTCTATCTACTGTGGCCACTATGGAAATCAGTATAAAGGTGGGTCAAAAAGCAATGCAAAGTAAGTGATCCCTCTAGACCACTCCTGGTGTAACTTAACATGTGTAACTCAACATCTTATAGACTCATCCGTATTTATTTCCATACAAACCAGGAGAATCAGGATATGGAGACCACAGTAACATCATTAGACAAATGAAGAAATAACAAATAACAGTGGAGGTCACTCATTTGATGCTGTCTGAATATGTTTTCTCTGTCATACATAATAATACACAAAAGAAACTAATCCATACTAATTCACACTCTTTATTAGGCAATGTGTTTTCTGCATTCCAACCAAAGAAAGGTTCTTTTTATAGGCAAAGTCTGAAAAGAAGAGCCTGCATCTGGAAATTAGATATGATACCCAGCAATAGGAGCAAGTCTGGAGAAAACTGCAGTTTTCACAACGTGTTTTCTGTAGAGCATTGATGGGAGATTAAAGATAAGTTACATATAGGACTTTAGACTCACAAAGATAGGATAGATGATAATTTCTTTAAGTCTTACAAAATTTTAATGGACTAAATATTGTTAACTGTGATTCTTATTTGATAACTGTTGTATGGTATATTTTGCTATGTTAAGGTTAAAACCCTTCTTTTATTTTAGACAGAAAAGAGGAGATGATGGGAGATGTTATTCTGTAAATATGTTTCTCATACTGGTTAATGAATAAAGCACTGTGGCCAATGGGAAAGCAAGATAGGTGGGGCTAGGAGACTAGGAGGAGGAAAGAGGAAGTAGTTAGGAGGAGTTAGCATGTAGAGCGTGGAGAAAGCAAGATGCTGGCTCGCTGTGCATGGATAAGATAACTATGTGGAAATACTTAGATAAGTAGAAATGGGTTAATAATTAAGACAGAGCTAGCCCATAAACAATAATAGTAACTGGCCAACAGGATTGTATCAAATACAGAGTCTCTGAGTATTATTGGGGGCTGGGGTGGTAGCCAGGCGGTGGGACCAGACCGGCAGCGCGGAACAGATCATGTAACAGAGCATGATCCTCACAACCTGTGTTGATTAAAATGTTGCAGACCTCAGATGAAGATCCTGAGAACAAAATTTCCAGATGTGTCCAGGAAGCATGGCACAGAATGGGCAAAAGAGAACTGGGGTATATACACACACTCCGCATTCAGCAACAGCAATAAAACAGGAACATAGTCATAAATGTGTGTGAGATGTTTGTCAGCATGAGGAACAATTTCACCTGGGCAGAAATGAGGAAGCTGTGTGTGCTTTCATTATTTCTCTTTCTCCCGAAGTTCTCTCTCATCTGGTGCAGTTTGACAGACACCAGCTGCTTATGGAGAATAAAGCACAACAAAGAGGACGATGGAGAGTTGCGAACTGACTGTGGTTTTATTCTTTTCATGACTTCAAGACCTATAGAGGAAGATTTCTATAATACTCTATTTTAGGTAAGTCATTAGCATCTTGATATTTTAAAAATATACATACACATTGTTTTAGAAATTGTCTCTATACCAGCTCCTAATATCACTCTAGAGCTGACAATGTGTATAAAAAAAAATAAAAGTGTGAGCTGTAAGAAGAATGGATAAAGAAGATGTGGCACGTTTACACAATGGAATACCACTCTGAGGGAAAAAACCCAACACAATGGAATCTTGAAATTCACAGGCAAATGGATGATGGAACTTGAAGAAACCATCCTGAATGAGGTAACCCAGTCACAAAAAGAGGAATATGGTATGTACTCACTCATATATGGATTTTAGACATAGAGCAAAGGATCAGCAGCCTATAATTTACATTGCTAGAGAAACTAAGATACAAGGAGGATTCTAGAGATTCATACAAGGTCCCTCACAGAAGGGGAAAGGAACAAGATCTCCTGAGCATATTGGGAGTGGGGAGGGCAGTGAGTGGAGAGGGAGTTAGGAGAAAGAGAAGTGGAGGAGAGGAAAGCTTGTGGGACTAGGAAGATTGAGTCAGGGGAGAAATAGACCAGAGAGGAAGGAGAGAGAGAGAGAGACAGAAAGACAGAGACAGAGACAGGCAGAGAGAGGCAGAGAGAGAGAGAGAGAGAGAGAGAGAGAGAGAGAGAGAGAGAGAGAGAGAGAGGGAGAGAACCATTGAAGAGGGAGCCATTATAGGTTTGAAGAGAAAACTGACTCTAGAGAAATATCCAGAGACCTACAAGACTGACCCCAACTAACAATCTGAGCAACAGTATAAAGGCTACCATAAATGCCCTTCCCTGATAATGAGATTGATGACTAACTTATCCACCATCATAGAGCTCTCATCTAGTAGCTGATGGAAACAGAAGCAGACACCCACAGCTAAACACTGAGCCGAACTGGAATCCAGATGCAGGGAGGGAGGAAAAGACCAGTCTACAGAAACCCACAGAGACAGCTGACCTGAACAAGGAGGAGCTAATGGGTCCCAGACTGATAGCTGGGAAACCAGCATTGGACTGACTCAAACCCCCTGAGCATGGGTCTCAGCTAGAAGGACTGGGCAGTCTAAGGGACTGCTGACAGTGGAACCAGGATGTATATCTCTTGCATGAAAGGACTTTGGGAGCACATTCCCCATGGAGGGATACTCTTAGCCTAGAGGCAGGAGGGAGGGCCTAGTCCCTACTCCAAATGACTTGACAGATTTTGTTGACCCTTCCTTGAAGGCACCACCCTCCCTGTGGAGTGGGGGGGGATGGGATGGGAGGGTGGCCAGGGGTCATGGGAGGGAGGGAGAGAGAGAGATTGGGAAGGAGGGAGGGAAAGGGAACTGGGATCAATATGGAAAATAAGAAAAAAATAAATTAAAAAAATAAAAAAAGTGTGAGCTGTGAGATTTCTATGTCAATACAGTTTTAGTTTGCTTCACTTGTGCATATGTCCAATCACAGGTATGGAGCATCATTAATATCAGGTAGGTGATCAATATGCCTTTAAAAATATTCTTTTATTTTATTAAAATTTTCATTTATTTTACATACCAACCACAGTTTTCCCCACCCCCTTTCCTTCCATTCTCTTTCTCAAACTCCCATCTACTCCCCTCCCCATCCACTCTTCCTCCAAATCCATTCAGAAAGGGGAAGGCCTCCTACGGGCTTGGAACAAAGCATGACACATCAAATTGAGGTAGGACAGAGTTCCTCCCTCTGCATCAAGACTGGGCTAGGTAATTCAACATGGGGAACAGATTCACAAAAGCCAAGGACAACATGTCCTGATTTCACTGCCTTACAAACAGATCCAGTTACACAACTGTCACACATAAGTAGAGGGCCTTGGTTGGTCCCATACTTGTTCTCTAACTGTTGGCCAAGAGTCCATGAGTTCCCATGTGCTCAGGCCAGTTGTCTCTGTGGGTTTGCCATTATGACCTTGACACCCTAGCTTGTATAATCCCTCCTCCCTTTCTTTAGGAGGCCCAGTGCTTGGCTTCCATTAGAAGCAGATGCAGAGGATAGACTCAGTGATTTTTTTTTTCTAGTTCAGTTCATTAGTCTGCAAATTTCATGAGGTCATTGATTATTATAGTTGAGTCATACTCCATTGTGTAAGTGTACCACATTTTCCTTATCCATTTGTATGCTCTTGATCTCCTTTTGTTGTCTTTGCTCTATCTAGAACTTTGAGTACTATATTGAGTAGATATGAAGAGAGTGAACATCCTTGTCTTGTTCCTGACTTTAGTGGACTCACTTTGGGTTTATTTCTATTTAATTTGATGTTGGATCTCAGCTTGCTGTATGTTGCACTTATAATGTCTAGGTATGTTCCTTGTATCCATGATCTCTCCAAGACCTTTATCATGAAGGGGTGTTTGATTTTGTCAAAAGCTTTTTCAACATCTAGTGAGATGATCATATGGTTTTTCTGTTTCAGTTTGTTTATGTGCTGGATTACATTGACTTATTTTCAGATGTTGAACCATACCTGCATCTCTGTGATGAAACCTACTTGGTCACTGGATAATTTTTTTGATGTGTTCTTGGATTTGGTTTGCCAGCGATTTTTGCATCAATGTTCATGAAGAAGATTGGTCTGTAATTCTATTTCTTTCTTGCATCTTTGTGTGGTTTTGGTGTCAGGGTAATTGTAGCATTAAAAAAAAAACTTTGGTAGTGTTGCTTCTGTTTCTATTGTGTGAAACAATTTGAGGAGTATTGGTATTATCTCTTCTTTGAAAAATCTCATAGAATTCTGTGCTGAAACCATCTGGCCCTGCACTTTCTTTTCTTTGGTTGGGAGACTTTAAATGACTGCTTCTATTTCCTTAGGGGTATTGAGGTCTATTTACACTGTTTATCTGATCTTTCAAAAATTTTGGTATGTGGTGCCTATCTAGAAAACTGTCCATTTCTTTTATATTTTCCAATTTTGTGGAGTACAAATTTTTGAAGTATGGCCTGATGATTCTTTGGATGTCCTCAGTGTGTTGTTATATCCCCCTTTTCATTTCTGACTTTGTTAATTTGATTGTTCTCTCTGCCTTTTGGTTAGTTTGGATAAGGGTTTGTTTGATTTTCTCAAAAAATCAACTCTGTTTCATCTATTGTATCTTCTTTCTGTTTTTATTTTATTGATTTCTGCCCTGTATTTGATTATTTCATGCTGTCTACTCATCTTGGGTGAGCTTGCTGCTTTTGTTCTAGAGCTCTCAGTTGTGCTGTTAATTTACAAGTATGAGATTTCTCTGAATATTTTCTATAGGCATTTAGTGCTATGAAGTTTTTCTCTTAGCACTTCATTTATAGTTTTCATAAATTTGGAGATGTTTTGAATTAATTTTCATTGAATTCTAGAAATTTTTAAATTTCTTCTTTCTTTCCTTGACACAGTGATAATTGAGTTGCTAATTTTTTCATGTTTGTAGGCTTTTTGCAGTTTATGTTGTTGTTGTATCCTAACTTTAGCCCATGGTTGTAACGAGTTGTTTTCTGCCAGCCGGCCTGGACCTATAGCTGCACCAGCCAATTAACACACTGAGACTCTGTATTTGATATAATTCTGTTGGCCAGTTACTAGTTTCTTATTGTCTAGCTCTGTCTTAAATATTAACCCATTTCTATTAATCTAAGTATTTCCACATGGTCTCATCTTACTGGAGAGAGGGCCTGGACCTCTGTTGTCTCCAGGCTGACTCCTCCTTACTACTTCCTCTTTCCTCCTTACTTCCTCTTTCCTCCTTGTCTCCTAGTCTCTCCTATCTTCCTTTCTTATTGGCCAACTTTCTTATTGCTTTATTCATTAACCAATACAAGAAACATATTTACAGAATGACATCTCCCATCATCTCCTCTTTTCTGTCTAAAATAAAAAGAAGGGTTTTAACCTTAACATAGTAAAATATATCACACAACAGTTACCAAATAAGAATCGCAGTTAACAGTATATTGTCCATTAACATTTAGTAAGATTTAAGAAAATATTCCATCATCTATCCTATCTTTGTGAGTCTAAAGTCTTATATGTAACTTATCTTTAATCCTAACTAAGGAAAGCTATAACCATAACTATCTGTCTTCAACTCCTTTAAAGACCACAGAAGGATAATACATAAACTCTAGAAATGACAGAGACAACTTGCCTGGTCAGTCATCCAAAGTTCTTTTGTAAAGTTCAATCTTCAGCCCATAGTCCATTGTGTGTCTGGTAGACTCTTCAGCAAAGCAGGAAACTTTAAACTGTCCATCTGTATTGGCAGTTTTTCAGTCACTTTTTTCTGTGTCCTGCAGACTGTCTGGCAGACTCATCCATGAAGCAGGAACCCTGTAACACTGTCCATCTTGTTTCAGCAGTCACTTTCCTGTGGTCCCTGCATGTCCAGTTTATATAGAATAAAGTTTAACAGTCCAGACAAGGCCAGTATCTTGCCCATATGGCTAGTCTTCCCATATTGAAAGCAAACGTCGTAACAAGTTTCTTCAATGTCCATCTTCCTTTCTGATGCAGGTGGTGTTGCCAGGAGCAGTTGTGCCTCACTGTCAAGAAAATCCTAAACCATTTTAAATGCCATATTCTGTAGGTCTTTGAAAGGTTTGAAGAATGCCTATACATCTTAAATACATCTCTATATCTCTAGAAATCCTAACTAACCTAACTCTAAGTTTTCACCATCATAGGTAATTATCTATAATCTGTGTTAAATTATACATTACATTTCTAAATGAGCTATATAAACACAATACCTAAACAAGAGGAGAAATATACATATCACAAAATTGACCTTACATTGTATCAATAAATGAAAATCCATTCCAAAACAAAGTATACATTTCTATACCATACATGGTGATTCAATAAGATACATGGGGTTATTCTGATATTTTTGTATCTGTTGAGATTTTTGTTATCAACTATGTGGTTGGTTTTAAAGATTTTAAAGATTGTACCATGAGGTGCTGAGAAGGTATATTTTGTGTTTAGGTGAAATGTTCTGTAGATATCTATTAAGTTTACTTGCATCATAATGTCTGTTTGTTCCCCTATTTCTGTTTATATTCTGTCTGGCAGATATGTCCATTGGTGAAATTAGGTGTTAAAGCCTCCCACTGTTATTTTGTGTGGTTTGATGTGCGATTTAAGCTTTAGTAGTATATTGTTTAAAAATGTGTGTGTCCAATTGTGTTTAACAGACATCTATAGAACATTCCATCCAAACACAAAAGAATATACCTTCTTCTCAGCTCCACATAGAACCTTCTCTAAAATCAACCACATACTAGACAACTTAACAAACCTCAATGGATACAAAAAAATTGGAATAGCCCCCTGTATATCATCAGACCACCATGCTTTAAAGTTGCAGTTCAACAACAACACAAAATGTAGAAACCCTTCAAACTCATGGAAACTGAACAATGCTGAATTGCACCATTCCTGGGTCAAGGAAGACATAAAGAAAGAAATTAAAGATTTCCTAGAATTCAATGAGAATGACGACACATCATACCCAAACTATAGCACACTTTGAAAGCAGTGCTACGAGGAAAGTTCATTGCACTAAGTGCCCATATGAAGAAAACAGAGAATAGTCACATTAGAGAATTAACAGCACAACTGAAAGCCCTAGAACAAAAAAAGTAAACTCACCACAGAGGAGGAGACACCAGGAAATAATCAATTTGAGAGCTGAAATCATAAAGTAGAAACCAGGAAAACAATACACAGACTCAATGAAACAAAGAGTTGGTTTTTCGAGGAAATCAACATGATAGAAAAACCTTTATCCAAACTAACCAAAAAGCAGAGAGAGAACATGCAAATCAACAAAATCAGAAATGGAAAGGGGAACATAACAATGGACACAGAGGAAATCCAGACAATTTTCAGGTCATACTTTGAAAACTTGTACTACACAAAATTCAAAAATTCAAAGGAAATGAACAAATTTCTGGGTAGCTATCACTTAACCACAATTAAATCAAGAACAGAAAAGCAATTTAAATAGACCTATAACCCCTAATGAAATGGAAGCAGTCATCAAAAGACTCCCGACCAACAAAAGCCCAGGGACAGATGGCTTCAGTGGAGAATTCTACAAGAAATTCAAAGAAGAGCTAATACCAATACTCCTCA
The DNA here is from genome assembly GCA_030556225.1 of Cricetiscus sungorus. Lineage (NCBI taxonomy): Eukaryota > Metazoa > Chordata > Mammalia > Rodentia > Cricetidae > Cricetiscus > Cricetiscus sungorus. The sequence continues at coordinate 41,395,249 of JANBXA010000600.1, forward strand.
AATTGTTCCACACAAAAACTCTTTTTATGAAGCCACAATTACCTTGGTACCCAAGCCACACAAAGACACAACTAAGAAAGAGAACTACAGACCAATATCCTTCATGGACACTGATGCAAAAATAATAAAATTCTGGCAAATCTTTTACTGCGCACAGAATAAATTTAACTTTCATTCATTTCTTGTTCATAATGGGTTCCTCAAGATGGACAATAAGCCATGTTGTTTAGTAGAAAATGCTCTTCCTTTCTTTGTAGCACTTTGTAAATGTAAATTTGAAAAGGTGGTATAAAGAGACAGGAAGCTTCCAGAACACAGCCTAACATGAAAAGCAAAGCTGGAAGTTAAGGAATAGTGAAACATTTATGATAGAATGATTCAATGTTGAAAATCCCTGCTGGAGAAATGGTTTGGAGCTTCGTGTTTTTAATTTCTGAAGTTTGTTTTGTTTTGCCATATTTTATTTTACGTCTAAGATTGTGGGGAAAGCTTAGCTTTTTCATAATCTGCAGTGTCTTAGATATCTGAAGAGCTATCTTTGTGTACATATTTATTTTTCTTTCAGCTGGAGGAATAGCAAGTAGTCTCTTATTTCTTTATCACTGTGCACAGGAGGCAAATTCACTTGGGTCCATAGTTCATTTGAGATGTCTTTTGTAATCATGGATTATAAGCATCATTTTACATGACAACTTCCAGAGTCTGCCTGCCACAGTTTGCTGTATTTTAAGATGGTTTCCTTTCTTTCATTTGTATTCATAATTACATATAAATAAACAATTGGGTGACCTAGAAAAAAAATACTGGCAAATCAAATCCAAGGAAGCATCAGAGAAATCATCCACAATGACCAAGTAGGCTTCATCCCAGGGATGCAGGGATGGTCCAACATATGAAAATCTATCAATGTGATCCACCATATAAACAAACTGGAAAAACAAAAAACAAACAAACAAACAAAAAAAAACCACATGACCATCTCACTAGATGTCAAATAAGCCTTTGACAAAATCCAACACCCTTTCATGCTAAAGGTCGTGGAGAGATCAGGGATAACAGGAACATACCTAAACATAATAAAAGCAATATACAATAAACCAACAGCCAACATCAAACTGAATGGAGAGAAGCTTGAGGCGATTCCTCTAAAATCAGGAACAAGACAAGGCTGTCCTCTCTCTCCATATCTCTTCAATATGGTACTTGAAGTTCTAGCTAGAGAAATAAGAGAACAAAAGGAGATCAAGGGGATACAAATTGTAAAGGAAGAAGTCAAATTGTCACTATTTGCAGATGATATGATAGTTTACATAAGTGAACCCAAAAACTCTACCAGGGAACTCCTACAGCTGATAAACACATTCAGCAAATTAGCAGGATACAAGATTAACTAAAAAAGAAAAAATCAGTAGCTCTACTATGTACAGATGATATGATAGTTTACATAAGTGACCCAAAAAACTCTACCAGGGAACTCCTACAGCTGATAAACAGCTTCAGCAAACTAGCAGGATACAAGATAAACTCAAAAAAGTCAGTAGCCCTACTTTAGTCAGACAACAAAGGGACTGAGAAGGAAATCAGAGAAACATCACCCTTTACAATAGCCACAAACAACATAAATTATCTTGGGGGTAATGCTTACCAAACAAGTGAAAGACCTATATACTAAGAACTTTGTATCTTTAAAGAAAGAAATGAAAGAAGATACCAGAAAATGGAAAGATCTCCCATGCACTTGGATAGGTAGGATAAACATAGTTAAAATGGCAATCTTGCCAAAGCAATCTACAGATTCAATGCCATCCCCAACAAAATCCCAGCATAATTCTTTACAGACCCTGAAAGAACAATACTCAACTTTACGCGGAAAAACAAAAGACCCAAGATTGCCAAAACAACCCTGTACACTAATGAATTTCAGGAGGCATCACCTTCCCTGACTTCAAGATCTACTATAGAGCTATTGGCATTGGCACAAAAATAGGCAGGCCAACGAAATTGAATAGAATATCCTGGTATTAACCCACACACCTATGAACACCTGATTTTTGACAAAACAGCAAAAAGTATACAATGGAATCTTTAACAAATGGTGCTGGCACAACTGGATGATGGTGTGTAGAAGACTGTAGATAGACCCATGTCTATCCCCATGCACAAAACTCAAGTCCAAATGGATCAAAGACCTCAACATAAATCCAGCCACACTGAACCTCTTAGAAGAGAAAGTGGCAGGTACCCTTGAACAAATTGGTACAGGAGACTGCTTCCTGAACATAACACCAGTAGCACAGACACTGAGATCGACAATTAATAAATGGGACCTCCTTAAACTGAGAAGCTTCTGTAAGGCAAAGACCACAGTTGACAAGACCAAACAGCAGCCCAAAAACTGGGTAAAGATCTTCACCAACCCTACATCTGACAGAGGGCTGATCTCCAAACACCAAATAACCCTATTCAAAACGGGGTATAGGACTGAAGAGAGAATTCTCAATAGAGGAAATCAAAAAGGCTGAAAGACACTTAAGTGCTCAATATCCTTAGCTATCAGAAAAATGCAAATCAAAACAACTTTGAGATACATCTTACTCCTGTCAGAATGGCTAAAATTAGAAACACCAATGACAACTTATGCTGGAGAGGATGTGTAGGAAGGGGAACACTCCTCCACTGCTGGTGGGAGTGCAAGCTTGTACAGCCATTTTGGAGATCAGTATGGCGGTTCCTCAGGAAAATGGGGATCAGTCTACCACAGGACCTGGCAATTCCGCTCTTAGGCATCTACATACCCAAATGATCCACATCCAAGCAACAGAGTCATGTGCTCAACTATGTTCATAGCAGTGTTATTTGTAATAGCAAGAACCTGGAAGCAACCTAGATGCCCCTCAACTGAAGAATGGATAAAGAAGATGTGGCACATTTACACAATGGAATACTACTCAGCGGGAAAGAACAATGGATCTTAAAATTCGCAGGCAAGTGGATGGAACTTGAAGAAACCATCCTGAATGAGGTAACCTATTCACAAAAAGAGGAACATGGTATGTACTTGCTCATATATGGATTTTAGACCTACAGCAAAGGATCACCAGCCTATAATTCACACCACCATAGGAGCTAGGATACAAAGAGATTCATACAAGGTCCCTCACAGAAGGGGAAAGGAACAAGATCTCCTGAGCATATGGGGAGTGAGGGGGGCAGTGAGTGGAGAGGGAGCTAGGAGAGAGAGAAGGGAGGAGAGCATGTGGGACTAGGAAGATTGCGTCAAGGGAGGAATAGAAAACAGAAGAGAGAGAGAGAGAGAGAGAGAGAGAGAGAGAGAGAGAGAGAGAGAGAGAGAGAGAGAGAGAGAGAGAACATAAAAGAGGGAGCCATTATAGGTTTAAAGAGAAAACTGACTCTAGAGAAATGTCCAGAGACTACAAGACTGACCCCAACTAACAATCTGAGCAACAGTGGAAAGGCTACCATAAATGCCCTTCCCTGATAATGAGATTGATGACTAACTTATCTACCATCATAGAGCTCTCATCTAGTAGCGGATGGAAATAGAAACAGACACAGCTAAACACTGAGCTAAACTGGAATCCAGTGGAGAGAGGGATGAGTGAGTGATAAGAAATTGGGGACAAGTCCAGGCTACAGAAACCCACAGGGATAGTTGATGTGAACAAGGGGGAACTAATGGACCCCTAGACTGATACTGAAACACCAGCGTTGGACTGACTTAGACCCCCTGAACATGGGTCTCAGTTAGAATGCCTGAGCAGTCTAAGAGACCTCTGACATTGGAACCAGGATGTATCCCTGGTGCACGAAAAGACTTTGGAGGATACTCACTTAGCCTAGAGTCAGGAGGGAGAGCCTTGTTCCTATTCCAAATGACTTGACAGATTTTGTTGACCTCTCCTGAAAGGCATCACCCTCCCTGTGGAGTGGGGGGGGTTGGATGGGGAGGTGGTCGGGGAGAGGGTATGTATGGGAGGGATGGAGAGGAAACTGAGATCAATATGTAAAATAAGAAAAAGAAATAAAAAAATAATTAAAAAAAGTTTAGTGTCAAATTTATGGTGTGATGTTTGGCATAGTATAGTCATGGAGGCAGTGGGCAGGGATGGGACTATACAGTTACTGACACAGTAGGCAAGGGCAAACTGTATGGTCAATGAGGCAATGGGCAGGGAAGGAAGTGTACAGTCAGTTCCTGTAGTGTACAAACAGCTAAAGCACAGTTGGCCAGCTCTCTACCCTATGAAGATAGTGTTTTACAGGAGACAATCATACATCTAATTTTTATGCCATTCACAGCAGCCTTTCTATAATTCATTTAGAAATAATTTCCAGTGTGCAAGGTGATGAATGCTTAAAGAAAAGGTGTGCACAGGGGAACGATGCATTGTCTTAGCATGTGGAGTTCTCTTAAAGAAAGCATCACCATTAAGAAATTGCAAGCAGAGCACACCTCCAAATTTTAAGGTACATTTTTCTTTCTTTTTTTTTTGTCTTATAGATAAAGCAATGTAAAAGAATCAAGACAATCCAGTAGCATCTACACAGGTGTTACAAAAACTGGATATCGAGTCAGGGGCTATAAACAATATACTTCCTTAATTATATATGTTTAGTCAGACAGGAAGATGTTACCACGGAGTGGATAGGGACTTAGCCTTGACACAATGAACTATCATCCAATTGTTCTTTTGAGATGAAAATTTCTAGATAAAGGATAATATGCAAAAAGAACACTTTTTTGGGGGGGAGTATTTCCTACAGCTATTTAAAGTAGGGCTCCACTGTCAGAGGTCACAGTATAGACTGCCCAGGTCTCCTGAGACCCAGGTTCGGGGGGTCTGTGTCAGTCCTGTGCTGGTTTCCCAGCTATCTGTCTGGGGTTTGTGAGCTCTCCCTTGTTTAGATCAGCTGTCTGTGGATTTCTGCACCCTGGTCTTCACTGCTTTGCTCATCACTTCTCCTCTGCATCTGGGTTCCAGGAGTTTGGCTCAGTGTTTAGCTGGGGTGTCTGCTTCTGTTTCCATCAGCTACTAGATGAAGGCTCTAGGATGGCATTTAAGGTAGACATCAATCTCATTATCGGGGAAGGGCATTTAAGGTAGCCTTTCTACTATTGCTCAGATTGTTAGTTGGGGTCATCTTTGTAGATCTCTGGACATTTCCCTAGTGCCAGATTTCTCTTCAAACCTATAATGGCCCCCTCTATTATGGTATCTCTTTTCTTGCTCTTCTCTATTCCTCCTCTGACTTAATTTTCCTGCTCCCTCATGTTCTCCTCTCCCCTCCTCTTCTCCCCTTTCTCCTAACCCCCTCTCTACTCACTGCCCCTCCCCTTGTGCTCCCAATATGCTCAGGAGATCTTGTCCCTTTCCTTCTTTTTATGACTGGGTTAACTTATTCAGGATGGTTTCTTCCAGTTCCATCCATTTGCTGTGAATTTCAAGATTCCATTGTTTTTTGTTTTGTTTACCTCACCCCCCCTACCTGCTGAGTGTACTCCATTGTGTAAATTACCACATTTTTAAAAATCCATTCTTTAGTTGAGGGGCATCTAGGTTGTTTCCAGGTCCCTGGTGCATGAAAGGACTTTGGGAGCACATTCCCCATGGAAGGATACTCCTTTAGCCTGGAGACACCAGGGAGGGCCTAGTCCCAACCCCAAATGGCTTGACAGATTTTGATGATCCCTCCTGGAAGGCCTTACCCTCTCTGGGCAGTGGATGGGGGGGGCAATGGGATGATGGGAGGGAGAAGGAACTGGGATCAATATGTAAAATAAAAAATAAAGTAAACATAGTTACACAAATAACTGCTTGTAAGCAAATAAGTTATATGCTTTTGTTTTTTGAAGGGAATGTCTTGGCAGCACTGTGAATAACACATTAGATGAAAGTTACTCTGGAAAACAGCAGTACTCTCCTTAGTCAGCTGGGGCTGCAACCAGAGTGATCCCCCTGTGCATGGAGATTTAATGAAATCCCACTGTGTGCAAAGCACTAAGCTAAGTATTAAGATGCAACCTCTGCCTTCAAAGGAATCAGTCAAAAATATTGACATGTTACATCCAGTCATGTAACACAAAGTAGCACAGCTTTCACCTAGCGAATACCAGGAAGCCTATGCCCATCAACAAATTGTCTTTATGTCTTCCTAGGGAGTCATTTTTAATGAACTCCAAGTCTTGTTCCCTCCCTTTACTATCCTAGCTTCCATCGCTCAATTGGTGCTGTGAGGGAGACCCATTGCCAAAGGGACCAAGTCTGGGTTGATGCCCAGTCTTGCCTGCAGTGAGTGAACTGTCTTCACACCAATTTCTTCTTGAAACACAAGACTCAGGATGAACTGCAGTCAGGCTCCTGGCTTCATCCTCTTAGGACTGTCTAGAGATGGAGAGAGATGGCAGCCTCTCTTTAGCATCTTCGTAGCTCTCTACTTGCTGGGCCTACTAGGGAACCTGCTACTTCTGTTAGCTATTAGTGCTGATATCAACCTCCACACCCCTATGTGCTTCTTCCTCAGTCAGCTCTCCCTTGTGGTTTTTGTTTTATCACTATCATGATCCCCAAAATGCTGGAGCCTTTGTGGACTGGAAATGGATCAATCTCATTCTCTGGATGTCTGACTCAGCTGTGCTTTGCTGTTTTTTTGCAGACATGGATAACTTACTTCTGGCAGGCATGGCTATTGATCGCTATGCTGCTATCTACCACCCACTGCACTACCCACTTCTAATGACTTCTTACAGATGTGGGGTTCTGGCTAGTGGGTCGTGGGGAGTAGCTCATTGTGTGTCTCTGGCCCATACCTTGTTGCTCTCCCCGTTATCTTTTCATAACAACCAAGAGAGTTCTCATTTTTTTTTCCCCTGTGATTTTGGCCCTCTCTTATGGCTTTCCTGCTCCAACACCCACCTCAATGAGACACTGATGATAGCTTTGGCTGGGGTTTTAGGACTCAGTGCACTTCTCTGCATTGTAAGTTCTTATGGTTGCATTTTCTATGCTGTGGCTAGGGTCCCATCATCACAGGGGAAAAGGAAAGCCCTAGCCACTTGCAGCTCCCACCTCTCTATGGTCCTCCTCTTCTACAGCAGTTTTTGCCACATACTTGAAGGTCCCATCTAGTTCTCACTCATCTGGGGAGGTGGTAGCTGCTGTCATGTATACCCTTGTAACTCCCACTCTGAACCCCTTCATTTATAGTCTGAGAAATCAGGATGTTAAGAGTTCATTGAGAAAGATCCTGAACACGAAGAACTCCGAACACGAAGAACTCCCGGGACTAAGGATCGTCACTCAGGAAGGATCACACCTCACATCACTGCCACATATGGAAAATGAGTCAGTTAACACTATTGCACATGGGAGAATAATAGCACTGCCATGGTTAATCTTCACTGTTAACTCTACTGGTTTCGGAATCACCTAGAACACACATATCCGGGCATGTCTGTGAGGGAGTCTTTGGGGAGATTTCACTGAGGAGAGAAGATCCATCCTGAATGTGGGTGGCACTACCCATTCCATAGAAGGATCCTAGACTGATTATAAAGAGCAAAAGAAAAGGATGGACTGTACAGTCACTATTCATCCCTCTCTGCTTGTTGACCACAGACACAATGCCACCTGCCACCATCCTCCTGCTGCAGACCTTCCTCATCCTGATATACTGTGTCCTTCAAACCATGACTAAAATGAAAACCTGTCTCTAAACTGCGTCTGTTAGGTGTTTTGTTCCAGTAACAAATACAATGACCCTTTGGAAGTAACACTATGGTGTTCTCGCTAGTCTTTGTTTTCTTGCACTCATTTTCCTGAAGCGTGAACATCCACTACAATCACTACGACCATTTGATAAATGTTAGTAACAATAATGGTTTAGTAACAATAGATCCCTGATATACTTTCAGGCAAATTTAAACATTTCTATCTTTCTCTAATACCCTTTCTCCAGCTGAAACTGTTTGACACTTACAAATCATGTCAAAGGGAGCTATGGAGTTCACAGAAGTTAAATTGCAAGTAAGAGGTCAGGAAGGTGGTGAGGTTGACAGTAACTTAGGTCAGTAGAAGCAGGATGAAAAGGTTTATCACTTTATTCTCTTTCACTGGAAACTATATCACAGGATTCCTTTTAAAATAGTTTATTATTATTGTTGCATGTGTATGTATGTACATATGTATAAAGTTGTTTAAGATATATATCATTCTGTGGGAAAGCAAATTGCAAATTTCCATCATCAAGACTCAAACGCTAATACACACAATAGGAAAGAACTATTCAAATGTCATATTACAATAATATAAATGAGCGTTGTTCTAGGGGGAAAAAAAAGTAGGGCTCACACCATCCTCATCTTGAGTGCTGGCTAGGCTGGCTACTAATATAGATTGTGTATACTGGACACATGACTCCAGCACACAGAAGCATAGGAATGTATTAAAAGTTGGTATTCCAACAGGATTTAGCTTTATTAGATTATTTGGTGAAGATTTGCACCTGGTATGCAGACAGCTCAAAGTATCTGGCCTACAAGCATTCTTGCTGAATTAGATTCCTGTTACTGTGATAAAACCTTTATAAAGAGTAAGTGTGGGCCATCTGGGAAGATTCAAGATTCAAACTAGAGTACCCACAATATCATGTCATTTTTACCAACACTTAAATTAATAAAACTGTGGAAATGTGTGCATTTATTTATTATTTTAAGCTGTACAGATCTCTTATCCCTCAGTTTTTAGCAAATACACAAATGCATATATATACATCTGTACATGTTTTTACAAAAGTGATTGACTACTTTTTACAAAAGTGATTGACTACTCATGACTTTAAACTCGATAAAAACACTGTTGAAAGTTCAGTTCAAAAGCTTACCATTTAAAAGCATACCATTCTATTGCAATGTAGGAAATTTTTTACATCATAAGGCTATTGAAAAAGATGATACAGTTGAAGCAGAAAATCCTAAACCTGATCATTTCATTAACTTGTATAGGATGCAATAACTTCTAATATTTACAGAGAAGTGGAAACCAAATACACCCTCTGGTTCAAAGTGATAGACTCATCATAAAATGGGCAACATCAGCACCAATTAAAACTTGCCACTCCTCCTTAAATATCCTCTTTAGTACATTGTATCTTACTCAGATACTAACATTTTACTATTCAAATGCTTTTCTCTGTCCTGCTGGTCCCTGCAGCTGCTTATGAAATAATCACTCAGAGGCTCATATTAAATATAATTGTTTGGCCAATGGTTCAGGCTTATTATAAATTAACCCAATTTTAATAATCTGTTTATTACCACATGGCTTTGGCTTATTGGTAATGTTTTGGCATCTCACACCTTCAGTGGCTACAAGGTATCTTCCTGATTGCACCTTCTTTCCTTCTCTGTTTGGATTTTCCATCTAGCTACCTTCTGCCTGGTTATTGGCCAATCAGTTTCCTTAATTAGCCAACGGTAATAAAACATATTCATAGTATACAGAGGGGTATCTGGCATCACATTTGTTTAAGTCAAACTCAGTTAAGCAGGTACTTGTGTATGAAGGCACAGGAAGACTTCCTTCCCCAGGACTGGCTAAGAAATTCCTCTGGACATACATAAAATAAAATGGAATAGTATTAAAGAAAAGTAGCCACCAGTGTCTTATTAATCAATGAAAGCCAAGATTCTCAAGAACAGAATGTCTTCTTATCGATACCGACATTAACATCAACTGCTGGTATAAAACTCAGGACAGGAAAAGAAACCCAGCTGGGGGACAGTGAGGACAGAACAGAAACAGGTGTCCAGTCACAGCACAGCTCCTCTAAAGGAACTGAAAGAAGAAGTGAAAATTTGGTCCTCCATACAAAGTGTAGCCTTCTTTTGTAACTCTAGTGGTCACCCTGGGCATGTTGAGCAAAAAGGTATTTTAACACATTCACAAGAAAGATCTTTCTGTACATAAAACCTTAAATGCAGTAAAAATGGGAATGGAACTTTAACAGTGAAGTGTGTTCTGAGAATCACAGACTATAAAATCCTCCCGACACTGCACTGAATATCAGGACTAGATGATGTCTTCTGCCACCATGGTGTCAAATATCTGGTAACATATCCGCTGTTCTGTTCCACTCCGGACGTTGTAGGACTTGATGAGGCACTCCAGCCATGGGTATGCATCTATAGACCAAGAGGGTGTGTCATTCAGCCATTATATCAAGCATATAACCAGAAATGCTAATTAGAGTTTCTTCCCAACCTCAGATGAAAGTGAGAAAAGTTTAGAAAATACTTGCTACACAGGCAGTCAATCATGTCACCCATGTTTCACTCCTTTGTTATGCTGACTGCCTATAGGCCTCCCCTGGCTTTTCCCTGATTGACTAGAAAGAGATAAGCACCCGAACTTAAGATCACATCAGCTTGAGTCTTCATGTGAGTAGCTTTGGGTCTTGCCAAAATAGCATCAATGATGCCAACCTCATGTTTGGTGGGGAGCAGGGCAGGCTCACTTCTAACATTAGCAAAAAGCATAGGTTTTATCAGACATCTGGTATGGCACTTGAGCTCACCTAGGATAGCACCAGGAGCTCCTATGCATGGCTGGTGTAACTTACAGACACACAGACAGACACACATACACGTATATGTCAAAAGTTACCATGCCCAGAGACTTATTTCTAGAAATCTAAACATAGTAAGTGCAATAGCTAACACAAATTAAAATTGAAATCATATAAATGCACCTGGATTAAACTTTGCTGTGGGTGAGAAAATTTCCCATCTCTTGGAAACTGATGTTACAACTGACTGTGGAGGAAGAAACTCTAATGAGGAGCAATGTCTAACAGCCACATCAGCAACAGAAAAACAGAGGGGAGGGGTGGTCATTGAGAACAATTACTAGAAAAATCAAACATGTTAATGTAGTTTAGGTCTACAGGTTCCAACAGAGAAGAATTTTGGACCACAGAAGGACCCGGTGGCAGCGGCTACAATGGGCACAATTTTCACCTGTGCAGGAACGAACCAGCGGACAAGCTGATGTCTATGCAGAACCAACTAAAGTTCATAGACTTTGCAAAAAAAAAAAAAAAAAAAAAATGGAAAATTCTGAAGCTCTCTAATACCACCGAAGAAACTCACTGAGTCAAACAAGAGGGATGCAGTTTATTTGAGGAAACGTTGCAAACTGCATTCATTTGCTATAATGTACAAACTCAGAATCAAATACGCTGTAACCCAAACTGCTATGCTTTAAGTGTATTCCAAAATATTCCAAAACTCCTTTATTTATATTTATTTTACTTCTGCTGCTGTCAAATCAAGACATGGATAAAGGTACTGTTCATACTTAGTAATCCCCCTGGATCCACCCCAGTCTATGGATTAGATCCACACTAGGTGCTTTCTCAAGAAAGGGAAAGAAGCACCTTTGAAATACAACTTACCAATTTTTATTCCTGGAGGACAAATCACATTCATGATCTTTTCCAGATTCCTTTGAAGGTCGTCATCAGTGAGGACTTCAGATGCTGGGATCTGGAAAAATTTCTCCTAAGAATGTTGGCAAACAAAGGAGATACTCATTATCTAAAAAGATTTAATGCACCAAATTTCAGTAACTAAATTTGCTAAAATGACCTACTGTACATACATCAGTCTATTAAGATGTGGGACTCAAACTAGAATTGTCTATGCTAAAACCCAATCCCTCACTTGAATTGCAAAATAGATGTGAGATGCACATAGATACATGGTAAGATCATGTAGCAAGGCTAATGACACTGTGTACCCAGGAAAATAAATCCAGTGTTTAGTATGAAAGGATAGAACATTAAGAAAAATTTATTTAATTTCTTCCCTTCTATGTTATGTTTTACAGATTTTTTTTTCCCTTGCTAAATGTTCTATTTTGAACACATAAACGGCAGACATCAGCTGTTCATTTAATAGTGACTTCATGAACTGTGCAGCCTGGAGGAAAAAAAAATCACTTAACTTTCAACTTGGACTGTGTTCTATTTTATGTTAAGTTTAAAAAAACCAAACCAAAGCAAAACCCAAATATCCAAAAGCAAAAACAAACAAACAAACCAAACTGTCTTACCCTAACAAAAGGTTGGTCTTCCTCTTAGGTTTTACTATGCCATGGCTTGTGAGAGCCAGCAAACTGACTGTCACTCTGGAAAACCTAACAATGTCATATGAAGTTGGAGAGTTTGGCTTATGTAGCATTAGCCTGACCTTAGGAGGAGAGCAATCATATGTTATGACAACATACGTGATGGAGTCACATCAGGTCCTAGGTCAGTGGTTCTCCATCTGTGGTTCAAGATCCTTGGGGATGGTGGTGACATGACCCTTTTACAAGGGTCGTATACCAGACATACTGCATATCAGATATTTACATTACAATTTGTAATAGCAGCAAAATTGTAGTTATGAAGTATCAACAAAACAATTTTAGGTTGGGGTCATCAAAAACATCAGCATTAAGCAGGTTTAGAAACACTGGCCTCTTCCCTGGCTGCAAGTATATTGTTATACTCAGTGCAGGAAAATTAACAGTCTCAGCTTTAGAGGAAGAGGGTGAGCTTGGGAATATCAAAGCTAAGGGAGGCCTCAAGGACTTCTCTGGTGTGAGGACTGACAGCAATCTTTGGTACTCCTCCACATCTTACGCAGTAATACATATCTGTATCAGGTGGCTGCATTTCCTTCCAGATGAAACTGTGAAGACGTACAGTACAGTGAGGTGACAACAGTGGGGCTCTATATCTGCTCTTTCGCCCAGCAGGGGAATTTCTGAATGAAGGGGATAGGGCTTTTCAGATTTTGATTCTTCAACTTCATATTTTTAAAAATTGTGTCTCTAATAGAAAATCAAAAGCTATACACCACATAGTTTTCAATATGTGTGACTGTGTTTCATTCATATGTTCTAAGAAATACAGAGAAACTGAGTTTTAGGGTTCAAGAGGTCTCAATAAGTTACACCGATGTAAAACTTAAGTAGGATGAATATTGAAAATTGAAATATAAATTTTAGTTGAATACTTTCAGCATGTCTGACACTTACAGAATCCTTGAGGTAAACATCTAATACTCCCGTTCCATCATCAAAAGTGAAAGTCATAACAAACACGTACTGCATAGGAACAATACCCAGAACTAGAGAGAGAAAAGAAAACAATAGTTCAGGCTGCTAGATTTTCTGTAAGGTAAACTCAAAAGTGCTTTATTCTAGTGCACAGGTGCAGATAATGTTCACTGCGAGTATTTACAACAGAAAGAACGGAGTCTTCTCTAGGATTAATTTGCTAAACCCATGCAACAGAATCTCTTAGGAACATCCCACTGTATTTATGCAGAGGTAGTTTCATGATATAATAGGTAGAACCATAACAAACGATTAATAAAATGTGACTCATTGCATGTTAATTATATGAAAAATAAAATTAAAACCATTGTTCTAGAAAGCAACACACAGTTCAATATTGTTAAAAGCTTATCCCCCTTTTGCATTATGAGTAGAGTATTGCTTCTTTTTTCCTTTCCTTTCCTTTCTTTCTTCCTTCCTTTCTTTCTTTTTTCTCTCTTTCTTTCTTTCTTTCTTTCTTTCTTTCTTTCTTTCTTTTTTTCAGAGACGTTGTCTAGCTGAAAGAACATTATGAAAGTTCCATAATTGCTAGGATGAGGCAGAATGAATAAACAGGAGATACTAAAAATGAGAATTTGCAGTTAAGGCAAACACCCTTTTCAAGAGTTGAAGTCACTGAATAGATGTATGGAAAGTTCTATTACCTTCCATTGTTACAGATCATATTCCGATAGGAAGATTAAATAGGGAGGCAAGACAGAAGCCAAGTTTCTGGCTTCAGAAGGTCTCAATAGTTACACTGAAGCAGCCCTAAGGAGGATGAAATTAAAACTATGGAAGATGTGAAGCGGCATTGCCCAGCTTCACAGGACAAGCTCATATGAAGTAACACAGGGTCTCGCTGGTCCAGGGCATGAGACGGCTGTACAAAACAAAAACTATAACAAGAAGCACACACACACAAGTTTCAAAACAGAATTTCAGTCTAGGAGAAGGAAGTTGGCTGTATAGTTTCAAGAAAATAGTAATTCTCACTAAATTTTGAGTTGCCCAAACTAAACTTAGAACGCTCAATGGCTGTGAAGGGCAAACTTTGAGGGGGGGGAAAAAATTGGCAAAGTGGACATTTATTAAGAAGACAAAGGAGTCAGAAGAATGGAAAATAAAAAAGGTGGGGAGAGTGCCAACCTAAAAACATACACAATAGAGACACAACAGAAAATGTGAGACCTACAGAGGAGGAAATTACAGGTGTTTACCTGTAATAAATAATTCTAGCAGACAGAACATGGTCCACTTTAGTAGGCAGAACTGACTTCACCATTAAGGACTGTCTAAAAGTTACGCTTTAAAATGTACACTGCTCCTAGACGCTAAAAGCAAAGCCTAGGTGACAAGTCATGTGTGGAATAAACAGACTCCTGTGTGATGCCTAGACTCAGAGGAAGTAACAGCTATCTCAATACCTTGCCAACACTAAGTATGAGTTAGAAAGATTTCCTCAGGATCTGTATTTGTGATCAATGATTAAACAGAAAACAAATGGTCAAATATTGAAATGTGGTTATGACTACAATGCTTGTCCTTACTTTTCATTACAATTGTTGCAAATGGGTTTCAGTTAAGAAAAGTTATTCTAGTTTTGCCATAAGTATTCACAAATATTGAAACATAAGTCAGTGAGCTGACAGAACATTAACATTTTAGGACACAAACACCCAGCTTACCTGCTGCCACAGAGGAAGGAATCCATAGTCTTTTATTAGGAATGGTACTTAGGTTTTGTATGGGTTTCAAGTTTGAGCACTGTTTACATCTGAAACGAGTAAGAAAAAGCTGGGAAGTACTTAAACATACACAAGTTCCTTTAATTATTACATGTGTTTAAGTGTGAACAGTTTTATAGAGACAGCTATTAAATAGAAGAGCACTTCACCGTCTTACACTGCAATGTCATTGTCTCAAAAGAGTTATAATTAATTTACTACACAAATCAATAAAAGACGCTATGGGTGTGGTGACTTCAATGAGAACGGCCCTCAGAGGCTAAATATTTGAATGTTTGTTTCGCACCTACTTGTTTGGGAAGGATTATGAGGTGTGTCACGGGGGTGGCAGTGAGGTTTTAAAGGCCAGGTTAACTTTCTCTGCCTCCTACTTATGGATCAAGATGTGAGCTCTCAGCCATTGATTGCTCCAGTGAGCGCATGTCTGCCTGTATGCTCCCATACTCCCTGCCATAATGACCATGAACTAATTTAATGCTTTCTTTTATAAGTTGGCTTGCTCATGGTGTCTCCTCACAGTGATAGAATGATGACTAAGACAATGGGCTTCAGAATAAATACTTGAAACTGGACTCTAGGTCCAAATCATTACATAATGTGGCTGTTAATTTTCTCATCTATTAAAAAGACACAAGAGAAGTTGCTGGAACTCCTTGAATTTATGGTTCTATAAGCAATATCTAATGGTCACAGTCTTACAAAAACAGTAAGAAAAAATTATTCTGAATGAATAGTGAGGACAAATTACTATTTGTAGTGAGCACATATTTAGAGGCATTGTGCACGTAGCCTGCATATCAGTAACTGTCTGAAATATAAGACATTTGAAGTGAGACAATTACTAAAACTGGACAACATTTAGTACAATCTGATATATCAATATATTTAAGTATGGATAATAATTAATAACTAATTTTATTAGGCAAGATGAAATGTAAGATGTAGTAAGAAAGTATGATTAGAAAATATATTTGAATAACAGAACTCAAGAGTATGTACAACTTATGAAGTGGGAATAACTGCTTTCACATTATCATTTAATCATCAAATAAATAGATATTTTCTCGCTAACAGTAATAATGAAAAGATAATGGAATGAAAATTATTCACTAACATTAGCAGTGATAGAGCAGGTTGGCATATAACTTTTGCTCTCCTGTAGACTTAGGCACTCTACTAGGAAGGAGAGAAGGAAGAAACGGGAGAAAAGAATGATGGGTGATCATGTCAGAAGCAAAGCTTAGTTTATGAACACATTCAAAGGAGAACAACAGAACACGATGGGTTTTGATATTAAAACTAAGTGGCAAACAAACCTTGCAGGACAGGAACAGATATAAAGACACTTGGTGCTTTGGAAGAATTAGCTACAAACACTTTTATTTTATGGCTTAAGTTTTTCACCCATTGTATAGGAAACAAAGCAAAGGGCAAAGCCCATTGGTCACTCTAAGGGCGATACGCGTGTGGCTATGACAGTGGCAGAAGTAATTTTCTAGAGAAAATCAAAATTTAGGTTCATTTTGACAGAACTAACAAATGTTACACATTTAGAAGGAAAGGGTGTAGATATAGAAACGGTAACAAAATGTATGGAGGCTGCAGTGTGAGGCTTCTCAAGCAAAGTGTTCTCAGGGTGACTGTTTCATCAAAACTACAGGGTGCTGTACTTCACTCTCCTTCCAGGCCCGGACCTGCAGACTCCGCGTTCCTTTCTGCCAGTCTTCAGTCGCCCCAATTCTGCAAAGTGCTGGATGCAGTTCTGGAACTCCCTCAATTCCCAACTAGGAAATGTCCTGTTAGCTAATACCTAAACTCTTGTGGGAGAAGCAAGTTTAGTTTGTGACTGAGAAACAAAATGTTACAAGCCTTATATGTCCCACATGGAGTGTTTAGATCTCTAGAAATGTGTAAGAAAAACAGTATGGATACTCTAAAACTTACAACAGGGTTGTGTCAATACATCTAACTTCAGAATATAGATAGCATTCAGAAAGTCATTGCTGACCCTACCAGGAGGAAACTCTAGTTTCTGACTGCTCCCTAGCACACTGAGTGTTTCACCACACACCACCAGACTAGAAAAGATTGAAACGCAACTACAAAGGAACCTGTACCAATCTGTACCACTGTGATACAATCATTTAGCTTTGATACTTTCTCTAAGTAGAAACTGACACAATAGGATCATATGGACATAAAATGGCTGGAGGACAGGCAGCAGAGACGCAGTTGTAAATCCCAGAAGCCTAAGATGGACACACACCCATAGTGACACACCTTTCCTCGGATGAGGAATGGTGCTGCAATGTCTAGGAGCTCCAGGTCCTCAGGGCCCGACTTCACAGGGATCACACTGTGAAACATGCTTGACAGTTTAGAGATTTCACAGAGCCGTCCTCCTGTTAAAACAATAAAGAAACTCTTCAACAGCACACAGAGAATCAGAGCAAGATGCTGGATGCAAGTCACATGTGTGACACAGCAAGTGTTACAAAGAAATGCACAGAAAAGGAGTTACAAATTTAGGAGGAAATTTAAACTCTGCACCACAAAGAAAAATTATGAACTGTTACATAAGAATTAGATGGAAAAAGCACAGGAAACAAATAGCACAATTCCAATCTCACAGAGTTGACAAAATATCAAGGCTTTTCAAGGCTCCTTTCTGTTTAGGTTGAGGATTCTCATCCCAGTACTATGACCCAACAGCGACTCCCAGAGGCCAAGGCGACAGCTTCACATAAGCAATTGGCCAATTTATTAGTGCCACTCTGAGCTGATGACATTATATACAGGAATCCAACAAGTGGGTAAATTTGAGTTTAATGCATACTAAGAAAGTGCAGGTAGATATTCACATATATTTGAATCTGATATACTGTTTAGAGAAATGTAAATAAACAGTATTTTTACTTCATAGGTATCACGTGAGCATGAAATATAGTTAACAGGGCCGGAGAGATGGTTCAGTGGTTAAGAGCACTCCCTTCAGGAGGGCCAGGGTTCAATTTCCAAGCACCCACATGGCAGCTCACAACTGTCTGTAACTCCAGTTCAAGGGGAATCCAACACCCATGGCAAATCAACAAAGCACATAAAAAGATATAGTTAATAGTAATAGGGGGAAATGTACAAAAGAATAGTTGAAAAACTCAATAACAAGCATCTTACCTTCAATCAAAATTAGACATTCATTTGAGAGAGGGAGGATGCCATCACTTTTCACAAAATGGACAGCGACCTGCCGCCCTCCTTGACCTTCGGTGGTCCAGACTTCTGAGTCATACAGGGACGTACCTTGCAGCTTGCTCTCTGGGGCTTTAGTTGCAGCATCTTGCAAAATTTTATCCACGTTTTCCTCATATGGGACTTCTTGTCTAAAATGATGGATGACAAATTATCAGCAAACAATGTAGGTATATTCTCAGAAATTCCAATCTAGTAAGTTACTCCAAAACAAAACCATCTTAAGGACTGAAGGGATGATTCAGAAGTTAAGAGCACTTGCTACTCCTGTAAAGAAACAAGGTTTATTTCCCAGCACCCACAGTGACTTGCAAACATTTGTAACTAATTTCAGAACTTTGGGGACAATAGATAAAATAAACATGTGGTTCACACACCCTTGCATACACGTACACACGCGCGTGAGCGTGCACACACACACACATACATACATACACACACATATACACACAAGCACGTATGCACACACATAAACACATACACACACGCATACAAAACACAAAATAATCTAAAACAAACTTTAAATACTATTTTGTATGTAAATTAAACTAGCTAAGCTTTCTTAAACAAAAGATTTCATTTCATTTCAGACTTAACAGATTTCATTCAATAGGTGCTTAACACTGTAATGGTTAGGTAAATCTATACCATAAACACAGAGAAGTTGTATCTGTGTGAGTACACACATGCCATGGAGATGTGTGGAGGTCAGAGCACAATCGCCTACCATGTTGGTAACTTTACACAGGTCACCGGAAAATACTTACAGTGAATGACATTTAGGACAAAGAAGTTTAACAGACTGGAGAAGTCGTTTGGGCTCATATGACCTCAGTTTTGCTAGGATTCGATATTTCCGAGGGGCTTTTTGCTTCAAAATGGCACATAGTGGTGTCTTCTCTAAATAATGGTGAGCTGTAAGCGCTGTAAAGAAATTTTACATTACATAGGAGTAAATGAAGTATGGGTGCATTCAGCATGAATTTCCCAGAGGCAAATATATACCATAGAATCACGTTAACCTCAGCTACAGTCACAGTGATTCTAGACGCGCACTTGGCCCATGGATACAGAGCCAGGCGCACAGCAGGTACCCACGTGCTGAGTAACCCGGGCAAGGGATGTATTAGTATAACATGAAAAATAAAAGCTTCAAGCTGAAATTCAGAAAAGCAAAGCAGCTGGCCACTAGTTCTCACCTCTAGTTCAGGCTGAAAGGCCTGATCACGAGCCCTTCACCAAGCCTCAAACTGCTGCCTCTCCTGTGTGTGGCTGGAGAATGAATGCCTCCCACTGACTGTCTTGTCTTATATGCCTCTCATGATTCCTGGGCTTAAAGGTGTGAGCTCTGCTACTCTTTTAGACTGATTCAATCTTGGGTAAGCCTGGGCAGCCTTGAACTCTGAGAGATCCATCTGCTTTTATTTCCTGAGTCCTGGAATTAAAGGAGTGTGCCTCCACTGCCTGATCTCTATAGCTTGTGACTGACTTTGCTTTCTGAGTCCTCAGGAAAGTTTTATTAAATCATAAACAATATATCACTACATTTTACTTACATATTAGGTGTGTAAGTATTTCTGTATGGAACTAATAGAAATTCCCAGGAAATTTCTAATTTATGGAAAACAGTAAGGTTTATTTCCCCACTAAAATAAATGGTACCCATGTAACACATAAAATCCTCACTGCTAATCTCTTGGACAAAGCCTTTTAGGCAACATGTTCTAACTGGAATTTGATCAAAAGACATTAACAGAACACATTCACTGAATATTAATTGTCACACGGCCTTTTGACTGAGGTATTTCAAATTCAAGACTTTATTGACTCTCCTTCAGCAAAGAGCCACGATGTGATATGGGAATGGTTATTAGGAGGAACCCAATTATCACCGTGAAGCAGTGTTTGCAAAAGAGATCCATTCTGCAGGTAGAAAGGGGAGATGGTAGAGGAGGGATGTAGAAGGGAGTGGGGACTTGGAGGAAGGGAAGCATCAGAAGAGAAGGTCTGCAAACAGAGCAGATGGCTGGGAAACAAATGTGGAAGGTTTGGGATGGCTGGAATGTGTTTACTCTAAGTAGCTTAACATAGCAGGTGTTACTCGGGCTTTTAAATATTCTAGGGTACACTTCCCTACTTTAGAAAACAGAACTTGTACACAGTCTTGCAAGCCTCAGACACCCAGGGAAATCACTTCTATACACAGCTTTAAAACTCTCATGGGCCAGGCAGTGGTGGCACCTTTAATCACAGCACTCGGGAGGCAGAGGCAGGTGGATCTCTGGGAGTTTGAGGCCAGCCTGGTCTAGAGAGATAGTTCCAAGACAGGCTCTAAAGCTACACAGAGAAACCCTGTCTGGAAAGAAACAAAAAACAAAAAAAGACACACACACTCACAGACATCTTCATGTGGTAAACAGCTGAGGACTGACAGTGTAATACTCCCCGGCCAGGCAGAACTGACCGATTTAAAGTAAACTGAAACACCTGAGTAATGTCTCAAAAATTTTAAACTTTGTATTACTTTGAAGAAAAATTGTGAGAACAACATAAAATTTTCTGAATATGCTTTAAAAAGATTCATAAATAGGTATATACTGGCAAAAATAACACAGATTTATCACTTTTGTGGGAATATCAGATACTTATCACTCTCCAGCTGTCTTTGACTTTCTGTTCTAATCCTAAACAACATGTGTTTATCTTTCATGTGTTCAGGCTTTAGACCTGCCTGGTTTTTCTCACTCTGAGATTCTGATCATGCTTGTTTGGCATAGAGACTACATATATGACACTACTTCTCAATTCATCCAAGAAATGGGTCTATGAGAACAGACCTCCTCCCCTTCTCCTCCAGGGGAAGATCTAGTGCAGAAGTTGAAGTTGTTTAGCTTGCTCTGCTCTGAATTACCCACCCTTGTAACTAGTAGAGGGTAAATGTGTTATTCTTTATCAAACATTTAGAATCTAGTAGTTTAAAACCCACTCAATTCACAAATAAACCAATAATTATCACTGTATCGGCAAAATGATGTTATTTATTTTTTGTTTTGTACATTTGTTAGTCATTATGGTCCATACAGTTTCCTATCCAACCCCAGTTTATTATTTCCTCATTAACAAGCTGAGTTCACACATCCTGGTTTGACTCAATGGATTCTAACCCATCAGTAATACATGATGAGCACACTGTCCCAGACTGACTGTTTACTATTAGATGAGAATGTCTTTATTTTCTAGCAATTCAGGATACTCTTGATTTATCTCTAATTCCTTTGCCCTACATCTGGAATCTGTTTTTTTTTTTTCTTCAGAAGTACCCTGGAATATTTTCTTTTCTTTTCCTTTTGGGATTCTCTGTGTAACAGCCCTGGCTGTCCTGGAACTCACTCTGTAGACCAGGCTGGCCTCGAACTCACAGAGATCCATGCATTTTGTATGCACTACATATACTTACTGCCCCCTGGACATCACTACCTCTGCACAGTGCGCCCAAGAGGCCCTCGCTTCCAGCTCCCATTCCACACTTATACCTCCTTTCTCCAACAGGACAAACTCCTACTGTATAGCAGTACATGTTTAATGAGCTCCTGATCACAAGTATTTTTTTTTTCCTGGATGAAAGCTTTTTATCAACTTAGTTGAAATAACTGGGATGTATCTGATAAATACGTACTAACACTGTTTGCAGGCACAGGGTAAAGAATTCTTACATGTACAGGTCAAACACATTACATAATTATATTGAAATTAATGTCATAGAGAATTTATATCATTACGCTAAGAACATACTAAATGCTACAAACTTTATACATCTAAATTGTTTATAACCAAACACATATTCAATACAGAAATATACACATGTATGGGTTCTATTTTATACCACTGTAGGATGAGGCAGGGAAATAAAAGCTAAATAAAAGCATTGAACATCCCCATAAGGACCTACTGTCACTGGTAGATATGAAGGGATTGGCTAGGAAATGCAAAGCAGGAATCTGTGAGCTGGCTACTGTACCAGAAGTGAGCTTATAAAGCAGGTATCTGAGAGCTGGCTACTGTACCAGAAGTGAGCTTACAAAGCAGGTATATGTGCGTTGATTACTGTACAAGAAGTGAGCTTACAAAGCAGGTATATGTGCGTTGATTACTGTACCAGAAGTGAGCTTACAAAGCAGGTATTTGTGCGTTGGTTACTGTACCAGAAGTGGACTTACATGTAGCACAGAGTTGCTGACATCTTTCTACCTCATACAATGAGACCAAGTCTGATCTGGAACCTACAGGAAGAGAAAAGGAAATCACACAATATGTTAGATCTTTAAAAATGTCTGTTAGAAACTAATGTAAAATTAAAACAGTACCAGAAAGTCTAAATATTGCAATGTCTTTTCCCCCCAATGTATTTGCAGATTCAACATAATTTTCAAAAATTAACAGGGTTAGTCTTCAGGGGAAATTTAGATAATGGAAGATCATGAAAGAGTAAAACATTAGTGTATTGATACTATATGAATTCAAGACACTACAGTATTGATATAAAGACTGACAAACCAACAGATCAGGGAGCGTAGAAATCAACATACACGTTGCTGACAAAGGAAGGCAATTCATAAAGAATACAGCATTTTTTAAAACAAGAGAAGACTTTGCAACCATTAAGAATTATTTGTAAGGGAGCACACATACTTCACAATATACTAATAAGTGGCACATGGAAAGCCCCAGAATAAATTCACGTTGAGACCCACTTGATGTTTTGGTAAACATGGAAGCCTTTTAAACATGAAAAAGAAACAATGCTCTAATAGAAGTTCTTCTGTCACTCCTTCCACTCCACATCAAGTACTGAGCTACTGTCACACACATACTCCATCACAGATGAATCTTAAAACACAGTACAAAAGCACACACACTTCCATTCACTTCTACAGAAAGAACATCTTTGCAAGATCTGGAAGACTAGAGTCTATTCATCAAAATCCAAGACACCTATGAGCAAAAACTATGGGTTGTTTAAGATAAAATTGTGTTCCTTTTAGAAATTGGTAAACAAAATAGTTGCCTAGGAAATACAAACCATTTTTTTTTTCTTTTTCAATGAATACAAAACACTATACTTACATTGGAAAGTAAGTAATCACTGTTACTCTAATTTGAAAATGTGATTACATATTGAAAAGTGAAGTAGGCAAAGACAAATGTTGAAGGTGTTATTTTAATGTGAATACACACACACAACCTGTATAGACCTGTATATGAATTCAAAAAAGAGATACAGTGAAGATAACTGTGCTCATGAAACTATGAGGAAGTAAAATGTCAGTGTTATAAACTGTCCTTACTTGAAGGTGTTAAATAGTTGTCCTCATTTTCTGATTGACAGGTATCACTTGAGGGCTGAATGGCTGCCAGATCTACAGATTCTAAAGCTCTGAAATGCAAAGATATGAAGTCAAATTGCATAAGAAAGTCAATACAGTAATTTAGCTCTACTCACTAAACCCAGAAGTTCATGAAATATAAAATTTGGCAGATTCCAGCTTTTATCAAACTATCTGAGAACTCCAACACACTCAAAATTCAGAGCAAAGGTAAAAAGGGTATAGAGTAGAAGAGCCAGTCATTACAATACTACAAAAACAAAAAAATCAAACAAACTGCCTGGGAATTTAATGGCTAACATTGGCAGTAATAATGTCACTCAAGTTTGGGAAAGCAAGCGCCATCAACTAGGGACACTGCCTCTTGGTGTAGACAAAGACCCCGTTCTCCCCCATAGTTCTACCTGGCAGCCCTCTTTAGCCTCCCGTTCTAGCTCATCTGTCTTCATTCCTTTTTTACTCCACCGACCAGTAGAACTCCTCTCTATGAGGGCCCTACATTCTTCTTCCTGTCCTCTTCATTTTAGTCTTTCCACTTACCTTTAGTCCCACTGCAGCCTGACCACCACAGGAGCCCCTCCTCTCTGTTCAAATCCCCCTTGGGACTCAGGCTCTTGGTGCAGACCCAAGATCCTAATAATTCCAACGTCACCCCCTCAGTCTTTTCCTCTAGCCTGTCCTCATTCCTTTATGATTCCCTGCTAACCAGAACAGCTCTCTATAAGGGATGCGGCAGTCATCACATTTCACTGGGACTCAGGGATCCCACAGTTACCATACTTGGCTAGGATACAGACTGGGCAAAAGAACCAAAGAACAGAACACCTACCCAGCATAGACAAGACCAGATACCTACACCAAGAAATACCTCAAACATCTTAACTCCAGATGCCTAATCACAGCTCAGACACACAAACATAAACACCCAAGACCATATGACTCCTTCAGAGGCAGAAACTCTACTGTAATATGCCCACGAAAAGCAATTTAGCCAAAGTATAAAAACAAGAACTTTAAAATAGCAGTTATGACTATGTTTAAAGATCTTAAAGATGATAGGAATAAATGCTTTAATGAAGAATTTGAAAATGAGAACAGCTGAAATAATGAAAACAGTTCAAGGTATGAAAGTGAAATATAATAAAGAGAATTACAAAAGAAAACCTAAACTCAAAACTGAAAATGAAAAACTAAGGATGTCAAACAAAAACCTCCCAGGTAAGCTTCATTAACAGAGTACAGGACGTGGAAGAGAGACATCTAGGTCATGAACACACAGTAGAAGAAACTGACAGGTGAGTCAAAAGAAACCAAAAACCAAAACAAAACAAAAAGTCCAGGCGCAAAATATTCAGCAAACTGAGGCACTAAGAAAAGATCTTTTCCATGTATAACAGGAATAAAAGAAGGATGAAACTGAGTCAAAGGCACAGAAAATATTTCCAACTAAATAACAGAATTTCCCTAATCTAAGGAGATGTCTATCAAAGTACAAGAAGTATACAGAACACCAAATAGAAAGGACCATAAAATAAATTCCCCATGATACACAAAATTTAAACACTAAAGGAACAGAACAAAGAAAGGATATCAAAGGCTGGGAGGGAAAAAGACCAAGTATCACATAAAGACAGACCTATAACAACTGACTTTTGTGAAGACTCTAAAAGCCAGAAGGGCCTAGACTAAAACCATGGATGCCAGTCCAGACAAATGTACTATTGAACTATCAATCACAATAGATGGTGAAAAAAAAAGCACTGCACAATAAAAACACATTCAAGCAAGTTCTGTGCACCAATCCACCTCTACAGAAAGGACTAGAAGGGAAAATTCAGTCTGAAGAGAAAGTATACAAGAGGATACAAGGAATAAATAAGCCCAGAAGTTAGTCTAAATCAGGTATGAGGGAATTCCATACCACAATAGCAAAACATCAAGAAGTAATAAATACTACTTATTAATAACTTCCTATTAATGGCCTCAATTCCTCAATAAAGATACATACTAACCCACAGGATCCATCTTTTTGCTACATCCAAGAAACACACCTTTACACCTTAACATCAAGGATAGATACCACCTCAGGCAAAAGAATGGAAAAGGTATTTCAAGTAAATAGAACCAAGATGTAGAT
The DNA here is from genome assembly GCA_030556225.1 of Cricetiscus sungorus. Classification (NCBI taxonomy): domain Eukaryota; kingdom Metazoa; phylum Chordata; class Mammalia; order Rodentia; family Cricetidae; genus Cricetiscus; species Cricetiscus sungorus. The sequence goes on from JANBXA010000600.1 coordinate 41,420,930, forward strand.
TTTTAGGATCTGACAAAATTGAATTTAAACCAAAACTAAGCAGAAAAGATAGGAAGGCACTACCATACTCAAAGGAAAAACCCAAGAGGATTTTGCAATTTTATATATTTATGTACCAAAGACAAAGGCCCCTAAGTTTATAAAAGAAACATTACTACTGCTAAAACAACCTATCAACCCTCACACAAAGGAGTGGCTGACCTCAATCCCTCACTCCTGACAATACACAAGTCATCCTGCTAAAAACAGAAATGCTGGAGTTAAGTAACCCATAAGCTAATGAACCTAACAGCATTTAGAGAACGTTCCACCCCAATACTAAGGGATATACCTTCTTCTCAGCAGCCCATGAAATTTTCCAAAAAATTGACTACATGTTAGGACAAAAAACAAGTCTCAACAGATAAAAAAAAAGAGACTGAAATTACACCCTGTATCCCATCTGACCTCTATGGATTAAATCTGAGTATCAACAACAAAAAACTTATAAATTCATAGAAATTGAACAAACCACCACTGAAAGAAAACTGGGTCAAGAAGGAAATGAAAAACTTTATAGAACTGAATGAAAATATACTTCATCTTATGGGATACAATGAAAGTGGTCTGAGAGGCAAATTTAGAAATGGAAAAATTTCATAGTAATAATGTAAGGATACCCTTAAAAGCTCTAGAAAAAGAAGAAGACATAACCTAAAAAGAAAAAAAAAAAGATGGGAAAAAAATAATCAAGTTTAGAACTAACATCAATCTCATCCAGCTACAAACCATGCAACCTACAGCAGACGCCTCCCTGCAATATATACCAGCACAATTGGCACAAATGTTAAAGAAATAACTCACCATTTTTAAAAATTGGATTGAAGACCCACTCTCTAAGATGGTACATTACACTGCTAAAGTGTACAAGAACTAAGTACAAAGACTAGATAGTTCATGGGCCTTATGGTAAAAACAGAATAATCATATATACATGATTATTCTGCTACAGGAACATAGCAGCAATAAAATGACTCCTAAAGACACATGGGTATACCCATCGAGCAGAGCATCACTCAACCTCATTAGGAAAGCTTCTTCCTGCAGTAGGTAGTAATTAATGAAGAGATCACAACTGGACAATGTGCACAGAGTGGAGAGACTTTGAAGATTCAGATCTACATCAAAGCCCTCCCCTCAAGGCTCAGAAACCTATGCTGAAGAGGAGGCAGAAAACACTAAGAGCCAGAGGGCTGATGCACACATGACCTCACAGAGACTATGACAGCATTCATAAGATCCATACATGCTCAAATTAGACAAAATCCCAGTACTGAGAGGGGAAAATGGACACAAAGTCCCACCCCGAACCAATAAGCTATTTATAAATGATACCTGCTGACAAAGGGAAAATCAGTTTTGTGCAATGTCACTGAGTAGGTCAACATCACTCATTCATGCCCAAAGTATCTGACCAATGCAAAAGGACTCCAGGGTTTTTTTGGGTGCACTCTTTGCTTTGTTATTTTTGGTCTCTGTTGATTTTCTTCTTGTGTGCGTGTGTCTTTTGGTCTGTTTTCCTGATTGTTTTATTTATTTATTTATTTATTTAAATTTTGAGAGAAAGAACATGGAGTTGGGTGGGGAAGAAGGTGGGAATGATCTGGGAGGAGATAGGGAGTGTGAAAAGATATAATTAAAATATATTGTATGAAAAACACCTTACTTAAGAAAAAATATTGGAAAAGTGAAATAAGCTGATATACTGTGAGCTACAATGATACAGAACTAGTAAAATAGAAAATTAGTGTTAAAAGCAATTGAAATAAAACTGGTATGACAGTAATTTTACGTCAGTTTATGGAATAGTGTGCTTTCTCTTTGAAGATGCAGGGATTTTCCTTCTAGAATGTGAAAGTGTTTCTCTGTACATGGTACCCACTGGAAACATATGGGAGGCCTGAACTCAAAACAGTGTTTTAGGTGCTTTTTTTTTTTTTTTTTTTTTTAAACAAAACATCCTTTAAAAATGTAAAAAATTTAAGGTACTACCATGATTTGTATTTTCATGCATTTTCACAGTATGATCAGACAAGTTCTTCAGTTCCAGATATGTAATCAAGAAAGTTTTGTATACTGAAAGAAACCTGTTTACCACTGTTTGCTGCTATCCTCATTATGGGAAACGTTAAAAGAACATAATTGAAAAAAATACAACTATAGGAAAACTTACATTATATTACTGGTTTTACTACATTACACTACTTGGATAAAGAGTCACTTTTCAGCTGGCTTACACATTAAAAAATAAACGTGTGGAGAAGGTTCTAAGGAGCCATATCTGTGGCCTAGTTTGCCTAGATTGGGTTAGGGAGATTGGTGACCTGGTATACCTAGAAGATGCTGGGGAGTAGATCAGTGGCCCAGTTTGCCTAATCAGGGCTAGAGGCTGAGTTGATTCTCTGCAAGGAAAAGAGGAGAAACAGGAAAAAGACAAAGGCCTCACACAATCCAGGAATGACGATGTTATCTTGTAAATGAACTTAATGATGACCACATTTGTATTTTCAAAGCAGGGACATAAAATACTCACCTTTTCAGCTGATATACGTCAGGGTTACTTTCTGGTAAGACCCTGATCCCCCGACCATAGCTGGTCCCTCCATGAAGATGAAACTCCAGCCTTATCAGTGAAGTCATGGACTCTGAATTAACTGGCTGAAGTTTGGTATGGAGGCTGTAGATTCTAAGGAAGCTTCCAATCTGAAAGATTATTTGAGAAGATTATTTCAGAAAAGGGACCCAGTGAAAACAATTTCTATATTTGAAACTTTCATAACCAGCGGGGCTAGTAATGCCAATAACCAAGGTCAACATCTAACCAGAGGACAGTGGCAGGGCAGCACTGTGCCTAGCATCAGCTTCATGGATTTCGTGTCATATTATGTGTAGGGCAGGCTTGTGAACACACCAATGTGCTCATTACACAACACAAGCAGGCCCTTTCCAGAGGTCCATCAATAAAATATGTGGAAGGAATCCACAGCCTAAATAAAGTTCTTCTTCATAGTCATTTCTGAAAAGAATTTGCTTGGATAGATTTAAAATGAGATTAAATAAGAGGAATAAAATCCTCTCACTCTAAGACACTAGACAACTTTAATCATGTAATTACATAAAAATGACCTTTATTTATTTTTTTACAGGTTCATTTTTCTTGATAGTCACAATAGCCTTAGCCTTCTGATGGCTGGGATTATATGTATGCTACCATGCGCTTTTCCCCATCCTACAAATTCTATGGGAATCAAAATTTAATAAAGCACTTGCACTTTTATCACAATCTTGCAAAGTATATTTTGTAAACTGAAACACAGGATAAAGCCAGAATTCCAAACTAATGATGCTAGTGTCAATATCAACCATGTTGCTAAATTTGGTCTAAAAAATGTTAGCTAGAGAACTTAAGATACGGGGGAACACTGTTTATTTTTTATGCCATGGGTTCAAACCCAGCCTGGGCAAGCCTGTTTTAACAAAGACGCTGACATTACCCAAAGGAACGAGCCACACAATGTAAACTGCATTGACTTTTATGTAGGTGTATGAACAAAACTGGCTGCAAACAAGGACACTTTGTTCACTTGCATAAAACAGCTAGCATTCCTGACTGCAGAAGATGAGTCAGAAGCCACCTTTCTCTTTTTTCCCCCTACAAATCCTGCCCCATTGTGCTGACATGGAAATGGAAAAGAGGCACCAAATGGAGGAAGAGGGAGGGTGGGGAGAGGAAGAGAGAGCGAGAGGCAGTACAACCCAGCTTCCACTTTGAACTCTCCTTGTTAATCTTTAGCTCTGATGGAGCACAAACCATGGAGAAAAAGCACGGGACAAAGATCCAGTCTCCCATCACCACTCTTTCACTTCCAAAGTCTTTCGCACCAGTCCCTGTGAGTTTCATGAGGGCAGGAAGGCGTGTGGGTGTGTGTGTGTGTGTGTGTGTGTGTGTGTGTGTCCCGAGCAGCATGTCAGTTTACATGCTCTTTACAGGTGTCTAGTCTACTATCCCCCAACTTCCTTTCCCTGATCCTACATCCTGGATGGACTGAAGAATACGGAGTTTTGGAAAAACAAAACAAAAAGGAAAAACACAAGGGAAATAAATATTTTCTAAGAGGGATAAAAAGTAAGATGCTAGAATAGTAAATAAAGCAATTTCTATTTTACATGATTTTTAGACTGTTTCTTACTTTTTATTAGTAGAGCAGATATTTTTTAACCTTTGAAAGACCAGAAAGGAGGCTGAATTTGGTGAGGAAAGAATTACATTAATAAACAGAGGCTTAACTATCAAAAAATAATTTCCTTCCCATTAACTTTTAAATCTAAGAAAATTATGGCCAGAAACATCAGTGTCTTTCATGACATCTTAATTTTTTTTTTTTCTAAAAATGAGCATGAAAGAGAAAGGTGAAGATGATTTTGGAGAACAAGAGGCTGAGGTCGTGGGGACACCAGAAGGTCCCAAGTGTAGCTTTACTTCAGAGGAATCTGAAATAACTATGGTAAAATCTACAGGAGGACGTGTAGTGAAAGCATGGGTGTTTATTGTCCTCCACCACACTTACTATTTATTAACAGGATTTATAGGCCAGAAAGACCGTATCTTTCTGAACAGATCACAGAGTAAAGATGACACGTTGCTATTATCAGAAATGCTTTCTGGAGACAATGTTGTATCTTGTTAAAGCCTGAGTAAATGTTATGAAATGTGGCTGCTGCTTATTAGATGCTTAGTCTAGTAAAAAATGCAGTAAGATTTTACAAGCAGAGGAATGACAATAAAAACACAAAAGTGTAGTTTAATCTGTTTATAGAACTATTAAAAATAAGAATGTTCCCACACACACAAAAAAAGTGCAATATCTTTCTTTTCTCCTGTAGCCAAACTACAGTTATTGGCTCACTAAAGGCCAAGATGCAGTAACAACTATGTATGTTTTACACTGTTTTAAAGGTTGCATCAAGATAAGAGTGTGTATTTTAAAAAAAAAGAGTATGATTTTAGCTTATAGGCAAAAAGTTTAAAATGTCATTTTGTATTTGCATATTTGTAGAAAATATTAGAAGAATAGCTTAATTATAAAGAATTTCACATCCAGGCAGTAGTGGGGCATGCCTTTAATCCCAGCATTTGGGAGGCAAAGACAGGCACATCTCTGTGATTTAAGACCAGCCTGATCTACAAAAGCTAGTTCCAGGACAGGCTCTGAACCCATAGAGAAATCCTGTCTTGAAAAACCAAAACAAAACAAAACAAAACAAAAAAAAAAAAAAAAAAAAAAAAAAAATTTTTTCACAGAAAACCTGAGCTGGAATTGACCTGAAGGCCCCTCCCTGAAGCTGTCATGGTACCAGAAGGTACAATTTGAGCTTCCAAAGGCTAGAAGCAGCCAGCCGTCCTACCCAGCTATGATGTCTCTGAACTATAACAACAGCCAGCATGCACAATAACCCTAAGTAAGCAGCGGTAGCATGCATAGCTTAGTGGGAGCCAACAGTTCTCTAGGTGGATTTAATGCCAGCTTAACAAAAGGGAACCATGCACTGGACACCTAACCAACTACCCAGGGCTAGTGAAGTCATGGATTTCAGAGGAGAACCTACAACTGCTACTTTAACTGTTCTCTAAATATCTGTCTCTAAGCCCACAAGTAAGTGTAGTTATCACCACTCAAGGAAACTTCCTTAGTATGGACAAAGATCATTACAGAAAGCCACAACCAAAACGGAAAACTGTAGAGCCTAGTCCTGATACATACACACCTACAGCACAAGCCTTGCTCCTAAAGTTCAGGGGTCATTCCAGAAGACAGGAAATAACTATTACAAGAGCCATAGGGACTGGAAGTCTCATCGCCATCACCAAGGCTGCCCAAACATGATCTAAACAAGGATGACACCAACAGACATGCTAAGGTGGAAGGGAGAAAGTCTATGATGCACCAACCCTAGACAAAGAACTACAGACAACTAAGGAGAGCTGAGAGTGGGAGAAAAGTCTCCTGGAACCAGCACACCAATTGGTTATCCAATAACAAATGGCCAACATCAAAACAGACACGAAAACAGACATGCAAGTAACATTATACGGATCAGACAGACAGTATTTATATATTTACGAATCATACACTCTTAACAACAAAGAAAATGAGACCAAAAAGGTGAGGGATACATGGGAGGGCTTGGAGGAAGGAAGTGGATAAATGATGTGATATAATTATAATCTCAGAAATTACAATGAAAAGAATTTGTGTAGCTTTAAGATGGAATCAGAGCTTACTTTAATTTACACACACATATGTTTAGTAAATTTGAAATAAATTTCTAGACTCCAAATAACAAATCTACAAACAAAATTACAACTAATTACAGCCTAAAAGAACACAGAAACAAAATAGCATGTATCTTTCTAGTTAACATTACCTGCAGGGATTTAGCCGTTTGGACATGATTATCATAAACTACAACGTCTATCACCAGATTCTGAAGCCGCAGAATGTGACTTATGTCACCTTCAAATTCAAGGTCTTGTATGCAGACTCTCCAAGAGGGAAACTTCGTCATAGTGCCATCCCATACCTGTCATTGGGAGGTAAAGCAAAACTTAAGTAGAATCTTTATGCAAAATCAGAGTCAAGTTTAGAAATGAACAGATATATGCTGGTAACCCTAATACTTTAAACGTGATGTCCACCATTCTGTGATTGTGATATGACTAAACATGAACTGTTGGTTATATAAAAAAATGTAGAAGTGAAGACAAGAAATCACCATATGATACCACAAGAAACATTAACCTGCTGTAGTCTGAGATTTTGTTTTATTCTATGCCCAAACACCTGGCTCACATCCCCAGCCCCAGGTATGGGGTAGGTTACTACCAAAAACAAAGATATGAGATGAAATAAAATTGTTAAAACCATGAGACTACACTTGTTCCAAACTGAGTAACAAGAACACAGAGTATGCCTGAACAAATTACAATTGAAAAGCATTTGTGCACCCACATTGTGCAAATAGAATAACAGAAAAAAGGTGCAATCATTTTTAAAGACTTTTAAAGATTACTGAGGGCTCAGTAGGTGACAATGCATAATGCTCTTGCAGATGCCATGAGTTTGGTTTCCACCACCCATCTCAAACATCCTACAACTGCCTATAACTCCAAGCTTAGTGGATCCGACACACTCTTATGACCTCTCCAGGCACCTGTACAAATCTGCATATTCTTACACATATGCATATAATAAAAAAAATACATTCTTAAACCACTAGTAAAACATGGTGTTCTGGTTAACTTTAACTGGCAACTTGACACAGCCCAAAATCATCTGAGAAGAGAGCCTCACTTCTTCCCAAGGCAGACTGGCTTATGTGTGGGGTCTGTTTTGATTGTTAATGGATACAGGAGGGCCTAGTCTGCTGTGAGTAGCATCATCCTTAGGCTGGTGGTCCTGAACCAAGGAACTAACCCAGCTGAGCATAAGCTAGTCTATAATCCTCTATGATTTCTGCCATACTTATTGAGTTTTGCATGAATTCTCCATTTGGAATGTAGAGATAATTCAGTGTGGAATAACAACCTTCAAGTTCCTGATTGAGTATCTGCCCTGACTTCCTCTGGATTGTAATCAGAAGTATAAACCCTTCCCTTCCCTAGCTTGCTTGTGGTCAGTGACTTATCACAACAACATAAATGATACTAGAACACATAGATGCTGAGAAAACCTGAAATGGATGCATCATGATTACTAAAAAGGGGGCCATAGTTAGTACTGTATTAAGGCTGAAAGAGGAAATAATTATATTATTTTGTATACTAACCAAGTATAATTCAGGGAAAATAATGTCTGCTTGTCTCTGTTTTTAATTAATTAAGAAATTATGTCTGACTACCTGAATTATCATAATAGAACTTTCATCCAGCAACTGATGGAGGCAGATGCAGAGGTCTACAGCTGAGCACTGGGCCAAGCTCCCAGAGTCCAGTCAAAGAGAGGAAGGAGCGATATTATGAGCAAAGAGGTCAAGACTATTTGGGGGATTCCCACAGAGACAAATGACCTGAGCTAGGGGGAGCTCACTGACTGCAGACTGGCAGCAAGGGAACTGCATGGGACCAAACTAGACCCTCTCTGAATGTGGGTGACATTTTTGTGACTTGGGCAGTGGGACCAGGATTTATCCCTAGTACTTGAACTGGCTCTTTGGAACCCATTCTCTTTGGAGAAATACATTGTACAGCCTAGATATAGGGGTAGGATCTTGGTCCTGCCTCAAATAGATGTGCCAGCCCTTGTTGACTCCCCTTACCCTCTGAGAAATAGATGGGGTAGGGAGGAGGGAAGATGGGGAGAACAGGACAAAGGCAGTGAATGGGAACAGGAATTAGTATGTAAAATGAGAAAAGATTGTTTTAAAATTTTAAAAACAATGATTAAGAAAAAAAGAATATAGAATCTACCCTTTGGGTGGGGGGAGGGTTATGTCTGAGGCCAAGAGTAGTAGAGCACACCTTTAATCCCAGATGTAGGCAGATCTCTGTGAGTTCGATCAAGGCCAGCCTGGTCTACATAGTGAGTTTCAGGACAGCCAGGGCTATACTGAGACCATGTCTCAAAAATCAAAATTATTTCTGATACGTAAGAAATAAAATACCAGAAAAAAAATCAAAATTCTATTCTCCAAAAGTAGTTAAGGGATTAATGTTACCAATATATACCTCCAAAGACATTTTTGCTATTATATAGATGTTTTCAGTATATAAATGAAGGACTATTAGCATATTAGTATTAAAGTATATTCCAACAAGTCCATGACTAAGTTTACTACATAATCAGAGAACATTCTATCACACACAGATAGGTCACACAACAGGCTTTGCTTCAAGTGTACTCTTGCACACATTTAAAATTATTTCTATAAAGGAAATTTATAAAACTTAAAATTGTTAAATGATATGCAAAGACTTGAGACATATTTTAAAACTGTCCTTAAGAAAGCTTAACTTTCTTATATTCACTTCTCAATGCTGATTTTAAAATAATTCAACACTGCAGCCTCAAGAGGGGGGTGCTGCCCAGGCTTCAACCTAACTGAGGAGCAACTGGCAGCTGCTGGCTACTGCAGGAGGAAGCCCAGCCACCTGGAGCATGCCCAAGAAAATGACCTACTCAAGCACAGACGGGCAGTGCTAAATGGATTTAGTGGGCTCGTTAATTAAAAAAGAGTTAAGGGCATGAAATTGGGAGTGACAAGGGGCAGTTAGAGGGAGATGTGGATGGGGAATATGATCACATTTCATTGTATACAGCATGAAATTCATAAAGAATAAGTTTAAAAATATAATAAACCCTTTCTTCAAGGTAAAAGTAAGTTACTCAAGAGTGGTGACTTATCTGAAAAAAGCTATCTACTCACACGGTGTTTTCAAGAGAAAATGTATTTTTGCCTCTATCAGCTACAAAGTGGTAGGCTTTAGCTCAGAATTTAATTGCTTTTCTCAGCATAATAGTCAAAAGGTGCTCTGTACACAGAGCCAGCATTTTTGCTCTTGGGAATGTTCAGTGGCTGGGAAATGCCGTGTGTAAGAAAGTCACATTGGTCAGGGAACATGGGTGACTTACCTAACCGTAAATGACCATATGTTCCTTCCCTCACTTTCCTTAGATGAAGTGTTTAGTTTCTCATGGCACTATAAGGCACTTAAGGTTTCCATAAGGATGCCACTTTAAATTGGAATGTTTCTTTGAAAGGTGCCAGCACTATCTATAAGCCCTGAGTCTTGTCTAAGCACCACAACACTTCAATGTTTGTCTGATTATTACAAGAGACAGAGAATTAAGCACAGGGCCTTGGTCAAAGCAGTACCGCTCAAAATAATCCTGCACAGTATGTCCAAACAAGGAATATGATTAAGTAATGACCTCTGCAGGTCATTCATTCATGGGCATTTACATTACTGTTTTTGCTTTTTTTCCCTTTTTTTTCCTGACTGATTTAAAAACAAGAATGACAAGAAACATCTTAGTGTTGTTTATGCCCTTCCCATGAGCCTGTCAGTGATGACAGGAGACAAAATTTAATGAGAATAGACCCTGATAGTAAATATGTGACAACACAGCTGACTTTCACAAAGCAGCAGAAATACACACAGGAGTGTTGCTAAAAAGAACTCTGGGTTTCTTATTATTAAAATAAATAAATGCAGCATGTCACATGGTTTGCAAACTACACATCTGACAATACTGTTTTCTCTGGAAGGGAAGCACAGAGAAAAACGCATCAGTATAGTATCAGGAATTTTAACTCAATATAAAATAGTTTGAAAATATTCCACCAGAGTTCTGCAGACTTCTTATTGTCAGGCATGCTAGTACACAGCTTCAAGTATTAAGATGTACCTTTAGAAGATACGATGCTCCATCCATTTCTGCTTTGCCCAGGAGCTGGCAGGTCAGGTCACAATACTGCATGGGTTGGGCATCAGAGAGCTTCAGTAAGGTGGAAGACACTGAAACATGCGTGGATGCCCAAGCTCGCAAGGCTTCTACCACATTGTGGTCCAAAACAGTGAAGTTAAAGCTTTTGCTTGAAGTGTGCAGTATGGCAGGAGACCCTAAGGCGCCATCAAAAGTCAAGGATGCAAATCCACAGTGGCTGATTCCCTGAAACTCATTTTTATATACTTGGATCTAAGAACATGGGGCAAAGCAGAAAACAAAATAGCTGAAGCTGAGATGTAGGGTAACTACTATTTCTTACTGAATTAGTTCATGAAACAATACTCTATCAGGGTACACGAGGATGCCCATTTTAAAATAGTAAAATTTATACTTTTTAAAATAGTAACTAATAGTTATCCTGATTCCACCACACTTGCATTTTTATACTTACATGTTTAATGTATTAAAGTAGAATTGTCACTAGGGGAAAAGTATAATATGAGTTATTTATGTGGTATGGTGAAATCTGGAAGCCACAAATGTGTGAAACAAGCACATGTAACACAGGGTAAGTTACCCTACCACTGAGTATGCTAGGCCATGCCAGAAGGACTTTCACTGCATGAGTCTTTGGATCTATCTTCAATGTCTAATACATATTAACCCTTTGGGATTTTTCATTTGCTATTGCTTTTAGATAATGAATTTCTATTTGTTTCTTTTTCAGATTCTATTATCCCATTTCTACTACTGAGTTGGTTTTTTTTTTTTTTAACTCATTTAATATTTTTAATTTGCTGAAATTACTTTGCTTAATCTTTTGGGGAAAAAAATACAGTATCTACTGGGAAATCACTGTTTAATAGACTTGATATCTGGGCCCCTGTGGAATTCATTTGGAAAGCACAATTGCTTTTTAAAAACTCTCTTCCTCTAAGATGCTTGTGTCTAGTGTTTTTTTTTTTTTTTTTTTCCTCTTGATTAGACTCTGTAGTGAATCACTGCAAAGGATGTGAATTATGTTACTTCCTCTTGAGGGGCAGTTTTGTTCATTTTGGCAAGTTGGTAGCCGAGCTCCTGAAATGGACAAAGCTTGAGTCTATGCCTTCTTAGGGTAAATTTGTAGGAAGCGCAGGGTTTTCCCAAAGCCCATCCTCCTCAGGGGACTCACCCTGCAAACAGCCTTCTTTGTGGGATTATGAAGGTTTTCACAGATATGAAGAAGCTTTCCCAGGGGGTGGCAGCCTTTGAGAGTGAAGGCGGGACTTGGTGCTGTCTAACCCTACTGGACAAGGCACTTGTTTGTGCGCCAGGCCGGCCACGGGCTCCTGTGCTAGCAACCCTGTCCTTAGCCACTATGGAACGCTGGGGCTAAGTTGTTGGAATGAGGGACTTACTACCCCCCCCCCCCCCCCCATTACTAGTGTTGTTTCCTCTGCTTCCTGCTCCGGCAGCCATGTGAGGAATAAGGCCAACACGTCTACCATGAAACTGAGCTAAACTGAAATTTTCATAAGTTGCATTTGATAATACTTTGTCACAGTAATAAGGAAAAAATGATAGTGCTAAAGAGATATAAGGTAATTTATGCCTCACTAGGCTGGCCCTGCAGTATCCTGCAGTGTCCCCATTGCTGTATCTTTCCTGTCCCCTGTTCTTACAATCCTCAAGAAATCTTGTCCTGCCATACAGCATAGCTTTTAGTCAAGTACTTATGGACTTGCAGGACAAGCTCCTGCTATATTGTTTATAGCCCTTTCTGTCTAGTGCTGAGTCTGGAAGAGTCAAGTTCTTTTGGCTGAAAATTGTAATCTTCCCCTTCTCAGCTAACCAGGACTACACAGCTCACACTTCAGGACTCTAAAGTGAGACAGGCCACCAGTAAGACCCCAACTTAAATAAAGTTAAACTAAGTAAAATGAAGTTATGAGAATGTATGCTCCTATCGTTGACAAATTCCACATGGAAACTTGATAACATCAATCATATTTCGAAGTGAGAAGACAAACTAGAATGAGTCTGAATCATAGCTTCCAATGCATGCTTCGGGAAAGAGAGTAGGCAATTCACTTAAATAACTGATAACTGGTACCATTCACATTTATTGTCTCTTAGAATGCTTACTGTCTTTCTCTAAGAAGGCAGGTATATAATTAGTCCTAGATACTTGAGGGGAACAATGCAGACTTCCTATTTAATAAACGTAGACTGTTGAAAGTATGAATCATACCTTCAGTCCACGGAAGCAAACAATGTCTCCAACTTTATAAATGACAGGAAGGTCTTCGTAGTTCCTACTAAAGAGCATGCATGTTAACTTCACATTTGTCTGGTCCACAATTGTTACAACTGAACAATAATCTGGGAAACAAAAAATATTTAACACAAATTAAGGTATTTCAAAGCATGTATAAAATAAGAATATGCTGATGTAAGAATGCCAAATATCACTCTTCCCTATTACTGTCTTTTCAGGAAAAAAAAAAAAAAAAGCAGTATCACTGCCAAACTAATCCACAAAAATTAACTGTAAGACTTGAGATAAAAAAAATATTCTGAATTATTTTTCTAGAGAAGAAATAACTTTTTCATCACTTCAAAATCAAGAAGGTGGAAAAGCAAATCATTCCCACCAAATATCCAAAGAAATAAATTAATATAGGTATTTTAAATGAATAAATATGTAAGAGTCAATAAGAAAAAAGGAAGTAATGGTGTTAAAAAACAAATAACATTTTCTATAGTATAGCCACTTAAACAAGACCTGAAAAATTCCAATATCAATAGCCATGCTAACTGGGATTGGAGAAAATTTCATGGAGTTCACCTCTACACAAAGAGCTATAGACAACTAATGACTGCTGAAGGAAGAAAAATTAGCCTTTACTAAGGATGAGCCCCTCTAAAGTTATCCAACACAAAGTGGTCTGCCCTGAGACATTATATTCATTAACAACAGATGCAGACTCAGCAGGTTGCATCTATATGAAAAGAGTCCACCAGCTTCAGAAGGTTTGAGTGAGGCATGGGGAAGTTGAAGGTAAGAAAGGGAAGAGAGAAGTGATATGACTGTATTGTAATTAACATATATTATTGGCAAAATATTTAAATAGTTGCAACACTAATCCTAAAATGTACCAGCATAAAAAGTTAAATAATCACAAAATGCAAGACTATGTAGAATGTAATGTTATTACTGAATTTATGTAGATAGCTATTTTAATCTTGAAAATTCTTTTTGGAAAAACATGCAGAAATGAATCATTCAGTTATTGCCCAAGACCTGATGCTCTAACTGATTTAGATCTGTTCTCACTCCTCCTTTACATTTTATATATGTGCCCATAATAAATACTATGTTGTAATAAAAAAAAAACCTGTTCTAATATATTCCTCTTCTGTCATCTAGAGGCAGTGCACCTACACTGTCAAAGTTAAGATCCACCTGTTGTACTTTAGAAATCAAATGTAGAATCAGGGTAGGAGAAGTCTAAGTTGGAGCTTCTATTGCTGTGGATGAAACACCATGGCCAAAAGCAACTTGTGGAGGAAAGAGTTTATTTCAGCTTACACTTCCACCTCACACTCCATCAGTGAGGGAAGTCGGGACGGAAACTGGAGGTAGGAACTGATGTCAAGGCCGTAGGTGAATGGTGCTCACTGGCTTGTTCCCCATGGCTTCTTCAGCATCCTTTCTTATATACTCAAGACCACATGCCACCACCCACACTGGGCTGAGTTCCCCATATCAATTTTCAATCAAGAAAATAACCCACAGAATTGCCAACAATCAATCTGATGGGAGTCATGTTCCCAATTAAGACTAATCTCTTCCTGGATATATCTAGATTAGTGGCAAGATGACAAAAACAACCATCAGAGGGCAGTAATTTCCCAGATTAAACAATAATAGGTACTCAGCAACATGAATTTTTCAGTGGTAAAGTGAACACAAACATCACTTATCACTTCTCTTTCTGTACTTTACTTTTATAAAACTTAATTCTTTAATTCTGAAATTGAAAGTATTTTTTTGTACAATATATTCTGATCAAACCGATCCCTTTCCGCAACTCCTCTCAGGCTCCCCAACCCCCACCCAAATTCACACCTTTTCTTTCCCTATCACATTAGAAATAATCAACAAAATCAAAAGCAGAACAGAACATGTATTGCTTTGGAGCCTGTCCTGGAAGGAACTAGCTCTGTAGACCAGTCTGGCCTCGAACTCACAGAGAGAGATCCGCCTGCCTCTGCCTCCTGAGTGTTGGCAGTGAAGGTGTGTGCCACCAATGCCAGGCTTCCTTGCATTCTTTCTGTCTCCTTTTCCACAGGGTTCTCAGAGGCCAAAGGGGAAGAATTTGATGGAGACATCCCATTTAGGGCTAAGTGTTCTAAGAACTCTGTATATTGTCTGGCTGTGGGTCTCTGTTTCGAGTCTCATCTGCTGCAGAAGGAAGCTTCTCTGGTGATGGCTGAGCAAGATACTGATCTATGAATACAGCAGAATGTTAATAGGGGTTATGTTATTGCATACTACAGTATGCAGTAGTATTCTCCTAGGCCCATGGCCCATCTAGACTCAAGTTCTTGGCCACCTGAGGACCGTCAGGCATGGGTTTCATCTCATGGAGTAGGCCTTAAACCTAATCAGATAGAATACCATGCACACAGGCCATCGCTGTAGATCAAGAGGTTTGTTTACTTTTCTCCTTTTATAGCATGAAAAGTACCTTCTAGCACCATGACACTATAGAGTAAGGGTGAAGACTATATATACACGGAAACATGTTGCTAAAACACTAAACACATTTGGCAATTATTCTTCCCATGTGACATTTACCATCCCTGTCTTAGTTTATTGCTGTTAAGAGATACCATGATCATGGCAACCCTTATAAAGAAAATGTTTTATTGAGGAGGCTCCTTACAGTTTTAGAGGTTTGGTAAATTATCGTCATGGCAAGGAGCATGGTGGTGTGCAGGCAGAGGTGGTGCTGGAGCTACCTACATCTTGATTCAGAGGCAACAGGAAGTCGTCTGACTCATTGGGTGGTAGGTATCCTGTGCATATGAAATCTCAAAGCCCACCTGACAGTGATGCACTTCTTCCAACAAAACTATACCCACTCCAACAAGGCCCCACCTCCTAATAGCACCCCCCCATGAGATTATGGAAGCCAAATATATTTAAACTACCACAGTCCCCAAAGTACACACATACACACAACACATACACACATACACACAAAGATCGTAATGCTGCCCTTCTATATAGATCCTATCACATACCCATATTAAGAGTTATAATGATGACAGAATGACATCTTAATATCCAAAAGGATCTGGCCAACTGTGGTGCACACCTTTAATGCCAGCACCTGGGGGGCAGAGGCAGGTGCTGTCTTTGAGTTTGAGGTCAGCCTGGGCTACAGAGCTAGTTCCAGGACCACCAGGGTTACACAAAGAAACCATGGCTCAAAACGAAAAAAGGAGAATCTAAAAAGAGAGCAAGGGAGATACCTTGGTTAGGGAGGTGCTTGTCAGCAATAATAATCCTGAGATCCCTTGCTCTTCAGCCCACTCAAGTTCATTCCTATATATATTTAAAGACTGATTTTTTTTTTTTCCTATTTAAAAAAAGAGCCCCTGGGATTTTCTTTTAAGGGTGATTGTGATATGTCTTCACATTTCTTTGAAGACTGTAAACTTCTTGTGACTACTGAGCCTTGCTATCTATAGACAATAGGACATTATTTCATTTGTTTGCGTCACCTCTAACTGGTCCCAGAAATATTCTGTACTGTTCAGAGCACGATTTCCTTGATTAAGTTCATGTACACTATAGTACTGATGCTATTCTAAACCATAGTGCTTTGTAACCCTCTGAAACTGTTCATCACTGATATGCAGAAATGCATTTCATATAATGCAATTTATATAATGCTAAGTTTGAATCTTGTAACATTGGTAGATTTATTTATTAGTTCTCAATGGCACTGTTTGGCATGGTATTTAGGGTTTTCTACTTCTAAGATTACATTCTTTATAAACATAATTTATTTCTTCTTGCCAAATTAGCTGCCATTATTTACATCCCAGCACTTCCTCAACCACCTTGGCTAAGACTAGCACCATGCTGAATACCCAGCAAAACATTGGCAATACCTGATAAACTGCCCTTTTTTTACTGATTGGTATTAATGTTGCTGTGAGACTCATGTCAAGGTGAGGTGAAGTTGAGATAATTTCTTCTATATTGTTTACACTGAGCTTCTTTAATGACGATCTTTGATTTTTTTTTTAATATTATGAGTATGTTTCTCACAGACATTTTCTTTGTAGTTAACATGGGGCTCAAGTAATATACTTTATAATAACAGCAATCTATTCTAAGGTTGTAGACATTTAACCTCAATTACATAAAAATACTTTCACTTCCCCTCCCAACACAACTATCATCTTAACATAGCCTACACGTATGCTATAACTACCTGTCTTTTCTGTTTACTTTTCATTTCTGTGCCAGATCTGAGAGTGACTGATGTGCAATTATTATATTACTGGAATGTTTAGTATTTGGTAACATATTTACCTGTATCAACAAATTTTATACTTCCGTATGTTTTCATGCCACTTAACATCCTTCTAAAAATTATATTCATATTGTGTTGAACAAAACTCTGGAATCCAAAGACCACATTCACTTCATAAATTAAAATGGCCAAAGAACACACTTCAGTTTCATTAAGCAACTGAAAATCAGGATTGACACTGTTCTGACCATCAATGGAGCTCTCATCCATAAAATACCCCCCACTCAGACACCTACCAGTTCCTCTGCTTAGGTACGGAGGCTTAAAGAACTTCACAACACCACAGACATTGACAACTGTTCCATCCTTAAGTAGGTTCAGGGGTGTGTATGTATAAGGTGCTCCTGGGCCCTAGAGAAAGAAAAGGCAGCATATTTACCAGGCAGTATTTACATTTTACAATATTATGTTAACAATGTGAATTCCTAAGCTAAAGAAAATGACTTTGGAGGTGTGTGATTGGGGGCAATCACACACAGCTTCATAAGGGACCATAGACACCAACCAGTTTTCTTGCTCACAAACAGAAATCTATAAAAGTATGAACACTAATTATATTTCTTTAACAAAAAAGTACAAAAAAAAAAATCATTGAAATTCAGTAGCTGAAACAGTACCAGAAAAGACATACTTTTGACTCCATGTTACAGCTCTAAGAGGGTTTTCCTGATGGAGGTGACTAAGTGTGGTGATGTCTCTGAACACCCAGAGGGGCTACCAGAGCTCTGTGCTGTCCAGGACCTGAAGCTCAATTATGATGGAGCAATGCTTAGCAAAAGAAAAAGACCTATGCCTAAGCTTCCAAAACAGACCCATGCTCTTCCTCAGTGAGCATGCCCCCGACACTGAGACGAATGGGATATGAACCACTATCAACCTGATTACTCAAAAATCCAACCAACCAAATAAACAATAAACCACTTTGAAATTCTTACTTAGGACATTCCACTGAAAATAGGCAGTACCTATTTATATAGCTAAGCTACTCTTCAATACAAGTTAATAAATGGATGCTTCTGCGTAGCCGTCACAATATATGCTTAAAAAGTGAAAATCCATCTAGTGGGGCTGGGGAGATGGTCAGCAGGTGGAGCACTGGCCGTACATGTGTGAGGGATAAAGCACTCAGGTCAGGGCTGGGCAGGTTTGCAGCTCACCTGTAATCACAGTGCTCTGGAGCCAGAGACAGAGGACCCAGGGAGCAAGCTGGCTAGAGTTAGCAATCTCTGGGTCTGATGAGGTACCATGCCTCAGAATACATGGTGGTCAGTAAGACAGGAAGACACATGGCCATCAGTTGTTGGTATCCACATGTACTTCCCATGCACACACAATGTTTAAAGACCGCTTTTTCTTGCAGGATTCTGGCTTGGTTTCTAGCACCCATATTGAGTAGCTCACAATACTCCTATAACTCCAGTTCCAGGAGCTCCAAGGTCTCCAGGCCACTGTGGGCACCTGCATGATAGTGGTGCCCATAAACTCAAGCAGGCACATGCATATACACAGAAATATAGATAATACAGTATTATTTATGTTAACTTTACCAACACATGGCATTCTTTCAGGTTAACTCAGCTGTGCATATGGGAGCCTTTCTACTGCTGCTTCAGTCACCAAACTTTTATAAAACAATGAAATATTGGTCTAAAAAATGTATCACAAGTATAAAGATTTTCATTGATACAATCTATTAAGTCACAATTCAGCTTATAAAACTTAATATAACACAAGCTGACAAAAAGCAAAAGAAAAGAATTTGCCTGTGGTTTAAAGTAGTAAAAACTGCAATGTCTTTACAAAGCATATATGTAGCCCTTATACAGAGATATTTGTCGATAATGCAGGCAACAGTCAATTAGTAGGTAAATACAGAACCATAATACAACACCATCATATGAAGACCTGAAGGTATCAGTATTCCATTGTGTTGGCACTATAGTAAATTTCAAGTATAAAGTAAGCTAATTTAAAATCAAGCTATAAAGTAGAACCAATGTATGTGTACACTATGTATCCTAAATGAAATTAAACATAACCTTACCGAAGTCATTGCTCCTGTGGAAAATTCCCTTCTTGATTTACCAAAGCCCTGAAAACAAAACAGATACAGATAAGGCTTATTTGTGTGCATGCTACCGCCAATGTGGTCACAGGTTTTCAAATAGGGTTCACTATACATTAGCAATACTCAAATTCTCTATGATGTTGCTCACAATTGCCCATGACTCCAGGTGCAAGGGCCTGACATCCCCAGCCCACTTGGACACACATATACATAATTTGAAAAATTCTTAGAGGTAGAAAAGAGGAGTTGGTTCCCAACTATTCCTCTCGCACAGAACAACACCCAGACCTTTCATGAGTAACAATGACTTTAACTACAAATTTGACCATCTTCACTTCAAGCCATAGAAGGCCTTTGGGGATACTAAAAGCATCAAGTTGACCTGTAGGCTCAAGTGTTCTCATGGAAGCCTTTATCACAGAGGTAGTTTATAACTGTGGCAGGGAAGGGGGTGAAAAGGAAGGAGGAAATGGTTATGTTCACAAAGAATGAAGTGAGAGAAAAATCCATTTTCCCTAAAAGGCTCAATTGGTTAATTTAAAATGAACTTAGGTTTCTACCAAAAGTACCTGGAAGTAGAAATAACTGCAAACAGTGGCATGAGATCTGGATGTCCATGCTTTTATAAGCCTCGATAAATAAATTGAAAGGACATTTCAGAGAACAGGGACTACATATAGGATGGTGGTTACACGGCTGAACACTTAGAAGCATTGTGAAGCACTCTACAAGGTCAACACAGCACCTGAATCACCCACAATGCATTTTTCTGTCACTGAGATACATGAGTACAGGGTTAAAAGAACCTCATGTGGAGTCCTTCTAAAAGCAGGAACCCAGTTTATTTTTAATTTAAAACATCCAACTGTTAGGGACCCAGAAAATGCTGCTCTCACATATTTTGCTTTTGTTCTCAAATGGAGAGCATTCAGGGAGCAACTGAGGACTTGTCTGAGGTGCCCTCACCTAATTAGAGACCAGCAGGTCCAAAAAACCGAAACCTTCGCTTTTCCCGTTAAGTTAACTTCATTAACCAAGTTCAGACACAGTGCAGAGGAAGCAGGAGGGTGCTTGTCATCTCAAGCACAGAGCAACTGTGTGTTATCTACTGCTTAGGTGATTTTTTTTTTTTTTATTGTATTGGGGACATAAATGATTCTGAAGGGGAGAAGAGGGTATTCAAGCCTGAAACTCTCTCCACTCCTTCTTTCAGTGTGTTGTTTTGGTGGCTCATGTGTACCATTAACATGATTATTTCTTACTAATCCATCTATTGTCAATTTAATTTGGCAAATTCAACTCAATGAGAACATTTCAAATTCCACATGCAATTTAAAAACCCAGTTTGATTAAGAAGTTCACCCAGACTTACAGAAACAGTATTTTATCTAATGACTTTGCCCCACTAAAATCAAAACATGACGAGAGCAAAGTAAAAACAAAAACAAAAAACTGCTTACACTTACATAAACAGTTAGTTGAAAATCTTTAAATGCCATCAAAACTATGCAGTGCTTATTGCCTCTGCTTGCTATTGACAAAACTATAAATCCAGACACTGCAATGGTGCCCAACATAGGAAAACTATTTTCCATCAATCAGTAAATATGATAACTCAGAACATCACAAGTGCATATTCATAGTGGGTTTAAATAAAGAGCAGGCACCTCTAGAGCCTGGTTAACCTAAGCTTGTTTAATGCTTCCTGAATACATGAATCAGACTACAACCTTCCTTAAGAATCCCCATCACTTAGAGATAGATACAGGATAGCCACAAATGGCTGTAATGCCTACTACATGGACAGAAAAGCACTAAGTATATTGCTTAGATAACTGTTCATTAGTGAGACTTCCAAAATCATCACCTCCACTTATGTAAATGAGCAGTGTGAATACATATAATGAAGCAGCAGATGACTCAGTAGTAGTAAAAACAGAATTTAAATGAAACTAAATCTAGAGTAGAGAACACACCGAGACAGGGTTTATCAGTAGTGCAAAATCTCTTACATATATCAATACCCAGCAGGTCAGACCTAAGAATTGGTTTAGGACAAACTCTGTATTTTTACACTAGTACAAATCTTTCATTTTTGTTTTTAGCTATAATAAGGTCACTATCCTTTAATTTTATTTCAATCTTTTTTAATTCTTATCTTCCATGAACTGAAATGGCCAGGCTTTTCTCTGTTGCATTATATTTTTAACTTTATTCATTCAACTTTATCGACAAATTCTTAAGATATCTATAATATTCCCGGGCTTCAGTCTGTTTCCACTTTTAGTATATACCGTGTAGAAGTTATGTGTGCACTGAGCCTGATTACAAGTCTAGTACTCTCTATTCATGGTTAGCTTCTTGACCCAGGAAGGGGCTATCACCCATCTATAGCTATGCTTTGCTTGTGGGAGATGTGATGCTATGAAATGCAAGAGAAAACAAACTCAGTCTGAGGACGACAAGGACATCATTATCCTTGGGAGCACAGGACTACAAGAGCTGTCCTCATAATATCTTTTCTGGATTAGATACTAATTACAAGTTTGGGTTTCCTTTGTAAAAGTCATTATGATGGCTTGTTCATTTTCCTGTAGGCATGGTATGTCTATCTAATAAAACTCAATAGCTTAAAGAAATAGACCTAGATGGTCTGAAATACCCATGTCTGTAATGTCACACTATACTCATTTGTATTTGCTTTCTTAATTAATGGATAGCTTCTGAGATCTCAGACATGAAGTTCACAACTGTGTCTTCTATTTACTTGCTCTGTCCTGCCTGAACTTCATAGTCTACCTAACAGTCATTTACCAAATCTACCTCCTAGAAATCCCAAAACAGACATGTTTCAATTTGCTATCAGCCCTTCTTACTTGAATAGCATAGACACATTAGATTTCTTCAGAAAGTTTATTTTGAATATCTTTACAGTCCACAAACTTGTTTTTATCAAGACCACACTCACATCCTGGCACAGCTGTATCTGATAGAAATGGGGACGGTCATAAAGACAGCACAGCAGTGTGACAAAGATCCAGTAAAGTCAAGCTACTTTTGGTTTTGCTCTCCACAGGTTGCATGCTTGGGGGGCTTTTAATATTCATACAACTTGGGGAAAGTGAATTGATGGGAAACTTCTTATGAGACATTTATGTCTTCTCCTAGGAGTACTGCTTCTTAGCTTCCCCAGGAAAAGTCCTGTGCACACTACCCCTCCCACTTTTAGGAGACAGTCTTATCTACTTGAAGGTCTTCCTTATGCCTTGGGGGTTGTAATGCACATAAAGCAGCCAGAGGCTCTGGGACAGTCTTGAAACATCTACCCCTGCACTTATTCAAGAACAATATATTCAGAACAAAGTACAAGTTTCTTTCTATTCTACATGACATATACAGCAACAAAGTTAGATTGACTGAAGTTACCTGTGCCCTGCATAGGGTTTATCCTGATGGGCAAAGAAAGGTGTAGAAAGATGATAAAGAATGAGATGTCAGGAACTCCCTTTATTAGAAAAGCTAGCTCCCACAGAGCCATTATGATGTCATATAACCAATGAGAAAAAGAATGCCAGGGTTGGAGATATAAATTCTCTAAAGAGATGAAATGTACACATGGTATTATGCCAAAAATTGAAGAATAACTACAGCAGGTGCTGTTGGCCTGAGGATTTTGCTTGGGTCTATTGAAAATTGGCAATCTGACAGTGCTTGGGACATGGCAATCTGCCTGGGCTGGCTTAGAGATTTTCTTTCTGTCTCACATACAAGACCTGCCAGAAGTTGGGTTATGGGGTTGATGAGGGAGAATGACTGTTAAAGATAACTCTGTTCAAAGACAGACAGACAGATAGATAGACAGACAGATAATTAGACATTAACTAAATGATAACCATGCTATAATCCATTGACCCCCCCCCCCAAGAGGTTGGGTATAGAGAAAGGGACTGGGGTGGGGGAACACAGGATCTCCCTGGGAGATTTTATGGGTGGAGCTGGGGAAGGAGGGAATGGAACAGGAGGAACACTTGGGAAGATGAGAGAATAAAGAAAAAAAAAAAAAAAAAAAAGACAATTCTGTTCTATCATGGCTTATTAATGATGACTAAGCTTAGATATGGAAGAGGAAGTTAAAGATGTGTCCAAGGACAGAGATGATATGATCTATGTTTTAGAACATGAATCTATCCCTGATTACTGAATTCTGTATGAATAAGGAAGTACTGTGATTGCCAATGAGTCAGCCTGTGAGATTTCCCCCAATATCCATGCCCTGGCTCAATCCTCCCCTCCATGTATTCTCTTTAGAAGCAGTCAACCACCAGGGCTATCCCCCAGCAATACCCTACAGTATTTTTTATAATCATTTATGTCATTTCTTCTCTCCTATATGACATAAATTCCAGGAAGCAATCATTAAGTCTGAGTCACCACTGCATATAACAGTGTTAAATAACAGTGTCTATTCCACAGGTGGTTTTAACAGTTGTAGTTCAGTCTGGCTCCCACTCATGGATCCAGACCATCTAAACCAATTACAGGCTTTAAATAAGATGGACTGGTTGCATCTAAATGCCCAAGTGACTATTCCTAACTTGTTAGGATTACTTGAGCAATAATAGAGATTTCTCCCTACATTAAGACACCTATGTAAAAAGTTATATATTGAAGTCAAACTTTTAACAAAGTTACTAAGGTAATTAAGTCATGTTACTTAAAGTACAAACAGAAGGGGCAGTTAACTACTTCAACAGCCTGAATTTGAGAGGAAAGGTGAGGGCTCTAGCAAGCCCAAGCATAGCAAACATGTCATCAATGGGTTTTACCTTTTACCCTTCTCTCCCATCCCTATGCCTGGCTAAACCATTAGATTACAATCCTACAGCTAGCCACAAGTCCACTCCCTTACTGGCCACTTCCTCCTCCTGAGGCTGACTACCAAGGCCCAGCTATCAAAGTCCCACCCCTTAGCTGCCCTAATTAACATGCCTAATCAAAACCAACTTATCCTAACACAGGCTTTCCCCTCTTCCCATGTGTCTACAGTCTGTCTCCTCTCTACCCAGAGGCAGTCTTTTGTTCCTCAGAGCAAATATCCTTTCCCTCTCTCTCTTACCCCCTTTTCTCTTCTCCCTTGGCCTCTATTTCCTACTGACTCTTATTCCCTGCCCTTTGTCCCTTTAAGGCAAATGAATCTCCTTTGTGTTGAAAACTTAGTCTTGGGGCATCTTGTGCTAACTTCAAGGTTCTTTTAAAAGGAATCTCACCTATTAATGAGAAGGGAGGAAGCTGAGGAAGACACTACAGCAAAGCTTTAGCAAAAGCAGCTTTACCTTCTATAGACATTGTCTACACCACAATGAATGCTTTATCTATTAAAATCACTCACATATGTGTGTGTCCCTGTGAAACACACATCTATGAAGTTATCTACATCTAGAGGACAAGTAAAAAAGCTAAGCAGAAATGCAGTCATGTACATCTCATACCTTAAGGTCTAATCTTCGGAAAGCTGCTTTATTTCCAAATGTTAAAGAAATAAAATTTTCCCTGGAATGGAGATAAAAAAGTTGTAAAGAAGACTGTTTTTACCAATATATATGCAAAAGTTAGTTCAAAGCATTCGAGTGTTTTTTCATCTTTTGAGAAAGTTTTCTAAATACTAACAAAACACATAAAGCCACTTGGGAGGTTCTGAAGATGAGTTCTTACCAGGGAGTTACTACTACAAATGTGTCTGCTACAGCCTACCGCCTTCACAGAAAACCATTGCAGGCATGTGGGTGTAAGTGTGTATCCGTGCAAGTCTGGACTTGCAAGGTGACAGCCTTGCTGCTAATAGCCGTGTCTGAAGATTATTATGGCCATCTTCAGAAAGTATGCTCATTGCCTTTAAACTTGCACTGCCCCAGTCCTCCTTGAGTATACTCACACTTTACTATGCCATGTTCCAGGTTACAATGCTGGACTAGTCCCTTCATTAACCTTTTGAGCATCTTTCTCTGAATTTCATTTGACCATCCATTCAGGAAGTCAATATACTATGGTCAAGTAAGTATTAAGTCACCTGAGAAAACTCTGAGGACCTCAAAATACATATGGTTCATAACTCCGATTTCTTAATCCTTGACACGGAAAAGCAGTGAAGTTAATCAATTTCCCCAAGCTTTGTTTCATCCCATAATACTACCTCTGAAAATAAAATAATGCTTGTTTTTAGAAACCCATGGTAATTTAAGAAAGAAGAAAATTCCAAATGTAAAATGAAAAACTCATAAACAAGGATGAGGCCAAGTCAATGCACTAAGAAACAAGGACAATTTAGTCTCTGCTCCAGTCTGTCAAGTTAAAAAAGATTTACCTAGTCAAAAGTACAGAATAAAATAGTGTTTCATCACAATACTTTACATAATTACTTTGATTCTCGTATTTAAATCTCTCTCATGCACACACCATGGACTCTTTGTTAACATCGACAAGGGTATCTGCAGGATTTATTGAAAAAGATTTAAAACTGGATGCTACAACAATACTCTTCCACATTACATTCCAGAATTTAACATAATTATCAGAAAGGCCTCAACTTTCCTGATAAGACAGAAACCATGACAACTGTATTCCTAAAAGAGATTGTATAAACCAGATGAGGTACACACCTTTGATACCAGGGAGAGGGAGGCAAGTCCTGGGCATGTTCCAAGAGCTATATAAAGGTATACAGAGAGACATTGTCTCAAAAAAACAAGAGTTTAAAAAAAAAGTCATCCTTTGATTATCCCTCATGGAAGGCCTCACCCTCCCTGGGGAGTGGAGGGGGATGGTGCATATGGGAGGACAGGAGGGAACCAGGATTGATATGTAAAATAAGATCATTTCTGCCAGGCATGGTGGCCAATGCCTTTAATCCCAGCACTCAGGAGGCAGAGGCAGGGGGATTTCTGTGATGTGAGTTCAAGGCCAGCCTGGTCTACAAGAGCTAGTTCCAGGACAGCCTCCAAAGACACAGAGAAACCTTATGTCAAAAAAATAAAAAAATTGATGAGCCGAACTAGAATCCAGATGCAGAGAGGGAGGACAAGACCACGCGGCAGAAACACATAAAAACAGCGGACCTGAACAAGGAGGAGCTAACGGGCCCCCAGACTGACAGCTGGGAATCCAGCATGGGACTGACTCAGACCCCCTGAACATGGGTCTCAGCTAGAAGGACTGAGCAGTCTAAGGGACTTCAGACAGTAGAACCAGGATGTATTCCTGGTGCACAAAAGGACCTTGAGGGCATATCCCCCATGGAGGGATACTCCCTTAACCTAGAGACAGGAGAGAAGGCCTAGTCCCTACTTCAAATGACTTGACAGATTTAGATGACCCCTCCTGGATGGCATCACCCTACATGTGGAGGGGGGGGTGGAAGGGGAGGGTGGTCTGGTGCATGTGAGGGGGGGGGAGAGAGAAAGGGAGGGAGGGAGAAAGGGAGGAAGAGGGAACTGGGATCGATATATAAAAATAAATTAGATAAATAAAATAAAGTAAAAAAAAAAAAAGATTGTTTCTAATTTGAATATATAAGTCATCATCAATTAAGGGTATAGACAATTCATGATGATTCAGATGATTCAGAGGGAATAATAATAGCAAATAGCTGGACAATCTGCAAAACTTTCCTTGGCTCACTAAAGGAGGTCCAGGGCAATACACTACAGAGAGTGGCGGAAACCGATTCTTCAATGAGACATGCTTCATCTAAAGCAAAAGGCAGACACCTGAGAGAAAATTTACAGAACACCTTTAATAGATTGTTGGGGCCAAGAAACGGCTTTACAAAAGTATAGGGCACCTGGGAGCTGCTAACCATTCAGAATAAATGTGAGGAGTAGAGAAATAAGCCTGTGTATTTGGTGAAAAATCCAGTGTGGCTGGAAAAGAGAACAGAAAGACACAGAACAAAACCCACCTTCTACTACTATTTGGAAAGGGACAGAGGGGCAAAGCCACAGTTAGGGGCAGGTCAAGGGGTCCCACACCAAAGACCTCACCAATATTCACACTTGAATCTCCTCTCATCTTGCCCAGAATGGCTAGGAATTATGGACAGTTAAGCTTCCTGAACTCAGTGCCACTGTAGTCTAACTATTCTCCAAGGCCTTTTAACTCTTGATTATTATCTCAAGTCTGAAACAAACTATCTAGAGTTAAATGTCACCTCTACCACTTACTAGCTAGCTGACATCAGGAAAATCACTTAACCCTTCTGAAATACAGTATCTATCTCTAAACATACAGGTAAGGTATAAATCACCAACAGCATAGTTTTATGATAATTAAATGAGTTAACACAAATAATACCTAAGATGCCACCAGGCACAGAGAAAATACTCAATAAATGCTGTTTTGTAGTTATTAGCATTAGATTACTATTTTACTTTCTATCCACCTGCTTCCATTGTCCCTTCTGTCACTAATGAAAATCAGTTATCAGCTCTTACCTGTACTACTGTCACTGACTAGTTGAGTTTTCTTTCATTACACTTGCTATACCATAACTATATCACATATTTTTTTTTTTTTTGTATAGGAGGCAGAGTGGCTTGAACTCAAAGTGAGTGACTTCTTTCTCCTGCTCATATGGATGTGAGACATCCATATCGCTGTTGTAGCATCCAAATTCCTCACCACACACATGATTTTATTCATCATCCCAAAGAAAGTAAAATGGTTACCCAGAAAGTCCCAGCTCATCTCTTATAATCTAACCATCAGAAACAAATTTTTTCTCATGTTCACATATCAAAGAGCTACTGCTTCTTATTAATTAAAATTAAAGATCACCATTTTTATGGTGACTAAATCTCTTTATTTTGGTACCACAGAAACATATTCTAGTGCATCACAAAACAAATGTTTGCTAAGAAAGTGAAAGCAGGAAAACCATGAATTAGCATCAAAATATTATTCAATCTCAGATGTAGTGGCAAAAATAAAAACCCATCTTAAGCACGCTCACAAAGATACTAAAGTAGGTGCACAGTTTTTAGGAGGAACATGTACTCCGAGTTAACAGACTTACCTGGATGTTTACCTTGCTACAATCACATCCTGGCTGTAGAGATTTAAAACGTAGGTTTATTCAGTGACTCAACTTCCAGAGCCCTTTCGGATTCCTTTATTAATTGAAGTGGCAACAATTCCGCTTCATAATTATGTCCACAGAAAATTCAAATAGAAACAGAAAATTCAAGCTGACACTTGCTGCTGAGGACACAAAGAGCAACATTTTATCCAAAATATAACCCATAATTTGCCTTAACTATCTTTGACACAGTTTTGGTTTCTTTAACAAGTTAATTTCAGTGTTGGAGTGCAGGTGTTAGAAAAACATACGACTTTACAGGTTTACTGAATGAAATTACAAACACACAGCAAGCTTCTTAGGGGTTGAAAAAGAACTACTCTTCACTTACCTTTTGCCTTAAAAGTACTTCTAAAATCTAGTTTTGAGATCTGTAGCCAGGCATAGGGGCTTACGCCTTTAATTCTAGCACTAAGAGTCAAAGGCGGGTGGATCTCTGTCAGTTCAAGGACAGCTGATCTACATAGATTACAGGACAGCAAGTGCTACATAAACACTGTCTCTAAACGACAACAAAAATCTGTCAAAGTTTCACTAACTTTCACCACGGTGCGGATTTTAAAATATATAGACAACGGCGGCGGCGGGGGGGGGGGAGGAGGGAGTTGCTTGGTTTCTGTTTTGTGATCCCTTTTGGCAATTTTAAAATTTTGTGTATGCGCCCTGTACCAAAAGCTTCTTCATTCCATGAATATCAGGTGCCTCCTGCTCTAACTCGTAAATAGCCCAGAGAAACGACTATTGACGTTAACTGTGCAATCTTTCTTCTGAAACTTCCTGCCAGGCTCACGCACTAACATCACCACTTTCATGCGTGGGGATGGATCCACGTTATCACACAACTGATCTGCACCTGGACGGGTACCTGGAGCCACTCGCCCCCGGCAGGATGCTTAACGCGGCAGGGTTAACGCCGCCGGCGACACATAACGCATTTTCTGCACGCCACCCCAAATGTGTAACGAAACAACCCCCGTTATATCACCCAGAACCGGACCAGCCGCGACCCCTGAATTCACTCACCCACATGACAACCGGAAGCCTGGCAAGTGTTTCAACAGAGGCAGATGTGACTTCCGGAGCCCGCCCTGACAGACGCATGCGCACTGCACTAGACCGCGCGCAGCTTTCTGGGCTTCACAGCGCTAAGGGGACAAGGAGGCCAGACCTCAGCTAAGCCTCCCCGGGTCGTCAGGGCAACTCAGAAGGAGCGGCGCTGCTCTTTGCATGCCTCAAGTGAATCTCCAGGGAACTCGGGAAAAGCACAAAAGTTAGAGAGGGGGCTTGCATGCTTTTAAGAGTCCTAAATACTGAAGCCATTAGGAACTATTCAGAACCAGAGTCCAGTTTCTGTTTAGTTGACTGAAGCCCTCTGAAGCAGCAGCTTTGGTTCACCTTCTAAGTTAAGCACCCAAACGCACTTTTGGCAAGAATGTAAATACACAAAGACAACGATGTTATTTGGTTGTTATTATCGCAGTTTAGGGCTATTTATGCGATTTTCAGGCAAGTTGAAGAACGCAACAGAGAACACTTTATAAACCTGAGGATTTTTCTTTCTTTACTGTAATTTTTGGTGATCAAAAAAAATTAATCATAATTTAAGAAACTACATAATGAATAATTTTGGATTATAGAAAGCTGGACAAAAGTGTATATGTTTCACAGGTTTATCATTGTTATAGTGGAAGCTTTACCCAAGCTCTCCTCCAAACCCTGCTACATCTCAGAAAGCCTGCCAAATGATGACCCCTCTCCCAGAGATGCTCAAGACCACTTCCACATGGTATTTAAACTGCCTGCCAGAAAACAGACTCGTGATTTTTGCGGTCTCCTCTCTCGGGGACTGGAAGGCCATCCCGGAGCACTGCATACATTAAACATGGGCTTTTTAAAATTCGGTTTGATTTGGTCTGATTTGGATTGCTTCACTGGCAGAGAGGCTTATCGGGGTGTAGAAACATTTCACCTGGAGTTTCCACCGAGGGGGCTGATTTTTCCACACTGGCCCAAGGGCACATGGTGGGGAAACACCGTTTTCCCTCACACCTGCTTTCTGCCATGCTAAGATCGGCTTTTGACTGGGTTTAAGTTGTCCTTTCTAAGTCATTGCCTTAGAGGCTCAGAGCCTCCTGTGATTTTCAGGGTGTCCTGCCAAAGATGAGGCTGTGCCAGGCTCCCAACCTGTTACTGGGACAAGGACGTGCCTTGTCTAGTGGGAACCCTTCAGATGTTCTGTTCAAGGGAATCTCACACATTCCCCTCTGTTTTTGACCTAAGGCCTACCACAGTGGATGCATTACATTAGGCTTTGAGTTCCGCCATAGACATGCCATTCGAACTAAATGCCCTTGGGCTGTCTTTTAAAAGAACTTTTAAAATTGGGGTTATCTGACACTGTGTGTCCTGAATGCCTGAGTTCTCTGTGCACTAAGGCCTGGCCTCAATATGCCCTTGACAATGGGATACCATGGCCACCAGAGGGAACTTTCGATTTTACCATCCTCTGTGACCTTGAAAGTTTTTGCTGGCATGGGAACAGAACCTCCATATGTCCACGATTTCTGGATACTACACTTCTGCCCTCCCCTCAGTAACCAGTGTCTCACAGCACTGGTCTTGTTGGCTAGAGTCAAGGTGCCTCCAGATTCCTGCCAATCTGGGAACTGGTACCCTGAAAGTTCCACCCCGATCTTGCTGCCGGACACTGGCCCCCACCCCACCCCACCTCTGTTTTCCCAACCCCCTCCTACAGAGCCACATGTTCCATTCAGTGACCTACATTCCTGGCATTCTTTCCCTATCCACTTCTTCCCCTTTCCTTTCCCTCCAGGACAAAGGTCAAGTAACAACTTCCTACCCCTTTCCCACCTTCCTCTTTTCCCCTTCCCCTGGCCACCCCTCCCTGTCCTTCCATGACACCTCCTTGTCCCCCTCTACACATTGACTTAGCCTCCGGAGCAGAAGCCATGGTCCTAGCCACCCATTTCATTTCTCAGTCAGCACCAGATATTAGAAAACAATTTAAAAAGGCTGAGGAGGGTACCTAAACTCCAATAGGTGAAAATGACTTTTAAAATTTTCAATGCCTGAAAAGAGGTAGCTGAGTCCTCCCAACAGACAAGGCCATGCTCCAAGCCTAAGCCTTAGCAGCTGCCCTGAGGCCACAAGGGGTACAAGAAACGTCAACTACCACGAGGTTCCATCCTGCCAACCCAAGTCAACTCCACCAGGAGCCTGCTACAAATTCGGGCAGGACGGTCATTTGATTTGGCAAGATATTCCTGGACCCTCGGCTACCATGCCCTGTCTGCTGACAGCCTGGACACTGGAAATCAGAATGCCCCTGTGCGGGCTTGCCCTCTATGCCAAGCCACGGAGGTCCAGCCTCAACAACACTGGCAGTTGAGATTGTGCCAGCCTTCCAACTACTCAGCCTGGCAGAGGACTGATGCAGCCCAGACTTGGTGACTCCGGTTGCGCTCTCAGAGCCTAGGGTTACACTGCAGGTACCGGGTAAGCCCATTACTTTTCTTTTGGACATGGGAGCTACCTACTCTATTTTAACCTCTCACTTGGGTTCAACAGTTCCCTCTCCAATTCTCCAATTCCTGTCTCGGGGATGAATGGGACCCCCTGTTGGAAACTGGCTTTCTGCTGACCCCGCCCCCTATCGATGGGTGGGACACTCATGCCCAGCATAGTCATATGTGTCTCCATCAGGAATTACAGGCTAGAAGGACTCAATACGCATGTGCAAGCTTCCCCCTTTAAGCAAGCGCATCTCTCTCTCCCCCTCTCTTCTCTTCTGCTCCTGGTGTCTCTATACCTCGTCTCTCCCCCCCCACTCCCTTTTCTAATAAAAGTCAGTCACACTCTGTCTGCCTGGCATGTTTGTTATCCACCCCCCTCCCTCTGTCACACTCGCCTGCCATGGAAACTCGCTATGGTCCCCCATGTGGGACCACCCTTCAGCTTTATCTTACAACAAGCAAAAGAACAACACCCCTTTCTTCCCATTTCAGTAAAACCCGAGACTGCTTTACCTGAAAAAGCTGTCTCACTTCTGCCCATCTACTCATCCCTCTCAGATGTGCAGCTCATTAATTAGTTCATTAGGTGAAGTTTCCTAGTAAAAGTACATACAGGTGTGCCTCTTTTACAGGCTTCACAGTCAGGCATTAACAGGTTTCAGATGTAACTTCAGAGGTTCAGAGTTCTAAATTTTCTGTCTTAAAAAATGTTTATGCTGGGCTGGAGAGATGGCTCAGAGGTTAAGAGCGCTGACTGCTCTTCCAGAGGTCCTGAATTCAATTCCCAACAACCACAGAGTGGCTCACAACCATCTATAATGAGATCTGGTTCTCTCTTCTGGCCTGCACGGGATACATGCAGGTAGAATGTTGTATACATAATAAATAAATCTTAAAAAAAATGTTTATGCCTTTTTTACCTAAACCTATGCTTTTATACTACAACACCAAGGTGTAAATCTGTTCCAGCTGTCTTACAGATACCTGCAATTTCCTGGTAGAAGTTCTGCTTCTATATCAAGAAATCTGGCCTGGTAAAAAGTTTCCAGAACCCATTTTTACCCCACCCATTTTCTTTTCTGTCTTTTTTTTTTTTTTTAAAGATTTATTTATTATGAGTACAACATTCTGTCTTCTGCAAGGCCAGAAGAGGGCACCGAATTTCATTATAGATGGCTGTGAGCCACCATGTGGTTGCTGGGAAGGACCTCTGGAAGAGCAATCAGTGTGCTTAATCTTTGAGCCATCGCTCCAGCCCCTACCCAACCCATTTTCAAACATATCTTGCAGGTTCACTCCTTCTGCCTGGGCCAAGTTCAGCCCACAGAGGGTCCTCCAGATACTGCCAGCACCTGCACCAGCTCCTGGGACTTTACCGTCGGCACCACCTCTCCAGGCTTATGAGGAAACCTCTTCAGGATACTTGGTCTGTCCAGCCCCTGGCACCCTCCACCCTCTGGTTTTCCAAGATGTCCCAATGAAGGTCACGACGGCTCCCCTGTCTCATTCATTCACCCTCGACACTTCTGTACTACCAGGACACTTCTCCATTCTTTTCCTTCTGGCAGTTATCTCCCTTCCCATGGCTAGCCCCACTCATAGGGCTAATGATAACAATCTACTTTTTCTCCTAGCAACCTACCTTCTACACCTCAAGGAACAGGTGCCTGAGGGCTCCAGGATGGCAGCTAATGGAATGCTTCTTCACTAATACCACCCGCTGAATGTGAACCCACCAACTCCTGATTCTCCACTCCTCCCAATCATCTCTTATCAGCAGGAAGAAGCCAGACATGAACTGGCATCCATATACCCAAAGAGTGTGAGATGTTAAGATGAGAGCTTCGCCTCAGCCCCTGGCATCCGTTTATCCAAAGAGTCTGGGATGTTATGGTAAAAGCTTTGCCTTCGTCATTGGCATCCATATACCCAGAGAATCTGGGATGTTATGGTGTAAGTTCCATCCAAGCTCTCCTCCCCCATCTCCCTCCAAACCCTGCTACATCTCAGAAAGCCCACCAAGTAATGACCCCTCCCCCAGAGATATGGAGATACTCAAGACCACTCTCACAGGGTATTTAAACTGCTCCCCAGAAAACAGACTGGTGATTTTTCCAGTCTCCCTTTCCTGTCTCTGGAGGCTTGAAGGCCACCTGGGAGCACTGTATGCATTAAACGTGGGCTTTTTCTGATTTGGTTGGATTTGGATTGTTGCAGCAGCAGAGAGGCTTATTTTTTCATTTTTCAGTCATGGTTATTTGGTGTAATTCAAGTATATTTTTAACACAATAACATTTTGTGTCTTTGTCAAAACATTCCCCTATTGAGTTTAAATCTAATGTGCATGTATTCAGTATGTCCACCCATTTTTTTTTTGGAAGTTAGGAAAATATTGAAATCACCTTGATGAAATGGAGGCCATTTGTTCATTCTTTTCTATTGCAGACAGCAATAAATATACTGTCTAATAGTAAATATTAATCTTTCTTCCCAATAGTGTGTTCACCAAAGACTGCATTATCAAAAAATGATGGGGTTGTGTGCATTAATTGGAGAATGAAATTTATCTTCTCCTATGGTTCTATCAATACATAAAAAGTAAAAACCCAAAATCAAAAATAAATCAGTAATTTAGAAGAATAGAAGTGATTACAATGTAATTGAGTTAAAGAAATTTCAGCATGGTTAGGGAATATTTCACCTACAATATGATGTCAGAATTTGGCACAAAAAGGGGGGCAGAATATAAGGAGAAAAGTAAATAATTTGACACTAACACTTATTTTCTAATTAAAATGGTACAAATGGGATCAGTTTAGAAGTGGGTATATTAGACTAAAAGCAAAAACAATTTTTTTTGTTGTTTATGTCTGGCCATCTATTGGTAGTACCTTCCATATTAAACTTCCTAATATTACCAACAGTAGTCTAAAACTAGAAATATTGACCATGTGTATATAGAGACAGAAAGAGACACTAAGAGAAACAGAGATTCATTCCATAAGTTCTATTACTCTAGAGAACCCTGAGCAATAGACATATAGTTCTGAGTCTTTTGCATTCTCCCTAGTAATGACTTGAAGGACAGTTTCTCATTCCTGATAATGAGGGTCTCATTAGAGTTTTACATGAATATTGAGGGATGTTATTAACCTTAAGTAGCAAAAACTGTTAATACTTACATATGAAAACACATACACTTATATATATAGGAATTTCTAATATCATTTTAGCTGAACATTTTATCAAATAATATATTTTTTCTATTTCTCCTAAAAAATTAGCAAAGCATAAAATGAAAATCATAACAAATAAATAAAAATCCAATAAGACAAAAGCATGTCCCAAAGGAAAAAAAATAACAATTTCACCTTCCCACCCACACACAAAGTAAAATACTAAATTTGTTTTGTATTGGCCAACTAACAAAAGGTGTGGGCCTTTCCTGGAGTGTGGTTGATACAACCAATGGCAGTCCATTGTAGAAAATTGATTTTCTCTTTTTGACAGGCATGAATTGCAAATTTTTGGTTTCAGTGGGGATTTGGTGTTCCTATCTCCTTGTTGTTACTATGTCAGGGGCCATATACAGCAGGTGATAACCAGTGTTCAACAGGCAGATCTACCAGATGAGAGATTCTCTGATAAAGAGCCCCAACTGATAAGGCCGTTCATGGAGTTACTGGCTGTGGAAACCAGTTGCTCCTGTCTGTAATTTCTCTTATGAGTAACTTCTGTTTTTCTCTAAGAAGCTCATTACTTCTCTAAGAATAGCTTTGGGTGTTTTCCCACTGCTTGTGTGTTTATCTCATGAAAATATTCCATCTACTGAGCACACATATCTGTGGATGGTTAGAAGATGAGTTTCTATTAGCTGTATAATTTTGATATATAAAAAATATACTGGGATATGCTTCATAGCTGGGGCTTTTTCTCCCATGAGGACTGTTGACAATTAAAAACCACTATATTCCTTTTACTCAGAAAATAACAAATTTCTCCTCAGACTAAGGCAAATGCACACAATTAACTTACTTTCACCTCAGAGCAAGTTTAAGCTAGACTAAAGGCTTCTTGTAAATAAATCACAAAATAATTCTACCAGAGTTTCAAAGAAGAGATAATACCAATACTTCTCAAGTTGTTCCACACAATAGAAAGAGAGGGAATTTCCCTCTTTTGACAAGGCTACAGTTACTCTGATACCCAAACCACCCAAAGACACAACTAAGAAAGCAAACAGATCAATCTTTCTCATGAACATTGATGTAAAAAAAGTGAAATATTGGCAAACCAAATCCAAGAATGCATAAGAAAAAGACATAATGGGAATAATGGGATGGCTCACCATACAAAAATCTGTCAATGTAATCTGCCATATAAATAAACTGAATGAAAAAAACCCACCTGATCATTTTATTTTATGCTGAAAATTTCTTCAACAAAATCCAGCATCCCTTCATGATAAAGGTCTTAGAGGCATCAGGGATACACGGAACATACCTAAACATAATAAAGGCAATATATAGCAAGCCAAAGGCTAACATCAAACTAGAGAGAAACTCAAAGGCATCCCACAAAAATAAGGGACAAGACAAGGCTGTCCACTCTTTCTGTATCTATTCAATATAGTACTTGAGGTTGAAGCTAGAGCAATAAGACAACAAAAGGAGATCAAGGGGATACAAATTGGAAAGGAAGAAGTCAAACATTCACTATGTGAATATGATAAGTGACCCCAAAAATTGATCCAGGGAACTCCTACACCTGATAAACACCTTAAGTAATGTTGCAGTATACAACATTACCTCGAAAAAATCAGTAACCTTCCTAGACACAAATGACAAATGGCCTGAGAAAGAAAGCAGAGAAATATCACCTTTTGCAATAGCCATAAATAACATAAAATATCTTGGTGTAAATCTAACCAAACAATCAAAAGACATGTATGACAAGAACTTTAATTTTTTTTTTGAGACAGGGTTTCTTTGTGGCTTTGGAAGCTGTCCTGGTAGCTCTTGGTAGACCAGGCTGGCCTCGAACTCACAGAGATCCACCTACCCCTGCCTTCCGAGCTCTGGGATTAAAGGCATGCGCCGCCGCCACCACCGCCACCTGGCTAAGAACTTTAATTCTTTAAAGAAAGAAATTGGGACAGATATAAACAACTGAAAAAATCCCCTATGTTCTTTGATAGGTAGTAAAAATGGCAATATTATCGAAAGCAATCTACAGATTCAATGCAATCCCCATAAAAATTCCAACAAAATTCTTCAGACCTCTAAATAACAACACTCAACTTTATATGGAAAAACAAAAGACCCAAAACAATCCTTTACAGTAAAATAATTTCTGGAGGTATCACCATCCTTGACTTCATGCTCTACTATAGAGCAATAGAAATAAAAACATCTTGTTCTTGTCATAATAACAGACGCATGAATCAATGGAATTGAACTGAAGCCCCTGATATTAATCCAAGCACCTATGAATACCTGATTTTTGACAAAGAACCCATAATTATACAATGGACAAAATAAAGCATTTTTAACAAATGGTGCTGATAAAACTGGATGTTGACATGGAAAAATATGCAAATAGATCCGTATCTATCTACACACACAAAGCTAAAGTCCAAATAGATCAAAGACCTCCACATAAATTCAGTTATAGTTAACCTGAAAGAAAAGGAATTGGAAAGTAGCCTTGAATGCAAAACATAATACCAGTAGCACAGACCCTGAAAGCAACAATCAATAAATGGGATCTCCTAAAACTGAGAAGTTTCTGTAAGGCAAAAGATATGGTCAATAAGACACATCAACAGCCTGCAGAATGGGAAAAGCTGACATGAGCTAGTGGGAATTGAGCCTATGTTTCCCTGATGGCTCTGTTGATGAGCCATTTTGTTGCTGACAGAGAACTTGTAGCTGGTATTGTTTATTTCTGGGTTTTGAGCTAGGCCCTATGTCCAGTTTCCCAACAGTAATGGATTTCCATTACTTTGATATACATTCATTAGTCTAATGTTTGTCTTTACCACATCTCTTACAAATTCTTGGGGTTGAAACTCTCTATTGTGTCTACCCTCTAAAGAGGGTTCCTTTTTAGAAACAGAATGATAACAATCTTTTCTTTAAATGTCCCAATTTTCTGCAGCTAAAGCATCTTGTATTCTGAGACTTAAAGCCTTTAGCTTGTCCAATTATATTAACATTACTTTCTGTGGATTCAGTATCAGCAGTAGTCTTAATCTATTCCTCTAAATGAGCTCTCTGAGCCTTCAAGGGCCTTATGGCCTTTTGACATCCACTGTTAGCACTCTCAAAAGCAAGACTCAATTAAAACCTTTCTAGCATCAGTGTCAGCTACTGCTTTGTGCATTGCTAAAGTCAATCTTTTTCAAAAAAATCAGTGTAGACGTTCTCTGCATTTTGTGTGATTTGGGGAAGGAGATATATCTTTTTCCTGGCTCCTTGACCTTACCTCAGGCCCTTAAAGCCTTAAGTGACATTGTGATTTAGTAGCACCATCAAACTGTACCTTTCTTTGTATATCAGCATTCTGAACCCTCTCCTAAAAATTGATCCCTTATTATATTTACTTCTGTAGTCTGATTTTGCTGTTCAGTGGCTGCTGATTCCTCTCTCCATCAAGTAAACCATTGTAAATGGAGACTAGTTTCTAGTATTGCAATCATAAGTACCTTCTAACTTTTTGAAGCAACTGTATTTTGAATAGCCTAATTATTTAAAACATGTCTTACATAGAGTGGATGCATCTCATATGCTACCATTGCATCTTTTAATCTTTTCAGATCTGTCATATCCATAGGTTCTCAATTAATATGAACATAACCTTGGGGGTATTGATTATTAGCAGGCATTTGTCACAAAGTGACTGGGGACACCTGTGGAGGTGTTCTTATGCCCTTAGGCAACCATTCCTCAATTCCATCTGAAAGGCTTCAGTTTGCAGAGCAAGGATGTTGGAAAGGATAAGAAGAATAGTTCTTGCAAGCAGAATATAGAAAATCACAAAGAATGGACGTTGACATGGGTGGAAAGATCAGGAATTATGATAACAAGAAAGGTTACTATGTTGATGGGGCTAGTGGTTATATGCTAGGCTGATCTTGCTAAATAGGGCTGAATCATCAAACCTTAGTGGAATAACTGAAGGCTCTAAATGTACAGCCAAGAGAAAACCAGAATATGAAACACTTTAGAAACAGGGATAAGAAGGTTCTCACTGGTCTTGGCCCACAACAAGGAAATAGGCCCCAACCCTGGAACAAATGATTCCAGATGACCAGCCCTGTCTGGGTCATACCTGGCCAAGAACAGTCTGGGGTCTTTCCAAGTCATTCTGTGGTTTATCCTTTAAAGAAGAAGAGGTCACACCTGAGTGATCTCTCAAACATGAGATCATACTTTGTAATCAGTCACGTTGTGCCCCATGCATGTATACTGATTTGCGGCTTGTCTCTATAAAAAGAGCCTGGACCCTTTGAGGGGTGTGCAGCTTTCCCCGAGATTGCTGACACCCGAGTGCACTCGTTCAATAAACACCTCTTGCTTGTTGCATCTCCTGGTTTTTGTGTTTGTGTTGCGGGGCTCTCCCATCGGCCCATCAGGACCCCGAAATTAGGGTCTTACACATCTTAAGGTGGTGCTGTTAAACCATAATTATTTCCCCCTTTCCTTTCCCCATTTTCTATAGGGAAAATTTTCCTTTATTTCCTTCCCCTTCCCTTCTTACTATTGGGAAAATGACCCTTCTTTAAATGTATTTTCTTTTCTTTTCCCCTTTCTTGTCTCAGGATCTCTTGGAATTTTTAAATGTGCAGTTAACCTTTCACCAGTTTTAATTTCTATATCTCTTTCATTTGGCGGAGAAGGAGGAGCATCATCTCCAGTGTCCTGATATTCCTCACTAAAACTGGATTCCCATACTCCTGTGAAGGAACAGCCTCCTCTTTTGCCAACTGACAATTTCTCCCATGAGTGTCTTCCTTTTTGTTTTCCTGTTCTGCTTTAGGTACAATTATAAGTGATTCCTCACTTAACACCACTCTGTGAAGGTTGCAGAGCATTTGAAATTAAATTACACAAAGTGCAAATTTTTAAGGGTGTGGGTTCTCTGTTCTAATGAGCGCCCCTCAAAGATCTTATAAGTTGCTTGCATGTCTTCAGTTTCATTTGGACTTGAGGAGTGGCCTGAAACCAATGGCAATGCCATGGTTTCCATTGAGAAGTCAGGTGTAATTTTGATAGGTCTGCCTTTATATGTTACCTGGCCTTTTTCCTTCACTGCCCTTAATATTATTTCTTTATTCTGTATATTGGCTATTTTAATTATTATGTGGCAAGGAGACCTTTTTTTTTTGGTAGAGTCTATTTGGTTCGTTATGCTTTTTTACTTTCATAGGCATGTCCTTCTTCAGATTGGGATAGTTTTCTTCAATGATTTTGTTGAACATGTTTTCTGCACCTTTGAGTGGCTTCTTTGCCTTCTTCTATGCCTATTATTCTTAGGCTTGGTCTTTCACGGTGTCCCACTTTTCCTGGATGTTTTGTGTTAAGGATTTAAAATTTTTTTTGGTCAATGAATCTATTTTCTCTACTTTATCTTCAGCGCCTGATATTCTCTCTTTGATCTCTTGTATTCTGTTCGTTGTGCTTGCATCTGTAGTTCCTGATAATTTACCCAGTTTTTTTATTTCCAGCATTCCTTCAGTTTGTGTGTTCTGTATTTCTTTATTTCAGTTTTCAGGTCTTGAACTGTTTGAATTGGTTTCTTTTATCTGTTTTCTTGTCTTCCTCCCACCCCCGCACGGGCTTTCCTTATTTTCATTAAGAGATTTGTTCATTTCTTGCATTTTTTGCTTGTTTTTTCCCCTCTATTTATTCCAATTTTTTGTTTGCTTTTTCTTCCATTTCTTTAAGGGATTTTCTCGTATCATCTTATTTTTTACGTTGTTCCCTTCTGCTTCATCTGCTTTGGGGTGTTCAGGTCTAGTTGGTGTAGAGTCCCTAGATTCTGGTGGTGTTATAGTGGTCTTTCTATTGTTCAGTGTTTTCTTATATTGCCATGTTTCCATCACTTCTTCCAGTGGGTGCAGGTGGAGTCTTTCTCTCTACCCTGCTCTCCTGGTGGGTGTAAGTGGGTCAGGAGTTCCATATCTGTAACTCAGGATGATCTGAGCTCTTTTGGAGGTCTCTTAAGCAGGCTCAGGATGGTCTCAAACATTCAGGCAGAAGGTAGGCGAAGGGGCCCAAAGGTCAGGTGAGAGAAGGCTCATGATGGTTGAGCATGGAGGGGAGGGTGCAGTATGCTCAAAGCCGACCCAAGAAGTTCCAAGGAGAGGATGGGAGTATTGGACCCGCACTCTGGCCAAACACTTGCCCCAGCAGTGGGCCCAGCAGGGCCAAGGATGAGGGGAATGCAGGCTCTGGGTGGTGGATGGTCATGAGTACCAAGGGGGGTCCAGACGCAGAGTTAACCCAGGGAGTTCCCAGGAGTTCCTAGACTCACCTCAGGCAGAAGGCAGGCGAAGGGCCCAAAGGTCAGGTGAGGGCAGGCTCAAGATCCAGTTCTTTTTTCATCTTTTTTTAAAAATTTATTTAATTTGGAAACAATTTTACACATCAATCTTAGTTCCCTCTCCCTCCCACCCTCTCATATCCACCACCGATCCACCTACCCTACCTACCCCCCATTTACTCTCCAAGAATGGTAAGGCCTTCCATGGGGGAATCATCAAAGTCTGTCACATCATTTGGGGCAGGGACTAGGCCCTCCTCCATGTATCTGGGCTGAAATGGTATCCCCCCACAAGGAATAGGCTCCCAAAGTCCATTTGTGCACAAGAGATAAATACTAGGTCCACTGTTAGAGGTCCCATAGACTGCCCAGGCCTCCTAACTGGCACCCACATTCAGAGGGCTTGGTTCAGTACAATGCTGGTTCCCCATCTTTCTGATTGGGGTCTGTGTGCTCTCATTTGGTCAGGTCATTTGTTTCTGTGGATTTCTCCAGCATGGTCTTGAATCCTTTGCTCATCCCTCCTCTCTCTCTATTCCCAGAATCCAGTCATCTCCAATTCTTAAAGTGGCTGGCTCCTCTGTGGAAAGAAGATGCAGAGGTAACTTAAAAATGAATCCAGGCTTTGTGGCTACAGGGGAACTCAGCCTCTCTCAGGATTGAGATACTTTCCCTTAGCCAAGAGCATCTTTACTCTCTAAATTTACACTTAAGCAAGTTGATTTCTATATGCAAAAAAAACAAAAAAACAAAAAACAAAAACAAAAAAACCAAAACAAAACAAAACCTGACTGGGCCTCCAAAGGAACAATACCAAATGCAAATACTTGATTAGGAATATCAGTTTGCCAGATTTTTCCCAAACAAGTTTTGCATATGCTTTGTACCCTTGGGAAAGTCTCAGACAAGATTCACATAGAGGACAACAAGACAAACAAAAGGTAACCAAAAAATAAAAGATGGATAGATGGATTAGGGATAAATGCTAGCACTGTAGAGCCAGAAGAGCTGTAGCCCAATGGGAACAACCCCACAGCAAACACTACACCTGTCTCTTAGTAATATTCCTCCAGGCGAACAAAGACTTTCAGACTTTGTTGAAAGGTATCTAAGCTTCAAAATGTAATCACTTGTTTTGGTCATTTTAGATTTCTAGCCAATTCTCCATAATTCTCATCCTTTCTTAAAACTGTATTTTGTTATTTTTTATTGTCTCTGAAACTCTAACTTGTAGACAAATTAAACTATTATTATTTCTTTTGTGTTAAAGTGTGCAGTCTCTAGATGTATTTAACAGTTAGTGGATGCTAAACTTTACTGGACAATGGGAAAAATGTTTCCTTCTTGAAATCTATTCTTGAAAACTGGCTTGAAGATGAATAAGGCTGCCGTGTAAGTAGAATTTCTCATGGAAACAGTTCTTAAGGTTAAAGGTAAACAGAACCTTCCTGTGATGAGTCGATACCAACAGGTTGCTAACGGAATAATAGAAACTGTGGCAGAAGGGAAATTAAGGAGCAGTATATGAGAGTATTTTGAAAGCAAAAGAAGAGCATATATTAAAGTTCTTATATTTTTGTTTTTCAAGACAGAGTTTCTCTGTGCAGCTTTGGAGCCTGTCCTGGAACTAGCTCTTGTAGACCAGGCTGGTCTTGAATTTATAGAGATCCATCTGCCTCTACCTCCCAAGTGCTGGGATTAAAGGCGTGTGCCACCACTGCCTGGCATTGCAAATTAAAGTTGTAACAGCCTAAGAAGACCTTGAGGCAGTGTTTAGCTGCACCATGAGCATTAAGTGATTCGAAGTCAATGGATCTTACTGAGAAAAGCAAAGTAGTGAACAGGTAACTCTAGTTTTGCATTATTACTTAAGGGTATTGGATTTTATTAAAAAAAAAAAAACAAGAGAACACTATTTTGTCCCAACTTTATTTTATGACTGCCTAGATACTTCTCAGTATTCCATCCCCCAATAGCCACATCTCCTAGGCAATGCTTTTGAGACTGTCCACAATTTTGACCATTGTCCAGACATATTAACCAAAATAACTAGTGTCTACGCAAGCTTAAACACAAATCTAAAATAAATAAGAGGGATTCTAAATAAAAAATTATTGTCACATGATGTCTGGCAAATGCTGTTGAGCTTTGCAAGAAAGCAGATTTTATTAGGTCACCTCAAATCCCTAACTGCTGTAACCCCACCACCAGCACTGATGTGATTATGGTATTGGTTTTTGAAAGCTGTACTCCTGAGCTTATTAACCAAGAGCCTTTCCAGAGGCACAAGCCTGCTCTTGGTCTGGCCACTAACAAAAGTACTCAATTTTTTAAATTGGCTGAATCAGCATGGTTGTCAAAAATATCTCATGTGGAACATTTCACCTGTCACATACAGTGCTGGGTGGTCACGAGAAGTCCCTTTCTTTTCTCTGTGACAATTTTCTAGCATTTTGTCTCTCTATATCTCTGTGCTTCATCCACAACAAGATCATTAATGACAAGGAAATACCATTGTAATGCACACAGACCCTAACATGGTCCGACAAATAGAACAACATAAGACAAAGTTGATCCCAGCATATGAGGAGAGCAATGGTTATTTCTTTTTGTTTGGTTTTTTTTTCATTATTTTTTTATATTTATTTTTCATATTGATCTCAGTTCCTTCTCTTTCCTTCCCTCCCTCCTTCCCTTCCTTTCTCCCTCCCTGCCTCCCTCCCTCTCTCCCTCCCTCCTCCTCTCCCTTCCTCCCTCTCTCCG
The DNA here is from genome assembly GCA_030556225.1 of Cricetiscus sungorus. NCBI lineage: Eukaryota > Metazoa > Chordata > Mammalia > Rodentia > Cricetidae > Cricetiscus > Cricetiscus sungorus. Next base: position 41,465,053 of record JANBXA010000600.1, read on the forward strand.
CCCTCACATGCACCCCGACCACCCTCCCCTCTCCTCCCCCCCTATTCCACATGCAGGGTGATGCCATCCAGGAGGGGTCATCTAAATTTGTCAAGTCATTTGAAGTTGGGAGTAGGACTTCTCTCCTGTCTCTAGGTTAAGGGGATATCCCTCCATGGGAGATGTACCTGCAAGGTCCTTTTGTGCACCAGGAATACATCCTGGTTCCACTGTCTGAGGCCCCTTAGACTGCCCAGACATTCTAGCTGAGACCCATGTTCAGGGGGTCTGAGTCAGTCCCATGCTGGATTCCCAGCTATCAGTCTGAGGGCCTGTTAGCTCCTCCTTGTTCAGGTCAGTGGTCTCTGTGTGTGTCTGCAGCCTGGTCTTGTCCTCCCTCTCTGCATCTGGATTCTAGTTCAGCTCAGTGTTTAGTTATAGGTGTTTGCTTCTGTTTCCATCATGAGGGCTCCATGATGGTTGTTAAGTTAGTTGATGATCTCACTATCAGGGAAGGGCATTTATTGTAGCCTTTCCACTGTTGCTCAAATTGTTATATGGAGTCAGTCTTGTAGGTCTCTAGACCTTTCTTTAGGTTCAGTTTTCTCTTCAAACCAATAATGGCTCCCTCTTTTATGTCCTCTCTCTCTCTCTCTCTCTCTCTCTCTCTCTCTCTCTCTCTCTCTCTCTCTCTCTCTCTCCTGTCTTCTATTCCTACCCTGACTCAATCTTCCTAGTGTGCCACACCTTCTTTATTCAGTAGAGGGACATCTAGGTTGTTTCCAGGTTCTTGCTATTACAAAAAAAAATGCTGCTATAAACATAGCTAAATAGATGTCTTTGATGCATGGATGTGGATCATTTGGGTATATGCCTAAGAGTGGAATTGCTGGGTCCTGTGGTAGACTGATTCCCATTTTCCTGAGGAACCGCCATACTGATCTCCAAAATGGCTGCACAAGCTTACACTCACACCAGCAGTAGAGGAGTGTTCCCCTTTCTCCACATCCTCTCCAGCATAAGTTGTTATTGGTCTTTCTAATTTTAGCCATTCTGACAGGAGTAAGATGGTATCTCAGTGTTGTTTTGATTTGCTTTTCCCTGATGGCCAAGGATGTTGACATTTTCTTAAGTGTCTTTCAGCCATTTTGGATTCCTCTATTGAGGAGTCTCTCTTCAGTTCTGTACCCTACTTTTTAATTTGATTATTTGCTGTTTTGGTGACTAGCTTGTTGAGTTCTTTGTATATTTTGGAGATTAGCCTTTTGTTAGATGTAGGATTGGTGAAAATCTTTTCCCAGTCTGAAGGCTGCTGTTTGGTCTTGTCAACTGTGTCCTTTGCCTTACAGAAGCTTGTCCATTTCAGAAGGTCCCATTGATTAATTGTCGATCTCAATGTCTGTGCTGCCGGTGTTAAGTTCAGGAAGTAGTCTCCTGTACCAATTGGTTCAAGGGTACCTGCCACTTTGGTACCTGTCTATTTTTGTGCCAGGCTGTTTTCAGGACTTAAGCTCTATAGTAGAGCTTGAAGTCAGGAATGGTGTTGTCTCCTGAAGTTCCTTTATTGTACAGGGTTGTTTTGGCTATCCTGGGTCTTTTGTTTTTCCATATAAAGTTGAGTATTATCCTTTCAAGGTCAGTGAAGAATTGTGCTGGGATTTTTATGGGGATTGCTTTGAATCTGTATATTGCTTTTGGCGAGACTGCCATTTTTATTATGTTGATCCTACCTATCCAAGAACATTGGGCATTTTTCCATTTTCTGGTATCTTCTTTCATTTATTTAAAGACACAAAGTTCTTGCTATTTAGGTCTTTCACATGTTTGGTAAATTTTACCCCCAAGATACTTTATGTTGCTGTGGCTATTGTAAAGGATAATGTTTCTCTGATTTCTTTCTCAGCCCCTTTGTCATCTGTATATACTAATTTTTTGAGTTAATCTTGTTTCCTGATAATTTGCTGAAGGTGTTTATCAGCTGTAGGAGTTCCCTGGGAGAGTATTTTGAATAACTTATGTAAACTATCATATCATCTGCAAATAGTGACAGTTTGACTTTCTTCTTTCCAATTTATATCCCTTTGATCTCCTTTTATTGTCTTTTTGCTCTAGCTAGAACTTCAAGTACAATATTGAAATGATATGGAGAGAGTGTGCAGCTTTGTCTTGTTCCTGATTTTAGAGGAATCATCTTAAGTTTCTCTCCATTCAGTTTGATGTTGACTGTTGGTTTACTGTATATAGCTTTTATTATGTTTAGGTATGCTCCTGTTATCCCTGATCTCTCCTAGACCTTTATCATGAAAGGGTGTTGGATTTTGTCAAAGGCTTTTCTAGCGTCTAGTGAGATGATCATGTGGTTTTTCTTTTTCAGTTTGTTTATATGGTGGATCACATTGATAGATGTTCATATGTTGAACCATTCCTGCATCTCTGGCATGAAGCCTACATGGTCATGGTGGATGATTTCCCTGATGGTGGGTTCAATTTGCCAGTATTTTATGGAGTATTTTTGCATCAATGGTCATGAGGAATATTGGTCTGTAGTTCTCTTTCTTAGTTGTGTCTTTGTGTGGCTTGGGTACTAAGGTAATTGTAGTCTCATAAAGTTTGGTATGAACTTCCTTCTTCTATTGTGTGGAACAATTTAAGGAGTATTAGTATTAGCTCTTCTTTGAATTTCTGGTAGAATTCTGCACTGAAGCCATCTAGCCCTGGACTCTTTTTGTTGGGAGGCTTTTGATGACTGCTACTATTTCATTAGGGAGTTATAAGTCTATTTAAGTTGTTTATCTGTTCTTCATTTAATTTTGGTGGGAGTTATCCAGAAATTTGTCCATTTCCTTTGAATTTTCAAATTTTGGAGTACAGGTTTTCAAAGTATGACCTGAAAATTGTGTGGATTTCCACTGTGACCATTGTTATGTCCCCCATTTCATTTCTGATTTTGTTGATTTGCATGATCTCTCTCTGCTTTTTGGTTAGTTTGGATAAAGATTTGTCTATCTTGTTGATTTTCTCGAAAAACCAACTCTTTGTTACATTGATTCTTTGTATTGTTTTCCTAGTTTCTACTTTATTGATTTCAGCCCTCAAATTGATTATTTCCTGGTGTCTCATCCTCTAGGGTGATTTTGCTTCTTTTTGTTCTAGGGTTTTCAGTTGTGCTGTTAATTCTCTAATGTGACTATCCTCTGTTTTCTTTATAGAAGCACTCAGTGCAACGGACTTTCCTCATAGCACTGCTTTCAAAGTGTTTCATAAGTTCGGGTATGTTATGTCTTCATTCTAGTTGAAGTCTAGGAAGTCTTTAATTTCTTTCTTTCTTTCTTCCTTGACCTAGGAACGGCACAATTGCACATTGTTCAGTTTCCATGAGTTTATGGGGTTTCTGTAATTGTGTAGTTGTTGAATTCCAACTTTAAAGCATGGTGGTTTGATAAAATACAGGGGGCTAGACCAATTTTTTGTATCTGTTGAGGTATGTTATGTTGCCTAGTATGTGGTCGATTTTAGAGACGGTCCCATGTGGAGCAGAGAAGAAGGTATATTCTTTTCTGTTTGGATGGAATGTTCTATAGATGTCTGTTAAACCCAATGGGACATAACTTTTGTTAGTTTTTGCTTCTTGTTAAGTTTCTGTCTGGTGGTCCTGTCTAGTGGTGAGAGTGGGGTGTTGAAGTGTCCCACTATAAGTGTGTGAGATTTTATGTGAGCTTTAAGTCTTAGTAGCATTTCTTTTACAAATGTGGATGCCTTTGTATTTGGGGCATAGATGTTGAGAATTGAGACTTTGTACTGATGGATTTCTTCTATGATGAATATGAAATGACCTTCTTCATCTCTTTTGATTGATTTTGGTTTGAAGTCTAACTTGTTAGATATTAGGATAGCTATACCTGCTTGCTTCTTGGGTCCATTTGATTGGAAGATCTTTTCCCAGCCCTTTACCCTGAGGTAATGTCTGTCTTTGAAGCTTAGATGTGTAAGGACCATTGATTGTTAATTCTTGTTTGTTTTAGATTTATTTTTGGTGGTGGTATAGTGAGTAGATTTGTCCCGCTTTTTCTTTTGGGTTCTGGTAAAGTGGGATTATCTATTGCCTATGTCTTTGTGAGTGTAGTTTGATGGGAGATGTTATTCTGTATATATGTTTCTCATACTGGTTAATAAAGATCTGTGGCCAATGAGATAGCAAGATAGGCGGGGCTAGGAGACAATGAGGAAAGAGGAAGTGGGAAGGAGGAGTCGAGATGTAGTCCCTGGAGGAAGGAGGACGCCCGCCACGGCTCCCCGATAAGACGACCACGTGGAAATACTTAGATAAGTAGAAATGGGTTAATAATTAAGACAGAGCTAGCCCATAAACAGTAATGGTAACTGGCCAACAGGATTGTATCAAATACAGAGTCTCAGAGTGTTATTTGGGGCTCACATGGCAGCGGGACCATGGCGGCAGGACCCGCTACAGCCGGCAGGAAGAACCTGCCGTAACAGTAGTTAACTTCCTTGGGTTGGAATTTTCCTTCTAGAACTTTCTGTAGGGCTGGATTTGTAGATATGTATTGTGAAAATCTGGCTTTGTCATTGAATATTTTGTTTATTCATCCATAGTGATTGAGAGTTTTGCTGGGTATAGTAGCCTGGCCTGGCATCCATGGATTCTCAGTATTTGTAGAACATCTATCCAGGACCTTCTGGCCTTGAGAGTTTCCACTGAGAAGTGAGGTGTAATTTTGATAGGTCTGCCTTTATATGTTACCTGGCCTTTTTCCTTTGCTGCTCTTAATATTCTTACTTTATTCTGTATGTTAGGTGTTTTGATTATTATGTGCTAAGAAGTCTTTTTTCTTTGGTCCAGTCTATTTGGTGTTTAGTATGCTTCTCATACTTTCATAAGCATGTCGTTTTTCAGATTGGGGAAGTTTTCTTCAATGATTTTTTGAACATGTTTTCAGCACCTTTGATCTGGGCTTTTTTGCCTTCTTCTATGCCTATTATTTTTAGGTTTGGTCTTTTCAAGGTGTCCCACATTTTTTGGTTGTTTTGTGTTAAGGATTTGTTGGATTTAAGATTTTTGTGATGGATGAATATATTTCCTTCAGTTTATCTTCAGCGCCTGAGATTCTCTCTTTGATCTCTTGTATTCTGTTGGTTATGCTTTCATCTGTAGTTCCTGATTGTTTACCCAGTTTTTCTGTATCTAGCATTCCCTCAGTTTAATTTTGCTCTTTTTGTCTCTATTTCAGTTTTCAGGTCTTGAACTGTTTGAATTGTGTCCTTCATCTGTGTGATTGTTTTTTCTTGGTTTTTCTTATTTTCTTTAAGACGTTTGCTCATTTCTTGCAATTTTTGCTTGGTATTTTCCTCCAATTTTTTGTTTGTTTTTTTTCTTCCATTTCTTTAAGGGATTTTCTCATATCATCTTTGAAGTCCTCAATCATTTTTATGAAGTTATCTTTTAAGCCATTCTCTTCTGCTTCATATGTTTTGGTGTTTTCAGATCTAGTTGTTGTAGAGTCCCTAGATTCTGGTGGTTTCATACTGGTCTTTTAATTGTTAGGTGCAGGTGGAGTCTCTCTCTATACCCTGCTCTCCTGGCAGGTGTAGTTGGGTCAGGAGTTTGATGTCTGCAACTTTGTATGATCCAAACTTTCTTGGAGGTCTCTCCTCCAGGAAGAGGTAGGCAATGGGTTCCAAAAATCAGTTGAGTGGGGCCTCAAGGTGGTCCCTCGTGGATAGACAGACCTAGTGTGCTCAGAGCAGAATCAGGAAGTTTCACGGAGGTGGAGGGGTTGTTGTACCTGCACTCTGGCTCAATGATCACCTGGAATCAGCAGGCCCAGCAGGACAAAGGGTGAGGGACAGGCTCTGGGTGTTGTATGTAGCAGAGTACCAGGGCCAGAATGTAGGGGGGAGTGAAATGTGGAGCTAGACCAGAGAGTTCCCAGGGAAGGAAGTGTGTGTGTGTGTGTGTGTGTGTGTGTGTGTGTGTGTGTGTGTGTGTGTGTGTGGGCGGGATTTGGCATGAACTAGTCCCAGACTCACCTCCGGCAGAGGACTGGCGATGGGGTGCGAAGATCAGTCGAGTGCAGCCTCAAGGTGGTCCTGCGTGGATAGGTGTGTCCCATGCGCTCAAAGAAGACCCAGGACGTTCCATGGAGGTGGAGGGGTTGTTGGACCTGCACTCTGGCTCAGTGTTTACCCGGAGCAGTGGACCCAGCAAAACAAAGTTTGAGGGTCGAGATATTGTAACTTTCATTCCTCCTCAAATAAGGTTCTTTTTGCAGTAGATGGGTACTTCATAGAAAATTACAAATGTTCAAAATGCGGGGAGTAACTGGCCATAGGTGCTTATCCTCCATTGATACATCTGTAACACAACCTCTTCTAATTTTCACTAAGTTTCGGTGAACATTATAGGAGAGAAGGGAGAAGGAATGTAAAACCACAGTATAGGGACATCTGCTGAGACAAAGGGATTGATATGTAGACTGGGAATCTTAACAATATGATTGCCTAGACAAGACTAGCATAATAGCAATACCAGGTGACGTGCCAACATGGTTGGGAGAAGTCTTATGAGGTTCTCCCCTAGATGAAGAGCTTATAACAATTAATACCTGTTGAAAGAGAATAAATGGGTCTTTTTTTGGACACAGCTCCTGATAAGTTATCCATTCCCAGAAAATCAGCCCTAAGCACATTTAAATATATGCTACCTTAAAGGTACATATACACATATTGTATAAGTATGTATGTATGTATGTGTTTCAATAATAATTATGGAAGTCATGTATTTGGAAGAGATTGAGTCATAATTTGAATGAAAATGTCCCCCTTAGGCTTACATATTTGAATGTTTGGGTCTTAGTAAATGTGTCTGGGAAGGATTAAGAGATGCGGCCTTTTTATGCAACTCTGTCTCTGTGGGTGGGCTTTGGAGGTTTCAAAAGCCCATGCCATTTATCAGTTACTGAATTAGTTCTCTCTCTCTCTCTCTCTCTCTCTCTCTCTCTCTCTCTCTCTCTCTCTCTCTCTCTGCCTCTTACTTGTGATAAGAATATAAGCTCTCAGCTACTGCTTTGGAACCATTCCCGCCTACCTGTTGCCACACTCCTTGGCTTGATGTTCATAGATCTAGTGTCTTCTTTGTGTAAGTGCCTTGGTCATGGTGTCTCATCATAACGACAGGAAAGTAAGGTGTTGGAGCAGAAGAATTTAGAAGAGAGAAGGAGTAGGAGGAAAATAATGTAGAGTACTCATGTATGTAATTCTCAAAGCAATTTAACAAATCAAAGTAATAATATAATTACCCTATGACCCAGCTAACATCACTCCTAAGAATATACTCAAATTGAACACAGTAAAGAGATAATTGCTTACTCATGCTTATTTTTTCATTATTCATAAAAGACAATGAAAAAGGCTAATGTCCAACCAAAGATGAACAGATAAGCAACTTGGAGTACAAACAATGGATTTGTTTTTATTTATGAGACAATGTCTTAAGTACCTATGTGAGCTTTCAGCTCACTGTATAAAAAATGATGGTCTTGAACTCCTAATCATTCTATCTCTACTTCTCAAGTACTACATGGTGAATTTTCACTAACAAATAAAGATAAATAAAATCCTGAAATGTATGGATCATTCTCTAATTTGCAATAAATAAACAGTTTATAAAAATACATAATGATAGATAGATGATTGATAGATAGATGATTGATAGCCATATGTCCTGTAACTTTACACACAAATGCATCAGTGTTTTTATGATATAGTGACACTATGTAGCTCCAACTTAATTGTATCCAACTCTAAAGTCTATAAAACCTAGGCTAGCATCAAACTCACAGAGATCTGCCTGCCTCTGTTACTGCCTATATTCTAGGATTAAAAGTGTACACTGCTATACCTGGACAAACCTCTCTGTCTCTGTCTCTGTCTCTCTCTGTGTGTGCGCGTGTGTGTGCACACGCATGTGTCATTGTGCACTTATAAAGCTTATATAAAAAAAGAAGGGTCCTGAAAGTGGAAGAAAAGATTTTAATGTGGGGGGCTTGTGCATGAATAAGAGAACAATGAATGTGAGAGGTAACCTGTAAGGTATTATGCAGGTAAGGAATGAGATTAGCAAGAGAGTGAGGTGAACGATCTAGGCTACAAGGAAGAAGCACAATAGGAACAAAGTATACTGAGAGATATGGATAAAACTTTCACAATAAAGCTTGATTATGAAACTAAAAGCTTAGCTTTTCTTTTAAAATGCACCACAAAAAGGAAAATATTAAAAGTCTTTTAAAGTCATATGTAGCAAAATGCACCCCAAATCGTATAGGATAAAGTATAATGCTAGATATTTTACAATATATTATTTCATGATATACTTTAAAGCTGCAGCAAGAAAAATATATCAGACAAAAAGACACATAGGTCAACCTTGTAGAATAGAGGACACAAATACACAGGCATCTGAATTTTTATAAATGTGCTAACACTCTACATGTAGCCACCTAGACTATAATTTAAAAAGGCAAAAACACACAATGTAATAGCTAAAACTCTGAAAGTGAGACAGTAAATTATAGTGAAAGCACAAGACAAAGGCACAGGTAAATATTTCCAGAAGATTCCAAAGCAAAGGTAATAAGAGCAACAATTCCAAATGGAATGGTATGGAATTAAAAAGCTTCAATACAGAAAATGAAGCAATTGAGAAAAGAACCATTTTATTGAATGAGAGATTCTTGCTTACTGTGTCTAAAATAGGATTGGTATCTTTCTAAAATATACAAATAACTCTAACTACCAAGAAACAGAAAAAACAGACACAAGGATAAGGAAATTAATAATTAATAAAAGATGAAGTAAGAAATGTTCAGTACCCATACCAATTGTTATAATTTGATTTCAGTTTCTGTGACAAATAATCTAAGAAAAAGTAACTTAGAGGGGAAAGGGCTTACTAAAAGTTGCAATTCCAAAGTCTAGTTTATCATTATGTCACTGGCAGAATTTTGAGACAGTTCTTCCCATCACATCTGTTATCAAAAGTGAGAAAAATTAATGTATACATGTTTGCTTTTTGCTTTGTTCATGATTAGATCATTACCAGCCATATAGTTCAGTATTGCCTGTCTAGGGCATGGCACTGCCCAAGGTGGGCTGTATCTTTCTACATCCAATAACTTAAGTAAAATAATACCACATGGACAAACCCAAATGTAGACATTAAGACTCTTCTCAAGAAAGAAGCTGTGGAGTTGGGTGGGTGAAGCGGTGGGGACAATCTGGGAGAATCTAAGAGAAGGGAAATCACGATCAGATTACATCATGTGAGAAATTATTTTTAATAAAAAAGGAGAAAAAGAGACTCTGTTCTAAGGTGATTCTAGGTTGTGTTAAGCTGACAATTAATGCTAAGCATCCCACCCCAACCATTTTCAACTGTATACAGAAACATTACTGCTTTTTTAGAAAGGATCTCATTAGATAGCCCTGGCTAGCTTAGACTTAGATGTATGGACCATCTTGGCCTCAAATACAAAAATCTCTTTCCAGAAGGCTAGAATTAAAGTTGTTTGCTACCATTTCTAGCCAAAAACAAACAAAGAAAGAAACAAAAAACCACAACACCTTTAAACTATGGCCCCCAACCCGTTGTCCCTAAAGTCTCTTTTTATGGTAATATAGTAAACAGTAAAATTCTTAAAATTCCAAAATAATTTTCAGAGTTCAAAGTATCTTTAATATCCATGCTCAACTGTTTGTTGATTGTATTCAATTTGATTTCTCCACTGCTACACAGTCCAGGACCTCCTGCCTAGGGCATGGTGGCACACACAGCGGGCTGTTACCCCACATCAACTAACTTAATGAAAATAGGCCTCCACAGATATGCCCACACGTTAACACACATAGACAAGCTCTCACTGTGACTCTTTGATTCGGGAGGCAGAAGCAGGTGGATCTCTGTGAGTTTGAGGCCAGCCTGGTCTGCTGAGTTAGTTCCAGGATAGGCTCCAAAGCAATATGGTGAAACCCTGTCTCTTAAAAAAAAAATACCCAAACAAACAAACAAACAAACAAAAATTAGCTGAGTCACTCAGGACATCAGTTTGTAGTTTCCTCAGAAAGTGGAGACAATAATTATCATGCAACCTAGTTCCACGACTCAGGGGTATTTATGGAAAGTACTTTAGCACAACATGTTACTATGTAGATATCCATACTCACTGCAGAAATATCCACAGTAACTAAGTTGTAGAATTATACATCAACAGGTGAGTGTAGCATAAAGTATAACTACACAATGTACTGCTTACTATTCAGACACAAAACAAAAATAACAATAATTATTCAATTTTTAAGATAATTGGCTTCATGGGTCATAATCATATTTGATGAAATGCATCAGACTCTAGAAAATATCAGCTTTCTAACTAAAGATAATAAATTTATATAAGCACATGAAACAATATATACATATCTGTGTATAAACACAGATACATAAAGTAAGAAGAAAGGAAGATATTAGAGATGAACATGGTTAGGGCAGATGGTATTTGAAAATATCCTTATAAAACCTTCAATACTTACAACATGTAAGTTTTAAGCAATTTTTAAAAAGTATTGTAATTTCAGAATTTTATTTAATTATTAAATTTTTGAATTATTAGACCATACATTTTTCTTTAAAAGACTAAACATATTAATATTTTAAAATCAATCACTTGTGGAAAAAGCCAGTCTTGGGGAAGCAGTTCTAACTAAGTGGTCAACTGTTGATCATTATGATTAATAACCTTTACACTGGCAATATGTGAAAAATTAATTTTAGGACATTTTACTCTGTGTACATAAAAAAGCAACCATTCAAGGTGATTAATGTATTTGTTTTCTTGACACTGTGTTTTTAAAAACATTACAGAATCTAGAGTACAAAGGTGTTTGTACTTCCAAGCATAACTTTAATGCTGCCCTTTTAAGATTAAAAACCAAATGTTTTAGAAAGCGATGTTTTATATTTGTGTATGCTTATGTTTTGTGTATGAATGTGTGTGTCCATTTGTATTTGTGGGTGTCAGGACACATGGAGTTCAGGCGAAGACTCTGGGACAAGGTTCTTACTATTCACCACCATTTCAGTCTCATGTTTGCCAATATGCACACTAGGCCATCTGGACTGGGAACTACCATGAGTTCTTCTACCTCCACATCCCATCTTAACCACAGGAGCATTGATGTCATAGACACATGCTCTCACTTATTAATTTTATGGGATTACCAGGATTTACACTTAGTTCTCCATATTTGCCTAGCAAGTACTTTACTCATTGAGCCTTCAAACCAACACCAAATGCCAAAGCCTTTAATGTATATTTGGGGAAATCTCATTTTTGACAGTCTTTTGCCTTTCTGCACCATGATAGTTGCTAAGTCTCATTCTGAGATTTCCTATCTCAAATTTGGTAATAATTCTCCACTGGGCTATTGTTTCACTGATAATTTCAACTTTTGTGTGGTTAATAATTTTATGTGTAATTTGGAATCTTCCAGCTTATCTAATTATTCTATAAAATATGAACTTTCTCAAAAAAATTTTCTCAGTTTATGTATCTGGACATTTGGCTACAGATCCTCAAATTTATGACCTCTGCCTCTGTATCTCACAGAAAAACTGTTTTAGGCTGATTACAGAGGTCCCTTAAATCTTAGACATCACTGCAACATTTCTCATCACTTATGCGTGATGTTTTACTCAGGTCAGAAAATCAGGCTAGTGCTCACTCTGAGTCTGTCTTCCCTCACTTCTCTCAATAAATTATCTCAAAACTTCCTTACAGAGTAACTACTTCAGGTAGATATATTAAAGATGTAATAACATTCTGCTAATGTGTAGCAAAATCATCCAAATATACATTATATGGGCTCCAGCCCAACCCAGTGTATTGTACTAGATTTGAAATCCAAGTATAATAGACAAGCTTCGAAACAGTCAACCATTTATTCATCCTACAACGATTTCATACCTACTAACCAGTGTATGAAATTAAACATGGTACTTGTATTTTTTATTAACAAGAAATTGCCTTCACCAGAAGCAACTTTGATGAAGAGAAGGTTTTGTTTTAGCTTATAGTACAAAATCATGGGTAGAATTATCTTTATTGTGAACCTGATTTTAATTCCTCTAGTTATAGTCTTGGGTATAAGATAGCTGATTCATACAGTAGATCTATGTTCCTCTTTTTCTAAAACAAAATGAATAAGAATAAGAATAAATTAAACAGAATGAAGAATGTGAGAAAATGCTTGTTTGGCATTCATCTTATTGCTTAATACCAAGAGTACATAACTAAAACTAAAAAAAAATCTTAGATCTGTCATATTGAGATAGATGAATGATCTGAGCACATCTTTATTAAGAGAAGTAATACAAATTTACCTTAAACACATGGAAATTAGTTCATAGAAACTCAAGTAAAAACTGCAATAAAATCCTACTCATTCCAGTCAGGATGGTAATTTATAAAAATAGAAAAATGCCAGTGAGAAGTGAAGAAAAAGAGATTCTTGTTTAGTTTCAGTGGGGGTGGGGTGGGTAACTATCGTGCCAGTAAAAAATGTGGTGCTTCCTCTTTCTCTTAGTCTCTTTCCTCCTGTTAGTGAAGGGAATGCATGCTGGACTCTGTCACCAACTAGGCATGCATAGTATCTCCAAGCTACAGTAGGCATCTGAATTACTTCTCCTTGCTTCTTACTCATCTAATTCTTTCCCCAGTGGCATCACATGTAAATCTTCAGCTTGTCCTGGGCTTTTCATTGTACATCAAAAAAAAAAAAAAAAAAAAAAAAAAAAAAAACAAAGGGAGGAAATCACAGCTTTTGTGACAAGTCCTTATTATAATTAAGGCCCATCCTTTGATTTTGGTCATAGTGTGTTCTCTTCTCCCATCATCATTTTCTGCATGACCAGCACAGATGTGGAATGAAAGGATATTTTTTTCTAAACACAGAAAATCAGTAGTAGTTTAGAAAACCTATGACAATAATGCACTGAGTTTTCTAAAATGAGACTAGGCATCCAGGTCTCTGCTTAAGCAAACATTCATTATTTATTATTAAGATAAAAGTCATACAAAAAATAAGAATGTAAATCATTTCATATGTTTAGTTTGCTGTGTTTAATTCCAGGCATTTCCATGACATCAGAAGGAAACTCCAGAACTCTTGAGCAGTCATCCTTACTCTCTGGCTTTTCAACCCTGTAGTGAATATTGAACCCAGTTCTTATTATGGGGGGTTTCTTGATTTGGATAGTTATATCAATAGAAAGACAAAATAGGCACAGTCCTCTTTGTCTGGATTATTTATGCATGGGGGAGGAGTATGTGAATTAGACATCCTTATTGATGTCTCAGTTGCCATTGTTTTGAAAAATGAGTCTCATTGATCTGAAGTGTATCAAGAAAGCTAAAATGGCTGGCCAAGAAATTACTGTCTCTGTCTTCTTTGCTCTAGGATTCAAGCATGTACCACCATGCCTGATTTTGTTTATTTGTTTGTTTGTCATGAGTCTTAAGAACTGAACTGAAGCTCTTTACCTGCCAAGCAATAACTTTACTGTGTGAGCTCCCTCTGCTCCCCAGTCCCTGCACTTAACTTCTTCCACTGAACATATGTTTCACACACTGGAGCACTCACCATGCCTCATTCTTTAATGGCCTCACAGTAGTCTGTGAATGAATGAACCAACCAATTGATGATGTGTTCACTGGGTTTCAACATTGTGACTTTATGAGCTTTGTTGCTATGGATATTCCCATGTGTGATCCTGACTGAACACATATTTGCTACAGTTTTCTTGGGGGAATAATCAGGCCTGAAATAGTAACTTTTTGTCATTTTAAATTGTTTTCTCTGAATGACTTCCACCCATATGGTTAGGAAGAAATTGGTTGTCTGGATTATCTATCATTTTGTAGCAGGCTACTCCTGTAGATTTCCATCTTGAGTGTCTGCTGAACAACTTTTTTTCCATGCAGAAAGACATTTCTGCTTGAGGTAAGCAACTAAAGGTCAATTGTATTATTTCTGATATGGGAAATGCTATGTCAGTTGAACTCATGTCAACCTTGGGACATTTGATTTTGAAATCTATAGTAAGTAGACATCACATGCTTTGAAATTTAGTTAAATTTCTAAGTGTTCAAAGAAAGGAACACTACAGAAATACATTAAAAAACTATATGTATTCATATATAATAAATACATTCATATATACATGATATAATTTGGTCACATAAGACAAATAAAAGTAAATCAACGGTAGTAACCTTGATAATAGTTCCCATGGATCAGTAAAGGCTTCTGTTTTTTTTTATTTGTAAATCTGAGTCTTGAACTTCCCCAGAAAGCACTTCACTATGGTACTTCTCCAGGCTTAAACAGTCACATCTTGCATGGCCTCAGAGATGGGCCTGACATGGGGCAGAAAGGAAATGAAATGAGAAGGACACACATTCACAGCAAAGGCTGGGGGGTTGGGGCAGTCTTGGTCCTCCGAAGAAGCTCATTATGTTTATTGTGTACTGTTGAACAAGAAGACAAAATTATTTCATTCAGGTGCACAAAAAAGTGGTTATTGTGCACAAACTAGCATCAAGGGCAGGGGGCTTTTAGATTATCTTGGAAAAAGCAGTCTCTGTGAGGGAGGACTCTTCAGTCTGTCAGCATCCAGAATGAGATAGCTATCTAGAGTGGAAATTTTCTGCACACTATCAAAACCCACACATATATCGGAGGAAGGCTTTTCCCACCCATCTCTGAGCTTCATCCCAGTTCCTTTTCAACTCATCCATGGAGCTGAGGCCATGAAATCCCTGGCATGGTCATGCCCATGTCAATAGTACACATTCATTCCCTGGATAAAATTGTGGTGGGAGAAAGCTTTGTGATTTTTTTCCATGCTGTTATGCAAAGAAAAATTAATAAAGTTAACTTAGATGGAAGTTTCCTTTTGGATTACTGTCAGGTGTGTGGTGCCTTGTAGAGTGAACATCATGATGACAGGAGCCTGAAACTGTTGATCATTTTGAATCTGCAGTTGGGAAACAGAGAACTATGGACTTGTCTGCTCTCCTTATTCAGTCCTGACCCCCTGTCCATAGAATGGTCCACCCACATTCTCAACCTAAAAATTTCCTCCACAGATATGGGCGTAACTTTATTTTCATTGTAATTAGAAATCCCATCAAGGACTAAAACACACACACACACACACACACACACACACACAACACACACACACACCTGGGAAACCAGCATAGGATTGACCCAGATTCCCTAAATGTGGTGTTAGTTGGGAGGACTGGGCAGTCTATGGGGCCTCTGGTTGTTGATCAGTATTTATCCCTAGTATAAGAATGGACTTTGGGAGCCTATTCCACATAGAGGGATACTCCCTCAGCCTAGACACATGGGGAAGGATGTGGGCCCTACTCCAAATGATGTGATAGACTTTGAAGACTCCCCATGGAAGGCCTCACCCTCCCTGGGGAGTGTAAAGGGGATGGGATGGGGATTGGTTTGGGGAACAGGGGAGGACAGGAGGGTTTGGGAATTGTTATGTAAAACAATCTTGTTTCAAATTTAAATAAAAAATTATATAAAAAAGAAATCCCATCTAGGATTTGGATTAATCATTACAGATATGAATTGAAGAGAAAGCGGGCTATGGCAGGACAGGCAGGAAAATACTTGCAAGTTCATTAGAGTAGCTTTGCGATAAAGAGGAGAAGTAATAACTGAGACCTCAGGGGTGGAAAACATCCTGGCTTCAACTCTTCTTGTGTTTTCCTGCTGCATGCCCAAATCAGGGCCCAGGAAACCCTGCAGACATTACTAGCTTCTTAATATCTCGACTTAGAAGTGTCCAGTGTCACTACTCTTATTTTCACTACTTGTAGAAGAGCTATGAAGCCTAGGGCATAACATGAAAAATAAAACCTAGAGACAGATATTGGGGTTCAAGCTGAAGATCAGAAAAACAAAGCAGCTGGCCACTAGCTCTTACTTCTACCTCAAACTTAAATGGGCTGTCTTGTCCTCAGCATGGTTAAGACTAATCTTAAACCTGACTTTGCTTCTTTTTATACCTCTCTTGAGTTCTGAGATTAAAAGATCCCAAGTGCTGAGATCACCTTTGTGTGAGCTGTTTCTCTTTAGGACTGGATCAATTTCATTTAACTCAGTGTGACCTTGAACTAACAGAGATCCATATATCTCTGTCTCCTGAGACTTGGGATTAAAGATGTGTACCACTGCTGCTGAGCTTCTATAGCTAACTAGTGTGGCTGGTTTGCATCCTGAATCCTCAGGCACTTTATTGAATCATAAGTAATATATCGCCGCATAGGGCTGTAATATAGTGGGAAGAACATTTGTTTAATGCTCTGTGTTCTACTCACAGCCCCCCCCCACACACACATAGAAGGTTTAATGGTGCACACCCTTCATCCCAGCACCTGGGAGGCGGACAGCCCCACCCTCCCATATAGTAGATGCAATGGTGCACCTCCATACCTGGGAGGTGGAGGAAGGTGAAGTGGATGGACACTAGCCCATTGGAGAATGTGGTTCTGCCAGGCTTTACTCTTTTATTCAATTCCCTCAGCCCTACCAAAAGGCATTAAATTACATTCCTGAAGCTACCCACCAAGGTCTATTCTCTTATTTCAAAACTTCCTCCTCCAGATGCTGATTGCCAAGGTTCAGCTATCAAAGTATTGAAGTCCAACAATCAAAATCCCCCTTTGGCTCATGTAGTTAACATGTGAAATTAAAATTAAACACCTCATCCTAACATAGGGTTTCCCATTTTACCATCATAAACACCACTTGTCTATAGGCCACATATATAGATCTCTATTGGGAGGCTGTCCTTAGTGACTGCCTCTCTCTGACTGTATAAATAACCCTTCTCCCTCTCTTGTTTCTGTTCTCATCTTCATCTTCTACCTGCTGTCTTTGTCTTTTATCCCCTGCTCTCTATCCCTCTGGCTCAAATAAATCTCCTCTGTTCAGAGAACTTGTTTTTTTGGGGTGCTAAGCTGATACTTTTCCTTTCACAGTGGAAAGAGGACCAGGAGTTCAATGACATCTAGAGACACGTGTAAACTTTAAGGTCAGTTTGGAGTACATGAAACACTGCTTTAATAATCTAAAGAATGAAGGAAATTATAGACCCTATGTTCATGGTATGGAAATTTACTTGTAGGAGGAAGAATAACCAAAGGCATGTGACTGTGTTTTAATATATCCTTAGACACTAAGCACATCTTCCATAAGGCATTGTTTTTTGTTTGTTTGTTTGCTTATTTCCTTCTTTTTTCTTATTTTACATATTGATCCCAGTCCCCTCTCCCTTCCTCCCTCCCTCCCTCTCTCTCTCCTTCCCTCTCTCCTTCCCTCTCATGCCCCCCGGCCACCTTCCCATCCCCCCCCACTCCACAGGGAGGGTGATGCATAACACATTGTTTTAAACTATGACAATGGTACAGTCTTATGGAAAATCTTGCCTCACATTCTATAACCTGAGCTAGAAATCACATTTGTATGAAGCACTAAAAAGGACTAGCTTGCTTTCAGTGTAGGTTACTAATGGGACACGGACAATGGATTGCTTGGGATTTTTTTCTTGCAGTATAGAATCCCAGAAGTTGATTTGAGAAAACCTATCTATTCAATAGCTCACTCTGAGCTGTGGTGTTTTGCTGAGGAGCAATTCCTTTACAACAGAACCTTGCAAAGGAGGAAGTGGTGCTGTGTGTTATGTTTTGCAACCACATGATGGTAGGGGGAGTCATTTCCTCCTTGTCTTGAAATGTGGTTTCCTCTTCTATAAAAGTTGATAAGAATATTTGAACTTCAGACTAGAAGAGTAAAATTATGTTATTTCTCTGACGTGTTTTCTTCTGGGTTTTAAAATTTATTTTTAAAACTATTCTTCGAGAACTTTATATGTATGTAATGCATGTATGATCATATTCATTCCCTCCTATTTACCCATCCAATATTCCAACATGGTGTGCATTTTGACATAACGTAGGAAGAGATAGCTTGCCCTACTAAAAGCATTTCATGAGAAATATTTAATGAAAGCAGTATGTATGGCTTTAGTTATGTGTGTGTACAGAAAATTGCCAAGGATATTAAAGAACTCTGGGTTTGGCTATGTGTGAGAGGGTGAATAGAGTGGGTGTGGGTAGATGTTTCACTCTTGTTTTAATGGCATTAAAAGAAGGAATAATTACTGAAACGTGGAAGGTGCATTAATTATGCCACATCAAAATATGTGAAATCTCCACAAGGAAGGAGTGGACCTACCATTGGCTGAATAATGCTGCCAAACAATGTGCCCAAGGAACCAATGGTGCAGATTCCTCAGGAAAAACTACTTCCTAGGGCACAGAAGAGTGGAGAGGAGATTTTGTTTACAACAGCCTTAAGGGAGCCATGATACCTTTGTTGCATTTGATGATAAAATTGTTTCTAGATTGGGTGTTCTTTAAGATTGGAAAATGGACTGGGATTTTGTTATAGTGATATAATATTAACAACCTGAGCTTTTTAATGTGGTCCTCTAAGCCAATCAGTGGCTATCTCAACCAGATCAGCCGTGCCTGCTTGCAAGTGTCCATCATGAGCAAGTTTGTTGCCTCTTGACATTTATCCAATAGAAAGTGGTGGGGAGGATCACTGGATCCTCCTCTGAGATTCTTTCTACCCGCCCCCAGCCATTTATAAGCAGTTACACCCAGATTTCTCATGGCCCTGGGGTCTATGGAGATGCTAGAGTATATAGGGTGTGTAAAATTAACTGAACAGCTCCATCCATGCAAACTATGGGGAAGCCTGCTCCCATGAAAATGAAGATTTTACAGTGCAGTTACTCTGGAACCAACCACACCCTTGCAGATAAGCCTCACCGGTCTTCTACATCATCATTTATCCATCTATCTAGCCTCTATCATTTTTATGACATCCTACGTATATGGCATTAAAATAGAAGAGAGAACTGTTGAGAACAGGAAGAGTATTAACAGGACATGAGTGTAAGTGAGAAGAAAGGGTAGAAAAGCATACGTATGAGAAAATAACTGAAGCACATATATGCAATTGCCGTCATGAAACCCATCATTGTGTACAACACAATGCAAAACTAAAATATTTCTTTTAAATCATAAATTGTTTGTTGTCTAGATATTTACTATGATGAGACCAGGTTGTTTAATCTGGCGTAATCTCTTGAGTGTATTTATAGGTATATTAGCGATTAATTAAAATGATTATATATTTAACATGACTCCACTCACACCTGGTGGTTGGTAGCTTGGAAAGAAGAATGAAACATATTTTTTTTCTAGAAAGCCTTAATGTTCTTCCATCTAACCACCAACACGATAGTGTTTTGTGTGCCATGTTAACTGTTGTTTTCTTTAGTGAAAGCCAACCAGCTGACAATGCTTCATGTCCACATCTGAAAAAGCACAAAGACAGAGAACATGTATATACATTTCTGCAGAATTTCTCTTCATTTTGATTTCATTGTTGTATCCAGAAGTTGTTATTTAAATAATGCTGACCATGATAGGAGCGAATTCTTCTCTATTTGGATTATTATGAGGTGTATTTGAGTACTACTGATGGACCAACTTATAAAACTGCCTGGAGGCAATTGTTTGGATCTGTCATTTCACTGACTTACTCATTTACTAAAATGAGTGAGAAATAGGAAATGAAAGAGTTAATGTCATGCAAGTGAGGCTAATTTTCTATGACTGTCTGAGACTAGAGGTAAATTACAAAAAGTGCTATTTCCTGGAACGTGGTAAACTTTAACAAGAGTTTCCTAACATAAACAAGACAAGATGTCAGGGCACCATGCCAAAGACCAGTCAAGAATCTTACTGGAAGAGTAGGTCAGCATAATCCCATTGGTTGGAGCTGCTTTAAAGTTCAGGAATAAGTAAAAATACATAAGCATTTTCAAAAAGTGGCATTTTTAGAAATCTTCCACAGGGGATGCAGTGAGAAAAAGAAATGCTGAGTCCTTCCCATTCTACTATTTTTAAATTTTGTTGAAAACCATCTAATTACACTCACCAACACATATTAAGTATAGAGATCAATGGCTCCTGTGGTGGTGTTTGCTCCTATATTCCTAGGTAATGGATTATGCTCACAGTAGGATTTAAGTGGAAACTGTAGTTGTAGCTCATATGTACAGCACTCACTGAGCATATGTAACACACAGGCAGTCAGTACTTAGCACTTCAAAAACGTTTGGTGCATACAAGACCAAGAATTTGCCTAACGATGGCTCTTCAAAGTTGAACTTACAACGTGGGAATTGACACCATGCTCCCTGTAGAAAACAACCATTTAAAAGTCACTTCCTTATGCACTTGAATATGACCCATCCTAGGCACTGGTGAAAAGAGAACTATTCAGAATGTTTTAAGCAAACTTGTCAGTAAAAGTCCAGCCTTCTCATTTGACCACACCACAAGATTCCTTGAGAAAGGGGAGAACAAGATAAGTGACACACTTCCTCTTTTGATAGTGCTGAGAATGCTCCGGACTGGGTAAGAGTCATCATCTCTGGGGTTAGTAGTTTCTAGATTAACAACTGACCATAGAAAATAGGAAAAGTTTCACTTGTAATTTGGGGGTCAGGAAAAACCGTTTTAAGTGTAAACTTCTGCAAGGAGACCCTCCTAATCATCCACTTTATCTCTTGAAGGGTCCTGTGTGGGCATTACCTCAAGTTCATTTTGCTTAGCCAATAAATGTGTGCATGTCTGTGGTAGGAACAGACCAACAGGGTTGATTAGCACACTTATTGTATGTGACTAATTGTATGTGAAGAAGCTTAAAATAGGCCATGTGATAAATATTTTTCTCTTATTTTTAAAATTATAGTATAATTACATAATTTCTCCCTTCACTTTCCTCTTTCTGATCCTGATGGGATACCCTTCCTTGCTCTATTTTTAATTCATGATTTCTCTATGAATTGTTGCTAAATGCATAAATACGTGTATATATATTTATTTATGTGTGTCTATATATGTATGTGTGTATTGCTATGTGCACATATATTTTTAAATGCAACCTTTTCAGCCTGTACAGTGTTCTTGGGATGCATGTTTTCAGGCCTGATAATTTGATATCAAGTAATCAGTTGTTGTGCTTTTCGCCGTAGAAGACAATTTCTCCAACTCTCAGAACTTCTTAGATGCCAATAGTACTTTGTATGTGGTTGAGGCACCATGGTCTTTCTGCCAGACTTTAATATGTCTATTGTGTTCTTGTTCGGCTTATGTTTAGACAATCATGTTGGTAAGACTTTCTGGGTGTAGCTTCAGGCATTATTAGGAGAACCAGTCTCACAACACATTGACTGACCCTCTGGATCTTACAGTCTTTCTTCCCCCTCTTCCTCAATGATCTCTTAGCCTTAGATGTGGGAGTGTTTTGTAGATGTATCCACTGGGACTGAGCTCCCCAGATCTGCATTTAATTAGTTGTGGTTTTCTGCAGTGGTCTTCATCTATTGCAAAAAGTCATTTCTTTATGAGGGGTGAGGATTATACTTATCTGTGGGTAAAAGGACAAATATTTACAATATGTTTAGTGATTATATTTGTTTAGTAAAATGGTGATTGTAGGTTCTCATCCAAGATCCAAGACTTACTTAGCCCTTGGCAGTTGGCTAGGCTTCCGGTGCCAGGCATGATTTCCCTCCTGTTAAGTGTGTTAACTACTGCCACGCCTGCACCCTAACAGTTATTATGCCAGGCTGATAACTGCTGTGGTCCATGCATGTCATAGCTGGGTAGGATTGTTGGTGCCTTTCTCTTTTGGAAGCTTGTATAGTACCTTCTGGAACCATGACAACTATTCTTCAGGCAGATAACATTGAGATCTGTACCAGGATTTTCCTGGGTTCTTTCTCTGAAGTACATGGTGCCTTTGGCAGTAGGCACATACCTTCCACCTCCAGGGAGCAATCAAGGGAAACAACAATAGTCTGAATGTTTTAAAAGTCTTGTTGGACAATCATGATCAAATACTCAAAAAAAAAAAAAAAAAAAAAAAAGATGGCTTCTCATGCCTGGTGTTTGTGGTGATTCTTCTTCAGGCTTTACAGCAGGCAAGCAAGAAACCATCTGTGAAGATTCAGGAATGAAACTTGGCTCAATTCGATTTTATTGTAACCCATGCTGGATCAGGACTTCTAGAGTCTGGCCCAGATTATTTTACTTTACCATATTTAAACAGAGCACAATTTTGAAAAAAAAGTATTCAGATAGCAAATAACTGATTACAATGTACATGATTACACTGAGATTGCTTAAAAAGTACATCTGGCTTCTTTCACAAGAACAGGTACTGTCCACTCAGAAACAGTGCCCAGATTTAGAGTTTGGGAGTTTGACTGAGGTAAGCATATTGCCTCTGGGTGCCAGGATTTGCCTGACCCTGGGATAACACAGAAGTCACTTAGGCTGTTGTAAAACACAAGTGACCTCACTCATGAGAGTGGATTTTATGGTCTAAAAGCAATGCTCAAGATTTAGAGGAAAATGTTTTAGATAAGTAAAAACGTTCTAGGAGGTAGGGCAGATCCTGTATCATCAGACATCAAAGGATCACCAGGTTGTAAAAATACATCACTCCTGGGTCAGTTAAGGAAGTGTTAAACACATGAGAGGAAACTGAATGTCCAGGGTTAAATGTCAGCTTAGCATCCCTTTGGGTATCAGAGGTAGCAGCAAACTGGATGGCATCTAAATGTTATCTTTTCATCTCATTTCTTTTTTTGTTTGTTTTGAGATTTTTAAAATTATTATTTTTGTTTTCTACCCACTAGATGCATTAGCACCACTCTAGGATGACGGCCAATGGTGACTCTAAAAATTATCCTCCTGCTGAACCAGGTCCCTTGAATGGGGGTGTCAGTTAGGAGGCCTGGACAGTCTATGAGGCCCCTAGTAGTAGATCAATAACTATCCCTGGTGTATGAATGGACTTTGGGAGCCCATTCCACACAGAGGGATACTCTCTCTGCCTAGACCCTGCCCCAAATGATATGACAGACTTTGATGATTCCCCATGAAAGCAGAAAGGGGATGGGATGGGGGTGTTGGTAAGGGGCCATGGGAAGATGAGAGGGAGAGGGAAGTGGGATTGATATATAAAATAAGATTGTTTCTAGTCTAAATAAAAAATAAAAAAATTAAAGAAAAAAATACATCATTCCTGGCATGCAGGAAGAGTAAGTAGCTCCACACCTCATTCCTTTGAAGAGATGAGCTGTGTGTTTAACTTTCCTGGCTTCTCCAGTGCTCATCTATGTGCACAAGGCTTTGCTCTCTACAGGTGTTTAGGATATCCTGGATTGCTTCTAGTTCTTGAATCATAATTAGCACAGATGGAAATTTTTCATTTAAACTATATATGTATAATTATACACAAAATTACATGTTTAGTGAGGAACTTTTAGGTAAGGATTTAACAGTATGATTCCTTATGAAATTTTCAGACATCCCTACTGTTATTTTACCCTTGTCCCTCCTGTATTTATAATCACCCCCCATTAGAAACCAACCCCCCATTTTGCCACTTTTCTAATAAGGTGATATGTGCTCTGCTATTCCGTTCTCTATCATTCTTTAGCAATGGTTGCTTTTGAATTTTTTGATTTCTGCAATTACTCTGAAGATTTGGAGATAGGAGCCTTCAGTGATAGTAAACATGGTAGGTTTCTCTTTAGGTGTGGGTTATTTCACTCACTATAATTATTTTCTAGTTCCATTCATTTACATATGAACTCCATTATTTCATTTCTCTTTATATCTGTATGTATGTACCACATTTTTATTATCAAATTGCAAGTTGAAAGACATTTAGCCTATTCCTATTTCCTAGTTACTGTGAATAAAGAAGCAATGAAGTATCTTTATAGTCAAATCCTTTGGGAAAAATGTAGTATTGCTAGCTGGGTTGTATGGCAGAGTTATTTTTAGCCTTTTGAGAGTTTTAGATATTGATTCCCTTAATGTTTGTACCAGTTTAGAATAGGCACTGGCTGGTTTTGTGTGTCAACTTGACACAAGCTAGAATCATCATAGAGAAAGAGGCTTCAGGTGAGGAAATGCCTCCTTGAGATCCAGCTGTAAGGCATTTTCTCAATTAGTGATCAATAGGGGAGTGTCCAGTCCATGGTAGATGGTGCCATCCCTGCTGGGCTAGTGGCCCTGGGTTCTCAGAAGGTGGGCTGAGCAAGCCATGAGGAGCAAGCCAGTAAGCAGCATCATCTCTCCTCTCCCCCAATGGCCTCTGCATCAGCTCCTGCCTCTGGGATCTCACCCTCTTTGAGTTCCTGTTTTGACTTCCTTTTGTAATGAATAGCAATGTTGAGGTATATGCCTAACAAACCCTTTCCTCCCCAATATGCAATATGGTTGTGGTGCTTTGTCACAGCAAGAGAAACCTTAACTAAGACAGAATGCCACCAACAGTGAAGGAGGGTTCCATTTTCCCCAGGTCCCCTTCTTTGTTGATAATCGGCATTCTGACTGCAGTAACAGGAAACATCACAGTTGCTTAGATTTGCATCTTTCTGATTGTTGAGGACAATGAATACTTTAAAGAGGCATTTCCTAGCCATTCTACCCCCCCACTACTTTTAAGGACTCTGTTCAGGTTCCTGATCCAGTTTTTCAGTGGGTCATTTAATTTTGTTGGTTTTCTTCTTGTATGCTGTGTTCTTTACATATTCTGGATATTAATCCTCTACTAGATGAATAGCTGGCAAAGACTTTCTCCAAAAATGTGGGCTTCTTCACTCAGGTGAATGTTTCTCTATTCATGTAGCATTTGAGTCTTATGAAGTCTCATTTGGCAATTGCTGGACTTAATTCTTGGACAAATGGACCCTACACAGAAAGTCCCTTTCCTGCACTTATATCATGTTGGGTACTGCCTGTGTTTTATCTTAGCCATTTAATGATTCATTTTTAGGCCCTTAATTCATTTGGAATTGGTTTTCACAAAAGGTGATAAATTATTTTGCATGTAGATATCCAGGTTTCCCAGAATCATTTGCTGAACATGCTTTCTTTTCTCCAGCATGTATATATATATGGCATGTTTGTCAATTGTTAAGACGCTGAAGTTATTTGACCTTATGTTTGAGTTGTTGCCCCCCTCCCCCATTGGTCTACATATTGATTCTTGGAGCTAGTACCATTATTCTAATTACTATGACTTAAGAGCTGGAAAATGATCTCTCTAGGATTGATTATTCTTTTTCTTCAGGATTATTTTGACTATAGTAGATCTTTTGTGATTCCATATGAATTTCAGGGTAGGTTTTGGTAAAACTATAGATAACGAAATGGGGATTTTTTTTTAATTGGGATTGAATTGAATCTGTAAATAGCTTTTGTAAAATTGTCTTTTTATGATGTTAATCCTATAAACACATAAGCATGGGGTATCTTCACATTTTCTAGTGTCTTTCTTATCTCCCTTTTTCCCCAAAGGTTTAAAATTTTCATTGTAGAGGTCTTTCACTTCTCTATTAGATTTGTTCCTAAATATTTTATTTTCTCTGAGGCTATTGTGGCTAGGAGTGTGTCCATGACCTCCTTTTCTATGTTTGTTGGTGGTATATAGTAAAGCTATTGATATGTGCACGTTGATTTCTCTATCCTGCTACATTTCTAAATTTGTTTGTTGTTTATAGAAGTTTTCTGGTGGAATTTTTGGGATCTCTAGTGTGTAATATTATATCATCTGCAAACAGGGATAGCTTCATCTCTTTCCCAATGTGTATCCTTTTAATTTCCTTCTCTTGCCTTCATGAACCAGCTAGTACTTCAAGCACAATTTTGTAAAGAAATGAGAATAGTCACCCCATCTCATTCCTGACTTCAGTGTGATCATTTCAAGCTTTTCTCCACTTAGGATGTTATTAGCTGCTGATTTCTCATATATACCTTTTAATATATTGAGGTATATTCTCTCTCATCCTACTGATGTTGTTTTGCTGCAGCTGGGGACAGTGAAACATAAACCACAAAACCCAGGTGGAGTATATTTTGGAAAGGGAACAAAGGCAGGGGTAGCTGGGAACAGATGGAAGGAGAAAGGAGAGAGAAGGGGAAGAAGGGATGGACAGGTGGGAGGTGTTCCCCTAGAAGGGAAAGCTTGCACATCCTTATGAAGCCATGTAACACATAATGTAGCCATGAATTAGCCATGCAACACAGGGCCCTTAAATAGACTAAGTATCCGACTGAATACCAGTTTTCAGGGGATGGGGTCAGCATAAAGCCTGAATCCTTATACATGTACTCTTTAGGACATTTATACAGAAGGATTATTTAATTTTTTCAAATGCTTCTTTCTGGATCTTTTGAGATAATTATATGATTTTTGGCTTTAATTTCATTTGTGTGGTTTAATATGCATATTAACTGCATGAATTTACTGATCCCTGCAAGTCAGGGATGAAGTCAACTTTATAATGATGGATATTCTTTCATTTGCAAGCCTTTGAATGTATGCTTTGAGTTTACGTTCACCAACAATATTGATCTGTAGTTTTTCCTTTTTGTTGTGTCTTTACCTGGTTAGTATTAACACTGGGGTGAAACTGGATCCCTGTATTGAGTTTTGGGAATGCACCTTCTGTTCCACAAAAAGAGCCTGAAGTTCTTTTATGAAAGTGTGGTAGAATTATGCTGCTAACACATCTGTCTATGAACTCTTTATATTTAAAGATGGAAGGGTTATTATTATTCTTTCACTTTCCTCATTTGTCCTTGATATATATAAGTTTTCACTTCTTCTTGGTTTAATTTTGGTGGGTTGGCAAAGTCCAAAATGCATCCATTTCTCTGGGGTTCTCCAATTTAATGGAATCCAGTAGTTTAAAGTATTCCCTTATGACATTCAGAATTTCATGGTCATCTCTTGTAATGTTTGCCTGCTTAGTTCTAATTCTATTAATTAAGGTCATATATATATATTGTGTGTGTGTGTGTGTGTGTGTGTGTGTGTGTGTGTGTGTATGTGTGTTAATTAAATAGAGACACTTTCAATCTTATCCATCTTCTAAAAGAGCAACTTTGGGATACTTTGATTCTTTTCTTTGCTTCTGCTTCATTCATTTCTGTTCTGGTTGTATTATTTCTTGTTTCAACCGGATTTTCTACGTCTTTTGTACTAGTTTTTACAAGTTTCAAGTTGTAACAGTAAGTCATAAATTTGAACTTTCTGATTATTTTTTTTAATTTTATTTATATTGTTTTTTATTTTACATATCTATCCCAGTTCCCTCTCCTTCCCATGCTCCAATACGCGCCCCCCCCCACGTCCCCATGCGTGCCATTCCACATACATTTCCAGGAGGGATCATTAAAATCTGTCAAGTCATTTGAGGCAGGTCCTAAGCCCTCCCGAAGTCCTTTGATGTACCAGGGATACATCCTGGTTTTACTGTTAGAGATCCCAAAGACTGTCCAGGCCTCCTAACTGAGATGCTCGTTCAGGGGATCTGGCTCGGTCCTATGCTAGTTTCCAGCTATTAGTCTGGAGGTCCATGAGCTCCCCCTTGTTCAGGTCATCTGTCTCTGTGGGTTTCTGCAGCCTGGTCTTGACCACATTGCTCATCAGTTCTCCCTCTTTGCAACCAGTCCAGGAGTTCTGCTCAGTGTTAAGCTGTGGGTGTCTGCTTCTGTTTCCATCAGCTACTGGATGAGGGCTCTAGGATGGCATATAAGGTAGACATCAATCTCATCATCAGGGAAGGACATTTAAGGTAGCCTCTCCACTATTGCTCAGATTGTTAGTTGGGGTCATCCTTGTAGGTCTCTGGATGTTTTCCTAGTGCCAGATTTCTCTTCAAACCTATAATGGCTCCCTCTAATTATGATAGCTTTTTTTTTTTTTTGATCTCCTCTATTCCTCCCCTGACTCAATCTTCCTGTTTCCTTATGCTCTCCTCTCCCCTTCTCTTCTCCCCTTCTGTTTTTCCTAACTCTCACTCCACTCACTGAAGTCTCTCTTAGGATCCTCCATGTTTCCTAGCTTTTTTGGCGGTGTAAACTGTAGGCTGGTAATACTTTGCTCTATGTCTAAAATCCATGTAGGAGTGAGTACAAACCATGTTTGTCTTTTTGTGACTGGGTTACCTCACTCAGGATGGCTTCCTACAGTTCTATCCATTTGCCTACCAATTTCAAGATTCCATTGCCCCCCCCCCACACACACACTGAGTAGTACTCCATTATGTAAATGTACCACATTTTCTGTATCCATTTTTCAGTTGAGGGGCATCTAGGTTGTTTCCATGTTCTTGCTACTACAAATAATGCTACTATGAACATAGTTGAACAGATGTCTTTGTTGCATGGACATTTTGTGTGTGTGTGTGTGTGTGTGTGTGTGTGTGTGTGTGTGTGTGTGTATACCTAAGAGTAAAATTGCTGAATCTTGTGGTAGACTGATTCCCATTTTCCTGAGGAATGGCACCACTGACCTCCAAAATGGCTGGACAAATTTGCACTCCCATAAGCAGTGGAGGAGTGTTCCCCTTTCTCCATATCATCTCCATCATAAACTGTCTTTGGTGTTTTTGATTTTAGCCATTCTGACAGGTGAAGGTGGTATCTCAGAGTACCCTTGATTTGCCTCTCCCTGATGGCTAAGAATATTGAGCAATTTCTTAAGCATCTTTCAGACATGTTGGATTCCTCTATTGAGAATTTTCTATTCAGCTCTGTACTCCACTTTGTAATTGGGTTATTTGGTGTTTTGGTGACTAGCTTCTTAAGTTCTCCTTTGTATATTTTAGAGATTAGCTGTACGCGCCTGCCCTCACCAGCAAGGAAGACGTGACTCTGGGTAGATCTTCTTCTTGCAGTTTTAATCAGGATCCTTTAAACATGTTGCTTCTGGCCCACAGGGAGAGAGGGGGGGGGGAGAGGACCCCTGCACAGGCTTAAATACCCTTGAGCTAACCAACCCCAGTGAGCTACGTGGACTCTGCAGATAGGCTACTCTAATGCGGAAGCAGACAGGCTGAACAGACTTAACCGCTTGTTTACCCAGAGAGTATTTACCAGCGGGAAGGTGTAAGGCAGAAGCCAGCACCACTTTAAGGTGTGGCACTAGGCGGCTCTCTACAATTAGCCCTCTGTCAGATGTGGGGTTGGTGAAGTTCATTTCCTACTTTGTGGGCTGCTATTTTGTCTTGCTGACTGTGTCTTTTGCTTTACAGAAGCTTCTCCGTTTCAGGAGGTCCCATTTATTAATTGTTGATCTCAGTGTGTGATGTTATGTTCAGAAAGCAGTCTCCTGTTCCAATTCATTCAAAGGTACCTCCCACTTTCTACTCTAAAAGGTTCAGTGTGGCTGGATTTATGTTGAGGTCTTTGATCCAGATGGACTAGAGTTTTGAGCATGGTGATAGACATGTTGAAGATGCTTTCCTCTTTCCCCTGTAGAATTTTAGCTATTTTGTCAAAAGCCAGGTGTTTGTAGGTGGGTGGGTTAATACCTTTGCTGTAGTAGTCTGCAAGGCTGCCTTGTCCCGGCTGTTTTTAATATTGGATCACCTGGAACACTGCTTCAGGGAGTCTTGCTTGATCAAACCATGTTAGTCTGGTTAGTTAGTTTTTATTTTCTGTGGAAACAAAAATAGAAATCCTTTTCCCCAGTAACTTGTCCTTAGACGTAAATTTTGAAGTCAAGGCATTTTTAAAATCTATAAACTGGATTAATCCAGCAGCATTTCTTTTAACAGTTGTTGCTATTTCCTCATCCCCCTTATCTGAAGAAAGACCCTCACAACCATGTACCCTATGAGTTTTTTTTTTTTTGTTTTGTTTTTTTTATGACAATGTAGTAGCTTACAGCAGGCTATTTCTTCAATTTCCTGTATTAAAGTTTCCTCCTCAGAGACATCCACTGACTGGGACTCAGAAGATGTTAACCTTTTGTATCATTTTCTTTACTGGGGAATCTAATTGTTACTTTCCCTATCTCGTTTTGTTTTGAGTTTACAGATCCTCTAGTTTCCTCCTCTTGGACCTGGCTAAAAGCCTCCTTAGTGGTCTCTAGTTGGTTTTTCACTTTAACTTTGTCTGTTAGTAACACATCTTTGACTAACCTCCACAAGGAGAAGGTGGCTATGTGACCGCTGTCAAGACCCTCTTATGTAGCTTCTTCTGTAGGTCTGATTTCACTTGTTCCCAATCAGGAACATTATGTCCTTCCCTGGTCAGAAACCAAGGACTAACTTTCTCTATGGTGTCTGCAGCTTTACTTTTAATTAATTTCTGTTATTTCTTGTTATTTTAAAAACTTTCTTATTTGTTCCCTTGTTTCCTTCTTACTTGAAGCAATTCCCATATTATTGTACTTACCTTGTTTACCCCAATGCTACAGAGCGATCCTGTCCATAATTCCTCACTTTCCAAATCTTGGTGGGACCTCCACTTGCCAAGCCTGCACAACCAGACTACCAAGCTTGGCAGAGGGTGTCTGGATTGAAACACTTAGACCACCATGAGAACTTAAGACCAGCTGCTGCCACTGTTTATTACAGAGACTAATGGGCTTATATACCCAAGCCAGGGGACCGGCTAAGCATAGGAGGAAGTCATGCACCACCCACACCTGGGGTCAAGAAAGTTCTAAAAACAACCTTGTTTGCTCAACCTCGTTTGCATGCAAGTTCCACAGCTGGGTGAGGAGGAAGAGAGCTGTAAGGGACAAGTACTTCACTTTCCCAACATGTTTTGTTTTTTGTTTTTGTTTCTTTGTTTAGTTTCTGTCTGGTGGTCCTGTCTAGTGGTGAGAGTTGAAATGTCCCACTATAAGTGTGTGAGGTTTTATATGAGATTTGAATTTCAGTTATGCTTCTTTTACCAACATGGGTGCCTGTGTATTTGGGGCATAGATGTTCAGAACTGAGACTTCATCCTGATGGGTTTTTCCTGTGAGGAATATTGAATGACCTTCTTCATTTCTTTTGATTGATTTTTGTTTGAAGTCTAATTTGTTAGATATTAGGATAGCTACATCATCTTGCTTGTTGGGTCCATTTGATTGGAAGATCTTTTCCCAACTCTTTACTCTGAGGTAGCTTCTGCCTTTGAAGTTGAGGCGTGTTTCTTGTATGCAGCAGAAGGATGAATTCTGTCTTTGTATCCATTGTGTTAGGCCAGGGTCTTTTTATAAGTGAGTTAAGTCCATTAATATTGTGGGCAAGCAAGGACCATTGAATGTTAATTCTTGTTTGTTTTGGATTTGTTTTTGGTGGTGGTATTGTGAGTAGATTTACCCCACATTTTTCTTTTGCCTTCTGGTAAAGTGAGAATATCTATTGCCTGTGTTTTTGTGAGTGTAGTTAACTTCCTTGGGTTGGAATATTCCTTCCAGAACTTTCTGTAGGGCTGGATTTGTGAATATGTATTGTGTAAATCTGGTTTTATTGTGGAATATCTTGTTTTACCATCTATAGTGATTGAGAGTTTTGCTAGGTATAATAGTCTGTGCTGGCATCCGTGATCTCTTAGTGTTTTTAGAACATCTCCCCAGGACCTTCTTGGTTTCAGAGTGTTCATGGAGAAGTCAGGTTTAATTCTGATAGCTCTGCCTTTATATGTTACTTGGCCTTTTTCCTTCCCCATTCTTAATATTTATTCTTTGTTCTGTATGTTTTGCATTTTGATTATTATGTGACAAGAGAACTTTTTTTTTTTTTTTTTTTTTAAATCCAGTTTGTTTTGTGTTCCGTAGATTCTTGTACTTTCATAGGCATGTCCTTCCTCAAGTTGGGAATGTTTTCTTCTATGATTTTGTTGAATATATATTTTTGCACCTTTAAACTGGGCTTCTTTGCCTTCTATGCCTATTATTCCTAGGTTTGATCTTTCCACAGTGTCCTGTATTTCATGGATATTTTGTATTAAGGATTTGTTGGATTTAAGGTTTTCTTTGATCCATGAGTCCATTTCCTGTAGTTTATCTTCAGCACCTGAGATTCTCTCTTCCATCTCTTGTGTTCTGTTGGTTATTCTTGCATCTGTAGTTTCTGATCATCTACCTAGCTTTTCTATTCCCTGCATTCCTTAAGTTTGTGTTTCCTTTATTGTCTCTGTCAGTTTTTAGGTCCTGGCCTGTTTGAATTGTTTCTTTCATGTGTTTGCTTTTTCTTGCTTTCTTTAAGAGGTTTTTGATTTCTTGCAGTTTTTGGTTTGTGTTTTTCTTCTTTTTCTTTAAGGGATTTTTTCATATTCTCTTTGTGGGCCTCTATCCTCTTCATGAAGTTGTTTTTAAGGTCATTCTTTTCTGCTTCATCTGTGTTGGGATGTTCAAATCTTGCTGGTGTAGAATCCCTAGACTCTGGTCATATAAGTTTTGCTGTTGTTGGATGCGTTCTTATACTGTGGCCTTCCCATATCTTCCTCCATTGGGTACAGGTGGGGTCTCTCCTTCTCCTCTTTCTAGCAGAGGGTGGAGGGGCAGGGCTGAAATGGCACCTATGTTGGGTCCTTTGTTCTGCCTCCAGGTTCCTCTAGGGGATTTGGTGGCAGGAAGGGTCTCAATTTTGTTTATTTTTTCAGGCAGGATTTCTGTGTGTAACAGCTCTCACTATGCTGGAACTCTTTGTAGAGCAACCTTGAAATTATAGACATTCACCTGCCTCTGCTTTCTGATTGCTGAAATTAAAAGTGCCACCACCACTTGTCTCTTTCTGATTTTGTAATTCAAGCCCTTGGAGCTATAAGTTTCCCTTGTGGGATACCATTCAGTACCCCAGAGGTTTTATTGCATTGTGTTTTCATTTTTTTTTTTTACAGGAAATTTTTATTTCTGTCTTGATTTTTTTCTTTAACCCATTCATTGTTCAGTAATGAGTTGTTTAATCTCATGTAGTTTGTGCATTTACAAGAGATTTATTTGCTAGCAATTTTTTATACATTTATTATTTTTTCTTATTTTACCTATAGATCCCAGTTCCCTTTCTTTCTTTCCTCCCTCCCATGTCCCCCGACCCCCTCCCATCCCATACCCCCCACTCCACAGAGAGGGTGTTGCCTTCCAGGAGGGATCATCAAAATCTGTCAAGTCCTCTGGAGTAGGGACCAATTTTAAGATTTATTGCATATGGTTTGATTAGTTACATGAAATTATTTCAATCTTTTTTACTCCATAAAGACTTTTTTTTGTGCTCTAGTGTGTGATCTATATTTGACTATGTGTTTTACTGTTTACTTTTTGTTCAGATGACCTGTCTATTGAAGAAAGTGTGGTAGTATAACAGCCTACTGTTGGTGTATTGGTGCTATCAGGTGTCTTTAAATTTAGTGGTAGATTTATCATGAAATTGGGCACCGCAATATTTGGTACATAATATATTTAGGATAGTGATATATTTTCTGTTTACTGTTTTCTTCATTATAAGGAAATGTCCTTCTTTGCCTCTTCTAATTAGTTTTAGTTTAAACTCTATTTGATCATGTATTAGGGCCCGCTTGCTTACTGGTTTCACTTGATTGGAGTACTTTTGTTCCTCTCTTTAATCTTTAAAGCGAAGATGTGTTTCCTGTAGACAGCAGATAGATTTTTTTTTTTTATCGATCCATTCAGTCACCCTGTGTCTCTTGATCAAAGAATTATGGCCATTCATATTTAAAGACTTGTTGGAATGTATAAGTCAGTTGTGGTCATTGTATTGTTAATTTTCGGTAGTGTTGCTTGTGTTATTGGTGGAATTTATATTTTAATAATATGGTTTTGTATTTCTTTCCACAGTTCTTCTGCTAGCTACATCTTCTCTCTAGTTCAAAATAATGTTTCTTTTTTCTTTCTTTTTTTTTTTTTAACATTTGCTTGGTTGGATGTAAATCTTTTAGGCTGTTTATGAAATTTTTTTCTTTTTCCTTCAATTACATTAAATAATTTTGCTGGGTATAATTTCTAGGTGGCAATCATAGTTTCTTAAAATTATTATTAAATATATTCTTGTTAAATAATTATTATTAAATTTATTCTTCTCTCATACAGTAATCCTGACTGTAGCCTCCCCTTGCTCCTCTGCTCCCAGCCATAGCCTATTCCCTCTCTTCTCCAGATTTACTGCTCTTCCATTTCCCTTCAGAAAAGAGCAAACCTCCCAGAAATATCAACTGAACATAGCATAACAAGTCGCAAAAAGACTAGCCATAAGCTCTCATATCAACTCTAGATGAAGCAACCCTGTGGGAGGGAAAACATCCCATGAGCCAGCAAAAACAAAAAGTTAATGAAATGAATCCTAATTATATTCTGCTGTACTCATGGGATCAGTGCCTATCCCAGTTGTTATCTGAGAGGCTTCCATCAGCTTCTGATAGATGCAAATACAAAGTCTCACAGCCAATCATTAGGCAGAGCTCAGGTAACAGGCAAAAGAAGAGAAGGCAGGGTTGTAGGAGTCACAGGTATTGAGAAAACCAAGAGAACAGGACCTACAGATTCAAATACACAGGCTCATAGGGTCTCACAGGGAAGTTTTGTTATTTCACAGATTTGCAAGAAACAATGTTTTTAATGATACTATGCACTTGCTATTCTATCTTAGATACCAGACACCCACTGTCATTTCCTTCAGGAGATTCTCTTCTCAGTTTTAAGTGGTTGTTCTAATAATGCTAACCATTGCTGCAATGACTCATTTACAATGACATTAAGCACTTCCTAATTTTCTCTTTCAGAAATGGATTTTTTTTTTTTTTTTTTTTACATAAGGAACCTCTATTTGCTTCAGAATGTAAAACAGCTGATGTGGTGGGAGTTTCGGTTACATCAGATTCCCAGCCATATATTTTCAAAAGCAGATGATACTGTAAGTTTAGTAGGTGATTTCCAAAGATATTTTATGAAAATACAGATTCACAATGTGTTTCCTGACATCTGACCTAGGAGAGACTGTTTCATGGATGACATTATGCTATTCATGAGATTCTAGAGTCTTTTGCTCCATCCACATAGAAATCACAAGTAGACAAAAGAAAGCTCTTCCAGTGTTGGTAGTCTAGAGCTGTGGAACACTTCAGGCCTAACTGCTGGACTGGGAGAGATGAAGGCTTACAGCATCAGGCCCTGTGAGCTATTACTACATTGCTCCAGGGTTGAGAATGCAGTGGAGTATGGACCTATGCACTCAGATGGTCGATTACTATTCTGAACTTTAACCCCCATCAGTGGCTTGAACACAACATCACTAATAGCCAGCCCTCTGCTTCCAACACCCATGAACTATAGCAGCAGACTGAAGCCGACAGCATCTGTGAGTCACACAACATCTGCTGGTGTTTTGGCGTTATGGTGCAGACTTTCTGATAAGGCTAACAGAAGTTAGTGTTATAGCCCTCCAGTCTAGGGTCTCTGGACACCCCAGAGTTTGGCATGTCTCTGAAGCTCATATCGTGACTAGGAACCACAGCTACTTATCTTTATCTCTTCACAGTGTTCATCATCATTGTTGCCTCTACTTTCTGCCTCTAACACTCTTCTGTTGTCCTTTCATTGCCTCTGTTGCTGCCTCTATCCTCTCTTCTGTTCATCGACACCTCTCCAATTTTAACAGTGATAAAGAGCAAAAGTAGACAACCAGGGAAAACTACGTTTAATTGCACACACATGTACACCTATATGGCACATCCATCTACTGACAATCTACCAGTGGCAACATTCCTGAAGAAAAGTGACTGTCCTTCACCCAGCAGTGACAAAATGCAAAGATCTCCCCTATCGAAAAGAATGCACTACTGTGGGGACTTAGGGGACCCTGTTGCTTATTATTTGCTTTTATTCCTTCCATGTGTGTGTGTGTGTGTGTGTGGTATACATATGCTTGTATTACATTCTTTTGAGTGCACAAATGTATATATTTATGCGTGCCCACACAGAAAGCAGAAGAGGTTGTCAGCTGACTTCTCTCCTTCTCTGCTTTGTTCCTTTGTGACAGGGTAACTGGCAAAACTGAAAAACTTCCATTTTGTCTAGGGTGACTGGCCAGAAAGATCCAACTTTCTCCATCTTCCACTGCTGGGGTTACAGGCATGTGGAGCTGTCTCCATATTTTTTACATATATGTTAATAATTCCAACTCAGATCCTTATGCTTGCATAGAAAGCACTCTTACACAGAGTGCCATGTCTTCAGGTCCAGACTGTACAGTTTTTGAAATAAAGAAAATATGAAATTTATAATTTAAAAGTAGGTTGTTGACTCTGAAGGCTGAGGTGGTACAAATCTAGAAATGAGATGATATTCAAAAATTTTGAATTTCAGACATTAAAAATGAAGTTTTAGGATTTAATAGAATGATATGGTCAGTTATAATATAACATACTCCCTGCTATAAAAATAGGCCTTAGGTGAAATCTTAGAAAATGATGCACCTGTGAAGCAATAAAGGCTCTTTGTTTCACATTATTTCACCATGCAGTGTTATATGTAAATGTAGTATTGCCCATCACAGAATTAATGTAACTGTTAGTGAAAACTTGAAAAGAAATAGCAACCATGAATATAAGAAAAACATTAGTATGAACTCATCAATGTGTTACCTGGGTTTTAAATTCCAGCAGAACTGAGCTGCATTGAATGCTGATGCTTGGCTATTGATTGAGGAGTGTGCATGCCTGCCCCAGTCAATGATACTCTTGTCATCTTTGACATGTATTTTCCTCAAGATGGGTTGTCAGATGTAGGTCCTGATAGAAACAGGTGAAAGTCAATGGGTTTGATATGAATTGTTTATCTGTCTTCTAACTTTTCCGACCACCAAGAGATGATTGTTCATCGATTCATTCCAGGAACTCTCACCTAGTCTTGTTGGATAGATTCTGAGGTCTTTGATAGTTGCAACTGGAGATATGGGAATCAGGTGCCTGATGCACACCACAGGTAAGTGGAAAAGTGTCATCTCCTTGTGGTTTTGCTATTGTAGCAATTCTTACTTACCCTTAATTGTTAGTTTCTTCAGCAACAGTGTCACATGGTTGTGCTGTTAAATATCTATGCTGCATTTATTTTGAGATTCCCTCATGCAGTGCCTATAGGCACCAAAGAAAATGAAAACACATGCTGAATAAAACCAAACCAAACCTCCATTAAAAGCTGAAATTTTCAACAGAAAAGCAAACTATCAGATAAACTCGCAGATTTAAGTGAAAATATACATCCATAAAATTTTTATCATCATCATGATGAACCTTCAGTGGCTAAAACTATGTAAAATGTTCTTGGACCTGACATAAAAATGAGATTAAAAATGATTAATTGTGCATTACAGTTTAAGAAATAGTTTTGCATTTTGTTTGTATCTCTCTTGTCTACTCAATTTTTTCCACTTCCTTCTCTGTCATTGCCTTACTTTTGATTTTTCTGTCTTATAGGAAGGGTCATAAAAATTTAGGAAGGTGAGTATGAATATTAAAATCAGCATTAAGTGCCCTATGATGATGGAGGCAAACTACCTGGAGATGAATGTGTATATCCTACCTGCCATGCAGTGCAAATTAGCAGTCAAAGCATGCATTACATTAGCGTCCTCAGGTCAATGTAATAGAAGCAATTCTTCAACTAAGGTTCTCTTTCTCCATTTGATAACCATGAACAGCCATCATATCATCCATTGGGTTTTGTTTAATCAGCTATCTTTCAATCTTGCCATGGCTCTTTAATTAAACCATCCACCGACTAATCTGCTCTCTATTTTCACACTTGGGTGATTGTCTTGTAGTTGCTATGAACTATTGTCTTGACTGAACATGAGTTGCTACCTCTCATCAGAGCTGCCAAGAGTAGTTATGGGTTCTCCTTTTTACCCAAGGTTTAGCTCCTTCTCTGCAAGGTTAGCTGGAGTGGTCTTCTTAGAATAGCTGGAGACATTTTAGAAACTGTCCTTATCCAGAATTTAGATGCAAGCATAGATTAGAATGCCACAGTGCCTTGCATATATTCCTCAGAAAGGGTGGTGAGGCAGGAGGATGCCACTAAAGTCAGTTGGATCCTAGGTTTTTTTTTCCCAGAGCACTCTACTTCCTCTTATCTGGTTAGCTTAAATATCTCTTATTTAACTGAAATCCCTCTTATGTTTTATCTACAGAGTTTCCAACAACACTGTCTTAACTCTAACTTTCCTTTTAACTGTAACATTTGCTTTCCTTGAACACTACAAACGTCTTTTCAAAAACATGTCAGCAGAATCAGTTATCTACAAAATCTGACTCTTCAGTACCAATATGCCACTCTCCTTGGATTTTCTGGGTCTTCCTTGATAGGATTTGGGGAAGGAGGGAAAGTGGGGTTTGAGAGAGACAGAAAAACCAACTTTTAGGCAAAGGGTTTGTTAGGAATCCCAATAAATGATAATATGAAACAGGGGTTTCACCCCCTTCAGAAAGCACAGAATTAATTATTTTAAGGTACCCTATGTGAGAGCAGGGAGAAGAAAACTGTTGTGCCTAGGGAATTAGGCCCAGGGACAGCACACTTCAGTTAGACTTAGAGGCATAGCTTTATCTTGTATTTTTGCTTGTGCAGGTGAAGGGAAGGTCCTGAGAATACTCCTGGATAAAGGATGTGTGGAACAGCTTGGTTAGTTAGTGCATAATTGAATGTTTCTGGCTTTAGACATTCTCTGTTATCTGTAAATGTCTGGTCCAAGCAAGGAGGAGAATTAGCTCTCATGACATCTGTGAAATGGTATGGAAGGCTTTTTGTATCAACTAGAGAACTATGAAGTCCAACACACATAATCTGTGCTTTTTTACTTTTCAGTCATCTTCCTGAGAACATCAACATCACTACAGCTTAAATGTTTCCTACAAACACTATTCCCATCAGCCATGTGATTCAATTGAGCATAAGGTATATGTTCAATGTGAGTAAAGTTGTACCACATTTCTGAAACATATACTAGATCAGACACACAATACAAACAAAATGCACAGCATTTTAAATAATCTGTATACTAATATATATTTTTTTCTAATTACACATGATTACATGATAAAGGGCTAATCTTTTAACCCTTTTAGATTATATAAAATATAGGATTGAAATCAACTTCAGCTTCTTGTGGAACTACGTACTCTTTCATGACATACACATGTGGAACATTTGAACCAAAGCACACGTGGATTCTCACAGAATACTTTCATAACATTAGATTCACTGACATTCTTTTTGGAGATGGGTGTATTTGTTGCTTGTTTCTCAAAAGCCAAATAAGCATTAATGGTTGCTGTGTTGGGAAAGAAACTCTTTGGCAGCACATTTGTCCCTGTTGACTATGTTATTGGAAGTAAGACCTCACATGTGCTCCTGGAAGTAACCTCAGTTAATCTAATTGGATCACCAAAGTAGACATAGGTAGTCTTTCCTTTGGATTACCATTAGGTTCTTGTCCAAGTTTGCTTTCTGATGCTGTGGTAAAAATAAATAATTAAGGGAGGAAAAGATTTATGTTAGCTTACAATTATAATTCTTATAAATAGAATTCAAGATAAGAACACAAAGAATTAAATAATGAAGAGACCAAAGAAGGATGCTGCCTATTGACTTTTTTACAATGGCTTGGTCAGCCAGCTTTCTTATACAACCTGGACCACCTGCCCAGGGCTGGCACAGCCTCCAGTGCCTTGGGCCTTCCCACATTAATTACTAATTAAGAAAACAGTCACAGATGAAAAAATACTTTAATAAAGATTCCCTCTTCTAAGCTACGCCAGGTTTGTGTTGAGATGACAAAAATCAAGAAAAGTGTACTTTTCTTTCTGAGAATAATAAAAACAGACTCATCCAGAAAAGCCACCTAACATATGAATTCTTTTTTCAGTGTTTTTTTTCCATATGGTGATTATATTTAGATTCATATACAATGTGGGTTTAGAAGCCTGCACTGGAAAGAGGGGCCCCTAAATATAGAACAGAGACTGTGGATATGGCATCTGTGTGTTAGTCTTGAAGAAACATATGAGTTCACTGGTGAGTTCACAGCTATGATAGGATGTACTTCTCTCTGTTCAGTGCTTTCATTCTCATCATAATTCATTATGACCACTGTAGTGAGCTAATGTGCATGAATATAAGCATCTTCTCCATAGGGCAAACAGAGGCTATAACACTCCCAAGCAGAGCTAGAGCCCCAAAATAATTCAATTAGAATGTTCTCTCCTCTTTCTATTTCAGCTCTTGGTGTCCTGCTGGTCTGGTCAATGGTCCAACTGCAGAATGTTTCAGGTGAGTCTATTCATGGATAAAGCCTGGGAAAAAGACAGTGGAGTATAGGATGCCAATACCTAGAAGTGAAGTGATCACTGTTAAGTATGGAACTTTTTATTGTCATGCCTCTAACATCTTCATCTTCACAAGCATTCTTTCCATCACTTAGCTGAGCAATTACACATGTAATTTCATTTGATGTTCATGATGTCACTATGATAAAATACCATAGTTGTGAAGAAAACAAAATTCACACGTGGTAATTGGTTTTCTAGATGAGGAGCTGGCTCCAAGTCACAGAACTGAAAGAAGCTAGCCTATGTTCTTGACCTAAACTTGTGTCATTGCTAGCATTGTGATGTATGATTTGAACTCCGGTTATCATACTTACACATCAATATTATTTAACGCTTATTTAAATTAGCAACTAAGGCATCTCCACAGCTCTTGAAGCTGGGTCTTTTTTAGACCCATTTCTATCAGTCATTGTTGTATGGAGCCACTCCTTCCTGTTGTGAAGATGTTACTAACTTGTCCTCTGATCAGCAGTGAGGATTCAATGACTAATGAAAGCTCCCGGGAAAGAAAACATAAGGTCCCCTACTTGAAACTTGACAGTTTGGAAAGTAGTTGTGTATGTAAGAATATGGATATGGGAAGGCATTGTGAGCATCTATATGAAGAAGTGGGATAGATACAAATGAGATCTCTGAAAGAACATGAGAAAATGCATAAATGTACTCTGTGTTCTCTGCAGCATCCTGCCCTCAGTGCAATGAACATGCTGCCTGCCTCAACAGCACCCACTGTTTTTGTGAATATGGATTCAGGACAAAACCTGATAATAGAGAAATTATTGAGCCACATGAGAAATGTGAAGGTAAAGAAGTCTGTCTTCATTTGCTTTCTGTTGTGATTCACACTCTAGGCACCCTGAGGAGGAAATGGTTCCCTTCCATTACAGAGGGAATTCAGGACAGGAACTGAGGGCGAGGAATTGGAGATAGAACCTAAAGCAGAAACCATGGAGGAGTGCTGTTTACTGGATTGTTCTTCATGGCTTACTCAATATGGTGATTTGAATGGTCTCTATGGGCTCCTATAGTTAACTGCTTGGTTCCCAGTTGGTGTAACTGTTTGAGAAGGATTAGGGGGTGTGGCTTGTTGAAGGAGGTGTGCCACTGAGGCTTTGAAATTTTAAAGTCTCATGACACTCTCAGTTAGCTCCCTCTTTGTCTCCTGCCTGTGGATTAAATGAGATGCAATTGCCCAGCTACTGTTCCAGAACCATGTGTGTTTATCTGCTGCCGTGCTTCATGTCATGATAAGCCCTCCATCAAATACTTTCTTTTACAGATTGCTTTTGTCATAATGTCACTTCACAACAAAAGAACAATCTGTGGAAGCCCTTTTTTTCAATTGAGGTCCCACTATCAACAAAGCCCTTTGTTGTGCCGTGTTGACAAAAACTAAAGAGCACAATGTGCCAGGTTACCTGTTATTCAAAATTCTTATGCTCCTTGATCAAACACTGATAGGTCATGCAGATTTTGGAGATCTTTAGAAGAATCATTGACAAAGTAAAGGTATTAACCAAGTGTATTCATATTATATTCTTTGGACAGACAAGGGCCATGTGGCTCTTTGGGTCAAGTAATTCTTGATCTCTAGGCCTTTTTATTGGTTTCATTTCTCTTATGACTAAGTACCCTGAAATAAGCAACAATAGTTTGCCTTAGCTCACTGTATCGGATTATTGCCCATCACTTTAGAAAAATCAAGGTGGGAGGGACATTAAACAGCTATTTATAGTCATGGACAGAAACAGAATGAACGAGGCAGCTATTCCCTTTTTACTCAATCGTGGGCCCAGTTTAAGAAGTGGTTCTGCCAGGATGTATCTCTGGTGCAGGAAAGGACTTTGGGAGCACATTCCCCACAGAGGGATACTCCCTTATCCTAGATGCAGGAGGGAGGGCCTAGGCCTACTCTAAATGACTTGACAGATTCTGATGATGCCTCCTGGAAGGCATCACCCTCCCTGTGGAGTGGGGGGAGGGAATGGGACTGAACGGGGTCTCGAGGGGCATGGGAGGGATGGAGAGGGAACTGGGATTGATATGTAAAATAAGAATATATATATATATATATATATACACACACACACACACACACACACACACACACACATATATAGTTCTGTTCACATTCAGGGTGGCAGATCTTCTCACCTTAATTAAGACAATAAAAGGAATCCTTGACAGGCATGGCCCCATGCCAACAGAACCCACAATATTTCTCTCAACTCTAGTTGTAAATTGCATCAGTTTGACAATTAAAACTAATCATTGTACACTCCCCTCACTTAAACTTCAAAGGTCTGCCAGCAGTGAAAATGGATGTTCAGAAGGACTGGTCATATTATTATGGGAAGAAGTCAAAATCCTAAGAGAACCTGCTATGATTTCTAAGTTCTTGTGTCCTGGAACAGTGAATTGGACCAGCTACATATGGGCAGTGGGAGCAAGAGAGTTAGTTTATAAAGAAAAAAAGCCAATAGTACTCGTATGATAGAAGTAGACTGGTAAGCTTAGAAAAGACAGAAATTCACACTTTATAAATATCAGTTCTGGTCTTTTATGGGTTATTTACATAACACGTATTTTCTCTGTGAATTTCTTAAGCTTTTCTTGGTCCCTACCTTATTTTATTAAATGTATCCCTGCTAGAGAGAGAATTCCAGTCTTTAAGCCAAATGTATTCTTTAATATAAAGATATTGATGTCTTTCCTTCCACCTATCTCTTGAGACAGATGAGCATTATGTCAGGAAGGCTTTAAACAGTATTCCCTTTCAACCTCACTTTTAACTATTTCTAATAATGACCTCATTTATCCTAACTTTAATTATTCTACTAGATACATTTTGTTAATGTGATAAACACCATGACCAAAAGTAACTTACAGAAGAAAGTTTGCTTTGGTTTATGGTTTCAGGAAAGGAGTCTACAATGATGGGGATAGGCATAGAATCGGGCATCTGTATAAACAGACAACATGACTGCTTCATTGTATGGCTGAGGGGAAAGCTTTATTGTAGATATGAAATGATAATAGCCAGAGACATCAGGAAGACATCTGGACAATGGTCCAGGGCAGAGAGAGAAAGTAGATAAGTAGATTTAATGTCACCAGAAGACTGGACATGACCAGGGCTGGGGAGAGGAGAATAGCAAGGGATAGAGAATAGAGAAAACATAGTGAGGGAAGTAGGAACAAAAGAGAGCGGCAGGGCTCTAAGGAAAATGTAGCTGGGGGGAGGGGTGTGAATAGTCTATAAGCGGGACAGAGTTCAGGGGAGGAGGTGAGAAGGGCTAAGATGCTAGCATGAACTTTGAAATATGCAACAGGTATTTGTGATACTGAGGGGACCTAGAAGATAGTGTGAGTTTTGGTATGCTAGAAGGTACCACATGTAGCCAGCCATATTCCCCTTTTGCCAGGGGTAAGGTAAATGACTCATTTCAGTAAAGGGCAACCAGTTTTAAATTTCCCAAGGAATGTTAGTTTTTTTTGTAACTTCCAGAAATCCTCCTAAAGTCTAGGTTGAGATCACTAGATTTCCTTTTGGAGTTTGGGAACTTGGAGTTTCTTTTGGGCCTAACAGTATTTAGAACCTGAGAATTCACATTTCATCCACAAATAGGAAACAGAGCCAATGAACAAGAAGTGGGCCAAAGGCTATAAACCCTCAGAGTCCTCACTCAGTAGTGTACTTCTTTCAGCAAAGCTACACATTATATATTTGCTGTAACCTATAGAACCAATGCTACAAAGAGGAGATCAATTTTTCCAAATCTTTAGCATATGGGGGCAGTATTTTATTTAAACTGTTATAATTGATATCTTGGCTACCATAGGTTCATGGCCATCTCATGTGACAAAATGCATTTACACCAACTTTAAATATCCTCCTCGTCTCTCACAGTCTTGATAATGTTCAAAATCCAAAGTTAAAATTCTACTCTGAGACTCAATGCTCTAGTGGCGGTGTCCCTTGTAAAACCAAAATATAAATTGTATGCTTCATATATGTGATGGCACAGAGTATTCATTATCTTTCCAAAGGGGAATAATGGGGGCATAGTGATGAAAGCTCACATCAAAGAAAATGAGACACAACAGGGTAAACCTCAAATGCTATAGCTTCATGTCTGGTCTCTGGGCCATTAGTTATATGGACTTAGATGGCTCTGCTCCTCCAGGGTTATTTCCTGAACATACATCTCTGTCTCTGTCTCTGTCTCTGTCTCTGTCTCTGTCTCTGTCTCTCTGT
This sequence comes from Cricetiscus sungorus, assembly GCA_030556225.1. Taxonomy (NCBI): domain Eukaryota; kingdom Metazoa; phylum Chordata; class Mammalia; order Rodentia; family Cricetidae; genus Cricetiscus; species Cricetiscus sungorus. The sequence continues at coordinate 41,509,741 of JANBXA010000600.1, forward strand.
CTCTGTCTCTGTCTCTCTGTCTGTGTCTCTGTCTCTGTCTCTCTCTCTCTCTCTCTCTCTCTCTCTCTCTCTCTCTCTCTCTCTCTCTCTCTCTCTCTCTCTCTCTCTCTCGTGCGCGCGCGCGCTGGTTCCACTCCTTCTGTTAAGCTCTTCTTGGCAGGTATCTAATAGCTCTGGTAACTCCAGCACCTTGAGAACTCTACAATACAAGTTTCGCGTTTACAAATCCACATAGTAGGCTCTCATGGCCTCTCATGAACAAAAGCCCTGGAACACTTTGCCTGCCCCAAAGAGTTCCCTGAAACCACAGAAAAAAGAGTCCAAAGCATCCTCATTCTTGCACTATTCATGCCTCCAATGCTGATCCCTTGGTAGCAACAGTGCCAAGTTTGGATGCCAGCTTAGGATGGACCCCTGACTCCTTGGATCACATCTGCAACATAGTTGGTATGTATTCTGGGAGAAGAAGCTCCCTGGGCCTTCTTTTTTACTCATTTCAATAGCTGGTTGTCCCCTTGTCCTCGGGGCTCCCTCCCATTGTTCCAGTGCAGAAGAAGAGGTCTAACCATGATGGTTCTAATCTCCAGCATTCACAGCCTCTTTTCTGGTGTACATTTGGGGCATCCATAAGCTTTTTGGAGTTCTTTTCTCTCTATAGTTCACAGTTTAAGTTTCTTTCTGCCCTGCTTTCTAGTTATCCTTCTAGAAGTGAGTGAGATAATCAGTGATAACCACACATGAACTCAGCACTGTGTTGCCTTGAAAAGTCCTCCAATGAATAAATTAGTCAATTATTTTTAAGTTTAGCTGTATGCCAATTATTAGGACAAAGGCAAAAAACATCCAGATTCTTCAATGAAGCATAACACAAGTGGACTTTAACTCAGAGACTAATGGAGGACTTATTTACCTCGGAGGTCTCCTGTGCCCCAGACCTCTAATGTCCTCATTACTCTCTGCACCATTGTGGTTTGAGATCCTTCAATAATAGCTAATTAAACTCTGCTTACAGAGTCATCCAGGTTTCTAATCCAGACTTTGGAAGTCTTCCACCTTCCTCAAAAGGACAGCATGATGGGGTCAATCATAATAGTTCTGCTTCCTAGTACCAGCGTCATTTCCTATTTTCTATTACATATATGGGTGTTTGCATATACCATATTCATGTAGTGCTTATGGAGGCTGGAAGAGGGCAATAGATCCACTTGACTGGAACTGTCATTATAGATGGTTGTAAGCTACCATTTGGATTCTGAGAATTATACCTCTGTCTTTTGCAAGAGGAGACAGTGTTCTTAAAAACCGATTCTTTTCTTCAACCCCTCAACTTCTGCATTACTTATACTTTTGTTGCTTTCATAAATAATATAACCGAAAGCAACACATGGAAGGAAGTGTTTGTTTTGGTTTGTGGTTCCAGGGACTAAGTCCATAATGGTAAAAAGTCATAGTGTGAGACAGTCAAAGGTGGTATCACATCTCAAGTACACACAGGAATAACAAGAAGGAAGTGGGGCAAGGATAAACACCCAAAAGCCAATCCCAGTGATATTCTTCCTCCAACATGCCTTCTTAAACAGTGATATGAACAGAGAGCAATTATTCAAATACTTAAACATGTAGGAAACATTTATTATTTAAACCACTACCATTCCCTTGTTGCTGAGTATATGCTATAAGTCAACTTAACAAACTACATGAACCAGAATTAAATAAGCTACTCAACCCTTACTTTGGAAGTGTGATATAGTATTTGAGAAAATACTGCCACCATCACCATGCTCTAGAATCAAATTCTCAGCTTTTAATCTATTCCACTATTCTATTTCTTCTATTCATTTACTAGTACCTCATTATTATTCTGAGTATTATATAGGATGCCTCAGTGTCTAGAGGTTGCTGCTGCCCACCTCACAGTCCTTTTGGATATTGCTTGGGGATGTTACTCTACAAAGCACATGTATGCATTTTATTGGTATTTGTGATAATTAATCTTCATTGTTATCTTGACTGCATTTGGAATAATACCTGTGAGCATGTCTGTGAAGATCTTTCCAGTGAGACTTAAATGAGGAAAGATGATGTACCCTGAATGTGAATGACAAGACTCCATAGACTTGAATTCCAGACTAAATAAAAAGGCAACAAAGGGAAAAAGCAGCTTACTACCAGTATTGATTTCTATCTGCAGCCTGGTTGCTTATGCAATGTGACCAACTACCTCACATACCTGTAGCTATGTCTTGCAGTTATCAAGGACTGTTTCCCACACTTACACACAAGTCAAAATAGACCATTCCTTCCTTAAATTGCTCTTGTTATATGTTCGAAGACATAATAAAAAGCAGTTTTGAAGGAGAATTGTATTAAGTTTACAACTTTATTCAAGGAGAACTGTCATCTTTCTCTTACTGATTTATCTAAACAGAGAACAGAGGATATTGTTTGGTAAATTTACAAGTGAAATCTAGCAGTAGAGATGCTACAGGCAAGATAAAGAGATACAGCCCTATGAAAATAAAAGTGAGTGATTTTTTTTTCATTTGCAGATATTAATGAGTGTGAATTGGAGATACCAGTGTGCCAGGATGTGTCCTATTGTAAAAATAAAATCGGGGGTTTCATATGTAGCTGTGTAGTAAAATATCGAATTTTCAACTGGATAGCTGGCATTGTTGATATTGATAATCTTGAGTGCTATGGTAAGTCTATATATGCTTTTTTCCCCCATTATGCAAAGGGGGTGGGTGGGCAGAGCTTGTAACAACTATGCCACCATTGACTGGAACACTAGAGTTATTTTTCTATTTTCATCCCTCAACCTTTTGCTCTATTTGATCTTTAGCAATACAATGCCAGTGGGATCAAATAACCATTTCCAAAAAGGAACCTTCCAAATTTGTCTACAATACAGGTCTTTTCCCTTGTTCTACAAATGAACAGCTCTGATTTTCTGCAGAACTTCACAGCTTCCTTATCTTGCACTAATACCAGATTCAGTTCACATGCAAATCTATATTCACAGTAAACCCTTTGACTTCATGCTAATACTCCCAAGCCTTCCTCCATGTGCAACTCCTTTCTACAGCAATAACAAATAGGCTTCTCAAGATTTACAATATATTTTACTGCTCAGGTCACATAGAATATCGTGCTTTAAACGATGCTGCATGAGGAGGTAGTACTTCCATTTACAAATTGAATTTAGTATGCAATGTAAAAAATTTTTATTTCATTTTTTCACACAGTAAATTTTGATGTTTTCTCTCCCCCCACTCCTCTCATGTCCTCTTCTCTTTCCTACTCCTCACAGGTTCTCCTCTCTTTCCTACTTATCTAACTTTCCTACTTATCTTACCCTCACCACAATTTTTCTAACCAAAAACAATAACAAAAGAAAACAAGAACCAAGACAAAAATACCAACCACTGCATAAACAACATAAAATGAAAACAATCTCCATCTCCTCCCTCCCTTTCTCCTTTCCTACTTCCTTCCCTCCTTCCCACCCACCTCTCTCTCACACACACATGCACACACACAAATCATGTAGTCTGTTTTGTGTTGTCCAACTATATCCAGATATGGGTCTTGCACTAGAATGTGGCTGATATATTCATTGATGCTCAATTGGAGAAAACAGAAAACTGATATTCCCTTCGTCGCATATAGCTTCTTGGTTAGAGTTGGGACATTATTATGTGTACATCCTCTTCTTAGGGATAGTATCTTCTTACTAGCAATTAAATTTAGGTCAGAGTATAAACTGAGTCATCTATAAATAGGAATAACAATAAAGTCAACTATGCTACTTTCGAAATAACAAATTGTCCAAGAATTTAGTAGAATAAAACAAGAAATAATCCTACTTTTGAACACTTTCTATGATTAGAGGTCTAGACATGGGTTAGCTGAGCTATCTACATTTGTCTCTTGGATTGATCAAGATGATTCTCAAAGGTACAGATCTATCTGGACCCCGAATTGAGACAGTACCTACTATTATGCTTACTCACATGGGTGCTGACAAGATAGTTTCATGTGTGCTCTGTGTGTAATGTCTTTGTGTTTAGGCATGCTACTGATAGGTAACTTAGTATTCTCTAGAACTTATGACTCTCCTCAACCACCACCCTGGTATTGAAATTTAAGCATGCTCCAATATGCCAGCAGTTTTAAATTATTTTCATAAGGCCTTCTTTCCAGGCTAGAAATATAGTAGAACTAGCATGCTTGGTTTTTCACTAGTATCTACCCAGGTCTCTTTATGCTCGGCTTAGTTTTGAACAGTTACTCAAAGGATACTTTTGACTGAATTGTTGAACTGACAGATTATCTACAGTGCAACTTTTATTGTGGAAATGAGCAACATCTGTTTGCCTGAGATAGGGTACCTGTGGCAGGAGAGAGAAATCACATCATCCATGTAGCTTGGTGAATGAATATGCTTACTGAAGTTATCCTCTGTGTAAGGGATCATAAAAAAGCAGTGATGGCACTAAAAATCCCACTCCAGCATGGATAACTCACAAAAGCTTGTCCCTAGAAAGATCTTTCCTGCGGTTTAAGCACTAGGATGACTGAAGAGTTTCCTGTCTCTAGAAGTTACTACTGCCTATGTAGCCCATGGCTACAAAATGTCTACTTGTTTGTGAATCTAAGTTTTGTGTGCTTCCTGAGACTGAAATTGTTTACTCCTGAGTTTAGCAAGCCCTCTTCCAAGATGGAACATTTCTGTTAGGAGAAAACAGTCATAAAAGCCCCACTCCTCCTTTTCTCCAGCTCTAATACTATTTCTCCCTGCTTTTCCACAATGTCCTCTAAGCCCAGGCTGTGGACACATTGATATTGACTATCTTTGCTCCTTTCTCCGTGTCTGAGAATCAGATAACTGCTATAGTAAGAAGACTTACTCTGTGGGTGTGGCACAGTTACAAGTCTCTGCACTATATTTCTACCTACAATAAAGAGGTTTCTCTCAACAACTAACTTTTGGGGGACAATTTGCCAAAATTACACATTTAGTAACAGAACAAGCACTGTGCTCTCTTTGGGGCCTGACTTCTATCAGTGGCTTACAGTACCAGATGTGAGTTCCACTTTGTGAAGGAGACCTTAATTCCAACTAGAAAGCAGTCAGTTATACTCATAACTCCCGTGCCATGATTGCATGAGTGGGCATATCTTGTCTAGAATGTAGTTGCATAGCATACAGGATTTATAGTCAAATAAAATTGTTGGTGACATTTCCACTGCCACAGTCCACATAACACTTTCCACCACTTTGAAAGCCTCTCCCAACCTTTTCTCCCCGCTCCCATCTGGCCCTGTCTCTGCCCCAATGGGCATGGCCTAAGCCACAGGTGCAGACAAGGTGAATATCTCAATACAGGGTGTGGCAACCAATATGCCACAAACATATTTATCTGTGTCCTTCAACCAACAATTTTGTTTTTTTTAGCAATAGGATTTTGCCATCAAGTTCTGTCATGCAACACACAGGTAGGGGTAATAGTCTTTATTATTTGTGGGGCTTTGTATGCCTTTAGAACCAATAATTCACAGGGAGTCAGGCCATCTCTGACACAAAGATTTTTCACTTAATGCTATGTCCTCTGGAGTGACATTTCCTACTCACAACAGCTCTGTTTGTTCTTCCCGATGCTTTACAAACTTGTAAGACACTCAAGGGTTAGTGTTACATAATGAAACTTTATAAATGATGGTGCACAGGACCTCAGATGTCCACCACCATTAACTCCAAGTAAGTACCAGCTGTTCATGAAACAGGAACCACTAACAAGAACCAACACAATATGAGGTGATTTCATCACTTCTGTAGGTTATTTCATCAAAAAGGTAACATCAGTGTAGCAGCATGGAGGAACACTTAGCTCTCTGTTGTCCTCCGTTACTCACAGACACCTTCTATGAGTTCCTGGTCCTCATCAGTCAACTGCTGCACTGCTGTATATCCTGGCTCAGCTGCCTTGGTGCTCAGTTCCATTCAGCCAGCTGTGTCTGGTGCTGGCAATAGCAATGTCTTCTCAGTCCAACATGCTATGAACCAGAACTGTCCATGAGCTGCACCTGACTTGTCAAACACCCCCCCCCAGGCTGGGCAAACATTTTTCCACTCACTGTTTATTTTATAATATACACAATGGAGAAGAAATATGCCACAAATCAAGCTTAATCTTTCCTTCCTTGAACTGCCATGTGGATTTCTAAGGCATCTAGAAGCTCACTAGCACAATAGTTAGCTTTCTAGTAATTTCCTCCCTAGGAATTCCAGCTTAGCACCAAACCTGCCACATTGTTATCCAGTGGCCTTAACACATATATCTCTGACTGCTTTTCTGTTTTCTCTTCCACTATTGGTTACTTTAACAACTTCAGAACCCAGTTTATACATTCCAGGAAACAGGAGGTCTGCTCTTTTCTGAAGGGAAATGGTGAGCAAGGAGGTACGGGGGGACTGAGGAGAAGAGTACAGAAGCAGGAAACTGTGGTCAGGATGTAATATGTGAGAGAAGAATAAATAAAAAATCACATTCTCTAAGGCCTCTCTACCTCATATATGATTCAGCTGACAGGATTCAGCAAAGCTATTAAAGGCTCATGTCTATCCCAAGCCACCTGCTAGATCGACATCTACCTGAAATCTGTGAACACAGTCCTGTAAGAGCCAATTAACTGGTCATCAAATGGCACTTCTCTATTGCCCAGTTTCCTCAGCAATGACTTCCCTTCTTCTAGTAAATTTCAATCAGTAGTGTTAAGGATCTTATCTGCTGATGAACAGATGTCACCAACAGCTTTTATATGACAGCCCATTAGATATGTTTTGGGGCTTTCAGGTTATACATTCTTTGTCTCAAGGATTGCTATGAAATAATAATACATTGTTAGCTTTCACAGCACTCAGATTGATCATATACACCAGTCTGTTCCACAGCCTCATTAGGAAGGTTATAAAAATGTCTACTTGTTTGTTTGTTTGTTTAAAAAATTTCCATAATCCCTGTCAGATGATTAACATTGTTTTTCATACCCATCTATTAATAAAAGTCTTGTCTGACTGTGAATTGTGTATTTCTCTTCCTTTATGTTGGAAGTATGACCTGGTACTGTATTCTGTAATTTTATCTTGCTGTCTTTTACTCATTATTTTTTTCTATGAGTCCAAGTTTTTGGATCCAAGGAAGGGTTTTTTGTTTTTTTTTTGTTTGTTTGTTTTTTTTTTTTTTGTTTTTTTGTTTTTTGTTTTTTTTTTTTTAACCACAGATTTAATTTACATTCTCTTACTTTTAAATCCAGCTAGGTCTAGGAAATAACCAGCCAACACCTGCATCTTACATTCTCCCTTTTCTGCTTTCCCTGCCAAATCAAGAGACTAATGTAGTATCTTTCTCAGTGTGATTCCTCTCCTACCTGCCAAGCTCTTTCTGGGAAGAAACCTGAACTCAGTTGCCTGCTTTTATGCACACACAATGGCCAAGCAATGGATGCCATAGCTTGCTTATGGATCCTCTCACATATGCTAATTTCAAGAATTATAATATATTTTCTACTCCATTAGCAGATTGGTGGGTATTACTGCAACTGTTTAAAGGACTCCACTCATCAATGATGCCTGCTACCATATTCCAAGTAGAAGATGGCCACGTTGTGATTCCTTCCACGGACACTCCACTCTCAGACAGCTTACCCTCAGTTGTTTATCCTACCTTCCATCACAGGGAGCATGCTACCACCACTTCAGCGAGAAGGCACATGTCTTATTATATAAGGAAAGGTAGCCATATTGGGATTGCCTCTGCAGACACCTATCATCACAAATACCAGACACTGTTACACAATACGGGTGCCACACAGATGTTGCTTTCCAAACAGTCTCTGGGTTTGTTGTACCATATGCTATTTCTTGGATCATATGAACACGTTATCTATTCACCCCATATTGAACACCACTGATAAATCAAAGAAATGATTCTACTCACATCTAATTTACTGAGCCAGTGAGTTTGCTAGAGTTACTTACAAGAGTGTTATTGAGTGGTTATGAATGGGAGCTTTATCAACAAGCTCACACAACAGGGACTGAAGCTCGCTATAGACATGGAGATGCCTTAACACATTTTTTAAAAAAGTAGTTCATCAGATCTAACTGGAGAAGCTTCTCCCCTTAATAACCAAGGGATGGGGAAGAGGGCTTGTGAATCGTCTATGTTTCATAAACTTCCTCGAGGCTTTTAAACTTTGTTTACTTACTGAGTTTTAATGGGTTTTCTCCAGTAGAGAATGTTTCAATTCAGAGGAGATAGCTAAACATCAGAGGTACTATTTCCCCTCTAAAATCCTAATATAGTAAAAGCATGTCTAAGGCCAAACAAGAATATATCACAATCGTAGCAAGGGCTTGGGAACAATAAAGGATTTGCTGAGAGGTAAGAAACAATATGAAAGGAAAACAGCATGAAATATGAACAAAGACAACTTACATATACATTATTAAAGAAGAAATAACTTAAAATTCAACTTTAGAATACATTTACATTTGCAACTTTTTAAAATGCTTTTATTTATTTTTGATAATTTATTTTGGAAATACATTTTTTCTTTGAGAATTATTTTGAAAATACATTTTTATTATGTTGTTTCCCTTCCTACAACTTCTCTTAAATCTTTCCCTCTCCTTACCCATTCAAGTATATGTTCTTTCTCTCTTAAAAAAAAATGCCAAAGCCAACCAAATAAATAGCAACAAAAACAGTAACAACATAGATGGGCAGTGGAAAAACCAGGAAAAATCCAACTTGAGGGTGATTGGAAAATGAATGTGAACAAGATGTGGTGTTTCCCATATTTGTTTAAATGTGATTTTTGGGGGGGAGGTCAAGACAAGGCTACAGAGACAGCTGACCTTGAAGAAGGGGGAGCTCATGGATCCCCCAGACTGATAGCTGGGAAACCAGCATTGGACCTGAAACCAGCATTGGAAACCAGCATTCAGAGCCCCCTGAACATGGGTCAGTTGAAAGGCCTGGGCCGTCTAAGGGAACTCTGACAGTGGAACCAGGATGTATCCCTGGTGCAGGAAAGGACTTTGGGAGCACATTCCCCATGGAGGGATACTCCCTTAGCCTAGAGGCAGGAGGGAGAGCCTAGTCCCTATTCCAAATGACTTCACAGATTTTGATGATCCCTTCTGGAAGGCTTCACCCTCCCTGTGGGGTGGGTGGGGGTGGGAAGGGAGAGGGGTCAGGGGACATGGGAGGAAGAGAGAAATGGGATCGATATGTAAAGTAAGAAAAATTATATATATATATATATATAAACAGAAAATGTGATTTTTTTCAGTGAATAAAGGGAAGAAAATAGGAACACAAACAGATATTTGGGTGAGTAGAGCAAAGTCTGGGTTTGGAAATCATCTACTCTGTTTTGCTGTGTCATTCTCTTGCTTAAGTACTATACTTGCTCATTCTGGTTAATAATATAGACTACTTCTCATCCACAGTCTATATTGTCTTCTGTCCCAGGTAAAGCCAGAAATAAATACACAGTAAATTTTGTTGTCATGATCTGGGGGAGGTTTCTTTGTTTGTTTGTTTGTTTTCTTCTTTTTTATATTAATTTATTTTTATTTTTATTTTACATATCGATCCCAGTTCCCTCTGCCTCCCTTCCTCTTTCCCTCTCTCCCACCCTCTTATGCCCCCTGACCACCCTTCTCTCCCCCCACTCCATATGTAGGGTGATGCACTCCAGGAAGGGTCATCTAAATCTGTCAAGTCATTTGGAGTAGGGACTAGGACATCTCTCCTTTTGTGCACCAGGAATACATCCTGGTTCCACTGTTTGAGGTCCCTTAGACTTCTCAGGCCTTCTAGCTGAGACCCCCTTCAGGGGGTCTGAGTCAGTCCCATGCTGGATTCCCAGCTATCAGTCTGGGAGCCCATGAGCTCCTCCTTGTTCAGGTCAGCTGTCTCTATGTGTTTCTGTAGCCTGGTCTTGTCTTCCCTTTCTGCATCTGGATTCCAGTTCTGCTCAGTGTTTAGTTGTGGGTGTCTGCTTCTGTTTCCATCAGCTACAAGATGAAGGCTCCATGATGGTGGATAAGTTAATCATCAATCTCATTATCAGAGAAGGGCATTTATGGTAGCCTTTCCACTGTTGCTGAAATTGTTAGTTGGGGTCAGTCTTGTAGGTCTCTGGACATTTCTCTAGGTTCAGTTTTCTCTTCAAACCTATAATGGCTCCCTCTTTTATTTCTCTCTCTCTCTCTCTCTTTTTCTGTCTCTGTCTCTGTCTCTGTCTCTCTCTCTCTCTGTCTCTCTCTCTCCCTCCTCTCGTCTATTTATCCCTGGGGGAGTTTTTATACCTAAAACTAATTCATAAAAGATATATGACTGTGACATGCCTCACCCTTCTAACATGTCCAAGGTGACTTTCTACCACTACAAATTAACTGCAACGGGATATACATGGAAATTGAAAAACTTTGGGGTGGATTTATAGTACTTCAGCTTTTAGTCAAAGACTTACATCAAATGTCAAAAATGTATTACTCATCCCATAGCATAATTACTCATCCCATAGCATAGCCAACAACATAGTTAATGTTGACTTCTGGAACCAGCCAGCAAAACTTAGTCACATTCTTTCTTTCTTAAGTTTTGATAAGAATTCATATAATTGGCTGTATTTTTTTTTGAAAGGGAGAATTGAGTAGACATGAATCCAAAAAGAACTTTGCAAAAACAGCTACCAAAGTATTTCACCAAGTGGAACTCCATGTATTGAATGAAAACTCAGCTATGCCAACAAAGGGTGAAAATTCTTCACTGGGTATAGGTAAGAAATACCAAGTTGACTTATTACAGCACAATAAAGAGAATTGAGTCCTGCCTGGCATACTCATGGCCTATGAAGAATAGAATCTGTTATTTCCTGGAATTGAAGGCTTAATTTATGAAACTACCACATGAGTAGCGCTCTCCACACACACTGGAGAATTAAGGATGAGTTAGTCACATTTCGTAACTATGACAGAGTACCTGAGCAAATCCACTTCAGGCATGAAAGGTTTACCTGACTGGGCTTGGATGTGGTTGGGTCACAGATTTTCCTACACTACTCTGTTGCCAAAGCCAACATGACATGGGTCCATGTGCAGTGAGACAGAAATTGTGTAACTACCAAATGCAGAAGGTAGAAAGAACAATGGACAAGCTGTGCATTTCAAATGCAAACTCACAGTGGCTTATCTCCTCCAATTTATCCACTAGTATCTAGAATCTTACAAAAATGCCATTGATCTGTGAATCCAGTTACAGATAAATAAGCTGATGATGCTACAGGCCTCAAAAAGAACACCCAAAGCCCTAGGTAATGAGGCCCATGAGATATTGTAGAGTGTTTATACAACCCTACTGGTCCCAGGTGTGTATATTCCTTTTTTTTTTTTTTTAATGCTCAGAAGGGGAAGGGTGTTCAATCCTCTTTGCATTCCAGCTTTTTAGATATGCTAATATTTATGTAGCTCCCTCTAGCCCCTATTCTTCTGTCACATAAAGGATATGATTAAGTTAAATCTCAATATCCAATCAACCACCTCTCAATAGCTACCAACTGAGGACAAAGCCTTCAACGTGAGGGCCTTATCAGGAGACATTTTACAATAAAAAAAATTAATGACTAGTGGATGAATCAGCCTCTTAGTAATTTCAACTTTCCCAGATTGGTGAAAAATATATAAAATCAGACTTCCAAATATACGCATTTCCTAGAAAATATCATCATCACTATTATCTATTATTAATATTGCTATAAGTGTGGAAGAACTTACTTTGTCATTACTTTCAGTATATGAAACCAAGAGGTGCAACAGTATGATTCTTCTGGAAGCTGGAAATAACACGATGGAGATTGACTGTGCCAGTGCTCTCAAAGGAACCAAGAGTGGAGGTGATATGTTTAAGATTAGTGGTGTTTTCCTTCTAGGTGACTGGGTCAAGGACTTAGTTTCCAAGGCAGAGGGACTCTGACAGTAGGTAGAAAAGATCTTCCTTGACTACTGATTAGATATATCCAGAGACAAAGTTAAGGGACTCTTACAAGACACTAATGTAAGAGCAGAGTTGTACTGCTGTGCTTTCTGACAAGGGATAGGCTTGTCACATTTTAGTATGATAGTCTATCATCCTTAAATTTCAATGGTGCCAGGCAATCATTGTCTTGACCACTATTGCTTCTGAAATTTGTTTTATAAACACTTTATTTTTGGCAAACTCATTCTTTTAAAAGACCATACGGGAAAACACTGCAGGACTGGGGTTCTTTTTCACAACTATTCAAATTTTCTACTTTTTTTAAAAAATGAAGACATAAATGGTATGTTGATCAAGGGCCATGGTGTTTAACTTTTAGAAATTAGCTTCTAATTCCATGAAAATGGGAGGAAGAAGAGTGAGAGGAAAATAGGAGTGACAAGAAAGGAGGGATAAAAGAGAGAAGAGGTAAGGAAAGAAGGGAGATAGATATAAAGAGGAAAGAAATGTATGTATATATTGATAGAGAAGAGTGGAGAGGGCATGAGAATAAATAATTAGATAATCTTGAGGGAACTTGAGGTATAAGGTGGTAATGCATTTTTCCTTACTCTGATTATGCTTTGAAGCACAGGCAATTGCTAACCATGTTTTACACACACACACATGCTCACACACACATGCTCACATACACACAAATGTGCATATAGATAATATACAGTGATTTTATATACACATATGTGGTCTTAGTTAGGTCTCCAATGCTATGATGAACCACTATAACCAAAGGCAACTTGGGGAGGAAAGGAATTATTTCACTTACATTTCAGGTAACAGAAGTCCGAGAAGGAACTCAAACACAGAAGGACCATGAAGGGAAGGCAGGAGCTGATGAGGCTAAGAAGGATGCTGCTTATTGGTTTCCTCCCCACAACTTGCTCAGCCTGCCTTCTTGTATAGGCCCAAGGATGCCACCATCCATCATAGGCTGCCCCCTATCAATCATTAATTAAGAAAATGCCCGACGGTCTTACCTACAGTCCATCTTATGGAGGCATTTTCTCTTTGGAGGCCCCTTCCTTTTCAATTACTATAGCTTGTGTCAAGTTGACGTAATACTAGCCAGCACATAGTGTCTTCTCCCTCTCTCCCCCACTCTCTCTGTCTCTTTGTGTGTGTCTACATATATGTACAAATATACATTTGTGTGTGTGTGTGTGTGTGTGTGTGTGTGTGTGAAAGTCCATGCCTAACACTACATATAGTGTATTATATGTGCAATTTAATGGGTGCCCATGGGTAATTTTACTAAATACACTATGTTTACTTCATGGTCCACATGTAAGACATTTGTGTGTCAAATCTCTAGTATTATTCTTTTTTCTTTTTCCTCAGATGAGACTGCAGTTGCTCTTATTGCATATCAGTCCCTTGGGAAGTATCTAAATGGATCGTTTTTTAACAACGAAGGGATTCAGGAAGTAAAATTGAACTCTCTTATTGTGAGTGGTGCCATTCATTCAGAAGTCAAACCTGTCCTGTCTGAACCTGTTCTCCTAACTTTACAAAACACTCAGGTGAGCTTACTCTCAAAATGTCATTTAAAAACAATTTTAAAGTTTAGATTTATTTCATGCACATGATTGTTCTGTCTGCATGGACATCTGTGCACAAGAGCAAATAGTGCCCACAGAAGACTGAAAGAGTATCAGATCTCTTATATCTAGACTTCCAGACAGTTATGTGCCACGATGTGGATGCTGGGTATGGGACTTGGTTCCTCTCTAAGATCAGTTAATTCTCTTAAGTGCTGAGATATCATCCCTTCTGTGAAATATTTGAAGAGGCAGGTGGTCTAGTTACATTTCTAGAAGGAATGAGATGTAACTGTGATCATTGTAAAGTAAGAGAAATTACAAAATGCTGAGAAGATTCAATCCTGTGTAACTTCATTACTGTTATTATCTGTATTTTCATATCAACAATCAATCAACCATGGTTCAGAAAGCAGGCCACAGGCCACAGGCCACCATCTTCAACTGTGGAAGGATTCGATCAAGGAAGACAATGTTTTCACTTGCCCCTAGGTTCAAATGAGTACTTCAAAGCCATTTGTTACACAGATGCTACTTAAATTTAGTGGCAACTGAACAAAACAAAAGACATTAATGTTGGAAGAAGAATTCTAGAAAGCTAGGGTTAGTGAGGCTTTGAGTGAGATTAAAGAGAGTGAGGGGATAACTAATTTGAATATGGAACTGTGAAAAGGACATTCAATATATGTTATGCAATTTTAAATATTTTAAGTGGGTGTATTGATAGGAATGTAGAAAATAGGGAATCATTGCACAATGTAGTTGGGAATATATAGCCACTAAGAAAACAATATAGAACCCATAAAAAATGAGAAAAGAAACTGCAATTGAATTCATCAATCATCCTATTGCGTACATCCAAAGAATGAAAACCAAGGTTTTGGAAAGAGCCTGTATTTCCATAATTCCAGTAACATTAGTCACTGTAGCTAGGACTTGCGTGGGGTGGATGCTTACATTCATTCATGCCCCAACCCGCGGGGGCCTAGTTATTCATGGGTCGAGGTGGGCTAGAACCTGAAAATAATGGGAGAGAAAGAAGAAAGGAGACCAAGCAGTGGATTTGTCAAGATCTAACTCCCTTTTTTGGTGAAAAAAGGAGTTTTTAAAGCAAAGCAGGGAGAAAATGGGGAGGGGTAGCTTCTGCTGACTCCTGGCTTTTGGTAATTATCCCAGACAATAAACATCGGACCATAAACGTCTGATTATCTTAGTTCCTGGTGCCAGGCCCATCTCAGTTCCCGGCACTCGGTTTATCTCAGTACCTGGGGTGAGTGGAAGAGACCACCTATCGAGCAGGTTCCTGTACACCAAGATAAGGCTCAATTAGAGTTCTAAGGTGTAAGCAACTCTGCAAGAGGATGTGACTCAATGCTGGCTCCCAACACATTCATGGAAGGGTGTATAAATAAAATATGAAAAATATAATAAAACATCATGTTGCTCTAGGTTACATAATGTCAAATGGTTAGGTCTGAAAATAATCATACAAGTAACATTATATAGACTAAGTAGGTTGCATTTAGGAAAAGAAGTGTGTGTGTGTGTGTGTGTGTGTGTGTGTGTGTGTGTGAGAGAGAGAGAGAGAGAGAGAGAGAGAGAGAGAGAGAGAGAGAGAGAGAGAGAGAGAGAGAGAGAGAGAGAAATGTAACAATGATTAATGAAAAAAGGAGGCCAGAAATTTGAAAGAGAGCAAACAAGCATACCTGGGAATGTTTGGAGGGAGGGAAGGGAAAGAGGACAAATTAGTCAGACTTCTTTAAAAGTACAGAAATGATAGAATGACAGAAAGGCTAAGGATAAAGTTCAATTAGTTGTTCATTTGAGACCAGATATCTGAGCAATCCTGGTCTGGTGATGAAGTCCAAGGGATGTCCTAGAGAGCTGCTGGTCTTCAGTGTATGTTGGGGTCCTGAAGAAGTTATATTCTAATACCAGTGAAGGATTGCTTCAGCATTAGGATAGGTGAACTTGCCAGAGAAAGTGAGGGTAAACAGGCAAAACATAGTACCTTCTTCTTCCACCTCTTTTTTATGTGGGCTCCAATAAGAAGGTGTGGCTAAGATTTAGGAGGGTGTCTTCTGACCTCAAATGAACTGGATTTAGGGTGAATCCTCAGACCTTAAATAATGCAACCAAGAGAAACCCCTAATATGTATGCTCCAAATGCTTTGGTTTTAGTAAATTACAGATGTAGTCAACACAGGAGAAAATGATGTAATTATGACATAATTCCAAAAGCAAAAATAGTAACAAAAAAATAGAAAAGAAAATATCTTGCCTTTATGATCTCACTCACACTGGAAATCTAAACAGTAGCATTCATAGTTCTGTGCAATAGAGCCTACTAGGGGATCAGTTTTGTGGAAAATGGGGAAGCCTAACTATATAATCAAACTTTAAGTTATAACATTTTGGAGCTTTAATGTGTAATAGCAACAAAAAGGAGTGAATATTGAGATGATTAACAGATTTGTTAATAGAAATTAACTATACATGATAATAGGTTAAATAATGACATTTTATACATTTATATAATGTATTAAGATTACATTCTTGCTGCCCCCCATCATGTTAATGTATTTTTGTCCTTCTGTTGTGGGACACATTTCCTGGAGAGATGAGTATAAATATCTGTTCAGCCCAGATACAGAACCCATAACAGCAAAGTAAGCATGCCACCAAATTCCAATTTAGTGAAGCAATGAGATTGTTAGGTAAGAATGAGCGGCTACTCTCAGGAACACAGATATCTGAAAGACAGCTTCCTCAGTAAAAGGACCATCCCAGTAAGGGTGAGGACTCATGGAACCTGGAAGCCATGAGATCGCTACATATCTTGTAGGCAACTCTAAAGGTTAAAGAATTTCCTTTCTTCAGCTGTTCTCACAGCTTTTATAACATCAAGGAAGAATGGGACTTTGTAAATCAGGAATTGCTGGAGACTTCTTAATTGCACACTTAGTGGGCATTTGGTGGTATAGTGGTGAGCATAGCCGAATTGTACACTTCCTGAATCTCAAGGATGGACTCTTTCAACCCAGAGAAGTTAGTGTGACACACACTCTTTGTCATCTTTTTCAATTAAAATCGAATTACCTCATTTCCCTCCTTCTCTTTCCTCCCTCCAACACACCCCCTCATATACTTTACCTATTTTCTCTTTGTAATATTCCTGGTCTCTTTTTCTTTAATTGCTATAAGTAGAGTAGATCTCCAAGACCATCACTAAAGCTAAATTGGGAGGTGGTGGATATGCTTATTAACTTGGTTCTTATCTTGGGGTTTCAATTGCTGAGGCAAAATTTACACTTACACAGCACTATTCATCATTGAAGGAAGCCAGGATAGGAACTCAAACAGGACAAGATCCTGGATGCAGGAGCTGATGCAGAGGCCATGGATGAGTGACACTTACTGGTTTGCTTTCATATGTCTTGTTTAGACATAGCCCAGGGATGGCATTACCTACCCACGATGGGCTGGACCCTCCCCCATTGATCTCTAATTGAGAAAATGCATTACAGCTGGATCTCATGGAGGCATTTCCTCAACTGAAGATCCTTCCTCTCTGATGACTTCAGCTGTGTCAAGTTGTCATGCAAAACCAGCCAGTACAACATTAGTATTCCTTTTATACTTCATACATCCCTGGGCGTATCCTGCAACTTAAAAATATACCATTTTCTTTTTGAATGGCACCTCCAGAAGGCTGGGAATGAAGTGCTAAATCACCTGTGTACTTACACAAAGGGAGACAATTATCATGCTGAATCTGAAGTAGGCAATTGGGCAATGGGCATTGTTGAGCATACTGAGAGTCAGAGGTAGGAAAGAGGAACTGGCCTTTACGGGGGTGGGGGGTGGGGGGTGGGGGGATGGGGGGAGGCTGGAGCAGAAAGACAGGTGGAAAAAAGACACTTGACATCTCTCTTCAAGCACTGATCTCTCACAACAGCCCATCACTCATTTCATCAGTGACAAGAAACTGGTAAGTCAGTTATAAGTCAATATACAGGGCACTGAGATATTCACAGAGACAGAATAAACGATGAAACAAAATCTATGAGAAATGAGAGGATGTCAAATGTTCCCACATGTATTTTCCCAATCCAGTGTGTGTCATATTAATCTAAGTGGAGATACAATGTGGAAGTGCAGCAAAGACAGGAGGATCATGAAAGGTAAGGGCTGAGAAAGATTAGAGGGGAACAGTAGAAGAAAAATTATTAAATAACATATGCAAGCCAATGTCAATATCCTAATTAAAGATAAATAAAAGTTGGAATTATGAAAAAAAATCATGTTCCTTCATACTGTCTTCTTTGCAGCCTGTTAACCCAAGAGCCAAACATCTCTGTGTTCACTGGGAAGGATCAGAGGAAGGAGGCAGCTGGTCTACTAAGGGCTGTTCTCATATGCACACCAATGAGTCCTATACCATCTGCAAGTGTTTCCACCTGTCCAGCTTTGCTGTGCTCATGGCTTTATCCTTCGAGGTATCAGGTTTTGCAGGTCTTGACCTGAAAGTGATGTTCACTTTAATATATGTCTATAAAAGTTAATTGGCTGTAGGTTTGATGAGACACGATTCCAAGAAACACCCATAAGAACAAAATGAGTGTGATTTTTGTTGCCACCTCTGTTATCTCATTGATGTCCTGTTGAAAGACTGATTGCCCGGGATCGATTGGCTAGGAATGTGTCCTCCTTGCTCTTCACCCTGTCTCTTCAATGTACATCTTCCTAAAGCTACGTGGCTGGTCTAAGATGGTGACTATCCATGAAAGAGGAGAGCCATGTTTCTCTCAAAAGTTTTGTTAGTCACTTTACTGTTAGTGGAACAAAATACTGTGAATGAAGTCAATCTAAAGAAGGTTCATTTTTATGTATGGTTCCAAGGGATGGCATCAATTATGGCACAGAAAGTGTGGCACAGAAGGTGTGACACAGAAAGCATGGCACGCAAAGCGTGGCACAGAAAGTGTGGCCTCATGGCAGAAGCAGGAAGACGAGAGAACATGTTTTGTCCACAGATAGGAAGCAGAGAATGAAAAAGAGGAGGGGGAATGGAGCATAGTTACAAACCCTCAACACCTTCCTAGAGAGACATACACCTTCTGGAGAGATTTTACCTCCTAGAGGCTCTGTAACTTCCCCCAAAGTACGCCCACCAACTGG
The DNA here is from genome assembly GCA_030556225.1 of Cricetiscus sungorus. Classification (NCBI taxonomy): domain Eukaryota; kingdom Metazoa; phylum Chordata; class Mammalia; order Rodentia; family Cricetidae; genus Cricetiscus; species Cricetiscus sungorus. The sequence goes on from JANBXA010000600.1 coordinate 41,528,573, forward strand.
AGAATCAATGTTGACATTTTACACAAGCCACTGGGGACATTTTACTTCTGAACCCCCATAAAGATGGGTAGCTTCACTCCCCTGATAAAATTGTTGAACAAACTCTCAAGAAATAACAGTAGTGGATTGTGGAGATAAAATGGGAAAAGTATGGGTGGCAATGCATACAGTATTTATGAGTTAATTACCACTTTGGGTATTTAGGGCTTATAGCATCCCTGGAAAATGCTTGGAATCAGTGCAGAACACACAATTCAGGGTTACTGTAACTAAAGGATGGTAGAGCTTCAGTATGGTACATGACTTTTTCTTCAGTAATTTTATTTCAGCTCGGCCCAGTGGTAGCATTTCATGAAGACTTTATAAAGTTACTTTATATAGTAACAGAAAAACAAAATCATGACACAAGTCATTTAAAAACAAAACGAAACACAACACAATGGTGGAAACATGCGGTAGATGGGTTAAGCAAAGCAGAGGAAATTCTGAGTCTTCTATAAGTGTGTCTGGAGTAAGCATGACACATTAAGGAACACCCTCAAATGTTTTAAAGTGAGGCTATCAGACTCCAAAGTGGTAGTGCCAAGGGATCTGGAATCGGACACATTACTGCACTTTCAAGATAGTTATACCCAATTTTTCTTTGATTGAACTAAACTAAGTCAACTGGCTATCATCAAAGATTCAGCATGGCTCCCTAGAATTTCAAGAGGTCAGCTAGGTCTCAGGTTATTTAAGTTGAAGAAAACTCACCTAATGGCTTCCTATCCACATCAAAATCACCAAAGCTTCCATTTCATAGGAAATAAAAACTATTTGTTCAAGGGCCAAATATCAATGACAATGACCTAGGGGAAAAGGTCCTGATTACTCTACATACCATTTTTTATAGTAAGAGAACGAAGAAAATGATGGATAAAGTAAATTCAAACATAATTGTGGAACATCAGATAGGGGGATTACAGGAAGCTGGGAAATCTGGTACAACCTCAATGCTGATGAAATTTTGAGCTTTTGGGTTAGTAGAAGTTAGGGGTCTTCTTGTGTATTTCAAAAGGATTTAAAGAATATGCATAAGGATACTAAGTAACAAACAGGTGGTAGTAGATGATACATCAGGGCTAAAGACAACTATCATAATGTTACTGACATTCTGCAATGCTCCAACTCTGCAATCACAGGTTTTAGTCAGTAAGTTAGTCTTGTAGAATGTTTAACACATATGGCTTTTCATCTGTAATTTAAATTTGCATTCCCCCATTTCACATTAGCTCCTGTTTATTAATATTTTATTATTCAATGCCCATCATGCTATGGACTTCCACATGCATATTTAATTTAGCTAATATTTATTAAGTGAATAGCATGTGCTATTCACTAATCTCAACATTGATGGTACAACTGATAATAAGACATGGCAAGCTCTCAGGCTTCCTAGTTTTGATGTTTATGATAACTGTTATATAGATATGGAGACTCTGAAGTATTCCTTTGTGGTTTATAGGAGGACTCTGTGCTTTCTGCACTCTCTGTGATCACCTATGTGGGACTGAGTCTTTCTCTCTTGTGCCTATTCCTGGCGGCTGTCACCTTTCTCCTGTGCCGGCCCATCCAGAACACCAGCACCACACTCCACCTGCAGCTCTCCATTTGCCTCTTCCTGGCTGATCTCCTCTTCCTCACAGGCATCAACAGAACTGAGCCTAAGGTTGGTGACCAAATCAAGTTACTTCATTGTCGTATTCAGTCATAGCCATCTTGTCCTGAGCAAATATGAAAAGAGAGGGGTTCATCAATAGAGATGCTGGGAGGAAATGCAGGATGAAATTTTCAGCTCCTTTTCTATGTAGAATTGAAGGAGTTTGTATATTTGGCCATTTTGGAACTGAGAGCATTCACAATGCTCTTAGTGTTATTTGGTGTTTGTGTGTAGAGCATGGACATGATGGTACCAGTATGAGCAGTTATGTGTATGAGTGTAGTAGTCAGAGAAAGGTTTCAGGTGTCTATTGTGTCCTCTTTATTGCATTGAGACATCCTCTCACTGAATCAAGAGTTTGCTATTTTGGCTAGGGTGGATGACAAGAGAGTTTTTCAGTTGTACCTGCCTCCCCAACCCCATAGTGCTGGGGTTGTAGGCACCAGGCACTTACAGGCATGTCCAACTTCTATGTGGTTGTTGGAGATTTGAACTCATGTCCTCATGTTTGCAAAGCAAGTGCTCTTATTCACTAAGTCATCCCCCAAGCCACAGCTAAGTTTCGTAGCATCTGTTAATAGAGGTAAACAAAAAGATTTGAGGTATGCCCATTCTTCACCTATGTGCTAAAGGCACCTCTGTTATAATCTACACACAGCTTCAAAGTCATCCCTCAGGGCCAATGGAAAAATGATTCTAATACAATATACAATAAGAGGGGAATTTTATATTAATCAAACCAGGAGTGCATGTAACTTCCTTTCATACTCTACTTGTTAGAGTCCTGCCACTTGGCCCCATTAAACTACAGGGCATGCTGGGTAATGTAGCCCTTGGCTGGGAAGTTCTTTCACTACTTACCAGGCTTCAAAATCAGAGGTATGATTAGAGTCTTGAAGTGATTGACAGTCAATTTGCCACAATGTGTTGCAGGTGATTTTTAATTTTTCAACCTTTTTGCTGTTTGGACTTGTTGAGGTGACTTCTCACATTAATAATACAGAAAAAATAATATCGAGTCATTTTTATGGACAAATTTGTCCATATTGATTGTGTACACAATGTGTTTTTTAGAACATTTTGTAACATAAAATATACACTTTGTGGTATTTATGTTATGGGCTATGGGTTTGAATGTGCACCACAAAAACCACTTGATGACTTAATCTCAAACATAACAATGGTAAGATAGATCCCAATAATATAGCAGGACATTGGAAATAATTAAGTGAATACTTCAAATTAGCCAGCAACAATGCATTTTAATATTTCTAGCACCAGCACAAAGAAATGGTGTATGTCTGAATGATAAATACATCAATGACACTGACTTGATCATCCCATGCTATATACACATATTGAAATGCTATAACATACCAGGGGACTATGTTCAATTAATAGTCATTCATTAAAATAATAATGCAAGGGCTTGTCCCTGAGTCAGCCACTTGGGAAGCTATAGAAGGATTGTGATTCAGAGGCCAGCTTTTTCAACATAGTGAGACTTTAGGTTACAATAAACAAATAAAAATACAGAAAAGTGATGGGCTCATTAAGAAGGGATTGCTACACTGGGCTCAGGACTCATCAGTAGTTCATTGTTGATATCGTGAGTGATTTCTGTAAAGAAGGACAAGGGTTTCCTTCTCACTGTCTCTGCTCTCTTGTCATAGGCTGATGCAACAAAGGAAGTCTTCCTAGAAGTGGCCCTATGAGCTTTGATTTCCTAGCTGCTAGAAGAAACTAGGAACATTTATCTAGTAGGAAAATATCTGGTCTTTGGTAAGGTACTTTGCATCACCAAATGAACAGAGGCCAGATCAACCTCATTAGCATATGTATTCTATCTAAAGATTATCATCTTGTGTGTCAAGAATACTTGAAATCTACCCTTAGCAGTTTCTGAATGCTGGGTATGATGCGAACTGCTAGAGAAGTTACCTCACATGATTAAGACTCTGCAAAAACAACCAAACCCCAAAGTAAGCATACACAAACAATAGGAAAACCCAGAAAGCAAAATATAAGACAAAATAAAACAAAATAAGTAAAAATTCTCTCTCTACTTGCATGGTAATGATAAAATGCCCTTGTTAAATAAATGCTTTGTTTCTTATATATTATTCATTTTAATTTATTATCCTTATATATTTTGTTAATTTTTCCCATAAAGAGAAGTATATTTTCATGTTTCCTTTTGTAAATGATATTTGCCAATTTTTGATATTAGGACCTGACTTCATAGAGTGATCAGGGAAGTAATATTAGAGTACCAGCTGCAAAGTATTTGTGATGCTTGTGGACCACAAGCAGACATATATTTTAAAACTCAATATCCTAATATTTATTTCTGTTATCATCTTATTTTGATGTGTAAGCTTGGGTGTCTACTGAAAGTGATGAAATCTCATCTTGGGAGAACATTTATCATATTATGTAGTACTAATAATCAGTAAATATTGTTCTCTGAGTGCTCATTATCATTTTCCCTTAACAGAAATCCCACAACAAATAGTTAATGAACATATTTTATTTTTTGCCTTTTATATAAGACACATTCAGCTAGGAAGAAAAAATAAAGCCAAGATGGAAGTAAAGTCAATGAATGGCTGTTTTCAAGAAATTTCCCAGCATAAACAATTGCAGATAGATTCTCCTGAAAACCTCCAGGAGGCATCACAGAACACACGTCATAGTGCTCTTTTTGGAGTTCAAGAGCAAAGGAATATGGATCTATAAACCTTTGAGCATTACCAAATTGAGCATGCTCTGACAGTATCTACTTTTTGGCATTTTCTGACCTGATTATTGATGATTGTAGAAAGTAAAATTCAATGACAAGAAGAGGCTCCCTTAATGTCCATTCTCTCCAAGAAAGTTGTTCCAGAATTCTGTTGTAATCCTAGGCCAACATACAATGAATAGTAGGTACTGAGAACTGGATCCGGTACACCCTGCATCTATCCCACACTCTCTTTCTCCCTCCTAGGTGCTATGCTCCCTCATTGCAGGAATGTTGCACTACCTCTACTTGGCTTCCTTCATGTGGATGTTTCTGGAAGGACTACACCTTTTTCTCACTGTGAGGAATCTCAAAGTGGCCAACTACAGCAACTCAGGACGATTCAAGAAGAGGTTCATGTATCCTGTAGGCTATGGAATCCCTGCTTTTATTGTTGCTGTGTCTGCGATAGCCGGCCACAAAAATTATGGAACAGACACCCAGTAAGCATAGTGTGTGTGCAAGGTGGAAATGTATAGATGTAACTTCAACAGCAAACTTTTCATTGGAAAGCTAACCTTCTATTTTTTATATTGTTCTTCAAACCAGCCTGTCTACATGTTACTGTCTTTTGCAAATCCCAACAGTGTTGGTTCTCAGTTTCTTGTTTTGCTGATGTTGGTTAAAATTTATTTTAGCTATAACATGAAAAGTTATTTATTCACTGCTACTGAGTTTTAAATTCCCCATGGCTTCTCCACTCATTTAATCTTTCCCAATATTTGATCACTTCCTACTTCATACTCAGGAAAGCTGATGCTCAGTGCACCCACCTTGTGTCAGATAAGAATTCCATCTGAAATCCAGCTTGGAAATAATGGTTCTGCACAGTGTCAGGTCATATATTGGGAGCCTGTGTTCCTGTGTTCAATTCCTGTAGTGAGAGAGACAGCTAATTCTTATCTCTTATCCACAGCTGCTGGCTCAGCCTTAATAGAGCATTTATCTGGAGCTTCTTGGGGCCAGTGGCAGCCATTATCTTGGTAAGTTACTATTATTGGTGGATGTACCTACACTCAGTTGGCCAAAAATAGAATGCATTTGTTTTCTGTTAAAGTGGAACTAAGGTGAAGATATGGAACCAGAGCTCAATCTGAAAGGTACTTGTTCCTGAACATATTGTCATCATTTATCCACCCCTCACTTGTCCATCTCCCTTTAGCTGGTTGTTCAGTTATTTTTGAGAATTTTACTGAAGAATCAAGGAACTATGGTGCTATTTACCCCCTATTTCTTACTCAAATTCTCTTCCCAATTGTACATCCTCTTCTTTTTTTTTTTTAACATGTCCAACTAAGTCAAACTGATATAGCCTGTAATGTGCATGGGTGTGGAGCCTAGTATATCAATGGCTATATACAAAAAGAAATATTTAGTCTATTCCTATGCTAGCTATCAACACCATTCACTCCTTAGTTGTGGTGAAACCTCGAGAGTTCCTTCTTTTCCCATACTGGTATTTTCACTGACTTGGTCTTATGTGAGTCTTATGTGGATAACCACAATGGCTGTGAGTTCATGAGTACACTAAGCACATCATACACAGAAAACAGCATTCTCCAGCACCTTCCCCATCCTTCATCTCTTATATTATTTCTGCTTACTCTGTTACAACTTTAAATTCATAACATAGCAGTCTGCCTTGGATTGTTTTTAAAGTTCTAGACTCATTAGCTGATTTGTACTTAGAGAAAATATTGAGGGGATATTCATCTACTCTGTACAAGATGTTTTTCTATATCTGAGAAACTTAATAATTAATACTTTTTGCCTAGGTCAGAAATATCTTTCTACTTTCAAAATGTATGATTCTGAATAAAAATTATAAGGAGATAAAATAAGAAATTAGGGCAATTGGACATATATTATTTGCTGTACACAGTAAGCCAGAGAATGCCTATGGAATCCTTATGAAGCCTGAGTTGTTTGGAGAATGAATCTCATATCCAACCAAAATTGTATTATATAAAGAGAGGATCTTAAAGGAAATTCCAATGCATTTTCTCATGCCATTCCCACAGATAAACCTGGTATTCTACTTTCAAACTATATGGATTTTGAGAAGCAAACTTTCTTCCCTCAATAAAGAAGTTTCTACTCTTCAGGATACCAAGTATGAATGTACCAAAATCAACTCTTCCCATTGCAACATTGTCTAGGGGAGAAAACTTTGATGGAAAATATGGTAATGGGTCTGGCTCTTGTTCATAGATAGAATTCCTGGTTAGTATGTATGAAGCCCTGGCTCCCATACCCAGACCAATAAGCAAAAACACAAAAACATAAAAATGCAGAAAAAATTCTCCATGTACACTCCCTGGTCACAATTATAAACATTGAACAGAAGTAAGACAATTCTTTATTTCAGACAAACTAGTGTACTACCCCAATTGTGTACTAAGACATTTTAAATTTTTGTCAAAACATATTAAGGGAGAACATATCTATTTTGCTTCACAGTCTTGAACTGTGTGTAGTCCACAATCATAGGAAGGTCAAGGCAAGTAGATCTTGAAGTACCTAGTACTACTCCATCCACAAATGGAAAGAAGTTGGTGGTGATTGTATTCATATATACAGGTTCCTTTCTACCTTTTGTACAGTGTACTATTGCAGCACAGTGAAATAATACTGCCCACATTGTGTGGGAATTCCTTCCTCAATTACTGTAATCAAGATATTCCCAGAGATCAACCTTGATTGAAATACTCCTCCACTGGTATGTTCAGAAGCAGGCATTTAGGTGACTTTAGTTCCTATTAAGTAGACTATTGATGTATCACACCTTAGTAACTTGGCACCCAAACAATTCACTTTTAAACCATCACATTCTACTCCTTGTCCCCACAGTCTCACAACTATCTCACAATGGAAAAATCCATGCAGTATAAATCAAAATCCCCCATAGACACTAACAGTTTCAACATCTTTAAAAAAATACCAAATTCCTCAATTTGCTAAAAATTTGCTAAAATTTTTTTTTATTCTTTCATATATTACATCCTAACTGAAGTTTCCCCTCCTGCCACTCCTCCCAGTCCCTCCCCACCTCCCTTTCCCCCAAGATCCATTCCTTTTACATTTCTCATCAAAAAAAGAAAGGAAGGAAATAAGGAAGAAATAAAGAAAGAAAGAAAAGAAAGAAAGAAAAGAAAGAAAGAACGAAAGAAAAGAAGAAAGAAAGAAAGAGAGAAAGAAAGAAAGGGATAAAGAAGAAGAGCAGGTCTCCCAGTATTTTACACTGAACATGGCTTAACAAGCTACAATTAGACTAGGCAGGCAACCCACTAGGTGAAAAGGGGTCCTAAGAGCCAGTGAAAGGGTTAGAGACACTCCAATGCCACTTTTGGGTCTCCTGCAAGAACACCAAGCTACACAACCATTTTATATACATACATACATACATACATACATACATACATACATATCCATACAGGGACTGTGTTTGTTTCTTGAATCTCTGAAAGCTGCTATGAGCTTCAGAAGGTTGATTCTGTGGACCGTGTTCTCATGGTATCCTCTACTCCTCTGGCTCGTACACTTCTCCTGCCCCCATTTCTGCAGGGTTTCCCTGACTCCACCTGGTGTTTGGCTGTAGGCCTCTGTGTCTCCTCCCATCAGATGCTGCATGTAGCCCCACTGTTGAAAACTGGGCTAGGCACCAATCTATGAGTATAGCAGAATATCATTAGGAGTCATTTCATTGACTACTTTTTTGCCAATACTTGTTTCTACCTACCAGGGGTCTCTGAGCTGTCCTACCTCTGGTTCCTGGGCTTCCAGGTAATGTCAGGTATTGCCCACTCTTGTGGTGTAGGCCTCAAGTTGAAATACTCATTGGTTGGTCACTTTCACAAATTCTGTACCACCATTACCCCAGCACAACTTGCAGATAGAACTAATATATTTTATTTATTTATTTATTTATTTATTTATTTATTTATTTATTTATATTTTACATATCAATCTCAGTTCCCTCTCCCTTCCGTTTGCCCTCTCATCCACCCTCTCATGCCCCCATGACCACCCTCCTGTACCATCCCCCCACACACTCCACTTGTAGGGTAATGCCCTCCAGGAGGGGTCATCTAAATCTGTCAAGTCATTTGAAGTAGGGACTAGGACTTCTCTCCTGTCTCCAGGTTAGGGGAGAATCCCTCCATGGGGAATGTGCCTGCAAAGTCCTTTTGTGTACCAGAAATACATCCTGGTTCTACTGTCTGAGGTCCCTTAGACTGCTCAGGCCTTCTAGCTGAGACCCATGTTCAGGGGGTCTGAGTCAGTCCCATGCTGGATTCCCAGCTATCAGACTGGGGGCCCATTAGCTCCTCCTTATTAAGGTCAGCTGTCTCTAAGTGTTTCTGCAGCCTGGTCTTGTCCTCCCTCTCTGCATCTGGATTCCAATTTGGCTCAGTGTTTAGTTGTGGGTGTTTGCTTCTGTTTCCATCAGGTACTAGATGAGAGCTTCATGATGGTAGATAAGTTAGTCACTGATCAACTTGCTCAAATTGTAAGATGGAGTCAGTCTTGTAGGTATCTGGACATTTCTCTAGATTCAATATTCTCTTAAAACCTATAATGGCTCCTTCTTTTATTCTCTCTCTCTCTCTCTCTCTCTCTCTCTCTCTCTCTCTCTCTCTCTCTGTCCCCCCTTCTTTCTCATCTATTCCTCCCCTGACTCAATATTCCCAGTCCCACATGCTTTCCTCTCCTTCCCTTCTCTTTCTCTTAACTCCATCTCCAATCACTGCCCCCCCAAACCCCATATGCTCAGGTGATCTTGTCCCTTTCCCCTTCTGTGAGGGATCTTATATGAATCTCTTAGAATTGGCCTTGTATCCTAGTTTCTCTGGCAATGTGAAGTATAGGCTAGTGATCCTTTGCTATGTGTCTAAAATCCATATATGAACAAGTACATACCATGTTCCTCTTTTTGTGACTGGGTTCCCACATTCAGGATGGTTTCTTCAAGTTTCATCCACTTGCCTGCAAATTTCAAGATTCCATTGTTTTTTGTTCTGCTAAGTAGTATCCCATTGTGTAAATGTGCCAAATCTTCTTTATCAGTTCTTCAGTTGAGGGGCATCTAGGTTGCTTAAAGATTCATGCTATTACAAATAATGCTCCTATGAACATAGTTGAATACATATCTTTGTTGCATGGATGTGGATCATTTGGATATATGCCTAAGAGTGAAATTCCTGGATCCTGTGGTAGACTGATTCCCATTTTCCTGAGGAACCGCCATACTGTACAAGTTTGCACTCCCATCAGCAGTGGAGGAGTGTTCCCTTTTTTCCACATCCTCTCCAGCATAAGTTGTCATTGATGTTTCTAATTTTAGCCATTCTGGCAGGAATAAAATGGTATCTCAGAGTGTTTTGATTTGCATTTCCATGATATCTAAGGATGTTGAACACTTTCTTAAGTGTCTTTCAGCCCTTTTGATTTCCTCTATTGAGAGTTCTCTCTTCAGTTCTGTACCCCATTTTTAAATTAGGTTACTTGGTGTTTTGTTGACTAGTTTTTTGAGTTCTTTGTATATTTTGGAGATCAGCCCTCTGTCAGATGTAGGATTAGTGAAGTTCTTTTCCCAGTCTGTGGGCTGCCATTTGGTCTTGTTAACTGTGTCCTTTATCTTACAGAAGCTTCTAAATTTGAGGAGGTCCCATTTATTAATTATAGATCTCAGTGCCTGTGCTACTGGAGTTATGTTTAGGAAGTAGTCTCCTGTACCAATTTGTTCAAGGGTACCTCCCACTTTCTCTTCTAAGAGGTTCAGTGTGGCTGGATTTATTTTGAGGTCTTTGATCCATTTGGACTTGAGTTTTGTGCATGGTGATAGACATGGATCTACCTGCAGTCTTCTACACACCATCATCCAGTTGTGCAGCAACATTTGTTGAAAATGCTTTCCTCCCCCCATTGTGTACTTTTAGCTGTTTTGTCAAATATCAGGTGTTCATAGGTGTGTGGGTTAATATCAGGATTTTCGATTAGATTCCATTGTTTTACTTGTCAATTTTTGTGCCAATACAGGCTGTTTTCAAAACTATAGTCAGGGATGGTGATACCTTCTGAAGTTCATTTATTGTACAGGGTGGTTTTGGCTATCCTGGGTCTTTTGTTTTTCCATATAAAGTGGATTTTTATCCTTTCAAGGTCAGTGAAGAATTGTGCTGGGATTTTAATGGGGATTGCATTGAATCTGTAGATTGCTTTTGGCAAGATTGCCATTTTTATTATGTTTGTTCTACCTATCCAAGAGCATGGGAAACTTTTCCAACTTTTGGTATCTTCTTTAATTTCTTTCTTTAAAGACACAAAGTTTTTATTATGTAGGTCTTTCAATTGCTTGGTAAGCATTACCCCAAGATACTTTATGTTGTTTGTGACCATTGTAAAGAGTGATGCTTCTCTGATTTCTTTTTCAGCCCTTTTGTCGTCTGAATAAAGTAGGGTTACTGGTTTTTTGAGTTTATCTTGTATCCTGCTAGTTTGTTGAAGGCATTTATAAGCTGTAGGGATTCCCTGGTAGAGTTTTTTGGGAGGTCACTTATGTAAACTATCATATATATCATCTGCAAGTAGAGGCAGTTTGACTTCTCCCTTTCCAATTTGGATTTCCTTGATCTCCTTTTGTTGTCTTATTGCTTTAGCTAGGACTTCAAGTACAATATTGAAGAGATATGGAGAGAGAGGGCAGCCTTGTCTTGTTCCTGATTTTAGAGGAATCACTTTAAGGTTCTCTCCATTCAGTTCGATGTTGGCTGTTGGTTTACTGTATATTGTTTTTATTGTGTTTAGCCATGTTGCTGTTATCCCTGATCTCTCCAGGACCTTTATTGTGAAAGGATGCTGAATTTTGTCAAAGGTTTTTTCAGCATCTAGGGAGATTTTCAAATTTTTTCAGTTTGTTTATATGGTGAATCACGTTGATAGATTTTCATATGCTAAACCATCCCTGTAACCCAGGAATGAAGCCTACTTGGTCATGGTGGATGATTTCTCTGATGTAATCTTGGCTTCGGTTTGCCAATATTTTATTGAGTATTTTTGCATCGATGTTCATGAGGGATATTGGTCTGTAGTTTTCTTAGATGTGTCTGTGTGGCTTGGGTACCAAGGTAATTGTGGCCTCATAAAAAGATTTTGGTAATAAACATTCTGTTTCTATTGTATGGAAAATTTTGAGGAATATTGGTATTAGTTCTTCCTTGAATTCTGGTAGAATTCTGCCCTGAAGCCATCTGGCCCTGGGCTTTTTATTTTGGTTGGAAGGCTTTTGATGACTGCTTCGATTTCATTGGGGATTATAGGTCTATTTAAGTTGTGTGTCTGTTCTTGGTTTAATTTTGGTAAGTGATAGTTATCCAGAAATTTGTCCATTTCCTTTGAATTTTCAAATTTTGTGAAGTACAGGTTTTCAAAGTTTGACCTGAAAATTGTGTGAATTTCCTCTGGGTCCATTGTTATGTTGTTGATCTATGTTCCCCTTTTTATTTCTGATTTTGTTGATTTGCTTGTTCTCTCTCTGCTTTTTTGTTAGTTTGGATAAAGGTTTGTCTATCTTGTTGATTTTCTCAAAAAACCAACTCTTTCTTGCCTTGACTTTTTTTATTGTTTTCCTGGTTTCTACTTTATTGATTTCAGCCCTCAAGTTCATTATTTCCTGGCGTCTACTCCTCCGAGGTGAGTTTGCTTCTTTTTGTTCTAAGGCTTTCAGTTGCCCTGTTAATTCTCTAATGTGACTATCCTCTGTTTTCTTCATATGGGCACTTAGTGCAATGAACTTTCCTTGTAGCACTGCTATCAATGTGTCCCATAGGTTCGGGTATGTTGTGTCCTCATTCTCATTGAATTTTAGGAAGTCCTTAATTTCTTCCTTTATTTCTTCTTTGACCCAGGTATGGTGCAATTGCACATTATTCAGTTTCCATGAATTTGTAGGTTTCTGTGATTTGTGTTGTTAAATTCCAACTTTAAAGCATGGTGTTCTGATAAGATACAAGGGACTATTCCAATTTTTTTTTGTATCTATTGAGGTTTGTTATGTCGACTAGTATATGGGCGATTTTAGAGAAGGTTCCACGTATAGCAGAGAAGAAGGTATATTCTCTTCTGTTTGGGTGGAATGTTCTATAGATGTCTGTTAAACCCCAATTGAGACATACCTTCTGTTAGTTCTTTTCTTTCTTTGTTAAGTTTCTGACTGGTGGTCCTGTCTAGCATCAAGAATGGGGTGTTGACGTCTCCCACTGTAAGTGTGTGAGGTTTTATGTGAGCTTTGAGTTTCAGTAGTATTTCTTTCACAAATGTGGATGCCTTTGTATTTGGGGCATAGATGTTCAGAACTGAGACTTTGTGCAGATGGATTTCTCCTGTGATGAATATGAAATGACCATCTTCATCGCTTTTGATTGATTTTGGTTTGAAGTCTAACTTGTTATATATTAGGATAGCCACACCTGCTTGCTTCTTGGGTCCATTTAATTGGAAGATCTTTTCCCAACCCTTTACCCTGAGGTAATGTCTGTCTTTGAAGCTTAGATGTGTTTCTTGTATGCAGCAGAAGGATGGATTCTGTCTTCGTATCCATTCTGTTAGCATGTGTCTTTTTATAGGCAAGTTAAGACCATTAATTTTTAGTGAAAGTAAGGACCATTGATTATTAATACTTGTGTGTTTTAGATTTGTTGTTGGCGGTGGTATCATGAATATATTTGCCCTGCTTTACTCTTGGGTTCTGGTGAAGTCTATTGCCCGTGTCTTTGTGAGTGTAGTTAACTTCCTTGGGTTGGAGTTTTCCTTCCAGAACTTTCTGTATGGTTGGATTTGTAGAAAAGTATTGTGAAAATCTGGCTTTGTCATTAAATACCTTGTTTTCTCTGTCTATAGTAATTGAGAGTTTTGCTGGGTAGAGTATCCTGGGCTGGCATCCGTGGACTCTTAGTCCTTATAGAACACCTATCCAGGACCTTCTGGCCTTGAGAAGTCAAGTGTAATTTTGATAGGTCTGCCTTTATATGTAGCTGGCCTTTTTCCTTTGCTGCTCTTAATATTCTTTCTTTATTCTGTATGTTAGGTGTCTTGATTATTATGTGTCGAGGGGTCTTTTTTCTTTGGTCCAGTCTATTTGGTGTTGGTATGCTACTTGTACTTTCATGCATATGCCCTTCTTCAGATTGGGGAAGTTTTCTTCAATGATTTTGTTGGATATGTTTTCTGCACCTTTGAGGTGGGCTTCTTCACCTTCCTCTATGCCTATTCTTCTTTGGTTTGGCCTTTTCACAGTGTCCTACATTTCCTGGAAATTTTGTGATAAGGATTTGTTGGATTTAAGATTTTCTTTGGTCGATGAATCTATTTCCTCTAGTTATGTTCAGTGCCTGAGATTCTCTCTTCCATCTCTTATATTCTGTTGGTTATGCTGTGTCTGTAGTTCCTGATCAATTGCCCAGTTTTTCTATTTCCTGCATTGCTTTAGTTTGTCTTTTCTTTATTGTGTCTATTTCTTTTTTCAAGTCTATAACTGTTTCCTTCACCTGTTTGTTTTTTTCTTGGCTTTCTGTACTTTCCTTAAGAGATTTGTTCATTTCTTCTTATTTTTCGTTTGTTTTTTTTCTTCCATTTCTTTATGGGATTTTCTCACATCGTCTTTGAAGGCCTCTCTCATTTTTATAAAGATTTTTTTAAAGTCATTCTCTTCTGCTTCATCTGCTTTGGGGTGTTCAGTTGGTGTAGAGTCCCTAGATTCTGGTGGTGTCTTGCTTCTCTTTCTATTGTTAGTTGTTTTTTTATATTGCCATCATTTCTTCCAGTGGGTGTAGGTGGGGCCTCTCTCTCTGTCTGTCTGTCCATCCCTCTCTCTCTCTCTCTCTCTCTCTCTCTCTCTCTCTCTCTCTCTCTCCCCAGTACTCACCCAGTGGGCTTAGGTGGGTCAGAAGTTCAATGTCTGTAGCTCTGGGTGGTCCAAGCTTTCTAGGAGGTCTCTCCTCAGGCCCAGTGGTGGTAGTTAAAGATCAGGCTCCATCAGAAACCTGGCGAAGGGTGTCAAAGATCCAGCTGGCAGGGACTCAGGATGGTCCAGAGTGGATAGACTAATCTCTGGTAGGGTCAGGGAGCTCCAGCAGAGGATTTGCGATGGGGGTCAATGATCAGCAGGCAGGGATTCAGGATGCGCCCGAGTGGATTGGCAGGTCTAGTGTGCTCAGAGCAGCTCCAGAAAGTTCCCCAAAGGTGGTCGAATTGTTGGATCCGCCCTCTATTCCAGTGCTCAACCAGAGTAGTGGGACAGTGGGCAGTGTATGGCACAGGGTGAGAGGGGGGCACGCTCTTTGTGGGGGATGGGTGAGTGTGTATCATAGCACCAAGAGAGCTCTCCCTGGGGAAAAGAACACAGTGGGGAGTATGATTCCCAGCCAATCCAGGAGTTCCCAGGGATGGCTGTGTGTGTGTGGGTGTGTGTGTGTGGGGGGGGGGGAATTCAATCCGAACTGGTCCCAGACTCACCTCTAGCAGAGGCACAGGGATGGGGGTCAAAGATACAGCAGGCAGGGACTCAGGATGGACCCTTATGGATCAGACTAATACATTTTTAATAAGCAAAATATTTCTAAAATACAGTAACATATACATAAAAATATGGCTTCCACCAATGCTAGCTTAACATATAATGAAAGCTTGATGAACAGTATTTAATTTTGTTGTCATTGTTTTCTTACAGGATCATGACATTTAAAGCCATTGTTCAGCTCTTTGTATTGGGATGTTCTTGGGGCATTGGCTTATTTATGGTCTTTGAATTCGGGAAGACAGTTAAACTGATCATTGCCTATCTATTTACCATCATCAATGTCCTGCAGGGGGTTTTGATATTTGTGGTACACTGTCTGCTTAATCGCCAGGTAAGACTGTCTCATTTCTTACTAACCTAGCAGCAAAATTCTAACAGACCAGTTGCTCACATTTTTGGAGTTTCACATTTCAATTTTGAAATTTTCATTTACGTAATATAATTTTTAAGTTTTGCCTAGATATGTCTCACATTGTATTTTGTAACTAGTCAGAATCTAAGCATATGTCCTAAGGGCATGTCAAGGTGAGATGGCCTATGCTGCATTAACAAATAGCACTTCTTACCAAATTTTCAATGTTGGTGGCTTAAAACTTAAGATTTATTTCTTGTACATGGTGTATAATTGTCACTTGGTTGAATTAGTGTTTGTAAAGTGGAAAAGTCTTCACAATGATTTAGCCTGGTATTATGGAGACAATGTACATTATTATTTGTCTGGTTTCGAATGGGAAGGAGATTATATGAAAATCACACACACACCTTAGATCTTAAAGCTTATATGTAGCTGTTAGAGATGTCATCATTTCTGTACTCTTTTGATTATTCAAAACAAACTTCATGATCAAATTTGAATTCACCAGGGAGGTGATGGGTGGTTCCCCTGATGTGATTGGTATTGTACAGAATAACACTAGGATATTTGAGGCAATCTACCTCACCCTCTGTTCTTTCATTTAGTAGTTTGTTTTATGACCTCAAAGAGGATACCTATTCTCTCTGAGTCAACTTTATCATCTGGAAGTATTACAATGTCTTATTTTGAAGGGTTAGGGTTCTATAATACAGAGCAATATAATCCAGTGGCACAAGTTTTTTATTGTGTCACTGTAATTCTACTTTAATTTTTATTTACAACAATCTTCAGTGAACATTTTGTTTGTTAAAATATGCTTTAATTTTTATCTACAACAATTTTCGGTGAACTTTTTGTTTGTTGGTTTGTTTATATTAGATGTAAATGCCAACAGTTAAAGTGCTAGTACAAATGGACCATCATTATAACAGTTCATTAATTCTTCTTCCATGATTTTGTGCCTACTCTATTTGTGGTGCTCCTCGCTCACAGTGAATTGCCTTAGGAAAACTTAGGATACTTTGACCACAGACCTCCTCCCCTCTGGAGTCTTGTTCTTAAACAGTTTCGCCCTTCTGATAAAAGATTCTTATAAAGTGTTTTACAGATAAAATGGTTTCTTCTTCCTTGCTGGGAGAGGATCATGGGTAAATACAAGTTTTCTCTGGAGATATGATATTTATGTGATGTTTTACAGAACAAGGGGTTCTTCTCTCTTTTCTGTTGTAAAACATCCCCTTGGCCTGCAACTGGTGTGATATGATTGCAGGCTTTTAACTCTGAAAATCTTTGGTTCTCTTCCAAGAGGATTTTTTTGTTTTATGTTTTGTTTTTCTTTTTTCTTTTTTTTTTTTGTGTGAAGGGCTAGTTTGCTCTTGGTAAGCTTGCTAGTTATAAAGAATTCACTATATTCTTAATGGGTCTAGTATGCATTGTAATTTGTAACTTTTTTGAGTTAAGTATTTCAACAGAAGTAAAATGCAACATGGGTGTCTTTATGAAATCATGTTCCCGCTCCCTCTTCTCCTCCTCCTTCTCCCATCCTCCCCTCCCCTCCAATCTGCTCCTCAGAGAGGGTAAGGCCTCCCCTATGAAGTGTACTAAGCCTGGCCCATTATCTCATTGAGGCAGGACCAAGGCATCACTCCACCCCCACACACACCCCTGTGTCTAAGCTGAGCAAAGTATCTCCCCATATAGAATGGGTTCCACTAAGTCAGTTCATACATTAGAGTTAGATCTTGGACCCACTGCCAGTGGCCTCATATAGTATCCCAGCCATACCATTGTCACCTGTATTAAGGGAGTCTACTTTGGTCTTATGCAAGTTCTCAAATTATATTTTTAATACAACTGTTAAATATTACTTTCATAGGATTTAGATTCTATCACCTAAATTAGAGATTAAAAATGTATTTTTTCCTATTGAGTTCATATGAATGTTATGTTGCTTATTAATTGCCTCACATATATCTATTATTCAGTAAATTTTGGCCACCATCATCACACTTTCATCTTCTTCTGCCTTTTCAACTTCACCACCACCATCATCATATCATTGTCCTGATCATTACCATCACTGTCACATTCATCATCATAGTTATCATCATTATAATTATAACTATTTTTTTCATTATTACCATAATTCTTAACACCATCACTACCATCATTATCACTACTATCAACATTACCACTCATGTCACTGCTATCACTAATACACCCTTCATCATACTTATCACCACCACCATAGTTAACATGATCATATCATATGTATCATGCCATTTTCACCACCATTGTCACCAATCACCATATTTTTCAGAATTAACACCGCTATAATTATGATGATCACTATTATATTTACTACCATCATCAATATCACTATCATCATCATCCTCATCATCATCATCACCACTTTGGTCACTGTGACTATATCACATAATCGTCATATTAATCTATCAGTCCTAGTGGGACTACTCTGATCATTAGAATTATCTTTATTTTGATCAACATTGTAATGATTATCATTATGAACATTATGACTATTCTTATCTTCATTACCATCAGCACTACCATCACATTCAACAGTATCATGATCATACAATTATACTAATCAACACAATTTTCTTTATAATCATCAACATCACTATTACCACTAGCAACATCATCGAGCCCTTTGGGTATTTATGATAGATTCCTTTTTATAATGGAAAAAACTGAATTTAAATAAAAATTGTAAGCTCAGCTCAGATCTGGATATATATATATATATGTATATATATATATATATATATATATATATATATATATAATAACAGTGATAGAGAGTAGGATTTGGTATTTGTGTCTTTTGTATCCCATATTAGATAGATTACACTTTCTTGAACCAAATTCTGGGTGTGACCCAAACTTCTAATTATTCTTTCAAACTTCCAGGTGCGAATGGAATATAAGAAGTGGTTTTATAAGATGCAGAAAGGTGTTGAAACTGAAAGCACTGAGATGTCTTATTCCACTACTCACACCAAAATGGTAAGCTCAACTCCCAAGAAAGGCTTCACCTGATCTGATATGATTTCTCATGCAAACAAGTTTCCTCTCTGTTCCACAAAAACAGAAATTTAAAATATGGCCTGCAGTATACAGCCACAGTTTCTAGATTTGGCACCTAAATTCTTTCCTTCATTCTCTAATTTCTTCTTGCCTTCCTCCTTCATTACTTCATTTCTTGATCCTGTTTTCTCTCTCTACCCTACGCGTATCTCTTTAACCTTCAATATCCCTTGCTCTATTCCTCACCTCTCTCCCCATCTCTTCTATCTTTTTTTCTGTTCACTATCATGAATAGATATATATTCACCTAAGAAGATACAAGTCAGTACTCATTAGCTTGCCTTATGCTTGTACCAGAAGCCACAGGCTCTTGAGTGCTGAGAGTCTTGATCTCTGTCATTGTGGTCATGGTGGGATGCTGTGTCCAAGAATCTGTTAATATTGATAACAGTATATTTGAGGGGAGAGTACTGGATCTGTTAGTACAGATAATAATCTATTTGAGGGGAAAGGGCTGGGGAGATTGCTTAGTGAGTAATAAAGTACTTGTTTTGTACAAATGAGAGCTTGTGCTCACATCTCAAGAGTCCATGTAAAGCTGATGTTGTAACTCAATCTTTAATCCCAGTGCTAATGCATCAAGATGGGAGATAGAGACAAGAGTATATTCAGGGGTATTATTTGATAAACACAGCAGCACATAAGAGACACTGTTTCAAACAATGTAGGGGGCCACAAGTGACACCTGAAGCTGTTCACTCCATGTGGAAGACAGGGATGTGTTCAATTGTAATTACACACGAAACACACACACACACACACACACACACACACACACACACACACACTCCATTCAGCATGCACAAAAGACAAGTATGTAAAATGGTTCTCTTGAAGGGGAAGGAAAATGTGCAGCATTAGCAAATGAAAATTACTGCAGGTTACCCTGCTTGAACACCTCTTGGAGGAGGAGGTGAGAAGACACAGCACCAATGACTCAGACACTGGGAGTGAGTGAGTAGCATAGAATGCTGCTGACTCTTTTATTAAGGAAGTTAGGCCTTCCTTTATACCCCTTCCCAAGGTCCTATTGGCTTAGGCAGCTGACTCTGCTGGCTTGTGCTTTTCTCATTGGTGTCTCTGGGTCAGGTGTCTCTCTTGTCAGTGTCTCTGTGCATCGAGACAGGCTTGGCTCAGGGGAGAAGTGTCTGCCATGCATGCTCATACAGGCTGGCCTGGGCACTTGGGGCAGGATAACTGTGGCTTAGATAGGCTGGCCAAAGTGTCTCCTACAGACAATAAAAGCAAATGAGTCTGCTTTTATTCCTATATTAAAGAAGGTCTGTAAAGAGTGCCAAATTTTATTTAAAAGGCTAGTGAGATCCATAAGGACAGACAGGTCAGAGAACCATGCACTGTTCATCAAGAAGACTGTACTTTCCCTGTCCTCCTCTCTCCCTCCCTTCTTTCCCCTCCCCTTCTTTTCCTTGCCTTCCCCACCCTTCTTTCTCTTCTTGCTCTTTATGCCTTTATTTCCTTTTCCATTTTCTGGTTAATAATCATTGACAATTTATGTATATTTAAGATCACCTAAATGATTTACATCGGATTATTCTGTGTGTGGGAGTTTCTAAAGAGATATGATTGGGTAGGAAAAACCATGGCACATAGGTGACACCTTCTGATGGGATGGGGTATTAGATTGAATTAAAATTGGAAAAGGGAAATATAAGAATGAACATCCCCTTTCTCTGGTTCCTGATCTTCCCAGATGTGAAAATCGGCTTCACACTGCCATACGTGGAACTGTTCCTACCACCATTGCTTTCATCCTATAATACACTGTGCCCTGAATCATGAACCAAAACAAACTCTTCCTCTCTCTACCTACTTCTCAGTTACTTTCCCAACTTCTACTTTCTTTTCTTCTTAATGAACAGATAATTTTTAATAAAGATAATGTTCACTGTGATCATGCAGGTAATATTTTTAAGTAAAATACTACATTTATTTAATAATGTGTCGCTTGCCCCAGCTGTTTCTATTCTATATTAATTGTTAACTGGTATTCCACATTCAAATACACATTTTTCTTTATCTTGTGATAATCTCTGTGTATATAATACATTTTGCTGAAATTAATGTCCTACATCTCCATCCATGTTTTATTTTACTAAACAAATCATTTATAACCAGTCAGTGGTAGTGCATACCTTTAATTACATGGATTGGGAGGCAGAAGCAGGTGGATCGCTGTGAGTTCAAGGCCAGTTTGTTCTACAGAGTGAGTTCTAGAATATCCAGGACTTAACACAGAGAAACTCTGTCTCAAAAATGAAAAAAGAAAATTAATTAATTTCATGTAAATTGGTGTTTTCTTTTTTATATATATTTATTATATTTTCTTATTTTACATATTGATGCCAGTTTTCCCTCCCTCCCTCCCATGCCCCGCTATCACTTTCCCATCCCATTCCCCCCCTCCCCACTCCACAGGGAGGGTGATGCCTTCCAGGAGGGATCATAAAAATCTGTCAAGTCATTTGGAGTAGGGACTAGGCCCTCCCTCCTGCCTCTAGGTTAAGGGAGTATCTCTCCATGGGACTGTGCTCCCAAAGTCCTTTTATGCACCAGGGATACACCCTGGTTCCACTGTCACAGGTCCCTTAAATTGCCCAGGCCTTCTGAGATGTTCACAGGGTCTGAGCCGGTCCAATGCTGGTTTCCCAGCTGTCAGTCTGGGGGTCCATTAGCTCCCCCTTGTTCAGGTCAGCTGTCTCTGTGGGTTTCTGTAGCCTGGTCTGAAACCCTTTCTTACCACTCCTCCCTCTCTGCAACTGGATTCCAGGAGTTCGGCTCATTGTTTAGCTGTGGGTGTCTGCTTCTGTTTCCATCAGCTACTAGATGAGGGCTCTATGATGGCATATAAGTTGGTTATCAATCTTATTATCAGGGAAGGGCATTTAGGGTAGCCTTTCCACTGTTGCTCAGATTTTTAGTTGAGATCATTCTTGTAGATCTCTGGACATTTCTCTAGAGTCAGTTTTCTCTTCAAACCTATTATGGCTCCCTCTAGTATAGAATCTCTCTCTCTTTACCTCTCTCTCTCTATCTTACTCTCTCTCTCTCTTACTCTCTCTCTCTCTCTCTCTCTCTCTCTCTCTCTCTCTCTCTTCTCTCTTCTCTCCTCTATTCATTTATAACTCAATCTTCCCGGTCCCACATGTTCTCTCTCCTCCCCTTCTCTTTCTCCTAACTCCCTCTCTAATCACTGCCCCCCAACTCCCCATATGCTCAGAAGATCTTGTTCCTTTCCCCCTTATGTGAGTAATCTTGTATGAATCGCTTAGGTTCCTCCTTGTATCCTGGTTTCTCTGGCCATGTGAATTATAGGCTGGTGATCCTTTGCTCTATGTCTAAAGTCCATATATGAGCAAGTACATACCATGTTCCTCTTTTTGTGACTGGGTTACCTCACTCAGGATGATTTCTTCAAGTTCCATCTATTTGTCTGCAAATTTTAAGATTCCATTTTTTTCCCTTTCTGCTGAGTAGTATTTCATTGTGTAAATGTGCCATATCTTTTTTTAATCTATTCTTCAGTTGAGGGGCATCTAGGTTGCTTCCAAGTTCTTGCTATTACAAATAATGCTCCTATGAACATAGTTGAACACATGTCTTTGTTGCATGGATTTGGATCATTTGGGTATATGCCTAAGAGTGAAATTGCCAGGTCCTGTGGTAGACCAAGTCCCATTTTCCTGAGGAACCACCATACTGAACTCCAAAATGGCTGTACAAGTTTGCACTCCCACCAGCAGTGGAAGAGTGTTCCCTTTTCTCCATAGCCTCTTCAGCATAAGTTGTCATTGGTGTTTCTAATTTTAGCCATTCTGACAAGAGTAAGATGGTATCTCAGCATTGTTTTGATTTGCATTTCTCTGATGGCTAAAGATGTTGAGCACTTTCTTAAGTGTCTTTCAGCCATTTTAGATTCCTCTATTGAGAATTCTCTATTCAGTTCTGTGCCCCACTTTTTAATAGGGTCATTTGGTGGTTCTTTGACTAGTTTCTTGAGTTCTTTGTATATTTTGGAGATCATCCCTCTGACAAATGTGGGGTTGGTGAAAACTTTTTCTCAGTCTGTGGGCTACCGTTTGGTCTTGTCAACTGTGTCCTTTGCCTTACAGAAGCTTTTTGTCTATGTACCTGGTGTCCACAAAGATCAGAAGAGGGCATCATATACATTGGAACTGTAGTTACATGTAGTTATGAAACACCATGTGATGTCAGAAATAAAACTCAGGTTCTCTGAAGAGCATTTATTGCTCTTAACTACTGAACTATCTCTCCAGCCTCTACATTTTTTTCTAAATATGGGAGGGTCTTTTGACTCTATAATATTTCATGTGTATGTAAACCATATTTTTGTTATTTATCTGACAGCGTTTCTGTAGATTCTGTACCTCAGTAATAGTGAATATGGAACACTAGCCTATTCAGACATGTCTGTCTGTGATGTTTCAACGATGAATATGCTGAGATAACATTTGTGGTCTTGTGGTTTCTAGGTGTCCTAGTTAGTTTTCTATTGTTGTGATAAGATATTTTGACCAAGGCAACTTATAGAAGAAAGAGTTTATTGGAAGCTTGCGATTTCAGAAGGGGAGTCCATGCTCATCATGGAACTGAGCATGGTCATAGGTAGGGAGGCAAGCAGGCAGGCATAGCACTGCAGAATTCGCTGAAAAATGGTATGGGTAATGAGAGTGAGACACTGGGAATGCCATGCATGGGCTTTTGAATCCTCATAGCTCTTCCTCCAGTGACAAACCTCCTTTAATGAGTCCACACTTCCTATTTCTTCCCAAATACGTCTACCAACTTGGGCCCAAGAACTCAAATATGTGACTGCATGGGGGCCATTCTCATTTAGATCACTACACTGGTTAGTCTGTCTGAACTTTGATCAATTCATCATAAAAATGTAATTGAATAAGAATCAATATGATATCCATGAGAACATTGTGCTCTATTGTAATCTACTATCACTGCTACATATTTTAATATCAATTTTCATAAACCAACTACATCTAACCCATGTTTAGATGTCATGTTTTAGTATAAAAGGTCCATATAGCCCTTATGGTAGTAGATTTTCTGTGACATCTAAATGGCCCGCCATTGTTATATTTAAATGGAGTCAAAACACATAAGTTCAAATACCCACTTTTAGGGTATGTGGTCTGGACAAGGCATCTAATGTCTCTTTACTTCAGAGCCCTGTGTATAAAACAAAGATAGTGTCAATCCTATAACAAATATTAAATGGTGATATGTGACATGTGTGACAATACCTAGGAGATGTGGGTGACCACAGTAAACCTACTGTCATGTGAAAAGATAAAGTAAGAAAATATTGCAGATGTGGAAGTGATGAGGGATTCTCCGGTCAGACACTAGGATGTTTTTTCTAAGTTTTAATTCTTACCAGAAGTCTTTGCTTGTCACCCTGACATGACCCAGAATTTTTAGTTTCTGAGATATGAATTTCTGTTTATCTCTAAATATGTATTTATTGTAGGAAGAAGTTGGAAATCGGCAGAATTGACTCACTGGGAGCATTCACAACTTGAGTTCCTGCTTCATAATCAAGGACCATTGTCATTCCCGTGTGGCCACACATGGACTAGGTTCATGTCATCATTCTTCCATGTGAACTGACCTTTTGAAAATAATTTTGCTATGCTTGCTAATGCACAGCCATTGTATATGTGAATGCATTTCACTGGGAAACTTTCATACATTTATATATCCCTACATACATACAGCTTTGACCATGTCCACACCCCTTTTCTTATCCTCATCTGACCCACTGTACTTAATCACTTTTCTCCTACATAATAATTCCTCTTCCTTGTAATTTTCAATGCAATGGAAAATTTTAATATTTCTCTTGCTACATCTCACTTAATTACCATAACATATTTTCTTTGAATTTTATCTATGTTCCTTCAAGCATTAGGTTTTTATGCTACTTCAAAATAGAAAAATATGCCATGGGTTATATAAACCACATTTTCTTTATTTCTTGAGAGATACTGAGGCTGTCTCTACAACTAGGCTATAGTGAATAGTACCTCAATAAATATGACCATGCTGTTGTAGGACACAGTCCTCTGAGAAAAACAGCTGTCATATTCATAAGATCAGCCATGACTGCTTACAAACTTGTCGATTCTTACAGAGGAGGGATGGGGCATATCATTGGACATTTGTTTGCAGTTCTGCCCTAATACTCTGACCTTGGTGTCCCCAGATGTACTATAGTATACAATCTGCATGGAGGTTAATTGACAGAGACTCACGGATGCAAGCATGGGGAAGTAACCACCCATCTTGTGTGAAGTCTCTCTGGTACTACTGTCCTGAGGTCACCTACTTGTTTGTAAACAACCTTCACCCAATAAACTCACTGGTTCCCATGGTGAACTTGTGTGAAGTCTTACTTTGCTTTGGTATTGCTTCTTTGTGAGGAGAACTGTTCTGCCTCCCAAGGGAAAGAAATTACTTGTTCTGTGATAAGGTAATTACTCTCTCAGCTTGTGGAGACTCTGAACTTCTCAGTAACTATATGAATATATATCCTTGCTAACACTGCTAACTGTGAATTCTCTCCCTATCTTTGTCAGCATTTTGTGTTAGCCATTCTTACTGGGTCATCTCTGATGAGGGTTAAGAACTACACTAATCTTTGGGTATAAAGATAACAAGAACATTATTGCTATGTCCATGCAACAAAATGATGGTATTGCATTCTCCCCTAGGACCTAGAACCTAGCCAGCTACATGTTTTGGGGACATTTAATAATACCAGACATAATTTACCTTTTGGAGAGTGGGTTTTACATGAAACAAGAAAGTAATTTGATACACCTATAGCATTTGGATACCAGTGAGCGTATCTTCCCAGGACAGTTGTTATTTTAGCCCAAAAGTGTTCAAAGATAGGCAAGTGTATGTGACCCTGATCCTAAGGACAGGACAGAATGAGGTCAAGATAGATAGCAGGGAATAAAATGAATGGCCAACAACCAAGTTTTTTTTCCTTTTTAAATTTAAGTTAGAATCAATCTTATTTTATATATCAATTCCAGGTCACTCTCCCTCCCATCCTCCCATGAGCCCCACCAACCCCCATCCCATCCCTTTTCTGCTCCATAGAAAGGGTAAGTCCTTCCATGGGGGGTAATCAAAGTCTGTCGCATCATTTGGGACAGGGCCTAGGCTCTTCCCTGTGTGTCTAGGCTGAGAGAATATCCTCTATGGGGAATGGGCTACTAATGTCCATTTGTACACCAAAGATAAATGCTGAACAACCAAATTTCTTAAAGAGCCCTTTCTGACTTCTGAAAGCTCATGACAGTGGCATCCACTGTTTGCATTGGTTTTAGCATTATCATCTGTCAAACTCTACCCAAATGGCTAGCTAATCTCCGCTGATCACATTTCATGCCTGCTGTATCTTGAAGCCTTCAACATTTCTTTCAGAAACTAGTCTACAGCCTAATAGACACTTGTCCAGGGTTATCATCACTAAGTCCTCACTACTCACAGCCAGTGTTCTCTATGAATTCCTGCTCTGTTTGCTGTGAGGATTTACTTGACATAAGCAAGTTCAAGAGTAAGATTTGGTATTGAATAATCAACTGATGTGCTGTTTCCTGAATAGGAACATTTATCCTACTCTTAGTTCTCCTCAGGTTCCTATAGTTACTTGTATAGGGTTGAAACCTTCTGGACTTCAGCTCATTTACTTTGAAATGTCTACCTTTGTTGTTCTTGTTCAGCTCTTGTTTAGGATATAATACTGGTAAAAATGTGACTAACTTTTTAAAAGACTTTACTAGGAGATCATCTTACCACAAAATTCCCTGTTCTCTGGATCTTTCTACATCACCTTCCACAATACTCCCCAACACTTATGTGCAGTAATTGTTTGTCAGAGGTCCACATTCTGCATTATGATTGGTTGTGGTTTTTATGTAGTGGTAATATACATAAAAGTAATATCATATAGATGTTATATATTTAGAGACATAAATTTATACACACACGCACACATGCTACATCACGAAATGAAAAGAGCCCAATGGTTTGAAATATAACACATATTTGAAATAAAATATTATACTATAATCTCAAAAAATAAGACATTATGTAAAGAAGAGATTTACTTTATATTATGATAAAGGTAGTAGTTTATCACAGTGGGGAAGTCATTGTATCACAGGTGTGATCAGCAGGTTGGTCATATTGCATCTAAGGAAACAGAGATTCCTGAATTTTGGAGAATATAAATTTCTATTTATATTCTCTGCAGAGCCCCTGTCCATGGGGTGTAATTCCCAGGTTTAAGATGAATTCTCCCCATTTTAGTTAATCTTGTCCGCCAACACCATCATAAACCCACCAGAGTTGTGAATTCATGGTGATGTTACGTTCCTGTCAAATTAACAATCTGGGGTAGCTGTCACCGGTGATATTAGTTCCTTCATAATATCAGAATGGAAAACCAATCGACTTTCCCTTAGTTTTTGATGTAACAAACAAAGATCGTTTACTTTAAAGTTTGTTGTGAGAAGAGTTTATACTAGGACCAAATATGAGTGTTCACGAACTGAGATTATAGGTTATTGCAAATACTAAGTTCCAATATGATGCTTTCATGTAGTTTTTTATAGTAATGAACAAATTAATTTATAAATCAAGACATTTAAAAATACATTTCTGAATAAAACATGTGGCAAAGTTACAGCGAACCTGGGAATTCCAGAAGTGTCTGATATAATCCTATACTATCCTTCACCTTTGGTTTGATGGAAGCTAACATCATTTTGTACATTGCAAAAGTATTTGTTCACTAGTCACATACAAAGACAAGTTATAGCTAGATGATTAGAAGGCTAAACAGCCCAAAATTAGCTCTTGACATACAGCATTCCAATGTTCCACAAACATGGAATATCTAACCAGTCAATAATCTTTGAGGGATGTATACAGTAGGTACAGGACTTTAACCTGTGAACTTCTGTTGACACCATTCAAAAATTTAAAAATGTAAAATGAGTTATTCTAAAAACTGATCATTTCCACTGAACTCTGTCTCTTGTGGTTTTCAATGAGTTCTTAACGGGTCTCATGAGTATAATGTAGCACTTGGGGAAAAAAATACAGCCTAGGAGCCCTGTGCTGGATGCCAAGATGGAGAAGACCTCCACAGCCACCATGACTTTCCCCTTGGTGCTGTGGTAAACAGGGAGGAATGTGACCCAGACACTGCAGAACACCAGCATGCTGAATGTCAGCAATTTGGCTTCATTGAAGGTGTCAGGCAGCTGCCTGGCCAAAAATGCTACTGTGAAGCTTCCTATGGACAGGGCCCCCAGGTATCCCAGGACACAGTAGAAGGCTGTGACTGAACCCTTATTGCACACAATGATAATCTGAGAATGTTCAGAATGTGTGTCTATTTCCACAAAGGGAGGGGATGTACCAAGCCAGATTCCACAGATGATAATTTGTATAATTGTACAGATGGGGATGATGAATCTGGGTGCCCCTGATACAAGCAACCCCCTCTTTCTTCTTCCTGGTGTAGTGATCTGAAAGGCCAGGACCACAGTGATGGTTTTGGCTAAGACAGTAGACACAGCCACTGTGAAGACAACTCCGAATGTGATCTGTTGTAGGATGCAGGTGACTGTGTTGGGCTGACCAATGAAGAGTAAGGAGCAGAGAAAACAGAAGGTGAGGGAGATGAGCAGAATGTAGCTGAGAGTCCTGTTATTAGCCTTCACAACAGGAGTATTTTGGTGCTTTACAAAAACTCCAAGGACAAATGCTGAGAGTGTCGAGAAGCACAGGGCCATGCCAGCCAGTGTCATCCCCAAGGGGTTTTCATAAGCCAGAAATGTCACAGCTTTTTGGATGCAGTGGGTTCGCTCTGTGTTGGCATACTGATCATATGGACACTTCATACACTGATCAATATCTGTAAAGAAATGTAATGTGTCATCAATACAACTTCAGTGAGTTTTTCACAGTTGAAACCCCACCCCCATACATGCACACATACTTTAAAGTAGTGCATTCTGAAAGATAGGCCTATTATTCTTCTGGCCACTAAAGCAAAGGAACAATAGACTACTGCTTTGAAGAATCTTCCCAGTTAATATGTATCTTCTTTACTATCAAGTAAATAATATTTTTCATGTGTCTTGTGTATTCATGAGATTTCTTTTCTTATCTCCAAATTAAGACAAAATAACTATTTTCATTATATATTTGGTATGTTATGGTAATTTAGGCTTGCAATTTCACAAAAGCAAACATTTATTTCCCTGTGTCCAGAACATTGGATGTTCATAGTCTCCAAGAACTTGAAGTTTGGGTGTCTGATGGACACTATTACTCTCTGTTCCTCAAAACATGCTGAGAATTATATAAATCCCACTGATGGATGTGAATACATCATCAATTAACAACTGTTCAAGTTTATGCTTTAAAAACATCATGTCTTGTGTTGGGCTTTTTTTAAAATTTAACAAAAACTTAGGTGATTTTTGAAGATGGAATGTCAAATGAGAAAGGGTTCCCACTATTGACTAGTGAACAAATCTAAGAGGCATTTTCTTAATTAGTAATTGTTGTAGGAAGACCTAACCTGATAAATTGGTCCTAGCTTGTATTAACAAAGAAAGCTATATGAGCCATAGAGAGATATATTCTAAGCAACTCCATGCTCTCTGCTTTAGTTCCTCAATCCAGGTTTCTGAACTGAGTTCCTTTTAAGATTTTTGCTCATGATATTCTGTAAGCTGCAGAGTAAAGCTAACTCTTTCCTTCCGAGGGTGCTTTTGGTCAAGGCTTCTACAAAAAAAAAAAAAAAGAAAAGAAAAGAAGAAGAAGGAAGAAGAGGAGGAAGGAGGAGGAGGAGGAGGAGGAGGAGGAGGAGGAGGAGGAGGAAGAGGAGGAGGAGGAGGAGGAAGGAAGAAAGAAAAGAAAAGAAAAAAAGAAAAGAAAGGAAAAAAGGAAAGCTAACAATGTCATCACCTTTGGTTTATAAAACAAATGCAACATCAAATTTGGGGGACTACAAGGCTTATTTATATTGCACAAAATTGGTCCTCTGTAAATCATACCCTGGTTGTTTCACTGAAGTAGTATGTAGTCATCATAACTAACCAAAACTAGATAATGTGTGAATACCAAGGATATACGGAGCAGATATACTACCTATACTTGGGGAAACGTCACCTCCCTATGTGCAAGTTTTAATTTGCACAATAGAAAATGTTAATTTTTTATTTTGTTACACAGGAACAATAGGTAACTCTTGCTCAGCTTTCCAGTTTTTCCAGCCTCAGGTTTCCACAGTTGTCAACAGTTCTTTCTGCAAGGCTGAGGCCTCATGGTCTGTCTCTCATCCACTTTTATCTTTTGGTGTCATAATGTTTGCACCAGAATGACTTTTCCTCATCAATGAAAACGTGTTGCCTACTCCTCATTCACACCAGAATTTGCTGTCACTTGTATTTTTTTCTTCTCTTTTCTTTTTTTTTCTTTTTTTCTTTTTGGCTGTTTTATCTTGGTTGTTATGGCCTGGTGTGATAAATTTGCAAAGTAATTTAAGTAATGAATTTTTGAGATATCTAAAGTAATTTGAACATAGTTTTAAATGCTTCCCAAGTATCTGTGTTTCATCTTTTGAGAACTGTGTGTGTATCTCCTTTCTCTAATTTTTAATGGGGATTTTTGATTTCTTTTTTATTTTTTTATTTTACATATCGATCACAGTTCCCTCTCCTTTCCTCCCTCCCTTTCTCTCTCTCTCCCTCCCTCTCTCCCACCCTCCCATGCCCCCCCCGACCACCCTCTCCTCCCATCCCCCCCTACTCCACATATAGGGTGATGCCTTACAGGAGGGGTCATCTAAATCTGTCAAGTCATTTGGAGTAGGGACTAAGCCTTCCCTCCTGTTGACGATTGATTTCTTGATGTTTACTTTTGTCTGGTCTTTGTATATTCTGCATACTAACTGGTTTCCTAATGTATCATCATAAAGTTTATTTTTATCATTTTGTGAGCTGTTCCTTCATAAAATTAATGGTTTTGTTTACTGCTCATAAATTAATACTGACATCTGTCCCTGAATTAGTGTGCTATTCTGTTAACAGTAAGTAAACATTCCCTTTTGTGCAAATTCCACACCATGATTTGTTGTTATTTATCATTAAATGAGTGCTATTTTAACTGCTATAAAATGGAATCTGAATAAAGCTGTTATCTCCAGTTATCTGAATATCTTTTCATTATTCATCAGCCATTTCTATTCCATCTCTTGAGAAATGATTGCATCTTAAATTAAACTATCTCAGTTACAGAGAAAAAAAGTATTGAAATCACTTCAGGTTATTATCTTTGTTGGTTAGGGCCAACTTGACACAAGCTGGGCCATTTGGTGAAAAGGTCTCTCAATTGAGATAATGTCCCCATTACATTTGCCTTTAATGCATTTTCTTGACTAATGCCTTTTGTGGTATGCCCAGCTCACTGGGATGGTTAGCATTCTTGGGCAGGTGGTCCTTAGTGGTATATCCAAGCAGCCCAAGCATGGTATAAGAAGCAAGCCAATAAGCAGAGATCTTTCATTGCTTCTGTATCCATTCATGAGTTCTGAGCTTAGCTTCCTGTCATGAGGGACTGCAAATGTAAACCAAATACTGATTTCCAAAGAGGCTGTATGAGTTTGCACTACCAACAGCAGTGGAGTTCTTTCTCCACATCCTCTCCAGCATAAACTGTCATTGGTGTTTTTGATTTTCACCATTCTGACAGGAGTAAAATCATATCTCAGAGTCCTGTTGATTTGCATTTCCCTGATGGCTAAGGGTGTTGAGCATTTTCTTAAGTGTCTTTCAGCCATTTTAGATCCATCTATTGAGAATTTTCTATTTAGTTATGTACCCCACTTTTTAATTGGATTACTTGGTGGTTTAGTGACTACTTTCTTGAGATCTTTGTATATTTTGGAAATCTGCCCTCTGACAGATGTGGAGTTGGTAAAGACCTTTGCCCACTCTGTGGGCTGCCCTTTTGTCTTATTGTCTGTGCTCTTTGCCTTACAGAAGCTTTTCAATTTCAGCAAGTCCCGTTTATTAATTGCTGATCTCAGTAACTGTGCTACTGGTGTTTTGTTCAGGAAGAAATCTCCTGTACCAATTCATTCAAGGGTACCTCCCACTTTCTTTTCTAAAAGGTTCATTGTGGCTGGATTTATGGTGATGTCTTTGATTCATTTGGACTTAAGTTTTGTGCATAGTGATAGACATGGGTCTATCTGCAGTCTTCTATGGGTCAGCATCCAGTTATGCCAGTACTATTTGTTGAAGATGCTTTCTTTTATATAATTTTAACTTCTTTGTCAAAAATCAGGTGTTCATAGGTGTGTGAGTTAATATCAGGGGTTTTGATTCGGTTCCATTGGTCTACCTGTCTATTTTGTGCTAATACCAAGCTGTTTTCAGGACTATATCTCTATAGTAGAGCTTGAAGTCAGGGATGGTGATGCCTCTGGAAGTTTCTTTATTGTTTTGAATATCCTGGGTCTTTTGTTTTTCCATATAAAGTTGAGTATTATTTTTTCAAGGTCTGTGAAGAACTGTGCTAGGATTTTAATGGGGATTACATTGAATCTATAGATTTTTTTTTCAAGATTGCCATTTTTACCATGTTGATCCTGCCTATCTATGAGCATGGGAGATCTTTCCATTTTCTAGTATCTTCTTTAATTTCTTTGTTGAAAGACTCAAAGTTCTTGCTAAATAGGTCTTTCACTTGTTTGGTTAGCATTATCCCAAAATATTTTATGCTGTTTGTGGCTATTGTAAAGGTTGATGTTTCTCTGATTTCTTTCTCAGTCTCTTTAACTTTTGTATATACTAAGGCTACTAATTTTTTTGAGTTAATCTAGTATCCTGCCACTTTGCTGAAGGTGTTTATCAGCTGTAGGGGTTCCCTGGTAGAGTTTTTCAGGTCACTTTTGTAAACTAGCATGATTTACTCTTAAAATGTATATACTTAATCATTCTGCAGGACTTTTGCATAAAAATATTTAGCTTTATGTCTAAACCCTAAATGTACATCTTTATAGATTTTCTTTCCTGCTCATCTGTGAATTCTAGAGAGCAGAAAACATATTTTTCCCATTGGAATCGATCTATGCCACTTATTTTGGTATGAGTCATATGCATTACTTACTATGTGTGTTTGGCTTGAGTATTTTGCCTGAATTTTGGTCTGTGCACCACAAGTATATATTGCCCACAATTATAAGCATATGGTGTAAGGTGCCTTAGGACTGGAGTTACAAACAATTGGAAGCCATCATTTTGGTTCTGGGAGTCAAATCCAGGTCCTCTGAAAGGACAGCCAGTTTTCTTCACTGCTAAGTCTCTGCTACAATCCCTGAATTTCTTAAGACTAATCTACTGTTTATTAATATTTGATTTGTTTCAAGAACAGTTTTGGGCATGGGGAGAGTTATCCTGTGCCAGAGTAATGGTATTAATGTCAGGTTAATACAGTTACAAAAAGATTGGACATAGATACATGTATGTAGATTCCACATGTAAATTTATCTGGAAGAGAATCATAGACTCCTTTGGAATTATCAAAAAGTAGTAACTTAATAAAATATGGCCATTAATCATGCAAAGCCACCAAATATCGGCAATTGCAAGGTGGTATATTGTTGATGATTATGATTACTCATTATGAACCCAAAATCTTAAGAATTCAGTCTATGTGACTATCTTGTGCATGATTTCTACTTCAAACCATGGGTTAAAAATAAAGGTGGGTACCTCATCCTTAATGCACACACTTGCCTGTACCATTGGAAATTTCATTTTCTGGGCAGAGGCTGCAATCAAAACAGCAGACAGCCTTGCCTTCCTGAAGAGATCTCCTGAATCCAGGACCACAACTTTCACTGCAAACTGAGATGGGAGTCTGAGGAAATCAGAGATGTGAGGACACATAAGAACTGGTCTGGTAACTGAATTTTATGAGAGTACTTGATTGAATTTAATTTTATAAACCTACATTCAGTTAATTAATGAATGTATGCATGCATCCTTTAATAGGTTATATGTATAATACACATATAAATATACATGTAAACATATATATATATAATATTTATAAACGTGTATATACATGGGGAAGGATGTGATAATACTTGGCAATAATAAACTTATGAAGAAAATATTTGAACATAAAAAGTGAGTTTTTAAATACACCGATGCAGTCACCTTTATTTTATATGGAGATATGAGACTCACCAAAGCATTTTTCCCACTTTTTTATACTTTTCTGTCTTGGGTAAAGCATGTTGTAAGATCCCACCCACCTCTGTAACTCCTGTGCTCCACTCTATCTTGTCCTCATAGAGTGACAATTGTTGACCAGGTGGCAAATATGGGGAAAATGTTCCTATTTTTACTTTATATCCAAGACCTTGTGGAAAATTCCAGAAGTTCAGGATGTCATAATCTATATGAATGTCTTTTGAAGGATTCAAAGTTACTGAGTCTCCACTGGGATTCTTGAATTGAATGTTCTTCAGGATGCGGTTCAGCTAAGGTATATGCATGATTTAGAAAAGGAATGTTCATTGTTAAGATAAAAACCTGGATTATGTCATGTTCACATTTTAATTACTCAGTCCTTCAAAATGAAGCATCATTACAAGTACATAATTGAAAAAAAGAATGTTTACAGTGAATTAACTAAACTATTCTATAACTATGTGGACAGAATATTAAGATATAACTCAGGTTTGCTATGAAATACAGTGGTTTTTAACACCAATCATTAAAGTTTGTGATGGTTAGTTCTAACTATGAACCTGACACAATATAGAACCACCTGAGAGTTAGGACTCGGTGAAGAATTTTCTAGATTAATTTGACTTCTGAGTACATCTATGAGAGATTTTGTAACTTGGGTTATAAAGACTCACCTTGAGATTAAGCAGGACCATTTCATGAGTTGAGCCTGAACTGAATACATTGGTGTGAATGATTTGAGCAATAGCATTCATGCTATAACTAACTGCTCTCTGCTCTTGACTGTTGATGTACCAAGCTGCCTTAAATTCTTGCTACTTTGACTTCTTTGCAATCATGGACTGTAAATTGGAATTATGAGTCAAATAAACCCTTTCTAATTTAAGTGGCTTTTGTCCACATATTTTATCACAGCCAAAGGAAACACACCTAAGACAGTATTTATAACAGACATAGTCCGAGGAGATGTTTTAGATTACTTTGTTAGTTGGTACTGTACACTATTTAGGAACCTGAAATGTCAGGTCATTTCTTATTTATATTAAAGAGTATAATGGGAAGACATTATGGGTTTTCTGTTGAGAACCTTAGAAGCCCAAGACACTGTTAGCCCTTCATATTTAACATAAACTTTGGTTCTCAACACTTCAATATTTCCTTATATGATATTGGCATTTTGATTATGAATTCTGCCCAAATACACATTTTCCTTTTAAACAGGAAAAACAGTCTATAAAATTTCTTCTTGGGAAAAAAAATCCCAGGTACTTGTTTGGAGCACCTGTGGGGCCATTTAACTAAGTTCCTGTGGTGACATTCTGTACCATCCAAATGAAAAGTCATTACCTTCCAGGGAAGAAATCTTATTCTTCCTCCATTTTTCACTGGTTGCTTGTCTACTTGTTGCATAAGCATCTTGTGGAGTGTGTGTGCTACAGCATATACAGCATTGTATACATGATAACTCCAATCACTCATGGCAGTGTCAAAGTGGTACCAAGGTAACCATTCCAAGGAACCTCTAGATGAACAATTTTCTAATGCTTTACAGGAAGTATTAGAGATTGCACAATTAAAATAAATCTCCCATAGTCTTGCAAGAAAAATGTCTTCTGGGTATTTGGAAGGGGTAACTGTCTTTACAAAGTCCTTAAAAGTAGAAATCTCACCATGGTGTTGTGAAAAGATGAGAGTCCCATGGAATGAGTCAAGAATAAAATGTCTCATAGCAGTAGAGATTTCCCATTGTGAAGTGGTGACCCAGATTCTCCATGGAAATACATATTCCCATCTTCTAAAGAGCACACCTAAAGAAGAGTCAGTGTCACCATAAATAATAATGACTTTTGCTGAGTTCACCACAATCGGACTATAGTAGACATCAGTGAATATCATAGAGAACACATGGGTGATTGGAATCATTTCTTTGAAGGCAACACAGACTCTGTTTCTTTCCATCTCTGGTATTAGTTCTGAGACAAAGTGAACACCCTTTTCTTCATCTGAGATCACCAGCCCTACCCAGTTCCATCTGAAGTAGACCATCAATGAGACCATGCCTAAGGCTAGAGAAGTGTCCTGGGTGGCCATCTGATACAGAGAAGGAAACTTCACTGGGTCATTCATTTTTGGTTCAAAAGATCCAAAGGAAAGCTAAAGAAAAGAGAACAGGGGGTGGCATGAAGAAGAATTCTCCAGAAATCATGGACTCAATGAGTATGAAACACTAAAGTTGTAAAAAGTTAAATTTATATTTAAATCAACACTAACATCTGGAGAGCATTCTATAACATGTGTGTATCTTGTGTCCTTCAGGTATATTTCAAACAAAATAAATGCTGATATATCAAAAAATCTCAAGTGTACAGTCTTAAAGAATTCTTGTACTTCAAAACATTCATTAGTTGGTTAGGATTGTGTGTGTGTGTGTGTGTGTGTGTGTGTGTGAGAGAGAGAGAGAGAGAGAGAGAGAGAGAGAGAGAGAGAGAGAGAGAGAGAGAGAGAGGGAGGAGAGAGGAGAAATAGGCACATATATATGTGTGAACATATGAAGACTAGAAGAGGGCCTTGAGTGCCCTATACTTTCTCCCACATAATGTTCGTGAGGTATGGTCTCTCTACACTGAGATTCATGTTTTTATTGCCTTACTAAAAGACAGGAATCCATAGGAACTCTCTTGTCTCTGCTGTGCTATCATGAGGACAATGGTGGTGCTGGCATCCAAATTCCTGTCCTCAAGATTGCACAGACAGCATCTTGATTCCTGGCATATCATTTATCCGAAGACTATGTTGAATCACACACAAATGACATATTCTTTGTCTCTGTTTCTGCCTCTCTCTCTCTCTTAATCCACCCCCCCACACACACACAGGTTTTCTTTTTCTAGCCTTGGTTACTCTGAAACCAGGCTGTCCTGGAACTTAAAAAGACCTGCCTGCCTCTGCCTCTTGAGTTCTGGGATTAAAGGAATGTACTGCCATCACCTGGCTGAAGTCTTTCCTATTTATGTATTTCTTTGGTACCCAATGTGGACAGCAAAGGAGAATGCTTTCTTTTCTTCTCATTTATGTAATCTTACCTGTGGATAATTATAAAGTCCCAGAAATGTGCCAATTAAGGAAGAAATTTCCCATGTTGTTCCTGTGATTGCAGCAATAGAGTTTTCCTTTCTTCTGCAAGTGTAGTTTGGGATGACTGTGGTCTTACCCGTGAGCCAAATGAAGAAACTCACCACCGTCATTTCTTGAGTTGGCCCAGCAATGTAGATACTATAACCCAGAGATGTGTTAGGTAAAAGAAGGGGGTTTCTGTTGATCTCTTCTACAGCAAAAATCAAGGCCATTGCAAATTGGTAGTTGATAGGAAGGATACTGTGTAGAGGACATTACAGAACAATCTTCCATCACTATTTTCTTCAGAATGAATAGAGTAACTGTCATTCACTAAAGAAAAGCTTTCCTTCACAACTTTCATGTTGAAAATATACCTTGTTATTTGATGATGTTATAACATGAGATCATTCAGAAATCAGTAGAACTTGTGATTGTGTTTAACAGCTTATACAGGGAGCTGTTAAATAATATTTATGTGACTTTTAAAGTATTATACCACTTCCATCATCTATTTTAAGTATGAGGATAGAACAAGAAAACTATCTGCCATTCATGAAGCAGGAAGTCACTACATGATCATCACATGTTTTTATCTTAAAATGCCTATCATTCTTAAAAGTGAAAAATAGAGTCTGTGTAGTGGAAGTATGTATGTTGCGGGGAGCCAGGCTGAACAAAGACTTTCTAAGTCTTTCTAAGCCTGATGAAAAACAAAGGGAAATTTGGTTCTACATCCTTGTCTTAGTTTGTCATTAGCACCGCATATCTAGGGCTGGGGCCAGTGAAATACAGGCGTCAGACTTGAGGTTTCTGACATGACCCTTCTACCTGGGCTGTGGTTATCTGTCCTAACGCAGGTGGTTCTGAGATATCTTGTAGTCTATTTGACAATATTGTCTGACTTAGCTGTCAGCTGCCCTTTGCCATTTTGCCACTGCAGTGAGTATATAGGATATTGCACTTCTTCACACATTTGCTTGGCATATGTCATCACTTTATTAACCTAAATGTGTGTCCTCCCCAGAACATGGTAACAAATGTTTCTTATCTTATGGAATGATGAATGAGATGTATAGGAGGATTCCATAAGGCTATGAGACCGTCAACTTGGTGTGTGCAACAGTGAATAACAAAGATGCTCTCTCTCAAACAAGGTGGGAGGTAAAGAACAGCACCCGAGATTGTCCTCTAAACTCCAAACATATACTTTCATATTCAGAACCACACACTCACACTCAAGTGCACACATATTCACATGTGCAAACACACACTCATATGCATTCTCAAACACACACTGGCACACACACACTTATACACATACACATGCTGGCCTCACACATGGGGTTGAGAGAGAAGTGACTCTGGAAGATGAAGGAGGTAACAGTGGGTTGGCGATGCGATGGTAATGAATCTGAAAGATGAGGATGTGGGTGTAGGATGGAAGACAAGTGTATCATGGGGTGAATATGATCACAGGACATTGGAGCAAAAGTTATACTGTCCAAATAAAGTTAATTAATAAAGGAAACAAACCATAAAGAAGAAATATGTATTATTTATCAAGCTCACACATGTTTGTGACCAATATTCAAAAAAATTCAGCTGGGATATGGCTTAATAGATAAACTTCTTGCCTAGGAAATTAGTAAAAATGTAGATACAAACTCAAGGCACAGTGCCTGCATGGTTAGTAATGGTGGCACTAAGAATATGTCATGAGATCAGAGAGAGTATGATTGATGTAATTTGTAAGTGTAGACTTTGCCAAAGGTTTATTACTAAAGATGATGAATCCATTCAGTTTAACATAATCACATAGAATATCAGTTAACAATACATTAAAATGTATACATATAAAATATAAATATTGGGTCATGCACAAAATTGGACAACATGCTGATAACTTTTACAATAAGTTTTCTTGCATCTCATCTTAGGTACTCTGAAGCTAGTAGGTTTGATGTTTGCCTCCCACATTGGAAAGTTATATTAGTATTGTTTACCACATATCACTAATGGCTGTTGTATTTAGGTACCAAACAGATCCAGATCATAAACTCCCAAAATATCTCTAAAACTTCTAGTGAGTTGCATCTCTTTAAGGAGTCACAAAGAGTGGGATCTGTAGGAGTCAGAGCCACGGGGTACCACAGTGACATCAACCTGCACATGTGACTGGCAGAGTTACTGAAAGTGAAAGGAGACAAATAGGACAAAATGATAAGAGAATTCCAAGACAGCATCCAACAGTTAGATATGTGGAGAGATGAGATTGCTTTTAAGCAGAAACAGTTATTTGCTTTTCCTTCCTGCCATCTGTCTTCCTAAGTGTTCACAGCAGCCACAGGCAACACCTGTCACATCACTTTCTGACAGGAGGGGCAAGCTTTTGTGTCACTGGCATCTTCTCTGCTCACAGGAACAGAAGGCTCCCGTTTAGATTCTGTACAAGTCTATCTCAGCCTTTGTTAAGCAGTTCTTTGTAGTGATGATATTGTTAATAGTTAAAAGGATATTCCTGCACCAGCACTGATCAGGAACTGGAGGGAATGTAAACATCACAATTGCCTGATTATAGTTAGTCCCTGGCCTGGCTTGCGACACCAGGGTTCAGGGGCACATCTGGAAGCAAATAGTGATCTCCAAAGAGTTTTAAATATCTAAATACCAGTGGACTCCTCCAGGAAAATGGAACACACAGTAGCAAGCTTTTGGTACAGACATTAGAAAACGCACATTAAAAACCCTCAGCAAACCCTCTTTTGTAGAAGTGACATTGTGATGTCAACCATCAGTACTGAACTGCATACATTTCTTAAGTTGTGATCATTTGGTCCCTGCCCAACAGCTGTCAACAAAAATAGATGTGTTGAAACTGGCTGGGGTAGATTTGTGTACTCAGCTTTCAGTTATAAAAATAGAAGACAATAGGCTAAAATGAAAAACTCTTACCACTTTGGAATGGGAGCAATGTTGAGAATACAAAGATGAAATGGATTAAGGATGTTCCCTGAAGAATGGAACTGGGAAGAGCAGGCAAGAGACACTTACCGTATATCAATGCTTGTGCTTTCTGGCCCTTCAATGTCTGGAGAGGTTTGATAGGTATAAAGGGGTAAGAATGCACTGATCACCATGTCTCCATCCTGGTGTACATTGTCTTTCAAAGAGATAACACATTTTTGGATGGCCAAATTGCACAGGCCCACAGGAAGCTTCAGGGTCAAGAAGAAAGAAATCAAAGTGAGCATTGTCAGTGTTTTCCTGATCACAAATGGATCCTTCAGTGATGCTATGAGCATAGTTGCAACAGGTGAATGTGTGTGCTCCTCTCTGTGAGTTTATAAGTTTTATAGACCGAAGAGGCCACTCAACCATCTATTTGTTCCAGATCAGCTTGCTACAATGCCCTAGAGAAATCTTCAACACTTTTTACCTTCAGGCTTCACACCTGAGATCATCTGTCCAAGTGACAAACACAAGTTGGAAAAACAGGTCTGAGGATCATCCTCTCAAGTCCCTGATATCATTATGCCATCAATGTCTAAGAATAGCAAAGCCAGAGGGACCAACCCAAATGGGGAAGCTTGGCTGCCAAACTTGCATCCAAAAGCATTGTTTAACAGGCCTTTTAACATGATGTAAGCAGTTTGTCCCTGATGATAAAAAGTTAGATGCATGAAGAAAGAAGCAACACTGAAAGATATCCTTTACATAAATAAAGCACAATCCTTGACACTTTCCAAGATATCGAGGGTCAGCTTGTATATACGAAATCCTGTGTAGTCTTGCAGCGTGCACCATGATGTCCAGTACGTGCACATACCTCACAGGTGCAGATTCCCATTGCCTTATGACAAAAAAGAAGAATATGTAATAATTTCAAGACTTTTGTGAGCATAATTAATATCTTTTCAATGAATTTAATCCCAGCCTACAGAAAGGAGGGTCTGTCAGTAACTGTGCTCCATGTCAAATTCTTATGGCTAGTAAGGTTATAGATCCTAGTAGTGGATTTCATTATGGAGTTTTGATAAATAGACATGAGCTGCATGGTTTTATGTCAACTTGAAACAAGCTGAAGTCATTTGAGTGGGTAGAATTTCAATTATGGAAGCACCTTTATATGATTGGGTTGTAGGCAGGCCTGTAAGGCATTTTCTTAGTGATTGATGGAGGAGGGACCAGCTCACCATGGGTGGTGCCATCCCTGAACTGCTGGTCCTGGGTTGTATAATAAAGCAGGATGAGTACCACATGGGGAGAAACCCATCCAAGGCCTCTGCATCAGCTCCTGCCTCTAGATCCTGCCTTGGTTGGGTTTCTGTCCTGACATCCTTCAATGATGAACAGCGATACTGAAGTGTAAGCCAAATAAACCCTTTCCTCCATAACTTGATTGTTGGTCATGGTGTTTCATCACAGCAGTTGAAACCCTAAGTCAAATTGGTACCAGTATAGTGGGGTATTGAAAGACACAACAGTTGATTTGAAAAGAATTATGGAAGGACTTTGGAACTTTGTGATAGAAACATAATTGAGTGTTGAGAGCTCTGTGAGCTCTTCTACAGGAGCATAGAAGATAAAAAGAAATGTTGAGAGCAATATAAATAATGTAGGTCTGACCTGTGAAGTTGCAAAGGGAAGCAAAGGCTTTTTGTGTAAAAAAAAAAAATCTGTAGGTTTGTTTATCTGGACCTGAATAAACAACTATGATTAACAAGGTACCAGAACTTCTAATATAAAAACTGTGCTTTGCTGGGATATTGATGCTTGTCAGTTGGAGCTGAGAAATTAATAGTGATTAAGAACAGACCTGTCAAGATTGCTATTTTTACTATGTTGATCCTACCTAGCCAAGATGATGAGAGATCTTTCCATTTTCTGGTGTCTTCTTTAAAGACTCAAAGTTCTTGCTATATAGGTCTTTCACTTGTTTTGGTTAGTGTTACCCCAAAATATCTTATGTTATTTGTGGCTATTGTAAAGGGTGATGCTTCTCTGATCAACCCAGACCCCCTGAACATTGGTGTCAGTTAGAGGACAAGGCAGTCGATGGGGCCTTTGGTAGTAGGTCAGTATTTATCCCTAGTGTACAAATTACAAATGGACTTTGGGAGCCCATTCCACATAGAGGAATACTCTCTCAACTTAGACACATGGGGGAGGGCCTAGGTCCTATCCCAAATGATGTAACAGACTTTGAAGATCCCCCATAGAAGGTTTCACTCTCCCTGGGGAGCAGAAAGGGGATAGGATACTGGGTCAGTGGTGGGCAGGAGAGAAGTGGAGGGAGGGAGAGGGAACTGGGATTGACATGTAAAACAAGATTGTTTCTAATTTAAATAAAAATAATAATAATGCTAAAAAAAAGAAGAGATATCTTGATTATGTCAATTTGAAAGAGCTAAGGTTTTTATTCTTAGTGTCAGCCATTGGCCATCTCACTAATTGGGACTTATTAAAACTTTTTCCTTTCCCTAAAATCACAACTTATAAAAAATCCTGCAAGAGTGGTGAGTGCATGTATTTGTGCTAAGAAGCAGCAGCTTTGGGACATTATTTACCCAAATGAATTAAATTTTTCATTGTTTCAAAACTAAAAACAAATTATGTATAAAAAATTATCCTGGACCCCCATAGCTGGGCCTCTGCTAGAGTTAAGTCTGGGAGCAATTCGGGTTGAATCCCCCCCACCCCCTTCCCTGGGAACTCCCTGAATTGGCCCCAATCTCACTTCCCATCCCCCACCTCCCATCTCCCAACCCCCATCCTGTCCCCCAGGGAGAGGGCTCCTAGTGCTCTGATACACACCCGCCAACCACCACGAAGAACCTGCCCTTCCCCTACTCTGTGCTCTACCCTGCCCACTGTCCCAACACTCTGGTTGAGCATTGAGACAGAGGGCAGATCCAACAATCCTGCCACCTTCTTGAA
Source organism: Cricetiscus sungorus (assembly GCA_030556225.1). NCBI lineage: Eukaryota > Metazoa > Chordata > Mammalia > Rodentia > Cricetidae > Cricetiscus > Cricetiscus sungorus. Next base: position 41,571,503 of record JANBXA010000600.1, read on the forward strand.
ATTCCTAGAGCTGCTCTGAGCACACTAGACCTGCCTATCCACTCAGGACCACCCAGAATCCCCGCCTGCCTGATCTCTGACCCCCATCACCACCAGTCCTCTGCCAGAGTTCCAGGCCTCTCCCACAGATCTGCCTATCTCCTCTGGAGCATCCTGAGTCCCTGCCTCCTGGATCTTTGATACCCATCCCAGTCCTCTAATAGAGCCTGATCTTTGACCCCCATTTCCGGGTTCCTGCCTGAGGAAAGACCTCCTAGAGACCTTGGACCACCTAGAGCTACAGACATTAAACTTCTAACCCACGTAAGACCACCAGGGGAGTACGAGACAGAGAGAGAGGGGGGAGGGAGAGAGAGAGAGACAGAGACAGAGACAGAGAGAGAGAGGGAGAGAGAGAGAGAGAGAGAGAGAGAGAGAGAGAGAGAGAGAGAGCCCACCTGGAAGGAGTGATAGGAAGATGGTAATATAAGAAAACACCTAACAATAGAACAACAAGCATGACACCACCAGAATCTAGGGGCTCAACACCAACTAGACCTGAACACACCAAAGCAGACTAAGCAGATGAGAACGACTTAAAAAGTATCTTCATAAAAATGATAGAGGCCCCTAAAAATAATGTAAGAAAATCCCTTAAAGAAATGGAAGAAAATATTGGAAGAAATGAACATATCTCTTAAAGAAAGTACAGAAAGCCAAGAATAATTAAACAGGTAAAGGAAATGGTTCAAGACCTCAAAACTGAATAAAGACAATAAAGAAAACACAAACCGAAGGAATGCTGGAAATAGAAAAACTGGGCAAATGATTGGCAACTACAGACACACGCATAAGAAACCGAATAAAAGAGATGGAAGAGGGAATCTCAGGCACTGAAGATAAACTAGAGGAAATAGATCCATCGACCAAAGAAAATCATAAATCCAACAAATCCTTAACACAAAACATCCAGGAAATGTGGGACACTGTGAAAAGGCCAAACCTACGAATAATAGGCATAGAGGAAGGCAAAGATGCTCAAAGGTGCAGAAAACATATTCAACAAAATCATTGAAGAAAACTTTCCCAAAATGAAGAAGGACATGCCCATGAAAGTACAAGAAACATACTGAACACCAAATAGCCTGGACCAAAGATAAAAGACCCCTCAACACATAATAATCAAAACACCTAACATACAGAATAAAGAAAGAATATTAAGAGCAGCGAAGGAAAAAGGACAGGTAACTATAAAGGCAGACCTATCAAAATTACACTTGACTTCTCCATGAAAACTCTCCAGGCCAGAAGGACCTGGATAGATGTTCTACAAGTACTAAGAGTCCAAGAATGCCAATCCAGGCTACTATACCCAGCAAAACTCTCAATCACTATAGATGGAGAAAACAAGATATTAAACGACAAAGCCAGATTTTTCACAAAATGTATCTAAAAATCCAGCCCTACAAAAAGTTCTGGAAGGAAAACTCCAACCCAAGGAAGTTAACTATGCTCACAAACACATAGGCAATAGATAATCCCACTTCACCATAAGCCAAAGGTACAGCAGGACAAATACATTCACAATACCACCACCAACAACAAATCTAAAACAAACAAGCATTAACAATCAATGGACCTTACTTTCCCTCAACATTAATGATCTAAACTAGCCTATAAAAAGACACAGGCTAACAGAATGGATACGAAGACAGAATTCATCCTTCTGCTGCATAGGAAAAACAAATCTAAGCTTCAAAGATAGATATTACCTCAGGATTAAGGGCTGAGAAAAGATCTTCCCAGAATCAAATGGACCCAAGAAGCAAGCATGTGTGGCTATCCTAATATCTAATAAGTTAGACTTCAAACCAAAATCAAAAGAGATGAAAATGGTCATTTTGTATTCATCACAGGAGAAATCCATCTGCACAAAGTCTCAATTCTGAACATCTATGCCCCAAATAAAAAGGCACCCACATTTGTAAAAGAAATGCTACTAAAACTCAAAGCTCACATAAAACCTCACACACTCATAGTGGGAGACTTCAACACACCCCTCTCACCACTAGACAGGACCACCAGTAAGAAACTTAACAAAGAAACAAAAGAACTAACAGAAGTTATGTCTCAATTGGGTTTAACAGACATCTAAAGAATATTCCATCCAAACACAAAAAATATACTTTCTTTTCTGCTCCACGTGGAACCTTCTCTAAAATTGACCACATAGTAGGAGACATAGAAACCTCAACAGATACAAAATAATTGGAATATTCTCCTGTATCTTATCAGAACACCATGGTTTAAATTTGGAATTAAACAACAACACAAATCACAAAAATCCTATAAACTCATGGAAAATGAACAATGCACAATTGCACCATATCTGGGTCAAAGAAGAAATAAAGAAAGAAACTAAGGTCTTCCTAAAATTCACCAAGAATGAGGACACAACAAACCTGAACTTATGGGACACCTTGAAAGCAGTGCTACGAGGGAAGTTCATTGCACTGAGTGCCCATATGAAGAAAACAGAGGATAGTCACATTAGAGAACTAACAGCACAACTGAAAGCCTTAGAACAAAAAGAAGCAAATTCACCCCAGAGGAGTAAAAGCCAGGAAATAATCAATTTGAGGGCTGAAATCAATAAAGTAGAAACCAGGAAAAAAGTACAAAAAAAAAAAAAAAAAAAAAAAAGTCAATGAAACAAAGAGTTGGTGTTTTGAGAAAATCAACAAGATAGACAAACCTTTACCCAAACTAACCAAAAAGCAGAAAGAGAACATGCAAATTAACAAAATCAGAAACGAAAGGGGGAACAAAACAACAGACACTAAGGAAATCCACATAATTTTCAGGTCATACTTTGAAAACCTGTACTCCACAAAATTAAAAAATTCAAAGAAAATGGACAAATTTCTGAATAACTACCACCTCCCAAAATTAAATCAAGAACAAACAACATAAATAGACCTATAACCCCTAATGAAATAGAAGCAGTCATCAAAAGCCTTCCAACTAAAAAAAAAAAAGCCCCGGTCCAGATGGCTTCAGTATAGAATTCTACCAGAAATTCAAGGAAGAGCTAATACCAATACTTCTCAAATTGTTCCACACAATAAAAACAGAAGGTTCATTAGCAAACTCTTTTTACGATACCACAATCACCTTGGTACCTAAGGCACACAAAGACATAACTAAGAAAGAAAACTACAGACCAATATCCCTCATGAACATTGATGCAAAAATACTCAATAAAATACTGGCAAACCGAATCCAAAAATACATCACAGAAATCATCCACCATGATCAAATAGGCTTCATCCCAAGGTTGCAGGGATGGTGTAACATATGAAAATCTATCAACGTGATCCACCATATAAACAAACTGAAAAAGAAAAAACATATGATCATCTCCCTAGATACCGAAAAAGCCTTTGACAACATTCAACACCCTTTCATGATAAAGGTCTTGGAGAGATCAGGAATAATAGGAACATACCTAAACATAATAAAAGCAATATACAATAAACCAACAGCCAACATAAAACTGAATGGAGACAAACTTAAGGTGATTCCTCTAAAATCAGGAACAGGAGAAGGCTGCTCTCTCTCTCCATATCTCCTCAATATTGTACTTCAAGTCCTAGCTAAAGCAAGCAATAAGACAACAATAGGAGATCAAGGAGATACAAATTGGAAAGGAAGAAGTCAAATTTTCTCTATTTGCAGATGATATGATAGTTTACATACGAGACCCAAAAAAGTCTACCAGGGAACTCCTACAGCTGATAAACACCTTCAGCAAACTAGCAGGATACAAGATAAACTCAAAAAAAAAAAAAATCAGTAGCCCTGCTATATTCAGATGACAAAGGGATTGAGAAAGAAATCAGAGAATCATCAACCTTCACAATAGCCACAAACAATATAAAGTATCTTGGGGTAATGCTTACCAAGCAAGTGAAAGACCTATATAATAAGAACTTTGTGTCTTTAAAGAAAGTAATTAAAGAACATACCAGAAAATGAAAAGATCTTCCATACTCTTGGATAGGTAGGATAAATATAAGAAAAATGTCAATCTTGCCAAAAGTAATCTACAAATTCAATGCAATCCCCATTAAAATCCCAGCACAATTCTTCACTTACCTTGAAAGGATAAAAATCAACTTTATATGGAAAAACAAAAGACCCAGGATAGCCAAAACAACCCTGTATACTAAAAAAACTTCGGAGGCATCACGATCCCCAGCTTTAATCTTTACTACAGAGCTATAGTCCTGAAAACAGCCCAGTATTGACAGAAAAATAGACAAGTAGACCAATGGAATCCTATAGAAAATCCTGATATTAACCCACACACCTATAAACACCTGATTTTTGACAAAACAGCTAAAAATATACAATGTAAGGAGAAAAGCATTTTCAACAAATGTTGCTGGCACAACTGGATGATGGTGTGTAGAAGACTGCAGGTAGATCCATGTCTATTGCCATGCACAAAACTCAAGTCCAAATGGATCACAGACTCCAAAATAAATCCAGCCACACTGAACCTCTTAGAAGAGAAAGTGGGAGGTACCCTTGAACAAATTGGTACAGGAGACTGCTTCCTGAACATAACTCCAGTAGCACAGGCACTGAGATCTACAATTAATAAATGGGACTCCCTCAAACTTAGACGCTTCTGTAAGGCAAAGGACATAGTTAACAAGACCAAATGGCAGCCCACAGACTGGGAAAAGATCTTCACCAATCCTACATCTGACAGAGGGCTGATCTCCAAAATATACAAAGAACTCAAGAAACTAGTCACCAAAACACCAAATAACCCTATTAAATAAAGGGGTACAGAACTGAATAGAGAACTCTCTATAGAGGAAATCAAGAAGAGTGAAAGATACTTAAAGTGCTCAACATCCTTAGCTATCAGGGGAATGAAAATCCAAACAATGCCAAGATATCATCTTACTCCTGCCAGAATGGCTAAAATTAGAAACACCAATGACAACTTCTGCTGGAGAGGATGTGGAGAAAGGGGAACATTCCTCCACTACTGGTGGGAGTGCAAACTTGTACAGCCATTTTGGAGATCAGTATGGCGGTTCCTCAGGAAAATAAGAATCAGTCTACCACAGGACCTGCCAATCCCAGTTTTAGGCATGTATCCAAACGATCCAAATCATGCAACAAAGACATGTGCACAACTATGTCTATAGCAGAATTATTTGTAATAGCAAAAACCTGGAAGCTAGATGCCCTTCAACTGAAGAATGGATAAAGAAGATGTGGAACATTTACACAATGGAATACCACTCTGCGGAAAGTAACAATGGAATCTTGAAATTCTCAGGCAAGTGGATGGAACTTAAGAAACTATCCTAAATGAGGTAACCCAGTCACAAAAAAGAGGAACATGGTATGTACTTACTCATATATGGATTTTAGATATAGAGCAAAGGATCACCAGCCTATAACTCACACTGCCAGAGAACTAGGATACAAGGAAGATTCTAAAATTTATATATGGTCCCTCACAGAAGTGGAAAGTGTTGGGAACTAGCAGTCTGCTGACCCTGCTGGGCTACGCCCAACCCCCACCTTTTTAATAACAATAAGAGGTGGAAATGTTGGGAAACAGCAGTCCCCTGACCATGTCCCCAATGATGGACGGGACGCTCATGGCCATGTCATCCCTAAGTCAAGCTTTACCTGGCTTCTCAAGCTTTACCTGCCTGTGCAGGGGACTCAGTTTTGCATGCACAAGCCCCCCTTTTAAAGAAAGTGCACCAAGGGCGCCTCTCTCTGTCTCTGTCTCTCTCTCTCTCCCTTTCACTGGAGCCCCTTCTCTCTCTCTGTGTCTCTTCCCCCCTCCCCTATTTTTGGTTGGCCACCAGCTACCCCCCCTTTCTCTCCGCTCTCTCAATAAACTCCACGCGTTTGTATTTCATAGGCAATAGCTGTATCAAAAGAACAACAGAAAGGGACAAGATCTCCTGAGCACATGGGGAGTAGGGGGGAGGTGTCAGTGAGTGGAGAGGGAACTAGGAGAAAGAGAAGAGGAGAAGAGGAAAGCACGTGGGACTAGGAAGATTGAGTCAGGGGAAGAATAGACAAGAGAAAAGAGAGAGAGAGAGAGAGAGAGAGAGAGAGAGAGAGAAGAAAGGAGAGAGAGAGAGAGAGAGAGAGAGAGAGAAAATAAAAGAGGGAGCCATTATAGGTTTGAAGAGAAAACTGAACCTAGAGAAATGTCCAGAGACTTACAAGACTGACCCCAACTAACAATTTGAGCTACAGTGGAAAGGATACCATAAATGCCCTTCCCTAGGTGGCATAACAAACCTCAACAACCCCCCAGACTGATATCTGGGAATCCAGCATGGGACTGACTTAGACCCCCTGAACATGGGTCTCAGCTAGAAGGCCTGAGGGACCTCAGACAGTGGAACCAGGATGTATTCCTGGTGCACAAAAGGACCTTGCAGGCATACCCCCATGGAGGGATACTCCTTTAACCTAGAGACAGAAGAGAAGTCCTAGTCCCTACCCCAAATGGGTTTACAGATTTAGAGGACCCCTCATGGAGGGGCATCACCCTACATGTGGAGTTGGGGGTCAATGGGAGGGGAGGGTGATCAGGGGGCATGAGAGGATAGGAGACAGGGAAAGTTGGAGGGTGGGAGGGAGTTATAGGGACCTGGAATTGATATGTAAAATAAAAATTAAAAAAAATATCCTAACCTACCCTGAGTATATTTGTAAACATGTGAAGATGAGATCATTTATGATGTTACTGGCATATATGTATATATGTGTGTGTGTGTACATAAATCTTTTGAAGTGTTGAAAATAGTACTTTTATTATTTATCATACCACTTTTGTAAGAGTTGAGAATATTGCTGTTAATTTTTCTATACTCTGTTTCATAGCCTGAAGAAGTGTTTCAAATTATTTGAATGTATAAAACAAGTCAATGTCTTACATGGTGTAATGCTGCATACAACTGTGTATATTAAGTTCTGTCTGTCTATTCTGCTTGGTATTCTTTGGTCTTTTTGGTAACCCAGCATCTCCCATGTGAATCTGAGGATAAATCTCAGTAAACTCTTGAAAATGAAGAAAGAAAGAAAGAAAGAAAGAAAGAAAGAAAGAAAGAAAGAGAGAAAGAAAGAAAGAAAGAGACTAGACTCTTTGAGGTGAAATACTCTGGAAATTGTTTGCTGGGTGTAAGAACACAAACTTTTTTTTAGACATGACTAAGGTTGTACCTGGGATTGCAGCTGAACTTCACAATGTAAGAGTCACCTCGGTGGTATTGGTTTTAGGGGCCATGGAGAGTGGCTGAGGCTTGGAACTGTGTGTCAGCGCTTTAGTCTTGAAGCACACCCAGGAGAGACTGATGGTGAACAGTAGGCCAAATGCAGCAGGGGTTCCCAGCAGTTACAGTGGTAACAGTACCATAGGACAACCAACCAGAATAGTAGCAGCAGTAGAGAGGAGCCAGTTGGAGCCTAAAAGACAAATTATGTGTGCTGCAGAAGGCAGAGCTGGAGAAGTGAGCCAAATACCTTGGAGAAGTACAGAAGTTCTTCAATAGTCCAGACATGTGTACATAGTTATTATACTGTGAGAGCTTGAGTTTCCTCTGTTCATATTGTTACTATGTCCTAGCTCTTCCCTCTTGAAGTAGGAAAGCAGTTAATTTAATTTTTACTTTCCAGGAGGCCACAGTTTAGAGACTTTTGTTTTCAAAAGATATTGGCTACTTTAAAGAGCCTGAACTATTTATGTGGCTGAATTTGTAAAGTCTAGAAGTTTTAAAGTTCTCTATATTTTTAATGTGAAATTGAAGGAAAGAGTAGGAAGGAAAGGTTGTGGCTCAACAGTGATGTGCTTGTGTGTCAAACTGATTTGGCATCACTTGTGCTGGCTAGTTTCCTATCAACTTGATTCACCAAAAGTCAGCTGAGAGGAGAGAGCCTCAATTAAGAAATTGAGGCCTCCATAAGATGAGTTATTAGAGAGAGTCCAGTCTTCTTCAGAGACTGGGAATGGGATGCAGAGTTGGTGAGGAAAAGCACACTGACTTCTTTTAAGAGGGTTACAAGCCTCTTCTTTTTTCTTTATATTTCAGACATCCTTTTTATACTTCCCAAACCAAGTTCACTAAAGGAAGAGGGAGGGTTTTTCTCATAATTGAAAGTTACACAGTTAATACAAGATCATCATAAAAACATGTTTTGGAACAGGTCAACCCCATTATATTACTTATTTATTTATTTATTTATTTATTTATTTATTTATTTATTTATTTATTTATAAACAATCCTATTTTACATATCAATCCTAATTCCTTCTCCCTTCCATCCTCCTATGTCCCCCACTGATCCCCTCATCCCACTCCCCCCAGTCCACTCCTCAGGGAGGGTGAGGCCTTCCATGGGGAATCATCAAAGACCGTCTTATCATTTATGAGAAGGCCTGAGCCCTCCTTTGTGTATCTGAGCTAAGAGAGTATTCCTTCATGGGGAATGGGCTCCCAAAGTCCATTTGCGCACTAGAGATAAATACTGGTTCTACTGTCAGAGGTTCCATAGACTGCACAGGCCTCCTAATTGGCACCCATGTTCAGCAGGCTTGGTTTAGTTCAATGCTGGTTCCCCAGCTTTACAACTGGCGTCTGTGTGCTTTCACTTAGTCAGGTCAGCTATTTCTGTGGGTTTCTCCAGCATAGTCTTGACCCCTTTGCTCATCACTCCTCCCTCTCTACAACTGGATTACAGGAGTATGGCTCAGTGCTTAGCTGTAGATGTCTGCTTGTGCTTCTATTAGCTATAGATGAGGGCTCTAGGATGACATTTAAAGTAGTCATCAATCTCATTATAGGGGAAGGGCATTTAAGGTAGCCTCTCCATTATTGCTTAGATTCTTAGTTGGAGTCATTCTTGTGGATTCCTGGGACTATCTCTAGTGCCAGATTTCTCTTTAAACTTATAATGGCTCCCTCTATTAAAGCATCTCTCTCTCTCTCTCTCTCTCTCTCTCTCTCTCTCTCTCTCTCTCTCTCTCTCTCTCTCTCTCTCTCTCTCTTCTCTTGTCTATTCTTCCCCTGACTCAAGTCTTCCTGATCCCTCATGTTCTCCTCCCACAACAAATGTTGCTGGCATAACTGGATGTGGTCATGTAGAGGATTGCAGATAGAACCTTATCTATCACCATGCACAAAATTTAAGTCCATATGGAGAAAAGACCTCATAAATCTAGCCACAATGAACCTCTTAGAAGAGAAAGTGGGAGGTACCTTGAATGAATTGGTACAGGAGACTGCTTCCTGAACATGACTCCAGTAACACAGACACTGAAATTGACAATTAATAAATGGTACCCATTATATTTCTTAATCACATCCTTAAAAGATTTTCTCAGAACCCCACACTCAGTTAAACATTCTTCTTGTAGGCTTTTTGCAGGAGTTTTCAGTGATAACCTTCTACAGAAGCAGTAGGTTGCATAATTTCCAGTAAAATGGGTTACTTATTTTACTTTTCATATTTTAGAGATCTGTCCAATTGTCTTAACCATGCATTTCTTTGTTTTCTCATTACATGAATCATTATATAAAGCTTTGTTTTTAGCTATAAGATACACTAAAACCTATGAACACATTTCCCAAAATTCAGATGAAAAGAATTTGAACTATTTTGACTCAAGAGACTTGATTGTTTTCTTCATCATTAACCTAAGCCACAGTCTGTACAAGTCCTCAAGTTCTAGCTGTGTGACACTTCCTTGTGCCTATTTCCATAGCCCCTGCTTCACCAAAAGCAGGGGCAATGTTGTATCTTATCTTTATGTATATTCATTTTCTCACTAAACTAACCTTTGCCATAATCCCTTGCTACATTTGTTAAAAATTCTTAGTCATTAAAACCCTATTTAAACTAACACTATTATTGTATAAAAATCAATGCTTCAGTTAAACAGTACAGCTTAAGTGGAAATTATCTCTAGAATAATCCACAGGAAAAAATGCCCAGTGGAATGGGATATTTCATGAGCTAATCAAAGTACATTAAAGGAAATGTGAGTCCCCCCATACCTATTCACACCATGCCATATACCAGAGAAAATTGGCAATGTCAAAGTTAAAAGTCAGCAGTAACTAGATCGGAAGCCCTTGGGGCATTGCTTATCCAAGATTCACCTGTCAGATCCATGTTTCCTAGTGTGCCCAATTCCTTAAACTCAGTTGCCACCTTATACTCTTCTAAAATAGCCACCAGCAGTTATAGGCACGCGTGTGAAGCATTTTCCTATTAATTAATGATTTGATTGGGAGGGCTAATCCTATTGAGCAGGTGACATCCCTGGGCTGGATGGTCATGGGTTCTAAAAGAAAGCAGAAAAAGAAAACCATGAGAAACAAGACAGAAAGCAGTAAACCCCATGACCTCTACATCAGCTCCTGCCTCAAGGTTACTGCCCTGTTAAAGATACTGTCCTACCTTTGTTAGATGATGAAGAGTGACATGGAAGTGTGCCACAAATAAACCCTTTCCTCCCCAACTTGCTCTTGGTCATGGTGCTTCATTGCAGCAATAGCAACCCCAACTAAGCAGATATGGCATTAAAAGTTAAATATCTAAATTTGTACCTACGTAGTAGTGTAATTTCTGCCAAGGTCACAGAAACCTCTTTCATCCATGGGAACCAGTCAAACAGAGACACATATTTGGCCAAAGTATTGATAATAACTGTCAAAAGCTCAGTCCCAACAAGATGTCTAAAAAGCCCCTAGAACCTAAGACCCATAATAAAAATAGGGTGTGGAAAAGTACAGTAGAATGCAGTCTTCTGGACGTGACATGGCTGTGGCAGTCATGAACTCTTGGCAGGTGTAACTACCTCTACAAGAAGGGAGCACTCTTACACAGAAAAACACCCAACAAAGACACATACACAGATACACACTGACACATAGATAAAAGCAGATGCATATACACACATACAACTCTAACTTATAAATATGCAGATAAGGACACACAAATGCAGGCACACAGAGACACACATACACACAGAATGTCATAAAATTGAGGCTTTAGAGAAGACAAGATTCTGCAGTACTGTTAGGGGTGTAAGCAGATACTACAGAGTGAATATGATCACAGTATGTACAAGTATGAAAATTTAAAACTACCAAATCAAAATTTCAAGACAGTTCTTCATTTCAGTATCTGAAATAAAATGCATATTTGAACTACAGAATATGAGCTGGCTCCCTGATCTTGGGCCCCACAGTTTAAGATCTGCTTGTAACTCATTTCTCCATGTAAAACACAGTGTTTGTGTATCTTTCACTACACATCAGAATAAGGATGAATCAGGAATCAGCCAGTGTTCCAGATTTGAAGTCTTCTAATTACAGATTCCCCACAAGCAATGGGTCTTTTATGGATTTCTGAAAGCACATATGCATGGAATGTGAGATGTGGACTCTCCTTGTTCTGCTGGGAATGTAGGCAAGGTTGTTCAAATGCAAAGAAGATATTTGTTCAGTGAAGAAAGATGTAAGTTTGTGAGATGAGGCCCCAGAGTGAGGAGTTACTCTAGGTCTGGTTTAGAATTTAAGAAATCATATTGAAGACCTGGCCAAGGTCTATTTGAGAGAATTTATGGGGCTATGCATGATCCACACCATAGTTTGGCTGCATGAACATGTGGTCTGACTTCCTAGCAAATGCTTATCTTTATATCCATAGATAGTCCTGACATCAGCCATGAAGTCGTTTCTTTTTGACACAAACGATGGTTATAGCAGAGACTTGGGGTCAGTAAAAGTGTTCAGAACACACGACTGTTGAGGACCTTCACACTGACCTTTCCAAGCCTCAAGGAACACCCTGCATGAGGGGTAGAAAAAAAAAAATAAAACCATACAAGAACCAAACTATAAGAAGGAGGGCAATGCTGTCTCCTGCTCATGAAGTGCTGTGGTTTTCATGGACTCACAACAGCTATGGTTCTGGACTTAGTGCATTAACACTCATAGTTAACACTCACTGCCCCATCTCACCCAGTGGAGATATCAACAGTAAAGGGATGCCAGGAGAGTGGGAGTCACTGAAGTGATGTAGCTGCAAAGTTACTCATGCTCCTTGAAACAGATTCATGCCTATGTCCACATGATTAACACCAATTAAACCCAATGGAGCACAAGTATTTGAACAGGTCATTTTGCCTCCAAAGGGGTTACCACCCACACTTGAGAACCACTGCTCCAGGGTACGTGTGTATTTAAACACCTATTTTGGCTCTACATCCAGTAATGATGTTGCTCCCTTTTCCCTTCTCAGAGCCCCTCTTCAGTTCTGTCTTGTCTCCTATTCTCTCAGATGTGAAAAGAGAGATTTCATTTTTATCACGTAGTTTCCATATTTGACACTTACTGCCTGCCTACATTTATCTGTGTTGGAAATGATCCCTCATTGTCTGAACACATTCCAGAGCAGGTTTGCACAGCAATATATCAACTACTACTTGATATATAGAGAAAATGTGTCATAAATACTGACATTCTGTTTAACATGATTGTTTTCAAAATAGAGAAATGGTTTATTCCATGATCATACATACTAAATTTACCATAACTTCTCTTATAGTCAGTGAAAATGATTTCATGAAGGAAACATTTAGAATCACAAAAGACTTTTTTCTTTAGTTTCTGACTTTTTTTTTTTTTTTTTTTTTAACCAATCTGTATGATCTGGTGCATTATAGTTAAAGTAGAGTAAATAATCAGATGTTGAATTTATTTTCTTGAAAAATCATATTCTTCCATTTTCATTCTGAACTATCTTCATTAACACTTAAACTTTTCACATTGATAAATCCTAAAAGCATAATTATGCATTTTCATAAAACAACTAGCAACTTTTAAACAATTTTGTTAATTTGAAGAACTACTTATTTACTTACGGGTTTCAGTTGATTATCAGATTATAGAATGTACAATGATTAAATTATAATTATATAAATGCCCTTTTAAAAACTCTTCACTTTCATTTATTACATATATATGTATTTTTCTTATATTCAATGTTTTATGAAGTGATACTTTAAATGCAATCTTCAAGTCTAGGCATTGAGGCTCTCAATGACTGCAACCACAGCATGTTCCTGGTGAACAAAGTGGGATCACTATTTCAAGCTTTTTTTTAGATAAATATTGGCTTTGATATCCTCCTGAATTGCATGAATTACTGTCTCAAGAGAAAAGAAAAATGTATTAAACTTTGGGTATTGATTTCTTTGTTTGATATTATTTGACTGTGATTGTTATTTTAATTCTAGTACTTTTCTTTCCATATGCTTTATGAAACTTTTTTTTTCAGTCTACAAAATTTGTTCTATTTTTATTTTCATTCTTTTTTGGAATATTTTCATATTAACAGTGTATGGATTTATGAAGTATGAGTAACAATTATAGTGTTAAAATGAATTTTTATGCCCATAGTCGATAAAGAAGACTGACCCTCACCCAAACTTCTGTAGTCATCTTCATCCTAAAAAATGCATCTATTATTAGGTACATGGGAATGTGAGAAATTAGTATCTGGGGAGAGTAGTACCTTGTTGGAATAGATTTTAAAAAATGTGTTACAACAGTCCTGTAGCTGTGACTGTATTTGTGTAAGTATTTAATTTGAAAATTAGACTTTTTATTTAGGTTAATGTTGCTGAAAAAGTTATATATGTATTTTGAGGAGGGGAAACTGTGCATAAATTTGTACTAACAACATGCCACAACTTTCCCTATTAAACTAATAACTCAATTCACATACTTCTACCAAGATAATTATGACATATAAACATAATACATTTTTGAATTAGCTTTCTGTACAACCTAATATTTTATGATAGGCCATCCCTTCCTTTATTGTACTTTATTATCTTTAACATTTATGTTATATTTGTTCCCTAGATTTTCTGACCCAACTTCTTTCTTATCTTTGCCTTGCATACCAACACATGCCCCCATTAATCCATTTCAAATTCATGTCCTCCTTTTCTACAGACATTACCATTACTTACATATACACAGCTATATAAATAAAGCCTGCTAAGTCTATTTAATATTGCACGTTTATATGGATTTGTGGCTGACAAATTAGGATTGGAAAATAATAACAGGGATCAACCCCCCTCCCCATATCCATGATTTTCTTTTCAGCAGTGATTAGTTGACTGTAGCTCTAATTCTGTCAATGTGGTCACATGAACTTTTCCTTCCAGAGATGCATGTATTTGAGTTTTCCTATTTTAGGTCTTTTTTTGAGCCACCATATTGTATATCACAGGTTAAGCTCCTCTGTCATTTCTAGGAGATACATTTCCTGGTCTTCTGTCTCTTGTTATCATTTTACATGTCACATCTACAAAGTTTCCCAGCCATAACCACGTTGGAAAATATATCTGAAGATCATCCCCTCAGGTCCTGGTGCCATGACATCATCAATTACAAGACCAAAAAGCCATAGGGACCAACCCAAATAAGGAAGATTGATAGTCAATTTTTTTCTCCATAAGCCACTGGTAAAACACCATTTGATATGATGCAATTTAATTGTCTGAAGATTCAAACTTAGATATGAGTAGAAATAATCCATCATGACATGTTTCCTCTACATATATAGAGCACAGTGCCCCTCAGTGTCCAAGAGAAGGAGGATTAGCTCATATATGCAGGGTACACTGGAGCCACAATGCATTCACTCCGATGCCCACTAATAACTACAGACAATTCACATGTCCAGAATCCCCATTGCATAATGAACAAAACAACAAAGCAAAACCCAAGTACAAACAAATGAATGTAATGGTGCCAGGACTCTTCTGGATATAATCAACCAGTTTTAAATTAAATCCAGTGAACATCTCACATCATGGAGTATGTGCTCGATAGTGAAATTCTGGTAAAAGCCTTTTGGCTAGGGAGGTCACAGGCCCTATGTGTTGGATATATTACTGAGTTTTAGCAAATGGATATGTAATTAAAATGTAAACATTTACATTTGTAATTATAGACTAGTGTAGTTTCTGTAATAATCAGAGAAACTTCTTTCAAACATGTGTACCTGTGTAAAGAGAGACTCATACTTGGTAAAGTGATAAGAATAAATGACCGTGGGACCACTCTTGAGTTCCTGAGGGCTAGATCTCAGGGCCTGTGCTAAAGAGGCCTCACTCAGCTGGAGACTGCCAGTCCCAGATAGACACGCCTATCCCTGAGGAAACATCCTGTGGGCTGGCCTCTGCCAAAGAGGCCTCAGCTGTCCTCTGCTGGAGCCTGATCTTTGACCACCATCACCAGGCCCCTGTCTGCGGAGAGACCTCCAAGAGAGCTTGGACCACCCAGAACTACAGACATCGAACCTCTGACCCACCTAAGCCCATACAAAGAGAAAGAGACCCCACCTACACCTACCGAAAGAAGCTATGGGAAGACGGCAATACAAGAAAACACCTAACAACAGAAAGAAACACCTAACAACAGAAAGACAAGCATAACACCACCAGAATCTAGGGAATCTACACCAACTAGACTGGAACACAACAAAGCAGATGAATCAGAAGAGAACGACTTAAAATTATCATCATAAAAATGCTAGAGGCCCTCAAAGAAGATATGAGAAAATCCCTTAGGGAAATTGAAGAAAAAACAAACAAAAACTTGGAAGAATTGAATAAATTTCTAAAAGAAAGAAGAGAAAGCCAAGAAAAAACAATTACACAGGTGAAGGATACGGTTCAAGACTTGAAAACGGAAATGGAGACAATAAAGAAAACACAAACCGAAGGAATGCTGGAAATAGAAAAACTGGGAAAATGATAGGGAACTACAGACACAAGCATAACCAACAGAATTCAAGAGATGGAAGAGAGAATCTCAGGCGCTGAAGATAAACTAGAGGAAATAGAATCATCGACCAAAGAAAATCATAAATCCAACAAATCCTTAACACAAAACATCCAGGAAATGTGGGACACTGTGAAAAGGCCAAACCTAAAAATAATAGGCATAGAGACAGGTGAGGAAGCCCAGTTCAAAAATGCAGAAAACATATTCAACAAAACCATTGAGGAAAACTTTCCCAATATGAAGAAGGACATGCCCATGAAAGTACAAGAAGCATAGTGAACACCAAATAGACTGGACCAAAGAAAAAAGACCCCCTCGACATATAATAATCAGAACACCTAACATACAGAATAAAGAAAGAATATTAAGAGCAGCGAAGGAAAAAGGACAGGTAACATATAAAGGCAGACCTATCAAAATTACGCCTGACTTCTCCATGAAAACCCTTAAGGCCAGAAGGTCCTGGATAGATGTTCTACAAGTACTAAGAGTCCATGGATGCCAGCCCAGGCTACTATACCCAGCAAAACTCTCAATCACTATAGACAAAAAGACCCAAGGTATTTAATGACAATGCCAGATTTTCAAAATATGTATCTAGAAATCAAGCCCCATGGAAAGTTCAGGAAGGAAAACTCCAACCCAAGGAAGTTAACTACGCTCACAAAGACGTAGGCAACAGATAATCCCACTTCACCAGAAACCAAGGGTAAAGCAGGACAAATATATTCACAATACCACTGCCAACAACAAATCTAAAACAAACAAGCATTAACAATCAATGGACTTTACTTTCCCTCAACATTAATGATCTTAACTAGCCTATAAAAAGACACAGGCTAACAGAATGGATACAAAACAGAATCCTTCCTTCTGCTGCATACAGGAAACACATCTAAGCTTCAAAGATAGACATTACCTCAGGGTAAAGGACTGGGAAAAGATCTTCCAATCAAATGTACCCAAGAAGCAAGCAGGTGTGACTATCCTAATATCTAACAAGTTAGACTTCAAACCAAAAATAATTAAAGATGAAGACAGTCATTTAATATTCATTGCAGGAGAAATTCATCAACACAAAGTCTCAATTCTGATCATCTATGCCCCAAATACAAAAGCACCTACATTCATAAAAGAAACACTACTAAAACTCAAAGCTCACACAAAACCTCACACACTTATAGTGGGAGACTTCAACACACCACTCTCACCACTAGACAGAACCACCAATCAGAAACTCAACAAAGAAACAAAAGAAGTAACAGAAATTATGTCTCAACTGGGTTTGACAGACATCTATAAAACATTCCATCCAGACACAAAAGAATATACCTTCTTCTCTGCTCCACATGGAACCTTCTCTAAAATCGACCACTTACTAGGTGGCATAACAAACCTCAACAGCCCCCAGACTGACAGCTGGGAATCCAGCATGGGACTGACTCAGAACCACTGAATATGGGTCTCAGCTTAGACTGTGCAGTCTAAGGGACCTCAAAACAGTAGAACCAGGATGTATTCCTGGTGCACAAAAGGACCTTGTGAACACATCCCCCATGGAGGGATACCTCCTTAACCTAGAGACAGGAGAGAAGTAAATCCTAGTCCCTACTTCAAATGACTTGACAGATTTACATGACCCAACCTGGATAGTATAGCCCTACAAGTGGAATGGGGGTGGGGGGATGGGAGGGGAGGGTGGCCAGGGTGCGTATCACAGGGGAATGAGGGTAAGAGGAAGGGAGAGAGGGAGGAAGGGAGAGAAAACTGAGATCGACATGTAAAAACTTTAACTTATATTATTAATAAAAAGGAAGAATAAATGATTGTCAATTGTCAAGTCCCAATGCACTATCTAAATATTCCTTTCCAGACACGGGGGCATGGTGAAAACTGGAAAGTTAAGCATCTAATAGACAGAGGATGAGAAGGACAATGTAATGTTATCTTTTGGATATGACTTATTTATTTCAATCATGCATTATTAACAACTTCAGCCTCCTGAACAGACCTGAAAACAGAGACAGACACTGAGATACACACTCACAGACAAGCAGAAAGACACACTCCCCCCCCCAGCACACACAGAGACACATACACACAGACACAAGTAAATCCATACAAATATATGCACACATGTACAAAAACATGCACATACACAGTAACTCCACACTATACATGGGATACCATAAAAAAAGACATGTAAAATTAAAAAAAAAAAGTCAATTGAGTGGCACTTGCACATTAGAGGCAACAAACAGATGTCCAATTATCCTTAAACCAACAAGAAAATCTTGCTTTGAATTGGAATCATAGCCAATTTCTCAGGGCTAGTGAAGTCATGAACCTTAAGATAGAATCTCCTGTATCCACTTGTGTAGACAAGCCAAATTCCTAACTACATTCTGTATCTTCTTATGATACACATGTAGAGGCATAGGTATTATCCCTTAATGATGAAGCCTCTCTTCAAAGAAATATGAGACCACAGAAATCCACAAGTGAGCACAGTATAGATTTGAAGAGAGGATTGGTGGCCCAGTCTCCAAATATGTTATCTACATCACAGGTCCTGCACAATAGCTCAAGTAAACTCACTGAAATTTGGGAGGCAGAGATAGTGCACCTGCAAAAATATGAGGAAGTCGGCTGTGAAATAGCTTGTTCTAGAAAAATGATGCATATAGGATTTTTATATTAATGTGAAATAACTCTGCGTGTTCCTGCCTGCAAAACAGTGGACTACAGGCAACTACTTATTGTCAGAAAATTAGCTGCTGTTGCCAGGCCCATGATCAGCAGTTTCAGAACTGAGAAGGTGACTGATAAAACACTTGACTCTTGTATCTGAGGGAGCAAAACTTTAACTCTTTGGGGCCAGTGAAAAAGAAACACAAACAGACACATACACACATGTCAGGGTCTCTCTTCTTTTTTCCTTCTCTCTTTCTGGCCTGATGTTTATGTTTTATCTCTTTCCTAGTGTCTTCCTTTTAACTCTTTCCTAGTATCTTTCTTCCCCCACCTCCCCCCCCAACATTTTTTTTTTTACCCCAGCAAAACTTTTCAAGCAATATAAAAATTATGATGTGGCTACATTCCATTTTTCAAGCGAATGTAAACTTCATTTTCAAGTGAAGTTAGAAAAAAAATCATGATTCTTACTTCCCTGACATGATTAAATATTTTACATATTACAGGTGAAAATCAAATTATTTCCAAAAGTTCTAAGACATTCATGTCTAAGAACCTTTTTTTTGTTTGTTTGAGAAGTGTCTTTGTAGCTTTGGGGCCTGTCCTGGATCTTGCTCTGCAGACTAAGCTGGCCTTGAACTCAGAGATCCACCTGTCTCTGCCTCCCAAGTACTGGGATTAAAGGTGTGTACCTCTACCACCCAGTTCATGTCTAAGAAATTGTTTTATAGACTAAAAAAGCATAAGCAAGTAAGGTATCTTTTTGCTGTCAATTCTTTTTAATGACAAATGACATTTTTTGTTTATGAAGAAAGGATCAATAATTATCTCAAAATATAACCTCATAAAAATATTTTTAAAAATCACAAATATAGAGTTTTATGTATGTAAAACAACCATTCATTGCTACTTCAAATGTTCAGCAAACTTTATTGAATCATGTCAAGTAGTTGAGGGCACAATTGGATACAAAAAAAAATAAATCATTGCCTTTGATCACCAACCCATCTTTAGCACGCCAGCTACTAATAACTGGGATGCCTTTATTTTTGTTTCTTGACTTCAACATGTCCCTTGCTATATACCAAAGCACAGTTTTGGGCTTCTTGATTTTTCACTCTTATGCTATTGTTGAGGTTGAAAAAAGATGTTTACTGAAAATTTTCCTACATTGTCACATTTAAGATTTGCACATTACATAAAGGCTTCCAAAAATTTCTCATGCTCTTAATGTTGATCTTGTATGAAGATGCAGTGGTCTCTAGTAACAGAGCTTTCAATAAAACATATGCTACAATATTGAGTATGGAAACCTTCCCAGTATGACTTTCTCAAGTATTCTTAGAAGTAAAAGAGAGACACTATGCCACATTTACTGCACTCACATTTTTCTCTCTTTTATGAATGATCTGATGTCGTTTAAGATGTGAAGCCTGTGTGTAGGATTTCTTACATTCATTACATTTGTGAGGTTTCTCTCCTGTATGAACGGTCTGATGTTGTCTCAGGTGTACAGCCTGTATAAAGGATTTCTCACATTTACTACATCTGTAAGGTCTCTCTCCTGTATGAATTCGCTGATGATTTTTAAGACTCGAAATGTATGAAAAGGATTTCTCACATTCACTACATTTGTATGGTTTTTCTCCTGTATTAATTGTCTGATGTTGACCAAGAGTAGAAATATATGCAAAGGATTTCTCACAATCACTAGATTTGAAAATTTTCTCTCCTGAATGAATTCTCTGATGTTGTCCAAGAGTTGAGACATTTGCAAAGGATTTCTCACAATTGTTAGATTTGTAAGGTTTCTCTCTTGTATGAACGGTCTGATGTTGTCTGAGGTGTACAGCCTGTATAAAGGATTTCTCACATTTACTACATCTGTAAGGTCTCTCTCCTGTATGAATTCGCTGATGATTTTTAAGACTCGAAATGTATGAAAAGGATTTCTCACATTCACTACATTTGTATGGTTTTTGTCCTGTATTAATTGTTTGATGTTGACCAAGAGTAGAAATATATGCAAAGGATTTCTCACAATCACTAGATTTGAAAATTTTCTCTACTGAATGAATTCTCTGATGTTGTCCAAGAGTCGAGACATTTGCAAAGGATTTCTCACAATTGTTAGATTTGTAAGGTTTCTCTCTTGTATGAACGGTCTGATGTTGTCTGAGGTGTACAGCCTGTATAAAGGATTTCTCACATTTACTACATCTGTAAGGTCTCTCTCCTGTATGAATTCGCTGATGATTTTTAAGACTCGAAATGTATGAAAAGGATTTCTCACATTCACTACATTTGTATGGTTTTTGTCCTGTATTAATTGTTTGATGTTGTCCAAGACTAGAAATATATGCAAAGGATTTCTCACAATCACTAGATTTGAAAATTTTCTCTCCTGAATGAATTCTCTGATGTTGTCCAAGAGTTGAGACATTTGCAAAGGATTTCTCACAATTGTTAGATTTGTAAGGTTTCTCTCTTGTATGAACGGTCTGATGTTGTCTGAGGTGTACAGCCTGTATAAAGGATTTCTCACATTTACTACATCTGTAAGGTCTCTCTCCTGTATGAATTCGCTGATGATTTTTAAGACTCGAAATGTATGAAAAGGATTTCTCACATTCACTACATTTGTATGGTTTTTGTCCTGTATTAATTGTTTGATGTTGTCCAAGACTAGAAATATATGCAAAGGATTTCTCACAATCACTAGATTTGAAAATTTTCTCTCCTGAATGAATTCTCTGATGTTGTCCAAGAGTTGAGACATTTGCAAAGGATTTCTCACAATTGTTAGATTTGTAAGGTTTCTCTCTTGTATGAACGGTCTGATGTTGTCTGAGGTGTACAGCCTGTATAAAGGATTTCTCACATTTACTACATCTGTAAGGTCTCTCTCCTGTATGAATTCGCTGATGATTTTTAAGATTCGAGATGCATGAAAAGGATTTCTCACATTTACTACATCTGTAAGGTTTCTCTCCAGTATGAATCCGCTGATGATTTTTAAGATTCGAGATGTATGAAAAGGATTTCTCACATTCACTACATTTGTATGGTTTTTCTACTGCATGAATTCTCTGATGTTGTCCAAGAGTGAAGAAATAAATAATGGATTTCTCACAATTGCTAGATTTGAAAGGTCTCTCTCCTGCGTGAATTCTCTGATGTTGTCCAAGAGTGAAGAAATAAATAATGGATTTCTCACAATCGCTATATTTGAGAGGTTTCTCTCCTACATGAATTCTCTGATGTTGTCCAAGAGTCAAGAAATAAACAATGGATTTTTCACAATTGCTAGATTTGAAAAGTTTCTCTCCTGTATGAATTCTCTGATGTTGTCCAAGAGTAGAAACATATGCAAAGGATTTCTCATGATCGCTAGATTTGATAAGTTCCTTTCCTGTATGAATTCTCTGATGCTGTCCAAGCGTTGAGACATTTGCAAAGGATTTCTCACAACTATTAGATTTGTAAGGTTTCTCTTCTGTATGAACAGTCTGATGTTGTTTCAGGTGTGCAGCCTGTGTAAAGGACTTCTCACATTTACTACTACTGTAAGGTCTCTCTCCTGTATGACTTCGCTGATGCGTTTTAAGACTCGAGATATATAAAAACGATTTCTCACATTTATCACATTTGTATGGTTTCTCTCCTGTATGAGTTCTCTGATGTTGTCCAACAGAGGAGACATATGCAATGGACTTCTCACAATCGCTAGATATGAAAGGTTTCGCTCCGGTATGGATTCTTAGATGTGTGTTAAGATGGTTTTTCTGGATGAAACACTTTTCATATTCACTGTATTTGTAAGGTCTCTCTCCATTATGGGTTTTACAAAGGTTTTTACCTTGATACAAGAAATACAAGCACATCCCACATTCTTTCCATTTGTAGGATTTCTCTGCAGAATGAATTCTCTGATGTCTACTGAGACTTGAGTAGGCTCTAAAGTACTTCCCACATTGGTGTATTTTCCCTACACTGGAGATCTGTTTCAGCATGAGTATGTGTTTAGAGTCAAATGATTCATCATAGCCTGTATTTTTATGTAGTTCCTTTCCAGTGTGAATTTTTTGACTAATGATGGAACACAAATTTAACCATTTCCCACCGTCTTTATATCTGTAAGTTTCTTCTCCAGTGTTTCTACATTTAAGATTCTTTAGGTTTGTTGATTCAATAGAGATATCCCTGTGGTTATCAAATTCATACTTGTTGGAGTTCTCTGTACGATCACTAGCGTTATAAGGTGTACAATGGGAGAATTTATGGAACTTTATGCCAATCTCACTATTTTCATAAGACTTCTCTTGGATATTCACAGGGTGACAGACAATGTGCTTTGATCCTTGGTCCAAGACGTTCATACTTTTCACATACATATGATATTTCTCTGGAAATGAGCACAAAAAGGGATTAAAGAGATAAATGCATATTACAGATTCAAGAACTGATGTCTCCTTAAGTTCTGTACGATAAGTTATATAGCAGACTTGGAAACAGACTTCTCAGAAGAGGCAGGCCTTTTGTGTTCCATTACTGTAAAATGCATGCTCAAAAACAATCTAATCACCTTTAATCCCAGCACTTGGGAAGCAGACAAGAGTCATATCTCTGTGAGTTGGAGGCCAGTCTGGTCTACAGAGTAAGTTCCAGGATAGCCAGGACTGTTTCACAGAGAAACCCTGCCCTACCCTAAAACAACAACAACAGAAACAAAATAATCTAATCTCCATCAAAATCTGAAGAATGATAGTCCTCTTATTATATAAACGGCAAACTCTGAATAAGCTAAGAGAAATACATGATTGAGCAGTAATAAATTTGAGACAGGAGCTTTTAGGAGGATCTTATATAGATGATTTCTCTATATCCTTAGTGTTTATATTTGAGAGGATCACAGTGTAAAGACCCGACAAGCCAGGAAAACACCACATCCTTTTACCTCAGCCTCTCTGTTGCTAGTATTAAAATCACGCTCCTTTGTGCTACCAGGAATATAAACAGAGCAACTAAAAAGTATATAAATGAAATGAACAAAAACAGCAAAATGTACATTAGAATTATTTCCCTATTTTAAAAATCTCTATTTTTGAAAATTCAGAAATGAGTGAAAGTTTACTTTGATATTAATATCAATACATTCCAAACACTAATATACTATAATAAATTTATTTGCTCTGAATATTCAACTTTCTTTGAAAACTGAAGTTTTCCTTAAATACCAGATAAAAGGGCTGTACAGATAACACAATATTTAGTATTGGCTGCTTTTTCAGAGAACAAAGAATAGTGTAACAAAAAAGGAGAAAAAGTTATGTTTATTAACGTAAGTTCCCCCACATATAGTAGGCGCTGGATTGTTCAGAGAGTAAAAAAATAAAAAGCTGACAAACACCAAGGTTGAGGCAGATATTCCTCATGAAGAGGCTTCTTACCAACAAAAACTAGATTGCGGTAATTCTCCAACATCACATCAATGTACAAGGCCTTTGAAGCAGAATCCAGACATTCCCACTCCTCCTGGGAGAAGTCCACCGCCACATCCCCAAATGTCAACAGATCCTGTAATGGAAAAGTATCCATTTATCATGTGCTGCTAGAGAAAATGTTTTCCTAGTGAAAAGAGACCCAAGGAAACAGATTGTTTTCTGATATAAATGAACCATGCCCATTATTCCAAGATAAATGTTTTCTAGTGATGGTGAAAAAATGGTTCATCAGATAAGAGTACTGGTTGCTACCCTCAACAAAATGTCGTTCGTTATGAAACTTCCT
This sequence comes from Cricetiscus sungorus, assembly GCA_030556225.1. Taxonomy (NCBI): domain Eukaryota; kingdom Metazoa; phylum Chordata; class Mammalia; order Rodentia; family Cricetidae; genus Cricetiscus; species Cricetiscus sungorus. The sequence goes on from JANBXA010000600.1 coordinate 41,595,895, forward strand.
GTGCTCATGGTCTCTTTTGAATCCCCAAGTAAGACAGAATCCAAAGCTCTTCTGTGCTCTACAGGCAAAAGGAACACACAGTATTAACATGTACATTCAAATAGACACACATCCATAAAACAAAATGAAAGTTAATTATAAACAGAAATATTCTAGGCTGGGGCGGCAGATTCTCCCCTACACCCTCCCCGGGAAATCCCTGGGTGGGTCAAGGATCTCCCTGCCCCTGTGTCCTGTCCCCACTGAGAGTGCTCTTTGATCTCAGATATACCCCCACCCCCACCGAGAGCCGGCCCTCCCCTTACGCTCTTCCCTACCTTGCCCACTGTCCCATCGCTCTGGTTAAGCACTGAGCCAAAGGGTAGAGCCAACAATCCAGCCACCTTAGGGGAAATTCCTGGATCCAATCTGAGCACAATAGACCAGCCTATCCACGTGGGACCACCCGCAATTTCCACATGCCTGGTCTCTGAGCCCCACCACCAGTCTTCTACTGGAGTTCTGGACCCCTCCCAGAGATCCGCCTATCTTTGCAGGTCCATTCTGAGTTTCTGCAGGCTGGATCCTTGACCCCCATCGCAAACCTCTGCTAAAGAGGCCCTATTCAGTTGGAGAGTGCCAGCTAGACCCACCTATCAGTGCGGAAACATCATGAGTATCAGCCCAGCCTTTGTCCCTCAATGCCAGACCTTGGCTAGAGGCCTTGGCTAGAGCTAGACCCAACTATCCCTGAGGAAACATCCTGTGGGCTAGCCTCTGCCAAAGAGGCCTCAGCTCTCTTGTGCTGGAGCCTGATCTTTGACCCCCTTCGTCGGGCCCCTGCCTATGTAGAGACCTCTTAGAGAGATTGGACCACCCAGAACTAGACGTCAAACCTCTGACCCACCTAAATCCATAGAGAAAGGGAGAAACCCCACCAACACCTACTGGAAGAAGCAATGGGAAGACGGCAATACAAGAAAACCTAACATCAGAAAGACAAGCAAACCACCACCAGAATCTAGGGAATCTACACCAACTAGACCAGAACACACCAAAGCAAATGAATCAGAAGAGAATGACCTAAAAATTATCATAAAAATGATAGAGGCTCTCAAAGAAGAAGAGAGAAATTCCCTTAAAGAAGTGGGAGATAAAACAAACAAAGAATGGGAAGAAATGAATAAATTTCTTAAAGAAAGTAGAGAAAGCCAAGAAAAAAACAATTACACAGGTGAAGGAAACGGTTCATGATTTGAAAACAGAAATGGAGACAATAAAGAAAACACAAACCGAAGGAATGTTGGAAATGGAAAAACTGGGCAAACATTCAGGAACTACAGCAAGTATAACCAACAGAATTCAAGAGATGGAAGAGAGAATCTCAGGCGCTGAAGATAAACTAGAGGAAATAGAATCATCGACCAAAGAAAATCTTAAATCCAACAAATCCTTAACACAAAGCATCCAGGAAATACGGGACACCATGAAAAGGCCAAACCTAAGAATAATAACTATAGAAGAAGGCAAAGACGTCCAGCTCAAAGGTGCAGAAAACATATTCAACAAAATCATTGAAGAAAACTTTCCCAACCTGAAGCATCCAGGAAATGTGGGACACTGTGAAAAGGCCAAACCTAAAAATAATAGGCATAGAGGAAGGTGAGGAAGCCCAGCTAAAAGGGGCTGAAAACATATTCAACTAAAACATCATGGAAAACTATCCCAATATGAAGAAGGACATGCCCATGAAAGTACAAGAAGCATACCGAACACCATATAGACCGGACCAAAGAAAAAAGACCCCTAGACATATAATAATCAAAACACCTAACATACAGAATAAAGAAAGAATATTAAGAGCAGCTAAGGAAAAAGGACAGGTAACATATAAAGGCAGACCTATCAAAATTACCCCTGACATTTCCATGGAAATCCTCAAGGCCAAAAGGTCCTGGATAGATGTTCTACAAGTACTAAGAGTCCATGGACCTCAGCCCAGGCTACTATACACAGCAAAACTCTCAATCACTATAGATGAAGAAAACAAGATATTTAATGACAATGCCAGATTTTCACAATACATATCTATAAATCTAGCCCTACAAAATGCTTTGGAAGGAAAACTTCAACCTAAGGAGTTAACTACGCTCACAAATACATAGGCAACAGATAATCCCACTTCACCAGAAACCAAGGGTAAAACAGGACAAATATGTTCACAATACCATTGCCAAAAGCAAATCAAAAACAAACAAACATTAACAATCAATGGACCGTACTCTCCCTCAACATTAACGGTCTATACTCGCCTATAAAAAGACACAGGCTAACAAAATGGATACGAAGACAGAATTCATCCTTCTGCTACATACAAGAAACACACCTAAGCAACAAAGATAGACATTACCTCAGGGTAAAGGACTGGAAAAAGATCATCCAATCAAATGGACCCAAGAAGCAAGCAGGTGTGGCTATCCTAATATCTAACAAGTTAGACTAAAAACCAAAATCAATCAAAAGAGATGAAGATGGTCATTTCATATTCATCGCAGGAGAAATCCATCAACACAAAGTCTCAGTTCTGAACATCTATGCCCCAAATACAAAGGCACCCACATTCATGAAAGAAACACTACTAAAACTCAAAGCTCACACAAAACCTCACACATTTATAGTGGGAGACTTCAACACACCCCTCTCACCACTAGACAGAACCACCAATCAGAAACTCAACAAAGAAACAAAAGAACTAACAAAAGTTATGTCTCAACTGGGTTTAACAGACATCTATAGAACATTCCATCCAAACACAAAAGAATATACCTTTTTCTCTGTCCCACATGGAACCTTCTCTAAAATCGACCACAAACTAGGTGGCATAACAAATCTCAACAGATACAAAAGAATTGAAATAGTTCCTTGGATCTTATAAGATAACCATGCTTTAAAATTGGAATTCAACAACAACACAAATTGCAGAAACCCTACAAACTCATGGAAACTGAACAATGGGCAATTGCACCACACCTGGGTCAAAGAAGAAATAAAGAAATTAAAGACTTCCTAAAATTCAACGAGAATGAGGACACACCATATCCGAACTTATGGGACACCTTGAAAGCAGTGTTAGGAGGGAAGTTCATTGCACTGAGTGCCCATATGAAGAGAACAGAGGATAGTCACATTAGAGAATTAACAGGGCAACTGAAAGCCTTAGAACAAAAAAAAGCAAACTCACCCCGAAGGAGTAGATGCCAGGAAATAATGAATTTGAGGGCTGAAATCAATAATATAGAAACCAGGAAAACAATACAAAAAAAAAAACAAAAAAAAAATATCAAGGCAACAAAGAGGTGGTTTTTCGAGAAAAATCAACAAGATAGACAAACCTTTATCCAAACTAATGAAAAAGCAGAGAGAGATCATCATGCAAGTTAACAAAATAATGAACGACAAGAGGGACATAACAACAGGCACAGAGGAAATCCAGACAACTTTCAGGTCATACTTTGAAAACCAGTACTCCACAAAATTTGAAAATTCAAAGGAAATGGACATATTTCTGGATAACTATCACTTACCAAAATTAAACCAAGAACAGATTTAAATAGACCTATAACCCCCAACGCAATCGAAATAGTCATTGAAAGCCTTCCAACTAAAAAAAGCCCAAGGCCAGATGGTTTCAGTGCAGAATTCTATCAAAAATTCAAGGAAGAGCTAATTCCAATACTCCTCAAATTGTTCCACACAATAAAGACAGAAGGCACATTACCAAATTCTTTCTACAAGGCCACAATCACCTTGGTACCCAAGTCTCACAAAGATACAACTAAGAAAGAAAACTACAGACCAATATCCCTGATGAACATCGATGCAAAAACACTCAATAAAATACTGGCAAACTGAATCCAAGAATACATCAGAGAAATCATCCACTATGACCGAGTAGGCTTCATCCCAGGGTTGCAAGGATGGTTTAACAACATACGAAAATCTATCAACACGATCCACCACATAAACTGAAAAAGGAAAACCATATGACCATCTCCCTAGATAGGAGAAAAAGCCTTCGACAAAATTCAACACCCTTTCATGATAAACGTCTTGGAGAGATCAAGGATAACAGGAACATACCTAAACATATTAAAAGCAATATACAGTAAACCAACAGCCAACATCAATCAGAATGGAGAGAAGCTGAAGGCCATTCCTCTAAAATCAGGAAAAAGACAAGGCTGTCCTCTCTCTCCATATCTCTTCAATATTGTACTTGAAGTTCTAGCTAAAGCTATAGGACAACAAAAGGAGATCAAGGGGATCCAAACTGGAAAGGAAGAAGTCAAACTGTGTCTATTTGCAGATGATATGATAGTTTACATAAGCGACACCATAAAAACTACCACGGAACTCCTACAGCTGATGAACACCTTCAGCAAACTAGCAGGATACAAGAAAAACTCAAAAAAATCAGTAGCCCTACTTTATTCAGATGACAAAGAAACTTAGAAAGAAATCAGAGAATCACCACCTTTACAATAGCCACAAACAACATAGAATATCTCGGGGTAACGCGTACCAAGCATGTGAAATACATGTTTGTACAATACATACATGTTATACAATAAGAATTTTGTGTCATTAAAGAAAAAATTAAAGAAGATATGAGAAAATGGAAAGATCTCCCATGGTCTTGGATTGGAAGGATAAATATAGTAAAAATGGCAATCTTGCCAAAAGCAATCTACAGATTCAAATCAATCCCCATTAAAATCCCAGCACAATTCTTCACTGACCTTGAAAGGATAATAATCAATTTTGTATGGAAAAACAAAAGACCCAGAATAGCCAAAACAACCCTGTACAATAAAAGAACTTCAGGAGGCATCACTATCCCTGACTTTAAGCTCTACTACAGAGCTATAGTTCTGAAAAACACTGGTATTGGCACAAAAATAGACAGGTAGACCAATGAAATGGAATCGAAAATGCCGATATTAATCCTCACAGCTATGAACACCTGATTTTCAAAAAAAACAGCTAAAAGAAATACAATGGGGGGAGAAAAGCATCTTCAACAAATGGTGCTAGTACAATTGGATGATGGTGTGTAGAAGACAGCAGATAGACCCCTGTCTATCGCCACACACAAAACTCAAGTCCAAATGGATCAAAGACCTCAACATAAATCCAGCCACACTGAACCTCTTATAAGATAAAGTGGGAGGTACCCTTGAACAAATTGGTATAGGAGACCTCTTCCTGAACATAACTCCAGTAGCACAGACACTTAGATCAACAATTAATAAATGGGACTTCCTCAAACTGAGAAGCTTCTGTAAGGCAAAAGACACAGTTGACAAGACCAAACGGCAGCGCACTGGGAAAAAAAATTTTACCAATCCTACATCTGACAAAGGGCTGATCTCCAAAATATACAAAGAACTCAAGAAACTAGTCAACAAAACACAAAACAGCCCTATTAAAAAATGGGGTACAGAATTGAAGAAAGAATTCTCAATAGAGGAAATCAAAGAGGCTGAAAGACACTTAAGAAAATGTTCAACATCCTTAGCTATCAGGGAAATGCAAATGAAAACAAATTTGAGATACCATCTTATTCCTGCCAGAATGGCTAAAATTAGAAACACCAATGATAACTTATGCTGAAGAGGATGTGGAGAAAGGGGAACACTCCTTCACTGCTGGTGGGTGTGCAAACTCGTACAGCCATTTTGGAGGTCAGTATGGTGTTTCCTCAGGAAAATGGGAATTAGCTTACCACAGGACCCAGCAATTCCACTCTTAGGCATATACCCAAATGACCCACGTCCATGCAACAAAGACATGTGTTCAACTATGTTTATAGCAGCATTATTTGTAATAGCAAGAACCTGGAAGCAACCTAGATACCCCTCAACTGAAGAATGGATAAAGAAGATGTGGCACATCTACCCAATGTAATTCTACTCTGCAGAAAAAAATAATGGAATTTTGAAATTCACAAGCAAGTGGATGGAACTTGAAGAAACCATCCTGAATGAGGTAACCCAGGCACAAAAAGAGGAACATGGTATGTACTTGCTCATATATTGATTTTAGACCTAGAGCAAAGGATCACCAGCCTATAATACACACCACCAGATGAACTGGGATACAAGGTGTATTCTAAGAGATTCATAGATGGTCCCTCACAAAAGGGGGAAGGGGCAAGTTCCCCAGAGCACGTGGGAAATGGGGGGGCAGTGAATGGAGAGAGAACTGGGAGAAAGAGAAGGGGAGGAGAGGAAAACACATGTGACTAGATAGACTGAGTCAGGGTGAGGGGAGGGGCAAAAAAAGGTAGCCATTATTGGGTTGAAGAGAAAACTGAACCTAAAGAAAGGTCTAGAGAACTACAAGACCGACTCCAACTAATAATTCCAGCAACCATGGAAAGGCTACCATAAATGCCCTTCCCTGATAGTGAGATCAACAACTAATTTATCCACCATCATGGGGTCTTCATCTAGTACCTGTTGGAAACAGAAGCAAACACCCATAACCAAACACTGAGTGGAACTAGAATCCAGATGCAGAGAGAGGAGATAAGACCAGGTTGCAGAAACTCACAGACAGCTGACCTGAACTAGGAGGAGCTTGGGCCCCTAGACTGATGGCTAGGAACCCAGCAAGGGACTGACTCAGATTCCTTGAATATGGGTCTCAGCTAGAAGGACTGAGCAGTCTGGGGGACCTCATACAGTAGAAACAGGCACAAAGGGACCTTGGGGACACATCCCCCATGGAAGGATGCCCATTAACTTAGAGACAGGAGAGAAGTCCTAGTCCCTACTTCAAATGACTTGACAGATTTACATGGCCCAACCTGGATAGCATAGCCCTACAAGTGGAATGGGGGTGGAGGGATGAGAGGAGAGGGTGGCCAGGGTGCATGTCACAGGGGAAAGAAAGATTGTAAGAGGGAGTGAGGGAGGAAGGAAGGGAAAGGGACCTGAGAGCCACATGTAAAATTTTTAAATTATATTAATAAAAAAAGAAGAAAATGTTGCTGTATTAATTATATATATATATATACATATATATATATACATATACATATATATATATATATATATATGTATATATATATATATATAATGCTTTGACTTAAAATTTTAAGCCTAAGGATAAGTTACTGGGGAAAAGGATTTCTAATTTTATTTTCACAGAAAATGAAAAGCTGTGGATTCCTTCCAGACTAATGTGGTTTGATCGAGCAAGACCCCCTGAAGCAATGTCAATGGGACAATGCAGCCTTGCGGACCACTACAGCCAGGATTTCTGCGTCTTCTTAGGATTCCCCCATGACAGTGCCCCGTACCAGCAGGAAGCAGTTTGGAAAGAACAACGCCCAAATTCCCAAATAGTGTTTATAAATGTTTGTTTTCATTAAAAAAAAAAAAAGAAAGAAATATTCTAGAATACCTTTTATTGTTTTTTCTGTATCTATAAAAACAAAATGGTATAATAATGTCACCAACATTATTCTTTTAGGAAATAAAAGAAATGCATTGCAGACTAGCTCCAAGGATTTACCACTATCAACAGTATGTTGATATATCAAATAAGGTGACTCATTTCAGATGGGCAAGTTTCAAGGAGTAAAATCATGCTTCCAAATATAACAACTCTCATTCATGCTCAAATATGGACCCTGAATCATTCTTGTTGACATCTGGGTATCACCTAACTCTATTATAACATGCTCAGTTGGGATGCGGATATGTTTGTTCAATGATATACCATTGTAAAACAAACAGGCAGAATGTGGAAGACACATATTATTGATGAACTGAAAGTCAGATAATTTCGGGTGTTAGTTTTAAACTATAAGGAGTGCAACAACACTTCTTCCATCCAAAGTACTAGACAAACAATACAATCAAATATTCTTTGATATGTTTTAAGAATGAGATAAGTAGGAAAATCAACACTAGATGTTAGAATTATCAAAATTTCTCTAAAAGTATATATACTACTACTGTTAAATGATAATACCACAAATCCAGGTGGTTTTATTATACAACCAATATAAAAATTTATATGAAGAGCCTATTTGACAATACATTCAGATGAAGTAAAAAAGATGATCTGTGTCCACAACAAATGTATTAAGTTTTTGAGAGTAATATTAACTCTTTATTGATTTTGAATACATTATGCTCATGAGTATTGCTTAGTTGAAAATTTGAATCTTGTAAGTTCACTGTTCTTTTCTTCAGTATCTGAGCTCAACCATCTAAGAGGATTTTACCCTGAATAGAGAAGTATTACTTATGATTCCTTTGTTTTTCAGAAATTAAAAGAAGCAAGATTGATAACTAGTTCCTCCAAAAAACTTCAACAAAAATTTGGAGTCTGGGAAGATGGCTCAGTGGCAAAAAGCACATGGTTTTCTTGCAGAGAAAGCAAGTTTGACTCTCACTACACACCGGCCAGGTGAATAATGTTCCTGACTCTACTACTGGATGATTGTAGACAAACTCAGAGCTTCATGGCCATTATGCAGACATGTGGCATACATAAGCCATGCAGATAAACTCATATACTTACATAATATGGATATTTTTAAAGAAAGGATTGAAAATCTGCCCATATCAACTTTTCTTCAAAATGTCTACCTATGCAATATAGTAGCTTCAGCTAAAGGAAAACATAAATTTGGGGGCAGCTGCTTCTTCCAAAAGTAGAGAACAAAGTCTTTAAGGAGAGACACCCATACACATTTGAAAATTGAGGGCTTATGCAAAGCAACAAGTCAATACTTTCCAGAAAATTCTTTTGGATACAGTCTACATATGTAAGATAGCGGTCAGCCAGACAGTGCTTTCACAATGGTGGCCTGTTGAAAAAATGAACAAAATACAAGGGAAAGTACTTTCCTGCCTACTGAGAACTTACCACTCAAAACTGGATTCAAAACAAAGGTATCAGTAGGAACTAAACTTCAGGATTTCAGGAGTCAAAACAAAACAAAACAAAAACAGACCAAAAAAAAAAAAAAAACAAAGGAATATCATCACTGTGTGACAATAAATGCCAAAGAGAGAAACCAGTAAATTGTTATACCCATCTCCTCGCTGATATGTCAGTTTCATGATAAGATCAAGCCACATATTCTGAGTTCTCTATTATGCTGAAATGACAATTAGGACAAGAGCGTGAGTCTCTTCTAATGCTTGTTTCCCATATATGCATCAGTGATATCCGGAAAAAAAAAATTACATGAATTTGGATGGTAAATTTCAAAGGCCTATTTCTCAAATATGACCATCTCTGAAATATAACCCATACAGGGCATAAGGCCTTCTCTCTTCAGAAAAACAAAACAAAACAAAACAAAAAAACAAGTATATTCTTTGTAGGATCTAGGCATCAATATTATTTCTAGGATGATTTGCAATGGGATCTCTTTCAGAATTGCAGGTTTTAAGTCCATGAACATTACATCTTGTTTATAAGGGAAGTAAAACAAAGATAATAATAAGTACTTTAGATGACATTGCTTGAGGCAGAGAATTAAAAGCTTGCATGGTTTCAATATAAAAACAATTTTCAAAGTAATGTGGATAGGACACTGACCTGGGGCACATTCACTGGAGATACAGCCATTCTCTCTGATAACTCTTCTTTAACTTTCTGTTACAGGTACAAAGACCAGAATTCTTGTTGACATTTCACATCACGGTGTCAAAAAACAAACCTAAAATTAACAAGACTCTATTATATGAAATGACAAACCACATAAAAAGTCCCAAACACCATAATGATATCAGGTCTTGTCCACCCCCCCCCAAAAAAAAAACCCAACAACATGGATATATTTGGTGTACTGAGAGAAAATAACAGTCAATCATTTCAGTTCATCAAGAAACATTGGTTCAATAGAGGAAATCAAAAAGGCTGAAAGACACTTAAGTGCTCAACATCCTTAGCTATCAGGGAAATGCAAATCAAAACAACTCTGAGATACCATCTTACTCCTGCCAGAATGGCTAAATTTAGAAACACCAATGACAACCAATGCTGGAAAGGATGTGGAGAAAGGGGAACACTCCTCCACTGCTGGTGGAAGTGCAAACTCGTACAGCCATTTTGGAGATCAGTATGGCGGTTCCTCAGGAAAATGGAAATTAGTTTACTACAGGACCTGGCAATCCCCCTCTTAGGCATATATCCACGCAACAAAGACATGTGCTCAACTATGTTTATAGCAGCATTATTTGTAATAGCAAGAAACTGGAAGCAACCTAGAGGCCCCTCAACTGAAGAATGGTTAAAGAAGATGTGGCACATTTACACAATGGAATATTACTCTGGGGAAAAAAAAAAAACAATGGAATCTTGAAATTTGCAGGCAAGTGGATGGAACTTGAAGAAACCATCCTAAATGATGTAACCCAGTCACAAAAAGAGGAACATGTATGTACTTGCTCATATATGGATTTTAGACCCACAGCAAAGGATCACCAGCCTATAATCCACCTTATATCCAGAGGAACTAGGATATAAGGTGGATTCTAAGAGATTCATATAAGGTCCCTCACGAAAGGGGGAAGGTACAAGTTCTCCAGAGCACATGGAGAGTGGGGGGCAGTGAGGGGAGAGGGAACTAGGAGAAAGAAAAAGGGAAGAGAGGAAAGCATGTGGGACTAGGAAGATTGAGTCAGGAGAAGAATAGAAGACAGAGAGAGAGACAGGGACAGAGACAGAGAGAGACAGAGAGACAAACAAAGAGAGAGAGACAGAGAATATAAAAAAGAGAGCCATTATTGGTTTGAAGAGAAAACTGAACCTAAAGAAATGTCTAGAGACCTACAAGACTGACTCCAACTAACAATTTGAGCAACAGTGGAAAGGCTACCATAAATGCCCTTCCCTGATAATGAGATCAACAACTAACTTATCCACCATCATGGAGCCCTCATCTAGTAGCTAATGGAAACAGAAGCAGACACCAACAACTTAACTCTGAGATGAACTGGAATCCAGATGCAGAGAGAGAGAACAAGACCACGCTGCAGAAACACATAGAGACAGCTGACCCAAACAAGTAGGAGCTAATGGGCCCCCAAACTGATAGCTGGGAATCCAGCATGGGACTGACTTAGACCCCCTGAACATGGGTCTCAGCTAGAAGGCCTGAGGGACCTCAAGACAGTGGAACCAGGATGTATTCCTGGTGCACAAAAGGACCTTGCAGGCACACCCCTATGGAGGGATACTCCCTTAACCTAGAGACAGGAGAGAAGTCCTAGTCCCTATTTCAAATGACTTGACAGATTTAGATGGCCGCTCCTGGATAGCATCACCCTACATGTGCAGTGGGGGGTCAATGGGAGGGAAGGGTGGTCAGGGTGCATGTGAGGGGGGGGGAGAGGCAAAGAGGGAGGGAAGGGAGAGGGAACTGGGATCAATATGTAAAATTAAAAAAAAAGAATGTAAATAGGCATGTATACTTTGCTGTTTGTAGAAATTAACATAGTCAATTTTATTCTCATTTTGGAATCAAAATATGGATTTTATACTAAGGAAATGAAAACTATGCTCTTAATTCATTCCTTCTCCTTCCTCTGCATCCCTGTTGTTCCCTGTTACTCCCTCACTGGGCAAGGGGGTGCCAATGTGTACAAATGTGCTCATGTACTGTGGGCTATGGATGTTTCCTGTTACTCCCTCACTGGGCAAGGGGGTGCCAATGTGTACAAATGTGCTCATGTACTGTGGGCTATGGGCTGCTTCATTTGAAAAATTTATTCAGAAAAGTATAAACAAGGGGGGGATGCAGGGGCCTGTGGGCTGCAGTGGTTGGGCTCAGCTCTGTCACACCTGTGGGTCTCACTAGTTGAAGCTCCCCCAAGCTCAGACACTGTGCTTGCTTGTTTAACTTTGTTCTTCACTTATTTCTTTTTTTCCTTTAGTTAGAATTAAGTCTGTCTTCTTCAGTATGATATTCCTCTAAGATTCAGCCAGCCTCTCCTTCCCTCCCTCCCTCCCTCCCTCTTCTTTCATGCTAGAAATAGACCCCAGGATCTTGCACACGCTAACACATCCTGAACCACTGAGCTGCACATCCATTCCTCTCTGATGTTTTGAGATGGAAATTTTATTTTCCAAATGGCAATGTGCCTTCAGTGCCATGGGAAAGTAGATAAGTGACACATTTGATGCTGGCTTCCAGGTTCAGATCATGTCCTTGTGCAGCTTGAAGTCTACAGTTTCTCCAATAGAAGTCCCCTACATGTCTTCTTACCCCATTTTGGTGAGGTGTGCTTTTCTAAGTGATTCTATTTTCTTTTTGGTTTTTCGAGATAGGGTTTCTCTGTATTGCTCTGGAACTTGTCCTGGAACTGGCTCTGTAGACCAGGCTGGCCTTGAACTCACAGAGATCCACCTGCCTCTGCCTCTGGGATTAAAGGCATGCACCACCAATGCCTAGCTCTAAGTGATTCTTATACATATGGGCAGTCTCACCTTCCACAAAGACATATAAAGAAGAAGAGCAGACACCTGAGCCCTGAGTCGAGAAGGTGGACATGTGTGCATTTTGTTGTCACCCTAACTGGCAGATGTCAGTACGTCTTGAAGAGGTTCATTCATGCTGATCAGAACCGAAATGGATTGTGGTGAACTCATATGTCATGTGTAATTTTAAATTTTTGAATGTAGTAGGAATCTTTGGCTGTCTTTCTTTGCCTTATGAAGGTGTACTGTAAGTCATATATATGTGTTACATTAAAGAACAAAATGGATTTTATTTATCTTTGTTAACGATCTTCTTTATTCAATAAAGAAGCTTTGGCGATTGTAAAAAAGAAAAGAAAAAGAAATAAAAGCTTTACTACCACATACACATACACACATACATACATACACACACACACACACACACACACACACACACATAAACACACACACAAAAATCATGGAGAAGGAAGTAGAAGAAAGTATACTTGAAGAATATTATGAAATAACAGAGGTCATTCACTCAAGCAGTAGAGCAGAACATACTTAGATGCAAAGTATATGTAGAAATCTCAGAGAGAATATATTATCCATGAGAATATGAAAAATAGGATATTTTACATGAAGAAGTATTGAATAGAGGGGAGCTAGGGAATAATGAATGATGTCTAACACATCAAACCAAAAGCTCACTATTCCCAACTATAGGGAAGAAAAATACTTCCAGCAATTCAACCAACTAAAATATATTTAAAAGTATATAACAAAGAAAAAATACACAAAGTTAATAGAGACAAGTGATGATGAAAATCTTTGTAGAAATGGAAATATCATAAGGCACAGTTCAGCAAGATTTTGTGATAAACTCCTAAAGTATCTAGAAAGAAATGGAACACAGCTCAATATAATAAAGGGGCCCCATGGAACACCTCATCCAACAGTACAGAATAGAGAGAGAAAAAAAATTAGAAAATGCAAGAAGACATTTGCACACAGGTCTTATTTCAGCCAGAGTGACAGGAATGACCTAGAGAAATTTGAACAGGAAAAGAGATATTAAAGATACTGGTAGTACATGAAAAACATCAAACACCTTTGTAATAATGATGTGATCACACAAAGAGCTTACAACAGTCATCAAAGAAAGCTCACCAAGTTGATGAATGCTTTAAATATTTTAAAAACTAAAAACACAAGGCCCTAGTTGTCTGGGGTATGTTGCATGCCATATCATTGCCCACAGGAGCCTTAGAAACCTGGAGGCAGTCTCTCCATACCCATCCCATCCAATCCTGCTTCTGCCTCCATTGGAGCCTTGGTCACACCTCCACAGAGAGAGGTGAGTGCCAGGATCCCCCACCCCCACCCCATGGAAGCTCCTAACCTCTAGGTCCTAATTACCCTGGGCACATTGTGCTCCCAACCCCTGCCCACTGAAGCTCAAGAGACCTGGGGGGGCAGCCTCCCCAAGGCCCAAACAATCCAGCACTGCCAACTGCTGCTATCATAGCCTTGGCCCTGCCTCTATGGAGAAGGGAAGGGCAAACACCCAAGCCACAGGCCCCACCTACTGCAACTGGGAGACCCCCTGAACCATAGGCCCCACCTGTACTTACTGGAGGAAGTGATGGGTAGACAACAGCACAAGAATAAACTCAACAACGTAAAGAGTAATTTAATATGATACCACCAGAGACTAGGGATTCGTCTACACCAACAAGAATATTCCAACTCAGATGAAACAGAAGAAAGTGACCTTAAAAATAACTTTATGAAAAGGATAGAGGCCCTTAAAGAGTAAATAGGAAACTCCCTTAAAGAAATGGAGGAAAAGACAAAAAAAAAAAAAAAAAAAAAAAAGCCAGAAGAAACGGAACAAAAGGCAAATAAAAAAAAGTGGAAGAAATCAACAAATCCCTTAATGAAAGCCAAGAAAGAGAAGAAAAAACAACAAAACAGGTAAAGGAAACAAGTCAATAAGTTCAAGACATGAAAACTGAAATAGAGGCAATAAAGAAAACACAAACTGAGGGAATGATGGAAATAGAAAATCTGGCTATGATGCAATCATAAGCAACAGAATACAAAATATGGAAGAGAGATACTCAGGTGTTGAAGATACAATAGATGAAATAGATTCATCGACCAAAGAAAATGTTAAATCCAACAAATACTTAACAAAAAATATCCTGAAAATCTGGGACACAATGAAAAGTAACAGCGAAAGAAGAAGGTGAAGAAGTCCAGCTCAAATGTGCAGAAAACATAGTCTACAAAGTCAAAGAAAGCTTTCCCAACCTAAAGAAGGACATGCCAATGAAAGTTCAAGACTCTTACAGAACAGCTAAACAAACACAAATCAAACAGGATAAAGAATATTAAGAGCAGTGAATGAAAAAGGCCAATATAAAGGCAGACCTATGAGGATTACACCTGATTTCTCAATGGAAACCCTGAAAGCCGAGGATCCTGCATGGATGTTCTACAGACACTAAGAGACCATGGATGTCAGCCCAGACTGCTATACCTAGGATAGCTTTCACTCACTATAGATGGAGAAATCAAGATATTCCTAACAAACCAGATATAAACAATACATGTTCATAAATCCAGCCCTACAGAAAGTACTGGAATGAAAACTTCAACTCAAGAAAGTTACCTATACCCACAAAAACATAGGCAATAGATAATCCAAAATTACCAATCCTCCCCAGAAATAAAGGGAAATAAACAATACCACCATCAACAACAAATTCAAAAATAGCAGGAATTAACAATCAAGCATCATTAATCTCTCTTAATATCAAAGGTTCCTATTCACCAATAAAAAGGCACAAGCTAACAGAATGGATATGACAACAGACCTATCCTGCTGCATACAAGAAACACTTCAACTTAAAGACAGACATTATCTCAGAGTAAAGGGTTGGAAAAAGATTTTCCAATCAAATGGACCTAAGAAACATGCTGCTGTAGCCATCCTAATATCTCTCCTAATATCCTAATATCTAATAACTCCTGAAATCCAGTTGTAGAGAAGGAGTGATGAGCAAAGAGGTCAAGATCATGCCGGGGAAACTCACAGAAACAGCTGACCTGTACAAGTGGGAGCTCAAGGACTTCAGGCTGACAGCTGGGGAACCTGCATAAGACTGAACTAGGCTCCCTGAATGAAGGTTTCAATTGGGAATTTGAGGCAGTCTATGGGGCTTCTGGCAGTGGAACCAGTGTTTATCCCTAGTACACGAATGGGGTTTTTGGAGCCCATCCCTATGGAGGGATACTTTCTCAGCCTAGATACAAGGGGGGAGGGCATCAGTCCTGCCCCAAATGATGTGGCAGACTTTGGTGATTCCCCATGGGAGGCCTCCCCTTCTCTGAGGAGTGGATGGGGGGCAGCATGGGGAGATGGTGTGGGGGGAGTAGAAGGACAGGAGGGAGAGGGAACTGGAATTGCTATGTAAAATGAAATTGTTTTTTAAAACAAAGAAGAAATTAAAAGAAAACTGCAAAACACACAAAATTACTACTTTTCCTATAAAGTAATAATGAAAATTTCAAAAATAAGATAGTAAACCCATTTGGGCTGCTTCAAAAAGATGAATAGGCTAAGTAATGAGGTAAATGCCTTCAATGAGGCCTCATCAATGAGGCACACAGGAAAATAATAACATTGATTGTGCCAAAGTTCCACACACTCTGAAAACAAAACGTTTAGTTTATGTTACCATTGTTACTAACAGCAGGTGATAGAATGGGTTGCAATTCCCATCAGCCAAAAAATGACATTCATCATAAAAGTAAACATGGAAAGTAGAAAACCATAAGTATCAAAATTAATCCTAAGAATATATATTCCTGGTGGCATCACAGGACCTGATTCAACTCATAAGACAGAGCCCCAGAGACAGACAGATAGCATGGTCTGCCCTATGTGTGAAGACAGATGTGGAAAGGAGAACAGAAAATAGAGCCCAGCAATGAAAAATAAACTGAAGAGGCCCAATTTAGGGAAATGGTGTAATGCAAAAATTACAGAGATTTCACTCTACAAGAAACACATAAACCAAAACAGGTGTGTGTGTGTGTGTGTGTGTGTGTAAATATTGTGACCTAGTGAGAGCAACGGGCCCCAGTAGTAAAGCTGGGGAACCAGCACTGGACTGAACCAAGCCCTCTGAATATGGGTGCCAGTTAGGAGGCCTGGGCAGGCTATGGGACCTATAACAGTGGAACCATTATTTACCCCTAGTGCACAAATGGACTTTAGGAGCCCATTCCCAATGTAGGGATACTCTCTCAGCCCAGATACACAGAGGAGGGCCTAGTTCCTGCCCCAAATGATGTGACAAACTTTGATGATTCCCCCTTGGAAGGCCTACTATCCTTGGGGAGTGGGTGGTGTGTGGGTTGGGGGTTTGGTGGGGGACATAGGATGGGAGGGAGAGAGAAAAAGAGAGGGGAACTGATATGTAAAATAAAATTGTTTCTAAGTAAAAAAAACTTTAAAAGAATTATTTTCATTTTTTGTATATGTATATTTGGTCTTCATGTATGCATGTGACCACAGTGGATGAGAGAATCTGCTACCCTAGACAGAGTTACAGACTGTGAGCTGTGAGCTGTAATGTGGGAGTTGAGAAGCAACCTATGTCTTCTGGAAGAGCAAGCAGTGCTCCTAAGGACTGAGCCTTTTTTACAAGCACTAAAAACATGAGAGAGAGAGAGAGAGAGAGAGAGAGAGAGAGAGAGAGGGAGGGAGGGAGGGAGGGAGGGAGGGAGGGAGGGAGGGAGAGAGAGAGAGAGAGAGAGAGTTTTAAAGTACTCATCATCTTTAGTCATGCACATACAAAGTTTAAAAAAAAAAAAAAGTTTAGTTCCTCTCAGCTTGGTCCAGTCTGAATGGCTAATCTTAAGAAAAGTTAGTGTGGAGCTAGGATTGAAGGTATTCCCACACCTCCAGAGGCAGAAGGATATGAATTCCATTGATTCTTTGTCAGCCTGCTCTATCTAGTCAGTTGCAGGTTAGCTAGAAGCCCTGTCTCAAAAATGCACTAGAAAATAAAAGGAATGGTCACACATGCAGGCAAGGGAATGGGAAATGGGATCCTTACTCACTCTTGGTGGGAATGTCAACTGGTACAAAAGAGTGGATTCATTTGGGAGGATTCAAACCACTCATAGCTCCTAAAGTTCCACAAGAGCAGTATTCACTGTACATCACTGGGCCATGTCTCCAGGCCATGTGTACAATCCTTAGTTACGTAACCAGACTTGGGATGTGACTCCGTTGTTAGGATGGGTTGCCTAGCATACTTCATGAAACCATGACTATGATCCAGGCATCTCGTAAGTCAAGTATTATAGTTTACTTGGCTTACGAGTAATCCCATCAATGGGGTTTCAAGAGGAAAATCGGAAGTTCAAGGTCAATCAATCTAAGCTACATAGTGAGTTTGGGACCAGCCTGGGACACGTGAGAATTTGTCTCAAAGAAAAAGAATGAAGTATCTCACAGGCATCATCACCGTACCCCTGGCTATCAGCACCCTGAAAGGTAACCAGTCCTACAAGTATTTTCTCAGTCTCAAGGGTCCCTGAGGGGCTGAGGTATTTCCTGTTCCCTACAGCCTGAAAAGGATAACTACTGGTTGCCAGGCTTGTGTTTATTCCCATGCTGTTACTATGCAATGTAGGAGAGACTACCTGTTTTTGTTCTTTATGAAAGACACCTGGTTAATCATTCTCCTGTTCCTCTCTGACGATTTCAACACCTTGCCAGCCTCTGTATGTGCTCAGGACTGAGTAGAGCCATGAGGGACTTCAGGCAGGACTTAGTTAAAAGATGAAGGAATGTCCCTCAGTATATGGAGAGATAACAATATGAGAGCCCATAGTCTGTAAGTTGCACGCTGCTGGTGGGGGCAGAATGCCTAGGATGAGCGGTTCAGGGGTGCAGAACAGTGGAAATAAGGGGTTCCAAGTGAATTCATGTTGAGTTGTAGGAATGGATTGAGGTAGAGTGGATGATAGTCCCAAGAAACAATCCCTCAACAAGTGGGCTGGGGTTTGGAAATTACAATGATATGGGCAGGCAAGGCTAACCCTGATTTTCCTAATATCACCCTGCCTTCCTTCTTTTAGGAGAGTCAAACCTGCTAAAGCAGAGACAGGGGGAATCATCATGACAAAGTTTTTCTTTCTAGGTCTGGCTCTGGGAGCTGTATGAGAAAAGGACTTACTGCCTTCCTGGATCCTGAAATCTTTTGCTGACAGCAATAAGCAGGGGTCCAGAGGTTTGCTTTCTAGCTGACTTCTGCATTCGTCTGGGTTTTGCTGGACTCCCACATCCAGGATCCAGCAAAGAAGCCTCTATAGATGAACTTGGGATTGAGGGGTCAGAATGGCAAGTGGGCAGTCTCTTACTCACAGCTCTGACTGGTTCCTGCTTAAGCCAAACACAAAGAGGCTCCTTGGCTGAGAGACGTTTGTCCATCTGCCTATTCCAAGGATGAGATGAAGGCTTCAGGCCTGATGATGTTCACACTCTCTCTCCCTTCTATGCCTGTTGCCCATGTCTCCATTCCTTGTCATTTTACTGCCTTTTTTCATGTTGATATATACCAGGTGGCTCCACGGGTTCTCTAAATAACCACTTTTCTCTCCACAGTTCCCTGTGTCTTCCCGTGGCCTAATGCCTTTGGATGGAACAGGATGACTCCCTGGGTCTAGGAATTGAACACAGTCCTAGTGTGGAACTGGGTATTAGGGGAGTGAGGGGACACTAGCTCACAGGAACATGTGGCTCTGGCAGCCTTGTCCTTGTCCCCTTTTCTCTCTGCCTAGCCAAAACCACTAGATTACACTCCTGAAGCTGCCACCAAGGTCTGTCCCCTTATTTGACACTTCCTCCTCCTGAGGCTGACTGCTGAGAGCCAGCTATCTAAATGTCCAGCAGTCAAAGACCCCCTTTGGTTCACCTAATTAGCATGGCCAATTCAAAGGCACCACCAAGTCCCAGCCCATTCTAACACAGCCCCCCCCCAATTTTTAACTCTTAAAATTCCACCTGCAAGGACATTTGCTGTTGTTTTCTGCCTGAGTCAGAAAGCAGCCACTTTTAAGTTTTCTTCCCTGCTTAATAAGGGATCTCTTTATGAAAACAAGTGTTTGTGCCTAACCAAGGATCCAGGAAGAAGCCACCGCTGGGAGGGACGTCTCCTTCAGGAAGAATGAAGCAAACGGGGCACTCTGCCTTGAAAGGGGCTGCAGTACCCCCTTCTACGACCACAGAGAGGGGACAGGCCTGGATTCTAAACATCCAGACTGTAGCCCAGATCCAGATTATCTAGTTTTTTCTTGTTTTTAAGATAAGATGTATCTGAAGATGACCTTGAACTGTTTTTTCTGCCTTCACCACCTAGTACAGGCATGTACCACCATGCCCTAGATCCACCGATCAAATTCAGTGCTCCCTGCATGCTAGACATGCACTCTACTGAGTGAGCTGCATCTCAGCCTGTCTTCCTTACTCACAGCACTGGAAAGGGAGGCAGCTTTGGGTCTTTCGTCCTCCCTGTTACATTCCCCGCCCCCACCGATACTGCGCTCAGCCTCTGGAATGAACTCAGCCAAAACGTCCAGCACCACCCCTAACTCCTGGGTGTACTCTCACATCCTAGGGCAGGAAAGAGGCTGTTCCCCCTTACCTTGGCACCAAGCCCTGTCACGACAGACAGTGTTTGAAGAAATCTCAGTAGCTCCGCGGGCAGCTCACACACAGGTTTCCGTTGCTCCCCGCCCTTCCGCAACGTGAGGTCGCCCTTCCGCAACGTGAGGTCGCCCTTCTGCAACGTGAGGTCGCGGCGTCCAGACGTCACATGGGCGGGCAGCTGCAGTTGGCCGGCTTGATGCAGGGCAATCGGAGGGAGGGACCGGAGCTGTGACTCCCAGCCAAAATGGAGGTCCTGGTGCACGTGGGAGCGATCCTTAGGGCCACTCCCCGCGCAGGTCAGAGAGTGTGAGTCTATCGCGGACACCCTGCTCTGTCCTGCTGTTACGGTAAAGCCTTGTCGGCCTGCCCCTGACAGCTCCCCATGACCCTATCTTGTCGCCAAGGCTCCCGTCTACCAGGCTCCCTGTGAAGTGATGTGCCCGGAAAGTCTCTAGCTGTTCCTGACTGTGCCGAGCACTAACCTGCGTTGAGTAAATCTCCCCGGGGGTTAGGGGTGGAGGACTAGATTAGCGCTGCTTAGCCTGTCCTGGTGGCTGCCGCCACTGGGTGGAGCCGCCTACACCACACACAGTTTGTTTACCCTGCCCTACTAGACTCAGCTGCTAGGTCGAAAGCGTCTGCTCATGAAGCAGTCTGCAATGCCTGATGCAACATGCCCGGACAATGTTGGCCTTGCCACCTGTCATGGACGCCTTTTCCCCGAAATGCCTAGTTTCGGGGAGGGATCCAGGGGTTAACAGGGGACGTTTGAGCCCACCGAGTTTTCTTAGTTTCCTCCTCTCTCCAAGAGCTCAGATTGTTATGGAAGTTTCTGGTCCCCACAACAGTGACTGGATAGTGGGTTGTGGGAGTGTACTGTGTGTGGCACTTACGCCCTGGTGTTTCCCTCCCATGCATGCTCTGCTGGGCAGCTTGAGCAAATTTTACTTGTGTTTAGGGCCCATGGGAAACTTCACAGTGAATCTTCACTGTTTCACCCATTTATGCCTTTCGGAACAGCACAGGAAAAAAAAAAAAAAAAAAAGCTGCTGTTTCTCTTAAACTTTGTTCTTTGCCCAAATGATTTAATTAAAAAAAAAAAAAAAAAAAAAGCTCTAGTAGCTCTATAGTTAACAAATTACCTATTAGGGCTGGAGAGATGGCTCAGCTGTTAAAGGCTAGGCTCACAACCAAAAATTAACAAGTTACCTATTTATATGTGTACAGGTGTTGTGTGTGGTTCTTAATTTAGTTAACTATAATTCTGGACATTTTATAAGATATATTGGCAGGTTCTGAGCTGCCTGAAAGTCTGACCCAACTGAATTAGAGAGGGATTGTTGTTTGCCATCTCCTGATCATTTGCTTCAAGAACCACAGTACCTTACAGACCCAAGGGATTTCTGGCAACTTCAGTTAGACTTTGTAGTGGGACTTTCTTTGTCCCGCCAGCCCACAAATAATGACACATAAACTTACTATTAATTCTGAAAGCTTAGCCATATCTTAGACTTGTCCCCCCATCTCCTTTAATTAGTTTCCTTTCATCTACATTTTGCCATGCGTTTTTATTAACCTCCTCCATCTGGATGTCCAGATTCCTCTTTGTCTTCCTGGTGTTTCCTGCATGTCTAGATTTTAACCCTAGTTCCCCTCTACCCTGGAAGTCCCACTACTCTCTCCTGCCTAAAGAGCCATTTAGCTTTTCACTAAACCAACCAGAAGGCGCCTTAGGCACAGACACATCTTTATGGTGTACAAAAAGTTTATCTGGTAGCAGCCAACACAATCTTCCCAATCCCAAGACAATTACAGCTTCCTAAAGCTACCTCAGATCTGAGAGAAAAGGAACTTAAACTTTCCACTCTTCCAGTCATGTTATTGAAACTTTCGTGGTTTGGCGGTCAGGCTACTGAGTGGCAGCCCTAAAGACACACTCTTCCAATGCACACACTTACCCTTGCCAACTCTAAACTGTACCTTAAATGAGCTGCCTGGAGTCCACCATGACCCCAGTCTCTCCAAAGGGGTCACTCCTTTCTATATGGCCCATGGCTCTGGTTTTACTTTTGTTATCTCCCATCTTGTCTGGAATGTTCTTCCTTTTTCTAACCCTGCTTGTAATGGAGATTTCATTTCCAGTGCCATTCTCCAAAACTTCCTGACTCTGATGTCTCCCCTGACCACCCTAGGAAAATATCACCCCAACCTGCCACATCCTGTGCTCCTGGGTTTCCCACAGCTGAGAGTGGTTCAGTCTTCCCAGTGGTGACCTACTGAACAGCAGTAAAAATATTCTATCCAGTATTCTATCACAGCACTTCTTTAAACACACATATAGTGAAAGATTTTAGTTTGCAGAGCAAGGATGTGAGAAAGGGGCAGAAAAATAATTCTTGCAAGCGGAATATAGAAAATCATAAAGAATGGACATTGACATGGGAGGAAAGAACAGATATGAGAACAAGAAAGTTACTGTGGTGATGGGGCTAGTGGTTATGCTAGGCTGATTCTGTTAAATAGGGCTAGTAACTGAATCATCAATCTTTTGTGAAATAACTGAAGTGAAGTCTCTCCCAGGTCTTGGCCCACAACAAGGAAATAGGCCCCCAACACTGAAACAAATGGTCCCAGATGAACAGCACTGTTTGGGTCACTCCTGGCCAACGGACAGTCTGGGGACTTTCCAAGTCATTCTATGGTTTATCCTTTGATTAAGAACAGGTCATACCTGAGTGATCTCTCAAACATGAGATTATACTTTGTAATCAATCACCTTGTACCCCATGCATGTATGCTGATTTGTGGTTTGTCTCTATAAAGAAGAGCCTGAACCCTTTGGGGGGGGCGGTATGCAGCTTTCCCCGAGATTGCTGTCACCCGAGTGCACTCGTTTAATAAACACATCTTGCTTGTTGCATCTCCTGGTTTTGGTGTTTGTGTCACAGGGCTCTCCCACCGGCCCATCAGGATCCCAGACTTAGGGTCCAACAATAGTTCACTTTGTGTATTATCTTCCTCACTCTTATTTGGTTTTCCTCACAGATGTAAGCTTCACTCCATGGATAATGCATGGGACACAGAAGGTGAGTTCATGTAATTGTTACTAAATGTAATATCATTAGGTTAATATATAGATTTCTACACATCAGACTGCAGACCCTGGGTAAAATCTGAATCAATTCATTAACTCAGTCATTTAGTAAGGATGTATAGAGTGCTCATGTACTTAGACTGGAGGAATAGCAATGAACAGCGTAGAACACCCCCTTCCCTGGTATTTTGGCTTCTGTCTTTGCCCATCATACC
Organism: Cricetiscus sungorus; assembly: GCA_030556225.1. NCBI lineage: Eukaryota > Metazoa > Chordata > Mammalia > Rodentia > Cricetidae > Cricetiscus > Cricetiscus sungorus. Next base: position 41,619,407 of record JANBXA010000600.1, read on the forward strand.
ATAGAGCTAATCAAAACTTTCCAGTCCTTCAATTGGATGGTGAGATGGTTCTCTGCCTGGCAGTGGCTGCTCTTCTAGCAGGCAGCATACACAAGCCACTTTCTGGCAATGGGCTACATGCAAGTCTGTCAAAATGTAGATCCTATAGTATCCAGTTGACCCCCTAGGTGGACAGCCAGATGGAGTGATGTCTGTAGGCAGAGGGTCACAGAACCGATGCAATAGAGTCCTACCTCTGAGAGCATCTTTGCGCTGGCAGATACAATCATCCTAGCTACCAGCAGCTTCTCTGAAAGTATGTCTCAAGGCCATGGTTAGGTCTTCTGGGAAATTAATCCTAAGCCTTTCCCCACAGTCTAAGTTCTACAACTCTGTAATCAGGGGGAGGGAAATAGAGAGCTGCTCTTAATCTTTCATCTATTGGAGAGACCTGTGTTATCCTCAAGGAATGATCTGCAGGATTTGAGTTAGAAGAAAGATAAATCCGAAAAGGCAGTCATCTGATTACACCCTCGTTGAAGGCTAAATTAAGACTTCCCTGCCTGTTCTACAGAGACACTAAACCCCACTGAAGTGGATATGAGTCTTCCATCCAATTCTTGTCCTCATGCTGTATAAACAATTGCTGGCAATTTCTCCCTCACAGTCTGTGGGTACTTTGTGGGCAGATGCTGCATCTTAATCATCTTTGTATTGCAGCTGCTGGCTCTGGATCTCACAGATGGCTTCCTATGGTCTCTGATTTGGCTGTTGTGGATGACAGTCCCATCACCAGCAGTATGTAGACATAATCTCCTCTTTCTACCAACTTGGTAAAGGTTGTTCCAAATGGACAAGACTTCCTGGGGCAAGAAACTAAGGAAAAGAACAGCACCACTGTGAATTGCTGCCAGGAGAAGGCTAGCATCAGGGCCTAGGTCAGAAAGGGTATGCTGGAGTCTTAGGGCTAGAGTGAATGCATCAATTTCTGACTACCTACTCCACAAAACAGACACAGTTAGAAGGAGTTTGGTTCAGGACATAAGAAGTTTGCACAGGAAGCCTGGGTTCTAAAGGTAGGAGCTCCCAAGTTCCCATGTCTGGCCCTATGAAAAGTCTTGCCTGGGTGGTCATTGGGCACGTTGCTGATAGGGCCTTCCTGTACAGACCGCCAGGCCTTGCCCCCTTATTTCCCCTAGTGCTTTGCTAGGCCATCTGTGGCTCAAACCTAAATTGAAAACCTCTGGAGCAATGCACTTGGGCTTTCCAGAACTGAACTACTCACCTCCCCACAACAGGGAGCCAGTTTTGGTGATCCAGCCAGCAACTGCATGTCACATATTCCAAGGGAGGGAAGAAAGAAAAAGACAGCATGACATATTAAACTTCTGCCCCACCCAGGAGCCAAGAGGGACATTCCTCAGCCTGCACAGGCTTCATGGGTCCTGGTCAGAAAAGATTTGCTGGGTATAGCTCCAAGGGTTTCTATTGTGCAGAAATGTGTTTGATGTGGTAGGAAATAACAAGAGTTATAACTTAGGAGCAACATGGTTGTTGTGATGAAAAATTCCAGTCTTGATATTTCCCCACATCAGGTCAGGGGAACAAAAACAAAAGCCAGGGCTAAATGGACTAGACTTAGATAGCTGCCTTGGAATAATTTGGCTAAAAGGGCTGTCTGAGCTAGGGAGGGGGCTACTTAGTCAGGAGGGGGCTAGGCATTTGCTGTAGACAGGGAGTAAGTAACTAGAGGGAGGGAGGAACCACTTGGCTCTCCCTTAAGACAAACCTGCCTTCTGGGTCCAGTTCCTGCAGTCATCTCCCTCTCTCCCTCAGTCCCCCTTCCTCCCACTTCTACACTTCACACAGTCCACCCAGCTCCAAAGGAGGAAAGAGCTCTGCTTGGGATTCCTAACACTTCTCCACATATGCACAGAACCTGTCTCTAACCAGACCTGGTCAATGGAGCTCAGGCTAACAAAGGAGGGCAGTGTGAGATATTGTGCATGGAGCTCCCACAACTTCAAGAGTTGGTGCTGAAAGCCCCCCGAAGGGAGACCCTCACTCAAATCTCGGGAATAGCAAGCACCCAGTGAGGCACCGAGACCGGACTTGCAATCACACGAGGAAGTTTATTGAAAACGGAATTGAACCAGATCTCAGGCCAGTATGCTGGGGTCGAGACTCATACACCACGCAGGGGTAGAGGAGTTTGACCTCGACCCAAACTTGTGACAAGCTTATAAAGGCAAAAACCACAAAAGAGGGGGAGGACTGGGGAGGAAATAGGGGAAGTCCAAAGTCACACATTTACTCAGCAGTTAAACTATGTGTTATATTAAGCAACACACCTAGGGCATTGGAACATTGCACAGAGGTCGTTGGGACATCCTGTGGTTATCCCAGGAACTGTTTTTCTCAAGAGAGTTCTGGGAGCAGCCACCTGCAGGGGACGGGGGCCCTAGGGTGACGAGTCCATGTCCTTACAGACAGCTAGTAATTTTTTACTCTTCATTCCCCACTTCTTCTTGTAAATGGCTCTAATCTTAGAGTGATCCCTTAGTTTCTTGTAGTATCTGGTACTGCTGTCTTAAGACCATTACCTGGACAGCACTTATCCTTTCTTTTATAAATGCCACCAGCCTATTGAGAATACATGGCCCGAAAGTTAGGATCAGCATCAAAATGATTAAAGTCCCGGCCAAGGTGGAGACCAGAGTAGAGAACCAAGGTGACCGATTAAACCAATTTTCATACCATCATTGGTATGATTCTCTTTCTTTTTTTTCTGTTTTCTAGCCTTTCTCTAAGCTTTGCCATGGAATCTCTGATGACACCGGAATGATCTACATAAAAGCAACACTCTTCCTTTAAGGCAGAACAGAGCCCTCCCTCTTTAAGAAAAAGCAGGTCTAATCCCCTTCTGTTTTGCAGCATTACCTCTGACAATGAAGTTAATGACTCTTCTAGTTTAGTTATGGACTGTTCCAATGCTCCCAGGTCTGCATCCATAGCTGCTCTAAGCTCATTATAGTAGTAGGGCTGCTGGATAAGGGCGGCTGCTCCAATTCCAATCCCTGCCGCTACTCCTAATTTTAACAAGGTTACAGGTTCCCTCTTGTAACAAGTATGGTGATCAAATTCATCTATAAATGAGCTATCATCATGATAGATGACCCTAGGCACCAGCTGGACCAAAATACAAAAGTCCCTAGTACTGTTAAAAAGTGAAGTATGCAGGCATGGGGTCAGGCTGGTGCCACAGGCCCACCAAGTGGGGGGGTACTAGATATTGATTTGGGCCATGTGTCAGGGTGTTAATAGTTACGTTACAGAGGGGCTGGTGTCTGGTAGGCACTTTGCCTATGCATAGTCCAGTGCCTGATACCGCTGACAGGGTCAACTTTCGTTGGCTCCCCCAGGGGCAATGGGAATGGTCAGAAGTAACATTATAGCTCCACATTTGAGCTATTCCCTCATAATAAGGGGGATTAAAAGCAAAGCACAGCCAGCAAGATTGGGTAGCAGTGGGGTTTGTGTGGTTTAAAACAACAGATTGAACAGGCGATCCTTTGTTCTCATAGGGGGGTGGGAGGATGTGATCAAAAGAGGGTATGGAGTAGGGCTGGAAGAGGAACCTTCCTTTGGTGATGGGGTGAGACTAGGAAGTCTCTCAGGCCTAGGTAGGGGGTTATCAAGCACGGGATTGGGGCCTACTGGTCGTGCGGGCAGACTCTCTATCTTCATCCTGATAGCGAAAACGAACCCTGGGTCTCCCGCTCCAGTATAGACTCTCCACCCCCAGCGGTTACCTTTCACCCATTGGCGATCTTGTTTTCCCTGTGCTGTGTAACTAATATTCAGAGGGTTGCAATAGTTGCCTTTGCATGGCCCCTGAGGGCCACCTAAGGCCCCGGGAGCACATCCAGTCTTATAAGATGGGTACTTAGATGTGTCTCTCTCTCCTTTTTCTGGCTCTTCCGGCTTACGACCCTTTTTTACTATAATCAGATCCCAGGAGGAGGAAGGATTCCAGTAGGCTTCTCCTGTGGTCTCACATCCCCATTTATCACAGAAATAACTGATGCCCCTCCACATTGTCTCTTCATCTCTCTGTTATGTCCCTGCCCGGGGCAGACGTAGAAGTCTGCTGCCTGGAGGTTGGCTCGGAAGAATTGTCCGGAACATCCCAATGTGCTCCCTATACCATGAGGGACACATTGTTCCTCCGGGGGTGGTTTATCTAAATTGTCATAATTAGAAAGATCCCAGGCCAGGGAACCGGCAGCTAACTTACAGATATCTGGTGCAAGATCAGGCCACCAGGTCCAAGGGGGGTACACTCTGGTTTTTGACCACACAACGTCGCCCTCTTCATTAAGCACTTCCCATGTCAGTTTTTGGGGGGCATGAGGGTTATCCCCCAAGGTTGGGGCTACGGCGAAGGTACAGCTTAAGAGGATTGTCACTGGCTGCCACTGTCTAATTGTCTTCGCAGTTGTCTTCATTTTGACTGGGTGCCTTCTTTATGTGAGAAGCGTGGATCCAGGCAGCAATCCTGTCTACCTTTACTGCCGTGGGGGTGGTCAACAGCACTATCCTTTCCACCAAGGCTCAAGCGTGCCAGCGCGATGTCGTCTGACCAAGACTGAGTCTCTGACCTGGAACCTGTGGGGCACTGCGGTGGTCCCTGGAGTGTAGGCTTCTTTGATCTGATTCCAGATCTGTGTTTTGACAACTTCTAAGGCCTTCAAGTGGGTAAACAGAGCAGAGGAGGAGGGAGAGTCAGTGCAAGGATCCAATATCCGGGCTGACTCAGTCAAGGGGGGCGGTCCCCCATGTAGGATTTCATAAGGGGTAAGGCCGAAACGTCCAGGTGTGTTTCGGACCCTAAGGAGTGCCAAAGGGAGGAGGGTCACCCAGTCTTTGCCGCCGGTCTCAATAGCCAATTTAGTAAGGGTCTCTTTTAGGGTTCTATTTATTCTTTCTATCTGTCCTGAGCTCTGGTGTCTGTAAGCACAATGTAATTTCCAATTAGTCCCCAGTTGGGCGGCCAACTCCTGACTTACCTGGGCAACAAAAGCAGGCCCGTTGTCCGAACCGATTACCTTGGGGATCCCGAACCAGGGCAGGATTTCTTCCAGTATCTTCTTGGTTACTACTTGAGCAGTTTCAGACTTGGTGGGAAAGGCTTCCACCCATCCTGAAAAGTGTCTATAAAAACTAGAAGGTACTTATTACCATATTTTCCTGGCTTAATTTCAGTGAAGTCTACCTCCCAATAAACTCCCGGCCGATCTCCCCTCATCCTTTTTCCAGGTTCTTTGAACGGTTGGGCAGCATTGGTCAAGGTGCAGGCTTGACATGACTCTACTACCTCTTTTACTACTGTATTTAATCTTAGAACATAATATTTAGAACCCTTGATTAATTGCTTAAGCTTTTCATTTTCAAGATGAGTTAGCTGGTGTATTCATCTCACATAGTCTTGTCCTTCTTTAGAGGGCAGAATGATTCGTCCATCTTTGGTTTTTGCCAATCCACCAGAACTGAACATCCGAGCTTTTCCTGCACAGGCCATATCTTCGATTAAATCATAATCTTTATAGGGATAGATGAAGCTGGGATCCATGGCTTGCGGGGGTTCTGGCGGGGTTCCAGTTTCCTCCGCCAGCACTACCGCTCCCTGGGCAGCTTGCTTTGCTGTTAGATCAGCCATCTGGTTCCCCTTTGTGACTGGGTCAGCCCCCTTCTGGTGTCCCAGGCAGTGGACGATGGCTAATTTTTTTGGAAGATGTATGGCTTCTAGGAGGGCCAGGATTTCTTCTTTGTTTTTAATGTCTCTTCCTGCTGAGGTGAGTAGGCCCCTCTGTCTGTAGATGGCCCCATGAACGTGGGCTGTGGCGAAAGCATAATGGCTGTCGGTGTAAATGTTGATGGCCTTACCTTCTTCCAGACGCAGAGCTTGAGTCAGTGCCAGGAGCTCAGCTCTTTGAGTGGAGGTTCCTTCTGGGAGACTGCTAGCCCAAATTACCTGCTTTCCATCCACCACCGCTGCTCCCGCCCTTCTTTTACCTTCTACCACAAAACTGCTGCTGTCCGTATACCAGTTAGGCACCCCCGGCCAAGGTTGGTCAGTCAGGTCTTTCCTGGTCCCGATTTCTTCAGCCAGGACGTCAGTGCATCGGTGCACCAGGGTAGAGTCATCTGCTTCGGGGAGCAGGGTGGCCGGGTTGAGAATAGCAGGAGGGGCAAAGGTTATTTGATCATTTAACAAGCTCTGGTAATGTGTCATCCGGGCGTTTGTCATCCAGCGGTTGGGGGGGCTGCCGCACAATACTTTCTAAAGCATGGTCACATGCTGACCCAGAGTAAGCTTATCAGCGTCTCTGACAAGTAGGGCTACTGCAGCAATGGCTTTCAAGCAAGAGGGCCACCCGCTGACGATGGGGTCTAGCTTTTTAGATAGGTAGGCCACCGGCCGCTTTCAAGGCCCCAGAGTCTGAGTCAGAACTCCATGGGCCACTCCAGCCCATTCATCAACATATAGAGTGAAAGGCTTAGTCAGATCTGGCAGAGCCAAAGCAGGAGCTGTGAGCAGGGCAGTCTTTATGTTGTCAAAGGCTCTTTGGTGCTCCTCCGTCCAGGTGAATGGGACTTTTTCTTTAGTGAGTGGGTACAGAGGGGCCGCCAGCGTGGCGAACCTCGGTATCCAGAGTCTACAAAAACCTGCAGTTCCCAAAAACTCACGTACTTGTCGCGGAGTGGTGGGGGTCGGGATCTGCATCACAGTCTTTTTCCGTGCTTCAGTGAGCCACCGCTTCCCTTCTCGGAGGGTGTATCCTAGGTAGGTCACCTCCGAGCGGCATAACTGGGCTTTCTTGGCGGACACCCGGTACCCCAACTCACCCAATTCCTTTAGAAGCTTTCTGGTCCCATCGAGGCACAGTTCCTGGGTTGAGGCTGCGAGCAGTAAATCATCTACGTACTGCAAGAGAGAAATCTGAGGGTTCCAGGCCCTGAAGGGCGCAAGGTCACGGTGGAGCACTTCATCGAAAAGAGTCGGTGAATTTTTGAATCCCTGTGGCAAACTAGTCCAGGTCAGTTGACCCGTATGTCCTCCTTCGGGATCTTGCCACTCAAAAGCGAACAGGGATTGGCTACTCGGATGCAATCTGAGACAGAAAAAGGCATCTTTCAAATCCAGAACGGTGTACCAGGATTGTCCAGGTGGTAAGGAACTCAGCAAGTTGTAAGGGTTGGGCACAGTTGGGTGAATGTCCTGTACCCGTTTATTGACTTCTCTTAAGTCCTGGACAGGTCCATAATCATTGGTTCCAGGCTTACGTACCGGCAGGAGGGGGGTATTCCAAGGGGACTGGCAGGGAATCAGTATACCTTGTTGTAACAGTCTCTGGATATGTGGTCGAATGTCTTCTTTAGCCCCTTGAGTCATGGGGTACTGTCTGACTGAGACGGGGTGGCAGCCGCTTTCAGCTCAACTACGACGGGTGGCACTTGTTTGGCTAGTCCCATTCCAGTCTGCTCTGCCCAAACCTCTGGAAAGCTGTCAGCCACTCTTTAGGGGGCAAAATCCCAGTCTTGGGTTCATGGAGGCGATATTCTTCTTCTAGACTTAAAACTAAGCATGTTATAGGGGCCTCTCCCCAGGTGACTTCTGGTCCCTTCGGGGTGAACTGGACCTGAGCCTTTAGTTTGGTCAACAAGTCCTGTTACGGCATGTTGTTCCCGCCAGCCTCCTGGTCCTGCCGCCATTGTCCTGCAACCACGTGTGCCCCAAATAACACTCAGAGACTCTGTATTTGATATAATCCTGTTGGCCAATTACCATTATTGTTTATGGGCTAGCTCTGTCTTAATTATTAACTCATTTCTACTTATCTAAGTATTTCCATGTGGTCGTCTTATCGGGGAGCCGCGGCTGGCGTCCTGCTTCTTCCCTGGGCTCCATCTCGACCCCACCTTTTACCTCTTTCCCCCTCCTAGTCTCCTAGCCCTGCCTATCTAGTTTCCTATTGGCCACAGAGCTTTATTAACCAGTATGAGAAACATATATACAGAATAACATCTCCCATCATCTCCTCTTTTCTGTCTAAAGTAAAAGAAGGGGTTTAACCTTAACATAGCAAAATATACCATGCAACAGTTATCAAATAAGAATCACAGTTAACAATATTTAGTCCATTAACATTTTGTAAGACTTAAAGAAAATATCATCTATCCTATCTTTGTAAGTCTAAAGTCCTATATGTAACTTATCTTTAATCCTAACTAAGGAAAACTGTAACCATAACTATCTGTCTTCAACGCCATCAAAGACCGCAGAAGGATAATATATAAACTCTAGAAATGACAGAGACAACTCATTGCCTGGTCAGTCACCCGAAGTTCTTCTGTAATGTTCCATCTTCAGCCCATAGGCCATAGTGTGTGTCCAGACTCCTCAACAAGGTAGGAAACTTTAAACTGTCCACCTGTAATGGCAGTTTGTCAGTCACTTTTCTCTGTGTCCTGTAGACTGTCTGGCTGTCTGGCAGCCCCTTCCATGAAGCAGGAACCCTGTAACAATGTCCATCTTGCATCAGCAGTCATCTTTCCGTGGGTCCTGCATGTCCAGTTTCTACAACAAAGTCCCTCCCCAGAAGGGGCACAGGGCACTCAGGAATCACAAGAAAAGAGTGAGTTACTTGGCTTTTTCCTATTTCTAAACTTCTTTCGGTTGTCCAGGGGTAGAGTTTACTTCCAGTGGCTCCCATAACCAGAGTTCTTTTTGATCCTAATTGTCCTAATGGTTTAGTCAAAACTGAGTGTTCGGCTCCTGTATCTATTAAGAAATTAACTGGGTTCCCCTCCACAGAGAGAGTTACCCTAGGCTCGGGGAGGGGGACCGAGCCCTGACTCCCCTAATCTTCCTCGAGGGCCAGAATCTTGGGGCCCTTTTGTTTCTTTCGGGGGCAATCTCTGGCCCAGTGTCCTTTTTCTTTACAGTATGCATATTGGTCTTTCTCAAGTTGTAGCCTCTGTCCTCCCGGGGGTCTTCTTGCCCTGTTGCCCAGGTGTCCTGACTGTCCTCTCTCTGACCTTTCTCCACCTACTACTGCGGCCAAAATCTTAGTCAAATTCCTCTCTTGGCGGCGATCCCGCCGATTTTCCCTCTCTTCTGCCTCCTCTTTTTCTCTTTCTTGTTTTTCTTCCTCGGTCTCTCTCTTGTGATACACTTTCTCTGCCTCTTTTATTAAATCCTGCAAAGCATAATCCTGGAGCCCCTCTAATCTCTGCAACTTTTTCTTGATATCAGAGGCCGACTACCCTATAAAAGCCAAGGCTACAGCCGCCTGCTGTCCCTCCGAGGAGGGATCAAATGGGGTATATCTCCTATAAGCCTCCATCAGTCGTTCCAAGAAGACAGAGGGTGGCTCCACTGGACCCTGTAGGATTTCTCTTACCTTTGCCAAATTGGTGGGTCGCCGTGCGGCCCCCTTGAGACCTGCCATTAGAGCCCGGCGGTAGACCGTGAGACGCTCCCTACCTTCCGCAGAGTTGTAATCCCAGTCAGGGCGGACCAAGGGGAAAGAAGCATCTATAAGATTGGGGAAATTGGTGGGGGTCCCATCTGGTCCTGGAACATTTTTTCTGGCCTCTAGGAGGATCCTCTCTCTTTCTTCAGTTGTAAAGAGGACCTGCAAGAGTTGTTGGCAGTAGTCCCAAGTGGCTGATGAGGATACATCAGGGACTCAAGGAGTCCCATCAAGCCTGAGGGGTTCTCTGAAAAAGAGGGGTGGTTAGTTTTCCAGTTGTACATATCGGCTGACGAAAACGGCCAGTACTGCAGTGGGACTAATTCCCCTGGAGCTGGGGCAGGTCCATAAGCCCATAATGGTAAGGCAACAGTGGAGTCAGGTCCTGCGCCAGATCCCTCTGGGCTGCGTCCCGGCGGCTTCAAGTCCTGGCTGCTGGCCCTATTTCAGAGGCCGTCCAGGAGTCCGTTGGGGCCGGCACCTGTGGGGGTGCTGCATGAGGAATGGGTTGAGGATATGGGGGAGGAGGGTGGTCAAGGAGGGAGACATCATCAATTTCAGGATAGATCCGCGGGAGAGCTGATGGAGCAGGCGCTGGCGGATCTGAAGGAGGTACTTTCGGTTTCGTGGCCATGGCCACTGTTGCTGTCTCTATTTGCGATGTCCAAGGTTTCATCCAGGGTGGTGGGTTTTGGACTAGGTCCTGCCACACGAGAATGTATGGAACCTGATCAGGGTGCCCCCCTGTGGCCTGAAAAATAATTCGCTTGACAGTGGAAATAACAGGTTAAAAGTTCCCCCCTAAGGCCATCCCACACTGAAACTTGGCCATTCAGAGGAACAAAAAGTTTGCCAAGGTCCTTTTCTGACCTCGACAGAAACATTATGAGCCCTAGTCTTAATGTCTGTCCAATGGTCCAGAGTCAGTGTTAGTGGGGTCGTCACGGTCTGTCCCATGTCTACCTCTATTAATAAAACAATCACAAAGACAGAAAGACAGGAAAACAAAAGCAGCTGTCGACTTTGAGTCCACCAGTAGTTCTGAGAGGAGTCAGACAGCCTAGAAATGGCCCTTTGACACAGGTCGTCAAGGAGAAAATTTATCTCCCGACCTTCCCCCGTGGAGGTCCACCAGGCATCCCTGGTCCTCCTCCTGTCCTCACAGGACGTCTCCCAGGGCGAACAAACCACTGTTTGTTCACCTGGACACGTCTATCCCTGTCCACTCCGCTCCTCCTCCTGGAGAGCAGCCTAGATAGAGCGTTTGCAAAAATGAAACTGTGATCGCACCAGATTTTTGAACAGGCCACAAACACAGAGTCACAACAGAACAAAAATTCTTACCTCCAAGTGGGTCTAGGACCCCTGGGTGGTTGCGCAAATCCCGGACGAGCCCCCAAATGAAAGCCCCCCCCAAGGGAGACCCTCACTCAAATCTCGGGAATAGCGAGCACCCAGTGAGGCACCGAGACCGGACTTGCTGCAATCACATGAGGAAGTTTATTGAAAACGGAATTTAACGAGATCTCAGGCCAGCATGCTGGGGTCGAGACTCATACACCATGCAGGGGTAGAGGAGTTCGACCCCAACCCAAACTTGTGACAAGCTTATAAAAGCAAAAACCACAAAAGAGGGGGAGGACGGGGGAGGAAATAGGGGAAGTCCAAAGTCACACATTTACTCATCAGTTAAACTATGTGTTATATTAAGCAACACACCTGGGGCGTTGGAACATTGCACAGAGGTCGTTGGGACATCCTGTGGTTATTCCGGGAACTGTTTTTCTCAAGAGAGTTCCAGGAGCGGCCACCTGCAGGGGACGGGGGCCCTAGGGTGATGAGTCATGTCCTTATGGACAGCTAGTAATTTTTTACTCTTCAGTGCTAAGTGTTTGTGACCAAGGCATCAAGTACAAAAGGATTACTGTGGACTCCTCTCTCCCACGCACAGGACCAAGTCTCTTTGTTGGTGACCACCAAAGACCACCCATTTCCAAAACTCAGGTCAGGGCAGGTACCCCCTGCTTTCCAGCATCTCTCATCTGGAAGTCCAATGCCTCTATTCTGTCTATCATCTCCAGAACCTAGTCACTCCCTCTACTAACATGTTCTACCTAAAGTCAAGCCTCTACTGACTACTCAATAGTACACAGCAATTATCTCCTAGTCCAGCTGTTCCTGACTCCCATTGGGCCTAATGGAAGAAAGGGAAAATAAAGAGACAAGACAGGACCTTGAAGAATACTTGGGGGAACTTAGGAGGGACAAGGCTTTGGGGAGGCTCAAATAGACATCACTCTTCATGGCAGAGGAGGATGAAAACTGGGGCAGACTAGTGCCTATCCTGTTTGCTGGGGCAAGAGAGTTCAGTCTAGCCAGCTTTCTTTTAGAGCCTATTACAAACAGGCACTCTAGCAGCACCCCTAAAACAAGCTTCCTGGGCTCCAATGGGATGTCCTGTAAAGTGGGATGTCCTTTTGCTTGGAACAGTGCATTCTGAAGTCAGGCAGTGAGAGCAGCAGGGACATTCCCTCAATAAGCAGGACAATCTAAAACTGCATTGTTTGGGGGAAATCACTATACCCTGGGTTGCTTCATTGGTAGGCTGGGGATCCAGGTGCCTAAATAAGGGCTCTGCTAGCTCTGCCCATTCACAACAGAGAGGTGGTGCCTGGCCTTTGTTTGAATATGGCAACAGGTTAAATGTAACATGTGAGTTAAGCTTGGAATTTGAAGAAGGGTCCTGGAGCTACCAGGCAGGTGCATTGTGGGTGTGCCCACTGGGGTTATGGTGGAGGTGGTGGATGCCCAGCTGCTTATAATTCCTGGTGATGTTCAACTAAGGATTCCTGTCAGTCAAACCCATCTACTTGAGTGTCTCCATTTTTGTAGAATTATATGAGAGGTTGGAGCTGCTGTAAGCTCACCACCTGCAGTTGAAAGCTGCTAGCCTGAGGACAGTTTCTCCATTTTGACCCTGTTTAGCTAGGGCAAGGAGTTAGTAAGACAGGAGGCTGCATATTTAGTGTCCCCCTGCAACCCTACTGCATCTTCCTTGACCTCGAGATCCTTGTCAGTCCACAAAGGATGGATCCAGGGCTGTGGAGTGGTCACTGTACAAGGAACCTCAGCTTGGTACCCCTGTAATCACTTTCAGGGAGTTCAGTAACCCTATGCTGGAGTCACACTGGCTGTTGTTAGCTTCTGGCATATGATATATGCTTTTCTGGCCAATTCTTTATGAGAGGTACTGGCTGTATATAAAAGATGTAAGTTAGCCGGTGTTGGTGGCACATGCCTTTAATCCCAACACTCGGGAGGCAGAGGCAGGTGGATCTCTGTGAGTTCAAGGTCAGCCTGGTCTACAGAGGTAGTTCCAGGATAGGCTTCAAATCAATACAGAGAGACAGTCTCGAAAAACAAAACAAAAACAGATGTAAGTTATGTTACTGTATGATATGGATTGCATTCAAAATCATGATGGGGGGAACCCACAGAGACAGCTGACCAGCTTATGGGAGCTCATGGACTCTGGACTGACAGCCAGGGAGCCTGCATAGGACTGACCAAAGCCCTCTGCATGTAGGTGATGGTTATATAGCTTGATTTGATTGTGGGGCCCCTAGCAACAGGATGAGGACCTGTCCCTGGCTCATTAGCTGTTTTTTTGGAACCTATTCCCTATGCAGGAATGCAGCACCCAGCCTTGATGTGGGAGTGGGGACCGGGGAGTTTGCTCTGCATGAATTTTATATGCTGTGCTTTGTTGACTCCCATGGGAATCCTGTCCCTTTCTGAAAGGAGGAGGAATGGATGGAGGAGTGGATGGAAGGTGGGGTAAGGGATGAGAAGAGAGGAGGGAGGGGGAACTGTGGTTGGTATATAAAATAAATGAAGAAAAAAAAAAGCAAAAAAGAGAGAGAAAGAAGTTTGTGTGTGTGTCCCAATGTTTCCATAAATGTTTTTTAAGTATGGCACAAGACAAAATAGGTAAATACCACCAGTCACCACTTGGCTGCCCTATAGGCAGACCTCAGATTATACCTCTGAGGTTTCTGACCACTGGATTCAGGTTAACAGAAGTTTGGATATTTTTTGATACTCTATTTTATTGAACAGCTGTCTCTAGAGTTGGGGTCTGGCTCTCTTCTTTAGATTCAAACGTGTTTAAAAGCTTCCTTTGGTGCCCCATGTCAGACTACCCTCTTTTCACAGAGAACAAAACACAGTAGCAAAAATGTTAGACTTGGTTTATATAAACCTTCCACATCTCAAGATGTATAAGTTTGTTTTATTGGATTTGCTTAAAAATCTGTAAAAACCTATAAAAATGATTAATTTAAAACTGGTAACATATGGTTGATAATTAAAGATCTATACATAGGTAATCTTAAGGAGAACATGTGCCATTCTGGCATATAAGCAACACATTGCTGGTTGCCATTTTTGCTAGGGTTGGAGAAGATGGAAGCCATGTGACTCCACTACTATCTTAATTAAAGGTGACCATATGGAGTGGGTGTATCCAGAAGAGACAATAGGTATCCAAGATAATTTTGGATTAGAATGGATTTTTATGTGACAATCTTTGTCTTGTCCTGAAAGTGAAACAAAGTTTATAAATAAATCCTAGATATAAAATGTTAAATAATCTACACTATTAGAGCTTGTTTTTACCTTGTGCAGATTATGGTTGTTTCCCTTTTGAAGTAAAAATGGGTACCTTATTTTTGAGAGATCTTAAATCTTTGAGTAAATTTTAAAATTACAAAAAATTACTGGATATATTTTAAGAAACAGCTTTTAGAAATTTATTAGTTTTAATTATTTTTTACATTCCAATCCCAGTTCCCCCCTTCCTCCTCTTCTCCCACTTCGTCTACTCCCCTCCCCAACCTCCCATCTCCTTGGAAAGGTTAGGCCTCCCCTAAGAAGTCTGCTAAGTCTGTCCCATCATCCAGTTGAGGCAGAACCAAGCCATCCCCCGCCCCCGCAGTGTCTAGGCCGATCAAGGTATAGAAATAATTAGTATTTTGAGGCTATAAAACACCTTAAGTTCATAAGAGATTTTATTGTAATATGATCTTGATAAGTAAGGAGCTTCAACAACTAGAAGCACCCAATTCTTTCCCCAGAGCTCCAGCTTCCTTCTCAGTTCTTTTCCCGTGTAAAATTCAGGCCACAGACCTCATTTTCTAGGAGCTACTACTAGGTCTACATGGAGTTTATCTTAATAACCAGACTCCAAAGAAGGAGATAGGCTCATAAAACAAGAATTCACTGTAACTTTTTACAATTCCTTCATTTAAAGGAAAACGCTCTATAGTGACTGCCTTGAGTAATCAACCACCTCTGTCTCCTGGTAAATGATTAGATAGAAAATAGATGCAAAGTGTAAACCTTAAGCTTTGAGGATCTAAAAAGATGCCGTACAGTTGAAGGTGTTTTAAGGTGTATAAATGCAAGTTATAGAGGTCTGAAGATGTGAAACCTTAAATTGTAATAAGAAACTTGCTTAGGTATGTAAATGCAAATTATAGAGGACATCACGACCTGTGTTGTGAGGATCTAAACAGGTGTTTTGGGGTACTTGGATGGATGGAATTTGGAAAGTTATAATTGGAAAGTTATAAAGATGGCCTAATATATAAAAAAAAGTTTCAGATTTCTTTTCCCTTCTATGCTTTTGTTACACTAAGTTTTCAAAATTCCAGAGTTTTAACATTAACCACTGGGCTTCTGACAAGCTATTAATCTAGCTCTAACAATGCTGCCTACTTATTGGTCAGTCACAAGCTCGATTTTGAGTTTCCTTTGATTGTCCTCTAATTATAGATGACTAAAGACATCTTTGTCCGATCTATAGCTGCCTCTCAAGACAAAGGAAAAAAATGTTAATACTTTTAAAACCAAAGTTATACCTTTTGCCAGGATTCAAAGGAATGAGTCCACTTCAGGGTTTTATTTATTTGTTTGTTTTGGGTTGTTTGTGTGCTTGTTTGTTTGTTTGTTTGTTTGTTTTGAGACAGGATTTTTCTGAATAGCTTGGAGCCTGTCTTGGAACTAACTCTGTAGACCATGCTGGTCTCAAATACCTGCCTCTCCCTTCCAATTGCTGGGATTAAAGGCGTGTACCACCACCAGATTTGAGCTCTTAAATTTTAATTTATGTCCCTAGTCTATATCCACCAAGCTTACAATTGTCATCCAGGGACCACCTACAAACTGCATGCTACTGAATTCTAGACTTAGCTAAAAGCTGATGTGAACCAGTCCAGCCAATATGTATGCTCCCTGCCCCTTCACCTGGAGTAGCTAACCTGATGACTCTAATAAATGTCCCATTGCCCAGCCTTTGTCTCACCTTTCAGCCTTCCCGGGCCCTGACAACCCCAGTTCAGCTGGAAGCAGCTACAAAGGATAATATTGTGCCTGTCCCCATAACAGTTGAAAAACAAAACAAAACAGGCTAAGTCAAAAGGAAACCCCTTGACATAGGGGAAAAAATAGCTACCTATAAGCTACCTATAATGCCAATTGACATACAAAAATAGGCTCAAAGTTATCAACAGATATAGTCATTAGAGTCATTAGCTTACTTCGACTGCTCTGTGCAAAACAAAGAGATATTGTCCATCAGACATGTTTGACTCTTCTGCTTCCTGTTACTATTGGCTCTTACATCATTAATATAAGAACTAAATGTTGATTCACATTTAGATATCATTAAGCTAATGATATTTAGAACCAAATGTAAACCAGTACCCACCATAAAATCAAGGATTTGACCCAGAATGAAACTTAAGGGATGCTAGACCTAACATTAACCTGAAAGATCAACCTGCCAAAAGACCAGGTAACTGCCTCTGGATTCTGGGAATTAAACTTCTTGGAGTATAACAAGAAAACCTCATAAAAAAGTTCATTGGCCTAAGGGCTTCGTCCATATAAGCCCTAACAACACATGTGGGTAGAAATTTTCAATGCTATTCTTGTAACTACTGCTATAGGTTTTGGGTGTTTTCTGCAAGTATAGTTATGGATGACCTGATTCAATCCTGTGAGTCACTTGGGGGAAGCTTTCAATGTCTTTGCACGATTCTGCTTAACCCTGTACCTATCATAACCCAAAGACATGTTAGGTAAGGGATGGGGACTTCTGCTGATTTCTTCAATAGCAAAAATAAATGCCATCACATATGTTGATGCTTGTTTGGATGTATTGTGTATGCAGACACAGAAAGCTTCAATTTAAATTTCAAAAATTATTATACGTAAAATATAGGCATTGATTAATAGCTATGGAATGATAGTTTACAATCGGTCTCCATATGTTATCTTGTTAAATCCACCCTTGTGTTTCTAAATAAATGATAGTATTGAATATATGTACATAGAAACTCCCAAACTGAGTTAAACATGAAAAATAAAAAAAAAAAAATAAAAACATAAAAAATAAAAAGTGTGCAAATACTTCCCTGTTCTCCATAGAGACACTAAATTACAAGTATAGACATAGGGAAGCATGAATTAATGTACAAATAATTTATTTGCACTTTATGTCTAGATTTAAACACATAGCAATGTCCAAAAGAAACAAAAATGTAAAAAAAAAATGTCTGTTTATAAAATCTACCAAAGTTTGTTATCAATAACTAAAGTAAAATTTGAACAGTGAGCAGTGCCTCGCTTGGAGCTTCCTGAGGACAGGGGTCTGGGTTCAGGGGAGCCCATCTGGACTCTGCTTGCTTCCTAGTTCCACCTCCACCCATGGGAGTGGGTAAGCATGGGCCTGTTTCTGGCCTGCCTTCCCATGGCCTGCTTGGAGCTTCCTGAGGACTGGGAACTGTGTGCAGGGGAGCCCATCCTGGCAGACCAGCCTATCCAGAGAGTCAGCACCCTAGTCCCACCACCACCCACTGGAAGAGGAGAGCCAACAGAGTATTGGACCTGCTTGCACCCACAGGAAGAGAACCTTGGCCCTGTGCCCACCAGGAGAGGGAGAGACCCCATCTGTATTCACTGGAAGAAGAGATTGGTGGACGACAGTATGACAACACAATAAACAACAGAAAAATCAATATGATGACACCAATGTCTAGGAACTCCACACGAGCAAGACCTGAACATTCCAACATGGAAGAAACAGAAGAAAATGACCCTAAAAACAAACTTCATGAAGATGACAGAAACCCTAAAAGAGGAAATGATAAAATCCTTTAAAGAAATAGGAGAAAAGACAAACCAAAAATTGCAAGAAACAATTCAAACAGTGCAATGTTTGACAGCTGAAATAGAAACAAAAAATAAAACAAAAAACACAGTCTGAGGGAATGCTGGAAATAGGAAAGCTGGGTAAACAATCAGGAACTGCAGATTCAAGCATAACCAACAGAATACAAGAGATGGAAGAGAAAATCTCAGGCATTGAAGATACACTTAGAGATATAGATTCATCAATCAAAGAAAATCTTAAATCCAACAAATCCCTAACACAAAATATCCAGGAAATATGGGATACCAAGAAAAGGCCAAACCATAGAGTAATAGGTATAGAAGAAAGTGAAGAAACACAACTCAAAAATGCAGAAAAGATATTCAAGAAATCATAGAAGAAAACATTCCCAACATAAAGAAAGACATGCCAATGAAAGTACAAGAAGCTTACAGAACACCAAATAGAGTGGACCACAAAAGAAAGTCCCCACACCACATAAACAAAACACCAAACATACAGAATAAAGATATTAAGAGCAGTGAAGGAAAAAGGCCAAGTAACATATAAAGGCAAACCTATCAGAATTGCATCTGACTTTTCCATGGAAATTCTGAAGGCCAGAAGGTCCTGGATAGATATTTTACCAACACTAAGAGACCACACATGCCAGCCCAGACTACTATAACCAGCAAAGCTCTCCAATCACTATAGATGTAGAAACCAAGATATTCAATTACAAAACCAGATTTAAACAATACATAAACTAATCCAGCCCTACAGAAAGTTCTGGAAGGAAAACTCCAACCCAAGGAAGTTAATTACACCCCCAAAACATAGGAAATAGATAATCCACTTTACCAACAGCCAAAAGAAAAATGGGGGTAAATCCACACACAGTACCACCAACAACAACAAATCAAAAGCAAACAAGAATTAACAGTCAATGGTCATTAATATCCCTCAATGTTAATGGTCTTAACTTGCCTATAAAAAGACACAGGCTAAGAGAATGGATATGAAGACAGAATCCATCCTTCTGCTGCAAACAAGAAGCACACTTCAACCTCAAAAACAGATGTTACCTCAGAGTTAATGGTTGAGAAAAGACTTTCCAATCAAATGGGCCAAATAAACAAGTGGGGTAGCAATCCTATATCTGACAAATTAGACTATAAACTAAAACCAAACAAAAGAGATGAAGAAGGTCATTTGTTATTCATCACAGGAGAAATCCATCTGCACAAAGTGTCAATTCTGAACATCTATGCCCCAAATACAAAGGCACCCACATTCATAAAAGAAACATTACTAAAACTCAAACCTCACATAAAGCCTCATACCCTTATAGTAGGCAATTTCAACACCCCACTGTCAACACTAGACAAGTCCACTGGACAGAAAATTAACAAAGAAACAAAAGAACTAATAGAAGTTACGACCCAATTGGGAGATAGGTCAATAGAGAAATATGAATGAAAGATAAATAATACCAAGTTCTGATAAGGCATTCAAAACTCATTATACTTTATAGTTAGCTAAAGTTATAAAATACATATAAAAATATGTGAATATGTATATATGTGTATATGTATATATACATATATGTGTATGTATGTGGAAATTAAGCCACTTATGCTGACAATGCTTCCCACAAGAACCATGGTCTTAAAAAATAACTCACTACCATATATAAGAATCTTCTTTTCAAAGATTGGTCAGGGTATCCCAAGTAACTCTGAGCTCTGAAAATAATACAGACTTAAGATGTAGCTTTATTAGCCTCTTGGGATTTGAAGGTGTGATCCTATTGCTAAAGACACCACACTTACATGCTAGAAATCAGGGCTCAGATCTTTTGTGCTACCATGCTTCCAGAAAATACTGTGCTGCTAATGAAGGAAGCTCTAAATAGGCATACCCAGCTGCAATACATATAAGCCAGGACAATTATCAGCATTTAAAGATGTGTATTAATGTCAACTGGGAGGTACACATCTGTCAAAGACAACAAAATGTCTAATTGGACGTAAGGCCCATTCAATAAAGGGGGGAAATGTTGGTACTGAAATACTAGCCAGTTGTTTCTCAGGGCTAGTGAAACCGTGAGCCTTTGGATAGACTCTATTACCTAACTTGTCTACATAATTCCTTACTAAATTCTGTATCTTATGATACACACATAGAGGTATAGCCATAATTCCTCGCTGAAGAAGCCTCTCTACACAGGAAAAGAAGACCATCACAGAAATCTACAGCTGAATAAATTACAGACTTCAAGACAGCATGTGAAATCCAGCCCCAAAACATATATTTACATTAATGCTCATGCTACTATAGCTCAAGGAACATGGCTTAAGGAGGGGGCAGAGATAATGTAACTGTGAAAATATGAGAAAACCTGCTATGAGTCTTTTTCAGCAAATTGATGCATAAACTGACATTTTAATGTTAGAGGAAATTTTTCATCTTTTCCCACTACCAACACACATAGCTACAGACAACTACTGACTGCCAGAAGGGAAATTACCACCAGGCAGGGATGAAGTCCTTATTGCTTATCCAAGATAGAAAAGTAGTTAGCTTGCAATCATATACACACAAACAATAAATCAGATTCACAGATGTAAGCATTAAAAAGTATTACAAAAAAATGCTATCAACATGAGTGTGGAAGGTTATGAAATGGGCCTAAGGGATGGTATATAAGAGAGCTGAAAATGATGTAATGCTATTTCAATTAAAATAAAGAAAAGAACAAAATTAAAGTTAAAAAAATACAAATCTTATAGTAAGGACCACTAAATATTCTGTAAATAAGAATTTTAAAAAGAATTAACATCCATGCTAAAGAAATCGAAGATCATAAAGTCAAAGATATTGTGTTGGAAATGATATATACAACTGTGTATACAACCCACATGTACTTTCTATCATCTGAGTTATCTATGGTCCTGAAACAGTTCCTGTTTAGAATTCTAGATAGTCAGCTTCTTCATATATGTATTAGTGATACATACTAGAAAAATGGTGTGTGTGTGTGTGTGTGTGTGTGTGTGTGTGTGTGTGTGTGTGTGTGTGTTGGTCTTTTGTCCACAGCCACCCATAAATCACTAAGCAACAAATTAATCTCTCTCCACTTTCTGTACATCTCTATCCTGGCCCTTTCCATCCCTTCAACTTGTGATACACTGTCTTAGTTAGGGTTACTATTACTGTGAGGAAACATCATGACTAAAAGCAACCCGGGAGTAAAGGTTTTTTTTTTTTGTTTTGCTTTGTTTTTCTTACACTTCATATCACTGCTCATCAATGAAGGAAGTCAGGACAGAAACTCAACTCAAACAGGGCAGGGACCTAGCTAGAATCAGGAGCTGATCCTGAGGCCACAGAGTGGTAGTCCACAACCTGAGTAATGAACCCTTTAGGGTCCTGTTGAGCTAGTTACCCTTTCATTGGGACCACATGTCAGATATTATACATATCAGATATTTACATTATAATTCATATGTGTAGCAAAATTAAAGTTATAACATAATGAAAGAAGTAATTTTTTGGTTGGGGCACAACATGGGATCTGTATTATTGGGCCCAGTATTAGGAAATGAAAGACTTCATGAATGAGTACACTGACTGGTTTGCATTTTACATCCTCCCAGGGACGGTGCACCCACAAGACTGACCCTCCCAATAAATAACAGGTTTGCCTACAACCCAAATGGAGGATTTAATGAAGTATTTTAAGATTAGCTGTCACGAAAATATCAGCATAGTCTATGCCTTTCCTCTGTAAGAAAAGGATACATGTTTAAGAACTAGAGTGAAACAACGGTGGGAGACATAGGGGACCTTCAGCTGCATCTTCATGGACCTATTCACCCTGCCCTTAGATGGGAAGGTCTCGTTTATTTTACAGTGAAGCAGCTAAGACCTGGGTGTTAAGGCTGTCTCTCTTCTCTCTTGTAGAAGCTAAGTCATTCATATGTCTTGGGCTAGGACTGAGAGGAATAGTAGAGGGTAGGGTACAGACCTATGGGATCAAGGGCATCTAACAGGGAACACCAAGAAATTATAATAGTGGCTGTGGTAGAGGGCTTGTCTAGCATGTATGACCCCTGAGTTACATCTATAGCAGGGCAAGAAGCAGAACAAACAACAAAAAATACCAATGTACTAAGGAAACTATGCTTTTCAAATGTAGATATAACTTATACAGTTTTCTTAGACTTAAAAATTATTTTGTTGGGGCTGGAGAGATGGCTCAGAGGTTAAGAACACTGGCTGCTCTTCTAGCAACCAATTCTCAGCAAACACATGGTGACTCACATGGGATCTGATTCACTCACAATAAATAAATCTTTTAAAAAAATTATTACTTGTTGGTTTTGTTTTAGAGACGGAATAAAGCTCTGGCTGTCTTGGAATTCACTATGTACCACAGGCTGGCTTTGAATATACTGGGATATACCTATCTCTGCCTCTCAAGTGCAGGTACCACCATGTGCACCTTTTAAACATTTTTAAGTTGTGTGTAAATGTGCGTGTGTGGGTGTGCATGTGAATGAAAGAAAGTGTCCACAGATGGCACTAATGCCCACAGTGCATCAGATCCCCTGGAGCGGAGTTACAGGTAGTTGTGAGTACTTGCTGTGTATGTGGGAAATTAAACCTGGATGTTCTGCAAGAGCAGTGCTCACTCTAGATCGCTGAGACATCTCTCCAGGTCACCTGTACAGGTCTTATTTGTGTAACCAGGCAGGGGTATGAGTGTGTGTACATGCACACATATGTGCACAAAAGAAAAGTACTTACCCAATACTTAGGAGTTGGAATGTGGCTCAGTTGTTAAAATGCTTGCCTGGCATAGTTCATGAAACCCTGAGTTTGATCTGGGGCAATGAGTAAG
Source organism: Cricetiscus sungorus (assembly GCA_030556225.1). Lineage (NCBI taxonomy): Eukaryota > Metazoa > Chordata > Mammalia > Rodentia > Cricetidae > Cricetiscus > Cricetiscus sungorus. Next base: position 41,642,046 of record JANBXA010000600.1, read on the forward strand.
TCAAGTATGGTAGTGCACAGATATAATCCCAGCACCTGGGGGTTAAAACAGGAAGAACGAAAGTTCAAGGTCATTCTTGGCTACATAGTGAGTTTGAGGCCAGCCTGGGGTAAAGGCAGTTTGCCTCAAATGGGCACCATCACTGCACACCTGGTTATCAGTGCCCCCAAAGGTTGTCAGCCTAGAAGTTCTTTCCAATTCCTAAAGATCTCTGTGGACCAACCTGGGCTGAGACATTTCCTGTTCCTTCCAGCCTGATAAGGATAGCTACTGGCTGCCAAGTTACTTGCCAGACTCTTTATACTTCAGACCCAAGAAGGGGATTTCATGACACCAGTTACATTTAATTAAGAGACCCAGGGGTGTCTCTCAGTATAATGAGATAAATATCGGAGTTCTTTAGTCTCCAAGCTGAAAGCTGCTGGTGGAGGCAGAATGCCTAGATTAGGGGTGTGAGGGGCAGTGGGAGTAAAGGCTTCCAACAAGTGATATCTGTCTACCTGCCTAAAATAATGATGGGATAGAAGGAAGCCTGACTGCTGTACCATGTGATCTGATGGTGTCTACTCCCTGTCCTTTCTCCTATGCTTGTTCTCCATGTCTACATTCCTTGTCATTTTAATGCCTTTTTTATACTGACATAAACCAGGTGCCTTCAAATGCTCTCTGATTAAATAAACACTTTTCTCCCACAGTTCCCTGTGTCTTCCCGTGGCCTAATCCTTTGGGCAGGACAGAAGTCTGGCCCCCTGGGTCTAGGAATTGAACACAGTCCTAGTGTGGATCTGGGTATTAGGGGAGTGAGGGTGTTGTGCTTACCAGGTTTCCTCAACCTCCAAGTGAAAGACCAAAAGCAGAGTTAAGGAAACCCCTCACTTAAAATGAAGGATAGTCCGACCTAGAAGAGCACGGGCAACTTCCCTCACAGGACCCTAAGATAGCAGGATACCAAGAATTCACACTGCCCCTCCCATCAGAAATAGCTGCAACTCCGGTTTGCCCAGACAAGGTTAATTAGCACACCCCGAGGCCCCTGCTGGGCCAAACAGTGAGACCATCTGGCCTCAAGGAGAATAGCCCAGGACTGGTCACATACTCAGCGGACAGAGAGTCACAGCCCCACCCTATTCTTTGTTCAGTTCTCTACCTCACTTTTTAATAGGGTTATTCGGTGTTTTGGTGACTAGTTTCTTGAGTTCTTTGTATATTTTAGAGATCAGCCCTCTATCAGATGTGGGGTTGATGAAGATCTTTTCCTAGTCTGTGGGCTGCTGTTTGGTCTTGTTGACTGTGTCCTTTGCCTTACATAAGCTTCTCAGTTTGAGGAGGTCCCACTTATTAATTGTCGATCTCAGTATCTGTGCTACTAGAGTTATGTTCAGGAAGTGGTCTCCTGTACCAATTTGTTCAAGGGTACCTCCCACTTTCTGTTCTAAGAGGTTCAGTGTGGCTGGATTTATGTTGAGGTCTTTGATCCGTTTGGACTTGAGTTTTGTAAATGGTCCTTTGTATAATTTTATCACTTTTGTCAAAAATCAGGTGTTCATAGGGGTCTGGGTTAATATCAGGATTTTCGACTGGATTCCATTAAACTACCTGTCTATTTTTGTGCCTGTACCAAGCTGTTCTCAGGACTATAGCTGTATAGTAGAGCTTGAAGTTGTGGATGGTGATGCCTCCTGAAGTTCTCTTATTGTACAGGGTTGTTTTGGCTATGCTGGGTCTTTTGTTTTTCTATATAAAGTTGACTATTAGCCTGTCAAGGTCAGTGAAGAATTGTGCTGGGATTTTTAATGAGGATTGCATTGGATCTGTAGATTGCCATTTTTACTATTTTTTTCCTACCTATCCAAGAGCATGGGAGATCTTTCCATTTTCTGGTATCTTTTTAAATTTCTTGCTATATAGGTCTTTCACTTGTTTGGTTACCCCAAGATATTTAAAATTGTTTGTGGCTATTGTAAAGGGTGATGTTTCTCTGATTTCTTTCTCAGCCCCTCTATTGTCTGTATATAGTAGGGCCACTGATTTTTTTTTTTAGTTTAATGTATTTTAATAGCAAACTTACAGGAAGAGCACAGAAGACAGACAATATAAAAGACGTGTACTTGTATGTAGGACAACTCAGTTAGAAAAGTGTAGTGAATGGATGGAATCTACTGTATGATAAAAATGCTACGAACACCATTTAATTGCCGTCAATAAGAAATTTACTTATTTTTTAAAAAATCCAAATGCTGGTATTGTCCAGAAAATTTTAACAGGTTTATTTATAATTGTTATAAAGTTGAACTGTTGAAAGTGTTCACTGAAACATTTTGCTTGCATTAATGCTTTATATCTTGCATTTATATTAAAAATTCACACACAAATGAAAATGTAAAAACTGCCAATACCTGATTTATGTCCCCTATTTTTCCACTTGCAATCATATACTTAGGTACCTTTTGACCCCCCATGGAAAAAAAATATATAACATTCAGAACTACTGTTAACAGGAAGAAGAGGAAAAAATTTTTGAGAATGAAATGTTTCCCCTCATAGTGGACTCTTAAGCAGTTCTCCGTGTATGCGGCGTGCTAGCTGGATATCTTTTGGCATAATTGTTACAGGTTTGGCATGGATAGCACACAGGTTGGTATCTTCAAAAAGGCCAACAGATAGACCTCACTTGCCTCCTGCAAAGCACCAATAGCTGCACTCTATCTGTTTTTGAAGTCCTGAGCAATTTCTTGCACCAGACGCTGGAAGGGGAGCTTGCAAATCAAAAGTTCAGTGGATTTCTGATAGCGTCTGGTTTCACAGAGTGCCACAGTACCAGGCCTGTTAAGAATGAGGTTTCTTCACCCCTCCAGTAGAGGGCACACTCTTGCAAGCGGCTTTTGTAGCCAGTTGTTTCCTGGGTGCTTTACCACCGGTGGTTTTATGGGCAGCCTGCTTTGTATGAGCCATTAGGCATAAGCACCTCCTTACTTACCCCCCTTCTCCTTAGGCGCTGCTGGAGCTTGGCTGGAGCTCAGCAAGTGAGAGGCAGCACTGGCGTTAGCACAGCGAATACCGCCACTGATTTTTTTTTTTTTTTTTTTTGAGTTAATCTAATATCCTGCTAATTTCCTGTAGCTGTAGGAGTCCTATCAGCTGTTGGAGTTCCCTGGTAGAGTTTTACGGGTCACTTATGCAAACTATCATATCATCAGCAAATGAAGACAGTTTGACTTCTTGCTTTCCAGTTTGTATCCCCTTGATCTCCTTTTGTTGTCTTATTGCCCTGGCTACAACTTCAAGTACAGTATTGAAGAGATATGAAGAGGGAGGGCAGCCTTGTCTTGTTCCTGATCTTAGAGGAATTGCCTTAAGCTTCTTTCCATTCAGTTTGATGTTGGCTGTTGTTTTACTGTATTTTGCTTTTATTATGTTTAAGTATGTTCCTGCCATCCCTGATCTCTCTAAGACATTTATCATGAAACAGTGTTGGATTTCCTCAAATGTTTTTTTTAGCACCTAGTGACATGATCATATAATTTTTCTTTTTCAGTTTGTTTATATGGTGGATCACATTGATAGATTTTCACATGTTGAACTATTCCTGCATCCCTAGGATGAAGCCTACTTGGTCATGGTGAATGATTTCTCTGATGTGTTCTTGGATTCAAGAACACATTTGCCAGTATTTTATTGAGTATTTTTGCATCACTGTACATGAGGGATATTGGTCTGTAATTCTTTTCTTAGTTGTGTCTTTGTATGGCTTGGTTACCAAGGTAATTGTAGCCTTGTTAACAGAGTTTGTTAATGAACCTTCTGCTTCTATTGTGTGGAAAAATTTGAAGAGTACTGGTATTAGCTTTTCTTTGAATTTCTGTTAGAATTCTGCACTGAAGCAATCTGGTCGTGGGCTTTTTTGGTTGGGAGGCTTTTGATGACTGCTTCTATTTCATTAGGGGTTATACATCTTTTTAAGTTGTGTGTCTGTTCTTGATTTAATTTTGGTAAGTGACAGTTATCCAGAAATTTGTTCATTTCCTTTGAATTTTCAAATTTTGGGGAGTACAGGTTTTCAAAGTATGACCTCAAAATTGTCTGGATTTCCTCTGTGACAGTTGTTATGTCCCTTTTTTCATTTCTGATTTTGTTGATTTGCATGTTCTCTCTCTGCTTTTGGTTAGTTTGGATAAAGGTTTGTCTATCTTGTTGATTTTCTCTAAGAATCAACTCTTTGTTACAATGATTTTTTGTATTGTTTTCCTGGTTTCTACTTTATTGATTTTAGCCCTCAAATGGATTATTTCCTGGTGTCTACTCCTCCAGGGTGAGTTTGCTTTTTTTGTTCTAGGGCTTTCAGTTGTGCTGTTAATTCTCTAATGTGACTATCCTCTGTTTTCTTTATATGGGCACTCAGTGCAATGGACTTTCCTCGTAGCACTGCTTTCAAGGTGTCCCATAAGTTCAGGTATGTTGTGTCTTCATTCTCATTGAATTCTAAGAATTCTTTAATTTCTTTCTTTATTTCTTCCTTGACCAAGGAATGGTGCAATGGCACATTGTTCAGTTTCCATGAGTTTGTAGCGTTTCTGCATTTTGTGTTGTTGCTGAATTCCAACTTTAAAGCACGGTTGTCTGATAAGATACAGGGGGTTATTTCAGTGTTTTTGTATCTGTTGAGGTTTGTTATGTTGCCTAGTATGTGGTCAATTTTAGAGAAAGTTCCATGTGTAGCAGAGAAGAAGGTATAATCTTTTGTGTTTGGATGGAATGTTCTATAGATGTCTGTTAAACCCAATTGGGACACAACTTCTGTTAGTTCTTTTGTTTCTTTGTTAAGTTTCTGTCTGGTGGTCCTGTCTACAAGTGGCATGTTGAAGTCTCATACTATGAGTGTGTGATGTTTTATGTGGGCTTTGAGTTTTAGTAGTTTCCTTTACAAATGTGGGTGCCTTTGTATTTGGGGCATAGATGTTGAGAATTGAGACTTTGTACTGATGGATTTCTCCTGTGATGAATATGACATGACAATTTTCATCTCTTTTGATTGATTTAGTTTAAAGTTAGATATTAGGATAGTCACACCTGCTTGCCTCTTGGATCCATTTGATTGGGAGATCTTTTCCCAACACTTTACTCTGAGGTAATATCTGTCTTTGAAGCTTAGATGTGTTTCTTGTATGCAGCAGAAGGATGGATTCTGACTTCGTATCCATTCTGTTAGCCTGTGCCTTTCTAAAGGCGAGTTAAGATCATTAATGTTGAGGAAAAGTAAGGACCATTGATTGTTAATTCTTGTTTATTTAAGATTTGTTGTTGGTGGTGGTATTTTGAATGTATTTGCCCCACTTTTTCTTTTGGGTTCTGGTAAAGTGGGAATACCTATTACCTATGTGTTTGTGAGTGTAGTTAACTTCCTTAGGTTGAAGTTTTCCTTTCAGAATTTTCTCTTGGGCTGGATTTGTGGATATTTATTGTGACAATTTGGCTTTGTCATTGAATATCTTGTTTTCTCTATCTATAGTGATGGAGAGTTTTGCTGAGTATAGTAGCCTGGGCTGGCATTCTTGGACTCTTAGTATTTGTAGAATATGTATCCAGGATCCTCTGGCCTTGAGAGTTTCCATGGGGAAGTCAGCTGTAATTTTCACATACCTTTATATGGTTGCCTTTGTCCTTTGCTCTCTAAATATTCTTTCTTCTGTATGTTAGGTAGGTGTTTTTTATGTGGCAAGGGAACTTTTTGTTTTTTGGGGGTTTTTGTTTTGTTGTTTTTTTTTTTTTTTTCTTGATCCAGTCTATTTGGTGTTCAGTATGCTTCTTGTACTTTCATGGGCATGTCCTTCTTCAGATTAGGAAAGTTTTCTTCAATGATTTTGTTGTGTATGTTTTCTGTACCTTTGAGCTTTTGAGCTGGGCTTCTTTGCCTTATTGTATGCCTATTATTCTTAGGTTTGGCCTTTTCATGGTGTGCCACATTTCCTGGATGTTTTGTGTTAAGGATTTGTTGGATTTAAGATTTTCTTTGGTCGATGAATCTATTTCCTGTTATTTATCTTCAGCGCCTGAGATTCTCTCTTCTATCTCTTGTGTTCTGTTGGTTTTGCTTGCCTCTGTAATTCCTGATCATTTACAGTGTTTCTATTTCCAGCATCTCCTCAGTGGTTTTGGTTTTGTTTTTGTTTTGTTTTGTTTTTTGTCTATTTCAGTTTTCTGGTCTTGAACTGTTTGAATTGTTTCCTTCATCTGTTTTTTATTGATTTTTCTTGGCTTTCCTTTCTTTTTTTAAAGAGATTTGTTCATTTCTTGCATTTTTTGTTTGGTCTTTTCCTATATTTCTTCCAACTTTTTGTTTTTTCTTCTATTTCTTTAAGGGATTTTCTTTTATCATCTTTGGTATATCATTTTTATGAAGTTATTTTTAAGTCATTATCTTCTGCTTCATCTGCTTTGGTGTGTTCAGGTCTAGTTGGTGTAGAGTCCCTAGATTCTGGTGGTGTCATACTAGTCTTTCTATGATTGTGTGGTTTCTTGTGTTGCAGTCTTCCCATTGCTTCTTCCAGTGGGTGCAGATGGAGTCTCTCTCTCTCTCTTCTCTCTCTCTCTCTCTCTCTCTCTCTCTCTCTCTCTCTCTCTCTCTCTTTCTCTCTCCCTTGATCTCCCAGTGGGTGTACGTGGGTTAAGAGTTCATTGCCTGTAACTCTGGATGATCCAAGTTCTGTTGGAGGTCTTTCCTCTGGCAGAGGGCAGGCGATGGGGCCCAAAAATTAGGTGAGTGTGGCCTCAAGGTGGTCCTATGTGGATAGGCCATTCCAGTAAGTTCAGAGCTGACCAGGAAGTTCCAAGGGCGTAGAGGGGGTATTGGACTCATACTCTGGCCCAATGCTTACCCTGAGCAGTGGGCCCAGCAGGATCAAGAGTGAGGGGAAGGCAGGCTCTGGGTGTCAGTTGATTTCTAATACTTCAGATGTGAGTGCTTTATTGTGTTTAAAGCTTCATAGAAGTGTAAGAATTGAAGTGTCACATTTAGTGGGAGTGATCTAGATGAATAATTCATCAGTTGATTCCCAAATTATGGCAAAAAATATGAAAGAGGCTGTTTGTACAAAATGAATAATATGACTGTGTATATGTCTTTTCAGTCCTTGAAAAATATTCTCATGTACAAAATGAATATGTCTTTTCAGTCCTTGAAAAACATTCTCTGTGTGAGCCTGAGAGACCCTCCTAAGTTATACAGCAGTAAAGAGCTGAAAATTTAGATCATCCCCAACCCTCAGGAATGCAGGCTGGCCCTGCTGGACGTAGGCATTGGCATGACCAAGGCTGACCTCATGTATACACTGAGAACCCTTGCTAATTCTGGCACAAATGTGTTAATGGAGGCTAGCCAAGTGTGGCCTTTTATCCATTCATTAATTATCAATTCATTAATGCTTTTGGCATGTGGTGGGTTGTTAGAATTAGTCTGTGTGAAGGTCACAAAAGAATTTTGACAATTAGTTTCCTGATATTGAACCTTTGTCTGTTATACTTGCTCAGGAAGAAGTTTTACTGCATGATCAAACTAGGGTTGTGCTTGTGAATACAGGTGACAAGTTAGGGAACTGGCTGAACCCTTCGACAGACTTGTGACATCTGGCTCGGCTCAAATCTCTTGTTTATTTTTTTAGACATGGATGAAGACAAGGTGACAGCAAAGGAGCCCAGTGTGACTGTTGCTGATGAGACCCCACCAGGCACTTGAAGGTGATGAGGGTGCTTTTCACATAGAAAAAGCAGATTGGAGGCACCCTGAGGAGCTCATGCCTTTTGATGAGTTTCTCTGTGGCTCCCCCTAAGGGCCTTGGCTGGCCTTAACCCATCAAACTCTTTTTAAGCTCAGTGAATGTCTTCTAGCCTCTCCTTGTGCATTAAGGCAGGAAAAACTCCTCCCACAGAATAGCAGAGTTGGGTATTGTATATTGTGGAGTTTTCGTGTCTTTGTGGATTTTGTTGTTGTTGTTGTTTCTTGTTGATGTTGTTTTTAATTTTCTTTTATGTGCAGTAGTGTGAGGGTGTCTTATTGCTGGAGTGACAGGCAGTAGTTTTAGCTGTCACCTGGATCCTGGGAATTAAACCTGAGTTCTCTGACGACCAGTCAGTGATGTTGACTGCTGCACCCCCTCTCCGGCCCTTCTTTCTTTCTTTTGTTTTGCTTATTTTGTTCTAAAAGTAAAACTATGCAAAATGGGGAAGTTCCTGTTGTGTGCAGTCCTTCTCTCCGTGTCAAGTAACACTCAGGGTGTTGTGAACTTTACCTGGGTTGTATTGAAAGATGATTAGGAAGGCACTTGTCCTCTGTTTTGAACTCAGAATACTGCCATTTGAGTCCCCCTTCTGCCAACTGAAACACAAGGCCAAGTCACCACAGGAGTTTCTTCAAATAAAAACAAAATGTGGCAGTTTCAAGTACCAAACTCATTCTGGGAACAAAGAATTTTCTAGGGTCTAGGCAGGGCTATCCCTTCTGGCACAGTACTGTTTTCACTGTCCATAGAGAAATAGCATTGGAGTTTGGAGTTCTATTCCCAAATACAAATAGCCTCTTTCATATTTTTTTGCCATAATTTGGGAATCAACTGATGAATTATTCATCTAGATCACTCCCACTAAATGTGACACTTCAATTCTTACACTTCTATGAAGCGTTAAACACAATAAAGCACTCAGATCTGAAGTATTAGAAATCAACTGACACCCAGAGCCTTTTCAGTCCTTGAAAAATATTCTCATATACAAAATGAATATGTCTTTTCAGTCCTTGAAAAACATTCTCTGTGTGAGCCTGAGAGACCCTCCTAAGTTATACAGCAGTAAAGAGCTGAAAATTTAGATCATCCCCAATCCTCAGGAATGCAGGATTTTTTGTAGTGAGAGCTAAAGGTCTAAGCAAAGGACTCGTACCAGCCAGCTAAGTCAAGATATCAGAAAGGGGGTGTTGTGTACCTGAATTAGCTCTGTAACCATACACACAATTGTACTTGCAGTAGCTTTCTGGGAAAGTGGGTGGAGCTCTAATAGCAAAAGTCTGCCTCCAGGGCTCCAGTGACCTGCTGTATTCTCTGATAGTGGGGGGAAAAACTATTTGCCCTTAGTATCTGGGAAACTGTAGAAAGCTAGAGTGATGAGAACAGGGACTAGGGTTGCAGCTCTTCATACTGTCTGCCCTCTTGAGTGGACTGCACCAGGGAAGAGCCTAGAAGATTCCTTGCTCACTCTGAAGCAGCCCAAACAGATAAATAGTCTCTCTCTCTCTCTCTCTCTCTCTCTCTCTCTCTCTCTCTCTCTCTCTCTCTCTCTCTCTCTCTCTCTCTCTCTCTCTCTGGTGAGATCCTTCTGGCTATGAAGGGGCAGCAACCCTGCACATCCAGCCACCTATGTCAGTACTGTTCTTAAAGTACAAAGGCTGCTTAGACCACAGGCTAACTAACCTCCATTCTGCCCTGGAGAGCCATAGTCCCACGTCCTGTCTGGGAGGAGCTCTTGAAATTTCCCAAAGAAGGATAGGCCCCAGGCCACATTTTCATCCATAATGGACACTGGCATTAGGTTGGCAACTTGGGAGCCCCATCCTGCTTCCCAAGCCCCCAACTTTATCCAAGCCTGAGCACAGATGGAGAGGGGAATAGAAAATGCATGTTCTTTCACCCTTCTTCGCTACAGAGTTCCAGTAGCCAGTGAGGGCATGGAAACGACAAAAACTTCCTGACTGTTCCCCATACCCTCTTCAGCCCCCACAATGGCTACTTTGCACCAGAGACCCTGTGTGTTCTGGGGCCTAGTGGAAGACCAGACACAGTTCCCTTGGGAAACCCCAGTACCAAAGCTTTCCTTATATTCCAGCCTGCTTGGTCAAACCATTAGCCCTTGGCATCCTAGACACTGTGATGACCATTGTCACTCAGTGGACAGGCCTTGTGAATACCTGAGGCTGTGGTGGTTTGAGTAAGAATGGCACCCATAAACTCATAGATTTAATGTCTTAACATCAGAGAGTAACACCATTAGGAGGTAGGGCCTTTTAGAAGTAACTGTGGGTTTGTTGAAGGAAGTGTGTCACAAGGAGTGAGCTTTGAGGTATCAGGTGCTTAAGCCAAATCCAGTGCTACTCTTTCTGATGCTTGCAGATCTAGATGCAGAACTCTTAACTACCATGATTTATCCCTGTGCAGCACCTTGCTGCATGCCATGATGATGATGATGGACCAAGTCTCTGAACCTGTAAGCCAGCCCCAGTTCTATTTCGGTGTTTTCCTTTAAAAGAGGTGCCATGCTCATGGTGTCACTTCCACATTAGAAACCCTAAGACAGAGTGTGTGCATTAGAAGAGTGGAAAGTTTATGTCCTTTCCTTTTTAATAGTCTTGGGATGAGAAAGATTGAGTTGGATTTTCTAGGATAAACTTTTTACATACTGTAAAGATGTGTCTCTGCCTAGGGTGCTTTCTGCTTGTTTTAGGAAGTGGTCTAATAGACAGTTGCTGAGCAGGAGAGCATCAGAGGAGACTGGCTGCCTTGAAACTCATTCAAGTTTCTACTGTTCTACTGTTTTCCTGTTGTAGCTTTTCTACATAGTCTTCAGCTGCCATCCAAACTTGGGTGGCTTTTGGGCTTTTCCCTACGCCCCTCTCCTCAGGCTGACACTCTCAGCTCATGGTCACAAGCTAGTTCTTGGATCAGACTTGCTACACCTCAGAGTTCACTGACATTGTCGGCAGATTTGGTAAGTCGATCGGGAATTCTTAAAGGAAGGAATTAGGAATTAATTAAAAAAGAGTTTTGTTTCCCCCATAAAAATGGGAAACACAATTACAATGGAGAAAGTTAGGTCAGGACTTCTTAATAGAAACTACCTAGAATGCAATATCTAAATCTGACAAAATTTCATTTTGTGCTGGTTGGCAAATCCAGGGAATATATTTACCGTATCTGTCATGCTGTCTTGGAGAATAGAATGGCTCTGCCTATCTTGCAGATATCAATGTATTGTGTGGCCAATTTGTTGTCAGTGTAGTTAGAGGCATTCCCATCACTATCAAAGTAGACCATACATTATCCACTAAGGTAAACTGTACCTTCCTGAGTTCCCAATACTTATGGAGGACAGCCAAATATAAGCGCTACATTTGTCAGCCCCCAACCTTGGACTGAGCTGTTGTTTTCTTTTCAGACTGGATTAGAAGTAAGGAGGCTTCAAGGTGCATACAGAGACCAAGTAAACAGTAAGTCGGACTTGAAGGATTTTTGGGGGGGGGGCAGGATTTCTCTGAGTAACAGTCCTCGCTGTTCTGGAACTCACTTTGTTGACCAGGCTGGCTTTACACTCACTGAGATACATCTGCCTCTGCTTTCTGGGTGCTGCGATTAAAGGCATGTGCCACCAATACCTGCCTTACCTGAGAACTTCTATTGACACTGCTCAAAATCCTAAAAATGAAACATTAGTTATCAAAAAAAATTGTTTATTTCCACTGAACTCTATCTCTCATGGCTTTCAATGAGTTCTTATCAGGTCTAATGATAATAATATAGCACTTGGGGATAAAGATACAGCCTAGAAGTCCTGTACTAGAGGCCAGGATGGAAAAGACCTCCACAGTCACCATAACCTCCCCCTTAGTACTGTGGTAGTCAGGGAGGAAGGTGACCCAGATGCTGTAGAACACCAGCATGCTGAATGTCAGATATTTGGCTTCATTGAAGGTGTCAGGCAGGTTCCTGACCAAAATTGCTACTGTGAAACTCCCTATGGACAGGGCCCCCAGGTATCCCAGGACACAGTAGAAGGCTGTGACTGAGCCTTGATTGCACACAATGATGTTCTGACCATGTTCAGAGTGTGCATCTATGTCTACAAAGGAAGGAGACGTTCTTAGCCAGATTCCACAGAGAATAATTTGTATGATTGTACAGATGGGAATGATGAATCTTGGTGCCCCTGATACAAGCAACCCCCCTAATCCTTCTTCCTGGAGCAGTGATCTTGAAAGCCAGGACCACAGTGATGGTTTTGGCTAAGACAGTAGACACAGCCACTGTGAAGACAACTCCAAATGTGATCTGTTGTAGGATGCAGGTGACTGTGTTGGGCTGACCAATGAAGAGCAAGGAGGAGAGAAAACAGAAGGTGAGGGAGATGAGCAGAATGTAGCTGAGAGTCCTGTTATTAGCCTTCACAACAGGAGTATTTTGGTGCTTTACAAAAACTCCAAGGACAAGCACTGTGAACATACATAAGCACAGGGCCATGCCTACCAATGCAATTCCTAAATGGTTTTCATATGCCAGAAACGTCACAGCTTTTTGAAGGCAGCGGGTTCGCTCTGTGTTGGAATACTGATCATCTGGACACCTAATACACTGCTCCATATCTGGTAAGAAATGCAATGTGATATTAGTATAACTTCATTGAGTTTTGTTCATTGTAACCCCACACAAACCTGAAAGTACTACACAGAGAAAATTAATCCAATGAGTCTTTGTACAACTGAAAACAATGAAGTATAGACTACTGCCTTGAAGATTTTGCCCAGTTAACATTAGCAGCAAGTAAATAAATGGCTATTCTTTTCATTTGTCTTGAAATGTCTTTTCTTGTTTCCATATAAAGATAGCATACCAAAACAGCAAGAAAAATACAACACAACAAAACAAAAAAGAAAAAGGAAACTAGCCAGATATCTTTAATCCCAGCAATCAGGAAGCAAAGTCACTGAATATGTAAGTTCCTAGCTAGTCTTTTTACAAAGTGAGGTGAAGTATAGCAAGGTTTCTGGTGTCAGAACTGGGATTGAGAACTTTCACTTAAAACTTAACAAAAGCTTAAAAAATAGTTTTTAGAAACAAGGGAACAGAGACTAGCAAGACTTCTTAGTAGCAGCATTTTCTCAGTTGGATTTGTTTTGCTGTAGGCAGAGATTTGCGCGGCTCCTTTAAGGGAGGTTTCCAAAATTAGCATAAGCGGCAAAAAAGCCGCCTTGCTTTTAAAGAGCTCTGCTAGCAATTCATTGGTGTGTACGAGAGCTGCAATGAAGGTTTACACTGTGTTTTAAAAAGTACGCTGGCTTGGGAGAGAAAAACAAACAGGATATAATGGTTTAAAAAGAAAAAAGGAGATAAAATGGATGGCTATGATGGCTCATGCCATTAATCCCAGCACTTGGGAGGCAGAGGCAAACGGATCTCTGATTTCTAAGCAAACCTGGTATGCAGTGAATTCCAGGACAGATAAAAGTTACACAGAGAAACCCTGTCTCAAAATATGTAAAAATAGAAATAGAATAAATAGAGTAATAAGAAAGCCACGTAAAGATGGAAAACACAGAGAGATTTTGGATACTATACACGCTTCTGTTGTCTTTAAATTATTTGCTTGCTGAGAAAATAACAACTACTAATAAAAGAAATGCTGCTAGATTAATTCAATTTATATATTTTAAAAATGCTTTGACTCCAAAATTTAAGCCTAAGGACAAGTTACTGGGGAAAAGGATTTCTATTTTTGTTTCCACAGAAAATGAAAAGCTATGGATTTCTTCCAGACTTATGTGGTTTGATCAAGCCAGACCCCCTGAAACTATGCCCCAGATGATCCAACATTCAAAGCAGTTGAGACAAAGCCTTGCAGACTACTGCCAAGATTTCTGCATCTTCTTTGGACCCCCATGACAGCGCCCTCTACCAGCAGGAAGTAGTTTGGAAAGAACGACGCCCAAATTCCCAAATATTGTTTATAAATGTTTGTTTTCATTTAAATGGGCTTGGTTATAAATGGCTATAACCAAAAGCAATCTTTTTAAAGGGAAAAGGGGAATTATGGTATGGAAATGAATACTTTGCTTTGGAATGGATTTTCTTTTATTGATACATTTAAGGTCAATTGTGTGATATGTATATTTCTCCTCTTGTTTAGGTATTGTGTTTATATAGCTCATTGGAAAATGTAATGTATAATTTAGTACAGATTAGAGAGTTACCTATGATAGTCAAAACTTGGAGTTAAGTTAGTTAGGATTTCTAGATATGCAGAGATGTATTTGAGATGGATAGGCATTCTTCAAACCTTTCAAAGACCTACAGAATATGGCATTTAAAATGGTTTAGGGATTTTCTTGACAGTGAGGCACAACTGCTCCTGGTAACACCACCTGCATCAAAAAGAAAGATGGACATTGAAGAAACACATTATGGAGTTTGCTTCCATCATGGCAAGACCAGCCATATGGACAAGATACTGTTCTTGTCTGGACTCTTTGACTTTATGCTGTAGAAACTGAACATACAGGACCCACAAAAAGGTGACTGCTGATGCAAGATGGACATTGCTACAGGATTCCTGCTTCATGGAAAAGGCAGCCAGACAGTCTACAGGACACAGAGAAAAATGACTGACAAACTGCCATTGCAGATGGACAGTTTAAAGTTTCCTGCTTTGTTGAGGAGTCTGGAGACACACTATGGCCTATGGGCTGAAGATGGAACATTAAGAAGAACTTCAGGTGACTGACCAGGCAATGAGTTGTCTCTGTCATTTCTAGAGTTTATATATTATCCTTCTGTGGTCTTTAAAGGAGTTGAAGACAGGTAGTTATGATTATAGTTTTCCTTAGTTAGGACTAAAGATAAGTTACATATAGGACTTTAGACTGACAAAGATAGGATAGATGATATTTTAAGTCTTACAAAATGTTAATGGACTAAATATTGTTTACTGTGATTCTTATTTGATAACTATTGTATGTTATATTTTGCTATGTTAAGGTTAAACCCCTTCTTTTACTTTAGACAGAAAAGAGGAGATGATGGGAGATGTTATTCTGTATATATGTTTCTCATACTGGTTAATAAAGCACTGTGGCCAATGAGATAGCAAGATAGGCGGGGCTAGGAGACTAGAAGGAGGAAAAAGGAAGTAGTAGGCAGGAGTCAAGATGTGAGCATGGAGGAAGCAGGAGGCCAGCCGTGGCTCCCAGATAAAATGAGCCATGTGGAAATGATTAGATAAGTAGAAATGGGTTAATAATTAAGACAGAGCTAGCCCATAAACAATAATGGTAACTGGCCAACAGGATTGTATCAAATACAGAGTCTCTGAGTGTTATTTGGGGCTGGCGCGGCTGTGGGCCCACGTGGCGGCAGGACCAGGAGGCCGGCGGGGAGGAACCTGCCATAACAGGTTTCCATAGAGAAACTCTTGGAAAACAAACAAAACAGACAACATGTATTCTAGTTGTACATTTGATATTATATGGTAGTGCAGGGTTGAATTTCATAAAAGTAAACATGATATTCTTATTTCTGTAACATTAAATATTCATAGTCTCTAAAACAAGGAGATTTTGTGCCTCTTGAACATTATTACTTTTTCTTCACATGGCAGAGATGCACCATGCTGAGAAAAGAATGTGAATTCCACTGATAAATAGAATGCACCATAAATTAACAACCTTCAAAACTTATATTTCAAAAATATCTCTGGTATTTTTCCAACACAGTGTCTCTTGTGTTCATTTTCAACATAGCACAAATAAAAGTAATTTTTAAAAAAGAATATCAAGTGAGAAATGATCAATGGGCCAGTCTGATGGGGCAATTTCTCAATGATTATTATAGGATGGTCTAGCTTTGGTGGGCAGTGCCAACCTGGGGAGTGGACCTTAGGTAGTATTAACAAAATAATCTAAATAGACATGGAAAGCAATATAGTATTCAACTCCATGTTCTCTGCTTCACTTCCTGCATTAAGTTTCCAGGCTTGAGTTCAGTCCATGACTTCCCTTCATGATAGTCTGTAAACTCTTACCTTCTGAAGGTACTTTTGGTCAAGGTCTTTATAAAACAATGGAAAGCTAACTAATGTATCACCTTTGCTACAAGACATAATCTAGCATCAATTTTGGGAGAATTCAAAGCACATTTATATTCTACCAAATTGGATCTCTGAAACCTATACCCTGGTTATTTCATTATGTAGCATGTAGTCATCAAAACCACCACAAGCACCATAATTTGCAAACTACCAAGAAAAACTGATAATATACAATATAAGTTTCTGGAGCATGACATTTCTGTAAGTTTTAATTCCGCCACAAAAAAAAATGTTGAATTTTTTATTTTAGTTACACAGAAACAGTAAGTAAAGCTTGTCCATATTTCTAGCTCTGTCAGTCCTTGCTCTCCTCAGTTACTAACAGTTCTTTGTAGAGGAATGGGAAGTGTGTTCTATCTCTAATCTATTTTAGTTATATGAGTGCAATTTGCAATATTACTATGATAGACCTGACCAACAATAAAAGGAGGGCTTCTTTTATCTGATATTTGGTGTTTTGTTAGGTGGTCTTATAGTTCATCAAAACTATATTTATGGTCTTCTCCAGGGAAGACCACACTAATTTGTTGTTCAGGGTCAAATGATTAGCCATGAAAACAGACATATAAATAATATTATATGGATTGAGCTGCTGATGTTTAGTAATGTGTTTGTATATACATATATGCAGTCAATAAATGATTAGTGAAAAAGAGGTCCTGTTATAGAAGAAGATCATTGGGACACTGTATTTTAGGTTTAGAATGAGGAAAGTGAATAGAGAAAAGCAAGTATACCATAATCTCAAAAATAAATTTAAAGCATCCAGTAGTTAGACTTTTAAAAATTTTTATTAATATTGAATGTTATAGGCATTGTTCCTTTACTTGTATATAGATCAGTGTACCACATTTATGCCTTGTGCATATACCAAAGAGCCCTCTTAGGCTGCAGTTACAGCCAGCTGAGAGCCACCATAACAGTTTGTTATCTGTAGAGAGCCGTGAAGTGCCACATCTTAAAGTGATGCTGGCTTCCGCCTTACACCTTCCCGCTGGTGAAGGCTCTCTGGCTAAACAAGCCCTTAATTGGTTAAGTCTGTTCAGCCTGTCTGCTTCCACATTAGAGTAGCCTATTTGCAGGGTCCACGTGGCTCACTGGGGTTGGTTAGCTCAAGGGTATTTAAGCCTGTGCAGGGGTCTCCCCCCCCTCTCTCTCTCTCTCAGGTATACATATTGAGCCTGCGCAGTGTTTAAATTTTCTCAATGTACTGTTGCCAAATTTCTTTCACAAAGACCATAAAATTATATTAATTTGTAACCACATTAAAAACCATGTTACTTCACTCTCAAACTGCAACTGAATGAATATAAATGGAAATTTTGCCTATAATTTGTGTAGCAAACCATAACTGATAATAATTGCTAGTGCATTGTTTGATTTTGTATTTACACAAAGGCATCATCTAAGTGATTTTTGTTTGTTTGTTTTTGTCTTATGGGTTATAATTCAGCACCTGTGGAAGCAAAGGACAGGAATCTGGGAGCAGAAACTGAAACGAAGAATAGTAATGGCTTCCTATTACTTTCATTACTTTGTCTTGTTCAGTTACCTATCTTATAATACCCAGAAGCACATATCTAGGGATGATACTTTCTACAGAGAGCTGAGAACCTACATCAGTGAGAATTTCATAAAATGTCTCACAAACAATGCTACAGGTAAAATAATGGAGGCAATTCTTTAAGTAATGTCCCCTCTTACCAATTATGTCAATTTTACAAAAAAGGTTAAACATCATTGGCCAAGATACTCTAGGACTCTAGATATTTAGCTAGTAAATATAGCCACATCCTAAGATAAACAATTTCTTAGAAGCAAAACAGTGAGTATTTTCTCATATTCTAAAAGGTTTCATTACATTTTTAGGAATTTCACATCTTTTCATCATATTTATTCCCACCCCTAACTCCTCCTAGATGTCCCCATACCTTCCTATGCTACCCCCATTGATATAAAAATGAATGCATTGGTATGGATTTTGGCTTATTGATACAAATTTAAGGTCAATTTTGTTATATGTATATTTCTCCTCTTGCTAAGGTATTTTATTTATATATTTTATTTTAAAATGTAATGTATAATTAAATACAGATTATATATAGTCACCTATAATAGTAAAAACTTATGTTAGTTAGGTTTTCTAGATATACAGAGATGGATATCTAGACATTGAGATGGATAGATAATCTTAAAACCTTCCAAAGACCTGCAGAATATGTCATTTAAAATGATTTAGGGTGTTCCATGGCAAAGAGACACAACTGCTCCTGGCAAAAGCTATTACTTTTGGGCATAGAAGAAACTTGTTATGGAATTGCCTTCAACATGGCAGAAATAGCCATTTGGGAAGACTTTGTTCTTGCCTGGACATGCAGGACCTACAGGAAAGTGACTGGTGAACTTGTTGGGAAAGTCCTAAAGGGGTCCTGCTTCATGGAAAGTCTGCCAGACGTTCTGCAGGACATAGAGAAAAATGACTGACAAACTGGTGGGACAATTTCAAATTTGCTGCTTTGCTGAGAAGTCTTCCAGACACACTGTGGCCTATGGGCTGAAGATGGATGTGCCAATTTACAGAAGAACTTCAGGTGACTGTCCAGGTAGCAAGATGTCTCTGCCGATTCTAGAGTTTACATATTATCCTTCTGAGGTCTTTGATGGAGTTGAAGACAGATAGTTATGGTTTTATGGTTTTCCTTAGTTATGATAAAAGATAAGTTACATATAAAACTTTAGACTCACAAAGATAGGATAGATGATAGAATATTTTCTTAAATTTTGCCAAATGTTAATGGATTAAATATTGTAACTATGGTTCTTACTTGATAACTGTTTTGTTATATATAATTTTACTATGTTGAAGTTAAACCGTTCTTTTTATTTAGAGAGAAAAGAGATGATAGGGAATGTTCTTCTGTGTATATGTTTCTCTTATTGGTTAAGGAAAAAAACACTTGATTGGCTGATTGGCCAGACAGGAAGTGACATAACTGGGCAGAATCAGGATATAAGCAGGGACAAACAGGAAATTGCTCTCTTCTCTGTGGAGACACTGAACAGTCATCATGTAGCAGGCAAAGGAGTTGCAGGTCCAGCATTCCCCAGAGAGCCAAGACCACATAGAAATACATGAATTCATAGAAATGGGTTAATAATTTAGGCAAAGCTAGCAAATAAGAAGGCCAAGTCTCTAGTCAACAGTTTTATAAATAACATAGTGTCTGTGTGCTTATTTAGGGCTCCAGCATGGTGGGACCCTGCTAGGCCAGAAAACATTCATATTATACCCCATATTCATGCTCCCTCTCCCTCTTTCTCTTCCTTAGTCCCTCCATTTGTCCATCCTTTCATCCCCCCTCACTCCTTCCTTACCTCACTCTGTCCCTAAAGTTTCAGTTTGTGCCAACTACTTATAGTATGGGGCCTGTTGTAGAGTGTTGTGGATATACTGCAAGTCACAGCATAAAAGAGAACTGACTCTAGTGTTTACAGTACCTAGAAATACTAATGTCTTCTCAGCTGGTGGTGGTGCTACGTATCCACCTCCTGTCTCACTCTTGCCTGACCTGGATTTATAGTCATATGTGTATTGGCCCTGTTGTTTACAGAAAACATTGTTTACTTGAAATAATATACCATCTTAAATATTCCCACATCTTACTCCCTGAACCTTCAAGGATGAGTGTGACATAGACATCCAATTTAGGGTACAGCATGCTCCAAGATTCTCACATCTCTGCACAATGGCAAGTTGTGAGTATTTCTTAATTGCCTTGAGCTACAAGAAGGAAGTTTTCTGATAAGAACTGAGAGATTTTTCTGATCATGATTAAAACAATGTACTAAGAGTTGCTTTCTTTCTTTCTTGATTTATTTATTTACTTTGGTTTTTTGAGACTGGGTTTCCCTGTATTGCTTCAGAGCCTGTCCTGGAACTAGCTCTGTAGACCAGGCTGGCCTTGAACTCACAGAGATCCTCCTGCCTCTGTATCCCGAGTGCTCGGACGAAAGGCGTGCACCACCAATACTCAGTATGAGTTGCTTTAATGTTATATTCATTTGGCAGAATAATAATAGAAGGCTGAAACTGAGAAAGTTTTGTAAGGCAAAGGACACCGTCAACAAGACAAAACAGCAGCCCACAGAATGGGAAAATATCTTCACCAACCCCACATCTCACAGAGAGCTGATTTCCAAAATACACAAAGAACTCAAGAAGTTAGAAATCAAAACACCAAACAATTCAATTAAAAAGTAGGGTACAGAACTAAATAGAGAATTCTCAATAGAGGAATCTAAAATGGCTGAAATACACTTAAGAAAGTGCTCAACATCCTTAGCTATCAGGGAAATGCAAATCAAAACAACTCCGAGATACCATCTCACACCTGTTAGAATGGCTAAAATAAAAAACATCAAAGACAGTATATACTGCAGAGGATGTGGAGAAAGGGGAACACTCCTCCATTGCTGGTGGGAGTACAAACTTGTACAGCCACTTTGGAAATGAGTTTGGTGCTTTCTCTGGACAATGGGAATCAGTCTACCTCGAGATCCAGCATATACCCAAAGGATGCACTTTCATACAACAAGGACATTTATTCATCTATGTTCATAGCAGCATTATTTATAATAGCCAGAACCTGGAAACAACCTAGACACTCTTCAACCAAAGAATGGATAAAGAAAATGTGGTACATTTACACAATGGAGTACTATTCAGTGGGGTAAAAAAAAAAATCTCAAAAAACAAACAAACAAAAAAACAATGAAATCTTGAAATTTGCAGGCAAATGGATGGAAGAAGAAGAAACTATCCTGAGTGAGGTAACCCAGTCACAGAAAGACAAATATGGTATGTACTCTCTCATATATGGATTTTAGACATAGAGCAAAAGATTACCAGCCTACGACCCACATCTCCAGAGAAGCTAAGAAACAAAGGAGGACCCTAAGAGAGACATATATAGTGCTCTGACATATGTAGTGACATATATAGTGACAAGAGTATCTGAACAAATTGGAAGCATGAGGGATGGGGAGGAGGAGGGAGATAGAAAAAAGAGGAGGGGGAGAAAAGGAGGGGAGAAGAGGAAAGAGAGGAGAACATGAGGGAATGGGGAGATTGAGTCAGGGAAAGAACAGAGGAGAGCAAGAAAAGAAATATCTTAATAGAGGAAGCCATAATAGGTTTAAAGAGAAATCTGGCATTAGGGAAATGTCCAGATATCTACAAGTATGACCCCCAACTAGGAATCCAAGCGATAGTGCAGAGGCTACCTTAATTGCCTTTTCCCAATAATGAGATTGATGACTACCTTACATGCCATCCTAGAACCTTCACCCAGTAGCTGATGGAAGCAGAAACAGATTCACTGCTAAGCACTGAGCTGAACTCCTGAAATCCAGTTATAGATAGGGAGGAGTGATGAGCAAAGGGGTCAAGACCATGCTGGGGAAACCCACAGAAACAGCTGACTTGAACCAAGTGCATGCTCATGGACCCCAGCCAGACATCTGGGGAACCAGCATAGGAACAAACCAGGCATCCTGATTTTGGGTGATAGGAGGCCTGGACAGTCTATGGGGCCTCTGGTAGTGGATCAATACTTATCCCTAGTATACAAATGAACTTTGGGAGCACATTCCAAATAGAGGGATGCCCTCTCAGCCTGAATACATGGGGGGAGGACCTAGGCCCTGCCCCAAATAATATGACAGACTTTGATGATCCCTCTTGGAAGGCTTCTCTATTCCCTGGGGAATGAGTAGGGAGTGGGATGGGAAAGAGAGGGGGTCAGTAATGGGCATGGGAGTATGGGAGGGAGAGGGAGTTGGAACTGGTATGTAAAATAAGATTGTTTTTAGTTTAAATTAAAAAGGGAGAGAAAAAAGTAGATGACACAAAGGTGAAAGGGGTGTGTCACTAAGGTTGGTCTTTGAGTTTTCCAAAGATCACAATTCTGACCATTCTGTCTGTCTTTGTCTCTGCCTCTAACTCTGTGTCTCTGTGTCTCTGTGTCTCTGTTTCTCTCTCTCTCTCTCTCTGTCTGTCTTTCTGTCTCTCTATGTTTCTGTCTCTCTCTCTGTTTCTCTCTCACATAGACACACACACCAATTCCTGCCTGTGTATCAGAGGTCAGCCCTCAGCCTTGCCTACTCCTCACCATGACAGTCATGGCCTCTACTATCCTCTTGAATCCTGAATCCAAAATTAAATTTTTTCTTTTATAATTTTCCTCAGAAATGGTGTTTCTTCACATCACTAGAAAAGTGGATGAGACATGACTAAAAGATAGTCATCATTACAATCCCATTGCATCAGGGGTGATGACTCACAAAACCTGGAAACATGAAGCTCTTAGTACAAATTGTGGGCAGCTACTTTAGTGTTTTATTACAGAAATGGAAACTCCAACTAAGTAAGACAATAGTCATTTTCACATCTTCTTCCCATTTTCTGGTATGTTTTTCAATTTCTTTCTTCAGTGTTTTTGGTATGCTAATATTTTTCCTCCACAAGTTGACTAATGGTGTGGGATAATGCTCTCGTACACTGAAGATTTGTCACATATATTGGTTTAATAAAAGGCTAATTGGCCAGCAGCCTGGCAGGAAATATAGTCAGAGCTACCAGACTAGCTGAATTATAAGAAAGGAAGGCAGAGAGTGAGTCACCAGCCAAACACAGAGGAAACAAGATGAGAATGACTTACTGAGAAAAGTTACCAAGCCAAGTGGCTAAACATTGATAAGAATTATGGGTTAATTTAAGTTGTAAGAGCTTGTTGGTAATAAGCCTGAGCAATAGGCCAAACAGTTTATAGGTAATATATGCCTCTGTGTGTTTATTTGGGACTGGATGGCTGCAGGGCTTGGCAGGACAGAAACTTATGTCTAAAGATTTGTTTAAAAATTTTTAATTTAACTATAATAGCAGTATTCTTCTTATTTCTTTCTTCAAATATAAAATGTTGGACAATACAACCTTTTCTGGGGAAATTTGGTGTTCTTTTATCTAACTGAATTTATTTGTCAATTGCTTGGGTTTTCTGGTGGAATCTTTAGAGACTTTTGGCACAGAACTCTGTCATCTGCAAATAAAGATACTTTGAATTCATCTTTTCTTATCTTAAAATAGATAAGCATATTTCTCTATCTACAATGTCAAGCACTATGGAATAAAAATATGTAGAAAGTGTCGTTCCTGAGGTGTAGATATATTTTGTGTCTTTCTTTAAATGTAATTTGGTTGTGGGCTTGTATGTTGCCTTTATTATTTTGAGATATGTCCTCTATATGCTTAAAATCTCCAGAAATTTTATCATGAAGAAATTTTAGATTGTCTGTAAGATGTTTCTACTACCTAATTAGATAATCACACAGCTTCTGTTCTTGAATATATTTATGTGTGGATTATAAATAACAATTTATATATGTTGAAGCATCCAAACATCTGAAGGATGATGACAACATTTCATGTTGGTTATTGTTTTCTTATTTGTTATTGAATTTATTTTGCAAGTGTTTCACTGAGAATTATTACACCTATATAATCAGGCATATGGACCTATTATATTTTTTTAGTGGTAGGATTACCTAGTTTTGGTCAAGTAGTTCATTATGTCATGATATTATGTGGTCTTATAATTTCCTATACTTGGCAATTACAAAGAGTACTACAAACATTTGCTCTGCTCTTTCATCATTGTATGTTCTAGTACAAACCAACTTAAATATCCATGATTTATTCTTAAAATGTATGTAGCATCACTTAACATCTGCCTCCAGTAATTTATTGCATACATTTATTCACCTGTATGGCTTAATCCTAAATGTGAATTAATCCTTAACCCACAGAGCTTTTCCCTGCTCAGCTTTGAACTATATAGAGCAACAAACACAGTTTTCCCACTGGAATAGTTCTATGCCACATATTGTCGTGCAGGAGACATATTAATTTATTACTCTTCATGTGTTTGATTATTTTGCCTGAATGAAGGTCTGAGCTCACAATGGCCCGAGTATGGTGTCAGGTACCCTGAAACTGCCATTACATGCAGTTCAAAGACATCATTTGAGTACTGAGAGCCAACCCTAGGGCTTCTAAAAGGGCAGTCAGTGCTCTTAACTACTATGCCACCTCTCCAGCCCCTGAAAATTTTAAGACAAATCTACTCTTTACTAATATCTGATCTATTTCAGAAACAGTTCTATGGTGCTCATAAAGATGCCTACACTCCATCTTGGCACAAGGACAGAGAGTTCAAAACTGTCCTCAGCAAGTCATAAGACCTAACAGTCAAAGGTGTGGCTACAGTAGGATGTTTGGCCATCTTATTCTAAATAACAACAGACCTGAATCTGAGGTGTGGTTACTCCTGATCCTCAAGGCTAGGGAAGGAGAAGTTGAATCTGAGGTGTGACTACTCCTGATCCTCAAGGCTAGGGAACAAGAAGTTGAAGCTAAGGTGTAGTTACTGAACCCTTGGAATAAGTGAGGAAGAAAAGTCTGTTTGTTCCCTTTACATGATACCATGTTGCCCTTTTTTGTTGAAAAGGGGTGTTGAAAAATAAACTTGTGGCATTTCAGTATTGGCTGATCTGCCCTCCTGAGTCTGTGTCTCTGTCTTTTTTCATCTATAACTATCTTTCCCTCATCCAAACACCCCTACTCAGGTATGAACTTGGGGCCACTTGGCTGGTTCCAATTGCAGTCCCTCAAAGACAGATTCTGATACAGTTCTGGTCACCAGGAGAATGATCCTTTGCCAGATTAACGGTTTCAATGTTTGGTTAATACAGCTCCAAAAAGATTGAATATAGATACATGTATGTAGATTCTACACATAAATTTCTCAGGAAGAAGTGAGTATTAGACTCCTATCAAGATTTTGAAAAGTATTATCTGAATGAAATATGACTTATAATCATGTAAAGTCAACAAACATGGGGTATCTCGTGGAAAAATTTTGATTATAGTTATTAACTTTGAATACAAACTCTTAAGAAAACAGTCTGTGCAATTCTCTTGTGTATGATTTCTAATTCAAACCATGGTTTTAAAGACAAAGGTGAATACCTCATCCTTAATGTACACACTTGCCTGTTCCATTGGAAATTTCATTTTTTTGGGCAGGGGCTGCAATCAAAGCAGCAGACAGCCTTGCCTTCCTGAAGAGATTTCCTGAATCCAGGAATACAACTTTCACTGCATACAGATCTTGGAGTCTGAAGAAATCAGTGATGTGAGGAAGAATTAGAATTAATCCAGTAACTGTTTTGTGAGAAAATTTGGTCACTGATGAATTTAATTTTATAAATGCACATTCAATTAATTAATGAATGTATAAATATACCCCATAATAGAACATACAAATAATATAAATATATGTGCGTTTGTGTTTAGAATCATGTATATACATGGGGAAGAATATACTAATAATTAGCAATAATTAACTTATGAAGAATATATTGGAATGTCTAAATAGAGTTTAGAAATATATCAGTATAGTCATCTTATAATTAATAAGAGGCTTGAGGCTAATCAAAGTGTTTTTTCTTTTTTCTTTTCTGTGTTATATATAGTGTAATGTGGCGTTTCACTTACATCTCTAACTCCTGTGCTCCACTGTATCCTGTCCTCTGACAGTGACAATTGTTGACCAGGTGGAAAATATGGGGAAAATGTTCCTACTTTCACTTTATATCCAAGACCTTGTGGGAAATTCCAGAAGTTTAGGATGTCATACTCTACATGAAATTTTCTGAAGGATTCAAATGTATTGGGTCTCCAACAGGATTCATGAGTTGAATGTTCTTCAGGATGTGATTCAGCTAAGAAAGATGCATAATTTATGATGAACATGCTCATTGTAAAAAGTAAGACCCGAATTATTCCATGTACATTAATCTGTCCTTCAAAATAAAGCATCATTATAGGTATGTAACAGAAAAATGAATGATTACAGTAATTAACAGAATTATCATAGTACTAGGTGAATTGAGTTTTCTGGTTCATTATGCATTCTGTTTGTTTTCAGCACTGATCACCAAAGGTTGTGATGGCTAGTTTTAATTATGAACCTGACACAACCTAAAATCACCTGGCAGTGAAATCTCAGTGAAGAACCATCTATATTAACATGGTCTTTGATTTTGTATCTTGGGTTAAGTGAGGCACAAAGACCTACCCTGAGTTTAAGAATAGCCATATCATAACCTAGGTCTGTACTGAATATAATGGAATGATCCAGTTGAACAATAGCATTATTCTCTGTTCTTGGTTGTTGATGTAGATGTGACAAACTGACTAAATTCTGGCCAACTTGAGCTAAATGAGATTATGCACAATAAACTATTATTGTAAATCACTTAATCCTTTCTCATCTAAGTGGCCTTTGTCCACATATTTTATCATAGCAAAATGAAATAAACTTAAGACAGTTTTTTTTGTGCCAGATACTGTTCCATGAGATGTGTTAAGAGTATTTCATTTGGTTTTAATCTACACTATTCATGATCCTGAAGCATCAGTCACTCCTCATTCATGTTTAGGAACTACATAGGAAGAGGTTAGTTTCTGAAAACCATAGAAGGGCAAGACATTGATGGCTGCTTTAACATAAATTTTTGCCCTTAATTTTAAGTATCTTCTATTATGACATTGCCACTTAAATTGTGATTTTTACCAGATAAAGGTTTTTGTTTTAAACAGTAAAACACCCTAGATAACTTTTGTTTTGATTTTGCAGCACTTGTAGGATCATTTCACTAAGTTCCATTGGTGACACAATTCACCATCCAAATGAAAAGTCATTACCTTCCAGTGGGGAAATTTAACTCTTTCTCCATTTTTCACTGCTTGCATATCTACTTGTTGCATAAGCATCTTGTGGAGTGTGTGTGCTACAGCATATACAGCATTGTATACATGATAACTACCATCACTCATGGCAGTGTCAAAGTGGTACCAAGGTAACCATTCCAAGGAACCTCTAGATGAACAATTTTTTACTGATGTTCGGGAAGCATTAGAGAGTGCACAATTAAAATAAATTTCCCACAATCTTGCAAGGAAAATATCTTCTGGATATTTGGAATGGGTGACTGTCTTTATAAAATCTTTAAAAGCAGAAATCTCATTATGATGTTGTGAAAAAATTAGAGTCCTATGGAATGAGTCAAGAATTAAATGTTTCATAGCAGTAAAGTCTTCCCATTGTGAAGTGGTTACCCAGATTCTCCATGGGAGTACATGTTCCCACATCCCAAATAGTATACCTAAAGAAGACTTAGTGTCACCATAATAGATAATAATTTTTGCTGTGTTTGTCATAATCTGTGTATTATAGACATTAGTGTTAATAATGTGCAACACGTGTGTGACTGAGATCATTTCCACGAAGGCTACACAGACTCTCTTTCCATCTCTGGTATCAGTTCTGAGACAAACTGAACACCTTTTTCTTCTTCTGAGGTGACCAGCCCCACCCAGTTCCATTTGAAGTAGACCATCAATGAGACCATGCCTAAGGCCAGAGAAGAGTCCTTAGTGGCCATCTGATAGAGAGAAGAAAACTTCCCAGGGTCATTCAAATTTGGTTCAAAAGTTCCAAAAGCCAACTAAAGAAAAGAGAATAGGGAGTGCCATGAAGGAAGATCAACTCCAACATCTGGAGTATATCCTGGAAACTGAGATGAAATATTCACTTCTGTCATAACCAATAGCTGTATTTCATGATTTTCATGCATATTTTAAAAAAGATATGTGGATATATTGACAAGTCTCAGAGTACATAGCCTCAAAGTCTATGTATTTCAAAAGATTGCTTGTGTGTCCACACAAATGCATCTGTCCTTGTTTGTATAGGTACACACATACCTATGCATACAGGGTATGCATACAGAGGGTAGAAGAGGGCATTGCTTGTTCTCTACTTTCCTCCACATATCATATTTGATATAGGTCTTCCAACAACCCTGGAATACATGACTTTTGGGTTGGCTGGAAGACAAGAAGCAAAATATATCATTTTTTCTCTGCTGTGCTATCATGAGGACATGGGTGGTGCTGGCATCCAAACTCCTGTACTATTGATTGCACAGAAAGCATGCTTGACTGCTGAGTCATAATGTAGCTCAAGACTATATAATTCAGTCACAAACAAATGGAGTATTCTGTTTTACATTTTTTATTGGTAGCCAAATGTTGCCATCAATAGAAAATTCTTTGATTTCTTTCCATTCATATAATCTTACCTGTGGGTAGTTATAAAGTCCAAGATATGTGCCAATTAGGGAAGAAATTTCCCATGTTGTTCCTGTGATTGCAGCCATATATTTTTCTTCTCTTCTGCAGTTTGGAATGAGTTTGTCCTCCCCTGTAAGCCAGAAGAGGAAAATTAAAGTTGTCTGTTCTTCATATGGCCCAGCATTGTATCCCAGAGATACATTAGGTAAAATACGGTGGTTCCTGTTGATCTCCTCAATGGCAAAAGTCAAAGCTATTGCAAATTGGTAGTTGTTGGCACTGGTTCTGTATAGAGAACATAGGGATCACGACAGAACAATCTTCAAACACTATTATCTTCAAAATGAATACAGTAGCTGTCAGTAACTAAAAGAAAGCTTCCCTACACAGCTTCCATTTTGAAACTATATCTTGATCTTTGTTGGTGTTACAACATGAGATCATTTGGAGGTCTATAGGATTGGCTGTGGTTATATTTAACAGTTCCTACAGGGACTAATGCTTATTTAAATATTAGACCACCTTCTTCATATATTTCCTATATGAAGAAGGCAGTTTACTACTAGGCCATTACATGCTTTTATCTTGGCATGCTTATCCTTCATAAAAAGTGATACATATAATTTGTATACTTCTGGTAGTGAGAAGTGTATGTTTGTGGGAATCAACCTGAACCTGAACCAAGACTTTTGAAAGGAAATTAGTTTTGTGTCCTTGCCCAAGGTTGCACTTGGCACAGCCTGTATAGGACTGAAACAAGGCTAGAAAACTTGAGTTTTCTAAGTCATCTCTTCTCCCTGGGTTGTAGTTATCAGTTATAAAGCAGCTGGTTCTTACATATCCTACATTCTCTTTGACAGCATTTTCTACCTTAGCTCTCTGCTGACCTTGGTCATTTTTACACTATAGATAATATATAAGATGCTGTACTTTTCATTCACTTGCTTGGCTAAGTCATCAGTTTATTCAAGAATTTCTGTTCCAGTTATTGCTTTTGTCATCTGTATTCCTCATCATCATTCCTTGTGGGAGCCTGCAGTGATTCTATTTCCATCTTGACTTAAGGTCAGAAAGTTTAAACTTACTCTTGCTCCTTAAGAGAAAATAACAAGCTATTTGGTCAAAGGCCTGGCTACTTGATGTCTTCCTCTTTAAGACCAAATAACAGGATGTTTGACTTAAGCATGGTTACTAGATGTTTTGAGAATTAAGAAGGTAAGTAAGCTTGTTTATTTTTTATATGATGGTAAGAAAGCCATTTGTCTTCCCCCCTTTTCTTTGGGTATAAAAGGGTTATTAGAAATAAATTTGGTGTATCAGCAGTATTCACCGAGAGCCCTTCAAACTCCATCCTCTGTCTTTTGTCTCTTTCTTTTCTCAGTCCTCACTCCCCTTTGCAGGCACCTTTGAAGGCTTGAAAGGTCCTGACAAACAGCAAATGTTGAGCCTGAAATTAGGTGACTAAGTGAGGACACTAGAGTTGAATGAAGTACTCAGATGATAGTGAAGTGGAAGTGTGGTAACTCAGGAGTAAAATAATAAATACAGGGCAGGGAAATAATAGGATTTTTAAAAGTCAGAGAAGCTAAAGTAGAGCAGCAGCAAGTACAGAATTTTTTAGAGTGTGTAGAGAAGGTGTGCCCTTGGTTTCTTGACCGTAGGACCCTGGATGCAGACACATGGTCAAGAATTACAATATGTCCCAGTGAATGCTCTTAGTCTGTGGGCACTTACCAGGGACAGTTTGGATTTGTGCCCTAAATAGCAGAAGGTATTTTCCACTGAAGTGGTTAAAAGGGAAACAATACCCTCCATGCCGCCAGAGGATCTGCTAGATGTGGATGCCTCTACAACATTGTCTGATGATGGTCAGTTCAATTTTGGTGCAACCACTACTATGAAGCAGTAACTTGTTTAGTATAGAAAAGCTGGATAGAATCTAGGTAGTATTTTGGTAGAGAATCATGGTGATCAATGTTCCTTATACAAAACAAAAAGTTGATTGGTTATTTCAAAATAATGATTCTTGGGTAATTTCTTTTACTCAGTTTTTGTGCCTAATTGATAATCATTTTTCAGATGATAAGTTAGTAGTTACAACAATTTGCTCAAGTGCATTCCTGTATATTTCTTAAAACTGTGATGAAAGATCCTATAAAAGATGCTATGTTGGTTTTTACTGATGATTTCTACAATGAAAGAGCTGTTGATGTTATTAATGGTAAAGATTATATAATACAAATAGCTCCAGGTTCAGCTCAGATAGTAGAATTATGAGCTATAGCTATGGTTCTGCAGTTTTTGTAAATAGTTCAGTTAATTTGTGTACTGATAGTCATTATATTTTTAGAGCTCTTCAAGTTATAGAGGCTATTATCTGTTTTTTGTTTGTTTTTGTTTTTGTTTTGTTTTGTTGAGACAGGATTTCTCTGTGTAGCTCTGGAGCCTGTCCTGGAACTAACTCTGTAGACCATGCTGGCCTCAGACTCACAGAGATCCTCCTGCCTCTCCCTCTAAAGTACTGGGACTGACATCAATGGCCAGCATGTATTGATACTAGTAGTGGTCAGGTTAGGATTCTGTTTCAGCAAATTCAAGGTGTCATTCAGCAAAGAAAATGGCCATACTTTGTGGGTTATATTGGGGCTCATTCCATCCTCCTGGTCTTCTACCTGACCATAATGCATTAGCTGGTAAATTAACACAGATAGTCATCTTGTCCCAGGTAGAACTGGCTCAACAGTCACATTCTGTTCTTCATCAGAATAACAGAAGTTTAAGAAAACAATTTGGCCTTACCAAATTTCTCATTAGATTGTTAACCAATATGACATATGTCTGCAGCATATGACTGTGTCTCCCTTAAGGTAAATTCTTAGGCCTTCTTTCTGATCATTTATGGCAAATAGATGTTATTCAGGCTTCAGAATTTGGCTAATTCAAACATGTACATGTTATAGTCAATACCTATTCAGTGCTCTCAGTGGTCACTGTGTAAATTGGGAAAGCCACCAATCATGTGATAGTCCATTGCTTAAAATGTTTTTCATATTTGAGGATTCCCAAAATTATGAAAACAGATAATGGATCCAAGTATATTAGTAATGCATTTCAGCAATTTTATTCCCAGTGGAAAATTGAGCACAAAACAGGAGTTCCTTATTGTCATCAAGAACAATGAATTGTGGAATGTGCCCATGGCGCTTTGAAAAAACAACTTCAAAAAATAAAAAAAGGGGGAATTTATACTCTCAGTTACCACATATTGCATCAAATCATGTCCTCTTTATTTTGAATTTTTTGAATGTGGATGCCTGTGAGCAATCTACTGAGGATAGACTTCGGCATGATGACACTTGAACTACTTTTGGTTGTACTGGACAATGGAAGGGTCCTGATCTTGTTTTGATATGGGGTCAAGGGCATGTCTTTGTTTTTTTTCACAGAAATAAAATGAAGTTTGATTGCAGCCTGAGTGCTTGGTGCCATGTGTGGAGCGGGAGTTCTGGCTGTAATGGTATTGTGGCTGCTGGTGCTCCCACAAGTGAATTGGAGTGGCATTTATTGAACCAGTGTTCCTGATCCTCTGATATTACATCCTGAAGTCTGGGAAGGGAAGGAGATTATAGAGAAGGTTAAAGATTCCCTGCTTCTTGATAGACCTGCTGTACCAATTTCCCAGACCTCTGGGAAATTTTCCAAATCCATTATTCTGGATTTGGCCAAGGAACACCTTTTTTTTCTGAATCTGTGGCAGAGTGTTGTACAGTTTATCAAGATTAAATATTGGGAAGAGGAGATCACCTTTTCCCCGCATAGTGTTCATCTGCTGTTGAAACAGAAAGGGTGAAGAAAAGATGCTTCAAAGATCTCCCTCCTGTGAGAAAAAGACTTGGAGCTGTCAAACACTGTTGTGGAGGCAATGTGCAGCTAAAGCCCTTCTTCAGTATGTGAGGAGTAGTGGGATAAAGGTTTTGCTGCTGGTATTCAGTACTCAGGTGTACGCGCCTCCCCTACCAGCAAGGAAGACACGACTTTGGGAAGATCTTCATGCAGTTTTAATCAGGATCCTTGAACATGCTCTTCTGACCCGTGGAACACTGGGGGACCCCTGCGCAGGCTTAAATCCCCTTGTGCTAACCAACCCCAGTGAGCTACATGGACCCTGCAGATAGGCTACTATGTGGAAGCAGACAGGCTGAACAGACTTAACCAAATAAGGGCTTGTTTATGCCAGAGAGCGCTCACCCTTGGGGAGGTGGAAGGCGGAAGCCAGCGCCATCTTTAAGGCGCGGCACTTCGTGGCTCTCTACACTCAGGGACTCAAACATATTTTTGAAAGTTGGTAGCAGCAATGCATTGAATTTCAGGAGAGGGAAATGGGAAGGTCAATAATTATGGAGCTACTCATACCTCAACCACCACAAAAACACTTTCTTGTTCCTTGATTGGATCAAAGTTATAAAGTTGTAACTTAACCAATTGTGTGCCTATTGTTAATAATCATACTAGAATTATAGTATTAACCTGTTGATATTTGTAACTTCTTCTGTTCACAATGTGTTACTTATTTTGAAAAAGGTTAAAACCTCATCTGAGAGGAATTAGTCATGATTCTTTCTAATCAGTTCTTAGATTCACTGTGATTAAAAAAAGTTACAAATGCTGGAGAATTCCTGGACCAATACAAAAAGGACATTCCATTTTTTTTGGAATCCTTTTACTGCTTTATTAGGAGGAATTGCAGCCATAGGAGCATGTGTATTGCTAGGCATTATTGCCTATGATTATCAAGTAACTTGTGAATTCTCAATGGAAATTTGGTTCATTGGTACTTGGCATCAACTTATGCGCTCCTCCTTAACTCATTAAAAACAGAGGCTCATAGTCAAATATGGGGGAGACATTTTGTCCCCAGTCAATCTAAGACAGGACATGCATGATGGAATGTGTGTACCAATGATTGTTAAGCCTGGAAGGTTGACAAAGCAACCTAAGACAGGCACAGTTATCTGTCCTGTTGCAGAAGCACAGGCATTAAAAATAAGTGAAAAACAGAATTTTGGAAGCCCAAATTGACTATTTCCACCTTGACTTAAGATCAAACTTATTCTTGATCCCCAAGGTCAAATAACAGGATGTCTGACCAAAGGTGTGGCTACTTGATGCCTTGCTTCTTCAAGAACAAATAGCAGGATGTTTGACTTAAAGCATGGTAACTAGATGTTTTGAGAATTAAAGAGTTAATTGTGCTTGTCTGTTACTTGTGTCATGGTAAGAAAGTCTTTTGTCCTCCCCCTTTGCTTTAGGCATAAAAGGGCTGTGGAAGAAAAATTCATGGTGTCTGCAGAATTCACTAAGAGCCCTCCTAACTCTATATTCTCTATTTCTTTTTTCAATACTCGCTCCCCTTTTCATGCATATTTGATAGGTTGGTTGGTTCTGACAATCCCTCCCACATGACACCTTGACATTTGAGACCATTTTATCTGTCAGGTTAAGGTCAGTATGTGGTGTGTGTGTGTGTGTGTGTGTGTGTGTGTGTGTGTGTGTGTGTATGATATGTATATTTTATACATACAATATACATATATGTTTAAAATATACATGTCACATATATACAAACAAATATATATATGTATTTTCACATGTGTGGTATGTGTAGAATGTGTATATATGTTGTATGTACATATATATTTAATTAGCATGGCTATGTGTTTGTGTGCATGTGTGTATGTGTATGTATGTGTGGTGTATCCAAGTGTGTGCACAAGCAGAGGTTAGAGGAAGAAGCGAGGTGTCTTCTTATATCAGTGCGTTATTCCTTTAAGATAACGTCTCTCAGTGAACTTGAATTTTCTACTCTCAGCTATTCTTACCACCCAGGATGATCCCAGTTTCTTGTTTCTGCACTCAAACACGGGGTTTACAGGAAGATGCAGCCATACTGTGATTTATGTGGCCTTAAAGATTCTAACTCAGTCCCTCTTGCTTGTTCAGAATATGTTCCCCACTGAGTCGTCGCCTGTGTTTAAAAACAAGGTATAGTTAGGGATGAACTAGAATCAAGTCACCCTACTTGTGGTATTTCTGGAGCAAAAACCCTTCTTCATATTGCACACAGGGAAAATAACACAAATTTTCTATCCTCTTATTCTGTCTCCTTCAACTTTTCTCTTTTCAAGTTATGTAATGGCATAGCATACACAATAAAAAAGATTAGAGTTTTGCTTTGTTTTATAACAAGTGGATCATTTTTTTCCAAAGTTTTTAAAAATTTACTTATTTTTATATGCACCGATGTTTTACCATATATATCAGGTCCCCTGGAACTAGAGTTAAAGAAAGCTGTGAGCTGTCATGTGGTTGCTGGAAATTGAACTCAAGTCCTCTGGAAGAGCAGCCAGTGCTCTTAACCACTAAGCCATCTCTCTAGCCCAAGTGGGTCATTTTGTTTATGCGTTTTATCTGTATTATAACTTTCTTGTCTGTTTTAACCCACACATTTAATTGGTATCTACCACATATTCTTTGATTCTTGTGACCAGGATATATCCAGATCTAGAATTACCATGTAATTCTATAGGTGGCCAAGATGATTTATTTGCACTATTTGTGATTTTGAATGTACTTGTTTAACTCTCACCAATCATATTTTACTTAGAGATTTTGTATATATTTTGTATTATGTGTTTAAATTACTTGTTATCATTATATGTGTACCTGTGGAGTATAATGCATGCCCACAGATGTACTGGGTGTGTGCCTGTGCATGTTCATGAGGTGGCTAGAGAAGAATGTCTGGTGTCCTGCTTTCTCACTCTGCACCCTATTCCCCTGAGACAGAGATGTCAGCTGAAACTGGAATTCCCTTTCTTCATACCTCACAGTGCTGGCGTTGCAGATGAACATACAGGCACATCAAGCTTTTCTAGGGGTGCTGGGGATCTGAACTCAGGTCTTCATACTTGCTGCAGAAATGGTATTAGACACAGTGCCAGATCCCAACCTCCTTGCAGTGTAGCTTCACTTGCCTTTTGCCATGCATATTGGACCACACTGCAAATGGCACTGTCTGATATACTGTAGTCAGATTTTACTTTGGTCTACCACCTCACCAAAAAAAAAAAAAAAAAAAAAAGAAAGAAATGAAATGGAGGTTTACATTAATTATGAAAGCTCAACCAACAGCTTAGACTTGTTTTTAAGTAGCTCTTATAACTCGAATTAACCTATTTTTATTCATTTACATATTTCTGCGTGGCTTGGGGCTTGTTACCTCATTTCCTACATGTAATGGCTCCTCCGTTATCTGCTCATGACTCTACTTCTTCACGGCATTCTCTCTGTGCCTGGAAATCCTGACTAGCAATTAGTCATTCAGCACTTTATTAAACCAATCAGAGTGGCATCTTCACTGTATAGAAAAACATTATTCCATAATATTTCCCTGTTTTATCTAAATAAAAAAGAAAGACTTTTAACTCTAACATAATGAATTTATAAACAACAAGAAAAATTATCAAGTAAGAATTACATGTATAATGTCCAGTCCAATTTTATTTGATATATTTGCAGAAAATATTTACTTTATCTTGATAAGTCTAAAGCTTTACACCTAATTTACTTTCTCTTATAACTAGGGAAGAGTGAAACTGTAACCACCTAATTTTCAGCTTCATCAAAGACCCAAGAAGGACATAATATTATTTGAGTAAACAGGAAGTGCAGAGTAAACTGCTTTCAAAACTGTAACAGACATCGTCTGCCTGGACAGTCACCACAGGATTGATCTGTAAATGTTTGGGCATCCATATTTGGCCTATGGGACTAGACTATCTGACAGACTTTTCTGTGAAATAGGAATTTTTGAATGACTGTCGCACCCTGTCTTGGAAAAGTTTGGCAGTTGTTTATTTTATGTCCTACTTGATTACTTTGGACAACATTCTGTCTGCAGTAGTTGAAAGGGAAGTCACCCCCCCAGATTGCTAGTTTTTGACACAAAGACAACAGACTCTATATGGAGGTTCTTCAATGCCCATCATCTTTTTATGAAGATCAGATGTGTTTCACGGTCATGAAAAGCCCTGTGTTAATTAAAGCATCATAAATGCCATCTTCTGTCTCTGAAGCATTTGAAGAACTTCTGTCTATTTAACTTATGTCTCTGATTGACCTTAAAAATATACCTAACATAAATATAAATTTGATTGTTTTATATGGCTAGCTACTATTATGTATTTCTTTATTATCCTAAATAGCATTCAAGGATCAGAAATGTATATACATTGCTAAATGAGCTGCATAGTTACACTATCTTAAATTAGAGTAGAAATTTATGTACACTATTTTCTAGCAAAAATAATCTTAAATTTGTATCAATATACAAAAACACTTTAAACAAGCATAGAAACACACACACACACACACACATATTATGACAAAATAAACTTAAGTTTGTATAAATATACCAAAGTCAATACCAGTGTAAAATATTTAAGACTAGTAAATGCTTTATTAGTTTAAAAGTATATTTGATAATCTATATTTTATACTATTATTTTTTTATCCCCCTTTTTCTTTTCATAACAAAATTCTTGAATCAGATTTTCTCTGCTTAGCATCCTCCCTGACAGTGGCCAATAACAATCTGTAAGCCACCCACTGAAACAATGACAAACATCCATACCCCAATGAATGATCAATAATCACACACCCCATCTCTGAGGAATGTGGTCCTTGTGTCCTCTATACTGCATTCTGCTATCAATTGGTTTGGCATTTTTAAGAGACCCTGAAAAATTAAGATAAGAATCAAGTCCTGGGGGAGCTAGTGGTTGTCCAATCTCAGTGTGTTAAGTTAATGCAAGTCTTATCTAAAGTTTTGGCTAAGATAGAGTAGTCTGTGATGCTGGTCTATTTTATCCAGAGGCCTTGAAGCTGTCTTGGACACAGAACTCTGAGCAAGGTGCAATAGGGACCTTCTGAGAGCCTAGATCAGCTAGGCTACCTGTTTTCATTGGTGTCTGGTTCCCTTGCTCTGAAAACATACAAACTTTAAAGCTAATACACATCTTTGTTAACACAAACACGGGCTGTGCATTGCACAAAAACCAACCAAATTTTTTTTTTGTTTTATGTTGGAGAAGATAAAATATACTTTACCTGTATGGTAGTGATTTTAGTTTTATTTATTTATATCTGTAGCCAGGATTTTCAGGGGGTCTTACCTGAATAAATCTGATCACTAACAGCCTTTCATTTTTTTTTAGAAACAATAGCACAAACTCTTCCCCAAGGTAACATATTATTTGACTTCCATTTTGAAGTTAAGACATTATTTTAAAAAAATATATATTGGTTTAATTTAATACACTTTATAATCCAACATCTGTCAGGAGCTATTGTTTTGTTTACCATCAATCAACTATTTAGAGTCAATACAACACCATACAGGATCCAGAATCCCTGTGTATATCCCATCTTTACACAGCTTTTCCTTTTTATATTATCTTGTTATTCTTTGAAGACTATCTCATTATTTATAAGCTACTTTTCCATGACTGTCTATACCCATTTTCTTTTCTTTAAACCTATGTTCACTTTTAAAACACTGTAGCTGCCACACCAGCCCAGTGGGGACAGTGTAGCAATGGCTGAGATGAATCTCAAATGGCTACCTGTCCAGAGGTTTGCATCACACGTGGTTACGCCTCCTGGGAAGAAGTGGTCAGCTCCCTGCAGGTGCTTACTTGGCTGGCTGATTGGAATGGGTACTGGGTGTATTTTGTGCTATGTTAACAATAATGCTTTTGATCATGAGTGTTTTGGCCTGTAGCTCCACTGTTAGTTCAAGGAAGCCTAAGGAACATTTAGATATAGTTTCAAGAATTGAAAGAGATGCAGACCAGCGATCAGCAGATAAATGTCCTTTGTGCCCTCAACCACAAGACCCATGGCACCGGTTGAGCAAACAGATGTCAGCTCAAGGCCTGAGAAATTAATAGGGTTGAAGCTGTATGAACTTGCCCGCAATGTGACCCTGCCTGAAAATAGCCCACCCGCAGCAAAGCTGCTGTGGGATTTACTACAAAACTCTAACTTGTCTTTTGGGGACCTTAGGGCCCCTAATTCAGTGCAAGAGTTCTTGTCAATGCTGTTGAAAGTTTACTGATCAGAGGCAATGACTATTCTCTAAACTCAGTAAAACAGTACAAGAGTTCTTGTCAATGCTGTTGAAAGTTTAATGTTCAAAAACAATGACTATTCTCTAAACTTAGTGAACCAAGTGTCTGACAGGCTGACCATAGGCAGGCCAAAATAGAAGGAGTTTTCCTGGCTATGTGCTTGTGATTTCATGCTTCAAGGGAATTATTGATGTGCATTAATTTCTGCAAAGTATCTGTAATTTTTTTTGAATTGTGGCCAAAGATCTGTTCCTTGAACTTTCTGCATAAAAACCTGATGATCTGAAGTAAAAATTGCAGCAGTTCACAAACCTCCTCAAGTGTGTTTGTGTCTGTCTGTCATGCGGAAGCCACTCCTGACCTGGTTATCCAAGTCTTGGTCTCCATGCAGACCCCTTACCCACTGAGCAGTCTGCGGCAGTACCTGTTTAGAGCTTTTTCCTGCCTAGACCTGCTTTACTGCATATCTGTCACCTATTCTATCTGCATGAACAAAACTGAAACCACTTTGCAGCTTAGATCATAACAGTGGTGGCTCAAGCAGGCAGACAGCAGCAGGAGATGTGTCTCTGTACTATTGCCCACATGAAAGACTGAAGGACTAGGAAGCCACCCTTGGGTCCATTTTTGTGTGGTTGAAACCTTTTTTTCTTTTTTAAACCTTTTTTTTCAGGTCTTATGTGCAAATATGTGACCCCTAGATGGATGCCACTTGTAGTTTGACACAGAGTCTTATACTAATTATGGACCTGGGGCAATAGCTTTGTCTTGTTTTTAACTGGCTCTTATAACTCAATTTAACCATTTTCTATTCACTTATGTGCCATGTGGCAGCAGATTGCTGGTTCCCTCACATCCTACATGTCATGATTCCTCTGCATCATCTTGTGACTCCACCCTTCTTCCCAGCATGATTCCATCCTTCTTCCAAGCATCCTTTCTCTGTCTGGAAATCCTGCATAACTCTTAGCCATTCAATCCTTTATTAAACCAATTGGAGTGTCATCTTCACAGTGTAGAAAAAATTATTCCATAACATTGCATACTTTGTAGTTGTGTCACTCTTTCTCACCTTAAATGACCTAGGTTTCTTATCCTCTATATCATTTTATAATAATCTTTCTAGTATTTTACATAGTTTCACTTTTTGACTTGATTTTTTTGGTATAGTAGACTTTAAATATCCTTATTAATTTCTAATATAGTATTAATTCTGAAAATGTTGAAATATTTCCTTTAATTTTGAGTTACAATATAATTACATGTTTCTCCCTTTCCTTTTTTTTCACTATCTTCCTTGCATACCCCTCCTTACTCCTTCAATTCATTGCTTCTCACTTCATTAATTGTTTCAGCAAGTTATATAGGCTTAAATGAATAAATACAAGCTGTTGTGTCAGTTTAATGTTCTTATATGTATGCTTTCTGGACAAGGTCAACAACAGACATGCTAAAATAGACAAGGACAAGCCCAATATTACTTAGCATTATACAAAGAAACTAAGGTAAATAGGAAATTCTGAGAGCAAGACGAAATGTTTTCCCTAGGAAAGAGTATGCAATTTGGTTATTGTACAATAGATGGCCAGCTCTGAAAATGATAATATATAAAAGGCTATAGATTTTTTAAGGGGCTTTCTAACTTGAAAGGCCTGCATGATTTGATTTTTCTGGGAACACCTTCTGTATGGTCATTTTGCATTCTAAAT
Source organism: Cricetiscus sungorus (assembly GCA_030556225.1). NCBI lineage: Eukaryota > Metazoa > Chordata > Mammalia > Rodentia > Cricetidae > Cricetiscus > Cricetiscus sungorus. The sequence goes on from JANBXA010000600.1 coordinate 41,682,092, forward strand.
ATGCATAGCTGAGAGTTCAGGGCTTCAATTCTACCATTTTAGATTTAGTGTGTTTTGATACACTGTAATGAGAAATGCTGTATTTCTGTGTGTATATGATTATCTTTGATTGTGACTTTTAGCTTGGAAGATTTACTCAATGGGAAACCTGACATCTGTTCTTATTATCTTTTGCTTGGTAGAAATTCATTGACTTCTGAATCCCATTGCTGTGTGGCAATGCCATACTGAATATTTGCTTTTCATTCTACCTCAGTTAACATGAGAGGCCCAAAATGCTTGTGCTTTGAGTTCTTGGTAATCAAGTGACAAATCTCTAGTTGTTAGAATCTTGTTGAAGACTTATACTGACTATGAACCCAGGATTCACCTGATTTTATTCATTTGAATATGTTTGCATACATTTCTCTATTCAAATTCATAAATTAATATAAAATTATAAAATATACATTTGTAAGAATTTATTTTCATTTAGTGTTAAACAAGGGAGGGACGTAGATACAGAACAAGGCATCCACCATTGGCTGCCATTCCTGTCTTGCCCTTCTGCCCTCCAGTAGAGAGTCCCCTGACCTACGGCCCCCAGGCCCTTCCTGCTGCTGAATCCCCCCAAGGGACCTAGAGGCATAACAAGGCACCCACCATCAACCACCATTCCTGTTTTGCCCCTCCACCCACCAGTAGAAAGGTGAGTATTGGGGACTCTCTAGCCTACCTCTCCCTTTTTGAGTCCCAGGAAAGGGAGAGACCCACTTGTACCCACTGGAAGAGATAGGAAGATAAGAGTATAAGAATGCATCCATCAACAGAAAGACTTATATGACACCACCAGAGTCTAAGGGATTCTATGCTAGTAAGACCTGAACATCCCATTGCAGATGAAGCAGAAAAGATTGACCTTAAAAATAACTTCATGAAAATGATAGAGGCCCTCAAAGATGGAAGATAAACCAAAAATTCAAGAAATCAACAAATCTCTTAAAGAAAGCAAGAAAACCCAAGAAAAGCAAACAGATGAAGGACACAATTAAAATAGTTCAAGACCTGAAAACTGAAATAGAGACAATAAAGAAAGCGCAAGCTGATGAATGCTGCAAATAGAAAAGCTGAGTAAATGATCAGGGACTACAGATGCAAGCATAACCAACAAAATACAAGAGATGGAAGAGAGAATCTCAGGCACTGAGGATAAACTAGAACAAATAGACTCATTGACCAAAGAAAATCTTAAATCCAACAAATCCTTAACACAAAGCATCCAGGAAATACGGGACACCATGAAAAGGCCAAACCTAAGAATAATAACTATAGAAGAAGGCAAAGAAGTCCAGCTCAAAGGTGCAGAAAACATATTCAACAAAATCATTGAAGAAAACTTTCCCAACCTGAAGAAGAGCATGCTGTTGTTGTTGTTGTTGTTGTTGTTATTATTATTATTATAATAATAAAAAGAATAGGAAGCTTACTGAACACCAGATAGACTGGAACCCCCCAAAAGCCCAATCACCTCAATAATAGTAAAAACACCAAACATACAAAATAAAGAAAGAATATTAAAAGCTATGAAGGAAAAAGACCAAGTAACATATAAAGGCAGACCTATCACAATTACACCTCACTTCTCCATGAAAACTCTGAAAGCCAGAATGTCCTGGATAGATGTTCTACAAATAATAAGAGACCGTAGATGCCAGCCCAGACTACAATACCCAGCAAAGCTTTCAACCACTATAGATGGAAAAACCAAACTATTCCATAACAAAATCAGATTTAAACAACACATATCCACAAATCTAGCCCTACAGAAAGTTCTGGAAGGAAAACTCCAATCCAAGGAAGTTAATCACACTCACAAAACACAGGCAATAGATAATCCCACTCTACCAAAAGCCAAAATAAAAGGAAAAAATTCACACACAATACCACCATCAAAATAAACAAGAATCAACAATCAATGGTCTTTAATATTCCTAAATATCAGTGGTCTTAACTCACCTATAAAAAGACACAGGTTAACAGAATGGATACAAAGACAGAATCCCTTCTCCTTCTCCTTCTCCTTCTTCTCCTTCTCCTTCTCCTCCTTTTCCTCCTCCTCCCCCTCTTCCCCCTTCTTCTTTTTTATATGAAGCTGTTTAATTAAGTTGATAGAAATTTAGAAAACCAGTTTATGAGGCTACATCCCATTTGTCAGAGAGAACTGAAACTGCAGATGGCCCTGAAACTGAGGAACAGCTTTGATCTTTGGCAAAAGCTGCGAGTCCATGGTTTTCTGATCAGCCTTGTGCTGCTCTGTAATCTCGTATTTCTCCTTTTGTGTTGAAGATCTCTCCCTCCTGGTGCCTGGGCTTGCACAGCTGCTTCTTCTTGAAGTAAGCATCAGTCAGGTGTTTGGGAATCTTAACTTGGCTGATACCAACTTTTGTAGAGGTAGCGATGACAAATTCCTGGTGTTCGCAGAGGACTCTGTTGAGGGCAAAAGGTCCCATCACAAGTAGCAAGCCTCTGCCCAGCTGCTTCAGGAAAAGTACTTTCTTGTCTCTGTGGCACCTGGTGAGGATGATCAGGACAGTCTCGGCAGTAATGCTGGCACGAAGCTTTCTCACATACTGACTGGAGAGCTTTTTTGCCATGGCTCAGCAGCTTCTGAGGAAGCTTCAGTAGGGTAATACCGGGGCATTTTTCGAAGCTTAACCACCTGGGTACCACCATTCTTGTCACCACCAACTGGTTTGGTGACAGTAGCAAGAATCTTTTTCTTTTTCTTCTTCTTTTCAACCTTAGTTTTTTGCAGCTGAGTGTTTTCTTTCGTACGGGGTCTTTCTGGAATACATGGCAGATCGGGAGTATCCGCCAATTCCTCTAACCAGGACAGGGTTCCGGCTGCAATGTGGCTTCCTGCTGCAATGAAGCTTCCCCTTCTTGGGCTTTTTAACCTTAGGGTCACCCTTTTTGGATGCATCAGCAGCATGGGCACCTGTGGCATCACTACCAGCCTTCTTGGCTGGAGTTTTTTTTTTCTCTTTTTTTGTCAGACTTTTCGGCTTTTTCACTCACCATCTTGCAAGATGGGAAAGAGAACTAAGGTCCCGGTCTATAAGCAATGATGGGAGGTGTCCCCAGAATCTATCCTTCTGCTGTATACAAAAAACATACCTCAACTTCAAAGAGAGATGTTACCTCACAGTAAAAGATTTCCCAATCAAATGACCCTAAGAAGCAAGCTGGTATAGCTACTCTGATATCTAACAACCTAGACTTCAAACTAAAATTAATCAAAAGAGATGAAGAAGGTCATTTCATATTCATCACAGGAAAAATCCATCAAGATGAAGTCTATGCACCAAATATGAAGGCACACACATTGGGGTAACACTTACCAAACAAGTGAAAGACCTATATAATAAGAACTTTGAGTCTTTAAAGAAAGAAATTAAAGAAGATACCAGAAAATGAAAAGATTTCCTGCGTTCTTAGGTAGGATCAACATAGTAAAAATGGCAATCTTGCTAAAAGCAATCAACAGATTCAATGCAATCCCTATTAAAATCCCAGCACAATTCTTCACTGACCTTGAAAGGATAATAATCAACATTGTATGGAAAAACAAAAGACCCAGGATAGCCAAAATAAACCCTGTACAATACAGGAACTTCTGGGGGCATCACCATCCCTGAGTTTAAGCTCTATTGTAGTGCTATAGTTCTGAAAACAGCTTGGTATTGGCACAAAAATAGACTGGTAGACCAATGGAATTGAATTGAAAACCCCTGATATTAAACCACACCTTATTTGTGACAAAGAAGCTAAATTTATACAATGGAAAAAAGAAAGCATCTTCAACAAATGATGCTGGCATAACTGGATGATGGTGTGTAGGAGACTGCAGATAGACCCATGCACAAAACTTAAGTCCAAATGGATCAAAGACCTCAACATAAATCCAGCCATACTGAACCTCTTAGAAGAGAAAGTGGGAGGTACCACTGAACAAATTGGTATAGGAGACCGCTTCCTGAACATAACTCCAGTAGCACAGACACTGAGATCAACAATTAATAAATGATACCTCCTAGAATAGAAAAGCTTTTATAAGGCAAAGGACACAATTGACAAGACCAAATGGCAGCCAACAAAATGGGAAAAGATATTAACCAATCCCACATCTGACAGAGGGCTGATTTCCAAAATATACAAAGAACTCAAGAAGCTAGTTACCAAAACACCAAATAATCCAATTAAAAAGTGGGTACAGAACTAAATAGATTATTCTCAATGGAGGAATCTAAAATGACTGAAAGACACTTAAGAAAGTGCTCAACAGAGAGAACTAGGAGAAAGAGAAGGGGAGGAGAGGAAAACACATGTGACTAGATAGGTTGAGTCAGGGTGAGAGGGTGGCATAAAAGAGGGAGCCATTACTGATTTGAAGAGAAAACGGAACTTACATAAAGGTCTAGAGAAATACAAGACCGACTCCAACTAATAATTCGAGCAACCATGGAAAGGCAACCATAAATGCCCTTCCCTGATAGTGAGATCATCAACTAAACTATCCACCATCATGGAGCCCTCATCTAATACCTGTTGGAAACAGAAGCAAACATCCATAAACAAGCACTGAGTCAAACCAGGATCCAGATGCAGAGAGAGGGGACAAGACCAGATTGCAGAAACTCACAAAGACAGCTGACCTGAACAAGGAGGAGCTTGGGCCTCCCAGACTGATGGCTAGGAACTCAGCAAGGGACTGACTCAGACCCCCTGAATATGGGTCTGAGCTAGAAGGACTGAGCAGTCTGGGGGACCTCAGACAGTAGAAACATGATCTATTTCTGGTGCACTAAAGGACCTTGGGGACACATCCCCCATGGAGGGATACCCCCTTAATCTAGAGACAGGAGAGAAGTCCTAGTCCCTACTTCAAATGACTTGACAGACTTACATGACCCAACCTGGATAGTATAGCCCTACAAGTGGAATGGGGTGGGGGGTTGGGAGGGGAGGGTGGCCAAGGTGCATGTCACAGGGGAAAGAGGGTAAGAGGGAGGGAGGGAAGGAGGGATGGAGGGAAGGAGGGAGGGTTGGAGGGAGGAAGGGAGAGGAAACTGGGATCCACATGTAAAATTTTTAAATTGTATTATTATTAAAAGTAGAAGAAAAAATGCTGCTGGATTAATTATATATATATGCATATATATATTATATATATGATATATATATATATATATATATATATATATATATATTGCTTTGACATCAAAATTTAAGCCTAAGGACAAATTACTGGGGGGAAAGGATTTCTAATTTTGTTTCCACAGAAAATGAAAAGCTCTGGATCCCTTCCAGAATAATGTGGTTTGATGGAGCAAGACCCCCTGAAGCAACGTCAATGGGACAATGCAGCCTTGCAGACCACTACAGCCAGGATTTCTGCGTCTTCTTAGGATTCTCCCATGACAGCCCCCCCACACCAGCAGGAAGCAGCTTGGAAAGAACGACGCCCAAATTCCCAAATATTGTTTATAAATGTTTGTTTTCATTAAAAAAAGCATGTCCAACATAAAATAAATGTTTAAAAAAAAAGAAAGAAAAGAAAGTGCTCAACATCCTTAGCCATCAGGGAAATGCAAATCAAAACAATTCTGAGCTACAATCCTGTCAGAATGGCTAAAATCAAACCCACCAAAGACAGTTTATGCTGGAGAATAGGGCACCTCTCCACTGCTGATGGGAATGCAAAATTGTACAGCCACTTTGGAAAACAGTATAGTGGCTCCTCCGGAAAATGGTAGTCTACCTCAAATGGCTCCTCCAGAAAATGGTAATTAGTTTACCTCAAGATTCAGTAATTACGCTCTTAGGCATATACCCAAAAGATACACATTCTTATAACAAGGACATCTATTCAACTATGTTCATAGCAGCATTATTTGTAACAGCCAGAACCTGGAAGCAAGTTTGATGCCCTGCAACTAAAGAATGGATGGAGAAAATGTGGCACATTTACACAATGGAGTACTCCTCAGCAGAAAAACACAATGGAATCCTGAAATTCTCAGGGAAGGGGATGAAACTAGAAGAAACCATCCTGAGTGAGGTAACCCAATAACAAAAACAAACATGGTGTGTACTCACTCATATATGGATTTTAGATATAGAGCAAAGGATCACCAGCCTACAATTTAAATGCCAGAAAAGCTAGGAAACAAGGAGTACCTTAAGGGAGACATACATGGTCCCCTGGAGAAGGAGAAAGGGACAAGATCTCCTGGCAAATTGGGAGCATGGGGTGTGGGAGGGAAGGGAGAAGGAGTTAGGTGAAAGAAAAAAGGATAGGAGGAGAGGAGGGGTGGGCATGAGGGAAACAGAAGATTGAGACGGGGAAAGAATAGAGGAGAACAACAAGAAAAGAGTTACCATAATAGAAGGAGCCATTATAGATTTAAAGAAATGCCCAGAGATCTACATGATGCATGAATCCAATTAACAATCTAAGCAATAGTGGAGAGGATACTTGTAATGCTCTTCCATGATAATGAGATTGAGGACTAACTTATATGCCATCCTAGAGCCTTCATCTAGTAGCAGTGTGAGGAAGCAGAAGCAGACACCCACAGCTAAACACTGAGCTGAACTCCTGGAATCCAGTTGCAGAGAGGGAGGAGTGATAAGCAAAGGGGTCAAGACCATGCTGCAGAAACACACAGAATCAGCTGACTTGAACAAGCAGGGAGCTCATGTACCTCAGTCTGATAGCTGGGAAACCAGCATAGGACTGACCCCCAACACCCTGAATGTGGTTGTTAGTTAGGAGGACTGGGCAGTCTATAGAGCCTCTTGTAATGGATCAGTATTTATCCCTAGAATACAAATGGACTTTGGGAGCCCATTCCACATAGAGGGGTATTTTTCAGACTAGACACACAGGGGAGGGCATAGACCCTTCAGATATGACAGACTTTGAAGACTCCCCATGGAAGAACTCACTCTCCCTGGGGAGCAAAAAGGGGATGGGCTGGGGTTTTGTGGGAGTAATAGGGGAGGATGGGAAGGTGAGGGGACTGGGATTGACATGTAAAACAACCTTGTTTCAAATATAAATAAAAAGAGGGAGAAAAGAGAAAAACCATCAATGTGATCCACTACATAAACAAAATGAAAAAGAGCAACACATGATCATCTCACTAGATGCTGAATACGCCTTTGATGAAATCCAACACCCTTAAAGGGCTTGGAGAGATCAGGGATAACAGGAACATACCTAAACATAATAAAGGCAATATACAGTAAACCAACAGCCAACATCAAACTAAATAGAGAGAAACTCAATGTTATTCCTATAAAATCAGGAATGAGACAAGGTTGTCCACTCTCTCCATATCTCTTGAATAAAAAGGTCTAGCTAAAGCAATAAGACAACAAAAGGAGATCAAGGGGGATAAAAATTGGAAAGGAAGAAGTCAACTTTCACTATTTGCAGATGTTATAATAGTTTACATAAGTTACCTGAAGAATTCTACCAGGAAACTCCTACAGCTGATAAACACCTTCAGCAAAGTGGCAGGATACAAGATTAACAGTTTATACTGGAGAGGATGTGGAGAAAGGGGAATACTCCTCCATTGCTGGAGAGAGTGCAAACTTGTACAGACACTTTGGAAATCAGTATGGTGGTTCCTCTGGAAAATGGGAACCAGTCTACCTCAAGATCCAGCAATTCCACTCTTAGGCATATACCCAAAGGAAGCACATTAATACAACAAGGACATCTGTTCAGCTATGTTCATCGCAGCATTATTTGTAATAGCCAGATCCTGGAAGCAACCTAGATGCCCCGCAACTGAAGAATGAATAAAGAAAATGTGGTACATTTACACGATGGAGAACTACTCAGTGGAAACAAAACAAAACAATGGAATCTTGAAATTCACAGGCAAATGGTTGAAACTAGAAGAAACTATCCTGAGTGAGGTAATCCAGTCACAGAAAGATATGTACTCACACATATACGGATATTAGACATAGAGCAAAGATTTTTAAGACTACAACCCATACCTCCAAAGAAGCTAGGAAACAAGGAGGACTGTAAGAGAGACATACACAGTCCCCCATTGAAGTGGAAAGGGACAAGAGCCCCTGAACAAATTGGGAGCATGGGGGAGGGGGAGAGAGGTAGGAAAAAGAGGAGGGAAGAAGAGGAGGGGGAGGAGAACACGAGGGATCAGGAAGATTGAATGGGGAGATGAATAGCAAATAGCAAGAAGAGACACATCAAGAGAGGGAGCCATTATAGGTTTAAAAAGAAATCTGACACTGGGGAATTGTACAGAGATCCACAAGGATGACCCCAACTAGGAACCTAAGCAATGGTGGAGAGGCTCCCTTAAATCCCCTTACCTTATAATGAGAATAATGACTACCTTAAATGCCATCCTAGAGCCTTCACACAATAGCTGATGGAAGCAGAAGCAGAGATCTGCAGCTAAACACTGGGCCAAACTCCTGGAATCCAGTTTCAGAGAGGGAGGAGTGATGAATAAAGGGGTCAAGACCATGCTGGGAAAACCCACAGGAACAGCTGACCTGAGCAAGTGGGAATTCATGGACCCCAGTCTGACAGCTGGGAAGCAGCATAGGACCAAAGAAGGCCCTCTGAACGTGGGTGTCAGCTAGGAGGACTGGGCAGTCTATGGGGCCTCTAGCAGTGGATCCAGGATGTATCCCTGGTGCACGAAAGGACTTCAGGAGCCCATTTCTCATGGAGGGATACTCCCTTAGCCTAGAGACACAAGGGAGGGCCTAGGCCCTACCCCAGATGACTTGACAGATTTTGAGGATCCCTCATGGAAGGCCTTACCCTCCTTGGGGAGTGGATGGGGGATGGAATGGGGGGGTAATTGGGAGGCATGAGAGGATGGAAGAGAAAGGGAACTGGGATTGATATGTAATAAGATTGTTTCTAATTTAAATAAAATGTATTAATAAAAAATAAATTTTCCTCATTGTAGCCACGAGCAAGGTGACATGCTCCTATAAATAGCCTTTGAGACTGAAGATGATCAGAGTGTCCTATATGTATGTATCAATTGCCATGATGAATCTTATTACTGTGTACAGTTAATAAGTGCCAATAAATTCTGAGAAAATGGTATCTTCAAGTAGACCATTCTTTAATTTGGTTAGTTTCCTAGATTTTTGGTAAATCTTTAATTTTCAAGTGCAGTCCATGATTCTGCATTTGCTAAAAGAAGTTTGTAGAGGATCTGAAATGAATTTAAAGTATCTCACATTTGTGAAATGATGAAAGAAAGTATTAGGGCACTGTAGAGTCACTACACAGACTCTAAAGAATATGAAAGTCTGAGTTTGAGCTTCTCAGTAGCTCTGCTCTTTCCAAATATGTCCAAGGTTTTGGTAACATATGGCAAACCTGAGGTCCATTATTTTCAAAGATAGGTCGACAAAATTAATATTTCTGGGAATTTCTAGCACAACTATGCATAATGTTCTACTCTGTGATTCACACATTTTCTACCTTAAAGTGGAATAAAACATTTAAAATACTATGGACAAAAAAGTCCATATTTGGGCTGCAAAGGTGTCTCAGCAGTTAAGAGTACTGGTTGTTCTTTCATAGGGCATACATCTTATTTTTAGCACACTTATGGTGGCTCATGACTATAGCTTTGCTTATCAGGATTTATAAGCAAACAATTTTTTTTTGCTTATAAAACTCTAACAATTTTTTTCTGGCCTCTGTGTGCACTGTACATATGTGGTGGACAGACATAAATGTCAAAAAAATTTTGTACACATAAAATAAAATATTTTAAAAAGTATTTTAAAATATTTTCAAAATGAAAAATGTCTAATTATACAAAGACAAACTGGTTGTGTAGAGAAAATAAACTGGAGAATTGGTTAATGAAAATTCTTGATTTGGCTCCTGATGAAATTTCAATCTAATTAGTTCAAGTGCAAAAGAGAAGAACAGAGAGTCCTCAGAAAGACAGATATGAAACATTGTATACAGAATGAATGCAATATGATGCACTTGTTGATAAACGTCATATCTGTCTTTCTGTGAAAATAAAATGGACATAGGACTGAGTAGTGAAAGGAGAAAAATAAGATTTGTGAGTATGGTGAGAGTATAGGGTATAAGTGGGTGAGGATGTTCTCTTACTTACTTTTGTATTGTAATGAACGCAATTATGAAAACGAATCTTCAAATGAAAGATACCCTTCAGTTTACAACTCACAAGTCACTCCCTACTTTAAAAGAAAGTTGAGGCAGAAGATAAGAGAGAGAATGTGAGGATAATCAACTTAATTAGCTTGTTCTTCTTGCCTTGCTCAACCTGTTTCTTGTTTCATGCAGACCACCCATCCAGGGTCAGCACTACACATGGCATCCTGGACTATCCCACATCAATCATCAATCAAGAAAGTGGATAGCAGTGTTGTTACAGGATAATCTAGAGGTGATATTTTCTCAAATGATTTTCCTTCTTCCCAAATGTGTCAAGTGGACATCAAAGTGACAAGCAAATGTGGTCAAAGCAAATGACATAGTTGATCATCAATATATTTATGGTGCAATATAGAGAATGAATACATTATAATTAAAAAGAAAAAAATCAGATGGCATTAATCTGCATTACAGAAATATTTGCTGCCCAAATCATACAAAATTGACAAATATGAAATATTTGTGTGAATGCTCAGATAGGTGTATCTCGGGCAATAATTCTTTTTTATTAATTTGGGGAGAATTGACCCTAGTATGTATTGAACATTGATCAGTGCTGCATTTCGCATCTTACAGAACATCTACCACAAACCTCTCCCAACTTAAAGACATCCTGTTTAAAAACCTAAGTCTATTTCATGCTAACCATATGTGAGTAGGTATAGGGCCATCCACTCTACCATGGCGAACCTGCCAACATGGACATCTAAAGTAAGGTGAACCTCTCTTCTCCAGCAAATCACAACCCTCTCCTTCCCCCCAAACCTAAGGAAGATGTTGGAAGAGATAGAGGGAAGTCAAGAGAAAATGTTTAAGGCAATCCAAATGAAGAAATGTAAAAAGATCATTGATATAAACACATATGTAAAATAGCTACTTTAGTAATGGGCATTTAAAAGGACTAGGATCAGCAAGGCTAAGATCAATGAGCATAGTCTCAAGTTCTCAAACAACACAGGTTTATAGAAGAACCACGAAGAGTGGTGACCTTACTAATTTTCTGTTAAACACTGAGGTCTTGCCCACATCAATGACCTTTCAATATTGGGAAAATTACATAATTAGGTTTAAATGTGAACAAATGTTTCTTCAGCTCACAGATTTTCAAATTAAGTCTAGGGTTTGTTAGCAGTTTCTATTAGACATATGGCAGCATAAGATAGCATGGAGGTTAGAAAAGATGCACAGGTTTTTAATCCATGATTGGGATTTGAAAGAGAAATGAGAATAAGGCAAGAGTTTCCACACTCCCATTTTTTGCATGTACCCTTGATGTACTACAATGGGCCACTAGCACTTATTTCCACCAGCTTCTAGAACCAAAGTCAGCATTGTAAAGTGGGCTTTGGGAGGGGAGTCTATTCACAGAAAACAGCAAAACCTTAAATTCAGAGAATTATGACTGAGTAATCAGAAGTGTGTCATCTTCCAATGAGCAACTTCTACATGACAGAGAACTTAGAATGTTGTAATGGGAGAGAGTTCTTTTGCTCAGTCACTTGAGACTCTGATTTATTAGCACATTGGATGAACAGATGTATTTGAGACCCAATTTGTGAAGCACAAAGAACAATCTTCAATAAGTTCAAAACCAAACTTCAAAAGTCAAGCTATGTAGAAACTCGTAAGCATCCAGGCAAATTATATTAGATTGAATGGAAATTATCTCAGTGTTCAAATATAGCTGCAATAATTCCAGAAGAGAAATAGGAGGAGCAAAGCGGTGAAAGGAAGAATTGTCTTATATGAGGACAAAATCCTCAGTATCAAAGTCTTGAATGTGAATGACCAGGGGAGTATGATCCAGGATCTACACCTTCCATGTTAGAAAACAACTGAAGATAAAGTAAATCTAGACCAGGTCAAGCTACCATACTGTTGATGTATGTTGGGGGTGTTAATGATAGGGTGCACAATGGAAACACACACACACACACACACACACACACACACACACACACACACACACACGCACGCACGCACGCACGCACACACGCACGCACACACGGACCCAAGTGTGTTTTCTCCAGACATGGTAGAAATTATTTCCCATCCCAATGGCCTTGAAGAAAGATAGGACAAAGACATAGGAGTATTCCAGAAAACCATGAGCCTGCCAGCACAGCATGTGCACAGCAATGAGGTTCAAGGGGGCTCTATATCAAACTAGGTGGGAAGACATGAATAAAACCCAAGGCTTTCCTCTTAATGATATAGATACACTCTTTTAACCACACACTTCACACCCACATGCACCTGCATAACTCACACATTTTTATACACAAACACACTCAGAGACATATGCATTATCAAACACATATAGAAACACACATCTACATGCACACACTAATGTTCATACAAGCATGCCCATCCACATTCACTCACAATCAAAATCATACAACACACATATTTGCAAACACACACTCTTTACAGCATTAAAAAACAACCTTCACATTAATACCCTCTTCTCTCTCTCTCTCTCTCTCTCTCTCTCTCTCTCTCTCTCTCTCTCTCTCTCTCTCTCTCTCTCTCTCTCTCTCTCTCTCTCTCTCTCTCTCTCACACACACACACACACATACACACAGATTTTTAAATGATAGTAGTAATTGTGAAGAAAACATGAAGTGCATTTAAAAACAAATAATAAATCTAACTCTTTGAAAAGAGCATTAAAATACATTATTAGAGTAATATAATGATAAAATTTATTGTGGGGAAATGATCTCTTGTTATTAGCTTTAAAAATAACACTTTGGATATTGTTCCAGAGTTCAATTTAAAATTCTTCCTTTGATTTCAGTGAGGAAAATTTGGAGCAAAAACCAAATGGAAAACAACAAAATTCTGGAAATTGCGGCTGGCTTGTGTAATGCAGCATTTCTACAGGTGCATGTAAGGTGTATACAGGAGACTTCACTGGCCAGCAAGCCTGGCATACACAGCAGTAAGCAAGAAACCAAGTTTAAATAGATGTGGACATCAGGAAAACATAGTGTTGTCCTCATGTGTGAGGCATGAATGTGTTCACACTGATAATCATAGACACATGGTCAGACACATACACAGAGATACACACATAATAAAAATCATGAAAGAGATAAAATGTGACTCACTTAAGGCTAAAACAATGATTTTATATAAAGTTCAGTGTAGATTCACATATATGATGCAAAGCAACTACTATAATGTCTATGTAGTTTATGAAGAAATAATGGAATGAAAACACATCTGTCCTGAAAACAATATATTGAATTGGATGCATAAAGAGAAGAGCAGATAGAGATCTAGTTGAACTTAACCTGCTTAGCAAAAGGTTAACCAGGCTTGGCATGGAAACTGAGCCAATTAATCAGCCATGGATCTTAGAGGAGAATCTACAGACACCACTTAATAAACCAGGAAAGACTAACTACATGTGTTCTTTCCTACTGCTACACACCACACTAAAATGCATTTTAAAGAAACAAAAAATACAAAGTCATTTTACAATCCTTGAAAACCAGAATATATTCTTGATATTGTATTACATATAATCATTTTAAGCATTAATAAAATATTGAGAGCATAATCTGCATGAAGACATGGACTCATTTCAAATCAGGAGAACTTGTACACACAACATGAAGGCACAATGCTCAGCAGCGTTAGAAATGCTCTCACTAAGGACATATCATCGGATGAGAGAAAGCATAATTAATGTGAAATGGAATTGTACATTTTAAAGGGCTTATTAATGTGATGAAATTATGCCATTTGGCATTAAAAATAATTATTCACACATTGAATCATTTTACACTCCCTTATAATATAAAATTAAGATTGGTCAATGTATATAATTAGACAATGTGCTGATAACTTTTGCCTGGGTTTATTATATCTCAGCTTAAAAGTCAGCAGGTGTGTTGTTTGCCTCCCACACAGGAAAGCTAATTTGTTACCAAATTTAACACATGCCACTAATGAGAGCTATATTTAGATACCATAGGAATTCTGGACATAAACTCCCAAAATCACTCTAAAAATTCAAGTGAGCCACATCTAAGGACTCTAATAAGCAGAAGGCCATTGGAGTTGGAGAAGCAGGTACCACAGTGGTAAGAGTGTAGATAGGTGGCTGGCATAGTTACAGAAAATGAAAAAGAGTTAAAAAGGAGAAAATGGAAGAGAATGCAATAACAGCCAATGCTTGGTTTTGCTGGGTAATGAGATTGCTTCTAAGCATAAACAGCTGTCTTTCCTTGCTGCTCCATCTCTCTCAGAGGGTCACAGCACCCACAGGCAACACCTGTCACATCAGCACCAAACACAAATGGTTAAGTCTTTCTCCCATTGACATTTTCTTTGCTCATGGGAACAGGAGGATTTGTGTAATTCTGTCTGGGCTCTTTATTAGACAGTTCTTTGATTGCAGTGGTAACATTGTTAATACTCAAAAAAAAAGTGTCAGTAAACTTGAATTGCTCAGAAACTAGTGGAAATGTTAACATCATAGTTGCCTGATTATAGTCCCTGGCCTATATTTTGTAACCAATGTGCAGCAGGACACCTGGCAGGAAATACTGATCTGCAAAGAGTGTGAAATAACTGAATACAGACTGTTGACTCCCCAGGAATTTAGCACACACAGTAGCACTCAGCCTACATAGACATTAGGAAATGCACAGAAAAATCACTGGTCCCCATACTAGAAAGGATATTGTGTTATCAGCTTTTAGTATTGAATTGTACAGATGCCTCGAATTATGTTTTTAAGTTACATCATTTGGCCTCACACAACAACTGTAAGTGGAACAGATTTGTTGGAACTGCCTGGGGACTGTTTTTGTGCTCAGTATTTACTCTTAAAAATAAAAGGCAATAGATGAAAATGTTAGAATGAAAGCTCTGCTTAGAAGGACAAGGTGAGATGGATTAAAAATACATCTTGGAAAATGGGGCTTAGAAGAACAGGTAGGTATTTACTGTGAATAAATGTCTCTGGTCTCTGGCCCTCTTCCGTGCTGGGAGGTTTGATAGCTGTAAAGGGGAAAGAATGAGCTGATCACCATATCTCTATCCTGGTATACATAGTCTGTCCCCAAGAGATGGCACATCCTGGGAAAACTAACTTACACAGCAGCACAGGAAGCTTCAGGGTCAAGAAGAAATAAATCAATGTGGACATTGTTAGTGTTTCTTTGAATACAAATTGAACCTGCAGTGATGCCAAGTTCACCCTTTCAGCAGGTGAATGTGTGAGCCTGTCTGTGGCTTATAAGTGTTGCAGGCAAAGGAGGCCTCTAACTAGCTATTCATTCCACATTTGCTTCCTACAGTCCCCTGGAGAAATCTTCAGCATTTTCTACCCTCAGGCTTTACATCTGAGGTCTTCTGTCCAAGGCACAAGAACGTGCCTGGAAAAATATATCCGAGAGTACAAAAGCCACAGGAACAAACCCAAATGGGGAAGTGTATTTGCAAAACTTGTGTCATAAGCTTGTGGTACAAGGCCATTTGACATGATGCAATTGAATTGTGTCTAAGAATTCCAAATTAGGTGGGCAGAAAAAAGTTCCATTCTGGAAGGGTTCCTCTACAAACTTAGAAAATAGTGCCCCATAGTGTCCAGGATAGTGAGGGTCATCTCAGATCTACACTGTGTAGTTATGGCATTCACCATGATGCCCATTAGTATCTGCAAATACCTCACAGGTGCAGATTTCCTTTGCCCGACGAACAAAACTTAAAATGCATAATAGTGTCACTACTCCTCTGAGCACAATTAACCACTTTTCAGGTGAATATGAAGCCCACCCCTCCCCACAGGAGTTAGTACATGCCAGGGACTGTGTAAATAGTCAAAGCCTTCTGGCCAGGGGTGTCATCAGGCTTAGTGATGAAATTCATTATTGAATTTTGCTAAGTAGATATTGTGCCTGATAATTTAAAGCCAGCTTGACACAAGGAAAAGTCACCTGAGAGGAGGAAACCCCAAATACAGACATACCTCCATGAGATTGTGCTGTAGGCAGACATGTAAAGCATTTCTTCATTAGTGACTGATATGGGTGTGCCCACTGATACTGATACTGGCTGTTGCCACCCTGGGACCTTGGACTTGGGTTCAAGAAAGTGATGGTGAGCAAGCCAGTAAGCAGCAACCCGCCATGATTTCTGCCTCCAGCTTCCTATTCTGTTTGAGTTTCAGTCCTGATATCCTTGATGATGAATGGTGATATAGAAGTGTTAGTCAAATAAACCCATTCTTTCCTAACTTGATGTTTTTCTTCATGGAGTTTTATCACAGCAATAGAAAACCTAAGGCAAATTAGTACCAGTATACTGGGGCAGCAGTGTGGAAGGAGTTTGGAATTTTGAGCTAGAAATGACATTGAGTATTGAGAGTTTAATGAGTGGTTCTGTAGCATCTTAGAAGATCAAAACTTGAAAGGAAGGCAGAAAATGTAATCCTGGCTTGTGAAGTATCAGAGGAAAGCAAAGATGACTGGACTTTTTGTGTAAAGAAACTGTAGCTGTAGTTATCTGTGGATGAAGAATAAGCTTTGACTCAAAAGGTACCAGAACAATTAAGGTGAAAGTCTTGCTTCTCTGCGAAACTCAATGCTCTTCACCTGGATCAGAGATATGAGCAGTGATAAAGAAGAGACCTGCTGCTGTGTGATGGTGACACCCACCTTTAATCCCAGTGTTCAGGAGGCAGAGGCAGGCAGATCTCTGAGAGTGCAAGACCAGCCTATTTTACACAGTGAATTCCAGGAAAAGCTGGGCTGCACATAGAGAAATCCTGCTTGAAAAAATAAAAATAAACAAACAAACAAACGAATGGAAAGACCTGCATGTTTGATGTTAACTATTCTGGAAAGTGCAGATTGTAAGCACACGGAACTGGGTTTTGGACATGACAAATGGTGTAACTTAGGTTGGCACCCAAGTTTGTCAATGTAAACTTCCTCCAGATGATGTCGGTTTTGAAGGTTTGAAGTGGTCAAGGAGAGTGGTCATTGTCACTGGCATCGAGTGTCAGGACCTGAGACTCTGAAGAGTGCCCAGGAGATACTATTGGTGAAATCACAGTCCAGATGCATCAAGGGGTCCGTCCCAGCGATTTTGATGACACCAGGACCATGGGATGACCAACAAGATTAGCATTAGAAGTGGAGAGGAGGCAGCTGGTGCCTCAATGACAAGTAGTGTGTGCTGCAGAGGACAGAGTCTGAGAAGTGACCCAAGTTTCTTGGAGGAGCCCAGAGTCATGAGTGAATCTCAGACAATTGTATGATGAGTCATTTACATTACTGGAGTATTGTTTTACTTTAGTCATATTGCTACTATGGCCCAGTTCTTCCCTACTGAAGTAACACAGTATTTGTTTTTATTTTTATTTTACATATCGATCCCAGTTCCCTCTCCCTTCCCCTTTCTCCCTCTTTCCCTCCCTCCCTCTTTCCCTCTCTCCCCCTCCTCATTATTTTTTACTTTCCTAGAGGTCACAGTTTAAAGACTTTGAATTTCCAAAGTCTTTGAATTTAAAAAATTGCTATTTTAAAGAGACAAATCTTTTAATATGGGTGAATTTGTAAAGAGTGGGGGTTTTTAAATATTTTTAATGTGAGACCTTGGGGAAGAATTAGAAACAAAGTTTAACAGCGATGTGTTTGTGTGTCAAGTTGACATGGGTCAATTGTGTTGGATAGAGTTTTGTCCATTGACACAAGCCAAAGTGAGAGGACAGAACATTATTTAAGAAAAGGCCTGCATAAGTTTGACTTGTAGGCAAAGCTTTAAGACATTTTCCTAATTAGTAATTGATGGGAGAAGGCTCAGCCAGTTGTGGGTAGGGTTACCCCTGGGCTGGTGGTCTTGGGTTCTGTCAGAAAGCAGATTGAGCAAGCCATGAGGTGCAAGCCAGTAAGCAACACCTCCATGGTGTCTGCATTAGTCCTGTTTCCATATTCATGCCATATATGGATTCCTGTTCTGATTTCCTTTGATGATGAAGAATGTTATGAAATTATAAGACAAAGAAGCCATTCCCCCCTCCCCAAATTTCTTTTTGCAATGGTGTTTTACTGAAGCAACAAAAACCTATCAAGACAGGTATATAGTTAAAATTTAAGTATTTGCATTTGTACCTATAAAGCAATGTAGTTTATGACCTAGTCACAAACAGACTGAGAATGTGGAGGAGTAAAATTAACTGATCTCTCTCTCTCTCTCTTTTCAATTTCAGGCGGTCCCATTTATTAATTGTTGATCTCAGTGTCTGTGCTACTGGAGTTATGTTCAGGAAGCAGTCTCCTGTACCAATTTGTTTAAGGGTACCTCCTACTTTCTCTTCTAATAGGTTCAGTGTGACTGGATTTATGTTGAGGTCTTTGATTAATTTGGACTTGAGTTTTGTGCATGGCAATAGACATGGGTCTATCTATCTGCAGTCTTCTACACACCATCATCCAATTGTGCCAGCACCATTTGTTGAAGATGCTTTGCTCCTCCCATTGTATTTTTTTAGCTGTTTTGTCAAAAATCAGGTGTTCATAGGTGTGTGGGTTAGTATCAGGATTTTTGATTCTATTCCATTGGTCTACCTGTCCATTTTTGTGCCAATACAAGACTGTTTTCAGGACCATTATAGGTTTAAAGAGAAACCTTCTTTCATGGTATCTCTCTCTCTTTATTTTCTCTTTTCTATTCCTGCTCTGACTCAATCTCCCTGGTCCCACATGCTTTCCTCTCCTCCACTTCCCTTTCTCCTAGTTCTCTCTCTTGATGAGAAATGAGAGTTACATTTACCTGTGGATATAAGAATGAGTATTCAGAATGAAGTTAGAAATTATATAAGTTTAGGAAATTGTTGGGAATAGGACCTCCTTACATATATGAATTCCTTCCACTTAAGTATGTCTAAAGTTCAATCATAAACCTATTTTTTGCTACAAGATATAAATGCCAGTTTTACACCCTTGTACATACATTGTCAGGCTCATTTTTGTTTTGGTTCATATGCCTTACAACTTGGTAGGATTGCTTTTCCACTTGGCAGCTTACCTAATTTCTTTCAATCCTGTGAGAGTTATTCCACTGGGAAGACACCTCAGGTGCATACTCGATATCTAATTCTAAGTCTTTCATCAGAAGTGTGTGATGTCTATTGTTTGTTTGTCTTGATACAGGGCCTCACTCTGCAGTTTTGGCTTGCCTATTAACTCATTGTGTAGAACAAGATCATCTTGAACTCACTCATGGAGATATGCTGTGCCTACCTCCTGGGTTCTGGAATTAAGGGTGTGTACCACCACTTTACAAGTGTATTGTTTTAAAGAGCTTTATCACGTGATTCAAACTCATTTAAAAACACTTTGAATGGATGGAGGTTCCATACATGTGCACATATGATACATAGGCACTATAGTTATTAAATAAAAATCTTAGAGCCAGTTATGGGACACATTACTCATGTAGGCACAGGCATGAATATGTCTCTGTCTCAAGGAGCATGAGTAACTCAGCAGAGGCTACATCACTGCAGATAAGTGACTTCTCTCCTGGTAGCGCCTCTGGATGTGTTGGTCCCATGAGATCCTCCTTCATCTATGATATAATGTTAATGTGGTCAGTACCAAACCACAGCTGCTCTGAGTTCATGAAAGTCACAGAACTTCATGTACAGAAGATAGCATCTTTTTGCCCTCCTCCCAACTGTTTGGAACTCATGCTTTCTGATCACCATTCAGGGTGTTCATTGAGCCTGGAGGAGTCTAATGTATATGCCATCAACAAGAATGTGTGTTGTGTGATATTTTGATTATGTTCTGACCAATAAAGCTTGTTTCAAGTCAGAGGGCAGAGCAAGCCACTAGCTGACCAAAATTAACCATAGAGATTAGAGGACTGTAAAGAAAGAGGGGACAGAAAATGGTAAGGTGGAGTTTAAAGAGGGTCTCAAACCCTTTTGAAAGAAGGGACAAAAAAGGGAGGAAGTTGCTGGTGGTTGCTCCCCTGCTTCTAGGCTCTCATCCCAGTATCTGACTCTCAATTTTTTTTTTATTGATAATGATTAAATAGATTAATGCTTCATTTGGTGCCCAATTTTTTATTTTTTGAGACGGGTCTCTCTGTGTAGCTTTAGAGCCTATCCTGGCACTCACTCTGTAGACAAGGCTGGCCTCAAATGCACAGAGATCTGCTTGCATTTGCCTCCTTAGTGCTGGGACTAAGGGCATGTGAAACAAACAAAAGTTGGGCATAGTGTCCAACTTATGAATTCACTAGATAACCACCTGCCTGTGGTTTTGCAGTCCTCAAAAATTGCTGGAGGCAAAGTGCTGACTTCTGAGTTTTCATTTCTTTCTCCAAGACGTTTGAGCAAGTGTGGGCTTTTTCTACAACAGTCTCTGGTTGTTGCCCAAACTCCACAGGCTCCAATCTCCAGAGACACCTGGGCTGCAAACACCACCAGACTTAATGGCCCGTGACCATATGGCTATGCCTTCAGGCAACACCACCACATGGGCTTCGTCTGATGTTATCCCGGTGTCTGTTTTTTAAGACTGGCTGGCTCCCTCTCCCCATGGGTTGCAACCGTGCCCTGAACCCTCACTTGGGGTTGCTGCTACACTAGGTAGCCATCTTGACACATCTTCAAGCTTCCATTGTTGCAACTGCCACACAATTTCAGCTCACAGCTACATAAGAGCAGTTGCAAACAAGCTTTGCACCATCTGAATTCTCTGCCTACAGCCAGCCTCTCAGTTAACCATCATTGTCACCAGACTTGTTGAGACAACTGGGGATTGTTAAATGAGATAATTGGTTTTAAAAAGAAGGAAATAAAAGCACGAGATTATCCCATGTTAAAAAATGATAAAGAGGCCAGGCCTCGGCTAGAGGTGAGACTGGGACCGATTCGGGTGGAATCCCCCTCACACTCTTCCCTGGGAACTCCCTGGATTGGTCCCGGATCTCCCTTCCCCTGTGTCCTCTCCCCATCAAGAGTGCCCCTGGTGCTTTGATACACACCCACCCACACCCACCAAGAGCCTGCTCTCCCCCTACCCTGCCCATTGTCCCACTGCTCTGGTTGAGCACAGGGACAGAGGGTAGTGCCAATAATCCTGCCACCTTCGGGGAGCTTCCTGGAGCTGTTCTGAGCACACTAGACCTGCATATCCACACAGGACCACCCGGAATCCCCACCTGCCTGGTCTCTGACCTCCACCGCTGGTCCACTACTGGAGTTCCGGCCCCTCCCAGAAATCCATCTATCCCCTCCTGGCCATCCTGAGCCCCTGCAGGCTGGATCCTTGACCCCCATCACTGGGTCTCTGCTAAAGAAGCCTCAGCTGGAGAGTGCCAGGCCCAGGCTAGATCTGCCTATCGGCCCACAGAAAATCCTGAGTCCCAGCCTTGGGGATCTTTCATCCCCATTGCAGGTCATCTGCTGGAGCCTGATGTTTGACCCCCATCGCAGTGCCCCTGACAGAGAAGAAACCTCCTAGAGAGCTTGGACCACCCAGATTATGGACACCAAACATCTGACCCACCTAAGCACACCAGGGGAGTACCATAGAGAGAAACAGAGAGAGAGACCCCCACCTACACCTACTGGAATAAGCCATAGAAAGAGGCAATACAAGAAAACACCAAATAATAGAAAGATAAGCATAACACCACCAGAATATAGAAACTCTACACCAACTAGACCTGAACACCCCAAAGCAGATGAAGCAGAAGAGAACGACTTAAAAATTATCATCATAAAAATGATAAAGGCCCTCAAAGACTGTGAGAAAATCCCTTTAAGAAATGGAAGAAAACACAAACAAAAAATTGGAAGAAATGAACAAATTTCTTAAAGAAAGTACAGAAAGCTAAGAAAAAAAAAAAAACAATTAAACAGGTGAAGGAAAGGGTTCAAGACTTGAAAACTGAAGTAGAGACAATAAAGAAAACACAAACTGATGGAATGCTGAAAATAGAAAAACTTGGTAAACGATCCAGAAATACAGACACAAGCATAATCAACAGAATATAAGAGATGGAAGAGAGAATCTCAGGCACTGAAGATAAACTAGAGGAAATAGATTCATCGACCAAAGAAAATCATAAATCCAACAAATCCTTAACACAAAACATCCAGGCAATGTGAGACACAGTGAATAGGCCAAACCTAAGAATAATATGCATAGAGTAAGGCAAAGAAGCCCAGCTCAAAGGGGCCAAAAACATATTCGACGAAATCATTGCATGAAACTTTCCCAATCTGAAGAAGGACATGCCCATGAAAGTACAAGAAGCATACAGAACACCAAATAGACTGGACCAAAGAAAAAAGACCCCTTGACACATAATAATCAAAACACATAACATGCAGAATAAAGAAAGAATATTAAGAGCAGCGAAGGAAAAAGGACAGGTAAAATATAAAGGCAGACCTATCAAAATTACACTTGACTTCTCCATGGAAACTCTCAAGGCCAGAAGGTCCTGGATAGATATTCTACAAGTACTAAGAGTCCACAGATGCCAGCCCAGGCTACTATACCCAGCAAAACTCTCAATCACAAGATATTTATTGACAAAGCCAGATTTTCACAATACTTATCTACAAATCCAGCCCTACAGAAAGTTCTGGAAGGAAAACTCCAACCCAAGGAAGTTAACTACGCTCACAAAGACTTAGGCAACAGATAATCCCACTTCACCAGAAACCAAGGGTAAAGAAGGACAAATAAATTCACAATACCACTGCCAAAAGCAAATCTAAAACAAACATTAACAATCAATGGTCCTTACTCTCCCTCAACATTAATGGCCTAAACTTGCCTATAAAAAAGACACAGACTAACAGAATAGATACGAAGACAGAATTCATCCTTCTGCTGCATACAAGAAATACACCTAAGCTACAAAGATAGACATTACTCAGAGTAAAAGGCTGGGAAAAGATATTCCAATCAAATGGACCCAAGAAGCAAGCTTGTGTGGCTATCCTAATATCTAACAAGTTAGACTTCAAACCAAAATTAATCAAAAGACATGGAGATGGTCATTTCATATTCATCGCAGGAGAAATCCATCAAC
This sequence comes from Cricetiscus sungorus, assembly GCA_030556225.1. Classification (NCBI taxonomy): domain Eukaryota; kingdom Metazoa; phylum Chordata; class Mammalia; order Rodentia; family Cricetidae; genus Cricetiscus; species Cricetiscus sungorus. The sequence continues at coordinate 41,705,431 of JANBXA010000600.1, forward strand.
AAAAAGTCTCGACTCTGAACATCTATGCCCCAAATACAAAGGCACCCACATTCGTAAAAGAAATGCTACTAAAACTCAAAGCTCACACAAAACCTCATATACTTATAGTGGAAGACTTCAACACACCACTCTCACCACTAAACAGGACCACCAATCAAAAACTCAACAAAGAAACAAAGAACTAACAGAAGTTGTGTCTCAATTGGGTTTAACAGACATCTATAGAACATTCCATCCAAACACAAAAGAATATACCTTCTTCTCTGCTACACATGGAACCTTCTCTAAAACCAACCACATACTAGGTGGCATAACAAACCTCAACAGATACAAAATAATTGGAATAGTTCCCTGTGTCTTATCAGACCACTATGCTTTAATATTGGAATTCAACAACAACACAAATTGCAGAAACCCTACAAACTCATGGAACTGAACAATGTGCAATTGCACCATACCTGGGTCAAAGAAGAAATAAAGAAAGAAATTGAGGACTTCCTAAAATTCAACAAGAATGAGGACACAACACACCCGAACTTATGGGACACCTTGAAAGCAGTGTAACAAGGGAAGTTCATTGCACTAAGTGCCCATATGAAGAAAACAGAGGACAGTCACATTATAGAATTAACAGCACAATTGAAAGCCTTAGAACAAAAAGAAACAAATTCACCCCCAGAGGAGTAGATGCCAGGAAATAATGAATTTGAGGGCTGAAATCAATAAAATAGAAACAAGGAAAACAATACAAAAAATCAGTGCAACAAAGAGTTGGTTTTTCAAGAAAATCAACAAGATAAACAAACCTTTATCCAAACTAACGAAAAAGCAGAGAGAGAACAAGCAAATCAACAAAATCAGAAATAAAAAGGGGAACATAGATCAACAACTAACTTATCCACCATCATGGTGCCCTCACCTAGTACCTGTTGGAAGCAGAAGCAAACACCCATAACTAAACACTGAATCTAACTAGAATCCAGATGCAGAGAGAGGGAGCAAGACCAGCCTGCAGAAACTCATAGAGACAGCTGACCTGAACAAGAAGGAGCTAATGGGCCCCCAGACTGATAGCTGGGAATCCAGCATGGGATTGACTCAGACCCTCTGAAAGTGGGTCATAGCTAGAGGGCCTGGGCAGTCTAAGGGACCTCGGACATTTGAACCAGGATCTATTCCTGGTGCACAAATAGACCTTGCGGGCACATCCCCCATGTAGAAATATTCACTTAACCTAGAGACAGGAGAGAGTTCCTGGTCCCTACTCCAAATGACTTGACAGGTTTAGATGACCCCTCCTGGATGGCATCACCCTACATGTGGAGTGAGGGGTGGTGGTGGGAGGGGCGGGTGTTCTGGATGCATGTGAGGAGGGAAAGAGGGAAAGAGGGAGTGAGGGAAGGAGAGAGAGGGAACTGGGATCAATATGTAAAATAAAAAATAAATAAATAAAAATAGAAAGAAGCAGAGGGAAAGACAAACAAAAAAATGGAAGAAATCAATAATTCCATTAAGAAAGCAAAAAAAAATATCAAACAGGTGAAGGAAACTGTTCAAGATTTGAAAACTGAAATAGATGCGATAAATAAAATACAAACCAAGGGAAATCTGAAAATGGAAAATCTGGAAAAACAATCAGGAACTACAGATGCAAACATAATGAGCAGAATGCAAGAGATGAAAGAGAGATTCTCAGACATTGAAGAACAATAGAGAAAATGGATTCATTGGTGAAAGAAAATGTTAAACCAAACAAAATTTTAAGACAAAATTTCCAGGAAATCTGGGACACAATGAAAAGACCAAATTAAAGAATAATAGCGATAGAAGGAGAAAAAGTCCAGCTCAAAGGCACAGAAAAATATAATCAACAGAGTCACAGAAGAAAACTTCTGTAACCTATAGAAGGATATGCCTATGAACATACACGAAGCTTGTACAACACCAAATAGACTGGACAACAGCAACAAAAAGTCCCCTCACCACATAATAATCAAAACATTAAACATAGAGACTAAAGGAATAATATTAGGAGCTGCAAAGGAAAAAGGCCAAATAACATATAAAGGCAAACATATTAATGGAAACTCTGAAATCAAGAAAGTCCTTTATAGACCTTCTACAGACACTAACAGACCATGGATGCCAACCTGGACTAGTATATCCAGCAAAGCTTTCTATCACAATAGAGGGAGAAAACCCAAGGTGTCTTCTGACCCCTGCATGTGTGCCATAGCATGCATATACCTGCACATACACATGATATATATACATATATATATATATATATATATATATATATATATATATATATATATAGAGAGAGAGAGAGAGAGAGAGAGAGAGAGAGAGAAAGGTGAGTGGTGAGATTCTGTCAGAAGAAAAAAGGGAAAGGAGGCAAAGTAAAAGAGGCTATACCTAGTGTTCTTGAGTTTTGAGTCTTCTAAGCTGACAATGCAGAGCTTTTGCCTCAGCATCCATGGTGTCCAGGTGAGAAAGACAGAGATGGTCTGCAAGGTCAAACAGAGGGTGGGTGTACCAGATGCACAGACTGACTGTGACCAGTCCATCTCATGTAAAATTCTGGCCTCTAGTTAACCACGCAGAATGCCAGGCTTCAATCCTAGATTTGCCAGGTCTGAATAACCAGAACTTGATCCATCACTGACAGCTTCCCAGATGAGGCCACTTCTTCCAATTTAGGATGAGCAGCAGAAAGAAAGCCATCATCACCCCTGACTGACCACACAGGACACACCATTTGTAGTTAGTTGATCTGATGCTTCCCCATGCTACAGCATCCAAAGCCCACTTCTGATGCAGTGAACTGGCCCTTCCCTGTCTGACCCTGAGTTCACAGTGTAACAGTTGTACACACCTCTCCTGTCACAACAAAACAATCTTGAAAAAATCATCCTTTGTTGTTCCCATGATTAATTTTTTTTATTTCCACAAACTGTTTCCCATCAGTTAAGTTAGAATTGAAATCAAGGTTGATACCTTAAATTATGAAACTGAACAGATGGTTTATTCTCTTTAAAGGTGTTTCCCAAACCTTATCAAAGTGGTTTGATGGTTGGTATTAACTGTCAACACGTAGGAGGCAAGGCTCTAGGAACACTTGTACAGAACAGCCTATGGGTAGCCTTTGAGTATATATATGTGAGTGTTATGTTATCTTGAGCAGTGGGAAGGCTCAGCCACTGTGGGTGGCACCTTACCCTAAGCATAGGCTTGTGGATGTATGAGAGTGGAGAAAATGTGCTGAGCAATTGCTCACTGCTCTTGACTGTGGCTGTGATGTGACTAGTTGTTTTGACCTCCTATAGCATGTAATGTTCATGATAATCCCAAATTAAAAGGGCCCACTTTAATAATTTTCTTAAATAAGTTAAAATGTTGGGATCCTGAGTGAGTTGACTATATGATTGACAGTTATTACACTCTTCCTTTGAACCACCGCTACCAGTCAAGCAGCTGCTCTCATGCTAACCCAGCTACCACAAGTCTCCACCTCTCTCTGAGGATATGTAGGCACATAATAGTTACTGAGGGACATTGACAGAGACACTTTCTGCAGTGGGAAGCTTCTGGTCAGTAACACACATTCCTGTAAATAATTCCTTATATATTACTCTATAAGCAGCCCCAATTAAACTCATAGGTCACCCCCCAAATGACTTGAAAGTAGAAGTGGGCTCATTGGGAAGACGGAGATCAGCAGGGTCAATGTGAAGTAAGTTAATTGATGTCAGAAGATTCATCTCACTGAGGGCAGAAACATTCCATATCCCGGGCATCCTAAACTGTGTAGAGTGGAGAAATGTAAATGAGGACAAGCAAGTGAGTATGTGTGCATTTATATCTCTCTGCTCTTCACTGGAAGTGTCATGTGACCAACTGTTTGATGGTGCTGCCTTTACTTCCCCATAATGATGCACTGTAACCTAGAACTACACTGAAATAAATCCCTTACTTTCCTACACTGCCCTTTGTCAAAGTAGCTTATCAGAACAAAAATAAAACTAGAATGCTTCCAACCTCAATACTTTGAACCATAAATCTCTGACTTCTACATCCTGGAGCTATAGATACCTAGCTCCTGCAGGTGAGAGCTGTGGGCATCAACATCAATCTGAACACTCAAGGGCACACAACTTTCACCCTGGAAATGTTTCTCCTTGACTATACACATTATCCATTACAATAGAGTAAAAGACTTCCATCTGGTCAGAAGATATAACTTTCAAGTTTCACCAACATGACTGCCTACACATGAGCTGAACAAGGACAGCAAAGAAGTATCAAAGTGCATGTGTGAAAATCCAGGAGTCTTCGATCCTATGCAAAGAACTACATAAAAATAAAAAACGAGACTCTGCTCCATACACAACCCAGAGCCTGCCTTCCCCTTCTCCTTTGTCCTGCTGGGCCTCCTGCTCCGCTCCAGGTGAGCATTGGCCAGAGTGTGGGTCCAGCAACCCCTCCACCTCCATGGAACTTTCTGGGTCTGCTCTGAGCACACTGGAACTATCCATCCATGAGGGACCACCCTCGCCTGATCTTTGGACCCCACCACCTGCCCTCTGGGTCTCAGTTAGCAGGCCTGGGCAGTCTAAGGGTCCTCTGACAGTGGGACCAGGATGTATCTCTGGTGCACAAAAGGACTTTGGGAGCACATTATCCATGGAGGGATACTCCTTTAACCTAGAGGCAGGAGGAGGGTCTAATCTCTGTTCCAAATGACTTCACAGATTTTGATGATCCCTCCTGGAAGGCCTCACCCTCCAGGTGGAGAGGGGGGGAATAGGACAGGAGGATGGATCAGAGGGCATGGGAGGGAGGGAGGGAGATGGAACTGGGATCAATATTTAAAATAAGAAACATATATATATATATTTATATATATATATGTATATATATATAATCCACAAAGTGCAATAGCAGTACTTTTAATGTGGCAGTAATAATAAACTATTTAATTTTGTCTTAAGGCCCAATCAATAGGAAAGGATTATTTCCTGCTACTGTAATTAATTCCTACTACTGACGATTATATGGAAAATAGAGGAGAACATACCACTGACACTTCCAAAAATCAGGATCGCTCTCTAATTGCCTCATAACTACTTCTACTTATACACACAACTATGCGTTGTTCTCAGTCCTCACTGAAAAAGCTTCTTCTTGAGGCAGATATAGATAATTGCAGAATGTTACACCTGCTCAAAATTTAAGGAACACCAATAATGGAGAGACTGGTCAAACTTGGTATCTGCATTCAGATAAATGCAAATAGGTTTTATATTATTCACTCTCAATAAAACCCATGTGCACATGGATCAAATATCTCAACATAAAGCCAGATACACTGAACATGACAGGAGAGAAACTGGGCATCATCTTAAATGCATTGGAACAGAAGAAGAGTTTATGCACAGAACACTGATAGGGCAGCCACTAAGATCAGAAAGGAAAAGGACACCAGCAGTCAATCAATCTGATAAAGTAGCAACCTACAGAATGGGAAAAAATTTTTACCAACTGTATGTCAGATAGAGGACTAATATCCAAAATATGTAAATAACTCAAGAAAATAGTTATCAAAAAAGCAAATAATCCAATTAGGATGTGATTTTGGTATGAATTGGCGATGGGAGATGTTATTCTGTATATATGTTTCTCATACTGGTTAATAAAGCACTGTGGCCAATGGAAAACTAGATAGGCGGGGCTAGGAGACTAGGAGGAGGAAAGAGGAAGTAGAAGGAGGAAAAGATGTAGACCAGGGAGGAAGGAAGACACCAGCTGCGGCTCCCTGATTGTATCAAATACGGAGTCTCTGAGTGTTATTTGGGGCTCACGTGGCGTTGGGACCATGGTGGCAGGACCGGCTGCAGCCAGCAGGAAAAACCTGCCGTAACAAACTGGGAATTCCAAATAGAAGAAACTCAAATGGCTGAGAAATGCTTATGGTGGTTTCAGAAATCAATCACCCTCAAGGTCCACTTTGAGTGTGTATACACTGGATGGTGTATCCTACCATACTTGATCAAGTGTGGTCATTGTGTCTTTATTTATAATAGTCAGAAACAGGAAACAACCTAGATGCCTCTCAACATAAAAACAGACAAAATGTGATCCTAGTGAGGAACCTTATTAATGGAGAGTTTGTATTCTGAAGTGATCATTTATTCTAGCCAGGCAAGACATCCAGCAGTGGGACTGGCATCCATTTGTGTGGGTCTGGCTTCTGTTTGTTTGAGTTGTGGGCAGAGGGCTCCCCTGGAGATCCCTAAATCATCCAAGTTGATAATAAACAGGGGTTCCATTTTCAAGGACAACATGCACAGAGATCAATGAATGTAGAGTTAGAGCTAGTACCTCCATAGAGTCTTGACTTTTACATTTGGGTCTCTTTGGTGGAGAAGCATACTGTGAAGGGCATAAAAAAGAGTAACTAGGACATCAACTCAGCCATGAAACCCTCTTACTACAATCATTCTTGTTTTCAAGATGTGCTAGAGCAATAGTTGCACAGAACTTGTAGGAGTGGCCAAACAACATTTGATCTATCTTCTGCCCCACTCTGCAAGAGAGAGTCCATGCCTAACAGTGCCTGGCTGGCAAGGAATTGGATAAAGCAAAGCCCAGAGACATAGGCTAGAATAAAACACAACTCAAAAAAATAATGAAATTATTTCTAATGATACTCATACTCATACTCATACATCAGTGCATTTTCTTGTCATCACCAGAGAAGCTTCCTGTAGCAGCAGATGGAGTCAGTGCAGAGACACATAGCTAGACACTATGCAAACAAAAAGCCTAAACTAGAGTCTCCTTTTGGTCACACACCATGCCTTGGATCTTGGGGAACCATGCAGAAAAGGGCAGGAAAGATTTTAGGGGTCAGGAGGACTTGAGGACATCAGAAGACCAGGAGAATGAAGGTAGTGGGGAAAAGATGGGAGGAATGATGGGAGGTCAAACTGTGGCTGGGCTGTATCGTGCAAAAGAATCAATTTTAAAGAAAAATAAATAAACAGATTATATTTTAAAAATCTCACTAGAATTTTTTGAGTAATTTTGTGAAATACTGTAGTGAATGTGGATTCTATTTCAATTGTTTCCTATAAGTCCTTGTCTTTGTGGTTCAGTATGTTCTCTGTAGCAAGGTCCATTGTAAAAGCACATTGTTTACATACACACATAAAGTTGCAAGAATGCATGCAGAAAAGTCTAGTAATTAAGACAATGTAGACACTTCTTCAATAATAGCCAAAAACAAGCACCATGAAAATGGACAACTACTTTCCTAATTACTTGCTTGAATTGTGGCTGTGAGAAAACAATATAAATCTAAAAATACTGGGTCCTTAAGTGAATCATAATCATGGTTGAAATATGGTTTTACATCCATGAAGACTTGAGAGGATGAATATTATCTATTAAATTCTCTGGTGAAATAAAACTTCATACTATTCAGTGAGAAATGTGGTTTTCTCTAGGCTGCATGTATAACAATGTGAATAAAGTAACAAAGGAAAAACAGGTCAAAGGTTTACATTGTTAACTTGAGGAAAAGTAAGATTCATGTGACCCATTTGTCTTTTTCCATTAGCTTGGCTATATCAGGATACTGTGAAAAGTTGCAACAGTCCCCTGTTTTCATTGAATACTTCATTCTCTGAGCAAGGAGTATAGGCAAAACCACAGGAAGTCTTGCCCTCTTCTGTGTTTTTTCTGAATCCAGGACTGCAGCTCTCACTGCATGCAGACTGGGAAATATAAGGAAAATTAAATACAAGACAATAAATGCTTATTTTTAATCACACATAAAGTAAATTGAATGTTTCAAGATAGAGATTAGTCAATTTTCATACTTATAAATGCAGGAAATTTGGTTGATCTATTTAGGTTTTATTGAAAGGTTTGAGTTTATGACTTGAATCTGTTGAAGAGTGGTGGGCATTTTCAAGGTATGGACAAGTATGTGAACATGAGGTCATCAGGGACATGTCTAAGTAGACATGGTGACATGGATCCAGATTGGTTCTGTGCTTATACTTCCTTATAGAAGTGGGGTTATTTTTTTCTTCCACTGTGATAAAGAATGTCATTTTCCAGGCTGATATTAATCAGATTCACTGAGGTAACAAATCTTTCCACATTTCTGAGAGCTGTTTTCTACATTGCATTAACTCAGTTTTCAAGACTAACTCTGAAAATGGTATTTTTGGCAATTGTTCTAGACTGGATAAAACAAGGAGAAAGAAGGTGATCAAGCAGCAGCCATAACTATGTTCTTATTGACTGTTGAAGTACTATGCCTAGCTTCCTCAAATCTCTATAGTCACATTATTTGTAATAGCAAGAACCTGGAAGCAACCTAGATGTCCCATCAACTGAAGAATGGATAAAGATGTGACACATTTACACAATGGAAAACTACTCTGTGGGGGGAAAAAACAATGGAATCTTGCAATTCGAAGGCAAATGGAAGGAACTTTAAAAAAACAACCTGAGTGACATAACCCAGTCACAAAAAGAGGAACTCACTCATATATGGATTTTAGACATAGAGCAAAGGATCACCAGCCTATAATTCACACCGCCAGAGAAACTAGGATACAAGGAGGATTCTAAGAGATTCATACAAGGTTCTTCACAGAAGGGAAAAGGAACAAGATCTCCTGAGCATATTGGGAGTGGGGGGGCAATGAGTGGAGAGGGAGCTAGGAGAAAGAGAAGGGGAGGAAAGGAAAGCATGTGGAACAAGGAGGATTGAGTCAGGGGAGAAATCGATGAGAGAAAAAAAGAGAAAAGAGAGAGAGATACTATAATAGAGGGAGCCATTATAGGTTTGAAGAGAAAACTGACTCTAGAGAATGTCCAGAGATCTACAAGACTGACTCCAACTAACAATTTGAGCAACAGTGAAAAGACTACCATAAATGCCCTTCCCTGATAATGAGATTGATGACTAACTTATCCACCATCATAGAGCCCTCATCTAGTAGCTGATGGAAACAGAAGCAGACACCCACAACTAAACACTGAGCCAAACTGAAATCCAGATGCAGAGAGGGAGGAGTGTTAAGAAAATGGGGACAAGATCAGGCTTCAGAAACCCACAGAGACAGTTGACCTGAACAAGGGGAGATAATGGACCCCCAGACTGATAGCTGGGAAACCAGCATTGGACCGACTCAGACCCTCTGAACATGGGTCTCAGTTAGAAAGCCTGAGCAGTCTAAGGGACCTCTGACATTGGAACCAGGATGTATCCCTGGTGCACAAAAGGACTTTGGGAGCACATTCCCCATGGAGAAATACTCCCTTAACCTAGAGGCAGGAGGGCGGGCCTAGTCCCTACTCCAAATGACTTGACAGATTTTGTTGCTCCCTCCTGGAAGGCATCACCCTCTCTGTGGAATGGGGGTGGGTGGGTTTGGAGGATGGTGGGGGGCATGAAAGGAAGGAAGAGAAGGAAGGAGGGAGGGAGGGAGGGAGGGAGGGAGGGAGGGAGGGAGGGAGGGAGGGAGGGAGGGAGGGAAGGAGAGAGAATGTACTGGGATCAATATGTAAAATCTCAGCTAGAAGGACTGAGCAGTCTGGGGGACCTCAGACAGTAAAAACAGGATGTATTCCTGGTGCACAAAAGGACCTTGTGGACACATCCCCCATGGAGGGATACCCCCTTAACCTAGAGACAGGAGAGAAGTCCTAGTCCCTACTTCAAATGACTTGACAGATTTACATGACCCCACCTGGATAGCATAGCCCTACAAGTGGAATGGGGGTGGGAGGGATGGGAGGGGAGGATGGCCAGGGTGCATGTCACAGGGGAAAGAGGGTAAGAGGGAGGGAGGAAGGGAGGAAGGGAGAGGAAACTGGGATCCACATGTAAAAATGTTAAATTATATTATTAAATTTAAAAAACCTGGAAAAATAAAAAGCATGTTATCTATGTTTGTAAAATTCACCATCAAGAAGTAAAATTAAGAAAACTGAATTATGTTAGGCATTGGAGATGGCTCAACTAGGAAATGCTTTATGTGCAAATTTGTAGGGCTGTAGCCTGTGTTTAGTTCCACATCACTCAGTTATTGCTGGAAAAAGTTTAACAAATATATTGGAAGCTTTACACACGTACACACACACACACACACACACACAACTATTTCTTGAGTGAAGAGGTGACACAGATTGAGTTGTTTGATTTCCTTTTTATTTTTTTCTGAGTCTTTTATAGATTCTAGGTATTAACTTCTGTCAGCTATCCAGCAAGAAAATGTTTGCTCACATTCTTTAGTATGTTTCTTCACTAAATTCACTGTTTTCTTTCCTCTACCCAAGCTTTATAATTCCATAAAGCTTGTTAGCCATTTGAATTATTTCAGGGGTGTTTGTGGACTGTTTGGAAAGTCCTATGGTCATGTTTTTCCTATTGTTGCAATTTAAAAACATAAGCAAAATATATTCAAGGTAAAAATGGTTTATTTACATTTGTAGTTCAAAAGCATACTCCTATGTTACTCTTTGAAGAATTGTTTTTTTGTTTTAGGATGCTGGTTATATTTATTAGCTAAATATATAGAGCCCTAGTGTCACTTGTTCATTGAAATCTGATTTTGATTTTTTGATTTTTGGCCATTGTGATGCCCAAACATTTTTTTTTTTTGGTCAAATTGACACACATGGTAAGAGATGACGCTAATTGAGGAATTGCCTCAATCACTTAGTCTGTAGCTAAGTTTGTAGGCATTTTACAAATGTCTGATTGATTTAGGTACTTATCCCACTGTGTGAAGTACCATCCCTTGGCAGGTGGTCCTAGGCTGCTATGTAAGAAAGTTAACTGAGCAAGCCAGAGAAATGATGCCAACAGAAACTTCTATCATGTTCTCTGTCTCAGTTTCTGCTTCCAGGTTCCTGCCCTTTACTTCCTTAGATGTGGAATTGTAAACTACAAGATAAATAAGCCCAGTCTTCCTTTAAGTGTTTAAAATAAAAGCATACCATATGTTCAGATGATACCCTTGTGTAAATATAAAATTCAATTAAAAATACATTCTCAATTGGTATACTTATTGTTCACTACACAAATAATGGGCAGAATTTCCATTTATATTTGTCATGTTGCATTTTGAAAGTGAACTAATCACAGTTTTTGAACATGGCTAAGTTATAAACTAGCTATTATTTTTATGGTATTTTTGAAAGATATTTGTCAACAATACATCTGGAGAAATGTTGCAAATATATTTTAATTTCAAAAATTTTAAACTATTCAATATTTAGACTTTCTTTTTAACTATATAGTCTTAATCAAGGAAACTTCTACTGGTAACAGATGGAATCCACTAAAGAAAACACAACTCAAACTGCAAAGTTTTGGTGCCCAGCCCCAATGACGTCTGTATCTGTAACACAATCCCACACCTAAGGCTCAGGGGAAATTGTGGAAGAGGACAAAGAAGGACTGTAAGAGGCAGAGCACCAAGAAGCTTGCTGTGATGTGTGCCTTCTAGTAATGTCAGAAACTGCAATGAAATATCATTCACATGACCACCCAAATGTAAACAGAAATAGGATGACGCCAATAGATACACTAAAGAGGACTGGAAACAGACCACACGCTCCCAACCCTATACAAGAAACTGTTGGTAACTGCCTGTAGCTGTGACTGGGAAAGCTGGAAAGATGAATGAACTTCATTTACTATATCTATGTAACTAAAATAAAAAATGTAGCACTTTCTGTGCTGGAAATTAAAACGCACTCATAAGAAGGTCATGTTCTGGGAAATGGTATTGTACATTCTCTTCGGGTTTTTGTTCGTTTGTTTGTTTGGTAGTTTGAAAATTATTATGCTTGGAGTTATGTTCAGGAAGTGGTCATCTATACCAATTTGTTCAAGGGTACCTCCTCTTCTAAGAAGTTCAGTGTGGCTGGATTTGTGTTGAGGTCTTTGATCCATTTGGACTTGAGTTTTGTGCATGGCGATACACATGGGTCTATCTGCAGTCTTCTACACACGATCATTCAATTGTGCCAGCACCATTTGTTGAAGATGCTTTCCTCCCCCCATTGTATTTCTTTTTTTAGCTGTTTTGTCAAAAACCAGGTTTTTGTAGGTGTGTGGATTAATATCAGGATTTTCCATTCGATTCCATTGGTCTACCTGTCTATTTTTGTGCCAATACCAGGCTGTTTTCAGGACTATAGCTCTGTAGAAGAGCTTAAAGTCAGGGATGGTGATGCCTCCTAATGTTCTTTTATTGTACAGGGTTGTTTTGACTATTATGGTTGTTTTGTTTTTCCATATAAAATTGATTATTGTCCTTTCAAGGTCAGTGAAAAATTGTGCTGGGATTTTAATGGGGATTGTATTGACTCTGTAGATTGTTTTTGGCAATATTGCCATTTTTACTATAATCATCCTACCTATCCAAGAGCATAGGAGATCTTTCCATTTTCTGATATCTTCTTTAATTTCTTTCTTTAAAGACACAATGTTCTTATTATATAGGTCTTTCACATGTTTGGTAAGTGTTACCCCAAGATACTTTATGTTGTTTGTAGCTATTGTCAAGGGTAATGTTTTTCTAATTTCTTTCTCAGCCTCTTTGTCGTCTGAATAAAGTAGGGCTACTAATTTTTTTTTGAGTTTATCTTGTATCCTGCTAGTTTGCTGAAGGTGTTTATCAGCTGTAGGAGTTCCCTGGTAGAGTTTATTAGGTTGCTTATGTAAACTATCATATCATCTGCAAATAGAGACATTTTGACTTCTTCCTTTCCAATTTGGACCCCCTTGATCTCCTTTTGTTGTCTTACTGCTTTAGCTAGAACTTCAAGTACAATACTTAAGAGATGTGAAGAGAAATGGCAGCCTTGTCTTGTTCCTGATTTTAGAGGAATCGCCTTAAGCTTCTCTTTATTCAATTTGATGTTTGCTGTTGGTTTACTGTATATTGCTCTTATTATGTTTAGGTATGTTCCTGTTATCCCTGCTCTCTCCAAGCCCTTTATCATGAAAGGTTTTGAATTTTGTCGAAGGCGTTTTCAGCATCTAGGGAGATGATCATGTGTTCTTTCTTTTTCAGTTTGTTTATATGGTGGATCACATCGATAGATTTTTGTATGTTAAATCATCCCTGCAACACAGGGATGAAGCCTACTTGGTCATGGTGGATGAATTCTCTGACGTATTCTTGGATTCAGTTTGCCAGTTTTTATTGAGTATTTTTGCATCAATGTTTCTCAGAGATATTGGTCTGTAGTTTTCTTTCTTAGTTGTGCCTTTGTGTGGCTTGGGTACCAAGGTGATTGTGACCTCATAAAAAGAATTTGATAATGAACCTTCTGTATATCTTGTGTGGAACAATTTGAGGAGTATTGGTACTAGCTCTTCTTTGAATTTCTGGTAGAATTCTGCACTGAAGCCATCTGGCTCTGGGCTTTTTTGGGGGGGGTGGAAGGCTTTTGATGACTGCTTTTATTTCATTGGGTGTTATAAGTCTATTTAAGTTGTTTGTCTGTCCTTGATTTAATTTTGGTAAGGGACACTTATCCAGAAGTTTGTTCATTTCCTGTGAATTTTCAAATTTTGTGGAGTATGGGTTTTTAAAGAATGACCTGAAAGTTGTCTGGATTTCCTCTGTGTCCATTGTTATGTCCCCCTTTTCATTTCTGATTTTGTTAATTTGCATGTTCTCTCTCTGCTTTTTTGTTAGTTTGGATAAAGGTTTGTCTATCTTGTTGATTTTCTGGAGAAACGAACTCTTTGTTGCTTTGATTTTTTGTATTGTTTTCCTTGTTTCTATTTTATTGACTTCAGCCCTCAAATTCATTATTTCCTGGCATCTACTCCTCTGGGGTGAGTTTGCTTCTTTTTGTTCTAAAGTTTTCAGTTGCACTGTTAATTCTCTAATGTGACTTTCCTCTGTTTTCTTCATATGGGCACTTAGTGCAATGAACTTCCCTTGTTACACTGCTTTCAATGTGTCCCATAAGTTCATGTATGTTGTGTCCTCATTCTCATTTAATTTTAGGAAGTCCTTAATTTCTTTCTTTATTTCTTCTTTGACCCAGTCATGGTGCAATTACACATTGTTCAATTTCCATGAGTTTGTAGGGTTTCTGCAATTTGTGTTGTTGTTGAATTCCAATTTTAAAGCATGGTGGTCTGATAAGATACAAGGGACTATTCCAATTCTTTTGTATCTGTTGAGATTTGTAATGCTGCCTAGTATGTGATCGGTTTTAGAGAAGGTTCCATGTGTAGCAGAGAAAAAGGTATATTCTTTTATGTTTGGATGGAATGTTCTATAGATTTCTGTTAAACCCAATTGAGACATAACTTCTGTTAGTTCTTTTGTTTCTTTGTTGAGTTTCTGATTGATGGTCCTATCTAGTGGTGAGAGTTGTATATTGAAGTCTCCCACTATAAGTATATGAGGTTTTATGTGAGCTTTGAGTTTTAGTAGCATTTCTTTTACGAATGTGGGTGCCTTTGTATTTGGGGCATGGATGTTCACAATCGAGACTTTTTGTTGATAGATTTCTCCTGTGATGACTATGAAATGACCATCTCCATCTCTTTTGATTAATTTTGGTTTGAAGTCTAACTTGTTAGATATTAGGATAGCCATACCTGCTTGCTTCTTGGGTCCATTTGATTGGAAGATCTTTTCCTAGCTCTTTACCCTGAGGTAATGTCTGTTAGCCTGTGTCTTTTTATAGGCTAGTTAAGACCATTAATGTTGAGGGAGAGTAAGGACCATTGATTGTTAATGTTTGTTTGTTTTAGATTTGTTGTTGGCAGTGGTGTTGTAAATATATTTGTCCTGTTTTACCCTTGGTTTCTGGTGTAGTGGGATTATCTATTGCCTATGTCTTTGTGAGTGTAGTTAACTTCCTTGGGTTAGAGTTTTCCTTCCAGAACTTTCTGTAGGGTTGGATTTGTAGATAAGTATTGTGAAAATCTGGCTTTATCAATAAATATCTTGTTTTCTCCATTTATAGTGATTGAGAGTTTTGATGGTTATAGTAGCTTGGGCTGGCATCTGTGGACTCTTAGTACTTGTAGAACATCTACCCAGGACCTTCTGGCCTTGAGGGTTTCTATGGACAAGTCAGGTGTAATTTTGATAGGTCTGCCTTTGTATTTTACCTGCCTTTTTTCCTTAGCTGCTCTTAATATTTTTCCTTTATTCTGTATGTTAGGTATGTCAGGTGTTTTGATTATTATGTGTTGAGGGGCCTTTTGTCTTGGTCCAGACTATTTGGTGTTCGGTATGCTTCTTGAACTTTCATGGGCATGTCCTTCTTCATATTGGGATAGTTTTCCTCAATGATTTTGTTGAATATGTTTTCTGCACCTTTGAACTGGGCTTCCTCACCTTCCTCTATGCATATTATTCTTAGGTTTGGCCTTTTCATGGTGTCCCATATTTCTTGGATGTTTTGTGTTAAGGATTTGTTGGATTTATGGTTTTCTTTGGTCGGTAAATCTATTTCCTCTAGTTTATCTACAGCACCTGAGATTCTCTCTTCCATCTCTTGAATTCTGTTGTCTATGTTTGCATGTGTAGTTCCTGATTGTTTGCCCAGTTTTTCTGTTTCCAGGATTCCTTCGGTTTGTGTTTTGTTTATTGTCTCTCAGTTTTCAAGTCTTGAACCGTTTTCTTCACCTGTTCAATTGGTTTTTTTTGTTTGTTTGTTTGTTTGTTTTGTTTTTTGGGCTTTCTGTACTTTCTTTAAGAAATTTGTTTATTTCTTCCAATTTTTGTTTGTTTTTCTTTTATTTTTTAATGGATTTTCTCACATCTTTGAGGGCCTCTATCATTTTTATGATGATAATTTTTAAAAATATTTATTTACTTTATGCTGGGAATAATTATACATGCCTTTTTTAATGAAAACAAATATTTATAAACAATATTTTGGAATTTGAGCGTCATTCTTTCCAAATTGCTTCCTGCTGGTAGGGGGAACTGTCATTGGGGAATCTTAAGAAGATGCAGAAATCCTAGCTGTAGTGGTCTGCAAGGCTGCATTGTCCCATTGACGTTGCTTCAGGGGGTCTTGCTTGATCAAACCACATTAGTCTGGAATTAGGCTTAAATTTTGGAGTCAAAGCATTTTAAAATACATAAATTGAATTAATCCAGCAGCATTTCTTTTAACAGTTGTTTATTTTCTCAGCAGTCAAATGATACAATATCTAGATTCTCTCTGTGCTTTCCATCTTTTCCTGGTCTTTTTATTACTCTATTTCTTCTACTTTTATTTTTTTTTCATTTTTTGAGACAGTGTTTCTCTGTGTAACTTTTATCTGTCCTGGAATTAACTCTGTATACCAGGTTTATTTTGAAATCACAGAGATCTGCTTGCCTCTGTCTCCTGAGTGCTGGGATTAAAGGCTTTATGCATTCACCAATAAGAGAAACATATTTACAGAATGACATCTCCCATCATACTGCCTCCAAAATCTGTGACATTTCTAAAACCCTTTGGAGATGACACTGGCTGGCATGGCCCTGTACTTGTGTACACTCATAGGACTTATCCTTGGGGTGTTTGTAAAGCACCAAAATACCCTTGTTGTGAAGGCCAATAACAGGACTCTCATTTCCCTCATCTTCTGTTTTCTCTGCTCCTTACTCTTCATTGGTCAGCCCAATACAGCCCCCTGCATCCTATAACACATCATATTTGGAGCTGTCTTCACAGTGTCTGTGTCTACTGTCTTGGCTAAAACCATCACTGTGGTCCTGGCCTTCAAGATCACTACACCAGGAAGAATGATGAGGGGTTTGCTTGTATCAGGGGCACCCAGATTCATCATTCGCATCTGTACCAGATGTACAAATTATCATCTGTGAAATCTGGGACCATCTCCTCCATTTGTAGACATAGATGCACACTTTGAACATGGTCAGATAATCATTGTGTGCTATAAAGGCTAAATCACAGCCTTCTACTGTGTCCTGGGATACCTGGGGGCCCTGTCCATAGGGAGCTTCACAGTAGCATTTTTGGCCATGAACCTGCCTGACACCGTCAATGAAGCTAAATATCTGACATTCAGCATGCTGTTGTTCTGCTGGGTCACCTTCCTCCCTGTCTACCACAGTACTAAGTGGAAGATCATGGTGGCTGTGGAGGTTTTCTCTATATTGTCCTCCAGTGCAGGACTTCTTAGCTGTATTTTTATCCCCAAATGCTACATCACTCTCATGAAACCTGATAGGAACTCATTAAAAGCCACGAGAGACAGAATTCACTGGATATAAGCAGTCTTCCAGATAACACATATTACATTTTTAGGGTTTTGAGTAATGTTAAGAAATTCTCCTATAAAACTCTTACAAATACTTTATACATCAATCATGACTGAATGACTAGTTAGATATTCTGTATTTCTGGAACATTGGAATGTTTGATGTCCAGCAGTAAATTATCTTGGGTTGTCTTATTATTCTAATTAACCAGCTGTAACTTATATCTATATATAGTTTCTAAATAAACACTTTTGTAATGTACAAACTGATCTCAGCTTCCGCCAAAGCAAGACTAAGATATTAAAGGGTAACATCAAACACTAATCGATAGCACACAATTCCAAATGATTGCTGTAAGTTACCACATGACTTATCCAGAAATGTGTTTTGAAAGTATCTTTATTTGTTGATTAATTTGTTCTGTTAATGTAAAAAATTCATCAAATCACAACTTTGATGAATCTATGATCGTATTGACTGACAACATTAAGAAAAATGCAGAGACTTTCTATGAAATCTTAGAATTACATCTCATGGCCAAGAGTCTTGATATTTACATAGAGAAAGTAACCTAAGCAACAACATTCAGGAATCTCTGTTTCCAAACATTGATGCAACAAGAAAAGATGCTTGAGACTCTTGCTGATATGGCTTCCCCAAAGTGATGTACTGCTCCCCTTTATCACGATCCAAAATAAATTCTTTTAAAATTAATTCTTTTATCTTTTGATATTATACTATAATCTTTTTATTTTTCAAAACCTTTTTGTATTTAAAATCCTGGGCCTCGATTTTTTATTGTTTGATGTAACACACGAGTACATCTATGTTACAAATATATGTTCCTAAATTCTTAAACATTCCCTGTTTAGTCTGTATAATGTTGAGATTCTC
The DNA here is from genome assembly GCA_030556225.1 of Cricetiscus sungorus. Classification (NCBI taxonomy): domain Eukaryota; kingdom Metazoa; phylum Chordata; class Mammalia; order Rodentia; family Cricetidae; genus Cricetiscus; species Cricetiscus sungorus. The sequence goes on from JANBXA010000600.1 coordinate 41,723,619, forward strand.
TCTTCCATCTCTTCAATTATATTGATTATGTTTGCATATGTAGTTCCTGTGTATTTACTCAGATTTTTCATTTCCAGAATTTCCTTGGTCTGTGTTTTCTTTATTGCCTCTATTTCAATTTTCAAGTCTTGGGATATTTCTTTCATTTGTTTACTTGTTTTGTCTTGGTTTTCTTGACTTTCTTTGCTTTCTTTAAGAAATTTATTGATTTTTTTCCAATTTTGTGTTTGTCTTTTCCTCCATTTCTTTTAAAGAATTTTTATTTCCTCTTTAAGGGCCTCTTTCATCTTTATAAAGTTATTTTAAGGTCATTTTCTTCTGCTTCATCTACAATGGCATGTTCATGTTTCATGTTGTTGAACCATTTGTTTCTGGTGCTGCCATATTGTCCTTTATGTTGTTGAATGTATTATTATACTGCCATCTCAGCCCAGATACATGGGTGAGGGCCTAGGTCCTGCCACTAATGATGTGACAGTCTTTGATAATCCCTGAAGGTGAGATGAGGGTGAGATGGGGAGATGGGAGAATGGAAGGACAGGAGGGGGAGGGAAGTGGGATTGGTATATAAAATTAGATTTTTAATTTAAATAAAAATCTTAATTTAAAAATCAATATCTATTTAGCAAAACTCCACAGTGGATTCCAACACTAAGACCTATGATGTCTCAAGAACCAAGGACTTGACCCAGTACCACAGTCCCAGTTATATCCTTCTTACTGTAGAGTGGACTTCAGATTCAATTGAAAAGTGGTTAGCTATGCTCAAAAGAGTAATGACACTATTACAATTATTTTTATTTTGGTATTCAGGCAAAGGGAATTTGCATTTATGAGGTATGTGCTGATACTAATGGGCATCATGGTGAATGCCAAGTTGCTCTGTGGAATGCTGTAAAAATGAGATGACTCTCACTGTCTTGAATATGGGGCAGTTGTGTGTGTGTGTGTGTGTGTGTGTGTGTGTGTGTGTGTGTGTGTGTGTGTAGAAAAACACTTTGAGAGTGGGGTGTTTTTTCACCTATCTAACTTTGAATCCTCTGACGTAATCCAATTGTATCGTGTCAAATGCCTTTTGTACTATAAGTTCATGGACACAAGTTTTACAAACAAACTTTCTCATCTAGACTTGTCCCTGTGCCTTTTCTGATCTTAGACTTGGGGGATATAATTATTACAGGAATTTGGAATGATGATCCTCAGACATATTTTTCCAACATGTGCTTGTCCCTTGGACAGAAGACCTCAGATGTAAAGCCTACGGGCAGAAAACATTGAAGATTTCTCCAGGGGGCTGAAACAAGCTAATGTAGAATGCATAGGTAGTTAAGACACCTCCTCTGTCTGCAACACTTATAAACCCACAGACAAGCTCACACATTTTCCTGCCAAAGGTGTGCACTTTGCCTCATTGCAGGTTCCATTCATGCTCAAAGAAACACTCATGATGCTCTTTTTGGTTTTTTTCTTCTTGACTCTGAAGTTTGCTATGCTGCTGTGTGAGTTGAATTTTGAGAGCTGTTTGGAATCTATCATAGACAATGTATACCAGGATAGAGACATGGTGATCAGTGCATTCTTGCCCCTTTATACCTATCAAAGCTTACAGCACAAGAGAGGGCCAGAAAACACAGATGTTAACACCCGGAAAGTGTTTCTATATGAACTTCCTAGCTTCATTCTCCAGGATGTACCCTTAATCCTTCTCACTTTTTTCTTCTCAGCAGTGCCCCCTTCCAGCATAGTGATAGTTTTGTTAAATTTTTAATCTGTTGCATTCTATTTTTTATGGATGAATGCTGAGCACAAAAAAAAAAATATCCAGCAAGTTGCCAAAAATATGTCCCACTTTCAGCTGTCATGTAGGGGCAAAATGATGTAACATAAACATAGCTTGGGGCATGTGGATAATTCACTATTAGGTAGTGATAACACAATGTCCCTTCTACAAAATAAGGTCTAGTGATTCTTCTTCTGTGCACGTCCTAATATCTATACATACTGAGTGCCACTGTGTATGACACATTCCTGGGGAGGTGATATATTGAATTTAGTTATTTCATGCTCTTGCTTATCATTATATCCTGCCAGGTGTGCCTCTATACCTTGTTGACACTTGCTTAGCCAAATACTATAATCAGACAGCTGTGATGTTTGAATTCTTTCCAACCTCTCAGCGATACAGGTGGAGAGACATCCTTTTGCCTATTAACAACGTCAGTACTACAAACAGACAAACAAAAACTGTCTGACAAAGGGCTTGGACAGACTTGTATAGAGCTTCCCATTCCTGTGAGTAGAAAAGATGTCAATGTGAGCAGAGCTTACACCTCCAGTCAGATGTTGCTGTGACAGGTGTTGCCTGTGGCTACTCTGCACACCTGGGAAGAGAAATGGCAGGAAGTAAATGTAACTGTTCCTACTTAGAAGCTATCTTATCTCCCCCCACATCTAAGTGTTGGCTGATAACTATGGCATTCTCTTCCACTTTCTCTATTGTCTCCTTTTCACTTTTCATGTATATGTTATTGTCACTGTATTATCTGTTGCTCTGACTCCCATGGCTTTCTGCTCCCTACCAGTTCTTAGAGAGAGGAGCTCACTAGAACTTTTAGCATGATTTGGGGAGTTTCTGACCTGAATCATTTTGATATCTAAATACAGCAGTCATTAGTGTCATGTGTTGAATTTGATAATCATGTAGCTTTCCTGTGTGAAAAGCAAACAGCAAACCTGCTTACTCTGAAGATGAGATAAACACAGGTTTAAAGTTACTGGAATTTCGTCTAATTTTGTGCATGGAGTAATGATAGTTCTATGTTTTCAGGGACTGTAAAGTGATGAACTATGTAAACAATAATACCAAATGACACAAGTTCACCACCTTAAATAACAAAACCTTTGCCAAAATCTGCAATTGAAAATTGTATCAGTAATGCTTTATTTAACCCCATGGCATGTCCTTAGTGACAGCATGACTAACTGTGCCTTCATGTTGTGTCTACTACAGTTTTCCTGATTTGAAGTGAGTTCATGTCTTTTTTAAAATTATGGCTTTTTTGTTGATATTTGGGATGATTATATAGGTATATACTATAATAAAATATATTCTTTAATGGCTTGCTACTCATTTTCTTTATCTCTTATTTTTAAATGACTATTTTCACTTTTTTTTCCAGAGTTGGGAAATGACTTTATATTTGTTGTTTGTTTTATATACGTTTGAGTGTGGTGTGTTGAAGTAGCATAGAACACATGTAGTTAAAGACTTATCTGATTTAGTAAGTAGTGGTTGCACTTTCTCCTCTAAGATCCATGGCTTTTGAGTTGGTTCACTTTCCCAGCCAGGCTGAATTAACCTCTTCTTGATCAGATTATTACGTCCAATTAGGTCCCTAGTTGCACTTCATGCATCCAACCCAATATATCATTTTCCAAACAGATGTGTTTTCAACCCATTAAGTCTGCATAAACTACTTAGAAATTGTATTTATTTTGCATCAAGTATGAGTATATATACACTGAGATTTATATAAAACCATCTATTTGTAGCCTAAAGTGAGTCACATTTTATCTCTTTCCTGACTTTTTATTATGGGTATGTGTCTGTTCATGGGTCTTGGTGTGTCTGTGATTATCAGTGTGGACACATGCAAGCCTCACACACGAGGACAACCTCATATGTTTTGCTGGTGTTCATCTTCCAGTCATGGTTTTTCGCTCATTGCTGTGTGTGCCAGACTAGGTGGCCAATGAGTTTCTCCTATATCCACTTCCCATGTACCTGTAGAAATGCTGGGTTACACAAGCCCACTAAAGTGTCCAGGGTTTTGTTGTTTTCCCATTCAGTTATGCTTCAAGTTTTCCTGACTTAAATCAAAGGAAGAAATGTAAATTTATCTCTGGAACAACATTCAATATGTCTTTCTTTAACCTAGTATTATAAAATGTTGATATTCCAAAATGCATTCCTTCATTATTTTCCTCTGAATGATGCTCTTTCCAAAGAGCTTGGTTAATTATTCATCTTTAAAAGCATATTTTCCTGCAAATTACCATTATTTTCTAAACGTATTTACGTGAGTATGAGTGTGTATATGCACATGAAGGTTTTATTCCTAAAGGAGTGGTATGTGTATGCATGTATATCCTTGCAAATATGTGTGTAGGTCTGCTTGTGATTGTGTGTGAATGTGACTGGGAATGTGTGTATGAATATGAGTGTGTACATGTATATGAGTATGCACAGCAGTATGTGTCTGAGAATGCATATGTATGTGTGTATGTGTGCTTGTGTATATGAATGTGTGAGGTGTGTGGGTGTGTGGGGGTGGGATGTGTGTGATTAAGGCTGGGTAGTGGCGGCACATGCCTTTAATCCCAGCACTCTGGAGGGAGAGGCAGGTGTATCTCTGTGAGAGGCAGGTGTATCTCTGGTCTACAAAGCTATGCAGAGAAACCCTGTCTCAAACCCCCTCACAAAAAAAAAATAAAAAATAATAAAAAAAAGAGTATCTATGGAGTTCATAGGAGAATCTTGAGTGTTGTTCTTCACTTCCTACCATTTTGGATACAGAGCCTCCTTATTGTCTTCTGCTGTACATGTTAGGCTAGCAGGTTCATGGTCTTCTGGAATTATATCTCTATCCTATCTTTACACAAGACCTTTGGGATAAGAAATATTTGCTGCCATGTCCTGAGGACACTCAAGACCTTAAGTGAGTGTGTGTGTGTGTGTGTGTGTGTGTTTGTGTGTGTGTGTGTGTGTGTGTGTGTGTGTGTGTGTGGCCAGCATGTACCCTATCACTAACATCCCCAGCTCACATTCACAGTAAGGCATCTTGATCTGGTCCACATTTATGTTATCTTCAGATTTACTTTATTTATCTTTCAGATTTACTTTATTCCAGAAGGTATAGTTTAAGGATCATATTCTCCCTGTCATTCATACTCAAGATTCAGTGCTGAGGGCTTTCTCCTCATGTAGGACAACCTTCACTTCACCACTTTCCTCCTCCTACTGCTCTTCTCAAATTATTACGTTTACATTTGAACATTGATATAATTTCCATCTCAATCTAATATGATTTACCTGAATGCTTATTCATTTATACATAGCTTGACTTATGACATTCATTTTTGCTCTTAGTGAAGATTCTTCTTTGCATTTAAGTTAATAAATTGGCTTTCAAACACCCAAAGAGCTAATCAATCAGATTCTCCATGACTAAGCAAAGGAATTCTCTCCTATAGTAACATTTTGAGGTCTCTATCATGTAGAAGTTGAACAGTAGAGGATGGTGTGCTTCTGTGTTTAAGCCTTCCCAGTGCTCTGTGTGTGAATTCTCTTCCCATGCCCAGCTACACAACACTGGCTGCTCAGCTTTGGTTCTAGAAGTTGATAGAAAAAAATAAACACTACTGGGAAATTTTAGGACATCTAGGACATACCCAGATAGAGAAATGTGAAAAATCTTGCCTATTTCTCTTTTCTCTTTCACATCCTAGTCTTGGGATTAAAAACCTGGGCTGCTTTACAAATACACATGGCATTCTGTGAAGGTGCATGTCCTGGAGACACTACACACACACACACACACACACACACACACACAACCTTTTAGACTAAGTCTTCAAATGTGTGAGCTGGATAAACATTTTCTTTTACTTTTCAAGCCAACAATGTATTTTTTCCTCCTTTTTAATTTATTTTTTTAATTTCATTTTACACCCCAAACAAAGTTCTCCCTCCCACCCCTCTTGGCACCTCCAGCCCACCCTCATCTACTCCACCCAAGAGGTAAAGGCTGCAATGGGGATTTGACAAAGTCTGGCACATTAAGTTGGTACAGGACCAAGATCCTCCCTCCCCATCCTGCATTAAGGTTGAGCATGGCATCCCCTCATAGGAAATGGGCTCCAACAAGCTAGCTAATGCACCAGGAATAGATCTTAGCCCTATGGAAGGGGGCCCCTCAGATAGCGCAAGCTTCAAAACTGTCTTCCACATGTGGAAGGCTTAATTCAGTCCCAATAAAGCTCCACAGAAGTCGGTCCAGAGCTCATGAGTTTCCACAAGTTTGGTTCAGCTTGCCTCTGTAGATTTCTCCATTATGATCTTGACCTCCCTTGTTCATGTATTCCCTCTTCCCTCTCTTTGACTAGATTCCTGGAGCTCAGCCCAGTACTTGGTTGTGGATCATTTTATCAGGTTCCATCAATTACTGAATGAAGGCTCTATGATGATAGTAGGTAGTTATCAATCTGATTACAGAGGAAGGCCAGTTCTGGCACCCTTTCCACTACTGCTAGGAGGCTTAACTGGGCTCAAACTTGTGGATTCTTGGTAATTTTCCTTGCACTAGGTTTCTCCATAACCCCATAGTGGCTTTATAAAGGTATATCTTTTGTTACCTCCCTCTCTGTCTCTTCCCACTTTGACCATCCAGTCCCCTCATGTTCTCGTCCCCCATACCCTCCCCTTTACTAACTCCTTCATCTTCTGTATACCCAAGAGATCTCATCTAATTCCCCTTGCCAAGGTGATCCATGTGTCCTTCTTATAGTTCTCCTTGTTGCGTAGATCTTGGTACTGTAGATTGTAGTCTGGTTATCCTTTGCTTTACATCTAATACCCACTTAGGAGTAAGTACATGCCATGTTTATCTTTTGGAGTATGCGTTACCTCACTCTGGATGTTGTTTTCTAGTTCTAGTTGCCTGCAAATTTCCTGAAATCATTGGTTTTTTTTGGTTTTTTTTTTTTTTTTTACAATTGAGTAAATGCACCACATTTTCTTTATTCATTCTTCAGTTGTGGGACATCTAGGTTGTTTCCAGTTTCTGGCTATTATTAATAATGCTGAGATGAATATTGTTATGCAAGTGTTCTGGTGGCATGATTGAGTATCCTTTGGGTATATGTCCAAGAGTGGTATCACTGGGTCTTGAGATAGAATGATACCAAATTTTCCGAGAAACCACCATGCTTATGTCCAAAATGACTGTACAGTTTGCACTCCCGCCAGCAGTAGAGGAGTGTTCCTGTGATATCACATGCTCACCAACATAAGCTATCCTCAGTATTATTGATCTCAGCCATTCTGACAGGTGTAAGATGTCTGCAAGTTGTTTTGATTTACATTTCCCTGATGATTAAGGATGTTGAGAAATTCCTTAAATGTTTTTCAGACTTTTGAGATTCTCCTAATGAGACTTCTCAGTTTAGCTCTGTATTCCATTTTTAATTGGATTATTTTGTATTCTGATGTCAAGTTTCTGAAATATGCATGCATGCTCACATACATACATTCATATACACATACACACATACTTACATACATTCACATATGTATGTATATTGCATTTGTCTGTTGTAGGGTAGGTGAAGAGCTTTTCCACTTCTGTAGGCTGTTGTTTTGTCTTGTTTACCATATCCTTTGCCTTGCAGAAGCTTTTCACTTTCAGGAGGTCCCACTTATTAATTATTGTTCTTAGTGTCTGTGCTACTGGTGTTATATTCAGGAAGTAGTATCCTGTGCCAATATCTACAAGGCTATTTCTCACTTTCTTTTCTATCAGGTTCAATGTAATTGATTTATGTTGAGGTCCTTGATCTACTTGGACTTGAGTTTTGTGCATGTCAAACAATATGGATTTACTTGCATTCTTCTGCATGTTGACATACAGTTATGCCTGCACAATTTGTTAATGATGCTTTCTTTTTTTTTTCATTGTACATTTTGGCTTCTTTACAAAAATCAGGTATTCATAGGTGTGTGGATTAATGTCAGAGTTGTAAAGTCCATTCCATTTGCCCACATGTCTGTTTTTATGCCAACACCAAGCAATTTTTATTACTAACGTGCTATAGTAGAATTTGAATGTAGGAATGGTGATGCTTCCAAAAGTTCAGCTATTCTGGTTTTTTGTTTGTTTGTTTATCTGTTAGAAGTTGAGTATTGTTCTGTCAAGGTCTGTGAAGAATTGTCTTGGGATTTTTGATGGGAGATTGCATTGAATCTATAGATTGCTTTTGGTAAGATTGCCATTTTTATTATGTTGATCCTACCTATCTAAGGCAATCGGAGGTCTTTCCATTTTCTGATGTCTTCTTCAACTTCTCTCTTTAGAGATGGAAAGTTCTTGTCATAAAGATTTTTTACTTGTTTGGTTAGAGTTACCCTAAGATATTTTATATTATTTGTGGTTATTGTAAAGTGTAATGTTTCTCTGATTTCTTTCTCAGGTGTTTATCATTTGTATACAGGAGGGCTACTGATATTTTCAGTTAATATTGCATACTTCCAATTACTGAAAGTGTTTATCAGCTATATAAGTTCACAGGTAGAGATTTGGGGGACACTTACATATATTATCTTATCAAGTGTGAATGGCAATAGTTTGACTTCTTCCTATCTGATTTGTATCCCCCTCAATCTCCTTTTGTTGTATTATTGCTCAAGCTAGAACCTTGAGTACTATATTGAATAGATATGGAGAGACTAGACAGCCTTGACTTCCTCTTGATTCTGGTGGAATTACTTTGAGTTTCTCTCCATTTAATTTGATGTTGGCTGCTGTCTTTCTGTAAATTGCATTTATTATGTTTAGATATGTTCCTAGTATCCCTGATCTCTTAAATATCTTTAAATATCTTTATTATGAAGGGGTGTTGGATTTTGTCAAAGGTTTTTTTTCACTATCTAATGAGATATAATTTTTCATTCAGTTTGTTTACATGGTGGAATAAATTGACAGATTTCCAAATGTTTAACTAACCATGTGCCTCTGGTATGAAGCCTACTGGGTATGATGGATGATTTTTTTGATGTGTTCTTCTATTTGGTTTGCCAATATTTTATTGAGTAATTTCACAACAATGTTCATGGGGGAAATTGTTTATTAATACTCTTTTTTTATATCTATATGTGGTTTGGGTATCTTGGTAACTGCAGCCTATTAAAAGGAGTTTGACAATGTTCCCTCTGTTTCTATTGCATGGAACTATTTGAGGAGTATTGGCATTAGATCTTCTTTGTGACTCTGGTAGAATTCTGCACTCAAACAATCTTTTCCTGGGCTTTGGGAGTGATTGGAAGACTTTTAATAATGGTTTCTACATGTGTTGGTTGCCTTATTTCTCTGTTAATTTTCTGTCTGGCAAACATGTCCACTGGAGAGTGGAGTATTGAAGTCTCCCACTATTAGTGTGTGGAGTTTGGTGTGCAATTTATGATTTAGTAATGTTTCTTTTACAAGTGTAGGTGCCATTGTATTGGGGTATAAATGAATTTTTTCCTGTGATGAATATGAAATTTGCTTATTCAACTCTTTTGATTACCCTTAGTTTGAAGTCTATTTTGTCAGATATTTGGATAGCAGTACTGCTTTGCTTCTTGGGTCCATTTGATTGGAAAGACTTTTCCTTCCCCTTCACTTTGAGGAAATGTCTGCCTTTGAGGTTGAGTTGTGTGTCTTGTATGCAGCAGAAGGATTGATGCTGTTTTCATATCCATTTTTTTATAGATGAGTTGTGTCCATTGATATTAAGATATACTAATGACCAGTGATTAGTAGTTCCTGCTGTTTTTGGTGGTAGTTTGTGTGTGTTTCCCTTCTATAGGATTTTCTGGTGTGGTATTATATATTGCCTATGCTTCTGTGGGTACAGCTAACTTCCTTGGGTTGGAGTTTTCTTTCTAGTGTTTTCTATGTGGCTGGATTTGTGGGTAAGTACTGTTTACCTCTGGATTTGTCATGGAATATCATGTTTTCTTCATCTACAGTGATTGAAACTTTTGCTGAGTATAATAGTCAGGGTTGGCATCTCTGATGTTTTAGTGTCTGTATAATATCTGTCCATGACCTTATGGCATTCAGAGTCTCCATTGAGAAGTCAGATGTTATTCTAATGGGTCTGCATTTATACATTACTTGGACTTTTTTCTTTGAAGCTGTTAATAGTCTCTCTTCATTCTGTATATTTTGTGTTTTATTATTATGTGGCAATGGGATTTTTTTGGGGGGAGTCCAGTCTATTTGGTGTTGTATAGGCTTCTTTTATCTTCATAGGCATTTCCTTCTTTAGGTTGGAAAATTTTTCTTCTATGGTTTTGTTGAATATATTTTCTGTGCCTTTGAGGTGATATTTTCCCCCTTCTTCCATCACCATTATTCTTATGATTTGTCTTTTCATGGTGTCACAGATTTCCTTGATGTTTTATGTTATGACTTTGTTAGCTTTAATGTGTTCTTTTACTGGTGAATTTAATTTCCTTTCTCATATCTTCAACAACTGAGATGCTCTCTTCTATCTCTTGCATTCTGTTGGTTATGCTTGCATCTGTAGTTCCTGTTCATTTACTAACATTTTCCATTTCCAGAATTCCCTCAGTTTGTTTCTTATTTATTGCCTCTATTTTAATTTTCAAGTCTTGAACTGTTTAATTCACTTGTTTGATTAATTTTTATTTGCTTTAAGAGATTTATTGATTTCTTCCACTTTTTGTTTGTCTTTTCCTAGATTTCTTGAAGGGAACTTTTATTTTCATAAAGTAACTTTTAAGATCATTTTCTTCTGACTTGGGCTGTTCAGGTCTCCTGTTGTAGGATCACTAGGTTCTCATGGTACCACATTGCTCTTTAGGTTGTTAAATGTATTCTTCCAATGTGTCTGCCCATCTCTTCCTCTAATTGGTGCAGGCAGTGTCTTTGCCTCTTGGTCTGATCATTGCAGTTCATGTCTGTGTCACGGGGATCCTCTCTTGGATGGATCAGTGAAGTTGTTGTTTGTGTTTCAGGGAGCCACTGAGGTCCTAATTATGTATTTTTTAACAATAGTGAAAAGTTGTTAATGTCGGCACAAGCTTAGTGTTAAGTGGTGTATTAATAAAGTCACATAGCTCTACATAGTTCCTCTCTGAACCTGTGTTGTTTGAGACCTTGAGACTATGTTCATTGATCTTATCATTGCTGAGCCTGGTCCTTTTAAATACATACTGTTAAGATATTTATTTTACAAATGAATTATATATTAATGCTGTTCTTAACTTCTTCATTTAGACTTCCTTAAAACATTTTATCTTGAATTACCAGCCTCACATCCATGATGCCCCTTATGTCTTGGGAGAAAGAGAGGGTTGTGATTTAATGGGGAAGTGATGCTCACCTTATTTTAGATGTGGATCTTCACAGATTGAACATGTTCACTCATGTATCAGTAACACTAAATGGATTTAATCAGGAAGATTTGAAGTTAGTAGGGGTATATGGTAGGAGGTGTGATAAGAAGTGGAAAATAGCACTGATCAAAATATAATACATACTTGTGTAAAATTCTTCCCAAATTAAGGAAAGCACTTTTGCCTGACATATGTATATCTAAGCATTCATATAACTATTTCATATGTACCCAGTTTGCATAATTTTGGAAGGAAATATTTTTGCAGGCAATGTAACTATAACTTATTAACCCTCCATGTTGCCTCATAAAGATATTTACAATCAAGTATGCCATTTACTTTAACCATATTTGCTTGTTAGTTTGATGTCAACTTGACACATTTGTAAAGAAGGAATTTCTTTTGAGAAAATATCACCTCTAGATTACCCTATAAGCAAGACCACTGTTCCCGTTCTTGACTGATGATTGATGCAGGATGGCTCAGGATGCTGTGTGCAGTGCTCTGCCCCTGGGCTGGTGGTCTATGTTCAATAAGAAGCAGGCTGAGCAAGGCATGGGGAACAAAAGCCAAGTAAGCAGATTTCCCCAGGCCCTCTCTTTAATTTCCTGCATAAACTTTCTTCTGAAGTAGAGTGTGACCTGAGAATTGTAAGGTGAAGGAAAACTTTCCAATCCAGGTTCCTTTTGTTCATTGTATTCATCAAAACAATACAAGAGTAACTAAGAGAACATTCTCAACCATTTACTCCCTCCCCTCTCACCCTAACCACATATCTTCTGCTATTGTCCTGACCCTACTCCATCCTATATCCATTTTATATTCACACATAGGTAAAATTATACACAGAATGCATACAATATGATTTACTTATTGGAAAATGTCAAGTTTGACTTTCTGAGGATTCTCTGTTCATCTCCATTGTTATTATACTGATTAGACTGCATTTTCATCGGGAGCCAGATCAAGAATCTTCACTCACTGAGTCTGCCGTTTTTTCTCTACAAACACATATTATCTTTATATAATAGGAACATTTTCTCTTCTAAATATTTTACTTTATTTCTATGAAAATTAGTGTCTCCCCACCACATACATACAGTGCACACAGAGGCCAGAAAAAAAAGTTTTTAGAGTATTTGGAAGCAGAGTTACAGTCATGAGCCACTCTAAGTGGGCTAGGAATTTGCTCCTTGTCTGCTAGAAGAGCCCTCTTAAATGCTGAGCCATCTCTGCAGCTCCAAAATGAACTTCCAATTCCACACTGTTTCATATATTTAATCCTCCTCTCAGGTAGGTATTAGCTTAACATTTTATTAACCACTGAGTAAAAATTCTGCATAATTGTTCTAGAAATTTCTATAAATATTAATTTCATTGATGTCATCAATTTTAGAAAATAATGGACCTCAAGTTTGCCATGTATTACCACAGCCTTTGGAAAAGGGTAGAAATACTGGGAAGCCCACATTCAGATTTTCTTAATCTGTAGAAGATGAGTAGTGATATCACAGGGACTGAACATTACCTTTTATCATTTCACAAATGTGAAACACTTTTCATTTATTTCAGATCCCCTTCAGACCTTTTTCAGAAAATGTAGGATTACAGACTGACTGTGCTTGAAAATTAAAGGTTTAAAGAAACTACATGAAAGCATAATGGAAATGTTCCTTTTTTCCCCACACTTTATTGGCACTTATTGATTGTACACAGTAACAGTTTTCATCATGGCAACTGATACATTCATGTAGTACACTTTGAACATCTTCAATCCCAAAGGGTATTTACATGAGAATGTTACCTTGCCCGTGGCTAAACTGAGGAAAATGCCCCTCCCTTGTTAACATTAGCATGTAATAAATCTTTACAAAGTTTGTATTTTATAATTTTATATTAACTTGTGAATTTTAGTAAACAGAAATTTACAAGACACATTCAAATGAGTGAAATTGGTTGAAAACATGGGTTCACAATCAGTGTAAAATTTTAACAAAGTTCCAACAATTAGTGATTTGTCACCTGATTACCAAGAACTTGAATTACCAGCCTCACTTGCATTTGGGGGCTCTCATATTAGCTAAGAAAGAGAGAAAATAAAATATTCAATGTGGCATTGCCATACAGGAATGGGATTTAGAAGTCAATAAAGTTTTATAGAGGAAAGACGGTAAGCCTAGTCTTCATGTTTCTCATTGAGTAAATCTTCCAAGGAAAATCTCACAAAGAAAAACAGATACACACAGAAATACAGCATTGTTCACTGCACTGAATCAAAACACACTAAATGTAAAACAATACAAATAAGCCCCTAAGCAATGGACCATTTTCAGAACACAGAATGGCCTTGTAGAGGGTGTTCCAGAAAAATGCAATCACACTAGCCTTTCAAGATAGAAACTTCCTAAAAACCTGTAGCCTTTGAGATATTATGATTTTCGGGGATGACCATTTGTTAAAGAAAACCAAATTGTGTGCTCTTTCTTCCTGCTCTCAGCATTTCTCATTAACCTCAGTAGGATTTTTTTTTTATAATGCTAAGGCATAGTGGGATTATCCCTGTCCTTGTTAGCATGTCTATTGTTAACATTGTCCTGAAAACATACATACAAGAAATATTATATACTGACACAACAGTTTGTACTTATGCACTTAAGCATATAAAATGTATACAAATAATGAAAGAAATAACAGGCAGTAAATTGAAAGAGCAAAGAAGGGTTTACAGGGAAGTTTGCATGAAGAAAGAAAAGGGGGGAATAGTATAATTATATTGTAATTCAAATTAAATGAAACAATTAAAATTATTACAGTGATGGATAAACTATCAGAAGTTAATAAGGATATCTACAGTTTATTAGACGAGGAAACAGAAATTTAGAACGTTAAGACTAGGAACCCACAAAAGTAAAAAAACTGTGTAGAAAGGCTAGAATGAGAAATATAAATGATATATGGGACAAGAAATCTAAGTCTTTCGAGAAGAGAAAAAAATAAAACAACAAAGTGTGCTAAAGCATGGTAAATAAGAATCTGGGAAACAATAGGCTGATGGATGTTTACTCAGAGAGAAATGACTTACACCAAAAACAAAATGACCACCGCAGGTTCTGGTCCCAAGGATGCCTCCGGATGCTCTCTGTCTCCAACCAGGAAGTAGGAGAGCAAGCTAGGGTCGGGGACCCCAGACCTAGTCCCCCCCCCCATGTCACGCCTGCACCTGTCTCCATGCCCCAATGGGGGTGGTCAGTGCAACAGATGTGGGTGGGTGGATATTTCACTACAGCGTACATACAACAGATGCTATCATTTATCCAGACTGGCAGTTCCAAGTGCACAGAAGAGGCAAGTGAAGCTACATTGCAAGTGGATTGGGGAACTGGTGCTATGACTATTACCACTTTTCCAGCAGATTCCCAGCAACCATGTAAAAATTAGATGTGCATGTACATGCATCTGCAACTCCACCTCTGTGAGTCATAGAGACAGGATAGCTGAGGTTTTCTACCTGTCAGGGGAATTCCGGTTTCACTTGGAGCCTCTGTCTCAGAGGAATAAGGTACAGAGTGAGAGAACAGAACACCAGACATTCTCCTCTAGCATGCACAGGTGAGCATGCATTATAACACCCATGTACACATATAATTATAATTAGCTTAAATATGTAATACAACATGTATACAAACTCTCAAAGTAAAATATGATTGGTGAAAGATAAACAAGTGCATTCAAAATCATTATTAGTACAAGTAAATACCTTGACTAACAATAGAGGGTAGAATTACATAAGAATGCCAGACCCTGACCACATGAAATTTTTAATTATACGGAAGAATCAGAGAGCATATTGTAGATACCAATGAAATTCATGTAGTGAAGGTATACAAGGAAGTTAGAGTACAGATAAAACTCATAATCATAATCCAAATGACCCATTTTTTAAAAAACAATGCAAAGGTCTAATCATTTATATCTTAAGTGCTTGCTAGTGCCATTATCTAACTAGAAAATAGAAAAGCTGAAAGAGACAAGAGTGAGAGATAAAAATTTTGTGTTGTTTTCTTTGTGTATAATATGAAGGGTTTGTGATACAGATTTGAGAGTTAGTTCATCATTTTAAAAAAAAAACTTTATCTTCAAGCTGG
This sequence comes from Cricetiscus sungorus, assembly GCA_030556225.1. Lineage (NCBI taxonomy): Eukaryota > Metazoa > Chordata > Mammalia > Rodentia > Cricetidae > Cricetiscus > Cricetiscus sungorus. The sequence continues at coordinate 41,738,946 of JANBXA010000600.1, forward strand.
GGAGATGGATCAGTGGGAGATATACTCTGGACAAGCATGAGGCCCCAAGTTAGATTCTCTAACCCGTACATTAAAGCATAGTATAGCTGTATGTGTCTGTAAACCCTGTGTCTGAAGGCAGACACAAACAACCAGGAACTTCCTGGGTAGTCATTGAAGCTAAAAGGAAAAGCTTCATTCACTGAGAGACCTTATCTTCAGAGAATGAGGAACTAAGAGAAGAAGATATAAAGCACCCCCCTCTGGCCTCTGCTTCTGCTAATACTTGGATATGTCTCTTGTGCATACACACACACATGCATACACCAAATACATTCCCACTTATACACTCTATGCTTATACATACTACCTTCACATGTACAACAAACATACTGACCTGAACCAGAAAGAAAAGAGGTCACAAATAGCAGTGTTAAGTGGGAGGTGTAAGGACAGGGGATATAGATGACAAAAGCAATAACTGGGGGCAGAAAGTCTGGAGTAAACTGATGACTTAAGACAAGCATCTTAAGTGAAGAAGTACAGCATCCTACATACTATCTGCAGTGGAGAAATGTCCAAGGTCAGCAGAAAGCTAAAGCAGACAGAGAAAACACAGGGTATCTCAGAATCAGCTGTCTTAGGACTAATAACCACAGCCCAATGGGAGGAGCTGAGCCAGGGAACTCAAGTTTGACTCCTTCGCTGCACTGGTTCCTGTCCTAGATGGGCCACATCATAAAACAAACTTGGACAAGGAAATAGAACTAAATTTCCCTCTCTCCTTTCATTGGGGTTTCTCAGAAAGACTTAGATCTATTTGACTTCTCACAACATACAGACTCCCCATAGACAGAATTACACAAAATGTATTTATCACTTTCATGAAGAATAGAAACTGCAGGATAAAGGCATATGGTGATCATGTAGGCCTGCCTGCTTCATTATTAGAAGATAGGCTTCTTGCTCTAGCCTCATACAGGAAATAAATGAGGAAGTGGTCTATTATTTAAATGGCAGAAATCTCCATTTGAGCTCTAAACATGACCACCCCAGCCCCAATGACATCCAAATGTTCTCATGTTTTTACATCATTAAATAACAAGATATGGTTTCAATATGGAAGTTGTAAGGGTAAGTTTTCATTTAATGCATGACAGTTATTGTATTCATTTTTAAAACAATGGCGACTGAAGATTATTCTGTAATGATCCCTATGTCCTCTATACAGAATCAATTCCAACAACTATCAATTTGCAATAGCCTTGATTTTGGCCATTGAGGAGATCAAAAGGAACCCTTTTCTTTTACCTAATGTGTCTCTGGGGTATGGTATCTACCTTTCTGGGCCACATAATATAGAGACAATGTACAGTTTCCTCTTTTGGCTCACTGGGGAGCGCAGAAGCATCCCAAACTACACCTGCAGAAGAGAAGAAAAATCTGTGGCTGTAATCACCGGGACAACATGGGAAATTTCTTCCTTAATTGGCACATTTCTGGGACTTTATAAATATCCACAGGTGAGATTATATGAATGGGAAGAAATAAAAGCATTCTTCTTTGATGCCCACATTTGGCTACTAAGAAAACACATGAAGGAGATGAGTCCATTTCTGTATGACTCAAATTATGTAGTCTTGGGATTGATTATGGTTCAGGAGTCAAGCATGCATTCTGTGCAATCATGATAACTGGTGGTTGAACAACAGCACCACCTATGTCCTCATGATAGTATAGCAGAGGAAGGAGAATCTCTGTGGCTTCCTGTCTTCCACACAGGCCTAAAGTTATGAATACTAGAGTTGTCAGGAGACTTGCCTCAAGAATATGTGGAAGAAAGTAATTTCCCACTCTAGCCTTCACATGTGTACACACATGTGTACACCTATACAAACATGGGCACATGTTTGTATAGACACACACATACATACACATAAACAATCAACCAACCTTTTGAAATGCATGGTCTTTAAGGCTACATACTCTGACATTGTTGGTATTCTCACATTTCTTTTGCGAAATATTCAGAAAGGGCTCGAGACACAAAGCGACATGAGTAAATATTTTATTTCAATTTTTGGATTGTATTATATATGTTGGAGTTAACTTTAAATACACATCTGACTTTCTAAAACTTTAAACTACACTTTGAAACTCATTGAGGCTGCAACTTCTGGAACCTCTTTTTTCATCCTACTCCCTGTTCTCTTTTCTTTAGCTGGCTTTTGGAACTTTTGAAGAAAATTTGAATGACCCTAGGAAGTTTCCTTCTCTATATCAGATGGCCACCAAGGACTCTTCTCTGACCTTAGGTATGGTCTCATTGATGATTAATTTCAGATGGAACTGGGTAGGGCTGGTCATCTCAGAAGAAGAGAAAGGTATTTGGTTTGTCTCAGAACTGATACCAGAGATGGAAAAAAATGGACTCTGTGTAGCCTTCATTAATATGATCCCAATCATGCATAGGTATAACATTGTTGACCCCCATGAACATTATACTGAGATTGTGATGAGCTCAGCAAAAGTTATTGTCATTTATGGTGTCACGGACTCTGCTTTAGGTGTGCTCTTCTGTATTTGGGAATATGTACTCCCATGGAGAATCTGGGTCACCACTTCACAGTGGGAAGTCTTTTCTGCTATGAAACATTTTATTCTTGACTCATTTCATGGGACTCTCATTTTTTCACAACACCATGGTGAGCTTTCTACTTTTAAAGATTTTGTAAAGACATTCACCCCGTCCAAATACCCAGAAGACATTTTTCTTGCAAGATTGTGGAAGATTTATTTTAATTATACAATGTCTACTGATTCTTGTACATCAGTAGAAAATTGTTCATCTAGAGGTTCCTTGGAATGGTTACCTTGGTACCACTTTGACACTGCCATGAGTGATGGCAGTTATTATGTATACAATGCTGTATATGCTGTAGCACACACTCTCCACAAGATGATTATGCAACAAGTAGATATGCAAGCAATGGAAAATGGAGGAAAAATGAAATTTCCACCCTGGAAGGTAATTTTTTTATTTGTATAATGCAGAATGCCACCAAACCAACTCAGTTAAATGGCCCTAAAAGCACTCTAAAAGAAGTGCTTTACGGAAGTTTTCTAGAAAGTTTTACTGGCTGAAGCAAAAGTGTAGATGGGGTGGAAATCAAAATTTAGATGTCAATATCATAATAAGAAATACTTAAGAACTAAGGGCAAACATTTAATTTAAGCAGCCATCAGTGCCTTGCCCTTCTAAGATTCTCAACAGGAAATTGCTACCCTCTTCCCATGAAGTTCCTAACCATGAACAAGGAGAAACTGACATTTCAGGTTCCTAAATAGTGTAGAGTACAGCCAAAATACTGATGAAGCAGTATCTGCTATAAAACCTTGTCCTAGGCTGATTTCCTCTTGCTGTGATAAACTATGTGGACGAAAGCCACTGAAGTGAAAAACAGTATATGACTCACAATTACAGCTTGAAGTCCATCATCCCAAAGTACTCAAGGTGGCAAGAATTGAAGCAGCTTGTCACATCAACATAGACAGTAATAACAGAGAGCTATGAGTTATTCCATGAATGCTATTACTCAAATGGCTGATTCTAATATACAGTCAAGACCCATCTCTTAAAATGATCCTACTCAAACTTAGTGTGGGCCTTTGTGCCTCAGTTAAACCAAGTTACAAAATTTCTCATAGATGCTCTCAGAGGCCAAATTAATCTAGGCAATTCTGATTACACTCCCTGGGGACTTTTAAGTTGGCAGGTGCATAATTAAAACTATCACAAACTTTGGTGATCAGTGCTAAAAACCAGTAGAATTCATAAGGAACCAGAGACTTATCTGAATATTCTATTCATATAGTACTAGGATAGTTTTGTTAATTCACTGTAATCATTCGTTTTTCTGTTATATGGCAATTATGATTTCTTTTTATTTTGAAAGACAGATTAATGCAAAAAAGTGAACATGGCATAATTCAGTTTGTTTTCTTTTTGAAATGAGCATGCCCATAATAAGTCTCACATCTTTCTTAGCTGAATCATATCCTGAAGACCATTCAATTCACAAATCCCATTGGGGACCCAGTAAATTTGAATCCTTCACAACAAGTTCATGTGGAGTATGACATTCTGAACTTCTGGAATTTCCCACAAGGTCTTGGCTATAAAGTGAAAGTAGGAACATTTTCCCCATATTTTTCACGTGGTCAACAACTGTCACTGTCAGAGGACAGGATAGAGTGGAGCACAGGTATTAGAGAGGTGGGTGGAATGTCACATTATGCTTTACAGGATACAGAAGACTAAAAAACGGCTTATTCTCAAGCTTCCTCACAAATTAAAATATGACTACAGTAGCATATTTACAAACTCAATTTCCACATTCTAACTTGATTTTTTTATAACTTTATTATTGCCAAGTATTTACTATTCTTCCCCATGTATATACATGACTCTTAACATATATGTGTGTTTCAATGTATATTTAGTTGTATGATGTATATATCCTATTACAGAGTGTATTTATACATCCATTAATTAGTTGAATGTGGGTTTATAAAATTAAATTTATCAATGGCCCAATATTCTCGTAAAATTCAGTTACCGGATTAATTCTTAGATTTATTCACATCTCGAATTTCCTCAGACTCCACTATCTGTATGCAGTGAAAGTTGTCTTCCTGGATTCAGAAAAACTCTTCAGGAAGGCAAGGCTGTCTGCTGTTTTGATTGTAGCCTCTGCCCAGAAAACCAAATTTCCAATGGAACAGGCGAGTGTGTGTATTAATGATGAGGTTCCTACCTTTGTTTTTAACCCATGGACTGATGTTGAAATCATGCATAAGAAAATTGAAAAGACAATGTTTTTCAGATTTTGCATTAATAGTTAATAGTTCCAACCAAAGTTTATCCATGAGCTAGCCCATGCTTGGTGCCTTTGTATGATTACAAGACATATTTTATTTAGGTAATACTTTTTAATGTCTTAAAAGGAATCTTAGATTTACATGTTCAAGAGAAATTTATGTGTGGAATTGACATGTTCAATCTGTTTGGAGCTATATTAATCTGACACTTACTTGAACCATTAATCTGGCTTAGGATCACACTTCTGGTACCCAGAACTGTCTGAAATAGACACTAATAGTTAATACTTAAGAAACTCAGAGGCTGGAGAGATGTCATAACAGTTAAGAGCACTGTCTGCTGTTTTAGAGGAATTGGTTTGACTCCCAGCACCCAAATGATGGCATTTAACTGTCTGTAACTACAGTTCTAGTGTCCAGTTCTACATATACTGGACTCTACACTATGGACAAATGACACATTTGGTGTACAGACCTACATTCAGGCAAAGTACTCAAACCAAATACATAAAAAGTAAGAAATTCATATGTCTCACATAAACAATATGTATCATAGATTGATTCCAATGGGAAAATGGTATTTCCTGCTCTCTATAGTTCAGAGATGTGCAAGTATGAAACTCTGTAGAGATGTACAATTAAGGTTGTCATAAAGTTGAATAATTGTATGCAAAAATTCCTAGAGGCTGAATTAAGCGATGCTACATACATTTTGAGAATAAATCATATACCAGAACATAAGATGATAAAAGAAACAAGGCAAACAGTTAATAGTACCATTTGAAATTGCCAAGTATAGGAAATTATCAGAGCATGTAATATCCAAGACAAATGAATTATTTGACCAAACTAAAGAACTAGTACCTTACTACAAGTATGTATGCTCATCCACGTTCATTGCTGTTTAACTCACAACAGTCAGGAAAAGAAAATAGCCTGAACTTCTATCAATCATTGAATGGATAATGAAATTATATACATTTACACAGCAGAGAATTACTTGAAAAATAATAACTCTGAAAGAGGTAATGCAGATCCGGAAATAAAAATGCTGCAGATTCTCTCCTTATATGTAGTACAACCTTTGAAAGTTTTAGACTTGTTTTTAAATTAGAGAACCCACAGAGGCAAACTTCCTATTGTAGTTTATAGACCTCAGGAAAGTTTGAATACAGAAATCCTGTACAGAGACAAATCCTCACTGATTCACCACAGGCTACCAAATAAAATGCCAAGTTTCAGGTATGTGTTAATTCTTTCAAGATGGTGGTCAATGGGGTCCCGTATACACCTGTCCAAACATTGAAAGTGATTTCTGCTGTTTTGATCACTCACAAGAACTTGGTGGCCAGACCCTGTTGTTGCTGAAGACATCATATACATCAGCCATAAGACATGGAGAAAACAAGCAGGAACTGATCTGGAAAATTTCTCCCTATTGATTAGCTGTCATGGTGTTATAAGATTTCTATGAACATACTGGGAAGTAAATTTATCAAGTCTTACTGTTGTGTAGCAGTTTCTTCCAAGATAAAAACTACAACATGGAGGGAAGTTCATTGAGACATGAGATGTTCTAAAGGCAATAAAACACCCCATCCCAACAGAAGATTCCTAAAGCTTAGGAGGCAAAGTTGATTTATCAGCACCCAGAATCAAGTGTCTCTCTGTAGACATAGAATTCAAAGAAAACACAGTAATGTATATAATCCAGACACTCTATGTACTTTTCATCTTTACATGGCTTATATTGCTCTGTTTCTTTTTTAAGAACCTTACTTTATTATCTTAAGTTGCTCTTTCAATCTATGACTCTTTTTTGCTGTTGTTGTTTTGTGCATCATTTAAATATGGTCTGACCCATTTAGAGGTTCTTTTTGTCTGAATCTACCCTTATTGTGACAAGCAGTGTTTGCACAATGTTAAGCAGGCATGGCTAGGACTAAAGTAGCAGCCCTGAATGGTGGTTTTTCCCTGTTCAGACTTTCAGCATGGCAGAGGTATGTTAACAATCAGCTCTGGGACCACCAAACAGAAGTGATGCTTATTGCTCTAACTCTAAAGATCAGTGTGCAGCACACTGCACATTAACCTTTTATTCTGACTAAAAACTAAATCTATCATACAGTGCACTGAGTGGCCTGGAGACACCCCCATGTAACACGGTGGGAATCTGTCATCTCTCCTGCCTGTGCAAGCCTACCAAACAGATCTGATCCAACTGCTTGCCTAGGCAGGGAGTGCTGAGGCATGAGACACACTCTTGGCTACTTTCCTACTGAACCCTAGCAGGCACACAAGCACCAGGACCTGCAGTAGGTAGTGGGCCACACAGGCTGGCCAAGCCATTAAGTTAACCCCAAACATGCAGGCATCAGAATGTATTTTGAATTTACAAAGAGCTGAATTTACAAAGAGTGATTAGTAAAGACTGCATCAAGTCACCCTACTTTAACTCTGAGGTGGCTCCACTACTTTCAAAAGTAAATTATTTTTTATGTTAATTTATTTTTTATTTTTATTTTACATATAGATCTCAGTTTCCTCTCCCTCCCTCTTTCTCTCTCTTCCACCCTCACATGCACCCCTCCCACCATCCCCTCCCAATCCCCCCCTACTCCACATGTAGGGATGTGGAGATAACCCAGGAGGGGTCATCTAAATCTGGCAAGTCATTTGAAGTAGGGACTAGGACTTTGTCGGGAGCCGCATTCGCCATTACAAGATGGCGCTGGCTTCCTGTTTCCTGGTTCTTGTTTACAGCATTAGCTATGCTGACTGCACATGCGCCACTGTATGGTAATTTCTATATGGTAGCTCTCCCTATCAGAGAAGCTATATCATTCGGGCGTTTTGCGGAGCACCAATTACAGACGAATACGTCGCCCTGCAGGCTATTTAAGCCGTGCGTATTCGGGGCTTGGGGTCCTTCTCCATCAGCATGTAAAGAGCGCTACAATAAAGATTCTGCTGTACACATCTTCGGTTGCCGCGTCTTCCTTATCGGCAAAGGATGCGCGCGACAGGACTTCTCTCCTATCTCTAGGTTAAGGGAGTATCCCTCCATGGAGAATGTGCTCCCAAAGTCCTTTTGGGCACCAGGAATACATTCTGGTTCCACTGTATGGGGATCTTTAGACTGCTCAGGCCTTAGCTGAGACACATATTCAGAGGGTCTGAGTCAGTCCCATGCTGGATTCCCAGCTATCAGTCTGGGGACCCATTAGCTCCTCCTTGTTCAGGTCAGCTGTCTCTATGTGTTTCTGCAGCATGATCTTGCCCTCCCTCTCTGCATCTGGATTCTAGTTCAGCTCAGTGTTTAGTTGTGGGTGTTTGCTTCTGTTTCCAACAGGTACTAGATGAGGACTCCATACCATGTTCCTCTTTTTGTGACTGGGTTACCTCATTCAGGATGGTTTCTTCAAGTCCCATCCACTTGCCTGTGAATTTCAAGATTCCATTGTATTTTTCCACAGAGTAGTATTCCATTGTGTAGATGTGCCACATCTTCTTTATCCATTACCGGTGTTGGTGGCCCACACCTTTAATCCCAGCACTGGGGAGAGAGAGGCAGGTGGGTCTCTGTGAGTTTGAGACCAGCCTGGGCTACAGAGTGAGTGCAGGACAGACCCAAAAACAATACAGAGAAACCCTGTCTCAAAAAAGTAAATACACACACACACACACACACACACACACACACACACACACAACACACACAGAGTAATTAGTATCAAGTTATACGAGCAAGAAACAGTTCAGCTGCCATAGATGCTCCTGTAAAACTGAATAAAGATTTTATTATACAAAAGCAATTTTTGATTATTCTGCTGAGAATTTCTTTCCATGATTTCTTCCATTACAATACAATTCTCAAAGTGAGCACAAGGACAAAGAAAGCACCAAATGAGTCCACTTTCTTCCAATCCAAGAATGCTGAACATTTTCTGTCCTATCTATAATTGTATCAGCAGGGTAATGAACACAGTTTATATTACTTAACTATTCTCTGAACTCCAAGAAATGTTGGAGTCTTTTCTGATGTTCTGTAGATGCTTGCATAGCATTCAGGTATTCACCAAGTGTAGTGGCTATGCAGTAGATAGCAGTTTCAGTGAGGCCCTAAAGGAAAATCTTAATGTTTTGTTAGGATGAGTCCACAAGGCTTCCTGAAATTCAGGGCGATTTACTGGAAGCATGAGGCAGCTTGAAGTACTTGTCAGTGGCCTCCTTTTGGGTCAACAAAGTATAAGGGATGGCTGGGAGTGTGGTCTGGACAGCTTTAAATCTATCTTCTGCAAATGATGCTGCTACTTAGTGAGACAGACCTTCTAAAGCCCAAATATGGATTTGAACATCTGAAACAATAGCCTGACAGAGGCATCTAGATGCTTACTAAAAAGTACACTAGCAGCACCCATTTTGACAAGAAATTCTTAATCTGTTCATGTTTATTCTGTGTGCATGAGAAAATCACATTGGGCTGTCTCACTGTCTTACCCTCAGCAGCGACCGAGGTGCAAGGACATGCTTTATAAAAGTAAGGTATTTGCTGATCAGAAGCCTGAGCCCATAATCTTGGCCCTCTTCTTATTAGCTGAGGACTTTGGGTAGACCCGTAGCAAGTATTTACATAAAAAATCTCAGCCATTGGAGTGAGTACACTGGAGCCAGATGTGGTCCCAAAAGATTCTGAAACATTGAGTGTCGATTATTTTGAAGAAAATGATGATGTTTTAACTAATGGTGGTACTGAAGGAATCTGGCTATATTTTGATGTCTGAAAAGTAGTTTCTTCTGGAGAATTCAACTTCTTGGGTTCCACTGAGTATGATGAAGACATCTTTCCATTTGTAGCAGCACCTTCTTGACAGAGAACCGGTTTCTGACTCATATCATTTAAAACACTTAAACACTGCCTCGAAATGGCAGTCCAATTACAAGGAAGTCTACCTGGTTGGCTGAAGCTAAAAACATATTCCTTCAAGGAGAATATTAAGAAAACAGCATCGGGTCCTGTAAAGCCAATCAATCACTTCATGATGCGAGGGGGGCCTGCTGTTTAGGACTTTTGGAGGGCATTTACTCAGTTTCTCTGCAAATGGTGGCTGAAGAGGGAACACATAAGCCTCTGTGGTAGATTTTGAAGAATGTCAGTGAGATGCACCAAGTCATCAAGAGGAAAACACCACATAGCCAAACGTGGTAGAGTAATGAGACATTCAGTAGGCCATCTGTCATGTCAAGAGGCCTGTGAGCCTGATCATCTATGTGAAGGTCCACAGCAGTGCTAATCCAAGCTTTGGGAACATAGCCAAAAAAATAATAATATGCAATGCAAAATTTCTGTTCATGAACAGGTACTCCACACAGCTATTAACTAGTAATAGAAATGATCTCCTGAAGCGCAAATATTTATGTTGCTGTATAATGGAAAACAAAGGATAACTCATGTTGTTAATAAAATAGAAGACTGTAACTATAGCCCATGAATGCTCCAGGCAGTAGGAAAAACAGATGATATTCACTCATGTAGGTTTGGACAGCAGAGCTATCTAAGCCCGTTCCAGACAGGAAAGCAGGAAAAAGCAATGCTGCCCCTTGGTGATGACAGTCTCATACAGAAGCCATGACCTAAGACTGATACCCCAAAGTTATCAGTGGAACGAATTTCCACTACAATTCCTTTTTGTCTAAACGAGAGGATTATAAAGCTGATTCAAAAGTATATACAATAAGAACAGATATCAGTATTGTTCAAAAGAAAGAAAGCTAAAAACCTACATAAATTTAAACCCACAACCAGCAAGAGCAACATCAAGTAAGGAACACATACTAAATGTCCAGGCTACAGGTAATCAGCAAAAATATTGAGATTATTCCAACAGCTGTCCTATCCTCAGGAGTCTGAGTCTTGTATCTAAAATATCTTAGCTAATATATGAAAGGGTTATAGCTGTGGCTGTCTAGTCTTCAACCTCATCAAAGATCTTAGAAGGAAAATAATATTACCTGGGTCAGCAGGAAGTGTAAGAGGGCGACTTGCTAAAGTTGGAAGAAATTACAGAAACAGCTGGCTATCTGGACAGTCAACCAAGGTCTCACAGTAACATCAGAGCGATCAGTTTGGCTAAGATCCAGAACATGTGACAGGCCATTTTCAAAAGCATGAAAATTTGAAAGACCTACCTTGTCTTTGAAAGGGTCAGCAGAAGCTTTTCTTCGTTACCTGCTTGTCCAGTTTGGAAAGCATACTTACTGTCAGCAGTTGAGGCAAGAGCAATCTTTTGTCCAAAAGGCTAGTTATTCCAAGAAGAAAACAAACTCCAAATGGAGTGTCTCTGGTGCCCAATATTCTCTTGGCAATAACTCAGTACTGACAGGAGCAGTCATAAATTATTAAAGTATTTAAATGCTATAGGTTCTGTAGGTCTTTGAAGTGTTTGAAGATCAATTATCTATGCTGAGTACATCTCTGTGCACCTAGAGAACCTGAATAATGGAACTAGGTATGAAAATCACGAGTGACTATAATCTGTAGTTCTCAATAACATATATTATTACTGACTGAAGCTTTACATATAAAAATGAACAATCTTTAAACAGATGTACATACAGCATGAGGACAATTACCTTGAAATTATATATATATACATATATATATACACACACATATATATATACATATATATATATACACACACATATATATATACATCTTGTTCAGATATAGAACTGTATCGTATAATATGACAAAAATATCATTACATTGTATCAATATACAAAATAGCTTAAGCATATGTAGAAACATGCATACATACAATATGGCAAAATAATTTTACATTAGTGGGCAAAGCATTGTAAACAGAAAGAGGAACCTACACAATATGACAAATACAACTTTAAGTTTATAACAATATACAAATTATCTAAGACAGAAACACAAAAATAATTTTACATAAGTATCAATATACAACAATCTATATCAATGTAAATTGTTTATAACTAAAGTTATTCAAATAGTTCACAAGTAGATACACTAATCTACCTATTATCCCATCCATTCCCTTTTTTTTTACAGAACAGAATACTAAGTCTAAAAACTTCATATTCCACACCTGACCCTATTACAATATAACCAACCCTATAAAGATGATAATTATCCATAATCTTGAGAAAACCAAAACACCATCCAACCCAACTGTCGGGAGAGGGTCATGTTTTTTAAGAATTACTTCCAGCTCTTTGTGGATAATGTTTTCTGTATGGATTCTGAAAAACAAAAAAAAACAAACAAACAAAAAATAAAACAAAAAAGCTAAGACAAAGATTAAGTCTCAAGAGGACAAGCTGTAACATTTGTAGCAAGTCTCTGAGTTAGTGGGTAAGGTTTACTGAAGTTCTTATATGAAGTTCTGGACAGAATAATGTAAAATGGTGGGCCATCCTAGCTAATTGTCTAGAGTAGTTTTAATTCAAACCTAATCCTTGAGTGTCGTTAAAAGGCTTGCTGGCATCATTATGAACCAGGTGACTTCAGAGTTTGGTGCTAGGAAAATTAAACATTGCTAATATCAAAATGAAAAGTTTAAATGTTTATAAATATGCATTCAAAGAAAGGTACTGATGAAGATGAGTAAGATTTTGGTGAGAAACAAAGTGATGACATTCACATTCCCTAGATTTTTGGTTTTCTTCTGCCCCAGACCAGATGGCTCCTCTGAGTTTTTCTTTTAACAACATGCATGGATTTAGAGAAGGAGAGAGCCACAGTCCAACTTCAAAGTCAGTTTTGATTTTTTTTAAAATGAGTGGGGACTACCACTATAATGAGAAGTAAGGAGATATAAATGTTTAGGTATTGAGATTTTACTATGTAGAAGATATTGGTACCATAAATCGGGTTATTCTTTGCTTGGTGATTCTTTCTGGATAGATATCCTTTCTTTAGGCATCTAGATGTTCAAGGACTTTAGACTTCTTAAAGATGGGTAATTTTATTTCCCTGCAAAGATAAGAACAGAACCCTGCCCTGACCTTTGTGCGGTTTTCTTGCAACTTGTAGGATTGTCACCTTGGTGGGTGATCTATCATTCCTCTTTATCAGGAGATTTCTCCCATTCAAAATGAATCTTGAATCATTTCGGTGGTATCCATAGCTTTTCTTCTCCTGTGGAAACAAAAGCCAACCCCTTACCCAATATAGCATATATCCTAGCATGCATTCTGAGGTCAGCATATCCTTGAAGTATACCGGTTGATTTACTTCAGAAGTTTTTTTCTGTTGTCAAATGTTTCTCTGTAGCTGTTGCTCCTTTTTCATTAACATTAAGAAAAATTCAGGGTTAATAAGGCATTATGCAATTAGTCTTTGGGAATCTTGGTTCCCCTTACCTGTTTATAAAGCATTTCTTTTAAAGTGCAATTAGATCTCTCAACAGCTGCTTGTCCTATAGGATTGTGTGGTATACCTGTAATGTGATTTATGTTAGAATATTCAAAAAACGGTTTCATCTTACTAGAAACATATGCTGGAGCATTGTCACTTTTAATTTGTACCAGTATACCCATGACAGCCATTATTTCTAATAGGTATGTAATTACAGAATCAGCCCTTTTAGAGCTCAAAGCAGTTGCCTATTGAAACCCCCAAAATACATCTTTGTATGGTATACATATTTTAACTTTACAAATTCTTTAAAATTAAACACATCCATTTGCCAAATTTCATTTTTAAGCAGACCTTTAGGGTTACTTCCTATAGGTAAAGGCATATGGTTACAGAAGGAACAAGTAGAACCTTTTTTATTATTTCCTTTTCTTCTTGTCAAGTGATGAAAAAATCCTTTTTTAATCCTTTGCTATTGACATGGTGTTTTTTTATAAAATTCAGAGGCCTCCAGAGTACTTCCTATTAATAATCAATTTCATCATTACTTTGTGATATGTATATACATTTCCTATTCATATATGTATACATATACATTTCCTATTCCTATTTCCTGTAATTGTATAAATTACAAAGTTAATTCTGTATCACCAGGAATAAATTTAGTAGTTTCAATGTGTAAGACAACTCTCTGCATATTGACAGTCAGTAACTATATTAAGAGGTTCTGTAAATTCCACTAGTAACATGAGAATGGCATATAATTTTGCATTTTGCACAGGATTATAAGTACTTTGAATCCCTTTACTTATATATATCCTGCCTTTCCTGGTTTATTTGCATCAGTGTAGAATATAGGAACTCCAGAGATAGGTGTATTTCTTATAATGAAAGGAAGGATCCAAATGGTTTTGTTATGAATTTTATTCTCTCACTTTTGTGATAACTGTTGCTAGTCTTTCCAAAAAAGTTACTGCAACCTCTTTGTCAATATTCATTATCTTTCCATAAAGAGTAAATTTCTTCATTTGTTAAAGGTATTAACATTTCTATTTGGTCCATTCCTGACAGTTGACAAACTCTTAATTTCCCTTTTAAAATCAAATCAGAAATATTTTTTATATGTCTTTAGTGTCTTATTCTGTTTACATGCTAGAAATATCCATTCCAATATAATATTTTCTTGCTACATCAAAATACTTGAAGGGTTTGCCTTACATGCTAATCAAACCAGAATGTAGGTAAGCTTTGGATCCACACAAATAACATGTGTCTCGCCTATCTTCTCTTCTACCCATGCTAATTCCTTTTCAGTGTCAGGAAATATTTGTCTTGAACTATTTAAGTTTTGTTCCCTATTAGGATCTTTTAAAAATTTTATAGTTCATGTTTTTTTAATCCAATCATGGTCTATAGACAGGAAATATAACCTAGAAATCCCCTTGCTTCCTGATTGCTGGGATTGAAGGTGTGTGCCCCCATGCCTTGCAAAATTTTTTACCTTTCTTTTTTTATACTGTTGTTGTCTATGTTTTCTTTTTGTTTTTGATATGCTATCTTCATATGAAATAAGAAAAGACATCTCATGACAAATTAAAAGAATATCCATTTACTTACTTGGTACTAAAGATGATATGTAATATTAACTGGGAAAACTCTTCAAAGCAGTAGCCTATTATTATGCATTGTCTTCTGTGATCAGAAGAATAATTAGATTACATTTCCCAGTGTCCTAATTTCAAGTGGATGAGGTTACAATGATTGGACACTGAGATTGTACTGATGTCACATTACTTTTCTTACCAGATATTGATCAGTGTGTGACGTGTCCAGATGATCAGTATGCCAACACAGAACGAACTCGCTGTCTCCAGAAAGCTGTGACATTTCTGGCATATGAAAGTCCTTTGGGGATTACTCTGTCAGGAATGGCCCTGTCTTTGTGTACACTAACAGGACTCATCCTTGGGGTTTTTGTGAAGTACCAAAATACTCCTATTGTGAAGGCCAATAACAGAACTCTCAGTTACATCCTGCTCATCTCACTTACATTCTGTTTTCTCTGCTCCTTACTCTTCATTGGTCAGCCCAACACAGCCACCTGCATCCTACAACAGATCACATTTGGAATTGTCTTCACAGTGGCTGTATCTACTGTCTTGGCTAAAACGATCACTGTGGTCCTGGCCTTTAAGATCACTGCTCCAGGAAGAAGGATGAGGGGGTTGCTTGTATCAGGGGCACCCAGATTCGTCATTCCCGTCTGTACAATTATACAAATTATTCTCTGTGGAATCTGGCTGGGAACATCTCCTCCCTTTGTAGACAGAGACATGCACTCTGAACATGGTCAGATCATCATTGTGTGCAGTAAGGGCTCAGTCACAGCTTTCTACTGTGTCCTGGGATACTTGGGGACTCTGTCCATAGGAAGTTTTACCATGGCATTTTTTGTCAGGAACCTGCCAGACACTTTCAATGAAGCCAAATATCTGACATTCAGCATGCTGGTGTTCTGCAGTGTCTGGATCACATTTCTCCCTGTCTACCATAGCACTAAAGGGAAGGTCATGGTAGCTGTGGAGGTCTTCTCCATCTTGGCCTCTAGTACAGCACTTTTGGGTTGTATCTTTGTCCCCAAGTGCTATATTATTCTCACGAGACATGACAAGAACTCATTAAAAGCCATTAGAGATAGAGTTCAGTGGAAATAGTCTTTAGGATAACTCATGTTATATTTTTAGGGCCTTCAGCAAGGACAACAGAAGTTCTAAGGTTAAACCACTGAATATACATTACATCACTAAAGGGTGACTAAATTGTTAGATAATCTGTATTTATGGAATACTAGGATGATAGACATCAAAGATGATTTTACCTTGGGTAGACTTAGTGTCCTAATCAGTCAGCTATAACATATCTATATGTGGCTTCCAAATAAATACTTTGGCAATGAACAAAATGATGTTTGTTTTCACCAAATAAAGATCAAGATATTTTATAGAATAACATCAAAAACTATTCATAGCATAGAATTCCAAGGTCTGTTGTAACTACCAAAATTATTTATTGAGAAATGTGTTTTGAAAGTGTCTTTATTTGTGGATTAATTTTTATTTATTTTACATACCAACCACAGTTTACCCTCACTCCTCTCTTTCTAATCCCTCTCCCCACTCCCTTCTGCCCCATCTACTCTTCTTCCATCTTTGTACAAAAGGGGTAAAGCCTCCCATGGGAGTCAACAAAGCATGGCATACCAAGATGAGGTGGGTCCAAGTCCCCCCTTGAATCAGTGCTCAGCAAGGCATCACACAATAGAGAATAGGTTCCAAAGAGCCAGTTTATGAATGAGGAACAGGTCCTGGTCTCACTACTAAAGGGCTCCACACAGGACCAAACTACATGACTGTTATCCATATGCTGAGGGCCTAGGTCAGTCCCGTGCAGCCCCCTACCTGTTGGTCTAGAGTCTGTGATCTCCCTTAAACTCAGGTCTGCTGTCTCTGTGGGTTTCCCAATAATAATCTTGACCCCATCTGCCTAGATGATCCCTCTTCTCTTCATTGAACTGGACTCCCAGGTCTCTGCCCAGTGCTTGGTTGGGCATCTCTGAATCTGTTACTAGATGAAGACTATGATGACAATTAGGGTGGTCACCAATCTGATTACAGGGGAAGGATAGTTCAGGCAACAATGGCCTCTTATATCAAGATATCTCTTTCATTACACTCCCCACCCATCCCACCCCCAACTTGGCCATCCTGATACCTCATGTTCCCATTTCCCCATTCCCTCATTTCTGTTCCCAACCCAAGTTTACTTAGGACATCTCATCTATTTTCTCTTTTCAGGGAGATCCATATGTTCCTCATAAGGTCCTCCTTGTTACCCAACTTTTCTAGGGCTGACTTTTGTAGCCTGGTTATGGTCTCCTTTACATCTAACAGTGTATTAATTTTTGTTACTATAAAAACTACATGAAAACATCATCATATTGGAACATAATAATTGAGGCAGCCTGTGTGCTCAAATCATGATCACTCACATTTGGCCCCAGTATAAACTCTTTCTCACAACCTTTGAAGAAATGTATTTTGGGGGGATCTGAAGAAAAACTTAGTTATCATTCCAGCCTTATAAAGTAGCATATCACTGGTGACAACTTCTCCACATTGTAAATTTTACTGGAACATAGCATCACCACAAAATCATAGTCTGGTGGGTCTATGATGGTATTGGCAGACAAGAGTAACTATTATGTGGAGAATTTATTTTAATTTGGGAAACTACATTCCATGTCCAAGAGTATTGAGATTTATAAAGACAAGGTAAGCTAATCACCAACACTCAGGAATCTCTGTTTCCTAACTTTGATGTAATGTGACCCGGTGCTTCCCCACAGTGATGTAATGCACCCTTTATCATGATCCCAAATAAATTTAAAAATTATATCTCTGGGCCTGAAGAGATGGCTCAGAGGTTAAGAGCACTGGCTGCTCTTCCAGAGGTCCTAAGTTCAATTCTCAGCAACCACATGGTGGCTCATAACCATCTCCCAGAACACATCATAAATAAATCTTTAAAAAAAATTATATCTCTTACTTTTAAAATGCCTCAGGCTAATTACTGTTCATTTTTGGGAAGGAACTTGTCTTCACAGGGTATATTAATTGGATTGTACTTGGAGGACAGTCTATCATTCCTGCTGTTAATAAAATTTGTTTTACATCAAGAAAAAAGTCTTATTCAGATTATTCTATAAGCTCATTTTTCAAATCCATGTTATTTTTAATATCCTTGCCTAAAGTTTACATTATTTGATGTAGCACAGAAGTATTATGTGTATATAAATACATATTCCTCCCCAGTGTATATAATGTTACCTATGTGCATGTTGCCATTTTAGTAAAACACAATAAATCAAAATACAAACTTGTGGAGCTCAGTTACAACAGATATATCTCCAAAATATTTCCTGCACCTAAGCCTCAGGTAACATTGTGGAAGGTGGTGTGGAAAGATTGGTAGTGTCAATGTATTGAGAAGTTTGCTCTAATGTGATGTATCCTTGTAAAGTCAGAAACAGATCATCAAAATCTTACCAATATGACCAACTAAACAAGAACAGAATGAAGGTCACAACTACAGGCATTCAAAAGTGGATGAGGTAAAGTCCAGATCTCAACCCTACACAACTCATCATAGGAATATACAGAAAACAAGAGTGGGAGAAATAGTCTTATTCAGGAAAGAGTACATCAATTGGGTATTCAATACCAAAATATTTTTCTTAAACTCGCTTTTCTCGGGTTTTTATGTACGGGAAACATAGCAAAACATCAGAAGGAAGGAACACAGGCTTCGCGTAGTGAGGACTTGGTGTTAAGCAGCATGGACCAGGGTCTGTTGGGCTTTTGGGACAGGGTTTGGAGCTTCAAGATACAGAATTCCTGAAATGTGATCAGCCGAGATTAACTGTCCATTTGCATAGAGTTTGGCAAATGAGAATACCAAAAGCAATGCAAACAACTCTCATGCGCCTTCAGAGGGCAGCAAGGGCTCCATCGGAAAAAAGGTTGTGGGCCATTCATTTTATAGTCTGTCGATGACTCTGGCCTCATTCAGTACTGTGCATAGAACTCTGTGACAGTAAATGCAAAGGTAACAGTTGCTTTGTTTGGTGGCTGGTTTAGGCTATGTCATGTTTCAATGTCAAGTCTGTAATGAGACAGAGTACCCCTCATCCTTGGCCCTGCTTGGGCTGAGCGTTTGGCCAGAGCAAGGGTCCAACACCCCAACCATCTCCTTGGAAATTCCTGGGTCAGCTCTGTGCATACTGGACCTTCCCCTCCACACAGGACAATCTTGAACCTGCCCTCACCTGACCTTTGGGCCCCTTTGCCTGCCTTCTGCCTGAGGTGAGTCTGGGACCACCCCAGGCCAAATCCCCTCCACATCCTATCCTGGGAACTCCCTGGGTTATCTCTGCATCTCAACCACGCTATAACCTTGATCTGAGTGGCACAGTCCGAGTACTCCAGACCATCCACCACCCAGAGCCTGCCTTACCCTCATCCTTGGCCCTACTGAGCCCACTGCTTGGGGTGAGCACTTGGCCAGAGCTCAGATCCAACAAGGGGAAGTCCCTCCCCTTGGAACTTCCTTGGTTGGGTCTGATCATACTGAACCAGCCCTTCCATGAGGGACCTACTGGAGCCTCCTCTCACCTGACCTTTGGGATCATTTGCCTGCATTATGCCTACATGCTGGAGAAAATCCAGAGCCTGCCTTCCCCACATGATTGGCCCTGCTGTGGCCTCTGCTTGAGAGACTTCCAAGAGAGCTCAAATTATCCAGAGTTACTGATATAAAACTCTTGACTCACCTGCATTAACTGGGAGAACAGGGTAAAGAGAAAAAGACTCCACCTGCACCCACTGGAAGAAGCAATGGGAAGACAGCAATAAAGAAAACATCCAACAATAGAAAGACCAGTATGATATCACACTTTATAATAGCCACAAACAACATAAAACATCTTGGGGTAATGCTAACCAAACAAGTCAAAGATTTATATAGCAAAAAGATTTATATAGTCTTTTAAAGATTTATATAGTCTTTAAAAAAGACTCAAAGAAAAGCACCTACCTCTGGAGTTCATACATTATACTCTGATGTAAACAAATCAGGTAAGGCAGAATATGAATCAGGAAAAATACGTAAAGTGGTTCAAAGCCCTTACAATTCTGTACAAAAGGCAGAATTGTATGCCATTCTCATGGTACTTGTGGATTTTACAGAACCTCTCAATATAGTTTCTGACTCTCAATATGCAGAGAGAGTCCTCTTACATATTGATACCACAGAATTTATTCCTGATGATACAGAATTATGATGAAATTGATTGGTTATTTATAGGAAGTGTGCTAGAAGCCTCAGAGTTTCATAAGAAACACCATGTGAACAGCAAAGGTTTAAAAAAGAATTTTTCTATCACTTGGCAACATGCCAAGGAAATAGTAAAAAAAAAAAAATGTCCTACTTGTTCATTCTATATCCACACACACAAAATAGACACACAAAAATAGGCACAAAAATAGACAGGTAGACCAATGGAATCGAATTGAAAATCCTGATTAATCCACACACCTATGAACACCTGATTTTTGACAAAAGTATACAATGGGGGGGGGAAGCATCTTCAACAAATGGTGCTGGCACAATTGGATGATGGTGTGTAGAACACTGCAGATAGACTCATGTCTATTGCCATGCACAAAACTCAAGTCCAAATGGATCAAAGACCTCAACATAAATTCAACCACACTGAATCTCTTAGAACAGAAAGTGGGAGGTACCCTTGAAAAAATTGGTATAGGAGACCACTTCCTGAACATAACTCCAGTAGCACAGACACTGAGATCAACAATTAATAAATGGGACCTCTTCAAACTTAGAAGCTTCTCTAAGGCAAATGGCACAGTTGACAAGACCAAACGGCAGCCCACAGACTGGGAAAGTATTTTCACCAATCCTACATCTGACAGAGGGCTGATCTCTAAAATATACAAAGAACTCAAGAAACTAGTCAACAAAACACCAAATAACCCTCTTAAAAAATGGGGTACAGAACTGAAGAAAGAATTCTCAATGGAAATAAAAAAGGCTGAAAGACACTTAAGAAAATGTTCAACATCCTTAGTTATCAGGGAATTGCAAATAAAAACAACTTTGAGATACCATCTTACTCCTACCACAAAGGCTAAAATTAGAAACACCAATGAAAACTTATGCTGGACAGGATGTGGAAAAAAGGGAACTCTCCTCCACTGCTGGTGGGAGTGCAAACTTGTACAGCCATTTTGGAGATCAGTATGGGGGTTCCTCAGGAAAATGGAAATCAGTCTACCACAGGACCTGGCAATCCCCCTCTTAGGCATATACCCAAATGATCCACATCCATGCAACAGACCTGTGCTCATAGCAGCATGATTTGTAATAGCAAGAACCTGGAAGCAACCTAGATGCCCCTCAACTGAAGAATGGAGAAAGAAGATGTGGCACATGTACACAATGAAATAGTACTCTGTGGGAAAAAAAACCAATGAGATCTCCCCATTTTCTGGTATCTTCTTTAATTTCTTTCTTTAAAGATACAAAGTTCTTACTATAGGTCTTTCACTTGTTTAGTAAGTGTTACCCCAAGATATTTTATATTGTTTGTTGCTATTGTAAAAGGTAATGTTTCTCTGATTTCTTTCTCAGTCCCTTTATCATCTGTATATAGTAGGGCTACTGATTTTTTGAGTTAATCTTGTGTCCTGCTAATTTGCTGAAGATGTTTATCAGCTGTAGGAGTTCCCTTGTAGAGTTTTTCTGGTCGCTTATGTAAACTATCATATCATCTGCAAATAGTGGCAGTTCGACTTCTTCCTTTCCAATTTGTATCCCCTTGATCTCCTTTGTTCTCTTATTGCTTAGCTAGAACTTCAAGTACAATATTGAAGACATACGGAGAGCATGGGCAGCCTTATCTTGTTACTGATTTTTAGAGGAATTGCCTTAAGCTTCTCTCCATTCAGTTTGATGTTGGCTGTTGGTTTACTGTATATTGCTTTTATTATATTTATGTATGTTGCTTATCTGTTCTTGATTTAATTTTGGTAAATGATAGTTATCCAGAAATTTGTTCATTTCCTTTAAATTTTCAAATTTTGTGAAGTACAAGTTTTCAAAGTATGACCTGAGAATTGTCTGGATTTCCTCGGTGTCCATTGTTATGCCCCCCCTTTTCATTTCTGATTTTGTTGACATGCATGTTCTCTCTCTGCTATTTGATTAGTTTGGATAAAGGTTTGTCAGTCTTGTTGATTTTCTCTAAGAACTGACTCTTTGTTAATGTGATTCTTTGTATTGTTTTCCTAGTTGCTACCTCATTAATTTTAGCTCTCAAATTGGTTATTTCCTGGCTTCTTCTCCTCTGGGGTGAGTTTGCTTCTTTTTGTTCATGGCTTTCAGTTGTGTTGTTAATTCTCTAATGTGACTATCCTCTATTTTCTTCATATGGGCACTTACTGCAATGAACTTCCCTTGAAGCACTGCTTTCAAAGTATGCCATGAGTCTGGGTGCATTGTGTCTTCATTCTCATTGAATTTTAGGAAGTCTTTAATTTCTTCCTTGACCCAGGAATGATGCAATTGAGGATTGTTCAGTTTTCATGAGTTTGTAGTGTATCTGCAATTTGTGTTGTTGTTGAATTCCAACTTTAAAGCATGGTGGTCTGATAATATACAGGGTGCTATTACAATTTTGTTTTGTATCTTGTGAGGTTTGTTATGTTGCCTAGTGTGTGGTTGATTTTAGAGGTTTCATGCGGTGCTGAGACGAAGGTATATTCCTTTGTGTTTGGATGGAAATTTCTATAGATGTCTGTTAAATCCAATTTGGGCATAACTTCTGTTAGTTCTTTTGTTTCTTTGTTAAATTTCTGCCTGGTGGTCCTGTCTAGAGAGAGTGGGGTGTTGAATATTCCCACTATGAGTGTATGAAGTTTTATGTGAGTTTTGAGTTTTCGTTGTGTTTTTGTACCAATGTGGTTGCCTTTGCATTTGGGGCATAGATGTTCAGAATTGAGACTTTGTATTGATGGACTTCTGTGATGAATAGGAAATAACCTTCTTCATCTTTTTTGATTTAAAGTCTAACTTGTTAGATATTAGGATAGGTACTCCTGCTTGCTTCTTGAATCCATTTGATTGTAAGATCTTTTCCCAATGCTTTACCCTGAAGTAATACCTGTCTTTGAAGCTTAGAGGTGTTTCTTGTATGCAGCAGGATGGATTCTTTGTATTCATTCTGTTAGCCTGTGTTATTTTTATAGGCGAGTTAATACCATTAATGTTGAGAGAAAGTAAGGACCATTAATTGTTAATTTTTGTTTGTTTGATTTGTTGTTGGCAGTGGTATTGTGAGTAAGTAGATTTGCCCCACTTTTTTCTTTGGTGTTCTGGTGAAGTGGAATTATTTATAGCTTATGCCTTTGGGAGTGTAGTTAACTTCCTTGGTTGAAGTTTTCTTTCCAGAACTTACTGTTGGAATGGATTTTTGGATGTGTATTGTGAAAATCTGGCTTTGTCATTGAATATCTTGTTTTCTATGTCTATAATGATTGAGAGTTTTGCTGGTTATAGTAGCCTTGGCTGGCATCTGTGGACTCTTAGTACTTGTAGAGCATCTATCCAAGGCCTTCTGGCCTTGAAGGTTTCCATGCAGAAGTCAGGTGTAATTTTGATAAGTCTGCCTCTATATGTTACCTGGCCTTTTTCCTTTATTGCTCTTAATATTCTTTCTTTATTCTTTTTGTTAGGTGTTTTGATTATTATGTGTTGATGGGGTCGTTTTTCTTTGTCTAGTCTATTTGGTGTTCAGTATGCTTCTTGTACTTTCATAGGCATGTCCTTCTTTAGATTGGGTTTATGTTGAGGTCTCTAATCCATTTGGACTTAAGTTTTGTGCATGGCAATGGACATGGATCTATCTGCACTCTTCTACACAACACACCAGTATCCAGTTATGCACCACCATTTGTTAAAAATGCTTTCTTTTTTCCATTTTATAATTTTGGATTCTTCATCAAAAAATGAGATGTTCATAGGAGTCTTCAGTTGGATTCCACACTGATGCTCATGAGTGTTTTTATGCCAACACCAAACTACTTTTAGTAGCTTATAGTGAAGCTTGAAGTCAGGTATAGTGATATCTTGGAAGTTCCCTTATACTACAAAATTGTTTTGGCTATCCCGGGATTTTTGTTTCACTGTATGAAATTGAATATTGTTCTTTCTCTTTTTTTTTTACATTTGGTATATAATTAAGAAACAGTTTAATAATGTGTTTTAATTATTCTTATTCATTTATTTATTTTACTAATACTATAATTTAAAAATTTTACATGTTGATCCCAGTTTCCTCTTCCTCCCTCCCTTCCTCTTATCCTCTTTCCCCTGTGACATGCACCCTGGCCATCCTCCCTTCCCATCCCCGCACCCCCATTCCACTTGTAGGGTTATGCTATCCCAGTTGGGTTATGTAAATCTGTCAAGTCATTTGAAGTAGGGACTAGGACTTCTCTCCTGTCTCTAGGTTAAGGGGGTATCCCTCCATGGGGGATGTGTTTGCAAGGTCTTTTGTGCACCAAGAATGCATCCTGTTTCTACTGTCTGAGGTCCCCCAGACTGCTCAGCCCTTCTAGCTGAGACCAATGTTCAGGGGATCTGAAGTCAGTCCCATGCTGGATTCCCAGCTATCAGTCTGGGGGGGGGGCCCATTAGCTCCTCCTTGTTCAGGTCAGCTGTCTTTGTGTGTTTCTGCAACCTGGTCTTGTCCTCTCTCTCTGCATTTGGATTCTAGTTCGGCTCAGGATTTAGTTATAGGTGTTTGCTTCTGTTTCCAACAGGTACTAGATGAGGGCTCCATGATAGTGGATAATTTAGTTGATGATCTCACTTTCAGGGAAGGGCATTTATGGTAGCCTTTCCAAAGTTGCTCAAATTGTTGAGCAGTCTTGTAGGTCTCTGATCATTTCTTTAGGTTCAGTTTTCTCTTCAATCCTATGGCTCCCTCTTTTATGTTCTCTCTCCACCCCTCTCTCTTTTCTGTCTTCTATTCATCCCCTGACTCAATCTTCCTAGTCCCATGTGCTTTCCCTCTTCTCCACTTCTCTTTCTCCTAGTTCTCTCTCCATTCACTGCCCCCCTTTCCCATGTGCTTTGGGGGACTTGTCCCTTCCCCCCTTTTGTGAGGGACCACATATTAATCTCTTAGAGTACACCTTGTATCCTAGTTCCTCTGGTGGTGTGAATTATAGGCTAATGATCATTTGTTCTAGGCCTAAAATCCATATATGAGCGAGTACATATCCTGTTTCTCTTTTTGTGACTGGGTTACCTCATTCAGGATGGTTTCTTCAAGTTCCATCCACTTGCCTGCGAATTTCATGATTCCATTATTCTTTTTCTGCAGAGTAGTATTCCATTGTGTAAATGTGCCACATCTTCTTTATTTATTCTTCAATTGAGGGGCCTCTAGGTTGCTTCCAGGTTCTTGCTATTACAAATAATGCTGCTATGACCATAGTTGAGCACATGTCTTTGTTGCATGGATGTGGGTCATTTGGGTATATACTTAAGAGAGGAATTGCTGGGTCCTGTGGTTAACTAATCCCCATTTTCCTGAGGAACCGCCATACTGATCTCCAAAACGGCTGGAGAGATGGCTCAGCAGTTAAAGGCTAGGCTCACAACCAAAAACATAAGAATATTGTTCTTTCAAGGATTTGATGGGGATTGCATTAAATCTGTAGATTGTTTTTGGTTGGATTGCCATTTTACTAGGTTGGTGCTACCTATTCAAGAGCATGGGAGATCTTTCCATTTTCTAATATTTTCTTCAACTTCTTTCTCCAAAATTTTAGAGTTTTTATCATACAGGTCTTTCACTTTTTTGGTTAGCATTACCCCAAGATATTTTATGTATTTATGACTATTGTAATGGGTGGTGTTTCTCTGATTGTTTGCTCAGCCCTTTTATTATTTCTATGTAACATGGTTATTGATTTTTTTCAGTTAATTTTGTATCCTGTCATATTACTGAAGTATATTTCAGCTGTAAGAGTTCCCAGGTAGAACTTTTGGGGTAACTTATATACACTATCTTATCATTTGTGCATAGCAATAGTTTGACTTCTTCCCTTCCAATTTGAATCCCCATGGTCTTTGTTTTGTTTTGTTTTGTTTTGTTTTGTTACTCTAGTTAGAACTTCAAGTACTATATTGCATAGATATGGAGAGAGTTGTCATACTTGTCTTGTTCCTGATTTTAGTGAAATCTCTTTGAGTTTCTCTTTATTTAGTTTGATGTTGGCTATGGGCTTGCTGTATATTTCCTTTATTATGTTTAAGTATGTTCCTTGTATCCCTGATCTTTCCAAGACCTTTATCACGAAGGGGTGTTGGATTTTTTTCAATGGTTTTCTGGGCATCTAATGAAATGATCATGTGGTGTTTTTTTTTCTTTCAGTTTATTTATATGGTAAATTACATTAACATATTTTCATATGGTGAACCATCCCTGAATCTCTAGAATGAAGGCTACTTGATCAAGGTAGATAATTTTTATATGTTCTTGTATCTAGTTTGTCAGTATATTATTAATTTTGCATCAATGTTCATGAGAGAAATTGGTCTGTAGTTCTCTTTCTTAGTCGTGTCTTTGTGTGATTTGAGTAGCAAGGGCACTATAGCCTCATAAATAGAATTTGGAATTGTTCTTTCAGTTTCTACTGTGTGGAACAACTTGAGGAGTATTGATATTATCTCTTCTTTAAAATGCTGGTAGAATTCTTCACTGAAACCATCTGGCCCTGGGCTTATTTTGGTTGAGAGACTTCTAATGACTGTTTCTATTACTTTGGGGGTTATGGGTCTATTTAAAGTATTTATCTGATCTTTATGTAATTTTGGTATGTGGTACCTATCCAGAAAATTGCCAATTTCTTTAAATTTTTAAATTTTGTGGAGTACAAGTTTTTGAAGTATGACCTAATGATTAACTGGATTTCCTCAATGCCTGTCACTATGGTCCACTTGTCATTTCTGATTTTGTTAATTTGTTTATTCTCTCTGTGTCTTTTGGTTAGTTTGGATAAGGGTCTGTCTATCTTGTTGATTTTCTCAATAAGCAACTCTTAGTTTCATTGATTCTTTATATTGTTTCATTTATTTCTATTTGTTGATTTTAGCCTTTAGTTTGATTATTTCCCTTTGTCTAATCCTGCTGGGTGACTTTGCTTCTTTTTGTTCTAGAGCTTTCAGGTGTGCTGTTAAGTTGATAAGTATGAGATTTCCCCACATTTTTTATGTAAGCATCAGTACTATGAACTTTCTGCTTAGCAGTTTTTTCATGGTGTTTCATACGTTTGTTGTGCTTTCATTTTTCATTGAAATCTAAGAAGTCTTTAATTTCTTCATTTCTTCCTTGGCCCAGTGATGATTCAGTTTAGCATTGTTCAATGTCTATGAGTTTGTAGGCTTTCTGCAATTAGTGTTGTTAAATTCTAACTTTAAGCCATGGTGATCCAATAACAGGTAGGAAGTCATTCCAATTTTTGTATCTGTTGAGGGTTTTTTGTTACCAAGTATGTGGTCAATTTTAGAGAGGGTTTAATGAAGTACTGAGAAGGTACATACATTCTTTAGTGCTTGGATGGAACATTATACATGTCTGTTAAGTCCATTTGAATCATAGTCATAAAATTTGTCAAGTTTCTTATTTCTCTCTTAAGTTTCTGTCTGGCAGACCTGTCCAGTGGTGAGTGGGGTGCTGAAGTCTCCTACTATAAGTGTATGGGGTTTGATGTGTGATTTGAGCTTTAGTAATGTTTCTTTTTTTTCTCAAGACCTATTATTTTACATATCAATCCAAGTTCCCTCTCCCTTCCACCCTCCCATGCCCCTACTCCAATTCCCCTGTTCCATTCCCCCATCAACTCCCCAGGGATGGTGAGGTCTTCCAGGAGGGATCATCATTTGCAGTAGGGATTAGTCCCTCCCTCATGTCTCTAGGCTAAGGAGTATCCCTCCATGAGGAACGTGCTCCCAAAGTCCTTTCGTGCACCAGGGATACATCCTGGTTCAACTGTCAGAGGTCCTTAGACTGCCTAGGTCTTCTAACTGAGACCCACACTCACTGGGTCTGAGTTGGTCCTATGCTGGTTTCCCAGCTATCAGTCTGGGGTCCATGAGCTCCCCTTGTTCAAGTCAGATGTCTCTGTGGGTTTCTGCAGCCCGGTTGTGACCCCTTTGTTAATCACTCCTCCCTCTCTGCAACTGGATTCCAGGAGTTCCGCTCAGTGTTTACTGTGGGTGTCTGCTTGTTCCCATCAACTACTGGATGAAGGCTCTAGGATGGCATATAAGGTAGTTATCAATTTCATAATCAGGGAAGGGTATTTAAGGTAACCTCGCTACTATTGCTTAGATTGTTAGTTGGGGTCATCCTTGTAGGTCTCTGGGCATTTCCCTGGTGCCAGATTTCTCTTCAAACCTATAATGGCTCCCTCTATTATGATATCTCTTCTCTTGCTCTCCTCTATTCCTCCCCTGACTCAATCTTCCTGCTCCCTTGTGTTCTCCTCTCTTCCTCTTCTCCACTTCTTTTTCTCCTAACTTCCTCTACACTCATCCCTCTCCCAATATATTCAGGATATCTTGTCCCTCTCCCCTTCTCTGGGGGGACCATGTATATCTCTCTCTTAGGGTCCTCCCTGTTTCCTAGCTTCTCTGTCGGTGTGAATTTTAGGCTGGCGATCCTTTGCTTTATGTCTATATGAGTAAGTACATACCATGTTCGTCTTTTTGCTACTGGGTTACTTCACTCAGGATGGTTTCTTTTTCCATCCATTTGCCTGAGAATTTGAAGATTCCATTGTTTTTTTTTCTGCTGAGTAGTAATCCATTGTGTAAATGTACCACATTTTCTTTATTCATTCTTCAGTTGTGGGGCATCTAGGTTGTTTCCAGGTTCTAGCTATTAAAAACAAAGCAAAGAAACAAACAAAAGAACCTGGCTAGGTAGTGGCACATGTTTTTAATTCCAGCACCTGGCAGGCAGAGGCAGGTGGATCTCTGTGAGTTCAAGGCTGGTAATGTTTCTTTTACAAATTTGAGTGCCCTTGTATTTGGGGCATAGACGTTTAGAATTAAGAATTTATCCTGATGGATTTTTCCCTGTGATGAATATGAAATGTCCTTCTCTGTCTCTTTTGAGTAATTTTAGTTTGAAGTCTATTTTGTTAGATGTCAGGATAGCCACACCACTTGTTTCTTAGGTCTATTCAATTGGAAAATCTTTTCAGCAACTCATTACTCTGAGGTAATGTCTTTCTTTGAGGTTGAGGTGTGTTTCTTGTACGCAGCATAAGGATGGTTTCCTGTTTTCATATCCATTCTGATACCCTGTGTCTTTTTATAGGTGAATTTAGACCATTGATATTAAGAGAAAATAATGATATTATTGTTAATTCTTGTTATATTTGGTTTTGTTTAATGGTGGTGGTAGTGCTTGTGTGTTTCCCTTCTTTTGGTATTCACTGGTTTGGGGTTATCTGTTGCCTGTGGTTTTGGGGGAAGCAATATAGCTAACTTCCTTGGATTGGAATTTTCCTTCCAGTGCTTTCTGTGGGGCTGGATTTGTGGATGGATATTTTTAAAATCTGGTTTTCTAGTGGGATATCTTGTTTTCTCCATCTGTTGTGATTGAAAGCATTACTGGGTATAGTAGTCTAAAATGGCATCTGTGGTCTCTTAGTTTCTATGGAACATCTGCCAAGAACCTTCCAGTTTTCAGAGTTTCCACTGAGAATTCAGGTGGAATTCTGGAGTCTGCTTTTATATGTTACTGGGCCTTTTACCTTTGTGGCTTTTGATGTTCTTTCTTTATCCTCTATGTTTAGTATTTTGATTGTTATATGGAGAGGGGACTTTTTTGGGTGCAGTCTATTTAGTATTCTGTAAGCTTCATGTACCTTCATAGGCATATCTTTCTTTAGGTTGGGAAAGCTTTCTTCTATGATTTTGTAGAATATATTTTCTGTGCCTTTGAGCTGAAATTCTTCTTCTAATCCTATTATTCTTAGCTTTAGTTTTTGCATAGTATCCTAGATTTCCTGAATGTTTTATATTAAGAATTTGTTGGATTTAACATTTCCTTTTACTGACAAATCTATTTTCTCTATTGTGTCTTCAATGCCTGAGATTCTCTCTTTGATCTCTTGCATTCTGTTAGTTATGCCTGCATATGTAGTTCCTGTTCATTTACCTAGATTATTCGTTTCAAGAATTATCTTGGTTTGTGGTTTCTTTACTGCCTCTATTTCAATTTTTATGTCTTGAACCCATTTGTTTTTTTTTCCCCTTGGGTTTCTTGGCTTTCTTTAAGGGATTTATTGATTTCTTTCAATTTTTTGTTTGTTATTGCCTTCATTTCTTTAAGGAAATTTTTCATTTCTTTTTTAAGAGTCTCTATTATCTTCATAAAGTTATTTTTAAAGTTATTTCTTTCTGCTTCATCCGTGTTGGGCTATTCAGGTCTTGCTGATGTAGGACCACTAGTTTCCGGTGGTGCCATATTGCTCTTTGTGCCATCTACCTATCTCTTCCTCCAGTCAGCACAGTTAGGGCCTGGAGCTCTGGTGGTTGTTCTTCCTCCAGGTACAGTTGCAGTCTCTTTCCTCTGGGTAAAGTTGGTTCCTGCAGCTCTGGTGGTCAATGGTGTAGTGGCAGGGGGTGATTGGGTGGATTGGGTGGTGCTGCCTGGCTGCTGGGGGTGCCATGGGTGGGAGGGTGTAGGGGCTAGGACCTAGCAAGCAGGGCTCTCAAGCCTGGATGGTGGTTTGGGTGGTCACTGGTGAGGTGGCAGGGATGGTTGGTGGGAGAGGGTGCTGCTGCCTGGTCACTGGGGATGAAGAGTAACTTCTTATTCCAAAGATGCTAGTATGTAAAGATGAAGGCTTTGTGTCTGCACCAGCTGAACTTTCCCATGTTTGGTTTGTTTTGCAGATATCTTAAGCAATGGGGCCTTCCTGTTAGTTGGGGGTTTATTGTTTTGTTTTGTTTTGTTTTGTTTTTAGAGCAATGAATACACTTGACAATAGCCTGAATGTTTGGGTCTTCCCATGGGACCCCTTGGCCAAGAACTTGATTATATACAACCCATTCCCAGTACTGGAAACTTCATTTGATCATGAGAGATATCCAGTTGGGGCTCTGTCTCCCCTATTATTTGGTAATTTCATTTAGATTAGAATCTTCTTCTGTATTAGATTTCCATACAACCCCTCTAATGGCTCTGAGTTTTATCTGTCACTATCCCTATTCCCTCCCTTGCTCCCTCTTTCTTTGTCCTCACTGCTTGACCCTCCTGTTATAGTCCCTACCCCTGTTCATCCATGACTATTTATTCTACTTCCCTTCTCTAAGGAGATGCATACCACATCCCTGGTCTTTTATTCAATACCTAAGCTCTGTAGTTATATGGATTGTAGCTGGCTTATCAATGTCTCAACAGCTAACATCAATATATAAGCAAATCATGCCATTTTGTCTTTCTTTTTCTGGGTTACCTCACATGGGCTGTTTTCTTTTCCAACTCCATCCATTTACTTGTAAGTTTTGTGACTTCAACATCTTGGAGGAGTAGAGGGAGGAGTCCTAATCAGAACATATTGTCTGAAAGATTCTATTTTCACAAAAATAGGAAAAAAAAATATAAAATTTAAAAAAATGAAGATTGAATTGTCTCAGCCCTGTGTCCAAAGTACACAGTATCTTCAGCAATAAGAACTTTCCTTAAACTTCTGGAAACAACCAAGGGCAATACCATAACCTATATTTTATTTATTTTCTTGGAATTTTCTGACTTCTTGAGAGAAGGTGCCTCCCACCCAGTACTAATGGTTTTGTTATATAGTCTATGCTTTTGGTAGGAGTATTGTCATCCAAATGGCAACTTCATTTCAACATATCTATACCTACATCTATATCTATATATGTGTATACACAAATACCATGTATTATATGTACATTTATCTAAATATAAAATACTATGATTACTTATGGCTTTTCAAATATTCTTAGTGTTATCCATTCCTCCTCCCTCCCTGTCTACCTGTATTACCTCCCCAATTTGCCACATTTCTCTTTAATATCAACTGTGTCTTATCTCTCCCCTCTTTATTATTCTCTCCACCCACTATGGTATTTTCTTTGATTTTCTTGTTTCGATAGTTACACTATGATATGTGCTCACATCAGAGATTTGGAGCTAGGCACCACAAATGAGAGAGAGCATGAAACATTTGTCTTTATTGTTCTGGGTTACCTCACTCAATGATATTTTCTAGTTCCATCAATTTACATGTAAAGTTACTGATTTCATGTTATCTATAGCCAAATAGTATCCCCTGGTGATATATGTACCACGTTTTCCTTATCCATTCATCAGTTGAAGGATATTTAGGTGTGATGTTGCTTGCTTTGTATTCCTAGTGCGGTTTTACTGATCTTTTCTTTTAAATAAAAAAGATGTAGAGAAGAGAGTCATAACTTGTCCATCCAAGTTCTGAGTAAAATGACTATTAAATTCTTGGCCCTAGGTGAGAAAATTATATGAAACCCCTAACAAATGGTAAACTATGGAATAAGAGATAGGAAGAATGTATGAGCTGGAGGATGGGGAGGACAGATGTGAAACACTGTCTTCCAGACATGGCATGACCAATGTACTCATGAATTCACTGCAGTTGTGCTTACAACACATGATCAATCCACAATGTCAAATGATCATCCATATTCCAGGTGGAAGAAGCACCAGCTGAACTCACGGTGTTATGAGAAAGATACAATGTGAATGTAAGAGGGGAACACATTGAGTTTGTCAGAGGGTTTGGAGAATTAGGGTGGATATGATCAATGCATACATATGGAAATCATCAAGTGGTAAATAACAGATACGTAAGTTGCTCAGAAAGATAAAAAATCGTTTATTGAGAGCTATTCTATGTCCAATACATGGTAGATGTTAGATGAAAATTCCTGTAGCCCCACAACAAAGGACATAGGAGACAAGGAAATGGTCTTGCCACTACAGCAGGGTATGCTATTTTCAAAACATGTGTGGCCTCACAGTTGTACAGCACAGGAGAAAATTTTATTTGGGGCAGTAACTCGTGTTTCTCCTTGCTGTGTGAAAGCACTTACAACCTCAAAGTGTTGCTCCATAGTATATTTAAAAGCAAGGAAGGATGTTAACCCTGAAAAACACAAAAGAAAATGACCTCATCATCAATTAAACAGATTGATCCAAAAATTATCTTTAATGTCTTATCTACAGGGGCATCAGTCTCACACATACACAGAGATCGATACAGAAATCGACTACAAGCATAAACATTGAAATGTTAGTCATACTTGCCCTTCTTCATGACTCCCTGAGTTTAACTACTTACTTGTGTGAGCATCTTTGGGGTGATAGGTTGGTGATTTACAGGAGTGTGGGCAATTCATCAGTGGTAGATTACCAAGGAATATGACAGTTATAATGGTTCATTTTACCTGTCAGTTTAACAAAATCCAGAGTGACCTAAAGAGTCTCAGTGTGGGATTTTCTGATCAGGCTGACCTAAGGGACTGTCCTAATTACACCAATTGATGTGGTAATAACCACCCACATGCTTTAATTCATTGCTCTCTGCTTCTGACTGTGGATACAATGTGACCAATTCTTTCAAGATCCTACTTCCATAACTTCACTGAAGATGAGCTATTGTCTAGAATTGTGAGATAAAATAAACTCTCTCTATTGAGTTGCTTTTTTTGGGTTATTCTGTCACAGCCACAGGAAGTGAAACTAAGACAGACCCATATAACCAAATATTGATAAGCATTAAGTGAATTGTGAAGTCATAGCGTAAAGTTCTGTTAAGATAAAAATTGATGCAAAATCTAACATATATGTAAACATGTATATGTTATTTGCTTTTTCTTTATTAGTATATTGAACAAAATAATGTTTTTCTGTAGTGTTTAATTTACATTCATCATGTACTTGTTACCCTTTCTTCACCCATCTCTATTTCCACCAATTCTGTTCCTCCTCCCAAATGGTTACGCTAATCTCCAATTCCAACCATGTTTCTGAATAATTACTCCATTTTCTTTTTCTTTGTGGCAGAATAAAACCATACTGCATGTATACACCATATGTGATAGTTAAGATTGAGTGTCAACTTGACAGATTTTAGAATTACTTAGGAGA
Organism: Cricetiscus sungorus; assembly: GCA_030556225.1. Classification (NCBI taxonomy): domain Eukaryota; kingdom Metazoa; phylum Chordata; class Mammalia; order Rodentia; family Cricetidae; genus Cricetiscus; species Cricetiscus sungorus. The sequence continues at coordinate 41,773,070 of JANBXA010000600.1, forward strand.
CAAGCCTCTGGCAATACCAGTGAGCAATCATCCAGATTACATTAACCAAGATGGGAAGACCCACTCTACATATGGAAGTACCATTCCATGGGCTGGGGACTGGACTGTATAAAAAGGAGAAAATAAGCCCACACCAGAGTTCATTTCCTGGCTGGGATGCCATGTGACCAGTTGCTCCATGCTCCTGCTGTTATGATTTCTTTGCCATAATGGACTGTACCCTTGAACTGTGACAAAAGAACCCCTGCTTTCTTAAGCTGCTCCCATCTGGTATTTTGCCCCAATGACAAAAAAGTAGCCAAGACACCTTCTTTGACTAATCCACCTACCTGTCACTTGTCAACTAGGCTGGTCACAGAACTTAAGAATGTAAATTATCACATTCTTTTGAAGCAATAAGAACATCTCCCTGACAGCCTCGTTGACCGTTGACTAAGATAAAATCCTTAACATGTACATTCTCTTTGCATCTCTGTATGTCACCCTATGCCGTCGCACAGTTGGCAAGTGTTAAAGGTGGGGTACAAACCTAAGCATCCTGCTCTAATATCCCCATCCTACAATTCTATGTGAGCACACTTAGCAGTCACAGTAACTGACATGAGGCATTGTTCAGCGTTGCTGAGCAAGTATCCCCTTCTAGTCATAGTCAGCCCTAGCAGGAAACACATAGTCACTCCCTTACCATATTGGAAAAGGATTGCATAGATGTCAGTAAGATCCCTGAAGTCTGGGAATGGGATCTGGATTCAGTCTTCCTAATGATGACTTTCCTATATGCATCCCGTACCTGGATGGAGATACAACAAAGCAAGGGATTGAACCAGTGAGTAAGTTTGCTGTACGACATGAGGTCTTGAGTATGGATCTCCAGCACCCACATAACAAAAACAAGTATGGTGCTTAGCTCTAAACAGAACACATACATCACCCAACATACCAAGAGTCAGTAAACATCATGGAAAATAAGGAAAGAAAGAATATGAGAGCTGGAGGAGGGGGAGAGTTCTTGTGAAATGCTGTCTTCTGGATATGTCATTCCATCACACTCATCAACTCTCAGCAGCTGTCAGTTCCTGCACAAGATCAAGCCAGCCAAATTCTAACCTGGATTGGGTAAAAGACCTCTAGAACCCACCCCTTACTAAGGACTGATTGGCAGTTAATCATTTCTAAGACAGAAAATTTTCTTCTCCGGGGATATGCTCCAATGGATTTTCTATTCCTGTGAAAAACACTAACCGGACTTAGTAAGGTTTTTCAAGTCATGTAACATAAAGTTTGTTGGGGAACATGTTAAGAGGAAAATGTGGGAAGCTGAGAGTAAGAATGGGTGTGGGTATGAATATATTTCATTGTATGCATGTATGAGACTCTCAAACATAAAGAAAATTCAGGGAGACACCAACATGTTTTCACACTTCTGGATAGGCAGAGACAGAAGGTGCTTGCTGGACCTGCTGGCTGGCTGACCAGTCTATCTTAATAAATGCTCTGTGAGAGACTGTGTTTCAACAGCTAAAACCGAAGGGCTAGACAGAAGACTCTGGTTCAGAGTATACCTTGTTCCTACAGAGGACCTGAGTTTAAATCTTAACAACCATGTCAGGAGCATCCCAAATACCCACAACTCCAACTTAAGTTGATTCCAAGCCTTCCTCAGGCCACTACAGGCCCTACATTCAAGTGCATAGGTGAGGTGATACATTATTCTGAAAATACCATCTGCCTTTGAAGACACTGAACTTTTCTCAGACCTTGCAACCAGGTTAATAATATGCCTTGAAATAAACTAAGACTATGTGTTCAATCTTATATCTTACCATGTGCTCAACCTGCTTAATTCTAACCTACATTTAAGAGACCAATGTAACCAACCTTACTATGCCTTGGATTGCCCGTGGTATCAGTTTTTAAAATCTAAGCTAAAGGCATAGCTTTAATCTTAAATTATGCACCCTCACAAGACTCTGACCTAGAAGTGTGTGTGTGTGTGTGTGTGTGTGTGTGTGTGTGTGTGTGTGTGTGTGTGTCATTTGCTGAGAGCAGCAAACAGGGTGAAATCTGAAGCAAAACTAATATGCCACGAATGTGGACAGAACAAAACAAAAAAAAAACACACACACAGGCACAGGTTCATAAGATCTGCAGTTCTGACTGCTCTTCTGGGTCAGCTGTGATAATTAAGTAATTTCCTCTTTTGTAAAACTCTGTCAAAGATTTCTGTTAATAACTCCTTGTTCCCTTTCCATGCTGTGTTTTCTATACTGTTCAATAAACAGGATAAGCACAATAGAGGCACAATAGATAGACAGAACACATAGGCAATACAGACAGATCCAATATATTCCACATGCAGGCTAAACACACCAGACTGAAGACAGACAGGCGGCATGAGGAAAGAAATAGAGACTTCACAATTTGGCTTTCTCTTGATTAAACTGCTCTGAGAGGAGATCACACACAGGTGCAAATCAATTTAAATAAAATATTAGAGGCGAGAGGAACATGATGTAGGAAGACACCAATGTCAGTCTCTAGCCTCCAGAGAAACAAGAGCAGAGATATGAATATACATATACAATGTACAAAACATCCATGCACACAAATACACAGAAAATACACACACACACACACACACACACACACACACACACACACACACACGCAACATACACACAACATGGCATTCTAGATAGGGAAGTGGATCTACTTCAAGCAGATGAAGTGGGTGGTTCTACACAGAAAGGCTGGTGAGAGGTGGCAGCCAAATACCTGGCGATTGAGCAGACAGTGAATGAGAAAGATGAAGGCACCCTGCAGGCTGTTGATAATGGTGAACAGGTACGCCATAATGCTTGCCATGGGGCCAATCTGGAAAATGCCCAGCACCCAGGAGCAGCCCAAGATGAAGATCTGGGCAATAGCCTTGAAGGTCAGCAACCTGGAAGATAATGTTTACAAAATGAATTGTCCTGAGAACTGGTATGGTCTCCACAAAGACACTTGGCACTGTGTCCCCATGCTGGGGATACAGAAAGAGTAAAATTTGCTGTCTTAAGGTAAATGAATCAAGTTCTATAGGCAATTAAAATGCTGTTGTCCAGAGATACACATGGATTCAAAGGTAGGTAGGTAGGTGTGTGTTTGTGTGTGTGTTGAATAGATTTTTGGTTTAGCAATCAATGACTACATGGGTTCATTCTCCAGATACTTAGACCTCATTATGTGAGTGGTAAATCCATGGTTATAAAATACTGAGAGTTCCTTCTTTCATTGAGGCAAAATTTATAATTTGAAGAAAAGAAACTTCTTTTCAATGACTTTGAGTACACTCACACATCATGCAGTCACTACTATATACTTCCAAGTCCTTTTTTATCATATTTTTCCTTTTTTATTATCTCAAAAATGAAATACACACATTACAAGAAAATAAACACCATACAGGCAAAGCAATTATTCTCTTTTCCTCCTCCCTAAAGAAGATAATAACCAAATATTCATCAAAATAATGAATAAAATAAGTGTAGGTAAGTATAGGGTATATAAGACATGACACCATAATGAATATACCATAGAATAAAACAGATAAATATAGGATAGATCATATGTGTCATATCTAATTAATGAATATATCATATAATCAAACTAATAAAAGTGGGATGAAGGAAATGTAGCACCACCACTAATGGGATACTATGCTGCCATAAGAAGGAGTGAGGCACTGGTAGCTGACAAATGTGGACAAATCCTATGAACTTCATAATAAACAAAATACAGACAAATGCCATTTGTTGCAAGCTCAAATTCATTTAGATATCAAGACTAGAGAGAAAGAGAGACAGAGAAAGAGAGAGAATTATAAGACTATTTTGTAAAATAAGAAGAGGAGGAGGAAGAGAAAGATTGGGTGACCACAAACTGTACTGAGCAATGGTCTGTGCCTGGGGTCAGTTAGTGAATGACTGATTCATTTGCTAATTCTCTGACATTTGTGAGACACTCACCTTCTCTGTACCTCACACTGCCTTCCCCAGCCAGAGAAAGAGATTTAGACCAGACCATATGGATCACTGAGCAAACCTAGCGCCAAGAATCATGGATTTAATACCTGCTTGTCCTACAGAAGTATAGTCTCTCTCAAAATAGAATGTACATGTGTGTATGTGTGTAGATGGAATGTATATTTTGTATGTATATATGTGCATTGCGTGCATGCAAATGCATTGTATATGTGCATGTGAAAGTGCAGGCATGTACATGTGTGTGCATGTTGTTTATACATGTACATGTATACCTGGGTATATGAGTATGTGTGTACATTTTTGTATTATATGCATCTATATGTGCATGTATACATGTTTATGTGTGTACATGTGAATGTGTGTGTATATTGGGCATGTGACTGTGTGTATATGTTTGTATTATATGCATGTATACATGTTTAAATGTGTATATATGTTCATGTTTGTGTGTGTTCATGTATATGTATGTCTGTGGTGGTTTAAAAAAATGCCCCAAAGGTAGTGGCAGTATTGGGAGTTGTAGTTTTGTTAGAGTAGGCTTTGTGTTACTGTGAGGGAGGGCTTTGAGTTCTCCTATGCTCAAGCTTCTCCCTGTGTCACAGTCTATTTCCTATTGCCTGTGCATCAATATGTAGCAACTCCTTCTACAATGCCATGTCTGCCTGCACACCACCATGCTCCGCACCATGATGATAATGGAATAACACTCTGAAACTGTAAGCTGCCACCTAAACTAAATGTTTTCCTTCATAAGAGTTGCAGTGGTCATGGTGTCTTTTCATGGCAATCAAAACCCTAACTCAGACAATGTCCATATTTGTGTGTATCTGTGACTATGTCCATGTTTGTGTTATGTGTACATTGTGCATATTTTCCATGTTTGCATGTGTGTGCATTGTGCATATTTGTCCATAGTTTCATGCACATGCATGGTGCATGTTTGTCCATGTTTGACTGTGTGCATTGTGAATATATGTTCATGTTCTTGTGTGCATATGCAGGTGCTCACTCTGAGTGTATTAACAGTTGCAATCTAAGGAAGACTTGCTGTTCCCAGCAACTGTGGCAATGCTTTATTAGTCACCTGAGCAAACAATATCAGTATCCCCTTCCTACAGATAAAGAAATAGCTTTGCAGAAGTCATCTAAGTGAAATACTATCATATAGATCATAAATGGTATTGATGGAATGGGAAGTTTGTCCCCTGGACTCTGCTATTGCAAGTCCCATCACTTCCCTGTCATGAGCATACAAAAGGTGACCAGAGGCTGGCAGGTGGCTCAATGGGTAATGGCTGAACAAATGGCAGGACACATGTGAGGACCTGAGTTCAAACCTGAGGACCCACATAAAACCAAGTGCATAACATGAACATCTGTAACCCCAGCAACCTTGTGATGAGAAAGGAAGGGGAGACAGGAGAACTAATCCAGATGCCATGGTGAACAACACAGTGGTGAACAACAAACAACTCTATCTCAAACGAGATGGAAATTAAAGACCAACACCCAAAGTACCCTCCAAACCCTACATATATGCAATAGTATGCATGCATCTGCACCTGCACATGATATATACAGAAAGGTGAGTGGTGAGACTCTGTCAGAAGAAAGAAAGGAAATGAGTGAGGGTAAAAAAAGAGACTATACCTGGTGTCCTTGAGTTTTGAGACATCTGAGTTAACACTGCAAAGCTTCTGCCTCAGCACCCACAGTGTCCAGGTGAGAAGAATGGAGTTGATCTGCAAGGTCAAACAGAGGGTGGATAGACCAGATGCATAGACTGACTGTGACCAGTCCATTGCACATAGCTCTGGCCTCCAGTGACCCAAGCACCACTCCAGGCTTCCATCCTGGATAACCAGGACTTGATACATCACTGACAGCTTCCCAGTTGATGCCTCTTCTAATTTAGGATGAGCAGCAGAAAGCCTTCATCACCCCTGACTGACCACATAGGACTTGTAGTTATTTGACCTGATGCTTCCCCATGATACATCACTCAAAGCCCACTTCTTCTGTACTGAAACTGGTCCTTCCCTGCCTGCTCCTAAGCCCACGGTTGTACACACCTCTCAAAAACAATCTTGCAAGAAATTGTCCTTTGTTGTTCCCATGATGTTTTTTATTACAACCAGCTGTCTCCCATCAGTTAATATTGAAACTGAGGTTGATATCATAGATCATGAAACTGAACAGATGGTTCATTCTTTTAAAAGGTGTTTTCCCAGCCTTCTCAAAGTGGTTTGATGGTTGGCATTAACTGTCAACACCTAGGAAGCAAGCCTCCAAGAAACTTGTAAGGGACTGCCTATGGGTAATCTGTGAGTACACATGTGAGAGCTACCTTGACTAGTGGGAAGATTTAGCCACTGTGGGTGGCACCATTCCCTAAGCAGAGGCTTATGGATGTATAAGAATGGAGAAAGTGAGGTGAGCACAGTGTGCATAAATTCATTGCTCATTTCACTGGGCCCACCTATCCATACGGGACCACACCAAGTCCCCGCCTGCTTGATCTTTGATCCCCTTCCCTGGGCCCCTACTGGAGGAGAGACCTCCTAGAGAGGTTGGACTGCACGGAGTAACAGACATCAAACTCCTGACCCACATATGCCCACCAAGAGAGTAGCGTAGAGAGAAAAAGACTCCACTTTAACCCACTGGAAGGAGCGATGGGAAGACGGCAATATAAGAAAATACCTAACAATAGAAAGACAAGCATGACACAACCAGAATCTAGGTGCTCTACACCAACTAGACCTGAACACACCAAAGCAGATAAAGCATAAGAGAACGACTTAAAAAATAACTTCATAAAAATTATAGAGGCCCTCAAAGACAATATAAGAGAATCCCTTAAAGAAATGAAAGAAAAAACAAACAAAAAATTAGAAGAAATGAACAAATCTCTTAAAGTAAGGAAAGCCAAGAAAAACACAATCAAACAGATGAAGGAAACTACCCAAACAGTTCAAGACTTGAAAACTGAAATAGAGACAATAAAAAAAAGACAAACTGAGGGAATGCTGGAAATACAAAAACTGCACAAACCATCAGGAAAGACAGATGCAAGCATAACCAATAGAATACAAGAGATCAAACAGAGACTCTCAGGCACTGAAGATAAACTAGAGGAAATAGATTCAGTTACCAAAGAAAAATCTTAAATCCAACAAATCCTTAACACAAAACATCCAAGAAATGTGGGACACCATGAAAAGGCTAAACCTTAAAAAAAAAAAAAAAAAAAAAGGCATAGACGAAGGTGAAGACGCCCAGATCAATAGCAGAAAACATATTCAACAAAATTATTGAAGAAAACTTTTCTTACATGTGAAGTGGGGGGGAATGGAAGGGGAAGGTGGTCGGAGGGACATGAGAGGGTGGGAGAAAGGGAAAGAGGGAGGGGGAAAGTAGGGAGAGGGAACTGGGATCGATATGTAAAAACAAAAAATAATAATAATAATAATAAAAGAAAAAACACATGATCATCTCACTAGATGCTGAAAAAGCCTTTAACAAAATTCAACACCCTTTCATGATAAAGGTCTTGGAGAGATCAGGGATAACAGGAACATACCTAAACATAATAAAAGCAATATACAGTAAACCAACAGCCAACATCAAAGTTAATAAAGAGAAGCTTAAGGCGATTCCTCTAAAATCAGGAACAAGAAAAGGCTGCCCTCTCTCTCCATATCTCTTCAATATTGTACTTGAAGTTCTAGCTAAAGCTATAAGACGACAAAAGGAGAATAAGGGGGATCCAAATTGGAAAGGAAGTAGTCAAACTTTCTCTATTTGCAGATGATATGATAGTTTACATAAGTGACCCAAACCTCTGCTAGGGAACTCCTGATAAACACCTTCAGCAAACTAGCAGGATACAAGATAAACTAAAAAACAAAAATCAGTAACCCTACTTTATTCAGATAACAAAGGGGCTGAGAAAGAAATCAGAGAAAGATCACCCTTTACAATAGCCACAAACAACATAAAGTATCTTGGGGTAACACTTACCAAACATGTGAAAGACCTATACAATAAGAACTTTATGTCTTTAAAGAAAGAAATTAAAGAAGTTACCAGAAAATGAAAAGATCTCCCACGCTCTTGGATAGGTACGATAAACATAGTAAAAATGGCAATCTTGCCAAAAGCAATCTACAGATTCAATGCAATCCCCATTAAAATCCCAGCACAATTTTCATTGACCTTGAAAGGATAATAATCAAGTTTATATGGAAAAACAAAACACCCAAAATAGCATACTGGGAGTGGGAGGGGGCAGTGAGTGGAGAGGGAGTTAGGGGAAACAGAAGGGGAGGAGAGGAGAACATGCGGGATCAGAAAGATTGAGTCAGGGGAAGAATAGAATAGAGGAGAGGAGAGGAGAGAGAGAGAGAAAGAGAGAGAGAGGGGGGAGGGAGAGAGAGAGAGAGAGAGAGAGAGAGAGAGAGAGAGAGAGAGAGGAGACATTCTATAATAGAGGGAGCCATTATAGGTTTGAAGAGAAAACTGGCCCTAGAGAAATGTCCAGAGACCTACAAGGATGACCCCAACTAACAATCTGAGAAACACTGGAAAGGCTATCTTTAATGCCCTTTCCTGATAATGAGATTGATAACTAAGTTATATGTCATCATAGAGCCTTCATCTAGTAGCTGATGGAAACAGAAGCAGACACCCAAAGCTAAACACTGAGCCGAACTCCTGGAATCCAGTTGCAGAGAGGGAGGAGTGATAAGAAACGGGGTGAAGACCAGGCTACCGAAACCCACAGAAACAGCTGACCTGAACAAGGGGGAGCTCATGGACCCCCCAGACTGACAGTTGGGAAACCAGCACTAGACTAACTCAAACCCCCTGAATGTTGGTCTCAGTTAGAAGGCCTGGGAAGACTAAGGGACCTCTGACAGTGGAACCAGGATGTATCCCTGGTGCACAAAAGGACTTTGTGAGTACATTCCCCAATAGAAATACTCCCTTAACGTAGAGACAGGAATGAGGGCCTAGACCCTACTCCAAATGACTTGACAGATTTTGATGATCCCTCCTGGAAGGCATCAACCCCCCGCCATGGGGTGGGGTGGGGAATATTGCTAGGCAAGTGAGCATGCAGGAGAGCCATAAGGAGGTCTCCAGGGTTGGTGACAGCGCTGGGTGGAGAAGTATCATGTTTGTGTAGCAATTTTCTCAAAGATGAAACAAGACTCAGGAAATAAATAATTCACAAATCTCAGCAAACTCCTTAAACTTATAGAATTTAAAGGCCCCCTTACCCAAGTTATAGAAACAGTAATGACTCTGACAAGGGAGACTCTCCAACCTGTTAAATGCCTGATGTCATGAAAGGTGGTCTGAGAACACTTTCATGAATTGACTCCCAGCCTGGGTCAGGCTTTCTAATGATGCAGCTACCTTCAAGTCATCTATGCTCAGGATTGCCCCCACCCATACTCCTACATGCCCCATTGGTCTTCCAAGCTGGAATCCGGTGATTCACTACTTCGTGCATCACGAGTGTCCTATCTGAGGTTAGTAGACATTTGTCCACATCTCCCAGGAAAGTTCATACAATAACCAGCAAATCCTGGTTGAAGAGATTACAATCATTGTGCTGGCTAGTTTTATGTCAACTTGACACAAGCTAGAGTTGTCTGAGAGGAGGGAGTCTAAATTGAGAAAAGTCCCACCATAAGATGAGGCTGTGGGCAAGGCTGTAGGTCAATTTCTTAGTGATTGATGTGGACTCACCCTGGGGCTGGTGGCCCTGGCTTCTTTTCAAAAGAAGGCTGAAAACTCCTGTAAGCAGCATCCTCCATCATCGGTTCCTGCTTCCAGGTTCCAGGTCCCTGCTCTGAGTTTCTATCCTCACTGCTTTTGATGATAGTTATATACAGAACTGTGAGTGAAATAAACCCTTTACTCCCCAAGGTGGTTTTGGTCAACATGTTTCATCCAGCAATAGTAACCCTAACTAAGATAGTCATCTTGAGGATAGCAGAAAAACCATAGGTTCAAGAAAGTATCCTCATCAAATGGATACACTTGGAGGAAAGCCTGAGAAAGAAAATGATGATAAACAGAAGTATATCCAAGTCAATTTTTGCTTTTAAGAATGCCATTCTGAAAACCACTGCCAAAAGACCCCTCACAACTTATTTTCTAAGATAATAAAATAAAACACAAGATTTACAAATGAATCATATTTATGGAATCAGAATATGATTGTCATTAAGGTTTTCTAACATTCTGACATTGTGATGTAAAATTGGCTCACACAATATCATTGGGTTGCACTCATACTATCCTGGGGCACATTTCAGGTGTGCATAACCTGTTTCCTGATACAAACCATAATTCTGATTCCATGGCATTTTAGCAGTCCTTCTTAATAATGGGAATGCTTTGGTTCCATGTAAGGGAAGAAGACTACCATATAAGCAAGACCACAATGTTGATGGAATGGTAGTTCAGAACAAAAGTCCTGACAAAGAAGAAATAAAGCAAATGTTTTAAGTTTTGGATATTATTTAAGAATAATGGTAGGGGGAAAGATCAAGATGATGGACAATAAAAGGTGAAAAACAATAATAAAGGGAAGAAGAAGGAATGAGAATAAAGAACAAGGCCATAGAATGGATCCTTTCTTAGTAGTGTTCTGAAAATTTGATCCCTCAGTATCAGATTTCAAGTCTCCATAGCTAATATGAAAAAGCCTATGCTGTTCACTATTGGAGCATTCCTAAGACACTATGACACATCTGTAAACCCACAATAACTTACAAGACATCAATACATCCCTGGAGGAACATCCCCTCTAGTAATCCCAAGAATGTTACACGATTCAAAACTGAGCTCACTGCTAACTGTAGGCTTGGCTCTCCTTTCCCCACTACTCATTTTTAACAGCTTTGTCAGAAAGTATGTAAACAGAGCTTGGTTGGTTCAATCTGGATCCTCTATTGATCTGTTGCATGACAGTATCTGGCTGCCTTTGTCACTGCAATATAATTTGAATTTATTTTTGTTTTATGTTCAATGGTGTTTTATCTGCATGAATGCCAATGTGAGGGTTCAGAAGCCCTGGAATTGGAGTTACACACAAATGTGAGCTGCCATGTGGGTGCTGGGAATTGAACCTGGGTCTTGTGGAAGAGCAGTCAGTCTTAACCACTGAACCATCTTTCCAACACCAATTGCAATATAATTTGAGGCCAGGTATTGTGACAACCCCAATTGTGTTCTTTCTCCTGACAACTTATTGGTTATTTATGGTTTTTTATAGTTCCATGTAAATTCTTTTACAGAGATGTTTTTATAGGTCTTTGAAGTATTTTATGAAAAAAATTACTGAATATGTAGATTACTTTTGGTAATAAATCCTAGCAGACTAGTTTTGGTAATAAAACCTAGCTACCCATTTCACTATATGAATTCTGCCAACCCAGAAGAATGGAAGGTCTTTTGGTGACCAAGAATATACTACAAATGACACAAGAAAACACTGAACTAGGGGTGACAGCAGAAGCACCACCTTATAAGAAGAAGCTGGATGAAAGGCATGTAACAGTGAGATAGGGATTGCCACATTTGGCTTTGACAGTCAATGTGACACAGCCTATAGTCACCAGAGGAGAGTCTCAACTGAGGGGTTTCCTGGGTCAGATTGGCTTGTGGACAAGTCTGGGGGGTACTATCTTGACTGTTAACTGATATTGGAGAACCCATACCAGGGTAGGAAGTACCATTCTAACAGCAAATAGTCCTGGAATGTATAAGAAAGCAAGCTAAGCAGGAGTCCATGGCTGAGCCAGCAAACAGCACTGCTTCTCAGGTTTCTGCTTCAAGTTTCTGCTTGCATTCACACACTGACTTCCTTCAAGGAGCAACTTGGGTAGGAAATGGTTTATTTGGCTTAACTTCCATGTCACTGTTGATCACAGAAAAAAGTCAGGACAAGAACTCAAACAAGGCAAGAACTTGGAGGCAGGAGCTGGTATAGAGGCCATAAGGAGTGCTTCTTACCAGATTTCTCCCCACGTCTTTCTCAGCCTCCTTTTGTTAGAACCAAGGACTACCAGCCCAAGGAAGACCTTACCCACAATGGGTCCTCCCTATGAATCACTAATTAAGAAAATGCTCTACAACTGGATCTTATGGAGGCATTTTCTCAATGGAGGCCCCTCTCCTTTCAGATGAGTCTAGCTTATGTCAAGCTCTAGTAAAATTAGCCAGTATAGGACTGTAAATTAAAATAAACCCTTTTCTCCCTTGACATGCTTTTTGGCCATGGTATTTTACTGCAGCAACAGTAATGGAGCCAGAACAGTACTCAGGATCTGCAAACATCACTTGGCTTCTGCTTATTTCTCATCTCACTTTTTCTAATCATGACCATTGTTCCTCACTTCCTACTTTTCTTCCTTTTCTTTTTTTCTTTTGCATATGGTGTATTTCTATGTTGCAGTGTAGCCCTAGCTATTCTAAAACTTAATTTGTTACACATACCAGGCTGACATCAGACTAAAAGATGTCTTCCTGCTTAGACATCCTAAGTGTAGTTAAATTAATTTTACCTTATCTTCCATTCATCATCTAGACCTAGAAGAGACTGACAGATCTATTCCCCCCTAAAACACAAAGCTTGAATAATAAATATTGTCTCTTCTAGATGTTTCTGCACCTGAGCATGAATGAAAAGTGACAGAGAAATCACGCCCACCTAGGTGAAATCTCAAGAAGCAAGAATCATAGGAAAGAGTTTTGAGCGTATTAGGCTTTTCCATGAGACGACACTTCCTAACTTTGGTCTTCCTTGGTCACCAAAATGTACTTGAACAAATATTTTTCTTACCACAATGATCATACAGACTGGCCCCAGGAAACTCCAGATGAACCCAGTCTCTGCATTCAGCCAGCAGCTAAAGAGAAAAACACAGGGGGCATGAGCACTTGTCTCATCACACTGACCTGACAATTGTGCATTCTGCAAAATACTATGGGATGAGGTACATTTGGAAATACTGATGTTGGGTGGGTGCAGACCAATGTCAAATGGGCCAAGATACACTATGGATAAATACTTCTGAGACCTTTGCCTAGAATGGAGTCCAGGGTGATGATAGGTTCAGGACTTCCACATAGCTTTCTTCTTCCATGTAGCTCTCACTAGTACACTGTGTCATTCAAACCTCAGCTCCAACATTTTCTCCAGTGAGAACTCATTACTGACCATTCTTGGCTAGAAAATATACTAGGGGTCTTGTAATCTTTCCACCTCCTCTTCCTCAATTTTCTCTGAGCCTTAGGTGCAGGGGTTTTTTGGTAGATGTATTAGTTGGGACTGGGCCCCACAATTCTGCATTTTGATTGGTTGTAGTTTTCTATAATGGTTTCTGTCTGTTGCAAGTTGACAAGTTTCCTTGATGAGGGCCGAGGACTATAATGATCTATGCGCATAAGAACAAATGTTTAGAATATGGTTAGATATTATGCTGATTTAGTAAAGTTGGTTATCCTCCAAGATATGAGACTTCACTAGCCCTAGGAAATCTAGTACCAAGCATGATTTCCCTCTTGTCAAACATGTCTTAAGCCCTGAACAAGTCTTAGAGAGCTGTTGGTTGCCACCAAGGTATGCATACCACTGTTACACTGATGGGAGATGTTATTCTGTATATATGTTTCTCATACTGGTTAATAAAGCCCTGTGGCCAATAGGAAACAAGATAGGCGGGGCTAGGAGACCAGGAGGAGGAAAGAGGAAGTAGTAGGGAGGAGTCGAGATGTAGCCCGGGGAGGAAGCAGAACGCCTGCAGCGGCTCCCAGATAAGACGACCATGTGGAAATACTTAGATAAGTAGAAATGGGTTAATAATTAAGGCAGAGCTAGCTCATAAACAGTAATGGTAACTGGCCAACAGGATTGTATCTAATACAGAGTCTCTGAATGTTATTTGGGGCTGGCGTGGCAGTGGGCCCAGACTGGCGGGCTGGCGGAAACATACACACTACATTACACCAATAGGATTATCCTGCCACGTATCATTGGTGTGGTTCATAGGCTTCATATGGGAGAAATCCCACAAGGTCTCACTCCTACACAAAGAACTATTGTCAACTAAAGAATACTGAGAGTGGGAGACATAGTCTCCAGGGAAGAGCACACCAATTGGTTATCCAATATTAAATTATTAGCACTGAAAACATACATACAAGTAGCATCACACAGACTGAGCAGGTTTTATTTATGCGTTTAGAAAAATAGTAAAATTAGTTCAACTAGATATTCTCTTCCTAGGAAATTAGATTCAGATGGTTGTAAGTCTTCTATGTAGTGAACATTTGGTGGCCCTGATACCAACAAAACTAGAGGGACCTACCCCTCCCTGAAGCACTGGAAGAGTTGAGCATTATCAGAGTATTGTGAAATGCTACTAAATCAGCATTTAATGTTCATTATAAGCCCCAATTGCAAAGGCTCATTTTAATATTTTCTTTAAATTAGTTAAAATGTTGTAATCCATGGTAAGTTGACTATCTTATTGAGAGTTATTGCACCCTTCCTTGGCACCCCAGCTGCCTTAATAAAAGGACTATCAGCCAACCATCTGCTCTCATGCTAACCCAGCTATCTTGAGTATACCACAAGGCCCCACCTCTCCCTGAGGATCTGAAGGCAGCTAATAGTTTCTAGGGGAGGGAGACAGAGATGCTTTCTGCAATTGAGCAGCTTCTAGTAAGTTACCCACATTCCTATAAATAATCTGTCACCTATACTCTTATAATTAAGCCCCAATTAAACTCATTGGAGGAGGTCACCATCCCCCTCCAAAAAAAAATGACTTGAAAGTAAGGTGGACTCATTGAGAAGTTGGGGACCAGGAGGGTCAGTCTGAATCCTACACCTGGGAGCTGGCAAAAGTATGGGCAGTTTTCTCAACAGTGAGGGATAACATTGTGTGAAAGACCCTGTGATGTGACTGCACTATCTTTAACACACAGAAGGTATAATGAATTTAAAAACTACTCATCAATGAATGGTACAACTGTTACTTTCGATCTAAGTTGAAATGTTTCAGATAGCAGCACCTTGGTTACTCCTCGGCCCCAGAGGCAGAAACTGCTTTAGATATTTTGAGTAGTGAGGGAGATGGAGTAGCTTCTAGGTCACCCTCCCCTCACAGCTCAATTCAAAGGGCCCAGATGTTGCTGATGTCATGTGTGTTCCATCTCTAGGCAATGGTGGAGCTAAAGAGTTGGGGTGTGGAGTCTGGCCACAGCTCACCCATACATACAGATGGCTGGTAGTTTCCTCTTTTTCTGCCTTCTGAAATGCCCATATGCTTTGGACAATCAATACTACAAACAGGACTTCTATAACAACCAATTATGGGAATTGTATTTATGGATGCCCTCTCTAGTATGGAGGGCCAGGCAAACATTGAGGGTAGGGTGAGTATTCAGGGATGCTATTAGATTGTTCAGAGTGTCCTGGATAACATTCAGATTATTTCTCCATAGTTCCTGCCTCCAGGTTCCTGCCTTGAGTTTCTGCCCTGACTTCTCCATCATGATAGATTGTGGCCTTTCAGAGTGTATTTAAAATAAAACCTTCATCCCTTAATTTTATTATTATATTAGGTATTTTTGTCATGGCAATAGTCAAGGTGTATGGTACTGTCTTCACAAAGCCTATAATCAAGATCTTAATAAAAATATGATACTCACAGATCATGTGTCCCATAGCCTTGTGACTGTATACTGGAAGAGATCACGACCACCAGGACTGGGAACCCATAACCAAAGGCACAGAGGTGAAGCATCTTGATGTTTCGAGAGCTGAAATAATTCACCACCTTCAGGTTTCTCACCATCAGGAAGAGCATCACCGCCTCCACGAGCATCCAAGAGAAGCAGGCAAGGAAAAGATAGTGTAGAAATCCTGCGATGATGGCACAGGCTGTCTACAAGGGAGAAGTCTGCATGTCAGGACCCCACAAAACAGGCAGAAAGTTGAGGAACAAGACCAAATAAGGAATGACCTTAACAGGAGTTCCTTAAACAATCCAGCCTCTTTTGCTCTGAGCATAATGTAGCCACACCTTTACCACAGTGAAGTAGGGAGTATCTGGGCCAGACAGCCATGGCAACCAATAGAGGAAAACCTATGGTTTTGGTGATGGAGATAATCAAAGGGAAGGAGAGGAAGGCCAGTTGGGACTCCAGGTGCTACCCTCCAGGTTTCCCTCAGCTATAAGTAGCCCTTGGAGAAGTCAGGGTACATAAGCAATGGAAGGTTAAGGGAAGAAGGTACTCTACAGTGTAGCTCCCATGAGGACATCATCTGTGATGGGGTGGAACTCTGTATTGATCCAGCTATTTGTGCACTGTCCAAACTCCTGTAAGTGACCCCCTCACCTGTGTTCTGTAAGCATATCCACCACACACATTTGTTCACCAACCAGATTTGGTGGGATCATTTCTTTAGTCTGTCATCAGTCAGTAAAGTATTTCTGCAATTCATGTACCATAGGTGATGCATAGATTACCCCAATCCTCAGCACCCTTGTACAAGCCAGGCATAGAAATGCATGCTTCTAGTGCCCCAGTAGGGAGCAGAGACCCAGTCTGAATACGGATCACTACTAGCCAGCCTAGCCTACTTGGTGAGTTCCAGACCAATGGGAGATCTTGTCTAAAAACACAATGTCAGGCCAATGAGATGGTTCAACTGATCAATGCATTTGCTCCCAAGTTTGATCACATGGAAGTAAAGAACTAACTCCTATAAGTTGTCCTATGTAGTCCATGACATGTGCACACATGCACATCTGTGCACACATTCAAACACACACACACACACAAGAGAGAGAGAGAGAGAGAGAGAGAGAGAGAGAGAGAGAGAGAGAGAAGAGAAGAGAGTTTTGAGACAGGGGTAATGAGATACCTCTGTTTCTAAAGTGTTTGGTATAAAAGTTGTAAGGACTGGGTCAGAGCTTGGATCTCCAGAGATCATTTAAGTGCTAAGGAGGCTTAGGGCTTACCTGCACCCCAGTCCTAGAAGGAAGCCTGCTAGTGAGATTATTCATATGGTCCGGCTCTACATTGGTTGAGAGACTTCACCTCAATTAGAAATGTGGGAGAGTGATTGGGGATGAGTTCTTACATTGTGTCTCTATATGCACATGCACACTTCCATTTGCACAGATGAAAGCATGCATAACAAACACATGCATACTGCACACAAGAAAAAAATAGGAAAATAGGGTGACCAAAATAATTCATACCACAAGCAAGGAGCTGATTTTAAAGTGGCACCTGTCAAAAGAGGTCAGCCCAGTGATAAGCTGACTGTGCAGGTTAGTTTCTTGTCAATCATCTGGAAAAGACTGGCCTGTTGGCAAAAGTGTAGGGCATTGAGATGGGAGGGCCCAGCTCATTGTGGGCAATACCATCCCTGAGATGGTGGTCCTGGGTTATATAAAAAAGCAGATGGGAGGGGTAATTAGGGAGAGCAGGAGAAGAGGAGGAAGGGGTAACCAGAAGTGGAATGTAAAAAAATAATTTAAAAAACCAAAAAAATTAAAACTTTACATTTTAATTAGACAGAAAGGGGGAGATGATATGGGATGTCCAGCTGTATGCTGAAAATACATGTTGCTTTTATTGGTTGATAAATAAAGCTGTTTTCACCAACAGTCAGGCAAAATATAGCTAGGTGGGAAATCAAAAAAGAGTTACTGAAAGAAGGTGTAGTCAGGGAAATGACATATAGCTACTAAAGGAGTTACATGCCAAAGCATTACCAGTAAGCCACAGCCTTGTGACAATACTTAGATTAATAGAAATGGGTCAGTTTATAAGAGAGATCTAGCCAGAAATGTGTCTGATGCATTGGTCAACAATTACAACTGAAAAGAAAGAAAGAAAAAGAAAGAAAGAAAGAAAGAAAGAAAGAAAGAAAGAAAGAAAGAAAGAAAGAAAGAAAGGAAGGAGGAAGGAAAGACAGAAGGAAGAAAGGAAGGAAGGAGGAAAGAATGAAGGAAGGAAGGAAGGAAGGAAGGAAGGAAGGAAGGAAGGAAGGAAGCAGATGGAATAAGTCAGGAGGAACAAGCCAGCAAGTAGCACTCCCCCATGACCTCGGCTTCAGTCCCTGCCTTGGCTTCCCTAGACAGTGATCTGTGATATCAAAGTATAGGCTGGAATAAACACTTTCTTCACATTGATTTTGGTCATTATGTTTATCACAGCAACAGAAGGAAAACCAGGACACTGGAAGAGGATACCATGAAAAGGCCCTAGGGAAGAAACTAGACGGTGATGAGCAGAGGAACATGGGCAGATGGGGCAGCTGGATTGGGTCACAGACCCAGGGGTCACTAACCTGGTTGTCCGTCTTGTCTACACCCATGAGGAAGAGAAACTTGGCCAAGAAGAGACACACACAAAGGTGCAGGTGCATATAGGTGTTCTGGTTACGAACAGCATGACACAGCAGGAAGGTGGCTATGGCCAAGGCAAGGCACACCAGGGAGATGACTGTACCCACATGGCTGATGACATACAAGGAGAACTCCATCTATCGGGAAGGAAAACCATTGTTGGTCTCACAGTAGAACTGAAACCCATCCTCAGCCCCAGAAAGAAAGAAGAGAGAACCTTACCCACACCTGAGCTGGGAGGAGAGCCCCTGGGTTTCTGCCTCCTGGACTCAGAATGATCTAAACGTTATCCAGGACTCTCTCAACAATACAATAGCATCCCTGAGTACTCAGCCTCTAGCTGCCACCCAAACTGCACAGGTGCTTGAGCTCCAAATGGAGTCCACAGACCAAGACTAGCTGACTCTGCCCTCAGACAGCCCCGTTCCCTCACTTCCTGCCATGTGCTGCTTCTGCATGTTCCCCTGTGTCCACTTCACAGACAGGTGGCTCCCTCTCCCTGTAGTTGTGGACTTCCCTTCCACCTCCTCATCTGGGCTGCTGCAACACCAGCTTGACCACCTTGACACCCACTCAGGCTTCTATCGTTGCTGTGACTGCCCCACACTCTGAGCTCACAACTACTGGTGAGCAGCTGTAGCTGCCCTTAGCCAAGCTGTGCATTGTTCTCTTCCCAGCCATGCTAGGCAGGGACAGCCAGCCTCACACTCTATTGTCATTGTCAGCAGATCTGGTGAGAAAACTAGAAGTTCTTAAGGGAAGGAATTAGTTTAAAAAAAAAAAAAAGAAAAGAAAAGAAAACAAGGTCTTTTCCCACATTAAAGTGGGAAATATTACAATGCAGGGAATTAGGTTTCTGTATGATTGCACAATGGATGGTTTGAAAATGAAACAATTAAAGGGATAATCAACTTACCTGGGATGGACATCATGGCAATTACAAGCATTATCATTTTGGTAATGCATGTTTTATCCCTAAAAACATTTGATATCGGTGCTAAATAAAAAAAAAGTTGACTGATAAAATATAATCGTAGAAAGCCATACTAATGAAACTAAAAAAAATATTCAGACATGGAGAGAAGCGTTTAGAGCAGAAGCCACTGCAACATTGTATTATGAAACTGAAAGAGGAGTTGCCCAAGGTTATTAGAAAACCAACCTTAATGTATCCAGTTACCATTCAATAATGATCACCAGATGATAGGCATACCCAAGGCTATTAAGAAGTTAACTGGGATCCTATATACATGATAGATATAAAGAGATTTAAGAAAGCAAGTTTCATATGGTATTCGTTCAGCTTTTGTGAAGCAGATGCTAAATTCATATGCCACTCTGAGCAGAATTATTCCACACAGCTGTAAAGATTTAATTATAACAGTATTGGAATCTGGACCTCAGTTACAGTGGAAAACATGGTGGAGAAGCAAAGGTAGGGTCATTCAGCAATGAGGTGGGACTATGGTTTATGACACTTCCCACGATCAAATCCTCATGAGGACTATTGTGCTGACAGATTACATTTGTTACTCACACCTCGGCCCTATGCAGCTTTTAGTGCTTGGGACAAGATTGAAGGATCAGGAAATTGTATAATTGTATAATTTTTAGTTAATTGTATAATTTACTAAAAATTACACAAGTCCCCAAAGAAACCTTCACTGTTTTTTTAAAATAAGATTGACTTCAACTGTAAATAGAATTATATTAGATGCAGAAGTTATACATATATTAATTGAATCTTTGGCTTTTGAAAATGCTAATTCAGAATGTAAAAGGGTGACCAGATCTTAAAAGGCAAGGTCTGCACCTATAGATGAATGATGGAACAGAACAGAACAGAACAGAACAGAACAGAACAGAACAGAACAGAACAGAACAGAACAGAACAGAAATACGGCTGATATCGGATCTCAAAGTTTTGATGATATTTGGATGAGAAGTTACTTCTAAAAACGTTTAGTAAAAATAAAAAGGTTAGATGTTTTAATTGTGGTAAACCAGGTCATCTTAAAAAGGGATCATAGGCACCCATAACCCCAGAGAAGCTAGGTAAAACGGAGGACCCTAAGAGGGGACACACATAGAGAATACCAGCAGAGGAAAATAGTTAAGATCTCCTGAGTAAACTGGGAAGGGAGTAGAATGGAAGGGATAGAGGGCGTAAACATGAGGAATCAAGAAGACTGAGTTGGTGGAGGGACAGAGAAGGACAGCAATGAAAAAGATATCTTGATAGATGGAGCCATTATGGGGTTAGGAAGAAGCCAGGTGCTAGGGAAATCCCCAGGATTCCACAAAGATGACCCTAGCTAAGACCCCTAGCAATGGTGGAGAGGGTGCCTAAACTGGCCTTCCCCTTTAATGAGATTAGTGACTATTCTAATTGCCATCTTAGAACCTATATCAGTAACTGATGGAAGCAGATGCAGTGATCCACAGCCAAGCACTGAGCTGAGCTCCTGGATATTAGTCGGAGAGAGAAGGGATCATATGAGCAAGGGAAGCTCAAGATCTTGATTGGGAAACCACAGAGACAGCTGTTCCAAACTAGTAGGAGCTCATGGACTCTCAACTGATGGCTGGGGATCCTGCATGGGAGTGAACTAGGCCCTCTGAGCCCTCTGAATGAAATGACAGTTATGTGCTTTGATTTGTTTGTGGAGGAGGGTCCTGACAGTGGGACCAGGAGTTATCCTGGGTGCATGAACTGGCTTTTTGGAGCCCATTCCCTATGGTGGGATACACTGCTCAGTCTTGATACAGGGTAGAAGGCTTGGTCCTGCCTCAACTTGGTTTACCAGACTTTGTTGACTCCCCAGTGTAGGGCCTGCCCCCTGGGAGGAGTGGAGGTAGGGTGAGGGAGGAGGAGTGGAGGGGTAGGGTGAGGGAGGAGGAGTGGAGGGGTAGGGTGAGGGAGGAGGAGTGGAGGGGTAGGGTGAAGGAGGTGGAGTGGGAGAAGGGCAGGGAGGGGAACTGGTGCTAGTATGTAAAAAGAAAAAATTTTCAATAAAAAATTCAGAAAAGAAGATTGTAGGCAAAGTGTTTCTAGGAACAATAATTTTTTTCTTAAGGAGAATCCAAAGAGAAGGTACCATCCTTCTGAAATATGCAGAAGGTGTGGCAAAGGCCAACACTGAAATATGCAGATCCAACTTGGGACAGGCAAGGAAACTTTTTGCCATTCGGAAACACCTTAGGGGCCCCTCACAAGCCCCCGTGTCAAATTTGGTTCAATAATTCCCTATCAGCACTGGGGAAACTCCTCCAAAGAGCAATTAAAAGACTTAATACCTGTTATAGAAAATCATACTGCTCTGGATGACAAGACAGCTTTAGATTTAAAAAAAAAAAAAAAAAAAGAGCACCTCATCTGCTGCCATTGGAGCCTTGGCCCCACCCCCACCGGGAGAGGTGAGTGCCCCCTGGACTCCCACAGCTAAAGCCACCTGACCCATAGGTCCTAATCACTCAGGGCATGTCACATGACCCATCCCTGCCCACTGAAACCCCAAAGACCTGGGGCAGCCTCCCCACACCCCAAAGCCTCCAGCATCACATCTGCCACCATTGGAGCCTTGGCCTTGCCCCTACTGGAGGAGGTGAGTGCCTGGATCTCCCACACACACTAGAGGTCCTTAACCTCAAAGCCTTAATTACCCAGGGTGAGTCAAATGCCCTATCTTTCCCATTGAAACCCCAGAGACCTGGGGGCAGCCCCAAACAATCTTGCATCACATTTACTGCCATCAGAGCTTGACCCTTCCCCCACTGGGACAGGTGAGTGCCTGGGTTCCTGTCTGGAGCTCCCTAACCCCTAGGCCCTAATCACCCTCACCTGAGCACATTGAGCTCTCCACCCATGCCCACCAAAGCCCCAGAGACTTGGAGGCAGCCTCCCCACACCCCAAACCATCCAGGACCACATCTGCAGCCATTGGAGCCTTGGCCCCATCCCCACTGGGAAAGGAAGATTGGCCATCTCAACCACAGGCCCCACCAACACCAATTGGAGGAATAGATGGGTAGATGATAGTATAAGAGCACTTTCAACAACATAAAGAGTAATATGACACCAACAGAGACTAGGGCTCCTACACCAGCAAGACCTGAACATACCACCTCAGATGAAGTAGAAGAAATCAACGTTAAAAATAATTTTATGAAGATGATAGAGACCCTCAAAGAGGAAATGAGAAAAATCTCTTAAAGCAGTAGGGGAAAAAACAAACAAAAATGGAAGAAAGCAAGGAAAGCAAAAAAAAAAAAAAAAAAAAAAAACAAAAAACAAAAAACAAAAACAAAAAAACAGGTAAAGAAAACAATTTGAACAGTTCAAGACTAGAAAACTGAAATAGATGAAATAAAGAGAACACAAACTGAGGGGATTCCAGAAATGAAAAATATGATAATGATCAGGAATTAAGGAATTACAGATGAAAAGATAACCAACAAAATATAAGAGATGGAAGAGAGAATCTCAGGTATTGAAAATACACTAGAGGAAATAGATTCATTGACCAAATACAAAATATTATTAACATGAAATATCTAGGAAATCTAGGACACCATGAAAAGACCAAACCTAAAAATAATAAGTATAGAAGAAAGTGAAGAAGTCCAGATCAAAGCCGCAAAAAACATATTCAACAAAATCATAGAAGAAAACTTTCCCAACCTAAAGAAAGGCATGCCTGTGAAAGTGCAACAAGCTTACAGTACACCAAATAGAATACACCAAAAAAGTTCTCTTGACACATAATAATCAAAACACCAAACATACAGAACAAAGAAAGAATATGAAGAGCTGCAAAACAAAATGGCCAATATGGAACATATAAAGGTGGTCCTATCAGAATTACACCTGACTTCTCCATGGAAACTCTGAAAGCCAGAAGGTCTTGGACAGATGTTCTGCAGACACTAAGACACCTGCCAGCCCAGACTACTATATCCAGCAAAGCTTTCAGTCACTATAGATGGAGAAAACAAGATATTCCATGACAAAACCAGATGTAAACAATACTTATCCACAAATACTGCCATACAAAAAAAGAACTGGAAGGAAAACTCCAACCCAAGGAAGTTGGCTACATCTACAAAAACATAGGCAATAATAATCCCACATTTCCAAAATCCCCCCAAAAAAGGGAAATACACACACACACAGTACCAACAACAACACATCAAAAATTAACAGGAATCAACCATCAGTGGTCATTAGTATCCCTTAATACCAATGGTCTCATTCACCTAAAAAGACACAGGCTAACAGAATGAACAGAATACATTCTTCTACTACATACAAGAAACATACCTCAACTTCAAAGACAGATTTTTAACTCAGAGTAAAGGGTGGAGTAAAGATTTTCCAATCAAATGAACCTAAGAAACAAGGTGGTATAGTTATCCTAATATCTAACAAATTAGACTGCCAACTAAAATTAACCAAAAGAGATGAAGAAGGTCATTTCATATTCTTCAAAGGAAAAAATCCATCAAGATGAAGTCTCAATTCTGAACATCTATGTCCCGAATACAAAGGCACCCACATTCATAAAAGAAACATTACTAAAACTTTAATTACACATAAAACCCCACACACTAATAGTGTGAGACTTCAACACCTCACTCCCATTGGACAGGATTGCCAAACAGAAACTTAATAGAGAAATAAAGGAACTAACAGAAATTATGATTCAAATGAGTTTAATAAACATCTATAGAACATTCCATCCAAACACAGAAGAATATACTGTCTTCTCAGTGCCACATGGAACCCTCTCTAAAATCTACAACACACTTAGCAACAAAGCAAACCTCAACAGATACAAAAAAAATGGAATAACACCAGGTATCTTATTGGATCATCATACTTTAAAGTTAGGGTTCAACAACAACACAAACTGCAGAAAGCCTACAAATTCATGGAAATTAAATAATGCTCAATTGCATCACCCCTGGGTCATGGAAGGAAGGAGGGAAGGAAGGAAGGAGGGAAGGAAGGAAGGAAGGAAGGAAGGAAGGAAGGAAGGAAGGAAGGAAGGAAGGAAGGAAGGAAGGAAGGAAAGACTTCCTAGAATTCAATGGAAATGAATGCACAACCTACCCAAACTTATGAGACATTTTGAAAGCGGTGCTAAGAGGAAAGTTCATACCACTAAGTGCCTACACAAAGAAACTAAGGAATTCCCACGCTAGTGACTTAACATCACACCTGAAAGTTCTAGAACAAAAAGAAGCAAACTCCCCCAGGAGAAGTGGTTGCCAGCAAATAATCAAATTGAGGGCTGAAAAAATAGAAACAAAGAAAACAATACAAAGAAACAATGAAGCAGAGTTGATTCTTTGAATTTTCCAATTTTGTGGAGTACAGGTTTTCAAAATATGACCTGAAAATTCTATGGATGATATCTTACAAGCTGATTCAGATGTATGTACCTTAGAGAAAATGTTTGAAGAAGTAAAGAAAATTTTGCCTTGTTTGGGATTACAAATTGCTCCTGGAAAAAAATACAAAGAGGGGATTCTATTAATTACCTAGAATATAAAACAAATTTACAAAAAAATTCAACTACAGGAAGTACAAATCAGGAGAGATCAATTATGAACTCTTAAAGATTTTCAAAAATTGTTGGGAGATATTTAGTGGCTACAACTCACAACTAAAATGACAACTCAAAAACCAAGTAATTTATTTCAAACCTTACAAGGTGACAACGACTTTAATATTCAAGAAAATTATTAGCTGAGGCTGAGAGAATTGCTTTTGATAGAAAAGAAATTATAGGCTGCATATGTGGATTGTCTAGATCCAGAGTTTAATTGTATCCTGGTTATTTTACCTTCTATGTATTCTCCTACAGAAATTCTAATCCAGAGACAAGATAATATCTTAGAATGGATATTTTTTTACCACACAAACCAAGTAAAAACTTAAAGCCCTATATAGAAAAGATTTCTGAGTTTATCCTGAAAGGAAAATAAGATTTCATCAATTATCTGGACTAGACCCAGTGGAAATTGTGGTACCTTTTACTGATGCTGAAATTTCCATATTATGGACAGAGAGTGAACATTGGCAGAGAGCTTACATTAAATTTTAGGGGGAGATTAGCAAAAAGTTATCCAAAAATCAAGAGATTTCAGTTTAGAAAGATAACTAATTGGATTCTTCCTCACATTGTATGGGGAACACCAATTTCTAGAGCCCCTACATTCTATGCTGATGCAAACAAACCAGAAAAGACAGATTATACGTCAAGAAATTTAAGTGAAGTAACTCAAAGCCCTTATGATTCTGTTTAAAAGTCAGAATTATATTCTATTCATAGTATCATTAGATTTTCCAGGACCTCTTAATATACTGTCTCTCAATGTATAGAAAGAGTTGTTTTACATATTCAAGCTGCTAAACTTAATTCAGATGATTTGGAATGAACTTTGGTATTCAATTACAAGAAATAATCAGAAATAAAGATCATCCTTTGTATATAAAACATATCAGATCCCATATGGGTCTATAAGGCCCTCTAACACAAGGTAATGATGAAATTGATCAGCTATTGATAGGAAATGTACTAGAACCCTCAGATTACATAAGAAACACCATGTTAATAGCAATGGTTTGAAAAAAGATTTTTCCATCATTTGTCAACATGTCAAGGAAATGTCATATTTTTTTCTTTGTATGACCAAACTCCACTACCTGCAGGAAGTAATCCAAAAGGGTACTCAAAGAAATGAAGTTTGGCAAATGGATTTGTTTCATTTTGTAGAATTTAGAAAACTAAACCATAGATACATATTCAGAATTTCAATGGGCAACTACTTTGAGTTTTGAAAAGATTGATTCTGTTATTGCACATTTATTTGAAGGTATGGCCATCATGGGGACACCTGTACAAATTAAGACTGGCAATGCTCCAGTATCTATCCTAGTAAAATTAAAGTTTTTGCATATTACAACATAAATTATATTACAGATATACCACACAATCCTACAGGGCAAGCAATTATAGAAAGCTCTAATTTACTCTAAAAGATATGCTTAATGATCAGGAAGGGGTGTGTGTTTGTATTTTCAACTTTCTGTGAGGATGTTAATGGTCATATAGAGTACTAACCAATTCTAGAAAAAGGCTTCATCTAGCTTCCTGCACATGATTTCACATTTGCGTCTCCATCAGATAACTAGGAATTACATTTTTGCACCCTGGATATACTTAAGAAATTGTGGTCTTGTAACCTCTTGGAGATCTGCTGCATATGACATTTTAAATGCTTACGTTTTCTGCAATGAACTGTGACCGTTCCTAACATTAATCTTTTAAAACTCCAAAGGGATGATGGGGCCCCACAATAATAATTCCACCTGGATTTTAGTAATGCCACTAAGCTGACAAACACCACCCAAAGATGGACTTTGGGCTACAAACTGCTCAGGACAAT
This sequence comes from Cricetiscus sungorus, assembly GCA_030556225.1. Taxonomy (NCBI): domain Eukaryota; kingdom Metazoa; phylum Chordata; class Mammalia; order Rodentia; family Cricetidae; genus Cricetiscus; species Cricetiscus sungorus. Next base: position 41,800,005 of record JANBXA010000600.1, read on the forward strand.
TTGAAGATGAGATGGCCCAGCCTCATGCTCTATCCCAGTCAGGACTTCAGAAAAGCCCTACACTTTCCCAATACACAGAGAATGGCAACAAAAGATACAGCTAGTTCTCCCATGACCTGATCATTATTTCAATTTTATCAGAGTCCCCTAGAGATGTTGTCATGCGCCCCATCCCCCAGACAACAGGAAGCAATCTAGAGAACATGGTGCCCACATTCCCAAGAAGTAGGTGGATAGTTTTAGGCCATTCTGTGGGTTATGGATATTTATCATTATTTAGCAGATTGGTTACGAGTTGCTATTGGTAATGGTCAGGAAAAAATCTGAACAAAGGAGATTAGATTCAGGGATCTTGTTTCAAAAAGAAAAGAGGGAAATAGAAATGATAGCATAAAAGGGTAGATTATTGAAAAATTAAATACCTGTGATGTTAATGGTCGTTTGAAGTACTAACCAATTCTAGAAAAAGGCTTTCCTTTTTGCCTCATTCTTTGTACATTTTGCTGGCAAGTTCGTTAACTACTATTTTGGCTGCTGTTACATTCCTTGGATGATACAAGAACGCAGATTTTTCAGATTTCCAATGTAGACAGAAACCCAGGGTGCTCCAAAAATCCTCCAGACCATTAGTGCCAGGCTGATAACCACCTCCCTAGCCTGAGTGTTTCCCCGGTTCTCAGCCTCTCCAGTGTAAAGGCAGCCATAGTTAGAATGCAAAGGTCATATCATGCAAACCAATCTAATACATGATTATTAAACCCCCTAACACATGATCATTCTCCTGTCCAGTCCCTCTTAGAAAGCCTGACTAATGCAGGGTTATTACAACTGACTTTAGTGCCATGGCTTCTAACCACATCATGAATTCCTCTTTTGTTGGAGTGTAACACATATCTTCCTCCCGGTGTGGTTACCTTCTACAATACCCGAGTCCATGGGGAAACACTAACAATGTTCTATCAACACTTCCCATTAGGTTTCAAGCAAGATACTCAGGGAAACATGAACAGACTGCCAATACTCACTGTGAGCTCCCCAGAAGCCATGATGATGGCCAAGTTTGCCATCCGGTTACAGCTGCACTCTGTGTATGTCTCAGACGCTTTCGTGATCTTACAGCCTGAGCGTGTCCATCTCCCATCCTCCACATTGGGGTTCCAAGAGACACATATGGGCCTCTCAGATTTCTGCCTTGGCTGAAAGATCAGAGACCCCAGTCACCTGAGAACTTCACTGAATCAATGTGACCCAACTTAAGTACCATCTGGGACCAGATGTTCCCGGGAATGGGAAAACTGGCCATATTTCAGTTTGATCTGGTCTTAGACCACACTGTTGCTGCTACAAGAAAACTCATTTCAGATCTGTGGAGATAGCTGAGCAGATAAAAATTCTTGCTGTGCATACATGAGGAACTGAGTTCAAATCCCCAGCATGTACATAAAAAAGCTTAGAGTGGAATCATAGGCCTATAACCCCAGCTCTGGGAGGCAGAGATGAGAGTTTCCATGAAGCTTGCTGACCAGGCAGCCTGGCTGAATCAACAAGCTCTGGGTTCAATGACAGATCTGATCTCAAAAAAATAAGGTTGAAAGAAGGCTAGAGAGACAGTTTAATGGTTAATAGCATTCACAGCTCTTCCAGAGGAGCTGGGTTGGGTTCTCAGTATCCGTATGAGGTGGCTCACAACCACTTGTAACTCCAGATCCATGAAATCTGATGCTTCTGGACTCCATGGGTACCTGCACTCACATGCACATACCCATAGACAGAATTTTTTTTTAAAAAAAATTAGAGCAATAAAGACACACAACATTTATCTTTGGCTGCCACAAATATGCTAAAGAGCACATGCATGTGCACAAGCACACACACACACACACACACACGCATGCATACTTGTACAAATACATACACATGAGCGTGAACACTTGTTACATCAGTAATTGCGCTGTCTCACCACTAAGAAAACTTAGAAAGGGGTGCACAGGATAGTAAAGGAGAAGTGAGAATCCATTTCCTTCAACCAAATATGTCATCATTTGAGAACAAAACAGTCGACTGTTTCTTTAGGTGCCTAGCAGCTGTAGTGGCAGGATTCCTTGGTAGACAGCCAGGGGTCTCAGGATGGCAAACCTGGATGTGCTGGAGGGTGTAGACAACAGTCTTGGAGAAGCCCTCCTTCTTCTCCCCTGTCACGATGCCACCAACAACACGGGAATTCATCTTCAGCTTCCAGGAAGCCTGACCATCTTCAAAGAAGCTTTCATCTAAAACCGATGCCATGTGTGCAAAGGAGACAAAAGCCACTCCCGGGGTCCCTGTATGTCCGCCAAATGAAACAAAACAGAATTGTTTGTTCTGTGGGTATTATAAACAGCACATGTGCACACAGGCACCACCAACATGTGACCACAGGCAACATGTGCACACACACAAGCAACACATATGGCATGTACAAACACTGACTCTCCCTAGTTTGCTCTAAGGTTGAAATACCAGAGAATTTCCAGATCAGCTGAGGCATCAGGGAACATCAGGGAAAGAGGGGATGTGAGAAAGTAAAGGAATTGCACCCTGCATTCCGGTCTGCTGTTCCTGCTCTCTGAGAGTCAGGACACACCAACAGGTCTAATAAACCAACCTACCCTGTAACATGTGCTTGCTGAAGGCATCTCAAAGAAGGCACTGGAAAGGACAGTGAAGCTGAGCTGACTTGGGGGCAGAGAGTTCACATTTTTACCCCATCCACACTGCTCCCTCATCCCTGACATAAACAGGGCAGCTGCGAAACCAACAGACTTCATCTACAAATGGGGAGAAGTTTCTAAGACCTGAGTGAAGCAGTCCCTGATGGGAGATGTTATTCTGTAAATATGTTTCTCTTACTGGTTAATGAATAAAGCACTGTTGACCAATAGGAAAACAAGATAGGGGGGACTAGGAGACAAGGAGGAGAGAAAAAGTAGTAAGGAGGAGTCAGATGGAGAGACTGGAGAGAGCAGAACGCCGGTCCCCTCTTGCCAGTAAGATGAGACCACGTGGAAATACTTAGATTAATAGAAATTGATTAATATTTAAGACAGCGCTAGCCAATAAGAAATGGTAGTAACAGGCCAACGGAATTATATCTAATATAGACTCTCAGTGTATTATTGGGGGCTGGTGTGGTGGTGGGACAAGGTCGGCAGGAAAAAACCTTACTCGTAACAAGTCCCCATGATTATTTTTAATTATATATATATATATATACATATATATTCTTATTTCACATATCAATCCCAGTTCCCTCTCCCTCCCATGCTCCCCCACTAAATCCCCTTCCATCCCATCCCACACATACACACTCCATAGGGACAGTGATGCCTTCCAGGAGGAATCATCAAAATCTGTCAAGTCATTTGGAGTAGGAACTAGGCCCTTCCTCCTGCCTCGAGGCTAAGAGAGTATCTTTCCATGTGGAATGTGCTCCCAAAGTCCTTTTGTGCACCAGGGATACAGCCTGGTTCCACTGTCAGAGGTCCCTCAGACTGCCCCCAGGTCTTCTAACTGAGACCCATGTTCAGGGGGTCTGAGTCAATATAACGCTGATTTCCCAGCTATCAGTCTTGGGGTCCATGAGCTTCCCCTTGTTCAGGTGACTGTCTCTTTGGGTTTCTGTAGCCTGGTCTTGACCCCATTTTCTTATCACTCTTCCCTCTCTGCAACTGGATTTCAGGAGTTCGGCACAGTGTTTAGCTGTGGGTGTCTGCTTCTGTTTCCATCAGCTACTAGATGAGGGCTCTATGATGGCATATAAGTTAGTTATCAATCTCATTATCAGGGAAAGGAGTTTAAAGTAGCCTCTCCACTGTTGCTCAAATTGTTAGTTGGGGTCATCCTTGTAGGTCTCTGGACATTTCTCTAGAGTCAGTTTTCTCTTCAAACCTATAATGGCTCCCCCTATTATGGTATCTCTTTTTTGTTTTTTACACCCACCTATTTGTCCCCTGACTCAAACTTCCTAGTCCCACATGCTTTTCTCTCCTCCCCTTCTCTTTCTCCTAGTTCCCTCTCCACTCACTGCACCCCCCACTGCCCATATGCTCAGGAGATCTTGCCCATTTCCCCTTCTGTGAGGGACCTTATATGAATCTCTTAGAATCCTCCTTGTATCCTAGTTTCTCTGGCAGTGTGAATTATAGGCTGGTGATCCTTTACTCTATGTCTAAAATCCATATATGAGTGAGTACATACCATGTTACTCTTTTTGTGACTGGGTTACCTCACTCAGAATGGTTTTTTAAAGTTCCATTCATTTGCTTGCAAATGTCAAGATTCCATTGTTTCCACCCCACACACACACCCCGCTGAGTAGTATTTCATTGTGTAAATGTATCACATCTTCTTTATCCATTCTTTGGTTGAGGGGCATCTAGGTTGCTTCCAGGTTCTTTCTATTACAAATAATGCTGCTATGAACATAGTTGAACAGATGTCTTTGTTACATGGACGTGGATCATTTGGGTATATGCCTGTGAGTGGAATTGCTGGGTCCTGTGGTAGACTGATTCCCATTTTCCTGAGTAACCACCATATTTATCTCCAAAATGGCTGTACAAGTTTACACTCCCACCAGCATGGAGGAATGACAGCATAAACTATCACTGGTGTTTCTAATTTTAGCCATTCTTACAGGAGTAAGATGGTATCTCAGAGTTGTTTTGATTTGCATTCTCTGATGGCTAAGGATGTTGAGCACTTAAGTGTCATACAGCCATTTTGGATTCCTCTTTTGAGAATTATATCTTCAGTTCTGTGCCCCATTTTTAATAGTTATTTGGTGTTTTTCATGAGTAGTTTGAGTTCTTTGCATATTTTGGAGATCAGCTCTCTGTCAGATGTGGGATTGGTGAAAATCTTTTTCCAGTCTGTGAACTGCCATTTGGTCTTGTTGACCACTGGACAGTGACTGCACCATGCTCCATGTCATGCTCTTAATGTTAAACATCCTAACTCTGAATGCATTGGTTATCCACGCCCCTACTCTCATCAGTTCTCTACCACCCATAACTGCCTCGCAGGACTGTAGATGACTGGTAAAGCTGGTGGACTGAGGGCTCCACTACCTTGGTGTTCAGGGTGGCTCTGTACCTGTGGATTCTGATTCCTTGATGATGGAACAGCCAACATTCATCTCATCACCTCTAGCTTTCAAGTTAAAGGACACATTCTCCCCACTGCAGTCTTCAGTGATAACTTTGCTTTCAATGTCTAAAAGGAAAAGGGGGTGTTTTGTTAAGACACACTGAAAGTATATCTGTCTTGAATTTGACGTCTGCCAACATCCTGGTTCAACAGTTAGGAGCACTTGCTCCTCTTGCCAGGAACCCAAGTTCAGGGGAGCCATGTCAGGTGGCTCACAACCACCTGTACCTCCAGGGGATTCAACACCCTGCATTCATGTGCATAGCCACAAGTAGACTCACAGAGACACATAATTTTAAAAAGCAATAAAAGCATATTTTTGAAAAGTAAATATGTAAATCTGTAGTTGAAAGCAAAAGGAATAATGGAAAACCAGTTTATTGTAGGGAAATTCTAGTCCTAATGGATGATGGGAAGTGTTCCATATGAAGGACAATCCACCATAACTGTGATTTGGGCTTTGAGTCAGTGTGCTTCAGTGCACAGCAAGCGGTCATGAAATAGTAAAGCAAAGCGCAGAAACAGTAGAGATCAGATTGGACACTTTCACACCAGCAGGCCTGAGAACTAAATAGTCAGCTGCAGTCCTCAACAGCACTGAGTACTGTGGGGAACATCTTCTCCTGGGTCAGAGTGTCCCCCAGCTGTCCCCACCAAGACATCTTTACATTACGGGCTGAACTACAGCTGAATCTTCTGCCTTAGAAGGTGCCTGGAGATGCTTCACTCCAACCATTTTCAAGACACTAAAACAGTAACTCTTTCTGTTCTAAAGGTGTGGTATTTCCACTCTTGAGCTATTTTTTCTTTCAGTTTTCATTTCCCCTTCTCAAAGAGTTTGGGGACCAGCCTATCCCTGGACAAGGGGTACTGGAGGGTTCTCTATGACAAACACGTTTCAGTCTGAAGAGGAGCTCGTCCCACCTCCACAGCTGGCTCAGTGAGCTTAAACAGAACAATTAGTATGTATTTTACAGAACTTATCACAAAACAGTGAGAAGCTATGTTGTAACTTCAGAAGGGAGCTTTGCCATCTGGGGCCATAGCTCAGTAGGCAAAATGCTCACCTCACAAGCATGTTGACATTGGCTCCATTCCCAGAAGCCTCAAATAAGAGAAATCCAGGAATGGTGGTGCACACTTACAATCCCAGCACCGGGGCTTACTGGCCATCTTAAGCCATGGAGTGAGTATCAGGGCAAGGAGAGACCCTGCTGCAAAGAAACATGTAGGTGGCACCTGAGAGAAACTAAAACCTAGCATGTCTTCTGACCTACACATGCATGCACATACACACTTTTAAACCTGCACACACATGACTACGTGGTGAGGAGGTGTTGTACCTTAAGGGGATGCACCAGAAAGCAATAGAGTTTAAATCTATCATAATAGTTTGAATGTAGAATTTCCCACTAAAAATCCTTATATTGCATGCTTGGCTCCCTACTTGTGACACCAATGGTAAGTGGTAGAAATTTTAGGCTGTGAGCCTGGGACAAAGTTAGGTCATTGCTGGCATTCCTTTGAAGGGCTACTGCTTTTGCCCTCACCCTACATCTCTCTCTCTCTCTCTCTCTCTCTCTCTCTCTCTCTCTCTCTCTCTCTCTCTCTCTCTCCTCCCTCTCTCTCTCTCTCTCTCTCTCTCTCTCTCTCTCTCTCTCTCTCACACACACACACACACATCCATGATGTGAGATGCCTCTTCAATCCACACTCCTGCCATAATGTGCTACAGACCTAAAGCAATGGAGCCCAATCAACCATGGTTGAAACCTCTGAAATTACAAGCCATAATCAGACCTTTCCATTTTAAAAGTTGATTTGTCTCAAGAATTTGTTGCAGTAACAGAAAGCTGATTGACACACCAACAGTGTCCAAAGTCAATACCATTGTCAGAGTGAATTAAATGCCATTCCTACCCCAAAATTATCCAGTGCTGTCGTGACATTTCACTTCAACAAAACCTTCAGTGCTTTCTCCCCTCTTTTTCTGTGAGCCTCTCTCACACAGAACCACCATAATCCACTCTACTTCAATCACACCAGGCTTTCGCTGCTCCATTCAGTCATCAGCTACTTTGGAAATCATTCTTCTTACAAGGTGTGGTGGTGTCTTTAATCCCAGTATGAAGGAGGCTGAAGCATGCAGCTCTCAAGGGGTTTGAGGCCAGCCAAGGCTACAGAGTGAGATGAATAAGTTGTATTTCCTACACATATGTTGCTGTCATCCCTGAGGTCCATCCTGTGTTAGTCGTGCCACAAATTTTGAGAGAACCAGTTTACAGCATGAGGCATTGGCTTCAAAGGGTTTGACCCATCATCACAGCCAGAAGTAAAGGAAGAGATCAAGAAAGTCTGTACCTGCAAGCTGACACTTCCTTCTGTTTGACCCAATGGGCAATATTGGCTGCTGTACAGCCCCACCCTCTCTCAAAGGGGGCCTTTCCCATCCACCACCATTCCACAAACTAAGACACTTCTAGGGATGCCCTGGCAGATATGCCAAGGAGCATGCTTTGCCAGTCTCCCAGGCGTCTCTCAGTACATTACAATTCACCAGCACACTGTCCCTGCCTGCACTACATAAAATATTCTAGTTCTCCTTAATTTCCTCAGTCTGTGAGATTTTTCTTGAAAACATTGTGTCTATATCACATATCAGATGTCTAAATTCCTAATGCTGATAAAATGCTACCCACATTCTTATGCCTGGGTCAGAGCAGTGATTAAGAGAGAACCTCCAGTATCCATGTTACTGACTGATACAAGAATTACTAGCTGGAGTGGGAAGTGCATACAAAGATCAGTGGCACCCAATATCCCCAAGAGGTCAGCAATCAAGCATGCATCAGTCAGGGAAGGATGATCCATGCTGCAGCAACAAACATTCCCCAAGTCTTCCAGGATTTAAAATAACACATATTTCTCAATAATGCTTTGTGTCCTTCATGAATTGATTTGCACCCTGCTCTTCACCATCTTAACTCCAAGACACAAGCAGGTAGAGTAGCTGAGGTGCAAAGATGCTCGGTCACTAAGGAAAAGGGAAAGAATGTTCTAGAATGATGATGACCTGACAGAGTCACAAATCCCTTCCTAATGTCACACCAAGAAGTACAATCCAACCATCATCTTTGACGGGAAAACTGGAAATAGCTAAACAAGAAAATGATTGTCATATCTTAAATCATATAGTAGACAACCCACAAATGGTTGTTGAATTAATTAATGACACACTCTTGGTGTCATGTCTGATCTTGGCCAAGATTGAGAAATTGTGACTGTCACTAATATTAGACCTACTTGGCTGTGAGTTGGAGGTTTTGAATGTTCATGGACAGTCGTGAAAATCCAACTATGTCAGCTCTAAAAATCAGCCTTGCCCTCAAGGATATGTATTACCTAGGTACTCCGTCGAAATGGTCTGGCTGACGTTCCCTGAGGGTGTCAGAAGGGCAGCTAGTATGGTGCTTTCCACAGTCTCCAGCAAGATGGTGCCCAGGACAGATGACTCCTCCTTGCTGAACTCATCCCACTGGGGTGCTTGCTCCAGCACCAGGGAAATGCTCCTAGCTGCATTCTGCAAGAAAAAAAAAAACATTTCCTAATGTTTTCACCCCTCCCACTCCCCCCTCTCCTCCTCCCCTTTCTCCTCCGGCTCTTCCCCAAGCTCCTCCCTCTCCTCCTCCTGCTCCTCCCCATCACTCCTGCTCCTCCCCACCACTCCTCCTCCTCCCCAGGTTCCTCCTCTTGTTGTTCCTTCTACTTCTCCTCCCACTTCTCCTTCTCTCCCCCAGCTCCTCCCTATCATGCTCCTTCTCCTTCTTCCTCTTCCTATTCATCCCCCTGCTCCTCCCCCTCCTTCTCCTGCTTCTTTCTCCTCCCCTTCTTCACCTGTTCCTCCTCCTACTCCTCTTCCATCTCCTCCTCCTGCTCATCCCCCTCCCCATCTCTAGTTAACAAAGTAGCCTATGCCATCTCTAGCACTAGGAGATGAAGTTGTAGATGAGGCAGGATTTGAGCTATGGGGGCTGTAAATACAGCTCTGTGGCTAAAAACTCTCAATGCTCAAGCATGAGGACTGAAATTCAGATCTCAGTACACATATCAAGAGGCTCACAGGTAGACACTGGAAACTCCAGCTCCAGGGAATTCAGCACCCATTCTGGTGGCAACCACAAACACACACACACACACACACACACACACACACACACACACACACACACACACTTTTGCTATTGTTGTTTTTCAAGACAGACTTACTGCACACAATCAGCTCATTTTAACTTCAAATCAAGTTCAAACTAGACTAAAGGCTTTCTGTAAATAGATCACAAGTTTAAAACTTTACAGCTTGCACAACATCAGAGTCACAGATATCTGGCCAGGTTGCTGGGCAGAGCACCCTAGGAAGGGCATGGCAGTTTTTTGTACAGAGCCTCACACTCACTGTCCTCCCATGGATCACTACAGTCATACTCCAGAATACACAGTTTTCACTTACATAACATCTTTGAGATGATAAAACTGTAACAAGAGAGATGTGTTGGGGTTTTATAGGTGATAGGGGAGCCCAAGCTAGGTGCAGCCCTGATAGTCAGGTGCTCGCAGGGGCCTTGAATTCCATCCCCAGCATCACAGGAGAGGAAAATCTCAAGAGAGAAGAGAAACTGGCTGAACCCTGATTCACAAGCTGGTTCCATCCAGAACTGCACCTCAGGGAAGACTTATAACTGTCATCAATCAAATATGAAGCTTCTGTACCCAAAGCTGCCCCAGGAAGTTCTAAGCTCACCACAGGGCTGGGGAGGGTTCAGTTGCTAAAGTCTTGCTGCATGATGACCAGAATTAGGTCCCCAGAACCCATGTTTTAAAATAATCTGGACAAAAAAAATAGTAATTTGGGAAATGTTACAAAGACTGAGCCGGGCACACTTACGTATATATTAACATATGTGTACATATATATATGTATGTGTGTATGTGTGTGTGATGTAACATTTAATATAGTGTGTAATGTAACATTTAATATAGCATTAACAACCATTACTGAAAATGGAGGCCATAAATTTGGAAAGGCAGCAAGGAGAAATATGTGTGAAGGTCTGGGTGGAGAAAAGGGAAGGAGGAGACCATATTATAATCTCAGGAAATAAATGAAATAATAACAAAAATAATTTGGAAGCAGCAGTATCCAGAAGGTGAAGGAGGGTTCCTGAAGTACTGAGCCATCTAGGTGAAAATGATAAGATATCCCACTGAGGGGCCATCTGAAGAGCAGAGTAGCTACCCTAAGTAAAATATGAAAAGGGCCTAAATGGATACAATAATGAGAAATGGTGCATTTTAACCAGTCAAAATGCTGAGAATGAGTGACTGCCATATGCTCAGTCCTAAATAGGGCATCCATCTCATCCTCCCCCAGCCCAGGGAGCGTCACGGAAGAGGGGGCAGGAAGAAGGTATAGATGGAAGGTGGGGAAAGAGCATAAAAGGCTAGCCTCAGACACATTCCAGTGTTAACACATGAGCTCACAGCAGCTGTCTGTGCCTACAGACCATGGCAGCTGTTAATGCATGAGCTTACCATGGCTGTGCACACCTGCAGCTCACAGAGGCTGAGCACACCTGCAGCTCACAGAGGCTGACCATGCCTGAAGATCACAGAGGCTGAGCATGCCTGAAGATCACAGAGGCTGAGCACGCCTGAAGATCACAGAGCCTGGGCATGCCTGCAGCTCACAGAGGCTGAGCACCAGAACGGACCTGCAGCTCACAGAGGCTGAGCACACCTGCAGCTCACAGAGGCTGAGCACACCTGCAGCTCACAGAGGCTGAGCACACCTGCAGCTCACAGAGGCTGAGCACACCTGCAGCTCACAGAGGCTGGGCACACCTGCAGCTCACAGAGGCTGGGCACACCTGCAGCTCACAGAGGCTGGGCACACCTGCAGCTCACAGAGGCTGGGCACGCCTGCAGATCACAGAGGCTGAGCATGCCTGAAGCTCACAGAGGCTGGGCATACCTGAAGATCACAGAGGCTGGGCACACCTGTAGCTCACAGAGGCTGAGCACACCTGCAGCTCACAGAGGCTGAGCATGCCTGAAGATCACAGAGGCTGAGCATGCCTGAAGATCACAGAGGCTGTGCATGCCTGAAGATCACAGAGGCTGAGCACGCCTGAAGATCACAGAGCCTGGGCACACCTGCAGCTCACAGAGGCTGAGCACACCTGCAGCTCACAGAGGCTGAGCACACCTGCAGCTCACAGAGGCTGAGCACACATGCAGCTCACAGAGGCTGAGCACACCTGCAGCTCACAGAGGCTGGGCACACCTGCAGCTCACAGAGGCTGGGCACACCTGCAGCTCACAGAGGCTGGGCACACCTGCAGCTCACAGAGGCTGAGCACACCTGCAGCTCACAGAGGCTGGGCACACCTGCAGCTCACAGAGGCTGGGCACACCTGCAGCTCACAGAGGCTGGGCACACCTGCAGCTCACAGAGGCTGAGCATGCCTGCAGCTCACAGAGGCTGGGCACACCTGCAGCTCACAGAGGCTGAGCACGCCTGCAGCTCACAGAGGCTGGGCACACCTGCAGCTCACAGAGGCTGAGCACGCCTGCAGCTCACAGAGGCTGGGCACGCCTGCAGCTCACAGAGGCTGGGCACGCCTGCAGCTCACAGAGGCTGAGCACGCCTGCAGCTCACAGAGGCTGGGCACGCCTGCAGCTCACAGAGGCTGAGCACACCTGCAGCTCACAGAGGCTGAGCACACCTGCAGCTCACAGAGGCTGGGCACACCTGCAGCTCACAGAGGCTGAGCATGCCTGAAGATCACAGAGGCTGGGCACACCTGCAGCTCACAGAGGCTGAGCATGCCTGAAGATCACAGAGGCTGAGCACACCTGCAGCTCACAGAGGCTGAGCATGCCTGAAGATCACAGAGGCTGTGCATGCCTGCAGCTCACAGAGGCTGTGCATGCCTGCAGCTCACAGAGGCTGAGCATGCCTGCAGCTCATAGCAGCTGTGCATACATGCAGATCAGGTCTAAGATCAGTTAATATTCCAGCAGACTGCACTAATTTGGACTCTGGATTATTTTTAAAGGGATAATATATGAAGGGGGCATGTTTATGGTGTCTGAGGGGAAGGGAAGATGGCAATGGGAAGGATGAGATGGGTGAAATATGATCATGTTTTATGAAAGGAGTGGGCAAAAGCACTTTGGCCTGATACTGTCATTTTGACTTCAGACTCCATTTTACCTGCAGAGTGAAATAAAGTTCAGGTCCCCAAGTCCTAGGGGAGTCTGAGAACTTTCCAATGGCTGATCAGCCTCCTCCCTAAACTATAGAAATAGAAACATTACAACTGTTCCTAGCAACAGGAGGAACAAATGGATCAGATTGGGTGGACTGAAAGGCTTACATTGTATCCATTGACAATGATGGAACATTCAAGGAAGCCCCTAATCTCTAAATGCTGAAAATTGTGACAGAAACTTGCAAATAAATGTCAATTTTATGTTTATAAGCCCCACTTCTGCCCCTATTTGGGACTGTCAGAAGAAACAAAGCTCCTGAGTCCTTGTCCTGCAGCCCTATCTATCAATGACCCACTTATGTGGTGAATTATTAAAATCTTTGTAACTCGTAAGTATTGCCTCTCTCCTTCCTTATGGGGTATAACAGGCTAGGTGTAACAGTTTACATGTATGAAATCATGGTTTATACGTATGAAATTGCCAACGAACAAATAAAATACTCTATTTTGAAACAAAAAATATAATATCAAAATAAATAAAGTGGTAGTTTAAAAAAAATCAGAAGGAGATCAACCAAAGGGAATTGAATGGGGTGAGTAGATGGGTACAAGACAGGAAGGAGCAGGAATACAAACAAAGAATAATAACATACATCCCTGAAAATTTCAGGAGAAAACCCATTATAGTTTATGCTAACAAAAATAACTAAAAGGTGAAGACATGCTAAGATGCTGAAGAAGATATCTAAGGTTAGTTCCTGGCCTACACACACACACAACACACACACACACACACACACACACACACACACACACACACATGCATCCACACATATTCATGCAATCATGCTTGCACACAGACACACATGTATGCATGCACATGCACCCACACACATTCACACAGTCATGCATGCACATGCTCAGAGTGGTGGGAAGAGACAGACACAGAGGACGAAGGTGCTGCTATTACCTGCAGGGACACTGGGGCACTTTTGTTTCCACAAGTGTTATCCAGGATGCTGAAGGTGGTGTTCACAAGTGTGCAGAAGGAGGCCTGTGTCACAGGAGAAAAAGCATATATGAGTACTGGCTAGTCTACTGTGAATTAAGAAGTCTACAAATTGATCAATAAAGCTCAAAATATGAGTGCTTCAAAATTCTCAGGGAAACAAACACTCATCCCATCAAGTTTTCATTTAAGGGATGTTGAAAAAGTTGGTGAATAACAGGCCCATTCACTCAGGAGAGTTTTGGCACACCCTGCCCAGCAGGGAAACCACAGTTCACAATGGCCTACCTAGTTCATGAGTAACCAGGAGAGATGAAGACTCCAGCTACAAACAAAGGGCAAGAAGCAAGAAGTTCTAAACTGAGCTGATTTGATCAGAGCACACTGTACACCCATGTTGAGACAGCCCCAATACACTCGTCAATATGGGGAGTTATTTCACTTCTGTTGCTCAGATAAAATACTTTGACAAAAAGCAACTCAGAAAAGAATGGGTTTGCTTCTGTTTGCAGTTCTAAGCTACTGTTCAGCATTGTGGGAACTCAAGGTAGGAACCTGAAATGGCTCATCACTGCCATAGTGAGTAGCATGGAGCAATGCACACATGCTTGCCCATTCGCTTGCTTATGGTCAGCTCTATTTCTCCACTCTTACACAGTTCAGGGCCCTGCTTAGGGAAGGGTGTTGCCTACTGTGGGCTCAGCCTTCCCATATCAATTAACTTAATTAAGACAATCAATCCCCCATAGACACGCCCATAGGCCAACACATTGTAAACAGTCCCTGATTGAGACTCTTCCCCAGGTAATCCTAGGTTGGGTCAAAATGACAATTAAAATTAATCATTACAGTCAGATATGGTGGCGCACACTTCTAGTCCTATCACTTGAGAGGTGAAGGCAGGCAGCTCTCTGAGAGTTTCAGCCTGGTCTGCACATCACATTCCAGGCAACCCAGAGCCACATAGTGAGATCTTCTCACAGAAGCAAACAAAACAAAAAGTACCTAATCATTACACATGTTAATAAAACAAATGTACCAGTGAAAAGGCAGTTCTCAGAAACATTGCAAATAGCCAAGAGTTACATATGCACAAAAATAGTTCAATTGTTGTCCATAAATAAAAATACATTTCAAAACAATATTGAGATTCCATGTCATCAGAATCAGAAGAACACACTCAAAAAAAAAAAGGACAGTGGCAACATTAAGTGGACCCAGTGGGCTTAGAAAAAGCATATGAAGTTGGGAGGGAATGTGATCGTGGAATTAGAAGAAAAGGAGTGAATGGATTTGATCAAATCGTGTGTAGGGTATTCTCAATCAATAAAATGTAGAATAAAATGCCAACAAAAGCTGGTGAAGGTTGTGGGTGATGGCTTTTGTGTACTGCTGGTAGGAATGTAGATAGATGTGGCTCTTATGGAACTCAGTACACAGGTTTCCAAAGGGTGAAAACTCATCATGTGACCTAGCCTGAGAATATGCCTACAGAAATTATCTCCGCTACAGAAAATGTCCAGAATACAAAGATTCACACAGAGAGAGCTAATTAGTGTTCCTGGGGTCTCAAGGAAGTATGGCAGCTCCTGTTGATGGGTATGGAGATCCTACTGGGAATGAGGAGGATCCAGAACAAGATACTAATGATTTTTGCATGACACTGCAAATCCACTGCAAACCACTGAACTTCACACTTTTAGATCATAATGTGATGGTCAATCACAACTTGATGAAATCTACAATCCCTTGGGAGACAGATACACTTTGGGTGTACCTGTAGGGGATTCCTGTTTTCTCTTTCATTTTTTTTAAGTTTACCATTTTATGTGTATGGGTGTTTTGATCACCTGTGTGACTGCCTGGTCTCTGTGGAGGACAGAGAGGACAGAGAGTAGAATGCCTTAGAACTAGAGTTGTAAGTGGTTATAAACTATCATGTGGATGCTGGGATATAAAACCAGGTCCTCTGGAAGAGCAGGCAGTGCTATTAATCTCTGGGCATTCTCTCCAGCCCCCTACGGGGTACTATCTTAATAAGGCTAATCGAACTGAGAAAACCTGCCCACTACAGGTGGCACCATCCCCTTGGCTGGGATTCTGGACTGTGTATATAAAGGAAACAGTAAGCTGAGCACCCACATCCATTGCTCTCTACTTCCTGACTTCAGATGCAATGTGAACAGCTGCCTCAAGATCCGCTACAGCCCCTCCTCACCACCATGGACTGCATCCCCACACCGTGAGCCAAGATTCCCTTCTTTCCTTCCTTATGTTGCTTTTGTCACAATATTTTATCACAGCAACAAAACAAGTAGTCAAGATGACTAAACTATATATTGTATGTATTCTACCACAACTAACCACAAAAGCAGTGTTCTAAAGTGTGTAGAGGTTCCACAGATGTTGATAAGTTTAATAAGTCAGGTTCTTCACTCACAACTCATCAACCTGACAAGTGTTTCCCAAATCCAGGGTGTGTGTGTGTGTGTGTGTGTGTGTGTGTGTGTGTGTGTGTGTACGCACGTACCCACATATACAATGTAAATGTGATTGCTTTGGAGGCCAGAAGAGGACACCATATCCCTTGGAGCTGGAGTTGTGAACCACCTGAAATAGGTAGTGGGCATCTAACTCAGGTCTTCTGAGAGAGCAGCCATGTCCTTGACCACTGACTCAATTTCTCCCACTAGCCTACCACTCATTTTTCTTTTAGAAGAATTCCTTGAGTCTTTCAGGCAAATACCCTGTCTTCCCGACTAGCTGAATATTATTTGGCCAATGAGATGTGACTAGAAGTGATGCTTAGGAATATTTTTTTTTTGGTAGGGGTGCCAATATAAATAGGTTTTTTAAGACTTCATTTTCCATTTAGATACAGTGCTTACAAAGTGCAGTTTTCTCCCTCTCCTGTTCACATGTTCCATGTTCAAGCTCTATTGGGAATGTTCAATAATTTCTTGTAGCCACTTAAATTTAAAACTGCCATGTAACTTGCTAAACTTGGGTCCTTCAAATACTTCTCTGTGGAGCAAAACAGCACCTCTACTTGGATTGACTTACTCCACCTCTCCAGTGGTGGGCCCTGAAGAAACCCCACCAGAGGGAGGAGCTCCTGCACCAGGAAGCAGTCCTCCAGGCATGCCACCAGCACTCTGCAGCTTCATAATTATGGGGCTGCAGACTTTCTCCAGTTCTTTCCGCTGACGTTCAAAGTCTTCCTTCTCTATAGTCTTGATTCTTATCCGGCATTGCACTGGTCTAGAATCTTCTGTTTGTCCTCATTATTGATCTTGCTTTGAAGTTTCTCATCTCCAGCTGTTGCTTTCATGCTAAATGCATAGGACTCCAGTGAATTCTTGGGTGGTACCTTCTCTCTTTGCTTCTCGTTTTCAGCTTTGCACTTCTCAACTTCCTGGGTCATGCGCTCAATCTCCTCCTTGCTCAAGTGGCCTTTTTCATTGGTGGTTATGATCTTGTTCTGCTTTCCTGTGCTCCTATCTCTGGCAGAAGCATTGAAGATACCATTGGCATCAATGTCAAAGTGACTTTGGTCTGAGGAACACCACTGAGCTGCTGGAGGCATATCTTTGAGTTCAAACTGTCCAAGCAGCTTGCTATCCTTGGCCATGGCATTTTCATCTTCATACACATGAATGAGAACATTCAACTTGTCAGAGCAGGTCTGTGTCTGCTTGATAGGAATGGCATTATTGTGCTTGGTGACGACAGTCGTGATTCCATCAGCAGTTTCAATACCAAGGAAAAGAGGGGTGGCATTCAAGAGCAGCAAACCCTGAACATTCTCAGACTTGTCTCCACCTAGAATAGCCTCCTGGATAGCTGTACTATAAGCAACAGCTTCATTGGGGTTAATGCACTCTTATTTAGTTCTTTTCCATTGAAGAAGTTTTGTATAAGCTTCAGAATCTTCGGGATCCTGGTAGAATGATCTACCAGTACAACATCATGGATCTATGACTTGTCTAGATTGGCATCTTAAAGAGCCTTTTCTACAGGATCCAGATTGCCATGGAATAGAACAACACTTAATCCTTCAAATTGATAATAGGTAATGGAGGTATAGAAGTTAATTCCCTCATAGAGAGAATCAATCTCAATACCAGCCTGGGCCCTGGAGGAGAGGGGACATTTAATCTGTTCACAGGCAATAACTCTCTTGTTCTCACTGGTGTCCTTCTTGTGTTTTTGTTTAAACTCAGCAATAAAATGATTGACTATTGAGTTATCAGATTCCTTTCCACCCAAGTGGTTGTCTCCAGCTGTTGATTTGACTTCAAAATTTCCATCCTCAGTAGTGAGGATTGAAGCATCAAAAGCACCACCTCCCAAGTCGAGTCAGCACATTCCTTCCAGCCCCAACCTTCTTTTCTAAGTCATACTTTTTTTTAACTTCTATTGATTCTTTGTGGATTTCTTATCATACATTCTGATCCTACTTATCTCCCCCATCTCCTCACATCTGCCCTCTGTGCTTGCAGCTTCACCCCCAAGTCAAAGCCAAATTTAAAAGAAAAACCAAAACCCAAAGAAAGTAAAACAACAACAATAAAAAGAATCTGTGGTAAAAGCTGTAGTGTGGCCCGTTAAGTCACACAATTTATCCTTTAATCCATTCATCTTTACTTGCAAGTGTTCATTGTCTTAAGTCACTGGTCTGTCTCAAGACCTCTGGCTTCTGCTATACCACCAATAAGGAGCTCTCACGTGGGCTCCGCTTAGATATCCTGTTGTTGTCTTGTGTCATGACAGGACCCAAATCCTGCAGTTTTGGATCTATAAGTTCATCCCCTTAACGTGATCCAACAGTTCATAGCTTTAGTGGATGGTGGGATAAGCCAACTCATAGCCCTGGTTCTTGGCCTGGGTAGGAGCTAGGTTGGTCAGCCTGCTAGCTTTCCCTTACCATCACTACCCAGGTGAGCTCTCCTACTAAGGCTAGCTTGCCCAATGCAGCCTTCAGCAAGGAGTGGAGCCAGTTATCCTGCTCTTGGGTCCTCATATCTGGGTCCCTCACTCTCTCATCCAGGGCCAGCTCTACTTCGTTGCCCAGGAAAAATGCAGGAGGAAGAGGAGGGCATGAGGGAGCAGGAAGATTGAGTCAGGGAAAGAATAGAGGAGAGCAAGAGAAGAATACCATAATAGAGGGAGCCATTATAAGTTTTAAGAGAAATCTGGCACTAGGGAAATGTCCCGAGATGTACAAGGATGAACCCAACTAACAATCTAAGGTGACCTTAAATGCCCTTCCCCGATAATAAGAATGATGACTACCTTGTATGCCATCCTAGAGCTTTCATCCAATAGTTGATGGAAACAGAAGCAGATACCCACAGCTAAACACTGAGCCAAACTCCTATAATCCAATTGTAGTCAGGGAAGAGTGATGAGCAAAGGGGTCAAGACCAGGCTGGAGAAACCCATGGAAACTGCTGGCCTGAACATGGACTCCAGTCTGATAGATGGGAAACCAGCATAGGACCAACCCAGATTACCTGAATGTTAGTTGGGAGGACTGGGTAGTCTATGGGGCCTCTGGTAATGGATCAATATTTATTATCCCTAGTATACGAATGGCCTGTGGGAGCCCATTCCACATAGATACTCCCTCAGCCTACACACATGGTGGATGGCCTGGACCCTGCTCCAAATGATATGACAGACTTTGAAGACTCCCCATGGAAGGCCTCACCCTCCTTGGGGAGCAGAAATGGGATGGGATGGGGGTTGGTGGGAGGGACAAGGGAGGATGGGAGGGTAAGGGAACTGGGTTTTACATGTAAACCAATCTTGTTTCAAAATTAAATAAAATTTAAATTATTTAAAAAAAGAAAAAGTCAGGGTGATTATCATCATATTTCATGGCATACATGCATAAATTCTCACGAATAAAGAAGATTGATATTATAAAACTTACATAGTCAATATCCCTGGCTTTCCCTGCTTGGCATTGCTGTATCTGCTCACTGTTGGGTAGCAAGTCTTCCTTACACTTGAATGGGATCTCTGGGAAGAAGAAAAATCAACCACAGAAAGCAGTAAGGTGTGACTACAAGGCAAAGCTGATGCTGTGACCTCTGTGCCTAACATCCAACCTCAGCTGTAGCACATATCAGTGACTAGGACCAAACTGCAGCCACACCGCAGGTTCCATGATGAGAGTTTGATACCCAATGCCACAGTAACCATTCCCGGTCAATTATTTCGGTAGAATACAGCATCACCTAGGAGGTTGGCCTCTGAGCAAGCCTGTGGCAGACCATCTTAATTAGGTTAATTGGTGAGGGAAGACATGCCTGAATTGTGGGTAGGACCATTCCTTGTACAGGAGAGCTGAACGGCACAGAAAAATCAACATCAGCAGCATGCATAGCTCTCTGTTTCTGACTGGGGATGTGGCGTGACCTGCTGCCTCGACTTCCCCACCATAATGGGTCACACCTTGGACTAAGACCATAATAAATAGTGGGAATGAAGAGGTTACAGTGATTACATATTTCCAGATGATTCTTTGTGAGAAGGAAACAGAAAAAATGAAATAGGGAAGGAGCATGTGGAGACAGAATGGCACTGATGACAACCCCTGTGGTGGGAAGAACCTTAGATAAATTTGCATTGTTATTGTGCTTCGTTGTAACCGTTCAGGCTGCATACACTGTGTTCTAGATATTAGTTTGTGTGGTGGTGGCATACCTGTGTGTGGACATTTTCATGCATGTATATCATGTATGCCCAGGCATGTGGAAGTTAGAAGGTAGCATGTCTTCCTCAGTCATTCTCCACCATCCTGGACTCTAACACTCTGGATTCTTAAGTCCAAATAAACCCTTTCTTCTGAAAATTGCCTTGGTCGTGGTATTTCATCAAGGCACCAAAAAAGTAACACTGGGATACATCCTTAAAGAAAACTGGTCCTCCCTGGGCATCTAATAACTACCTCTCAGGGTTCAGGAGCCCCTCCCCGATCCATGTTCATGCTCAGTGCTGTAACTTTCCCAGAGACCTTTTAATATATATTCCTTAAATTTTTTAACCTTTTGTTGTTCCTGAGAGAAAAAACGAAATGCTTTCACAAGACACTGAAGCACCAGAGAGCCTGCACTCTGCTCATGGTTTCAGTTTTCATCTAAAGCTATCCACTCTGTGTGAACCCCAGGGCCTTTGCACATGCTATAACCAGGGCCAATGTGATCTCCACCCTTTCAAGTTTATATTCAAACTGCATGTGGCTCTGCACACCTGTGATGCCAGAAGTTGGTAAATGGAGGAATGAGGAATAAAGTTCTAGGCCACCAGTGAGTTTTGAGGCTAACCTGAACTACATAAAACTCTGTCTCAAAAAAAAAAATGTAGTTAATCCAAAATCCACTCAGTAACTTACTACTGAGTGTACCAATGAATCCATAAAGGAGTGAATAGGTAGGAAAATACTGCATGGGTGAAATGAAAATAAGCAGTGAACCCAGTTATTGGAAAAGAAAAAAAAAAAAAAGGTTTGATGAGCAAACCAAGGCTCAGTTCCCCATGCCAAAGCACCAAAACATTACTTTTGCAGCTGAAGTTGCCGTGTGTCTGGGAGCCTTCTGATTCTGGTTGGAAGCTGGGAAGGCAGCTGCAGATGTAGGAGCCTGGGACATTGCTGCAGACAGAATTTTGTCCACATGATGATGGATCTTGGACACATTCATCAATATCTGCAATAAAAATCAAACATATAAAGAAATTCAGAAAACAGGAGAAGTCCATATCCCAGACCATCTGGGAAACCCTCTCCTCACCTTCACATGCCACTTCCGGGTCTGTGAAATTCACATGTCCATTGCTCGATGCAAAGCCAGAGTGGCAAGTGCAGAAGTAGCTCCCAGGAGTGTTAGTACATGATGAGTTGGAAGGACATGTGGCATCACACTCGTCAATATCTGCACAGTGGGGAATGAGTATGGGGGAGCAATGGTTCAGTGGGTAAAGAGCTTGCAGTACAAATATAAGGACCTCAGTCTGACCCCAGCAGCCAGTTCCCCTGGTTCCACTTCTATTGCTATGATAAAATACCCTGGCAAAAAGCAGTTTAGGGAAGAAAAATTTTACTTTAGCTCACAACCCCAGCTTGCGGCCACCATTGTGGAGAAGTCAAGAAAGGAACTTGAAGCAGCTGGCCCTATCCACAGTCAAAAGCAGAGAGTGAATGTGTGTTGCTGGCTTTTACTATGTGCAATTCAGACCCCCCCCCAGCCTAAGGAATGGTGCCACCCACAGTGGGCCAAGTCTTTCCATATCAATTCCTATGTAAACAAGACCATCTCCCATAGACATGCCCATGGGCCAATGTAATATAGACAATCCTTCATTGGGGCTCTTCTCCTAGCTTGTTCAAGTTGACAATTAAAGCTGATCGTCTCACACATCATAGTTTAGAGCTCCAGGCTCAGTGGGAGACTTCAAACAAATAAGGTGGATGACCCTGGAGAATGACACCTGAGGTTCACCTCTAGTCGACTGATATATAAATACATGTACTACCTGGACACATATGTGCACAAACAGACACATGAATGTACACATAGAGACAAAAACAGCAAAAAAGGAAGAAAGAAAGAAAGAAAGAAAGAAAGAAAGAAAGAAAGAAAGAAAGAAGAGAAAATTGTGTTGGCCAATGACCTAGTTATTTATTTAGCATTAATTAAAATAAATCTTTCTTCCCAAAGCTGCTTTTCTCAAACATTTTTCACACTGACAGAAATGGTCTTATCTGCTCACATTTTCCTTTGGTCTTGATAGAGATTCTGAATGGCTTCATGGGAACCATTAAGACCAAATTAATTTAACTCTAAGCTCTCTTTAACTTTTCCCACTTCTGTTGTGTTTCTTATAACAATATCATCAAGTCATGAGAAATAGAATGTTTTTAAATCAATAAAAATAAGCATTTCCCTCATGAAAACTGAAGGATATACACTGGGCTCCATTGTATGGTAGGTACACCAAAGATGGCCACCCTGTGCCCCTCTATTTCCTGAACACACACACACACACACACACACACACACACACACACACACACACACACACACACACACACACACACAGCTCCCTGTTCTTGCATTTTTGCTAATTACTGTAATAAAGTACCCTGAAAAAAAGAGAAATTTATGGGAAAAAGAATTCCGGCTTGGGGAATGACACCACCCATGGCAGGAGGGTCACCTCACATCCATTAGCATAGTCATGACAGCCCTCCACAGACATGCATCCCAACTCGGCACAGCTTAGAAACACCTAAAAGGAAATCTTCATTTAATTGTCTTCATCAAATTGTTCTTGTAGATAAGTCTATGAGGACTTGCCCTCATCGTCTTAATTGATAGAACCAAGTCCACTATGAATGGCACTTTTCCCTGGGCAGGTGGTTCTTGTCAGTATTCAGGCGTCTGTACTGGCATGTCCTTGAGGGTCTGACAGGATACGCCCTCAGCTGCAGCCACTAAGAGCACCACCTGTGCATATTCACTATGTTCCCTTTAAAAGGGCCCTGCTCACCTCCTATTCCCCTCTCTCTGTTCCCCTCTCTCTTTCCTCCTCTTTCTTTTCCCCCTCTTCCCTCTCTCATCTCTCCTGCTGCTCCTGTCTCCAGAGGCTGGTCTCCCCCTCCTTTTTCCCTTTTTTACGATACCCTTCCCTAATTTTAAAAAAAAAAAAAAAAAAAAAACCCAACCTCTGTTTGAACCCTGTTGCAGGGCATCTTTCTCTGGAGAGCTGCTTTTCTTAAATTACAACAGTTCTCAGTTATGTAAAAAAAGCTGTCTAAGCATGAACCTGTGGGAAAACATGACCTGGCAAGTAGCATTCTTCCATGGCTCTTGCCCCCAGGTTTCTGATATAAGTCCCTGCCCTGGCTTTCCTGGGTGATAAAGTGTGACCTGGACGTATAAGCCTAATAAATCCTTTTCTCTCCGATTTACTTTTGGTCATGACGTTTGTCACAGCAACAGAACGAAACTAGAACACATGACGCCTCACCGCGACTCTTCCAAGACAATTCTAGATTGTGTTCAGTTGACAACCAAAACTAACCAAATGACACACAGAGTTTTTACCCTTTTCATTCTAGTTTGGTTCTTGACTGTAACCAACAGGATAAAGTGTTAGTGGTTTTCTGAGATCTACAAGCCCAGACTCTCAAACACCTGGCTCATTGTGCATTCTTCCTCTTGGAATCACACCTTATTTTGAAAACAGGAGTCATCCTACAAGGGAGCCCATGTGCCACTGTGGAAACTGGTGTCTCAGAAGAGTGCCCATCCAGAGACTAACTATGAGACCTATCAGCCACTGTAGGCACATGCTCTCAGGACACTAAGTAAACAGAAAAACTAGCCCATTGTTAGAAAGAACAAATGGCCATTGCTATAATTATGCCACTATGTTTGGGATTTGTTTGACACCCATTGACAAGTCCTCCACATAGCTGAGGAGATTACCTGTACATGTCTTATCTGCTGGATTACCAGGGACCTGGGAAATTGACAAAGAGAATCCAGATGGGCAGAGGCAGTTGTAGGACCCCAGGGTGTTGACACAAATGAAGGTGGGACCACAAAGAGTTGAGTTACTGGAACACTCATCCACATCTAAACAGAAAGTCATGGTTATGAGAAATGATGACATTTGGGTCAGGAAACTGTAGTATATAAAACTCTGGCTGGGATAAATGCATTTTGCATTGTGATATGGCCATAAGCCTGTGGGGGCCAGGGGGTGGAATGTGGTAGCTTGGATATGAATGATCCCCATAGGCTCAGGCATCTGGACACTTGGTGTCCAGCTGATAGTGCTGTTTGGAGAGGTTCAGGAGCTGAAGTCTTGCTGGAGGAAGTATGTCACTGCCGGGGGAGGGGGGACTTTGGGAGGACATAGCTTCACCTACTTCTAATTCACTCTCTCTGGGTGAGCTGTGATCTCTCAGCTTCCTGCTTCTGCTGCCATACCCTCCACTCCTGGACATGCTTCCCATCCCTCGCCATGCCTTCACTGACTCTCAAAACTTGTTCTCTGACCTCCACACACGTACCATGATGTACACATGCCCATACTCATGTGAGGGAGAAAAAGAGGGAGGGAGGGAGGGAGGGAGGGAGGGAGGGAGGGAGGGAGGGAGGGAGGGAGGGGGAAGCTGAAAGTCTTGAATTCATCCTAAGCTCAAGCCTTGTATCACAGTCTTTTTAAGTAGGTTTTATTTGAGTTCCTGGTCAACACCTCCACCTACCTTCACAGGATTCTTCCAGGCCCTGGAATGTCGACCCTCCACCACTAAATTCGAATCCTGAGTCACATGTACAGTAATAACTTCCAAGAGTGTTGTGGCAGGTTGCATGCTCTGGGCAAGCGTTGTGTTTTGCACATTCATCATCATCTGATGAGTTGGAAATAAAATGCAGGAGAATTTAAGTGGGAGATTGAGAAGTGAAGACCGCACTAGAGATGCACTCTGTGGGCTAGCAGACAAGATGAAGACTCTCCAACATACATGTGCTCTCCTTCTTCCTGGTCACTCAGAAGCATGTTTTCCAGCCTCCCTTGCAGCTATACATAGCCATAAGAATAAATCCTGGCCAATACAATGTAAGTATAAATGTTATAATGGGTTTTAAAACATAATTACCAGCTGGGTGTTGGTGGTGTACACCTTTAATCCTAGCACTCAGGAGGCAGAGGCAGGCAGATCTCTGTGAGTTCGAAGCCAGCCTGGTCTACAGAGCTAGTTCCAGGACAGGCTCCAAAGCAATGCAAAAAATAATAATAATTATCAACGTTCACAAAAAATATCCATTGTCCTCCATGCCTCCTGTAATGACACTTTGGATGTGGATTATATGTCTGTGGTTTCTCTACTACTCCCATGAGGAACTGACATTTGATTCCCTACCTCCTTGAATCCATCTTGTCTTATTACTTGTGTTGGTCAATAGAATGCACAAGTGATGGGTGTCAGTCCCAAACTTGATTGATGCTGTTCTTTCTCTGGGACTAACTGGCACTTGCACATGCTAGTGTAAAGAATCAGGGTGTAAGTGGAAAATGGGCGGAACAAGTGTAAGAGCCAGAAGATGGGGAGGAGTTTTGTGAAATACTACATCTGGACAGGAGAAAGCTGCTATGCACATTAACTCACAACACTTGTGGCTACTTCTGAGGCCCCACCCCTCCCTGAGCAGCTCTGGTTACTGCAGGTGGTAGGAAGGGAGACTTCTCTCAGTGATGCAGACACTGTTAATTTTTTTCTCAGTTACATCACACAATCAAGCACAATAGGGCAACAACAAAGGCATGAAAGAAGGAGAGAATGTGTTGGAAAGAAGAAAAAAAAGATTTGGCAGAAGGATTTGTGAATGGTTAAATTTTAAAAAACCAGGGTGTAGCTGAGTGACCCAGCCTGGCAGGTGCAAAGAGGGTTCTATCCTCAGCATAGACAAAACCATATAAGAAGTGACAAGGACCAGGTACCACAAACCTTCACAAGCGAGGCCATTCCAGATGAAGCCGGATTGGCAGGTGCAGTTGTAGCTTCCTATTGTGTTAGTACAGTTGGAATAAGTAGGGCAGATCCCAATCGTCAGACACTCATCCATGTCTGTAGGGCAAAGGAAGAGAGTGAATGAAGAGAATCATTTGCCAACTACCGAAAACCCACAACAGAGATTCTGAAAACATTACCTGTGCAGAGAAAATGACCAGGACTTCCCAGGACCCAGCTCTGCCCAGTGGAAGGAGAGAAGCCACTAAGACAGCTGCATAATGCTCGCCCCGGGAGATTCTTGCAGACTGAATTAGGACCACAGGGTGAGTCGCTTTGAAGACATTCATTTACATCTGAGCAAAGAAAAAGGTTGGAGTGACAAACTGTTCTTGCCCTACAAATAATGGTTGACCCTCCTTCTATGTGCTCATCATTTAGTGACTTTGGTGTGGTCTGGGGTCTCTCTATTTAGATCTGAACAGTCTTAAACTTGGGTTCCCAGTTCTTAAAAATTGGTTGCTAAGTCAAACACCACACCTTGTCCCCTTGAGATACTCAGTCTTGAAGCACAACTGTCTCTGAACTTTTGCATGGAATGGGAACCAGGAAAAAAAATGGATGAAGGGAAGGAGAGAGGGGTGTGTGGAGACAGGTATCCCTGTGTGTGGACAGATGGGTGGACAGGTGAGTAGAAAGAGAAGGAAGAAGAAAGGGGGAAAGCAGAGCAAGGAGGGAGGGGAGTGTCAATGGCTTTATTATATATGGGTGGATGTATGAATTGATGGGCATAATGGATGGACATACGGATGGATGGATGGATGGATGGATGGATGGATGGATGGATGGATGCATGGATGCATGCATGGATGGATGCGATGCATGGATGGATGCATGGATGGATGCATGGATGGATGCATGGATGCATGGATGGATGCATGGATGCATGGATGGATGCATGGATGGGTAAGTGTATAGATGAAAAGGGAAAAGGGAGGGAGGGAGGGAAAGAGAAAGCTTTGTGCATATTTAGATATGTATTATTACTAATGTATAGATACACAGGAAGGGTTACCCTTAGAAGAGAGGAATTTGGGGCATGTGATAAGAATGGCAGGGAGTAACCATACTCAATGCCCAGCCAGTATGAGCCTGACCTACCAAACACTGGAAGGTTTTAACAGAATATGAATGCTTGTGTAGTGATTTCTTCTTAACTAAAGGAGGAGGAGGTCCCAAGACCAGGAAGTTAAGATACTTTCCATAACAGACTCACAAGGCCCTACCCATGGTAATATAAGCAATAAACAATTGAGTTGCCTGAGCAAGGTGTGGGGATCACTTCTTTGGCCTGTGGCTAGTGTTCTACATGGGGTGAGAGTGAACATTCATTCATGCCTCCCCAGAAAGTCACACAACATAAAACTCACCTTGACACACCACTCCTGGGCCCTTAAAGTGCTTTTGTCCATTGCTAGGCCAGAAGCCTCGTTTACAGGTACAGTAATAACTGTAGGCAGTGTCAGTGCAGGTGGCATAAGCTGGGCACGTGGTAGTGTCTTCACACTCATTTACACCTGGGTAGCATGGAAAGAAGAGTGTGGATGTGTTTAAAGCACTGGAGTGGGGCTTCCAAGGAGTCATGTAAAGGAATGGGGGAGCTATGTACGCCCTAGAGTCCACTGCCTATCAGGGTGATCTTCTCCAGAGAGTGGTCTTGTAGATGTAAGTGATGAAGGTAAATGGATAGAATAACTGGTCTTTATAAGAACAGGCTAGAGACAAGAACATCTGTCCCTGGATTGAGTCCTCAAAACTAGCTGCCTCAAATGAAATCAGAAGAGACATCCAAACAAGCACAAGAAACCCAGGAATGGAAAGAAGCCAGGTGACATGGTTCCTCCAGACTATGACCACTGGACTACTCAGTCCATCAGTACTGACATGAGTAAAAGGCTGAGTGAAGATCTTGAAACTGCACTAACAAAATGATCTGTGACCTCAAGGGTTGTACCAGCAAACAGAGGAATAAGATGAGGAAATGCACCCTGAATGGGGCTATAAGAAAATAAAATGGACTGAAAGCCATGATTCAAATTTTTAAACCACAGTGGAAACCATCAACAGACACCACCAAACCGAAAAGTAATGTCAGGATGGAGGACAAGATTAAAGAACTCTGCCTACAAATACCATCAAGGAAAGTGCCCACTGCCCAAAGATGATAACCCAACTGTAAGGGCCCAGAAGTGTAAGTAATGTCAAAGTGGGTTCATGTTTTGTGACTTCCCAAGGAGACACAAATAAACCTCTACTCTCATCCCAGAAAGTGCACTGGCCTCAGGCCAAAGAAATCATCCCCAAACCACACTCATATAACCATGTGAATCTGATGTTGGAGGTGTTTTGACTTCCTGAGTCTGTGGTAAATACATCAAGTCACTTATTCTTGGGACCCTGGCCAGTGATGAGTGTCTGCATGACCCACAAGACTCTGACCGAGGCTGAGAGCACAAACCTACAGACATAATTGTACACTGACAACATGACCATTTGTCAAAACACCAGTTAGTCCACACCTAAGTCCCCCAGTCTTTTGACTCAGTTCACAGTATCAGACATGGATTCCCTGCCATGGAGCAGGCCTCACAGCCAATCAGAAAGTAGTTTGTTCCAACCATAACCATCAGGCCAAGAAATGGAGGTGTGGTATGCACTGCATAGAGCTGAATCCTGTACATACAAGAGTAGGTTCTCACAGGGATATGGAGGGAGGCTTTGTAAAGTGCATTATGAGTTAAATAATTAAACATAATAGCATGTCAGATGGTGAGTAAAGATCAAGTTTAAAATGAAAACTGGAAAGGAGAGAACTGGGTAGTGGCAGAAAGCACATTTTTTTAGAAGGAATCCCATACAGACTTTCTTCAGAGTATGACATTTAGCAAAATCCTAAAGGAATGAATGAGAGTATGGAGCTTGGGCCAGCAACAGGTCTCAGGAAGTAAAGGTGCTTGGGCCAGTCCATGCACATTGTCCTCCTCACTTCATGTATGTAAATATACAAGTAAAGATAGACATGCATAAAGATAGAGATATGTGACTGATAGATAGATAGATAGATAGATAGATAGATAGATAGATAGATAGATAGACAGACAGATTGATAATACAATAATATTCTCTTAAAGACAAGTTACAGAGACATAGAAGTAAAAATAATAAATACAAAGGCCCTGAATTAGAACTATGCCTGATCCTACAGATATCAAGGAGGTTAGTGCAAATTTGAGGCCAGAATGAGTGAAGGGAAGAGGGAAAGGGGAGGGCAGAGGAGACCCACAGTCAGATCACAGAGCGCCTCCTAAGTCATTGCATGGTTCTGATTTTTTATGTATAAATAAGTGTGGTGATTCATCTTCACTGTCGCTTTGATTGGATTTAGAGTCACCTCGGAGACATATCTGTGCAAGAGTCTGTGATATACTTCCAGGAAGAAACTCCTCCTGAAGCATGCCAGCACCCCATCAGCTGGGACCTAACAGAGCAAAGGTACAGTGTGATGAGTGCCATCACCCATCTCATCCAGCTTCCTTACGACAGATGAGATGTGATCAACTGCCACCACACACACCTTTCCCTGCATTAACAGACTATACCTCTTCAAACTAGGAGCCAAAATCAGTTCTCCCTCCCTCAGGTTGCTTCTCGCCAGGTATGAAGTCACAGAAACGGGAGAAGATGTTAATCAGCTGAGTGATGGGAACCATGGCAGGGGTTTGGGTAGAAAAAGCATGGTGACAATTTTAACAACGCTTCCAGCAACTGCTAGAGCCATGGGCTTCAGAGATTCAGAAGCAAGATGACCAAGGGTGAAGTGATTACCCTGTGCCTGTGAATGGTGTGTTCAGTATAATCCAGGCAGGAACAAGAAGGGCATGAAATTCTGGGTAGGCTCTGAAAGCAATGTGAAATGCTGACATGAGTGGTGGGTGCAAATACAGGTGTGAGCCAGCTCTTGTGCAGTACAGCACTGTTAGTCTAACTACTGCTCTGTGGGATAATGCAGCGTCAGGGAAGGGGGACCCCCAGCAGTGTCCTCCAGGGGGGATTGCATTTGACTCTCTGGGGCCTGTCCTGCTTCTGCATGAATTTTAGGATTTCCATCCTATTTCTGTGAAGAACAGTGCTGGTGTTTCAGTGGGGATTGCATTGACTATGTGGATTGCATTCAGGAGGATGGCCACTCTGAGATCATTTCCATAGCAACAGCCTATTTCCTCCTTTGTTGTTTTTTGTTTGTTTGTTGGTTGGTTGGTTGCTTTCTTTTTTTGTATTTATTATTTCTTTTTATTTTACATATCGATCCCAGTTCCCTCTCCCTCCCTCCCATGCCCCTTGACCCCCCCATCCCATTCCCCACCGACCCCACAGGAAGGGTGAGGCCTTCCAGGAAAGATAATCAAAATCTGTCAAGTCATTTGGAGTAGAGCTTAGGCCCTCCCCTCCTCTACTCCCCTCTCCCACCTCTAGGTTAAGGAAGTATCCCTCCATGTGGAATGTGCTCCCAAAGTCCTTTCATGCATCAGGGATACATCCTGGTTCTACTGTCAGAGGTCTCTTAGACTGCCTAGGCCTTCTACCTGAGACACATGTCCAGGGGGTCTGAGTCCATCCAATGCTGGTTTCCCAGCTATCAGTCTGGGGGTCCATGAGCTTCCTCTTGTTCAGGTCAGCTGTCTCTGTGGGTTTCTGTAGCCTGGTCTTGACCCCTTTTCTTATTACTCCTCCCTCTCTACAACTGGATTCCAGGAGTTCGGTTCAGTGTTTAGCTGTGAGTGTCAGCTTCTATTTCCATCAGCTACTAGATGAGAGCTCTATGATGGCATTAAGCTAGTTATCATTCTCATTATCAGGGAAGGGCATTTAAGGTAGCCTCTCCACTGTGGCTCAGATTGTTAGTTGGGGTCATCCTTGTAGGTCTCTGGATATTTCTCTAGACTCAGTTTTCTCTTCAAACCTATAAAGAGATACCATAATAGAAGGAGCCATTATCAGTTTATAGGTTTGCTTTGTTTTCAAAACAGGGTTTCTTTGTGTAGCCCTAGCTATCTTGGAACTAGCTCTTGTACACCAAGCTGGCCTCAAACTCTCAGAGATCGGCCTGCCTCTGCCTCTGCCTTCTGAGTGCTGGGATTGAAGGTGTGTGTTTGTGTATGTCCCTCTGTTTTGTGTGTTTCTGTGTGCACATATATATACATATATGTGTGTGTGTATGTGCATATGTGTACGCATATGTCTGTGTGTCTGTGTGCATATGTATGTATGTATGTGTGGATGTGTGTTCATGTGTGTATATTTACGTATATGTGTGTGCATATGGGTATGTGTCTGTGCATGTGTGTATGGTCTGTTTTATTCGGAGCTATTGTGAGTGG
Organism: Cricetiscus sungorus; assembly: GCA_030556225.1. Classification (NCBI taxonomy): domain Eukaryota; kingdom Metazoa; phylum Chordata; class Mammalia; order Rodentia; family Cricetidae; genus Cricetiscus; species Cricetiscus sungorus. Next base: position 41,831,442 of record JANBXA010000600.1, read on the forward strand.
GTTTTGTCTCCTGATTTTTTTCTCAGCATCTACATCATTTGTACAGGAATACCACTGATATTTTTAGCTGGGAAGAGAGAAAACAGAGGAAGTAGAGGGTGGGGCAGTGCGGGTAAATATGCACATAAGACAGTGACATAGCAAAACCTATTATTTTGTATGTATGATTCTATATGCTAACAAAAAGCATTAAAAGGCGGTGATAATGCAGACAGTGAATGCGAGAGTGAGACCCTGTAAAGTCTCTAAACCTCAAAACACACCATTGCTGCTCTTACATTTCTCCCTCGCATTCTTGCCACACCGCCTGAAAGCCCTATAGTCTGCCCAGTTTTCACCACCCACACATGGGGCCTCAGATCTCTCCGCAGCTTCCTCTTTCTGTGCAGTTACACACTTCAGGGACCCTCTATCTTTTTGTGGGTTTTTTTTTCCTTTTTTCTTTTGGGACCCTCTATTTAAACCTCTCAAAACCAGAATGAGAACCCTGTCCTAGGCAGCTGGATGCCTGCCAACCTCCCCAGCTCATAGACTGCCCTGACCTAAAAGCAAAAGTCTGTGCATCCCCAGGACCTTTGCACATGCTGTCCTGCGGCTAGGCTAGCCTCCTGCCTCCATGTTTCTTCTGAGCAGCTTCAATACCCACACTTCAACAGATCCCCTTTTTAAAAGTCCTGTAAGAAACAGGTGATGCCTCTTTTTTAAAAGGGCATTAATTCCTAGAAGAAAATAAATGAGAAGAGAATACGATGGCTCATTTCTGCCAGTCCAGTGCTTGTAAGTTGACCAGGAGCATCAAAAATTAAATTTGAAAAATTGGCTGCATAGTGAATGCAAGGCCAGGTTGGACTGCCTGAGACCCTCACTGTATGTAGAGGGTTATTTTTAAAAGGAAAAAACACATGATGTTAGGGATGTATTAAGGGGAAGTGGGGTGGGAATGATCACACTTAAATTGTTTGGACATGAGAAATTTGTCAAAGATTTTTTAATTAAGTAATAAATAAATAAATAAATAAATAAATAAATAAATAAATAAATAAATGTATCAGCAGGTAAGTATGTTTCCCCCAAACCTTATTACCCAAATTCAGCCCCAGGTAGAGAATCCACTCTCCTGGAGTACCCTCTGACATTCACATGTGTGCCACACACGTGCACAAGCATACACATACATGAGTAAATTAAAAAATCTAATAAAATTTTAAGTTTCGGTGAGTTAAAGTTTACCACAGTAAAAGCAATAGCTACTTGATCAAAATCAAGTCTTGGGAGACAGACACTGTACAAATCAAGGGTGTGAAAGATTGTAATTTTCTGACTCTTCCCTGAGCTTTCGCTTTCTAGTCCCTATACTTCCTGTTAGTACCCACAGCCACTAGAGCACATGGACCTTTACTGTTAAAGGTGAACTAGTACTGGTTGTAGAAGCATGTGCCTACAATCCGTGCCATGAGCTCACAAGTTCAAGACCAGTCTGGACTATACAGTCTTCTCTCTCTTGCCAGGCAATGGTCCCACATTCATGCACATGCAGGCATGCTCTCTCTCATCCTCAGTTCCTAACTCCACATTCTCAGATGTGAATACAGATCCTGGAGTAACTGCAGAAACCAGGACAGTAAAAACGGGCCACAGGGGCAGGGGTGCCCTGGAGAGAGAAACACTGAGATACAGGGCATATAAAGGGGGATGGGAAAAATGGAGTCGAGGGCTTTCATTAGGAAGACGGGTAGAGAGGAAGGATAAGGAGCACGAAGGACTTTTTGGAAATTACATAAAGAATCATTGCTTTATATTTACCTAAAATTATATATAATAAATATAAGTATGTGTGTGTTTATATTATTTGTATACATATGAAATAAGGTCCCATCTGAGCTAACAATGCTCCCCAATGGCGAGATACCCCTAAAAGTGCATCAGTGGCATTCACATCTCAGAGGTAACCAACAGCTGTCTAATTGAACTTAACACCCACTAAATGGGAGGGAACTCATGCCTGGAAACCCAGTCAACTACCCAGGTAGTGAAGTCATGGATCTTAAAAGAGAACCTGTTACTGCCGCTTTACTAAACCAGCGTAATCTCTAACTTGATTCTAAAAATGTATCCTTATATGCACAGATCAGTGTAGCCCTCACCCCTCATCAAGAAGTGTCTCTTTGAAGCAGAGGAAGACCATTGCAGAAAGCACAGCACAGTAGCTCAAAGTGCAGGGATAACTAACTGGCCATGGAGGGATGGCCGGTCCCTGAGGATACATCTGCATCACAACTCCTGCAGCTAAGGTTCAGGAAGTGCCAAAGAAGACAGAGGGAAAGACTGCAAGAACCAGTGCAGTGGGAAGTCTGATGAGAGATCCTATCTCCAGGAAGTGACAGACACACTTTACCCATGACACCTCAGCAACACAGCTGCCTAAGCACAACTGAACAAGGATGACACCAGTAGACATGCTAATGTGGAAGGGGGTACCTCACAGACCCCCACCCCAGTTAAATATGTAAAGGCAACCAAGGAATGTCGAGAGTGGGAGAATCATTCTTCCCAAGGAAACACCCCCAACTTGTTATCCCTTGCCAAATAGTCATTCCTGAAATCATATTCATACAAGTAGAGCTAGATAGACTGAGAAGGTTGCATGTGTGTATGTGTTTGGGGGTGAATATAAGGGGGTATGTGTTTATATAGTGTGTGTGTGTGTGGTGGAGAGAGAGAGAGAGAGAGAGAGAGAGAGAGAGAGAGAGAGAATGTATCTGTATATGTGGTATATGTGGATTTGAGCTTACCTGCGTGGGAGGGTATGTGTGGATGTGGGGCTGGTGTCTATACATAGGTGTGTATGTATATATGTATATATGTATATATGTATACGTGTATATGTGTATATGTGTATATGTATATGTGTATATGTGTATATATGTATATATGCATGTATGTATATATGTATATGTGTATATGTGTATATATGCATGTATGTATATATGTATATATGTATATGTGTATGTGTGTATATGTGTATATGTGTGTATATGCATGTATGTATATATGTATATGTGTATGTGTGTATATGTGTATATGTATATATATGTATATTGTGTTTTGGGGCTGTATTTGTGTGTGTTATGTGTGTGTATATATGTGTATGTGTGTATATGGGAGTTATGTGTGTGCAAGTATATGTGTGTGTTGTGTACATATATATGTGTTGTGTGTTGGGGACTGTTTGTGAGTATATGTGCATGTGTTGGCATGTTGGGGGAGTGTGTGTGTGTGTACCAATAACACAAAAACAATTAAAGAAAAAGGTCAGAAATGTGAAAAGTGGTGGCAGGGGACATGGGACAGGTTGAAGGGAGAAAAGGAAAGGGGAAAATGATATATTTTAATTTTTAAAATTACTTGTATATAAAAAGTATATGTATTTCCTTTTGTATATGGAAAAATAAAGGTAGAGAAGATGAAATTAGGGAGGAAAGGTGGTCATGAAGATGAAGGAGCTAGAGGAAAGGCAATTTGGGTGCTAATATTAAATAAAATGCTTTAAATTTAAGTAGTTTTAAAATTATAGCATAGAGCCGGGAGGCAGGGGTGAGGAAGGTTCTGGGAGGACACAGAGGGGGAAATGAGAGGTGAATATGATCAAAACATGGTGTCCCTGTATGAAATTCTCAGTGAATTAATACAAGTTTCAGATCCCTGCCTTTGTTAGTTGCTTTTCGTGATGCTGTGACAAAATACCCCACAAAGGCCCCTTCATGGAGGAAATGTGGTGAGAGGAACAAGAGGTCCCGCTTATCTGCAGTACGAAAGTAGAGAGATAATGACGTTCCACTCGCTTTGGGGTAGCCAACCACAGACGGCGATCCCTATCGATATAAGCCAAAATAAACCTCTTCTCTTTATAAATTGATAGACTCTCATATTTATTACAGTCAAAGCTGGATTATACAGACCCAAAACAAGCTCACATCCAATGACCATATTTGATCATGACATTCAAAACATTATAAAACAGAAGAACACATCCTAATGTACCTATTACTATCTTGGAAACAAGGATTAGAGGGCTAGAAAATAAGATTTGTATTAAGACTTCAGAATGTGGGGGAGGGGTGCTTATACCAAAAGAGACATACCCTGTGACATATGCACATTGGTCTCTAAAGCCCACACTTAAGGGAAATGAAGATCAGACCAGTAATGTGTCTTGCCTGAGATTGCACAGCAATTTCAGAGCACAAAGGAAATGTCCTGGAGCAGGAATCAGGGAATGCACGTACCATCGCTTTGCCTGTAGCTTACTCCAGCAAAGTGTGAGTCTTGGCTGCTGGGAATGAGAGTTCTCCCAAAAGCATCCTGTTCAACCCAGTCATTTATTCTCTTTGGCTAACTTACCTGTAACAATTTGACCCAGTGTGGGGAGTGTGGTCATCCCCCATCTGTGTATGCTACTGCAGCCTGTGAAGAGAGGAAAAGAAATGAACTGTTGATAAGTTGTGCTTAACCAGCAAAACTGGCCTTAGCTTAACCTCATGTAAAGCAGTTTGACAAAGCTGGATGGAACCCCACTGGAGGAGTCACATCATTTTACATAATCTCCACAAAGTGCTCCTGATGCCTATGCTTTTAATCTTCCCAGGGTTTTTCTTTTTAAGGGGGGCAGTGTCCAGAGTGGCTAGAAGGAGCCCCTGGAACTGGAGTTACAGGAATTTGTGAGCCATCATGTAGTTGCTAGGGACTGAACCCAGATTTTAATGCCTTCTCAAACTTAAAATATCATTATGGTCATTTATTTAATTGTGTTTTAATTTATTCTTTGAGGATCTCATACACATATGCAGTAATTTTGATCATATGCACCCCATACTACTCTGCAATTCCTCTCAGACTCACTGTGGTGGTCCTCACTGTGACCACCCTACTTAAAAAATAATCCACTGAATCTAATAAGTGCTTTCTAGAAGCATGTGGACATAGGGCCATCCGCTAGAGCATGGGCAGCCTTCCGGGCATATCCCTGAAGCAAGCGGACTCTCCCCCCATCAGCCATCAACTCTCAGGAGGTCCAGCTGGGGGTGGGGCCAGACTAGAATGCTGACTGGCTTGACCCTGTGCGGGTCTCATGCAGGTGGCCAGAGCTGCTGTGAATACTTCAATGCAATCATGCTCCCAGGACACAGCTTCACTCCAGCCTTCCCCAACTCCCAACTCTGGCTAAGGAACTATTGAAGAAAACGGGGCACAGAACCAACTTCTATTTCTCCTGGGATCAAACTGATTGCTGTGGGGTTGAAATCTCATGGGAGAACAGGATGATTAATTTTAAGATCATATATTTTCTTAATTAGGGTTCCTAACTGTTTGCTGAGGTTTGGAGTAAAATTTAATCTACAAAATCATGTGTTTAACTATGTGGTCACCAGATGACAGTGCTATTTGGGGAGATTTAGAGATGAGGCCTTAGAAGAGGGCTTGAAGATTTCTATTCCAGTCATTCTTCTCTTTGCTTCATAGAAGAAAGAAGTTCAGCCCCACAATCCAACCATGAACCCTGCCAAGCCTTCCCCAACATGGCAGACCACACCATCACAAACTATGAGACAACATATTCCTATAAGTTGCCTCATAGTTTGTGTAATAATCACCATAGGCATTGATATGAGTGTAGTCACCACCATCACCACCACCACTATTGATGTGTAGTTACTAGCATTATTTATGTGTGTAGTCACCACCATCATCAACACCTGTGTAGTCACCACCATCAACACCTGTAGTTTATGTGATCATCTTCATAATTCATCACTATCATCAATGCCATGAGAATCATCATCATAGGTCTTTTTTCTTAGATAAGGTCTCATATAGCACAAGCTGGTCTCAAACTCACTATGTAGATGAAGATTACCTCAACCTTTCATCCTCTTCCCTCAATCTCCCTAGTGCTGAGATTATACCAACACACCTGACTTAATACAGCACTGAGGAAGAAATCCACAGTTTTGTGAATGCTATGAAAGCACCCTGACAACTGATGTACATCAATTGGTAGGTAGATATATGATAGATACAGAGAAATAATAAAGAGGTAGAAACATAGATATGGAGAGATGATATAGAAAAATAGATATATGATAGATAGATGATATAGAAAGATATATGATAAATGATATAAAAAGATGGATATATGATAAAGATGATGAGATAGAAAGATATAGATATATGATACAGAAAGATGATAGATAGGTAAGAAATAGATAATTGATAGACGATAGATTAGGGGGATTCTGAGTGGATAGACAGATGATAAATACATAAATACATACACTCATACATGTATACATGCATATACTGACAGATAATATAGAGAGCTGTTACTATGACATTAAACTAGACAGACACAGATCCAGGCAGTGGGTAGAACACTGACCATGAAAGGAGCTAATTTCAGGTTTCTAGAAAGCATGAAAATTTAGCCATTGTGCATGTCTTTAATCCCAGCATGCCTAAAGCAAGATTTGAAGAAGAGACCACACAATCCCTAGAAGCCCAAGCATCACCTAGCCTGGTGCACAAGGAGACATTTTCTTGGCAAGGTAAAAGGTGTTGACCAACACCTGAAGTTGTCTTGTGACCTCTATAGTCGTGTGTGTGTGTGTGTGTGTGTGTGTGTGTGTGTGCACATATTTTTTTTAATATTTGGGGTTTTTTAAATTATGTCATCACCAGTAGTACTTTGTGCACTGAGAAAAGTTATTTTAATTTTCCGTAACTCAATTTCCCCATCTCTGAAGCAGGAAATCTATATCTGCCATCTTTAAATTTAAACCAAGAACAAAAAAGAATCTTGCAACCATGCAAGAAAAACAATGAAGTGGAAGATCATGCATTAAGACATCCTAGCGCCGAAACTAAAGCAACAGGAGCCAGGAAAGGAAGCTGCATTCCCTGCATCCCACATCCTAGTCTGGTCCCTGCACAGGACATAACTCCCCTGACTCCCCACAACCCCAGTCACAGCTCAGTTTCTTGTAGAATTTATACACTCCTAGAATTCTTCTGCCCATCTTGAATATGACCAGAGCTGGACTGATTCTACACCCTAGTTCCTCCCCTCATTAGCTAAGTCTTATTCAAAGTATTTCTTTTTGTATTTGTGAATGTGTATGTGCAATGTGCATTGTGTGTGTGTGTGTGTGTGTGTGTGTGTGTGTGTGTGTGTGTGTGTGTGTGTGTGTGTGTACAGGAACATACAGACCAGAGGATGACATCAGACATCTTTTCTCAGGTACCATCCACCTTAATTGTTTAGAGACAGGCTATCTCACTGGCCTGGAGTAAACCAAGTAGGCTACGCTGGATGGCCATCAAGAACCAGGGATCTTCCTATCTCTATTTCATCAGCAGTAGTGGCACATGCCTTTAGACCCAGAGCTCAGGAGGCAGAGGCAGGTGGATCTCTGCGAGTTTAAGGCTAGCCTGGTATAAAGAGAGAGTTCCAGGACAGCCAGGGCTATACAGAGAAACCCTGTTTCAAAAAAAAGAAAGAAAGAAAAAAATAAAAAACAAGGAAGGAAGGAAAGTGTACAGCACCATGCTTGGCTTCTTAATATAGATTCTGGGATCAAACTCAGGTCTTTCAGCTTACACAGTGGGCACTTTACACATTGGTCTGTTACCCGAGCCCAGCAAGTCACCTCCTTCATCTCCCTGGTTCTGCTCTTCAAGATGAGGCTGATAAGGGCTTTCATGAAGGTGAAGTGCTGCCCAATGGTAAAGAAATGGTTTCCCTAGCTGTGCGGGCTCCTGTTGTCCTTGCACCATCCTGGAAGACCTGGATGCACAACTAGAAGCCCCATGTGTTTACCCCATGCTGTATTCTAGCTAGAACTGAGATGGCTCACAAACACATACAGACCAAATGAACAGCTCCAGGAGAATCTACCCTGGTGGATGGGCTTCCCTGAGTCCAGGAATGTTGTCAAAAGTCTCCCAAGGTAGGGATTTGCTATGTGCAACAGTCCTGGGACAGTATCCTATCAGCTGGACCCCTCCAGGGCTGTGCCTTCTCCCTGCCATCAATTTCCAGCCCATGCCTAAGCCATCCCTCCCTTTTCCCATTCAACTCCACACTCACCCCAGAAGAGGAGCATCCAGAAGCCCCACATCGTACTGTGGCAGACATTCAATGAAAAGAGCCTTCCCTTTAAAAGCTTGCTTTGTGGGCAAGGGAAGGGGTGGAGTCAGGGTTGCTCAACACAGCCAGACAAAGTCCCAGCAGCTTTTTGCTGAGTTGCCACCATCAGAGGTGGACAGCCTGGCAATCCCCTAATTTCTCCCTTAAATCTGGCTAGTGCACACATTTCTCCCTCTCCTCTTCCCTGCCCTCTTGCGTGCTCTCTTCCTCTCCCTCCTCCCCTTCTCTCACCATCTCCCTCCTTCCCTCTCTTCTATTCTTTTTTTTACCCCATCCTTTCTCTCCTACTTCTCATCCCCTTTGTCTATTGCACCAAACGAGTGAGATCACATTTGCTGCTCACAGTAAAGCAAATCCCAACCTTCAAGTTCTCAAAGCCACCCTCACAGCCATGCTGCACCACACACCGTGACCTGTGGGCTTACTGCCAAGAAAATTCTATTCTGTCATTATGTCACCCTCATAGAATACACACACACACACAACACACCACACATACACACCGTACCACACACAACACATACCATACCCCCCACACACACACAACGCATACACACCACACTACACACACCACATACATACCACATACCACACCATACCACATACACACACACACACACCCATATCACACACAACATATACTATACCCCCCACACACACACCACGCATACACACCACACTACACACACCACATACAAATCACATACCACACCATACCACACACACACACACACACACACCACAACACACCACACATACACACCATATCACACACAACATATACTATACCCCCACACACACATACCACGCATACACACCACACTACACACACCACATACAAATCACATACCACACCATACCACATACACACACACACACACATCCACACACGCCACATACATACCACATATCACATCACACACCACACCATACCACACACCACACACACATATACATATACACCACACCATGCCATACCACACCATATCACACTCCGATTGCTCCCACAGCAATCACTCTAGTCAACCCCAGCCCCCAACCAGTGTGCAAACACCACCTCAGAAATGCAGAAGCCTAGTCATGTGCTAGCTGCAAGCCCTGACAAAAAACAAACATCCTGTTCAAAGTAGCTTATCGGAAAGATGACCCCCACAATAGGCCAGTTGGGGAACAGCGAGAAAGGAAGGTAAAGAGCCAAGAATGAGTGTTCTCACACTGGTGTCTGGGAGGCAGGACTTACGGGAGCATCCTTTTTCCCAGGGTCGCCAGTGCTATAAGGAAACACCATGACAAAAGATAGCTGAGGAGGAAAGGGTCTATTTGGCTTACACTTTTAAAAACAGCAGGAAAGAAAGTCAAACAGGACAGAATCATGGAGGCAGCAGCTGATGCAGAGGCCACGAAGGGTACTGCTTGTTCCCCATGGCTTGCTCAGCCTGCTTTCTTTGGGGGGCGAGGTTGAGACGGGGTTTCTCTGTGTAGCTTTGGAGCCTGTCCTGGAACTCACTTTGTAGACCAGGCTGGCTTCAAACTAACAGAGATCCACCTGCCTCTGCCTCCCAAGTACTGGGACTGCACCATCACTGCCTGGCAGCCTGTTTTCTTATAGAACCCAGGACCACCAGCCCAGGGATGACACCACCCACAATGGGCCATGTTCCCCTCATCAATCACTAATTGAGAAAATATACCCTGCCATCGGATCTTATTGAGGCACTTCCCCAATTGAGGTTCCCTCCTCTCAGATGACTTTAGCTTGTGTCAACTTGACATAAAACTGTCCAGCACAACATCAGAGAGCACACTCCCCAGAGTGCTTCTGGGTGCTGTTGATATTCCCACTGCTGTCAGTCATCCAGTGCAGTTTGCTCTTGGGGGTTCCGGCATATGACACTCTGAGCCTGAGCCCCACCAGCAGATGGTTGGTTCCAGTTGACACAATTCTGCCACTAATTAAATAGAGCCTGTGGGACATCAGGCTAGTGGGTACTGGTCAGTTAAGGATCATGAGCAAACAAGGGCAGCCTTAGATGCAAACTGCCAGAGAAATGCAAGTTCAGGGTCTAGCTCTTGAAGTGAACATTCAACTTTTTGAGGCTTTTTCTTTGTTTGTTTGTTGGTTGGTTGGTTGGTTGGTTGGTTGGTTGGTTGGTTGGTTGGTTGAATGCTTTTGGGTATCTTTGTTGTTTTGTTTTGTTTTGTTGTTTGTACACTGCCTATTGTTTTGTGAAATGAAAAAGCTCTCCTTTTGTTTTGGGTCAGAACTTTGACATTCTGAGAAGTTCATTTTTTTTTTCCTTAGGCAGTGTAGACACTCATAACAGGTCACAGGAGTAACTATCAGAGTGGTTCGCTCAGGCCTAAATAGGATACAAGCATCACATTCCCAAGGCTCAGGGAAAGTCAGGGAAAGGGGGTTGGAAAGAAAACGAGTTTCAGGATGGGGTGGACTGCTGTGTGATGCTGTATTTCAGGCATGGCGTGGCAATAACACTCACAAACTCACAGAAGCTGTGGTCACACTGGCAAGACCTGTGCAGGATTGGACCATTGATATCAGCTGGGGTGGGGGAGGGAGCTCCTGAGGCACCATCACTGCTCCCTGAAACTTTAGAGGTAGCTAGTGGTAGCAGTGGGGAGTGCTCATAATGCCCCTCTCTGAGGATATATTGGCAATTAATGGTTGGTGTAAGAAAGACAATTTTGTTCAGTGGTATGGCCACCAGTAAGGTGTCCAATCCTGAATCCACTGGAATGCCAGCAACCCTAATGAAATTCACTAGGTCACCAAAGAAGAATGAGAATGGGAGGGGGACTCAGCGGGAAGAGGAAGATTCTGTATGAAGAGGAAGAGGACTCATGGGAAGAGGAGGACTCTGTAGGAAGAGGACTCATGGGAAGAGGAGGGGACTAGCTGGATTAAGCGGGAGAGACTGTGATAGCAACAAGGGATATGAATATGCTCAAACTACATTATAATGAGACCCATTATTAAGCACAGTCAGTATCTTCTAAGACACATTTTCATCACCGGACGCTTCAGTAATATCAACCTGCTTGTGTGGTAGGGAGTTCTCACTGGTGACACCATCATAATTGGCGGCATTCAGACCTCATCAGAAAAGTGTATTTGTACAGTACATGGTGGTTAACATAGAAACTCACACTGGTCAAAGTACAGAGAAAATATTTGCAGTGTGCTCAGCCACAAATGTGATAGCTGTATTGTTGTGGGGCACACACCAGGGAAGATTGCTGGGACATGGGTTTAAGTCAACAGAAAGTCTTTATTAACTGGATGGTGACTACACTGGGTGTTCTGGATCCCAGTGTAGCCCTGAGCCTTTCTCAGTGTGAGCTTTTAAGAAGGGGGGATTGGGGGGGGAGACACAGACAGGACAACACATTCTCAGTTGCATAACTACAGACTAAAAAGCAAGATTAGCACATTTACAGACATCCTATAAATATGCACTTTGATGGATCTGCTCTCTGTTTTACTTTTGGAAGGTGGTGCTGTGTATGTGCTGAGTTTTACAGCCTGAATGTCATTTCTATCATGAGTCAGTTGTGCTAAGGTCTAGGGGTCCTGTTATATTCCCACTGGGCTCAGTGAATGAGTCAAATCGTAAACTCATCCTGCTCTAAGAGGTGTAGATGGTCCTAAGGACCTTTAACTTTACTAATGAGAGTTTCTTTTAATCTCCTCTTTATCTTTTTACCTGTGTAGAACCCAGAGGTCTATTATACAATGAAGTTTTCAATCTATGTCTAAAGCTTTAGCTATTAACTGAGAGATTTTTGGCTATGAATCCAGGCTATTGTTGGACCACACTGCTAGGGGGAGGCTTAATCAAGGGACCAGTTCCTGGAGGAGCTTTGGAAGTTATTATTTGAGTTGTTTTGATCTAGGTGAGGAACAGTTTTACTGACTAGGAAAGAGTACATATAAAGTGAGCAAGTACTTTTATCCTCCCTGGGCAGGACAGATCTTGGTGACCTCAGTTTTCCTAGAGTTCTTGGGGGGGGGTCTTACTCTCTCATTTAAACCCCTTCCTGGATAGCAGCTCTCTATTTTGGATTTGAGTACAAAACTGGCATGTGGCTGAGACATCCCTTGCTAGGCTGTTCAGTCTAGGCATAACATATATTTTTCTAAGCAACTGAGAAAGTTTTGGGAACCCTAGATAAGTAGCCTGTGATGGTCAGTTGCCAACAGTCATGCCAGTTGTTTCTGCAAGAATGATCCTTGCCTCTGGTGTCCTCCAGCAATCTGTGGAATTGAGCTGTGCCTTTCTACCTTTGTTTTTTTGTTTTTTTATTTTGTTTTGTTTTGTTTTCCATACAGGGTTTATCTGTGTAACAGCTCTAGTTGTCCTGGAACTATCTCTGTAGATCAAACTGGCCTCAAACTCAGAGATCTGCTGTGTCCGTCTCCTGAGAGCTGGGATTACAGGTGTGCGCCACCAGCACCCAGCACGTGTTTCTTCTTTACCATGGAGACTCAGGCAGCCATGGGTCATTGTATGTCATCAGAGCAGCAATGGGCCACACTGCTTTCAGGGCCTTTTATTGGGCATCCAAGTCAGAAGCTCAGAAATGGAGGACAGCAACTTGCAGGGGAAGCAAAGCAGCTTCTAGAGTAACCAAGATATTTAAAGTCCTTTTTCCCAGAGGTAGAAAGGGAAAAGAGCCCAAAAAGGGAGCTATCAAATATTTATTGGGAATACTCACAAATGACAATAAGGTAGAGAGCCACCGAGGTCTTCTGCCCAGTAGTGCTGAAAGCTGTGATTAGTTGTGTGACCAACACACAAGAGAGCACAAGACTGCTCCCCTCTTACTTTTAACAGAGTAACATCAGCAAACAAGAAGCTCCACATCTATCAGGTCACGTAGCCTAAGGTCATGAACGTGGCAAATACCTACTATACTTACCTCTTTTGTCTAAATAAGAAGGTTCTAATCCTAATATAAAGCTATTACAATAAATACAATTAATCAGGTATTGTCCAGGAGAAAGAAAGGGTAATAACATACACAAAAAATGGAACTACAACTAACAGGAATCGCATCAATCAAGAAACATACACTAGAGTCCCGCCTGCCTGATCTTTGACACCCATCACTGGGCCTCTGCCGGAGGTGAGTATGGCACCAGTTCAGGCTGAAACCCCCACATCCTTTACTGGAAACTCACTGGGTTAGCCCTGAATCTCGCTCTCCCCTATATTCTATCCTTAGATGGTACAGTCTTAGTAATCTGATCCACAAACCACCCCACCCAGGACCTGCCCTCCCCCCACCCTGTGTCCTACTGGACCCACTGCTCCAAAGCTCTGGTTGAGCACTAAGTCAGAGTGTGGATCCAACAACCCCTCCACCTCTGGAGAATTTCCTGGATCTTCTCTGAGCACACTAGACCCACCTATCCACATGAGACCACTCTTAGTCCCTGCCTACCTGATCTTTGACCTCATCACCAGTCTGTGCCAGAGGACCACCCTGAATCCCGGACTGCCTAATCTTTGACCTCCATCGCAGGGCCTCTGCCGGAGGAGAGACCTCATAGAGAGTTTGAACCATCCAAAATTACAAACATTGAACTCCTAACCCACCTATGCCCACCAGGAAAGTAGAGGAGAGAGAGAGAGAGAGAGAGAGAGAGAGAGAGAGAGAGAGAGAGAGAGAGAGAGAGAGACTCCACCTGCACTCACTGGAAGAAGCCATGGGAAGATGGCAATAAAGAAAACACCCAACAAAGGAAAGACAAGCATGACACCACCAGAATCTACAGAATCAACACCAACTAGACCTGAACATACCAAAGCAGACTAAGCAAAAGAAAACGACTTAAAAAATAACTCCATAAAAAAGATACAGAACCTCAAAGATGATATGAGAAAATCCCTTAAAGAAATGGAAGACAAAACAAACAAAAAAAATTGGAGAAATGAACAAGTCTCTTAAAGAATGTAACAAAAGCCAAGAAAAAACAATCAAACAGGTAAAGGAAACAGTTCAAAAATTGAAAACCAAAACAGAGACAATAAGAAAACACAAACTGAGGAAATGCTGAAAATAGAAAAACTGGCCAAACAAAAAAGGAATTACAGTCTAAGGGACCCCAGACAGTGGAACCAGGATGTATTCCTGGTGCACAAAAGTACCTTGTGGACACATCCCCCATGGAGGGATACTCCCTTAACCTAGAGACAGGAGAGAAGTCCTAGTTCTTACTTCAAATGATTTGATAGATTTACATGACCCCACCTGGATGGCATAGCCCTACAAGTGGAATGGAGGTGGGGGGATGGGAGGGGAGGGTGGCCAGAGTGCATGTCACAGGGTAAAGAGGGTAAGAGGGAGGGAAGAAGGGAGGGAGGGAGGGAAGAATGGAGGGACAAAGGGAGAGGAAACTGGGATTGACATGTAAAATTTTTAAATTATATTATTAATAAAAAAAATTAACAATCAATGCTCCTTACTTTTCCTCAACTTATAGTCTTTAAGACTTTATAGTCTTAACTCACCTATAAAAAGACACAGGCTAACAGAATGGATACGAAGACAGAATCCATCCTTCTGCTGCATACAAGAATCACACCTAAGCTTCAAAGACAGACATTACCTCAGGGTAAAGGGCTGGGAAAAGATCTTCCAATAAAATGGACCCAAGAATCAAGCAGGTGTGGCTATCCTAACATCTAAAAAGTTGGACTTCAAACCAAAATCAATCAAAAGAGATGAAGAAGATCATTTAGTATTCATCACAGGAGAAAACCATCAGTACAAAGTCTCAATTCTGAACATCTATGCCCCAAATACAAAGGCACCCATATTCATAAAAGAAATGCTACTAAAACTCAAACTTCACATAAAACCTCACACACTTATAGTGGGAGATTTCAACACTCCATTCTTACTGCCTGACAGGACCACCATTCAGAAACTCAACAAAGAAACAAAAGAACTAACAGAAGTTACGTCTCAATTGGGTTTAACAGACATCTATAGAACATTCTGTCCAAACACAAAAGAATGTACCGTCTCTGCTACACTTGGAACCTTCTCTAAAATCGACCACATATTAGGCAACATAACAAACCTCAACAGATACAAAAAAAAAAAAAAATGGAATAGTCCCCTGCATCTTCTCAGATCACTATGTTTAAGTTGGAATTCAACAACAACACAAATCGCAGAAACCCTACAAACTCATGGAAACTGAACCATGCACAATTGCACCATACCTGGGTCAAGAAGAAATAAAGAAAGAAATTAAGGGCTTCCAAAATTCAACAAGAATGAGGACACAACATATCTTGAACTTATAGGACACCTTGAATGCAGTGTAACAAGGGAAGTTCATTGCACTGAGTGCCCATATGAAGAAAACAAAGCATGATCACATAAGAGAATTAACAGCACAACTGAAAGCCTTAAAACAAAAAGAAGCAAACTCACCCGGAGAAGTAGACGACAGGAAATAATCAATTTGAGGGCTGAAATCAATAAAATCGAACCCAGGAAAACAATACAAAAAAATCAATGCAACAAAGAGTAGGTTTTTTGAGAAATTCGGCAAGATAGACAAACCATCCGAACTAATGAAAAAAGCAGTTGCAAATTAACAATCAGAAATGAAAAGGGGGACATAACAATGGACACAGAGGAAATCCAGACAACTTTCAGGTCATACTTTGAAAACCTGTACTCCACAAAACTTGAAAATTCAAAGGAAATGAACAAATTTCTGGATAACTATCACTTACCAAAATTAAATCAAGAACAGACAAACAACTTAAATAGACATATAACCTCTAATGAAATAGAAGCAATCATCAAAATCCTTCCAACCAAAAAAAGCTCAGAGCCAAATGGCTTCAGTGTAGAATTCTACCAGAAATTCAAGAAAGAGCTAATACCAATACTCCTCAAATTGTTCCACACAATTGAAACAGAAGGTTCATTACCAAACTCTTTTTATGAGGCCAAAACCACCTTGGTACCCAAGCCACACAAAGACACAACTAAGAAAGAAAACTACAGACCAATATCCCTCAAGAACATTGATGCAAAAATACTCAATAACATACTGCCAAACCAAATCCAAGAAAACATCAGAAAATCATCCACCATGACCAAGTAGGCTTCATCCCTGGGTTGCAGGGATGGTTTAACATATGAAAATCTACCAACATGATCCACCATATAAACAAACTGAAAAAGAAAAACCACATTATCATCTCCCTAGATGCTGAAAAAGCCTTCAACAAAATTCAACACCCTTTCATAATAAAGGTCTTAGAGAAATCAGGGTTAACAGGAACATACCTAAACATAATAAGAGCAATATACAGTGAACCAACAGCCAACATCAAACTAAATGGAGAGAAGCTTAAAGCCATTCTTCTAAAATAAGTAACAAGAAAAGGCTGCCTTCTCTCTCCATATCTCTTCAATATTGTACATGAAATTCTAGCTAAAGCAATAAGACAACAAAAGGAGATCAAGAGGATCCAAACTGGAAAGGAAGAAGTCAAACTGTCACTATTTGCAGATGATATGATAGTTTACATAAGCTATCCAAAAAACTCTACCATGGAAATCCTACAGCTGATAAACACCTTAAGCAAATTAGCAGGATACAAGATAAACTCCAAAAAAAAATCAGTAGACCTACTTTATTCAGACGACATAGGGGCTGAGAAAGAAATCAGAGAAATATCACCCTTTACAATAGCCACAATGGGATTTCAGTATCTTGGGGTAATGCTAACCAAACAAGTCAAAGACCTATATATCAAGAACTTTGGGCCTTTCAAGAAAGAAATTAAAGATACCAGAAAAAGGAAAGACCCCCCCCATGCTCTTGGATAGGTAAAATAAACATAGTAAAAAATGGCAATCTTGCCAAAAGCAATCTATAGATTCAATGCAATCCGCATTAAAATCAAAGTGCAATTCTACACTGACCTTGAAGGGATGATAATCAACTTTGTATGAAAAAACAAAAGACCTAGGATAGCCAAAACAGCTCTGTACAATCAAAGAACTTCAGGAGACATCACCATCCTTGACTTTAAGCTCTACTACAGAGCTTTAGTCCTGAAAACAGCCTGGTATTGGCACAAAAATTAGCAGGTAGACCAATGAAATCGATTCAAAAATCCTGATATTAACCCACACACCTACAAACACCTGATTTTTGACAAAACAGCTAAAAAGTATACAATGGAAAGAGGAAAGCATCTTCAACAACATCTTCAACAAATGGTGCTGGCACAATTGGATGATGGTGTGTAGAAGACTGCAGATAGACCCATGTCTATTGCCATGCACAAAACTCAAGTCCAAATGGATCAAAGACCTCAACAAAAATCCAGCCACACTAAACCTCTTAGGAGAGAAAGTAGGAGGAACCCTTGAACAAATTGGTATAAGAGACCACTTCCTAAACATAACTCCAGTAGCACAGACACTGAGATCAACAATTAATAAATGGGACCTCCTCAAATTTAGAAGCTTCTGTAAGGCAAAGGACACAGTTGACAAGACCAAACGGCAGCCCACAGACTGGGAAAGTATTTTCACCAATCCTACATCTGACAGAGGGCTGATCTCCAAAATATACAAAGAACTCAAGAAGCTAGTCACCAAAACAGCAAATAATCAAATTAAAATGTGGGTTACAGAACTGAAGAAAGAATTCTCAATAGAGGAAATCAAAAATGCTGAAAGACATTTACAAGTGTTCAACATCCTTAGCTATCAGGGAAATGCAAATCTAGGCAGCTCTGAGATACCATCTCACTCCTGTCAGAATGGCTAAAATTAGAAACACCAATGACAACTAAATCTGGAGAGGATGTGGAGAAAGGGGAACACTCCTCCACTGCTGTTGGGAGTGCAAACTTGTACAACCATTATGGAGATCAGTATGGGTATTCCTCAGGAAAATGGGAATCAGTCTACCACAGGACCCAGCAATCCCCCTCTTAGGCATATACCCAAATGATCCACATCCATAGTGCTCAACTATGTTCATAGCAGCATTATTTGTAATAGCAAGAACCTGGAAGCAACCTAGATGCCTCACAACTGAAGAATAAATAAAGAAGATGATGTGGCACATCTACACAATGGAATACTACTCTGTGGAGAAAAAACAATGGAATCTTGAAATTCGCAGGCAAGTGGATGGGACTTGAAGAAACCATCCTGAAAGAGGTAACCCAGTCACAAAAAGAGGAACATAGTATGTACTCACTCATATATAGATTTTAGACCTAGAGCAAAGGATCACCAGCCTATAATTTACACTGCCAGAAGAACTAGGATACAAGGTGTATTCTAAGAGATTCATATAAGATCCCTCACAGAAGCGGGAAGGGTCAAGTTCCCCAGAGCACATGGGAAATGTTGGGGGGGGGCAGTGAATGGAGAGGGAACTAGGAGAAAGAAAAGTGGAGAAGAGGGAAAGCATGTGGGACTAGGAAGATTGAGTCAGGGTAGGAATAGAAGACAGGAGAGAGAGAGAGAGAGAGAGAGAGAGAGAGAGAGAGAGAGAGAGAGAGAGGGAGGGAGGGAGGGAGGGAGGGAGGGAGGGAGGGAGGGAGGGAAGAGAGAGGGAGGGAGGGAGGGAGGGAGGGAAGAGAGAGGGAGAAGAGGGAAGAGAGAGGGAGGGAGAGGGAGAGAAGGGGGAGGGAGGGAGAGAGGGAGAGAAAGAGAGAGAGAGAGAGAGAGAGAGAGAGAGAGAGAGAGAGAGAGAGAGAGAGAGAGAGGAGAGGAGAGGAGAGGAGAGGAGAGAGAACATAAAAGAGGGAGCCATTACAGATTTGAAGAGAAAATTGAACCTAAAGAAATGTCTAGAGACCTACAAGACTGACTCCAACTAACAATCTGAGCAACAGTGGAAAGGCTACCATAAATGCCCTTCCCTGATAATGAGATTGATGACTAACTTATCCACCATCATAGAGACCTCATTCTGTTGGAAACAGAAGCAAATACTCAAAACTAAACACTGAGTTGAACTAGAATCCAGATGCAGAGAGAGAGGACAAGACCAGGATACAGAAACACAGAGACAGCTGACCTAAACAAGGAGGAGCTAACAATACCCCCCCCCCCAACTGATAGCTGGGAATCCAGCATGGGACTGACTCAGACCCCCTGAACATGTGTCTCAGCTAAGGCCTGAGCAGTCTAGGGACCTCAGACAGTGGAACCAGGATGTATTCCTGATGCACAAAAGGACCTTGTGGGCATATCCCCCATGGAGGGAAACTTCCTTAACCTAGAGACAGGAGAGAAGTCCTAGTCCCTACTTCAAATGACTTGACAGATTTAGATGACTCCTCCTGGATGGCATCACCCTACATGTGGAGTAAGGGGGGTGGGATGGGAGGGGAGGGTGGTTGGGGTGCATGTGAGGGGGGAGAGAGGGAAAAAGGGAGGGAGGGAGGGAGAGAGAAGTGAGGGAGAGAGAGGGAACTGGGATCAATATGTAAAATTTAAAACACAATTAAACAAAACAAAAGAACCTAGATTTTAAAAAAAAAAAGTGCTTAAAGCCTCCTTGGTCAGTGTTGGACAGAAAGGAAAATCATTCTGTCCAGGCTGCACTGTCTGGCAGTGGTCCCCTGTCCAGACTGGGGCACCATTGTTGTTATTGCTGCTGTTTTTGTTTGTTGAGTTGTTTATTTTATTTGGTTTATCTTTTTTCATTTCTTTTTTTTTTTTCAAAGAATGATGGGTTTTGAATTTTCCAATTATTCAGATCATTGGTTGAACAGAAGACTATTTATTGTGCCAGACTATGCTGACTCTTTATAGGAGCCCTTACCCATGAGGAGTGGACTGGGGGTGAGCTAAGGGGGAGGTGAGGGAAGGTAGGAGGAGGCGAGAAGGGTGGGAGGGGTGGGAGGGAGAACTGTGGTTAGAATGAAAAATGAAATAAAAAAAAAAAACTGGGAAAAAAGAAAAGATGACATGAAGAAAAAAGGAAAAAGGAGACTTTCTCTTCTTCAGGCTCAGTCCAGGGGGACATTTTCCCCTTGCTGAGAGCTGCTTGGAGCAGAGGGAAGACTCGCCTGGGGGACCATGCCCCCCTCCATGTCTGCATTCTTTAGATGGTAGGGGGTCGGGGCCTTGATGAAAGAGGTTCGGCACCTCCCCACCTCCACACAGGGACCAACCCTGAAGGAGAGCCTCTGCTCCTGGAGTGGGACAGGTGGAGGATTTGGGAGTTTCTCTGGGTGACCTAGCAGAGCCAACAGACCCACTCTGATGTGTAGGATGCTCAACCTAGGTTGACTGTGACTTCCCAGCCCCTTGCTTCAGACGGTGTCTTCTTAGCCACAGTGGCCACACTGCACAGTGGCTCTCTTGGGTTTGCACCTTCCTCAGGTGCAATTGTCACCAGAGCATCCTCTCAAGTCCCCTCCCTTATATCTTTCTTTGCTGGTGATTTTGTAGCCCTAACTGTCCTGGAACTCACTGAGTAAACCAGCCTGACCTGGAAGTCACAGAGATTCACCTGCCTCTGTCCCCTCCCCCCCCCAAAGAGCTGGGATTAGAGGCATGGCCACCATGCCCAGCTCCTCCAGGAAGTTTTAAGACACTTCTCAACATGCAAAAGTTGGATACAGGGAAGGTCCCAGAGGCCCAAATAGCCACAAAAAGGATTTCCCCAGACACACATCAGTAATGTGGAAACCACAAGCAATCACCCAAGGGGACACTGCCAACTCCTAGTCACTGCCAGGTGCTTGGTTTTCTTCTCCAATTCTCTTTTTAAAGTAAAATTTCTTTATCCATGCTGTTTATAAAGGCAATAAAATATGATTACACCCACCCTTATCCCCCCTCCCAAACACACCCCCTTCCCAACTTCATGTCTTTTGTTAAAAACTCATTTAGTCCAGTAAGTGCTGCTGATGGGTGGCTGGGTGTGGGTGGCACACACAGAAGCACCCAGCCAGTGGCTGCACCCTCAAAAGTGGCCACTTCTCCCTCCATGTACCCAGCACCTGCCAGGAACGCCTCAGTAAGGGGTGGGGCCTAAAGAGCTCCCCCCTCGAACACTCCTCTATCGCTGGTGGGAGTGCAAAACTTGTACAGCCACTTTGGAAATCAATATGAAGATTTCGCAGAAAAATTGGGAATCAATCTACCTCACGACCCAGCAATACCACTCTTGAGCATATACCCAGAGGATGCACAGTCACACCACAAGGACATCTGTTCAACTATGTTCATAGCAGCATTATTTGCATTAGCCAGAATCTGGAAACAACCTAGATGCCCCTCAATCAAAGGATGGATAAATAAAATGTGGTACATTTACAGAATGAAGTATTACTCAGCAGGGGAAAAAAAAAACCAGACCAAAACAATAGCATCTTGAAATTTACAAGTAAATGGATGGAACTAGGAGAAACCATCCTGAGTTAGGTAACCCAGACCCAGAAAGACAAAAACGGTATGTGGATATTAGAAATAAAGCAAAGACTAACCAGGCTACAATCCATAACCCCAGAGAAGCTAGGTAAAAAGGGGAACCCTAAGAGGCACACACATGGAGGGCCCCAGGAAGGAAAATAGTTAAGATCTCCTGGGTAAACTGGAAGGTGGGTAAAAGGGAGGGGATGGGGAGTGGGAACATGAGGGATCAAGAAGACCGAGTGGGGGGGGGGACAGAAGGGGGAAACCTGGTGCTGGAGAAATTCCTAGGAATTCACAAGGATGACCCCAGCTAAGACTCCTAGCAATAGTGGAGAGGGTGCCTGAACTGTCCTTCTATAATCAGATTGGTGACTACCCCAATTGTCATCATAGAACCTTCATCCAGTAACTGATGGAAGCAGATGCAGTGACCCACAGCCAAGCACCGGGCTGAGCTCCTGGAGTTCAGGTGAAGAAAGAGAGGAGAGATCATATGAACAAGGGGAGTCAAGACCATGATGGGAAAAACCACAGAGACAGCTGACCTGAGCTAGTGGGAGCTCACAGACTATGGACTGACAGCTGGGGAACCTGCATGGGACTGAACTAGACCCTCTGGATGTGGGTGATGGTTATGTGGCTTAGTGTGTTGGGAGGCTGGCAGTGGGACCAGGACCTATCCCAGGAACTGGCTTTTTTGGAACCTGTTCCCTGGGGTGGGATACCTTGCTCAGCCTTGATACGGTAAGGAGGGTCTTGGTCCTGCCTCAACTTGGTATGCCAGACTGTTGAATCCCCAAGGAAGGCCTTAATCCCTCAGAAGAGTGGATGGGAGATAGCAAAGGAGAAGGTGGGAGAGCAGGGGAAAGGGAGTGATCAGGAATTGGGGTTGGTATGTAAAATGAAAAAAAAGAAAATGTTTAAATAAAAGAAGGTCTAAAAACAAGGAAAGAAAGGAAGAAAGCCCACTAGTCTATGCCAGAAGTTTCTCTGGTTCACTCTTTCTCAGGTCTCATTCAGGTAACCACAGCTCTGGTAATTTCCCAGGGACCCCCATCTCTCTTCATCCCCAGGGCTGGGACTGTGAGCACACATCATCGTGTGTGACTGTTTTATGTGCCTGTGGTTGGCCTTGCATCCTCATACTTGCCATGAACTCTATAACAATGTCTTCATTTCAATATGTCGTGTACTTAGACCACACATCCACAGATTCCAATACTTCTTCCTTCAAACAACCTGGATTAATCCCTCCCTCCTTGAGCATGGGCTGAATGCAGTGGTTTGATTCTAATGGTCAGGAAAAAGAGAATATGACAGTTCATGACCACCGAGACTAGGCTGTGGTGGCATGAGGTTTCTTCCCTCTCGCTATGACTTGACACAGTTATTCACTAACATTGTGAGAATGTTTGTGGAAAGTTGTGGAGGAGCCCATTTTGTGTTGCTATGACAAAATATCCAAGGCTGAGTACGTTACAAAGACAAAGGTCTGCCTAGTTCTGAAGATGCAAAACCAGGATGGATTCCAGCAGGTGTTCAGCTTGTCTGAGGAGCTTTTGATAGAGAGCATCCAGCAGGAGAAACAAGTACAAAGGAGATCACATGACAAGACAGGAGGCAAGAGGTTGAGAAGGGGACACAGCCACTGTCACAGGAACCAACCCAGTCCCAGGAGTGCCACACTAACCCTTCACTGTGACCTAACCGCCTCCAATGGACCTCTGTTTTTAGCGCTTCTCCTGAAATGATGGGACCAAATGTCTATTCATCTCAGATTTAAGTTCTTTCTAAATTGTTAAATAAAAGGCATTTTATCGTGAAGAACTAGCAACTTAAAAAGCATCAATCAATCAATCAATCAATAAAGGCACCCCAAAGTGAAACCAGCTGGACCCGAGGCGCATGTCTCAGTGAATATGGGTGAACACATTAGAATGGCCATCCAGAAGCTGTGGAGTCTCCACTTCCGGTTTTATACTTCCAAAACCAGTGTGTTCTCATGCATTTCTCCAGCACAAAGTTAAAACTGAAACAGCCAGCTTTCTGCCCCACTGTGTGACTCATGTGTCCTTCACAAAAACACTACCTTAACCTGACATCTTTTCTTCACATCGTACTGGCTTCCCATCCAGAGATGAATGGATAATGAAAACCGGGTATATATAGAAAGGGGAATACTATTCATGTCTACAGAAAACTAGACTCACAAAATTAGTGGGAAAATGGGCTGGGTGGTGGTAGCCCATGCCTTTTTCCCCAGCACTCAGGGGGGATCTCTGTGAGTTCAGGGCCAACCTGGTCTACAAAGTTACACAGAGAAACCCTGTCTCGAAAAAACAAAAAACAAAATTAGTGGGAAAATGGGCAGACTTGCAATGTATAACATTAAGCAAGATCATGTACTCTAGTAACTTTTAGGAATTGTGTTGATTTCTTTCACTCCCATGCAAACACATATGAAATAAAAATGAATGTATTTTGGAAAAAATAAGATACAAAATGTGGAAGTGCCAGGGGAACTTGGGGCATGGGTGGATATACATATGTAATATTTTCAAAGAATAAAAAATATTATTTAAAGCAAACACCCACAGCTAAGCACTGAGCCGAACTCCTGGAATCCAGATGCAGAGATAGGGGTGATATGAAAAGGAGTCAAGACCAGGCTACAGAAACCCACAGAGACAGCTGACCTGAACAAGAGGAGCTCATGGACCCCAGACTGATAGCTGGGAAACCAGCATAGGACTGACTCAGACCCCCTGAGCATGAGTCTCAGTTAGAAGGCCTGGGCAGTCTAAGGGACCTCTGACAGTGGAACCAGGATGTATCCCTGGTTCATGAAGGACATTGGGAGCACATTCCCCATGGAGGAATACTCCCTGAGCCTAGAGGCAGGAGGGAGGGCTTAGTCCCTACTCCAAATGACTTGACAGATTTTGATGATCCCTCCTGGAAGGCATCACCGTCCCTGTGGAGTGGGTGGAGAATGGGATAGGAGGGGGGTGAGGGGGATGGGAGGGAAGGAGAGGGAACTGAGATCGATATGTGAGAATATTAAAATATATTTACATAAAAAATATTATTTAAAATTTCAAAACAAAAGTGTTTTGAGATGGTCATGAAGGTAAACCTTTGTGGTCCCAACACTCAAGATGAAGGGACTAAGGCCAGAGGACTGAGGGTTGGAGGCCTGTCTGGTACTCACAGTGAGACCCACATCTCAGGAAAAGCTGAATCCGGCTCAGTGGTTAAGAGGGCTGACCGCTCCATCAGAGGGTCCAACGCCCAGTCCCACGGCTCACAGCCGTCTCTGTCTGCAGGGCTCTGACCTTTAGAACAATACAGATGTGTTCTGTGATGACGCCACAGACTGGGCTCCATGATGACATCACAGACTCTGGTCGCTATTCGAAGTCACTGGTGCTGCATAAGGTGTACACTGGCTGGGATGGAGTTCATACGTACAAAAAGCTACAAGTGGGGACATAAAGCGGGAACATCTGGGGTAATCTGGCTGCAGACAGGAAGATGAGACCTAGAAAGAAGCTGAAATTTAAGGTTGGGAGCTTCTCTACTCAAGCCCACGTGCCATGGGCAAGGTGTGGTGGGAGATGGTGGCCAAGTGTCCTGTGGCACAGGCCTATCGTAGGGTGCTCTAGAAGTCAGGGCTAAAATCAGGGTGCTCGTGGTCCAGTACCCTTTGGAAGCTGCAGGGAAGACTCAGCCTTGGCTTGTGGTTCTTTTTTAGCCTACAGAGAGCATTGTGGGGGTGAGGAGGCTCAGCATAAAAGCATTTGCAGCCAAGTCTAGGTCTCTTGAGTTCGAACCCCAGGTCCCACGTTGGAGGAAGACTGAACTCCAAGGGATGGCATGGTAGTCTCTCTCTCTCTCTCTCTCTCTCTCTCTCTCTCTCTCTCTCTCTCTCTCTGTCTTGACCATATAAGGACCCTCTGATAACATTTAGTCACCTACATAATGTCCCCTTCTCAAAGACCACAGCCATGCCCCATCTGCCAGGCCCCTTTTCCAGGGAAGAGAAAATACAGGAATGTGGGGAGTCACACCTTACTCCACCCACCCCAGGCAGGGCCCTAGATCATTGAAGAGAGAAGACTCTTCACACCTTGTTAACCTAAAGGATGCCTGGGGCAGTTGAGCCTGGACTTCAGAGACCCTGAAGTGGGGGAAAGGGGAAGAAGGGGATGGATGCAGGAGAGGAAGTGATTACAGCCAAGCAGCTCACACAAGCTGAAGCCTTTTATAACTTTCCCAACAGTGGAGAAAGCACAAGATGCTTACCACTAGAGAAGTCTGCTGAGCAGAGTTCAGAAACCACTTGTCATCACCCTGAGTGGGGGAGGGAAATTGAAGTATCTCTAGAGCTCTAAGCCTATCCATGGCTCCTCACTGCCCTGGGGAGGACATTTGAGTCCACATAATCCTAAAACCTGTGTATAGGCAGTCTAGTCTAGTATCTTATTCAGGGCTTCTGTTGCCATCAAAAGCAGCATGGGAAGGAAAGGGGTTGTTTCATTTTAACAACTTCCAGGTGGCAATCTATCACTGAGGCAAGTCAAGGCAGGAACCTGGAGGCAGGAGCTGAAGCAGAGACCATGGAAGAATACTAATTACCAGCTCACTCAGCCAGTCTTCCATGCAACCCAGAAACACCTGTCCAGATGCTACTGTACAGCCTACAGTGGGCATGGCCCTCCCACATTAATCATCAATCAAGAAAATGCTCCCATGGACTTGTCCACAGGCAATCCCATGGAGACAGTTTCTCAACTAAGGTTCCTCTTCCCAGACAACTCTAGTCTGTGTCAAGTTGACCAGGAGAAGAAGAAGAAGAAGAAGAAGAAGAAGAAGAAGAAGAAGAAGAAGAAGAAGAAGAAGAAGAAGAAGAAGAAGAAGAAGAAGAAGAATCCAAGACATCTACCATCTTAATTCATTGTCCCATACACCTACAGGAATTTGAGCGTCTCTGTAGTGGATTCTGGGGACTCCCTGACCAGGCCCTGCTGCACCCATCCTCCAGCTGCTCTGACTACTGCCACCAGCTCACAGCTTCCTCCTTTGCCCTTAGCTGACCATCTGCAGAAAACTGCAGACCAGAATTACAGCCCATATCTGAAGATCACAGAAGCACAGAAATCCACAGACCCTGAAGGGAGAAAAGCTTCCCTGGATGTCCCCGTCCCGGGCTCCCTGTGGAGCCGAGCTGAGACCACATCTTAGCTATGATGGCCAGTCTTCATGGTCAACCTGGAAGACAGAATCAGCTGGAAGACACGGTGCTGGGCTGCTCAATAGGTGTTTCCAGAGAAGACCCACTCTGTCTTTCTCACAGGCTGGGGCCCCAGGATGAATAAAAATGAGGAAAAAACGCACACATAAGATGTGAAAGTCGAGGGGCCTTGTAGAAAAGGGAGTTTCAGCGGGAGAGGAACAATGTTTGAAGTTCCTTATATACAAGTATGAACTGTCAACTGTCTAACAATTGTTTCCTGGGTGGGAACAGAGAAGAGGGCTCAGCACCTGTGTTCTCTCTCCTCTCTCCCCTCTGTCTCCCTCCCTCCCTCCCTCCCTCTCTCCTCTCTCACCTCTCCCTCCCTCCCTCCCTCTCCTCTCTCTCCCTTCCTCCCTCTCTCATTTGTCTCCTCTCTCTCCTCCCTCTCCCTCCCTCCCTCTCTCCTTTCTATCCTCTCTCCCCTCTCTCCCTCCCTCTTCCTCCCTCCCTCTCTCCTTTCCTCTCCTCTCCCCCTGTCCCTCTCCCCCTTTCTCCCTCCCTTCCCCCTCTCCTCTCTCTCTCTCTCTCTCTCTCTCTCTCTCTCTCTCTCTCTCTCTCTCTCTCTCTCTCTCTCTCTCTCTGCTTCCTGACTGTGAACATGTATGTGACCAGCTGCCCCACCAGGTGGGCTGAATCCCCTCCTGACTTAAGTTGCTTTGTGACAATAGTTAATCATAGCAAAGAGAAAGGTGGCTAAGACATTTGCTGAGACACCTCCCTAACTCCTCTTCTGCTAAGAGTGAAGCCTCAGAAACCCCTTGCATAAATCCCTAAAATGGACTCTGTACCATTTTACAGTCTGCTTTACATTATGCCATTCTGTATTCAATGAATTACTTGTATAAATACACCACACACACACACACACACACACACACACACACACACACACACACGAAATTGTGAACTGAACACTTCAAATCAGAGCTTGTCAATACAAGGGGTACGTTCATGACATTTTCTCATTTAACAAATATTTCAGAATGCAGAAATATATTTAGTTTTCATTACACATTAAAGTTCCATAGGTAAAAGTTTATTTGTCTTCAAAATTTCATAACAGAAGCTATAGTTTTGCCTTCAGTTGATGTATTAGTGCCACATCTGGAACAAACTAACCTGCAGGCCTGTATCCCTTCCATAAAGACTTCTTCCTCCAGGAAGCCTTCCTAGGCTGTACTTGGTATCAATTTTCTGGGAATTGATATGTCCTGTCCTGGGGATGTTCCTTGAGTCTCGGGAAGTAAACCAATAGTCAACAACTCACAAGGCTCAGGAAGGCCCTGAAACTTGCAAGACTGACAAGGTCCCTTGCCAGGTTATATAAGCAGAGATTATTACAAGTCCCACAGAGAGCTCCAGACTGCCCATAAATCAGTCATCACTCATGCTTGGTGGCTTTTATGTGATTCAACTGCCATTGATTACACCACCACCACCACCACCACCACCACCACCCCCGTTAAAGTCATTGGTTCACTAAGATAGACAGTGTGGAGTCATTTCTTTGGTCCATTATTGGTGCCTGGAATCATGTCATCTTCAGGAAAGTCACACAACAAATTATAAGTCAACAAGAACAAATGGGCTGAGGTTCACAGGATGCCTGGGAAATGTCCAAGAATTGTTGCTCTGTGGAGTCCTACAAGCCCTGCTGACTCCTCCATCAACTTATGTCACCATTAGGAAAGGTTATCTACCAGGGTTCCCTATTAGAGACTCATAAGCAAGATCATTGAGTCACAAGTAGTGTGGTCATCATGAGTCATTCTTCTGGCTGCTAAGAGTGACACAAACTATCCCCAAAACTGGATTCCCAGGAGCGAGCCTTGTTACATGGGCGGCTTCCAAAATCTCAGATACCTGCTCTTCTCCTTTATTCCTCTGTTGCTGTGATAAAACACTGACCAAAATTAACTTGGGGAAGGAAAGGATAGACTTGACTCATACCCCCAAATAACAACCCATCACTGAGGGAAGTTGGGCAGGAAGTCAGCATGGAAATCAGGAGGCAGGAACTAAAACAGCAGCCATGAGGAACACTGTTTGCAAGCTCACTCATCTTGATTACTCACCCCCTTCTACCTTCCCAGGGGTGGCAGAGCCCTCCCACAGCAATTATCAATCAATAAAATACATTAGAGTCACCTGCAGGCCAACCTGATGGAGGCAACTCCTCCACTGAGATGACTGTCAATTGTGTCAAGCTGGCAAGAGCTACCAGAACACCTGATCAAAGTGTCACATAGACTAATGAAAGCAGGCCCTGGCTGCCTGCCTAAGGGCCACTCCTGGCCTGAAGTTCTGATCCTGGATCACGGGGTATGCCAGCTTGATAGGATCTAGAATCACTAAGAGACAAGACTTCGAGGTGAGGGATGACCAGGGCTGGGCTGATGGAAAGACTATATATATATATATATATATATATATATATATATATATATATATATATAATTTTCTCTTATTTTGCATATTGATCCCAGTTCCCTCTTCCTCCCTTCCCCTCTCCACTTCCCTCCCATCCCATTACACACACACACACACACACACACACACACACACACTCTCCACAGGGAGGGTGATGCCTTCCAGGAGGGATCATCAAAATCTGTCAAGTCATTTGGAATAGGGACTATGCCCTCCCTCCTGCCTCTAGGCTAAGGGAGTATCCCTCCACATAAAGGGAGGAGTGATAAGAAAATGGGGTCAAGACCAAGCTACAGAAACCCACAGAGACAGCTGACCTAAACAAGGGGGAGCTCATGGACCCCCAGACTGATAGCTGGGAAACCAGCATTGGACCAACTCAGGCCTTCTGAATGTGGGTCTCAGAAGGACTGAGCAGTCTAAGGGTCCTCTGACAGTGGAACCAGAGTGTATCCCTGGTGCATGAAAGGGAAGACAAATCTTAACTGGGAGCTGCTCCATGGCTACAGACACAACGTGACAGCTGCCCCCAAGCTTCTGTGACCATCCCTTTCCCACCAGCATGTACTGTGGCCCCTCAAACTGTGATCCAGCAAACCCTTAAATTGCATTTGGCTCAGTGTCTCAGAAACTAGGGGTGGGGGGAGATGGGGGAGTGGGAATATTGGGACTCATTTTCCTTTTGCTTCTTGGATCCTGGCAATTTCTTTTGAGCTGGGATATTGAGCGCGCGCGTGCGTGCGTGCGTGCGTGCGTGCGTGCGTGCGTGCGTGTGTGTGTGTGTGTGTGTGTGTGTGTGTGTGTGTGCGCGCGCGCGCGCTCACCACAGCAGCCTGCTGTCAGTGAGCACTATAGCATACACTGTTCTCCCTCAATAGTTTTCTGCAGAAGGTGCAAGTAGGGCAGCCAGTTAGTTCTGGGAATGTTTTGCCTTATCTTTCCACCTCATCAGATGCAGAAGTAGCAGCTGGAGGAGCCACTATTCCCTCCCCCCTCTCACACCAACAGAAGTGGATTCAAAAGAGGATGTGGAGTTACAAAGGCTGCAGAAGATAAGACTCCAGCAGCATCAGCTTTACGCCCACAAAGTGGGGCCCCAGAGCCCAAAGACGAAGGAGTCCAAGTGTGTGGAAGATTAAAGAATCTAGAGTTGGTTCTTCAGTGTGTTAAGGGAAGGTTGTAACTGTGTTCAACTCTCGCCTTCCAGATCCAGCCCCATCCAGACAGCCCTTCACATGTGAGTTGGTTTCTCTGACCGTTAGTGTTCCTTTTCAGTTTTGTTTTTGTTTTTCAACATAGACCGGGCTACCTCAAACTTAGTCACCTGTTTCTGAGTCCTACCATGCCTGGCTTTCATATGGGTACTGAGGATCCAAATTCCACTCATGCTTGGGTGTGGCTGAGCTGTCTCTCTCGCCTTCAGCAGTCTGGACACCTGAAAATGTATGACAAAGATGTATGGGCTGTGGCTAACATGTTCAAGGATTTAGACCTGAGTCTGAGGGGGAGACAGTTCCAGGGAGAGGAGTCCTTTTAAAAGATGCATACTGGAGTGCAATAATGGTACACATACCTTGGAGGTAGCCAATGGCTCTCTAATTAGACTTAAGACCAGCTCAACAAGAGGGAAATCATGCCTAGCTTGGATTAATCGCAAGTCATGGATCTCAGAAGAAAACCTACACCCACCACTTTACCAGACCTGCATAATCCCTAACTACATTTTAAACACCTGTCCTTATATCCACAGGTAAGGTGGTCTTCACACCTCATCAAGGAAATTTCTGTTTGCAGAAATTTGGGGCCAGAGACCACTACAGAAAATAACAACCAATCAGAATGCAGAGTTGTGGAGCACAGTCCCATTGGATACATGTGCAAAAAATGTTCCTGCACCTAAGGCTCAGGGAGCATTGTAAAAGAAGAGGGTGGGAAGATTGTAAGAACCAGAGCATCGGGCAGTTTGCTGGAAGAGTGTGTCTACTAGTAATGTCCGAAGCTGCACCCATAAAGTCTTCCCAACATTACTGTCTAAACGTGAGCTCAGCAAGAACAACGACAGACATGCCAAAGGGGACACGAGGAAAGGGGACACAAGCAACTAAGGAATACTGCGAGTGGGAGAAATAGTCTTCTCCATGGAAAAGTGCACCAAGTGGCTAGCTAATATCACGTGCTCAGCCATGAAAACACACATACAAATAACATTATACACACTGAGCAGGCTATGTTTAGGAGTGTGTGTATGTGTGTGTCTGTGTATCTGTGTGTCTGTCTACCTTGTGTGTGTTTGTCTGTCTGTGTATGTGCCTGTGTGTCTGTGTATGCATATGCATACTTATACCTGCATGCATGGAATAATAACTAGTGAAAAGAGAATCATGAATCTGCGGAAGAGCAGGAAAGGGTATAGGGAGGGTTTGAAGGGAGGAAAGGGAAGGGAGAAATGGGGCATTTATATCATAATCTCAAAAAATATAAAAAATGCAACCCAAGCACTAAATGGAAGAAAATAGGAAGAATAGGGAGAGGGAAAGGAGGGGGGAGGAGAGGGAAGTAATGGGAAGATCTGTGGAGGCACGAAGGGGGGAAGGGAGTAGGTACCATATTTTATTGTGTACATGTACAAAATTCTCCAAAAAACTGTTTTTAGGGCACAGCTTAAATAAAGGACACAGCTATCCATAATAGTTCATGAATATAATCTGAGCACCCAGGAGGATGAGGCAGGAGGATTGCTGAGTTCAATGCCAACCTAAGCCAGACAGAACCACAGAAATCCCTTTTCATGCAGATGTAAAGGGCAGAAATGAAGTAGTGGTGACCCCACTTTTGTTAGAGTTGAGACTCACAGTGGGGAGGGCTTTTCGTGTCTACCACTGTAAATCCAGTCAGAGGCCCATGCTGGGGCAGGGGGACTGGGTCCTAGAGCAAAAGTTACTGGTGCTGTCTTGCTGAGTGGACATATGTCCATCACATTGTACCCTGATCAGTTTTGTATACTATTTTTTTTTATTTAAATTTGAAACAAGCTTGTTTTACATGTCAATCCCTCCCCTCCTCCTCTGTCCCCCTCCTAACCCCCATCCCATCCCCTTTCTGCTCCCCAGGGTAGATGAGGCCTTCCATGGGGAATCTTCAAAGTCTGTCATATCATTTGGAGCAGGGCCTAAGCTCACCCCATGTGTCTAGGCTGAGAGAGTATCCCTCTATGTGGAATGGGATCCCAAAATCAATTTGTATACTAGAGGTAAATACTGATCCACTACCAGAGGCCCCATAGACTGCCCAGTCCTCCTAACTAACACCCACATTCAGGGGGTCTGGATCCCACATTCAGGTCTGGATCAGTTCTATGCTGCTTTCTCAGCTATCAGACTAGGGTCCATGAGCTCCCCCTTGTTCAGGTCAGCTGGCTCTACGGGTTTCTCCAGCCTGGTCTTGACCCATTTGCTCATCACTTCTCCCTCTCTGCAACTGGATTCCAGGAGTTCAGCTCAGTGTTTAGGTGTGGGTGTCTGCTTCTGCTTCCATCAGCTACTAGATGAAGGCTCTAGGATGGCATAGAAGGTACTCATCGATCTCATTATCGGAGAAGGGCATTTAAGGTAGACTCTCCACTATGGTTAAATTGTTAGTTATGGTCATCCTTGTTGATCTCTGGACATTTCCCTGGTGCCACATTTCTCTTTAAACCTATAATGGCTCCATCTATTATGGTGTCTCTTTTCTTGCTCTTCTCTATTCCTCCCCTGACTCAATCTTCCTGCTCCCTCATGTTCTCCTCTCCCCTCCTCTTCTCCCCTTCTCTTTCTCCTAACTCCTGCTCCCCCCATGCTCCCAATTTGCCCCATGCTTTCCCCTTCTCCAGGGGACCAAGTATATCTCTCTTAGGGTCCCCCTTGTTTCCTAGTTTCCCTGGTGGTATGCATTGTAGGCTGGTGATCTTTTGCTCTATGTCCAAAGTCCATATATGAGTGAGTACGTACCATGTTCCTCTTTTTTATGACTGGGTTGCCTCACTCAGGATGGTTTCTGCTAGTTCCATCCATTTGCCTGCGAATTTCAAGATCTCATTGTTTTAGTACTGAGTAGTACTCCATTGTGTAAATGTCCCACATTTTCTCCATCCATTCTTCAGTTGAGGAACATTTAGGTTGCTTCCAGTTTCTCACTTTTACAAATAATGCTACTATGAACATAGATGAACAGATGTCCTTGTATTATGAATGTGTCTTTTGGGTATATGCCCAAGAATGGAATTACTGGATCTTGAGGTAGACTGATACCCATTTTCCTGAGGAACTGCCCTGCTGATTTTCCAAAGTGGCTGTACAAGTTTGCACTCCCACCAACAGTGCAGGAGTGTTCCCCTTACTCTACATCCTTTCCAGCATAAATGGCCTTTGGTGTTTTTGATTTTAGCCATTCTGACAGGAGTAAGATGGTATCTCAGAGTTGCCTAGATTTGCATTCCCAAGGATGTTGAGCACTTCCTTAAGTGTCTTTCAGCCATTTTGGATTGCTCTATTGAGAATTCTCTGTTCAGTTCTGTACCCCACTTTTTAATTGGATTATTTGCTGTTTTGGTGACTAGCTTCTTGAGCTCTATGTATATTTTGGAGATCAGCTCTCTGTCAGATGTGAGGTTGGTGAAGATCTTTTCCCACTCTGTGGGCTGCTGTTTTGTCTTGTTGACTGTGTCCTTTGCCTTAAAGAAGCTTTTCAATTTCAGGAGGTCCCATTTATTAATTGTTGATCTCAGTGTCTGTGCTACTGGTGATATGTTCAGGAAGCGGTCTCCTGTACCAATTTGTTCAAGGGTACCTCCCACTTTCTCTTCTAAGAGGTTCAGTGTGGCTAGATTTGTGTTGAGGTCTTTGATCCATTTGGACTTGAGTTTTGTGAATAGCAATAGATATGGATCTGTCTGCAGTCTTCTACAATTCAACCTCCAGTTATGACAGCACCATTTACTGGAGATGTTTTCTTTTTTCCAATGTATAATTTTAGCTTCTTTGTCAAAAATCAGGTGTTCGTGGGTGTGTGAGTTAATAGCAGGAATTTTGATTCAATTCCATTGGTCTAACTGTATATTTTTGTGCCAATATGGAGCTGTTTTCAGGACTATAGCTCTATAATAGAGCTGAAGTCAGGGATGGTGATGCCTCCTGAAGTTCTTTTATTGTACAGGGTTGTTTTGGCTATCATGGGTCTTTTGTTTTTTC
This sequence comes from Cricetiscus sungorus, assembly GCA_030556225.1. NCBI lineage: Eukaryota > Metazoa > Chordata > Mammalia > Rodentia > Cricetidae > Cricetiscus > Cricetiscus sungorus. Next base: position 41,866,051 of record JANBXA010000600.1, read on the forward strand.
ATATAAAGTTGAGTATTATCCTTTCAATGAAGATTCAGTGAAGAATTGTGCTGGGATTTTTATGGGGATTGCATTGAATCTGTAGATTGCTTTTGGCAGGACTACCATTTTTACTATGTTAGCCTACGTATCTAAGAGCATGGGATAGCTTTAATTTTCTGGTATCTTCTTAATTTTTTTCTTTAAAGACATAAAGCTTTTACTATATAGATCTTTACTTGTTTGGTTAGTGTTATCCCATGATATTTTATGTTGTTTGTGACTATTGTAAATGGTGATGCTTCTCTGCTTTTTTTCTCGACCCCTTTATCATCTGTATATAGTAGGGCTACTGATTTTTTTTTAGTTAATCTTGTATCCTGCCACTTTGCTGAAGGTGTTTATCAGCTGTAGGTGTTCCCTGGTAGAGTTTATTGGGTCGCTTATATAAACTATCATATCATCTGTAAATAGAGACAGTTTGACTTCTTTCTAATTTGTATCCCCTTGATCCCCTTTGTTGTCTTATTGCTTTGGCTAGAACTTCAAGTACAATATTGAAGAGATATGAAGAGACTAGGCAGCCTTTACTTGTTCCTGATTTTAGAGGAATCACCTTAAGCTTCCCTCCATTCAGTTTGATGTTGGCTGTTGGTTTACTGTATATTGCTTTTATTATGTTTAGGTATGTTCCTGTTATCCCTGATCTCTCCAAGACCTTTATTATGAAAGGGTGTTGGATTTTGTCAAAGGCTTTTTCAGCATCTTAGTGAGATGATCACATGGTTTGTATTTTTTTTTCAGTTTGTTTATATGGTGGATTACATTGATGGATTTTCATATGCCATTCCTGAATCCCTGGAATGAAGCCTATTTGGTCTATCTTGTTGATTTTCTCAAGAACCAACTCTTTATTACATTGATTCTTTGTCTTGTTTTCCAAGTTTCTACTTTATTGATTTCAGCCTTCAATTTAATTATTTCCTGGCATTTACTCCTCTGGGATGAGTTTGCTTCTTTTTGTTCTAGAGTTCAGGTGTGTTGTTAATTCTCTAGTGGGACAATTCTCCGTTTCTTTATGTGGTCATTTAGTGCTGTGAACTTTCCTCTTAGAAGTGCTTTCAAAGTGCCCCATAAGTTTGGGTATGTCGTGTCTTTGTTCTTATTGAATTCTGGGAAGTCTTCAATTTTTTTATTTCTTCCTTGACCCAGGAATGGTACAATTGTGCATTGTTCAATTTCCATGAGTTTGTAGGGTTTCTGCACTTTGTGTTGTTGAATTCTAACTTTAAAGAATGGTGGTCTAATAAGATACAGGCGTTAATCCAATGTTTTTGTTTCTATTGAGGTTTGCTATCTTGCCAAGTATATGGTCAGTTTTAGAGAAGGTTTCATGTGGCACTGAAAAATAGGTATATTCTTTTGTGTTTGGATGGAATGTTCTATAAATGTCTGTTAAACCCAATTGGGTCATAAGTTCTTTTAGTTCCTTTGTTTGTTTGTTAAATCTCTGTCTGGTGGACCTATCTAGTGGTGAGAGTTGGGTGTTGAAATCTCCCACTGTAAGTGTGTGAGTTTTTATGTGTGCTTTGAATTTTAGTAATGTTTCTTTTATGAATGTGGGTGCCTTTGTATTTGGGGCATAAATTTTCAGAATTGAGACTTTGTCTTGAAGGATTTCTCCTGTGATGAATAAAAAATTACCTTCTTCATCTCTTTTGATTGATTTTAGTTTGAAGTCTAATTTGTTAGATATTAAGATTGCTAGACCCACTTGTTTCTTGGATCTATTTGATTGAAAAATCTTTTCCAAACCCTTAACTCTTAGGTGATGTCTGTCTTTGAAGTTGAGGTATGTTTCTTGTTTGCAACAGAAGGATGAATTCTGTCTTTGTATCCATCCTGTAAGCCTGTGTCCTTTTAATGGGTGAGTTAAGACCATTAATATTAAGGGATATTAATGACCATTGATTATTGATTCTTGTTTGTTTTGGATTTGGTGGTGGTGGTGGTGGTGTTATGTGTGAATTTCCCCCCATTTTTCTTTTGACTGTTGGTAAAATGGGATTATCTATTGCCTATGTTTTGTGAGTGTAGTTAACTTTTTTGGGTTGGAGTTTCCTATTAGAACTTTCTGTAGGGCTGGATTGGTTGATAAGTATTGTTTTAATCTGGTTTTGTCATGGCTTATCTTGATTACTCCATCTATAGTGATAGAACATCTATCCAGGACCTTCTGGCTTTCAGAGTTTCCATGGAGAAGTCAGGTGTAATTCTGATAGGTCTGCCTTTATATGTTACCTGGCTTTTTTTTATTGCTGCTCTTAATATTATTTCTTTATTCTGTATGTTTGGTGCTTTGATTGTTATGTGGCAAATGAACTTTTTTTGTGGTCCACTCTATTTGGTGTTCTGTAAGTTTCTTGTACTTTCATTGGCTTGTCTTTCTTTAGGTTGGGAAAATTTTCTTCTTTGATTTTGTTGAATATATTTTCTGCATCTTTGAGTTGGGTTTCTTCACCTTCTTCTATACCTATTATTCTTAGGTTTGGTCTTTTCATGGTGTCTCATATTTCCTAGATTTTTTGTATGAGAGATTTGTTGGATTAAAATTTTATTTGGTTGATGAATCTATTTCTCCTAGTGTATCTTCAACACCTGAGATTCTCTCTTCCATCTCTTCTGTTCTGTTGATTTTGCTTGCATCTGTAGTTCCTGATCATTTACCCAGGTTTTCTATTTCCAGCATTTCCTCAGACTGTGGGGGTTTTGTTTGTTTTTTTTGTTTGTTTGTTTGTTTTTGTTTTTGTTTTATTGTCTGTATTTCAGCTTTCAAACCTTGCACTGTTTGAATTGTTTCTTGAAATTTTGGGTTTTTATTTTCTTCCATTTCTTTAAAGGACTTTCTCATTTCCTCTATCATCTCCGTGAAGTTGTTTTTAGGGTCATTCTCTTCTGCTTCATCTGTGTTGGGATGCTCAGGTCTTCTGGTATGGGTTCCCTAGACTCTGCTGGGGTTATATTGATCTATTGTTGAGTGTGTTCTTATTTTGTCGTCTCCATACCCCTTCTTCCAGGGCATACCAGTGGGGTCTCTCCCTCTCCTGGTGGGTACAGGACCAGGGTTCACTTCCAGTGGGTGCAAGCAGGTCCAATACTCCAATGGCTCTCCTCTTCCAGTGGGTGGTGGCAGGACTAGGGTGCTGGCAGACTCCAAACTAGCTGGTGCACCAGCATGGGTTACCCTGCGTGCAGTCCCCAGTTTTCAGGAGGCTCTGAGCAGGGCACTGGAAGGTAGACTCCCCAATCAGTTATTTTTATGTCTATGGATTAGTGTTGCTCCGAGCTGAGAGAAGCTTTTGTGCAAGAGGAGTGGTGACAGCAGAGACTCATACCTGGCCAGAGTCCTGAGAGACAAGATGTTGAATGCTCAGTCTTAAACAGGACACGTGCATCACCTCTCCCAAGACTCAGAGAACAATGTAGAAGAATTGGCAGAGAGAATGTGAGAGTCAGGGGAACAAGAAGAGGTGTAGAACCCTGGCTCCTGGACTCTTGAACTCCCAGCAGCCATAGTTACCTTCACAAGATCTGGACAAGACAGTGTCCTTCAATAGCCTGTCACAGAGGGTAGAGGGGCTCACTGGGCCCTCCCTTGGGGGGATCATAGGCAGTTAGTGGTTCCTAAGGACGGAGGGACATTTTCTCTGGTGATATTGTCATTGTCAAGGTGGCCACACTAAATGACCCCAATTAAACTCATAGGGTCACTGAAAACAAGACGTGGAAGCAGAGAGGGGACTGGCTGAGAAGAGGAGGGAAGCTGCAAGAGGAGGGGAGACAAGCAGGGGCCATGGGGGTGAAAATGACCCAAACACATTGTGGGTGTATGTGAATGTGCCATAAACCCGGTGTTACAATGAATATAGGCTAGTAAATAATGCTAATAAATACTCCAGAATCTGAAGAGGGGGGGGAGAAAAAGAGGAGAGGGAAAGGAGAGAGAAAAGAAGTCTAAGGACACAGGATCACAGGGTGAGCTGAAAATGACTGGATAGGACACAAAATGAGACATTACTCCAGGAGATGATGATGACCAGGGAGAGGCCAGGACACACAGGATGACACCCCAGGGAGAAGTCAGAGAGACCACAGGCTATGACTAGCTGGGCTAACATGAACAAGGGCCAGGAAAACTGTGACCAGGACCAGACAGGACCAGAGCAAACCAGTGTCTTCCCAGCACTTAGGAGCACAGCAGCACTGCACCGGATCAGAGCAGTCAGCCTTGCAGCGGGGAGGGGGAGGGGCTCATGACCACACCCCTGACTGAGGTTGATGGACAGTTGATGGCCTCTGGGGAAGCAGGAGAGAGAGGCAGCTAGAGGGATGTGATTCGTGACAGGTCACCCACCCAGGAGTACATGGACAGCTCAAGTGGGAGTTGATGGTTATGGGCGAGAAAGAAAGAGTTGGAAAAGAGTGAATGAGAGGTCTGAGGGAATATGATAAAGTACATAATACAGGGGGTGGAGAGGTGGTCCCAAGGTTAAGAGCAGTCATTGCTCCTCCAGAGGACTTGGGTTCATTTAATTCCCAGCACCCACATGGCAGCTCACAACTATCCATCACTCCAGTTCAGGAGATCTGATACTTTCTTCTAACCTCCATAGGCACCAAGAACACATATGGTGCACATACATACATGTAAGTAAAATACTCATGAAACAAAAAGTAAATATTTTAATTTCTAAAAAAATAGACAAAGTACATTGAAAAGTACATAAATGAAATTATTGAGGAATCAACTAGAAGATAATCATACTTTTTAAAAAATGAAAACCAAACAAGGGAGGAGGAACCATCCTGAGTTCTGTGGGTGAGCTCTCTCTTTACCTAGAACCATAGTTGCCATGGTTACCAGAAACTCAGAAAGAAGAAGTCTGCACGTCCTGTTTACTGTTTTATCTTAGTCACAGTGAGGCAGGAGACCGTGACCCACGATGAGGTAAAGCTTCTAAGAATCAGAAAGGGCTTGGAGAGTAAAATACAGCCCATCCTTTTCAGTGTGTGTGAGGGGAGGGGGAACACTCAAGCATGCATGGACAAGTACAGGCCAAATGTCAGCGTAGTGTCCTCCATCAAGCAACCATCCACCCAAGTTCCCCATGGCTGCCCTCTCCCCCAGATCCTCCGTTTCCCTTCAGAAAAGGGCAGCCCTCCCGGGAATGTCAAACCAAACCCAGCAAAGCAAGTTACCAAGGCTCGACGGTGGCCCAGTAGGAGGGAAAGTGTCCTGAGAGAGCAGGCAAAAGAGGCAGAGACACCCGCTCACACTGTTGGGAGTCCCACGGGAACACCATGCTAACAACCATAATTTGTGTGCAGAGGGCGTAGTACAGACCCCCGTGGGCTCCATGACTGCCGCTTCCGTCTCTGTGAGCCCCTATGAGCCATGTTTAGTTGATTCTGTGGGCCGTGTTACTGTGGTTTGTATTAGTCCTTGAGAACTTCCTACATGCATGCAGTGCATTCTCCCCTCCCCATCCACCGCCTTTACCAGCTCAGCGGCCTCCTTGCTGGTTGTCCTCCTTGACTGTCCAAGTCAAACTTGCATTGCTCACATACACATGGGTGTGTTTCCCTAGACGGGGTCTCTCACCGGCCTAGAACTCAAGTAAAAACATGGGTCGGTCCTCAGGGCAAACACTGAGCACACTGGGCCAACTCTGTTCCCACTTTGCTCTTCTATCCAGCATCCCTGAGGAAGAGCACAGCCCTCCAGAGAGATGCTGGCTACTAATTGGGACTTCAAAAGGATCCAAGATCCCACCATCCACCTCTCCCTCCTTGCCAATGCCACTCCAAACCACATAGGCTGTGTGGCTATTCCGTTCTCCCCCCCCCTGCCCATTGTGTGGTGCAAACCATAATTTGGCATGCATACTCATCATGAAATGATGGAAACTTACAGAAGTTAGCATCCCCAATCCCCTTCTGCAGTTTTGTTTTGTTTTCCATTTGTCTCACGCAGTGGAGGTCATGCATGTGGAGGTCAGAGGGCAACTTGCAAGAATTGGTTCTTGCCTTCTACATAAGTCCCGGAGGTCAAACTCAAGCCATCAGAATTGGCAACATCACCCTTTCCTGCTGAGCCATCCCGCCACCTGTCCACACCCCTTTACTGTGGTTTTGGAGACAGGGTCTCTGTAGCCCTGGCTGTTCTGGAGCTTGCTCTGTAGCCCAGGCTGGCCTCAAACTCAGAGAAGTCAGCCTGCCTCTGCCTCACAAGTGCTGGGATTAAAGGCGTGCTCCACAGGGCCCAGCTAACACAACTTTTTAATGACTTTTTGTGTGTGCCACCTTGCCCAGCTCATGTTTTTATTAACACATACACTGCTCCCATTAGCCCACCCTCATGGTACAAGTTTGTGATCCCAGATGCTCAGGAGGCTGAGGCAGGAGGATTAGGAGTGCAAAGCCAGTCTTAATGGGCTACATAATGAGGCCCAGGCTCAAGAGAAAAGGGGAAGGACGCATCTGGGGAGTCGGACTCAGTAAAGTGTTTGCTGAGCAAGCATGGGAACCTGAGAGTGCTGGTCAGGTCATTTAAAAACCCAGGCTCTGGAATGTAGCTCTGTAATCCAGCCCTGGGGAGGGGGAGGTGGTGGAGACCAAGGTGGTGGAGACCAATGGATCCCCGAGGCCCACTGGCCAGCCAACCTACATACTGAATGCCAAGACCATGGAAGAAACTGTCTTAAAAAATAAAGTGGAATCCTCTCAGCGAGACTCGGGAGACTGTAAGAGTCCGAGGTCAGGCAGAACCAGAGCAAACCAATGTCTTCTGCACAGGACAGGACCCCAGCACTCAGGAACACAGCAGCTGTGGTTGCTGTACTAGATCAAACCAGCCAGCCTTGCTGCACAGCTCCGGAGGGGCTCATGACCACACCCCTGACTCAGCAGCTATGAACAGTTGCCCCTCAGGGAGGGAGAGGCAGCTTCCTAAGGGTATCCCCCTCCCCAACCCCTAGGTTGGTCATTTTCCATTAGATTGCCACACACCAAGGACTACAAAGGACGCCTCAAAATGGACTGCGTGAGTTGTTACTGGGTTGAGAGTGGGTCTGGGAGATGCGGGTCATACAGACGGAACTTGAATCCAGGTGCCATACCACTCACGGACGCTAGATGACAGCACAGGATTGCAAGTGAGCGCTGTGGGGTTAGAAACCTGGGCCTCTCAGCACTGGGAGGAAGAGGGAGTGAACACAGCCTGCTGGAGTCCTAGGGACCAGCCAATCCCGTGCTTGACTCCACCGCACAGAATTCCACCATCAGAACAACCACTCCTTTCAGAAATGCATTTCTCTTTCAAAAAAAAGTAAAATTGTCCAGGGCACCAATTCAACAACCGAAGCTCAGATCCGCCTAGAAATCACTAGAAATAAAAAAATATATGCAATTATAAAATATTTGGAGGGCAGTGAGATAGTTCAACAAGTAAAAGCTTGCCACCAAACCTAAAGACCTAAGTTTGCTCCCCCAGAACCTACGTGGTAGAAAGTGAGAACTGACCTCCACGAGTTGTCCTCTGATCTCCACGTGCTGCCGTGACACGCGAGTGCCCACAAATCAAATAATTTAATAAACTTTTGAAATAACTTGAAGAACCATCTCACGCCATTAGTGCTGCTGTCCCCTCTAGAAACATAACTGGAGGCGTCAGAAGTACCAGGGTCCCTTTCTGATGGTCTCTCTGGGCTCATATACACAGACTTGTGAGCAAACACACGTGTGCACGCCCACAGGCAGGTGCAATCTCTTCCCTCTCCCCTTTGCAAGCGACCGCCAAGTAGCAGACATTGTAGTTACTGCGATGTACACCAGGGGGAGATCGTGCCTTTAATTTCCTGTCGTCTGCCTTGGACCGGTCCTGCCTGGGTTTGACCGCTGCCTCTGCAGCTGCCTCTTTATTTGAAGTCTGCATCTAATTTCCCACATCTTCATCCATATTTTCAAATCCATAGAGCAGCTAATGGAAAGTATTTGAGGATTGGTCTAGTTTCTGTTGCTATGATAAAATATCCTAATCAAAAAAAGGTAGTTTTGAAGAGGAAGGGGTTGCTTGATTTTACAATTACAGATTACAGCCCGTGTTGTAGGACAGTCAAAACAGACACCTCAAACAGCTGGTCACATGATGACCACAATCAAGAGCAGAGAAATGAAGGCCTACGTGCTCTCTTCACAGTCTAGAACCTCATGCCTAGGAATGGTGACGCCCATAATCCCTGTCCCCCCACACACACACACACACACACACACACACATGCAGCCGGCCAAGCCAGTGTAGACAGTCTCTCCCGGAAATTCTTCCAAGGTGACTCTAGGTTGGGTCAAGTTGATAATTAAAACTGAGCATCACGAAGTCATCTCTCTGTGTGTCTCTATCTGAGAACAACGTGATGGACATGTTTTGTGGTTATTATGAGTGAATAATGTCCCAGTTACCTTTATCAGCCTAATACAGCCTACAGTCACAGGAAGCCTTGACTGAGGAATTACTAGATTGGATTGACCTGTGACCATGAATACGAGAGGTTGTTTGGATTGAAAATTGATGCAGGAGGTCCTGACCCTCTGTGGGCCGCACCACCCCTAGGTAGGTGGGCCTTGGGTGTGTAATGAAGCTCACCAGGCATAACCAGGCGTGGGCTAGTCAGGAAGCAGCCTTTCTCTATGCTCCTGGCCCCAGGTTCTTGCCTTGACTTCCTTTGGTGATGGACTATTTCACAGCCACAAAATGAAATTAGGATGAGTAGATTCATGTCTTTGTGGCTGTGTTCACCAGCTACATGCACATGCATGTGTATGCGTTCATAGTTCAGACACCCTCCCATGTGGGTGCATGTGTCTGTGTGTATGAGTGTGTGTGTGTGTGTGTGTGTGTGTGTGTGTGTGTGTGTGTGTAATGCCATTCTTCCTCCTTGTTTCTTTGAGGCAGGGTCTCACTGCTCAGGAATTCACTGATGCCACCAGGCTGGGTAGCCAGCAAGCCCCAGGGACCATGCTATCTGCACCTCACCAGCTCTGGGATTGGAGGGTCTGTGTCGTCACACCTGGCCTTTTTATGTGGGTGCTGGGATCAACTCAAGAGCTTCTATGTCCATGCAGTGAGCATTTTCCCTCTGAGGCACCTCATCAGCCCTTATCCACTTTGTGAGCCATTGTGGCCTAGAAGCTTTTGATTGATTTCCATGGAGACAGTGCTTTGATCTATGACTCTAAATTTCTGTGGGCTCTTGTATTGGTCATTTTTTTTTCCTCATTGACAGAAGAGACGCAACATAAGGAAAGATTTACATTAAGTCTCACCAACATGACTGTCTCGATGTGACAGTCTGGGGGTCATGGGGTGGGGGACCTCAAGTCCTCAATGCTACACAAAGAACTGCAGGCAACTGAGGAATGCTGTGAATAGAGAAATATTCTTCCCTAGGCAAGAGCATACCAATTGGTTATGCAATACCAAATGGGCAGCCCTGACAATGCATACACAAGTGATATTATACAGGCTGAGAGGGTTACTAATATTCAGGAATATATATGTAAATATACAAATATGCATGTAACAACAATTAATTTTAAAAAGAGGAGATGAATTTGAACGAGAATGAGAAGGTATATGAGAAGGTTTGGAGGGAGAAAAAGGAGGAGGTTAAACAATATAATTATATTATAATCTCAAAATAAAATTATACACACAAAAGGAAGGGTCTGTTTGGGCTCAAGGGTGGGGGGAGAGAGAGAGAGAGAGAGAGAGAGAGAGAGAGAGAGAGAGAGAGAGAGAGAGAGAGAGAGAGAGAGAGAGGGAGAGGGAGAGAGAGAGGGAGAGGGAGAGAGAGAGAGAGAGATTCACACATATATGCAGGTGCTCACACCCTCACTGTGCAGGCCACAGGTGGCTATCACTCCCCATTTATTCCCCTGACTCATGGTCTCTCGCTGAACCCAGAGCTCAGCTGACAGCCAGCAATCCCCCACCTCCACCGCTCAGAGGGCTGGTGTTAACAGGTGCATATGGTCAAGCCCAGCTTTTTACTTGTGTGCCAGGGATTCAAACTCAGGTTCTTATGTTTGTGCTGCAAGAGGTCTCAACCTCTGAGCCCTCTCCTTGGCCACATCATGACTCTGTGCCTTCAAAAAGTACGCCCCTGTCTCTCTGGTACAGAAGGGCACAATCATCCCCCAAATGTGCAGTTAATTTCCCAGGAGAGACAACCTCCAAGTCTCCATTGTCTCATCCACCATTCTCCAGTGCCCACAAAGCTGTATCTAACATTGGGTCACGGAGACACTCAGTATGGTGGCATCTTCCTGCTTGATGTACTCTCTGAGGTCCTGTCCCATCCCTGGCCACACATGCTAATGCTTCTTTTACTTGTGCTTGGTAAGGGTGATCCCAGCCAATGGAAAGAAATCCACCACAAAAGACAACTCCTGTCTCTTGATTTAGTCTAAAGTACTGTGGATAAAGCCTAGCCAGATAGGAATTGCCAAGACCTGGGGCAGAGGGCAGTGAGTTATGTAATGCAAGTAATAAGAAAGTTCTGGAAGGTGGGTATTGGTGCTGGAGGCATGAATATACTTAGCAATGGTTAAAATACTCAGGATTGCAGGGATGGTAGAGTGCATGCTGTGTTTAACCACAATCTTAAAAATAAAGTCTATTCGATAAGAAAGAGTTGCCAAGGCATGAATAATATATGTTGAAGAGAAGAGGTCTGATGTCCAGCCTTTTCTGAAACAAAACCAACAGTGCAGAGGGCGGGAGGGGAGGGGCTGGCGAGGCCCCGCCCCTTCCTGGTGACTGATGGCGTTAACAGTTGAGAGGGGACAGTCTTGTGAGGACCCACCCTTCCTGATGACTGATAGAGTTAACAGTTGGAAGGGGAGGGACAGGTAAGGCCCCACCCCTTCTTGGGGTTGATAGACAGTTAAAGATCTCCATGGGAAGGATAGACATTTCTTCAGTGGTATAGCCACAGGTCAGTGGCCCACAGTTCTGTAAACAGCTTCTCATCTCAACCCTGATGGGATCCAGTGTTCCATCAAAAACAGACATGAAAGCAGAAGGAGTATGATCAAAATAACTCATAAATGTAGGAAAATACCATAACAATATCCATTATTAAGTATAAGTAATATCCACTAATAAAAAACATCTAAAAATAAATGGGAACCTGAAGCCAAGGGGACAGACAGACAGACAGACAGACAGACAGACAAAAATTAGCTACAATCTGAGGTGGTAAAGAGATGTCCCCACAAGTCCACCCACAGCCCAAACAGGGCATCATGAGAAAAGAGAGTCAAGAGTCCTCTGGGCTGGGTAAGGCTGAGGCTCAGCAGGTAAAACACTCTCCCATCATGCAGGAGACCCTGGTTCCTATCCCCAGCACACAATAAACCAGGCATGGTGACACATGCCTGCCATCCCAGCACTTGGGAGGTAGAGACAGGAGGAATGAGTTCAAGGTCATCCTTGGTTATATAGTGAGTCCATAGCCAGTGTGAAATCATGCATGAGATCCTGTCCCCAAAACAAGCAGTAACAAAATAAATAAAAGAAAATTAAGGTCCCTTCCACAGGAGCAATTTCCTGCCTAGGACTGACCCTGGTCAAAAGCCTTAGCTGGGAGGTCATGAAGAGGGCTAGGAGGTCATGGCCCATGGTTTGAAGGTCATGGCACAGAGCTAGGAGGTCATGGCCCTGGCTGGGAGGTCAAGGCCCTGGAGTAACACCCGCTGGTGTTGTTTTCCTAAATGGTCATGTGATCAAATCACCTTCTAAATATTTATGTGCACACCCACAGATCCAGGAAGGACAGCCCACAGCTTGGGTGGACTAGTCCCTCTGCAGTGGACTAGTCAGTAGAGATGCATTATTGGTCAATGTTCTGAGAATACAAGATGGAGTGATGGTCCCTAAATAGAACAACCATATTAACACCACCACCACTGAGTCATCAAATATCACAGAAGAGGAAGCAGGAAGAATATGAGAGCAGCAGGGTGGGAAGTGTGTACTGAGACACTGTCTTCTGGACATGGCATAGCGATGACACTCAGGAACTCACGGCGGCTGTGGGCACCTGCATAAGACCAAGCCAACAACCACAGCGTCAGCACAGACTCAAGGAGTTCTCCAGGCCTCCCCCCTCACTGAGGGGCACTTGGCAGTGAAGTTGCTGGGAGAGAGTCATTCTTTGCTGAGGGTATGGCCACTAGGAAATGTTCCACACTCCAACAGATGGCCCCACAGCCCTGCACATATGGTTAGCAGTAACTAGACTAGGTGGTGGTTGTTTGTTTGTTTGTTTGAAGACATGAAGTTAGGAGAAATGTTGAGTGAAGTACAGATGGAGTCGGAGGGAAGAAACGGAAGGGTGTACATGTTCATATATCACTGCATACATATATGAAATCCTCAAGAATAAAAAACATTTTTAAGGCTTGGCAATGGTGGTGTATGCTTTTAATCCCAGCACTCAGGAGGAAGAGGCAGGAGGATCTATGAGTTCAAGGCCAGCCTAGTTTACAAAGAAAGTTCCAGGACAGCAAGGGGTACAAAGAGAAACCCTGTCTCAGAAAAGAGAAGGGAAGGAAAGGAGGGAGGGAGGGAGGGAGGGAGGGAGGGAGGGAGGGAGGGAGGGAGGGAGGGAGGGAGGGAGGGAGGGAGAAGGAAGGGAGGGAGGGAGGGAGGAAGGAAGGAAGGAAGGAAGGAAGGAAGGAAGGAAGGAAGGAAGGAAGCATTTTTAAACATTGTTTTATGGGTGTGGGTAATTTGCCAGTATGTCTGTGTACCATGTGTGTGGAACCTCCAGAGGCCAGGAGAGGGCATCAGATCCCCTAGAACTGAAGTCACAGACAGCTGAGACATGCCATGTGGGTATGGGGAATTGAACCCCAGTCCTTTGCAAGAGCAGCCAGTGCTCTTAACCACTGAGCCAGCTTTGGGGATGGGGACACTGAAACAGGGTTTTTCTGTGTTGCTCTGGCTGTTCTGTACCTTGCTCTATAGGCCAGGATGACCTTGAACTCTGAGAGACCTGCCTGCCTCTTCACCTGCCTCCTTGCTAGGATTAAAGATGTATGTCACCACTGCCCAGCTAAGAACTTTTTAATTTTTAAAAGGAGCTTTGCCATCCCTCACTCTCCTTGCACCGAGAGAAGGCACCAGAGCTGCAGCTCTCTCACCCAAGGTACCCTCCTGCCTGGAAGCTTCCTGACAGCATTCCAGACAAGTGAGAAGGTCTACCTCAATAAAATAGGGTGGATAACACACAAGAAACACATCCAAGGCTGCTCCCTGGCCTCCACACATCCCTACATACACATAGAAGCATACTCACATGTCCACTGGCACACATATGAACACACACGCATGTGTGTACATACACCGGCAAAAGGAAAAGGAGGCAGAGTTCATATAGCATCCCCAACTCTATTGTGGAGACACTGTGAAAACTCTCAGAAAAAAACCTATAGCCCCAAATCCTTATCTTGGGATCTGACTGCAATGACCCTGGGTAAATCAGAGTGCATTTGTCCTGTGTGGCAGGCAAATAAAACTCAGTGTCTGGTGTGTGCCAAGGGCTCCAGTGCACGCAATGATGTCTCTGCAGGAAGCAAGGTGACAGAAGAAAGCCAGCTGTCTCCCCAGCACTCGAGGGCCAAGGTTTGTAGAATTTAAGCTGGATTTTTGGAGAGTATATGGAAATTGTTTCCCTTGCTCAGCATAATGTGGGAGGGAACTCAAAAACATTAACTTTATTACAAGAAATGCAAATCAAGACTAAGAGGCCTGTCATTTAAGCCATTCAAAAAGCTGAGGCAGGAGGATGACAAGTTGAAGGCCAGTTTGGGCTATAGAGCAAGACCCTGATTTTTAAATTGACTGGGGTTGTGGCACAGCAGTGGAGCTCACTGAGTCCCCCAGTGAGGGGCTGGGGGTGTGGTCATGGGTGGAGCCCACTGCCTGAATCCCCCAGTGACGGGTTGGGGGTGTGGTCATGGGTGGAGCCCCGCTTAGAATCCCCCAGAGAGGGGCTCAGCAGTAGTGTATCTACCTATCATGCTGAGGCCTGTGAGGTCCATCTTTCAGCACAGAGAACAGAAAACGGTGGGAGAGATGTAGACTTGATCTCTGTAATCCCAGTGAGCACAGCACTCTTGCCTGCTAGGTAGAAATCTCAGTTGTCCTTCAACCTGTACCATTAAAGTCAGAGAAAGGCGACCTCGCCGCAACCAGGCAGTGCTGAATGAACTTCTGTCGGTGTGCACCCTCCCTGTGGCTCCCATTATAGACGTCTGGAACATGCCAATTCCTACTCTCGGCCTTTTATTAGAAGCAGTTGCCTCAAGCCCCATCTTTCTTGGGACCTCGAGACAATCAATGTGTTATAAATTAACTATCTGGGAACCCTGCCAGCTGGCCACCTGCCATCTGCTGTCCACCTGATACTCTCCCATCGAGGATGACTCATGGCCCCTCAACCCTGCTGGCGTCCTGGGTTCAGCCTACATATGCCTCTCTCTTTGTCCTGCAGGGCACCAGGCTCAGCAGTATTCAGAATAGTCTTCCTCCACGTAGTTGGAAGGGAACCAGCCAATCTGGAGAGAGAAGAGAACCCCATGAGAAAAACCTCTGTCACTCCTCATCACAGCCAGCTGGACCCCTCCTGCCTTGGGGCCTTTACACCTGCTGTTGCTCCTCTGCCTTCCAAAAGTCTCTGCTCTGGTGTCACCTTGTCAGGAAAGCTTTCCAGCCCCACCCACTCCATACACATCTATACTTTCCTTGATTGTTTTTCACAGAAATCATCATCATGATGTAATCGTGAATGATTACAATTCTGCTTATTGTCAGGATTGATTGCTAAGTCAATTCCCATCTCCCGTCACAACATGAGGTTGACAAGGGTGGGGGAGAGGGGCTGTCTCCTATTCACCGGATTCCCAAGAGCCTAGAACAGGTCCCAGCATTCAGTAAACACTTTATTCGTGTTTCTTGGAATGTTGAGTAGATAGATAGATAGATAGATAGATAGATAGATAGATAGATAGATAGATTGATGATGAATGGATAATGGATGGATGGATGGATGGATGGATGGATGGATGGATGGAGAGATCTTCCTGTCTTTTCACCCACCTCCTGTGCTAGGATTAAAGGTGTGTGCCACCGCTGATCAGCTAAGAACTTTTTAATTTTTAAGAGGAGCTTTGACATCCATCACTCTCCCTGCACTCATTTATCCATGTGAGTGAAATAAACCTTGGTTTTGGTCATGGTGTTTCATCACAGCAATAGTGACCCTGACTAAGACACTTGCTGATGGACTTTTGTGTGTGTGTGTGTGTGTGTGTGTGTGTGTGTGTGTGTGTGTGTGTGTGTGTGTAGGCTAAAGGTCAATATGAGATACTAGCCACCTTATTTTCTGAGACAATATCTCTTATCAACCTAGAACTCACCAATTAAGTGAGGCTAGCTGCTCCATGAACCCCAGTTGTCTATCTTTGCCTTCTCAGCACTGAGATTACATGTGGATGCCACCATACTCAATTTTCTTTTTATGTAAGTGATGGATCTGTGGGAGGTGGAAGGGAGGGTGGATGGAAGTACACATGGATGATTGAACAGTGGGTTAATGAGTGGATGGATGGATGGATGGATGGATGGATGGATGGATGGATGGATGGCCCAATAGATGGGTGGAGTACCCATGGATAAATGAGTTGATGAGTAGGAAGATGGATGGATGGGTGGATCAATGGATTGATGTACACATGGATGAATGACAAGAGGGTTGATGAGTGGGTGGATAAATGGATGTACGGACCAATGGATGAGTGTAGGCATGGTTGGATGGATGAGGATGTTGATGAGTGGGTGGGCAGATGAATAGGAGGGTTCAAAGGAATGGATGAACTGATGGATGGGTGGGTTCTGGGAGACAGGACTCGGTCTTTATGTCTGTAATGAAAACACTTTACCAGCTGAGAACCTCTCTGGCCCACTGGCAGTCATTTTATCCATTTAACCTTTCTATTACTTATCAACCTAGCCTCTCATCACCCTAACCTCTGGAAGGGTGGGTAAGGAACTCCCTCGGGGTCCTATTACCCATCGCCATCCTGACTACTCCCTGGTGCAACTGCCTGGTTAGAGGTTCACGTGATCTCACTAAGCATTGCTTCATAAAAATAGCAATTGGACAATGCTCCCTTTGTATCCAGAAGAATCTCCAGGTCACAGCAGGTTCTCAATAAATAGATGTGGGTGGGGAAAATGTGTTAAATTTCAGTGTCCTTTTGCCCATCTCACTGGGGGGGGTGACATGCATGGGAGCCACACTGCATCCCACTAAAGCCAAGCCACAAACAATACACCCAACCCATTCAATCATCCCTTCTGCCTCACCCGGCCATAGATCTCCCCACGCCACCAGCCTTGCTGTCCCTTCTTGTTGAGGATCTTGATGATGTCACCCTCCTTAAGAGATAGTTCCGACCGGTCCCGGGCACAGAAGTCATAGCGGGCTTTGGCAGTGCCAAAATACTTGGTGCTTCCAGCTGTGAAGAGAAAGTGAGAGCCTAAGCATCTGGGATAAATAGCAACCATCATCTGGGGGGACAGTGTAGAAAGGGGACATGCTCTCTGGATGGTACCACCTAGTTGAAGGTCTTCTGTGATGGCTAGCTTCAACTGCCAGCTGGATCCAACCTAGAATAACCCCAGAAGAGTCTCACAGAGGGACTGTCTGCATGTGCTGACCTGTGGACATTCTGGGGTGGGAGTGTCTTAATGAAGTGAACTGATATGGAAGATCCAGTGCACTGTGAGTAGCGCCATTCCCTAGGTGAGAGGAAGGTCTTGGGCCACATAGGAGTGGACAAAGTGAGGGGAGCCAAGTAAGCAAGCGCACATTCATCTCTCTCTGCCCCCGACTGCTGATGGGATGTGACCAGCTGCCTCAGGCTCCTGCCTCTGTGTCTCCCCAACAGGGATGGACAGTAATCTGGAACTGTGAACTACAATAAACCCTTCCTCCCCTGTGTTGCTTTTTGTCATGATATTTTAACACAGCAATAGACATGAAACCAGAGCATCCACAGTACCGGGTGACCTCCACACTGAAGGGACACAACTCTGCCCCCAACACTGTGTCTTCCAAAGCCACATGTTAGGAAATTCAAATATTTTAAGCAAGGTTTCATGATGTAGCTCAGTGTGATTCCAGTTCACTGTGTAGCCCACGCTGAGCCCAAACTTGTCATCCTCCTCCCTCCGCCTCCTGAGTGCTGGGATTACGAGCATGTACCATCACACCTGTGAGACTATGTTTTCACTGATTTTAATAGTGTTTTACATACAATCAATTTCTGTACATCTGTGGGTCCTTAGCCTTCATTTTTAAGTCCAGATACACAAAGAGAGTTGACTACATTTTTTTTTGTTCTTGGAAATCTAACACTCTCATCTGGATTCTGAGGACATTGCACTCAAGTGCACAGAGCCATACACAGACACACATGTATATACATGATCAAAAATTTAAAATAGGGGCTAGACAGATGGCTCAGTGATTAAGAACACTTGGGCTTTTCCAGAGGACCCAAGTTCATTTCCCAGCAACCATGCTGGACAGCTCACAACCACCTTTAACTCCAGCTCCAAGGGATAGAGTGCTCTCTACACTGAAGAAATTGCTCTTCTGGTAGTCTAAATGCAATTGGCCCCCACAAGCTCATAGGGAGTGGCACTATTAGGAGGTGTGACTTTGTTGGAGTGAGTATGGTCTTGTCAGAGGAAGTGTGTCACTGTGAGTACAGGCTTTGAGAGCTCCTATATGCTCAAGACATGCCCAGTGCTTCAATCCACTTCCTGTTGCCTTCTGATTAAGATGGAGCCAGCACATGTTTGCCTGCATGCCACCGTGCTCCCTGCCATGATTATAATGAACTGAACCTCTGAAACTGTAAGCCAGTCACCCAATTAAATGATTCCCTTATAAGAGTTGCCATGGTCATAGTGTCTCTTCACAGCAATAGAACCCCACCCCAGAGTTGGTACCAGGAACTGTGGTAGTGCTCTGATAGGCTGGTCCATATTTTTGTTTTGAGGAATTTGAACTTTGGGAGTTTGGGTTAGGAGAGCAGTGGAAAGCTTTAAGCACTGCCTAATGGGCTACACTAGTAGAAGCATGGAAGACAGTGGTGCTAAGAATTGTTTGAACTATTGGGCGGGGGGGGGGGTGTCAAGAGGTTTCAGAGGGAAAGAATTTTAGCATGCTGCCTAGAGACTATTCTTGTGACATTTTGAAGAATGTGGCTGCTTTTTGACTTTGTCCAAAGAGAGTCTGCCTGAGGCTAAAGTGAAGAGTTTTGGATTAATTCTGTTGGCAGAAGAAATCTCAAAACAGCCTAGTGTAGATTCTGTTGTGTGGACTCTAATGAAGATTTGTAATGAAATGGAGCAAGCTGAGTAAATCAAAACACAAAAGGTACAGATTGAGAAAGGGGGCACCAGGAAGTGTGTTCAAGAGATAGATAGATTAAGAAGTGGAATGAAGCAAGTGGCAATCTCAGGCCAAAATCCCACCCAGATAAGTCTCCAATTCGAGAAAAGAAACTAAAGAAAAGCTTAGAGCCAGCTGCTGTGGGGAATACCATTAATTCCAGCTCCCAGAAGGAAGAGCCAAGCAGACCTCTTGAGTTTGAGGCCAGCCTGGTCTACAGAGCAAGTTTCAGGACAGTCAAGCCTAGGCAGTGAAAGGCAGAAAGCTGGTGATGATGTAATTGAAAGAGGGGGCCATGTTCCAGCTTCAGTAAGCAGCAGAACTTGGCAGCTTTGGCCACGTGGTTCTGGCTTTACAACTAAGGATAGAAGAAATGGGTTATGGACTTGCTTCCTTGCCTAAAGAAAACCTCTGAGGCCAGGTATGTGTCAGGGATGTCCCTGAATGAAGGCCCAGAGAGGACATGGTGCGAAGCTGTGAAACTGGATCTTGGATTGCCCTGGAGAACCCAAAATGTTGGAGATGTCAGAGTCATGTGATACCTGCTGAGAAGAGCTGTTAATAGGGAGTAGAACCAGTCCAAGAGAAAGAGGTGTGTTGCAGTCAGCAAAGCTGAATGGAGTTGGAGCTCTGAAGAACGTGACACCAGACATAAAGATGCAGAGTTTGGAGTTTGCCCAGCTGGTTTTTGGTCTTGCTTTGTTCCAGCATTTCCTCACTATGTTCCTATCCTGTGTTTGGAGTGGTAACATATATCCTGTACCATTATATTTGGAAGTACGTGATCTGTTTTTTATTTTGATTTTACAAGAGATTATAATGAAGAGATTGCATGAATCTCAGGAGAGACTAAACTTTGGACTTTTAAACATCGTCGAGACTGTGACAGACCATAGGGACTTTTGAAGTTGGATAAATGCATTTTGTATTTTGATTTTGTTATAAGCTTATGGGGACCAGGAGGTTTGAATGTGGTAGTTTGAATGTAATTGGGCCCCATAAGCTCATAAGGAATGGTGCTATTAGGAAAGATAGCCTTGATGGAGTGGGTGTAGCCTTGTTGGAGGAAGCGTGTCATTTTGAGGATAGGCTTTGAGGTCTCCTACATGTCCAAGCCATGCCTAGTGCCTCAGTCCACTTCCTGTTGCCTTCTGATCAAGATGGAGCCAGCACCACGTCTGCCTGCATGCCACCATGCTCCCTGCCATGATGATAATGAACTGAACTTCTGATACTATAAGTGAGCCACCCCAATTAAATGTTTTCCTTATAAGAGTTGCTGTGGTAAAAGTGTCTCTTCACACCAATAGAAACTCTAACTAAGGCAGCACTTATGTCTCTTACACACACACACACACACACACACACACACACACACACACACACACAAATCTTAACAAGCAAAAGGAGAAATCTCCAACATCATACAGTGTCACATAAATAAACATTTAAAAAGTAGGTATTAAAACCAAAAGCGGGGGCAGGCAGGCAGGCAAGCAGGCAGGCAGGAAGGCAGGCCCTGGAACTTCTAACTCTCCCTCTTCTGAGAGAAGGTACCATGCAGCCCTTCAGCTTGGGTGTCCTACCTGGCGGCTTGCTAATGGCTCTCCTCTCAGGCTCCTTGTAAGGGAACTGCAAAGTGGTGTCCAGCGACTTGAAGCAATCTTTGAGAGAATTCTGCTGATAAAACTCCACCAGTTCCTGGAAAAATAACCACAGAACAGTTGTTATCCCAGCTGGTCAGCCCACAGCAAGGCAAAGTTCACGCCTTTGTCTGCATTCCAAACAGCTTCTCGGGTGCTCCCTATGATGGGGAACTCCTTCCTCTACAGGAACAGCAAGGGTCCTCTGCAGAAGGGACCCTGTAATGAGTAATATTGATTGTCACCTTGAAGGACCTAAGCTCACCCAAGAGACAAACCTCTAGGCATGGTTGCATTAGGTTAGATAAGGTGGGACAAGCCACCTGAATGTGGGTGGCTGTATCCATGGCTACTGTCCCAGGCAGAATAAAAAGATGAAAGCAAGCTGGGTACCAAAATCCATCTGTCTCTGCTCTCTGACTGTGGATGGAATATGACCACTGCCTCATGCTCCTGCCACCATGCCTCCCTCCATGACAGTTCCCAGCCTCCATCTGTGAGCTGGGAGAACCTGTCCATCCCTCTTAAAGCTGCTTTGCCAGGTGTCTCATTTTATAAAGAGATACACAGGGACACTAAGTTCTCTGCCCAGGTCCCACCATGGGGACAAGATGATCATGAGTGGCAGCTAAGACTAGTAGCTCAGATCTGGCCTCTGTAAAAGACTTCAGATTTGATTTCAACTTCCCAGTTGGTTGGATTCATGGGTATTTCTCCCACGAATGACTCACACTGATGACAAAGAATCAGTTGGACCCAATTTCAACAGTGTTCCGCAAAGTGCCCCATTCAAGAACTTCAAGCTTAAAAAAAATGCCAATTATCATTTTTTTTAAATATTGGGGGTGGGGTAGGTGAAATGGTTGAGTAGATCACGTTCTGTCTCCAGTGCCCAGAACCCATGTAATGGTGGAAGGAAAGGATAGATCTGACTCAACCGAGTCCTCTGACTTTCACAAGTCCAATGTGTAGAGTGTGAGCACACACACACACACACACAAATAATAAATAAAATGTGACGTTTTAAGTTATTAATTTTCTGTCAGTGTTCTCAGTTTCTTCAAAGGTCTACTGATCATGGGTAAGGACCCACATGATTTACATACACCAATCAGTTTTAAATACCTAGAGGAAGATAAAAAGAATGAACGGCACACAAACACTTGCTAAACACTCTTAAATGGTCAAGCGGAGCCAGTTTGGAGACCCATGACCACATGGGCTCTGGTAGCCTGGGAAACGGGAAGGCAGAAGGTGAGCCAACGGTGGTTGAGCGTGGCAAGTGTGCACACGGCTGTGTGTGGGTGTGCATGCATGTAGAGACCACAGGTTGACTTCAGGTGTCCCCCTCTACCACACTCCACCTTATATTTTGAAGCAGGGCCTCTCACTGAGCCCGGAGCTCCACTTGTCTCCAGCTACCCAGGGCTGCTGAGATTACAGGAACACACCGCTACACCTGACTTTTGTATGGGTTCTGAAGATTGAACTCAGGCCCTCAGGCACTTTATCCATGAGCCCTCTCTCCAGCTCAGCCTGTTTGACATCAACAAACGCCTCTGGGAGCACCCAGCACTTTTATCATAGCTGTCTTTTCCACAGCGTTGGTCCTTTTGGGGATGAGATCATGGTCAGTGGCTCCCTGGGAAGGGCTTCTCTAAATATAAAGTGAGGACCCTAAGACAGGGGTGCAGACATGGCTGCATGGGCTCTGAGCAGCTTCTGCTGGGAGAGGGGAGAGCAATGGCCTTACCAGAAGGCCCCGGAAAGCCTTCTTCTCCGTGATCCGGTACAACCCCTCTGACGTCATGATTTTAATATGTTTGACCTCGACGTTATACCTGGAGCGAGGAAAAGGGAGAATCGGACAGTTGAGTGTTGAGTCTGAGGATGTCTACCACATCTCCTCCCAGGCTACAGGCCCCAAGGATGGAGGATCAAGCTGGACTCCTTCCAGGAACAGAGCCCAACCCATCCCAGGGTCTCTGCTACTCTAAGCCTCCATTCTTCATCTTATATAGCAGTTTTCTTTTCTCCCTGTGGTAGCTCTAAAACCACTGTAGACAACCTCTGGACGTGTCTGAGGGAGTTAGCCCTGAATGTGGGTGGCAGCATCCCAGGGACTGAACTTCTAAAGTATATAAGGAGAAAGCGAGTCAGACCCCCAGCATTCCACATCAACTTGACACAAACTAGTCATTTTGGAAGAAGGAATGCCAGTTCAGAAAATGACCCCACCAGACTGGCCTGTACAGCATTTTCTTAATTAGTGATTGATGTGGAAGGACCCATCCCATTGTGGGTGATGCCACCCCTGGGCCGCTGGTCCTTGGATCTATAAGAAAGCAGGCTGGGAGAGGCATGGGAGCGAGTCAGCAAGCAGCATCCTCCATGGCCTCTGCATCTGCTCCTGCCTCCAGGGTCCTGCTCTGACTTCCTCAGTGATGGAGTGTGAGGTGGAAGTATGAGCTGAAATAAACCTTCCTTTCTAAGTTGCTTTTGGTCATGGTGTTTCATCCCAGCAATAGAAACCCTAATACATTCTCTCTGCTTCCTGAGTGTGGCTGCAATGTGACCAGCTGCCTTGTGCGCCTGCCACCATGCCTTCCCTGGGCTCCTCTCCAATCGTAAGCTGGTCAAACCCTTTCTCCATGAAGTTGTTTTTGTCAGGATTTTGTCACAGCAGTATGACAAGTAAATCCACTACCTCAGAGGTTAGTTGAGAAGCCAGGAAGAGCCTGCAAAGAAGACAGTGCCCTTGAATAGAGAAGAAAGATTCTGCTATGCAGTATGGAAGCTGGTGGAATAGGAAGGATGGGAGGAAACGGGGGCTTTGTTAGCGTGGGGAAGAGATGCTGGGCATGGTGGTGGCACATGCCTGTAATCCCAGCACTCTGGAGACAGAGGCAGGTGGATCTAGGGGAAAGGTAGGCATTGTTATCAATGTGGGAAGCTAAAACTTCTAGAATTGCTTTTTTATTATTGTTGTTGTTGAGGGGGTCACTGAGATGGCTCAGCAGGTAAAGGTGTTTGCCACAAAGCCTGACAACTTGAGTTCAATCCCGGGGACCTCAGGTTGGAATGTAAGCACAGACTTTCGCAAGTTGTCCTCCAGCCTCCACAGTGCACCATGGTGCATGCACACACAGGAAATAAACTTTTTTAAATTGCTGAGCTCTCACCAAAAGATTGGAAAACCCCAAAGCTAAAAATAAAGGTGGAAGCAGAGACAGAGCAACTGACACAAGTTAACTCCCTAGCGGCTGCATTGAGCTTGGCACCCAACGCGGCTGTGCCAGGCAGGCACATGCTCAGGTGGCATGGATCTGGCACTGCAGCTACTTTCCCCATGCTTCATGCACCCCCTCCACCAGCACGAGCCCCTTCCACACTCTAGTGCCCTGAAGCTGGGGCCTTAGGTGGGGCTGGCCAGGGAGGTCCTGCAATCTTCCTGCCTCTCCATCCCCAACGCTGGAGTTACAGGCACAACCAGAGCCGGCTTTAAGTGGCTGCTGAGAAATCAAGCTAGGCCAGCGAGCTAGTGCAGAGGGCACTTTTCAATGGGAGCCATCTCACCAGCTCCTTTTTTGAAACTATTGTGCAGAGGCAAATCAAAACCTCACTGGGGTTCCACCTAATCTCAGTCATGACATCTGTCACCAAGAAAAAGCACAGCCAAAATTCTGGAGAGGATCTGGCCCTGTGCGCAACTGCTAGGGTCATAAAGTCTTGATGAAAGCTGAGCTAGAAAATCTCCACCCCTGAATTCAAGGAGAGGTTACATGCAGGGGCTGGAGAGGTCGCTCAGTCAGTAAAGGGCTTGTTGCTCAAGCATGAGGACCGGAGTTCAGTTCTCAGCACACACTTAGGAAGACCAAGGTGGGGAAACATTTGTAACCCCAGTCCTAGGGGGGCAGAAACAGACAGGTCCGTAGGGTTCAGCAGCCAGCCCCTATAGTGAAGAGTAATGCTTCAAAACTCGAGGTGGTGCCAGGCCATGGTGGCACCTGACTTTAATCCCAGTACTCGAGAGGCAGAGGCAGGCAGATCTCTAGAGGCCACCCTGGTCTACAGAGTGAGTTCCAGGACAGTCAAGGCTACACAGTGGGGAACCTCACGGTGTGGGCTGCTGATGGTTCGATCCATAAAGACTATTTGCACAAGCCTAACAACGTGAATTCAACCCCTATGACCTACATGGTGGAAGGAGAGACCTGACTCCTGCAAATTTTCATCAGCCACCACATGCATGCAGTGGCACACATGCCCTCACACACACAAATAAACACCTGACATCAGCCTGCAGCTATCACATGTGGACACATGGGTAAATGCACACACACATGTCCACTAACAATAAATAATGCAAATAAAAGTCACAATTCAATGGTGGGAAGTAGTAAGTTAGTGCTGTATAGAGACCAGGAGATCTGTCCTAAGGCAGCTAGATTTTATATTCCAAGCACAAGAGGTCAGCACATTCACGGGATACCAACAAGCCTGTGTTCATTGCAGAACTATCAACAACACCCAGGACGCAAAATCAACTAAGGTGTCCATAGATGAAGAAACTATAATAGACACACACAGAGGAATATCATCCAGCCATGGAAAGGATGGCATCCTGTCATTTACAGCATGGAGGAAGTGGAGGATGTTATGAAATGGAATTAGACAGACACAGGAAGCCAAATACCACAGCTTCTAACTCACACATCAAAGCTAAAAGTGTTGGCCTCAAATAAGAATAAAGGCAAAAAAAAAAAAAAAATGCAAGGGGAGGGAAAGGAAGATCAGACAAGGTAAAGCAAAGAAGAGGAGGGAAGGTAGTAAAAACTGTCAGGATGCAGTAGTTCAATAAAAGATACGTGTGGACAGTGTACTCTTTCATACAGTAAAAGCCTAGACATCCTTGGCAAGGTCAGAGGGAGAGGGAGGAGCCCAGGTCAGAAGGGAGTGGTCAAGGAGGGAGGAGCCCAGGTCAGAAAGGGTATAATCAGAGAGAGAGGATCCCCGGTCAGAGAGACATAATCAGAGAGAAGGAGCCTGGGTCAGAGGGACATGTTCAGGGAGGGAGAAGTTACTTAATGCTGATGGCGAATTCCGCTGTATCTTTGACCCTCTGCCGCACCAGGTAGGTCCCGTCAGAGCGGTTGGTGAGGATGCCCTCGGCTCCTGCTCTCTCCATGGGACCTGCATACCTGCAGGGACATACCTGAGTTAGTCATGCCAACAGTGCAGGGTTGGGGTGCAGCTCAGGCTTTGGGGAGTTCCTGGAATTTGGTCCTTTGTTTTGATGGACATTTTCCTGAACTCACACTAGACACTCGTCTCTGTGAGCACCAGGGTAGAAACCTAGTGAGGCGTCAGCCTCATATACAAAGGTTAAGGGAAAGGCTGCCAAGAGAACTCAGCTTGCTACTAAGCCTCAGGACTTAGGTTCAATCCAGGGGGTCCGCTGGATGAAATAAACCAACTCCTGCAAGTTGTCATTTGACCTATACACACAGGGACACACACACACACACATACACACATGCATACACACACTCTCACACACACATACACACATGCACAATAAGTATAATAATAAAAAAATTAAGTAAAGGGAAGCCCTAAAATAAATTAATAGTATTTGATGCAATATTTTTAAAAAACCGGGAAAACAAAGTTAACTGAAAAAGGAATGAAGCCCATACAGGTCACAGCGTGGCCTGCACCAGGCTCAGTGTGAGGACCAGACACCAAAGGCCACACCTCATGGGACTCCATGTGGAAATGTCCACAGCAGGAGAACCCAGAGACAGGGAGCACAGTCAGGTGCTAGGGCTGCTCAAGAGAATCCCTCCTGTAGGAATGGGACTAGGGAGTGGGTAGAAGGTTCTGGAACCAGAGGCGATGGCTGCAGTCCATTCTGAATGCACTAAAACATACAGAATACCGATGTAAATATGAATATATTGTGATGTATTTGTGTCCTTTTGGATACAGATGTAAATATGGGCATATTGTGACGTGATGTATTTGTGTCCTTTGAATTTCTGTATTACTGTTGTGTTACATGTGGAGGTTGGCATCAGTCCTCTCCTCCCACCAGGGACACAAAGGATTATTTGTTCCCTAAACTCAGGTCCCCCAGCTTAGC
Organism: Cricetiscus sungorus; assembly: GCA_030556225.1. Taxonomy (NCBI): domain Eukaryota; kingdom Metazoa; phylum Chordata; class Mammalia; order Rodentia; family Cricetidae; genus Cricetiscus; species Cricetiscus sungorus. The sequence continues at coordinate 41,892,408 of JANBXA010000600.1, forward strand.
AGCAAGCGCTTTTATCCACTGAGCTGATCACTAGCCATGTCTGTCTCATTACATAATTCATGCCTGCCAAATATCCATATGTAGATACGTGTATATTATGATGATATATGTATCATGAATAATATAGTTATATATAATGTATGATCATACACATATAACTACATTTTTATATATTGTGGGCATATACATAATATAACCTATTTCTATATAATCAGCATCATCACCATTACTTTCAATACCATCACCATCGCTGCCACCACTGTCATCATCACCACTCCTGTCACTATCACTCTCACCACAACTACCATCACCACTATCACATTCACCACAATCACACTCTCCTCTCCACCATCATCACCACCATCACCATCACCACCACTATCACCACCATCATCATCTCCATCATCCACTACCATCATCATCATAATCACCATCAACACCATCACAACTATCACCCCATCATCATCACCATCACCAGCATCAACATCACCACTACCCCCATCATCATCTCCATCATCACCACCATCACCATCTTCATCACCATCATCATCACCACAATTATCACCAATGGCATCCTCGTCACCAGCAACACTATCACCACCATCATGACAGTCACTGTGACTTTCATAATTGTCCAATCACTTTCCTTTCCCAGTCCCTCTCCAGCAGCTCCTAGATCAGGGCAAACTCAGAAGTGCTTGGGATCCAAATAATAAATTACTGATTGTTCTGAAAGCCTCAATGCTCAGCCTCAGTTCTCCCTTGAGACCACACACACACACACACACACACACACACACACACACACAGAGAGAGACCTCATTTTAAAATAAGGAAACATGATTGTACTCACCAGAGATGCGCAGACAGGTCCTGTGGAGGGCCCTGAGAACACAGACAAAATCCTGGACTCAGAGAAGAAGCCCTTGCCTGGAAGACTTGACACCCACTCATATCTGCTCCTCTAGCATCTGCTGAATGAGTACCATATTCCAGGCACTGTGCTATTCATGGGGAAAACAACCTTGAACCCAGTTGGCTTCCCTTGTGTCTATATATCATATACAATGCACATATATTAACCACAAGCCAAATGTGATAGCTACCTATCCAGCATGACCCAACCTAGAATCACCAGAACAACAGTCTCAAGGAGGGACTATGTAGATCAAGCTACCCATGGATGTGTGTCTGTGGGAGATTTTCTTAATTATGTTAACTGATGCAGGAAGCCCAGTCCACTGTGGGTGGATCATTCCATAGTCAGGGGTCCTGAACCATATAAGAGAGGACAAAGTGGGCTGAGTACAAGCAAGTGGGCAGGTGACAGTGCACATGGTCATCTTTCTCTGACCTTGATTGTCAATGTGTGTGAGAAGCTGTTTGAAGTTCCTGCATTGTCTTCCCTATAATGATAGGCTGTAACCTGGAATCATAAGCTGATTTCTTCTCCAAGTCACTTTCTGTCGAGGCATTTTATCACAGCAACAGAAATAAGACTAGGACACCATGAATTGTATTTATTCTCTTCACTGATGGACAAAAGTCTACACAATATGAGAGATGTATGAAGTGGTAGATGGAAGGCATGGAAGTAGGAGCAAGAAAACCTGGAGGAAAGAGTGGGAACAGCAAGACTGAGGAGGAGGTGGGAGGAGGAAGAGAGGGAGGGAGTGGTGAAAGCAGTCAAACAACACGACACACATATATGACAATGGCTTTATGAAGCCCATGGCTGCACGCAATGAACATTCACCACTTAAAACTATATTGAAGAAAGATTTCCTGACCTGTGTAGATAATAGAAATTATGCCTTCCAGCAATGATGGGTAGGCAGGTGACAGGTGGACACATCATAGCTAGTAAATAGAAAGAAGGGATAGTGCTTCCTAGGCAAGCTGTCCACCACTCAGCTACACTCTCACCCTTAAATGATGTACATTTGTGTTATTATTTAGAATGTATTGGGAGCGATGGGGATAGGGTTCAGGATCTTGTACACAAAAAGCAAGCACTCTAACCCTTAGCTGCACCTCAGTACCTCACTAGGGGATTCAGATCAAGGGCCCCACCCCTGACTGTAGTCAGACATTTCTCTCCCACCTGCCTGTTCCCAAACACCTTACAGCCACTTCCCAAATAATTGACTTGGATGCTTAATATAAACTATAAATGCTTGGCCAATAGCTCAGGCTTATTACTAGCTAACTCTTACACTTAAATTAATCCATAGTACTTACCTATGCTTAGCCATGTGGCTTGGTAACTTTTCTCAGCATAGCATTCTCATCTTGCTTCCTCCGCATCTGCTGCCAACTGCTAACTCTGCCCTTCTTCCCATCATCCTTGGTTTGGTCACCCCACCTATACTTCCTGCCTGACTACTGGCCACTCAGCATTTTATTATATCAATTCAAGTTCAAGAGGATTATAGTGTTCACGAGGTTTACTCCACAGCATTTCTCCCTTTTTGTCTGTTTATTTGGGACCAGGTACATGAGAAAAAAGGAAAGTTCTGCCTCTGTTTAACCTGACCATCTGCCCACATGTATACAGAGAGGAGAGAGGAGAGAGAGAACAAACAAGTGTAACATAAAACATTTTAAGGGTGAATCAAAACTACTGATCTTGAAGGATCTGGCCCCTGATAGATGAACCAAGCTCCAGTCAATGGCCTCACACTCATGAGTGTATGGGCAGCACAAACTGGACTCTGGATTTTTATTAAAAGAAAAAATAAAAAGAACACAAAGTCATTTGGGATAAGAGTGGGTGGGTCTGAGAGGAAGTAAGGGGATGAATGGTGGGTGAATATGATCAAAATAGATTATATGCATGTACTCCAAATTTTGGTTGTGAGCCTAGCCTATAATGGCTGAGACATCTCTCCAGCCCAATGCTCCAATTTTTAAAATTGTATTTTTAGAAGAAAAAGAAAAAAGAATGATGAACAAGGGGCCACCAACAAATAAATGACATAGCTGTCCATCAGGAACATGGCTAGGAAGAAAGAGTCTATTCAGTTCAGTGTTTAAGAAAGAAGCCAGGGATTGGCCCAACTTCTGGGCCTCTGCCTGCCTCATACAGCACTCCAAGGAAAGTTTGAATTGTTTCACAGAAAAAACGAGATGCTTCCACAATCAGCAGTCTCATGCTGATTCCAAGGTGGCTCAGTGGAGCAGATAAAACCTTGGTTTGGCAAGGTATGACCTGCCATGATGAACAAGATGGGTAGGGGCATGACAGAAACATGGATAATCCATGAGGGAGTCTCAAGATGATCTCCCTGGTTAGCCCTGTCATCCAGGCCTCTATCTGAACCCTTGGCCCTCACAATCAGAACTGAGTTACTCACGTGGACATAGGGACGCACTCTGTTACAGGGGAACCAGCCGACTTCATTGGTAGCAGTATTTCTTCCCTGAAAATTCAAGAGACAAAAAAAAAAGCATTAGCAGAATTTATAGGTATCCAGTTGCATGTGTGTGTGTGAGAGAGAGAGAGACAGAGACAGAGACAGAGACAGAGAGAAAGACCATGCATTCACCTGCGTGCATACATCCATTTTTCCTCTAGATGGATACTATGTTTATTCATTTCTCATACACCATGAGGAATGGGAGACATATTTCAGAGGTAAAGGTCCTGCCTAGAATCCCCAAGTAAGGGGCTGGGGTGTGGTCATGGGTGGAGTCCCCACCTAGAATCCCCCAGTAAGGAGCTGGAGGTGTGGTCAGGGGTGGAGACACTGCCTAGAATCCCCCAGTGAGGGCCTAGAGTCTGACTTAGCAGATACAGTAGCTTAGCACCCTTGAGGCCCTGAGATCCACCCCAGTACCAAAAGACAGAAAATTGAATCCATAGAATTACGAAAATCGTAGTGGCCTTCAGAGCTGCCCAAGAGTATCAGGCTCCCAGGAAGGTGGCCATCCCTGGATATCTACACTCATATACCCATCCCACAGAGACCTACTGCAGAACCTCATGAGACTGTGACCCCACTCCCTCAGGTTCCCTGCACCCATATTCATGATCTCATCTACACTTGTACTCCTTGGGAAGCAACTCAAGGGCCTCATGAGGTTGCCTACGGACCCCTCCATGTCAGTCATACTTATAACTTCATACCCCTGCCTTGCCCCTCACTCCTACAGCCACAGTCCATACCTCCCACCAGTTGTGTTCAGCCTCTGCCTTAGTGAGCTCCACAATGTCCCCAGGGTTGAGCCGCAAAAAAGTTCCAAAGGCTACGGGTGGGGGAGGGATCCCATAGTATTCCTGAAACACTTCCATCTTAGGCAGACCTGGAGGAGGAAGGAGATAGAACAATATGGCTGATGAAACGCTCAAAGCTGCATCTAAGATCAAAAAGACTGATAATGGCAAGTGCTGATGAGGGTGCGCAGAAACTACAACTCAAGCTGAGCAGTATCTACTTAAGTGTATCTACCCTAGATCCCAGCAATCCCACTGCAGTATACACACCAGACAATGTACACAGGGCTACCTAAAAGTACAGCCACCCCTAGAATTCCCCAGTGAGGGGTAAGGGGCCTGGTCAGGGGTGGAGCCCCACCTATAATTCCCCAGTGAGGGGCAGGGGGCCTGGTCAGGGGTGGAGCCCCACCTATAATCCCCCAGTGAGGGGCACGGGGCCTGGTCAGGGGTGGGGCCCCATCCTAGTTCACCCAGTGAGCAGCTGGAGGTGTGGTCAGGATGGAGCCTCTGCCTCCCCCTGGAGTAGCATCCAGTAGCCTCCTTCATAGCACTCTGCACACTCACCAAGTTCATTCCTTTTCTTTTCCTGGGCCCTTCGATGTAGCTTGTCCTGGAGAGAGTGATGAGGAAAGTAGGCACCTATTCCCAGCGAGGTGATTCCTTAGCCCCTCACTGTCCTTGTCCAGCCAAGGATAGTGATGCCCATTTCTAGGGTCTCCTGGTTCCTCTCTCATGAGCATCTGTGATTTCCCAAGTACAGAACGAAATTGGATCTTACCTTCTTCACAGTTCCTGAGAAATCTATGGGAGGGAAAAATCCATAGTTCAGGAGAAAACTCACCCCACAAAGAAGCAAACCCACCTCCCTCACATTGACCTAAAAATACCTTGCCCATGGCGGCCACATGGAGGTACTCTCCCCAGACACTCCTTGTGTGCAGGTGCCCTACACCTATGACAGCGATATCCCTGATAGAACGTGCCTCTGGAACACAGGAGAAATAAAGGAGAATCATGAGGTATTTCTGGTACCCTAACCACCAACACATGCCATTTGAAAGAAAGCAAAGGCTGAGTGTGGTGATGCACACCTGTCATCCCAGCATTGGAAAGATGAAGCAGATAGTACATCCAAGTCTAGCCTGGGCTACTGAGGGAAACACTATCCAAAAGAAGGATGAGGGGAACAGCAGAAGGAAGACAGGCAGAAGAAGAGTAACAGATCATAGTAGGGCTTCCCTTCTCTCAAGCAGGTGACCAGTGAAGGATATCTCTCAACAGAGGAAAGTCTGAGCAAGCCCAAGGCTCAGGGTCTCCCACAAACACACCTGAGTAACATCTGGCAGGCCTTGCAAGAAGTGGTCTCCTCAAAGGAGAACATCTGAAAGTCATGCCCATTGGCTGTGGCATTCTCTGGGTAGATGTTGGAGCTGGAGAAAGAATTTGAAAGCAAAGAACCAATATGTCATCCTGTACATGGACAAAGAGCATTCTACACAATAAAGGTATTACAGTATATCTGGGAATCCGTGCATGGGTGTTTGAATTGCATCCACCTTTAGGCTATTGTGAGTCAAGGTGCTGTGAATATCAACAGAGAGAGGAAGCAGGTGGGCAGGTACCAAAGGCTAGGGGAAGGGTGGAGAGTGATGGGCACAGGTTCTCCTTTGAGGGTGATGAAAGATGTGATAATTAACAAGTGTCAAATGTGTCAAATGCTTTAAGTGCCACAGAATTGTAGCTAGGGGTGTTTGGGGTTTTGTTAAGCAACTTTCAACTCAATAGAATGAGGAGCATGTGAGGAAGAGAAAGAGGTAGAACGAGGAACAAGAGGAAAAGTGGAAGGAGAGTGTTATACATGGAGGGGTAAACAGAGGACGGAAGAAGAAAAAGTAGACAGTGAAGGAAGAGGTAGAGAAGAAACACAATGAGGTATTTTTTATTTTTTTCCTTCTGTTTTTCGTGTGTTGTTGCTATTGTTTCGGGTTTTTTGTTCTTATCGTTTGGGTTTTTTCTTTTTGGTTTATTGTTGCTATTGTTTTTCAGGTGTGGAGAGTGAACCAAGCAACAGGAGAAGGAGACTTACATGGCCATTTCAAACTGTTCCATCCACTTCTTCTTCAGCTCCCTAGTCTTGAAGAACAGCTCATAGCCCTGGGCACCTTGATCCTCAATCAGAAGGAACATATGGCTCCACTGTATGTGGACAAACAGATCTCAGATTGAACCCCATGCAGAAGGTGGGACCACAACCCACCTAACCCTCATCCCTCAGGGTAACAAACCACTCCTGCTGCTGGACACAAGCATGGGTGTGTTCACACAGGGCCATCTGGACCATCCAAACACACATCAACCTGCAGAAACTCAGTCATTATTCGTGTGTTTATTCTCCAAGGGATAGAGGGAAGACAGGAGGGAGGAGAGAGAGAAAAGGAAAAGAGAGCTGACCAAAGAGGGAGATCTCAACTCTGTTATGGAATATTATTTTAACTGGACAAAGATGTGTTATGTTTGTTTATGCTGCAAAGTATAATTTAACTGTGTAAAGATGTGATACATTTGTTTATGCTGCATTTGTTTAACAATGTAAGGATGTGTGTTTAATTACGTAAAGATATGTCACTATTTCACCTTGCCTGCCTAAGGCATTTGATTGGTCTAATAAAAAAGCTGAATGGCCAATAGCTAGGCAAAAAAAAAAAAAAAAAAAAAAAAAAGGACAGGCAGGGCTGGCAGGCAAATAGGAAGAGAAATCTAGACTAGAGAGAAAGAGGAATGAGAGAAGAGAGAAGAGAATAGGGTTGACACTTGGGACCAAAAGTCAGGCAGCCATCAGCCAGGCAGACATAAACAGCAAGCAAGTAAGAAAAGGTAAAAAGCCCAAAGATAAACTTAGATAAAGAGAAACGGGTTAACTAAAAAGAGCTAGCTAGAAACAAGCTAAGCTAAGGCAGAGCATACAACTCTAACATCATGTCCACACTCTGACCAATGGGACCTTGTAAACAGCCCACCTCCCTCCATCCCACATCCATCACCGTCTGGAGCCCCGTGTTACTTTCTTCGTAGAATCCATTCCCTTTTTATCCATAGTTCCTACAACGTAAGTGTGATGGCAGAGGGAATAATGCCTAGGTTTCTAGCTTTTTCGTTGTCTTTTTTTGTTTTGTCTTTTGAGGTTTGGGTTTCTAGTTTGTAGTTGCTATTGTTTTTGCAGTATAGAAAATGAACCCAGGGCTTTCTGCAATCACTCAACCACTGAACTCATCCTAAAATTCTTTTGTACTTTTTATCTTGAGATAGGGTCTCACTAAGTTGCCCGAACTTAGCTTTGAACTCACTCTGTAAACCAGGTGGGCCTTACATTTAGGGTCCTCCAGCCTCAAACTCCCCAAGTAGCTAAGATTACAAGCCTGCACCACCAAGCACCATCATGTCTGCTACAATCCTGGTACTTAGAAGAGTGGTGTAGACATGTAAGGGTCCAGTGCTGGGCTGGGGTGATGGCTCAATCAACAAAGTGCTTGGGGACCTGAGTTCAAACCCCAGAACCTACATTAAAAATATCAGGAGTAGCCAAATGGTGGTGGAGCACATTTTTAATTCAAGCACTTGGGGGGCAGAGGCAGGCAGATCTCTGTGAGTTCAAGGCCAGCCTGGTCTAAAGAGTGAGTTCCAGGACAGCTAGGGCTGTTATACAGAAAAACCCCATCTTAAAAATAAATAAATAAATAAATAAATAAATAAATAAATTAGTGTGTGTGTGTGTGTGTGTGTGTGTGTGTGTGTGTGTGTGTGTGTGTGTGTGTAGCAGGAGCTATGTCATGTGCTTGTGCTTGTAATCCCAGGACTGAGGAAGCAGAGATGGGTAACTCTCTGGGTCTCTCTCATCAGCCAGTCCAGACTAAGGGGCAAGCCCCAGGTTCAGTGAATTAAAAAAAAAGGGGGGAGTCTCCTGAGGAATGACACCTGAGCTTGCCTCGGCACTCCAACTCACACACAAAATAGAACTTGTAAATGAAAAGATTAAAAAGCAAGAAGTTAGATACTCTCACACCCACACGCGGGCAACCGAGGCCAAGTGTCCCAGCACGAGTCGTGGTGACAGAGCCCACCTTCTTGTTGTCTCGTTCCCCGGAGGAATCATCCCGAACTTGGAAGCTGTGCAGGTTCACTGAGACTTTGAGGTCGTAGGAGTCCCCACGGCGCTTACAGATGAGCAGCGCTTTGTCCAGCAGGAAAGCATATCTGCAAGCCTCCAACCAGGTCAGGGGCCCAAGTCTGACCCCTACCAACCTCCCCCCATCTCCCGGTCCTCTTCCCTCCTGTGGTGGATTCTCACCCTGACCTTGACCAACTCAGTCAAGCTTAACTGCGCATCCTAACCTCACCCACATGAGCCCGGTCTGACTGCGCTCAACCACACATCCATCAATGCTCCTCCACATTACAGTTAAGGGGACTCCACCAACCTTTCCATCTACAAACCAGGCCCCACACCCAACTTGACCCAGGCTCCTCTCCAGATCTAGGGACTTCACCCACATGTCTGTTCAGGATGCTGGCCCCACCAAGAATACCTTCAGGTATCTTGGTTCCACTCATCTGTCTATCTAGGCATCTAGCTACACCCCCTTTACCCCAGAACCATGCTGACCCTACCTACTTGCCTATCTAAATAACTGTCTTCATGTGGGCATGTTGTCTCTTGCCTATAATTCCAGCACTCAGGAGGCAGAGACAAGTGGGTCTCTGTGAGTTCAAGGCCAGCCAGGGCTACCCAGTGAGACCCTCTCTCACAAATAAGAGACCCTGCCCCCACACGGGTTCACCTCAAATCTACGTTGACCCTGCCTACCTATCTAGAAATCAGATAGTTAATGCCCAAGCCTCAACCCAGATTCAAGTTGGCTCTGCTCTACCTAAGCACTGGACCCACCCACAACCTCTGCTCCTCCCTTGATTTAAGTCAGCTCTACCCACCTGTCTGTCTTGGAACGACGTTCCACTGAGGCAATCTTGAGCTCACCATCAATCTTAGGCCGGCCATAGTTGGCCAGAGACTGGTCCTGCACAGTATGTAGAGTAGGGAGGGTTTCACCACAGGTCCCCAGAAGGGGATCAGCACACTGTACATGGGTTTATACCCTTGGCCCCTGGCTCCACCTCTCACCAGGTTCTCAATGGACAGCTGGAAGTTTGTGATCTGCCTCAGGGTCTCATTGTCCCTCTTGACCTCATTCACACACTGTGCCAAGTCCTGTGAGAAGGAAACGATCAGACACACTTGCTTGCCTACACCCCTAGCCCAGCCCCTCCCATGGGCAGTAGAGGATCAGCCCCCACCAAGAGACAGAGAGGTTGCTGCCAGCTTGGGTACCCAACCAACAGCACCCACTCCCTCACCCTCATGGCATCCAAGGCCAACCGTAGGTTCTCCTTTTCTGTAGCATCCTGCGTGTGTTTCACTAGCTCCTGGGTGGATCAAAGAGTCAGATGTCACCTGGGCCTGTCCCTATCCCCCAGAACTTCCAACCAATGCTGACCCACCAGGTCCTCCTAGAGGTTGGGGCATGATCCAAAAGTTGATGTGTCCAACCCCTTAAAGCCAGCCCTCCCCTATCCTCCAGGCACAGCTTAGGATGCTGTAATAACTAATCTTAATTGTCATGTTGATAGTCCAGAGTCACCTGGGAAGAGTCTGAGTGAGCAACTGTCTAGATGGCATTGCCTCAACTGTGTTCATAGTGATGGGAAACATGTCCCTTAGGACCTATGTAAGTATGGAGACTGCACCAAGCACAAATGAGGGAACACAGACGCAGCTGGCTCTGCCCTTGACTGTGGACATGGTCAGCCGCTTCCAGCTCCTGCCTAGACTTCCCAAGATGGTAGACTCTAGCCTGGAAAGTGAGCTGACTAAGTACTTTCTTCCTTACGATGGCTTTTGTCTCAGCAAGAGAAAGTTGTCTAGAAGAGCACCCAGCCACAGCCAGCACCCCCGCCTTGTGCTGGCACCTGGAGGAGGAGGTGGTATTTCAGTACCCGCTGCATGGGCACCATCAGCAGATCCCGCAGGGTGAATCGACCATTGTTGGCTCTTTGAGAGCATTCCTGGCAGGGAAGAAAATGGAGCATCATGGGAACTGGATAGATGCAGGGAGGAGAAAGGAGGGAAGGTAAGGGGAGGGGAGGGGGGAGGTAGAAGAAGAAGAGGGGGAGACTGGGCAGGGGAGGGGAAGCAGGGTTCAAGCAAACCGACAACAGTCTGTAAAATGCTTGAAGTGCTTGCCATACCAACAGGAGGAACTGAATTTCATCCTCAGAGTCCACAGTTAAAACAAATAAAAAATAAAATAATCTGGGCATGCTGGTGCAGACAGCTGTGAGCTCAGCACTGAGGAGGCCAAGATAGATTGTGCCCCAGTGTTCACTGCCGATCAGCCTAACCAAATGAGCAAGCCACAGGTCCCAGTGAGAGACCCTGTCTGAAAAACAAGGTGCAAGTCTGGTAAGATGGCTCAGCAGGTAAAGAGGCTTGCCCCCAAACCTAACAGTCTGAGTCCAGTCCCTGGTACCCCACAGGCACACTGTGGCATTATATAATATAATATAGTATTATATTATATATAATATATAATAAATAAGTGTAAGAGAGGACTGGAGAGGTGGCTTGGTGGTTAAGGGCACTGGCAGCTCTTGCAGAGGATGCACACAGCATCCACATCCTCAGCACCCACACAGCAAAGACTCACACCATCTGTAACTCCAGTTCCAAGGGCATCCACAGGCACTGCCTGCAAGTGATGCACATGAACATACATGCAGGCAAAACTCATATACACATAAACAACAACAAAAAAGTTAAAAAGAAAGGTGGAATGTGACAGGGGGAAGATACCCAGTGTTGACTTTTGGCCACTGCATGAACATAAACATGGGCACTCACTCATACACACACTTTGAATAGATACATGTTTCAGCAGCTTTCCAGTCTCATGCCTTTCACCACAGCCCACCCAAAGCACAGCATCTCTCAGCATGGAAATAAGGAAGGGGGGATGTTTTAGGCTAACAGGCTTCCTGTGCCAGGAAAGCCAGTCTTAGACTTAGCCAGTGGGGGAGAGAGAGGGACTCATAGGCCACAGCAGGTTCCAATTCAGATGAAGGTTCAGCTGGCATCCCAGCTCCTCCAGGCTAAGCTTGGGGCACCATGAATGTTCAGGGTCATCCCAAAACCAGGGTTCAGTGTGAGGCCAGAGCTGGGTTCAGAGTCAAGGCTGGTCATCCCAAAGTCAAGGCTCCATTAGGTACAGGCTCAGAGTTGAGGACCATAGCTTCCCTGATCCATTTTTCTCCACAAAGCCTCGGGAAGCCTCTTTCTTCAATGACCCCAGCTAGGGGCTGGGGAGATGGCTCAATTGGAAAAACACTTGCCACACAAGTATAAATGCCTGAGTTCAAATGCCCAGCACCCGAACACGGTCACACAGGTGGCAGAGACAGATACTCAGTGCTCACTGACCAGCAAATGTAGCCAATCAGTGAGCTTCAGGCTCAGAGAGAGACTATGTCTCAAAACATAAGATGTGGAACTATAATGGAGGACACTGAGTACCAATCAATACACGCGCGCGCACACACACACACATACACACATGCACAGACACACATGCACAGACACGTATGCATGTGCACACCCCATGCACAAAGATTTAAACAAAGGGGAGGCCTCGAGGGCAGCACAGCCCCACCTCCAGCTTCATCTGCACATCCTCCCTCGCAGTGGCCACTTGATCCAAGTGCTTGCTGGCCGACTCCACCTGACTGCAGTAACGGCCATAAATAAGGAACCTGTGGGCCAGGGTGAAACACCGTGGAAGGGTGAGTATAAGGTCAGGGATATCTAAGCACCCATTCTGACCGCATCATCCCAAATGCACAACCCTGAGCCACAGTTTCCCCATCTGTAACACAGGCCTAGCAACAATACCTCCCGGGAGATTACTGTAACAGAGTGCAGCTGAGGCTCTTACCAGACTGTCCCACACAGTCTATGACCAAGGGTTGCTGACTTCACAAACAATTATCGAGCACCAACTGTGTGCCAGCCCCCTGTGCTAAGCACCTTATACAACAGTTTATTCAGTCCTCGCTGTAACCCTGACCATGCCCATTCACAGAAGAGGAAGCAATAGCAGAAGTAAAAATTAAACACGAGCTGGGAAAGCCAGCTGTGGGTGTGGTTCGGGGGTGGAGCCCCTGTCTAGAATCCCTGAGTGAGGGGCTGGGGGTGTAGCTCGGGAGTGGAGCCCTTCTCTAGAATTCCCCAGTGAGGGGCTGGGGGCGTTGTCAGAGGTGGAGCCCCTGTCTAGAATCCCTGAGTGAGGGGCTGGGGGTGCAGCTCGGGGGTGGAGCCCTTCTCTAGAATTCCCCAGTGAGGGGCTGGGGACGTGTAGAGGGAGCCCTTTAGAATGAGTGAGGGCGGGAGCTCGGGGATGGAGCCCTTCTCTAGAATTCCCCAGTGAGGGGCTGGGGGCGTTGTCAGAGGTGGAGCCCCTGTCTAGAATCCCTGAGTGAGGGGCTGGGGGTGTAGCTCGGGAGTGGAGCCCTTCTCTAGAATTCCCCAGTGAGGGGCTGGGGGCGTTGTCAGAGGTGGAGCCCCTGTCTAGAATCCCTGAGTGAGGGGCTGGAGGTGCAGCTCGGGGGTGGAGCCCTTCTCTAGAATTCCCCAGTGAGGGGCTAAGGACGTGGTTATGGATAGAGGACCCACCTAGATCCCCCAAGTCCTGGATTCAGTCCTCCTCCATCCCTCTCTTAGTGAAGAACTCTGCCCAGTGTTCTCTAATGTCTCTCGTGCCATCACTGTAGCATGGCTGTGACCTCCAGGGTCTGGTCAACCATGTCTCACCTTTCCTTATACTTGATGAAGACTTGGTACAGCGTTGGTGCTCTCTGGGAAGCCAGTGCATCCTTCAGCTCCTTCAGGAAATGGGTGTGCACAGAGAGAAGCTCCTACCCCAAGGGAAAGAGGAAGGAAGATGTGGGGCTGGAGCCTGGGCACAGACACAGAGAGATCACACGAGAGGAAAGAGTTGCACGCATGCTCTAGGGCAAGTAGTTGACAGTGAGAGAGATTATCTCCTCAGAAAGGGGCAGAGAGGTCTGGGGACCTACTGGCTCACCTCGATGTTGACAAAGATGATCTCAATCTCTTGTGGCTTGAGGAATCGCTGTAAGGGCTTCATGAAGTGCTGAGGAGAGCCGAGAGAGGGTAAGACGAAGAGCATCCTCCATCCAAATCACCCAGAGAGACAGAAATTAGGATGAGGGAAGGACACACAAACAGCAGGGTGCTGAGAAACAGACACAGAAAGAGGGCAGGGACAAGACAAACACAAACAGCAAGGAAAAGACTGACAGACGGAGAGATAGAGACAGAAACAGAGCTAGTACAGAAAGACAGACACCAACATAGAGACAGAAACAGAGGCAGAGACGCAGAAATAGAGGGGATTGTGGGGAGACAGTTAAAGAGGGACAGAGACATAGAGATGGAAAGAAACAAAGAAATGGAGACAGAGGCAGAAACAGAGATTTAGAAATTAGGACACAAGCAAGACAGATAAATAGAGACAGAGATACAAAAGAAATGGAGTCTCAGGCATGATGACACACGCCAGCCATGCTTCAAGGCCCCTGGGCTAGACAGTAAGCATACGTCTCAAAACAAAAATCTGAGGGATGAAGAGATGGCTCAGTGGTTAAGAATACCTGTTGATCTTGCAGAGGACCCAGTTCAATTCCCAGCACCCACATGGTTGTTCTCAAACTCTGTAACTCCAGTTCTAGGGGATCTGACACCCTCTTCTAACCTCTCCAGGCCCCAAACCCTCATATGGTGCCCATACATGCATGCAGGTAAAACACACACACATAAAATGAATAAATTTAATTTTAAAACTTTAAAGGAAAAATCAAGAGAAAGGGAATCTCCATACAAAAAAAAAAAAAAAATTGTCTCCAACTGTCCCAAAGCAGAGTTATCACTTATCATCCCAAACTGGACACCATCAAAGTCCACCAATAGGTGACAGACCCAGCAAGGCCCTTCCACATGCTAGAACACTACTCAACAATGAACAGGTTTGGCCCATGTGGAGAGACCCCAAGGGCATTGTGATGGGTGAGAGAACCAGACACAGAAAACTACCACACAGTGTGGGCTCTTAACAGGAAAAGTCCAGAACGGGAGAATCCAGAAGCAGAAAGCAGATTGGGGAGAATGGAAAATTGAAAGATGACAGCGGAGGTATGCAGTGTGTCTGTCTAGAGCAGCAGCATGTTCTATAAGTAGATGTGGTTGGCTGCCCATCGCTGGATTTAACAACTGGGCTGGCTGTTTAGTGTGTTTACCCAACTGTATTCAGCTGGGGTTTTTTTAAATGATGGAGCCAGGCATAGTGGCATATCCTTGTCATCCCAGCACTCTGGAAGCTGAGGCTGGAGAATTGTAAGTTTAAGGGCAGCCTGGGCTACATAGGAAGACCAGGGAGGAGACACCCCTGGAGGTGCAGGGCACCTGATGGATAGAGCCCAGCGTGTCGGTGTACTTCTCCTCAGTGTGCTGGATCTCCCGCAGGCAGCAGCCGCGCTTGTCCTGCTCAGTCATCCTGGGCTGTGAAGGGAGACCACAGAGGCTGGCAAAGTGTTCTTCAGCTGTCCCCACCCTTCCCACTTGCCCAGCCCTATCCCTGACAAACACACCGGCATGGGCACTGATTCCGAGCGCATGAGGTCCTCATAGATCTCATCCCCTTCTGCTTCCTCATTCTCCACACAGTCATAAAGGTCCTCATCTTCCTCCGCGGTGTCACTAGGGAACAGATTCAGGCCATGTCCCCAAGCCAGGGACCCATCAGATACCTTCAGAATTAAGGCTGAATCCACAATGGCCCCCAGGTCCTTTAATGTGCCCCCCTCAGACCCCAGTACAGATCCATGTCCCCTCAGGTTCCAATCTCCACTGTGTCCCACAGATCCTGCACATGTCTGTCGCCTATACTCACTCAATCTGGTCTGAAAGACCACTGTAGATATCTTCATCACCCACAGTGCTGTCATCTGTTGGGAAGGGCCTGGGGGACAGAAAGGTATACGCAGGGCAGTGGGACAATAAACAAGAGCTTCAGAGAGGCCCCAGACCCCACAGTGCTGACTGCTACTCACATGATTCCCTTGTTCTGGGCAATAGGTGTCCATGACAGAGCAGACAGAGTGTAGATGACCTGCAGTAAGGGTATAGCTGCTCAAAACCCTTCTGTCCCACCCCTCAGGCTCCCAGCAAAGTCCCTCAAGGCTTTGAGGAACATAGCTCAGCATCTCCCCTATATCCCTGCACCACAAACAAAACCTCCCTACTATCGAGTCCACATGCTCACTCAGGTCGGGCAAGGCAATAATTTGTTACGTAGGAGAAATTGGGGATCAAAGGGGAAGAACCACTCAGCCAAGGTCACACAGGAGGCAAGTGGGCAGATCCTTGAACTCATCCTACATGCCCCAAGCCCATACTTTGGACAGCATCCTGGTAGGCCAATCTGGCTCAACTACCAGCCACCCAGTGGGCACACACACACACACACACACACACACACACACACACACACACACACACACACAGAGGTAGGCACGCATGAACAAATTGAGGTCTAACATCCAGCACTGGGAATCGAACTCACCTTTCCAAAGTCCTGTACATCAAAGAGGTCAAAGGCCTCGAAGAGTTCGCTGCGCTTGAGGCCAAACTTATCACAGCAGGTAGACAGGAAGGTTCGGATGTTCTTAAGACAAAGGAACTATAGGGAAGAGAAACCAGGCTGGGGATGTACAGACAGACAGACAGACACTCACATACACACACACACATACACACACACACACACACACACACACACACACACACACACACACACCCCACAGGCAAACCAAAAAATACAGATATGAAAATAAATCCATGTGCAAATAAAAATAAAATAGGGCCAACAGAATGGCTCAGTAGGTGAAGGTATTTGCTGTGCAATCCTGAGAGCCTGAGCTCAAGTTCTGGAACCCACACAAAGACAGAGAAGAGAACAGATCCACAAAGTTGTCCTTTGACCTTCACACATGCACTGTGGCACATGCATGCACGGGCCACACCCACAATGACAACAATAATAAACAAAACTGTGCCGGCCTTGAATTCATTATCTAGCCCTAGCTATCACTGACATATATAAGTCTCTTGCCTCCAGGTAGTAATGAGAGCCTGGATGTGTCACCATACCCAGCTAGCAAATGTTATATTTTTATTACACATATTTATGTGTGAGCAAGTCTACACATGGAGGTCAGAGAACAATTTGTAGGAGTCAGTCCCTTCCTTCCACCATGTGGGTCCAGGGGCTTAAACTCAGATCACCAGGCTCGGTGGCAAGTGCCTTTACCCCTGAGCCATCTTGCTGGGCCCTAAAAATGTTGTTTTTAAGATAACATAATGTTTGCCAAAATCCTAGAGCAAGCTGGAAGGGTGGTGATGGACTTATCAACAGCATCAGGCAGGGAGGGTGGGGATTGACTCAGAAAGACAGAAAAGATGGACACATTCTTTATCTCGAGAAGGATGTGGGCTGCACGAGAGTTTGCAGTAATGAGAAGTGATTGTGTGGAGAAAATAAAGACTTGAGCATCTTGTAAGAAAATTGGACTCTGTGCTAAGAACAAGAAAGCAAGTGCTCAGCCCTAAATGAGACATCTATATTAACCCATCCCAGCCGAGGCTCAGGGAATGTGGGGGGGGGGGTGTTGGAAAGGCCTTGAGAGCCAGAGGGTAGGGAGAAATGCTGTGAGTGGTGTCTGCTGGGTGTGATACAGGTGTCACTTGGGAACTGTGGCTGCCTACATGAGATCAAGCCAGCCTGACCCCAGCACAGACTGGTAGATGACCCAGGCCCCACCCCTGCTGAGGAGCTCTTGGCATTCTAGGTGAGAGAATCATTCTTTACTGAGGTATGGTCATTGGTGGGGTTCCTGGGCTCCAGTGGATGTCCCACACATGGGCAGCACTAGCAAGGTGTACTGGATTATAAAAACAACACGAAGTTTGCAGGAAGTATATTGGATGGGATATAGGAGGAGTAGGAAGAGCCAATGGAGGTGTGATCATCTCTCATTGTACATATGTTTAAAATCCTCAGGAATCAGGACTGGGGAGATGGCTCCGTGGCTAAGAGCATTTGCTGCTGGTCTTGTAGAGGACCAGCACCCATATGATAGCTCACAGTTGCAGGGGACCTGATGTCCTTCATGGGCACCAGGCATGCTCAGTACACACAGACAGACAAAAGTCCACTAAGTCCCATGTGTTCTACCCATGTGTGTGTATGTAGGGCATTCACTGGAACATGGGAAACCCACGAGTGGCCACACTCTCAGCAAAGATCGATTCTTCACCCCTAGAAACTGTGTGTCATCAATAGCTCCTCTACGGGGTACAGCCAAGCACCATCTACCCACCCGTGCACGCTGGCTTGGCTTTACGCAGGTACCCAGTCGCGGTCAGTTCATGAGTGATATAACTACCTCATGTCCAGGAGAGAAATCATTTCACAGCATCCCTCCTTGCATTCTTCCCAACTCTTCTTCAAAGAGTTCCCCTGAGTCTTAGAGTCGGGGAACTATTTCAACAATGTCAAAGATTAAGCCATATTCAATGCAAATTTCTACTAAAATCACTTTTTTAATTATTACACTTGGCACATGATGACTTTTAAGATTGTGTAGAAAACCACAGACGTATAAGCACTAAGCAAGATGTTCTGACAATGGCAAATTAATGTGGGGCTGCTGGCCTTGCAAGTTATTAAAAATTATTAGAAATGTTGGATGTGTTTGTATGTGTGTGCAGGTGTACTGTGTGTGCAAGTGGAGAGCATTTCACACTGAGTGTCTTCCTCGGTCATTACCCAAAATCTCTCAGTAAACCACAGCTCTCTGATTAGCCTAGGCTGGCTGGCTGACTCCTCCTCCCAATGCTGGGGGGATTACAGTATATCCCTGGCTTTCTAGGTGGGTCCTGGGGATCCAAACTCAGGTTCTCATGCTCATAAAACAAGCACTTTACCCACTGAGCTATCTTCTCTGTCCCAAGAGTTATCATCATAAGTCTACAGTGATTCCAACAGTGTGATAATGGCCACCAGGCTCCAAGATGGCCACCATGGTACCCAGCTCCCAGTGTCCATGCAGAAACTGCAGTGATCTCTCCTGTAATCCCCTCCAATGCTGAATCAGCCGGACCTGTGTGACTAAGAGTATTAGTGAAAGTAATGATAAGGGAGTCTTCAAAAGCAGGCACAGCGGCCTTGCGGGTTCTCTTTGACATCTTGCATCATTTGACCACAGTCATGTTGTAAGGCTACCCAATCAGTGCTGTGGAAGAGATCTGAGGTTCTGCATGGCTGAACCACCTGGAAACTGTAAAATCAAATGACAGTGCCTCATCCAACATTTGACTATGACCTCACAAAACAAAAAACAACAACAATAACAAAAACCTCAAAGGTGAACTGCCCGGCTAAGCCACTTCAGAACTCCTGACCCAAAGAGCCTATGAGAATCATATTATGAAGCCACAGAATCACTTGTTACACACTGATAAGCAGGTAAATGGAGATAAGAAAAATGCAGGGAGGGCTACGACTACTGCAACTTGTGATTCAGTGGTAAGATCATTCAAAGAGCTTGACCTGGTATGAGCCCTGGATATCTAAAAATTATTGTCATTGTCATCACAGTCATGAACATCACCACCACCATCACCACTACCGTCACCATCATCATTACCACCAACACCATCAAAACCAGTACCACAATTAGCATTATCATAATTACCACTGTCACCATCAGCACTATGACCATCAACACCACCCCCATCATTACCATCATTGCTATTGCTACCATCGCTATCATCACTGCAACCATCACCACCACCATCACCACTATCATCACTGTCACCATCATAATCGCCATCAATACCATACAAGCACCCGAATCACCATCACCATTACCACCACCAATCACTGTCACAACACATCATCATCACCATCCTAATCACCGTCACCACAATCACCACGATGTGCACACAGCTCTCCCACCATCAGGCTACGTTCCAATGGCTAAGCTTCTACCAATGAATGCCTGGTATTGGTCACATCACGTTGTAATCATCTGTACTGATGATGGAATCCCAGTGAACTCATTGTTTATCATGAGAGCAGAGATCAGGTCTCAACAAGCCTTGCTCCCCAGCTCCTGGACCCAATGGCATCAATGAAAAAGGATAGAAGGAATGGGTGTGGCTATTAACTCATGGCAAACCTATTGAGTAACTAGGGAAGCTAAGCCCATTTGCTCTTTGCCTAGAGAAGTCTTAACTCTCCTTTGCTTAGGCTTCGTACGTGCGTGTGTGTGCCCATGCAAGCTTGTGCATTAATGCAGGTACACATGTGCACACATGTGTGGAATTTGGAGGACAACCTCGGTGTCTGTAATTGACTTATACTTTGCTTGAGTCAGGGTTTCTGTTGTTCCGTGCTTATGAGCCTCCAGGGGCTGCCCTGTCTCCACCTCCCATCTCATCCCAAGACCCCACTTCCACTTCTGACTTTCCATTGGGTTCTGGGAAGCAAACTCTATCTGCACACTTTCCTCTTTGAGCCATCTCTCTACAGCCCTTCTTCCTGTTTGTGAGACAGGTTCTCGTGTAGCCCAGGATGGCCTCAAGTTCACTATACAGCCAAGAATGAGGATGTAGTCCTGATCCTCCTGCCTCCACCTCTTGGTATGCTGGGGATGACAGGAGCACACCCCCAGGTTGGTTTTTGGGGTTCTGTGAGTGGTACCCAGGACTCCATGCATGCAGGACAAGTGTTTCCCCGACTTAGACACAGCCCCAGCACTAGACTATTTTTGTTTTAGCTATTTTAGGTTGACAGCCTCATAGAGCCCTGTCCTCATATGCACAGCCTCCCCACCATCAACACCCCACAGAGGATTGTGTAACAATTGCAACAACCCAACATGGGCACTTCACCATTGCCTAAGGTCCACAAGTCACTCAAGGGCTCGCTTTTAGGTTTGGCCAGCTATTTAAAGACCTGGGGCTGGGGGTGGGACTCAACATAAGTTGCTGTGTTAAAGGAAGTTGCTTTGTTAAAGGAAAGCTGGGGAGGTCTCATGAGGAACCCGGCCCTTCTGGGGAGCTGTAAGCCGCTAATGGCTTCTGGGGAAGGGAGAGGCATTTTCTTCTGTGTCACGGCCACTAATATGAGGCCCTCACCCCCACACACACTCCTGTCAGAAACTCTGATTCAACTCACTGGGTCACAAAAAAGAAAAGAAATTATTCCAAAGTAGAAGCAAGACTGGTTGAGAAGGATTCCATGGGGTCTAGGATCCAGTGATAGAACAGACGTGATCAAAACACACATATATACCTACCAAACTGTCAAAGAATACATCTTTTCTGTGTGTGTGTAACTAATTTGTTATTAATAATATAATTTAAAAATTTTACATGTCGATCCCAGTTTCCTCTCCTTCCCTCCCTCCCTCCCTCCTCCCCTCTCTCCCTCCTTCCCTCCCTCTTACCCTCTTACCCCTGTGACATGCACCCTGGCCACCCTCCCTTCCCATCCCCGCACCCCCATTCCACTTGTAGGGCTATGATATCCAGGTTGGGTCATGTAAATCTGTCAAGTCATTTGAAGTAGGGACTAGGACTTCTCTCCTGTCTCTAGGTTAAGGGAGTATTCCTCCATGGGGGATGTGTCCACAAGGTCCTTTTGTGCACCAGGAATAGATCCTGTTTCTACTGTCTGAGGTCCCCCAGACTGCTCAGTCCTTCTAGCTGAGACCCATATTCAGGGGGTCTCTCAACTGCTAAGTTATTGAAGGAAATCTGGGAGTCGGTTCAGTTGGTAAAGCAAGGACCTGGGTTCATTGCCTAAAACCTGGAACTATCCGTGTGCACTGGGATCTAGGGATCCCAGCGCTGGAGAGGTGGGACCCTGGGACTCACTGTCTAGCCAGCCTTGCTGAGCTGATAAAAGCGAGAGTCCCTGTGCTAAAATCTAATGTGGAGGGGTTGGAGAAATGGCTGAGCAGTCAAGAGCATCTTCAGAGGACCCCAGTTTGGTTCCTAGCCCATGTCACAACCACTTGTGACTCCAGCTCTGGGGGATCTGATGCCCTCTGTAGCCTCCTCAAGTATCTGTACTCATGGACACACACACACACACACACACACACACACACACACACACACACACACGTGTGCTAACATGATGATAGTAATAATAGGGTTAAGTAAAGATTTCTTTTAATACACCATGAAGACTGACTTAAGAAGACATCACGGGTTATCCTCCGGCCTCCACACACACCTTCACAAGTGCAAACAAGCATGAACACATGCAAAATACATACAAATACACGCACAGGCACCAAAGATAAAAAATGGCTGAACAAATTACTTCTGTCTGACAGGTGGGGTAACTGAGGCTTGCCAAAGGGACATCACCTGCTCAGAGTCACGCATGTGAAAAGCAAGAGTGTAGAGAAACCATAGAGCATGAAAGCCAAGCCCTGTCCCTGCTCCTCCCTGGCTCTGTGAGCCATACTGAGCCGTCACGCCCCCCCCCCTTCCTTCAGCCCTCACAGGGACATACTAGGAGCCAGCATATCACAGAAATTATATATACCACCCAGAAGTCCTGTGGGCCCTAGACTAACCCCAGACAGCCAGACAGAGCCAGCAGGCCACCAGAGGTGAGAGGTGTCTGTCTGGCCTAAAGCAGGAAACCCCCCTTCCTAACCTCAGAGGATCAGCTGAGCTTTGAGACTGTCTTCCCTCCTGTCACATGATCCCTCCAAAGGGAGTATGATTCATCACCCCTTCCACAGCTTCAGAGTGGCCAGTGAGAGAACAGGGCTGCTCCAGAAAGTAGCAATGACTGCGGTTAGACCGCTAGAAGAACTTCCCCGTGTCATGAGGTATGTAAAAAAGGTGATGAAGGACAGCAAGTCAGTAGTTGTAGGGGGTATGTGGAAGAAGAATTCTTCCTTGTTTTGTGGGGACAACCCCTCAGCTTCCCTCATTCTCCAGGATGCCAGAGGGCCATAGTGTTGGTGGAGCAACAAGGCCTTAGGTAAAATCAGGAGCTCTGTGGTCAAGTAGGAAGTTGGCTCTTGGTGCCTCTGCCCAAAATAGAGAGAATTCTGTTCAAGGAAGTGGCACGTGAGGATAGAGGCCTCTGTTGGGGGCTGGGGGAAAGCCACCCAGACTCAAAACAAATTCTGCCTTCCGAGCTTTCCACACCCACAACCCCAACCCAGGGAGAGCGGAAACAGGAAATGCCTTACTGTGCCTGACTGGGGAAGAGAGAAAAGGGTGATGGCATCTCCAGGCTCTGGCTGGCTCACTACGACAGCCACATAACTGTCCAGAGAGGGTGGTCCTGCTGTGCATCCTATCCAGAGCTTTGGAGTGGAGATGCTGATGGCACACTGTTCAACACGAGTCTACAGCATTCGGGGAGTGAGGCTGCCACTCCTCCCCTCTCCTCATACCCCAGCCCCTAGTCTCCCATCCAGTCACAGGTGTCAAGTTAATGTAGGTACACAGGGGACCTTGGACAGGTCATCTTAATCTTTATGTTTTGGGTTCCACAAGCAAAAATCAGGAATGAAATCACAATATGGTAGTATATACCTGTAATCTCAGCATTTGGGAAGCTGAGGCAGGGGGGTAGCTATAACTGATAAGCTTGGACTACATAGTGAATTCCAGATTGTCCAGGGTTACACACAGAGACCTTGTGTCAAAATGGGGGGAAACACAGAGAAGAGAGGGGAGAGGAGAATAGGGAGGGAGAGGAGAATGGGGAGGGGGAGGAGGATGGGGAGGGGGAGGAGAATGGGGAGGGGAAAGGAGGATAAGGGAGTGGCGAGAGAGAAAAGGAGAGAGGAGGATGTTGTGTAGCAATTTCCTCTAAGATGAAAACCTTCCACGTTGGAAGAAAGCTCATTAAGACACAGGAAGTGCTGAGAGGAGGTGATACATTCCATCCTGCAGAGAAGCATGTCAAGCTCAGGAAATAAACAACAGGAAAACATCAGGAAGTCCCTAAAACAAACCAGATTCTCTAGACCCCTCTCTCCCCAAACCAAGCACAAGCTGTAAGGACTGCTGATGGCTGAACTGCCCAGAAGAGGTTCCGACAGGACAGGGTGCGGCACCTGAAGAGGCTGTCCTGCTGGTGAGCTGGGCAGCACCCTCCAGGTTTTCAGTGAGTGTCTCCATGCCAGGCCTCCGTGATGTCTCAGTCATTTCTGTCACTCACATTCCTGAAAGCAACCCCAGTGACACTGGTTGGTTCAGCAAGTTGGACTTGGTGGTGTCCTGGCTTTTCTCTGCTGTCAGCTCCATGTCAGGGGTGCATGGACATGTGCTCATGACTCTCCCAGAAGAATGTCACACAATAAAGAGAAGGGGATGGATGGAAAAGGAGGAAGAACGGAGGAAGGGAAGGACAAAAGGAGAGACATGAGTAAGAGAGAGAAGGCAGAGAACCAGAGCCACTTCTGCACTCTAGAACTGCTCACTGATGCAAAGCCTGACCCACAAAACCCAGTCAGAAATGGACTCTGCAAGCATACATTAAGTGTTTACCCAGCACTGGATGAGGAAAATGGGCATCTGAAGCCACAGTGCTTTTAACCTGGCAGGAGGGACTGTAGAAAAAGCCATCCGGATATGGGATTGGTGACAACGCTGGTGAGTGTGTGGTAGGAAGTACAGACAGACAGACAGCTGAGCCATGAAGTGACAAGGACAGGCAGCAGTACAACTTTGGGGTAGTGGGTGAGAAGGCAGGGCTCAGCCAACAGCCATAGCAAGACAGAAGGGGATGGACAGTGGGGGAAGGATGTTGGACAGCGAGACCTTCAACAGTACAGGTGCATCCACTTTAAAAAAGTCTTCCAACTTCTACAGCAAGACAGGCACAGCTGTGCAACCTATACTCCTGACAGGCTTTCTCTACTCAAAAAGTAAAAATGCCCAAAGGTTGCTGGGGTTGTGGCTCATGGATGGAGCCCATGCCTAGAATACCCCAGTGAGGGGCTGGGGGCGTGGTCAGGGGAGGAGCCTCACCTAGAATCCCCCAGTGAGGGGCTGGGGGCGTGGTCAGGGGAGGGGTCCCGCCTGGAATTCCCATGAGGAGCTGAGGGTGTGGTCAGGGATGGAACCCCTACCTAGGTTTTCCCAGTGAAGGGCTGTGTGTAGATATGTGTACATGACTGCAGGTATCAGAGATGGCCAGAAGAGGTCGCTGGATCCCCTGAAACTGGAGATATAAACGGTTGTGAGCTGCCTGATGTGGGTACTGGAAACTGAACTTGGGATTCTCTGAGCTCTTACCCCCTGAGTCATCTCTTCATCCCCCACCTTATTTTTGGCGACAGTCTCTTTCTCAACCTGGCACATAAGGCTGGGCTGGCTGGTCAGAGAACTCCAGCAATCCTTTTATTTTAGCCTTCCCAATATGAGGCTTCCAGGCATGCTCCATCATGCCTCAGGTCCTCATGGTTGCACGGCAACCACTTCACCCCCGAGCCACCTCCTGACCCCCACACTCGTATTTTTAAAAAGAACAGCTACCATTGGTCTTCCGTGTCTGCAAGCAGACTTTGCGGACCGCCCCAGTAATGAGAGTACACAAGTGTCCCCATCTATTCTAGACTCTTCTCTGCATTAAACCTGCACATCCTCCTGTGGTGACTTATCTCAGCTGACAGAAAGAATGTGCTGTGGAGAGACCTGAGGGGCAACAAGCTAGACAGTCATGATGACCAACACAGGCTTCCACCCAGTTTGCTGTGCAGAGGCCAGAGAACAAGCTTGAACATGCTTCCTCGGGAGCCATTCATTCACCTTGTGTTTTGAGACAGGGTCTCTCACTAGCTAGACCTTGTGGACTCGGTTAGGTTTGCTGAGCAGTGAACCCCAGGATCGCTCTCTCCATCTCCTCAGTGCTGGGATAACAGGTGGACACCACACCTGGCTTTTTTTTTTTTCCTCTGGGTGACATGAATTCAAACTCAGATCCTAGTGCTTTCAAGGTACTGACGGAGCCCTCTCCCCAGCCACACTTTTAAAATGTGGACCTCTCTGAGCCATGGTTGCTTAAGCTCACAGACGTATGGGGGAAGAAAGGAATCATTCATTATATTTCATTTGTGTGTGTAAGTCATTTCATCCTTGCACCATGTGGGATTCGGGACCAAACTGAGGCGGTCAGGCTTGGAAGCAAGGCACTTTAGGAACTGAACCATCTATCTCACTGGCCCTCATGTTTTTGTCTCTTTCTCTAGCATGGTGTCATCTGATGTGTTCATCTTTTTCTTCCAGCTGTGTACCCTGCATCCAGACAGAGAAAGTACTCAGTAATTTTTGAATCAGTAAAGAGATGGTTGGATGAGCCTACTACGTGCTTTTCCCTGCCAGGAGCAGTTTTGAGTCCCCCGTGGCTCTAAGAAAGATTGATTTGCATCGTTGTACATATTTCCCTTTGATTGTGGGTATTTATTAGCAGAGGAACAGAAATAAGAACAGCATTTCGCATTACTTATTAACGGTGTCTTCATTCCCCACCCCTTGTTCCTGTGAAACACTTGGGTTTTTACTAGACTGCTGATTTCAGGAGACAGCAGAGCAGGCTGCACCTACTTCCTTCCTGACTTCTTCCTTTCTTCTGCTTTCTTTTCAAATTAAATTTAATCTCTTGGGGGCGGGGGGAGTGCAGCATGTCAGTGTGCATGGTACATGTATGCGTGCATATGCATGCATGTCAGTACAGTATGGTGCAAGTATGCACATGGTGCACACATGTGTGGATGTGTGTATGCACGAGCGTAGGCCAAAAGAAGTCAGCATTGGCTGTCCGTCTTCTTTCACTTGTTGCTCTCCATCTTATTTTTATTTGAAAAATAGCCGGGCGTGATGGCACAAGAAGCAGAGGCAAGCAGATCTCTCTGAGTTCAAGGTCCACCAGATCTACAAAGGGAGTTTCAGAACAGCCAGAGTTGTTACACAGAGAAACTCTGTCTTGAACAACCCAAAATAAATAAATAAATAGTTGTTTTTAAAAATAAAATCCTTGGCTACATGGGGAATTCAAGGGCAACCTGGGCTACATGAGACTCTGTCTCAAGAATTTTTTTTTTTAACTAAATTATGCTGTACTCAGATCCCAGGATGGTTGTTCTCATCATCATTCCCTGAACAATAGAGTGGCTCGTTCCATAAATATGTATTCTACCAACTGAGGAGAGTCACCTATAGATGACTTAAAAGCCAAAGTCAGGGGCAAGCAGGTTCTATCGAAACAGCACACCATTTCCTACAAGAGATCAAATCACAGGCTGATTTTGTACCCCAAGAAGCTAGTCTCTCATGTACCAAAAGACTACACACAGCTTGTCAGAAGATGGTGGGCAGCACCACAGGAGAAATTTATGGGGTGGGGCTAAAGAATTGACTCAGTGGGTGAAGCATTTACTGTGCACGCATGAGGATATGAGTTCAAATCCAAAGCACCAACGTAAGAGCTGGACATAGTGGGGATGCCTGCAATCCCAGCCAGCACTGGAGCAGTACAAACAGGAGGAACCCTGGCGACCACAGGCCACTCTCAAAAAAGATGGTGGGGCTGCAGAGAGGGCCAAATGTTCAAGAGCACATTTCTTTATAGGACCCAAGTCCAGCTGCCAATAACTCCAGCCAGCTCCAGGGGGATGCAGTGCCCCGGGCTTTAGCTGGCTCCTGCACACTAGCGCACATGGCCTCACAGACACCTGCACTCATGATTGGAAACCTTAAAAAAATATTTCAGGCAGAAGAGCACTTGAGGAAGACATCATGCCTCTACCGGCACGTGTACAAGCCTGCATGCAGACAATGGGCACACGCATGCGCACACGGGCACAGAAGAAACAAGGCAATGCGTCGAACAGTTCCGGGAAAGGGGGGATTTCGGTGATGTGTTGGAAGCCTTGTTGAGAGACTGATGTTTAAGCAAAGGCTTGAAGGAGGTGAGGGGGCAGCCAGGTGAATACCAGCATTAGCAGTGTTCCAGACAGAGGAAACAGCCGGCACCAAACACCGGAGGAAGGACCGTGCCTGGTGCATTGGAGGAAAGGCTAAGGGGCCTGTTGCTGGAGTAGGTTGCCAGAGGAGGGTGGAGGGGAGATTGAACCAGGTATATGAGGAACCAAAGCTAGGGTCTGTGAAACAAACACAATGCTGTAATTGTCACCACAGCAGCCAACCTTGACTTTTGTCCTTGAGAGGAAAGCAACAATGACTGAGTAACCAGATTCCCATTGATGGGCTGGGGGCGTGGTCGTGGTGGAGCCCTGCCTAGAATCCCCCAGTGAGGGGCTGGAGGCATCTCTCAAAGGTAGAACACTGGTCTAACTCAGGAAGCCCTAAGTTCCCTTGCAGTTGAGACAAAGAGAAATATAAATAGGGAACTGAGTCATGGAGATTTTCAGTAACTTCCTGTAATGTTTAGTGTAATCAACTTGACTGGATACAGAGTTGGGTAGGAGCCAAGCATCCAAACACACCTATGTGAAATTGTTTAACCTCTGTGCCTGCCTGTGAGGGATTGTCTAGATTGGGTTGAGATGGAAAGACACATCATAACAGTAGGCCACACCATTCCATGGCTTGGGGGCCCGGACTGAAACCAGCATTCATGTCTCTGCTTCCTGACTGTACATGTGATGTGACCAGCTAGGTCACTCCTGCCACCGTGCCTCCCCTGCCCTACAGTCTGTACCCTGAGACTTTGAGCCTGAATAACTCTTCCTCCCTGAGATGTTTTAAATGAAAAAAAAAAAATGTCCCACATGGTCTGTGGCATTTGAACTCATGGTCCTCAGCTGACGGCATTGTCTGGCAAGGTTTAAGAGGTGGCCCTGTTACAGAAAAGTGTGACAGTGGCTCCCAATACTTGAGCTCGCTCTCTCTGCTTCCTGCTAGCTGCTTGAGGCAGCTTCCTGAATCACGACTCCCCCCTCTATGGTGTGGACTCCTATCCCTCTGAACCATAAGCCCAAATCAGTTCTTCCATAAATCGCCTTCGTGATGGTGTTTTATCCCAGAAAAGTAACTAAGACACTTCCCCCAGATCCTGGAACTAGAATTGGAACTCAGGGTGTATCAGACCACTGACCTCGGGGCCCCACACTGCATTCCTCCATTGTGCCTGAATTGAAATCTGGGAGACGAGACCCCGTTTTCCGTGGCATACATACTCAAAAGCATCCTCGGCTTGTATAGTATGGAGAACAATAGCTCCCCAGTCTCCACCCAGAGCCCCTCAGAGGAGAACTATGCCCCCTCACACTCACATACACCTAGCGTTAAGACCCCATGCTGCTTCTGGGCCTTGTCCGTAGGCCTAGCATGCACGAGGCCCTGGGCCCATCCCCACCACCACATAAGCCAGGTGTGGTAGCACACCTGTCATTCCGGTACACAGAAGGGAGAATGTGGTGCAGGACTATCACCCGAACCAAACGACCACAGTCCTCATGAGCTCAGCTGTGGCTTCTTGCAGACTGTTCCCTCATAGGAGAAGGGCCAGGACAGGTCAGGGGACCCTCACATGAACATCCAGCCACTGGCCCTTGGCACTGTATACAACTCTACCCTACGTGTATGTGGCCTTGGAATCACGGGATGGACACAACTGGGAAGGACTAGGAAAAGGGCTCCGCTCCATCTGCACAGCCATAGCAAAGCTGTCATCCATGAGGGGTGCAGACCTTCTAGTATGACTGCTTTGGGGTCACCCGCACTCCTGTCCCTAACCACCTGAATTCCAAATTGCTGTTTGTACGCGTAGACTCAGGGAGACTTGGTAAACTCTGTTGGCCATAGTTGGGGGATGGTGTTGGGGGTTCTCCATTTCCATGCATCGTTATATGATTTCAATCACACAAAATGTACCATGTAATTAGACACCTGTCTTGAAGATTCTGTTGTGTTTGTTGACCTCCAAACTCTGTTTGACACACCGAAGATAGCACCACACTCCATCTGTGCTGCACTGTGAATTTACACACTCCAGTTTCAATTGTGTGCGCATGTGTGCGCCTGTGCATGCATCCGTGGACAGATGTGAATGTTAGGTGTCCTGTGCTAACACTACCCACCTGATTGAGTCAGCCTCTGAACCTGGAGCTACGCTGGCAGCCAGCCAGCCCACAGCCCTGGGGTTACAGGGAGGGACTCACAGACATGCCTGCCTTTTTAACAAGTGTGCAGATCCACGCTTGCACAGAAAATGCTGCTACCCAAGCCACTAAATTCAACCCTGTTAGCTTTTATTTTCAGTTCAGACATGCCACCCAAGGGCTCTACCAATGTACACAGGTACATGCCCTCATACCCACCAGAATGGTTTGCTGGGGCTGGAGGCAAAGTCTTTTACCCCAACTCCTGCTTCTTCTAGAGTTCAAATGAGCCTCACACCCTACTGGATCTTTCCAAAAACCCACCTCTTTCTCTTCAGGCCTTTAGCCTCAAAGAGTTGCATGGAAGGACTATACATTCCCACAGAGGAGGGAAGTGCAAGATTGTGATGTCTGGGACCTCTGTTTCTAACCATAATGTCACCATCCTTTCTATGGGTCTTAGACCTTATGGACACTGACCAGTCTGAAAATGCTCCAATCTGACTACCCTGAGAACATAGGCACGTGCCTATCCCTACCTCAGGACCTTTGCACATGCAGAACTCCTGTGGGGGTCACCATCCCCACAACTACAGGGCTTCTCTTTCACTGACCCCAGGCATCTGCTCTAGTGAGACTTTCTAGACTCAAAAATTGTCACCAAGCACCCTTTCCAAGAATAGCTTTCTTCAAAGTATGAGCCACTGCCTAAAAATGTATACCCTGTCCTTGTTTTCTCATTGATGAATTTCCCTCCTTCAGAATATGGTGTGTTGGAGTATGAGCATGTGTGTCTCACTCCCATAGTCCCCAGCACCAAGGGCGGGTCTTGCCCTGAACAGTAACTGTTTGATGGATGGGTAGTGAGCGGATGGTGGATGGATGAGTGGATGGGTGGGTGGGTAGATAGATAGATGGATAGATGAATAGGTGGGTGAGTGGGTAGATGAGCGAATGGATGGATGCATGCATGCATTGATAGATGGAAGGAAGGAAGGAAGGATGGATGGATGGCTGCAATAATGGATGGATGGATGGATGGATGGATGGATGGATGGATGGATGGACAAATGGGTAGGTGGATGACGGATGGGTGGATAAGTGGGTGAGCAGATGGATGGATTGATAGGTGGATGGATATGGTTAGATGGGTGTATGTATGGGTGTGTGAGTGGGTCAGCAGGTGAGTGGATGAATGAATGGATTGACAGATGGGTAGATGGGCGGGTGGATAGATGTGTGGATGGATGGATGGTACATATTATTTCTTCCCTTATTTGCTGGACAAAGGAGAATGATGAGAAATGGAGGAACAAAGTAGTTTTCTCATTCTAACCTCTACACCTTTATCCCTGCTGTTTCCATCAGTCACTCCTTTCCTGTCCTTTCTGCCTTCCACATTCCATGGGTCACTCTGTGCCTGGCTTCATTCTGCTAACAATGTCCCAGGGGCTCAGAGGAGACCTCTCTGGGGCACCTCCCTCTGGCATACTGTGCATAGCCACCAGATACAGAATTCCCAAGGAAGGCAGAAAGAACTGAGACTGGAAGCCACAGAGAAGATGGATGGGGAGGGTTAAGGTGAACCCTAGCCCAGCCTGAGGCTTCATACAAAAGGATATTGGGAGCCAGAACAATGAGAAAACTCCCACTGACTCTTCAAAACCCAGCCCAAATATCCCCTTTTCATAAGGCCTAATTCTCCCGTGTCCTGCCCACATCCTCAGAGCACACAGGCCTGGGATGTATCTTTTTCTGTCTCCTTGTGTTTAAGAGCTCTTTGTGGGCCAGAGCCAAGTTTCCACCATTGCCTGGTACATATTAGGACTATTGTTGAAACATAGTGGGTCCTCTGGGGAATCAACGTCATGCATACTTGCCCTTCAGAAATTCAGCTTAGCTGTGATGTGCAGAGGTGGAAGTTCATCCTTAGCTCTAACCATTTTCCCAACAGCTGTGATTGCCACATCATAGCACACCAGAGTCCTACGAGAGCTGGGGCCAACACGTCCCATGGCTACTTCCTCAAGCCCTTACAGCTACTGGAGTTTAAGCAAATGTAGGCAAATTTGTGATGGCCTGTAGCCAGTCAGAGGGACAGTCCATAGAGGTCTGTGGGTGCTGTGTTCCCTGTTCCCTTTGGGGAACTTGTGATGACTCCGGGGGCCACTACCTCATCCACCGACAACTCCGTGGGACCCCTCACATGAGGGAAGAGACCGGGCCCCAGCATCCTGGGACTTGGGGGAACAGATTGTGCTGGTCTCAAAGACTGACGGCAAGATGGTAGCCCCCCCCCTACACCAGGGCTGTGTCCTTCGCACCTCAGGGCAAGGCCACGTCCTCTTAGATACAGCTCACATCCTCAGCCCCTACGGTTAGGCTATGAACCCCTTTGACTTGAACCTACATCTTCCTTTCCTAGGGCTATCAGCCACCCCCGCCCCCCTAAAAACACCAGCATCTGCCCCTCCCAAACCCCAGCATCCCTGGGGAAGCAGGGAAGAGAGCACAAAGCCACCAGTCACATTTCACCACCACACCAGCCACATTCAAATAAGGATTTGAATATATTTCCTAAGCCCATCTGGGCATGCCTCCCCTGGAAGGGTGAGGGTGGAGAAGCGCCAGACTCTGGGCCACCCCGGACCTTCTCGAAACCCCAGGCCCGGGCCCTGTGTTCAAGGGGCCCTTCACGAGATAGGAAGAGCTAGGAAGCCACTGGGATAACATTGCAGCCCCCCACTCTCCATGACACACAGCCCAGAAACCTGGCAGGAAACGGAGGTGAAGGAAGAGGAGGAAGGAGGGGACCAGAAGAGGCGGAAGGGGAGGAGCCACAGGTGGGGGGGGGGAGAAACAACTGAAGAGGCCTCTTTCTCTTCAAGGCCTGAATCTGGTGGCTCCAACCTCATGCGCCCTCCTGGCACTCCGGTACCTCTAGGGCTCGGGTCTTAACAGTCATCCTGGGGGTGTGGGGATTTCCCCCTAGTTTGCAAAAGCAGATGCAAGCCAATACAGAGTCTGTAAACCTACCCAGAGCCCTGTTCTACTCAGCACTACCCCTTAGCCAGACTCAGGCCTAGAGAGGTGCTCCTCCAACCCATCCCTGCCCTGGCATCACCCAGCAGGCTCACCTGGGACATCTGGGGCCGTAGGTTCACCTCCCGCAGGTTGATGGCTTGGGGAAGCAGGTTGTTAAGCAGTTGACACAAGAGGACACCATCCCGCAGTGCCTGTGCCAGCTCGCACACCTGGGCCCCCTCCCATGTCACACGGTGGCTGGGAGGCAACACCCGACACTGGATCAGCCAGTGGGTGCACTGTCGCCAGAGCTCCATGGTGGCTGCCTGCCTCCCCCTCGGGGAGGCCCCGTGCACCCTCGCGCCTCCACCACCACTGCCTCTGCCTGCCCCAGTGGGGACAACTACAACACCACTTCCTCTTCTGTGACTGTAACTGTCGCCCTGGGGGTGGGGTGGGGGTGGGGTGGGGAGGAGCTGTGGGGCGGAGGGGAGCACCTGCAGTTCTGCCCCCACGCCTTCCACGCACTGGTGTGACCTTGCCTTTCTCCACCCACACTGAGCAGACCTGGGCACCTGCAGGACAAAGCAGCCACTACCTCATCCTGCCTATTGGCACATAAACTGTCACCTCCTTTGGCTCCTCCTGGTGCCCTGTGTAAGGCCCTGGTCTGTCACAGTCTGTCCCTGCTGCAGTCCCGAAAGGGCACCCTTGAGCACTGAGTTAAGTCTCAACCATTCCTCCTCTATCCATAGCCCTTTATGGCCCCAACTTCCTTCTTCCACGGGGTCAAAACCCAAGCGTTAACTGAACCTCACATGGCCCGGCTCACCCTACCCTCAGCCCTCCCAGCCTCCCTGTCCTCTCGCCCTGTGCTCAAGCCACACTGACCTCCACCCTGCCCCAGATCCTTTGCCCTTGTGCCCACCAAGCTAATGACTAACCGCATCGCTTCCTACATGTCCCTACGGAAGGAGGGGGCGGGGGCGGGGGGAGGAGCATCCATAACGCCACTACCCCAAGTCTCAAGAGAGAAGGGATGAAAAGCTGGGGAGTGGGGAGGAGAACTGTGAAATGCTGTTTCCTGGGCAGGGCATAAGGGCTGTGCTCATGGACTCAAGCCAGAAACAAGAGCCAACATTTCCCACAGGCAGTAGTAATGGACAAAGTGGGTTAAAACAGAGCAAGTAAGTGGGGAGAATGTAAAGGGGCCCAGGACGCACTGGGGGTGCCTGGGGGAAATAATGGGGAGTTGAGGGTGGGTACGCCCAAGATAGAGTGGGAAACTGTCAAAGAATATTAATATAAATAAATATACAGTAGAAAAGATACTCTGCTTTTACCGTAATTTTTTTCTTTTTCGTTTTCATTACATTTGCTCAATAAACATATGTGTGTATATATATGTGACACATGCCACATCTGTGTATGTATGAAAACCCATGTGGGACATAGTGTATGTGTTGAGGTCAGAGAACATGAGGGAGATAGTCTATTCTCCCACCTTGTCAGTCCCAGGGAATGAAGTCAGATCTTAAGTCTTGGCAGCAATCACCTTTGCCTACTGAGCCCTCTTACTACCTTTTTTTTTCTTTTTTTATACTTGTGCTGTGAATAGCATGTGTTTGTGCATGTGTTGAAGTCAAAGGACAACTTCAGTGCAGGTCCCCTCCTCCATGCCACTGAAGACAGGGGGTCTCTCTCTCTCTCTCTCTCTCTCTCTCTCTCTCTCTCTCTCTCTCTCTCTCTCTCTCTCTCTCTCTCTCTCTCCTGGCTACCTGGCTAGCTGGTCCCCGAGCTTCCAGAACTGTCTCCTCCACACATCTCATCCTAGGAGCACTGAGAATAAAGAGAATAAAGAGCCCAGACTACGTCCTTCTGCTCTAAGTATATGCTGGGATTTGAACTCAGGTCCTCTTATTCCCACAGCACACCAAATGTCATTTTTCCCTGGTATTTTCCAAAATTTTAAATCATATCCTTCCCTGTTCTTTCTCTTTCTTTAAAGACTGATACCCAATGAGCCTGACAATTATACCTACCCAGCTATGAGTTCCTCTCCGAGCCAAAGCCACCATCACCCTTCCCTGACATCTCTTAATTCATTTGTTTAACAAATAATCACTGCCTTCCTACTTACTAATAATTTAACTCCATTATTAGGAGCTAAAATTCCCTTGGCAGGGAAACCTCTCAACAAATTAGCTCACCAGGTTCCAAGAAACTCCCCTCCCATTCCGCCTCCCATTCCGACTTTTCATCCTTATGGCCACTAGGCGGTGCTAGACCGCTTCCATGGACCACCCTGGGTCTGATTTACATAGCGGGGGAGATGGGGAAGAGGTGGGCACAGCCTGGAAACCCTCCCTTTTGCAACCCCATAAGTGAGGACATTTTCCATCCCCTATTTTTGGTATCTGTGACTTCCCACGCATCCTCTCCCTCTTCTGTAAAATGGGTAACAATTTACTTTCTCTGCTCACTGTCAGGGTCGAAGATTACAGGGGGAGGCCAGACGGTGAAAGAAACGAGGTAAGCTGGAAAGCATCAACTGGAGTTCTAAATTCAAATTCCATCCCTACCATGCCCTAGCTGCTGTACATTTGCACGAATGACTTAGCTCCCCCACTCCCGTGCCTCAGTTTCTCCACTGGGAAAATGGGAGTGGGGTGGGTTTCATGAATAGTACCTATCACCTTCCTAGAGTGAGTGAAAATTAACCGTAGTATCAGAGCTAGCAAGCTGAATTGTCATAGTATCCAATTAAGTGTTCAATAAGTGTTGCCGCTATTATATGGAATACTTTAAAGAATCTCATATAGCCTAGACTGGCCTTGAACTCCGCAGTGTAGCTAGCTAAGGCTGACTGAACTCTTGATCCTCCTGCCTCCACCTCTCTAGTACTGTAGTGATAGGGGTGCACCTACACCTCGTTTACACCCAGCGGTCCGTGCATGCTGGGCCAGCGCTCTACCCACTGAACATCCACCACAACCTGACTTACTAGTGAGCTTTGAATAAACATGGCCTTTTAACAAATGTATATCGCCTCTCTTGTGGCAGATTTGCAACCCCCAACTTCCTCTACCTCGTCTTCTGGCATCAGGATGGAGCCCCACCCACCCTCAACCTGAGAAACCATCGGAACCCTCACTCTTCACTCCTGCCCAGTTCCATCTTTGATGGAGGCTGTCGCCTTTCCCAAGTCTCTCAACTCCAAACCCCAGCAGGGTGGGAATGGGCCTGCAGGAAGCAGCAGATTTGATGCTGCAGGCTAGGACTGCCGTGAACTGATCTCGATCCCTGCGGGTTTGGAGAGACACCCAGGTCCTAGGGAGACAAGGTATGCGGGAAAAATCATTCTAAAGCTTGGGGCTGAGGCTCTGGGTTGAGCGCTCTCCAGCGTGCACGAAGCCCGGAGGTTCGGTCCCCGGCACCGCGCATTGTGGTGCACACCTATCATTCCAGCACTCGAGAAGATGGAGGCAGGAGGACCAGGAGTCCAAGGTCATCCTCTGATAGGTAGCTGAATGCTATAAGAGGGGAGGGGGCAGAGAAAGAAAAGGGAGGAAGAATCCCAAACCATGGTACTAAATGGGGCATGGCCGTGAGGAGGCGGGGCGCCTGTCTAAAGAACTGGGCTACTTGGAGTTGCCAAGGACAACAAGAGTCTATAGAGAACAAGATGCACACACCCACACTCAAGTACAGGACGCGGCAACCGGCCCACAGGTTCCAAAGGGCGGGGTGAGCACCTGGGAGGTTCCTTTGGAGGCGGAGCATGAAAGGGAGGGGAGGGTGGGGCTGAAGGGGCGGGGCCAGGGGCTAGGGCTGGGCTCCATCCAGGTGGAATGCTGGTAAGGCTGGGCCTGGCTGGGGCATGGACACTGTTCTCCTTAGCCGCTGAGCCTCCAGATTGAGTCCCGTCGGATTCCCTCAGAGTCCAGCCCAGGTAAGTAAGGGGGTGATCTTTGGTAGCTCTAGGGGTCCCTACTGATCGGGGTGGAGCCGTCAGCTCTCAGAGAGAACCCGAGGATCCATCCAAAAGAGTCTGCGGGGACCGGAAGAAGTCCCCAAGTGAGTGGCTCCGCGTCATGCGTGTCCGGGAACCCGGGTGTGCCTTGGGTGGCCCTCATGCAGCTCCCAGCGTGTTTCCTGCTCTCTACGGAAACACTCTCGGCTTCCACTTTCGTGTGCGCCATCGCAAATCCGGATCTGCCCCTCCCTGGCTGGCTGGCTCCAAACCCTTTCTAAAGTCTCCTGTGGTCACTGGTTTAAAATGTGGTGCTCCCCTTACTGTGAGATGCCCCCTCCTGGACTGCTTTTCTTTCTCTCTAGTCCCTCCTCGCTTACATTAGCACCTTGGTCCTGTGAGACATCAAAAAGCATACCCCTCTAGCCCCCTCACCCTCATCTCACTCACCACACCACCCAGGCATCCCAAACTCTGCCTTGTTGCATCAGTCCAAAGCTAGGTCTCAGCTCCCAGGTCCTTGCCTCCTGGAAAGAGCTTTTCATATTTAAAGAACACCAGCTCCTGAGGCTGATGAGATGGTTCCACTGATAAAGGCGCTTGTCCCTGCAGCCTGCTAGCCTGAGTTCCAACCTGGAACCCACGTGAAGACAGAGAAGAGAACCATGCCCACTGACTTGTCCCCTAATCTGCACCC
The DNA here is from genome assembly GCA_030556225.1 of Cricetiscus sungorus. NCBI lineage: Eukaryota > Metazoa > Chordata > Mammalia > Rodentia > Cricetidae > Cricetiscus > Cricetiscus sungorus. Next base: position 41,929,674 of record JANBXA010000600.1, read on the forward strand.
TCGAACCTTAGCCCTCCTGCACACAATAAAATTTAAATTAAAAAAGAATGCTGCCCCTCTAGCCTTCCTTACCGCTACAAAATCTTCTGTTTCACTTCTTGCACCGGGACCCTTAGAAATGATCTTTGTTCATCTATTAACTGTCTGTTGGTTGTTGATTGTAGCTGAGGATGGGATAATTAGAGGTCCAGGGTCTGGGACAGACTGGTACTCAGTAGGTCTTAAATCACCCAGCTCAGGATGGAAGGTGAGACCCCAGAACACTAACTCCACCTGCTGGCAAGTGCACCCCTAATGTGTGTGCCAATATACACAGACATCACTAAAGTGTGGCTGGCCCCTTCCCCGATTTCCCTGCTGTCCACATAAATTATGCTCCAAAAGACCCAAGGACAGCTTCGTTGACCTGGAGTGGACCTGTGTCCTCCTTGAGCTCCGCAAACTTGGACCAGAGCTCCATCCTGCTTCGCCCCCATTCTTGCCAAGATGACTGGAGAAACAGGAATTTGTGAGTCGTCAAGTTCACGACCATAGTCGCGGGCCCCACCCGGGTGACAAACAGGAAATGTGCAGGTTCTGAAGCACACCTGGCTTCAGGTGTGCAAGTGCCTGAGGCATCTCCTCCAGGGCCGCAGGGCCCCAGGTCTCAGCTGACTACTCAGCTGAGGATGCCCCGCCCCCTTTCCAGGAAGGGGTGACTCACGAGGCAGGAATCCTGCTGTGTACTTCTCTGCAGCCCCAGTCAGGGCCATTTCTAGACTCCAAGACTCTGGAGACTGGTAGATAGACAGACACATAGATACATTGATCGATCGTTGGACGGACGGACAGACAGACAAGATAACCAACGCTCTCTCTCACGCAAGGCGATTTGTCTGACAGATATTTGAGACACAAGCTGGGACCTGTGGAATAATGTCTGAGATCTAAAATCTAACCATAATATACTAACAAAATAGCTGAGTTCCCAAATACAAGCAGAAACTCTAAATGTAAAATCGCCATTTGCAGACCAGTCTCCGAGTTTGACCTTTAAATCATCAATCTTGAAGACTGCAAGAGGGTGAGGCTGCAAGTCAGTGGTAGAGCTCTCATCACAAATAAATGAAACTTAGGGGTTCAGCCCTACTATCCCAACACTGGGGAGATGGAGACAGGAGGATCGGGAGCTCAAAATCATCCTGGACTATATAGTGAGTTCAAGACCAGCCTGGGCTTCATGAGGTCATCAAAACAAACATTGTATTCTGCTGGAGAGTAATGTATTTGTGACATATTGCACCTTGGCAAGAAGCCCTCAAAATGTGCAGTTGCCAGTGTGAGATGACTCTAACTTTATTACTTAATTTTATTTTTACTACTTGGAAATTTTTTTTTTCAGATTGTGTCTCACTCTGTAACCCAGGCTAGCCTTGACTCACGACCCTCCAGAGTACTGAGTTTACAGACATATGCAGCTGTACTCAATTTAAATGATGATAACTGAAGTAAGCAAGTTACTTATGGCCAATCTTATGTATATATTTCCATTATTTCTACACTATTACTATACAGTGTTTTCCTTTATATGTGTGTGGATGTCACTCCACAGTGGGCAATGCCACCCATGGACAGGTGGACCTATATAAGCTATATAAGCTATATAGCTATATAAGAAGCTAACAGAAAGCCAACGAGCAAGCCAGTAGCCAGTGTTCCTACGTGGTTTTTGCTTCAGTTACACATATAAATGTGGTGCATATGTCTGTGTGTCTGTTTGAATGTATGCTATGTGGGCAGGGGATGTGAATGTGTGTGTGTCTTTGTGTGTCAGAATGTATGTCATAGGGGGCATGAATGTGTGGGTGTGTCTGTTTGTGTGTCTCACTAAATTACTCCACGTAGGGATGGGGCTGTGGATGTCAAAAAATGTCGTAGAATCCCCTAGGGCTGAGGTTACAGGCTGTTGTGGGTTGCAGTGTGGTTGCTGGGATTTGAACTCAGGTCCTCTGCAAAAGCAGTCTGCACTCTTGACTGCTGGGCCCTCTGCCTCAGTTCCTGCCTTGACTTTCCTTGGGAAAGGAGTGTGACATGGGAGTGTAGCCCAAGTAAATCCTCTCCTCCTTCAAGTTGCTTGTGATCAGTGTTTTCTCACAGCAACAGAATAGCCAACTAGGGCAAATGTATATTGTTTTGTTTTATGTAATATATACTTCCTTATAAATGAATGTATTATTGTATTTATTTGTATACAAAAGTTTCTCATCTGAGCTGGAAGCTGTAGTTCAGTAATAGAACTAACTCATGCAGGACCTTGGCTCAACGCCCAGTGTGAAATGAGGCTTATACTATTAATACTGAGATATTTAAGGCTGGGAGGTAGCTCACTGTCTGTACCTGCAAGGCACCTAGGAGGCCCCAGGTTCAAACCCCAGCAACACACACACATTAGCTGTGCATATTGGCACATACCTTTAATCACAACACTCTGGAGGCAGAAGCAGGAAGATCTCTGATTTCCAGGCCAGTCTGGAATGCATAGCCAGTTTCAGGCCAGCCATGGCTGCACAGTGTGACCCTGTTCCAGTGTGTGTGTGTGTGTGTGTGTGTGTGTGTGTGTGTGTGTGTGTGTGTGTGTGTGTGTGTGTGTGTGTGTGTGTGTGTGTGTGTGTGTGTGTGTGTGGTGTGTGTGTGTGTGTGTGTGGTGTGTGTGTGTGTGTGTGTGTGTGTGTGTGTGTGTAATATATGTATATATATATATATATGCAAATATGGCTGCAAATTGCTTGTTTAATTTACCACATGTGCTCATATTATTTATATCTACATATATATATATATATGTGTGTGTGTATATATGTATGTATGTCATCTGTAGTGGCATTTGAGCTGTGATACAATGTGGACTCTTCACAAGAGCCCAGAGTAGAATCAGCCTAGATGTTCATCCACGCATGGATGGGAAAGATATTTGGTCCAGCACTCAAGAAATGGAGGCAGGACTTTAAGGCCAACTGGGCTATAAGATCTCCAAAAAGAAAAAATTGGAGAGGAATAAAAGGGGAATCTGTTGTATATGTATAATAGAACATCATGCAGTTATTAAAAATGTTTTCTGTCACATGTAAAACACATATAACCAAGTACTTACATATACACACAGGCACATACATGACATGAAACAGAATCAGCACAATGGGAATGTGCAGACAGGAGAGGGTAATGATCTGGAGACACGTTTCCATGAGAAAAAGGGCTTGCACAAGTGTCCCCTGTCCCCAAGTAAAATACTGGCCATGCCACACATTGCAGTAAGCCCAGCATTGGCAGGCAGAGACGGGAGTCTAGCCAAAGTGGCAATCTTCTGATTGACTGTGGGGCCCCAACTCAAGGAATATTAGAGAGAGCAATAGATACCCAACCAATATCCTCCTCTGGTCTCAACACATGCCTAAGGGTGCAAATGCCTACACACACACACACATGTGCACACTGCATGTTTATAAATGTTTAAATAATAGAGGAGGTGATGGGGTGAGCATGAGCAGAATATGTTTTGAACGTTTGAAGCTGCCATGACAAAACCCACCATTCTATGTGCTGAATATGGACTTGTGCTAGCATCAGTCATTCCTGCTGCTTCCCTGTTGATGGAATAGATGTGGACCAAAAGCAGCTGAGGAGCCGCCAAGCCTTTACTGCAGCTTCCGGGTCACAGCCCATCACTGGAGGAAGTCAGGGCGGGAACACAAGCAGTGTGTGTGTGTGTGTGTGTGTGTGTGTGTGTGTGTGTGTGTGTGTGGTGGGGGGTAGGGGGAGATGGAGGGACACTGCTTGCTGGCTCACACACAGACCCATGTTAGCTAGCTTCTTCATACAGCCCAGCACCACCTTCCCAGGGGATGGATTGTGCCACCCTTAGGGGGCTGAACCTTTCTACACAATTAACAATGAAGACTATCCCCACAAGTAAGCACACATGTAAATCTGATCATGACAGGCCCTCACCTGAGACTACCTTCCAAGGTGATTAGAGCAAAACTAGAATGATTGAATGAATGAATGAATGACACTGCCACTTTCAAAAGTAAGATAAGGATGAAAAGATAAGACCCAGCCCCTCAGGGTGCAGGACTCATTGCCCCAATTTTGCAGATGTAAAAGACTGAGGCAGGGTGACTGCGCAGAGCTCTGCCCCGATTCCCTTCACCAAGAACTCCATGCAGGTGCCACAGGATAAAGATGACCTTGCCTGCCAGCCCTGGTACCATGGTCCGCTGTCTCGACAGGTATGGCCCCTGCAGGCTGGTGGGAAGACTTTCCCACACTGATGTGGATCTCTAATGGGCAACTTGGAGCCAGGGTCTGTTGGGGGCAGCTGTGCTGGAACACACTCTTGAAGCTTGGCTAAGTAGGAACTGTCATGAATTGAAATCATCCCTGGGATACTGCTGAGGATGGTGATGGAGACTGGGCAGTGCCCTATATCCTCCCTCTCTTCCCCCAGTCTCCCACCCTGCTGCATCTCCCCAGGCACTTCCCTTTGAAGCTGAGCCACCTTGCCTCTTCCGTGTCACATACTCGAGCCCCGAAACACTGAAACACAATAAAATTATAGCAAACAAAAAGCTGTGATTGCCCAGCAATCAGACATGCTGGGTCCTGGCCTTACAACTCACAGTCTATGGGACTATGGACAATGTATTTGAATTCTCTGAGACTCAGTTTACCAATCTAAAGAGTGGGGAATCCTCTCAAGTTTGGTGTGGTGGAACATACCTGTAAATCCAGCACTCAGGAGGGAGAGGCAGTTGTCTGTGGGCTAAATTAGGCCAGCCAGGGCTACACAGTGAGTTCTAGATCAGCCTGGGCTACATGGAGAGATCCTGTCGAAGTAAGAAATGCAATACTTCTTAGAGCCAGGTAACATGATAAACAACTGCAACCCCAGCACTCCAGAAGCGCTACAGTTCAAGGCCGTGCTGAACTACCTAGTGAGAGTTTATCTCAGGGGGAGGGGGGAAAATCAGTAATTATGGAGTCCTGACTCAGCAATAGAACCTGGCCTGGAATCCCCCAGTTTGAGGCTGTATGCATGGTCAGGGTGGAGCCCCTTCTTCATGGTGGCTTTTGTTGGCTGTGGGAGGGGAAGGTTCTAGAAACATGCCACCTGTTCTGCATCCTCAGGGAGCTGAAGCCCTTCTACAACAAGATGGCGACTTCCTTGTTCGTGCCTCAGAGTCCGAAAGCGGCTACCCTGTGATCTCCTGCCGTTGGCAAGGCAAGGTCCTACATTTTGAGGTGTTCCGAGTGGCACTGCGGCCCAGGCCTGGTCGCCCACAGGCCCTCTTTCAGCTAGAAGATGAAAGGTTTGCCAGCATGTCTGCCCTGGTCCACAGTTATATGACCCGCAGACAACCACTGTCTCAGGCCACGGGAGCTGTGGCCTCCAAGCCTGTGAATCGTCAGAAGCCGCTGACACGAAGCTTCAGTGAGGCTGTGCTCACAGACAGCCTGGCTGCCACCAGGCCTCTCAGGTACTCAGTATTGAGGCTTCTTTTGACCAACAATTTCAGGCAGGGTCCCACATAGCCCAGGCTGGGCTCAAACTCACTGGGTAGTGGAGGGTGCCCCTGAACTGCCGACCCTCCTGCCCTCTACCTCTGCCAGGCTAGTCCCAGAGCCATCTCTGAAGTGGCCAGCAGGTTGATGGGACCGGTTGTTGGCATTTTCTCCACACAGGCTGGACCCACAACCCTTTGCACCTCTGCCTCATAGGCCTAGGAAGTGGAGTTCCAGCCAGCCTGCTGATTTGGACCATTCAGGAAGGGGCAAAGAAGATGATGCTGGAGAAGGTGAGGAACCCCAGGGCGATGGTAGCTCAGAGATTAGTTCTGCTGGTGTCTCCAGAGTGAGCTCAGGCCCCTGGATCTACCTCTTTGGACCCAGGTTTCTTGCTCTGGTCAGTTGAGAACCCCTTGATACTGACACAGGGTTGTAAGTGTGTGTGTGTGTGTGTGTGTGTGTGTGTGTGTGTATCAGGCCTGGGTCACAAGTGTGTGTTCATATGTGTGTGTATGTGTATATCTGGCCTAGGTCATAAGTGAGTATTCATGTATTTGTGCATCAGGCCTGGGTCATAAGTGAGTGTTCATGTATTTTTGCATCAAGTCTGGGTCATAAGTGTATGTTCGTGTGTGTATGTGTGCATGCATGCATCAGGCCTGGTTCATGAACGTGTATTCATGTGTTTATGCATCAGCCTGAGTCATAAGTGAGTATTCACATGTGTGTGTCAGCCCAGCTACTTGAGAGGCCAAGACAGGAGAATCTTAACCCAAGGCAATATACACTGTCCACTGAGACGCTCTCTCAGGAAAAGGCGGGGAGAGAAGGGGAGATTTGCAGTAGGTAAACTGCTGGCCACACGAGCCTAAGGGCCTGAGTTTGGATCCCCAGGACCCATGTTTTAAGAAGTCAAGTGTGGTGATGGCGTTTTTATCTAGTGGGGAGGTGGAGACAGAAAGATGCCTGGGGCTCACTGGGCCACCAGCCTGACATAGTCAGGAGTCTCAGGCCAGTGGCACAACCCCTGATCAAATAGAATTAAGCCAATGGTGCGTGAGGACAACACTTAAGGCCACCCGCTGACACCACATGTGTGTGCACGCATGACCACATACACTCGAACAAACACAAATTCAAATTTAAAATGTGGTATCCAGAGTTCAGAACATTCCCCGAGGGTTAAAAGTTTGTTCTCAAGATGGCAGAGGTTGTGAGGTTGGGAAGGAGCCTCAGTCACTGGGCTGAGCCAGTAGCTGAAGCAGCAAGCCAGAGACTCTGAGACTCACTTCCACCCACTCTGAAGAGCGGGGTGCACCTGGCCACCCATATTCCTCCTTGTGTCAGCAGCACCCCCTACTTTTGGATCTGCCCTGCACCGGACAGGCAGTGAACCCACGTTACTGAAGGCCCTGCCTCACCTGGGGACTATGGTGGACGGTCTCAGAGCGTCTGATGGGCGGCTTCATGAGAAGGCTCCCTCCAAGCCACTCCGCACACCCTCCTTGGCTTCTGAACACCCCCCGACATACTGCAAACTCCTTCCCCAAGCGTCCTGTGCTCAGAGAATGACTCCCAGACCAAACTGTCCAGAGCCAGAGGCCTGCTGGTGGGAAGCCGAGGAGGAAGAGGAAGAGGAGGGGGAGAGATGCTTTGTAAGACCACACACTGAGGTCTCATTTTGCATCCCTGGCCACCCCTCCCGCCTGCTGGGCCCCCAAAATCGGCCCTTGGACCCTGCAGTTCTGAGTTCTCTCCGAAGCTTGTTTATGGCACACCATCCCGGGAGCATTGCTGTACACCTGCTGTTGGTGGATTGTCAGGTGGGTCACCCGCTAGGGTCCCAGCAAGGGGCTAAGCTAGCTAACCTGTGGCTTCTCCTGGGGAGTTGTGAACAAATGTCTATCGACCATAGCTAGGGCACTGGCGGCAGAAGGAAATGATTCCACCTGAGTCCAGCTTAGTGAACTGGAGAATTTATGGAGTTACTTCCTGGAGTAGACGTGAGAGGTCGCTCACGGGAGCACCAGTGCATTACATATAAAGCCCAGTGCTAGCACAGGTAACTACTCACAGATGGCGCATCCCTAGCGCCCCCTGCAGGCAGTTCCAGAAATTGTTACTGCTTATGAATCGTGAACCTTGTGAGCTTCAGAGACTGCCTGAGACTTCCAGGTTTCCTCTAGTTCCCTGCCCTTGTCAGTTCCCTTCTCCCTAGGAGTATCCCTATTCTGTCCAGGAGGGAGTGTTTCCTCCATTAGGAGGGAAACAGAAGCAGGCCCCAGTGGATCATCCCCACGCTTAGTCTGTTTCACCTTGCTTTGTGTTCTCTTTGCCAAGGCTGTAGGCCTGCTGGGGGTGAACAAGAGTCAGAGGAGGGCCATGGGTGTTGCCTCTGGTCTAGAACTACTCACACTTCCTCATGGTCGTCGCCTGAGGTTGGAGGTACTGGAGAGGTAAGGTGTGGGGGGTGTGGCCTCCTAACCCAGTTTCTACTACCCACTGGGCAACCCACCTCCTGCCCCCACTCCCATCACAAATTCTCCTACTGTCCCCAGACCCTTGCATTCCACCTCTGCAGGATTGAGACCCTGGCGCTGGCAGGGGCCCTGGCCGTGCTGGGTTGCCCGGGGCCCCTGGAGGAGCGCACAGGTACTCTAAAGGGCCTGGTGGAGCTGGCGATGGCGCTGAGGCCTGGGGCGACGGGGGACCTGCTGGGTCTGGCTGGGATCATGGGCGCCCTGCTTATGCCCCAGGTGTGTTGGGAACGGGGATGGGGAGGACGCCTGGGTGCAGGAGACAGGAAAGAGGGGGCTAGCTGGAGCTGTCTGTGTCCAGGTATCCAGGTTAGAGAGCACTTGGCGTCATCTACGAAGGAACCACACGGAGGCCGCACTGGCCTTTGAACAAGAGCTAAAGCCTCTGATGCGGGCTCTGGATGAAAGCACAGGTGAGAGGGGCCTGGGCTGTGCCTTGCCTGCCCCAGGCTCCGGCTCTGCCCCAGGCTCCCCTCCCTGTCCTAAATTTCACCTCTCCCCATTCTAGGCTTCCTTCTTTAGCTTGCCTCCTATGCCATGTGCTGTTTGCCTCCCCAGACTACTTTCCAGGTCCAGGATCCTCCCCTGTTCTAAGACTGCTCCATCCAAGGCTTCTCCCCTGCCCTGTGGTTAGGCCCCAATCAAAAGCACCTTCCTTACCTTAGGCCCTGGCCTGGTCCCCCCTCCCCTGCCTTTGGCCACGCCCTTGTTACCACCTAGGTTCTACTCTATGTCCCATCCCACAGTGCCCATCAGATTCTGCCTTTCCCACAGGAGCCTGCAGCCCAGGAGAGGTGGCCCTGCCACATGTGGCCCCGGTAGTGCGTCTGATGGAGGGCGAGGAGACCTCTGGGCCACTGGACCAGTCCTGTGACCGGCTGCTGCATACCCTTCTTGGGGCACGACAGGTGGCCCGTGATGCAGCCCGGTTCCGCAGGGCAGCAGCCCAGCGCCTGCAAGGTGAGCAAGGGCCCCTTGGAGGCCACCTAGTCTAAGCTTTCCAAAGTCTCACCCAACTGGGTCGCCACGCCCCCAGAAGAGGGTCTAACCCCAATCATGTACCGCAAATACTGCTCTCCACTGAATCGAGCAGAGATACACCCAGCCCTCAACTTCTGGCCTGGGAAGATCTAGCCCCATTGGGGTCCCCTCTAACATGACCACTTCCCCAGAATCACAGGTTCCTCCCACCTGAGTCCAGCTCAACCTCCAAGACCCTTACTCTCAGTAATTTCTAAGACCCTAGGTGTCCCCACCCTCCAAAGCGACAGGCTCAGCCCCAGGTTTGCCCAGCTGGATGGCCATAGCCTTAGATCCCACCTCCAGGAATAGGGTCTAAGGCAGGGCTCCCTGGACTGGCCACCCTCACGCCTGGAGTTGTTCTGCATTCTGCCCTCACCCCTGAAGAGCTCGAGGGGCCCCCTTCCTCTGCTAACCCCTGCCCAGGCACTCCCCACTGGCTCCTGTGGATCAAAGTTCCTAGCATTAAGACAGGTATGGGGAGAGATCTGAGCCACACCCCCAGCGCACCGGACTCTGCCTACAGGGTTCAGGCCCAACCCAGAACTACGGGAGGCACTAACCACCAGCTTCCTGCGCCGCCTACTCTGGGGGAGCAACGGGGCCCAGGCCACCAGAGCCCACCGCCTGGAGAAGTTCCATCGTGTCCTCAGCATCCTGTCCCAACAACTAGAGCCTCAGGACTGAGAGCCCAGCCCCCACTTTAGACTGGAGAGACCCCAGGCATGCTGCCTCCAGCTAGTCAAGAAGTTTCGAGATGAACTTGGTGAAATGGTCCACACCTGTTAATTCTAGCACTTGGGAAATGGAGATGGCAGAATCAGGAGTTCAAGGCCAGACTCAGCTACCTAAGTTTGAGGTTGGTTTGGGATCTATGAAAATTACGGGAAAAAAAGTTTTAAAAAAATGTGCCCCCTCCTGGGGTCAAAGTTTACAAAAATCTCTCTCTTAAAAATGGACCCCAAGAGATTGGGGTGTAATAGCTGCCTCCTTTTATCAAAATACCTACTCACTAGGTACCTAGAAACCAACCCTCACACTCCCATATACACCCCTTACTCCTCCATGCATATTTTTGTGGGATACCCAGAAAGCAACCACATCTGACCACCTCTTAAATGCTGTGTGACTCCCAGCAAACCACCTGACCTCTCTGTGCACTCTAAGGGAAATGTAGCCAGAATGAAAGCTTAATGAATGAAAGAGATGCCTGGTACACAGTAGCTGGGTCACAAGCATTGGTAACACACACAAGGAGGGTGTGTCAGGGTGCACCTAAGTTCACTTCTGCATATTCCCTGTGTGGCTCATAAGAAAGGTGGCTTTGGGGGCTAGAGAGATGGCTCAGAGGTTTAGAGCGCTGGCTGCTCTTCCAGAGGTCCTGGGTTCAATTCCCATCAACCACATGGTGGCTCACAGCATCTATAAATGAGATCTGGTGTTCTCTTCTGGTGTGCAGGCATATACGGAAGCAGGATGCTGTATTCATAATAAATAAATAAATCTTAAAAATAAAAAAGGTGGCCTTTATATTTTTAACTTGGGAGTGGTACATGTAGGTATGAGTGCAGTAGCCGGAGTTGGCCAAAGGGGGCACAGGCTTGGATAGTTGTGAGTTGCAATGTTGGTGTTCAAAAACAACTCAGGATCCTCTGGGAGAGCAGCCACCACCCGCTGCCGAGCTGTCTCTCCACAGAGGTACCTTTTGAGGGCCCATTCCCAACATCAGGGCCACAGACTCCAAGAGCTTTATATAATTATATATATACTTTTTCATATAAAACAAAACTTGGCCCAAGCCGAGCGGCAGGAAGGAAGGTCTTAAATATGTACAACCACGCAGGAAGGCACAAGTGGGTCCCTATAGGTGACATGTGGGGTGAAGAGAGGGACAGCAGGTTACACAGGTCTCAGCCAAAAGCCACGAGGGCAGGAATAAAGTGCAAAGTCCTAGGGGCCCCTGAGGCCCAGAAGCAGCAGCTGACAGCCCTGCCCCTCGTCCCCGCTCTGGTGGGGTTCAGTTGAGTGTGACTCGGAGGTAAGATGTGGGCACATAGCCCTCACCTCCCTGTTTCCGCCTGACCCGTGTCCATCCGTCACCCTTGTCTTCCTCCATCAGACTGAGGTCTTCCCCCTCGGACATGGAGATGGTACCCTCACTGGATCCTGTTGGGGAATGGGGGTAGGGACAGGTTAGATTTGGTGAATTTGATCCAAAGTCACAGCTCCAAGCCAACTGCCACATTCCCTGGTGTGAGGGTCAACACTGTCAGCCTCAAGGTTCCCTCCCACCGCGGGGACAAACCTCTGGAGTGCCTGTGAGGGCATTTCTAGATTAGGGGAATTTAGATGGGAAGCCCCACCAAGAGTGTGGACAGCAGCATCCTACAGGCTGGGGCGCTGGACTTTATCAAACAGAAACAGAGAGCCTGTGAGCCCACTCAAGGGTTGAAGACTAGCGCCATGACTGACAGCCAGAGTTTGGTCCCCGGGACACACATAGTAGGGGGGAACCCACTCCCGAACGTTGCCCTCTGATCATACAAATGATGATGATGATGATGATGATGAAGATTAAAACAGAAGATAACATAACCCTTCCTTAAGTCGATTCCCCAAGTCCCTTGCCAGTACTGGGGACTGAACCTCAGCCTCCTGAATGCTAGTCAGCCACCCTACCACTGAGCTACAGCCTTCATGCTGAGCTCTTTTTCGTCAAAATAAGAAAAGGTAGCTCATGCACTAGGCCCACCTTCGAAGTGGTAGATAGCTACACACTGGCCGATAGGGGATGCAGGCTCTTCAAAGTCCTCATCGAACTCAGTGTAGATGGGGGTGTCCGGGCCTTCTTCTGAAGGGGGCTCTTCAGAGCTGCTTGGAGATGGAAGAAACCTGAGTGCCTTAACTTCCAGGGTCCCTCACTGGGGTATCCCAAGAAGGGCTCTACCCTGACCACACCCCCAGCCGCTCACTGGTGGGTTCTTGGTAGGGCTCCACCACTGACCACGCCCCAGCCCTAACTGGGGGATTCCAGGTGGGGCTGCACCCTGACCACGCCCCCTGCCCCAGCCCCCTAGGGGATTATGGGCCAAACCTGCTTCTGGCTTCCCCACTCACCTCTCCTTATTATCCTGGGATCCACTGTTGCTACTACTGCTGCTGTCTGGTGGGGCAGTAGCGGGGGGGTCAGGCGGCCTGGAGTGACGACTCAGGCTATCTCCCCGGTTACTGAGGACCCGGCTTTCAGCTTCTGACAACCAAGCCTAGGGTTGGGGATCACAGCATGACTTCCAGTGTAAGCATTGAGGTCAGCCCACTCTTGGACTGGAGACATTTCCTGACATCACCCATGCACACCCAAAACTTAGACGAGAGGGTTAGGTTCTATGTCCTTCCCCCACCCAGCAAGTGACTCACACAGAAGGCCTGCCCCCGCCCCTCCCCAGGGCATCCCTCTGACCTCATACTTCTGCACTTCTAGCTTCAGTCTCTCGATGTTGCCCAGGGTTTCTGCAATGCGGGGCTCTAAGCTGGCAGGGTCTCCCATCTGTGGTGTTTTCTCATATACATCTTTCATCTTCTTCAGGGCCTCCCTAAGACCAGACAGACAGACAGACAGACAGACAGACAGACAGGAAGGAAAACACACACTCCAATGAGCTAACAAGTAAAAACCAAGCTCAAGGAGAGGCGAGAAGCTGGTGATGAGTTCCAATGTGCTTGTGCTCCATGGCACGTGCTGAGGCTGGAGTATAGCAGGTTCAAGGCCAGCCTTGGCTAACCTGGGCACCCTAAGTGAGACCTATCTCAAAAAATTCAAAATGGGATTATAGAGATTACTAAGTGGGTAATATGCTTGCTCATGTGAGGACACAAGTTCAATCCCCAGAGCCTACATAAAAGCCAGACATGGTGGCATATGCTTATAATCCCAGCACTGGGGAGGAAGATTCCTGGGGCTTGCTGGCCAGTCGGTTGAGCTGAATTTGAGCTGCAGATCAGTTAAGGACCCTCTCTTAAGAAACAAGGCAGACAGGGGAGATGACTCAATGGTAAGAGGACCAGCCTAAGGACATGAGTTTGAAGCCCCAGCACCCACGTAAAAATCTGAGTGCGGCTCCCATAAGTGCCCGAAACTCAAGCACTGTGGGGGACAGAGACGGAAAGAGGCAAAGACTAGGACCTGCGGGCTGTCAGCCCAGCTGCTGGTTCGGCAAGAGACTATCTCTAGGGAATAAGAGAGACAGAACAGCCGCAATGTAAGAGTCTCTGGCCTCTGTGCACAGATAAGAGTATTCACCATGTGAGATCCTCCAGCCTCTCTCTCTCTGTACATGCAGGGCTGTGTACACGCACACGCACATGCACACACACACACACACACACACACACACACACACACACACACACGAGTAGCCACCATGTGAGAGTCTGTGGCCTCATGTATGCAGAGTTATACATGGCTGCACACAATTGCATATATACAACTATCTGAACCACACCTGAGGAACATTCAAGACCCAGTCTCAAAATAAAACATAAAAATAAGGCCAGTGAAAGAGCTCAGCAGATAAAGGCACTTGCCACCAACCCTAACATCCGGAGTTCGATCCCCAAGGAACCATGTGGTTGAAGGAGGGAACCAACTATAGCTAGTTGTTCTCTGACCTCTACACAGAAACTGTGGCACGTGTAAGTCCATGTACAAAACAAATGGGGGGGAGGACCACAAAACTTTAAAAAGTAAATAAACCGAAAAGCCAGGCAGACAGACGACTCACACCACTAGAAATTCGTGCCCAGGCTGCATATAGTTCCAAGTGTGGCTTTTGTCCCATGATTTCCACTCTGTAGAGAAGGCCACATCTGAACAGCCAAACAGAATCTGGCCGGCCACCTGCTAACAAGTGGCCGGCATCACCCCTATTATATAATGGGTTGGGGAGAGGATTTTGTGCTTGGAAAGAATGACTAAAGATTTCTTGTCTGGCAGATTTTTTTTGCACGTGAATGTTCTGTGTTTCAGCATTAGATAACTCAGCTTTCCTTTCCTCCGATCACGATGGTAAGTCAAGACTGACAGAGTTCCTGAGGGTGAGTTGTCTCGGTATTAATGAAGTAAGACTCCACGGACTGGGCTTTTTGTTTTGTTTTCCAGTCTACTAAAATCTTTGAAACTGAGCCTAGATACCGGTTTTGTAATTCCGGCTACTTGGAAGACAGGCAGAAGAATTGAAAGTTCCAGAGAAGCCCAGGCAATTTAGCCAGACCTAGTCTCAAAATAAGAAGTAAAAAGAGGACTGGGGGGGTGGGGCCTCTGCCTAGAATCCCACAGTGAGGGGCTGGGGGTTGCTTAGGAATTGAGCCCCACCTAGGATCCCCCAAGGAGGGGCTCGGAGCGTGGTCAGGGTGAAGCCCCACCTAGAGGCCCCCAGGGAGGGGATGGGGCGTGGCCAGGGGTAGAGCCACACCTAGAATCCCTAAGTGAAGCTCTGGGGACAAAGTCAGGGGTGCAATCCCATCTAGAATCCCCCAGTGCTGCTGGGGGTAGTTCCAGGCTTACAGAGGTCAACCCTGTCTCAGAAACTATAAAAAAGTTTGTTGTAGCAAAGTATGTATTAATCTAAGCTGCCACTGTAGCTATTCTTTAATTTATTTGCCTAGTTATTTATTTATCACACAAGCCCATATGTGCACTTACATGCCACCACTCCTGTTTGGCGGTCAGAGGACAACTTGTGGGAGTAAGTTCTCTCCTTCTACCATCTGAGATGGAAATAGTCTTCCAGCCTTTAGCCACTGAATCAGCCCATTGAGGGTATTTTTAAGAGTAGAAAGGGAGTAAAGTGAGCCAGTGATTTTCTGGGGAGGAAGACTGCACAAGAACTCATATTTCCATCTGCTGGAACAACTTACAGAAAATGGAAAGTAACAGATTCTTTCCTGCTATTACATTTCATTTCTTCACTGCTGTTTTGACAGTCTCAAGAAACCTCAGCTGGCTTTGAACTTACGACCCTCCTGCCTCAGCCTCCTAAATGCTGAGATTACAGACAGGTGCCACCACACCCAGCTATGTGACAGGAATCCCCTTTAAAACCATCATTAGCGGTCACCATGTGGGCACGATGATCTGACCTCAACCTCCAGCTCCCAAGAACTCATGCCTGAATCCCAGCACTAGGGAGGCAGAGATAGGAGGCCCCCAGGTCTCACTGGCTGGCCAGCCTAGGCCACTCAGCAGGCAAAGTTCCTTTGAGACCCTGTCTCAAAAGAAAGTCACATGAAGCCAGTGTAGTGATGCATGTCTTTAATACTATCACTTGAGATCTCTGTGATTTCAAGACCAGCCTGATCTTCGCAGCAAGTTCCAGGTCAGCCAGGACCACACAGTAAGACTTTATCTCAAAACAAAACAAAACAAAACAAAACAAAAAAACAAAAACAACAACAACAAAACCACCAAAAACAAAACAAAACAAAACAAACAAACAAAAAACAGACAAACGGGAAGGGCAAGGTAAGGGATGGAGAGACTGCTCAGTGGTTAAGAGCACTTATTGAGCAACCTTGAGGACCTGAGTTTCAATTCCTGCACCCATGTAGCAAGGTGGGTACAGCCATACACCACCTGTGACCTCAGTGGGCAGAGGACAGCCAGGGTTTGTTGGCTGCCAGCCTAGCCAGCAAGACACAAAGACCCAGTTTGAGGAGAGACCCTGCCTCCACACAAATAGAGTGAAGAGGATGCTGATCTCCTCCTCTGGCCCCACATAGCTCTTACACCAATGCACACACCCACAGGACAGAAACAAAGCAGACAACCTCCACAAGCAGAGACCTACGAAACTCAGAATGTGTTGGGAAATCCTTGTGTACTAATGAAACATGGTAGCAGCAGATGCCCTGGAGTAGCCCCTGCTTAGTTTCACGTTCTCCTCCAATCTCCTCCTCCACACATGCTCACCTCTGGTCCTCCTCCTTCTGCAACTCACGGTTCCTCTCTTCCAACTGTTGCTGGAGTCGCTTTCTCTGCTGCTCTGGAGGCAGGTGACTGAAATCTTCGGTGACCACCGTCTGGAAGGTGACACAAGGGCTGAGTTTGGGATTTGCAACCATATGTTTCCCAAGCGCCTCTCTTGCTCCTGAGATTCCAGGTCCACCTTCCTCCCCCTGGCAGGGCTTTTGGGGAGCGAGGCCATGCATACAGCAAAGCTGGAATCTGGGGGGACCCAGCAGGCGGCAGGAGAAGAGCCCAGGGTCCCACCATCCGGCCTCAACTTACCCCACGGCCACCTCGGAGGCTGCGGAAGGATGCTAGCCGCGGTTTGACTGACTTACTGATCTCGCTCAGTATGGCCAAGGGGTCACGGCCAGAACGGGGGGACGGGGATCCATCAGACAATGTGGAGGGTAGGTGACCCCCCAGGAGGGACAGGGATGGGGGACGTGGCTACCGGTGGGGGCCAGGGAAGTGGGGGGATGGGTTGGGGATGGAGGCGCGAGGATGTAGTCGAAGGATGGATGGACGCAAGGAAGGATGGACGGACGGGACACAGGAAACAGGAAACACAAAACGGAGAAAGAGGGAAAAATAATGATAAGAAAATCACAACTGAATTGTAAGATCACACAGAAAACACCTGTAAAAGCAACAAGGGAAGACCTGGGAGGTGCCAGGGAAGACAGGAGATGGGGAGCCAGGGCCAGCCAGAGGGCTCAGCAGGGAAAGGTGTTTGCGCCAAGCCCTGAGTTCTATCCCAGGACCCACAGGACAGAAGGAGGGAACTGATTCCCACAAGCGATTCCCTGACCTCCACGTGCCCCCAAAATACACATAAACAAAAATCTAATAAATTAAAAAGACTGAAGCAGGTGCCATGCCCACTTCCCCGCTCTCTGTCCCTTGAGTCTTAGGGACTCATGAAGCACCCCAGGAGGTCAGGTACCCATACTCCTCTCTGCCCCGCCTTCTAGGCTTACAGTCTATAAGGTAGGGAGAAAGTGGGGAGCAAATGCTGGGGACAGAGAGATGACTCAGTATGTAAAAATGCTTGCTACCACCAAACAATGATGTGAGTTTCCCTGGGACCCAGGAGAGACCTGAATCCTGAAAGTTCTCCTGTGACCACTACATGTGCACAAATACACAAATACATATGATACATATAAATAAATGAACATATCTTTTTTTTTTTTTTTTTAAGAACTAAGGTGGTCAGACACAGAGGCTAAAGGGGACAGACAGCGGATGAGAGGTGGAGATATCCGGTGCTTGCCTACCCCTGGGAAGTCCAAGCTTGGGAGGAGGGGTGGCAGGTGGTGGGTAGAGTCAGTCTAAGCGGGATGAAAAGGATAAACCAACAGAAGGGATGGCTAAAAGAAGGAAGAGTTGTGGAAGGATAAACTGAGAGGTGTCAAGGTATACACCAGACCCTAAAAGTCAAACTCCCAAGGAGGATGCATAGGAGGCATAGGGTCCCCAGAAACAGAGAATGGAGATGGGGACAGGGGATTCCTAGGGATTGGAGGGGCAATGCCATGGCTGTCAGGCCAACATGAGCTCTTCAAGGGTCTTAGAATACAGCAGAAGATGCCACAGGGTCCCTACCCTGTGCCCTCTCATCCTTAGAGGGACTCCCAAGCCAGCCAGAGGGCTAGCAGGCCCACGCCTTCCTCTCTTTCCTTCCCTCTAGCCTGGGCCCACAGCCAAGAGGAAAATTCCTGCCCCAGGACTCGGCGTTCCATGTGGCTGGAGCTGACTCAGTGAGGACCTCGGCTGATTGTCCCCCACTTCCCACCCACTCCTCACCCCAAGAGCTCCGGATCCCACCTTGTTCTTTTTCCCGAAAGGCCAGCGCTTGGCACGGCTACGGCTGGAGGCTGTTCGGAGCTCGGGCCTGCCGTCCGGGGTGCCCAGGCTGCTGTCCGAAGGCACTCGGTTCATGACTTGGCTGAAGTCTTCAAATTCCAAATCACCAGGGCGGGCGAACCCTGACTTGTGTAGTTCGATGAGGACTTGTGAGTCCTGTGGAAAGAGACAGGGAATGAGGGACAACCAGTGGCTGGTTCAAGGAGTTACTTTTAGGGAGCCACCCTCCCTCAGCCCACACCCCATCCCACTGGGCCCATGCCGAGCACCCACATTCTTAGCATCCACGGACTCCGCGGCCACCTTCATACCCTCCAAGCATTTGCCAATAATGGGAACCACCTGCAGTTCAGCCTCGGATAAGAGCCCATACCCGGCCCCCAGACGGGTGGCCCGGCGTTCATCCATGTCCTGCAGCTTCTATAGGACCAGGGAGATCATCGGTGAGTCAACCACAGTCACCTCCAGGCTGAAGGCATCAGCCCCCAAGCCCAGGCTTGAGAGCTAAGACAGAGTCAGATCCGTCAGATCCGTCAGATCCGCCCTCACAACCCGGGGATAGAGGGGCAGGGGCGGGGGTGGAGAGATGTGGGGGTTGAGAGGGTTGGGTGTCGGTGAGAGTTGCAGGAGCAGCAGTAAAAGTTGCAGGGCCAAGGGTTCAGAAAAGCCTCCTTTTGAGGTTATGATAAGCCAGAGCTTAGAAATAAAAAGTACACGCAACACAGACAATCCTAACACCAGGGTTGGGACAGAGTGGCTTATAAGGTTTCGGAAATTTGAGATCTGGAGCCTGTTAGAACTGGGGCTTAGAAGGATGACCAGGAGTTTTAAAACCAAAGAGTGGTATCTCTTCCTCGCTTCCTGCTTGTCTGCCCACCCCTTTCCCATCCCTTCCTCCCTTCCCTTCTGAGACAGGCTGTCCTGGAACTTGCTATGTAGTCTGGGCTGGCTTTGAAACTTCTGCCATTGTCCTGCCTCTGCCTCCAGAGTGCTGGGGCTACAGGTGTTCTCCAATCTTTCAATCTAGGAGTAGGGACATGGCAGCTGGGGTGCTGGCACCAGTGAGGGAGTGGACTAACATGGGGGGGATTGATTTTGTCAAGAAGCTCAAAGTGCTCACATCGAATATCTGGGGCATCTGTGAGAAGTAGAAGTGGGCCTGGTCTCGGTTAAAGCGTTGTAGCTGGGCCGCATACTCATTTTTGCTCTCTTCCGCCATGTGGTTCCGAAGGTGGGCTTGCTGCTTGGCCTGGGCCATGGGATGGCAAGGTGGAGGTCGTGGTCAGGTGCCACTGTGATGGCACCAGCCCGTCACAGACTCTACCCTGTACACACCTTCTCCACATCTGCCTTGGTGGCATTAATGTCCTGATCCAGCCTCTCAGCAGTGTGAGCCGCTTTCTCAGCCTCCCGGCAGTCTCGCTCAAATTTCCGCTTACTCTACCCAGGAGAAAGAAGTGGCGTGGAGGACCTGCCTTCCCCCAGGAGCGGAGTGGGGAGGCCAAGGTCTACAGGGAGCTGTGGGCCAGCCAACTGCTGAGGTGGCACATACGAGTCACCCCAGCACTATGGGTAGCTGGAGGGGAGGCAGAAGGATCAGGAATTCAAGGCCAACCTGGACCAGCATATGAGACATTGTCTCCAAAACCAAAACAGGACCAGAAAGATGGCTTAGCAGGTAAAGGTGCTTGTCAAGAAAGCCTGGCTACCTGAGTTCAATTCCCCAGAACACCCCAGAGGTGGAACAAGAGAACTGACTCCAGAGAGTGGTCCTGGAGTCACATACACACACACACACACACACACACACACACAGTTCAAAGCCAGGCCAGCATGGGTAACACGAGACCGCACCTCAAAATAAAAGTGTGGGCACAATAGGCATGTGTGCTGGGTACCCCTGAGGGAAAGCGGGGCCTGGTCACACAGAAGTAGCCACCGCCACCCCAGCTCTTCTGGGCCTTAGCCACCAGCTACCTCCATGCACACTCACAGTCTCCAGCTGTTTGAAGCCATTTTCCAGCTGCTGCTGAGCCCGACGGCCTTCCTGAAAATGCTGTGCAAAAGAACAGAGACCCTCAGCAAGGTTTCAACAGAGCCCTCAGAAAGCAGGAGGGAGGAGAACTCACCATCTTCCTCTCCTGTTTCATCTCCTGTGAGTACTTGGCCAGCTCCAGACACACTCGGATGCCCAGACTCTCAGCCACCAGCTCTCTCTGGCCTGCAAAATCATTGACCTCCTGGAGAAGCTGAACGAATGACTGTTGCTGGCTGAACCTGGTAGAAGGGGATGAGCAGGGGTCAGGATCCGAGAGGGGCAAGCATGAACCTACCTGAAACAGTGACACTGGCCTGTCATCCCAGGACAGGAGGAGGAGGGAGAATTTGAAGCCAGCCTTGGCTACTTGAGACCCTCAAAAGAGAGAAAGGGAGAGAGGGAAAAGAGACAAAGGAGAGGAGAAAGAAAGAAAAAAAAAAAAAAAAGAGGAAGTCGAGTGACATTTATTCCCAAGGAGAGTTAAGTCTGTGTCCCTAACCTTTAGCCCTTAGTTCAGATGCATTTTGCAAATCAAATTTTTTTTTTTGATGCACAGTGCTTACAATATCTTTGTTGTTGTTTGAGACAGGATCTCACTATGTAGCCCTTGGTCAGTCTGTAACTCATAGAGATCTGCCAGTATCTGCCTCCTGAGGCTGCGATTAAAGTTGTGTGCCACCATGCTCAGCCCTGATAACATCTTCTATGTGTCACTCCCCCAGGACTGGTGGCAGAATCCTAGAATCAAGTTTTTATATTTGTTTGTTAGGTTTTGAGGCAAGGTCTGGCTACATGCCCAAACTAGCCCAGGACCCTTGCTTCTCCTGCCTCAGTCTCCTGACTACAGAGTTTACAAAGCTGAGCCATCATGCCTAGCACCCTCATCAAATTTCACAGTGAGAGGTATGAATATAGTAATCCTTCAGTAGTTGTGGCAACTGTTTCTAAGGTTGCTAGAGGGTACCAAAGTAAAGGATGCTTAAGGTCTTCTATGCAACAGCAAGATTTGCACACACCTCCCTAGATGACTCAAGGAATCCCATGCAATTTAAACACAATAATCAAAAAAGTCTGCCTGTGTTCCAGGAACAATTGTTTTGTTAGAGTGTTTTTCAGTACTCAGGCACAGGGGCTGGAGGTGCTGTGCAGGCAGAGAGTCCTCTAGTATGTATGAGGTCCTAGTTCCACCCCCAGCATAAACAAGCAGCTGAGGCAGCAACATCAGTGTAGATTGTGAGTTTGAGACCAGCCTGGACTACCTGAGACTACACACACACACACACACACACACACACACACACACACTTACTTTTTAATCCTCAAAACCCTGATCATGCTGCTAAGTGGAGTATCACTCATACCAATCCACCAAGCTAACCAGCTATCACAAACAACTATCTTAATTTTTGTATTGCGAGTTTTGGGGTTAAATTTGAAGCTTTTGAATTAAAACTTTTTTTTTAAACGTATTTAGTAAAAATATAGTCTCATTATATAGCCCAAGCTAGCCTGGAACTCACAACCTGTGGGTCTCGGCCTCCAGAGTGCTGGGATAATAAGCCCAAGCTCACCTTTTAGATTTTAAAGGGAAGGGTTTGCAATGCAGTTAAAATTTCCTGTAAATAACTACAGACTGGCTGCCAGTTTGTTTGTCTAGAAATCTGAGACAGAGTATCATCCAGCCCAGGCTAGCCTCAAACTTACTACATATCGAGGCTAGCCTAAAACCCAAGGGTGCTAGGATGACAGGTGTGCACCAACATGCCGAGCTTTAACCAGTGCTTTTAGACAAATGAACTCAGGTCATCTTTGCACACACCAGCGAGAACAGGAATCACCATCAGACCCATTTTGCAGATTAGAACAGAGACAATAAAAATCACTGGCCCAAGCCTGGCTTAGTGATGCATGCTGGTCCTCATTAGAAGTCCTGGACAACCAATAGGGGCAGCTAGGTGGTGTAACAGGGAAAGGGTGCTTGCAGCTAAGCATGGTGATCTTTGAGCTTCACCTGCTACCCACATGGTGAGGAGAACTGACTCTTGCAAGTTGTCCTCTGACTTTTGAAAGTGCCCCATGGTGGCATATATGGGTGCACATTGCTCTCAAAATTAGATAAATAGTAAAAGTAAAACGCCACTTTCCCCCAAATAACTGTGATAAATTGAGAATTTACAAACCCAAAAGGATGCTGTGCTGGAAGAGAGTAAATTTCACCCCAGGTCACCCAGACTAATAAAGGGAGGGACTGAAGGTGTGGAAGTGGAGTGTCCTCTGGGAAGGAGAGCCATCCTTGCAGGCTCCGGCTCCCCCCTCCCGCCCCCACCCCTCCCCACGGAGTCTTATTCCATTCTTACTTGACTTCGGGGTCATCTTTGGTAGGTCTCTTGGGAAGGTACTTTTTCACCAGGTTCCTAAGGGTGAGGACAGAGGCAAGGAGGCTGAGAACCTGGCCCTCCTGCCTGATCCCACCCATCCGAGTCCCAGCGAGCACCCACCCTGGCGCTCACCGGAGTTGCTTGGCATAAGCCTGCTCCACCTCAGCGCGTTCTTTCACGAACTTCACGTATTTGTCCAACAGATCCAGCCCCCACTGCGTGTGGCGTTCCAACACCTCAAACTGATCCTGATTGCAGGGGTGCGATTGGGGAGGGTAAGGGTCACCTGGAGGGAGCATCGAAGCCCCAGCGACTCGATAGTGGGGGACAGACGGGGCGGGACAGGGAAAAACCTCGTGGCTCGGCTGTTCCAGCAAGGACTGGCTGGCTTCCCCAGGCGCCGCCCCGGCGTGGCGCAGGGGGAGGCAGGAAGCTGGCGGGAACCCCCATCTTCTCCCGGGAAGGGCCTGGACAACAACGCCAGGGCCCCAAACCGGACGGCGGGGTCTCTCGGAGACGGGGTGGCCAACAAGGGTGTGAGAGGAGGCTAAGCTACTCCAGATTCCTCCGAATCCTCTAACCCCCCCCCCCCAATTCCGGAAAATAAAGCGGAGTTGGCACTTCAGACAGGCACAGAAGGGAAGGGTTTGTGCAGTTCAAAGTTAGTGAAAGGAGGAAACCTCAATGGCCAGATTTCCCCATTTGCCACGATCCCCGGGATCCCCCGTTGAGTGACTCTGTTTCCCCTGTTTCTGTGATGCCTCCACTACAGTGGCTCACCCCCACTACACCCGAAGACTCCACCGCCTCCAGAAAGAGGAGGGGTCAATAGTCCAACAAGGATTCAGGGAAACTTCTAGGTCTTCCTGGGTGAGGTTAAGTGGCGGGTAAGGGGTGGCTCCGCCCAGCGCCCAGGGCCGAGTCCTGCAGCCCCTTCCCCTCCCCCTCAGCGTCCCAAACCCTTTCTGGCAATTGCAAGCAGGAAAGCAACCCGGTGAGGCCCCACGTGGGAGAGAAGGTGACCAAAGGGTCCCCTCCCCCTCCCAGCCGGACAGGCGGGCGTCGGGCAGGGACCCAGGGGCCGTAAGATTAGCCTCCAAGCCAGGCCAGGGCGCTCAAAATAGGTGACCTCGCCCAGCTGTCCCCCCCCCCTGCTTGGCCTGGTCTTGTGATGGCCTCACTCTAAACTCTGTGACTCAGTTTCCCTATACCGGTCCTAGGCAAAGTATCCCTAGGGCCCTCTGGGAGTCTAGAAAGTCCTCCAAGGAACTTTTGAGAGAGTGCTGAGGGTAGAGGGCGGGGACCCACGGGATCAGCTGCGAGGGAAATCGCAGAGTCCTGGCAAAGGTATGTAGGGGACAAAGAGCGGAGAGGCCAGGACCCCAGCAAGGAAGAACCGTGTAAGCTGAAAAGAAGGGACTCACCCACAACTCGGTGCCCCAATCCATGCTGGCCCTGCCGCCGAGGACACCACCACCTTCTGCCCGGGTCCCCGCCACCCTCCACAAACTCAGCCCCAGGGCGGTGTGCCCAGCCCAGCCCCAGACCACGCCCACTCGCCTAGTGGGTCACGCCCCTTTGCGCTTTGGCACGCCCCTGCCCCGCCGAGCCCCCAGCAGGGCGCCCTAAGGGCGGAGCCCAATGAGGCGGAGCTCAACGAATGCTCCGCCCTCTCTTAAAGGGCTATGGACCTCCTTAAAGGATGCCTCGATTTGTTTTCCAATCTGTACCCCCATATTACTCTCCTCTACCATCCCAAATTATTCATCCTTTCCATTTAACTTCGCATTTCTTATAAAGGATCAAAATATCAAAACCCTAAACCCAAGGAGTCTCTCCCACTTCTCCCCCACTCCAAAGCAGGGAAAACCTGCGGTCGGTTACTAGGCTCTTGCGGGGACCAACTAGGCTCCAGAAATCTCCATTTCGTCCTATTAATGGTTTGGTTCCCTCCGGCCACAGAGCAGATGGGATGATTTCGATCCAGCCCAGGACGCACCTCCACCAATGCCAGGTCCATTAGCGCACCCCCACCGCATCCTGACTTCCCTTCCTCCCCACCAGAGCCTCCTTTGAGAAACTGAGGACAAGCTGCCCTTGGGGCCCCAGTTCTGAACACCACAC
Organism: Cricetiscus sungorus; assembly: GCA_030556225.1. Lineage (NCBI taxonomy): Eukaryota > Metazoa > Chordata > Mammalia > Rodentia > Cricetidae > Cricetiscus > Cricetiscus sungorus. The sequence continues at coordinate 41,954,187 of JANBXA010000600.1, forward strand.
ACACACACACACACACACACACACACACACACACACACACACACACCTCGCACTTGTACCTGGCTGCCCATTTCCCAGACTCATTCACTGAGACCGAATCAGGACTGCTCACTAGATTCCAATGTGGCTCCAGCCGCCCCACCCCCGCCCTAGCGTAGACTCTGGGGCCCCAGGGCTCAGAAGTTCGGGTCCTCCCGATCATAAAAGTCCTTTCACGCCTTGTAAATCCCCTTGAGGCTCCTTGATAGGGAAAAAAGGAGGAGGAGGAGGAGGAGGAGGAGGAGGAGGAGGAGGAGGAGGAGGAGGAGGAGGAGGAGGAGGAGGAGGAGGGAAGAGAGAGACCCTGGTGGCTCCCACCCCACTCTCCCCGGCCGTAGGTGCTTTCTCCGCTACTGCAGAAACCACTGCAAACACCCTTCTTGCTGGAAGAGAAACGCAGTCCGGACTTCTGAGGAAAAATGCCCCAAAGACCCCGCTGGAACTCAGGCTCGGGTGAGCATTAGCTCCACCTGCTGGCAGCTTGAAGGATAAGCTCGCCAGATGCAAAGCCGAGTGGGGGTTGGAGAAGGAGGGTGAAGGAGGAGTCAGAGGCCGGATGAGACTAAGGTACAGACTAGGGTGGGAAGTTTAGCAGCGGGGTCAGCAGTTTAGGTAAGAGTTGAAGACTATTTACAGCTAGGGTCCAGAAGTTGGGGGCTCTGTAGAAGATGGGGTGTGAGGGGCTGGAGAAATGGCTCAGTGATTAAGAGCACTGACTGCTCTTCCAGAGAACCCCCAATTCAAGTCACGTGACAGCTCACAACTGTCTATAACTTCAGAATCCGGCACCTTCACACAGACATACATGCAGTAAAGGTAACCTAAAGAAAAGATGAGGTATATAAAATAGGGTGAGGTACCTAGGATCGGAATAGGGAGGAGTCAGGGTTTCAGTTTGAAGAGCTCAGCTGCTTCAAGGGGGTTAAGCCTGAGGCGGACTTGAGGTGGGACCTAAAAAGACCCTCAGCCTGAGATCAAAGTCTGCATAAGGTCAAGAATTATCCCAGGCAGCATAGAGTCAAAGATTTTAGGTTTCTCGGTGGGACAGGAACAGGGCAAGCCTCAACAGATGCTTATGTTTACCAAAAGCTTTTCTTCTGGCCGAGAGCCACGTCCCGGGTTGGGGGTTGGGGGGAGGAAGTGAGTCCCTGGGCATCCTGGGAAATGTAGTTTGCGTGCCTTGTTGCGCCGATCTGCTTCCTTTGCGTTCTTGGGTAATGTAGTCTTGGACCGTTAAGAGTTGAAAAAGGAATTCCGCTTTAAGGAACGGATATGGGTTCCTAGATCATTGGTGAGTAGTCCTGTTCATCAAACTGCATCCGGGACGATCTGTCTAGGGATTGGAGAACATGAGAGCGGGGCTGAAAAGACTGAGCACGCCCATTTGGAAGGACTTGTGTCCATCAAAAGCATCTCAGTTGATAATTGGGTGACTCGGACACGTTGTGTAACGATTGGCTCAGAAGTGGGCGGGCATTATCTGGCGTCAGAGGCTGTGTTGTGGGGCTGCCGCAGCCCCAGAGATGGCCGTGAGCGAGAGGAGGGGGCTCAGCGGCGGGAGCCCAGCGCAATGCGGATGGGGATGCTTGTCGCTGCTGGTGCTGATGCTGGGCGGCTGCTCAGGCCGCATCCACCGGCTGGCGCTCACAGTGAGCCCCGCGGGCTTGGCCTCGTCATCCTGCCCCGATAGCTCCTTCTGGAGCGGCCGCACCCCCCACTGCAGGCCGCGAGTGGTCTTGTCCCGCCCCCTTCCCCCCTGCTCGCAATGGGTTGGCCTGGCTTAGGGGGCGGGGCTCCGTCTCCCTGGACCCCTGACTCCAGGCCCTTTAAATTACCGGGGACCCTTGGTAACAACCATAGGACCTCCTGGGCGGAGGGGGTACCTACTGGGATCTTCCAGGAATTCACTTCGATGGGAGGTGGGGGGACTAATTTGAAAATTCAGCTCTTCTGTGAAGTCGGAGCTGGTAACATTCGTAAGCCACTCTCCGGGTAGTGCACATCAATATTGGGCCTTCCATGGAAGTGCCAGAGTTTCATCTCCTGGACACTCAGACTCACCCTGTAGCTGCCTGGGACTGAAGCAGGGAAATGCCACCACTACCCTGCACCCAGGAAGGCTTTCTCGTGTGCTTGTGCCCTGAATTTAAAATGTCCAGAGGCTCTCGGGAGCTAGTGGGGAAAGTACCGTTGCTGACACTGTCTCTCTGATTTCCTGCAGGGAGAGAAGCGAGCTGACATCCAACTGAACAGCTTTGGATTCTACACCAATGGTTCCCTGGAAGTGGAGCTGAGCCTACTTCGCCTGGGCCACCACGAGACAGAAGAGAAGCGGCCAAAGGTGAGAAGGCTCAAGTTCTGTAATTCCATCCTAGCCCTGTCCCTCGCCCATGTGATCAATGCAGGTCCCATAGCCTTCTTGAGCCTCAGTTTCCCCAGCTGTAACTTGGGAATGAACACAGTGTCTCATGCAGTGTGGATGTTTTGGGGTGCAGATTAAGTCACCTTAGCATCCCTGCTGGATCAAGTTACCCAGCCCCAGACAAGTGCTCTACTGCTGAACCACACCCACACAACCCCAGCCCTCTGTAGTATAACATTGTATACATGCAGATAATGTATTTTTATCATACCCCCTACTGCTCTCCCTAACTCCTCCAAGATCCATCCTCACCTTCCCAAACTCCTCCCTACTTCATGTCTTTTTTTTTTTTTTTTTTTTTTAAGACACGGTCTCACTGTGTAGCCCCAGCTGGCCTGGAACTCTCAGGCCAAACTGGCCTGAGACTCAGTGGCCTGCCAGCCTCTGCAGTGCCACGGCAGCCAGACCCTCTTATTTTCATCTGGGGGTCATACCCTTAAAGAAGACTGGCTCTCCCCCAGTATCCATCAGCTGTCCGTAGCTCCTCAGCTAGGTGTAGGGGTTCAAGCACCCCTCTTTCCTCCATGCTGGAATGTGGACTGGCTTGATGCTGTGCAAACAACCACAGCTGCTGTAAATTCATAAGCAGCAGTCTACTGTGTCCAGAAGACAACGTTTCTCTCTGGTCCTTCTCAGCCGCTGGCCTTTACACTCTTCCCTCCCCTTCTTCAGCAATGTTCCCTTGGTAGAAGAGGTGTGATATAGATGCCTCATTTATAATGGCCTTATTCTTTTTTTCTTTTTCTTGTCTTTTTTTTTTTTAGGGGGGGTGACATCTGAGATAGGGTCTCACTGTATAGCTCTGGCTGTCCTGTAGATAAGGCTGGTCTCGAACTCACCTGCCACGCACTGGGATTAAAGGCATGCACCACTATGCCCATCCAGCCTCATTTTAACAGTTTGTTTTGAGCCAGGGTCTCATGTTGATCAGGTTCACCTCAAAATCAAACCCCTTCTGCCTCAGTGTCCATAGCCCATGAAGTGCCATTGAGAATCTAAGTATCTAGCACCCCGATTGGGGTGGGGGGTGGGGTGGCACTGATGCAAGTCCAGCTACAACCTGGGCAACCTGGTGAGTACCCTTCCAGCCAGGGCTGCCTGCAAGCACCTGTCTCAAAGCAGAAACGAACTAGGTTGCATCGCTTCTGCTGCAGACCATGTTTTCTCTTTTCCATCAGGTGGGGTTTAGCTTGAGTCGAGTTCGATCTGGCAGCATCCACTCCTACTCGGTGAGTGGAGAACATCAGAGGGGATGAGAGAGAACTTGCATGGTGTGGAGGGCCTGTCTGCTTTGTGTGAAGCCTAATCCCTGGGTCCTTTTCCAAAGAAGGGGCAGGGAGAGGCACTGGGTGAATGCATAGCACATTGAACAAGGCTAGACCCATGGGCAGTTGTAACCCAGGTCATCTCTGTCCTCTTCCCAGAGCCGGAATTCCCAGGACTGCCCTCTGGAGAGAAATAGCAGCAATTTCCTAGTCCTTTTCCTCATTGATATCAAGGACCTCCAGTGAGTACGGACAAGGGACCCCCAAAGATCCACAGTTCTGGGGAGAGAGCCCGTCACTTTTGCTGCATGGTACATTGTGTGTTTGTGTGTGTATGTGTGTGCCCACACACATGCTACTGGAAATTGAACCTACTGCCTTACAAATCCTAGGCAAGTGCTATACCCCTGACCACACCCCCAGCCCCTCACTGGGGGGTTCTAGGTGAGGGCTCCACCCCTACCCATGCTCCCAGCTCTCTTTGCACTTTTTTTTTTTTAATTTATTTATTATGTACAGTTCTGCCTGCATGTATGTCTGCAGGCCAGAAGAGGGCACCAGATCTCATTATAGATGGTTATGAGCCACCATGTGGTTGCTGGGAATTGAACTCAGGACCTCTGGAAGAACAGTCAGGACCTCTGGAAGAACAGTCAGTGTTCTTAACTTCTGAGCCATCTCTCCAGCCCCCTCTTTGTACTTTTTAAGACAGGGTTTCAGTAAGCTTTACCAGTTTGGGCTTTGAAAGCACTCTGTAACTCAGGCTGACATTAAATTTGCAACTCTCCTGTCTCAACCTTTCAAGTATCTTGGATCACAGGCCTTTCACCCTGCAGACCAGGCCATATCATGTGCCCTTCCCAATAGACAACCATGAGTGTGGGAGCTACATGGACGGGTAGTGGCCAGATGCTAAGGTTTGGTGGCCAGTGACTCAGAGATTTTCCAGCCCCAGAGGGAGGGTATCCACACATGTTGTATACCTGACCACTGATTTCACTCTCCCCTTTCCTTATTCCCGTTTCATCAAAGGGTCCAAGTCCAAAAATATGGGGAGCAGAGGAAACTGTTCATCTTCCCTGGCCTCCTCCCTGAGGCCCCTGCGCAGTCAGGCCTCCCGAAGCCAGAGCCGGCAGGCGCCCCTAAGGAGAGCAGTGGTAAGACCAGGAGACAGGGCAGAGCTGCCCCGGGTGCACCCCAGTTTTCTGTCCATTTGTCTTTTGACAGTCACCCCATCTCCTTCCAGAGACCCCTGCAGTCAAAGAGCATCAGGCAAACCCTGGAACACCCCAAGTTTCAGGAGAGAAAATTACTCCTGGGATACACAGGCTCTCAACAGAGGGCCAGCCACAGAGGCAGCTGCCCACACAGGACCCCAATGGGAAGGAGGAGGAACTGGTGTTGGGGCTGGGCCACTTCAACAACTCATACAACTTCAGTGTGAGTACCTGCCTTGCTCTGGCATCCCTGCCTCCCGCAAACCCTGCCGTGGCTGGGGAACCCTTCTGAGACCTCACTTCTCCCTGTTACCAGTTTCACGTGGTGATCGGCTCCAGGGCTGAGGAAGGCCAGTACAGCCTCAACTTCCACAACTGTTACAACTCCAATCCCGGCAAGGAGCAGCCATTTGACCTCACTGTGAGTGTCAAAGGACAGATGCACCCTGCTGAGCAGCGTTGTCTTTGTCTTTTCATCACACTTTATTGCACCACAACGTGTGTGTGGAGGTCAGAGGACAAGTCTCAGGAGTCAGTTGTCTCCTCCCACCATGTGAGCCCCAGGAATCAAACTCAGGTGGTCAGCCTTGGCAGCAGGCTTCTTCACCCACTGAGCCTTATTGCCAGCTCCTGGATGAACTTCTTAAAGTCCTCCATTGGGCTTTGGTGAGACATGCAAGCTAGGGTATCCAACTGTCCTCCAATTGGAAGTATTTAAGGGAAGACAAAATTCTATCTATTTCGGGTGTGCACAGAGTGTGTGTGTGTGTGTGTGTGTGTGTGTGTGTGTGTGTGTGTGAGAGAGAGAGAGAGAGAGAGAGACAGAGAGAGAGAGAGAGAGAGAGAGAGAGAGAGAGTTTCATACGTGCAGGGGAACTTGTATGGTGTACATATGGAAGTCACAGTCAACCCCCACTGGTGTTCCTTGGGATGCTGTCCATCTTGACATTTGCATTTTGTTTTGAGACAGGGTCTCACTTTGTAGCCCAGGCTGGCCTAGAACTCACTGTGTAGTCCAGGCTGGTCAGAGAACCACCTGCCTTTGCCCCTGAGTGCTTCGAGTAAAGGCATGTGCCACCACACCCAGCTCACCTTGTTTTTTGAGACAGGGTCTTTGACTGGCTTGGAGCTCTCAGATTCAGCTAGGCTGGCCGGCTAGCAAGCCATAGGGATGGATCCTCCTGTCTCCGTATTTATGCTACTGCCCCTGGCTTTTCTTTAATGTGGGTTCTGGGATCTGAATTCCGCTTCTCATGATTACAAGGCAAGCACCTTCCCGGCTGCGCTGTCTCCACAGCCATGTCTTGGGCAATCTATAGACCTGTTTTACATTTATTTTGAATGTGTGTGCATGGTGCATATGGAGGTCAGAGGGCAACTGGCAGGGGTCAGTTCTGTCCTACCTTCAATGTGTTCAGAGGGCAACCACCTAAAGTTGTCATTGGCCTCCACACACATAGGAACAGAATCACACAGTATTCAGTGGTGCTCAGCCTGTGGGTCTTAACCCCTTTGAGGGTCACATATCAGATGTCTTGCCTATCGGATGTTCACATTATGATTCATAGCAGTGGCAAAACTACAGTTATGAAGTAGCAACAAGATAATTCTATGGTGGGGGGAGAGGGGTCACCACAACTTGAGGAGCTGTTTTAAAGGGTCAAAGCATCAGAGGAAGGCTATGAACGATCCAGTCACAACGTGGGGACATTGTATTGGATACTGAGTCAGTCACTTTTCTCCTGGGTGGCCCCTAACCAACACCATGTAACACTTCTATGTCCCTGGTTTTCATTGTCCAGCCTTTCCCAGTCTTCTGGAAATGTGGAAGACCCTACGCAGATACTTGTCACTTTGTACTGAGGCTCTAGCTAGAAGTAGAAGAGCTGGAGACTGGGAAACCCAAAGCTAGAGCCACAGGGGCAAGGTCACCTGCCTCCCCTTACAGGTGATGATCCGTGAAAAGAATCCAGAAGGGTTCCTGTCAGCGGCAGAAATCCCCCTCTTCAAGCTCTACCTGACCATGTCTGCCTGCTTCCTGGCCGCAGGCATCTTCTGGGTGTCCGTGCTCTGCAAGAATACGTAAAGCCCCTCCCTGCCCCCCCACTTCCCTTCCACACTCCCACCCTCACCCCTGTGTCTTCTGAGGGCTGCACATCCTAATCTCAGTGATATTCTCCCCACCCCATTCTCCCTCCTGCAGATACAGTGTCTTTAAGATCCACTGGCTCATGGCAGCCCTGGCATTCACCAAGAGCATCTCCCTGCTTTTCCACAGCGTGAGCACACAGGGCCCGTTGGCGACACAAGGGTGGGATGGTGAGATGGGACATCTGTCCACCTGTGTGCCTTGTCCATCTCATCCCTCTTCACACTCAGCCCGGCTCTCTCACTGCCTACCCTCCGTGCTAACTGTACATCATATTGTCTAATCATCCCCCACCCAACTGTCACCCCCCTCCTGCCATTGTGGCGGGAATCCATGGTGACTGACAGTTTTCATTTCCCTCCCCAATCAACCACTCATGCTGCACTTAATCTCTGCCCCCTACCCGTCCATGCTTCTTTCTGACTGCCCGTCCATCTGCTCACCTCCAGATCAACTACTACTTCATCAACAGCCAAGGCCACCCCATCGAAGGCCTCGCCGTCATGCACTATATCACACACTTGTGAGTCACCTGGCTCTGCACACGGGTGGGAGAGGCAGGTAGGGGGCCCCCACCTCATCATCAGACCTCCCCGACCTTGGCTTTCCAGGTTGAAAGGCGCCCTTCTTTTCATCACTATTGCCTTGATTGGCTCAGGCTGGGCCTTTGTAAAGTATATGCTGTCGGACAAGGAGAAGAAGATCTTTGGAATTGTGATCCCCCTGCAGGTGTGTGTGGGGAACTAGAAAGGTGTAAAGGTGGGGGGGGGGACCTCAGGAGACATAGGGAGAGATTCAGAGAGGGATGCTGGAGAGGGATGTTGGTGTGGGATACAGGGAGGGATGCTGGGGTGGGATACAGGGAGAGAGATTGGTGTGGGGTACAGGGAGGGATGCTGGTATAGGGTACAGGGAGGGAGATTGATGTGGGATACAGGGAGGGATGCTGGGGTGGGATACAGGGAGAGAGATTGATGTGGGGTACAGGGAGGGATGCTGGGGTGGGATACAGGGAGAGAGATTGATGTGGGGTACAGGGAGGGATGCTGGGGTGGGATATAGGGAGAGAGATTGATGTGGGGTACAGGGAGGGAAGTCCATATTGGTAGGGGATTTGGAAATGGCTCATTTTCAGTGGACATAGGTAAGAGAATGGCAATAAAACCAGGTGGCACTTTGCCATCCCCACAGGTCCTGGCTAATGTAGCATACATTGTCATTGAGTCTCGTGAGGAGGGTGCCAGTGACTATGGACTCTGGAAGGAGATCTTGTTCCTGGTGGATCTCATCTGCTGTGGTGCCATCCTCTTCCCAGTCGTGTGGTAGGACCCTGACCTGCCCCTCAGTCCCACTGAGGCCCCTGTGCCCTTCCCTGGGTGAGCCCTGCCCCTCAGCTCATCCCTGCCCAGGCCCCTACCTACCCCTCAGAAGACTCCCGTGCAATGGGTCAGGCATGATCACGTCCCACATTCCTCCTCCTGCTCCAGGTCCATCCGGCATCTGCAGGACGCATCTGGCACTGATGGGAAGGGTGAGGACCCCTCCTCCAGTATTTTCCCAGCCCTGCTTTCTGTCTGACACCTGGCGCCAGGTCCCAGAGTCTCCATGGCTGTGTTTTTGTTCCCTCAGTCACCTCTCTTCCCCCTTGCCAGTTGTGCTTGCTACTGTTCGTCCTGTTGCCCTGAAACTGCCCCCGGGCCCTGTCCCCTTCTCCATTGCCCTCCCCTCCAGCCACTTTCAGTGACCCCACCCCCACTCTGTGCCCACCCACAGTGGCAGTGAACCTGGCCAAGCTGAAGCTGTTCCGACATTACTACGTCATGGTAAGCGCTCCCAGGCCTCAGTCTCCCCACTGCCCTCTGTCCCTGCCCGCCAAGCCCCACTCATGCTCCGTGCTCGTGCCCCATGTCCCACGTACCCCCAGGTCATCTGCTACATCTACTTCACTCGCATCATCGCCATCCTGCTGCGTGTGGCAGTGCCCTTCCAGTGGCAGTGGCTGTACCAGGTGAGCAGAGCAGAGCTGGGTCCCCCCCCCGGGGGGAAGGGGGGAAGGGGGCGGAGTCTGGGTGGCCAGGGAACCCCGCCTGACCCCATGCCCTGGCCCCCAGCTCTTAGTGGAGAGTTCCACGCTGGCCTTCTTTGTGCTCACGGGCTACAAGTTCCAGCCAGCAGGGGACAACCCTTACCTGCAGCTACCACAGGAGGATGAGGAAGATGTGCAGATGGAGCAAGTGTGAGCACACTGTGCAGCATGTGGTGGGCGGGGCTGGAAAGGGGCGGGGCCGGACTAAGGTAGGGCGTTGCCTGGGCAACACTGCAGGATGGGGAAAGGCCTAGGCTGCTTCTGGGGGTGTGGCTAGGCAGGACTGTGGGTGTCCTGCCAAAAAGGACTAAAGGTGGTACATGAGTAGGCTTAACACTGGTCCAAGTGCTTGGAGGTGGCCTAGGACTGGGGCAGAGCTGGCTCTGGGGTGGGCTGAGGAGCAGGAGGGGTGGGATCCTGGTGATCCACAGAGATGTGGATTGGTGTGTGCAGCTTGGAGGGCTGGCAGGTCTGGAGTCACTAGGGGTGGGGTTAGAGCACTGGTAGTAAAGGATGGTCTGTGACACCCAGGCCTGCCTGGGGCCCTCAGAGGCAAGCTGGGCCAGGACCAGGCAGCTCTGGAGTGGTGGAAGTCAGGCTGATTTGACAGCAGGGTTAAGACTGATGTACTCACTACTGGGCTAGGTCTGGGGGTAGAGGGGTAGGATGGGAGCAGGCCAAGCCTGCTGCCCTTCAGCTGTTGGACCCTGCCTCTGCTGTGTTCCTCTCCCAGGATGACAGACTCTGGGTTCCGGGAAGGCCTCTCCAAAGTCAACAAGACTGCCAGTGGCCGGGAACTGTTGTGATTTCCCTGTGTCCAGCCAGCCACCCTCAGACCTTCTGTCCCCAAGTGTGTGCAGAGAGCCCTACGGGCCCGTGCCAACAAGGCACCCAGGACATGGGACCCCAAGGAGCCTTTCAGAAAAGGACACCCTTTTCCCAGCACTACAGCCCTGTCCTCACCAGGGGACACTTTGGCCTCTTTCAGTACAATAAGGACTGCTCTTCGTTTTTCCATGTCTTACATTTCCTGATGTTGAGGAGTTTGAGTGCCTAAGGCAAGCTGCAGTTATGATCTCAAATCCTGAATCCTCAGTCTACATGGTGGCACATGTCTGTCATCCTATTGCTCTGGAGATCCTCGTGAAGCTTGGGCCAGTCAGTGAACAGATAAAAATAAAGAGTAAGTGGAATTCACAGTGAGGGCAGGATGGTCTGCAATGCTGAGCTGGGCCCTGTATTGGCTGCTGGGAGCAGTGTGGCCAAAGTCTCCCTTCCCACCTCAATCCTCAAGGGTCTCGGAAGTCACCAGAATGAGGATGGGAGTCACTAAGGGACTGACACAGCCACAACAAGTCTAGAAGATAAACTGAATGGTGAAGATGAACCCATGTCCTGAATACAGGCCTTACTGTGTGACAGGGCTGTGGGAATGGCAAAGTGCTTGCTGTACCTGTGCCTTGATCATAGTGCAGACCCCAAAGCCTAGGTGAAGATGTGTGTGTGCTTGCAATCCTGGCACTAGAGAGGTTCAGAGGGGCAGATCCCAGATCCTGGCTGCCCAGCCAGCCTAGCCTACTACTTCCTGCAGCCCAAGCCCTTGAGATACCCTGTTTTAAAACTAAGGTGGATGGCACCCCTGTGGCTGTCACACCTGCAGATACAATCAGTATGGGGAGGGTTGTTAAGAACTACTTTAGGCCACAGAGAAAACTAATAGCAGGGCATGGCAGTTCAAGCCTCTAACTCCAACATTCAGGAAGTCTCTAGCTCCAACATTCAGGAAGCTGAGGCAGGAGAATTACTAGGGGTTGAGGCTAGCCTGGGCTAAAGAGTGAGATTCTGGCTATGTAGAATGAATAATCGTGGCCATAAGGGTCCAGCAACAGCCTTGGCCTAGTCTCTTGGAGACCCCCTTAGAGTTAGCTCTTCAAGATGGCTCTCCTCTGTGCCCTCCCCTGAGGATACCCAGGAATGTCTTACATGTGCAGAGACACCACAAGGAGGTGGGAGGTTGGAGAGGGGCAAGGGGCCGGGTTAAGGCTCCACAATAAGGAAGTGAGACCAGCTGCAGCCCAGATGAACAGTCTCCAGCCAGCAGAAGCTCTACAGGCTGGGGAGGGTGTGGAAAGAGGCGGTGGGAGCAGAGCTGGGCCTGGCCAGGGCAGCGGCGGCAGAGTCCTAAAAACAGACTTAAAGCTTTGACCCAGGACGCTGTGCAGCTGTGCATGCGGAAGTTGCTGCAGTGATAGCCCTCCCACTCCAAAGACGGCCACACCCTGGTCCTCACCAGATGAGAATAAGTCCCCTAACAGTGCAAGGGAAGATCTGAAGGGGGGGGCCAAGGAGGGCACCCTGGTGGGGCCCTGCACCATTGTGAGCAATGGGAAGGAGGGCCTGGTGTGGTGGTGCAAACCTTTAATCCCAGCACTCAGGCTATCTGCGAGTTCAAGGCCAGCCTGATCTACAGAGCCAGTTCCAGGACAGCCAGGGCTACCCAGAGCAACCCTGTCTCCAAATAACAACAAAAACAAACATCTCTGGACTGGAGAGATGGCTCAGTGGTTAAGAGCCCTGGCTGTTCTCTCAGACTCGGGTTCAATTCCCAGCACCCATGTGGTAGCACAAGACTATATAACTCCAGGCCCATTGTTCTAACACTCTCACAGACACATGGGCAAAACACCAAAGCACATAACAATTTAAAAATAGTAATAATAATAATAGAATAAATGGGCAGATGTAAGCCATAGCAGAGAACACGGAAGTGAACCACATAGCATTCACACCTGTCCTCCACGGCTCTCAGGCACCAGCAGGAGGGTGAGCTTCTGGTTTGTACAATGAGAATATCTCAAAAAAGAAAATAAGGTTCAGGGTGGGGGAGAGAAAAAGGCCGAGGGAGTTGGGTGGAAGGCACCTACCTGAGTGTTCTATTTGCCAGGTGCATTTCACTGTCTCTCCAGACCAGGCTCAGACTCAATACCTGTAGGCAGAGTGGGGGAGGGGAGTGCCCTGTGGCTGGACTCTGACCCCGCCCCCCCACACTTTGTGTCCTCTGGGGTGCCATAAGCACCACACAGCTCAGGGAAGAAGCTGTTGTCACAGGCCCTGAGGATGGTGCAGGGGTCAAGGTCCCTGAGAGTTAATGAGTTACTGTGAAGGTAGAGAGGTCAGGCAGCCTGGGTGCTAGCTGAACAGGAATTCCAGGAAAGCCATGCAGCAGGGACCTGGGCTTCCAAGCAGGGAGGGAATCCTGTGCAGGAAGTGGGGGAGGGGTGTAGGCGGGGTGGGTAACCACACCTATACAGTCAGAGTTGAAGTGTCTCCCACCCAGAAATCAAATCCATGCCTTCCTTTCATCCTCTCTGGACACGGGAATCTGCAGCTCCCTTCTTTGTAGTTTGAGACTATGTTGGCCAGGCTGGCCTGGAACTCCCAGAGGTCTGCCTTTTTCCTCTCTGAATGTGTGCAGCACCACGAAGGCCGGGCATTTCTCTCAGATTTTTAAAGTATGTTTGGGCAAAGAGCATTTTATTTTAATTATTTTATTACTTTCAGGCAGGGTCTCATGTAACCCAGGCTGCCTTGGAACTTCTGGCAATCCTCCTGTCTCAGCTTCTCAAGAAGAATGGCAGGCATGTACCACCATGCCTGGCACTACTCTCCAGAGTGTGTGTATGTGTGTGTGCTTGTGCACCTGTGTGTGTGTGTGTAAGAGAGTGTGGTGTGTGTAAGAATGTGAGTGTGAGAGTGTTGTGTGGTGTGTGTGTGAGTGTGTAAGAGGTTGCATGTGTGAGTGTGCGTGTGCATTCATGTGTAAGTGTGCATGCATGTGTGTGTAAGAGTGTGTATGAGAGAGTATATTGTGTGTGTGTGAGAGTGGTGTGAGAGTGAGTGTGAGAATGTGTGTGTGTAAGAGTGTGCATGTGATTGTGTGCATGCATTCCAGTGTGTGCATGTATGCATGTGTGTGTGTTGTGTGTGAGAGTATGCATACGTGTGGTGTGTGTATGTACGTGTGTATGTGAGTGTATGAGAGAGTTGTGAGTAAGAGTGTGTGCATGTGTGTGTATAAGAGTGGTGTGTGTGAGAGTGTGTTGTGTGTGTATGAGTGTGTGTGCATGTATGTGGTATGTACGTGTGTATATGTGAATGTGTGAGTGTGTGTGTATGTGTGTGGTATGAGTGTGTACGCATGTATATGTGTGTGTGTGTTGGTGTGTGTGTGTGCATTGTGTGGTGTGTGTATGTATGTATATGTGAATGTGTGTGTAGGTGTGTGTGTGAGTGTGTGTGTGTACATGTGTGTGGTGTGAGTGTGTATATGAGTGTGTGCATGTGTGTGGTATGTACGTGTGTATATGTGAATGTGTGAGTGTGTGTGTGTGTATATGTGAATGTGTGAGTGTGTGTGCATGTGTGTGTGGTGTGTGTACATATGTATATGTGAGTGTGTGTAGGTGTGTGTGTGTACATGTGTGTGGTGTGAGTGTGTATGTGTGTATATGTGAGGGTGTGTGTGTGTTGTGTGTGGTGTGTGTGTGTGTGTGTGTGTGTGGGCCCAAAGTTGATGTCCAGTGCCTCCACTAGTCACTCTGCACTTTCATTTATTTGCCAAGGTCTCTCATTGAAGCCAGAGCTCACCGGCTTCCTCTGGTCCATCAAGCCAGCTTGTCCCTGGCCTGGGGAATCCCTGCCTCTGCCCCTGCTGGTGTTATCTCAGGAAGCCAAAATGCCAAAGTTACTAGCTTTGTACACACTGAGCCATCTCAAAGGTCTTGATGTGCACTCCAGGTTGTTCTCAAATAACAGTCCTCCTTCCTCAGCTTCTTAAATGTTGGAATGACAGGTGGGCACCACTTTACCTGGCACAAGTCCACCTTTTCATTGTGTGTGCAGCTGCACTTTTTTTCTAAGTACTTTGCACAAATCTTATAAACAGCCCTGAGGCCAGAAGGATGGGCGCATGGCCCCCACTCCCTGGGAATCCCCTCACATTCTTCCTGCCATCCTGGCTCAGCAGGCCCTCTCTCCTCCTCCTGAAGTTCTGACACAAGTTCTTATTTCCCTAGAGGAGAGTCACAGGGTTCAAGAATTCCCCATCTCTCTTGCCTCGCTGACTTTCTCCCTCCCATGGGCCCTGGTCCAATCCTGGCTTCCTGGTTACTGCAGTCCAGTGACTTCCCAGAGATCAAGACTGGGCCCAGACCCTCCCACATGACCAACCAGACAGAAGCAGGAGTGACTGTTAACCATCGAGCAGAGAATTGATCTTTCCCCACCCCCCACCCCACCCCCACCCCCACCGCAGGGTGGCTTCTTTGTATTCAGACCTTCCAGTCACCTACCTCCACCTGATTGGGTAAACAAGTCCACAAAGTACAAACCAAATCTGGTAGCCAGAAAGAAGCTACCACTGGTAAATCACAAAATCCTAGTACATCAGGCAAGAATGGAACAATGAGACTGGGAAAGGCTGGGGGTGGGGGTGGGGTGAACACTTGCAGCCAAGCCTGGCCACCCGAGGTCCATCCCAGAGACTTACAATAGTGGAGGGAGAGAAGGGATTCCCACATGTTGTCCTCTGTCCGCCACACACGGATGAGTATATACCATCATAAATATTAAATAAGATGCAGTTTTTTAAAATATGTGTTAAATGTAACAAAACCCAGAAACTGAGTGCCTGGGCTAGGGTAGAGGCAGAGGAAGTAAAGGGAAACACTTGGAGATCCAGTTGCAAAAGCTGGGCCCCAGTTTTGGAAGAAAGCTGATGTGTGTGCCTCCCCTCCTCTCTTCTCTCTCCTCCCTCCTCCCCCTCCTCTCCTCCCTCCTCCCTTACACAGAAAGGATGTCGCAATCCCAGCTAAAAGACAAGCCAGGTTTGTTCTAACTCCCAGCTACCCCTGTGCCCCCAGAGGCCAAGAAAACAATGGTTTACAGGAAATCATTGCAAGCTGTCCCCTTAACCCCTTCAGGAGGGTTCACAAATACCTGTTCTCGGATCGGGCATTGCCACCTTGCTTCACAGTGTTCCCCCACAGCCATCCATGGCCCAGTTTCAGAGGACAGTGGGGTGGTGGTGGTGATAGGTGACCAGGAGAGGCAGAAAGATAACTCGAGATAGATTCCACTTACTATCCAAGACTGTCAAAAAGTTCCCAGGCAAGAGGGTATGGAGTCACCTCAGGACTCCAGAGCTGGAGGCACAGGTTTGCACAGGTCAGCCTGGGCTACACAAAACAAAAACATTGGGGTTCACGTGGGTGTGGCCACCTACTGCCTCAGCACTCCAGAGGTGATGGCTGGCTGCACGATGGCTGAGAGGAATGCTTGCCTGGCATTGCTTGAAATCCTGGGTTGCATCCCCAGGACCACATAAACTAGGCATGGTGAGAACTGCCCATCACCCCAGCACTCAGGAGGTGAGGCAGTGGAAGCAGGGGTTGAAGGTCATCTTTCTTTGCACAGGGACTTTGAAGCTAGCCCAGGTTACAGAAGACACTCTCATAAAACAAAAAAGCAAGCAAACACAAAACAACTGGAGTTGGTGTCCATCCCTTTAACCCCACCGAGCACTGTGGCAGAGGTAGGAGAATCGCTAAGTTCTCAGTCAGCCAAGACTACACAGGACCCTATCTCAAAAAATGTGAAATTCAGCAAACATGGCCTGGCAGCCAGGCCTGGGGGAAATTGGCAATTCATTTCCTGGAATTTACAACCCAGCCAGCAGGTCTCTAAATCTATAGAACCCTCAAAGAGAGAACTAGCAAGATCTAGCAAGATTACTCACAGCAAACCAGAGAGAAGCTGACCTTGTTAACATTGTGCTTGGCAGGAAGAAACTGAGGGTCAGGGCTCACCCATGGCTGGTGAGTGGCAACTTAGACAGGTAGTGGCTGCCTCCCAATAAGTCAGGGCTCTGAGTTGGTTGGTGGCCATGGCAGTCTGCCCATCATCAGCGTAGATCCTTTCACACAAGGACAGCTGGCAGGAAGGAGGAGAAGGGCTCTCTGATCATTGATCTGGAACACTCTTTGAGGCAAACCTTTCACACAAGGCAAACGAGGCACTCTTCAGGAAAGCCAGAAGAACAACACAAAGAGGAGGTTAATAGTCACTGGTGAACCAGTGGGTTGGTAATCAGCCTTTCTACAAAGAAATCTGTGGGGCTGGAGAGATGGCTCCTTGGCTCCTGTTCAACCAGCACTGGTTGCCCATCCGGAGGATTGAAGTTTGATCCCCAGCACCCATCTGCGGCTCACCCAAACACCCGCAATTCCAGTGCCAAGGGGTCTGATGTCTTCACCTGTCCACCAAAGCCTTCAGGCACACACATTGTGCATACACATACATGCAGGCAAAACACTCACATACCTATAAAATACATGTTTAAGCTGGGCAGTGGCGGTGCATGCCTTTAGTCCCAGTGCTTGGGAGGCAGAAGCAGGTGGTTCTCTCAAAAAAACAAAATAAATAAGTATTTACAGCAGGAGGAGGAGGAAGAGGAGGAGGAGGAGGAGGAGGAGGAGGAGGAGGAGGAGGAGGAGGAAGGAGAAGAAGAAGAAGAAGAAGAAGAAGAAGAAGAAGAAGAAGAAGAAGAAGAAGAAGAAGGAGTATCAGCAGCTGCCACGACCACCACCTGGAGGTGGTGGCACACACCTTTAAACCCAGCACTTGGGAGGCCAGCCTGGTCTACAGAGTGAGCTTCAGGATAGCCAGGGCTCCTCAGTGAAACCCTGTCTCAAATAAATAAATAAATAAATAAATACATAAATACATAAATACATAAATAAATAAATGCCAGAGGAAAGAAATGGTTTCATGCAGCTCAGACTGGCCTCTAACTTTCTATGAGGCTGACCTTGAACTCCTGATCCTCCTGCCTTCATCTCTTAGTGAAGGGATGATAGGCCTATGCCATCAGAATGAGTTCTGTGTTCCTGAGGATGGAACCCAGACCTTCATATATGCTAGGCAAGTGCTTTTCTCTAACACACCTTTCCTTAGCACACCTCCTAAAGAGTGAACTCCCAGGCAGCCTTTATAGCCAAGCGGAACTGTTCCCACCTCCAAGAAGCCCTCCAGCATCCTCTAAGAAACAGAATTCTTTCCCATTGCAGAATATGCTCCACAGAGTTGGGACTGTGTGCAGAGCTGCCCTCAACCCTGATCAGCCTCATAGGAAAGACTGGGCTTAGCAATGCCCAGCAACTGGGGAGGTGGAGGCAGGGGGATTGCTTGAAGGCAGAAGTTCAGGACAGTGGCTTTCCTGATGCTGTGACCCTTTATTACAGCTATCATGTTGTGAAAGCCCCTCCCCCAACCATAGAATTATTTTCATTGCTTCTTCATAGCTGTAATTTGTTACTGTTATGAATTGTACTGTAAACATCTGGTATGAAACCCTCAGCCCGGTCACAACCCACAGGTTAAGAACTGCTGGTTTGGCAAGACCTGTAGGTAGGAGAGAGGGAGGAAGGGAAGGACAGATTGAAGGGACGGGGAAGTGGTTTAGCGTTTGGCCTTAATCCCAAAAGAAACCTGAGCCAGTCAGGTGCTTCGAACTCCAGGGAAATGTGCCTCGGGTTACTCACCCCAAGTCATGTTGGCCCCAGGCTTGTGAAAAGCTTAGGAAACTATGTTGCAAAATCTGGGGCAGTCCCTGGGTGCAGGAACAGGGAGGGCCCAAGAGGAGGAGGTCCACATAAGAGACAGCTGCAAACACAGCACTGCTCACTCCTGCCCACCCCTGCCCCTCACTCCCTCAACCCCTCCACCTTCACCCTTCACTATGGGACCAGCTTCAGGGCCCCAGCTGCTGCTGCTTCTGCTGCTGGCCTCCTCCCCCCTGGTTTTGGGGGCCCCCATGTAAGTAGTTACCTTCTTGAGGGGGGGCAGCTACTTGTAGAATTTCTGAGCTACCTGGGACAGGGTGGCTTTGTGGGGGGAGGGTACGAGATAGGGGTGTTAAGAATATGTGCTGGGGGCTGGAAGATGGCTCAGTGGGTAAGAACTCTTGCTGTATGAACATGACCCTTATTCAGACTCCCAGTACCCATGGAAAAGCCAGGACTGGCCTTGATGCCTGAAACTCCACACTGTGGGCTGGAGACAGGATAGCTGGGACTTGCTGGCTGCCAGCCCAGCACCAGGTTCAGAGAGAGCAGACCTTGGCTCAAAGGAATAAGGTGTGTGAGTAAGAGAATGGGACACCTGACAGTCTCCTCTGGCCTCCACACACATGCAGTCACAAGCATGCAAATGAGCATGTTCACACACACACACACACACACACACACACACACACACACACACACGTACAATTTGGCCTGCTTGAGTGTCAGGGTGTTCACGGGCTCATGTTCATAGAAACCCCCTATTGCAGCATTGGGATGCCTATTTATAGAACAGAATGTCTGTAGATTTAGGGTTTCTGTGATATCTCATGTTTTAGGCAATGGTGAGTTTGAGATATGAGAATTGGGGGATGGTTGGAGTCTGCAGCCCTTGACTATGTGAACTGTCAAAAGCCAAGCTGAGATAGGGCCTGGTGACTCCCGCCTGTCATCCCAGTACTCTGGGGGCTGAGGCAGAAGGTGTGCACATTCTAGGCAAGCCTGGTCTACAGAGTGAATTCAGTGCTACCTGGGCAATTTAGTGAGATGCTGTCTCCAAACAAAAAAGTGAGAAGAGGCTGGGTGTAGCTCAGTGGTAGAGCATATGCTCAGCATAAGCCAAGGCCTAGGGCAGTTCCCAGTGCTGAAACCAGGGAAAGCCAGCTTCAGGTGGCTGAGAGGCAGTGGGGCATGGTTAGGTACCTTTGCACGAGGAGACAGAGGTGGTGGCACTGGGGAGGAACATCGATTCAGGTGTCTGCTCAGGCAGCCAGTACCGGGAGCCCTCCAGAACCTGTGACTGGACCAACCAGGCAGTGATGGGTGAGGGCTGGAGTCTCAGGCCTTGAGGTGACATCTGGTCCCACGTTCCTTGGACAGGTTTTCCATCATCACCCCCAATGTCTTGCGGCTGGAGAGTGAAGAGACCATTGTGCTGGAGGCCCATGAAGCACAGGGTGATGTCCCAGTCACAGTCAGTGTGCACGACTTCCCAAAGAAGCAGGTGCTGACCAGCGAGAAGACAGTGCTGACAAGCGCCACTGGATACCTGAACAGCATCACCATCAAGGTGGGGGAGCGACTGCAGAGCTACAGCCAGCCACATCTCCTTCAGTCCAGCCCTGAGTCCCCTCCCCTGGGGCCACTCCCCTCTGAGTCTCCTCCCCCATGAGACCCCCTCTGAGTCCCCGACCCAGAGCTCCTCCCCTCAGAGTCGGCCTTCTAAGTTCCTCCCCTGAGTCTCCTCCCCCATGAGTCTCCGCCCCTCTAAGCCCCTCCCCTTAAGTCTACCTTCTAAGTCCCTCCCTAGTTTCTTCCCCTCTGAGCCCCGCCCCAGAGCCCCGTCCCTTTGAGGAGAGGTACAAAGGAGGCCCAGAGGCTCAGGAGATGCTCTCTGGGAACCACACCCTGCAGTAGACTCCTGATTGCCTCCTGACCTGTGTATAGATTCCAGCCAGTAAGGAGTTCCAGTCAAATAAGGGGCAAAAGTATGTGACAGTGGTGGCGAGCTTCGGGGCAACGATGGTGGAGAAAGTGGTGCTGGTGAGCTTCCAGAGTGGGTACCTCTTCATCCAGACAGACAAGACCATCTACACCCCAGGCTCCACGGGTACGTGTTGTGAGTGGCTACATACACCAGGGCTGGAAGGCCCTCCCAGAGCCTGAGGTCTAATGGGACTCTGCTTGTCTCCCTCAAACCCCCTAGTCCTCTATCGGGTCTTCACTGTGGACAACAAGCTACTGCCTGTGGCCCGGACAGTCGTCATCATCATTGAGGTACCAGCTACTGAATTTCCCTTCCAGACACACTGGGAAAGGGGCAAATGGCTACACGACACAGCCAGTGCAGAGAAACCAGAGACCTAGGAAGACCCATAAGAGGGACATAGACACCGTAATCAGACCCAGATGGTGTGGCTGGGCCTCTTAAGAGTTGCCTTATCCCATGTGCTTTTCCTGACTCCTTACAGACCCCTGATGGCGTGCCCATCAAGAGAGACACTCTGTCTTCCCACAACCAGAATGGCATCTTGTCTTTGTCTTGGAACATCCCAGAACTGGTCAAGTACGTCTGGGTCTCCAGAAATGGGGCTCCCCTGTCCCTGGAGAGGGATGGGGAAGTGCTTGGAGACCTTCACACTCCTCATCTCCTTGCAGCATGGGGCAGTGGAAGATCCGAGCCTTCTACGATCACTCACCACAGCAGACCTTCACTGCAGAGTTTGAGGTGAAGGAGTATGGTAAGTCCTGGGGGACGAGGCCACTGTACCTGTGCTGCCCTGGTCACCCTGCCAACACCATCTTCACCGTCTTCATACCCCACTCCAGTGCTGCCCAGTTTCGAGGTCCTGGTGGAGCCTGCAGAGAAATATTATTACATTGATGACCCAAAGGGCCTGGAAGTTTCCATCACAGCCAGGTGAGGGTGGGGGTGGTGCATGGCAGCAGCGGGGGTGGGGCTGGGGGGGGGGACCTTCGGCTTCAGCCATAGCCAGAGAGGTCTTCAGGACCCCAAGTCTCCTTGCCTCTCAGGTTTCTGTACGGCAAGAATGTGGACGGGACCGCCTTCGTGATCTTTGGGGTCCAGGATGGCGATAAGAAGATTTCTCTGGCCCAGTCCCTCACGCGCGTGGTGGTACTGACCCCGAGGACACGCCCCCACCCCTTAGCCCCTCCCAGTCCCTCTCCTTGTTTAACCAAGCCACCCTTTCTGAGCTCTTCCCCTCCCTAGCTCCTCCTCCCTTGGGGACCTCCTCCCCTCCCTCACGCCCCACTATCTTCTGCAGATAGAGGACGGTATGGGGGAGGCAATGCTGAAACGACAGGTGCTGCTGGACGGGGTACAGCCCTCCAACGCTGATGCCCTGGTGGGGAAGTCCCTGTACGTCTCGGTCACTGTCATCCTGCACTCAGGTGAGGCCTGCTTTGATGAAGTGAGGCCAGCCTGAGCAAGAAGGCCTGATCCTGAAGGGGCTGCTGGGGAGCCAGCCCTAACTGTTACCATCCATCCCCCTCAGGGAGCGACATGGTAGAGGCAGAGCGCAGTGGGATCCCAATCGTTATCTCCCCTTATGAGATCCACTTCACCAAGACGCCCAAGTTCTTCAAGCCAGCCATGCCCTTCGACCTCATGGTAAGACCCAGGGCCAGTCCCCACTTCCACTTTAATCACTCTGACCACACCACCTGACCCCTCTCCACCTGCCTCTGTCCACAGGTGTTTGTGACCAACCCTGACGGCTCTCCAGCTCGCGGAGTGCCAGTAATCACTCAGGGATCTGACGCACAGGCTCTCACCCAAAATGACGGTGTAGCCAAGCTGAGCGTCAACACGCCCAACAACCGCAATGCCCTGAGCATCACGGTGAGTGTCCAGGGCTTTAGTCTCCACAACCAGGGAAACACACGGAGCTCTCCTGGCTTCCTGATGGGCTATGAGGGTCACCTAGAAGATCCTGCATCACTGTCACAAAAACCTGACAAAAACCACTTCAGGAAGGAAGGCGTCCTGGCTCACAGTATGAGGCTGCAGTCCATCATGGCTGGGCCGGTGAGGAGGCAGGAGCTTGAAGCATGTGTTCACATCTCATCAGCAGACATGAACACTGGCATTCATCTCGCCCTCTTTTATTCACCTCAGCCCTCTGGCTCAAGGGAGGACGGTACCACCCACACACAGGGTGTGTCTTGCCATTTCAACCTAACCTAGACTCCCCCTCACTGGTGTGATCAGAGCTCATCTCTTGGTCCATGCTATAAACCTGTCAGTCAATATTCCAACATGGGTAGCTCTGGGAACCAGCAAGTCCCCACTCTCCCCACCCAGGTCCGCACCAAGAAGGAAGGTATCCCGGAGGCACGGCAGGCGACTAACACCATGAAGGCACAGCCCTATGGCACTATGCACAACTCCAACAACTACCTACACCTGTCAGTGTCTCGTGTGGAGCTCAAACCAGGCGACAACCTCAATGTCAACTTCCACCTTCGCACAGACCCCGGCCAAGATGCCAAGATCCGCTACTACACCTACCTGGTCCGTTTCCACCAGGAGCCTCAACTCCCTTACATGACTCGCCAGCATCCTAATGAGCCCTGCCCAGACTCGGGGTCTCCTCTACCCATACTAGGGATCCCCGCCCCGTCCTGGGTCTCCCTTGCCCATCCTAAGGATTCATGCCTGGTCCCGGGGTCTCCCTACCCATTCCACTTAGCCCCATCCTGGTTTTCAAGCCAGTCCATCATCCCTCCAGGTTATGAACAAAGGGAAGCTACTGAAGGCAGGTCGCCAGGTTCGGGAGCCTGGCCAGGACCTGGTGGTCTTGTCCCTGCCCATCACTCCAGATTTCATCCCCTCCTTCCGCCTGGTGGCATACTACACCCTGATTGGAGCCAGTGGCCGGAGGGAGGTGGTGGCCGACTCTGTGTGGGTGGATGTAAAGGATTCCTGTGTAGGCACGGTAAGCCTCTCTCTCTCTCTCTCTCTCTCTCTCTCTCTCTCTCTCTCTCTCTCTCTCCCTCCCTCCCTCCCTCCCTCCCTCCCTCCCTCCCTCTCTCTCTCTCTCTCTCTCTCTCTCTCTCTCTCTCTCTCTCTCCCCCGGCTCTCCCCTCCCCTCTCCTTATCTCTCCCTCTCTTCCCTTGTTTTGTTTGTTTTTTGAGACAGGGTTTCTCTGTATTGCTTTAGATCCTGTCCTGGAACTTGCCTTGTAGACCAGGCTGGCCTCACACTCACAGAGATCTGCCTGCCTCTGCCTCCCGAGTGGAGTGCTGGGATTAAAGGCATGCACCACCAACACCCGGCCTCCCTTCCCTTTTTTGGAGACATAGTCTCACTGCATAGACCTGACTATTCTGAAACTCCTTATGTGGGTAGGCTGGACCCAGAACTCATAGAGTTCCTCCTGTTATTGCTCCCTGCCCCCATTTGTGTCTCCTGATTTTCTCTTCTCTCTCCTCTTTTCAACTCTCTCCTACCTCTCTCGCTTTTGCCTATCTCTTCTCTCCACTCTCCCCCATTTTCTCTTCCTCCTAATCCCGCCTTTTCTCTTTCCCTCTATTATCTCTGTCTCCTGTCTCTTACCTCCCTTCCCCTCTCAGTCTGTGGTCCTTCAGGCGTTGGCTTACCCATCTTGCTTCTCCACCCTCCCTACAGCTGGTGGTGAAGGGTGACCCAAGAGATAACCGACAGCCTGCCCCTGGGCAGCAAACAACACTCAGGATCGAGGGAAATCAGGGAGCCCGAGTGGGGCTGGTGGCTGTGGACAAGGGTGTGTTTGTGCTGAATAAGAAGAACAAGCTCACCCAGAGCAAGGTGAGTACCAGCATCCCGGAGCACGACCTGGAGCAGAGTCGGGGAAACGAGAGTTCGGTGGTACAAGAGGCTAGAAGTCTGCCAAGGGCTGGATATGAGGGTAGGAGGAATGGGATGGCCAGGTTAACTTCATGGTGTGTTAAATGAGGCTCTGCTGACCTACCATCTCCCCCTGCCCCACACCACCCACCCCCACGTAGATCTGGAACGTGGTGGAGAAGGCAGACATCGGCTGCACCTCAGGCAGTGGGAAGGACTATGCGGGTGTCTTCATGGATGCAGGCCTGTCCTTCAAGACAAGCGAAGGCCTGCAGACTGATCAGAGAACAGGTGAGAAATGGGACTAGGGGTGGTCACAAGGAGAGACATGTCTCCACCCCCAGAAACCCATGTAAGAGCGGGCCCCTGAGAGCAGGAAACTGAATCTCAGCCCCTCCTCCACCAGTAGTATTTACCCTCCCCTGTTTTGATTTAAATTGGCTTTTAATTGCTTTTAATTTGAGGGTCGTTTGTTTTGGGTTTGGGTTTTGAGGTGTTTTGTTTGTTTGTTTTTTGTTTTGTTTCGTTTTTTTGCGAGACAGCGTTTCTTTGTGTATGTAGACTTGGCTGGCCCCAAACTCACAGAAATCCACCTGCCTCTTGAGTGCCTGGATTAAAGGCGTGCACCACCACCAGGCTAAAGTGGTGTGTGTATGTGGGTTTGTGTGTGTATGCTTCTGTGCATGCATCCATGTGTGTAAACAGACTCTGTGTGTGTGCACACTCACACCACAGCATGCATGTAGAGGTCAGAAGACAACTTGCACCAGTCAGTTCTCACCTTCCACCAAGTGGGTCTTGGGAATCAAACTCGGTCATCAGAATTAGCAGCAAGCCCCTTTACACAGTGAGCCATTGTGCCAGCCTCCATTGCTGCTCCTTGAGCCTCAGTCTCTTCTCCTGCAAAAAGGGTTCAATCATACCCCAGTCTCACCCATCTCACTCCTGTCCCTCCCTCAGATCCTGAGTGTGCCAAGCCAGCTGCCCGCCGCCGACGCTCAGTACAGTTGATGGAAAAGAGGATGGACAAAGGTTAGGAACCCATTCATCACCTACCCCCATCCTGTTAGAATCCCAGGGAAGGTTGCCTCCCTTGTCCTACCCCTGGGAAGTCCTACCTGGAGTCTGGTCTGATGCTCTCCTGATGGCTAAGGCTGACACCAGGTCTGGGCCTCCCACAGCGGGTCAGTACAAGGACAAGGGTCTGCGGAAGTGCTGTGAGGACGGCATGCGTGATATCCCTATGAAGTTTTCCTGCCAGCGGCGGGCACGCTTTGTCACCCAAGGGGAGAACTGTGTGAAGGCTTTCATAGACTGCTGCAACTACATCAACGAGCTTCGTCGGAAACACCAGCGAAACCAAATGCTAGGCCTGGCCAGGAGTGAGTGGCAGCTAATGGGATGAAAGTAGGGGTGGGGAGGTCACACTGTCTGGTGATGGGTGGCTGCCTCAGTCTGCTGGAGGAGTGGCCCAAAGACCATGACCCCTCCCAGCCCCGGACCCTAGGAGGAGGATGGAGGCCAGCTGGGCTTCACAGCAAGGAAGAGACTAAGGGAGTGAGGAAGAGCTGGCGCAGGGAAGGGAACGAGGGAGCCCGGGGCATTCCTCACACTAGCCCATGCCCCACAAACCAATACATCTTCAGCAAAAGTCAGTCCACGAAGAGGCTAGGTGGCACATGCCTGTCATTCCAGCACTCAGGGGGCGGAGGCAACAGGATTACTGCAGGTCCTGGGCCAGCCTAGGCTACCTAATGAGTCGCCAACCAGCTTGGATGATGCTCCTCTTGATACCAATACATCTGTAGAATGTAATTCTTAGTTTTTGTTTCCTGCATAGAGAGAGTATTCCCGGTATGTCTGGTGGAAAACCCTCACCGCAGGGAGAATGCATTTGCAAAGCTCAGAAATGTGTACAAGGGAGCCACCCCAAAGTGAGCCTTTTCCCAAACCGTATCTACTCATCCTCAGGTGACATGGATGAAGACATAATTCCAGAAGAAGATATTATCTCCCGAAGCCAATTTCCAGAGAGCTGGTTGTGGACCATAGAGGAGTTGAAAGAACCAGAGAAAAACGGGTATGGCTCAATGTTCAGTGGTTAAAGGTGCTGGCCACCAAAACTGACTTGATGGAAGGAGAGAACCAAATCCCACAAGTTGTCCCCAGACCTCCACATAAAGGTTAGGGCAGGGGGATGCTTCCCCCCTCTCAAACACACACACAGTAAATATGTTTTTAAGAGGGAGGTGAGGCTAGGACACCCCCAGTCCACATCCCTGCCTGAACACAGAAAGTATCCCCCCAGATGAGCCCATTTGCATATGATTTGCATGCACCTGCTAACTTCCTGTCTCCTCGGGAGTCACTATGGAGGTCCATGCCCTGAACTTGCAAAGCCACAGGTGCAACCCAGAGTTCATCTCTAAGCTGTCCCTGCTCCCCCACCTCCATACCCTGCTCCATCCTGATAGATCTTACCACTTATTTTTAATCTTCTACCCCACCCAGAATCTCCACAAAGGTCATGAACATCTTTCTCAAAGACTCCATTACCACCTGGGAGATTCTGGCAGTGAGCTTGTCGGACAAGAAAGGTAAGGGAGGGGCCGGGGAGATGGCCCAGTGATGAAGTGCCTGCCCTGCAAGCATAAGAACCCAAGCTGCAGAACCACGTAGGCACTTGCTTGCAATCCCAACGCTGGGAGACAGGAACAGGAAGCCCCAGGAGCTTCCTGGGCAGCCAGCCTAGTCAATCAATAAGCTCCAGGGTCAGTAACCCAGTGTCAAAAAGTGAGCTTGGAGAGCTTCATAGTTAAAAGCATTTGCTAACCTTGCAGAGGACCAGAGTTTGGTTCCCAGCATCCATTTCAGACTGCTCACAACTGCCTGCAGCTTCAGGGGATCTGGTGCCCCCTTCTGGCCTCTATGGGCACTGCACTGATATTCACACAAACACAGGGACATGTACATGTGCATAAAATTAAATAAGGTGGAGTAACTAAAGATGATATCCAGTGTCAACCCCTGACCTCCACAAGCCTGTGCATCCATGCACATATGTGCACATGTAAACACACAGTGGCTGAACACAGCTGGCCGTGATACCACCACACCTGAGATTTGTCTCCATCTTCGGGGAATGGGATCAGCCATGGACCAGGAGCCTGGCTAGGCGTCCCTACACAGCCCTCCCACCTGAACCCTTCACGCTGCTCTCTCTGCCCACAGGCATCTGTGTGGCGGATCCCTATGAGATCACCGTGATGCAGGACTTCTTCATTGATCTGAGGCTACCCTACTCTGTGGTGCGCAATGAGCAGGTGGAGATCAGAGCTGTGCTCTTCAACTACCGTGAGCAGGACGAACTCAAGGTGGGAGCAAGTCAGAGCTGGGAGGTTGAACAGGACCCATGAACCTATTCTTACCTCCCCTACCCCCTCCCTCACGTGCCCTGGCCTCTCTCTCCTGTAGGTTAGGGTGGAGCTGTTGCACAACCCAGCCTTCTGCAGTCTGGCCACTGCCAAGAAACGCCACTACCAGATTATCGAAATCCCTCCCAAGTCCTCTGTGGCTGTGCCTTATGTCATTGTCCCCTTGAAGATTGGCCTCCAGGAGGTGGAGGTCAAGGCTGCTGTCTATGGCCACTTCATCAGTGATGGTGTCAAGAAGACACTGAAGGTGGTGGTGAGTCCTTGGGGCATCTGCTGCTCCTGTCCTTCAGATTTTCCTGCTGTTGCCTGGACTCAGAGACACCGAGGATCATCTTAGGGGCCCAAGTGTTGCAGAAATTAAAACTGGCCAGGTCTCAGTGTGTAGAACACTCAACTAGTTAATGCAAAGCTCAGGGCTCCATCCCCAATGGAGCATGGCCTGTCATCCTAGCACTGGGGAGATGTGGGCAGGAGGACCATGAATTTGAGGACAGCAGGGGTAACTTAATGAGAGCCTGTCTCAGAATTTTTAAAAAGTAAGAAGTCCTAGGGAGATGGCTCCCCTGGCAATGTGATTGCTGTGCATGCATGAAGACCTGCATTCAGATCCACAGCACTTGAACAGCAGCTAGAGGAAGTGGCTGATTCACTGAGAGATTCTGTATCAAAAGATAGGGATAGAAGAAGACATATGATGTGCTTGCACACACAACACACTCACACATGCATGCACACTTGTACACTCACACATGCATGCACACTCACATCACACATGCATGCACACACACAGGCATGCACATGTGCACACACACCACATACACAAATGCACACCTCACAGTCACACACATGTACATTCACAGAGACATGTACACTCTCACACCCATGGACGCATGCATTCACACACACATACATGCACACTCCCAAACATGTGCACTCCCTCATGTACACATTCACACATGCTTGCACACTTTCACACACTCACACATACACAAACATACATATACACCTTACATTCACATATATGCACACTCATGCAAGCATGCACACACACACACACACAAGAATATAAGATAGGTCTTTGTATCCCTTCCTCTTCAGAAGAAGTCGAGGCACAGAGAGGTTAAGTAACTGGTTCCCAGTCACACAGGGAGACAAGGCAGTGCTCTCTGAGGGGGGTTATTCTCCAAACATCCTGCTAACCATCTATGTATCTCTTGTCATTTTATCTACCCTCCTTCACAGCCAGAAGGAATGAGAATCAACAAAACCGTGGCCATCCGCACACTGGATCCAGAGCACCTTGGCCAAGGTGAGGAGGCAGGAAGAGTGGGCAGGTTGGTGTGGGGCACCAGGAAAGGGGCAGGGGAATTGGTGCCATCTAAGGCTCTTTCACTGTCACCCTTCAGGGGGAGTGCAGAGGGAGGATGTGCCTGCTGCAGACCTCAGTGACCAAGTGCCAGACACAGACTCAGAGACCAGAATTCTCCTGCAAGGTAAGATGGCCTCTCCCCTGGCATGAGGGTCCAGGCAGAGCCAGGGCAGCTGAGAGCTCGATAACAAAGTTCCATCTCATGGGGATGGGGGTGCTGAACCAGATGCAGGATTCAAATCTCAGCTCCGCCATTTCATCATGGGGGATGGGGGTGCTGAACCAGATGCAGGATTCAAATCTCAACTCCGCCATTTCAAGTGGATTGACCCGGACCTCACATAATGCCTCCCTGTGCCTCAGCTTCCACTGTGAAAAACGAGGGCAATGATACTGTCTGTCTTAGAACACACTGCTCTGTCGGTGCGAGGAAACACCATGGCCATGGCAACTCTTATAAAAGGAAGCATTTCACTGGGGCTTGCTTATAGCTTCAGCGGGTTAGTCTACAATCATCATGCCGGGAGCAGACAGGCAATTGCTGAGAGCTACACCCCGATCCACAGGCAGAGGGCGAAGGAGTGAGGCCGGGTCCGCCGTGGACTTTTGAAACCTCCAAGCCCACCCCAGTGACACACTTCTCCCAACAGGGCCACACCTCCCAATGCTTCCCAGACAGTTCCACTACCTGGGCCCAAGCATTCAAGCATAGGCACCTCTGGGGGCCATTCTCATTCAGACACCACAGACACGCTGCTGTGTCTGCTGTGAAAGTTGAGGCAGAGCTCTTCCAACCCCCCCAGCACATCTGAACAGCGCTTGGGTCTGCCTGCAGGAGCCTCCCGCACAAGTTAGTTCGGCAAATAGCATTTGCTGGTAAAGATATTTAAATGAGAAGCCACACCTGCCACGTACAGAGGTTCTGCTCCTCTCGCCTGGATCCAGGAAGAACAAGAAGGGGGTGTTGCAACCCTTAGATAAGCTATCATAGAGAGCAAGAGACAGTGCCTAACTCCAAAGTGGTCTGGGGATTAAGTGACATGCTATGTGGAGTTCACCAACAGACACTAGCAATGAACTCTAAACCAGAGCTATCTGTGGCTGCTGCCATTGTTTTAACTAAAGGTGAAATTCAATGTCCAGGACAGGGTAAAGCCCCCCCGTCCTGCAGTCCCCAAGCTCTAGGCTTCCTCGGGTCAGAGACCAGCTTGAACAGGCCTTTTCCTCCACTGTCTTTGGCAGGGACGCCAGTGGTTCAGATGGCTGAGGATGCAGTGGATGGGGAGCGGCTGAAACACCTGATCGTGACCCCCTCAGGCTGTGGGGAGCAGAACATGATTGGCATGACACCCACAGTCATTGCGGTCCACTACCTAGACCAGACAGAACAGTGGGAGAAGTTTGGCCTGGAGAAGAGGCAAGAGTCCCTGGAGCTCATCAAGAAAGGTGGGGCCTGTGCTGGAAACCCCCAAACCTGCCCCTCCTCCAAAGGCCCCGCCCCGCCCCTCCCAGAAGCCCTGCCCCTCCTGAAGCCCCCTCTCAAACTTTTCCCAAGCCCCGCCCCTGCCTCTCTTCCAAACCCCTGCCCCATGCATGTCCTTCAGAGATGATGTGCCTCCTGTTTGATCCTTGGACCCAGACTGAGTCTTTTTTCCAGGATCTGTGCCCTCCCTCCTCCCTCTCTCCACACCTGTGCCACACGCCACGTAGCACACTTGTCCTCCCCCTCCTCAGAGAGTCCCTTCCCACCATGCTCTCCCACCTGGCCACACTAAATGCTGCCCCTCCCGTCTAATCTTTCCTTTAAAACCCACCCCTTCCCCGGGATCTCGGTCCCACACTCTTCAAACCCTCATCCCACCTCACATAGGTGACATCCTTGTCCTGCCCTTGGGTTCCCGCTACCCACCTGGTCAGCCCAGGCCTAGCCCACCCCTTCCTTTGGTGACCCTGTCTATCCTCCACAGGGTATACCCAGCAGCTGGCCTTCAAACAGCCCAGCTTTGCCTACGCTGCCTTCAATAACCGGCCACCCAGTACCTGGTAAGTTCAGATGCTCAGCTTGGCCTTCTCTACCTTGACACCCACCTGAGCAAAGCCTGAATCCCCACTGAGGGTGCTCCAGCTCCTTTCGGTCTACGGTCAAGGCTGAATGAGACTTAGACTCCGTTAAGCACCAGCTTCTTATGCCACCGCCTCTCTCTGCGCATTGGTGGGTGAGGATGTCATTCTCTGCCTCCCAAAGATGATTGGTTCACACCTGGTGTCCACCTAACCCCCGCCCCCAGGCTGACAGCCTACGTGGTCAAGGTCTTCTCTCTGGCCGCCAACCTCATCGCCATCGACTCTCAGGTCCTTTGTGGGGCTGTTAAATGGCTGATTCTGCAGAAACAGAAGCCGGACGGTGTCTTTCAGGAGGACGGACCCGTGATTCACCAAGAGATGATTGTAAGAGGAAGGGGGAATTCCAGACAGAGATGGGTAGAGGGTCCCAGGAGGGAGAGGAGAGAGCACCGCTCCATCTGCCTGTTCACTTGGTGAAGGTGGAGGCTGGGCAAATAAAATTGTAAAAAAACAAAGTATTGCAAGAATCCAGAGGCCAACAGATTCAGCCACGGGAGGGGCATGCATGGTATCATGCTGGGGTGGAGACCAGAGGTCAGTCTTGGGTTTCAGTCCTCAAGGGCTCAAAGGCTGTCCACCTTTCTTCCTTCCTTCCTTCCTTTCTGTCTCTCTCTCCTCTCCCTTTCTCCTTTCTATCACTCCCTTTTTTTCTTTCTCTCTTTCTCTTCCTTTTTTTTGGAGGCAGTGTCTCAGTGTCTCAAGGCTCATCAAGTTGGCTAGGCTGGCTGGTTTCTGAGCCCCAGAGATCTGACCATCTCTGTCTGTCTAATACAGGGGTCACAAAAACATGCCACCACACTCAGATATTTATTATTTATTTATTTATGTTTTAAATATGAGTTCTGAGTCACCAAACTCAGTTTTTCAGGCTTGAGCTATCTCCCAAGCTCCTACTAAGACTTTTTGACTCATGGTAGTTTCCATTTACTGTGACTCTGCCGGGGTAGCCCCACCATAAATCAAGGAGCACTTGTCTGTCTGTGGACAAGTGACTGGCTCATGCCCCTCCTCCCTGTTGGGCAAGAAGTGCTGTGAGGGCTAGCCATGTGTGCTTTTCCTCAGTCACTAAACCAGGGACAGCAGGACAGGGGGACCCCAGTGATACACAGAATGAACAAACTATTCAATTGATTCCTTCTGGGGGAGGAGCTGAGTCCAGACTCCCCAAGTCTCCAGGGTACTCGGTAGCCAGGTAGGGACACACAAAGACCCACTTCTGCTCCTCGTCTCAGGGTGGATTCCGGAATGCCAAGGAGGCCGATGTGTCCCTCACAGCCTTCGTCCTCATCGCACTGCAGGAAGCCAGAGAAATCTGCGAGGGGCAGATCAACGTGAGTGTCCTGTCAGCCCTCCATCGATTCACCCGTAGCTGTGGGGCGGGGTGTACTCATTTCTTCTCTGTTGCCATCCTCAAACACTCTGACCAAAAGCAGCCTAAGGGAGAGAAGCTGAAGCAGGGACTCAAAGGCAGATGTGTTTGCCTCAGACCAACGAACTCATCTCACTCACAGCATAAGAATTGAAGCTGCTTGCTGCCTCACTGGCACCTCATCCTTTGGCTAGCTTTCTGGACAGTTCAGGACTTCCTGTCTAGGGATGGTGCCACCCACAACGGCCTTCCCACATCATTAACAATGAAGAGAGTCCTCCACAGACATGACAAGAGGTTGATCTGGTCTAGGCAGTTCACCAACTGAGGTTGCCCCCCTCAGTCTCCAGGCTGTGCCAGGCTGACAGCCGAAGCTAAGCAGAGGAGCAGGTGTTGCCTTGAGCTGGGAAATTTGGCCCTCTCTATTTACTTACTTAGATGGTCTTTTGGTAAAACCATACCTGTTGCATATCATGATCTCAAAGGTTTTCCTGAAGTCTGGTATGTGACTTTTCTGAAGAAACATCTATCACCCTAGATATCGATCAACAACAGACCAGAGAAATGATTGAGCCCCAGTTCAGCTTGGTAAACATTGTACCAAGTTTATTGGGGTCATTTATGGGATCATGGGTAACTCGGGGGCAGTTGAATTGCCAAAAGGCCCACCCCAGCATGGGTAATGAGTCCTAAAAGCTGCACGTTAGAGTCCCCTGCCCAGCATGTGGGCAGGTCCACCAAAGAGACTCCCCTCCTTCAGTGATTGCTTCCTGCTTTTGTAGCCATCAGGAGGGGCTTTGTGTATCTCATGCTTTGCATGAGTCCCAAGCCCTTTCAAGTTTTTTTGAAGCCTTTTGAGCCTCTAAGTCTCTCATTTTCTTTCTGGGTTTTATGAGCCACCCCACCCTCTTGGAGGGAATGTTTCAACTCAGAGCAAATAGCTACACATCCAAGTTCAATAAATAAATGACAAGCCCTTAAAAAGGGTGTGATGATGATAATGACTATGATGATGGAGGAAGGTAGCTGACATAGGCTCAGATTGACATGGTGAATGTAGCTTATGCCAACTTGGGACCTTTTATGACATAATTTTGTTTAGTGACAACCCCTGGGGGAGTTTTTACATAACCATAATCCATCATTGTTATGAAGCAGGGTTCGATAACTCAAGAACCCACAGTCACACACTCTTCTGCACACCCCTAATGTAGGGACTGCTCCAGGCAGCAAAAGAGGCACCCCGATAACTAGGAACTCTTAAAGTCAGACACATCAAATACAGGGGAGTCCCCAGGGTAGATGCTATCCTGGTCGCCTGGAAGTCGTGTTTGTGAGATCCCGACTGGTGTTTCTCACAGAGCCTTCCCGGCAGCATTAACAAGGCAGGGGAGTACATCGAAGCCAGTTACCTGAACCTGCAGAGACCATACACGGTGGCCATTGCTGGGTATGCCCTGGCCCTGATGGGAAAACTGGAGGAGCCTTACCTCAGCAAGTTTCTGAACACAGCCACAGGTGAGAGGTTGCCTCAAGGGGAAGGGGTGTGTGTGTGTGGGGGGGTGAGGGTCACCTCAAGGGGAAAGGCTGCCTGGCTATGGGGTGAGGGAGGGTCCTAGAAACACACACTGAGCCAGGATACATGGCTCTTAGCTGAGGGGTGGGATGGATGGCCCCACACTGAGCTGCATGGAGGCCTCTCAAGTCTGTTGACTCTCCAATATAATTATACAAGAGGCCTGGGGCATCTACCATTCAAGCATACACTGGGCATCCACGTCCAAAGGGCAACTGAAGGTGGGCTAGAGATGGCCTTGATTTCTTTCCTGTGTCTGTTACAAAATACCCAGATGACAGAAACTCAAGGGAGGAAGGTTTCATTTCTGCCTACAGGTCGAGGGTGCAGTGTGTCATAGCCAAGACATCAAGGCAGTGAGAGCTAATCAGGAAACAGAGGGTGGACACAAGCATGCTAGTGCCGGGTTCATTTCTCCATCTTGCACACCCCAGGGAATAGTCCCACCCACAGTCACTGTGGCTATCTGGACACGGGGAAAGCTAGCTCCTGAGCCACTCTCAGGCTACAGGCAGTGGCTGAGGGGCTGGTGTTCCCTGTGCAGAGCGGAACCGCTGGGAGGAGCCTGGCCAGAAGCTTTACAACGTGGAGGCCACATCCTATGCCCTCCTGGCCCTGCTGCTGCTGAAAGACTTCGACTCTGTACCTCCTGTGGTCCGCTGGCTCAATGAGCAAAGATACTATGGAGGCGGCTACGGCTCTACACAGGCAAGTGGCCTCCAGTTTCAATGCTTGCTTCCCAGATCCCCTGGAGGAGACACCAAAACCCAGGCGTGCAGCTACTCTGTCTGAGCAGTGCAGGAGACTGCAGGCAAGCAGAGAAACTAGGTTACATGCCTTGTTCCACCAGACTTCCAATGGCACCCTTGCTCACTGGAAGGTTCTACACTATGTTCTTCATTCTTCTAGGCTCCCAGTGTCCCCTATTCTCATGTTCCTAGGCTCCCCACAATGTCACCCTAACTGGAGGGTTCTAGGTCATGTTTCTAGTTCCACCAGGATCTTAATGCGCCCCCATCTCTGAAGGGTCTAGAACATGGTCTTAATTTGACCAGGCTCCCAGTATCTGCCTCTCTCACAAGTGGGCTCTAGATCATGCTCATGGTTTCATTAGATTCCCAATGTCATCTTATTACTGGAGGGTTCTAGATTACTTCCTTCATTCCAGGGGACTTCCAATGTCCCTCTCTCTCATGTGTAGGTTCTAGATCACATTCTATATTCCACTGGGTTCTTAAATGTCACACTTTCCCATCAGTGAGTTCTAGAGCAAGAACTCAATTCTACCCACACTATCACCTTTTGTCATTGGTGTACTCTATTTCAGTTTTCACCTACACAAGGGCACTGCCCAGTGCATCTTCTTCAAGAGCTTTCCAGATGATGGTTTTGGCAGCTTAAGGCAAGCTAATGCTCTGGCTTCGTCTTTCTTTCTTGTGGTCTGTCAACCACTTCTCAGTGTTCCATTCTCGGTATCACTTTAGAGTGTGGTGCCTCCACACTCCAGTTCTATTTTCTTTCTCATGAGATGGTTCTAGACTAATTTCTGGCTTCCTGAGCAGAGGTCTAAGACTCTTCCTCTTGATGGGTCTAGAGGTTCTAGACCTTCAGTCTTCCACTTGGATTTTCTGGTAGATCCTGGCATATTTCTCAGCATTGGTAACTTCTGAACAAAAGCTCACTCCTTTGGAGAATTCCAGACAGGCCTTCAGTGTCCAGTGACCTCCATTGTTCCTTTCATACTCTGATGGGTTCTAGGCCACAGACTGACTGATGACCAGACCTGGCCAGGGCTTCTCTCACATGGAGCTCTGGAACATCCACCCCTTTCCAACGTTACCTTTGTAATCTCTGACAGGTTCTGTGTGTGGTACTGATGTCATAAATCTGACCCATATCCATATATCGATATCTCTGACTATCTTTCTATCCCATGGGTTCTAGGCCACCTTCATGGTATTCCAAGCCTTGGCCCAATATCAAACAGATGTCCCTGACCACAAGGACTTGAACATGGATGTGTCCTTCCACCTCCCCAGCCGCAGCTCCCCAACCATGTTCCGCCTGCTCTGGGAAACTGGCAGCCTCCTACGATCAGAAGAGGTACAGCCTCACCTCTCACCTTGCCTTGCTTCCACCTTCTGTACCAGCCAGGGCTGCAGGAGGGAGGTCAGATGCTTGCCAGAGCCATGAGAGCCAAGGGGAGCTGACCTTGTGTGAGCACACACATGTGTGCATGCCTGTCTGTGTACAGGAGTGGGTACATTTGTTCATGTGTGTATAGAGGCCAGAAGACAACCTTAAGTGTCATTCCTCAGGTGCTGTCCAGCTTATTTGTCAAGATAGAGTCTCTCACTGGGCTAAAATTCAACAAATAGACTAAACTGGCTGGCCGGCAAGTGCCAGGGATCCCCCTGTCTCTGCTTCCCCGGTGCTGGGATTGCAAACATGGATTTTTGGGGTCAAACCCAGGTTCTCATGTTTATAAGGCAAGCACCTTGCTTACTGAGATATCTCCCTGGTCCTGAAGCTGACTCTTAACATCCCGGTTTTTTCTCCCCCAACTCCATGCAGACCAAACAAAATGAGGCCTTCTCTCTAACAGCCAAAGGAAAAGGCCAAGGCACATTGTCGGTAAGGAAGGGGAGCTCACACCTGCTGAGCCCACCACTTTGTCCTGCCCCAGTCTCCCTCCTGTCCTTGGCCATCCTATGCTCCCATGGGACTCTGTCTTATCTCACCAGGTAGTGACTGTGTATCACGCCAAAGTCAAAGGCAAAGTCAAATGCAAGAAGTTTGACCTCAGGGTCACCTTAGAACCAGCCCCTGACACAGGTAAGAAGAATAAAGACCCTTCCATCACCTTCCAGCCCCACTCCTGTCCCATCCCTGCCCTCCTCCTGCACCAGGACCCAAAGGCACCTTATCCCATCTTTCTGTTTCTGTTGGCAGCCAAGAAGCCCCAGGAGGCCAAGAGTACTAAGATTCTTAGCATCTGCACCAGGTGAGACTCTGGGTTCTTTGCTGGTCACCCCATCTCTTTAGAAAGACTTCATCATTGTGGTAGGTCAGAGCCCCCGCTTGGTACATGCCACAAGTGCTGTAGCCGAGAGCTATATCCACAGTCCATCTCCATCTCCTCTGTTAACAGCACCTCTTCATTCATGCTGACAAGCTTGCCATCCCTCTGGCCACAAGCATATCTCACATAACCCCAAGGTTCACACACCCTCCATCTTCTCTCCTATAGAGAGCACCATTGATGTTGCCTTCAAACTTCGCTGGCTGCCATGGTGTGTGTGTGTGTGTGTGTGTGTGTGTGTGTGTGTGTGTGTGTGTGTGTGGTGTGCAGTTTTCATGCTACAGCTTACAATTGGAGATTAGAAGACAACTTGCAGGAGTTGTTTCTCTCTTTCCACCATGTGGGGTCCCTGTATTGAACTCACGTTGTCAAGCATAGTGGTTAGCGCTTTTACCCACTAAGCCATGTCACTGGCCCTTCACCTTGTTCTTTGTGACAGATCTCTCATTGGCCTGCAATTTGCAAGTACACTAGGCTAGACACGCAGGGAGATCCTCATGACTTTGTATCCCCAGGCCTAGAACTACAAGCATGTACCAGGGAGACAGCTCAGTGGTTAATGGTACTAGCCACCATGGTTGATTCTTTTCCTTTCTTTTCTTTCTTTCTTTCTTCCTCTTCCTTCGTTCCTTCCTTCCTTCCTTCCTTCCTTCCTTCCTTCCTTTCTTTCTTAACATGGATAATGAGGGATCAAACTCAGGTCCTTGTTTGCACAGCAAGCACATTACTGATTAAGCTGTCACACCAGCCCTCCATAATGCCACACCAGCCTGCTACACTGCTACGCCAGTCCTCTACACTACCACGCCAGCCCTATCTGCTGTCACATCAGTCTTGGGATGATTCACTAAGTAGCCCAAGCTAGCCTCAGCCTCTCCATGCTGAGACAGCAGCATGAACCAACATGTCTGGCTATATCTACTTATGTTGCCTTCAGACAAATGTTTCCCCAAACCAACCCCTCTTCAGTTCTGGGTGGAAAACAGAAGCCAGGGTCCAATGAGACCCCTCATCCAGGCACTAGCCCTGGGTACTGACCTCATCCTGAAAACTGATAACTTTTTATTCTGCCATGTACAGGTACCTGGGAGATGTGGATGCAACCATGTCTATCCTGGACATCTCCATGATGACTGGGTTTATTCCAGACACAAACGACTTGGAAGTGGTAGGCAAGCTTGGGTCTGTGGTGCAGGGAAAGAGTCTGAGGTCTAGAAGAGGCTGAAGGGAGATGAAGAAGGATTTTCACCAGCTCTGTTTCTCTCCAGCTGAGCAAAGGAGTGGACAGATACATCTCCAAGTATGAGATGACTAAAGCCTACTCCACCAAGACCACCCTCATCATCTACCTAGAAAAGGTAACTGATGTCCCAAGGAGGCGTCCATGCCTTCCCTCCCTCCCTCCCCTTCCTAGCTGAGTTTCTCCCTCCATCTTGACAGCTAGCTCAGGCTAGCCCCAGGCTTGGGAATCCTGGATCCATGCTATGAGATGATCAGAGAAAGAGTTTGTAAAATAAGGTAACTAACTCAAGACTGCCCCCTCTCCCCCATAGTCTAATTGGTGTGGGAGATAAGAGAGAGTTCTCTGCTCCATGCTCAGGGACCCAAACCCTTTCCATGTGTGGGTGTGCCAGCCCTAGGATCTTTGAGTGGGCAGAAATAGCATTTAAAAAGTGAACTGAGGATGAGTTTGATTGTGAATGGCAGGGTCTCTCCATGCAGCCTGAACTGGCCCTAAACTCACAATCCTCCTGTCTCATCCTCCTGAGTGTTGAAATTATAGATGTATGTCACCATACCCAGCTATCTGTAATGTTTTCATGAGTATTGTCATAGTGTTTTCACTATGTTTTAACAAAACATCTGAGGTGACAGGACATATAAAGAGAGGTTATATCATTTTTGGAAAATAACAACCCAGGACTGGTTGACCCCAACCCTAACTATTTAGCCCCTAACAAAAGCCCCCAGGCATGATGGCCAGAAAGAGTGCAAGAGAAAGGCCACACCTTTGCAGGCAGGTTCAAAAGAAGTCCAAGAAACCCACTGGCTTTCATATGTCCTACATCTCAGTAACAAATCCACTCTACTGAGACCTGGCCAGCTCCTTCCAGACAGTCATTAATCCCTTCCAAAGGTGATCCCCTTTGGCCTAGTAATCTCCCTTAAAGGTTCAGTCTGCTTAATGCCATTATGTTGATGCTGTGGTCTGAATGAACAGAAGTCATATTCAAACAACAGCAGAGAGACAGTGACTAGCTGTCCAGGGCTCCATCACCTGGATCCCTCTAATGCAGAGTGAGGCTGCAAACAGTCTGGCTCCAAGCATGATAGAAGAGGAAGTCAGAGTCGATGATTGCATGTTCACTGTTGCTGATTCATCCCATAACTTTTAGAGCTCTGGTTCCCAACCTTCCTGACACCAAGACTTCTAATGCACTTCCTCATGATATGGTGATTCCCAGCCATAAAATGTTTTCCATTGCTACTTCATAACTGTAATTTTACTAGTCTTCTGAATCATAATGTAAATATCTATACTTTCCCATGGTCCCAGATGACCCCTGGGAAAGGGTTGTTCAACACCAAAGGGGTTGCTACCCACAGGTTGAGAACCACTGTCCTAGAATGTGCCTAGGATTGAGGAATGTTCCTCAATTTCTTTATGATGGCGCCAAATGCCAGGGCTGTGTCCCTGGACCCCTCTGTGACACTCACTGACCAGCTCCATTCTCCCCTTCAGATCTCACACTCAGAAGAAGAATGTCTGTCCTTCAAAGTCCACCAGTTCTTTAATGTGGGACTTATCCAGCCCGGCTCAGTCAAGGTCTACTCCTATTACAACCTGGGTGAGCAGCCAAGGCAGGATATTGAGTGTTCCAGGTGTTCAAAGAACCTGGAGATCTGAGTATCAGATCTGGCAGTACTGAAGGTCAAAACGTTACAGGTCTTGGGGATGCATATGCTGAGGCCTTTGAGTCCTAGAAATTGGAGATTTATGAGACCCGAGGTCCAAGGATTTGCAGGTCGGGGTTTGAGGGTCTAGAAGCTGGAGGCATG
Organism: Cricetiscus sungorus; assembly: GCA_030556225.1. Classification (NCBI taxonomy): domain Eukaryota; kingdom Metazoa; phylum Chordata; class Mammalia; order Rodentia; family Cricetidae; genus Cricetiscus; species Cricetiscus sungorus. The sequence continues at coordinate 41,993,852 of JANBXA010000600.1, forward strand.
AAGGTCACAGGGATCTGGCAACTGAAGATCTGAGAGTCCCAGAGATCTGGAGGCTGGGAGGGCCTGAAAATCCCAGGGGCCTAGAATTTTGACACCTGAGCATCTCGGGCCTCTAGATAGAAGTCTCAAGACATCACAGTCTGAAGGGCCAAAAGATCAGAAAACCTGGGGTCTGAGTGTCACAGGGGTCTGAGGTTGGGGACCTAGCATGTCAGGGCTGAGGGGACTCACTCACTGGGTACTTTGTAGCAGGACTAGTCTCTGGGGTGGAGTCCCTGGCCCTCTGACCGCCTCCCATCATTTCCTTCCAACAGATGAGTCATGCACCCGGTTTTACCATCTGGATAAAGAAGATGGAATGCTGAGCAAGCTCTGCCACAATGAAATGTGCCGCTGTGCTGAGGGTGGGCACCAGGGGGGTGTGAAGGGTGGGCCCGGGCAAGACATATCCACACAGACTCTCTACTTCTACAGGGGGAGGGAGGGAGGGACTGGCCTGAAAGCCTTACCCAGGGGACATGGAGCAGGATAGGCATCCTCTCTGGTACCAGCCCCAACACAGAGGGGCAGAGGGACTCAAGAGCCCGTGTCACCCCTCCCTGCAGAGAACTGCTTCATGCATCAGGCACAGGAGAAGGTCAGCCTGAATGAGCGACTGGAAAAGGCTTGTGAGCCCGGAGTGGACTACGGTGAGTGTGGCCTTGGGTGGTGATGGGTGGTGTGACAGTGTGTGGCCAGCAAGGAACAGCAATGGTGTACATGTTCTGTCAGGCTGTGGCTGTGTGAGACTGTTGCATCTGGGATATGCATAGATGTATAGTGAAGGGCTATGGTCTATGTTTTGGGATGTTCCCTGAGCAGACATTCACCCCAGATAGGGCACAGACCACCTAAGTCCACCTTGCTGAACCAGCATAGCTAAACAGCAGGGAATCAATGGCCTGAGTATGTGCTAGCAAGTGAGAGATGGTGGGTGTGGCTAGGGTTGGCCAGGAGGCTGTAGTATGTAGCCAGGGTTATGGGGTAATTGGTTGGGGATAGTTCATTTGGTATAGCTTCAGATGCCTGAACATGAGTTCCTGGGTTTGATCCCTAGCACTTACGTAAAAAACTCAGCGTGGTGGCACATGTCCCTAATTTTAGCACTAGGGAGGTAGAGCCAGGAGGTTCTCAGGGACAACCTAGCCATACCAGTGTGTTCAAGATATCAGTAAAATTCTGTCTAAGAAATCACGAGGAGAGCTGGTGCCATTAGAGCACCCTACATCGGACGCCTGTAACTTCAGCTCCAGGAGATGCAACAGCCTCTTCTGGTTTCTGTGGATGCTGCACTCACATGCACACGCAGGAGCATCAAACACAAAAGGACAAAGCTGGCCTCTGACACACACACACACACACACACACACACACACACACACACACACACACACACACACATGACCATGTACACACATATTCCAGTTGGCCTCTCTGTTGCCATGATAAACACTAACTTAAAAGCAACCTGGGAAGGGAAGGGTTTATTTCATTTTGCAGCTCATAGTCCCTCATCAAGGGAAGAACTGAAACAGAGACCGCAGAGGAATGCTGTGTACTAATGCCCCTACCCCCTGGCTTAGCTACCCTTCTTACACAGCCCAAGCCCACCCACCTAGAGACGGCACCGCCCTCAGTGGGCTAGACACGCCTTATGGGTTAGCAATCAAGAAAATGGTCCCCACACATGGCCATGGGCCAAGCTGACGAGGCAGCTCCTCAGCTGAGATTCCCTCTTCCCAGGTTTGTCAAGCTGACTACTGATACTATGACAACACGTGAACATGTTCACATACAAACACACACATAATGGCTACAGCTATGAATGTGCCGTGGGTGATTGTAATTGCACATGGCTGAGTGATGGTGACAACTGTGAGTGACTTTGCATGGCTGTATGTTTGTAGTGGTCAAGGGTGACGTTGGATAGCAGTCATATCCACCGTGAGAATGCCTCTAATCATGTGTGTGGTGTAATTTTGCCTGTTGCTATGGTTGCATGATATTGTCATTGGGGGCGACTGTACTTGAGACTGTTTCTGTGTATGTGACTACTTGCCTGTAACTCTAATCGTGTGCATGGTATGTGGGGCTATGAATGTGCGCATGGTTCTTTGGCGTAGAGTTGCCCGTAGCCTCAGCCATAGGAGACTTTACCATAGACAGGTGTGCCTGTAGACAGCACTAACTGCCCACAGGTCGCTGTGAATGAATCTGAGCATGGCTGTGGGATGGCCTGGTTGTGTGTGTTTCTGGGACCCCTCCCCTCCCAGACTGAAGTGTCTAATGGTTGTGACTCAGCCTGTCTCTGCTTGGAGGCGAGGGGGTCACGTGATCAGGTGCATGTACTGGTGAGCATGCTCATAGCCCTCGATGCCTCTCTCTCACAGTGTACAAGACCAAGCTAGTCACCACAGAGCTGTCTGATGATTTTGACGAGTACATCATGACCATTGAGGAGGTCATCAAGTCAGGTACCTAGCCCTCTGTCTTCCCACCTCCCAACCCCAACTCCCCTTTCGGGAGCTCAACCTCCCCTTCCCTGCTCCACAGGCTCAGATGAGGTGCAGGCAGGACAGGAACGTAGGTTCATCAGCCACATCAAGTGCAGAGAAGCCTTGAAGCTGCAGAAAGGGAAACATTACCTCATGTGGGGCCTGTCCTCCGACCTCTGGGGAGAAAAGCCCAAGTAAGTGCCCACCCTGCGCATGTGCACACGCGTGGCTGCCACACTTGCCCCACCATTGCTCCAGGAGCCCACCCTCACCTGCTCTCCCTTTCCCAGCACCAGCTACATCATCGGGAAGGATACGTGGGTGGAACTCTGGCCCGAGGCCGAAGAATGCCAGGATGCAGAGAACCAGAAACAGTGCGAGAACCTTGGGACGTTCACAGAGAATATGGTGGTCTTTGGCTGCCCCAACTGACCACAGACCGGCCCTCCAATAAAGCTTCAGTTGTATTTCATCCTCCTTCCAGTGTCTGGTGTCATGGTGTGTGTGTGTGTGTGTGTGTGTGTGTGTCCATGTTTCTGTGTGACGTGCATTTGTGCATATACATGCAGACACCAAAATTCTTTCCTTTTTTCTTTTCTTTTCTTTTTTTTTCTCTGTGTAGCCCTGTCTGTCCTGGAACTCACTCCGTAGACCACGCTGACCTCACACTCACAGAGATCTGCCTTCTTCTACCTCCCCAGTGCTGGGATTAAAGGTGTGTGCCACCACAGCTGGCATTTTGTATTTTTTATTAATTTTATTTACAAAATATGTTCAATTTAATGTGTGTCTATACTGTCTATATGAGTCACATGACTGCAGGTGTCCTCGGAGACCAGGAAAGAGAGCTGGAGCTATAGGCGATCATGAGCTGTCTGATGTGGGTGTTGGGAATCAAACCCAGGTCCTCTGCAAGTGTTCTCTACAGCAGAGTCACCAACCCATCCCCAGTACTTTATAAATGTGGGGGGGGGTGCGCACACCTATTTGTCTGTGTGTCTGTGTGTAGTACCCACCAAGGACAGAAGAGGGCCTTAGATTACCTGGAGCTGGAGTTACAGGTGGCTGTGAGCTGTAAAATATAGATGCGGGGAAACTAGTCTGGTTCCCCTGCAAGAGCTCTTAACCACTGAGCATTTTCTCCAGCTGGTGCACCTTGTTTTGTGAGATAGGGTCTCTCCCTTTTACCTGGGGCTCACTGACCAGTTAGGTTATATCTCTGTGTTGGGATTACATGGGCTCTGACAACAGACATCTAGTCCTCACACCTATACAGCAAGCATTTCATCTCCCAGGCCACTCGGGAGTTTCTATAGATATCTGTGAAACCCCTCACCCCACCCCCTTGCCCGTTTACTCATCTGGAGCTCAGACTCTCCCACACATATACCTTCTGACTCACCTGGGGCTCAGATACCCCTACACACACACACACACACACACACACACACACACACACACACACACCTGCTGACTCACCTGGGGCTCAGACACACCCCTCACACCTGCTGACTCACCTGGAGCTCAGACACCCACATATACACACACACACACCCCTGCTGACTCACCTGGGGCTCAGACACACCCCTCACACCTGCTGACTCACCTGGAGCTCACACACACACACACACACACACACACACACACACACACACACACACACACACCGCTTCACCTGGTAGACACCTGCGGGCCGCACACACACACACACACACACACACCCCTGCTGGCTTGCCAGGGGCTCAGCCCCTCCTATCTGCTCTAGTGTCATGGGCTGTTGTGGTTCATGTGGTTTGTACTGCTGTTTCCTCCAGGTAAGACAGTCCCTTGTGGAGGGAGGGGTGAGGCTCACCACACTGACAGAGCTCTGGAAACTTATAAATCTCAAGGTTCCTGCCCTGGTTATGTTCTTGTTCTGACTTCCCCTGTGATCTGGAAGTGTAAGCCAAATAAAGCCTTTCCTCCCACCTTGCTTTGGTCATGGTGTTTCATTGCAGCAATAGGAACCCTAACTAGGACATACTGTCTACTTGTAATCATCTATTGGTTCTGGCTCTTATAGTCATTCCTCTCTTCCTGTTCTGCAGTGGCCCCTGAGCCTTGGAAAGAAGGGGAGCAGAACATATGTCCACTTAGGGATGAAAATCTTCATTCTCTTATTTTCTGCATCTTGGCCAGTTGTGGTCTCTGTGTTAATCACCAACTAATGCAAATAGAAATTTCTCAGATGGCAGTGGAGAGCTGCAGTGATCTGAGGGCATAACTATTAGGGGGCCAGCTGAACACTGCCCTTTTAGCAGAATAATAGTAATAGGTTCTCCCCCAGACCCAGTCATGTGACCTGTCTAACCAGACTCTTGGCCTGGTGATCCTGCTAGGTACAGGCTTCATCCCACGGAGGGGACTTAAGTCCAATCAGGATATGGGTTGGTTACCCTGTGGTGTTTGTGTCACTGTTGCTCAGTGGGAGTGTCTTGCCAAGCAGTTGTTACTGTAGCTCTCTGGGTGTTGGGGAATATTATTTCAAGGTGTGTGACTTTTGTTTATGCTGCATTTGTTTAACTCTGTGAATCTGTGTTACTGTGTGTGTCTAAAACACCTGGTGGTCCTAATTAAGATTTGAAGGGCCAATATCCAGGCAGGAACAAGGACAGGCAGGCAGGGCTGGCAGGCAGAGAGGATAAATAGGAGAACAGAGGAAAGAGGGAGCAACAGAACAAGAAGAGGAGGGCGGTAGGAACGGCAGGGGCCAGCCACCCGGACAGCCACGGATAAGACCTAAGAAAGATAAAAGCCCAGAGGGGACCGGTGAATGGGTTAATTTAAGATAAGAAAAGCTGGGTAGAAACATACCAAAACAAGGCCAGGCATTCATAAGTAATAATAAGACTCCATCTGTGATTTATTCGAGATCAAGGTGGTGGGTCCCTCAGAAAAGCTTAAAAAGGCAAAAGAGCAAAAACATATCAAACTATACAGGGTTCACAGCTGGGAAAGACTAGAGGTTATTCTTCTCTAGTGTGAGGGGGATATACAGACAAACTTTCAGCTAGCCAAAAGGAATGAAGCTTCCAGTACACATCACCTTGACGTCTCCATGTTCTGTGACCCGAGTATGCTGTGTCTTCAGCAATGAAGCCTTACCATAAAGTCCTGGGGGTAAACCAACAGCATTGACTCTAGCATGTGGTGTTTGGAGGCCTGTGGAACCTCACTAGCCAGCAAGGACAAAAGAAGTAAGCCGTTTCTGGTATTGGGCTTTTTATTTGTTAGTCAGTGATGTCTAAGAATAGCAATATCACCTCATTCATTATAGGGTAACATGAGTGCACACACACACACACATATGTATATGAAGCATGAACAGTGGTACATAGGTTTCCACATGACCCTTTCAACTGTCTTTGGTGTTATATGTCCCTCCCTCATTTCCTCCTTTACTATGACCTCCCATCCCCACCCCAGTTTACCCCTCTCTATTCCACTAAGCCCCTTTAAGTCTTTATACCATGGTCTCCATGTCCTCATTCTTTGGTCTCTGGAAAACTGCTCCCCCCCAGCACTGCCTGTGGGCCCTCACTAATTTCCTGGCTTTCATGAGTGTTTCAAACAAAGCATGTATCTGAAAACTCAAAGCTAACATCTACAAAGGACAGAAAATATGTCAGTCTTTCTGTATTGTACTGTAGCAACAAAAAGTAACTAAAACACACAGAGAAAGAGATAACGGTAGAACATTTTAAATTACCAGGGGTGAGGCTCGGAGGAGGGCTCAGTTGGCTTCTGCAGTACATACATACACTCACAAAGACACACATAGCAAAAATAAATATTAAATATTGTGATGTGGTGAGCCATTGAGAAAGAAAGCTAATATGGGCCTCTGGCATCCATAGAAATGTACACACAGATACATATAAGCACATTTATTCACATACATACACACATGTTCTCACTCTACACACACACACACACACAGAGACAGAGAGAGAGAGAGAGAGAGAGAGAGAGAGAGAGAGAGAGAGAGAGAGAGAGAGAGAGAGAGAGAGAGAGGTTGCCTGAAAATTGCACAGGGAAGTTCAAGAGTGCCAGCCTTCATTGGTCATGGCCCATGCTCAGCTCAGCTGGGTCTTTTGGTGATGCATGTGTCTTTGAGTCACTTTGGTTCCTGTAAGGAGCACTCATCCATGCTTCCATCACCCAGACAAACTCACTGGTTCACCGAGCTGGAGTCAGGTGGGGCCTTTTCTTTTGTCCTCATTCTCCCCATTATCTGCCAGGAGATGTAGAAATAGTCTCCCCAGGAAAAGCAAAACCACCCAAGACTTGCACCCCTCCCCCACACCTGCTTTTAGCAGCTAGGCATCTCGTCCCACTCTCATTTTTTTTCGTATCAGCTCTCAGTTCTCCTCACTCAAAACTCACCGATTTCCTCAGCAACAGCTTGTTGCCCTGTGGGCTCCTCTGAACCTGCCTGGGATCTCCTGAACCTCCCTCTGGGTTCCTCTGAACCCTGTCTGGCACCTTCATGCCTGCACTTGTATGGATTGATCTAGATTGTCAACATGGCAGGAGGTAGAATCACCGTGGACACAATTCTCTAATCACCTCTGTCACTAGATTGGGTTAACGGAGGGAGAGGACCTGCCCTGAATGTGAGTTGCACCATCCCCTGGGCTCGGGTCCTGGGCTGAGTGGAAAGGAGAAGGGGAGCAGAACACCTGCGTACACTTGGCTCCTCCGCTCCACTGCGGGCCTGGCATGAGCAGCTGACTCATGCTCCTGTCCTGACTTCCCTACCATGACAGGCTCTTCCCACTAACGAAAGCAAGATGAACCCTTCCTCCCTGTCTTAGGGTTTCTGCTGCCTGGATGAACTTGACCAGGAAAGGGTTTCTTGGCTCACACTTCCAATTCATTTTCCATCACTGAAGGAAGTCAGGACAAGGACACACACAGGGCAGGAACGTGGAGGCAGGAGCTGCTGCAGAGGCCATGCAGAGGAGGGAGCTGCTTACTGGCTTGCTCCCCATGGCTTGTGCAGCCTGCTTTCTTACAGAACCCAGGAGCAGCAGCCCAGGGATGGCACCACCCACAGTGGGCTGGGCCCTCCTCATTGATCACTAATTAGAAAGACCCTCTACAGGTTTGCCTCTGGCTTGATCTTCTAGAGGCATTTCCTCGTTAGAGGTTCCCTCCTCTCAGATGGCTTTAGCGTGTGTCAAGTGGACACAGAACTGTCCAGCACAACTGACCCCTTGTCAGCCTGACACACAAACACATCACTCTTAAGCCACAACCTTTCATCTTTTGTTCATCCCCAAGACCACACGTTAATATCAACCTCACAATATAAATCATTTTGCAAGCTTAAAAAAGTTCCACAGACTTACAAATTCAAACACTTTCAAGTCTTAGTTTCTTTACTGCTCCAAGGTCTCCCTTAAGGTTTAAGATCTTTAGTGTCTCAACTGTGGGCTCCTGTAAAATTGAAAACAAGCTAAATACTTCCCTATTTCAGAAGGGAAGAGCCAGGGCACAGTCAACAACCTGAGCAAAACAAAACCAACTCCAACTGTGTAAATAACTCAGTGTTTGGTGTCTGGGATTCACACACGACTTCTGGGCTCCTCCAAGGGCTGGGGTCACTTCTGTTCCATCCTCTGCCGCACACACACCCTGACTTCTAAGCTCGGCCAGGCTCCATTCCTCTGCTGCTGCTGTTTTTGGTGGTCCTCCCATGGTTCTGACATCTCCAAAATGCCAGGTCTTCTACTGACACCGAGACTGCACCTTCACCCATGGCCTCTCCTGGCTGCTCCCAGTGCCAAGCCTCAGCTGCTCTCCTTGAACCCCTCTTGCCTTCAAAACCAGTACCACCTGGGTGACGCTTACACATTTCCAAGTAGTGCTACCAGGATGAGGTACATACAACCTTGGGCTTCTCTGCAGCACAGCTTCTGTGTTCTGACTCTCAGGAAACACTTCCCAGAAGATTTCACGCTGGTCTCTTCGCAATCACAGCCAAATCTGCAGCCCTGGCTGAGCAGAACCAGGGAATCTTACTTCAAATATCAAACATCACCCATAGTCTTGTTTTGTTGAAATAGGGTCTCTCTACAGTCTTTGCTTTCTTGGGACTCACTCTGTAGAGAGCAGGCTGACCTTGAACTCACAGAAACCCACCTGCCTCTGCCTCTGCCTCCCAAGTGCTGGGACTAGCCGTGTGTATCACCACACCCAGGAAGTCCTGGTTGTCTTTAAGTGGCTCTCAACTCTAACTTCACAAGCTGGGCCTCCATTACCAGCTTTGTCGCCAGCACTCTGATCCCCAGGCTCCCACAGGATAGCCCACCGAGCTCTGCATACTCAAAGGTCAGTTGCCACCACAATGGTCTCCAAAACATACATGGTCATGTCTGTCACCTCAGGATTTCTATTGCTGTGGCCAAAAGCAGCTTGGGGAGAAAAGGATTTGTTTTAGCTTACACTTCCAGCTCGCAGTCCATCATTTGTAGCATGAACTCTAGTTGGTCTTAATAATAAAAACCCAAATAATAAGAGCAAAGATGATGGGTGGCCCTGTCCTCAGAGTGACTGCAGACTGCAATGCTCTCCACCAAACCTCAGACTGCCTGAGACAGCACTGAGCTTCTGCCTTGTATCCCTCCCTAGTACTGGGATTAAAGGTGTGAGTTCTGCTTCTCTTTTAGGCCTTGAACTCAGAGATCCATCTACCTCTGTCTCCCAAGAGCTGGGATTAAAGGTGCCTGTTCTCTGTGGATAACTAGTGGCTTAGCTCTTAACTAGGTGTGTGGCTAGCTAACAGCTTAGCTCTGCACTCTGATCTTCAGGCAAGCTTTATTTATTAGATTACAAACAAAACATCACTATGATCATTGAGGGAAATCAGTCCTGGAGGCAGGAGCTGATGCAGAGGCCATGGAGGGTGCTGCTTACTGGCTTGCTCCTGGTGGCTTGCTCAGCCTGCTTTCTTACAGAACCCAGGACCAGCAGCACAGGGGTGGCACAGTCTACAGTGAACTGGGCCTTCTCACAGGCCAATCTGTTAGGGGCATTTTGTCCATTGAGGTGCCCTCTTCCAAAACGACTCTAACTTGTGTGAAATTGATGCAATGCTGTCCAGCACAGACCATAAGAGACTAGAGAACACTTCCAGGCAGATCCTATATGGTGGGATACTCCAGGCTGATGAGTCATTTGCATGGTTCCAGGAATGGATCTGAACAGGTTAACAGCAAAGGAGTGAAGAAAGGACAAACACAGACAGGGATACCTGGGGTCAGGTGGTCTGGGTCATGGACGCCCCAGTAGTTCAAAATGTCCCTTGTACAGTTGAACAGGGAGGCAGGGTTATTGCCTACTGAGGAAAGAGGCAGCTTATTACAGACAGATAAGCAGGGAGGCGGGGTTTATGTACACTGAGGGATCTGGAAGGTAGGTTTATTTAATCTCCACAGGAGCAGTCACTGTAGGGGAGTACTCTTCAGACCTCCAGCACCCAGGGGGAGAATGGAGGATGTTTCCTGCACACAAGAAGGCTTCATCATTTCCCTCAGGATCTGAGGCTCTGCAGCCCTAGGCGTGCCTATGCCCATGTCAACAACATTCACCCCCTCAGCACCTCACACACCCAGGCTTCCTCTGAAAGAGTATTCCTGAGGCACGTGGATGAGTGTGCCCAGGGGTGGGGTGGGCATCTTAGCAGTACTTCCCCGGAAACCCTGCTTGGGGAAGCAGTGTGGGAGAGCGCCAGGGTTCTGTGGTAATAGGACTACCAGCCCTGCATGAGGTCATTGATGTTGAGAAGGGGGGCTGGTGCCTCCTGCGCACCCCTGAGCCCTTGGAATTTGGGTGTGTGTGATGAGGCTCAAATCCAGGCTCAGACTTGGGGACAAAATGGTGGTATCTGGAAATCTGTTCTCAGGCCCCTCCCCAAGATGGACACACATCTGGACACACCCATACATATGGAGATACATGTATACATGTGCTAATGGATGATACACTATAGCATGTGTGTGTGCATATGGGCTTGCATACACATCAGGAAATGCTGGTGTGCAGGTACATGCACGCACACAGGCACATATAAGAACATCTGCACTAGTATGCACACATGTACAAACCTGTCTGTGCCTTGCATGCCCACAGCCATGTGTCTGCACATGCATTTGCACCCATATGCATGAATTAAAGCATGCACACAGAGATGTGTGCTTGCATGTGTATCTGCATATGCACGTGTTAGAAGCTTGCATGGGGCCCACAGAAGCGCTTCTGAGGGGAACAGAGCCACCAAACTGGGTGAGCAGGGGCTGCCCCGTCCATCTCCACCTGAGTCACATTTTCTGGAAAGTGTGAGCGATGGCGTGAGTGAGAGTGAGCTGGGGGATGGGCCTTCTGGGGGTACAGGAAGAAGAGGTGGTGCGTGGGGGAAGCAGAGGCACCAAACCTCGGCTTTAAAGTGAGCCCCAGGGGCCACAGGAGCCTTTTGCAGTTTGCAAAGCCCAAGCGTTGGGCAATTGCGGTTTCCTCCGGAGGGGAGGAACTCAGGCTTGCCAGCCCCGTCCCTGGGCTTCTGGGCCTCAGCTGCTCTGGCATGGAGAGTGTGGTACAGCCTTCAGTGTTTGTGGTGGATGGACAGACGGACATCCCGTTCAGGCGACTGGGACAGAACCACAGGAGACAGCGCTGCGGCATTGCCCAAGTCAACCTGGCCCTGATGTTGCTGCTGGGCGCTGGGCTGGCTACTCAGGGCTGGTTCCTACTGAGACTGCATCAGCGCCTTGGGGACATAGTAGCTCGCCTGCCGGTATGTAGGGCTTGGGGGACCACGGAAGCCTCTCCAGTGTCTGTCTCTTTATGGCTGTGTATGTGTGCCAGGCAAAGACTAGAACCCGGGGCTCCTGATCCTGTCTTTTCATCTGTGTGTGGGGATCTGATAGATAGATATGAGTGTGTGGTACCCGGCAGCTTCCCGGGGATTCACCAACATGGCTGTTACTATTAACGGACCCTTGTCCCCATCACTGGCTTCATGATCATCCTGGTTCACTCTCAGATGGTGATATGCTCACTCGAGGTCCCTTTCAGACAAGCCGTGGGTGTATCTGTCTGTGTGCCACACCTGGTCACTCATGTGAACAATGTTTGTGCAGTCTTGTCCTTTGTCTACTTGCTACGTTTTTGTTGTTTTAAATTACCTTTTCCTGTTTAGTGTGTGGATGTGGGCGGGTGTGCACATGATGCAGCATGTATGTGGAATCCTCTGTGGAGTCAGTTCTGTGTCTCCCTTTTGTGGGTTCTGGGGATTGAACTCAGGTCGCCAGGCTTGACAGCAAGCACTTTTACCCCCTGAGCCATCTCACTGCCCCTCAAATGATTTTTTTAAAGACATGTAAATATTCCAAAAACCTTAAAAACAATTCTGAAACACTTCTAAAATCAAGCATTTCAGACATTCAACTTTCATGCAATCTTAGCTGGATTCTGTGGCACATACTTATTATCCCAGCTCTTGGGCACATACTTATTATCCCAGCTCTTGGGTGGGAGAGGCAGAAGGCTTAAGGATTTCAAGGTCATCCTAGGCTGCTTAGCTAGTTTAAGGCCAGCCTGGGCTACATGAAAGCCTATCTTGGAAACAAAATAGATCTGATTAGGTGTGTGTGTGTGTGTGTGTGTGTGTGTGTGTGTGTGTGTGTGTGTGTGTGTGAGCATGTGGCCCTCTATGTGTGTGTGGGGGTGGTGTCTGCGGCCATGGCTAGACAGTCTCATCACCATGTGCCTGTGTGACTCTGGGTGTGCCCTGTCCTCACCAAGCACCCTGTCTGTATTTCAGGATAGAGACACAGGCTCCTGGGAGAAGCTGACACAAGGTGAGTTTGAACCCCAGTCCCTAAGAAGCAGGTGGGACAGCTACCTCTGCCCCTCCCCACACCCTAGGATCACCCAATGTGACTTTGCAGAGCCCCAAAGTGCCCCTCCCCCAGAGTTGGAGAAGCAGAAGTCTGGGTCACTCAGGAAGGGGCAGAACCTGACACCTACAGGTGGCCTCAATGACCCTGTATTTTTCTAACCTCTGACTCTCTTCCCCAGAGCGAAGGTCTCATCAGACCCACCCAGCAGCACATCTCACAGGTGAGAGGACCCTGGGTCTTCACATGGGGCCGGGGACTTGGGGTGTCCTGAGAGACCCAGGCCTTCAGAATAAGTTAGAGCAACTACTCATGCATTCATTCAGTGTCGTTTGTTTTTGTTTTTTCTACATTTACTTCTTCTTATTTATTATTGCTCGCACACATGCACACACCACAATGTGGAGGCCAGAGGACAGCTCTCAGGGGACAAGTCTTTCTTTCCACCTTGTGGCCCCAGGGATTGAACTGAGATCATCAGGCTTGGTTCCCAGGACCATCACCCTCTGAGCCATCTTGCTGGCCTCAATCATTCAGTGTTTACTGACAAGTGGCCCAGAAAGCATAGCCCTTGATGTCTATTTAAAGTCAGTCCTTCTATCCACTAGCCTTGGGAACTTTCCCAAGGTCCTCAGAGGCCCCAGAGGATGATGGGACACAGACCTATCACACCATGTATTTTTTAGGAGACTAGGTCTCTCTATACATAGAGAGCCTGCCTTGGAACTAGCTATATAGACCAGGCTGGCTTCAAACTCACAAAGATCCCCCTGCCTCTGCCTCCCAAGTGCTGGGATTAAAGGTGTGCCACCACAGCCCAGCTGTACACACTGTGTTTTTTCTTGTGCTTCCATACCATAGAGAGCTTGATTTCTAATCTAACACAGTAAGAAATTAGTCAAAATAGGCATAAAATATGCTATAGTCAAAAACTATTTAAAGCATGAAAGAGGAGATGGGGGGTGGCTCAGTGCTGTCCGTATAAGCATAAGCCTAAATCCCAGCACCCCACTCAAACACCAGGCACACACTCCTGTGACGCCAATGGAGGCAGAGACAGGAAGGACCCTGGGACTTGCTGGCCAGCAGCCTCCACAAACAGGGGACTTCCAGGTTAGTGAGAGGCTCTGCCTCAAAGATAAGGTGGCCAGAAACTGAAACTGAGAAAGTTGTCTGGTGTTGACGTCTGGTCACACACACACACACACACACACACACCGTGCACACATGCACACACTTTTTGAGACAGGATCTCATGTAGCCTAAACTGGCCTTGAACTGTCCATGGAGAGGAGGATGACCTCGAACTCCTGGTCCTCCTGTCTCCACCTCTCTGGGATGACACAGGTCACCATATCTGGTTTATTCTGGCTGGGGATGGAGCTCATGGTCTCCTGCATGCTGGGAAAGTGTTCTGCCTCCTCAGCCCCAACCTCATTTTTAAAGGTTGACACTTCACTAGAAACTCAAGTACCCTGTGCCTCAGTTTCCTCTTTGACATTCAATTGGCTTTGCTCCTCTCTGCCTCAGTTTCTCCCTCTGCAGAAGAAGGTGGGAATGAAATGAGTTAGGATGCATCATAACCAAGTAATTTTGCTTCCCTGCACCTCAGTTTTCCCAACCTGCAAGATGGGAATGGACTGAGTCTGCCCAGATAAGCAGCCTAATATGGCAGTGAAGCAACAGAGAGGGATAGCAACTAACATAAAGTCACACAGAAAGGATGGGCACAATGCTAACTGTGCTGACCAGTTCTCTCTCTCTCTTTCTCTCCCCCTCCCTCCTTCCCTCCCAGGGGCCAATGCCAGCTTGATAGGCAAGGGTGGACCTCTGCTATGGGAGACTCAACTTGGCCTGGCCTTCTTGAGGGGCCTGGAATATCACAATGGGGCCCTGGTGACCACGGAAGCCGGCTACTACTATGTGTACTCAAAAGTGCAGTTGAGCGGTGTGGGCTGCCCCCAGGGCCTGGCCAATGGCCTCCCCATCACCCACGGACTGTATAAGCGCACATCCCGTTATCCCAAGGAGCTAGAACTGCTGGTCAGCCGGCGGTCACCCTGTGGCCGGGCCAACAGCTCCCGAGTCTGGTGGGACAGCAGCTTCCTGGGTGGCGTGGTACATCTGGAAGCTGGGGAGGAGGTTGTGGTCCGTGTGCCTGGGGACCGCCTGGTCAGACCCCGAGATGGCACCAGGTCCTACTTTGGAGCATTCATGATCTGAAGGCTGCAGTGGCAATGGATTCCGAGGAGGGACCTCTCCAAGACAGACCTCAAACCCAGCAAGCAGGCTCTTTGAGTTCCTCTTAAGGACCCCCAGATTCTCCAGGTGGAATGCTCAGGGACCATGTGGACTACTGACTTGTCTTGGGAAATCTTCAAATTGAAGACTTGGGATGTACAGCCCAGGAGTGTGGGGTCAGCCCATTTGCCTGATATTCAGGAACAAAGAATAAAGCCGGGGTATTTATGTATCTAATGCAGACATCGTGGACTTGGGTTTCTGGGCTTATGCGCTGGAGACAAGAAACTTCCCAGGATGTCAGGGGAGTTATATCACTGAGACCCCGTGGGGAGCATATGGGGTTCAAGGCTCACCACCACACACTGGCCTCTCCCACCATTGGCCAGCTGGCTGTGACTGGTCTGGAGTCAGCTCCTGGGCATACGAATCCTTCCAGGACACTCTGATGGTTCCTCTGTAGTCAGCCCAATGCACGACTGTGGCAGACACTCCAGAAATGGTTGGTGAGGGGAAGTAAGAGAGGAAAGGAGGAAGGAGGGAATGCTTAAGAGAAGGAAAGCAAAAAAAGAAAAAGGAAAGTAATAAAGAGGGAGAAGGGCTATGACACCCTCCAGGGCATTTTATTGAACAGACTCAGAACAGACTGTGCCAGGCCCACAGGGTGCCTGGGGCTGAAGGGCATGGGAGATAGATAAGAGGGTAGAGACCTTGTAGCTCCATCATGAGGATACAAGTTCAAATCCCCAGAACCCATATAAGACAGATGTGGTGGTGGATACCTGCAATCCCACCAGAGGGAAGGGGAGCCCACCTGGGGCTCGCTGGCCAGACAGTCTAGGTGAACCAGTGAGTTCTAGGTTCAGTGAGAGGCCTCCTCAAAGGACACATGCAGACTAAATAAAATAAAGAGTCTTAAATAATAGTATTCGAGAGGCTCTTTATATGTTTGAATCATTTGTCTGGTTCCGTTTGTTCCTTTGTTTCAAGGCCAAGTCTCAAGTAGCCCAGGCTGGCCGTGAGCTCCTGGTCCTCCTGCCTCCATCTTCCAAGTTCTGGTTGAACAGGTGTGCACCACCATACCTGAGTAAGCACCTTGTGTACAGTATATCTTCTTTAGGTTTTGTTTGCTTGCTTGTTTGTTTTTGGCTTTGTTTTCATGTTTTTTGAGGCAGAGTCTTGAGCAAGCCTTCTGGTGCGTTTCTCCAGCACCCAGAACTACAGCTCTGTGTCACCCCAGCTGAACATCTGTACTGAGAAACCCAAATTCCTGGCAGAACATGTTGCAGAGGCCACACCTGAGACAGGGCAGCCTCCCTTTGTCCAGGAATCATGGCCAGTCCAAGCTGATTTTTCACCTCCTGTCCCTGCAACCCTGCCAGAGAGAGGTGGAAACACCCAAAACCCAGTCTCACCAACCCCCACTGGAGTTTCCTTTATGCTCATCGCAGCCTGTTTCCGTGGCTTTGATGAGACCAAGGTGTGGGGACAGTGTATTTATAAAAAGCTGCCATCAGCCAGCAGTTTCCATCTTAAGAATAAGAAAAAAATCCAAAATTTTCTTTCTTTCTCAAAATTTTCTTCAGCCTTGAGGAGACCAGAGGGAGAGGTTATGGGTGAGGAAGGGGGACGGGAAGATGTTAGCAGAAAAGGTAAAGGGATGAGGAGAGGGACAAGAGACACCTCAGGAAGCATTGGTGACTTCAGATAGTACCCACGCTTCAGGAAGCCTCCGGCCCAGGCACTGACCTACTCGTGTTTCCTCCAGAGTTCCACCACCCTGCTTCCTGGGACCCCATCCTCCCCCTAGGCAGTCACCTACCCTTCTTCCCCTCACCTTTTACCAAGGCCCCCGAAATAATGACGGTGTATCGATGCCTTAGGATGGCTGACCAACAAGACACCACTGTGTTCAAGTGGGAGGTGTCATTACAGAGAAATCAGATGGCTCATACACTCTGGAGCTGATGTTCTGTGTTCAAATCTCTGCTCTGACACTTCCCAGATGGGTGACCTTGGCATCCCTGGGCCTCAGTTTCCTCACTTCTATAACTCGGGCTGCAGTGAGCTCTTTTATCTTTAGTAGCTACTCTTTATGTAAGTGTAGTTGTCACTGTGCTGTATGTGTGTCTTCCCAAAGGTGGTGCTCCCTCCAAATTGCTGGTCAGAGGTCTCCCGGAGATCACTAAAACAACACAAACTATTTCCATTTCTTTTTTTTTTTTTTTTTTTTTTTTGCCTAAGTGGGCTTTTGGAAGCAGGCCCTCAAAGAAGAGAATGAAAATGTGGTCCCTTCCTTTTTTTCCTTTCCCACTTCCCAACCATGAAGGGAGAGTCCCCTCAAGGTATTCCCACTATGACATACCCTCATTGGCTCAAAATTACAGGGTCTACCAACCATGGGCTGAAACTGCCCCAAACGAAATTCAAATAAACCTTTTTCTCTTTGTACATTATCTCTGACATTTGTATGGTAACAAAAAACTGACACAGCTGTGATTGTGTGCACATTTAAATTTCTGATTCAGCTCAATTATTATGTCAAAGGGAGCCTGCATGGTCCACAGGATGCATTTAGTCAGAGTGTGTTTGCAAAGGAGAACTCGCTAGCCAACATTGTATCTGTGTTTGTGTGTGCACATATTCATGAAGTAGTATATATATGATGATGAAGGTTTCTGTCCTGCCTGGTCCCATAGCCGTTTTGCCCAAATACACACACAGACACTATATAAATTATAAAATTGTTGGCTGATGACTAGGGCTTCTTATTGGTTAGGATTGTCTTAATTATTAACCCATTTCTATTAATCTAAGCATTTCCACATAGCCTTATTTTACCAGAGAAGGGTCTGGACTTGTTACTCCCTCCTCCTCTACATGGTGTCTCTTTCTGCAGCCTCTCTCTCCTCTCTCCCCAGCATTCTCCTTGTCTTCTAGTTTTGCCTATCTTCCTGCCTCTACTGGCCAACTGGTGTTTTACTCATCAACCAATACGAGACACATATATACAGAAAGACATCCCCCATCACATATATGCATCTGTGTGTGCACTCATGCATGTGGAAGCCACCAGTCAATCTTGGTGTCATTCTTCAGGCACCATCTACCTTGATTTTTAGGCAGAGCCTCTCACTGATCTGAAGCTCATTGACTCAGAGAAGAAGCCATCATGCCCCAGTGAGCCTCCTGTTTCCTCCTCTCCAGTGCTGGGACCACAAGTGCATGCTTATAGGGATTATCTGGAGGCAGAATCACACACACACACACACACACACACACACACACACACACACACACACACACTGTGGGTGGCACTATCCTCTAGGCTCCTGGACTATATAAAAGCAAGCTGAGCCACAGAGGCATTCTTTGCTGCTTCCAAGATGCAAAGTTTCCAGCCAATTCATATCCCTGTGGCTGTGGCTTCTCCACCGTGATGGACCACACACCTGAACTATGAGCTGGAATCCTCCCTCTCTTGAGTTTCTCTGGTCAAGGTATATTTCCATAGTCACCAGAAAAAGAACTAAGACACCTGGGAAGGTGGGGACTGTGATGAGCTAACTGGGTAGTGATGGTTCTCTTTGAGAAGGACATTGAATCAGCATCTCACCACAGCTGTCTCTACACCTCACCTGATAGAGGCTACCTGTGAGCTGGCTTTCATCCTTACACTGGGCTGATGATTTTATAAAAGAAACAGCAGTTGGAGTGAGAGGCCCGAATCCCAGCCCAGAAGCAGCATCAGAGGAAGGCCCACACTTTAGTCCTGGAGCATGGACAAGGAAGCCATGAGCCTCCGACCTGGGAGCAGAGTCAGAGAGAGGCCTCAGCCTCAGGCACAGAAGCGAGGAGTGATCACCAGGTGAAATGAATGCAGCAGTGGCTTCCAGAAACTATCGCAAGAAGCTCCTCTGGGAAAGAGCAGCTGTGTCCCAGCCAGCATCCACTGCCATTTCTCAATTGGAGATTCTCTGCTACTACGTTGACCACTGGCCCCTTGGCCCCACTTATAGCTCCAATGGGAGGAGCGTTCACTGGAGCTGTAGCCCCACTTTTATATCAAGGAGTGACCACCTGAGCACTGGGCCCACTTCCACCAGGAGGAGCGTTCGCCGGAAGCTCTGCTCTGCTTGTGCCTGAAGGAGCAGTCAAGGGACCATAGCCCCTAACTATACCAATTGAAGAAAAAGAGACCCTGAAACACAAGCTCCAACTATACCGATTAGAAACTAGTGGTGCTACAACAGCAAGACCTGAACATCCCACCACAGATGAAGCAGAAGAAAACAACCTAAAAAGGAACTCTATGGGGATGATTGAGGTGCTTAAAGAGGAAATGAAAACTTCCCTTAAAGAAATGGAGGGAAAAACAAACAAAAAATCGGAAGGTATGGACAAATCCCTTAAAGAAAACCAAGAAAAAGCAACCAAACAAGTGAAGGAAATGATTCAAGACTTGAAATCTGAAATAGAGGCAATAAAGAAAACACAAACTGAGGGAATTCTGGAAATGGAAAATCTGGGTAAATGATCAGAAACCACAAAGCAAGCATAAACAACAGAATACAAGAGATGGAAGAGAGAATTTCAGGCATTGAATATATAATAGAATAAATAGATTTATTGGTCAAAGAAAAATTAAAATCCAACAAATCCTTAGCACAAAACATTCAGGAACTCTGGGACACTATGAAAAGACCTAACCTAAGAATAATAGGGATATAAGAAGGGCAAGAAGTCCAACTCAAAGGCACAGAAAATATATTCAACGAAATCATGGAAGAAAACTTTCCCAACCTAAAGAAGGACATGCCTATGAAGGTACAAGAAGCTTACAGAACACCAAATAAACTGGACCAAAAAAAGTTTCCTTGCCGCATAATAATAAAAACAATAGCATACAGAATAAAGAAAGAATATTAAGAGCTGCAAAGGAGAAAGGCAGGTAACACATAAAGGCAGACCTATCAGAATTACACCTGACTTCTCAATGGAAACAACAAAAGCCAGAAGGTTCTAGTCAGATGTTATGCAGACACTAAGGGACCACAGATGCCAGCCCAGACTACCTTCTCTAGCAAATCTTTCAGAAACCATAGATGGAGAAAACAAGATATTCCAGGATAAAACCAAATTTAAACAATACCTATCCACAAACCCAACTCTACAGAAAGTACTAGAAGGAAAACACCAACCCAAGGAAATCACTTATGTCCACAAGAACACAGGAAATAGATGAGCTTACAGGAGCAAATCCCAAAAGGAATTGCATACAATGTCATAACCACCACCACCCAAAAAAAAAAAAAAAAAAAAAAAAATAACAGGAACTAGCAATCACTGATCATTAATATCCATTAATATAAATGGTCTAAATTCACCTATAAAAAGACACAGGCTAACAGAATGGATATGAAAACAGAATCCATCCTTCTGCTACATACAAGAAACACAACTCAACCTCACAGACAGACATTACCTCAGAGTAAAATGTTGGGAAATTTTTTTCTAATCAAATGGACGTAAGAAACAAGCTGGTATAGATATCCTAATATCTAACAAAATAGACTTCAAACTAAAATAAATCAAAAAAGGTAAAGAAGGGCATTTCATATACATTGAAAGAAAAATCTATCAAGAGGAAATCTCAATTCTGAACATCTATGCCCCAGACACGGGCTCCCGCATTTGTAAAAGAAACATTACTAAAACTTAAACCACAAATCAAGCCCCACACACTAATAGCAGGAGACTTCAACATTCCACTCTCGCACTGGACATATCTGCCAGACCAAAGCTTAACAGAGAAATAAGGAAACTAACAGATATTATGACTCAAATAGATTTAACAGACATCTATAGAACATTCCAGCAAAACAAAAGAATATAGTTTCTGTTCAGCACCTCATGGAACCTTCTCAAAAATAGACCAGATGCTCAGTAACAAATTAAACCTCAACAGATTTTTAAAAAATGGAATAAACCCCTGTACCTTATCAGATTACCACAGCTTAAAGTTAGAATTCAACAGTAACATTAATTTCAGAAAGCCAACACATGGAAATTGAATAATCATCAACTGAACCATCACTGGATCAAGGAAGAAATAAAGAAATTAAAGACTTCCTAAAAGTTAATGAAAATAACCACATAACATACTTAAACTTATGGAACACAATGAAAGCAGGGCTAAGAGAAAAGTTCATAGCACTAAATGCCTGCATAAAGAAGCTGAAAAAATCCAACACTAGAGAATTAACAGAACAACTGAAAACTCTAGAACAAAAAGAAGCAAACTCACCCAGGAGGAGTAAATGACAGGAAATAATCAAATTGAAGGCTGACATCAAAATAGAAACAAAGAAAACAATGCAAAGAATCAATGAGACAAAGAGTTGGTTCTTCAAGAAAATCAACAAGATAGGCAAACCTTTATACAAACTAACAAAAATGCAGAGAGAGAATATCCAAATTAACAAAATCAGAAATGAAGAGGGGGACATAACAACAGATACTGAAAAAATCCAGAGAATCATTAGGTCATACTTTGAAAACCTGTACTCCACAAAATTGGAAAATTTAAAGGAAATGGGAAATTTCCTGGATAATTACCACATACTAAAATTAAATCATGAGCAGATAAACAAGTTAAATTGACCTATAACCCCTTAAGAAATAGAAGCAGTCATCAAAAGTCTCCCAATGAAAAAAAGCCCAGGGCCAGATGGTTTCAACACAGAATTCTATCAGAATTTCAAAGAAGAGCTAGTATCAATACTCCTCAAATTGTTCCATATAATAGAAACAGAAGAAAGACTGCCAAAATCTTTTTATGAGGCTACAGTTACCCTAATACCCAAGCCACACAAAGACACACCTAAGAAAGAGAATAAAGACCAATCTCCCTCATGAACATTGATGCAAAATACTCGGTAAAACACTGGCAAAACGAATCCAAGAACACATCAGAAACATCATCCACCATGATTAAGTAGGATTCATCCCAGAGATGCAGGAATGTTTTTCATACAAAATCCATCAATGCAATCCACCATATAAACAAATTAAAAGAAAAAAACCCACATGATCATTTCACTAAATGCTGAAAAAGTCTTTGACAAAATTCAACACCCCTTCATGATAAAGGTCTTGGAGAGACTATGGAGACAAGGAACATACCTAAATATAATAAAGCAATATACAGTAACACAACAGCCAACATTAAACTAAATGGAGAGAAACTCAAAGCAATCCCACTGAAATGAGGGACAAGACAAGGCTGTCCACTCTCTTCATATCTATACAACATAGTACTTGAAGTTCTAGCAATAGCAATAAGATAACAAAAGGAGATCAAAGAGATACAAATTGGAAGAGAAGTCAAACTCTCACTATTTGCTGATGATATGATAGTTTACATAAGTGACCTAAAAAATTCTACCAGAGAACTCCTACAACTGATAAATACCTTCAGTAATGTAGCAGGATACAAGGGTAACCCAAAGATAATCAGTAGTCCTCCTATATACAGATGACAAACGAGCCGAGAAGGAAATCAGAGAAACATTACCCTTTACAATAATCATAAATAACATAAAATATCTTGAGGGTAACTCTAACCAAACAAGTGAAAGACCTGTATGATAAGAACTTCAAGCCTTTAAAGAGAGAAATTAAAGAAGATATAAGAAGATATAAAGCTCTTCCATGCTCTTGGATAAGTAGGATCAACATAGTAAATATAGCAACATAGTAAATATAGCAATCCTACCAAAAGTAATCTATAGATTCAATGTAATTCCCATCAAAATTCCCAGCATAATTCTTCACTGACCTTGAAAGAATAATACAAAAAAATAATAAATAATAAATAATAAACAAAAAAATCCCAGGATAGCCAGAACAACCCCGTAGCATAAAGGATTAACTGGGAACATCACCATTCCTGACTTCGAGCTCTACTATAGAGCTATAGTAATGAAAACAGCTTGGAATTGACATAAAAACAGACAGGTGGACCAATGGAATTGAATCAAAGACCCTGATATCAATCCACACATCTATGAACCTAATTTTTGACAAAAAAAATCTAAAAATGCAAAATGGAAAAAAAGAAAACATATTCAACAAATGGTGCTGGTGTAACTGGCTGTCAATAATTAGAAGAATGCAAATATATCCAAATTTATCAACATGCACAAAGCTCAAATCCAAATGGATCAAAGGCCTCAATATAAATCCATCCACACTGACTCTCATAGAAGAGAAAGTGGGAAATACATTTGAACACGTAGGCACAGGAGACCACTTCCTAAATAGAACACCAGTAGCACAGACACTGAGAGCAACAATTAACAAATGGGACTTCCTGAACCTGAGAAGCTTCTGTAAAGCATAAAACACAGTCGACAAGCCCAAACAGCAGCCTATAGACTGGGACAAGATTTTCACCAACCCCACATCTGATAGAGGGTTGATTTCCAAAATATACAAAGAACCCAAGAAACTAGAAATCAAACTACCAAATAGTCCAATTAAAAAATGAGGTACAGATCTAAACAGAAAATTATCAACAAAACAATCTCAAATGGTGGAAAGACACTTAAGGAAATGCTCAGCATCCTTAGTCATCAGGGAAATGCAAAGTAAAACCACTCTGAGATTTTATCTTACACCGATCAGAAGGGCTAAGATCAAAACCACCAATGACAGCTTATGCTGGAGCGGATGTGGAGAAAGGTGAACACTCCTCCACTGCTGGTGGGAGTGCAAACTTGCACAGCTGCCATGGAAATCAGTATGGTGATTTCTCAGAAAATTAGGGATCAGTCTACCTCAAGACCCTGCAATACCACTGTTAGTCATATACCCAAAGGAGGCACACTCACACCACAAGGACATTTGCTTAACTATGTTCATAGCAACATTATTCGTAATAGCCAGATGTTTTGAAACAACCTAGTTACCCCTCAACTAAAATATAGATAAAGAAAATGTGGTATATTTGCACAATAGGGTACTACTCAGCAGTAAGAAACAATTACATCATAAAATTCTCAGGCAAATGGACAGAAATAGAAAAACAACCATATAGTATAGTATAGGCAAATATAATATGTACTCACTCATAAGTGGATATCAGACATAAAGCAAAAGATACCCAGCCTACAATCCACAACCCCAGAGAAGCTAGAACCCTCTTCTAGAAACAGATGGAAGCAGAAATCCACAACTAACCACTGGGCCAAGTTCCTGGAGTACAGTCAAAGTGAGGAAGGAGCGATAATATGAACAAAGGAGTCAAGACCATGATGGGGAAATGCACAGAATCAGCTGACCCAAGCTAGTGAGAGATCATAGTCTCCTATCTGACAAATGGGGAACCAGCATAAGACCAAACTAGGTGACAATGTTGTGGCTGGAACAATATATGATGCCACTGGCAGTGGGTCCAAGATCTAACTAATGCACAGACTGACTTAGTGGGGCCCATTCTATATAGAGAGATACCTTGCCCAGCCTAGACTCAGGGATGCGGGGGATGGAGAGGTGCCTTGTTCCTGCCACAAGATGATGGGACAGAATTAGTAGACTTCCTAGGGGAGGTGGGAGGGGAGAGGGGGGAGTGGGAGGAGAAGAGGGAAGGGGAACTTGGATTGGAATGTAAAAAATAAATTAGTAAAAAATTTTAAAAAGAAAGAGCAATTGCCAATCAAAGCTCACATGAGCAATAGCTAGTTGATACAACCTCCCACATCAATCCTTTTCTCAGTGGCTGCTCCCTGAGGAACCCAAGTTAAGGCTGGCAAGTGGCATCCACGAGGCATACAGAACATTTTCATGTTCTTTTCTCATTAATAATCCAACTCTATTTGTATTTGAAGATCTGGCTGCACCAATGCTACGGAGCACTGACTGTCCTCTAGGCACACCATGGCTACCAGCCCCATAAACTCTTGGCATTTCTGTCATTTCTGTGGGGAAGGGGCTTATGGACCCTGCCCCTCTGTAACTATTGGTAGTTGGTTAACAATTTCTGGGACAGCTCTTTTCATCAGTGGTGTGGCTGCCTCTAAGTTATATACATTCCTATAAGCAACGCTAGTTAAATACTGTAGTTCGCCAAGCCGCTGTTATCTGCCATCTCTTCCTTGATTCTGCCATTGCACTCTGTGGGCTGAGTAAGTGTCTGTTCAGATCTTCCCAGAAAAAAATCTACTCAACAACCAGGATGCTAGGGGTAGATACCCAGCTGGGAACCATCACTTCAAACATGCTTGTTTCCCTGGACTGTCAAAGTTCTGAACAGCTTAGGAAGCCCTGGGCTATAAAGGGTGGAAGAAACAGCTGCCTGGTTCAGAGGTGCAGGTGTCCAGGTGCAGGTGTCTAAGCACAGGCACCCAGGTGCAGGTGTCTAAGCACAGGTGTCCAGGTGCATGTGTCCAGGTGCACTGGCCACACACATTCCAGCTGTCAATCATCTCCACTCTAACGCCTATCGCTAATTGCCAGCTGAGCAATCTCTGTCAATACTGAGCCTTGCTTGCGGATGCCCAGAGATGCCACTGAGTCATTTCCTCTGGGGAAGCTGCACAGATGTCTTATGGGAGCAATATTCAAGACATTTTCATTTTTGAGTTTCCCCAAAATCTTCTGAGAGGATTTTCATGTTCCCAGGGCAAAGTGTAAGTGACTTTGCCCTGTTACAGACTACATCTTGTGTGGCACCCCCAAATGCTGCACTAGAGGCCTGACATGCACTCCCTCACCTTGTTTTTGCTCTGCTCTCCTTTCTGCTGCTGTAGTAAATGCTCTCACCATAGGTAACATGGGGAGGAAAGGGCCTGATTTTACTTCTACTCCCTGGTCACAATCCATCACGGAAGGAGCCAGGGCAGGGACCATAGAGGAAGGCTGCTCCCTGGCTTGCCCACTCCTGATCATGCCTGGTGAGCTTCATTACATATCCCAGGCCCACCTGCCTAGGGCTTGTGCTGCCCACAGGGAGCTGGGCTGTAGTTGGAAATTCTTATGCATTCTGCCCAGTCCCCTTGGACTAGTTTCTTTCCTGCTCTGGGTCCGCACAGCTGTTTATGAAATAACACTCTGAGGCTTAATATCAATTATAATTGTTTGGCCAATGGCTCAAGCTTCTTAGTGGCTAGACCTCTCTTATAAATTAACCCATTTCTAATATTCTATAGTTTACCATGAGGCTCGTGGCTTGTAACCTCACATCTTGCTTCCCTAGAGGCTACATGATGTCTCTCTGACCCTGCCTTTCTTCTCTTTGTATCTTTGTTTGGAATTCTTGCCTAGCTATATTTTGTCTGTGCATTGGCCAAAACAGCTTTATTCATCAACCAATAAAAGCACTGCATATTTGCAGCATACAGAAGGACATCCCATATTGTCTCCTCTTTTCTGTCTAAATAAAAAAGGGTTTTAATTATAACATAGTAAAAGTATATATAACAAAACAGTTATCAAGTAAGAACTATAGTTACAATATGTAGTCTATTTGTATTTGGCAAAATTGAAGAAAATGCTCTATCATCTAGTCTATCTTTGTGAGCCTAAAGTTTTAAAACTAATTTATCTTTTATCATAACTAAGGAAAAATATAATTACAAGTATATACTCTTTAACTGCATCAGAGACCCCAGAAGTATTTAATATTGCCTAAGAAAACAGGAAGTGTATTGTAAGCAACTTCCAAAATTAACAGAGATATCTCACTGCCTGGACAGTCACCCAAAGTTTTTCTGTAACATTGGAGGATTCATCTTCAGCCTATAGGCCCATAGTATCTGGCAGAACAATTTCCCAAATATTGTTTATAAATGTTTCTTTTCATTTAAACGGGGATAATTATAAATGGTTGATGATCACAGCCAATCTCTTAAAAAAAGACACAGAGAGAAGGAAGGCAGCGTCAAGGAGACATCACATAGCTGTCAAAGGAGTAACATGCCAGAGCATCACCGGTAAGCCACAGCCTCTTAGCAATACACAGATTAATAGAAATGGGATAATTTATAAGAGACAGCTAGCCAGTAAAAAGCCTGAGCCATGGTCAAACAAGTATACTTTAAATATTAAGCCTCAGAGTATTATTTCATAAGTGGCTGCAGGGACCCAGAGAGGGAGAAAAACTGATCCAGTGGAACTGGATGAGACGGGAAAAAAACTTTCAGCTACACTGGGTCCTCCTTCACCAATTATCAGTCCAAACAACCTCTCACATACATGGCCTCAGGCTGATTTGTTCTAGCAATTCCTGAGTCAAGATCTGATGAAGCTAGGCTGTGTCAAACTGACAGTGACAAGGGGGACAACTTACCAATCATCAGTAGACAGCAGTAATCCAGTCTGAATGGATAGTGGAAGGCGGCTCAGTGAAAAATGGCCCAGGTCAGTCAGAGGCCAGGCATGGAAAACTGAGCCCCTGCTCAAAATTGGAAGAAGGGAAAAGTAGTCTGTAACAAAATACCTGAGCCTGAATACTTTACAAAGAAAAAAAAAAAGGTTTGTTGATCCCACAGCTCAAGAAGTTCAAGAGCCTGTACCAACATAATGACAGGATAATTGGCACCATGGCAAGGTCCCCAAAGATTTTAGAGACCTTAAGTGTGGGAAACCTAAGATTAGTGGTTTTAACTGCAGAAAGAAAAAAATCAGTGCAAGCAGGGTTGGGGATTTGGTTAATAGAAACAAAGGTGATCAAAGACAGACTAAGGTTGGGACGCAGTGGGTACAGCCTTTCCCACTCCCCTCCGGGGTTACTTTCCCTCTCTCCTTTCCATTGAGTATTTATCTTTGAGACAGAGTATCACTCTGTAATCCAGATTGGCCTGGAACTCATAGAAATCCTCCTGCCTCAGCCTCTGAAGTGCTGGAAGGACTAGTGTGAGCCACTCCGCCCTGCTTGCTTGGTTTGCACAATCCATTTGTTAGAGAAACCTTTAAACAGTAGTATCTGAATCACGGATAAATAGTAAAATCCAGGCCAGATATGGTGGTGCGTATTGTCACCTCAGCATGCAAGAGGCCGAAACAAGCAGACTGAGAATGTGTGACCAGCCTGGGCTACCTGGTGAAGTCATGTCTGAAACATCAACTAATGACTAAAGTGCAGATTCTTGTGGGGTCAGAGGCTCTCTCAGCAGTGGGCTGATCTCACTCTGTGGGCTGTGCATCACAGGGTATAGAGAAACCTCTCTGGTTCTCTGCCCACTCCCCTGCCAACCACAAACACCCCAGATGTTAACAAGAGTCTCCTGGCGGAACCGCTGAGTGACTAGACCACACCTGGAAGTTTCCTTCTCCATGGGGGAGTCTGAAGGCTGATGACCAGCCTCTGGTGGCTTCCTCATGACACTTAGGTTCCTTCCTTGGTCTCCCACATCATCACCCACTCAACAGTGTGATTTATTACCCAGCATGCCAGGCTTTTAAACGTTCATAGGTGCTTATTACTGGTGTATTTTATATTATATTCATATAGACCTCATTTTCCCATTGTAAATGCTGTCTGTGTGGTCTGTGTGTGGATGAACATTCTAGTGCCACTAAGATAGAGACCTCCTGCTGTAGCATGTAAGTTTCCGCCAGCCCGCCCGCCGCTGGTCTGGCGTCCTGGCCCCCAATAACACGCAGGAGACTCTATATTTGATACAATCCTGTTGGCCAATTACCATTACTGTTTATGGGCTAGCTCTGTCTTAATTATTAACCCATTTCTACTTATCTAAGTATTTCCACGTGGTCGTCTTATGGGGAGCCGCGCGGCAGGCGTCCTCTCTCCTTCCCGGGCTACATCTTGACTCCTACCTACTACTTCCTCTTCCTCCTCCTAGTCTCTTAGCCCCACCTATCTAGTTTTCTATTGGCCACAGGGCTTTATTAACAGTATGAGAAACATATATACAGAATCACATCTCCCATCATCCTGCGCTGGAAGCATTCCCAACTCTTCCATTGTGACTGTCTCATTTTAGTCAGCGAAATGTGCAGGAGACTGTTCTCCTCTATTTCCTCCCCCTCCATCCCCTCCTCCATCCCCTCCTCCATCTCCTCCTCCATCTTCTCCGTTTCTTCCCACTCCATCTCCTCTACTTACATTCAGCTTTACATGGTTCTGGTGACTCAAATTCAGCTACTCGCATTTATTTGAATGACATGCACTTTACACACTCAGCCATCGGATCAGCCTATATTACCTTTTATTGTGTGGTCTAGTATCATTTGTCTGTGACAATTGTCAACTGCTCAAGACCAACCAGCATGGATGAGGGAGGAGCTTGCCTGTCCCACCCCTACCCCAGTTGAAGGCTGGCAAGAGAGAGACTGTCAGATTTCCTCAAGAACTGCCTGTAGGGCCCCGGGCCCCAGCATAGCCGCACACCCATGGGAAGCACTATCCAAAGAAAGGGCATGAGATTGAGCAGGGGCTGCATAGGAGACCCCAGAAGGATTCATAGGGGAGAAATAGAGATGGAATGTGACAATAATGCATTGTGCATGTGTGCAAAATTCTTAAAGTAAAAGTATTATATTTTTAAAAATTAATAGCTACAATAAAAGTTATAATAATGAAAATGTTGATACTTTTGTTTTACTTTAATATGGT
This sequence comes from Cricetiscus sungorus, assembly GCA_030556225.1. Taxonomy (NCBI): domain Eukaryota; kingdom Metazoa; phylum Chordata; class Mammalia; order Rodentia; family Cricetidae; genus Cricetiscus; species Cricetiscus sungorus. The sequence continues at coordinate 42,023,206 of JANBXA010000600.1, forward strand.
AAAAACACATGTTTTTGAGATAGGGTTACTCTGTGCAGCACTGGCTGTCCCGGAACTTGCTCTGTAGACCAGTCTGGCCTTCAACTGGCAGAGGTCCCAAGCGCTAGGTTCAAAGGCGTGTGCTACAACATCCAGAAATTATTTTTATTTAAAGTGGTAAAACAGCTCGGGGTAGTAGCATACACCTTTAATCCCAGCACTCAGGAGGCTGAGGCAGGCGGATCTCCGTGGGTTGGAGGTCAGCCTGGCCTATAAAGCGAGTTCCAGGACAGTCAGGGCTGCATAGTGAGACCAAGACTCAAACATTAAAATGAAACAAAATAGCAAAATAAATTTTAGTGTTTTTAAAGTTATCATATTTTATTTTTGAAATGGGAGAACAGATTTTACGCTGGGTTTGTGTGCACATGTGCACATGCATGATTGTGGAGATGTTACAGCATGCGGACCTTGAGTAGCTCAGGCTAGCCTGAACTTCCCACACAGCCAAAGATGATCTTGAACCCCTGACCACCCTACCTTGAATCCAGGACTCTGTGTGAGCGGAGGGTGGAACTGAGGATTCTGTGCATGCGTAGCCAGCTCTGCCCATCCTGAGATCTTCCCTAGATCTTTCTCTCCTGCTTTGTTTAGATTCCTGCGCCTCGGCCCATTTTTTCTTCTATATAGCTCAGAAATGGCGCTATCTAATTCTATTTTTAATTGTAATTTATGTATTTAATCTCTCAGAATCGCTACTCTTCCATGTGAGCCCCAAACCTCACTAGGCTGCGAGCGTCCTCTCTCGCCCCCTGCAGGTCGTTCTGCACATGGCAGTCACAGGCTGTTCTTCCCGCAGGAGCGGTGCCCGTGTGTACTCGGTGTAATGGGCCAAGCACCTGGCTCCCTACACCCTCCTTTTGTCTGCTCCCTCCGTGGGATACGAGGTTCTGGATTCGGACACCAGACATGGGTTCACTTGGGCTCTTTTTCCTCCCTCCCTCCCTCCCTCCCTCCCTTCCTTCCTTCCTTCTTCCTGAGCCCTTCTTCCTTCCTTTCATCTGTTCTTCCTCCCTTCTTTCCTTACTTTCATTTATTTTTTTTCTTCCTTCCTACTTACCTTTTTTTTTTTTTTTAAATTTTGTTGTTGCTGTTGTTTTAATTGGGGGGGGGGTGCAAGAACTTTATTCAAAGTGCAATGAAACTTGTTAACAGCTTAAAAGACGGGGGAAACTAAGACACCTCCCCTCACGCTCAAGAACAAGCACACGGTGTGCCTCTTTCTAGACACTGTAGTGAGAAAGGTGCGTCCATCTTCCTGTCTGACACTCTTGGTGGTGTCACTGGGCTCGACCTCCAGGGTGACAGTCTTACCAGTTAAGGTTTTCATGAAGATCTGAATTGTCAGCGGTGGTGGTAGCAGTCCTCACAGAAAAGCAGGGACGGAACTCCGGGTCTCAATGGAACTCTGTTGTTTTAATTTTTAACATTTTTTGAAAACTTCATTTGTAGGCGCTGTATTGACATTAGTCCATCCTCCCTTTCCCTCTCCAACTCCTCCCTGATCCCCCATGACCTCTGATACACATACATATATTCATACACACACATATACATATATACACACATATACATACACATATATTCTCACAATAGACACATATATTCACACCCATATACTCACCCATACATATATTTACACTCACATATATTCACACACATACATACATTCACACACACACACGCACACACACACCAGTTGAGCCCATCTAGCTTTGGTCATGTGTTTAGGGCTGACTACATGGGAATGGATAGCCAATCATGGGGCTCATCCCTGGAAAAAACCAATTCACCTTCTCTCAGCACCCATTAATTGCCTGCCTGTAGCCCTTCATTAGGGCAGAGTCACGTGTAATGTGCCACCTCCACACCAGCATGTCAACTGGTGTTGCTGCTGTTGGGGGTCTTGTTAAGTGACTACAGTGTGGAGTCATGTATGCAGCTTCCTTGTCTCATCTAAAAGACTAGCAGGAGGCCTCCTGGTCCTGCAACTCTTACAACCACCCCTCCCCCCACTCCCCCCTCCCATCCCTTCTGCAATGTTCCCTGAGCCTGTTATCAGGGTTGCATTGTGGGCATATCAGTTGGAACAGGGCATCCCATTGCCACTTAATTCCATATTTTGAACAGTGGTGGTTTTCTGTAATGGTCTCCATCTTCTGCGAAGAGAAGCTTCTCTGAGGATGGGTGAGAGCAGCATTCATCGCACATACACAGGAAATGTCCTGCAAAACACAGTAGGAAAGGGCTTTCTGAACAGGACTCCGTTCACTCAGGAACCAAGGCCGACATCTGTAAGGTGGGACCTCACAGAACTAAAAGTTTCTTCACGACCAAGGAAACAATCAGCAAGTGCAGAGGAATCCACAGAGTGGGACAGACTCTTCGCCAGCAGCACATCTGATAAAGGGTTAGTATCTGAATATTATAAAGAACTCAGAAAACAGAGTCAAGAAAAAAATGGCCAGATTTGCAAATGGGCTATGGCTCTGCACAAAGAGTTCGAAGGAGGAGGAGGAGGAGGAGAAGGAGGAGAAGAAGAGGAGGAGGACGAGGAGGACGAGGAGAAGGAGGAGGGGAGGAGGAGGAGGGCGAAGAGGAGGAGGAGGAGGAGAAGAAGAAGAAGAAGAAGAAGAAGAAGAAGAAGAGGAGGAGGAGGAGGAGGAGGAGGAGGAGGAGGAGGAGGAGGAGGAGGAGGAGGAGGAGGAGGGGGAGGTTAAGAAATAGTCCAAATTCCCTAGCCTTACAGAATGCAAATCAGAACAAGTGTGAGATTTCATCTTACCTCAGCGAGAAAGGCAAAGACAGCGGAACAGCAGACAGCAAATGCTGGAAAGGATGTGGGGAAAGGGAATTTTCATCCATTGTTGGTGGATTGCAACCTGGTGCAGCTGCTCTGGAAATCAGTGTGGAAAATTCTTCAAATGTTAAAAATGAATCTACCATATGACCCACTTTGGCATTTGCCCAACGGACTCAACCTCCTAATCCAGACACTTGCTCAGCCATTTGCACTTCTGCTTTATTCACAATAGCTAGGAAATTAAAAACAGCCTAAATGTCCCTCATCCTATGAATGGATCAGGAATATGTGGTACATAGTCACTATGGAATAACTATTCAGCTATAAAGAAAAATGAAATTTTTCTTTGTGGGTAAATGAGGTGGAAATGGAAAATATTATATTAAGTGAAATAACCCAGGCCCAGAAAGACAAAACCATTTTGTGTGTGTGTGTGTGTGTGTGTGCATGTGTGCGTGCTTCCTGGATCTAAATCTTTATATTAAGTATGAAATCTGAATAAGCACAGGACCCAGGAAAGTACAAAGGTGTAACAAGTCTTTCTCTGTCCTGCCAGTTAGCTCCCAAATAATAACACAGAGACTTATTCTTAACTATGAAAGCTTGGCCTATAGCTAAGGCTTGTTCTTAACTAGCTCCTATAACTTAACCCATTTCTACTAATTTATGCTTTACCATGTACTTTTTTACCTTTCTTCAATTCTGTATGTCCCACTCCCTCTGCGTGTCTCATGCCATCCGCTCTGCACCTCAATTATCTCCCCTACTTCCTCTTTCTGCCTGGAAGTCCCACCTATACATCCTGATTAGCTATTGGCTATTCAGCTTTTTATTAAACCAATCATAGCAACATGTTTTCACACAGTGCACAACACACAGGGACCATGGTGGGATGGATATTTTTATGTCAACTTAACACAAGCTAGAGTCATCTGAGAGGAGGGAGCCTCAATTGAGAAAATGCTTTAATAAGATTCGGCTGTAGGCAAGCATATAGGGCATTTTCTTTATTAGTGATTGGCAGAGAAGGCTCAGTTCACTGTGGATGGTGCCATCCCTGAGCTGGTGGTTCTGGGTTATATAAGAAAGCAAGCGGAGCAAGAAATACATAGCAAGTCAGAAAGCATCACCCCTCCATGGCTCTGCTACCTTTAAGCTTCTACACTGTTTGAGTCCTCCATTAGACAGTGCTGTGGGCCAGCCTGTAGGGCATTTTCTTAATTAGTGGCTGATGCCATCCCTGGACTGGTGGTTCTATAAGAAAGCAGGCTGAGCAAGCCGGTAAGCAGCACCTTCCATGGTCTCTGCATGGGTCCCTGCCTCCATGTTCCTGCCCTGTGTGAGCTCCTTGTCCTGGCCTCCTACAAGAGGAAAGTGATGTGGAAGCCAAAGAAACCCTCCCCCCCCCCCCCCCACCCCCGCCGCCAGTTGCTTTGCTCATGGTGTTTAATCACAGTAATAGTAACCCTAACTAAGACATGTAAATTCCCAAATTTTTACTTTCTTAAAATTTGGCACATGCCAAAAAATGAAAAGCACAGTCAGAAATAAAAGGTAATGTAATCACTTTCAAACAAAAAAAAATGTTGTAGAGTTAAAGGGGACATAGCAGGGTTGGAGCTGTAGGACTCCCAGATGAGTTAATCACAGTAGAACATCACCCTCACTTGAACAGTGTCAAGTAGGAGCAGCTAATAGTACATTGCACTTACATCTACAAGGGTGCAGGCACATAGGCCCCTGTGAGTATCCTAGGGTCCAATGAAATTATTTTTAGTGTATAATTAAATTGTTTGGAGACTACTCTGGTAGGTTCTTGATGTCTGAATCTGGCTTTAAGTGCTGGACAAAGGTGGCGATCTCTAATGGCCTGCTTACAGGTCTGTCAGGGTACCTTGAGGCTCCTTTTATTAATACATTGTAACAAAGCATGAATCCCTGTATGTCCTGACATGTTATGTAGACCTAGGATTTCTTCCTTGCTGATTATGCCAAAACTCTCAGGATTTTTAATTTTCCAGTCTGGGTTCCTTTTAATAGTTACTCTCATAGGATTGTCCTGACTTAATTAGGTTCCCCATTTTGCCTCATTTTTTAGTGTTGGGACAAACTTTCATGTTTATTGAATGCATAATCTATCATCTTTGCTGATTTGTTCTGTGTAGCTACACTTTGTTGTTGGACTTTATTTAGATCACCAGCCCCCAAATAATGGCACAGAGACTTATTATTAATTATGAAAGCTTGGCCTGTAACATAGGCTTGTTCCCAACTAGCTCTTATAACTTAAATCAATCTGTTTCTATTAACCCATGTTCTGGCACTTGGCTTTTTATCTCACCTCTTTTCAGTATATTTGACATCTTCAGTATCTCACTGGCATCTCCTGCTACACTAGATTCTAACTTCAAGTTCCTTTATCTCCTAGGAAGTCCTGCCTACTCTCTCCTGCCTAACTATTGGCCATTCAGCTCCTTATTAAACCAATCAGGTGCCTTAGACAGGCAAGGTAAAACAGCAGTGTATCTTCACACTGATAGAATGTGATAGAATATTCTGCAACAGTTCTGAGTTTGTTCCTTAGCAAAGCCTAGTATTCTAGTCTTAATTGAACATGAAGGGAATCTCTGTTATTTCATTATTTTTAAATGTCTTGTCTGTCTTGCTTGTGTGGGTGTCTACATGGGCCATGTAAATATTTGATGGCTTTGTTCAGTTTTGCCATTTCCATCCATGCCTCTCTTGACCAAGTATCTTTGCCATTTATCTGCCAGTTAGTGTTTGCCCATTATGATTATCATATAGATACACCATTGCACATAGACCATGTATTGGAGAATATATAGATTTCCCTTTGCCTTTCTTACCTGTTGGTCTTATTCCCTTTGCCTTTCTTAGCTGTTGGTCTTATAGCTAGTAGCACTACTATTGCTTCAGTATGCTGAGCTGATTTTGTGGTTCCTTCCTCAGTAAGTAGCTGTTCCATCCCTTAGCCTATAGCTGCCATTTTCTATTTAGCTTTGGTTCCATCAGAGGTTGATTAGCAATCAGGGAACCACACATTAGCTAAATGCTATGACCATTCTGTTGGTTCCCACAGTCCAACAGTTGCCTCTTTTGGGGAGGGGTGGTAAGCAATTTACAGATGGAGATTATGGGCAACTAAGCTATTAAGTGCATAAAGGCACAGACCCCTTTGCCACCACATCCTCATTATGAAGGAATTCAGATAGGTGCCATTTCCACTGTAATACCTTTCCTTCCATAGTTAAGCCTGTGAAGGACTCTACCTGTGAGTGGGCCCAATCCATTATTGTAAAGGGTGCCCTTGACCATAAAGTGTTTGGCCAAGACTGAATGTGGGGTTCTGCTTGCCTCAAAACATGTCCAGATTTGTTTATCAAAGAGAGAGTATTTATTCTCCACACATTGAAAGTGTTTGCAATAGAAGCCAACAGGCAAATGCTGGTGGACTCCCGTTTGATTTACAAAGAGCCCCCTAGTTGCCTTATATTCCAATAAATATGATGTCCATGATTAGGATCTGGTTCAACATTGGTTGGGTTTGCATTCACGGAGATGAACTAACTCATCTCAAAAGCTTCTCTTTGTTCCTGTCTCCAGTGGAAATCAGCTTCATTTTTAGTAACTCCATAGAGGGGTTTCATAGTAATCTGTAAATATGGTATGTTGTTCTCTAGTATAAGAACATACTAATTCAGTATTGTATTTAAAATTTTGTGCAATAAACCATATAAGATCATTGTTCCTTCAGATGTTCATAACACATCTAGAAACTTTGTTGAGGTATCTGGTTGTCTTTTTGCCATCATGTATTAAGGTATACATTACTGTCTCCATATAGTTTTAAACAGTGGTTTTTTTTTGTATCATGCAATCAAAATATCATCTTTGTACCTTAAAAGCAGGCAATCTGATTTAGTTTACCTTTTCCAGTGACCACCTTAGTGTCACATGGGCAGTGATCAGACTGTTCTTATAGCCTTGAGGCACTCTTTTGAATCTGTATTGTTTATTATTCCAGAGTCCCTAGAGTATGCTAAAGAACATGCTCGCTAAGTCTAAGGTGCCAAAAAAATTTGGGTTGTAATTCCTAATACTTAAGAGTATATCTTCTACATCAAATAAATTTCCTGACATTTGTGGAAAAAGCTGATTGATGTTCCTTTTGTCTACTGTGAATCTCTTTTTTACTGGCCAGATGGGACAATTGAAGTTGAAGGATTGTTTGAGCTCAACAATATTGTGGTGGCTGTTCTTGGCTGTCAACTTGACTACATCTGGAATTAACTAAAACTCCAAAATAAAGGGTGCACCTGTGAGGGGTTTCTGCTTAATTTGAAGTGGGAAGATCTGTCTTCAATCCAGAACTTTAATCTGGATCTAATCTGGACTGCACCTTCTGCTGGATCCTATATATAAAGACATGGGAGAAGGAAGTGGTCTCTCTTTGTATGCTTGCTCTCCTCTTGCTAGTAAGTCCATTCCTTCACTGGCATTACAGCCTGCTTCCTCGGGATTCCAATGTAACACTGAAGACCAGCTGAGACACCCAGCCTCATAGACAGAGCAACTACTGGATTCTAGGAGTTTCTACTTACAGACATTGTTAAATTAGCTGCACCACAGCTTGTAAGTCATTCTAACAAATCCCCCTTTTATATAGAGAGATTTATTCTATAAGTTTTGTTACTCTAGAGAACCCTGACCAATAAAATGTCTTCCTTCACTAATTTATTTACAGTGTCAGTGATGGTTTCGTCACCTCCCTTGATAGGGTATTGCTTGGAAAAATGCTGTCTTAATTTGGGGGAGTTTTATAGAAGGGATTTAGATTTGGGTGATGTCACAGTTTTTTAATGTGATGCCATTGGGGAAATGGTTTGGGTAAGACATCCATTGCCAGCACACAGTTGGGCGCTGGTGTAAATATTGTGAGAACATTCAGAGATGAGTTATGATATATATAATTATTGGGTAAGTATTTATTAGATAAATATAGAATTGTTAAGTCTCTATTTCATGTTCCTTTACTAGGGGGTTTTCCTGCTACTTTTGTAGGGTATCCATCAGAGAAGACTACTGGGACACGAGTTTGAGCCAATTGAAGTCATTATTAGCTGGCCTGTGACTACACTGGGGTTTGGGATCTGAATGGAGCATCGAGTTTTTTTCAAAGTGACATTTTAAGAACAAAAATCATGTTCTGGGTTGACATACTTCAGTTAACAAGAACAGTAACCAGAAGCAGAACTACAAAAGCCAAAAATCAATGTTAGTACATTTAGAGACTTTCCCAGAACTACAGACTTTGATGGGTTAGGCCTTTGCTTTTAGTTTTGGAAGATGATGCTATCTACATACTGAGCTTTATAGTCTGAATGTCACTTCCATGATGGAGTAAGTTGTGCTAAGACCTGAGGGCTCTGTTAACATTCTCCACTGGTCTTGGTGAATGAGTCAAATTGTGGACTCATCCTGCTCTGAGAGGTGTATTTGATCCTAAGGACTGTGAATTTTACTGAACTGATACATACTTAGCCATATAGTTTAAGACACAGAGCCCTGCTCTTCTGATCAGAATGAGAAGTAACAGCCTATCCAGGGATGATGGCAGAGTAATTAGCCTGGGGAACCACAAGAACAGAGACTGGATTAATTATCTAAATTGTGTTTTTCTGGTTTTGAGATTTTCCCCAACCACAGCAAGGTTTTTCTCTAATTGCTCCTGAGCAATTAGAACAACAGATTTTTCTCAACTCCATATATAGTCCAACTTATCTCATGAGAAGGAAGTCTAGGCCTGTTTACTTTTATAGAACATTTCTCCAGGGAGTCTTACTGTTGTTATAATTCAGAAATAGAAACTTTTAATGCCTCTAGGTTGTGAACAACCTGACTATTTAGTTCCTTAAAATTTTTATTTCTTGTGATAAAGGCTGATGTGCCTACATCTGTGGACCTAGTTATCCCTTTGCTGACAGGAAGTGGGGGTGAGCATTGGTGTAGCTCTTTTTTTTTTTTTCTTGTTAGCTCAGTTTCCATAATAATATTTATTTTTCCTCTCTCCCAGTATAAAGGTATACCTGGGGCAGCTCACATGCAAAAACTCATAAAAGGGATTTCTCAAGTTGGAAGGTACCAGAGAAGCACAATTAGTCAATCCATTAGAGCCTGCCACCAAGTAGTCTCAGGGGCTCAGTGTTGTTGCTGTCACCCAGATGAGTTAACCCATAAGGCAGAATGGCAAGCATCAGAATAAGGAGGATTCCCAGGATAAATCCTTGAAAGGTAATTCAGGCTGTCCTCAGTTCAATGAGTTTCGTCAGTCACTGGGACTGGCAGCTGGTTAGTCCCTAATCCTATGTAGCACAACAGGGTCCAGGTGTCTAAACATAACCAGCAATCCTGGCCCTATGTCTAGCTAGGAGTGATTAAATCCATCTTCAGTGATTAAATCTTTCCTGTGCCATAGGGTCTGATTCTGCAAGTAGTTTCCGTTTCCTAAAGGCCGGAATCTTTTTAATGAAGTTTTCCAGGAAGTGTCAGTTTCACAAACCCAGTTTTTGTAATGGAAACTCCCTTGTTCCTGAAACCAGGGGGTGCAGCCACAGCAGAAGCATATAATGGTGAACTCTGTATCTCTGCCTCAAAAGGTAAACCCCCATGTCTTTCCTGTCTCTAATCCAACCACACATTTAAAGTGGGCATCAGTGAGCAGAGGTTAGAATGAATATGGTCTGTAGTTACAATAGGAAATACTTTATCTGTGTCTGTTGTTCTTAGTTGCCTGGTCCAGGCCTAAGGGCAGTCCCCACTGGAGCATGACCTTGTGTAAGACTCAGGAGGAGATAGATGGACAGGGAGCAGCGTGCTTTGGGACCTATGGTAGTTTGAATGTAATTGGCCCCATAAATTCATAGGAAGTGGCACTATTAGGTGGTGTGGCTTTGTTGGAGTAGGTGTGGCTTTGTTGGAAGAAATTTGTCATTTTGGGGGTGGGCTTTGAGGTCTCCCTTGCTCAAGCTACTCCCAGTGTCTCAGTCCACTTCCTGTTGTTTTCTGATCAAGATGTAGCCAACATCATGTCTGCCTGCACACTGCCATACTCCCTGCCATGATGATAATGAACTGAACCTCTGACCTATAAGCAAGCCACTACAATTACACAAGAGTTGCCATGGACATGGTGTCTCCTCATAGCAACTGAAAACCTTAACTAAGACAGAAGTGGCACCGGTGACTGGATGGGGTATGGCTGTGACAGGCCTGACTCTGTTTTTTGTTTGGAGGAATTTGGACTTTGATAATTTGGGTTAGGAAAGCAGTGGAATGTTTTAAGCACTGCCATCAATACCAGTTCTCCCTCATCTGTGGTGCAAGGTGGGGCCAGCTTTTGCTGCAGTGTCCAGCAAAGGGTGGAGCTAGATCAACATGACCCTCAGATTTCATCACTCATGGTTCCTATGGTTCCCTGTTATAGCATGGGTCATAGACATCAACACAGACCTCAGCTACAATAGTACCACAGACCCAGACATAGCCCTTGGCAGAAGATTGGCCTGGGCAATATTATAGCTCCAGATGACATCACAGGCTACTCAGACTGGCAGTGTGACTCTTTGGACACCAACATGGCCCTAGATGGTGGCCCAGATCCTGGGAATCCACATTGCCTTTGATGACAACTGGAGCCATGGACACAACACAGATCCTTGGTGCAGTACGATCATGGACCCTGACAAGGTTCTCAGCAGCCCCTCAGGACTGGACGACACCTTGGCCGTGGATGGCAGCACAGGCCACCCATATCAGCATGACTTTGGCAGTGGCGCAGCTCTTAGACACCTACATGGCCAGAGGTGGCAGTGCAGACACTGGGCATCCTTGTGGCCTTTGGTGGCAACATGAACCATGAATGTCCACAAAGACACTGGCTGTAGTAGGACAAAGAATGGCCTTTGGCAGCAGACCAGGCACAGACATCAGCATGGCCCCAGGTGGCAAACAGGCCTCCTCAGCTGGCGACTCTTCACTGTCTCCACTTATGTTCTACCTATATTGAAAGAACATGAACCATTCCAATGTCCTTCTCTCCCATTTCTCCACCACACATTTGCTCATCATAATGGGACCCACTTGGTCAGAGCCACAAGGCACCAGATAGGCCATGGATATCTTCAAAGCAACTGGGGCCTTGAGGGCTCAGGCTGGTCTGTGGGTGGCTAGCACCCACCTGAGCAGAATGGGTTCAGGTGGGTCATAAATATCTTCCAGGAAGCCCAGACCTTGAGGGCCCAAGAGGCTTGTGGGTGACTAACACCTGACTGAGCCGAATGCCATCAGGCAGGCCTTAGATGTCTGAAGTTGAATTTTTTGTCAGACTTTCTTTTGAGACCACCAGCCCCCCAAATAAATGACATGGAGATGACTTATTAATTATGAAAGCTTGGCCTTTAGCTTTGGCTTATCTCCAACTAGCTCTTATAACCTAATCTGTTTCTATTAATCAATGCTCTGTCACATGGCTTTTTTTTTTTAACCTCTGTACATCTGACTTGCTCCGTGTCTTGCTGGCATCTCCCATGAGCCTAGCTAGTTGCATTCCCCTGAGTTCATTTCTCTACCTGGAAGTCCAGCCTAACCTCTCCTGCCTAGATATTGGTCATTCAGCTTTCTACTAAACCTATCACAGCAGTACATCCTCACACAGTGTACAAATATCCAACAACATTTCTCCATTTTTGTCTAAATTCGAAGAAAAGAGTTTCATGCTACACAATAAAACTATATGCAATAAGAATAATTATCAAGTAGGGATTCCATTTGCAATGTCCAGTCCATTTGTATTTCACAAATTCAGAGAAACTACTCTATTATCTATTCTATCTTGGTGAGTCCAAAGTTTTATTCCAAAATGACTTTTTATCATGCTTGGTGCTAAGGATTTTGTTAAATCATCTATGATTCTTAGGAAGCATTAGCACTCCAAGTCACATGACTTCATTTAAATCACACCCACATACATTTATAAAGCTAAAAGAATTTTTCCCCACACTAAAAATTGGAAAACACTTTAAAATGGAGAAAATTACGTCTGCATATGATTATATAATGGATGCTTTTAAAATGGAATATGAAGGGATAATCAACTGAAAGACTTTAGTTTGCAGAGCAAGGATGTAGGAAAGGGGAAGGAGAATAGTTCTTGCAAGCAGAATATAGAAAATCATAAAGAGTGGACATTGACATGGGTGGAAAGATCAGGAATTATGAGAACAAGAAAGGTTGCTATACTGATGGGGCTAATGGTTATATGCTAGACTGATTGCTAAATAGGGCTAGTTACTGAATCATCAAACCTTTGTGGAATAACTGAAAGCTCTAAATGTACAGCCAAGAGAAAGCCAGAGTATGAAAGACTTTAGTTTGCACAGAAAAAAAGGGATAAGAAGTTTCTCACAGGTCTTGGCCCATAACAAGGAAATAGGCCCCAACCCTGAAACAAATGGTTCCAGATAAACGGTCCTGTCTGGGTCACACCTGGCTCATGGACAGTCTGGGGACTTTCTAAGTTACAGTCTGTGGTTTTTCCTTTGAAGAAGAACAGGTCACACTTGGGTGATTTCTCAAACATGAGATCATACTTTGTAATCAATCTCCTTGATTGATTACATGCATGTATACTGATTTGCAGTTTTCCTCTATAAAAAGAGCCTGAACCCTTTGAGGGGTGTGCAGCTTTCCCCGAGATTGCTGACACCTGAGTGTGCACTCGTTCAATAAAGACTTCTTGCTTGTTGCATCTCCTGGTTTTGGTGTTTGTGTCGCGGGGTTCTCCCATTGGCCCATCAGGATCCTGGAATTAGGGTCTTACACAACTTAACCATGGTTGACATACTGCTAATTGTCACTTTGACGATCTTTGTTGTTATTTTTATAATTCTTGATTTTTTTTTTAAAAAAAGTTGGTTAAATGAGTACTAAGATGTGGGCCCTAGAAAAATGTATTAAAGCCGATTATAGAGATATTAAAACACAGAAAAACAAAGTCAGTATTGCATTTTAAGGTTAAAAAATGAACACTCTAAGGTCTTAAGAGTGAAGGGACCAGACCCTCACCCAGTCCCCTGCTTTAGCAGCCATGACAGGCTGCAGAAAAGACAAGAAGGCCTCTGACTCAGAATGTGTCACAAAGGAACTCTAAGACAGACCAACCATCCCCTTAGTCTCCAAGAGGTTTAGCTCTTGAAAACTGTTTGACCACAAAGAAACTCCAGAAGAGACCAAATCTTCCTCCTGAGTCTCCAGAATATTTACCTAGGTCCTGGAAACTATTGGCCTGCACAACAGGCCACCTGCAAAGAAACTGACAAAACCACAGAAACCATACAATGTTCCCATCTGTAGCCAACCAATCAAAAGCATTGACAGACTAGCTGCCCTGCCAAAAATATAACTTTAAAAATTTCTCCAAATTGTTCCCAAATGTCAACCAATCAGAAACTGACCCATACCTCTCCCCACCCGCTGATGTAACCCTGCAGTTTTTGCCTTCAAATACCCCAGCAGTAGACATCAGTGGGGGTGGGGGTATGCATCCTCTCTGGTAACTGCTGTGTCATCGAATTAAATGGGGTCCCTACCATGGTAGGATAGAGCAATAAATCTTGTGCGTTTGCATCAGTGAGTCAGCTCCTTGGTGGTCTTTTTGGGGGTCTCAGGAACTTGGCATAACAAAGAGAACCGCAGTTATCTTACAGAAAGTGCCAAAAGAAGGAGATTCTATAAGAGCAAGAGCTACTTGGAAGCCTGTGACAATGTTAGATTTAGGGAGATTCAAGGAAGCTGTAGTCTCATATGGCATCTACTCACCATTTATGAAGCAGATGATAAACACATGGTCTGTTTATAATAGGGTTATCCCTGTAGAGTAGATAGACTTGATTAAAGCTGCCCTTGAGCCTGAACCACATTTACAACGGACTTCCTGGTTCAGAGAAGAGGCTAAGAATTTCGAACAAAAAACTAAAGCTAGAGGTAGAGATAGCTCCCCAGATCAAATTCTTGAAGGAGATAATGGTACTTTAGAAAGGCAATGTCAATATGATGATCATTCTGTGGGTTTGATCCATGAAGCAGCTTTGAATGCTTGGAACAGAATTGGAGAAACAGAAAAGAAAATTGAATCATTTGCAAGTTATACAAGACCCAAAGGAAAACTTCACAGACTTCTTACAAAGACTGTCATCAGCAGTCAATCAAATGATATCAGACTCAGATATTAGAAAAGTAATAATTGAAAAACTGGCTTTTAAAAAAGCTAATGCAAATGCTAAAGGATAATTAGGCCTTTAAAATCAAAATCAGCACATTTAGAGGGTTGGATCTGAGATACAATTAATATTGAAGCTTATGGCCATGATGATGGTACATGGATAGAAGAGGTGATTTCAAGAGGGTTAAAGAAAAATCAAAATGTCAAATGTTTTAATTGTGGCAGACAAGGTCACCCAAAAAGGAATTGTAAACAGGGCATTTCTAGAAACAATTCTTTTAATAAATACAATCTAAACAGAACACCCTTACCTTCTGGATTATGCGAAATGTATGGCAAAGACAGATATTGAACAAAGGAACATAGGTCAACAAGGGATTATCAAGGTAATAGTTTGTTTTCAGGACACACCTTGAGGGATCTCTCAAAAGCCCCTATGCTAAAATCAGTTCATTTGTTACCTGGCACTGTGGATGAAACTCCTTCCCAGGAGAATCAAATAACCTATGCCTATTGAGAGAAAACACGTTGTTCTGGATGACAGAAGAGCTTTAGAAGCTAAAACAAACAAACAAACAAAAAAAATCAGGAGAAACCATAGATCAAAATAGATAAAGATTAGATTAGGAACTTCCCCAAAGTTAGTGTTGGAGAAGTTTTGGTTTTGTCTTTCCAGGAAAATAAAATAAATATTTTGAGGAATTTAAGACCTTTGAACAAATAAGCATCCAAAGAAGAAGGGATAATTGCCCAGAAAAAATTAACAACAATAGAAATAATCTGACTAAATGGGATCTCTGAAGTCTCCAAAAAATGATTGAATCCAAGCCAGGTGGAGGTCACACACACCTTTAATCCCACCACTTGGGAGGCAGGCAGATCACAGTGAGTTTGAGGCCAGCCTGATCTTCAAAGTGAGCTTCAGGATAGCCAGGACTGTTAACACAGAGAAACCCTGTCAAAGAAGAAGATGGAACCCCCACAACAATTTCACCAGGACTATGATAACACCATTAAGATGAACAATAACAGCTAAAGATTGGCTTTGAATTACAAACATCTCAGAACAATTTCAAGGAGGCCAGCTGAGATAAGCCAGCCTCACAGACTACTCTAGCCAGGACTAGAGACAAGCCCTGCACTTTCCCATTATGCAGAGACTGGACAAAAATGAGACAGCTTGACAGTTAATCAAAGACTTTTCTTTTCAGGACCCCTAAATAAGCCATTGCCCCCCCAGACAGTAGGAAGAAACAGGATGCCCACATTCTCAAAAGGTGGGGTGGATGGTTTTTGGTCATTCGATAAGTTATGGAATTTGTCATTGTTTAGAGAGATTGGTTACAAAATGTTGTTGGTTATGGTCAGGAAGAAAGTTGAACAAAGGAGATTAGATTCAATCTTTTTGTTTTGGAAAAAAGACATAAGATATGATAAGATAAAAAAGATTATTGAATCTACTTTTAAAAAGTAATTATTAGTTTAAAATATTTTACATCGGATTGGACTTTTGTATACAAATATTGTATATTAATATAAATTTGAGAATAATTTAAGACATATTGTACATGTATTTCTGCTCTTGCTCAAGATATTATAATTATACAGCTCATTTATCAATATAATGCAAATTTCTAGTTTTTGAAAGTTATTATTACCAACTTATAAGATGAGGAAATGTACATTAGTAATTAGTTAGCTATTACAATCGAACTTGTGTCATATTAGATATGTTTCAAAGTCAAACAGATATTTTAGAAAGAAAGTCATCTTTAAACAATTCAGAAATCTACAGAATATTGCATTTAAAATGTTTTAATACATAGGTATCTTTTTATGACAATGAGATATATCTGCTCCTAGCAGTACCAATCTACTTCAGAGAAGATGACAGGCTTCAAAAAAAAACCTCACATGGAGTTTACTTTCTTGTGGCAAAAGAAGCCTCTGGGCAAGAAAGTGCCCTTATCTTGACGGCTGACAGTTTGCTATCCCAACTGGACAAGGAGGACACCAAAGAGAGTGACTGTAAAACCTTGTCAAGACAAGGTGGAACAGTCCTTCAAAACACTGCTTTGCAGAAAAGTCTGTCAGAGATGCTAGGCCTACAGGCCAAAGATGGATGCCCCAATGTTGCAGAGGGACCTTGGATGACTGTCCAGGCGGCCAGCTGCCTTTAATCACTTGCTCGTACTTCCTGCTTACTCAGTTAATACTCTTTCCTTCTCCGGTCTCTGAGGGAGTTGAAGACTGGAGAGTTATAATTTTCATTGTTTACCAGACTCAGAAAAGAAATTCACTAAAGATATGTAAAGCATAAAAGGTTGAGAGACATTAAAAGAAATTTTGATAATGCAAATTAAAATAAGAAATAAATTAGGTATAAGACTTTGAACTCATGAAGGTAGAATAGATAATTATTTTCTCTGAATTCTTCAAATGCAAATGAACCTGATATTTTCTCTGAATTTGTCAAATGCAAATGGACTAGACATTGTTGATGCATTTATTGCCTGTATACATTACATATACTTATTGTACTTATTGTATATAGTTTTATGATAGTTGTAGCCTACTTTCTGTATTAGACAAGAAAGGTTATTTGTGGGGATATATTATTTGTGATTTATTAAAGCTTGCCTGAGGATTCGGAAAGAAAAGTCAGCCATAAGCTGGAGAAACCAGGCACACACCTTTAATCCCAGCAGCCAGAAGCTAGGAGGTGGTGGTACAAACCTTTAATCCTAGGATTCAGGATTATGAGGTAGCTGGATCTCTCTGAGATCAAGGCCACCCAGGGATACACAAGATTGAATCAGTCTAAAAGAGTAACAGATCACACACCTTTAATCCCATCACTAGAGGGACGTAAAAAATAGAAGCAGGATCGTCAGTAATCAGTAAGAGGCATTCATTCTCCAGCCACACTGGAGAATAGGAAGCATTCAGTCTCCAGCCATGCTGAGGAGAGGCAGCAGGGTCAGCCCATCCAGCCTGAGGTAGTGGCCCGCTGCTTTGCTTTGCTTTGCTGAAATTCAACATGAAGTTTCAACCCCAATATGAGTCTCTCGGTCTTTTATTTTTTGTGTGTGTTACACCCCTAAACAATGATAAACATCCATAGCCAATTGAATGACCAAAAGCCACCCACCCCAGCTCTTGGAAATATAGGCGTTGTGTTCTTAAAACTATTTCCTGTTGTCTGGGGGTGATGACAGCTTTTGTGGGCCCAGAAAAAAAAATAATGGGAAAGTCCTGGGGGAACTAGCTGGATTATTTATTATTCAGCTTCTGTGTGGTGTGAGAGACTTAAGTGTAGAGCTTAACTGAGACTGGACCATCTCAGCTAGCCACTTTGAAGTTCTGGATACAGATTGTTGAAGAAACTGCAACAGAGACATTCTGACAGAGTGGATCACCTGGGTAATTTGTCTTCATTGATGTCTGGTCCTGCTTTTCTGAAAACACACACACAAACTTTTAAACATACCTATCTGCATTAGCAGAAGCATGGAATGTGCATTGTGCACAAGTATGCTAAAGATGAGTTTCTGTTCTGTGTTAGAGCAGGTAAAACACATTTGTCAACTTTATGAGTCTGAACTGCATGACCAAACTGTAATATAAATCTCCATTCATGCCATATGAAAGTGTGGCATGTAATAATAAATCATGAAGACACTGTAGCTAACAAGATTTATCATATCTTATCCAATCTTAGGGGTGTTCCATAATAGAGGAATCAGTTTACACATCACCTGTCTTGTAGTTTTCCTTGGTGCCATTATGTCTGTAGCCAAGAATTTTAAGAGAGCTCGCCCCACCAAATCTAGCCTTTATTAATTTTAAAGGAATCCATAACCTTTTGTTTCCTGTGGAAACAAAGACATAACCTCTTCTCCAACTAAGCAGCATTGCATCATGTGGGCTGTGGGAATCTTCCTGGCTGCCCAGGACTTGAGGGCCCAGGCTGAGTGGAATGAGATCAGGCAGCCTATAGGTGTCTTCCATCCACCTGAGAATAATTGCATCACAAAAGCCATAGATGTCTTCCCAGGCGGACGCACCCTGGCCTGTGGATGACTATCACCCAACCGAGCAGATTTGCTTCAGATGGGCTGTGGTTGTCTTCACAGATTAGGCCTTGAGAGTCCATGCAGGCCTGTTGGTGACTAGCATCCGCCTGAGCAGCACAGCACTGGGCAGACTGTGGATAGCTTCCTGACAGTCCAGGCATTTAGGACCCAGGGTGGCTTTTGAGTGGCTTCTACCCAACTGGCAGGAATCTCCTTTTTTATTTTGTTGACAGTGAAGGATAGTAATTCATAATGAAAGCTACATAGCCTCTAGGAGGGCCAAGATTATTGAATGTCCCTTTTCCCAGTGTTGAGAAGCCCTCTTTCTCTGCAGCTCACGCTGTGGACATGTCTGACTGTAAAAGCATAGTGACTGTCTGTGTGTGTGGTGGAGGACTTTCCTTTGCTCCACCCGAGAGCCTGGGAGATACTGATTTGTTCTGCTCTCTGGGCTGAGGTGCTGGTGTGTGTCCTAATTGGTTCAGTTAATGGTACTGCTGCAGCTCCAAGGTACCAGGTTTCATCTTTCATCTCCTGAGCATCATGGATGAACACCTGTGCCATCACCCAAGAGGGTAGCTGAATTGATGGTTGTAGTGGGTTTCTTAAGGCTCAAGGGTGGAGTAGGGCCTGGAACTAGGCCACAAGGCATTAGACAGCCAGTGTTTTGGTGCTCATCAGAAAAGGGCCTCAACCATGACATGGTGTGCTGTGAGTATAAGATCTTGACCCAGAAATAACTTGTATTTTTGCATTAAACTAGCATTCACTTCCAAAACGTGTTCACTTTTTCTCAGTAAACTAGCATTAGCCTCCACTGCTCTTAGACAGAAGGGCCCACCTGTGGCTACAGGGTCCAGTCATTTGGACACATACATCACAGGACATTTCCATGGCCCCAAAGGTTGGGTTAAAACCCCCTTTGTTTTGTGTTTTGTGGACAAACAGATGAAAAGGTTTTGAGACATCTGGAAATTCTATGGCTGTTTTTAAAGCCTTAAATGCCATTTGTTTAGTCTCAGCCTGGATTAGGGGCTCAGTGCCCCCTTTGTGCGTGTGAATATCAGCCTTGGCATTTCCACAAACTCTGGTACCCAGAGGCAGCAATACCCATCTGCATGAGGGAAACCTTGTACCTGTTTCTTAGTCTTTGGAGTTGAGATCTGAAGGATAGCAGGAGTCCTACCCTGCACAGGCTCCTTTTGCCTCCCCTCAGCTGGGTAGCCAAGATAGGGAGGCTTCTACAACATTGGGCTTTCTTAGCCAACATTTTGTAGCCCAAGGTCTGTAACTCTTGTAGCATAATGGTGCACAGATTAAGATACATGCCTTTAATCCCAGCACTCAGGAGACAGAGGCAGGCAGATCTCTGTGAGTTCTAGTGCAGCCTGGTCTACAGAGTGGGTTCCAGGACAGGCTCCAAAGCAATACAGAGAAACCTTTCTAGAAAAGCCAAAAATAAAAATAAAAAAATAAGAAAGAAAGAAAGAAAGAAAGAAAGAAAGAAAGAAAAAAAAAGAAAGAAAGAAAGATACACAGGGCAAGGATAAAATATGGTTTATATATTTTCTTCTGGGAGAAATCACTTACACTAGAAACCAATGACCCACAAGTTCTCACTCCAAGGATTCACACCCAGGCTACTCTCCATGACCCAATCAAAACCAAGAGCTTGAGCTGGGGTCCAGGACCCCAGACAAGCCTACCTTATCACATCCACACCTGTGACCACACCCAAATAGGCATGGTCAACGCAACAGGTGCGTGTGGAGTGGATATCTCACTATAGTAACAGTTCCTCAATTGCCCTTTTATCTGTTTTTTTTTTCCAGAAAACTTTAGAAGGAAGGACAGCAGCTCTCTGTGGTTGCATCCTAACAGCTCCCTTGGGGACTGCATCAACAGCAGACATCAGGAGTCAGGTTAAAGGAAACAGCAGACTCATTTAGCAATGGGGGAACATATATATATATCCTCCAAGCGTCCAGGTGTTCCAGCCCATTGGCATCACATTGTCACCCTTCAGAGGAATGTCAGAACCTCTGACAGTGCCAGGAAGACTCCAGGCTGTCTCATCTCTCAGCCTTGTAGGTCTTAACTTCCTACATATCCACCCTTTTAAAAAATGTATTACATGGACACTCAGTAGGAACCAGAGTTCTTTGCTCAAGCCTTGTTGACCCCACCTCAGGAAGGCTCAGCAACTGGACTGTGCCTGTCTTAGATTGGCCTGCCAAACAAGCTCTTACCCATCATTGACTCCTCAAAGAGCATCCATTCCTGGAGAGCTGCCAGGATGGTGGGACTAGGCAGTAGCCTTTTGAATTTCAGATAATCAAGCAGGCATAATCTTTGAAGAGTCACCTCAGATGATGATGATGATGATGATGATGGATATACTGCCAGAGACATTTGAAGAGAATAAGAATTAATAATACCATTCTACCAATTAAGGCATATGTGAGCATCCAAGAGAGATCAAATAGCCTTTTTATATTATGCCAAACTTTTCAAAAAATAGAGTCAAAGCCATAGCCTCTGCCCTTAATAAATCAATGTGTTTGGAACAGGCAGCGAGAGCAAGAAGAGGGAGGACATACATCCTCCCTCCATCCTGGATGGAGGCAGGCTGGCCCATGGCCAGGTGCACATCTCCTAGTGGGATCTATCCTGGCATCATGGCAGTCTGAGGAAAAACACAGCATACCCTCGCCCATGGAATCTCGCCACCTCACCAAGGGTAGAAGTACTTCCTTGGCCGAGATGCCCAGTGTTTGTAGGCCAGGCTGAGCCCCCTGTCCTTTTACCGGCAGGGCTGAGGAGCAACCCAACTGGAGTGTAAAGGAATGAGTGTTTTGCAGCCTTGTCATCTGCAATTCTTTGACCAATGAAATCCCTTACTGCAACTGGGTCATTGGGTCCTAGGTTTTTCCCAGGGACAGTCATGCAGCAGATGGCCTGGTTTGTCACATCCACAGCAAGATCTATCTCCTTGGGGACCCTTGCCTGTCTGCAAGGAGGATGTCCAGGGAAGTGGGGAGGGCAGCAATGGAACCGTGATACTGGGGTAAAGGTCTCTCGAGGCCAGTACCTACTTTTGAATGTCCTCATTGCGGACCATGGCAAACTGCATTGCACGTTGGGGCATTAAGCCCATGCCAAATCAATTGTTTGATTAACATTTCCCTGGTGGGGCCCGGGTCTACTCTCTGCTCCACTGCCTCATTGACATATATGAGAAAATCAGTAAGAAGTCTTCCTGGTTGTTGAATAAGGAGGCAGAGGCAGGTGGATCTCTATGCATTCAAGGCCAGTCTGGTTTACAGAGAGAGTTCCAGACCAGCTAGGGCTGTTACACAGAGAAATGCTGTCTTGAAAAAAAAAAGAAGAAGAGGAAAAGGAGGGAAGGTAGGAAGAGAGGGAGAAGGGAGGAGGGAGAGGAGGGAGGAAGGAAGATAAATTACAGAAGAGTCCCATGAGGTGCATGCCTTAAGAGCCTAGAAGGCCAGGTCAGAAACCTGTTTGTAGTAGGCTTGATGACTAATCTGTACCTGGTGGACAGGATGAACAAATTTACCTCTTCTAGTGAGCATGTCAAGGGTCATTGGAACATTAAATAAGAGGTTCATTCATATTTGAGTTTCTCCCGGATCGTCATAAGCCAATTTCCAGCTATGAAAGGCGGGCGGCTCCAGCACAGCTTTGAGCAGATTTATTGGGCCACAGCCATATGTCCACATGGCATCTCTGGATGAGGGATGATTTTTGGGAGCCAAGCCTTGGTCCCACCTCCTGGGGGCGGTGGTCAGTCCTTATGTGAAGGCACCAGGTGAACCAAAACAGAAAAAATATGAGCCTTCCTGACCATACAGGCAGACAAATATGACAGACAACACAAAAGAAGGAAAGGAAGGGAGCCCCAATGCTGACCTGCCAAAGGGACCAAGAACATACAAAATCCAGAGGCCTTCTCATTAAAACACACCATTTTGGGGGCACCGTACATGGCCACAAATAGAGGAAGATAACTAGAACCTGTTCTGGGTAAAAAACAAACAAACAAACAAACAAAATTACGGTTGCAACGACAAAAAGCAGGCAAGCTCAAACCCATGCCAGAAGTCCCTGTTTCAGGCACCAGATGCTGCCAAATCCTAAGGGCTCCCTTGGGGGAGGTGGTGAAAAGGCACAGCGTCAAGGGCACAGACCTGGGAGTCAGGTGAAAGGGAGACAGCAGACTTGATTGGTTAGCCATGGGGGGAACATTAACACACCCTCCCAGCACCCAGTGTTCCAATCTGTTGACTTTGCATGGTCAGTCCTCATTGACTAGGCAAGACCAGGACCTCTGACAGCGCCAGACAGACTCCAGGTTGGCTCCTCTCCTGGCCGTATAGGTCTTAACTTCCTATAACTCTACATTTAGTGTCTTTAACTCCTGGGGAAATCTGATCCAGGTGTGTTGCCTAGTGTAACCTCCTATAAAAAGAGAGATGGGTTGACTCTTCTGCCGGTGGAAGGGTGAAGAATGCATCTTTCAGGTCCAAGACAGTGTACACCTGCTTCTCTAGAA
The DNA here is from genome assembly GCA_030556225.1 of Cricetiscus sungorus. Classification (NCBI taxonomy): domain Eukaryota; kingdom Metazoa; phylum Chordata; class Mammalia; order Rodentia; family Cricetidae; genus Cricetiscus; species Cricetiscus sungorus. The sequence goes on from JANBXA010000600.1 coordinate 42,045,996, forward strand.
AGTATCGCTCATGAGAATCAGAAGCACTAGGTTTCTTCACAGGCAGGAGAGGCATATTTCAAGGTGACTTGTCTCTTCCAGGATGCCTGTCTCTTCAAACCAGACAATAAAGACTTACTTCCCAATTTTGTTTCCAGGGTCACTGTGTATTGTTTAATACTGACAAGGTGTTGGAACCCAGCAGTCTGCTGACCCCGCCCCCTGACGATGGGCGGAACCGCTCATGGCCATGTCATCTCTACTTCACGACTTACCTGGCTGCTCACACACCCGCGAGCATTACCTGCTTACCTGCACAGGGGGCTCAGTAACGCATGCGCAAGTTTCCCTTTTAAAGCAAGCGTGCCAAGCATGCTTCTCTCTCTCTCCCTTGCTCTCTTCCTCTTTCTCCCTCTCCTCTCTTGCTCCCCTCCCTCTCTTGCTCTTGCTCTTGCTCTGCTCCCCTCTCTCTCTTCTCTTGCCTTGCTCTCCCCCCCCCTTCTCTCCTCCCTACCAATAAACTCCACGTGGGCGCTGAGTCTCGTGTTTGTGTTTCTTAGGCACTAATTATAGCAAAATAACAACACAAGGGTAACTGAATTGGTTAGCTAAACAACTGTAGGAGTTTGGTGTTGGGTCAGTCCAGGTGGGTTGGTTTCTGCCCACACCCCCAGGAATCTTTGCTGTCAGTCTGAGAGAGTTCAACCGTATCTTTTGATTAGAGGCAGAGCTTTCAGCTAGGAGATATTCTTCTGACAGAGAGTAAGACACCAGATTTTTTTCTGGGTATCTGTAAGTCTAACCGTGTCTCATCAGCAAAATTTGTCTAGGGAAAAGGTCTTGTCTCAATCATTTATTTCTCTGTTGTTAAACACCTTTTGAGCTACATCTAGCAACTGGTACCTACCTATATCTTTAAATTTTTCTTACTTTTGTAACTGTTTTCTAATATCTGGGGCTGACTGGACACTAAGGAGATCTTTTTAGCAGCAGTCTTTAATCTTTCTTTAAAAAAAGAAAAAAAGAACTATCAAAAATTGCTTACAGCCGGCAGTGGTGCACACCTTTAATCCCAGCACTTGGGAGGCAGAGGAGGGTGGATCTGTGAGTTTGAGGCCAGCTTGATCTACGGAGCAAGTTCCAGGATAGCCAGGGCTATATCGAGAGACCCTTTCTTGAAAAACAAAAACAAAAAAGGAAAGAAAGGAGTAGCTGTAAGGATTCAGGCACTACACTGGCCTGCCCCTGTCACCTGGCAGAATGCACTCAGGCAGTACCCTGGTCAGCCCAGGGTTCCATGTTGCGTAGTCTGCACGCAGGTGCAAAGGACCCCTTTAAAAGAAAGACCCCTGCCCACTTACACTCTCTTTCCTGCTGTCCCCCTGGGGCAGACAGGACTTTTCCTGTTTCCCATTTCTCTCCTGTCCTCTCTCTGTCTCTGTGTCTCTTTACCTCTTTTCTCTTTTCTTCCTCCCAGTCCCTTTCTAATAAAACTTCTCACTTAATCTGTTTGTCCGGCATGTTTGTCTCCTGCCTCGGTCATTCTCTACTGCCACGTAATCCACCAAGGTTCCCCACAAGCTTTATCATAACCTTGGCGCATGTGACTTGACAGGTTTTCCTGGCATTTCCTCCTGCCCATGGCAGTCTGAGATATGCTGGGACCCTGTAACCTTCAACTCAGTCACCTTTCCAACTGAGGATCTCTACGTTTTTCCATCCACTACCGCCATGTCCAGTAAGCCCACCCCTCATTCTCTACCTCTGCCCATGCACCCATGAGTTAGGACTCACCATGGTCTCTAACCATGGTCAAAACAAAACAAAACCCAGTGCCAGGTGACCATGCATCTCTCAGACTCTGGGAGCCCTTGCCCCTAATTTTGTGCTCAACAAACCACAAAAATCAGCCTGTGCCTCTCATATCCGATCCTCCCTTAGTCTCTGGGACACTGGAAGTTACAGGCTTTGGATCTTCTCTACCTCACTCATGGAAACTGTGCTCCCCCTTCAGATATCAAAGTACAGGGATGCTTATTCTGCCAATGACCAGTGATCCCTAGTTGAAAGTGCAGCCTCTGGTCTTTTTCACCTGTCTGTTTCCCTCCTACCTGCTATAACGGCCTCCTGCTGACTCTAGCCAGGGCTAAGCCTTTCTCAGAGTGGGATCCTCCCTCCGCCTGGGACCATTCTGTAGAGCTAGACATCTTATGCTTCTGTTCAAAATGTCTGCAGACATTCCTTCTGCCTGCAGACAGGAACATGTTTATGGCAGCTGCCATCTTGATTAAGAGAGACCATGTGGTCTAGCCTCACCCCACGTGGTTCCTCCCTTCTCTGCACCAGCTGCCTAGGAAAAGGGGCAGTCTAGCTAGTTTCTGCCAACAAACCCTGCTGCCAGTCATAATTCATTTACATTTTGCCTTTTATTTCTTTGTTCCTACTTTCTTCTTTCACTGGCTTTGTTGTGCATGATTTGTGGAATGGCACGTCTTTTCAGTGTTGGGTAGGGCACACATTTCACAGAAAAACCCTGCCTGTTCTGTCTGCAGTAGATCTGCTTTCTTGACACTGGCAATTCTAAGTCTACTTTCTCTTTAAATGCTCTGTCTGTTTGCTGCAACGTGAGAATCAGAGACCACACTCTGGTTCTTCTTACTTTTACCCAGTCTTGTTTAATATATCTATGTGTATGTCTACATGTAGCTACTGTTTAAAAAATGTTAGCCAGCTTTAACTATGTATGTGTATTTCCTTCTAGACTAAGGAAGCAATAAGTCTCAAATATTTCTAAATTGTTATGTGTTCTTATATGATGATAAAATTTTATTTTAAGTTGATGTCTATTTTTAATTGATGACAAAAATTTAAGGTTATAAAGATCTATTGCAAATTAACAAAATATTTATACCACCCAGTCCTTCCTGTAAACTGTTTACAAGTGTGACCTAACAAAGTAAATTTAAATTAATTATAAACTAAACTTAAGAGATTATTCCCTCCCATACTGTGTGACCTTCACTATTGTCAGTTTTTAAGGTTAAGCTTCTACTACAAAAGGGCATTTTTCTCTACTTCTTTGTTCTTTACAGGAATAAATCTAACCTTTACAGTCAGACTAGAAGGATCTGAGTAAAACATCCCTCCACAGCCTCTCAGCTTGGATCCAGTTCTCCAGACAGCTCCTACACTAATGTCATTGTAGCCATAGTAAGTACAGATTAATTAATTACAGGGCTAAAGCCTTACCTAGCCACCTATGTGCGTAAGGCAACTAACTAAAGGCAAATTTTGTCTGCTGAGATATACTATTTAGACAGACAGCCCTTAAATGCTCAGAGATCTAGATAATATGGCATTTAAAATGTTCTATTAAAAAGCTTGTCATAACAGAGAAACATGCCAACGGCTGTCCCCACCCATTTCCTCCAAGAAGACTGGTGGACACTAAAGAAGCTACACCCACAAAAGTGGCAACACTAGCCACTGGAACAATCCTGCATTTCACTTCAACTGTACAAAGAACTCTTCAGATCGTGTACAAGAGGACAGTAGAATCGACTTTCACCATGTTGCTTAGGCCATCTCCACGCATGGACCAACCCTGACCATGAGCCAGAGTCAAGTGATGAAACAAGCAAGTACTCCCAGAGTATGATGGACAGGGTTTTTTGTTTGTTTGGTTGGTTGGTTGGTTTGTATAGTTTTTTGGTGTTCTGTTATTGTTATTTGGTTGGGGTTTGAAGGATGATGTTGTTTTTGTTTGTTTGTTTGGTTGGTTTGGTTTAGTTTTTTGGTGTTCTGTTATTGTTGTTTGGTTGGGGTTTGGAGGATGTTGTTGTTTTTGTTTGTTTGTTTGTTTGGTTGGTTGGTTGGTTGGTTGGTTGGCTTCTCTAAGTGACCTGTCAGAACTCAAAGGATTCAGGTCCCTAACAGGAAGGGCATAGGTCTTAGGCCATCGGAGGTGTCCCACACCAGAGAAAACCACTGGTCAACATGGAAAAGCAGAAGTGACAGAAATACATAGAAAGACACACAGAGACACGGACCACACAGTAAAGACGACCACCACACATGCATACACTGGAACAGAGTCCCAGGGGCCTGAGACATATCAGATGGAGCACCCCTAAGAGTTTCCTGACACAACACTCTTCTTACTCCCGGGGCTCTGAGACCCCTGGGTCTCAAGGTCTGGTCTCTGGGTTCTCAGTGTAACCTCCAGAAATGTGGATACCCACCAGAGAAGACTGCTCAGCTGTGAGTTTAAGCCAATGGAAAGTCTTGGCCAGTAAGACTACACTGGGTGTTTGGGATCCCATTGTAGCCCCGAGCCTTTCTCAGGGTGGGCTTTTAAGCACAGAAACCTTGATCTGGTTGGCATACTTCATTAACAAGAGCAGTAAGCTAGAAGTGGAGCTACAGAGGCCAAAAAGCAAGGTTAGAACATTCAGAGACTTTCCTATAGCTATAAGCTTTGACGGATTAGTCCTTTGCTTTAGTTTAGGCAGGTGGTGCTGTCTGTGTGCTGAGTTTGATGGCCTGAATGACACTTCCATCGTGGAGTCCGTTGTGCTGATGTCTAGGGCCCTGTTACACTGCTCCTTCAATAATTACAGACTGCCAGGAAGACATCCACGAGTCACCTAATCCCATTGGTTTCAGGTGGCTCGATCCACCCACAGGTCAGCCTGGGCCCTCAAGGGTTCTCATCCTTTACTTCCTTCTTAATTCCTCCCATTAGTCTCTGCATTTGCCAATTTATTTGCCAAACAACAGAGGAACTTGACTTTCCTTTCTCTGAAGTACTACGTTTCTGGTAGAATAAGTCTGGTTCACCCGCTTTCCAAATTTGACTTCTCTTTTTCTGAAGTACCAATTCAGGTTCCTGGTAGGATAATCCTTATTTGCCAGCTTTTCAAATTTAAGGCCTGCCCTCCTTACTACTCTCGTGTAACGCTGAGCTTACTGCTCCCGCTGACTGGTCTTGAGCCCAGAAGCCCATACTTTCATGGGAGTTAGTTCCTGCCTCAGGGTTCTCATCCTTCCCTTCCTATGATGTCTCTCTGTTATCTGGAAGTCATGTGTCATGAGTCATGAATTCATCCTTCTTGGGGCAAGTCAGGGATACCTTTGGAATAGGAAGGGGAGTGAGGTGGAGGGAAGGGAATTGGAGGAGGGTAGGGAGGGGTGGAGGGAAAGGAATGAAACACTCTGTGTGTGTGTGTGTGTGTGTGTGTGTGTGTGTGTGTGTGTGTGTGTGTGACTAAGGCAGTAACTCTCTGTGCTGGAATCATTCCAGACTCTTCCAATGTAACTGCCTTATTTCACTCATTAATACAGGCAGCATAGTTGTCTCCTCCCTCCCGCACCTCTTCTTCCTCCATCTGCTCCATCTCCATCACTCCCACCTCCTCATCCATCTCCTCTCTGTCCCCTCCCACTCCATCTTCTCTTCCATGTCCTCGACCACATCCAACTTTACACGGTTCTGAAAATTAAAACAGCCCGTCTACTCGACTGGCAAGCACTTTACCCACTGAGCTATCGCGACAGCTCATGTTCCCTTTTATTATGCAACCTAATGGCATCTGTCTTCTGATTGGAGCATTTCAGGCCAGATGTATCGAATAGAAAAGTAATATATGAATCGATGTCGTTTAAGTGTTTCTAGCAACTTAAAAATACAGAAGAAAGAGAGCAAGACCTGAACAGTAGGATGGAAAGCTGTGAAATGCTGGCAAGTATCCGGGCCAGACCACTCAGAAACTCACAGTGGATGTGGTCACTTGCTCAAAACCAACCAGCATGGATGAGGGAGGAGCTCGCCAGCCCCGCCCCTACCCCGGTTGAAGGCTGCTGAGAGCACACAGAGAGATTTCCTCAAGGACTTCCTGTAGGGCCGGGGCCCCAGCATAGCCACACACCCATGGGCAGCACTAATTGATCTCAGTGCACTATCCAAAGAAAGGGCATGAGATTGAGCAGGGGCTGCATTGGGGACCCCCAGAAGGATTCATAGGGGAGAAATAGAGATGGAATGTGACAATAATGTATTGTGCATGTATGCAAAATTCTCAAATAAAGTAAAAGTATTATTTTTTAAATGAATAGATACAATAAAGTTATAATAATGAAAAAAATTTGAAATTGTTTTATTTTAAAATGGTAAAACACACTATTGATTGAGACAAGTTCTCAGTATGCAACCTTTAGACAATGTGACTAGTCCCACTCCTTCTTCTTCCCCTCCAACTCCCGCTGTATCCCCCCTCCAACCTTTCATTTTATGGCCTCAGACACACACATACATGTCTCAATCAACAGAATAAAGAAGGGTCCGCAGAGTGGGACAGACTCTTCTCCAGCTATATTTCTATACATCTTAATGAAGGATTATTAGTATCCTGGATATATAAAGAACTCAACAAAGAGAGTCACGAAAACACATGGACCCAATTTGAGAATGGGCTGTGGATCTGAACAGAGTTCAAAAAAAAGAAAAAAAAATGGTTAAGAATTAGCCCGACGTGTGGAGTGTGGCCGGCAGGTGGCACTGCTGGGAGGCGCTTTTGCAGAAGCCTTGGCAGGAATGGAGCTCGCCAGGCTCTCAGGCTGCTTCCCGCCCGCGCTCGCCTCCACGTCCGCGGGATCGCCTTGCTCCAGCTCTCCTGGCACAGACCAAGGCACTGCAGCCTCAGGACCTCCCTGCCGGGACAGACAGTGTCACCTTCTCAACAGGAGAGCAGCCTCCAGGCACAACTGTGAGGGTTGCGGGAGATGGAGAAATCCACCCCCAACTTCCCCCCACCTCCCCACCGACTTGTCCTCCTGACACATGACTAGAGAAAACGTAAGTAGCAAAATCTAAGAAGCAGCTGCCGAGTGTCTGCTTCAGTGCCTCAGCCCATCACTGGAGCTCATCGTCGTTCTTGGGTCACATTACACTCGTTTGTCTGTTTGTCTGTCTGTTTGTTTGTTTGTTTGTTTGTTTGAGATAGGATTTCTCTATGTAGCCCTGGCTGCCCTGGAACTCACTCTGTAGACCAGGCTGCCTCAAACTCACAGATATTCACCTGCCTCTGCTGGGATTAAAGATGTTGCCACCACCGACTGGCTTCCCACTAAACTTCCTAAATGTTTAGTGTATTTTATAAAATGTATATTATACCTCAAATTTTTTGAGATCTCTATGTATCACAGGTTGACCCCAAACTCATGATCCTCCTGCCTTAGCCTCCCAAGGGTTGAGACGACAATAAAAAAGTGTGGTCTATCATGCCTGCTAAATACTTTCTTAAACACATATTTCATTATTTCATGTGTAACATATAGCCTGCTTATAGGTGTGTGTGTGTGTGTGTGTGTGTGTGTGTGTGTGTGTGTGTGTGTGTGTAGGTCTGCCAACCAGGCACCTAGAATGTGAATTTGTAGAGTTTTTTCTGTCCCCACCTGCCATGTGTCCACAGGAACTCTGGGACTACAGATGCCAACAGTACACATCCAGTCCCATAAGCACCTTATCCACTGAGCTGTCCCCTAGCCCACAGCACGACATTTTGACAGATCTGATGAGGTGATTATGATAAAAAAAAAATTTACACTTCCATCATTGTGTAGACAGGATTTCCATTGCTGTAACAAACTACAGTAGATAAACGTAAAAAGAAGAAAATTCTCATTACCATTTTGGTTTCAGTAGCTACTGTCCTTACTGGGTCAAATGGTCATGCTGCCTTGGGGTCTGTGGACAACAAGGATTAGTGATAAATCCCAGAACTCACCCCGTAGCAGCCATGAAGGCTGGGCTCCAGAAAGACACCCTCAGCTACCCGAGACCACCTGCTAGATACCAACAACCACCACCTCCCACCCCCACCCCACAACTCCACACACCCACCCCAACACCTCACACCCACACCCCAACACCTCACACCACACCCCAACACCTCACACCACACCCCAACACCTCACACCACACCCCAACACCTCACACCCCAACACCTCACACCCACACCCCAACACCTCACACCACACCCCAACACCTCACACCCACACCCCAACACCTTATATCCACACCCCAACACCCCATACCCATACCCTAACACCTCATACCACACCCCAACACCTCACACCACACCCCACCACCTCACACCACACCCCAACACATCACACCACATCCCAACACATCACATCCCAACACCTCACACCACACCCTAACACCTCACACCCACACCCCAACACCTCACACCACACCCCAACACCTCACACCTTATCACCTCACACTTCCCCACCTCACCTCCTCCCACCCCAACTCACCACTTCACACCTTACCACCTCACACCCACCAGGTCACACCTCCACCCCACCATCCATACTCGCATACCATCACCCAAACCTCCTCTCCACATACACCTCACACACATACCCTCCACCCACAACACTACATACACCCCACCACCATCAGCACCACCTCACTCCATCACACCACATCCCCATCACCTCCTCATACCCCCTCCACACACACACACACACACACTCATCTTATCCCCCAAGCATCTCTTACACACACACCAACCACCTCACCACAACCCCACCCCCACTTCCTGTTTATTTGTTAATTAAATTGTTTCTTTCACAATTCCACACATATGCACAATGAATTCTGGCTCTCAGCCCCACCTTCTCCTGCCCACTATGGTCATTACCCTCCCTCTCCCTACAAATACCTTCCCCACACTCCTGCTGTTTTGTTTTGTTTTGTGACCCATGAGCTTAGCCAGGACGTGGAGTTGCAGTTTTTTTGTTTTTGTTTTTACTCATTGCTCTTTGGGGATCCTACCACCCAGATCCCAAACAAATATATGGAGTCTTATTCTCATTTGAGAATGCCTGGCCTCAGCTTAGTTTGTTTCTAGCCAACTTTTCTTAACTTCAATCATCCCATCTACCTTTAGTCTCTGGGCTTTACCTTTCTCTACTGTTTGTTCCTGGCTGGCTGGCTGGCTGGGTGGCTGGCCCCTGGCATCTCTCTCTTCCTTTGTTCACGTTCCTCTTCTTTCTCTCTTTTCCTCTTTCTATTTATTCTCTCTGCCTATCCCTCTCCTACATAGCTAGTGGCCACTCAGCTCTTTATTAGACCAATCAGGTGTTTTAAACAGACAAAGTACACAGCTTCACAGAGTTGAACAAATGCAACATAAAACAAATGCAACATAAAAGAACTCAACACATCTTTGTATCACTAAACAAATATTCCACAGCATAAAAAAAATGTAGCACATCTTTAACTAATTATTGCCCAACAAGGACCATCTGTATGATCTGTCTGGAGCTGTCCATTTGTGCCTAGTGGTTCACAACCAAAGGCAGAGCTCCACCTTCCCCCCAAATCCATCAGAAGCCAATCACTCACTGGGGAGGGGCAAGGCCCGGTGGGACCCTCCTCCATCCATGCCTGTCAACAGATCCAGTCTCACAGGCTGAAGCTGCTGTGAATTTGTGCATCCCAGATGGCATTTCACAGCCCTTCTCCCTATCTTCTAGCTCCGCCCCCTTCTACAATGTTCCCTGAGCCCTAAGGGGTGATATAAACAAGTGCCTTGTTCAGGGCAGGTCACTTAACCATCCTTTATTCTCAGCATCTTGAACAGCCATAAGTCTCTCTGCATTCACCTCTATGCACTGCAAAGACAGGATTCTTGCCTTTGTCTCTGGCTTCTTCTTCCTAGCATTCTCTCTGCCCTGAAAATTCTGCCTAGCTATTGGATGTTTAGCTTTTCATTAAACCAATCATAGTTATATATCTTCACACGTTGTAAAAGAATACTCCACAAGCTTAATGGAGGACTACAAGGCTCACCCACCATGAAGGAGCACGGTTTATTATTTCATTTACTTTTTAAAATTTGAACAAGCAGGGATACTGAACCACTTATCAAATGCGTATGGAAACGTACTTCTGGGTTTGGTCAGTAGATAAAGGCTGCAACAGCAATTCAGCAATGATGCATCCATGGGAGCATGAGGGGACTCATGGGGCTGGAGAGCTGGCTCAGTAGGTAAGAGCCCTCACTGGTCCTGGAGAGGACACAGGTTAAGTGCTGTGCTCAGATCACCGCCACCCATAGCCAACTCCAGCGGTTGGATGCACTCATAGGCCTCCTCAAACACTGTACAATCACACACAAACCCACACATGGGCATACAACTCACATTCATGCAATTAATTTTTTTAAAAAGAAAATAAATTACAAAATTCACCAGAGTGACAGAAAATAATCATCATGGCCCACCTTACATGGTTGGTGTAGAAACCAACAAAATTCCTCCTTGGAAGAAAAGGTTATAGGCTAAGGGTTCATTGAAGTTCTTCGAAGTTCACTCAGCACAGAGGACAGACAGCAGCTGAGAGTCCACCGTACTGTGTCGGTTCCCTAACACCTCGACCATTCAGAGTTCCATCTGAGAATATAAACTACTATCTACAAATGTCCACCAAAATAAAAGCCTGGATTAAAACAGGTAGAGCAAAACAGAAATGATCTGATGGTTCAGTATCCCAACATCACAGCAATCCCCCTGAAACTCACTGGGCCACCCAAAGGGGTTGGAATGTGGAGGAGGTCAGGGTGGTAGGGTCTGGTGTAGCTGGTTTTTGTCAACATGTCCCATAGCCTCTGTATCAGCTCCTGCCTCACGGTTCCTGCCCTGCCACTGGGAAATCGAAAGTTGCAATATCACACCCTCCTTCCCCCGCTTTTGGTCATGATATTAATCGCAGCAACAGAGACCCTGGTGTGACCAAAATACATTACGCACAGGCAAGGAGAAGCAACTTGGAGTCACACACACACACACACACACACACACACACACACACACACACACACACACACACACATACACACACACACACACACCGAAGAGGGAAAGGTGAGGAAAGGACTAAATTTGAGCAAGAGGAACCAACATTCAATACTTTGAATATTTGCTTGCCGCCTAGATGCCTAAGGGGAGAGCGAAGTTTCCAGTGATCCTGAGGAGTAGGCAGAAGGCTGCTGAAGCCAGCTGGCCCTAGGCTTCCAGAAGGAAATGGATGTCTTTCTGTTCCTGTGGTCCCCTGAGCCAACGCTCTCAGCCCCTCCCCACCTCACACCCCCGCCCTTCGGGATCAGCAGGGGAACCCTACTGTGGCTCAGAGGCCCCACTGGCAGGAGGGGGAAGCCCTGCTCTTGGCACAAGTCCCATAAAGGTTACATGAGCAACCTCGTGACTTCCCTGCTACTGCCGCGGAATTCCTGAGGTGAATTTTTTCTTTCCGTTCAGTTTGGGGGGGTTCAGCCCAAGATGTGACAGACCAATCACCGAGGGCCTCTAAAATGGGCAGTAGGCTCACCTCCCAGATGGGAAGCAAGACAGAAGATTCCCCAAGAACTAGAAAGCCAGCAGAGCTAGGAATGAAAGCCATGACCTTGTATTACATGTTCCTTATATCCTTTCCTGTAGAGACCCAGTCCCTCACTGGGGGATTCTAGCTGGGGTTAGGGGAGCCTCCATCTCTGACTATGCCCCTCCCAGGGGGATCCTAGGTAGGGGCTTCACCCCTGGCCACACCCCCAGCCCCTCAGTGGGGGGATTCTAGGCAGGGCTCCATCCCTGATCATGCCCCCACCCTTTCACTGGGGCATTCTAGGTGGCAGAGGAACCTCAATCCCTAATCAAAGCCCCATCCACTCACTGGGGGGATTTTAGATGGGGGTGGGAGGATAGGAATAAGGGGGTCGTTACTCCTGAGCCATGTCCCAAGCCCAATGAAAGGCATCAGGCATAGATGGATCATGAATGGGCAACATTTGCCAACTATACACTAACCTAGCTTCCATCCTCAGCACTGCAAATAATAATAATAATAATAATAATAATAATAATAATAATAATAACAATTAAATATAAATAAAACATTTAACTCATAGGTACACACAGACAGTTGAAAAAGTTCATCCAGCAGTAGTTACCTGTGAATTTAGTTTCCCAGTGAACTGGCTAGTTTTATATCAACTTAACACAAGTAGAGGGAGAACCTCAATTGAAGAAACACCCTCACCAAATTGACCTGTGGGCAAGCCACTGTTGGCACTCTATCATGCTGGCCCATCCCCTGTGAGCTGGCAGGATGCCTTCACCTGCATTCAGGCAAATATTTAGTCAGCCCAGGGGCCCTACAGCCATAAGTCACTAGTCATGCCCTGCATGGCTACACCATGTGCTACATGCCTACATCATGCATTGAGTGGTTGGGTAAGATTCTGTAGGCATGCACAAAGGGTTCCTTTTAAAGCAAGCTCTGATTTGCATTTCCCTGTTGGCTAAGGATGTTGAACACTTTCTTACACGTCTTTCAGCCATTTTGAATTCCTCTAATGAGAATCCTCTACTCAGTTCTGTATCCCACTTTTTAATTGGGTTATTTAGTGTTTTGGTGACTAGCTTCTTGAGTTCTTTATATATTTTGGAAATTGCCCCTCTGTCAGATGTGGGGTTTGTGAAGACCTTTCCCCATTCTGTGGGCTCCAGTTTGGTCTTGTCAACTGTGTCCTTTGGCTTACAGAAGCTTTTCAGTTTCAGGGGGTCCTATTTATTAATCGTTGATCTCAATGTCTGTGCTACTGGAGTTATGTTCAGGAAGCAGTCTCCTGTACCAATTCGTTCAAGAGTACCTCTCACTTTATCTCCTAAGAGGTTCAGTGTGCCTGGATTTATGTTGAGGTCTTTGATCCATTTGGACTTAAGTTTTATGCATGGTGATAGGTATGGATCTATCTGCAGTCTTCTACAACCAGCATCCAGTTATGCCAGCACCATTTATTAAAGATGCTTTCCTCCTCCCACTGTATAATTTTAGCTTCTTTGTCAAAAAATCAGGTGTTCATAGATGTATGAGTTAATATCAGGGTTTTCAGTTTAATTCCATTAATCTACCTGTCTATTTTTGTACCAATGCCAAGCTGTTTTCAGGACTATAGCTCTATAACAGAGCTTAAAGTCAGGGATGGTAAAGCCTCCAGAAGTTCCTTTATTGTACAGGGTTGTTTAGGCTATCCTGGGTCTTTTGATTTTCCATATAAAGTCCAATATTATTCTTTCAAGGTCTGTGAAGGATTGTGCTCGGATTTTGATAGGAATTGAATTGAATATGTAGGTTACTTTTGGCAAGATTGACAGTTTTATTATGCTGATTCTACCTGTTCAAGGGCATGGGAGATCTTTCCATTTTCTGGTATCTTCTTTAATTTCTTTCTTTAAAGACACAAAGTTCTTATTATTTAAGTCTTTCACATGTTTAGTTAGCATTACCCCCAAGATACTTTACATTGCATGTGGCTATTGTAAAGGGTGATGTTTCTCTGATTTCTTTCTCAGCCCCTTTATCATCTGTATATAGTATACTGATTTTTTTTTTAAGTTACTCTTGTATACTGCCACTTTGCTGAAGGTCTTTATCAGCTGTAAGAGTTCCCTGGTAGAATTTTTTGGGTCATTTATGTAAACCATCATATCATCTGCAAGAAGGGAAAGTTTGACTTCATCCTTACCAATTTGTATACCCCTTGATCTCATTTTGTTTTCTTATTGCTCCAGCTAGAGCTTCAAGTACAATATTGAAAACATATGGAAAGAGTGGACAGCCTTGTCTTGTTCCTGATTTTAGAGGAATTGCATTGAGTTTCTCTCCATTTAGTTTGATGTTGGCTGTTGGTTTGCTGTGTATTGCTTTTATTATGTTTAGGTATGTTCCTGTTTCCCTGATCTCTCCAATATCTCAGTCATGAAAGAGTGTTGGATTTTTTCAAAGGCTTTTTCAGCATCTAGTGAAATGATCATGTGGTTTTTCTTTTTCAGTTTGTTTATATGGTGGATTACATTAATGGATTTTCATATGTTGAACCATCCCTGCATCCCTGGGATGAAGTTTACTTGGTCATAGTGGATGATTCCTCTGATGTGTTCTTGAATTCAATTTGCCAGTATTTTATTGAGTATTTTTGCATCAATGTTAATGAGGGATATTGGTCTGTAGTTCTGTCTCTTAGTTGTGTCTTTGTGTGGCTTGGGTATTAAGGTGATTGCGGCCTCATAAAAAGAGTTTGGCAATGATCCTTCTGCTTCTATTGTGTGGAAAACTTTGAGGAGTATTGGTATCTGTTCTTTCAATTTCTGGAAGAATTCTGCACTGAAACCATCTGGCCCTGGGCATTTTTTGGTTGGGAGACTTTTGATGTCTGCTTCTATTTCATTGGAGTTATAGGCCTATTTAAATTGCTTATCTATTTTTGATTTAATTTTGATAATTGATAGTCTATCCAGAAAATTGTCCATTTCCATTAAATTTTTGATTTTGTTGAGTACAGGTTTTCAAAGTATGACCTGAAAATTGTCTGGATTTCCTCAGTGTCCATTGTTATGTCCCTCTTTTCATTTCTGATTTTGTTAATTTGCATGTTCTCTGTGCCTTTTGGTTAGTTTGAATAAAGGTTTATCTATCTTGCTGATTTTCTCAAAGATCCAACTCTTTGTTACATTGATTCTCTGCATTGTTTTCCTGATTTCTACTTTATTGTTTCAGCCCTCAATTTTATTTTTTCCTGGTGTCTACTCCTGCGGGGTGAGTTTGTTTCTTTATGTTCTAGAGCTTTCAGTTATGATGTTAATTCTCTAATGTGACTATTGTGCTATGAACTTTCCTCTTATTACTACTTTCAAAGTGTCTCATAAGTTTAGGTATGGTGTGTCTTCATTCTCATTGAATTCTGGGAAGTCTTTAATTTATTTCTTTATTTCTTCTTTGACCCAGGAATGGTGCCTGGAATTCCTTTACCTTCTTTATTACCTAAAGACTGGCCTTAATATTGTTTCTTCATCCCTTTATAAGAACAAGATAAAGCAAAATTTGCTTTCACAGTTCCTACTTATAATAATGACCAGCTTGTAAAGAGATATCAACGAAAAGTCCTTCCTCAAGAAAAAAAGTTCACCTTCATGCCAATATTTTGTGCATCAGCCACTGAAAGTGGTTCATAAACAACTTTCTCCATCTATTATTTATCTTTATATGGATGATATTTTATTGGCTGCTTCTGATACAGGTGCCTTAGAAAGAATGTTTATGCCAAGCAGGGGCAAGTGCATTTAATCCCAGCATCCAATACCAGTATTTGGGATACAGAGGCAGGCAGATCTCTGTGAGCTTGAAGCCAGCCTGATCTACAGAGTGAGTTCCAGAACAGCCAGGGCTCTTAAACAGAAAAACTCTGTCTTTGAAAACAAAAACAACAACAACAACAACAAAAGAATGTTTAATGAAATACAAAGGATTTTACCTTGTTGGTGATCCCTAAAAAAATACAGTCTCTTATTTAAGATTTAAATTAAGTAAACATAAAATCCAGCCACAAAAGGTATAGATTTAAAAAGACCAATTACACACTCTTAATGATCTTCAGACATTATTGGGTGATATTAATTGCTTTCATCCTGCCATTGGACTGACTAATCAAAATAAATTTTTTTTCAAAATTTGCAAGGTGACTGAGATTTAAACATTCCAAAGTGCCTAACAGCTGAAGCAGAAAAGGGGTTGGCCCAAGTAAAACAGAAGTTGCAAGATAACTGTGTAGACCATGTAGAGCTCACATTTGAGTGTATTTTGGTTATTTTACCTTCTACTCATTCCCCTACTGGTCTCATTATGCCCAGGAAAGATAACATTTTAGGATGGACAGTTTTAGCCCAGAAACTGAGCAAAAAGTTAAAAACCTATATAGAGAAGATTTCTGAATTAATCATAAAGGGAAGAATTGTCATGAATGGATCCGGCTGAGATTTTAATGCCCTATACCAGTCCTTAAGTCATATAGCTGTGGATGATTCATGACCAGTAACAAGCCTGTAGCAATTTCTTAGGAGAAATCAACAACAAATGTCCCAAAAGTAAACTTCCTAAGTTTATAAAAAAAAAAACTGAAGAGTGAAAAGAGAACTTATTTCTTGGGCTTTTGCATTTTATACTGATGCAAATAAATTAGGAATGACTGGCTATAAAGCAGGAAACATAAATAAAGTAATTCAAAATCCATATGCTTCAGTCCAAAAATCAGAGTTATATGCCATTCTAATTATTTTATTAGACTTTAATGCATCTCTTAATATAATTACTGATTCTCAGTGTGATGAAGAAGTAGTGTTACATATAGAATCTGATGAACTTATTCCTGATAATTCAGAATTAACTTTGCTATTCATGCAACTGCAGCAAGCAATCTGGAACAGAAATTATCCTCTATATATCACTCATATTCAGTTTCATACTGGATTGCCTGGGACATTAACAAAAGGAAATTAAAAAAATTGATTAGTTAGTGATGGTAACAGATGGATGCTTCAGAATTTCATTAAAAACTTATGTTAATAGTAAAGGCTTAAAGAAAACAGTTTTCATTACCTGGCAACAAACTAAAGAAATTATTAAAAACTACTCTACTTGTTCTTTGTATAATTAAGTCCCTTTATGTGCAAGTAATCCTAAAGGTATACAAAGACATGAAATTTGGCAAATGGGTGTGTTTAACAGAATTTAAAACATTAAAATTTATTTATCACACCATTGATACATACTCTGGATTTCTTTAAGTGGGTATTTGCTTTAAGTTCTGAAAAGACTGGTTCTGTAATTACATATTTATTAGAGGCAATGGTTATGATGGACATACTGATACAAATTAAAACTGATAATGACCCTGCTTATGTTTCCAGTTGTAAACAGAGTTTCTGTTCTGCCTGGTCCCATGGCAGTTTAACCCCAAGTAAGCATACTGACGATTATATTAATTATAAACTTTGGCCGATGGCTCAGGCCTCTTATTGGCTAGCTCCCTCTTAATTATTAACACATTTCTGTTAATATGTGTATTTTTACATGGCCTTATCTTAACAGAGAATACCTGGTACATCCTATCTTCCCAGTAGCTACATGGCATCTTCCTAGTGCCTTCCCTCTGCCTCCCTCTCCCTCTTCTCATCTGGTAGCCCTGCCTATTCTTCCTGCCTGGCTACTGGCCAATCAATGTTTTATTCATCAACCAATAAGAGAAACATATATACAGAAGGGCACCCCCCCCATCACCAGTAAAATGAAACAATGTTTTGCAAGGTAGGCGGGAGTGAGAAGGGCCCAAAGGGGCCATGAGGCAGGGAATTTCTTGGGTAGAACAAGGGGAGTGTCTAGGGGTACACAACAGTCTCAGGATTTGGTGCACTTTCGGGCGTGGATGATCTGTCCTGAGTTGATTGGTCGCTCTGGCCTATAGGCCCTCCCAGGGTGGTTGTTATGCTCTGTGTGCCACTGTTACACCACTGTTATCATAAAAGCACAATCCAGAGCCCACCAGCTAGCGTCTGACTGGTTCTTTGCCACTGGTTCCTAGTGACAAGGAGGTCGGGCAAGGTCAGAAGGCTGAAAACTCAGCAACGTGCTGAGTCAGAGGTCTACATCTTGCTGGGTCTTTTCTGCAGCCTGTCACGGGTGCTGAAGCAGAGGGCTGGGTGAGGGTCTGGTCCATTCAGATACCAGTGAGATGTCAAGACTATGGCAAGACTCTACTGTGATGATCCTAGTGCAGAAGCTTGCTGAAAGAATATTAAGAATAACACTTTGAATGCTTGCACTGGTTATTGTTGTGGTTTGGGCCATTATTGTATTGACTGCTACTGCTACAGTGGCTGGAACGATGCTTCATAAGGAAATTCAAACCACTGAGTTCATTAGATACTGGCATAAGCATCCTATAGACCTATGGACTCGACAAAATAAAATAGATAGTGACATGGTAATAAAATAGCTAATTTGAGACAAGCTGTTATCTTAATGGGAGATCAGTTAGAACTACTGAAGGAACAGATAAAATTAACATGTAATTGGAATGTTGCATCCTATTGTATTATACCTTTAATGTTCAGTAATAGCAAGCATGACTGGGGAAAGTTTAAGATGCATCCAATGGGTCACTCTAATTTTTCCTAAATTATTTATGATTTACAGCAAGAAATTAAGGAAAATTTTTCAAAAGGATTCACTCATGTGACAGGAATAGATATTATGTAAAGCCTTGCAGATATGTTAGCCTTGTTAAATCCTGTACATCATTTTAATAGATTTCTTGTTCTAGTGATTATTATCTTTGTTCTAGCAGTGATGACTTTATTGGCTTTAAAATGTGTTTGGGCTTATTTGCCTAAGATCATGAAGCAAAACTATAGTGGGGAAAGGCTGTATTTACTGTATGGCCAACACAGTCTTCAAGATAAGTAATTATAACTTAAACAGAATGGAGAGATATAGGGAGAGATTCCACAGACACATTGCACTTAACTTGAATTCTGGAGTGATAGCACCCAGGCTTTTCATTAAAGCTGATGATTCTTATTTGAGATCTTCCTGAAGGGCTCCAGGCCCTTTGTAAGACCTAGTAATGAGAGAACTGAGTTAATACAGTTAACTTGTTAATAAAAGACTCTTCGCTTTTGCATTGGATTGGGTCTCTTGGTAATTTGGGGGTTCAGAATTTGGGCACAGCACATACCACACACACACACACACACACACACACACACACACACACACACACACACATATCCATACACATAATTAAAGATTTAAAAAAAAAAAAACTATGTGGAGGTTAAGGTTCTGAAACAAAGTGTCAGGAAGCCACATTCCCTCTGAAGGCTGGAAGAGAGAGTGACTCAGATGGTGGCTGCACTCTGCTTAGCTCTTCATAAGTCACAAGTCCCTATTTCCCAGGTGTCTGTTCACTCCATGTGCAAGTGTGCATGTGTGAGAGAGAGGGTACACTGGTTCTTGCAGTTGCATGTGGAAGCAGGAGGTCGACACCAGGCGTTTCCCTCTGCCTCCCTCCACCCAGGTCTTTCACTGAGCCTGGAGCTCTCCATTTCAGCTAGGCTGGGTGGTGTGCTGCTGAGAGTCCTCTGGGCTCTGCCTCCCAGCAGGCTGCAATAGCCGACAGGCACTGCTCTACCCCATTTTCAGGGATCAAACTCAAGGATTCTCATGCTTGCTTAACAAGGCCCTTGCCCACTGAGCCATCTCCCCAGCACACCTCATATTCTTTAAAAGGCTTGCTTTATGTTATTTATGTGTATGGGGAGGGTGTGTATGTACCTATGAGTGCAAGTGCCCATGGAAACCAGAGATGCCAAATCTTCCTGGAACTGGGATTCCAGACCTTTCTAAAACAGTTCACATATGTTGCAGATGATTCTCTTTGTTCTGCCAGGTCCCATGACCCCTTTAACCTCAAATGAACACACACATTAATAATTAAACTGTTGGCTGATGACCAGGGCTTCTTATTGGCTAGCTCTATCTTAATTATTAATCCATTCTATTAATCTATATATTTCCACGTGGTTTTATCTTAACAGAGAACGCCTGGTACATCCTTTCCTCCCCATCCTTACATGGCAACTTGTTTCTGGCAGACTATCTCCATCTACCTTTCCCAGAATTCTCCTCCTCACCTAGTCCCACCTATCTTCCTGCCTCATTGGCCAAACAGTGTTTTATCCATCAACCAATAAGAGAAGCACATATACAGAAGGACTTCCCCCATCAGACACGGGTTCTGGGAACTGAGTCCCCTGGACGGAGCTCCATCTTAACAGCCAAGACATCTCTCTCACCATGTTAATATGGCTACATATGAAATTCAGGGACCGCTGGCCAACAAGTTCACCCAAAACCAGGATATGAGGTTGGTCTCTAAGCTGACCTGTTTCAGAGACAACCCTCTCACTAATGTCCTTTCCTCTAGTGAAAGTCTCAACTTCAGAGGATCTTGAGCTGATAGATGTGTCCAGAATCTTATATGGGTTAAATGGGTTTCCCTGAAGAAAACACGGCTCTCTTGGAGTGCCCACCCCAGGGAGGCCCAGAGGAAGGGACACCAGGGACAGGAGGACAGGAGGAATACAAGCCCCAAGCCTGCCAGGGTGGGGTAGCTGCTACCCAGCTAATCTCCCTCTCTCTAGGGAGTGTTTCATGCTTCTTTGCTGGCTCTAAGTAAACTATCAGCTGTGATGTGTGTGCTGTACTGAGTCATAGATAGGACCCTGTTTTCCTGAAGCAATGGCCACAGGAAGAAGGGGGGGATCTCACGGCCTCTCCCCCATCCATGATGAACCTTGCTTGGCCATCTTGGGCTAATATCAGCGTCAATGAGCTCTGTCTCCTTTCAATTCGGGTCATGTTCTCAGCTTCCAGGGGACATGAACTGAGGGGGACAGTAGCTACTGAATATGCTAGCCACAAGGACAAAGTTGGGTGTGGTGACTCACACTCGATATCGGAAGGACGAGTTAGAGGCCAGCCTGAGCTATTTGAGATTCAGGCTACTCTGGGCAACATGACAAGTTCTAGACCAACCTGGGCTATATATAATGAGTTCCAATGTGGGATGTTTATAACTGCCCACATGCAAGGGCCTACAGTCGTGTCAAAATGTTTGGGGGAGCTCTCGGGATCCCTGGATCCGAACGCTTGCTGATTTGGAGCAACCCAACCCAGTACTGAACCACTAATAAACTCTCAATAAATGGCTTGTAGAATGGGTAAATGGATGAATGCATGAATGAATGCATGAATGAATGAATGAATGAACGAACGAACGAACGAACGAACGAACGAACGAACGAACGAACGAACGAACACCAGGCAGAAGCAGCCGAGGCTGGGTACAGAATGTTCTGTGCCTGAGGAACAGGCTGGGGTGCACAGGTCTGCAAGATGGCAGGGGGTAGGTGCCACAAAGTTCCAGGGGATTTCCCTACCAGATGTGAAGAGGCTCAGTTCTTCCCCCGCCTCGGACATCCCCGGGGTTCAAAGGGCAGGTCAAGAAAGGCAGAAGCCACAAAAGCTCAGTCGAGGAGCCGGTAGCTTCCGGCTGCCTTCTGGCCGTCGCCATCGGAGGATGCAGCGCTCACAGGCAGGGGTGCCTGAGGAAGGTCGCCCTTGCCCTTGGGTGCTGCCACGCCCCAGCTGGGCCACGGTCCTGCGCCTTAGCCTGCTGTTGCTGCTCACTATTGGGATTTGCTGTTTGATCTACTGTGGCCAGTTAGGCCAGAAGCCGATGCAGCTGAAGCCACTTGAGGTGAGAGCAGAGAAGGGGAAGGAGGGGAGGGAAACACTCAGGTACTCTGGAGGGGACGGGACAAGCGCGGGGAGGGTGCACTTGGAGGATGCGCAAGAGCGCAAGCAAAGGACACGGAAAAAGAGGCAAAATCAGAACGAAATGGGTCGAGAAGAGGAAGATGAAACAGACAGAAGACGGGAGAAGCAGAGTAGGGAAGCCAGGCCGGTCCCAGCTGCCTGGGAGCACAGGGGGGATCCCGAGCTGGGGAAGATGCAGCCTTGAGCTGCAGAGATGTCTTGGGCGGGCCTGGCGTTCCCCACCACACCCCGGACTGACGCACACGCTGCTGGGGTCCTCACGAAGCCTGTGGGGGAAGCGGGGTTCGCAGCTTCCCCCGGGTTGAAAGGTCCCTCAAGTGGTGGAGAGGATGACCTGAGCTCTCACCCCACCCTGGTTCCAGGAAAAGAAACCGGTAAATTTTTTTTTTTTTTTTTTTTTTTTTTTTTTTTTTTTTCAGCGATCTTGTTACTGCAACTTCACATGGGCCTGGATAAGACTTTACAAAGGGAAAAACAAAATCGCAATTTACGCAGCTGGTGGGAATGCAGGATGGCAGGCAGCAAGCCTGGGATTTCTCAAACCCTGGGCACTCATGTGCTTTCTCTATTTTCTGGTGTTTTTTTCCAGGCACACGTAGCTGAATTACAGCTGAATCTCACAGGTAAGACTGAAAATCCAGAATGGTGAAGGTGGTGACAGGGAAGGAGGAAGAGAGGGAAGGAGGGAGAAACAGGAAGGGAGTGGCCCCTGGCTCGACTTGAGGCCCTGGGTTCCATCCTCAGCAACACATGAAGCTGCTGCTGGCCCACACTTGTCATCCCAGCTTTTAGACCACAGAGGCAGGAAGGAGGGTTAGGAGCTCAAGGTCATCCTCTGCTACTTTGGGAGTTTGAAGCCAGTCTGAGTTACATGGGGTCATCTCACAAAAATGTAAAAAAAAAAAAAGAAAGAAAGAAAGCAATATGTTGCTCAGTGGTTAGAGTGCTGCCTGGCTCACAAGGCCCTGGGTTCCAGCCCAGTACCACATAAAGCAGGTGTGGTGGTACACACCTGTCATCCCAGCACAGGGACGGTACAAGTAGAAGACCCAGGATTTCGAGGTCACTGAGATCAAGGACAGTATGAAGTATAAGAGATTTTTTGTCTCAAAAAAGAGAGAGAAAGAACGGGAGAAAGAAAGAGGAGAGAAAATGTCAGACGCGACACTCGCAGCTATGGTGATCCAGCTACTCATGCCCCTTGTTTTTTCCACTTGTGTTCATGTCCGTGAGTGAAAAGGGAATCCCCCAGTGAGGGGCTGGGGCCATGGTCAGGGGAGGAACCCCTGCCTAGAATCCCCCAGTGAGGGGCCGGGGATGTCACCTAGTGGCAGAATATTTTTAAAACATATGGGAGAGTCTGGGTTCCATGACTCTTCTACAAGCCATCCAAGGAAAACTCAAGTGCTGAAAACTAGGCAAGGAGAATTAAGCCAAAGTGGTCCTTGTGGCTTGCTAGGATTAGATCTGTCCTTCCAAGTGAGACCCTATGGGGTATGGCGATGCACATCTGTCATTTGAGCACTCAGGAGGCTGAAGCAAGGGCATTGCAAGTTCTGGGCCAGCTCAGGCTACAAGCAAGACTTTGTCTCAAAACTTAAAAACTTCTATTAGTAGCATTAGTACTTGGATAACTACCTTGAACCTCAGTACTAATACCAACTAGCCATAACTTTAATAAATCCATCCTGTCTGGGCATGCTGGCACCCTCCTCATTCTAGTATTCTGTGGCCTGAAGCAGGGACACTGTGAATTTAAGGGTACCCTTTATAGCAAGATCCCACCTTAAAATCAATAACTAATTAAAGGGGTCCCCCCCTCTCTCTCTCTCTCTCTCTCTCTCTCTCTCTCTCTCTCTCTCTCTCTCTCTCTCTGTGTGTGTGTGTGTGTGTGTGTGTGTGTGTGTGTGTGTGTGTGTGTGTTAGCTGTTCTGATTGGCAACCAAGATCTTTGGAGCAGCAGTCATTACTTTTTCATTGCTCGCAAAATAACAAAACCAAATAACAAAAACAAACAAAAAAAAGCAATTTAAAGGAGAAAGGGCTTCTGCCAACTAGACTCAAGATTGGGACTGTAGTCCATCACGGAAGGGAAAGCTGAGGGCTGAGACCAACAGTCACTCCACATCCTGTCAGGAAGTAGAGAGACAAGCTTGTTCACTGCTTTCTTCTGTGTATTCAGTTCAGGACACACACACACACACACACACACACACACACACAAAACCCATGTCACAATGCCTCAGGGTATGTCTTCCCACCTCAGTTAACATCATCTAGATAACTGATTTGTTTCCGTTGTGACTCTAGGCCTCAGTGGCTATCTAGTGAGCCATCACAAGGATAGTTAACAAGAGACTTTGCTAGTCTCTTCTGCATCCTGGTAGAGGGTGTAGCATGTGTCCATTCCATGACCAGTTTCTTCTCACCCAGGAAACGTGACCATGCTGACCCAAACCCTTGTGGTCCTCTGAACTGGGCCAAGGGTATTTCTGGAGATGGAGCAGGTGGGATTGAGATGTGGTGGAGCATAGAGGCAGCTCCCAGACATCAGAGCAGCAAAGGGAGGGAGGCACAACAGAGCCCTAGGCATTCCCTGCACCATGTCTCTCTGACTCTCTCCCTCTTCTTCTGTCCATCTGTCTTCCCATACAAGTACAGTTGTACCTTTCTGACATCTTCCCTATCTTCATCATTTTTTTTTTGCATCTCTCTTTCTGCATCTCTCATTCTCTCTCCATCTCTATCCTCCTTTCTCCATCTCTCTGACTCCCCCAGCATCCTGGTTACCCATCCACTTCCCTCTTTTTCCTTCTCCTCCCTCCCTTTGAGTCCCTCATCTCTCTCCCTCCACACGGTCCGGTCCCCTGTTCTAAATCCCACTACCTGCCTAACCTCCATTCCCGTTCCTTTCACCTTCCACCCACCCGCAGTTCCTCGGAAAGACTCCACACTGCGCTGGGCAGCCGGCCCAACCTTGGGAAGATCCTTCACTCATGGACCAGGGCTGGAGAAGGGGCAGCTGTATATCCATCGTGAGGGCATCTACAGGCTGCATATCCAAGTGACACTGGCCAACTGCTCTTCCGCATACAGCACCATGCAGCACAGGGCCACTGTGGCCGTGGGCATCTGCTCCCCCGCCGCCCACAGCATCAGCCTGCTTCGGCTGCCCTTTGGACAGGGCTGCACAGTGGCATCCCAGCGCCTGACTCATCTGGCCCTCGGGGATGTCCTCTGCACCAACCTCACCCTGCCTCTGCTGCCTTCCCGCAATGCTGAGGAGACTTTCTTTGGCGTACAATGGGTACACCCCTGAACAACTCTTGGATGGCTCGTGGAGCTTTTTAAAATTGTTTTCTTATTTTGTTAATAGTAAGTTTTATTCGTTGTGAGTTCGACATATTTATAAATGTATAGTATACATTTCCGTGCGCTGATAGTTCCTTCCACCTCCCCCTCACATCTCCACCCAGCTCCCTCCCAGCTTCATGGTCTTTTTCAATTTTATTTTTGTTGTTATTGTTCTTCTTACTAACTCCCTGAACACCGCTGAGGAGCCTTGTGCAGACGTTGTTGGCTTCAGGGTGGGAAGGGAGCAAAGCACCCCAGTAATTGGACACAACTAGGCCCCGCCTCCAAAGAGTCCACAGTGTTCCGAAACAGCGCCACCAGCTGGGAGCCTAGAGCTTTTTCCAAACATGAGAATAAATCATCCAAGTCTCAAGAGGGAAGGATGGAATAGGGAGGGACGTGAAGCCAAAGCAAGGAAAACCCAGAAGTGTAGACCTCACTCCCTGTGCTTCGTTCCTGGCCTGGGGAGGGGGGATTGTAAATGTCAAAGGGACCAGGAAGACATCCTCCCCGGCAGCATCTTTTCCCAAGACCAGATGTGCGCTGCTTTCTGTGCTCAGCACTGCTGGCAAAATGACCTGGTTTTTGTTTTGAGGCAGGTTCTCTCCCGGAACCGGAACAGGAACTGGAAGCTCACCCATTCAGCTTGACTAGACTGGCCAATGAGCTTCCTGGGTTCCTCCTGTCTCCACCACCCCGCCCCTCACAGGGGTTACAGGCAGGCCAGGCCATATCACACCCGAATTGACAAGTCTGCTGGACTCAGGTCTGCCCAGACCCTCTGCTTCTTGATCCTATCCAGTAGGCTGTCCAGTTCCTAGAGAACATGTTCGTTTAGACCATAGCAAATATTCACAGCCGGGAATGGTGAGGGGGTTATAGGGAAACCCTCCGTTCTATGCTGCGTTCCAAATAGTCTAAACCATAAAAGGATGTGTTCTAACGTGAAATAAAAATGACCTCAGTGGAAACAAACTGTGACGGGAAAAGGGCTCTGACTTTCAAAGTTTGAGCACTGGGGGTTAATAAAGCCAAAGATTCTAGCGGGGAATCTCCAGACTCCACACAAGATGATGTCAACAGGTACAGCCTTGAAACTTCCCCTTCGGTGACCCAACTGTGTAGGAGCTTAATTTATGATGCTGATAAGTAAAAGCCGACAGACCAACAACACAGCCTGGGAATATTACTCAATCTTAAAGAGGAATGGTTTTCAGATGCACCCGGTTCCAAGCCAAACTCAGAAGAATGCAGGCTGCGGGCCCTCTCACAGGAGTCCAGGTTCACACAGACAAGATGCAGGTCAAGGTGCCGGAACTGGGGATGCTTTGTGAATGGAGACGGGGGTGTCAATGGCTCTCTGTCTATAGAAATGTGGCCACTGGGTTATATGCTTTGGATTTCATCAAAATAAAAATAGATGATAAAATCAAAAATGAGTTTAAATTTCCCAGTCTCTACTCCCACTAGATAGGGATCCTGAGGAGGGGGCTGGGTCTCGAGCTGCAGGACCCATGCAAACATCCAGGCCTAGGGCTTCGAGCCTGTAGTGACAGCTCTGGGAGAGAGACAACATATCCTGGCTCCATGCCAGTCCAGCTTAAGCAGCCATTTCTTCTTTTTCTCCTCCTCCTCCTCCTTCTCCTCCTCCTCTTCCCTTTACCTTCTCCTCCTCTTTAATTTTTGGGGGAGAGGGGGTCGAAACAAAGTTTCTCTATGTAGCTCTGTCTGTCCTGGAACTCACTCTGTAGCCCAGGCTGGCCTCCGACTCACAGAGACCCACCTGCCTCTATCTCCTCAATGCTGATATTAAAGGTGTGTGCCACCTTGCCCGAACTAAATGGCTAAGCCTTTAAACCAGGCTTTTCAGAAGCTGACCCTCTGTGTGACTCATCACAGAAAAGAAAAACACAGCCGGCAGTTTTGTCCCACACCCTTTCGGCAGCTGAAGAGCGAGCATGTCATGGCTTTCGTGCCTTCCGGAGACTGCATATTTACATGCAAGTGCCCACAGAGCTGTCTTTGAGGGGTGGGGTTTTGTTTTTTGGTTTTCTCCTGCATAAATATTGTCTATTTGCAGTATTGCTTTCTGCTGTCTGTTTTCTGCTTTCTGCCATGCTAGGGGATGAGGCAGGAGCCTGGTACCTCAGCTCACAAGGCCAGTGCTACAACAGCTCACCCACACCCCAGCCTCGCACCTCCATTTTACTTATTGAGTTTCCATATCATTCAAAGTTTTCATTTCCTCCTTCCCCTCTTCCCCCTTCCCCTCTCCCTTTCTTTTGTTTTTATTTTCTTCTCTTCTTTCCCTTACTTTCATTCTCTCATCTCTCACTTTTTTATTTTTCCTTTTTAAGACAGGGTCTCACTATAAAGCTCAGGTTGACTTCAAACTCTCAGCCATCCTCCTGCCTCAGCTTTACAAGTGCTGAAATGGCAGGCATACACCACCACAAATGACTATTCTTTGCTTCTTTCCTTTTTCCTTCTCCCCACATTCAGTTTTCATTGATAAACTTGAGCCTAATCTGCTGTGTAACCAACCATATGTGACTAAACAGAGAACTTTCTGAACACTTGCGCTGCTGAGAGGAGATTTTGCCGATGATTCGTCTTGAAGAGCTCCAAGCTCCATCATCCCCCAGGAGGCTGGGCAGCTGTATCCTCTGGCTTTTGTTCTGAGCTGAGATTCCCAGAGGAAAATGTATGTAGCTCCCTGCCTGCCATCAGAACTGAATCACTAGGGAGAGCTGTGATGTTGCAGGATCTACACCAAATGGTCTTGGGTTACCCTTACCTCCCTCAGTAGCCCCTTACTGCCCACCTGAGTGTGTGCCCTGACATCCTTGTGACTAACAGCAAAACCTTTCAGCATGTTTAATTAACATACACTAGGTTTTCCCCAACCTAAAGGTGGACAGATAAAAGAATCTGAGGGCTACAGCAGAGATTCCCCCACCACCTTACAGGCTTTTCCCATCTGAATATTTTAATGGGGGCTCGATTTATTGTTTTCTTTAGTTCTATAACCATAGAAACATCACGTACCCCTTTCCATGTTGGAAACGGGTATTTAGGGTTGCCAGGCTGTGGTTACTCATTGGGCTCCAGAATAAACCATCTCATGCTCCTTTTGTGGTCCAGCCATTTTTGATGATGGAGTTGATTCCTCCTGCTGGTTGGTTTTGCCCACAAAGCATCAGATGATGGCACTCACTTCCATGTCCTTTGGTACCTATTCTTTAGGAGAAGTCTTACTAGTGGGATCTGGGAGTTTTCACATAGCTGACTGGATGCTTATTAGCATGTTGGCTTCTATGGTGTTAACAGCAATCTTCCTCTTTTGAATGTGGATGAGTGCTGAGAGCCATGTAAAATGGGACTCACCAGGCCAATAAGATGGCATGCTGGGTAAAGTGCCTGCTGCCAGGCCTCAGTCTGTTCCTCCCCAGGACCTACAAGGTGGTAGGAGAGAACTGGCTCCTGAAGTTGTTCTCTGACTGCCATACACTGGCTGTCACACACACACACACACACACACACACACACACACACACACACACACACACACAGGCACACAAATTAAAATGTGCTCAGAATGCCAGCTACAGCTGGGCAGTGGTGGCGAAGGCCTTTAATCCCAGCACGTAAGAGGCAGAAGCATGCAAATCTCTGTGAGTTTGAAGCTAATGTCACTGATAAAGTGAGTTCCAGGTCGCCTTTGGCACCAGTAACACATGGTATACAGACATCTCTGCAGGCAAAACACCCATACACATAAAAAAATTAATAATAATAATCTTTTTTAAATGTAATAAATAATTTTAAATTGTTAGACGTGAAGCCGGGCAGTGGTGGCATACACCTTTAATCCCTGCACTCAGGAAGCAGAGGCAAATAGAGTTCTGTGAGTTCAAGGCAATCGTGGTCTACAAAGCTATACAGAGAAACCCTATCTTGAAAAACAAAATTGTTACATGTGCAGTGTTGTGTGTGTACACATTCATGTGGAACACAGAGGGTAATCCTGGGTGTTGTTTTTCAGGCATTGACGCTTGTTTCTTTGAGGCAGGGTCACACTGGCCTGAAACCCTCTAAGAATGCGAGGCCGTCTGGCCAGGCATCCCCAGGGCCCTTCAGTCATCTCCTGCCAGCACTGGGGTAGTAACACCCAGCTTTTTATGTGGGTTCTGAGAATGAACCTCAGGTCCTTGTCTCTGTACTTTATTGACTGAACTACTCCTGGGCCCTAGGTGTGTGACTGCCAGGAAAATGGTGCATCTCCCCTCGGGATGCTGGCAGTGTTGATGCCAGCTCTCTCTATTCTGCTTCTCAAATCCATGACTATAAAGTTGGGCGTCATGACACACATCTGTCATCCCAACAGTCCCAGGAAGCTGAGGCAGGAGGCTTGCAAGTCTGACGCCAGTCTTGGCTACACAGTGTGGTCTTATCTCAAAAAACGAAGTGGGGATAGGAGGGAGGGGAAGAAGGGGATATAGAGGGAGGGAAAGAGCAGAGGAGTGGAGAAGGAGAGAAAGAGAGAAAGGAAAGGGACCAGTGAGCATCACATCTCTGTTAGTCTCAACTGGTTTTTTTGACTGGGCATCGTTTACACAACAGAATAGTTACACACATGTGCTTCTGAAACTCATGGTCTGGGACACAAACACGGCAAGATAGTCACTTCTGTTCACTCTCTCACTTCATCTGACTATTTTGCCTGCCTGCGTGTTTCTCTTTCTGTGGAAACAGTATCAACAGTCGAAATATCATTATCGTTGTTATTGATGAAAGTTGCCATGGCCTCGGTCCAGGCCTCTGACTCAGTCACAGATACAGAACTGAAACTTGTGAGCAGTCTCCCACAACCCATGGGTTCCTGGGAATCCAGCCTTCTTAGTTTCCACATCTAGGGAACAATATGCAGTGTGCATCCTTCAATGCTGATTAATACTCTATCAAGTCTGTATGTTCCTACATGGGATCACTGAACTTCGTTCATATTCACCCCCCCAATACACTCTTGTTCCTCCTCCCCCTCCAGATCCCCGCCCTCTTCCACAAAATGCCCTTCTGCCCACACATCATATATTCATATATTCCTCCATCCAGATGCTTCACACTGGAGGAAAGGGTGGCATTTGTCTGAGCCTATGTCTTTGACTGTCTTGTCTTAACATAATCACCTCCATTTCCATGTCTTCATGAAAATGACATGATTTTATTCTCTTAAAAATACTTTAAAGCATGTAATTCATTTGTTATTGGTGTGTGTTATTGGTATGGTTGTAACAGAACATAGAGGTCAGATGACAGATGGGAAAACCCATTCCCTCCTTCCACCATGTAGAGTCCCAAGGCTAGAACTCAGGTCTTTACCTACTGGACCAGCTTGATGCCCACCCCATACCTTTTCTTAGACAGAGTCTCATGTAGCCCAGGCTGGCCTTACTGCATTCTTTACAGTTCAATAAGACAGTTTCATTTTGTGCAATACGTATATAGACCAAATTTTCTTCTTTGAAGACTTATTTATGTATGTGTCCCTGTGGTTTTCTGTATGTGAGGGCTGCTCCTGCAGCTAGAGTTATAGACACTTGGGAGCGCTGTGTGGGTGCAGGGATCAAATCCAAGTCCTCTGCCAGAGCATCGGGTGCTCTAACCCCTGAGCCATAGCTCCAGCCTCCTTTGACCTGATCCTTTGATCTTTTTAGGGCACCCTCACAGGCATGAGGTGACAGTCCTTTGTGGTTTTGGTAAGCACCTTCTGCTGTTGCTGAAGTTGGACTCCTTCTGCCCTCTCATTGCCCATTTCTGGCACTTAAGAAACAGATGGAAGCTGGGCACCTTTATTCTCAGAGCTTGGGAGGCAGAAGCAGGTGGATTCTCTGAGTTGAGACCAGCCTGGTCTACAAAACAAGTTCTAGGACAACCAGGGCTACACAGACAAACCCTGCCTTGAAAAACAAAAAACTAAAAATCTAAAGAAAAGAAGGAAGGAAGAAAAAGAGAATGGAGAGAGGGAGGGAGGGAGGGAGGGAGAGAGGGAGGGAGGAAGGAAAGGAAGGAGGGAGGAAGGGAGGGAAGGAGGAAGGGGGAGGGAGGAAGAAAGGGAGGGAGGGAGGGAGAGAAGAAGAGAGGGAGGAAGAGAGGGAGGGAGGGGGAGGAAGGAAGGGAGGGAGGAAGGGAGAGAAGAAGGGAGGGAGGAAGAGAGGAAGGGAGGGAGAAAGGGAGGGAGGGAGGGAGGGAGGGAGGAAGGGAAGAAGGGGGAGGGAGGAAGGAAGGGAGGGAGGGAGGGAAGAAAGAAAGGGAGGGAGGGAGGAAGGAAGGGGGAGGGAGGAAGGAAGGGAGGGAGGGAGGGAGGAAGGGAAGAAAGGAGAAAGAAAGGGAGGGAGGGAGAGAGGGAGGGAGGGGGAGGGAGGGAGGGAGGGAGGGGAGGGAGGGAGGGAGGGAGGGAGGGAGGGAGGGAGGGAGGGAAATGAAGACTGAACTTCTCACCAAGGGAAGGACTAGGGCTTCCAGTGGGACTACAAGCCAGAGCAGCATCTCGGGGATCATGGTCCCCAGAGCCCAAAGCCAGGACTATGGTGACCCCAGCATGTAACCTGCACAGGGTGCTCAGTGCTGGTCCATACAGCAGCCAGGGCCTAAGCCAGCCTAGGTGCTCAGCAACAGATAGACCATAAGGAGAACATGGAGACCAGGCTGGGGAGGTGGCTCAGTGGTACGTTGCTTTGCGCTGTAAGCACAGGGCCCAAGATAGGATCCACAGCACATATGTAAAAAGCCAGGTATGATGAAGGGGAGCCAGAGACAGGAGGATCTCTGGAGGTCTGGGGCCAGCCAGCCTAACTGAAAAACAGCAGGCTCCAGGCTCAATGCAATAAAGTGGAGAGCAATAGGATGACACCAGACATCCTCCTTTGGCCTCCTCACAAGCATACAGAGGAGTGCACACACACACACACACACACACACACACACACACACACACACACACACACAGAGAGACAGAGACAGAGAGAGACAGAGAGAGACAGAGAGAGACAGAGAGAGACAGAGAGAGACAGAGAGAGATAGAGAGAGACAGAGAGAGACAGAGGGAGACAGAGAGAGACAGAGGGAGACAGAGAGAGACAGAGAGAGAGAGAACATCAAAATTTTCAAGAAAATGTGTTAGAATGGCCCACAGATGTAGGCATAATTTTCTGTCCTACCAGCCAGTTCCCACATAACCACACAAAGATTTTAATAATTATAAGAGCTCAGCCAATAGCTCGAGTTTGTTACTAACTAGTTCCTACAACTAAAATTAACCCATTTCTATCAATCTACATGTTGTTGCATGGCATTTACGTGTCCTCTGGTTTGTCTTGCCTCCTCTCCCTTCTTCTTACCAGAGTTCCCTGTCTGGCTCTCCTGCCTATACCTCTTCCTGCCTAGCTATTGGGCATTTAGCTCTTTATTAAACCAATGAGAGAAACACATATTCACAATACACAAAAAAAAAGTTGTTCCATAACATTTCTCCCTTCTGCCTAATTAAGAAGAAATGTTTTAACTTTACCATAGGAAAACTGTATACAACAAAACAGTTATCAAGCAAGAATTAGAACTACAAGATTCAGTTCATTTGTATTTGACAAATTTAGAGAAAATGTACCAATCTTTTCTTTCTGAGTCTAAGGTTTTATACCTACTTTATTTTGTATCATAACTATGGAAAACTATAAGACTGACTACTTAGACTTTAACTCTATCAAAGACCCTCAGAAGGGTAAAATGTTACCTAATGACAGGGGCATCTGACTGCCTGGACAGTCACCCAAAGTTTCCCTGTAATATTGGGGCATCCATCTATAGGCCTAGAGTATCAGGCAGGCTTTTCTGTGAAGCAGAAATTTTTGAAGGACTGTCCTACCTTGTCTTGACAAAGATCAGTTGTCGCTTTTTTGTGTGTCCTGTTTATCCAATGTAGACAGTTTATTGTCAACTCTTGAGGCAATGGTAGTTTCTTCTCAAATATCTAGCGGTTGCCATAAAGAAAGTAAACCCCATATAGTGGTTCTTCGATGCCCATTATCCTTTTTTGAAGTCAATTGGTGCTGTCAGATGTGTTTCACTGTCATGAAAAGCCTTATGTTATTAAAACAATTTAAATGTCATATTCTGTAGATCTTTAACGTATTTGAAGATCATCTATCTATATAAATATTTTAACCTTGGAAACATACCTAACATGACTACAAGTTCGATTATTATAGATGACTAACTACTAACCTGTATTCTTACTTATACATTACATTTTTAAATGAATTGCATAAGTACAATACCCCAAACAAAAGTAGAAACATACATACAGTACAACAAAATGTGGTTTAATTTAGCAATTTCTATAATCCAATGTATCTCAGCAACTATTGTTTGTTCATCAGCAATCAAAATATTAAAAGTAAATAAACCATGCAGAACCCAGACTCCCTATGTAGTTCCCACTGCTATGTGAATTATACTTTTTACTAATTTTTCTTTAAAGACTTTACTATTATATTAAAACCACTTTTATAACTATCTACACGCTTTCTGCTTTCCTTCTCAAGCCTATGTAAATTTTTAAATATTCTGCAACCTGTTTAGACTTTTTTCATCTGAATCTGTCTTTAGTGAGTATCTGTAGTGTTCTCTGATTGTCTCATGGTGTTGGTGGCTTAGTACATGGTATTGGCGGCTGGTTCCACCTCTCTTGGTTCACTAAAATCCTACCCTCATAGTAGAGGTATTAGTGGTAGCCATGTTTATTTTCCCAGCTCAAGGAAGTTTCTGGGTCCACACTGTTGTAGGTGTTTTCTACCTAGACTCATGCCACCAAGTAGTGCATCAACGCTCATAAACCCCATTTAAGTGCTCAGTATCAGGGCCTCTTAAAAGGGCCACACCTCTGTATGCTGCCAACACTTAGTATACTGAAGAGTGTGGTCACCAGGAAACATAGGGTGTTTGACCCTATGTTGTTAATTTTTTAAAAGCTTTTTTAGGTCTTATATGAATATAATTTCCCCACACTGTGCACCATTTGTAGGCATAATGTTCTGTCCCAGCAGCCAGCTCCCAAATAACCACATGGAGACATTTTATTAATTATAAAAGGTCAGCTGATAGCTTAGGTTTTTTTTCTAAATAGTTCCCTTTTATTCATTTTGTATACCAAACACAGTTTTCACATCGTCCCCTTCTACTATTCCCCACCTCTCCACCAATCCACCACCATCCAATCCTCAGAAAGTATAAATGTCCCATGGAAAGTCAACAAAGTCTGGCAATCAAGTTAAGGCGGGGCCAAGACCCTTCCCCCTGCATCAAGGCTGAGCAAGGCATCCAACCATATGGAACATGTTCCAAAATCCTACTGATGCTCTAGGGATAGATGCTAGTCCCACTGCCTGTCAAGGACCCCACAAAGAGACCAAGCCACACAACTGTCACCCACATGCAGAGGACCTAGTTTGGTCCCATGCAGGTTCCCCAGCTGTCAGTCCAGAGTCTGTGAGCTCTCATGAGCTCTGGTTAGCTGTCTCTATGGATTTGCTCATCCTGATCTTGCTCATATAATCCCTCTTCCCTCTCTTCGACTAGATTTCCAGAGTTTGGCCTGGTGCTTGGCTGTAGATCTCTGTATCTGCTTCCATCAATTGCTGAATGAAGGTTCTATGATGACAATTAGGGTAGTCACTAATCTGTTTACAGTAGATGGTCAATTCAGGCACCCTCTCCACTATTGCTAAGAGTCTTAGTTGGGGTCATTCTTGTGGATTCCTGAGAATTCCCCTAGCACCAGATTTCTTTCTAACCCCATAATGGTTCCCTCTATAAAGATATATCTTTCATTGTTCTCCCTTTCCATCCTCCCCCAACTCAAACATCCCATTCCCTCAGGTTCTCATCACATATCCCCTCCCTTCTACCCCCTGCCCCCATTTACCCAAATATTACCCAATGTGGGTGTGTTCCCCTTACTCCACATCCTCTCCAACATAAGCTATAACCAATGTTTTTGTTGTTGTTTTGCAGCTGCTAGGGCCTAAGAAACACAAACACGAGATTCAGCGCCCACGTGGAGTTTATTGAGAGAGGGGAGAGGAAAGAGGGGGGTAGCTGGTGGCCAACCGAAAGCGGGAAGAGAGAGCTTGCTTTAAAAAGGGGACTTGTGCATGCGTAACCCAGTCTCCGCCCAGCCAGGTAAAAGCTAGGTAAGGCCTGACATAGTGATTAGGTGGCCATAGGTGTCCCGCCCATCAGAGGCGGGGCCCACAGACTGCTGAGCCTCAGCATTCCCACCTCTTATTACTATTAAAAAGGTGGGGGTTGGGCATGGCCCAACAGGGTGAGACTGCAGGTTTCTAACATTCCCACCTCTTTTGCTATTAAAAAGGTGGGGGGTTGAGCGTGGCAGGTCAGGGAATAAGGGCGTTGAGTTCTCAAAAGACTGCTTCCTGCTGACTTGGGGCGTTGATCGTCTTTAGGGGATTCCGAGAAAGCTGGGGTGATGCCACATCCTGGTATCTGGTTGTTTCATCGCAGTCCTGACTGTATGGAACTCTGGCGTCTCTCTGAGACCTGGCGAGATGTTAGCAGAGCAGAGGACAAGGTTAGGTTTTTCTTTTTAGGTCTTAGTACTTAATAGAAGAGATGTAAGGTGGGGGAGGAGTTCCCAAGGGAGTCCCAGGACAAGGGAAGGAAGTCCCGAGGCCAGGAAGAAGTAGAGTAATATTTATTTGGAGTAAATCTGACCTGTTTGGATGGGTCCAATTTGGCTCCCTGGAACCACACCCTGCTCTCTCTCTCTCCCCGCTTTTGGTTGGCCATCAGCTACCCCCCTCTTTCCTCTCCCCTCTCTCAATAAACTCCACATGGGCGCTGAATCTCGTGTTTGTGTTTCTTAGGCCCTAGCAGCTGCAAAACAACAACATTGGTGCTGAAACCTGCATCATAGCAGCTGTATCAAAAGAACAACAGTTTTGTTTTTGTTTTTTTTTTATCTGAGCTATTCAGATAAGTATAAGATAGTATCTCAGAGTCATTCTGATTTGAATTTCCCTGATGACTAAGGATTTTGAACATTTCCTTAAACATCTTTCAGATATTTGAGAGTCTTCTGTTGAGAATTCTCTGTTTACATCTGTACCCCACTTTCAATTGGAGTATTTGGTATTTTGATATCTAGTTTCATGAGTTCTTTATATATCTTGGAGATCAGCACTCTGATGTGGAGTTGGTGAAGGTCTTTTCCCACTCTGTAGGCTGTCGTTTCATCTTATTTACTGTGTCCTTTGTCATACAGAAGGTTTTTAGTTTCCAGAAGTCCCATTTACTAATTGTTGCTCTCAGTGTCTGTGCTACTGGTGTTATATATAAGAATTATGACCTAATGATTCTCTGAATTTCTTCCGTGTCTGTTGTTATGTCCCCTTTTTATTTCTGAATGTGTTAATTTGGGTATTATCTCTCTTGGTTAGTTTGGATAAGGGTTTATCTATCTTGTTGACTTTCTCAAAGAACCAACTCTTTGTTTCATTGATTCATTATATTGTCCTCTTTGTTTCAGCCCTCATTTGATTATTTCCTGTGTCTACTCCTCCTGGGTGAGTTTGCTTATTTTTGTTCTAGAGCTCTCAGATGTGCTGTTAATAGTGTAAGGTTTCTCCAAATTCTTTATGTAGGCACTTAATGATATGAACTTTCCTCCCAACACTGCTTTCATAGCATTCCATAAATCTGGGTATGTTGTGCATTCATTTTCATTGAATTCTAGGAAGTCTTTAACTTCTTTCTTTATTTCTTCCTTGACCCAGTGGTGATTCAGTTGAATGTTTTTCAGCTTCCATGAGTTTGTAGGCTTTCTGTAATTTGAGTTGTTGTTGTATTCTAACTTTAAGCCATGGTGATCCAATAAGATACAGGAGGTTATTCCAAATTTTGTATCTATTGAAATTTGCTTTGTGACCAAGTATGTAAAGGTTCCATGAGGGGCTGAGAAAAAATGTATATGCTTTCGTGTGGAATGTTCTGTAGATGTCTGTTAAGCCCATTTGAGACATAACATCTGTTAGTTTCCTTATTTCTCTGTTAAGTTTCTCTCTGGAAGACCTGTCCATTGGTGAGAGTGGGGTGTTGAAGTCTCCTACTACCAGTGTATATGGTTTGATGTCTATTTTGCTAGATCCATCTGACTAGAAAATATTTTCCCAACACTTCACTCTGAGGTAGTCTGTCTTTGAAGTTGAGATGTGTTTCTTGTCTGCAGCAGGACAGTTCCTGTTTTCATATCCATTCTGTTAGCCTGTGTCCATTGATATTAAGGGATATTAATTATCAGTGATTGTTAGTTTCTGGGGTTTTTTTTTTTGTTTGGGTGGTAGTGGTGGTTCTCTCTCTCTCTCTTTCTGTGTGTGTGTGTGTGTGTGTGTGTGTGTGTGTGTGTTGTGTGTGTGTGTGTGTTTCCCTTCTTTGGGATTTGCTGGTGTGGGATTATCTATTGCCTTTGTTATTGTGGGTGCAGCTAACTTCCTTGGGTTGGTCTTTTCCTTCTAGTACTTTCCGTAGGGCTGGGTTTGTGGATAGGTATAGCTTACATCTGGTGTTGACATGGAGTATCTTATTTTCTCCATCTGTGGTGACTGAAAGTTTTACTAAGAATAGTAGTCTGGGCTGGCATTTGTGGCCTCAGTGTCTGTACATCTGTCTAGGACATTCTGATTTTCAGAGACTCTATTAGGAAGTCAGGTAGTATTCTTATGGGTCTGACTTTATATGTTATTTAGCCTTTTTCCTTTGCAGCTCTTAATATTCTTTCTTCATTCTTTAAGTTTAGTGTTTTGATTATTATGTGGCAAGGGGACTTTTGGTGGGGGTCCAGTCTATTTGGTGTTGTGTAAGCTTCTTGTATCTTCATAGGCATGTCCTTCTTTAGGTTGGAAAAGTTTTCTTCTGTGATTTTGTTGAATATATGTTCTGTGCCTTTGAGCTTGTATTCTTCTTCTTCTTCTATCCCTATTATTCTTGGGTTTGGTCTTTTCATGATGTCTCAGATTTCCTGGATATTTTGTATTAAGACTTTGCAGAATTTAACACTTTCTTTGACTAATGAATCTATTTCCTCTATTGTAGCTTCAATACCTGAGATTCTCTCATCCATCTCTTGCATACTGTTGGTTATGCTTACATCTGTAGTTCCTGTTCATTTACCTAGATTTTCCATTTCCAGAATTCCCTCAGTTTGTGTTTTCTTTATTTTACATTTCCAAGTCTTTAACTATTTTCTCCCCCTCTTTGATTTTTTTTCTTGGCTTTCTTTAATGGATTTATTGATTTCTTTCATCTTTTCTTTGTCTTTTTCTCAATTTCTTTAAGGGAATTTTCCATTTCCTCTTTAAGATCTTCTATCATCTTTATAATGTTATATTGCTTTCTTCTGCTTCATCTGCACTGGGAAGTTCAGGTATTGCTGTTGTAGAACCACTAGGTTATGGTGCCAGATATTGTTGAATGTATTCTTACACTGCCATCTACCCATCTCTTCCTCCAGTCAGTGCTGCTGATGCCATGGGGGTGGTTGACAAGGGGAGGATAATGGGTTCTGTGGGTTTGGGGGGCAGAGTGAGACTTGTAGGTTTCAGAGTCTAACGGGTGGCCATAACACAAGTTCTAATAGGTCTTAATAATAAAAGCCTGAAGTCAGGTATGGGGGGAATGCTGAGAGATCAGAGAGGAGGAGGCCACCTACTTCACTAGCTTCCCAGGGGAAAAGAGAAAGAGTTCCTGTTTCTTTCTGCCTATACTCCTTTCTCCTCCCAGCCATCTCACTTCCTGTCTGTCTGTACAGACCTCCAGACCTCTATGGTTAGCTAGTGGCAAGCTCCTCTGATCTTCAGACAGGCTTTATTTGTACAAACAATATATCACAACATATCCCCCTTTTG
This sequence comes from Cricetiscus sungorus, assembly GCA_030556225.1. Lineage (NCBI taxonomy): Eukaryota > Metazoa > Chordata > Mammalia > Rodentia > Cricetidae > Cricetiscus > Cricetiscus sungorus. The sequence goes on from JANBXA010000600.1 coordinate 42,084,612, forward strand.
TCTAAAATTAAAAAAATTATAACTAATATAAGAAAAACTATATACAAAAAGTACAATAACTATACATAATATATACAGGCAATAATTACATTAACAATGTCTAGTCCATTAGCATTTAACAAATTCAGAAAAAAAATACTCCATTATCTATCCTGTCTTGGTGAATCCAAAGTCTTGTACCTAATTTACTTTCTATTCTAATTTGTATTATCAAATTATCTTTTAGTATCTCTCAACCTTTTATACTTTACAAAACTTTGGTGAGTTTCTTTTCTGAGGCTGGTAAACAATGAATACTATAACTATACTATCTAGTCTTCAACTCCCTCAGAGACCTGAGAAGAAAATAATATGAACTAAGGAAACAGGAAGTATGAGCAAATAACTTCAAAAAAATGTGAGAAGTGATAAAGCAGCTGGCTGCCTGGAGAGTCACCCAGGATGCCTCTGAAACGTTGGGGCATCCATCTTTAGCCTATAGGCCTAGCATATCTGACAGACATTTCTGTGAACAAGGATATTGTGAAGGACTGTCCCACCTTGTCTTGGCAAGGTTTTGCAGTCATTCTTTCTGGTGTCCTGTTTGTCCAATTTGGACAGCATACTGCCAGCAGTTGAGGCAAGAGCACTTTCTTGCCTAGTGGCTAACCTTTGCCATAAAGAATGCCATGAGGAGTTTCTTCGATACCCATCACCTCCTCTGACATGGATTGGTGCTGCCAGGAGCAGACATGTCTCACTGTCATTAAAAAAAAAAAAAAGAACCTATGTTATTAAAACATTTTAAATGCCATATTCTGTAGATCTTTGAAGTGTCTGAAGACAACCTGTCTCTGTTTGACCTTGAAGACTTTACCTGATATGACTGCAGGTTTGATTGTAATAGTTGACTAATTACTAACCTTCATTTCCTTATTATCCTATATATTATCTTATATAGCTGATGACAATAACTTTCAAGAACTAGACACTTGCATTACATTATTAAATGAGCTATATAGGTACAATACCTTGAACCTTGAATATTAGAAATGTATGTACAGTATGTTTTAACCAATTCATGTGGCTGTGAGCTGAGAGTAGCAGACTAAGGAAAGGGGCTCTAGGAACAGTCTGATATCCATGGAAGTGGGGGTGGGGGTGGGAATGACTTCATGAAAACACATATGGAATTGTTAAGAAGAAGCACATGTGGCAGGTATGGCCTGAGGGCAAAGCCTTCCGCGTTTGGGTGGCAGCTGAAGACTGTTTTAAAAAGCTACAACCAAAAGATCCCACAATCACTCAAAGACTTGCAGGGAAAATAAAAAAAAAAATACTTAAGCAGCCAGGCAGGGACTCAAGCAGGAGTCCTGCTTGCAGCTCAGGCCTGGGCCAGTGGTTTCAAAACAACTTTTCCATGAATTCATACCTTAGCACTGATATTGGGGGAAATGCTAAGAGATCATAGAGAAGAAGGAATACGCCACTTCTACCTCACTAGCTTCCCAGAGGAAGAGAGAAAGAGTTCCTGTTTCTCCATCCTATGTTCCTTTTCCTCCCAGCCATCTCACTTCCTGTCTGTCTGTCGACTCCGCCTCTGATCTTCAGGCAGGCTTTATTTGTACAAACAGGATGTCACCACAGGTGGTGGGGTGGTGGAGTGGCCTGCCCACAGGAATTTTACCTGCTGACCAGTTGCTGGGGCTGCAATGGGAGGGGGGTGGGCATGTGTGCGCCAGGGCCCAGGGACTGGAGGCCAGGGCTGTCCATCAGGAGACCACTCATTCATCTCTTCTTCCAATTGGTGCAGGTGGTGCCTGTGCCTCGGGGCCACTGATGTTGAGGGGGACGGTTGGCTGGGGGGAGGATAATGGGCCCCATGGATTTGGGGGCACTAACTAGCTCTTACAATTAAATTAACCCATTTTTATCTATCTACATGTTGTGGCATAACTCATGGCATCACCTGTCCTTTTGTATGTCTTTCCCCCTCTCCGACTCTGACCTTCTTCTTCCCAGAGTTCTCTGTCTGGCTCTCCTGCCTGCCTAGCTTCTGGCCATTTAGCTCTTTATTAAACCAATGAGATCAACACATCTTCACAGTGTACAAAAAGATTGTTCCACAACATTCAGAATCAACTAAGCAGGGCTCACGGAAGCTGAACCAACAAACACAGATCCTGTATGGGTCTGAACTAGGTCCTCTGCATATGTTATGGTTGGGTAGCTTGGTGTTCCTGTGGGACTCCTGAAGTGGGACTCCCAGTGTCTCTAACTCTTCCTTTGTGCCTGGGACCTTCTTCCTCCTACTGGGTTACCTCATCCACTGGTGAGCTAAGGATTTGTGCCCAGTCTTATTGTGTTTTGTTAGGCCATGTTCATAGAATATCCCTGAAAGAGCTGATTTTTTTTTTTTTAAAGGGAAACAGAGAAGTTGATCTGGCGGGGGAGTGTGGAGATGAGAAGAGGGACTGGGAGGAGTGAGAGGAGGGGAAACTGTGATCAGGGTGTAATGTATAAGAGAAGAATAAAAGTTAAAAATAAAGAAAAGAAAATGTGCTATAACTGCACAATGTACACACAATAAAAAGGTGAGATATATACTTATATATATAATTTTAAATAAAAAATGTGATAAATGTGATACACACAATGGGTTTTACTCATATGTGTCCTAATTAGGTTTCTGTTGTGGTGATAAAACACTGGGAAAAACAAATCAGGGAAAGAAAGGGTTATTTCAGGTTACAACTTACATGGAGAGAAGTCAGGACAGGACCCTGGAGGCAGGAGCTGATGCAGAGGCCATGGAGTGTGCTGCTTACTGGCTTGCTCCCCATGGCTTGCTCAGCCTGCTTTCTTACAGAACCCAGGATGGCCAGGGATGGCCCCACCCACAGTGGCCTGGGCCCTCCCTAGCATCCATCAAGAAAATGCAGCACAAGCTCACCTATGGGCCATTCTGATGGGGACAACTTCTCAGTTGAGGTTCTTTCCTCACAGATGGCCCCTGCTTGTGTCAACTGGACACAAAGCTAACCAGCACAATATGTAAAAAAAAAAGAATAAAATTATGCCATTTGCAAGGAAATGAATAGAACCAGAAGCCCTGGTGTGAGGTAAAATGAACACCACTCAGAAAACAGAGCCCAGATTACATGTAGCGTGTACACAATACACACATGAGGCCCCCATGTAGATGGGGTTCCCAAGAGGGGCCAAAACCAGCAGGGACAGAGAGCCAAACAAAGGGGCTCACCCTCTGAACAAAACACCATGATGATAGGCTAATAAAATTGTTTAACTAAATTAAAAGGCAAAAATACAAACAGAATATGCAATACAATGTTTAAAAGAGTTAATACATACATAAATAAATGACAAAACTAGATATCTAGTCAGGTTCCTCTGCCCACTTTGAAGTGGTTCATTTGGAGTTTGCTGTTGAGTTTTATGGGTTCCTTGTGTTTCGTACATTAGCCACATATCAGGCATTCTGTCCCAGGCTGTCCCCTCTGTTCACTGTGTTGTTCCATCCAACAGGCGGAAGCCTTAATGATTAATGAGAATTTAAATTTCTATTTATGCCTTTGTTACTTGTGTTTTTGTATCAATTTTTTAAAAAATCATTAATGAGACTACTCCTTAAAAATCTTTGCCAGAGAGATGTGTCAGCAATCAAAACACTTCCACCAAACCTGACTTGAGTGTGAGCTCCAGGACCCACATGATGGAAGGCGGGACTGGTCCCCACAAGTTGTCCTCTGACCGCAACATATGCCCTGTCACCTACAAGTGAAAGTATGCACATAAGAAAGCACGCACAGACTCACATGCCAAATAAATAAGTGAAACATAATTTTTAAAAATCTCACATGTGGTTGTGCACACCTTTGATTCCAGGACTTGGGAGGTAAAAGCAGGTGGATCTCTGTGAGTTCTAGGTCAATCTGAACTACAGAGTGAGCTTGTCAAATAAAAGGATTTTTTTCTTATATTTCTCCTAATAGTTACACAGATTCATGTCTCACATTTAAGTCTGTATCCATTTTGAGTTCAGTCTGTACATATACAGATTTGAGGTAAGGATCTGTCTCATTCCACAGCAGGTGGAACCATTTCTCACTGTTGAAAGTCAATTGATGATACACTCTGTGTTTCCTTTGGGGCCTCAAATCCATTCCATTGACATATATATGTCTGAGTGCATAGCCATGCTGCACTGTTTACTGTGTCTTTGAGACAGACAGACAGATGAGAGATAGAGAGAATAGATTATATATAGGTGGATGACAGATATAGATAAACAGACATATGGAGATAAAGATAAATGGATGGATGGATGGATGGATGGATGGATGGATGGATGGATGGATGGATGGATGGATGGATGGGTAGGTGGATGGATGGATGGACATCACCCTGTAAGCCAGCCAGGGCTCACACTCACCACCCTACTTTCATAAGTGAACTTCCAGATTCCACCTATGTTTTCTGATTATTGGTTGGTTGGTTGGTGGTTTGATTTTTGAGACAAGGTCTCTTGTAGTCCAGCCTGGCCTCTAACTCAATGTCTGGCCCGGTGTGACCTTCTTGCCCTGCTCCAGAGAGCTAGGGTGCAGGTGTGATCCACACAGCCAGGTTGTGTGATTACTTTCATTTCTGTTTGTTTCCACTCTTGAATTTCTCACCGCTTATTGGCTCTGGAGTTTCTGCAGAAATCCCTGCTACTCAGAATTGTTCCCAATTCTGCCTGTCTTGGCCCTCACAGTCCAAGGTCTTCCCAAGATACCAGTCTCACCAGTGACATCACAGGGTCCTCTGATCCACTGTCTAAAACCCCCTCAGAGCTCCAGACCCTCAAAGTTCCCCCAAACTCCCCACAGCCATCTCTGTGAAGCATGGATTTGTTTTTCTCCTTTCTTCTCTCCTTCCAACCACCTCATCCATTTCTTCTGTTTATGGTCAACAAACATCCCTGACACTGTCCCCTCCCATGCACATAGCCCTCCAGGATTTTCTAGTAACTTCTGGGGAGATCCCATGGCTAGAAGGAGAATAGCTGTCCTTCATGGGATTGAAGAGAGCTGATCATATTCACTAGTGACCACTTTCTTCCTCCCATGTCCTATCTTTCCATCCCTCCTTCTCCACTCATCTCCCACCCCTTCCTCAGACACCTCATCCTCTCCATGTCCTTCATCTCCCCCTCCATCTCCCCCTCCATTAACTCCTTCATCTCCTCCATCTTCTCCACACTTCCTTCATCTCTTCCTCCCCCTCCCCGTCCATTACTTCCCCCATTACTCTCCTCCCCATTGCTTCCCCCATCTCTTCCACCTCTATCTCCTCATCCTCCCCTGGGCACCATTACATGGGTTGAGGTTCCAGAACAAATGAAAAAGAGAAAGTGAACCCGGCGTTGGTGGCACATGCCTTTAATCCCAGCACTTGGGAGGCAGAGGCAGGTGAATCTCTGTGAGTTCAAGGCTAGCCTGGTCTACCAAGCTAGGTCCAGGACAGGCTCCAAAGCAAAACAGAGAAACCCTGTCTCGAAAAACCACTGAGGAGAGAGAGAGAGAGAGAGAGAGAGAGAGAGAGAGAGAGAGAGAGAGAGAGAGAGAGCAGAACACCTCTGCTCCCTGACTGAGTGCTTCATGACCATATACCACATGCCTTTCCCACCATGATGGATCCTGCCCCCTTACACCATGATCCAACATCAATCCTTCCTTGAGTTGCTCTAGTCTACCATCTGGTCAACCAGTGAGAAAAGTGCCACACCCCACCACTTCATCCGGTAACATCTTCCACAGTCAAGCAACAAACGCTGGTGTTTCTGATTCCCATGTGCCACTTCTCCAAAGAAATCCAGGAACTTGGGGTGGCATGGAAAGCATGAGGGCCAGTCTTGAGGGACAGAGTCCTTCTCCTGTGAGATCTAGGACACTGACTACATGGAGTTAAAAGGGAAGTGGGTTGAAGGGCACCTCATCTACTATTGAATTTTTTCTTTGCAGATTGGGAGAAAGCCCAGAGCTCACCATAGATACGTTGACACCTCTAAGTTTCAGACCAGAAGCCAGTTTCAGTCATCATGGAGAGGTTTTGCTCATCAGCCTCTTCCCAGTTCCTCAATGCCATGCATGGGTGTTAAACATCTTCCTAGACTAACGGCATGCCTGTGTAGGACATCAAGCTTTAGGTCACACTTGCACACGCGCTTCTACAACAACGGTATAGACGTGCCCATGCCACATCCCAAATCTCAGGGAGAATCCCAAGCACTCACATCTGCTCACTCCAATCCTAACTAGAACTCAGCGTTTCTATTGTTCTAAATGAGCACCATGACAAGCAACCTGGGGAGGAAATGGTTTATTTCGTTTACAGCTTGCAGCCCATCATCCAGGGAGTCAGGACAGGAACTCACACAGGGCAGGAACCTGGAGGCAGGAGCTGATGCAGAGGCCATGGAGGGTGCTGCTTACTGGCTTGCTCAGCCTGCTTTCTTAAAGAACCCAGGACCACCAGCCCAAGGATGGCACCACCCACCATGGGCTGCCCCCCCCATGAATCACTAATTAAGAAAATGCTTTTTGGCCAATCTGGTTGAGGCAGTCTCTCAATCGAGTCTCTTCTCAAGTGACTCTAGCCTGTGTCAAGTTGATGTTAAAATCCAGCCAGGACACCTAGGAAACCATTTTGGGGAAAATACTCTCTCTTTCTCCTTCCTGTCTCACACTAATTGTACATGTGTAGCTGGGCTCGTGTCTGCTTCCAGATGGCCCTGCAAAGTGCCAGCACAGTGTCTGTCTGGTATAAGGCCTCTCCTGGGTCTCAACTGAGCACAGCTTGCTCCTAGGCCGTCTCAACTGGACATAGGTCACAGGGGAGCCACACAGACATAAGCCAGCGTGCCCACGTGTTCTAAGGGAGGGACACCTGCTCACAGATACTTTGGTTTAGCTAACCTGCTAGAATAGAACAGGGCCAGGTATAGTGGCCCACACCTTTAATGCTAGCAGTTGGAAGGCAGAGGCAGGCAGATCTTTCAGAGTTTGAGTCTACCCCGGTCTACAGAGTTCCAAGACAGCCTTGGCTACACAAAGACACCCTGTCTCAGAAAACCGAAAGATATTAAATGTTTGTAAAAGTATCAGAGCTGAGGAGATGGTTCAGCAGTTAAGAGCACTGACCTGGATTCAATTCCCAGCATCCACATGGCAGCTCTCAACTGTCTGTAACTGCAGTTCCAGAGACCCAACATCCTCACATAGATATGAATCCTCACACAGGCAAAACACCAATATACACAAAATAAAAATAAGTTAATTTTTTTTTAAAAAAAAGGATGATTCTTCAATTCAGCAAAGTCATCTGATTTTTTTAAATAATATCAAATTGACGTACTATCATTGTCAACTGGATATGGAGTCACTGTAGAAACACATCTCTGAACTTTTTTTCCAGGGGGGGGGTGGTTGCTTTTTGAGACAGGTTTTCTCTGTGTAGCCCTGACTGTCATAGAAGTAACAACTCCCTCTGTAGACCAGGATGGCCTTGAACTCAGATATCCACCTTCATCTGCCTCCCAAGTGCTGGGATTAGAAGTGTGTGCCACCAACACCCAGCTAAGACTTTTTGTTTTAAATTCCTCTCTCATACAATACATCCTGACTGCAGTCCCCCCTCCTTCCTCTCCTCCTCCATTTCCCTTCAAAATCTGACTTTTTTAACATTATTTTAATTTCTATTTCGATGTCTGTATGTCTAGGTGGCATCATTTCCTGGGCTGGAGTTCTGGACCACCAGAACTCTCCCTCTCCACTTCCTGACCGCAGATGTGATGCTACTAACTGCCTCTAGCACCTGTCACCGTGTCCCACCCCATCATGACGGACTGTAGCCTCCAGCTCTCAGTCTGAATAAACCCTTCCACTGTTGCTAAGTCAGCAGGGAGAAAATTAACTAACTACAAGATGGAGCTAGAGTTTACATTCACTCCTGAGATCTCAGGTCAATTAGAAATAAATACTAATTATTTTCAGAGCACGCTCGTTAAGGGAAATTGTTCCCTACACAGATGTACACAGACCTTTGCCACCCATGTTCAGACCTCTAACAAACCCAACTACAATTCCACAAGGACCAACCTGGGAAACCATGGACATTTGGGGGGGTGTTACCTTCAGATCCCGGGTGAGGGGTGATGACAGGAGACAATGACTAGCCCAGCATGGATGAAGACTCCCACAGCTGTATAAATGAGGCCTGTGCCCTCCAGGCATCGTGTCCCTGCCTGAGAGCACTGAGCTGAAGAGGTGCAGCGGGAATGACAGGCTGGCATCTCAGGGGTGTCCCCTATGAGGGAACGTAAGCAGGCCTCCTCAATTGTCCCTTGTAAAATGCTCTAAAGAAGGTAACAGTTCATCTTACTTTCCTTTCTGAGTTTTGTATGTGGGCTGAGGAGAGCCCAGGGATGCCAAGGGCTTTTGTCCACATCTCTGTTGGGACAGATAGCTGGGACGGCCCACAGCTGTCGCTTACTTACGGACACAGTCCTACTCCAGGCAGTGGAGGCGAAGTGTTGAGGCTGCCTCTCCTGGGCAATATCATTTTAAATTGTATGTGGGGTGGGGAGGCTCACATATAAGTGCAGTACCCACAGAGGACAGATAAGGGCATCAGATGTATTGTATGAGAGAGGAATTTAAAACAAGAGTTGGACTTACTGAGGGCTGTGTGAGCAGCAGGTGGGTGCTGGGACTAAGCTCTTCCTCTGGAGGGACATGCAGAATTCTTGACCACAGAGCCACCACCCCCCCTCCGCCCCAACCTTGTCACTTTAGGACTTTGCCCTATCTGCAGTCTAGAATTATGCCCGGGGCACTGGATTTGCGGCCCAACATATGGAGGTTTTTTTGTTTTTTCCCCTTTCGATTCCCAATGCACACATGCTTCCTGCTTCCTAAATGAAACTGCTGAAAAACTTCGTTTTATTATCTTTATCACCAGGTTTGTTTGCTTCTTTGTGTGTGAGTGGTTGCCTTCATGTCTGTCTGTGGAGCATTTGTGCATCTGGTGCCCATGGAGGTCAGAGGAGGGCATTGCATCCTCTGACCCTCCATGCAGGTGCTGGGGAATCAAACCCAGGCCAGTCTTGAATTCATGATCCCCCTGTCTCAGTCCTCTAAATGCTGGAATTAGAGGCCTGAGCCATCACACCTGGCTCCCAATCTTTCTTTTAAAGTGGCTTTGGAGGAGCTGGAGGAGGAGTCTAGAGGCAAAGAGTGTGAGCTGCTCTTGCAGAGGACTTGAGTTTGGTTCCCAGCATCCATGTCAGGTGACTCTAAACCATGGCCAACTCCAGCTGGCAGGCACGGCAATCCCATTCACATACTCATACACAAAAGTAAAATAAGCCTTAAAATAATATCCTCTGCTGGATGGTAGTGATACTCGGCAGCACCATTGCCCTAGTCCCTCTCTGAACATTTTATTATATTGGTTTATGTGCACATGTGATGTGTAGTGGTCAGAGGGCAACTTGTGGGCATCCATTTTATCCTTCCATCATGTGGGTCCTGGGTTGGAACTCAGGTCCTTGGGGATTTGGCTGCAAGCCCCTTTACCCACTGAACCTTCTTACCAGCCTTTTCATCACTATGGCAACTTGTTCTGAGGACCAAATGACTCTGATGATCATTCAAATTTTACAGTTCCGTTGTGGTTTGTCTTTGGGGCTTGTCAGAACAGGTTTTTCAAGTTTTCACTTGAAACAACATAGCCATAAATTATGGATGATACTGGGTCAGTAAATCTAATGACAGGGAAGAGATTCAGGGCCCCCACAGACTCCTTGCTTCACTCATTCCTTTGATATTAGCCCAAATTCCTCTCAGTGTATAAGAATTGAACAATATTTTTTGAGATAGGGACACATGTAGCCTAAGCTGGCTTCAAACTCCCTGTGCAGCCAAGGATAACCTTGAACTCCTGATCCTCCTGCCTCCACCTCCTGAGTGCTGGGATGACAGGCAAGCAACGTGCGTGGCTACAGAGCTCATTCTTTGGGGAGACACAGGTTCTGTTTTGTCTGTTTTGCCCAGGGGTGGCTGGCCATCAAACTATACTGAGGCCAAGCCATTTTCAGTAAGACAGCAAGGCTTTAAGAAAATCTGTTGAATCTGAGAAATGAACGGAGGCCAAGCAGAAAAGGTGGAGGCATCACAAAAAGAACTCCACCATAGGGAGGGTTAGGCAGCCAAGAGACGGAGGACAAAAAGGAATAATCAAGAAACACCTCCCCCAGCCCCCACCCCTGTCTGTTAGCATTCAGGCATCTGTACCGGCCAGCCCTTGGGGATCTGACTAAACTTGCCCTCAGCTACAGCCACTAAGAGCACCACCTGTGTGCACATTCACTGTGTTCCCTTTTAAAAGGGCCCTGCCCACCTCACAGTCTCTCTCTCTCTCTCTCTCTCTCTCTCTCTCTCTCTCTCTCTCTCTCTCTTTCTCTCTCTCTCTCTCCCTTTCCCTTTCTCCTTCTCTCCCTTTCTCTCTGTTCCCCTCTCTCCCTCCTCTTCTTTCCTCTCCTCTCTCTCCTGCTGCTCTTGTCTAGGGAGGCTAGTATCTCACACACACACACACACACACACACACACACACACACACACACACACACCTTCCCTTTCCCCTTTTTATGATCCCTTTCCCTAATAAAAACCCCTCTGTTTGAACCCTGTCAAATGGCGTCTCAACACCCTCCCCGCCAGGAGGGTTCCACCAGGGCATAGAGAAGCTGTGAGACTTAGCAGGCAGCTCATATGGGGAGGTAAGGAAACTGGCAAGGTATGGACCAGGAGGGCACAAAGAGGGATAGAGCAGGCAGCTCCAGGAAAAGGGGACAAGGAGAGGTCACAGGTCCTGGATCTCATAGGCAGCTCTTAGTGGGAGGCGAGGAAGTTCCTGTTAGGTGCTGAGAGGCTCTATAAGGGAGCCTAAGGGGTGGATGTCATGGTGACAAGAATTTCAATCCGGGGAATCCCCAAGTGGACTGACTGAGAGACTTGTAAGAGGGAAATGTCCGAATCACAGAGAGGTGACCCTTTCCACGTGATGCAGGTTCCATAGGGTGAGAGGGAGCTGCCTGGCACACCTGTGTGACTTTTGTAAAAGTAGACAGAGCAGGGAGTTCTGTTGCAACACTTACCCTGTAGAAGGGGAGAGACAGGAAGAGGGAAACAGATAGAGAGATAGAAGCAACTTAGTAAATAGAATTGTCCAGTGGTGCCCCCTACCCCCAGAAAGGTGTTATAAGGGGTGTGCCTCCTGTGGTAGAGCCCCAAAAGGCTTAGCAGGGAGATGCCCATGTTGCAGGAAGCCCAAAAAGGGCATAGGAGGGACATGGTGGGCAGCCAAAGGGGGCATGGCAGGAAGAGGGGGCACTCACTGAATACGGGAGGAGAGATGGATGGTAGAGGGAAACAGCAGCCGAATGGCGGACTCTAGAATCAAACTTGGTGTGTGGCAAAAGCCAGCAGCAGCAAATGATCCATACATATCTTTGGACAGTCAGCTTAGCAGCTTGGTTCGGAGTGGCAGAGGTCCTTGGGGAGGGAACACATCTAAACCATTCCCGAGGTTTCGGCACCAGATAAATGAAAAAAAAAAAAAAAGAAAAAAAAAGAAAGAAACAAAAAGGAAAGGACCTGACTGCTCTTAGGTGTAGTGGAGAAGAAAGCTTATTACACGTGAAAGGGAAGCATAGGCAGTCACAGACGTCTGAACCAGCGCAGAGTGGACCTGACCCTGAGCCATGTCAGAAGAGGGGAGGGTAAGAGAGCCGAACCAGGTACAAAAGTACAAAAGAGGGGCAGATAACCAAAGAGTCTAGATTACATATGGAAGAGGCTCTGGGGAAGATCAGCCCAGCTCCTGGAATGGAAAGTGCAGGGCAGAGGGCAGGTTATGCCAGCCATACCCTGTAACAGGTAGGAACTGAAGGATGCTGGGCAAACCTGGAGGCCAGGTCCCCTTTGATATGTTAGATAGGGACTCCAGCCATTTGTCCCTGGTCTAAAACTTAATAGACAGAATCATCAGAGAGTACTTGCCCAGCCGTACAAAGTCCTGCATCTCATCCTTGGCACTAAGAAATAATATAAATGATATAAATAATATAAATATTGTTTTCTAATGCTAAAAACACTCTCACCCAGGAGTACTGGCTCATCTTGAAATCAGGCATTTTATCATAAGAAAGAGAAAAGCAAGTCACTCACCTACTTGATTAGGGTATTTGTTGTATTTTGTTTTGTTTTTGTGGCAGTTTTGGGTGGTTTTGGTGTTGGTGGGAGACTGGTTCGTTTCCACTCTGTAGACCAGGCTGGCCATGAACTCATGGAGACCCACCTGACTCTGCTTCTCAAGTGCTGGGCTTAAAGGCACGTGCCGCTATGCCTATCCATAGTGCCAAGGCAGAATTGCCTTGCTCTCATTAAGGAAGACTTGGGAGCCAGATGCTTGAGGCCACAAGCTTTCACAGTCACGTGATCTTAGACAGAGCCTTCCTCTCTGTAGAGTTTTGAATGAAAATTCCTTCCACCAGCTACCCACCAAGCCTCCCAACCCACCCCTCCACCCCTCCCCACCACACACACACACACACACACACACACACACACACACACACACACGCGCGCGCGCGCGCGCGCGTGCGGCCAAACAGTTGGTGGCACTGTTTGGGTAGGTTTAGGAGGTACAGCCCTGATGGAGGAAGTACATCACTGGGGTAGGCTCTGGAGTCAAAGCCATGCACAATTCTAGGGTCCCTGTCGCTGCTTTGAGCTCTCAACTTCCTGTTCCTGCCTCTATGCCTTCACCCCACCATGAAAGAACCGTAAGGCCAAGTAAACCTTTCCTTATATAGGTTGTCTGGGTCACGATGTTTTATCACAGCAACAGAGCAGTAGCTAACACACAGACTCACAGGGAACAGAAATGTGCTCATACATAGCCATGCAAAAATATTATTTGAAACCAAGCATTTGTGGTGCATGAAAAGTTTCTACACAAGAATAAGCCTCTCCGCTGATGCAGCTATCCAAATCAGACCAAATCAAACCAAATTAGAAAAGCCCACATTTAATTGATACAGCTCTCCAGAATAGCATTCCAGCCCCTTAAACACAAGACAGGAAGGAGACACCTGGAAAACCACACTCGGGTTTAAATACCCTGTGGGAGTGGTCCTGAGCATCTCTGGGGGAGGGGGTCATCATTTGGTGGGCTGTCTGAGATGCAGCAGGATTTGGAGGGAGATGGGGGCTTGGGTAGAACCTCCACCATAACATCCCAGACTCTCTGGGTATATGAATACCAGGGGCTGGGGTAAAGCTTCCACCAAAACAGTGCAGACCTCTAATCCTAGCAGAGGCCGGTGGATCTCTGTGAGTTCTAGGATAATCAGGGTGACATAGCAAGACCCTGTCTCAAAAAAAAAAAAATGTACTCTTTGCGTATCTGCAAGATGCTAGGAATTGACAGTGCCCAAGACAGACAAGGGTTTTGCATCTGTGGGATGCAGGGGAGGCAAGCAACAGTGTGGACACTCTGAGAGGTAAAACGGAGAAGATGCTTGGTTCCTACAGTGCTCAGATTCATCCCCAGCAGCCTCACAAAAAGCCTGATGCAGCATCTACAACCAGAGTTCCAGCCAGGCAGAGTCAGGAGGATGGGGGCTCACTGGGCAGTCAGCTGAACAAGTGAGCTTCAGAGTGAGTGGCACACACGAGAAAATGAAAGGGAGGTGAGAGGTGGGGGAGGGGAGGCCTATGCCCCTAAGGAAGCAAGTAACACTATGACAAATAATATTGGGCAATCCAAGTTAGTTGGATGGCTGTCAGAAAAAGATTTTTGAAGAAGTAATATTTTCTCATGAAACCCAGGAATGAGTCCATTGCATCAAGAGCCAAGATACAGGATGAGGGAATCATGATGCAAAGGCTCTGGGGCAGGGAGTAGCTGGGGCAGGGAGTAGCTGGGGATGTGCTCCAGCCCTGCATGGCTTATGGTTATAGATGAGGAAAAAGGGTGTAGAGGAGGAGGGAGAGAAGGAGAAGACAAAAAGGAGGGGGAGACAAAAAAAAGGAAGAGGGAGAGGAGAGGGAGGAGGGGAGAGAAGAAGAGAAGGGGGACACAGAAAAAAAGAAAGAGGGAAAAGGAGAGGTAGGAGGAAAGGAGAGGGAGAATGGGGAAGAGAAGATGGAGACAGAGAAGGAGAAATGGGGAAGAAGAGGAGATAGAGAAGAAAGAGATGAGGAAGGAGAAGACAGGAGGAAATGGAGAAGGAAAGACAAACGACGAGAAGGAGGCTAATCTGGGGCTGCCCTCACCATAGTGCCTCTCCATACAGTGGGTTGGTAGTAAAATGGTGACTGACTTTCCCTAGAATGAGCCTAGACCTGCCACCCCTCCTGTGTGTGCATGTGCATACTTGTGTGCATGTGCGGCTGTGGGGGTGGGGAGGAGTCGTAGTCTCATCTCGAAAGTGGCATCACTGAGTGCTACTGCAGTCCCCCAGCTGTAGCAATGGGTCACTGAACCAGTTACATCAAAAGGAGGAAGTTGACCTCACCTGCCAAAAGGAGAAGAACTATCAAACAGTTTCTGGACTTCTTTATTGAATCCTCAGAGATGTTGCCTTGAGATGCCAATAACCACACACACACACAGCCGCTCCAGAAGAGATGAACCAGAGACAGAGTGACAGGCAGGATGCAGAAGATGCATGTGTAGCCAGAAAAAAGGGTTGGGGATGAGGCATCAATATTAATACATGAGGGGCTGGGGAGATGGCTCAGTGGCTAAGAATACTTGCTATGCAAGCAGGAAGCCCTGAGTTCAAATCCCCAGAACCCACTCAAAAAGCTAAGCAGGGCAATGTGTCTGCAGTTCCAGAAATGAAAATGGAAATAGCTGATCAGTAAGCTTCAAACTCAGAAGAGACCCAGACTCAAAGGAGAGGAATAGAGGAAGACATCTGACATGGATCTCAGGACTCTGCACAGGGCCTGCATGGACACACACAGCCTGGGACACACTATTGAGGAGGTTGGGAATTTACTAAAAGACCCTCACATTCCACAGTGGCTTGCATTGAATCTGGGATACCCAGGGAGCTGGTTCACCTTCTGGCTGTTGTGAAGAAATTTCTTCTGAATTGAAACATTCCACCCTGGAAAGAGGCTGTTAAGACTTGGGAAGTAGTCAGGCAGGGGTGGTACATGCCTTTAACCCCAGCACTTGAGAGGCAGAGGCAGGCAGAGTTTTAGGCTAGCCTGGTCTACAGAGTGAGTTTCAGAACCTCCAGGGCTACACAGGGAAACCCTGTCCAAAAAAAAAAAAAAAAAAGTTACTAAGGAAGTAAACAATAAACAACTCACAAGTCTCAGGGAGTCCCTGAAATTTAACATCATTCATAACCCCACCACCACCATGCTGGGTCATATAACCAGTGAGGTCAAGAATCTCAAAAGGTCCTGTAGGGATTAGTTATCATGCTGCTGATGTGGACTTCCTAATGCTGCAGCCATTGAGTCATTTATTGTCCTAAAAGTAACCCAATAAATTAGTTCATCAAGTTGGACTTCAGTCTATGGGATCATTGCTTTGGTCTGTGATCAGATCCTTAGATGGGGTGGGCAGAAGTTTTCCCAGAAAAAGTTACCCAAGAGCCCCTCACTGTTCCTAATAACCATTTTGTAGGCACACTCCCAATGCTCCAATTTGTTTGACTGTCATATCTACCCCCTTCATCCTGCAGGCAACACAATTCTCCAGCATAGGAGGCATGGAGGTCCTGTGATCACAGTTAGTACTACTGTTAACACACAGGGTTGCTCCCTCAAAGAAAGGCTTGCATACTGCTATCTGCCCAGAAGGCTGGGAGCAGACGTGGTTAAAGCCTGGTGACCTTTGTACCTTCTGTGTGGCCAAGATGACATCTGGTCCTCATGCAGAATCTTCTTGTGAGCTTTATGGAAGGTTTCACATATACTTTACAAAGAGTTTCAATAAGGTCACATCTGATCTTTGCTCACTTGTGCTTTATTGTGTATAGGAGATTGAGTTAACTATCATCAGGAATGTTTTCACCAAATTGTGCTGTGCTTAAATATATTTGAAATAAACCACTTGGGGGCAGACTTCTAGAATTTGAACCAACACCAGCTACTTAAGTCTTTTTGAACCAAGCTGCCTTTTTGCCCTCTGTGGATTGTTACTGGGCAACACTTGGGGTTTGCAGAGATCCCTACACCCCAGGGGTATAGAGACGATTCCTCAAGTAACAGGCATCCCTTGAACTTAAGAGGGAAAAAAAATATGTTTTCCCTTTTAAACTGAAATGTAATTTTTAAAAAAATTGTAATTTAAAAAAATAAAAACCCTCAGGCAAGCAAGCATCTTCAGTGAACCTGAGAAGTCTAATAGTTTATTTCTGGTTTGTTGTTGCTGTGTTTGTTTTGCTTAGAGTCTTAGAAGAGAGATTTTACTGTACTGAGGAAGTCTGAGGAGCCAGCTCAGCCATTAACTGGGGGACTGCTCTTGCAGAGGACCTGGGTTGGGGTCCTAGTACACAGTACCCCTAGTACCTCCTTAACTCCAGCCCTCTTCTGGCTGCATGCCATGGCTAACTCTCGGAACAGCTTGCAGGACTAAGTTCAGTTCTCCCACCATGTGGATCCCAGGAATCGAACTCAGGTCATCAAGCCAGGCAGCAAGCACCTTCTCCCTCTGTGCCCTCTCACCAGCCTCGAACTGGTTTTTATGTGTAAAGAACAGGGTTCTGTTTCCCCTCTGCTTTAGGAAAAGAAAGAGGTAAGGATGTGATCAAAATCTTTAAATGTATTGATGCTTGTTATGTGAGGGAGAGAGAAAGGGCAGAGGGGCAGGGAGAGGCCGTTGTCAGCAGAAGCAGGGCTGTCATATACTTTGAATTTCCTTCATCCCAAACTAGCAGCAGCAGCATCAACTTTAGCTGCTTCACTTCCCCAGTTTGAAGTTCCAGTCAGTCTTGGCACTGACTGAAGTGGAGAAGCTCCCCCAACAAGACTGGAACAGCTCTTCCCCAAAACAGTGCAAAACTGTCGCAGAGATGCTTGCCTAGCCCCTCCCTCAGCATCCAACTGGATGTGGAGGTAGGAGGAGCAGTTCAACGGACTTATAAGGTCATCCTGGGTTACATAGGGACTTAGAGGGTCATCCTGGGCTACATAGGGACTTAGAAGGTCATCCTGGGCTACATAGGGACTTAGAGGGTCAGCCTGGGCTACATAGGGACTTAGAGGGTCAGTCTGGGCTACATAGGGACTTACAGGGTCAGCCTGGGCTACATAGGGACTTACAGGGTCAGCCTGGGCTACATAGGGACTTACAGGGTCAGCCTGGGCTACATAGGGACTTAGAGAGTCATCCTGGACTACACAGGGACTTAGAGGGTCAGCCTGGGCTACATAGGGACTTAGAGGGTCATCCTGGACTACACAGGGACTTAGAGGGTCAGCCTGGGCTACATAGTGACTTAGAGGGTCAGCATGGGCTACATAGACACTTAGAGGGCCAGTCTGGGCTACATCGGGATTTACAGGGTCAACCTGGGCTACATAGGGTCTTACAGAGTCAACCTTGGCCACTAGAAACCTCCTCTAGGAAGAGAGGGGGTGTTGTTATAATTTAAAAAAAAACAGCTCGAGAAAGACACACCATATGACAGAGTTCAAATGAAGGGGTTTTTTATCAGGGGAAAGGGTATGTTAAGAAGAGGAAAGGGGATGGGGGAGATCAGCCTCTGGGGACAGGAGCAGCAGAAGAGTAGAGGCAGAGAGAGAGAGAAGAGGAGAGAGACAGAGAGATAAGCAGAGAAGCAGATAGAAAGGAACAGATAGATTAACAGAGAGACAGAGAAAGATGGGGGGCAGGGCCCTTTTAAAATCAAACACAGTGAGTGTGCACAGGAGGTGCTCTTAGTGGCTGCAGCTGAGGGTGTATCCTGTCAGAACCCCAAGGGCGGACCAGTAGAGATGCCTGAAGGCTAACAGACATTCTCAACTGTTTTCTGTTGCTGCCATAAACACCATGACAAAAAGCAATCAAAGCAGGAAAGGACTCTTTCAGTTTATATTCCCAAGTCACATAGTCCACCACTGAGGGCAGGAACCCTGTGGAAACTGAAGCAGGATCACACAAAAGAGCTGCTAAGTGGCTCACCTCTGGCTCTGTGAAGCCAACTGGGTTAGGGGCTTTTGTTCAAGACAGGGTTTCTCTGTGTAGCCCAGGCTCTCCTGGAACAATCTCTATGTAGGTCAGGCTGACCTTGAACTCAGAGATCCACCTGCCTCACCTCCTGAGTTCAGTTAGCTTTTTTATACTACTCAGGCCACCTGCCTGGGGGTGGAGCTGCCCACAATGGCCTGAGCCCGCCCTCCTGCATCAAGCAACAAGGGAGACAATCCCCACAGGACGACCACGGCCACCCTGATCTATCCAGGCAGCTCCTTTGCTGAGATCCCCTCAAATGACTCTGACAGTAGCCACGGGGGACATAAGGGAAGGGAAGCCAGAGCAAGGCGGACAGGGAGGGGAAACAGAAAGGGGAGATTCCTCACACCCATAGCTACTCGGGAACCTGCCTCTAAGACGGCAGAACAGATGGTACCATTCTCCCACGTTTGAGCTGGGTGAGATGGCAAGCTGCTGCGGCTCCCATCCTGGGTGAAGGCTCACAGAGGCTGAGCCATTTTCCTCACACCACACAGCCCTGGATGGAGTTAGGGTTGGAGCCCAGGTGTGGGAGGGGTCCGAGGCTCCCCACGAGAAACCACCACACACATCCTGAGTCTCTGAGCACCTGGACCAATCCTCGGTGCTTCTCAGAAAAAAACATCAACCACGGGGCATTTCTCTGGGCTGTTCGGTCTTCCCACACACATTCCACTCATCAAAGTCCAGAGTCTGGGAGACTCTGGATCTGAGGACCCCAAGTCCTGAATACCACAGTGTACCATGGAGGAATGCCCTGGTTTTTTGTTTGATTTGGTTTTAATGTTTTATTTATTTTTAAGCATGTGGTGCTTGTATGAGGGCTAATCCTGCAGAAGCCGGAAGAAGGCGTCAGGATTTTTGAAGTTTCATTTATTTTTACAATTTCTCACTTACGCAGTTTTATTTAGAGTCTGTTTTGTTGGGTCCCAGGCTGGCTCACTTTGTAGCGTAAAAGAACCTTAAATTCCTGATGGTGCAGCTTCTGCCTCCCAAGTGCCCAAATGGCAGGTGAGTAACATGTCTCATCCAGTTTGGCTTTTTTGTTTGGTTTTGTTTTTTGAAACCAACTTCAGGTGTGATGGTGTACACCTTTAATCCCAGCACTCAAAAGACAGAGGCAATCAGATTCTGTGAGTTCAAGGCCACCCTGATCTACAGAGCTAGTGCCAGGACAAAAAGAAAGGAAGGAAGGAAGGAAGGAAAGAAAGGAGGGAGGGAGGGAGGCAGAGAGGCAGGGTGGGAGGGAGAAATTCTCAAATGCTACCCTCTTGCAATGGTGACACCCCTACAATGATTGACTACACCCTCAAACTGAATCAGAGAAAGCCCTTCTTGCCACTGACGTGTTTTGGCACCGATTTACCAACCGAGCACCCCCAGAGCCCCAGCTTTGGATTTTTTTAAGGGCATCATTCAGATACAGAACTCAGGGACAACATTTCCTCTCCTCTAGTAGAATCAATTCAGTAAAAGAACGTTAAGGGCTGGCCCCCCAGGCATGGAGGCAGAGGTGGGGGCCGCCCAGAGTTGGAGCCACATTCAGCTATGTAGAGAACTGAAGTCTTGCCTGGACTAGTAAGTTAGACGGTGAAGTAAAATGGGGAAAGGAAAGAGCAGAGACAAGTCTGGGCAGGAGATGGGGGGAAGAAGGGAAGGACGTGGGAGGAAGAGGGAGGACAGAGGAGCGGGGAGCCGCAGAAAGTACAGCACCCTGCACGTAGG
This sequence comes from Cricetiscus sungorus, assembly GCA_030556225.1. Taxonomy (NCBI): domain Eukaryota; kingdom Metazoa; phylum Chordata; class Mammalia; order Rodentia; family Cricetidae; genus Cricetiscus; species Cricetiscus sungorus. The sequence goes on from JANBXA010000600.1 coordinate 42,104,643, forward strand.
CAGGAACCATTCCACGAGCAGAGCAGGTGTGACATCGCCTGCCCACCCTCCCCAGGGAACTTAGTAAAAGCCCAGCAGAAATTCTCAGTAAAGCCTCTCCCAAAACCTCTGGAGAATCTTTACCCTCATCCCACGCTGCCTTTGCTCAAACCTTCCAGTTCCGATCACACTGCATGCGCCTGCTCTCTGTACGCACCACCGGCTCTGATCTTCACAATTCTACATGGACTGTTACTGTCCTGTAGACGCTAAACTGGGACAGAGAAGTACAGCAACCCGCCCGAGGTCACACAGCAAGGAGGGAGGCAGAGGTGGGATTTAGATTCAGGTGCCTGGCTCAGGGTAACCTTGACCCAGTGGCTCTAGCACTGTTATGCCCCCAATTTTACATACAAAGAAACTCACAATCACCGGCTCAAACGTCAGGATTTGGACTCCAATTGTTGGAAACCAGATGTGATGATTTTAACATTCCCTGCACGGTGCATCATTCATTCATGCAAGCCTTTGTTCATTTGGACCTGAGTCTGGAGCTTAACACCTCGTACATACCAAGCAAACTCTGTATCTCTGAGCTACACCTTCAGCCTGAAGAACTGGGGGGATGTGGCTCGCTGGGTACAGTGCTTGCCTGCCTGACATGCATAAGGTCTTGGGTTCCAGCTGCAGTACCACATAAACCAGGTGTGATGCCAGATCCCTGTCATTCCAGCACTGGGGAGGCTGAGAAGTTTAGGGTCATCTTCAGCTACATAATGAATCTGAGGCCAGCCTGGGCTATATGAGACCCTGCTTCCAAAAAATAAAAAATAAAATTAGGGTAATTAGGAGTGAATCTCAATAGTGGGACACATGCTTAGCATGCAAAAGCTCCGGTACAGGACAGGGGGACAACTAGTACATCTTCCTCTGTCAGGCTCCTGTTATTTCTCCTGTTTTCAATTGGCATATTACCCTGGGCATCATAGCTTGGGGAGTGGGATGGGGTTCCCAGCTGGGGGAGGCCTGCCTTCAGGTCTTAAACCCTGCCCCTCCTTCCCCAAGGCATACGATTCCTGTGTGTGGAGGCTGGGAACCGTGCCTGAAGAGGAGGGTTCCCCCAGTTCCACACAGCAAAGCTTACTTTGTCCCGTGACCTAGCAGTTACTGCCCCTTGCCTGGCAGAGGCCAGCATTTTAATCCTGGTTTGGCTGTTGTTTGTTTAAAAAATGTGTTTTCGTTTTTATTTTTAATCATGTGTCTGTCCATGCATGCATGTGAGGGTAGGTGCTGGAGTTAGCCACCCTGAGCAGGTCCTCAGCAAGAGCAGCCGGTGCTCTACCCATTGAGCTGTCCTTCCTGCAACTCAGTGACAGGGCCAACTGACACCTGCAGGTTAGGAGTCCCCACCAAAGGGCCTGGAGAAGGTGCTTTCCCTCCCCCACTTCCAGAAAGCCTCACTCAAGTGTTGTCGTTATGCAAATGAACCCTGGCAGACGGGGTCTCTGGGCCCCAAACATTCCCTTAGTGCCTCTGGGCCGTCTAGTCTAGTCTCAGATACGGTGAAAGCACACCAACCCGTTAGGGACTCTCCAGACCTGACCGCCTGTTCTCAAAACACCAATTAAAACAACCAAATCAATAGCAAAGGGTTACCCAGGCAGTGATGGCCCACACACACCTTTGATCCCAGCATTCAGGAGGAAGAGGCAGGCAGATCTTTGAGTTCGGGGGCCAGCCTGGCCTACAAAGCTCTAGAACAGCCAGGGCCACACAGAAAAGGGACAGAGAGATCCGGGGGCCTCCCTCCCCAAGTTCACCTAAGGGCTCCTGAAGTGAGGATAAGGTAGGAGACAAAGAGTAGAGAGGTGCACGCCCAAGCAATCCATGTCAAGGTGGGGCGCACCATCACTGACCAGTCACTGTCTTTGCAGAGCTGTAAACCCCTTTCCTAGAAAGACAGAGGACATACACCCCACTCCCCTTCCCCAACAGCCACACCCACCCCATTCCTGCTCCCTGGTCCATCCAGGCTTTTGGAGGGAAATTCAAATTTCCTCGGGTCTATAAGAATGTAATGTGACAGGATCTGCTGGCAGCCTCTCAGGGTTCCTGTTGTTCTTTTGATACAGCTGCTGTGATGCAGCTGCTATGGCCTAAGAAACACAAACACGAGATTGAGCGCCCACGTGGAGTTTATTGAGAGAGGGGAGAGGAAAGAGGGGGTAGCTGGTGGCCAACCAAAAGCGGGGGGGGAGAGAGAGAGAGAGAGAGAGAGAGAGAGAGAGAGAGAGAGAGAGAGAGAGAGAGAGAGAGAGAGACAGAGAGAAGGGGGGCCCCAGAGAGAGCAAGAGAGGGAAGCAAGAGAGGGACAGATGAGAGAGAGGGACAAGAGAGAGCAAGAGAGGCAAGAGAGAGAGAGATGAGAGGGACAAGAGAAGCAAGAGAGAGCAAGAGAGAGAGGGACACTTGGCGCGCTTGCTTTAAAAGGGGAGCTTGCGCATGCGTAACCCAGTCTCTGCGGCCAGGTAGCTTGGGCAGTGGGGCTTGCATAACCCAGTCTCCGCCTGGAGATCAGAAGGTGGAGCTAGCCACTAGTCAGCCATAAAGTGTGTACAGAAAGGAGACCAGAAGTGACAGCATGGGGTGTAGACAGGAAGTGATAAGGCAGGGCGTAGACAGGATCTCAACCCCTTTGAGTCTGAGGATGCGGAGAGGTGACTGTGGCTGCTCCTTTGCGTCTCTGATGATTCTAGGTTTTTATTGATAAGATTAATTAGCATCACATTTCAATCTGGCATCCAACTCTTGGGGCACGAACTCATGAACAGATCACACGCCTGTGGGTGTGAAGTCACTAGCACAGGCTGGAGCGGCACACAGCCAGGGTCACTACCCCCCACCACTCGGTTTTCCTTTTTCCCCCAGACTCTGATCAAGTCTGGAATTTTTCTATTGCAGCCTCTGCAGCATATTCCACAGTTACTTGGGCTACAAATGCTGCCAGAGTCAGCCCCTCACCACTGCCGGTTCTGCCTGTAAGCAGCTCCTGCTGCATGATTTTCAGACAGTAGGCTCCCTCACCCGGTGGGTTGTGGGCTTTCCCTGGACCCCTTCCTCAGGCTGCTGCCATACTAGGTAGCTGCCTTAACACCCACTTGGGCTTCTACTGATCTATACATCAGCAATCAGCCTCACCATCAGCAGCAGCAGATTTGATGAGACAATTGGGAATTCTTAAAGGGGGAGGGAGTATTAGTTAAAAAGAGAGTTTTTTTTTTTCCCACATTAAAAAATGGGAAACACTATTATGATGGAGAGAGGTCTCTGATCACACAATGGATGGTTTAAAAATGGAACAATTAAATGAAGGTATAATCAACTTAACTGGGACTGACATAATGCTAATTATCATTTTGATAATTCTTATCCCTAAAAATGTTAGTTGATATGAATGCCAAGATACAAGCCTCAGAAACTTATTTAAACAGATCATAGAGATATTCAGACCCAGACAGAGGAATTTAAAGGAAACCAATCTCAGCATTGCATTACAAGGTTAGAGAGGTGTTGGTGCCCATAAAGACGGCTGAACTCCATCTTGGCACAAGGACAGAGAGTTCAAAACTGTCCTCAGCAAGACACAACATCTAAAGATCAAAGGAGTGGCCACATTAGGGTGTTTGGCTGTCTTGTTCTAAGTAACAACAAACCTGATCTGAGGTGAGGCTACTCCTGACCCTCAAGGCTAGGAAACAAGTAGTTGAATCTGAGGTGTGATTACTGAACGCTTAGAGTAAGAAGGAAGAAAAGTCTATTTGTTCCAGTTACAAGATACCATGTTCCCCCTTTTGATTAAGGTATATAAGAGTGAAAAATAAACTCATGGCACTTCAGTATTAACTGATCTGCCCTCCTGACTTTTTATTTGTGTCTCTGTCTTTTCTTTATGGTCTATAGCTAGCCTTTCCCTCATCCACATACTCCTACTCAGGTACGAACATGGGGCTGCTTAGCTGGTTGCAGTTGCAGCCCTACAAAGACAGCTTCCAACAGAGAGGAACAGCCCAGGGTTTTCAAACAACCAAACTTAATTCATCCTGTCATCTTACAGGAACTGTCAAGTGGCAGATACCCCCAAGTCTATGCAAGAGCTTACTGAACTCTTGTGGAAATGTTAGATCTGAGGAGATGTAAGGAAACAATACATCTCAAGTATTGCTCAAGTAATACTTTGAGTAAGTCTCAAAGTAAATATTGAGTAAGTCTCAAATGATATGCATTCACCTTTTGTGAAGCAGATGTTAAATTCATGATCAACTAGTAACAGGGTTATCCCACAAGACTGTAGAGACTTAGTAACAGCAGTTTTGGAGCATGGTCCTCAACTGCAGTGGAAGGCCTGGTGGAGAGATGAGACTAGGACCATCGAACAACGAAGTAGGAATATAGGTATTGAAATCTCCCAAGACCAACTTTTTGGAGAGGGCAATTATGCAGATGTACAAAAGTCTATATATGATGACCATATGTTGGTTTGGCTTTGAATGCTTGGGAAAGAACTGAAGAGGTCAGAAAGAAAACTGAGTCGTTTATTAAAGTTACACAGAGTCCGAAAGAAAACTTTACTGATTTTCTTATAAAGATTGATTTCAGTAGTAAATCGAATAATAGCAGATTTAGAAGCTAGACAGATAATAATTGAATCTCTGACTTTTGAAAATGCTAACACACAATGTAAAAGGATAATTAGGCCATTAAAGGAAAGATCAGCACCCACAGAGGAATGGATCTGAGATGTAGTCAGTATTAAATCTCATGATCATGATGATGCTTGGATAGGAAATGTGATTTCCAGAGGCTTGAAGAAAAATCAAAATGTCAAGTGTTTTAATTGCTGTAAACAAAGTCACCTAAAAAAGGGATTGTAGGCAGGGCATTCCTAGAAACAATGTTTTTTTTCTAAGAATAATACAAACAATGCCCCTCCCTTCTGGAGTACACAGAAGGTATGGCAAAGGCTGACATTTGACCAATGAATATAGATCAACAAGGGACAGACAAGATAACCCTTTGCCATTAAGAAATGCCTTGTGAGACCTCTCGCAAACCCCCATATCAAATCTGATTCAGTCATTTCCTGTTACTGTGAGCAAAACTTCTCTCTCCAGAGCAATTAAGGAACATAATGCCTATGGAAAACAAACAAACAAAAAAAAAAACAAAAACAAAAGAAAAGTTTTGCTCTGGTTGATAGAACAGCTTTAGGAGATAAAATTTTAGGAGAAACCATAAAGCAAATATTAGAAAGATCAGATTTGAACAAGAGTGATGTCTTAATTGGAAGATGTGATAGTTCATCAAATAGCATGACCATTCAATCTAAACTAACTTATATGACTAACAAATGCTTTTATAACTTGCCAAAGGGAGCCTCCCCAAAGTTAGAGTTGGGCAGGGTTTTGTTTTTGTCTTTTCAGGAGAATGAAAGCATCTAGATAAGGAATCTGAAGACCACTGGACAAATGAGACATCTGAAGAAAAAAGACAAATTATCCAGAAAAGAAAAATGTCCCAAGAAAGAGTAAAATTGACTTATTGGTATATCACCTTTCCAACAGGATAAAATTTCATAAATCTTCACAAATGTTTGTTTCTACTTTTCTCTACTGACATACGGTGTGAATGGTCTTTTGTAGTCCTAGTCCCACTAAAAATTAAAGCTGGCTTTGGAATTTGAGCATGACTCTCTCCTTCTCTAAACCCAATCATGCTTAGCAAAGTAAAATCCAAAATCTCTTTCATGTCAAAAGAGACACCTGATATGGGACAGAAGAAAAACCAAAATTAGGGAATATTCTGTTGTCACTAATCTCATAATCCTTTAGTTTTATTTTGAGTCTTTAAAACTTTTCTATTTATTTATTTTTATGAATGAATACTCTGCATGTATGCCTGCAGGCCAGAAGAGGCATCAGATCCTATTACAGATGGCTGTGAGCCACCATGTGGTTGCTGGAAATTGAACTCAGGTCCTCTGGAAGATCAGCCAGTGCTCTTAACTGCTAAGCCATCTCTCCAGCCCCTCTTTAAAGCTTTTCTTAAGGAACAAGTATTATCTCAAAATTTATAAGATCAATATGTATACATATTTTTAAAGCTTTTTGTCATGATATTAATGGTAATATAGAATACTAACTAAATCTAGAAAAAGGTTTTATCTAGCTTCCTGCACATGATTTCAGATTTGAGTCTCTATCCGATAACTAGAAATTACATTTTTGTACTCTAGATGTACATAACAAATACTGATTCTTTAACCTCTTCCAGATCTGCTGCATATGACATTTACACTGTTTAAGTTTTCTTCAGTGAACTATAACCATGCTTAGCAGTGACCCGTGAAATCTCCTAAAGGAGGATGAGACCCCTCAATGATGATTTCACCAGGACTATAACAACACCACTAACCTGAAAACTACCACTTAAAGATCAGCTTTGGATTACAAACTGTTCAGGTGGCTAGCTGAGATGACCCAGCCTCACAGACTACTCTAGCCAGGACTTGATGATAAGCCCTGGATCTTCCCATTATGCAGAGATTGGCCAACAGATGATACAGCTAGCTCTCCCAGCACTTGATAATTATCCCAATTTTTCAGGGTCCCCAAGAGATGTCATCATCCCCAGACAACATAAAGTAATTTTAAGAACATGACACCACGTTCCCAGGAGGTGGAGTGGGTGGTTTTTGGTCATTCAATGGTTATGGATATTTGCCATCATTTAGGGAAGTTGGTTACAAATTGTTATTTGAAAAAAAAAATGAACAAAGGAGATTAGATTAAGGGATCTCATTCTAAAAAGAAAAAGGAGGGATATAGAAATAGGATATAAGGACCAGGCAGTGGTGGTGCACTCCTTTAATCCCAGAACTTGGGAGGCAGAGGCAGACAGATCTCTGTGAGTTCGAGACCAGTTTGGTCTACAAGTGCTCTAAAGCCACAGAGGAACCTTGTCTTGGGGGGGGGAAGAGTAGGATAGTAGTTTTCCCACCAGCCTGGTCCCAGTGCCACATCAGCCCCAAATAACACACAGAGACACTGTATTAGATATAAAGGTATTGGCCTGTGACAAGCATTTTTTATTGGCTAGGTCTGCCTTAAATATTAACCCATTTCTGTTAATCTAAGTATTTCCACGTGGTCTTATCTTACCTGAGAGAGGGTCCAGAGTTCTGCTCTCTTGGTCTTACATGTTGAATCTTCTCCTACCTGTCCCCCAATCTTCCTTGTCTCCTAGCCCTGCCTGTCTTGCTTCCCTATTGGCCAACAGGGCTTTATTCATTAACCAATAAGAGAAACATATTTATAGAATGACATCTCTCATCAGGGCAGATTATTGAATTTACTTTTAAACCAAAAAGGCAACTGCTGGATTTAAATATTTTACACTGGCTTGGATTTTTGTATATTGATACAAACTTAAGATTATTTTTGTTATAACATATTGTATATACATTTGTAATCTTGTTCAAGGTATTGTACCTATACAGCCCATTTAACAATGTAATGAAAATTTTTAGTCCTTGAAAAATTATTATTACAAACTATTTAGGATAATATAGAAATGCAGGTTAGTAGTTAGTAATCCATTACAATCAAACTTGGCATGCTAGGTATGTTTTCAAGGTCAAACAGAGATATATTTTAAATAGATAGGTGGTCTTCAAACATTTCAAAGGTCTACAGAATATGGCACTTAAGAAGTTTTAATAGCACAAAGTTCCTTTTTTTATGACATTGAGACATGTCTGCTTCTGGCAGCATCAATCTACTTTAAAGAAGATAGCAGGCATCAGAGAAACTCCATATGGAGTTTCTTTCTTTGAGGCAAAAGTTAGCCACTGAGCAAAAAAAATACCCTTGCCTTGACGGCTGACAGTATGGTGTCCAAATTAGACAACTAGGACACAAAACAAAGTGACTGCTGAACTTTACCAAGACAGATAGGACAGCCTTTCAGAATATGCTGCTTCACAGAACAGTCTGTCAGATATTCTGGGCTCATAAGCCAAAGTTGGGTTCCCCAACATCACAGAGGAGCCTTGAGTGACTGCCCAGGCAGCCAGCTGTTTCTACAGTTTCTCACATTTTTTTGGAAGTCAATTGCTTGCACTTCCTGTTTACTCAGGTAATATGATCTCCTTCTTGGGTCTCTGATGGAGTTGAAGACTAGTTATAGTTTTCCTTGTTAATAAGTTCAGAAAAGAAACTCACCAAAGAGGTGTAACGTGTATAAGGTTGAGAGACATGAAAAGATAGTTTTGGGTTGGTAATGCAAGTTAGGATAGAAAGTGAATTAGGTACAACTCTTTGGACTCACCAAGATAGGACAGACAATGGAGTATTTTCTCTGAATTTGTCAAATACAAATGGACTAGACGTTGCCAATGTAATTATTGCCTATATATATTTGTATGTAGTTATTGCATGTATTGTATATAGTTTTTCTATATTAGTTTAAAACCTTCACTTTTTATTTAGACAAAAAGGGAAAAGTGTTGTGATATTTTGTTTGTATTCTTACAAATAAAGCTTGCCTGGAGATCAGAGAGTGGATCTAGCCACTAGTTAATCATAGAGGTCTAAAGTTCTGTACAGAGAGGAGACAGGAAGTGACAACGTGGGGCAGAGACAGCAAGTGATAAGGCAGGGTGTAGACAAAATCTCTACCCCTTTCAGTCTGAGGATTCAGAGAGGTAAGAGGTGACTGTGGCTGCTCCTTTGTTTCTCTGATCTTTCAGCATTTACCTTGACATCTGGCTCTGGGTTTTTATTAATAAGATTAATTAGGATCATGCATCAGTTATGTATATACTGTCTAGGTGTTTATATTCATCCCCATAGACTACTGTTGCTCTCTGCCTGTCACAGATGTTTCTTTTCACAGTAGGCAACTGCTGATGCAGAAATTCACAACCGGTCAAAGAGCTGAGAAGAAGGGATTGTGGGTTGTCAGCCTTAGACTGTATCCTGGTTCAAGGTCCAGGGAACATCACAGAAGAGGGAACAGGAAGAATGTAAGGGCTGGAGGATGATGTGAAGCGCTATCTCAGGTAGACATAACCATTGATTGCACTCAAAAGCTCACAGCAGCTTCAGATACCCACACTAGAGCTGCACAAAACTTAAGACATGAAGTGAGGCTACATGGAAAGAAGACATGAGTGTGAGGGGGTAAGAGAAGGTACTGACAGGGGCACATATCACAGACAGCACTTTGAAAACAAGCATGAGATTAGGAGAGGTTAAGGAGAGGATGGAGTGATGGCTCAACGGCTAGCAACACTGGCTGCTCTCACAGAGGATACAAGTTTGATTCCCAGAACCCACATGGTGACTCACAACCATCAATAACTCCAGCTCCAGAGGATCTGATGCCCTCTTCTGACCTCCATGGGGACTGCACATGCATGCCCATATGCCCCGACCCTGGGGCAGTCAACGACTGCTGGGGGACACCTGGGGGAAGGGGAAGAACAAGGAATAAGAAGTGGTACAGCAAGACAATATTCTGATCAAGCTGACAAATTTTATTTTCTCAGGGGAGGCTTATATAGGGCCATAGGCAGGATGTGAGCAGGGTTTGCACTTAGGCAGGATGAAAGAGTCAGTAGAAGGAATGCCCTGAACTAATCTTTAACTGGCTGTAAAACTGTAGCAGGAGGAATAACCTCAGCTATTCTTTAACTGGTTGTAAAACCACAAGCCTGTATCTAGGAATGCTCTGCTAAACATTCTGCTTAATTAAGAGGCAGTAATTTTCTGTCTCAGAGGCCTGAGGTAGTGAGGATGGTGATGGTCCCCAACACCCATACTTCTTAAACTTTAATATAATTTGAGCTAAAATGTAATTACATTATTCACCCCTTCCCTTTGCTCCTTCCATCCCCTCACATGTTTCCATTCCACCTCTCCCTCTCAAAGTGACAACTTCTTTTTTTTTCTTTCATTATCATTACATACATGTATTGTTGCTACATGGGTCTATAGATTCAAGCTGCTCTGTTTGTGCTGTTTGTACGTACATGACTTCAGAGTTGACCACTGTGTGTTGGGTAACCAGATGGGGGGGCTTGCTCCTGGGGAGAGGCTAATTCTCATCCCAGCTGTCAATATTTGTCTGTAGCTGTTTGTCTAGGGGTGGGATCCCCTAGAGATTTTCCACGTTCTGCGTTAGCCTATTAGTACTGCCATTGTTCAGGTCTTGTTTCTAGGAAACAAGTCACAGCCAGACGTCCTGCTCCTCTGGCTCTTGGTGTCTTCCCACCTACTCTCCCGCCATGTTCCTGAGCCATAGATGAAGGAACTACGCTGTAGATTATCCCAGGCTGGGCTCCCCACGATCTAACGTCTGTGTTGAGTTTAGTTGTGGTTTTCTGTGATAATCTCCACTCATTGTGAACAGGCTTCTTTGATGAGGGATGACCATTACATTACATCTGAAGGTTTAGATCTAGGAACAGCACATGAAAAAGAACATGGACGCTTGTCTTTCTGGGTCTGGGTTACCTCGCGCAATGTGAATCTTTTCTGGTTCCATCCTGCAACGTTCGTGATGTCATTTTTTCTTTGCAGCTGAATAGTATTCCTTAGTGTGTATGCATCACATCTTCAATACCCATTTGTCATTCACTTAGGTTGTTCCCATTGCCTAGCCATTGATGAATACAGCAGCTCCCATTGCCTAGCCATTGATGAATACAGCAGCTCCCATTGCCTAGCCATTGATGAATACAGCAGCTCCCATTGCCTAGCCATTGATGAATACAGCAGCTCCCATTGCCTAGCCATTGATGAATACAGCAGCTCCCATTGCCTAGCCATTGATGAATACAGCAGCCATGCACACAGCTGAGCAAGTGTCTACAGAGTAGGATGTCAAGTCCTTTGAGCTCATGCCAAGGAGTGGTATAGCAGGGTCGTATTGCTGATTTAATTTTAGCTTTTCAGGAATGCTCCACACTGATTTCCAGAGTGGCTGCACCAGGTTGCAATCCACCTACAATGGATGAGGGCTCCCTTTCCCTGCATCTTCTCCAGCATTTGCTGTCTGCTGTTCCTCGTCTTTGCCTTTCTCGCTGAGGTAAGAAGTCTCCAGGTTGTTTTGATCTGCATTTCCCAAATTCATTGCTAATGACTACTTTTGGGGGTATTTCCTGGCCATTACTGCTTCTGTGAGAATTTTCTGTTTAGATCCTTAGGACATTTTTCAACTGCCCCCCCATCTCCCCTACTCCCCACCCCCCACCCCCCACCCCCACGCATTTGGAATTCTTTTTTTTTTCTATCTCTATTAATCTACATTTTACCATGTGGCTTTTTTAAATATTTTTATTAATAATATAAATTAAAAATTTTACATGTCTATCCCAGTTTCCTCTCCTTCCCTCCCCCTTTCTTACCCTCTTTCCCCCCTCACATGCACCCTGACTACTCTCCCCTCCCATCCCCCCACCCCCATTCCACATGTAGGGCTATGCTATCCAGGTAGGGTCATGTAAATCTGTCAAGTCATTTGAAGTAGGGACTAGAACTTCTCTCTTGTCTCTAGGTTAAGAGAGTATCCCTCCATGGGAGATGTGCCCGCAAGGTCCTTTTGTGCACCAGGAATACATCCTGGTTCCACTGTCTGAGGTCCCCCAGACTGCTCAGGCCTTAGCTGAGACCCATGTTCAGGGGGTCTGAGTCAGTCCCATGCTGGATTCCCAGCTATCAGTCTGGGGGTCCGTTAGCTCCTCCTTGTTCAGGTCAGTTGTCTTTGTGTGGTGTTTCTGCAACCTGGTCTTATTCTGGGTATTAATCTTCTGTCAGGGATTCTGTTTAACATAGCGACTTCCAGAAGGATACAGGTAAGACATCTGAGCATCTAGGAACAGACGTTTCCAGAAAGCCCAGGAACGTAAAGTACGGTTTACGCTGTGAGTCCCACATTAATGCATGTACATTGCATACATTTTAACCTGTGCCTAATGTTCACTCTACTACCTGCCTCACACCAGACCGCAGCCAGAAGCCTGAGATGCAAGTTTAATGGTAGTTTCTGTTTTGTGTCAGAGCTGGTGAATGCTGATTTTTACGAGACTGTAGTTAAGCCATCTCATTAAGAGACAATACTGAAGATCAAACTGTCCACCTCATATCTAGCAGCTTGTCATAGATGGGAAAATGTCATTGGAGAGAATGTGGCCTTCCTAATAAAGCCTTTTTTTGTGCTGAGAATCTTCTTAATTTGATTTTTTGTTTAATTTTGATAAACTTGTACTGATAATACATTTTAAATAAAATCTTCTGTCAGATGTGGACTTGGTAAGGAGTCTCCCACTCTACGTGGGTCCTCCTCACCCAGTCGATTGTTTCTTATCTGTGCAGATACTTAGCCTCATGAGGTCTCGCTCGTCAACTTTGGCCTTAGCTCCTGGACAAATGGACTCGTGTTCAGGATCCCTCTCCTACACCTGTGCCCTGTAGGTACTGTGTATGTTTTCTTCAGTTCCGGTGCTTCAGGTCTCAGGCTTGGGTCTTTGACCCACTTGAGGTTAATTTTTTGTGCAAGGTAATAGACATGGACCTAATTCCATTCTCCTGCATGCAGATGCAGCTTTCCCAGCACAATTTGTTGAAGATGCTTTGTTCCAGTGTTATTATTATTATTATTATTATATTATATTTTACATCTTTGTCAAATAGCAGATGGCTATAATTACACATATACATACTTTTTTATTTTAAAGCTGCACTGGCAGCACTGTCTTGTCCCCCAGCCAAACCCTCCATTTTATCTCTGATGGGAGATGTCATTTTGTAAATATGTTCCCTTTATTGGTTAATGAATAAAGCACTGTTGGCAAGTAGGAAGGCAAGATAGATGGGACTAGGAGACAAGAAAGATTCTGGGAGATGTAGTGGAAAGGAGTCTAAGATGTAGGACGTGAGAGAAGAGGTCCAGGACCCTCTCTCTGGTAAGATAAGACCACATGGAAACACTTAGATTGATAGAAATGAGTTAATATTTAAGACAGAACTAGCCAATAAGAAATGGTAGTAACCAGCCAACAGTTTCATAATTAATACAGTGTCTCTGTGTGTTATTTGGAGCTGATATGGCTGTGGAACCAGGCTGGTGGGAAAGTACTTGTAACATATCTCTGTTCTCCCAAAAAAAAAAAAAAAAAAAAAAAAGACTTCTTTTTTTTTTATATTTTATAAATCATTTATTTATTAAAATATCAGTCTTCTTTCATAGTGTATCATAACTGTACAAAATAATGAATTTCACTATAAAAATGTCATACAGCTATATGATGCACTAATATACTTTAAAAATGACTCTTACGAGATTTTCTTCCATGTGTCTCATTTGTTGACATCAAAAACTCAGTCCTTCCTCCCTGAGCAGGGCCTTCTCTCTGCTCCTGCAATCCTCTCACATCCAGAATCATGATGAGTACGCAGAATCGGCCCTCAAGTAATTCTTTCACCATGTGTGTTCTCGAAAACGGTTCTCCCCCACATAACTTCCCCAAGAACCAGGGTGTTGACGTGTTTGCCCTGTGCAGAGTCTGTCCCAGATCTCCCAATTCCCTAATATTTGCCTCAAAACACACAAATGAACTGCATTTCACACACATACACATACACACCAACTATACAAAAGCTTACCAGCTACACTGTACATGAATTAAATTTTCCCAGAACCCTACCCACTGGGACATCTCACTGTGGGAATGGACAGACACATGCCATCAAGATAAAATATCCTGATACTGGCCAGCTACCACACTGCCAGACCCTTCCTTACAACCAGCTCCTCTCTGCCTCTCTACTCTCCATAAAAGAAGAATCTTGAAATTTTGCCTGTAATGTTTATTGACTTTTATTTGTGGATTGTTTCAGTTTGGGGGTTTTTGTTTTGTTGTTTTGTTTTGTTTTGTTTTGTTTTCTGAAGAACCCAGAGCTTCCTGCATTCTAGGCAAATGTTCCTCACCCAGCCCCAGTCCCAGCCCCACCCTGGGGGATTCTTGGCAGGGGCAGTACCCCTAATGGTCAGCATTCTCCATCTGGGCAGGAAATGCTAACACCTGATGCCACATGCATCATTATATTCAAGAAGTGACAGTAACATAGCATCTAAAGCCTTTATTAAAAAGTATCTGAACAGACAGCTCTCTAGGGACAGGTAGCTGTTTCATAGTCACCAGGAGACAACAGGAAAGAAGTCAAGAATTTTGTACTGGATACTTTTATGTCAACCTGACACAAGCTACCATCATGAGAGGAGAGAGCTTAGAGCTTAAGTTGAGAAAATGCTTCCACAAAATCAGGCTGCAGGCAAACCTGTAGGGCGTTTTCTCAATCAGTGGTTGTGGGTGGTGCCATCCCATGGCTGCTGGTCCTGGGTTCTGTAAGAAAGCAGGCTAAGAAAATCATGGTGAGCAAGCCAGTAAGCCTCCATGGCCTCTCCATGGCATCAGCTCCTCCAGGTTCCTGCTGTGTATGAGCTCTTGCCCCAACTTCTTTCAGTGGAAGTATAAGCCAAAGAAACCCTTTCCACCCCACATCGTTTTGGTCATCACAGCAATAGAAACCCAGGTTTGAAATCATTCCAAAAGTCATCATGGTGATGGATACTCACCCCTATAGGGAAAAAAGAAAAAACAAAACATGCTTACATGATTTTACTTTTGACATGGAGCCCAGGCTTGCCTTGAATTAATGATCCTTCTGCCATAGCTTCCTGAGTGCTGGTGTCATTAGCCTGTGCCACCATAGCCAGCTTTCTGCAGGGTTCTTACAAGTTGCTGAATTTCGTTATAAATAGTATGTAAATATAAATTGGACTTCAGGCAAGGGGGGGACAGAGGGAAGGGAGGGAGAGAGACAGAGAAAGAACACACCCCAGAGCAGTGGTTCTCAACCCTCCTGAGACCCTTTAATACAGTTCCTCATGTTGTGGTGACCCCCAACCATAAAACTATTTTCATTGCTACTTCATGACTGTAATTTTGCTACTGTTATGAATGGTAATGTAAATATCTGATATGCAGGATATCTGATGTTCAACCACTGTGAAAGGGTCATTTGATCCCTGGGGACACGACCCATGGGTTGAGAACCTCTGATCTAGCAGGTGGAAAGCTCCAGCCGGTCCTTTTGTCCCTTTGAGAAGACTCTACATGTTCACATATGATTTGACAATGTTCAAACTCCCACAAAACACTAAAGAAAAGATTGCAAGCTCAGGGGCATTTTTGTGTTTATCTGCCATTAGAAAAAAGAAAAATTAAAGCTAGTTCATACTAGTGTCATGGTGGTGTCCAGTTTTAATCCCAGCACTCAAAAGCTAAGGCAGGAGGATCTCTGTGAGTTCAAGGCCAGCCTGGTCTACACAGAAGGTTCCAGGCCAGCCAGGGCTACATGGTGAGAATAAATAAATAAGCAAAGTTAGAGCCCTGTTTGTGTGGCTGCTGACAGTGGCAGGGCAGCTCAGGTTGGGGTCAAGGCATAGGGACTGTGGAGGTTGTGAGGCATGGCAGAGCCTGGCTGCTGTCCCAGCACTCAGGAGATTGAGGCAGGAGAGAAGGACCATGAATTTGAGACCAGCCTATGCTACCTAATGAGACCATGGTTGGAAGAGGGAGGGTGAGAGAATACACTTTCCTGAGGTGTGTGTGTGTGTGTGTGTGTGTGTGTGTGTACCCCAGAGTCAACATTCAGCGTCTTTACCAATCGATTCTCCAGCTTATTCTTTATTTCTCATTTCTTTTTGGGTGCTCAGTGCTGCAGGCTGAACGGAGGGCCCCACACATGCTAAGCAAGCACTATGTCCCAGCTGACGTCAGCTTTGGAGACAGTCTTTCTGAACCCTGAGGTCACAGTTCCTTCTAGGCTGACAAGCTAGGTCTCTTGTCTCCCAATACTGGGATTATAGACACACGGCACCAAACCCAGCTTTTAAAGCTTCTCTCTTTTTTATTGCCGGTATTATTTACTCAGGAGTGGTGGTTGTTATGTGTGTGCATCCCACGGCACTTGTGTGGAATTAAAGGATTGCCTCTCAGAGCTGGTTCTCTCCTTTTACCCACAGGGTCCCTCCCTGTAGGTCTGGACTGGTCTGGCTTGGCAGCAAGCTCCTTTACCCACTGAGCCCCCTCACTGGCCCTTTGCCAAACTATGTTTGGGGGGGGTTTGTTCGTTCGTTTGTTTGTTTGTTTTGACTTTTATTTTGGTTGTTTTTGATCTTCTGAGACAGGGTTTTTACATGTAGCCCTGGCTGTCCTGAAACTCACTCTGTAAACCAGGCTGGCCTTAAACTCACAGAGCTCCAGCTGCCTGTGCCTCCAGAGTGTTGGGATTAAAGGCATGTGCCATCACCACCCGGTGCCAAACTATGTTCTAATTAAACTGTTTATTCCTTACACTGCTTTTGTCAGGTCTGCTGACACAGCAAGTGGGCAAGTGAGTTACACAATGGCCCAGCTTCAGAATGCAGAATGGGAGCTCCGGGCTGTCTCCTCATGGGCAGGAAATTCAGTTATGACTCATAGTTAGAACCTGACGTTCGTACGACTGCAGTCTAGGCATCCAGCCTGAGCCAGCTTCCTCCCTACCAGGCCTGTGAGTTATTTGTGACCCTCCAAGCACTTCAATGAAGTACCTCTCTTTCTGTGGCTCCGTGAGAAACAGCGCAAGAGCATGAGCAGTTGCCACATTTCGTGTCCAAGTCTGAGAGAATTTCAGGATGGCTTTATTATTTATACATGAATTTCATACATGTACACAATGTACACAGGGTCTCACTGTGTAGACCAGGCTGGCCTTGAACTCACAGAGATCCACCTGCCTCTGCCTCTGGAGGGCTGGGATTAAAGGCAAGCGCTGTTAACACCCAGTGAGGAGTCTCTCAATGAGCAGGACATTGATGGCACAGCCCCAGTCTGGAACCTGATGCCTAGAGGCCTTCATGAAGAACCTGGGGAACCAGCCCACATTTAGAGGCTGAAGACCCTGGAGTCACATATCCACAGACAAGAGCAATAGATAGATAGATAGATAGATAGATAGATAGATAGATAGATAGATAGATAGATAGATAGATAGATAATACACATTCACTAGCTTGGGAGATGGCTCAGAGTCCCAGCAAGCACACACAGCCAGAGCTTATCTCAGTCCTCCTGTGGCAACTAGGGAATCCCAGGATGCTCTGGGCCAACATGCCTGGTGTACACAACAAAAACAGAGACCCTGACTCAAATAGTGTGGAAAGTGAGGGTTGTCACCTGAAACTCTCCTAACCACCACAGAATGATACTCACCTGTACACACATACACACACACACACATACACACACACGTACTCACACTCACAGGCACTCGAGTGTTACACATACTCAGACACATGAATTCACACACGCGAGTACTCACATGCACTCACACACAGACTCACACATGAACTCAGGCACATGTAAGTACTCGCACACTCACATACATGCATTCACACGTGCACTCACAGACTGACATGCATTCACAGACTAGCACACACTTTCACTCACATGCACACACACCCACAAGATCAACAGGGCTTGGGTGTGTACATCTTTGAACTTTCCCTTTCTTCCTCTTTTTCCTTCCTGGGCGTCTTTCTCACTTCAGAAAGCTGAGCACGCATTCCAGCTTTCTCCAGAACTTCTTGCAGATAGTTTCCTAAGGGCCCTCTATGCAAGGAAAGATAACAGTCGAAATCCACAGTGGGGCTGGGCAGCTATTGTGTTTCGAGCAGCCTCTCTGTGGCTCTCCACATTATTCCTTTGAGGCAGGCGTTGGGAGGCTCCACCCAGCCCGTTCCTCCCATTCCAGACCCCGCCCCTGAGTGGCTCCACCCCCGGAGGGCGTTTAGAAGCCTCTTTCCTGGTGGTTCTCCCTTGTGGTTTCTCTTCTTCCCCTGGACCACCAAGGGAGGGGATGCTTTGCTCAGATTAAATTTGGGCTTATTAATTCGGCCCGCTCTGATGTATTGCATTGATGGAGGAACTTAAACCCTTTCAGCAGTGTCTCTGCTGCACCTGGGGCTCCGCTCTTGTTTTGTCAGGAGCCTCAGAGCTGGTGTTAGAGTTGTATGCAGGATGCCCAGCTTGTTACATGTGGCTGGATCTGGAGTCTGCTGCTGTTAACTACTGAGCCATCATCCCAGGCCACTGCTTTCGATAAAATTCTTGACGGCTCGCTTTACTTCTGAACTCGTGTGTGTGTGTGTGTGTGTGTGTGTGTGTGTGTGTGTGTGTGTATTATTGTGTGAGTGTATATATGCATATGGGTGCATATATATGAGTGTGTATGTATGGGAGTACATGTACATACATGTGTGTGTATGTATATGTGTGAGTGTGCATGTGAGTGTATTATGTGAGTCTGTATGTGCATAAGTGTATGTGAGTGTGCACACATGGTGCATTCATGTGTGTGAGTATATGTGAGTATGCTTATGAGTGTCTATATGTGAATGTGAGTATATGTGAGTCTGTGAGCATGTGTGTGTATGTCTATGTGGTACATTCATGTGTATATAAGTGTGTGTATCTGAGTGTGTTTATGTGTGTGTACATGAGTGTGTGAGTGTGTATATGACTGTGTGCATCCATGTGGGTGTGGGTGTGCCCGTGCACCCTCACATGGCAACGGGAATAGGAGTCAGACATCTTTCTCTTCTTCTCTGTCTTGTTGCCCCCGACATGGTCTCTGTAAGAACCAGGAGCTGCTGAGTCAGCTCTGCTGGCCTCAGTGCGCTCTTAGCACCCTGTCTTGGTCTCTTCAATGCTGGGGTTGCAGGAGCTGCAGCAATTTTTAGATGGTCCTTGTGCTTGCCTCTCAGATTGGTCCCCTCCAGTGATGTCAGAGCAGGAAGTTCTCCAGACCACATCACAGAACAAAACAGTAACCAACCAGAGCCCTCCTTGACCAGATTGGGATTACAAAGACCTCTTTAGTTGCTTGGATTTGGGGCAAGGAGAGAACAAGAAGACATGAACGGAAAAGAACTTTCCATCAGAAGTCAGTCTTAGACCTGCACAGTCCCTAATACGCGCCCTCCAAAAATACATCTCAGAAGAGTGAGTGCCAGCTGGAATGGCATACAATGGAAGGGGTCTGTTTCGTGGCGTTGTTTTGGCTTTTGAGGCAGGGTCCCATATAGTCCAGGCAGGCCTCAAACTTACTCTAGAGCCAAAGATGACCTTGAACTCCTGATCCTCTGTCCTCCATCTCTCCAGTGCTGGAATGACAGGCATGCTCGCCCAAGCACAGCACAATCAACCCTTTCTAAAGATGGGTTGTAGTGGTGGCAGATGCAGTGAAGGACTGCAGTGTCACTGAATGAAGCCAAATGCTATAAAAAGTATCGATGTAGGGCCAGCAAGAGGGCGTAGCTGGGAAAGGCTCTTGCTGCCAAGGCTCACAACCTGAGTTTGATCCCTGGGACCCACGCAGTAGGAGAGAAGCAACTGGTGAAAGTGGTCCTCTGACATCTGTGGAAGTAGATTTTTCTCCATCTGTCTTGGTCCCACTGCACCCACGGGGTCCCGCAGCTGCTTGATGAAATAACCACTCTGAGACTAAATATCAGTTATAAGTGTTTAGCCAATGGCTTAGGCTTCTCACTGGCTAGCTCTCTCTTACTTATTAACCCATTTTTGTTTGTCTGTGTTATCTCCACATGGTCTCTTGACTCCCTGGCTGCTACATGGCGACTGTCTTTCTCTTTCTTTCCCTGCCTCTTTGTTCAGAATTCCCTGGTAACCAAATTCTGTCTGTCCACTGGTCAAAACAGCTTTATTCATCAACCAATACTAGAAACACAGAGTCACGGCATGCAGAAGGACATCCCCCATCAGACCTCCATATGAACACCATCGAAGTGTGTGTGAACATACACAATGAATAAACTCATAACTTAAAATCTGTAAGCACTGACGAGCCTGAGGCAGAAGGATGGAGGGTGAGAGACTAGCCTGGCATGCATGAGCCCCTGTCTCAAATACTCAAAAATGCGATTGTGATGGGAAACATTGAAGCCTATCATTCCAGCAATGGGGAGGTAGAGGCATCAGTTAGGAGTTCAAACTCATCTTTGACTCCATAGCCAGTTCAAGACCAGCCTGGAAAACATGAAACCTGGTCTCAAAATTGAAAAAAAAAAAAACCAAAAAACAAAAAACATAACCTAAACAACAATAGAAAACATGGGAAATGTTATGGTAAATGAATTTCATCACAATAATAACTTTAATAATAAAATATACAGGTTCACTGTATCGTTGCAAAAAAATGGTGACATTTGATGCCATGTGATTCACAAATGTGTATGCATGTGCTCTAGCTTCTGATTAATTCTATAAGATTTATATTACTTTTATTAATGTGAATATGTTTATCTATGGGTGTATGTGTATGTGTGGCTGCAGTACCCTTGAGTTACAGGCTGCTGTGACCAATGCATGGGTGCTAGGACTGAAACTTGAGTCCTCAGTAGGAGTAGCCAATGATGTGACCACTGAGCCATCTCTCCAGTCCCACGTTTCTGTTTCCTATTTGATTAAGTGGCTTCTTAAAAAGAAAACTACCTCTATGAGTTTGAGGCCCGCCTGGTCTACAGGGCTAGTCTCAGAATGGGCTCCAAAACAATTCAGAGAAATACTGTCTGGAAAACTAAAAAAAGGAAGGAAGGAAGGAAGGAAGGAAGGAAGGAAGGAAGGAAGGAAGGAAGGAAGGAAGGAACAGAAAACCAGTATTTATTAGGAGGTGGGTTTTGCTTTTTTCACTTTTTGAAATAGGGTCTCTGAGTGACCCTGGCTGTTCTGGAACTCACTCTGTAGATCAGGCTGGCCTCAAACTCACTGAGATCCACCTCTGCCTCCTGAGCACAAGGATTAAAGTTGTGTGCCACTATTCCTGGTTAGGAGATGGATTTTATCAAAACATTTTATACTTATGTACAAAATTCTCATTCAGTAAGTAAGTATTTTAATTAATTAAGTAAAAAACAAATTTGAGCAACCTTAAAAAATAAATTGCAGGTTGTAAAAACAAAAAGGAAAAAGTTCATAGTTTTAATCTTAAAAAATTAAAAGTGTACCATTATTGAGCCAAGGATTTCACTTGCCCAATATTTAGGAGGCTAAGGCAGGAGGATTGCTTCCAGCTTGAGGCCAGCCTGAACTACGCCAAAAACCAAAACCCCAGCCAGGCCGTGGTGGCACAGCCCTCTAAAGGCAGGGGCAGGCAGATCTCTGTGAGTTCAAGGCCAGCCTGGTCTACAAAGAGAGTTCTGGAACAGCCAGAGCTGTTACACAGAGAAACCTTGTCTCAAAAAACCAAAACAGTAAAAACAAACCCAAAAGTTCCTATCTTGGGAGAAATGAGCATGTTTAGGGAATCACTTGTGAGAGATGGTTACAGCATTTATTCACGGGCAAGACCTGGGAACAGACCTATGTCCATCCTCTGGGGAAGGGACGATGAACCACTGTCCATCTGCACGGTGAAACATCATTTGACCAAAGGGGAAGGGGCTACCATTACATGCCACTGGAGCCCTACATGACAGCCCGTTGCCAGAGCACTCTCCCAGCATATTCAGGGGCCTGGGTTTTATCCCCAACCCCTCATAAACCAAGCCTGGTGGTGCACCCCTGTCATCCCAGATGGAAGCATGGGACCCTGTCTCTAAACATCCCCAGGAGAACTGATCACATGAGCCCACATGTTCCAGCAGGTCAAAAGTTTGTCAAGGTAAATCTCATAAAGTCTTTTACATTGTTGTTTCAGTATTGTTTTGTTGCATCATATTATTCTTATTTGTTTTTTTCTGAAACAAGGTTTCACTGTGCAACCCAGGCTATCTCCAAACTCACATTGATCCTCCTGTCTCAGACTCTTGTGTGTGTGTGTGCAAGCACAATGCAAGCACTATTGTCACTGCACACAAGTGGGGGTCAGAGGACAGCTCACTGAGGTCAGTTATGTCTTGTTTCTAATAGGGCCCAAGGACTGGAACTCAGGTCATCAGGCCTGGCTGGTAGGGCCTTTACCTGCTGAACCCTTTCAGACACCCTTCCTCCCCCACACCTCTCTCTCATACACACACACACACACACACACACACACACACACACACACACACACACTCACACACTGCCTCAGCCTTTTGAGTCCTAGGATGACATATGTGTGTTGCGACTGGAATGTTGCATTAAATCTCTCCCTTTCCCCCTCCTCTGTGTAGTTGTGTGTGTGTGAGAGAGACAGAGACAAAGAGAGACAGAGACAGAGAGACAGAGCCAGAAGGCCAGAGATCAACCCCAGCAGTTTTTAATACAGCTTGATTGTGGGGACAGAGCCTCTCTCACTGAACCTGGAACTCAGATTCTAATAAGCAGGCCCCAGGGGTCTTCTTGTCTCTGATTCCCCAAGGTTGAGATTACAAGCCTGTGCCACCATGCCTGGCTTTCCTATGTCACCTCTGAGAAGCACAAGCAAGCACTTCACCCACTGAGCTGTCTTCCCAGCCCCGTGATTCTGGGAAACATGCTGTGCCCTTCAGCCACTCTCTGGTAACCCGACTCTGGCAGCTCTGTGGCTGCCTGGGCCCTGAGACCGTGGAAGGGAGCAGTCCTGTGGGTTTGAAGGTCAGGAGGCTAGTCTGAGGGTACAATGGCCTCTCAGCACTTCTCTGCTCTTGAATCACAGCCAATTCACTGTCAACTGTGACTTAATGGAATTCCGGAAGCCTGAATGAAGTCACATGCCTCTAGTTTCTCTACTACAAACTCCTGCCCGCCCATCTGCCCCGCTGAGAAGGCTCAATTGGATCCCAGCTTGATGTCTCTTTTGAAATGGCTGTGCTATATACAGCCTTGTGTGAAGGAGGCCCTGGGCTCTGGCCCCAGCCTCAGCCCCCAAAAAAACCAGCTTGGTGGGCTCTGGAGGAGGGAGGCAAGAGAGTTAGGAGTTCGATGTCATCCTCAACAATGTAGCAAGATAGAGGCCAGCCTGGGCTATACAAGACCCTGCCTGAAAAATAAATAAAAGAATGATTGCTGATACATGTTTTCAGAACATAGTCTCTTGGCTGGGAACAAGACTCATAGAAGAGAGTTTCCCAGCAAGAAGCATGAGGGCCTGGGTTCCAGCCCCCCACTGAGTGTGTGTGTGTGTAATGTCTGGTGTGTGTGTGTCTATCTGTCTGTCTGTCTCTCTGTCTGTATCTGTGTGTATCTGTATGTGTATAATGTCTGGTGTGTGTGTGTAGTGTGTGTGTGTGTGTGTGTGTGTGTGTGTGTGTGTGTGTGTAATGTCTGTGTGTGTGTGTGTGTGTGTGTGTGTGTGTGTGTGTGTGTGTAATGTCTGGTGTGTGTGTGTCTATCTGTCTGTCTGTCTCTCTGTCTATATCTGTGTGTATCTGTATGTGTATAATGTCTGTGTGTGGTGTGTGTGTGTGTGTGTGTAATATCTAGTATGTGTCTGTGTGTGTCTGTGTATAAAACGTCTCATGTGTCTGTGGTGTGTGCATGTAAACATACAGGTGTGCTCACCTGTACAGATAGATATATTCAGAGGTCAGAGGCCCACATGTCTACCTTAGTTTTGTGTTGGTTTGTTGTTGTTTTGCTTTTGATACAGGGTCTCACTGTTTTGATACAGCCTTGACTGGCCTCGAACTCTCTGTTGAACAAGGCTGTCAAACTCACAGAGATCCGCCTGCCTCTGCCTCCCGAGGACTGGGACTAAGGACTTGGCAGCCCGCCCTGCTTTCTATTTTGAGACAGGGCCTGAGTGAACCAGGAGCCTGACTTTTTCTAGCCTAGAGCCATGGAGCCCCAGGTTCTCCTGTGTGTACTCTCCAGCTCAGGGATTACAAACTCGCAGCACTGCACCCAGCTTTTGTTCTGGATCCACATGCAGGCCTTCATGCTGTGCAGCCAGCCCTTTACCCCCGAGCCGCTTCCTGACCTCTCCTCTGGCAGTAGACCCCATAACATTAAGCCCAAAACGTGACCCATAGAGAAGCCAGCACAAGTAGCAAAGGGCTCCTGTGACCCAGGAGGCACCTTCTGCTTCCTGTCCCCGTATTCTTGTGCTCTGTTGGCCTCTGAGGTCACAGGTGGGAAGATGTAAACAACATAAACAATGATTCCAACAAGGCAGAAGTCAGAGCATGTTCAAACTCATGGGTTTGAGTCAACAGGCAAAGGAGGAAGTCACACTTTGTGCTTTTAGTGTTACTGCTGCCACCACCAGCAACTGGACTGGTCCTCAGTGAAGCAATGAGGAACACGGTCTCTCTGAAGAAAAAAAAGAAAAGAAAAAGAAAACTTTTAGGGCACCTTTAGAAGAGCCATGCCCTAGCCAGGTCTTGTAGAGCATGTGAGCCACTCAGGAGGATAAAGCAGAAGGGTGACAAGTTCAAGGCAACTTAGTAAGACACTATCTCAAAATAAAAATAAATTAAAAAGAAGACATGACATAGAGTAGCAGTACAGTGCCCACCTAAGGTCTCCCAGTGAGGGGGTAGGGGTGTGGTCAGGGTGGAGCCCCCACCCTGTGAGGGGGCATGATTCAGTGGCCAGCGCCCCAGCACTAATCTATCATGAGAGAGGCCCTGGGTCCAATCCTCACCACCACAAAAGATAAATAAAACCAAGAAGCTGTGTGTAGGACCTCTCAAGTTCCTTACTTGATACTAGCATTCGGAGCTGCAGTGATGCAATCAGTCATCAATTCATGCCAGAGAGAACTCTCAGGAAACTACCAAGGGCCTCGTGATTCAAAATCTGGTCGGCATTCTCGTTTCTCCTTATACCGGACACCCCAGCCCACAACTTCTCATTTTCTTCTCGAAATAAATTCCCTGGTGTCCTGACTCCTTGCCATCAAAAGGGATGGAATCCAGAGCCTTGGGTATACTACGAAAGACCTCTGCCATTGGATTTTTAAGATAAGGTCTCCCTATATAGCCCTGGCTGGGCTAGATCTCTGAGTTTGAGACCAGCCTGGTCTACGGAGCAAATTCTAGAACAACCAGGGGCTACACAGAGAAACCCTGTCTCAGGTAAAGAAGAAGAAAGAAAGAAAGAAAGAAAGAAAGAAAGAGAGAAAGAAAGAAAGAAAGAAAGAAAGAGAAAGAGAGAAAGAGAAAGAGAGGAAGAAAGAAAGAAAGAAAGAAAACCTAACTCATTATCCATTCATTGCTTCTCCATCATCACTGGGCAATCCATCCATCTGCCTGTCACTCTTCTAGAACTTTCCTCTTTTGCGAGCCTCTGTCTCCGTTCCTGTTCACCCCTTCCAAGCTGGCCCTGTAATGAGAGCAGTTCTCCAACAAGCTAAGTAGACTTTTGATCGGCTTGTACCCCATCCCTCTGTGTGTGCACACGTGTGTGAAGACGCACAGGTGCCTGTGAAGGTACCATTTCTAGTCCCATCCCCCTTTCATTCCTGAGGCAGGGTCTCCTACAGGCCTAGAGCTCATTACTTAGGCTTAACTAGCCTGCCAGGGCTCCTCCTGTCTCTGCCTATCCAGTGCTCATATACAACTGGTCTTAGGGACCACACAACCTGTGCCCCAATAACTCAGGTTCAGCCACCACTTTCATAAGTCTATTAAAACAACAAAATTTGCCAAATGATAGTGGCACCAAGCTGGGCTTTAATCCCAGCACTCAGGAGGCAGAGGCAGGCCGATCTCTGTGAGTTCTGAGGATAGGCTCCAAAGCAATACATGGAAACCCTGTCTGGACCAAAAGAAAAAGAAAAAAAAATAAGAAAGAAAGAAAAACATTTTTTAAAGAGTAAAAAATGCTAAGGAAGTAGTCAGCCACCACGAGCTCCTGCCCATCTTTGTCTCAGCTCCAAGTCCCTCAGCCCAACAAGGTGTCCATCTGTGTCAGGGGGAGGCAAGCTCTCCCCCTGGAGATTCCTGGGGAGATTCTAACTTTCCTGGGTGCTCTTCTCTCAGCACTCCAGTGCCCGGCAGGGAGAGTCCCTGTGTCTTTAGAATTACCCCTTCAGACAGGCCAGTCACGTGTGTGCACCTCCACACCCAATGTTCTTCAAGAAATACTTTTAAGTTATGTATGTGTACGTGGAGTGCGGAATATGTATATGCACACGCGTGCGAGGCCAGCAGAGGCCGAAAGAGGATGTCAAGTCCCCCGGAGTTGAAGTTACAGGCTTTGTGGACCACCTGGAACGGGGGCTGGGAACTGCACTGGAGTTCTCAGACACTGCAGTAGGTGCCCTGGTCCACTGACCATCTCTCCAGTTCTATATTCAGCCTTTTCAAATGGATTCTGGGCTTCAAACTCAGGTCCTCGTGCTTTCAAGGAATGCAATACTTTACTGACTGACTCACCTCCCTCCCCAGGTCCTCTGTTGCTTTTATGAAAAGATTTGGGTCCCAACATCCACAAACGGGTATGGATCTCTACCTGATGTTCCTGCCCATCCCCCTCCTGCCTCTAGACCTTGGCACATGGTTGTAGAACCTCTGAAACCATCTCCCTCTGATCTTATTGGTACAATGACAACCTCCAAGTTTTCATTTCATGTCAAACACTGTGTCAGAAAAGCCTATTATCTAATTTAATATCCCCAAGAGCCCCTGAGATGAACTCAGCTTCCATGTTCGTTATTGTAAACAGCAGGCCCAGAGAAGCCAAGGCACTTGGCCAAGCATGCACAGCTTAGCTGGCAGTAGCTGAAGCAGAGTTTGAACTCAGCTCTGTCCAGCTCTACAGTGCTCTGCAGAAAGAAGGTTTCATCTGTACTCCTTCAAAACTGCCCAGCCCAGCAAGCACACACTGCCAAGAGAGGATGGAAGGCTCCCAGCTTTGCCCCTCTGCCTCCATCTTTGAAAGGTGTGAACCACAGAAATGTAGTCAAGGGCAGAGCCTCAGACCTTGTACCACTGGCGTCTTCACTGTAAGCTCCTGGAGTGTCCAGAGCAGATGAAACCCACAGGCAGCAGCACTAGTGGGGCTGAGGGAGATGGTTCAGCACAAGGACCTGAGTTTGAATCTTCAGTAGCCATGGAAACAGCCAGGGGCCAGTGATGTGGAGCTGGCACTATGGAGGCAGAGACAAGAATCAGCTCCAGGTTCAACAAGAGACCTGACTCAGAGACCTGAGGCCAGACATTATGCAGAGAATGTAAATGGGAGGCCTCCATCAATCCCTCCTCTCAGAGCTCAGGGGATTCCATGAAAGAAGAGGCAGAAAGAGTCCAATAGACTCTGAGAGAGAGGGGGGGAGAGAGAGAGAGAGAGAGAGAGAGAGAGAGAGAGAGAGAGAGAGAGAGAGAGAAAGAGAGAGAGAGAGAGAGCATTTCCCAGCATTCAGAAAGCAGAGGCAGGTGAATCTCTGAGTCTCTGAGTTTGGGGCCAGTCTGGTCTACAGAGTGAGTTCCAGGAGAGTCAGAGCTACACAGAGAAACCCTGTCTCAGAAAGCTGAGAGAAAGAGAGAGAGGCAGACAGACAGATAAACAGACAGAGGAGATGAAGGACAGCAGGAGAACAAGGCCCTCTGAATCATCTTCGCAGGCACATATGAGCTCACCGAGACTGATGCAGCACGCAGGGGTCTGCACCAGGTCCTCTATCAGCCCTTTTCTTAAGGGGCTCATGACTGTGACAATGGCGGGTCTCTCTTCTCTTGCGTGCTCTTGGGACTCCTTTCCTCCAGTTAGGTTGCTGTGTCCAACTTCAGCATGGAAGCTTTTACTTCGTCCGACTTATTTTGTCTCATTTGGTTGGCATCTCTAAGAAGCCTACTTGTGTCTGAGAGACAGAAAAGGGGTGGATCGGGAGGGAAGGTGAAGGAGAGAGGGACTGGGAAGAGGGGAGGGAGGAGGAACTGTAATCAGAATATATGCATAAGGAAAAAAATCTATGCTCAATAAAAAGGAAAGAAGAGAAACCTTGAGTCTAAGAATGGAGAGGATTAAGGAAGACACTTGATATTGACCTCTGACCCACATATATCAAGAAAGTGGGGGAGGCATGGACCCTGTATGCTTTCTTGCTTCCTGACTTATGCAAATCTAGGCTTACATGTACAAATATATGCCAATTCTTGCAGTAATTACTGTGGTGCTATGATGGAAGCCAGGGTCTCCTATGCACGCCCCAGCCTCAGCCTCTCTCATGGCACTTGGCACATGGGCTGCCCGTCAATGAGAAACTGCTTTGCTGAATACAGGTTTCCCAGACTGTCTCCTCGTCACCCTTGTCACCCTCGAAGAACAGATCAAAAGCCAACTTCAGCACTACTGTTTCCTTTGGCTAAATCCCCAACAAGCAATAAATCACACCAGTGCACAGCCGGTCAAATTGTGATGTCTCTAAGCACAGAATCCAGGTTGGGTGGGAGTGACTGAGGGATTTCCACTACCCCCCCATAGGCAAGGTAAGTTACCTGAAGTCACGCTAGGAAATACTGAAATGGAAATTTTTTAAAAGTCTGTTGAGACACAGAGTGGCTGCGGTTTCGAGTCGAGTTCGGGTGACTCACATGGAGTGAGGAAATGCTTAACATATCAGTTGAGTTTACAAATATGCTGTCGCCAGCCCGAATTACATCACCCCTCGGCTTCCGTTGGGAGGTCTTCAGTGTGGCTCCACACCCCCAGGTACCCAATTTACAGACACAAACACAGAGTTCCCATCCTTGCCTTTACCTGGAGTTGGGAGTTGCAGCGGAGGGAATTGTCAGTCTTCCTGGGGGGAGGGAGGTGACTTCCTCAACAAATTCTCCTTCATTGTCCAAATCTATAATTATATTGCTACAACGGGTTCTGTCATCTATGATGTGGTGTTGGGCTAGCACACAGAGTACAGCACCATCACACCATAAACCATACACTTTCATTTCACACCAGAGACAGTATATGCCTTTGGCTCTGCCAAGCCTGGATGATTGGTTTTTTTTTTTTTTTTTTTTTTTTTTTTTTTTGCTTTGTTCTTATTTTTTGCTTTTACACATCTGGATTCCCAGAAGTAGACTCCTCTGAGGTAGAGCATAGGCCCACAGGCACAAGACTCTGGTTCCATCCCCAGCAAATATGGACTTTCAAGCCAGCTTGAGCTACACAAGACTCTTGTCTCAAAAAATGGATAGTGGTACATGTCAGTTCAGCCAATTATTTTACAAACCTGACTTTGGATGCTCAGCACCCACATAAAAGCACCCCTAATCCCAAGAGAGTGGAGGGCCATGCCCAGGGATGAAGATAGGATTCCTGGGGCTTGATTGCCAGACTGCCTTGCAGAAACAGTGAGTCCCAGGTTCAGTGAGAGACAGTCTCAAAGGCAGAGAGTGACTGAGGAAAACTCTCGTGCCCATCTCTGTCCTCTCTAAGCATGCACACCCATGCACAACACACATACACAGATATATTCATGAATGAGTACCACATCTATAGACATGAAAACTTAAAAATTAAACAAAAATAATAGAAAAAGACTTATTAACAAATACATTTATTTTTCACATATTAATATAAATAAAGAGCTTCCTTTAGGAAACTTTGATGACTGGTTTCTCCATAGCACCTGCCCAGCAGTCTGCTAATGCTGCCTAACAAATTATATAAAGTGTTATCTGAGCTATGCTCACAATAAATACTGAGTGCAATCAGGGACAGGGTGTGGGGAGATACTGGAAAAGGGAGGACCCTGTTCTCAGGTCCCATGAGATATAGCAGCGTGGGGTCTCAGCGACCAGGAGTCATAAGAAGGGTGGCTGGCAGCAGCATGTGCCATCATCCTGTGGATGACAATTCCTGTGGGGTGTCACGTTGTACAAGGAAGAGTACAAAGCTGGTTATAGTGGTCTGAGAGAGCTGCCAGTCATTGTATGCTTCCTGAACTCCATGCATATAGGCACTCAGCTTCACACTGAGGCGGTGGCCAGCCTTCAGGTGTATCAGGTGACTCCAGGAACCTTCCACTAAGTTGGCCTCCATGGAGCAAGGGAACAGGTCCACAGTCAGCGCCGAGTTGTCAAGGTTATCTATCTGGGGATTCAGTTGCAGAATAAGAGAGACCTGGCCCCGCACCATGTGGTCCGTGTTTTTGGACACAGGGCTGAGCTTCAGTTGCAAGATCACATAGTAGAGCCCAGCATTGTCCACCACCAGCTCGTCTTTTTCCTCATCGTACCTCAGACCCTGGTACAGTTTGGAGCTCCCAGCCCCTTCTAGGCTATGCCAATTCAGGGTCCTATTGCGCAGCAGCGATGCTTCTAGAAAAAGAACAGTGAGTTGCTGGGAGCAATGGGCGTAGAGAGGTGGGGGGGCGGGGAGAAAGGCCACCTAGAAGGGATGTAATCCAACACAGTGGGTGTGGAATAAGAAAGGGGGTGGGGAAGATGGGCCTAGGATGAAGATGGGGAGGAGCTCCAGGGAGGAGGTGAGTAAGGGGGGGGGCGGTGAGGAAGTGAGAAGATTACAGCGAAGGGGATGGTTGGGAGATGGGTGAGGGAGGGTGAGAGGACAAAAGGAGAAAGTGAGAAATCAAGGGAGGAGGGCAAGGAATGAGCGAGCAAACCAGGGAGAGGCTTTGGGAAGGGGGAGTGAAGACCCAGAATTTAGCGACTAGGGTTGGGGCTCAAGAGGAAGAGTGCTCTCCTGAAGCCCTGGACTCATCCAGGTGGCCAGCCTCCTCTACAAAAGAGTTTGAGGAAAGCCTGGGCTATGTGCAAGGAAGGAAGGCAGGGAAGAAGAGAGGGAAGGAGAGGGAGGGAGGGAGCTCTCCCAGAACCAGGCTAGAGGCGAGAAGTCCCAATTCTCTGAGAACCCAGATGAGGGTTCTCACAAGGCTGACAGTTGGTGGCCCTTCTCCAACCTCCCTGCAGAACTCGCTGCGCACTTACCGTTTTTAGCCTGTAGATTGGCGAACACAGAAGAGCCCTGGGAAGAAAGAAGAATAAAAGTAAAGGCTCCCCTACATCCTAGAGGAACAGGTGGAGATTCATAGGGCTCTGAGCACATTGGGATGCCCTTCAACTTTGAATGGAGAAAAGCCCCAGAGGGACTGTATGGAAATGCAGTGCACTGTCGTCGGTCATCCTGCGTGTCCGCTATCTATATAGGACGTTCATGGGGTTAAGATGCAAAGGAGTCTTCTCTGAGTGCAAGATAGAGAAGGGGAGCTTCAAGCGTGGTTGTGCGCGACGTGCGTGCGGGGGTGGGAGGGGGCACGTCAGTGCAGAGGGATAGTTTCAGAAGGTAGGAAAGGGTCCCCCAGGGATGGGACGTGCCTCACCTGCCCTGTAGTCTGGGGATAGCCATTTAGAGGAACAGGAGTGCCAGTCAGGTTTGAAGTCTTCTCTGAGGTCCCCGGGGTGGGCGAGGTGGTGAATGTCGGCAGGGTCGGGATGCGGGTGAAGAAGGCGATCAGGACACAGACAACCCCGAGCAGCAACGCCAAGGCTCCTACCCAGTAGAGCAGCTGACAGCGGGAACACGAGTGCTGGGCGGGCAGCCAAGCGGCCTCGGGGTCCTGAACATTAACTCTGTGGTACACAGCATCCTCAGGGTTCTCAGCACACGCTGGACGCGCTGTTTCTGCGGGTAGCGCAGCAACTGCGGGGAGTGCAGCATCCGCGGGGCGCACAGTACCTGCGGCATGCCCGGTGTCCGTGGCGTCCTCCGCATTCAGTGTGCTCTGGTCCATGGCCATGGTCAAGGACTGCTTGTCTCCCGCCTGTGCCCGCGCTTTATAGGGCAGGCGCCTTTTTGTGGGAGGAGAGTGGAGGATGGCCGCGGGGTTCCCGGGCTGCTAGCTCCACCCACACCCAGAACTCCGGGAACTTTCTCCCTTCCTCCTCTCTAGTCCCTCCCCGGTGTCCAGGTCCAGTGTCTGCTCTCTTCTTCTTCCTCCTCCCCCTCCTTCTTTTCTTCCTCCTCCTCCCTCCTTTTAGGTGTGTGTGTGTGTGTGTGTGTGTGTGTGTGTGAGCGCGCTTCCTTTTTTATTAATATTGACACATTAAACAGTTGCTTATATGATGGGGACCTTGTGGTGTCGGGGTTCATTCCCTCCCTGGCCTCCGCTGAATCTACAGTCTGTTTTCCTCCTTTTCTCTGTTACGAGGTTTGGGTGCGGGGCGGGACTGCCCTGCCCGAAGATCCTTCATTCTCTGCATCTGTTTCTTCAGTTCCGTTTTTCAATCTCTGACTCTCAAACCTGTGTCTCTCTCCCTGTCTCTCTTGCCTACCCATAGCTCTCCATCCCTGGAACTCCCCCAGAGTTCTCCTAAATTCAGGGCTTTTGCAGAGGACTCTAAGGACATCCAAGACTCAATATCTCCCTACCACCCCAGAGGAACTGAGGAGCTCTGATGAGCACCCCCACCCAGCCTCTTCTTCCCCAGGACCCCCCGCCTTTCCTGGCCTGTCCCCACCCACCTTCTTGGGGCTTCCTGTCAGGAACCTCTTAGGACCCCAGAAGCAGAAGGCTGGAGAGTCCAGATCAAGAAATCCCCCCCTAGGCCACGGACACGTTTTCGATTTCCCATTCTTTCATTACTCTTGGCTGAGGTGGAGGCGGAGGGAGGCCGGAACAGCAGAAAAGGCCCCCAAAAGAGGAAATGAGAGGCGATTGGTGCTGGGCAAGCCCTGGAGACACACTCCTCAATGTCTTAATCTGGTGAGAATACAAGCGGGTAAATTATAACCACCTAGCCTGGTGACATGAGTTCAGTCCCCTGGACCCACTTGGTGGAAAGAGAAGCGACTCCTACAACTGTCCTGCAAATGTCCTTTGAACACTGCATACCAGGAGGTGGTGGTAGTGGCCCCAGGCCTTTAATCCCAGCCTGGTCTACAGAGAGGTGTTCCAGGACAGCCAGGGCTACACAGAGAAACCCAGTCTCAAAAAAAAAAAAAAAAAAAAAAAAAAAAAGCCTTTAACTCCAGCACTCAGGAGGCAGGTAGATCTCTGTGAGTTCCAGATCTACAGAGCAAGTTCAAGTTCCAGGACAGGCTCCAAAGCTACACAGAGGAAAACCCCTGCCTGAAGAAGAAAAAAAAAAAAAGGTAAAGAAAAAAAAGGAAAGAAAGAAGGAAGAAAAAAGAAAATGTAATTTAAAAAATGTTTTATCCCCAATATGCCCAAATCAACAGGGATCAGACTGTTTACTTCGGCCCCAACCTGCAAGAAACAACTATGAAACAGGGAGTTTTTGTTTTGACATAGGGTCTGGTGTATCAAAGGCCATCCTCAAACTCACTAGACAGCCTAGGACGACTGAACTTCTGACCCTGTGCAGGCATGCACCCTCACACCCAGTTTCCTCAGTATCGGTGAAGGAACCCAGAGCCACACTGTGGCTCTACCAACTGAGCCACACAGCCGTAGCTCATTTGTTTTTCATACTAAGGAGGGAATCCACTGAGTTCCCTGCCCCAGCATGGGAGAAGCTTAAAGCCCACAGAACCCTCCCTGGAACCACCAACCACTCCTTCCTTTCTCCCATTTGATCCTGCATCAGCTTCACTGGGAGTTACCAAAAACAAAACAAAAATCAAAAAAAAAAAAAAAACAAAACTCCCCAGGAGAGAGGAGTATTAACAAGATGCAAAACATTTGTGTAACCAAGAAATTGGAGGCTCCACCCTACGGATAGACCATACACCATGACTGTAGGATACCCACAGTGATTCAGCTGTAGAAACCCTGGCCCTCAAAAGCACACAATGGCCTTACCACCTCTGTCAGCTGGACACCACATGACTTTTGAACATAGGGACCCCTCTCTGCCTGGAATATTCTCCTCCTTCCCACCTCTACTGTGTAGTGAGGACATTGTCTCATCCTCATTTATATCTCAGTTGTCATCGCAGTGAGTAAAAATGACGGATGGAGTCTGTGTGACTATAACGACTTCCAAACCACTGTGTGAAAACTTCCACCACAGATTCATCAACCACGTCACCAAGGAACTGGAATCACTATCTTGACTCGGCTAAAACTAACTCCACTAGCCACCTTTCTCTCCTGCAGAGCCGGAAAGTGCCTATATTCTTCCAGGAAGATTGGAGAATTGGTGGAGTTTCTGCACAGAAAGTACCCACACACACACACACACACACACACACACACACACGCACGCACGCACGCACGCACGCACGCACGCACGCACGCACGCACACACACACACACGAGAGAGAGAGAGAGAGAGAGAGAGAGAGAGAGAGAGAGAGAGAGAAATTTCATACAATTTATAACAAGCTGTGCCTAATGGTGTGCACCTCTGAGCCCAGCTTTCAGAAAGCTGAGGCTGGAAATTTGGAGGTTCAAAGCCAGCCTGGACTACCTGGAGAGATATTGTCTCAAAAACAAAACAAAAAGGGGGGAGGGGATCATGGTACTCAGGAGGCAGAGGCAGATAGATCTCTGTTAGTTCAAGGCCAGCCTGGACTACATATTGATGGAGGGCCAGCCAGAGTTATATAGTGAGAACCACCTCCCCAAAAAAAGGAAATAAAACTTCAATATTGAAATTAATTTGCTTTTTGACACAGGCTCTCATGTAACCAAGACTAGCCTGAAACTCCCTATGTAGCCAGGGATAACCCTCTGATCCCTCTGTCTCCACCTCCAGAGTGCAAGTGACACAAAGGTCTGTGTCACCATGCCTAGCGTGTGAGGTGCTGGGGCTGCAACCTTGGGCTTCATGATAGGCAAGTACCAAATGAGCTACCCCCAGCCCATGAATATTGAAACACAAACACACACACAGTGCTTTCAGCACCTGCCCCACCATGCAGGATTCAAATACCAAAAACCTGCTCCAGAGAACCTGACTTGAAAGAGGAAAGATTTAACATCTCAACAACTCCTGAAAAGCATATGCCAAGCTCACAGGCTCTGGGACAATCTGTTAACAATTAAAACCACAGCCCACAGCCAAGTATTGCCTAAGCTGTTGTCCAGAACTGGAAAGTGAGCATCTAGATCTCCAATAACGCAGATGACAAAACCCCACCCTTGAAGACCTACGTTAACCACCCCCAATGAGCCCTTTATTTTTGACACAGACTTGCCCTGTTGCCTTGACCATTCTTCCTCAGCTTCCCAAGTGTGTGCTGCCACTCCCAGCTCCATGGAACTTTATGCTGGCAATCTCTACCACTCACCATGACTGCCTCTGTTTATTTATTACTTTGCTTAGTTATCACTGCCCCTTACCCCTGCTGATGTGTGCAATCCTCAGCAGCATCTCCATCCATTGTATTCTCAAGTCCCACAGCATATGCAGCAAGGAGGGTCTCCATAATATTTAAGGGAGGAAGGAATAAGAGAAAGATGGGAAAGAGGGAAGGAAGGAATGGGGGAGTGAATGTGTGGGTGGATGAATGGGTAGATGTGTAGGGAAGTGTATGAGTGTATAAAAGGGAAAGAAAGAGGTGTATGGAGGAGGCCTCTATGGGTGAAGCAGGTGCAGCACCAGAGCCAGCTTCAGCAAATAGAGTGGGCCTTTCAATGCTAGACATGCTGTGGAGCCTGTGGGCTAGAACGCACCACCCTCAGGTACTACATGCAATTGCAGGGCCTGAGAGTCTGGCAAGGACTCCCGTGGATTCCATCCCAGCACCATAAGAACGTGGTAGATAAATCTCTCAGGATGCTGAGGGAGTCGCTGAGTGTGGTGCTGAACACAGAACACTTCTTGGCAAAGGAGAGCTGCTGGTTGCTTTTCATATTTTATGAATACATATTAGCTATATGTAACAATAGATCCCATTAGAACATTTTCATTCCTGTACATAATTTATTTTGATTTTATATTCATCCATTACCCTCTCACATTTTTAATTTGATGGTTTCTGTTTCAATGTTTTTATACTCACGTATATTTATTTACCTATTGGTTTTTCAAGACAGGGTTTCTCTGTAGTTTTAGAGCCTGTCCTGGAACAGCTCTGTAGACCAGGCTGGCCTTGAACTCACAGAGATCTGCCTGCCTCTGTCTCCCAAGTGCTGGGATCGAAGGCGTGTGCCACCAATGCCCAGCTGTATTTTTATTTTTAAGTGTATGTGCACATGCACCAATGGGCAGGCCTGTTACCCATGGAAAGATGGGTCACATCCCTTGGAACTGCAGTTAAGGATGTTTGTGAACCACCATGTGGGTGGGGGCAAGGACCAGAATGCAGGTCCTCCAAAAAGCAAAAAGCACTGTCAACCATGGAGCCATCTCTCTACCCACACCCCATGATCTCCTCTTGCCCCCCCCCCCACTATTTTTCTTCCCAAATATTTTTTGAGACAGGGTCTCATGTAGCCCAGGCTGGCCAACTCACTTCCTAACCAAGGATAACCTTGAACTCTTCCCTGTTCCTCCTGCCTCTACCTCCAGCTAGAATGACAGGATTGGGTCACCATCAACTTAAATGAAAATTACTCCCTGCTTCCTACCTAAGCGGGCATCAACCCACATACTATATAGGTCCAGAAATCCACTCTAAAATAAGAAGCAAGTTGACCGACAGACCCAGGAACTGTTCGGAACTGTGTGTCTTCACAGAGCTCTGGACCTCTGCTCCTGGGAGAACATGCAATGTGCCTAGCCTAGGGGAAAAACCAGGCCTGCAGCCTGGCTGGCAATCCTGAAGCACTGTGCTTGGGCAGAATTCCCACTGTGCCTCTGCTATCCTCACCTATGGGGGAGAGCAGGCCCTTCCTTCCTTGCTCCCATCCCCACCCCACCCCCATCCTGGCACCGCACATCCTGGGAGAGCTCAAAGAGGAAAGCAGTGAGACCGACCTGCGACCTGCGCTACAGTGTCAGCCTGAAGCCCCTCTCCCACCTCTGAGGCCCGCTGAACAAGTTAGAAGTCCCCTTTGGTATTTTCTAGGGAGAAAAACAAAGGTTTCCTATTGGAAGGTTTTTAACACAGGATCCCATCCCCCCCCCAGTCACCTCACACAGGCTAGGCAAAAGCTCCACCCCTGCCCACGCCCCCAGCCACTCACTGGGGGATTCAGATTCTAGACATATCTTTGCCAAACTTTGCAATCTTCCTGTCTCAGCCCCTAAGAACCTGGGATAAGTACGAATTAACCCAAATTAGCATCAACTTTTTTATTTATTTTGCTTTGTTTTTTGATACAGGGTCTCCATAAGTTGTTCAGGCTGGCTTCCAAGTCATAGGTTCATGCCATCCCCCTGCTTCAGCTTCCCAAATGGCTAGGATAACAGGTACCAACTGTCATTGAGAGTCAGCTTCTTCCTGTTGTGTGTTATCTTGTTGAGTCAAAGGATTACTATCAGCCCAAGGCAGCCTCAGATGCTCCATCCTGCTGCCTCAGCCTCCTGTGTACTGAGCTTACTGGCACACTCCACCAGCCAAGCTTCACAAAGTGAACACATGGAGGCTACATAGCATAGGTTCAAATTCCAGCCCCACCTCCTAAGCAAATTCCTTCAGTTCCCGGTGCCTCAGTTTCCCCACCTGTGAAGTGAAATTAACAGCCATGACTATCTCAAAAAGCAAGATGGCCACAGTGAGGGAGCCCCAATGTTGCCAGACATACAGCAAGCACTCAGAAAGTGCAGACAACTTTGCCACTGATAGCCGGTGTGTGTGTGTGTGTGTGTGTGTGTGTGTGTGTGTGTGTGTGTGTGTCTACATGTAGAATGTGACCATTGAAATCCAATATGCACCTGTGTTTGGTGTGAACTACACACAGCCAGCACTCTGGATGCAGAGGCAGGAGGATCAGGAGTTCAAGGTCATACTTGGTTACAAGTGCAGTTAGAGGCCTGGGAGACAGAAGACCCCTCAACCAACCAAGGAGGGGGCTCAGAAGCAGCAAAAAGTGCATAGAATGGAAAGGAGCTCTCCAGCCTTCTGAAGGAATTGGTCAAATTACTGCTGGCGAGATGAGTTCAGTGGTCACATGATGGCAAAGACATGTGATGGCAAAGGCACGAATCTCTCGGGGCTGAGCAAACAGAAAGCTTCCCAGGGCACAGTGTGATTTTGAGGAGTCTGCAATGCCATTTCATACTCTCTGGGCTTGCATTTCCATGTGTACAAAGTTTTGTTTAGATTCTGCCTCCTCCTCCCCTCCCCCTTCCTTCCTCTACTCCTCCTCTTCCTTTTAACAACCTGCGGTCAACTAGGTACCCACTAAGAAAGAAAAAGTAGCCACAGCTGTCTGGAAGAAGGGAAAATTCAGTTGTCAGCAATAGGTTTTTCCCTGAGAAAGATGGGGGTGGGTGCTGGGCAGGCTGGGGACCCCTAAGAGAGACAGGAGCTAGCTCTGTGATGGGAAATCAGCCAAGCTGGGTAGGAAGGGAATCCCAGCCTGGCCACCACCTGGAAGGGACTCTCCAGTGTTGTCAAGGGAAACAGCCATTGGACAGCCACAGTTAGACACAGGAACACAAATGACACCCACGGTCAGGACATAGAACAGACACTCACACCAACCACAAATATCTCAGAGTCACACACAGAGAGAGAGAGAGAGACAGAGACAGAGACAGAAACAGAGAGATAGAGAGAGACAGAGAGATAGAGAGAGACAGAAAGAGAGAGAGACAGAGAGAGAGAGAGAGAGAGAGAGAGAGAGAGAGAGAGAGAGAGAGAGAGAGAGAGAGAAGCTACATGGTTTCAGGCTAGCATAGTCCTGTCTCACAAGAGGTCTTCGTTGGTGGCTCAGTGGCTAAGAACACACCCACTCCCTGCTCTCTCAGAAGACCCGGGTTAGTTCCATCACTCACTTGGTGGCTCACTACCTCCCCTAACTCTAGATCCAAGGGGACCTGACACACTTTTCTAGTCTCCATAGGCACTGCACTCACCCTCAGCACACACACACACACACACACACACACACACACACAAATACACTCACATGCACTCACCCTCAGACACACACACACACACACACACACACACACACACAAATAAATTTGAAAATGTTTTAAATGCTGAGGATATAACTCAGGTACATAATCACCTGAGTTTGATCTCCAGCCCACCTGTTTTTTGTTTTCATTTTGCTATTTAAAGGCAAATGCTTGTCATCTCAGCTCTGGGAAGGTGCACACTGGAGGATTCCTGGAACTCACCGGCAAGCCATTCTAGACAAATAGCTGAGGCCCCAGACCAATGAGAGATCCTACTTTTAAAAAATAAAAACAACAAACAAACAAATATTCCAATAAGACATCTGTAGACCGGACACCCCCTCCCTGCTCAGCCTTGACTCCCGAGTGGGACACACGCGCCCCCTGGTGGAAGGCAGCTTCTCCCCTGAGTTACACTGGGTGCAGGAGTGAAGAATGCTCATGGTCCACTCAGCATCCTTACAGGAATGGAGAACCTTGGAAGGATGTGACACCAGAACCTGGAAGCCAGGAGAACCCCAGTCTGAGGACTGAACCTCGGACATGCCTGGATGACTCCAGGATGCGGTCAGTAAAGGTATCGTAGGAGGAGAAGCCGGTCCCTGTCGCTTCCTCAGTGCCAGCTTTGCACCGCAAGAGTGGCCAGAGCCCATGGGTGCCTCTTTAGAGTGGACTTTGGTTTCCAAGCCCGGACACTTCCCCGCCACTCTCAATGGCCACGCCCACTTCCCAGATGTCAAACTCCCGGTCCCTGACCATTCCCTTGACCCCTTCCTCTTCCCCACCGGTTTCCCTAAGGCCCCTCCCACTACTTTTATCACCCAGGCTTTGCCTGTTAGTTCCTCCCACCTGCTCTGTCATTCTTCCTAAGCCCCGCCCACTCCCCCAGTTGTCCCTCTCTCTAGGCCACCGTTCACTGCCCAGCTGTGGGCTTCCCGTGTTCCGCTCAGTTCTCTGACCCCTCCCACTTCTCTGTCAATCTCTATAAGCTCCGCTCACTTTCCACTATCATCCTTTCTGGCTTTGCCAGACCACTTTCTTAGTCTCTCCCAGTGGCTCTGTCACTCTCTCTACGCCCCGCCCACTTCCCCCGGGCTTCCTAAGGCTCAGTGTTTTGGATTCCCACTTCATTCTTTCTCCTCCTAGCCCACCTACTTCCCCCACCGTTACCTTCCTAGGCAGAACCTGTTCAACTACCCCACCCGTCCCGCCCACTTCCCTGCCAATCTCCGCCTTTGGCAGGCCAAAGGCAGGTTTCTTCCGGTCGTTCCCCACAGGCTTGAGGAGACTTCACCAACTTCTCAGCATCCCACGCCCCTTGTCCTTCCTTCCTACATCCCCATCATTCTCCCTACTCCACCTGCCTTTGTTCCAGGCCCATCCACAGCCATCTATCTGGTGGGTCTGCGTGATAACACCCGGTTCTAACCACCTAGGTGAAAAAGGCCTGTTTGGCTGCCCGCCTTTTCTCAGAGAAGTCTCACTCCTAAATCCACTTGGGGCCCAGCTAACCGCTAATGAGGTTTAATAAGGATCAGGAGAAACAAATAGGCTGAATAGATATTTATTCAGGGAGAAATAACATAGACAGATGAACACATCTGCCCCAAGCAGGTTCCTGGTCCCAAGGATGCCTCTGGTTGTTCCTGGTCCCAAGGTTCCTGGTCCCAAGGATGCCTTGGGATGTACTCCTGTCCCTGTGCTGCAAGCAAGAGATCTCCCAGAGCCCCCTCCTCAGACTTAGTTCCCTCAGGTAACATCTGCCCCTGTCCCCACCCCCAATGGGCGTGGTCTGTGCCAAAGGTTTGACAAAGTATCTCACTACAAAACCACTAGGCAGTCTTCCACACCTCCTTCAACTGCTGGACACGCCCACCCCATCTTATTCCCTTTAAGATTTAGTTTGCTTTTATG
Source organism: Cricetiscus sungorus (assembly GCA_030556225.1). Lineage (NCBI taxonomy): Eukaryota > Metazoa > Chordata > Mammalia > Rodentia > Cricetidae > Cricetiscus > Cricetiscus sungorus. The sequence continues at coordinate 42,145,515 of JANBXA010000600.1, forward strand.
TATGTGTATGCGTTGTCTGTGAGTGGACTCAGGAAGGCCAGAGGAGCAGGTCAGGTCACCGGAGCTAGAGTTAATGATGATTGTGAGTTGGAGTTGAATGCTGGGAACTGGACTCTGGTCCCCTGCAAGATCAGCAAGCTCTCTTAGCCACTGAGCCATTTTTTAGGCCCCACCCCAAATCTAAAGGGGTGGCCACATTCAGGAGGTGGTGGGGTGATAGGGATGGGGGAGGCTCCCTGCCCCGGCGAATGTACTTGGAATGTACTTGGACATGTGCATTTGTCTCAATGGGAGAGAAAGGGGCTTTGCACAGGTGTGGCTTTCCAGACCACCATGCTGGCATGCATATTTGATCTAGCCTGTTTGACCAAAGGCAATTTGGGGAGGAAAGCAGCTCTCTCGTCTTACAGTTCATGGTCCACCATTCAGGGATGAACTGTAAGCAGAAACTGAAGCAAAGACCACAGAGGAAATGAAAACACTCACTTCCCATTGAGGGCACAGCCTGCCTTCTTATGAAGCCCAGGACCAACAGCCCAGGGATGCAGAAAGGGCTGGGCCCTCCCACATCAATAGGCAATCAAAAAAATGCCTCACCCAAGTCTGTCAACTTGATACAAGCTAGTGTCATCTGAGAGAAGGGAACTTCAAATGAGACAATGTCTTCATAAGATCTAGCTGCAGGCCAGCCTATAAGGCATTTCTTAATTAGTGATTGATGGGGAGGGCCCAGCGCATTGTGGATGGGACCATCCTTGGGCTGTTACTGAGCAAGCCATGGAGAACAAGCCAGTAAGCATCACCCTCCCCGGCCTCTGCTTCAGCTCCTGCCTCCAGGTTCTGGCCCTGTGTGAGTTCCTGTCCTGACTTCCTTCAATGATAAAGTATGATCTGGAGGTGTAACCCAAATAAACCCTTTCCTCTTAACTTGCTTTGATCATGGTATTTCATCCCAGCAATAAAAACCCTAAGACACCCAGAAACGCTAATAAGCTCTATGGTTCACCAATCTGAGCCTGAGTGTAATTGTTTCTGTTTCTCTCTCCCTCTCTCTCTCTTTCTCTCTCTCTCTGTCTCTCTCTCTCTCTCTCTCTCTCTCTCTCTCTCTCTCTCTCTCTCTCTCTCTCTCTCTCTCTCTCTCTCTCTCTCTCTCTCTCTCTCTCTCTCTCATTATCATTTTATTTATTTGTTTATTTATTTATTTATTTGAGTGTTTTGCCTGCATGTATGTCTATGACTTGTGTGCAGTGCCCATGGAGCCCAGGAGAGAGCAACAGATCCCATGGAACTGGTGTTACAGCAGTGACTGAACCCTGGTCCTCTACAAGAACAAATGCTCTTAGCTCCTGAGCCATCTCTCCAGGCTCTTTGATTGTTTTGTGACAGGGTCTCACTATGTAGCCCTGGCTGTCCTGGAACTTGCTTTGTAGATCAGGTTGGCCCCAGACTTACAAGGATTCACCTCTCTCTCCCTAAGGCTGGGATTAAAGGTGTGAGTCACCACACCTGGCCAGGATTGTTTTGTTTGTTTGTTTTCATTGTTTTTGTTTTGGCCGGTTGATGCCCTCTCTATCTGGCTACCTTAGTGAAAAGCCCACCCAGGCATGTGTGGTCCAGGACTGAATAGGACAAAAAGCATAGCCGGGCAGTAGTGACACATGCCTGTGATCAGGAGGCAGAGGCAGGACAATCTCTGTGAGTTCGAGGCCAGCTTGGTCTACAGGGTGAGTTCCAGGTTAACCAGGACTACACAAGAAAAAAACCAAGATGCACTGGACTGTGAGTCAAAATAAACCCTCCCTCCTTAATTGCTTCTGACCAGTGTTTTGTCCCAATTACTAGACAAGTGTCTAATACAATGGTCATAGCCCACCATCTCCTCCATACTTACACAGGGAACACTATGGTTGGTGGCCAAAGCACCCTTCTTGAGGAGCACAAGCTAGACTGGGAAAGTATCTTTATGTGTGTCCTTATCCCCAAAGCCACACAAGATAGACTGGGAAAGTATCTTTATGTGTGTCCTTATCCCCAAAGCCAGGAAGGGAGTTAGGACTGGATGTTAAGTTCATACTTCCTGGCCTTCCAGACTTCAATCAAGTGGCACCCTGAGGAGACTCACGGGCCTGAGGACACGGCTCAGCTGGCAGAGGGCTCGCCTAGCTTGTATGAAGCACAAAGTTCCATCCCCAGCATGGCACAAACTGACTGTAGCCCCTCTGTCATCTCAGAACTCAGATCAGGAGTTCAAGGCCAGCATGGGATATATGAAAGGAAGGAGGTGAGAAAGAAAAGTGGAGGAGAGAGAAGGGAGGGAAGAAAGGGGGAAGCAGACAAGTTGTGAGCCACCCTAACAGAGAACTGGTACCTCCCTGCCTGAACTTGTTCAGTGATGCCAGGAGGTGACAGACCCCACACCCTGCTCACATACAACTTTCACAATAATGCCAAACAACTGGACACAGACCCCCAGCATGTACCAGAATGATCTATAAACATACATGTATAACCTTTTGGGGGTTGTGAGACAGGGCCTCACTATATAGCCTTGGCTAGCCTGGAAATCTCTAAGTAGACCAAGCTGGCCTTGAACTCAGAGATCTGCCTGCCTCTGCCTCCTAAATTCTGGGATTAAAGTTATGCACCACCATGCCCAACAGACTTCTTCTTCTTCTTCTTCTTCTTCTTCTTCTTCTTCTTCTTCTTCTTTTTTTTTTTTTTTAAAGAATCAGGTCTGTAGCCCAGACTGGCCTTAAACTCCCCATGTATCTGAGGATGACCTTGAACTCCTGGTTCTCCTGCTTCCACATCCTGAGTACTGAGATGACAGGTGTGTGTCTCCAGCTCAGTTTATGCGTTGTTGGGGATGGAGCCCAGGGTTTCTGCTTGGTCTGGCTGAAAAGTCTACTCCTTTTCCATATGAAGGGAGGAGCAAGAGAGAAAATGTGTTCCACTTCCCATGCCTGCAGCTATGTGCTGTGGCCATCATAAAGATCTGTGGTCTGATAAGCAGCACCCTCATCTTGACTGAGGTGGCCAGCCCTTCCTTGGCCACAAGCCACTGTTGTGTCCCACTGGAGCCACCTACTCTTTTCGAATGGCAAGAGCAACAGAATCACCGACTTTTCCATCCAGCCTGCTGGGGTTGCAGGAAGAGACTGAGGAGGCAGGCACAGCTCAGCACCCACTCCCCTGTGCCGGGCCACCCCTGTGCCGCACACCCCTGTGCCGGGCCAGACAATACACAGTGTCCTGTCCGGTTCTGGGTGTGTGAAGATTAGCACTCATTGTCAATTTGACAACACAACCTAAAATCACCTGGGAAGACAGCCTCAATGAGGTGCTCCCTATTTTGGGTTGGGGGCGCTGCCTGTGGGGGATTGTCTCAATGACATTAACTGATGCAGGAAGACCCAGCCCACTGTGCGCAGCAGCATCCCCTATGCAGGGGTCCTGACCTGTGTAAGAGTGGAGAATGAGCAAGCAGGCACTCTTTTCCCTGCTCGTGACTGTGGGTGTTACATGATCAGCTCCTATCTTGACTTCTCCACAACTATTGAACTATAAACTGGAATCGTGAGCCAAAACAAGCCCCTCTCTCCCATACATTGTTTTTGTCAGGGTATTTTTCTTGCAGCAGCAGACATAAAACCTGAACAGAGTTTGAGGGCGGGTTGTTCTTTCTGGGTGAGAGAGTCATGAAGAGGTATTAACTTCATAAACAGATGAAACATCAGTACAGCAGGGCTCTGAGGCAAGACTAGGAACATGTGGCAGAATCCAAGCCCTCCTTAGAAGTTGCAGGGGAAGATTCTTAGTCATAGAACTGAAGAGCAGCCCCTGTGCTGGAGCTGGCCTTCTGGATGTCTAAATTAGCTGAGAGCAAAAAGGGCAGAAATCTAAAAACAAGTCACTTGAACTGGGAAGCCAGATTACTATGTCTGGGGGTTGTTACAATTTAGCAAAAAGGGAGTAGCCCAAGCTAACACCTCAGCTGTACACAGACCCACTCCACAGTGTCACACATGGCTTGGGTTGCCCCACACCCCTTACAACAGTCATTTCCAGAACCCTCCCTCCATCTCCCATCCCCACAGCTGCAGAGAACTCAAGCCAAGCCAGAGCCACATACTAGACTGGGTGCCACCAGAACACAGAGAAACAAGACATAGCTATGTCTTAGCCTAAGAAGGGGGAGGGAGCCACGAGTGAAATGTGGGGAGCCACAGTGATGCAGTCACCCCCTTAGAGCATAGATCCCCGCCCCTGACAAAAACAGCACAAATCCAGGGTTGAGTCAACAGCATGCATGCAGCCAGCACCCAGCTCACGGGTTAGGGTGGAGAGTAAGACATGTGACTTGCACGGACAGAAGGCCTGCTGAAGGTTAAGATGATCTTGGAGCCTGGCAACATTGTATCCTTGAGAGACAAGCCAGTTGGCCACCAGCTTGTTTTGTTTTGTCTAAAACCAAGCAACAAAGTAGCTGGAGTCTTGAAGTGATAAGAGCCTGGACTTGGGATCTTCCGGTTCATGGCCTTTTCCAGGCACCAACAATGTCTCCACTCTGTAGTAAGGTGCCCCGCCCTGCTTGAGCCTCCATTTCCTATCTCCAAAATTGGCACCTGCCAACACCTCCTATCACTCCATTAAAATCTAAACAGATACCCACAGTGCACTTCGAAAAGAATGTGACTGTTGAATTTAGTGTAAATCGCTCCTTTGTTTGGTTGTTTTGTTTTTGTTTTTGTTTTTGTTTTTGAGACAGGGTTTCTCTGTGTAGCCCTAGCTGTCCTGGACCTCTCTGTTGAATAGAACTGGCCTCAAACTCAGAGACACACCTGTCTCTGCCGCAGAATGCAGGGATTAAAGGTGGTGTACTGGGCTGGCACCTTACTTCTTTTAGCAGTATTGTAAATGGAACTAGGCAGGGCTCTACCCCTGAGCCATACTCCAGTCCCTCACTGGGGAATTCTAGATGAGACTACACCCTGACCATGTCCCCCTAGCCCCTCACTAGGGGTTCTAGGCAGGGCCCCAGCCCCTCATGGCTGCTGGGCTTCTGATTTGAGGACAGGTAATCATTGTCTCCAGTGTTACACCCATTGATCCACACCAGGATCCAATAGTGAAATCCAAAGGCCACACAGACAACCCTGGTTAATCTCACTGGGTAGCAAGACAAAAAGCTGTGAATGTAGGATAAGGAAATGTAGAAAAGAAGAAGGTTTTGATCGACAGGAGTGGGGAAGAGAAAAGAGAGGATGGGGTGATGGATAAATGGTCAGAGAAGGAAGTTAATTAATTTTAAAAATCTGGGCCAGGGGGTGGCTGCAGAGTGGCTAAGAGCACTAACTGCCAAAGGACCGAGGTTTGGTTGCCAGCACCCACATGGCAGCTCACAGCTGTCTATAACTCCAGTCCCAAGGGATCTAGAGCTACATACATACAATTACAGACATACATGCAGGCAAAGCATCCAGACACAGGAAAATAAATAAATAAATAAATAACAAAACAGGAAGACTTGAAGTTAGGAGGATTGGGGAGGTGGGAATTGATGGGGGGGTCTGACTAAGAAAGGAGAGAGGGAGAGAAGGAGGGAGGGAGAGAAGAAACTTCAGTCTTCAGCCAGCTGACAATATCACAATTGAGTCTGCAGTGAGGGAGAAACAGCATGGTGGGGCTAGGACCAGTATGCATGAGGCCCTAAATACCATCCCCAGCACCACATAAACCCAAGACACCATGCATACCGGACATTCTAGAACTTGGGAAGTAGAGGCAGACGGATCAGGAGTTCAAGGTCACCCTTGACTAGTTATCAAATGAGAGACCAACCTGGGCTACATGAAACCTCATCTCAGATGGGGAGGGCTGTGGAAATGACTAGGTGGGTGAAATTGCCTGCTTATGAGGACCTGAGTTCAAATCTCTCAAAATCACATAAAAGCTAGGAACACGCAAGGAGTTTGTGTGACCCCAGAGACCCACAAAGGGTGGGAGATGAGAGCAGAAGAAGCCCCTAGAGTCCGGCAGTCTGTGACCAGCAAGAACAAAGGCCCTGCCTGAAACAAGATGGAAGATAAATAACCAACATGCAGGGCTGCCCTCTGGCTTCCAAATGTGCTCAGGCAATCTCGAAAAGATGTTTCGATGTCATTTTGAGGCCAGGAATGTTGTTGATCACCTGTAATCTCAGCATTCCAGAGGATGAAGGCAGGAAGTTCATGAGTTCAAGGCTAGCCTGAGCTATATAGGAAACCCTCTAACTAAAGAAATAATTGTCAGCACTGAAACAAAGACATGTTGGTGTTGGGGAAGCACCCTACTGTTTGTGGGGTCCAGCTGTGAGGCTTAGCCCTCCTAGGGGTGACAACTATCTTTCAAGAGAACCAAGGGAGTTCTAGGGCTTTCCAGGGCTCCTCGGAACAGTCCCCAGCCTGTGTACACATGGAAGAAAAACTGTAGAAGATTCCAAGAGACACCTCCTCTCCCGCCCCCCCCATGCGCCCCCGACCACACACCTGCCACCCTGAAACCAAATCTCGACTCCGGAACCACCACCCTTCTGCGCCTGCACAAAGGTTCTGAGTAAGGAAGGAGTGGGTGGGGGTCCCGCCAGAACTAGAGAGGGGAGAAGCAGACTGACACCGAGGCAGGGGTTGGGGGGTTGGAAGGCACTGTCCTAGATGGTGTTTACAAAACCCCATGGCACCTCTCTATGCAGCCTCTATGAAACCCGAGTGAAGAGAGGAGAGTCACTGATGGCACCTGGAAGCCGAAGTAGGGATACACAGGGACCATGAAGTCTCAGAAAAGGTGCTTGGTGGGGGAGAGTCCTACATCTCTAGGCCCCTCCTTCCACCCTCCCTCCATCCCTCCTCGATCCTTCACTTCGACCATCGAGCATCCCAGGCGAACCCAGGAGGCGGAGCTCGCGGGTGACCCGCCGTGACGTGAGTACGGCTCCGCTGATATAGAGGCGCCCGGGGCGCAGAGACAGCTCCGCAGCCACTTCATCCAGTCTCCAGAGCCAGAGCCACAGAGGCCTGTCGACTCCGGTCCATCAGCGGCTACCAACAGCCCCACCACCATGCGGGAGATCGTGCACCTGCAAGCCGGGCAATGCGGCAACCAGATCGGGGCCAAGGTGGGCGGGGGCTGGGGAGGGGGTGGCGACGGGAGGGTCTCAGAGAGAGGTTTTTGGTTCTGCTAGGACTCACCCAGGAATTCTGCGTCCCAGGGTGGTGGGGGAGGGGAACCAGGGCAAAGCCAGGCGGGGAACAAAGAGGCCGGTGATGGGGGCAGGGCCTGGCCCTGTGTCCCTTGGCCACAGCTGGCCTCACAGCTGGGCTACTGTCACCCTCAGCTGCCTGGCACAAATAGGCACGGCCCCTCCTCCCAGGGCCGCGGACGGGATGGGCTAGCTCCGAGTGGCTCTGATGGGGCCCAGCCTGTCCCTACCCCCACTTCTCTTGCTTCTTGCTGGCTCATGCTTAGCTTTGGCTCTGGGCTTTCCAGTCACCTCGAAGAAGGACAGTCAGCAACTGGAGAAGTGGCTTGAAGGGTGTTCCAGACACAGCATCCCTCAGCCCTTTCTGAATGTCATTGTGACCCAGTCTTAGCCCTTGGGAGTTAGAGACAGGAGTCCCAAAACAGCCTCTCATACAAAGAAAGTTGGAGGCCAGCCTGGGCTATATGAAACCCTGTGTCAATACTTACTTACGTACGTACATACATACATACATACATACATACATACATACATACATAGGGGCAGTGTGGATCAGTGGGTAGAGTCTTTGCCCAGGTGTTGTGGTACACACCTGTCACCCCAGCCACTAGGAAGATGGAGACAGGAGTTCAGTATTACCCTAGGCTATCTAGTGAATTTCAGACTAGCCTAGTCTATAAGAGACCCTGCCTTTAAAAAAAATTAAAACAGCATTTTTTTTTTTTTAAAGCTACTCAACCCTTCCCATCACCCACCCCAACATCAAACAAACAAACAATAGGGCAGGCAACATGGCTCCTCCAGTGCTTACAGGCAAGCCCAACAACCCAAGTTTGATTGCCAGAATACATATGGTGGAAGGAGATAACTGCCTCTGGCCTCCACTCGAGCATGTAGTGTGATGCACATCCACATAAAATAAACTGTTTTTAAACAATAACAACACCGAAAGGACAATCTATTCAACTTTGCCATCACACACCTCTGTCTAGTTCTGGGAAGTTATCAGTGACGAACACGGCATCGACCCCACCGGGACCTATCATGGGGATAGTGACCTCCAGTTGGAAAGAATCAATGTCTACTACAACGAGGCCACAGGTAAGGCAGCCAGCCAGGTGGACACCTGGTGTGGGGGTGTAGGCTGGCAAAAAGGGACAGGATGTGTTCGGAGCCTGCTGGGCCTGCTGCTCACCCTAGCCATCCTCCATCTGCCACCCCCACAGGTGGAAATTATGTTCCCAGAGCCGTGCTGGTTGACCTGGAACCTGGCACCATGGACTCCGTCCGCTCAGGCCCTTTTGGCCAGATCTTCAGGCCAGACAACTTTGTGTTTGGTAAGTCCCTCTCCACCACCAAAGAGCCTATGGTGATTGCTGCAGACTCAGGAGACAGGGCAGTTGGTTGTTTGATTAGGGACACCAGCCTAGCCTAGGCTAGCCTCCAACTCCATATAGCTGAGGTTGGCCTTGAACTAACTTACGCAGCTTAAGATGACCCTGAATTCCTGATTCTCCCGGCACTGTCTCCCCAATTCTGGGAGGCAGGTGGATTTCTGTGATGCTAGGAGTGGAGGCCAGGGCTCTGTGCATGCCAGAGGAGCACTGTAGCCCCTGAGCCCCAGCCCCAGCCCTTTAGACGTAGGAAAAATGTAAACAGGTTCTGTGTAGACATCACACTGTTCTCTAGAAGGGCTCTGAGCTCATCTTCCGGTTAGGAGAGGAGTCAGTCCATGACCACAGGGCAGGTGTTTGGCAATCCATCTACAGTCCATCCTGAGAATGCCAGCCCCACCAGGATGGTAGCAGGTCAAAGGGGGAGCAAGCTGGCTTCTGCTTATTCCCTACTGCAGGCCCAGCTAGTGACCTTGGGCGAGTGAGTTCCCCCTTTCTGATGGATACAAAGTTTGTGGAAGATAACAGTGTGCCTGTGTAGGTATGGCACACACAAGGTCCTCCAGAAATGGCTGAGGAGAGAAAGATACAAAAAAGCTAGGTGACCCAAAGAGCATATGCACAAAAAGTGTGTCAGGCAGGATGAGATAAGAAAGGAAGGCAGAGAGAAAAGAAAGAAAAGATTAGAAGGAGGTGGGGAGTTTACTCCATTGTTAAAGTGCTCTGTGAGCAATCACAAAGATGTGAGTACAAATCCCAAGCACCCATTTAAATACAAGCACAGGGACTCGTGTCTGTAACCCTAACTCTGGAGAGAATGACAGGTGAAACTCTGGAGCTCACCGGCCAGCCAGTCTAGCTATGTGAGAAATCCTGCTCAGTAATAAATAAGAAGACACCAAACATTGGCCTCCATACGCGTATGTATACTCGGGCACGCCCACGAGCGCACACTCTCACACAGGTGACATGGAGCAGAGGCCTGCTGGAGGTGAGGGAGGGATCGTGTGAATACCAGGTGGAGAAGGAATTCCAGGCAGCCACACTGGCTGGTGCAAAGGTCCCAGAACTGTTGAAGGAACAGCCAGGAGGGCCGCGTGACTCTAGCAGAGGGATAAGAGGAGAGATGAGGGACAAGGCAGGAGGGAACAGGGCCGGGCGAACGGGGCTTGTGGGCCGGGAGAAAGCAGTGGGAGGGAGGGGTGCGGTATAAGGGAGGGACAGCTGGGACGGACTCAGCTCACGGGCGCCCTCTGGCAGCTTCAGGGAGCACGGACGTGAGAAGCCGGAGCCTGGTCAGGGCACTGGGAGGAGGCAAAGATTTTCAAGCTTCTGGGGTATGGTTCTATTTAGCTTTTTGTAGGAGCCTTCTAACTTCTGGATGAAGGTGTGGAAAAATTGAAACATTTGCTATTAACTATAATAATTATTATAACACAGAAATTGGCGTTGGAGAGATGGCTTAACAGTTAACGGCACTCCGTTCTAGCAGGGTAGCCTGTTTGACTCCCAGGACTTAATGGTCCTTCAACTCTGACCTCTGAAGGCACTGCACTCATGGTGCACAGAAAAACAAGCAGACAAAACACTCACACTCACAAACATAAAAAAAAAAAAACCATGAATGAGGCTGGGCAGTGGTGGTGCACACCTTTAATCCCAGCACTGTGGAGGCAGAGACTGGAAGATCTGAGTTTGAGGCTAGCCTGGTCTACAGAGTGAGTTCCGGGACAGCCAGGGCTACATAGGGAGACCCTGTCTCAGAAGAAGAAAATTAATGGATACAACAATAAAATAAAATTTGAAAATAGCTATATAATTAAATTAGTGACATTTTAATAATGATAATCTTTCAATAATAAAGTATCAATTACTATTTATGCCAATTATTTTATTAACTGAGTGTTGTCAATAATAATGGTTTGCTGTATTACTACACACTGCAGACAGTGACAGTACGCAGGATCTCAAGCAGCTGAGGGGAAAGGTTTTAAATGCTTTTAGGACAAATAAAACAGTGATGTACATTTGGGAGAGGTTTTATCTTCTAATGCAAACACTGGACAATATAGCCCTGTATCAAAATACCATGCAGCCCTCTACAAATATGTATTATTTTTATGTCCTGGCTGAAAAGTAACCCTGGAGCCTGGTGTGATGGAGGAGGCACCAGGAGGCCTGTGTGGCTGGGGCAGACGGAATGAGGGGAACAGGTGGAGACAGAGGCAGGAGGGAATGGCCCGGTGAACACTCACCTGACATGCACAAAGCCGTGAGCCCCATGGCCAGCACCACGGAAACTGGGTTTCCTGATGTCTGTCACCATCTCAGCACTCAGTGGAGCAGGAGGCTCACATGTGGTTTGAGATCAGCCTGGTCACATAAGACCCTGTGTCTAAATAAAGAAATAATCCAAGCCCAGTATGGCAGCCTACCCCAGTCATCACAGCATTCAACAGGCAGACAACCAGAGTTCATGAGCAGCCAGGGCTACAGGGCAAGAACCTGTATGAAAAATAAAATAGCTGGGCAGTGGTGGTGCACGCCTTTAGTCCCAGCACTCGGGAGGCAGAGGCATGCTGATCTCTGAGTTCAAGGTCAGCCTCTTCTAAAGAGTGAGTTCTGGGACAGCCAAGCCTACACAGGGAAACCCTGTCTCAAACAACCAAAAATAAATAAAATAAAATAAAATAAAATAAAATAAAACCACCTAAGAAAAACAGTTGGGGGGCTGGAGAGATGGCTCAGTGGTTAAGAGCACTGGCTGTTCTTCCAGAAAATCTGAGGATTCCCCAGCACCCATGTGGCAGCTCACAACCACCTGTAACTCCAGCTCCAGGGGATCTGATGCCTTTGTCTGACATGCAGGGAAACATGTATTCACATGCACATACATACATAAGAATAGATCTTTGTTTGTTTGTTTAAAAAAGTTTATCTGAGTAACTCTGGCTGTCCTGGATCAAGGCTGGCCTTGAACTCACAGAGCTCCACCTGCTCTGCCTTCCCAGTGCTGAGATTAAAGGTGCACACCACCACAAGGAGCTAAAACAACACTATTTAAATAAATAAATAAAACTAACCACCACAGTCCCCAAAAGTAAATTCAAGAATTGAAATAACAACAATGCTAACAATATTCTTACAACCTTTTCACTGGTGTTTATTAAATACTGAGACAGGGTTTCATATAGCCCAGGCATGCCTGATCCCCCTGTCGCCACCTCCTGTGCTGGAATGACAGGTGAGACCAGCACACCTGGCTTCTGCCCTGGCGAGGATGAAACCCAGGACGTCATGAGTGCAAGGCAGGGCTCTTCCCTCCTAGCCTGGCACTCTTGTCATGTTCTGGTCAAATGATTCAGACGCTAGGGTGCAGCACTGACAGATTGGAGGGTACCCCCTTCCCCACGCCTGCGAATCCAAGCCTGTCTCTTCCCCAGGTCAATCCGGAGCGGGCAACAACTGGGCCAAGGGTCACTACACCGAGGGTGCGGAGTTAGTGGATGCAGTCCTGGACGTGGTGCGAAAAGAGGCGGAAAGCTGCGACTGTCTCCAGGGCTTCCAGCTGACACACTCGCTGGGCGGTGGCACTGGCTCAGGCATGGGGACCCTGCTAATCAGCAAGATCCGGGAGGAGTTCCCAGACAGGATCATGAACACGTTCAGCGTGGTGCCATCGCCCAAGGTGTCCGACACAGTGGTGGAGCCCTACAACGCCACGCTGTCAGTGCACCAGCTGGTGGAGAACACGGATGAGACCTACTGCATCGACAACGAGGCCCTGTACGACATCTGCTTCCGCACGCTCAAGCTCACTACCCCCACCTACGGGGATCTCAATCACCTGGTGTCAGCCACCATGAGTGGGGTGACCACCTGCCTGCGCTTCCCAGGCCAGCTCAATGCGGATCTTCGAAAGCTGGCGGTGAACATGGTACCCTTCCCTCGTCTCCACTTCTTCATGCCAGGATTCGCACCCTTGACCAGCAGGGGCAGCCAGCAGTACCGGGCCCTCACCGTTCCTGAGCTGACTCAGCAGATGTTCGATGCTAAGAACATGATGGCCGCGTGTGACCCGAGACACGGTCGTTACCTGACCGTAGCTGCCGTCTTCCGGGGACGGATGTCCATGAAGGAGGTGGATGAGCAGATGCTAAGTGTGCAGAGCAAAAACAGCAGCTACTTCGTGGAGTGGATCCCCAACAATGTCAAGACAGCAGTGTGCGACATCCCTCCTCGAGGCCTCAAGATGGCAGCCACCTTCATTGGCAACAGCACTGCCATCCAGGAGCTGTTCAAGCGCATCTCGGAGCAGTTCACCGCCATGTTCAGGCGCAAGGCCTTCCTGCACTGGTACACGGGCGAAGGCATGGACGAGATGGAGTTTACAGAAGCAGAGAGCAACATGAATGACCTGGTGTCCGAGTACCAGCAGTACCAGGATGCCACAGCTGAGGAGGGCGAGTTTGAGGAGGAGGCCGAAGAGGAGGTGGCCTAAGTCCCTGCCATCACTCTGTCCCCGCGGCACACCAGCAAAGCTTTGACCCTGAGCACCCCACCTCTACCCCAAGCTGCCTCATCCTCTCGGACACCATAAGCATCTTCCTTATGGCCCCACTAGCACCATCCAAGCCCAGAGCCCCATTGCTTTGCTTCACCTTTAACCCCCGAACCCCACTTTCTCTCCAACCCTGCCCGGAAGGGCTCTCCTAATACCCATGGCCCACCCCCCATACACACATCATCTCCTTGGTTCTGAAAAATCATGTCTTTTATCCTACGGCCATTCCCCTGCACTCTGAACCATTCCCTACCTCTGACATCCTTAGATCTCTCTCTAGATCTTGATTTACATTTCACCCATACCCCAAGCCCCCTCCTTGCCCTCACAGCTCCCTGCCCCTGTCCCTGTGTGTTCCTGCCCTTGTGCCTTAGTTCACTTGCTACCAGCTTGGCTTTATCAGGGAAGAGCTGGAGGGAGAGGAAAGAAAGGCCTGTGGCCTGGGGTGAGAGAGCTCCTCCCCACTGCCTACCCCATCCTGCTCTCTGATGACCCCCTCCCATCAATAAATGAGTCATTGCTTTAATGCAGCCTTCTGTTCAACTTATTTTCTTCTTTGAGGGCAGCCAGGGAGGGGAGTGGCCTACAGTGTGGAGGACAGCCACTGACAACCGAATGAAAAACAGATATAAAGGAAAGGACATGACTGCCCCTAGTGTGGTGGAGGAGAAAGTTTTTATAGATATGAGGGAGAGCATAGTCAGCCAGGGACATCTGGAACAGTCCAGAGTGGACGTGACTAGGCTGAGCTGGGCCATGTGTGTGAGGGAAGGGGAGGGGAAAGGAGAAAGGAGAGAGGGGAACCAGGTGAAGCAGCCAGGAGGCCGTAAGTCCAAAAGAAGCGTGTGCGACTACCATGTCTGGATTATATACAGAAGAGCCTCTGGGGAAGGGCAGCCCAGCCCCTGAACTGCAGATTTCAGGGCAGAGGGTGGGGTGTGCCAGCCATACTCTGTAACAGGTAGGGACTGAGGGATGCTGGGAAATCCTGGAAGCCAGGTCCCCTTTGATATATTAACTTGGCACCTAGGCAATTTGCCCTAGGTTTGAAACTTAACAAAGACCAGCTCTTGGGGTGGTGGGGTACAGGGATTGCAGAGTCAAACAGACCAGGCTAGACCAGACCAACTCGGAGGTATAGGATAAGTCATTTATACACCAGGTAACCCTAACCCTAACCAACATGGTGCCTACTCTCTGCCCTTGTTACTAAAAATGTTACTAAAGTGTGGCCCACTTTGGAAAGATGAACCTGGTGGGCGGGGGTCCCTGGATTTCTTTGTCTTTATTTCCCAATGTGGCCACACTGAATACATCTCATTTTTCTGAAATTTTCTTTCTTCTTTCTTTCTCTCTCTCTCTCTCTGTGTGTGTGTGGGGGGGTATGAGGGGTGTATATGAGGTATGTGTGTGTGAGAGAGAAAAGTGTATATGAGGTGTGTGTGAGGGGTAAATGGGGGATGTAAATGAGATGTGAGTGTGTATATGAGGTATGTGTGTGTGAGGAGTGCGTATGAGGGATGTATGTATATGAGGTGTGTGTGTGGGATATAAATGAGATGTGGGTGTATATGTAAAGTGTGTGTGTGTGTGTAGTGTATATGAGGGATGTACATGAGGTGTGTGTGGTGTGTATGAGGTGTGTGTGGTGTGTGTGAGGTGGGTGTGGGGGATATAAATGAGATGTGGGTGTGTATGTAAAGTGTGTGTGTGTGTGTGTAGTGTATATGAGGGATGTATATGAGGTGTGTGTGGTGTGTATGAGGTGTGTGTGGTGTGTGTGAGGTGGGTGTGGGGGATATAAATGAGATGTGGGTGTGTATGTAAAGTGTGTGTATGTGTGTGTGTGTGTGTAGTGTATATGAGGGATGTATATGAGGTGTGTGTGTGTGTGTGTGTGTGTGTGTGGTGTGTATGAGGTGTGTGTGGTGTGTGTGAGGTGTGTGTGGGAGATATAAATGAGAAGTGGGTGTGTATGTAAAGTGTGTGTGTGTGTGTGTGGAGAGAGAGAGAGAGAGAGAGAGAGAGAGATAAATGAGATGTGGGTGTGTATGTAAAGTGTGTGTGTGTGTGTTGAGAGAGAGAGAGAGAGATAAATGAGATGTGGGTGTGTATGTAAAGTGTGTGTGTGTGTGTGTGTGTGTGTGTGAGAGAGAGAGAGAGAGAGAGAGAGAGAGATAAATGAGATGTGGGTGTGTATGTAAAGTGTGTGTGTGTGTGTGTGTGTGAGAGAGAGAGAGAGAGAGAGAGAGAGAGATAAATGAGATGTGGGTGTGTATGTAAAGTGTGTGTGTGTGTGTTGTAATGTATATGAGGGATGTATGTGAGGTGTGTGTGTATGAGGTTTGTGTCTGTGCACATACCCACATACCACTTTACCAGGTTTCTGAGCCTCTCTGCATCTCCATCAGGACTCCTACATGACCCCAACAGTCACCCTTTGCCACCCTCTTTTGCCCTTCAGTGTAGCTGGCCCCTGTAAATGAAACAGAGAAACGACAACAGGAAATTATCTAAGTGGTCTTCAGACATTCAATATTCAGAGGACTCAGAAAGAAAGGACCTGGGTGTGACCATGGAGACCACAAGGGTGAAGCTGGACCTCCCAGCCTGGCTCTGCTTCTCACAAACCCTGTCCCCACCTAGGCTAGGAAGCCAGGACGACTGAGTTGCTTACAGCGGTGGGGGCAGGGCCCTCCTTCGACTGCACGTCACCCTGTTATACTTCCTCTCTCAGCCACACAGGAAGCTGAGCAGATCAGGGGCCCTGCCCCAAGCAAGAACAGGCTCCCCCAACCTCAGAAGCCCCCCAGGAAAGGGGGCCCAACTGGGCAGCCCTGCTGAGATCATGGGATCCACAGAGAAGTAAGAGCTCTCTTATCTCCATCCTGTGCTGCAAGATTGCCAGGCCTGGGGTGGGGGGAGGCAAAATACATGGGGCTAGGGCAAGGGAGGGCCCAGGAGGCACAGCCACCCACCCACTCACAGAAGTGGACCCTCAGGGACCTGCTCAGGCCATGTACAGTTCCTCTCCAATTTTCCTGGATTCAGATTTGTGTAACAAAAACAGGGATTTTAGGAGTGTGATTCCCCAGTAAGGACAGTATGTTTTAGGAGGGTGATTTCCAGGAGGGGATGAGCACTTGAGGGGATGGTAGGAGGCTGTGTGTCAACCTTAGTAGGGGGCTCATGGGTGCCTTGTGTCCACATGACCATGAGATGCTGGAGGTGCCCATGTCAGGGTGTAACCAGATAAGAAAGGGCATTGGCCTCTGAAAGCAGAGGCCCCAGCATCTTCTAGATGCGGCAGGCAGCAGGGAAGGGATGCCGTGGGGCTTGCAGTTCAGTGCTAGGGCATCTTACTCTCATTTCTCTGCTGTGGAGTGTGGACCCCACAAAATCTCCCTCAGAAACACAAGGACAAGCCTTAAAGCTGCCCAAAGGCACAGAAAGAAAAGAAACAGGACACTGGGTACACACCTGAGACACTGCAGTTCTACCCCACAGGGCTAAGGGACAGAGACCACACAGAATCAAAAGTATGCACCACACACACACACACACACACACACACACACCTAGACATACAATCACAGGCACGGGAGTACCTCCCCTATCTCTGTTGCCTTTCTCTCTCTCTCTCTCTCTCTCTCTCTCTCTCTCTCTCTCTCTCTCTCTCTATCTTCTCTCTCTCTCTCTATCTCTATCTCTCTCTCTCTCTCTCAGTTATCCTCGGTCCCTCTCTCTCTCCTTTCTCTCACACTGTTCTCTCTCTCCTCTCTGTCTCTATTTCTCTCTTTGGAGACAGGGTCTCCGTATATAGTCCCAATTGGCCTGGAACTCATATGTAAACCAGGCAGGTCTTGAACCCACAGAGATCTGCCTGGGTTAAAGTATGGCCACCATGCTGGCTTCCTTTCGTTTTTCATCTCTTCTCTGCCTATTCCCCACCCTTCAGCAGCATTCACACCCAGCTCCACCCCTCAGGGCACCCACACCAACACACCTAGTTATACACAGGCATGCGGAATAGAGACCACACACAGAAGCACAGGTGCAAGAATGGGAACCCCTCCCTCTGCTAAAGACCCTCCTGCCCACAGAAGACAACCCCCTGCTGTGTTTGACTGGTTCTTCGAAGCAGGCCGTCCCCACTCCTTGGAGGAGGGTAAGCTAGGAGGGCTGGGGCTGGAAGGATGGGAGGAAGGACCTGAGACCCAGAGGATGCGAGCTCAGCCTGCTCTCCTGCAGATCCCCCAATCCTGTGGCAGTTCCCTCCAGACTTCCGGGAACAGGTATTCAGAAAGCATCCTTGTCACCCCAGGATTGGCCCAGCAGAGGGGGGGGCTTGAACCCTGAATCAATGGGTAAGGCTTAGAGGAGCCATGCACTAATGTCTCTCCCCCCACCCCAGGAGGCCATGCAGATGGTGCCCCAGTTTTGTTTCCCTTTCGACATACAAAGGTATGGAAGGGGCAGAGGGGCGACTCTAACACTCTTGGGGACCCCAAGAAGGACACTGACAACTAAAGAACTATAGGCACAGGGACCCAGAGACCCAAGAACCGAAGGCCTTGGGAAACCAGGTGGTCCCTCTGAGGGGATCCAGGGTCAGTGTGAGCGTGTGTTCATGGGTGAGCACCAGTATGTGGAGGCCAGAGGCAGATCTCTTGTCATCCTCCAGAAGCCAGCCACCTTTTTCTTTCTTTCTTTTACATTTTTATTTATTTATTTTTATCTTTGGGATTTTTGAGACAGGGTCTCTCTACATAGCCCTGGCTATTCTGGAGCTCACCATGTAGGCCAGGCTGCCTGCCTCAGGCTCTGGGATTAAAGACCTATGCCACCACCACATGGCCACTTCCCCCCCCTCTCTCTCTGTTCACCATCTCACTGGCCCCACATTGGTTTTGTTTGATTTTATGCTTTAGATTTTGCTCTACATGTATGTCTGTGTACCACATGTAAGCATGGTGCCTAGAGAGGTCAAAAGAGGGCATCAGACCCCCTGGAACTGGAATTATAGACATTGTGAGCCACCATGTGGGTCTGGGTACCAAATTGTGACAGTGTCCAGTGCTCTAACCACTGTGCCATCTCTCCAGTCCCTATGCACACATTCACCTTGAGTTTTGAGACAGGGTCTCTCACTGGCTTGGAAGTCTCCAGGAAAGCTTTATGGGCTAGCCATCGGGTGCCAGGGTTTCCTGGCTCTGGGATTATAAGTGTTCACCAGTATGCCATATTTAATTTTATTCTATTTATTATTACTGCTGGCATATGGGGAGTAGGGTGCCTGTGCCACAGAAGTCCAAGGTCAGAGGATAACTCTGTGGAGTTGGGTCTCTCCTTCCTCCATGTGGGTCTCTAGAGATCAAACTCACACCATCATCAGGCTTGCATGGCAAGTGCCTTCTTTTGATAAGCCACCTCCCTGGGTTCCAGATTTTCTATCTTTTCAAGGATGGGTATAGGAGCTAGGCATTTGGTTCTCAATCTTACAGACCACACAGCTTAGTGACAGAGCTATGAGATTAACCTCCAGGATTCAGAGTCCCTGACTCAAGGAGACACCAACTGAACAAGAAACCATGCATTTATGGGCCCTCTGTAGAGTATGAGAAGAGGAAGAGGGGGCAAGGAAGTCAGGCAAGAAATGCCCAGTCTCTACCAGCGCCTTTCCCCCTGTAGGGAGCCGCCCAGCCCTGCTGTCCAGCATTTCACCTTCGCCCTCACTGACCTGGTGGGCAACCGTAGATTCGGCTTCTGCCGCCTTCGAGCCGGTGCATGGAGTTGCCTCTGTATCCTCAGGTGGGTGACACTGGGAACCTGAACCCAAATAGGGACAGCTGGGGACCAGCACCAGACCTCATGGTGAACACAGAAACCCATGGTAAAAGGCAGGGACTGCAGAGTGTCCAGCTCCAAACAGGACATGTGTATCACCGCCCTCCACACAAGGCCCGCCTTCTACACAAGGCCCGCCCTCCACACAAGGCCGAGGGACCATTTTAGAAGGGGGGGGAGAGAGACCATAAGAGCCAAAGGCCAAAAGGACCAGCGGGAAACTGCCCCTGGACATGTACACAGAGACTCGGCAGGCAGCACGGCGGGGGCAGCTCATGAAGATGTTTGGTAGGGAGCATTTGTTCTCTTGGGAGGCTTGCTCCTTGGTAGGCTCCATGGACCTACACCCATGTACTTTCAGATAACACTATGTGGATTCAGTGAGGGATTTTGCTGGGGGACTCCGGGGCTTTGAGATAGGGACTCACTTTATAGCCCTGGCTAGCCTGGAACTCATTATGGAGAGCAGGCCGGCCTCGATCTCCCAGAGATCCACCTGACTGAGAGCTGGTGGATTCAATATTTTTTTGATATTTATTTATTATATATACAATGTTCTGCCTGCATGTACCAGAGGGTACCAGGTCTCATTATAGATGGTTGTGAGCCACCATGTGGTTACTGGGAACTGAACTCAGGACCTCTGGAAGGGCAAGCAGTGCTCTTAACCTCTAAGCTATCTCTCCAGTCCTGGATTCAATAGGTTTTAAAAACAACATTGCTTGAAATTGAAAGAGGAAAATGGTGGTGGGGCGAAGGCATGGGTATGGGGGGTGGAGTCGATCAAGATACGTAGTATGCACACATGAAATTCTCAAACAATAACTTTATAACTTTACTGAGTCTCTTGGAGGGCACTTTCTAAACCCTGACCCCTGTCCACCTTCTCTCTCCAGCCACCTTCCCTGGTTTGAAGTGTTCTACAAGATCCTCAATACTGTGGGAGACCTCCTAGCCCAGAACCAAGTGAGAGCAGCTCACCCCTCAGTCCGCACCCCAGCCCTCCCAACACACCACCCTAGCTGAGGCTGATCTCAGGATCCCACCGCCTGAGCAGAGACCCTCAGAATCCCAAATGGACCCTCTAGGGCAAACTCCTCCTGCTTCCCTCAGGTCTCAGAGGCTGAAGAACTCCTACAGAACTTGCAGCAACATCCTCAACCTGGACCAGAGTTTTCAGCGGAACCAGAGAAGGTAAGTAGCTCAGGTCTTTGGCACTGGCTTGTTGGCCTGGGAGGCTGGAAGCCGGGGACACCCCACAGTTATTCCTTCTCACAGGGCAGCAGCTTGGCCATGTGGAGAGACTGTGGAATCCTGCCTCCTACCCTAGGGAATAGCAAGCTGGTGAGTGGAGCACCTCCCCCACCCCCGCGCCATGCCTGAGGCGAGGCCTTCATCACCAGTGCATACTGATTGAATTTTCTCCCTGATGCCCCCCCCCCAGCTTTCATGTTTTGTGGCCCCGGATTCTGCCGGCCTGCCGTCTATTCCTGAGAACGTGAGTAAGGAGGGCTGAGCGTGAAGGACAAAAGATGGGACAGCGAATCTTGGCTCTTCGCCCCACGCCCAGCCACTGTGCCTCTCTGTCCCCTAGAGGAATCTCACAGAGCTGGTGGTCGCTGTGACGGATGAGAACATCGTGGGGCTCTTCGCGGCGCTGCTGGCTGAGAGGAGGGTGTTGCTCACGGCCAGCAAGCTCAGCACGGTGAGGCGAGACCTCCTCCCGTACGGGACCCTAGGGCTGAGTTCCAAACTCCCTTCACTCAGCCCCACCCCGGGGGGCGGGGGGGGGGGGACACTCTGAGGAGGATGCACAATGGCTCCTACTTATTGGTAGCACGGGTCTAGTACAGGCTCAACCACTGAGGACCAGACCTGACCTAGCTCCACCCTCTACCCCGACTCCGAAGATGGGGTCGTAGCTCAGTGGTAGAGCTCTCTGCCTAACAAAGGTGAGGACCTAGTTTCCATTCCCAGGCCTGGCAGGCATGGTGTTAATACGCCTGTAATCCCAGCACTGCGAGCCTGCATTAGGAGGATCGGAAGTTCAAGATCACCCTGAAATACCTAGTTTGAGGCTAGCCTGATACATGAGACCCAGGTATCAACCAATAGGTAGGTAGGTAAGTCTTGAAGACCCGAGTTCAATATCCAGGGCACACATGGTGGAAAGATAGACAGGATCCGACTCCTACAAATTGCCCTCTGATGTACAAGAAAGGTGCACACACACACACATACACAATCACTCACAAACAAACACAATTTTATTTTTATTTCCTGTTCTGCTTTTATGCTTTACAGTATTTTTAAAGTTGTTTTTTGGTTTTTTGTTGTTTTTTTTTTTAATGTGTATGTCTGCTTGTGGTGCCGGGAGAGGCCGGAAGATCTCCTGGAGCTGAAGTTAACGGCAGTGTGAACAGCTTCCTGGTTGCAGAGACCTGGTCCCTGTGAGGATAGCCAGTGTTGTAACCTGCACTGAGCCACCTCTCCTGCCCTCGAGTGTGTTTCTGTGTGTTCGGCTTTTTTGTTATTTCAAGACAGGGTCTCACTGAGCAGCCCTAACTGTCCTGGAACTCTCTCTGCAGACCAAGCAATCCTCGAACTCACAGAGATCCACCTGCCTCTGCCTCCAGAGTGCTGGGATTAAAGGCGTGTGCCACCACTGCCTGGCTGGTTTTGGGCTTTATGATTTCTATGAGGTTTTGTTTGTTTGTTTGTTTGTTTGTTTGTTTGTTTGTTTTTGTTGTTGTTATTTATGACTCTGCAGTTGAGACCCAAGGCTTTGCACAGGCTAGACAAATTCTAATTACAGGGCCATAGCTTCAGTTCTCGGTTTGTTTTTGAGGGCATGTTTGTTTCGATGTTGGCTTTGTGAAATAATTATGTCTTACCAGTTTTGCTTGTGAGGGACCTGAGTTCCTGAGTGTGGAGGTCAGAGGACAACTTGTAGAATTTGGTTCTTTCCTTCCACCATATGGGGCTCTGGGAATTAAACTAACTTCCTTCATAAGAGGGTCTGAGTTCCACCCAACTCCTCAGCAGTGGATATAGGAAATAAGACAGATCAGGGAGGCCAGAGCGCCCATTTCAGTGATCCAGGTCCCTGAAGTGGGGAGTCTAAGGCCTGATTGCACCACCTCCTTCCTCCCCACCCCCAGCTGACAGCCTGCATCCTTCCTCCCCACCCCCAGCTGACAGCCTGCATTCACGCCTCCTGTGCTTTGCTCTACCCCATGCGCTGGGAGCATGTCTTGATCCCGACACTGCCCCCGCACCTGCTGGATTATTGCTGGTGAGAAAAGAATGGTGAGGGATGAGGAAGGGTCTGGAGCATTGCCAACCTTTAATCTTAGCACTTGGGAAGCAGAGGCAGAGGCAGGAGGATCTCTTTGTGTTCCAGGCCAGCCTGGTCTACAGTGAGGTCCTATCACAAAAAGTTAAAAAAAAAAAAAGAAAAGAAAAGAAAAGAAAAGAAAAGAAAAAAGAAAGAAAAGAAAAAAAGAAAGGAAGAAAACAAAGAGTCCCAGGCTAGCCTGGGCTATGTAAGGCAAGCAGGCAAGCATATGGGGGTTTAAGCCATGTACCTCCCTGTCTCTTCTTCTCCACAGTGCACCCATGCCTTACCTCATCGGAGTCCACGCCAGTCTCGCTGAGGTGAACACTCCAACACCCAAGGCTGGGTAGCAGGGAGGGATTCCCTCTTCTCCCTGCAGTTTCTCAGAGGCCCTGCTCTATGTGGGGCTCTGAATGACAGCCTGCATTTGTCTCCTGCAGAGAGTTCGAGAGAAAGCGCTGGAAGATGTTGTGGTGTTGAACGCCGACTCAAACACACTGGAGACGCCCTATGACGACGTGCAAGCGCTGCCCCCTAACGTAGTCAGTGCCACTGCCTCCCATCCCCTGCTCAAGACGAAGCCTCCATCTCTGCTGACCTGAGTTCTCTCCTGTGTTGCCAGGCATCCCTGTTGCGGCTTCGGCTAAGGAAGGTGGCGCTGACCCCCGGGGAAGGAGTGTCCCGTCTCTTCCTCAAAGCCCAGGCCCTGCTCTTTGGAGGGTACCGCGAAGCACTTGTCTGCATCCCGGTGAGCAAGTGGAGAGGAAAGATGCCAGGGGACAGGTCTCTTGAGGAACCCTGGAAAAGTCACAACGTTAAGAACACCTAGTGGTTTACAGCCTCAGGTTGCATAGGCTGGCCTCAAACTCAATGTGTAGCCCAGGATGACCTCGAACTCCTGGTTTTTTTTTTTTTTGTTTTGTTTTGTTTTGTTTTGTTTTTGTTTTGTTTTTTTGTTTTTCTTGAGACAGGGTCTCTTGTAGCCCAGGCTGCCCTGGAGCTCAGTATGTTACCCAGCAGCAATCCTCTTACTGATAGCCAGCCACATTACAGATGCACGGGGTCAGGTATACAGTAGGCGCCCAATCAGTGCTTGATAGGCATGTTAAGAAGTTGAAAATGAGATGGTGAGAGGCATAAGAGCCACAGGGAGCTCTGGAAGGAATCCTTCTTCCAGGGTCAGCCGGTGACCTTCAGTGAGGAAGCGTTCTTGGCTCAGAAGCCAGGGTCGCCGCTGCAGACCTTCCACAAGAGGGCGGTGCACCTGCAGCTGTTCAAGCAGGTGAGCTCAAGACTGGGAACTGGAGGCGGGACCCATGCGGAGAGGCAAGGATGCGCACCTTCTCCCTGAGGGCGGGGCTTGGGGGGGAGCGTACTGCTGATCCTTGGGGACAGGGCCTAGGGGACTGGTGAGGACAGGTAGCTAGTTCCTGGGGGCGGGGCCTAAGGTGAGGATAAGGATGGGCTGTGGGTCCCTGAAGGCGGGGCCTAGAGGGAAGTGCGAGGATGGGCTGCTGGTCCCTAGCCCAGCCACAGGTGAGGAGTAAGGATGGGTAGCGGGGAGAGGCGGGGCCTAGCGGGGAGAGGCGGGGCCTAGCGGACACAGAGAGAAGGGACTTGGGGACAGATCTTGACTTGGGGCCAAGTTGGATGCCTAGTTTCTAGGCTTCCTGATGCCTGGGGCCTCGGGAGGGACCTGGCCGGGCTGGCTGTCTTCTATGCCTTCAAGGAACAGCTTTCTGGCGCTTGCCTATAAACCTCTCTCCCTATCCCAAGTTTATCGAAGCCCGACTGGAGAAACTCAATGCTGGGGAAGGCTTCTCAGACCAATTCGAGCAAGAGATCATTGCCTGCTGTGGGGCTTCCTCAGGTGAGCCCCAAGGGCTCGCACCCCATCAGTTCCCCAAGCTTAGGCCTGCCTTAGTAATCACAACTTTCTCCCTTTCTCCAGGCTCTCTTCGGTCCTACCAGCTCTGGGTAGATAGTCTTAAGGTAATAAAAGCCATCCCTGTTCCTGTTCACAACTTTATCACCTCATCGCTCACCACAGTCCCCAGGAAGGGGCTTGGTTGGTTAAGCTCCCGGGTGGAGGCCCAGGGGAATGGGGTCTGACCAGCAGAAGGCAACCTGAGGTGGGAAGTGGAGTGTGGGGTCCCGTCCTGGTGACTTCAGGGGCCTAAATTCCTCCCTACAGAAAGGTGGTGATGCCCTCCTGCATTCAGTGAAAGCCAAAACGAGACCAGCTGTCAGGAACATGTACCGATCGGTGAGACTGAGCCGGATGGCAGCTTATGCTGGCTGGGGTGGCCACGGGGAGAGACAGATGGAGTTTCTGTGTTGTATGTGTATGTGTGCACGTACACATGCCCCAGAGGTTGGCATTCTCACGTTCTATCCTCTTTGGGGCTCGTTTTTGAAAGAGGTTCTATGTGGTCCTGGCTGGCTTTGAACTTACAGCGATCCACCTGCCTCTGCCTCCTGAATGCTGAACTGGTATGCCCCACCATACCCAGCAACTTGGGCTCATTTTGGGGGGGTACATTTCTTTATTTGTGCCATGGTGCAAGTGTGGAGGTCAGAGGACAACCTGTAAAAGTCAGTTGTGTTAGCCCAGCACGGGTGGCGTACCCCTTTAACCCCAGCACTGGGGAGGCAGAAGCAGACTGATCTCTGTGAGTTTGAGGCCAGCCTGGTCTACAGAGTGAGTTCCAGGACAGCCTGAGCTACACAGAGAAACCCCTGACTCAAAAAGCAACAACAACAACAACAACAAAAAACCAGTTGGTTGTGTCCTTTCACCATGTGGGTTCCAAACATGGGAATCAAAGTCAAGTTGTCAGGCTTGGCAAAATCACCTTCACCACTGCGTCTTCTTGCCACCCTCCCTTTGTTTTCTGAAACAGAAACCTGGAGCTGACTAGCTTAGCCAGGCTGCCCAGTGCTTCAGCTTCTTCCTCCCTCTCCCCATCCCTAGCTTTGCAGGCACACACCACCACACCCAATGTTTTCTGTGGAAGGAAAGAATTTAACCAACTGAGGCTGCTCTCCAGCCCAACAGAGATGTCCTGAGTACTCACAGACAACTGGACATTTTGATCAAAGCAGGCATTAAATATGCACTTACGCTGGGCGGTGGTGTACTGGGGAGGTAGAGGGAAGAGGATTTCTGTGAGTTCAAGGCCAGCCTAGTCTACAGATCGAGTTCTGGGTGGGGCTTGGTTTTCATTGACATTTTTTTCGTGCGTGGTGTGTGTGTGTGTGTGTGTGTGTGTGTGTGTGTGTGTGTGTGTGTTTTATGTGGGTGGGTGTGCCTATTGGCCTGCTTGTACATACGCTGTGTATGCAGTGCCTGTGGAGGCCTGAAGAGGGCGTTGGGTGCCCTGGGTTGGAAATCCAACAGTTTAAGGCAGTTGTGAGCCATCTGATGTGGGTGCTGGGAGTTGAACCTGAGTTCTCTGCAAGAACAGCAAGTGTTCTCAGGTAATGAGCCATCTCTCAAGTCTCACTGTCTTACGATTGGGATGTTTTTTGGGTTTTTTGTTTGTTTGGTTGGTTTGTTGGTTGGTTGGGTTTTTTGAGGCATAACCTCACTAGGTAGCCTAGTGTGTAGATGAGGCTGGCTTCTAGCTCACAGAGATCTGCCTATGTCTACCTCCAGAGTACTGGGATTAAAGGGGTGGCCACCACTCAAGGCCTGCCATGTTCATGACTGCTAGAATTACTTCTTCCCATTTTTATTGGGCAGCCAGACCAGGCCTTAGTCAGCACACAGCTCCCACCAGTGGGTGTAAACACCGGAGGATCAAGAGTCAAGGCCAATGTTGACAACACAGAGAGAAAACTTGAGGCTAGCCCAAGACAAGGACTCCTTCCTCAAAAGCCAAACCCTTCGTCTGAAGACATAGCTCTTTGGGTGGGGTGTTTGCCTGGCACACACAAGCCCTGAGTTCCACCACCAGCACCATAGGAACTAGGCCCTGTCATCCAAGCACTAGGGTGGTAGAGAGGGTTCAAAGGTCAAGGTCAACCTCAGTTACTTGGGAGCTTGAAAACAAGCCAGGGCTGTATGAGAAAGACAAAGAAAACGAAGAAAACTGGGCATGGTAGTGCATGCCTTTAGCCCCAGGACTTGGAGTGCAGAAGCAGGTAGATCTCTAATAGTTGGAGGCTAGCCTGGTCTACATAACAAGTTCCAGGACAGCTAGGACCATATAGTAAGAATCTATCTCAAAATCAGCCAGATGATAGTGGTACATGCCTTTAATTCCATCACAGACAGATGGATCTCTGAGTGTGAGGCCAGCCTGATCTACAAAGTGAGTTCCAGGACAGTCAGGGCTGCACAGAGAAACCTTGTGTCTCAAAATAAATAGAATTTTTTTAATGATAAAATTTAGGGCTGGCAAGATGGCTCTTACTGTCAAATTTGACAACCTGTGTTTGATCCCTAGAATCCACATAATAGGAGAAAAACTGACAGCCCCAAGTTATACTCTGCCCTCCATACTTGTGTCATGACTCATGCTCCCTCTCTCTCAAATAAAATACATAAATAAAAGTAAACACACACACACACACACACACAGCCAAGATCATTTGACTACCTTTGTTACTTAGCTTCCATTCTTGATTTCTTTTGGGGGAGGGGGCATCAAAATTTCCCTCAGACCGGCTTTTACAGTTCAGATCTGTCCGTTCAATTTTAACCCTGACACATGATGGTAAAACCTTTGGTTTATGGTAGCTGACTTCTTCCAGGAATATTGTGCATTAGTCAAAGGTACAAACATAGCTTGAAAGATACAGAGATGGGGTAGGTAGCAGAAAACAGCCGTCCTGGGAACCCAGGTCCGGGTCTGACAGTGCTGGCTCATCATCCTAGGCGAAGAGTGGCTTGAAGGGTGTGCAGAACCTGCTTATGATTAAGGTAAGACAACCCAGGATGAGTTCCCCACCCACGGATAATTCAAAGGGGTGGAGATGGTACCCCAGCCCTCATGTGCATCCTTCCACAGGATGGAGACCCTGGCCTGCAGAGAGGGGGCTCCCTGAGAACCCCAAGCCTCTCCAGCCGCTCAGATCACTTGCAACAGCGCCTGCCTATCAGCCAACACTTTGGGCAGGTGAGGATGCCGACCTTCCACCACCTCACTCCCACACACAGTGAAGACGCCCTCCCTCCCCATGCCACACACACACCACAGACCACCACGCATGCACAAATGCACACAACACACACGTTCACACACATATACCATGGATTTTCACCAAACTATTTCACTTTGTTGAAGCCCCAATGCAGCTCAGGCTGTCCTCAAACTCACCGTACAGCCAAGTATGACTTTGAACTCCTTCCCGGTCCACCACTGTTTAAATGGTGCCTGAGATCAAAGCCAGGGCCCTGTGCGTGTTAGGCAAGCCCCCTCCCAACTGAGTTCCATTGGCTTGGGGGAATTGGAGTTTTGGGGTCTTGTTTGTTTTTATTCCAAACTGTCTCAAATTCAGAGATTCACTCCAGCCGTTTGGTTTTTAGAAGTCTCACTATGTAGCCAGCCAGGGCTCAAACTTGCAATGATCCTCCTGCCTCAGGCTGCAGAGTGCTGAGAGGGAAGACTCGCAGCAACATGCCTAGCTCTTTCCAATTCAAGCTGGAAAGCCCCGGCCGATTCTGCAGCTCCTGGGCCCCTCCCCATTCTTCCTCCTTTATCTTTCTCAGAGCAGGCCCCTCCGCCCTAGCAGGAGACTCAGGCAGGAAGGGGGACCTTCCGAACCCCTCGGGGACAGGTAAGAATTGAAGCAGGTCAAAGTCGGAGGTGCAAGGGTCGTGACTGATGAGGAGGGATGTCTCCAGACCCTGGAGCAGACCAACGAAGCCCAGGATGTCCATCCTCAATCCAGGAGCCCTGCCTTGAGCCCCGAGGACACCCAGAGTCCCTGGGCAGAGGAAACGCTAGATGGCAGCTTTTTGGGGTCCGGAGAAGAACTGGATCTGTTGAGCGAGATTCTGGACAGTCTGAGCATGGAAACCAAGAGTGACCGTCGGCTGAGGGCCAGCCAGAGCTTGGACTGCTGTCAACAGGGGGCGTCAGAGAGCTGCTTCAGCCTGGTAAGACCCTCACTGCGCCCTCCCAACCTGTCAGTCCCTTCCTCACCTGACCTCAACCACACCCCTGTCCCCCTAGCCTGACATCCCAGCAGAGTCACCATGGCAACTAGAAGACGATGAACAATCCCTGGAATCCCAGCCCTGGTCCCTGCCAGGGGACATGCCGTCTCTGCAGGACACCCCATCTTTAGAGATTGCATGTTACTCCAAGGACTGTTTTCAGCCGCTCTCAGACATCGCTTTGCCGGCATCTCCAGCCACTTTGGCAGACCTCAGCAGCCAAGGGCACCCTGAGCCCTCTGCTCCCACCGAGCTGGATCCTAAAATCCCACAAAGCCCTTGCTCCAGGCTCCTCACAGTGCCCACTCAGCCCAGCCCCCCAGAGAGTCCCCAACTTCTTGCCCCCACAGAGCTCAACTCTGGCACTGTCGGGACGTTACAATCCATTCGGTCTTCCTCACACTCCAATTCTCCAGAGAACCACAGAAACCAGCCTCCACAGGTCCTGCAGGATCAGGCTCGAGTCCAACCAAAGGAGCTGGGTGTAAGCAACCGGCAAGGGCCCCCAGCCAGACGGCCTCGAGTTGCTGATCTCAAAAAGTGTTTTGAAAACTAAGAACAGGGATGTGGAAGGGGCCCCAGTTGCCAATAAAGCTGATTTTTTTTTTCCTTGATAAGTTTATCTGGGGGGCTTCTGTCAGCCCAGACACCTACTTCACCCACCACAGAAGCAACCTCTAGCCATCTTTAAGGTTCATCTGAAGGCCCTCCCCTCCACCCATTTCCAGCCTGTTAAACGGATCCCCCAAATGCTTACAATTCAAAACAAGTTCATCTAAGCTGATGTTCCCACATCTAAGAAAAAAAAAAAAAACTTTATTATACCTTACTATCAATTTCATATAAATATATAAAAAGTGAGCAGCCCCCATCTTCCCTTGCCCTCAAAGTCAAGGTCTTTGAAGAACTTTCTTCCCTTCTATTCTTAAGCATTGGGTGAGTCTGATTGCCCAGAGAGGGTGCTGCCTTCCCCCAAGGTCACACAGCAAGGTAGGGAAGTAGGGGGAGGAGCTAGATGGGCAGGCAGCCCCGCACTGGCTCCTTGGAGTCCTGGGGGGCCCGGGCCTCAGCTGCTGCGTGGGAAAACTGAAAGAAAGGACAGGAGGTTTGTTGGGCCTGGAGTCACGGTAGGAGACACAGCAGAGGCAAGATCATATGAGGTAAATGTTAAGAAGGTGAGGCGCCCGGCCCGGCTCCCCCAGCTTCATGCAGAACCAAGCAGAGGCAGCATGCTGCAGAGCACACCAGCGGGGTGCCCCCAGGGTTCCCCATCCCAAGTCGTCTTGAGCCTCAGAGGCTGGCATGACTCCGAGGTGGCTGCTGTGGGCCAGGGTATGCCAAGGCAGTCCTGGGCGGTGGTGATGGCGGCGGCGGCGGCCTATGGCTGACACCCCAGCGTTCAGATAAGCCGTTCCTCCGGGGGCAGCTTGAGGTTGGGGGGTGGCGGAGCTCGGGCACCCACCTGCTCCTCGCTGCTGGGCCGGTAGGTGCCCTCTGTCTGTCGCTTTTCTCGGAGTTTCCGAATCAGCAGGAACAGCACTACTGTTAGGAGGATGACTCCAAGGATGGAAAAGACCACGGCGATGGCCACGACGGCCTCTGAAGACTGCAGAGGGCGAGAGATGGGGCAGGTGTGACCAACTGCATGTGAGCCCTACTCTCGCCCCACCGACCTCACCTCACAGGGTCCTGTCTGCTTCCTGGGGTTTCAAACCAGGCGTCCTCATACCCAGAAACACCTCCCCAGCACCCCTCACTCCTGCCCACTCTGGGCTACACAGGAGTGTGTGCGGCTCGGCCGGATACAATCCTCTTGCCCTCCCTTCTTTTTCCTTTCCTTTGTGTTCTGTTTGTTTGTCTGTTAGGTCAGAGTCTCAGGTAATCCAGGCTGGCTTTGAATTTACTATGTAGCTAAGAGTAACTGGAGGTTCCTGCCCCCTCCTCCACAAGGCCAGCACTGGGACAACAGGCTGGAGTCACCACACCCAGCCTTTTTATGGTCTCATCTATACACCAGGCTGGCCTTGAATTGTGGTAATCCTCCAGCCTCGGCCTCCTAAGTGCTAGGGGACAAGTGTGTATGTATCACCAAGCCCACCAGACAAGGCACAGTATTCTTTTCTTTTTTTTTTTTTTTTTTTTTTTTTTTTCAAGACACAAACTCACTGTAGCCTTGGCTAGCTTGGAATTTACTATGTAGACCAGGCTGGCCTTGAACTCAGAGCTCCATCTGCCCATCTCTAAAGAGTATGTGGGCCACCACACCCAGCCAAGACACAATATTCTTGTCCACCCTGGGATTCTTTTTGTTTGTTTTGTTTACTTTAAAGACAGAGTTTCTTTGTGTAACAGCTCCGGAATTTGCTCTGTAGACCAGGCTGGCCTTGAACTCATAGAGATCTACCTGCAACTGCCTCCTGAGTGCTGAGATTAAAGATGTGCACCACCACCACCCAGCACTCTAAGTGGTCTCGTTGCTGTGATGTGTAGAGTGCCTGGCATGTTTAAGACCCTAGGTTGACTCCCAGCACCCCATAGACCCAGCATGATGGTGCACACATGTCAACTCAGCAGTGAGGTGAAGGCAAAAGGGTAAGGAATTCAAGGTCATCTGGCTACAGAGGAAATTGGAAGCCAGTATGAACTACACCAGACCCCATTTTAGTGAGAGGGGGGAAGGAGAGGGAGGGAGAGAGAGGAAAATCCATGGCTAGGGATGGTGTAAACTCGTTGTAATGCCTAGAATGTGCAATCCTTAATAATAATGTCCCTGGGTGATAGTAGAGGCACACACCTTTAGTCCCAGCACTCGGGAGGCAGAGGCAGGCGGGTCTCTGAGTTCAAAGCCAGCCTGGTCTACAGTGGTAATTCCAGGACAGGCTCCAAAACAATACAGAAAAACCCTGTCTTGAAACACCAAAATAATAATATATCTCTACATTGCCAGTGTTCTTACTGCTTGGGACCCTCCCAACTCACCAGGCCCCCATTGAAACCAGAGTCTGAGGGTAGAGTCGCATTATTTGTTAAAGGGTCCAGTGCTGTGGAATAGAAAGAGAAAAAAAAATCTATGCCAGGCTCTTCACTAGTCAACACACACACACACACACACACACACACACACACACACACACACACACTCAGCAAGAAGAAGTCAGGATCTCTCTTCACTAGGCATTACACACAGACACACGCCACTCAGCCAGGCATTGTATAACTCCTTTCAAGTTTCCAGTTGGAATAAAGACTACAAGTGTAGCAGCCAAACCACCCAGTACTCCACCCTCAGGTGTGGTATTGGTTCCTCTGGCCACCATCAGCCCAGTAGGGAGAACTCTGGCCAAGGTTACCACTGTTAGCCAGACCATTAGAATAGACCGTCCAGAACAGTGTCCCACCACCATCACTCTGGCCCAGAGCTCTTAAGGACCTGGGCGGGGCTCAACCTTCCCCTGGAGTGTGTGACTCACAATGTCCCCCACCCCCAGGCTCCCGAAACTGGAACCAGAGAGGCAGAGGGAAGGTCTGACTGAGTCCACACCTACAGAGGGCCAGCCCTGTCAGCTGGGCCTTCTGACCTCCTCCAGGTCCCCTGGCTGCTTAAGACTCTCAACTATGCAGACTCAGGTGCCCTGGCTCTCCCCTCCTCCATCTTCGGGCTCTGCCCAACAACCCCCAGCTCCCAAATTCCACAAGACTTAAGGACTCAGGAATCCTGGACTGCGGGTGCGGGGTCTGCTTGGTGGCAGAGCGCTTGCCTAGCGTCCAGGAGAACGTGGGTTCGAGCTCCAGCAACGCAAAAAAAAAAAAAAAAAAAAAAAAAAAGAGTTCGGAGGTGGGCTAGACGAACTTGTAGTTCAGCCCTGACTCTTTTGGACCGGGTCCCCAAACACATTCTATACCCATTCCTCGGATCTTTTACCCTCTCTGGGTCGCAAATGCCCGGCCCTTCTAAGCTCTACCCGGGAAACCTACTCTCACCCCAGCGCTGCCCGGGACGGTACCTACTTGTTTGGCTCCAGCTGGCGGGCAGCATCGGCAGACCAAATGCCAAGAGCAACCGCCGAAGGCCTGGGGTCGCCATGAGCTTGGGCGACGATTGGTGGCGCCAAGGACAGGACTTCCCCGGGGCTTCGAGTCCTACCGCATCTTGGGGTCGAAGAAGACACCTGCGACTCGGGACCTGGACACCAGACCAAAGGAGAGGCCGCAGTGTGGGGCTAGGGGCTGGACCCAGCTGGGCTCAGGCCCCAGCGACAGGCGACCAGGCTTGGAGTGCGCTCCCCACCCTTGGCGCCAAGGGTCAGAGATTAAAGATTAACTCTCGGGCGGCGTTCCTGGGCCAGGGAAAGGGAAGGAGGAGGTGGGGACAGGCTAGGCTGTGTGCCCTGCCTCCCTACCTGGCCCAGCCGTCCGAGTGGGACTTCGCGGAGGTTCCCAATCCCAGGTCCCCGACTGGAACCCCGAGTCGCTGTCCTTCACCCCGTCGCTCCGGATCCCACCCGCCCCGCCCGCTCACGTGACCCGGAAAGTTTAGTCACCCACCTAGGCAGGGAGCGCACTTCCGGCTTGTGCACCTGAGCCTGGCTGAGAGGGGCGGGGCCGAGGGGGTGGGGCCGCGCAGCCGGAGCACCTGTAACGGGAACCCCATTGCGACAGGGAGCAGCACGAAAGGTGGGAGCGAGCAGGTGTAAGGACCGCACACCCGGGTTCCTCGGTAGCACTGGTGTGCAGACGCAGAGGGAGTGGTGACACGCCAGAAAGATGCACACCTGTAAAGGGAGGGCTCCGATGCGCAACTCTGAAAAATTAACATCTGAAGTCAGGCCTGTGTTGCTAACCTGTATCCTAGGTATTCTGGAGGCTGGGGCACTAGGATCCCAAGTTCAAGGCCAGCCTGAGCAACTCTGTGAAACTCTATTTCAAAATAAAAAAGTAAAAGGGGCTGGGCCGTGGTTCAGGGCCGGAACACATTCCTGGAATCACCTAATGGCTCAGGGGTAGAGTCCCTACCTAGAAAGCCATAGTGCTGTGACAGGATGGCACCTGGCTCAGTCATGCATTCCTCCCTAGCATGCAGGAGGGTTCCATCTTTAGCCACACAACCAACTAACCAAGCAACCTGTATGGGACTAGTTCTATGTTCTAGAAAGATACACATGTGGACCTGTATAAATAATGTATGTATAATGTATAAACATCTGCTTCGAGTCACGCCTGTGCGGTAAAATGGCATCTAGACAAAGAGTACCTGTGCAGAATTTCGCCCTTGAAGGCCTTACATCCACACTGAAAAACCTGCAGAAGGACCTCCACAAACGGGTTTATTGTGTATGAGGTCCACCTGTCCAGGAAGTGTCCAAGAAAGTATCTATGTCCCCATGACACGCATAAAGAAATATCTGCACATGGAAACATCTGGTAGATGGTAGAGGTGGGGGTTGTGCGGGACTCTCACCACACGTGTATGAGAGCAGCCTGGGCGAGAACCACATAACCCCTGGATGTATCTTTGGGTAAAAGGTTATCATAAACTGGATACGATTACATCCCAGCAATTTGGAATCTGAAACAGAACTGCTGCACGTTCGAGGCTAACTAGACCCAACTCAAAACAACAGCAAATGGTCATCGAGCTGAAACTGGGATCCACTGCCTAGAGAGCTTAAGTACGAACAAAACCCTGCGACACCCACTATAAAGGCTCATGCCTTAAATCCTAGCAGAGGCAGGCGGATATCTGTGAGTTTCAGATCAGCCTCGTCTACATAGTGACTTCCAGGGCTACATAGCGAGACCGTGCCTGGAAAATAAAAACAAAAACAAAACAAACAAAATCCCCTAAGAATAAATAAAAGAGGCTTGCTCTGGCCGTAAGTGGAAATCCCGGCTAGGAATTTTAACCTCTTGCTTCCTCCTCTGTAGTGTGGGAAAAACTAGTGCCATCTACCTACCTCACAGGGTTTGGGCAGGAACAGTACTGAACAGAGAGCGGAAGGCTGGCATGCGCAGCGCGCTTAACGTTAGCTATTATTTATTATTCGCGGGTTAGCCAGAGCTCTTGCCCCTGACGGTGAGACGAGAAACTGCACCCGAAACTTATGGGAGGGACTTCAGCAGGTGCAACCACTGTCCCCAGCTGAGGCCCCGCCTCCTTACCCTCAGTGGCGCCGGAGACTCTAGCTCAGGCAGACCCGCCAAGAGCAGCCTTCCGAGTCAGGATGGGGGCAATACACCTTTAAGAACTCCTAGCGGGCTGCGGGCTGCGGGGTTGGAGGCCGCAGCGGGTCAACTGGGAAGCCCCGCCTACGTGGAGCCGCCGGGCGCAGCTCCCGCGGCTCTGACCAATGGGGATTTGACTTTGCAGCCGCGCCGCGCGTTGACCTTGCGTTTCTCTTTTTGAGTGTCTCCGAGAAAAGGAATCGCGCGGGCGGGATGTAATGTTGGGGAGGGAGCTCTCCCCTTTGTTGATCTTCTGTTTCTGTTATTGATTTGGGGAATCTGACAAGAGCGGGCGAGCAA
The DNA here is from genome assembly GCA_030556225.1 of Cricetiscus sungorus. Classification (NCBI taxonomy): domain Eukaryota; kingdom Metazoa; phylum Chordata; class Mammalia; order Rodentia; family Cricetidae; genus Cricetiscus; species Cricetiscus sungorus. The sequence continues at coordinate 42,180,582 of JANBXA010000600.1, forward strand.
AAGAAGCGCTTAAGCTGGTTCCGAGTTCTTGCGTAGGCCTGGGAGAAGCAAAAATTTGAATTCTTGATGTGGGTCCATAGGAGGAGAAGAACGAGATAGGAAAAGAACGAGATTACAAAATCCAATCACTGAAAATTCCCTGCCAAAACCTTTTAAAGAAAAGGGGTAAACTGAGGCAAGCAGAGCACCGACACAGTTGCTTTTCCTACAGTCCCAGGAATGCGGGCGCTGTCAATACCAGAGCCTCCTAGAATCTTTCCCCACGCCCCCTGCTCCGCCCCCGGCCCCCTCCCCCCAGTAATGCGGGTCGGAGGAGGAGACGCAAGTTCTGGCGCGGGCGGAGACGACTAGCATTTATCACTTCCAGCAAGTGCCAGAGCTTGGCCCCGCAGCGCAGAGGCTGCGGTGCGGGTGGTCGCGGGAGCTGGCCCTGCGGGGACCCCGGGGGGGGAGGGGGAGCCGTAAAGCCCCCGCCGAGGCCGTCGCTGCGGGGCCTCCCCTCCCCCCCGGGCGAGAGCCATGCGGGGGGGCTCCGGAGACGCGGAGCGGCGGCAGCGCTGGGGTCGCCTATTCGAGGAGCTGGACAGCAACAAGGACGGCCGCGTGGACGTGCACGAGTTGCGCCAGGGGCTGGCCAGGCTGGGAGGGGGCGATCCCGACCGTGCACAGCAGGTACCACGGGCAGAGACCACCGCTGCAGGGTCCGCCCGCGCCGTAACCCATGCCCCTGAATGCTGCAGCTGCAGCTGCAGCAGCCGCAGGCTACCTGTTGTCTGGCTGTCACCTCCCTTCCCCCTGCACACACGCATTTGACCTAAGGCCATAGCGAGACAAAACTGCCAAGGCCCCGGGCCTGTAACGCCAGTGGCTGCCAGGACCCAGTGACCCCCCCTCCCCGCCCAGGCTGTGGGGTGCCTGCTGGAGAATGGACCTAGAGCCAGGAGGCTTCCTCGTCCACGGCCCAGAGACACACCCTCCGCTGCTCTCCTGCACGACCCTGAGACCCTGAGGGGTGACCCGCTCCCACCTTCAGTGACCACACTTCCCCACCCTGCTGGAGCATTCACCGAGCCCCCAGCCAGCTACCCTAGTCTCTTATTTACATTCCCTGACAGTGCTTTCAGGGACCTGGCCGCTGGCCCCCAGTTATTCCAGCCAGAGATTCAGTCCATGTGCTTCCACTGGGGTCCGACCTATCTAGGAAGGAATTCGAGCTTGGGCGCAGCTCAGTGGCAAAGCGTTTTGCTAGCATGTGCAAAGGTCCTGGGTTCCAGCCCGGGTATGGGAGGTGGAAGAGAGACAGAATGGCAAGAACGTGTCCCTCACACCTGAGCCCCTAGATGTGCCTGAAACAGACCTGTTGCGTCTGTGTTGACCTTGATTCTAAGGTCCCACTTTTCCATTGGGAATATAGAGGCCCCATGGCTATTGGCGTTGATCTGTTGGGCCCTGTAGAAATCTGGACTGTTTCTAACGGGACACCCTACCCCCACCCCGAGACTGCCAAGGAGACGGGTTTTATAAGAAAAAGCTATGTGGGCATGTTTGGGAGACAAGGTGATGCAGGAGAATCAGAGTTCAATGTCATTCTCCAATACAGAGAAAATGAGGCTAGCCTGAGCTATGTGAGACCCTGTCTAAAAACAAAAATGTGTCCAAGGTTGTCACTTCGCAGTTCTATGACCTTGAACCACTTCTGTGTCTTGGAAGCATCTCAGTCTGCCTACCAGGACAACTGGGCAGCAACCAAACACTTATTGTGGCTTGGGGCATCTTGCTGAAAAGTAGGCTGTTTGAGGGGCAGGGGTGATGGCCCCTGTCCCCGTTCCTTGAAGTACTGGGGCTTCGGGTTCCTGAGGCATTCTCTCTGTCTCTGTCTCTGTCTCTCTCTGAGGGGTGCAGTCTCCTGAGTTCCCTGTGTCTCCCCCTTTCTCTTCCAGGGCATCTCCTCTGAAAGGGACACTGATCCAGATGGTGGCCTCAGCCTGGAGGAATTCACTCGCTACCTGCAGGAACGGGAGCAGCGCCTTCTGCTCATGTTTCACAGTCTTGACCGGAACCAGGATGGTGAGATGGGCCCCAGACTGGGGGATGGGCAGATGGGTTAGAACCCGCAGTGCTGGGGAGAAGGGGAGGGCTGCTTCTGACTCATGGGCTATTTCGGGAGTTCTCAGCCCCAGCTAGGTGATCGGAGCCCAAACAGGCCCACCCCACCTCCTGTTCACTGTCTCTGCCCTCAGATGTTTCTTTGTGGACAGTATCATAGCTTCAGCGACTCTTGGATCTAGGGACAGCCCCTTATCCAAGTGTCTTCCAGGATTTTTAAGGTTGGAGAGATAGCTCAGGGGGTAAAGTGCTTGCCACAAAACCACAAGGTCCTGAGTTCAATCCCTAGAACCTATGCTGGGGAGGGAGGAACTGGAAAATGAATAAATAAGAAAATATTGCTTTAGCCTCTTCTAACATAGGGCCTCTGCAATCACCCCTGAACTCATTCATTCCTGATCATGGAGGACTCCCCAATACTGCCCAGTTCCAACTCTGAGCACCCCCACACATATAAATATCTCTCCCCCAAAGGCTGAGGAGCTGACTCGGTCAGTAAAGTGCCTACTGTGCAAACACAGGAACTTGAGTTCAGCACCCAAGTTAAGCTGAGTGGGGTGGTGGCCACCTGTGATCCCAGCACTGGTGAAGTAGGGACAGGAGGATCTTAGGACTCACTGTCAAGCTGGCCTAGCTGAGTCAATGAACTCCGGATTCAGTGAGAGACCTTGACTCAAAAGGAATATAAAGAGAGACTGAGAAAGACAGGACCATTGGCTTCTGACCACACACACACACACACACACACACACACACACACACACACACACACGCTTCTGGTTCCCCCTGGTCAGTATTTGGGGCACCCCTTCCCAGGTCACATCGATGTCTCCGAGATTCAGCAGAGCTTCCGAGCACTGGGCATCTCCATCTCGCTGGAACAGGCAGAGAAAATCCTACACAGGTGAGTTACTGAAGTTCAAGCCCCTTGGAGACCCATCCCCACCCCCACCCCCACCCCTCTCCTGCCAGACAGTTCTGTCCTCTGAACCCCAGACCTGGTTCCAGGGCAGAGATGAGAAGTTGGACTTTGGAGTCAAACAGATCTTAGGCCAGTAGACTGAAGTCCCTGTCTGGCCCTGAAAAGTGTTGGTAGGTACTACAGCTACACACATAGGGTTGGTCTGAAGGAGTTATACAGGCAAACTAGCCAGACATTATGACTAGATCATACCTGGGCTTAAACCTGTCCTCCTAGACTTAAGAGGCCAAAGCTGGAGGGTTGCCATGAGTTTGAGGCCAGTTTGATCTTCAGAATGAGACTTCCCTTAAAATAACTCCAAAAAGCTACGCATGGGAAGTTGGCAAGATGGCTCAGTAGGCAAGGGCGCTTGCCACTCAAGCTTGATGAGTTGAATCCCCAATACCCACGTGGGGGAAGGAGAGAATCAACCCAGCAAGTTGCTCCTGACATCTACATGCAAGCCATGGCACAAGTGAGTACACACACCACATATGTGTATGTGTACACGCAGGCACACACAATAAATGTGTTTTACAAAGTTACATGAGGGGCTGGAGAGATGGCTCAGTGGTTAAGATCAATGACTGCTCAGCTGGGTGGTGAGAGCTAGTTCTAGGACAGCCTCCAAAACCACAGAGAGACCCTGTCTCAAAAAACCAAAAACCAAAAAACAAAAAAGCTCTTCTAGAGGACCTAGGTTCAATACCCAGCACTTACACAGTGGTTCACAGCTGTATGTTTCTTCATTTCCAGGATACTCTCACACAAACATACATGCAGGCAAAACACCAATGCACATTTGAAAAATAATAATAAATATTTTTTAAGTCAGGTACAAAAACATAGTCCTACCATCTAGCATTAAGGATGCTGCGTCAGGAGAATTGCTATGAGAGCCAAACCAGCCTCGTCTGTTGAGTAAAAACCTGACTCAATGAAACAGGGCTGGAGAAATGGATGTAGTCAAGAGTGTGAATTATTCTAGCAGAGTTTGATTCCCCAGCACCCAAGTCAGGTGACTCACAACCACCTGCTTCAGGACACACAATTTAAAATAAATAATTTTTAAAAAAGTTTTAAAACTCTTAGCTAGGTGGTAGCAGCACACACCTTTAATCCCAGCATTTGGGAGGCAGAGGCAGGCTGATTTCTGTAAGTTTGAGGTCAGCCTGGTCTACAAAGCTGCACAGAGAAACCCTGTCTCAAAAAACAAAAAACAAACAAGTTTTTAAAAACTCTTTAACCAGGTGCCAAATGGCTGCCATATCAGCACTCAAAAAGCTAAGGCAGGAGGATTTCCATGAGTTTGAGGCCAGCCTAGTCTCCAGGATAAGACCCTGTCTTAAAAAAAAAAAAATGCAAGCATGGGTTATTGTTCTAACCTCAGGTACTCAGGCAGGAGGATTGTTGTGAATTCCAAGCCAGCCTGGACTATAGAGTAAGACCCCATCTCAAACAAATAAACCAGTGCTGTAGAGAGGCAATGTACCCTATGCTTCCCAAATCCATGAAGGCTAGAAGCACCCACGATGGCCATCCCAGACATTGAACCTGTGCCCACCCCACTTCCAGTATGGACCGAGATGGCACCATGACCATTGATTGGCAGGAATGGCGAGACCACTTTCTGTTGCACTCTCTGGAGAATGTGGAGGATGTCCTGTATTTTTGGAAACATTCTACGGTAAGATGGGGGCCGACTACAGGGATGGACAATAGTTCCAGCTCCCCTGGGACTCATAAGGACTGGGCCAGGACTCTAGAGGTGTCGTCAGCATGTGGGGGCTCTCTCAATGAAGCTTTGGGGTCTAGGAACCTGATAGCTCTAATGGACACCTCTATTATCTGCTCAGAGCCCTTTGGTCTTCTTCAGACTCCAGGGACAGTTGGCAGGAAGCAGGGTTTGGGGAAAGAAAATACACCAAGTAGTGTTTCCACACTCAGTCCACACAACTGCCAGCTGCTGGTGCTCATCGCCTGCTCCGAGGCTCACATGCTGCTGAGGGGAAGATGTCAGCAGGCAGACACCATATTGGAGAGTCCAGAGGAGTCCACCGGGGGTGGGGAGGGAGATCAGTTCTTGCACCAAGATGGGGATCAGGAAGGATCTGCTGGTGTCAGATCCACCTGTGGGATCTAACCAGAGCCTCATCACATTTGCTTGTCCTGGGGAGATGTAGACAAGCGTCTATTCACCCCAGATAGGATGACAATCGACCAAAGGAAGAATTCAGCCAAAGTCTGATTTGGTAGGCCCGTGGGGTTTCTTGAGCTTTATTGCAGAGCACAGTAAAGGGCCATTTACAGGGCCTGGGTACCTCCCAAACAGCTCGCCACTGCTGAGTCCCATCCCTTCATGGATGGTGACCCCATGGAAGCCGCACCATGGAGTCTTTCAATTAGCCTACTACCTCCTTTATAGTTAGTGTTTCCCAGGATTCCTTGCAGCAGACAGTGAGTGGAGTTCCTGGGAGGTCCTGTGACTGCCCCTTCCATGCTAGGGGATGCAATAGCTCCATTGCCATAGACCCAGTTAATCACCAGATTGTTCTGCTCAGTTTGTTGCCATGGCTACGAAGCCAAGGTAAATCGATGCCTGAAAATGGCAACGGGGTAATGATGTCAGGCTGAGAGAAAAGCCACACTACAATCCTCTTGGGAGATCCGGAGATGTCCACCCCCAAAGATCCATAGTTGGGAAGTCTATGGCTGCACTCTATGGGGGGAGCACTCCTTGGGGAGGACAGTTGGGAAAGGACTTCTAGGGGAAATTTTTTGGTAAAGATTCTTAGGGTAGTAATCCTGAGGGAAGACTCTTGAGGAAGGACTTCTAGGGGAGGACTCCCAAGGGAAGGGGGGCTTATGGGAACACTTCTAGGAGAGGCCTCCCCATGAAGGGGAGGGCTGTGAGAGCCTGTGGATTTTTTTTGGTGGGATCAGTGGATCCTATGGTAGGATCTGGTAGATTCACCAGTAGGATTCAGTAGATTCTTTGGTGGGACTCACTGGATCTTTTGGTAAGAATCAGTAGCTCCTTTGGTGAGATCAGGGATCCCCTGGTAAAATTCAGTGATCCCTTTCTTTTTCTGTTTTGTTTTTTTGTTGTTTTGTTTTTCAAGACAATTTCTCTGTGTGTCCCCGGCTGTCCTGAAACGAACTCTGTAAACCAGGATGGTCTTGAACTCACAGAGATCCATCCACCTGCCTCTGCCTCCGCCTCCTGAGTGCCAGGATTAAAGGCATGTGCCACCATTGCCTGGCTTGTGGCCCGTTTCTTGAGTCGGTGGATTCTTTTTTAACAGTTACTTATTTTGTGTGAGGGGGCTTCTGGGTGGAGATAAGACAACTTAGGGAAGTCTGCTTTCTCCTTTAATCTTAAGGGTCCCAGATACTGAACTCAAATCTTCAGATTTGGCTCCACGTACCTCGATCTAATAAGCCCTCTCATAGACCCCTTGGTGGACTCTTTTGTGGACTTCAGTGGACTAAATTATTATTTGGGGGACTTACTGTATCCTTTAGTGTGCTGGTTCTCAAGTCATGGGCCACACCCCTTTCACAGCAGTTGCCTAAGGCCATTCAGAAAACACAGATATTTACATTGTAATTCATAACAGCAACAAAATTACAGTTATGAAGTAGCAACAAGAATAACTTTATAGTTGGGGTCACTACAACTTGAGCAACTATATTAAAGGTCGCAGCTTTAGGAAGGTTAAGAACCACTGTTTTAGTGAAACTCTGTAGATCTCCCAGAGGAATTATAGGGTATCATAGAGGCACTACTGGTTGGATGTTTTAATAACACATGTTGGGATCCAAAAGGGATCTGCTGGGCTCTCCAAGCAAGGTCCTTTGAAGGCAGGGTTTAAGTGATAAAAAGCCAGGTGCGGAGACGCATGCCTGTTGTCCCAGCTACTCGGGAGGCTGAGACAGGAGGATCGCTTGAGTCCAGGAGTTCTGGGCTGTAGTGCACTATGCCTATCGGTTGTTCCCACCAAGTTCGGCATCAGTCCTTTAGTGGACTCTCGGGTGTCCTGGATTTTATAGCGTGCCTCCCCCACTTAGAACCCAGGTACATCCCCCCACCTCCATTGGGACATAACACCTGTAGCTCCCATCCTCAGGTCCTGGACATTGGCGAATGCCTGACGGTGCCGGATGAGTTCTCCAGGCAGGAAAAACTAACAGGCATGTGGTGGAAGCAGCTGGTGGCTGGCGCGGTTGCAGGCGCTGTGTCACGGACAGGCACAGCTCCTCTGGACCGTCTCAAGGTCTTCATGCAGGTGAGAGGACCTGAAGGGACTCACCCCACCATCTAGGTCCCAGACCTAGGAGGGCATCGCAAGGCCAATTTCTCTGCCCACTCAGGTCCATGCCTCCAAATCCAACCGGCTCAACATCCTAGGGGGCCTGCGGAACATGGTTCAAGAAGGGGGAATCTTGTCCCTCTGGCGGGGCAACGGGATCAATGTGCTTAAGATCGCCCCTGAGTCGGCTATTAAGTTCATGGCTTACGAACAGGTAGGTCCGGGTATATTCAGCCTTGGGAAGCAGAAACTAAACATAAGCGTTCAAGGGCTTGGTTTGCACCACGCCCCCTACTGGCCATCTCGGAGCCAGCTGGAGAACAGTGGAATGCTCAATAATCCCCAAGGTTCCTATGCACCCTACACCACCCCATGTTCCACCCTCAGATCAAGCGGGCCATCCGGGGGCAGCAAGAGACACTGCACGTTCAGGAGCGCTTCGTGGCTGGCTCCCTGGCTGGGGCCACAGCTCAAACCATCATATACCCCATGGAGGTGAGAAGGAGGGGACCCCGGAAAAACCAGCATGGGAGGGTGGGGCCTGCCGTACTGCTTCTTTCCCCACTCTGCACTGTGTGTGGAGCTAACTGTAACCCTAACCGCCTGACTTGGGGCCAGGAGCCGTTTCCTGAGATGTAACTTCCAGAGACTTGGTAGTCAGAGTAACCGGCCATTTGTGGATAGGCCTGCCAAGTGTGAGCATGGCAGATATGGGCCACTACACCTGATTTCTGTGGTGCTGGGGATGTAAACCAGGACTCTGTGTACACTAGCTGGGCAATCAACCTACTCAGCTCCAGTTGGGTCCTCAGGGCATCTGCTTGCAGGAGTGGCCTCTTCTACGTGTCACCACTCCTGGGCATGATGATTTTTGAAAGCAGTTTTTCAAGAGGTTGACAGAGCTCTCGCCCAGGTACTGAAGACAAGGCTGACTCTGCGCAGAACTGGTCAGTACAAGGGGCTCCTGGACTGTGCAAGGCGGATCCTGGAGCGCGAAGGGCCCCGCGCCTTCTACCGTGGCTACCTGCCTAACGTGTTGGGCATCATCCCCTATGCTGGAATTGACCTAGCCGTCTACGAGGTCTGTGGGTAACTACTGGTCCTCCCTCCCTCCTCATTCTGGGATCTGGCCCTAGGACACTCCTTGCTAACCTAGTGGACTAAGAAGGGCAATTATGGATTTGAAATTTGTGGTGGGCCTTGGAACCCTGGAGAGTCCCTCCAGACATCGTACCTCCCTTCTTCTATCACTCAAGGATGTGAAAACCTTGTTTCCAGTTCTCCATAGTGGACAACACTTGCCATCCTGGGACTTAGGGGGTTGAAGTAGGAAGGTCTGAAGTTCAAGGCTGGCCTGTACTAGGTAGTCAGTCAAGACAGCCTAGTTATATGAAAAGACCCTGTCTCGAAAAACAAAATTTATGCTGGGCCTCATGGTGCATGCCTTTTATCCCAGCACTGGGGAGGAAGAGGCAGGTGGGTCTCTGTGAGATTGAGGCCAGCCTGATCTACAAAGTGAGTTCTAGGACAGCCAGAGCTACACAGAGAAAACTTGTCTTGAAAAAAAGAAAGAAAAAAGGGGGGATAGAGTGATGGCTCAGTGGTTCAGAGTACCAACTAATCTTCCAGAGGAGCTGGGTTTAATTCATAGCACTCATGTGATAACTAACAACTGTCTGTAACTCCAAGACATACATGCAAACAAAACACCAATACACATAAAATTAAAATAAATAATTTAAAAAGAAAGAATAGAAAAAATAAAAATAAAAACAAAAATTAAAATTAAAAAGAAACCAACAATAACCAAATAGGAAAACAAAGCCAAAGAGATGGCTCAGCCATTAAGAGTGCTTGCTGAACCGGGCAATCAGGAGGCAGAAGCAGGCAGATCTCTGTGAGTTCAAAGCCAGCCTGGTCTATAGAGTGAGTTCCAGGACAGGCTCCAAAGCTACACAGAGAAACCCTGTCTTGCAAAACAAACAAACAAAAAAAGAGTGATTGCCACTTTGGCAGAGGACCTGAGTTTAGTTCCCAATGCCAACATCAGGTCTAACAGTGCCCTATAAATCCAGCTACAGGGAATTCAACACCCTCTTCTGGCCTCCAGAAGCACTGCACTCTCATGGTGCACTTACACTCATATAGGCACACATATGCACACATAAATAAAAAAATAAATCTTTTCAAAACTTTAGAAAGACTACTCTTAGTCAGGCATAGAGGCTGGTACCTGCCATCCAACACTCAGAACGTTAATGAAGGAGGGTTACCGCAACAACTAGGCGTGGCAGTGCACACCTTTAGTCTCATGCCTTGGGAGGCAGAGGCAGGAGGATCTTTGTGAGTGCAAGGCCAGCCTGGGTCACAAAGTGAGACCCTGTCTCAAAACAAGAATAATAATAGAACTATCCCCATCCCCCCCCCCCCCGGGTGCTGCAGATTGAAACCTTGGGGTTCACATTGGTCCTCTTGAAGTTATGGTAGGTTTAGCTTTGTAGGAATTGGGGCCCCTCTAGATCTTAAGAGCATTAACACGGTGCAAAAACAAACCTCAGATATCTATCATCCCCAAAGCATGTGCGGGTTCTGGCCTGGTCTACAGGATAGCACATTCTCTTCCTGCCTTCCTACCTTCCTTCCTTCCATCCTCTCTCCCTCCCTCCCTCCTCTCCCTCCCTCCCTCCCTCCCTCCCTCCCTCCCTCCTTCCCTCCCTTCCTTCCTTTCTTTTTCAATTATTTGTTATTTTCAAATTTTATTGTGTTTGGGTGTTTGCCTGCCTACACACTACATGTGGTACCTATGGCGGCCAGAAGAGGGCACCAGATCACCTGTAACTAGAGTTACATGGTTGTGAGCAGGCAAGTGTGTGCTCGGCATTAAAACTGGATCCTCTGCAAGAATAGCCAGTGCTCTTAACCATTGAAAATCTCTCCAGTACCTCCCTCCCCCTCTTTCTCTTTCTCTTCCCTTAAGACAGGGTCTTATGTAGCCTTGGTTGGCCTCAAACTTGCTAGATCATGGAGGATGACCTTGAACTTCTGACCTTCCTGACTCTACTCCTGAGTGCAAGGGTCACAGGTCTGTCTATACTATCAGGCCAAGTTAATGTGGTGCTGGGTAGAATCCAGGGCTTTGTGTGTGGTAGGCAAATGTTCTACCAACTGAAATGCAGCTCTTTTGTTTTTAAAGATGGGGGCTCACTATGCAATCCCCCTGCCTCCTGAGTACTAACATTACAGGCATAGTCACAATCCCTGGCAACAGAACATCGTGTGTGTGTGTGTGTGTGTGTGTGTGTGTGTGTGTGTGTGTGTGTGTAAGTGTATGAAGGCCAGAAGACAACCCAGATGTTATTTTTCAGGTACGGTCCACCGTATTTTTTTGACATGAGATCTGGGGCTCATCAAAGAGGCTAGTGGGGTTCATCAGTGAGCCCAGATATCTCTGCCTCCCAAACGCTATGGTTACAGGCATACACAACCATGCCTGGTCTTTGACATGGGTACTAGGGATCAAACTCGAGCCGCTATGCTTTCATGGCAAGAAGTTTGCCAACTGAGCCATCTCTCTAGCCCAGAACATCTCTTTATTTCATGTTTATATCTGCGTGTGTCCATGTGCCACAGCACGTGTGTGGAGGTTAAAGGGTACCTTATAGGAGCTGGTTCTCTCTTTCCACCACGTGGGTTCCAGTGATGAAACCTGGAGCCAAGTCATCAGGCTTGGTTGCAAGCACCTTTATCCACTGAGCCATCTTACCAGCCTGTAACAGCTCTTAATAACTTATTAACCATATACCCTCAGCACCCACATAATAGCTCTCAATCACCTGTAACTCCAGTGCTGGGATCAGACGCCTTCTTCTAGCCCCCATAGGGAACCCAACACCCTCACCCAGACATACATGAAGGCAAAACATCAATGCATATAAAATAAAAATAAAATTTTAAAAACCCAAAATGAAACTGGGTGGTGGTGGCACATGCCTTTAACCCTAGCACTCGAGAGGCAGAGACAGGTGGAGCTTTGTAAATTCTAGGCCAGCCTGGTCTACTGAGTGAGTTCCAGGACAGCCAGGAATGTTACACAGAGAAACCTTGTCTGAAAAAACAAAACAAAAGACACAGAAAGCCAAAACGATCCTTAATCCTAGATGCACAGTCCTTCCCACTGGACAGTCAGTGTGATGAGGTCCCAGGCATTGAGGTGTGCAGTGTAGGAGGCAAATGGGAAGGAATACGGGGAAACTGCCCACAGAAGCCAGGCAGGGGAACACAAGCCTGCCATCTAGGACTGAGGTGGCTGAGAAGATGACAACTTCAAAGTCAGTATGGACTACAGACAAAGCCCCTGTCCCAAATGAAAAAGCTTTAAGGGCAAAGAATGTAGCTCAAGTAGTGATCATTAGAATCCCCAGCAATGGTTTAGAGTATTGCTTCTCTTCCAGAAGATCCGGGTTCAATTCCCAGCATCCACATGGCAGCTCACAACTGTCTGTAACTTCTGTTCCAGGGGACCTGACACCTTCATACAGGCATTCATGCAGGCAAAACGCCAGTGTACATAAAATAAAAATAAATAATTAAAAAAGAATCCCCCTGTGAGAGACTGGGGCGTGGTCAGGGTAGAGGCCCGCCTAGAATACCCCAGTAAGGGGTTGGGGGGCGTGGTCAGGAGTGGAGCCCTGCCTAGAGTCGCCCAGTCCGAGCCTGACAACTGGCACAGTGGGGAAGACAAACCGCATCAGCAAATGTAGTACCAGCAACCCTGGTATACAGAGCTGGAGACAAGGGATTTGACACCAGGGTCTTCCTATTTGCAACCCAGAACCCACCTGCCCCTTCTCTTGTAGACGCTGAAGAATCGCTGGCTTCAGCAATACAGCCACGAATCAGCAAACCCAGGCATTCTTGTGCTCCTGGCCTGCGGCACCATCTCCAGCACCTGTGGCCAGATTGCCAGTTATCCCCTGGCACTGGTCCGGACCCGAATGCAGGCCCAAGGTGAGAGGCCTGGGTGGGAGCTGGGTAGGAAAGTCTGCCACTTGGGTCCCACCTGCTGTCACCTAAGTTCGTGTAGGTAGAGTCTGGGCTCGGTTCCTGTGGGTTTGGGTGGCCTCCGTTAGTCTTTCTTCTTGTTTGGGCTTCAGTTTACCCATTAGTGATGCTGAAGAGGGACTCTTTGACCTGAGAATTCAATGGCATCAAGTTCAGGGAAGCGCTGCAGACACATTGTGGCATTTCTGGGCCTGCCAGTAACCTGAGCTGTTATTCAAGGCTAGGCAGAAACAAGGGAGTGGAGGATGCTGCCACAGAATTAGCCAAAGTCAAGGAAGGGCAGAGTCATTATTCTCTCTTTCTTTCTTATTATTTATTTAAGGGGACAGGGTCTAACTGTGTACCCCTGGCTGGCCTGGAACTCACAGAAATCTGCCACTGGCCTCTGCCTCCTAAAGGTGTGCACCCCTATGCCCAGCCTTAAGGACAGCCTAGTTACTATGTGTGTTTTGTTTTTACTTCAAGGTGTTTTAATTTTTTTAAGATTTATCTTTATGCCGGGCATTGGTGGCACACGCCTTTAGTCCTGCACTTGGGAGGCAGAGGCAGTTGAATCTCTATGAGTTTGAGGCCAGCCTGCTTTACCTAGCTAGGTCCAGGACAGGCTCCAAAGCAATCAGAGAAACCCTGTCTTGAAAAACAAATAAACAAAAGGATTTCTTTTTATTTCCATGCATGTGTATGGGTGGCTGAGATCCACACAGACCCATCAGATCCTTGGAGCTAGAAGGTCACTTGCATGGGTGCCAGAAACTGCACTTTGGTCCTCTGGGCGAGCAGGAAACTCCTTTCTGCTGAGCCTTGATCCAGCCCTTGCATTTAGTTTAAGACAGAGGATTGCTATGTCCCAGGCCCGGCTGGAACTCAGGATGGTCCTCCTGCCTCAGCTTTCCCACTATTGTTGTTTTTCCTCTATATTTTTCTCCCACTGGCTATTTTCCTGTCCTGTTTTGCCTGAATCTGTTTTTGTGAACCTTGGTATTTGTGTTCCTTGATTTTTGCTGGAGAAATGATCAACAAATGAGATAAATGCTGTCTAGTTGCATGAACTTCATCCCCTGAGTAGGAAGGTTAATAAATCATTCCACCATTAAGGGTTGATTTGGGGTTGAGAAGAGGAGAGGTAGGAACGCAACTTAGGCTGAGATACCACAGACAGCTCCCCCAACAGCTGGCTTTGGGATGGAGGAGGGAAGATGAGCAGAAGTTAGCCCCAAAGAGAAGGAGAAAATGAACGTTAAGGAAAGGGTTTTTGTTCCCCCCTCTTGCCACACACAGACACATAGGCACTCTTAGACACCTAGCTCTACATACATACTCTCACACAGAGATGCACACACACTGTCACACACAGACACACTCACACAAATGCACACACCTGCTGTTTCAATCCATCCCCAAGTGTGGCCTCTGAGATTGACAGTTCCTAGGTCCTCGCACATCCAGAGTCTTGTAGCAGAGCCCCTGTTTCTCTGTCACCCTCTTGCCTCCTTTTGAAATGCCCTGGGGGTGGGGCCAGAGGGAGAAATGAGAGGGGGAAGCTCTGGTCTTACCTGGCTTCCCCCTCCCCCACCCAGCCTCCATTGAGGGTGGGCCACAGGTCTCCATGGTGGGCCTGCTTCGACACATCTTATCCCAGGAGGGTGTATGGGGCCTCTACCGGGGCATTGCCCCCAACTTCATGAAGGTCATTCCAGCTGTGAGCATCTCCTACGTGGTCTACGAGAACATGAAGCAGGCTCTGGGGGTCACATCCAGGTGAGGGACTGGGAACATATCACCTCAAGATTCCCTCATCTTCGCCACGGTGTCCCCCATGCTGATGTCCTCAACCACTGGTGACTAATGGCCTGAACAGTGGATCCTAATTCCCCACCACAAGCCGCTGGATCCCAGTACTCAAGTCCTAGGTCCTTGGCCTTGTTCCTGACCATTGTACCACTGGACCCCACTCTTCGGTCACTGGATCCCAGCGCTGGATCCTTGACTTCACAACCAGACCCCCAGGCCCCAACTGCTGAACTCACACATCAGCAGTCTGACACTTGAAATGCAGAACTATCCACACATCCTGGCCCCGAACCCTTATCCCAAAGCCCCTTGACCCTGCTCATCCACACCTCAGAGCTGGACCCTGCTTTTGCCTGCCCACCACTGTGTGATGGGTCTCCCTATGTAGCAACAGATGGTCCCAATGCCCCAAGCATGGGGGCACACATCCATGAACCCCATAGCCCAGACCTCAGATCCTTGGGGCACCGGACCCTCAATCACACTGGACCTGAGATTCCCAAACCTGCCTTATAGTACGGCCACTGGATTCTAGAAGCCGAGAATTCTCAGCCACAGGGTCCTGACAGAGCAATGACAAGATCCTGGGGCTCTGTCTCTGGATCACTGGATCCCAGATCCCTCACCCCAGACAATTCATTTAGCTTGACTTGGGGTGCCATACCCTTCCGCCTTGACTGCTGCGTCTACATTTTAAATGCTACCCTCAATCTCACACCACTGGATCCCAGAGTTCCAAGTCCCAAACCACTGGATTCTGGTTCCTGGAACCACAGGTGTGTGAGCTCCAGGGTGGAACCCAGATGCCACCACTGTTAAATTCCAGATTCCAGATTTCTTCAACCCCTTCTGTGGATACCATCCATAGAAGGCCAAGCTCTCCCAGACAATGCCAGATCCCAAACCCTTTGCTCCTATACCCCAAATTCTCAGACCACTCACTCCCTAAGTCTGGATCCCAACAGCCCAGTGGCAGCTTCTCAGATCCCACAGGCATCCCAGACACACTCTGGAGCCGTTTCCTACTGCATGAAACCACACCATCAGGGATCCTTCTGGAAGCCTAGACTCCAGACCAGTGGCTCTCCCTACCAGGCAGTGAGGGATGGATGAGCTGTCCCTCACCACACCCCACATGAATGCTGGATTCCCCCTTAGCTAAGACACACCTACCCTACCCTACCCAGGGGGAACCGCTCCCCCAAATCACCTCCCTCCCCATCCCCAGTCAGCAATGTCTTCCACACCCCTGTCCACCTTCCAGGCTAGTAACTTCCAGAGTCCAGGTTCCTCTGGGAGGGTCTCTGGTCTGCTTGTTCATGGGCGGGCAGCTACCAGGTGAAGCCAGGGGACACAGCCAAGGGAACCTTCTGCATCCCAGCACTGCCAGCCCTGCTCGGGCCTCAGAAAGTCAAATTAAGGACCAAGACACAGCATCCTTCCTGAAACCCAGCATCCAGCTGCAAAATTAAACATCCCCAGCCTGACTCGGGGTCTATTTTTCTACCAGACAGAACAAAGTCCCCTGGCTCGCCACCACATTCCTAAACCCTCCACACTTCAACGTTGGATTCTGAGCTTAGGATAATTGGGGTGCCCTGATTGACTCCCCAGTCTTTGGGGACCCCACCAAAGGGCTGTGAAAGGGGAACTGGGATGTTGAGGGTCAGGAGGACCCTACCATGGCTCCCACCTCTCCCTCCAGCCCAAACCAAGTCCCACCTCCCTGCCTGTGTGTGTCATTTCAAAAGAAACAAGAATAAATTTTCTAAGCTCTTTCATTGTTGCTTTTTTTTTAATTAAATTTGTTTGTTTGAGGGAGGGACAGATGGAAGTCAGAGGAGAATTTGTGGGCGTCTGCCCTCTTTTTCCACCATGTGGATCCTGGGAATCAAACTCAGTGGTCAGGCTTGGGGGCAAGTACTTTTGTTGACCCCACTGCAGTTTTAAAGAATTATGGAAATGGGTGTGTGGAACATTGATGTACTCCCAAGGAGGGGAGATGAGACATGGGTCTGTCTCTCTCTCCTTACTTCATCTATCTCTCTTTCCTGCCTCTATCCTCTTTCTTTCTACCTTACCCCCCCCTTCCCGCCTGCCTTCATCTCCCACTTCCTCCCTCAGGCCTCCCTCCCTCCTCTTTCCCCTACTTTCTTGCTTCCCCTCTATCCCCTCCCCATCTTTTCATTCCTTCCCCCATTCTTCCGACCATTGCCTCTTCTGCCCCCTCCTCCTCTTTCCCCTTCTCCAAAAGATTGGAGCCTCGGTTTCTACTCCACTTATAAACAGCAAGCAGGCTGAAGAAATGGCTCACTGTCAAGAAAGAGCTCACACTGCTTCTGCAGAGAACCCAAGTAGTCTCAACACCCACATGGCAACTCACAATCACCAGTAGCTGCAACTCCATGATCCGACGCCCCCTTCTGGCCTCTGAGGACACTGCACTCACATGCACACACACTGGGTGAGGGCCTTGCCATACAAACCTGATGACCTGAATCCTATCCCTGGGACTTACATGCAAGTGGAAGGAGGGAGTGGAATCTACAAAGCTGTCATCTGACCTCTGCACATGCACCATAATACACACACACACACACACACACACACACACACACACACACACTCCCTCTCTCTTAGAGAGGAGGGGCTTTAAATCTGGGTGAGGTGGCACACACCTGTCATCTCAGCACTTGGACTGATGAAGACAAGATCAGTTCAGTGTCATTGCTGGCTGGGTACACAACAAGTTTGAGGTTAGCCTGGACTACATGAGACTGTCTCGTTGTTCACCACATCAAAAAACAAAAAAAGAATTTTTTAAACTTTTTAATTTCCAAGTGGTGGTGCACACCTTTAATCTCAGCACTTGGGAGGCAGAGACAGACAGATCTCTGAGTTCACGGCTAGCCTGGTCTACAAAGCAAGTTTCAGAATAGCCAGGGCTACACAGAGGAACACTGTCTTATAAAAAAGATTTATTGTCTGCAGATGTGATAGAACTTGTTTCCTGGGCTGCACAGCTATCCACACCATTCATCTCCAGAATTCTCCACCTGTCCACACCAAAGCTGTCTTCCTTCAACTCTAACTCCATTCTGCTTCCTGCCTTTGGAAATGGAGACAAGAGAATCAGGAGTTCAAAGTCATCCTCAGCTACTTGGTGAGTTTGAGACCAGCCTGGGCTTCATGCTGCCCTGTCTCAAAACAATGAATAGTAAATATTGTTTAGGCACCATTTAGAGGACCATACTAGCTCTTCTTGGGCCTCAGGATTAGGTTGTGGACACTGTAGGAAGACAAGGATCCACTGCATTGCCTACCCATCAAGCCCGTGAGCTCACAAGTACTCTTGTGACCTCATCCTCCCTTGCCCCTAAATTCATAAGCCAGGTAATCAGCCACTCTCAGCTGGGAGCCAGATAGACGCCCCAGGGACACTGAGCCGGAGATCCTAATTCTTCAGCGGCTATGGGAGTCCATCCGGAGGTAACCTAGGAGCCTTGCTGGAGGGTCAGGGCCTTATTTAGAAAAGCTCCACCCCTGGTTCCCCCAACCTATTCCGGCCCCAATACCCACGTGCATCCTGGAACCCAGGGGGCACACATGTGTATGTGTTTGGACACGTGGGTGAAAACAACCCTGAACAACCTCCATTGTAACAGGTAAGTTTGGGAAGCTGGGTGATGCATGACCTCAGGCTGGACCAAAGGGAAACACAGCTATGCTGCCCATATGGTATGGAGTTTCTTCTCCTTCCAGCATAGTGGAATAACCCACGCTGAGACCAAGGGTGAGACTATGAAGTGGTTCACACCCATTATCTCAGCACTCCTCAGAGGTGAGAACATGAGGTGGTTCGCACCCAGCACTAGGTGGGGGAGGGGTGAGATCATGAGGTGGTACACACCCATTATCCCAGCCCTCAGGAGTTGCAGGCAGGACATCAGAAGTTCAAAGTCATCCTTGGCTGCTTAGTGAGTTAGAGGCCAGTCTGGACTAGATGAGACCCTGTCTCAAAAATAAAAAATAAAATAAAAGGTGGGGTGCTGAGGAGACAGCTCAGGGAAGGAAGTGCTCAGAGTTCATGCAAGCATAAGGTCCCTAGAACCCGTGTAAATTCTGGGCAGGCCTGACCACCTGTAACCCTCACAGCCCAGAGATGGAGATGGAGATGGGGACAAATTTCTGGCTAGTCCAGATGAACTGGAGCTCTGGGTTTGTGAAAGACTCACCTCAACATATAACAGTGGTGGAGGAAAACACTGACACCAACCTCTGGCCTATACACACTCATACACACCCATCACTGCACACACATTCTCAGGCACACACACAGCCACACATACTACCACACACACTCTCACACGCATGCACTCTCACACACATCACTACACACACACACACAACCACTATACATGTACTCACATGCATTCACTTTCACACTCACACATGTACCTACCATTGCACATGCACTCACATGCATTCACTCTCATGCTCACACACACATCACACACATACTCTCATGCACACCACTACATGCACTCATGCTTGCATACACACACACACACACACACACACACACACACACACACGTGAAAAAACAGACTGCAGCAGTTAAGAGCTCCTGCAGAGGATGAGAACTCAGGCCCAGAACCCACATGATAGCCCACAACCATCTGTATTCCAGTTCCAGTGAGACCAATGTCTGGCCCCCTTGGCTACCTCCATTCACATGCCTGCACACACACACACACACTCACACACACACACAAATACAAATAAAAATGAGTAAATCATTAAGTGTATACACCTTTAATCCCAGTACTCAGGAGGCAGAGGCAGGTGGATCTCTGAGTGCAAGGCCAACTTGTTCTACAGAGTGAGTTCTAGGACAGCAAAAGCTACACAGAGACCCTGTCACAAAACAAAGGAAGAGGGGCTGGAAAGATGGCTCAGGGGTTAAGAGCACTAGTTGCTTTTCCAGAAGTCCTGAGTTCAATTCCCAGCAACCACATGGTGGCTCACAAAACAAAGAAAGAATCAAAGAAAACCATCAAATCACCCCCTCCAAAGAATTGTCCACATCAAGGAAGGCAGCAAAGAAAAGCAGGGAGGGGGCTCGGTAGGGAGCAAGCTCCTTCAGAGCTGAGTGTGGCCAAGTAGGGGGTGCTCTTGCAGGTTCTGGACACAGGAGAGCAGCTGATAGTCCCTGTGGATGTCTTGGAAGAGAAGAACAAAGGGGCTTTGTGGAAGTTTCTGCTCTCAGGAGCCATGGCTGGGGCAGTGTCTCGCACAGGGACAGCTCCTCTGGACAGAGCCAGGGTATACATGCAGGTTTGTCCACGGAGTTGGAGCTCTTTGGGGAGATAGTTTGGGTGGAGAGGGGTGGAGGAGATGGAGTTGGTGGAGCTCAGGACAGACTGGGACTAGACATAGAGATCTCTTAAAGCGGTCTCTTAAAGCTGGTGCTGAGACTGGAGTTGTGGGTGATGGGGACAGGAAGTAGAGTCCCATCGGGTTGGATTTATAGAACTCCAGGCAGAGAGAGCAACACAGAGCAAGGTAAAAGGTTTGGAGGTCTGCAGGTTGCCGGTGATGTCTTTGAGGTGTTTGCGGGGGACATGGGAAGGGGTGGGAGGAACTGAGGATGGACTCCAAGGCTTCACACATGCCAGAAAAGTCCTCACTGCTGAGCAATGTTCCCAGCCCTCCTTTCTTTCTTTTTGAAAACAGATTTATCTTTACTGTATGTGTGTGAGAGTTTGAATACATGTCTGTGCACCACAGGCATGCAGTGCTGCTGGAGGCCAGAAGGGGGCATTGGATCCCCTAGAACAGGTCTTAGAGGTGGTTGTGAGCCTCCACATGGGTGCTGGGAGCCAAACCAGTATCCTCTACAAAAGCAGCAGGTGCTCTTGACCCCCTGAGCTATCTCTCCAGCCACCAGCCCAGTGCTCTAACCACTGGACCATCCCTCCTGGAGCCTTCTTGTCACTTTTTATTTTCAGTTTGGCCCTGAACTCGCTCTGTAGCCCAGAAAGGACTTGAGCTACAGTGTTTCTGACTCAGGTCCTAATTGGGATCACAGACCAGCCTCGCCAGACCGGGCCCCAGTGGGTTTTTACATAAATGGGAAGACTAAATAGGTAGATGTACCTAGTGGACAGGCCTATGATCCCAGCTGTTCCGGAGGCTCAAGTGGGAGGCCAGCTCAGACAATTTTAGTAATAAGACCCTGTGTCAAAATATAAAGTAAAAAGAGGGCTAGGGACATGGCTAATGGATGGAGCCACTGCCTAGAACCCCCCCAGTGAAGGGCTGGGGACATGGTCAGGGTGAAGCCCTGCCTAGAATCTCCCAGTGAGGAGTGGGGGCGTGGCTCAGTGGCCGAGTCTCACTTAGAATCCCCCAGTGAGGAGCTGGGCACGGTCAGGGGTGGAGCACCTGCCTAGAATTCCCCAGTGAGGAGCTGGGCACGGTCAGGGGTGGAGCACCTGCCTAGAATCCCCCTAGGGAAGGGCTGGGAAAACCTGCTGCAGTCTCCGGGCTGCACTCCACCCCCACCCCACCCCCGCACCCCCACCCCCGCCCCCAGGTGTACTCCTCCAAGAGTAACTTCAGGCACCTGCTGAGTGGCCTGCGGAGCCTGGTCCAGGAGGGAGGCATCCGCTCCCTCTGGCGGGGCAATGGCATCAATGTGCTCAAGATCGCCCCGGAATATGCCATCAAGTTCTCTGTGTTTGAGCAGGTGAGCCTGGGGGGACTTACCACAGATCAAGTTCCCAGAGTGCAAGGTAGCCCTCTGCCCTCCCGGTGCACAGTGCTGGCAGTTTCTCTCACACACCCCTCCCCTTGCAGTGTAAGAATTTCTTCTGTGGTGTGCAGGACTACCCGCCCTTCCAGGAACGACTGGTCGCAGGCTCCCTGGCTGTGGCCATCTCCCAGACTTTCATCAACCCCATGGAGGTAAGGCCTGAGAACTCCAATAGTCAGAGCTGGTTCTGGAACACCCCCCACTACCTTTTCTCTCTCCCCCTCTTCACCTTCCTCCCCCTCCCCCCTCTTTCTCTCGTTTATTTTAGCTTTTGAGATAGGTTTTCTAGAATTCTCTCTGTAGACCAGGTTGTCCTCCTACTCAAACAAACTGTAGCCCAAGAGAACTTCCAGCCATCTTCCTGCTTTGGTCCAACTTTCTCCTTCATTCCTTCCTCTTTTTTTTAAGGATTTATTTATTTTACATATATGAGTGCTCTATCTGCATGTATATCTTCATGCCAGAAAAGGGCATCAGATCCTGCTATAGATGATTGTGAGCCACCATGTGGTTGCTGGGAATTGAACTCAGGACCTCTGGAAGAGTAGCCAGTGCTCTTTACCACTAAGCCATCTCTCCAGCCCCCCTTTCTTTCTTTCTTTCTTTCTTTCTTCCTTCCTTCCTTCCTTCCTTCCTTCCTTCCTTCCTTTCTTTCTTCCTTCCTTCCTTCCTTCCTTTCTCTGATGCTGGCGATGGAACTTGGGGCTTCCCTTAGGCTGGGCAAGCTCTCCCCAGCCCTGCAACTTCTCTTCCTCACTGAGTACCATTCATCCATCTGTCTCTCGAGATGACCCACCCCTTATTTCTAACAATCCCAGGGATTTGCCACGTACTTTTCTGCATGCTTACTTACAAACTTTCTCATAGATTTCAAATTCTGACAGACAGATGGATGCAATCTGATTTGTTTTGCTTTGTTTTAAAAGTGTAGGCCAGGCTGGCCCTTGGCATGCCATGTAGCCAAAATGACCCTAAATTCCTGATTGTCCCTCCTCCACCTCCTGAGTGCTGGGATGAAAGGTGTGCCCACAGTAACCAGCAGATCTACTTTTTACAGAAGCTGAAGATTTTTCCGAAGTCAAGCCAGAAATTCA
This sequence comes from Cricetiscus sungorus, assembly GCA_030556225.1. Taxonomy (NCBI): domain Eukaryota; kingdom Metazoa; phylum Chordata; class Mammalia; order Rodentia; family Cricetidae; genus Cricetiscus; species Cricetiscus sungorus. The sequence goes on from JANBXA010000600.1 coordinate 42,202,725, forward strand.
AGTCAGCCCCTTCCTACGGCTGCCAGGATCACTCTGCTCTGTGCCATCAGGCCACACACTCTATCAGGAGCCTCCTGAGGCTGTCTTTACTACCAATGCAGAACACATCTTAGTGTGGCTGTGTCCCTTCTCCCAAGTGTGACACATATATGAGGACATATGTGTCCCACTGACTCTCAAGGTTCCAAGCACCCAAACCACCCACCTTTACAGTCCCCCATAGACTTTTAGGCTGGGCATGGTGGCCATACCCTTAATCCCAGCACTCAGGCAGAGGCAGAGGCAGAGGCAGAGGCAGAGGCAGAGGCAGAGGCAGAGGCAGAGGCAGAGGCAGAGGCAGAGGCAGAGGCAGAGGCAGAGGCAGAGGCAGAGGCAGAGGCAGAGGCAGAGGCAGGCAGATCTCTGTGAATTGAGTGCCAGCCTGGTCTACAGAGCGAGTTCCAGGACAGCCAGACCTACAGAATGAAACCCAGTGCAAAGAAATTTTGGAAGATGTTTTTGTTTTGGTTTTGGTTTTTTGAGACAAGGTTTCTCTGTATTACTCTAGAGCCTGTCCTGGAACTAGCTCTGTTCAAGGCTGGCCTTGAACTCATGGAGATCTGCCTGCCTTTGCCTCCTTAGTGCTGGGATTAAAGGCATGTGCCACCAAAGCCCGGCTTGGGAGATGTTTCTGTATTTCAGAAATTAAGTTTTTGTTTCTGGTTGTATGTGTAGGTGTGTGCAGATGTATATGTGCATACCTGGTGTGTATGTTTGTGTGTGTGTGTGTGTGGTGGTGTGTGTGTGTGTGTGTGTGTGTGTGTGTGTGTGTGTGTGTGTGTGTGATGTCTTTCTTCTTGGAGTCCAGGAGCAACAGTGAGGATTGAGTTCAGGGTTTGGCACATGGTAGGCACATGGTAGGCGCATCAGATCCCAGGAGCTGGAACTACCACATAGGTTCCAGGATCAAGCTTAGTAGCCAATGCCTTACTACATTTCAGTGTCCTATTGGCCACTTCTTACGTTTTTAAAATGAAGTCTCATGTAGCCCAGGTTGGCCTGGAAATCTCCATCCTCCTCAGCTACACAGCAAACTAGAAGTTAACCTGGGCTACTTCAAACCCAGTCTGAAACAAATGCACAGAGTGGTTGAATGATGTCTTGGAGTGGCGTGACTGGGTCTTGGGTCCTTGTTTTGTTTTTAAGACAAGGTTTCAGGCTGGGCATGGTGGTGGCACATGCCTTTCATCCCAGCACTCTGGGGGGCAGAACAGGAGAAACTGTGAGTTCGAGGCCAGCCAGCCTGTCTCAAAAGGAGTGGGGGACAGAGTTTCATTGTAGTCCATGCTGGACCAGAACTCAATGTGTAGCAGGACGACTTTAAACTTCTTTTCCCATTGAGAATGATGGCAAAGAAAGCCTGTCTCAAAAAAACAAAAAACCCTTCCTGTTCCTGTCCCACCTCTCCTTTTGAGCACCAAGATCCCAGGTGCACATTACCACACCCAGTTTATGGGGGTACTAGGATGAAACTCACGGCTTTGTACTAGACATACCCTTTACCACATGAGCCACAGCCTCAGCCTGTGTGTGTGTGTGTGTGTGTGTGTGTGTGAGAGAGAGAGAGAGAGAGAGAGAGAGAGAGAGAGAGAGAGAGAGGAGAGAGAGAGAAAGGGTCTTGCTATGTAGCCCAGGCTTGCCTGAAGTTTGTAATCCTCTTGCTTCAGCTTCCCTAGTGCTGGGATAACCGGTATGTTATCTGCTTTTACACTTTTCTTGAAAAAGCTCAACAGCCCCAGGTATTACATTCCAGTGAAAACAATCAGGCTCCCTTTTTCCATATAGGTGGCCTACCTAATGCTACATATGCACAACTGAGCCCTGGAATCCTTGACAATATCTCCACCTATCAATGCCATGCTGGGGTGACGAGCCTGCCTGAAAGTATTTAACCAAATGGACCTCCTCCCCCTCTCCAGGTACTCAAGACTCGGCTGACCCTTCGCCTTACCGGCCAATATAAAGGACTCCTGGACTGTGCCATGCAGATCTTAGAAAGGGATGGCACCCGAGCCCTGTACCGAGGCTATCTGCCCAACATGCTGGGCATCATTCCCTATGCTTGCACCGACCTGGCTGTCTATGAGGTGTGTGTCCCCAGAGTAGAGAGCATTGCATTCAGGTCAGCCTATGGCTTTCTCCCTGCCCCTTTCTTTCCAGTTTTGTGTTTTAGATATATTTAAGCCAGCATTTGGGTGCTGGGAACTGAACTTGAATCTTGAGCAAGAACAACAAATGCCCTTTACTGCTGAACCATCTCTCTAGCCCACTGTTGTGTTTTTGTTTTTATTTATTCATTTATTTATTTTTTTGGTTTTTTTGAGACAGGATTTTTCTGTGTAACAGCCCTAGCTGTCCTGAAACTAGCTTTGTAGACCAGGCTGGCCTTGAACTCACAGAGATCAGCCTGCCTCTGCCTCCCGAGTGCTGGGATTAAAGGTGTGTGGTTTTTTTAAGACAGGGTCTCACTATGTAGCCTCAGCTGACCTGGAACTCAATATGTAGATGAGGCTAGCCTCAATTTAAACAGGTTCTCCAGCTTCTGCCTCCCAAGGCTGGAATTAAGGGCATGCACCATCATGCCCAGTTGGTTTTAATTTGGAGACAGTTTTAGTTGTAGCCTTGGCTGTCCCTGAATTTACAGAGATCGCCTGCCTCTGCTTCCCAGTGCTGGCATTAAAGGCATGCACTATGTGCCCATCTTGACTCTTGAGTTGTTATTAATAACACTATTACCTCCTTTTGCAGCTACTCCGGTGTTTGTGGCAGAAGTCAGGCTGGGACATGACAGACCCCAGTGGCCTGGTCAGCTTGTCATCTGTAACATTGTCTTCGACCTGTGGCCAGATGGCCAGTTACCCACTGACTTTGGTGCGAACACGGATGCAGGCAATAGGTCAGTCAGTCTGGCCCCTTCCCTACCTCATTCTGGCTTTCTGAATTTTCTCATCCTTCCCCTCTAACTACCAGCCCCTCCATAAATCCATCTGCAACACCTCTGCTGCGTACTGAACCCACCAAAATTAATGCTCACTCCCCAATCTAATCCCAGCACTCAAATTAACACTCAGCCCATCACTTGGGAGGTAGAAGCAGGAAGAACAAGAATTCAAGACCATCTTTGGTGACATTGAGTTTGAGGCCAGGCTCAGCTGCCTTGAGGCTGGGGCTATAGCTCAGCCTGGTACAGTGTGTAACGTATACCTATGCATGAAGCCAGGGCTCAGTCCCTAGTAACACATAACCTTGGTGTGGCAGTGCTGTAATTCCAACAAGAGGTAGAATCAAGAGGATCAGGAGTCCACAGCTAGCCTCAGCTACCTATGGAATTCTATGCCAGCCTGCACTGCATAAGACCATCTCAAAATATATATATGGCAATAACTGAATGATCTCTACAAAATCTCCCCAAATGTGACCCAGATCCTCCATATTGACCACAGTGACATCTCACATCAGACCCAATGCTGAACTTGCCTTTGTCTATCCCCAGACACTGTGGAGGGCTCTAACCCCACTATGCTGGGAGTCTTCAGGCGGATCCTGAGCCAACAGGGCTGGCCTGGGCTATACAGAGGCATGACGCCCACATTACTGAAGGTGTTGCCAGCAGGTGGTATCAGCTATCTGGTGTACGAAGCCATGAAGAAAACCCTGGGTATACAAGTCCTGAGCAGATGACATGCCCCCAACAGGAAGAGAATGGAAGACCCAGTGTCCCTGTCTCAGAAAGCCAGTCAAGGCTCAGGCTTTAGAGCCGTTTTGGTTTGCAAAAACCATCCAGGACTAAGGTTAGAAGTGCTGGGATTCCCTCCTGCAGGATACAGTCTTGAGTTGAGATTCCAGCTTGGTTTTTGCAGGCTTGTCCAACAGAAGGTGTGTACAAAGAATAAAGATAGTTTTGTCTGTCTCCGACTGGGATTAGCTGGTTCAGGATGGAGAATCTGAGTTATGGAGGTGTATCTCAGTGGTAGAAAACATGCCCAGCAGGGCACTTAATTTAATCCCCACCCTGAGGATCTGGGGAGCAAGGAGCTTAAATTCCTGTAGGGACTTGAGATTTTTGGATCCAGGGTGGGAGCTGGTTTTAGAACCCTGTAACCTTGGGACTCCTAGGTCCAGGGTTGGGTGCTGGGAGCTTGGACCTCTGTGGGGACCTGGATCCAGGTTGGAAATAGGTTTATAGTAAGTTTGAGGAGTTGGTGCCATGAGTACTGGAATACAGGCTCTAGGTCCTCGGGATGAGTGGGAAGACTCCGGATACCCCTGGGTACTTCACCCAAACTCGAGCCACCCACATCCCCACAAACTCAGGTCCCCAAGGCTTCGAGCAGGACACGTGCGAAGCCTCCCACGGCTAGGCCGCTTGCGCGCCGACCTAGAGGTCAGGCCGTAGTTCCGGCATTCACTCTGGCTCCCGCTAATCCGCTCTCGCCGTCTGGTAGCGGGTTCCACCCCAGTACAGGTACACACCCATCAAAACAGGGCACTATTACTTCCGTTGCTGCTACTTGTACTGGGAGACGTCAATCATCCCACGCTTGCCCCTGTCGCCCAGCCATTGGCTCAGAAGTCGAGGGCACATAGATTCTGAGAAAAGCAGTCAAGTCCAAATCCAAGCACATCACCCCAAAGCGCTTCAAGGACTGGGTTAAATGACTGCCCGTCTTAACAAGCACCGCCTCCTGCGCGTATTCACTGGCTAGCGTTCACGACTATCTCGCCGAGCGCCCGCCCGCTCATCCAGGAGCTCTCTCGCGAAGCCCCGCCCCAGACCACGTGACTTGTCAGAGCCATCGCTCTTATTCTGGAGCCGCCCCGCGAATCTGGAACTCACGCTTCATTGGGCCTCCTGTCTTCTCGCGTGACTTCCAATTGCCCGCCCAGCTCCAGCAGCCTACGGTTTATTGAGTCCTATGGTCGTCAGTCACTCCGCGCCTCCCGCCCCCTGAGTCTTGCGAGACTCTGACTGGTCGCCCGGATTCACGACCCACGATTGGTAGGCGCAAAACGACAGCCGCATTCAACTGGCTGGTCCGCGCCGTCCGTCACGCCGGCGGCGGGAGGAGGTGCCCCTCTTCCCCCCTCGTCGTCTTCCCAGCCGCTGGTTCCCATCGTGCTCCGCGGCCGTGTGGAGCGAGGCCTTGTTCCCGCGTTGAGCCGCCGCCGCCGCCGCCTCCTCAGCTTGAAGCCTCCGCGCCAGGCCCGTCCGCGCCGCTCCATGTCGGACTACAGCACCGGAGGCCCCCCGCCCGGCCCGCCGCCTCCTGCTGGCGGCGGCGGAGGAGCCGCGGGTGCGGGAGGAGGCCCTCCGCCGGGCCCGCCGGGCGCGGGAGACCGAGGCGGCGGAGGCCCTGGCGGCGGCGGCCCGGGTGGAGGAGGCGCGTCCGGGGGTCCCTCGCAGCCTCCCGGTGGCGGCGGTCCGGGGATCCGCAAAGACGCCTTCGCCGACGCCGTGCAGCGGGCCCGCCAGGTGAGGAGGCCGCGAAGGCGCGTGCGCGCGCGGGGGAGGGGGCGGTGGCGCGCGCGGGGTCGCGGGAGGGTCACGTGGGCGGCGGGCTAGGGGCGGGGAGTCTGGGGCTGCCTTGGTGTGAGGGTGACCCTCCGCGCGATTCGAGTTAGGGGTGCACTAAAAGGGGATCTCTGAGAACCAGACTTAGCACTGGACAATCCCTGTTACGATACGGCAGTTTGGAGACTTGGGGGTCCCCGACACCCACTTCTGAACTCTTAAGAGTAGGAGGGTGTTAGAAGAGGAGTTCCCACAAACCATTCCTGAGTGCACTGGAGGATTCCTCTAGGACCCTCAAAGGTTGCAGTCTGGGACAGTGTCCCCGAAAGCCACCCCCGAGTTTGTTGCACTCTGCATTTCCATTCAGTAAACAAGGACTTGTATTCTGGGGGACCACTGCAGAATCCAGGAGAGTTTGTGATTTGAAGAGGTCCTCTGGTTTTGTAAAGGCCTGTGATTTGGTGTTGTGAGCATGTCCCCAGGAACCACTCCTGGGTTTGCAGTTGAGGATCCCTCTAAAGGAGTCATGTTAGGGAACTGGTCTTAGGACTCATGATGGCTTTAAATCTGAGGCCGGTCTGTGAGAGCCGTTCCTTAGTTCAGAAAGGGTGAGGTCAGGGATGCTGAGAGACCCCTCTTGGAACCCTTGAGAGGCTGTAATCTTAGGGTCTCCAAGAGCCACCTCAGGATTTGCAGATGCTTTGGGATCACTATTCAGACACAGGAGGGCTCAGAATCTTGAAGTGGTTCCTAAGAGTGAACGTGTACTTAGAGGGTGGGGACCCATCTTAGTACATACTTGCTCCCTCCCAGAAGTTCAGTACCTACCTTATAGGTAGAGGATCTTGCTTTCCACACCTCTACTCCCGTTTCCAATCAGGACAGGTTCCCCAAACCATCCCCTTTCTGGTCCTTCTCTAGGAAGAGATTTGGTGGGGGTCCTCCTGGATCTGTTGGAGAACATGCTTTTTACTGTTTGAATTATTCAAAAGAGTTGTCTGGCTCCTTTTGGGAACATGTCTTGTTTTGATGACAGCATATAGAAGTGTCCTGTGCTGTTGTGACCCAGCTCAACTTTGCTCACAGCCTCACCCTGGTCAGTTCTAAAAGTTAAGTGGCCTAGGCTCACAGATGGTGGTGCTTAGGTGTTGTCTCCCAGCCTTTGAGCTAAGGACTGGCTTCTCCAAAGGTGGGAATAACCATTGGTTACTGCCTTGTCTTTGCCTTCCTCATTCCAAGGTGGGGTGGCTTCTAGCTTGTCTTTTTTCTGGTCATTCCCCACAATTCCTAGATTAAAATATAGCTTACCCCCTGGGGTTGGGGGTGACAGTCCTTGTGAAGGATAAGCACACTTTTGTTTTTTATAGTGGAGTGGTCCAGATCATGAGTTCAGGATTTGGGGTGTGTGTTTGCTGTCTTGGGAGGTAATTTGAAGATGCTCCCTATGCACTTGGAACTCTGTCCCAAAGGGGTGTTTGTTTTGGTCATATGGGGATGTCAGTCAGGTGCATTGAAGACAGAAGGTTGACTGAGATGTCTCAGGATGTTTTTGTAAAAGATGGCAAGGGTGAGAGGAAAGTTGTAAGGACCACACTGAAGTCCTGTTTGCTGCCCGCGCCACTTGTGGGAGGTGACCCAGGAATCCTGTCCTGAGTTACTGTTTCATTGCACCTAGAGTAGCCTGTGAGCACAGGAAGAACAGGGAGTCTGCAGTCCTTAGAAAACTTGGGAGACTTTCTTAAAAGCTTCCAGCATGTCTGTACCCAAACTCCTCTTGAAATCAGGGGAGCCACTCCAGGCCAAGGCTGGGGAAAACTTGAGGGTTGCTTGGTATGGTAACTCGTCTGTACTTCCTACCTCACCCTAGATTGCAGCCAAAATCGGAGGTGATGCTGCTACTACCGTGAATAACAACACTCCCGATTTCAGTTTTGGGGGCCAAAAGAGGCAGCTGGAAGATGGAGGTAACTCCTGGTGGTAGTGGTGGCTGGCTTTCATCCTGGAGGGAAGCCTGGGGCTGAGAGGGATACTTTGTCCCAGTGGGGCTCCAAGGCAGGGGAGTTGCCCAGGTTTTGTTCCATCTGCCACCCGTAGGTATCAGGTAGCTAAGAGAAGGGCAGGTCAGTGTGACCAGGGAAAACTGTAGGTTCTCAAGATTGCTCCTTCCCTGTGGGAGAGTGACAAAGGACACAACATCACCAAGGTTGTTCCTAAGCAGGGCACTTGTCTCCTGGGTTGGTCCAGCTCTAATCTGGAAGGACCCTGTGATATTACTAATGTTCACATGTTAAAAGTGAACTTTGTTACTGGGGTGGTGAGTGACTTAGGCACCTTCTAACCCTCCATCTTGGCTGCCATGCGGGATGGTGGTGACTATGCCTGGAACATGCAGCACCAGCTTTGGGGTTGAGGCGGTGCGGGTGGGTGGTGTCGCATCTGACAGTCTCTCTCATCCACAGACCAGCCAGACAGCAAGAAACTGGCTTCCCAGGGAGACTGTAAGTCCGCTGGTGTATGTGGGGGGAAGCATTGGGAGGGATCATTGTATGTCCAGCACCTGTGTGCTGACTGAGCACCTGTGTGCAGTGGCTCACAAGGTTTAAGGGTCCTCAAGCCGATGGATATGAAAACAAAAGCCCTAGAGGCAGGCTTTTGGGGAAGAGGCCACGGTGCCCTCGGGATAAGATCCATCCAGGCACAGAGCCATGTTGTGGGTACCATCCTCCCACCCCCCATATAAACAGGGGCATCATGGGTTGGGGTTGTGGGACCTAGATAGGTACTAAGCCAGGCTCTGCTTTGAAATTTTCTCCCCAGCAATTGGTTCTCAACTGGGACCCATCCATCCTCCCCCCAGGTAAGCTGTTCCCTGGCCTTCTGCTGTCTCTAGTTTGGGGATTGGCATGGAGGCACCTGTGGAGCCAGGGGGTGCTGGCAGGCTGGGGGCAGAGGTGTTGTGGCCGTGGGAGCAATGTGACTCCTCATTGCCCTGCCTGATGGCCTGGTTCCCTGTCCCCCCCTTCCAGGGCAGAGTACATGGAAGCAGTGGCTAGGACCAATTAGATGCTCCCGGGGTGTTTAGAGACTGTGGGTCTCTGCTACTTACTGTCTGGTTATCTCAGATTGCCTGGACTGAATCTGACCAGGTTGTTGGGACAGGCCATTGATTTTCTTCGAATGTACCTGTAGTTTTTGAAATACAGACATTGACTGGAGAATGAGCTGAACTGTGTGTGTGTGTGTGTGTGTGTGTGTGTGTGTGTGTGTGTGTGTGATGAGTCCCTTTTTTTAATGACATCTGGACTGCTCAGTGTGGTATGAAAAAGTCCAAAGTGGGGAACTCAGCCAATAGAGCAGGGCTGGAGAGACTGCTCAGCAGTTAGGAGCACTGACTGTTCTTCCAGAGGACCTGGGTTAATTCCCAGCATCCATGTGGCACCTCACAACTGTCTGGAATTCTAGTTTCAGGGCATCCAACACCCATAGCAAAACACTAATCATAAAACATAAAAAGAAAAATGAAAGAAAATTGTTTAGGCCTGGCAGTGGTGGTGCACACCTTTTATCCTAGCACTTGGGAGACAGAGACAAGTGGATCTCTGAATTCTAAGACAGCCAAAGCTACACAAAGAAACCTTGTCTCAAAAAACAAGAACAGATAGACCACAGGCAAAGCGACACACACCTCTCATCCTGGCACTTGGGAGACAGAAGCAGGGGATTAGTTCAAAGCTAGCCTGAGCCACATGGAACATTGTCTTCAAAAACAAGAAATTCAAGTGCTTGTTCTTACCTGATGAAATGGGATGACCGATGCTGCCTGTAGACTGATGTCCTCGATCTTCACTCTGGCCCTAAAGCCATTGTCCTTGGGCTGTTAGTAGGGGGTGGACATGCACAGAAGCGCTGGGGCTTCAAAGGGCCAGGCCTCTCTTTATCTCCAGGAGAGCTGGGGTCTCTTTCAGCTGGAGGCTGATGTTCAATGTTTGTTCTCACAGGACCTCAATGACAGAAGAGTATAGGGTCCCAGACGGCATGGTGGGCTTGAGTGAGTGTGGGTCCCCGTTGTAAGGGTGGAGGCTCAAGGGGCCACTGGTGGGGAGGCTTTGAGTGCCCTTACTGCTCATTCTTTTCTTCCCACCCAGTCATTGGCAGAGGTGGTGAGCAGATTAACAAAATCCAGCAGGACTCAGGCTGCAAAGTTCAGATCTCACCAGGTATGGCTCTCCATCTAAAGTTGCCTGGGACAAGTTGGGTGGGGATTCCCTGCATATATACACAGCACTGCCACTAACGATGACAGGCGCCACAGTGACTGGTGCCCTCCTCCACTTTTTTATTTTGACTGTATTTATTTTATGTATGTGAGGAGTGCACTTGCCACAGCACACAGGTAGAGATCAGAATCTGTGGACCTATGCTGCTGTCTGACTCCCTCCATCAGATGGGATCTAGAGATTGAACTCAGGTCATGGGTGTTGGTGATAAGCATCTTTACTCCCTGAGCCATGCCTCTGTCCCCCCCCCTTTTTTTTTTTTCTTCTTTATATGTGGGGAACCTAGGGGAATGTGGATTTAGGCATGGAGGCACCTCTCTTCAGGTGGCAGGCTCTATGCCATCACCCTAAAGTGTCATGGGGTACAGATTAGTGCCGTAAAATACAGAGTGGCAGCTAGGCATTGGTGGCGCATGCCTTTAATCCCAGCACTCAGGAGGCAGAGGCAGGTGAATCTCTATGAGTTCAAGGCCAGCCTGGTCTACAGAGAGAGTTCCAGGATAGGCTCCAAAGCAATACAGAGAAACTGTCTTGAAAAACAAATAAAACAAAAGCAGAGTGGCCAAGTCAGCCTGGCTCTGAGGCTGCCTGGATCTGTTCCTATGAAGTGCTGTCCTATAGGGCCTTACTCAGGATTCTCCCTTCAGACTTGAGCCAGGATCCTGGATGCTGCTAGGGAGCCCCTCATGGTACTAGGGTGATGGGGCATGGTGCTCTACGTGTCTGCCTCCTGAGTTTCATCTTCCCCCATTGAGTTTTTTTAAAAACAGCCTTCCAGGTGTCTGTTGGTAGGGAGTGGAATGATTTGTAAAGGAGGGTTGCAGACTGTTCTGAAGTGTCCTGTTCCCCACAGCAGCCATCTAGGCGCTGAACCTCTCTTTTTCTCTGCAGATAGTGGTGGACTCCCTGAACGTAGTGTGTCCCTGACTGGAGCCCCTGAGTCTGTCCAGTAAGTCCAGCCCCTGGTTGTGTCGCCTATGGGAGTTGGTGACATCCATGTGTGTGTCTCCCACCTGACCTGCCCCAATAGCTGTGTTGACACCTCCTCAGTCCTGAACAGCTCCAGATTCTTGGCACTCACCAGATAGCTCACCTGAGTTGGGTGTGCACTGGGTGCGTACTCTGAGTGGTCACCCTGTTCTCTCCCCCAGAAAGGCGAAGATGATGCTGGATGATATCGTGTCGCGGGGCCGTGGGGGACCCCCAGGACAGTTCCATGATAACGCCAATGGTGGTCAGAATGGCACGGTGCAGGAGATCATGATCCCTGCTGGCAAGGCTGGCCTGGTCATTGGCAAGGGCGGAGAGACCATCAAGCAGCTACAGGTGCGGGGCGGCACAGGCCAGAGTACTAGTCCCCAGCAGGACCCTGCCAGAGCCTACTTGTAACAGGCATTTATCACTGCAGGAACGTGCTGGGGTGAAAATGATTTTAATTCAGGATGGCTCCCAGAATACAAATGTGGACAAGCCACTGAGGATCATCGGAGATCCATACAAAGTACAGGTAAGTGCCCAAACAGCATGGTCTCCAGAAGGCTCCAGTGTCAGCCCTGTCCTGGGGTCTTGCCTGACTACTGTTAGCAGCAACCCTTCCTTAGCCCTTTGGCCTCTTTTCCTGGGATGAACTGCTCTCTAAGGGATGTGGGTTGCAGGAGGGTGCTGAGCAGTATACTTGGCCTATGCCCACTGTCAAATGTGCTGTGTTCACAGCAAGCCTGTGAGATGGTGATGGACATCCTTCGAGAACGTGACCAGGGTGGCTTTGGGGACCGCAATGAGTACGGATCTCGAGTTGGTGGAGGCATTGATGTGAGTGCAAGCACTACAGAGAGGGCAGCAGGTGCAGGGCAAAGCTAAAGGTGCACTGGGTGACCCTGTGTCTCCTGGTCTCCCAGGTTCCTGTACCCCGGCATTCGGTTGGTGTGGTCATTGGCCGGAGTGGAGAGATGATCAAAAAAATCCAGAATGACGCTGGTGTGCGCATCCAGTTCAAACAAGGTCAGGGGTGGGCACCACCTTGGCCTAGGCAGTGGCATTGCCCCTGCCACTGCCCCGCTGCACCATGGGCCTGCAGAAAGCTGGGCTCTCAGTTGCTTTTCAGAAACCATTATTTCCCCAAGCTTAGCTAGTTCTATTGACCCCAAAGGGAGGATGTTCATACTGACTCTTAGAGTGTGGGGGCATGTGCTAGCCTAGATGCATTGCAGCATTAAGTCAGGGGAACTGGTCTGTAACGGGCTCAGTCAGGGAGCTTGACTTTGCCTTAAGTGAGTAACCATTTCTTGGTGTGAATGTCAGATGATGGGACAGGCCCTGAGAAGATTGCTCACATCATGGGGCCCCCAGATCGATGTGAGCATGCAGCCCGGATCATCAATGACCTCCTCCAGAGCCTTCGGAGTGGACCCCCAGGTCCTCCAGGGGCCCCTGGCATGCCTCCTGGGGGCAGGGGCCGAGGCCGAGGCCAAGGGAACTGGGGCCCTCCTGGAGGGGAGATGACCTTCTCCATTCCTACCCACAAGTGTGGACTGGTCATTGGCCGAGGTGAGTCCCTGAGGCTCTGCCCTTCCTCTGCCTGGTTCTGTACTTGCCAGCCCTTCACTAGCTGTGATCCCACAGGTGGTGAGAACGTGAAGGCCATTAATCAGCAGACGGGCGCCTTTGTGGAGATATCTCGGCAACTGCCGCCCAATGGGGACCCCAATTTCAAGTTGTTCGTCATCCGGGGCTCGCCCCAGCAGATTGACCATGCAAAGCAGCTCATTGAGGAGAAGATTGAGGTGTGTTCCATGGGGTGCTGGTGAAGGTGCCTCCTCCCCCTTGGTCAGCTCACCACAGCTGCTGCTTTTCCCCCCAGGGTCCTCTCTGCCCAGTTGGACCTGGCCCTGGAGGACCAGGCCCTACTGGACCCATGGGACCTTTCAACCCTGGACCCTTCAACCAGGGGCCTCCGGGAGCACCCCCACAGTGAGTATTCCTTGGCTTTTTGGGTTGTGTGTGGGTTTATGGGGCCTGGCACAGGTGGGGCAGGTCCTGTCTCAGCCCTGCCTCGCAAGCACAGGAGGGGCTATCTGTGTTCAGCCTGTGTGACAAGTGCTATAAGAGACTCTACTGCCATTGACCTTGGTCTACATTCTATGTGTATCAGCCCTAGCTTTTGATGTTGGTAGGGGCTCCTGTTTTCACACTCTTGAGCCAGCTCTCATGACCAGCTCTCTCTCCCCTGCAGTGCCGGTGGTCCCCCTCCTCACCAGTACCCGCCTCAGGGCTGGGGCAATACCTACCCCCAGTGGCAACCGCCTGCCCCTCATGACCCAAGTAAGTGTCAGCACCACATAGGAAATTTGAGGGGTACCGAGCCAACTTCTGTACCTTCCTCAATTGACATGTCTTCCTACAGACAAAGCTGCTGCAGCAGCTGCAGACCCCAATGCTGCCTGGGCCGCCTACTACTCCCATTACTACCAGCAACCCCCAGGTCCTGTGCCAGGTCCTGCCCCAGCTCCCGCAGCTCCACCTGCCCAGGGGGAGCCCCCCCAGCCTCCACCCACTGGCCAATCGGACTACACCAAGGCCTGGGAAGAGTATTACAAGAAAATAGGTAAGTTCCATGCCAGGGAGCAGTGGGGTATCCCACAAAGAGTCCAGCTGCCCTAATACCCTGTTCTTCAGGCCAGCAGCCCCAGCAGCCTGGAGCACCCCCACAGCAGGACTACACCAAGGCCTGGGAGGAATACTACAAGAAACAAGGTGAACTTCTGGGTGGAGTCAGGGGTGGGACTACTGGTGGAAGTGGGTTCTTCTGCCACTCACTGTCCTCTCTGCTCACAGCGCAAGTGGCCACTGGTGGTGGTCCTGGAGCACCCCCAGGCTCCCAGCCTGACTACAGTGCTGCCTGGGCTGAGTATTACAGACAGCAGGCCGCTTACTACGGACAGACCCCAGGCCCTGGTGGCCCGCAGCCACCTCCCACCCAGCAGGGACAGCAGCAGGCAAGTGGGAACTGCCACCCTCCTCCTCCTCCTTTCTCCTTCCAACCCCCGGCCACCGTCCATCCTGCCTTAGTGGGTAGCGCCGGAAACCCTTTCCCCTGCGGGGTGTGCCCTTGATGCAAGCCAGCCTCGGGCGCGTGGCCAGAGTCTCCCGGAGCCCCGCAGCCCTGCCGCTGGGAAGCACCCACTGGGTGCAGAGGCTCACGGAAGAGGCTCCTCCGGCAGCCGCTGTTGGTGCAACGTTGTCGGGCGCTGGGGGCACCGGCCGAAAAGGTGGAACTCTGAACTGCTGGGGTGTCCCGGGTGGGGGCAGGAAGTGGGGACTGTGCTGGGCACCATGCCAGTTGCTGAACCCGCTCGCTCAAATTCTGGCCACTTGGGAAGAAAATGTGTATTTTTTTTTTCCCCCTTCTCAGCATCATTATTTGGGTTTTGTTCTTTTTTATTGTTTTATTTTTTTTTTTTTAAAAAAAAAAAAACAAAAACCACCATTCTTTACCCTCCCATGTCCAAGTAACTGCGTGTTGCAGGCGGCCCTGGCTCTGCTGGGATGGAGAGGAGCCCGCTGAGGGGACTGGGCCCTCCCTGCCTGGCAAGGCCACCTCTTGTGCACTTGCCTCTGTGTCCCGGTCTTGTCTGTGAAGTGGGCATGACGATCGTTGCCACCTTCCAACCTACCTCACAGGGGTGTTGTGGGGACACCATGATCTGAATGTTGTGACGTGAGCCGCCGCCTCCCTCTGCCCCTCCCCTCCATCCCCACCCTGGCACTTGTCCCTTGTGTGCTCCTTCCATGCCTCTGGCTTCTTCTGCTGCAGACCCCTCCTCCTCTTCCTTCTGCTTCTCCTCCACCAAGGAGCAGTCTGACTTCTGTGGAGTCCCCAAGACAGACAGTCACAGCCCCCTGCCTGGCCTGTGCAGGCTTGGGCCCCGGCCTCCTGGCCTGCTGCCTGGAGTCGCAGCCTCTTGCAGCCCAGCCGCCCTCCTGCCATGACCATTCCTGTCTCTCCCTCTCTGCAGGCAATTGAAGCAAATGGATATGAACTTCATCTGTGAAAATGTTTTTTCCTCCATTTTTGTTCCATTGGGGGCTTTTATTGGTTTCTATATTTGATTGGTTTGGTGAGAGAGCAACAGCCGCCCAGGGTGCAGGGGTCCCCTCATGCTGAGGCGTTCCCTCTCTCATTCCGTGTGTCTCACATCTTTTTCCTCCCAAAATCGGGATCCTTCATGTCGAGCCAGCCTTAGAAAATAGCGAGAATTTAACCTCTGCCAAAAAAGTTTAAAAATTAAATCACAAAGAGCAGAACAAAACCTATAAAATGATATATATATAGAAATATATAAATCTCTATCCCCCAGCCTCTGAGCCTACCCCTCTGAGGGAAGCGGTTCACTTTCTCCCTACTGCCCGGGGCCCTATTCTTGTTTTTAAATAAACTTTTTAAAAGGAAAGAAACAGTCACTCTTGCTATCTCTTTCTTTTTTCTTTTCTTTTTTTTTTTTTTTAGTTAGAGTTGGAACATTCCTTGGACCAGGTGTGGGTGTGGCAGGCCCCTCCTGCCCTGCCCATCTATCTGTCTCCCCTTCTTCCCCTCTCCCCTGCTCTTCCCTGGTTCCACCCTGTACCCACCCCAACCCCCAGGACTGGCCTGGTACGTTGTCATCTGTTGAAGATGAGATAAACTGAGAAAAAAATGAGAACAAAACAAAAAAAAATTGTATGGCAGTTTTTACTTTTTATCGCTCGTTTTTAACTTCACAAATAAATGGTAACAAAACCTCCCCGTGTCTTTGCTGACTGCTGTCTGTCTCCCACCCTTCAAGTAGGCTTCTGAAGCAGATGACCTTTGTAGATGTTGTGAATATAACCCTGGTGATGGTTACTGGAGGTGAGCATCGTTCTGCTGTGGGAGCTGTCTTGGTTTTTAGGACACAGTTGGCAGGTGTGAGTTTTCCTAACTTCCCTTTTCAGTACGCACTGGCTATGCATGTAGAGGAAGCAGGGTGAGTAGGGTAGAGGACATGGAGTGCAATGCAGTCCCCTCCTTTTGGGGAGCCTGCCTAGCCATCTGTACTCTTTCCCTCTGGGACCTGGGGAACCAGGCACTGAGGAGGCTCCCCAGGGCTCATGTTCCCATGGATGTGGCCACACTTGTCACTAGGCTGCCTTGTGGAAGCGTCCCATTGGGACACAGGTCTTGTGTGTGTGTGTGTGTATGATTGAGTGGCGAGTAGAGGTCAAGCCTGGGTAAAATTAGTCAAGGCCAGGAAGGTGGCATTGCAGGTCAAAGTGCTGGTTCCAAAATCAGGTGCGGTGGTTCTTCTGGTAATCCCAGCCAGATGTAGGGGGGGGGATTCTTATGAACCACAGCATCAGGGTCAAAAGAACCCACTCAAAGCTGCCCTCAGACTACTTATGGCACTCTACAAAAATGACCAGGATCCATATAGCAGTGACAGCTACCACCTCTGTTGAAATTACCCTCCGGCTGTATTAGGTGCCAAGGTCTCACCTCACAGGCTTTGGTCCTGTGTGCTGTGGGAAATGGGGTAGGCCAGACATCAGCCCCTCCCTGCCTCACTGCAGACTCTCAATGACCAAGCAGCACTTGGCAAAAATGATCTCAGGGGTGTCTTCAGCTAAGATCTAGGGGAGAGGAAGCCATGGAGTCAAGGGTGCAGCTCATGTCAAGAGCTATATTCCCATAACCCCTTTGAGGCAAGCTCTGATGTGAGCAGGTTTGCAGCCTGGGTGGGAGCAATGGGTGTTGGGAAATAGAGCCCCCCCCCACCATGGGTCCGCCGAGCAAGAGAAGACAGTTTCCCATGCTTGCTTCTCCCAGGGATGAGGATACCACCAAAGTCCCTTATCTAACTCCACCCCAGCATGTGCTGAGCCAGACCTTTGGGTGCCACCAGCGCCTCTTGGCTACACAGGTGGCAACATTAGCCCCTCTGTAGCTTTCAGGAACTGCAGGCACACCCAGTGTTGCTCACACCTATCAGTGCTCAGGAGGCTGTGGAAGGGTTACGTGAGTTCTAGGCCAACCTGGACTACATGTGGCCTTAGCCTCTGCTGCCCTAAGGAAATAGAATCCCCTCATTACAAACTGGGGAAAGTGGCAGGCCCAGGCTGGCTAAATGGGACTCATTTCTAGGTACCTACATTTCGCAGAAGGTTCTTTTGCTGGTAGAAGGTCAGGACAGGCTCGCACAGGGTGTAGTGTGTCTCCAGGCGCTTGTGGATGGTCAGCTCTGAATCGTCCGCTCGGTGTTCCACGTGTCCACGTTGCAACGCTCTCTGCACCATGGTCTCCATGGAGCAATCAAACACCATGACTATGTTGGGGTCCCTGCCCACCTAGGCAGTAACCCAACAGAACAGGATGAGGAAAGGATTTTGCACAGATTCTCAAGAGGCCATGAGCCTGGGTAGACAGCAGGCTACTAAGAAAGAGAGGCGTGTGTGTTTGTGATGTAAATGCAATGACACCAGGCTACTGAGAAAGGTGATAACTTGAGGGGGGGGGTGTGTAAATGCAATAATGCTTTTGGATGCCGGAAGAGAGCATCAGGTCCCTTGGAATTGGTTGGATTAGGAGTGGTAATGAGTCGCCTATAGGAATGCTAAAAACTGATACAAACTGAACACCAGTTCTCTGCAACACAGCAATATACTCTTAAACATTCTGGAGCCTAGCATAGTGACGCACACTTTTAATCCCAGCACTCGCTCAGAAGGCAGAGGCAGGTGGATCTCTGGGTTGGAGGCCAGCCTGGTCTACAGAGTGAGTTCCAGAACAACCTGATCTACACAGGGCCTTGAACTTCCAGAAACCTGCCTGCCTCTGCCTCCGCCTCCCCAGGGCCCGGATTGAAGGTAAATGCCACCATGCCTGGTTCAATATGCACTCTTGACTGCTGAGCCATCTCTGCAGCCTATGGTCTCTCACTGGCCTAAAACTTTACAAATAGGTTAGGCGGACTGGCCAGTGAGTCCCAGGGATGCACCTGTCTACCCTTTCAAGAGCTGAGATCAAGCATATACACCACACCCAGGTTTTTATGTGGGCTCTGGGCATGCAACTCAGGGCCACACACTTGCAAGGCTAGCACTTTGTGGACTGAGCCATATCCTGGACCCTTTGGTTTGCTTTTGGAGACAGTTTCATGTCACAGGCATGAACAGCCATGCTGGGTATGTTCTTTTTCACTTTTATTTATTTTGAAGCAGGGTTATGTATATCTCCGAGGTCATGTAGGTCATGCATATACCTTGAACTGGCCTTGAACTTACATTCCTCCTGCATCTGCCTCCAGAGTGCTGATACCATAAAGCCAGTTTTTTGTTTGTTTTGTTTTTTGTTTTTGTTATTTTTAGATAGGGTCTCACTATATAGTCCTGGATCTAACATTGTAGATTGTAGACCAGGCTTTCCTCAAATTCTGATCCATCTGCCTGTCTTTCCCAGTTGCTGGGGTTAAACTTGTGTGCTATCTCACCTGGCCCTGTGTTTTGTTTGTTTCTTTTTTCTTTTAATAGACAGGGTCTCATGAAGCCTAGGTTGCCCTTGAACTCCCTATGTAGCCCAGGATAACCCTGAACCCCAATTGTCCTGCTTCCACCCCCTCAGTCCAGTGCTGGGATGACGGGTGTGCACCACCATGCCTGGTTTCTTTGTGTGGCACAGGGACACCACCAAAGTCTCTTCCATTACTTCTTTTTGCTGACAGTAATGAAGTTTCACTTCTACACAGGGCCTGGGATGGAGCCCAGCCCCACCCAACCCGAGGCTTGATTTGTAGTGGTGGGCATTGCATGTGTAGTGTATAAGACAAATATATAAAGGGTGAAGATTCTCTCTGCCCAGTCACTGTAGGCAGTGAGGTCACATGCTGCCCAGACCATGCCCCAGCCCCTTGGCAGAGGTTCTAGGCAGGGGCTCCACCCCTGAGTCATATCTCAGCCCCTCACTTGGGGATTTTATAGGTGTTAGAACACCACCAGGCTTCATTCTTCTTCAAGTCTTTAAGACAACGATTTATTCTGTGTGTGCATCATAGAGTTAGGGCTCAGTGGAAGAGTACTTGTTTTGGAGAGGACCTGGTTTGATTCCCAGCATCCACTTGTTGACTCACAACCAGTCTAAGTCCAGTTCCAGGGGATCCAACACCATCTTCATACCTAGACCTCAAAGCAGGTCAGCCAGGCTTATCTGTAGTGAACATACATACGTGCAAGCAAAACACTCATGTGCATAAATTTAAATATCTTTAAAAAAAGGAATTAACTATTACCTGCCAAGCCAACAGCTTGCTGTGATGATGCATGCCTGTGCCCTAGTGTTCAGTGGGCCTAGGGAAGAGGACTGCAGGGGCTTCCTGGCTGTAGAGACACTGTCTCTAGAAACAGCAAAAAACAAATACAAGCCAGCCAGACAATGCTGTCTCACTGTCATCCTAGTACTGGGGAAGTGGAGGCATGAACATCAACATCAAGGTCATCCTTAGGTACTTAAAGAGTTGGAGGCCATCCTGGGCTACATGAGACACTCTGAGAACTGAGGCTGCTCCATCCTGACTCCCAGGCCACGGGTCCCTTTGGGTTACACAGTTTCACATTTTAAGAATTTGTGGTCAGGCATTGGTGACACACACCTTTAATCCCAGCACTCAGGAGGAAGAGGCAGGTGGATCTGTGAGTTAAAAGCCAGCCTGGTCTACAGAGCAAGTTCCAGGAAGACTCCAAAGTCACAGAGAGACCCTGTCTGGGGAAAAAAAAAAATCTGTGACCGACATTTAAACAAGGTGGGAGGGGTTCTAATTCTACATCTAAGCTCCCAGCTTCTCATAAAACCACTGGCTTAGTAATGTTGGGCCTGCACGTCCCCATGACAACAGCAGTGGGAATGCTTCCTGAGCCCATTGGCAACACAATGCATGTATCTTCCATTGGCTCACACCATCAGCTTCTACACGTGGTTGTGAGTAAAGAGGCCAACAGTACTTGCCACCGTTGTCCCCTCCCCCCTTAGTTTTATGGGTTTTCTTTAAGGTTATTATTTTTTTCTTTTAGTGTGTATGAGCTGGACCGTGGTGGTACACACCTTTAATCTCAGAACTCGGGAAGCAGAGGCAGGTGGATCTCTAAGTTCAAGTCCAGCCTGGTCTACAAAGCAAGTTCTAGGACAGCCAGGACTACACAAAGAAACCCTGTCTCAAAAAAACAAAACAAATTTATGCATGTAAGTTTTTGCCTGGGTGAGCTTATGTGTACCATATACACGCAGAAGTCTGTAGGGGCCAAGAGAGGGCATCTGATCCCCTAAAACGAGTTACAGGTGGTTGTGAGCCACCATGTAGGTGCTGGGAACTGAACTAATGAGCAGTCAGTGCTCTTAACTGCTGAGCCCTCTGCAGGCCTGTTTCGTTCAATTTTTATTGTTTGCTTTTTTGCTATTTTTATTTATATTTTATGTATGAGTGATCTGCAAGTATACCTGCATGCCAGAAAAGGGCATCAGATGCCGTAATAATGGTTTGAACCACCATGTAGTTAGTTACTGGAAATTGAACTTGGGTCCTCTGGAAGAGCAATCAGTGCTCTTAACCACTGAGCCGTCTTTCCAGCCCTGTCTTTTTGTTTGTTTGTTTGTTTTTGTTTTGGGGACAGCTGAACCTACATATAGCTCAGGATGGCCTGGAAATCACAATCTTCCTGCCTTATAGGCTCCCAGTGCTGAAGTCACAGGCCTGTGCCTCTGTGCAGCCTTCTAACTCTTACTGTGAGCATGCTGAGGGGGTGAGGCAGAGGGATTGCCTAGCTTGCAACCCTGGGTTTCATCCTCTGCACATAAACCAGGTATGGTAGCACAAACCTGCTGTCCTAACACCCCAAAGGCAGAGGCAGGAAAGTTAAGACTTCAAGGTCAGCCTGTCCTAGTTAAGAGTTTGAGATCAAGCCCGGCTGCGGTGGTGCACGCCTTTAATCCCAGCACTCAGGAGGCAGAGGCAGGCAGATCTTTGAGTTTGAGGCCAGCCTGGGCTACAGAGTGAGCGCCAGGATAGGCTCCATTAACTACACAGAGAAACCCTGTTCAAAAAACAAAACAAGCAAACAAAAAAGAGTTTGAGAGCAGCCTAGGCTATAAGAGCTGAAGGAAGGAAGGCATCCCAGCCTCAGGGCCCCCCTCATCATCCACTAGGGCTTTAAGGGTAGTGGGAAGAAGGATAGCATAGACTTCCCATGCAGGCACACACACCCAAGGACGCTGTGGGGCCAGGGAACTCACAATTCGCTCAAACTCTTTGGCCTGTTCCAGTTCTCTGGGGAAGCCATCGATGAGGAAGCCTCGGCTCTCTGGATGAGCCAACAGGTTGTCACTGACCATGTCCAGAATGAAACCCTGAGAATGAAAGGCCATGGACTCAAGACTCAGTGCCCAGGACCTGCTACCCCAGAGAGACCAGGTGCTCTGAAGGTCATTCATGTGAGACAGAAACAAAGCTCTGAGTCTGAATCGCTGGCTTCCTTTCTGCTTGCAGGCTTTTCATTTTTGTTTTTAGGAGACAGCGTCTCTCTGTGCAGCCTTGGCTGTCTTAGAACTCATAGACCAGGCTGGCCTCAAACTCACAGAGATATGACTGCCTCTGCCTTCCCAATACTAGAATTAAAGAAGTGCACCACCACCTCTTAAAGTTTGTTAGATTTTGGCTGGGTGGTAGTGGTACAAGCTTTTAATCCCTGCACTCAGGAGGCAGAGGCAAGCAGATCTCTGTGAGGTCGAGGCCAACCTGGTCTACAGTTTGAGTTCCAGGACAGACTCCAAAGCCACAGAGAAACCCTGTCTAAAAAAAAAAATTCCTTACATTTTGTTGGGCAGTGGTGGTGCACACACCTTTAATCCAGCACTCAGGAGGCAGAGGGCAGGTGGATCTTTGTGAGTTCAAAGCCAGTCTGGTCTACAGATTGAGTTCCAGGACGGCCAGGGCTACATAAAGAAACCCTGTCTCAAGAAAACAAACAAACAAATAAAAAGTTTATTAGAGCTCTTTATCTAGTTGCAGAGGGGTGGTGTGTGTGCCGTGTGTGTGGGGGGTGTCCGAAGAAAACCTATAGCACTTGGCTCTCTCTTTCCATCACAAAGGTCCCAGGCATTGAGTTAGGTTGTTAGGCTTGGCTGAACCATGACAGTGCCATCTCTCTGACCCCTGGCATGAACTCTCTAGTAGTCATGGGTACCACCAAACTCCTCTTCCTCCTGACTCCATCTCTGAGGTGTTGCCCAGTGTGTACCCATTTTCTGCAGTGCTGGGGTGGGACCGGGACTTGGTGCATACTAGGTGAGTGCTCTACCACCAGATCTCCCCCACAGCCCTCATCGTGGATTTTTAAAAGATACATAGTTTTATTTGTATGAATGTTTGCTTACATGAATGTCTGTGCATGTGTGCAGAGCCCTCAGAACCTAGAGGAGCATGTCAGGTCCCCTGGAATGAGTTACAGACAGCCACTATGTGGGTACTGGGAGCCAAACTCAGGTCCTGGGCCAGAGCCACAGGTGCCTTTAACTGGTCCCATGTCACAGCCTTCTGTCCTGCCTTGTCCCCTTTCCCTTCCACTCTCACCGTGGGCACCAGGAGTCCCTGCTGCATGATGTCCCGGATCTGCCGGCCCCGCTGGGTGCTCCTCTCAGCCTCCTCCCGCAGCAGCTGGCCCAGCCCCACGTGGCAGAAGCCGTACTTGCTGGCCATGTTTCTGCACTGTGTCCCTTTCCCGCAGCCGGGGCCGCCCACTACGAAGATGATCAGGGGGGACTTCAGGACATCTGTGGTGTTCAGGGAAGACAGTGGGTACTAGTGTGTATTTTTAGGGTGCCCTGATCTCGAATGGAAGGATCCCTGTGCTAGGATTCTCTTGAGCCTTTTGCACAGACCTTCTTGGAGCAACCCAGTAACTCGATCACCCCATTTTACAGAAAACGAACGGGAGAGGCCCTCAAACTCACCCAGCTGCACCCTATTCAGTCCAGCATGCAGTGGTCCTGTCTATCCTGCCTGCTTGCATCTCTAGTCACACCTCCCCCGCGTTGGGGTAAAACGTCCCAGCCCTTTCCTCTCCCTGCCTCAGATACCCATGTCTTCTATAGTCAGCCATGGTTCTTTCTTCCTTTCAATTAGCTTTGGCCCTCCTACCCAGCCTCTGTAACCCAGGGCGCATGGCCGGCCCTTGATGGTGACCCAACTGTGGAGTCAGTAGTTCATGGTTCAATGTTTGTGCCTCTCTTGGCCCTCTGCTTAGCCAACTCCTATGCATCCCTTAGGCCCCCTTTCTCTGAGTCCTCCCTCTAGAGTTGTAATTTTCATTTTCGGAGACTGGCAGGCAACAACCAATGGTGGGAGAGGGCATGTGCAGCTGCGTTCCTGCCGTGTTAGAGTGTGCACACCCTCATAGTGGGGATACCTTCTCCCTCGTCCCATCAGTTACCCCTGTAAGCCAACCACCCCACGACATTACCCTTCTCCTGGGGCCTTAAAGCTCTGCCCATCTGGGGCAGCGTGGACTCGCACAGACCCATCTCGTCCGCATCCCGGGGTACTAGGGGCCCGGTCTCCACCCTGCCCTGACCCATCGGCTCTGCTCTACGTCACAAGGGGCTCATTTTGCAAGATGCCCGGGATTCCCCAGGCACCAGGACACAGGGAAAACGGAATCCCAGGCCCATCCGGAGGAGCCCCGAGAGTCTTCCCGGCCTCGGTTGCTATGGCAACCCAGCCTCCGCACCCGCTTCTTGAGCACGTTGACGCATGCGCAAGAATGCCGAGGATGCACCCGCCAGAAGGCTCCATTCCCACCCTGCCCAGGATGCACCGCGGTGCCGGCGCCGTGACGTCCCGAGGGGCGTGCCCACGCGCCGTGATTAAATCATTCCTGCTACAGAAGAGAACGCTGGCAGAAGGCGGCTTCATTTCCCTCAGAGGCTGGAGGCGACCTAAGCTAGATACTGAGGTAGCTGACATCCAGATGTGGCAGTTCTAGTTCCGGGTCAGACTGTGACGCACGCGCAGAGAGACTTAAGGGTTTGGAGATCCAAAACACAGGATCATACTAACGTGACACCCGGCCAAGGTTCCTTCCCCGGGACCGAGGGATACCACGAAGAGCATCCGGGTCAGGCCGACCCGGAACTGCTTGAGCAACGGCCATGGCGGCTCTAGTGAGTATGAATGAGGCAAGGATGGAGGGTGGGGGTCGCAGGACAGATCCGCGGCCTCTCCTCGCCTCACAGACCCGTGCTCCCTCTGCAGGGCCCCGGCAGCCAGAACGTCACCGAGTATGTCGTCCGAGTCCCCAAGTAAGTCACCCACACCACACACTCCTCGGCTCTGTGGTGCTTCCCCCGCTAGACTGCTCCCCGTGCAAGTTACAGTAACTTAATGTCAGGGTCTATGACTTTGTCCTATTTTCAGACGCTCAGGACAGACATGGTGGCTGCCTTTAATCCCAGCACTTGGGAGGCAGAGGCAGGTGGATCTCAGAGTTCGAAGCCAGCCTGGTCTACAGAGTGAGCTCCAGGTCAGCCAAGGTTACACAGAGAAACTCTTGTCTCGGGGGAAAAAAAAAATCCCAAACTTAGATGAATGCTAGGCAAGCGCTCCACCATTAAGGCATACCCAGCCCTCTTTTATTTTGAAGACAGGTATTACTGTGTAGTGTAGTCCTAGCTGGTTTGACCAGGCTGGCCTTGAACCTACCAAGACCCACCCACCTCCAACTCTTGCCTGCTTGCTCTCTTTTTCCCAAGGCAGGATCTCTCTGTATTGCTTTAGAGCTTGTCCTGGAACTTGCACTGTAGACCAGGCTGGCCTGGAACACACAGAGATCTGCCTGCCTCTGCCTCCTGGGGGGAGGGGGGATTAAAGGAGTGTGCCACCACTGCCTGTCAGCTCACTTTTTCTTAGTTTTATTATCTTTATGTGTATGAATGTTTGTCTGCATGTATAGATGTGCAATGCACTGAGAGCATGTCTGGTGTCTGTGGGTCTGGCTAACTTCTAATAGGGTTGGAGGAGATTTTTTTTTTGGGGGGAGGGGGATCCAGCTCCTTAAGCAAACTAGGAAACTCTGGTGCAGTGGTCTTATCCTGTGGGTAGCAATCCCTTAGATTCAAATGACCCTTTTCACAGGCGTCACCTAGATATTTACATTATGATTCATGACAGTTGCAAAATTACAGTTAGGAAGTAGCAACAAAACTAATTGTATGGTTGGGGGTCACCCCAACATGAGGAACTTTTAAAGGGTGCAGCTTTAGGAAGGTTGAGAACCACTGCTTTTATGAGTTCCCAGGATTACCTACAGCCAAGGGTGTAGTGGTGGATTTGTGGAATGAATAATCAATAGATTGAATTGTCTCTTGCCCATTCCAGGAACACAACCAAAAAATACAACATAATGGCTTTTAATGCAGCTGATAAAGTCAACTTTGCTACCTGGAACCAGGTAAGTCTGTAATTATGGGTGTCTGGGACAGGGGCCTAACTCGGCTGGTGGTTACAGTCATTACTGAAAGATAGTGGCAACAACTACAACCCCAGCAGATGTGTGATGTGTGACTCCAACCATTTGGAGGCTGAGGCAGAAAGACAGTACTTTAGACTGGCCTGACTACATAAATCCTGTCTCAAAAAAAAAAAAAAAAAAAAAAAAAAAAGCCTGGGATGTGTCTCATTGATAGAGCACCAGCTGTCATATAGTAGGCCAAGTAGGGCCACCAGCACCATGTTTGATGGGCTTGGTAGCACATGTCTATCATCCCAGCACTGGAATGCGGCATAGGATCTTAAATTGAAAACCATACTTGGCCACTTAGTGAGCTCAAGTGAAGCCTAGGATACATGGACCATGCCTTAAAAAAGGATGAATTAGCAAGATGGCTTAGTGAGTAAAGAACTGAGACCAAATTTGTCCTCTGAGGTCACAAGCATGCCAGGACATGTACAATACCTCCAAAACAAATAGTTTAAAAAGCCTTTTAATGGCCAGGTGTTGGTGGCACACACCTTTAATCCCCACACTCGGGAGACAGAGGCAGGGGAATCTCTTGAGTTCCTAGCCAGCCTGGTCTACAGAGCGAGTTCCAGGAAGGCTCCAAAGCCACAGAGAAACCCTGTCTTGAAAAACCAAAATTACCTTTAATGCCAGCATTTGAGCAACAGAGGCAGGAGGATCCCCCTAAGTTCAGTACCAGCCTGATCTGCATTGTGCATTTCAGCACAGCTTAAAACCAGAACAGAAGAGGGGCACAGCCATGGGTGTCATCACCCCGGTGCCAGGAGATAGAGGCAGGTGGATCATAAGTGTAAAGTCATTCTGGCTACACAACAGAATTCTCTGCTTAATAATAGGCAGGCAGCGGTAGTGCACGCCTTTAATCCCAGCACTCGGAAGACAGAGGCAGGTGGATCTCTGTGAGTTTGAGGACAGCCTGGTCTACAGAGTTCCAGGGCAGCCTGGGCAACAGGGGAACTCTGTCTCCAAAAACCAAAAACTAATTAAGGAAATTTTAAAGGGCAAAGTTTTAAACTGTTCATTACTCTGGGTGCCATGTTAAAATGCTACTATCTCCATATTGTCTGGGTTTCATCTGAGCCACCCCAGGTGGATACATCTGCCTTTATCTCTTGGTGCCTTTTGTGTGATGTTTTTGTGTAAGCACATGCTCTTGTGGGCATGCTGTGCATGTCACGGCCAGAGGGTGACACTGGGTGTCGTCTTTAGTTACTTTCCACATTATTTCAGTGACATCTGTTGGGGCACAGATGAGTGTGTGACACAGATTGGAGGTCAGGGAACAGCTTTCAGGACCCACCCTCTGCCTGGGTCTTAAACTCAAGTCTCAGGCTTGACAGGCAGCACCATCGTACAGAACTTTCCACATAAGTTTTGGAGTCGGGAATCTCACTGACCCTGGGGCTTGTTGACTAATGAGTTCCAGGAATCCTTCTGTCTGTCCCTCCCTGCTGGGGTCTCAGATGCATGTGATCTTGGCCAGCTTTGTTGTGGGTACTGGGGATCCAAACTCCATTCCTCATGCTGGGAGCATATGGAGTCTAGCAGACAGAGATAGAAAGGTGTTTCTGTGGGGCCCTTAGAAGCTGTGCCTGCTGCTTCCCCAGGCCCGGCTAGAGCGAGATCTGAGCAACAAGAAGATCTACCAGGAAGAGGAGATGCCAGAGTCTGGAGCAGGCAGTGAATTCAACCGAAAGCTCCGGGAGGAGGCGAGACGGAAGAAGTACGGCATTGTCCTGAAGGAGTTCCGGCCCGAGGACCAGCCTTGGCTGCTCCGGGTCAACGGCAAATCGGGCAGGAAGTGAGTGGTGCTGATGGTGGGAGGGGCCTGCCTGTGTCCCTCACCCATGCACGTTTTTGGGGGCATCTTCTCTGAATCTGTTCCCAGCACAGTGTGCGTGGGGGAGGGGGAGGGTACCAGTGCCACCTCCCTTATGAAAGTTTGATCTGAAGGTGAGCTGGGGGTTGTTGATCTGGCTCAGCAGCCTGAGTATGCCTTGAGGTGAGGTCATACATAACACTTGGGATGTCCCCTTGGGAGAGGTGATCCATGGCAAAGGAGGTAGAGTCTAACGGACCCAGTGACAAGTGTTCTGTGCACAGTAGCCATGGTGGGTTGTAGGCTGGGAGCAAGGTACACAGTGTAGCATGGTCCAGATTCTGACAGCAGCCTTGAGGATGGTGGCCACAGGTTACATGGTGACCGAGTGATGATCTGAACTAAGGAGATGGTAGCCTGTGCCCTTCTGTCCTAGGCATTCCTGGGAGAGCCCAGATGGGTGCTGAGGAGGGGCTAGGCCCTGTGGGTAGAGTTGTGACCTGATGTAGGCTCTCCACAGGTTCAAGGGCATAAAGAAAGGCGGAGTGACAGAGAATACGGCATACTACATCTTCACTCAGTGTGCCGATGGTGCCTTTGAGGCCTTCCCTGTGCAGAACTGGTACAATTTCACGCCGCTGGCAAGACATCGCACACTCACTGCTGAGGAGGCCGAGGAGGAGTGGGAGAGGTGAGCCACAGGGGTCACAGTGCAGACAGCCTTAGACAACTCCACCTGGTGCAGACAGCTGGCTGGCCTGGGCAACTGCCTCAGTTCTTGCCTAGGAGGTCAAGTCAAGTTGTGTGCAAGGAAGCTGGGATCGAGAACTAGGGAGGCCCAGCATAAGGTTCCAGAGAGGCTGCTGCCATTTACGTGATGTGTGTGGTTGTTTTGTACCTGCCTGAAAGCCTGGAACAGTTCTCAAAATATCTAAAGAAGCCCCTCCCCTACAACATAGTCTTATTCCAGGCATGCATAGATGTGTCCACAACAGCTTGCACAGTGAGATCCCTGCTCTAAATAATCCGTGAGATAAATTGTTGGGGATGTGGTGTTGGGTAGTACACATGCATACTGGTTACCCTAGCACCCAGAAACGCAGAAGCAAGAGTATCAGGAGTTGAAGTCCATCCTCTGCTGTATTAAATTTGAGGTCAGCCAGGGTTATATGAGATGTGGTCTCAAAACTACCCAAAATTTACCAGGCATGATGAAAACACACACCTTTAATCTCAGCGCTCTGAAGGCTGAGGCAGGAGGATCTCTGAGTTCATTCAAGGCCAGCCTGGTCTACAGAGCAAATTCCAAGTCAGCCAGGACTATACAGAGAGACCCTGTCTCAAACAAACAAACAAAAGGACAAAGGAGTACTAATTAGTTAACCAGTGTGGACAGCTGGATTCACCTAGAATAGACCCTGAGCCTGGAGGACTAAGATGTGGGGCTCCCTAGATGCTCAGTTGCACACGGACTGGAGGCATCTCAGGGCTCACCCTTTATGGTTTCAAGATTTGGGGTCTGAAATGGCCCTTGGTGCCTGGTTTGCCCCTTTCTTTTTTTTTCTTTCTTTCTTTCTTTCTTTTTTTTTTTTTTTTTTTTTTTTTTTTTGTTTTGTTTTGTTTTGTTTGTTGGTTGTTTAGCCAGCCAGGGACACACAGGGCTGCCTAAAGCATGCTGTGTGGCTCATGTTAATGACCCTTGGGGGTCTTCCTGTCATGCCCACTTGAGTGGCCAGGTCACTGTCTTCTACCATCCTTCTTACCCAAGCAGCTCCTTCGCTGTCCCCTGCTGCCTCCACCACCCACCCCAGAGTACTTAGTCACTGTTTCCATGTGCAGGAGGAACAAGGTCTTGAACCACTTCAGCATCATGCAGCAGCGGAGGCTCAAGGACCAGGACCAGGATGAAGATGAGGAGGAGAAGGAGAAGCGCAGTCGCAAGAAGCCCAGCGAGCTGCGCATCCATGACTTGGAGGACGACCTGGAAATGTCCTCCGATGCCAGTGATGCCAGTGGCGAGGAGGGTGAGTGGGTACCCAGAGGTTTGAGCTCAAGGACAGGGCCACCAGTGAAGCTCATGACACATGGTCCCTCTAGAAATGAATGGCAGCTTAACAGCATTTCCATGGGATCAGTTTGTTTGAATGTTCTAAGGGTGCTGTGCTGCAGGTCACAGGCCTGGGTGACTGAGTGGCAGTACTGGTGGAGAGGGATGAGGACACAGGAGGGATAAGTGCCTAGACTAGCCTTCTGCTTTCTCTACAAATTGGCCTAACCTGGGGTGCAGTGTCCTTGTCAGGGTATAACACATGAAGACATACCACAGATGGTGTACAGGCTACAATCCCAGATTCCCAGACCTCAGGCTTGAGGCAGGAGGATCAAGAGTTCACAACCAGTACTGCCTGGCTATATGGACTCCATCTTTTTTTTAAAAAAAAAAAAAAAAAAAGGGGGGGGGGCACACCTTTAATCCCAGCACTGGGAGGCAGAGGCAGGTAGATCTGAGTTCAAAGCCAGCCTAGTCTATAGAGCAAGTTCCAGTATAGCCAGGGCTACACAGAGAAACCCTGCCTCACCACCATCCACCCCAAAACAAAACACAACAAAGCAAAAAACTAAAAAAGCATTAGTTGAATGGCTTTAGGGGTAGAGAGCCCTTTCCTGAAACCCCACACAACACAGTGATACAAGGTACGGACTGGTGGCATGGCTGGGATGGAGCCCCTGCCTAGCTGTGAGCAGTCTTCTGGGTTCATCTACAGTCTGATCCCCATCCTGCATCTTCTTTCCCTCCACAGGCAGCAGAGCCTCCAAGGCTAAAAAAAAGGCCCCATTGACCAAGGCGGGCAGGAAGAAGAAAAAGAAGAAGGGCTCAGATGATGAGGCCTTTGAGGACAGCGATGATGGGGACTTCGAGGGCCAGGAGGTGGACTATATGTCAGATGGCTCTAGGTGAGGCAGCTCCAGGCAGGCCCGAGGCAGCACAGGGCAGGCCTGAGGTCATCCATCTTCATGTGTGCCCTTCTCTGTCTCACAGCAGCTCCCCAGATGAGACAGAGGGCAAACCCAAAGTGCCGCAGCAAGAGGATGGCCCCAAGGGTAGGTGTCGCGGTTAGGGACCCCCTGGGGTGGGAGTTCACTTGGCAGCCTTCCTGCTCATACGTGTGTTCCCAGGCGTGGATGAGCAAAGTGAGAGCAGTGAAGAGAGCGAGGAGGAGAAGCCCCCTGAGGAAGACAAGGAGGAGGAAGAAGAGAAGAAGGTCCCCACCCCACAGGAGAAGAAACGCAGGAAAGGTACGTGGGGTACTCGAGGCTCGGTGATGCCGCAGTGTCCTCCTCTCACCTGTGGGTGGTGGGCTCTGCTTATGACCCTCCTCTGGCCATGCAGACAGCAGCGATGAGTCAGACAGCTCAGAGGAGAGCGACATTGACAGTGAGACTTCCTCTGCACTCTTCATGGCGGTAAGGCAGATCCCATGGTGGGGCTGGGATGGGAGTGGCAGTCTGAGCCTTCAGACTTACACCCCAGTCTCTGCAGAAGAAGAAGACACCCCCCAAGAGGGAGCGGAAGCCGTCGGGGGGTAGTTCTAAGGGTACCAGTCGGCCAGGGACCCCAAGTGCAGAAGCCGCAAGCACCTCTTCCACACTGAGGGCTGCAGCCAGCAAGCTGGAACAGGGTGAGTGCTGGGAAAGCCTGTCCCTGGGAAATGAGAGCCGATGGCAGCCTACACATCCTTTGTACACCGGATGCCCCATCTGCCCCCCTTACCCCTCCCAACATTACTCTTTCCACCAGGGAAGCGGACAGGTGAGACTCCAGCAGCCAAGCGCCTACGGATGGACACAGCCCCTCAGAGCCTGTCTGGGAAGTCCACACCCAGTGGCGGGTAGGTTCAGACCCAAGTAGGGGACCACAGGCTGGACTTGGCCACAAGGGACTCTTGTGTGACCAGTGTCTCCCTCCCACAGTGATGTCCAGGTGACAGAGGATGCTGTACGCCGATACCTGACTCGTAAGCCCATGACCACAAAGGACCTGCTGAAAAAGTTCCAGACCAAGAAGACAGGGCTGAGCAGCGAGCAGACTGTGAATGTGCTGGCGCAGATCCTCAAGCGCCTCAATCCTGAGCGCAAGATGATTGGTGACAAGATGCACTTCTCCCTCAAAGAGTAATGCTAATAAAGAGAGCTGACCCAGAGAATGAGCGAGTCCTCATTGCTACTCCAGTCCCCCTCCTGGGGCCCTGAGACTCCATTTGTAATAGGACACAGCCTTTCTGCCCACTAAGCTTGACCCCTGTGCGATCTTCATGAGTTCAATGTCACTCGTAGAAGCTCTTCCCTGACCGCTCCCCCAACCCCCTACCTTGTATCATTGTGCCGTGTGGGGTTTATGGTGGCCCTTGTCTGGGAATGCTCAGTTTCCAGCCATCCTTCAGGAGTGCAGGCTATTTCTGCAACACAGCAATGAAATGGTGGGACTCAGACTTGCTACTCCAGCGGTCTTCAGTGAGCTACATGCCCAGTCCTCTTTACTGTTGTAGCTGAGGCTGGCCTGGAACTCCTGATCGTCCCACCTCCACCTCTGGAGTGCTGGGATCATAGGCATGCCTCTGACAGGCATGGCTCTTATCTTTTGAGACAGTCTTGCTGTGTAGCCCCAGGCTAGCTGGGAACTCAATTTTCCAATGCTAGGATGATAGTATACAGCCCAGGCCATTTAGTTTGCAGTTCTTGGCCCAGGTGCTTCCTTTCATGGCTACTGGAATCCAAACCTATTCTTGGTGTTGGCACCTGGGTGCTGTTTTCCATTTCCAAGTGACATTCCTGGGGTCCCCCTTATCTCCTGACAGGCCCAGTGATATATCTTATGCAGGCTAGCCGGGCGTTGCTCGAGGAGAGTGCTTTACATTCTTGGGTGGTGACATGGCTGATTGGTCCTTGGCCTCGGCTGCTACCTTGAAAGCTGGGTCCTGAGCAGCCTGGGTACAGGGAGGGCTTCCTCTCACTGGCAGCTGGACACCAGTGGAAACCCACCCCCACTTCTGCTGTTCCTAGCTGGTGATTGGGAATGGTTAATTCCTAGGAATGGCCCTGCTCACTGAACCTCCCTGTCCCACTATCTGCTGGCTCTTTGGAAACCTGGGTCTAAGGCGATCTCTACCCTAGGGCAGGCAGACAGTATGCATGGCATGGCCTTGTGGTTAGGGGCAGAGCTTTGTGTTCAGGGAACCTATTTCAAACTCAATTCTGCATGATAGACAAGTGACATTTGGTTTTGAAAACCATTGTTTTCTTTCCCTTTTTGAGACAAAAGTCTCATATAGCCCAGGCTGGCCTTGAACTAGTAATCCTCCTGCCTCAGCCTCCCCAGTGCTGGCTGAGATCACAGGCACACACCTGTGTTTTAGATGGATGGATGGAACCCAGGATTTTGTACATGCTCAGCTCAGTTCTAGCCATGTGTGTGCTGGACCTGTGTGGCATGCACAAGCCACCACATGTGCATGCCACACAGGTCCATCTGCAGTCAGTTCTCTTCTACCATGTGGATTCTGCACTCAGGTCAGGTGGGGTGGCAAGGGCTTTACCCTGTTGAGCTCTCACCATCACTTACTTTTTTGAGACGGTCTCACTATAGCTGACCACAACCTGCAGGGATCCTGCCCTGGTCTCCTGAACACAGGGGTGACCAAGAGTGAGCAGCATGCAGTGCCACACCCGGCATCAATTTTATTCCTTTGCCTCCAAAGTCCTTGGTTTATTGTTGCCCATGTCCACTTGCTGGGTCTCATGGGTTCAGAAGTTGGCAGAACATGATTCTTCTTGGGAATGATGAGATCCAGCAAGCTCGTCTCCCCTAGGGCCCTGATGTTCCAAAACCCAGATTGGCTATGGCTGTGGCTTTTCAGGTTGGCCTTCCAAGAACGGGAGTCCCAGCCCTTGCCTATCACCTAGACTCCCTTTTCCTGTTTTGATCCTGGCTCAGCCAAGCCCGGAGACAGGGGTTCGATGTTTTAAGCCTGGCTAAAGCCGAGATGGACGGATGCCCACAGACTCTTCCATCTGCCAGGTGCCCTTCCCAGTTCCTATTGGCCCCACATGGCTCATAATCCACTACAAGACCTACAGTAGGCCCCCTCCAAGCCTCCCTGAAGTTCCTACCAAAGCCAGGTGGGGTGGGGACACAGATTGGTGGCCAACTCTGGGCTTGCTTCTGGCTGACAGCAGGACACTCATAAATCAGGGGCATCAGAAATGGGTCTATGGAATGTCTGGGTGGGTAAGCCATCAATTCTTAGGGGTTAGGTAGTGGGGACAAGCTGGGTGGGACTCCAGTGACTTCCCTGGGCCATGATGCTGGCAGTGAGTTTAATCCCCAGGACAGGCAGAGAATAAATTGAGGACACCAGGGTCTCTCAGCATCCTGGGACTTCGATGTCACAATGGCTGCAGGAAGACTAGCACTCACGTTTCTGCTGCTCCTGCCTTTGCACCTGGGCCTCGGCTGGGACCGTGACCCTCAAGGGGAACCAGTGGCAGAAGATGAGATTTCATCTAAGGAGATGGCAGACACCGGAGGGCCCTGGAAGCCCCATCAGGGTAAGAATTCCTGGGGGCGCCTCGTGATTCCCCAGTTCCTTCTCTTAAAGCCCTCATGCCTCATACTCATGTTCTACCCTGCACTAGGTAACAGCCATGTCCGCCTTCCAAGAGCCCTGGCCAGTCCATGCCAGCTGTGGAGCCTGACCCTGCCAGTAGCTGAGCTGGGCCTGGGCTATGCCTCAGAGGAGAAGGTCATCTTCCGATACTGTGCTGGCAGCTGTCTCCGAGAGGCCCACACCCAGCACAGCCTGGTGCTGGCCCGGCTTCGAGGGCAGGGTCGAGCCCATGGTGGACCCTGCTGTCAGCCTACCAGCTATACTGATGTGACCTTCCTCGATGAGCGTCACCGTTGGCAGCAGCTGCCTCAGCTCTCAGCTGCCGCTTGTGGCTGTGGTGGCTGAAGTTGGCCAGCTCTGTGTCTCAGAATCACAAGCATGAGGCAACCTGGGCTTTGAAGGGTTCAGGTGACATTTATTAGAACCTTGCATAGGTGAAGATGAGAAGGAAGGAACCTGGGATTGGGTATCGGCAATTAATGCAATAAATGTTCTAATGGCCTTAGGAGTGTGTGTGATGGGGTACATCCTGGCAGCCACAAGGCTATGTGGGTTCTGACCTGACAGTGGTAATTAATTTGAAGATGCCTACAACAGTCTTTTTTAAACTTTATTCACAAGTCCAGAGGATAGGTGTAGAGGTCAGCAGGCTGGGGGTGGCTCTCCTGGCCTTCCTGGCCCCATCCCCTGAGGGAGGGAGCGGCAAATCACTGAGATGCGACGGCCCCGGGGGACCCGGTGCTCCCCAAAAAATGATTCTTCATCTCGAAGGATCTCATGGGAGAAGTCATATCGGGCTGAACCCCTGCAGAAAGAGACAGGCTGAATGTGGTGGGTGGAGGGAAACCCTGTTCCTTCAGCATCTCTTCACTGCTTCTGAGCGATGGTGCCAGCTTCCTCTGCTGTGAGAGCACCAAGAGGTGTCAAAAGCACTGGGCCTCATCTGGGGGCTTCTTGGCAAAGCATTACCTTAAAATATAGAGGGAGCCTGGCTCCAGCAACAGTTCCAGCCACTGCTCAGGTTCCTGGGTGTGCACCAGCTTCATAACACTTGGGGACAACAAGGAAAGGCCAGCGATGGTGGATCCACAGAACTAGAAGAAAGGTGGTATCTGTGTATGTGTGGGAGGGTCAGGCCCAGATCTGCCCTCCTGCCCACGCTGGCTTGGAGTTCTGAGGGACAGCCCACCTTGACGCTGTCAACATGGGGCTTGATGTAGCCCTTAGGTTCCAGGTCCAACACATGGACCAAGGATAGCAGGGTCTGGTCAGGGCCGAAGGCAGCAGCCTGGACCCGCTGCAGGATGGCTTGGCTTGCATCAGACCAGCGGGATTTCTCTGTCTCCCTGAAGCCGTGAATAGCCTACATAGAGAGCTCAGGTCATGACTGGGAACTTCCAGGACAGGGAAATGAGGCAAAGAGGGCAGTCCAGGGGCAGGCAGTTTTTCCAGCTGTAATTCACAATTCTGTAACTCACATCTTTAAGATGGCTCAGTGCGGTCTTAAACCCTGCGTGTGGTCTCCAGGCTGATTTCCAGTCCCTGGTGCTGGTCACCACAGCATTCAGTGTCCGTCTTAGGGCTCAACTCAATCCCACTCAAGACCCTAGTGAGATCCCAACTGCCGGCACTCCCTCACCCGAGTCTTCCTTCTATCTTGTCAACGCCCCTCAGCTGCAGAACCTCATGTCTAAAGTGATCGCGCCCTTACAGCCATCCCTTGGTGCCCACCAAGGACCTCCCTTCTGATCCCAAGCCTAAGAGTGAGTGAATACTACACTGCTCTGGACCCTTGAGCTCAAACCTTCCCCGGCTCTGGCCTCTTTCCCTGCTCTAGGTCTCACCCACAGCCCCCCAGCGGCACGCCTTCCCCTGTACTCAGCTCTGACATCAAGATCAGCCCTATTCCAAGATCAGCTCTCGGGACGTCTCTCCCGAGCTGCCCAGCACCCGCCATGTCCCACACCACAGCAGCTGGTCGCATGTGGCCACCGGAGCCGGTGCCCAATCCCACCGGAACCGAACTATTCAGCTCAAAACACACCGCCCCCAGCCTGGCCGAGCCCCGCCCCAGTGCTCGCTCGCTATGCCACGGCCTCGCCCCTCAGCGTTTCCGAGTGGTCTTATTCTTAGTTCTCCGCCCCGCCCCGCCCCATCGAGGCCCCGCCCACTCACCGCGTCCCAGTGGTCATACTCATAACGCCGGCGCCGCAGCTGGGGCTCCAGTTCTTGTGTCAGCGTGTCCTCCTCCGCCTGGCTCAGAAAGCCCGGCCGCACCACGGCCTCATCGCGCAGGCGATTCAGCACGGCGGGGTCTGAGCCACGAATCCAGCCGCACCTAGAAAGCGTGCGCATCGCCAGGCGCCCGCTGCCTGCCATCTTCAGGAGACGTCTAAAGGCCGGGCCACGCCTCCGCAAGCCATTGGCTGAGGCCCTCCCGCCAGCTCTGAGCCCGCCTCCTACCGCACACCATTGGACATTAGCACGCGCCCATTCTATTAGCTGTGCCCCAAGTCCATCTCATGTTGGTCCCGCCTCTGGGCCCTGATTCGATCAGTCAGGTTCGGGAGTGAGGTGTTCAATCTGGGATAACCGTGGTTCGAGTCACGTGGGGCAAAGTCAAGGTTAGAGGTTCAACCAGTATGATAGCACAGGCCCGTTGCCTATCAATCAGCACTTGGTGGAGCGAGGGACAACTTCAAGGTCAGCCTTGGCTATACACGTGAGTTTGAGGACAATCTGAACTACAGGATATACTTAATGCTCGTCCCTCCCATGACATCCAAACAAGCAAGACCCATTAATACAACCCACACCTCAAATGTTCTGAATTAAAAAGCCAAAAAAATTGTTTACTGCCACACTACCCTAATAACATCTGGGCCCACGAAGATGGCTCAACAGGTAAGGGCACTTGCCACTGAGCATGCTGACTTTGGTTTGATCCCCAGAACCCACACACAGTGAAAACAGGGAAGCCACTCTGGCAAGTCATCTACTGACTTCCACAGGGACACTGGCACCTGCCACCTCACCCACAAATAAACTGGTCCAATTTCCCTTTTTAGCTACATCTATATATCCACCCGATCCTCTCCATTTTTATTTTAAAAAATCCAAAGTTTCCCCTACCATCCTTTCTGGTGCCAGCCTGCTTTTGGACCCTACAGCAAAATGCCAGGTCTCATGGTTATGAGGATCAATCCAAAGCTTCTGGTGGCTCCTCCAGCCAATGACACTACCTAACCCTCCAGGGGCGAAAACAGGCTCAGCAAGTTCTGGCACCCACAGGCAAGCTCCAGGGGACCCACCACCCTCTTCAGGTCACCAGGAGTACTGCACTCATGTGCACAAACCCACACATAAGCAAAAGTAAATGCATAAAACCATAGTTCTATCTGCTGGCTTTGGGCCAGTATATATGGCTTAAAAGTTTGCTAACAGCTAGACATAGTGGAACACACCTTTAATCCCAGAACTCCAGAGGCAGAGGCTAGGGGATATCTGAGTTTCTGGCCGGCTTAGTCTACAGAGTGACTTCCAAGACAACCATGGCTACACAGAGAAACCCTATCTTGAGAAATGAAACAAAAATTGTCATGGAGTCGAGGTAAGAGGGGCCTGGTATCTTGGAGATGTAATCGAAGATGCCTCAGACATGGGACAAAAACCACAAGGTTTAATTTAAAGTCACAGTGTCTTAGCAGTAGGACAACATCAATCCGCATTTTCTCCAGGGGTATATCTCTGGGCTCAGCAAAGGAAGTGTGGGCAGTCCTGGGTTTCCACACTTCTGGAGATGAGGTCAGACCCTAGGTGCTCGCCGGGACAGGAGGATCGGCTGATGCTGCAGGAGTCTCCTTCTGTACCAGTTCTGGCTCATCCTCCCCGTCCTGAGGTGGGTGGACCAGGACCTTGTCCAAGATGCCAAATTCTTGGGCCTCCATGGGGCTCATATAGCGGTCCCTCTCCATGGCTGACTCTGGAGGCAGGTGAAGCAATACATGTAGGTAAGAACAGAGACCTAGGATGCTTTCCCCCAATTCCTAGGTTGAAGTCAATCCAATAGCAGGGTGGTTTATGAAGTTGTGAGGATGAGACCCCAACCATGGGATCTGTGCCCTTATTAAAAGAGAAAACCATTTGAAGCTAGAGCAGAGAATCTAAAGTTAAAGGCCAACCAGGGCTTCATTCCAAGATCACATCTTTAAAAACTAAACAAACATAGCGGCGGCACACACCTTTAATCCCAGCACTCAGGAGGCAGAGCTAGGGGGATCTGTGAAAGACCAGCCTGGTCTACTGAGCCAGTTCCAGAACAGGCTCCAAAGCTACAGAGAATCACTGTCTTGGGGAAAAAAAAAAAAAAAAAAAAAGAGTTCAACTGGTAGAGCACTGGTCTAGCCTGCACCGAACCTTGGTTCAAATCCCAGAACCACCTGTAATTCTGGCAATGCAAAGGTACAGCCATGAGGATCAGGAGCTGAAGGTCAAAGGTCAACCTTCCAGGTACCAGGTATTCCTGACCTTCCTGCTTCCAGGACTCAGATACACATTCCTGCATTTTTGCTTTCAGCCCATGATTTGTTCCAGCTCCCTGAGTTATAGAAGATACACGCTCATTCTGATAATTCTTCCCTGTGGGGCTTAGAACTTTTGTGTCTTCGTTTTCCCAGCAGTAAGAAATACATTTCTTGCCTGGTGGTGGTGGTGGCACACGCCTTTAATCCCAGCACTTGGGAGACAGAGGCAAGTGCATATCTGTGAGTTGGAGGTCAGTCTGGTCTACAGAGTGAGTTCTAGGACAGCCAGGGCTGTTTTATAGAGAAACCCTGAATAAAAAAAATTCAGGCTCTCGAGTAGCCCAGGCTGGCCTCAAAGGGTTGCCTCCCGACTCTGTCTGCACCTGCCAAGTGCTGGGAAGACAGGTGTCCGACAGCATGCCACACTGCTTTAATTTTTACTGACTAATCAAATACAGTCAGGTCCTCCTGAATACTGTCCTCTGCTCTCTACATGTCACAGTACACATATGCCCAACACACCAATAAAATACACCCAGGTCATGTGCTGCCATGTGGTGACTCTTAGACTGAACATATGTGACCAACAAGAAGATAGATCAAAGAATAGCATGAGGGCCAGCAAGATGGCTTGGTAGAAAGAGGAGCTTGCCACCAATTCTGATGACCTGGAGTTCAATCACCACAATGCTCAAGGTGTTAGAAAACCAATTTCTACGAACTATCCTCTGACCTCCACACATCTGCTGTGGCAGGCACATGCTCCCCAAATCAACTATTTAAAAAAACAACAACAAAAAAAAAAAAAAACCCCAAAAAACCCAAAATGTCAAGTACCAGGGAAACCCACTAGCATCCAATGGTACCTATAACTCTTATTACCTTCTCCCCACCCAAAATACACAGCAAAAATACACAGATCAGCTGAGCCAGTTCTCAAGGCTGGTATATTTATTTTAGTCTGAGACTGAATCTTGCAATATTCTCTAGGTCAGTCTAGAACTCCTGATTCTCCGGCCTCCACCTCCCAGTCCTGGGATAACACATAGGTGCCACCACACCCAGCTTGCAAAGTTGATCTAAATGGCAGAGCAGGGGTTTTAACCAGCAGGGATTCTGCCCATTGGACTAGGAAATTTGCCAGGCCAGAAATGCATTCCTGGGGCTGGAGGTTAAGAGAACTTGTTCTGGCAGAGGACTCAGGTTCAATCCTCAGCACCCACACGGTGGCTCACAACTGTTCATAACTCTGGTTTGAGGGGATCTGACACCTTCATCTGACCTCCACAGGCACCAGGCACATATGCAATTTACAGACTTACATGCTGGAAAAACACCCATATACA
Source organism: Cricetiscus sungorus (assembly GCA_030556225.1). Lineage (NCBI taxonomy): Eukaryota > Metazoa > Chordata > Mammalia > Rodentia > Cricetidae > Cricetiscus > Cricetiscus sungorus. The sequence goes on from JANBXA010000600.1 coordinate 42,242,476, forward strand.
CCAGGCAGTGGTGGCACATGCCTTTAATCAGAGCACTTGGGAGGCAGGTGGAGCTCTGGGAGTTTTAGACCAGCCTGGTCTACAAGAGCTAGCTCCAAAGCTACACATGGAAACCCTGTCTCAAAAACAAAGAAACAAAAAACCCCATCCATATACATATAATAAAAATTAAATGAATTTTTTAAAAAGAAAAGAAATGTATATTTTGAAAGCGAGTCTCTCTGTGTAGCTCTAGCTGTCCTAGAACTTGTTTGTAGATCAGCCTGTCCTGCCTCTGCCCCCCAGTTGCTGGGATTAAAGCTGTGTATGACTACCACTTAGCAAGAACTCTATACTTAAGGCACACTCTCAGCCACACTCCCAGGGCTCCACCACCAAGCCACACCCCCAGCCTTTAGAGACACTTAGCTATCAGCATTGTAAGGGGCCACAGGCACAGAGCATTTATAGGTTAGTGATCCTACTGAACACCCAAAAGGCCCAGGGTGACCCCACTACAGTAATGTGGCTCTGAACGTCCAGGTGGGGAAGCCCTGGTTTGGGACAATGCTGATGCACTCACCAATCACCTGCAGGCTCTGCTTGGTGTGTTTGGCGTAGATGTTGTATAGCTGCTTCTTCAGCTTCATGATCTCCTCTGCCTGGATGGCGATGTCTGTGGCTTGGCCCTAGGAAAGAGTAGTAGATTGGGAGGAAGACGAAGCCTAGAGCTGGAGGAGCATCCCATGGGATGCTAGAGTGAGGGCGTAATCCCTGTGCTTCAGCCCTGCAGTTTCTATTGCCCGTTGATTTATTTTTATTGTATTTTACTTTTGTTTTGTGACAGGATCTCTCTACATAGCTCTGGCTCTCCTGAAACTTGCTCTGTAGACCAGGCTGGCCTCAAACTCAAGAGATCCGCCTGCCTGTGCCTCCCAAATACTGGGATTAAAGCCATTCGCCCATCACTCCCGGCTCAGTTTTTGGTTTTTATCCTTTCCTCTGGTGAAGATGGAACCCAGGGTCTTGCCTGTGCTAAGCAAGCATTCTACCCTTGAGGAGCACCTTCCCAGCCACAGAAACACCTATCTCAAACAGTGGCAGTCAGGAGGCAGAGGCAGGCAGATCTCAGCACGCTAGAGGCCGTCTTGGTCTACAGAGTGAGTTCCAGCACAGTTAAGGCTACATGGTGAGGCCCTGTCTCTCCAACAAAGAAAGAAGAGTAGCCTACACTTCCTCCCACACCCCTGCAGGACTTGCACTCACCCTGGCACCTCCGGAGGGCTGGTGGATCATGATTCTGGAATTAGGCAGTGAGTGGCGCATGCCTGGGCTGCCAGCAGCGAGTAGCAGGGAGCCCATGCTCGCAGCCTGTCCAACACACCATGTGCAGATGGGGTTCAGAATATACTGCATTGTGTCGTAGATGGCCAGGCCTGCAGTCACCACGCCACCTGCAGGCAGTGGAGTAAGTCAGGGCCCAGTGGGATCCTCCTTTACCCTGGTAGGTACTGTTCCAGCAAGCAGAGAAGTCACAAGGACAGTCCTTCCTTCAGAATCAGGTATGGTTAGACATGTATATGGGACAACACACAGATACACGCACGCACACACGCACGGGTCAAAAGGCTCTGCCAGGCACCTCCTGGCTATGAACCCTGGTCAGGCCATATGTCACCATGTAGAGCCAGCCACTCCCACTCTCTAAGGCACACTTGCCCAGATCAGAGGGGAACATCCTTACCTGCCACTTGAAGCTTTGTTGAGAAGAGAAATGAGTGTAGAACATTCTGTGAGAGGTGCCTGGCCTGACAAGGGCCCAAACAACACTGCCCATTCTTGGGTTGTTGAGAAGGATCAGTGGGTAAAGACACAACCCACCAAGCCTGACAACCTGAGTTCAATTCCCGGGACCCTCTGAATTCTGTACACAGTGACATGCACGCATCCATGTACCCATATATACACACTCATATAAATAAATGTAATCCTATTATTTTTCTTAAAAATCAACTATTTCTGAAGAGTGTGGCAGCTCATACCTGTCGTCCCAGTTAAAGTGAAAGGACTGCAGAGAATCTGAGCTAAAGAGTGGAACTTTGTCAGCTGGTAAAGTTCTTGCTGTACAAGCATGTGAACATGAGTTCAGATCCCCAGCACCCACAAAACAGACATAGTGGCACATGCTTGCCCTGTAATCCCAGTGCTGGGGAGGTATAGACAGGAACATCCTCCGGGCTTACTGACTAGCTAGACTAGCAGCATACTTGGGGAAGTTCCAAGTCCTTTTGGAAAAATTTTAAATAATTAATTAGTTTTTCATTAGTTTTTTTTTTCTCCCCCAAGACAGGGTTTCTCTGTGTAGCCCTGATTATCACAGAACTCACTTTGTAAACGAGGCTGGCCTCTAGAGGTCTGCTTGCCTCTGTCTCCTGAATGTTGGGATTAAAGGCATGCACCACCATACCTGGCTAAAAATCCTCAATTTTTGTGCAGCCTAGGCTGTCCTAGAACTCAGAGATCCACCTGTCTCTGCCTCCCAAGTGCAGGAATTAAAGGTATGTGCCATCATGCCATGCTTGGAGCAATTTTAAATTTTAGTTCTGCAGAAAGCTGCTTCACACCTATTCTCCAGAGGGGATATTCCCAACCCCACAACCAGGTCAGGCCCTGCTCACCTGGGCTGTTGATGTACATGTGAATGGGTTTCTTGTTGCTTTCAGACTGTAAGAACAGCAGTTGGGCGATGACCAGGCTGGCGACACTGTCATCAATCTGTAGGTGGGAGGGCAGAATTGTTCCCAGGTTGAAGGTGGGCTGGATGGAGGCTTAAGGAGCCAGGAACCAGGAATTTGAGTATAGGAAGGGAATGGTCTGGGAGCCCCAAACACTGGAAGACAATAAACTCTGGACATGGCTGGGATATAGTTTAGTGGGTAGAGTGCTCGCCTAGCATGCTCAACGTCTTGGTTTCAAACATTGCCTAAACCTGGTGAGGTGGTACATATAAGTCATCCCACCACTTGGGAATTGGAGGCAAGAGGGTATGGGTTCAAAGCCAGCTTGGGGTGGGAGTGGGGGCTGGAGAGATGGCTCTGTGGTCAAGAGCTCTTCCAGAGGACCTGGGTTCAATTCCCAGCACCCACATGACAGCTCACAACTATCTGTAACTCCAAGATCTGACACCCTCACACAGACATACATGCAGGGTAGTACACCAATGCACATAAAATAAAAATAAATTTTAAAAATAGAGAGAGAAAAAAAGCCAGCTTGAGCTACTTAAGATCCTGTCTCAAAAACACCAACTACCTGACCAGAGCTGGGTTCACTGGGTAGCATGCTGGCTCTGAATCCATCCCCACCCAGTACTACTTAAACCTGGTGTGGTGGTACATCTTCATCCCAGCCCTAAATGTCATCATCAGCTACATGGGGACCCTGTTTCAGAAAACAAATAGCTGGCAACAACAGATTATGGTGGTGATACACACTGACACCCAGTATTCGGTAAGCTGAGGTACGGGGGCAGCAAGGTGGAAGCTAGCTTGGACTACATAACAGGAGTTTGGCTCAAATAAAAAAGAATGTTTCAGGTCAGGGATGAGGAAGACGGGGGTGGGGCACATAGTTTGACAAGGGGAGAAATGTTGGCGAGACAGGTAGGTGTCTCCAGAGCGCACCGGGTTCGCTCACCGGGCCCATGACGCACACGATGCGTTCCCTCAAGAGCCTCGAGTATATGTCATAAGCACGCTCGCCTCGACCCTGGTGGGAAAAGAACAGAGGTCAGCGACCCTTGCACGCCGCCCTCTCCCTTCAAGCCTATACGCTTTGGCCCCACCAGGCCCCCGTACAGTCTGTTCCACCACGATAGGGATGAGCGGGAAAGCTCGCGTAGCAGTTCCATGCAGGCTCCTCCGTATAGGTGAGCCGCTCCCAGCAGTCCATAGCGGGGAGAAACGCACGGCGAAGCGAGACAAGACAGCACCGTATCCGCCCGCAGCCACCCGGGCCTCCCCCAGCAGCACTCGGGGCCACATGTCGCCGCGCGCCCCGGTTGGCTTCCGGGACTACAATTCCCAGCATACTTTGCGGAAAGTCGCTCGCTCGTCCACTTCCGGGAACGGAGTGGGCGGGGCCGAAGAAGGCGGGTGGGTAAGTCTGTAGGTGGGGTCTTCGTCGGAAGTAGGCGATCCCGCTTCTCCATCCCATGCAGGTTCCTGCACCGAGCCTCGCCGTTTCCCCGGTGTCCATGCGGGAAGCAGCGCACGGAGGGGCATGGCGAGGCCTAATGTGAGACACCTGCCCGCCACCATTGCTCCTGCAGCAATCCTCGGGTGCATGTGGTGGCCTGCAACCTGTCCGTCTCCTGGAACTACAATTCCCAGGAGCTTTGCTTCCATGACTCCCAGGTTTTGGCTTTCGGAAAAAAAGAGGCGGAACCTAGATAGAAAGTAGAGTCCAGGACTCGCGAAGGAATTTATTGAACAAAGCAGTTTAGGGAGTTGGGGAAGCTGAGGGAGGGCGCCTGGAGGACTCGAAGGACCCCAGAGCAGGAGGCCTGGATCTTGCCAGAGGCACCAGACTTTGCTACACCTGTATTCGTTTTCAGCCGGTGCCCAGCTTTCTGGAAATGTCCCTTTATTGTCTCATCCCAAGTGGAGGACAGTTTCTGCTGTACAGTCCTCCACCTCGTGCTGCAGCTCCAGACACAGATCCCAAGAACTCCCTCCACTGTCACACCTGTTTCTCCGTTGTCCTCTATCCTAGCCTGTGCCCACGTTGGTCCTCACTCAGCCGCTGGAGTTCCTTGGAAGAGGTGAAACTGATCCATCAAGCCTGTGACATGGCTTCTCGTTAGTAACCTATGCACGCATCTCCTTGCTCATATACTTGACTTCAGTAGCCACACTTCTCTCCAAGTGGGACTCCCCTCCCTCTGCCTTTGCTCTTTCACAGCGGGCCTACGTCAGGCTGAGACATCATGTGTGCAGAAACTCACTGCCTTTGCTACCATCCTAGGCATATTCTGGAATTTTCCCAAATTAGTTGTCACCTGCTGTAAGCATTACTTAAAGTAGTTGCACTGATTGATTTTTTGGTTTTGTCTTTTGTGGATGTAGAGCAAGAGGGTCACAGGGAGACAGACATAGTACACATTGGTTCATCTTCATTCCCAGTACCAAGCCTTGCTCCCCTGCCCCTCACTGGAGAATTTTCAGTGGGGTCTCTACCTCTGAGCCAATGTCTCAGCCCCATATTATCTTATTTAATATCCTTAGCAGCACTAAGAAACAAGACCTACTTCATCTCCAAATTACTAAAAGGAAACTAAAACCCAGAGATGTTAAGCAATTTATTCTAGGTCAAACAGCTAGCAAATAATAGACTGATACAAGGTGTTGGTTTTTCTCATTCTGCCAGGTCCCTTTGCCGCTTCAGCCCCAAATAAGCACACAGACTTATATTAATTATAAAACTGTTGGCCAATGGCAAGGGGTTCTTATTGGCTAACTCTGTCTTAATTATTAAGCCATTTCTATTAATCTATGTATTTCTACGTGGTCTTATCTTACCAGAGAAGATTCTAGACCCGCTACTCCTTCGGCTACATGGCATCCTCTGCCTACTTTTCCCAGAATTTTCCTCATCTCCTAGTCCCACCTATCTTCCTGCCTCTATTGGCTATTTGGTAAACAGTGTTTTAATTCATCAGTCAATAAGAGAAACATATACAGAAGGGCATCCCCCATGTCCTTCCTGAGACTCAGTTTCCTTGCCTGTAAAATGGGAGTATATGGTGAGTCCCAGGATTCCTGAAAGATTTCCTAGGCAGCCACTGTGTTCCCTGAGAAAGATACATTTTTGGTAACTAGGAACCTGCATTTAAAATTGCATAGAGGCCAGAAATGAACATCAAAGGCTATAAATGTTTCTTCCCAGAGCTCTCTAAACAGCATAGGCTCTTGCCATGGCTCTTGGTTACCCACAATAATCAGTTGACAAGACTCAATTGCTGAAGACACCAGTCACTTTGGTTACAGGACATGAAGTCAAGCTGGAACTGAGCTGAGGGCTTCCTCCCTGCTGGCTTGTTTTCATAATGCCAGAAGGTGACATTCAGTCTGTTAGAGAGAAGACATATATGGTCTTCTGCGGTGTAGACCCTGACTACTGCCACTCTGACCAGTCCCAAGTTGGTGACACTGGTGCCATAGTGTGTGAGAACCACAGGGGCGACCCACAGCCTTCTGGTTGAATGCAGGGCTGCACTCTAGGAGGGAACCATGCTTGGTCACATAAACTGACCAGAGCTCACACTCAGAAGTCATAGGCCAAGGAGAGAAACTTGGATCTCATTGCTTGCTGAATGGGAAACTGCCTTCTGAATATTCATGTCTGTTTGCAGAGACTCACGAGTCAGAACACAGAAGAGTACTCAGCCCTAAGTGGGACATTTGCAGCTTCACTGCCCCTCAAGGCTTAGGAACATCAAGTGAGGGAGCAGAAAGAGTGTAAAAGCTGGAAGTGGGACAGATCCTGGGACAAGATCAGGCCAACAAGACCAGTCAGGGTTCCAGCAGGCAGCAGTTACTGGACTCAGTGGCTTTTACAAAAGAGCCCATGGATGGGAGGAGGTTGCTTTGGAGTAACAGGGATAGAGCTGAGTAAAATACTTTGAATAAATTATGAAATTGTTAAAGACTAAAAGATTAAATAAAAAAGTTAAAAGAAATACAAACCAGGGCATGGGTAGTATTTATTTATTTATTTATTTATTTATTTATTTATTTATTTATCTATCGAGACCGGGTTTCACAGTGTAGTCCTGGGTGTCCTGCAACTCACTCTGTAGATTATGCTGGCCTTAAACTCAGAGATCTGCCTGCCTCTGCCTCCTGAGTGCTGGGATTAAAGGCATGTGCCACCTCAGCCCAGCTTGTTTTTCCTTCAGAACTCTATAGACCAGGCTGTTTTCAAACTCAGAGAGTTGTCTGCCTCCGACTCTCAAATGCTAGGACTAAAGGTGTGCACTACCATATTGGGCTTGGTGGTTTACATCTTTAATCCCAGTACTCAGGAGGTAGAGGCAGGAAAATCTTGGTGAGTTCAAGTCTAGCCTGGTCTATATTATGAATCCTAAGGCTAGCCAGAGATAGAGAGCTCTTGTCTCAAAAAATAAATAAACAAATGAACAAATAAATTTAAGAAAGCAATAACAAAACATGTATTTTGTTGATTTTGAAGGTTTATTATTATTATTTTTAATTGTGGGTGAGTAAGTGTACAAGTGCTGCAGGGACCAGAAAGGGACGTTAGATCCCCTGGAGCTGAAAGTACAGGTAGTAAGCCACCTGATAAAGGTGCTGAGAACTGAACCCAGGCCTGATCGAGGACAGCAATGCTCTCAACTGCTGTGTCACTGCTGCAGGCCCAGAGTGTCACTATTCAGACCTCAGTGGCCTGTCCAAGGATAATATGTATTGCCTTTGGTTTTCTGAGACAAGGCCTCACTCTGTAGTCCAGGCTGGCCTGGAACTCATAGCAATCCCCCTGCCTCAGCCTCAGCACCAAGCCAGGCTCAATGCCAACAAGTCTTACTCCTTTTCACATTTGAATTGTTTTAAGACAAAAAGCTTTTGTGAGGCCATTGGCTCATTCTAGGCAGCAAGCTGAGGTTGAGGGGTGTGGAGGAGTTGGTGTTGTAATCTAGGAAAATCTGGCCCTGCCCCTTGGGAAATTGGCATAATGTGTCACCCCTCTGCACATGGCAAGCAGTACCCTGGCTCTGTATGCAGGTGCAAAGTTCCCTTTAAGAGAAAATATCTGCCTACTCCTCTGTCCACCATATCTCTGAGGAGGCAGGCAGATCTCTGTTTCTCTGTCTCCTCTCGCTCTGCTCCTGTCTCTTCTCTCTCCCCTTCCCCCCTTCCACCACACCCTTTTCTTTCCCAGTAAAACTTCCTTTCCACGTGAGTTCTGCCTGACCGTGCGTTTGTGCTCCACCCCCATGGGGTTTGCCATGGTCCCACCTTGCATCATATTCCTAACAGTTGAAATACCCTTTCTAGTCTTCTGAGGGTTACGAAGTTTCCTTATTTGGTGATTTTTGTCTGAGACAAGGTCTCCTGTAGCCCATGCTGGCCTGGAATTTTCTGTTGCCAAGGCTGGCTTCAATGGCAGAGCCTCCTTCCTGAGGGCTAGCATGACAGCCAGCAGCCAGCACTGCCTTTCCTTTGGAATCTACTAATTAAGCTCATGATTGCCATGTGGTTTACACAAACTGCATACAGGGAAAGGAGGAGAAACCCCAAAGAATCCAGATAAAATCTATAGGTTTCAATAGCGCCAACTCTCTGATTTTGAAAGTAGAGTTACATAACGTGCCTCCAGTGAGGTATTGGCTCATCCTTGTGGGAATTAGCAATCTTGGCAAGAGAGGCACCACTACTACAACAGAGAGCCCACTGGTGGCTGAAATCTGTCATCTTAGCACTCAGAAGATGGAGGCAAGAGGATCTGGAGTTCAAAGGCAGCCTTAGCTACTTAGTGAGTTTAAGGGCAGCCTGGGCAATAGGAGAATTGAAAGAGAAAAGGAGTAGGAAGAGAGAAAGCTGTTGCCTAAACTCTTCTCTGGGAGATATGAATCATTGCCACTCGTCTTGGACACCTGGACACCACCCCACCCCTGTCTCTCTTGGTGAGCATGGCGTTTGTTGGGTCACTGGGAGCATGGCAGATGGAACCCTGCACACACCGGTTTCCCACCTCTCGTGCCCCTTGCACTGAGGCCACATGTGACTGTTCAGAACCTTACGCAGTTGTGGCAAGTGTAGGAGTGGGGAGGCTGCCCACATGGTTTATTTGGCTTGTTTGTTGTTTGGTTGATTTGGTTTCTCAAGGTAGGTTTCTCTGTGTAGCTCTGGCTGGCCTGTATTGACCAGGCTGGCCTAGAACTCACAGAGATCCACCTGCCTCTGCCTTCTGAGTGCTGGGATTAAAGGCGTGCACCTCCGCTGCCCACCACCCACTCCCTCTTGTTAATGTCTCTGTTTGGTTTTTGTGCCTTTTCAAGACTGAGTCTCATGTAGCTCAGGCTGTCCTGCTACTGCTACATAGCCAAGGATGACCTTAAGTGCTGGAATGGCAGTGTGCGGGTCACCACATTACCTTCTAAAGTGTGTCAAGTTTGTGAGTTATGTGGACAAGACTGTCCTATAAAGTCTAGACAGGAGCTGGCAAGAGGCCTCAGCTGGTAAGCCTGAGGGCCTGTGTCTATCCCTGGGACCTGAATGAAAACAAGTAAAAAGGTCAGGAGAGGACATGACTGCTCCTAAGTGTGGTGGAGGAGAAAGTTTATTGTAGATCTGTAAGAGAACATAGCTGGAGCCAGACACACGTAGAGTGGACAGGGCCCTGAGCCATGTGAGGAGGAAGGAGAGTAAAGGAGAAGGTGGAGGGAACCAGGTGCAGCTGCCATGAGGCCAAAGGGACAAAAGGGATGGGTAACCAAAATGTCTCAACTATATATGGAAGAGCCTCCGGGGAAAGGGCAGCCCAGCCCCTGGGCTGCAGCGTTCAAGGTAGAGGGTGGGGTATGCCAGACTTACCCTGTTACAGGTAGGGACTGAGGGATGCTGGGAGAACCTGAAGGCCAGGTCCTGCTTTGATGTATTAAATAGGGACCTGAGCCGTCTGTCCCAGGTTTGAGACCTAGCACCACCCATAACATCAAGACCAATAACTTCAGTTGTCCTCGGACCGCCACACATGCACACGTAATGAACACATGAAAGGAAAGCAAGGGATAGAGTCAAGCTACCTCCCACACAGTGGGGTCTCATCACTCAACACAGCTGAGCCTCCACCTGCAGAGCGTTGGAACAGGTGTGCTGCCACACCTGATACCAGCTGGGATTTCTGGCTGATGGCTAGTTCAAAAGTTCTGGGTGTGTTGGACTGATTACAGCTGAACTGCCTACTGCACAGGGGAGGGAATGACCATGCACTGTTCCCTCCCTGCTCTCTTCTCTGATATTCAAGTCTCGGGAGGCCACCTGTCTGTCAGCTCAGCACCCAGGAGGATGAGGCAGGAGAATCACTGCCAACTTTTAAATTTATTTTTATTTTATGCACATTGGTGTCTTGCTTGCATGTATGTCTGTGTGGGTGTTGGGTCCCCAGAACTGGAGTTACAGGAGTTGTGAGCTGACAAGTGGGTGCTGGGGATTGAACACAGGTCCTTTGGAAGAGCAGCCAGTGCTCCTAACTACTGAGCCATCTCTCCAGCCCAGAGAACTGCATAAAAATAAACTACGGGTTGGAGAGATGGCTCAGTGGTGAAGATCACTGGCTGCTCCTGCAGAGGACCTGGAGACTGAACCCACACAGAGCAGCTCTCAGTTGCCTGTAAATCCAGGTGCAGGCATATGTCAAGGTGGAGAATCAAATGTCCCCTTCTGGCTTGCACTGCACTCATGTGAACATACACAGACACATGCATATCCACGACTTTTTTTTTTAAGAATCTTTTTATTTTTTTAAAGATGAAGTTAAATTTTAAAAAAGAAAAGGGCTTGTTGGGCCTGCTGGCACATGCCTGTCATCCCAGCATTTGGGATGTGGAGGCAAGAGGATGGGGAGTTGAAGAGCATCACCGGGAGATGGTATCTGCCTTGAGGGTTTTGTTTTCTGCTTTGGGATCCCGTGAAGGTAGGACACAATGCCTGTACCCGCAGCACTGGGAAGACACAGACAGGAGGATCCTAGGCTCACTAGCCAGCAGCCACAGGGCTCAATGACAGACCCTGCCTCAAAGGTGGTGGAGAGGCTGGAGAGATGTCTCTTGGTTAAGAGCCCTTGAAGTGTTATCTTGAGGACTAAGTTCAGATTCTGGTACTCATAAAACAAGCCAGGGGCATCCACAAATGCCACTTTCTCTGGTTCTGGGTGGGAAGAGACAGGACCACTGGGGACTGCTTGCTTGCTGTGTGGGTGAGACATCAGCCCCAGGTTCTACTGGCCTACTGGTTCTACTGGCCTACTTACACACAGAGTAATAAATATTTTAATTTTTAAAACAAAAGAGGGAGGAGCATATGTCTCATGTAAGTGCTTGTTGGCTGGGCAGTGGTGGCCCACGCCTTTAATCCCAGCACTTGGGAGGCAGAGGCAGGTGGATCTCTGAGTTCAAAAAGATAGGAGGGGCAATGTGAACAGAGACAGATCCAGAGGGACAAGAGGTAAATAGTATCAGACACCTACACATGTGTGCACCTATACATATATGCACACATACACACTATGTACACATACATACATACATACATACATATATATGCACACATAAATACACACACATACATATGTGGTACTTTGTAATTGGCCCCCATAAGCTCATAGGGAGTGGCACCGTTTGAGAGTGTGGTCTTGTTGGAGGAGGATGGGCTTTGAGGTTTCCTATGGTCAAGATACCACCCAGTCCACTTCCTATTGTCTTCTGATCAAGATGTAGCCAGCACCATGTCTGCTTGCATGCTGCCATGCTCCCTGTCATCATGATAATGGACTGAACCTCTGAAATGTAAGTGAACCACTCCAGTTAAATGGAGTTGCCATGGTCATGGTGTCTCTTCACAGCAATAGAGCCACAAACTAAGGCAACATATATATATATATATATATATATATATATATATATATATGTTTTATATTTATATGTTATATATATAATATATATATACACACACACATATGGATACAGTGCATATGTATATACATACACATCTCTATGCATGCATACATGCACATACACACATATAAATACACACATGCACACATATTCAAAAATGCAAGTATGCATACATATATATATATACATGCATACATATGCATACATATATACATATGTCCTGGTTGGTTTTGTGTCAACTTTACAAGCTAGAGTCATTAAAAAGGAAGGAGCCTCATTTGAGGAAATACCCCCCCAAGAGATCCAGCTGGAAGGCATTATTTTCTCAACTAGTGATCAGTGTGGGAGGGCCCAGGCCACTGTGGGTGGGGCCATCTCTGGGCTGCTGGTCCTGGGTTCTATAAAAAAGCAGGCTAAGCAACCATGGGGAGCAAGCCAGTAAGCAGCATTCTCCATGGCCCCTGCATCAGCTCCTGCCTCCAGGATCCTGCCCTGTTTGAGTTCCTGTTTTGCCTTCGATGATGAACAGTAATAGGGACATATAAGCCAAATAATGCTTTCTCCCACTTGCTTTTTGGTCATGGTTTCAGTGAAGCAATAGACACTCCAAAACTGCATACATATACATACATATACACACATGCACACATATACATATATACATGTACATGCATACATACATATACATGCATGCATACACACATATATATGCATGCATATACATATATATATACACATATGTATATACACACATATACATATACATATACACATATATACACTATTTTCAGTACTGGGATGGAACATAGGGCCTTTGAAGATTCTAGCCACGGACTTGCTACTGAGCTGCATCCCAGCTCTATTTTTGTTTTTATGGATTTATTTTTTGAGACAGGGTCTCATTATGTAGCCCAGCCTGGAACTCTATGTGGCACAGGCTCACTTTAAACACAGAGATCCACCTGCCTCTGCCTCCAGAGTGCTAAGATTAAAGCTGTGTGCCACAATGCTAGGCTAAAATTTTATTTTATGTTATTGTATTTTGTTTATTTATTTTTATTTTATTTGTGTTTTTGTTTGCTTTGTTTTCCAAGACAGGGTTTCTCTGTGTAGCCTTGGCTGTCCTGGAACTTGTTTTATAGTTCAGGCTGATCTGCCTGCTTCTGCCTCTGGAGTGCTGGGATTAAAAACATATACCACCATTGCCCGGCTATTTAATTTATTGTTTAAATGGCATCTCATTATGTGGTCTACAGCAGTAGAGAATTCATCTCCTCCACCCTCAGCATTCCAAGTGCACAATATTTCTTTTTAGCACCATCACATTTTATTTTATTTTACTTCTGTTGAAAAGATGGAACCGAAGCTCTTGTGAATGCATGGCAAGCTCTGACCACGCAACCACACCTCAGCCCTTAATGAATATTTACTGAGTGCTAAGTGCTGAATCGTAGTGTAAATAAAATACAAAAATTCCATAGTGAAAGCCTAGAATCCCCCAGTGAGGACATGGGGGCGTGGTCAGGGTGACACCTCCCCTAGAATCCCCCCCCCCAAGTGAGACACTCATCCCCATCACTAACACCACAGAAACAGAGAATTCTTACACACAGGTAGATAACCTAAAGCCTGTTATTTCAGTACTTGGAAACCTTAGGTAGGGGAATGATCATATGTTGCAGCACATCCTGCATTAAATAGTGAGACAGGTAGAAATCCAAGACCAACCAAGCGGTGGTGGCGGATGCACGCCTTTTATTCCAGCACTCCAGCGTCGGATCTCTGTGAGTTCGAGCCCAGCCTGGTCTACAGAGCGAGTATCAGGACAGTCAGGGCTACACAGTGGAACCCTGTCTCAAAAAAAAAAAAAGAAAAGAAAAAAGAAAGAAAGATAGGAAGAAAGGAAGGAAGGAAGGAAGAAAGAAAGAAAGAAAGAAAGAAAGAAAGAAAGAAAGAAAGAAAGGAAAGAAAAGGAAAAAAAGTCCTTCCAGTGATCAGTGTGTGGTGTCCTCAACGTTCAAGCTCACCAGGCTGCACCGCAGGAAGACTCAGTTGCTGCCAACTTTGACCACCAGAGCCTCATCCCTCACACTCATGGTAGAAGAAGCGACTCCTGAGAGTTATCCTCAGAATACAGAAACAAACAAATACAGAAATGTAGGCTCTGGATGCCCCCAGGTTCCCTCACTCCTCGGTGGCCCTTGCCAGAAGACAACGCACTCCTCATGGAACATTCCACAGGGCAGGGTCACACAGGAAGGTCTCCAAGAGGGCAGAGCTGAGTCCCAAGGCGATGGCCTCTGCTGGTTGCCCCAGATCCAGGAGACATGCCCCGGGCTCTCCATGGGGACCGGGAGATTAAGTCTATTGGGTCAAGAGCTGAATCTGAAGCCAATATGGGAACTCACTTCTGTTACCTCAGCATTAGGCAGGCTGAGACAGGAGAATTGCTGGGTTCAGGCCAGCCTGAGCTACACCATGAAAGTCTGTCTCAAAACACCATTTTATTTTTAAAGCCAACCAGACTTATACTACCATGTAACATTAATCCCCGTCTGGGTTTATCTGTCTGAGAAATGGGAATTGTTGAACCTCTGCAGATGTGTTTTGTTTGGTTGTTTGTTTGGTTGTTGGTTGGTTGGCTCTTTTGTTTTTTGAGACAGGGTTTCTCTGTATAGCCCAGGTTGACCAGGGACTCACTCTGTAGGCCAGGTTGGCCTCGAATTCACAGAGACATCCTGCCCTTGCCTCCCAGTTTGTTTGTCTTTGAGATGGGGTCTGATTAGCTCATTCTGGCCTCACATTTACTATGTAGCCTTGAACTCTGAATCCTCCTGCCTCCACCTCCTAAATTCTGGGATGACAGGTATGTGCCATCGCCAACTGCCATGCCAGACATGGAACTCAGGGCTTCGTGAAACATTTTTAAAGTGCTATTTTAACTTACATGAATGAGCATTGCTTGCACGTGTGTCTGGTGCCCACAGAGGCCAGGAGGGGGAGTTGGATTCCTAAAACCAGAGTTAAGGATGGGTGTGGCTGTGAGCCACCATACGCGTGCTGGGGACGGAATCCAGATCCTCCGGAAGAACAGTGGTGTTCTTAACCTCTGAGCCATCCCTGCAGCACCCCAGCCCTGTTCTTACCTTTTCTTTGGAGACGGAGGCCTCACTTTGTAGCCTAGCCCAGTCAGCCTTAAACTCCCCATCTTCTGCCTCTGCCTCAGATTCAGGCTGACAAGTGTCCCCACCACAGCTGGTTCTGTGGGTGCCGGGGTGGACCTCAGAGCTTTGTGTGTGTTAGTGGAGCTCTCTTCCCACTGGGTGCTGCTCTATCCAGCCCCTCATTACCACAGTATTAAAGGAGTCACTCTCCTCATGTCGTGCTCCTCAAATGCTGGCTTGGGTGGCCTCCTCCCTTCTCATTGTCGCCCAACCCGAGCAGCACCACCCCCTCAGCCTCTCTGCCCAGGGCGGCCTCGGTGCCCTACCACCGTGCACATCTGCCAGATTATCTGGTGCAATAGGGGAGCCGCCCGGCAGGTTTTTCCTCTCATCCTGCTCAGGGGCCTTGAGCTGTTCTGTCCCCACCTTGCCTGGGCTGGGCATTTGAGTCTCACTCACTCAGCTGGCACACCTCTGCCAAGCACAGGACGCCAGCACCGGCACCAGAGCGAAGATGCCCAGCATCTTTGCCTACCAGAGCTCTGAGGTGGATTGGTGCGAGAGCAATTTCCAGCACTCGGAGCTGGTGGCTGAGTTCTACAATACGGTAAGGGCCTGGGTAGGGGCTCTGGGAAGGGTGGGATGGGGTAGGCTTACCAAATATTGGATTAAAACACAGCTCCTCTACAGGGTATCTTGTTTGAGCAGTTGACTGTGTGCGTGGCCAGGCAGATCAGCTTGTATCCATTCATTCATCTTCTGGCAGAACTGCAATCAATGGCATGTTTTTAGACTCACTTCTGAGGAATGGTGCTGTGAGAGTGGGTGCACTGGCAGCCTTTAGGACTCCCAGTGGAGGCTCTTTGAGTCAGTGAGGTTGGACCCAGGCAGGCTTTCTGGAGGAAGTAAGAATGCCTGTCCTCTTATCTGCAGCCTGTCCTCTTATCTGCAATCCCCCAGCCAAAGGTGATGAATGTATCCCACTTTTCCCTTTTATGATCCTATTTGAACCACTCTAAATTTTACCTTCCTGGACCTGATAACGCACCACACCGGGAGTACTCAACTCACAGCACTTCATACACATCGACGGTGCTGGAGAAACTTGAAAGATGCAGTCAGGTCGAGGAGGCTACTCGAGCTTATTGTCACTGCCTGGAACACAGATGCTTAGCCCCGGGAAGCATCATCACTTCCCTTTTCTGAAGACAGGTTCTGGAACGTGCAGCCTGGGCTAGCTGCCATGCGTGTCCTCTGGTATTTGGATCCCAACGCTGGAACTGGAAACCAGCACCCACCACACCCAAATCTAGCTTGTACTCAGTGTTTGCCGTGCACTTTGGACAGACCTTTCACCTCCACAATTTAATCTGATCCACACAGCCTCATGGGGAGACGGGGAGACGCCATTAGGGGTGTCTCATTGTGTAGCAAGTGTTCCCAGCGACAAAGATAGGCTGGGAACTAGCCTTGTACTTAAAGCTAGACTTGGAGCTTCAGCTTGACAGATTCAAGATTCTCTTGTGTGTGTACATGTGTGTGTGCATATGTGTGTCTGTGCGTGTGTGTGTGTGTGTGTGTGTGTGTGTGTGTTTCCTTGCAACAAAAATTCAGGAAGTGTTGGTGACTCAGAGTAAAGGCAACTGCCGACATCTGAGTTCAATCTCTGGGGCTGGCATGCTGAAAGGAGAGAATCAACTCCTCAAAATCGTCATCAGATCTCTGCCCTACCTAGAACCCCTCAGTGAGGTGCTGGAGCGTGGTCAGGGTGAAGCCCCACCTAGAATCCCGTAGTGAGGGGCTGGGGGCGTGGTTGGGGCGGAGCCCTGCCTAGAATCCCCCAGTGAAGGGCCGGGGGCATGGCCAGGGTGGAACACCCACCTAGAATCTCCAGTGAGGGCCTTGTTTCTGTGTGGTCAATCGATGGTCCTCAGTTTCCATCTAGGTATTGAACCAGTTTGAAACTACCATTTGGCAGACATCGGAGAGGATTAGGTTTCTACAGTTAAAGTTTCTGCTTTACCAGAAGCCATTCTTATCCAGAAAATTCTCTGGCTGTCTTAGTCCACTATGATGGGTCCCCTATAAAAGATCTCTAGAGTGTACTAAGTCAGTTTTGGCTGGGCCTCGGCCTCCCTCTCATCCCCAACTGTCCATCGTGCCTCCCCCCCCCCCCAGCAGCCTTAGTTATCAGGAGAGCCTCTCACACCTGAAGGGGAGAGAGCGACTTCCCACCCTCAGCCATCGGGACATTTCCACATGCAGTCCAGGTGTTTCACAAATTGAGAATGAAACTTCCCTCCGCATGAATCCATTTAGCTTTTGTTCTTTCATTTTGTCTGGGGCTCACTCTGTACCCCAGGCTAGCTTCAAGCTCGAGATCCACACCACCCCGACCCTACCCAACTTCAACCTCCCAGAAGCTATCAGAGGCACCAGCCATCACACCTGACCTTATTTTTAATTTTTCCTAATACATTTCTTATCCATTTATTTATTCTCTGTGTGCAAACTCCCCTATGTGGAGTTAGTTGGGAGGCCCAATGCAGACCTAGCCGGTGAGAGTCTCTGGCTGTGTGAACTGGTTCTTTTTCCAGGATCAATTTCCACTGCACTAGGACAGAGAGCCCTGATGGTTATGTAAATGAGCCTAGATAAGGTTGTAAGCCAAAAAAAAAAAAAAAAAAAAAACTTTATTGACAGAGGCCAGGTGTGGTGGTGGCCGAAGACTGCAACCCCAGGAAGGTGAGAGGCAGGAAGAGTTAGGCCATAAGGACAGGGTGGAAGCTGAAAGGAAGAGAAAGGAAGGAAAGAAAACCAATCATGTGTACACCCATCATCCCAACAGTCCAGAGACTGAGGGAGGCAGGAGGGTTCTCCCTAAGATCATCCCAGCCTAAGCTACAGAAGACTCTGTCAAAAAAAAGGAAGGATGAGTTTGTACCCCCACACCCCACCAGAGACAGGGTTTCTCCATTTACCCCTGGCTGTCCCACCTACAAATTTGTTCTTAGTGGGCTGTCCCCTTCCTGTTGCTTTATGGTGTCAGCTGGCCAGCGCCAGAGTGAATAGACTGTGGAGACTGTGGTCAAGCCTTGGCTAGTCAGTGCACTGCAGCAATTATTTTTACCTAAGAAATCCCCTCAACAGACAGTATTTATAAACCAAGTCAGCCTGAGTCATTACCGGGACACACGGATGGATACAGATGCTGGGAGCTGTGATTGTGTCCATGACACGTATGCAACTGGTATATTCTGGAGCCTCACTGTGCATTTGAGTGTGTCATTCCAGCCCTGGGCAAGCTGAGATCAGTCAGGAACTGAAGGCCCTCCCTTCTTTGCTATAGAGAGTTTGAAACCAGCCAGGGCTACATGAGACCAGTAAGAGACCCTGCCTCAAACAAGATGGAGAGCCACTGAGGAGTGACTCTTGAGGTTGTCTGCTTGTCTTAGTTAGGGTTTCTATTTCTGTGAAGGGACACCATGACCACAATTCATATAAAGGAAATCATTTAATTGGGGCTGGCTTACAGTTTCAAAGGTTCAGTTCATTATCGTCATGGTGGGAGGCATGATGGCATGTCTGCCTAAACATGGTGCTGGAGAAGGAGCTTGGTCAGCAGGTACAGGAGACTGAGGCACACTAGGCCTAGCTTGAGCATATGTAACTTTTAAGTTACATTTTGGAAAGCCAGGAATGGTAACCAAGCCTTTAATCCCAGCACTCAGGAGGCAGAGGCAGGTGGATCTCTGTAAATTCAAGGCCAGCCTGTTCTACATAGCAAGTTCCAAGACAGCCAAGGCTCTGTAAAAAGACCTATCTCAGAATAACAAAAAATAATTAAAAAAATACTTTAAATTGTGTGTGTGCATATGTGTGTGTGTGTGTGTGTGTGTGTGTGTGTGTGTGTATGTGGGGGGGGCTGCATGTGAGCATGGGTGCCCTGGGAAGCCAGAAGTGTCTGGTCCTCCAGAGGTAGATGTATGGATGGCCATCAGCTGCCTGACATCCGTGCTGGGAGCAGAACTCAAGTCCTTTGCAGAGCACTGCTAGACACATTTTAATTCAGTGTGTGTGAGTCAGTGTGTGTGGATTGGGACAAGCAGGAGAAACAGCACACAGAAGCTGAGAGTGTGGTGGAGGCACAAGGCACCTGATTGGTAACTGAGGAAGTGGGTAATGGAAACGGTGGCACTAGGAAGTCAGGATTGGAGTGAAAATGGTCTGAGACCATGGTGCCTAGAAGGGTGACTTCAAAGGCCATGATGCGAGAAAGCATAGCCTGTTGGGAAATGGCTGGTAATGTGGGAGAAACCAGAGCCCAGGTTGTATGAGGATGGATCCAGGGCCAAATCGGAAGCAACTGTCTGAGGGATACAGGCTTTATCAGACAACATAGGGCAGGTGGACCCTGCCTGAGCGGTGGCGTCAAATGACGACATCCATCAGTGGGGCACCTAGATAATATATGGACATGGGCCGAAAGAGCCAAGAGCCAAGTAGGACCTAAGGGAAGGCCCAGAGGTCAAGGGTGGGGAAGAGCTGGCTTCAGTGAGATTGAGGGTGACCTTGGATTCATACTAGTTTGCACCTGTTTACACTTGCCTGCTGGCTTTGAGTTTTCTGAGTGCTTAGGGGTGTTTCAAGGCACCCAGGCTCCTAGGGACTGTTATTTCTTTACTTGTCTGCATGTGCGGTGTTTGTATGTCTATGTGTCTGTGTGATTATGTGCCATACATGTTCAGGAGCCTTGAGAAAAAGGCACTGGCTGCCTGGTGCTGGATTTATAGATACTTGTGAGCTGTCTGATGTGGGGGCTGGGAACCGAACTTGGGCCCTACAAGTATAGCAACTGCTCCTAATTGAGGCATCCTCTCTCCAGCTCCAAGGGGCTGTGAAGATACAGAACATAGGAATCATACAGCCCAAGCAAATACATGGAGGTAGGAATAGATGGGTAGGAGCTGGGGCCCAGGGTATGGCGCATGTGGAAGGGGCCATGGACTGCCATCCACCATACCCTCCCCATGTCGTCCTCTGAGCCAGCTCACTGCTGGCCAGCTCTGGCTCGTCCTTGAATGCCCTGTACCAAGGCTGGAGGTCTAGCCCTTTCTGGTCTACTATCTACAGCCTCTACATTTCTGTTTATCCACTGGTAGAGCAAGAGCAACTGAATACAGGTTAGTTCATACAAACAGACAGATATGGAAGTGGGTACACCCACACTATTCCCTGGCAGATAAGAGGCCAGGAATACATAATTACCAGTGAAGGTGTGTGTCCCAGCCCATGGAGACAGGCTTCTTTGGGTCCTGTGTGTATAAGCCAGAAGACAATGTCAGGTGAGGTCCACTTGGCTATTTATTTATTTATATTAGAGACAGGGTTTCATTATGTAGTCCTAGCTGTCCTGGAATTAGAAATGTAGACCATGCTGGCCTTGAACTCATAGAGATTTGCCTGCCTCGGCCTCCCCAGTGCTGTGACTAAAGGCATGCGTCACCATTCCCTGATCACCTTGTGCTGGGTCTTCTGGGAAAATGGCCAGGGCTCTAACCCCTTAGCCATATCTCCACCTCCTACCTGACTTTTTAAAGTGGGTTATTGGAATCTGAACCCAAGCAGGGTGGTAGTGGTGCACGCCTTTTATCCCAGCTCTCTGGAGGCAGAAGCAGGCAGATCTCTGAGTTTCAGGCCAGCCTGGTCTACAGTGAGAGGTCCAGGACAGCTAGGGCTACACAGAGAAACCGTGCCCCCACAAAACAAAACAAAACAAAACAAAACAAAAAGACAATCAATCAAACAAAAAAGAAAGAAAATAGAATTTTAACCCAGTCCTCACACTTACAAGGCAAGGACTTGCTGACTCAGCCGTCTCCCCAGCCTCCCTGGCTCTCTGAGTTGGTGGCCTCTGTCCTGCTGGGCTCCTGGGATGGACGGAGATGTTCAAGTCAATGGGACAATAGTCTCTTCAGTTCCCTCTTTACCAGCCAAGGAAGGAAGAAGCAGCTGGTGTGTTATGGGCTCTGGGACACAGAGGGGATCCAAATAGACAGGAAACTTTACCCAGGTGGGTCTGGTGTTTTGGAGGGAGAGACAGACATTGCTGGTGTCAAGGGGTGCAAGAGGTCAGGGAAGGATCCCGAATGGAGAGTTGAACTTCCTCATTCTTGTGGAGGAATGAGTGAGTGAGTGAGTGAGTGAGTGAGTGAATGAACTTTTGTTTTGAGATAGGTAGGTCTTATGTAGCTGAGACTAGCCTCAAACTATGTAAGCAGGCATGACCTTGAACTTCCAATCCCCTCTCTGCACTACCACACCCAGCTTAGGCAGTGGCGGTGCACGCCATCAGTCCCAGCACTTGGAGGCAGAGGCAGGCAGATCTCCGTGAGTTTGAGGCCAGCCGGGTCTGCAGAGGGAGTGTTAGGACAGTCAGGACTACACAGAGGAAACCCTGTCTCAGAAAACAAAAGGAAGTGCAGACAGCACTGGAGAGCCTTTATGTTTGTGGTGTGTACTAAGCTGGGCAGAGAGGGCATCAGGGAAGAGGCCTGCATGGTGATGCTAATGCTTCTGTGCTCTGAGCATGCATTCCTCTCATTGGTTAATAATAAAGCTGAACTGGCCTATAGCCAGACAGAATAAGGCTAAGTGGGAGAGCCAAACAGAAGAGTGGAGTCAGGGGAGAGATGGGAGCCAGCCACCAGAGGAACTAGATATGCCAGAGAACAGGCAAAGCCATGAAGCCATGTGGCAAAATATAGATGAATAGAAATGGGTTAATGTAATTGTAAGAGGTAGTTAGTAATAAGCCAAACATTTCGTAACTGATATAAGCTTTTATGTGATCATTTGGGACTGGCAGTTGGGACAAAAGGAAAGCTCTGCCTCCGATTACGTGATGATTTGAGTTTGATCCTTGGGACCCATAGGTTGGTCATCAGCCTCCACAGGCATATGACAGCCTCTTGCCCCCAATAAGTAAACAAATGGAAATTTGAAAAATTGAAGCTGTTCCCTCAAAAAACACAGGGAACATGATTGTAATTACCATTGACATTTATCAATACTATCTAGTTCTATATATTTAACTGAAACCCTCATAAAATTCCTTTGAAGTAGCTACTCTTTCCCATCCACTACAGGTTTTCCAGTGTGTTATGTATCCTGGGCTGACCTGGAACTGGTAATCCCCCAGCCTCAGGCTCTGAGTCCCAAGACAAGAGACTCTTACCACAATTCTAACACGAGGGAAACAAAGGCTCAGAGAGAATTAGTTATTTTCCCGGGTTACACAGCAGAAAACCGCGCAGGAGCCTGGCTCTAAGCCCTTCTTGCTTAACCCCTGGGCCGTGAGGTTACCTAATCACTGTTAAACCACCACGTGGATACTAATTCCTACAGGTAAGTCTTGTCCTGCGCTGCCTCCAGGTACTCCGCCCTGAACCCACAACCTAGGTAGGCAGTAAATGGGAACAGGTGATCCTGCAACAGGGCCAGATGACAGTGCTGTCTGTGGGAAAAAGAACGTAGGACAAAGGGTGTCAAGGTGACTCCTGGAGACAGTCCCTGAATCAGTAAGCCCAACAGGTTCTCACCACCACCTCTCCCTGCCTGCTCCAGACGCACACTGATATGTAAATTGAGCTTGTTACAGCGACTGTTTATTGGCTCACAGTACTGGGTATGAAACCTACCACTCTAAAGCCTGAGCAACACAAACCTCGCTGGGGGATTCTAGGCGGGAGTTCCACCCCTGATCACGCCCCCAGCTCGTCATTGGGGGATTCTAGATGTGGCTCCACCTCTGAGAGATGCCCTGAAGCCCTCTTTCCAAATTCTATTTCTTTATTCTTTTCTTTTCTTTTCTTTTTTTTTTTTTTTTTCGAGATAGGGTTTCTCTGTGTAGCCCTCGCTGTCTCGCTGTCCTGGAACTAGCTCTGTAGACCAGAGATCCACCTGCTTCTGCCTCCCAAGTGCTGGGATTAAAGCCGTGCGCCACCACCGCCCGACCCACAAGATTGGGTCTTGTTATGTAGTTCAAGCTGCTTTTATTTTTCTGGGGTCTTTTTGTTTCTTACTCTTTCTTTCTTTCTTTTTTATTTTTTCACTCCCATTCTTTCTTTGTTTGACAAAGTCATTGTAGCTGTGCTTGTGAGTTTGACAGTTTGACACAAGCTATTTGGTCATTGGTGAAGATGGAACTTCAGTTGAGAAAATTCCTCCCTCAGATTGGTCTGTGAGCAAGCTGTGGGTTTTTGTCCTGAGTGGAGATTGACGGGGGGCCCAACCACTGAGGATGGGGCCATCCCTCGGCTGGTGGTCCAGGGTTCTGTAAGAAAGCAGGCTGAGCAAGCCTTGAGGAAGGAACAAGCCAGTAAGCAGCTCCCTCCATGGACTCTGCATCGGCTCCTGCCCCCATGTCCCTTCACGACGGTCTGTGATGATGAAATAAGTTGTCTGGTCTCCAGGCTGCTGTCAGTGATACTGTTCATCACAACAGAGAAAGCAGACTGATGTGAAACTGGCCTGTAATTCTGGCTGCCTCACAGGGATATGCATGCTTCTGCCTCTCAGGCTGGGGCTAAACTCGTGCCCTGCCACACCCAGTCTTGTTTTTTCTTAATTGTTACTTAAAAGAATTTTAAATTTAAATACATTTTGATCATAATCTCCCCCAAGTTCTTCTCCCTCTCCCAATTCATTCAACTTTAAGTTCTTTCTCAAGAAACAAAAACAAAACAAACAAACAAACAAACAAAAATCACCCAAGGAGGTGGTGGTGCACACCTTTAATCCCAGCACTCTGGAAGCAGAGGTTGGCGGATCTCTGAGTTCAAGGCTAGCCTGGACTACAAAGCAAGTTCTAGGACAGCCTAGAACTTCGTCTTGAAAAACAAACAAACAAACAAAAAGATTAACAAAAACTGTCATAAGAAGTTGGATAAGACAAATCAACAGAAGGAAAAGAGCCCAAGAGCAGGCCCCAAAATCAGAAGTCAGGAGTCTTGTTCAAATACTAAGCTAATGGCCGTAACAGATATGCAGAGGACCTGGGGCAAACCCATGCAGGTCCTGCACTCGCAGCTTCAGTCAATGTGAGTTGATATTAGCCTTGCATAGTTGATTCAGGAAGCTTTGCTGTCTTGGAGTCCTCCATCACCCCTGGCTTTCACCCTTTCTGCCTCCTATCCTGTGGGGTTCCCTGATCTCTGAGGGGAAAGGATTTGACAGAGACATCCCATTTAGAGTTGTGTATTCTAACCTCTCTCTCTGCATAATGTCTCAGCCATTTTTTTTTTTTTTGGTAGCAGATGTCAATGGGTGTATTTTTAAATTATACCTATTTATTTATTTGTGTGTGTGTGTGCGCGTGCGTGTGTGTGTGTGTGTGTGTGTGTGTGTGTGTGTGTGTGTGTGTGTGTGTATGTGTGTGTGTGCATGCACACACATGCCACAGGGAGCATGTAGCCATCAGAGGATAGCCTGTGGGAGTCGCTTCTCTCTTTGCACCATGAGGGCTCCAGGGATCAAACTCATCAGGCTTGGCGGCAAGCAACTTTACCTGCTGAGCCATTGGACTGGCCTGATGCCCATATCACAGGTTACATATAGACACTGGAGACTATATATACACATATATATGCACGCGCGCGTATACACACACACACACACACACACACACACACACACACACACACGAATGTGTGTGTGCAGATGTGGATTGTGTGGACACTGGACTGGCATGCTTCTGCCAATTCTCCAGTCTCTGTCTCTTGTCACTCCAAGAGACCAGGATGATTCCACCTTTGCTCTGTCCAGCCTAGGTTTGGGTGGATTCTGGGGATTTGAACTTGGATTCTCATGCATAGAACTTCGTCCACTAAAGTGTCTCTGGGACTCCCAAAGCCACCCTTCATCTTGGTTTCTTCTGCCTCAGCCTCTGGAGTAGCTGGGACCACAGGCCAGCTCCACAGCTGATAGGTGATCTTTTTTTAAACATTTATTTTATTTTTTATTTTATGTGCATTGGTGTTTTGACCACATATGTGTCTGTGTGAGGGGAGGATGCTGGATCCCTTGGAATTGAGTTACAGACAGTTGTGAGCTGCTATGAGGGTGCCAGGAATTGAACCTGTGTCCTCTGGGAGAGCAGCCAGTGATCATAACTGCTAATTGGCAGGTGTTCTTAACTAAATGGAAATTGTAGCCACAGAGGCCAGTGAGTCCTGGGGTCAGCAATTCTAAAGGTGCCTGTGCCTATTTCACAGGTTATATATAGATGCCAGGGAACCAGTTACCATTCCAGAGCCTCAAGCTTGGTAAATGAACAAGGTAACAGGGATTAAAGCCCATGCCACTTAGACCCCAAGTGTGGGGGTCAGAGGAAGCCCCGAGTGAGTGTGTGCAGTTGACATGACCTCACTGTGTCAGGGTCCCAACACCTCACACCCAAGGAAGTGGCAAAGCCTTCTAGAGTGGGACTTGGGGAACTGCTGTGACTTTCCACTGGTTTGACAGTGTATGCAAAAACGAGCAACCTCAGAGATCTCTACAGTATGAGATGGTTCCTGTACAGAGCCCTCCACAGGGATTAGGTAAACCACCATGCTCAGCTGTGCACCATGACTCTGCCTCCTCCATTAAGACAAATAAACGTGCTTGAATAGCTTGGCTGTTTCTGGTACATCTCCATCAGAAGGCATGACCCACCTGATGGGAGATGTGATTCTGTATATATGTTTCTCATACTGTTAATAAAGCCCTGTGGCCAATAGAAAACTAGATAGGTGGGGCTAGGAGACTAGGAGGAGGAAGAGGAAGTAGTAGGTGGAGTCAAGATGTAGCCGGGGAAGAAGCAGGACACCTGCCGCTCGGCTCCCGGATAAGACGACCACGTGGAAATACTTAGATAAGTAGAAATGGGTTAATGATTAAGGCAGACCTAGCCCATTAACAATAATGGTAACTGGCCAATAGGATTGTATCAAATACAGAGTCTCTGAGTGTTATTTGGGGCACACGTGGTTGCAAGACCATGGCGGCAGGTCCGGGAGGCCGGCTGGGAACAACATGCTGCAACACCCACCTGGTCCCAGATTTTCTGTAAATGTCTGTGTGTCTGTCTTTTCTTGATTTGCTTATGACCCCAGTCAAGTTTCCAGGACTAGGAGATGCAGGACTTGGCACCCACACCTGTTAATTATGACTCAATTAAAACTCCAGGGGTTGCAGACATGGCTCTGGGTATAAGCATTCTCTTCAAGCATATGGGCCTGAGTTTGAATCCCCAACACCTGCATAAAAATCTGGGCATAGCTGAGCATGCATGAAACCCCAGCACCGGGAGAATGGAGACTAATGGATCCTGAGAGTTTACAGGCAGGCAGCCTAGTAGAAATGGAGAGGTCCAGTGAGAGGCCCTGGCTCACCAGAGAGAAGCAGAAAGGAGGAAGGAGGAAGGCATGAAACACACACCTCCAAAGTGGCCTGGAAGTAGATGGTTCTACATTTTGTAGATTTATTTATTTTGTTTTATATGTATGAGTGTTTTGCCTGCATGTATGCTACGTGCACCATATGCATGCAGTACCTGCAGAGGCCAGAAGGGGGCATCAGATCCCCTAGAACTGGAGTCACAGGTGGTTGTTAGCCTCCATGTGGTTGCTGGAACCAAATCTCTTCAGGAAATGTCTCAATTGATGCTCCAGCCTCAAGTAGATGGTTCTAGAACTGGAGGTCCTTTGTGACTCAAAAACGCCACCAAATCGCTTGGTTCAGCCAGGCACAGTGGCACCACCTGCCATCCTGGCACTTGTGAGATGGAGGCAGAAGGATCATAAGTCAAGGTCATCCTGTGCTCTAATAGCACTAAGGGAAATAAAACAAAAACACTGCTTGATTCCTTCCTTAGTAATCTGTGTGTGAGCACACATCGTGTGCTGGTACCACATCATGAGCTAGGGAGGTCAGAGCACTGTGTTCGTGAGTCAACTTTCTTTTTTTCACCCGGGGATGGAACTTAGGTGCACAGTCTAGGAGGCAAGCACCTTTGCCTGCTCAGCCCCTTTGCCAGCCCGTTTGTTTGCCTCTCTATTCTGTCGTTCCTACTCACGTGGCAGTGCACATCTGTAACAGCTGCACTCAGAAGGCTGAGTTGGAAGTTTCATTTACCCAAGGCCAGATTGGGCTGTAGAGTGAGACCCCATCCCACAAAGAAAGGAAGGAAGGAAGGAAAGAGAGAGGAAACGGGAGAGAAAGGAAAAAGAGGGAAGTGGAGGGGAGGGACAGGAAGCGGAGGTGACGGCAGTGCAACCCCTTTACCTTTAGAAACACAACCTGGAAGCATCTCATTGGCTAAAACCAAGTCACATGGCTGTATGTAGCTGCAAGGCAGCCTGACAAATGCTTTTGCTACAGTAGAAGAAAGTAGACCCTAGGATTACCTTGCGCAAGCCTGAGCCACATTATTGCTTAGCTGAGGGGGAGGAAGGGAGGACACTGGTGGGGAACTTGCTGTATTGCTGGGACAAAATACTTGAATTTATTTATTATTTACTTATTGGTTTTTCGAGACACGGTTTCTTTGTGTAATTTTAGAGCCTATCCTGGCACTCTCTCTGTAGACCAGGCTGGCCTTGAACTCACAGAGCCTCTGCCTCCAGGGTACTGGGATTAAGGCGTGTGCCACCACCGCCTAGCTGGCAAAAGCAATTTAATAAAGAGTTTATTTTGGCTCTCATTTGGAGGCATTGTGGTAGGGAATGCATGCTGGCAGGAGTGTCAGACAACAATCTGTAGAAGTCAGATCTCCTTTCATTATGTGGGTTATAGGGATCTCATTCAGGCTTAGCAGCAAACACCTTCACCTGCCAAGCCCTCCTGTAGGCCCTCAGGTCCCTTTTATACAATGTTGTAATGTTAGTCTAGAGTCTGTGCAATTTTTCCATAGTCTTTAAATATTCTTTAGATAACTTCTCCTTAGATGAGATGGATGTTGTGCATAGGTACCCCTGCATTTTGCTTGTCTCTGTTGGAGACAGGGTCTTACACTGTGACAGGGTCTTGCATTGTATCCCCGGGGGGCTTGGAACGCCTAGCAGTCCTCCTGCCTGCCTCAGCCTCCATATCTGTGAGATTACAGGCATGTATCACCACACTGAACATTTCTGAAATACGTGTATATTATATTTGGGTTTTGAAACAGGGTCTCCTTGTGTGGCCCTGGCACGATGGCCTCGAACTTGGAGAACTACCTACCTCTGCCTCCTGAGTGCTGGGATTAAAGGCATGTGCTACTACACCTGTCCTGAATATTTTTAATACACAATTACTAATCTCACAAATTTAGAATTTCCTTCTATGGGGAAAAGGGGGAAGAGCATATATGCAAAAGATTTAGTGAGTCCTCAGTGGTCCCCTCACTGGGTAAATGAAAGAACCAGCAGAATAATGGATTGAAGAAGGCTCTATGGATGGCTCAGGGATGGCTAGGATCCGTGGGAGAGACAACAAACTGGCTTAGAGACAGAGCCTGCCTAGAAAGCCCAAGTGATGGTCAGGGGTGGAGCTCTTCCTTAGCAGTCCATCAAAGGTTCAGGATTCCATTAGTAACAAAGATGATTCTGCTTGTTTGTTGAGACAGAG
Source organism: Cricetiscus sungorus (assembly GCA_030556225.1). NCBI lineage: Eukaryota > Metazoa > Chordata > Mammalia > Rodentia > Cricetidae > Cricetiscus > Cricetiscus sungorus. The sequence continues at coordinate 42,270,964 of JANBXA010000600.1, forward strand.
TCTCACTGTGTAGCTCCAGCTGCCTGGAATTCTCTATGTAGATGAAGCTGGCTTTGATTTCAGAGAGATCAACCTGCTTCTGCCCCCTGAATAGTAGGATTACAGGCCAGTCATACTAATGATTAACATTTTTTTAATGATGGGAGGGCTGGGCGTTGGTGGCACACACCTTTAATCCCCGCATTCTATTTTAGGCAGAGGCAGGCAGATCTCTATGCGTTTGAGGCCAGCCTGGTCTACTTGGTGAGTTCCAGGACAGCCAGGCTCATATAGTGAGACCCTGTCTCAAAAAACAAAAGCCAGAAAGGTGTTCTGGGAAGTTAACATTTGAGTGATGAACAGATCCTGGTTTGTTGCTGGACGGCCTAGCTGATGGAGCAGCTAGGGGTTAGTCCTACGTGGGAGGGAGCTCCTGTCCTGTTCCCCTCTAACCGGCCCGGTTCGTGCTCTGCTTGCAGTTCAGCAATGTGTTCTTCCTCATCTTTGGACCCCTCATAATGTTTCTCATGCATCCGTATGCCCAGAGGCGCACGTGGGCCATCTACGGAGTCTCGGTCCTCTTCATGGTCATAGGTACGTGCAAGTGAGTAAAGCTGTGGAAACCTTCTGGAAACGGTGCCTCCTCTTGACAGCCTCTGCTTGTCTCTGCCTACCCACAGGTGTGTTCTCGATGTATTTCCACATGACGCTCAGCTTGGTGGGGCAGCTGCTAGATGAGATCTCCATCCTGTGGTTGCTGGCCAGTGGCTACAGCGTGTGGTTGCCCCGTTGCTACTTCCCCAAGTTCATCAAGGGGAGCAGGTACAGCAGGTGCACCCTCTGTGGACCCCACGTGATCTACCCCTATCCTGAATCCTAAACTCGGGACCGTTTGAGAGAGCTTCGAGTCCCTTCCTACCCCTAGGCCACCCGAGAATTTTTCTTAGATCTTTCATAACTTACCTGGGCTTCCACAGACCTGTCCTATCACCACCTGGGAATTCGGAACTTTTTCCTAATTCTAAGCCACCAGCGGTGAGGGGAATTCTAGGAGCCCATGCCAAAAGTCCTCTGCACCCTCAAAAACCATACGCTGATACCTTCTCCCCATCTTCTGAGCTCTTCAAGCTTCCATGAACCCCTCACCTGACCTTAGCAGGCCTCTTGAATCGTCTTCATCCTCCCAGCCCACCTCAGGCTCCCTTTAGTTCTGGTCTGATCGCATTGGGTTCTCTTGAATCCTGTTCTTTCGGAGTAGACCTGAGGAAATTCAGAGGCTCTTCCTGAGCCCAGCTGGACTCCCCAGAGTTCTTGCTTTGTCAAATCCATTTTGGCTGCCCAAAGTGACCTCGCTTAACACCTGCCCATCCCATCCTCCCTCAGGTACTACTTCAGCTGCCTTGTAATTACGAGCACTGTGATCAGCACCTTCTTGACGTTTGTGAAGCCCACGATCAATGCATATGCCCTGAACAGCATAGCCATACACATTCTCTACATTGTGCACAAAGAGTACAAGAAGTGAGTGCTAGGGGCTGGGGGGCGCGGTCGGGGTGGAGCCGCCGCCTAGAATCCTCCAGTGAGGGGCTGGAGGTATGGTCAGGGGTGGAGCCCCCACCTAGAATACCCCAGTGAGAGGGGCTAGGTGCTTAAGTGTAAAGCTCCTGCTTAACATGTACTAGTATATGGGTTGTATAACCAGCGCCATAAAGAGAGCAATTGTTAATGCTTTTGAGAAAGGGTGTGGTGGTTTTACCTGCCTAGGAGAAAGCCTTCGGTTCTCCCTTGGAGCCCTGTACTCCATTGTTCTGCGCTATGAATGTTCCATGACCCCAGATTCCTGCAGGGGGCGCCCATTCCCCAATGTTGACCCGTTAATAGAACCGACTTCAGAGCAGTCTGCCTGCAAACATTGTCTGCTTTAAAATATGCTTTATATTCATTTATTACTTTTTTATTTGTTTTTCGAGACAGGGTTTCTCTGTAGCTTTGGAGCCCTGTCCTGGAACTAGCTCTGTAGACCAGGTTGGCCTCGAACTCAGATTCTCCTGCCTCTGCCTCCTGAGTGCAGGGACTAAAGGCGTGTGCCACCAACGCCTGGCCATTTATTTATTTTTATTTATGTGTGGAGGTCAGAGGTCAGCCAGTGTCAGTCAGTTCTCTTCTTTCAAAGCGTAGGTCCTGCCCATCAAAATAGAATTGTCAGATTAGCGGCAAGTGCCTTTACCTATTGAGCAATCTCAGCAGCGCAGAGCTTGTCTTTTTTTAACTTTTAGTGTTGGGGTTTCACGGGCCCACACTACACCGGGACAGGCTGTGAAGCAGAGAAGGACCTTGAACTCCTGTTCCTCCTCCCTCCTGGCTGAATATACAGGTGTGCTCCAACACATCCAGCTCACAGCTCACCTTCCTTTCCCTTCTCCTTCGCCCTTACATATGCTTGTTTAGCTCTTTGTTTTGACACAGGGTCGCACTGGGTCGCACTGTGGAGCCCTGGCTGCTCTGGAACTCTCTGTGTAGACTAGGCTTGCCTTGAACTCCGGAACTCCTCCTGCCTCTGCCTACCCCTGTATTAAAGCAGAATTTAACTTTTTAAAATAATTATAATTCCCTTCCCCTGCCCCAAGTGCTGGGGATTGAACGTAAGCCTCTTAGACACTAGCCAAGTGCTCTGCCACTGAGCTAGAGCCATGATAATGTTTTGTATTTGTAACTCATGCTGGGCCTTGGTGATTCTGGGCTACTCAATGGAGCCAACTGAGACATATTTTTAAAAAAGAGAGATTCTTTACAAAAGGAGAGGGCAGAATGAAGAAAATTCCTGAGAGTGGGGTTGGATCCTTGTGGTAAGAGGGGTGGGATTCTCTGAGTATTGGGAGACCTGAGGCAAGGGTATGAGAGCCATAGGGAGGTGGCTAAGGAGAGTGTCCTTCTACAGGGCCCTGTTCCAATCCTGCCAGCTCCTGCTGGGACTCCACATTGGCCAAGCCAACTGGAAATCATTGGCCAATCCTGGCAAAAATCACTGGCCCACCATACTGGAAACAATCAATAGTCAAACCAACTGGAAACATTGGTCAAGCCAACAGGGAACCACAGGTCAAGCCAGCAGTGAACCACAGGTCAAACCCACATGAAACCTTAAGTCAAGCCAACAGTGAACCATAGGTCAAGCTGACTGGAATCCATAGGTTAAGTCAACCTATTTCATAGTTCAAGTCAACTGTATAAAATAGGTCAAGCTGACTGTGTATCATAGGTTGAGCCAACTAAAATCCATAGGTCAAGCAATCCAGAACTCCAAAGTGAAATTCCTAGAAAGCATAGGTCACATATACTGTAAACTATAGGTCAGCCCAATTAAAAAGCCATTGTTCATGCCAAGAAACCATAGAGCAGTACAAGTGAAAACCATTAGGCAAGCCAACTAGAAGCCATTGCCCAAACTGACATAGATGTCATTGGTCAAACCTAGTCAAGTGAATGGCTTCACTGTGAGGTGAGTAGGCAGAACCTGTGTGTGTATTGATAAAGGACAGCTTTCTCATCCATCTTCAGAACATTCTTGTCCTGGGGACTAGGATTTGACTCTACAGACCAGGAACCCAGAGTCTGGTCTTGTGTTGTCTCAAGACAAGGCCACCACAAAAAATGTACCTCTCCCTCTCCCTCTCTCTCTCCCTCTCCCTCTCTCCCTCTCCCTCTCTCCCTCTCCCTCTCCCTCTCCCTCTCCCTCTCCCTCTCTCTCTCTCTCCTCCCTCCTTCTTCCCTCCCTCCCCCTCTCACTCACTCACACACACACACACACACACACACACACACACACACACACCTTAGTGAGTCTTAGCTATTGGCACACACTAGGCACCATTGTTAACTTTCTGCTGCTATTGTAGCATCACTGAGACAGCATGAAGAGTTAAGATTAGTCCCATATGACCCCACAGGTCATAGACCCATGTAGTCCCGGGTATCTGGGAGGCTGAACAAAAGGGTTAGTTTAGCCTAGGAATTTTAAGCAAGCTTGGAACATATAGGCAGAGAGAGAGAGAGAGAGAGAGAGAGAGAGAGAGAGAGAGAGAGAGAGAGAGAGAGAGAGAGAGAGAGAGAATTAGATGTAGAAGGAGGTAGAAACACACAGTGGCAAAGTGAGAAAAAACAGACAGCGAGAACTATTCTTGGGATTTTTTTCTTATTTTCTTTATTCCTTTTTTCAGACAGGACTTCACTTTTAGCCCAGGTTGGCCTCCAAAATCTCAGTCATCCTCCTGCCTAAGCCTCCCAGGTTGTGGGATGACAAATGTGTCTTCCTGAACTTGATTTGGGCTAAGTGTTTTTATCTGTTTGTCTGTCTGTTTGCTGTTTGGGCTGACTATTTTAGAGGTTTGGGTACTGATTGGTTGACCTTATTGACTTGGGTCAGTGGTACTGGGGTTCTCACAATCCCCTTCAAGGACACATTATCAGTGACCTAAAGACCTCATCTAGGCCACAACTCTGAAAGGTTCCATCACCTCCCTACAGGTTGGAGGCAAAGACAGATCTTTTAACAACACATAGGCCTTTGGGTGACCTACAGAACCAACCTACAGCAAACCAACTCTCTAGAAAACACCACTTCTTCCTCCCTCTCTCAACCTATGAGATGCATCTCTCAGAAGAAGAATTTCCCATCAGCCACTTAACACTTCCTTGGGACACTGTGTTAGTGCAAATGCACCCATTAATCCTCTCTTCCATCCACCCATCCACCTACCCACCCATCCATTCATCCATCCATCCATCCATCCATCCATCCATCCATCCATCCATCCATCCACTCATCCACTCTTCCATCCATCCACCTATCTATCCATTCATCCACTCATCTACTCTTCCATCCATCCACCCACCCATCCATTTATCCACTCATCTACTCTTCCATCCATCCACCCACCCATCCATTTATCCACCCACCCATCCATCCACTCATCCACCCACCCATCCACCCACCCATTCATTCCCCCACCCATCTATCAACTCATCCACGTATCTATCCATCCATCCATCCATCCATCCACCCATCCATCCACCCATCCATCCATCCATCGATCCACACTCCCATCCATCTGTCTGTCCATCCGTCCGTCCATCTATCCATCTAACCACATCCCCCAAAACAGCCATTCTCTTTGTCCCCAGGACCAGCAATGGGGATCTTCGGCATCTGATTGAGATGTCTGTGATCTTGTGGGCTGCCGCACTGACTAGCTGGATCAGCGACCGTGTACTTTGCAGTTTCTGGCAGCGGATTCACTTCTTTTACCTACATAGCATTTGGTAAGACACCTCTTTGGGATCCTAAGACACCCAAGTCAGAGATCAGATGCCAGAGTTTGGGGTGGAGGTCTGGGGTGAAGGAGGGAAAGAAGGCCCAGGTATCGGGATATGGAGGTGGTGGGGAGAGGTTACAGCTAGCAGTCTGGAACTATAGATACCACTCAGCATCCACAAGGATACAAGATTGGGCCAGGCCATCTATTGACTTCTTACCACCCTTCCCTCGCTCACAGGCATGTCCTCATAAGCATCACCTTCCCTTATGGCATTGTGACCATGGCCCTGGTGGACGCCAAGTATGAGATGCCAGGTCAAACCCTCAAAGTTCACTACTGGCCCCGGGACAGTTGGTTCATTGGGCTACCCTATGTGGAGATCCAGGACAATGACAAGAGCTGCTGAGCCCTGCTGGAGTCTCTGCTCTCCAACCAGCCACTCAGTCTCCTGTGCTCTGAGGATGGAGGACCAGAACGTCATCTGGGACACTGTGGTCACTTCTCCTTTCCCTCATCCACACTCCACGCCCTGCTCTGTTGCCACAAGATGGGCTTTCTTGTGGCTCTGAGTACTAGTTTGATGACTGAGGGTTGGACGCTGCATGACTGGCCCGTGTCCTCCTTCTGCCTGTGGGACCACAGCCTCTCCACACCACTGATGTGGTGGGTAAATGGGTGCAATGGTCGTTACGTGGCTGATACAGCACCCGCTTAAAGCGTGATGCTTACTCTCTGGTATCTTGCATATCTGGGACTACTTATGAGTGTTATAGATTCAACTTGGGTCATGACTGTGTTCTGGGAAAGTAAGGAGAATCCTAGAAAACATTGTAAGTCCCACCCCTAGGTATAAGTAAATGTATAGTCACCCTTGAACCACATATACACTCAGTGCATGGTGGCAAACAGGAGAGCCACGAGGAAGGGAAATAGAGGGCCAACCTGGGTGACATCATGGAACAGGGTGAGTGAGAGGGGAGCATGGTGGCCATTCTAGGCACTTAGTGGGAAGGCTACTGTGTTATGGGAGTTTCCTTTCAGCCTGGTCCCACAGCTGCTTCAGCCCCAAATAAGCACACAAAGACTTTTATTAATTATAAAAGTGTTGGCCAATGGCTAGGGCTTCTTTGGCTAGCTCTACCTTAATTATCAACCCATTTCTATTAATCTAAATATTTCCACATGGTCTTACCTTAGCGGAGAAGGGTCCAGACCTGCTACTCCTTCCTCCATCCTCCACTACAAGGCATCTCTCTTCTTGTAGTCTTTCTCTGCCTACCTTTCCCAGAATTCTATCTCCTAGTCCAGCCTATCTTCTTGACTCTACTGGCCAAACAGTGTTTATTCATCAATCAATAAGAGAAACATATATACAAAAGGACATCCCCCATCACTCCTGAGCAAAGGTGTTTCCACAATGGCTAAGGGTATGGAGATAGACATGCCTAGGTCTGATTTTTCTCCTCCACAGGATTCATCTTGTAGATAGTCTTGAAGGTGTGACGTTTCCTAGTGCAAATGTTCAAACACTGTTTGTAAATAAAATTTCCTTCCCACCTGGGGTTTCTGTTGATTAAAATTAGCTCTTGTGTGTGTGAAGTGTTTGGTATAACCTTGAAAATATCCATCCATATACATATCATTCATTCACCCATCTACCCTTCTAACAATTCATCCATTTACCCATCTATTATCCACCCACCCACCTTACACCACCCACCATCCACCTGCCCACCCACCCATTCATCCATTCAGCCCTCCTTCCTGCTATTCCTTCCTTCCTTAATTCACCTACATAAGTTAAAGTTGCAAATGTGGGGTGAGATGGCTCAGATGGCTTGCCATTCAGTCTGATGACCTAAATTTGATCCTTGGAATTTGAATGGAGAAAGAAGTAGAATAAATCGTGTTCTAACCTTCACACACACTTGCTGTGGCTCACACAATTACTACTAACGTGTGGTAGATGCACAGACAAAAAATTTAGAATGTAAAAGATGCAAAGAAGGAGCTGGAAGCATTGGCACAGCGATTGAAAGCACTGGCTGCTCTTGTAGAGGACCCAGATGGAATTCCAGAACCTTTGTGACAGCTCGCTCATAACTGTGTGTAACTCCGGTCCCAGGAGATCCAATGCCCTCTCCTGGCCTCTATGGGCACTGCACAGATATGCGCAGACACCCATTCAGGCGAATGTTCACATACATAAAATTTAAAAATCACAAATGAACTCTCCTGATTTTATTTGCAGTTCACTCTTACCTATAGGGTGTCATCCTCTCTGTCTGACATCAGATATACAGAATCTCCTACCCCTGCTATAGTATAAGTGACAGATAGTAACTGCATGGATGCTCATGGACATTGATGTGTTGCAAAAGCAGAGTAATTGAAAATGCTGCCGTAGGGGTCATATGCTGGGGGAGAAGCTCCTCTCATGGGTGGTAAGGTCGGACTGCCCTCCACAGAAAGAACAAGCCCTCCAGTCCCTTGGCTGCACAGAATAACCTGGGGAGAGGGGCAAGCTAGCCATCGCTGCCTGGGGCGGGGTCTGAAGCAGCAAGGCAAGCATTTCCACAGCTCATCCACAAGGAGAACTTGTGGCAGAAGGTGCCTCTGTTCTGAGTTGTAGACAAGACTTTTCTGTTTAGCCAAGGCTGTCTCAGACCTCTCAAACGTCCCACCTCAACCTTCTGGATATTGATTTGGCAAGTATGCTTAACTATGCCTGGCTACTCACAGTGAATGGGATTTCTGCATCTGTGGGTCTTTTGACATCTGCCACAAATGAGAGTTTGTAAATGTTATCTAACCCCCCACCCCTGCCATACAGCACTTTCAGACACAGGAAAATACTTTCCTATTATAGATATGGCTCAGAGAAGGCAAATGCCTTGCCCAAGAACACACAGTCTGGACTTCATGTCAGATCTACCTATCCTTTCCAAAAATTCTTTGGACTGCTTCTAGGTCCCCTCTGTCTGTTTTCTAACCCAGGTGTTCTTCAGGTGTGTCCCCAGGATGAATTCCAGTCTTGAGAGATGCAGGCAGTCCTGTGAACCTGTGGTTTCTCTCCCTCCCTCCTTCTCTCTTTTAGTTTTTTGTTCTTGTTTTCTTTTTGTTTCGTTTTTTGAGAAAGGGTTTCTCTGTGTAGCTTTGGAGCCTACCTGGCACTTACTCTGTAGATCAGGCTGGCCTCAAACTCATAATAGAGATCCACTTACCTTTTCCTCCCGAGTGTAAAGGCATGCACCACCACCACTGCCCAGCTGACGTCCTTTCCTTCCTTCCTTCCTTCCTTCCTTCCTTCCTTCCTTCCTTCCTTCCTTCCTTCCTCTCTCTCCCTCTCTCTCTCTCTCTCTCTCTCTCTCTCTCTCTCTCTCTCTCTCTCTCTCTCTCTCTCTCTCTCTCTCTCTCTCTCTCTCTCTTTTTGGAGTCAGGATGATATAGCCCAGGCTGGCCTCAGATTTACAGCAACTCTCCTGCCTTCACCTCTAGGATGCTGGCTAAAAAGGCGTTATTCACTATTCCCAGCTTTTGAAAAAATTAAATATCTTTGTTTTTTTTTTCCATAGTCATCTATTGCAGGGGTATGTTCCCAGCAGGCTTGGCATCGGGGTTAATCTGGGCCAGGTCTCTAATGAAGGGTCACTGGGCTCTACTCCAGCTTGCTCACCTTTCTCTAAGCATCAAGAGACTAGGTGGACATTTGTGACAGTCTGAAGAACCAAGAGGCACAGAAAACACACTGAGAGTGGGGTTTCAAAAACTCTCTGGAAGGCTGGGCCATCTACAAGGTCAAATAAAAAAATTAAATGAAGTGTGGAGTCGGGCGGGCTCTGTGGTGCAAACCAATATAACCAGTAGAGGGCAGTAGTCACAGGCACAAAGCAGGAGTCAGCATGCCCTGCGGAAGGTTAGTGTCCAGCAGCACACCAGGCTAGAGCCCCTGCATCCAGTTTCCCCATTTGGAGGTCGTGAATCACATGGCAAGAAGGTGACAGAGATATCTGAAGGGATTAATTACATGTGCATCAAATCCCCAATCCGCCATTCTCTCTTCCTCCTTATCTTTCCCTCCTCCCCTCCTTCACTCTTTTTTTTCTTTTCTTTTCTTTCTTTCTTTTTTCTTTTCCTTAACTTTCTTCTTTCTGCTTGAGACAGAGCTTCATTTGCCCAGGCTGGACCTAAACTCTCTATGTAGCTGAGGATGACCTTGAACTCCTGCTCTCAGAGATCCTCCTGCCTCTGCCTCCTGAGTGCTGGGGTTGAAGGTATGTGCCACCACCCAGTCCAAATCTTAGTTTTAATATAGGAGGTCTGTTTTCTTGGCCCTGGCATGGTTATGGGCTCCTTTAATTGCAGCACTTGGGAGGAAGAGGCAGGTAGATTTCTACAAAGTCCAGGCCAGCCTGGGTTGCACAGTGAACTCCTATCTCCAAAAGGAGACAGGTGTGGTGGGTGTGGTAATGCAGACCTTTAGCCCAGTACTTAGGAGGCAGAGGCAGGTGTATCTCTATGAGTTTGAGGCCAGCCTGGTCTACAGAGTGGGCTCCAGGACAGCCAGTGCTACACAGAGAAACCCTGTCTTGAAACAAAACAAAACAAACAAAAAAAAAAGAGTGATTTATTTACTTATCTTTTTTGTTTTGTTTTTTCTTTTAAGATTTATTTATTTATTTATTTATTTATTTATTTATTTATTTATTATGTATATGGTGTTCTGCCGGCATGTATGTATGCAGGCCAGAAGAGGGCACTAGATCTCATTACAGATCGTTGTGAGCCACCATGTGATTGCTGGGGATTGAACTCAGAACCTCTGGAAGAGCAGTCAGTTCTCATAACTCTTGAGCCATCTTTCCAGCTCTGGTTTTGGTTTCTTGAGACAGGGTTTTTCTGTGTCTTGGAATTCTATCTATAGACCAAGCTGACCTTGAATTTAGAGATCTACCTGTCTCCCTAGTGCTGAGGTCATCATGTACCACTATGCCCAGCTTATTTATTGCCTGGTGAGTGTGTGTGTGTGTGTGTGTGTGTGTGTGTGTGTCTGTCTGTGGAGGCCAGCGAGGTCATCAGATTCTGCATTCTGTGGTGTTTGACTGAGAATGGTTCCAACAGGCTCATCTGTTTGAATACTTGTTCCCACTTGTGAAACCGTTTGGTAAGGATTGGTGGTGTTTCCTTCTTGGAAGAACATTGTCTCTCAGAATTGAGCTTTGAGGGTTCAAAAGACTCCTGTAATTTGGATTTTGTTCTGTCTCCTACCTGTGGATCCAGACATGAGCTTTTGGCTGTTCTTGCCTCCATGCCTTAGCTCCGCTATGATGAATTCTGACCCTCTGGAACTACAAGCCCAATTAAATATTTCCTTTAAGTTATCCTGGTGATAGTGTTTTATCACAGCAATAGAAAAGTACCCAATACAGATCCCGGGAGCTGGAGTTAAATGTGGATGTGAGGCACCTGAGGTAGGGATGGGAACCAAACCCAGGTCCTCTCCAAGAATAGGACCTGTTAATGGCTGAAACCTCTTCCTAGGTCCTGGTCCTCTATGTTGATTGGTAGATTATGCCATTTAGCATTTCTCTATTGGCCATGTCCATTCCCATAGTGCAATTATGCATGATGCATAGGTGTGCAATGGTAAATAGGTAATAGGGGCTTCTCCCAGAAGGCTGCTAGAGGACCCAATTTTGCCTCGCTGTGCATGCACCCCAAACCAGTTCAGGGCAGATTGGCCCTTCTAGTCTTTATTCCTGGACAGGACACACTGGAATAAAAACTACAAATTCAATTGTCACCAGAGATGGGGAGGCTCCTGCTCTTATTCAAGGATGGAAAGTGTGTACCCTGATGCAGATGTAAATCAAGAATCCCAGCTTGTTATGTGTATTTTTTGGAGAGAGAGGTATGTTTGCAAATTCCCAATTCAGGGATTTGGCTGCCAAGTGAACTATTATAAGAGGAGAGTGGGCATAACCCAAACCCAGTGTGAGTCCCAGGGTGTGGCGCGCCCTGTCTGCCAGCAGAAAAGACGACCACAACAGGATTCTTCTCAGCACATTCTTTATTGGAGCACACTTCTTTGAAGAGTTGAAGCAGAAGGACCCAGACCCCAGGCACGCACTGCTTACATACAGTGCCGAACAAAAGCCATGACGTATCTGTGTCTGATTGGTCCAGGACTCTTCTGAGCAAACGGGTCGAAACATGATAGGCCAAGGCTGGGTCTCGCCACTCTCTCGCCACTCGGGAGGGCACGTGAGACAGCACTGAGCAAGGCAGAAGCGGAATCGCCAAATGGCGGCAGCAAACTAGTAAACAACAAGATGGCGGCAGGGCGGCGCCCTACACCAGGGCACTAAACTATCTCCTGTGCTTGCCTGCTATTCAGCGAGTGACTTTAGCACCCAGCAATAACTGCCACATTACTGAGTTACCCAGGGACTAGCTGGAGAGATGGCTCAGCTGTCAAGGATCCACATTTGGTTCCCAGCATCCACACTGGCCCCTCACAACTGCTTGTAACTCCATTTCTAGGGGACCCAACACTCTTCTGGCTTCCACGGACACCATGTGCAGACCAATTGTGCTGACCAATTTACCGGCACTCACTATAAAATGTAAGTAGGTTCAGAGCCAGGCACAATGGCTGTTATCTCATCACCTTTGAAGCAGAGACAAGAGGAAGGCTATGAATTTGAGGTCATGCTGAGATACAAAGTGAGACTGAGTCCAAACTCCAAAATAATACAGGTGTGGTGGTGCATTCCCTTAATCATAGCTTTTGAGCAGCAGAAGCAGGTGGATCCCTGTGAGTTTAAGGCCAGGCTCATCTACAGAGTGAGTTCCAGAACAGCCAGGGCTACATGGTGAAATCCTGTCTCAAACAAAACAAAGCACAAAAACAACAACAACAAGAAACTAGATAGGTAAATAAATGAACAACGTGGTTACTCATTAGAGCTTTCAAAATGATGATCCATTCCCCCATCCCCATGACTTTCTCTGTCTGAAGAGCTCATTCACCGAAACTGATTTTGAGCCTTAAGGACTTAAGACAGGCATCACCTTCAGAGGTTGGTTTTGGTTATTGAGATATGGTCTCACTTTGTAGCTCAGGCTGGACCTGAGACTGCCCTGCCTCAGTCTCCCGAGGGCTGATTGCATGTGTGTTTCTGGCTCTACCCCTCCCAAGCTGCTAGAGGACCCACTCTGGGGTCCTCTAGGGAGTGAGATCCTGCAGTATGTATCTGTGTCTGGCTCATGCCACTGAGTCTAGTGTCATTGGAGCAGGTGTCAGAGTATCCTACTGTTTGCCTGTAGATATCATAGTATACTTTTTTCTTTTATGCTACACTAAACTACACTTTTAAATATTTTATCAACACTGGATCTTGGCTGGGCAGTGGTGGCACACTCCTTTAATCCCAGCACTCAGGAGGCAGAGGCAAGCAGATCTCTTCGAGTTCAAGGCCAGCCTGGTCTACAAGAGCTAGTTCCAGGACAGCCTCCAAAGTTACAGAGAAACTCTGTCTCAAAAAACAAAACAAACAAAAACAAAAAGAAAAAACACTTGATCTTGAAAACTTTATTTCTGTTGAGTGTGTGGGCATGCCTGTCATGGCACACACATGAAAACCAGAGGATAACTTTGAGGGGTTTGATTCTTTCCACGTTAATGTGGGTTTTAGAGGATCAGATCCGGGTCCATGGCTCATCTCTCCAGGACAATATGCAGAAGCCATTCCTGCCAGCTCCTGTCAGCACTGGAGCATGGCTGTCCCTCTTCAGTTGCATCCCTTCACCTGAGCTAGTCTCTCTGAAGGGTGAGTGAGGCTTAGTCGTCTTCAGGGCTAGTTAAGCCACTGGTGGCTTAGTAAGGAAGGGCAGGTACCATCTTGTGCTCACAATCTTACTGCCTCTACCTCCCAAGTATTAGGATGAGAGGCATGTGCTGCTGCACCTGGTTTATTGAATGTGAGAGTGGGACCCAGGGCTTTGGCATTCTAGGCTAAGAACTAAGCCCCAGTCCCAGACTCCAAATAAAAAGTGAAAACGGGACTGTGGGTGCCGCTCGAAGGCGGGGGGCCCTGGGTTCAATCCTCAGCATGTCAGGATATTCAAACAGCCATAGTTGCCAGTGGTAGCGGTGCACACCCTTAATCCCAGCACTCGGGAGGTAGAGGCAGGAGGATCTCTGTGAGTTCAAGGCCAACCCATTCTACAGAGCGATTTCCAGGACAGCCATACAGTGAGACCCTGTCTCGAGAAAAACCAAATAAAATCAAACGACCAATCAACCAAAGAGGGAAAGAAAATATAAACAGCTGTCGTCTACAGTAGACCACCGACTCGTTCCTTTCCCGGTGTTGAGAGTGCTGGCCATTTAGAATGGCACCACTTCCAATGTGCACCATTACAGCCACAGCAAGAAGAACACCTCGGACAATTTCTCTATGTATTTTTGTTTTTTTTAAACTTCCATTATTTTAAATCTTGTGTGTGTCTGTGTGCGAGCCCTGATCCTGTGTGCAGTTTGCGAGGAGGCCATAAGAGGGCGCTGAAATTATATGCCTCGGTGGTGGTGGTGGAGTAAGCATCGATGCAGACAGTCTCTATTTTGCAGATGCTAAAACTGAGGCTTGCGAGGGAGAAATCGGCTAAAGCCACTAGCTTTTTAACGATCCAAATCAGTAAACTAACCGCCCGCTGTGTCACACAGCAGCAACAAACGTCGCTGGCGCTCGCTCCCTCCCTTCTGAAGGCTCGAACCCGAAGCCTTAATGCCTTTTTGGGGGACGCTCGGGGCCCCAGCGCGCAGGCGTCACATCGCGGCCCGGCCCGCCCCCTCCACGTGCGGCGCACACCTCGCGCCGCTCGGCCGCGCTCGCTTCGCGCCTCCCTCCCTCCCTCCGCCCGCCCCCTACGGCGCCTGCTTCCCATTGGCTGACGGCTTCGTCGCTCGGACCGCAGCCCGGCGGGCCCCCACCAGCCAGGAAGTCCCGCCCCGCGCGCGGCTCTCCAGCCTTCCGATAGGTTTGATGGCTTGTCTGTTGGCGAGGCCGGGCCCGAGTCGGCGGCTGGGGGCCCGCGGTCGCTGAGCGGCCCGGGCTGGCGGCGGTTTCCGGTTCAGCGCGGCTGGCGGGCGGGCGGGCGGCCCGGAGCGGCGGCGGCGGTGGCGCCCGACAGACAATGAGGGCGGCGGGGCGGCGCTGAGTGGCGGCGGCGGGAGCGACGCGGGCCCGGGGGCGGGGCGGGTGCCAGCCATGGACAATCAGGTGAGAAGCCTCCGCCCGGGACCGGCCTCCCGCTGCCCTGCGCGGCGCTGCGGCCGACCCTGCGCGCACACGGCCTCGCGCGCGCCCAATGGGCGCGCACACGGCAGGATGCCCCCCTCCCGCCACCGCGACCCCGGGGCACCCCTCCCCCATCGCCATATCGGAGCACCCCTCCCCCACCGCGACCCCACGCGCCCCTCCCCCATCGTGACCCCAGGTCTGGTGCAGAACCCCCTGGGGTGCATCCCAGCACTCCAATGACACCTACTCCACCCTGGAGAACCCTTTACCAGTGTAGTGTATCTACACCACCCTGGAGCCGCCACGGCATCCTAGGGGATGCAGCCTGAGACACCCTTTAGAACCTCAGTAAACCCCGGGGCATCACTCAGGAACCCAGGATTTCAGCACCATGGGAACTATCTTGTTTCAGAGGCCCCCGTAGGTACCCATTAGAACCCCAGTGTACACACAGATTCCCCAGGTGCCTCTCAGGATCCCAGGGCTTTAGCTCCGTGGGCATCCCAGCCTGTTCTAGAACCCTTTGGGATCCCCCCCTTGGAGCTTTAGTGCTACCATAGCACCCTGGGGATCCCCTGCCGGGTCCACAGCTCTCGAGGAAGACATGGAACCCCACAGCACCTTGGGGATCCTGCCCTGATTCAGAATCCCCTGGGGAATCCTTTGGAATCACAGTACATGAATGGAACCCAGGGCACCCAATGGAATTCCAGAGCTACCCAGCCTATTTGGGAACCCCAGAGTTACAGTCCCTGTAGATCCACATCTAGGCAGAGTCCCCTCAGAACTCCAGGACATCCCACAGTCCCTGGCACCACAGCCCGGTCCAGAAACCTTGGAAACAGGCCTCAACTTGAGTGGGACTTCCAGCCTCTGTAGTTCCAGCATGGCTCTGAATCTGCAGAGACCTTCAAGTGTCCTCACAGATGGATAGCTTCAGGAACTTTAGGTCCTCCCAAATCCCTCTTCATATCCTCTTACATGCCACACTGCCCCAAATCTGGCCCCTTCTCTTTGGAGAGAGCCCTTCCTGGACCTGTGGTCCCGAGCCTCCCCAAACTCCATGAACCCCCAACCAGATACTTGTGTACTGGTTGGCCTCATTTGTTTTGAATGTCCCTTGCCAGAATTAGACCCTCTTCCATCCAGGATACTATTTCAGACCACATTTTCCATCCTCCTGCCTAGCCTGCCTCCACTCCTCAACTCTTTCCTCACATGAGCATGTGTCCCTGGAACCCTGAACTGCCCCGGGAATTTAGTTCTGATGTGGGACCTTGAGCTTGGGCCAGTGTCAGCCCCTTTGACCCAGCCTGCTGCCAGTCTCCTCTCTGCCCAGGGCCCAAGGGTGGTACCTGCCTTCAGACGCAGACCAAGGGCAGTCTCTACTCTGACCTGGTACCCCACAAGCCCTTCAGACTGGTAATGATCCTGTTATGTCCCTTGAGTTTGGCCAGCTTTGCACCTGGGATCTGATTTATGACTGTCCAGTAATCCTAGTGTCTGACCCTGATCTCAGCTGGTCTTGCCACAGCCACAGTCCCCAGAATCATAATCTCTTCCTCCTCTGACCCACCCCCTCTCCTCACATTCCCATTGCTTCCCCACCTCACCTAGGCACAGGTGGATCCCCCAGGCCCCCATTAGCAGCCCCCTCCCACTTGCTAACCAGCCCTGTTGGTTCTTGTAAACCTGAGTGAGTCCCTTCTGGTATCTGTGCCCAGTCACCCAGCTCCTCACCATGTGAGCTCCTCCCCATCTTCAAGTTACTCCCATCCAGGACTGTTTCCTTTCCCTCTCCTTCATAAGCCTAAGTTTTCAGAGGTGCTGGCCCTGGGAAGGTATGGGACTGTGGGGGTGGCAGCTGATGGCTGCTTCTGCTGTTAGCAAGGGCAGGTTGGGGCATTCCTGGCTGCTGGCACCATGGAGGCAGCTTTGTGTGGTTTGACCATGTGGCTGTGTGGTTTCAGGCACATGAGCCAGGGACCTTCCTGTGTCCATGGGCTAGGGTCATTGGGGGCAAGTGGCCTGTAGCATGGCTCCTGGATCTGGTGTGCCTGGCTTTCTGCTAGTGAATAGGCTAGTTTACAAGCCTGCTTGCTACCTGGGCTCTTCCTTGTTTGAACCAAACAAAAAGTCCCTGTCCCTTCAGCACCCTCTACTCCAAAGTGCAGGGCATGGGCCTTGTCCTCACCAGAGTCCCCAGAGATTGGAGGCCATTCCCTCTGTGGTGTGTTGTGCAGCTGTCACTTGGTGACTGGGATGCTGAGTAAAGATGGCAATCTCAGTCAGGGACAGTGGAGAAAAAGCCCCTCTTAGCCTGAGCTCAGCCGTGACTGTGGCTGCTTTTAGGTTTCAGCCAAGGAACATGAAAAGTTGAGTCCTTAGGTTACAGGCAGCCACCATGACTGAGCACCTGGTCACCCAGGAGTTTACACAGACAGGACCCTGCCACCAGAAGTGCACCGGTAGCACTGGACTGAGTTGTTGGGTCTTAATGTGCACTCTGCCCCTCCTCCCTGCCAGCCCTCATGGAAACTGTGAGACCCCTGTGGGGAGCTGGCACTCACAGATGTGATTGGTCCTCAGGGGACTGTTGGTGCACATGGTAGAGTCCCAGCCTCCCTCTACCCATAAGTGCCTTTCGGGGAAGTAGTGGGCTAGACCTTGGGTGCTGGCTCTACATGCCTTTCTTCTCTGTCCCCTGTTTTGGTCTAGCCTTCCCTTGTGATTCTGAGGCTGGTGCAGAGAAGTGTTAGTTTGCTTTTTGCTCTGGGCTTCTTGCTTTCCCTATGGATAGGAAGGAAGGCTCGGAAAGTGTCTCAGGTGTCCCTTACACACACACACACACACACACACACACACACACACTCCACTACTCTGGTGCTGTCTGTTATCATGCTGAGTAGGGGCATGGCCAGGATTTTGGAGGGATAAAAAGGGGTTGGTTTGTCCAGGTACAATACTGGGAAGTTGAGAAGGGTCTGAGAGCCCAGTGGGTTTCTCCAGCAAACCACTAGAGAGGGTGTCAGTATCCAGTGGTCCCGACTAAAAGCCTGAGAATCCCCTTCCCAGAGTTGCAGGCCTGGCCTCAGAAGGAGTGTGGCTGCAGGTGGCACACATGCCCACAGCCTTGCTGTGCTGTACTCCAGGAGCAGAGATTTGGCTTAGGTATGGGGTGCTGGGGCAGCCTAGGCCAGCATGGAATCTTATGCTGATGTCCTGAGTGTTCTACCTATCCACAGGAGTTCTGGCAGGGACCATGTAGGCAAGGTGCTGGAGCTGGCATTGAATCCAGGTCCTCTGCAGCTATTTTCAGGCTTCTAACTCTGCTGGCTGCTTTTATAGGGGCCAGGGGGATTGCCGATGGTTGAAGTACCACTGCCTGGGGCCATTGTCCACATTCCTAGGAGACACGTGGTGACCATCCTCATGTTGTGGACTCTCTCATAGAATATCTTCAGTACCTTCATGCCCGTGTGGACAGCACACCTGTCAATCCCTTCCCAGCCCCTACTGGTCTTTCTTCTGTCTTGAGCCTTGTGCCCTGTCAGGAGGAAGAAGGTGGCTGGACCCACAAAAAGGGTGGCGGGCCAGGGCTGCTGGCTTGGTTTTTTTTTTTGTTTTTTTTTTTTTTTTGTTTTTTTTTTTCATTGGTTGTCCTTCAGACTTGTACCTTTTGGCCAGATGCTTCACTTTAGTGATTGTCTTAGGACACCTGCTCCCCCAGGAGCCCTGTCTGGGACTAGAGGGACAAGGTTCTAGAGAGCTCAGTTGTCTTGGTCTTGTGTCACCAGTGTTCTGTGGGGTCCTGGGTCTGGGTCCTAGCACCTACCTATCCGTGTGCGTGGACCTTGCTACAGGGTGAACCCAATGTTTTTTCTTGCTAAAGGGGAGGGCCAGGTGTATGCTAAGGTATTGGCTGCAAGAGCCAGATGATAGATGTAATTATTCCATGGAGTGATGTTTGGATTCCCAGAGGAAAGGGCATTTGTTAGAAAGAATTCCCACCAGGAAATCAGGTGAAAGCCTATAGGAAAATTAACAGCTAATGACTGTCTCCTGTGCTCAAGCTGGGGCTGGGTGTTTAGGGGTGTGGTAGAAGTGGATGATAGATGAGTGAATGGGATGGGTTGAAAGGTGTGTGGATGGAGGGTGAATGGGTGGAGGACAAGGGAGGGAGAGATGGATGGATAGGTGGGTGTATTGATAGGTGGCAGGGTGGATGGATGTGTTTGGTTATGTGAGCTCATGGTGGGTGGATAAGGGCAGATGGATGGATTTGGAGTCACGCAGAGCTGTGGGATGGGATTTTGGCCCTTTGCTGGTCCACACCTAGAGAGAATGGATTCCCTCAGGAAGGAACTGTGAGATGTTACATGTGCTGTTTGCCTGGCTTGCTGGATTGAGTGCCCTCTGCCAGTTAGCCTGGCAGTGTGAAGCCTCCAGTCTTGAGTTTAACTGTACCCAGATGGCACTGTGAGCCTTTGGGCCCTACACCCCTTGGCTTCTGATCTTCAGGAGCAGGATGGGTGACACACTTCTGGGCAGGCCCAGGCTGTTCACCTCTGCACCAGGGTTTCCTTGAGGTGCAGGCAGCAAGGTGTAGTTGTCAGTTCTGGGTTGTGCAGAGGTGTCCATGCAACAAGTGGTTAAAGTGCTGGTAGGACCTGGTTGTGCCAGGCATCCTCGGGAAGCTGTGCTGGTAATGGGAGTGCCGCTTTGCAGCAGCGCCCGTCCTGGAGAACCAGCTGGTTGGTTGCTCAAGTGTGGCTCTGGTTCTGGAGGATACAGGGGGTCCAGGTTGAGGAGAGCAAGGAGGGCCCTGTGAGGTAATAGTCCCTGGGTGGCTGGGGCTCACTCAGCCACTGCCTTGAGCTGCTGCAACTTCAGGTCCCTTTCTCATGTTGGTGGCACAGACCCTGTGCTATCCCACTACCACTATTTCTAGAAATTCTAGCCTCTCAGGATGGGGCTCTTTCCTGGGGTCCAGCTCAAGAAGGACAAAGATGGTTAGGCACGTGGGACCTGGACACTGTTGGTCCAGACTGTGGTGCCCTCAGCTGGGTGTGTTGTGGCCCCAGTTGGCCCCTTGGGCATCAGTGTCTCCAACCGGTGCTTTGGGCACAGTCTGCCACTGCCTTGAAACCTGTTTACTTTGGCTTGTGCCTCGAAGTTCTGGTGTTTGTGTCCTCGGCTCCAATGGAGCTGTGGTCATTTGTTCTTTTGCAATAGCCAGTGTGCTGCCTGTGCTGTGATCTGACTGGGAACCCCGTATCATAAGCTCTGTCAGGCAAGCAACGTAAGGCTTAGCTGGCAGGTCGTAGGGTTCACAGTAGATAGAAATTCCAAAAGTGGCTCAGGGGAGTAGGGTTACCAGTGTTTAGGAGTCCAGAGAGCCTCTAGCCAGCAGTGGTCATGTTCATCATGCCTCTGGGGTGCTGGTGGTATTGCTCCAGAATCATGTTGACCATTCTCCACCTTGGGCTCAGTCTGTCCACAAAGGCATTCTGGGGTCTGGCCATGTATCCCAGGCTGGTCCTCTGTGGGTCACTGGCAGGCACCAAGCCCAGCTATATCTAGGATTGATGTGTTTCCCCCACCCCCAGATGTCCCCATTGCTGGGATTCTGAGCCTCTGCTCTCCCCTTCCAATGACTGCCCCTGCAGAGTTGCAGCCCTGCCCCCTTGTCCCAGAGATGGGTCTCTGCACTCAGGTCCAGCTGGTTTCTCCTGTCAGCCCTCCTTTCCTTTTTTCCAGCCTCTCCCCCACTCACCACTATTTGTGCTTGAGCAGTCTTTTGGGTGTTCCTGTCTTTATAAGAAACCACCACTAAGAGTCCGATAGCGCATGCACAAGCACTCATTTCCCATCTGGCTGCCCCTCTTGTCATCCCTTTGGCAGTCCTAAAGCAATGGAGCTTTTCCTTGGAAATGAAAGGATGCTTGTCCCAGCAGAGATCTGAGTTCACAGATACTAAAGGGGTTGTATAGTCAAGTGAGGGGAGAGGTGTTGGGGGCATAGGTGGGATCTCTAGGGCCTGGGCTCCTGGACAGTGGCTCCACTGGCAAGGGCTAGTAGAGGCCAGTGTGTGGGACTTCCTGGCGGGTGGCCTGGACCTCTTCCCTGATGTCTTGCTTTTCTGGGCACAGCACTTAACAGGCCAGCTTGGCCTCTGCTGCTCTGACTGTTTCATACTAAAGTGTCAAGCTCTTTTGTCAAGTGACCACAGGGAGACCCCAGCACTCAGGATGAAGAGGGATGGAGAGTTCAAGGCCAGCCTGGGCTGTTCAGTGAGACCTTGTCTTAAAAAAAGGTTAGGGTAAAGATGGGTGCAGTAGAGCACACCTTTAATCCCAGCACTCGAGAGGCAATGGAAGGCAGATCTGTGTGAGTTCCAGACCAGCCTGATCTACAGAGTGAGTGCCAGGATAGGCTCCAAAGCTACACCGAGAAACCCTGTCTCGAAAAACAAACAAACAAACAAGCAGAAGCCTAGGGAGTACTACCTCCTGGTGGTGTACCTCAGTGATAACAGTGCTTGCCTGTCATGTCCTCTGTTCAGTGCCTAGTACCACACACACACACACACACACACACACACACACACACACACACACCCTGCAAAAGAACAAAACAAAAAAAAGAGCTCTTTGTGGGTTGAAGGGGTAGCTCAGTAAAGTGCTGCTTGCAAACACGAGGAACTAAATTGGGTCCATGTGAAAAAGCTGAGATCCCAGCCTTGGGAAGTGGAGACAAGGGGATCCCTGGGCCTGGAGAAACGACACAGTTATTAAGAACACTTGATACTGCTTCAGAGGGCCAGAGCTGGGTTCCCAGCATCCATAGGGTGACTCACAAACACCCGTAACAGCAATTCCAGGGAGTCTGGTTCCCTCTTTTGACCTCCCCCCACGCTCCTGGCCCCAAACACAGCAGATATGTAGACAAACACGTAAATAAAGTAAATTAAAATTTAAAAGGTGAATAGTATTCTGAGAGTGACATTTAGAGCTGTCCTCTACCTCCATGTATACACATGTGTGAATGCACATACACTACATTAAAAGTATATAAAAGGCTGAGAAGACAGCTCATTGGTTCAAGACTTGATGTGCAAGTGTGAAGCTGGAGTTGAGCTCCTCAGCACTTGTGAAGGCGAGCAGGCAGGCAGGCAGGCAGCCCAGTGCTGGGGACGGAGGCAGAGGTTCGCCGGCCACTTCAGCTTTCTGTTGCTGTGATAACACCATGGCCAGAGACAACTGGAGCATCTCAGCCCAGAGGGAAGTTGGGGCTTGCTCTCCGTGGCTTTCTTAGTTCTGCTTCCTAGGACCACCTGCCCGTGGTGGGCTGGGCTCTCTCATGTCAATCATTAATTAAGAAAACACCACAGGCCAATCTGATAGACGCCTTTTCTCAGTTGAAGTTCCCTGTTTAGATGACTCTGGCTTACGCATGTTGTCAAAAACAAGGAACACCAGAGCAAGCTAGGGGTGAGAGACCCTTCGTTCATGTGTAAGGTAGAGAGTGGTGGGGAAGAACCCAGTGTCAGTGTTGGCTCTGCACCCCCTCACTCCCCCCCACACAATGTCTAGAGAGGGTTTTACAGATTGCAGACATTTTGGTTCCCTGTCTGAGGTGGGTGGGCCTGCCCTGGTGCTGGGAATCTGTTGGAGTTTAGTGGCATTGCATTTACTTTGGGGCTGGCTTGAGCCACCTGGGGTTTTAGGATACATTGTCAAAACACCTTTAGGAGGGAGAATGAGAGTGCTCCTTTAAGGAACTGCTTTGGCTAGCGAGGCTGGCACCTGGAGCCCTTCAGTAGAGGGCTGCCTGGTTCTGCTTTGTGAGGTCTCAGGCTCTATGTCCAGGTGGACAGCAGGGGCCACAGATACTGTGGGGAGAGGCCAGGGAAAACTGCCCCATGAAGGGGACCATTAGGTCCTCCCAGTGATGAATCAGCTTGAATGTCCAGGGAACAGCATTGAGTTGAAGGGACCACAGATGCTGCAGCTAGTGGGAGGGGCCAGGACTTGAGGGATCCCTCTGCTTATGCTGGGGTGTGTGTGGTGTATGTGTATTTGCTTCTTGGAAGCATGCAGAAGCACCTGCAGCTAGCACTGACAGTATGTGGCTCTGCCTCCATGCTGACCTGGCCTTGCTTCTCTTCCCGCCCAGTGCACTGTCCAGGTGAAGTTAGAGCTGGGGCACCGTGCCCAGCTGCGCAAGAAGCCCACCACTGAGGGCTTCACCCATGACTGGATGGTCTTCGTACGTGGGCCCGAGCAGTGTGACATCCAGCACTTTGTGGAGAAGGTCATCTTCCGACTGCATGACAGCTTCCCCAAACCCAAGCGTGGTGAGTGTCCTTTCCCCGTTCCTCCCCACCAGTGCTCCTCCACCCCCAGCCTGATCATGTGTCTAGTGCCTGCCCCGCCCACTCCTGGGACGTGGAGTAGCCAAGAGACATCCCAGGCCAGAAGCAATCAGGGTGATGGCTTAAGAATTCTCTGATGAGTCTCACGTGGTATATAAACCACTCCTAAGGGCAGTCCTTTGCCCAGCAGTAGATGGCCAACACAAATGAACTCGGTGGTATGTCGGGAGTTTTTTTTTTTTTTTTTTTTTTGTCTCAGTGCTTTGGGCTTTTTCTTCCCTTACAGATCTTTTGCTTATGTTAGTTGTGGGATTTCTCTGTGTATGTCTCAGCATCTGTATGCGTTTTTTGGGTTTTCTCTTTGGCTTTTTTTCCGTTTGTTTTGTCCTATTCTGGTTTGTTCTAGTTTTGTATTATTGCTGCTTTTAGATGCCTGTTTGTATCCTAATGAGAGGGGGGGAAAGGATGTGGATTTGGGTAGGTGGGGAAGTAGGGAGGATTCGAGAAGAGTTGGGGGAGGGGAAACTAATCACAATATAATGTATGAAAGAATCTATTTTCAATAAAAAAATGTATGCTTTTTAGGGTGGAAAAATTATAGGTACTCCTGTCATTGCTGTCCTTGCATACATACCTCTTTTCTGGGAACCATGTTACCAAGGCTGTAACATATGGTTCCCATCACTGTTCCCCATATTTCCCCACCTGCCTCAGGAGCTGCTTCCCCAGAGCACAGCCTGTTGGATTTGTGGTCAGAAGTCACTTCCTGTGGAAGGTACTCCTGGCAGGCTTTGGCAGGTGGTATATGTGTAGACTGGGTCACTTCCTCACTATTGAGTCTTTACTCTGGCTCAAGCTGGTCATGCCCCTGCAGTGCATACCAATTTTCTTTTGTGCTGGATGATGGAACATGGTTTTACATATAAGGTGGGTACTTAACAACTGGATCACACCCCAACTTGGAGGATGGTGTGTTATGGGCAGGGGTGCCGCGGGGGTGGGGGTGGGGAGTGGGGAGGGGTTCTAGGCAGGACTCCACCCAACCATACCTCTAGCTCCTCACTGGGGGATTCTAGGCAAGGGCTCCACCCTAACCACTCCTCCAGCCCCTTACTGAGGGATTCTAAGCAAGGGCTCCACCCCAACCACACCTCCAGCCCCTCACTGAGGGATTCTAAGCAAGGGCTCCACCCCAACCACACCTCCAGCCCCTCACTGTGGGATTCTAGGTGGGGCTCCACCCCTGACTAAGCCCCCAGCCCCTTGCTGGGGGATCAGCTACCTATAAATGCTATTTTCTTGGATATGTTAGCACTGCACAGAATGCTTGCTTTTCTGTAGTGAAGCTCTTCAGTGGAGAGAGCTGTTGACCTTCTACATTGCTATGTGGGCTGTAGCTCGTGGATATTAATAAAAGTCCTGCAGTGGTGATAGAAAGTTTTGTTTGGGCCAAGCACTTCTAAGGGTAGCAGCGTTTTCTTTTTCTTCTGTTTTACTATTTTTTCTTTTTCCTGACTTTGTGTTTTCCATCCTAATTTTACCCCCAAGTGCTCATTTTCTCAGTTCTTCCTTTTCTTCACCTGCCTATTGATCTGTCTTCCACTTACCCATCTGTCACCTAAACACACATCCTCACATTCATCACCACTCTTCCCTTCCTGTACCTACCCATCCATCCTTCTAGGCATCTACTCACTCACTCACTCAGCCACCTACCCACACAGCTGTCCGCCTGTCCACTCCCCTCATCTTCTCCCATCTTAGAGCGTGGCAGGGTAGCTGCCTTTCACAGCAGGTGTATGTGGCAGTGTCAGGCAGCTGCCTATCTCCTGATGGCCCTCACAGTTGAGCAGAAAGCTCAGCAGTGTTGCAGGCCTTCAGTCTGTACTCCAGAGGGCCATACATTGATGAATAGCCTGAACTACATGGTGAGGCCCTCTGTAACCATCTGAGCTGGTCCTGCCGGTGCTGAGTGCCACCAGGGTCACATAGGCTTGCTCTGTCTGTGTGGCGCTGGTGCCTGCAGAAACCCAAGTCCTCCCCAGTGTTTGCTGAATATAGGTACCTTCTTCCTCCCCATCAGAGAGCCGAGTCCTCCCCAGTGTTTGCTGAATGCAGGTGGTCTCTTCCTCCCTGTCAGCGTTGGGCAGTGGCTGAGGACCTGTGATAGAGACTTGTCTCTCCAGAAGCCTCCACAGTGCTCTTGTGGGGACTGCGCTTCACCCCACCATGGTTCTGGACTGATGCACCAACTCCCTTCAGGGTGCTGATTGTGCAGATTACAGTTCAGAATGTGGATCTGGCTCAGGGTGGGGTCAGCTGGTTGCTCTCTGGACCCCACTTCGGAGTTACTATCTGGAGAGTACTTAGGGTCATTGCAAGGTCAGTTGACAGATTTTTTTTCATCATTTGTGGTTATCTGAGCCTCCTGAGTGCTGGGGTCACAGGTGTCCCATACTGTTCCACAGTGACATCTTCTGTGGCCTGGGCCTGTTTTTTTCTCTGGGTGTATTTGCTGTCCTCCCCTTCATCCTGTTGAGTTTCTGGTATGCTGCAACTACTTCCATGCCTCCCTTACAAGATGGTCCTCTGTGCCCCTCCCTCTTTGGGTCCCTTCCCCTCTGAGATCTTGGGGCCGGGGATGTTAATGAAGAGGTGGTTCCTAATCAACCCTGTGCCTAATGAACCCTTGTCCCCAAGCCCTGGCTCGCTGGAAAGGCCGTTGTTAGTTTTCTTGAGCCTTGGCAGACCTTAAACTAGCCATGCAGCTGAAGACAACCTTGAACTCTTGACCATCTTGCCTTGCCTCTGAGTCTGGAATGCTGTGATGACAGGTGAGAGTATGACAGACATACACTGCCACACCCAGTGGTGGAGCCCAGGGCTTTGTACACCTTGGGTAAAGACTCTGAGTGAGCCTCAGCCTAGGCTGTTTGTTGAGACAGGGTCATTATGTTGCCCAGTTTGGCTTCAAACTTTGTAGCAGTCAGCATGAGCCACCACTGCCTGGCTCATGATTTTGAAATTTTCTTGGGTCAGGGTCTCATAGCCCAGTCTAAGCTTAACTTCCAATTTAAGGATGACTTGAACTCCTGACCTTCCTCTGCCTTGGAATGCTGAGATGCCATGTACAGGTGTGTGCCATGATATCCAGTGGAAAACCTGTGGTGTTTGTGTTTTTTTCGTCAGTGCAATGAAATCCAGGGTCTCCTGTGTGCTAGGCAGTTGATCTCTTGAGCCACATTCCCCCTGTCCTGTGACATGTGACCGATGCCATGCAGCACTCTCCTCTCTTCCCTCTTGTGACATAGACCCCATCTGCAGTGCAGCCCAGCACTCTGCTTGACCACATGAGCTCTCACTCCAGAGCAGCCAGGCCCATGTTTTAACCACACCCACTTTGCCTGGCAGGCCCACCTGGCTTCCTCCTGGTTCACGCTCATGGTACACTTGAGCCCGGCCCCTACTCCTGTTCTCTGGCCTTCATGCCCTAGAGCCTGGCACGCACTTACCACAGCTGTCAGTCACCAGGGCTCTGCTGCTCATGCTCTCCTTTGCCCAAGCTGCTTCCATTGAATTTACGTACTTTTAACATTGTATTCTTTAAACATTTTGTTAATTTTACATTTTCATTGTGTGTGTGTGTGTGTGTGTGTGTGTGTATTAATAATTACTTGCCTTAGTCACACACACAAGTGCAGGTGCCCCATGAAGCCAGAAGAGGACATTGGATCCCCTGGAATAGGAATTGAAGGCAGTTATGAGGGGTGCTGGGAACTGAACTGGGGTTCCCTGCAAGACTGTTATCTTTCCAGTTCCTAGAAAAATTTAATTACATTGATTAATTTTGTGTGTGTTGGGGGAGGGGTGCACCATGGTGCCTGTGTGGGGGTTGGAAGACAGCTTCTGGGAGTGTTTTCTTCCTTTACCATGTAGGTTCCAGGTCAGTTTGGTAGCAGGCTCTTTTTCTTTCTGAGCTATCTTGCTAGTCCAGATTTCAGTTTCCTTTTTGCCCTCCTTGAGTCTCTGTGGCACTGGGAGTCCCCAAAGAAGCTCGTCTGTTCCTGCTGAACACTGGAGTAGATGTAAGGAGCCTTTTTGGAGCCTTAGATACACAGGAGGGCTTCTTAACATGGGTGGGCTGAGGTATGTCAGACTTGCTGAGATAGTTTGTGAGCTGGGATATGGCCTCGTGCCGGTCTTTGCTGGCAACATGAGACCTCTAAGGGCCTGTGGAGAGGGATGGGGTTGGAGTTTGTTAGCATTGGTGAGGGCAGAGTGGTAATAGGACATTTCCTATCTGCCCCTCCATCGTGACCCAGACCCCGTTGAGAAGCACTCTGAAATTGGAAGACTGTCAGTGGGTTGGGCAGTGGAGAGTCTGCGTGTTTTTCCAAGGAAGATGTGGAGGGACTAGATTGCCTCAGGCAGCAGCATGTGTGGCTGCTTTCTGAAGTGCTGCCTGTGGACAGCCCTAGAGATAGAACTAAAGCAGCTTGTGGTCTGGAGGGATGGAGCAAGGTGTACACACGGTGTTAAAGGGCACAGAGCTGGGCTCTTTAGGGGGCAGGGTGGGGTGACTTGACCATTGCTCAGTGGGACTGGGATCTAGGAATCAGTGCTGGGTCTTTGGAGAGAGCTCAAGAGCGGTGAGGTACTTTGCAGGTGGCTGGAGCCAGGAGGTGGCCCTTGGGGTGGTAGAGAGACACGGTGGGGCTTTGTGGGGAGCCAGGGGGGAGGATTCATGTGATGGGTTGAGTGGCTGAGCAGAAGCTGCCCAGGAGGACCTGGTGCCAGACAGTGTGGGTGGGTGGGGTGGGAGTGGACCTCATCTGTAGCACCCAGTGGACAGTGGGCCTATCCTGAGCTGTTGGCAGGTTTGGAAGCTGACCCGAGAACATCCAGGTGGCCTTGGATCCCTGGGGGGCAGAGTGAGAAGCCAGAACTGGGGACCTTAGGAGAAACAGTGGGGGTTCATTAACTGAATGTTAGCATGCAGGCACACTTTGATCCTTCTGGGGTACATGTCAAGCAGTACCCTGGCTCTGTAAGCAGGTACAAAAGGTCTCTCTCTTTAAGAGACAAGCTCGGCCCACTCCCGCTCTCCCCCGTGCCTCTGAAGAGGCAGGCAGATCTTTTCCTTTCTCTCTCTCTCTCTCTCTCTCTCTCTCTCTCTCTCTCTCTCTCTCTCTCTCTCTCTCTCTCTCTCTCTCTCTCTCTCTCTCTCTCTCTCTCTGCCTCTGCCTCTCTCCCTCTCTCCCCCTCCTTCCCCCTCCCTGTTTTCCCCCCTTCCCTTTCTCTATTCCTTTCCCTTCCCTTCCCCTAATAAAACTTCCCACATAAGCTCGTTCTCTGGCATGGTTTATCCTTCACTCACTGGGGAGCTTCCCACCAAGTCCCTCTCACATTGTATTAGAACAGTGAACACTGGAGACACTGGGAGAAGCAGTGGGGGTACACCAGACTGAGGACACTAGGAGAAACAGTGCAGGCACTAGGACGCCAGGGATCTCCGGCGGAAGACCTGTATGGGGAATAGAAACCAGACTAGTGGGAACAGAGAATCAGGCCACACTCTCTCCACCTCCATCAGTTCAAGGATGCAGCCCTCTCAGGAAGAAGCAGGGGTGGTAGGTGCTTCAGTGGCCTGTCTTAGCCCCTTTGCCCCAAGGACACTGCAGTGAATGGAGAATGAATGAGCAAGCATAGGCATTGCTCTGTGGCTGTAGTGACTCAGGTGTAGACCCTGATGTCTCTAGGAAGTGCTGCTGCAGGTGTCCACAAGCTGTCACTACAGTGGAAAGGGCAGGGTAGCCCTGGAAGAAGCAGTGCACTGCACAGTGTAACCATGGTGGAGGAGGTAGAAAGAAGTCTTGGGCTTGCCTGTCTCATGCCTACCCTGCAACTCCAGTCCTGGGGAGCCACAGGCTAGCCTGGCCCTTGTAGTTGCCTACCTGGGTTCCATGTAAAGCTGTACCCAGTCTCACCTTTGGTAGCCCCTAGGCTCTGCAGGCCACCTGCTTGCTAAGCTGTCTCCACAGCCATATGATGTGTACAAGGTCATTGTTGTCTCCCTCTGACTCCTGCTGGCTCCCTGTCCCCTTCCATCCTCCTTTCTCCTTTTCTCTTTTGCCACTATGACTTAAGCTGCCTCCCTTGGGCAGGGTGTTTGAACGTTGGGGGTAGACAGTGGAATAGGGTTGCAGGCTGATGTGTTGGAGTATATTGGGGAGGCACTCCTGAGCCCCTTGCCTGGCATCCCTGGTGCCAAGGTGCTTGTCACTGGACATACCCTGCCCTCTGCCAACCATGCTGGGGCCCTCCCTTGCCTTCTTCCTGACCCCACTCTGCCCTGTCATTTTGCATAAGTCCTGGCCTGGAGCTCCATTGTCCCTGGAGCCAGGTCTCCTGCAGAGCAGCCTAAGGGCCTGCCTGGAGAGCTGTTGTGGGCAGGGGGCTGATGGAAGATTTTCACTTTCTTCGCAGTGTGCAAGGAGCCCCCCTACAAAGTGGAGGAGTCTGGCTATGCAGGCTTCATCATGCTCATCGAAGTGTACTTCAAAAACAAGGTGAGAGACTGGGTCGGTGTGTGTGTGGGTGTGGGAAGTAACTGTGACCATGGGTGTAAGTGAGGCAATGGGATGAGGGGCAAGTGCCTGTCAGCATAGTGCAGAGGCTGAGGCAAGGGTCATGGTCCCAGCCCACACTGCACAGGGGACCCTGACAGAAAGAAAAGCAGAAACTGGAGGTTGAGCCAGCTGCAGTCCCCATCGGCAGAGAGGAGCAAGTGAGTATAGGTCACTTGACCTAACTGGAGCAAAGCGTTAATGAAGAAAGACACAGAAATCTCCAATCCAGTGTTCTCAGAGAAACAGAAACTGCAGTTGCCTAACAGCTGGGCGGGGAAGCTGAACAAGGAGATGAGGTCTGTGCACACAGCTGGATAGGGAGGTGGGTTTAGCTACTCTATTGAAGCAGTTTCAGTAGGGGAGTGGTTCGTAGACTGCCAAGGGGAGAAAGGTGTGGTCCCCACTGTGTACACTGTCAACATTTGTAGTTACTGTGTGTGGTGTGTCCCCCAACCAAGGCTTTGCTGTCCCTCTGAGACTGAGGCTGTGGAGTTAGAAGGTACCTCACTCTCCCACACAGACTGGCAAGTGGGGAGGCTGGGGAAGTGTAGCTAGTGTCCCTGAGTGAGTGGAGCACACGGGAGTAGTGCAGCCCCAGAGAGGGGCTTTTTCACAGCCTGCTTCTGTATTGCGCCTGTGGGTACTATTCCCTCAGTGGCACACAGCGGCCAGCTGTGGCACAGGGCACCCAGGCTCTTCCTGCAGAGCTGCCACTTCTGCCTGCTGGGAACCTGCGCTATGCCAGTTGTTTTCCTTTGGATATTCTCTCTATGTATGTATGTATGTATGTATGTATGTATGTATGTATGTATGTATACATATTTCTTATAATTATTTACTCTCTGTGTGTGCACACTTGAATGAGTGTGCACATGCTCACATGTGCACACACGTACACACATGGAGGCCATAGGACATCTTGTGGAAATTGGGTTCTCTCCTTTTACCAGGGCACTTTGGGGATTGAACTCGGGGCTTCAGGGTTGGCAGCAAGCATTTTTACCCAATGAATCCTCTTACAGGTCCTCTTTCCATTGTTTTGAGGTCCATGATGCCTTGTAGAGCCCCTGAATGGTGGCACAATGTTTTCCTGAGGTGTGTATGTGTGTGTGTGTGTGTGTGTGTGTGTGTGTGTGTGTGTGTGTGTGTGTGTGTGTGTGTGTTTACATGTGTGTACATGGAGGCTAGAGAGCATCTTCAGAGAGCCCTACCTTATGAGAACATGACCTCACTAACTTCACTGCAGTGAGCTCTAGGCACTGCCTGTATATCTCCCAGTTCTGGGATTACAGATCACACTCAGGGCAAGCTCAGCCACATGCTTGTAAATAAAAACTTTAACAGTGAAGTCACCTTCCCAGGCCCTAGTGTATATCCTGGGAGTGTCACACTTAGCTCTGTTGGAAAAGGCCTCCGCCGCTTGGGCTGCCTTGTTTCCCCCTGAGTCTCTGAGTCTTGGGTTCTTGTTTATACCAGGCCTACAGGAGATTGAGAGTGGCAAAAAGGGACCTCTGGGGACAGGCTCAGGTGTGCTGCCTCATGGAAGTTAGTGCCATTTCAGTAGAATGCAAGCATATGGAGTCTCAGCCATGCCATGGCATCAGGGACACAGCCAAGGACATGAGTTCCTCCCTGCAGCCCTCTGATTTTTGAGCAGTAGGATGCACACAGCAGTCCTTCCTGCTGTGGTCCAGGCATGGGCCAGGGGACTGTCACCTGCCCTGGAGCAGCTGAACCACTTCTGGGCTAATAGGTTCTCATATCCTAGTCTTAGGAGCTGTTTGTAGTCCTCTGTGCTCAGAGGCCTTGTGTCCCTGACTCCTGTAGGCCTCTCCCTGCCTGACCAAGCATGTTGTCTGGCTGGGCTTGGCTCTGGTTCTTAAGGCGCTGCTCCTAACCCCAGCCACCAACAGCCCTCTGAGATGTGCACTCTTGTGCTAAGGGCCGGGAGGCTGTGTGGTGAACATATCATGCCATGGGAAGCACAGTGCTCTGAGCATAGGCAGGGCCTTGGTTACTACATAGGCTACCACCCCAGCTTTGTGGCGATAAATTCCCTCTACTCCCCCAGTAGCCAGAACCAGATGGCTGTGGGAGGATTGAGTAGTCTGGCTTTCTGATTGCAAGGCTGTAATCAGATAGGATGTCACTGTGTCCTTACATGTCCAGTTCCTAGGGGTGGGACAGCACAGAATCCCTGGACTGGGGCACTGGTGCAGTGGCCTGGGTGGAGGCTGTGTCCCCCTGTTTCTGTCCCACAGTTTGTCTGAGGCACATCCTGGGGTGGGGCTGTCATCTAGGTCCTTGTGTCTGTGGCACCATTGAAAGAGAGTCACACTCCTGGTGTTTCTTAGTTACTTTGGCCATCGTGGGATGAACCAGGGCAGCTGGGCAGCACATTCTTGGTTTTCAAAAGCAGAGTTGTGCCCTCACCTGGATGGAATGGGTGGGCTGCACTATGAGCATGGTCTCCGCTTCCCGTGCTTCTCAGGGAGGGGCTCTCAAGCTTCCAGCAGCCCTCAGGTGTGATGAAGCACAGACTGAACTGGATGTTCATGTGCCACCATGCCCTCTGGGCCAGGAGCCCGAGGTGGCTATGCATAGGTCATGTAGTCTGCTTCACCCCACAGCCATACCAGGTGCCAAAGCATCTCTGCTCAAGGTCTTGAGATGCTGCGCTTCATATCAGCTGCAGGTCAGGCACTGTCATGAACCCCTTGTTTTCTCTGGGCTGCTGACCATGCACACAGTCCCCATGTCCTGGGGCAGTTCTTGGCTCTGACTAACTCATCATGGGTTCTCTCGAGTGAAGCTCTCTCGGTGTCTGTATGCACAGTGGCTTCCTCCCTGTACACACGCTCCTGGGACAAAGCCTGGCCTGAGGAATTGTGTCTTGCTGGGGGTGAGTACTCTAGAGGGAGCAGTCCCATTTGTGGTCACATCAGCAGTGCCTGTGTCAAGCGTGGTCTTGTCTCCTCATCACCCAGGCTGCAGATACCGGCATGCTGAGGGATAGGGAGAGTGGCCACAGCAGCACTGAGTCTGCAGGGCAATGCAGATTGTGTTCCCACATTGCCTCGTGTGCTTCTCTTAGGGAGGTTTGCTGAGGATTTGATGCTGGGAAGTTACATTCAATGATGGAAAAATCTATGAACCAGGACCTAGTGGAATCAAGAGCTTTCTGACCATAAGCCTACACCATTTCCTACCATTTCCAGCCTCAGGGTGGAGCCAGGCCAGTCACATGTGGATTGAATCTTGCTCTGGGTGATAGATGTGCTAGGTGACACACCCAAATCACTCAGCTCTCCCTGCTGCTGTACCCTAACTGCATATGCCATGTGCAGGTGTGCACTCGGACTAGGGCACAGGAAGTCAGGGTTCTTGGAGGCGGCAGGTAGGGTTACAGGGGTGCCACTGCCTCAGCAACAGCAGAAAAAGCACAGGCTCTGGGTGACATTTCAGGACTGCTGCTGTCACAGTGAACAGGTGACCGACCTCTCAGGGTCTCGGGCTGTGAGCTTGGAAAGTTCTAAGGGGGGCAGTGGACAAGGGCCCCTTGCTTTGTGATGTGTTCCATGGATATATGTCCACGTATGTCTGGGCCTGTCAGACTGGGCTTAGAGACTGAGTGGTTGCCCTAGGGGAGTTGGTAGCCACTACCTTTTGGTTTTTGTGCCTAGTCAGTGCGTGGCCCTATCTGTGCCTCTTTAAAGATCCTGGATTTAATGTCCTCTGTTGATTGTGGACATCATTGAGGTGGCTGAGCTGTCAACCCTGTCTGCCCTGAACCACAATGAACCTAATGGTGTTTGTCAGGGTGTAGACAGCACCTCAACTGTTTACTTGTTTGCTTGTGCTCTGCCTTCTGAGCAGCATCAAGCCACAGCCAAGGCCTTCCTCCTGTCTCCTGCACTCAGCACACTCTCGGGGACTACTTTAAATACCCTGTTGTCAGAAAGTAGATGAGGTTAAGTTCAAGAGCACAGGCAGCAGATAGCATGGTTTGTTGTACGTCAGGCTCTCCTGTAGAAGTTACAGATATGGAACCCATATGCTGCAGGGGGATCAACTCTGCAGCATTTCAACTCTTGTTGCGAATGGAGTGGCTATGACAGCCACAGTTGCACCTCTGTACTGGCATTGGTTCGTTCTGGTAGATGCTGGTGGAGGGACAGCCGGAACCTGGGAGGAGTGGGGTTCTGACTTCACCTGAGCAGCTCCTTCATGTCCCATGGTGGCTGCACCATTTTGGCTTTTCATTCATGATGAGATGTCCTGTGTCAGTGTGGTCTCAGCCCTGCCTGCTCTCTGTTTAAACTGTGGCCATCCCCATGCATGCGGGATGGATGGATGGATGGATGGATGGATGGATGGATGGATGGATGGATGGATGGATTCTCTTGTTGAGGTTTCTGCCACTACCTGTTGGCTCACAGTGGTCACTGGTAACTTCTTTTCAGAGAACACACCCCACTCTCAGATTTGGTGTTGCTGCTGTGTTGTAGAAGCTCTTTGTGTATTCTGACCATTGTGACTGCCAGATGTGACCTGCAGGTGTCTTCCTTCCATCTGCAGGTGTTTTCTTATTTGTGTCCTTATGTACAAAGAGCTCACATTTTTATGAAATTTGGTTATCTGGGTTTTCTTTTTTTGTACATGACTTTTTACTAAGTCTGTGGCTCAGTTGCTGTCTGAGGGCACAGAGGCTGTTTATTTAGGGTTTCTATTGCTGCGATGAAACACCATACCCCTCAGCATTGCTGTTCATCATCTAAGGAAGGCAGGACAGGAACTTAAACCTGGAGGCAGGAGCTGATGCAGAGGCTGTGGAGGGTGCTGCTTACTGTGTTGTTTTCCATGGATTGCTCAGCCAGCCTACTTTCTTACAGAACCCAAGACCAGCAGTCCAGGAACCACACCACCCACCATGGGCTGGGCCCTCCCACATTGATCACTAATTGAGAAAATGCCATACAGCTGGATCTCAAGCAGCATTTCCTCATCTGAAGCTCCTTCCTTTGATGACTCTAACTTGTGTCAAGGTGACACAGTACAGATGCCAACCCTAGTCTCTATACAAGATTTTTGTTTTTCAAGACAGGGTTTCTCTGTGTAGCTGGCCTCCAACTCACAGAGATTCCTGCCTGCCTCTGCCTCCCAAGTGCTGGGACTAAAGAAAGGCTTGTGCCACCACTGTCAGCTGTGTTGTTTGTTTTTTTGAGATAGGGTATCACTTTGTAGCCCTGGCTGGCCTGGAGCTCACTATGTAGATCCGGCCCCAGATAGCCTTTCATTCATAGAGATGAGTCTGTGTCTGGAGTGCTGGGATCAGTGGCTTGTGCCATCATGCCCAGCTTCATTTTTATGAATATTTTATTATGTTTGTTTATTTTGTGTGTATGCTCATTGGGAGGCCAGAGCTCAGTGTATGAATCCATTCTCACCTTCCACCATGTGGGTCCTGGAGATCAAACTCAGGCTTAGCAGTAAGCACCTTTACCTGTTGGACCATCTTGCTGGGCCTTTTCTTTATTTTAATACAGCCCAGGGTCTCAGTACAGGGAATGATGTCTCTCACAGTGGGCAGGTCTCCTCACTTCATTTAACCTAATCAAGGTAATCTGCATGTCAGAATAATGTCATGTCAAGGCAATCAGGCATGTCAGAGTCCTGACTCCCACACAGGTAACTCCAGATCTCATCAAGGTGACAGATGAGTCATCACAGCCTCACATCTGCAGCTTCAGTGAATCCATTAATACTATAACGTAGGCACATGTGTGCATGTGCAGGGTTTCCCATGACCCTCACGTCATCTACAGTCAGCCTGTCATTGCTCTGGTGAGTACTTCAGAGTTGGTAAAATGGGCATCCTCAGCTCACTCCTGATTTTAGGGGAAGTTTCCAGTTGTTACTGTTGAGTAGGACATCTGTTATGGATCTGTTGAAAATAGCCATTATGGGTGAAGGAAGACTAGTTCTAAAACTAAAAAACTAGCAAAACTTTTCCTACCCCAGCATAGCTCAGGGTTTACACACATCACATGATCCTGCTCAGTGTCTGTGCACATCACCCATGAATGTGCAGGGCCCTCAGCAGCTTGTTTAGTGGGAGCTGTCTCTTGACCACTGAGGAGGTAGCAGGGACTAACCGAGCTTTCCGTGTCACACCTGCCCCTACCTTTCTGTGCCATTCACTTTCAAGATGGAAGAGGTACTAAACTTTGTCAAGGGCTCTTTTTTCTGCCACTATCAACAAAACCATAAGGCCACTCCCTTCCTGTCACCCCTGTGCCACCGCAGGAGGCTTTGTGTGCTCTGTGTTACACCCCTGACCTCACCATGGGTGTGTGATGTACACTGTCTTCACAGCTCGAGTTTGCTTGCAATCCTAGTATTTTCCCAGGGTATTTGCATCTGTGTTTATAGGCAGTGTGGGTTGGTGGCTTCCTGTGGTGTCCTTGCTTTCTGTATGGGTAGATGCCAGCCACATAAACCATCTTAAGGAGTGGCCATCCCTCTTCTCACTCTGCTAAGTTCAACAGGATGGGCTGTTGTCTTTGCATATTTAATAGGATGTGCCAGTGAGGATTTGTGGTTCTAGAGCCGTCTTTCTGTGGCAGGGTGTGTTTATAGTCCCAAGATGGTCTAGAGTCCACTGTTGTCCTGCCTCAGTACACCCAGTGCTGAGATGCAAGTGTCACCTCTGGCCTGTTGTTTTCAGGGAGTTCCTGACAGCTGCCTGAATCTCTTGTGTGTAATGATCTTTTGAGAATCTCTACTTTTTGTGTGCGGGGCGTGGGGGGATTATTTTGTTGGAAAGATATATTTTTTGTGTTTGAGTGTTTTGCTTGCATGTCTGTGTACCACATATGTGCCTGGTGACCATTGGAGGCTGATAGATGCTGGGAAGGAGTAGCTGGATCTCTTCTGGATTGTCTGCTTTGCCGTAGGAAGGTGACTAACCTGTCTATGCCTGTTGCTCAAAGTATCCTCTTCGCGTTACACTTTACTTTGTGCACTGTATGTGTGGTTTGTAGAGGCCAGAGGCCAGCAGAAGTGTCTGCCTCTGTCTTGCCCCACAGTAAAATAAATAAATAAATAAATTTGGGTTGTGTGTGGTTTTTTTTTTTTTTTTTTTTTTTTTGCTTGTTTTTGGTTTTTCAAGACAGGGTTTCTCTGTGGCTTTGGAAGCTGTCCTGGAACTAGCTCTTGTAGACCATGCTGGTCTCAAATTCACAGAGATCCACCTGCCTCTGCCTCTGCCTCCTGGGTGCTGGGATTAAAGGTGCGTACCACCACCACCTGGCTTGAAAAATTATTTTACTTTATCTTTTTACAGTAGAATTTTGTTTTCTTAAAAAAATTTTTTTCTTTATTTTTATGAGTATGGGTTTTTTGTGTGATTGTATGTCCATGTGCAAGCCTTGTACCTACAGAGACCAGAAGAGGGCATCACATCCCTGGAACTAGAGTTACAGATGTTGTGAGCCACTATGTGGATGCTGGGAATCAAACCCTGGTCCTCTGGAAGAGCAGTTGGTGCTCATAAGCACAGAGCCACTTCTCCAGCTCCTCCTTAATTTTTGGCCCAGAGTCTCTTACTCACTGAACCTGGAGCTTGCTAGTGTCTGCAGAGGCTGATGGACATGCCTTAGGGCCCTCCTGTCTATACTCTCCATGGCTGGGGTTACAGGCACGTGCTGCTATACCTGCCTCACACAGGGGCTAGAGAGCTGCACTCAGGTCTTGAGCTTGTGGCATGGGCACTTTACCCTCTACCATGCTGGCATTGTCCAGTTGGCTGTGGTTTGGGTCATTTGTATGTTCTATTTTTTTTATTTTGTGTGCAGGTGTGTGTGCCCCATGTGTGTAGAACCTGCAGGGATCAGAAGCTGGTGCTGGTCATGTGAGTGCTCTTAACTGCCTGCCATGCTCTCTGCTGGCAGGTTTGCCTAATCTGCCATAGGCTGGTCACAGTAATGCCATCAGACAGGCCATTTGGAGCTATTTCCTGTGCCATCTTTGCTCTCAATGTATTTTTTTTTTTTTTTCTTTTTATTCCAAGTCAAGGTCTCACTCTGTTGAGGCTAGCCTGGTCTTGGCATCCTCCTCCCTCGGCCTCCTACACACTGTGATGACACGCACTACCCTGTGCCCAGCTCCCAGGTGACTCTTGTCTGAGTCTCTGCTTGCTGAGTGTGTCACGTGGTTTCAGCCTGGTATGAGGTTCCCTGGCCTCTCCTGTCCCCACAGATCAGCTGGTAGTCCTCCTTCCTGAGGTCGGTCTCCCTGTTCTGTTGCTGAACTCTGCACTGTCACTGGGAGCTGCTTCTCAAGTTGTAGTTCAGGACAGAGCCCCATGTTCTGTCTCCACCTCACAGTGTCCCTGCACCTGTCCCAGGGGACCTCAGGGTTGTACCTGATGTCCCTGTGCATGTTCCTCTTGAGAACAGGACTGGGAAAGACTCTCATGGTCACACTGATATCTGACTGGTTCTGAGCTAGTTGTCCCTTGCTGTCAGCCACATGTCATCCCAGTGAGTCCCCTTCTTGGTTTAGGGCTGTGCACCTAGAAGGCTGGTTGATCTGATTGTGAGGATGGGCATTGTCTGTCCCATCTGTGCTCCGGTCTCCTAGGTCCTGCAGCGTCCCATCACAGAGCCCCCATGGAGTCACATACCCAAGGCAGTTGCACACTATGTAGGGCTCATGTATTGTGTCCATAGTGGTCCTGATCCCCCAGTTCCCCAAACACAGCCTGTTGTAGGCATCCTGGCAACCTCTCATTTGTTCCCAGCCTCCAGCTCTGCCTCCTCTGGGTTGTTAGGCAGCAATGTAAGGAACCCTTGGCTCTGGCTCTGCCGGGAGTGGGTTTGGGCCTGGCTTGGCAGTTGATGCTATCATAAACACTTGCCACTGCACTCCAGTTTATCAGGGTAAGATGCATGTGAGCTGTGGCTGCCCCAGGCTCCCAGTCCTTACATAGATAGGAGTGCTGCTGTGGCTCTGCTTTGTTGAGGGGATTCCCAGCATGTGACTCCCCACCTGAGCCATGCACAGTGCAGTGCCTGTGGCTGCCTCTACTACCCTTCAGTGGCCACCAGGCCTCCTTCCTCTGTCAGCTTTATTTTGGGTCAGGGTTTTGTGTTTCCTGGCTTTCTTCAAGTTCTGTGTGGCCAAGGATGACTGTGCTGTCCTCATGCATGTGCTCTGTGCTTGAGTTTGTTGATTCCTTCTTCTCTTTTTGTTTCATATGTATGAGTGTTTGCCTGTATGTATATGTATCTATGTACATACAGATATATGTGTCCATGCTTGCACAGACCAGAAGAGGGTGTTTGGTCTCCTGAAAGTGGAGTTGTCATACAGTTGCAAGTCATGATGTGGGTGCAGGGAACAAGTGCTCTTTATGCAAGCCATCTCCGGGCCAGCTGGTGCTTCCCTAAACTGTCCCGGGACTCTCTCAATGCCACAGGACCCTCTGTCCTTGTACAGTGTCTGCTGCCAATACCTCACTGGCCCACATACCCAATGGTTCTCCTGTCTTCCTTCAGGGTGGATGACACTCCTCTCTCACTTCGGCAAGAGTAGGTGCCAGTGCATGTGGCTGGGGGCCTTGGAGAGTTTTACCAGGTCTCTGGGAAGGCCTTGTGGGTGTGGTCTGTGTGGCATAACTGTAGCTACATATGACCTGACTCTCTGACCAGATGCCACTGGGACTCAGACTGTCCCTGGTACTGCGGAAACCTGGGCACATAGCAAAGCCTGGTGGCACAGGTGATCCCAGGGGAGGTCAGGAGAAGGGCCCATAGGACACAGATGGTGACAAAGAACTTTGAGGAGAGCATGAGAGAGCTATGTGTGCAGTGAGCAGTTTGTAGTATAGAGAGGTTTAGATTCTGCAGAAGTGGAGAGCAGCCTGCCAGCTTTGGGCTTGCCTGCAGCGCCTTCTCTCACCACTCACAGTGTTTGGACATGAGCCCTGGCGATTTACCGGCTCAGTGTGTGACCTGTAAACAGTCCACTGCGTGTCTGTAGGAGATAAGACTTTGTGACACCTCTTCAGAATGTCTGCAGACTTGCACCGCAGCAACCCTAGCGTCTCGTACATGCACTTCCTGGTGCCTCATAGGCCAGTGTCTGATGTGGGGGCTGAGGGTAGAACCCAGGGCCTCTCAGTGCCAAGTACATGCCCTATTATTGAGCCACACCCAGCCCAGGTGTGTGTGTCTGACTCTGTGTGTTTGTATTTATCTCTGTGTCTGTGTCTGTCTGCCTGTCTTCTCTCTCTCTCTCTCTCTCTCTCTCTCTCTCTCTCTCTCTCTCTCTCTGTATGTGTGTGTGTGTGTGTCTTTCTCTGTATGTCCATTGGATTGTATGGTTTTCCCTCTTTGTATATGTGTGTTTTACTAGTCTATTGTTCAGGATTTAAATCAGCTATCAGGACAGTTCTTAGCTCTTTGGCTGGGTTTCAGAGCCTCTTTCAGTCTTCCCTTTCTCTTCCTTCCTTTCTCTTCCTCTCACCCCTTCCCTTCCCACCCTTGTTCACTCTCCATCTCCTAAGAGGGATGCTGAGGATAGCCCCTTTGCAACATCTCTTTGTGAACTTAAACTTGAACCTGGGTCCTCAGTCATGTTCAGACCACACTCAAATGTAGCTGACTGCTGACTGTAAGTCTGTGGACCCCAGGCTCACAGCACACTGGAACCTTCATGGTGACTGCTGCTCTCTCATATCCAGGGTGGGGAATGGGTCCAGGTGCTTGGGGCCAACCTGCCCTGAAGCCCTTCCTCCTGAGCTGTGTGGACTCCTGGCCCCCTTGGCACCAGCACTGGTTTGGCCAGTTGGGCGACATTGCAGTTGACTAAAGCTAGACAGATGCTGGCTTGCTGCCCATTGTGGCAAGTACTGGTGGCTACAGTGCACCCATGTGGGGCCTTTGATAAAGCTTGGAGTTGAGACAACTTGGGGATTGGCTGAAGTGACTGTGGACCTTAAACTTGGGGGTCTGGTTAGCACACTGCTGGCGCTCACGTCCTGGAGTGTAGGCACTTCTCCACTTCTCAGACGCTGCATCCTTGGCGAGGTCCCCCTGACTTCCTCTGTCTTCCATCACCTGTCCTGAGTCAGCATGGGTGACTAAAGTGGTAGTGCATCCCAGCCCATGGAGAACAGGGCTCAGCTGGTTATGAGCTTGCTGCACTGGCATGAGGACTTAAGCAGCTCAGGAAAGCTGTGTATGTGGCATGTGTCTGTAATCTCTGTGCTAGGGATGGAAACCAAGGGATCCCTGGGACTCAGTGACCAGCCAGCTGATAATTGTTAAGTTTCAGTGAGACCCTACAACTGAGGAATACATTAATTTTACCTGCTTTGTGTGTGGGGGGGGGAGGCTAGGGAAAGAGAGGAGAGTGAGTACATGCATTTTCTCCTTAGGGTCCTTGCTTGCCCTGTTGGGCCATATCTCTGCACAGCCCTTCCAGGCACTGCTGTAGAGTGGCAGCCGGGGACGATGGGATGCAGTTGGTCTGGCCCTCCTATTGGTGACTAGACTAGTGGTTAGTCTTTCCTCTTCCGTCACCATATCTGAGCTCAGTTCAGCCATTCCAGGCCCTCCTTCAGCTATCCTTCCCCTCCTTACCCCCTTCATTTCTCAGATCATTTGCTGAACACCCAGGGTGTCCATTTGGTGCTGTCTAGTGCCACCCATTTGGGGTGCTGGTTCATTTTTTTAGCAGTTTTTCTCTCTCAGTTGGAACGCTGGGTCCTGAGGCTTGGTGATCC
The DNA here is from genome assembly GCA_030556225.1 of Cricetiscus sungorus. Taxonomy (NCBI): domain Eukaryota; kingdom Metazoa; phylum Chordata; class Mammalia; order Rodentia; family Cricetidae; genus Cricetiscus; species Cricetiscus sungorus. Next base: position 42,312,360 of record JANBXA010000600.1, read on the forward strand.
CAAGGGCACTATCTGAGCTCACATCTGTGCTGTTGGCCAGTAGACTGGGCCCAGATCTAGTATTGCACAGTAGCAACTCCCCCTCTTCTGTCCTCCCTCCTTGCCCTGCTCTTGTTTCACTGGCTGTGTTCATTTTGTAGAGAATGCAGGGTGAGTGCCCAGTCGTCTCCACAGCCAAGATAGAGCCCCTCTGTGAACAGTGATGTTTGGGATACAGTTGGGTGGTAGGTGAGGATGTAGGATGTTGATCTCTTGAAGAGCTGACCACCTGTGCTAGTCTGGCTGGAACAAGAGGGGCCACAGTCCCCATTCATCTAGGCCAACTTCCTGCCTAAGCATGGGGTCCTCATCCTCTATTGCCCTTCACTTAGAGGATGTCCAATGTCCAATGTCCAATGTCAGGTTTGCTATTAGATGATCAAGGACACCTGGGGCCACTCTGTTGCTGTGTCGGGATGGCACCATAGCTGGCCGAGCCCCTGCTGTGAGTTGAGTAAACTGTGATCTACACATCCCTGGGAAGCCAGGGAGACTGTCCCCTTCACTCAACTAATGAAGGAGCCCTTGGCAGGCTGGGGGCATGGCTGCAGGAAACAGGGGCCTGTCCTCCTGCTGCTAGCAGAGATTTCCTGTCCTGTGTCCTGGCTTTCTGTGTAGTGGAGGTTGTTTGTTTTGTTTATTTGTTTGGTAGGATTGCTTTTGTTTTCTTGGGAGTTGAGTCTGTTGGTTAGTTGACATGACTCACTGTTTCAGCAGGTTTAAAGTTTAGGCTGATGTCAGTCATTGGACTGGGTCCATCCCAACCGAGTTGGGAATGGGCCCAAAGGCCTCTTATTCTTCAGGGAGATCTGGCCCTCTCTCCATCAAGGATGTTGTATAGGGGATGTATCTGGAGATGAGGATGGGTATGGCAATTCTCTCCTCATCCCAGCACTCAGGAGGTGGAAGTAGAAGCATTGCAAGTTCAAGGCCAGCCTGAACTGTCTTTGTTTACACAACATCACCTGGCAAAAGGGTGTTGTGTCACCCTGAGAACTGTTCTTTGTGGCTTCTGGGTTTTGATTTCTGTGGTGGCTCTCGAGGACCTCCTGTAGTAAAAGCCCACTCCTGCAGGCTCACAGGATGGCCCTAGAGTCTATCTGGGGACTCCATAAGGAAAGAGCAGAGTGCCTTGCTGTGTGAGGCTTGAGGAAGAGCATCCTCTCGTGTGCTGCAAGTTAGTGGGCAAGTGAAGGGCCCTGTTAGTTTTTGTTTTGTTTTGTAATTATTTACTTATATTTTATGTGTGAGTGCTCTGCATGTATGCCTGCATGCCAGAAGAGGGCATCAGATCCTATTATAGACCTCTAGAAGAGCAGCCAATGCTCTTAACCGCTGAGCCATCTCCCCAGCCCCTGAAGGGCCCTATTGTTAATGGCTGTCAAGTCCTTTGGATGGCAGAAGAGATGGGAGGAGTGGGGCAGGCATGGGAAGGCCCTGTCCTGTCCAGTGTGTGGGCTCCCTGCTCACTGCTGATGGACTTCCATGTTCTGTTGTAGGAGGAGCCCAGGAAGGTCTGCTTCACCTACGACCTGTTCCTCAACCTGGAGGGCAACCCTCCTGTCAACCATCTGCGCTGTGAGAAGCTCACCTTCAACAACCCTACCACTGAGTTTCGCTGCAAGCTGCTTATGGCTGGCGGGGTGAGTGTGCCTGCCCGCCACCTCTGCTCTGTGCTGGCTGCTGGTGTGCCTGGGCCTGGGTAGTCCTTAGCTGGTGGTGTAGGCAGCAGCCTGAAGACACCATGGACAAGGGCAGACAACTATGGATGGACATTAAAGGAGAGGGTGGCAAAGCCACTTCCAGTGACTTAAGGTCACAGAGCATGCCCAGGTGCTAGCCTAGGCCTGTGATGCTCTGGCAAGGGGGGTGGGCAGTGGATGTAGTGTATGTGTGTGTGAGGGCACTGTAGGGGTAGTTTGTATGGCTGCCTGTGGTACATGTATGTCTGTGCACATGTGTGCATGCACGTGTTTAAGCATGGGAATGGTTGATAGTGTAGGTATGTGATTATGTATGGGAGTGTGTTGTGTGACATATTATTTGAAGTCTGTGCATGTATGTGCCATGTGTGGTTGTGGTGTAGAAGGTATGTGTCTTGTGTTGTGCCTGGTGCTCAGAATACATGTTTAATGTAGGGTGTGTGTATTCTTTGCAGGTAATATGTGGTACCTGCTTAAGAGAGCATGGTGTTGTAAGGTGTGTGCACATCGTGTATGCTATATCAAGGGCATACGGTAGAGGTCTGTGGGCTGTGTGGTATCGTTTGAGATGTATGTGAAGGGGATGTGTCTAAACATAAGACAGTGTATATGGTAATATCTGAGATGGTGTGTGTGTCGGGGGGGGGGGCTATGTGTGGTTGTCTGTGGTGTATGTGAGGGGGGAATCTGTGTGGTATGGGAGGACCATGTGGCTCTGTGGCCAGCCCTCTTCTTCAGTCCATGGCAGCTAGGGTGTTTTTTTATAATCAGGTACCCCCTTTCTCTTGGTTCTGAATAGTCAGAACTGCCTTCCTCAGAATGGAAGTGGTTGTTCCCAGGCAAAGGTTTGAGTGGGTTTCCAACCCTCGTGCTGCCAATGACTGCCTGTATGGTTTAGGGCGGTGGCAGCCTGGGGTGAACACGCAGCCAGAGATGCTGTTCTGCCCTTGAATGGCTTAGGGTGTGTGGGTGTGTGCAGAGGCTGCTCCGCCCCCTGCTGTCCTACACTAGGAGCCTAGTATCCACAGCGTGTGTGGGCGTCTCCAGGGCCCCGGGTCAGCTTCTTGGGAGCGTCAGCGGCGTCTCAGGCCTCCCCAAGCCTCTCAGGTGCCAGGGGAGGTATTACCCAAGCTGTGGAGAAGGCTCCCAGGGTATCACCCCGACACAGCATAGGAGGAACAGGGAGGGAAGCTGTGTCCAGCCATCCGTGAAGACAGACTGCAGTGAGGTCTCAGAGGGCTCCCAGGGAGCCAGCCAGCTAATCACTCTGCAGCCTCAGTTGTCCTGGCTATGAGACAATGGCTCTCAGGTGACTCCCGGGACCAGGTAACTATGGCCCTTATTGTTGGCTTTCTGGGTCATGAATATTTGTGGGGGGTAATGCTTCTTGTCCAGGAGCTGTGGGTACAGGGGACTTGTAGATGGCATGTCCCTGTAATGGCTCCAGGTTCTATACTTGACTGTCCCTAGGAATGACTGGACTGGGGTCCCCCACTGCCCTAGCCAGGCAGCCTGTGGTACCCAGCTTGGTCTCATCTGCTTGTGACCTGGGGTTGTTTGCACCAGGTAACCTGGCCCATGTGGCAGCTGGTCTGAATGCCATCCCCACCTGGCCTCAGGCATCTTGGCAGGGAACAGAACTGCTGGCCCTAGAGGTTAGACTGGCTGGCAAGTGGAGAAGAATGCAGTCCATGCAGGAACTGTCTAAGGCCAGTTGCCCTGGAGCTGGGTGTTCCTGTATTAGGCTCCTGCCATGTCCTAGAAGTCACTTACTCACAGGACCACTGTCTTGGGGCTTGGGCCTCACAAATGCTTCTAGGAACTGGTGTTCATGAGGCTCACCCAATTGGGGACATACAGCCTCTCTAGGAGCCTCACCTTTGTTGTGGTTGGGCAAGTGCCAGTGTCAAGTCACAGCAGGGCAGGTCAAGTTACTGCCCTCTTCTAGTGTGGTGTCCTTTGGCTGTGGGACATGAGCATCCCAGAAGAAAGGTATGGCTAGTTGCAGAGTTCAGGTGCTCAGAGGTGAGCACCACCTCTTCGGCCAGCCTGAGCCCTTCTCTTGAAGTCCCCGTCCTGCCTCTGTCTGCTGCACTCTATGTGGTGTCGTGTCCTCAGTGGTTGGCTTCTATCTTTATGTGAACTTGCTGTTTGGAGGCCAGTCCCAAACTGCTGCAGGTGTCTTGGGAGCTGCTGAAGCAGGTGGCACTTCCTGGGCCTCAGGCCAGTCCTCATCCCAGCCTGTGACCTGAGCTGGCCAGTGCTCTCAGCGGGCCCCACCTCTGGCCACTTAGCTCTTCTCTTGTCCCTCTTACCCTTAGCCCTGTTCTTGGCCTCTGCCTTGCTGCTTGGGCTCCATGTGGCCAGCTGCAACTGCAGCTGCCTGTACCTGAAGTGAGGAAGGCTTGTCCCCAGCCGCATCTGTGCTGATCCCTCAGAAGCCACTCTGCTACTACCAGCTTCTGCCTCTCCTGCTGTGCCTCCCTCCAGCCCTTCTCAGTGCTCAGCACAGTCTGTGGCCCCAGCTGCATCTCTTGCTTTGCCACAGGTTCTGAGTCTTCTTGGCCAGGGCTGCAGTCTGCTGGCCAGGGTCCATCCTGGAGGCCTTGAGGCTGTCTTGGTCCCTACCACTCTCCATCACAAGGACAAGCCTGTGACTCTTCTGGGCAGCTGGCCTCTGGCTCCCTTCTCCCTTTTCCCTCCCCAGGAGGCCAGCTCCACGGCCGCCAGCCCATCGCCTGGCGCCTGTGGATAACCTCTGTCTCTTCTTTGTCACTAGGTGATGGTAATGCCCGAAGGAGCAGACACGGTGTCCAGGCCCAGCCCCGACTACCCCATGTTACCCACAATTCCACTTTCTGCCTTCTCTGACCCCAAGAAGAACAAACCGTCCCACGGCTCCAAGGTTAGTGAGGTGGAAGGCCAGCGTTGCAGAGCGTGGGCCTGGCCACTGACAATTGCAGGCCATTGCCACCATCTGCTGAGCCCGGCCCTGCACACCTGCCACCTACATCCCGAGCCTCTGCTCCTGCTCCTTGTCGCTTCGCTAGCTAGTGTGGCAAGGAGTAGTGCTTGTGACCTGGCTGCTCATCCTGTGCCCTGCTCCTCTTGAGTCAAGCCTCCTGGGCCCTCTTTCCTTCCCAGTGGTGACTTGCCTCTGGCCACTGGGCAGGACATCTCCATCAGTGGTCCCTTTGGCTACCTTCTTGGCTCCAGCAAGGCCAGGCCAAACCTGTCGCCTCTCGCAGGTCTCCTGGTCAGCACTGCTGGCATGAGGCCAGTTTGGGGGATGCTGGGAGTAGCTTGTGTAAGACTGAGCTGAGTCTTAAAGATACACATTTCATTCTGTTATTCAGCACTCTGGAAGCTACAAGCTGGCCAGTGCTGTCAGCACCACCATGACGTCTGAACCCAGAACCCTGGCCCAGGCCAGTCCCTCATAACATGGGACTTGGCCTTCTGGGGACCCTCTCAGGGTGACTGCTGAGCTTGTATGTCTGTCCTTCATTTCTCATTCTTCTTGCTTCACTTGCCTATAGGTCGTTGTCAGTGGGGCATCTCTGTGAGCCTTGGCACCCTTGGGCCCCTCAGGAAGAGAAACAAGCACCAGGGTAGGCTTCTTCCAGCTCTTTCCACAAGGCTAACAGGCCTGTGGTATCCTCAAGCTGGTTAGCATCTTGGAGTCCTTGGAGGCTGGAGGAGAGGCCAGGCTTCTTTAGCAACCTGGGGCTCCTCGCCCAGCCACTGTTTGGAGTTCATAGAAGGCTAAGGTGCCCTGTGCTGGTGCCTCCCTGGTGGCTAACATTGCTGTGGGGCACTGCCTAGGGCCCCACGGGTTTTTAGGCAGTACAGTTTCTTCTTTTTGGATGACTTTCCCAGAAGCCCCAGCCTTAGAACATGATCCAGACCTGAGTGTCAGCCCCTGTGCTACCCTGGCTGAGTAGTTTCTGATGGCCTGTGGTAGGAGGCAGGCCCACCTAGACCTGTCCCCTGGAGGCACAGATTGTGTCACCCTAATGGGCACCAGGCCATGAGCCTTGGCAGCCTCTCTTAAGCTCACTTCTTCACTGTTATGGAGAGAGGGCAGCATCGAGCCTGTGACAGCTCCATCCTTACAGACTGCTTCCACAGTGTTTGAGATTGGGGCTCACTGTGGAACACTAACTGGCCAGGAACTCCATAGTTACCTAGGATGGCCCCCGGAAAGTGGCTCCTGCCGTCCACGCATAGCTGTGGGCCGGCACTTTCTCTTCAGCCACTCTTGCCCCACACCCTGCAGGCTTGTCCTCTGCAAGAGGGGGAGGGCCATACTCTTCCCATTTCTTGCCTCCCTCCTGACTTGCTGGGGCACAACTGCCCCTTCCCCAGTCTCTGCGGTACACTTGTCGCCAGGCCTTATGCCAGCTGCAGTGTTCCTTGTCAGGTTTGCAGGGGCATGGCCAGTGGCATAGGCCACAGTCCTGAGGCAGCTTCATCTGTCCCTAGACACCTGAGTGGTCCAAGCAAGTTGCAGAGTCCTTCTTGCCAGGTGCCTGTCCACCAGCTTGGTGTCCTCTGTGGTACTTTCAGCAGTGTCTGTGTCCTGGGGTCTGGCCTGCACGGGACGAGCTGTCACCTGTCGAACTCTGAGCTATTTTGCCTGGCCACTGCTGTGCCTACTGAAGAGAAGGTTGGAACTGGTGGAGGCATGAGTTGAGCACTCCAGAATGGTCTGGGTGACTGGGATGTGGAGAGGGGATATGAGAGAAAGTGTTGCCTATTGGGCTGTAGCCCTGCTGACAGGCATCATGGGCACTGGCTTCTTTTCTGAGCCCTGTCTCTGTGAGTTAGGCACTCGTTCCCCCATTCAGAGGGAACATGGGTGCAGAAAGCTGGGCATCCCTCACTGGTCCCCATGGCTAAGACAGGACTGTCTCCCTGGGATGCCCATGCCTGTCAGCCTGAGGCCTCTGAACCCTTAGGTCTAGCTTGAGAAGAACCACCTAGGTCATCTACATTGTGCTGTGCCCACCCTGTCAGCTTGGAGGTGCTGGCTGCCCAGCTCAGCTCCAGGATGGTTTGCCAACAGCGAAGATGTGGACTAGGGCCTCGAGGAGAATGGCTGACCACACTTCAGTCGGTGCAGCCCTGAGTCTCCCAGGTTCGGGTAGCTGCAGGCACTGGTGGCTGTAGTGACCTCACAGGTTTGTGGGCATGGCTTTGCTGTGTCTGTCAACTGCACCCTTTCACTCTGTAATTCTCTCTACACATTTCAGACAGGCACTTCAGCCTGTGCCCAGGCCAGGGTGGCAAAGTCCAGCAGCCCCAAGGTACTGCTAACACGGCTTCCTCACCTTCCTGCCCTTGGCCTTGCAGGACGCCAACAAGGAGAGTGGCAAGGCGTCCAAACCGCACAAGGTGGCCAGGGAACACCGTGAGCGGCCGCGCAAGGACTCGGAGAGCAGGAGCTGCTCCAAGGAGCCAGAGCGCGAACCCAAGAGCGCCAAGGACGCTGCGCGCAAGCTGCCCAAGGAGGAGAAGGCCCCAGCGCCCAAGGCTGCCTTCAAAGAGCCCAAAGTGGCCCTGAAGGAGGCGAAGCTGGAAAGCCTGTCCCCCAAGGGGGCACCCCAGCCCCCTACCCTGCCCAAAGCCTCCAGCAAGCGGCCTGCTGCCACGGACTCACCGAAGCCCAGTGCCAAAAAGCCTAAGAAGAGTGGATCAAAGGGGGCACGGCGTGCCCCCGGCACCTCACCCCGCGCCTCTTCCTCCTTTCCTGACAAAAAGGTGGCCAGAGACAAGAGCAGCAGCAAAAGTGACAAAGGGAAGGTAGAGAGTGAGTCTCGGGAAGCTAAGCGGACCCAGCAGGCTGAAGACTCAAACTCAGAGGATGAGGCCTCCTTCCGGTCAGAGGTGAGCAGGTGTGCTGGTTGTCTCTTGCCAGGCTGCTGTCTCCCCTGCAACAGCTCTCTCTCGCCCATGCAGTAGTAGCTGAGGTCCCTAGGTGATATGAGCCATGTAGTACTTCAGTTCAGAGCTGCGGCCCTGGTGCCACCCACTGAACAGGCTGTGGCTTTGGTGCTAGGCAGGCAACTTTAAGATCAACCCAACATTTCACCCTTTGAGGGCCTGTCTTCCTGGTGGGCCTTGGTCCTGCCGTCTCATCAGGAGGGCAAGTGTTGGGCACAGAGTCATCCAGAGCTCGTTCTCTGGGAGCCTCCTGTCTCCCACACCTGTCCTGCATAGCAAGGTACAGGTACAGTCTATCCACTTCTGGGAGACTGCCTGCCTGTGTCAGAGCTGTGGGCTCCTAGCTGTAGAGAGTGCTCTGTCTCCTGGAGTTCTTCTCAGGGAAGTGCCTCAGCTCTACAGAGCCAGAGCAAGCAGTCTATCAGAAGCTTCCAGAGCTCACCACTGGAGGTGTCTCTGAACTCAGGCACTGGGCTGTGTGGGTCCATATCAGCAGCCATGTCGACTCTGGGTGACTGAACACCCTCTTCCAGGTCCCAGGACAGGCACTTAGGGCAGTTGTGGTCCCACTCAGGGAGCTCACAGGATACGCTGCGGGCACTTGTTGGGGCCTCAGCCAAGTGTAATCTCCTGGGGGAAGAGATGGGCAACTCTGAGGAACCAGTGCTGTTGTAAGCTCAGTGGCCTTGCCACTGTGCTCAGTCCTGCTGTCCACATCTCATGCTCTTGTAGTTTCTAAACCACTCAGTCCTAGCCACTGAGGGCCATGTGGGAAGTATGGCTGAAGTAGGGCTGTGGTGAGGCTCGCTGGGCACTTCCTGGGTCTCACTGGTGAGAAGTTTCCAGATTCTGATAGTCTCTGCTCCTGGGGTCTCTGTGGTGAGAAAGGTGCCAGGAGGTCTGTGGACCACCACAATCCCACTGAGGCCTCGGAGGGGCACCTGTCCCCGCCACCTCATGGCCTGTGCCTAAGCCTAATAGGTCAGATATCCATAGGAGCCTGCAGGGCCACTCCCTCACAGGTGGGGAAGTTGAGGCTTGACATAGAGCCTGCCCTGGCCTGGAGCAATGCCAGGCAGCTGTCATCTTTCTTCATTTTGCTGCCCAGGGAAAACAAATGAACCCCAGGTGTGTGCAAGAGAGGATGCCCTGGCTCCAGGCACAGGCTGTGAGGTCCCACCCTGAGAGCCTCACAGTGGACATCAGTCGTGGGTGGCTGGGGCAGGTTCTCTAGAGACTCCCACTGGCCAGCGGAAGGTGGGTGAGGAGAGGCCAGGATGCAGGGGACCCTGAGAGGGCCAGTTTCTGCCATTAGCCTGCAGTGTTCTCTCTGGGTAGAACTCTGGGTCCTGAGTACTACCCTGACAGGTGTGTCCTGTTCCCACACTCACCCTTTGACTGGGGAGGGAGAGGCTACAGCCACTTAGTTCATGTAAAATGACAGACTTAGTGGGGCTTGGGCCCTAGAAGATCTGCTGTCCCTGCTACTTTTTCTGCTTCCTCCCATGACTAGCCTCCAGCTGTTACCTGCAATAACTGGTCTGTCCCTACCCATGATCTTGCTGTGTATCAAGATCACACCCCCACACCACACATAGCACACCCACACTGTATACCACAGCTCACATACCTCACCATATGCTGCACACTACAGACCTCCACCACAGATCACACCCTACACTGCACACACCACACACCCCTCCCTCCCAGCACTCTGAAGCACTCTCGCAGTGGTACCCTGCCTTTGTCGTGTCCTGGCTGTCACTGCCCCCTGGTGGCCAAGTCCATCCCTGTACAGCCACAGGAAGACCAGGCAAGGTGTACACTGCTTCAGGGTGTTTGTGACACGCAACTCTACCATCACTCCTGTGCACCTGGTGGGTAGTAGTGAAGCTTGGGTAGTTTCTGGACATCTGGTCACTGTCCCTAAGCCCCAGGGAAGCCCATGCTTCCTGCCTGGCACCTTGGGGCCATATAACTGCTTCACTGCCCCCTCCTCCAACTTGCAAGGTGACAGTCTCTTCTCTCCCTCTGTGTTGCCCTGGTGTGGGCTGAAGTCGGCCCAGTCAAGCCCAGCCAATGGCAGCTCTAGCTCTGACTCCAGCTCCGACTCAGACTTTGAGCCATCTCAGAACCACAGCCAAGGTGGGTCCAAAGGGGAGGTGGGGCTGGTACAAGTGTGTGGAGGAGGGATAGTAGGCACAGCCTAGGGAGGAGCACAGGCCTGGGAGAGGCATGGCTCCTAGTGACATGACGTGGTGGGGTTGCTTGTTGCTTCAGAAGGACTGACCTGGGCTTGCACTCTTGGGCCAGACCCCTGGGCTGAACTCATGCCCACAAGGTAGGGGAGGCCCATGCTGTCAATCGGGACACCTATCAGGTTTCCTGGTGGTGTGGGGATTGGTAAAGAGAAGGAGCTGTGTTCACCAGGAGCCAGGTCACTCCCTGGAGCTCACAGGCCTGCCACCAGAGAGGTACTCCTCCGGAGGACAGGCACTCAGCATGGTAGGATCAGCCTGTCCTGACCTGTCAGGCTGATCTCTATGTGTTGGGCCTGGCTGTTTTAGTGGGACTTCCTAGAGAGGGGTATTTAGGCTAGCTTCTGCATCCTGCCTTAGAGCAGCCTCAGCAGGTTGTGGGATCAGGCCCAAGCACAGCCAAGCTGCTCTGATGAGCCTGCCTCCCATGGTGGCAGCCTCCTTTGGAAGCAGGAGCCTGGCTGGGGGATGGGGTCCTTGAAGTTCATACTCCTCAAGGTTCTTACCCGCTGGTTAGAGAGGGAACCAGCTGAATCGGCATCATGTGACCAAGGTAATTGAGGGCTTTGTGTCCCTCTGTTGCCTTGGCAACAGGAATATAAACCAAAGATGCCGTCTGTAGGGGACTGGAACTGGGTGCCTCTGGAGAGTAGGGAGGACGGTGGACCCAGGGCATCATACAGGGTTTCTGAGGCACTGGGTATCCTCGTGAAGGGGTGTAAGCTGAGTGGGAACTGTGGTCCCAGGCAAAACAGGGGCCAGCTGGGACTCTGAGCTTTGGCTGCTCAGATGGAGGGGTCTTGCAGGGTAGTTGCAGACCAGGAGCCTGAGGCCTGTGAGGAGGGCCAGGAAGGTAGGGGTAGGGAACTCTGCTGTAGGCCAGGGGAACCCTACAGATGGTGATGAGTCTGGGGCGGCCCTGGGGGAGGCCTCCAAAGGCTCAGCTCTCCCCTGTTTGCCGCCAGGACCCCTGCGCTCCATGGTGGAGGACCTGCAATCTGAGGAGTCTGATGAGGATGACTCATCATCGGGAGAGGAGACCACCGTCAAGGCCAACCCAGGCCGAGAGTCGAGGTGAGTGGGCAGTGCAGTCCTGCTAGGCCTGGGTGGTATCAGAGGCAGCCTGGGTGTGTTAGGCTTTCACTGTTAGGGCCAGGCTGGGGAACTCTGAAGCTGGCCTTTTCATCATGGCTTTTGGTAGCATCCACCATGCTGGCTTAAGGTTGACTGCCTGTGGGAGAGCTGGGCACAGCAGAGGTGTGTTGGAGGGTGGGGGGCATAGGTACCCAGGTGAGCCAGGGCTAGGATAACCTTCCCTTGTGGTGAGTGTGTCTGTACTGTAGTTTCCTGGAATGAGAGATCTACCTGGGGTCACCTTTCCAGGCCTCCAACAGGCTGAACACCAGGTTGTGGCAGGCAGAGCTGGGGATGGCACAGCAATCCAGGGCTGCAGTGGCCCTCCCTTAGGGTAGTGTACCCAAGAGTGCACTGTAGAGAGGTCCCAGAAAGTTTGACACATGTTGGTGATAGTCCCTTCCCTGTCATCCAGGGCTACCAGCCTTTCCCTGTCCACAGTGAGCCAGGCCCTGCACACTCACAGCATCATACACCCAAGAACCGTGAGATGCAGACTCAGCTCCCACAGGAGCTGGCCTCTGTGCACAGAGAGGACTTGACCCTGGGAGAAAATGGAAAGCAGGTTCTTGAGAGTCACAGTCAATCCCATCCAAAGGAGTCATGGATACATGGGTTACCTTGTGGGGACATATCATCTTCAGGGTGTTTGTGTTAGCCAGCAGGACTAGAATTGTCTGTTGTCAGGGAAGGGTCACTCACAAGGTGCCTGCTGGCAAGGCCCCATATGTCTTGCCTTGCCCCTAAGGAGGTCCAGGGTCCAGCGTCCCCAGGTGCCACCTATTGAGCACAGGAAGAGAGAAATAAGGGAAGCCTGGGACTGTGGTTGCCTAGTAACAGCATGACGTGGAGTCTTGCTTGCGGCCTCTGAGCAGGAGCCCTGGGTGGAACCAACTGACCGGGAACTAAAGGAGGGAAGTGCTGTCCTGGTAGATGGTTCAGGGAATAAACTCACTTGCCACCAGGCCTGAGGACCTGGGTTTGACCCCAGAGCCCAATGGCACAAGGAGGACTTAATGCTGGGGCCCGCTGGAGCCAAAGAATGCTGTTGAGTGTGCCCGGAGACTGCCCTGGCCACCGCCAAGGAGCTTTGCTGCGTGCCTGTTACTGACAGGGTAAAGCCATGGCTAAGGGTACCTATCTCTCCCTTGGGCACTCTGGTTGGACATCATTCTGTGTGACCTTTACAGCAGGACTGCTGCAGGGATTGAGACTTGCTGCAAGGGCCTCTGGTTGAGGCCAGTGGAGCTGGTCACTAGAGTGTTCAAGGTCAGCGTGGTGTCTCATGCAGCAGCTAGGAGTGGGTCAAACAGCTCTGGAGCTCAGCGCTGGGCAGCTCCTTCCTGGGGCGAAGGCAGGGCAGCATAAACATAGGGCACCCATTTCTACCCATGTATATAGCATGAGTCAACTTGACACCACCCTGCCCTTTTTTTTAGGCTAAGCTTCAGTGACAGCGAAAGCGACAATAGTGCTGACTCCTGCCTGCCTAGCCGTGAGCCCCCACCCCCCCAGAAGCCACCCCCTCCCAGCAGCAAGGTGAGTGGGGTCAGGCTCTGAGCTGGCTCTGTAGTATCTTGGGAGGGGTAGGTAGGAGGGCATGTTGGAGCTCACAGGTCTGGGGTTCCTGCAGGTGTCCGGCCGGAGGAGCCCGGAGCCTTGCAGCAAACCTGAAAAGATTCTGAAGAAGGCTACCTACGACAAGGTGGGGGTGTTTGGCCTGTGAGGGTGTGTGTTGGTGGGGTCTTGAGCTGTGCTGTACCCGAGTATCCTGAGCTCATTGACACACTTCTCTTCAGGCTTACACGGACGAACTGGTGGAGCTACACCGGAGGCTGATGGCCCTGCGTGAGCGCAACGTGCTGCAGCAGGTACTACGCCCTTTCCTCTCAGGTCTGGACATGGGGCACCCAGCTCTGTTCCCTGAGTCCACCAAACCCACCTTACAGATTGTCAACCTGATTGAGGAGACTGGTCACTTCAATGTCACCAACACCACCTTCGACTTTGACCTTTTCTCCTTGGACGAGAGCACCGTTCGCAAGCTGCAGAGCTGCCTGGAGGCCGTGGCCACATGACCCCAGCCGCCACTGTAGAGCCACGGTGGGCATGGGCACGGGAGGGGCTGGGCATGAGGGCTGGCCCGCCATGGCTCCCGGTACCCCCCCGCTCACCATGGTGCCGTGGCGCCCTCAGTGGCTGGTGTTGAAGGGGCTGCGGGCCACACTTCCACAGGAGGGGGTGACACAGGACACATGTGGCCTGCAGCCCCTCACTCATTCTGCCAGTTGTCCACTGTGGGTAGGGCTGAGTGTCAGGTCACCGCCTGGGCCTCTCTGAGTGGCCAGGATGACCCCAGTCTTCCATGCAGTTCACAGGCCTCCCTCTGCTGGCCTGCCTTTTACACTCACGGGTCTATCAGCGTGACCAGGGCTAGCCGTGGACACCTGGCTCTGCCTGGCAGGCGCCTGCCCCTGGCATCCTGCCATGCAGCCTTGTGTGTTATTGTGTGTACTCTGAGTGTGTCCAGCAGCTGGGGACGCTCATGCCACCCCTGCCGGAGGCACGGGGGATCTCCTTTCTAGATCCCAGGATGCCACTGCCTCTCGTGGCCCCAGGCCAGTGAACACTACTATGGGCACAAGTCTTGGATCCACAAGGGCCACCTCTGTAGCCATGTGCCAGCCAAGCACCCACAGTTCCAAGGCTGGTCATACCGGCACTACTGGGCCACCATTCCCCATGGGCCACCTCCTCTGCTCTCTTGCTGATCAAGTCTTTGAACTTTGAAAACACGAGCTTTTGCCAAATATGATAGGATGGTGTGTGCGAGGCGGGCCCAGCCCCAGACTGCCTCTGTCCCCAGCCACATAGCCTCTGCCTCTGCAGTGGGCCTTGAGAGGCTTTGGACCTTTGCCCCGTAAACTGCCAAGGGCCAAGCCAGCCCCCTTCCCATGCCTGAGCCTGGAGTACCCTCCCCAACCCCAACTCCAGTTGTTGTCAGTGTTTGTGCCCTAACCAAGGTGTTTGAAAGAGGCCTGAGCCCAAGCTGGCTCACAGTTGCCTCTCTGATGTCGCTTCCTCCCCAGTGTGGGTTCACCCCTGGAGGCCTGGCCTCCCAGCTCCCTCTCCCTGTCAGAAAGACCCCAGCCTCTAAGGCTTCCCTTACCCCCAGGGAAAGGAGAGGCCTTCCTCTACAGCCCCCTTCCTACTCCCTCCAGCTGGGAGGAAGCAGGGTTGGGGCTCCACACCTCTTCCCAGACAGGCCAACAATACTCTCCAGCAGGCATTCTGCAGCCTCCGCCTTTGGTCAGAAGGCCCTGGCATTGTGGCAGCCATTGGCATCCACATGGAGTGTGCCAGGGCCCCAAACAGCCTCAGCCCAGGGTGCCATTCTTCCTCCTTTTGCAGTTGCCAGGGGCCCAGCCCTCCTGCTGCCCTGGGCCTTAGTGTCCAGCCCTTCCAGATGCTTCCAAGGCCCTCCTGGAAGCACCCACCCATCTCAGTTACCTCCTCTGGCCGGAAGGTCACACCACTGTCCTCCAGAGCCACTCTGGGGCCTATGCTGGCTGTCCGGAAGCCTAAAAAAGCTTGCAGACAGAGCCCCGAGGGCTCTAGGGACTAGTCCATAGGAAGGGGTGGCACCAGGACTGCCCCCCAGTGAGTCCCTGTGCTGCAGCCTCCTGAACCAGCTCATGACACTGGGTGCAAAAGGTATTGGATACCTGTTCCTCCCCAGGGCTTCACAAGACATGTCTCCAGGAATAGACATGTCACTGGCCCAGACGAGCCCTGGACAGAGGGACAAAGAGCCGTGTTTGTAATGAGCTGCAGGGCTGTTGGTCCCGCATTTTAAACTTTTTGTTAAATTGTGAAATTATGGAGGAGTTTTATAGAAAATAAAGTGAGATGGGAACAGTGAGTGTCCCACCTTTGATTCTGTCAGGAGTCGGAAGAATGACACCACAATTTGCCATTCCCTTGGGAGCAATGGGTGAGGGCTGGTTACAAACAGTCTGGAGTCACAGAGGAGTGGGTGGACCAGCAGGGGGATGGGGTGGGGGTGAGGTGGAAGGAGGGCACCCTTTGCAGGCACTCCCAAGTGCTGGTCTCCCAGTTCCTGCACCTTGGCAGAACCCACAGGCCTCTGACGTCACCCTCACTGGGCCCATTTTTACAGATGAGCTCCCCTCAGAGAACCGGAAACATGGATGAGTGACATACACAAGCCTACATCCTCGGCTACCACACCCACATAGCAACCACCTCTTGAGTCCTGTCAGCAGGTGGTAGCTGGGAGTTCATGCTCAGTGGTGAGAACGGACTCTTCTAGGACCTACCGTCCTAGGCCCTTTGCTCATCAGGGTACTGCTGCCAGAGATCATTCAAGAAAGTTGTGACTGTGATGGCTATCAGACAGATGCCTACTCACCAGTGTTTGCTGGCCACGCTCAGAGCAAGAGCCCTGGAGCAGGACCCTGCAGAGAGATGTAAGGGTGACTCAAAATTTTGAGGGCTAGACCCTCAGGAAAAAACAAACAGAAACTGTTGTATGAGCCTGGGGACCTGGGTTCCATTCCAGAATCTACATAGTCAGGTGTGTAACAACACTGGCATGTTTGTGTGTGTATATTGGGAGCTAGTCGGGGCCAGGGGATGGTGTTGCAGGTCATTATGAGCTGCATAGTTTATTAGGAACCAAGCAACAAGCACTCATCACCGCCTCCCGCTCTCTGTCCGCACCCCACCCACTGTAAGGCAGCAAGGGGCTCACTGGCAACCAGTGAGGGCTATGACTTAGTTCCAGGTCCAGTCCAGGCCCCTGTTGTATTAAAAACAACATTGAGGATAGTTTCCAAGGAAGAACAAAGGTTTAATTCCTTGTCTCCACAGGCATACATGTGCATGCAGTTTTTATTAAAAATATGTGGGCATATAAAGTTAGAATTCACTAAAGTTGTACCTAGCAAAGTTTACTTGGGATTTGTATCACTGAAGAATACTCTTTCTGTGACTGTAACAAATAGTCTGAGAGTGGGTAATTTGTAAAGAAAAGGTCTGTGTGGCTTGTAGTTCAGAAAGCAAGTTCCAATCAGGCTGCTGCATCAGCTTGGCATTTGGAGTTCTTTGTTATGTTCCGCAAGTGACCCAAGAGTAGGTGAGTGCATGAAGAGAGAGGTCTGAACTCCCATAATACGTTCCCCATGAAGAAAGCAGGAAGACACTTCAGAGAACTCTACCCCCACAAACTTCCCAACAGCCATGGAGAACCAAGCTCTGTAAGTGTGTTGCTGAGGACAGACCTGGCCCTTTTCACACTCTAGCTCCCACTGACCCATTCCTTGTTACAATAGTTTGTTTTGAGAGAATGTCATGTAGCCCAGGCTAGCCTTGAACTCCTGCTCCTCCTGCCTCCATCTCCTGAATGCTGGGCTGACAGGTATGCACCCCATACCAATCTATGTGTTGCTAGGAATGGGAGCCCAGGGCATTGTGTACATTAATGAGCTCTCTGCCCACTGAGCTGCAGCCGCAGTAGTGTTTGCTAAGCTGATGTCCCCAGTGACATCATCATTGACAGGTCAATGACATTCTCATGCTAACGTGATTACTTCCCAAGGGGCCATCCCCTCGCCTGGTGTCACCACATTCTTCCCTCCTGTGTTCCTGCCAGTGTCACCTACCTTATGATACAGCTACAGGACCATACCAAATGACACCATGCTATTTGGACTGTCATACTCTCTCCTTGAAATCTTAGCAGCTTCCAGTGTTTTACCCCAGTAGCAGTATGAGCCACTGCAGTCTCACACACAGGTTTCTCCGCCTTAATGCTGCTCTAAATAGCCCACGTTGTCTATCCACCATCATCTCCACATCTAGACGCATATGAGAACTAACCATACTTAACATTTTTTTTTTCTCTAAGAATGGAAATAACTTCCATTTTGACTCACCAGTCAGACTGGGAGCCAGAAACCTGATCCGTGCACTTTGTCAGTTATAACTTCCCGTGATGGACCAAAGATCAGCTACCTTAGTGAGTCAGGCAGATCCCTGGGGGATCTTGGACTGTGTCACCATTGAGCCCACCACAGCGTAGGTACCAATTCCAAAGCTGTATCCCTGGAGGCTCCTGCTTGACTACCCACCCACCTGTATCTTCCTCCCCTGCCAGCAGTCCTGACGTGTGGATAGGCTTCAGGAAACTTGTTTCCTCCAGAACCTTCTGATTGTCATTTCTTCCTGCATTTTAATGAGTCTTACAGGACACCAGGGGATATGCTCCATTTCCTCTGTTGTAAATTCTGTGCACTGGCTGCCCCCACTGATGGGACATCCTCTGTGGTCCCTTCTAGCCCCATCAAGCTTGCTCAACCATGTGTCCCCAGGGGTACTCCAGCACAAGCTGTCTTGAGTACATCACAGGCCTTTAATGGCAGCACTTGTGAGGCAGAGGCAAGAAGATCTGTGAGTTCCAGACCAGCTTGGTCTACGTTATCAGAGTGAGTTCCAGGGCAGCCTGGGCTGCAGAGAAACCTTGTCTTGGAAAACAAACAAACAAAAAAACCCACCACCAACAGCAAAGAGTTGAAGCTCATTGCAGTGGTTTGAAGTTCTGAGAGTTTGGGTGGGAGTGGAATCCCAGCTGCTTCTTATGAAGACAGCATGAGATCTCCTGCGTCCCCTAACTCCATGCCCAGGGGCTGCTTTTGGGTCCCTTTGTTTGCCTCCATTGCACCTCAGGGAGCATTTGCAGTTTCTAAGGAAAACCGTAGTCCAGCAATTCCTCAACTTCTCAACTAGTGTCTAGTATAGTATATAAGTGGGTTGGAGAAGAGGCTCAGTGGTTAAGAGAGCTTGCTGCTCCTTCAGAGGACCCACGTCCAGTTCAGTTCCCAGCACTCGTGATGTCTCACAACCCTCTATAGCTCTAGCCCCTGCCTAGTATTCCCTAGTGAGGCTGGGGACATGCAGGTGGAGCCCTGCCTAGAATCTACTGGTGAGGGGCTGGAGGTGTGGATGAGAACCAGACCAACTGTGACAAAAAGCAAGTATAGTTTTCAATGTAAAAATAAAGTCTGGGGGGGCAGGAGAGATGGATCCGTGGTTAAGCAGCTCACTGGCAATTCCCAGCAACCACATGGTGGCTCACAGCCATCTATAATGAGATCTGGTACCATCAGCAGAATACTATATACATCTTTTTAAAAAAATGAAGTCTGGGGTGGGAGCCATTTCAGTTTGGAAATCTTGCTTGAGGTGTTAACTTGAAGCCTAGGTCAGGAGTCACTACAATTTAGGATCTTAACCTGGCATCTGCAGCCTCTGGGCCCTGCTGACCACTGTGCAGTGTCCTGGGCCACCACCTGTTTCACAACCAGTCACGACAGCCAGATGCCATCCAGTGTCCCTTGACGAAATCACCTCTGGGTGAGATCCACCACTTTAGTGAACACATTTAATTACTCCTTTAGAATTGAGATCCCAACACTAGAGGGCAGGATATGCCTTCCACCCACACATAGAGCACCCCCCACCCCCATCCCCTACACACTGTAGAAATTGTCCCTTGTCAGGCAGGATGGAAAAACAGGAACTACAGCACTTGGCCGAAGATTGGAGTGCACAGGGTTGCTAGGCGCTTGCACTCTCTTCATAGAATTTCTGGATGTCCTCCTGGTATAACTTGGCCACAATGTTCCTGTTTATCTTGGACATGGGCCCTGTGATGGAAGCAAGGCTGTGGTGAGCCCCCTCGAATTCCTCCCCAGGAGTCCCCTCTTGGAAGCCTGAGCCGCCAGAGGGCTAAGTGGATGTTAGTGCATGAGAACTGGTCAGGAGAGTAGAAACCCACTCCAAGGTACCCCATGAGTTCTCTCCTCCAGTCACGGGGTGGGAGTGGGCGAGGCAATGGTTAAAACGTAGGCATGGAGATGCCACCCCAGGGACCTGGGGTCCAAACAGCTTTGGGCCACATTTTGTGGGTCCAGTCCAGAATCTTCCAGCACTCAGATGCTGCCTCAGCACCCCCAAAAGCCAAGAATTACATCTGGAGTTGCCTATCTCCAGCTGAGAGGAAGGTGTTGGGGTTGGGTTCAGCAGACCACTTTTATACAGTGTGTGTGTATATACACATGTGTGCTTGCAGTGTGTGTGGTGTGTGTGTGTGTGTGTGTGTGTGTGTGTGTGTGTGTGTGTATACATGTGTGCTTGCAGTACCCTCAGAGGTCACAAGTAGGCATCAAATCCCTAGAGTTGGAGTCAGTAGCTGGTTGTGAGCTGCCCAGTGTGTGTATGTGTATGTGTAGGCACTGGGAACTGAACTTGGGTTTTCTGCAAGAGCAGTAAGTGCTTTTAAACCCTGAGCCATCTGTCTGGTCCAGATGTGGGAATGTGTGCTCTTCTGGCCTGAGGAGGATACCATGGTCCATCACTCTCGTACAGGGTCTGTAAGTCAACTTTGAACTAAGCTGGTTGGCAGCAAGCCCCAGGGATCCTCCTGTCTCTGCCCCCACATCATGGCGTTAACAGACCTGCACCACTATACGCAGCTTTTTAGAGGAGTTCCTGTGGCCCTCATGCACAAGCTCCCATAGCCACTAATAATCTCCTTAGCTCCCAGCGTTAGGGTCTCACTATGTAGCCCTGGTGTTCCTAGAACTCACTTTATAAACCAGCCTATATCTGCCTCCTGAGTGCTGGGTTAAAGGTATACACCTCTACTTCTACCCTCCCCTCCCCACTTTTTAAACAGAATTGTTCATTGGCCTGGTGCTGGCAAGTAGGCTAGGCTGATGGTCCAAGGGAGGACCAGGGATTCTCTGGTCTTAGCCTCCCCAGCATTGGGAGATAGCTGCTCCTGCAGAGAGTCTGGGTTCACTTCCTAGCACCCAGATGGTAGCTCCCAACTACTTTTGACTCCAATGGCAGAGAATCTGGTGCCTTAGTCTGGCCTCTGTGGGTACAGGACAAACATGGTAAACATACATTCAGACAAACAGTCATATGCATAAAAATAAAGGCCAACAGTATGCCCGCGGATGGTTGGTTTGTAACATGGGTCTGGGGGAATCACACAGGTCTTTGTGACTGTGCTGCCATCATCCCGACAGACTGAGCTGTCTCCCCAGGCCCAGGTTTGTTTCTGAGACAGGGTCTTTCTCAGAACCCTGGGCAACCCTTGAACCTGGCTCCCAGGTTCTCAGCTGACAAATATGTACTACCACGCCTGTTTTAAATGTGTTTTGTTGCAAAAATCAGCTAAAGCCATATGACCACAAACCCTTCCCATACTCAGTGGAAAACTGGGGCTAGGAGGCTGAGAGGGTCCATGGCTCATCCATGCCTGCCACTCACTCACCGAGCTCCCCACCGCCAACAGAGAAATCATTGTCTAGAATGGCCCACTTAATAATCTTGGCACCCTCCGAGGGTGCCTCGGCATTCACATCCTGGATGCCCTGGCTGATGAACTCTGTGACCAAGGGGTCACGGTCGAATAGGACATCTGTCAACCAGGTGGACTGGCTCCGCAGTTTCCGGAAGCAGGCCACGACCTCGCTGGTCAGGGCACTCCGAGGCTCTCCAGTCTCCGGATTGATCTGACACTGTGGAGGTGGACAGAGTTAGTGTTCTGTGAGCATCCTTCAGGGGCCATTCCCATGGCACATGGGTCCTCCAGGTTACGGGTACCAGGGCATCAGAAAGCCCTGCCGCTTCCAATAGGGAGGGGCAGAGCATGCTGCTCAAAGGTCATGCAAGCCTGCAGAGCAGGCATCTGGGAGGCAGTTCTCTCCTTCCACCATGTCATGTGGGTCCTGGGGATGGAGCCCAAGTAGTCAGCCTTGGCAGTGAGCTCTCACTGAGGCAGCTCTCAGGCCCCACCCATCTTCCCCTCAACCAGGCTGTGGTTGGTATCCTCAATTTAGTATCTTGATGCCAGTGGCCCTGAGTCCATGCTTCGAGGGACACTGGTCAACAGGGAAAATTCTAGATTCATATACACTCTCAGGCACTCTGCCTCCCTCTCCAGAACCAACAAGCGGAGCTGGGGCGTGACTCCACGAGACAGCTGCATCAAGGTGCATCTTCACTGTCAGCGGGCCAGGGTCTAGAGTCACCCCTGCTGTGTGCCTGGGTTTCCAGAGCCTTAACTGAGAGGAGAGGCTCATCCCGAATGTGGGCAGGGGTCCCTGGAGAAAGCAGGGCAGTGAGGTGACTCAGTGGGTAAAGGCCTTGAGAAGCTGAGGACGTGAGTTTCATCTCTGGAACTGTGTACCAGTGGGAGGAAAGTGAAGATGGAGGTTTCTGTCCTGCCTGGTCCCACAGCCGTTTTATCCAAAATAAACACACAAAGACTTAACTGTTAAGTATAAAATGTTTGGCTGATGGCGCAGGCTTCTTATTGGCTAGCTATGTCTTAATTATTAACACATTTCTATTAATCTATGTATTGCCATGAGGCTGTGGCTTACCTGTAATCTAGCATATTACTCCTTGGGCAGCATGGCATCTCTTGTTGGCCTCCCTCTGCCTTCCTCTCCCTAGCCTTCTCCTGGTCTGGTAGCCCTGCCTATGCTTCTTGCCTGGCTACTGGCCAATCAGTGTTATTCATCAACCAATAAGAGGACCATATATACAGAAGGACATCCTTTTTTTTTTTTTTTTTTAAGGACTTTCATTTGTATATCAGGAAATAATGCACTCCACAAGGTGTCCTCAGACTTCCACACAGATGTTGTGGCACATGGACACAGATATCCATAATAATAAGAAAAGTTTTAAAAATTAAGCTGCATGATGGTGGTGCAGATCTTTAATCCCAGCACTCAGGAGGCAGAGGCAAACAGATCTCTGTGTTAGAGGCTAGCCTGGTCTACAGAGTGAGTTCCAGGACAGCCTAGGCTACAACACAGAGAACAAACCAAAACTAAATTTTGTGTGTAAGTGTCTGTATTGTGTGCGTGATGCATGGAAGTCAGGGGTCAGCATCGGGTGGTGGTCCTTGGCACTGTCTGCCTTTTAAAATTTGAAGTATGGTCTCACTGGCCCAGAGATTCACTCATCTTCCTGGCACTGGGATTATAAAGTGCCCAGCTTCACACATATGCTCTGGGACCCAAACTCAAGTACTCATGGTTGCATAGCACGCACTTTATCCGTGAAACATCTCCCCTGGCCCTGAAATTGCTTCTGGTTAGGTATTTAGTCACAGTGACAGAAGCCACTAAAGTGGTGACTAACTGAGTGAGTCCCATCTCGCCCATCCTTATTCTATACTGTCAGAGTCTTGCTCTGTGGGAGCCTCCGGGTACCTTCAATGTAAGGAGGGCACAAAGGTATGGGGCGCCCTGGCCCACCACCACTGCATAGCGCACAATGGGGATACGCATCTTCACTCGCTCCTCGATGGGATTCGGGTTGATTACTTCTCCTGAGCTCAGCTTGATCAGATCTGTGGCAGGAATGAAAAGCATTTGCCTCTGAAAAGGGACATCGAGTGGCTTATCAGGTGGGCTGGAGTGGGGACAGCCCCTGACATCCCCTCCTGGAGGGAGCGGAACCAGCTGTGCCTTCCTTGTATGGTGCGCAGCCTGCACGGCTGTGCCACATTCCTCACCGCTGTTATTCCCCAAGACATAGGTGAACTTGTCAACATCCAAGAAGCCCAGGTCGTTCGTGTGTAGCCAGCCCTGGCTGTCCAACTTCTTCTTCGTGCCTTCCTTGTCATTGAGGTACCCCATGAAGATGTGGCGGCCCCATATGCACAAGTTCCCGATGTTTTCCCGGTTCTCCTTTTCCACCTTTGTGTGGCATCTGGGAAGAGCCTTTCCACAGCTGTGGACATGGAGAGGATAGCAGAGCTGGCATGCTCCCCACCAGGATGGATACCCTTCAGGCCTCCCCCCCCCCCCCCCCCCCGCTACTCCTCTCCTCACACCCCTTCCCTGTCTCTCACTCAGAACAAAACAGTGCAGAAATACACGAAATGGTTAAGGGTAAGGCCCCAAATCGAGTCAGGACAGACTGCCACATGTTGCACTGCATTCTCAGGGTCAGACCGAGGCCAGAGAGGCTGGCCATCTGGGTTTGCTGTTTCAGAATTCAGCCCCAAAACTGGTTGTGATGGCACATGCTTGTCATCACAGTGTTTGGGGGGCTGAAGCAATGAGTTTGATGTAAGTTTGAGGTCAACCATAGTCGTGCAGGGAGACCCAGTCTCATAAACCAAAATGCAACAAAGTGGGGGGTGGGGTGCACGCCTTTTATCCCAGGACTTCGGAGGCAGAGGCAGGTGGATCTCTGTGAGTTTGAGATAGCAAGTTCTAGAACAGACAGAGCTACAGTGAGAAACCCTTCAAACCGTCTGTGCCTCACCTCATGCACAACCCAAAGCAATGTCCACAGAGGCCTAGGTTCCCCAGTCTGTTGCCGGCTGCCCCCACCATGCCTGGGTGCCCAGAATATGCTTGATACTAAGAGGAGCCTGGATCCCACCTTCCCTCACCCCCACCCCACAGAGAGAAACATCCCAGAGAAATGTGAAAGGAAGCCTTGCCCACGAAGAGCATCAGTCACTTGCTCAGGGGTGGCCTGCATCCTGGGGACCCCTGACCCGCCACTGTCCCTGGGGTAAGACAGACCCCACCCCCGACCTACCTCAGGAGTCGGAAGGACTGGTGGCTGGACATTGTGTGCAGTCCGCTGCTCTCGGTCAAGCCATACATCTCAAAGATGGGGATGTCCAGACTAAGGAAGAAGTCCACGGTGTTCCTCGGCAGCCCCAAGCCCAGGTTCAGGAACTGCTGGCAATGTTTGAGACCCAGGAACTTCCTGGCAGGGTCGAAGGTCAGCTTTTTTGCCAGACCAAAGCACAACGGCTGGTGTATCTGCCTTTAGAAACGGAGCCATGGCCACTTGTGACCGTTGCCCCGCTCCTGAGTCGCCATCCGCTGGGTCCCCTGCACAAGCTCCCAGAGCCCCTTCCCCGTCTGCCGCATCTCCGCCGCCGGGTCCCTGTCCGCCCCCAGCGCCCGTTGTACACTGTACCCAAGCAACCGCCTCCTGTTGGTGTTGAGCCCTAGGCGCATAGCCCAGCGGTCAATCTTCCGGCGGAAGGCGGTGGCGTCCAGCTGTTTAGTCTTCAGGTTGTCCAGCATGTGGTCCCACACCCATGGGATGCCGCAGAACGTGGTGGGCTGAACCTCGCGGAGCATCTCCGTCAGGAAGCCCTACATGGTGCGGAATGGGGCGCTGGGGAACCACCATGCACACCAAGTTCATGAGGCGGGGAAACCAGCTTGGGGACCAGGTTGGGGCCTAGGACAGTGCAGGTAACAGGCAGAGCCATGCCACAGAGGGCCCCTACCCCAGAATGGGGGAGCGAAAGACAAAGGGGTGGGCAGAGTCCCCGGGACAGCGGGAGCTCTGTAGCAGCCTGCCCCCTACTCTTGCCACTTCGCCCCTAGCTTACAGCGGGCACAGAGACAGTGAAGGATCCCTTATCCTTTGCTGCCCGCACCTGACCATTGTTGCTCTCAACCCCAGAGCTCACCGTGCCAGGGGCTCGTGCTGGCCCATTCCACTTCCCTGCCTCTGGTGAGGGGAAGTAGACCGTTCCAGCCACGGAGATGGCCACCCATACATCCAAGATCTGGGCCCCGGCGAAGCAAAGCGGCAGGTAGCTCACAAGGACCTCCTGGCCATCAGGAGGACACTTGTACCCTAGGCTCTGAACAGCAGCCGCTGTGGTCCATGTGATCTGAAAGGTTCCTCGCTAAGTCAGGCCTAGGTTCTTAGTTTCAAACTCCACCGCACTGGGCCAGCCCCTCGGGGAGCACCACTCACGTTGTCGTGGCTGAGCATTGTGGCCTTTGGGGACTCGGAGGTGCCCTGGTTGTATACCAAAGCACAGCACTGGTTAGGCTTCTGTGAGTCAATGATTTGGTCCAGTTTTTCATCCGAGATGCCATCTGCGAGGTCCAGGAAGCCTTTCCACTGCAGAAAGGCTGGCCAATGGGCTTTGGAGGAGTCGAGGTTATCCCAGAGACCCTCCCAGCCCAGCCACCTTAGCTCCATCTGTGCACTGGAGTATTTACTCATGAAAAGAAAAGCCATTTGATAATGCTCCAAAATGGAGGCACTTTCAAGAGCATAATGCCAGGCACATAAGGACACACACTAAAGAATCCCACTCTGGCTTCTCTGGACTCTTGGTGTCACCCAGCACCAAGCTTGACCTCCATGTCTGGGCCTGTGGCTTTCCATCTCTGACTCCCTTGTCCAGGCATACCGAGTATAGATTTGGCTGTACTTCCTGGATGTCTTCTCTGTATTGTATGATGGCCTTGAGATGCTTCAGACAGCCCTGGATCTGCAGGACACCGTGGGGTCAGCACCAGCAAAGATGGAGAGGCCTATTGCTCAGGCTGGACTCAGACTCACTATGTAGTGGGAAGTGACCTTGAAATCCTGATTGGCCTTACTAGTTTCTGTGGTGCTGGGAATGAAGCCCAGAGCCTCATTCATGCCAGGCAAACACTGTGCCCGCTGAGCTCAGCCCAAGTGTTTTCTTTTAAAATTATGTGTGTTGGTGCATTGGTATTTTGCCTGCATGTATGTCTGTGAGACGGTGTCAGATCCCCTGGAATGGGAGTTACAGACAAGTGTGAGCTGCCATGTGGTGCTGGGACTTGAACCTGGGTCCTCTGGAATAACAGTTAGTGCTCTTAACCACTGAGCCATCCATCTCTCCAGGGCTCGCTCTCTCTCTCTCTCTCTCTCTCTCTCTCTCTCTCTCTCTCTCTCTCTCTCTCTCTCTCTCTTGCTCTCTCTCTCGCTCTCTCTCTCTGTATAATTTCTAGTTTTATCGTCTGTCTGTATATGTGTGCCAGCATGGCTTATGTGCAATGTTGAGGCCAGAAGGGGTTGTCAGATCCCCTGGAACTGGAGTTACAGGTGATCCTGAACCATTGTATGAGTGCTGAGAACCAAAACTGGGTCCTCTGCAAGAGCAGCCAGCAGAATGCTGCAAGTGCTCTTAACTGCTGAGCCAGCTCCTCATCCCCTGCCCCAATGTTATTAACGTGAAAATGCATGATTATTCCATTTTAAACCACTTGATTTTCTATTTCATGGTGCGGAGACTCATAAACACCAAACAGGTGCTCCACAGCTGAGACATGCCCTCCCCCATTTCTTACCATTCATTTCTATTTTATTTCATTTCTGTGTGTGTGTGTGTGTGTGTGTGTGTGTGTGTGTGTGTGTGTATACATGTACAAATTATATGCTCACACATGCATGGAATTTGTGTTTTCTCTATCGCTCTCCACCATTAGAAGTTTTTAAATTTAGTGCTCTTACTATGTGCGTAAAGCAGGCATGGGCATCCCAGACTCCACAGACCCAAGAGAGTCCCACTAGCCCACTCAAGCTTGTGGCTATGGCAGTCAGTCCTGGCCCTTCCCCCACCCCCTCTGTCTTGGGGGGAAAAACATTAGATTGCATTCCTAAAGCTATACACCAAGGTCTACTCCTTTATTTGGTCACGTCCTCCTACTGTGGCCGACTACCAAGATTCAGCTATCAAAATATTGAACTTCAGCAAGCAGAAACCCACAGTGGCTCACCTAATAGCATGCCCATTTAAAATTAAACACCTCATCTTAACACAGGCTTTCCCATTCTACCTTTCAAACCACCATTGTCCTTTAGGCCACGTCTGTCTCCTCTCTATCCAGAGGCCGTCTTTTGTCCTCCAGGGCAAATGTCCCCTCTTCCTTGTTCATTTCCCCTTCTCCCTCATCCTGTCTCTCCTGTCTTAGTCTCTTATTCCCTGCTGTCTGTCCCTCTGTGCAAACAAATACCCTTTGTGCTGAGAACTTGGCCCTGGGGTGTCTGGTACAGACATCAGTTTTTTTTTTTTTTCAATGAGAGCATCCCAGACCCCACATACCCCAGAGACTCACCTGGTTAATCTTCTGCAGCTGTCTGTCATTATCCACCACGAAGATGTCCATCTCTGAGGCCTCGGCGATGCTCTGGCAGACTTTGGGAGAGTTGCTGCAGAGGATGCCCACAGAGATGCCACTGGAAGCAGAATGCAGGAGCTGAAGACCTAGTGAGTGAGGGCTTTGGGGTACTGTGGGTTTCTTGGGGCACCTTCATACCCCCTTAGAAGGTGGAACTCAGGGGAACCCCTTTCAAAGTTCCCACAAATATTCTACATTGAGTATAGGGAGGACTCAGTGCTAGGGTAGCAAAAAGAAATAAGTGTATCTAGAGGAAGGGGCACAGATGTTGGGTTCCAAAGGATGTATATGAGTTTGATGGATGAGGGAGAGAATAGAAGGGAGAAATGAGAATGCTAAGGACTGTGTTGTTGACAAACCCTGTCAACAACTGAGCTGTAACCCATGTACACTCCCTGAGCTGAAAGAATCCAACTGACTTCCACAGAGGCAAGGCCTCAAGAAGCTCCAAGAACAGGCAGGGAGCTCCTTACCCTGCCATGATGGCTCCAATGTTGGCAATCACCCACTCTGTGGAGTTGAAGCCCATGATACCCACGCCGTGGAATCGTTCCAGACCCACCTGAGGGAGGAGAGACCTTTGAGAGACTCAGCTGTCATCACCCTGATTTCACAGGAATCTTTTTGTTTGTTTTTGTTTTTTCCAGACAGGGTTTCTCTATGTAGCTTTGGAGCCTGTCCCGGGACTATCTCTCTAGGCCAGGCTGGCCTAAAACTCATAGAGATCCACCTGCCTCTACCTCTGCCTCCCAAGTGCTGGAATTAAAGGCATTTACCACCATCACCTGGCCTCACAGAAATCTTTAGATGAGAATCTCAGTCTCCTTTTCTGGACCAGTCTCCTTCCAGCTCCAGGTGCCACATAGCAGTGATGCTAAGCAGAACATCTCCACCACACTCTTCTATTGCCCATCCGTCCACCTGCCTGTCATCCATTACATGCTGGCAATCCACCACCCACCCATCCGCCCACCCATCCACCATCCATCATCTATGCTTCTCCACCACACCTGGCTGCATCTTTTGCACAGAATGTGCCCCCTGGCCCAGGGCCTTTTCACGCTCTGTGCCCTTGGCTTGGTATATTCCTCCCTAGATTTCCTGATGTGTCATAGTTTAAAACTCCACCCCCTACCTCCTTTCTTCAGCAGGCTCTGGATCACTGACCTTATTGCTGACTGGGCAAGTCACTTCAGGTTCCTTTTATGCCCTTCCCTAATATGAAGGATGGACATTTAAAATATTCATTTACTGAACAAACACCAGAGGATGAACAGTAGTTTCCCATGGAACCAAACGACTAACAAAGATGCTATCATGGGGGGAGGGACTGAGAGATGGCTATATTGGCAAGACACTTATGTTTTGCTCAGTCATGCATGGACTTTTGGAAGAAATCATTTTTCTTACAATATTTATTTATTTATTTATTTATTTATTATTTTATTTGTGTATGTGGGTATTTTGCCTACATTTGTGCCTATGCAGCAAGTGCATACACAGAGGCCAAAAGAGGCATCAGGTCCCCTGGAGCTGGAGGGACAAGACAGTTGTGAACCACCATGCAGGTGCATAGGACTCTGGTCCTATGCAAAAGCACTGGTGATTTGCAACATCTCCAGCCCCTATTTCTATATATTGTATGTAGGAAAGCATTCAGTATTCACACAGCACATAGCCCTGTGTGTGAAAGTGTTCATATTTATGAATATGCACACTCTAGATTTCAGTCTGTACATGAACGTATTTAACTGTATGATATGACGCAGTATACATGTGGTACACCTGATGAAGCTCCGTATACACATACAATACTAAAAGACACAAAGTATGTGTAATACCGAAACTATCCTCAAGGTCTGATACACACACAACACATTTTTGAGATACAGAATGAATCTTGTACATGGGGAAACTGAGGCACAGAGTGGCAAGTAATTCGCAGGACCAAGGCGGTGGCCCCAGACCGCCCACTGCGGGCAGGGTGCGCATGCGCAGGTGGGTCAGCACGGTCGCGCACGTTCAGGCACAGTACCTTGAGGAAAGCCTTGGCAGCCCGCCTGCAGGCCTCGTAGTACTCAATGTAGGTGAGCAGTTGCCAGCTCTTCTTGTACTTGGAGCCTATCGCCAGGTAGTGTGAGTACTTGGTGGCGGCACTCATGATCATGTCGGGAACTGTGATCGGAGGGTCATTCTCTGAGTTCTTGCTCATGCGCAGCTTCACTTCACCATCACGCTCTGACGTCCAGTAGCAGGTACCTGCTTCTGGATCAGAGGTCACTCCATGGGATGGGAGGAGGGATGAGGTTCCTGGGAGGATGGGGGTCGCTGTCCCCAGTACAGGAGGACATGGGGTCAGAGGTCATTTCCCCCATGAGGACTGGAAGATAGAGGTCAGAAGTCAGTGTCCCCAAGAGGATGGGACAAAGGACAGGGGTGATGGTCACTGTCTCCTGACCCACAGGAGGGAGAACACAGAGTCATAGTGACTGCAGCCATAGGTCGTTAAGGCTTGGATGGCCACAGGTACCACCCTTCCCCTGGTATGCCTGACCCCTCCACAAGGTCCTCACCTGCACTGGTCATCCACCCTCTGGGACCAATGCTCCTCCACTACCTGTCCCAGGAAGTGTGCTGGAGTGACAGGACTCCCTGGGACCCCATGCTGACCCTGCCAGCCTCTCCCAGCACCCAGGGTAGGGGCCTCCCACCTGGGTCCTTTGTCTCTGAGTATGAAGGTCTTTGTGCGGTTCCCTTCTTCACCATTTTGTTGCAAATTTTGGTCGTCAGGATGGCTTTTGCTGCCAGGTTAGACTGGGGGGCCTTCAGGGTCATCTTGTTCCTTGGGGTTAGACATCCCCTTGACAGAGATTAGGCACACAAGAGACTAGTTCACACAAGGTTACAGGGGTCGGTGTACCCATTAGGATGCCTGCCCTCTCACAGAGCAGAGTGTACAGTGGCCGAGTTGTCTGGGCAAAGATGAGAACCTACAGACCAGTTGTGGGTGCTAGCACAGGAGACTAAACAAACTGGGTGTTAGTGAGAATGTTTCCTGTGTGTGTGTGTGTGTGTGTGTGTGTGTGTGGTGTGTGCGGATGTGTGGGGGTCGGAGGTCATACACACGTGTGGTCCTCAGCTGCATCGTCCATCTGGTCCCTACACAAACCTGCTGCCAGTGAGAACCAGGGATCTTCTTCTAGCTGGAGGGGATGGGGGCTGAGCTCAGTTCCTCAGGTGTGTGGTCTGTGAGTTAGTTCCAGGGTAGCATGGGCTACAAGAGAGCCTGGGGAAGAGAATAGTGGGGGGGGGGGTGAAGGAGAAACGATTATGGTTTTTCAGCACACTAACCTTGCCTAGCTGCTGGGAGTTTCTGGAGAGAGGCTAGGGTACATACGGCCCTCAGACCTCCCTCTCCTCCACGGGCTCTTGATGCTTTACCATCGGTGGGGCAGGCGTGATTCTTGTCCACCTCCCACTCTAGTCACAGAGGAACAAGAAGCACCCAGACTGGATGTCCTCCAGGACATTCCCTGCTATAGTCCAGCCCTTGTGACATCACTGTATTCCGTGAGCCATGGCCTCAATGGAAATGTAACCCAATGCTCCTTTTCAAGAGGCTAGCTCTGGGGAACAAGAACAGGTGCAGCAGAAGAGAGACTTTGCTATACGTGCCACCATCCAGAGAGCTCCCAGGACACTGATGCCAGGACAAAGAGCTGTGGCCAAGGTCTGGGTTCTGGTCCGGTAGCCCGAGGAACTCCAGTGTCCCAAGGGCAGGACCTGCCTACATAAGACCCTGTGTCAAGATACTAAGAATAGAATGACCTGTGATCTTGACTCCCCCTTCTGGACATTTGCCAGAAACCATCGAAAGAAGGGACTTAAGCTGGGCATTGGTGGGGCACGCCTTTAATCCCAGAACTCAGGAGGTAGAGGCAAGAGGATCTCTGTGAGTTCGAGGCCACCCTGGTCTACACAGCAAGTTCCAAGACAGACAGAAACCGTGTCTTGAAAAACAAACAAGAAAGAAAGAAAGAAAGAAAGAAAGAAAGAAAGAAAGAAAGAAAGAAAGGAAGGAAGGAAGGAAGGAAGGAAGGAAGGAAGGGAGGGAGGGAGGACTTGGTGATGTCACATATCCATATTCACACTACAGCTGCTCCTGGCCTGTGCTCAAGGTGAGGGAGGGCAGGTGTGGGTTCTCCAGTCTGCAAGAGGACATTCTAACGGACACCCACCCAATCAGGAGGAACCACGATGATACAGTGTAGGCCCCTAGAGCAAGTCACAGGAAGTGTTTGGTGGGGATCTGGGAGGATATGGAGCTTGGGACTGAGTACTGAACTGCACAGAACTTCAGTATGGGGAGAGGGAAGGTTTGCACTGGACAGTGATAAGGTTATACAGTGTGAATGCATGCTTTGTTCATGGGAGGCATCTTTGAAGTCCCTATTATCCAAGGATAACCTTAAACTCCTGCCCCTGCCTCTGCCTCCCCCAGTGTTGGGATGATAGGCACATGCCACCATGCCCAATTTGTGTGATACTTGGGATAGAACCCAGGCCTTGTGCATGCTGTGCAAACGCTATCCACTGGCATACAGCCCCAGACACCTGGTGATCTTGTTTGTTGTTTGTTTGGTGTGCGTGTGCGTGCGTGCGTGTGTGCGTGCGTGGTGTGTGTGTGTGTGTGTGTGTGTGTGTGTGTGTGTGTGTGTGTGTGTATTTTCGGGCTCCTAGCAGGTACCTGAATGGACCTGTCTCGTTTCATTTATATTTCTGTCCAGTGTAATGCACAATGCCCAGCTCTGGAACTGTAGAAAAAAACTAAACAAAACCTTACAAATGCATACAAATGTATGAATGAGTGTTGTAATTTTTAAAATTCCATGGAGAGAAGTCACACCATATAACAGGACTCATATCAGAGGTATATGGGAAGAGGGAAGAGGCAAGAGAGACTGGTCCCTGGGAGCAAGAGTAGAGAAGGGGGGAGGGAGAGGGAGAAAGAGAAAGAAAGGTGGGAGGTAGGCAGGGCCCTTTTAAAAGGGAACTTGAATGTGCACAGGAGGTGCTCTTAGTGGCTGTGGCTGAGGGCGTATCCTGTCAGAACCCCAAAGGCAGGACAGTGCAGATACCTGAATACTAACAATGAGTGGGTGGACGAATGGTTGGGGGAATAGATGAATAAGCACATTGGTGAGTGAATGAATGGCTGAATAATGGCTGAAGAGAGCCCACACGCCCCTTCTCTGGTAGCACTTTCCTCCTCAGGCTGGGTGCAGGGGAGGATGGCCAGTGATGTCACAAGGGGGGGCCTGAGTAGAAGGTTCCAGAAGCCTGAACGGGGCAGAAGCTCTGTGGGGCAGGAAAACCCATCTACTTCATCCCTCTCTCCACCGTCACCATCACCCTGACAAGCCTGAGGGGGCGACCAGTGCTTCTGAGAGGACCCACCACTGACCAGCTCTGTGCAAGGAGAAATACCTGGGAGACCAGATGTGCCCATCTGTGACACCTGGCCACCTGGGCAATAGCCGTACCCTGTGAAGGGTGATGTTTGGTAAGGTTCCCAAGATGACCTCTGCATGGAGCACATGACCTCTCAGAACAGAGGTTTAGTTCCTCTCATGGAGGGAAGATGGCCTTAACTCCTGATCCTCCTGTACTTGCTGCACCATGAGAGTTCAGGTTCCTAGACCCTTGTAAAAGCTGGGTCTGGCAAAGTGGAAGGCGGTGTCCACCCGAGCTGCACTCAGATGTTGTGACAGTGTGCATCGTCCAGGCGTCTGTGGGAGCAGTCAGTGTCTGTTGCATACAAAGGGCATCTAAAGTCCCTTTGTGTATGTGTGTGGAAGCCAGAGGCCAACTTTGGATGAGGGCCCTCAGGCACTGTTTACCCTGTGTTTTGAGAGCGCCTCTCACAGAAACAGAAGCTTCCAGTGAGCTGTGAGTGGGTCGGATGGCTGCTGGTGAGTGCCAGCAATGCTCCTGTGTCAGCCTCTCCAGAGCTGGGTGCACACCACCACATCTGGCGTCTCATGGATGCTGGTGTCAAACCCAGGTCCTTGTGCTTGTTCAGCACACATTTACCCACAGAAGCATCTCCTCAGACCTTGCTTTTGAACTAAATTTTGTTTTGTTTCTAGACAGGGTTTCTCTTTGTAGCCCTGACTGTCCTGGAACTCACCATATGGACCAGGCTGGCCTCGAACTCAGAGTTTGCCTGCTTCTGCCTCCCGAGTGCTGGGACTAAAGGCGTGAGCTACCACTGCCCGGCCTATTGTTTTTAAAGAGCAAGTCCTACTACACTGTTCAGCTTCCCTGACTCTAACCACAACCCTGCAGAGAGGCATGGTCACACCATGCACCCTATGCCTAGCTACTGGTGCTTAAAAATTATTATTGTGTGTATTTGTGCCTGCATGTGCACTGTGCCAGTGGATACATGTAGAGGTCATGGAACAACTTGGGGGAGTCCATCTCTCTATCTCATGGGTCCAAGGGATTGAACTCAGGTCATCAGTCTTGACTCTGTGTTTACCGTTAAACCCTCTCTAACTTAGAAACCCTCCCAGGCCAAGTCAGGCATGACTAAAGCAATCCTGAGCAAGGGTCAGGCAGACATCACCAGTGGATGGAGGTCAGCCCCTCTGCTGTTCTTGCCAAACTTACTGTTTCCTTCTCTGATTCATCGCCTGTGGCTGTGCAGCATTTTGATGAATGCTCCTTGAGAATCTGGAAAGGCTGAACCACCAATGGCTCAGGAGAAGAAGGTGGAGGACCCTGACAAAAGCATGGATGTCACCTCAGGTCTGTGATGGCCAGGGAGCACCAGGGAGTGGGTGGACACCGGGGCTATCTTGGCTGAGTGTTCCTGACCTGCCTGGCTGTTGTGTTCTTCCTGGTTGGGCTTGAAGTAGCAAGTGGCCAGCAGTTTGGAGGTCAGTCACTTAGACCACAGGTGACCACTAGAGGTCGTTTGCCCTTTGGGAACCTCACATATTATCTAGTTTCTGGAGCTACAATAAGACATGCAGGCAAAAGTGACCTAAGGGGAGATTAAGTGAGGTGGATGACAGCTCTAGGCATGCTGCAGGAACACACGGCCTAGAGAGTGCCTCGCTGAGCCTCTTCCGGGCCATTTGAAACAGTGATGGCTGACCAAACTGATCACATAGGTACTTTTTTCTTTTCTTTTGATTTTTCTTTCATTTTCTTGGAGTGGGGGTGGTTGGTGCTTTGAGTCAGGGTTTCCCTGTGTAACAGTCCCAGCTGTCCTGGAACTTGCCCCGTAGCCCAGGCTGGCCTCAAACTCACAGAGATCCACCTGCCACTGCCTCCTGAGTGCTGGGATTAAAGGAATGTGACACCAGTGCCCAACTCACACAGATACTTAAAAATTAAAAAAAAATAAATAAAAGATTACATGGGGCTGGAAAGATGGTTTGGTGGGTAAGGTCACTAACTGCTCTTGCAGAGGACTTTGGTTCCATTCTCAGAACCTGTGTGGTGCTTCAGGATTGCCTGTAACTACAACAGACTCCCCTGGATCTGAAGCTCTTTCTTGTCTCACCTTCAAGGTACCGGCCACTTGTGTGGTTCACAAACATAATGCAAACAAAGCATCCTTGCACATAAAATTTGAAAAAGGATTGTATATGTGCATGTGTGTGTGCATGTGTGTGCATGTATGTGTGCATGCATGTGTGTGAGCGTGTGCATGCACCTCCATTCATGATCACACATATCTACACCATGGGGAGTCGGCAGCACCTCTGTGTGTTACGGATCGTTCTTTGTCCCGGGCAGGAGCCCCAAAATAAACACACAGACACTATATTAATTATGAAACTTGGCCAGTGGCTTGGGCTTCTTATTTGGTAGCTCTGTCTTAATTATTAACCCATAACTATTAATCTATGTATTTCCACATGGTCTTGGCTTACAGGAGAACGCCTTGTGCGTTCCTGGGCTCACATCTCAACTCCACTCTGCCTACACTTCCCAGAATTCTCCTCTCTGGTAGCCCCGCCTATCCTTCCCGCCTGGCTACTAGCCACACAGCGTTTGATTCATCAACCAGTAAGAGAAACATATACACAGTAGGACATCCCTCATCATCTGTGTTGGCATTGTGCCTGTGTGGGTGACATCCCAGAAGATGACATGGGTAAGTGTTAGTGACTTGTGGTCATTATGCAGGGACCTGAGCAAGCCCCCAAGGTCAGTGTATGATCTGAACGGCTTTGCTCACCCCTGTACCGGGCCGTCTCAGAGGAGAGGTTTGGGAGGGTGGAAGCTTCTGTGGTCCCTTCTTCAGCAGTCTTGACCTTGTAAAAACTTGCCTTGGGGCTTTGGAGATGGCTTCACAAGCGTGAGTTTGACCCCCAAAGGCCATCAGAAGGCTAGATGTGGAAGGCTAGTGGCTATGGATTGTGACCCCAGCACTGGGGAAGCAGAGACTGGAGGGGTCCCTGGGGCTCCCTGGCCCCAGCCCAGGCAGTCAGGGAGTTTGGTTTCAGTGGAGAGACCATGCCTGAAAACACAAGGTGGAGAGCAATCCAGGAGGACACGGATGTTGACTTCTGGCTTCCACGTGTACCTGTGTATATACATGTATCCATATACACTGGTTTATACAGATGAATGTACACAGACAAGCACATAACATAATGCTTATACAAGCACATAAACATAATGTACATATACACAAACATACTCATGAACATCGGTAAACAATCGCAGTATAAGTACACACATGCACAGATACACATGCATACACATACTGTTGGTTGTGTGTTACTCTCATTGTATGACAAGAAAGACTTTTCCCAAGGAGACACCACACACACATCCACCCATCCCAGGTAGGGACCCCACAGCAGAACAAAGTATGGACACCACAAAGTCCCACTTGGTGAGCCATGAGTTTTACTGGGGTCACTGACAGGAATATGGGTGAGGGGACACAACTGTGTCACCAAAGTCCACCCCAGTATGGCTGACAGCTCACAGAACTGGGAACCTGTAGGCACTTCACAGCCTGCAGCCACCACAACAGGCTGGAGAGCATCCCTTCCAGGTGCTTCAGCTGGTGTGAGCCTCTTTCACGCAGTTCAACAACTCTGAGAGCATGTTGTTAGCACTTACATACATCTGTGGAGTGCCTTAGCTAGGGTCTCTGTTGTTGGGGTAAACACCATCTAAAAGCAAACTGGGGAGGAAAGGGTTTATTTTATGCTATAGCTCATAGTCCATCATGAGGGAAATCAGGGCAGGAGCTGAAACAGGCCATGGAGGCTGCTGCTTATTGGCTTGTTCCCCCTGGCATGCTCAGCCTGCTTTCCTACACCACGCAGGGATGCCTGCCCAGGGTGGTGCCACATCCAATTGGCTGGGTCCTCCCACATTAATGGTCAATCCAGGAAGTAAGTGCACCACAGACTTGTCTACACGCCAATCTGATGGAGGCATTTTCTCAGTCCAGTTTCCTCTGCTAGACATGTCTAAGGTTGTGTCAACTTGACAAAAACCAACGATCACATGGAGGGAGGGGCTGGTGAATCTGGTCAGTTTCAGGGACTTCCTGAAGGTTCTGAATTGTTTGCTTCTGAGCATTCTTGGCGCAGTGGAGGGTTTTGATCTTGGAGGGAACTTCTACTCAATGCACACGTACATAAGCACACACACTTGCAGGCCTCTCCTCTCCAGCTTGCAGTAGAGCATGTCCTTGGCTGTTGGGGATGCTCTGCGGCTGTGGCCTCCCTTCTGGCCTTCTCTGACCCTTGGCATGTTGGTTATTTTCAGTGGTATGGTGATACCATGACCAAAGGCAACTTAAGGAAGAGGCTTTATCTGGTTTATGGTTTGGAGGACTGAGTCCTTGATGGAACAATGGCAGCAAGTAGCAGTCATGGCAGCAGGAAACAGAAGCTGAGAGCTTGCATCTGGAACCAGTGAGCAAAGTAGAATTAGCATGGGGCTTTTTAATCCCAAAGCCCATTCTGCTGTGACACGCTTCCTGCAGCAAGGCCACACCTAACCACCCACCCCTCCAAACACATACACAACAGCACTAGAAATAAGGACCAAATATTCAAACATATGCACCTATGGGGCCATTCTCATTTAAACAACCCAAGAAGTCAGGACAGGAACTCAGGCAGGGCAGTAGCTGATGCAGAGGCCATGAAGGGCGTTTGTTACTGGCTTGCTTCCCATGGCTTACTCAGCCTGCTTTCTTATAGAACCCAGGACCACCAGCCCAGGCGTGTCATTACTAACAATGGGCTGTGCCTTACCCATCAATCACTACTAAGAAAATGCTCTATAACAGAATCTTAAGGTGGCATCTTAATCAAGGCTACCTCCTTTCCGATGACTGTACCTTTTGTCAAGTTGACATAAATCTAGCCGGCACACAGGATAACCCCACCACACACAGCCTGGCCTCAGCATCTCTGAAGCCACAGAAAAAGAATCCAGAGTTCATTGACTCTTGCATCCCTTGTCCATTCAAAGCCAGTGCCATGTAAACTGTGCTACCAGCTTGAGATGGGCCCCGCTCCCTTAGACAACAGCCTGCAGTTTTTTTCATCCAATTACTTGCCAGGGGCACAGATGCCCTCAGGAGTTGGAGCTTAACTGGGTGGGGTTTGCTCTGATGGCCGCTGCTGCATTCCAGTGCAGGGCCAGCCTCTCTTCCAGCACTCCGGTGAAGGGCCAGCCTCTCTCTTTTTCTCTGCACACTGTACATTTTGAAACTCTTGCTACCCCTCATTGCTCTTTATCACTCTAGACCTTCCTGAGAGTGGTCTCTCTAACAAGACAGAGCCAACATTATGCTTCAAGCCTCCTGCAACAAAGGAAGAGCTCCTTAGTTTAAAAAAATTGTTTTTCATTTAATTTTCCGTTGTGGATGTTTTGCTTGCATTCACAGCATGTGTTACGGTTTAGTCAGAGCTCCCTCACAGTCTGGGGCATTTGACCTCTGGTCTCCAGCTGGTGCTGCAGGAAGTGTGTCACATGGGCAGGATTTGAGATGGAAAAGCCCTGTGCTGCTTCCAGTGTGCCCTCTGCTTCTTGCCAGAGCTACATGAAAAGGTCCCAACACATGAATCAGAGTTGCTTCAAGACCTCACGTGTGAGAACTGACTGGCTGTGAATCCTTCTTTATCTTTATTTTTTAATATTTTATGTGCATTGGTGTGAAGATGTCAGATCCCCTGGAACTGGAATTATAGACAGTTGTGAGCTGCCACACGGGTGCTGGGAATAGAACCCGAGTCCTCTGGAAGAGCAGCCGGTGCTCTTAATTAACTGCTGAGCCATTTCCCTCTTTAATTACAGGCCCATGAATCCCTCTTTAATTACAAAAAAAAAAAAAAAAAAGTCATCCCTTAAAGCTCCCCCCACACCACAATTAACCAGAATTTCAAGATGATTAACGGTGGTTCTCAACCTGTGGGTCACGACCCCTTTGGGAGCCAAATAGCCCTTTCACAGAGGAAAACAAATGGGAAAGCAAATATTTACATTATGATTCATAACGGTGGAAAAATTACAGTTATGAAGTAGCAAGGAAAATGACTTTATGGTTGGGGACACCACAACATGAACTGTACTAAAGGGTCGCAGCATCAGGAAGGTTTGAAACCATTGAGAACTCATTGTATCCAAACCACAGTGCACTGATGCCCCATGATCCTGTTGTCTGAGATGGCCTTTGTCGGTTCCTGTTTGGTGTTTTATTTCCCCTTTTGAACACCATGTCTCATTTAGCCCAGGCTGCTCTTTAACACACCATGAAGCTAAGGATGACCTCAAACTCCTCCGTGTGTGTGTGTGTGTGTGTGTGTGTGTGTGTGTGTGTGTGTACATACATGTGCTGGAGAACATGCACCCTACTGTATCCACATGCATGTGGAGCCAGGAGGCAATGTTAGGTGTCTTCCTCATCCACTTTCCTATGTATGTATGTATATGTGTATGTATGCATGTATGTGACTTTCTATCCTCTGTCTACATCCATCCATCCTGTCTATGTCCATCAATTTGTCTGTCTACTTACATCTATCTACATCTATTTGTCTGTTGGCCCATCTGTTTGAACCAGTGGTTACAGGCCCACCATGATGCTCCTGGGTTTTGTGGTTTTTGTTGTTTTTTTTGTTTTTGTTTTTGGTTTTTGTTGTTGTTGTTTTTAACCTGAACACATAGGACCTGAGCACACATAGTCCTCATGCGCACACAGCAAGCCCTCCCTGACAAAGCCTACTTGTAGCCCCCAGAGCTCTGAGCTGATAAACAGTGGACACTGTGCCTGGCTCCTTTAAAATAAATAAATAAATAAATAAATATAAGTAAAATTAATTACATTTATTTATTTGTTTTTGAGGGTGGGGCTTACCACTGTATACATGTGGAGTCAGCTCTCTCCTTCCCCCACGTGCTCCCAGGGGCTTGGACTCAGGCCAACAGCTCGGTGGCAGCACCTCTAGCCATTGAGCCTCCAACATTGGATGGAAATCCTGATGGGGGCTGGAGATGCTGCTCAATAGTTTAGAGCACTTGCTGTGCCCTCTTCTGGCCTTAGTAGGCACTGCAGGTGAACAGTGCACAGACGTACATTCAGGTGAAACACTCACCCACATCAATAAATAATTGTAAAAATTCTCTGAAGGCCAGGGCGTGGTGGCGCGCACCTAAAATCCCAGCACTCAGGAGCCAAAGGCAGGCAGATCTCTGTGGGCTCAAGGCCAGCCTGGTCTACACAGCAAGTTCCAGGGTAGCCAAGGCTACACAGAGGAATCCTGTCTCAACCAAAACAGAAAAACCAAAAACTGTGTAAAAATGCCCATGTGGGGGCTGAGGCTGTGGCTGGGCTGTAGAGCATTGGCCCAGGGTGTACACTGGTGCTCCAGCTCAGCACCACCCACGCCTGTGACTCTTACAGCTCCTCCCAGGCTGTGGAGCACTCACTGTGATGAAGAGGTGCTCCTGAGGCTCTCCAGACATGGGCCAGGCCACGAGACCCCGATGACCATTCCCGAGCTGTTTCAGGAGTCTGTCGAGCGATTTGGTGCTTACCCAGCCCTGGCCTCAAAGAACGGCAAAAAGTGGGACACACTGACTTTCAGCCAGTACTACGAAGCATGCCGCAAGGCAGCCAGGTCTCTCCTCAAGGTGAGCATTTCCCTGCATCAGCCATTCAGAAGCGGCGGTCCATAGAGTGGGGTGGCAGACTCTGGGTCCTGAGTTCTGAGCCAGCCTAGGGTACTGAAACCCTGTCTCGGAAAACAAACGGAAAGTTAAAAAGGAGCTGGGCGGGGCCTCTGTGACTCCACCCAGAGTGGTGTCTTGGCATGGCTAGAGCCCTGGGCTCCGTCCTCAGTACCACATAAAATCAGGCATAGTGGTACACACCTGTCACCCTCACTCGGGCAGAGCAGACAGGAGGGCTGGGAGTTCAAGATCATCCATGGCAACAGAGTGAGCCAGAGTCTAGCCTAGGCTACATGATTAGACATCATGAAAACGGCAACTTATAAAAGGAAGCGTTTAACTGGGGCTGGCTTACAGTCTCAGAGGGTTAGTCCATGATCATCATGGTGGGGAGCATGCAGAGTGCGTGCACGGTGCTGGAGCAGTAGGTGAGAGCTTACATGTGGTGGGCAAGGCGGAGACAGAGAGCAAGAGTTGGCCTGGGGTGGAATTCGGACTCTCCAAGCCCACCCCCAGTGATACACCTACTCCAGCAAGGCCACGCCTCCTAATCTTTCCCAGTTCCACTAACTGGGGACCATGCATTCAAACATATGAGCCTGTGGAGTCCGTTGTCGTTTACACACATTCTGCTCCCTGGCCCCATAGGCCTGTGGCCATATCACAGTGCAAAACT
The DNA here is from genome assembly GCA_030556225.1 of Cricetiscus sungorus. Lineage (NCBI taxonomy): Eukaryota > Metazoa > Chordata > Mammalia > Rodentia > Cricetidae > Cricetiscus > Cricetiscus sungorus. Next base: position 42,353,380 of record JANBXA010000600.1, read on the forward strand.
GCATTCAGTCTAACTTCAGAAGCCCCCATAGTCTAGCACAGTCTAATGCTGCTCCAAAGTTCCAGGTCTCTTCTAAGACCCAAAGCACTCTCTTAACTGTAAAATCCAAGCAGGGATTGCATATTCCAGCATGCAATGACTCAGAACATAACGTTATCATTTCAAAAGGGTGGGAAGAGGGCATAGTGAGGAAACGCTGCAACCAGAAGGATGGAGAGCCAGCCCTGTGTCCTGGCCTGTCACTCTGCTGTCAGCTTGGATGGCTCTTTGGGTCTGTGTGTTTCCAGTATCAATGACAGCAGCACACTTATGTGCCTGCGGCTGACTCCCTGCCTGCAGTGCTGCTCTCCACTGCAGGTACCCTACATTCCGGCATCTCCATCATCTTGGGTTCTCTAATACAACCCGGGTTTCTCTTCCACAGCCTCCATGCAGGGACTCCCCTGCCACACGCCTGTCCTCTGCACTTTCCTTAACCATGGAGGGACATTCCACACCACTTTAATCCCGTACCCTTTGTGACCAGAACCACATCCTGATGCTGCCAAGTCCTGCTGCCTCTTGGGGTAGAGCCTAGGCACCCCAGACCTTTGTGTGCGCATGCTTTGACTCATTGCATAGCCTACCTTTAATTTCTTCCGTGCGTTGCAGGATTAGCTAAGTGGGGTCTCACCCTGGGGATACCAATCCTTTATTTTCAGCATCACACTTTTCTCTAAGCATCTCATACCCTTGAGCCCCAACATGACATTCGTGGTGCCGCTCAGAGCACATTTCTTACTTCTCTTTACCCTGCTCACTCCTTTCCTTGTAGACCTGCTTAGATCACTAACATATGACTATGTCATATGACATAGTCAATATTAGGCTGTCTTGAAATCTCATTTGCCCACAACATTGGTCCAAATCTATTCACATTAGCCACAAGCAGAAAGTAACCACATTCTTCATCAAAAGTTCCTAAGTGGGCTTTGGCCCTGTTGCTAATATTATCCTCTGAAACCTCTTGAGTTGGGCCTCCATAGTCTGCAGTCTCCCAGCACCACTGTCTTCCAAGATCATCCTAGGATGGCCCCTGAAGGCCCACTTAAAAATCTAAAGCCCCAAAGTCCATAATCACAGTTGTACCCTGCTCCCTGTCACCAACTCCTGTCTTAGTGTTCTGTTGCTGAAGAGACACCATGACCAAGGCAACTCTTATATAAAAAGGCATTTCACTGAGGGGCTGGCTTACAGTTTCAGAGGCTTAGTCCACAAGCATGCTGGGAGCAGACAGGCATGGCACTGGAGAGCTACACCCTGATCCACAGGCAGAGGGCGAAGGAGTGAGGCCGGGCCCACCGTGGGCTTTTGAAACCTCCAAGCCCACCCCAGTGACACACTTCTCCCAACAGGGCCACACCTCCTAATGCTTCCCAGACAGTTCCACTACCTGGACCCAAACATTCAAATATTTGGGCCTCTGGGGGCCATTCTCATTCAGACACCATAGTAGATAAAGGTAAATGTTATTTTAAAAAGCTTGGGGCGGGAGTGGTGGCTCAGCTGCTAAGGACTCTTCCTGCTCTTCCAGAGAACATTCGGTTCTCAGCAATGGCTCAGGCTAAGGACTCCAGTTTCAGGAGACACAACACCTCAGGCTTCCGTGGGCAGTGGTATGCAAATGCACACGCCTGCGTGTGTGCACACATGTGCTTGTAATTAAAACTGAGGAGGTGAAGGGTGGATTCTGGGTTACACACTTGCGGCCTGGCCTGTATGGTGAGTTCCAGGAGAAGCACAAGACTGTGTCTGGAAAGGTACAAAGGCGTGGGCCAGGCCCACACTCCCCAGAGGGGAGCCAGCTGTGGCTGTGTGTTCTTGCATCCCCCCCCAGCCAGTGGGTGAGCAGAGGATCATCCCAAAGGCTCCCAGGTGTGGCTGCTTGTAACTGCAGCCCCTGAACAGGTGGGCAAACTCAGGCTCACTGGCCTGGTGCAGTGGGAGACCTGTCTCAACACAGGGACAGAGAGAAGGTGAGGTCCTGTCCAGCCACCTGCACACCCATACACCCAGATGGATATGGCAGGTGAGCAATGACCCCTGAGGATACCCTCTGTGGGCACATGCATGCACAGGCATGCACACCATTCATACACATTTCCTATGAAAAAGACATAGAATTAGCAGACCACCCAGAATGTTGTCTTCTAAGTATGTGCTCGGAGGAATATCCATACATCTGTAGCCACCACAGCAATGTTCACACCAGCCAAGTGCCCAGTGCTGGTGCATAAGCGAAGCGTGATATGTCTGTACAGTGGGGTGTTATACAGCCTTGGAAACAGGGGAACCTGATACATGGTAATACATGGACAGCTCCCGGGGACAAGATGTTCCATGATGTGAATCTTACAGAGGACACGCACTGCAAGATCTCATCCCAAGGGGTTCCTAGACCCATCAGACCCACAGCACTGGGAAGTGTGATGTGGGTGCCAAGGTCTGGAGAGGGACAGGGTTAGTGTGAGCGTGGGCGTGGACTCATGTGGGGAAAATGGAAGGTTCTTGAGGCCGATGGTAGCAATGGCTATACAGCCAAGTGATGTGCTTTCTAGCCCTGTCCCGCAGTGACTTCTGCACCAAGGGGACGTCATCATATGGATGTAGGGAGGGAAGTGAGCAAGCTCATGGCACTGGAGCGCAGACTGGACAGCAGTCCCCTGCTCCCTGAAGCTGCTTTCCCGTTGGTTGGTTTGTTTATTTCTCGCCTCCTCGGGACCAGATCTTAAGTAGAAGTGGACATGCCCAGGAGTTGATGGCAGCTCCCTTCTGTTTTTGTTCTCTCCAGCTGGGCCTGCAGCGTTTCCATGGCGTTGGCATCCTGGGCTCCAACTCCCCTGAGTGGGTCATCGGTGCCATCAGCGCCGTCTTGGCTGGGTATGTTCCACTGCTGGGGTCACGTTGACGAACCACTGCCAACAGCTGCTCAATGTTGGGTCCAGGAGCTGCACAAATATTGAGGACTAGGCCACCCAAGTTAGCTGAGCAGAGGCAACTTTAGTCCATCACCACAGGGGACCAGAACTTCTATCTATTTAGGGCCACAGACAGATCGGGTTCTGACACCATGACTGGAACAGAATGAGTAGCCTCTTTTTAAAGCAAAAGTAACACGTGATGGACCAGGGGTGATATAAGAGAGAATTTTTACAGTTTCAGGTTGTTGTGAGTGTTGGCACATTCCGGGAATTTACAATTTGTTATAACAAGGTGTTTGTACAAGCTTAATGGGGTTTGCTTACACAAGTCTGTGGTTATCATAACACAGCTCCTGACACATCTGGGCTCTTAATTTTTAACCAATATGTCTTCTTGTGACTGCAGAGGATATGGGACAAGGGTCGTGCACAAGAGGCTGGGTAGATAGCTAACGTTCTTGAAATATTGCGAACTCACCACAAACCCGGATTCAGATTCCGAGGTCAAGAGTAACACCCCCTCCACCTGTGACCTTGGCCTCATCTTCGTTTTTTTAAAATAGCTTCTTAAAATTTAAGATTTGTGCACATGTGTGGGTGTATATTTGTGTGTGTGCATGTGTGTGCAGATGTCCACAGAAGCCAGGAGAGGGGGGGAAAGGGGCCAGATCCCCTGCAGCTAGAGTTACAAGCCATTGTGAACCAAGGTGGTGCTGGGAACTGAACTGGGGTCCCCTGCAGGATTGGCCGTCCCCAGCCCCGGCTGAGTTCTCACAGTTGGAGTCCTCTATGGAAGCCTGGCAGTTTGGGGCTCTGTGGCAAAGTGGTCCTTAAAAACACACAGCCCTGGCAGGGGAGCCGGCTGGGTGGTGAAAGGCCTCATGGTACCAGTGTGAGGACCTGAGCTCTATTCTGAGAAGCCACATAAGACTAGCACTGGCTGAGGAGATGGTGGCTCAGAGGACAAAGGTGCTTGTCACCAAACTTGCTGACCTCATCTCATGCCTTGGGTCCACAGGGTAGCAGGAGCGAGTCAGCTGCTCCCTCTTACCTTCACGTGCCCACTGTGGGATGAGCCACCACATCCACACAAATGCATTTAATCCTAAAGAAGACATTGTGGGAAGAGCACTGGCTGCTCTTGCAGAGGACCCAGGTTTGAGTCCAGCACCCACACAGCATCTCACAACATCTGTAACTCCAGTTCCAGGGGAGCGCGCGCACACACACACACACACACACACACACACACACACACACAGAGCAGCTCACAACATCTGTAACTCCAGTTCCAGGGGAGCGCACACACACACACACACACACACACACACACACACACACACACACACACAGCAGCTTGCAACATCTGTAACTCCAGTTCCAGGGGATCTGACTCCCACTTCCGGCCACTGCAGGCCCTTTACACATGTGAGATACACAGTCAAACATACAGACAAAACACCCGCATACATTAACAAAATAAAACATTTAAAGAAAGGACGATCTCTTTCAAGAGCACTGAGCCCACCCAGGATTGAGCATGTCTTGTGTCCCCAGGGGCCTCTGTGTTGGTATTTATACCACCAACTCAGCCGACGCCTGTCAGTATGTCATCAAGCATGCCAGGCTGAACATCTTGCTGGTGGAGAATGACCAACAGCTGCAGAAAATCCTGTCGGTGAGTGGGACTTGGGGTGGGTGCTGGGATGCACTGTCTGAGGCACACCCACAAAAGATCTCCAGAAGAAACTGCCTTTGGGGAGCAGGGTGAGTGTGGGGAGGTGGGTTCCCAAGCCTTCCCGACCACCGTCTGCTAAGTGCATGCCCAGGAGGCGAGGCTCCTGTGACCCCTAGCGTTTATTTTCACTTTCATTTGTATTTTTATGGATGTTACAGAAACACCTCGAATGTGCACGGATGCCCAGAACTTGCCTGGGTTTGCAGGATGATCTGGAACCCAGGGGCCAGATGAACACATTGTTCAGCTTTAGGATTGGCCATCAGGGCCTGGGGAGGTGACTCAGTGGGAACCTGAGGCTGAATCCCTATGCCAGGAGCCAGGGCCAATGGCAGAGGTCTGTCATCACAGTGTGAGGATGACAGGGATAGGACCCTGGCCAGTCAGTCAGTGAGAAGCTCTGCCTCAAAAGACAGAGAGTGATGGAGGACGATGCCCAGCATTGCTCGCCCCCTGATGTTTCCCTCTATACACACGAAGACAGACACACACACACAGACACAAAAGTTAAAAAATTAAATACAAGACCTGCTATGGCAGTTGGGTCCATGTTGCCAGTCTTGGGTCAGACGTTATCTAGAAACTTCTCAAGCAGGGACTACATGTCTGTCCACCTGTGGTCTAGTTGTTGGTCATGTGTACCCAGTGAATTTCTTCTCAGAGTAACTGGTCTATGGCCATGTCAAGGAGAGCATGTTTGTCAGTCTCGAGCTGGGTCTCAGGTAACCCACTGTGTAGCTGAAGATAACCTTGAACTCCTGACCCTCCTGCCTCCACCTCCTGAGGGCTGGGGTGACAAGTGCCATCACACCTGATCGATGTGGCGCTGAGTACACACCACAGCACTGAGCACAGCCCCAGCCTTGATTTTTTTAAAAACAACTTTCTTTTTAAAAATGACATCCGTATATGTATCGTGTGCATATATGTGTCTGGTGCACGCATGCCGTGGTGTGTGGAGGACAGAGGACAGCTTTGTGGGGTTGGCCTTCCTCTCCACCGTGTGCAGGCGCCTTGATGAGCAGGCCGGTGCAGATCCTGCGTCCCAGGACCCTGAGCCCACAGGGAACTCTTTCAGATTCCACCGGACAAGATGGAGACTGTGAAAGCCATCGTGCAGTACAAGATGCCCATGGAGGAAAGCATCAGGAACCTGTACTCCGTGAGTGCGGGAGGGGCGGGGCTGTGGGGCGGGGCCTGCGGGAGGGCAGGGGCTTGAGTCTGGTCGAGATAGTAGGTGGGGCCACAGAGGTAAATACTTGAGGAATTGTGCAAGGTGGTGGTGGGGCCTTCCTTCTCCTCTAGGGAAGGAGGTGGACAGGCCCACACAAGAGAGTGGGTGGGGCCCCATAAGGAAAGTGGGTGTGGCTACAGAGACTGTTAATGGGAAATTAGTGGCAAGTGTTTTCTGTTCTTGTTGAGATCCCTCAACTCAAAACCAGTAGATGAACGCAGGAACTCATTATTTTGTGCCTGTCAGAAAAAACAAAGTAGTTGGGGAAAAAAAAGAACTAATCAGGCTTGGCTGAGCTGGCTCATCAGTCACACAATCTAATATTGTAACATCGTATACATCTTGGAATGACTACATGGAGACAGTTAACGCACATGGCTTCAAATATTTATCTTTAAAAAAAAAAAAGCCCATTGCCAGGCATGGTAGCCACATAGATCTAGCACCTGACCTGGCAACCAGAGGCAGGAAGGAGGATCTCTGTGAGTTCAAGGCCGGCTGACTTGGCATACATTGAGAGTTCCAGGAAAAGTGGAACATGATGGTACACACCTTTAATCCCAGCTCTCAGGAGGCAGAGGCAGGCAGATCTCGGAGTTTGAAGCCAGCCTGGTCTACAGAGCTAGTTCCAGTCTCGAAAAAACCAGCCAAACAAGATTTATCTTTGAAGCAAGGCTGGGGACACAGGCCTACTATCCTAACTACTAGGAAGGTTCAGCTAGGAGGATTGTGAGTTTAAGGCTAGTGGGAGCAACAGCTGAGACCCTATTAAATGAAGAGGCCTAAGGACTTGGCTCAGAAGTAGAAAGGCTGCCTGGACTTCCCAGTGAGGGGCTGGGGGCGTGGTCAGGGGGTGAAGCCGCTGCCTAGACTGCCCAGAGAGGGGCTGGGGGCGTGGTCAGGGGGTGAAGCCGCAGCCTAGACTGCCCTAGTGAGGGGCTGGGGGCATAGCTGTCTGTCTTCTTGCCTGGTGTGTAATGAGAGATCTTTAATGGTGAGTTTTAAGAGGAAAGAAAAATCAAAAGTAAGCCTCCTTAGAACTATCTCTGACCACACTCTTCAGGATTGGGGCAGAGGACCCTTGGCAGGGAGAGTACTGGAACAGTGGGATGCTGAAGCTGGCCTCTGGCCTTTGGCCACTAGATGGCAGCAGTGTCCTCGCTGTAGGAACGGCAAGTCAGTACATAGTTTAAGCCACATTTGTTCCCTCTGAGCAGCTCTACCCCTCACTGGGACACCTACAGAGGATGGCTCTGTTACACAGCAAAGTATATATCTATTCTGCAGTGGATGAGAAGGTTGGGATGGAGGTGGATCTAGCCATGTTGCCCAGGCTAGTCCTGAATTCATAGCCCAGGCTGGCCTAAAAATTGATATCCTCCTTCCTCAGCCTCCTGTGTGCTGGGATTTGAATCTTGCCACCATGACAGGGGTTCAAGCCTACAGTTTTAAGATTAAGTTTAAGAATACACTTTTTTATGGACCAGTGCCTCAGTCTGCTTAGCTGCCCTGGAACGGTCATCTGAACCTAAAAGGGTGCTGTTGCCTTTAGTCCCAGCAGAGGCAGGCAGATCTCTAAGTTAGAGGTCAGCCTGGTCTACAGAGTGAGTTCAAGGACAGCCAGGATTACACAGAGAAACACTGTCTCAAAAAGCAAAACTATGTTTAAAAAAAAAAAAAAGGCAAACCCCAATTGTGGTGAACAAGGATGGCCATTTGTCAGCCCCTTTAACTGCAGCTCAGAAAGGTTTTATGCTGCTAATCTCCTGGCTCTTGGTCCCCACCACTGCAGGACGCTGCAGTCCCAACTGTGCAGCCTGTATTCCTCCTCCTCACAAACTGTCTATTCAGTCCTGGACTGATGAGGTACTCTGGCTTCCTCCAGTCAGGGATGACTTCTGGGTGGAGAAACCTTGACAATGTGAGCTCAGGAAGCCTAGGACAGAAGCTCCCTCCAGGGGGTTGGGCCAGAGAGAGGGCTCAGCAGGTAAAGGGGCTTGATCCTAGAACTCTCATGGTAGAAGGAGGGAACTGACATGCACCCCCAAATAAGTAATTAACTGTAACTCTCAAAATCTTTTGTTTAAACTATGTGAGGGCCAGTCTTTTGTTATTTACAACCCATGCTGTCCTTCAGGATAGCACACACACCAGAGAGTTAGGTCCAAAGCCACAGCGCTGCCATTCAGTCAGTCACTGCTTGGGACAGCCCAAAGAGAGGGTCCAGCGTTCCTGTGCTGTAGATAGATGAGGCCTGTCTGAGCCGACAGGCCCTGGGGCGTGGCTGGGGCATTTCTGAGCACTCTCCAGCCACTGGCCCTTCCTCTGTAACTGGCAACATGTCTTGGGGTGAGCCAGTGAGATGGATCCTGAGCAGGAGGCGGCTGATTCCCCACCTTGTCATCCACAGTGGCATGACTTCATGGAGCTGGGTAACGCCATCCCCAACATGCAGCTGGATCGCATCATCTTGAGCCAGAAGGCCAACCAGTGCGCAGTTCTCATCTACACCTCGGGCACCACAGGGAACCCCAAAGGGGTGATGCTGAGCCATGACAATGTAAGCCAGGGTCCCCCCACCTCTGCCACCAGCACATTCACTCCTGGGTAAAACAGAGCAACACGGAGGGGTGTGTGCGGTCTGTATGGGTCTTTTCTCATGGGGAATTGGGCAGTTAGTAGAGCTGGAGGCTTGGAAGTAGACCTGGGTCCAAAGCCGGGCTGGGTAATCTTGGGCAAGAAAACTGATGATGCCATCCCTCAGTCTCCCTGTCTGTAAAATGGGAGTTGGTGTCATGATTTCTATCTGGTGATTGTTTTTTTTAAAAAGTGTGTGTGTGTGTCAGCCCAGATACACAGAGGAGGGCCTAGGCCCTCCCCTAAATGATGTGACAGACTTTAATGATTCCCCATGGAAGACCTCCATCCTTGGGGAGGAGGTAGGGGATGGATCAGGGGGTTGGTAGAGGACATGGGAGGACGGGAGGGAGAGGGAATGGGGGGATTGATATGTAAAATGATTGTTTCTAAATAAAAAAATGGCAGCTGGTGTTTTAAAAAATTAAAAAAAATGTGTGTGTGTGTGTGTGTGTGTGTGTGTGTGTGTGTGTGTTTCTATATGTGTGAGTGAGTGTCTGAGTGTGAGACTCTGTATGTATGTGTGGGGGGGAACCTGACCTCAGCTGTGGTCCCTCAGGGGTGTCTATCTTGGATTCTTTGAGATAGGGTCTCTCAGTGATCAGGCCAGGCCAGATGGCCAGGGACCTTCCTGCCCACCTCTCTGGGGCTGGGATTATTAGTGAACACCACCACATTGGCTCTGGGTCTCCATTGCAGGGCAGGCACTCTACCCTCCAAGACATTTCACTGGCCTGATTGGTTTATTTTATTTTGTTTTTAGATTTTGAGAAGGGTGTTGTGTAGCGCAGGCTGGCCTCACACTTGCTGGGTAGCTGATCCTTCTGCCTCTGCCTCCTGAGTGCTGGGATGATGACATGATTGTGAGAACACTTGTGTGTGAATGTCTGTGGGAGCCAACCCTTGTCACTGTCGTCTTCCTCAATTGCTCTCCATCCCATATATTGAGCGAGGCCTCCCTTTGGGACCCAGGATCGTAGGTTCAGCCTGTTCTGGGACCCTTTGGCTCCACCTTCCTGGTGACAGACTGCAGGTGATGCGTGTGCACTGGGCCGGACAGTCTTATATTAATGACAGAGCCAGTGTATCTGAGAGGAGGGAGCCTCCATTCAGAAAAAAATGCCTCCAGAAGACCAAGCTGCAGGCCAGCCTGTGGGGTATTTTCTTAATCAGTGATCTGTACCAAGCTACCAACCAGCTCCCAAATCACGACACAGAGACTTAGTTATGAATGCCGGGCCTCAGCTCAGCTCAGCTCAGCTCAGCTTCTTACCTTCTTTCTGTGTGTCTTACTCTGTGTCTGCTGGCCCGGATCCCTGTTCTCTCATGTTCCTTCTTCTCTTCTTGCTTTTTCTCCAGCCCGGATTTCTCCTCCTATTTATTCTCTCTGCCTGCCAGCCCCACCTATCCTTTCCCCTGCCTAGCTATTGGCCATTCAGCTCTTTATTAGACCAATCAGGTGCCTTAGGCAGGCAATGTGAAACAGAAGCAACATATCTTTACATAATTAAACACACACCCTTACATTGTTAAACAAATGCAGCATAAACAAATGTAACACATCTTTGCCCAGTTAAAATAATATCCCAAAACAGTGATCAATGAGGAGGGCCCCCCACTGCGAGTGATGCCATCCCTGGGCTGGTGGTCCTGGGCTGAGCAGGCTGAGCAAGCCATGAGAAGCAAGCCAGTAAGCACTCTCCATGGCCTCTGCATCAGCTCCTGCCTCCAGGTTCCTGCCCTGCGTGAGTTCCTGTCCCAACTTCCTTCAGTGTTGAACTATTACCTGAAAGTGTAAGTCAAAGAAGCCCTTTCCTCCCCACATTGCTTGGGCCTCACAGCACTGGTGACTGTGACTAGGACACCACACATGTCATATCTGGATTCTGGAGACCTGAACTCCAGTTCAGTCTTGTGTGAAAAGAGCTTTTTAGCAGAGCCATACCCCACCCCCTGCAGGTTGACATTCTAGATTAACCATCACAAAGCAGAATCCTTAGACTCATTCCTCCTGCTTGTTGGGGTGGTTCTACACACTTGGGATTCTGTTTATATGCATGTGGAGCGGGTCTTCCCAAGTCACTCTCCACCTTCTTTGGGGGACAGGGCCTATCATTGAACCTGCTGCTCGCCTGTGGCAAGGCTGGCCAGCCACCAAGTCCCAGGGATCCTCCTGTATCCACTAGCATGATGACAGTAGTGTGTCACAAATGGGAAAGGTTGGGCAGTGGCTTTAGTGCGGCATTCTCCATACGAGCATGGGATCCTGAGTTTAATCTGCAGCACCCTCATCAAAATCTGGGCATGGTGGGAATCCTTTGGAATCCCAGTGAGGTGGGGCAGAGACAGGAAGATCCTGCGGGGCAGGAGGGGACACTCACTGGCCTGGTAGCCTACTGCAACTGTCGAGTCCTAGATCCAGCAAGAGACCCTGTATCAAAAAACAAGGCAGAGGGGACTGGAGAGATGGTGCAGTGATTAGGGTGGAGTGTGGAACCCAGCACCCACATAGCCATCTGGGCATCACATGACCCTGTCAGAGCTGGAGGGTGACTCGGGCAGAGACATGAGGGTTTCCAGGCTTACTGCTGCTTCCTAGCCTGGCTGCAAAGCATGAGTGTCCTGCCCAAAAAGAGAGCCTGCCCCAAAGGGCTGCACACACACTCACAGGTAAGTACACATCTCAAGAAAATGTGTATGTGTGTGCGAGAGACACAGACAGACAGATGGACAGCAGGTGTCTGTGAGTGTCCTTGGAGGCCAGAAGAGGTGGTATCTGGAGCTGGAGCTACCGGCATACATCAGGGCCACCACATGGGTGTGGAAAGCTGAAAGGGCCCTCCCTCTGCAGGAGCAGCAAGCCACTGAGCTGCCAGCGAACCACTGAGCCGCCCCTCCAGCCCTGTACCTAAAATTTCAAAACCGGGAAGTGGGGAGCAGTTGAGGAAGAAAACTGATCTCTATTGCACGTGCACACACATGCGCACGCATGCACAGGGGTGCTCAGGTGAGGCATCAGAGCTCTGGATTACCCTTGTTTTCTAGATCACATGGACTGCGGGGGCCATGGGCCAGGAGCTGCAACAGAGCCACACTTCAGGGCACCAGAACACAGTAGTCAGTTACCTGCCCCTCAGCCACATTTCGGCCCAGATGCTGGATATCTGGGTACCCATCAAGATTGGGGGACTCACTTTCTTCGCTCAACCAGATGCACTCAGGGTAAGGCTGGGTGAGGGCCCTACCAAGCGTCTGGTCCCTTCACTGGACCGGCCAGATGTCTAAGACTTTTTTCTTCATCTTCGTTTCTTATTTCGTTCCATAGCATTGGTAACAGCTGAGTAAATTGTCTTAGTTTTATCTTGATGTGAGGAACAGTTGTGTGTAGACTGTACCCTAACTGAGTGGCGTTGGAAGTCTGTATCGTCTTCAATATCTCTTGCATTTATTTATTTATTGGGGGTATGCACCGTGGTGGGCTCATGCTGGTCAGAGGACATTTTAGGGTCCGTGGACCATTCTCTCTTCCACCCTGTGATTTTGGGGACAGACTCAGGTCATCAGGCTTGGTGGCGAGTGCCTTTACCCACTGAGCCAACCTGTTAATATCCCCTTTAAGAAAATGCTATGTGCTCACATATGTGCGTACACATAGGCTCCTGTGAATTCCCAACCTTTAGGCTCAAGTCTGGCCTGAGAAGCACCAGCTGCTTCCGCAGAGGACCAGGATTCAATTCCCAGCACCCAATAGCAGCTCACACGCGCGTGATTCCAGTTCTGGGGGTCCGGTGCCCTCTGTGAGAACAGACATGCACATGTGCACATACACACATACAGGCAAAACCACTCGCACATATAAAATAAATCTAAATGTTAAAAGCCTCACTTGCATTGTGCCTTTCCCCTTAAGCGAGACTCAGTTCAGATATTGAGTTGATTTCCTTTGTATTCAATTCTAGCGTTTTGGAGCATATAACGTTACTGTCTCTTGATTCATAGTCTATTGTTTTCCCATGTGTTAGAGGAGGATTCAGCTCCTTCATTGTCTCCACCTTCTTCCCCTTCTCCATCTCTGTCCCTTGTTACTGCACCAAAGGGCTGACAACAGGGGCCCGGCCCTGTCTGCTGTGACTTTGTTTTTCTCTGAGCTATCAGTGCCCTTTGTTTCCAGTCAGGTGACATGTTTGCCTGTCAGTTTTAATTCCTGTCAGTGTTCTACTGTGAGCCAGGCTGCTGACCCTTGTGTTTGTCCTAGGGTGGTGGGATAACTGGACGCAAACCTTGCACTGGGTTTGGAACTTATTGCAGTGAGATAAAGATGGGATGGAAGCAGCAGAGAGGACTGAGCCAGGCATTGGTGGCACACGCCTTTAGTGCCAGCACTAGGGAGGCAAAGGCAGGTGGATCTCAGTGAGTTCAAGGCCAGCCTGAACTCACCTCTAAAGAGGAAGTTCCAGGACAGGACAGGCTCCAAAACAATACAAAGAAACCCTGTCTCGAAAAACCAAAAAAAAAGAAAGAAAGAAAGAAAGAAAGAAAGAGAAAAAAGAAAGGAAGGAAGGAAGAAAGAACAGGAGGTTGAGCAGTGCAGTGCGAACGGACCCCTGGGGAGCTCTGAGCACAACTCAGGTCACAGATGGTGCACATGACCACAAGAACATGGAACCTTTGTGTCTACCTGCTAGGTGGGCATTGGCCACAAGCTCAGCACATGTGTGTGCTTGTGCGTGAGCCCAGCTGCCCAGTACTGCAGTTGTGTAGGAAAAAAGATGCTGTGGCTCATGAGGGACCAGGGTTGGACTGGAGCCCTGTGCATGCCGCTCCGTAGGTCCTTCTTGACTTCCAGCTTGGGCCCTGTTTTCTGGGGTCTTCGCTGTCTTTCCACCCCTCTCCACTTCCTTCATAGAGCTGGATAGATAGAATAGCTATGGAAAAGAGATATCCTTTTCCTTTATGTTCAGACTTTGCAAACGTCACAAAACCACATGAGAAGTCTGAGTCCACATCATTCCTGGCTGCCACATAAAGGGACAACAAAAGAAGCTGGTTATGACAACATACATGTGTCCTCTTGGTTGCTGGGCTAGAGGTTCAAACTGGCCCGTCAAGTGGCGAAAGTGGAGGTGTCACCAGGGCTGGTTTGTCACAGAGCATTTGGAGAGACACGTTTTCCTGCCTTTTCTAGTTTCTAGAAGGAATGCCGCCTGTATTCCTAGCTTGTGGCCTCTTCCTTCATCTTCTAAAGCGTATTATTGTGTATGTGTTTATGAGTGTTTACTGCATGTTCCCTGTTGTGTGCTTGGTGTCCTTAGTAGCTAGGAGGGCTTCGGGTCCCCTGGAGCTGAGGTCCCAGGCAGTTGAGTCCCCAGGTGGTGCTGGGTGCTGGGAAAGGAACTGTGTGTTCTGCAGGACCATCAAGTGCTCTAACCAGGGAGCCTGCCTCCAGCCCCTCTTCCTGTCTTTAAAGCCAGCTGCTCATTATCTGCATTTTCACTCCTAACACAAAGCATATAAACACAAACATCAACCGACAGACACATGCATGGGAACAGAGAAAAACACACATGAACACAGTTCACATATTCAAACGAAAACACACGAACACACCATAAACACAGTCACATACATAGACACATTATGTAAATACACTGTCTCAGGTAAGATTTCCATTATTGTGATTAAATACATGAGCAAAAGCAAGTCGGGGCCAGGCGGTGATGCCGCACGCCTTTAATCCCAGCACTCAGGAGGCAATGGCAGGCCAGTCTCTGTGAGTTCAAGGCCAACCTGGTCTACAGAGTGAGTTCCAGGACAGACTCCAAAGTTACAGAGAAACCCTGTCTCAAAAACAAACAAGCAAACAAACAAAAAATATTGGGGAGGAAAACGTTTCTTTGGTTTATAGTCTTCATCCCTGTCCATCACTGAAGGAAGTCAGGACAGGAACACAAACAGGGCAGGAACCTGGAGGCAGGAGCTGATGCAGAGGCCATGGAGGGTGCTGCTTACTGGCTTGCTCCCCATGGCTGCTCAGCCTGCTTTCTTAGAGAACCCAGGACCTGCAGCCCAGGGGTGGCCCCACCCACAGTGGACTGGGCCCTCCCCATCAATCACTAAGGAAATGCTCCACAGGCCAGTCTGGGAGTCCTCTTCCCAAATGATTCTAGTTTGTTTTAAGTTGAGAAAACACTAACCAAAAATGCACACACACATAAACATAGACATGCAAACATACAAATAAACACAGAAATGTACATTTACACACAGTGACAAACACAAAATACAAGCATATAAACACAATGAGCACACATATGAACACATAGACACACATAGATGCCACACTTACACCTGCAGTCACACAGCATACATGTGGGCCTCAGTCCCCTGCAGATGTTCTGTCTCCCTCCCATGTGGACCCTGGACAGGACGCTGAGCCACCTCATTACCCAGAAAATCTGATTTCTCAAGATCCTTAATTTATTGTTACTATTTGAATTTGTATTAGAGTTTAAATTTACAGTGAGTGCTGTCTAAAGGCATCAGGGTCAGGTTAAAAGGGAAACTCAATGGAAACAGTGAAGTGTGTAGATTCAAAGACATAGAGTCACACGCAGACTCAGACACAGAGTCATGAGACTCAGGCACAGCCACACACAGACCAGCACAGAGACCCAGAACCACACACAGACACACAGACACACTCTGCCTGACAAGGAGCCTGAAGACCTGAGTTTGATCCTCAGTCCCTTCAAGATGGAAGAGAGAACCAATTCCTTCCAGTTGCCCTCTGACCTCACAAGAATACCGTAAAGAAAGTGAAAGAAAAAAGAGTCATTCATGGCCAAGAGTAATCCAGATAACCTGGGCTCTGAGGTTTTCAATATGATGGATGCTTTCTGGTGGGAATCATTTCCTCCTGTGGTCCCCAGGGGCATTGCATACCACAAATATTAGAGCTGATGCTACAGAGACATCTCAGCTGGTAAGATCACTTGCTGCACAACCATTAGGACCTGAGTTCAAATCCCCAATGTGCATGTAAAAAGCTGGGCATGGCTACTTGCATATACCACACCACACACACACACACACACACACAGTGCTGTGGGGCAGAGTAGGAGGTCTCTGGTTGCTTGGCAACCTATCTTCAGGTGCTATGAATGAGTTCCTCTCAAGGGAATAAGGCAGAGTAGCCTCAGGACATGGCCTTCCTCCTCTGCCCTCAGTGTGTGTGGCTGTGTTGAGCTTGGGTGTTTTGTTTGTAGAATAGAATGGGATGCAGGGTAAGTGCTCAACCCAGAGCTGTGTGCCAGACCTTCTTGAGTGTATCATGTGTTTCCACTGACCCAAGACCCCCTTTTGCATAATTTTATCAAGTTTGGGTTTCCCTGCTTCTGCATTGCCTTCCAATGCAGGTTGTAGAGCCATGTTTTTAAAGCATCATCCTTACTCACAAGTCACCATCCTCACTGACATTCCCTTCATTATGAATGATGCTGAACATCTCTCTCCTCATGGGTTCACTGACTGCTTGGATTTCCTGTCTTCTCTCTCTTTCTTCAGATGTTTGTGCCTTTTTTCTTTTTATTTGTTTATTTTTTATTGAGCTATGCATTTCCCCCACACCCTTTGTCCTTTTTTCTTTATTCTTCTGTCATATATTCATGCTGACCACAGCCTCCCCTCTGCATCCTGTTACGTTGTGTTCAGCTGGTGTCACCGGGAGACCTTCTCCCTTTAGAAGGGAAACTGAAGACTACTTGGATTTAATTTCTGTTCAGATCTTTTGCATTTCAAGTTTTCTCTGTATCTCTAATCATGTTGATTTTTAAGGGTTCTTTACGCATTCAGGTAATGAAGCCTTACCAGGTGCCATGATTTGCAAGTGCCGTCTAGTTCTCTGGTTGTCTTCTGTTTTTCCCTCATGGGGTTTTGAAGTGTGAAGGAAGCTTGGCTTTGATGAGGTTCAGTTTGTTGCTTTTCCCCATGCCCCACGACCACAAAGCTTTTCTGGCTTTCCTCTGTACGCTTTACGGTTAGCTCTTCTCTTGGGGTTGATGTTCATGCTGGCTGAGAAGTAGGATTGTAAGGCAAGCGTGACTGTCTGCCTTCATACATGAGCATCCTTTCCCAGTTGCAGGGAACTACTCAGGAGACACGTGCTGAAAGCGAATGATCATAAGTGTAAAATGTTGTCTGCGCACCAGTCTATATGCTTTTGCACACACATCCACACACCTACATACACAAACAACATGCACACATATTCATGCACACTTGCATACTCATGTTCTTGCACACGTGTGCACATGTGCAAGCATGCATGCGTGGGGATGGGGGGTGGATGAATCTGAATCTGATTGGCTGCTGTGCGGCCACAGGGTTGTTCCCTATGTCTGATACAAAGGCTGCTCTGGGGGAAGGGAAAGGGCCGTGTGTGGCTCCTTAAGGTGCTGATGTACTTCACCTGCTCTGTGTCCCACACAGGGCACCTTGCTGTACACCCTTCAGGAGGTGAAGCCTACTGTTTTCCTGGGGGTGCCTCGTGTCTGGGAAAAGATGCAGGAGAACATCAAGGAAAATGTATCGAAGTCCTCCAGTCTGAGGAGGAAGGCGTTCACATGGGCGAAGATGCTAGGCTTGAAGGTCAACACCAAGCGGATGCTGGGGTATGCACAGTGTCCTGTAGTGGGTGTAAGGGAGCATGGAGGAGGCTCGGCCATCTGAAGCTAGGTCTCCTTAACAATCCATTCCTAGGAAGCAAGACATACCCATGAACTACCGCATGGCCAAAGCTCTTGTGTTCACGAAAGTCAGGACATCCCTGGGGCTGGACAACTGTCACTCCTTCTTCAGTGGAGCCTCACCCCTCTCCCAGGATGTCTCAGAGTTCTTCCTCAGTCTGGACATCCCCATTGGTGAAATCTATGGGATGAGTGAGACCTCTGGACCCCACTCAGTGTCCAGCAAAAACAGCTACAGAGTTTTGAGGTACCAGTCTGCTGCAGCCCTCAGGAGCCCCCAGTGTCATGGCGTGAGGCGTGAAGGGGGTGGTGACTGCTGGTTGAGACACATCCTGAGCCTGGGTATCCCAAGGGTCCCATTCTCCAGTCCTCTGGCTTATCACACAACCTTCTGATTAAAGACTGTGGGTCAGAGGTCGCCGACAAGAGTGCGTGTAGCACATCGCCCACAAATCCACGGCAGCCTGGGCCACACCTCAGAAAAGCCACAACCAAAGCCCCTGCACGTTTGACAGGCAGCTCCAAGTGTCTCCCCGGGACTGTTTCTGTTAGTGGAATCTGGGGCTGGGCTTCCAGGCCTTGTGTGTTTCAGGAACTTCTCAAGACCTGTGAGTTTCTATTACCTCCTGAGTTCTAAGAAGCCTCCTTCCAGGAGGCTGTGTTCCAGTCCTGAGGAAGATATTGCTGCCTGATACATGGTTTCCCTCCCAGGGCCACTTAAGTGTTCTGTGACCTCAGGACCCCATTGTCCTCCAGCTCAGGAATCTCCCAGGTTCTTCTGTGGGTTCTGTGCAGCTCAGCTCACCAGTTCACAGTAATCCTAGCACCTACACACTGAGGGACCCCTCTACTGTGCAGGCTGACCTCTTCCAGAATCCTTTAGCTACTCTGCTGACCCTGCTCCAGTCTCCGTATTGTATGTCTGGCTTTCTGTTTTTGCATGAGGTTTGCCTGCATACAGAATGCAACTGAAAGACCAAAATAACAGTAATGATAAAAGCACAGGAGGGGGGGGATAAGTGGAAGTTGATGGTGTCCTTGGACTGCAGACATACCCTTGGGCCCACTTCAGCCACATGTGGCCTTCTCTACCCATGACCACATGTCATTTTACCAGGACGTTAGTCGCACTGTTGGCTAGACTGAGGAGGAGCCTCCTGTGTCCACCTCCCAGCACTAGGATGGCAGGCATATGGCCCCTTACGGTGTACACGGTGCATTTCTATAAGCCAGTGGACGCAACGTGCTGCCTCAGTTTCCCTTCCATGCCTCTTCTCATAAGGTTGAAAGCAGCTCTGCACACATCCCCTCTCTGTGGAGATTCCAACTTGCAGTGTTTGTGCTGCTGTCGTGGCACCACATGGCTGTTGCCCCCAGCGTTTTCAGAGGGGAAGTGGCTTACTGTCACCCTAGGGTCTTCAGGGATGGTAGTAGTGGGTGTAGAAATAACTTCTGGTTCTGTGGGCCCTGATTGCGGAGAACCTGAACACTGGGTCAGACCAACATCCACTGAGTCTCAGAGGGGCCTGAGTTCAGCTGGGACAGCCAGGGAACATCATGACTCTGGGCTGCCAGTACGGGAGGACCTGGGGTCCACACCACCCTGTCACTGATCCACTTTCTGGCTCACATCCCCGACAGCTGTGGCAGGATCTTGAATGGCTGCCGGAACATGCTGTACCAGCAGAACAAGGATGGCATGGGCGAGGTGTGCATGTGGGGCCGGCACGTGTTCATGGGTTACCTGGACATGGAGGACGCTACATTGGAAGTGCTCGACGATGACGGCTGGCTGCACTCTGGGGACATGGGACGTATGGACAACCAAGATTTCCTTTATATCACCGGCCGAATCAAAGGTGCCAGGAGCATTTAGGGCAAAGTGTACTCGATGTATTAGGGGAACTGGCAGGAATTTTGGGGTGTCCGGGCTGTCACAGGTACAGGCAGCGTGGGGGACATTAGGGTGTCAGGTACTAGGGGCATGAAGGAAAGCAGCATCCCCAGGTCTCCAGGGCTCTTCCCTGTCATACTGGGAGCAGGCTGCTCTAGACCTCAGATTTGTGCCCCTGAAGTGGGAGACTGTAGCCGGCTTTGCTGAGCAGTAGAAGAGCTAGCCAGGAGAGGCCAGGAAGTGTCAGAGAAGCTTCAGAGAGAGTGTGGGGCGGCCCTGTTATCACAGCACTAAGGAGGCTGGGCAGGAGAATGGCAGCATGGGGCTATCCTGGGCTGCGCAGTGAAAATCAAAACAACCCTGCAAAAGAGGTCAATGAATTCTGTCACCATGATGAACACTGTAATCAGAAGCAGCTTAAGGAGGGAAGGGTTTATTTAGCTCACAGCTCAGGCCACACTCCATCATCCAGGAAGTCAGGACAGGAATTCAGGGCAGGAACCTGGAGGCAGGAGCTGAAGCAGAGGCCATGGAGGGTGCTGCTTACTGGCTTGCTCCCCATGGCTTGCTCAGCCTGCTTTCTTACAGAGCCCAGGATCACAAGCCTAGGGATGGCATTACTCAAAGTGAGCTGGGCCCTCCCCCATTGATCACTAATTGAGAAAGTGCCCCACAGGCCAATCGTTCAGGTCCATCTTCCCAGGAGACCCTGGCTTGACAAGTTGACAAAAACTAACAGGACAGGTTCTGTCCATTTGGGGTCCTGAGAACTTAGGTGTTGGGAGGGAAGCAGGAGTGGATGGGGACTTGGAGTGCTGGAAAGGAGCCAGCCACAGCAGCCTTTGCCCTGGTTCCCGGTGGGTGGGACCCTGAACCGAGATGGACCCCCATTCCAGAGATCCTGATCACTGCTGGTGGTGAAAACGTGTCCCCCATCCCCATCGAGACCCTGGTGAAGGAGAAGATCCCCATCATCAGCAACGCGGTGCTGGTGGGTGACAAGGCCAAGTTCCTGAGCATGCTGCTGACACTGAAGGTGACCTAGGGCTGCCCCAGCCTCCGGGGGCTGCAGGCAGCTGGGGCTCAGGCTCTGCTTTGTGGCTTGGGTTGGGGTCGGGGTTGACCGGGGAACATGCATGGTGACAGGCTGTCCTGGGGTAGTGTGAGACAGATCAGATGAGCGGAGAGCCCCTGGACATGCTGAGCACGGAAGCTATCAACTTCTGTCGGACACTGGGCAGCACAGCAGTCACCGTGTCAGACATCGTGAAGCTACGAGACCCGCTGATCTACACAGCCATCCAGTGTGGCATAGACATGGTGAATCAGGAAGCGAGCTCTGATGTGCAGAGAATTCGGAAGTGGCTCATCTTAGAGAAGGATTTTTCCATCCAAGGTGGAGAGCTGGGTGAGTAGCCTGGCCTGGGCCTTTGGAGGGTGCCTCTGGGCTGCACCCTTCTCTGTGGGTTAGGTCTGTGGGACCAGCTAGGACATGGGGCATTGTCGCCTTTACCAACTGCACTGAGCTCCCGACTGGCCTCCACGTGCTGCCCTTTCTCTAGGACAGACACATTCTCTGGAGCTAACACCAGAACTCCACTGGGCTGGAGGGATTGATCAGTGGTTAGAGCTCTTTCTCCCTGCTCCCCACCCCAACTCAGGACAGAATTCAGATCCCAGCCAAGTCTGCTTAAAGCTGTCTGTAACTCCAGCTACAAGGGATCAGATACCCTTTTCTGGCCTCTTTACACAAAGCACTCAAATACACGCACAAGCCACACATAGAGAAGACACATCATTAAAAATAAAATAAATCTTGAAGAAAACAACCCTCACTACCATGAGTCTACGTGGACATCTCATGATCCCTCTCACTGAGAGCAGGAGCAGACACCCAGGCCAGCCCTGGGGCCCTGTCCCTGACAGGCCGGCCCTGGGACCCTGTCCCTGATTGCCCATGATACATGCGGCCGTTTTCCCTCCACAACTTGACTGCCCTCTCCTTTCTCCACAGGGCCGACATCAAAACTCCGGAGACGTATCATAACCCAGAAATACAGGCCCCAAATCGACTCCATGTACTTGTGACTGCTGTGGCAGGAGCTTCCTTGATGGCCTCATGGTGAGACCGGACGGCCTGGCTTTGTCGGGCTGGGTGTAATGGGTGATGGCAGCGCATCCTGCCCTTTCTGTCCTTATGATAGTCTTCCCAGCCAGGACCAGTGCTTCTCATGGATTCCCACTTCTTTATTTGATCTTGACACATGTGTACGTGAGTGCCATGGTCAGGGGACAACCTTGGGTGTCACCTTGCTTGTTGCCCCCACTATGCCACGTCCTGCAGCCTCGATGGCCCACCCCCTCCTGGGTTCTTCTGGCTGCACTTGCACCCTCCATTTCAAGGAGCACTGCTGGGTCTGAAGACCTCAACTCAGGGCCTCACAATCTGCGTGGCAAGCCCTTTGCTCACTGAGCCGTCTCCTTCAGTCCCTACTTCCCATGGCTTTTGTTCAGAGATCTGGGCTCGAGAAATTCTGACTCACCACACCTGCTAGCCACACTCTCTCCTCTCCATCCACAGGGAGTTCAGTGGGGGTGGGGGTGGGGGTGGGGGTGGGGGTGGGGGTGGGGCTGAGCACAGGCATGGCACCCATAGTCACTCTCAGTCGGATGTCACCCTGTCATGAAACTGGTGTCTCTAGCTAGCCCGTCTGTGTGGCCTGAGGAGCAGGCCTCCCAGGAAAGGACACCACAGCTGGCCACCAGCCCAGCTCTGGGTCCATGCATGGACAGGGCAGTGTGTATGAGTGTATTTTGAGATAGGGTCTCTCACTGGCCTGGAATTTTTCAAGTAGGCTAGGCTGGCCAGAGAACAATGTGCTGGGGTATAAGTGTGCACCCCAGGTAGCTATATCCTCCCATTACCCTTCCCTCCCTTCCTTCTCCCTCCACTCCTCCTCCTCTCCCTTTCCCCCCTTTCTTTACAAAGGTGCTGGGATTTGAACTCAGGCCCTCATGTTTGTTGAGCCAGCACCTTACCCTCTGAGCCGCCTCATCTCAGTCCTTTCACCTTTTCTTAAGGACGTTGGTCAGACTGGATGTGAGCTCACCCTGTGCTCTTCACTTTAGTGCTGTAACAGCCTGGGTTTCCAAATAAGGTAGCATGAGACATGGGGCTCAGGCTGCACGGTTGAGCCATGGCACTCAGCCCTTCAGCTCACTTCTAAGCCAATGCACAGTGCCTCCAGGCAGCGCGGGGCGCGGGGCGCGGGGCGCGGGCGGGGCGCGGGCCGGGGGGGGGGCGCGGGCGGGGCGCGGGGCGCGGGGCGCGGGGCGCGGGGCGCGGGGCGCGGGGCGCGGGGCGCGGGGCGCAGCTCCGGTTGTGTGGGTGGACGTGTACACAGCTGCATAGTACAGTGGTCTGTTCCCATCCACGTGCCAGCATGAACCCTTCACTTTGAAAGGTTCAGCCTAAAAGTCTCAAAGTCTAACTGACGTCAGTATTGGTAAAAAGTCTGTGTGAGAGAGAGACCAGAGGACAGCATCAGATGCCCTGTTTGTTCTGGGGGGTGGGGAGGGGGAGGAGAGACAGAGACAGAGACAGGCCAGGGGAGTTCATCAGGTGCTCTGGTCCGAGACTATTCCCTTGAGACCAAACTTGAACTAGGCTTCTGGCCTACGCTGCTGAGCACAGGCAGGAACAGCCACTCCCAGGTTTTTACGTGGGTCCTGGGGGTTCGAACTCAGGTCCTGATACCTTCGCAGCACTCTTACCCACTGAGCCATCTCCCTAGCCCAACACCGTATTTTAAGTGCACGTGTGGTTCATGTGGCGTCCTAGCATGGTAACTCATGGTAACTGGAACTCAGTCAGTGGATGTATATTCCCTCCAAGGCATTTACTGTCCTGCCAGGGACCCCACAGACTAACCCAGGTCCCTCCTCTGCAACCTCCCACAGGTACACCTCATCTCAGTGGTTGACTCCCCTGCCCAGGGAGACCCCGCCCATGCAGAAGAAGCCAGACCACCCTCAGCTCTGTTGGTCCTGCCTCAGCTTCCTGTGGCAGGAGGCCCAGGAAAGAGACACCAGAGTTGACCAACCTTCCCTGCATGAGAGGAATGGCAGTGTGGCTGCAACATGCTCTTCCTCCCCTAGAATTTTGTATTAGAGAGAAAATGCTTCAGAGGTGTGAAGCACTGGACCCCAAACACCTTCCTGGGAGAAACATGGAAACTCTCAAATAAGATGTAGTCAGGCACACCACAGCCTTGAGGCCTCCTCCTTCTTCCCTGGTGCCAACCCTGCCCGGGCCCGCCCGCCCACGCCCCCACGCCCGCCGCCCCAGCCAGCCCCAGCCAGCCCCAGCCGGCCCCCCGCCGGCCCCCTGCCCGCCCTGTGTGATGGTGAGAGCTGAGTGATGAAGTCCACTGTGGCTTCAAATGCTGGGAAGCCATGTGTGCTCATCCTCCTGAAAACTGGCACGATGGTTGCCTCGGCTCCTTCGGTGGTGATTTTGGCATCTGGTGTGGGGTGGGGGCAGGGGGGCTGGGAGTCAGGTGCCTTGCTCTCTATTGCAGAGTCTGGGAAAGAGTCCCTCATTCCCCATTCAGCTAGACTGCCTGCACCAAGTCCCGAGGGTACCCGTCTCTGCCCCTCGGCAGTTCATCAGGCTAGGCCATCTCCCAGCCCTCAGCTACCCTAAGCTCACTCAAACTGGCTATGTAACTCAGGCTACCTTTGACCTCCTCATGTAGCCCAGGTTGGCCTTGAAAGCTGTCTGTCAGCATCCTCCGGTCTGGGCTTCTTCCTTTAACAGCACCCTTGGGTACCTGAGTGCTTTTAACTTTGGTGATACCCAGTTTACTTTAGTCTTGCGTTGCTGTATTGCAGTGGTGTGCACGTGTATGAGTAAGTTCGGGGCCTCTGGAGGTCAGAAGAGGGTGTAGCACCCCCTGCACCTCGAGTTTCAGACGGCTCTGAGCTGATACACATTGGTGCTGGCAATAGAACCCTGGTACTAGGAACAGCTGCCAGCAGTTGAACTGCTGAGCCATCTCCCTGGCCCAGGGGTCCAGCCCACACAGCCAGTGAAAACTTGCACCATGCTGAGTTCCCCAAATGCACACCATACAGGCAGCATGCTGAGTGTTCACCACAGGTAGCAGATCTGCACCAAGTAAGAATGGTGCAGCCTGTTAGTGGCGCACACCTTTAATCCCAGCCCTTGGGAGGCAGAGGCAGGTGGCTCTCTGTGAGTTAAGACCAGCCTGGTCTACAGAGGGAGTTCCAGGTCAGCCAGCGCTACATAGTGAGATTCTGTCTTGAGAAAACCAACCAACGAACAAATAAAATTAGTGGGCACCAAAGGGATGGTTATTACAGACCAGAGTTCCTCACATTTGAATTGGCAAGAAGCCGCCCCTTAAAAGGTGTGTGCATCAATGTGGCCACTCACCGTGGTGCATCCTAATGAGAACAAAATAGAAAGATAGCTGAATGCATGACCCTATCATTTTCTGTTGCTGTAACAAAATGTCTGAGGTGAGGAACATAAAGTTCAATTACCTCACATTTACGGAGGCCAGGATTCCAAGATCCTGTTGAAAAAGCCCCCAACCCACCCAAGAGTCACGTGGCAAACGGCTCACATGAGGGAAAGCAATCCCTTTTGGAAGCAGGGACAGACAATTGGCTTGGGCTATCCTTGGACTTGGCGATCCTGCCTCAGTGTGCCCACTGCTATTATGACAAGCATGCCTCGCCACTTCCCTTTTTCCTCGTGTGGTGTAGGCCTGTGTGCGCGTGCGCGCGTGCGTGCGTGCGTGCGTGCGTGCGTGTGTGTGTGTGTGTGTGTGTGTGTGTGTGTGTATTAGCCTGGATGGAGCCTGCTGTCTCTGCTACGCTGGATGGCTGGGAGCCAACGATGTGCTGCCTCCACCCACAGCGCTGGGTCACAGGCCAGGTTGCCTGTCAGGACTTTATCTGTGAGCGCTGGGGACACAGCTCCTGTGTTCACTCGCTTACTGAGTCATCTCCAAACTCCTAAAATACAATGGTTTCTTTTGCCTTTTTGGGGGAGGGGCAGTGGTCTCACTGTGTAGGACAGGTTGGTCTCAAACTCACAGCAATCCCACTTTTAACGGTCAGCTGTGAGGAACCCCAGATCCGCACAGCCACCACAGCAGCCTGAGCATTTTGCTTAATATTTGGGGATGTTGGCTCAAGCACACCAGGACTTACTGATCCATAAAAGAACTTTAGGGTGAAACAGCCAGCTTGGTACCAGAAGACAATGTAAGGACATTTGTGGATTGGTTTATTATGTATGTATGGGGTGCAGGTAGAGGTGGAGGATGATGTGTGTAAGTCATCTCCCTCCAGCATGAGAGTCCCAGAGATGGAACTCGGTTCTTCCGGCTTGGCGACAATCACTTTTACCTGCTGAGATCTTGTTGGCCCCTAAAAGAATTTTGTTTTTAAATTTAGATTTTTCAAAAGGGTTTGTTGTTTTTGTTTTCTGAGCATGTGTGTTTTTCCTGTGTGCATATTTGGGTAACAAATGCATGCCTGCCTGGATGCCCACAGTAGGCAGAAGAGGGTGTCCATCCCCCTGGAACTGTATTTACATATAGTTTTGAGCCACCATGCAAGTGCTGGGGACTGGACCCATGGCCTCTGGAAAAGCAGTCATCGCTCTTAACTGCTGAGCCATCTCTCCAGCCTACACATTAGAATAAGACCTTAAAGATGGACATGATGGTGTACTCTTTTAATCCCAGCACTCTGGAGGCAGAGGCAGGCTGATTTCTGAGTTCGAGGTCAGTCTGCTCTACGAGCCAGTTCCAAGGATACCTGGGCTACACAGGGAGACCCTGTCTAACCCCCCACCAAAGACTTTCAGCATGACGACGGAGACAGAGACCCCTCCCCCAGCACCCGGGTGCCAGCTGCTCTATGGAGCCTTGGCTCTGAGTCTTCACTGGACCTGATAGGTTCTAAGCTCCCTCCATGGGGGGGGGAGGCATACACATGAGAACAACAGGAACAGCTGATGAAGAAAACATCTGGCTCCCAGCTGCAGCCTGGTAAGACATCTTTACTTACCAAAGGTCTTGCTGAGGTTCTCAGAAACTGTCCAGTCTGACCAGAGAAAAGAGACCCTGCCCAAGGCCCCACACATTGACGACTTCAGCCTGTACCACTGTTAGCCTGATGTGAAGTACTTACTCACGGAAGGAGGGCTGGTGGGAACATTCAGAGGGCAAGCGTGCTTTTGGACAAATGAGTTGACCCTTAGGAACATGAGGTAAAAGGTGGAGAGTGACACCTGTAAGTTGATATCTACATGTGTGCGACATGCACGCACCACACCCTAAAGGAATAAACGAAAAAATAAAAACTTATGTAAGAAATGCACTGTCGCCAGCTAGTGAGAGGCTCAGGACTCAGGTCAAGGGAAGAGGCCCCTCCTCCTTTCCCGCCCTCAAGTGTTCCAAGTCTTTCTATGCCGCTGAGAGTCCCCTTGTCGAGGACTGGGCTTCCATCCCACAGACCCTTGGGGACACACTCCATAATCTCCAAAGCGGTGTTACTACTGAAGAGCTACAGTTGGAGACACAGGTGAGTTTGTGGGGGCTGGGTCTCTCAGCAGGGTAGGGCAGCCTACAACCCCGGTGCCATGGCCCTAGCCTTCCAGTTCCTCAGATATATTTATTTTGGAAACTTCAGTCCCAGAGACAGGGTCTATGATCCTTCTCACAGTCTGAAGGATTTCACTTGTGCAAACATGTTTGGTGGCACCGGCCTGCCATCCCAGTGGCAGGGGCCTGAGGCAGGAGATCATCAGCTTGAGCTAGCCTGGCCTACATAGGATCTAGTCTAGTGTGGGCTACCTAGCAAGACCCTGCGTCAAAGAAAAGGTAAAGCCCGATCGCTTTGGGTACATAGGCACAAGTGAGCCAGAGTTCACCAGTGCAATTTCTTATTCCATGAATGAATGAAAGAGCAGAGCTAAGGTGGGAGGAGCCCTTGAATCTCAGAGTCGCCCCACCAAAATAAAAGCAGTGAAAGTCCCATGTTTTGACCTGTTCATAATATATATATAGTGTGTGTGTGTGTGTGTATGAGAGAGAGAACGCGCACCCATCTTTTCCCACAAGAGAGAGGAGAAAGAGAGAGAGAGAGAGAGAGAGAGAGAGAGAGAGAGAGAGAAGGAGGGAGGGGAGGAGGGAGGAGGAGAGAGAGAGAGAGAGAGAGAGAGAGAGAGAGAGAGAGAGAGAGAGAGAGAGAGAGAGAGAGAGAGAGAGCACGCACATCATCCCACACTACGGAGGTGGACGCAGGAGGATCAGGAGTTGGAGGCCAGCTTCTGCTACATAGAGAGTTTGGGTACAGGACACTGTACCCAAAAAAACAGGGAGGAGGTCTGAGAGGAGACTCCAGGTGAAGAGCAACTGCTGCTCTTGCCGAGGACTCGAGTGTGCCAGCTCACAGCTACCAGTCACTTCGTTCGGGGCCAGGCGAGCCGACGCCCTCTTCGGGCTTCCGTGGGCACTGCACGCATACGCACCGACAAAAATCTTTCCAAAGAGGAAAGGGTTTTCAGTCTGTGGACCGTGAAAGAACGGGCGGAAAGCCGGAGTCCTCTGCTCCCCTTAGAAGGTAGCGCCTCCGCATCTGGCAAAGTCACTGCAACTTGGAAAACAGGCGCTACCCGGACGCACTCCACCCGCCCGCCCTCGCGCGCCTCCTTCTAACCAACCCAGAGCCGCGCGCCTCCCGCCCGGCCACGCCTTTCCCCACAGCGATTGGCCAGGCTTCTACTCAGGGGCCTACCCTTCATCACTGACGGGCACCATGAACAGCCAATAGGAACAGCGCCCGCCCTCCCCGAGGCCGTTGGAGGTGGGCGTGGGCGGGCCGTTGGGGGGGCGGGGCGTGCAACCTGGTAACCGTTGCCGGGCGCAACGCCCCGCCCCGCGAGGGCTGCGCGAGGCCGAAGCGGGCGGGCGCTAGGTGCGGGCGGGCGGGCGGCGGGAGCCGGAGGAGGAGCGGCCGGCGCCGCCACCGCCGCCGCCATAGAGACTGTAGCCGTGGAGACTGTTACTTGCCAACGCGGAGCGACACGCAGCCGCTGCCGCCGCGGGAGCCGCTACCCGAACTCCCCGCCGAACTCCAGGTGAGCGATGCGGTCCCGGGCAGGGGGCGGTGGCGGGCGGGGACCCCGCTGGGGGGGTCGCGGGGGCGGGCGCTGCGGGACCCAGCGCCCCAACTTTGCAGACTCCAACCTCGCCTACTTCTGATCGCACCTCTGATTTGGGGGAGCCCTGGGCTGAGGGCACCCGGCTCACACTCTTCAAAGTTTGTAAAGTGTAGCGATCTTTTCTCGCGTTTGACGCACTTAATCTAACTTTGAAGGGCGGGGACTCCAAAAGACCCCCCTGTCTCTTATTTTTAACCAGAAACGTCTGGAATGCGGAGGCGCCACCAAAGTGGCTCCTCACTCTCATTACCCCCAAAGCCTGGGTGGGGGCTCCCCAAATCTGCTGCTTACTGTCATCACCCAAAACCTAGATTGGGGGCTGCCACAGAGCCAGCCATTTCACCCAAGTCTGAAAACCCAAGGGCATCGGCTCCCCTTTACACTTCTGAAATAAGGATACACTGGGACCCGGCTTCATCCCTGAACTTGACTCCGAGGGCAGCCTTCTATTTGCACCCTAAGTTCCGAGCGTCTGGTTTTCTCCTCGACTTAGACACACTGGGTTTGAGGGCACCGCCCCCGGCACCCCTTACTTGTGCCTTGGCCAAAATAGTCAGCGCGTTTGTCCTGGAAAGGATTCTTTCCCCTTCGCACTCTATTGTCCACCCCAAACTCCCCCGGCGCCTCAGATCCCCGGACCCCCTCCCCCGCCGCGTGAAACCCCACAGCACTGCGTTTGTGGGTGTCCTGGGACCCGTGGTCCTTTCCCACGCCGCCCCGGGAAGCTCACGCGCACCCGCAGCTTCCTCTTCGCCGCCAGGATCCGCAATCCAGAAAACTTTCCCGATGGAAAACATTGTGTGAACTGTTTGTAGAAAGAGACGGGAGGCCAGGAGAGTGCGTGCGCCACCGGTGCGTGTGGACCCCACCCGTGCACACGCACGCACACCCCAAAACACTCGTGTCTTTTCTCGCCCCTCCCCGTGGGCCGCGTTCGCAATCGGGATTCGCTAGAGCAGCGGTTGTTCCTTCGCTCCTCCACCCGTAGTCATTGCCTTGCTTTGCTCACAGCTTTACACCGGCGTCTGGTTCCACCAAGGAAAATCCTACTATGATTGGGTATTAAATAACTTTATTAGCATGTATTACTTGTGCACAGTATGGCCTCTGACCTTTTCCCTGCATGTATGTGTTCTGATCACACCCCATCCCCACCACCCTCACCTCTCTTACTGACACTCCTAATGACACCTCTGTTCCCACCCAGTCCCTTTTCTACTTTTTGCCTTTTTTTCCTTGAAGAGAGTGAGTTTAGTTGGGGTTGCTCTCAGGAGCGGGGGGGGGGGGGGAGCCGGCGGGGGGGGGGGCACCTGAAAGCTGGCCACAACCCCAAAGACAATGGCTCCCTCTCCGGCACCCGCGTGAACTGCCTTTACGTCTCGGGCATCAGATGATTGTGGCAAAATGAATCACTTTTCTGTTTAACTTTTTATATGCATTTATTTATTGTGTGTGACTACACACGTGCGCACAAACACGTGGGTCCCAGGACCATGGGTCAGCAGGCCTGGCGGCATGAGCCCTACCTGCTGAGCCACCTCCTGGTTGGCTGTGGAATGGGCTTTAATTTAAAGTGAAAAATACTTCTAGAGCAATCATGGCATTAATAATAAAATAATGACACGGAACTTTTAAACCCTTTTCTGTCTGTCTTTTTCACCTCTTTGGCCAGCCCGTGGAGGGCCCTGACTGAGTGTAGCGGCTGTCCCTGCCCTTCCTCCCTGTCGGGCTCAAGGACTGGAACACACTGGGTGCAGCCCGGTGCAGCCACTCTCCCCTCCCACTAGAGAAGTGAGAGCTCTGGCCGCCCCGGGGAAAGGCACCTAAGGCTCCTACCACCAGGCCGCCATGTCCCACACACCACGTTAGGAGGAGCCAAGGAGCGGGTTTTGGATACTTTGACTCAGTGATGGTTTTTCGACCCAATACAATGTTGTACTACCTGTCATGTGGGTCCCTGCAGACCCTGAGCCCCAGGGCCACAACAGGGCTGTGAATTATGTTACCATACTCAGCCTTTAAAATACAGCTCATAATTCTCTTGCTGCATGAAGGGTCTGTGGTGCCTTAAATTACATTAGTAGTGGTGTTTTTTAAAATATTATTTCAGTGTGTGTGCATCACCTATTGTGTGTACATGTGGAGGTAGAAGGACAAGTTACTGGAGTTGGCCCTTCATGTGGGTCTTGAGTTTCAAACAAGGGTTATCAGGCTTGGCAACAAGCCCCCTTCCAGTCCCATCGGTGGTATAAATATTCATATATTCTAATCAACACACTAATGAATTCATATATTAATTAGTTCATCTATAAACTGATGATTGCTTGGCTTGTTAAATCCTTAGCTAGAAGGAATCAAATTTTTTGTTTCCTTCTTTCTTTGTTTGCCTACTTTTTTATTGAGGTGCTGGACTCAGCACATGCTAAGCAAGCATTCTGCTGCTGCCCAGGCATCCCAGCCCAAGTTCTTTTTATATTATTGTGTTCTTTGAGGAAGGGTCTCACTGTGTAGACCAGGCTCTTCTGAAAGTTGCTGTGTAGACCAGGTTGGCTCTGAACGCATAGAAATCTGCTTGCCTCTGCCTCTGCCTCCCGAGTGCTGTGATTAAAGGCATGCCCCCCCACACACACTTCACTATAATTTCAGTGCTGTGTGGGACTACCCAGCCCACCTATGTCTGGCATTAGTGTGTAGATGGCTACTCCCTTGTAGATTGTTCCTCATACCTGAGGTGGCCCAGTCCAGCCCCCATGGCCCCCAGTCCATCCTCCCCATTTGACTGTTTCCGTAGTGAGCAGCAGCTGGGCAGTCAGACTGTGAGGCCCTCTAGCTTATCTAGAGGCCACCAGCAGCTCTCACAGCACCCTGTCCCTCCAGGTGCCATTTGTCTCCTTACGGGAAAATGACAGTGCTTAACATTCTGCTATCTCCTCTGGCTTCTGTCCAGTGCCCCATGTCCTGCGCGTGCACATTTTACTTTATTTTGCAGTGCTGGGGATGGATTCAGGATCTCCAATGTGCCAGTCTCACCACTTGAGTCATGACCCCAGCTACAAAAAAAGCCACTGAAATTTAAACCTCACCGCCAATGCTGAGTGTCCTCCCTCTGACCTCCCACCTCCCACCTCAGGCATCATGGTGACCATGAGTTTGCTGGGTAGCCAGCCCACTGGGCTGGGCAGCTTTGATGTCTGAGATCACCAACTTTCAGATGCCAACACTGTGATGTCTGGAAGGGAGCCACTGGGAGGCAAGCTGGCCTGGCCTTCATGCCAGGACTTGAACTCAGCCCCCAGGACCAGGCACCCAGCCCTGTGCAGCTCAGCTCTTTCTCACATTCCTGTCGTATGAGGTGTGGGCCTGGCAGGTTCTGCCACCCTGCCCAGTACCCTGGCAACTCTGGCTTCTTTTTTTGGGCCCTTGCGAATCCTGTGATTTCTTGCCAAGATGGCTGACTGGCCCCTCAGTCCTTATAGACCAGGGACTGCTGCTGCTGCTGGAGATGTGCACCACAAGGGTTCGCTGATGACTTCAGGAATACTATACAGCCCCTTAAAGTGTGGAGAGCAGAGCTGCAGAGCTGGCTCACAGTTAGGAGCACTCGCTGCTCTTATAGAGGATCCTGCTTTGCTTCCCACTCGCACACACACCGGCTGCAGCTGCAGCTCAGGGACCCTCATACTCTCTTCTGACCCCCATGGACATCAGGCATGCACATGAGGAGATCTCATACTCTCTTCTGACCCCCATGGGCACCAGGCATGCACATGAGGGGTCTCATACTCTCTTCTGACCCCCATGGATACCAGGCATGCACATGAGGGGTCTCATACTCTCTTCTGACCCCCATGGGCACCAGGCATGCACATGAGGAGACCTCATACTCTCTTCTGACCCCCATGGACATCAGGCATGCACATGAGGAGACCTCATACTCTCTTCTGACCCCCATGGACACCAGGCATGCACATGAGGGGTCTCATACTCTCTTCTGACCCCCATGGGCACCAGGCATGCACATGAGGGGTCTCATACTCTCTTC
This sequence comes from Cricetiscus sungorus, assembly GCA_030556225.1. Taxonomy (NCBI): domain Eukaryota; kingdom Metazoa; phylum Chordata; class Mammalia; order Rodentia; family Cricetidae; genus Cricetiscus; species Cricetiscus sungorus. The sequence continues at coordinate 42,385,894 of JANBXA010000600.1, forward strand.
TGACCCCCATGGACACCAGGCATGCACATGAGGGTCTCATACTCTCTTCTGACCCCCATGGGCACCAGGCATGCACATGAGGGTCTCATACTCTCTTCTGACCCCCATGGGCACCAGGCATGCACATGAGGGTCTCATACTCTCTTCTGACCCCCCATGGGCACCAGGCATGCACATGAGGAGACCTCATACTCTCTTCTGACCCCCATGGACACCAGGCATGCACATGAGGGTCTCATACTCTCTTCTGACCCCCATGGGCACCAGGCATGCACATGAGGAGACCTCATACTCTCTTCTGACCCCCATGGACACCAGGCATGCACATGAGGGGTCTCATACTCTCTTCTGACCCCCATGGACACCAGGCATGCACATGAGGGGTCTCATACTCTCTTCTGACCCCCATGGACACCAGGCATGCACATGATACACTGATGCCTGCAAGTAAAAGTCCATACACATGAAGTTAGAAAACTTAAAAACAGGTAGAGTGACAGGCTGGGGCTCAGTGGGTAGAGCATGTTTGCCTGGCGTACACAAAGCCTTGGGTTCTGTCCCCAGCACCTGGAAGACCAGAAATTAGGTGTGTGGAGCATGCCGGTCAGCTAGCCCTAGGGAGGCAGAGGCAGAAGGATCAGGGGTTCAAGGTCATGTTGGGTCACATAATGAGCTCAAGGCCAGCTTGGGCTACATAAGACCACTCACAAAGACAGACAGACAGATGTGTTGTGCCCTCAAGTGATTAGGTATTACATATAAGGTGATGATGATGATCAGATTCACAGGGTCAGGAAGTACAAAGGCCCTGGGGCCGAGTGCTGTGTGGGGCCCACTGGGAATTCTCAGGGCAGAACAAGGGGCTGGCTGCTGCCTGGATACTGGAGGGAGGTGGGGTGGGGGGTGGAGCCATGGAGACGGGCTGACAGGTGTGAGATGGAGGTGTTGAGCTGTGTCCAGGAAGGACTGCCTGCATCCGTGGCTCCTCAGATGCCAGTCACCATCTCCACTATCTGAATGTCTCCCTCAGGGTGCAGAAGTATTGTGCCTAGAGGGCCAAGACAAATGGGAAGGTAGTCAGGGCTTCAGCAAACCTCAGAGTGGCTGCCAGCGGCAGATGGGGAGAAGGGGTACGGCCATGTTTTCACGTAACTTCCTGTAGGTCTTGGCCTAAGCAGGGATTGTTAACAAGGATTCTTGGGTTAAAGCGTGCTGGTTATTTTTAAATTTGGGCAGGGGGGAGCTGTGTTATCCAGGTTGGCCTCAGACTTGTAGCCAAGGATGACCTTAACCTCCTCACCACCATTCTGTCATCACCTACTGAGTGCTAGGATGACAGTCATTGCCACCATAGCAGTTCAGACACAGCTGGGGATGGAGCCACATACCAGTTCAGACACAGCTGGGGATGGAACCAGAGCTCCTTGGGCGATAAGCACTCTACACACTGAACCTCGGACTCCAAAATCTTTCATGTATGAAGCAGTGACAGACACGAGCATCTGTGACACAAAGAATGTGACCATTCAGCTTGAGCTGCGTCTCCCAGACCCTCCCCTGTCTCTGTGTGTTGATGGGCTGGGCTCCTTGGGGCCAGAGCTGGAGGCTGCAGCTGCAGTGGGACAGGTGACAAGCACTGAGGTGTCTGTCCCAAAGGGGCTTTCTGGGGCCCCGGTTCTCACCACTGCGCCCAGTCCTTCAGGAAGGACAGCGACTTTCCTGAAATGTATGGCTGCAGGGCCAGCAGAGCATGCAGCCAGCTGTGTGCTCAGGACACTGAGGGGACAGCAGTGAAGTAGGTGGGGCATTCATAGGACAAGCCAGAGTGTCCAAGCCAGAGGTCAGGCTTCAGGGGTGTGTGCTGATGTAAAGTTCAAGAGTGGATAGACGACAGTGAGAGGAAAGCAGAGGAGCAGAGGAGTCTGCCCGACTCACCGACACACTGCCCAGCCGCATGAAGAACGTCTGTGTGGCCATCTCCATCTCCAGAGCCCCCTTCTGCCCCGATGAGAGCCCTGCAGCCATTCAATACCAACTTCCAGCCCGGGATACCACCAGCTCCTGTCTCTGTGGATCCCAGGGCATTGCGACCTCATGTGGATGGGCTTCTGTGTCTGGCTCATTTTAAATGAGCATTGTGTCCCCAAAGTCCCTCTTTGCTGGTGGGATGGCTCATCTTGTTAATTTGACTGCAGCTGGACTTATCTAAAACCTGAGCAGCTGAACACACCTGTGAGGGATTTTTTTTTTTTTTAATGCACCATTTGAGGTCAGAAGACCCACCCTACACCTTCAAGTGGCCGCTCACATGAAGGACGTGGAAGAAGGGTGCTTGTGCTTTCTGTCGGCTCACCTGCACTCTCGATGGCAAGTTTATTTACCCTGATGCTGCTAGATCCCAACATGGACTAAAGCCTGGCAGCCCCAGGACTCCGCTGGCCTCCAAAGGGGACTGCTGAGATGTCTGGTCTCGGAGACCCAAGAATCACTGCGACACATCAGGAGACAGCACAGTTGGGCTACTTAGACCACAGCCTGTGGGTGACTCTAATAAAGGCTATGAATTGTGTGTTCATTTTTGTCAGCTCTGTTCCTTAGAGAAACCTGGAAAATCGACTAGATCAAGTATCAGAGTTTTCTTCATTCTCATGGTTGAGTAATATTCCAGTGTGTGGATGGACTACATTGTGCCTATCCACCCACCCGTCCGTCCGTCCATCCATCCATCCATCTATCCATCCATCCATCCATCCACCCGTCCACCCTCCCACCCATCCACCCAGTACTGCCACTGTTTCCACCCAGACACCGAGTGACGTAAACTGAGGCCTCTGAGCAGAGGGAGCTGAGTAGAGGCAGAGGTGGCAGAGGAGGAAGTCACTTCCCGGACTGAACACCAAGAAGATTAGAAAGATGAAGGTGGAGAAATCTCGGGAGAGGAAGAGGCTGTGACCCAGAAAGACAAGGCAGCTTGGTTCACTGTGGAAGTCACAGGCATCAGGCTCTGCCTATCTTGTTCCCTGCAAACTGTTTACCTCTGAGAAGCATCACGCTGCCCAGAATACGTTCTGTCCAAGAGGCAGTCTATGGGCTAGGTTCTTGGAAGAAGTTTCTAGAAAAGTGTTGAGACTTCTTGTGACTCTCTGTCACCACCAGTCTTTCTGGCCTCTGGGAGGCCACCATAAGGATGGTAAAGGAGGAACACTTCTTTCCCACTTTTTAAAAAGATAACTTTGCATTGGTGTAAAGTGTAAAGGTATGAGATCCCTCAAAACTGCACTTACAGACAGTGAGTTGCATTGTATGTGCTGGGAATTGAACCCAGATCCTCTGGAAGAGCAGCCTGTGCTCTTAACCACTGAGCCATCTCTCCAGCCCCTCCCATACTATTCTAGAAGACTCCTTTAGGTCTTCTTTTACCCCAGTGTTCTGGAGCCAACAATATTTGTCCAACAAATATTTGTGGGCCCAGTCAGCCACCATCTGAGTTCCTTAAATTGACTGAGTGGCTGCCCATGTTTCAGGATGTGGAAAGCTAAAGGGAGAAAGTGTTGGGGAGGTGGTCATGTGTAAGCAATCCCGGTGAGAGTTCAGCCTGTGTCCAGAAGTGCGTGCTGTGTGAACCCTTAAAAGGCCTGCAGAAGCCTGTGTCTTCCCAGCACAAAGACGCAACCACGCTTCTAGCCTCAGCATAGGCCAGTCATGGCGCCCCCAGAAATGCCCAGTCAGGTAAAGAGTCTCCTTCCACTCAGCTTACGACTTCTGGTCCAGAACCTATCCTTCTGCTTCCAACTCGAGAGTATGAGAGTACGGGAGGCCTGCCGACAGGGTGATCAGGACACCTTCCACCCCGGGGCGGGGGATCGAACCTGGGGTATGAGGCTTGACAGCAGATGCCTTTATTGCTGAGCCGTGAGGGGCGCACGTGCGTGCGCAGGCGACGCGTGGTCAGAGCTGCGAGTTCTTTTGGAGAAATTTCCCGGGGTCTCGTTGTCGTTTGTGAAGTCTTAGTGCACAAGCGCAGAGGTCTGAGCATACAGAGTAGGGTATTTAGTACTTGGTTCTGTTTGGCGAATGGCAGTGCCTAGATTCTGTACTTGGTCTAGTTTGGAGGTTTCCAGAGATTTCACTGTGTTTAAAACTGGATGTGGAACAAATGCAGACCTCCAGAAGACAGCAATTCCGCCATCTATCTGTCCATGCGTCCGACCATCCATCCATCCCTGAGATTTCCTGTTAACTTTTAGGAAAAGGAAGTTGGGAAGAAACCCTCAAGTGTTGCAATTTTATTTATTTACTACATCTTTCCCATTTATTTGTTGAGATTATAACACCTTATTACATTTTAAATTTTATTTTGGTGTGTGTGTGTGTAAGTTGGAGGACAGATTGTGCAAGTTGGGTCTGTCCTTCGGGTCCCACATGTTGGCAGACTTAGCAGCAGGTGCCTTTACCCCTGAGGCCTCTGGCCGGTCTGTGGGAGCTGCAGGGTCATCTTGGAAGCTGGTCCTGACCCAGGCGGTGTCCTGGGAGGAAGTAGTCACTGGGTTGGAAAGAGCTGTGTAAAGTTCTTTCATTTTGCTACCAGATCTTGCTCCTGGCTGTGTAGCCCAGGACCTGCACTCTCCCTCAGCAGCTTAGCTGTCTCCTGCCATGGAGTGTGAGTCTTAGAGTGCTAGGCACACAGAGTGCCCTGTCTGTCTCTCTTTCTCTGAGTCCCTGATGCTCAAAATGCCCATTATGAAAGAAAGATATATACAGAATAAGAATTGATGTGGGAAGGGAGTATAGTTGTTTGGAAGGCCTGGTCTTGCTGCTACTGCTCTACAAAGCTCAAACCCCAGGCACCCAGCTGCCTAGCAAGTGCTCACTCCTGACTCATAGGATATCATGTAGCTCAAGGCTGACCTTCAGCTCCGTGTGGCTGAGGATGACCCTGAACTCTCCACTTCCACCTCCCAAGAGCTAGATGTGCACCACCCAGCCCATGTAATGGGGTACTGGGGATGGAACCCAGGGCCACACGACATGGTAGCATGTTCTCTATCCACAGGCCTCTGAAACTCAAATTGCAAATGTTAAAGAGATGGCTTGAGTTTAGTGCAAAAGTTGAGAAACTCCCCTAGAATTCCCCCAGGGAAGGTCTGAGGGCATGGTCAGGGGTGGAGCCCTCCCTAGAATCCCCTAGTGAGGGTCTGGGGGCATGGCTCAGCAAGGTGCGCACCAGGCATGTGAGGCCTGGGTTCTGTCTAAACACAGCCAAAAATAAACAAGCAAGAAGCTCCAGCAAGCTCAAGGGTAGTAAAATATTGCTGATTGTTTCCCAATGGCCCATGATATATATGTTTGCAGCCTGCTGTTATGTAACCAGGCTCTTAGAGCAGCTATGCCTTGTGGATCCTGGCATCTTGCTGTGTGGCTTCTTAAGGTCCTTACTGATGTCCCTGGGTCTTGGATGAGGAACTGCAACCATGTACCTAAGCCTGACTTTGTGACCTTCTGCCTCTTACTCTGCTTATGAGAATGGACATGTTTGCCTCTTTCTCTTTTTCTTTTTTTTTCTCCTTGTGACAGCATCTCACTAAGTTGCCCAGATTGGCTTCAAACTCCTGTCCATCCTCCTGCCTCATCCTCTGGAGTGCATAGTCGGCAGACATACCCCACCCGGCATGGCAAACAGTGCTCTGTTTCAGGGGCCTGCACTACACACATTCTGCATATTAGTGCAGGTGCCTCATGTTTCGTGGGCAGAGGCAGCAGCAGAGCATGGTGTGGGAAAGGAGGCTGCAGTGGGTGGGCCCCAAAGCAGGTATGTGTGTCTGCTGTGCATTTTCAGGGTCCATAAAAATGGCTTTGCTTCATCTTGGCTTAAGGCCGGAGAGTCTCTTGCCTTTTTCCCTTTTTTGGTTGGGGTATATAGAATGTTGAAGAATAAACTTTGATCTAGTATTCACAGGATTGCCCTCCTGACTCAATTCTGTGCCTCTGTCTTTTCCTTAATATCTTTACCTGCCATTTCTCAATCCACACTCCCCCTCTCAGGTACAAACTAGGAAGGTTGGCTGGAGCCCCCCAAAGAGGGGTTCCCACAGATGGCCCCTCAGTGTGGGGCACAAGCAAAGAAGGGTTAAAACAAACCGGCACTCCGCAAAGATGGCTACTACAGTGCATGAGACAGAAGAAGGCCATGCTGCTGGTGGTGTTTTTCTCAGCTGTAGCTAAAAGTGTGTGTTTGTGTGTGTGGAGGCACAACCAGGGAGATGTGCCAATAAAACTTTATTCGCAGATGCTCAACTGTGATTTCCTCTTATTTGAACTTGTCACAAAATATTTTGAATAGTGATGCCTTCCGATCACTTGAAAGAAATGTGAAACCCATCACCTTAGTGACGATACAAAAGCAAGCAGCTGGTGGCCAGGTTTGTACAGCAGGCCATGGCTCCATGGTGACTGCCCAGTGTGGTGGGTCAGAACCGCAGCATTCATGGTCTCCCTTCTGAGCCACATCCCAGGGAAGCTTCACCCCTGCCCCCCTCCCCTCCCCTCCAGGGCCCCATGTATTTCATGCTGCCTTCAACTGTGTAACTGAGGCTGACCTTGAACTCTAGTGCTTCTGCCTCTTGAGTGCTGGGATGACTGGTGTGAGCCAGCATGGTTAAGTGGTGCTGGGGATGAGCCCAGTAGTTCATGTGTGCTAGGCAAGCACTCTACCCACTAAGGACACCCCACCACCACCCCAACGTTCCCACTTTATGCACAACTCAGTGGCTTTGGATATAGTCACAACATTGTGTAACCATTACTGCTATTCCAGGACATTCTGTCACTCTCAAAGAAGCTCCATCTCCCGAACAGCCCTCTGTGTCCATCACCCTGTGAATCCATTTCCTGACTCTGGGTTTCCATGTTCTGGATGTCTGTCACCAAGCCCCACACCGTGGGCCTTTGGTGTCTGGGTCTCTCTAGCTAACGTTGTCAAGGTCAGAGACATGACAGGCATCCATGATGAACTAACTGCCCCTGGCAGCCCTCAGCAGCCCCCGTTCCTGGCTTTGCCCCTGCTGTCACTGCTGTGCAGATGCGCCACGGGACCGCTAGCTCCGGATTAGAGGGGCACTGTGGCCCTGCCTGCGCCCCAGAAGGAAGCGGATGGTTCTGGGGCTTCTTGTCTTGAACCACCTCCTCCTACTGCCCTGCTGCCCTTCTACCTAAGAAGCCAAGGCCACAGCTGCTATCTCCACGCCCACTACACATGCATACATTTCCCATTCATGGTCTTCCTGCCCAATGTTCCAGAATGTCCGGTACCGTCCTGTGACCATCTGATGAAAACTTGTCCTGTCCCCAGCAGCACACACACTTGGATGCCATCTTGCATCCTAAAGGCACCAGAAAAGGTTCTAGAGCCTTTGGGGAGCCCTCCCTGAGCCGCGCCTCACTGTGTCAGTCCCTATGTGCGTGCTGCAGCTGCATTCCTCACTAGGAACTGCACCCATACTCCCCTGCCAGGCTGGTTCTGCAGCCACAGGTCCCTGCTTGTTGCCTTGAGTACACCAGGGCTGGAGGAGCAGCCAGGCTTCGTGTCCCTCAGTCCCAGCTGGGGTGGGTGACTTGTCACTCAGCACACCCACCACCAAAGCAGGGCCCTGCTTCTGCCAGTACAGTCTGCATGCAGCCTGCAGACGCCCTGCCCATGGTGTCCTGCCTGAGTGGAGGGCTCTTCACAGAGCTGCTTGCTCTTCTAGGTGATTTCTGCTGTAGTTTGCTTTCTCTCTCTTTAGACAAACAGTTCAAAACAGGATTTCAAGAAACAAAACTCTAGTGTCAACTTTCCTCTCATTTTAAAATTCAGTTGCTATTTTTTCTTTTTTGAAAATGCATTCATTCTGGGACACTAATCTCAAATATTTTCTTCTGCTTCCCCCATAAATATTCCAGAAACTTGTAGAATCTTCCAGAAACTACCAGTTTCAATCCACCATCACTGCCACTCCAGTGGTAAGGTTCATTGCAGCTTGTCCAGAAATGCTGCAACCCCAGGCCTGTCTTGTTTCGGGTTCCACATTGTGCAATGCCCACCTCCTCTCTTTGCTTCCCATTCACCCCTCAGCCTGGGCTATTTATGGGCCTGGCCTAAGCAAGTGTTTGGCAGCATAAGTGGCCTTTCTAAAACAGGCCAGCTGCCCCCCTCCCCTCCCTCCTGTAGGAGACCTCCCCAGCAAGGCCTCTTACACTTGTTTGGTCCCCAAGTTCATTGCTGCAAAGGTCAGAAGGATTTTGACTCTGAGTTTTTGTGCCAGATGTCTCTTGATCACAGGCAATGCCATGGGTGCCTTCTCCAAGGAAAACGGCCCCCTGCACTGGGGGCGATCCTCAATACTTTAGTCCACAAATGTGAATAAAAACCCATGTAACATAAAGTTAGCCTTTATATTTTTTATTGCCTTATTTATTTCTCTTTGTGCATACATGTGTGTGCAGAGGTCAAAGGACAACTTGCAGGAATTCTTTCTTTCCCACCATGTGGGTCCCGGGAATTGAACTTCGACCCGCAGGCTTAGCAGCAAGTCTTTTATCCATTGAGCCAGCTCACTGGTCCTTTTCCTGTTTTGTTCTATGACAGTGTCTTCCTATGTTCCCCCTGCCTCTCTCTGCTTTCAGATGCCAAAGTGACAGGCATGTATCAGCACCGAACTTCTGTCCACCTCCTCTTTACATGGAAACTGCTGTGCACTCAAATTACTTAATATTCGAGAGACATTTGAAATACAATCAGGCAATTAACACCGAATTGACAAACTCACTAAATGTTTTGTGCTGTGATGATTTTTCTGTGAGTGTAATTACCCACATTAAAACACATGGATGGCGTTGCTTCCATTTAAGTTGGTGATTAATTAGTTCACCTTTATTCAACAAGCACAACCTTAGTCAGCTGCCCTGTAGGGTTCTGTGAGACAGGCCTTGGAGCATTGCCGTCATGGGGAAAATGTTTGTGCTGGGCCTCATGTCACAGGTCTTCCAGGCTGCCAATGGGAGTCTGCGGCAGGAGGATTGACAGTTAGAGGCCATCCTGGGCAGTTTGGTTGGATGCTGTCATGATAAAAAGTGAAAAGAGGACTGAGGGCGTGGTCAGGGATGGAGTCCCTGTCTAGAATCCCTGAGTGAGGGCTGGGGGCGTGGTCGAGGGTGGAGCCCCCACTAGCATGCACAAAAGCTCTGCATTTAACCTCCACTAATTCATTATTAATTTATTTATTTATTTATTTATTTATTTATTTATTTATTGGTTTTTCCAGACAGGGTTTCTCTATGTAGGCCGACCTGGAACTCAGAGAGATTCTCATGCCCCTGCATTTTGAGTTCTGGTATTAAAAGCATGCCCCACCACCCCTGGGCCCATATACATTTTTTTCAAAACAGATTTGTTGCAGCCAGCAAAGTGTCTCAGTGGGTAAGGGTGCTTGTCCTGAAATCTGACTACCCAGTTCAGCACAGCCCCATGTAGTGGAAGTTGAGAACCAGCTGGTGGAAATGGTTTACATGTGCACTGTGACACGAAACCATACACATGCCCACCCAAAGTATAATACAAGAAAAAAGACTCACTGGGGTGTATTGAAGACCACAAAGTGTACCCATTTTGTATATTCACAAAGTTAAGCAATCATCGCCACTAACCAGAATATTCCATGATCTCCTAGGAAATGCCATGCCTGTGAGCTGCACCTTCACACTCTCCTCTCTCCAGTCCCAGCACCTGCAGATGTACTTTCTGTCTTTAGAGCAGCCTGTTGTGGAGTCCCACACTGTATGACAGCCTGTGTCTGGATCTCTCACTGAGTGTGATGGCCTCAGTGTTGCTGCATGTTGCTGTGTATGTTAGCTCCTTGCTATTCATGGCTGAGTAATATTCCAAACGGGCATGGGGCATGCTGGGCGCCCGTCCAACCTCCTCCCAGGATTGGCTGAGTGTCGGAAGGCGCTCTGGTGGGTGTGGCCCCACATCTCCTGGCCAGTGTGTTTCTCGGGATGCATCCCTTACAGCTGGCTCCTCCCACCTGGCTTAGAGCAGCTCCTGCGTGGTAGAGCCATCCTGGCTCCTCAGTAAAAGCCGAGGAGACAGGGGTAGCATTCACTTGGAGAGAGGAAGTAAATCCTTGCTTCTGTGGGTTCTGCCTCCCTTGTGTTCTCCTGGCTCTGGCATTGATGGGGCCAGAGTCGGCACTCCGGTCCTTGTAGACCACCACGAAGTGCAATTTGTCCTTCAGGAAAGGGGTTCCCTCCAAGGACACGGCCACCCCAGTAGCCCTGCTGCTCGGCCCTTTGCACTGAGAGCAGTTGTTTGAGATCGATGCTGGGTGAGAAAATGCTGAAGGAATCCGTGTGGGTGATTAACTGTACAAATATTCACTGGACGGCCTAGGCCTTCGAGGGCTGGCTGCCGACCCTTTATCATATGGCTTGTTTTTAAAATGGCAATGTGAGCCCTGGGGTGGGGGCCATGATGCAGTGGATGAAATGGGTTCCGGCACCGAGAACCAACACGCATTCACTGGGCACCGGCTCTGTGCTGGGCCCAGGCAGACTCTGTGCCGTGGTTATGTGGTCACTGTGCTTCATGTGCTTCAGCCACCCAAACCAGGAAAGAAGTTGAAAGGGACAAGAGTTGAGACAGTGGTCCAGGTCACCTAGCTGAAATGCAGATGAGGTGATCTGGAGCTCTGCATCCTCTGGCTCCCAGTCCAGCTTCCTGGAGCCCTGGCTTTCTTCTTCATTCCCTCTCTAAATCTTCCATCTCCTCTTGTCATTTCCGGCTTTGTCCCATTGGCCGGGAGGAGCACTCTCCTTCTGGGTCCTCTGCCTCATTCTCCTGGGGACCCCATGGCTCCCAATAAGCAAACCCTGGGTTCTTCCTTAAGTTTGACCTCTAGCCTGGCTTGTGCCCAAGTTCCAGACTAGATGTCCACCCCTCAGGCAGCTGCCCTGGGTGTCACCTGCTGCATCGATGCCTGCTCCTGCCTTGTCTGTCTATCATGCCATCTCTTCATCCCTCTAGTGTCTGGCATATTGCCCCACACCCTCCATCTAATACACATCAGACCTCAGAGTCCCAGGGATCAGAGTGTGGCCACTGCCAGGGTCCTGTGAGCTCTGGACCAGCCAGTGTTCTCCACATGGCAGCTGCTGACTTCTAAATGTGTATCACAAGTGTCCTGAGACACACCTTCTAGTGGCTTCTTACCACACCCACAGTGGGGGAGAGAGAGAGCTTCCATGGGGCCCCACCTGTGTCTTCCTCCATCTCCTCCCCCATCTCCTCTCCATCTCCTCCCCATCTCCTCCCCCATCTCCCATCTCCTCCCCCATCATTTCCTCCCCCATCTCCTCCCTCATGTCCCATCTCCTCCCCCATCTCCTCCCCATCTCCTCCCCCATCTCCTCCCTCATGTCCCATCTCCTCCTCCATCTCCTTCCTCATCTCCTCCTTCATCTCCTCCCTCATCTCCCATCTCCTCCCTCATCTCCATCTCCCCATCTCCTCCCTCATGTCCCATCTCCTCCTTCATCTCCTCCCTCATCTCCCATCTCCTCCCCCATCTCCTCCCTCATCTCCCATCTCCTCCCCCATCTCCTCCTCTATCTCCTCCCCAATCTCTCATCTCCTCCCTCATCTCCCATCTCCTCCCCCATCTCTTCCCCCATCTCCTCCCTCATGTCCCATCTCCTCCCCCATCTCCTCCCTCATGTCCCATCTCCTCCCCCATCTCCTCCCTCATGTCCCATCTCCTCCTCTATCTCCTCCCCCATCTCCCATCTCCTCCCCCATCTCCTCCCCATCTCCTCCCCCATCTCCTCCCTCATGTCCCATCTCCTCCCCCATCTCCTCCCTCATCTCCCATCTCCTCCCTCATCTCCCATCTCCTCCCCATCTCCTCCCTCATCTCCTCCCCCATCTCCTCCCTCATCTCCTCTCCCATCTCCTCCCTCATCTCCCATCTCCTCCCCCATCTCCTGCCTGCCATCTATTTTTGGCACAGCATGTTTGTCATCTGACCTTCCTTGACCTTGGTGTCACCTGCCTCCTCCCTCTTGAGTATCAGCACAAGTTCAGAGATGGTCTGCTCTATTCCTATCAGGTTTCCTAGAACTTGGAGCATCACATGGCAAACAGCTCTTGAGTGAATGTGTGGCAGTGGCTGAGCCTCAGGCCCCTAAAGTGCAGTGTGCTGTGGGTGGCCGTAGGGGCTCTGGGATGAGCAGCAGGTGCTGGTGTCCTTTTCTGGCTCCTGTGAGCAAACCTGGGGTAGAAAGGGAGAGTGAGATGACAGGTTGCCGGGGAGTGGCCTTTCTTGGGCACCAGGTCTGCCCCCATGCCATACCACAGTGACGGATCTCCGTGGTGACCCTCTGTCTTGACATGCTCACCCCCTTCACTGCTGACCTTGACTTGAGCAATTGACGTAACTGCAGCAGCGGAGCCAACGGCCCACTCCCTGGGCTTGCTGCTGGTGATGCCTGTGTTTGCTTGTTGTCCGTGGCAACCCATTTGCCTGCACAAAACCCACACCGGCCATTAGGAGGTGGTGGGAAGATGGGCAGCCGACAAGCCAGCGTGAGCACAAAGCCAATCAGATGTCAGCTGTAGTGTTGTTCTTGTGTGGTGCTGAGAACAGAACCCAGGGCCCTGCATGCCAGGCAAGTGCTCAGCCCTGAACTGTGTCCCCAGAAGTGTTGGAGGTGGTCTCTCTTCACAGCCCTGGCTGTCCTGGAACTCACTCTGTAGACCGGGCTGGCCTCAAACCCACAGAAATCCTCCTGCCTCTGCCTCTTTAGTGCTGGGATTAGTCATGTGCCAGCATGCCTAGCTATATACAATCTTAAATATGAATTTACATGGCTAATAAAAGAAAATGCAGTGGGCCTGGTGCTCACCTGCCATCCCAGCATTTGGGAAGTGGAGGCAGGAGAGTCAGTTCATGGCTACATGGAGAGTTTGAGGCCAGCCTATGCTATGGGAGACCCTGTCTTAACACACACAGAAAAGCATTTCCCAATTAGATTTCAAACAATCCCCATGTATCTCTTTCTGCCTTTCCAGAACTCTCAGAACATTTTATCCCCCTTTCCCAAAATTATCCTGAGCTCCTCTTTGGGAGTTGTCTTAATACAGAGCTAGGAATGGAGTTGCCAAAAACAGAACAAGACAGACCTGAGCCCATCCTGGTCATGGGGGAAGGTGAGGTCGGGGAGATGGCTGTCCTCGGATCTGCATGTAATCAGTTTCTTTAAAAATACGATATTTATCTTGATGATAGTCACCCCAACTCCTCCCAGATTTATACCCCCCAACTCAGTGTCTTTTTCTGTGCGCCCATGTATTCCTGGGTGTGAGGCTGACCACTAGGGCATGCCGGCTCCTGGTGGCCACATCCCTTAAGAAAGCAGCCTCTGTCACCCCAGTGGTCATCAGCTGTCAGTAGCTCCTCAGTCAGGGGTGTGGTCACAAGCCCCTCCCTCTCTGTGCTCCAAGGCTGACTGATCTCATCTGGTACCCCAGCCACAGCTGCTGTGTTCCTGAGTGCTGGGGTCCTGTCCTCTGCAGCAGACACTGGTCTGCTCTGGTTCTGCTGACCTCGGGCTGTCACTGTCTTCTGTGGTGGTCCCTGAAGGGGTGTGGCGTAGATGCCCTACCCCTGGCTGAGCACTCCTCCGACTTGTTCTCTGCACTTTGGCCAGCCGTGCATCTCTGTGTTGACCACCGTCTACTGCACAAAGGCACTTCTCAGATGGGTGTGAGCACTGTCCTGTCCTCTGGGCTCACAGCCAAAAGGAGGGAACTTTCCTTATGGGGCTCATGGGGCCTGTAGGAGCCCAGCCATGAGTCTGGCCAGGTTTATCAACCATGAGTTGGTAAACTTCAAGGCCTGTGGAACTGGCCTTAGAGCAAATCAGAGAGCAATTGGTTACCCCTGCAACACCTGTGCCACTATTGCACGGAGGGGTGTAGGGACTCAGGCATTACACTGGCCTTCGCCTGCACCTGGCAGAATGCATTCAGGCAGTACCCTTGTCAGCCCAAGGTTCCACGGTTGTGGAGTCTGCACGAGGGTGGAAAAAAAAAAACCCCTTTAAAAGAACAACCCCGCCCACTTACACCCTTTCCTGCTGTTTCCCTGGGGCAGACAGGATGTTTCCTGTCTCCCTCTTCTCTTCTGTCCTCTCTTTGTGTCTCTTTCTCCGTCTCTTTACCTCTTTTCTCTCCCCTCTGCTTCCCTTTCTAATAAAAATTTTCACTTAAGCTCTGTCTGCCTGGCATGTTTGTCCCCCGCCTTGGTCATCCTCACCCACCATGGAATCCACCGGGTTCCCACAAGGTTTGCGCTAACAGGTGGTCTACATCTTACTGCGCTGCCAACTTTATCACTGCTCCATACCCCACTGTCCTCTTCGGTCTCCTCCCATCAGGCTGCTAGCCCGAGGAGCTGCTCACAATGCAGGTCACACCCCATCCTCCTGTCTTCATCCCTCCTGTCACCCTCAGCAAAAGGCACACCCTTGCCTGAGTTGACCTCCAATCAGCTCTGCTTAGTAGCCACAATCCTGCCCCAGGGCCCTTTGCCCTGATGGACCCTCTGAGCTGAATGGCTCCATCCAGCCCAGCTGTCCCTTACTCCACTGCGCAGGAAGGCAACAGGCCTTTGAGAACTGAAGCCCACTAGCCCAGCCCACTACTCCCTATGCCCGCTGCCTTCCCCTCTGCCACTTACTGCCACTCTGCCTGGCAGACACTCAAGTCACCTACCTCAGTGTCTGCACCGCCACTCGGGCACCGCACTGCACCACACACAGATGAGATGGCCCTTGAAGAGAGGCTCTTGTGTGGATCACAAGGCAAAGCCTGGGTCATGCAGGCGTTCGGGCTGCATTTATTATTTTGTTGCTTTAATTATTCATGTGTACATGAATGTCACGGTTCTTGTGTGGAGGTCAGAGGACAACTTGCAGGGGTCGTTCTCTTGTTCTACAGTGTGGGTCCTTCCAATCAAACTCAGGTTCTCAGGCTTGGCAGCAAGCACCTCTACCCTCTGGGCCACCTTGTTGCCCGCAGCCCCTGATTTTGCTTGATGCCTGAGAACAATACATCTGCATTGGTCTTCCAAGCTTTCTTCCCAATACAGAGCAGTAGCTATGACCCCAGAGCAGCAGTCACACCATTGCCACCCAGTAGCCCCCAGCCAGTGACTGCCCCACCTGTCACTGAGCAGTGTTTCAGCCCAGTTCTTTGGAGGACATCCATTCTTTCACATGTATTTACCTCCCAGGTGGTAGCTTAAAATTACATTTCTGCACAGTGACCCTGTCTACATAGGGAGCCATGGGAACACTTTACTGACCCGTCTATTGGTGTGGTGTGTGTGTGTGTGTGTGTGTGTGTGTGTGAGTGAGTTAGTGTTGGCCCAAGAGGCTGGAGTCCCATGCTTTCTGTCATACTGAGATGATTTCAGGGGCTGCAGAAATGGCTCATGGGTAAAGACCTAAAAGACCCAAGTTTGATCCCAAGGACCCCACAGTGGAAGGAGAGAAGAGACGTGCACAAGTTTTTTGGGCTCCACGTGCAAAGGGGATGTGTGCCTGTAAGTAAATGTAATTAATGGGACCCTGAAGACAAGCACATTGGGTGTGCGCATGGGACATGGGTCAAGCCTGTCCCTCACAAGCCTTCAAGGCCAGGCCCTCGAGCCTCCTGCCCAGTGGGCCTCTGGTCACCCAACTCCTCTCATCAACATTGCCTTTCTCTGGGAGGGAGGAAGGCTGAGTGACAGTCCCCACCCTTGGTGGAGTCCCCTGGGGCAGGGCCACCCTGAGCCACGGGTGCTAAGTGGGCCCTCCCACGCTGCAGCTCCTGTGGAATCATTCATGTTAGGCAGCTGCTCTGATCTACACTTTTCTCAACTAGCTTAACCCTTGTTTCTTTGCCTAGAGGACAGTTGTGTGTGATTTACTGTCTGAGGGTAAATCCACCCATCTTTCTCCCCAGCCCAGTGCTAGGAAGGGTGGCAGCCTGTCTGTCCAAGGATTCCTTGGAGCTGTCTTGGTCAGGTCCCTGGGCTTCTGGCCTCAGAACAGATCTGGTGAGCTGTCGGCCTTTCCCAGTTACTATAGAGAAGAAATTATTTGTCTTGCTGTTCAGGCCTCTGAAAATAATAGATTACATATTTGGAAGGACTTTCTTTTTTTATTTATTTATTTTTATTTTAGATCTGGTTAACGTGAGATAGAGAAGTTGCCCGGGGGATGACATTGTTTGGTTTGGGAAGTATTCTCTTGGTTGCCGGGCAACCGGTGCTTGGAAACGGGAGTGGACTGCGTCGCCCCTGGCAACTGTTGTTACTCAGCAAACAATGAGGGCTGGGCACGCGGCGCCAGAAGCCTGCCCGGTTCCCATCCAGCATCTGCATGTGTTTTTTTCTGATTAGACGATGGGGGTCGGTTGGGGAGCGCCAGGTAGGCGGCATCTGCTGGGGTCTGCGCTGATGTCCCTGTGTGCACTCGAGTTGTTGCTCTGCCCCGCTCACTCTTACTGAAGTTTTTGGTGGAATTTTAAAGAAAATCTAATTCCTGTTGTCTCTAGAGCCCCTATCGGGGCCACCACAATGGAAGACAAGACGATTCCACTCAGGACTGCCTGGTGTTGGAATCCGAACCCAGAGCCCCTGTCCTGTGCTGATATCCCGGCTAACCCTGGAAGGCCAGGGTGACCTCACAGTGCATGCTGAAATGCTGGGGGCAGCCTTGCTGACAGGTGCCCCTCACAGGCCACTTTCCAGTCCTAGCTGGATCAGGACCAGACCCATGACCCTCCCTCCCACTCTTCGCTGTGGCTGGCGATGGGGACTATTTACCCTGGCCCGTTGCTGAGGTAAACATTCGCCCTCCCTGGAGCTCTGCTGGGCTGGTGATACATCTGCCTCCCTCCTCCAGCTGCCCTGCCCCCATGGGGGATACTATAAATCAATACTGCAGAGCAGGGATTGTTTGTGGGGAATTCACCTGGGTCGAAGGTGCTTCCGCAGGGTCCTGCCACTAACTCCCTCCTATAACCCCCTTTGATGGGTGAGTAGGGACTGACCCCAGCCTTTTATTCAAGTGACTCAGCTCAGGTCTTGGGACATTTGAAAGCGGTACAAGTTTCTCAAGTTTTAGGGTTGTTCTTATCATTGAATGTGACAGTGTCCTAAAAAAAAAAAAACAAAAAAAAAAAAAAAAAAAAAACGGAAGCAAGCTCGTTGGATGAAAGACTTAAGGACAAGTCAGCAGATCCACGTCATACACCATGGTTAAGAGCTAGTGGGCTGGGCATGGTGGCACTTGCCAGCCACCCCAGCACTTGGGAGGTGGAGTGGAGACAGAGTACTTGGCGCTCACACCCAGCCTCGATTACGTCATGGGTTTGGGGCCAGCCTTGGCTGTGGGAGACTCTGTCTTAAACAGGAACAGCCAAACAAAACATTATTATTATGATTATTAGTGATTTTTAAAATTTTTTTTATTTATGGTGACTATATGTGTATGTGCCTGGACATGCCACAGCTCACCTGTGTGGATCAGAGGGCCACTTTTGAGAGTTGGTTCCCTCCTGCCACCATGAAGGTCCTGGGGATCGAACTCAGGTCATCAGGTTTGGGGGGGAAATGCTGAGCCATTCCACCGAGCCTAACTGACTTTTGTTTTTTAGAGCCTAACTGACTTTTGTTTTTTAATTTCCTGTGAAAATGCTTGCTTCTTCCCAGTGAAGCTTTGTGTCTTGGGTAGACACCGGGTTGCAAAGTGTACTTGTGTCAGTTGATGGAGCCCTGTGTGATTAACAAGGCTGTTCTATCAGAGTGCATCAGGTGGGAGTCAGGAAACAGGCTTCGCTGGAGTGGGGGAGTCCAGAGAGCCAGCCCCCCATCACTGGAACAGTCACATGATCAGAGAGGGCCCCGGTGGGCTAGCCAAGACCTTGTCACTGGGTAGGCATGGCCCTCCCCACTGTCACTAGCCTCATACTCCAGAAGATGCTGTGAGTTAAGAAGACCCATGACCTCTGTTCACAGCCCACAGGTAAGAGGGACAGGGTTAGTGCCCCTGCTGCATCTTCTCCTTGGCTGTCCAGCTGCCCTCTGCCATCAGCCTGGTCAGGGTGCAGTGTTCAAGAGTAAGGACAATGTCACCAGGGCAGAAGCATGAGGGACAGGAGTCAGGAGAGCAGGAAGGGTGACAAGCTAGGTGGCTACAAGGAGCTGGCCCCAGGCAGGCTGCCTCTGGGCAAGGCCAGACTTCAGGGCTCATGACTGCAATCGGTGGAGTGGCCAGGCTGGGGTGAGCAAGCTGAGCTCTGCCTACAAGGAGGGACCGTGTGATGGGAAGGGACACAGGAAAACAGTGAGGAGTGAGCATGCTTGGCTGTGACTGTCAGCAGGCACTCCTGTCCCCAGGGACGGACCCATGGAGGTCGTGGTGGGAGCAGAGGGTGCTCGCACTCATCCAGGTGTGGCATTCCACACCTCACAAGCCTCCGTGGCCGACCACAAGTCAGTGTTGCTCTGAGAAACCTTCTTATAGGTGCCAAGATGGGGTGTCCTGGCCAACTGGGCCCCTGCAGTCATTCATTCAGTTAATGCAAAGTTCCTGGGGCCTGGGCTGACTTAGCTTCCCTTTATGCTTGGTTTGTTTGTGTTTGTCGGCTTGAGTGTTTGTGCACCATGCATGTATCTGTTGCCCATGGAAGTCAGAAGGCATCAGTGGACCCCCTGGGGCTGGTGTTCCAGTTATGAGCTACCATGTGGGTGCTGAGAACTGAGCCCCGGTCCTCTGCAAAGTGATTTTGAGTTAGGGTCTGACTCTGCAACCCTGGCTGGCCTCAAACTCCTATGTAGCCCTAGATGGCCTTGAACTCACAATCCTTGCAGGAATTCTCCTATCTCTGCCTTCTGGGTGTTGAGATGACAGCTAGGAACCGCCATATCCCGAATAGCTTCTGTTCTTCCCAGGGTGACCTGGGCATCACTATGTAGCCTAGACTAACCTAGTGGAGTTCCTCTTTGTCTCATTTCTTGAGCTCATGCCGCAGCAGGTTGGGAAAAGAGTCCCCTTTGGGTGGTGGCACTGAGGGCAGAGGTCTGGCAGGTAGCCAGCCCAGCCATTGGTCAAGATGAGAAGTCACTTCAGCTCAGTACCCTGAAAAATGTGTGCAATGAAAGTCAGGGTTATCCATCGGCTTCCGGACCCATGGTCCAGCTCTGAAGAGAGGCGGTGTCTGCAGGATCGAAATGGCCATGTTCTGGGAGTGACTCAGCCATGTGAGGTGGGCAGCATGTGTTTGAGCATGTCTCTGTGACACTTCTACCCCAGCCCCCAGTAACCAACATGGTGGGCTCAGGGCACCCTGACCCAGGGGTGAGTTTACATTCCCCATGCTAACACAAAAACACGCTCTCCACTCAGAGGGGATACGAGTTTATTCTGAAGCCAAGTTTGAGTGACCGTGGACCAGGAACACTCGAGGTCCATGTTCAAGTGTGGAAGCCATTCCAGGAAGGTTTGTAGTGACAGAACAGAGGGGGTCATAGCTGAGGATGGAGGCCTGAGGGATAGCCACCGAACAGTGGGGAAAGGTAGTGTGGGCTTCGGATGCTCTTAATGACTCAGCCTTTGGGTTGGTGGGAAATGGGTTCTGTTAAATCAAACCCAAAAGTTTTGTAGTCTGGATGTTTGGTCTGATACAGAGAGGCAAGAAATGGCTACTTAGGAGGCTAAGGCTAACCCAAGATAAACTGTAATTAGGCCAGTACCTACAGCATTCTACCCTCCCGTAGTCACTGAAATTTTAACGTCACTCAATCTCTGCAGGCACAGCTCCTTCCCAAGGCTTCTCCCTCATGTCAGAAGCATATATGCATGCATATACACATATATACATACATGCACACATACATAAATGGTAATGGTACTATATATATCTATATAGAGATAGAGATAGTTGGTTCTTTGAGACTGGGTTTCTCTGTGTAGCCCTGGCTGTCCTGGAATTCACTTTATAGACCAGGCTGGCCTTGAACTCACAGAGATCGTACTGCTTCTGCCACCCGAGTGCTGCGATCAAAGGTGTGCCTGGCTTGTTTGTTATATTCATTATGTGTGTGTGTGGGGGGGTGCACTGCCACAGCATATATACCAAAGGACGGCTTGCAGCTGTCTGTGGGCCCTGAGGATTGGACTTGGGTTTTCAGGCTTGGTGACAAGTGCCTTGACTCTCTGAGCCTCTGAGCCTCTTGTAGACTGGAAAAAGGATGGACTCTGAAGGCCCACACAGAGAAATAGCTTCCACTTCCAACTGGAAACCCCGCTGGTGTCAAAGACGACACTGTTGTGGCCCAGTGGGCAACTCTGTCCCCAATACCTCATAAGCCAGGTATGGAGATGGAAGTCACACCCCTGGCATTGCTGTCCTGGAGGAGTGGAGGCCGAGGGAGGGATCAGGAGTTCAAGGTCAGCCTCAGCACTCAGTGAGTTAGTTCAAGGCTCTGGAGACCCAGTCTCCAAAAATCTAACATAGCAAACGAAACAGGAGTGGAGTCAGGCACCCCAAAAGCTCAACTAAGATGGACATTGGCTGGGTACCCCAGCTCTCAGATGCGCTCCTCTCCCTCCCTCTCCTTTGGGTTTGGCCTTTGGCTTCACAGGGTAATGACTAGGAAACAGGAGTCTGTTGGCCCCCTCGGATTACCCTGACCCTGGAACTCTCACCTGGGGTGGTTTTGTCCCTGAGGGACCCTAGCCCTTCTTGGGGACATGTGTGACTCACACAATTTGAGCCTGGTATGAGCACCGCTCAGCACGGTCAGCCCTGAGATTCTGCTACAATCAATTCAGGGGTGTGGGGGACAGAATTCAAGACAGAGTAAAAGCCTAGGTTCACAGTGGAGGAGACAGTTTCTCACAAAAAGGGACTAGGTGCAGCCACCAAGGCCACCTCCCAAATGCCAGTGTCCCTTCAGCCTGGGCTGCCCCCCACCCCACCCCCACTCTCCCACCCCTGCCAACAGGCTGCCGGTGCCCACTCTCACACCTGGGTCACCTGCTCTTGAGACCTCAGGTCACAAGGAACCAGGGGACTTGACCTCAGGAATATGTCTGTCTGTGTTCAGCGAGTCTGTGGGAACTGAAACCTGGGCCCATCTGGCTGGATCTGTCCCCTCTTTCGCAGAGTGGGGATGCAAGTTGCATTCTTGGTAGGTAGGACCTCTGGTGCCATCCATCCAGACGCCACCAAGACAATAGTAAGACCAACTGAGGCCTGACTCCCCCAGGCAGAACTTAACCACCAGGCTCCATCCAGGTGACAAGATGTGACAGGGCCATAGCTTCCATGGTGGGGTAGACAGTGGGGTTGGGACAGAAGAGACAGGGAGGGAGGGAGGGAGAGAGAGGGGGGGGGAAGGAAGGAGGAAGGGAGAGGGGGGGGGAAGACAGAGAGAGGAGATTGCTTAAGGTCACAGTGAGTCAAGGCAGCCAGGAACCCAGCCCAGAAATGGCTTGCAGCCTCCCGCCCTTCCTAGCCTGCCCACTGGTTGCTAGGCAACCGGAGAGTTTTCCTGTAAACAAAGGGCGCTTCCCCGGCAGGCAGATCCACCTGGCTCCAGTCCAGGCCCAGCCAGCTCAGTGCAGCCTGTGACTGCCCCAGGAGTCGCCTGGAGACAGCAGGCCACTACTGGCCACTTCAGTCTGCAGTCCAGACACTCCACTTGGCCACTCTGTCATGTTCAAGTTCAAATGAACAGGATGAATTCAGGATTGGCCTTGGGGCACTTCAGACTTCTTCTCTTGGGCCACTGACCAGTGTGTGGCAGAGCTGGGCTACCAGGGAACCACAATCTAGGCTCAGAGAGGCAGGACGACATGGTGCGCACAGCCTTCAGGCTATTGGTTGCTCTCCAGCCCCTGGAAACCCCAAGGAAAGGAACTGGTGTGAAGACAGGCAGAGAAAGCCAGGCCCCCACAGGAGGAAAAACAGGAACCGCTGGAGAAGCTAAGGGCCATGAGGAATACTCCTGCACCCGCTGAGCTCAGCGCACGCCATTGCTACTGAAGTCCCTCAAACCTGCATGCAGGCACACAAATGTGCACATATGTGTACAGACATTGCATGCACACACGTGCACATGTGCAAACACACCTAACTGCATAGCTTATCAACTTTATATGTGCTGTAGTCCAGGAGGCCAGTTCCCAAGACTGCACCTAGGGTAGCAGGAAGAATGCCTTCTCAGAGCAGCAGGAAACTCAGAAAAATTGTCTTTTCTGTCTTTGGGCTAGACTTTTCTATCTAAGGGTAAATAAAGAAGCATACACTTTCTGGTAGTGACTTAAGAAAAAAAGGAACAAACACATGCATTCCTGATGGCAGTCTTCATCTTGAATAATCTTGACAATCTCTGTACATAGTTACATTTCTTTACATGGTTACATATCACCCTTTACATACATGCATCTTTTTCCTGCACAGCCATGACAGTTACACCCCTCTCCCCTGCTGCAGGTGCTTTGTACACAGCCACACAGTTAATTCTCCACACCCACCCACTTCTTGCTCACACGATCTCTCCTGCACCCACATCTCCCTTCTACACAGCTCCATCTCATATCTCTCTACTCAGCTACATGTCTTTACACTTCTTCCGTCTCCCACACCTGTCTGTGCACATCCCTTCACACACACACACACACACACACACACACACACATACACAGCACGCACGCACGCGCACACACACACACATCATATCTCTCCTACTCCTTCCTACGTCTCTCGTACTTCTTCCCTCACAGCAAAGCCTCTGGACAAATATGAGTCACGTCTTCAGTCACATCACTTCTTGAGTAAAACCATAAGAAAAAGAGCCAAACTGATCACAGTTTTGTCTCAGGCTAGGGAGGTCTCACTGACAGGATGGTGAGTAAAGTAAGCTTTGAGTGGTCGGGGTTCCCAGACAGAAAGTGACATTGAAATTCAGGACTTAAGCAATAAACAGTTGGCTGAACCTTGAGGTGAGGAGTACGTGCAGAAAGTCCCACTGCTAGAAAGTTATGTCTGCTAAAGTTGCTTCATGCTCTGACCTTGAATCAGCAATAAACACCTGGGAAGCTGACCTGTGTATCTGTCTCCAGGGGCAACCAGGGTGCTTTGAATTTGTTCTGAAGTCTAAAATTATCTGTCTTTGTGACTGAGAATACTATTGCTTTCTTATGTCAGTCTGAGTAATGAAAAATATCCTAGTATTATTGCTATTCATCAGAATTAATATAATTAAGCAGAAATCATCTTCCTGACTCTCCACAGCTACATGTGCGCTTAGATGGAATATGTACACGAGATAAACACACAAACAGTGGGGAACGTACTCATAGCAGGCACATGAGTAAAACTACAGATAGAAACAGCCAGTCATTCACTATCAGTGACTCCATGGTCTTTGCCAAGTGGGCTCTCCATCAGAATTGTACATCCAGTAGGGGGACCTGTTAAGTACTAGTTGTCACCAGCTGTAGACTCCTGGCAGGTATGCACCCTCATTCTTCCCTTATTAAATGACAGCCTTTAACATTTTCACTTGGACCATACACTTCCTGGCCTGTTGTCCTCACCAGGCAGAGGGAGGAGAAGTGGGGTCATTTGACAGTTGATCCCACAACCTGGGCAGCTTCTGAGAGAGGAGGGCAGTGTATCCAGTGTGGCTCCATTGACAAAGGAAGACTCACACCCTGAGCACAGGGATTAAGCAAGACTGGCCTGAACTGAGGACATCATCCCTTTGTCCCTCAGGGTGGCGGCTGTGTGGTGGCCCACAAACTTTACTCTTGGAAACCTCATGCAACTGTGTATCATGCACATACTGACAACAAACCCACTGGCCATTTACCATTGCTCTCCCACGTGGTGTTTGTTTCTGAGACAGGGACTCACAACCACTGCGCCTGGAACCCAGAGACCTGCCCTCCTTGGCTCTTCCTCGTGCTGGAACCAAAGGTGTGGCCACCACACCTGGTCCATCTTTATACCTTTTTTGTTTCTTGACATTCACATCCATGGGGCTGGGCTTAGTGGGTGTTCACAGTGTGAAGTCCCAGCCTTTGTCCCCAGCTCTGCAGAAAGCAGGTGCTGTGACAGCCGCCTGTTGCCTGTCGTTCCAGGTGGAGGCAGGAGGATTAGGAGTTGGTCAACCTCAGCTACCTAGGGATTTGTCGGGGTTTTTTTCAGACTGTTTCTCTGTGTAGCCCTGACTGTCCTGGAACTCACTCTGTAGCCCAGGCTGGCCCTAAACTCAGAGAACCACCTGCCTCTGCCTCCCAAACACAGGGGCTAAAGGCTTATGCCACCATACCCTGCCTACATGGGGTTTTGAGGCCGGCTTAGGCTACAGGAGTCTTTGGTTCAGAACTAAAGTTCTCAGTCTGCAATTCTCATCCACTTTCTGAGGAAGAACACTGGAGTTTTTGTTCTTGGCCAGGGTGAGTAAGACGGCCACCTGGGTAGGCTGTGCTCAGACACTGCCTCCATGCCTCACGTGATGAACACCAGGAGAGGAGCTGGAGGGAGTGGGGATTTCAGTAGACCTGTTTGGAGAGCTGCTGAGGTGTGTTACTCAGACATGAAAGCAACTGGGTGGGTAATTTCAGAGGTTCTTGTGAGTCTGTGGTGACAAGTTTAATTTGACACCGAGCCTCACTCAGTAGTAGCCCCAGCTGGCCCATGAACTCCAGGAACACCCCCTACCCCACCCTCACCCAGTCTCTGCATCAGGGACACTAAGCCTGTAGTAGCGTTTTACTGGGTTCAGGGATTCGAACTCAGGTCCTCGTGCTTTCGGGGTGGGGGAGTGGGGAGCACTTTGCTGATTGAGCTTTTGGCTTAAAACACCGGATTTGTTTTATTCATTCATCACTTGTTAATTATTCCTGTGTATGTATACACAAGAGATTTTTCTTACAAAGTATTTTTGTTTTGCTTTTGTAGTCCAGGGTCTGATGTAGCCCAGGCTACCTCAAGCTCCTGCCTACACCTCGGGGCTCCGCAACTATGCACCCTGCACTGTGCGGTTCTGGCGCCATCTAGTGCTAGCCTTGGGGCAGCGCAGGCGGCCGGCTCATCCGGCTGTCTTGGGGGCATACTCTTTTAACCTGTTATCTCTTTGAGCGTTAAAAAAAAAAAAAAAAAAAAAAAAAAAAGCATTAGGGGCTGAGAGATGGCTCAGCGGTTAGAGTTGGTTCTGTTCACCCCCGCACGCGTGAAATAAATGTCTTTTTTTAAGATAAAAATAAATAAACGACTTTAGGCAGGCAAGGTGGAGGTGCCGGCACCACAGAACCCGGTAGGGGGGGCAGCGGATGCGGACCAAGGCCTGCCTGGGGGACTCTAAGATAAGAGTTCGGCCTCGGTGCAGGAGCTTGGGACTGACCTGGGTCAGAACAAGAAACGCTGTAGACGCCCAGCGGGAGAGGACCCCCACCACCCCACCAAGCAACCCTGAGGTCTGGGATCAACCCCGGGACTCACACAGTGGAAGGGGAGGACTGGTGCACGCACATGTACAACATACATGCATAACACGCGCAGAACAGCACACATGCGTGCACACAAACACAAATGAGTGTATGGTTTGGTTTTTATATTTGTGTGTCCCGGGAGTCAACCTCCAGTGTCTTCTTTGAAACAACGTTTCTCTGAACCTGGGATTCCAGCCCTGTTTAGTACATGGGCTCTGGGAATTTGAACTCAGGTCCTCAACTGTTTGTGAGGCAGATGCTCTCTCCGTGGAGCTGTCTCCAGGCCTCAGTGGCCAGGGTCCCTTCACGTCAACACTGGTTTACAAGCCTACCGTAGAAGAGGTCGTTCCCCAGGGTGTGTGGTCGCCTCCTCACCATGGCTCTCTCCACTCTAGGTCTGAGCATGCAGAACTCCGAGGGCGGAGCAGATTCGCCAGCATCAGTGGCTCTGCGACCTGCAGCCCAGCCCGTGCCAGCCTCCCCACAGGTAACTGTGCCCGCCCCGCCATCCCCAGAGCTCCCCCTGGTGTTTGAAAGGTGCCACCAAGGGAACCATGACCTCAGAAGAAGCACTGGAAACTTGAAAAACACAGATGTGGGCAGAATTCTTCCTCCTCCATCTTCTCCTCCTCCTCCTCCGCCTCCTCCTCCTCCTCCTCCTCTATCCCCCATCCTTCTCCTCCTCCTCTGCCTCCTCCTCCTCCTCCTCTACCCCCCATCCATCTCCTCCTCCTCCAGCACTCCCCCATGTAACAGTGGAGCCCAAGGTCTTGGTTTTTCAACCCATCAGCCCTTCCTCCCAGTTTCCTTACCTCCTCACCTTCCCAACCTGCCCCCTTCCCCAGCAGTCCCCTCCCCCTTTCCCTTTCACCCTTCCCTCTCTCAGACAGTGTTTCACACTAACCCTGCCTGGCCCTGCCTCAGCCTCCCTGGACCTCCACCACCATGTGCCCCATCGCTTTACTTGTGAAGCCAGGCTGGTGCTGGAAATGGTAGCCAGGGCACCATTCATGTTAGGCAAGTCACAGCCCCACCACACTTTATGATTGATTGATTGTTGTTTGTTTGTTTGTTTGTTTGTTTTGAATGAGTTCTGACTCTGTAGCACAGACTTGCTTCAAATTCACAGCTAATGCTCCTGTCTCAGCTTCCTGCGTGCTGGAATTACAGGGGTGTGCCACCATAGTGGGAGGGAGTATGCTGTATGTACACACCTGTGAGTAGCATGTGGCTGCCAGGTAAAGGGCCCTTTCCCTCTCCACCTTATTCCCCTAAAAGATGGTCTGCCATCGGGCCCCAGTAATCCTGTTGTCTCTGCCTCCTGTAGTGAGGTCACAGCAACTCAAAGCCACACTGGCTTTTTGTGTGGGTACTAGGATTTGAACTCATGTCCTCAGCTTGTACAGCAAGATCTTTACCCAGTGCCAGTTTCACAGCAGCCCTGCCTAATTAGCCTTTGCTTTTTAAAGATTTATTTACTTATGTATACAGTGTGCTGTTTGCATGTATGCCAACAGGCCAGAAGAGGGCATCAGAACCTATTTTAGATGATTGTGAGTCACCATGTGGTTGCTGGGAATTGAACTCTGGACCTCTGGAAGAGCAGCCAGTGCTCTCAACTGCTGAGCAATCTCTCCACACACACACACATACACACCCATTATCCTTTAATTGAAGCGGAATTGACACATCATAAAATGGGTCATGTGAGAGTAGACTGGTTTTTATTGTATTCACAGAATTCAGCCATTCTTTCTCTCTAGTTCCAGAACATTTCACTACATGCCACTTCCCCCTCCCCCCCAGTCAGCAGCTTGCACCCCTTCCCTGTCCTGAACGATTTCCTGTCTCTGGGTTCTCCTGTTCCTGGAGACCCATGTCTGTCCTTAAGGTCTCTCCGTGTTGTGGGTGTCAGAGCCCCGCTTACTCCAGCGTGAAGACAGACACCACGGTGTGTCTGCATTCCTGTGCTGGAGTCCCTACAATGGCCTGTGTCCCTGTGGTGTTTGTCCCCACCCACAGGCCAGCCAGTCATGACAGGACCTTGCTTGGCTTGCAGTGACATCTTTGAACACTAGAGGACAGCGTGTCCTTACTCATTCTCTCAGCACCCCTTACAGAGTGGAGGATCACAGTCCCCTGTGTCCCCCTGTCCCAGATGCCTCCGCACCCACATTTAGTCTTCCTTCTACATCCGAGACAGGCAAGATACTGCTCTCCAGTGAAGGACAGTGTTAGGCCTGGGTCCCCTGCAGAGGAGGAGCCACCTGCTCATCCCAGCTCCTGGGCCTGAACTTCATAATCCCAATGGGATGTTTCCGTGTGTGCCCACATGTGTGTGGCTTGTGTGCCTGCCTGTCTCTGCATCCCATGAGTCCCTGTATGTGCGTGTCCACGGGCCCCTGTGTGCTGCTGCAGTAAGTGGGGCAGCCAAGCCATAGTTCTGAGTGGGGTTTCCCCAGTGCTATCTCAGTGGGTCTGACTGTCTTCGTTGTCTGTTGCAGAGGGTGCTGGTCCAAGCCGCAGGCTCGACTCCCAAGGGTGCCCCAATGCAGCCACTCACCCTCCCCAGAGTCCAGGCGGTGCCACCACAGGTAAGGACACACTTGGGCATCTAGCAGCTGTGAGCAGCCTCTGGCCTATGAGCTGTTTCCTGTTGTCAGTGGTGTCTGCAGTCACCAGAAAGTTCTGGAAGCGCTGTTAAAAGAAAACAATTCACTTACCACAGACACATGCAGCAAGTGAAGGAGAGTGGTTTCTCTTTGTTCTCAGAGGCACAGAGCCAGCTGCAGCAGGCCAGGTGGTCCTAGGCTGCCTGAAACTCTGCAACAGCCGAATAGCCAGAGGATTGTGTGAGGGAGAGAGAGAGTACCAATAAAACTTTATTTACAGAAAGGCACGGGGTTTGCCAGGCAGTGGTGGTGCACAGCTTTAATCCCAGCAGTCTGGAAGCAGAGACGGGTGGATTGCTGTGAGTTTGGAGCCAGCCTGTTCTACGGATTGAGTCCAGGACAGTCAGGGCTACACAGTGAAACTCTGGAAAAACCTTAAAAAAAAAAAAAAAAAAAAAAAAAAAAAACAACGTCCCAGGGCTAAGTTGCCTTTGGTTCTAAGGGAGCTGCCTGGCAGCAGGCAAGGAGTGGGTAATGGTGACTATGTGAAAGACCAGGGAAGGTCTATAGGGTCCCCAGAAAGCACCAGGGTCTCTTAGGGGTCACCAGGACCTAGCCAATGGCTCTGTAGGCAGAGGGCTCACCACCAGCGGGCGCAGAAGCTTCCCCCACTCAGGTGGGGAGGGGGTTCTCAGCTCCCACTGAGCCATCTCCTGCTGGGTCCAGGCTTCCTTTCCCTCCCTCCCTCCCTCCCTCTCCCTGGAGACCCCACACAGAGCTCAGAGCACCCAAGTTGTGGGTGAGCTGCTGTAGTCTGGGAGCCCAGAAAGCCATTCCCCTGGCCGCTGAGATGGCTTCCCACAGACTGGTGGGGAGAGGCTGAAGTTTGGGCCACAACATGGTAGACATCCACTATAGGACATCTACCCACCGAGGTGGGGGTGGGAGAGGGCAGTCGTGGGGGAGGTGGGAGGGATATGGGGGGCAGTGGGGATGGGGTGGGATGTGAGAGGTGGACGTAGGATTTGAGGGATGTGGTATCACAGGTACTGTTATCCCCCTTCGAACTCTCTCCAGCTCGCCTCTGTTTCCAGCCTGGGCCCCACCTGAGAAAGGGACCACACACCCTCCGCCATACAGGGAGCTGTTCTCCATGGCAGCCACAGTGTCCCTGGTCCCACCCATGCGGGACAGAAGCTGCTTAGCTGCCACAGAGGTGGAGGGTCAGGGATTCAAGGTCATACTCGGCTACATAGTTCAGGTCCAGCCTGGGCTACATGAGACTGTCTCAGGGATAGATAGTTAGGTACATACATCAGTCACTGAGCTCCATGCCCGTGGACTCCAGCTGCAGCACCTACCAGCGAGACCTTGTCTGACGTGCACCCACGTGTCGTTGCAGGTTCAGCACGTGTACCCTGCGCAGGTGCAGTACGTGGAAGGCGGAGACGCGGTCTACGCCAACGGAGCCATGTACGTGCTCCCTGTAGGGTGCTGGAACCCCACAGACTCTAGACTCCATTGCTCTCTATGGAGTCTATGGAAGCGTTTGAACATGTCCCCCTGTCCAATCATGTTCCTGCTTGACCTGAGGTCCGAGTTCAGAACCACAGGCCCTTGTGCTCTTGGCTTCTAGAAAACTCGATAAAAATATCAAACCAAAACCACAGTCCCCTATAGAGCAATGGCCTGGGAACTTTCCTTCTGGGCCATTTATAAAGCTTATTTCCCAATTTTTAAGAAAGTTTTGGAACTTTCTAGAATTTTCTTTCTTCTGTCTCTTTTGTATGTGCATTTGTGTGTGCATCAGTTTGTGTGTCTGCATGTTCCCGTTTTAATGTGCGTGAATGCAGTGCCCATCGAGACCAGCAGGGGGCATCAGGTCCCTTGGTACTGGAGTGACAGGTGATTGTGGGTGGCTGTGAGCCAAGTGGGTGCTGGGACCGGACCTGGGTTCAATGCAAGTGCAGCCTGTGTCTTCTTTCTTCCTTTCGCTCTTTTATTAGCATGTGTTTGTTATAAAATGCTGGCACTTTCTGTCCCACAGCCGAGCAGCCTATGCCTACAACCCAGACCCTCAGCTCTATGCCCCCAGCAGTGCAGCATCTTACTTTGAGACTCCAGGTGGCGCCCAAGTTACAGTGGCGGCCTCGTCCCCACCGGCAGTCCCCTCTCACGGCATGGTGGGCATCACCATGGATGTCGCAGGGACCCCCATCGTTTCTGGCGCAGGAGCCTACCTCATCCACGGGGGCATGGACAGCACGAGACACTCCCTGGCCCACACTGCACGCTCCTCGCCTGCCACGGTATGTACAAAGGCCCTGCAGCCGCGGGTAGCCCTGCTATCCTTGGCATCCGTCAGGGGAGGGGAGTAAAAAGGACCAGGTCAGGGTCCTGCCGAAGCTGAGGCACTGAGGGGCAAAGACGGCGGCAGCGTGCTGGGCCCTTTACCCCATTTTCCCACTAGGGAAAGACAACATTGAGAATGTTGGGGGCAGAGCCTCTCCAACAGCAGCATTCTGCTGTCCTAGTCATTACTGTTCTAAGTGGCAGCCCTCAGGAGCCTGCTCCCAACAAAAGGGTATGTGCCTCTGCAGGGACTCAGCCTCCTGATACAGTTCACTGCCTTACATACAGCTCGATTTGGACTTTGGGGGTTTTATGGGGGGAGGGGTGTTGAGACAGGGTCTTGCTGTGTAGCCCAGGCTGCTCCGAAATGTCCCCTGTAGTATAGACTGACCTCATCCCCACAGTCCTCTGCCCCAGCCTCCCAAGTATCCATCTGTGTCTCAGTTTTTGATGTTTATTGTCATTTTATCATTTTTTTTAAATTGCCACATAGTCACACCCTCTCTGATGCAGAACCCTGTAGGAGTTGATGTGTGTATAGGTTCCTGAATTCTCATGGCACACCTGCTCCCACCTGCCCCCCAAAAGTCTCACCCACAGTGCTGCCAGCCATCGATCTGCTGTCTTTGACACTGGCGGGCTATCAGAAGTGCAGTTGGTGGTTGCCCCTGCGGCTGGCCTCCTGCCCTCAGCATGTGGCCCTCAAGACCCCTTGACATGAGTCCACAGTTCTGTCCCCCCTTCTGGGCTTGGGGTGGTAAACGCCTCCAAGTGGGGTTGCTGTGCGGTCCACTTCGTAGGAAGCCACCCATCCATTCCCCGTTTCCCGGTGGTACATTTAGCCACCTGTCAGGGAATACGTGTTGCTTCCTTGCCGGCACTTGGAGCTGTTGACATTGTTTTATTTTCTCCGTCCTGGAAGGCATGTCACAGAGCCTCTCTGTGGTGGTGATTTGTGTTTTCTAGCTGGGAACAGAGGTTGCTTGTCCTGTGGTTGAACATTACTTGAGCAGTCTGCTTACAGCTGAGCCAGGCCAGTGTCTTCCTGCTCCTGAGTGTGGAGAAAGCTATATGTCCCATCAGATACATTTAAATTGAAGGCCTTGGGAGATGGTTCAGTGCTTCAGTGTGCAAGCATGAGGACCTGAGTTCGAATCCCCACACTGCACATGAGTGCTGGGAGGCACAGCTGTAATTCCAGGGTCCCTTAGCACGCTCCCTAGGGATGAGCAGTATCCTTGAGCTCTGGGTTTGACTGAGAGAGCTCATCTCATTGAATACAGTGGAAGAGCAGCCTAAAACATTGGGCCTTGCCTTCTACATGCGTGCAAGACACACACATACACAAATGTGCAAGTGTGCATACCATGCACATGCTCAAACATTCATACCAGCTCCACACATTCTTCTCATGGCCACAATGACCCCAGCACCCAGTTCTGAGAACAGGTGTGACATCAGGCCACTCACTTCCTGAGGGCTGTGAGGTCCCAGGGCTGTGCTTGCTACTCTTGTCTGCCTTTACCTGGCCACCAGCACCTGAGCCTGGCAGCGTGTGACACCAGAAGACCTCCTTGCCTCCTGCATAATATTCACAGCCTAGAGCATTTCCATAATATGCCATCAGCTTAGGCAGCCTGCTCCACATACGGCTGTCAGATCATGGGCCCCTGCCCCCAGAAACAGCAGTGTGTCCATAGTGTGTCTTAAGGAGCCAGGGACAGCTCTGTGGCTAAAATGCTTAATGTGCAAACACGAGGATCTGAGTTTGGATGCCCAGAGCCCATATAAATGCCACACAGATGGATGGGCATGGGGCCCACCCTTCGTTACAGCCTCAGGAGGTAGAGGCGGGATGCCCAGAGCAAGCTGCAGTCAAGTCTAGCCATATCAGCAAGCTGTGGTTTGAACTCAGAGACCCTGCATCCGTGAACAAGGCGGAAGAGGCAGGCAGAATGGTTCCCAATGCCCGCGTTAGGCCTCCCGCACGTGCATCTGCCCACACACATGAAAAGAATGGGGAGTCACGTGATTCTTCTTGGTGTGTCTTTGTTCCACTTCTCTTGGTGGAGATCTTTGTGGTTGAATATAAATGGTCTTTATGTTATAAAGGGATTAACATTAATGCTGAAGATAGAAAATTTAGGAGCTGGAGAGATGCTGAGTGGTTAAAACTCTTGCAGAAGACTGGGTTCAGTTCCCACACCCAGGTCAGGTGGCCCACAACCGCTTAACTCCAGCTCCTAAGGACCCAACGCCTTCTTGTGGCCTTCTGTGAAAACTACACTCATGTGCTTGTGCACACAGCCACACACATACACTGATATCTAAAAATACACACGTAAAGGGGTAGAAGATATTTCAGTTTCCTAGTTTATTCTTTATCTTTCAACTCTTTTGTTGTTGTTGTTGTTGTTGTTATTATTATTATTATTATTATTATTATTATTATTATTATTATTGCTTTTTTAGGCAGGGTTTCTCTGTGGCTTTGGAGCCTCTTCTGGCACTCGCTCTGTAGACCAGGCTGGCCTTGAACTCAAGGAGATCCACCTGCCTCTGCCTCTGCCTCCCAAGTGCTGTTATTATTGTTGCTATTATTACTATCATTTACAATCTGAAATGGAGAGCATTTTGAATGTCTTTCATCAAGTCTGGGATGTTTTCAGACATTATGTCTTCAGATTTCAAGTTGTTCCCCATTCCTTGCTCTTATACCTGTGGTGGCTGTCTCTGTTTGATGGGCCCATTCTCGTGGGTCCTTCTGCTCCTTGTATGACGCCTCCTTTAGTTCTTTGAGCATGTGAAGTTGACTTAAGTCACAAACCCACTCTACCGTCCTAGGCCCTTGGGACAGCGCTATCGACTCTTGTCTGTGTACAGACGCATTCTTCCTTATTTGGATGCCTATAATTTTATGTGGAAAAGGTATCTTGAGCATTACTATGTGGGAGCTGTAGCTGCCCCAGCCCTCCATCCTCCCAGGGTTCGCTGTTATGCCAGTTAACACTGATCATTTGTTTGGTGACCTCTCTGGGTCACTGTGAAGTCTGTATTCTTTGTCATGGTGAACACTGCACTCCTTCGGCTAGCCAAGAGCCAGCTGGTGTTGACAGACTAGTCCCCTGGTGCCACATCAGACCTGTAGGTCTTTCTGCTGCTGTCATCGTCGTTGTTTGATGAAGGGTCCAATCTGCTACTCTCTGATGGTTCTCGTCAGTTCTGCCCGTGTATCCGCCACTTTCCTGGGAGGGTGGATGGCCCTGACTTTGCCCTTGCTCCTGATGTTGAGTGTGTTTTAAATGTTGACTTCGTGTGGGGAGCTCACAGATGTGGCGTCAGGATTCTATGTTGCAGCTACATGTTAAAGACATGCCAGTTCTGGAGTGCGACTGTGGTGTCAGATAGAGTGACATGGTGAGGTGGGATAAGGAAGAGGCCCTCCTTGCCCAGCTGTTTATTTTTGTGAGGACAGGTTTCTTTAAACTGGGAGAACATGCAGGACGCAGGGCGGAGTCCTCAGAGCAGAGTCCTCTCCACCCTCTAGAACCTGAGATGGAGGAGAAATACGCAGATGTAGACCTTCAAGTCCTCTAGTTGTTTGGTTTTGGTTTTGGTTTTTGATAACTAGAAAAAACATCTTTTTTATTTTTAAATGCTATTAATTGTGAACTATAATGAGCCAATTATTTTTTAAAAGAGTGAAAACAGATTTAATTGTTCCACTATAAATTTTGTGGGAAAGGTTAGTTTCTTTTTGTTGTTTGAGGGGTTTAGGTTTTGTTTTGGGGAGTGACACATCTCGCCGTTGACCCCAGGCTGGCCCCCTACTTGCCATCCTCCTGCCTCATTTTCCCAAGCACTGGGTTGATGAGTGGTGCCTCCTTGTACATACATACATACATACATACATACATACATACATACATACAGACAGACAGCACACACACACACACACACACACACACACACACACACACACATCTGGCTTGATAAATATAATCCTTAAAAATAAAATCTTGGCCAGGTGTGGTGACAAACACTTTTAATCCCAGCACTCAGGAGGCAGAGGCAGGAGGATCTCTGTGAGTTCCAGACCAGCTAGGGCTGTGTGCTGAGACCCTGTCTCAACTCTAAAAAGACAGACAGACAGACATAGGGCCTGGGGAGTGGCTGGGTAATACGGTGCCTACTAAGCAAGCATGGAGGCCTGAGTTCAATACCCGGGTCCTATAAAAGCAAGGCATGGAGGTACAGACTTGTCATCCCAGCCAGGGACAGGAGGATCCTTGGGGTCACTTGCAAGCCCAGCAAAGTCAGCAGGTTTGTGGGGAGACCCTGTCTCAAAAAATAAGACAGAAAGCGACCAGGAAAGAATCCTAGCCTCTGACCTCAGCTCCCACAAGCCAGTGAGCCAACCACAATCCCCTCCCTCCCCCCCCCAGCTTTTTTTTTTTTTTACTGGGAGTCTCAGTAGTTTTTAATAGTGACAGGGCCATTCAGCTCAGGATTCTAAACCTGCTGTCCCTCCCTGTCCACCTCCTGCATGCAGACCGATATCTTGAAGGGCTCTTTAGGGCCAGGGGGGCTGTCTGGGTCCCTCATGGAAGGTTCCAGAAGTGTGAAAAAGCTGCCTGCTGGTTGATCCAGGGGACACTCACACAGCCACTCTCCACCCCTGCCTCCCACCAGGCCCTCAGTGCCTCCCTCTGCCTCTGGCATGCTTCTGTCTTTTGTCCTCCTGTGCCCAGCACTGATAGGAGCAGAAGGTGACCCTGGCCTCTGCCTGCCCATGCCCTGTGGTGTCCTCTGTGCTGTGTAAAGACAACCCATGCCCTGGCTCACCTAGGTGTCCTGTAGGGAGATCACAGAGGCCCTGTGACCCCTTTGCTTTTTCTTACACAGTGTATTATTGTGTGTGTGCACATATGTGCCATGGCACACTTTGGTGGTCAGAGGACAGCTTGTGGGAGTGGCCTCTCTCCTTCCAGGGGGGTCCTAGGGATTGAACTCTGGTCTCTAAGCTTGGTGGCAAGCACGCTTACCCACTTAGCCCTCTCACCCACCCTGCCTCTCTATCCTGAACATGTTTCCAGGGAGCCTGGTGAGTGTGACATTCCACTTGCCCTTACCCGAAACCCAGCCGAAGCCTCTGCTGTCCTAGCTGATGTTAGCTCCTACTGCAGGACCAGGTCATGTTCAATACAAACACATGGTGGCCCCTGGCACAGCCAGACATCATATCTCCAAGTCTTCCCTGCTCCACTCAACCCAGGGCCTCGGCCCAAGTCACAGTTCCCCCAAAAGCCCACTCTGTTCCCGCTCATTTTCCCAGGCTCCGTGCCCATGCCTCCCTTGCTCTGTCATCAGGCAGAGTGTGCACTGTTGCAGCACCCCATGGCCCAGGGCTCAGTGTCACCTAATGTCCCAGGGCCTGGGGAGAGGGCTTAGTGGGTGATGTGGGGTCTGACCCCTCCATCCCCCACATAAAAAGCTGGGCATGGTGGGGCCTGCCTGTGACCCCATTGCTGAGGAGGACCCTAGGAGCTTGCTAGCCAGTCAGTGAGAGACCCTGTGTCAAAAAATAAGGTAGAGAGATGATGGCTCAGTGGCTAAGAGCACTGGCTGGCCTTGCGTAGGACCCAGGCTCAGGTCTCAGAACCCTCACAGTGGCTCACAGCCATCTGTAACTCCAGTAGCAAGGGATCTGATACTCTCTTCTGGCCTCTGCAGGCACTGGGCACAAATTCAGTGCACTGACAGACAGATATACAGGCAAACCGCACACACGCATAAAATACCGACACAAGTGAATAATGAGGCTGACTGAGGAGGGCTCTTGCTGCTGGCCTCAGCCCGCACATGCTCGGCTTCGTTCTGGGTGTCTTGCATCCTGTGTTGGGATATGATGCCAGCCACCAGACTTTTCTCTCTGCTACTGTCTTGGGCTCTGGGTCAGGTGCATGGTGCAGGGCCTTGAACCTGCAACAGCTTCACTCACCGTTAACCCCCTGCTGCTAGCTGGTGCTGTTATTTGGATGTTAATGCAAGGCTGGGGCTGGTATGAGCTGCCTGCAGCTAACCATCTGATTTCCTTCTCTCCCCCACCCCACCTCCCACCACCTCTTTGGTTTTGTCCTGCCTCTGTACATATCTACGTAGCTTGAAATGGCGATTGAGACTCTCCAAAAAAGCGAAGGCCTCGCCCCCCACAAAGGCGGCCTGCTCAACAGCCATGTAAGTGTGCTGGGGCCCTGGACACCCTGCTCTGTCTGGAGTGCCCACAGATGTTAGAAAAGCCCAGGGAAGTGACATGATGCAACCTTGAAGAGGTTAAAGGGAGAGGGGAAATGCTGGCCATCATTCCCAGGAGAAGCCTTAGCCAGTGAGGAAGCAGCCAAGGCAGGGCCTGCATGGGCATTAGGCCCGAGGATGACCCCTGTGTCCCAGGCTTGTCTGTGGATGTGTAGACTGGTAAGATCTTAAGCAGAACCAGTTCAGCAGAGGTAACTGGTGTGTGGTCACACCTGTCTGCCCAGACAGGAGGGTGCTGGGTCTTAGGCCAGCCTGTGCTGCTCGGGCAAGCATGAGGCCTGGGATCCATTCCTAGTGACTCACACCTCGCATCGTCACTAGCATGCAAGAGACAGAGGCAGGAGGATCCGGTCAACGCCACAGCACAGCAAATTTAAGGCTAGCAGACCATGTGGCAGCTCATAACCATCTACCTCCATTCCCAGGGCGCCTGGCGCCCTCTTCTGGCCTCCGTGGGGCACTGCATGCCCATGGTGCACAGACTCACATGGATGCAAACACCCACACACATGAACTAAGATCAATCTCAAAGGAGTGATAATAAAAATAAAAGAATGAAACAAAAATACAACTCTAAAAGGGGAAGGTGGTTTGGGACTGACTGGGTTGCTGTGAAGGCCCTTAACTGTGTGATTTGGATGTGAGACGAGGGGCAGGCGGCAGGCACTCTTGAGTTTGC
Organism: Cricetiscus sungorus; assembly: GCA_030556225.1. Taxonomy (NCBI): domain Eukaryota; kingdom Metazoa; phylum Chordata; class Mammalia; order Rodentia; family Cricetidae; genus Cricetiscus; species Cricetiscus sungorus. Next base: position 42,423,442 of record JANBXA010000600.1, read on the forward strand.
TCTGCAATAGAGGCCTCTGTGGGAGGTGAGCCCTCTGGTACAGACACAGCATGGCCCCTGGACCTGGAGGAGGGGAGGGCTCAGTGTTTGGCCTGGGGAGCTGAGGAGGAATGCTCTGTCCACTCCAACACCCCCAAATGCCTCTTATCCAATGTGTGAGCCCCTCCATGCCTTGTTATTTATTTTTTTCGGGAGCAGGGCCTTGCTATATAGCCCAGGCTGGCCCAAACTCCATATCCTCCTGTGGATCGCAGGCCTGACTGTTGGGGATTTGATTTACTTATTCTTGTTTGTTTATTGAGACAGATTTCCATGTAGCCCAGGCTGGCCTGGGATTCACTGTCTATCTGAGGATGGCTTTGAACTTAAAATCCTCCTGTCCCAGACTACTGAGATCTGGGATGACAGGGGCCCACCACCACACCTGACTGGGTTGGGCTTTCCAGAAGCAAGACCCATCACCAAAGCCAGACTGGGCTGTGGCCATTAACATGGCCCCCAAAGTGCCATTTCCCTGAGGCTTCTAACATCTGCTTTTGTCTAGCTTGACTCTGTGGCCCCCCTCCCCACCCCCACAAAGCCTTCTTGCTGGCCCAGATTCACAGTGGACTGTTGTGGGAGAGAGACAGATGCTGGTCTAGAGAAAGGTCTAGAAGTCTTGAGGGCTTACAAGGTTAGCGCTGTCCCAGGTAGTCCATGGTGAGTGTCCTGTCTCAGGAGGCAATGACAGGGACATTTCTTTCCACTAGGGCCCAACCCCTCCAGGATGAATAGCACCCTTCACTGCTAGATGGTGTCCTCCTGGGGACACAGTCCAAGGGGACACAGCTAAGGGACGCCTTTAGCATGTTTGAGGGAAGAGCCCCCAGGTTGTTGTGTCTGTAGTACATCCAGAATGTGTGGGGACCGCACAGGGTGTCACTAAGGGCTGTGGAGAGCTTGCTTTCTAACCTGTGTCCACAGATGGACCCCAGGCTGCTGCCTCCATGGCCAGCGTCTACCAGGGTGGCCATTCTTCTAGCCTTTGGGCTTTGGTGACATAGAACAAGGGAAGTAGAGGTGAAATCTTTTCAGAAGGTGCCTGAGGGAGAGGACGGGGCTGTGGGCGGCCTGCCTTTATGCCTAGGGCTGGCTGCGGCCACGATGGCTCTCGGTAGGGCTTTCTGGAGGGTAAGGGCATCAGAGCTTCAGGCCAGTTCTTGATCCTTCCAACTAAAGACAGAGGGACCTGCGGCACCATGTCTCTGGTGGCCTTTGGGTGTTAGCTGGCCCATCACCATGGAACCATGTGCCTCCCCATGCTTCTGTCTGGGCTCTCAGCCCCATCATCGCTATGGTGGTTTTAGAGAGCAGAGGCATCTTGGAGGGAAGGGCCCTTGGAGAAGTCATAGCTCTATGCATAGCTGTCATTAGAGCAACTTCTGGGAATGGCCACCCATCCAACCACCCTTGAAGGGCTGGAGCAGCCCTGCTGCCTGGGTCTGCGGGAGGCTCCTCCTGAGACTGCACCTCCCTCAGTTCCACCCTGTCACCCTGACTGTCCACAAAGTGCCCCTCCTCAGCCCCTCCATACCACCAAGCCAGAAGAATGGGCCAGATGGGTTAATTGGAAAGATGTGGCATTTTGTTTTGAACCTGAGATACAGAAATGATCTGGTCAGCTCTCCCCTACTGTAACAAACATCCTAGGAGGATCCACTTAGAGGAAAAGAGGCTTAGCATAGCCCACAGTTTTAGAAGCTATCCCACAGCCAGCTGGAACCAGGGCACAAAGGACACAGTGGCAGGAGCATGTGGCACCAACACTCACCATTAAGTGCCAAAATAGGGAGGAAGAAGCAGCTGCCACCCAAAGTCCTCCTGACCAACACTGCCCCTTAAAGGCCCTGTCACCTCCCAGTAACACTGTGCTCAACCGTCAACACACAGTTGTTGGTGGCTGTCATAGCAGTGGTGCAGTCAGCTGGGAACACAGGGTTTGTTTCACTGTGTGACTCTGGGGTCACTCTGTGTCATCCAGGGAGGCAGGAGCTGATGCAGAGGCCATGGAGGGAGCTGCTTACTGGCTTGCTCCCCATGGCTCGCTCAGCCTGCTTTCTTACAGAACCCAGGACCACAGCCCAGGGATGCCCCCCCCCCACAGTGGGCTGGGCCCTCCCCCATCAATCACTAATCAAGAAAATGCTCCACAGACCAATCTGGTGGGTACAGTCCCTCAGGTGAGGGTCCCTCTTCCAAGATAAGTCAAGTTGACAAAAGTCAGCCAGCACAATGCCTTTGTTGGGCCCTGTAGCGGTGGCGATGGTGCTGTTTCAGCCCACCCCAACGCTGTAGCTTCGAGGGCCCAGCTAGTATTGTCATTGTGGACTCTAGCCCATGGCACCTTCACCCTTTTAAAATAATTATTCTTTGTTTGTTGGGGAGGGCTCAAGAATACCTTGTTGTGCATGCAAAGCTCAGAGGACAATTTGTGGCAGTCGGTTCATCCTTCCCCTGTGAGGGTCCCAGAGATATAAGCTCCTTTACTGGCTGAGTCATCCTGTTAGTCCCACCCCTACTCTCATGCCGAGCCCCAGAACTAGACCTGACCGCCATCCAGTGACCCTGAGTCCCTCCCATCACCCTGCCCTCCCCCTGCTCTCCTTCCACACTGCAGAAGCTCTCCAGCCTTCAGGAAAGATCTGGAATCAGGTAACAAAGAAAGGGACGCTTGCAGCCTCCACCCCAGAGCCTCTCCCACAGACAAAGTGTCCCTTCCTCTTGGCTTTAGTCCTGAAGTGTTGCGTTAAGGTCCTGGGGCACCAGCGTGAGAAGCCGCAGCCATGCCCCTCCTCATAGAGCTGTAAGAAGGAGCTCAAGGGTCCAAGTGCACCTGATGTGTGAGAGCCAAGTTCTTGATGGATCCGTGTGCAGTAATGGACGTTGCAGCACTGGGCTGACATGGCCCAGGCCCTCAGGGTTCTGTCGAAGGGAAGACCCAGGGAACGCCCTGAAGTGACCAAGACCTGTGCCAAGATGGGGAGGAGGACAGGACACTGTACCCCGCAAGTCAGAAGGGGACATTGATGGCCCTACCCCATGGGGAAGAGCGCCCCCAAGTCTCAGTCCTCATGCCTCAGCCTCCTGAGTTGGGGGACCAGAGGCATGTGCCTGCTCCTTTGCTTCCATTGGGAAAATGAGGACATGAGACTGTCCTCTGGGGTGACAGGGACAGCTGGTGCACAGCACCTGCATGGTGAGACAGCAGGGATGGCTGCTCCTCAGTCGCAGCACAGCTGAGGGTCTACTACCCTGCTACCCTGGCCAGCACCAGCCATCCCGGGCTCATGACAGAAGAGTTGGGTGTAGTTGCTGGCCTGCGTAAGCAGGCCAGCACGATGGCCCTAACTCACTCCTCAGAGATCCACATGCCCCTGATCAGTTAGCGGCACTGGAGGCCAACTCCTACTCAATCCCTTGAAGCCCACCCTGTTTGCCCAGAGGTAGAGCCAGCCCTCCACGTCTCCCAGGCTGTGGCCTGCCATCTCCTGCAAGTATGCTCTTGATCCCATGGTGCCAGGAAAACATGCCTGGGCCTTCTGCTCTCTCCAGACACAGTCTGGCACCCAGCCTCTGTCCACTCAGCTAGCTACCCTGCAAGCGTGGCACAGCCTTTGCTGTGTCCCTAGGGCACGCTTTGTTCTGGCTTTCTGACCTACATTGAGTATGTCCCCAGGATGAGGGAGAAGGGACCCAGGAGTAGGGAGGCCAATGGGGAGAACATGGGTGTGTGGTGGTTGTGTCAGGGATGGCCTTCCTGTCCCTGTGGAGGGGACACCCTGAGTAAACACCCTGTTTATAGAGGATCGTGACCTGCTCCCCTCTGCAGTAGGGACCCAGCCATGTATCCATGCTTCTGTGAGCCCGTTCCCTAACAGTGATTACCCTGAGAGATGCTGCCCAGTCTGGGTCCAAGGGGCTGCACAAGCATGGGCACCAGGGCCAGGCTGGGAGGGGCTGGAGGGGCAACAGCCATCATTCACAAGCCACAGTAGCCCCACACGCAGAGGGATTCAGCCTCCTGGCCAGCATCATAGCTCACACCTAGTCACAGTGTAGCAACTGGGCCAGGTCATGACCAATGTCTGAGACAGAATCAAGACAGGAGAGTGGCAACACCCACGGCAGGGAGCAGGTAGAAGATTATCTGCACCTCCCTAAGCCATGGCCTCTGTACACAACTTCATCCTGTGCCTTTGCTGACTATCATACCCTCCCTGGGTGTCTGGGTTTTACCGAGAGCCCTCTGGCTTTGGAGGTTAGGGCAGCAGGCCATCAGTGACCTGTGGCCTAGAGCACAAGACTCCATGTCCAGTGTCATATGTTTCTGCATCAAATCTGTCACTGTACAGTGGGCTTAGGAGACTTTGGTGTACTCGAGTATGTGATGTTATGTGCATGTTTCAGCCTAGACACATGGCTTGATCTGTCTCCATCATATGGGGACTCATAAAAAAGAAGTCAGGTAACACAGAGGCCAAAGTGTACATGGATGAAAGCAGTGAGTGAACGGATACGTGGATGCATGCGTTGATGCCAGGGAGGTAGGTGGGAGGGTGAGTGAGTGGGTGGGAGGGTGGGTAGGTGGATGGACGGATGGACAGATGTGATGGGCATGTGTTCAGGGGACAGGTGTGGGAGCCACACAGGTGGCTCTGTCACTGCCCTAGCCAGCAGAGGGAAGTGAGCTGCTGTCTTGGGACGCCAGGCCTTTCTTCGATGCCCATCTGTCCTGTAGCTCCAGTGGCTTCTGGATAATTACGAGACAGCAGAAGGCGTGAGTCTGCCCCGCAGCTCCCTGTACAACCACTACCTGCGCCACTGCCAGGACCACAAGCTGGAGCCTGTCAACGCCGCCTCCTTTGGCAAGCTTATCCGCTCTGTGTTCATGGGACTGCGCACACGGCGCCTGGGGACCAGGTGGGTGACAGTGGCTAGGGCTCCCCAGTGTCCACTGGCCCACAGTGCAGACATCATGACTTCCAGCTGTCAGAGTGGGGGTGTGGAGACACTTGGAAGAGATGGGTTTCACTCTCATTTTGTTAATTTTGTTGTTGGGGTTTTTTTTTAAACAGGAGCTCACTGTGTAGCCCAGGCTGTCCTTGAACTCCCAGAGATTCACTCACCTCTGCCTCCTGAGCGCTGGGATTAAAGGTGTGCACCATCATGCCAGGCTCACTCCACTTTTTTATCCATTTGAAATTCCCCTGAACAGCAAGTGGTTTTTATTTTTTTCCTTCAAGACAAAGTCTCTTGAGGCCCTGGCTCACCATGTATGTAATGAGGTTGGACTTTTTCCTGTCTCCATCTCCTGGTTGCTAGGTGACAGATGTGCTGGGAATGGAATCCAGGGCCTTGGGTGCTGGTGAGCCCTCTGCCCAGTGAGCTTAGCCGTAGCTCTTTTTTGAAACCTTCAGTCCTTGTGCCTTAGCCTTCCAAGTACTGTGATAGCCAGCCTGCATCACCAGCATAGCTGGCCACCTGCGTGCTGGACAGTCACTGGCGTTGGGGTCATTGTGTGCTAGCAGAAGTGGGTTGGCGTGATCGGGGACCCTCAGTCCCCTGGGAACAGATGGAGGAGGGAGGCGTTGGGGGGGACAGTGACAGGACAGCCACCTCTGCCATGAAGGCCTCTCCCCACCCCCAAGGGAGTGAAGCTTCCTGTTGTGGCTCATCTATCTGTGTGTCATCCCCTGAGTATGGCAGGCACTTCCACCTCCTCCTGGTTGCTTTCTAAGATTTGCCCTTTTCCAAGATGGGGTTTTAGAGCCCAGTGTGGTGATGAACATCTGTCACCCAGCTCTCAGGACATGTACGCAGGCTCCTGGGCTATAGTGCACCCCAGGCCAGCTGTGAGACAGGTGTTTGAGGAAGACTGAAGAAGAATTGTCAGTCATAATCATATTAAGTAGGCAGATTACTTTCTCATTGTGAGCCTTTATTATACTAAAGTGAGTGATGCCTCCACCAGAGGCCACCGTATATGGAATGTCCCCATGGGCACCAAACAAGAATAGCCAGGCCTGCAGAATGTCCCCGTGCAGTGTCTACCCTGTGATGTTTCGTTTCCAGGGGCAACTCGAAGTACCATTACTATGGGATCCGCCTGAAGCCAGACTCACCTCTGAACCGATTGCAGGAAGACACACAGTACATGGCCATGAGGCAACAGCCCACGCACCAGAAGCCCAGGTGAGTGACAGCAGCCAGGCTGCCAAGACCCACAGCCCCAGGCTTAGAGTGCCACCACAGTGTCCCCAAACATGACAGATAAGACAAGACATTCCATGAGTCTTCTGCTCAGCCTCCTGTATGTTTGGACAGTTATATAGTGACATATGGTGTTGGATGAGGGAATTTTATTGCCTAAATATCCCCTCTCCGCCTGTGCCTCCCTCCCACCCAGACCTTGGCAACACTAATTTTTCCTTTATTTTCATTTATATTCTTTTTGGGTGTCTATATTTCCAATTTTTCCCTAGAAGAAGATGTAATTAGAATCACAGACTCCAATTATCTTTGTTTTGTTTTATTGAGGTACTGAGAACCTCATATATTCTAGCCAGGGGTCCACTCCTGACCATGTCCCCAGCCCCTCACTGGGGGATTCTCTAGGCAGGGGCTCTATCCTGACCACACCCCAGCCCCTCATTGGTTCCTCCTATAATCAGCAGACAGGAGGAAGCCTTCATCCTTGTCAAGGGACATCCCAGGTAGCTCATATGCACCTCAGAGGTACCGTCTCCCTCCCCCAACTCAGTGCCCTTGGGTGACTGTCACAGCCAGCTCTCCCAGCAGAGTCTAGGAGGCTAACTGTGTGTGTTTCCCCACTGTGCACCTACGTGGTGTCTCCAGCAGATAGAGCCCAAAGTCATCAAAAGTCAGACTCTCCACACAGTATTGAAACATCCAGAATCACCAGTCTTCATACTGAAGTCACACGTTATAGGTGACTTCAACACAAGTCACCACTGCCCACTACTAGAATACCATTCAGACAGAAAAATGGAGGACATTCTGAAGTCTGCAACCTGAATGGACACCATGCTTAGTCACATGAGCCAGACACAAACACAGGGCAAGGTCCTCCTCTCGGGAGTCCCTGGAGCCAGCAGAGTCACAGAGCCATGAAAGGGGGGTTAGTTATTTCTAAAGCTGGATGGTGGGGATGGCTGAGTGAGGGCTTCCAGCTGCTGCTGGGCTGAGGTCTGTCTGGGTTTAGGACACTTCCCACAGGTTCAGTTCCCATCACTGGGGGTAAAGGAATACTTCTGACCACTATTAAAAATGACACGCATGTCCACACACACTCTGTGCTCCCTGGCCCATCCCAGACAGTGCTGCTTAGGCCTTACAGTGGTACCTATGTCCCCTGACCAGGTATCGGCCAACCCAGAAGTCAGACAGCCTTGGAGACAGTGGTGCTCACGGCAACCTGCACGGCACACCTGAGCAAGCCATGGCCACTCAGGGCCAGCATCACCAGCAGTACATAGGTGAGCATGGAACCTGCTCTGTCATGTAGTAATTTCTAGATGAACCTTCTTCTTCCTGACATCTCTGGGATTCCAGAATGATCATTGCATGCCCAAACAGCAACTAATATGTGAGCATTTTAGCGACCCTCCCATAGGCCAGGATGACCATACCTTCCCGGTCCTCCCAAGTGATGGGGTGAAAGGTCTGCTGTACTGTGGGTGGGACCCAAGGCTTCATGCATATTACTCCAGCCCAACCCAACCCCAGCCTGTCCCTGCTTAGGGAATGTCTGTGAGACATTGCTGTGCTTGTCCAGATGAACACTTAAGGAACTGACACAGTCACCATGTGGCCACGGAACCAGGCTGCCATTGTGCCTGTGTCCCCTGGGGCCTGTGTGTAACATGTATGTGTTGTCTCTCCCCAGATGTAACCCACGTCTTCCCAGAGTTCCCGGCACCTGACCTAGGCAGTGTGTTGCTGCAGGAGAGTATCAGCCCTCATGATGTGAAGGCCTTGCAGCTGGTGTATCGCAGGCACTGTGAGGTGACGCCCTACTCGGCCAGACCCACCCACCTGTCAGATCTGTGTGCTGTGGGAGCCCAGAGCCCATGTGCCCCCACAGGCCCTCTCCCTGGGCACTGCCTCTGCCCATTCTCTCTTCACTATCCCCTTTGGGGACTTCAGAAAACCGCACAACCGCCCAGAGCACCAGGCGCATGTCCAGGCCTAGCCCCTGACAGGCCGTTCTGCTCCTAGGCCACCCTAGATGTCGTCATGAACCTCCAGTTTCAGTACATTGAGAAGCTGTGGTTATCCTTTTGGAACTGCAAGGCCACCTCCAGCGATGGCCATGCCTCACTGCCTGCCAGGTGATACCCCAACCCCAGGACAGACTCAGCCCATATGCTCCCCAATTTAACCCCAAGCCAACCCCAATACCTTCCATGTGTCTAAGCTGCCTGAGGCATTGCCTAGACTTCCCCTTCTCAAACGTCCTGCTACTGCCTTCCTCTGTAGCACCCTGTTCTGCTACAATTCTGGGGACCCAGGGCCTTTGCACATGCCGGGCAGGGCCTCTTACCCTGAGCCATGCCCCTGCTCTCTTGATGTAGCCCAGACTGGGCATGGCTTGGTCATCCTGCTGCCTTGGGCTCCTGAGAGTCAGGATGCCAGACCTGTCCTACCAAGTTGTGACCTGGCCCAGCAACTGCAGTGTCATGTGTTACCCAAGCCATAGGCAGATAGGAAGCAGTGCTGCCCCTTGGGGGACACAGAGGGACTGTGAGCCCGGCTCCCTCTGTGCTTTGCATGGTCCCTGTCCTATCACCTTGGGCTCACCTGTGCCCCTCCCCTTCCCACAGCGATGAGGAGACAGAAGTCACCCTCCTCCCCAAGGACAAGCTCATCTCTCTGTGTAGATGCGAGCCGATCCTGCAGTGGATGCGCAGCTGTGACCATATCCTGTATCAAGCGCTGGTGGAGACCCTTATCCCAGATGTGCTGCGGCCTGTCCCCAGTAAGCTGCCCCATCCCAAAGCCCTGCCCCCCAGAGACACCAGTCAGCCCCGAGGGTCCCCTCACCTGCCAACTCCTCCCCACTCCTGACCCCAGCGAGCTCTGACAGGCAGCAGGGCCCTAAGAGCCAGCCTGAGCAGGTGCAGGGCTTCCCAGAGGTTCCCTAGAGGGCAGGCAGGGCATCCAAGAGTCACCTATTAGGGAAGCCATTGTGGCTACCTCAGTTTCAAGGGCATGCTAGGCCACCATGGGCACCAAGGATCTTTGCTAGGACAAATGGCCAACACTTGCCCATTATAGAGGGCATCACCCATGAACCCAGATGACCTGGACCTGCACAGACCCTTCCAGGCTCAGTGGCCACAACTGCAGAGTGGGCGGAAGCCTGGCTTCACCCTGGGATGCTTTTCTTGCAGGCAGTCTGTGTGTGTGGGGGGGGGCTGTTAGTGTGAAGCCAGGCTGGATCTTCCTAGATGAACTGGGGGCTTCCTGCCAGAAGTTAGGGACAGCACAACCGTGGCCTTTCCTGCATGACCTCGCCCTCTGGGGGACTGGCCAAGGAGACATTCCTCATCTTGGGAAGACAATGATGTTGAAACATATTTTTCTTTAAAAAACTGAAAATAAATTAAAATCAAAAGAAAAACAAAAACATAAACTGCCCGATTGTCCAGGCATGGTGGCACACACCTGTTGTCCCATCACTCAGAGGGCAGAGGCAAGAGGATCTCTGCATTCAAGACCAGCCTGGGCTACAGAGTGAGTTCCAGGACAGCCATGTAGAGACCTTCTCCCAAAAACAAAAACAGAGAGTTCAATTTTCTCCTTATAGCAAGTCAGTGTAAAATAAATTTGGATGCTGACAGAATACACTTTGTGTATACATGTGTGCATGGGCGTGTGTGTATGTGTGCGTCTGTGTGGAGTGTGTGTGTGTGTGTGTGTGTGTGTGTGTGTCTGTATGCATGTGTGAATGTGTGTGTGTATGCATGTGTGTGTGTGTGTCTGTATGCATGTGTGAATGTGTGTGTGTGTCTGTATACATGTGTGAATGTGTGTCTGTATGCATGTGTGTGTGTGTGTGTGTCTGTATGCATGTGTGTGTGTGTGTGTGTATGCATGTGTGAATGTGTGTGTGTATGCATGTGTGAATGTGTGTGTGTATGCATGTGTGTGTGTGTCTGTATGCGCATGTGTGAATGTGTGTGTGTATGCATGTGTGAATGTGTGTGTGTATGCATGTGTGAATGTGTGTGTGTATGCATGTGTGTGTGTCTGTATGCATGTGTGAATGTGTGTGTCTGTATGCATGTGTGAATGTGTGTGTGTCTGTATGCATGTGTGTGTGTGTATGCATGTGTGAATGTGTGTGTGTCTGTATGCATGTGTGTGTGTGTGTATGCATGTGTGAATGTGTGTGTCTGTATGTATGTGTGAATGTGTGTGTGTGTGCACGCGCACGTGTGCACACATGTGTGTCTAACCGTGATGCTGTGGTACTGGTGGCATGTATATCTTGATTATAGGGCAGCCCAGGCAATGCCATGTCCTGAGCAGATGTCCTTGGTCTCCATGCCAGGAGCTCCATCACTGAGACAGCCATGTGGGTTCCCAGACTGGGTCCAGAGTCTCCTCAGAGCAGGGGACAAATGTCTGGTCTTCACTCTTGCCCAGCACCTCCTTCCCAGGTGTCAGGGCCCCAGTCACCCTCAGGCTGCTGCTTGTCTCTCCATGGGACTTCTGCCTATGCTGGCATCATGACCCCATGGGGTGCATGCAGCCATCCCATTCACCATGAGCCTCTGATTCATGCCTCCAGGTTCCCTGACACAGGCCATCAGGAACTTCGCCAAGAGCTTAGAAGGCTGGCTCATCAATGCCATGAGTGGCTTCCCTCAGCAGGTCATTCAGACCAAGGTACCAGCATGGGTGGGTCCAGGAGACCCCTCAGCCTTTTGGGTGACATAAGGACCCTTGAACCTGTCTCAAGCCACCTCCCCTGTGTGTCTGGGGGATGGGCCTCCCAGGATGCTGTGGGGGGATGGGGTGGGAGAGCTTGCAGGAAGAGGACCATAGATGGTGATGCTCTTGGGACACCATAGAGCAGATAGCTGCAACTTCCATCTCTTCCCCGGCCAGTTAGTGTAGTCTGGGCCACAAATCAGAATCTTCAGTGAAAATCTGTGGCCTCAGTGTGCAGCAAAAGTGGGACCCTGGCAGTCCAGGATGTGTGCACAGGGCCGCGAGGCACCTGGAACTGGACAGGCAGTTCAAGAGATAAAGTGTTTGCCACACAAATGTGAGGGCATGAATTGGAACCCTAGCACCACATAAAAAGCTCTGCATGGTACTGCACACCTGTAACAGCAGCACTAAAGAGGCAGACAGCGGTCCGACCCCTAAGGTCACCTGACCAGCCACCAGCTTAATCAGCAAGCTCCAGCTTCAGTGAGACCATTTCAAAAAATACAGTGCAGGGACTGGTGAGATGGCTCAGTGCATAAAAGCACTTGCCATCAAGCCTGATGAGCTGAGTGCAATCCCTGGGACCCACAGTGTGGAAGGAGAGAGCCAGCTCCAAGTTGCCCTCCGACCTCCACACACGTGCGCACTCACACACAAATAGATAAGAAAAAGCTAAGGTGGAAGTGAAGACCCCCCCAACCTCTGGCCACCACACACACACACACACACACACACACACACACACACACACACACGCTGCACGCATGCTAGCTTGGTGGACTTGGGATTCTAGTCTCCCACCTCTCCTTAGCCCAAAAGTTTATCCAACTCATAATCCTCCTGCCTCAGTTCCTTGAGTGCTAGGACATCCCACCTCACTGGGGTCTGTATCTTTACCATCCATTGAGGCGTCTACAAGCAGGGATGGGCCAACTGGCGAGGACTGAGAGCTTCATGCATGCCCCCACCCATGTCTTCATGTGTAGAATCACTTGCCTGACAGTAAAGCAAAGGAGGAAGGGTTTATCACAGAGCATGGTTGACATGGCAATCTGTCATGGGCAAAGCACGAGGCTGCCCTGCTTAGTTGGTAGGATGGGTTTTCCTACCTGTTTCACAGTCTAACCCCTCAAGGGCCTGCAATGAAACTAGCAAAGGAGGTGGGCCTGCACAGGTGGTAGGACCCTTACCTACAGGGTCCTGTGTCCTGTTCCTTCCTCCCTCTGCCATCCTGAGTCCCCACAGTCCTGCAGGGAGAGGGGTAGTGTGCACAGTGTGCAAGAGTGTCTGTCCAGCTACTGCTCCCACATCCCCCATGCAGGGGCTCTGATGACCATGTGACCTGGGTCCCTCACAGGTGGGTGTTGTGAGCGCCTTTGCACAGACCCTGAGGCGCTACACGTCCCTCAACCACCTGGCTCAGGCGGCCCGGGCTGTGCTGCAGAACACGTCACAGATCAACCAGATGCTGAGTGACCTCAACCGCGTGGACTTCGCCAATGTCCAGGTGACTGGCGGTGATATCTGCTTGCCCTGCCGTGCTCCAGGCTGGGTGCTCCCCACCCAGGCTGTCCAGCAACCCCACAGCTGGAGCTGCAGCAGGCAGCTCATCCCTCCCTGGCCTGCACATCTGCAGTGGCAAGCCTGAGGCTGGCTCACGGCCTGCAGCAGGCAGCTCATCCCTCCCTGGCCTGCACATCTGCAGTGGCAAGCCTGAGGCTGGCTCACAGCCTGCAGCAGGCAGCTCATCCCTCCCTGGCCTGCACATCTGCAGTGGCAAGCCTGAGGCTGGCTCACAGCCTGCAGCAGGCAGCTCATCCCTCCCTGGCCTGCACATCTGCAGTGGCAAGCCTGAGGCTGGCTCACGGCCCACCCGCCCACCTTGCAGCGTCTCAGGCCCCTTCTGTAGTCGGTCTATCGAGCACCACTCTGGTTTGTTTGCATTCCAAACACTCCCAGCTGCTGGACCTTGTGCGCCTGGCTTGTCTTGACAGACAAATGCTAGCCACGGCATAGCTGAGGACATCCTTTCAGCACACACAGGTGTGTCCTGAGAAAGGGACCCTTGGTGAGGCTCAGTGGCACGCACCCGTCATCACAACATTCAGGAAACTGAGGCAGGAAGGCTGGGCATTCTGGGTCAACCTGGGCTACCTCTTGAGACTTTGTGTTGATAAATAAGGGAAGGTGGAGGAGGGGCTCAGTGGGCAGAAGCCTTCGCCTAGCGTGCAGGTTCCATTCCTGCACATCAACCCATGTAGGATCAGGAGTCAAGATAGTCCCCACCTATACCCACAATGCAAGGCCAGCCTGGGCTACATAAGAACCTGCCTCAAATAAATACAACAGAAGACCCCCCCAGGCCCTCACACACTACCCCTTCACAGGAGCAGGCCTCATGGGTGTGCCAGTGTGAGGAGAGCCTGGTGCAACGTCTAGAACACGACTTCAAGGTGACCCTGCAGCAGCAGAGCTCGCTGGACCAGTGGGCCAGCTGGCTGGACAACGTGGTCACCCAGGTGCTGAAGCAGCACGCTGGCAGCCCCAGCTTCCCCAAGGCAGCCCGCCAGTTCCTGCTCAAGTGGTCATTCTACAGGTGAGCTGGGTCGCCCTTGTTGGTAGTGGGGTGAAGTCCACTCACTTGCTAGCTCCTGAGCTTGGAACAGACGGTGCTGTGTCCTGAGGGCAGGGCTGGAGCCCACCACAGCTTCAGACAAAGCTGCAGGAGCCACGGCCACAAGTCCCATATGGGACCATCCAGAAAGCAGAACATCTGAAGTTTCTAGATGGTGAGCTTGGCTGAGGAGCCTTGCACACTCCAAGATTCAGGGAGAGAGAAAGCCCAGGACATGAGCTGCGCTGTCCCCACACAGACACCCTGCCAGGACCAGTGTATCAGCTGTACATCTGTGACAATTAGCCTCAACTACATTAGAGTCCTGTAGAAACATCTGAAAGATGAGACTGTGGGCCTGCAAATCAGAAGTCTCCAGGGACAGGTGATGTCCTAGTCAGGGTCACTAATGCCTCGACAAAACACCCTGACCATAGAGAGCTGGGTAGGAAAGGGGTCATTTGGTTACACTTCCAGGTCCTTTATTGAAGGAAGTCAGGACAGGAACTCACACAGGGCAGGAACCTGGAGGCAGGAGCTGATGCAGAGGCCATGGAGGGTGCTGCTTACTGGCTTGCTCCCCATGGCTTGCTCAGCCTGCTTTCTTATAGAACTCAGCACAACAGCCCAGGGCTGGCACCACACACAGTGGGCTGGGCCCTCCCCATCAATCACTAAATAAGAAAATGCCTTACAGCTGGACCTCACAGAGACATTTCCTCAACTGAGGCTCCTTCCTCTCTGATGTCTCTAGCTTGTGTCACATTGACATGAAATGAGCCAGCATGGCATGGCAGGGCAGGGCAGAAACTCGGGCTAGAGTTACAATTGCAGCACAGGGTGGAAATGGCTGTTTCTGAGTGAGGCTTTTCATAGGGTTGGCTGAGGCACAGTATAGAGCTGCTCCCATCAGTCATGGATGCAGAGTGCCCCTCAGCCACATGCTGCTATAGGACACTGTTGGTTGCAGAAGGCTCGTGTGAGGAAGAAAGTAGGGGAGATCACAGAAGAAAGCACAAGCTGGCCAAGGTGCTGTTTGCAAGGCTGAGGCAGAAGGATCTAAGTTCAACATGAGCCTGGGCCACAGAATAAGACACTGCCCTTCCTCCCCGCCCCCCCATCCACCCCAAAAGAGGAAAAGAGCAGGGGATATGAAAGAAAAGAATAGAAAACAGAGTTGGACTGGAGCGCTGGCTCCGTGGACAAGGTACCGCCGAGCCAGCATGAGGACCACATCCCAACCCCAGCACTCATGCAGAACAGCCCACATTACAGCCTGCAGTGTCCGTTCTGGGGTGGGCTGCCTTCTACCCACCTGCATTTCCTCTCCCTGTGTGTGTCTGGGATTGGGTGGGCATCTCCTGCCCCTAGAGGTGGTCATGGGAACTTGTCATCCTCCAGCGGGCAGCCTTGCAGTGCTCTGTTCCTGTCCCTAGCTCCATGGTGATCCGGGACCTGACCCTGCGCAGTGCAGCCAGCTTCGGCTCCTTCCACCTCATCCGGCTGCTGTATGATGAGTACATGTTCTACCTGGTGGAGCACCGTGTGGCCCAGGCCACTGGAGAGACGCCCATTGCTGTCATGGGAGAGGTGAGGCAGGCCGGGAGACCCAGAGGCCCAGAGCCACGCTGAGCTCAGGTCTCACAGACCCAGCACCCACATAGTAATAGCTCATACCTGTCTGTAACTCCATCTCCTGGAGATCCAATGCCCTCTTCTGGCCTTTGTAGGTATTACACACACACACACACACACACACACACACACACACACACACACACACACACACACACCCTAAAAAGGCAAAGAAATGGAGCCATGTGAAGGCATGCTTGTTCTCTGTATGGGCTGGTGACAGGACCCCCCTAAGAGCAGGGACGAGCAGGGACTCACCCCACACAGCCCTCTACATCACTCTGTCCAATAACCTCTAACCACCCCCAGGGCCTGGTAAGAGGAGCCTCTGGCTATGCACTGGGATTTGACTGACATCTCAGACCCCTCCCTTCTCTTCCAGTTCAATGATCTGGCTTCGCTGTCACTGACCCTGCTGGACAAAGGTGGGTGTGCCCTGGCTTCTGGCGCCCTTGCTCTGTGCCTATGAGCAGAACCACTGTGGCAGCCTCCCGGGTGGGTTGAAAACTCCAGGAGCTGCATGCAAGTGGTGGGAATCCTGTCAACTGAGTGTGATGGCTTAATGAGGTACGAGAAGAGCTCATTGCTGGCCAGTCTGGGTGGCAACCCAGGCCAGTGACTAGTGGCCACAGGAGACGCCGGGTTAGAAGGCCAGCCTGTTGATTGGCCCCGGGTCATCAGGCAGGACATGGGGGGTAAGTCGAAAGTTTCACAGGCTACTCTGTTCTTACTGTCACCTCTGTGCCCTCACCCCTGCAGAGGACATTGGGGATGGACACAGCAGTGAGGCCGATGTGGATGGCCGCAGCCTGGGCGAGCCCCTGGTGAAACGGGAACGGAGTGACCCCAGCCACTCACTGCAGGGCATCTAGCCCCTTCCCTGGGCGCCTTCCACATGCTTCCAGAAGGCGTCACCTGGCCCTCCAGGGACCTGGACTCTCAGTCTATCACACTAGTGCCTCTTAGATGATGCCATGTTTACTGTGACCCAAGGTGCCCCACCCCCAGAGGGCCAGAGACTGTGGGGAACAACTGTGGGGTCACTCAAGTTGCCCACACCCCACTAAGGTGCCCCCGGCCCTGCGATGTCCCCCGGGGGATACAGTGACCCATCTGTCCCCAGTCCCAACACCCTTCCCTGCTGCGTGTGTGAGTTGTGAGGCACAGCCCCCTGAACAGTCCCAGCCGCCCCGTGGCTTTTCTACTCAGTTGCTCTCAACTTAAACCACCACTTCAAAGCAAAACCAACCCTAGGAGTGGGAGGGCTGGCACTGCTCGCTGGGCACTGCCGCTGTGCTCTGGTCTCCATGCACCTGGATGCCTCTTGTGGATGGGCACGGTCCAGACCCAGACCCTAGGTGGATTACAGATGCTAGAGGAATCTTGTCTCATCCCAGACAGGTCCAAGTCCAAAAAGAAAGCAAAGCTCCATGTACAGCCCAATCGCATCACCTGGTCAAACTGTCCAGTTCACAGTTGACACCAAGCTAGCCCCAGGCTTGGGGGTGGGGGTGGAGGCCGGGTTGGGTTTGCCCAAGTGGCCACAGTGGTCAGCACTGCCTACGCCTCCTGGCAGCACCCCACAATCTGTGTGCACCACAGTGTCTGGACCCTGCAGCCTTCTAGACACTACCCCCAAACAAGCCATGCTGTCTGCTCTGGCCTGTGGCTGACACCTTCTCAACCCCAGACCTCAAGATCTCTGGGGACAATTGAACAACAAGGCCACACAGACCCTGAGTCCTAGACGCCCCAGCAACACATGGCCATCGCACCTCACTGCAGTTGCCATGTCAAGAATTATGTCCCAAACACAAGCTCCCCCCACAACCTAGGAAGCACCTCATGAAATACGATAGTTTTTCTCCTTTTGGAAAAAAAATGTTCCCCTTGGTAGTTTTGTGCTGTAATTGTTCTTAGAAAGTTCTTGTGAATGTGTCCATCGAAAGACGCCCAGTGCCTGTGTTTGTTCATTCACGCGACACCGTTCAGAGCTTTAGACTTAGACAAATCCAGACACAACGGCTTTCAACGATGCTTTCCGGGGGACAACACACCTGGCCAGGCTGGGGTGTTGTGTTGTCCTTTGTAAGGCCGGTGGATCCCCATCCATGCTCCAGCTCCAGTGCACCATGTAGGTGCCCCCCGAAACCTCACACTGGGGCAGCCAGCCCCCCAAACTGACCTGCTGACTACCCAGAGAGGAGACAGTGAGCCCTTTGACCTCTGGGTCTCATTTCTGTGTCCCTAGCAACCTCAGATTGGTGACAGCAGACACATGCTTGCATGGGTGGCCCTTCCAGACACAACAGAATAAACGCACGCTGTCATTCTGGGCGCCAGAAAGGCACCTCAAAGGGCTTTGTGTCTGTGCCGGGATGAGGACAAATCTCAGCCTCTTCTGGGGACTTGGGGTGCGTGGACGTCTAGAAGAGCTTCCGTCCTCGGAGATACCTAGGGTGGAGTTGGGACTGGGATCCTGGGGTGGTCCCTAGGGGCTGGGAAAGGACACCCTGTCCCTTACAGGACATTCCAGAAAGGTGGACACATGATCACAAAACTACTGCTCAGCGGCCAGGCCCACACATGTGAAACACCAGATCCTCTTCCAGGAAGGGAGCCCAGGGGACACACAATGAGACAAGAAGGTGACATCTTAGTTCCTTTTCTGTGACAAAACAAAAGCAACAAAAACACAGAATGGTTTGTTGTGGCTCAGTGAATACAGCCAGGCACGGTGGGAAGAAATGGCGGCAGGAGCAGAAGGTAGCATCTGGGCCCTCAAGTGGCCTTCTCATGTTTTACATTTGTGTGCATGCGTGTGTATGTGTGTGTGTGTGTGTGTGTGTGTGTGTGTGTGTGTGTGTGTATGTGTGCGCGGTGCGGTGCGGTGTGGTGCGTGCGTGCGTGCGTGCGTGCGTGCGTGTGTGTGTGTGTGTGTGTGTGTGTGTGTGTGTGTATGCGCGCTCGAGTGTGTGCGCATGCATGAAAGTCCGACTCAAATGGGTCTTAGGACTTGAACTTAGGTCATCAGGCCTGGCAGCAAGCATCTTTACCCATGAGTCATCTCGCTGGCCCATTTTTCTTAGTCATTGCTCATTTCACACCAGAACTCTACAGACTGTCTGGCAGGAACCCTTCGTCCTTCCCTTCCAGGCTCAGACCGTCCTCCGTTGTGTTCCCTCCCACTGAAGCCACCAAGCCAGGTCAGAAACTATACATCATCAAATGATAGCAGCTCCCAGCCTCCCAGTGGGAGTTAGCCTTGCTCCAATTCCCTGGTGACCAGTGAGGAAATGGGGACTTCTGAGACGGGAAATGGTACTCTGGGACTGGAGAGGGGGGGTGTCACTTTAGTCCATGGGCCATCAGGTCCTGGGGCAGGGACACTGGGCAAGACTGTGAGGATCCTGGGACCTCGTACAGAAAGCCTCTGGGAGGCCCTGTGAACACAGTATTCATTTCCACGCTTTTTCCCCCAAAATACAGGCTCACTAGAATAAAAGATATGATGGCTGGAACACCAACAGTCACCTTGGGCCTCTAAATGGAAAAGGACAGGACAGAAGCCTGGGTCTTCTGTGCCTTAATTGCCATTTTATCGCTATGAGGAGACACCATGACAAAGTCAACTTAAAAAAGAAATCAATAAGCAGGGCAGTAGCGTTGCACGCCTTTAATCCCAGTACTCGGGAGGCAGAGGCAGGTGGATCTGAGTTCAAGGCCAGCCTGGGCTACAGAGTTCCAAGACAGCAAGGGCTACACAGAGAAATCATCTTGAAAAACAACAAAAAGATTTATTTGGGGGCTGGGGAGATGGTGCAGAGGACTCGGATTTGATTCCTCGCACCCACATGGCACTTCACAAGCGTCTGTAACTCCACTATGCCCCCGTGCAGGCTCCTCGGGCACCACACTCAAATGGTGCACAGACACACCGGGGCAGGACAACACACACGAAATAAAAATCTTTTTGTTGTTTAATAAAGAAAACGGAGATGGCCACACCCAGGGAGACATTTTCTTCCTGAAGCTAATCTCCCCTCCTGGTTCTCCCATCTCTCAGGCTGATGTGTCTCTGGCCCTGGGTCCTGCCCTGGGTCCCGCCCAGCCACCCTTTACTGACTTTACCCATTCCCAGAACTGCTCTCCCGTGCTCAGGCTTGTCAGCTCCTTGCCTTGCCCTTAGCAGGAGCAGACAGGAGATTCTCAGGATCGGCGTAGGGATGGCACAGGGGTGACAGGTGGGATCTTGGCATTGCCATTTAGACATTCTCACAGGACAGGCAGGAGCTTGGCACCCTCCTTCAGACATTCAGGGCCTAACCTTCAACCACAGCCTTTTCCTTCGGACACTGGGCCAGGTTGTTTTCTGGGGCAAGCTCCCAGACACTTTAGATCACTGATCAGCACAGGAGTGTGAATGATGTGAAAGCCAGAGAAGGAACTTGGAGGACAGTCTCTTGCTGAAATTAGAACTAGGCTGATGACCACCAAGACCCCACAGTCCTGTTTCCATTCCTGCAGTGCTGGAATTATCAGTACATGCAACCAATTTCAGCTTTTTATTTTCAAAGATAGGGTCTAACTATGTAGCTAATCTGGAACTCTGTAGCCCAGACTGGCCTCAAACTCACAGAGCGCCACCTGCCTCTGCCTCCCGAGTGCTGGTCTTAAAGGCTATGTAGCAGCAGATGACCTTGCACTCCTGATCCTCCTGCCTCCACCTAGTTCTGAGATGACATGTGTGGGCTGCGGTACTGTGTATGCAGTGCTGGGGGCTGACCCAGGAATTCACGCATGCCAGTCAAAGGCTCTGCCCACTGTGACCCAACCTGTTCCTCATTGATCTCAACTGCACTTCTTCCAGGGTAACTTCCTGGATGTCCCCCAGCCCGATAGGGAGCACTTTCCTGATGCACCATGTGCATTCCCCACCCATGGTTCACAGCACACATGTGCAAGCCCTTCCAGCATCGCTCTACAAGCAGAAAGCCGTGTTGCCCAAACCCGTCACTCTTGCTTAGCCAGCCCTGGAGGGAAGGAGGCCAGGAGGTGCTGGTCTCTCTTCCCAGCGAGCCTGGGAAGATGGGGAGGGGTCTCCGAGCAAGGCAGGGAATTCCAACTCTCATAGGATGCAGTTGTTGGAATTAAGATGGGCTGCTCAGTGGGCAGAGCATCTGCCCACACACAGGGGGCACTGAGCTCCACCACAGGACCCGTCAACAACACTCAGTAGGCAGAGACCAAAAGATTAGGAGCTCAAGGACATTCTGAGGCCAGCCTGGGCTACAAGAGACCTGCCCCCCCCCACAAAAAAAAAGCAAGATGGTCATGGTGGCACATGCCTTGAGGGAGTCTAATCTCTGTGACCTCCAGGCCAGCCAGGGCTACACACTGAGACCCTGTCTCAGCAATAAACATTTACAGAGGTGGTGAAGGAGAGAATGACAGCCACAAGGGATGAGGGATGGTGGCCTTGGGCTAGATCATGAGGCAAGCAGAGAGTGACAGACTGGTGCATTGCGACTGTAGTCAGAGGACAGCTTTGTGGAGCTGGCTCTCCCCTTCCACTTAACACAGGGCCCAGGATCCTCTTAGTCCCCAGGAGACAGACACCCTCCTGGCACCCTCAGCTTTTTGGGGGAAAGAGACTTGTTGTCTCCCCACAGCACGCAGCACCCTCCCCCAAAGGCCACACCTGCTCCCACAAACAAGCCTGTGGCTCTTGCCATCAACTGTCTGTGTCACACCCATCCCAGCAACCATGCAGAGGCTGAGCCCAGCTTCCCAGATACCACCATAACTTGCAAATAGCAGCCGTGACCTCCCTGCCTGCATTCCACAAACCGTGGCTTTGTGGGGACTGTGGAGGTACAGAGAGCTGGCAGGAGCTTGGGAGAGCCACCCTCCAGGGCTGCCCTGCACAGTGTCTCCAGGCAGGTGTCTACTCCTCCCTGGACTACGAAACATACAAGGGGTCTGGATGGAAAAGAAAACCCCACTTCTCAGAAGGCCTTCCAACATGGCCAGCCCTAGGAGACTGATTTTCTCCTTGATACAGACTCATGTAGCTCAGGCTAGCCTTGAAATTCTGATTCTCTTGGTTCCTCTCACCTCTTCAGCACCAGGATTACAACCACGAACCATACATAGTTCATTTGCACTGGGCACTGAGCCCCAAGCACTCTGACTGAACCCCAAGTACTGAACCCCAACACGGCACTACAGCTTAGTCCCTACGTCATTTTTTTAGATGGGGCCATCCTTTGTGGCTCTGCCCCAGCCTCCCCTGCCCCAGCCTCCTGAGTACAGGGTAACAGTTCAGATGCACCCCTGACACCTGACACCTAACTCTGAGGTTTCTAGCTCAATTCCTTGCTGGCCTCACTATGCGGTCTGAGCAGCCTTGCCAGGTCACAGCAACAGGGCCCATGTCCACACATAGCACAGATGAAATCACTTTAATTGGGGACAGTTGCTGGGTCTGGACTGGGTCCTGTGGTAGTGGTGCCAGCCAGGCCTACAGTCTGCCTGTATCTGCCACCTGTTTCCCTTTCTTGGTGGATGTGCTGGTCTTCTTCCCTGACTGATGGGACCGTAGGCCAGGGGCCACTGTGTCAGTGACAGGGACACCCACGTGGGGCAGTGGCTCATCATCCAGGGCTTTGAAGCTGAAAACGTAATCCACACTGGCCACAGCATCCAGGACCTCAGGGACACCATAGTCGAAGGACAGCAGCTCATCCGGCAGGTGCAGGGAGCGGATGTCGGCTGTGCAGTCGCCCCCACCACCACCACTGTCTCTCGGGCTGGGCCCGGGACCCCTGTGCAGGGTCACCTCAGGTTCAGCGCCACCAGGGAGACAATCGAAAAGTTTCATGGCATCTTCCAGAAGGACCTTGTCCGGTAAGAAGAAAGCGCGGGCCACCTCAGGAGGCATGGTCTCACCTGAGCCCATTGGGGTGATGTCCTCCACCTCGGCCACCTTGGGCTCCGCAGGCCCAGGCGGGAAGCGCAGACCCAGCCTGGCCACAGTACTGCCCTGCAGCTCCCTGGGGGCTTCGATGGGCCTCATGGTCACCTGGGGCCCTGGGAACTGGCTAGCACTGCCACTGAGATGGCCGTAGGGTCCAGGCGGTAGCGTGTGTGCTGTGGGGACTGTGATGAGCAAGGGAGATGGCTTAGTCTCTTTGGGCGCTGGTGGGGGTGCCAGGCCATCTCTGAGCATCTCCATGAAGTTGAGGGGCCCTCCATCCCCCACAAAGCCCACTGCTTCGGGTCCAGACTCCTCAGGTGGAAGGTAGTGTGTGAGGTACTGTGGCCCACCGGGAGATGGCTGGTAGTGGGGGTACAGCGGAGGTGGAGGCCCCGGGGCCTTGAGGTAGGATGGGGCCTCCAGCAGGTAGCCACTGGACAAGGTAGGACCCCCAGCCACTGCCACCTTGTACAGGGACGACTGGCCGAAGTCGGAGGTGGCCCACTCGATTCGGTAGATGCGGGGATCAAAGAAGCAGCCGCAGGGAGCCATCTGGAAGCCTGCAGGTGGCAGACACTCTGAGAGGGACAGACCAAGACCCAGGCACATAGGACACTGCCCTCACCTCAAAGAGGCCTTGTGTAATGGTTTTGTTTAGCAGTTGTCTGGGGATGCGTGGGGGTAAGATACTCGGAGACTGTTGGGGAGACTCCTGTTCTCAGGGGAGCAGTGGCCTGAGCTTGTGAGTGGCTGGGCCTCGTGGAAAGCCTTACCTAGTGGCAGCTGTTGTCACCGAAGCAAGCTTCGGCCTGGTCTCTAGTTGTCACTTCAAACTGTGGCACATGAGTTAATATGGGGGGACCTGTCTGGGGTACAGAGGCGACCCAGGGTCTCATCTCGGGTCAGGATGGAGCCTGCTCTCAGCATGCTCGGGGCGCTGGCCAGTACCTGCTGGAGGCGCAGAAAGCACATCCTGGTCCGAGCAGGGAGTCTGATAGAGCAGGTTGGTGCTGGCTGTGGATAAAGGTGTCTGGTGGGTGGGGCAGGAGCCCAGGTCCCATGGCCATCATACACCCCTGCCTGTCACCACCATCGTACCTACAGTGGGAAGCGGTTCTGGGCCACCTGGCACCTCAGTGCCCTCCAGGCCCCGTGGGCCGAAGCCTTCCTGGGGTATGGCTGGGGGGTAGAGGGTTTTGGGGTGCTGCATGGGGCAGACAGGCCACCCCGGGGGGGCCCGGGTGGCAGCAGAGGCACCTCGGGGACAGAGTCCCGCTGGGTTCTGTTTGCTCCGTTGCTAGGTGGAGGGTTCCAGTCTAGGATAGGCCCACCACTCGAATTCCGGGGTGGGGGTGGGCAGGAGGTGACTCCCTTCACTGCCTGGGCAGACATACCCTGGGACATTGCCCTAGTTCATAGCCACAAGGGTGCTGGCCAGCAGAATGGATAGCTGGAAGTCAAAAACATGGCAGACAGGGACCAGGCACCAGGCAAGGCCACATCCTGGAGGAAGAGGAAAGAATGCTGCCTCACGACACCCAAAAGAAAACTAAGCATAATGGTGGGTGTGTGCCTAAGGTTCCAGCAGTTCAAGGACATCCTCAGAAACACAAAGCCTTGTCTCAAAAAACCAACCAAGAAAAAGAAGTTGTAGAAGAATAAAATTTATTGTCTCTGCTGGCTACTTGTAGGCATTGGCTTTGTGCTTCGGCAGGAAGGCAAAGCCGGGTGGGACTGGTCCAAGCAGCATCTCACTGCGGGGGACAGAGTGAGAAGTCAGGCATGGTCCTCCCAGCAACAGCCCACAGAACCCAGGCCAATGTGTACCTGATGCGAATCCAGTCTGCGGCCTGCTGGCTGGCCATGAGTGTCTCCAGGTGGTCTCGGCCTAGGTAGTAGGGTGGCCTTTCATTGATCCTCTGTGGGAGTCGCTCAAGCAGGCCCACAGGCACATACCTGCAGGTCAGGGAGGACAGAGGAGGCAATAAGGCTGGGTGAGGCCTGAGGCTACATTCCCCAGCTTGGGCACTCTCCTCAGCTGACACTCACCTGCAAAGAAAAGAGAGCCACTCGAGGAGGAAGCGCCGGGTCCGCTCCACACCCTGCGTGTCAGAGCCCCAGTGCTCCAGGCCATAGTTTGTGAAGTCCCTCAGGATGTCCAGGCGCTCAGAGGATGAGATGTCCCAGTGTCTCTGTTCCTTGATTTCCGTGAACAGCCAGGGCTTGAGCAAGGCACCACTGTGGAGGCAGACAGTCAGCGAGGGCCTGGTGCTCTCTGCCCACCCAGGGGCCTTCTAGCCCCTGTCCCAGCAGTAGTAGAAACCTCTAGCATCCCTGTCCCAGTGCAGCTGCCACTCACCGGGCGATCATGACCCCCGCGACACCTGTCTGCATGGCACAGTTGGCATCCTCAAACGAAAGGATGTCCCCATTTCCTGAGGAGACAAAGTGGCGTCTTGACAGTGGTAGGCCCCACAGTGTTGCGGGCACCATGCGTCTTGGGATTTCCGAGGGACCCAGCATCGTCCCCGCCTTCCCAGTTGAGACGTGCAGCAGGGTGAGTGGCCCCAGTGCCTGTGGACACCTACCGAACAGGGGCATGGGACTGGCCACCTTGGCGCACTGCTCGATGTAGGGCCAGTCCGCCAGCCTGGTGTAGCGCTGTTCCCGGGAACGGCCATGGAGCTGAGGGGGGGTGCGGTGATGAGAAGGGAAGGTGGAGAGTGGAGGGTGAGAGGGGAACAAGGGAGACAGCAAGGCACCAAACAGACAGAAAACAAGAGACCAGGAAAGCCACAGTGCCCCCACACCCACCGTGACCAGTGCGACACCCCAGTCCCTCAGCTCAGGCAGCAGGCGGTGTGCCAGGCTCACGCGCTCCTGGACGCCCGTACGCATCTTCACAGTCAATGGCACATCCAGCACCTGCGGCACAAGCACAGAGAGGGAGCAGACAGGAAGACTGCAGGGCGCGTGGCAGGACTATGTGGGGACGAGGAGGGACATGTCCCTGAAGAGCCCAGGTTACCTCATTCACGCCCCTTACAATCTGCTGGAACTTGGCTGAGCGATTCATGAGTGCGCAGCCGCCACCCTGTGGGACAAGAACAACCTGGTGACCCACTGAGAAACACACCCCGCCACCCAGCTCAGTGTGCTCTGTGTCCAGACGGAGGCAGCAGGGCAGGGTCCCTGCTCCAGAGCTGAGCGGCTGTCACCTTCTTGTACACAAGGTCAATGGGGCAGCCCACATTGATGTCCACAAAGTCCACGTCGATCGTGCGGTTCAGGAGCTCCGCGCATTTGGTCATGGTGTCGGGGAAGGCACCCTCCAGCTGCACCAGGCAAGAGTGTGGTCAGTATCTAAGCCACTGGGGCCATCCCATTTACACCAGGTCAGGGGGACATGCTCCCCAACATGGCAGCCCCTGCCAACTTCCCTCAGGGCAAACACTGACTTGCACCCCAAAGATGTCCTCACAGGGGTGGCGCTTGAGCAAGGCCCACTCAGACATCTGTCCCTGCAGCAGGTTCGTGCACACAGCCATCTCACCGCACGTCACATCCGCACCGAAGCGCTTGCAGATGCGACGAAAGGGTAGGTTCCCGCACTGGCCAGGACAAGGACATGTTCAGGCCTCGGAGGTCAGCAACGCAGTGGCACTAGACACCAGCAATGCCCCAGGGAACAACTGAGCAACCCCCTGCCCCAGCCACTTCCTACCGTGGTGAGCGGAGCAAGGTATAGCTTCCCACTGATGTCCAGCTGGAAGGAAAGGGACATCAGACGAAGTCAGGCCTCCTCCTCCCCTAGTTTAAAGCATCCTCTCCCCTCCCCCTCACACACACAGAGGTTTCCTTCTATTGCTCGCCTCTGTACACACCAAGTCCACTCCTCTTAGGAGAACAGTTCACGAGTGCCCAGGTTTCTATACTGGAGAGCCTTATTCAACCTTTAAAACCCTAGTCTCAATGACCTTCCCTTCAACGTTGCCCCCTAACCTAGCCCGAATCCTCCAGGCTCCTTCTGCCGAGGCAAAATTGTGGACAATGTTGGAGGCCAGCTACTGTGCCTGCCTGCCCCTGGAGGGTAAAAGGGCCAGCCAAAGAAACCCACCCTTAAAAAGACCAATGAAAGAAACACTTCACCACGAAACAAATATGCTCCTGAGCAGGAAAAATGGACCAATACCTGAGTAGAAAATCAGCCAGTCCAGACCTAGCCAATCTGAGCTCAGGGGACTGAAATCTGACTAATCCCCGCCCTGGAAATCCTCTCTGGAAAACTCCGCGCCCAAGAAGCCCTATGTAAACCCTGTGCCGGTTCAGTTTGCTGCTGCAGCCTTTTCCACCCTGGCAGAGGCAGGGCCTGAGTGGAGCAGGGCTGTTGCACTGGGAGACCTTCCCCTGGGGCAGGGCCGTAAGCTGCTGCGCTCACTGTGACCTGTGGTGTTCCCTGGCCCCTGAGCCCAGGGTCCCTTTCCATCTGAGCCACAGTGCTCACAGCACCCTTCCTTACCCGTTTCTTCTCACAGGGCCGCAGCCGAACGACGTCCTCGTCTGTCAAAGGGCCACAGGTGGAAACTGGGGTGCAGGCCCCTCCTGCAGTGTCCAGCTGGGCATGGCAGCTGTTCTGCTCTGGGGTGACCGTGGCTACAGCGGTCTCAGAAACGACAGGCGTGGGGCCCTGGGTCAGGCGGCGCAGGGCCTGCTCAGCTCGCTCAAAGCACACTTGGCGCTTCCGCAGCTGCTGCTGCAGGGCCCTGTTCAAGCCATTGCGCACCAGAGGGAGGCTCACGCAGCGAGCCACCACCTCTTCCTGCACCAGGTTCTGACCCTCAGGCCCCAGGTGGGCCCCTGCAAAGCGACAGGTCACGCTGTATGGGCACCGGCCAAAAGTGTCATAGAGCACGCAGCGGGGGCCCAGGTCTGCTGGTTTTGTCTCCAGGTAGCGCCCCATGTCATGCAGGAATCGGCACCGGTCACCAAATGCACACGTGGCTGACTCCTAAGGGGAACATGAGGGAGTGGCTGGGAGAGGAGGGAGGGACCAGGGCAGTGGCAAGGGATTATTCTCCCAGCCTCCTGTCCCTAGGATTATCGGCAACCCCAGAGTGCCTGTGTCTCGAGCTCAAAACTGGAATAGTGTCAGGCTCACACGAGGTCAAGAGCACCAGCTGCTCTTGCAGGCAACTGGTTTGATTTCCAGTACCCATGTGGCGGTTCACAACAGCCTATAACTCCAATTCCAGGAGGTCCAACGACCTCTTAGAAACAGGTAAGTAAAAATAAGTCTTTTGGAGCACAGCATCATGGTACACCTGAAACATGATTAATCAGACTGGCATGGCCCACACAGAGAAACCATGTCTCAAAAAACACAAAGATGCTGCATTGTGGCCTGCAGATGCCGGCTCGGCAGTAGCCGCGGGTAGGGCTATCCTGAAAGCAGCACTATACACCAGCGAGAGGCCAAGGTGCTGCCAGGCCAAGGGCCGTGTACATCTCATAGCACAACAGCTTCAGGCTTTGAGGTGACAGGCTCGTGGAGCCTTCCCAGAGCTGCTCTCACCTGGAGGAGGGAAGGGCAAAGCCTCTCCTTGTCATAGTGTGTCGGCTTCACATGAGGCCGGCTTTTGTTCTGGCCACGGGCCCTCTTGGGCACCTGCTGTTGCTCGTGGGGCTCAACTGCCATCTCTGTCTTCCCATTCTCCTGCCCATCTTCCAAGCGGATTCTCTTGGCTTCCGGCTCGGCAGGGTCACTACCCTCAGGGTCTCCTACGGGTGTTTCCTGGCATGCATCCTCCCGCTTGTCTGTGTCCAGGTATTGGTGGAACCGTTCCTTGGTGGTGCGGTACCTGCCAGAGAGGGAGAGGCTCCGTTGGCATAAGGAAAGGAGCCTGGGAACCAATGTCCTGGCTCACATGCTTCTCTACAGAAGGCTTGCTGCTTAGAACCAGCTCTCACCCTATGGCACCCCAGTGACAGAGGGGCACCTATTTTGCAATTGAAGGACCCATTCATGTCCCTGCTCAGAGAATTGCACTGTTACAGGTTGTGATGCATAAACACCAATAATCACGTTAGACTTCAGAGGAACTACAAGTCCCTGCATGCTTGGCAGGTATCGCCAAGCTGCCACGCTTCCCAGGAAGCCTTTCGGCCTGCTTACAAGCGGTAGTGCAAGTCAGGAAAACTACAAGCCCTAGCATGCACCGCGGGCGTCGCGTCGGGGTAGGGGGAGGTCCCAACGCTGCGCATGCGCACAGCTGTATCCGACGCGTGTGACAGCCGACAACGTGTTACTCTCCGCAGACAGGAGCTACTGGTCTGCCCGTCTCCAGGACGCCGCCACACCTCCCGGCATGCACCGCTCGCGTCGCGCCACGGACGCCGGGAAGGCCCCATCAGCTTCGCCTACTGGCGCCAGCAACTCACTGAGCTTTAATGGGCGCTACACCCCGTTCGCACGCGCCGACCCCGGAGTCACCGCCACCACCGCTCTCGGCTGCTGCCTCCGCATCATCCGCCATCGACGCCCCTCACGCCGTCTCTAGTGTGGCACGAAAATCTTCCGGGTCGTGCGTGTCCGCCAGAGCCTACCGAGCGCAGTGCGCACGCTCAGACTGCACCAATGACGCTAAGGCGCGCTGTGGACGGCGGTCCTGTGGGGCGGGGCCTCAGGGCTGGTCGGCCGGCTCAGGAACCGGAAGTGCCCGGCGTCCCCCGCAGGGTTCGCGTGCCGGTCACCCGTGGGAGGCGGCGCCTGCAGCTCGCACAGGAGACCTCGAACACACAGATGTTCTTGGGATTAAAGGCGTGCGCCAGGGTCATCTATTCTCCTGTGTGTCACGCGTGTGCGGCGCTCAGAAGACAATTTGCGGGCCCTCGGCTTTCCCGCGCGGGCTGCAGCAGGCGTTTCTCCCCACTGATCTTAAGCCCACTGTGTACGATCCCCCCCCCCCCCCCACGTCATCCGAGCACTTGTGGGGTGGCGACAGCAGGATCGGGAGTCCAAAGGTCATTCTGGGTTCGGCCAGCCTGAGTTAGATGTCTCAACAACCGAAGCCACGTCCAGCAAACCAATAGCTATATTCATTTAATTATTGGAGACGAGGGTTTCCCTCTGTAGCCTAGGTTGGCCTTCAACGCTGAGCTAGACGCTGTACTGGTTGTATAACACAAGGGGAAACTGAGGCCTCGAGAGGGAAAGGGGTTAATAAGCGTAAGACCTCAACGGCGCCCTGTCGCTCTCTACCTCCCCCTGCAGGACAAGATGGGGACAACACGATATTCATGCAAAGGCTGGGCTCCTTTGTAGTGTCCACCATGGGTCGCGATGCGGATGCAGTGTGGAAAACTGAGGCCGGCAGAGGGCGACTGTGTCGTGTCCTCTTCTGCGCAAGGCAGCCCCGATGGGATTCCCGCACTCGACGCGACCGCCGCCTGGGTAGCTGCGGTACAGTGCGGATGTTAACCGCCGCGATGGTGTCGTTAGTGAGCGCTTACTGTGTATCAGGCCCAGGCCCAGGCGACTCCATCGCCCAGGCCTCGATTTCCCACCCTGGCCCGTGCCGCTATCCCTGCCCGCCCCGCAGCACGACCAGAGTTCCGTCCTCACCACCAAGCCCAAGTTCAAACCTCCCCTACCCTTTCATATGCTGTTCCCGCCACCTCTATCAGCTTCTTTGTCCCCTGGAAGTTTCCACACCCAGGACGCCTTTGGGGGAATCCGTGACCCCTCAACGGTACGATCCGGAGAATCCTGGAGCTGTGGCAAACCATGCCCAGGCCTGATTTCACCTGACAGAAACCAAGAAATGAGGGAGGCAGGAGGGAAACCGAGGCACCAAGTGGGCTCACAGAAGACTCGAGGTCCCCAGCTCCTGCATTCATCCACCTTCCTCTCTGCCTCTCTCTTCTATTTAGTCTCAACAAATTTATTTTCACGTTTATTGAGATAAGGTCTCAGGTAGCCCAGGCTAGCCTCCACCTCACTGTGGCTGAAAATGACCTTGAACTCCTGATCCTTCTGCTTCCACCTCTCAACCATGCTCGGCATTCTCTCTCCCATTTTTGTCTTTTTGTGATCAAGCCTCACTTTCTATTCAAGGCCAACCCCAAACTCACTGCAATCCCCCTGCCTCGGCTTTTGACTTCCTTTTTTTCTGCCTCTCCAGGTCTGTCCCTGCCTGAGTACCCCCATCGCCCCTCCCCCCAGGTCTGGCAGGTGCAGCCCTAGGCTGGGTGCCCACGGCTGGCCTCCCGGATTTGTGTGGCTGCAATTCTTTTATCTGTGTCTGCAGCTGGGTCCTTATCTCAGGGCTGCAGGTCGGGAGCAGGGGGATTAAAGGAGCCAGGGCCAAGTCAGTGGCAGAGAGCCCGCACCCCTGCGAGTGTGCGCGTGCGCAACACGGCCCACTAGTAAGCCCGCCTCCGGCTCCGCCCGCCGCCCGGAGCCTCCGCCCACCACACGCCCCCCTCCCAGCTCCCTGGGACCCAGCCGCTGTCCAGGTGGCCGGCCTGATGCATTTCCCACCTTCCTGACCCCGGACCCCTGGGGGACCCGGCCTTGATCTCTGACCCTGGGCTGTCGATGGCTCCCGGGGGGACAGCCCGGTCCTGTTTTTAACATCCCCGCCTGAATCTGTAGTTTGCTCTTTCCTGCCGCCCACGGGCCTCCAGGATCCCTTCATTGCCAGTGGTGACCCCTCCACCCCCACTAGAGAGAGTGTCAGGTGATGCCGGGGGCCCCGCTGCAACTCCCACACTAGAAGCGACAGTCACCCCCAAAGTCCCTGAATCCAGTCCTGCAAACCGTGGGGACACAAGGATGGAGAGTACCAAGCCAGCATAGGCTACAGAGCAAAGCCTTGTCAGAAGTCACCATGGGGCTGGGCGCAGCAGGTAGAGCCCTTGCTGGCTCTGCTGAAGCTCTAGTTCCATCTGGAGCCCCTCAAAGACCACCACAGAGAACATGCTTGGAGGGTCAGGAGTTAAGTTCCAGGCTAGCCTGGTCTACATTATGGGATCCTTTCACAAAACAAAAACCCATCCTAGAAGGAAAACCCAAGGCCTCTCCTGTCAAATAGAGGGTATCCAAGGCTAAGCCTGGAACACACCTAGGAGCTATTTCACAGATGGGGAAACTGAGGCTGGGTAATCTCTGTCACCTTGAAACCACACACAATGATAGATGGTGTCTGTGAAGCTAATAGTCACATGGAGGTGGCCTAGGGGAGTAGAGGACACACTGAGTTCCCAGGCACCTCCAACCCTGCTGGGCTAGTCCCTGGGGGCCCCCTCCCCGCAGGGGTCCAGCCCCGGATTGGCTGAACCTGGACCAACTCCTGATGCTAAGATGGAAACTTCCCCACCAGCCAAGTTCATGTTTTGGCCAGAGGCCTCCAGCCTCCCAAGCCTTGGCCTGGGTCTCCACCCAAGAACAGAGAGCTTCCCCTTGGGAATGGTGGCCGGCAGGAGAGGTCAGGCCGGCTCCAGAGCAGGAGGAGATGGGTGGGTGGACAGGGCAGGGCGTTCTGCAAAGTCCCCAAGCTACAGCCTCTTGCTGTATGACCAGGGCCTGCTGCATGTCCTCTCTGAGCCTCAGGTTTCACAACCACAGTCAGTCACCAAGATGGCCATGTGGCAGGCAGGGAAGTTGCTTGGAGATGTGGGAAGGTAGATACAGAAAAGGAAAGAAGTCCAGAGAAAATCGGGATGGGGTGAAGCCACCACTCAGGTTCCTGCCACCTTCACCAGGGCCCTGCACCCTTGTTGAAATGGATCAATGGGCCTGCAAACATCTGTGTATCTTTGAGCCTCATATCCACCCCATGTAGGCTGGAATAGGGAATCTGGAACAAGAGGGCTTAACATAATATACTATAAACACCCCCAGTCCAGCCCTGAGCTCAGCCTCCCAGACTGGATGGCTGTGAGCCTTCTCTGAAGGAGGTAACACCAACAGTGCCAGTCTCCATGGAGCATCTGTCTCACCCAACAGGATCCCAGTAGGGGATCGGCCTCATCTTAGCTGGGGGTGGAGAATTCTGGAGGTGGGTGTGTGTGTGTGTGTGTGTGTGTGTGTGTGTGTGTGTGTGTGTGTGTGTCCCAGTTCCCAGCTGAGGTGTGACTCACAGAGTGACAGGGCAACTGTTTGTCACCCTCTGGGGGGGGTGACAGCATGTGGGTGACCTAGGAGGCTGTCGGGACAGATGGCACCTGTGTTTCTGGTATGACCATGTCTAGCCCTGAGTGAGGCAGCCACTTTGTGTCTCTGAGGCTGATGAGATCCCTGTGGGTGTTTGTAATGAACCACATGTCCCAGAAATGGGGTCATAGGTGGGTGCAGATTCTGTGTCCCCACCTTCTGCTCTTGTCCTGCCTGCTGGCGTCAGCTCCACCCCTGCACCCCTATCCCAGAGTTAGAGCCTGGTCTTTCAAGTTGCTGTTGCCAGGGCAACCACTTTATGAACGTCCACATGGTGGGCACATGTGTGTGTCCTGCTCCCCATGTGTCTGTCTGCCCCACCCCCACTGACGGCTGGGCCGGGTGAGCAGAGGTGGCCACAGGGTGACTGGTGACAGCTTCATGGTGGCTGGCCTAGTGGGGGTGGGCTCTAGCCAGCTATGTGTACAAGGGGCTCTGGCCTCCCACACCAGCCTCCTATGTGTGTCAAAATGTGTGCCTTTAGGAGCTGTGGGGTTTTCTTGCATGTGTTGCCTGTTGTGTTAGTGTGTCAGTGTGGGCCTTTGCACCAGTGATGGGTGTGACAGAGGACAGGGACAGGGAGCAGCTGTACTGTTTATGCGTATAGGCTGGTGTGAGTCTGTGTGTCAACCAGCACCAGGCTGTAGCAGAACTGAGTGTGTGTGCATGAGCCTCAGGGGAGATCCTCTGTGTGTGGGCCAAGAAGAGGCGTGTGTGTGTGTGTGTGTGTGTGTGTGTGTGTGTGTGTGTGTGCTTATGCGTGTTTGCATGTATATGTGTGTGCACATGCATACTCTCGGGAAGGAGCATGTGAAAAGTCAGTGTGCCTCTGGTGTGTACAGGACCTACAGCTGAGTGTCATGCTGCCAAAGATATGCGTGTGCAGCTAGCATGCTGCTCACGAGGTGTCCAGCTCTGAGTGACAACAGGGATGGGGAGATGCCTAGGATGGAAGTACCTCAGCATGAATGTCCCATCTCCCCCATGCCACACCCTGACCCTATCTTCCCCCATGACAGGCCTTTGCCCCACCTCCCCCTTATTACCAGGCCCTTGCCCATCTACCCCTTCCCATGCCATGCCCTCGCATGACAAATAAATCACCTGGAAACTGCAGGAGTCGCTGCCCCAGGCCTCAGATCGTACAGCGCACTAACGACTTTCAGAAATCTGCTGGTCTGACTGACGCACGAGGTCAAACAAACCTACATTACCACCTGCACCCAATGTGCACATGCGCACACACTCCATTGGCGCTCGGGAGGTGGGGGGGCTGGTGGCTACCCAGCGCAGGCTCTTGGGAAGGGGTGGGACTAGTTTGGGGTTTAGTTTTGAAAAGGCTTCTGGGATAAGTGAACATTAAGTCAGCTCCCCACCCCGAGAAAGCGGTGGCAGCCAAGGGTGCTGGGAAGGAGAGGGCACTGGGTGTCGAGGGCGGGGCCTCAGGGCAGTGGTTTCTCAGCAACTGGGTATGGGGGCGTGGCCCTACCCGCCCCTGAGTGCTCGGGCTCCGCTAGGAGGCGCTTGCGAGTCAGGTGGTGGAGTAGGGTGCAGTGGGTTTGGGTGATGGGGTCCCGAATGGGGTGTTTTGGGGGAAGCCGTTAGTGAGAAATGGGGTCCCCCACGGGGCTCTGAGGGACAGGGTGACGGGAAGCGATAATGGGTGTGGCGCGGATCACCTACATAATCCAGGGTGCCTGAGTAGAGACCTTGAACTCGTTTTTCCTGGGAAGGCTTCTTGGGGTAGAGGGATGGGGAGGACTTGTGGGGGATCATGGGTGGGTGCAGAGTGGTTTTTGGCTGGCTAGGAGGGTCACGGAGTGTCTTAGGACTCTAGGTTTCGACTTAGCTGGCCAGAGCATTGGGGACATCAATTTGGGTTAATGCTCTAGGGATTCCCCCTCGTGGGCAGTCTTAGGGGGCCTAGGTGGGGAGTTGGGGGTATGAGGAATAGGTACTCAAAGTTAGTGCGGACTAGATTCGGGGCGCAAAGTCACGGATGAACGAGAGTCCCGGGAGAGTACAGTGATCTTTCGGTGTGGTCGTCTAGGGCCTCCCGCGTTCCTGCCACCTGCTCTCCCGGCGCGCCCCTCCGGCTGTGGGCGGGACGAGGGCGGCTCCCGAGCCCGGGAAACCCTACACCACGCCCACGTCCACGCCTCCGGGAAGGCCACGCCCCCTCCAGCCCGGCCGGCCTGAGCGGTGCGCGGCGGGAGCAGAGGGAGAGCGCGCGGTGGCTCTGTCCGTGCGCCCCGCGCTCCCCGCGTGGCCCCGCGTCCCAAGCGCGCTTCAGCCTCCCACGCGCGCCGCCCCGGGTTGCACTGAGCCCGGCGAGACCCGGGAATCCAGAGAGCGAGAGAAGACAGGGGGGGAACCCCATGGCCCGGCCCGCGTCCCGCACCTTGTGCGGTGGCCTCCTCCGGCACGGGGTCCCCGGGTCGCCTCGGGTCCCCGCGACCCGGATGGCGCACGCGGTGGCTGGGGCCGGGCCGGGCTCGGGTGGCCGGAGGAGTCACCACTGACCGGGTCATCTGGAGACTCCGGCAGGTAAGCTGAGTCCCGGAGTGCAGTACGGGGGGAGTCCCCAAGGGCCCCCTCCCGGGTCACCGTGGGGTTCCGTACCCGACGGGGCGTGCTCCCGGCTCCTGAGCTAATCTGCTGGACCACCGGACCCCCGTTAGCGCTCCTCCAGGCAGGGAGGATGGAGTGGGGACATCGAGGTCGCAGTGAACCCCAGGAGGGGTCCCGACCGCGCGCAGCCCCGAGGCGCACAGAAGTAAACACGTCAGGGGCGCGTTCCCTGCGCGCCCGGGGACACCGTGTCCTCCCCGGTAAGGGCCGGGCCGCTGGGCTCCTGAGTCGCTGTTCAGCCACAAGAGGGCGTGGGGCTCTTTGGAGGAGGGGGTATCCCTTAAGGGCAAAGCTCAGATTGGAAACAGGGTGTGTGTTCCCCACTCTCCGAGTTCTTGCTCCAGAATATCCCCCAGATAATTCGGTTTATGGGTGAGAAGTCACCAGGCCCAGGGTTGCTGCA
Organism: Cricetiscus sungorus; assembly: GCA_030556225.1. Lineage (NCBI taxonomy): Eukaryota > Metazoa > Chordata > Mammalia > Rodentia > Cricetidae > Cricetiscus > Cricetiscus sungorus. Next base: position 42,458,918 of record JANBXA010000600.1, read on the forward strand.
GAGTGGGCAGACTTCAGGTGGGACCGGAGGCAGAAATAGTGAATCCCAGGCTGGATGCTGATATGCGTATTTGGGGGCCACCTGCCTGGCCCACCGGGCCTGGGGAACTGTGCTTGAGTACGGACCCCTGGGTTTCCGTCCCGCCGCCTTTGCTGGGCCTCACATCCCTGGTGTTCTGGGACACCCTTTGTGTGTCAGCGCCCCAGGCTGAGGAAGCCCCATGGGGCGTGACAGGCAGGATGTCAGTGGCGGGCGGATCCCAGCCTGACCAGCTCCTCTCACCCCAGCCCCTCGCCCCCGGGCTGGACAACCCCTCCCGCTCTTTCATCCGGGGACTTCTGAGGGTCCCGGGGCCCCTAGCCGGCTTCAAACCCCTGGGCAACCACAAAGGGCTGGCTGTGGCCGCTGAGTGAAAAACAAATCGGGCACCCCCACAGCCAGACACCCCGCTGGTCACCCCCAGCCGAGTACCCCCCCCTAGCCTGCTACCCCTACAGAAGGCAACCCCCAGCTGGTCACTCACCCCAGCCAGGTACCCCTCAGACGGTCACCTCCCTCAGGCTGGCACCCCCAAACCAGGCACCTCTAGCCCAGACAACCCCTCCGATGGGTATACCCCCCCAACTTGGCACACACCCTCAGCGGAATTAAATAAACAAACAAAACTCAGCCAGGCACCAAATCACAAAAGCCAGAGGTGCCCGGACGAATGTGTACCGTGCTCTTAGAAGCATCCACAGACATGGGGGACCTGTGACAGGACCTCCTGTGCAAAGGAGGGAGGCTCAGGAGGCTTCTGGGGCTGGGCAGGATGAGTACCAGTTCTGTAAGTGCCGAAGGCTTGGCTTGTATGGGGTCAGTGGCCTGGTGACAGGTGAGGAGACAATGTTCTGAAAGGTTAGCAGGGGAGTCATGGAAAGCAGGTGTGGCATCTTGGGCCTGTCTTCACAGCTACTCAGGACCTAGAGTCAGGATTTCAGGGGTTCGAGGTCAGCCTTGGCTACCTAGTGTCCAACCTGGGCTACACGGACTCTAACGGGAAGAGGCACAGGGAAAAACTAGGAATAAGTCAACGAGGGTAGAGCTCTTCCTGGGGACTCCGCAGCCCGTGACCTCTGTGCCAGGGGTCGACGCCCCTGCACCCGCCTCCTGCAAGCACGCTGAACTTAATTATCCTCAATTTCAGAGGAAAAAAGCTCCAGGCGCCTAGGCTCCCATCTCCCGTCCAGGAAAACTGAGGCTCAGAGAACCGACACCTTTACCTGAGACCAAACTTCGGGTGAGGGCAGGCAGCCTCAGTTTCCCTTCCAAGACAGATGGTCAGGGGTAGGGCCGGCGGGCCCCCAGCCGCCCTTGCTCCCGACGCCGGCGGCTCAACCCGCATTAGCTTGATCCTGTTATCTGTGGGGCATGCGCACATCCAGCCCCGGAGCAGGCACGCGCAGTGCTGTGGGGCATGCGGGGACAGTCCACCTCTCTGGTCCAGTCTGAGGGGTGGGGGTCTCCCCAGGGGAGGTCGCAGAGTTACCGAGCAGCCCCCCACCCTCTCTTAAACCTATCTGCTGTGCTGTCAATGTCCTGTGTTTAAGAACGCTTTAAGTGAGACAGGAAAGCTAAGCTGACACTTGCCACTAGCCTGGCCACAGGAACCCAAAGAACTCCACAGGGCTGCCCTCTGACCTACCCACGTACGAACGCACGCTGCGGCGTATGTTCCACTCCCGCAGGCCATAATAAGATGCAATCTCTTGGAAGTGTAGCGGGACATTGGAATTGGGGCTTTGAGGTATGAGCAGGAGTTTGAACAAATCAGGTCTTAAGAGGTGCAGCAGCCCTGGAGTTGTTACCCATCCCCACCGGTGGGAGTGGGGGTGGGGTGGCTGGGAAGGAGTGGCTGTGCCCCCAACCCGCTGAGCCCCAAAGGCCACCCTGGGCCGCGGGCCCCCACAGCTCATCGGAACCAGCTGTGCTCTGCAGATGTTGTTGCTTTGCCCCCAGATGTGCGTCCCGCCGGCGGGTGGGGCCCTCGGAGGGAGGTGAGGACCCGAGCTCCGGGAGGCCTCAGTTTCCCCACAGACTGGGGAAAAACTGTCAGTGCTGATGGGAAGCTGAAGCATGGACTCTGCCTAAAGCGATTCTACAGAAGGCCCCTCCCCCGGGCCCCGATGATTTCCTAAAATTGAGTGACTTCCTAAAGCCGTAAGCCCTGGCATGTCACCCCAGCACTCAGAAGGTGGGGGCAGGAGGGTTAGGAGTGCAGGGCCATAGCTAGATAGTTGGAGGTCAGCCTGGGCTACGCGTGACCCTGGGGTCATAGAGGAGGCTGAGCGTGCCCTCTACCCCCCCCCACGAGCAGGTCTGCTGGACACCACTGCAGATGGGGAAACTGAGGCCGGAGGAAGGACGGCGGACGCAGTGGCCGCTGGGCTCCATCCAGGAGCCTCTGCGTACCTGCGTCATCCCCCAGCACCCCCCTTCCGTGCCAGACAAACCAGTTGGGTGACCCCAGACAGAGGGACCATTGTTCGCTGGTTCGGAGCTCCGCTGGGGGTCTATAGCCATCTCTGCCACCATGCTTCCTCATGGAGCCCAGAGGGGGAAACAGAGGCACAGGCCTTGGGCATGAGGCAGGCATGGCAGGACAGAGACCCCATCCCCGTAGAGCACGGCCAGAGGTCAATTCCCGCCCGTGGGCGTGCAGGACCCGGGTTTGGTTCCCAGCACCTGCAGCCAGTGCTCGGGCGCTAGCACTCGGTCCCGGAGACCCCGGGCCATCCTTGGTGGCAACAGGGCACTAGCAGTCACGTGGCCCAGACTTAACTGCTGCAGTGCGGCCACCTCCCCGCTCTGCTCCCGAGACGTTGCTCCGCCGTGTGGGGCGGTGTGTGTGAAGGTCAGACACGGACAAACACGCATGGTTCAGTGGGAGGATGTAGAGTATGCAGTTGGTGCTCAATAACGGAGGAGAGTCCAAGGTGGGCAGAAGGGTCCGAGTTCAGGGTCAGTGAGCCTCCACCTGTTCTGTGCCTCAGTCTCCCAGCTTAACGTCGACACAGAAGCCTCCTGTGTGTTGGGTGTGTGGCCTGTGCTGGGGCGGGACCATGCAAATTGCATGCAAGTATTTCCAGGCCGAAGCAGGGGTGCTGGGTAAACTGGGGGGGTCTAGCCACAGAGAAGGTGGGCTAGTGACACGTACTGTGCGCAGTAAGGAGAAAGCATGAGTGCCCTGATGGAGGGGAGACTTCTGGGAGGAGGTGCAGCCTGGTAGGGGAAACTGAGGCAGACAGTAAGTGGGACTGCCCTCCAACGTGTCCTGAGCCCAGGCCCCTCGTACAGTACCACCTGCTGGAATCCCCTCCTGCAGTCACTCACCCTTTCCCTGCCCAAGCCGGGTATTGCTAGAATACGCCAAGTGTCATCAGCCTCAGGACATTTGCACCGCTGTTGCCCCCAAAGAGACAGCTGCACATACGCTGCCCGCGGGCACCCACCACCCCGTGTCCCCGCAGGCTGAGGCCCAGGATGAGGCGCTGGAAGGCAGCGGCCCTGTTGTCGCTCGTCTGCAGCTCCTTGCTGTCTGTCTGGATGTGCCAGGAGGGTCTGCTGCTGGGCCACCGCCTGGGACCCGCGCTCGCCCCACTGCGACGCCCTACGCGCACCCTGGATGCACGCATCGCCCGCCTGGCCCAGTGTAAGCCCCGCGCACGGGGTGAGGAGGCGGGACACCGGAAGGGGGGTCACCAGCGGGAGGTTCGAGGTGAACCTTAGCTCGGGGTGTGGCTTCTCACTTCCGCCCCATTGAGATGGGTCTCACGTAGCCCAGGCTGGCCTCAAGTCTCAGTAGCTGAGGATGCCCCTAAGCGATCCCCCTGCCTCTGCCTCCTGAGCCCGTGAGGCCAGGTGGGGGGTGGCTGCCCCGCCCTCCCCCCCCGGAAGTGTGCTCACTTGGGTGAGGGTCGGGCTGCCTCTGACCCCACCGAGCTCTATGGCAGGGCGTGGCCGGGTGCAGCCGGCTCCCGGGACCCAATCCTCTGTCTCCCTCTTCCCGCCGCAGACCGAGCTCTGCTGCAGGGCGCCCCTGACGCTGTGGAGCTTCGAGAGCTTTCCCCGTGGGCCGCGCGCCCCTCGGGCCCGCGCCGTCGAGCGGGCCCCCGGCGTCGGCGTGCGCGTGCGCGGTCGGGCGCGCGGCCGTGCGGCCTGAGAGAGCTGGAGGTGAGCGTGAGCGAGCTGGGCCTGGGCTACACGTCGGACGAGACGGTGCTGTTCCGCTACTGCGCAGGCGCGTGCGAGGCGGCCGTGCGCATCTACGACCTGGGCCTGCGGCGCCTGCGCCAACGAAGGCGCGTGCGCAAAGAGCGGGTACGCGCGCACCCGTGCTGCCGCCCGACGGCCTACGAGGACGAAGTCTCCTTCCTGGACGTGCACAGCCGCTACCACACGCTGCAAGAGCTGTCGGCCCGGGAGTGCGCGTGCGTGTGACGCTACCTCACGCCCCAACCCTGCGCGCCTGCGCAGGGGCAATGCTGGCCCTCGCGAAGACTGACTTCACATAAAGTGTGGCAACTGTCGTGGTCGGTGCTCCTTCACTCTGCGGGCAGTGGGGTGAAGCCCTCGGGGATGGTGGACAGACAGGAGAGGCAGGGCACGGCTAGCCACCCACTGCGGGCCATACCACACACACACAGACGCCAGGGGTTGGCGACTCAGCGGCTAGAGCACCGGGTTCGGGCCCCAGCACCCAGGTTGTGACTCCAGACAACTGGACGCCTCTCCGCCCCCTTCCGTGGGAGCGACTCGTGTGGTGTGCAGACAAAACAGCACACACGGTTAAGTAAAAAGAGAGGGAAAGAGTGGACGGGGAATAAAGAGAGAAGGGAAAAAAGATGGCCTGTGTGGTCAGCCATACTAGTCTCCCCGGCCCTGTAGACACTGAGGCAGGAGGCGGCCAGCCGGGGCCACAGAGTAAGTTACTGGCTCCTTGGGGGTCGCTTGGTCATCTCTAGAGAGAATCAGAGCCATATCTCAATATCTCCTTCCATGAGCTAAAAATTACTGGCTGCCCACCTCCGGCAGGGACAGGTCTGGGGCGGGTGCCCGCTTCATCCAGCCCACGCCGTGACCTGCCTGGCACGGCTGGGGCCCCAGCTGTTGGAGGAAGGATGGCTGGGGTTGGGGTCCTTGCCTTGGTTTCACCTTGATCCCTGGCAGGCCTGGAGGTGCCAGGCAAGTTGAGGTTCCCAGAGTTGGGGGGTGGTTCTATCTGTGGGTCCCAAGATGGGGACTAAATGGGGAAGGGTATTGTATGACGTGAAAAGATTTCCTGGGGACACACAACACACAGGTCTACTCACCCCAGGTAGGGAGCTCACAGCACACCAAAACAGGTACCAACAAAATCCTGCTTGATGATCCATGAGCTTTATTGGGGTAACCGACAGGCATATGGCTGAGGGGACACAGCTGTGTCACCAAGGCCCACCTCGGCACGCGTGACAGCTCACAGAGCTGGGAACCTGGAGTGCGCTGCACAGCCTGCAGGTGGCACAACCGCCCAGGGATCGTCCCTTCCAGGTGCCTCAGCTGGCCTGAGCCTCTTGAGGCAGCTCGGTTACCTGAGGGGACACCCTGAAGGAGGGAATGCTTCAATATCAGAGGAAACAGTTACACGATACCCTAACCCTCCATCCTCTGCTCTTACATCCTTTGCACTTCAGCGGTCTCTGAGCCGGGGGAAGGGTGACTGTAGCCAGCTGCCTATGGCCTGGAATCAGGCCACCACAGCACAGGAGCTTCCTGCAGGATGGAATGCTTCAGTATCAGAGGAATACGTTAGGATACTGAGGGCACTTGGACAGGCACATCACGCCTATGTAGAGAAACCACAGATGTTGCTTCCCCGTTGGGGCTCAGAAGCTTTCCAGCCATAGGTGTTATCCTGCTTACAGTACTGACAGGAGCTTACTCTGCAGAGCAGTCTTAAGCCCGGTCTGCAGGCTGTTGGTGTCAACCACGACAGCCGAGCCACTATCACGCATCAGGCGCACCGTGCCTAGCATGTCCCAGCATGCACAGTTCATAGCTGGGCAGCAGTGTGAGTAACTACAAAACTCAGCTGCCCGTGCAGCTGAGAAACCCAGCCAACAAGACAGGTCTCTTGGTCAGTCCCAGTTTAACTTCTTGCAGTCACACTGTGTGCGTGTGCGTGTGTGTGTGCGTGTGGTGTCTTCAGCAACAGGATCTCACCATCTAGTCCTGGCATAGAAGCAACAGCAGCAGCCACAGCCTTTATGTATATGGGGCTCGGGGCCTTCCTGTGGCAACAGCTCACAGAAAGGGAGCCCTCAGCACTGGGGTCTGTAGGTCGTTTTTTTTTGTTTGTTTGTTTTGTTTTGTTTTTGTTTTTTTTTTTTTTTTTTTTTGTCCTGCCTGTTAGCTCCCAAATAACCAGATGGAGACTTCTTATTAAGTATAAAATGCTCTGCTGATAGCTTAGGCTTGTTACTAACTAGCTCTTACAACTTAAATTAGCCCATTTTTTTTTTTTAATCAATCTATTCTTGTCTTGTGTCTTTGTTATCTTTACTCTGTGCTGCCCATACTGTTTCCTCTCCATCTGGCTGGCCACACACACCCCCATTCTCTCTGTCTGTTTTCTTCCCAACATCCTCTCTGCCCTGAAAATTATGCCTAGCTATTGGCTGCTCAGCTTTTTGTTAGATTAACCTGAGTGACAAATCTTCACAGTATGCAAAGAGATTATCCACAACAGGGGTCTACATTCAGTAACCTTCTGCCTTTGGGGAGTGTCCCATTCCACCCACATAGGGTTGCCTTCTGGATGTAAATTCTTAGCTATTCTCTTAAAGACCATGTTTGCCTCCAGTTTACTGAGACCCAGCAAGGCTTAGAGGCAGGTGGAAAGTCATTGCACTTGGGTGTCTCTCTGGTGATTTTCCAGACCCATGAGACATTCAGGTTGCCATTTTGTCATCTATAAAACAATCATGCCCCGTGGATGGGCAGGACACTGCAACACCCATAATAGCCAGTGGGGTCTCAAACATAACTTCGGTGAGGCCTTTAGAGTGCTCAGCAGTGTCAGGTGACTCCAGAAGCTCACATCAGGAGATACTAGGGTGGAACAGAAGCAAGACCTCATATGGCATGGGAAAGGGTCCATCTATCTGTGTCCGTTGCTTCTTCACAGATCACAGTAGGGCGTGAGAGTGAACTGGAACCCTCCGCCATCCTCTGAGCCTGTGTCCTGGAGCCTCCCTACATTTCTCCCTGTCTGATGAACTCAGGGGGACTGACTGAATCCACTCAGACCTACCCAGGGCCAAGGGAGACCAAGGTCCTGCAGGCCCCCAAGGCATCTGCTGGACCCAGGTTGGCATGGTGGATCTAGCTTAATCATCTTAACTCATACTGTTGCCAGGACGTCTTCTGCGAGCCTTCCCGAGGCTCCTCAGCACAATGTCTGCTTCCTTAGGAACCCTGCAGGCACAGGACAGATCTCTCTCAGCTTTGCCTTTTTCCTGTGCCCTCTAAGTTGCCTCTTGATACACGGATGCTCTTCATATGCTACTCTATGTTAGACAGAGTTTTTCAAAGCCTTTCCTATTTTATAAAGATCTTGTCTCCCCAACCAGCCGAGGTTCCCTAGGGATCAGCCTTTTCTCATTTTAACTCCGATGTGAACACAGTTCAAATGCAGCTTCTGTTATCTCTAGTTCCCACAATAGCATCTGCCCTCCTCTATGGTCCCCCAGTGATTGTGGGGACTCCAGCCAGAGACAACCATGTGTTCCTAATGGCTCTGTAAAGCCAGTCCACTGGGGACTGATTCCCTCACACTGTCTCAAGTTATGCAGCCTTTGCCTTAAGGAGGGAGTGAAGTCACATGACTCAGTTTCCCTGTCTGTCTGAACTGTGGCTGGGCTGCAGCAAGCTCTACTGTTGCATGTTTAAAAGCCTCCCCCAGGTGTAGCAGCGCAGATGCTAAACATTCCCTCACCACAGATTCTGGACCCTGGGTAACGTCCCATCTGCATGCTGGATCTCAGGCTTCCCTTTTTTCCTCTTAAAGGTTGGACCTGCAGGGTATTTTCTGTTGCTTTTCCACGTCCTCCTCCTCACCCTGGGTCTCTCACAGGTCCCAAGGTCTTGGATCTCAGGAAGGACTTTGAAGCACAGGTCTAACTTGTGACCTTTCCCTTCTGGCCCTTCTGGCTTCCAAGCCATTAGAAGCCACATGCCATGGCCCCCATCTCATCGCCTCGTTTCTCTAATTCCCTTACCAGACCCAAGGCTAACATGGAGGATGCTACTCACCTCCCTTTCTTGTTGCAAGTTCTCCTTTACACAAACAACTTCCTGCTTGGCTCCATCTCAGCCCCAGGTGCATTCAAAGTACTCGGAATGGCAGCCTGGCAGCCTGTGCTGCTGCTGCCAAGCTCAACTCTCATGCTATTCTTAAAGACTACAAAATGTCCTCTAAACCTTTAGGTGTCTTCAGGCATGCCTGTATTCCTGTGGAGGACCCTACTCACCAAGCAGGCATGCCACCACATACCACACAGAGGAACACTGTCATGCTAGGACACTCCCTCGGGCAGTCCTGATCCTGATGTCTCGGGCTCAGCCCCATGTCTCACTACTATAACAAGAGCCACGCAGCTGCCACCACAGCACACCAGCACTCAGCAGCCAGGGACGAACAGCCTGCGGGAGTCTCAGGCTGATTGGCCTCAGTAGCATGCCTTGCCACCCACAGCGTGAACCATGCACTCACTCCTCCCCAGCTGGTCCGTGGTTCTGCCGTGGTCCTCTTCAGGTGCCAATGTTGTGTGACAAGAAACCCAGCTACCCACCTGAGTAGGGACCCCACAGCAGGCCCAGGTGTGCACACCACCAAAGTCCTGCTTGGTGAGCCATGAGCTTTCCTGGGGTCACTGGCAGGCATATGGCTGAGGAAAGATAGTTGTGAAGTTAAGGCCCACCCCAGCATGGGTGACAGCTCACAGAGCTGGGAACCAAGAGTGTACTGCACAGCCTGCAGGTGACACAACAGGCTGGAGAGCATCCCTTCCGGGTGCCTGACTGGCCTGAGCCTCTTCAGGCAGCTCAGTTTCCCTCATCTTTTATTGCTCACTCTGGCGGGGAGGAGCCTAGTGGAACTCCTTGGTTTCAGGGACTTCCCGTTCCAGCTTAAGGAGACTATGTAGGATGTAATGTTTCATCTGGAGGGCATTGCTGCCCAGCAAAGGAAAGGTAGCGTTAATCACAGCTTGCTATGACCCTGGCATCTGCAGACACTGGAGTTGGGAGTTTAGGGGTGTCTGTCCCTGTCCAGCTTTCTCAGTGGTCAGTGGGCTCAAGACAGATGTGCTCCTGCCCCACTGCCCAGAGGGGGGCTCCCAAGGGCATTCCCCTCTTCACCCAGACCAACTGAGGAAGACCTCCTGCTGTCCTGCAGGCCACGCTGATGCCCCACTGTGGATGTTCCCGGTGGGAGAGGGGTTGGGCCAGGCCCCCAGTTTCTTGAGACACGAGGAGTGAGGAAGTGGGCTCCCCACTCCCCAATGGTGGGCAAGAGGTCAGAACCCCCATGTGCTGTGGAAACCCCTCAGTTTCCCCAATGTGGTCAGATCATGGAGCCTCAGAGTGGGCCTGAGAATCCAAGACTGTTCTCTCTGAGGCTCCCTTGCCCAGGTGGGTGTGTGTCCCCACGCTTGGGGAAGCAGCCTCCCACCCAGGCCTGCGGGACCTTGGCTTCCTCTCTCTCTCCCACTTCCAACATGCCAGCCGCAGAGTGGGGTGGAACCTACCCGGAGATGGAAACGTAAACAGAGTGTCTCCCACAGCCTCAGCTCTGCACCCAGGCTGGGGAGCCACATGGGGCCACCCACAAGGCTGAGGCTCCCTATCACACCCAATCCCACTGTGTTGTTGTTGCCAATGGTCTCCAGGAACCCAGGATTGCCTCCAACTCTCTATGTAGAGGAGGGAGACTTGAAGTCCTCATTGTCCTGCGCCTACCTCCCAGGTGCTGATGACACTCCCAGCTGACACTGCCCAGTCCTTGAAGGTGGACACTGGCCTGACCTTTGACCTTCCCCTACTTTCCTGCCCAAAAACCTTGGCCAAGTCACCCACCTGGTGTGGGCAGCCTGTCCCCTCGCCCATACCACCTCAGCCTGACCTGTCCACCTTCCTAGAATTCACCCCAGGAGACATCAGCTCTGAGAGATGGCAAAGCTGACAGCGTACTGACCACTCTTACACATCTACACAGACATGGAGGGCATAGGCCGAGGCGACCATCAGAGGTTGCATTTTGAAGCGAGTCTCTCACTGACCATGCAGCCGCCAAGTCAGCCAGACTGGCTGGCCAGTGAGCCCTGGGGATGCTCTTGTCTCCAGCTCCCAGTACAGGGGTTTCAGGCATACACCTACTGCCATGCATAGCATTTCATATGGATGCTGAGGATCTGAACTTACATCCCTTTGCGTGTAATATTGTTTACAATGTCTTAGAACAGCCCCAACCCCCTCTCCTCCAGAGTGACAACCACAGATGTCAGCAGGCATTGTCTGAGCATCCCCAGGGACAGGGCAGGGCACCTTCACCCTGGATGAGATTCATAGAATAAGGTCTCAGGTCAGCTCTTGCAATGCTCCCATCTGGACATGTATGATACTATCACACCTTGGCTCTGCAGGGATAGTTGTGTGGTAAGTACCACAAGTAACTGAGGCAGACCCACCACCCGCCAGTGAGAGGTGGGAGAGACCCTGGGGAGTCAGAGGCCTGGAGCAGAGTGTGCTGGAAGCAGGTAAAGCAGGTATGTCTTAGTCAGGGTTTCCATAGCTGTGGTAAAATGCCATGATGGGTAAGCAACTTCAGTTTTATTTCAGCTTATGTGTCCCAGATACACTCCATCATCCAGAGAGTCAGGCAGGAACCTAGAGGCAGGAGCTGATACAGAGGCCAGGTAGGGTGTTGCTTACTGGCTTCCTCCCCATGGCTTGCTCAGACTACTTTCTTATAGAACCCAGGACCACCAGCCCATTGATAGCACCACCCACAGTAAGCTGAGGTCTCCCCATCAATAACTAATTAAGAAAATGCCCTGCAGGCCAATCTGGTGGTGACATATTGTCAACTGTGGATCCATCAACCCACATGACTCTAGCTTCTTTCAAGTTGAAATAAAACTAGCCAGCACAAGGTGTCTGTTACCCAGGGGCTACAGAGGATAACTTTTGGGTGGGACACTGCCTACAAGACACTGGCTAGCCCCCTCAGTGGAACCAAGAGGCCACACTGTGGACCGTCTGGTACCTCTGGTCCCACTGCAGCTGCCTGCATGCCTGGCAGAAGGCCAGGGCCATACTGGACAAGCGAGGCCTGAGTGTCTCCCTCCAGCGGAAGTAGCGCTGGTAGCTCTGGTTGTCCCTGTCCAGCTCCTGCAGGTACCGAGCCAGGTCCACCGGGCTCTCAAAGTCATCCACGTGGATGAAGGCATCAGGGGGCAGGAAGCGTTCATAGTTCTTCCTGCTGGGCCCCAGGACCACGGGCACAGCCCAGGCCTCCAGAGCATTCTTCCACAGCTTCTCTGTGATGTAATCTGGGTGGAGGGAGTTCTCAAAGGCCAGGTAAAACTTGTATCTGGCCAGCGTCTCCATCATGTCCCCTTGGGAAAGCTGCGTGTGTCCTCGGCCATACACATCCACATGGAGGTGACTCTGAAGCTTCTGGTAGTACTGCACCCGCACAGACTTGGAGTTCCAGTTGGACACAGCCCAGGCCACCAGGTCCGTCTTGGCAGACAGGTTGACTTGGGTTTGGACTGGAGGCTCCGGCCACGGCTCCAGCCAGCCATAGGGTGTGAAGATGTCAGAGTCACTGCGATAGGACATGGTGAGGTTGAAGTAACCATCCAGGGCTGACAGCCTGCTGCAGTGGCTGGGTGACTCCAGGCTGAACCACACCCAGCGCTGGCCTGGCGGCCTCGGCTGAGCTGGCAGCTGTGACCTGGGGTTGGCGCTGACTTCTCGGTGGTGGATGATGACCGCGTCTGCTTGGGAGTACAAGCTCCGGTTGATGGTCATCTGGCAGTCGGGCGTACCTGGGAGCATCTTGGAACAGGGGGACAGAGCCAGTGGGCTGTGGAAGGGCCATGTCCACAGTAGGATGAGGAAGGGCCTGCGGACAGGGGTGGTAGGGGTGGAGGCTGGTTCTGGGGAACTATCAGGAGCTGGGGGGCCGGCTTGGTCATGGGATACTCGGATGTAGGAGAAGAAACACAGAGCAAACAGCAGCTGCAGCAGCAGCGCTGTAAGGCACGGACGCCAGGGACACTGTGCCTTGGCTGCTCGGGGCATATCCATGGCCTGGGAGTCCTGGGGACAGAGGAGAAGGCAGAGCAGGTCACTGATCATCTCTATGAAAAATGACCAAGTTAACAATCCACATGGTTTTGGATTATTTTGTTGGTTTGTTTGTTTTTGAGACAGGGTTTCTCTGTGCAGCCCTGGTTATCCTGGAACTTGATCTGTAGACCAGGCTGACCTCAAAATCTCAGAGATCCTCCTGCCTCTGCCTCTGCCTCCGCAGTGCTGGGATTAAAGGTGTGTGCCACCATGCCCAGCACTGCACATTTTTAAAAATGTTTCAGTCAAGATCTTTTGTAGCCCAGGCTAGCCTCCATATCTATATATAGCTTGGGATGACCTTGGTTTCTGTTTTGCTTCCCTCAACTTGACACTTGATTGGATGTGGTGGACGCATCTATATTCCCAGCACTTGAGAGACAGAAGCAGGTCCATCTCTGTGAGTTTACAGACAACATAGTCTACAGTGAGTTCCAGGATAGTCCAGGCTATAGAGTAAGACCCTGTCTCTAAAAACAAAATCAGGTAATTCTGATGCTTTCATTGTGTTCTGAAATATATTTGGAAATGAAAGCGAAAACATGATTTTTGAGTCTTGTGCAATAGAGGGTTTAAAACCCTGGGTTCTTTGAAACACTCAGGGACTCCATCGTGTTACTGGCTTGCTCTCCGCACCATGCATGGCTAATGCATTGCTGATGCAGCTCAGTAATGCTGCAAGAGTAATTTCAGCTCCAGGGGTTCCAACCTATGCAGGCAAAACACCAATGCACACAAAACAAAGAAATCTTTAAAAAAGAAGAAACATAATTACCAAATCCCAAACCCAGCCACAGCTGGGGACTTGTGGAGTACTTGTGTGAGCTCAGGCAAAGGCCTTGAGTCCCATTTGCAGCATCCAACACATCCAAGACAATGAAGAAAAATCCATAGTCCCAGAAGTGGTACACCACATCCAGCATCTGGAAAGGAGGTACATGGGTACCATCCAAGGGCCACACAGCGGGTTGGAGGCCAGACCCAGACTCAAAGACAACTGGAGAACCAAATTTAAAAAATCACAGAAAGGCAGAATGGTGCCACATGCCTTTAGTCCCAGCACTCAGGAGGCAGAGGCAGGTGGATCTCTGAGTTTGAGGCCAGCATGTTCTTCAAAGAGAGTTCCAGGACAGTCTCCAAACCTACAGAGAAACCCTAAAAAAAAAAAAAAAAAAAAAAAAATCACAGAAAAAAAAGCCAGGTGGTTGTGGTACACGCCTTTAGTCCCAGCACTCAGGAGGCAGAGGCAGGTGGATCTCTAAGTTTGAGGCCAGCTTGGTCTACAAAGCTACAAAGAGAAACCCTGTCTTGAAAAATAAAAATAAAAAATCACAGGAAAGAAAATTAAGAGAGAGGGAGCATGGCGCCTCTTCCTCATCAGCAAAAAGTTTGTGGTGGAGGGTGGATGATTTTGGAACCCAGTTTCAATCTTCGGGCTTTGACTTGACCTTTCATCCTGTGTGCCTCTGCTTCTGTGGGGCAGGAGCAGTGATCTGGTCAGCCTTGTACTCTCCACAAAGACTGTCTGACTGAATGTAATGGACTGTCCATGCCATGTAGCCCAAGATGGCCTTGAACTCCTGTTCCTCCTACCTCGGGTTCCCAGATACAGCACACACCACTATGCACCGCCACAACCTCAGCCTGGCATTGAAAAAATATTTTAAAATTAAAAATTAGAACTTTTCAAACGGAAAATGTTTCTCCGTTAAAATCAACTTTTGCTGTTTTTGTATGAGCCTGCTTATTTGGATGACAAAGGAAATGTTATCATCCAAAGAGACATGTTTCCCAGAGGGTAAAAACACAGCATGGCTCCTGAGGACTCTGTAGGAAAGAAGGAAACTGAGGGCAGCCAAAGGGCTCAGCCTGCAGGTAATCCCTGGCTCCCACACGGAAGAGAGAACAAAACCAAACCCTGCTGCTGACTTCTGCCCTCCGTGTGCATGTACACGTGCACACATGCACACTTACATACGGCTGCATATATACACACATGTGCAGTCACACATACACACACTCATGCACAATCACACATGCACAGGCAAACATACAAATGCATACACATGAATAGACACATGCACACACAGTAAGTAAACAATACTGAAAAGCCTAAAGGAGTGTGCACCAGCAGGCTCATAACTTTTTCTGTGGGTCACACATGGGAACAGTGCTGTGGATCTGGATACTACGGTGCAGTTTGAGGAGCTCAGAAAGTTCTGGAGACAGACAGCCACGGATGGCTGCTGGTCACAACTTCATCCTTCCTAGTTTTCCTTTACTGGGACCCAGGGATGGGAGGAAGGGCAGGTAGTAGGGGCTGAGTCCTGCCTCTTATGGGGGGGATGCTAGGTGGGACTCCATCCCAAGCACACCCCTAGCCACTCACTGGTAGGGAATATTATTTTAAGGTGTGTTAATTCGTTTATGTTTGCATTTGTTTAACTCTGTGAAACTGTCACTGGGCCTGTCTAAAACACCTGATGGTCTAGTAAAGAGCTGAAGAGTCAATATCCAAGTAAGAGAGAGGGATAGGTGGGGCTGGAAGAGAAGATAAACATGAGGAGAAATCTCAGAGCACAAAGATATGGAAAGGAGAGAGGAGGAAGGAAGACTCCAGGGGCTAGCCACCCAGCTACACAGTCAGACATGGAGTAAGAAGGTATATGGGAATAGAGAAAGAGAAAAGCCCCAAGGCCAAAGATAGATGGAATGATTTAAGAAAAACTGGCAAGAAACAAGCCAACTAAGGCCGGGCATTCATAACTAAGAATAAGCCTCCATAGCCAGACATTGATGGCGCATGCCTTTAATCCCAGCACTCAGGAGGCAGAGGCAGGAAGATCTCTGTGAGTTTGAGGCCAGCCTGGTCTACATAGCAAGTTCCAGGACAGGCTCCAAAGCAATACATAGAAACCGTGTCTCAAAAAAAAAAAAAAAAAAAAAAAAAAAAAAAGAATTAAGCCTCCATGTGTCATTTATTTAGAAGCTGGGTTGTGGGCCCCTCAAAAAGCCAAAACATCACAGAACATCTCACTGGGATCTCACTGAGGGATTCTAGGCAGGGCCCCACTCCTAACCATGACCCCAGCTCCACACATGGGTTCTGCATTGGAATACTCTTAAGTTACACACGTGTTGACCCTCATACTTGTGAATATGGATTTTTTTTTTGTTTGTTTTTCGAGACAAGGTTTCTCTGTATTGCTTTGGAGCCTGTCCTGGAACTTGCTCTGTAGACCAGGCTGGCCTCAAACTCACAGAGATCCCCCTGCCTCTGCTTCCCCAGTGCTGGGATTAAAGGTGTGTGCCACCAACACCCAGATGGATCTTTTTTTTTTTTTTTTTTTTTTGCATTTTAAAAATCCCTTGTGAGATGGTGGTGGTGGCACATGCCTTTAATCCCAGCACATGGGAGGCTGTGGCAGGCAGATCTCTGGGTTCAAGGCCAGCCTGGTCTACAGTGTGAATTCTAGAACAGCCAAGGCTAAATAGAGAACCTGTGTCTCAAAAAAAAAACAAAACAAAACAAAACAAAAAAAACCCTCAAAAACAAACAAATAAATAAAAAATAAAACTCATATGTGAGTGTCTGCACTGGTGTGTGATTGTGCTCATGGGTACCCTCAGATCACAGTAGTGTTGATCTCTGGAGTTACAGGCAGCTGTCAGTGCTGGGACCAAATGCAAGTCCTCAGCAGGAGCATTGTAGTCACCTAGCCCCTGGCATGTTACCTTTGTCTGATCATCTCTGTAGTGTGGGCTGACCATGAACTCCTGATTCTCCCCAAGTGCTGGAATGACAGATGTGTACCACCACATGATGCCCCCACACACACACTCACACACTCACACACACACTCACACACACTTACACTCTCACACACACTCACTCACTCACACACTCACTCACTCTCACTCACACACACACACACACTCACACACACACACACTCACACTCACACACTCACACACACTCACACACACACTCACACACTCACACCCACTCACACTCACACACTCACACACTCACACACTCACCACACACTCACACACTCACACACACTCACACACTACACACACTCACACACTCACACTCACTCACACTCACTCACACACTCACACACTCACACACTCATACACACTCACACACACTCATACACTCACACACTCACACGCACACTCGCACTCACAACACTCACACACATACACACTCACACACACTCACACACACTCATACACTCACACACACACTCACACACCCTCACACTCACACACACTCATACACACACTCACTCACACACTCACACTCACTCACACGCACACTCACATCTTTTCTGTTTATTTTTTAAGGCATGATTCGGTTTGAAAGAAAATGGCATCTATAGAGAGGTGAGGCCTTGTTGGAGGAAGTGTGCTACTGTGGGATGGGCTTTGAGGTTTCCTGTGCACAAGATACACCTAGTGACACAGTTCACTTCCTGCTGCCTCCAGACCCAAATGTAAGAACTCCCAGCTCCAGCTCCAATGCCATGTCTGCCTGCATGCATCACACAACGATAATGGACTGAACCTCTGAACTGTAAGCCAGTCCCAATAAAATGTTTTCCTTTATCAGAGTTGCCACGGTCATGGTGTCTCTCACAGCAATAAAGTCCTAACTAACACACATGGTATCCATCAGCAGTCAAGGCTAGACTTCAAAGCAAGTTCCATGTCAGCCAGGGCTACACAGAGAAACCCTGTCTCAAAAAATGTGTGCATGATGTGGGGTGTGTTGAGGTCAGGGGTCAACTTTGAGAAGTCCCTTTTCTGTCCCACCTTCATGTGGGTCCAGGGATCATCACAAGTGCCTTTGCCTACTGAGCCACCTGTAGCCCCCTCTTGGCTTTTTGTTTAAGGATTTTGTTTTGTTTTTTAAAACAGGGCTTCTCTATTTTTGTAGCTTGGCTGACCTGGAACTGGCTATGTAAATCAGGCTGGACTGAAACAGAGATCTGCCTGCCTCTGTATTTTTTTGGAGGATTCAAAACTAAACAAAACAAAAGGGTCATTCCATTCCAAACTGCCCTTGGCAAACTTCCCCCAAGGGGCATGTGCTACTGAGCCACTTTATTTCTACAAAAGGGAAAGAGACACCCCCTCCCCCCCAGAGCAGGCACCCTAAGCCCGAATCGCCTGGGAGCTGGAGAGAGGGCAGCCATACTGGGGTCCAGATGCAGGGGCGTCAACGTCAGGATGGGAGGGTGAAGAGCCAACTGCGGGCAGGGGTCTGGGCACGACCCAGAAGGGCGAGTGCGCACTGTAGCGGGGTGGGGGTAGGATGCAATCTGGGGATTCCCTCACCCCTGAATCCTCTGTCTCCCTTGTCCTTCTGCAGACAGAGCTCTACTACAGGGCAGCGGAGATGCGGGCAGATATTCGAGAACTTCTCCTCGGGCTGGCAGAGTCTCGGCGCCAGCTCCTACAGGTGGCGCATGTACAGGGAGTGGGTGCACGTGCAGGCTACCAGGGTGGGTTTCCTTCCTGGGCGTGCCAGACAGCGCCAGACAGCCCCATCTGCGCCTGCGTGCGGGCCTTGCCCTCTAGCCTCAGCTCTGTGATTGGGGAGTGGGTCAATGGCGGGAGTGAGAGGTTCCTAGTGTCCTAGGAGAAAAGAAGAAGCAGGTAGGAGAACAGGAGCTGGGTTCAGTGCGTGCTGCGTCTACTTTGCAAGCACGAAGACCTGACTTGGATCTTCAGGGCCCACGAGAAAAGCTGCAAGTGGTGACATAGAATGATAGCCATGGGGCAGGAGGCACTGGGGACCTGGGGATGACAGGATCCCGGGACTGGGGGGGGGGACTCCCATTGACCTCTGCCCCAGCAGGGTTGGCACAAGTGCACGAGCAGGTCAAACACGCAAGAGACCAAATGGGCAGAGGAGAGTAAGGGCTGAGGCTGGATGCAGTCATGCCGGGTTGGGGTGGCGCAGGCTTGTCACCCAAGCAGTCAGGAGGCGTGAAGATCAGAGTTTCGTGGCCTAGTGTGGCAACATCTTCAGTTCTAGGCCCACCTGCGACCTTCTCAGATCAAACACCAACAATGTGGAGGGGACTGCAATGGCGTCCTCACCTGTGCTCATCTGAGCCTCTTGTGACAGATATGGGTTGGATCTCGGGTGTGGAGCCAGAACAGTTATGCTGCTCAAGTCTGAGGTCTGAGTGGATCCCGGACCTCCACACTGGACTGGCTCCCTGTCTGTCTCCTTCTACTGGCTAAAAATAACTCACTGCCCACCTCTGGGTGGGGGCAGGTCTGGGGTGGATGCCAGCACCATCCAGCCCAAGCCGGCACCTACCAGGCACAAGCTGGTCCCAAGGACCTGGGTCCCGTACGCTTAAAGCCTTGACTGGGGATAAAAGGGGTGTCACGGCCTTGGTGCACCTTACCCCTGGTGGGCTTATAGGTGCCAGGCAGTACTGGGTTCCCAGAGATGGGGTCTGGGTCCTAAGAAATGTAAGAGTGGTTTGTTCCAGCTTGCCATAACCCTGGCACCCTGGTATCTGCAGACACAGGGGTTGGGAGTTTAGGGGTGTATGTCCCTGTCCAGCTTTCTCAGTGGTCAGTGGGCTCAAGACAGATGTGCTCCTGCCCCACTGCCCAGAGGGGGGCTCCCAAGGGCATTCCCCTCTTCACCCAGACCAACTGAGGAAGACCTCCTGCTGTCCTGCAGGCCACGCTGATGCCCCACTGTGGATGTTCCCGGTGGGAGAGGGGTTGGGCCAGGCCCCCAGTTTCTTGAGACACGAGGAGTGAGGAAGTGGGCTCCCCACTCCCCAATGGTGGGCAAGAGGTCAGAACCCCCATGTGCTGTGGAAACCCCTCAGTTTCCCCAATGTGGTCAGATCATGGAGCCTCAGAGTGGGCCTGAGAATCCAAGACTGTTCTCTCTGAGGCTCCCTTGCCCAGGTGGGTGTGTGTCCCCACGCTTGGGGAAGCAGCCTCCCACCCAGGCCTGCGGGACCTTGGCTTCCTCTCTCTCTCCCACTTCCAACATGCCAGCCGCAGAGTGGGGTGGAACCTACCCGGAGATGGAAACGTAAACAGAGTGTCTCCCACAGCCTCAGCTCTGCACCCAGGCTGGGGAGCCACACGGGGCCACCCACAAGGCTGAGGCTCCCCATCACACCCAATCCCACTGTGTGCTAAGCATCCCCAGGGAAGGACACACACATGCTCACCCGGAGTGAGAGTCATAGACTAAGGTCTCCCCTGGTCGCTATGACAGTGCCACACCCTCACGTGTTGTGTTATATGCTCCAGGAGCAATTGAGGCAGACCCACCACCCACCAGCGGGAGACGGTGAGGTTCTGGGAAGTTAGTGTGTCAACAGCAGGTTCTCTTGATACAGCTCAGGCTTCCGGGTTCTCTCACATCCCCAGTGGGCAAAGTTGTAGATGAACACCGCAGAACCAAGGCTCTGGGCAGCTGAGATGCCCATCAAAGGCATGTGTAACACCCAGGGGCTACAGAGGATAACTTTTGGGTGGGACACTGCCTACAAGACACTGGCTAGCCCCCTCAGTGGAACCAAGAGGCCACACTGTGGACCGTCTGGTACCTCTGGTCCCACTGCAGCTGCCTGCATGCCTGGCAGAAGGCCAGGGCCATACTGGACAAGCGAGGCCTGAGTGTCTCCCTCCAGCGGAAGTAGCGCTGGTAGCTCTGGTTGTCCCTGTCCAGCTCCTGCAGGTACCGAGCCAGGTCCACCGGGCTCTCAAAGTCATCCACGTGGATGAAGGCATCAGGGGGCAGGAAGCGTTCATAGTTCTTCCTGCTGGGCCCCAGGACCACGGGCACAGCCCAGGCCTCCAGAGCATTCTTCCACAGCTTCTCTGTGATGTAATCTGGGTGGAGGGAGTTCTCAAAGGCCAGGTAAAACTTGTATCTGGCCAGCGTCTCCATCATGTCCCCTTGGGAAAGCTGCGTGTGTCCTCGGCCATACACATCCACATGGAGGTGACTCTGAAGCTTCTGGTAGTACTGCACCCGCACAGACTTGGAGTTCCAGTTGGACACAGCCCAGGCCACCAGGTCCGTCTTGGCAGACAGGTTGACTTGGGTTTGGACTGGAGGCTCCGGCCACGGCTCCAGCCAGCCATAGGGTGTGAAGATGTCAGAGTCACTGCGATAGGACATGGTGAGGTTGAAGTAACCATCCAGGGCTGACAGCCTGCTGCAGTGGCTGGGTGACTCCAGGCTGAACCACACCCAGCGCTGGCCTGGCGGCCTCGGCTGAGCTGGCAGCTGTGACCTGGGGTTGGCGCTGACTTCTCGGTGGTGGATGATGACCGCGTCTGCTTGGGAGTACAAGCTCCGGTTGATGGTCATCTGGCAGTCGGGCGTACCTGGGAGCATCTTGGAACAGGGGGACAGAGCCAGTGGGCTGTGGAAGGGCCATGTCCACAGTAGGATGAGGAAGGGCCCGCGGACAGGGGTGGTAGGGGTGGAGGCTGGTTCTGGGGAACTATCAGGAGCTGGGGGGCCGGCTTGGTCATGGGATACTCAGATGTAGGAGAAGAAACACAGAGCAAACAGCAGCTGCAGCAGCAGCGCTGTAAGGCACGGACGCCAGGGACACTGTGCCTTGGCTGCTCGGGGCATATCCATGGCCTGGGAGTCCTGGGGACAGCAGAAAATAATAGAAATATCCAGTGCAGTGTTATTATTCATGGTCATTTGAAATTTTCAGAAGGGTCTCTTGTAGCCCAGGCTGATCTCTAATAGCTGTATAGCCAAGGATGATAATCCCTGGCCTCTCTGGCCTCCAGCCCCCGAGTGCTGGGGTGACAGGCATGTGCCAGCATGCCCAGCTAAATCTTGATAGAAGTTGTTATCATTTCCTATGTGAGTGATGATAGAATTCAAACGATGTCACAGCAAAGACCAGAGACCCAAGGACCTGATCCCATGGGCTACCTCCTCCTTCATACTGGGAGTAATGGCCCTCTACTTGGGCAGGGATCTCCGGGAAAGGTTGCTCTCTGGTCCCACCTGGACTTTACCTTTTCCCAGTCTCTTCAATGACAGGGAACACAGAGCTGGACAGAATAGCTCACTGAAGTTTCCAGAGTTTTGATCCTAGGATAATGGCTGGAAGAAGTAATGGTAAGGTCTGGGGCTGTGTAAGAAGTCCCACCTTCATCCAGAGATGAAACTTTCAGGAACCTCTGCTCTAACTGTAGTCATATTTGATAACTATTTTGTTACATATATTACTGTGTTAAAGTTAAAACCCTTCTTTTTATTCAGATGAAAAAGAGATGATGGGAGATGTCATTCTGTAAATATGTATTGGTAATGAATAAAGCACTGTTGGCCAATCGGAAAGCAAGGTAGGTGGGACTAGGAGACAAAGAGGTTCCAGTAGAGGGAGGAGGAGACTCCAAGAGAGCAGAGGTCCCAGCCCTCTCTCTCTCTGGTAAGTTAAGACCACGTGGAAACACTTAGATTAATAGAAACGGGTTAATATTTAATTCAGAGCTAGCCAATATGTAATGCTAGTAACAGGCCAACAGCTTTATATCTAATACAGTGTCTCTGTATGTTATTTGGGATTGCTGCTGTTGTGGGACCAGGCAGGCAGAAAAACCTACTTGTAACAGGAACCATTTGTCTTATATAGGGGTAACTGAAGCTCAGAGAGACAGGCATGCATCTAGCCATGTATACTCGGTCACGGATGACACAGACCTACCATTTCCCCTGTCCCAACTCCTCCCAACCCCCAATCCACAGACAGCCTAGGTCTATAGGATGATGGGGATGCCGTCTTTGGGTATCTTCTACTAGGTGACTACAGAGCCCTTTCAGAATGGCTGTTGAGACCTGCATAGGTCAATGTCGGACTTTTTCCTCGATTGTTCTCTACCTTATATTTGGAGAGAGAGTCTAGATGGTTCAGCTGACAAGAGTTCCTCCTGTTTCCACTTCCCCAGCCTTGAGATTTGAGGCATGTAAATATACAGGCTTTTTAATGTGAGCACTGGGGATTTGAACTCAGGTTCTCTTTTCAAGGTGACAAGTACTTTCCAGACCAAGTGAGCTCCCCAATCCTTATCTTTTGGATTTTTGAGACAGCACCTCAGGTAGGCCAGGCTAGCTTTGAACCCATGGTGATCTCCTTATTTTGGCCTCCTTGGGTGCTGTGGTGCTCCACCCTGCTTGACTTAAGAGTCTTGTAAATACTGATACTTGGGCCTGGGGATGGCTCAGCAGTTATGAGCACCAGATGCTCTTGCTGACAACCTGGATTCCATTCCCAGCATCTTCACAGCAGGTAGCTCACAACCACCTGTAACTCCAGCTCCAGGGGACCCAATGCCCCCTGCTGGCCTCTGCAGGCACTGTACTCACATGCACACAGGAAAATAAATAAATAAACAAACAAACAAATAAATAAATAAAGGTGTGAAAACCAACCAAAAACAGCAGGAACAAAAGAAAGAATGAAAAAGAAACATGGACTGGAGAGATGGCTCAGCAGTTAAGGGCACTGGCTGCTGTTCCAGAGGGCGTGTGTTCAATTCCCAGCACCCACATGGAGCTCACAGCTGTCTTGACTGCAGTTCCAGGGCTTCTAGCACCCTTACAGTGACATTTATGCGGGTGTAAGAAATTCCAGATGAAAATGTTGCTCTTTGGGTTTTTCCTCCTGCTGCCTGTTCTTTGTCAGCCCAGGTTCTGTCTTTGGGATTTGACCTTGAACTGTCCTTGCATCCCCCTGCCCCTTTGTCTTAGCCAGTGGCCACACTGAGCAGGGCCAGGAGCACTAAGCATTGTGTTCACAGGGGCACTCTTTAAAAAGATTGACTGATTGATTGGTTGATTGGTTGATTGATTGATTGACAGACAGATCACCCTATGTAGCCCATGATGGTCTTTAACTCCCGCCCCTCCTGTCTCAGGTTCCCTGGGATGCAGCTCAGCAGTGTGCACTGACACACCCAGAGTTTTACTTTCAAAAAAGCCCCCTCATTTACATTTGAAACTTTAAAGCTTTGTTGTTGTTTCATTTTTATTTCTGAGACCAGTTCTTTCTGTGTAGCCCTGTCTATCCTGGAACTTGTTCTGTAGACCAGGCTGTCCTCAACCTCACAGGTGGAGGGGTTGGCTCACTCAGGGGTTCTAGGCAGGACCCTCCCCTGCCCACACCCTCAGCCCCTCACTGGGACCCTTCTCAGGAGGCTCCATTCCTGAGTCCCCATGGTCCCTGACGTATCATTTGAACTTCAGATTTGCCTGCTGTGAACCTGGGCAGGTGGGCAGCTGAAGGATGAATTGGTGTTTCATTCTGGGTCCCCAGTAAGGCATTTGGAAGAAAGAAGGATGACAAGTTGGCCCAACCTTGGGTTTGGGTGGGTCACCACATGTCACTGCGATATATTACTCTGGGGGATTATTTATTAGTCAAAGAGTCGGAGTTCCGTTTTTCCACCAGTGTCACTGGGCAGCCCTAACTGATAGGGAGCAACATGCGACCTGAAGAGGACAGACTGCAGAGCAAAAGAGACTCAGATCCCATCTGCCCAGAGCCCAAGATACTTTTCCTAGGAGAATGGGGAAAGCCCACTTTCCTGGAATGGAACAAAAGTACGTAAAAGCAAACAAGCAACGAGAGAGAGGGGAACACCCTAAAGCCACAACCTGGCATGGTAGCACACTCGTCATCCCAGCACTCCAGAAACCGAGGCTAACCTGGACCCCGTCTCAGAACAAACAGCACAGGGCGAGGGGTGAGGGCTGTGGGCAGCAATCGCCCAGCACAGGGACCCCTGGGTTTGTTCCCAAACCGCGCATGGCTGAGGTAGAGGCAGGACGACCAGGAGTCAGGGTCATCTTTGACTACATAAGAGGTTTGAGGCCAGCCTGGGCTTTGTGAGACTCAGAAAGAAACAGCAGCAGTATCTGAAGACACAAGTGGACACAGCCCATGTCTAGGTTCCTCCCTTCTATGCCGAGTGAGAAAACAAGCAGGTGACAGCCGGGTCGGTCTGTGGACTGTATGATTTCCAGTTCAGCCCTGGGTCGGGGTAAGGTTTAAATCCCCCTGGCTCTGTCCTCGGGAAGTCAGGGACACTCTGCTCCACAAACCCAGACCCACCCTGCCGCTCCTGCATCTGGGCTGGGTAGCTCTTCCAGCCAATCAGACCCCCCCCCATAGGTCCTGGACCAGTCCCGGCTGCACAGGAATAAAAAGTAAGCAAGCTAAGGGTAGACTAGAGGAAGGGCAGGCTAAAGAGGTCTCTCCCAAGAGAGGTAGCCCAGAGTTGGGTGAGTGAAAGGGTCCTCCCTCGTGGTCTTACCTGGATCAGGAGTCGGCAGCAGCGAGGAGATGGTCAGCACCAGCTCCTTCCCAGGGTGCTGATTAACTGAGAGAAAGGGAAGAAGGAAGTGGATTGCAATTGTCTCCTTTATTCTTCCTTCAGAAGATCCAGCCCATTAGTTGTCAGGCCTACCCCCAGCCACTCAAATCAGCCTCCGGATGAGTAATATCCTACATTTAAGGTCCCACCTATGCCTTTGTCTGAGGCTGAATGGCTTACAGCTGGCCTCAGAGCCACTGCCTCAGCAGTGCTGGATCCCTAATAAAATGCCCCTTGTTGTCTGAATGAAAAAGAGGGAGTCGGGGCCTGTGCAAAGGCCCTGAGGCAGACAAAGCCCTGAGGTTTTTTTAGCAACTGTGAAAATGTGATGAAGGCATGTCTTTAGGACAGGTGATGATGAAGCTGGAGGAAGTCACAAAGTCACTCTCTAGCACAGGGCAACAGGGAACCAAGAGGTATCGGGCAGAGGGATGACCTCATGCGCTTGGGTTTCAGTCACTGTTAGGCAGATGCAGAGGCTATGCTGTTGAAAGGTCCTGTACTTGTGACTGTAAAACCACCATCATCTCCTTTCATGAGTTCTCTTGGCTATCAGGGAAACTTCTTCCCCTCTCCTGGTGGATGGAGTCAGAATCCATCTTTTCTTGGGGGTGGAAACAGCAGGCTGAAGTCTCTGTTCTATCAAGTCTCTCCGCTCCATGTCACCCAGAGTCCCACCCTTGGTGGGTGTCCTGGGGAATTGGTTTACTGAAGGAGGCTGCCCTTTCTGTGGCTGGATTGGTTTGTGATTCTTTACACAGAATGATTTACAGGCATAATTTATGAGTTGTCCACCTTAATGTCACTATGCCCTTGACCTGTGGCCAAGCACTGGGTGGGTGAGCTTTGGACTCTGCACAGCCTCCAGGTTCCTCTTCCAGAAAGCCTTCTCAGGCTAACTCCCCTGTCCTCCCAGCCAGATCTTCCAGCTTTCTGGGTTCTCTGTGTATATGAAGGCTCAGGCTGCTACTCCTGGCTGGGTTAAGGAGGGTAAGACAGAAGGGCCAGGAGATGCAGATCATATTTCACAGAATAAAATGAATCATTCATTTATTCATTCATTCATTCATTCATTTATTTATTTATTTATTTTTGGAGACAGGTTTCTCTGCATAGCCTTTGCTGTCCTGCATCTAATTCTGTATGTAGACCAGGCTGTCCTAGAACTCACAGAAATCCTCCTGTCTCTGCCTCCAGAGTGTTGGGATTAAAGGTGTGTGCCACTATGGCCCAGTACAAATAAAATGAATTCTAAAAGCAGGTCTCCAGTGGAGGGCCAGTGGGCCCTTGCCATTTAACATGGGCCTATTGTCTGTATGTGTGGTTGTGGCTTTGAGCCTTGCTTTTAGTCACCGAGGCAGCCAGAGATGGGCTGTTTCCAGCGTCTACAGAACAGCATGTTGACCCACAGTCTAGCAGCAGGCCTCTCGGTTGACATTTGATTTCTAGATGTCTCCAAAAGCCACAAGGGGTGCTTGGCCATCCCAGCATGCCTTCCTGCTCCAGAGTGGTGTGTGGTGGCCTCTGTGTACCCACCTGCCTGGGGCAGCAATCGGCTCACTCTCATTTGACCCTGGGCCAGATGGATTGTAGGCGTGGCACTGGGGAGCTTCACACACCAGCACCCAGGTGTGAGGGCCTCTGAAGTCCCTGGAGCAAGAGGCGTCCATCCATCAGCAGGTCCCTGTGGGGTGTGGGCTGTGGTGGGAACCAGCAGGCCCTGGGGCTGGCAGGAATTTTCCATACTCCTAAGCCCAACCCACTGAGTCTCCTACCGGCTGGAAGCCCCTGGGTGCAGCCCAGCACGGTGATGAAGATCAGAGCACCAGGTTGGTGGCATGGTGATGCTCCCAGCGAGGACTACCATAGCACTAGACTGAGCCCTGACCCCAGGCTCAGCCCTGATCCTCAGCGGAGTTTCTGACCCCAGGCTGAGCCCTGACCCCCAGACTGTGATCTGATCCAGGGCTGAGTTCCGACTACCAGGCTGAGTTTCTGATCCCCATCCCCCAACCCTGATCCTCAGGCTGAGCCCTGTTCCTCAGCTGATCCTCCCATCCCTGGCTGATCCCTGATCCCCAGCTGAGTCTCTGAGCCCAGGCTGAGCCCTGATCCTCATTTGACTCCTGATCATGGGCAGAGCCCAAATCTCAGCTGAGCCCCAACTCTGAATCTCAGTGGCAGACAAGGGAAGTTGGGGTTCAGAACCCCTGTTCCATCCTGCCCCTTATACCCCCTCCCAGAGAATTCCATCTGTCCATAAGGACTAGGAACGACCATGCAATCCCGTGTATGTGCGCATGTGCACGTGTGTGTGTGTGTGTGTGTGTGTGTGTGTGTGTGTGTGTGCGCGTGACTAGAAATGAATCCACAGCCATGTGTGTGCATGTGAGGTTGCATGAGTGCATGTGCATGACTGGAAATGAACCGACAGTCCTGTGTACGTGTGTGCCCGTGCAGGCCAGAGGTCAGCCTCCTTGATCTATCTAGTCTTCTGAGGGTTTCACTGGCGTGAACTCCCCAGTTCAGATGGGCTGTTTGACCAGCGATCCCCAGGGATCCTGTGCCCGCCTCCCCAGCACTGGGTTCCAGGCACACACCACAAAGTGCAGCTTTCTCCGTGGGCTCTGGGCATTGGAACTCGGGTCCTCCTGCTTGGATGGCAAGCATCCTGCCTGGAGTCTTCCCCTAGCCCTTCGATGGCAGGAAGCACCGTGGGGATCTGGTCTTGCTTCACACACCTCTCCCTGAGCGCCCTGCCCCCCAAGCTGCCACTTCAGCCACCTCTGGACTTTCATGCCTACAAACCACCCATTGTGCAGTGTACTTCTCAGAAACGTTTGTACTGCCTGATCTTCCTGGTCCCCACCTTGGTCACACAGATGGGCAAACCAGTCGAGGGCCAGACAGGGTCAAAGGGAGCAGCCACTGATGTGACAGGGCCAGTTGGTGGAGTCAGGGGGCCCCTGTCCAGTGGCTGGGGGCCAGCATTCCTCCCAAGAGTGC
Organism: Cricetiscus sungorus; assembly: GCA_030556225.1. Classification (NCBI taxonomy): domain Eukaryota; kingdom Metazoa; phylum Chordata; class Mammalia; order Rodentia; family Cricetidae; genus Cricetiscus; species Cricetiscus sungorus. The sequence goes on from JANBXA010000600.1 coordinate 42,486,770, forward strand.
TGTGGGCACAGAGACTTCTCTGACCCTCTCTGAGCTTAGAAGAGGGCCTCTGGAAGTCTCTCCCCCAGGCTCAGGGCCAGCTGGGACCAGCTTCTAAGATGGGGTGGGGTCATCCACGTGTTCTGAGAGTCTTGGCTGTCAGGCCTGCTGGGGTTTGCATCCCTGGGGCCCAGTAGGGCTGTAATGGTGGAGGGGTCTGTGATTCAGGGTGTGGGGTACAGGGCTCTCAGGCCCATGCTTGTCCCCCACAGACCCAGGACCTACTCTTTCCCTACTCCTCAGCAAGTCATGGCCTCCTGAGCCAGGTGTTCAGTGTGGGTGGCTCAGGAGCCATGGGTACACAGGCGCTGGCTCAGGCCCGGGGTCAGAGCACCACAGGCCCCCCACGTTGTCGGCTGTCAGGGGCTCCTTCCGGCTTCCCGCCTGGGCTGGATGGAAACATACCTCTGGCTTTCCTGTGTATTCACTGTGAAGATGGAGAAACTGAGGCTCAGAGAGGCCTTGAAACTCACCACCATCCACCCACCCAACTCATTCCCCCTCAGTGATTTTTTTGTTTTGTTTTTGGATTTGTTTATTTTAAGGTCTCAGTGTGTAGTACTGATTGTCTTGGAACTCGCTCTGTAGACCAGGCTGGACTCGAACTCACAGAGATCCTCCTGTCTCTCTCTCCCGAGTGCTGGGATTAAAGGAATGTGTCACCACTGCCCTTCTCCCTAGGCATTCTTGAGAGTAGCAATCCCCTCAGACCCAGAGTGTTCTAGAACATTCCAGAAATCCTCATTTACAGTCCTAACCCAGTAGCCCCTAACAGGTGAATCTGTGCTGAAACCTGGGTCCATCTGACCCCAGGTCTCTAGATTTTGGGGTACAAACTTTTCTCTGGAAGCTGTGTGGGATTGGGGGTAAGCTCAGTGCCTCTCTGAGTCTACCTTGCCTGGTCTGCAAACAGAAACAGAACCCATGCCAGTGCCATCAGCGAGGATGGGGCATTCATAATTATCCATCCATGAACCTGCAAGGTCTTCACATATCTTTCTACGGGATTGTGAGCATAAGCCAGAAAACATGGCCTCAGTGTCCCCTCTTACATGACTTTTAAGAACCTAGCCAGGAGGGGCAGTGGTGGAGCACGCCTTTAATCCCAGTACTCAGGAGGCAGACGCAGGGGGATTTCTGTGAATTTGAGGCCAGCTTGATTTACAGAGCAAGTTCCAGGACAGCCAGGGATGCACAGTGAGACCCTGTCTAAATAAATAAATAAGAAAGAGCTCAGCTTCTCCTTGCATCCTATCCCTCCGGGGCTGGGGGTGGCGGAATGCAGCCTGAGTCTGGGAAAATCCAGGTGACAGAAACCTGGCATGGCCCCACCACCCGCCCCCAGCCTGTCCTCACCCCAGGGCCCCTGGCACGTCGGGGTCTGCCTGCCCTGGCACCCCAACCCAGCCAGGTTCACACAGCTTAAGTTTCAGCTCATGGTGGGTAAAGAGGCGGGCCAGGCATGCTTGATTTCCAATTTCTGGAAATAAATGTCACTCGGCCATCTTTGTCAAGTAGAGGGAAGAAAAAAAAAAAATAAAAAGCCCCTTGCCAAGAGTGTGAGAAGACACAAGACCTTGTCAAAGGTGCAGGGCGCTGGCAGAGAAAATTCCAGAGACTGCAGGGCCAGAACAAAGGGGCCTTTCTCTCTGGCAGGTTTTGGGGAGTCGAGGTATGGTGGTTTGAAAAGTGAAAAAAAAGTCAAGAATTTTGCCAGAAGGAAAGCAGCTAGGCTGTGAGGAAGTGAGGAAGAGGTTAAAAAGCACAGGGTTTTTCTCAAGGCTTTTTTTCGGGGGACTTGCTTTTTCTAGGACACCTGTCCCACACTTGGGTAAAAGAAAAAAAAAAAGCTAGAATGTCATGTCAACAACCTGGGCAATGGGCCCAGCGCCATGGGGGGGGGGAGCGTATGGAGAGATGCCACGTGCTGAAGACACTCTGGAATTTGTCCCCATCCGCCCTGCGATCCCATTAGCATTCTCTAGAGAGCCATAATTTCCCCTCCCTGGACTCTCAGAATGTTCCGGAAGCCTTCATTTACAGCTGGAATCCACCTGCCAGCTACTGAGACTCAGCAAGCCCAGCTGCGGTCCCCAGTCCTGTCGCCTCCCAAGTGGGCACGGTGACAGGGAGGAGAGGAGAGCTGGGTATGAGGCCAACCTCCGTTCCAGACCCTCCCAGGACTCTGCGTCTTCAGTCTTCTTCTGACCCCAGGACATTCGCGCATGCCCTAACACGCAGAGCAGTGCCTCACATACTCACCCGGCACGCATGGGGCCTCAAGGTCCATCCCTAGCTACAAAGCAAGCTGGAGGCCAGCCTGGACTACCTGACACCCAGCTCACACAGGGAAATTATCCTCTTGACCTCCTCAGTGTTGTCTGCTCCTCCTCAGGGCTGCATCCTTGTCCATTGTTTATCCTAAGCTGCCCATCTCGACAGCTCCTTTGTCTCTGTCGTTGACAACTGGAGTGTCCCCTGACAGAACTGGAAAATAGACTGAACGAATGAATGGATGTATGAATGAGTGAATGAATGAATGAATGAATGAATGAATGAATGAATGAATGAATGAATGGGCAGCCTAAGCTGGATCTCAAATACTCCCTGCCTTTGACAGACTCTTCCCCTAGACGCGTGAGGGCACGACCTTGACCCGCAGGTTTCCTAAGGGACAGTGTCTGAGTGGGCTGGCCGGGACAGACAGATTCTGGGCCTTGCAGGGGCCCCAGGTGAGCTAGGCCCCCCGGGGTGACACGGTGGGGGCTCTGGCCAGAGTCCTGGGTGGCAGGCACAGGCAGGCTGGGCCAACAAGAATGAATAAACAGCATCTTTCCCCAGCGGGCTGGGGGTAGGGGACGCTTTGAACCTCCAGCTTGGCTGGGGATGTTTGCACAAGGCTGGCAGCCAGGGGGGTGTCATCAGAACTAAAATTAGCCTGTTTCCCGCTCGGCCCCTCCCCGCCGGCCAGGAGGGAGGCTGGGGCCTGGCGGGGGCCCCTAAGCAGCGCACTGTGTGGCAGGCCAGACACCATCGTAAATCAGTGTCATCCACCAAGCCACCGATGTAGGCACAGTTATTGCTGGCCTGTTATTTCCATTTGACAGACCGGGAAACTGAGACACAGAGACAGCAATGGACTCAGGGTCACATGGTGCACAAAGAGGCAGATCCCGAATTTGATCTGAGGTCTATAGGCTGTGTCCTAGTCTTTGACTGCTCCCTGAACGCTGAGGAACCCTGTGACCTGCTGCGGCGACACTTCAGAAGAGGGGCACGGTAGAGACCCTTCTTTCTGGTGATATGCTGGCTAAGAAGTCCAGGGCCCTCTAAGGATCCACCCCTAACCACGCCCCCGCCCCTCACTGGGGGATTCTAGGCAGGGGCACCACTTAAGCAGCTTTGGGTTTTCCTACGCAAATTCCCCAGAGGTGTGATGGGTCCTCTGCTCTGCCAGGGTCCCTAAATTTCCTCCCCTGTGGCTCAGCTCCAGGTTGTCTGGGTAAGGACGTGGAGGTGGCCCTGCACCCGTGACAGGCTGTCAGTCATGGAGTAGGTCTGCTCCAGTGTGCACACAATTGCATCAAGTTCCCACTCAGGCTGGGCCCCAGGAGCTGTCTCCCGCAGAAGGAGGAAGCACGGCTCAAGGCAAGAGACTGTCAAAGCCCAAAAGAAGGCCTGGGGTGTTTAGTGAGAGTCGCTCCGAGGGGCCTCCTAGGTGTCAGTCAGGTGACCAGTGATGGACTTTCCAGGTACCTCAGAAACCAGCTGTATGGTGGGGACAGCAGGGCTCAATCCTCCCAGACTGGCAGTAACTGCCTCTCCATATTGCTGGTGATATATTCTTAACGGGGTGGCACAGGATGAGGGGGCAGAATGGGGGACAGGGTGGTGGGGGACAGGATGGTGGGGGGTTGGGATGGTGAGGGGTGGGATGGTGGGGGGCAGGATGGTGGGGGGCGGGATGGTGGGGGGTTGGGATGGTGGGGGAGATGGGATGGTGAGGGGCGGGATGGTGAGGGGGCAGGATGGTGGGGGGGGTGGGATGGTGAGGAGATGGGATGATGGGGGAGATGGGATGGTGAGGGGGTGGAATGGTGGGGGAGATGGGATGGTGGGGGGTGGGGGGATGGGGGAGATGGGATGGTGGGGGTTTGGGATGGTGAGGGGGCGGGATGGTGGGGGGGCGGGATGGTGGGGGCCGGGATGGTGGGGGGCTGGGATGGTGGGGGGCTGGGATGGTGGGGGAGGCAGGATGTGGGGGCAGGATGGCAGGTGGCAGGGTGGTAGGAGGCCCCCTCCTGCAGCTGGTGGCTAGATAATGGGGTCAGAAGAAAAGGCACAGGCCAGGAAGGGAGCCCCAACTCCCATCAGAGGACCCGTCTGGGACAGGAAGTGTCTATGCTGCCCTCCACCCTCACATCCAGTTTTCTTTAAGATTGAGGGGAGAGACCCGAGGTGGCCTTTTGCTGTCCTCAGACCACCATGATGGGGACCAGGTCCTAGACCTCTAGTAGCCAAAGGGGCTGCTTTATCCCTGAGTGAGGCTGCATGTGACAGCTGTGGATTTTGGAGCTTCACAGCTAAGCTGGGGACTTGACAGAAACTCAGCCCAGAGAAGGACCTGGCACCCGGCACCCAGGGCTCTCCCGAGCCAGCCATTCCCCTTCTGTCCTCAAATCTATTTCCGAAGCTATTTCTTACCTTTTCCTCTTCTGTAGACTCCTACACATGCTTCAACACCTGTTATTCATGGATGTCTGGGTATGAGGGTGCCGGCTTTCTCTCCACGTCTGTGACTTTAGGAATGTGACTATCCACCTCAGCGCCTTGTCTTGTCTCTAAAGTGGCATAAATAACTCCTGTGCTTCCAAGGGGCTCAACTAACTGGTAAGCAAAGCTCTAGAGGGGCCACATGGTGGATGCTGCCAGCGGCCACACAGGGAGGAGGGCCTGGGGCCATGGGCACCCTGATGTGCTGCCAGCAGAAAGGCCATGGAGAGTCCCACACGCTAACTTGCTCTGACCACAGGCTCCTGCAGTCGCGCTCTTCGTATTTACCCTGGGGAGGTAAAAACTTGTGTCCACACCAAACCCATGCGCACGGATGTTTGTTGAACCATTTACATAATCTCTGGGATTTCAAGCAAGCAGAATTTCCTCCAGGCTGGGCATTGGTCCACACACCCAGCACCTGGGCACCCCGGACGTGGAGGCAGGAGGATGATGAGTTTTAGGCCACACAGTGAGATCTGATCTGAAAGCAAAGGCAAGGACAATGGCAACAACTTCATCAGCATGTTCTTCCCTGCATGGATGGAATGCACCGCGGTATATCCAGAAAATGGAATATTAAACAAGTTAAACAAGGGGCAGCGGGTGTGAAGACTAGAAGAGCCCGTTAAATGGACATGGCAGAGTGAAGGGAGCTGCTATGAAGGACTGGGTGGGTGTTGGGTGGGGGGGACACGAATGATTTTAAAATGAGGCTATTTCCCATCATCCGGTGAGCTCACAGGCTTCCGGCCAGCCAGGCCTTGATTTCTGACAGGCATCAACACTAGCTATCAGTGGCATCGAACATATCCACTCGAGCAAGCTGGGGACCTGAGCGGACAAAGGAACAAGGCAGTGATTTACAGGAACTTCATCCTTGTGGCTCAATTTCTCTGTAAATTGAAAATCTGTTTGCTACAGGTTGTGGGCACAGGGTAGCTCCCCAGGATGTGGCTTTAATGAGGGTGGGGGAGGGGCACTGGAGAGAGGGCTAGAATAGTATGCTGTCATTAAAAAGTGAGTGCTGGGCTGGAATGGGGATGGGCATGAGGCCAGAGGAAAGAAAAAACAAAGACAGGGTCACCTCCCCCAGATGATAGTGTCTGTGTCTGTGTGTGTGTGTGTGAGGTCTGTTCTCTGCAGCTTAAAAACCTTTGGGGTAGTGCGAGTCTGTTTTACCTATTGGGAAAAAAAAGCCATAAAATACATTTTTACACATATAAAAAGACAAGCAATTTCAGCTTTTTGTTTCTTTAATGAGTGGGGTCTGTGGGTTTCCAGCCAGGCGGGCTCCAGGGCGGCTGGGCCCCCTCTGTGTTGGCGGGAATGCTCCTCTCCCCTCCCAGCCACCGCGCCCACGACCTGGCTCACACCTTCCCTGCTCAGGTTCAGGGTCAAAGCCCAAGGCTCTGAGGCTCCAGCCGACCACCCAGCACTTCTGGGAATCCCTAGGCCTGTGTGGGCCAATGGAGAAGGGAGCTTGTTTCAGAAAGGACCTAGGATGGAGTGGGCTATTCTGTGCCTCAGTTTCCCTGTAGACTATGACTCCCTCTGGTTGGTGGGGCGGTGCTGCCCCCCTGGGGGGGGCTAAGATGAAATTTTTATGTTTTTCCTTTGATATTTCGTTTTTGAGAACAGGGCTCTACATGTAGCCCAGGCTACCCTTAAAGTCACTATGTAGCAGGGGATCCTCCTGAATCCATCTCCAGTGTTGGGATGGCAGGCGTGCTCCACCCCTTGCTGATGGAGCCTAGGGTCTTAGCATGCTGTGCCCTGGGCCTGAGTGGCTCCCTCCTGGGAACGAGCACACCTTGGCCTGTTCCACATTCACAGCTGCCCAAGCCCTCCTCAGAGACCCACTCTACCCTCACGGACCCAGGCACTGGCTACCTGCCCTGGCCCCAGCCCGTTAGTTTATTCATTCAGTTGCTTTGTGCCAAGGTCAGGGGCAACCTTCAGGAGTCCTTTCTGAGCTCCCAAATGTGTGGGCTTCAGGGATCAAGCCAGGACACCAGGCTTGGTGACAGATACCTTCTCCCTTGTTTTTCAAGGATCTTTATTTTCTCCAATTACATGCGTGGTGTGGTGTAGGGTGCGCACAGGTGCTCACAGATTCCCCGCAAGTGCCTGCCTGTGAGCGGCCTGATGTGGGTGCTGTCAGCCATGTGCCAAGCCCCATGTGTCCCTGGCATTGTTCTTAACCTGTGCATGTCTCGTTTGGTCACTTCTCTCTCACTGCCAGATAAGGTGGAGCCCTGAGTCAAGCCCACACCCGAGGTGAGCACTTTAGGCCTGGGTAGCTCTCCTGGCCTGCCCTACTAAGGGCACCAGCTAACATGAACCCTCCTCGCTCAGTCATTCTGTGTAATTATTTGAGCCTTACTGGGTGCTGAGGCAGAACCAGGGGAGTGTAGCAGCCAGGACGAAGCTGGCTCCACATGCCCATGAGAGAAGTCGAGAGACAGCTGCCTGTGGGGATGAGGAGAGCTTCAGCCGAGAACCAAGAGACACTCGGAAGGTGCAGACACCAACTGGGAAAGCACTGGGCAGAGGGCTTGCTGTAGGGACTCAGGAATTACGCTGCCCCCACCCCATCACCCCGCAGAATGCACTCAGTACCCTGGCCAGACCAGATCCCGCCCACTTTTGCTCTCTTTCAAGTTCTCCTGGGGCAGACAGGACTTTTCCTGTCTCCCTCTTCTCTTCTGCCCTGTTTCTTTACCTCTTCCCCCCTCCCCACCACCGTCCTTCCTTTCTAATAAAATGTCTCACTTAAGCTCTGTCTGCCTGGCATGTCTGTGCCGTCTCCCTCCCCCCAACTTGGTCACCCTGACCTGCCATGGAATCCGCCATGGTTCACCAGACTTTATTATTGGTGTGGTGAGGCTGCAGGACAGAGGGCTCACCATGTGCAAAGGCCCCGGGGCAGGATGGAGCTGGCATGTTGGGAGCATGAAGGAGGCCTGTGTGGCTGGAGCACAGGTTACAAGGGGCAGAGGAGGAGGAGAGAGCACAGAGCAGGCAAGGACTTGGGCCTTGATCCTAAGACAGGGCTGTAGGGGAGAGGTGGTGTCCCCAAGCCACACTTCAACTCTTATGTCCTGCTGACAATTTTGTGGTTTACCATCAGAGATCCCACTGGGCAACAGAACCACTGTGTATCTAGGAGAGCTTATGTGTCCCAGCATCCCCAGCACCTGCTCTGGCCTGAGGATGACCTTTTCTGTCAGGCCTTCAAGGAGTCTGTCTTGATGTCCCCACTACTCCATTCAGAAGGCTGAGGGACAGACATTCTGGATGGGGGCCTCCATGTGAGAGTGACGCCAGCCCTTCACTGGCTAGTAAAACTTTATGGCCAATGGGGCCTGGATTTGGGGCTCCCTGGGGCCTGGTGAGCAATCACCCCATCCTGTCTCTTTCTGGGGGTTTGGGCTGCAGGCAGGGGGGCCTGGCAGGCCACTCTAGCCTTGGCAGCTAGCCCAGAAAGGGCTGGGTGGGCTGCATGCAGAGCCAGCAGCACCCTGGAAGGCAAGAGGGGGAGCAGAAGGTGTTGACTTTGAAGTCCCCTCCTCAGGCCTACAGAAGACACAGTAGTGACCAGTGAGTAGGGCGGCACCATGCCAGGTCTTGGCAGAACCCCTCTTGTCCCTGGAACTCAGACAGGATGGAAGGGAAATGGTGGTCACAGTGGCCAAGTTACAGCACTGCACTCCCCAGTGGCCACCCCAGTCCTTCCAGACTTCTGTGGGGACACAGCCAGAACCAGGAAGCTAGGAGGAACCTGCTGTGACCAAGGGAAGTCATTCTTCCCGTTTGCTGGGGCAGAGCCGAGGCTCCACGCCTGTTTTAAGACAGCAAGGAGTACAGAACCCAAAGCCAAAGAGCATCTGAACTCCAGCATTCTGGGCCCTCAGCTCCTTGTCCTTTGTACCTCTATTCTTTCTCTGGGAGCCCCAAGTCCAGCTCAGACTGCCCTGGAGGTGACCCCGAGATGGCCTGGGGCTGCAGGTCAGTCTGGGCCTCCAGGAGGGCAGGAGATGCAGCTCCCCAGCAGCGAGTGCCCAGGGCCAGCAGCTCCTTAGGCAGGACACAGAGCTTGATTTATGGCCGCTGTGGCTGCTGGAGCCTGCTGCTTCCTCCATGGTTGCCAGGAAGCTCAGCCAGTGTTGGGCCGGGCGTCGCCAGCATTCCAGGGCCACCTAAATCACGGGGCTGTCAGGCACTAGGCAGGGATCCTGCAAGGCAGGGATTGAGCCCTGTGTCACCTGGCCAGGCAGACTGGCTCCATCCTGGGTCTAGGGCTTGCAGCGGCCTGCAGGATAGGCCAGCCCATCCAGGACTCTCTGCTCCATTGCCCAGGAACTTGGAGGAACTGGTGTGTGGGCCCAGCCTGTTTTCCAGAAGCTATTAGCTTTTGGGGCAGGCCTGGGAGGGGATGCCGGCAACCTGGGTGTAGAGGTGGTCAGGTTTCCATGTGCTGGTGGCTGATCATGGAAATGTGAATTGTCAACACAGAACTCAACCCTGGCTCCCTCTGGCCTCAGTGGGCAGTTACCCGAATGCAGGGCCAGGTCAGCGGCCTCAGCACACACATGCTGGACCAGTGGGCAGGCGTGTATGGTCTTCTGGTCTTCTCCCTGGCTGCCTCTTAACTCTGCGTGTCCAGTGCAGATCTCGACCTCTGTCATCTCATCTGCTCATCACACACACACACACACACACACACACACACACACACACCTGGAGGACAGCACGTGGCCGAAAGCAAGAACACACAGTGTTTATTTGCTGTGGGGGTTCTGCTCACACTTTGGGGGTGGCAAATAAGTCCCAGCCTTCCAGCTTGCCAATCTTGAACAACGTGGCCGCAGTGCCCATGTATACACAGCTCACGGCTGCAGTCCCATAGTTGTGAGCTGTGGGGAAGGACAGCATCAGACATGGTGTATTCTAGGTATGATCAAGGAGCCTCCCAAGAGGATGGAGTCTGACAGAACTAAGCTTCTTTGGGAACCTCTAACAGACTAGCAGTGGAGTTTGGAAAAGGGGAAACCAAGGCCAGGCTATCCTGTACTAACTTTCCCCCACTCCAGAGAGATCATGTGCGGAGGGTGGATGTGGTCAGCCTGGCTCCTGGCAGTGGGGACATGTCCCTGCCACCGCCTTTTCCCATGATTGACATGGCTATCCCCTGGCCAGAACCCCAGGACCCCACTGAGTATGAGGAGGTAGCCTGAGGCTGAGCCTGTCCCAGTCAAAGTTGGGCTGTGGGTCAAACCTCAAAAGGCCCCAACTGGGAAGAGATGCAGCATCAGTCCCAGTGTTCACATACAAATGGTAGAGGGACAGGCAGAGTTGCTCTCTGCAGGACCCAGGCCGCCTCCCACCCTGGAGACAATCACTGACTATCTGTGACAGTCAGGACAGCCAGGGGTCACCACTCAGATATCCATGGGAGGGGGGGGGCATTTAGGTGGAAGGCTCAGCCTGTGCAAAGGCCCTGGGGCAGGACAGAACTTGGTACGATGCTGCAGCGGCCAGGGCAAGGTGGGAGAGCAGAGCCCGTGGGCCTGCAGCACAGTGACTGTCACAGGGCTGCCTGGTGCCAGAATGGCAGCAGCTGCCTCTATCTATCCTGTGGGACAAAGAGGAAAGAGGCAGAAGCGATCAGGTGTCACTCACTGCGTGCTCCCAGGGTCAGGCCTGCGGCACAGCCTCCAATGAAGTAGTTCAGGGGGTCATCCGGCTTCTCTCGGACTTGGGCACTGACACAGGAGGCAAGGCCAAACATAGCTCCGACAGCAGCTATGAGGGGAAGTGCGGGTCGGGAGTGGGAAAACCAAGGCAGTATTAACCTAGCACCTGGCTATCCGTGCAGACAAAGCTGAGTGCCACCACCCGGCCTTCTAAGCCCCTAGCCAGCTCAGGGTCAGTCTCCTGGGACCCCCACTCAGTCGCTGCCGATCACCTGTGAAGAATGGACCTGTTGCCAGGATGCTAGCTCACCTGCAGTGAATGTGTACCGGCCAGCCCTGGCCATTGATTCGAGGTGGGAATCTGCGGGGTTGAGTACGACGCTGTAAGCTGAGCCTATCGCGCCTGGTGGGGAGAGAAGGTGAAGGCTGCTGGGAAGCTCTGCCAGGATACAGCAGGGCTTGAACTCAGGCCCACAGCTTCCAGGCCAGAGCCTAGGGCCACCTCTTGCCTTTCCCTGCCCTGGCAGATTGGCTCACTAGACGTGACCTAGGGCCTCGTGCCATCAACAATGCAGCTGCCATAGGGACTCCTCTGCTCCCATCAAAGGCCATATTTTCCAAGGGGCTGGGACCTGGGCCTAATCCTGCTTGGCAGCAACTGGGCTCAAGACGTGCCAGAGCCTCCACGTGCCGGTGGCTCAGCCCAGACGCGTCCCCACACCTGGCTGGCTGCATTCCTCCCACGCCCACCCTCTGCCACGCTGGTCAGTTTTTCCAGCCCTCCACCCCTGCCCTGTACTTCACACTGTGGTTTATGTAACGCAGCTGAGGCCGAGGTGGGTGCTGAGCCAGGAGCCCAGGACTAGGTGGGTGGCAGGGCGGCCCCATCCACCATCCACATCTCCCTGGCACAGCTGATGACACAGGTTTCCTACTATGGGAGATCATTGCCACTCAAAGCTGGATGGATTCTGCTCTGTCACTCCCTTTCATGGAAGGTGAAGCAGCCCCAGAGAGGCAGAACCACCACTCTGGCACGGTGGGCTGTGGGGCAGTGGGTCTTGCCCCTCAACCATCGTTAGCCTCAGGGGATGCATCACTCATGCCCTTCCTGGTGAGCACTGAGTGCTTATAGATCTCAAGTTTCAGTCCCAACACAGATTGAGGACCCCAGCTGGGCCTCAAAGAAGCAGAGCTGGGTGCTGGGCTGAAGGGCAGGCCTGGACACAGGGCCCCTGGGTGACTTTACTGACCACACCTTATGTGAGTCAAGGGTCACAGGACCCATTCCTGGACTGACCACTGCTGCCCCTGTGGTGACTCTCCCATGGCCTGGCACAGGCACAGCCAAGCCTCAGCATCACCTGCAGCATGGGAGTTTCTAGGAGCAGTTGCACCCTCCAGCCACCCTTTCCTAAGAGGTGCTATGCTGGCAAGGCAGGAACTCATTCATTCATGAGTGCCCCAAGTTATTAGACCTAGTCGGTGGAGGGAAAAAGGGCCAGACAAAGAAGCGTACCCTGAGAAGAGCCAAAGAAACACACTGACCCTGAGCAGAAAACCAACCAATCCAGCCAATCTGAGCTCAAGGGACTGAAATCTGACCAATCCCACCCTGGAAATCTTCTCTCTGAAAAAACTCCGCCCCCAAGAAGCCCTATATAAACCCTGTGCCGGTTCAGTTTGCTGCTGGCTTTCTCCACCCTGGCAGAGGCAGCCACTCTCCAGGATCCTTCCCTCCCAGTAAATCCCTTGAATGAATGGAGAAAATGAGAGCGGGATTCGCTGGGGAAACTTTTCCCTAACAGAAGGGAACCAAACTGTAAAAACTTCACTGGGGCAAATGCTCATCTGCTGGAGCAGAACTGTTAGATTGGGAAGGCTTTCCTTGGAGCAGGGCTGTAAGCTGCTACATCTGTGACTCCCAAGTGCCAGAACACCTTTCCATCTGAGCAGCAATGGTCAGTTATATAGTTGGGAAGGTAGGTTAACTGCTCTCAGGCAATATCCTCTTAGGGGAGCCAGACAGGAAACAGATCCCCCCCAGGTGGATGAGAGGCCTGAGGACAAAAGAAGTGGCATACAGAGAAGATTGCTCAAGAACTAAAATTCTCCACCTCCTCCCTCAGCGGCTCCCCGACACTGTGCTTCTGCTCAGCATATACCTGAGACAGATTCCATCCAGCCCTGCCCCACAGTGCACACAGTCATCCTCTGGCTCCAACACCAATGTTCTGTCAGTTTAAAAATCCCCCAAATCATCTGACCTTACAGAACTTGCCTGGTGGGAGCAAAGCCTTAGGGTAGACTAATGAGAGGCCTGTGGACACTGAATGCATGAATGAGGTCTTGAGGGTGCACAGTGAGAGTCCCAAATGCCCAAGGTGATCCCATGGCACCCCAAAAGATGCCCCACATTCCTATGCCCCATCAGGAGTCTTCTAGAATTGGGTGCTCATGGTGGTGCACGCTTTTAATCTGAGAACTCAGGAGGCAGGGGCAAGAGAATTTCTTTTGAGTCCCAGGCCAGTCAGAGCTATGTAGGGAGACCATATCTCAAAATAATAGTAAACAAATAAATATCTCCTGAAGGGTGCACACCTTTGACCTCAGAGGCAGGGACAGATGGAGCTCTGAGTTCGAGGCCAGCCAGGGAAACACGGTGGGGACCTGCCGGAAAAAAACCTCAAAACAGACACTGTAATAACAATAACACATCATCCCGGCACTTGGGAGGCTGAGGCAGGAGGATCATGAAAATCGGGAGCTCAGGGTCACCCTCGGGTACACAGCGAGTCTGCGGTCAGTATGGGCGATTTACCTTAAAAACCTCAAATGACCTGATCACCCCATGATCCGAAAAAGACCATCACATTTTCTCCGGGTTCTGCTTCCCGATAATGACCTACGACCCCTTGAAGTCCCAGGGGGCAGCGCGCAGTCCGGTCTACGCCCCTCGAAATTCTCAAGCTCCTGCACCTTCCGGCCCGGCCCCGCACCGCGCCGCGGCGGCACCCCTGACCTCCGCGTGCCCTGACTTTCGCTCCCTGCCCTCCGCCCTCGGGGCCCGCGCTCACCGACGAGGCCGCCGAGGGCAGTGGTGATGTAGGCCTTGCGGTGACACTGGGTGCCGTCGGGGACCTCATCGTAGGCCTTGAGAAGCGGCTGGGCCATGGCTTTGCCTGGCCAAGCTTGCTCCGGAGACCCACGAAGCAATGAACTCAAGGGCAGCCGGCAAGGCCAACTCTCGCGAGGTTTCAGCGCGCAACTTTATTGAGCGCCCGGGCCATGGACACGGCTTATGCGCGTGCGCACGGAAAGGGCTAGGTGGGGCCGGTTCGTTCATGCAGCACAAACTGTGTCGCGCGTGTGTCCAGGAGCGAATCTGAGTAGAGACACACATGACTTCATTTCGGGAAAGGTAAACTGAGGCTCACCGTTGTCAATGAAGAAAAACGCCCGTCCTAGCTAAAACGGCGTTCCTAGCTTAGAGAATGTTGGTGGGAAGTCTATCATGCAAAGGATTGACAGGTTGCCAGGCCAATTGTCGTCCTGTGATTGAAACGTAAGGCGGGTCAATGCGTGAGTTGACAGACGGTACACCAATCGCAGTGCAGGTATTACAGCGCGAGGCGGGACTCCACTTAATTAGCCCGAGCTATGGCTAATCGGGGACCCAGAATGCGTGTGGGGTGTGGTTGTTTGCTCATTCTGCATCAGAACCGCGTGCGACTATTTGGGGGCGTGGCAAGTTGGGGGCGGTGAGTATCGGTAAAAGGACCAATAGTAGGGAGAGAATCGTAATTGACGGATATCAAGGGCCATTCTGCGTTGGTCCAAATCCTGGCTGGGCTCGGAGGCGTCGCCAAGCGGAAGCTCATTCGGAAAGACTCGAGGGGAGCTAAGGGGCGTGGCCGTACTTAGGCCTGCTCCTCTCAGAAACGTGGCCAATAGCAAGAGTCCAAGGGGACAGTTCGAGGCTTCCTTGGGGGGCGTGGCCACTGGCGCGAGCTTCTGGGTGGGCCCAGATGAATGCGGCCGCAGATTGAGACGAGAGCGTCAGTGGGTGGGCTTGTAGGCGGAGCCTTTCCCGCGCGCTGGGCGTGGCTGGGCGGGTGGGGCGGGGTCTGCGCGGCGGCCGGGGATCATGTCGGCGCCGCCAGCTCTCCAGATCCGGGAGGCGAACGCGCACCTGGAGGCCGTGCACCGGCGCGTGGTGGAGCTGGAGTCCCGGCTGCTGGCGGCAGAGCGCACGGTGCACGCGCAGGCCGAGCGTCTGGCCCTCCACGACCAGCAGCTGCGCACCGCTCTGGACGAGCTGGGCCGCTCCAAGGACCGGTGAGGCCTCGGGGGAAACCCGGCGGACTTCCCGGAGGAAGTGGGCGGCAAGGGCTGGGAACCAGGAGCACTGAGGAAGCTGAGGCCGGAGGATCAAGAGTTCGGGGCCAGCCTCGATTACAGGAGGAGTTAAAAGAGTACAGTCTTGGCTTCATGAGAGTTTCTCAAACTGTTCAAACGGGCCCAGCTGTCCCGAAAGCCCTAGTCCCCTGGTACTGCCCGCCCTTGGGGTTTGAGCGTTTTGTGTCGCCTGAGGATCAGAGGAGGTGTTAAGAGAAGAACATGTCCCAAGGCCTGCTGAGTAGGAGCCACATCAGTAGACGGAGTACCCAAAGACCGTAATGTCAGAACCCATATAGAGTAGTCAGAGCAGTGACAACCATTTTGGGCAACAAGGAAGACCTACTAAGAAGGCACAAAACTGGCATTGTTTTGTTTTTGAGAGAAGCATTGTGTAGCTGAGGATAACCTTCAACTCCTGATCCTCCTGCCTCCACCTCTGGAGTGCTGGGCTGACAGGCACGCTAGGGATGGAACCCTGGCTCCAGGCATGCTATGGGGTTGGGGTACTTTATCAACGCTATGGAGATTGTTCCCTGGGTAAGGGCACTCTTTTGCCACTAAGAATAGGAGGCAGAGGCAGAAGGATCTCTGAGTTCCAGGCCAGCCTGGGCTACAGAGTTCCCGGATAGCCAGGCCTACACAGAGAAATCCTGTCTCAAAAAAACAAAACAAAAAGAAAGTTAAATCTTATTTCACAGGGTAGAAAGAGTGAACCATCTCTTGCAAACTGTACCCCAACTTATAGGGGCACGTGAGCACACATACAATCATGCAAATAAAGAGGCAGTGAAAGAGGGGACATAGGGAGCCTCAGAGAGTTCCAGAGCAGGTAGGTGCAGCCCTTCCACACCCAAGAGTAACTACTTCCTTTGGCTCCCTCACCAGGGAGATATCCACCCTCCAAAAGCAGCTGCTGAGCTCTGAGGCTGTTGTCCGCAGCCTGCAGGCCCAAGTGGACCAGAAGGACCAGATAATCCAGCAGCTGCAGCCCCGGGCTGACCTGCTACAGGACATCACTCGCTGGCGACCACCCCTGGCTTCGCTGCTGGCAGCTCTGGAGGAGGCTGGGCAACTGGGTCCCTTGCGTGTCAGCGACCAGGGCCAGCTACTTCCCGATGGGCCGGGTCCACCCCTGGGCAACAGCATAGAGGAAGAGGGCCAGGATGATCTGCAGCCTGCCGTGTTTGGGACCACGGTGTGAGCTGCCCTGGTGGATCAGATCTTAGCATCTGTGGACAAGGTCCAGAGCCCTGGATGTCACCAGTGTTCCCAAGCCATCCAGCTAAACATCAAAACAAGTGAAAGGCCAAGATCTCATTTAAAAGTTTTTCCTCCAATGCTTGGAGTATCTGCTACATTCAGTTAATTTTAAATAATTTAAAAAATAAACAAAGGCTGGGGCAGTGGCTCAGTGGAGGAGCCCCCACCTAGCATGCACAGGCATAGTGGCAGCCTGACAGATGGACACCTGCCATCCCAGTACTAGGGAAGTAATGGGACTCTGACCCCTCATCTCAGTTTAACTCTGAAACTATGCTGTTTCCTGTTTGAGACGGGGTCCCACATAGCCCAGCCTGGCCTCTCACTGTCTAGGGAGGGTGATCTTGAGCTCTGCTGGGATGACAGGCACCCAACCAGGCCCTGTCTGTCTTCTTTGGGTTTTCTGTTTTTATTTTTGCTGTGAGATGGGGTCTCCCTCCATAGCCCAGGCTTCCCTGGACCCACAGTCCTCCCAAGTGCTTCTAATATAGGTCTGAGCCACTGTGCCCTGCTGATGGGAGCCCCCTTTTTCACTCTTGTGCCTCCTGAACTGTCACCCCTCATCTGGGACAGAGTGTCCTCTTTATTTACCTTCTGTTCTGTGTAAGAAGACAAATCATTAATCCAGCATTGATTTCCCTTACCTCCATCCTTACCTCTGGGGAGAGCAGGCAGGTTGAGACAGCACCGTGAAAGCCTCAGCCTTTGTCTCAGGGCCTCTACATTTGTTCCCTGTGCCTCTGTGTTTTTCCAGGTGACACTCAGGTTTCTCTCAAATGTCTCCTTCCAGAGGGGCCTTGTAACCAGCCTCCCTGTAGTAACTCCTACAACTAGGTTGCTGCCTTCCACTGTGATTGATTGTTTTTTTTGAGGCATAATCTTGTGTAGCCCAGGCTGGCCTCAAACTTTTCATGTATCTTGGGCTGGCTTTGAACTTCTGACCCTCCTGCCTCCTGTCCATATATGTGCCTGCCATAGCTGGCTAGGCTCTGAACAGCCAAGAGCCTCCCTGACATCTGTGAACCCTTGCCCCGTTCTGGGGACAATGGTGTTTTTGTAGCAAGTGTCCTTTTGATACCCAAAGAGAATATTTTTTAGCTCCTATTTTCAGTGCTGTCCCCAGCCTATGATGGTGAGGTGTGTTGCCTTTGTTCGAGCTCTGAGAGTAATGGTCCCCACACACCCCTGCAACTAGCAGTTGGTCTATTGAGTTTCATGGTCCCCGAGCTCAGAGAGTAGTCCTTGAGCAGCCACCAAGCAGGAAGGTAGGAGCTGCTCCAATCAGAAGGGCTTCCAGCTGGCCAGTCCCTGGATGGTGCTGACTTTCTGCCTGGGACCCTCAGTAGAGGAGACCGAAGGGAGAAGGGAGTTGTTTATACGGGGAGGCAGGCTAGGGCCTGTCCTGTCTGCACCAGAATAAACCAGTCATTTCTCAGCCTGGGCTGTCATTCTTTCTGTGGGGACTGGGTAGAATGCTTCCTTGGACGGCTTTACAGCTAAGGATGATGGCAGTTGTCATTTTGTAACTATGTTTCTCTTATTGGTTAATGAATAAAGCTGGATTCAGGCGTCCTGCATCTCTGCGTGGGCTGTTCCCAGTTGAGGAAACTCAGGCCAAAGTGAAGGGGAAGCCCAAGCCCAAGCCACTTCCAATTTAGGGGACAAGGAGAATATTTAAACTAGCCCCGCCTTCCAGTCCCCAACTGGGGGTTCCACCCCTGACCATGCTGCCCCAGTCCCTCACTGAGGATTCTAGGTGGAGTTCCGCCCCTGACCACGCCCTCAGCTTCTCACTGGGGAATTCAGGGTTTGTAATGCTGAGATTCACTCCCAGCCTTGCATCTTATTAAGACTCAGAATTGCTTGGGCTGTAGTTCAGCAGCAGGGCTTGCTTGCCAGGGTTAAGATCCTTGTTTCTACCCCAGCACTGTGAAAAAGGGACACTTGCAGTAACTCTTAATTATATTGTACATTTCTCTGTAGGAAACAATGGTGCCTGGGGTGTGGCTTAGCAACATTTGTCTGGTATGCCAAGGCTCTGGGTTCCATCCTCAGCACAAAAAACTGAAAACAATGAGTTATTTTTCTGCTACTCACCATTGTTTGGAGCACAACAGGCTATATCCATTTGGGTAGCAAAATGTCACTTCAGTTTCTCATTAACTGAATCATGACACTGGTTGGCTTGCAAACCCATGGATGCTTTTTCTTTTGACTTTGAGGCAGCCTCACATAGCCTAGAACTCCTATCCCAGCTCCTGTATGCTGGGATCATAGCAGTGTACCAACCAGGCCCCAGGTTACTTTTTTAAGGCTAAGTTTCAGTCTATAGCCCAACTTGGCTTCAGACTTTCAGCTTCAGCTATGTTCTCACTTCAAAATTCCCAAATAGCTGGGGTGATAAGCCTATGCCACCATGTCCAACTAACCCTAGATTGGCTTTGGCTGGGATACCCCATGTAGTCCAGAGTAGGACAGCAGTGTGCCCCAAGTCTCCAGCCAGGCTTGAAGTTACTGTGGCCCCAGAGGTAGACAATGATTCTGGGAGTCACAAGGCCTGCCCTTCTTGGCTGGCTAATGTGTCTGATATAGAAAGAGTTACAGCTGGGCACCTCCCAGTCCCCAGAGCCATACTGCTTAGCAACAGCTATGCCAGGCAGGACGCACAGACCTCCCCGGAGCTCCACTAGCAGAACTGACTCGGGACACAAGCAGGCCAGGTGAGTGGTTGGGGTGTTGAACTCTGTGTCAGGCTGGCTGAGAATAGAAATTCACTGGGAGTTCTGTGCCTCCTCAGCTGTTCATTTGCACTCAAAATGGATACTGTGAACATCACCATGGAGAAGCTGAAGGCCCAGTGTCTGTCCCGAGGGGCCTCGGGCATCCAGGGCCTAGCCAGGTGAGCCCTCACTCCCAGTACTCTAAGCATCTTCTGGCCCTGGGCAGTTCCCATCCCTGTAAACCCATCTTGATCCCCAGGTTTTTCCGCCGCCTGGATAAGGACAGCAGCCGGTCCCTGGATGCAGGGGAGCTGAGGCAGGGCCTGGGGCAGCTGGGGCTGGAGGTGGGGGAAGCGGAGGCAGAGGCGCTATGCAAACGCTGGGACCGCGATGGCAGTGGGACACTGGACCTGGAGGAGTTCTTGCGGGCACTTCGGGTAAGGCTATCCTCAGAGCCTGAGGCAGGAGCTGGTGAAGGTTGCCAGCCCCTGCACTCCTAAATCACTAACCCCTTCTATAGCCCCCCATGTCCCAGGCCCGGGAAGCTGTCATTGCAGCTGCCTTTGCCAAGCTGGACCAGACTGGGGATGGTGTGGTGACCGTGGATGATCTACGAGGGGTATACAGTGGTCAGGCTCACCCCAAGGTGCAGAGTGGAGAGTGGTCGGAGGATGAAGCCCTCCACCAATTCCTTGACAACTTTGACACATCTGAGAAGGATGGGCAGGTATGTTCACCTGGTACCTCCTACAGGGGCAGCATCCCTGGCCTGGGTCTCCTCACAGCCTGCCCCCCCCAAAAAAAACCCAAACAGGTTACACTGGCAGAGTTCCAAGACTACTACAGCGGGCTCAGCGCTTCAGTGGACACAGACGCAGAGTTCGTGGCCATGGTGAGCAGTGCCTGGCACCTCTGATGTGGCAACCCTCACCTGCCTAACAGCTGCTCTTAACCTAGTCCTGACCCACCTGCTACCCTGTTACCACTGTCCTGGGGCCTCAACTAGACACAAGGAGAGGGAGATGTGAGAGTGGAGGCTGAAAAACCGGCTGGACCAGGTCTCCTGCAGGGCCACCTGCAGGCCTGGCAATGGTTGGCTTGATCACTGACCCTATCAGGGGCCTCCATGGCCACACCCAGCCCATCTGGCTGCCAGGTGCATGGGAGGCTGGGGGTTTTAGTTAAAAGTTTTAATGCAGTTCTCAAATACATTTCATATGACAATCTTACATAAATGTTCCAAAACACATGGGCGATGTCTGGAGTCACTTGTCACTGGCTGGCTAAGGCTGGAAGCAGTGTGACCCATCTGCCAGGCAGCCTCTGGTGTCCTTGCTGGCTCCTTGGGTGTGGCCTGGCCAGAGATGGAGCCACAGTCCATGGGTGGAGGTGTCGTCTTCTGCCCAATGACAAGCCCTTTGCAGGCTCCCTTTGCCTCTCAGGGGCCCTAGATGGTCAGTCACCTAAGGGCTGTGCTGTGCTGGGTACCTGCTTAGGGAGGCCCGTGGTGCGGGCGAGCAAAAGCACAGGAACCCGTCACCTTCTTCCAGACAGGTGTTCCCAGGACCAAACCTAGGGAGTCACTGTGAGGGCTGGACACCTCCCACAGGGACATTAAGTCAGCTCAACCCACACGCAGCTTCATCCAGGCCCTCAAAAGCTAAGCCATCAGAAATGAATGAGAGGCATTAGCCATGTGGACCTGGCAGAGTGGGAAGCCGAGCAGACAACAGGTTGCTCAACAGAACACTGAGCCCAGAGTTTGAACTGTCACTGCCCAGGGAGGGAGACAAGGTCACCACAAGGCTGGGTGACCAGGCCAGGTCTAAGAGCCAGCAGAAGCTGTGACAAGTGTC
Organism: Cricetiscus sungorus; assembly: GCA_030556225.1. NCBI lineage: Eukaryota > Metazoa > Chordata > Mammalia > Rodentia > Cricetidae > Cricetiscus > Cricetiscus sungorus. The sequence continues at coordinate 42,507,518 of JANBXA010000600.1, forward strand.
AACGTGCCGTTTCGATCGGAGGAGGGTGGGGAACGTTCTTTCTGCTCATCAATATGATGAGGTCTGAGTCCCAAGCCGCATCCTGGCATCCCCATCTGCTGCAGCAGGGACACGTGGATCCAGCCTGTGGCCACCCCAGCAATAGACACCACCATGACGCGGCCTGCAGGGAGGGGCGGGCAGCGGACAGACGACAAAGCAGCAGCCTGGCTCAGTAGCTCCGCTGCTATGTGCTCCCAGGAGTCTGGCCATCCCCTTCATCACCTGTGCCTGTGGGAAGAGCGGGTTGCTCAGTCCTAGCATACATCCACCGTGGTGAGCTGGAGTCCCTCCCACAGGTGCCATGCTGCTCACCAGCTCCCGTGACCCCTGAGGGAGTCAGCACTGCATCCTCATCACTGTCTTCCTCCTCAGTGGCCCGGGTGGCTCCTGGCTCAGGGGCGGGCGCCTTGGCCTCCTGTTCCTGCTCAGCCCGGCTACGCAGGGCTAGGATGCGGTGGTGCAGTGCTGCGTACAGTTGGCCAGTGTCCTTGGAGCTGGCCTGGGGAGACAGTGTGTGAGGTGTGACTAGCAGCCAGGCTGGGCAGTGTCCACACTTGTAGGTACTGGCCGCCAACTGGCCACATTGGCCTGGTCAGCTGACTTCTCTGACAAGGGACTACCACTACCCAGGTGCTGGAAGGCCCATGGAGAGTTAGGCCAGACAATGAGATCAGAGTGGGGTCTGTTATCCCTTCACATGAGATGTGTAGCAGAGGGGACAGCATGGTATGCGCATGGCTATCAGGGACTGCCCAGGAGAGGTTTGTGTCCTTGCCTGGTGACATCAGCACAGTAACCAGAGGTGAGCCAGTGGGGTCCCCTGAGCTTACCGAAATCAAAAAGACCTTGACACCCTGGTCCTCGGCGTCCGTGGCCGTGATGCGGATGCTCTTTTCACTGGCCTTGTCCATCTGCATCTGTGCCCACAGCTTCGTGTTTAGGATGAGCCGCAGGCTGCCCTGGGTCCGCATCACTGAAGCAAGGAGGCCACTTAGCTACATACCTGCTTCAACCTGCGGCCCATGTCCAGCAGGGCCAGAACAGCCATGCCCTTGTAAGGAGGGGCTGGTCTGGAACAGGGCAGGCGGGGTGTGCTTTCACAGAACCCTCTGGAGATAGAGACTACCCACTAGCATCAGAAATCAGAAGACACGCCTAATCCCATCACCTCTGTGAGGCAGGTCCCAACTCTTCCCACCCAGTCAGGCCTATGGAGTGCCCCTGCCCTCAGGCTAGGAGCTCTAGGAATGAGTGTCACAAAGGTGGCTCTTGGCTTGCTACCTGATGTGGGTAGAAAAAAACATAACTACCCTATGTGCCAGTGTCACAGGTCACAGACTGTCACCGTAGCCATTTCCATCAACTTTTTTTTTTCCCCCCCCCTGGAGGCAGGATCTCAGTAGCATGGGCTGGCTTTGAACTCACAGTAGTCCTTCTGTCTCATTTCCCAATTCTGAGCTTATGCTGACTTTTTTCTTTTTGGGTTTTCAAGACAGGGTTTCTCTGTGGCTTTGGAGGCTGTCCTGGAACTAGCTGTTGTAGACTAAGCTGGTCTCAAACTCACAGAGACCTGCTGACCTGCCTCCCTAGTGCTGGGATTAAAGGCGTGCACCACCAATGCCCAGCTCAAGGTGTACTTATTTCTGCTAAGGACGCTTGAGCAGGAAATGAGCGTGGGGGGGTGGGGGTGGTGCAGGCCTGGGCCAGGGGGACCAGTGTGGGGCTCAACAGCAGGGACTGGTATCCCTGCTCACAGTCATGCCCATGCCCCAGGTGTAGAACCTACACTTCTGGTTTGGTGTGACCCCAGCCCACCTTTAGGAGGGTTCATATTTCCCAGTGCTCACCCAGCCGGGACTGTAACGTGCCGTCGTCAGTTGACGCCATGTCATTGAGCCTGAGAAGTCCCCGGCCACGCTCCACCCATGACTGTGAGGTCTTGTCAAAGACAAACAGCTTACACTGGATCTGTAACACACAGGGTCAGTAAGCAGGGTTGAAGCACTTGCCTTCTGTACCCCACAAAGCTCAGGCTCCACTTCAAGAGCTATCAGTGACACTGGGGTATTGACTACCCCACCTGGATAACAAGCCCACCAGCTATGGCAGGACGCTGACAGCCAGTGCCTAACTTTGTTCCTTACCCACAGTCATCTATTTATGGGTTTTATTTCTGTGGTGCTGGAAATGCAGCCCACACTCCTGCACGCTAGGCGCTACCACGAAGCCATGCACCCTGCCCAAGTGTGAAAACAAGGGGGGCTCTGGAAATCCAAACACAGAGAGATGCCACCTTGATTCCACAGCAAAGGAGCACAGGGAACTGTGATGAGCTGCCTGGCTGCAGGCACGTCCTACGGTACTGGGGAAGACAACAGCATGGCATAGAACAACACACACATCAAACTGCCTGTTAGAATCCTGAGGCAGAAAGAGGCCGATTATCATGTCATTGGCAACATGCAGCCAGTGACAGAAACAACAGAACTAAGGATACCAAACTCAAGTGACAAAACCAGGCACAAAACTCCACATGTCGGGGGACACCATAGGAAATGTCCAGAACTGGGAACCCGGAGATGTAAGATCTATGGGTGCTAGGGTCAAGCTCACTGGGACAGGGTCTTATTTAGGGGATGAAAATATACTATTAAATTATGTTAATGGTTATACAACTCATTTTGGTTTCCTTGAGGCAAAACAATTCCTGACTGGCCTAGAACTCTGTGTAGCGCAGGTTGGCCTCACACTCAAGAGATCTGCCTGACTCTTCCTCCTGAGTGCTGGGATTAAAAAGACATTTGCCAACACACCCAGATTCATTTTGTTGTTGTGGAAGATGGGGTCTTGCTATGTAGCCCACTGTCTTAATTCCTGGCAGGCCTGCCTCAGCATGCTTGGTCTCACCTGCAACACATTGCTTTCTGCCTCTTCACCCGTTATGACCTCCACCTTCTCTAGCAAACATGTCCACGCTGTAGCCTTGGTGTAGGCAGCGGCGGACTCGGCCAGTGACTCTGCATAGAGAAGACCCAAGGAAGAAGCTGAGCCAGCAGGTCTGGGACTCCTGGGGACCTGAAGAGCCCTGTCCTGCTCAGCAGAGGACAACCACCCACCAACCATCCCAGGCACATCAAGCCAATCTCTCACGTCTATTGGGGCCATAGCTGTCCCTGCCTGGTGGTCAGGAGTCTCCCAAGGTGTGTGCAGAGCTGTGCCCTACCTTTCTTGGGGGCAGCCTCCTGGGACGATGGCTCAGACCCTGACTGGGCATGCGTAGTCTCCCTGCTGGCATCTGAACTGGCTTCATTCAGCTTGGGGGGGCTCTGAGGAAACAAGCGTGCCAGGGCGGAGCTGCTGTGGGTGCTGAGGACAGAGTGAGAGGCCCAGCAGGGATGGCCGCTCAGCACTTCCCGGAGGCCTGACTCCTGCACACCCAGCAGGGGCCTGTCCTCAACAGCCATTCCTAGTCAGGCCTCCTCTCAGGACCCTGTGACACCACACTGTGGCAGACCAACAGGACAAAGCTGCAGCATGGAGACCATGCCAGCAAAGGAGGGATGACCAGAGTCTGGACGCCACAGTGGAGCTGGACACCCAGCCCAGAAGGAGAAAATGGCCAAGGAGTGGGTGATTGCTAGGCCTTGCATCCTGGGATACAAGTGGTTGGAAAGCAGGGAGTGTGCACACGCCTGCTATCCTGGCTGCCCCCATCCTGCAGAAGTGGCAGGCATGGCTGGCTCAGTGGACAGGGACACAGGCCACCTGTCAGTGGTGTAGCTTTGGGACCTCAAGTACAACAGCTGATGTTCATCCCAGCTGGCCCTGGCCACAGGGCCACCTATGTCATTGGAGAGTAAAGACAAGAAGGGTGAAGCCAGCCCCTTGGCAGCCTCTGTGGGCAACCAAAGCCTATAGTGTGACCTGGTCTTTCTCATCCCTGTACCTGAGAACCCTGTCCTGACTGTACAGGAGACAGCACAACCAAGTGGGAACAGGCACTAGATAACAATGCCAGGGCCACTCACCAAGACGCGCTCACTCATGTTCTGACCAAACACAAACTTGTTGGAGGTGTCAGCACTGTGGGTCGAGTTGTCTACACTGGAGAGGAGTGACACCATCAGTGTGTCTCCCTGATGTGCACCACAGGCACACAGGTGCCTCCCCCACCCCACAGACTGACACAAAGGCCGGCTGGACCTCTCTTCTCCAAATGGAGGACCCCATGTGCACAGCACAGTGCGCTCACCTGGAGCTGATGTACTGCAGGAAGTAGTTGGTTGCGGTGGGTGCTTCTGAGATGGGATATGCAGGACTTTCTACACCTGCCACAGCGGCATCCTCATTCATCAACTGCAGATAGAGGGAAGCAGGTGGCTCATGGGACGCCATCTGACAAGTGCTTGCCAAGTCCTTACCTGGTAAGGCCCCCATCAATATGGCCACACTTGACACAGCAGTGAAGGCACAATGACAAGCTGGGTACTGGGATCTCAGTACTGGGAGGGAGAGGCAGGAGGATCTTTAGGAGTTCAAGCTAGCCTGAGCTATAGTGAGATCTCACTTTAGAAAGACAAGAGTCTGAGTGGGCCCACATACTTGTCATCCCAGCACTGCAGGAGGCTAAGGCTCAAGGTTGGTCTGGGCTATACTCAAAATAAACAGGGAAGAAAAACCTACAGAAAGAACCACAAAGCTTGGAAACTGCCCTCAGGCTGGTACCCGACACAGCCAGTCATATAATGGGCACACGGCAATCATGACAATCACAGCTCCTCTGTGGTTCTCTTAAACCCCTGATGTAGGTGTCACCCATGAATAACCAAGGAGGTGGCAGTACATTAGAAGACACTGATCCTGGCTCATGGTTGCGCTTGATGAGACTGGAGGGTGAGTACAGAGCCCATGGAAGCCTTCAACCTTTTGAGATGCCAGCTGGCTTCACCACAAAGATAGCTTGAGGTCCTATGGCTGAACATGGTGGGTCCCCAGCCTGGAGAAGAAGGTGCCCAAAGGTTGCAGGTCTCTTAGTCTAAGCCATAGCAATACCAGACTCTTTCCACATCCCTCAGGGACTGGTGTGTCCACTGGACAGCGAGTGACAAGGTGGAGGGGACACACTGGAGTCTTGTACATGGTGGAAAGTTTCTAATGTGGTGACAAGGTCTTGCTGCACAGCCCAGGCTGGCCTGGTTTCCTCCATCCTCCTGCCTCAGCCTCCTAGGATGCTGGGACACAGGCACATTCTCTGAGGGGCATCTTGGGCTCTATGAAGTGCCCTAGTCCTCTCCACTCCCATGCTGGTACTCCACTGCCTTGGTGGCACCCACAAGCTAGAAGTGGTCCTAACTCTGCCAGGAAGGCTTCCTGGCAGACACATGGAAAGCAAAGCTGCACGCCTGGAGTGCCCCCAGACTCTGTTCTCTGGCACTGCAGGTATCAGACTCAGATTCCAGGAGTGAGGAGCAGTCTCGCCACTCTGCTGATGAGTCTGTGCTGGCTGCTGAGGCTGTGGTGAGGGCTGCCTGAGCCCAGGGCCCAGCTCACACAAGCCAGGGCGAGTAGTGCACAATTGCCATCCCAGTGCTCAGGAGGCTAAAGCTGCAGGATCAGGAGTCCAGGGTCATCCATAGTCACACAGTGAGTTTTGAGACCAGCCTGGGCTACTTGAGACCTTGTCTCAAATCAAACCCATGTCAAATCAATCACACAATCAGTATTTTAGTGTAGCTCTTGGAAAAATGATCCGAGGTAGCCTAAAATCCTAGGACTTGAGGATCAGGAGTTCAGTTCATCCTCTGTTACATAGTAGACTTGAGGATGGGCCATATGAAACACTACCTTAAAGTAGGGAGGGATTCTTAGTAGGATGGGGCCCCTGGGCAATGGATGTCTGGTAGATTGTGTGGCTGTCACAGGAACCCTAGGACACTCTCCTTAAGGACTGGCTGCTGGAGTCTGCTGCCCTACATCTACCCAGCAAATACCTTCACTCTGTCTCTTAAGTTCTGTCCAAACACAAAGGCCTGTGGTGCCACCTGCTCCTCTTCACAGTGCCCCTCCTCTGAGGCACCATGTGGGGTTTTCTGAAGTACTTTCTCCTATAGAAAAAGAAAAGAACCCAATCATACTTCTAAGTGATGGTGACGGAGCCTGAAGTCAGCTGGACATGTGCCCTGCTGGCAGTTATGATAGACTCTGTTGGGGTGGGCAGTGTTAGAGAAAGGCTTGAAGCCTGGAAGTTGGCCAACACCAACAGTCCCCAGCCTCAGTGGAGCTAATAGAGGGAAGGGATGGCTTCCAGATGATTGCAAGGTGGACGTGGGGAACTCAAGTCCCGATGGCATCCCTCTTAGAAGCCGACTGGTTTTGGTCTAAACACTCCATCTGTTCAGGTAGAGAAAGGCAGATGATCCCCATGTCAGTCATGAGAGGAGACGGTGTAGTGTGGGACACAGACAGGCGATCCCACTGTATGCACAGATGCCAACTGGGGCCTCATGCCCAACGCCACTCTCACTTCCACCTCACAGCTTCCTGTACTGAGTTTCATTGTGTTTTATTTTTGTTTGGTTTTTCGAGACAGGGTTTCTTTGTGGGACTGTCCTGGCTATCCTGGAACTGGCTTTATCGATCAAGCTGGCCTCGAACTCACTGAGATCTGCCTGCCTCTGCCTCCCAAGTACTAGCATTAAAAGTGTGTATCATCACTGCCTGCATGTGTGCATGCACAGAAACTATAGGGCAACTGCCTGGACTGGTCCCTTCCACCACTGGTCTAACTCAGGTCATCAGGCTCGGAAGGAAAGTTTTAGCTCATTAAGCCCTCTTGCTGGTTCTCCTAGATGCTGTCTTGCAAGTGGGACTCTCTTGAGTTCAAGGACTTACTCACCCATGTGGCCTAAACAAGGGGAATTTGGAGTGCTGCCAGGAGAACTTTAGGGTGACGCCCTGGCTGCACATAGAAGGTGGGGTGATGGGTGCTCTGCACTTCCAGGAGCCCTGACATGTCTGTGGCAGCAACTCATAGTGGCGGGAAGGGCGGCACAGTGCTAACTGCATTCTCTGCTAGGCTGTCAAGAGTTAAGTCTTCACTTGCCTGATACCCTATAAATCTGGTTCCATTCTCACTCTGCCATGGCTTGGATGAATGGTCCTCCATAACCCTGTTGGGCAGCGTCCCCTACAGAGAACCAGTCATCAGGCCTATTGTGACTCTGTAATGGTTTCTACCTGAATTGAGAAATCCTAGTCTCAGGGTTCACTGAGCCAAGAAACCCTTGTCTCTGACCTGTGTCATCAGATGGCTCTGCCTCCTGGCCAGTGCCCTGTCAGAGGCTAAATCCTAATCCTTGGCCAATGAGCTCACCATCCCTGATCAGTTAGTGTCAGTGTCACAAGCCAGGAATGGCTGAGAAGGCAAGGGTTCTGCCTGCTCTTGTCACATGATCAAAGAAAGTAATCACAATAACCCTACCCATCCCAGGACATCCAAAATGTGAGGCCTTGAGGTCAAATCTGGGTGCCACAGGGACAGATCCAGAATCAGATCAATGTTAGGCACTGAGCACCCAGCCTGCTATCGAGGAGGTGGACCAGCATGTCCCCTGCTGAGGGGTGGTAGGGATGTACACTATGGAGGACAGGGTATACTTGTAGGGACACTGAATAAGGTGACTCAAGTAGACCCGTGATTTCCCTCCTGAGTCCCAACCATAATCACAAGAAACAGGCTGGGAGCCATTTATGTCCATACTTAGGGTGCTGGAGTGATAGGCATTCCCCATGTAGCCCTAGATTCCCGCTTCCCTGTCAGGCAGCCTAGGAAGCAGAGTCTCCATTAATCCCCTCCACCAGCTACCTAGCCTTGAAATCCTAGGTGCAGGGACCTTTTTTCTCCTAGGTGGGCTTTTTGGGGCTGATTCCCCGGTGTCAGCATATGTGTAACCTGAGGGCTCATCTGTTACTGGGGGATGGGAGAACAAGGATAGATGGGCAGGAGGATGACACATGCATGACCTTGTTGTGGAAACAGCCACAAAAGTCACTCCTGACCTATCAGGCAGTGGGGCCCATCCTGACAGTGACTGACAGCCCGTCAATCAATGCTGAGGGTCCAGTGGCTGGGCTCTTAGCCCTGGTATAGTGTGGAAAGAACCTCTAACAGAAATCCTGTGGAAATGAGTAGGTCATGGGACACCATACTTGAAAAGAACTGAGCCCCTTGGCTCTCTGCTGTCCTCTCCATGACTGCTTATCTTACAAAGCATTCCCTATGAAGTGGGCTGTAACCAGTTGGGGTGTTTGTGTGTGTGCGTGAGCCCCATGCAGAGAACACTGAGTAAGCCCAGACACTGAGAGTGCTGGGGACCACTAAGGTGAGTAGACCTGGAGAACCCGAGAAGACATTACATCTGGCCAGCCCCATGACCCACCAACCTCAAATGTGTTTGTCCCATCGGTAGATTCGCAGGGGCTCTTCTGTGTGAGGTTTTCTGGTGATGTGGACATGGCTGGTCCTGTGCAGTCTGCTGGCACACTGACCCCATTGGTGCCACTGCTGGGGACTGCAAAAGGGAGAGAGAGTGGATAGGTGGCAAATGTACCCTCTCCTCTGGCAGCTGGCCAAGCTGCTGGACTCTGTCTAGGCTTCCTTTGTAAAGAGGCTTCTAAAGTTAATTCATCTTAAGCTGTGCAGGGTAGTGAGCGCTTGGGAGGCAGAGCAGGCTGATCTCTGTGAGTTCAAAGGCAGAGCTACATAGCAAATTCTATGTCAATCAGGGCTACATTTAAAAAAAATATGCATTCTTAAGATTACAAACAATAAATGCCCAAACTTCACACAAGGGACTGCTTTACTTTACTCTGGAAGACACTGCTCACTGTCATGGAGCTCAGCACACACGGGGCCTGGGTTTCATTCTCAGTACTACACCCCTACCCCCCACACCAAAAACAAGACACAAACAAGAATTGGCTTCCAGTGTGCTCAGAAGCAGGACTCCAGAAAATGATCAGCAAAAGAAAACCTATCACAAACAGCTCCAGTGCAAATGGAGGAAAGCCCGTCTAACACCTAGCCCCCTGCATACTCACAAAACCAGAAGGGAGCTGGCGCATGCCCACTACCCCATGCTTGAGAATTACAGGCCACAGAGTGAGTTCAGAAACAGACGGGGCTGCACCGGGAGTTACCAAGTCACAAAAGTCTAACTAAACCAAGACAAAACGGCAATCACCCTAACATGTTGCGCCATCCTACTGGCTCACAAATCAAGACAAAACAAAACAAGAATCAAATGCCTTGCCAATTTGGCTGACTCTAAGCATTGGAGCCAAGAAAACTTAGATTAATCAATCAACATGAGCCAGGTCAAGGCTACTACTGAGCTTTGAATGACAAGACTAAAACCCAGCGAGCTCCAGGTAGCCTGGAAACTACTCTGCAAGGATAACAGAGTACAGCTCAGGAGGTTGAAAAGAGAGACGGGTGGCACCCCATTCCTCTATCAGGGCTCCCCAGAACAGAGCTGGCCCAAAGAATCCCCTTGCCTCTGTACTTACCTGTCTGTGACAGCACCTTGGGTTGTGGCGCCTGCAGCACAGCCGGGCGGAGAACACCACGCTGCTGTTCCCTGGGCTTCTGGCTGGGCAGACCTAGAACACAGTGAATTCTAGGAATCTTGTCTCTGCTTCTCCAGGGCACATCAACTCCAGTGGTCATGAAAGGGAGGCCATGCTCAACACCAACACTTTTTCTACAGTGACAGTCACCTGCCACTGGGAGCTGTGATGAGGCCTAGGTCATTGCTACCCTACCCTCCCTGAGCTGGTCCAGTGCAAGGGGAGATGGCCAAGTTTGGTGCAGGGTCACAGTGAGTTCCCAGGTAGGAGACACTCTGTTCCTGCAGGTCTGAGGAGCGTTCCAGGGTTGTGTCCCTGTCAGTCATAGTCCCCCCAGCAAGGATCCTGAGACCAGGCAGAGGCCTGGAAATGTCACCCACCTGCACTGGGCGCTTGGCCGTGGATGAGCGTTGGGGGCTTCAGCCGGAAGCCGCTGCTCTTCTCCTCTGCAAGCACAAGGCACAGCTGAGTTCAGCTGGGGGGGGGAAGGGGAACATACCCAAGCAGAGTGCACAGTGAGCCTAGGACCCCCGAGAACGGTCCAGGCTGCAACAGGAAAGCAGGAAGCCCTGCCCTGGGCTAGAGGTGTAGCTCTACAACAAGGCCAGCACAGAGGACCTGGACCAAGATACTGAGGCAGGGTGACATATCCACTAGGCTCTGGTCCCTTCCTCTCAGGAAAGGGAATGATGGTACTATTGTGCAGGCTTCTGGGACATGCCTGTAGCTCAGTGCCAACCCCGTCAGTCACTCACAAGAGGCTTAGTGACTAAGCTAGCAGGTAATGAGAGCTGTGGCTACAGGGATAGCTGATCTAATATTGGAGCTTTAGCCATCAGGCATGACATATCCAGACCCCACCACACTCATGACCTTCCTGATGGAAACAAACAATAAAATCATTGAGAAAAGGGCAACAAGAAAACTCTTAAACATGGGACTGGAGAGCTGGCTTAAGCAACCACAAAATCTGGAGTTTAAATCCCCACACAGCAAAAACACACATGGTACAGGCAGAGAGGTACAAGGGGCATCCTGGAGCTCTCTGGCCAGTGAGGCCAGCCCAATCAGTGAGACCCTGACTCAAAAAGAGAATGATAAATGATGACAGTGGTGTTGACACCAGCACCCCTGCGACCACACCTATGGGAAAAGGCAAAGTCCTGGGTGAACAGAAGGTTCCCACAGTGTGGGGGTCTGTGGATAGGAAATATCCAGTAGTGGTAAACTCAGAAATAAGAATTCAATTCATAATGCCTGCAGCTGAGGAGGAATGACGTTGATGGGGACTGGGGCTCATGGGGAGAGAGTTTATTTGGGGTTAACAGCTTGACTCTGAACACACTGCTACCACTTAAGTATCTTTTCACATGGGCTCTGACAGGAAACTGGTCACATTGGAAAGTCAAGAGGCTGCCTTGGGGACCTGTCAGTCAGAGCAGCACTCAAGCCCTGGGAACAAAGGGCTGAGCCCATAGCCAAACACGACCTGCACATGTGACAAAGGGGCCTGGGGCCAGCCATAGAATGGGGTGGGGATGCCTCCAGGAGGTTAGCTGGGCTGCCCTTTTCAAACCTGAAGAGATCTCTCTCAGGGTCCTGTTCCCCATAGAAGTAATCTCAACACAACCTTTAAGACTTGAGGGTACCACAGCCAGTCACAAGGACTGCAGCCATTTACTGCACCAGTGTGGTGCACCAGTGTGGCCATTGTGCTAGTCCACAGGAATCCATGCAGGGTACCACTAAGGCTTAGAGCAGGGACACCTGGGCTCTTCTCAGGGCCCCTGGAGACTCACTTTGCTCAGTGTTGCTGTGTGTGACCCCACCCAGGACCTGGGAAACCCAGGCTTCACTCCCTCACATTAATGGCTGTTGGATATATGCTATCTGAGAGGCAGGGGTGCTGGATGATGGGGGAGACTGCTCACTCAAGGGAGCTCCCTGCTTACACTGGGGACTGAGTCAGGCTGGCCTGAGGCTGGCAAAGCTCCCAGAGCAGCTGCTGACATGGCTGGGGGCTGGGCAAGGATGGAGCTGGCTGGGGTGGCATGAAGAGTAGAGAGCCAAGGTTCTTCCTTAGGCTCACCATGTAGCTAAGGGTGACCTTGCACTCCTAACTTCCTGGCTCCACCTCCTAAGGGTCGAGATGACAGATGTGTGTCTGCAGGCCTGGCTGAACCAGATTTCTTAATGTCAGTAAGAAGGGTTAGGGTGCTAAAACTCCATCAGTGCAGGCTCCACATGCCCAGGAACAGGGCCAAGCAGGGTACACCGAACACCAAGATCCTGGTTCTAGAGGCCACACTCCAACAGAGAAGCAAAGCAGATTCCAGGACTGAGATGGGATGGTGAGCAAAGTCCCTGGGGGAACCAGAAAGAAAGGGAGCAGGGGTACTCTTTAGACTGCCAACACTCGAGCATCAGACAGATTCCTGACAGCCCAGAAGCCATCAGCTCAGATTCCCACGGGCCCTGCTGGAAGACCCAAGAACAGGGGCAGGGAGGGAAGGCTCTGGGAGCCCCTGGTGGGAGAGGAGTGGGATGAACAAGGAGGACACAGGACCCTGCCTGAAGGATGGACAGTAACACCAAAGAGAGGATGGAAACTGTGCCCCAAGAAACCAAACCACTCTTGTGAGTCCTTCAAAGACAGCCCCGGGCCTGAAGACTCTCCTATGAGGAATCCAGCCATCACAGCCCTGAGCTGAGGGCTGAGCTCAGGAAGGGGGAAGCCATGCCTTGCAAGACTAAGGCCAAGTTCGCATCTCCAGTATTTACATACAAAGCCAAGGGAGGCAAAGGATGAACCCTGTGCTTACTTGGCCAGGCAGCCTGAACCCAATTGTGAACTTCTCGTGCAGGCAAAGATGCTGCCTTGAGTGAGCAAGACGGAGTGGAGCTATCAAGGAAGCACCTGAGGCCATGCTCTGGCTCCAACATACATGAACATGCCACACATGCACAGAATCAAGGCAGGCCGGCCAACAACGCTGCAAATCCCCTTTGTGCCACCTCTATATACCCACAAACTGGCACAGAGCCTCCAAATTAAGGTGATGGGCAGTTGTGAAGGGTCGGGGATGTGTATTTGGCAGGGCCACCACACTCCAGATGTGGAATAAAGGCAAGAGGGAGGGACCTGGTCACTAGAGGAATTGGACCAGACCTCATCACAAGAGCAGAAGCGACGCCTGCTGCCCTGGGATGGACTACCAGGACGAGAACCAGAGGCAGCAGAGGTCAGGACCCTTACATGGTCTTCTCTTCAGGGCAAAACCATGGACACTCAGAGAAGATGGCTTCTAGACCAGAAAGGGAGGTCATGGATAGAAGCAGGGCCAACATTCTTACAATGGCTGTCTAGCTTTCACTGGCCATCAACACCACACAAAGCATCACAATGTCTGTGGGCCTGAAGTGTTTACACCAGTCAGCTTAGGCCACAGCACTGTGTGTGTCATCCTGACTACAGAGATCTTTTATAGGGATTCCAGCCTAGGAAGTTTCAGGTCTGGCGTTATAGCGAAAAGACCAAAAAAGGCCATCCCTCATGCCCCTCAGCTGTGACTGGACAGTGCTTGGAGTCAAACCTGGTGCAGAGACTACCTGGGGACCCAATATCCAAATAATACAGCCAGGCCCCCAGGGCACAAGATGGGAGGGCCCAGTCCCTTCCTGATCTCATCCAGCCCAAACAGGCCAGAGAATGGTGCTGAGAATGAGAATGACTTGAACACCACATGCTTGGCTGACTGGTACTCAACACCAAACCTAGTTTATACACTCCTGGGATCTGAACCTAGGTGAATGTACTACCCCTTGAGCCTCAGCCTGCCTTTGTGTTGTTTGTTTTTTAAATATGAATCTCTGATCCAGTTAAGTTCTAGCATAGAGCTATGTGTTTGAGAGGACCCAGGTGTGTCAGCTGAAGGGGTGGCAGCGGTCAGGAACTGAAGATATACCATGCCTTTCCAGCCCTGTTATCACAGGAGATAGACCTGTATGTACATGTGGCCCAGGTGACACTACACACAGCTTAGATGGAGACACAAGACCCTGCCACCAGGTCATATCCTGGAGGGCAACAGTCACCAGACCTGAGGGGCCCTATGGGTGAGGGGGCTGCCGGGCTTTGCCAGTCTCCAACAGAGCATTCCCAGAGCCTCTGCCTGGATCCAGCCTCACTCCCACACTGGTTGGAGCCAGAGGCTGACATTCATGTGTATGGTTTCCCCATGGTCTCACATCTTGTGCCACCAGCTGGGAGCACAAGTGACTGCCCCCAGCTCTGCGTTAGTGTGCACATGCTAGTTGATAGGTGAGGAGGATACTGTCCCCTTCAGTCCACACCAATGACCATGTCCTTGCAGAGACAGTCACATTCACCATTGGTGTCCCCACAGGGTATGACAGGGAGCCTCCTAATTCCATCTGAGGGTGACTGTGTCAGCTTCCCTCAGCCCAGGCCAGCCCCAGGTGTCTGCCACCTTTGGGGCAGGCTCTCCCTGGCTTACAAGGGTGTCACTCACCTGAGTGTGTTAGAGAGGATGTACGCTCACGCTTGACAGGAGGGCAGTAGTTTCCATCTTCATGGTCAGAATCTATAGACACAGGGTAGGTGGAGTTAGGGAACACTCAGGTTTGGCTCCAGGGTAGCCCAGTGTTCTAGAGAATTCCTTACCTTCTCCGGCTTCTGGGCTGGAGCTGCCAGCAGATCTCTGCAACAAAAGCACAGAAGTGGTGAGAGGCCCCAAGTGTCCCAAACTGTGCCTACAACTCCCTGTGTGCACTGCCTTAAGGACGTTCCCCACATGGTCAGGTCCAATGGCCAGTGCTCCACCTCCAGCACAACCCACCCTGATCCGCCAAGTACATTAGCATGGCCCTCAGCACAGCCACACAAGTTTCATGTAAATGTCTAGGCACAAAAGCCCACTGGCTCCTAGCCCTGGCCCTGAATACTCTATGGCACATGTGCACGCTTGTTTCGGGGCTGTCAGATGTCTGGGCCAGAGTGCTTCAAGGCTGTGCTGGGCTGCTATGGGCCTTCCCCAGCTCCTGCCTCACACAGTCCCTTCTTCAGTCCACACTTGGTGCCATATCATCCTTCAGACCTTGCAGCCAGAAGCAAAAGTCAACTCAGACACACACTTCTGGGAATCCTGGCCATTTAGGAAAGCACAAGAATCCATTTTTCTATGGTCGCCAAATGTTCCAGGCTTAAGCTGAGCCAAATGTGGGGGTGCTGGCTCCAAGGAGTTGCCGAGGGTTAAATGAGACGACACAAGAGAATGTTCCAATGACCGATGCAATCAATAAACCCAAAGACGGTGAGCGCCAGAGACCCTCCCGCGCAGGCCCTGGCCCATTTTTTCCCATAAAGGGCCAGAAAGCCAGTACTTTTGGCTCACAGGCTGCATCTGCTCACTTTTGCTTATAATCCTGTAACAATGTAAACACTGGCTCAGCACAGGAACTGCGCAGACAGGCAGTGTGCTGGAGTCTGCAGCAGCAAGCCCAGAGAGGGTGAACATTTACTCAGTGGCACATAGCAAATTTCTAACAGACTTGGGCATTCTTAGTGTGAGCTGACAGCTCAGGTCTGTGTTAGAGAAGCAGGCAAGCCCGCCTCTGCTTTCTAATTCTCTCACTCACAAGACAGGAACAGCAATGATCCCCAGGCAGGTCCCAAGGAAGCACCAGCTCCCCACCTCAAGAGCTCATCACTAACCCAGGCTCTGCCTTCCATGCAGACCTCTAGGGGCTGCAGAAGATATCAGGAAAAGCATGATGAGCTGAGGGCTCAGCAGCTTTGCAGCACTTGGGGGTCACATAATGGGATGTAAAAACAAACAAACAAACACACACACAAACAAAAAAACTGAAGCAGCCCAGACCTGATCATGTGATTCCACCACCTGCCCCCAGGCGGGCACCAACCCCACAGCAAATTTCCATGCTCTCACTGCCCCAGTAGGACACAGATCCTGAGCTGGAGTGTTATCCCACCAGATCTCAAGTCTTGGCCACACAACAGACATTTGCCAGGAACCTGCCCAGTGAACTCTGCACCTCAGAGAACTAGAAAGGGCCTACAACCTAGCACACAGTGGGAGCAATATTGTGTGTGAACCTTGAAGCTTCCTCTTGTCCTCTGGGATGCCTTGAAAACATCCTCTTGGTCTTTGCTACCTTGCTGGATCCATGCCCAACCTGCAAGCCTGAGTCACCCTGGGGACTATGCAGGCACTGATGAGTGAAGGCCCTGCAGACTCATGCCAGGGACAGTTGAGGACATAGCTCCCAACATCCTCACATGTTATGGTGGCTTTGTTGCTGCTCAGTCCATCAAAGGAACAGGTTCTTGAGGATTTACCTGGTACATCACTGTGTGGGGGGGGAGGGGAAGGGAAGGGAAGGGGGTGGAAGTTTCCTGGGGGGGAGAAGCAGTCCTACTGCTTCCAGGACAAGGGATCCAGGATGACACACAGAGACACAGGTTTAATGAGGCATCTGCCTCACTAACCAGGGAGCCAAGGGGAAAGGCCAAGCCAGTGTTCCAACTGATCCCCATACCACCTTGGATGGACAAAGAAGCTCAGAGTGATGCTCACGACAGCTGTGGAGCTGTGGACCAGCTCAGTTCTGACTGCAGGGAGGTGGGAGGTGGGAGGCAGAGGCAGGAAGGTCAGGAATTCAAAGCCAACCTGTGACCATACTTGAGAAAAATCCCACAACAGAACATGAACTTAGCTGGTCTTGGCAAATAGGTACTGGATGAGAAGCACACACAAGCCACTTCTGGGTGCTATGGGGGTGGCCAGCTGACATGACACATCAAAGAGGCTGACTTTAGGGCTGGAGAGATGGTTCAGTGGTCAAGAGAACTCACAGTCTACAGGACAGAGGTTCAGTTCCCAGCATCCACACGAGGCAGCTCACAACCACCTATAACCCCAGTTCTAGGGGCACCCAGCCTCTGACCAGCTTGGGCACAGAACTCACATGCAATTCTGCCCTACATACACACGCACGAACACATACACGCAAGCACGCACAGAGCCACCCTCAAGAGCACAAAAAGCTGACCCCAAGCATGGCATTCGACAGGGTCAGGTGGACATGGATGCTGCATAGCACAGTCTTTCCAGTGTCCTCTGGCCAAGAGGCTGCTCATCACAGAAGCTCTTCTCACCCTACACACCCGGGAAACACAGCACGGTGTACATAGAGACTGGAGAAGTGAAGGAGCCTTCTAGGTAGCTGAGCAGCTCCCTCAACTGAGACTGAGGGCACAGCAAGATAAAAGCCTGCTCTACTGTACAGGGACTGGTGAGCTCAGCCTGGTTTCCCCAGGATCAGGTTCCACCCAACTGGATATACAGCCCAATTGACCCAAATTACAATATGTCTGTGCAACGCGCCAGCCACGAGACTGCCCTTGGCAGCCAGCCCAGCTTCCCCACTGAGAACTCTATACTGGCCTGGTGGCTCAGCGCTGTCACCAAGCGGTATGACAGTGCTGCTCCAGGCACTGTGAAGTTGTAAGCATTGGGGGAGGGGGGGAGTCCACCTCTAGTTCCCCTTATTTGGAGGCTCCTTTCCCTGGATGATCTGGGGCTATGCTGCAGCCCATGAATATCAAGAAGCCAGGTTCTGTGGGGCCAGGATGCCACAAAGGACACCAGTTCTGGAGAGCAGCTACTGTCATGAGGACTCTGGGATGGACCTACTCTTGGCTCAGCCTGGAAGCTGCCACCCCTGTGAACAGAGACCAGAGGCTTCTGGATGCAGTTTCCCAGGGTGCTCTGCCCAAAGTAAAAATGGTGGTTTCTGTTGTCACCCCTCTTCTGCATCACAGAGGACTTTTCCCACAGCCCCTCACACCCTGAGTCCTCACATGACAGGGCAGGACCACAGCCTCACACTAGTCAAATCTCCCACAATGACTGGGGCTTTGGGGCTGCAGCTGGTATGAAGAGGGGAATCACTCAGGCCTGTAGAGGGTCCAGGCAGAGCCTGGCCCTGCTGCTATCACACAGCTGGTGACTTGGTGATGGTGCTGGACTCCTCTTATCTAACATGGAGTCTGCCTGTGTCTGGACACCAGCTCAGGACAATGCTCTCTCACTGAAGCTGCAGCTCATCATTTTGGGCTAGGCTGGCCAGCACTGAACTGTGACATCCTCCTGCCTCATCTCTCCACCACAATGCTGGGGTTTCAGGTACACGCAGACATGTATGACCTTTTATGTGGGAGCTGGGATTGGAACTCCGGTCATCCTAGTTTCACAGCAAATGCTTCCATCCACTGAGCCACCTCCCCCATTCTCACTTATCTTTTAAAACAGACACTCCCTGCCATTGAGGTATAAGTTACCCATCCATCTATGCCTTCCACGTGTGCTCAAGGGATGGGTGAGGCTTCCCCTTCTCTTGCTCCCCCCACCCCACACCACCCCACACACACAGGGTTTGTCTGTGCAGCTTTGGCTGTCCTGGAACTCACTCTGTAGCCCAAGCTGACCTCAAACTCACAGATTTGCCTGCTTCTGTCTCCCGAATACTGGGATGAAAGGCATGCACCACCACCACCCTGCCCTCCTCTTGCTTCCTTGCACTCCAAGCTCAGAGTCTCCAGAGCCCCTGGGTTCCTAAGACCCTGAACTTGAGCACTCAGATTCATGAGAAGAGAAGTGGCCAAAGAGCCAGGAGTAGCCTGGAAGGGTGACAGCACTGACCAGTTTCAAAGGACCCCTCCCATCTCCCAGGAAGCAGGCCCCATTTCTGTGGTATAAACATAGACAAGAGGGGGCTCAGTCCCTTTGGTCAGTGGCATAACTAAAATAGGCCAAGTAAATACTTGCTGCCCCTTCCCAGCTGCTTTGGGTGGTCTTGGGGCTAAAGGGACAGGGGCTCAGGACCTGGTAGCCCTGGGTAACAGAGTGCAGGGTGGGCTATGGGCACTTACCCCTGACAGTTCTCGCACACAAGGAGGATGGGCTGCAGGAGCGGGGGGCGGAGGAGAGTTGGTGGAAGCGCTAGCAGGGGCAGGAGGGTCTAAGGCATGCTCCCCAGCAGATTCGGGGTACCCCGCATCAGGGCGGGGCGCCTCCGCCTCCGCCTCCCCCCGAGGCTCCTCTCCCGACTCCGGCAAGTCTTTGTGCTCTGTGGAGGACTGGGGGGCAAAAAAGACAATTTTCCTTCAATGTACACAGGCCACACCGTGGGGAAGGGGAGGGTCCCTATCCCTACCTCTTCCTTCCCATGCACAGGGCTCTTGGGCAGGTAGGCTCTGAGCCTCCTTTTAGAACAATGGTAGGCTCAGCAAAAGGAGACCCTCTCTTAGAACAAGGAAGGAGACGTGATACAGAGATTAAACCCTGAGGGTTCTGCCACTTTAGCTAAACACTAAAATGCTGTCAGTGGACAGGACAGGGAACAGAGGGGCCAGGCCATCCAGATTCTTTGGCCTCTGGTTTTCCTAGGCTTATCCCACACATCCTGGGTGTGGGCTTATTTGAAAAAGGCCAAGGGATGCAAAAGCTAATGCCTGGAAGCCTTTGAGGTAGATCCGGGGACTCTGAGGGTATCTAGGCCCAGGCCAAGCATCTGTGGGCCCTAACTCTCTCTCACAGGTGATATCCTGCCACAGTGGCTCAGGGCTCCAGAGCCTCAAGCCCCATACAACACTGTCCGCCAGTTGGTTCTCAGCCAGTAACTGAAACGGCTGTGGCTGACTGCCAGAGATGAAGGAAATGTCTCGAGGGTATGACTTGCCCACAGGACTGTGCTGTGATTTAAGTCAAAGTCTTGCTGTGATGCCCAGGTCACCTTGAATCCTGTGCTCCAGGGGCCCTCTTGTCTCAGCCTCCCGGGTGGCTGGGACGCAGGATTGTGTCACCAGACGTGGCATGGGTGCTACTTTGAAACATGACCCCCATCAAAAGAAAATACAACAAACGCAGAGCCCTGTGGAAAGAAACGGCTCTATCAAACTTCCTTCAAGGCCGGTGTGGTGGCACAAGCCTGCGATCTCAGCACTCAGTAGGCAGACTGAGGACAGTGAGATCCAGGCCAGCCTTGACTATGTAGTGAGACCCTGGTCCAGAGGGGTGGGGAGAGTTTACAAAGCTGCAAAGGATCACTTCATGCTCAGATCTCAGCATCATCAAGGATCAACATCAACTTCCTGTGCAAGGTCTTTCCAGGAGCACAATGGCTACTGCTACTCTTAGAGTGAGATTTAACTCCTTTCTGGAAAAGTGGGAGCCAGGATCAGTTGACTGGAGTCACATGGAAGGTACACAGTGTGTTCTTGGGGGCCCAGGGCAAAGGAAAGGAGGGTTCTACCTATCTTCCAATACTAAGCCATATCACACCAGCCTGCCACCCCTTCTAACCCCTGTATCCCCCAAATGATCTAGATGGTATGGGAACAATGGGCATAGGTGCAAGGAATAGCCTGTCATCTGCCCCGGGAGCACCAGATGTCCAAAGCCAGTGACCAAAGCCAGTGATGGGTGAACAGCAATGACAGCAGCAGCAGCCTATCACTGACAATATAGCAAGCACGGAGAAAGAGAAGTGGCTGCCTCATACCTAAGCCCCACAGACAGCATTCCCAGGACACAGGACAGAGAAGAGCAAGTATGCTGCCAGTATGGCCATGAGTCTTCAGGTGCCAAAGGTCTGGAGTCTGTAAGAATGCACACCCATCACCCCAGCATTTAGAAACTTGAACCCCAGCTTGGGCTACAGCACAAGACTGTCTCAAAATAAAACAAAATAAAAAACTGTGCTGTGGTTCCATTGTAGAACATTCGCCTCACATGTGGAAGGCCCTGGGTTCCACCCCCAGTTCCTATACCACCCTCCCACTCAGGAAACAGGCAGGAAGACCAGTTCAAGAGTTCACGGGTACCCTGGGTTACACAGTGAGTTCAAGGACAGCTTGGACTATAAAGAGTTTCTGTATTAAAAATAATGACCACAGGGCTGACACTGCCTGCCTTTCTAGGAAGACCCACGTTTGAGTCTCAGCACCCACATGACAACTCACAACTATCTGAAATTCCAGTTCCAGGGGACTTGATACCCTCTTTCTGACCTCCTTGGATACATGCAGTCAAAACACTCATATAAGTAAATTACAAAAAAAAAAAAAAGCACACACACACAATCACACACACACACACACACACACACACACACACACACACACACACACACACACACACACAAAACTACCCAGCTACCCTGAGACTTTCGTTGGTGGTGGTTTTCTTTTTTTCCCAAGACAGGGTCTCTCTATGTAACCCTGGCTGTCCTAGAATTCACTCTATAGGCCAGGTTGGCCTCAAACTCAGAGATCCACCTGCCTCTACCTCCCAAGTACTGGGATTAAAGGTGTGTGCCACCACCTCATGGCTAGTGAGCGATTTTCATGTGTGAGCGTTTACTTGCAAATAGCATGTACATCATGAACCCACAGAAGCCAGGAGGATGTATGATCCTGGAGCTGAAGTGACAGACTGCTGTGAGCGTCCATGTGGGCACTGGGAATTGAACCCAGGTTCTCTACAAGACCAACCAGTGCTGGGCCATCTCTAACCCCAAGCATGAGATTTCTAATATCAAAATTGAATAAATAAGCCAGGCATGGTAGTGCACCCCTTTATCCCAGCACCTGGGAGGTGGAGACAGACGCAAGCTGATCTCCAGGAGTTCAGGGCAGCCTGCTCAAAACAGCAAGTTCTAGGCCAGCCAGGACAACATAGTGAGACCCTGTCCCTAAAACAAAGTAAATAAACAACCAAAAGCTTGGATTGGGAATGTGCTTTGGTGCTGAACTGGTACACAGCTCCTGGTTCTATCACCAAAAACAAACGACCAAAACAAACACCACCTATAAAACAAACAGGAGTGGGCACATCCCCTATCCCAGGCAGCAGCAGGAGGTGGCCACCTGTCACCCTGGGCAACACAGCCAACACGCCACTGCCACAGCCCAGCCAATGATGCAAGTGTCATGGGAGGTGGCAGCTCCTGGCAGGCAGCTGAGTCACCTGCTCCCTTTCTAGTCCTGTACCACCATCCAGTGCAGCCTGCTTTATACAGACTGAGCGCTCTCTGGAGCCATGGTCCTGCTCTGCAGCCAAGGCTAGCCCAAATCTTTCAGTCTGTCTACCTCACAAAGGACAACTGGGGGGCACCCACTCCCCTAGTTGGCAGGCTTCTTGATCATTGCAGATCAGGAAGTTCACCCTACACATAAAAGCTCCAAGGGATGTTTAAGACAACTGAACTTCGAGTCCACACTGACTACTTCCATCGGGAGTGCTCTGCTATGGAAAGAACCATAGTCCAGGCACTGAGTGCCCTGGGGATGCTAGGTAGACATCCCATTTCCCCAACACAGGGTTTACTATACAGCCCAGGCTGGCCTCTGCCTTCTAATGCTGGGATTAAAGGTTTGTGCTACTATGCCTTAATATCATCTTTTTTGAGGATCTGAGAATTTCCCAAATAAAACTGAAACCATAACAGCAAAATGAAGACAGGAAGGCAAGACAGACTCCTGAGAGAAGCCTGGCTGGTCTTGCCGGGGAACAGGAGGACAAATGTCTCACACATACTTTGTCCTTGATGGTACCTGTTTGCTTAAATAGACAGGGTTTTGACCCAGGGGCTGAGAATGCTGACTCTCCTTACAGAGGATCCGGGTTTGGCTCCCAGTAAGGCAGAAGAGACTCACTGCAATACAACTGTAGCTTAGGAGACATTAAATCACAAAAACCGAGCTAAGGGAGCATTGCCCCAAACCCCAGGGATGAGGAGTAGCGACTAGGCCTGTTGGAGATAAGCAGACCCTGTGCCAGGATGTGAGCCCTTTGTTCACAGGATTGACCAGTCACCAGGCCCATTCCGGAACTCACCTCAAGGCAATTCAAGGGGCAACACAGTCACCGCCTATGCTTAAGTCCTGGCCTCCCCAAAGCCACTGGTCCCCTTCTGGAGAAAAGCATAATTCCACCAGGTAGGTAAGATGACCCAAGTAACACAATATACTCAAGAAATAATTCTGGAACCATCTTTGCTTTGAGAATCTCCTGTCACTGTTCAAACTATTCAAAGTGTGACCTGGGCCAGGACCTGAGGGAGACTGGGGATGATAGATGGATGTAGAATGCAGTCAGTAAGTTTCCTCAAGCAGTAGCCAGAGCTGAACAAGCTTTATTAAAGAGCCGTTCCCTCCATTAACTTTGAAGTGTGTGGAGAGATTCCTCATGGGAAAGGCATGTCACCTGTAACTGCAGCCACATCAGATGGTTCACAACCACCTCCAACTCCAGTCCTGGGGACACGACGCTCTCCTTTGGTCTCTACAGGCACCAAAACACAATGTGGTGCACAAAAATGCTTGCATACAAAATGAGACAAGTCTTCACTGTGCAGCTCAAGCTAGCCTTCACTTGTGCTTGGTGATCACACTGCTGAAGCAGCACTGAAAAGCCCATGGCTTTGGTAAGCACACATGGCACAGTCAGAGACATCAAAGTCATGTGGACCTCTTGGAGAAGCTGAACCCAAACCAGTGATCTTATGTGACCTCCAAGGACTGTGACATTGGGGGGTAGGTGTGCTCATACCTAGCCACACTGCAAACATCCCCTTCACAGATGAATCTTGCTGGCCTCAGATTTGCAGCAGTTCCTACTGGGGGCTTACTCCGTAGGTAGTTCAGCAAGGTCTGTGTATGGAATGCTGGGCAAAGGCATGCAAACTGCAGAGTCACCAAGCTGCCCTAGCCACCAACACTCACTATGAGTCTGTCCACACAGCAGCAGAGGGGCAGCTGGGGACTGTGTAGGGGTTAGGGGTTCCAATACAAATAATTAAAGCTATATGACACATGATCACAGGAGGGTCTCAAAAAGTCCAGATACTACCAACACTGGACAGAAAACAACCCAAATGGACCTTGCACCACTATGATTCCTACTGAAGGAGCCCAGGACACAGCTGTCACCAGGCTGGGGACAGAAGGCCACATGGTATTCTGGAAAGCACTCTGTCACCAAAACAAACCAGCGGCTTCCTAGGGCCTCCAAATGCTTCAGCAAAAGATAGGAACAGACAGCAGAGTGGTCCAACACCACCACTCAGGCAGTATTGCCCTAGCAGGCATGAAGGTGGGGCAGGGAGCAGTTTCCCTCCTGAATACAGACCCACACATCTGGCCAGCAGCAGCCGCGCCCCCCCCCCCCACTGATTACCTACACACTGTCAAATACTGCCAGCCTCCCAACAGATGCAAAGGCAGCAGTCATACAGGCTGGGAACCAGGCAACCTCTGTCTTCTGACATGCCTCTGACCCCTACACACAGCTATGTCCAAGAGAGTACAAATGAACAGCCTTGAGGACAGTCAGGTGAACAGTGGCATCCTTGGCTACTGCCTCTCCATACAAGGCAAGGTTCAGATCCAGTGCCCACTAGACATGTGGTACATGGCCTCTGGGATGATATGCCCTCAGAAAGGAAGACACCAGCTGCATAGACAAAGACAGTAAGCCCAAGATTATTCCAGATGCATTGACATACCCAAGCTAGGTCAGGAAGGACACTTTCCTGGGGTGCTGAGGTAGAATGGAGGCTATGTGTACTCCATGCACCTCAAGATGTACACAGTACTTGCTACTCTTGAACTCACCAACTTCTGTCCTTCCTAGTTCCTCTGCTCTGGCTTTCCCAGGGTAGGGAGACAATTCCCAGGATAGGGAGAACACAGTACTGGAACTTGGAAGGGTGCTGGAGACCTGTCATGAGCTCATGCTCTCTGGTCATCAGCCTGGTTTTCAATGGCTTCTTAGGGGACAAAGCAAGTCTGAAGAAGGTGTGTATGCAGAATACACAGTGGTCCCTTACCTTCTGTCCTTTGTCCTTCTGAAACACAAAGACGGATGGTGCAACAGCAGGCTTTTCTGCAAAAAGAAACACCAGTTTTTTTCCCAATGCACATGGCTCTTGTTTCTAGTCAGCTAGACACACATGTATAAATATGCAGTGCATGCACACAGGTACACACACACACACACACACACACACACACACGCAACATGTACAAAAATACATTTAAAGGCAGTTCACAGACACCCAGCTGCTCAGAGGCTGTCAGGGGCACCTATATGTGGAGTCCGTCAGTAGCATGGCCCTGTCCCTTTCTGTATTCACATTACTAGGGCAGGGTCACAGGACAGGGATTCGAGGAGAAGTTGGCAGAATGCAAGACACCAGGGCATCATATCACTCCTGCTTAAGAGCTAGGCACCAACTTGAGAAATTTGTTGTTATTGCTG
The DNA here is from genome assembly GCA_030556225.1 of Cricetiscus sungorus. Lineage (NCBI taxonomy): Eukaryota > Metazoa > Chordata > Mammalia > Rodentia > Cricetidae > Cricetiscus > Cricetiscus sungorus. The sequence goes on from JANBXA010000600.1 coordinate 42,532,552, forward strand.
CTTTTTTTAAAAATAATTTTTATTTGTTTTTATTTTATGTGCATTGATGTTTTGCCTAGATGTATGTCTGTGTGAGGCCACCCAGACTCCAGGAACTGAAGTTACAGACAGTAGTGAGCTGCCATGTGAATGCTGGGAATTGAACCCGGGTCCTTTGGAAGAGCAGCCAGTGCTCTTAACCACTGAGGCATTTCCCCAGCCCCGCTGCTTTATTTTTGAGACAGGACCTCACTATGTATATCAGGCTAGCCTCCAAGACACAGAGATGCTCCTGCCTCTGCCCACCAACTTCTGGGATTAAAGGTGTGCACTATCATGACTGACTGGCAAGCTGCTGGCCATTAAGCACCTGCTCTTTAGACAGTGACCCAAGAAACCCAACAGACCTAGTCCCCATAGGTGCCAATTAAAAAGGACTTAGGCAGCAATGCTATGACTTGCTGCCCAGAGGTAGACAATGGCAGGTTCTGCACCTAATGGGCAACTGGTGGTGTCCTTGTGGCTATGGTAACTCCTATGAGCACCACAAGCCTCTGAGGTTGCATAAAGTAAGCCTGGGCATAATATGGGGCACAATGCTGGAGAAAGCCACAGTGCCTGGGGTGGCAGATAGCTGTGTCCAAGTTTGGCGCATGTGGAGAAGACATTGGGAGGAAAGGACCACAAGGCAACCATCAGGGAGCAGGCTTGAAAAGGACACACAGCAAGGTCCATACTCATACACACTCCTAGAGAAACAGGACTGATGGGGACGTCCTTCTGTATATGTTTCTCTTATTGAGAAAACTGTTTGGCCAATGACACAGGAAGATAGGCGGGATTAGGAGATGAGAATTCTGGGAAAGGTAGGCAGAGAGAGCCCACCAGAGATAGATGATATGTAGCTGCCAAAGAAGTAACAGGTCCAGGCATTCTCCGGTAAGCCAAAACCATGTGGAAATGGCATAGGTTTGTAGAAATAGGCTTCTTACCCACTAAGAAGCCCTAGCCATCGGCCAACAATTTAATAATTAATATAGTGTCTGTGTATTATTTGGAGCTGAGAAGAACAGCAGGACCTGGAGAAACCATCGGCAACACAGGACACCACTGGGCTTGTCTCTGGGACCACATATCCTGAGCAGGGAGACTGCTAACAGGTGACATTCTCACTACCAGAGTCCCCCGTGCCCCTGTGACCACTTGTGTCTGGCGATCAGCCTTATAGCCCAAGTTGAAGCTTGAGTGCCACCAGAGAATGGCATACTTTCCAGCCATACTCACACCTCTTGTAGCCACAGCCAGCACAAATGACAGCAGGGGGAGGCGGGAGGCTGGGCAGAGGAACAGCTGGTCACAGAGTCTGTGCCAGGTCCCTGGAGCCCTGTCAGCACCTCTGTGCTCCATCTAGGCAGCTGGGCCAATGCCCACCCCCAGCTCCGCCTCTGCACACAGTACCAGTGAGATGTGTAAGGAGCCAGCACTTGGCCATCTTGGTCCCTTTCAACATTCATTCCAGGCTTGTTGAGGACAGCACCTCAGCCCAAGAGACTGGCTTATAAATGCACAACCGAGGCTATGAGAAGAGATACCCTCCTTCTATTTGGGCTACCTGGTCACCTGTCACTACCTAGGGCCTTGGAGCAGGGCAGCTACAATGCAGAGGACTGGTTCCAGTCCTTAGGCCGTGTGTGTGGCTGATAGGCCTCAGTCAGATGTTGTCAGGCCAGTAAATGGTACCTGTTGTTGCTGAAGCCAGCCTGCCCCTGCCACCTACCCCTAGGAATGCAGCCCCACCACAGTCCCTCACTACCAACGGGCATGTGTTCGCTAGGCACAGGCATGTGTCAGGCCAACAGGAAGGCCCATCAGATAAGTAACAACTTCAAGGAACTCAGAGGCATGCTCAGCTGGGAACAGCAGTACTTGAAAGCACTCAGGCAGGTGACATAAATGCACACCAGACCTTCTTTACCAAGGCCCCAGGCATGACAGAGACCCAATGATAACTACAATCCACCTACTCCCAGCAGGACATGTAGCTCCATGAGTACAACACTCACCTAGCATGCACAAAACCACAGAAACCACATGTGGTAGCACACACACCTGCACTAACTAGCACTCCTAACTAGCAGAGGCAGTAGGATAAGGAGTTCAAGACCAGTCTGGGCTACATGATACATGAGACCACCTCAAAAGCAAACAGGGCTGGCTCTCGAGGTGGATTAGTGGGGTTAGATTGGCATGCATAGGACCCGGATGCTGAAGGTTGTCCTGAGTACAAATGAAAAGAGAAAGTTCTGGAGAGCTACTCAGAGGCCAGGCACAGTTCCTGCTCTTGAAGACCTGGGTTTGGTTCCCAGCATCCATATCAGTGGCTCATGCCAGAGAACCCACCACCCTTTTCTGGCCTCCACCAACACTGTAGTCATATCAACAAATCCACAAACATAATTAAAACATCTCTTTAAAAAACAGAAATGGGGCAGGGTGGGGGCTAGAGAGATGGCTCAGAAGTTAAGAGCACTGATTGCTCTTCTAGAGGTCCTGAGTTCAATTCCCAGCAATCATGTGGTGGCTCACAATCATCTATAATGGGATCTGATGCCCTCAGCTGGTATACAGGCAGACATGCAGATAGAGCACTAAAAAACACCCTGGCTTTCCTCCACAGAGCAGCATAGCAGGGATGAACAGAGGCAAAGGCACGAGGAGAGGGTTCAGGCATACCAGAAATCCCAAGGCTGGGGGACAAGAGTGAACCCTGAACCCTCTACTCCACACAAAGCTTCACAGCTGTTACAAGTTCCCAGCAAAACAGTGACTGGCTTCATGGTCATCTCAGACATCATGAGCATGCTCACCAAATAACACACTACCCAGAAGGCTGCAAGGTCACTGGATCCCCACCTGAGACACCAGCCCCTCTCTCAGCTTTGTATGCATTCTATCCTAAATGACCATTAGCTTAGGTCTCAGGAGGGGATAGAGTTGCAGACTGGGGAAGCTGCTTTGGAATCACACACTTGGTCCCGCTCTGGTTTGTTACTGGGACCTTCAATTGTGAGGTAGATGCTGTTCCCATGTCCCCAAAACAGTTCTCTCAGCATGCAGGACAGGCAGCTGCAGGGGGATGACGTCAGTGCCCAGACAGGAGCTTGGGAGGATCCTGCATGCCAGCCAGTAGGGGCTGATGGCCACAGCACTCACATCTGGCACATATCAAACACAAACTCCCAAGTCACATCTGTACCCAGTATGGTAGGCTTCAAGGCCCCAAATCACTCCAGGAAGAAGTTTGGCTCTGGGCTGGTGAACTCGGTATTTAGAGTGGTGATGGGAAGCCATCCTAACCATATGTACTGGCCTCAAGTCCTGGCTTGCTTGAACCTACTATCCCTTCTTCAGAAGGGAGTGAGGGGCCAGCCTGGTCGAGATAACCAGCTACATGGTGCTGTCTTGAGTGTTCTTGTGTCCTCTGTCATTCATCCACAGCAGATGTCCTCTCTGGAATCTCCCAAACCTCCAGCACTTCATCCCGGCTGCTACAGGCTCTGCAGAGCCACCTCACCAATGTATCAACTGTGACCCAAGGCTTCTAGAGATGGGCTGCCCCTCTATCCTTCTTTGGAGTTGTGGCATCCGGAACAAAGCACCTGTCATCTAACACCCTGAAGGAGCTTTGGGGACTGGGTCATCAAAGCAGACAGAGATAGGCAGAAGGGAGGAACAGGAGCCTGCACTGCCTTTCTGCCTCCTGATGGCACCTCACTTGCCAGGCAGCCATGGCAGCTGGACTGTTACTGAAGTGCTCAGCACCTTGTCAGTAAGGTAACAGTGCTTCCACCTTCTTACCCTCAAACACCATCGGCAAATACCCCTCCAGTATGCTGGGCCCTGTGCCAGCCACTTTAATCCAGCAGTAGCTGTCATGTGAACAAAATCCGCACAAGTCTTCACTTGTCAGTGCTGGTCCCCTGTGAGCTCTGTGGTAAGGAATGAAGAAGCCTGTGGCCTGTGTGTCTCAGGCTTCCTAGCCCTGCATCAGGAGGGTGGCACCTGAAAACATCTTCCTGTGACTTCATGGAAGTTTCCAGCTGTCCTCATAGAGGTATTGGTGAGGGCACTGCTTGGGTAATGCACTCTCCATGCCATCTGCTTTTTCTATAATGATTTTCACCTTGTACTCCATGTGAAAACCTTTCCAGCCACAGTGGGAGCAACACAAGACCTGTGGCCAACACATGGAACACCTGTCACTGCACCGGTGTGGCTGACTACTGAGTGTCCAGGAGGCATAGCACAGGCCCAGGAGGTCTTGGCCACAGGGATGCCAACAGCAGCAAAGGACCGGCCTCTGGGGTAAGTGACCACCGTGCCCTGCTCCTGAACAGCAGACCCAGAGAAGGATGCACCACATAAGGCGCCTCCTCCAACCTGGTGTCCCTACAGCTTGGGAGGAGTCTAGCCAAACACCAGAGAGCTCACAAAATGGAAAAGGGAAGTGACATGGAGTCCCCCAGCCTAACAAACACAGGATGGCGGCCTGGCTGAGGGAAGACTGGTGGGAAAAGCCCCCTGTAACCCAGCTGGAAGGAAACCTGAGGCCTCTGGAACCCATGGCGGTGGGGTGGCTGCCTGAAATTGGTAGTTTGAGTGTGAGTGTATCCAAGGCCACATCAGCCACTTGGATCCTGGATGAGTCTGAAACAGGGAAAGGTAAATGAGAGCTGTGTTCAAGTGCTTGAGGACACAGTGACCCACTACAAGCTCCTGTCATTGCAGTCACACTCAAGACCACATGACAAAACATTGAGGCCATCTGGAAGCACAGGCCATGCATGCAAAGGCAGCTGCTAGCCTTCTGGTGTCCAACAATGACATGATTGATGTGATGCTCGGTGGCTGGCAATCCCAGAAGCTTGCAGTAGACTCTGAGGGAAGGCAAGATGAGCTGAGAACCTGTAGGTGCCAGGTTAACTAGGAAAGCTAGAACCAAGCAACAGAGCAGCTACATGCAAGGAGGGGGGATGTTCTCACAGAAGTTACTTGAGCCTTGAACCACAAAAGGCCACCCTAGAATACAGAAGGTGGCCCTGTGGTGGCCAGTGCCAGGAGGTGGAAGGGCTGCACTTCTGACACTGGAGATACCCAACACTGACAGTAGCCAACAGCCACGGCATGGAAAAGAAGGGCAGGGCAGTTCACACCTGGCTGGCAGGCGGCTGCCCCCATGTTGTAACTCCATCAGCTCACTGCCATATGGGAGCTCATGGCACTTATTGAGTGTGGCAGGTGGAGATGGGGAAGATTGCCACCCAAAGACAGGACTAGAGAGACACCAACTGCCAGCTCTACCACACAGTCAACATCATGGGAAGAAAGCAGCCAGCAGGACCCACTTATAGTCACATTGCACAGGGCAAGTCACTTAGACTGGCTCCTCTTCTTGCCTAGCATCCAGATGCTGGGCCCAGACAAAAAGCCCTTGGGTACAGACAGGATACAAACCCAGGCCCCAGAAACCCAGGCTCTACCCTGGAGCTTTTCAGCAGCAGCAAGAGGTAATCAACTTTTCTAGTGCTGGCCCAGGGCCTTTGCTCACCACTGAATCACACCCTAGCCAATGTGTGTGTGTACATGTATTCCCTCTGTAAACTCTTAAAAAGTAGTTAAGTATTTGAGTCCACTGGCACATGCCTGCTGTCCCAGCTACCTAGCAGGACCTGGGTGAGGATATTATGAGGTTGCAGCCCTGTAGTGGTCCCGGGATCCTGGACGTGGTGAGACCTGTTGCTGCTGCCCTCTGAACACTGGCAAAACAAGGACAGACGACCCTGCAGTCACCACAGACCCTCAGGAAGTTAAGGGAATGCTCAATCTGGGCACAGCAGGTTGGGCTGGGTGAAAGGCAGCGCCCAGGCCAGCATGGAGAGAGAGGCACAGCAGGCACTGAGGTGCCCACGAGTCCTCAGTCTCTCTAGGGAAGAGGTGGCAGCTGTCCCCCAGCAAACCCCGAATGTACAAGCTAGCCCAGATCAGTTCCTCATTTTCAAACCAAGTCAGAAACCTGAAGCCTTCCCTGAAATTACAGAACCTCAGACCACTTCCTAATTAAAAACACATGCAGAAGCCCGATGGACGTGAGTGGCCCCTTGGCTAGGGCCCATGTAAGGTAACTGCTTGTGGTGCTCCACTCTGCCTTCCTGGAGATTTTTTTAACTCTCTGGGTGCCCTGGGCATAGAGGAGTGTGGGGGATGCTTTTCTCCATTACATCGAGGGCACCCCAAGGAGAAGCCTGTGCTGAGGAAGACAAAGGGAGGAGCCTGCACTACTGCTACCAACCCTGAGTGGCTGGGAAGTAAGCACCTTGGAGAGCTACCAGCCTCCAAGCACAGAGCCCTGTGCCTGAATTTGCCAAGCTGGAAATCACCTATACCTTCCCTCTTGTACTGTCCCCACTCCCAACATCATTCTTTTTTCCCTTTTTGAATTTTGCGACAGGGTCTTGCTAAGTGCCTAGACTAGCCTTGAAATTACTAAGCATGTAGCCCAGGCAGGTCTGAACCTGAGATGCTCCTGCTTCAGCCTCTCAAGTGCTAGGATAATAGGCCAGGGCCACTGGGCCCAGCTTCTCCAAGATCACCTGCCTCTACTCACTCCAACTCAACCATTGAACAGAGGTAGTTCAACCGGCTCTTGCCACACTGACACTGTCTTCAGAGGGTAAAGGTCCTGCAGCCTAACTTTGACAAAGCCCCTCTGCCATCACTCCTCTGATAGAGGCAGAGTCAAGGCCAGGCAAATGGTCCCAGGACCACCTGTCACCCATCTATGACAGCACCCAGCCCTGTGCTCTTCCTCTGACCTAAAGGTTAAATGTAGGACACTAAAGGAGCCTACCCCAGGTGTCCAGTGCCCAGGGTGAGAAGCTGTGGGCTACAGGGTCATGCAGGCAGCCATCAAGAGACAGAGGTATGCCTCCTGAGCTACCATCAGCAACTTAGCTAGGGTCATCTCAGTGGAGTAAAGCCCCCACAACTTGCTCTACTTCCTCCCTTCCATCCACCCCCATGACACTGTGGACAGAACCCAAGACCACTAAGCCCCACCCCAGTGCTTTTCTCTTTCTTCTCCCTCTTCCTCCTCTCTCATCCACCACTGAGCCTGAGCTGCCTATGTCTTAAAGGGTGGTTCAGGGTGGAGACACCAGCTGCCAGTGAGTACTCACTACCACTGACAGAGACTCATCAAGGCTCACAGCACTATGAGAATTAGGGGCCATAATCTGCATTCCCATTTTGCTGGTGGGAGAACTGAGGCCTCAGTTCAGAGCACTAGCCTAGTTTGCTCTAGGATAGAACCTGTGCCTACCATACTCTGACACTCAGGGGGCCTTACCTAAAAGATAACTCTGCAGCTACCCCAACTCATAGGGTAGGGCTATGTATGGAGGTATTTTAGGAAGTCATGACCTTAGAGAAAGAGACGGAAGATGGGGTGTGCGCTACTACCATCCAGCAAGTGCATCTGGACACACTATTGTGCTGCAAAACCTAAAATGTATGTGACAGCCCAAGGTAGCTCCTGGTTCCCACCATGCGTACACAAAGCTCTGACAAGAACTCAGCTGTCCAACAAACAGAGAAGCCACTTTTGGTCCTGCTGGGTCCCACTCCTCTGTGCTATCTCCATTCCTGTACCACAATCTAACTCTTTACCACTCTACTTCTATCCAGTGTTGAGGGAAACAGGAATATGGGGAAACCTTGCTCCATCCTCTGTCTCTCTTCCAGCAGTGCAAGGGAACTCTCAAAGCCATGAACTACAGAAGTTCCACAGAAGGGCTGCTGGTCCTTCTATGATGAGATCACCATGGCAACAAGAGCCTGCAGGATGCAGCACTGGACTACAACTGAGAATGCTTCCTTACATGCAAGTAGGGTGCACTTCACCTAAACTGCACAGACCAGGGCTCTGCAACCTGACCTGCCCTTGGCAGTACAGGAATTTAAAGGCCTGGAGATCTGGAGGTATGGGGCTACCCAAGCACCACACTAGATGGAAATCAAGCATCTAGGGACTGAAGAGGGCTGGGAGGGTGTGAGGGTGTGTGTGTGTGTGTGTGTGTGATGAATCTGAATGCCCAGTCATGTTAGACAGCCATTACTTCAGAATAGCCCAAGGCGGAGAGATGAAAAACTAAAGATCTGGGCCTGGAAAGGCAGGAACCACAGCCCTATGATTCCTATGGGGTAGGTACTCCATGCCTTCAAAACACATAGGCAACAGAGCCAATACTAAGGGACTGAGTGCTAGCCCAGTCTGCATGCCCAATATGTCAGCCACACACTTGTCATCCCAGAACTGGGAAAGTGGAGGCTGAAGATATCAGTTGTTCAAGGTTATCCTCAGCTACACACCAAGTTTTTTGGACTACATGACACTGTCTCAAAACAAAACTTTACAAAGGTGACAAGACATCAAACACTGAGCTGGGAACATGTCCAAGAAATGTTCTGGAAACACATAGTGGTCAGAAACAATAGATCTGAGGCACAAAAACTTCACCTTTGACAGGACTGGGGGGGGGTGCATGCAGGACAACAAAACAGCAGGTGGGTACAGCCTTTCCTAGGTACAAACTTCAGTGCCAAACATTTCCCCATTTCAATTTTACAACCAAGAGGGCAATTTACTGTGGACAGTGTGTGTGAGAGCCACAAGAAAACACAGCCTCAGGAAACAGCAAATCCAAACTGCTCCAAGGCCCGTCGCAGCAACTCCTTCCACTAGTGATGAAGAAGGAAAAGCTCCCGGCCCGGTAGCACTGCAGCTCCAGCAGAGTGTAACCTAGCCTGCTGACTGACAGCTGTGATGGGAAAATAAAGCAGGGCAGAAAGGACAGAAAAGGTGGCCACCAAGGAAAACAGGTGGCCAGGGAATTCCTCAAGAGTAAAGTAGCGTCAAGAAAAACAGACCACCAGGGTGGGCTGGGGGTTACTCCAGACAGGAAATCCAGGGCCAGGGAGGGAGGGAGGGAGGAAGGACCTGAGTAGGAAGGTCACTCGCTTCTGGTTAAAGCACAGCTGGAGGTGAGATAGAGGGGAAGACACCCTGTGGAAACAAAGGTAGTGGTTCTAGGCTAAGAGGGATGTTCTCATTGACAACCACAGAAGTCAGATCAGTTTCCTGGGAAGGAACTCTGTTGCAGACAGGACATCACCAACCCCAAAGGAGATCTCAATGACACTAGCCCTGTGTAATACTGCACACTTGTCATCCTGGCACCTGGGAGGTGGAGGCAGGAAGACCATGACTTCAAGGCTAGCTTTTAAGCTATGAGGTAAGTTTGAGGACAACCTGTGCTATATGAGAGTGTCTCAAAACAAACAAGCAACAAACCAAAAAAAAAAAAAAAAAAAAACCACCAAATATAAAACCCTAACAACTTTTTAAGTATGGGTTTAAAACACAACCTCTAGTTCTCTGGTTCCCCTACTGCCTCCACCCACAAAGGCTCCTTATAAATGAGGCAAAATAAACACGAATGGGACCTTAGCCCAGACCACTCTGGCTCAAACAGCCCTGCCTCTTGACCTGCCTCAAGCAGCTTACCTACAGTTACCTACCTTTCAAGGCTTGGATGGAGATTGAGTATGGCAGGTGTAAACACTACCTCCAGGTACCGTCCTATGGCCCTCCCCTGCCAGTGCCCAGTGTGCTCTCTGAAGAACCCCACATCCCTGAATTTTCTACAGAAGACTCAGGCTACATGTCATGGGCAGGAAGGAATATTGCATGGTGAAGAACCAGGTCCCTGTTGCTATCAGTCTGCTGTAGTTAGCAGAGAGGAAGGACAGGGCTAAAAATAGACCTCTGAAGTCCCAAAACTACAACCCAGAAGCAGCCCCCAAGGGAGAACATCAGAGGGCATCAGGCTGCAGGCGACTGACTATGGGACTGGGTAAGTGTGACATTTGAATGCTCAAATGGGGAGTCAGCCCCACCGGGGAGGATTCACAGAGGGGAAAAAAAAAAAAAAAAAAAAAGCAATTAGGACCCGCAGATCAGGTGGTCAAGCCTAAATTAGGTAATATGAACTGCAACCCCAAGGACTTGGGGGTCTGCTGGGAAGAAGGGTGCAAGTTCTGTAGCACTGGGTAGCCTCACCAGATTCACACCACTCAAGAGGGGTGTCAAACTTCACAGGGGAGGGAGGGTATCACGGTGTCCAAAACAAAAACGGGATGTGCAGAAGCAGTTGGGACTTTCAAGATCAGGTGGCTTAAATGGGGGATCATCAGGTGCACCCCAAAGGGCATGGAAGCCAGCGGCGGGAATACGGGCGCCGGGTTCGGGTTTGAGCAGAGTTCGGAATGCAAGCCACGGGTTGGGGTAGTCGAGGACCTCGTGGGATGACTGTGAGCGGCGCCTAAGGCCAGCCTAGGGACGGAGGCCCGGGCCTCAGGCGAGGGGGGCGGGGAAGGGAGCGTGGCGCGCTGGGCCGGCGAGCAGGCCCCGAGGTGTCGCCCCACCCGAGGCCGCGGCGCCTGCTCTCCGGCCCGTTGGGCTCCCGGGGCGGCGTGCGATTCGAGAAGGCCTCAGATGGTAGTCGCGGCGGGGCTCAGGAGCCTCGAGGCCGACCGCAGACAGAAGCCGGGACTGCCGTGAGGAGCCGGGCCGGGAACCGGACGCCATGGTTAGGGGGCCCGCCAGGTGCCCAGACAGGACGAGGCCGGACTTTCGAAGTCTGAGGCGCTCACCCTTCGGCTCTGGGGCTCCCTCAACCTCCCGCCCCCCGCACGCTCGCCACCAGCTGGCCTCCGACGGCGCCTCCCCTACCTTCGTTCGCCAGGTCCGCCATTTTACTTCCTTAAGCCCTCCCACAAGGCCCCGCGCCCGGCCCCCGGGCTCGGCCTGCTTTCTGCTGAAGACTTTCTGCGCCTGCGTATTCCACCAGCCGACGCCGGGACGCGGAGGAGGGCAGCTCTCACCGGCTCGCGCTTCGACGCGCGCCTGCGCACTAACTGTCCTCCGCCTGCCTCCTGTTCCCGCCCGCGGTGGGAGGCGTGGCTAACACAGCACGCATGCGCGCAGGCAGCGTGAGTTTGTCCCTGATCCTCAGGTCCTGGCGTTGGCAGGATGCTAAGCGGGAGGGTGTCCTCACGCCGCGCATGTGCACGGGTGTCGCGCCGCTGTTTGCGGTACTCACTTTGATCCCGTCACTTTCCCTGTTGTTTCTCGGGTGTGAGCCGAGGCTAACTTCTAAGTAACTTCTTATAGCGGCGTGGCGCTTTTCGCATGCACGCAAGGGTGACCCTGTACCTCAGACCTCAATTTCCCCAAATCAGAAGCCAGCCCCATTTTCACAGCTTTCCTAAGGCCGCGTGGGAAGGTGTAGGAAGAGGCAAAGTCAGGTCACCCCAGGCTTCAGACACAGGCTGTGCAAAGAAAGCAGACTCAACCTGCCTGGTTATCTGGATGAGCGAGATGGTTCACACCTGTAATCCAGCACTCGGGAGGCAGAGGCAGGTGGATTCAAGGCTAGCCTGATCTGCAGAGTTACTTCCACAACAGCTAGGTCTGTTATACAGAGAAGCCCTGTCTCAAAAGGCCAAAAAGACAAATAAATAAGAAAACGAACAAAAAAGCTGGTCATCAAGGTTACATCTGTAAATGGGTATTTGTGAGAATGCGGGGTGGCTGGCCTCCCATCCTCCATCTGTAAAATACACTCAAAAACATATGGGCAATGTGGTTGATTTGTAGGTTTTTGTTTTGTTCTGTTTTTTGGTTTTTTGAAACTGCAGTATATCAACACTACAGATTTAGGTTTTGTTTCCAAGAGGGTTTGTTTTGTTTTGTTTTGTTTTTGCTTTGTTTTTTGTCTTTTGCTTTTGGTTTTGAGACAGGATTTCTCTGTATAGCTATGGCTGACATGGAACTCCTTCTGTAGAACAAGTTGGCCTCCACTCAGGAATCTCCTGACTGCCTCTTGAGTGCTCATTTAATGGCGTGTGCCCCCAGTAACTGGCAATTTTTTGTAGGTTTAAAAAAAAAAAGATTTAATTGTATGTGTGAGTAGCATACCTGAAAGTATGTTTGTGCACTGTGTGTGCAGTACCTGCAGAAGCTAAAAAAAAAAAAAAAAAAAAAAAAAAAAAGGTGTACTGGAAATGGACTGTGGATGACAATCGTAAGCCAACTATGTAGGTGCTGAGAACCCAATGCAGTCCTCTGAAAGAGTAGCTAGCGCTCTTATTACTGAGCCACGGTTCTGTGTTTTGCTTTCACAATGCTAAGGATGGAACTGAGGTTTCCCATTGTGCCAGGGAAGATTCAGCCTTGCAGTGGGAGATTCTAGGCAGGGGGGTGGGGTTGCTCCACCCCTGACCACACCCCCAGGCCCTTACTGGGGGATTCTAGGCTGGCTCTGCACCTGAGTTGGCTCTTCTCCCAACTCGGTAAATGGTGACTTGAGCTCACGATCATGTTGAACAGGGTTGACTCTGAAATCACTTCTACTCATCTCTCGCCATCTTCATGCCTGGTCCTCCAAAATACAGTTGAAATCCAATGCCCTTCTCACTCCCTGTTTCCAAACTGACCCTCTCCCCTTTTTTCCCCCTCCTTCATTTGCCTCTTTAGGCTCTCTAGGCTCTGTCTCATGCACAGTAGCAGGGTTAGGAATCTTGGAAATCTAGACTAAGACCATGAGGGAATCTCCACAGGTATCCCACAGGGAAATGAACTGCGTGAAGAGGTAAGAATAAAAACTCCAGTGCAGACTGATTTTGTCAGCCTGGATCAGACTTCAGGAGATAATAACAGGTGGTTTATTCCCAATGTAATTAAGCCCAATATAATTTGAAAAAAGGCTTCCTGGTGTAATACAATCCCCATTGTACAAGAAAGCGTAATTACACTGAAACTCAACTCAGTACATGTCATTTCTTCCAAGGAGATGGATTCTAGAGACAGAATACCTGTGCTAGCTAAGGGCCTAAGGGACCTAACTTAGTCTGGGCCATATAGATAACACAGAGGTCATTTGGGCTATTATCATCTCCAATCTTAGTTGTAAGAGCTTGATGAGGCCTGGGTCCACAGATAACACAGATCACTGGGCTGCTAATCACTCCTAATTCCCAGCTTTCTGGATGGAATAACAGGTTTCTCATCTTTCCTGTTGGAAAGACAATCATGCCTGTTTAACGTTCCTGGTCTCTGTGGACACAAGGCCCTTCATGCTACGCTCCCAACAGGAACATGAAATATAAATGTCATGCACACCTTTAATCCCAGCACTTGGGAGGCAGAGGCAGGTGGATCTCTGTGAGTTCCAGGCCAGCCTAGGCCACACAGAGAAATACCGTCTGCAAAAACAAAAACAAACAAAAATGCCCTGACGAGCACTTGTAGCTGACCTGTGGATGGCTCCTGAGCCTACCTTGTCACCCCCTTGCTCTTCACAAACACTCATTTAACACCACCTTCCACCGACTCGGCTCCTGAAGCTCAGCAAACTTCCTTCAGTCTCAGGACCTTAGTGCTCACCAACCCCTCTGTCTTTGGTTTCTGTTTCAGATCTTCATCTGGGATGGGGGCTGTCTTGATCAGTGCCCTATCACTTCAAGGAGAACCCCGTAACCACAGCAACTTTTACAAAGGAAAACATTTAACTGGGGACTCCATTACAGTCTCACAGGCTTAGTCCATGATCATGGTGGCAGAAACAGGCAGGCATTGTGCTGGAGCAGTAGTTGAGAGTGTTACATCCTCATCCCCAGCAGAGGGAGAGAGTGAGTCGAAGCAGGGGTGTTGGGTTCATGGGGCCCTGGGAAAGAAGACTCAGGCATCTTAAGAATGAATTTAGCTTTTCTTGGCTGCAGGGTGGACCCAACCTCTGAGGACTGACCGGCTTTCCGTCTCTCAGGGCTTCTTGTTTCCCAATTAACACCTTAGTAAGTTGATTCCCATATCCTCAAAACATCCTGAGGAAGCTTCCAAAGGGCCAATGCCAAGTGCAAATTCTCCATTCAGGAGGTACCAAAGTTTTCTGGGTTGCCCCCAACCAACTCTCAGGCAAGATTCACAGAGAGGAGCCTGCTAAGCAAAGGGTGGCTGGGGCTAGGTGCTAGCCCTCGGGAGCCAGGCCAGGTGGAGGCCCGCTGGAATGCTTCAGAGACAGAGACAGAGACAGAGACGACAGAGAAAGACTGGGCCTGGCATGGGCTTTTGAAACCTCAAAGCCCACCCCAGTGATACGCCTCCTCCAGCAAGGCCACACCTCCCAACCCTTCTAAAATAGTTCCACTCCCTGATAACTAAGCATTCAAGTATTGGAGCCTATGGGAGCCATTATTCAAATCACTTCAGAGGTCTCAGCACTTCTTGCTTCTTCAGTAAGATCTGAACATGGTCACAATCTTGGCACCTGGGGCTAATCCTGGCTTTCTGGCTCAGAATAGTGTTTATGTTTTAGCTGCATAGAAAGGGGGAAAAGCCTAAAGAAGTAATGTTAGGGTAACCCTGTCTAAAATTTAAGCTTGAGGGTTATGGTGGCTCTGCTGGCTTCATGCATGCATGAGGGCCTAAACTTGAATCCCAGGCACCCATGCCATCAAAGACAGGCAGTAGCACCTACCAGAGGTGAGAGGTGACTCTTGGGCTACATGGTGACTTCTCCATCAGTCACACCCCTGGCAACACTCTCACTGCCGTATTTAATCATAAAAGCATTTTGGTGTGTGTGTGTGTGTGTGTTGTACATGGTGAGTAGCAATGCTCACCCATGAGTGTGCAAGCAGTCAGTAAAGTGCTTGCCTTTCAAACATGAGAACCTGAGTTCAAACCTCAGGCCTCACATAAAGTCAAGGCCAGCCATTTTATTGGGACATGGAGACAAGAGGCTTCCAGGAGCTCCCTGACCAGCCAGGCTAGAAGAGTCAGCAGGCTGCAAGCCACTGAGAGACCTTGTATCTTAACTTAGCAGTACTGTGGCATCCACCTACGTTCACACACAACCAGGCATACACACGTGTGTAAGCACACATACAGACATATCTACATAAATAATTTACTGTTTTGGAGACAGGGCCTCATGTAGCTGAGAATGACACTGAACTGTTAACTCTTTATTGTCCTGCCTCTGCCTGGTGTTAGCACACCAGGTATACATACACTGCCACACCAGTTTTTATTTAGATCATAACAAAGAGTTAGCAAGTCCAATCCAGGACACTATTTCCATGGACACACATTTATCTGAAAGCTTGCCCATTGTCTCAGCCCCAAAGCTATTTTGGGAGTGACATCACTTATGTGTGGCCACTCAGTGGAGGGAGAGCCTGTGGTGACTGTGTACAGATGGCTGAGTGTGAATAGGTGAATATAACCTAATTGTTGAGCTTCGGGTTCAGTGAGAGACCCTGACTCAAAAACAAACATGGAATGCATGGTATCTGCAAGCACACATACACACACACACACACACACACACACACACACACACACGCACGCACGCACGCACGCACAGAGTCACATGAGTCTGGACCTCTCTCGAGTTTGCTAGTCATGCATGCACACTGGTGGATGGCCTCACACTACAAGTTATGGGTTGTTTTCTCCATGCACTTGCCCTTTCCTAGGTGTGGTTCTCACACCCACTATGTCAGCATCACCCAGAAGTAGGTATGGATCCCAGGGCAAGCCTGCTGAGGTAACACACACCTGTCAAACCAGTGCAGGAGGTTGAGGCAGAACAATTCCAACTTACACAGAGAGAGAGAGACCCTGTATCAAAACAAGAACTTGAAAGGCCGCCAGTATGGCATCCATGGTGCCCTGAACTGAATGTCCCATATAAAACAAGATAAGGAGGGGCTAGTGAGAAGGCTGTGCAGGAAAAGGGGCTTGCTTCCAAGCCTAAGGACCTGAGTTTGATCCCTGAGATCCAGATGTTAGAAGGAGAAAACTGATTCCTGCAAGTTGTCTTCTGACCTCCACAGACAAATATGTGGACACACGCTCTCTCATATGCACAAATAAAGGTAAAAAAATTTTTTAACAAAAAAGGAAAAAGGGAGGATAGAAAAACAGGCCTAAATTCACCTTCACATATTAACTAGACACCTAAAAGTAGCTTACTACATATTTTAGATCTTCAGGGACATTCCTACAGCCTGGGGGGGGGCAGGGAGACACTCTAACAGTGTAATACAGGCTGGTCTTCCCAAGAGCTAGGGTCACAGGCACACTTCCAGAACTTCTCTCTCCCTCTGCCCCCGCTCTCTCTTCAAACTTTTGAGATAGGATCTCATGTAGCCCAGGCTGGCTTTGAACTTGTTTTGATCTGAGGATGCTCATGGCTTTCTGATCCTCCTGCCTCTACCTCCAAAGAGCTAGCCTGATGTCATCACCACATCCAGTGTTTTATTTGTATTTTGCTGTTGTTTTGTTTTTGACAGTGTCACTGCATAGCTCTGGCTAGCCTGGGGTTTGCATCAATCCTCCTGGCTCAGCTCCCAACTCCTGGGAACATGGATATGTGCATACAACACAGCCATCTGTCTCCCCTGTATATGTGTGACATATACACACATGTGGATGTGTGTGCATGGAGAATGTTTGTGTAAAGCAGAGGGTGTTGGAGTCCTTCTCTGCCCCTGCCCTATTCCTTCAGATAGTGACCCTCACTACATTGGCAGCCAGCAGACCTCAACCTGGAACAGTGCTAGGGTCACAGGCACTCATGACCATACCTGGCTTTTACATGGTTGCTGGGGGTTCAAACACAGGTCTGAATGCTTTACCAGATGACCTTTCTCCAGCTCCCATCACTCATCTTTTCCTCTGTGGTACTGGATCTCGAACCCAAGACCACATAAAGGCCAGGCAAGTGCTGTGTCCTTGGCCCCAGCCTCTCACATCTGGCCTGTCTGAGCAGCACTGAGTGGGTTTTCCTGCCTTCTGTCCTGTCATTGACCCTGTAAACTTCCATCCATATGATGCATTCTTGGCTGTTGTGTGAGACTTGCAACTTGACATCATTTAAAATAGGTGGCATACACATGAGTTAATCCCAGCACTAGGGAGGCAGAGGCAGGTGGATATCTATGAGTTTGAGTCCAGCCTGTTCCACAAAGTGAATTCACTACTGTGAATGTAGTCCCACAGCCAGGGCTACATACTGCAACTCTGTTTCAAACTAAATAAATAAATAAAATAAAACAATAAGCCCCCAAGTAGATCTTACTGAAAGTAAAAAAGGAAACAGGCTATTAAATTCTAGATAAAGGTGCTATAAGGCAGGTCAGGGGTTAAGAATGCTGGCTGCTCTTGCAGAGGATCCCGTTCCTAGCACACACATCAGGCAGCTCACAACTGTCTGTAACTCCCACTTCTGGGGTTGCAATGACCTCTTGTGGCCGCCACAGGAACTGTGTTTATGTGTACACACACATCCATATGGAATATACATAATAAAGGTAGCTCTTTAAATAGCTGGCCTTTGCCTCCTCCACAGGCAGTGAAAGTTCAGGGCATGGCAAGTGTATCGAGAGCGCCATCTCCTTCCAGCCACACGATACCAAGGAGTGGATGAGACCTGAAAATTAACAGCAGTCCTGTCATCCCTGTGGTTCTGTGTCAACAAATGTCTGTGCAGCTGAAGCCGTGTCACATCACATGCAGCGACCCTTGTGACCTACTGGGTAGAACCCAGCAGTGGCTTTTTGAAGACACTGAGAGAATCAGGAGCTATGGGCCCAGAAAGCGAAGATTGCTGAGTAGCTTAGGTAGGGTTCCCATTGCTGTGAAGAGACACGGTGACCACAGCAACTCTTATATGGAAAACGTTTCATTGGGACTGGCTTACAGTTTCAGAGGTTTAGTTCATTATCATCATGGTAGGACATGGTGGCATGTAGGCAGACTCGGCTGGGGAAGTAGCCGAGTGTCCTACATCTTGACTTGCAGGCAAAAGGAAGTGGTCCGAGACATTGGACATGGCTTGAGCATGACACCTCAATGCTTGCTTCCATAGTGACACAGTCTGTCCAATAAGGCCACGCCTCCTAATAGTGCCACTTCCTTCGGGGCCATTCTTTTCCAAGCCACCACACACTGCACAGTTGATTCCAGTGGGAGGCTTGTGGTCTACTGCCCTTCAGGCCTGCACTCCCCTCTGGCAGTCTCTCAGTTCACCTCTGCCAGTGTTCCAGGAAAAAAAAATTCCAGATGGTTGACAACTGCAAGGGTTTTCAAATATGGGCTGTGGCTCAGTAGGCAAAGCTCTCACACAGAACACACAGGGCCCTAGGTTCCATCTGCAGCATCCCATAAACCAAGCCTGTTGCCCCAAAACCAGGGAGGTGGAGGCAGGAAATCAGGAGTTCTAGTTGATCCTTAGTTACACAGTTAGTCTGAGGCCATCCTGGGCTACACGAGACCAGATCTCAAAGAAAAAAAGAAAGAAAAGAAAAAAGGAATGGAAAGGAAAAAGAAAATGAAATGGCCAAAATTCTTTGTCCCTCTTCTCCTCCAGAAATGCGGGTTCAATTATCTTGAGTATGACATTTGTGTGTCAATCAATACAACTTGTCTTCAGAGGCAGTGTAGCATACAAAGCTAGTTCCTGCTTGGGATAGAGACACAGCTTTCTTTTCTTTGAGGGAAAATTGTCCTATTATTATTAATAATTATTATTTTATTATATCCTTGAGCCATGGACTCATGTAGTTCAGGCTGGCCTTGTACCCCCTATGTAGCTGAATATGATTCCGCTAACCCAGCGCCCGAGTCCTGGGTATCGGATGCATGCCTGCCTAGTGTTCTTTACTGTCATGCACTGGTTGGTTGCATTTCTGACACAGGGTTTCACTCTTTAGTCCTGGATGGCACAAATTTGTACCTCACCTTCTCCTGTACTGGGTATGTGTACGAAATCCCGCGGATCCTCTGAACCCCAAATCCAAGCCTGCACAAGTCCTGGGAAGAGGTTTGCACATGTGGACCACTGGAGGGCAGCAGAGAACTGCGATGCCAGCACCTGCGCTTGCGTGTACATAAATGTGTGCGTGCGTGCGCTTGTATCTGTGCGTGCTTGTCAATGCAGGGCATCAGGTGTCTTCTTCACTGCGTCCCCGCCGGGCAGACCCAGCCCGCCCCCCGTGCACCCCGCCCCACCCCACAAACCCGGCACCCTCTTGTGGCGTCCCCCGCCGCTCAGCCCCAGCACCCAGCACACCTGTGCTCACCGCCCCCCCAGACCCCGCAGTCTCAGCCCCCTTGAGAGCCTTTGTCCTGCAGACCCCGGCACCCCGTGCACCCCCACCCGCCATTAAGCTGTTTTGGGGACCAAACTGCAAACCTGGAATCACACAGCTCCTGCCTTTATCTTCTTGTCAGGGTCTCTCACTGACTCCTCAGTACTGCTTCTGTGTAGGTTCTGGGAATACGAACTCATGTTTGCGTGCTTGCACGCAGAGGCATTGCCCACATATGGGGTTCAGGGTGACACCCCAACACTCACATCTCCTGACCATGGGGACTGGTTTGGAGAAGCTGGAGTTAGCCCATGATGGCTTCCTTCTGACCTACTCCCCTCAGCCTCACGACACAGGAAAAGCATGGGAAACAGAACAGAGAGCCAGGACAATTAAAGATATGGTTGGGGGGGGCATGGTTTGGAGGTGGCACCCCGCCTAGAGTCCCCGTGTGGGGCTGGGGGCGTGATCAGGTGTTGCAGAATATTTGTTTACAAAGATATGTTGCATTTGTTTATGTTGCAGAATATTTAACTATATAAAGATGTGTTTCCTATGTTATTTTGCCTGCCTAAGGCACCTGATTGACCCAATAAAAAGCTGGATATCCAACGGCAAGGGAGGAGGCATAGATGGTACTTCCAGTCAGAGAGTAAGGAGGAGGAGTAAAGTAGGCTCAGAGGAAGAAAGAAAAGAGATGCCAGGGAGGTGCCAGGGGTCAGATAGACAGACACAGCCAAAGCAGGGAAGCAGGGCGCACAAAAATGAAAGGTAAAAAGCCCTGGAGCAAAACCTAGATGAAGAGAAACATTAAATTAAGAGATAGTGGTATAAGCCTAAGCTAAGGCCAAGCATTCATAATTAATAAGTCTCTGTGTCTTTATTTGGGAACTGGGCTCAAAGAAAAGGATGGAGCCCCTGCCTAAGATCCCCTTGTGAAGGTCTAGGGGCGTGGTCAGGGATAGAACCCCTGCCTAGAATCCCTCAGTGAGGGGCTGGGGGTGGTCAGGGGTGTAATCATGCCTAGAATCCCCCACTGAGGGGCTGTAGGCATGATCAGGTGGTGGGGTCTTTGCATAGAATCCCCTAGTGAGAGCCTGGGGGCATGGTGACGTGTCCGGGGGCCTTGCATTTAGTTTCAGACCAGTATATGCTTGTCCAATGG
Source organism: Cricetiscus sungorus (assembly GCA_030556225.1). Classification (NCBI taxonomy): domain Eukaryota; kingdom Metazoa; phylum Chordata; class Mammalia; order Rodentia; family Cricetidae; genus Cricetiscus; species Cricetiscus sungorus. The sequence goes on from JANBXA010000600.1 coordinate 42,552,971, forward strand.
CTCTCCAGATGAGGCAAAAGCCCACAAGGACAGTCTCACCGGGTAAGGGCCAATGGGCTTTGGTACAGTTCGGAATACAGCTGTGATGGGGAATGTTCTTCTGTGTATATGTTTCTCTTATTAGTTATTGAATAAAACACTTGATTGGCTGATTTGCCAGACAAGAAGTGATGTAGCTGGACAGAATCAGGATATAAGCAGGGACAAACAGGAAATCGCTCTCTTCTCTGTGGAGATGCTGAGCAGTCATCATGTAGCAGGCAAAGGAGTTGCAGGTCCGGTATTCCCCAGTAAGATAAGACCATGTGGAAATACTAAGAGTAATAGTAATGGATGAATAATTAAGACAGAGCTTGCCAATAAAAAACCCTAGCCAACAGCCAACATTTTCATAACAAAGCATCTGTGTGTTCATTTGGGGTTGACACAGCTGTAGGACCAGGTTGGTAGGAAGAGTTCATGTAACACAGCTGGTAATGTGTGGCCTGCATGCTCTCTTCACTCTCCTAATATTGATGATTCTCTTGGCAGTTTTAGTATTGTCTTGTCAGTTATGCATTGGACAGATGTGATTATTCCTGGAAACCCCATTTCTTTTCTCAAATGTTTTCCTCTTTGGGGGCTGATGTTTCTTAGGTTTCTTGTCTGGGGATGCCAGCTATCACTTGAGAATTCAGGAGCTGCTCTGATTCCGTACATTTTGAACCAGATTGCTGTTCTTGAAAATGTGTGCCTGTGTCAATCATCTTTTAGTTTTGTATAGATAGGATGTACCTGGCCTGATATTTGCCCAATCTAGCAAAGTGGTAAGTGTTGATTTTGGTTTAAAGATGTTTTGATGTAAAAATTGGGGGAAAACCCAGAGTTGACATACTTGTTTTTGCCAGGGGGTCAACACTGGAGGATGGGGAAAACTTGTTTGTTAGTATAGAAAAATATGCTTGTTTTTTATCTATAAATAAGGATGGCTGGAGCTATTTAGGGCCAGCCACTTCTGTGAAACTCAACTGGTGGTCGGACAATTCATTTATTCATGCCTACATCTCAGGACCTGAACTGAAGCTGCAGCAGAACTTAGCATTGACGGGTAGAGCCCCTGCCTAGAATCTCCCAGTGAGGGGCTGGAGCCATGGTCAGGGGTGGAATGCCTGGTTAGTAGGGACACTACCCGATCACTCTTCATTGTTAACAATTTATTGTGGCAAGAGCCAATGTGTAACACACATGGAGGCCAGAGATCCTTCACTGCAGCATCTATGGTTTCCCTGTTTCTGAAAGTCTGTCTGTCTGTGTGCTTGGGATTCTCTCTGGCTGGTCCCCCACTCTCCTGGAACGCAGCCTCCACTGCAGTCTGTGCTGCAGCTGTTTGTAGCTGCAGGACTCCAGGCAGCTCTGGAACAGCCAGGAACAGAAGTTCTTGAAGCGCTGGCCCCTCTCCGTGTTTAGCTTCTTGGGAATGACATAGGCTAGCCATATGCTCAGCAGCGTCATGATGACAAGCAGTGTGATGCTGAGCACGGGTGGGAATATTGCCACGGGTAAGGCTCCATACACGTACACGCTGAACAAGGTGTCCAGATTGCAGTAGCTGCAGGGGACAGTGAGCACAGTCTGTCCTGGATCCTTACTCCCGTTCACACAGCTGACTTTCTCTTGCATGTTTGTTTGTTTGTTGTTTGTTTGCTTTGGGAGTTTGGGGGAGGGGAGGCTAAGGACAATCTCATCAGCATTGAAAGAAAAACGTGATGACAGTTCAGCTGAACTTCAGCTGCTGCCAAGAGGAGAATGGTGGGAGAGACTGTGTGGTCAGGCACATGGAGGACAAACAGCCCCAGCAAGGGGAGTGAGCGCCAGCAGCCCAAAGTGTCAGGGGGAAGCAAGGGTGGAGAGTGGGCCAAATCCCTGCCCTTAACGTGGCTACCCTACAGGCTGTTGCTGTGTGATTTTTGACCATGGTCACATGTAGCCCAGGCTGGCGTCAAACTAGTTATGTAGCCAAGGATGGCTTTGAACTCTTGATCCTCCTGTGTCAGTCTAGGTACCCATTTCTGGGAAGACAGACATGCGCTACTATACCCGGAATCTGGCAGATGGCTTGGACACTGAACCTTGTGTCACTTCTCCTTGACATCCCCCAGCTGTAGTGTCCCCTCTACTCACCTGTAGTATGGATCCACCACAGACAGAAGGAAGATATAGATTCCATTTCTTTGCCCAAAAATAATCCTATTGTCTGTCCGGCCACCTAAGATCTGATACTCAGCCTCTGGCCATAGCAGGGGGTTGTCCTTGTTGTCCTCGTGGCAGCTGACATAGTTCTGGGGACAAGGACAGAGGAATACCATTCCCAGTGACCCTTGTCTCTCAACCTCTGTCCATCACACAGCCAGCGCTATCTATTCCAGTGAACTCCTAAGGAAACTCTTGTAGGTAGGGCCTTGGGCCTCCTAACCCCACACCAGCCTCTTCCCTCTGCTCTTCCTGGGACTCCTGGCAAGATATAGCCTAGGCTTTGACTTGGGTCCCTCCAGCCTCCAGCTCCACAGTGATGGGATAGTCGGGAGAGACCAGCAGTGTGGGTGGCGTGGGTGGAGCCCCGCCTACCTCTCTGTTCCAGATAGATATTTGGTCTACATTGCCCAGCTCTGTCTGAAAGGTACTCCAGTTCTGAGGCTGGGACCTGCAGTTTGCAGTGGCAGCCGTCAGCGAGTATGAATAGGTGACTATCCCGTTGATCTCTGTGATCACATACTCGGCATTCATCATTTCTTCTAGAATCCCGTTCTTCCACCTGAGACACAAGGTGAGGTAGCAGGGCTCCCTGGAAGGACACTGCTGGGGGTCACCCTGACAGGGGCACACTGCTGGAGGTCACACTGACAGAAGGTGTGGGAAAGAATGGAGGAGAAGCAGAGAGGGAGGGGACCCAGCCATTGTGCAAAGAGCCCTCCCTGAAAAGGAAGCTTTGAGTACAAAGACATTTGCTATGTTGTGTGTTTGGGCTTTGTTTGTTGTTTCTGTAGCCCAGGCTAGCCTTGAACTCCTGCTCTCCCTGCCTCTACCTCTTCACTGCTGGGATGACAGATGTGCACCATTTACAGGGTGCCTGGCTTACAGGGTGCTGGGAATGGGATCTGGGACTTTGTGAAACAAAGCACTCTACCACTTGGTGCCAGCAAACAGAACGGCCACAGGCTACCTATCCCAGATAGATGTGAATGACATCCATGGATATCTCCCCAAATCTTAGGGTCTGCTCCCAAGGACTGAAGCAATTCTGGCGTCAGAGGGATGAACCAACAGTGATGTCTGAATGCTGCATTGAGTTCCTTATTTTCAGACTGAATTTCCCTCAGTAGCTGAGGATCTGAACAACCTGGACATACAGACATGGAGCTGACCTTGACAGGCAGGGTTAGACGATGTGGGGGAAAAGACAGGCCTCAGGGATCAGACACACTGCGTCGCCATTTCAACCTAGACAGGACTTCAAGGCTGCAGACAGCCTGGCCATCCCTGCCTGTGGTCACAGCACTTGGGGAGATAAAGCATGGGGAGACAGTTTGTGGCCAGCCTAGGTTATATGAGACACTGCCTTAAAGCTAAATGACAAGAGCCGAATCGTGTTCCAAAGAGAGAGCCTCGTGATATCAGTCCTCAAAGCCTCCACATACTTCGGGGATGAACAGTATTTACTGACAGCATCTGGGGACTTCAGAAGTTCTAGCTCCAGAAGCTTTTGCCAGTGAGCCATACATACCACCCAAATCCCTGTGTTTAGGGGAAAGTTTGCATATGTGCAACCTCCATACAACGGTTTCTCTGTGAGCCCTGGATATCCTCAAACTAAGGAGATCCTCCTGCCTCTGCCCCCTGAGTGCTGGCATTAAAGGTGAGCACCACCACTGCCCGCCTCAAAATAATCTCTTTAAGACAGAGTCTTGCTGTGTAGCCCAGACTAGCCTCAAAACTGAAATGCTTCTGCCTCAGCTTCCTGAGTGCTAGGATCACAGGTGTGTGCAAATGCACCTGTCTGAGTTTCTATGTGGCTCTGCCTTCATTATCATATCTGCCTGACAAATTCCTAGTCATCCTTCAAAACCTCACAATCACTCATAGAAACATAGACATTGCTCTGGGTGAGGACAGAGTCAGGACAAAAGAAGATGAAGAGTAATCCTAGACAGCACTGAAAGGGTCAGAAGAAAAAATGTAATTCAGGTGTAGTGGCACAAGAGGTGCCAACACTTGGAGGAAGGCTGGGTTAGGAGTGTGAAAAGTTCAAGGTCAGCCTGGGCTACATAGTGTGTTAGAGGCTGGCATAATATGAACGAAAAAGAAGAATCAGAGGGCCCAATGTGTACATCTGCAAGTCGAGCAGAGGCCTTACCCATACTGAGACCTGGACCCATGACTCCTTAGCTTTGGGCTCAGTAACTGGGGCTGACTTGGGACAGAGTGGGAGACTGGCTGGGGCAGGGCGCTGGAGCAGCGTGGGGCTTACACTTCCACCACAGGCTTCCATGGCTTATCGTAGTAGACCAGGCGAGGGCAGCCCAGGTCCTTGTACTGGTAATACACCAGCAGGTCATTCTGGGCCCCGGCATCATGGTTTATTGGGTCATAGGCTTCCCTTCAAAGAGACAAGGAACACTGTGATTAGAAGCCCACGCCAACACCCAAGTTACTGTTTTGTTCTTAAATCACAGGTGCTTGGATCTGACTCAGTTCCTGGCAGCTGCAGAACCATCTCTGCTGAGCCCTCCCTGCCAGGACTGACGGGTAAAGGCACTTTTCTTCAGATTTATATTTATGTGTGTGACTGCTTTGCCTACATGTGTTTCTGTACACCATGTGTGTGTGAGTGTGTGTATGTGTGTGTCTGTCTGTGTATGTTTTGAGTATCTGTTTGTGCCTGTGTTTGTGTGTGTCTGTTTCTGTGTCTGTATGTATGTTTGTGTCTATTTCTGTGTGTGTATATCTCTATGTTTGTGTGTGTGTGTGTGTGTGTGTGTGTGTGCCTGTGGGTGTGTCTCTTTGTACCTGTTTGTGTGTCTGTATGTATGTGTATGTGTATTTGTATGTGTCTCTGTGTGTATATCTGTCTGTGTGTGCCTTTTCAGTCAGTGCATTTTAAGCCAATCTCAAGCATCTACTGAAAGGGGGCCACAGCCAATCCATTGACAGCCACACAAAGACCAAACTGAACCCATCCCATCTTCCTTCTCTCAGACCCATGTGTGGTTAGGGATCCGTGGACAGATTGCTGTGGGAGTTACACCACGATGGCCCCGGGGTGGAGGGAACACCGTGGGTAAAGGCACTTGCAGCCTAACTGGTGGCCTGAGTTCACTCTCTGGGACCCACATGCTGAAAGGAGAGAGCAACAACCACAAATTGTCCTCTGCCCACCACATGCCACATTAAATAAATGAATAAATAAATAAAATGTAATAAAAGTATTTTTTTAAAACATTCATTTAGACAGTGTTCTCTCTCTAAGTCTACCTCTGTCTTCACCTCTCCCACCTTCAGGGGAGGATACTAGTTCTGGGTAATCAGTGGATACTAAACTCCACAGATGTGTAAGCCCCATATAAACAATGGTGTGAGTAGGGGCTTTGTCCACATCTGTCCTTCCAGCTACTCAGGAGGCTGAGGCAACGATTATCTCATAAAAAATGATTAAGAAAACAGGCAAGAAGCATGGTCAGGGGTGGAGCCCTTGCCAAAAATTCCCCAGAAAGGGGCTGGGTTGTGGCTCAGGGGTGGAGCTACCAACTAGAATCCCTCAGAGAGGGGCTGGTGGCTGGGCTCAGGTTAGTACCTAGACTACATTTGTTAAGTCATAAGGATAAGTGTGTTTGGTATTGCATCAAGAAAAAAAAAAAACAAAACAAAAGAAAAACATTGTGCTGCCTCCCTGAGTGACAGACCACCACCAAACCCAGCATCCCAGTAGGGACAAAGCCCCTTCTCACACCATTGTTTATATGGGGCTTACACATCTGTGAAGTTTAGTATCCACCAATGCTGACCTTGGCTTAGTGCTAGCTTTATTAACCAACTTGATACAAGACAAGGTTATCTGGGAAGGGGAATCTCAGGTGAGAAAATGCCTTTATAAGATCAGGTTGCAGGTGGGAATTCAAGGCCAGCCTGGCCTACAGAGCGAGTGCCAGGAGGGGCTCTAAAGTTACACAGAGAAACCCTGTTTCAAAAAAAACAAAAACAAAAACAAAAAGATCAGGCCATACAGAACATTTTCTTAATTAGTGATTGATAGGGAGGGCCCAGCCCATTGTGGGTGGTGCCATTCCTGGGCTTGTGGTCCTGGGCTCTATAAGAAGACAGGCTGAGCAAGCCATGGGGAACAAGCCTTCAAGCAGCATCCTCCATGGACTCTGCATCAGCTCCTGCCTCCAGGTTCCTTCCCTGACTTCCTGAATGATGGACCACAAACTTTATGTAAGCTGAAAAACCCCCCCTTTTCCCCCCCCCCAAGTTGTTCTTAATCATGGTATTTCATCAAACCAGCAGAAATTCTTTTTGTTTGTTTGTTTGTTTGAGATAGGATTTCTCTGTATTGTTTTGGAGCTAGTCCTGGAACTCACTCTGTAGACCTGCTAACCTCAAACTCACAGAGATTCCCCTGCCTCTGCCCTCAGAGTGCTGGGATCAAAGGTGTGCACCACCAACACGAGGCCTCAGTAGAAATTCTAACTAAGATAAGAGTGGGGGGATTGCCGTGACAGACAAGACCATGTTATTTTGAGGAGGATTGTGGATCAGGGAAAAATTTGAGAGGCCCTCAAAGACTCTATTAGGGTCTTCGTTTGACATTTTGCATTAAGAATCTGTGATTTGTGGTTAGGCATGGTGGTACATGCTTTTAATGCTAGCACTGGGGAGGCAGAGGCAGGTGGATCTCTGTGAGGTCAAGGACAGTCTGGTCTACAGAGCAAATTCCAGGGCAGCCATGGCTACACAGAGAGACCCTGTCTGAAAAAAAATAATCCAAAACAAAGATTCTCTGGTTCTGCTTAGCTGGGGCTGCAGAATCGGCTGTGATTGCAAAAAAGATCAGCATTACTGAGGTGAAATCTTCTGGGAAGTGTTTCCTGAGAGTCAGAACACAGAAGCTGTGCTGCAGAGAAGCCCAAGGTTGTAGGTACCTCATCTTGGCAGCAGCATTTGGAAATGTGTAAATGTCACCTAGATGGTACTGGTTTTGAAGGCAAGAGGGGGTCAATGAGAGCAGCTGAGGCTTGGCACTGGGAGCAGCCAGAAGTCATGGATGAAGGCACAGCCTCAGTTTCATAGGAGACTGTGGTGATATCTTGTTTGTACTCTAACAAATAAAGCTTTCCTGAAGATCAGAGGGTAGAGCTAACCACTAGTTAGCCGCAGAGGTCTGGAGATCTGTACAGACAGACAGGAAGTGATGTAGCTGAATGGAGAGAGGAATATATGGTGGGAGGATGCAGGAGCTTGGCCTCGTTCAGGTCTGAGGGTTTCATAGAGGTAAGAACTCTAGTGTCTGGCTGCTCTGCTTCTCTGATCTTTCAGCTTTCACCCCCTAATATCTGATTCTGGGTGTTTTCTAGTAAGAACAACTGGAACTCATGCTACAGGAGACCTCAGCATGTTGGAGATGCCAGGGTTGTGGGCAACCACTGAGGACAGCAGCAGGTGTGGGGTGGAGCCAGCCTGAGTCCAGAATAGGAGCTGTAAGTGCTGCACAGTGCAGAGCTGGACAAGTGTGGCTGGGAATGGCGTCTGCAGCTCAGTGTCACCAGTGAGTACCAGATGTGGGACCCTGAGCCGCAGGACTAGATTTTCCCTTGATCGGAAACAGCGTCTCGCTTTTTCCCTCTTGGAGTAGGAAAATATTTAACTTGTGTTTTTTGTTTTTTGTTTTATTGGAGCCCATGTTTGAGGGACTTTAGACTTTTAGGGAGACATTGGCTATATTTCAAGAAACTGAATTTTTTAAGTGTTTGAATTTTTGGACTGTACTTTTAAATATGATTTCATTTTTGGTTGTTTTTTGAGACAGGGTTTCTCTGTGTAACAGTCCTGACTGTCCTGGAACTCACTTTATAGACCAGGCTGGCCTTAAACTCACTGAGATCCACCTGCCTCTGCTCTGGGATTAAAGGCATGCACTACCACCACCCAGCTTTAAATATGATATTAATATTAACATTAGTCATTGGGAACAAACATGAAAGTTTGCGGGTTAAATCTGATGTACTTGTGTGTCAAGAGATCAAATGTTCTGTTTTGTATTTTGTTTGGCTGGTTTGGTTCGGTTTTTCAAGACAGGGTTTCCTTGTGTAGCCTTGGCTGTCCTGGAACTCACTCTATAGACCAGGCTGGCCTAAGAACTTAGAGAGATCTGCCTGCCTCTGCCTCCCGAGCACTGGGATTAAAGGCCCACACTACTACCACCTGGCTTCCTTTGTTTTTGGATTATTTTTTTATTGTTGTTTTGTTTTATTTTGTTTTGTTTGTTTTTGTCAAGGTGATACAAGCCAGGGTTATCTGTGAAGAGGGACCTCAGTTGAGTAAATGACTGTGGTGTATTTCCTGGGTTAATGATTGATGTGGGAGGCCCAGCTCACTGTCAGTGGTGCCACTCCTGGGCAGCGGGCCTTGAGTTACTTAAGGAAACAAAGCATGCAAGCCAGTGGGCTGTGTTCCTCTCTGGCCTCTACATCAGCTCTGCCCAAGGTTGCTTTTGGGTCATGATGTCTTATCATTGCAACGCAAAGTTAATAAGACAACTTAGGGCTAGGGTTGAGGCCTGGCTGTGACTTAAAGTAGGGCATCAAACAAAGGAGGGGACTTGCAATGGGCTCTAGTGCCTGGCACTAAGTGACAGCTGTCAAGGGGCATGAGAAACACAGCAGGATAACCAATATTCAACAGGTGTACCTACCACATGAGTGGCAAGGGAGCCCCACCTGGCAAGGCCACAGAGTCACTGGCTATGGAAATCAGTTGTTCTTGTCGGTAATTTCTCTCATGGGTCACTTCATCTCTACCTTTAAGAGTCACTTTGGCCGGGCGTTGGTGGTGCAGGCCTTTAATCCCAGCACTCGGGAGGCAGAGGCAGGTGGATCTCTGTGAGTTCAAGGCCAGCCTGGTCTACACAGCTAGTTCCAGGACAGCCTCCAAAATGATACAGAGAAACCCTGCCCTGCCCTGAAAAACAAAAAACAAACAAACAAACAAACAAAAAATAACTTTGGGTGTTTCTCACGGCTTGTGCATGTTTATCTCATGAAAATATTCTGATATACTGGGCACATCTATCTGGGAAGTCAGGATGACTTTTCATTTCGCTGTATAATCTTCATATACAGACTATATGCTGGGTGCCTTGACTTCTCAAAAAAGGCTCCAGTGAAAGGAAATTCCTTCTCACCAGGGCATCCGTGGTAAGAGCACCCTGCTGCTTATCCCAAGGCTGGAAGCAGCCACCTCTGGATCTTATACTATATAGCCATATTTTCCCCTTGATCTAGCACTGAAAAGTTCCCTTCAGTTGGCTAACACTTGGCAAAAGTGCTAATGCCTATCAAATGCCACCCATTTTTCTTCCACGGGGTATGCTGGTTGCCATGGTCACCACAAAGCTGTGTTCCCAGCCTCTGCAGCAGGAAGTGGAAGAAAGAGCTTGGAGAGTGCACAGCACTGCCAAATTTTCTTCCCTTCTTCTACATTTATCAGTTACAAACTGCCAGCTTAACTAGCCACACAAATGTAGTTGTGCACACTAGCAGCCTTCCCCCTCTGAGAAATCATAGCCTCTTCCTCTACTGACCATTTTTCAGGTGCTTCACATCCACATCCCCTCTGAGACGTTAACAAGGTGACAGGTGACCACTTTCATGCCTGGTATCCGTGCTATTGCCAGAGAATTGCTAATTGTGTCTGTGTGGGTATGTAAACTGGAAACTTTGTGGGATGTAGGAGAATTTTGGAAAAATAAAGGGACAGGATGAGGAGAATATGTGATCGTTTACCCTCAGATACCCTTAATAATGTTCTGCCCTTTGTTAGCATCAGGCAGGATGCTGGAACCCTGAGAGAACACCGAAGCTGGCACTTGGAGGTCCGTGATAGGTGGCTTCTCGAATGCCACTGCATCCGCTAGCTCCTGTGGCTGTGTGATTCCCCTGGACCAGGCACCAGTTTTAAACCATTCCTCCTCAGTCCCCGGGGTCTGTCCCCAGTGTGTGCAGGGCTGGAAGGCGGGCAACACCCCACTTACTTCTCGATGGTGTACGTGTAGTTTCCCTGCAGCTCCACTGGGTTGAGGATTCCCATGGAACAGGCCGAGATTTTGCTGTAATGGAGAGAAGTGGGCTGACCTGAAGAGGGACTGGACACCCGGGAACCAAATGTCAGCGGGAGGAGGGACACAGGAACTGAAGAGGGTGCCCTTCACCCGGGAGGCTAGGAGGGTGGGACACTGGCACCAGCTGTGGAGTGTGGGGGCCTGCAATGACCTTAGGAAGGGTTCCAAATCCTGTGTTAAAAAATTATCAACCTCTGGCTGCAGAGAAGGCTCACATGGGGGTCGGGCTCACAACTTTGCGCAATGCCAACTCCGAGGGGTCTGATGCTTCTGGACTCCAAAAGAACTTTCACTTTGACACTCACACACCCACACACCCTCGCACACACAACCATACTCACAACTGTTTACACAATCACTTATCCACACAGACACTATAACACACTAACTCACATACACTGAAACACACACACACACACACACACACACACACACACACACACACATAAAAACAGTCTAACACAAGAAAGAGCAAATCGTCATAGAAAGGTCATGGCATCTCCGTACTAATAAACTCAAGTCACATACACTGTGATGCCAGAGCATGACTTTGCCACCTCCGTGTGTGGCTGACCAACCGCCTCCTGGCTCAGGAGAAGCTGCTTCCAGGAATTTGTGGTTTTCAGTGTTTTGTTGTAATAGAACTGTCAATTATATGCAGGAATTTGATTTTTTATATTTAAATTTAATATTTAATAATATGTAATTTAAATTTAATATCTCAGTGTTTGAATGCCTATTTATTTTTTTCGTGTACAAGTGTTTTGCCTGCATGTCTGTCTGAGCACCATGTGTGTGCTATGAGGGTGTCGGGTCCCCTGGACCTGGACTTACAGACAGTTGTGAGCCACCATGCAAGGGCAGCTGTTTCTCTAATGGCTGAGTCTTCTCTCTAGGCCCTGAATTCCCTATTGCAGAACTGCTAGACATACACAAAAGTAGATGAAATGATGTTATCTCACTATAGTGATTATGCTGGTCCCACCCTGCCTCCCCTGTCCCCAGGGCTGTCACACTCACTTCTGCACAATAATCTTCTTGGTCTGGTCACAGCCAACTGAGATGAGTGTGGACTGCAAGGAACAGAGGCAGAGAGGCAATCACATACTCCATGAAGAGCCACTGTCAGACCTGCTGCCATGGAATGCTACCTGGAACACATTCCAAGCCTCATCTTCCCAAACCTAAGCTCTGTCCCAGAAAACACCTAACTCCTCATCCCCTCCCTTCAAAAGTACAGTCATACACATTGTAACTGTATGTAGGAACGGCATTCCTTTTCCTGGCCGAGTAATATTCAATCGAATGGATGGGCCACATTCTCTTTATCCATTTGTCAGTTTTCCCACGGTCAGCCATTGTGAATAACACAGCTACAAATGATGCACCCACACATTTTCATGCAGGCACTTCATTTTCAAGTCTCTGGAAGCACCAAGAACAGCGGGTCTCAATCTATGGGTTGCAACCCCTATGGGGTCAAACAACCCATACAGGGGTCACGTAAGAACATCAGAAAACACAGATTATTTACATTATGAATCATAGCAGTAGCAAAATTACATTTAGGAAGTAGCAACGAAAATAATTGTATGGTTGGGGGTCATAAATGGGTGCAGCATCAGGGAGGTTGGGACCCACTGCTCTGGAAGTTCTATTTTCTCAAACTGGCCAGAATAATTACAGAGATGCCAAGTAGGAAACAGTACTTCCCCTGGAGGATGCTGAGGGGTTCCCCCAGATGGCAAGTGACCCCAGCAACCAGGACAATATCACTGTTATTTTATTTCCAAACCAGAGCCTGTCCAGTGTGGTGGGACTGGCTTCCATGACTCAGCACATCAACAGATGTCAGGCAGCAAACATGTGCACATACCAGGGGCTTCAGGTCCACGCATGCAATGGTCTTGTCAGCTATGTCCACGGTTACAGAGGAGATGGCATTGCGCTTGATGCTACAATGCAACAGGGATGAAAGGTCTGTGTTATAATGATCACTGGTAGGCTCATCAAAACTTTTACCCATCCTGCCAACCATCATCCACCCGCACACACCAGGATCTGTCCAACCACTGCCGTCCACCCTGCCAGTATCTGTCATGGCTACTCTTAGTTGTCAACTTGGCACATCCAGAAAGAGGAAACTTCAATTGAGATTCTGCCCCATCAGGTTGGCCTGTGTGGCCTTGACTTGGTTAGAGGTTGATGTGGTACCACCCCTGGGCAGAGAGGTCCTGGGTTGTATAAGAAAGCATTTGGGCTGGAGAGATGGCTCAGCCATTAGGCTTGACTCATAACCAAAATTATATGAAAGCAGGATGAGTGTTGGGCCATGGTGGCACACACCATTAATCTCAGCACTCAGGAGGTAGACAGGTGGATCTCTGTTGAGTTCAAAGCCAGCCTGGTCTATGAGTGAGTACCACGATAGCCAGGGCTGTTACACAGAGTAACCGTCTCAGAAAAACAAAATAAAACAAAAAACCCAAACAAAAACAAAAAACAAAAGCAAGCAAAAAGCACCCTGGGCCGGCGGGAGCAGCCAGGAAGCAGAGCTCCTCCACGACCTCTGCATCAGCCCGCCTTCAGCTCCTTCCTCACCTCCTGGAGATGGACTGAGATTGGCCCTCATAAGCCACATAAACCCTTTCCTCTCCAAGCTCCTTTTTTATCATGGTGTTTATTACAGCCTGGGAAAAGAGGCTACGATACTACACAGACACAGACACGGAGGCACACACACTCATCGCCTGGGCTGGCTTCAAACTCCCAAACTCCCTATATAACAGCTGAGGCTGCTCCCACTTTCCTAGAGCTGAGATCACAGTCACATGCTGCTGGGCCAGGAACCCAGAGCTGCATGCTCCCTGGGTAAGTGCTCTGGAGGTAGGGTTGCACATCAGTCTACTTTCCCCACTGTGGATCTGGGAATCACCGTAGATAGCAGTGAGGAGCAGCCTCAAACCTCGAGACCTCATAAGATACCTGGCAGTGAAGCTGGTGTCCGAGATGCCCCAGTGATGCTGTTGCTGGAGTTCAATTTCCTGTGGAATGGCAGCAGGGGCAGAGACAGGGACAGAGACACACACAGAGACAGCAGTTACAGGCAGGGATCCACATACATGTCACTCCAAATGGGACGGGGCTAGTAAGAAAAGGGTGACTGCTGGGCACTGTGGGACCTTGTCCGTTGCTATCCAGCCCCACTATGTCCTAGTTCTATGCCATAGGAAAGTTCCCTGCAAGTTCTCAGAGCAGAGGGGCTCATGGCCCTTGTGACACCAACCCTTACTGTCCCCATTGAGATGCAACTTTGATCGGGCCCTGTCTTCAGAAGCCAGGGACAAGTGGGCGATTGATGGGAGATGTAATGATGAGATTCAAGATGTAGACAATTGAGAGAAGAGGTCCGGACCCTCTCTCCGGTAAGATAAAACTACGTGGAGACACTTAGATTGATAGAAATGGGTTAATATTTAATGCCTGACGTGTGGGCTTGGCCAAGTCCTGCCTGCTAAGGTGACATCCATCATGCAGACTAGCCATGTGTCCCTAGGCACCACAGGCAAGTCCTATCATGAGCCTGAGGCCGACAGATGCAAGGGGGACAGCTGCACCCCTACCTGGTCCCTGGCTGGAACCCAGACCTCTACTGAAGTTCTTGCAGATAATCTGGCTCTCACCCTTCCTGTGCCTGGTGTACCCCAGCCTCTCCTGTGTGACAGGGCATGTGTGGGTGGCAGCTGCCTGCCTTACTCAGGGCAGACGAGTCAGCACTGTGCAGGAAAGGAGGAGGGAGGCTGATCCCTTCAGAGCATAAAGGAGGTGCTTCATGGAGGGTCAGGCACAATAGCACATTCCTACCATCCAGACCTTAAGAAGCCATGGGGGGATAACATATTCCATGGCTACCCTGGCCTACAGAGGGATACCTTGTCTCATTAACATAAAATAAACAAACAAACAAACAACAACAGAAAACAGTGCCTGGGATGTTATTGGGTTTTGTAAGGCCCCTGACATGGCCAGAGACACATACCAGTTTGTACTTATAGTTGCCGTCAAAAGTGTTGCCAAACTCAACTAAGCGTGCCTCGAACCCCAGGGAGTGGGGGTTGCTGACCATCACCTAAGACATAATACACAGACAGCTGTCACCTTGTGACAGACACCCAGGGGAACCCTGTCCATCTTCAGAACAACCAACCCAGCTGCTTCTGCACACACACTCCCGGGCTGCAGCACACTCACCTGAGATTTCTGCCTGTTAGCTACAGCCTTAGAGACTGAGGCCACTGAGCTTCGAGACTCAGCAGGAAGGCAGGAAAAGGAGGAGGAGGATATGGGGGAGGAGAAGGAGAAAAAGAAGGAGGAGGAGATGATGGAGAAGGAGATAGAGAAGATGGACAAGGGGGATAAGGAAGAAAGAGGGAGGAAAGGAGGAACAGGAATAGGAGGAATGTGGAGGAGCAAAGAGAGAAAACAGGAAGTTTGGATGAACACTTCTGGGGTTGTGGGCTGGCAGCACTGTGGAGTATGGAGCCTTTGGGCTGGGCCAGTGTGTCCTTCTGTGGTCCAGGCTGGAGTATGCAGGCTGGGTCCACACTCACCAGTGGTGTGAGGGTCTTGCCCTGCCGAGGTATCATGAGGGCAGACAGGCCCAGCTTGTTGTTCATGTCTATCGTGAACATCTGATTTACCATGGTGCTGTCCAGAAGCTCCACCTGGGGAAGACAGCTGAAAATAAGCAGACTGATCGGGCCCTGTCTTCAGAAGCCAGGGACAAGTGGGCGATTGATGGGAGATGTAATGACGAGATTCAAGATGTAGACAATTGAGAGAAGAGGTCCGGACCCTCTCTCCGGTAAGATAACACTACGTGGAGACACTTAGATTGATAGAAATGGGTTAATATTTAAGACAGAGCTAGCCAACAAAAAACGCTAGTAACAGGACAACAGCCTTATATCTAATACAGCATCCCTGTGTGTTATTTGGGGCTGGCGCAGCTGTGGGACCAGGCTGGCAGGAAAAGTGCTTGTAACAGATGATGCTGCACATTAGGCACAGAATCTTATCCTCACACTGAGAGCCACAGCTAGACTCTGTGTCTCCAGAGCACCTGATGTAGGTGAGCATCCCCGCTATACTTTTCCAGGAACTGAGTTCTTCCAGAATGTTTTTTTGCCTGTTTCCTGCAATACCAGGAACTGAACCTGAACCCTGGCATTTGCTATGCAGATGCCCCAACCCCTCACTGGGGGATTCTAGGTGGGGCTCCATCCTGACCACACCCCCAGTTCCATGTTAAGTCTTGCTGAGTTGCACAGGCTTGAATGGAATTTGAAACCCTTTAACTGCAACCTCCTAAGGAACCAGAATGACAGTCTTCTACCTTTTCTTCAGCTTCCCCCATTCTAAAAGCACAGATGGATGCAGGAAGTATCTTACTGGAATTTGGCTCTCCCCCATTGTATAAGCCCCTAGAAAGCATCCCCATTACCACCAGCTACCCATGCCAGAAATAAATAACCACAAAAGTCACCAGTAATTAACTTAGATCATGGGGGTCACCTACATTACACTGTTCAATGCCCAAGTTGGGGTCCATGAGAACAGCCTGCACGTTCACGATGCACTTCTGAAAGTCAAATACTGTTAACTGTGGGTCGGCCACCATCGTGAGGATCTCCAGCATGCCAGTGTCCGTAAATGAGATGCTTGTGTCATCAAGCTGTAGAGGTATCTTCGACAGCTATGGGAAAACCCAGGTCTGAGGTCCAACCTTCACTTTCCTTCTTTTGTTTTCATTTTGCTTCTTTCTACAAGGTCTGACTCAGTTGCCCCAGCTGGCCTCACAAACACAGCAATTCTCTCCCTCCACCATGTGGGTCCCAGGGATCGAACAAAGGTCTTCAAGCTTGGTTGAGGGAGATTGCTGTGATCCCCTACCCCCATCCCCAGGCTCTTCAGCCTGGTTGCTGTGTGTGTATGAATATAATGCTGCTTGAGATGGAACCTCAGCCACACAAGCACCCACTTTCTGGGGAGAGACAAGCCAGTCACTTCATATGTGTATTTCATTGTTTTTCTTTGTTCTGTTTTGTGGTTCTGGGGTTTTGAACCTGGTCCTGATGAATTTTCTTGTAAGGATAACTGTGTAGGGTGGATCACGGTGGGTAGAGTGCTTGCCTAGCATGCATACAGCCCTGGATTCTACGTGCAGAATCCCCCAGAACTGGGCATGGTGGTGGAACATTCTGCAATAATCAGGACTACACCGTTATCCTTGGCTATAAAAGGAGTTCAAATTCAGCTTTAGCTACATGAGGCTTTGCCTCAAAATAAAATGACATTTCACTGGGGTGATGCCTGTGTTGCAACAAGAGGTAGGGGCCTGAGAAGGAAGGGTTCCCATCGTAGCTGAGGACTCAGACATACCAGGATTACAGAGGTTCCCAGGTAACCCTGACTCCCGTAGTACAGATTCTGGTCTCCTGTCAGCAGAGCCAGCTCATAAACATCTGGGAAAGAAAAAGAAAAAGCAGAGATGAGGTCGGTGCCAGGAAAGGTGCAAAACAAAGGGGCCAGTGAAAAGGTTCAGCAGGTAGAGGTGCTTACGGCCAAGCTTGAAGACCTAAGTTTGATTCCTGGGACCCACATAGTGGGTCCTCTGACCTCCACACACTCACCCTGGCATGCATGCAAACATCCTCACACCCACAACTGCAAGAAGTAAGCAGCAGTAAAAAACAAACAAGAAAAGACAAAAATCAGTCATCTCTCACTGCAACCCCACCCATCGTCAGGGATCCCAGACCATGGAGGGAGCCTGACTCAACCACAGGTGGGTTTGGGGAGGTGGGAAGGCTGAAGTGAGGCAAGAGGTTTGAGAACAAGCAAGCCGATAGCAGGTTGGTCACATACTTGAGGCAACACTGTGGATGGTGATGCCAGTCGTGCAGATATCCAAGGTGAGACGTTTCTGCCCTCTCCACAGATGTACCGTGTCTATGATCTGACCTAGGAGCAGACAGGTGGACAGTGATGACGTATGTCCCTCCCAAGTGCACCACGCTGCTGGACCAGAGGCCTCCCTGCCCGGCCCCCACACCTCTCCTCTGCATTCACTGGGTTCTTATGGCTTGCCTTTGGTTTGCTATTCAAAAGCCCAATGGCAGACACCTGCGGAAAGGCAACCCCTCTGAGTCTCTTTGGTAATGGAGCCCTAAAAAGTGACCCAATAAAGAACAATGTTCCATGTGTACAGAGGGGATGCCACAGAGTAAATCTTCAAGAACAAAACTGCCTCAAGGCTGATAACCAACCATCAGGGTGGTGTTGAGTGGTGCGTGCGTGCGTGCGTGCGTGCGTGCGTGTGTGCGTGTGTGTGTGTGTGTGTGTGCACGCGCACGCGCGCCCATGCATGTGTCCCTGATGTTAAGGAAACTAAAACCTAACTGTGGAGGATCACCCACGAGGTTGAAGCATCAGGAGGCAGACTTCTAGCCCTGTCTGGGATACAGAATGACCTCAAGGCTAGCATGGGCAACTTCGATTCTACATCAAATTAACTAAGAGGAAGACGGGTGGGCTAGTCAGGAGCGGAGTGCCACCCAGAATCCTCCAGGGAGGGGCTGGGGGCGTGGCCAGGAGCGGAGCCCCACCCAGAATCCTCCAGGAAGGAGCTGGGGGCGTGGTCATGATGGAGCCCCGCCCAGAATTCCCCAGCACAGGCCTGCCTTCAGACCTTCAGCACCTCTCCAAAAGTCTAGCCCAGCTTGTAATCCTAGCAATAAGAAGGCAGAAACAGCAGTCTCCCTGGGACTTGCTGATCAGTCCCAGGGGGGTGAAATTAATATTTTTTTTAAATGTAAAAGAAAATAATTGAGCCTCTGGCCTGTGGCCTTTGGGGTCCCTAATCTAAATCCATCCCCACTGGTAGAGGCCTGGGTAGAGTGCAGCTCACCTGCATTGGGGGACACATACAGGGTTTGATGACTCCAGAGGATCAGAAATCCTCTGTGGCCTTCCTTGATGATGACGTTCAGAGGTTCATTGTACTCAAAGGGTACCCCTGCACTGTTGTTCATGGGGTGCTCCAAGTAATGAAATATACCCTGAGATAAGTGAGGCAACAGAGTCACTCAGGCTCGGTAATGAAATCCACAGGGACAGTCCTGTTCCTTTCAGCCAGCATCCTGAAGTGGTATTAAGGCTGACATTTCTTAAGTCAGGGAGGTAGCCATCAGGACCAGGGCACTCCAGGGAGGTGTCAGCAGAGACAAAAGACATTGCCCAGCCCCAGCCCATCCCAGGATGCCCCAGAGAGTTTGTCCTACAGGGAGGTTTTCCCCAGTGTCTAGGGGGAAGTAATGGAGAGTGGGTTTTTTTTTAACTTAAAAAAAATTACTGATACATGTATGTGTGTGTGTGTGTGTGGTGGGGGGAGGCTGTCCGCAGAGGCCAAAATCTCCTGATCCCCTAAAACTGGAGTTGTAGATGCTTGTGAGTCACCTCGTATAGATGCTGAGAACTGAATTAGGTCCTCTTCAAGGCTGGGAATCAATGGTAACTGCTGAGCCACCTCTCCAGCCCCTGATGGCTGCAGAAGGACACAAGGGTGCCTTCAGACACCCCTGGGAGAGAGTGAGTGGCCTCTGGGTATGAATGTGGGAGAGTGTTGATCAGGTTAAGTGATATGGGAAGATCTAGTCGCTATGGGAAGCGCTGTCCCCTAGGTCCTGGGCACCTAAGTAAGCTGAGCAGGAATGAGCCAGCAACCGCATCCCTCCACGCTTCTGCCCTAAGTTTCTGACCTGACTGTTCTTGGTGAGGGACTGCTGAGGTCACACCACAGGAATGGGTTATTTGAATTTACATGTAAACCTTTATGTCTGTGTGAATATCTGTCACACGTGTGTGCCTGTCTAAAGGGACTAGACAGAAGACAGCGTCAGATCCCATGGACCTGGAGTTACAGATGGCTATGAGCAGATGAACATGGCTCTGACTATGTAGATCAGGCTGTCCTTGAACTCACAGATCTGTCTGTCTCTGCCTCCAGATGTGTGTGCCACCATGTCTTGTTCCTTGCCTGTTCTTTTTTAAACAGAGTCTCTCACTGGCATGGAATTCATTAAATTAGACCAGGCTGATGGTCCCAAAGGCCCTGGGAATGCCCCTGTCTCCATGTCCCATGCTCTGACATTTCCAGTGCAAGCCATCACGTTTAGCATTCAGGCATCTGTACAGGCCTGTCCTTGAGGTTCTGACAGGATACACTCTCAGCTGCAGCCACTAAGAGCACCACCTGTGCATATTCACTATGTTCCCTTTTAAAAGGACCCTGCCCACCTTCCATCCTTCTCTCTTTCTTTCTCTCCCCCTCTCCCTCTCTTTCCTCTCCTTTCTCCTGCTGCTCCTGTCTCTGGAGGCTGCCCTCCCTGCTTCCCTTCCCCTTTTTATGATCCCTTTCCCTAATTTAAAAAAAAAAAAGAAAAAAAAAAAAGAACGCTTTGCTTGAACCCTGTTACATGGCATCTTTCTCTCAAGAACCACTTGTCTTAAATTACAATCATCACTTACATTTGAAACAGATAATCAATGCAGGTTCCCGCTCCACGTATGCCACCCGGAATCTCTCCGAAACCGGACCAGGAAGCAAGAGAATGAGTTGGGGTCCCAGACTCCAGACCTAGCCTCTCCACAGGTCACATTCATACCTGTGCCCACGCCCTAATGGTGTCCAACAGGTGTGGACAGGGTGGGTATCTCACTGTAACACTCAGCTTTTCACGAGGGCTCTGGTGGATGCAACTCGGGTCTTCATACTGACACATTGAGCATTTGTGACGGAGCTCAGGTTTAGAGTTTAAAGACCACTACTGACTTGTGGTTCTCTATGTGGCACCTGCTCCCCTTTTCTAGAAGATGTCACATGAGGAGGAGCAGGGGTCCCTGTGCCCAGCAAGCCTGCACCGGCTCTGAGCATTTTTGCTCACTGAAGAGACGGTATCTGGGATGTAGAAGCCTGGAACTCTGGATGCTGGGAAATTACAAAGCATGAGAAGACTTGACTGTGTACCCTGTCCTGGCATGAGTACCTTCCTGCTCCATGCTCTGCTCAGCAAGGCCTGCAGAGATCTGTGTGGGACCCTATATCTCTCCCTGGCCAACATCACCAAGCTGAGCTGACTGCAGAGAGGTGATCTGCAAGCCCAAAGCACTCCCTAGACTAAATGGGCTCATGAGCTTTTCTCATGGAGCTGCCCAGTAATGGGTCAAGGGTGTTAACTGTATGACCACCCTGTGTGGAGGGAGCCCTAAGATGCAGTTTTACAGACCCACAGACCAAGGGCTGATCATGGGGTGAGGAAAAGTACTAGGTAGAGTGTTAGGGGCAGAAAACCACCTTCACATTTCTGATATTGCCGAGGGTATGAACCAGCAATGATGCCCTGCACAGAGGTGGGTGGGTGGGTGGATGGATGGATGGATGATGAATAGATAAGTGGGTGAGTGGGTGTTATGGATGAATGGATGAATAGATGGGTAAGTGGATGGGAAGTGGGTGGATGATCAGGTGAGTGGGTAGGGGTGGGTAGATGGGTGAATGGGTGGGAAGTGTGGTGGTTTGAATAAAACTGCCTCCCATATGGGGAATGGAGAGATGGCTCAGCAGTCGAGATCACCCTCATACAGACATACATGCAGGCAAAATACCAACACACATAAAATAAAGTAAAAATAATAAATATTTTTTAAAATGATCCACATGGGTCCACAGGGAGTGGTACTGTTAGGAGCTGTGGCCTTTCTGGAGTACGTGTGCTTTGTTGGAGGACCATGTCACTAGGGGGTGGGCTTTGGGGTCTCAGAAGCTCAAGTCTGCCTGGTGGCTCACAATTCACTTCTGCTGACTACAGATCAAGTTGTAGGACTCTCCGCTTCTCCTCCAGCACCAAGTCTGCCTGTGTGCCACTGAGCCTCCTACTGTGATGACAATGGATTAAGCCTCTGAAACTGTAAGCCATCCCCAATTAAGTATTTTCCTTTCTAAGAGTTGCCATGGTTATGGTGTTTGTTCATAGCAATAGAAACCCTAACTAAGACCGGTGGATGGGTGGTTATTTGGATGGCTAAGTGGCTAGCAGGCAGAATGACTTGATGCATAAGTCATTCTGCATAAGTCACCCAAAAAGATCCGTGTATCTCAGATACAGAGAGCAGACTACCTGCCTAGAATGTCGTGTCCTCCCATCATTTGGGAAATAGAAACAGAAGGATGGGAAATTTCAAGGACAATCTTGGCTATGTGAGGCCCTATCTAAGAAAGTAAACAAACAAACAAACAAAAAATCCAAAAGAGATAACTGTAATGGTAGGAGCCCCCATCTCCCAGTACTGTTCCCAAGTCTCTGTGGTTACCCTCTACACCTTGTGTAGTACTCACCAAATGGTCTTTAATCTCAAGGATCCCCACCTGAGACATGGAATGAAAGTGGAATATGCCTCCTAATGTCCCGTTAAATCTGTCCTGTGGAACAAAGAGGAAATGGTGCATGTAAATGAAAAACCTGTGACAATAACATATTGATAATTATCATTTGAGACAACACAACACAGTGTCTTGCATTTAGCACTGAATATAATCTACATCGTCAAGCTCAGGAAGGAAAATCTCCTCCCTCCAGAATACAACAACCATAGCAGAGGATCAAGGGCAACAGCTGCCTTCTGAGAGAACAGGGCATGACACAGGTCATCCTAGACACCCTATTCTATTATCCATATCTCCCTACCTCTTCAGCCCCACATTTCCTAAGACAGAGATGTATTTTTTAAAGATTTATTCGTGTGTTTTATGTATATGTGTGTGCATGTATGCATGCAGGCCAGAAGAAGACATCAGATCCCATTACAGATGGTTGTGAGCCACCATGTGGTTGCTGGGACTTGAACTCAAGACCTCTGGAAGAACAGTCAATGCTCTTAACCACCTAGATGTCTCTCCAGCTCGATACAGACATTTTAAAAAATATTTACTTTTTAATTTTTAATTTTGTGTGTGTGTCTATGTGTGGCTGAGTATAGGTACCATCAGATCCCTTGGGGCTGGAGTGACAGCTGGTATTAGCTACCTGATGAAGGTAGTAGGAACTGAACTCAGGTTCTCTGCAAGAACAGCCACTATTCTGAATCAGTGAGCCTTCTCTCCAGCCCCTCCTCAGGTTTTGACTGGATAGAAAGTATTCAATGGCTGAGGCTGGGGCTCCATAGTCTTACAAGCTCAAAACCTTGCCCAGAATTCTATACACCTGGTGGGGGTAGGGCTGGTATGTCACCCAATACTTGGGAGGTGGAGGATCAAGACTTTGTACTCTGTAGTGATACAATTTTATGAAATTATCTCTTTAAAAAAATTTATTTATTTATTATGTGTACAGTGTTCTGCCTGCATGTATGCCTGCAGATCAGAAAAGGGCACCAGATCCCATTATAGATGGTTGTGAACTACCATGTGGTTTCTGGGAATTGAACTCAGGACCCCTGGAAGAGCATTCAGTGCTCTTAATCTCTGAGCCATCTCTCCAGCCCCAAAATTATCTCTTGACCCCCAAAACTAAACTTTTGCTGCACCTCATAGTCAAGTTCATAACACACATTGAAATCACTTAAGACTTAAGGCTGCTTTGCGACATACCCTTTAATCCCAGCACTCAGGGCAGAGGCAGGCAAATTTCTGAGTTTGAGGCCAGCCTGGGGTACAGAGTGAGTTCTAGGACAGCCAGGGCTACACAAAGAGACCCTGTCTCAGAACATCAAGAACAACAGCAAAAGACTTAAGACTGCTATCCTACTGTTTGCCCAGCCTGTATGTTCAACCTCCCTTTAAGAGAACAATGTGGAAAAGAACTTTGCTATGACTTGGATTTCCCATGTAAGGTAGCTGAGTCTTCTGGGGCTGTGGGGGAGGGAAGGGTAGAATTCCTGCACTAAGAGGTGTGCTGCCATGCCCAGCCAGTCTGCATTCATTCATTCATTCATTCATTTATTTATTTATTTATTTATTTATTTATTTATTTATTTGGGACAGGTTTTCTTTGTGGCTTTGGAGCCTGTCCTGGAAGCTCCTGTAGTTCTTGTAGACCAGGCTGGTCTCTAACTCACAGAGATCCGCCTGCCTCTGCCTCCTGAGTGCTGGGATCAAAGGTGTGTGCCACCACTGCCTGGCATAGCTACAGTCTGAAGTCATGTACTCTCCCATGCTCCTGACACAGGGTGACGTGTGTGGTGATCAAGCAGCTAACAGGTCAGAAGCAACCTTAACAACAAATAGCCCACATTGTCAGAAGTAGCCTTTGCATAGTGCTCAATGATGATCATTTGCTAAAGAATCATTTGGGGTCAAGAAAATGACTTCTTTGGCTGGAGAGATGGCTCAGAGATTAAGAGCACAGACAGCTCTTTCAGAGGTCCTGAGTTCAATTCCCAGCAACCACATGGTGGCTCACAACCATCTGTAATGAGATTGACACCATCTTCTGGCATGCAGGCATACATGCTGGTAGAACACTGTATACATAATAAATAAATAAATCTTTTTGAAAAAGGAAAAAAGTGACTTCTGCCTCATAAACTATGTTGGAGATTTATGTAAAGACTCTCTTACCCACTGGGCATGGTGCTGATCACTTTTAATCCCAGCACTTAGTAGGTAGAGGCAGGCAGAGCTTTGTGAGTTTGAGGCCAGTCTTTAAAACAAAAACAGCCTAAGAAACCCTCACTCATTTCCCTAATTGCTTTCTGTAGTGTTCAACAAATACAGAAAAGAAAGCTCTCTTTAAGGGACAAACATGGGAACAGTCACTCAAGTAGGCAGAGACACATACAACACACAGTCTACAGATAGCCCAGGAACCACAGACTAGACCAACAGATATACAGGGAGAGAAGTATAGGATTCCAATTTGGGTAAACTCATGTTTGAATGAATCCAGGAGGACTTTTGTGTTTTCCTTCCCTAGTAGGCACCACACATTTTGTTGCCTCTGAGATTGTCTTCCATAGATTGACTGACATGGAGGTCAGTCAGATTCATGGCAAGTCTGAGGCCATCCTGGGCCACATGAGAGCCTGTGTTAAAAACCAATTAAAAAACAGGATCTCTGTGATGTGATTAACCTACTAGAGTGCCACCCTTACAGTAGGATTCCCAAATACATTTGTCATATTCTTGTCACTTTGGTGGATTATCTGACTGAGAAAGGGAGCTATAGGGAAAGGGTTTTTGTTTGTTTCCAGAGACAGGGTTTCTCTGTATGGTCCTAGATGACCTGGAACTCATTCTGTAGACCAGGCTGAACTCAAACTCACAGAGAATCCGCCTGCCTCTGCTTCCTGAGTGCTGGGATCTAAAGGTATGAATCACCACCCTGCAATGGGGAAGATTTCTTGCTAGTAATCAGAGCCTTCAGAATCTGATCACTTCCCAAGAGTCCCACATCTAAGCAGTTCAAACCTTCATGTTGTAGAATATTAGTTTAAGATGTGTTACATCCATTTATGATGTGGAATATTCGTTTAATGATGCAAAAATGTGTTGCATTCTTTTATGTTGCATTTGTTTAATTCTGGAAAGCCTTGTTACTTTGCCTGCCTAAAACACCTGATGGGTCTAATAAAGAGTTAAAAGGCAGGCAGGCAATGGTAGCACACGCCTTTAATCCCAGTGCTCCAGAGGCAAAGGCAGTTGGATCTTAGTGAGTTTGAGGCCAGCCTGGTCTATAAAGCAAATTTCAGGATAGCCAGGACTACTACACGGAGAAACTCTGTCTTGAAAAAAAATTTTAAAGCTCAATGTCTAATAGCTAGTCAGGAGAGAGAAACAGGTGGGACTGGCATACCAAGAGAATAAACAGGAGGAGAAATCTAGAGAGAGAGAGAGTGAGTGAGTGAGAAAAGGCGACAGAGAGGACACCAGGGCCAGCTACCTAGCCACACAGCCAGCCATGGAGTAAGAAGGAAAGAAAGATATACAGAATAAGGAAAGATAAAATAACCAGAGACAAAATGTAATTAAAGAGAAATGGGATAATTTAAGTTGGAAAAGTTGGCTAGAAACAAGCCAAGCTAAGGCTGGGCATTCATAAGTACAAATAAATCTCCATGTAGTTATTTGAGAGTGGGGTGGTGGGCCTCCAAATAGAAAAAAACAAAAACAAACAAAAAACAGCTGCATGTTGACTGTACAAGACTCTGGGGAACACATCATACTCAAATCACAGCTTTCCTCTCACAGAAAGTTTGAGGTCTTTCACTTGCTTCTGCACTTCTGTCATGTGCCCTCCCCCACTCCTCAGTAGCTTCTTTTCAGGACACAGCTTGGCATTAGAGGGCAGCCATCTTGGCAGCAGAGTTAGCAGGTACCTTGAACTGAGACTTCCTAGCCTCAAGAATAATGAGAAACGAGTTTCTGTTCTGTTGTATTTTGTTTGTTGAACCAGGGTTTTATTCTAGCCCAGGCTGGACTTGAACTTGCTATCTTCCTTTCTCAGCCTCTTGTGAGCCTCCACACCACAGCTGGACTCCACCCAGTCCTGGGTATTTTGATATAGCAACCATAGAAAGTCTAAGACAGGCACCTTTTTGGGTCCTGAATGGACATAGCTTTTGTTTTTGTCTTTTTCCTAATGTATATGGATGTTTTAACTGCATGTGTGTCTGTGCAGCAAATACCTGGTATTGGTGGATGTCAGAAGAGAGTGATGGATCTCTTGGGACTGGAGTATTGATAGATATGAGTCCCCAGTGGGTGCTGGAAATGCTGGAAATTAAATGTAGGTCCTCTGGAAGAGCAGCCTTGTGTGTGTGTGTGTGTGTGTGTGTGTGTGTGTGTGTGTGTGTGTGTGTGTGTCTGTCTGTCTGTCTGTCTGTCTGTCTGTCTGTCTGTAAACTCTGACTTTGAGTCTCACTATTTCTTGCCTGGCCCTACGTTTACACAGTCAGCTAATCCTCCTGCTGGGCATGCCTCAGTGGCTAAGACTAGAGTTGCTTCATGTCCAAGCCTTCCAGTTTTTTGTTTTTTTATTTGTTTTGTAGTTTTTGAGACAGGGTCTTTCTGTGTAGCTCAGGTTGCCCTAGAACTCCCTCTGTAGACCAGGTTGGATTCAAAGTCACAGAGACCCATCTGCCTCTACCTCCTAGAGTACTGGAATGAAAGGCATGTGCCACTGCCCACCGGCATGCCTGTCATTTTAGTTAACATGTATTAATTGCACATAGCATTTCCTTCCACGTCCATGTTGCTCCATCTATATCATCAGTCAAGAAAATACCTCACAGCATTTTCCCAATTGTGACTTTTTCCAAATGACTCTAAGTTGTGTCAAGTTGAGCCAATGGATTCCATCATGACAGCCTGCAGGAGTGACTTGGGGGGGTCACTTACAGGAGCCACTGTCTATAGCTACAGCACAGAAGCAAATGTCTCTCCTTGCCCTCAGCATTAATTACCCACGAACCAGAGGAAATGTGGGGCCTCCCCAGAGCCACCTCCACCATGACCCCCTCCTCCCCAGCCACTTACCAGCCTCTCTTGAGGCAGGTACTGGAACGAGAATCCTCCATTGTCAGAGACATATATTTGGGTCCTAGGCAGCTGACCACCACGATAATAGACGAAAATATTATTCGATAACTCCTATGGGAAGAACATTCAGAAGATGTCACAAGAGCACTCAGTGGGTGCAGTGACTGCCAAGCATGCAGGAGGTCCCAGCTTCTGTCCCAGAGTTACAGAAATCCAGCATGCTGGCAAACGCCCACATCCTGGAACTTGGGAGGTAGAGGGTCAGGAATTCTAGGTCATTCTTGGCTATACCTAAGGATTACTTCTGCTGACCTATTCTTGGGCATTTAATCCAAAAAAATGGACAACTTTGTACTTGCATGGAAACCTATGTACAAGTAAGCATTCACAGGGTGTTCTGACCCCATGCCCCGCAGAGATAAGGTCTCACCATTTAGGTTACCATATGCATGCCACAGCTAGTGGGGGCATGTGGCTGAGGCAGAGTGCTTGGAACAGCTTTGCTTTTAACAATCAAACAGTGGAAACCACCAAATTCTCAGCACTCCAAAGGGGTACGAGATTAATGCACACACAGAACAGAGTAAGTCTCTGGGGATTGCAGATGAAGTCTCCAAGGCCACATCCTGCATGTTTACAGTCATACACTGTGGCATCTGAGTGAGACTGTCCCCTCCTACTCCCATAGGATCATCTGTCTGATCTGTCTGAACCAGTTGGTAGAACTGTTCAGGAATGTTCAAGAGGTGTGGCCTTTGTGGGTTTTGTGGGCTTTGAGGCCACAGCAGGCCCAGTTAGTGCTCTCTCTCTCTCTCTCTCTCTCTCTCTCTCTCTCTCTCTCTCTCTCTCTCTCTCTCTCTCTCTCTCTGTGTGTGTGTGTGTGTGTGTGTGTGTGTGTGTGTGTGTGTGTGTGTGTGTCCAGCATCTGCTCTAGCACTACACCTGCCTGATGCCATGGACTCACCCTTGGAAAATGGGAACCCCAACAAACTCTTCTGTAATTACCTGGGCCATGGTATTTCACAGCAACAATAGGACAGTAACTACTGTGGAGTTTTACACTGTGTGAATGTACGTTGCTGTGATTAGTTGAATTGAGCTGACTGGCTGTCAGTGCCCATAAAGATGGCTGTACTCCATCTTGGCTCAAAGGCAGAGAGTTCAAAAACTGTCCTCAGCAAGACATAACATCTAAAGGTCAAAGGTGTAGCCACAGTAGGGTGCTTGGCTGTCTTGTTCTAAATAGCAACAGACATGATCCGTGGTGTGGGTACTCCTGACCCTCAAGGCTAGGGAAGGAGAAGTTGAATCTAAGGTGGGGTTACTGAACCCTTAGAAAAAGGAGGAAGAAAAGTTTATTTGTTACATATACATGATACCATGTTCTCCTTTTTGGTTAAGGTATATAAGAGTGGTGAAAAATAAACTCATGGCATTTCAGTATTGACTGATCTGCTCTCCTGACTTTTATTCTGTCTCTGTCTTTTCTTTATTGTCTATAGCTAGCCTTTCCCTCATCCACATACCCCCACTCAGGTACGAACGTGGGGCCACTTGGCTGGTTCTGATTGCAGCCCCACAAAGACAGCTTCTGACATATGGTGCACAACATGGGGCTATCCAGACGGCGCCTGCAACTGGCCAATAGCTGGGCAGGATAACGTTAGGTGGGAGAACCAGACTAAGGACACAGGGAAGAAGGGTGGAGTCAGAGGAGTCGCCAGAGACACAGAGAGGACACAGGAGATGCAAGATGAAAGAGAGGTGACACCATATGGCAGAATGGAGAGGAATAGAAATGGGTTCATTTAAGATGTAAGAGGAGGGTAGGGACAAGCCTGAGTGAAGAACAATTCTGTGGAGATGGACATTCCAGATAGTAGCTCTCCCTTGTTAGGTCACAAAATAGGAGCCCCCCTGCCCCACCCAGTGGCAGTGCTGTTGACAATGGCCTAAGAAGATGGCCCAGCCCAAACCAGGTGAACAGAAACTTAAGGTGACAATGATGTGACTGGGACAATATATGAGGCCACTGGCAGCGGGTCCAAGATCTAACTCTACAGCACAAACTGACTTAGAGGAGCCCATTCTATATGGAGAGATGCCTTGCCCAGCCCAGATACAGGGGTGTGGGGTGGAGAGGTGCCTTGGTCCTGCCTCAGTGAGATGATGGCACAGACTTAGTAGACTTCCTATGGGAGGCCTTACCCTCTCTGTGGAGCAGATGGGGGTGGAGTGAGAGGAAGAGGAGGGACGGGGAACTGGGATTGGAATGTCAAAACAAACTAATTAAAAAATAAAAAGAAAGCCTCGTACCAGATGTGGGAGGCTTCCACGTGAGCCATTGGCCAGAGAGGCTCTGAGGCCCCAAACAATATTACTGAAGACTCCACACATCTTGGTCATAAGATATAGAATAAATTATCTGGGAGCTTCCTTTCTGCTGGTTGACTTCTGTGGGGTGCAAAGAGGGGGACAAACAAAGATGGGCTTGTCTAGCAATGCCACCTGTGAGTGACAATGCTGACCTTCGGGGCATGGCTGTTCCGGGGTGAGTAATAGGAGGATGGAGCCCAAGCCTGAGTTTTTAAACCTGCTTGAAACTCTGGAGCCACAGGCCTGTGGGACTCAATGCCACCGTCTGTTTACACCAAAGCCTAACACCGCTCTGGGCCCCAGCCACAGGAAGCTGGACAGTGAGTGGCAGGAGATGCAGAGGCCTGCAGTGGCGCCCGGTGCTGAGAATGAGGGCACAATGCTTACCCCAGCCCTTCCAGGCACAGACCAGGGCACAAAGAAGCTAAAAGTAGGTGAAGGGCTGGAAACTGGTAAAGGCCACCTTCCAGAATGACAGCCACTGTAGTGTGGGCCTGGGTCAGGGCTCTAGCCATCCCGCCACTCCTGCCCAGCTGCTGGCCAGCAACTGGGTACTGAGAGAGGCAACAACATTCCCTCCCTTCCTCCCTCCCTCCCCTTCTCCTCTCCCCTCCCCCCTCTCTCCCCACCTCTCTCAAGTTCTAGGCAGCCCTGGCTAGCCTGGAACTCACTATGAACACCAGAGTGGCCTGGAACTCATGGAGATCAGCCTGCCTTCACCTCCCACATTTACCTGTCCATTAAACAAACAAAATACTGGGTGAGACAACGTAAGGTGAGTGCTCAGGTCATGCCTGTCATCCTAGCTTCTTGAAGGTGGAGACAGGAGGATCAGGAGTTCAGAGTCATATTTAGCCTGGGTTATATGAGACCCTGCCTCAAAAACCAAGAAAACACCCCAAAACACAATAATAAATTCAATTTGGTTGACTGGTCAGTCCCACAGGAGGTTACCTCATGGGTCAGCCTTCCTCTGAGTGCGGGAAAGTGACACTACCTAGGGCTGCCCCTTCTTAAAGGTTCCTAGGTTCCTAAGTATTTGCACTTAGAATAGAATGCATTTTTTAAATAAAGATTCCAACTTACCAGGCAAAACTGGTTATTAAAACAACAAGTGTCGCCACTAACATGTGAGACGGGACTTGATATACCTGAGGGGAAGATAAGTTAAAATATATACATTGTAAAAATAGATTGTGAATTTTTTATGTGTGTGTGTGCGCATGCGCGCGTGCCTGATGATGTGGCCAGGAGAAGGTATTATGTCCCTGGAGGTGGAGCCATAGGCATCTATGAGTTTAGCTTTTGTTTTTGAGACAGGATCTCATTGGCCTACAACTGGCTACCCATCCCTGGTTGACATCCAACTTGTGAAACTCCCAGCTTCCACACCCCTGTGCAGAGGGTCCTGCAAACACCCCTGGCTACAAGTTTTGAGTTCTCCAAAGTTAAGTATCAGGCCAGGCCAGGCATGACAGCATATGCCTGTTAGTCCAGGACTTAGGGCTGAGGCAGGAGGATTGTGAGTCTGAGGCCAGCCTGCACTACAGAGTGATTCCCTTTCTCAAAACAAAACAGGGGTGGAGAGATGGCTCAGTGGTTAGAGAATGGCTGCTCCCCACAGGGCCCAGGTTCATTTCCCAGAACCCACATGACAGCTCGCAGCCATCTGTGACTCCAGTTCTAGGGGACCCTGGAGTTGGATTTTCTTTTGGCCATCAACCAGTCTCCACATAAAGACACAGAGACTTAGTATTAATTATGAATGCTCAGGCCTAGCTTAGGCTTGTCTCACTGGCTCTTATAACTTAATTTAATCTGTTTCTCTTCATCTGTTTGGTCGCAGGGCCTTTTTATCTTTTTTTCACCCTGTATGCCCTACTTTCCTGCTCCCTCCATGTTTGGATGACTGGCCCCAGCATGTCCCTGACCTCGCTTTTCTTTCTTCCAGAGCCTAAATTTCTCCTCTTCCTTATTCTCCCTGCAGGGAAATACCTTCCCGCTTGTTATTGGCCACTTGGCTTTCTAGTAAACCAATCAGGTGCCTTAGGCAGGCACGGTAAATCAGCAAACACATTTTTACATAGTTAAACAAATGCAACATATCTTTGTATAGTTAAATTTTCTGAAACAGGACCTGACACCCCCTTATGGCCATCATGGACACTGCACACATGGGATACATGGATATACATGCAGGCAAACACTAATACACATACAATAAAAGGAAAAAAAAACACACCAAACTTGAAATGCAACACATATTTACATAGTTAAACAAATGCAACATATCTTTGCACAGTTAAACAAATATTCCAAAACAGGACCTGATGCTTTTTTTTTTTTTTTTTTTGGCCTGCATGGGCACTGCATACACGTGATGCACAGACATATTATACAGGTGAACACTAATACAATATGATAAAACAAAACAAAATAAAATACCAAAATTTGAGATGGGGCTGGGGCTCAATGGGCAGAGCTCCAGCAGCACATAAACAGACATGGTAGTGCATGCTTGCCACCCCAGCAACAGAGGAGGGACAGGGGGAGCAGGAGCTCAAGGTCATTCTGGCTACATAGCCAGACTGAGGCCCACCTGGGCTACACAGGCCCCGTCTCCAAAACAAAACAAGACCAAGACAAGGTGCAGCAAACGAATAGGGACAACAGAGGACACGGGGTGGATAGGGGCAGACCTGCTGCAGGCACAGGGGACCTGCAGGCACACACCTGTAGGCTTACTCCAGATGTTCGTGACATAATTGTAGGAGATGACTGTCCAATTCACCACGATCAGTAGTACAGAATCAGAAGCAAATAAAGCACTTGTGACCGATGCTTCTCCCACCTAAGAACAATGACAAAACCCCTGCCGTAGACACAGCGGGTTTCTTTGGGTTCACAGGGAGGGCAGGGTCCATCATGGCAGGAGAGAGCTGGGTGCTGGTACCCAGGTCAGGAGTCATCACAAGTATGTACTGGTAGTTGCGGCTAGTTAGGACATTAGTTTGGGAATCAACTGTTCTAGAGGCAGATCCCAAAATGATTTGGGTTAGTGATGCTCACTATTTATCTATTTATTTATCTTATGTTGTCTAGGCTGGCCTCAACCTGACTCAGAGATCTGCCTGCCTCTGCCCCTCAAGCTCTGGGATCAAAGCTGTGAACTACCACCACTCCCTGCAGCAGACATTTATTTTCTGTGTGTGTGGTATGTGTTTACCTGTGCACGTGTGGAAGCCAGTGGTTAATACCTCCACCACTTCCTGAAGCACTCCACCTGATTTTTCTTAGCAGTTATTATTTTTAAATGTATACTGCAGACCTTGAACTCATGACCCTCCTGCCTTTCCAGCATATTCTACTGATGTGTCTTGACTTAGTAATTAAGGACACTGGCTGCTCTTCCAGATGATCAGAGTTCTGTCCAGTGCCTGCCCGCAGCGGCTCACAACCACCTGTAACTCCAGTTCCAGGGGGCCCGACGCTCCCTTCTGGCCTCCCCAGGAACCGCATGCACTTGGTGCATAGACAGACATGGAGTTACTCACACAGCTTTTTAAAAAATGAATTATTTTTATTTATGTGTATCTGGCATATGCTTCTGGGCACCTCAGAGGCCAGAAGAGGGTGTCAGATGCCCTGGAGCTGGTTGCGAGCCACCATGTGGGTGCTGGGGATAGAACCCAGTGCTCCAACCCCCAAGCTTTCTCTGATCTCATCGTCTCATGCCAGGTCTCACTGAACCTGGAGTTGTCTGTTTGGCCGGTGGCCAGTGAGCAACGCCCCTCCCTTCTCTACCTCTGCACGCCATGTTTCTCTATGTATTCTGGCAACTTGTAGTCATATCCTCACTTGACTCATGGAGCTGTTTCACCCTCTGCTAAATCACTTATTTCTTCCACACTGGGATCTGGGTCTGCAATTATCTGGAAAGATGCTAAGTTAGGAAGGTAAAGTTGGTCTCTGTCGACCTGTGTGCACCGTTCTTTCTCAGCAGGAACTCCTGAGAGACTAGAGAGAGGCTCAGCGGCTATGCACATGAATTGCTGCTGCTGAGGGCACCTGCAGAGGCTCACGAGCGCCTGCTACTCCAGTCCTAGGGGATCCAGAGCCCTCTACAGGTCTCCTTGGGCACCAGGCATGCCCACAGTACACTAACAGATATGCAGACAAAACTCCATATATATAAAATAAAATAAAATAAAAATCTCAAATGAGCATTTTAAGGGGAGGGAATAGAAAAGGAAAAGGTAAAAACTACATGGATGAAAGAAAAATAAGGGAAAGAAACGGAGAGGGGAGGGAGGGAAAGGGAGGGGAGGGGAGGGGAGGGAAAGGGAGGGGAGGGGAGGGGAGGGAAGGGTAGGGTAGAGAAGGGGGTAGAAGGGAAGGGCAGGGGAGGGGATGGGAGTGGAGGGAAGGGGATGGAAGGGGAGGGAGGGAAAGGGAGGGGAGGGGAGGGAAGGGGAGAGGAGGGGAGGGAAGGGGAGGGTAGAGAAGGGGGTAGAAGGGAAGGGCAGGGGAGGGGATGGGAGGGGAGGGGAGGGAAGATGGAAGGGGAGGGAGGGAAAGGGAGGCAAGGGGAGAGGATGGAAGGGGAGGGGATGAGAGGGGAGGGAGGGAAGGGGAGAGGAGGGAATGGGAGGGGAGGGGAGGGTAGAGAAGGGGGTAGAAGGGAAGGGCAGGGGAGGGGATGGGAGGGGAGGGGAGGGAAGATGGAAGGGGAGGGAGGGAAAGGGAGGCGAGGGGAGAGGATGGAAGGGGAGGAGGGAAGGGGAGGGGATGAGAGGGGAGGGGAGGGAAGGGGAGGGTAGAGAAGGGGGTAGAAGGGAAGGGGAGGGAAGGGGATGAGAGGGGAGGGGAGGGAAGGGGAGGGTAGAGAAGGGGGTAGAAGGGAAGGGGAGGGAAGGGGATGGGAGGGGAGGGGATGGAAGGGGAGGGAAGGGGATGGGAGGGGAGGGGAGGGGATGGAAGGGGAGGGAAGGGGATGGGAGGGGAGGGGAGGGGATGGAAGGGGAGGGAAGGGGGTAAAAGGGAAGGGGAGGGAAGGGGAGGAGGGAGGGGAGGGGAGGGAAGGGGGTGGAAGGGGAGG
Organism: Cricetiscus sungorus; assembly: GCA_030556225.1. Classification (NCBI taxonomy): domain Eukaryota; kingdom Metazoa; phylum Chordata; class Mammalia; order Rodentia; family Cricetidae; genus Cricetiscus; species Cricetiscus sungorus. The sequence continues at coordinate 42,587,408 of JANBXA010000600.1, forward strand.
GGAGGGAAGGGGGTGGAAGGGGAGGGGAGGGGAGGGGAAAGGAGGGAGTGTGGGAAGGGGAGGGAAGGGAAATGATGGAATGACATCACTCTCTTCTGACTTCTTGTGACTCAACATCTGGGAGAGTATCTCATAAAAGGACTGGCAGCTGACGGACCCGTGCCCCAAACCCCACAGTCTTCTCTGAGTGTAACACATTCCGAGTCATAGGTTGAGGAAATATCTACCATCATTGACTTTGGAATGATGAGTGGTGGGAGGCTGCTCTCAAAGTTGTCCTTGGACAAAAAAACCTTCCTCCTGCAACAAAAAATAAAAGTTTAGAGTCGGGAAGCTTCTTGTGCTAGGTGGCCTAAGACCATGTCCTTTCTAAACTGCCTGCCAGCCCAGACTCACCCAGAATGTTATACTGTGTCTAACTATTTTTATTTTTTATGACATAGAGATAAAATGGCCACAAAATAAGCCAGGTGTGGGGTGGCATGGGCCTGCTGTCCTGGCACTCTAGAGTCTGAGGCCAGAGGATCAAGAGTTCAGGCTAGCCTGGGCTACAGGCTACTGTAATCACAGTTACAAAAAAAAAAAAAAGGTGGCCAGCAGTGGTGGTGCACTCTACAATCCACTCCTGTTGGGTGCTGTGAGGCTGTCCTGGGATACCAAATCACAGTCTGTCTATAAAAACAAGCACACAGAGCCAGGTGGTGGTGGTGCACACCTTTAATCCCAGCACTGGGGAGGCAGAGGCAGGTGGATCTCTGTGAGTTCAAGGCCAGCCTGGTCTACAGAGAGTACCAGGACAGCCAGGGCTACACAGAGGAACTCTGTCTTAGAAAAACAAACAAAAACAAGAACATGAACCAGCAAAATGGTAGGGTTACAACGTTTGCCACCAAGCCTGACGTGTGGGTTTCGTCCCCACAACTAACAGTATGGAAGGAGAGAAGTGACTCCCCACAAATAGGCTTCTGGCCCCTACATTGGTCCTGTAGTGCACTCAGCCATACACACAAATAAATAAATGCAATTAAAAAATTTTTTTAAGCCCAGAGCTAGTTCCAGGGCAGGCTCCAAAGCTAAACAGAGAAACCCTGTCTCGAAAAACAAAACAAAAAAATTCAAGGCAACAGAATGTTTTGTTTTGTTTTGTCAAGCTGTGATTGGTGGAAGCCGCAGGCTTGGCAACTGTCCTGTAAGTGGTAATGCTTTGCGTGTGCCCAGGTCTTTCTCTCTATGTCCACAGCCAGCCCAGCTAGGATTCTCTAACTTGAGCCACACTAACAACTTGAGCTAGAGCTGGTTGAGTTTTGAAAACTGACAGGTGGGGGGAAGGCAGGGAGGAGGGGAGGGGGAAAAGAGGCAGGGAAGCGGCTCACCCCAGGTACAGGACAAGGTCATTCTTGCAGAAGTTCCTGAGCATATATGTGGTGGGGTAGGCATAGAACAGCTGGTCCTGCAGACAGCACAGACCCATCAGCCGGAGGGGCGCCTCAGTACTCAGGAGGACCAGAGCTCGGGTTCTTGGCCCCACTCTGGGTCACTGAGATTGAGAGAAGGGAGAAAAAATAGTAGGAACACCTGCTGTGCGGCCATGAAGGAACATGGAGTGTGAGGAGCCACCTACCCCTTGAGCTAGAGGTGCAGAAGCAAACACTTTTCCGGTCCTCACTTTGCGATGCCTAGAGGGATCAAAATACAGCAATCATCAGGCTTTAGCTTTTTGTTTATTCTATTGTTAAATATTTTCCTTCTGTGGGTGTTTTGGCTGCATACAGTGCCCAGCAGAGGGCGTTGGGTCCGAGAGCTGCCTTGCGGTTTCTGGGACCTGAATCTGGGTCCTCTACAGGAGCAGCCAGTGTTCTAACCTCTGAGCCATCATGGTCTTTCCTAACATGCTGCCATTGGAAATATTGCCCAGTATGTAGTCTTGGTGATTCAAAGGGTTCTGAGAGTTCTACAGCATTGAATGTTGGTGGGAGACACTCCTGCCACAGTCTCTGGAACAGTGTAAGAGCTTGGAAGGGTGCAGTGGCTTGGTCAGTCTGGTGTGCCTACCACAGAGGCAGGAGGCAGAGACAGGAGAATACAATGACTTCATGGCTCATACTCACACAAAAGACTGGGCCAGTGAAGGGGCTCATTAAAAGAAGGGGCTTGCTGCAAAGGCTAACAACCTGAGTTGGGCCCTGGTGGAGAGAACTGACTTCTGACTTCACACACACATAGACACAGACATACAGACACACACACACACATCCACAGGAGATATATACAGACATATACACACAAGACATATACAGACATACACATACACACATACACACACAGACAAACACACTCACACAGAGACACACAGACATACACATATACATACATAAGACACATGCACACAGAGAAACACAGACATACATATACACACACAGAGAGGCATATACAAAAACACATACACACACAGACATATACAGACATACTTATACACACACACACACACACACACACACACACACACAATTTAAATAATTAGCCAGGTGTGATACACACCTTGAATCCCAGGTCTACAGAGTGAGTTGCAGGATAGCTAGGGCTACACAGAGAAACCCTGTCTTAAAATTAAGTAACAACAAAAATCCTGAAGCTAGAGGGACGGTCCAGCACTTAAGAGCACTGGCTGCTCTTCCAGAGGACCCAGGTTTGATTCCCAGCACCCACGTGGCAGCTCACACCTATCTGTAACTCCAGATGCTCTCCTTGGGCTTTCTGACTTTTACCCATCATACCCCATCCCGTGCACAGTGCTGGGGATAAAACCCAGGGCCTTCGTGCTCTCCACCTTGAGGGGTCCCCCGGGTTTCTGTCATTGTTTATTCAGAGACAGGCTGCATAAGGAGCCCAGGCATAGATTCTCCTAATCCTGCCACCTCTTCTTCCCCACTGCTGTGATGGCAGGCATGTGCCTCCAGGCTTGTTGTCTGTGGTATTGGAGTTGGGCCGGGGTTCACCAGCTGGGCCAGTGCTCTGCCCACTAAGCTCCAGCCCAAGCTGGAGCACCAGCATGCTTTTTGCAAGTATTTCTTAAGCTTTCCTACATTTTTTTTTCTGTTCCTTTTGGGTGGGACAAGACACCCGTCTGGGACACCTACACTTCTCGGGTTCCTGTGGCTCTTGGCACACAGTACCCTTGAATGTAATATTTACTGAAGTGTGTGTGTGTGTGTGTGTGTGTGTGTGTGTGTGTGTGTGTGTGTATGACAGTGTTATCACCTGTCACCTCAGTACTTGGGAGGCTGAGGCATGATGTTTTTTAATTCAGAGACAGGTCTGACTATGTTGCTCAGGCTGGCTATAAACTCATGGCACCCAAGTGCCTTCTTGGACTCTATTAACGATTCAAGGTTCAGGGCCAGATAACCGAGGTTCCCAGGGAACACTTAACAACACATAGAGACGTTATCACATGGTAGCAATCAGAGATGCTGCTAACCAAGGCAACATGCACAGTGCACTCCCCAGCATGGATTTAACTAGCCTCAGATGCCGGAAGCTTTGTGATGGATAGGGGGGACACATTTCAGACTGCACAAAGGACTTGGATCTTATACATGCCCAAAGCCCTGGTTCTACACCCAGCACCGGGTTTTAGTGATGTGCTTGGAAGGGATATGTCAAGTTTGATTCCTACAATGGGACTGGAGAGCAGGCCTCGGCTCCAACATGAACCAGCCTCGTGCCACCCCCTAGCTGCCCATTCCAGTTAGACAGTCGTACTTGCACACTGGCTGAGCTCTGACCACAGTGGCCACTGCCACCAGCATCAACAACAGCATCTTGCCTGCCTGGTCGTCAGCAGCTAACTGCCAAGGAGCTTGAGGAAGAATCTGAGCATGCGCATAGAACCTAAGGGTAAGCCACTTCATGCCCCCACCCCCAAATCTCCGCGTGCGTACCTGATATGAAGGTCGCTATCAGGAACATTTTGGATGTGCACAACAGAATCCCTCAAAAAGTCCCAAGTGAGAGTAAGAGTGAACATGGCAATATGGAAGCAGAGCATTTTGAACCTGAAAGCACCCAGGCTCCCAGCTCCGTAAGTCAGATTCGTGAGCATGCACAAATAAATTCGAGGAAGTCTGCATAGAATGCGCATTCAGACGGGTGGATGTGGAACCACGATTTTGGGCATGAATAAAAGCCACCAGCAAGTGCAGAGTTTGAGCGTGCGCACTGGGTCGCTTGGGATACTCCCTTGAAACTTCAGTGTTTTCTTGAGCGCCTTATGGATACCTGTCCACACAGGCGACACCAAGCACTCACACATGAGCAAGGCCTGCCACGTGCCTATTAGAGAATGAGGCAAAAGCCCTCTAAGGGAGCCTCCTTCAGGGTGGAGTTTAGATGGTGGGACCTGTTGTTATGTATCACCAGTGTACAAGAATAAGGATAGAGTTATAAAGGAGAGGTGCATTGTGCTTTCCTTCTTATGCCTTATGTACAATGAAGTTACTCAAGTAAAACACGAAAATAGGAAACAGCACGCTGTTCTAAGGTACCGCTTAAACAGGAAGGGACCAGGCCTCCTCCAGGACCAGCTCCCGAAGCCACGCGCTCCGACCACGCCCCAACAAGCCCCAGGCACTCTATAAGCATTTGGCCCCTCCCCACCCACTTTACCGAGTCCCGCCCTTTGAGCACACCTCCCGCCTCATCCCACTCCACCTCCTGAAGCCCCGCCCCTCAAGTCACCGCTATGTCCACGCCCCCACCAGGATCTTTCAAATCTCCGCCCTTTGAGTAGGCTTTCGGTCACGCCCCCGATTCCGGTTCCTCCAAGGCCCTCATCGTGGAGCGTTACGTTCCCGGACCACACACCATTTCCAACCCCTTCTTTCTTCAGCGTCAACAGCACGTCTCCCCTTTTTGTCCACCTCCTCCAAACCTGCTCTATAGAACGTCCTTCCTCGAGCCAGGCCCCCATTCGGCCAGCTCCAAGCCACGCCCCTCGAGCCACGCCCCCACCCACCTTTCTGCAACCTGGAGTATCCCGCCTCTCGTCAGGTTACCCTCTGGCCACGCCCACACGCCCACCTTCCCCAAGCCCCGCCCCCAGCCTGAAGCACGCGCACGTCGTCACGTGCGCAACCGGAGGGCGAGCAGAGATGACGTGTCGCTGTGCGCCGCCAGTATGGCTGTTCCATGGCGGCGAGCACAGGCTACGTGCGCCTGTGGGCCGCTGCGCGGTGCTGGGTGCTGCGGCGGCCGCTGCTGGCGGTCACTGGAGGCCGCGTCCCGAGCGTGTCCGGGTCGTGCCTGCGCCGAGGCCGGCGGGTCTGCGACACGTCCGTTCCCTGGGCGCTTGGCGGCCGCGTCCCTGCGGGCGTGGGTCAGTGGCGGGGGCTGTGGGACGCGAGCAGCCGTAGTGGCGGCGGCAGCGGCAGCGGCAGCGGCAGCGGCGACGAGACCTCCGAGGGCGGCGCGGAGGACGGGGCCGCGGCGGGTGGCGGGGACGGCCCGGTTGTCACGGCCCTCGCGCCCATGACCGTCCCGGATGTGTTTCCGCACCTGCCACTCATCGCCATCACCCGCAACCCGGTCTTCCCGCGCTTTATCAAGATTGTGGAGGTAACGGGAGCGCCCTGCCTGGCCTTAGGGTCTCCAGCTACGCTGGCGGGAGCCAGGGGTCCCTAAGCGCTCTCGTGTCTAAGAAACCTTTTGAACCGCGTTGCTGCCTGTCATCTACCTTCTCGGGAGTCTGAGTGGCTCGATTGGACACATTCTCCCTTTTTTCGGGTCCTTTACGCCATGTGAGCCTCGGATCCCCTGGTAATAGAAATCCCAGGCCGACTAGCAGCAGAGTACAGAATTTCACTTTTATCTTGGTGGAAGTCTGAGCCCTCCTTGTTCAGTCATGTGTTTATTAACAGAGTCTGTGTGTCAGGGGCTCAAGTAGCCAGCAACTGTGGAAGTTTCCACTCCCTTATTTACTTTGTATTGTGCACATGTGGGGGATACAGAGTTTCGGTCTTTGGGGCGTATATTCTAGGAAAAGGTTGGAATGGCTAAGGTGTGAGTGGCATACCAAAGGAAGAGGAAAAGGACATTTCAACAGTCCCTGACATCTACCCCTAATAAGAATGAAAGTGAGAACAGCCTTTTACCCAAGGGAGGAAAATTCCAGTGCAGGAAGCTCATCTCAGCTGATCCTTACAGATTAATGAGCCATGAGGAGGCAGGAAGAGAGAACAGGATGATGAAATCAACGGAAAGCAGAGACATTTAAGTAGGGAATTTCCTAATCGGCCACCTACCCCCCCCAAAGTTTTATGTTTTATTTTTCTCTTTTTAAACTTGGAAATCGGAGTCCAGGGAGGCCAGTGGTTATCAGTTAACCTAGTACCAAGGTCATACAGTGAGTCATTGGCTGTGTCCACCCCACAACCTCCCTACATTCTCCTGGCTCTGCCAAGCCTTGAAGGCAGGCATGACAGCATAGATGTGAGGAGAGTCACATCTCTCTACCTCCCCTCCCGTGTTTCCAGGGCCTATCATTCATGTTGCCTATTTGGTAGAAGAACACACACACCTTCTAGCCAATCCTGTAGGATGACATGGCACAGTTACCTTCTTCAAGTTGCTCCCAAGGGCCTTAGTTTTTCTCATCTGACAAATGGACATAATTGAAGCTCCTATCTTAGAATCGGGGAGCTGCTGTGGAAGTCATATATAGGCCTATATGTAAGGGCTTTTTTGTTTCGTTTGAGGCAGGATCTCACGTAGCCCAGACTGATCTCAAACTTGCTATGTAGTTTAGTTGGCCTTGAGCTCCTGGTCCTCCAGCCTCTCTGCCTCCCCAGCCCTGGGGTCCCAGATGCCCTCCCTCACAGTGCCGAGTGGCTGAGCATTTAGCCTGTTATTTGCTGCTGGAAGGAGTTCCTGTGACAGTTGCAATGCCTGGAAGGTTCTGATACTGCAGAACTGCCCTGGAGGCCTGTTCTAGATTTCCCTTTACTCTCTCGGCTTCCAGGGGCAGAGCAAAGAGACATTTCTTCCATTGTCTGCCATTTGGGGTGTGGCCTTGAAACACTGGCATGTGGATCTCTGTTGGCATCACCTCATAAATGACCAAAGTTAGGGGGACACTGGTGCTGGCCCAGCCATCAGCTTCCAGCAAGGAATTATAGCTGGCTCCTGGGAGCCAGTGAAAGGACCTGTTTGAAATACTCAGCTTTCATATCTACAACTGCCAATACAGGGATGACTCTGGTGTTGCTTGAGTCTCTGGGTGCAGTGTTCATCTAGCATGCATGAGGTAATGGCCTCAACATGACACACAGGTGTATAATGTCAGACACTTGTCATCCTAGCCTAAGGTGGAATGAGTTCACCTTGGCTACAAGGTAAGTTGGACACCAGCCTGCAGTATATGAGACCCTATTTTAGTTACTGTTCTATTGCTATGAGGAGATACCATGAGCAAGGAAACTTTTAAAATAAACTATTTAATTGGGGACTTGCTTACAGTTATATGTTAGTTTGTAAACATCATGGGAAATGTGTTGGCAGGCAGGCTTGCACTGGAATAGCTGAGAGCTTTCATCTGATCTTCAGGTCTCAGGCAGAGACAGCCTGACATCGACTTTTGAAACCTCAGTCCACCCCCAATGGCACACCTCCAACAAGGGCACACCTCCCAATCCTTTGACTGAGACCAAACATTCAAATATAAGAGCCTGTAGGGCCATTCTCAAATAACACAGACCCTATCTCAAACAACAGAAAAAGTCACCTAAATGGGGAGTAGTATAGACTGTCTAATCCAGCACGTGGGAGGATTCCGACTGTCATGAGTTCAAGCCAACCTGGACTCCAGTATGATATCCTAACTCAGACAAGGAAGAGCCCCAAACACAGAGAAGGGTATTGAGATTGGCCCTCCCAGGCCTTACTGTATCAGAAACTTCACAGGTGAGCTGTGTGAGGCAACTTGTCCCTGTAAATGCTGCACTTGGGAAGCTAAGGCAAGAGTTCCAAGTTAGTGTCAACTATGTATTGTGTCCTAAACTACAGAGTGACTGGGGAAACTACACAGGTGACATTCATTCTCAGGTGTGTGTGTTTACATCTGTTTTCTGTGTACAGGTATTTTGCATGTATGTGCACATGTGTGTTTAGTGTCCCTAAAGTTCAAAACAGTGTCAGATCCCTTGAAACAAGTTAGGGATGATTGTGAGCCACTATATGGGTTCTGAGAATTGAACTCCGGTCCTCTACAAGAACAAGTGCTCTTAACTGCCGAGCCACCTCTCAAGCCCCACTGTTTCAGGTGTGGGGGGTTTTGTTTTGTTTTTTTTTTTTTTTTTTTTTGGAATAGGGTTTCTCTGTGTAGCCTTTGCTGTCCTAGAAGTCATTCTATAGACCAGGCTGGCCTTGAAGTCACAGAGGTCTACCAGCCTCTGCCTTCCAAGTGCTGGGATTAAAAGCAGGTACACCATCCCTGAACCATCTTCAATTTTTTGTTTTGTTTCTCTGTGGCTTTGCCTGTCCTGGAACTCATAGAGTTCCACCTGCCTCTGCCTCTGCCTTCCGAGTGCTGGGGTTAAAGGCTGTGCCACCAACACCCAGCTTCCATCTTCACTTTTAACTGACACCTGCTAAGGGGGTGGGAGGCGTCAGTCACTAAGTAACTGATTAGGAACTAGGAAATGGTGTGCAAGGCTGGAAGGAAGCCACCTTAAACTTGGGCCTCCTGCCTCATCATCATTCCAAGTCTGTGACACTAATGAAGCTGTGGTTTTGTAGCAGACAGTGTTGCCAGCAGCACTGTCTGTAGCTGTCTTAGCCTCATTCATCATTCTGCAGGTTAAAAATAAGAAGTTGGTTGAGCTGCTGAGGAGGAAAGTCCGCCTGGCACAGCCCTATGTTGGCGTCTTTTTGAAGAGAGATGACAAGTAAGTCTTCTCCATGGAACTGTAGTTTGAACTTTTCGAGTTGAGATCAAAGGAGCAAAGGGAGACCAAGAGCCAAGCACACTGACATTTTAGTCCAGGCCAAAGGCTTGGCTTTAGAATCTCCCAGTGAGGGGCTGGGCCATGGCTTAGCAGGGAACATTTACCTAGCATGTGGAAGACCCTCCCTTTCACAACACTGAAAGTGAACTGTTAGCACCCAGGGAAGGTTGGAAGGACTGCTGTTGAGGACTGCAGCCTTCCTGAAGGTTCCATCACCCTTGAAGGTGCCAGGCAGATGCTTCAGGACTCTGGTAGTGACCTGTACCTTCCGCCTGAGCCACCCCACCACACTGGCTGCAGCCCAATCAATGTGCCCTTGTATTCTGTCTCCCTCAGCAATGAGTCAGATGTGGTGGAGAGCCTGGATGAAATCTACCACACAGGAACGTTTGCTCAGATTCATGAAATGCAGGACCTTGGAGACAAGTTGCGTATGATTGTCACAGGCCACAGAAGGTACGGGGCCACAGCAAGGATGAGGCGAGGTGTGCCTGCTGGCATGCACAGAAGTGATTGTGGTTTTTTATGAAGTTATGGGCAGAGCTCTGCCCTGACTCAGTGGTTTCAAGTAGCTGACACCACCTGTCAGGAGAAAACTCGATGTGTGGTGGCACACACCTTCGATCCCAGCACTCGGGAGGCAGAGGCAGGTGGAGCTCTGTGAGCTTGAGGCCAGCCTGGTCTGCAGAGCAAGTTCCAAGACAGCTCGGGCTACACAGAAAAACCCTGTCTGGGGAAAAAAAACAAAAAGACAAAAACAAACCAAAGAAGCCCTGGGATCTTGGGTGCAGTGTTTGTGATGCTTTCCAGTTGGCTTTGTTTGTTGTTTTTTCCTTCCTTTTTTTTTTTTTTTAAGACCCTGGAGCCACAGGGCCTTTGAACACACAGCTCTGTACTGTATCTGTCTGCCTGCTTGCAGGATTCACATCAGCCGGCAGCTGGATGTGGAGCCCGAGGGGCCAGAGCCAGAGTCAGAGAATAAGCAGAAGTCTAGGAGAAAGCTGAAGCGAGGCAAGAGGGAGGCAGAGGATGAGTCAGGTACCAAGCCCTCGCTGGAGGTGGTGCCTGAGACCTCCACTGACACCCCTAAAGAGGTGCTCATGGTGGAGGTTGAGAATGTGACCCATGAAGACTTCCAAGTCACAGAGGAGGTGAAGGTAAGCCATGTGCTGTCCTGTGGGCCTTGAGTAGCAGTCACCTGAAATAACTTGCACAGACTGTAAATGGAGTTCTTAACTGGTCTAAATAATAAGAACCTGGAGTCAGATATAGAGGAAAATGCTGAGAGATCCAGAGAGAAGGGGCAAGCCAAAGCCACCTTTATCTCACCAGCTTCCCAGCAGAAAACAGCAAGTTCCTGTTTCCTCCCACCTATATCCTCTGCCCTTCCATCTCACTTCCTGTCTGTACAGACCTCCAGACCTCTATGGCAAGCTCCATCCTCTGATCTTCAGACAGGCTTTATTTAAAAGCAAGATATTAAGTATGGGTTGGCAGGACTGGGCTAAGCCTTTTGCTGTTCACAGAGAAGGCAGGATTGGAAGCCATGCCCCCCACCCCCCTCCCCAGCTCATGACCACCATATACAGGCTTCCAGTGTTCTGTAGAGCACATACCTGTTGCCTCCTTCACAGCTCAGGAGACTGTGCATGAAGCAGGGAAGAAATAAGCTATGCCACTCTGACCCCGAACTTAGGTTGTCCTGCCTTCCTCAATGTCCCTATGAGTACGACAGTCAACTGTTAGCCAAGCTAACCCAAAGCCTGGAATGTGCCCAGTGCTGTTGCTGCTACAGGATGGAACTACTGCCAGCCTCTTCTAGGGGCTGACCTTATTGGTTGGTTAGAGATGGGAAAGATGCCTCTGGGCTTAGCTCCTGAAGAATGCTAGGCTCACTTGGTGATGTCTGCTGTGAGCTGGGGCTGTGTGGAGAGAGGAGGCCTCTGGGTTGATGCTGGGATTGTGAACTTGGTGGGACTGCAGGCAGCCTAGGTGAATCATTGTTTAATGGAACACCTCTCATCTTAGAGCAGTGGGCCCATGCTGGTGGCACTGTGCCAGCCTTCCTGTTGGGCTTTGCTGTGGTAGGTCCCAAGCTGACCCCATGACTTTGAGAGAAGGTTCAGGAGCCACAGAGACAGCTGTGTAGGGCAGGTGCTCTCTATAAAGGTGAATTCAGCTGTGATGGTTATCCTGTGTGTGCCTGTGGTCCCAGGACTTGTGAGGCTGAGACAGGAGGATGGCTAGTGTTGGACGACAATGTAGGCCACAGAGTAAGACCCTGCCTCAACAACAGAAAGCCAAAGCCCCAGAAAGTGTGTGTAGTGGGGACAGTCCCAAACATGTGGAGGAGTGCTTGCTCAGGACCCCAGTGGCTGTGGGTGGTTTTATTTTCTAGCTTTTTGTTTTGCTTTTATTTTTACTCTTATGGGTAGGGGGTGGAGTGGATGTGTGCCATGGTGTGCATGTGGAGGTAAGAGGGAGACTTGGGAGACTAGGAGTTAGTTGGTTCTTTCACCATGTAGAGCCCACAGATTGAACTTGGGCCATCAGGCTTGGCAGCAAACACCTTTATGCTCTCAGCCATCTCACTGGCCCTGGTTTTACTCTTTAATCCTATTGACCCTGTGTTCTGCTCTGTGCTTCTGGTGGGTGGTCCTGGAGGGCTCCCTTCTGCCATCTTGTGACTGCTATGGTCCCTGCTTGCCAGGCCCTGACTGCGGAGATTGTGAAGACCATTCGGGATATCATTGCCCTGAACCCTCTGTACAGGTCAGTGTCTGAGGACTGGGCTGGACAGGGACTGCTACCTGATGCCAGCTTTCTGCCCCCACTGCAGCATACTGGCAAAGGTGGCTATCACTGAAACCTGGCGGTGTGTATGGCAGTGGGAGGACTCTAAGGCATGGCCACTCTGTCCTTACAGAGAGTCAGTGTTGCAGATGATGCAGGCAGGCCAGCGGGTGGTGGACAACCCCATCTACCTGAGTGACATGGGCGCTGCGCTCACAGGGGCTGAGTCCCATGAGCTGCAGGATGTGCTGGAAGAGACCAATGTGAGTGTGTGCCCATGCCCTGCCACTGTCCACTTATCTCAGTATCAAGACAGAGTAACTATTCAGAGCAGGCTCATCCCCAGGGCTGGGACTCCATGGGTGCTTGTTCCCATGTCAGCAGTGCTGTGGCTGTGATGGTCCCTGCTCCCAGACAACTGCACTGTCCCCTGTTGTTTGCAGATCCTTAAGCGGCTCTACAAGGCCCTATCACTCTTGAAGAAGGAGTTTGAATTAAGCAAGCTTCAGCAACGCCTGGGCCGAGAGGTAATGGGCAGGGGGAGATGAATGGATATATTCTAGCTCTAACTCTTTAATTTAAGGGTTCTCTTTGAACAGGCTGACCCAGAACCTTACACCTGCTCAGTCTCCAGTGTGCTGGGACATTAGGCATGTGCTGTATTTCATTTTGCTATAGTGAAGTTTCCCCTCCTGGAGGCTGGGCAAGATGGAGGCAGGAGGGTCAGGGGTTGTATAGGGAGTTTTAAGATAAGTCTGGGCCACATAACCTGCCTCAAAACCATAAACAACACAGGTTTAACTCATGTGGTTTGGTGTGTGTGGTTGTGGCCATTACAGCAGAAACCCACACAGACAGACATCCCATGTCAGGGTGCCCTGTGGGAGTCCAATGCGGGAGACTGTAAGGGAGTCCACTGTAGACACGGCCCATGGGGTTGTGTGGCCAGGCTCTGCCCTGCCTTGTTTGAGCTCTCCCTGCCACAGGTGGAGGAGAAGATCAAGCAGACGCACAGGAAGTACCTGCTGCAGGAGCAGCTGAAGATCATCAAGAAGGAGCTGGGGCTGGAGAAGGATGACAAAGACGCCATCGAGGAGAAGTTTCGGGAGCGCCTCAGGGAGCTTGTGGTCCCCAAGCATGTAATGGATGTGGTGGACGAGGAGCTGAGCAAGCTGGCCCTACTAGACAACCACTCCTCTGAGTTCAAGTGAGTTTCCCACACCATGGCCCCTGGGGTGGCCATGTTCCTGTGCAGGCTGCTGGGAATGCCAGCTACCCTGTCCCTGCCTGTGGCTCTGCCTGCAGTGGCCCAGGAAGCAAGCATGTGGTGGACCAGTGTAGTCTAAGCACAGAAGCCCCACACCCTTGTGTGTCTGCTTGATGCTACAGGTCCATGTCTAGATGATTTTCTGCCAGGTTCTGGGCATTGCCTTCCTCCTGCTCAGGGGACCCTGGGTGACACTGGCCCCCCAGATGATTTTGGCTATTTCTATCAAATTCCCTAGTTTAATCTATTCAGGCAACCCCACACTGGTTCCTGTGTCAGAATGACTTAAGCTGAATCTTGGCCTGAAGATGCTCTGTGTCCCTTAAGTACAGCCCTCCCTCTGTATCTGAGCAGACCATGCTGTGCCACCTAGCCTTCCTCAGTGACAGCTCTACCTAAAGGTCCCTGGCCCGGGGCGGCTGCTGTCCTCAGGTGCCTGGCTCAGGGACTAGCCATGGTAGTCCTTGGCCTGCAGCAAGCCTGACCCTGGCTTCTTCTCTGAGCCATACTCATCCCTGGTGTCACGCACTTGTCATGTGCCATACTCATTCATGGACAAGACCTAATGTGTGGCGACAGTGCTTCCTGTGGGCATCTGTTCATGGTGCTTGTCTTTGCAGTGTCACCCGCAACTACCTGGACTGGCTGACATCCATCCCGTGGGGCCGGCAGAGTGATGAAAACCTTGACTTGACTAGGGCCCAGGCTGTGCTGGAGGAGGACCACTATGGCATGGAGGATGTGAAGAAGCGTATCCTGGTAAGGCCTGTAGCATGTGCACTAGCACAGCCAAGGACAGGCTGCTGCTTTTTTGTCCTTACATCCTTCCATTGGAGAACCAGCCAGCTATCCAACTGTGGCTCAGGAGTCACTAGTGAATGGGTGGCAGAAGCCTGGTATACTAGGTGTGCAGGGGGTAGGGACTGTTGTGATAAGGTGTGCTGTGGTCAGGCTGTAGAGAAGGGGTCCCTAATGTAGCTCACACCTCTGGCTACAGCCTGTCAGTCAGGGCCCAGGGCCCTGCAGCCACAGCTCCAGTCAGCCCAGACCTGTTGACAAGTGTGGGGCAAGGGCCCTGCAGGGCTGGCTCTAGGGGCCTGCATCCTCGGGGACACTGAGCCTCTTCGCCTTTCACAGGAGTTCATAGCTGTCAGCCAGCTCCGAGGCTCCACCCAGGGCAAGATCCTCTGCTTCCATGGCCCACCAGGTGTGGGCAAGACCAGCATTGCACGCTCCATTGCCCGTGCCCTGGGTCGTGAATACTTCCGTTTTAGTGTTGGCGGCATGACAGATGTGGCTGAAATCAAGGGGCACAGGTAGGTAGGCCGGGCCTGGCACCCATCTGACAGGGCACTGTGGGAAGATGGAGGTTTGCATTGAGCAGGGCAAAGTACTCCAGGCTAGGGTGTACACAGAGGTGCACAGAGGCAGGAGGTAGCTAGTTGTTGGCAGGCCTGGACTTTTTTTTTTTTTTTTTTTTTTTAATGATGGTCTTGTTATGTAGCCTTAGCTGTCCTGGAACTCCTTATGTAAACCAGGTTGCTCTTGAATTCAGAGAACTCCTGCCTTCTTCTTTCTGCATCTGGTATTGAAAATGTAAGCCACCACACCTGAACCTTTTTTTTTAAAGGGCAGCTAAACATGCATCCAGTGTGGGACCCCTGACGTGAGGGGCAGTCGGCTACAGGAGAGCAGGAGACATAGGAGCCTGGCAGGCTTTGAGTTAAGCACTGAGACCAAGCTGATGAGCTAGCCAGCCTGGGTAGCACATGGCAAGAAGCCTCATGGTGTTTATTTGCCACCTCAGCACTCAAGGTTAGGTTAGGCAAGAGGCATAGGAGTGGGAGTCATCCTCAGCTATATACTCATCCTCTAGAGCTGTTAGCCAGGTTGGGCTACATGAAACCTTAACTTGGAAAACAAAAGGATCTTGTCATATTAGCAAAGCCCTCCTTTGTGCCTGTAGCCCACCATGGCTCCCACCCCCCCAGGGTCCTACCCATTCCCAGCCACAGGGTCCTCGTTGCTGCTCCTTCAAATCACCAGGCTCTGTGTTTTATACTGTGCTCCAGCCTTGTTTGTTTTGTGCCTCTCCTGTCATCTTCCGTGCCCCACAGTGGTGCCCTAGCCATCCTGACTTCTGAGCTGGCTGAGGTCATCGTTTACCCCTGCCCTGCCTGCCTTGCTGAGCCTTGGGCCTGAGTGTGGGTCTCATGCTGTGCCAGCCCCCACCTCTTAATACTAAGGGAAGTGCGCTGAGCATGACTGCAGGCTGTGTGTGTTGCCAGGTACTGGCTCGAGAACATTGGGTGACCTGTGTGGGACCAAGAGCTGCCTCCAAGTGGGCCATGTGTTGGTGGTTCGCTGTGGGCCTCTCTGGTCAGCATGCTGACCCTCAATGAGTGTTGCCTCCCCACAGGCGTACCTACGTGGGGGCCATGCCAGGGAAGATCATCCAGTGTCTGAAAAAGACCAAGACAGAGAACCCACTGGTGCTGATCGATGAGGTGGGGGAGCCTCGGGGGACAGGCGGGTTAGGCAGTGGCTTAAGCCCACCTAAGCCTAGCATGTGGTATGGGAGCCAGGCATGGTCCTATGGTGCCTGCCTTCCTCACCCAGGTGGACAAGATTGGCCGAGGCTACCAAGGGGACCCATCATCTGCATTGCTGGAGCTGCTAGACCCTGAGCAGAATGCCAACTTCCTGGATCACTACCTGGATGTGCCAGTAGACCTGTCCAAGGTGAGTGCTGGTGGATGTGCCCTGGTGCAGGGGCTTTGTGAGGGGCACACCCAGCTTCCAGCATCTGCACCCCCTTGTTGCCCAGGTGCTGTTCATCTGCACGGCCAATGTCACTGACACCATCCCAGAGCCTCTGAGGGACCGCATGGAGATGATCAATGTGTCAGGCTATGTAGCACAGGAGAAGCTGGCCATCGCGGAGGTGGGTGGAGTTCCTTGGGCTGGAGGGGCACAAGATCAGACCTGGTTCCCACAGTAGTCCTAAGTGCCTGACAGGTGCTGGGTGTGGGGCCTATGGTTCTCTGGACAGGGCTGTGAGCCCCACTTTGGAGCGGTTCCAGTCTGCACCAAAGGGCTGAGATGGTGTCTGAAGGCTAGGGAGAAACAGCTTGGGACCCCAGGGTGCCCAGACAGTATAGTGGGTGGGAGCAGTGGGCATTGCTGACACTTGTTCCCCACAGCGGTACCTGGTGCCACAGGCCCGCGCCCTGTGTGGTCTGGATGAGAGCAAGGCCCAGCTGTCTGCAGCAGTGCTCACTCTGCTAATCAAACAGTACTGCAGGGAGAGCGGCGTACGAAACCTGCAGAAGCAGGTGGAGAAGGTAAGACTGTACAGTAGCATGCCCAGCGCAGGGCCCCGCCCAGCACAGGGCCCACCCACACCCTCCACTCCCAGGTGCTTCGCAAAGCTGCCTACAAGATAGTGAGTGGAGAGGCAGAGACAGTGCAAGTGACACCGGAGAACCTGCAAGACTTCGTGGGGAAGCCAGTGTTCACCGTGGAGCGCATGTACGATGTCACCCCTGCTGGTGTGGTCATGGGCTTGGCCTGGACTGCCATGGGTGAGCCCCCACCCCATGCCAATGTTGCTGCCTGGACTAACACATGTGCATGCTGCCAGCAAGTGAATCAGGAAGCAAGGCACAGGTGGCAAATTCAGACTCCTCTCCATCTTCCAGGAGGCTCCACGTTGTTCGTGGAGACATCTTTAAGGCGGCCCCTGCTTAGGGGCAGCAGGGAGGACAAGGAGGGCAGCCTAGAGTTAACAGGCCAGCTGGGGGATGTGATGAAGGAGAGCGCCCGCATCGCCTACACTTTTGCCCGAGCCTTCCTGATGGAGCAAGACCCTGACAATGACTTCCTGGTCACCTCACACATACACCTGCACGTGCCTGAGGTAGGACCCCATCTGGTTGTCATCCAACCTTATCTCACACCACCTGGGCTCACCACCTGTCTCTCCTTGCAGGGTGCTACCCCCAAAGATGGTCCCAGTGCAGGCTGCACCATTGTGACTGCTCTGCTGTCCCTGGCTCTGGGACAGCCTGTGCTACAGAATCTGGCCATGACAGGGGAGGTCTCCCTCACGGGCAAAGTGCTGCCTGTGGGTGGCATCAAAGAGAAAACCATCGCGGTGAGTGCTCCCCGCCTGTGCCTCTGGCCAACTCAGGGTGGTGAGCCCAGGATAGATCTGACGGCCATGTCCCCACAGGCCAAGCGCGCTGGTGTGACCTGTATTGCCCTGCCGGCCGAGAACAGAAAGGACTTTTCGGACTTGGCACCCTTCATCACAGAGGGCCTCGAGGTCCACTTCGTGGAGCACTACCGCGACATCTTCCGCATTGCCTTCCCTCTGCACGAACAGCGAGAAGCAATGGCTGTGGAGCGGTGACACGGGGGGTGGGGCCTCCTTGAATAATCATGGTGTGGCACAGCCACGAACACAGGTGTAGAATCATGAATAAAGTAGAATCCTTTCCACAACCCAGCCTCAGTCACTGAGCGTCCGCGAACACAAGCACGCACACATCTGCCCGGCGGTAACTAACGTTTATTGGGGGTGGGGGCATTAGTCCTTCTTGGCAGCCGCCTTCCTCATGGCCGCCAGCACGTTGCTCAGCTCCTCGCGTTTCCTCTTGGCGCGGATGTGCGTGCCCACCTGTGTGGAGTCACAGCGTCACCCACGGCCATGGCCGCCCCCGCCGCCCCCGTTCCACCCTCTGGGCTCACTGCCTACCCTCTTCTTGATAAACTTGAGTGCGCGCTTGTCCTTGGACACCTTGAGCAGCTCCATGGCGCGCCGCTCGTAGGGCGCGAAGCCGCAGACCTCCCGGATCATGTCCCGCACGAACTTGGTGTGCTTGGTGAGGCGCTGTGGGGACGCCAAAACCACCGTTACCGAGGGGCAGCACGCACCATACTGCTCCCGGCTCCCCTCCGCGCGGGCGCCCAACCAGCACCAGCAAGCCCTCGCCTTTCCCCATGCTGTGGCAGCCCGGCACTCACCCCGCGGCGCCGGCTGTGCCTCGGCTTGCTGACGTTCTTCGTCACCTTGTGGCCCTTGTTGAGGCCCACGGCCATGGGATAGCGCAGGGCCATGGCTGCGGGCGGTGAGAACCAGACATCGACTGAGCCCCGGCACATCGGCCCGCCTGCCCGCCCGCCGACGCACCCCGCGGGCCCGGGAGCCCGATGGCGGCAGATGCCGGCCTGACGAGCTCCACTTACCTGCTGCTCTCCGATGGCGGCCGCGACAGGAAGGACGACGCCGCGCGGAACCCTGGGATATCTGTCGGTGGCTCGCCGCTGGCGGCTAGAGAGGCAGGCGCGCCGCGGGCTCCCTCTGGTGTCCGGAGGCTCCGCGGCGCCTGTGAATATGCGCGGCCCGCTCAACCAGCTCGAAGTGAGCGGGGCATGACTGTAGCCTTGAGTCTTGAGTTCGAGGCTGTTGAAGTGAGTTTCTCGGACAGTAGAAATGTTTTTTAAAGTCCTTCTTATCAGGCTAGAGAGACGTCACAGAGGTTTAAGAGCACTTGATTTATTTCCAAAGGACCTGGGACCAATCCTAAGCATCTACAATGGTGGTGCTAGAACATCTGTAGCTCCTTTTCCAGAGTATCTGATGCCCTCTTTTGGCGTCTGTGGGCAGCATGCACGTGATGAACAGACATACCTGCAGACGAAACACATAAAATAAAACGAGTAAATCTAACTTAAAAAAAAAAAAAGGACGGGACGGGTAGTGGTGGCACACACCTTTAATCCCAGCACTTGGGAGGCAGAGGCAGGCAGATCTCTGCGGGTTCAAAGCTGATCTGATTTATAAAGAGAGTTCCAAGATAACCAGGGCTACACAGAAACACTGTCTTGAAAAAACAAAACAAAACAAAATAAAAATATATGATTTTCGTGTACAGGTGTTTTGTCTGCATGTCAGTCTGTGCTCCACGTGGGTGCCGGTCCTCTATTACATTAGCCAGTGCTGACTCAGCCCCCAGAACGGTTGCCATTTAAAAAACAAAACATTTATTTAGGGGTTGGGAGAAGCCTGATCCACCACACATTGAGATGTCAGCTGATGGGGCTCTGCTAGCCTTCGTCCACGAGGGTTCCAGAATGGAACCCATATCCAACAGAACTTGGCAGACTAGATCCCCCGGAACTGAGATTTGGGATTCATGGAAGGAGATTAGCGTCTGTGGTGGCCTTGGGTTGTAATAGAGGGGTAAGGAGGGTTGTCAAATGGTCTGGTCTAGAATCAAAGGCTGATTCCCTCCTCTCCTCACTTGCTTCCTTTCCTTTTTTGATGTATGGTCTCGCAGAGCCCACGCTGACCGTCCCTGCTAATGACAGATGTGTACCGCACCCATTTTATGCGCATCACTGGCAACTGAGGGGTACCCCCAGCCTTCTCTATTGGCTCAGTCTCCCGCACTCCACACTTGCCAGATCGAGGAATTTGAATGATAATCAGAATGATTACGATGCAGGGCCTGGTCCAGCCCTGGTGGTTCTTGGCGGGTGTCACAGGTATGAGTGGCCACAGCGGAGAGTCGAGGGAGTGGGCAAGCTTTCTGGTACAATGACTTGAAGGAATTAACTCCCTCCACCTGGAAGCTCTGCTGTGCAGCAGACTGAGCTAACTCTGGAGCATGCCAAGGGCAAAGCTAGTAGTCAGCAGGACAGGTCTCAGGCCGGAGTGGGAGGGGCCAACACAGAGGGGCAGGGCCTGGGTGTAGTATCTCCCCAAGGTGGAGCTAAGGTAGGAAGGCGTGGTTGTCAGCTGAGGCTTGGATACCCGGGCGTGGGACCTGGTAACAGGGCGGTTGAACCCTGTGTCGGCTCAAGCGGGTCCAACGTAGGGAGAAGCGGGCCTAGAACACAGGTGCAGCACGAAGGGCGAGGGAGAAAGCGAGCAGCCACCCGGGGGCGGGGCCTAGAATACAGGAGCGGGAGGAGGAAACTTGAGCAGAAGCCTGGGGGCGGGGCCAAGGTGGGCGGGGCCAGGCCTAATGTCCAAGGAGCAAGTTTCATTCTGGGGAAGGGCTGTAGGAACGAGCCTTCAGGTGCTCATGGTGCCACACTCTGGTGTCCCCTTCATTTGTAGGTGCACCCCTGCTGTCCCTGACTTCTGTGTGGGATTCTGAGCAAGTATCATACCATAACACACTGCAAGATACATTCTTGTGGACACTTGGCTAGGGAAGAAACAGGTACAGAAGTGACTTGCCCAAGGTTCTACAGGGACCAGCCCTCCCTGCTCAATCTGACCAGTCTCCATTCTCTGTTTGGAACGCTTTTCCTTAATATAATTTAATTCTTTGAAATCTTAGATCCAAAGATAAAATTTCTCCCTTTTTCTTTTTCTCTTTGGTTTTTTTGTGATAGGTGTCTCTGTGTAACATCCCTAACTGTCTTGGAGCTCAATTTGTAAACCATGCTGGCCTCAAATTCACAGAGATCGGTCTGCTTCTGCCTCCAGAGTGCTGGGATTAAAGGTGTGTTCCACCACTGCCTAGTAACACAGGTTTTTCTTTTTTTTTTGAGGGGGGGTGTTCGAGACAGGGTTTGTATTGCTTTGGAGCCTGTCCTGGAATTAGCTCTGTAGTCCAGGCTGGCCTCGAACTCACAGAAATCCACCTACCTCTGCCTTCAGAGTGCTGTGATTAAAGGTGTGCGCCACCAATGCCCGGCTAACATAGGTTTTTCTTGCCTTGGAATTTCTACCTAAGTCTGGAAGACAAGGAGAGGAAGTTTCCCAAACCCAAAAGGCTGAAATCGCACAAGGAGAAGTACTGGGTGTGAAGTCCACAAATCTCCCTCATATATCCACCCACCTCCCCACTTCCAGTGTGAACCTGTGAAACCCCAGGCTCTGACCAAAGCAAGCTAGCAAGGTAAGTGGATGGATGGATGGGTGGGTGGATGGATGGATGGATAGATGGGTGGATGGATGGTAGATAGATGGGTGGATGGATGGGTGGGTGGGTGGATGGATGGATAGATGGGTGGATGGATGGAGGGTGGATGGATGGATGGATGGGTAAGTAAGTAGATAGATGAGTGAATGGATGGAGGCTGGCTGGATGGGTGGGTGGATGAGGAGGCCGGTGTATGGGTAAGTGTATAAGTGGATGAAAGGGTATGTGGGTAAACGGAGAGATGGGTCTGTGACTGCAGCAGCACAGTGAATACAGAAATGTAGCGTTCAAACTCTCTAAGAACTCTCTGCCCCATGATCTCTGGGTTCTCGAGTTCCATGCTGGTAAAATTTGTCAGTCCCCTTCTCCAGCCTCCAGCAACCACTTACCCCCACCTTGCAGCAGAACGGGGATCTATATGTCATCGCCTTTGACCACTAGGTAAAAGCCACGCCCCGAGACGTGATGAAAGACTAGCCTTCCGGAACAATCCCGCCCTCGCGGTACCTTGGTAACTGCCTCTCTAGACCTCAGGGCTGCTCAATCCTTCGCGCAGGCGCGAGGATCCCATCCGCGTCCTGCTAGGGCTCCTTCCATCGACCCTCCAAACTGCATTTCCCAAGAGGCTTCGCGGCCTAGCCATCTCTGGTTTTTCGGATTTTGTTTTTTCCCCGACTACATTTCCCAGAAAGAATTACGGCAGCCGCATTCCTCGATTTACTGAGTCGAACCCTATTGCCGTTCCCAGAGTCCTTTGCGGCTCAAGGCGACAACTACATTTCCCAGGAACCTCGGCAGCATTGTCCACCGGAAGCGGCGGGCGAGTTGTGTGTCCTTGCGCGTGGAGTGAAGCGAGAGATCGACCATGGTGGCTCGAGTATGGTCGCTAATGAGGTGCGTGGAGACTCGGGTTGGGCCCTGAGCCTTCGAGATAGTTCCGTGCTACAGGCATCCGTACCTTGCAGCTTGGTGTCCTGCGAACGCTTACTTCCGGTTGCGTCTGAACCTCTTCTCAGGGCCCTTGTAGGAAACTGGGCTTACTGGCAAAGCTAACTTGATCTCTCCTACCTTCCAGCCAGCCCTACAGTTTAAGTTTTCCCTTATGTGCAATGGGGGTAAATTGGAAAGCTTGCCCTTCTCCTTTCTCCGGAATTTGAGTGACATGAAGGAAGGTCCCCTGAGTTCCCTGAAGGGTTTTGTGTCTAGTGTCTACTACTGCTGTCGGCAGGATTTCGAATGAACCAGTCTTTTTACTTTAAGACTCGGTTTACCACTTCAAGTCGTGGCACATAAGACAAAAGGAATGATCCTTTTCCCCTGGGATCCCAGGGTGTCACCTGGTGAACTGTTCAGGTCCCCGGAGACCCTACCCCTTCAACTTCAGTCCCTTCCTGTCTCCCGGCAGGTTCCTTATCAAGGGAAGCGTGGCGGGGGGAGCAGTCTACCTTGTTTATGACCAGGAGCTGCTGGGGCCCAGTGACAAGAGCGAGGCTGCTCTAAGAAAGGCCGAGGAGGTGGTGCCACCAGCAATGTACCAGCTCAGCCAGTATGTGTGTCAGCAGACGGGTTTGGAGATGCCACAGGTACCCTGGCTGGGAGTGAGGATGGGGCTTGACAGGTCGGTTCTGGGTGGCCTTGGTGCCCGCACCACCTCTGCTTGGTGGAGTTTGTCATCACTGGGTTTGGGTGATAAAGTGTGGCCTGTCCCCATGCACCAGCCCCTGTGCTCCTCTTTCTTCCCAGCTCCCAGACCCTCCAAAGATTAACTTTCCGAACCTCCGTGACTCCTGGAACTCAGGTAGGCCCCATTACCTCTGTTTGGTGGATGCCTGGCATGGCAGCTTCTCTCCCAGTCCTGTTTGCCTCGCTGTTCCTTTCCATTACTCCCTGTGTGTGCCTGTGTGTCGTTTGTGGACCTAAGTAGAAAGGACTGGGCATGATGGCCCATGCCTGTGACTCCAGCATTTGGGAGGCTGAGGCAGGTAGATTTTCAGTTCCAGGGCTACACAGAGAAACCTCTCTGAAACAACAAAAAACAAAATGAAAATTTGTAAAACAGGGTGCAGGGAATGGGTGGTTCCACTCAGTCTTGCTCCAAGTACCACTCTTGGGCTTCCTTGGGTGTTGGCTGTGAGAATGGTTCTGGCAAGATGGGGTTTCATGGGCACCCATGCATTGTCCCTGCAGGCATCATCTCTGTCATGGCAGCTTTGTCCGTGGCCCCCACCAAGGCCAGAGAATACTCCAAGGAGGGTTGGGAGTACGTGAAAGAACACAGCAAGTAAAGGATGCCACCTGCCCCAGCATGGGCAAGACCAGGATTCCGCAGACTCCACCACAGTGGGGACTCCACTCTGAGGGCAGCTTCCAGCATTGCTGGTCCAATAAAGAACTTGGGAATGGTCCCCTGACCTGTGTTTTCGTGGGAGGATGCAGAGTGCACTTGAGGAACCTGGATCACCTGGGCTCCACCAACTTTTGCTTGTGGAGAAAGTCCTGTCCGTTGGGGATCTCTGTTTTCCAGATGTTAATGCTTAGAGCCCAAGTATTTGTTTTTAATTTCAAAAAACTGTGTGTCTTACAGTTTCTGTTGCTGTGATAAAGCACCATGACTGAAAGCAGCTCAGGCAGGAGAGGGTTTGTTTGAGCTTGCTCCTCTCAGGCCATACACCCATCACTGAGGGAAGTGAAGAACCTTGGGACAGGACTAAAGCAGAGGCATGGAGAATCACTGTGGGCTTAGGTTTGCTTTGCATGGTTTGCTTAGCCTGTTTTCTAATAGCACCCAGGCCCACCAGCCCAGGGTGGTGCTGTGTTGGACCCTCACATATCACTCATCAATCAAAAAATGCCCATAGGCCAATCTGATGGAGGTAATTTTCAGTTTACCCTCCCTCTTCCCAGATGACTGTTAGGTTGACAAAAAAAATACTGACTAGCAGTGTGTACACACATGTTCACGTGTATGTTTACACTGCCCACACTATCTAGGTGTCCCATTCCTGGAGCTGGACTTCCAGGCAATCCTGAATTGCTTGTCATAGATGCTGGGATCACATCACTACACTGTCCCTCCAGTCCTCAGAAAGGATAGAGAAGGTACTGGGGTATGGGAGCCTGGACACCAGGCCACCTTTGGGCTCTGGGTCACCTCCAGGCACAGCTTCTGTCACAAGGAGCTCTGCAGCTTATGTACCCGAACCCAACAAGTCACCCAGCTATTTGCACATTCATGGAACACCCTGGAAACCCAGTGAACAGATGCAGGGTATGATGGCTGGCTGGCTCCATACAAGTATCTTGTCCTAGGTCCACTCCTGGGCTGCAAGAGGGTACCTGGCATTGGGTTGTCACTGTGTCACTCTGTTGGAGTTCAAAACTTGGAGACATGTGCCTTATACCCCAGGCTGGGTGCCAATGACCTCACCCCTCTGCTGCCCCAACCAACAGCCAGGCAGCTTTGTTCTTGTAGAGGTCTATTTGTAGTAAGGGCAGCCCTGCATGTCCACTGTGCTCACCAATATGGTGGGCACAAGTGGGCTGGCTGTCTTCCCATGTTCAGGGCTGAAATGAAGCAGTCAAGCCCACAGGTGCCGAGCCACAGAACTGGACAGGCTAGCACCATGGACGCCACCTCTGGTTGCTTGTGGAGTACCACTTCTTTCCTGATGAAAATGAGAGGCCAAGCTTGAAGGCTTGAAGTAAAGGGCACATGAACAGAAACACGTTTATTACAAAAAACAGCAACAAAAACCAAAATGAAAATAAATTCACATTGTAACAAGCTACAATATGGCAGCAGATAAAAAAAATTCCTTTGTACAATGGTGGGAGAAATCCTGACAGGTCACAGCTGGGCGGCACAGGTGCTCAGTAGCGGCGGGTGAAGCGGCCATCACTGGGTCTGCTGCCTCGGCTCTGTCCTCCAAAGCCTCCCTGCATCCCTCCCCGTGGAATCACATGGCCACGTGAAGCTCCACCAGGGGCGAAACTGCCACGCCTAAGAAGACAAAGAGAAGCCCATGGCTGTTGTTCTGAGGTCTTAGCCTAGCCAGTGTTTCCCAAGTCACAGGTCATCCCCAGATCACAAATGCAGTGTAACCCACTTCCTCCTGGGCCTAAAGTTTAGCACTTACCCTGACATGCCACCACGGTTCATCATGTGGCCAGGCCCTGAGTGGCCTGACATGCTCCTCTCACCACCTGCAGGATGAGGCACAAGTCCAAGTGGGCAGCTTGGCAGACCAACAGCCCTACTTGGTCTCATCTGGCCCTATCCTACCCCAGGCCCCAATCCCTCCTTAACAAGTGGCCCTGGCTCCCACCCGGTCCTCACCTTGCCACCTCTTGTGCTCACGCTCCATCATGCCTCCGTCAGCTGCACCCTGCCATGCCCGGTCATCTTCAAGTCTCCGGCTGTGCTCCCCCCAGTCACGCCTGCCCCTTGGAAAGAGACACCTCTGACCCGCACTGCCACACCAGGCCCTTGGCAAACAGCATGGCTGGCGGGGCTCACACTCCACCAGGCCAGGCTAAGAGTCACCCAAGACCAGGCATTGGGAGGATGGGACACAAACCTGGGAGGAGGGGGCAGCCCTCGGCCTTCACTCATTCTCTTGTTAGAGCTGTAGCCCCAGCCGTCTCGAGAGTCCCGGCCATGGCGCTCAGGTCCTCCATGACGCTCAGGGTAATGCTGGACCAGAGAAAATGGCGAGGTCAGCACTGTCCGATCCCCAGACAAGAGGACACAAAGCTCAGGGACCAGAGTATGTGTGGCCACTATTATAGTGTCCTTCCTCACACGATTACGTTTATAAGGCTAACAAGAGCCACAGCCTATGCACAGTACCCTTGCTTCACAAATGTGAGACACTAACACATGAACCCTTGCACAAGGGTGAGATTATGAGTGGGGACCATTACATTCAGCTCAGTTACTGGCCTTCCCAAAACCCTGTTTCAAGGCCAAGTCCTGATAGATACCAAGTGAAGCCAAGCGGTTAGCACCTCCCAACTCCCCCCAGTCTCTTGCCTGACCACAAACTCCTGGGACATTGGAGTTTTGGGACAGCTCTCACTCTGCCTTCCTATCTCTCAAGTCAGACACTGTCACCTGCCCTTCTTTTCAGAGTGACAACTTTAAGTACAGATAACCATGCAGAGGCCACTGCCGGTCACCTAGTCCCACAGAGACAATTAGCTATGTGAAAATGGTGACACCAGGAAAAGCTAAGCATAGGGCTGAGGAATGAGTATCCAAGGGCTGCAGATAACCCTGGTACCAACTTGGTGATGGGAAACCAAAGGAATAGGATGGTAAGCCAGACAGCAGTGAAGGTGGCATTGTGCAGCTAAAAGTAGCAGTGGTGCAGATGGATGTGAGAGGCACTGGGTCAGCCTTCCCCAGGGAGCAGTATGCAGGACACATGGGGCTGCAACCAACACTCAGCGCGGCTTAGAGTGCATGGGTGGCGGAGGTGGCCAGCACTATGGCTCTAGAGCAACATCAGGCAGCAGGCAGCACTGGCAGAGTGGGACTTCCCCTCCCCAGCTGAAGCAGTGGCCCATGCTTACCTGTCCTTCTCTGTCTCCCATCATTGACCTTGAACCTTCTCTCCTAAAAAATGTGATTTCAGTGAGACCAGATGGGGAGGGGTTTGCCTGCAGAACCCTCCCAACATGGCCATGGGCCTACGGCAGGGGCTCACCTATCCACGGAGTGGTTGGGGTAACGGCCCCGGTCTCTGTGGTCGAAGTCATGGAAGCGGTCCTGGCGGCCAAAGTCTGAATGGTAGCGGTCATCCAGTGCTGCGCGCTTGGCTTCTGGCCAGTAGGCATCATCACGCCTGTGATGGGGTTTGAGGCAGGGACATGAGGCACCTAGAGCCTGCATCGCTCCAAGTCCCTGGCAAGAGCTTCCTTGTGGAAGGTGTAATAAACCCTGGGACCAAACACCACACCTTTGCCTTAGTGCCACCGTGGGTGCTGAGTGTCCTGGTTTTTGGAAGGCCTCAGCACCGGCAGCTTCACAGAACACTTGCCTGCCATATATAGCCTCACACACCAATGGTTGCAGCAGGCTCCATATTAGGTCAGCCAGCGTGATACCCTGCCCCTGCCTCATGCACCTGGGTCTGGTGGTGTGGATCCCTGGCTGCTCACCGGCCGTCCACATCGTAGGGCCTGCGCACTGCAGGTCGGCGCTCCTGCTCATAGCGCAGCTCCTGCTGCCGCCGCAGCTCCTCTCGCTCACGGTGGATGCGCTCCTGCTCACGCCTCCGCTCCTGCTCCACGTGCATGCGCTCACGCTCCAGGCGCTCTCGCTCCATGCGTTCACGCTCTAGCCGATGGCGGTGGAAAGCCAGGCGCTCACGGGCGATCTCTAGCCGCTCCCGCTCCTCCCGCTCCCACTGTGCCTGCAGCCGCTGCTCCCGTTCACTGCGCTCTCGCTCCCTGTGTGAGGAGGGCAAAACAGTGTGTGAGAAGCTTGGTTCATGCTGGGGACAGCAAGCTCAAAGACAACACTTCAGTGAGTGGGTCCTTGGTACTGCAGCTGCTACCTCCTGTCCTGCTCTCCATCCACCCTTCTCCACAGCAGGTACCTAGCCAGCCACCAAACCCAGCAGAACAGCCAGAGGCCATTCCCCATTGTGCCGGGAGATGGCCTGCCCTGGCACCCACTTTGAACACACACATCCTTAATTAAGCAAAGGTCTCTTTAGAAACTGCAGTGGCGTTGTGCCCAGCTGGCCAAACACCTGCTCTTTCCTGATTATTTCCTGAGCAATGAGGTCCCCCACTGGCCACTTCCTGTGGTCTGAGAACGGTGAAGTACTAGCAGGCAGCAATCTCAACAAAGGGCCCTCAAAGTATCTGCCTGCCACTCTCACACACTCTCAGCTGTCCCCTCCTAGCCCTGCTCACCTCCGTGACTCTGAGTCTCTGGACTTTCGGGATTCTTTAACCTTGTCAAAGGACACAACAGACCGCTTTTCCCGGCTGGCTGACTTTCGGTCCTGGCTTTTGGAGGCCTGGTTCAGTAAACAGAAAGAGAATTAGTGTAGGAGGGACAGAGGCACCTGGCACAGGTAGTCACTTGACTGGAGGTACTCACAGCAGAGCTCAACAAAACCCAACAGGCTCAAACGGAACTGACTACATCCCCAAATGACATAAAGTCAACTCCCCCTCCCCTTGAGACAGGATCTCACCATTTAGCCCAAGATGGACCACATGGTCCTTCTGCCTCAGCTTCCAGTATGCTGGGCTGAGAGATGTGAGCCCCGGGTTAAGTCAGAATTGTTGCTCTACAAGTCTTTTCCATCACAATGACACTCTAACTTTCCAAAGATTGTGTCTCATGAGCCTAACCTTGGTTGGCCTGCAGCAAATGGCAACTCTCCTGCCTGAATTCCACCTGCCCTTTCCTTCACGGTCAGGGCCCTCCTCCATATGCACCATCTCCTCAGGTGTGGTACCTCCTATTGAGACCAACCCACCTCCCCCTGTAGCACACCCTTCACCTTCTTACTTTCTAGCTGCTCTCAGTAAGACTCAAGTAAAACACCACCTCCTTAAGTCACCTGCACATATGGAAATGGCCTGAAATCTAAGACAGGCTATCTATAGGCCTTTCTTACTCAGCACCGTGCCTTGCGGTACCTCGAGATCCTTAGGGTCCCTGCTTGCTACAAACATGTGAACCCTAGCCTTCCAAGCCCTCCTGTTGCTCCAAAGGCCCTGGTGCCATGTGATGTGGTCCTCTAGTGGATCAGTACAGGTGGGGAGGTCTTGGGGATACCAGACCCATCTACTAAGGTGGTCAGGCTCTGAGACTTCAGAACCCACCAAGGTCTGCAGTTGTCCCAACAGTGGACTTCCGGGAGGCAGGGACGGGAGTTGGCACAGGGTGGCCATCAGAGAGAGCAGCAGCAGGTAGGCTGCTCTAGAAGCCTCGCCATCTCTATGTTCTGAAAGGCAGCAAGCTTCCCTCGAATCCCTGGAGCATCGAGCCTGCTGTCGGTCTGACACTCACTCTCTCTTTGGACCCGGATGTCTTCACACTGATTACAGGCACACCTTTGGATTTGTCCATCACCACAGTGCGCTCGGTACCACGGCTTCCTATAAGCAGAGGGAGAAGGGCTGAATGTGGATGGTCGCTTTAGACCTGCACCTGACAGGACTTGGGTGCTACTGCTTACCTGACTTGGTAGTCCTTGAGCGCTCCGAAGGCCCGGGCTTCTGATCATCCAGGTCCTTGCTCTTCTCTGTATTCCCATCATCCCCCTTTTTGGCATCATCTTTTCTGTCAGCTTTCTCCTCCCTCTTCAGGTTTGCTGACCTAGGAGTAAGTGATCCACAAGCCTCAGAGCAAGCATTCAAGAGGCAATGGCTACCTAGGATGTGGGTGATGGAGGCGGCCCACTGACTGCACAACATTTAAGGGGGTCTCTGGCACACACTGGTGGTTGGTGGCAGGGAGGGTGAGAATACAACTCTGCTGGTCTGCAGAAATACCTGTCACTTGTGCTGGCCTTCTCCTTCTTGCTGTCCCCATCTCTCCTGTCAGGCACTCTCTTACCAGCAGGCTCACTTTTGGCCTGTGGAAGAGTTAAAAGTTAGTGCCACCTTGCCCTGGCACCACTGCCAATGCCACTGCAACACATTGCCACATACCTTTTCCACTGAGATCATTTTGCCATGCAACTCAGTCTTGTGCAAGTGGCTAATGCATTTTGTTGCCTCTTCGGCTGTGGACATAGTGACAAAGCCATAACAGCGAGCTCCAGGACTCCTGGCATTTGTTACAACCTTGGCACCCACAACCTGGAAGAAAGCAGACCACCTCAGATACAGCTGCACACACAGACCCAGCAATCATCACAGCACAGGGCAGGGGCTTCTGACTACCCTCAGCCCAAGGCCCTGCTCAGTGGCTGCCTAGAAGCACTGGGGAGAAACGGTGTAGCCACCCACTGGAGGGACTGTTGCATTGCACCCTAGGTTCTCAAGAGGACTGGGGCAGGGGTGCAATGCACACAGGAGTGACAGTCATACCATGAAACTGAATCTTGATGTGGTCATAGTTACAAACTGGTAAACAACACAGGTCAGTGTCATGAGAGGTGGCTCAAATGAGTCTGCTGAAGCCACCTGGTAGTCACAGCCAGCACCACATTCACAGCACATGTGGAACCCAACCCTGACAGCGAGCTCGTCTGTCCCCAGATTAATCCAGGACACAGATCTGGGCAGTCAGGTCCTGTGGCAGGATATCTGATCATACTACAAACGCTGGGATTGTGTTATTTACTGGAAAAACCTATTTTCTAGTTATAATGTGGCTCAACCCTAGCACACACCTTTAATGCAAGAGCTTGAATAGTAAACAGGATTAAATAAAGTCAACCATAGGTCAATAGGTCAAGCAAGCAACCAGAGGACAAGAAGTGAACATATGATGATTAAGAAAAAGCCATAGAGAATAAGAGGAATCTGGATAGAGATGCGCAGGATGTGGAGGGGAGGGACATGGAAAGAGGATTTGATTGAGATGGTAGGAGACAGGAGGCTTCTGGGACAATGACAAAGGAGGAAGTTCAGCTGAGTGCTTCACTCTGTCTGAGCTAGCAGGCTTTCACCCCAGCATCTGGCTCCAAGTCTATTGATACAATCGAACGATTAAGGTTTTGCTAACAACATTTGGCCCTCCAATGTATGGCATGACCAGAGACATCATGCCACTGGCAGATAAACTGAGATGCTACCAGTTTGGAAGACACCTAGGAAATCCTTAAGGCGTTATGTCATATTAAAAGAAATATTTTCCATGTTAAGGATGAGAAACAGCTGTATAATGTTACAATAAATAGCTTGAAAATAGCAGAAAATGAAAAGATAAATAACTGATACACAATAACGATTATTAATTATCAGTTTTTTTTGTGCCCAATATGAAAAGTGGTTTGATTAGATAAGCCTTAGAAAGACTTATAAATGAACATAAGGAAAATACTCAAACACTGGCAGAGGGATTTAGATAAGAACCTACTGCCCCTTGCATGATTGCATTAACCCTATGGGAAGCACATATTAAACTCATGGGCAAAGCAGAACAGAATTACTCCCCAAGACGGGAAAGATTTAGCCACAAGAATAATGGAAGTTGGTCCTCAGTTCCAACCTTGTCCTTGCTTTGGATAAGGTTGAAGAATCATGAAAGAGGTCCGAGTCATTTACTAAAATGGCCCACGAGAAGCCTTCACTGATTTTTTTTTTTATCCTAAGACTGACTTCAGCTGTAAAAAGAATAGTATCAGATTCCAAGTCAGACAAATATTAACTAAATCTTTGGCTTTTGAAAAGGCTAATTCAGAATGCAAAAGGGTGATTATGCCTTTAAAGGCAAGATCAGCATCAATAGACAAATGGATTGGTAGAAATACAGCTAATATGGATCTCATGTTTATGATGCTACTCTGATAAGAATTTTTAAAAGTTTTAAGAAAAATCAAAATATTAGATGTGTTAATTATGGTAAGCAAGGTCATCTGAAAAGAGGTTGTAGGCAAGATGTTCCTAGAGACAAATGTTTTTTCTAGAGATAATATAAACAGAAGTCACCATTCTTCTGGAGTGTGCAGATTTGGCAAAGGCCAGCATTCGACAGATGAATACATATCAAACAGGGACAGGCAAATCCTTTCCTACTGAGAAACACCTTAGGGGGACTTCCTCAGGCCCCAGTATCAAATCTGGTATAGTCATTCTCTGTCAGCATTGGAGAAACTCATCCAAAGGGCAATTAAAAAACTTAATGCCTGTCAAATTGATTCTGAAAGGAAAACTGAGACTTGGTCAATTAGCAGGAATAGACCCAGGCAGAAATTATGGTACCTTTTACTAATGCTGAAATTGCTTCATTATGGGCAGAGAATGAACATTTGTAAAGAGCTTGCAGTAATTTTTTGGGGGAGAGATTAACAACAGATATCCCCAAAGCAAGAGACTCCAGTTTATAGAAAGAAGTAACTGGATTCTCTCTCATATAGTAAAAGGGACACCAATTTCTGGAGTCCCCTATATACTATACTTATGCAAATAATTCAGGAAAGGTGGGTTATAACAGGAAAAATAAGTGAAGTGGCTCAAAGCACTTATGATTGAGTTTAAAAATGAGAGTGTATGCCATTCATATGGCATTATTAGATTTTCCTGAATCTCTTAATATAGTTACTGACTTCCAGTAAAAAGAAAGTTGTTTTATACATTGAAACTGCTGAACTTATTCCAGATAATTCAAAACTTCGCTATTTATTCAACTACAACAAGAAGTCATCTTTTATATATAACACGTATCAGATCCCATATAAAATCTTGTGCCTCTAGCACAGGTAATGATGAAATTGATCAACTATTAATAAGAAATATTCTAGAAGCCGGAGAATTTTATAAGAAATACCATGCTAACAACAAAAAGAGCATTTTCTTTTTCTTTCACTTGGCAACAAGCCAAGAAATTTTAAGGAAATGTCGTACTTGTTCTTTGTATGACCAGACAATTTCATTATCTGCAGGAAGTAATCTAAAGGGTACCCCCCGCCCCAAAAAAAATTTGGTACATGGATGTGTTCACTGTCCAGAGTTTGGGAAATTCAAACATCACAGCATAGATACATTTTCAAGACTTCAATGGGTAGCTGCTCTGAGTTCTGAAAAGGCTGATTTCATAATTACACATTTATTAGAAGTTACAGCTATTATGGAGATATTTACAAATGAAGACTGACAATGCTCTGGCATATGTCTCTAGTAAAATGAAAGGCTTTTGCATATTACAATTTAAAGCAGATTACAGGTATACCACACAATCTGGAGACTACTGGACAAGTGAACGATCTGAAGAAAAAGGACAGATCATCAAGAGAAAATGTCCCAAGAAAATAATATATTGGCCACCTCCAACTGACTGGCCTAGAATCCCAGCTTGGAGCCCCAGAATAGTACCAGCACCCATGACACTATACCCAGCAGCTGCCCCTTCCTGCCCAGCACTCCCTCCCTTCTGCCGTGAGACTGGCCCACCCATGGTAGATTCCCAAATGCTTTTCTCTGCTGTCCTCTCTGGAGAAATCTGAAATGGTCTTTATGTGGTCCCAACTCCACCAAAAATTAAAGCTGGCTTTGGAGTCTGGCTCTCTCCTTCTCTAAACCTATGCATTCTTCATAAGGAAAATCCAAAATTTCTGTCTCATATCAGAAGAGTTACCTGGTATGGGGACAGAGGAAAAACTAAACTTAGAGACTATTCTGTTCCCATTAATCTAATAATCTTTTGGTTTTCATTTGACTCTGTAAAACTTTTCAATTGTAAATATTATCTCAAAACCTGTAAGATTATTATGTATATATAAACTTTCTGTCATGATACCAGTAGTCACAGAGTACTAATTCTAGAAATAAGCTTCATCTAGCTCCCTATATGTGTTTTGTGGTTTCACTTTGAAGCAGGTAACAAGGAACTAAGTTTGTGTACCTCATATGTACTTAACAGATTGTGGTCCTAAATCCTTTCAGAGTACTGAACACAGCATTTAAAATCTTTTAAGTTTTCTACTACAAACATTGATCATTCCTAACAGTAACTTTTGAGGTCTCTAAGATGATGGGGCCCTGATACCATGTATCCACCTAGATTGTGGTAACCTAAATAAACCACTGGGCAAAACTGCCCCATGCTTCTTCTGCAGCCAGGTCCTGCACAAACAGTGAACAACTTTGGGTTGTCCTTTTGGGTTCTACCTATTTAAGAATGCCACTAAGCTAACAAACACCACCCAAAGATCAGCTTTGGACTACTATTCAGGATATTCAAACTGCTAAGTCCATATGAGATTGACATGGACATTTATAGAACTTTAGACTAAAAAAGTACTTAATCCTGGGAAATGTGAAAAGCTTGGCAGAAATAGCTTCATTCTTACAGTTTTACTGTGTTAAGCGTTAAAAAAAAAACTTTTCCTTTTCATTTACCTTATAATTTAGACAAGAAGGGGAAAATGCTGCAGGACAAATCTGTTTCTAGTTGTGATGTGGCTCAACTCTAGCACACAACTTTAATCTAAAAGCTTTCTGCTTGAATATTATAAATAGGATTAAATAAAGCTAACCATAGGTCAACAGGTGAGCAAGCAAACAGTTGACAGGAAGGGAACATTAAAAAAAAAAAAAAAAAAAAAAACACATGGAATATAAAAAATAATTTAAAAAAAGAAAAAAAGAGAGAGAGAGAGAGAGAAGCAAAGCAAGGAAGAGGACGGAGAAAGATGCACAGGAAGTAGAAGGGAGGGACATGAAGTCAGAGAGATTTGATTGAGACGGTAGGAGAGGAGGCTTCTGGTATGACAGGAAGGTCAGCTGGGTGCTTTTCTCTGCCTTTCTGAGGTAGCAGGCCTTCATTCCAGCATGTGGCTCATTGGTAAAATAGAATGACAGGCATTTAGTAAGAGCAAGGTCATCTCTGATCACTCTTGGGCAATGGCAGCTCACCTTTCCATATCTGCTGAATAGGTTCTTCAGATCAGTAGCTCTAGTTGTAGACGAAAGGCCACTAACCCAGAAATTCCTACCACAGCTGCTTCGACCTGTGCAAAGGGAAGTTCTGGTCAGAACCTCAACATCCAGAGAGCTCCAGAGCCTGGCCATCCCTAGCACTTAGGGAATGTGTGCCCAGAACCCAGTGGCATGTATGTATAACACTGAAAATGGATCTCAGGACATCCAGTGGCCAGGCAGCTATGAAAGGCTGAATTGACCCAAGCCCAAGATGGCCTCTGCCCATAAAACAGCTGCTACAGGGTGGCATTGTCCTTGCTTGCACCTTTTCCAAGCCCAGGTCATGCCTCCCTCCCTAAACCCTGCATGGCCAAAACGACAAGCCAGTGTATGACATTTCCCAGCCCGCTGTTTTTGACACGGCCTTCCTGGGTAGCTTGGCTGGCCTAGAACTTGCTACCTTCCCTCTGCCTTTGCCTCCCAAGTGCTTGCAGGAAGGGCCCGAGCCACTGAAGCCCACTCATCAAATCACTTTAACCAGGGGCTGCAGCACCTACCAACTCTAGTGGGGTGCATGCATGAATGTGTAGGGAAACACAGACCGTGATGAACTTGAGGCCCACCACAGTCCAGAACGGTGTCACCTAGGGGACCTACCCTTTTCCTCTCGGGAAAGCCTCTTTGTATCCGAGTCTTCTTCGACAGAACTAGAGACAAGAGACAGTGTCATTCAAGGGGGCTGTAGCATCAGGAGACAAACCAGAGCCCTAAGGACCCGCCAAAGCTGCATACCTACCCGGCACTTAGCTCTCAAAAAGGACACCCCGACAAACATGTTTTGGAAATCTGACCTAACGTAAGATTTCATACCCACAAGAGTTAATTAAGTTTCTGCTGGGCTAAAAATAATTAAGAAGAATTAAAAAGCAAACAACCATGGCAGGTTGGAGAAAAAAAAAAACAGATTACAGAACCACTGTAAAATAAACAAATGAAACTGCCTGAAGGAGCTAGCGCTGGGCAGCGTGGCTGCCAACTGCAGGCTCTAAACAGCTCATGTGTGTCACTAGTGACAATGAAAGGAGATAGCATCTGGTCTAGGACTGAGAATCAACAAACCTCATTTTCTGATCAGCGCCCTCACTGGCTGAGGACTCTTTAGGAGCTGCAGGGACGTCATTACAAGCGTCAAAAGCAAACTTCTTCACGTCGTCTTTGCTATCTTGGGGCTCAGGACTCAGGGATGCTGTGGGCGCTCTCACCAGCTCCTGGCTGGCGGCCTCCTCGAGCTGGGCAGCTGTGCTACTCTGCTCAATTGGCTCCTCTAGCCCTACAGGTTCACCGTCCATCCCGGGGCCTCCGCCTGCGCCCGCGACTTCGCCCGGCTCCCTTTTCACTACTGCTAACGGGGCGTCTGCCTCGCTCCACTGACACCGAGTGCTCGGAGACTCAGACTCGCTGTTGCAGACCAAAGCTAAATCTCCCTCCTCCTCTTGCTCCTCTTCCTGCTCTTCCTCTTCTTCCTCTTCCGGGTGGCCGCAGCTCTCATATAGGTCCTCTTCCTCCGCCAGCTTCCTGTCTGGCCCCACGCTACTCGTGGCCTGGGCAAAGGGCTGCTCCAGCTCCGAACCTTCTTCTTTTACTGGCTCAGATTTACAAGTTTCCCCCAAAATGTCGAGTATTTTCTCATTTTCTACGGATTTAACAGGAATAGAATGGCACAAGGTTTAATCACCAGGGAAATAAAGCAATCACAACTGCGGCTCGGGCGCGGCGGCCCCGCTCACACCGACAGAACTGCTGGCTACACAGAGATTGGAAAACCCGCTATACAGCGCCTGCACCCTACCTGCGCCCTTGGCCATGGCGCCCCCAGCCTGTGCTCGCTAAGGGCAGAGGGATTGAGGCAAGCATCCCGGAGACTTCACCCCACAACCTTCTGAGTCTTGAGTCTTCATTCTGTGCACTGTGACAATGTGTGAACCAACTCTTCTCAATTCAGCTTGCGTCCAAGTGCGTAACTGAGCGCCTGGCCTTCATGCATCACTAATTGCCTGATGCTTTGCCTTCCTTACAGAGCGGTTAATATGCGGAGCGCCGGGTCTTCTGGCGTGTGGAGGTTGGCAGCCCAGAGGGACAGTGTTTGTTTGCGATTCTCTCTCAGAAGTGCACTCCTCTTCGGGGGGATCCAGTTATGTCATATTTATGTGGCATTCCCTATGCTACCTGCACTGCCTGTACCAACACCACATGGTGACATGCTGCCGGTATCACAAGATCTGCTGGTGGCACAGAGCTCTGATCACAGGAGCTGCAGGCATTTTCACGCCACCACTTCTATTTAAAGGCAGGAGACCGAAGTCTTCGCCGTGTGGGCAGGATGCCACACAGGTTCCTGGCCACGTGCACAGATCTTGTGATATGGCTGGGTTTCCAATCTCTATGGTCCTGGTGTGCTCTGGATTGTAAAGCACTAGAGCAATGCACGCTAGAGTGCGGCCACTGGTTAGCATGAGCCTCCCCATTGTGGGCAGAACCCGCTGCTGAGCCCTGCATTGGACAGTACCTGGCTCCAGGGACGCCTCTTCCATTTCCTGCAACAGAAAGCACAAGTAAGATGCTGCCTAGAGGCCTAGCCCCACTCCACCACCGACTATCATGTGGACCAAGGGAGGCTGGCCACCAACTAGGACTTCAGGGGACAATTTGGACTCAGGGAGGTGGCCCTGTTTGCACAAAGCAAGCCTTGCCCTGATGGCCTCAGCCTTACTTATCCAGATCCGCTACTGTGATCATGTTGCAGGGCACCTAGCAGCCCTCCTGTCTCCCCACTGTGGTCAGGAGTGGCTCCCTTAGGACTGAACTTGAGATCAGGAGCGTGGCTCTCGTCCATCTCCATGTATGCCTAACTGTCTGGCACAAGCCTGTCAGTACTCTCTTCACCTGCAGGAGCTATAAGTTGACTTTCTGAAAATTTAGGGTCAAGGGGAAATGGGTAATAACAGTTCCCCTTCCACCCAGGGCACTTCCCATCTCCCTCAGTGGTGACTCAACTTGTCCCAGGGACCCTGTCCTGCCAGCTATGCTCTACCTTGCCCAATGGTGTCTTTTCCAGGCCCCACACGTGCTGGTAACACAGCAATGGGCTCCCTGGGACCAGGCTCCACAGTCACCTTCCTATGCCCTCAGGCCTGAAGGCAGAGCTTGGGCTTTTCTGGATGGCCACTTGACTCAGGCTCTGCCTGCTGCCCCCTAAAGACCATACCCCCAGAACACAAGTGGAGACACTCCACTCTGAATGCCATTTAGTATGTGGGCTCCTGGGTTCCAGGCATAAGCACAAGTGCAACAGTTAGTATCCTTTAGACAGGCCAGTAGACCATCGCCCTGAGTGACATGACCAAAACAAGGTGTGTGTGAAGCAAGGGCTGAGTGGATTTGTACCCCAAGCTGACACCCTTAGAAGGGAGGCTGCCTAAGCAGGCTGGGACAGTCACTCCTTCAGCTCTGTTGCCCGGTGTCCTAGCCCTCACTGGAGACTATGGGTCCAAGCTGACCACCTCAGGACCTGAGAGCTTGGCTGGCTCCCCCACAGACTATCCTGCACTGCAAACTAAGCTCTATAACTGGACATAAGAACAGTGTGGCAGAGCAAAATGTGAGGAAATGTCCTGCAGTGTCTCATGTTAACACATGAGCCCTAGTGATCAACAAGATGCTAAGGTACACAGATATAGGTATTCTCCTTCCTACGGTACAGGCTCTAAGTGGTGGCATCTCCCTGAAACAAAGGCAACGGCTTGCCCCAAAGCTACCTTTGCTCAAGTGATACAGGTGGTAGCCAGAAAACCATGTACCAATGCTCTCATCCTCACAGCATTTCCTAGGAGGCCCAGGACCCACACAGACCCACCTCACCCTTTAGCGCTCACCTTTTTCTTCGTTTTTGCTCCTGTTTTGAGTCAGGGTCTCACTATGTAGCCCTGGCTGGCCTGGAACACATTATACAGACCAGGCTGGCCTCAAACTCAGAGATCTGGTGCCTCTGCCTCCCAGGTGCTGAGATCAAAGGTGTGTGCCACTACACCCAGTGGCTGACTCTCAGGTTTAGTATTTTCATGAATACCACCAAACATCACCCATCATGGTTTCCTGGGAAACCTGGCTAGTGTCTGTGAGGATCTGACCCACAGGCAGCAGGAAAGAGCTGTGCTACAAGACCCTCTCTTCTCCTACTCCCATCCCTTCCCAGAGAGACTCTATCCCAATGTCCTTCTCTAACAGTGAACTTATAGACTAGGTGGCTCCAGCCCCAAACACACAAAACTTGACCCCACAATACACACCTCCAGTGAAGTGAGGTGATGGGTGGTGGCTACAGCTTCTGAAAACCAAGTGGCCTTCAGGCTGCCATGTGGCTACTATTTAGGAAGCCCCCATACTGACCTGGTACCCCAACCCTCATCTCACAGTGTCAACACCAATCCCAAACTCCGGAGAATCAAAAAGAAAAAGGCCTACCATCTATACCAGTATGTGTTCTGCCAAGCTCGGATGGGCCAGGGGCATAACCCTCACTAGGCAGCCATGGAGCAACACTGGCTTTAAGCCTCTTCCAGGCAGGAATTAAAAGAAAGGCCTGTTCTGCAGGAGCCAGAGTGCAGCATGTGACTCCAGCTCTGCTGAGGCAGCATGTATCCTCTAGGGCCTCCAGTACACAAATGTCTGGGGAGGTGACCCTAGTTGCTACAGCTGCTAAGATGTGGGTATCTGAGGTGGCTTCTAGAAGCTGGGTCTACTCTGAATGTACAACTGAGATGTGACAATTTACCTGCAGGACAGTAAAGTCAGATGAAGACGTATCCACATTATTAACGCCTTCCTTGTCATCTACCTGTGGAAAGGGAAAAAAAGTTTATGATGCCATAGGTGAAAGGACAGTGCCCATCCCAACATCTTCTCTGTAGCTTAAGAATGGTGAGGTAGAAGAAACCACTTGCCAGGACTCTCTAGGTGACCACACTTGCCTTGTGAAGCCAGACCTGCTGGCCCTTGGCACCAGGTACCCCGCAGGAACAGGGAGGAAGGAGTGGTAGCTCAGCCGCAGAGGTAAAGGACCTCTTCTCCTAAAGATGAGAATGGTCTCATCTTTGCCAGGATGGTCTAGCAGTACACAGAACATTCACTGAAGACCAGACCTCACTTCTTTCTTCCTAAGATGCAAAAGTCTCCCAACACGAGAGCCACATAAACCAAAGACCATTCTAGCTACATGTACACCCAGTTTGCCTCTGTCCCCCATGGCACCATCCTTGTCGCTAAAGATGCTGGGTTTGCTCTGTGATAGTGCAGCTGTAACATTCTCTGTGATAGGCATGGCTAACACTCTAGGTCCGGGTCTGGCAAGTTTGCTTGGCTATGATGGGGACCGGTCCTGGTTTTGACGCTGACCTCTGGCCCTGCAGAGCACCAATGAGGACCAGTGACAGGTACAGTTTGTTTGTGAACTTCCTTCACAGTTGCAGGTGACACCATTTACTCATCAAACCTAGAATTTGGGCGACCAAAGCCCAGAAGATATTAATGGCTGACCTGCCTAAGGTCACATAGAGACTGGTACTTGGTACAATTCATGCCATTCTGTTTTCTTCACATTATAATTGCTCCCTCCACCCTGTCCCCTCCAGTCACAGTCAGTGTGCTCCCAAGCACTCCACAGGACTGGCACTTAGGTAGTGCCTTTTAGGAGCAGATTCTGAGACCTTGTTTGTATCCTAATAGCACAAGACTGAACACTCCATCCAAAGTCTGTGTGTTGCCTACAAAGACAAGCCCAGTCAGATCTCACAGCAGGGGACAGAATGCTCACTGCAGGGGATCTTGAGGTACTGAGAAAGCCAGAGGCCCACTCTCTTCTCTCCAGACAGACATCAACCATGTGCCCATAAAGTACTTCAGCAGACTGCCTTAAGGCCTGGGACGCTGAGCCTGTGCCTTACAGTGAATGGACTGTCACTTACCAAAGCTGTAAGTTATCTGGGGACATCCTGACAGCTTTACCAGCATTCCTCCTCTAGCACCAAGATAACAATGTCTGTACCTGAGGATGCAATACGGCACCCAGAGCCTGGCATGCCAGTCTAAGCCATCACAACCTTGCTATGGTCTCACACATGTCTTGTGTGGAGAAGCCATATCAGTTCTGAGCAGCTGGTGACTGCTCCAGCCAGCTGTACTCACATACCACAGCTACCCTAAGGGACAGTGATCAGCAGCTGTCTCTGTTATCCTGCTCTGCCACCCAGGCCACCCAGTGCCCCACCTGGCGCCAGATGCTTACAGCATGCTCCTGCAGCTGTTCCGGGACCCCCTTTAAGTCGCCTTCCACCAGCTCAGTGCTATCTGCTAGGCCCTCAGGGAGTGTGGCCTCCTCCTCTTCCTCCCCACAGTCTGCCACACTGCCACTGTCAATGTCAGCCTCATCCAGCACACTGATGTCCATCATGTCCATGTCTTGCAGGTTCTCCAGGCTGGTCTCCACGTCTTCCTGCAACACAGAAGACACTGTCATGGCATACTGCCATCACGGCTCTCCCTCTCCTTATCCACTGAAAAGGTGATGCATACCTGTCCATCCCCAGAATTCTCCTCAAGCCCGTTGTCCTCCACACCCTCGTCTTCTGGTTTCCTCCCTGAAGAAATAACATGAGGGCATGAGGCCAATAGTCTATGCCATGCAAGCCAGTGCCTAAGCTTCTGCAGGTCTCCAGCTCTTTAGCTTCATGCACAGGCCTGGTCTCTCACCCTACTGAGTCCTGGTGAGATCTCAGTGTACTGTGGTCAGGATGCTTGTTGTCAACTCGACAGAATGGAAAATCACCTGAGAGAAGGGCCACAGGCAAGCAAAAGACAGACACATTGGGCCAGGAGAGGGCTCAGAAGAGAAAAGGCATGTTGCCAAGGCTGACCACCCTAGACCTCACGGTGAAGGAGAGACTTGATTTCAGCCAAGTACACCTCTCACCACATTATGTATATATACCAATAAATAAATAAATGTAATAGTAGGGGTTGCAAAATTGGCTGTTCTTGCATAGGACCCAAGTTCAATTCACAGGACACACAACCATCAGTTCTAACTCAGTTTCAGGGGATCAGATGCCATCTTGGCTGTTCACACTCTGACCTGAGCTGCCTCTTCAGCCTTATCACCCTAGCTTTCAGGAGCCTGAGGTAGAACAGTTCATTGGAGGCTTGCCTGGGCTATATACTAACTACACCTGTGTTCAAAACCCAAACCAGCACCACTCAACCAGCAAGCTACTAGCTACCTACAGATGCAGCGAACTAAAGTGAACACTGAGGACAGGCTCTGGGCAAGGCATGTTTTGTTTTGAAAACATATAGGTAATTATCTTTTAGCTTCCTTCCTTCCTTGAGACAGGTTCTAATTACATAGACCATGCTAGGCTAGGTTGGAATTCAGAGATCCCCACGCTTCAGCCTTTCAAGTGCTGAGAATAAAGGTGTGCACTACTACCACTTGGCCTTCTTTAAAAAGAAAAAACAAACAAACAAAAAAAGCATCTACTTATACTTATGTGCATAGGTATTTTGTTGGCAAGAGTATCTGTACACCACACTGTGTGTGGTGCCTGTGGAGGTAAGGAAGCATTAGAAATGACTGTGAGCCACCATGTGGTTACTGGGAATGGAACCTGGGTACTCTGGAAGAGCAGCCAGCGCTTGATGGGAGATGTCCTTCTGTATATATGTTTCTTTTATTGGTTGATGAATAAAAGATTGATTGGCCAGTAGCCAGGCAGGAAGCATAGGCAGGGCTAACAGACCAGGAGAAGGCTAGGGAGAGGAAGGCAGAGGAAGGCAGCTAAGAGACGCCATGCTGCCCAAGGAGTAATATGCTAGATTATGGGTAAGCCTCGTGGCAATACATAAATTAACAAAAAATGGGTTAATAATTAAGACAGAGCTAGCCAATGAGAAGTCTGAGCTATCAGCCAAACATTTTATACTTAATGTAGTCTTTGTGTGACTGTAGGACCAGGTGGGACAGAAACCTCCATCTTCAAGTACTTTAACCACCGAGCAGTCCTCCAGTCCCTCTGCACCAGCTTTAAAAGTATCCATTCTAACCCCTGAACTATCTCTCCAGCTCCTCTCCAGCAATTGCTACAATCTGAATCGGTCTGGTCAGACTAACTTCACATCTATGCAGACCAGTGGTTTGTACAGAGTGTTCACTCCCCAGGTGCAGCTTCCAGAGCGGATTCGTAATCCCACCTCACACCACAAGGGTTGCTCCCTACCTGTCCTAACTTTGTAAACACAGTGAAGTTTATAGCCCATCCCTTACTGTGAGCACTGAAGCCTCTAACTGAACCTCATTTGTGTAGAAATGCTTTCCCTCACTGCTCTAAGGCTGAGGTCATGACCAACTGTTTTCTGTTTTGAGACAGGACCTGAAACTGGTTGTGTAGACCAGACTGACCTTGAACTCAGAGCTCCTCCTCCTTTGCACCCAAGTGAATATGCCACTATGCTCTGTATCGGTCTTTTTTACTTTCAGGTTTTAAGGAAGGCACATGCACGGAAATGACCAGACACACAGGAAGACACACACATCCCTACTGTGCCAGCTCCAACTGGGAAGGAATGTCAACTTTGTACTTAAACCCAAGCATCTGGCAAAACACTAGATAAGCATTTGCTTTTACTAAAAGAGCAGAGAGCAAGTAAAAGAGGAGACTCCTGAGCACACTCCCCAGGGCACATTTCCCACAGATGGGCAGCAGAGCCTTAGCTCACAGCAAGGTCAGCAGAGCTCCCTCCAGCACAGGCCCACAGTGAGGGAAGCATGTCTGCTACTGTGCACCCCACCCTCCCACCAGCTAAGAGTCTAACCTCACAGTAACCAAAACTTGGTCCCAGTAGCTTCAACCTACCTTACTGATTCTGTCAAGTTCCTGGAACTTAAGAGTTTCCGAAAGATGACAAGGACAGACAGCAAGATGAAGGAGGTGACTGGGGAGAAATGCCCAAAGGCTGGAGATAGCAGCAAAGAGCAGAGGCTGGGCTGGAGCTGGGCGAGGGGGGCATACAGCTGTGCCTGTATGTCAGGGGCCTGAGTTTCCACTCTGGTGGTTTTGAACAAACTGTGTCTGGATGTGGTCTGGAATTACAGGGGCTTTTTTTTTTCTGGCAAGTGAAGACAGTGAGATGCTCTCTACATGAAGCTGAAGGACAGCACTTAATCCATCCCCATTACATATTCAGGTTCTGTATGACTGGACAGGAGACAAGCAGACAGGGCTTTCCAAAGGCTCTGCATCCACAGAGCACCCATAGCATTAACACAGTGGCCCAGACATTCTGTACCTTTGCTGGGCCTCTTAGACATCTTCTTGTTGCCCTCAGCAGTGACTTCGATTTCATCAGGATTCCCCCCTTCATCTTCAATGGCCTGAGGGGACATCAGGAGAAAAGTCAACCAATAAAACAGCAGGTGGCAAGACAGCCCCCATAGCTCAAGGAAGAACCAGGAGGCTACCTAAGCTTGCAGTTTGAACAGCCTATGCAACACAGGGAGTTCCCAGCTCCACAGCAACCACTAAGGACACCCTGTGCCTAGGCTGGTTCTCCAGGCTTTGCAACACCCTGACCCCCACAGAAGGCCATCCTGTTATACACGAAACGAGGGCCCTGGCACCATCACCTGGTGGTTTTTCTAAAGGACTGAAGCTCTACTCCACTTTTCTCACTTTACTTTTTCCTGCGTGGGTGTTTCCCCCTCTTCACCCTGGTCCCTCAACAGGGCTCTCCACTGAATGTGAGACTCCTGATCTTACAGGTGCATGTGAGGGTACTGGGATACTATAGGGGTACTGGGGATTTGAACTTGTGTCCTCATGCCTGTGGTGTGAGTGCTCTTTCCCAGGGAGCACTCATGGCCCCTAACAACAGTAGCCAGTACTGCTGTGAGGCTGTCCCAGGGACTCCTTGAGGCACTGAGGCAAGTGTTTAGCACTGTAGGCTCCTCCATCTCCTGTGTCCCTGAAGGAAGACACTCCAACTTCATTGGCTCAACCCTGTTGCTTCCTTCCAGACCATGACTGTTGTCGAGGCACACTGACCTACTGGCTGTGTCATGGCCTCAGACCTTGCTATCCCCTCCTGAGACTTGTAGTGGAAAGACTCTCTAGAAGTCCCATTTCACATCCAAGGATGTCACTTGCTCATCAGT
Organism: Cricetiscus sungorus; assembly: GCA_030556225.1. Taxonomy (NCBI): domain Eukaryota; kingdom Metazoa; phylum Chordata; class Mammalia; order Rodentia; family Cricetidae; genus Cricetiscus; species Cricetiscus sungorus. Next base: position 42,632,228 of record JANBXA010000600.1, read on the forward strand.
GGCCCGGCACAGCCAGGGCACCAAGTATGCCACACATATCAGTATCAATTGTGTCAACTATGACCACTTAGGACTCTAAGGCCTCTCTCCCTGCACAGCCATGTCAACACTGCCTCCAGGGAGTGAAATGAGATACTTTCCTGCAGCATGCCCCTTATCCTGGTGCTGTCTGAAAGTTGCTATTCCCAGACAGAAAGAACTAGCAGTATCCTCAGAACTCCATTAGGCCCCAAGCTTATGGAACTTTTCCCAGACCTCCTGGGCAGGGGCCTCCTATAATGCAGAAGGGCTCAGAGGTAAGACAGTAGGGTCATAACCCTGGGACCAGAGACACAGCAACCCCTGCTGTCTCTCTGGGGACAGCTGGCTTTCAAACATCCCCAGGGTGAGAGACAAGTTGCAGGAAGGTGTCTCATTTCATCCCTTGGGGTTTGTGTGACAGGGCTATCCCTCCCAGGCCACCTCAGCAAATCCCTCTACCAGCTGCTCCTCTGCCCCTATTAAAAACAACAGAATGCTACCAGCTGGGTGGCTGAGGCAGGACAGGACTGCAGATTTGCCCTCAGAACTGACAAACAACAGGGTGTGAGTGGAGACAAGCACAGATCACAGACCAAGGGCAGCAGTGTCCAGAAGCCCACCTTAGTTAGCCTGGAGCTGCCAAGGTGCCTCTCTGGCAGGACAGCTACACACACGCACAAAAGCATGCAGGCACTCATGAGTACAAACTCCAACTATGCATTTTCAAGGTGGGGCTCGCAGTCCCAATCTACAAATGACAAAAGGTGGCCCAAGGAGACTGAATTTGTTTTCCTGCACCAGGATGCATGCCAAGTCCATGTCCCCATGATCCCTGCCCTACCCTAAAGGAGAGCCACTACCACTTGTTCTGAAGGGACAGACTCAAGAAAGGGGGTTAAAGGTCTTCCCAACAGAAGACCAAGCCTGCCAAAGTAGGCAGTAGAGATGCCCCTCTTGCCCCTGGGACACAACCCCATAGTTCTCTGACTCCAATCTGACCACATCTAATTGTGTGTGCTACGGGCCGGTGGCTCTGAGGGTCCTTGCTATGTAGGGCAAGCACGCTACCACTGCTATGAGCCCAGCCATCTTTTCAGACAGACAATACAAAACTATTTTTTCAAGACAGGGCCTCATTCATCACAATAGAGCCTCAAACTTCTGATCCTCCTGCCTCCACCTCCTGACAGGTGTACACCAACACTCCCAGCCTTAGGAGGTACTTGGAGTAGAACTCAGGACTTGGCATATCCAAGACAAGCATTCTATCAGGGAGCCCTTGACCTCTACTTTTTATTTGTAAACAGTCTTGCTGAGTTGCCCAGGTTTGCCTCCCTCCCCCACCAGCCCGAGCTGGACTTGGACACCCTGTGGCTAGCCCTGAACTCTACTACTACTCAGGTTGGTTTTGAACTCCCTCTGTAGCCCAGGCTGGCCTTGAACTCACGTCTGATTTGCCTTATCACTAACAAAACGTTTTTTCCTCCAACCATGTACTTTCTCTAGTCTAGTCCTGGCAAAGAGTTAAATTTCATCCCTTGGGCCATCCACCGGTTTATTAACTCTGTCCCTGAAGTTTCGTATCCCCACGGGTCACTGTGTATCTTCCCAGAAACAAAAGCAAAGTGAAAAAACCCACCCGTTTGGCCTCGAGGGCCGTAAAGGGACTTGGGTGCGAATCCTGCCACGAGCTGACCCTGCTGGGTGACCTTGGCTGAGTACCCTCCATCCCCCTTTGGGGTTGGGACTAAGCAGCGCCGGGAACGCGACGTCACCAACACCCGGGTCGGCGCCCGTGGTGTTATTTCCTTCTGGTCGCATGGCTGCGGCGTTGGGACTCGAACTCATCCTCGGCGGCCGCGGGGCCGGAACGGAAGCGCGCGGCGCGGAGGCCGCGGGCCGCCCCGGACCCGGCGGTGGGCGTCGCCATGGCGACCGCAGGGTCCTCCGCGAACCTCACCTTCTTCAGCCGCTCCATCAGCACGCTCTTGTTGCCGCTCGAGTCGAGGTTCCGCTTCCGCAGCTCCGCCCGCAGGTCGATCACCCGCAGGTCGCTGAGCCGCCGCGTCTCGGTCTCTGACGCCGCGGAGCTCACGGCCGCCGCACCCGCCGCACCCGCGTCTCCTAAACCCGACAGAGTCTCCGCCATTCCAGGGACCCTGGTTCCGTCGCCCACTTCACACAGAACCGGGTCGGTGGGCTTGCGTGCGTGTATTTTTTGGATTTATTATTATTTTGTTTTTGAATCTCGGCTCTCTTACCACAAAATGGCGCCGCCTGAGAGGGAACCGCTCCAGCCTCCCCTGAGGCGCACCTCGTCACTGCGCAGGCGTACCCGCCGCGAGACGGACACGCTCAGACGCCTCTGTACAAGCGCCGTGAGCGCGTCGACAGAGAAGGCGCAGGCGCGGCTCGCCGGGCCTACCTCCGCCGCGAGCCGCGACGCATGCGTCCTGCCGTCGTTGCGCCTGCGCGTGGAGGTGGGGGGGCGACCGGCCGGAGTCGGAGCCGCGGCAAGTGTGCGCAGCCTCGAAGCAGAGCGAGAGGAACTCCAGATTTGGGATAGTTGCGGCGCATCAAAGTGGCGCGCATGCGCATGCGGAAAAAAGAAAACCGCGGTCGGGCGGCGCTGACTACCGGCTGCTCATGCGCATTTGCACGAGCGAGGATCGTAAAGCTCCGACGTGCGACTGAAGCAGTACGTCAGAGCGGCGCGCATGTGCATTCAGCAAAAACACGGAGGCGGCGCTCGAGACTGGTTGGGCATGCGCACCGGCGAAGCGAGGCCGGCGAAAGCAGAGACGTGAGGCTTGCGCAGCCGCAAAGGGAGGCGGGAGGAAGCGGGTGCGTTTTCCTCTTAGGCGGCGCCATTTTGTGCCCAAAGCCCTCCGGCTGTGGGCTGTGTGTGTATGAGGTTGCTGAACGGGTGGGGAAGTCGCGGGAGGGAGGATGGAGGAACCCGTGACCGGGTCGAGCGACCCCGGCTCTGGTCCGGTCGCCTCGGAAACCGGAACGCGGCGGCTCAGCGACCTGCGGGTGATCGACCTGAGGGCGGAGCTGAAGAAGCGGAACCTGGATACGGGCGGCAACAAGAGTGTGTTGATGGAACGGCTGAAGAAGGTGAGGGGGGTATCCGTGTTGGCGCCACGGACCCGGGCACGTCACTGCTCCCTCAAACAGGAGCACCCCAGTCCGAACCCCCATCTCGGTCTGAGCTGTCAGTCACCTGGGAGCCGAGGCTGTGTGACCTTGGCCAGTCTCTGCCCCTCTCTGTGTCTTGCTTTCCTTTTGCCCCAGGGTTTGCGCGAAGCCAGGGCTTGAGTAGAACGGTGCACTTGGGCAGGTCTTCATGACCTTTCTTATACAGCTCCCTTCCCCTGCTGCCGCCTCAGTTTACTCTTCTGGAGAATGCCATTCTCATGCGTGGCTCTGCGCACAGTGTCTGCACAGTCCGTGCCCACTCCCAGTTCTGTTCCCCTTGCGTTTTCCTGGCCTGGAGCCTGGTTGTCATCTTGGGTCAGCGTGAGATGTCACCTCTTCGCCCCTCTCTGTCTTGTTCCGTGTACTTCATCACTTGACACAAACTTGACTGTGTGGAGTGGGGTCCTTGAGGGTCAAGGACTTGTGACTGGCTGCCAGTGGAAGGCGCCAGAATACTTTGTGTGAAAATTTACCAGCTTGCTTTCTTCCCCAGCCCATGTTATGTTTTTCTCATCAAAAGTCAATGACATTTTTCTTCCTGCTGCTCCCTTTCCTTTATTTTGGTGATCTGTAATCCAGGCTGACCTCACACTTGCTGTGTAGCCCAGGCTAGCCTTGAGCTCCTGACCCTCCTGCCCCCACCTCCTCAGTGCTGTAATTACAGGTGTGCACCGTCGTGGGGGACAATGATAATAGCCTTTTGAACCCCGCTCAGCCCTTTGCCAACCCTGAATCAAGGACAGGTGCCCTGCTATCGTCCCTGTGTTTGATGGAAAGACAGGGGAGAATAAGATGAGCATCATTTTTGAATGGTCACCAACTCTAATTTGGGGGTAATAATTGGATTTTATTTATTTTTCTGGGGGTTATATTCTGGGCCACATGACACCGGTCCAGTGCATGACCACAACATGCTGACCCTGATTTGAAGCCCGGGCTTTCACCCTCCCTTTCTCTGGGTTTTTGGCCTTGAGCATGAAAAGGAGCCCACTGTGCTGGGTGAGGCCTGAAGCCGAGATTGTGAACACTTGCTATCTGCAGGGATTGCAACTTCAAGGTTGCTACTTAGAACAGCTTGTACTACGTGCTCATAATAAATAACTTTGTTTGAAACTCCACCCTCTCTCCCATCAGGCAGTTAAAGAGGAAGGACAAGAGCCTGAGATCGGCATCAGCTGGGGAGCTGCAAGCAAGAGGACCGTAAAAAGATGCACCAAAGGTACCTGCCTGTCTTGCCACTGGGCCTGAGGAACAGGTGTCAGACTAGGCTGCTGGCCTTTAAGGACCTCCCCCACACACACTCACACACGCACAAGGCTGGCTACTCCCAAAGGACAGGTGGCCAGTGTCAGAGGTGCAGGAGGACCAGCAGGACAGGGTCCAAAGAGATGTAAAATATACATAGTGTAGACACTTCATGAGGGTGACAGGGTGCTGGGACATGCTCTCTGGCTTGCAAAGGATGTGCTCTACCCCAGGCCATGGCCCCAGCGCTAGCTTTTTGGGGTTTTTTGGTTTTTTGTTTTTTTTGTTTTTTTTTTTTTTTCTTTTTAAGATGCCACAGTTAAGTTCTTACTGCTGTCCACAGTCTGTTCATCTGAGGCACGCTGAGGTCAGGCTGCATAGCAATGGCTGCTGAGGAAATACAGAGAAATTCATAGGGTTTCTGATGAGTGTGTGTGTGTGTGTGTGTGTGTGTGTGTGTGTGCGTGTGTGTGCGTGTTTGTCTGCCTCGGTGTCACATTGTCCATCTTGGGTTTTGTCTGCTTTAAGGTTTATTTTGTGTCTGTGAGTGTTTGCCTATGTGTGGGTGCCCCACATTTGTGCAGTGCCTACAGAGGTCAGAAGCAGGTCTTAGTAAATCCCTTAGAACTGGAGTCAGGTGGTTGTGAGTCTCCATGTGCATGCTGGGAGCTGAAGCCTGTCCTGTGCTTTTAACTAGTGAGCTGTCTATCCAGCCCATCTACTTTGGCTTCGAAATTAGGTTCACTTTGGTGGTTTGGCTGGGCTGCTGACCTGAGTCCTAGGTATCCTCCTGTCCCCACACCCCAGCTCTAGGATTACAAGTGCCCTGAACCTAGGCTCTTTAGCTCACATGGCCAGTACTTGAGCAGCTTCTAGAAGGACAACTTTTCCTCAGAACTCCAGAGGACAGCCAATTCGAGGAAGGCAGGGTTGTATGAAACACTTGTTTAAAACAATCAAAGGTGCCAGGTACTTGGGAGGCAGAGGCAGGTAGATCTTTGTGAGTTTGAGGCCAGCCTGCTTTTCAGAGCAAGTTCCCGAAGAGCCAGGGCTACACACAGAGAAATCTTGTCTCAAAAGTTTAAAAAATTGCTGGGTAATGGTGGCGCATGCCTTTAATCCCAGGGTTCAGGAGGCAGAGGCAGGTGGATTTCTGTGAGTTTGAGACCAGCCTGATCTATAAGAGCTACTTCCAGAGCAGCCTCCAAAGCCACAGAGAGACCGTGTCTCGAAAAAACAAAACTAAATAAATAAAAGTTAAAAGATTAAAAACAAACCAATGGCCGATGAAGTAGTTCACTACTAAAGGTGCATGCTGCTAAGTCTGAGGAACTGCTTGGCCCTCAGATGGAAAGAAACAGCTGGCTCCCAAAAGTTGATCTCTGACTTCCACATGCCCACCCATGCTCACAGGTGTGTTTTGTTTTTTTGTTTTTTGTTTGTAAGCACTAGCCTGAAGGCCTAGTGAGACCCTGGATGCTTGTGTTACACTTGCCTGACTAGACTCAAGCATATTAGATCCATGGGTGGTGTTGTCAAATAAGCCTGAAGGACGTGGCAGCTGCTTGGTTGGGAGGGTGTCTCCTTGGGCAGAGCTGTGTTGTCCATCTCTGGAGATGCTTGGGAGTGGTCTTTGGTGCGATGTGCTGGCCCTTGGTTTCCAGGCCAGTAAGACATTCTATGAAGACAGGAAGGAAGTTGGCCCAGGAGCATTAGTGGTTTTATACTGCTTTTTGGCAAAGTGAAAGGAAGTTCCAGGACTCTGTTTCTCAGGTGGGAGGTGGCTCAAACAAGGGGTTGGGGTGGGCGAGTGTTCACCCAGTATTTGTTTCAGAGGCCCTGCCGCTGAAAAAAGAAAGTTGGTGAAATCAGACCTGTTCAGGGCTTGCAATTCATGTTGGATTGGCCAGTGAATGTGTCCCTTGTGGCAGTGTTCAGCAACCATCAGCACCACAGAAGACCTGAGTATTGAGTCCTTCTCACATTGCAGCTGAATAAGATGCTCTAGGCATCATAGGTGTTAATCGGTTCTGAGAATTGAACCAGGGCCACCAGGCAATGCCCAGCCATCCAGCTGTGGACTTGGCCTGGTTTTGGATTGTTAATCAAAGAGTTGAGAGTTCTTAAGATTTATATATGTATGTATGTATGTATACAGTGTTCTTGCATGCCAGAAGAAGGCACTAGATATCATTATTATATATGGTTGTGAGCCACCATGTGGGTGTTGGGAGTTGAACCCCAATCCTCTGGATGGGCAGCCAGTGCTTTTAACCTATGAGCCATTTATCCAGCCCTGAGTTGAGAGTTCTTAAAGGTGAGGTTTCTTTTTGTGTCTGTGTCTGTGGATTGGAGCGCATATACATGTAGGGTTCTGAAGCGAGCAATAGATTGGCCTCATTTGCCTGGGACAGGTTCTCACTGCTTGACTGATTGACCAACTCCAGGGATCTCCAGTCTCCTCTTTTCCAGTGTGCTTCAGATAATATCAACTTTGACTTATTTTGTGTTGCATTTTATTGTGTGTGGGGGGGGGCGCACATGGCCATGAGTACTGTACACAATATGATAACGTAGTGCAGAGATCAGAGAGGACTTTTTAGGAGCTCCTTCTCTCTGCTATGAGTGTGATCCAGGAATCAAACTCAGGTTGTCAGTCTTAGTGGAAATTGCTTTACCCACTAAGCCATCCCACTCCTTTTATTTTTGGTTCTAACATTTTTCTGAGTATGGTGGTTCATGTGCAGCATCAGTAGACAGCTTTATACAGTGCATACTGCAGATGGAACTTGGGCATTTAATTCCAGAGAGAGAGTTGGTAATGGGGGTGGGGTGGCATGCCATCAGGAAGCTGGGTGGTTACATTTTCATCCTTATACAGAAAGCAGAGAGAGAAAAGAAGTGGAGTGAGGCTGGCACTCACAGTGACAAAACTTCTTTAGCAAGGCTTCACTTCCTAAAGTTTTCAGCCTCTGGGTAGCAACACCTTTGCTGTCAAATGACTCACAGGGGTCACCTAAGACAATCAGAAAACACAGATAATTATAGTTAAGAAGTAGCAACAAAAATAATTCTATGTTGGGGGTCACCACAACATGAGGAGCTGTATTAAGGGGTCCCAGCATTAGGAAGGTTGATAACCAGTGCCCTGAAGGGTCCATTCATAATCTTCCCAAATTGTCAGCTGGCCACAAAGTTCAAATAGCTGAAGCTTGTCATCCAAATCATGCCTGGCAAATGCTTTTATCTGCTGGCCTGGAACTGCTGATTTAGCTAAACTGTCTGGCCAGAAAGCACCCAGGACTTTGCCTGCACCTCCCTGGCCCTGAAATGACCATGCAGACGTTGCCAAATCCAGCATTTACATGAGTGCTGGAGGTTGAATTTGGAGTCCTTGTTAACTTTAAGCAATTTCCTCAAGCAATTGTTCTTTTATTGGATGATGCTTAGGTTTTGTTTATGGTTTTGTGACTTTACCAGTATTTAATCTTTTTGGAAGTTACCTGGTAGTGTTGGCATAGGGAACCAAAAACTCAGAGGGACGGAAGGCCCCCAAGGTCACAAGTATCCCGTGTTTCCACTGTGCTGCTGGGTTATGAAGCATCTTGGGCATTTCAAAGGCTTCAGGTGTTGCTGGGTCACATGCAAATGTACACGTATGTATACCCACAAATGTACCCACATGCCAAGTATCCTGCTCCCTCCTCCCAGGTTTCAAGCTTTAATTGACCCTCAAGAGCTCTCTTTTCTCCTTGGGGTGCAGTGAAAGAGTTTTTTCTCAAAACTATTGATGGGACTCAGCTTACCACAGACGTGGCTTTAAAAACAGTTGGTGGCGTTGAGATAGCTTCATCTGCAAAGCTGTTGCCACAGAGTTACAAGGGCAGACCTGCGTTCAGATGCCCATGGGGAAACCCAAGTGTGGTGTGCATCCACAGCTACAGTGCTGGGAAATGGACACAGAAAGATCTTTGGGTTTAATGGATCACCAGCCAGGCAAATCAGCAGGCTCCAGTTCAGTAAGCTCCTAAACCTGGAAATAACATGGATAACAATTCCGGGAGACACTTATTATTGACCTCAGATCTCCACATGCAGCTGTGCATGTACCACAAAAGACCAGTGCTAAGTTGCAGGCAAGAACTTGTAGGGAGTAGAATGCAAGTGGACCCAGTGAGCAGTCCAGTATGTCTACAGATGGCACTCCAGGTGTCCTATATCCTTGCCTAGTATGATGTGAGGCAGGGACAAGCGTCTCTGAGTCTATGTAGATAGGGAGTTCCAGACCAGCCAAGCATACTTTTTTTCTATCTTTTGAGGTGTTTAGTCTGGGGTGATTTTGAGATATCCTAAGGCTGTTTTATAGCCTGAGTCTGAGTGCTGTGCTAGGATGATTGACGTCTTGGCTTAGAAAGACACTCACCTAGATAGGATCTCCGCAAAATGGAGAAATGGCTAACACCGTGGAAATTGTGTTGTCCCCTGTCAACTAATTGTGAGGCCAACTCTGGATTCTAACCCAATTGACACTATTCTATAATTAGGACTCAAGATGGAGGAGGAGGGCGGCGAGGACAACGGCCTGGAAGAAGATTCCAGAGATGGGCAGGTGTGTTGGGCCTGGGGGCGGCACACCTTCCCACACCCCATGGTCGTGGTGACTGACACCCTTACTCCCCTCACAGGAGGACGGGGTTGTGACTCTACAGAGCTCACAGAGCAGGGACAGCATGGACACGGGTGTGCCAGATGGGACGGAGGCTGAGGACCTCAGTGAGCCCTGCCTGGGGGAGGGCAACACCAACGACAGCATTCTTCATGACTTCAGTGACAGTAAAGAGTACGTGGCCGCGCAGCTGGGACAGCTTCCAGCTCAGCTCCTGGAGCATGCTGTAGGTAACTTGCAGCCACGCGTGTGCCAGCGGCCCTGGGGGCTCAGCATCAGGGCTGCCCAGGTCCTAGTAGAACCAGACCCAAGTTAATCCTTCCACAGTCAGGTGCCAGTGGCCATTGCTCTGGGATAGTGCAGGGAGTGCTGTGAACTCAAGGGAGAGGGGCAAGTGGGTGGCGTGTAGGCTCCTCAGTCATGAGGGTTTTTAAATGCTGTGGAAACACACTCAACACATCAGGCTGTTATCTGTCACCTGGTGGTATTGTTGTCAGCTCTGAAGGCCTGAGCCCAGCACAAGTCTGGCCCGTGGACATCCGCTGTCCTGTGCAAGCTGGCTTTGCATGTCACTTGCAGCTAGTTGATTTTGTTGTTTCTTTCCTGAGGGACTTGCTGAGGCTCAGCTTCATCTGAGGGTGGGGGGAGTATTAACACCTAGTTGGTCTTAGATAAGCTGGAGGACTTCCATTCAGAAAGTCCATGTAAGATTTAAGTAGCAGAGCTGAAGACACATCCCATTTTCATGTGGGGTGGGGAGGTCAGTCCTCACTCAGCACAGGGACACCTGACTCCTTAGAGCCATTGTGAGCCTCAGCCTGGAGTCAAGGGCATGTGTGCTGTCCTCAGCTGAACAGTCACAGTGATGGGTGCTGTGGAAGAGTTTACAAAGGTGTTCACTGCTCTAGCCTCCAGGAAGTCATGCTCTCATTCTTTTTTCCAGGTGAATGAGAATGTCTTCAAGACTCTGGAAGCTTCTGTATCAGACCTCAAAGTAACTCTGGTGAGTGGCCTCTCCCCGTGGCTCTGCAGTGTAGGAGAAGAGACTGTGTGTACGTGTGTCTATGTGCATCTGTGAGTATGTGTCTGTACATGTGTGTGTGTGCATCTCTGTGCAGGTGTGTGCGTCTGAGTGTGTGTGTAGAGCACATGTGTACTGGCTATTCAGCCTGTGACCATTGCCTAAGGGACAGTTAGGGCAGCAGGTGTACCTTAGGTCACAGTTAACAAGGTCAGGTGACTATTGCTATGTTACTGAGAAGAGGAAGATACCATGGCAATGTAGAGTGTGCTAGAGGAGGCTGCTTACCATATGGTGACCAAGAAGGAGGCTGATGTGTGGTTTGTGGAGGTTCAGTGAGGTGGGGCTGTAATCAGGACCAGAGAGCCAGGTACCCGGGCTCTGTAAGTGCCTGGAAGGTTCCCAGAGAAATCCAGGCTTGGAGTTAGTATGACTGAGTTCAAGGATGAATTTGGTGTGGTGGTGGCCCTGAGTCAAGAAGGGGTGTAGCTCCTGTGGCTAAGAGATGCCAGTGCTGATGGCTGTGGGGTCCCCAAGACTGTAGGGTGTGGCCACTATCCTGAATGAGTGGGCGGGCTTTCTTAAGTCCTGAGCTTAAGGGAAGGGGTGAAGAGGCACTGTCTTGTCCTTCTGTGTCTTTGCTATCTGGAAAATGGGGTGTCTCAGGCCTGGAGGGGTGCCTTAGCCTGTTGCACAGGAGCTTCTTCACGGTGCCACTGTCTGATTAGTGGACGAGGCTTTAGTGACAAACCTGTGCATGGGGTCCATTGCTGTGCTATTTGGAGTGACATGTGCCCTTCTGTTCTCTCTCCAACAGGCTGATGAAGGAGCCCCCTTGGAACCAGGTACTGCTGAGACAGGCACAACAGTGTGGCTTGGCACTCTGCTGCTTGAGCCTAAGTTCTGTCTGTTCTTGAGCTGTGTTATGGTCTCATAAATCACCCCAGTGGTGGACAGTCCCAGTTGCACAGGATCAGAGATTGGAAACCCACTGTATCACCAGATCTGTGTGCGTGCTGTCGCAACCCAAGGGCAGCCTTGGGGGCATCAAGCCCCAGAGTGGTTGTAAGTGGCCACCGGGTAAGGCTTTCTGTCCACACACGAGACAGATCTTGTGATAACATACCAAGTCACAGTCATGGGGTTGAGGCAGGCCAAGGCTGTGTTAGGGCACTTAATGAAAAAAACACCGATGCCAGAAGACAAGTGGGTCTCCGCCAAGATGTTCATCCTGGGCCCCTCTGGGCTGCCGAGTTCTCACAGGCGAAGAGCGGCTCCAGTTGACTTGGACTCTGGTGCTGGCCTCGATCCTTCAAGCAGGGAGCAGCAAGCTCCTCAGTAAACGGTGACTGCCATGGCTTCAGCACTATGGACATTTGGAAGGAAGTCTGAAGACACAGATGTGATTGAAACTGAAGAAAGCTATGGAAACTGCGCCATGGTTGTGGGGTGGATGGGAGGGTCATCTCTGCCTTTAGCAAGCACAGGCTGGGGCGCCATGACCAAGGGCGCAGGTAGGGTGCAGGCGCTGTATAGCGGGTTTTCCAATCTCTGTGTAGCCAGCAGTTCTGTCGGTGTGAGCGGGGCCGCCGCGCCCGAGCCGCAGTTGTGATTGCTTTATTTCCCTGGTGATTAAACCTTGTGCCATTCTATTCCTGTTAAATCCGTAGAAAATGAGAAAATACTCGACATTTTGGGGGAAACTTGTAAATCTGAGCCAGTAAAAGAAGAAGGTTCGGAGCTGGAGCAGCCCTTTGCCCAGGCCACGAGTAGCGTGGGGCCAGACAGGAAGCTGGCGGAGGAAGAGGACCTATATGAGAGCTGCGGCCACCCGGAAGAGGAAGAAGAGGAAGAGCAGGAAGAGGAGCAAGAGGAGGAGGGAGATTTAGTTTTGGTCTGCAACAGCGAGTCTGAGTCTCCGAGCACTCGGTGTCAGTGGAGCGAGGCAGACGCCCCGTTAGCAGTAGTGGAAAGGGACCTGGTGAAGGTGATGAACCAAGGTGCCAAGCGCAGGTGGAGGTACAAGGAGGCTCAACTGCACTGGGTGCCTGCAAAGCCGGCAGGCGGAGGCCCCGGGATGGACGGTGAACCTGTAGGGCTAGAGGAGCCAATTGAGCAGAGTAGCACAGCTGCCCAGCTCGAGGAGGCCGCCAGCCAGGAGCTGGTGAGAGCGCCCACAGCATCCCTGAGTCCTGAGCCCCAAGATAGCAAAGACGACGTGAAGAAGTTTGCTTTTGACGCTTGTAATGACGTCCCTGCAGCTCCTAAAGAGTCCTCAGCCAGTGAGGGCGCTGATCAGAAAATGAGGTTTGTTGATTCTCAGTCCTAGACCAGATGCTATCTCCTTTCATTGTCACTAGTGACACACATGAGCTGTTTAGAGCCTGCAGTTGGCAGCCACGCTGCCCAGCGCTAGCTCCTTCAGGCAGCTCCATGTCTCTGCGTATGTTTAACGGGTGATTGGTTTTCCCTTGCTCAGTCTGCCATGTTTGGGTTCTTAAATTGATGGCTGGTACCACCAGCTAGACTGAATTGTTCTGTAGGGATCTGACAATGTATTGTGGTCAGATTTTCCAACATAAACTCACAAAAGGTATCTGTCAGTTTAATTTGAGACTAATTCCCTGGTAGGTATTCAGTTTTAGCACATTCATTCTTTGAAATTAGTTCACTTCGGCTTTTCCTTGTTACAGTAACATTCATTTTTGTCTCTAGCTCTATTAAGGAAGAACAGGATATAAAGCCAGTCATTAAAGACGAGAAAGGTAGGCCTCCCTTGGTTGTGTTGCTATGTGGTGACCGGGAGAGGGGGTGGGCTACAGGCTGCTACACGTACCAGTTGTCCCTGTGCATGGTCCTTCCCTGAACCATTGTCAGGATTCTGGGTGTCTGTATCACAGGGTAGCACATCCAGATGGGAACACTTCTGCCCTATGGGTGACAGGGAGGCACCTACAAGACCTCTTGAGCTGTCTTGCAAAGCCATCTCTGCCACAGGGTATTAGTTACTCTGTTTTCTGGAGTGAAGGGTCTGGTGGCCTTGTGTAAAGTGCCTGCAGTGTGAGCCTGAGGATTCTCTCCATCCCTATAACCCCAGCACTGGGGAGGCAGAGGCACAATGAGCTCTTAGCTTCGCGGTCCCACCAATCCATCATAAGCTGAGCTGCAGGCTCATTGGGCTATGTCTCAAGGTAGAAAATAAGGAAGACACTGAATGTTGACCTCTGACCCCACATGCAGGCATAGTCATGGTATAGGGAATCTTACAGCTTCTGCCCCATGTGGTGGCTGTCCAGCTTGGTGGATGGGTCCTGCCTCAGTGGCACTGATGACCTCCTCTCCCCAGGCCATGCCAGCTGTACCTCGGGAAGGAACCTGTGGGTCAGCGGGCTGTCCTCCAGCACACGTGCTGCTGACCTCAAGAGCCTCTTCAGCAAGCACGGGAAGGTAGGGTGCCCTACATCTGCCCACCAGCAAGATGGGATTGGAAAGCATCTGGCCCCTAGCTCTTAGTGTGCTTTTCTTCAGATGTCGGTGTCTTCTCTTATGCTGAATCTGGGGCTTACTGTGCACTTGGGAAGCTTCTCTGCCACTGACAAGATCCACCCTCTTGGTTTGGACTTGTGGCCTAAAGCTCGCTGTGTATATCAGGCTTGCCTTAGACTTATACCAGCATGCCCAGTTCCCCGCCCTATTGTACTGATCTCTCTTAGTTGAACTGTCCATTATTGCACATGTGAAACAGAGTTGGGGTGGACATGAGTTGCTAAGTGCCTGACTGGAGGAGGCCCTGGGGTCCATACCTAGTACCACATAAACTGGATATGATGTCAGCATTCCTGAGGTGGAGGCGTAAGGATCTAATTCATAGTCATTCAAAGTCATCGTGGGTACTAGTGGATTAGAGGCTAGCTTAGACTACAGAAGGAAAGGGGCACCCACTGGGTTGTGCTCAGAGTGCCCAGGGTACAGCAGAGAGGCTGACCACCTATCTTAGCTCTTCTTGGGAGCTCCTCTGTCTTCCAGCCTGGAACGCCTTGGAAACTGGAGCAGGAGAGTGGGTCCAACTTCTCACTAGTGCTGTGCAAGCTTCAAAACTTCCCTTGGGCACTTGGGGACAGGAGGAGAGCGTGCACTGGAGGAGTCTGAGCACTGGGACACACAGCAGTCTGGGCAGGAGTGTGGTCCCCGCAGAAGTCCTCATCCCTTTGGTGCAGGCCTAGGCAGCTGTTCCACCACCCACACTGCAGGCGGTGTCATAGGACAAGCCCTGAAGCCATTGTTGGGCTATTGCACACAGCAGAGCCTTGAGATCCAGTGAGCTTGGTGTGTCTGCATAAGCCTCAAGAAGGCCAGTGGCACAAGGACACGGGTTGATGGGGTCAGTGGCATAGGGTGGGCCAGGTATACATCTAGACATGAATGGCATCTCAATTATGAGAAAGAAGATGTGTTCAAGGACTCTGCCTCCAGTTTCCATCTTGTCTGTCTATGTAGTCCTAGCCTTTTGGTGCAGCTGTCCTGGCTCTACGGCTCCCTGGATGTTGTTGAGCATCGGGAGTGTGTGTTTGCAAGTGATGTACTGTGTGTTGGAGTGCAGCCCCAGGTTTCATAGAGTGAAGTGCGATTCCGATTCCTACTGCTTCGTCGTTTTCACTTTACCAGTTATGCTTGACATGAAAGGCATAGCTTAGCAGCCTTCAGCCCAGGCACTTCCACCCTCCTGCAACACAGGTGACTGGTGTCTGAGGAGGGCAGCCTTACTCTTTTGTTAACAGATATACCTTGTTCAGCTGGGCTTGATTTTTTTGTCTTTGTCCTTCAACTACCCACTATCTTTTTCTCCCAGCATTTTCAAGAGAACACATTGGCTTTTCTGATCTCTTGCTTTTTTTGTTCCTGTCTTTGGGGACTTCGCATTGTGACCCCTCGTGGAGTTAGCAGACGCTCATTCTGTGGCCCTGGGCTGGTGTCCAGCTCCCAGCTCTCCCACCTTCCCAAGCCTGGCTGGAGTCCCAGCTTTTGTTGTATTCTGGTAGATTTTCTTGTACTTTGTTCCATGCCTTCTGCTGTGTGATGCCAGTCAGTCTTTTCACCTCCAGAAGTTGGTTGTGATGATGCGGTTCCTACCCCTTCCTGACGTGCTAGGCCACTTCTTGCCTGAGCAGCAGATTTTGGCATCCAGTTTGTCTCATGTCCCTGTAACTGGTCACAGTGCACCCTTGTCCCTGTGAACTGCTGTGTTGGCTTCTGGCTGTTGTATCTGAGCAGTAACTATCCTGGCTCCCACAGAGCATTCCACTACCTAAGAGGGGCCCTGAATGCAGGCCTCCCCATGCGTGATTTAGGCCACTCCCATCCCACTCAGGGCCTCTGCAACCCTCAGCTCACCTTTAACCTGCCTCAGTTTCCCTTCCTGCCCATGCCCTGGAAAGTCCAGGCATGAAGTGAGCAATCTGAATGCATGGGTCTGCAAAACATTGGCCCTTCCCTGTGGTGCAGTGGCTGCTGCCTCCAGACAGGGCCTGGCATGGAAGTTGTGGCCTGGTGGGGGTCACCTTTGTCTGTACAGGGTCTAACTATGTTCCATTCTTGTCCGTGTGATCTTTGACTGGTTCTGTGTACTGTTTGAAGTGAAGTTCTCTAGAACCCACAAAGGGTGACTCTCCAGAGCTGAGTGCTAAGGACCGCAGCAATGGGTGTCTGGTGCTTGGCCCTTAGCCCTAAGTTCTTGTGACAGAGGCCAAATGTGTCCTTATACCAGTATACTCTTCCCTTGGAGGTCGTCGGGGCCAAGGTGGTCACCAACGCCCGAAGTCCTGGGGCTCGGTGCTATGGATTTGTGACCATGTCCACGTCAGATGAGGCCACCAAATGTATCAGCCACCTGCACAGAACCGAACTGCATGGAAGGATGATCTCCGTGGAGAAGGTGAGGTGCCTGTTGTCACTACCCACAGCAATAGCAGGGCTGTGCCCCCCCCAAGTCACCACCGCCCCGTTACATTCTAGGCTAAAAACGAGCCCTCCGGGAAGAAGTCGGCAGACAGGAGAGCTTGTGACCTGAAGGAGAAGGTGCCAGGGCTGGACAGGCCTCACCCTGTGGAGATCAAGACGGAGAAGTACAGTGACGTGGTGGCCCTGTCCCCTGGGGTCCCAGTGCCCTTCCAAACCCTACTCCCCAGCTGGTAGCCACAGGGCAATGCAGTCTCTAGTCAGAGCCCAGAGCCACGTAGCTGAGCAGCCTTCCAGCAGGCTCCATACCAACTGAGGCAGTGTGGCTAATGGCAGCCTTATGGCCAGCCTTTATACCTCCTGGCTGTGAGAACATCAGACCTGGAAGGGCTTCCTGGGCTGACTTAACCCAAATGTCCCAGACCCCCCAGCTCATAGCTCCTCCTGCCACAGTACTGACTTTGAACAGGTTCATCTATTCAATCCTGACAAAAGTCACACATCACCGTGTTCACGCAGATAGTAAAATGTCTCAGGCATGCCACATATCCCCACGGTAGCCCGCAATACTTTAGCATTTAGAGCCAGGGTCTTCAGAGTGCTCTTGCCAAGGGACATGGCTTATGTTTTCAGCAGAAATAGACAGGCACAGACCTTGTGGCCTGGCAAGTGCCTGCCAACTTGTGTTGCTGTACCATTGAGGGATCTTTGGCAGGAGGGCTTTGTGATGGAGAAGGTGGTTGTTAGGTATAACGTGGGTGGTGTTAAGGTATGGATAGAGCTGGGCTTCGGAGCTGCACAGTGGCTCCACAAATCAGTAGGAAGCAGTGTGGTCACTATTCAAATTCCACAGTGAGGATGGCAGGAATGAACCAGAGTGCTGAGAATGAGAGTGTCACTGGGACAATGCATCAGGCCCTGTAGCCTGGCCCTATGTTGAAGTTGCAGGCTCTAGGAAAGCACCCAGCAGCATAGGTAGGACCAGAACTCACTCCAGGAAGCTCCTGGCTGTGGCTTTAGGCATGCCAGGTGGCACACCCATGGTCTGCTGATAAAACAGAGCATTCAGAGGCTTATTCTAATGGTGTCATCTTAGGACATGGTAACAGAACAGTTGGTTTTCTCTGCCAAATCCTGAGGAATCCAAGAACAGTCATTATGTGATACCTGGGAAATTAGGGTCCCCTCTTGGGGCTCTGAATCGCACTAATAAATGAATTTAAGAACAGAGAGTCTAAAGGAAGAATTCAGGGCAGGAACACTGGAGATGTGCAGCTGCCAGGAGGAGGAGTGGAGAAAGAACAAGGGGTCCAGAGCAGGAAGTGTAAGAGCAAGTTGAGGCTGTGCCCAGCACCTGAAAGAGGTGGACGAAAAGCAGCAGCAAGGTGCTTCTCTTGAGACAGGCCTGCAGAAAGTGAACGCAGCCCACCATACCGCTCCATAGGGACAAGTGTCTCTGGGAAGGGAGACAGGGCGTGGCTAAACACTGTTCCTGGTGAATGAGTCTAGAAACTGGGGAACGGATCAGCCCAGGCAGAGCTTGCTCTCTGAGCTAGCATCATGGGAACTCTGCCCTGTTTGTCAACATAGGGGGCAGTTAGTTGGTAGTGACTTAGAGAGCATATCTTGTGGTCTAAGCTGGCACAAAACTCAGTCTCTGCTTTAGTCTCCTGAAAGCTGGAGAGAGATGAGCTCAACCACTACACTTGCTTCAAATTACTTTTCTGTGAAAGTATCTATAGGGTGGCAAGGTGGCTCAGCTGTAAAGGTGCTTGCCACCAAGCCTGATGTTCCTAGTTTGATTTCCAGAGTCTACATGATGGAGAGAACCAGGTCTGCAAGTTGTCCTGTGCCCTCCATGCATGAACTATAGATATACCCATACACAGAAACAGTAAATAATTTGGCTGGGAATGTTGCTCAAGCCCTAACTTATATCCCTAGCCAGGTGTTGTGGCACTTGTCATCCCAGCATCAAGAGATAGAGATGAGAGGGATCAGGAGTTTGAGGCCAGCCTGGGCCAAATGAGTCTCTGGGTTAGCTGAGGTGCTGGGGCTCCAGTAGCACTCTGGCCTTGGTGCTCCCAGCTTTTAGGCCGCCAAAGAGGTGCAGGCCTCAGGTCCTCCCCTTTACTGGTGGGTGGGGCCCGTGGCTCCTGTAGAGGTCACCTGGAGGCTACAGCTTACTGTTTTCAACAGAACTGTGATCAAGAAGGAAGAGAAGCTGGAAAGAAAGGAGGAAAAAAGGCCAGAAGACATTAAAAAGGAGAAGGATCAAGATGAACTCATACCAGGAGCTGCCAGTCGGTCTCGAGTCGCCAAATCGGGTGAGTTGTGTCTTAGACACCAGTGGAAGGGGTGGAGGCATGGCCGGGGATGGAGAGGTCATAGACAGGAGGCAAACAAGATTTATCACTCACTGGGTTTTGCTTTTTGTCATATATAAGCAACAGTTGCAGACCATGTGATAGAACAGAAATTTCTATTCTGCAAATCAGGCCTAGTGGCATGGGCCTGTATTCACCCTACTCAAAACTATGGCGAGGAGATGTGATCAAGGCTAGCTTGGATAGCCTAGCAAACCTCTGTCACAAAATTGCAACATTAGGTGTACACCAGACTAAGGGTGGGTGGAGTCTAATGGTAGGCTCTACCCACACAGGAAGAAGAAGGGGGGCTTGCTCTACCATCAGAGGACAAGCTTGGGGCAAGCCTGAATCTGGGGTTGGGGCTGGTAGTTACTGGACACAGGACTATATGTGCAGTTCAGTTCCTCCAGGTCCCTGTCTTGTCAAGGGCCTGGAAGATGCCCTAAAGCACAGGCTGCACTCTGAGCCGAGGCAGGAGGAGCACCTTGATAAACCTGTCTCAAAACAAAAAAAAGCTGACACTGAGCCCAGGTCCTGCTAGTGAGCTGCTCATATTGCAGCTGGCATTCACGTGGTTCTTAGGGTCTGGAGTCTAGTTCTCAAGGCTAGCATTGGGCCATCTCCCTGGCCCCAATTCTTATGTTTATATTGGTTAATTACACTGCCCACTGTCAGGTTTGTCTGGGGCTTCCTGTTTCATCTTCTATTGAACCTAATGGCTCTCTTCCCTGATGCCAAGTTGTGCCATGTAGCTCCTCATCAGCAACTTGAGATGCCCCTCTCAACAAAAACTAAGTATTTAAAATAAAACTAAATTTTTTTTAAAATTTCTTATATTTTTGGTTGTGAGCCTAGCCTTTAATGGCTGAGCCATCTCTCCAGGCCATTTTTTAAAATTTCTTAAAATTTATTTATTTTATGTATATGATATTCTGTACCAGAAGAGGGCATCAGATCCCATTATAGATGGCTATGACCCATTATGGGGTTGCTGGGAATTGAACTCTGGACCTCTGGAAGAGCAGCCAGTGCTCTTAACCTCTGAGCCATCTGTCTACCTGCTGTCAGTCATATGTAATCCCAGCACTTGGGAGGCAAAGACAGTCAGATGTCTCGAGTTCAAGGTCTGCCTGGTCTATGTAGTGAGTTACAAGATAGCCAGGGCTACACAGAGAAACCCTGCCTTCAAAAAAATAAAATGAGTCAGGCAGTGGTGGTGCATGCCTTTTATCCCAGCACTCGGTAGGCAGAGACGGGTGGATCTTGGTGAGTTCGAGGAAAGCCTGGTCTGCAGAGTGAGTACCAGGACAGCCAGGGCTACACAGAGAAACCCTTTCTTGAAAAACTTAAAGCAACAACAACAACAACAAAAGATTAAAAAAGGAAAACAATGAAATGAAAGGAAAGTATAGCCTCTCCATTGGCTAATCCTCTCCAGAGGCACCTTTGTCCCAGTGCTTATAGCCTGGGCCTATAGTGCACACCCCCCCAGCTACATAGTGAGGAAACATGCTCACTGCCGAGTGATACTCCCACCAGGGCCACGCTCTATACACACTTGTGGGAGTCTGTAAGGCTGGGCTGTAGCAGCTTACATGCTCACGGCTGCCTGTGCTTTCATGCAGGAAGCAGAGGCACGGAACGTACAGTCGTGATGGACAAGTCCAAGGGTGAGCCCGTCATCAGCGTGAAGGCTGCGAGCAGGTCAAAGGACAGAGTAAGCATTGATGGGCAGGGCTGGGCCCTAACTATAATCTTCTGTCAGCTCTACCCACCTCCAGAAGACGGGACTGAGGCATGGAAAAGCCTTGGCAGAGATGGACCCATCTGGCATGGTCTAGTAAAACATCATAGTTGTCTCTGCTATTGGCCTTATGCTAAGTGAACTCAAAGCAAAGTAGGGCCTTGTCCTTGGTGGCACCAGGGCTCCTGAGACTTCACCCTGGAAGCCTCTACCCAAAAGAGCCAGACTACCACACTGTGTTCTCCACCAGGCACAAGGCTAGTGTGTAGGCTTGCATGGCAATGCCTGCTCTGTTTCCACTCCAACAGGAGAAGTAAATGAGCATTTGGCTTTTTAGACTGGAAACACCTGTAACTCCCAGGGCTGTCTGGCCTGAGCCTTCTGAAACCCAAATACAACCCAAAGATAGCAACTGTCCCCACAGAGACCATGGAGAGCAGCTATGATCAGTGTAAACATACAGGGTACTCACACTGTAAAAGCATGATGGTGGAAGCCCCTCGTAGCCTATGTGGCTCAGCTTCATGTTACAACCTTCTGTTATTTTCTTCATCATTTACATGCATGTATACCATATATGGGGCAGCCCAGGGATCCCCTGGAGCTGGAGTTAAGAGTTGTGAGCTGCCAGTCTAGGTCCTCTGAATTTAGAGCTTTCTGATTATTCCCGATCAGAAATGCTGATGCCACCCTCAGGGCCTGCGGAGCTTTGGCCAGCCCTGCCTTCATAAACACCCTGGCCATGAAAGCCAGACTATACAGTATGGAGGCCTGGGGATGACAGCCAGGCAGTGGTGGTGCATGCCTTTAATCCCAGCACTCAGGAGACAAGCAAGCCAATGTCTGAATTCGAGGATAGCCAGCTACACAGAAAAACCCTGTCTTGAAAAAGCAAACAAAGTGCCTCTGTCTGAGCCTAAGGTGCAGCCTCCCTTCTGACTAGAAGGTCTGACTTGGCTCTGCTCTGAAGTTTGCATTTTGACAGGGGCTCTGCTACATCTGTATTGTAGGCTGGCCTTGAATTTGCAGTCCTGATGTCACCCTCTGAAGTGCTGATGCCAGGTGCATGTCCCCACAAGCAGTTCTGTAAGGTTAGAATAGGCTGAATTCAGATGTCCTCTGGCCACTGACACTGCTTTGTGGTGAAACTGGAAATCCCAATGCTCAGATCAGGACCTAGGCAGGACAGCATTTGCCAGACTGCCTGCCAAAGCTCACAAAGAGACCCCAACACTCTGCACATCGCTCGTTCTAACTGAGTGGCTCTGGTCAGCAGAGCTCTAAAAGTCAAGACCGCAAGTCGGAGGGCCGGGAGAAGAGAGACATCCTGTCATTTGAAAAGATCAAGGAGCAGAGGGAGCGCGAGCGCCAGAGGCAGCGGGAACGAGAGATCCGAGAGACAGAGCGGCGACGGTGAGTAGAGGTGGAGGGCACTGGCTTAACTTCTTTGGCTCCTGTCTAAGGCTGGAAATGGTTCCTAGCAGCATCAGAGGGTGTGAGGAGCAGTGACCCTCAGAGCCAGGGCATTGTTCTGGCAGAGCAGGCCACGGCCTAGCTGGTTGAGACCTCCAAAGTTTGCTTCGGTGGCCACAGGCAGCACTGAGTCTGCAGTTCGCTCTGTGGGCTGATGGCTACCTTCCTGCAGGGAGCGAGAACAGCGGGAGCGAGAACAGCGGCTGGACGCCTTCCAGGAACGACGTGAGAAGGCGCGAGTGCAGAGGGAACGGCTGCAGCTCCAATGCCAGCGGCAGCGGCTGGAGCGGGAGCGGCTAGAGAGGGAGCGACTGGA
Source organism: Cricetiscus sungorus (assembly GCA_030556225.1). NCBI lineage: Eukaryota > Metazoa > Chordata > Mammalia > Rodentia > Cricetidae > Cricetiscus > Cricetiscus sungorus. The sequence continues at coordinate 42,654,239 of JANBXA010000600.1, forward strand.
GCGGGAGCGCATGCGTGTGGAGCGGGAAAGGCGCAAGGAGCAGCAGCGCATTATGCGTGAGCGTGAGGAGCTGCGGAGGCAGCAAGAGCAGCTGCGGGCTGAGCAGGAGCGGCGGGCGCTGCGCAGACCCTATGACCTGGATGCCCGGTGAGTGCCATGCTGATGCTGCCTTGCCTGTGGAAAGCAACTTGGCAGCATTCATTAGCTAGCTCTCTGCTGTGGCTATCCTGCCTAGCATCCTGTGCTAGTGGGCAGCGAAAGGCCATGGAGAGGGGAAGAGGCATGACAGGGAGAGACATGGGCAACTCAGTGTGGTCCAGTACTGTGCTCATGCCTATGGTCTTGTGATAGTCAACTCCTAGCAGGCTGCCTCTATCCTGAGGTGACAGCCCCATTGGTGACTGTAGGATGCTGCTGCTGCCATCTTGAATGAAGTATTTTTGCAAAATGTAAAGCAGGAGAGAGGACGGCTACTGGCCTGAAGGGAAGCGTGCAGCCATGGAGGACAGATACCGAGACTTCCCACGGCTGGATCACCGCTTCCACGACTTCGACCACCGGGAGCATGACCACTACCAGGAACATGTTATAAGCAGGTCAGCTGCTCCCCTAGGTCGCCAAGTGTGTGATGGGTGGGTCCTAGTGCTCTCTGAAAAGCTCATTGCTCCCTGGGACCTCCAGCTGCAAGTGTCACCAGGAGACACCAAGCACCCTGTGCACAACCCTCAGTGCCTATGTGGTAGCTCTGCTGTCCTGACTACCAAGTCCCCTCATGCCTCCTAGAGGATCCTAGGTTGGGCCAGGTTGCCTGGCCTGGATATTCTAGAGGAGGAAGCAGGTTGTAAGCACTGGCCTCGCACTGCTGGATCTGCCACCACACCATTGTCCCCTTCTTTCCTGGGATCTTGTCAGGGCTGTTCCTTAGACTCCCCAGGCTGTCTGTACTCCAGACTACCTCATCCCTGCACATTGTAGGTGTGGGTCAGCTCTCCTGGGACTCTGGCTTTGTGGAGGCTGTTATTGTCTGTTCTGCTCTGGCTCTGACCTCTAGAGAAAAGCCTTCCACCTACCACTCCCATCCCTGTTATTGTGTTCCTAGCACACAGGTGCTAGTGTGTGGGGGGATAAGGAGCAGAACTTATCCTCAAGGGAGAATTCTGCCTCCACCCTACTTCTACATACCAGTGTCCTGTTCCCTTTGCAGGAGAGATGGATCCAGACCAGGAATGGAGGAACGAGATGAGCAGGTGAGTGGTAGTGACCACCTGTAGCCCCTGCTGTAGAGTGGGAAAGGGGCAGCCGCTCCATTCTGAGGCTCACCTAATAGCAGTTCAATTGCCACTTGCTTGGGAATTTGATGTCTTTTCCCTGGGGACCTTCAACGCAATGGTAGCTTTATTGGCCCATGGGGAGTTGAATCCAGGCTTTGGTCCCTCTGATGGAACTGTGTGCTGGTGCTGAGTGTCATGAGGATACCATGGTCCCTGAGTCTCCAGGGAGGAGGTGGGGTCTGTCTTGCAGGATAGGCTTGGGTCAAAATGGCTTGGGAAACAGCTTGTCCCTGAGTGTCCCCAGAGCATGTTACTTCGACAAGAAGAGACCCCTGGTGGGGTGTGCACAGACTGAGCTGCCGTGCTCGGCCCCTACAGAGCTGCAGCGTCATAGGCACTTTTGCCACCTGGCCTTGTTGCACATCTAGGAGACATGGGCTTTAGCTCAGTGGGAGGAGAGACAGAATATGAAGATAGGCCCTCTGTGTGCTTGAGCCCCAGAAAAGACACCTCATGTCTTTCCTGTGCCCTGCTGCAGCACTACCTAGATGACCACCACAGCCATGGGAGCTCCCTCGAGTACCGTGCTTGGGACTCCCGAGACAGCTGGCGTGGCTACGGTTCTGACAAGAAGGTGAATGAAGGCCAAGGGCTGCCCCTTCCCCCCAGGTAAGTGTCCTCTGCAGGAAGAGCCTGGGTGGGCTTCTGGGGTGCTCATGCTCATGCGAGTGAACCTCCCCTAGCACTGTGGGAATCTCCACCCCAGCAAGAGCACTCATGGTTAGGTGGTTTGAAGTAGGGCATGGGCTGGCTTCTATACTGTCTACTGACAGTCCCTCAGTGAGTCTGATTAGAGTATTACACATGGAAAAGCCCATGCCACAGCAGCCTGCACCTCACCCACCCGGACCTTGGACCCACAAATCTACCTTCCTCGTTGGATTCTCTGTCCGGTTTTCTTCCCATCATGCACACACATGCTCACACACTTCTGACTCTTTGTGTCTGGGTCTCATTGCTGTGTCCTTGAGCCCCCACTTTCCCCCCATGCTGTGGTGTCTTTTGGGGTGGTGCTCCTGTCCATTGCAGAATTCCATACTGTAGACATTGCCATTTTCTACCCATTGAGGTGTTAAAGCAAGGTATGCTTGCCCCCTTTCAGCTGTGGGTCATGTTGCCATCATACGCTGCCCATGTGTTTGTGTCAGCATGTTTCCACATAGTGCATAGGCCCAAGTATGGATCCCTAGCCTGGCCAGGACACTGTAGCTTCTTGTGGCCCCACTGTGTCTGCCTTGGTGACAACTGTCCTTTTCTTGGTGGTGCCTGGCATCCTCATTGCCCACCTCTGGCCACAGACCCTTCTTTGAAGATGCCCTGGAGTTGGGCTCACATCTTTCTGATGTGATGGGAAGCGAGTAGGGACAGTAATGTGTCACCTTCTGTTTGGCAAAGGGTCAGCAGAGAATGGGAAGAACACAACTCACGGCTGGAAGAGCAACAGGTTCCCGCCTGGCATAGTGCTGTGGACACAAACACGACAGGCCATGATCACATACGGTGGCGAGGTACCAGGGGGCTGCAACGGGCAGGTGAGCACCAGGTCCACAGTACAGGCAGAGTCCACAGAGCCATTTCTACTGCAGGTGCTGAGCGGGGCCTTTCAGGACCTGGACATGTGCATGTGGCAACAGGCCGAGGTGGCATGACTGGGTAAGAAGGCTGTAACACCAGCCACTGTCTCTCTCCCTCTGCATGATGTACACTGGCTGGACTGGCATCCTGAGAGAACTGTAAAGGGCCCTGTGCTCTGCAAGGTGGCACCTTGTCACCCACCAGGCATGGCCCTTGCAGACCATCTGCCTTTTGTTCTAGGCAAAGCAGCTTTGCACACGGTGGACATTCCCAGGGCCATGTGGTGCCCACTGGTGGACTAGAAGGTGGCGGCGTGACCAGCCAGGACCAGGGTAGCAGAGTCCTCCATCCCCACCTTCACCCTCACTTCACCCGCCGCTACTGAGCCCTGCTCTGGACCAAACCCTGCTCCTCTACTTTAGGCACAGGCTGTGGCCCAAGCCGCCTTGCACTTGTGGCACTCGGCAGTCACAGGTTCTGCCGAGTGTCGATGTGAACTCACTCTTCTAGTGTTTTTAATAAACACGGTACTGTTCTGCCATTTGTAAGACAAGGTTTCTCTTGTCAGGCATTCCACCTTGCCCAGCCCCTGTGGCTGCAGCTGTGTCCCTGCACTTGGCCAATGCTCAGGGTCTAGGTCTTCTACCCCAGAGCTCAGATGTGGCAGAATTGGAATCTAAGCCAGAGGGGTTTCTGTTGCAGACCTGACTCTAGCTGTGAGGGTGGGGTGACAAGTTCCCATTGCAGAGCCACTTCTGGGCTGCTGGGATTTTTCTGTGTCAACCATTGCTAGAAAAGTGTAGTAGCTGGCCTACAGGCCTGAGAGCTATAGCGGCTGCCACAAAAAAAATGTTTGAAGGATAGGGATGTGATGGGGAAGGGCTGTGGCTTGGCTGGGGAGTGGGGGCAGCTGCAGAGACACCAGCCACCTTTCCTAGTCTAGGTGTGGTGCAGAAGCCTGAGCTGGCTTTCCCTAGAGGCCTTGAAAAGCTACAGCCTGATGGTGGCAGGCACTAGGTACCTGGTCAGGCAGTGTCAGCCAAGCTCTGGCTCCAGGACCACCCACCTCAACATCCATTCCCATCCTCTGAGCATGGACTCAGGGTGAGAGCATGCAACCCCTAGTGGCTGTGGCATAGGAGTGAAAGATTCCTGCATAGTGACTGAGGCTCAGATTGGGTTTCCCTGAGTGGTTGACCTCACCACAAGCCGACTGAAGTCACTCGGTTCTCTGAGCCAGAGTGAGGTGTCCAGCCTGCCTCTGTGTCCTTCAACCTACCAGAACCCATCCTGCCATCAGGCGTTGGCCTGACAAGGTCTGTCCACAAGGCTGTATTTGGTCCCCTGGAATGGCAGGGCTAGTCTTGGCTCAGCTTTATTAGAGAGTGAGGAGGCAGGTGGGATGTGCTCTTTATTGCACTGGGAGCTGCTGAACATGTCAGCCATTCCAGCTCTAGGCAGTGTTCCAGCACCACCACAGAAGCTGAGGCAAGACCTGTTCAGGCCAGCCTGAGCTATGCCTGGAGACCCTGTCTCAGCCAGACAGGTCATCAATCAGACCTCAAGGACAGAATGCTCAAGTGTCATGGGCAAGACACCGGAGACACTGCAGGGCCTGCTGCCAGAACATTCTTGCAGTCCTCAACCATAGGAAGAAAGTGGCATTGTGGGTGCTGGAATGTGGACATAGCTTTGTTTTGCTGAGATAGATGCTATCTTCAGGAGATGGGACATGGCCACCCAGCTTGAGAATGAGCTTCCTGCATCCAAGCCTTGTCCTGAAAAAGCTAAGGGGCCTCGAACTTACAACCCTGCACTCCTACAGCATGTGCCACTACATTTGTCCTGCTTGCTGGAGGACTTGTTATTATACTGCACAAAAGGCCTACGGTGCCTCTTATGCAGCAAGTGCTTTAAAAGTGCTGAGAAGCAGAAGTGCTGGGCTGACCTGTGCCTGCCTCCTGTAAGCCCTGTCTACCCCCATCCCTGTTGCCTGCCCCTCGGGTGCAGGGTTAGGATGGGGTACATTTTCCATATGTGTGACACTTGTAAGACATCTGATCACTGATCACTAGGCATGGTGGCATAACCAGGAGTTTAATGCTAGCCAGGACTACATTGCCAAGTTCCAGGACAAAAGAAAACACCTGATAACACTGGTCAGGTCAGTCTTTGTGGCTAGTGACACAGACAGGTGTGTCACAGCCCTCAGGGATGATAGAATCAGTTACCACTGAAGTCACTCAGTCTGGTCACCCCCCAGGTAGCTAGTCACATGACTCAGTCCGTGTTGCTGGTGAGGCAGGCTAGGTCCTCTGGCCATGTACTAATACCAGGTGGTTTGGAACAAGAATTCAGAGACTTGCCTCTTGAGCTTGCTGCACACACTATCCACAGTTCCTTGTTCCTGGTCTCAGCTTCATGCCGGCATCTGTCTGTCATTCTACCCCAACCACACCCCAGCTCCTGAGGTGTTGCTCTATCCCTGACCATGGCCCCTGCCTCAAGTTACTGTCCTTTTTAATTGAAACAAAGTTTCTCCGTGTGGGGATTCTCAGAGATCCTCCTGCCTCTGCCCCCTGAGTGCTGGGGTTAGAGGCGTGTTCAGCCTGGCTGAAACTTAAGTTTTTGATACAATATATTTTGACCATGTTTTTCCATTCCTTTCATCCACCTCTCCTTACCTGTTGGATTTTTTTTTTTTTTTTAAATAACACAGGCACAGAGAAAAACCACAAAGTAAAAAACCAAAATATACTGGTAAACAACCAATAAGTCAGAAAAGAAAGGGAAAGCAAAATAATACCATTGAGTGTTTTGTGTTGTTCAACTACTGGGCATGGGGCCTGCCCTGACGTAATAAAGTTCATACTTCATTGAAGAAAACTGGGTTTTCCTTCTGTAGGTGCCATTTGTAGTTAGCGTCCTTGGTAGGGTGGGAGTTGCAGTCCTTTCCTGTGTATGCCACCATTTTTGCTGAGTTTGCACATGTGTGTCAGTCCTGTTGTATTTGGAACGGTTTTCTTGGAGATTTTCCCACCTCCCGTATACAACTGAGCACCCGAAGTCTTGCTTTCTGTACCTTGCCCAGCTGTGGTTTCTGTTCCCATTCACTGATGGCTGGGGGAGACGGGTGACCTCAGAAGGCTTTAAGTCAGGCCATGACACCACCATCTGGGAAGGTGAGGCAGGGTTGTAGACTCTGGGCCACCCTGTCCAACAGTGTCTCATCTCTAGACTCATCACACCCACCCCATGGGGACTGAGGAGCTTGGGAGCCAGTGAGATGACTGAGCTTCATGGGACCCTCCTGGAAGGCATTGGCCATTCCCCAGGCATGACCAATTCTCTAGAATAAAACCATTCTGACTTTCACAGTGTCTCCAGTTCATGGTTCCTGGGGTCACCAGAGTAACCCTGAGAATGGGGGTTCAAGGCCCACATACTCCCCTCTGTTCCTACTTCCTGTCATTCACTGCCAAATGCTGCTTGTACACTGGGAACTTACCAGTGACTGACACATCTGCTTGTTGGCCTCCTGGAGGTGACCAGCAGGAATAGTGTTCCCACAAAGAGAACTGCATATCAGGAACCCTAGGAAAGATAGGACCGGAGAGAGTAGAGGGATGGGACGACACAGTGTGCTCGCCTGAAGGCTCAAAGGACCAGCGCTTCAGCCCTGGAAGGGAGACACTGAAGGGATTCCAGTGTCTTCTCTGCTGTTGCCTTGCCAGGGTCAGGGAAAAGTGAGCTCCCTGGGCAGCCTCAGGTCTCAGGCTCTACACCCCCAAGTCTAGACCTAGGCTCCAGAGGGAAACCCTGCCTCAAAAAACATGTGGGCTGGGATTGTGTGACAACAAAAGCATACCCTCAATATCAAATATAAAAGTAGAAGGGGAGACTCACATGGCCTGTACCCTTGTTGGGGGCAGCCCCTGGTTTTCAAGCCTATCGTTTCTGCCCCGAATTGCCACCAGGTGGTGCCCAAGAGCCACACTAGGGCAAGTGGTCCCCACTGCCTTAGGCCCTGGGACCTCAGTGGTGGCAGTGTGGGGGTCCTCACTCTCCCAACCTTCCGCCCCCCCCCCCCCCCCCACACACACACCTAAGGTCTCTGGAGGCCCCAGGGTCTGGCAAGGTTTGGACTGAACCAGCCTCAGAACCTAGAGTTGCTGTCTGTTATTGGCTACATCACAAGTTTGAGGCCAGCCTGGGTTACATGAAATTGTTCCCCACCCCCTATAACAATAATCATAACATATGAGTGGAGGCATTGGGCAGACTTGGTGAGGAAAAGTGCTTCACAACAAAGCCTGACAACCTGAATTCCATCCCACAAGGTGTCCCCTGACTTCCATGTGCGCTTACACACGCAAACACAGTCATACAGCTGCTCACTCACCCACAAGTTAGTGTAATTGTTTAATTATGAAAAGGCCCAGCATGGTGGCACACCCATCCCAGCACTTGGGGGGAAGAGGCCGAAGGATCTGTGAGTTCCAGGCCATCAGGGCCACATGGCCACTATCCAAATTAATATATATGAGGGAAAGAGGGGGAAGTGTAAGACAGTAGTAGTGGGAATCTGTCTTCCCAGCACTTGGGAGACTGAGGCAGGAAGATAGCCGTAAGAATGAGGCTAGCCTGGACTACAATGTGAGACCCTGTTTCGGTAAACACAACACAACTGTGTTCTGCATGACGCAGCACCCTGAGGTGCTAGAGCATTCAAGATGAGCAATGAGCATTCTCAGGGTAGAGAACATGAACGAAGGATAATTATTCAAAGTATGCAAACTGCTTTCACTCACATGTAAAAAGTGCCTGTGAATCTCCCAGAACCAACAACAGTACAGTAGAAAAAGGGGTGAGCCATTTAAGTGACTTTTGGAAAGCAAATTCAAATGTCCCTGCAAGATCAGAGCTGGCCAGTTAAACAGTGCTGGATTTTCAGGGATTCCCCAAACTTGCTGCCATTGCTTGGATCAGAACACAAAGCCTTGATCCCTCCAAAGAGTCAAACCACAGAGCTCTTGGGCCACAACCACCTGGTCCGTCTCAGCTCAGGTGGTCCTGGCCCTCACTGCAACCATTAGGTACCCACAGCTGTGATGAGTGACACTCAAAAGCTTGTCCTGTGGGTTGTGGGTGGGGATGTGGGAGTTGGCCCCTCAAATGGAGTCAGCCTCAGACCGACTGCCCCTACTCAGTTTCCCTCCTATGCTGCAGGTTGAATGGCTCAGCTTGTGCATTGTGATCTGACTGTCCACACAGCTGTCTGAGCCAGGATCCTCAGCCCAGTGACTGCAGTGACACAGCAAAGCACACCACTGAGGGTGGGATTTACTGGTTTGTTTTGAGGGAGCCCCCGCCCCCAACTCTACCACCTAGAATCCCCCAGAGAGGGGCTAGGGGTGTGGTCAGGGCTGTCATTTCCCTAACATGTGCCATGCTTTGGATTCCATTCCAAGTTTTACATAGTTGTACCACCCTCCTCCTCCTCTTCTCCTTCCCCTTCCTTTTCTTTTCAAGACAGGGTTTCTCTGTGTAGCGTTGGCTGTCTTTGTACTCTCTGTAGACCAAGCTGGCCTCAAACTCACATCGAGATTCATCTGCCTCTGCCACCAGAGTTCTGAGATTAAAGGTGTGTGCTACCATCACCAGGCTAAAGATGTGCCCCTTTCATAAGCATGTTATGCTTTCTATTCATTTTTAATCTATTGTTGGTGCTTGTTGATTTCTAGAAGCTTTTTATATACTGTGAAAGTCAGACTTTGTCTATTGACTATTGGGAGTTTTCATTGGCTTTGTTCCTGTTTTCCTGTGTGAAGTGTTTGTGTGTAGGTGTTTTATATCTGTGTGTTGTCAGTCATTAATCTTTTAATTAAAGGTTCCTCCTGGATTTAATGTCACCCTACACAGAGATGTATGCTTTTCCTGTGTATTGTCCTTTCTTTGGGGGAGGGGAAGTGCCTAAGGCTCTCACTATGTAGCTCAGGCTGGCCTTGAACTCACGAGGATTCCCCTTACCTCTACCTTCCAAGTACTGGGATTAAAGGCTGAGCGACTAAAATGTCACTTGTGTAAAGTTTTAGAATGTTTTGTTTTGTTTTTCTCTGTGGAGACAAATTTAACACCTAGAATGTTCTCTCAGCAGAGCCATTCCTGGGTGAATGTGTGTTAGGAGCCCTATGGCAACATCATCTTACGAGGCACCGGTGGGAGACAGAGGCTCGGGGAGGGACAGGTTTGCCTATGACAACACCAGAGTTTGTATGTCAAAGGACAAACTACTCCAACCTGTTGGGGGTGAAGGAAGAAGTGTGCTTATGTAAGCCCCCAAGATGAAATGCTGCTGGCACTCTGAAAAGGGCTGTGAGGATCCACCTCCCCCCACACCCCCCTCTGCCACCCCCACCCCTCCACCCCCCGCCAGGCTGTTGCTGAACTGTGCTGGGTGGAGACTGTGGACAAATGGGAATGGTGAACTTTTAGCCATCCCCTGATGTCCTAGCTCCAATAGCCCACATGAATGACATCCTCCTATCTATCCCAAACCCAGATGGGGTCTGTCGCCCCCACTCAGGCCATGACCACATAGGCTGGAGAATCTGCCCCTGTCCCCAACTAGAGGACCATGGATGGCAAAGGCCCAAGACTGAGATTTCTTTGGGGCCCACCAACCCAAAGCCAGTGCAGATTAGATTAGGGAGAAAGTAATGGTAATGAGTAGGTGGGTTACATTGCCCTCCTGCCTCCCTCTTCTCTCTCTAACCTTTGCTCCTCCACTCCAGCAACAACAGCCAACTCCCAGCCCTTCCTACACACCGGGGTCCCTCCTGTTCTGGGATCTTTGCAAAGCGTCATTATCTGCCCCAGGGCCTTTGAGCATGCTGTGCGGGTAGGGGGTGGGGGTGGGGGTGGGGCATGGAGGCTGGGGCTGGGCCAGGCAGTGTCACCACCCCCACTCCCCACCCTGCAGCAGGGCGTGCCTGGAAGCGGCAGAGGGGCGGAGGCGGGTGGCCCAGCCGGTCTGGCAGGTGCTGGTCCGCAGAGTCTCAGGCTGGAGGCTGCCATGGAGGGGCTGCGTCGCGGACTGTCGCGCTGGAAGCGCTACCACATCAAGGTGCACTTGGCCGACGAGGCATTACTGCTTCCACTGACCGTGCGGCCCCGCGACACGCTGAGCGACCTGCGCGCGCAGCTAGTGGGCCAGGGCGTGAGCTCGTGGCGCAGAACCTTCTACTACAACGCTAAGCCGCTGCCGGACCACCAGACAGTGCGCGAGGCTCGCTTACAGGACGGCTCGGTCTTGCTGCTGCTCAGTGACCCCAGGTGACTAGGAATGTGAGCAAGGACCTGAGCTGGTGGGATAGTGGTGGCTCAGGGACAGGGCGAGGGAGGTCCCTGTGGCCCAGTCCTCTTCCTCTGTGCCTCATTAGCTCTCTTGGTCTGTGGTGCCGGCTCCAAGGCTCCAACGGTGGCTCTGGGAACTCTCTTTCCTGCTTTCCTCTCTGTGTCCTTGTCTCTGTCTCTGTTCTGGTATCTCTCTCTCTCTCTCTCTCTCTCTCTCTCTCTCTCTCTCTCTCTCTCTCTCTCTCTCTCTCCCCCTCTCTGCACCCCTCCCTCCATTTCTATGTTTTTCATATCTCCATCTGTCTGTCTTCATCTCTCCTTCTGTGTCTGTCCATTCACCTTGAAAGTGAGCACGGTGGACAGCCCTGGGGATCTTCATGGTTACCTAGACCCAGGAGCTGAGCGATGGCTGCTTTTGTTCTTCCTTGTGTTTCTGTCTTCCCCCTCAGGTAGTAGGCGCTGGAGGAGATGGAGTCATGATTTTGGGGATGCAAGGCGCTGGCTGAAGGAGCAGGTTGGCCCAGTGGGCACCACATCTCTCTTCCTGGGAGCCCAGCCTTATTCCAGGTAAGTCACTCAAATGAGGGTGTTTGACATAGTGGAATCCACAGGTAGGAAAACTGAGGGCCCATGGGACAGACACCCTGTCTCACTCTACCACCTCCCTTTTTAATTTTTTTAAAAGATTTATTTATTATGTATACAGTGTTCTGCCTGCAAGTATCTCTGCAAGCCAGAAGAGGGCACCAGACCTCATTTTATAGATGGTTGCAAGCCACCTTATGGCTGCTGGGAACTGAACTCAGGACCTTTGGAAGAACTGCCCCTGAGCCCCTGAGCCCCTGAGCCCCTGAGCCTCTGAGCCTCTGAGCCATCTCTCCAGCCCCACTCACCCACCTCCTCATGTTGGCTCAGCAGTGTTGCCCCCAGTTTACTGTGTGACCTTGAGAAATTACCTGCTCCCCTCTGACCTTACTGTGATGCAAGCCAAGGTTGTCCATGCTTGGGTGGCAGGATGTCCTTAAATGCTATGCCTGCAATTTCTGTAATGGCCACCAGGATGTGCTAAGGCAGTTTCACCTGCACAGTTCCTCGGGCTGTCTACTGCTGTGCTCCCTGTCCATGCTCAGATCCAGGCCACTGGGGAAAGGGAAGGGCCATTGGCCTGAGAGTTGCTGGCTCACATCCCTGGGACCACGTGTCCCTTGTGGATCCAGGTGCTGGGCTCCCAGGTAGATGCGACACCCTGGTCCTGCTGATGCCCACTGCTTCCCAGAGGCTGCCATTCAACCCTCCAGCAAGGAGCCTTATGGTTTTTCCATGGCCTTGGGAACCTCCCTGGGAGCCTCCACAGCCTGCATCTTCTGCTATCTCCTCATCCAGGAAGCCCTCCAGTCAACAGGCACAGTTCCTTGCCCACAGGGCCCGAGTTGTGAACAGCCCTGGTTCCAGGATCTGCTGGGGCGTGACTAAGACTGACCTGGGGGTCCCTGGTGAGCCCACGCATGTGCAAAGTGAGCTGAAGCATGCTGTGGACTCTGCTGCGCAGCCCCAGTGTTGGGGTGCTGTACCGGGCCTTTGTATGCCCCCTGGTACCTCGTACTGCCTGTTGAACCCAGAAGGAAGTAACGTTTTAATTAAGAGTTGTACAGGCCTCAGGGTGCAGAGCCCGGCAGGCGGGGATTGGATCTTGACCTTGGGGAGTTGGGTTGCTGGGCATGTGCAACTGTGCCAGGCCCTGGGGGTCTGGGTCCTCTGCCTCCACAGTCTCCATTGCTCAGCTGTGGGGGAAGCTGCCATCCCCGAGGGGTTCCTTGGCCCCAGCCATGTGGAGAGCTGGTGGGAGGGGGCTGGAATTGGAGGGGGACAAGAGAAAGCATTTTGACATTTAACAAACACTATGCAAATTGAATGCAAATTGCATGCAAATCACCACTCATTCCTTAAGCCGACAGCCCTGGCGTGTTCAGAAATAATAATGTCGGGCCTGTCCCCTGGTGCCCATCAGTCCAGTGGCCTTCCCTCCCCCCGCCCTCCTTCCTCCCTCCCTCCTTCCCTTCCAGGCTTTGATCGGAGGCCTCCCAGCCTGAAGTGGATGTAAACACCATTATTGGCCCAGAACCTAGGCCCCCAGAGTCCTTGTCTCCTCCCCTCCCCCAGTCAGGCCTGAGGTCCCAAAGCCACAATATGGAATACAAGTTCCCTCTCTCCAACAGTCATCTGAAGCCGCCACAGTGGATAGAACTTGTGACCCACAGAGAAAAGTGACAGCTGAGGAGGCACATACTGGAAGCTGAGTTGGCTTACAATCATCCCAGGGAAGTGGCAAGTGTGGTGTTGAGGGTCAGGCTGCTAAGCATGAAGAGCCCACAGCTCAGCCTTGTTCCTCCTGAGCTCTCTGAATTGTGGTCACAGGCTCCTCTGCCCTTTCTTTTTTTTTAAACAAACTCCTATTTATCCTACAAAGGCCTACTTTCAGTGCTCCATTTTTACATAGCCATTCTTGATACTTCAATAATAGCCTCCAGTTCCCTTTGGGCCCTGCTATGCCAGCACTGTGCTCCTCTCCTAGGCCTGAGTCATGAGACCAGGTGGTGTCACTCTCATTCCATCTCTGTGAGCTCACCGCAGGAACTGCAAGGTCATCCAGTCTGGGCTCTAGGTACAGGGGCTTTTTGGACTTGTATCAAATAGAAGGCTGAAAACAAAGCAGGTGACAGCAGTGACAGCTTCCTTCCCCAGTGTCTTTGTACTGTCCTCCCCCATGGCTCCTGCTCCTGGTGACCCAGCCTGCTGCCCACTCTCTTGCCGGCCTCAGGCCCCACCCAGCCAGCAAGCCTTGGCTGAGGCAGGAAGGAGGTTTCGGTGAGACTTGGCAGCCTCTCCGGTCTCACTGAGGCTGTGGCATACCGGGAGGGGCAGACTCCTGCGGTGGGACCCACCCACGCTGGGCCCTGTCATTAACCGGGGGAGGGGGAAGATTCCATGATGCTCCCTCTGGAGCATTTACTGGAAACCCAGCAGGGCTGCCAGTGACAGCAGCCTGTCCACACGTTTCTGTCTGTTTTCTGAGTCCTGAGTTTCAAAAACTAGAGGACTGGGGCGTGATCAGGGTGGAGCCCGCCTAGAATCCCCCAGTGAGGGGCTGGGGTGTGGTCACGGTGGAGTCTCTTCTTGAAGGCCACTCCCGCCCCTCCTTGGAGGCTTGTAGGCAGGGCCTGACTTTGAGTGACATTCAGCCTATGCCTCACTCTTAGGCCCTGAGCTAAGATCTTGCTGCCCCTCCCACACTGAGCTCCTTTTTGGGGCCACATGACCTTTGCACAATTTGCTTTGCCCTTTGACCCCAGCCCCACCTTTCACATTTTTCTTTTTGTTTAGTTGTTATTTTTGTTTCTCTTTTTGAGACAGGTTTGTAACTCTAGCCCAGGTTGCCCTCAAACTGGTAATAATTCTGCCTCAGTCAGGATCATGACTGAGGCGATCCAGAGCCTGGACTTTTCATCCAGTAAACTTCAAAAGCGCTTTTTGAGAGGTTCCCAAATGATCCATGTTCCCTTAGTTAAAACTTTGTTTTTTCTTTTCTTTTCCAGTCAGGCTTTCTCTGTACCTTTGGAGCCTGTCCTGGAACTTGTTCAGTAGACCAGGCTGGCTTCAAACTCCAGAGACTTGCCTGCCTCTGCCTCCTGAGTGCTGAGATTAAAGGCATGTGTCATAGTGTGGCTGTGATATTTCACTTTTTACTTACATGTATTTATTTATCTATTTATTTACTGTGCTGTAATTCATCCAGGATGTGTCTCTCTGGCAGCCTGTGCTTGGTTGGGTTCAGTAAGCAGACAGTAGGGGGTGTGGGATTCACAACTCCCATCCTGCTCCTATGCCTTCATCCCCAGTCGCTCTGGTTCCATCGGGGTCGAAATTCCCAACACCAGGTTCCTGCTCTGTGATAAATGGGGAGAATTCAGAATTAGTTACTGGCTGGACAAAGAGCCCAGGCCACTGTCTCCACAGGGCATTCATGGAGGTCACACTGCCTTGGGAAGTTACTTCCCCTCTCTGAACTTCTTTGTCTTCATTGAGGGGACTCTGGTTAAATATCAGGCTGAGTTATAAGAAAGTAGAGGCAGGGACATAATGAAGCACACCTTTAGTCCCAGTGCTTGGGAGGCGGAGGCAGGTGGATCTCTGTGAGTTAGAGGTAAACGTGGTCTACATAATGAGTTCTGGGTCAGCCTGTGCTGTCTGAGTCCCTGTTTCAAAAAGAGCCAAGCTTTTAAAAGAAGCAGGTGGAATAATTTAGTGTTGTTATGTATCTGGTGTGTACAGGGGAGAGCAAAGAGGGATCTGGGGGGGGAATATCTAGAAGGGAAAACATGAAACTCAGCATGTGCCAAGGCCCTGGGGCAGGATTCTCTAGCCTGTTGGAGGCTCTCCCACCCCCATCCCAGACACCAAGGCCAGGGAGTGGCTGCAATGGAAGGTCACAGGGTTAATTGCTGGGCTCCCTACCTGTCCCATCATCCTCTACACTTCCCTCATCCCTTCCCTCTAGCTCTTCTCCCCCATCTCTTTCAGAAAAACAAGTTCTGGTTCGAGGTAGCATGGAAGGTGGCAGAGGTCACCCTGCAGGAGTCAGGTCCAGGGATTGAACTCAGTCCAAAAGGCTTGGCCGTGAGCTCCGGGTGAGCCACCACTCTGAGCCTTCTCCATGAGTTTGCACCCAGTGGTTAATTGCTTTCTTTAGTTCATTTCATCCTGACAGTAGTAGGGTGCCTTGGTCTCCCCATTTTACAAAAACTCCAGGATCTAAGTTTCTGAACAGGGTGGGTTTGAACTTGAGATTGTTTAAAAGTTGAGACTGGGCGAGGGAGGTGGCTGGTCTCAGGCCCACATTGAGCCTGTGATACAATCAATAGTCAGTTCCCCATGCTGGAACCACAGCAGCCTTTTTGGGCCTGGGGTTCTGGATATTAAAGGATGGAAATGTGAGTGATTAGGCCTCCTTCAGGTTGGGTCTGGGATACTAGGCACATAAAATACCCTCTGTGTCCCGGACCTGGAACCACAGACCTTCCTCTCCCACTCCATTTTACAGGACAGCCACTGAGACAGAGGGCAAGCTGGGGCCCTGCCAAAGTTGCATACAGGGAGGGACACACCATCTCAAACCCCTTGCTTGCTGAATCACAACCCCATCCCTGACATGGTGCAGGTGGGGAAACTGAGGCATCTTGACCCTGATGGCTAGTCTCACACACAGAGGCATAAATAAATACATGGATTAAATAAATACATGGATTAAAAAAAAAAATCAAGAGCCTGATCCTGTTGCTGTGGTCACCACCCTGTGTAGATAGCCTCTTACCTGTTACATATTCATTTAACTGTCTATATTCTCAAATTTACTTACTTCATAAAGTCTTTGAGGGGGCCAAAGCCTGTGGGTTGAGCCCCAGGCTCTGTACCCTGAGGATGCCCTTGATAGGCCATCTGGGGTGGAAGCAGCAGATTACCAGTCATCAGTGTCCCCAGAGTCCTCAGCCTTCCATAGGCCTCAGGCTACTCTGAGGACAGACACATACATGGCCACCTGTTTGAGACACACCAGGGTCCAGCAAGATGGCTCAGAGAGGACTTGCTGCCAAGCCTGATAACCTCAGTTCCATCCCTGGCCTGGCATCATGAAAAGAGACCAACCCCTACAATTATAATAAATAAATGGAAATTAGGATACGATACTCTGGCTGGCAGAAACACTGTCCCACTGTGTCCACACCCAAAGCCCCTGCATAGCCTGTCCTCTGCCAGTTGCCTGGGAACAATTACAGTGTCCCTGACAGTGCACAGACAGACCTCATGTTTAATGCATCCTGAGATAATGACAGCTGCAGGGAGGAGGGTGGTTACCTGGACCCTGCTCCTGGCTAACCTGCTTGGGGGTAGTTGCCAGGTGGAGGTTTGTATCCTACACCTGCTGTGGGGTCCCTTCCACCCATGAGGCATCTTTCAAGGGACATGGGGGACTGGGGACACATTTCCCCTCATCTGCACCCCAGTGTGGGTCATGTGACTGGTGTGTTGCACATCCAGGTTGGTAGGCCATCCAGGGCTTCCACCCAGAGATAGCTGGGATGGGGAGAGGACATTAGGGTGACAGGGGAGTGGGCCCTGTATCAGCATTGGATACCACTCAGCTGACCAGAGGCCACAGGAACCCTGAGGATCCAGGGTCAGGAAGGCACTGTATGACCTCACATGCACATGCAATAAATTGGCCATGTGTAGAAGATTTACTCTGTGTAGATCACAGGTGTGTCTATGTGTGGGTTTATGCACTGTGGGTGTAGTTGCATGTGGCAGTCAGAAGAGAGCATCAAATCCATGAAGCTGGGATCACCGGATTTGGGGGGGGGGGTCGTGCTCCTAAACAAACTGTCAGTGCCATAAAAGCAAAGATATGCAGGACATGGTGGTGGCAGGTGGTGGTGCATGCCTTTAGTTCCAGCACTCGGGAGGTAGAGTCAGGAGGATCTCTGTGAATTTGAAGCCAGCCTGGTCTACACAGCGAGCTCCAGGACAGCCTGGGCTATGTAGGCAGACCTTCTCCCAAAATAAACAAGTATAAATACAAGGACACATTTGGCACTGACTGGCATACAGCAGATGCTCCAAACTTGTCTGAAATCAGCCCTGTCTCTCCGGACTGAGAGCCCCCAGAGGTGGGAGAGGCATGTTTGTGGTTCGCCTCTGGCTGGACGGATTTCAAGCCCAAGGTTCAGCCTCGCTTGGCTCGCAGCTCCATCTCCAGCGTCTCAGATAGGGCCCAAGCCATGCCTGGGCTGCACAGCTAGGAGGGGCCTGGCGCCTTCCCAGTCTGGGACTCGGGGTTGGTGGCTGCAGACAGGGACACTGGGATGCACCGGTACCCAGCGTTTCCATGGTAACCTGGCAGGGTCCGGGCCGAAGCGATTAGGCGTCCTGAGGAGCAGTTGCTAAAAATAGCGCGCGCCCCACGGGGCTCCTCAGTCGGGCTTTTGGCTGCCCTCCCCGCCTGGGGGAACAAGATGGCAACAGTCCCCACGTCCCTCCTGTGCCGCCTGCAGCTCCCTCTCCTAACCGTGATGCTCTGCCCATAGCTGACTGGCTCTACCTTCTGGCTGTGCCCTCACCACACAGCTGATTGAGGGTCTCTACTGAGTCCGTGAATCCTGGGCCTGGCTCCTTTAAGTAGGACTTGGCTCACAATAGTTGACTTAATAATGTGGAACTAACTCTATGTCTGAAAAATGGATCCGTTAGGAGAGTAGCTGGCGACTTCATTTTATTTGCAGACAAGGTCTTATGCAGCCCAGGCTCATAAGCTCACTGTGTAGCGAGGATGACTCTGAACTCCTGGTCCTCCTGCCTCCACCAGGAATGCCAACATTGCCCTACTTAGTCCAGGGTTCAGAACAGGGCCTTCTCACACGGGGCTTGCCACCAGATCCAGGCAGTCACTGGCCCAGTTTACAGGTGATGGCTTGGTTGTGTGACCTTAGGCAGATGACTCACCTCTCTGGTCCCTTTCCACCATCGAACATATACAGCAAGGAAGAAAGAATTCTGGAATTCAAAAAATGAGCATTAGAAGGGTTCAGAATACCTGGGTATGTGCAGCTGTTGTTGCCGGGTTCCCATAATGCTTCAGTTTAACTGACAGACAAGTCCCAGCTCCGATGTCCTATGACTCCAGACTCCAAAATGAGCCAGGGCCCAGGTTTTGATTCTCAGCTCCCAACTTGGATCTTAGGGCACACAATGGTTACTCAGCTTCTGCCATCTTGACCACCATCTAGGTTGGTGGGGGGGGGGGAAGCAAAAACAGAAATGGGAGGTGTGGTAGCAGTGGTCCAAGCCTTTAATCGCAGCCCTTGGGAGGCAGAGGCAGGAGGATCTCTGTGAGTTCAAGGCCAGCCTGGTCTACAGATTGAGTGCCAAGACAGCTCCAAAGCCACAGAGAGGCCCTGTCTTTCGCTAGCAGCAAAGCACCCAAGATGGCCAAGCAGCTCTCCAGGCCCATGGCTGCTGCTTCATCAAATCACCACGCAGTGAGATTCCCACTTCAAAACAGGGCCCCATCTGATCAGAGCCTTCTCCAGATGTGGTCAGGTGTCTGTCGGTAAAGCTTGCTGTGGATACAGCTTGAGAAGGTATTCTGGGACTGGTCCCTTGTAGCCCAAGCTGACCTTTAAGTCTGTATGTAGCCCAGGATACCCCTGATTTGATGGAACCCAGGGCCTCATGGGTACAGGTAAATGCTCTACTCAGCAAGCTGTTTTGTTTTTGTTTTTTCTTTGTGAGACAGGGTCTTGCCATGTAGCCCAGGCTAACTTCAAAATTAACATCCTCCTGCCTCAGTCTCTGGGGTGCTTTGATGACACTCTGGTGTCAGTCTGTTTTCTCTTCGGGCATCAGGGGCTCCTTGCTGTCTTGAAGGTCACCCTGATGTCCCATTCCACCCAGCCCCAGAGTCCGAACCCCACACCTCCTCCACCTTCCCACGCCACGGCCGCCCTGTGCCAGGATTCTGTTTAGTTTAATAATCTCCAGAAAGTTTAATTGTTCTTTTATTCATCCGTGACCTTTCTCTCTCATCTGGAGACGTATTTATGGCTAATCTACAAACTTCAAGAACCAGATCTATTTGCAAAACCAATTACCTGCATATGCAAATGAGCCTCTTGCGGCCAGCACTTCCTAGGCGAGCTGGTGGGGGCCTGCGGTGGGGAGGGGAGTATGGCTCCTCCTCATAATTCCTGCAGATGGAGCCTGGGGACCTCTGACTTAAAAGAGAATCACAGGCATCAACAGGACCTGAATCCAGGCCTCTCGAGAGGTGGTCAAGACAGCTGTTCCCCATCTCGTTCGTTCGTTCGTTATTCACATTCATTCATTCATTCATTCATTCATTCATTCAGCCATTCTACACTCTGTGTGTCAAGAACTGCTGTCCATCCTGGAAGCCTGGATGGGAAGAGCAGGTGGAAGGGAGAAAGCTCCCATCTCAATGGAGGATACAAGACAGAGAGAGTTAGCCAGGGATCCTGAAAAAGTAGAGATTGTTGTTCCTGGTGGTAGTGCATGCCTTTAATAGAATCACCATTGAGGAACTGGGTGGGGGGCTGTTCAAGGGTGGAGCCCCGCCTAGAATCCCCCAGTGAGGGGCTGGGGGTGTGGTCAGGGGTGGCCTTTTGCACTGCAGGAATGACACCCTGCCTCAGGGCCTTTGTACTTGTGGTGTCCTTTGCCTGGAATATTCTCAGAGATCTCTTCTGGGCTGTGTCTTCCTCCCAGGGTAGCTCATAAACACTGGCTGCCGGCAGTTGATGGCTTTGTCTGCAGGAGGCCAGAACAAGCTGAAATCTTGGCTAAGTCATGTAGGATGAATGCCCTCGTTTCTCGATTGAGAGCATCCAGACTGTTACAGGGGTTTGGGGCCTGGTCAGAGAGCTCTAAGGACTTGAGCAGGCTAGGGGCCGAAGCCAGCTGTGCCGGCCACTGTTTCAGGCATGCCCAGGGGCTCTGAGCTGAGGAATGAGTGTGGAGGTAACTCTTGGATCCTGGGCTAGACGTCACAAGACCCACCATAACTTCTCCACCTGAGCAAGAGGCAGCTGTGGCCACTCTTCCCATGTCTCTTTGTCCTGGAGTTGGGGGTCACACTTCTTGTGGCTATGATTTAGTGGTTTTTCTCCCTGTCACCCACACTGGCCGGTTTCCTTCCCTCTCGCTCACTCTCCTACATTGTTCACAGAGACGTCAGAGTTGAGGCCAACACTCCACCCAGCACGCTCCTTGTCCTGCCCCCTGTCCACAGGGGCAGGGACTCTATTCCAGACCGTTTTTTGTTTTGTTTTGTTTTGTTTTTTGTTTTTTGAGACAGGGTTTCTCTGTATTGTTTTGGAGCCTGTCCTGGAACTCATTCTGTAGACCAGGCTGGTGTCCAAGTCACAGAGATCCCCCTGCCTCTGCCTCCTGAGTGCTGGGATTAAAGACAGTGAGCCACCTTACCTGGCTGTATTTCAGAGTTTAACATCTATCTCCCCTTAGCATGCAGTTCCATTGTCTATGATAATGTGACACTCCTGCAAGAACTGTCCCTCCAGGATTAACCTAAGACAGGGCTGCTGGTGCTTTGTGATGGTGACAGGGCTCCTCATGGGATTAACATACACTTTCTTAGCCCAAGGGAGGCCATTAGCTGAGCACCTGGCCTGTGTGTCTAAGAACACCACACCCAGCCCAGGGGGGAGGGCTCAGGTGAGGGACAAGGTCTGTAGAAGGCACTGCCTGAATGGAAGATGGGTGGGTGGATGAGTA
This sequence comes from Cricetiscus sungorus, assembly GCA_030556225.1. NCBI lineage: Eukaryota > Metazoa > Chordata > Mammalia > Rodentia > Cricetidae > Cricetiscus > Cricetiscus sungorus. The sequence goes on from JANBXA010000600.1 coordinate 42,674,863, forward strand.
AGTGGATGGATGGATATATGGATGAATGGATGGAAGAATGGGTGGATGAGTGGTGGATGGGTAGATGGAAGGATGGGTGGATGGATGGATGGATGGATGGGTGGATAGGTGGATGGATGGTGGATGGATGGATGGATGGATGGATAGGTAGATAGGTGGATGGGTGGATGGATGGATGGATAGATGGGTGTATGGATGGATGAGAGGATGGGTGAATGGATAGATGGGTGTATGGATGGATGAGAGGATGGGTGAATGGATAGATGGGTGTATGGATGGATGAGAGGATGGGTGAATGGATAGATGGGTGTATGGATGGATGAGAGGATGGGTGAATGGATAGATGGGTGTATGGATGGATGAGAGGATGGGTGAATGGGTGCAGGGATGGATGACTGTGTGTGTTGGTGTCTAGCTGGAGAGGTCATTGGTGTGGAATTTCCATGTGTGGTATCTGTGAAATGAAATGAATGGGTTGCCCCTTTGTATGTATAGAAGAATTTGTTGACTATGTGTGTTCCTTGGAGTGTTGCTGACGCTCAGTGATGTTTGTTTATCTAGCTAGGGATGGAGAGGGGGAGTTTGCAGTGTGTGACTTGAGCTGGGTAGAAAGCCTGCTCTCCTCATTAAGAGGTGTGTTTGGTGCCACTGTGGGCTGGAATGAGTGGTGAATACTGTGTCTGTATTGATGCCTCTATGTGACCAGCTGAGGTTTGGGTGCAATGATATCACAGTCCCCACTGCTTTCAGGTTTTATCCACCCTACACTTCTTCTTAGCTGCACAGAACCCAACACCCCCCTGGCAACAGCCCCTCTCAACTGCTCTGTTCCTGCCTTGCCTTCAGGCCCTCACTTGATTCCATCCCGGCTGCCTGCAGATTCAATTACTAGACCACAGGGTGTAGGCAATTTGCTCTCCTGTGAGAAGAGGCTCCTGTGTCTTTGTGACTTTTAACAGCTCTGATTCAGAGGGAAGGAAAAGAAGAGAGTGGCACAAGAGACAGACAGAGGGAAGGTCAGAGAGGCAAGAGACAGGGTTCCTGCCTCAGAGACCGCCCCCCATCCCGAAGGCAACCTGTTCACAGAGACAGACAGACACCCACACGCACTCCGTAGGAGAAACATCACAGCCCCACTTTCTATGTGGAGGAGTGGCAGCTGCTGCAGCAGGGTATGGAGAGCTAGTGAATGCCCCAGTTAGGGAGGCACGCAAGCTCCGCCAGCATGCCGCAATGTTATACATTCAAGGTCACTGAGGTTGCAGGGGAAAGGGCATCCAGGTGGAGAGGCAGTGCCCAGTGGGCTGCAAGGAGGGCTTTGGCTCATCGTGGAGGCAGATGGGGCTGAGGGCTGTGTGTCCTCTAACCTCTTCTCTCCTGCCTCACCCTCAGGAAACCTATTCTGCTTCCTGAGTAGCCTGAACCATTCCCACCCAGGAGCCAGGTTCAGAACAATGGCTTCTAATCCCAGGACCCTTGACAGGGCGTTAGGTGTCGACCCTCTCCAGGAAAAGGTGTTCAGGGTTCTGGCTCTTTCTGCCTCCCCTGCGAGCTTACCTACCCCTCCCCAGCCTGGCCTTGACATTGGCATACTCAACCCTGGCTGTATCCCCAGCTTGCTGTGTTTTCTGGGCCATTGTCCACCCTTTTGAGTCCCACATTTCTTTCCTGGCTTCAGGGGAAAGCTGGAGGTAATAGAACCAAGTCACCCCAGAGAGGAATGGCCTTTCTCCGTGGTTCCTCCTAAAGAAACAAAGATGGTTGTTCAGGTGGAAGCTCCACGTCAGCCTCTGGCATCCATATACCTAAAAAGTCTAGAATATTCTGGTGGAAGCTCCACCTTAATCTCCCTCCCCATCTCTCTCTCTCCCCAAACTCTGCCCCATCCCAGAAAACCCACCAAACATGGCTCCTTCCCCAGAGATGCTTATGACCACTCCCACAGGGTGTTTAAACTGTACCCCAGAAAGCAGACACATGGTTTTTCGGTTTCTTCTCTGGGGGGACCAGAAAATCATCAGGGAGCGTTTTCCCATTAAGCATGGGCTTTTTCTATTTCAGTTTGATTTGGTCTGGTTTGGATTGCTGCATTGGTGCAGAGGTTTATCGGGTGCAGACGCTTTTCAACGGTGACATCTGGAGTGAGGAGACAGTTCATTGGGGAAAGTATTTTCCAAGCAAGCTTGAGAACTCAGGTTCGCATCTCCCATGCCCAGATGCCCCCAGCCCTCTTCCCATTGCAGTGCATAGCCTTCCTGTTAGGCATATATCTGGGAAGGGCAGGGTACATCTTTCCTCACACCCCACTGCCTCTGTCTCGCCAGTGATCATGACAAACATAGGGCTTGGAGCAGGAAAAATGACTTCATCTTTAGCCAGGGTCGTCAAAGGTGCTAGGCACAGCGGGTCATCAAGATTGTGCACTGTACAAATGTTTCACCCCAGCTCCAGAGATTTTAACTTTCAGTCCCTAATTTTTCATCTCTCCCTCTCTTGCTTTGGGGAGCCCTAAGTAACCTTGCCAAGTATCTACTGCAGGCAGACCCACTTAGGGTGCCCACAACTCAGTTCCTGGTCTTGGGCACCTCGTGTAGACACCCTTTGATTGTATCCATGTCACTGTGCTGGAGAATGAGGGCCAGAGGGTAAAGGTCTTACTTTCTTTTTTCTTTCTTCTTTTCTTCTTCTTCTCCTTCTCCTTCTCCTTCCTCTTCCTTCTTGAGACAGGGTTTCTCTGTGTAGCTTTGGAGCCTGTAGGTAGACCAGGCTGACCTGGAACTCACAGAGATTCTCCTGCCTCTGTCTTCCGAGTGCTGGGATTAAAGGTGTGCACCCCTGCTGCCCAGCTAAAGATCTTTTTCTAAAGTCACACAGCAACCCAGCAATAAAGAGATGGAATTGGGGGAGGGCGGGGCGTTTGAACCCACGTCTGTCATTAAAGATTTCCCAAACCCCGTTATCTTTAAGAAAAAAAAATGTAACTGTTGATACCTGAAAACAAGGTGCCATCTTCATGGTTTGGAACCCAGCCTGCGTGGGTTGGCTTTGAACCTCCTGTGTGTGTGTGTGTGTGTGTGTGTGTGTGTGTGTGTGTGTGTGTGTGTGAACACATTAGGCCATGGAACCCAGGGTCTTCTGAATTATGCAAGACAATACCCCTGACCACGCCCCCAGTCCCTCACCAAGGAATTCTAGTGGGGCTCCACCCCTGACCACGCCCCCAGCCCCTCACCAAGGAATTCTAGTGGGGCTCCACCCCTGACCATGCCCCAGCCCCTCACTGGGGTTCCAAAGGGGTGAAGGTTTCTAGACCTCATTTGCATACCCAGTTCCCAGTTGTGAGAGCCTCAATGGGGTGCAGCCAAGGGTTACCCAGAACACCCTGGGATGTGAGATCCCCTTCAAGCTGACCCTCTGAGACCCAGGCATCCCTTGTGCCCTAACGCGCCCCCCCCCCCCCCCCCGTCCCTCACTCCCATGCAAACACAGGACGCCACCCATCCTGCCTACTGTGTCCTATTCCTCACTTTGCCTTCATGGCAGCTGGTCCTTCCTACCTCTCTGAATCCCACCCCCACATCAGTGAGTCCCGGTGAGGGGATCACACACCAGCTGTTGTCCTAGTCGATGAAGGCTTGACAGCCGCTTTCTGGAGCCTTCCCTCACTACACGGACCATCCTGTTTCCCATCCCAGTGGCCATCTCTGGCCGGGGACTTTCTAGCCCCTGGTCGACTCCTTCCATTACGGAATTGCTTAGGCAGCATTTTAAATAACAGAAAGCAATATCATTTAATATTTTTGAACCGTGGAGATCAATATGCCATCCTTCTGGTGGCCAAGATCCCACAGTTAATCTCATTTTCTTGCTCTGCCCCGGTCCAGCAAGGGGTGTGCAGGACTGTCTGGGTGTCCTCAGGGGGGTCCACACAACTGTTTGGGGAGGGGCCAAGGAAGAAATGGAAACTGAGTCTGCAAACAGGTAGGAGCTGCGGCCTGAGTGGGTCCAATACCCCACATCGGCTAGGACACCCCACATAGACCGATGGAGACTCTCTGTACAGGGGACGTGAAAGCAGTTTGGGGACCTAGCACACACACAGACACACTCACACACCCGCCTAGTTTTTACTTTATTTATTTAATTATTTTTAGAGAGGGGCTTAGCTTTTAAATTTTTTTTGAGAGAGTTTCTCTGTGTAGCCCTAATTGTCATAGAACTAACTCTGTAGACCAGGCTGGCCTCAAAATCACAGAGATCCACCTGCCTCTGCCTTGGATAGTTTTTAAATTTTATTTTGGATTCTGTAGTTTGCTCATGCATGCAGTTCTCAGGAAGGCCAGAAGAGGGCATTGCATCCCCATGGTGGTGAGACCTACCTATGGGTGCTGAGAACTGAACTGAACAAAGCCAGCCTGTGTGTGGCTGTCCTTAAGACAGAGTCACCCTGTTGCTCTGTTGGGCAGACTCAATTCATATTCGAATCCTCCCACACCCAGAGTTCCTGCCAGTTTCTACGGCTGTATGAATTACCCAAACATGTAAAAAACGTAAAAAAATAAATTAATTAAAAATGTTAAATTTAGCTGGACGGTGGTGATGGTGGTGCACACTTTTAATCCCAGCTCTCAGGAGGCAGAGACAGGTGAATATCTGTGAGTTCAAGGCCAGCCTGGTCTACAGAGAAAATTCCAGGACAGGCTCCAAAGCTACAAAGAAACCCTGTCTCCAAATAACAACAACACAAAAAAGTTAAACTTATTCCTCTCATTGTTTGGAGGTCAGGAGCCTGGGACTGGATTAGCTGGGTGAGTCTCACCTGGAACAATGTTGTCAGGTGTCAAGGTATCAGTCCAAGGTCATGTGAGCTGGAGGTTGGGTTGGGGCTGAAGGAGTCATGACCCCATAACCAGGGAGCCCAACAGGCAGAAGCATGGCTTTAGCAGACTGAAGTGCAGATGCAGGGACCTCCTAGTGGTGACTGGTGGTATTGCAACCTTGCTCTATGGGGCAACTGGGCGTCCCTAGTGGTGAGCTATGGTATTACAGTCTCATTCTATGAGGCAATTGGGTATCCCTAGTGGTGAGGGAAGTCATTGCACCCTTGCTCTTGAGGTGATTGGCAGCGCTCTCTCTACCTGATGCAGTTTGAATGCTCTTTCAACATGGCTTACAGCTGATTCAGGAGTGTTGATCTGAGGGAGAATGAAGAAGTTGGAGAGCTCAGGCTTGGTCTCTCTTATCCTTTGTGCCATATTCATATAGTCCCTTAGGTCAACCCCAATTCAGTGCAAGGGAGGATGCCTCCACAGCATTCTCCAATACCATCAGAGGTTTGTTGGTGCAGATGGCCCGGCCAGTGGCGATGCTGTGTGCTGAGGCGTTAGGAAGTATACTCTCCCTTTCTGAACCTATTCCCACAACTATAAATGAGGGAGACACACATGCCAGGAATATAAAAGGACTTGGTAGAGGACATGATTTATTTGTTGCTTGGAGAAAGGGTCTCATGTAGATTAGGTTGACCTAGAACTCGCTTCGTAGTCCTACGTCACATTGGTGAAATGCAGAGCTTGGGGTGGGAAGTAGGCACTGGGGCTCAGAAGTGACAATGAATTCTTGTTCTCTGTGGTGACCTGACCATGCTGGACCAGCTGGGATCTGCAGTTGCTTCATTTTTAAAATGGATGTCCTTCCTCCTGAGCCACGAAGGTTTTCGGCTACTGAGGAAGTCCACAAACCTGAGGGTGGCTCCTCTGGCTGACAGAGGTGACTCCTCTATTGGTGTCCCAATTTCTGAACACCTGGACCTGTTGAGAGTGACAGAGGCTGCTGGGGGCCCAGAAAGTCTTGACAATTGGAGGAGGCTTTTGTCCTGTGCCGGCCGGCTAGGATCCCCCAATCCTCCCGTGTCCCCCTAGGCCGGCTGCTGGGCTGTCATCTCAGCAGGAATGTTTGGGAGGCAGGCAAGAATGACCTGTGATTGTGGAAGAGGCCTCTGGTCTAATTTCCCAGAATGGTTTTTGAGCAGTTAATGCGGCCCCTGCTGGGCGAGAGACACTCTGCCTGGTGGGGCCTTGGGCTCCAGCCTTCAAGATCTCCAACTGCTGGCAGCCAGATCCGGCAGAGCCCCCACAAAAGCTCTGGTTCTGGGTGGGTGGGGGCATGAGGCAAGACTCAGCTCTGGGTGACATTCAAGGTTTACAGGTAGCAGATTGGGACTGGGGGAAAACCAACTGTCCCTAGAGATGGATATAGAAACTCAGAGGGGTCGGGGGTAACATCCAAGGTCAGTGCTCAGTCTGCAGTCTCGGTCTTGTTGGTATCGAGACTCAGTCTGGGCTCAGCAGCATACTCACTCTTTGGGGTTCAGGCTGGGAGTTAGAACTGTTTTGGAGTCTGAGGTCAAGCTCCAAGCTGAGGCTGTCTTGGTCTAGACTGATTAGAATACTTTCAAAGTGGCACCAGGGTGGTGTTTGCTTCAAAGATGGCCGTGGTCATGTTATAATGGGACATAGGAGACCACGGCTTTCATGTAGAAGGAGACTATTGAAAGGCAGACAGATGATCCTCATGACAAAGCACAAGTCCTCCCTGTAGCGCACAGGACTCTGCCCTCCTCTACAGGTCTTTCACCCTGGCTCGCCTTCTTCAGCCACCCAGTTCTCCTCTATGCAGGCTCCATCCTGCCCCAGAGCCTTTGCATGTCTGTGCCTTCTTCTTGAATTTGTCGAAGGCCTACCCTTCACAGTTTGGAACTTTCCATTTCCTTGCCATTAAAAGCCTCCCGCGATTTCCCAACATCACCAAATTTATCTTTTGGTCCCAAATCTGGCGGGCTAAAATCCCCTTGCTTAGTTATTTAAGTGCTTGTTGTCTCAGGGTCTAAACTAGTACCTAGCACACAGTAGGCAGTTAATGCATGCTTGTTGCTGGTTGGATAAGGCTTGCCTCTGCAACACCTTGGATTAATATTTCAAAATAAATTCCATTATTACTGATGGATTAGTTGCCTCCATTTGCAGGTGTCGAGGCCTGGAGACTTCTATAAGTTAAATGTTCCCAAACAAGACAGCAGCTGTGACATCCTGGGCATTCTCCTGTCCCAGCCTCAACTGGAATTTAGTGACTTCAGTTTTGTGGACCCTGGCCTCTCCCCAGCACTGCAACAGGGCGATGGGCTCATCTCCCTCATGCTGCCCAATTCCACCCTGAATCCTGCAGAAAAGCTGCTAAACATCACTGCAGAGAGACAGGCTGCAACTTCTGAAGGTCACACAGCGATCTGCGGCAACCCGCCGGCGGCCCCGACAATCCCCTTCCCCCGCTGCTCTTCCCACGCCCCAGCACCGAAGGACGGGGCGTTTCTCCTTGGCATCGGTTCTCGAGCATCTGCCAGTCGGGGACGCGCAGAACCGAATAAACTTGTTTTTCTGAATATCTCAATGCGGCCGGTGCGCCCTCGCGCCCCTCTTTGCCGCTATCTCCACTTGGCAGACAAAATCCCTCTCCCAGCAAAGCGCCTTCTGCAGCCTTTCTCCCCCACCCCCTTTCCCTCTATGTTTATTTATTCTCTACCTCGCTCCTCCCAGCAGTGCGGGGAGGAAGCGATTAGATGAAGGCTCAATAGAACAAGAAAAGACGAACAAAGACACTGCCTTTGGGTAGAAAGGGATTTTTCCCCACCAAGGAATGCAGACAGTGGAAAGTGGAATTCAGAGGATTGAATAGAAGCGCGGTCCTTTGGCTCAGGTCACAAAAACGCTGCCAGTGCTCTGCAACCCCCACCCTCTTCACCCAGACAAGTCTGGGAGGCTCTGGGGCTCGGTGGCTTGGGGAGTGTAGGGACTGTAGGGACCCCAGGAACTCCACTTTGCGCATGTGGAGCCTGCAGAAACTGCACAGGGTGACCCGAGGTTGTGGGGAGGTCTCTGGGCCTCGGTTTTCTGTAGTTGAAAGATGAGCGACATGGACCTGGTTTCTCAGGAGTTACCAAAGTATAAAGTATTTCAGTCTGAACTCACAGACATCACTCACACAGGCGGTCACTAAGGGGAGGTGAAATCAATCCACATGTGTGGGGCATCCTGGGCTCTAGAGGGTGTCAGGAGGTGATCCTCGAGTCCCTCGGGTTAGCAAGATCCATGCCAAGACTCTGTCAGCTGGAACCGCCATTCCCAAATTAACTGGCAGGAAATTGATTCCTTAACATAATTTGTTCATATTTTGTTCAGTTAAAGCATGTCCATGTTTTAAAATCTTGACTCATTATTGTAAAGGGCTTCCATTCATTGTTTTCACCCTCGGAGACAATTTAAACATTTTAAAACACGGCAGACCTCAGAGAAAGACGTGGGGACCAAATAAAGGGGAATCTGTAATTGAGGACAGTTACATAATGACTGCCCTGAATTTATACTGGAGACAGGATGTAACTGTAGTTCTACAAGATACTGAGCTCTTTCTTGATTTTGACACTCATTGATCCACCTACCAACCCACATATCCTCCCATCCATGTATCCATCCATCCACCTACCCATTCATCCACCCATCCATCCATCCATCCATCCATCCATCCATCCATCCATCCATCCACCCATCCACCAAAGCATCAACCTGTGAACCCACACACCCAATCACCCATCCATCCATCTGTCCATCCACCCATCTACCCACCTATCCATCCAGCCTACAATCCAGCCATCCACCCATTCACATATCCACACGTCAACACACCCACCCATCCCCACCCACTCATCTCCCACTCCCAATGCATCCACCCACACATCCATCCACCTATGCATCCATCGGTCTATCTACTCACACATCTATTCATCCATCATTCCACCCATCTACCTGCCCATCCACCCAACTATTCACCAAAACATTTGCCCATTCACCTACCCACCCATTCAACCACATATCCATTGATCATCCATCCACAGATATTCCTCTTCATTTATTCAACATCTATTCATCCACCCACTTATCTATCCATCCATCCATCTGCCACCTATCCACCCATTCATAAACCCATTATTCCACCCACCCACCTTCATCAACCTAGTCACTCATTCATCAATACACCCACCCATTCATCAATACACCCACCCACACATCCACTCACCCACCTTCCCATCTATGCATCTACCCAACTATCCATCTGTCCATCTGCATATATATCCATATATCCACCCATCCATTTATGCACCAATCCATCCATCCACCTACCCATCCATCCAACTACCCACCCATCCCATCCATTTATACATCTACCTATCGATCCATTTTTCTACCACACATTCAGGCATCCATCACCTATCCACCCAGCCATGCATCGACATGTCCATCCACCCTCTGAACATTCCACACCTCCATTGATCCAAGCATGCATGAATCTATCCATCTATTCATCCACAACCCTTCCAACCATCTACCCATCCAAGAACCCATCAACACATCCAATCACCCATTGAACCATTCACCCATCCTTCCATCTACCCATCCACCAACCTAACCATGCATTCATGCATCCACTTACCCACACATCCACTCATCTATCCATCCATCCACACATCCTTCCCCTCATTTATCCAACCATCCACTTGTCCACCCATTATCTATCCATCTATCCATTCATCCATCCACCCAACCCACAATCCAATCATCCACCCATCAGCCCAACCACCTATCCAACCATCCATCTATCCATCTATCCATCCATCCATCCATCCATCCATCCATCCATCCTTCCAACAATCCATCCACTCATCCATCCATCCATCCTTCCAACAATCCATCCACCCATCTACCTACCCATCCATTCACCCACACACCCATCTGTCCATCCAATTACCCACCAATCTATCTCACTATCCAACTACTCACACATCCATCTGTTCATCCACCTACCCATATATTCATCCACCACCTATCCAAACATTCACTCATCCATTCTTCCATCAATTATCACCTACCAAACTGCCCATCCATCCATCTACCTTTCCATACACTCATCAACACGTCCATCCACTCATCAAATCATTCACTCATTCTTCTGTAAATAGAAGTTTGTCTCCTGCCTGCCAGTTCCCAAATATACACACAGAGACTTAATATTAATTGTAATTGTTTGGCCAATGGCTCAGGCATATTACTGACTAGCTCTCAATTAAATTAACCCATTTAGTTTATATTTTACCACAGTACTCAAGGCTTCTTACCTCTTGTATTGCTTCTCCAGCAACTACATGGTGTCTCCCCAACTCTGCCTTTTTTCTCTCCATATCTTTGTTTGGATTTCTTGCCTGGCTCTATTCTGTCTGGCTATTGGCCAAATCAACTTTATTTATCAACCAATAAAAGCAATACATATTCAGAGCATACAGAAAGACATCCCACATCATCCTTTTATCAATCAATTGATCCATCCACCCACTCATCTATCATTATGCACACACCAACCCACACATACATCCATTCAAGCACCCACCCATTCATCTACCCTCCACTCACCTACCCATATTTCTACATATCTGCCCATCCATATACCCCTCCATCCATCTATCCATCTGTCTTAGTTACAATTTTTTTATTGCTGTGAAGAAACACCATAACTACAGCAACTTTTACAAAGAAAACATTTAATTGAGGTGGTAGCTTACAGTTTCAGAGATTCTGTCTGTTATCCTCATGGCAGGGAGCATGGTAGCATGCAGGCAGACATGATGCTGGAGCTGAGAGTCCTACATCTTGTCTCAGAGGCAACAGAAAATCAACTAGATGTCACACTGAGAGAAGCTTGAGCAAAAGAGAACTCAAAATCTGCCCCACAGTGACACATATCTATCCATCCACCCAACCATTCATACAACCATTCATCCACCCATCATTCCACCCATCCATCCATACTTCCACTCATATACCCATCCATCCACCCACCCAATCGTCCAACCATTCATGGATTCATCCATCCACCCACCCATCCATTAACCTATCTACATAGCAATTCAACCCTCCATCCACCCATCTACCCACCCATCCATTCAGCCACACATCCATTGGTCATCCATCCATCCAGTCATCCCTCCTCTCATTTATCTAACCATTCACTCATCCACCCTCTTATCCATCCATAAACACATCTATCCATCCATGCACCCATCCATCTACTTAACCACCCATTCATCTACCCATTCATCCATCCACTGACCTAACTGTCCATCCATCATTCCACACATCCATCCACACATCCACCTTTCTGTTGTGGAGTATTCCTTTACACTGTGTGAAGATGTGACACTGTGATTGGTGAAATACAAAACTGAATGGCCATTAAGCTAGGTAGAAAGAGGTTAGGCAGGACTTCTGGGGACAGAGAGGACTGGGAGAGAAAGAAAGGTGGGGTCACCAGCCAGATGCAAAGTAATAAGATGGGCGGTGCATAGTAAAGGTAGCTGAACCACATAAAAGAACATAGATTTTAAAAATACGATTTAAGTTTTATAAGAACTAGTTAGAGCAGGGCATTGGTGGCAGCATACATCTTTACTCCCAGCACTCAGGAGGCAGGCAGATCTCAGTGAGTTCAAGGCCAGCTTGGTCTACAGAGCTAGTTCCAGGACAGGTTCCAAAGCAATACAGAGAAACCATGTCTCAAAAAACATAAAACAAAACAAAAATAGCTAGTTAGGTACAAGCCTAAGCTATAGGCTGAGCTTTCATAATTAAAAATATGTCATTATTGGTGAGCTGGTAGCCCAAAGAAAAATCTGCCTATTCCCACCAATCTACCCAACCACCCAACCATCCATTCACCTATCCATTGACAATCTATCCTTCCCCTCATTTATCCAGCCATCACTCATCCACCCACTTATCCATCCATGCATCCATCCACCCATCCATAAGCCCATCTACACACTTATCTACCCATCTACCCACCCATCCACCCATCCACTAATCCATGTACCCATCTATCCATCCTTCCACCTATCCATCCACCCATCCACCCACCCATCAACCACTGTAACCTCCAACAGCACAGGGCTCAAAAAAGATCCATGGAGTCAGTATATTGTCTTTTTTTATATAAGTGGAATAAATGGAAAGATACTCATATACCTTCTTTATGGTTTCCTTTTATTCTTTTTTTCTCCTTTTTCCTCTACATCTTTCTTGGTATATTCCTTCTTTCATTAATTATTTACTTCTATTTTTTTCCTAATACCTTATATACCCCAGTAGAATCTTTCAAGCAATATAAACATTACTGTGTGGTTACATTCTATTTTTCAAAGGTGATTACAATGAATACAACAAGTAAAAAAATCATATTTCCATATCAGTTATGTGTACTCAGATTAAATTTTTATTATAGATGGAAAATAAGTTGTCCCAACAACCCATATACATTCATGTCCAAGCAGCTTGTTATAGATTAACAGAGTGTGAGCAAGCAAGGTATTTTTCTCAGCCAGTTCTTTTGCTGGAAGGCTGCATTTTGCAGTTACAAAGAAAGGACCAATTATTTTATTATTTATCTCAAAATCATCAAGGTTAATTTAAACCTATTTAAATGAACACTATTATTGTATAAAATCATTGCTTTGGTTAAACAGTACAGCTTAGGAGGGAATCATCTTCATAATAATCTACAGGTAAAAATGCCAGTAGAATGAGATATTTCCAAGAGATGACCATACTGCATTAAGGGCAATGAGATCTCTCCACACCCATTCACACCATGCCAGATACCAAAGAAAAATGACAGCAGTGATCATACAAAGACACAGCAATAGCAAGAGACATTCTGGGGCCTAGGGTCTTGGAGTTTTACCTATTGGAGGTTCACCCATCAGAGTTTCATTTCCTGGTGGGAAAATCCCCTAAAGTAAATTGCCATCTGCTCTTCCTCTGACATGGCCACTGGAACCCATCCTTTCATTGTCCACCTACCCATCTACCCATCTATCCACTCCCCATGCACCCATCCTCCAAACCACTAAACTGCCAATCCACCCACCCACCCATCTACCCATTCATCCATGCAACCATCTACCCATCCATTCACCATCCATCCTTCCACCCATCTATCTACTCATCCACCAGCTCACCCTTCCATCCATCAATCCCTTCATCTGTTCATCCACCCATCCATTCATTCATCCATCTACCCGCCCACTCATGAACCCACTTATCCATTAATTCATAACCCATCCATCCATTTTTCAATCCAACCATCCATCCACCCATTCACCTATCCACCCATCCCTCCATGTTCACCCAACAACCTTTCATCCATCTACACAAATATCCACCCACCCATGTGTCCACTCTCCTAACCACCCATCATTCCACCACACACACACACCCATCCACCTACACACCTACCTATCTGCCCACCAAATACCCAGTCACCCACCCATCATTCCATCCATCCACCCATCCACCCACCCATCCATCCATCTATCCATCCATCCTTTCATTCATCCTCTCATGCATACAACCATCCATCCACCCATCCATTAACCCATACACCAATAACACAACCATCCGACCATTCATCTACCACCTATCCAGTCAGTCACCCATCTATTGATCATTCATCCATCCACCCATTCTCCCCTTATTTCTCCAAATATCCACTCATCCACCCACTTATCCATCCATCTATCTATTCATCCATACATCCGCCCACCCATTCATCCATCTGCTCATCCAATTACTCATTCATTGATTCATTCATTCTTCCAATCACCTATCATCAACAATCCTTCCACATATTTACCCATCCATCTATATATTCATCCATCCATCCATCCACCATCCCACCACCCATCCAACCATCCACCTGTCCTTCCATCTACACATTCATCCATCTATCATTACACCCACACATCAATGATCCATCCATACACCTGTTCACCAAACCACCAACCCATCAATCCCCCATCCATTCATCCAATCATGCATCTGTCCATTCATCCATCCACCCATTCATTCATACATTTACCCCTCCACACATCAATTTTTACTACCCATCTATTCATTGAATCATTTATTCATTGAATCAACCCATACCTCCTATTCACCCCATCCCAATATTCAATCACCCAGAAAACCAGCCACCCGTCCATTCACCCATCCAGCCATCAATCCAGCCATTCAGCCATCCACCCATTCCTTTTCTACACATCTATATACCCTTCCATCCATCCATCCATCATTCTATCCACCTACCCACCCATTCATCTGTCTATCTGCCCACCCATCCATATACCACCCATCCACCCACGTACCTACTCATCCATCCACCCATCCAAATTCCCACCCATCTACCTATCCAACAAACTATCCACCCATTAATCTGTTCATTCGCCTACCCATCCACTCATCAATCTATCCACAAATGCACCCACCCATCCACCCATCCACACACCCATAAATATGTCTATCCATTAAGCCTTTTACCTATACACCCATCTGCCCACCCACCCACACACCCATCCAACCTAGTAGCCTTTCACCTACCCACCTACCCACCTACCCACCTACATCATCTGTGTATCTGCCCACCCACCCATCTATCCATATTTCCACCCATCCATCTACCCTTTCATTTATCCATCCATCTACTACCTATCCAATCATCAGTACATCCACCCAAATATCCAATGAGATTACCACCCACCCATCTATCTACACATATACCATCTCAACCAACCATGCATCCACCTACCCATGTATTCACCCACCCTTCTACCCATCTATCCACTCATTCCCCATCCATCCATCCATCCATCCATCCATCCATCTATCCATCCATCAATCAATCCACCCATCTGATCACATATCTATCCACCCAATTACGCACCCACACATTCATCAACCAGCCCACCCACCTATTTACCCACTCATCCATCAGTCTACACACCCATGCATCTGTACACTCACACACCTATTTATCCACCATCTACCCATCCACCCATGCATCTACTCTTCTACTGATCCACCCATCTAATCATCCACCCATCACCAATCTTTCCACACATCTACCCATCCATTCATCCATCCATCCATCCATCCATCCATCCATCCATCCACCAACCACCAACCCATCAACGATACATACATACACCCTTCTAACCATCCACCCATCACCAATCTTTCCACACATTCACCCATCCATCCATCCACCCACCTACCATCAATGATACATACATACATACATACATACATACATACATACCCATCCACCAAACCACCAGTCCTCCAATATCCCCACCCTTACATTCATCTATCCACCCATCTATCTGTCCATCAACCTACTCCTCCATTTATCTACTTATCCTCTCATTTGTCTACCCCATCTACCCATCCACCTATCAATCCATCAACCCTCTTACCCATCCAGCCATCAATCTAGCTATTTAGCCACCTACCCACCTCTCCCTCCCTCCCTTCATCCCTCCATCCACCCATCATTCCATCCAACTATCCACACACTACACTACCATTTATCCACACATCCACTCATGCACTCATTCCATTACCATCCACCCACCCACCCATCCATCCATCTACCCACACATCCACCCCCATATACTCATCTATCCACCTACTCCCTCATCAAACTGCTCACCCACCCATCCACCCATCCACTTTGCCATTTATGCAACTACCCACCTATCCATCTCTTCATCCATCAACCCACTTATTCATTCATGACCTATCCGCACATCTACCCACCTGTCCACCCATCCATCTATCCATTACTCACCCATCCATCTGTCATTCCAAGCACCCAACAATCTTTCCATCCATTCATCCAATAACTCTTCCACCCATTCACCCATCCATCCTCCCACCTACCCATCCATTCGTCCACCAACACATTCATCCATCCACCCATCTACCTTCCCATCCATTCACCATCCCACTCACCATCCTTGCATCCACTCATGCATGCTTCCATTCATCCACCTATCCATCTTCCCATCAATCCACATACCCATTTACTCACCCATCCATTCATCCCTCCACCCACCCATACATTCACATACCCACCCACATATACATCCACATACCCACCCATCTTTCCACCCATCCATCCACCCACCCTCCCAGCCATCCACTCACTCACTCCATCCATCCATCCATCCATCCATCCATCCATCCATCCATCCATCAATTCTCCCATCCATTCATTCACTCACACATCCATCCATGTACCTCTTCATTTATACATTCATACATCCACCCTCTCATCCACCACTCATCCATTTATCAATCAATTCACCCTCTGCCTTCCACCCATCCATCCATCTATCTATCCACTCATATATTCATCCATCCACCCTTCCACCCACCCTTCTGTAACCCGCCCATCCATTCACTCACCCACCCATCCATCCACCCACCCTCCCACCCATCCATGCATCCACATAGCCATCCACCTATTGAGCAATCCTTCCAGCCTGGCACCCACTCTACCATACATTTACCCACTTATCTACCTCCCCATTCATCCATCCATGTACTCAGCCATGTGCCATCTGTCCTTCAGCATGTCCCCCTATGTTTGTGTCATCAGTATTGGCTTTGACCACACCTCTGTGAACAGTTCATTTCTGTCCTACCTTCCCACAGGCTTCATGTCTGGCACAGAAGAAGGCATGAATAGCACAGACAGGTAGACTGATCAGGGTATACCCTGAAGGAAGAGGCAACTGCATCCTAGAGTCTCTGAGAAGCCTGAATGGTACTTGTGGAGTGAGTCAGGAGTGTGGTAGATTCCCAGAGACACAGGTCACAGTGACGTTGAGTGTGGGGACCAGCTTCTGTGAGGTACATGGGGCTAGGAGGTGTAGGAAGAGAGAACAGGAGAAAGGGAGGAGGCTAGCAGGTGGAGACAAAGACTGGTGATGAGGGAGGACTCGGCCTATGCCTTGGGGAGCACTGCCACATGAGGTATACCTGAATGAGACCACAAACCAGATGTCATTATCTGGTGTCTTCCTAAGTTGTTAACTACATGTGGGTTGTTTTATTTTTATTTTTATTTATTTTTTGAGACAAGGTCTAACTTAACCTGGCAGTCACCAAGTTGGCTAAGCTAGACGACGAGTGAGCCCCAAGGATGCTCAACTCCCTGACCACAGCGCTGGGATCACAAAGGACACCTTTTTAAATGTGGGTGCTGGCGATTCGAACTTTGGACCTCACACTTGCGTTCCAGACATTCCCCCTGCTTAGCTGCCTCTCCAGTTCCAGAGCCATTTGAGGGTCACCTTGAGGCCAGCGAGGGTCTCTCTGGGTGTAACAGTCTGACAGGGCCCCTCCAGGCTGTGGTGATGCAGGGGACAGTGGTAGCAGTCAACAGGCATGTAGGAGCTATGCAAATGGCTGGTCCAGGGCACAGTGTGACAGCGGAATGACGGGCTTTATTAGTCCATGAGCAGAGTGGGTTTAAAATAGCATCGTGGTGGCAACAAAAGCAATTTGCTCCTCAATTTTTATTCTGAAGGGATGATGTGCTTTTAATCAAGCAGGGCGTCTCAGAATGCTCCTAATTACCCGAGTCAAGGGCTCGGCAGTCATCCTTGTGTTGACGAGGGGTGCGTGAGAAGACTTTTTACCAAACAGGTTCCTCTGGAGCTGGGCTGGGACCAAGTGGCCTTCTTGGGTAGCTTGAGTTTGGACTGGTGGCAGGGTGCTGGGTGTCGGCTCCAAGCCTTGGGACAGGGAGGGTCTAGCTGGGACTCGATAGAGCGATTCTGGGGGGGGGTCTCTGTCTTCTTTGGAACCCCCCCCCGTCTTCCTTCTGTAAAATGTAGTTAGTGCTAGTGTCAGTGTGTGGGGATAAGATGTGCAGTAGGTGGACACAGCATCATGGCTACCATGCTGGTGTGCTGGCATCATTCTGACACTCAGGAGACTGAGGCAGGAGGGTTACTTGTCCCGAGTCAGCTTGATCTACAGACCAAGGTCCCATCTCCAATTAGTACCAGCTTAGTTTTGCTGCTGTAACAAACTGGCCCATGTGTCCAAGGCTAACCACATGGGTTCCTTTCTTACCCACACAAGCATGCTCACCATGGTGCTCTGGTCTGGCACACAGCACCTGACTCCAGAACTATGACATGTAAGTAACACAGGTCATTTCCTTGACCACACATCCAGTCCTGAAGTCCCTTGTATTCTATCTCAGAAGCCAGGAAAGGCAGTCTTAAGGTGTATACATGTAACAGTCAGTTCCTGCTGGGTAACAAACATTTGCTACATGTCTTTGGCATACAATTGTGAGCCTGTACTTGTTCTCATAGCCTCAGGCCAGCTGGGTTTCACTGGAACATAAGTAATGTTGCAAGAGTCTGTCAATGTCTTTGGGTTTATCACAGATAATTGTCATGCAGAAGCTATCCATGTTGATAAGGTTGTAATTGGGAAGTCCCATGACATAGTGACTTCAGGAATAGCTGAATCCAGGTGCTTACTTCTCCTGAGTTTGCTGTGGTCCAGGTACCCTACAGAGGCCCGGGAGTGAGATGGCTGTGGGTTTTGAGCCCCACACAGGGAGCTTGAATTTCCATCTTTCCTTTTTCAAATATCATATCGCCCAGACAGCATGCCACAAAGCTACAGCGACTTGGGGCGCTTGATTGACGTGTAAAATGGGCAAATTGTAGCCTTCTTTCCCACAGCGCTGCTCACGCTCCTGTCACACTGTAGCTGGTCCTCAGGAGCAGACTGGCTCCTCCACAGTGTTTCCTGCAGGCTCCCCTCCACTCCGTCGGATCATGTAACTGGCTCCATGTCCCAGGGGCCAGCGAGAGTTCTGTCTGGGAGTCCGGATGCCCCCTCAACTCTGCCCACAAATGCATTTGCTTCCAGTTAGGGAGGCTGAGGGCCAGTGCTAAGGGCTAAGCCAGAGCAGAGTTTGCTTAATTGATTTGCCCTTAATTGGCGCCTTTCCCAGAGGGTCCTGGCGGGGGAGGGGAAGAATGCTTCCTCCAGCTTTGTTCTGAGACCAGCTGACCCCAATCCTGCAGCAGCACTCCCTGGGTGGGGGTGCGGTTAGGGTGGAGCACTGCCCAGAATTCTCCAATGTGGGGGTGGGGTGGGGAGGAGGGACTGGGGACGTAGCTCTGCCTCTCTGCTGGAGCTTCATCTCATTCCCAGCTCCCATAGGTGGAAGGAAGCACAGGGTCACTCGGTCTCCTCCAGTCTTGGACTGCTGATGTGAGAGAGGAACCATGCACCACCCTCTGTTTAAATTTGACCTCCTAACCAGCACCACGTTTGGCAAGCTGCTTATTTGGTGCCTGCCTCAGTTTCTCTGTTTGCCAAGGAAGATAACCACACTTCACTGGAAGTGGACAGGAAGCGTTGAAGCACAAACACATGGGTGGTGGGGCCAGTCCGGCCTGGAACCCCTGATCCTCCTGCCTCAGCCTCCCCATCGCTGGGCTGAGTGGTGCTATGCCTCGTTTCCTTGGCCTGTGGTCCTGAGGCTGCATCCTGGTCTCACACTGGGCGTTCTCTCCTAGCCACGCCCCAGTTTATTGCTTCTCTGTTAAGCACCAGGAGACTGATGTTCCTTGGCATCTCAAGCAGGGATGGAACTTGTCACCCTACACCTTTCTTGTGCTTGGTGGCAGCATCTTGAGGACTCCTCCTTCGAAGTTCTCCTGCCACTGCCAACATCCCACAGCCTGAGAAAGTCTGTGCTCGGTTGGTCTTTCTTGTGGGGTGGGTGACTGGGGGAGGGGGCCACCCACAGAGTACAGAGTCAATTTCTCTATCCTCCCCTGCCCACCACTTCCTGTCTTCCTCAACCCCTCGGTCTCCTTCCTCTGTCCTGTCTTCCCTCCTAGGTACTGGTCAGGGCCAAGGCCCATTGGAAGCCCCACCCTCCTTTTGCCTGTAGATTCCAAGGTGGCGCAGTGACCCCCAATTCCTGCATTCCTTCCCCGTGAGTGTGAGCGAGAGTGGATTTGCTTCTGGCTAAAAGAACAGGCAAAGGTAATGTCACCTCTGTGACTATGTCACCTGGAGTCACTGGCTGACTCCCTGATCTTTTCCTCTGATTGACAGCCGCATCCTCCTCACTCTGAGTCTTATGTCCCGCCCTTCTCTCCAGCTGCTTTCTCCGGGGTTTTTTTTTTTTTTTTTTCTTTCCTCTAAAGATTTCTGCATTTAAAATTGTTCTGTTGTAATATAATTTCAAACTTACAGGATATAGCGCCTGTAAGTTGGTTGCTGCCCCCACCCCCATTGCAGCAGGGTGGACAGATGGCCAAGCAGCTGTGTCTCCACTTACCAGCAAGTCACCTGGTTTTTTTAAGACAGGGTCTCCATCTGCAGCCCAGACTGGTTTGGAATGGAACTCACAGCAATCCTCCTGTCTCAGCTCTCCCAGTGCTGACATGTAAGCAATTCTGTGCCCTTTTCTGGGTGGTGCTGGTGTTGGGCTGGACCCCAAGACCTTTGCACATGTCAAGTTCACACTTCCCAAAAATCTTGAGAGGGGTTCTGGGGGCAGTTTGTCCCCCCTGGGAGGACTCAGTCCCTCTGCTGATCCTGCCTCCCTTTCCCATCGTCTCCACATTCTTCCTGGCTCTGCCCAGCATCAGTGCACATGCAAACATACATGTCCCCGCATGCCACTGCGTGCTTGCTGCCCAAGTTCAGGAACCTGGGTGTGAATTCCTCGAATTCACACCCAGCACTGAGGACGCTGGACCTGGAAGAGCAGCTCAGACAATGATCAAGGCTCTGTCTGCGTAAGAGGGTGGGGGAGGGCCAGGTACTCCAAGGCCAGCCTGGGTTACAGAGTCCAAGCAGATAGCAATGATACCGAGATTGACAGGTGCCATGGCCCAGGCCTTGGACCGGCTATGTAGTTGGCGCTCAGTATGTGCTCTCCGCTGGTGGGGTGGGTGAGGCCTGGTGTGCCCCAGAACCTTTGCCAGTCTCTTGGGAGAGTGAGGCCCCACCAACTCTGAAGTCACATGCTGGTAGTACCTTTGGGCAAAAGGCCCAGGTGCTGTTGCTGGGTGTGTAGGATTATTGGGAGGGGGTGGGGCCTTAAAGGGGTGGGGCCTGAAGGGAGGGCTCTAGGTTGGGGGTGTCTTTGGGAAGGGGCTTGTGGGACCCAAGACTCCTCTACCACCTTTCTCTGCCACAGGGAGGGCTTGACTATACACACCGGCTATGAATTCCAGGCAATGCCCCTGCCTCAGCTTCCTGAGTGCTGGGGTGACAAGTCTGCCCCACTATACCCCCATCTCTGGGACAGACCCTATGACGCCAGAGAAAACCTGGTCCAGTGACCCATGCTTGGGAGGGAGGCAGAGGCAGGAGAATCACTGTGAGTTCTGGGCCAGCCTAGGCTATGCAGTGAGTTCCAGGACAGCCAGGGCTACACAGTGAGACCCTGTCTCATAAAAACAAGAAAACAAGAGATAAACCAACTACACAGAAGCACCCACCTTCCCTCATTATAACCAGACCCCGTCAGGCTCTCCTCACAGTCCTACGGCGCTGACTGGGCAGGTTGGAGGGCAGTGATGCTGAAGAAGGAGTGAGTCCCACTTCCTCTGCACCCGAGCAGAGGCGACACGCCATCTCCGAACGTCAATCACAGCCGGAGCACTAACCGCTCCAGACATTAACCCAACCATACTATCCTGGTCAGGAGTCCTCATGCCATGGTCACATGCTCCCCCCCCAAAGGAAGATGGCCCCTCCCGCACCCCACTCTGCTATACCCAGAATTACAGAGAAGGCAGAAGTCACCAGGGAGGACAGGGAACAAGGGCCAGAGGGGTGGGACCTTCCCAAGGGCGGCACAGTAAGTGGGGAACCAGTCATCGGGTTTGAGGGAGGCAGAAGGCAGCACCCTGTTTCAGTTTTATTGAAGATCTCCTCTCTAGAATAACAGTCCTCTATTGTAGCAGCATCCACTCTCCATAGCTGCAAAGTGTCCCTGGCATTGGAGATGACAGGTCACTAATGCCAAAGCAGAAGAGTGGATCAGGATCCGACTCTAAGGTGCCCAGAGTGGGGGCTCCTTCTTAGTCTGTGTAAATGGGAGGGTGTGTCCTCTCACCAAAATAGAAGCTCCTGTGTTCATGGGTTGTTTATCCTTTGGGGTAGAGACATTGTGGTCCCTGTGGTCACACGAACCCAGGGCTGACAGGGGCCCTGGGCGGAGGGTGACAATGTTCCTCCCCCGTGGGGTGACTGAGCGCCTGCTGTGGACAGAACAGCAGGGAATCCCTTTCCTGTGCCAGTAGTCCCTGAATTCTACCCTTGTGCCAGATGCCAAGTTAGACTCAGTTTCCCCTTCCCATAACTGGTGTCACATGGAGCACATCCCCTGGGCTCCTCTCTCTGGGGTTCACTAATATTCCACTAGCTAGGAGTATGCACGGCACAGCTGAGTGGTCTTGGGCATGCGTAACAATGACGTCACAAAGGTGGAAGCTTCTAGAAACCCGAGGTGTCATCCTCAGTGCTGGTCTCCTGGACACCATGCGGACTGCGCTGTCCCCAGGAGCCACTTCCGCTTGAGGCCCTGAATCTGGCCACAGCAGGCGCCGCTCCCACCCGGCCACGGGCTCCCCGGGTGGCTCCGGAGATGTCCGAGGGTCTCCTATGCTGTCCCTCACGGGACTTGGCGGCATGCGACAGCTGGAGGTAGGAGCGGCCATGGATCGGTCGGCGTGGGCCCGAGTAATCCCGGTGGCCCTGGTGGGCCTCTGGCTGGCCCTGTCCCCGTCGTCCGCGGACGTGCAGGTTAACCTGAGCTCCGTGGACTTCTCGGAGCTCCCGGCGCTTCTTGGGGTCCCCTTGGACCCCCAGAGCGCACCTAGCTGCCTGCTGGTAGCCAGGCCGGCCGATGTGTGCCTTGCCATCGAGGGCCCTGAGCCCAACAACCACTCGCTGGACCCCTTCGTGCTTGTCCGGCCCCTGGGCTGCTCGTGGGATGGCACCGGGAGGCGCTTGCGGACGGCTGGAGCCACAACAGCCTCGGCGAGCACGGAGGCCCCGGGGCAGCTGAGCGTGTACGACGACCTGGAGGTGACTGTTCGCTGCGACAGGCCAGCACGCGTGCTGCTGCCCCACAGCGGGCCGTGTCCGGATCCCGAGTGCCACCCCGTTGTGGCTGCGTCCTGGGCGCTCGCCCGAGCCCTGGCCCTGGCCGCGTCCACGCTGTTCGTGCTGAGGCAGCTGTGGCCGTGGGTCCGGGGCTGGGGCAGCCGGGGCACTGCGGTGAAAACGCAGACGTGTCAGAAGGCGCAGGTGCGCAAGTTCACGCGCCTCAGCGACCTGTGCGCCATCTGCCTCGACGACTATGAGGAGGGGGAGCTGCTCAAGATCCTGCCGTGCGCGCATGCGTACCACTGTCGCTGTATCGACCCCTGGTTTTCTCGCGCCACACGGCGCTCATGCCCCCTGTGCAAGCAGTCGGTGGCCAGCACGCACGACGGCTCCACGGACAGCAGCGTGGGCGGCGACGATCCGCCCCTGCCCGGGCACCGCCCGCCCATCTGGGCCATCCAGGCCCGGCTGCGCTCCCGCAGGCTCGAGCTGCTGGCCCGCACAGTCCCCTGCCGTCGCTGCAGCAGCACCACGTCCCTGGGGGTGGCCGAGAACGACGAGCCGTCAGAAGCGACCCCCGAGCCCTCCTGACCCCAACTGATGCGGAAAGGGACGGACACTAGGAAGGACACTAGGAAGGGAATGCGGGGGGGAGGATAGTGCCCAATAAAGTGTGTTTGAATCTGGATAGTTCCCGCTTTACCGCACCCACTGCACGGAGAAACACGACTTCCCGGGACGCGCCCCCTGAATAACCACGCCCCGACGTCCACCCACCGAGTACGGTCTCGCCCCATGTTTGCCCCGCCCCGGAGTAACTACGCCCCTGCGCTCCTCGCCCCGGCATAGCCACGCCCTGTCTAACGCGCCCCAGCATAGTCACCCCCTGCTAAGCACAGCCAAGCCTGGTCTTCAGCAATGTTCCCGCCTCACTCCATCATAGCCACCCCCTGGCAAACTACTCCTTTTGCCCCGCCCCATCATAGCCCTGCCACCCGTCCCAGAATAGCCACTCCTTGTCCTGTCCCGGGGCACGGGGGGGGGGACGGGAAGAGGGGAGACTTTAAACAACAGGAGCCTCCTGAGACAGAGACTGGCAGTCTACTCCACTGTTTTGCCTCCTTGGGCCTCAGTTTCCCCATCTGTAAAATGGGCTCAACAATGACGCCTACATCACAAGTCTAAGGATGACTGATTTTTCACAGTATGTCCAAAGGCCTGGGTGAGCGGCCGGCATTTGTAGAGTGATGAAAGCCAGCAGTGGGACAAGCACTGTCCTGGAGGCTGGGGATGAGCAGGTGGTTATTGCATCCAGCAGGCGCCTGGTAAGTGCACACGGGGTTTTCCTCCTGTAAGCGGGGTCCCCCGTTTTGTCGCAGACTCTGTCCCCCCACCCGAGCCCGGGCGTGTGTCCAGCCGCCTCCGGCTGCCACAGGCTGCCAAGAGTCCCAGCTGCTGGGGCGCCCATGCCAGCTCCCCACCTCCGCTCCAGCGGGGGCCCCTTCCTGCCTGGCCAGGCAGCGCCATCTGTGTTTGTCTGCGGAGGGGCAAAGGGGGAAACTGAGGCTTTGCAGAGCGTGCTGGTCGTGGTGACACGACTCTGGCGGGGACCACGGGCAACCTTCAGGGCAAAGGCGTCGCTTGTTCCAACCTCGTTTGGGCCCCCGGGGTCCTGGACACCCTTGTCTGAAAGGGAAACGGAGTCTTCCAGGCTGCTGCTGGAGCAGGGGCGTGGAGGCAGAAGGCAGCTGGATTTGAACTGTGTGTCAAGGCTACCTTGGCTCGGTCTATGCAGAGAGGCGGGAACCCCCGATTCCACCCTCGGGAATCCCCAGGCTGGGGTGCAAGGCTAAGGAAAGCCAGGGCTGCTGGGAGCCCCCAGGAGTCGGGGGGTGCAGCGTGTGCAAAGGTCCTGGGACCCAGTGCTTTAAGTACAGGATCTCCCCGAGGAGGTGGTTAACGGGCGTCTCACCCCTTCCGGGTCAGGGTCGAGTCAGCTACGGTGGAGGCCAAGCACTAACCCCAGCCCCTGTCTGCGCCCCCTGCGGACCCTGCCGCGAGGGGGTCCCCCTTCCTGCTGTCACCCCTTCCTTTCACCTCCCACCCACCTCCTCCCTCCTGGCTCCTCCCGGGCTCTCCTTCCCTCCTCCCCTTCTCTCTCCCTCTCCCCATGTTGCCCCCCCCCAGCCCCCAGCCAGGCCCAGAAGGGGAGGACATCTTCGGAACAGATGGCCGCCGTCCTCGCCCAGCGCTTTGCCAGTTAATTAACGCCGCCTGTAATTAAACTTCCCACAAATTAGCTGTCAGCGTCGCTAAAGGGAACCGTCCTCTCAGATGACACCTTGACGAGCGCGGGATCCTGAGTCTTGTCAACAGGATAATTAAAGGGGGGTGGGGGGCTCGCGGATCTTCCTCCCCTAATATCTCTATCTGCACCACGGTGGTGGGCCACGGAGATGCGGGCGGGGTTTCCTCTTGTTTCATGAATTTGCATTTTGCATTGTGTTTCTAGTCTTATTGAGGACCTACTGTGTCCGAGCACTATGCTGGGGGCAAAGCGGTGTCCAAGGTACAGTGATCGTTGCCAAGCTTAACTGGCACCCTGGGGGCACGTGCAAAAGCCCTAGGGGGAGGACCGGGGAGTGTCTTTTTCTGTCTGTGTGCCCCCTCTCTCTCTCTCTCTCTCTCTCTCTCTCTCTCTCTCTCTCTCTCTCTCTCTCTCTCTCTCTCTCTCGTGTGTGCGCACGCGCGCGCATTTTTCTCTTTGGCTTTCTTTGTCTGTCTGTCTCCCTCTGTCTTTCTCTGCCTCCCTCCCTCCCTATCGGCTCTCCTCATTTACAACTGACCCATCTAACTGAATCCCTAAATCCTGCCTTAGCAGCAGAGGCAGCCCTGGGACGGTTTCCTCATACATAAAACCTCGACCAGCAAATAGCTGCTCCCAAAACACCGTGTGCAGCACCACTCTACCCATGCACTGAAATATGATGCAGCTGTCGAAAAGGAACGTGGCTTTATAGAGACTCAAGAGCCTTGAGTTGTGGCGGGGGGGGGGGGCGCTGCACTGGGTTTTTGGTGCTTTACTGAGTGTCCAGTGCTGCACGGATAAAAATTCCTCGTGTGTGTGTGTGTGTGTGTGTGTGTGTGTGTGTGTGTGTGTGTGTGTGTGTGTGTGTGTGTGTGTGTCTCGCACACGAGCGCGCAGAGTGGGCAGAGTACTCTGGAGCTCACAAGACACCCAGGGAGGGTCATGAGAGCTGAGTCATCGCTTCTGTGTAGACTTTGTGGCCAGCCTGGGCTGTGTGACATCCTGCCTCAAAAAACAGTGAAAGCCAGGCGGCAGGTTGGCCTCTCTTTTAATCTCAGCACTTGTAAGGCAGAGGCAGGAGGATGTCTGGGAGTTTGAGAATAGAATAGTCTACACTGGGAGACATTGTCTCAAAACAAAAACAAACCCACAAAGACCCAAAAAGTGAAGAAATGCCTGAACCTGAAGGCCAGGCTAGCCCACAGTCAGCAGTCAGCGACTGCCCAGCAGACTCTGGGGTCCCACCCCCACATCACAGAACAAAGTGAGACCAAACCTCAGGATTTACTGCTTCCTAAAACTTTGTGCCTTAGAGGAGGCCCAGTCTTCCACTTTGCCTGCCCTGGCCTCCATGGCAACTTACATCTGAGCTCTACACACTGGAAAAGCTGAGGCAGGAGAATTATCATGAGTTCAAGGCCAGCCTGGCCTACGATGGGAGAGTGTGTTCATTCAAAATGAAATGAAAGAAAATAATAAAGAATCTAAAATAAAACAAAAATATTTGAAAGTCATTATTGAAAGACGAAGGCCGGAAAGATGGCTCAGTGAGCGAAGTCTAACGGCCCGAGCTCCGAGTTCGATTCCATGACAAGGTAGAAGGAGAGGCCTGACTTGAGCACGTTGTCCTCTGACCTCCACAAGTCAGCTGGGCGCACATGCCCCCAGCCCCAACAAATAATAATTTTTAAAAATCTTAATAGGATAAAGTGCAAAGACCAAATAACTTTTAAAAATAGAAAATAAAATGCACATTTGCCTGTTAGGGCACCGCATCCCACTAAGTGGCAGGCTGACACACCATAGGCGCTCAATGAATGTGCAGGACGTAGAGGCAGGGGTGTTGAGTTGGCACACAGTAGGTGCTGTGTAAGGGTGCACACGTGTCATCCAGCACACCCGAGGGAGGCAGAGGCAGGAGGATCAGGGGTTCCACACCAGCCTGGGCTCCACACTGCGCCCGAGGCTAGCCTGGGCTACCAGAGACATGGTCTTAGAAATTCACAACTTGAATATAAAAAGCTCTCCTTTCTGGAGAGTTCCCGTAGCCCCTTCTGCAAAGCGGCGAGTACTGCCCTGGCGGACAAGCCTGTGGCCTCGCAGAGACCAATCAGGACGCGAATCCGGGCATTACCTCATCGCGAAGCACAGCCATTGGCTGCAGGTCCCTGCTGCGGCTGAAGCTCCACAGCGCCTGCGCAGACTCCCGGGGCCTCTGCGGGCTGCTTTGGGGTTCAGAAGCGAAATGTGAGCGCCCCTCCCCCAGTTCAAAAAGATCAGCTTGTGAGAGATTCTAAAACGCTTCTCCTGGCCCCTGTAGTCCCAAATTCTGCTTGGAGAAACCCTGGCCCTAGTCACACACCTCACTCTGGAGATTGCCTGGGGAGGGATGCCTGTGCAAAGGCCCTGGAGCTGGGGACAAAAGGCCTTGCAAACGCCCCAGGAGGGGAACAAGGCCAAAGCCTGGCAATTAGAGGAGCAGGGAAGAGGCCTGTGTGGCTGGAGCAGATGTGTCGGAGGAGGAGGCAGGAGGTGCTGGGCAGGGCAAAGAGAGCCTCCTCATGGGCTTCAGAGAGGACTGGCCTTTGAAGGAGGCTGGAGCCTTGGAGGCCTGTGGGTAGATGGAGGAGTGGGTTGACTCGGTGGTCACAGGAAGTAGATGATAGTGTAGACATTCTATGCTCTGTGTGTGTTGGAGGAAGTAGGTCGTGGGCCCCTCCCCGTGCTCACTCACTGAGCGTGAGTGGGGCTGCGGCTCCCCGTGCTCCAGGCCAAATGGATGAGTAAGCCACTGCAGGCAACAGTGGCAGCTGATGTATACACTAGGTGGTGACTCAATGCTGCCCGCGGCTGTGGTGACTATTCCTGAGTCACATGAACCCCTGTGATGTTGCCATGTCAGGCTCGGCTGTTATTCATTCTAGCCCCCCCCCCACCCAAGCCTTCCAGGTGCAGCGTTTCTTAGCCTGACCACCAAATGCCACTCCGGAGCCAGGATATGCTTTTGGCGTGGCCACCTGTCTGCCTCCAACCCTCCATGGCTCTCTGTTTTCCGCAAAGTCCATGCCTCATGGTGGAGTCTAGACGGTGCGTGGCCATTCTAGGTTCTGGCTTCCTTCCCGGGGCACCAGCCACTGTCATTTGTCTGCACAGTGACTTCCAATTTGTCACCAAGCCCAGCCCTGCAAGCCCCAGCCTTCAGCAAGCCTGTGCAAGGCTCTGCTATCGGGCAGCTGTGCCTGTCCCCAAGGGCCATGGGTCTTTGAAGCCACCACAGCAGCTCCCCAGTGCCTGGCACACTCCTTCCATTGTAAACGTCCTGACCTAGCCTCTAAAATTCACATCTCAGGGACTCTCATCCTCACCAGTCCCTGCTCAACCCCCACTCAATACCCTGTCCCTCTGTCATCCCAACTCTGGGCACGTGCCAGATGGGAGGGTCAGTCACTGCACCTGGATGGAGCTTGCTGATTGGCCAGACTACCTGCAAGCCCTGTGTCCTCCTGTGTGTCCCCCCTCTCCCCCACCGTGCCCTGAAGCCCGAGGCCAATGCATCCTCTGCCCTAAACCCCTTTCCAGCAGGGCAGGAAAGTCCCCTCCTCAGGAGCTGACGTAAACCGGGTCCCAGCAGCCCCATGTGGGCCTCGGAACACAGGGCCCTCCGCTTCTCCCACCTTCATGTGGTAGGGAGAGTTGAGGCCACACAAGACGTTCAACCACAGAGGCTAGAGTGGGGCACACAAAAGCCCGTGGCCTCTTCTTGCTCCCAAGCCTCAGTTTCCCCATGTGTGTGATGGATATGGGCTGTTAACCTAGGTGTGATGCAGGAATGGTGACAATCTACTAGGTTCTGTCCTGAACTTGGGGGCAGTGTGACAGTGGCAGGGTCTCCCTTCCTGCCTATGCTTAAGGCAAGTGCGTGCTTCCAAATGTCCTTAGAGAGGGACACCAGGGTCTGCTCTGCTGTCCTGGAGCCATGAACTTGGCACTGCTGTCTGACAGCTCAGGGCTGGAACAGTGTATTCATAAATGGTTCGGGCTTATGGGGAAGAATCAAATTCTTTGCGGAATCTCTGGTGTTCCCCCTCTCCTGTCTACCTTGTTACATGGTCAATGTCTTGGTGCCCTTAACAAGCACCATAACCATCACCACCATCAGCAGCAGCATCACCTTACCAAATCACCACCATCAGCACAATCATCACTATCAGCATCACCATCATCACCACCATCACCACCGTCATCACTATCAGCATCACCGTCACCACCAACATCATCGACATAATCAATACTATCATCTCCACCTTCCCAGTCTACCCAGCATTCACTGTGCCCTGAGATGCTGTTCACAATGGACCTTGGATGTAGCTGACCAGCCCAGGCCTTCGTCCTTTAGGGTCTCCTGCGGTCCTAGTTCCCATATTACTGATGTGAAAACTGATGTTCAGAGAGGGTACACAGCTGACTGGAGGCCACATGGTGAGTGAGTGGCCGGGATTCACACCAGGTGCAGGCCATCTAGAGCACTGAGAGCGGATGGCAGGTCAGGAGCTGCGCCCACATCCCTGTCCATGTGGCTGGGGCTGGGTTTGCAGATGCTCACCGAGTACACTTGTCACCAGCTCCGCAGAACTCTGATAAATCGAGAGAATTAAAATCCATTTAGAGGGAAATCTCTAAATAGGCCTGTGTTGTGTTTTCTGCTTTCCCCTTTCCCTTCCCTGCTGTCTCAGGCTGGTAATGTATTCCAGACGCAGAACGGAGGCTGACTTAATTGAATTTAAAAGCAGGTGTTACATCTGCCCGGTGTGAAGCAAAACACGTGGAGGACGCCAAGGACAGGGAGTGGGCTTACTGCACGTGACACTTCGTACCAAGGAGGAGAGTGGAGTCCCTCTTGGGACTCCAGGGCTGATATGTAGTGAGGACACCCCAAAAGATCAGGGCCCCAGATGGATGGGGAGCCCAGGCATCTGGAAGGTGAACGAATGAGCCCAGGCAACTCTCACTTCTGATTTTACTGGAACTTCATCTCAGACAGCCCAACAGCATTAGCACCAAGGGGTCCCAGCCCTCACAGGGGAATACTAGATGGGGCTCCATCCCTGGCCACTCCCCAGCCCTCACTGGGGGATTCTAGGTGGGGTTCCACCCCTGATCACATCTCCAGCTCTTTGGATTTTGAATTTAAATTTATTTAATGGGTGGGTGTTTTGTCCACATGCATATCTGTGCACCATACTCATAACCAGTGACCATAGAGGCCAGAAGAGGGCTTTGGGTTCCATGGAGCTGGAGTAACGACTGTTTCAAGCTACCCTGTGGGTGCTGAGACTCAAACCCAGGACCTCTTCAAGAGCAGCTGGTGCTTATAACTGCTGTGCTATCTCTCCTGCCCATCAATATCATTTAAGGCAGAGACTCACTGAGTAGCCTGTACTCTCCTTGAACTTAGGATCCTCCTGCCTCAGCCTTCCAAGTAGCTGGTGCCACCGCAGGCTTCCCCCACTGGGCTTTGCTTCTAAGTCTGTCATCAAGTGATGACCCCCTGTTGTCTCTCTCAGCCCTGGACCCTCTGTGTCTATGCATTTTGCTTCTCCGGAGACCTTTCTATAATTTGGGTCTTAAGTCTATTGCTGTGAGGAGACCCAATGGCCATGGCAACTCTTATAAAAGGAAGCATTTCACTGGGGCTTGCTTATAGCTTCAGCGGGTTAGTCTACAATCATCATGCCGGGAGCAGACAGGCATGGCGCTGGAGCAATTGCTGAGAGCTACACCCCGATCCACAGGCAGAGGGCGAAGGAGTGAGGCCGGGCCCGCCGTGGACTTTTGAAACCTCCAAGCCCACCCCAGTGACACACTTCTCCCAACAGGGCCACACCTCCTAATGCTTCCCAGACCGTGCTATTAGCTGAGAGGACCATGCTTTAAAAATATAACAGCCAAAGACAGGGTTTTTCTATGAGGTTTCTGTCACTTAATGTAACACACTGTATCATGTGTCACATCTTCTGTTCTTTTCATGGCTGAATAATATTTCTTTGTATAATGGGCCATGTCATGCTTTTGTGCATGAGTTGGTTCCAGCTGTTTACTAATATGAATGTTGTGGCACATCTGTTACAACAGCTGTGTTCCATCACTGTGGGTCAACACTAAAAGGTGGAACAGTTGGTTCATATAATAACTCTGTGTCAAAAGACAGAGTTTTCCCATGTAGCCCTGGCTGTCCTGGAACTCTGTAGACCAGGCTGGCCTTGAACTCAGAGATCTGCCTGCCTCTGCCTCCCAAATGCTTGGGTTAAAGGTGCCACCCAGTCCTGCTTCCTGCTCTCTCAGAGGAGCCTGGTTCAGTTTCCAGGACCCACAAGAAAGCTCACAACCATCTCCACCTCTGGCGGTTTCTATGCTCCCTTCTGGCCTCTTCTTCGGGAACTGTACTCATGTTCACACACATAGAATTAAAAACATCTCTTGTCATGGGCCACCAGTGACTCGTGTCCTGAACCCCGCAGGCCGCACAGCACTGAGGTGACACCTCCCATGCATCTCAGCAGGGCTGGGGTCCCCCTCACTCCCTCCAACCCAGACTTGGGCTCTTGAGAAAGAGGAACTCTGCTTTCCGGCTGCGATTCAAACCTTTCCGATGCACGCCTATGTTCTAGATCCTCAGAGCCTTGATGATGGATGAGGGTGAGGGTGTGAGGAAGCCAATGGAATTTTCTCTGTTTCAGGCACTCTGCAGACTTTCTTCAAAAAGCTATCTGGCTCAATCTCTAAATGAGAAAGCCATTAAACACACACTCACTCATAGGCTGCAGACAGCATCTCATGTCTAAAAAAAAAAAAAAAAAAAAAAAGAAGGCAATTAATACACAGCACAAATGTCGCCTTTTGCAGGAGGAGACCAGGTTCCAGCTGACAGGAGCAGGGGCAGAGGGGACTCCTCCCCAGCGTGGGCTCCGGAAGCACAGTCAGGGCCAGGAGTACAGTTCCTCTGTGGAAACCGTCAGATAGGGGCAGATGGATCGCTTAGACTCCAGCCTCCCCCTCAATGGTTGGGCCTCTCTGCCCAGCCTGGCTTTGTCCAGGGTCTGCAATACAGAGCAGCCTCATGAGGCCTCTACTTCCCACAGCCATTTGTCCCTTTATTCAACGGATTGAGTTCTTACTTGGGGCTGGGAAGGAGGAAGAGGAGGAGGAGACAGAGGAGGGTATGAAAGAGGAGATGGGAGAGAAGATGGAGGAGGAGATGCAGCTTTTGTGGTCTGGGGACATCAGTTAACAGACAGACTGGCCCTCATCTTCCTGGAGCTCGGGAACACATTGTCAGCACTGTACAGCCTGGACTAGAAGGTACCAGGCTGCTTGTGTTCTGTAGAGGTCACTCCTTCCTCATGATTGCTGTCAGTATGGAAGTTTCCTCAAAGGGTAACAGTTAAGGATGAAGAGACATTAGGTGCGGGGAGGTGAGTAGAGATGGGGTAGGAAGAATGGAGTCATGAGCTTACAAAGGATGCTGAAAAACAAGAATCTGTGCTTTCTGTTGAGGGCACAAGGG
Source organism: Cricetiscus sungorus (assembly GCA_030556225.1). NCBI lineage: Eukaryota > Metazoa > Chordata > Mammalia > Rodentia > Cricetidae > Cricetiscus > Cricetiscus sungorus. The sequence goes on from JANBXA010000600.1 coordinate 42,707,846, forward strand.
AGCCATAGAGATGTAGAGGGAGAGAGGGGAAGGTCAGAATGCACTGAAGATGGATTGATCTTTCTGGCTGCTGTGTGGATGCCTGGAGGGTGTCAGGAGTCCTGAGAAGAGGTTGTTTCGTCTGAGCAGGATCAGCCCTATAGATATGGTGGCTATGGAACTTGGAGTGGGGGAAGGGTAGGAGAGATGGGAAGGCTTCTTTTTATGGGGTTACCATGGGGGTGAGGACACAAAGAGGAGCTGGGGTGGGATTTGAGAGATAGGATTGCACTGGGGTCAGGTTCATGGTACCTGGGAGACATCTGTAAGGAGATGTCAGGAGGGCTGGAGGGAGGGTTGTGGCTGAGTGTGTATAGACAGGTCAGAGTAAGATGCATGCTTTACTGCCAGACCCAAGCTTTGAGCTTGAGTGTCTCAGGCCCAATGTAAAGGTGAGAGATTAGCAGTAGATAAAGGAGGAGGATGGGGAGGAAGACAATGAGGAGGGAGAGGAGCAAAACGAAGAGCAAGAAGTGGAGGAGGAAGAGGAGGAGGAAGGAGGAGGCGGTGGGGGCCATACTTCCTTCCTTCCTCAGCAGTCCTCAGCAGCACTGGACCTCAGAAGCTCTTCAAATACCTGTCTGTGTCCTTCTGGGTCACATGACCCAGACCAGTCAGGCCTGCATGAAGCAAACCAGAGTCTGAGAGCAATCGGTTTCAGTGATTGGCTAGAGCGCTGGGCAGGGAGTGGAGTGGGGACCAGGCCCTTCTCCATCTTCAAACTGAAGTCTGAGGAAAATGCATGGGCTGGCCTGGGAGTCGCAGTCTGTCATTTCCTCCTTCATTTACTTTATTCACCATCCAGTTGCTTGTCCCCTGCTGGGTGCACAAGGAAAGAGGGCCCAGGGTTGGGAGGTTCCCTGGAGACAGCAAATGTTGGGTCTCATTTCCAGAAGGGTGGAAGGAAGAGGTGGGGAGCCATCTGAATTTTGTCACACAGCAATACCTCATGATGTCTCTTAAGGGGTGGAGAATGGCTTGGCAGGTTAAGACGTTCCTAAACAGGGGCATGGGCGTGGAAGTCACAACTAACTGACAGCGGAGATGGATTGTATTAGAAGAACGGGGAACAAAGGCAGGCAAATGGATGGATGGATGGGTGGGTGGACGGATGGGTGGGTGGGTGGGTGGGTGCATAGGTGGGCATGTGGATGATTGTGTAGATGGATGAGTAGATGGATAGGTGGGTGAATGGATAGGTGGATGGGTGAATAGATGGATGGATTATTGACAAAGTTTCTGTCCTGCCTGGCCCTGCAGCCCTTTAGTTCCAAATAAACACACAGAAGCTTATATTAATTATTAACTATTTGGCCAATTGCTAAGGCTTCTTATTGGCTAACTCTCTCTTAATTATTAACCCATTTCTATTAATCTATATATCCCCTCATGGCCTTATCATACCGGAGAATGCCTGGGCACCCTACCTTCCTGGTGGCTACTTGGCATCTCCTCCTGGTGACTGCTCCTCTTTCCCTTCCTCTTCCCAGCATGCTCCTAGTCTGGAAGCCCCGCCTATACTTCCTGCCTGGCTATTGGCCAAAACATGATGAATTGCTTTATTCATCAAGCAATAAAAGAAACATACAGCATACAAAAGGACACCCCACCCCATCAATAGCTGGGTGAATGGATGGGTGCATGGATGGATGGGTATGTGTGAGTGTGTGATCTGTAGTTAATTGTTAAGGTTACTGATGGTGTAAAATCCTGGTGTGTACCAGGCTTTTTCTTTTGGATCACTTACCAGCTCCCAAATCATGAAATGGAGACTTATTATTAGTTTGGAATGCTCATCCTTAGCTTAACTCTTTTATGGATAGCTCTTTCAGCTTAAATTAACTTGTTTCTCTCTATTTTTTGTTTTTTTTTTGCCTCAGGGCTTTTTACCTTTTCTTTCCTGTGTGTCCTACGCTTCCTGTTTCTTCCATGTCTGTCTGTCTGGTGTCTCCCTCTCTCTCTTTCCCTTTTCCTCTTTTCCCTCTCTCTTCTTCTCTCTTCCTAGATTCCACCTCCTATTTATTGTTTTTGCCTACCAGTCCTGCCCTTCCCTCTTCTGTCTAGCTATTGACCATTCACCTATTTTTTTATTTAATATTTTTAAAATTTTAATTATCAATTGCTGTTCTCTTTCCCTCTCATCATCTTATGCTCCCCACAGACCCCCCCCATCCCATCCCCATCCACTCTCCAGGGAGGGTGAGGCCTTCCATGAGGGATCATAGAAATCTGTCAAGTCATTTGGGGTAGGGTCTAGGCCCTCCCCCATGTCTCTAGGCTAAGGGAGTATCCCTCCATGCGGAATGTGTACCCAAAGTCTGTTCATGCACTAGGGATGCAGCCTGGTTCCACTTTCAGAGGTCACATAGACTGCCCAGGCCTCCTAACTGAAACCCATGTTCAAGAGATGTGGGTGGGTCCTATGCTGGTTTCCCAGCTATCAGTTAGGGTCCATGATCTCCCTCTTGTTCAGATGAGCTGTCTCTGTGGCTTTCTCCAGTCTGTTCTTGACCCCTTTGCTCATCACTCCTTCCTCTCTGCAACTGGATTCCAGGAGTTTGGCTTAGTGTTCAGTTGTGGGTGTCTGCTTCTGATTCCATCAGCTACTAGATGAAGGCTCTAGGATGGCATATAAGGTAGTCATCAACCTCATTATCAGGGAAGGGCATTTAAGGTAGCCTCTCTACTATTGCTTAGATTGTCAGTTGGGTGTCATCCTTGTAGATTTATGGACATTTTTCTAGTGCCAGACTTCTCTTTAAACCTATAATGGATCCCTCTACTATGGTATCTCTTTTCTTGCTCTCCTCTATTCTTTCCTCAACTTGATCTTCCTGCTCCCTCATGTTCTCCTCTCCCCTTCTCTTTCTCCTTACTCCTCTCCCCCCCCGCTCCCAATGTGTTCAGGAGATCTTGTCACTTTCCCTTTCTGTGAGGGACCATGTTGTCTCTCTTAGGGTCCGCCTTGTCTCCTAGCTTCTCTGGAGGTGTGGATTGAAGGCTGGTGATCCTTTGCTTTAGGTCTAAAATTCATATATGAGTGAGTATATACCATGTTTCATTCAGCTCTTTATTAGACAAATCAGGTGCCTTAGGTAAGCAAGGTGAAACAGCAACATATTTTTACATAGTTAAACAATTATTCTGCAACACAAACAAATGCAACACATCTTTACAAAGTTTAATGTTCCACAACACAGATATATCCATTTTTCTCTCTGTAGGTTTTGACACTATCCTCTATGCTCAGGATATGTATCTACATACACCTGAGTGCAGTGAACAGATGTTTTTGGTGATACTTCACACCACCTTAAATGCCCATGGCTCTGGCAGCAAATCTTAATGTTCTAATCAGCCTCCTCATCCTTCTCTAACACCCGGACTCTCTTTGGGAATGTATGAGTGCCAGCCGTGTGTGCTGTCACACACCTGCTCCACCCTTTGAGAGGCTGAGGCTCATCAGTCCCTCTGCTCAGCACCAGGGTTGGGCTACACAAGGAGAACACATGTCAAGAACATGAATGAATTGAGCCACCCTCATCAGAAGCACCCGTGTCTGTGTAGATCGCCAGCACACAATGTTTATTTCCGTTGAATTCATTTCTGCTTCCATCTGTGAGTTTAGCTTTTCATTCACAACCCTGGCCAACAACATTCTTCATAACAGGTTCCAGGTTTCAGGAAGAAGAAAACTTTGAAGGAAAATATCAAAGAAGTCCTGGTGGGGCTGTGCACAGGTGGCAAAAGATGCGTGTTGCTCTGCTCCCCTGTCGCTGTGTGACCTGCGGCCGTCTCAGCTCCTCAGTTTTCTTGTCTGAAAATACTCTCAATTACCCCTGTGATATCAAATAGGCACTGCTTGTCTGTCAAGATCTTACTATTGTAGCCCAAGGTGGACAGAGATCTATCTTATCTTCCAAGTTCAGGTGTGACAGTCAAGTGCCACATCCCTGAAAAGGGACCAAGGTTTGAAGTGAGTTTTCCAGGGGCTGAGTATTCATCCTCCCACAAGCTGCGCGCTGGGAACTCAAGTCTACCGGGTAATGACTGCTATGCGCGTGCGCCGGCGTGTCCGTGGGATGCGGGTGGTCCAACCTAGGAGCCCTCGACCTTGCTCCACCTTTGGACTCCACTCTCTCCTCCCATCCTCGCCACTTCCATCAGCCAGGACCTGGTGTGTTTTCCCTCGATGACATTTGGAGTCTTTTAATAGTTGTCACATTAGCATACATTTGCATACGTTATGGTAATCAGGCGATTTATTTTTGATGGAGCACTTTGCCTCTGTGGGCTCTTCAGTCAGTCACCTGGGATGTCTCACTGAGTTTTGCTTCAAGAAATGTCTGCTTCCCTGAGGTCGCTGCGCAGTGTGTCGCAGCCCAGGACAGCAGCCACAGGTGCCTGACCAGCCAGGACTTTGCTGAACACTTAGACTTTATTTGAACTGTCATTCATTTATTCCTTTACTCAGGTTTGCTCTTCACTCTGGGGACTATGTGGCCCAGGCTGGCACTGAACAGCTATTCCTCCTGCCTCTACCTCCCAAGTGCAGGGAACATCACTGTGCACTCTGACTTTAGAAAGTGAGTTCCCCAGTGGGTGGGACAGACAGTAAAGAAAAAATAAAAAAGGTGAGCTTCCAACCCGTGCACTGGCATGCTAGCACTCAGGGGTCTGAGGCAGGGGGATGGTGGATCCAGTAAAGCATGGGCATAGTAGTGAGCTGCTGTCTGTGAAAGCAAGAGGGGGACTTGGCTCAGTGGTGGAGCTCTGACCTGGATTTTTCCAAGGCATGCTTTAGCAGTGAGAAGACCCAGAGACCCCAAACAAGCAGGTTTTCCCATCTGATCCCCCATTTCTTCACTCTGGAAATAGACCATCTCCTGACCCCACACCCAGCAAATCTTCTCTTTCATCCCTGGGGAGTCAAAGAAAGTTATGCCCAGTCCTGGGGCACAGACATTTGTAAAACACAAAGTTGAAGCATTTTCAGCACCCAATGGGAAGTATTTTGATTGATCGGCATTGGAAGAAGTATTGGCGCTGAGGTGGGGGGCCCGCGTGGCTTCACGGGGGCCAATCGGTGCCAGGGGTTTTGCAGCCCCAGGCAGGTTAAGCAAATGCATCACTTTAATAACCCGCGGAGGCGGCTGGAGCCATTAGTGAGAGGGGGGGATAAATATCACTCGAAGAAGCTCCGGAATCGCCAGTTTTATCACCCAAAATTGTCCCTGTGCTATTTACTTTCAATTTAGATTTTCGGGAAAGTGGCTCTGGGTACAGTTATGTATGAAGGAGGGTGACCAGAATTGAAAAATGACCCGACTTCGCCTTCTGAGACCCAAACGAGCCTCGTGGTTGCTTTTGAGTCATCGTCTCTGCATCTAGTGGGGACCCGGGCTCTGGGCACTGAGGCTTGAAGAGCCGCCAGACACCCTCGGCTTCAGAGGGCTTACGGTGGGGAAACTGAGACTTGCAGGGAGGTCCTTGTGAACAGTGTGGCTTTGTTTCACAGCCTACTGTCACTCAAGAGCTTTCATGGGCTCCCATGCTCCATGGGAGAAGCCTCCAAAGATTACTGTTCACCTGTCACCCACCACTCAGTGGAGGCAGGAGGATGGTAAGTTCCAGGTCACCATTGACAGTGTAGTGAGAGCCAAAGTTAAAGCTGAAAGCAAATATACAAACTGAAAACAGGGACTGAGGGATTACCCCATGAGCAAAGGTGCTTGGCATTGAGCTTGAAACCTGAGTTTGATATTTGAGGTGTGAACATAATGGAAACGCAGAACACCGGATGAAGATAAGCTAGGAGCACATGTTCACAAATCGCACCCCCAACAAAGAGGATCCTGGGAGATTTGAAACATGCAGAACGACAGATGGAAGTGCAAACCCCATCACAGTGATCAGGACTGGTGGAAATGGAGACCACAAGGAGTGATCACTATGCACCTGTCCAAACGCTCAAAGGAAAAAACAGTGCAAATAGCAATCCTGGCAAAGAGAAAAGAAAGGGTTGTTCAGACACTGCTTAGGAGATGACACCCGCAGGACAGGGGACACATGAAACACTGCAGCTTGCTGTCATCACAGGCCTGGGCAAACTCACAGCCAGCCCCTTAGCCCCTCACTGAGAGATTGATTTAGGCAATGATATAACCACAGAATAGCATCTGGTGCTCTTGGTTCATGAGAGAGACTCACCTTGTCTGGCTAGGCTGGCCTCAAACTTGCAAATCCTGCTTCATGAGTGCTGGGTGGCAGATGTGCTTGATGGCTTGCACAAGGCCAGGGGAATTGTTTTTTTTCTGTTAAATTTGCTACTGTATCTGCTGGCCTGACAACTGGGTGCTCATGAGTCTCTGTCAGTTTTCCATTGCTGTGACAAAAAGCTTGAGATAACCAATTAAGAAAGAGGGAAGTTTATCTTGGTTCATGGTCTTGGAGGTCCAGCCCATGGTCAATCAGTCATATTGGGTGGGTGGCAAGGCCAATAGTCATTAGAGAAAAATGTGATGAGGAGAGCTGGTTACTTTATGAGAGCCAGGGCATGGTGGGCAAGAGGGGAATGAAAGAGAGAGAAACAGAAGAACAGATGAGAAGAGAGGAGAGGGAGAAGAGAGGAGACATGGGTTTCTTCAACCCCCTTCAAGAGCAGTGACCTACTTCCTGTCACTTCCTGTCACTCACCCCACTTTAATGCTGTGGGTTGGACACCAAGCCTCCAATATTTGTGTCCTTGGGGCACTTACAACATATCTACAGAACTACACAAGGGCTCAGAGTCACAGACTGCGTCCCCCATTTTCAATTCCCTCTATCCCGTTACTTGGTCTTTGAGGGTACAGGAGGTCACCTATGTCAAAAGGTATGTGGGAATGGTGGCATGGGACAACTCCCTCCCCTGCTATTAACAATCCTACATTGGTTAGGTCAAATTCCCTCAAAGATGTCTAGATCCTCATCTCTCCAACTATGGCAATGTCACCTCACACGGAAGGAGGGGCTTTTATACCATTTCTTGAGACAAAAAGCCATCCTGGTGTATGTGGTGGCCCAGTGACATCACAGGGAAGCAGGAGGGCCAGAAAGCAGCCAGGCAGAGTTATCAGCTGGGACTGAGTTTACCTGGCAATCATGAGGTTGTGGGTTCCTGCCCTGGAATAAAACATCCCAGAGATCAGCTTTCTTTGGGACTCTAAACCCATCACTATAGGCAGCACCTCAAAGTTGGAAAATACAAGGAACATTACTCTTTTGGAGCTTCAGAAAACATCCCTCCCAACACATTTCAAAGTTCCAGCCTCCAGAAGTCTAAGATAAGAAATGTGTTATTCAAAGCCACTATGTTTGTGAGAATTGGCCGCTGCAGCCACAGGAGATGAAGACAGATCCCACGTGGGGGAAAAATGCTCTGACTTTCAACCACATCCCATTGGCAAGATTGTACCACATGACCACACCCAAGATCAGGGAATCTTGGGAGTGCATTTCATAGCTACTCAGCCACACCCCAGGTGACTTGGCTCCTGAGGTGTTGCGGGAGGATTATTGGTTGGTGTCAGGACTTCCGTATTCAAGGTCAGCTGTGGATAAATGATGGTGTATAGTCTGTGAGGAGATTCTTAGGAGGGAAGAAATTGAGCCGGTGATTATTGAGGAGGCGTGGAAAACATGGAGTTAACCATGTCAAGAAAGACAAGGCGCAGAGCAGCATGCAGGCACACAGGGAATGGGCCTACGCCCTTTTTCCCAGGGTGGTGCCCAAATCAAACTTCTCAGTTTCTGCAACCTCCCTAGCCTGGCCCCTTTCTGTTGTCTCTTCGCCTGCTAGCCTTTTCCCACAGCCTCTCACCTCTCTCCTATCACCCTCTCGCCCAAAACGGTTTCTCTCAGCCCCGCCCACCCCTCCACCCGCTCGTCCTGGAATTCAGCCCATTCAGTTTCTAGCTCTTGGCACCAAATCCTTGCCCACATGGTGCTCCCTGCCAAGCACAGCCTCCCACTGGTCACCATCTCTAAAGCTTTTACCATGATAAGACATGGAGGTGGAATGTGACTTGAGGACGTGTCACAGAAGGATCTAGGGTTCGGAGAGCACCAGGAGGATGGGGATTCAAGTGACAAAGTCCTGGAGCAGAATGCGCTTGTGCATTAGCAGGGAAGTTTCTGTGACTGGAGTGGTAGGAAAGTTTTTGTTCATGTTTCACTTGTGGTTTTTGAAGCAGAGTCTCATGTATCTCAAGCTGGCTTTGAATTCTCTACATAGCCAAGGATGACCTTGAACTCCTGATCTTCCTGTCTCCACCTCCCAAGTGCTGGGATGACAAGTGTGCAACCAGGCCTAGTGATATTTTTGAAGATAAAGATGAAACCCCGGCTTTGAACATTCTGAGAAAGGAGTCTACCTCTGGGGGCTGGAGACATGGACCAGCAGTTAAGAGCACTGGTTGCTCTTCTGGAGGACCCAGATTCAAAACCCAGCACTCACATGGCAACTCACTACAGTCTAAAATTGCAACTCCTACAGATCCTACATGAAGGCAAAAACACCAATGAAAATAAAATAGATAATTAAAAAAAAAAAAAAAAGGAATCTACGTCTGAACTACACCCCAGCCCTAGAAATGCAACAAGGGCTGTTAGACAGTGAATGAATGAGTGAATGAATGACTCTGGTATGTCTTAGCACAGCTATTGCTCACTGTCTCTGCTTGGTCACCTTTGACAACCTAAGTCTGTCTCCTCTCACCCAGTGGCCTGAGCTCCAGGTTCTCTCTCAGAACCCTGTCACCTGAGCCTATCGGCAGTCCCTGTTGTGGCAGAAGCTGGTGCTGGCTCTGTCACGACGCCACTTACACCAGACACACAACCAAACTGCTCCACACAGTTATTATAAAATATTAAAATACTCACAAAATAAATTATTCACACTCCTCATGTCCCTGCTTGCAGGTGCTTAGGGACTAATGAGGTTTTTATTTCGGTGCAGAATGCAGAATGGCCCTCAGGAGTCAGAGTCATGGGGACAGGCCACACCTCACACCACAGGAACACTGGGGCTTAGGGGAAGCTGGGCAGGCACCTGGCTCCATGGCCTTCTGTGTCTCGCCTAATCTTAGCTGACTGGCTGTGGTGGGCTGTTTGAGCAGAGTTTGAGGTTTTCTCCTTCTCTGTGGCTACATCTGGGAGAGCATGGGGCTGTGGCGGTCAGGAAGGGACAGACAGGACAAGCAGATAGACTCAGGCAGAGAGGAAGGTACTGAGCTGGATTGAGTCACAAAGGCTAAGCGGCCGAATTGTATCAACCCCAGCAATTATCTGGCAGCAGTTGGGAGCTGACTTTTGGCCCGAAAGCCCCCTTTCAAGGCCACCAGTAAGTGGGGGTCAACACACAGGGCCTCCGAGACCCCCAGCTATACTGCACATACTAGAGGCTGCATAGGGCCCTGTCCCAGTGGCTCTGCACCACATGCCAGGGTTGGGCACAACCCTTGGCGTGTGGCCCCAGCCCCTCAGTACCACTGCCAGCTGCATGCTGTCACTCACAACAGAGAGCACTGCCACACCTTTGCTGTTGGGTAAAGTGAGGCTGGCACAGGCTCCATTAAAGAACCCACTGCCACCAGGTAGGGCCTTCCAGTAGTCACATGACACTGCCCTGTGAGGCCCTGAGGCAGCCATACTCTCTGACCTGGGTGCAACAGGGACAGACTTGCTCTCACATTGTGTGTCCTTTGGCTGAGGCTGGAGATCAAGGGGCTTTGAGCAACTCAGGTGTCAGGCTGTCTTCGTGGGAAGCTCCTGACCGTGCTGCCTCTACTCCTGAGCTGCTGGAACACACTCACTCACATGGATCCTTCCCTCACCTTCAAGTCCCTGGCACTGGCGAGCACCCTGACACACTGTTGGTCTCACTGATCATCACCCCACTGATCAGGAAACAAGTCCCCATGTGACCATGTGTCATCTGCATCTGCAGCTTCAGGTGTCAGCCCCATACAGGAGACGGATGAGGTCTGACCCTTCTTGTTGTAGTCCCATCCCTGGGCTCAGGTATCACCCTGCCCCTGCCACGGGGACCTCACCCTCACCCTCACAGACAACAAGCAGTCCTGTCCAGTTTTGATCAGCTTCGGAACTCCTGGGGAAATCCTTCTGTGAGGCTCTCAGCCATTGATATGGGCAGAACATGAGGTAGAAACCCCATCCAGTCCAACCCCTGCAACCTCCTCCAGCCCCTCCAGCCCCCTGCAATCCCCTCCAGCCCCCTGCAACCTCCTCCAGCCCCTCCAGCCCCCTGCAATCCCTCCAGCCCCCTGCAACCTCTCCAGCCCCTCCAGCCCCTGCATTCCTCCAGCCCCCTGCAACCTCCTCCAGCCCCTCCAGCCCCCTGCAACCTCTCCAGCCCCTCCAGCCCCCTGCAATTCCCTCCAGCCCTCTGCAACCTCCTCCAGCCCCTCCAGCCCCCTGCAACTCTCCACCTTCAGCCCCTGCAATTTCAGCCTGCAACCTCCTCCAGCCCCTCTAGCCCCCTGCAACCTCCTCCAGCCCCTCCAGCCCCCTGCAATTCCCTCCAGCCCTCTGCAACCTCCTCCAGCCCCTCCAGCCCCCTGCAACCTCTCCAGCCCCTTCAGCCCCCTGCAATTCCCTCCAGCCCCTGCAACCTCCTCCAGCCCCTCTAGCCCCCTGCAATTCCCCTCCAGCCCCCTGCAACCTCCTCCAGCCCCTCCAGCCCCCTGCAACCTCTCCAGCCCCTCCAGCCCCCTGCAACCTCTCCAGCCCCTCCAGCCCCCTGCAATCCCTTCCAGCCCCTCCAGCCCCCTGCAATCCCTTCCAGCCCCTCCAGCCCCCTGCAACCTCTCCAGCCCCTCCAGCCCCCTGCAATCCCCTCCAGCCCCCTGAAACCTCCTCCAGCCCATTCAGCCCCCTGCAACCTCTCCAGCTCCTGCAGCCCCCCTCACTTTAGTTCTCTTCCAGCTCCCATCCAGCCCCCTCCAATACCCCTCCAATACCCCACCAGCTCCCCTTCCATCTCTGGGGAGAGATGAGAATGATGGCAAGGTGCTGTGGGCCTGGGTGGTTATTTGACTGATCAGAGGTTCTGCTGCTGCATGAGATGCTGGTGATGCATTTCCCACAATTTCCTGCCCCCCTTCCTTCTCCCTTCCAGGCATTTATCCAGCACATACTGTGTACCACCCCAGGGCACACAGTAGGTGCTATGAGATGCACTCAAGGTGTTTTCTCCTTCAGGACCCATCTGTCTTGGGAAGCCCACCACATAAAGAGGGATCTCCCTCAGGGACAGTACCGCCCTTCTCCCTCCCTCCTCCTAGTGTGGGCGGCGAGGGACTTCATCTGGTCCCCATGGCTGTCACTCAGCCCTAGTCAGAAAGGCGACAACACAGTTGCCATGGAAATGAATGAGCCCCCCCCCCATGGAACAGATGTGTGAACCAGGCACAGAGTGACCCAGGCTGGTGAGTCAGGACTAGGGGGCAGCTGGCTCCCCCTCCTCCCTGCCCATCTCCAGCTCCAGGGTGGCAAACAGCTTCATGATGGACCCTGAGTCTGAGAAAGCCCGGCTCTTGACCCAGAAAGCCTGGCCTCTCGGTGCCTCAATTTCTTCATCTGGGAATTGGGTATGAGGACCACACCCACTTCTTCACTCACTCTCGCACTGGAGAAGCTGAGCTGGGCTGGACTAGTAGGAGAGAGGCAGCAACTCCCACAGGCCTCTAAGCACTGTCTCATTCTCTTGTTCCGACAATGGAGAAACAGAGAGGGTAAGACACTGTCGAATGTCACATAGTCTTCCACACTGAGCTATCTGTGCAAGTGACAAATACTGGCTGTCTCTGTTGTTGGGAGAACTTCTATCCCCTCCAAATCCTGGCCTGATACCACCCTACAGGGATTAGCAAGAATATCACCATGATTGGTTCAGGGGTGGCCATGTGACCTGGGCCAAGCTGATCAGGATAAGTCATAAACAGTCAAAAGATCAACTTCTGCTTCTCAGCCCTGGGGAGTCTGAGATAGGGGCACATGGTGTTGGCTCCTGGTCCTGAACATGGAAACTTTTGGAAACCCCGACTGGGTTTCCTTTCCTTCCTGGGAAAGAATAATTATCATCCTTTTTTTTTTTTTTTTTTTAAATTGAGTTTATTCTTAACTATGTCTGTAAGGGAGGCTCCTGTGGAGGCTAAAGGTTTGGGACACCAGGGCTCCCATCTAAGGCAGTTGTGAACAGCCCAAAGCAGGTGTTGGGACTCAAACTTTGGGTTTTTGTGAGAGCATTTAGCATTCTTGACCAGGGAGCCCCAGGCACCTCAATTTTCATGTCACTGTCACCTTTGGTGGGTCTTAGGTCACAGCCTGAGGAGACGCCCTGACAATGGCAGGATGCTAGCCAGACACCTACCTGAATTGTCAGGGCCCTCAGTATAAAATGTGAGTCTGGCAGAGGGGGAGGGGAAGGGGAGAGAAAAGGGACGGGGAGAGCTTGTCCTGATGGGTCTGAACACAAGAGCTGCTCCATGTCCCCTGTTCACCCTCTCCAGTGTGTCCTGCTGCTGGGCATGTAAGCCTCCCCTGTAAGCCTGGTGTTCCACCAGGCGTTCAGAGCCTTTGAGAGTGCTGTTCCCAGGCCTGGGAGGAAAAGGGTGGCGTGACAGCAGCTTTGGCTCTTGTTGCTGTGCTTAGGGGAAGAGAAGAGGATGTTTATGGGATGGGAGGATTCAGATAAGCGGAAAGGACTTGAGTGGCCCTTTGTAAGGTTTAGTAGTATTTGTTTAGTTAGTAGCTCTGTAGCCCAGGCTGCCCTGGAATTCACTCTGTAGACCAGGCTGGCCTCGAACTCAGAGATCCACCTGCCTCTGCTTTCTGAGTGCTGGAATTAAAGGTCAGTGTCATCGCTGCCCAGCTGGAGCTGTAGGGAGTAGTCGGTTGGTCCCAGCTGGGGCCTCGAAGACTTGTGATGGAGGCACCTCCATCATGAAGCTCTCCGGGTTGCCCCAGCTATAAGGGCACCCGCTAGATCACCCAAGTCCCTTGCTGTGGCTCCCTGACATTGGCACACACCGAGGGCGGGTTTATATCCCAGGAGCATAATCCAGAGCAGGTAGCAGAAAGTGACAGGTGTCCCTGGGTCTCAGTTTCCCCATATAAGTCAAGGCAGAGCATGGTTATTCTGTTTAGGGGAGGGGGAAGATGGGCTGCTGGGAGGCTGCAGGGTTACCATAGTTACACAGCAGGCTCCCCGCCCCCCCCCCAGCCCCTCACCCTCGGACCAAGCCTTTCCAGGGACCAGCGGCTCCCAGTGTCATGGCAACCGTTTCCTGGCACCCGCTGTGCTTCCTCATTGGTTAAGCCAGCTGCCAGCAAAGGTCAGCTGCAGGTTCACTGCTAGGGCCTGAGTAGCTCTCTCTGAGGTCTGGATGAGAATATCCTTGGTTCCCAGGAGGCCCAGGGACTGGATATAACCACCTGGAAGGAGGGTTTGTTTAGGGGACCCTCAGCCGTGTCCCCCACTCCCCAAAATCTCAGTCAGACGCTCAGGAAGAGTCTGGGTCTACAGTTGACTCCTCCTGCTTCTAGAGCCTTCACCTAGCACTGGACTCGGAGGTGGTAGGGTCAGGCCTAGCCTGGGCAACTCAGCCAGCCTGTGTCCCCACAAAACTTCAAGATGGCCAGGGCGTGACTCAGCCACAATGCCAAAGGCCTGGTGCTGCGTCTGATGCTGGACAGAGTCCATAGTGGCCATGTGGGGCTGCATCTCATGCTGGACAGAAACCATCCACAGTGGCTGTGTGGCCTTGGCCAGGGGTCCTGGGGGGAGGGGCACATGTCTGCATGGTCGTGGGGTTTCAGGCTGGAGACATCATCACTGGAACTCCCGCCAGCTGCCAGCCAGATGTGGCCCAGATGTTCCATCCCAGGGACATCTGTCAGGCAGTGCAACAGAAGGAGGTTGCCACAGACCTTAGGCTAAAAAGCCCTCAGCAGGGTGGGGGGCAGACCAGGCTCCAGACTTTGATTCATTCAGGTATTGAGCACCAACTGTATACCAGATATGGTCCCAGGGACCAGACAATGAACAAAACAGCAGCAAAAGTCCCTGTCAGTGCCTTTGAGTGTTACAGTCGCTGGGGAGGATTCACCAGCCATGCAAAAGCCCCAGGGTGGGGAGATCCCATCTCCCCAGCTATGCTTTCCTGGTGATTTTCCAGGGAACACACTGGGACCCCTCCAGCTTCTTATGCAAAGCAGTCTCAGGGCTTGCCCAGCTGGAGAGCTCTGCAATGTGTCCAAAGAACTGAATGTGAGTCCCCAGGCTTTACCAGTCCAAGGGTTTGCCAGTCCCCAGGCTTCGCTCCTGCACCCAGTAGGAGGGACCCAGCCTCTGAGAGTGCATGGGCTATTTGTCATGATGTGTAGCAGTCAGTGACAGCGTGTGTAACAAAACCACTTTCAGGTCCCATGCTGCAGCACAGGTTGGCATCCTGCTCACCCAAGCTCTTCATCAACCAAAGACATTTCTAGAATCCTTATGTGGATTCCCAGGCAGTACAACCCAGATCACTGGGTAAAGCACCTGCAGTGAAAGTGTGAGGTACTGAGTTCAAATCCCCAGAACCTGTATAAAAAGCTGGGTGCAGTGGTGGCATCCACTTCCAATGCTGCAGAGCACACAGAAGGAAGGATGGTTTCCTGGGCCAGTGAGGTGCCTGGGCTGTCTCGAAATAGACCAAGGCAGGAGATCTCTGAGTTCAAGGCTAGCCTGATCTACCTAGTAAGTTCCAGGTCAGTCAGGGCCACACTGAGATCCTGTCTCAAGAAAACAGAACAAATAAAACATTGAATACCTGTTCTATCTCATCAAATCCTAGGCACCCACGGTGCCCAGCTTCCGTAGCCCCAGCAGAGAGAGAGACTTTCTGAGCACAATGTGATGCCCTGTAACCAGGATTTGTGGCTCTGGAGAACACATGCCTGCTGGACAGTGTCCCTGAGAATGGGTTGTGACTTCAGGCTCCCACGCTGCTCTCCAGGACCTGGGTAATTACTCATTAACAGGGAGACCACAGCTGCCAGGTGACCACAGACCATATATAACAAGGTCCTGATGTGCTGGATGACAATTAGAATTAGTCCGGATAATTAGACTTGGGGCCATATACACAAAGACGAACTAATCACTCGGTTCGGATGATTAATGGATGTCAGGGACTGATAAACTTGAAATGTCAGCAGCTTGGGGTGGGGGCCAGGTCTCAATCTATCACATCAGGTTCTGTGAACAGAAGCAGACTAGCAAAGGAAATGTTTCTAGACACCCCCCCTCAATCTGTGAGGGTCTCTGAAAGCAGCTACTGGCTGCAGACAAACAACAAAGCTGTGTATCAATAAAACTTTATTTATAAAAGCAAGCTGGGGGCCGGATTCACCTGAGGGCTTTGGTCTGTTAGATCCTAGATGCTGTGAGTAGTGAGTTGATTCCTGGTAGGGAAGTAACACCTGTCTGCCCTGATGAGATTATGTCAAATAGGCAGAGAACATTCCAGATACAGTGTACTGTTCTGAGGTGGGAGCTGGGAAGGAAGCCACATGGGGAGAAGGATGGGACCCAGTGTGGGCCCTGTCTCCATCTATGCAGAAAGTACCACAGTCTCCTTAGCTTTTGTGGATGAGAAAATTCTCAAAATGGCCCCACAGAACACAGGGACTGGTCCCTGCTGTGTCCCAAAGAGCCTGTATTCATTGGGCACTTACTGTATGCCATGGCATGCTGATAGTGAAATTTTAAAACTTCCATGGTGCTGGAGACAGCTCAATGCTCAGAGCACAGGCTGCCCTTGCAGAGGACCTGGGTTTGGGTCTCTGCACTTGCAAGGTAGCTTGCAACCCTCTAATTATAGTTCCAGGAGACCCACTGGACTCCAAAGCCCTAAAGCCCCCATTTCCTCCCACCATGCTCCACCCCTTAAAGGTCCCACCACCTCTAATAGAGCCAAGGTGAGACCCTACCTGTAACACACAGGCCCTCAAGAACATTCTGCAGAGACTCGACAGGGGACGGCCTCTTCAAGCTTCAGTTTTCCTATTTGCCTTGTGGAGTTGATGGTGTTGCCTGCAGGTATTTCTTCTGTGTCTGTATCATGTAGGCTGGCCCAGAGCTTCTATGTAGCCCAGGCTCTCCCAGCCCCTGATGTTCCTGCTCCAGCACCCCCCACCCTGACCCCCACCCCCTCACCCCCGGCTTCTGTGGAGTTAAGGAAGAGGCCTGGGGCCTCATGGGACTTCCCCACCACCCAGCAGGCCTCCCCTTGCCCTGGCAGGAGCCCCCTGCATCCCCGTCTCTGCACAGCCCCACCTTCCTTGGAGCCATTTAACCGATTACAAAGATTCTATTTTTATCTTCAGGAAAATTCAATTATAGACCACGACCTTTACATTTCTTCTCAGGCTCACGTGGGCCGGGCCAGGGTGTGAAAAGCTCTTACGCTTGCGCACTGAAGGTCATCACTCACACTGGGATGGCAGCCAGGAGAGAAGGCTGAGGGGGAAGGGAGGATGTCTTGGGGGGGATGGATTTGAGGGGGGATGGAGTATGAGTGCAAGATGGAGTCTGGAGGGAGGGAGGCTTAAGGGAGGGAGGCTGGGAGGATGGAGACTGGGGAAGGGAGCCTGAGGGGGATGGAGGCTGATGGGGGCTGAGGGGGATGGAGGCTGATGGGGGCTGAGGGGGATGGAGGCTGATGGGGGCTGAGGGGGATGGAGGCTGATGGGGGCTGAGGGGGATGGAGGCTGATGGGGGCTGAGGGGGATGGAGGCTGATGGGGGCTGATGGAGGCTGATGGGGGCTGAGGGGGATGGAGGTTGATGGGGGCTGAGGGGGATGGAGGTTGATGGGGGCTGAGGGGGGATGGAGGTTGATGGGGGCTGAGGGGGATGGAGGCTGATGGGGGCTGAGGGGGGATGGAGGTTGATGGGGGCTGAGGGGGATGGAGGCTGATGGGGGGCTGAGGGGGATGGAGGTTGATGGGGGCTGAGGGGGATGGAGGCTGATGGGGGCTGAGGGGGATGGAGGCTGATGGAGCCTGAGGGGGATGGAGGCTGATGGGGGCTGAGGGGGATGGAGGCTGATGGGGGCTGAGGGGGATGGAGGCTGATGGGGGCTGAGGGGGATGGAGGCTGATGGAGGCTGATGGAGGCTGATGCTGAGGGGGATGGAGGCTGATGGGGGCTGAGGGGGATGGAGGCTGATGGAGGCTGATGGAGGCTGATGCTGAGGGGGATGGAGGCTGATGGGGGCTGAGGGGGATGGAGGCTGATTGGGGCTGAGGGGGATGGAGGCTGATGGAGGCTGATGGAGGCTGATGCTGAGGGGGATGGAGGCTGATGGGGGCTGAGGGGGATGGAGGCTGATGGAGGCTGATGGAGGCTGATGCTGAGGGGGATGGAGGCTGATGGGGGCTGAGGGGGATGGAGGTTGATGGAGGCTGATGCTGAGGGGGATGGAGGTTGATGGAGGCTGAGGGGGATGGAGGCTGATGGGGGCTGAGGGGGATGGAGGCTGATGGGGGCTGATGGAGGCTGATGGGGGCTGAGGGGGATGGAGGTTGATGGGGACTGAGGGGGATGGAGGTTGATGGGGGCTGAGGGGGATGGAGGTTGATGGGGGCTGAGGGGGGATGGAGGCTGATGGGGGCTGAGGGGGATGGAGGTTGATGGGGGCTGAGGGGGATGGAGGTTGATGGGGGCTGAGGGGGATGGAGGTTGATGGGGGCTGAGGGGGATGGAGGTGATGGGGGCTGATGGAGGCTGATGGGGGCTGAGGGGGATGGAGGTTGATGGGGGACTGAGGGGGGATGGAGGTTGATGGGGGCTGAGGGGGGATGGAGGTTGATGGGGGCTGAGGGGGATGGAGGCTGATGGGGGCTGAGGGGGATGGAGGCTGATGGGGGCTGAGGGGGATGGAGGTTGATGGGGGCTGAGGGGGGATGGAGGTTGATGGGGGCTGAGGGGGATGGAGGCTGATGGAGGCTGAGGGGGATGGAGGCTGATGGGGGCTGAGGGGGATGGAGGCTGATGAGGGCTGAGGGGGGATGGAGGTTGATGGAGGCTGAGGGGGATGGAGGTTGATGGGGGCTGAGGGGGATGGAGGTTGATGGAGGCTGATGGAGGCTGATGCTGAGGGGGGATGGAGGCTGATGGGGGCTGAGGGGGATGGAGGCTGATGGAGGCTGATGCTGAGGGGGATGGAGGCTGATGGGGGCTGAGGGGGATGGAGGTTGATGGAGGCTGATGCTGAGGGGGGATGGAGGCTGATGGGGGCTGAGGGGGATGGAGGCTGAGGGGGGCTGAGGGGGATGGAGGCCTGAGCTGGCATGGAGGCTGATGGGGGCTGATGGGGGCGAGGGGGATGGAGGCTGATGCTGAGGGGGATGGAGGCTGAGGGGAGCTGATGGGGGCTGAGGGCCTGTGCAGGATGGTGGATAGGGAATGTCAGGATACTGATGCCTTCCAGGGGAAAGTGCCTTCCTTTTTGTCTTCTCTGATTAACATTTTCTGCACACAGGGGTTAACTCTGTCGCCCAGCCTTTCCTTCTTTGCCATCTGCACTGGTCTGCAGTGGGACTCATGGCAAGGTGCTGGCTGACTATGACATGGACACATCTCCCTTAAAATAGGTCTATCTCACCAGAACTCTGACAGTGAGTGACACAGGACAGTGGAGGCTGTGGCAAGAGAATCTGAGCACTGATGAAGGAACCAAGGGAGGGACACAGAGGGCCCAGCCTGTCCAGAAGCCCTGAGGCAGCCTGAGCATCGCCTGTGGTAGAGCAGAGAAAGTGAGGGACAGAAAGGAAGGGTGGCAGGTAGGGGTCAGGGCACTGCCTTAAGGGAAGAGAGAATGGCTGGGGCTTTAACTCACAGGGAAGTGGAGCCATGGAATGCTGAGGGCAGAGAAGGGGCCCCGACTCATAATCCCCAGGGGCCTCTGCTCACGGAAAATGGGGAAACAGGAGCGAGAGTGACAAGGATCAGTGGAAGTGAGGACACCAGCTGCACATGCGTGCAACACACACACACACACACACACACACACACACACACACACACCTATGCCTAAACCCATGCATCTATCCAACCATACAGCACTCATCCGTCCATCTGTATCCCCACCCACCCATCCACCTATTCATTTATCTACCCATTCATCCGTCTGTCCATCCATCCATCCACCCATCCATTCACCCCCGTATCTTCCCATCTGTCCATTCAGCTCCTTACTTGGTCTATGGCCTGCCACCTGTCTTTCGTCTGCACTCTGACTGTGTTCCCTCCTGTTTCTCTGTCACCTGCATTGTCACTGTTTTCCTCGCTGCCTTTCATGTTAATCTCCCCCTGCCCAGAACTCCCAAGGTTGCAGAACCACAGATGTGACCTCCTCTCCAGTCCCAACACCACTATCACCTCCTGGGTGGGCTCTCCAGCCATGCCTAGACTCAGTTTCCCATTCTGGACATTGGGGTTACAGGCATCCTTCCTGAGAGGCACCCTAGGGTGTAAGGATGTGTTTTGCAGTTGAGTCTCCCACCTTTTGTACAGATTTTTCTGTGGTGACATCAGTCTGTCTGTCCCCTTCTTGTGGTGCAGAAGCCATTGTTCCCAGTGTCTGGGAGGGAGGCACCAGGTCAAGTCCTCTTGGAGCCCGCCAGAGCTATTTGCTTTTGATCTCCAGGAAGATTTAAAGAGAAGATTCCAGGGGCTGGAGAGATGGCTCAACAGTTAAGAACACTGGCTTCTTCTTCTTCTTCTTCTTCTTCTTCTTCTTCTTCTTCTTCTTCTTCTTCTTCTTCTTCTTCTTCTTCTTCTTTTCAGAGGACCTGGGTTCAAATCCCAGCATCACATGGTGGCTCACAGCTGTCTATAACTTAAACTCCAGAGGGATCTGATATCTTAACCCCAATTCACATGAAATAAATGAAAAGGAAATCTAAGTCCTGCTTCCACAGGTCTCCCTCCAGGAGCTGGGGCCCAGCACCGAGCAGCAGTGGCTACCCCTGCCTGGCCTGGGACTTCCAGTGTCTGGCAACTGGTTCCTCCGAGAGGCTGATTAGGAAACAGGAGATTCCTCCCCTCCTCCTCCCCTGAGTGACAGAGGGTGTGTCCCTCCCCTCCCGCCCTAGGCCGGTGCGGTGGGAGTACCCCCTACCTCGGGGACCTGGTTTCCCCAGGTTGCATCACCTGCTCAGAGGCTGGTCCCTGGAGGCAGGGGAGGGAGTCAAGAGAGGAAGGGGTGAGGTCAGCAGCTAGGAGACTGCAGGTGCCGACTGGGACTGGTGCCAGGAGCTGAAGAAACCCTGCTCAGCACAAAGAATGGAGTTTTACAGATCTTCTGGCCTGGCCTTGAAGAGCATGCACTGTCCTTCCTCAGGGCTGCCTGCTTAGCTGTGCCATCTGCTTTGTAGATGAGGACAGTGCATGATACACAGAGAAGGAGTGATTTGCAGAATGTCACACAGCAGGTCAAAATTATAAAAGAGATTTTAGTCACACTTCTCTGCTGTTGTGGATTCAAAAGAATTTACAGGGTGCCAGCCATGCAGCCAGCAACCTGTCCCAGGTCTCACGGTACAGTTACCCTGAGCATCTGTGTGCATGTTTACCTCACCATGTTCTGTGGTCTTTTGTCTTTTCTTACATAGATCATGTCACCTTCTATACATCTCCCCACCCACCCACCCCCCTTTTTTTTTTTTTTTTTTACAGACAGGCTTTCTCTATATAGCTCTGGCTGTACTGGAACTCTCTCTGCAAAGTCTCAAGACAACAGCTAAGCAAATCCACTCTCTGCCCAACTGAGTGACTTTCTTGTAGTGTCCCCTCTCCCTTGCTGGGTTCCCTGCCAAGTGCTAAAATGGGCAGTGCTGTCCCGGCCACCTGCAGACATAAACACTGCAGAGGGACATTGGACCGAGTGCTGGAGGGGGGCCAGACATGGGCAGGGATGGGCCAGGCCAGGTGTGTGGATGGCAGCCCAGGAGAAGCTCAGGCCAAACCCGCTCAGCCGCCTCTGTCTCAACGCTTGCTGTCACCAAGTGTGGACATGGGCAAGAAGGGCAGAACGCAGGTGTGAGATGTAGCTGATGGGCTCTGAGGTCTCCAGGGCAGAGCTGGCACCAGCCTGGGGTTGAAGCTGCAAATGAATTGAGTGGGCTCCACACAGGAGCTTGGAGCAGCCAAGTGGCAGCCCCAAGCTGGTGAAGCTGTTCTGTCCTCTCTTAGAAGAGGGTCAGGCACTGGAAGCACCCTAACCACAGCCACATGGTAACAAGCCAGCCCAGCAGGTTCCACTCCTACCTGTTCCCTGTTCAGACAAGAACAGCTAACAAGCCTCCTAACGCCTCCCTTGGAGGTTGCAAAGTGGTTTCTTTGAGCAGAAGCTGCCCCTTGATCCTGGGAGCACACCTAAGTGGCACACAGACCACCATGTCTTAGTCTGCAGCTGTGTCAGGATTCTGAGGACTGGGAGGTGGCTCAGTGAGTAGAGTGCTGGCCCAGGACAGGAGAGGTCCTGTGTACTGTCCCCAGCACTGTAGGAACGGGGTGTGGTGGTGCTCACCTGTCATGGAGGATAGGGATGTCAGGGCTATGCCTGGCTACATAGTTAACCCAGGGCTAGCCTGGGTTACCAGAGACCATCTCTTATTAAAAAATAATAAATATTCTGAGCATCAGTCAGTCTCAGGAGAAAACAAGTGTTACAGTCTATAGTGATGTCTATTCATTGGCTGTGAGGGGGAGGTGCTGTCCCTGAGTCTTCTAGAATTCTCTCTGTAAGCTACAAATGAAATCTGCCCCTCTTCTAAACAGCAATACTAAAAAGCAAAAATGAAAGAAAAACCAAGATGACTCAGGGAGGGTCCTGTATTTGTTGAGCATGACCCCAACATGATCCTGAAGATGCAAGCCTTCCAATCCAGAGTTGGACACTGAGCCTTGAACTCACACCAGCCCCAAGCAATCCTGTTGTGGCCATGGGGGACTCAGCATGGTGGCCAAAAGGACAGGAAGCTGTGTTTTACATTTGGGCACTCCCCAGCCTCCGCTGTGTTGGATGGCCCATCCCTTTCTGCTCCTGAGAAATGAAGTTTTAAAAGTTTTCTTCTTAGCTCCCCTGCAGTCACTTGACTTCTGAGGCTGATGATGACACATGCTGACTGGGGCAGAAACGGAAGGTCTCCGTTATACTAGCAGGAGAGTGGAGAACCCCGCTGGCCCTCAGCTGATCATGCCAATAAAATTCAACAGCACTCGGGAGGCAGAGGCATGCTGATCTCTGTGAGTTCCAGGCCAGCCTGGTCACAAAGCTACACAGAGAAACTGTCTTGAAAACCAAACCAAACCAACCAACCAAACAAACAAACAAACAAACAAAAAACAAAAACAAAAAAAAAGAAAGGAAATTTAACAACAGAGGCCAGGGGGTGTCACCCCTCCCTCCCTCCCCACAGGGGTGTGTGTGTGTGTGTGTGACTCCCTGTCTTATGGGGGGTGTCACCCCTGTGGGCCCCTCACTCACGCCCTGTGGAGAACACTGGTGATCAGGGTCACAGGGAAGCACAGGAGGGGCAACCAGGGAACAATGGAGAAGAGCTGTGTGCCAGGCTCCAGGTTCAGTCAAGACAAGGGCCTGGTCCATCTTACCAGATAAATACTTAAAATATGTGTAAATCAGCCAGGCGGTGGTAGCACACACCTTTAACCCCAGCACTTGGGAAGCAGAGGCAGAAGAGTCTCTATGAGTTCAAGGCAAACCTGGTCTACAGAGTGAGTTCCAGGACAGGCTCCAAAGCCACAGGGAGACCCTGTCTCAAAAAACCAACAAAACAAAACAAAAACAAAATCAAAACGTGTTTAAGTCTTGGCAGAGTCCCAGCCCGACAAGGCCTATCCACACCAGAAGCGAGGCCGGCATCCTGGGGTCGTGAAAGCCCGGCCTGTGGGGGCTCCTACTGGTGGCTTCTTCTCAGGGGCCTTTGATGCCAGGATGAAGAGGACTTTTATCTGGAGACCCAGCTTCTGCCCTTTGCTCAGGCTTGTTTCAACTCTATCCCACATACAAAAAAATGGGTTTCCCTCCTGGCTGTGTTGTGTGATGTCAGGCTTGTGTTCAGCCTCTCTGTGCCTGTTCTGTTGCACAGAGCATCAACCACAGCAGATCCGGGGGGACAGAGTGCCTGGAACAGAGCATGGAACAGCCCTGGGTTGGGGGTGCAAGCAGCTCCTTCAGGGCTAGTCTCCGCAGCTGCCACCAGGGGGCGCAAGTCAGCACATCCACGGCCCTCCATGGCTCCTATCACCTCCAGGTTGTGGTCCAAGGCCTTCCTGCCGCCCACCAGGCCCCGCCCATCCTGCCCCCACCCTCCTGCTCTCATCTCCTTCTGGTATTGGCTTCTCCAGCACAGGGGCCTTTGCATGGCTGCATCCTCACAGCCGGCCTTTTTCTAACACCACAGGGCATCCATCAGTGGAGACAGAAATGTGAAGTTTGGACCTGTGTGTGGTGGCATTTGGGCGGCCTTAAAAGAAGAATGGAAAATTTGAGGTTAACCTGGGTTAGTGACTCAGTCTCAAAAACCAAACAAAACCCAAGCTTGTCCCAGAGCCGGACAATGTCTTTCTTCATTAGCTCCAGCTGTAACAGACGTGCTGATGAGGCCTTATTTTCTGGGCATCCCCTGGTCACAGATTGGTCTTCTTGACCCAGCCCCAAGCCTCCTGTGATAGCAGAGACGTCGAATTGTGTTTGCAGATTTGGGCTGTACTGTCTGTCCAGGGATGGACTCCAGGCCCTTTGCCCAGGATAGACCCTGAGCTATGTCCACAGCCCTTCTGGTACTTTTGAGACAAGGACTCTCTCTATAGCTCAGGCTGCTCTTAAGTTCACTATACATCCAGGGCTGACCTTGAGCCCCTAATCCCCTGCCTCTGTGACCCAGGTGACAGGCTGGTGACACCAAAGTGCTGGGCACAGAGCTCAGGACACGGCAGGACGGGGTTCCAGTCACAGGATCCCCCTTGGCTAGAAAAATCCTGTCTGTGGACACTCAGTGTTTCCCTGGAATCTCAACAAAAAACACCCAGGAAATAATTACCAGGTTCTGGCAGGCACCAAGAGGAGGGTGGGCGTCTGGGGAAAGCCCCTCCCACTCCATGAGCGCAGGAGGGAAGGAATGTTCCAGAGAGAACGAACTTTTCACCCAATGGTAAGTCTCCTCACCCCGTGTGCCAGATGAGCAGGAACCAGAAAGATGCTCGGAGCCCATTGGGCAGGAACACCTGGGGGGGGTGGCAACTAGCCCCCTCCAGAGAAGACTGGGTCCTGCCGTCTGTTCAGGTAGAGGCTGCTGAGCATCTTCCCTAGGGGCCTGGAAGTCACACAAGTCCTGCAAAGTTGGGCATTGACCCATTTTGTTATCTGAGCCATGCTCTCAGCTCCTCCCTGGGGAATTCTAGGTGGGTGCTCCACCCTATGTCCCAGCCTCTCACTGGGGATTCTAGGCAGGGCTCCACCCTGGCCATACCCCTAACCCTCTCACAGGGATATTCTAGGAGGGGCTTCACCATGACCACGCCACGCCCCCAGCCCCTCACTGGAGGATTCTACGAGGGGGCTCCACCCCTGAAGTGATTGGCAGAATGCCTATCCTCATCCTTCTTACATCTCTAAGTCACCAGCTAGGAGCCCCACACAGACGGGACATCAAGGGACATGGCCAGAGTGGGGAGATTCACAGGAAATAAACCAAAGGGTTCTCGGGACACCATTCCTATGAAATTCACAGTCACTTCAACACAATATTGGGAACAATCTGTCAGGAATAGGGGGTGGCAAGAGTAGGCTCTGGGCAGCAAAAGGAGCAAAACTCTAGGTCAAGGGCACCGCGTGTGCGGGGGTCCTGGGGCCGGCTGGAGCCTGCACGGAAGGAGCACGGGACGGGGCCAGTTGCTGTGGCTGGAGCCAGTGCTCTGCTGCTGAACCGATAACCTGCTGATGTATTGTGACCTGTCTGCGCCCTGTCAGCTGCAGGCCGATTGTCCTGTTTGTTACTTCCCTGTACATTGCATTTAACACGGCCGGGCTGTGACGGTGAATGAATGGCTGCCGAAAGCTTCCAGACACTCAGACCTGCGCGGTTTACACGTTCCCCTTCGCTGCTCACCACGCCCCGGGGGCAGAAGCGGTTACTCAACCCAGACAGACAGGACGAAGCCTGGTTCCCTCCGTGATGGATGGCCAGCCCTGCCAGCCCCCAGTTCCAGTGTGCATACCTACTGTGTGCCACCAACAATGCCAAACACCTGCACCTGCAGGAAATATGCCAGGCTGGGCGCCTACTGTGTGCAACAAGCCATGCCAGGCATTGCCGGGGAGTACACAAACTTCAAGAACCTACTGTGCACAAGCAACCACACCGAGGTCTCTGCAGGCTATGCAGAACTCTGGTGCCTACTGTGTGCAGTCAGTCTCATACAGCGTTTGGTGGGTGGACCACACAGCCAGTCAGAGTCACCCAGACAGACAAGAGGACAAAGCCGGCTCTGCAAACCTGGCCTCGGTGCCAGCCTGGGAAGCCCTATTCTTAATTTAGGCACTTTGTCAATTATTCATGGCGCTCTTCCCCGTTTATGACCCAGTCCTTTCACCCTGACTCCAGGCTCTTGCTCATGTCTCCAACTCTGGCCCCAATGAATGAATTCTTAAGGGTAAAACCCAAACTGTAAAATGAAGTAATTTTGTTGCCTGAGGCAGGGTTTTGGGGTGTAGCCCAGGCTAGACTCGCACTTGCAGCAATCCTCCTGACAGGCCTGCACCCCCATGTCCCCATGACAACTCTTTGCTTTAAGGTTGTGGTGTTTTTATTTTTAGGCATGTCTAGTAGCTTCGTGGACATGTAAGTGTGCATTGTGTGGAGGTCAGAGGGCAACCGTAGGAATCAGGTTCCTCCTTCCAGGGATCAAACTGGGTTCTCAGGCTTGGCAGTAAACACCTTCATAAACGGAACCATTTAGAGCCCCCCTTTCATCTCATGTCAGGGTCTCCCTGCTTTCCCCAAGCTGGTGTCAAACTCATTGTTAGCACGGGTTGTCCAGAATTTGACATTCTCCTGCTTCAGCCTTTTAAACCTTGAGCCAGCTCAGCTTGATGGGCAAGACTTTAGAGAACGGATATTTTGGGCAAAGGAAGCAGAGTGGGGAGGCGGAGGCACCATCCTCAGCCATCACACGGAGTTCGAAGTTAGCCTGGGCTACACCACACCTTGAGTTTTAAAGGGAAGGGAGAGGAGGCAGGCCTGGCCCACGTGTCCTGCTCCCCACGTGCTCCCGCGGCCCTCTAAAGGCTCCCGCGGCACGTGACCGAGCCGCGCCTCCTCACTGGGTCTTCCTCGGCGCGCCTGCGCAATTCCTCACACGGTCAGCCCCGCGGCCGCGGCGGCGGAAGGGTGACGTCACCGGCTGGGGGCGCGCGAGCCGCAGTGGGTTTTCGCCCCGCCCGCCAGGCAGCTCGGTCCGCGCGCGCACGCGGAGCCGCCGGAGCCCGGGCCGACCCGGTGCCGGGAGCAGCATGCGGAGCCCGCAGGTACCGGGGTGCTCAGGGCGCTCGGGTGTGCACGGGGGACACGGGGGCGGGGCGGGCGGCGCCGGCTTTGTGCTCCTAGGCTTCTGGGCCTTTGTGCTCCGAGGGGGTCCGGGATGCAGCCCCTGTCGGATTCTGCAGAGAGGAGAAGGATGGGGAATCTGGAGGGATGGGAACAGAGGGAGACGGGGACCGAAAGAGATGGGGACCAAGAGAAGATGCTCGGAAGGGACGAGGACCGGGAGGGATGGAGGCCGGGAGGGACGGGGACCGGGAGGGATGGGGACGCGCGGGCGACTTGGCGGGTGCCCAGGGTCGCCGACTGCACCAGCCGGGCGGGGACGCGATTCGCGATGTCGGCGTCGGGAGCTGCGGACCGGGCCCAGCACCTCAGCACACCTGGGGCTTCAGCCCCACCCTTCCGCAGCCCCGGTGCCCCCCACTTCCCCCAGGCCCGGGATTGGGGTCCGCACCCTCCCGTTCTCTCGGTGAGGGGCCCCGTGGGGATCCCCGGAGAGCCAGCCTGCAGCCCTGAGCCCCCCACACACCCCGGGAGCCCCCGGCTGTCTAAGGGTGGTGACGTCACTGGGGGTGGGGCCTGGGGCGCAGGTGGAAAGGGGGTCCGGGCTCGGGGACCCCGGGTTGCAGCGGGCGCTGGGTCGGAGCCAAGTTCCCCTCTCTTTGTGGAGTCTCCTCGCCCCCAAACCCAGGCACCACTACAAACTAGGATCCTTTTGATTGCCACACCCCCAAATCCTGTTCCGTTACCCCCTTTCCCTGCGCTCGGATTTGCTCCAGATGCCCCCCGAAAACCCGCAGCAGGTTGAGAGCGCCCACCTTCCCAGTCACCTCCCCATCCCTCCCTCCAGTGAACCCCAATGGTCACTTCACTGGGGTGTCTCCTGGCCTGCCTGGGACTCCCTCGCCCCTACTTCATCCCTCCCGCCCGAGCCAGGAGGTCCCCCCTCCCCAACAAAAAGCGTCCTTGGTGCTCACAGGGAGACCTCTGAGCTGTCCCAATCCAAAGACTACAGAGCAAGGGGGACACCCGAGGGTGTTAAGACTTGGGGACAGAACCTCTGCACCCTCCTTTGTGCGTCAGGATCCTGGGTCCTGGCTTCTGTGCACCCCTCTGGGGTGCGAGAACCGGCTGTCTGCTTTGTCTGGGCTAGCCTGGGATCCTTCCCTCGTTCGAGGCCGGGAGTCGGAGTCGGAGCTGCCATTTGCATAGGCTCCCCTCCCCCTGCCCCATCCTTTCTCCTTTCTTTGTGTCCCTCCCCCTGTCAATCTCCAGCTGCCTTCTGTCCCTGCTCCTGCCTTCTGCCAGCTGATTTCTTGGCGGTGGCAGGCGGGCAGCTGGGGCTGGGGGCGGCTTCCCTCCCGGCCAACCGCATAGTACCCAGCTCGGGACAGTGGGGGGGGGTGACTCGGGTCCCAGACGATGTCCGCGCCAGGCCAACTCTCCGCCTCCTTGTCCATCATTGCCCTCTCCTCCAGAGACCCACTAAGTCCCGTTCTGTCCCTTCCGGGGCCCCACGGAGCATGAGGGGGACACACCCTCACCATGACATTGCATTTCTTCTTGGGGACGGCTCCCCCACCCCCAGTCTCCCGAGGGACCGCCACCAAGACCGCCCCAGCCTCTTCCTAATTGGGCTCAGGGCGGACAAACCGCGGCGGGAACCCGGGCCGCCTTCGAGCGCCGCAGCCGCCGCCGTCCCGTCGGGAGGTGACATCGGTGTCCCCAGGGCGGGGGGCTGTGGCGGATGCCAGTTCCCGAGGCGCTCGCAGGGGACAGCGACGCCGGCCGGGCGTGGCCGGACAAGGCTGAGTGGCCCATCCCGGGGGACTGCCGCCGGGGATCCCTGTGGGTTGGGAAGGTGTTTGTGGACGGCGGGTACAGAAGGGGACCCTGCGCCCCGCGGCTCCCCTCGGTCCCCCGGTGGACACTAGCGGGTGCACAGTGGCCCGTGACTGTAGCAGACTTGACCCGACTCTGACTTCTGGATCTCTTGTCGCCACCACCCCCAGGGAGTCGGGGTGCCCTCGAGTCCCTCTGGACTCAAAGGCAGTCCCGCTTGGTGGTGACTCCCCCTCCCCCCTGCCTCCTCTGTGTCACTCAGTGTCTGGAGACCTGTGGCTTCACTGTCACCCCACCTGCCGGTGGCCCTGTCTTGTGGCTCTGTCCTGCTGGCATTGTTTCATGGCCCTGCCATGGTGACCCCAGCAGAGGATGGGCTGTGATGTGATGGGGGTGGCTCTGGTGGCCTTGGCTCCTCGCTCACCTGTTCCCTGTGATTGTGTCTCAGCTGCTGTGTGCGGGGTAAGGAGGGGGTGTCAGAAAAGTTCGGGTGCAGGCGAGCCCAAGGAGACACCTAAGCATTAGGACATATTTATAAACCGGCTGGGTTGGGGACACATGGAGTGCGGAGCCGCATCTGCTACCCTGGACTTGGGGTCTGGTTGGGTCTGTGGACCGTTCTGTGGCTGTGGCTTCCTTTTGTGGTTGTCCCAGGTTCCTGTGGGAAGCCCTCAGTGTAGGGTCACACATGAGGGAGGGTGTGCACCTAAGGCTGACTTTCCTGTTTGCTGTGCACCCCCAGGCTGGACTCTAGCCCTCTCTGGCCCATCGTTCCTGGTGCACCTGACATTACAGAAAGTCCCCGAAAAAGGAGGCCCCATGCCCTTCCTCTGTTGTCTGTGGCAGATGGTGGCCCATGTTGGAGATTAGGGGGACAGTCACAAGGCAGCAACAGGACCCACCGAGCAGTCCCCAAGCAAAGGCCTGGGCTGCAGGGACACAAGCTGAAATCAGGAGTGGGGGGGGGTTAATGGGGGAGAGGGCGCTGCTAGGGGAAGGAGGACCGGTGTGCCTGAGAGGAGGGGGCCGCTGGGGGCCTGAAAGGCGCTGACGCCAGGGGACATTTGACTTTAGGATTTAGGAACCGAGGTTTTCCAAGAGTGACCAGAGAGGGTGTTGAGGCTGCACAGCACGCCAGTGGGGGTTGCCCCATCTTGATCTCCAGTGACGTGTGCTCTCCCCTCTTTTTCTTATGTGAGAAAGGCACCGGATAATCACAGATCTATTCACGGACAGAGATGGGGTGCATCTGAATGGCCATGCTGGGCAAAGGCCCGGGGCCCTCCTTGCCGGCCTGAACCTTGGTTTGGGGCCATCTACTTCCACCGCTCTCTAGTTGGTCTTTTTTCTTCTGCGATGCACTCCCTTCTGTCCTTGGCAGAGGTGGACTGCAGCAGGGGATTGCTGATGCCATCCCCACCAAGCTGAGAGTAACCCCGGTTCGCCCCGCTGTCCTGCAGCACCAGCTTCCCTGGAGCTGAGTCAAACGGTGCCCTCTTTTTGTCCGTGGTCCCTTTTGCCTTCCGGTGACCCCACTGCTCCCGGCGCTCTGCAGCCCGGCTGGGTTTCTAGGCCTCTCTGTGTCTCTGTGTTCCTGCTGGCGCCCACATCTGTCCCAGGCAGCTGGCGGGGACCTTCGACCCCGTGACCTTGTGCCCTGTGGGCTGGATGTCGCCGCCATGGGTTGTCTGCTCCCGGCATCGGCATCTTAGCCTGCCTGGGGTTCACTGAATCCAGCTTAAAATGAACCCACCACCAGCAAACAGGATGTGGTGTGTGTGACGCAGTGCTGGCTGGGGGAGTCTTCGTGCGGGGTCCCACAGTCCAGTGGCAGCTCTGGTGTCTTACTTGCCACCCTCTGGAGTTTGAGGAAGGATGGGGATCAAGGTTCAAATCCCACCTCTGCTGCTGGAAGGCTGTGTGGCCTGGGGCATCGACTTGACCTCTCCATGCTGTTCCTAGCTGAGGCGCTCAGTACAGTGGGCACTCAGGGTTTGAGGGCCCTGGGGACCGTGTCAATGACATCCCCCTGTCTAACCCCAAAGCCCCTTGAGCCCGATGACTCAGCGCTGCAAACTGGGGCATTTCCCGCTGCTGGCTGCCTAACCAGGCTGCCCCACTTCTGAGGAGGGTTGGGGGGCAGGGGTCCCCAGGCGACATTCAGAGCCCTGGAAGGGGACACGCCTTGGGAGGCTCAGGGGTCAGAGGGTGTGGGGCTAGCCTGGGCTTGCCAAGACTGGGGCCCTGAGCTTGTGTCCCTCACTGTGAGAAAAGATTCCCAGGTGTCCTCTGGCCACATCAAGTGGACAAAATAATTAAAAAATTGGAAGAGGGAACACTGGGTCAGTTTCCCAGAATTCTCCAGGGTTGAGTAGGGAAGGTGGGTCTTAGAAAAAAGCCCAGAGAGGGAGAGGGACGTCTCAGAGGCCACACAGCACCGTGTGGACTCAGCTGGGCCAGGAGCACTAGAGCAGGCCAGGAACCGCCCACCTGTCAAAAAGGGAAGCTGAGGCAGAAACCTCAGAAAAAGCAACTTCTTAGAGGCTGCCAGTCGCCTCAGCACTCAGGAGGTGGAGGCAGCAGGATCGGGAGTTCAAGGTCATTGACCCTGGGCTACAGGGGAGTTTGTGGCCAGCCTAGGTAACCCGCTGTCACCCAAGTCCGCGCGAAAGTGGCTCATTTTCCTACGGTCCTGGGTCTCTGGGTTCCAGAAACGTGATGGAGCCGAAAGAAAGCAAGTCTGGGCGGACCCCACTCCCCAGCACCCACACTCTGTGTGCCTCAGTTTCCCCCAACTGGCAGTGGGTTGTGTCTTTGTCATCGCAGGGCACGGTCCATGCTGCGGGTGGGGGAGCCTCGAGCTTGCTCTTGTTCCCTGCGGGCTGTGTGGTCTCGGGATGGTTGCTGAACTTCTCTGGTCAGTGCACTCCCTTGGTGATCTGCAGCTGGGGTTCCCACGGCCTTCCACGAGCCTTTCTCCTGTGCAGGTAGCCTCCAAGCTCAGCCAAAGGCCCTGAGGGCAGGCGCAGGGGGATTCCTGTGTGGCCTTAGGCAGTCACGCGTCCTCTCTGACCCCTGAGTGAGGTCTGAGGGGTCAGGACACCAGAAAAGCCTAGTGTGGTGCTGCTTGTGACCCTGTGACCCGGCTCTGTGGAGGCCAGTCAGGGGGAACCTGGGACTCACTGGCCCCACCCCCAGCCAATCAGAGAACTCCAGGTTCAGGTGGGGCGTCACCTGACAGCTAGAGGTCCCAGGTTCAAGTCCTGGGCTCTCCTCCCAGGCGCCAGAGGCCCTGAGATCAGGCAGCCGGGGGTGGAGGGGGTGGGGGTCCTCTCCACCTCCAGTTCCTCCCTCCGGTCCGTGTCGGCGCCGCTGTAGCCTGGGGGAGGGGCCTCCTTCCCGAACTCAATTAATGAGCCTGTTAAAAACTATTTATTTTCCCTGACATTTGTTTACGGAGGAGAGAGAGATAAATTGGCGGCGTCGCCGGAGGGGCCGCGAGGCTGCGGGTGGCGGCGCTGGGGCCCAGGCTCGGTGACCCCGCGGGCCTGGCGCGGGCGGCCTCGGGTCGCCTTGCGCTCCCTGCGGCGGCGGCGGCTGCGCCCCTGGGGATGTGCGGGAAGGGGAGGCGGCTGGAGCTTGGAGGAGGCGGTGGCGATGGCAGGTGCTGTGCAGTCGCTCCTGATCCGGGAGGCACCGTGAGCTTGGCGGGTGGAAGGCTCGCCCCGAGAGCCTGGTTCTCCCGAGCCGACTCCAGTGCCCTCTGGGATCGGTTCCCCCGAGGGTGATGGTGGACCAAGCCCGGCAGGCGCTGTCGCTGTCCCAGGCTCCTCACCCGCGGCGCGGAGCACAGTGCCCCCTGGATCAGTCCAGCCACGGTCAGCACCCTGAGGGCTGGCTCCGGGAGGCCCGCGAAGCCCCCTCTTCCCAGCTCCCACGCCCTCGCTCAGCCCCTCCTTCCTCGCCCGCCGTTCTCCCCGGCTCCCACTTCCCCCAGGTGAAAGGCCTGCGGGTCCCCCCTCCCTCCCTCCCCTCCCTTCTCCCCCCTCCCTCCTGCAGCCCAGGGTCTACCTCGGCCTTTGTACATCTTCTGCCCCAGGACGCATCCTCCTCCTCCCCCGCCCCAGCATGCACACAGCAGACCCCTCTCCACTGTCCTCTAGGACAGGGACAGTGGCTGAGGCAGTCCTGATCCCTTTCTGGCCCTGGCAGTCCCCGGCCGCAGCTCCTCCTCCCGCCCCCGCTTCTCACCTCGGCCTCCAGAAATAGCCGCATCCCGAGTTCCGGCGCTGCCCACGGATGTGACGCGCCGTCCTGCGGCTGCAGAAATAGCTGCTGTGGGGACCCCCCCCCCATGTCTGAGGAAGTCAGGCACCCACGAGACCACGTGTGGCCGAGGACGTGGCCACCGATGGGATCCAGTTGACAAGGACGGGAGGGCAAGTGCTGTGTGACCTCCACCAGTGCTGAGTCCTCTCTGTGCTGGGAAGTTGGTGATCAGTGGCTCTAAGGCCCGGGTCCCCTCCTGCCCGCCTGGGGTGCGTACAGGGCCACCAACCGGAGGCCCCCTTCCGGCCTCCGCTGGCACTGCATTTATGTGCACAGACACAGAAAAAAATAAAAATTAGCCGGGCGTTGATGATGCACGCCTTTAATCCATTCAGCACTCCAGAGGCAGAGGCAGGCGGATTTCTGTGGGTTCGAAGGCAATCCGGTTTACAGAGCTAGTTTCAGGACAGGCTCCAAAGCAATACAGAGAAACCTTGTCTCAAAAAAACCAAAAAAATAAAAATTAAAAATAAACATTAATATTTTATAAAAGCGTCTTCCGGGTTGTGAGTTTGGGGCCGTGTAGCTGGTTTAGTGCTGTATATGTAAACATGTTCACTCATGGCTGCCCAAGTCGGTGGCTCCAGAAACCTCTAGGCATGGCTGAGAAGGTCGTGAGAAGCTGACAGGTCCTTGGTGAGGCTGAGGGTAGAGGTGAAGGTTGAGTAGGAGTTTGCCTGCTGAGGGAAGCGCCTTTGGCAGATGCACAGTAGGCTTGCT
The DNA here is from genome assembly GCA_030556225.1 of Cricetiscus sungorus. NCBI lineage: Eukaryota > Metazoa > Chordata > Mammalia > Rodentia > Cricetidae > Cricetiscus > Cricetiscus sungorus. The sequence goes on from JANBXA010000600.1 coordinate 42,741,457, forward strand.
GCTAGAAGGCTGAGAAATCTGTCAAGTCGCCTCTAGGGGTGGAAAAGGCTGGGTTGTTCCAGAAATGGGTCCACTGCCCAGACAGGCCAACCGCTTGTCTGAGGCGGCACAGCAAGGAAGGGCACAAAGCCTGTGTCTGAGCAAAGTACTCCGAGTGGCACCGTGGGGGAACCGAGGTTCACGGAGGGAGGTGGGAGCCAGGAAGAGCTCTGGGCCTTGAGTGATGCCCACGGGGAGGACGGGACTGTGCTATTAGGGACAGGGCGCAAGTCAGACAGGGCAAAGGCTACGAAATGGAAGTACTTAGTCCAGTGCTCAGCATGAACTCAGAACAGCACCTGGGACAGACTGGCTGAGTGGGGAGACAGCAAGGTGCTGACCAAAGGCAACTCAGCACGCGTATTCCCCCCACACACACCCACCCCACACCCACCCCACCCCCACCCCACCCTGGCGGCTTGTTCCCGTCCCCAAGGCTGCCAACTCCAGTTTGGTGGTTTACACATACACACGCACGCGCACACACGCGCCACACACACACACACACACACACACACACACACACACACGCGCGCACACACACGCGCACACACGCGCACACACATGCACGCACACACGCGCAACACATGCGCACACGCAGCGCACACACACACACACACACACACACACACACACACACACACACACACACACCCCTTCCCGTCTGCAGCCAGGCGATGCCAGCTGGCCCCCTGGCGGAGGTGGGGCCCTCAGTGGGCGGGCGGCCCCCTGCCTCTGCTCGGGGTTCCTTCTGCCCCCCATGCCTCGCTCTGTATTCCCCGCTGATGAGGGAGTGAGGGAGGGGGAGGGAAATTACACACAGGAACATGTAAGAATTAGTTTAGGATCCTGGCCAAGAGCCACTTGCGCTTGGCCAGGCATTGTGGGTAATTCATCGCTCATCGCCGTAGAGGCTGGAGTTGGACATGCTGGGGGCTTTTGTTTGAGATTCTGCTGAATATATGATCTCACTACCCGCCCAGGGTCCCCCAACCTCAGTCCTCAGACCCTCAGGACCCCACTCCTGTCCTCAAAACCCCTAGGGCCCTCCCCATCCTCAGCCCCCTAGGGTTCCCACCCCTCCTCGGACTCCCAGGGCTCCCACCCCCACCCTCACAGCCCCCATGCTCGGACCCCTCACAGCTCCTCATTGCCATCCTCAGATCCCAGGGCTCCCCAGCTCCCATCTTCAGCCACACAAGGCCCCTCAACTCTGTCCTTGGGCCCCCATAGCTCCCACCCCTGTTCTCCGCCCCCAGGCCTCACTCCAAGGGCCCGTGTGGGGTCCTGGGGTCCGCTGCTGTCACCACCCTTGGTTTTTTCCCACCTTAGTGGTTTGGAGGTGGTTGTCGGTTTTATATAGTTTTTTTAATTGTTATTGCCCTTTTGTTTTTCAGTCAGGGTTTTTCCATGTAGCCCAGGCTGGCCCAGAACTCACAGATATCACCTGCCTCAGCCTCCCCTGTGCTGGGATTAGAGGCGTGGCCACCATGCCCGGCAATCGTTTTATGTACCTTTAATTTTTTCTGACACCATATTCCTTTCCTCCCCTCTGTCCCACGGTTCAGTCTCATTGGGGTGAAGGCACACACCTGGCCCCTTTGGAGGGCGCTGGCTATAATTTCAGTCTCTGTGCTGGTCAGAAGACGTTTCACCCACTGCATCATATTCCATCAGCAGCCCTGTTCCCCACAGGGTGGACTTGGGGGTCTGATCACATGACCCCTGAGATGCCAGGGGCATCGGCATGGCTCTGGGGATGGAGTCTGATTTTAGGGTGGCTTTTCTTCCTTGGCCTTGCCCTGTAGCCCTTGGGCTGGCCTCCAACCCCTGGCACTCCTCCTGCCTCAGTCTCCCAAGTGCTGGGCTGAAGGCATGCACCTCTGTGTTCACCAGACTCTGACCCTTCTTGCTCCTTTTCCCACCCTGATGTTTGAATCAAGGCTGCTGCCACCGGATGGGCTTGCCTCATCTGCCCTCCATGGTCATACTGTGCAGTGTTCCCCACACCCCCAGTGCATGTGACATCCATGCTCCTGCTGACAGGTGCTGCTGTCCCGTATTCTGTCCCCATGCGTGTCCCAGTCAGTCCCTGCGGGCCGACCCCTCCAGCCTCACCTGCTTGGCCTGGCTGTTTCACCATCAGCCTGGCTGATGGATGGCCCTGACTCTCACGGTGTGTGTGTGTGTGTGTGTGTGTGTGTGTGTGTGTGTGAGAGAGAGAGAGAGAGAGAGAGAGAGAGAGAGAGAGAGAGAGAGAGAGAGAGAGAGAGAGCGCACGGGGCCAATGGCAGGGGGGAGCGTGCCTTCTGTCACTGTGCCTGTAGCACTCAGCTTCCAGCCTGGTATACAACAGCACTGGGGTGTGACTGTTGTTGACCCCTGGGAAAACTGTCCCTGGGCTTTGCCCCTCCCCTTTCTCTCCTGACTGGCCCTTCAGGCCTCAGGGCCTTTGCACCTGCTGGCGGATCACTGCCAGTACCTCCCTCCCCATGGAAGATATTCCCTGAGATGTCTGTTACTCCTGCTTTAGTTTCTCCAGTCTTCACAGAACTTGACAAAACAAAATTCAATTCTAGACACCAAATAGCTAGGGCTCCCCCATGCACCACCGGTGGGGGAACAGCCAGAGAGTAGCAGAGGCTGGGGTCTCTTTGCCTCTGTGGTTTGTGATTGTACGAAGTGAAGCACCCATTTGGGGATGACTTTTGCTGTGACAAGCAGTTACCCTCTCCGCCCAGCTGCAGGTGCTCTTCACTCCACCCCAGGCGCTTAGGCTGCTGGCGGGCAGTGGTGTCACTGGGCATCCCAGCTGCAGGGTCCAGGACTTCCCAGCTCCAAGAGCCAGGAGATCTGTTACCCTGGTGTATGCAGTTGGCATCTAATGTGAACCTGTTTAAGGCAGAGCCATGTGACACTGGTCAGAAGAGCCTGAGAGTGGCCGGGCTGTCTGGGTGACCCCATCGATACCCTGGCGCCAAGAATGAATGAGTATGACTTGCGTGATGTGGGTCGGCTCTGTGTCCTTGGCTCATACTTGTCCAATGAGGATGTTTGTGACCCTGTGGGCAGAGTGAGAGCTGTGGGAGCTGCAGCCACCTGGTGGAACCCCAGTTGTCCCTGCCTCCGCTTACCTGAATCGCACAGCTAGGTTAGACGTCGATGGATAGCTGTGGAGGTTGAGACCCTGAACTGGCACAAAAGAAATAAAATCCAGGGACGAGTGATGGAGAGTGAGGGGGTAAGAAGGCTCTTGGGCAGAGGGCGCAGCTGTGCAAAGGTCCTGAGGTAGGAAGGAGCCTGGCATGGTGGAGGAGCAGAGAGGGACAGAGGGAGGAAGGAGGCAGGGAGGAGCAGAGAGGGAGGAGAGAGGCAGTGAGGACCAGAGGGAGGAGGGAGGAGGGAGGCAGGGCAGAACAGGGTCACTGCATCTAACCACACCTGAAAACCTTTTAGATTTATCCCAAAGGACAGTGAACCCATGGTGCCCAAGCGTGGGCAGACCTGGCAGGTAACAGTTGCTGGCAAGCAGCAGGGTGTGCCCCCAAGGCTGTGAGTGTGGGTGGGGCAGGTGCCCTGGCCAGTCGGCACATGTTCCTGCCCCAGGTCATACATTCTGTGCTGGGCCTGGCAGCTGGGAGGAAGCCACATCGACCAACCGGTTCCTCAAAACCACTGCCCCAGGTGTGGTGTTGGGTGCTGATGGGATTGGGGTCCTGCCCAACTGCAGGGGTGGTGTTGCCTGCAGACCCCACTCAGGAGCAGGTTAAGATGTGTAAGAGCACTCCAGTGAGTCACCCACCTCAGATGTGTCCCGCCTGTACCATGGGACATGGGAACTCCGTAGCGAACCTGTCCATGCGTATCACGGAGCCCTAAACTATACTCAGGGACACACACTGGCAGGTGGTCTTCGGAGCATAAACCCTGCTGTCAAAAGTCAGGTGTTACCAGGTGTGGTGGTTGAGGTCTGCCATCCTAGCATGGAACGCTGAGGCAGGAGGATTACTGCAAGTTCAGAACCAGCCTGGGCTACATAGTGGATAGAACAGACATAGGCCTGAAAGGAAGTGGTTGGCCTTAGAGCCTTTGCCCAGTCTGTGCCTCCTGACTAGAGTGCTGTTCCTCCTGTGAGATTTTTTTGTTTCTTTTTTGTCTGACTCGGTGATTTTACCCAGGTTTAAATTTGAAATCTTCCCATAGAACAGTGTCTGAGGGGACCCAGTGTCTCCCGGTGGGGCTGTTCCTGACCCAACCTCCACCCTGTCCCCAACAGCCTCACACATAGTAGGTGCTCAGTTTGTGTTCCAAGGAACGGTTGAATGTTTACGGACAGGCACTGTTTCTCCCCTGGCCCTTTGGATTCTGGGTAACTTTTATTTTCCCCTTTTCTGCGGACATCTGCGGATTTTTTTTCCTGCACGGGACTGTTTCATAATTAGAAGAAAAGTTATTTTGAAAAAACAAAAATTACTTCCCAACATCCCAGCTGCAGGAGCTGCTGACGAGATCCATCCTGTGGCTGTTTCCCAAGGGTGGCTGCGTCCTGGTGGCCTTGGAGGACATAGTGACAGCAGGTTCCAGAGCCCCTGGGGTGGGTGCTGAAGGACATACTCTGGATGCTCACCTTCAGTGTGGCCAGATGCTGGTGCTGGACTTTCCTAGCCTCCCACCCCATAATAACCAGTCCCTGGAAAATTCACTGCCCAGAACCCACCTACCCTGACTATGCATGGACTAGCCCTGTGTTCTCCATCACGGGCACTTGACTCTGACCCTTAGTGGCTCCCGTCCCTTCCAGGGTAAAAGCCCACAGAGCCCAGCTGTGTGCCTTCATGCTTCTGCCTCCTACTTCCCTGCCCTTTGCTCTAGCCACATGGCAGGCCCAGTACTACCTCAGGGCCTTTGCACAGCTGCTTCCTCTCTACTGCAATGTTCTTTCCTTGGCACCTCCTGGCCCACCTTTCCATATGGATCCCATTCCCACACAGTCCTTCATTTATCCACATTGCTTACCCTCCCCCTGTGCACCCCCCATTTCCCATCCACCCCCTGGTCTCTGATATGCTTGGCTCTCTACAGAAGACTATCAAAAACTTTGTTTTACAGGAGACATGCTACTGTTGTGACAAGGGCAGGAGAGAGTGGCTCTCTGATGAGAGCTTTCTGGTTGACCCACCCTGTGCTGATGTGGGGGAGATGGCTGATCCCAGCTGCTGCAGCTGATGACCCTCTGATATAGAAGCAGGTCCTGTGACCAGCTGTTGACGTATGGGACCATCAGCTATGGCTATGACTGGGTGCTTGGGTTCCACAGATTGGGTTGCCCAGTAGAGAAGGATATCTGACCCAGATTTCCCTAACTCCCATGGTGGTGGCTGTGTCCCATGGGAAAAGGGGCAGGATGTCAGTTCCATACCCTTGGCGGAGGGGGGGGGGAGAAAGAAAGAAAAGAAAAAAGTCCCAGGCTGGCTGGGAGAAAGCCACTAGCCCTTGGCTACTATCCCCTGTGTACTGGACAGCCCTGAGGCTCCTCCCTATCTGCATCACACGGCCTAAGGGACTTGTGCAGGCAGACAGACACCTAGCGCTTGCTGTGGGTTGTCTGGGCCTTTGCATGCCTGGGCCCAGGCAGACAGGCATTTTGTTGATTTTGGGGACAGGCCTGCCTCACACTTGCTGAATGGCCTAAGGGGCAGGCATCTGACCATGGGTTGTCATCTATAGGTCACTGTGTCCTGTACCAACTGGGTGGCAGGGGGCTCCAGCCTTGCTGTGTCCCAAATGTATCAGAGGGCTTTTAAGTTAGTGCTGAGTCGTCCTATTGTGTGTGGGTCGCCCTGCTCTTTAGGACAAGGGGGAGGTGTGAGAGCACAGAGCCCCCTACGCGGCCCCTAAGCTTCCGCCAGGTCTGAAGCCTGACAGGCTGCATTCGAGGGTGTGGGAAGCAGCATCTGTTTCCAATCTGGACCGCGGCTGGGCGGGAGCTTTGGACACCGGGTTCCCACGTTATAGCATCTAACCCCCCGGAGAGTCCAGGGTGCGGGGACCAGAAGCCTGGGCTGGTTTGGGGCTCCTAGACCACCCCCAGCTCTGCCTGCATCTGTTGCTATGGCTACAGCGCCGCTGTGACTAGGGTTTGGGCTGTCAGTTATAGCCATCCCCCCCTCTGAGACTCGGGGGGGTCACTCAGTCTCACTTCCGCCCGGGGTTCCCCCTCTACCCCTATTGCCCCCCACACACACCTCATCCCCGCCCTCAGAAGCCGGAGCCAGGCCTCCCGGAACCACGCCTCTATCCCGGCTTTGTGCCAAAGCCACGCCCACCAAGAGCCACGCCCCATAGCGCTCTACAATCCACGCCCCCAGCCCGCCAGTCTCTCCCAGCTCTTTAGAATCTTAGCCCCGTCTCCTGCTTTTGCCCTCAGCCTGCCACCTGGAAGCTCCGACCCCGACTAGTCTTCCTCGGAAGGCCCACCCCCGGGCCTGCCTCTTCAGCAGTCCCGCCCCAGAACTCCCCCTCCCTCCTGAATCTGCCCTTACTCTGCCACCGCGAGGCCCCGCCCCCAGCCCGGCTTCCTCGGAGGCCCCGCCTCCTGCCTCCTCTTCTTGGAATCTCCGAGTCCCGCCCCCGCGGGCCAGGCTCCGCCCCCGGCCCGACCGCTGCTCTGTTGCCTCTGCCAAGTCTGCGCTACGCTGTGCGGGCGCTGACGGACGCGCGGACGGACGGACGGTGCAGAGAGCGGCGTAGCAAGGACCTTGCAGCCGCGGTGAGTCGCTGGGGCAGGCGAGTCCCCTCCCGGCCTTTGTCACCTTCCTGGAATCCCCCACAGAGCCTGGGGACCCCAGCGTCCCTGCGCGCCCGACCTCGGGAACGCTCGGGCGCTATCGGGGACGCTCGTGCGCGATCGGAGCCTCTCGGGTCCCCTCGGCCCGGCCCTCATCCCTCACTTGGCTGAGCTCCCGACCGTTATGCTCTGCGGTCCCCTCCCCCACCAGGGGGCGGAGCCCGCAGACCTCGGAGGGATCAAGAGGGGGAGGGGAGCTCGGAGCAGAGAAACTTTCCCGCTCGTTGCGCCCTGGGGCCTCCTTCACCCCTATGCACCTCGAGGGTCCTGGGACTCAAAGGGGCCTGTGCCACGCCCACCGTGCACCCCACGACTTCACGCCTGGCCCCTCCTGCCCCCAGGTCCCCAGCAGAAGTGCATCTCACTCTGTATTCTGTCTGCAGAGCTCTGCAGACTCAGTTTCCCCTTCTAAAACAGAGGGGTGTGTCGTAGCTAAAGCATCCGGCCAGGTTCAGGTATGCAGTAGGCGTCGATTCGGGCTGAGACTTTTGTTTTAGTTTTGCAGGGGGAGTGGGGGCAGGGCTTGGAAAATGTATTTTGGATTCCACCTGGGGTGTCCAGGTTGGCAACCTGGAGGGATGCGGAGCTGGGGTTTGATGGAGAATGGGGAAGGGTGTGCAGCTTGCGAGGAACAGCATGCAACAGCAGGACAACTCAGGCAAGGGATGGGTCATGGTGGATGTTGATGAGAGAGAGGCACAGAGTATGCTAGAGAAGAATTGAGACCTAGCCATGATAGAGTAGAGCGAGGTTGTCTTGGGGCTTGAAGGAGGTGTTGTTGGGGCCATTTGTGAGAAACGGGCATCTGGTAGGGGCCCAACACTCTATATTATGGGTAGTAGGGAGAGACTGCAGGATGGCTGAAGGTCCCTGCAGGCCAAGCCAGCAGCCTGGAGGACATTCCTCAGCACAGGGGCTGGTGGCGGCCAGGGAACGTTGGGTACTCCAGCCCAGTGCTTTGGAAAGCCTCAGTTTCCTTGACTAGTAGCATGATTGGCTGTTCTCGAGGATGGGGCTTGGCACTCAGGCGTCTCCCACCCACTCCTGGCCTTCAAGTCCGTAGATGTGTAGTAATTACAGCAGGTTCTGGCCTGAGGGACTTCTTGGCTGCTGAAGTGGTACCCTGTGGGGACTTTGCCTACTGGCCAAGCAGGTTTCCTGCACACCCCTCTTAGTGACACCCCATTGATGGGGTGTGCCCCCACACCCTAGAGTCTCTGAGCACCCTTCCAGCGTCACCTAGGGATGGAGCATGAGATCATGGCACCGTCAGGGCACCAGCTTTCTGTGTCCCCAAGTCTGGGGGAGGCATGTCTGGGCTCCAGGAGACAACGCTTGTTCGGGTGATCCAGAGCCTGTGTTACTCAGCCTGGGTTATAATCACCCCTTTATGTTCCTGGGCCGCGTGGGCACACAAAGCCGGCTCCAGGCCCTCGTGACCTGTGGCCTGGTGCCTGCTTGTCCCCTAGGGTGCAGTGTGGGAGTCCCTAGAAGCGGCTGGCCGGCTAGGCTCAGTCCAGACTCCTCCCAAGTTCACATCCCAGCTGAGGCAGCTCTGGGGAGCCCTAATGCCTCCCTGGATCTCAGTTTTCCCCTTCTGTAAAGCAGGTGTGACCTGCCTCTAGCCAGCTTTTGAAAACAGTGGGGGTCCTTGACTATTGGCTAGATAGGTGTCCAGGGTCTCAGTTTCCCCAGCTGATAATGATGGATCATGTGTGTTCAAAGGCCCTGAGACAGGGTGGGCCAATTTGGGGTGACAAGGTGTCTCCACCCTCCTTGGAACTTTTATGTGCATGGGGATGGTGTGTGAACTTCCCTCAGTTGCTATTTCCTGCCTCTGCCCCACATCCCATCAGGCCTCCTCCCCTTCAGCCTGTGTCTGTTAGACCCCACTCCATTCCTATGTGGTACAAAGCTGGGGCCCTGAGAAGCCAGAGTGGTGCCACCTTGGGGACATCCCCTATATATGCCTCACCTCAGCCTCCCAGACTGTGGGCTTGCTTGGTTCCTCAGTTTCCCCCAGAGCCTCTCTTAGGGCTTGTCTGAGTGGTCTGGTGCCTTATGTGGGGCTAACACCAGCAGCCTGCCCCAGGCTGGCATGGCTCTCCTTCCTGATTGTCCAGGACTATAGGGAAGGTCCCAGGCAAGAGGCTGATCCCAGACTTTGTCTGTTCTTCTGATTGTCAGGAGATTGGGTCTGTGGGTGTTGGGTTCAGTCTTACTGTGTGTGGGCCTGTGGGTGGACTGCTACCACTGTGGGGGAAGGGGCATAGCTCTGCAGGGTTGTTTGGTGAGACGGGGGGGGGGGGGGAGAGACAGGACACTCAGCACCTTGGAAAGGTTGACTGACCCTCACTGTGTGTCTGACAGCTGTGGCCCAACTATGTGTAACCTACTGTGAATAACCCTCCCCATGTACCTCTGTATATTAGGCTTGGTGGTCTGACTCTGTTCAGAATCAGACATAAGTGGGGGCATCCTCGTCCTGGCAGCCTGACTGTGTGACTGTCAGGATCTGATGTCTCTCTGTGGCCATGGCCTGACTATGCCCAGGGCCACTCGCCACCTGACTGTGTTCCCTGGGTCTGCCTGCAGCCTGATTGTGTGCCTAGGTCTGTCTACTGTCTGACTGGCCGTGTGTATGTCTGCGTGGCTGTGGTCTGACTATGTGTGTATTTAGCCCCCTCTTGATGTCCCCCATCTATACCCTCCTGGCTCACACTAGGCCATCAGCTGGCCACTGCAGGCTCTGCCTTCCCCTGGGGCTGGGCGAGGCAACCACAACTGAGTATTTTGGGAGACAGGATCATAGGGTCACCCCATCATTGTGTGCCTCTCTCCTGCCCACGGCCACAGCCTGGGCCCTTCTGGGGTGTGGTGGCCACACTATCTGGCCCCTCCTTGGTATTTCTGTCCCACTGCCTTAGCTTGAGTGTGAGTTTCAGGATGCTGGGGCACAGCTGGCCCTGGTGTCCAGGTGCTCCTGAGAGATGCTGTGGGTAGGCTGGAGAGTGGAGCCCATGTGGGATACTGGGTAAATGCCATGGGACCCTATCTGTCGTTTCCTGGCTGGACAGTGGGCTGGCTCGATGAGCTGAGACTCACCCAGTCAGGGAGAGGCAGCTCTAGCTATCCTGGGACCCTGGGAGCTGTGGCCAGTGTTAGGTCAGGGTAGGGGAGTGCTCAGACAGGTAATAGGCTTCAGCTGGGGGTTAGAGACTTAGCCCACCCTGGCCTCTAGAGGCCAGAGGTCAAGGTTCAGTCTTGGCAAGTTCATTGGGTGGGGCTCAGTGTGTGTGAGTGAAGGTGCCCACAGAGCCCTGGCTCCCAGTCCAGCTCAAAGAAACTGGGGAGCCAGAGGTGGAAGGGTCAGGAGTTTAAGGTCGTTGGCGACACAGCAAGTTGGGGGCAGTTTGGGCTACAGGAGATGCTATCTCTAGGAACTGCTGTGCCCAGCCAGGACAGGGCAGTGATCCCATCCAGACCCCACATGTGAGTTCCTGCGTGTGGCTCCCTCTCCCAGACCACCTGCAGGGAAGCCCTGGGTTCCTACCCTCCACTCACTGCTGCTCTGTTTTTTCCACAGACGCTGCCCCTCTGGACACCTTGGCTTGAGGCCTCTCTGTGAGGGACGGGGGCGCTGTCCCCCACCAGGGCAGAGGCCAGAGGCCACTGCCAAGCATGGCGCCCACCTGGAATCCCAGTGTGGTGTCTATGGTAGGTCCCGTGGGGCTCTTCCTCATACTGCTGGCCAGAGGATGCGCAGCCGAAGGTAAGAGACAAGCTGGAGTGGGGTGGACCTGGCCCTGTGTCTGTTCCAGGGTGTGTGTGCATGTAGCTTTCCAGCCCATGGTTTCCTGGTGTGAACCAAACAGAACTTCCATGCTCGAGGAAGAGCTTGGTGCCTAGATGTGTGGAAGGCTGTATCCAGCAGAGATGACGCTGGTGGCACAGGAATGGCGATTGACTCCTGAGTGTCCACTGGACCAGTGTCAAGTCAGGTCTGACCAGGAGGAGCTGAGACAGGCTTTTAGGAGAGGAGGCTTGGGGGCCAGGATTTTGTAGGTGTGTAAGACACCCCTGGTGGAGCTGACTGACCATGAAAAAGTCTGGAAATAAAACATGTTGATGGAGCTGGGCGTTGGTGGCACACACCTTTAATCCCAGCACTCGGGAGGCAGAGGCAGGGGGATCTCTGAGTTTGAGGTCAGCCCTGGCTGATTAGTGAGACCCTGTCTAATAAAACCTAAACAAACCAAAAGATGGGTGGGAGAGATGGGTCAGTGGTTAGAGCACCAGCTGCTCTTCCAGAGGACCCTGGGATCATCCCCCCTCCCCCAACTACCTGGAGACTCACAAACATCTGACTCTCATTCCAGGGGATCTGAAGCCCCCTTCTGGCACCCAAGGGTGCTGCATGCAAACACACAAAATAAGTCTTTTAAGGGAGACTGGTATCCTTCAAAATCAGGATTTTTACTTACTTTTTTACTCATTTTACTTACTTTTGAGATGTATACAGAGTCTCAGTTTGGGCTTGACACCGAGATCATTATCTGTAGGAGACTCCCTACCCACGGGACTTTGGAGGGTAAGGGCTAGGAAGTAGGGAGGAGGCGGTGCTGGTGACGCTGTTGCAGAGGATGGGCACTGGGGACCCTAATTGCTGGTCCAGGAGGTGCTGAGGGAAGGCAGTGGCCCTGGATAGGAGTCTCAACGTAGGCTTGGGTGCTTGTTCGGTGGCCAGAGTGTGACAGGTGCAAGCCAGGTCTGGTCTCCTCGGCTGTGCTGCCTAGAACCCAGAACATTGGTCTGTCCTGCTGGAAGCCCTTCACCTGGACCCAAGATGGTCCTAGATACCCTGGCCAGTACTGCAGTGTCCCATGGGTTCAGATGGCCGGTTTCTGATACAGAAATGGCTCTGGGTCCAGGCTGCCAGGGTGGAGGGATCCAGGGCAGATGGTCCTAGATATCCCAGCCCTGGCCCTAATTTTTACATAGGCTGAAGTGAAAAAGCAGAGCTAGGCCACAGAGCCAGAGTCTCTGTGAGATCCAACCTCCTTTGTGGACATCAGGGAGTGTGGCCATCTTTATATAGGAGTTGCTGTCCCAGACATGGAGCCCTGTGGGGCCAGATTAGACCATAACTCTGCCCAGCATGAGCTGAGGACTGGGAAGGTTGTGAGTCCCTTCTGGGCCTCTGCACAAGTGCGTATGAGAATCATGGTGAGTTTGTCCAGGCTGGGTGCTGAAGGGACTAGTCCCTTAGAACTGTGGATTGCCCTAGAAGGCCCAAAGTGCTTTTCCTTTTTGATAAAAAAGGGTGTGTGCATGCCAAGCAGAGATGGCAGGAACCCGCAAGATCCTGTCTGCTGCGTGGGGTGGAGCAGGCTCTGCAGGGTTGGCTGGGGCTCACAACCAGACAGACCGATAGACGTCCCCTCAGAGGGGCAGGGACTCATGTTCTTAGGGGCCACTTTAGGGGTCTCAGCGGCAAAAGAGATGGCATGGGGACTTGAGCTCACTGGAAGGGGTGGGTGGGAGGAGACAGCTCCACATGGCTGGCTGGATTGGAGGACCTGAAAGGTGTGTCCACCCAGCTGGGGTGACTGTCCCCCATAGATCGTTCCTGTAGGCAGCAGAAGAGGGGCCCCAGGAGTAGTAACCTCAGGGTCAGGACCTGACATGAGCCGAGGGGAAGTGGAGACCTGGGTTGTCATTTCTGAGTTCTCTGGGGGAACCTTGTGGAAACCCCCAAATCTGTAAGGGGAGCACATGCAGCAGCCTGGACACTGGGAGCTTCAAGTTCAGGGCCTCTTATGGGAGGGAGGGTGGTCAACCCCCGTGGCAGCCACTCAGCCACTCCTGTTGATAGCTCAGTGTGACCCCATGAGTGGAAGTAGCTGGGGTCTATGGGGACCTGAGAGACCAGGGGACTCCCTTTACCTCTCCTGGCTCACACACGCGTGCGCGCGCACACACACACACACACACACACACACACACACACGCACGCACACTCACATGCACACACACGCACGCACACTCACATGCACACACGCACGCACACGCACACACGCACGCGCGCACACGCACACACACATGCGCACACACCACCTTCCCCACTTCTCTTTTGGATGGGTGATTAGGTTGTGTCCCCAGCTTTGCTTTGGGGACTTTTGGGGTGGAAAGTGCAGTTCAGCTGTAATTGATGCACTCTGTCCAGTCCTGAGTTGACGCCAGGCTGCTACCAAACAGCCAATGAAAGAGAAGCATGGCGAAGTCTTCCCGCCTCGGCTCTCCAGGCTAACCTTAAAGCTGGAAGGCAGGGAATGTGCCATGGGTTTGCTTGAGGCTCTGGATGGGAGGCCCAGCCCTGCCCCAGGCTTGCACCCTGGCTCACACCACTCTCCAGGGCTCTAGGTTCAAATACTCACTTTGGTCATCTCCATTTCTATTTAGATATTCATTTACATGTTAATTACTGTGTGTGCACAGGGTTGTGAACTGGAATCTGAGGGCTTAGTGGCAAGCGCCTCTGGCCCGCAAGCGCCTGCTGGGCCCTCTAGCTAGCCCTCAACTCTCATCTTGTAGTCACCTTTGGCCCCCGCCCAGTGGCTTAGTTTCCCCACAAGTCTCATTAAAGAATTAGGGCACATTTTGTTTCTTTTGAGGGTGAGTCTGGGTATAGAAGTCCCCACTGAGGTGTCTCTAAGGGCTCAGTGTGGGGGACCCCAGTCTCAAAGGTTAATATGTACAGCCCTCTGTTGGTCTCTGGTCCTTAGACCTCCCCTCTTTTTGCTGAACCCTTAGAGCCACCCAGGTTTATCAAAGAGCCCAAGGACCAGATCGGTGTGTCAGGAGGAGTAGCCTCCTTTGTGTGCCAGGCCACGGGCGACCCCAAGCCACGGGTGACCTGGAACAAGAAGGGCAAGAAAGTGAATTCACAGCGCTTTGAGGTGAGCTGGGGCCAGGGTGGGGTGTCCTCTGCCCACCACACCCATCCACGGCGGGGACAGTGGCTGAACCTCAGGGTGCACCCCACTTCCTGATGCCACAGGGTTCCCTGGTCTGCCACTCAGTGCTGTGTGTCCTCAGGCACACTGCCATTTATGAGTCTGAACTTACATCCCCACCTGGGAGGAAAATGCACACAGCTGAGTACACACGTGACTATAGACACACGTGTCCAAGCCCTGTAACTGCTGTAGAGTCTGTGGGTCTCAGGCTCAGCTCCATCCAGGCACTTGTCAGCATGGTTAGGTGTGCATCTCTTGGCTTCTCTTATCTCACTGTGACTCATGATTTCCCCATGAGCACACATGTGATTCCCATGGCTCATGGATACCATGAGTCTGGGGTGGCTACTGCCCCTCCCCAGCAGCCCGGTCATCTCAGCAGAGATCAGAGACCTGCCCTGGAGCTGCCTCCCTGCTCACCTATCCCCTTCCCTGTGTGTGTGACTCCCATTGTGTGTCCCTGTCCTGTGTCCTGCCCCCCCACCCCATATGTCATCACCCCCACCACCCTCCCCACAGACCATTGACTTTGATGAGAGCTCTGGGGCGGTGCTGAGGATCCAGCCACTGCGGACGCCCCGGGATGAGAACGTGTACGAATGTGTGGCCCAGAACTCGGTGGGGGAAATCACAGTTCATGCGAAGCTGACCGTCCTCCGAGGTACCATGTCCCTCACCCCCGACTCAGGTGCACAGAGGAGGGAAGACTACAGACTCTGTTCCCAAACCTGGAACTTACTCCTTGTTGTTGCTTTGTTCTTTAAGAACTTGGGTTTTTCTGTCCCCCAACACTGCCCACCCCTGTGGTTTGTGTGGTTTAAATGTCTACAGTTGATGGGCTTCAGGCTCAGCCTGATCGAGGTGCTCAGGCAGTGCTGTCCCTCTGTCCCTGTGTCCCCTGTGACCCTCTGTCCCAGTAAGCTTGGGTCACAAGTACCCTGCCACTCAGGAGCAGATAGCCATGGTTGGTCTCACAACTTCCTGGAGCCACCAGTAGGCCAGCCTCCACAGAAGAACTTAGCAAAGGGTGGGTCCTCAAAGGCAGGATAGACACCCCATGTCCTGGCTCAGTCTAAGGGACAATAAGACGTTCCTTTAACACTGGCACCAAATGACTGAGTTCAGATCCCTAGGCAGCTGCATTGGAGCTTTGTGACCTAGGCAGGGTTAATGAACCTGTCAGAACTGTCCCTTAGGGACATTGCATCTGTAGCCATGTGCATCTTCCCTGGGCATCGCAGGTCCTCAAGACCTCTCTCCTAAGGCTGGGACACAGGACCAGTCACATTGGTGGAAGCTCTGAGCCACCACAGAGCACTGTGCAGTCTGGGAATTCTGTCTTTTCTAACAAGGGGCCCCACAGTGTGCTCTGTGACTGCCGGAGCTCTGCGGGCAGGGGCGGAGCCAGGCAGAGTCCACACACTCTGGGGCCCCTCCTCCCCCTTCTCTCTTTGGGATATTTTTTGCCTTGACCTTTCCCAGCACAGACTCGGCAGTCAGCCTCCTGCTGCCCTGTGCCAGCCTTATTGTCAACACTCCCAGAGCTGGGACTCACCACATCGATCACACACTGATCACTGGGAGTCTGGAAAGATTCTCGCTCCCCCTTGAGCTTCAGACGCCCCAGCCACCTCCCTTTGTTCTTTGACCATTGCCTGCTCCCCTCAATGAGGCCCCAGGACACACCCCTCCTCTTCTCCCAGCCCTAGCAAGCTCCAGCTATTCCTTCTGCCCTGTGGGCTGCCAGAGCTGATGCCATGGTGCATGCCTCCTTCCTCTCTATCTGATTATGACCCAGGGTGTGTGAACACTGAGGGGGAGTTGGGCACCAGTGTGGCGTGTGGGAACATTGGGAAACGGAGCCTCTCCCCAGTTCTGTACTCCAGCTGGCTGCTGCAGCACACACATAAGCAGGGACCCTTCTGGGCTGTCTGGAACCTGCTACATCCTGGGTTGAGTTCTCTACCAGGACAGTGGCTTTTTGTCTACTTCTGTCCTCAGCCATCCCAAGCACATGACCATTACATCCCCCTTCACCCACAGCGCCCCCAGAGCTCCTGAGGCCCCCGGCTTTTCTCTCCAAACACCTTCAGCCACAAGCCAAATGGTTCCTGCTGCAAACACCAATTTTGGTGTCATGGCTAGGGGGACATGCCACAGATGACAGGACCACCTGTGTAAGGCTATGCTTGTTACACTGTTTACATAGTAGACGGTGCCCCACACTCTCGGTTCCAGGGCTATTGGTCTTTTTTCCATGACCAGTTAGGGACATGTCTGACGACCCTCATGCCAGTTCTCGTGTCCTGCTCATCCGTGTGCAGCAGGGCCGCTTGCAGTGACCCATTTCCACCTGGCAGCCTCAGAGAGCAGCAGATACCCCTGGGGCTGTGGTGGCTCCATGTCCCACCCCCTGCTCACCTGGTGGCCCAGGCTGGTCTCAGGGCCCTGCTCCTCTTACCTCTCTGTCCTGAGCAATGGGGAGTTGAGCTGGGATTTCGGCAAACTGGGTTTGACATTCTGAAGGAAACATTTGAGTTCTGAGAAATTCTGGAAGGCTCTAGAATACATCCATTTGTTCCAGAGGACGTTTGGATGGAGGCAAGGGGACCACTGTAGAAATAGGTGGCCCAGGCCTGGGAAAGGGTGATGGCTGCTGCTGCTGAGATAGATGCTAAGGGGCCTGTGCTGGTATGGCCATTCTTTGACACCCAGTGTCTCAATCTCTGGCTGTAGAGACCAGCGTGGGGCCCTGCAGGTTACTAAGGTGATGGGAAAGCGTAGCAGGTAGATGGAGAGCTCTCTGTGCTGGACCACTAGTCAGGCTGTTGATATTCCAATGCTGCCCACAGCAGCCATGGAGGTCAGGGCCAGGAACCATCGAGGGTGGCAGGCTGGGACTGTAGACACCCAGGGCTCATGCTAAGGGCATTTCATGTGATAACCATATTCCTGTCAATTTCCCCGTCTTCACACCCTCAGAGGACCAGCTGCCCCCTGGCTTTCCCAACATTGACATGGGCCCCCAGCTGAAAGTTGTGGAGCGCACACGCACAGCCACCATGCTCTGTGCCGCCAGTGGGAACCCTGACCCCGAGATTACCTGGTTCAAGGACTTCCTGCCTGTGGACCCCAGTGCCAGCAATGGACGCATCAAGCAGCTTCGATCAGGTGGGCACAGGTGGTCCATGGGATGCGGGTGCCGTCGAGGGTAGCAAAGAGCCCATGCCTTGGGCCTGGTGGGGAATAGGCTGGCCCATGGTGGTGGGGAATGGCGGTGACCTGAGAATGGAACACGGCGCACATGGAGCAGAGATTAGGCTTAGCACCCAAACCACAGGACGCCACAGCAGCCCATGGGGCGCTGGGCTCTGGGACTTGATAGTGTGCATTGTGGGTGAGGACAGCTACAGCTGATGGGTAATTGCAGAGCATTGGCATGCATGCAGGCAGGCAGGGGGATGAGGGCATTAATAGGATGTGGTCAGTCAAGGTAATGGGAACCATAGAAGGTGTAGAGAAGAGGGAGAGAGGGAGACAGACAGACAGACAGAGACACACATAGTGATAGAACAGTCAGTGGGGCTCAGGTGTAGGGAACCTAGGAGAGCGGGGTGTGGCTGTGACCAAGGGTTTGCAGTGCCTGGCAGGAAGGAAGGTCCTGCCTTCCCAGCGGGTGGGGTGATGGGGGCCACAGAGGCTCCTGGGAGTGTCCTTGGTGCTGAAGCAGTGTGATGAGTGTCTGTAATGGTTCCAGCCAGTCTGCAGAGGCCCAGGATGGAGCCAGGCCTCAGGACTCATGAGGCTGGGGGTTCACAGTAGTGTCTCAGCGGAGACCCCCCTTTGGCCCATTGACGAGTCTGTCTGTGTCTGGGGCACTGTGTTTCCTGTCACTTGTCTGTCTGTGTGCATGTGGCTCCCTGAGTGGTGAGCCCTGCCTCTCATATGCAGGCAAAATGCAGGGATTGGGCTCTCTGCCACGTGTGCCTGCTGGCCCCTCCCTGAATGTCGCCTGTGTCTTCCTGTTTCTTTTGGTCCTCCCGGCACCCTATGCCAACCTCTTCACATTCTCACTCTACCTCCTCTCCTCCCCCAGCCTCCCCCTGGCTTAGGACATCCATTCCGTGCCTCCCATCCCTAAGTTCCCTGAGATGGCTGCCCAATGGCAGCCACGCAATCCGCTTACATCACAGGGGAGCCCTAGCACTCTGCCCAATGGCAGCCACGCAATCCGCTTACATCACAGGGGAGCCCTAGCACTCTGCCCAATGGCAGCCACGCAATCAGCTTACATCACAGGGGAGCCCTAGCACTCTGCCCAATGGCAGCCACGCAATCCGCTTACATCACAGGGGAGCCCTAGCACTCTGAGGCACTTCCTGGCCATCACATGGCCGCGGTCCACAGATGACAACTAAGCATTGTATAGACATACCACCCTGGGACCTGCCCTGCACCCGTAGTCCCCCTCCTCCCTTGTGCCCATGAGCAACTGGATGCCTAGTGGCCGCCCTTTAACCTTCTTCTCTCTTCTCCTTCCTCTGTGTAACGCTCAGAAAGCTTTGGTAAGTCCTGACTTCTTTGCCACACCAACCACTAACGGTCCTGCCCCCCCCCGCCCCCACACTAACAGCCACCGTGACAGTAACTGACCCACTGCGTGTGGCATGTATACTAACGCCCTCTCCCGCCCCCCATGGCAGGCTGAAGACAGACCCCACCCACAAGGAAAAGAGGAAAAATGCCACCTGACCCCAGGCTGAGGGACCTCACACCTCACGAGCCCCCACTCTGAGCTTCCTCCAGTGCTCCAGTGGGTAGAGACGGGATTTAATGCCAAAGGCGCTGTGTCTAACTGGAGCACTCATTCTGAAACGAGCTGCCGGGTTAATCCTTACTAAAGTTATAGTGACTGATACAAGCACTCATAAAGCCCCAGGCTTTAAACCCAGCACCATCAAAATAAAGGTGGAAAAGGAAATGGGGTTCCTTTTCCCTTACAGGGGTGGCAGTGTGAGCAATGCCCTGGCGCCTTCTCTTGCCGCCATAATCCAAGCCAAGCTAGAGTTCCGTTATGGCCACTCCTGACTCCCACCACACAGTTGACAAGTTCCCATTGGCTCTTACTGACAGTGGGTGGGGCAGCCTCAAGGGCACGTGATGTCTCTATGGGGCATGATGGTTGTACCTTTAACCCCAGCACCTAGGCGACAGAGGCAGGAGGATTGCAATGAGTCAGATGTCAGCTTAGACTAAATAGTGAGTTCCAGGCCAGTCAGGGCTGCATAGAGCTGTGGGAGGGAGGAGGGGGAAGCAAGCTCGCAGGCCAGTTGCCGGGAGGGGTGGGTCAGGATGCATGGCCACAGTTCAGAAGGTGTGAGACATGGTGCCCAAGCCCCACTGCCTTCTGCCAAGAGGCTGCCTGAGAGTGGCCCTGCCTGCCTTTGACCTCAGTTTACCCGACTGTGCAGCAGGCCAGGCTAGCTCTTATGGCTGTGGCTGGCTTTGGCCCTCACAAACAAACAGCATTAGAGGCTGCAAGGTTGCTCCCAGCCTGGAACCTTCTCTTCTTTGGGCGTGGCCAATCCACAGACAGCATTTTCCTCTTTTCCTTCAGAGTTGAAGGAGGCCACGGGCTTCCCTCTACCCTCGGCTCCCTTCCCACATCTCCCTCTAAGCCTTGGTGATACCCAACCCCGCCTCACTGGTGCCCAGCCCTCCAGCGCTAACTCCTGTCCCTCCCTGGTCACTAACAAGACTCCTGGGACCCTGCTACTACCCACCCCTCCCCATTTGGATTTCAAAGCACCCCTTGCTGGGACCCCAAAGTAACTGAATGGAGGAGGCAGTCTCCCTGGGCCCCCACCCAGACCCAGGGAGGCCGCCCTCAGGAAGTGCCCACCCCAAAGGCCCACAGTCCCAGCCTGGAGCCCTCATGAGGCTGGCTGCAGCTCCACTGCCTGGCAAAGGGACAGGTGTGGCTCCTGGTCCCTTGGCCCCTCTCCTGTGACATTCACCTGTGTCTCTCTGTTTCCCTTACAGAAAGCACCCCCATCCGAGGTAAGAGGTCCGCCCCTCACCAGCCGGCCCTCAGCTCCCACTAGCTCCCCATCCACCATGCGGCTCCCCTTACCTCTCTCTGGTCTTTGTGTCTGTCTGTTTGGACCATGTGGGCATCCAGCTTCAGGGACAGGCAGTGCCTCTCTTGCTCACCTGAACCCCTGCCCCTGCAGAGCCCTCGAACTCTCGGCCATCTACCATGAGCTGTAAAAGAGCCTTCTAAGATTTAGGGGTATTCAGCCTGGATGGTTCTGAGAAAGGAATTCTCCAAAGATGTGTCTGCTACCCCACTTCTCCAGGGCACATGAAAACAGGCCCAGTGCTGATGTGCTATGCTGTGCTATCTCAAACAGGTTTCCTACCCTCTCTGGTCTCTTCAGTAACCTTGAAGCCTGTAGGAAGTATTCCATAGTGGCTATCCTCCACCACCACTGAAGAGAGGGGATGTGAGGGTTTCTAGGCCCTGTCACTACTGGGGTACAGCATCAATAAACCCAGAGAATGTGAACAGGAAGTCTGAACCAGCAGGGTTTGGGAGCCCAGGGTTTCTGCACATGGCTGTTGTTGCATCAGGCTCAATAGGAGCTGAGATGCAGGCCTGTAGTCTGGCGAACTGAGCCAGGCTCTCTTCTTTGCTCTGCTGTAAATCAAGCATGGTGTGGCAGGCCTTTGGTGGCCGGCATGGCCGCCTCCACCTCACTTTTTTAATTTGTGAGTGCTGAGCTGTTTTTAACCGAGGCTGCAATTTCAGGTGTCCCTGGCTTCGCTGTGAAGGAGCTACCAGGCTTTAGCTAGTTTGAAATGTCCTTGGGGAAAGGGTGGCCTCCTTCAGGGCCCTGTGGGTGCAGACAGTTCCCTCTTCAGAACCTCTGTGTTTTAATTTTGTTTTTTTTTGTTGGAATTTGGGGCAAGGTCTCCTGTAGCCCAGGCTGGCCTGAGGAGTATGTTATCTTCTGCCTTGGGAGTGCACCACCAGCCCGACTCAGAGAGCTGTGACCTCAAATGTGGGTCACCCTGGGCCCCAGGACCTGGAATGAGGAGTCTGCATCCTGAGACCAAGGTGTAGGGGCTTATTAAGGTTCCTATGCTCTGTCTCGGGCTGCAGAATTGAGATCTGCCCCAAGCCACTGTGTGTATGCCCCTGTGTCCTTCACCCAGTGACTGCCAACCTCTACCCTAAGGAAGGGCCCTTTCCGATGACTGGCAGCTGCCCCGGGGGTGAGATGGGGACTGGGGTCACTGCTGGCACCCGGAAGTCTGACATGGCCTGTTGGTCCGAAAAGGGCTGGGGTGGCCTCTGCCTCCTCCCCATGCCCGGGAGTGGCACTCTACGATGCTGTGCCCATGGAGCCCCTTCATCAGCAGGCAATACAGATGTGGCAATGGGGGTGTTCATCAGGCCCGGCCCCATCCCAGTGCTGGCCATCATGGCCAAGGTCCCATCTCCTGTCCCCGCAGGTGCCTTGCAGATTGAGAGCAGCGAGGAGACAGACCAGGGCAAGTACGAGTGTGTGGCCACCAACAGCGCTGGCGTGCGCTACTCTTCACCCGCCAACCTCTACGTGCGAGGTAGGGAACTCCGCCAGGCAGAGGCAGGGACCCATCGTCCCACCCTGTCCCATCCCATCCCTGGGCTCAGGCCTCCCGGCTCCCCTGTCCTGTGCTGACCCGAGCAGGAAGGCCCTAACCCCGTCCATGGGGTCACTGGATGACAGTCGCCACACTGTGGGCCTCTGGGGTCATGCCGGTGGCAAGGTGGGTGGGTGAGGGTTGGGGGGCCAATCTCGGGCCTACAGGGCTGGGGGAGCCTGAGGGCCACTGCCCCCTGCCACATCCCCACCCCCAAGTTGGCTTGTGTGGTGTGTGTGCCTCCTGTGTCCTTGCTGGCTTTGCTTCTCTGAACCTGTGGCCTCGTGGCTCCCTGCTTCCCTTCCCCGTCCAGTGTCCTCTAGCGAAGACTGTGGGGAACGGGTTTCCAAGCTGTTCTCCCACCCGGCACCCCGAACCCAGTGCTCGATCTAGAAGGAATATACCCAGGCTGTGGGAGGCCAGGGTCACAGCTCACATCTGTGCCTGTGGCTTGGTGGCAAGAGATGCTGCTGGGCCCTTGGGACCCCATGAGGCTCTCAAAATCCCAGGCTCATGCAATTATGACTGGAAGCCTCAGGTCCTTGACGGCCGCTCCTGTGCCTCCACCCCCAGGAGGCTTCCTGTGGATCCAGGGGCACCCGGGTACTCCCGTCTGCTTGTATCAGTTGACCTGCTCACCTTCCTCCCCCAGCCTCAGTTTCCCTCAGCGCCCTGGCCTTCATCCCTCCCCACCCAGGGAGGCCGGCAGGCTGCCCCTCTCCCTCTAGCCCTTGCTTTCCTTGGCCCCTAGTCAACGCCTTTGGGTCCTGGCTGCGGGTTTTACATCTTGGCTCCAAGCAGGAGGCCGTATGGAGGGAGGGTGGGAGTGGGTGGGAGGGGCCAGTCTGACCTTCTGCCATCACGGCGCGGGTGAGTTGCGGCAGGACTCCAGTGACCGGCCTTCATCTAACTTGCGTGTGTCTTCGTGGACACTGGGGATGGGGGGGGTTGTGAATCTGGTAGGGTTCAGGAGAGAGGGGACGGCAGGGGTGGAGCAGGGAGGAGGGGGGAGCCCTTAGTGAGGGTGTGAGGAGGGAGGAGGGCCCTGTGTGTCCTGGCCAAGCCTCCCCTGAGGGCAGGTGAGGGTCAGGAGAGTGAGTCAGCGCTGCTGGCTAAGCTCTGGCACTGACCAAGACAGGGAGCTTTATGTTCTTTTTTCTTTTTTGATTTTAATTTTTTTTATTTTTTTGGTTTAAAGAAAAAAAGCAAACGATTGCAGCTTTAGCCGTGGGAAGTCCTCTTTTTACTCTCTGTATCTCCCCTATTTTTTCTCTTCTCCCCATGTCATTGTGCGCATCAAACCCCCTTTACATCCCTCAGAGCTTCGAGAAGGTTGGTGTGGTTTTTTTCTTTTTTACTTTCTTTACCCACATTTTTACATTCTGAAAAAATAAATAAATAACAGCTGACACATGCTCACACACACAAGAAACACATGCAGACACTGCACAGACACACGCACACATGCACACAGAAAACGAATAGCAAAACAGACGTAAAGTGGAAAGAGGTACCGAGCCTAAAACAAACAACCCAGAAAGACACACAGAACGTAATGTCAGCCGCCGGCGCGGCCGGGCCGGCACACGCGATGCTTGCATTGTGGTCGCCTCTGCATCCCTTGGTAATGTTGTTGCTAAGTTTTTTGCACTCCTCGTCGTCATGGTAACTTGGGCCTGATGCATGCTGGGAGAATGTAAAAATTTTTTTTCTCTGCATGCCACTCCTGTCAGTTTGGTGGATTCCCGACCTTCTGTTGGAGTGTTTGTCTCCTGTTTGTTTTGTTGATTTCTTGATTTCTTTCTTTTCTTTTTTCTTTTTTCTTTTTTTTTTTTTAACTTTTTATAAGTTTCGTTTTGGGGGGGATTGATTGCCTCTCCCCACCCTGCTTCCCTTCCCCAGACGCCTTCTCCCCCAAAGCGATGTCTTTGGTCCTGTCTTGTTTTGTGCTGTTTGGTTTTGGTTTTCTTGGCCTGAGCTGTTGTGGTTGTTACCAAACGCATTGTGAGTTCAAAGCCAGTGTTCCTGTCCCAGCTGTCACCCAGAGGGCGGAAGGGGTCCCACAGCTGGGATGCTTTGATGAAAAGTGACCACTCAGGTACCACAGGACAAGGGGCACGAGTCGGGGGTGCCCTGGTTAACTGGTTCCTAGTTGGAGATCACTCTGGTTCGCCGGCAGGAGGGAGTCCCCAATGGCATTTCCCACGCTCCTGTCTCAGCATATTTAACACCCTGTCCTCCCAAAGAATACAGCCAGGGGCTGCCAGTGCCCCAGTTCCCGCTAAGTGTCCACGAACCTACAAAAGAGTGGGTGCCACAGCGCCAGAATCGGGAGCGCTTGGCAGAAGTACAGAGTGACAGCCTGCAGTGGCTTCATGCATGTTGGCTGGGCTCATCTAGAACTGCCCATGGGGGGTAACTGAGTAACTGGCAGACTTTCGGAGAATTCTCGGCCATCAAGCTTGTCTGCAGCATGTGCCTCTGCCTCCCAGGCGATGTTGTCTGCTGCTCCCTTCTCTCAGGCTCTGGGTGCAATCACAGGTGTCATGTGGCAGTGTGGTCACTTTCTGATCACCCGAAGCATCAGGGCTGTGGAATTCCCAAGAAAACCAGGGGCATTGGGGCGTGGCCTCTCCCCGACTCTCTCTTTTTCCCCATTCCTCCCTCCCCCATTGTTTGTCCCCCCCTTTCTAAACTCTCCTTTTTTCCTGTTCGCTCTTACCTCTCTCTTGCTCTCTCTCATTCTTCTGAGATCCACACATTCACCCTCTGTCCGATTCACAATAGTAAAACCCCTTTAGTACCCAGGCTGCTCTCCACCACTCTGCTCCCCTGTACAGCTGAGGGTCAAACCCCACCTCTCCCGGGCAAGCCACCCTCCCCTCCCCCCCAGCCTCCTCTGTGCCTTCTGGGTTATTAAATCCAAAGCACTATTGGCAAAGGTCTCTAGATGCCTCAGGAAGGGTACTCCTGCTGTCAGCTTGAGCTCCAGCAAAGCAGGTCTTGGTACACTGTACCTGGGCGACAGGGCCCCCTGAAGACCACCTGGAGTTGGAGATCAGTGGCACAGGCTGAGCCTGTTAGGCGATGATGTCCACATGTGTGACCTTGTCTGTTCATATGACTTCTTAGGGTTCCTGGCCCTCATGGGAACCGTGAAGTTCCTGGTTGCTCTGGCTCTATGAGCCAGTGGCATCATGCGCCCTGGTGGAGAAGATTCCAGGGACTCACAGGCATTGAAAGGTGGAGAGGAAGGAGCTCCCGCTGTAGGTGGTTGGGTACCTCCCATGCCCTCTGTTTAAATGTGACAGTTTTAAGTGACTTTGTTGACTGCGGCCTGTGAGGGCTGCTTCAGAGAGTACCACAGTGCTGAGGCGAATCTGTGTGCCCAGGACCATATCGCCTTTACTGGTTGATGTTTTCTTGAGCCCTCTCCACTGGGGGCAGGTGGCTCCTCCAGGGGCCAGTGATGTCATTTTCCTCCTTGTGACTTTCTCTAAGGAAGTCCTGAGGCCCAAGAGACAGAAAAGGGAGCCTAGAGAGACAAGGCCCCTGGCACAGAAGTATTCACCAGGAGAGCAGGGCTGGCCTGTGAGGCCTGCAGAGGGACACGGAGCATCCACCATTGCTAAGTCAGAAAGATAGCCCCAGCCATCTTCCCCTAGCTGGCAGGCTCAGCTGCTGCTGACCGAGTCCCGGAGCTGCCCAGTCCTTGACCTTTGGGGACTAAATGTCCAGAGCCCTGTATATGGATGTTTTTAAGTGCACATTCTGTACCTCTCTGGGGTTTCCCTGAGGGAAGACAGTGCCAGGAGACAGTTGGCATCATTGTAGACTGTTCACATTTTCCTCATCAGTAGTTTAAAGCTGTGAGCCTTTAACAGGTTTGCAGTTTAACCAAAAATGATGACACCTGTTGGCACCCATCGGAACATAGCATTACTGCACCATGATGCACCTAACCCAGTTAATGCTGTGTCCCCCACCTGCTGCAGAGGGGCACCCTCCCACCTACAAGGGACTCAAGTGGTGGATATTCAGGCTACCCAGTGCTGGCCGAGAAGGCCCAGTTCCTGCACAATTCCAGCGCTTGGCTCGGTCCTTGGTCCTGCTCTGCTCCTATAGCTTGGGGAGACAGAGCGGCATAAGTGAGACTGCACCCGTGTCCTGGAATTTGTCACCTAACTTCTAGGTACCTCCATTCCCATGTTCCCAAAATGGAGCTACAGATGTGGGGCCTGGAACTCCTTCTCATGTCCCCCAGCTGCTTCTGTGGGGTCTGTTGACCAAGCTCCCATTCCTATTGGCTGTGCCCCACACCCTAGGCCCCTGATGTGATCCCTGGAAGGTGATGTCACACCGTCCCCGTCACCCCACTTGTACTGAGGGGGAGGGGTCTCAGGGTGGGAAGACTCCAGCGGGGTCGGGCGGGGGGTTTGCAGGGGCTGCCCCACAGGAACACTGAGCACTGACTGACGTCGCCTGCTGCCTGCCTCACCCCTGCATCTGTGTCCCCTGTGGGTGGGACATTAGATTACACCTGGTCCTTGGGAGAAACCACAGTCTCCCATGGCCTCAGTGGCGGGTTGGGGTGGGGAAGTCAATTGGCAAGAGTGAGGGGAGTGAAGAGAGAAATAGGGTGCCCACACACTGAACAACTGGACCCAACAGCCTGCCGCTCCACTGCTCACCAAGCCAAGGCTCCAGGCCCTCTGGGCCTTCGTGTGCAGCTTTGTGGCCAAGGGAGCTGGTGGCGGACAGGGAGGCAGTCAGGGAGGGTTCTCAAGGCACTGAGAACACAGCAGGGGGTGGGGTGGGGTGGTGGGAGATAGGCTGTGAGCTTGGGCCTCTGCCACCCTCCCTTCCATGACAGGTGTAATCTAAGCTTAACTCACCCCCACCCAGGAGGCTGCACAAGTCCTTGGCACCCCCCAGCTCCCATTCACATGTCCATTTTGGAGTCCAGAGAACCAATCACTTTTTTCTCTCACCCCAAAATGCCCCGCAGACCCCCTCCCCCACCTGCCACCTGCGGCTTGCTCAATGTTAACCGTGTGACACTGTTGGACCCCTACCTAGACCTTCAACCAGACCACTTCACTGTTTTGAGTTTTCTTCCCCACTCACCCCTCCTGTCCCAGCCCACCCACCCCTCACCCTCAAACCCCCACTTTTGAGTTTTGGTTTCCGCCTCTCTTCCTGCCTGGGGGAGGGGCTGTCTCCTGGTTGCTTTGATGGTTTTTCAGTTGGTTTGGTGGTTTTTTTGTTTTTGTTTTTGCTTTTATTTTTTTGCCATGTGAATCGGGGTTTGAAGCGACCATCCCCTCCTGACCTGCCACTACCATCCCCACCCCTGCCACCCAACCCTCCCGACCCCACTCGTCCACGCGGGTTCCCCCTGCTGGGACCCTCCTGGCTACTCGGTGACCAGAAGCGCTGGGGACCAGAGCCCGCTGGAGCGTGCCGAGGACCAAGGCTGGTGTTGCCCCTTATAACCCGCCTGGACCCTCCTTTCAGGTCGGTAATTTGGGGCGGGGGTCCCACAGGGCCTGTCCGTCCTGTGGGCTCTGTGCCCACTTTATTTCCTAATGTGCACCTCAAGCCTGCAGCCAAGGGGTGGAGGAACAAAGTGGGTGGGCGACAGCCCAAAATTGGGCAGAACACAGCATTGGCCGTCACCCCCACTGGCTGGGAGGGTGCACGGAGGGGATGAGAGCCACCTCCTGTCTACAGCACCCTCTGTTGCAGACTCTGGCAAACCAACCTACTTCCTCAAGGACATAGAAACCATAGGGGTCATGGAGGCCAGTGAGTGGATGTCTCAGATACCTTCGCAGCTGATTGACATGCAATGAATGATGGGAGCTGTCATTTAACCAATAGTGGCTGGCCATTTAACTGATAGCCAACAGCCATTTAACTGGCAGTGGCTGGCCATTTAATCTATAGCAGTCAGCCATTTACCCTATAGAGGCTGGCCATTTAACTGACAGCCACTGGCCATTCAGCTGATAGTGGCTGGCCACCTCAGGGACAATGAACATTAAAATGACTTGTGGCCTATCCAGCATTTAATGGCCACAGTCAGCCCTGGATAGAAACTGCATGTTCAGATCGCCTGTGGCTTCTTTATTCTGAAAGCTAAAGTCCCTTCCATGCAGCAGTGCCCTTGATATAAACTAAGGTCAGGTCCCTTTTGATGACAAGTGAGCTGTGTAAGCTCTAGGGTTGTACACATTTGCATAGGAGCTGTGCACCTGTACCTCTGAGTGACCGATGGCTCAGCCAGGGCCCACGGCTCACTTAACCCAGTGCTTTCACATCTTCTGGGTCCCCAGTAAAGACACACACATTTAAAGGAACATTCGGCTGTCCTTATGCTCTTGTGTGAGTGGCAGGGAGAGGTTAGCAAGTGCTCCATCTTGTTAGCTTTGTCGCCTCTCTGACCCGCTGTCTCCTCTGCAAACTGGGCTTGTTGAGTGCGATCAACTGAGGCAAGTGTTGAGCCAAGGTTCCCGGTCCATCCGGTCGGTGTCCAGCTCACAGACAGCTGTGAAATGGCACATTTGAGCTTGTCATCCCAGCACTCAGGAAGCTGAGGCTGGACCATTGCCATGAGTTGGAGGCCAGCCTGGGTTACAGAGCAAGATCCTATCTCAACAGATAGCTGTTGGTTGGTTGATGGCTTGACTGATTGATGTAGATAGATAGTAACCACTGGGGATGATAGATGGCAACACTGGGCTTTTGGACAACAAAGTTAACAGCCAGCTGCCTGGCCTGGGTATGGACCCAGGCTCTGCCCTCTGACAGCCTGTTCCTACAGGTAGTCTCTGCTGACACACAGGGAGGCTTAGGCGTGGGCGAAGGCCTCTGCCTCGGGGTTCTAGTGTACTGTGCCCTGAGTGAGGCTCAGGGGCATCTAGAGGAACGCGTTCTGGGTCTGAGTTGGTCTGCCCTGAGGAAGCCTTCTTTGGGGGCTGTCGCCCCTCTGGTGCCTCACTGCCCAGCCAAGGGCCCTGGGTGCTGGGTGTTGAAGCTGGATGCTGTGTTCTGCTGGCGGGGAGGGGCCTAGGCATCTCCCTGGGGCAGCCACAGTCCTCTTCTGTTCAGACCCCGATTTTCAACCCCACACCCATTCCATGTTTCTCTTGCTTTGAGTGTTTCCTCTCAGGGTGCTTTTGTTTGGTCTTTAGATTACTGTTTTTGCTTTTTTATTTTTTTGAAATTTGTGGCCTCCCCCCAACCCCCTCCTGGTTTTGGTTTGGACTTCAAATGCCCATTTTCTGTCCTGGATTAATTAGCCTCTCCACACTCATTCCCACTCATTCCGTTTCCATGACAACGCAGCCACAGCATCTCCCACCCCGAGCCGCTGTGGATGCTGGCAGCAGGTGGCCGGCTGGCCCCCCTGTGCTGCCCCCCCTGCTCCTCACCCTCCACCCAGCCCTGTCGGAACTGTGCCCCCTCCCTGCCCCACTCCCTCACCTCTAGCCTGCATGACCCTGTGTCTTCCCTACCCCTCCCCTTCATCTCGTGTCCTCCATGACTGGACTTTTTGTGGGGCTACGTTTTCCGAAGGGCTCCAGCCTGCAGACCTTCACTCTCATCCCAGTGGTACTCCTGTCCCTGTCTCCTTTGGCTTCCACCTGAGTTCAGGAAGCAACTGGGGTGTTTACCTAAAGGGCCAGACTGGAAGGAATGGCACAGGCCGGCTTCTCCTCCATCAGTAGAACAGATTAACCCTTTAACAGCAGTTAATGGCATGTGCCCTGATTGAGGCTGTACCCCTCGAACCATGTGACAGTGGAGTGGGGATAGCCTTCACGTGCCCTCCTAAGTGGGGACTCAGCCTGTCAGAGAGTCTTCACACACCCAAGGCCATGCTCTCACCCCTTGGCTTCTTTGGGCTCTGGCTGGGTGTCACTCCGAGCCTTACCCCCGGGGAGGAAGCTACTCTTTGAAGCCCGGGTCCCCATGAGTGTCCTACCCCTACCTCAGAACCACCCAGCTTCCGAAAACGGAGCCCTGGAAATGTCCTGCTGCCTTCCGAGCCTGAGAGGCCCCTGCAGAAGGTGGCATCCACACCCACCCCCTAAGGAACACAGCGAACATGCCCCTGTGCCCGACGTTCCAGCTCATCGGCTCCTTACTGTTAAGAATTCTCAATTATGAGTTATTATTAAATATCCTACCTATGGTCCTTCCAGGGCTGATGTGGCAATGTGGCTGGTCACATTGCATCACATCTGCTAGAGTACCACGCAGCACTGAAGTGGGTCCTTTCCCTCTGTCTCTGTCCCTGTCCCCATCTCTCCTGCTCGATCTCTCTCTGTCTCTCTTTCTCTCTCCCTCCCTCTCCCCTCATCTCTGCTGTCCCCCACCATCCTAAA
This sequence comes from Cricetiscus sungorus, assembly GCA_030556225.1. NCBI lineage: Eukaryota > Metazoa > Chordata > Mammalia > Rodentia > Cricetidae > Cricetiscus > Cricetiscus sungorus. Next base: position 42,771,444 of record JANBXA010000600.1, read on the forward strand.
ACCCACACCCCTTTCATCATCACCTCTCCCGCTCCCTTCCCTATCTATCTATCTATCTATCTATCTATCTATCTATCTATCTATCTATCTGTCTGTCTGTCTGTCTATCTCTTGTGCATGATGTTTGTGATTTTTGAGAGCTGCATCTATTTGATGGAAACTTGTCCAATCCGACAGAAGCTTCAAGCTTTAGGAGGGTTTCTAACACCCCAAAACCACAAAAATTTCATTAGCATTTTTCTCATCTTTCTCTTGGGAGATAGGATCAGGAGGCCATGGAGTTCTCTGGTCCTCCCACCTCCCAGGCTCCTAACTTCTGTGTTCAGGTTCTGTCCTCATTTCCCAGGAGGGTGGCAAGCTGCATCCCTGCAACCCCCTTGTGTGTCTCCAACCCCAGCACTAGGCATCAGAAAATTACAGAACCTTCCATGGTAGTTGTCCCTCCTTGGGAGGCCTCACAGGGCCTGCTGCTGGAGCCACATCTCTCCACAAAGATGAGAAACTGCCGATAAATTTTTGTGTGTACTTCCGTGCTGCGATCAGCAACTGCTGGTCCAGGAAACCCTGTTGCTATGAGATAACGCTTCGTGTCTCACTCTCGGTAGATCTATATTGTTTGTGAAGTTCCTACCTTTGAAGTTTCCTTTGTGTTAGAATTTGTTTTTATGATTTGTTTGGTTTAATTTTTTTGTTGTTGTTCTGTTTTCATTTGGGGGAATGATGACGTGGGGACTGTGATGGCCCTGTTTATATTTAAATGGCTTTCTACCCTTTTCCCCCTTTTTCTCTCTTTCCTCCTCATCCTGTCCCTTTCCCCACTCTACTGCCAAAACCGCCGCCTGCCTCCCCAGTCCGCCGTGTGGCCCCCCGCTTCTCCATCCTCCCCATGAGCCACGAGATCATGCCCGGTGGGAACGTGAATATCACTTGTGTGGCCGTGGGCTCACCCATGCCCTACGTGAAGTGGATGCAGGGGGCAGAGGACCTGACGCCCGAGGATGACATGCCTGTGGGTCGGAATGTTCTAGAACTCACGGATGTCAAGGACTCAGCCAACTATACGTGTGTGGCCATGTCCAGCCTGGGTGTGATTGAGGCTGTGGCTCAGATCACTGTAAAATGTAAGTCAGGTCTGCAGTGGGGGCGGGGTGGATGTGACGCATCCCTGACTGTGACACCAGCGTGGGCGGAGCTGAGAAGCAGCAGGTGTAACTGGCTAGAGGGCTGGGACAGATGCTGGGGATGACCCCGGACTTTGGAACTGAGGCAGAAGGATCAGGGACTTGAAGCCAGCTTAGGCTGCACAGCAAGCATTGAGACCCCAGAAAGAAACTCTCAGTTTCGTTTCCTGCCAGGGTCGGGTCTGGGAGGGGGGCTGGTTTTGTGGGAAGTCTAAAAGCTAAACAGATGATTCAGACAGATGTGTCAAAGCCTTGGGGCTCAGGGGAGGGACTGGGAGACTCGTGGTGCTTGAGTTCTCAACAAGAATCCAAGGCCAAGCTGGAGGCCCATGAGTCCTGGGCCTCCACTTACTTAGATGACATGGAGTGTTTTGAAGTAGCCTCACATTTACTTATACTTCATCTTTGATAACACTGAGGCTGTACAGTAGAGCTGAATTCAAACACTGGCCTCAGTCGCTACCGGCCCGTTGGTTGTGCTGGAGGTTAAGTGTGTAATCACCAGGCCTTGTGGTGTGTGAGGTCCAACAGCTGGGTATAAAACCCCAGGTGACAGGAAAACAGATGGAAATGACAGGGTATGGGTGTCATGATGTGAGCCACAGCTAGGAGAAGGCGGGAGCCACATCTGTGTAGGGACAGTGTTGCAGGTGTGAAGTGGAACTCAGGAAGCCCTATGTGACTGAAAACCTGAACCTCAGAGAGCTGGTCCAGGGCTACGCAGATGACTCCTTGTCTTTTGCTTTCACAGGCTGGGGACAGGACAGGGCCTTACTGTATAACCCTGACTAGCCTGGAATTGGCATCCTCCTGCCTCAACTTCTCAAGTCCTGAGATAACAGATGGGCTCCACCATACCTACTTGCAAATACTGTCCAGGTGGCCCATGCCTGTTATCCCACCCTCAGCAGGTGGGGCAGGAGGGCCAGTGCAAGGCTAGCCTGGGCTACCTAAGGCCCTGTAATTTTATTTTTTGAAGTAAATACTTTTAAGCCTCACCTTAATTACTGTGTCCATTCCTGTCTAACATGGTAGTGTGAAAGCCATTACCACTGTCATAGTTATGTTCTAATAAAGCTTTATTTTAAAGCTTTGACAATATGGATGAGATGACATGGGTAGACTTGTTAGGCTTGTGTATTTGCTAAGGAAACTGAGGCTCAGGTGGGTGTGTGGTCTTGAGTCATCCTACCTCCCTCCTGCAGCTCTCCCCAAAGCCCCTGGGACTCCCGTTGTGACGGAGAACACCGCCACCAGTATCACCGTCACATGGGACTCAGGCAACCCCGACCCTGTGTCCTACTACGTAATTGAGTATAAGTCCAAAAGCCAGGATGGGCCATATCAGATCAAAGAGGACATCACCACCACACGTTACAGCATCGGCGGCCTGAGCCCCAATTCCGAGTATGAGATCTGGGTGTCAGCTGTTAACTCCATCGGCCAGGGCCCCCCCAGCGAGTCAGTGGTGACCCGCACGGGTGAGCAGGCACCGGCCAGCGCTCCCAGGAACGTTCAGGCACGTATGCTCAGTGCTACCACCATGATCGTGCAGTGGGAGGAGCCGGTGGAGCCCAATGGCCTGATCCGTGGCTACCGTGTCTACTACACCATGGAGCCCGAGCACCCTGTGGGCAACTGGCAGAAGCACAACGTGGACGACAGCCTGCTGACCACCGTGGGCAGCCTGTTGGAGGACGAGACCTACACCGTTCGCGTGCTCGCCTTTACCTCGGTGGGCGATGGGCCGCTGTCAGACCCCATCCAGGTCAAGACACAGCAGGGAGGTGAGGTCTGGGCGTAGGTCCCCACATGCCTGCCTGCCTGCCATGGGTTTTGTGCTAGAGACAAAAAGGACAGGATCCCAGTGCCCAGCCTCCTGAAGGCCAGCTCATCTGTTTATCTCTTGACTGCCAGGCACCCCCTCCCCCACACTCACTGGGGAGGAGACCCCACACACGCTGCCATTGTAGTGTTCCTTCCTAGACGTAAGTGGTACACACCTTGAACCCTTTCACTGGCAGGGGAGACAGAGGCAGGTGGATCTGTGGGAGTTTGAGGGCGACGTGGTACCCTGCCAATAGTAAATGCCAGGCCAGCCTGGGCTACACAGTGAGACCCCTATCAAAAGAAAAGAATGGGTGAAAATAAATGCCCAGGCCCAGGCAATTTCCATTCGTCCTTTCCCTGCAGTAATTAGAAAGGGCAGCACGTCCCTAGACTGTCCCTTTAGGCAGGTGACTTCAGGGGCCTGCGGCTCCCAGGAGAATACAAACAGTGGTTGATTCTGGAAGCGCCCTGAGCTGTGCAGGCAGCTGTCAGGAGCCCGGTTTGGGGTTGAAGCTCCCTTGGTGAGTCAGGCACCCTGTGGAGGCTGACCTCCCCACCCTGCCCCTCCCTCATTTGTGCTTCTCCCCAGTGCCTGGCCAGCCCATGAACTTGCGGGCGGAGGCCAAGTCAGAGACTAGCATTGGGCTCTCCTGGAGTGCTCCAAGACAGGAGAGTGTCATTAAGTATGAGCTGCTCTTCCGGGAGGGCGACCGAGGCCGAGAGGTACCTGGGCTTGGGTGGGTGGGAGGGGACAGCTGGGTTGGGCGAGCCACACAGGCCACCATGGCCTCCAGTCAGCACTGGCTTCTTACTTACCCCCCCTGCCTCTCCATCTGTCCTGTCCACTCCCTCTGCCCACCTTGTCTCCATTCTGCATGTGTCCCCATCTCTGTCCCTCTGTCTCCCCCTTCTTGTGGAACTGTGTCTACCTTCATCATCCTGGTCTCTGTTCCTGCATCCCTCTACCCGCTCCCACCCCACCCGTTCTCAGGTGGGGCGTACCTTCGACCCAACCACTGCCTTCCTGGTGGAGGACCTCAAGCCCAACACGGAGTATGCGTTCCGGCTGGCGGCTCGCTCGCCGCAGGGCCTGGGCGCCTTCACCGCGGTCGTGCGCCAGCGCACGCTGCAGGCCAGTACGTGTCTCTTGGCGCCTTGTCCTTGGGGATGGGGGAGTGCAGTGGCCACTGACCCGGCCTGAGCCCCTGGGCGGGGGTGGGGGTGCCTCCCGCCTGGCCTGCCTCAGCCTTGGCCATGTCTGCCTGCTGTGCCTCAGTTTCCCCAGAGCAGGGTGGGGTCTCCCCATGGGGATGAGACCAGCACAGAATGGCCACTCAGCCATTGGTTCCTTCCTACTCTCCCTGGATGTGGGACCAGTCCTGTCCCCAGAATGTCCCTAGAGGATGACAGCTACTATCATGTCATGTCCCCTCAGCTCTTCTTGCCTCACAAGGAACATGGCTCTATAAGCCTCAAGATAGGGTCCAGTGGCCCAGTTGCTCAGAGCTATACCAGTGGGGGGAGGGGGCATGTGTGTCCCCTGATACAGGAGCTCTGGTCCCTAAAGCAGTTTGCTGTGCCTGCCTGGTCCCCTGTACAGATGGGTCACCTGTTACTAGGTTGCTGTCTCTGGGCCACATGGTGGCCTTAACGTCTCCACCCGCCATTCCCACCACTCAGCTAGGCCTGATGGCCCCTTTGGAACTGCCTGCTCTGCTCAGCTTGGCTGGCACAGCCTCTGCTGCTGTGACTCCTGGCACCTCTCCTACCCCTCTCAGACAGTCACATGTAGCCACCAAGTGTGCTTGCAGAGCATCTGCAGCATGGTGCCCTCACTCCCCATGTGTGTACACGTGGGTCTTGGGTCCCTCAAGGGTGATGTAGACTTGGGCCAGGGTTTCTCTGAGGGCAAGGACCACAGAGACTCAGTCCCTCTGCCAGCCTGTGCCCACCCCCAGCCCCCCTCCTGCGCTGAGCCCCAGGTGGCTCTGAGGCCGTGATTGTCAGGTGGAGGTCAGTGAGGGTGGCCTGTGGCCTGGGGCCACCGAGCGGCCAGTAGAGGTGGCCCACAGGTGAGTATCAGCCGGTCTCAATCGACTCACAAACACGGCCCACCCTGCGTGTCCCCTGCCTGCTCTGGGCCATACACATGGCCCAGAGGGACCTCCAAACGACTCCGACTGGACACTATACATGCTTGTCCAACTTCCAGCGCATGTCCCCTCCTGAGACACCATGCAGGTTGGGCTGGATTGTGAAGGTCGTGACCTCCAAAGTCACCCAGAAAGCGTCTTCGGCCCAGCCATGTTCGTTCCAGGGCGGCCCACGACAGGGAGTGGGGGAGCGGGCTCCCCACTTCTCACCCCGAGACCCAGGGCCAGGCGTGTCCCCAGGGCTCTGGGCTCATTAGGCCCTGTCAAGGGTAGGTGCAGGTCTGCCTGCTAGCCACTGCGGGTGTCCCCAGACCCCGCCATCCCCCGCCAGCTGGGAGATGCAGAGTGGCTCTCCTGGCCATGGGCCACCAAGAGCTCATAGCCTTGTAGCCGGCGCCGTTCCCTCTCGTAAGAAAGTCCGTTAAGTTAGCCCTTGAAGGAGTGGAAGGTAGGTAAAGACCGGGCGTCTCTGCGAGGCGTCTGTCTGTCTGTCTGTCTTTCTTTTATGATTTTTTTCCATCATCGCCACCATCACCCTCACTTCTTATCTTATTATTTTGGTTTGGTTTCTATCACGTTGTCTTCCTCCCGTTTGCAGTGGAAGCAACCTTCCAGCACATCCCCTAGTGGCTTTATTTTGTTTCCATCGCCCCTGCCTGACTCCCTCCCACCCCTGGGCACTTTGGATTGGGGTGACTGGTCAAGAAATGGGCCCCACCCCATCCCATGGCTACTATCCAGTGTTCAGGAAATGGGGCTGGAGATCACCCACAGCAGCCACCATCTTTGAGGATGAAGCTGTGGTTGATTCTAGGTCCTAACATAAAAGGTCAGAGAATGCACACAGCAACACTGACTAGATTCCAGACTCCGGTACTGCAGGTGAGCTGCCCAGCAAGCCAGGGCAGACTATCTGCCACCTGTACAGACTGAGGTCTGTGGTCCCCAGCTCAAGGCCAGGCCACCATGACTGATAGCCACAGAGTCCAAACCGTGCTGTTTGTATGGGCTAAGTCAGCACCTGTTCTTTCTGAGACTCTGTCTGTCACTGCCTGCAAAACGAGATCTGCCCCTGGGCTTCCAGGGGGACTCAGAGCTAATAATAAGTGCATGGGACAGAGGCTAACAGCTAGAAGGTGTACAGCCAATCCAGCAGCTGGACCAGTGGGCTTTGAAGCTGGGTTTCCTATCTGTGGCCTGAGGCAGGGTTCAGGGGTGATGGCTGAGTGGCCGTGGGTCATGTATGGGAGCCTCCCCCATGCCCAGCAGACAAGGCCACAGAGAGCCTGTGTCAGGACCCATTTCAAGCCCCAAAAAGACATCAGATGTTGGATGCACAGTAGGTACACGGCATATATTATCAGTAATTTCCACAGACTAGCCTCTGGCCCATAGTAGGACTACAAATGCTCACCAGGGCCCTTGATGTATACAGTAGGCATGCCATTGTGAGCAAAGTTCTGATGTCCTGCCCAACACATAGTAGGTGCTCTTTAAGGGTTATCTGAAGTTTAAATCCAGATCAGAACATAATTACAAATGAAAGCCATCAGCCATTGGAGACAAGCTAAATCTGATGTCGGATGCACAGTAGGTCTCTAGCACATAGGGCTCTGCCAGTTCTGCAAACATCTTCATCTTCAGTCCCATCTGCTGTAAGGAAGTTGACTTGGTGTTTGACACACAGTGGGTGCTTATATCTGTACCTTTTTGATCTGAAAAGGAATTGGGCAGTTCAGGGATGGCTTAGCGCAGTACCAGCCAATACCCTGGCACTGCAACCATTCTAGTGTCTGATCATCACTCCTGACACACAATAGGTGCTTTATATATGAAGGCTAGAAGTTGATTTAATAAAGTACCTACAGCATGGACTGTCACACCATAGATGCTTAAGCTAGAGCTCCTAATACTACCTGACTCACAGTAGGTGCCCAATGGATGAGAGCTCTTAATGTTTCACAAGGTTAATATCACAGTGCCTGACACACAATAGACATTTAATATATGAAGAAGGTATTTCAATATTTGGCATGCAGTGGGTGTTTAATATGTGGGAGCTATTAGTCTGATGCCCACATAGTAGGGATTTAACAAGTGGAGGTTGTTCTTGTTTTTCAGTAAGGGCCCTGGCGTAATACCTGGCACATAGTAGGTATTTAATATGTGGTCATTATTAGCTCAGTCAGTACCTAGCTTACAGTTAAATATTTAATGTATGGGTACTACTAACCTAGTGCCTGGCACATTGAAGCATTGAAGGTTTGACATATATAACCTATTAGCTCAATGCCCCTCACATAGTGGGTGTTTAATATGCAGGAATTATTAACCTAGTATCTGGCACATAGTATGTACTTAATATGTGGGGACTCTTAGGTCAGTTCTCAGCTCACAGTAGGTGCTTAATATGTAAAAGTTCTTGATATTCTATAGAATCCAAAGTCCGGTGCCTACCACACAGTAGGTGTTTGAAGTTTGGAACCTTTTCAGTAGAGTCCCTAGCACAGTATTGGTACACAGTAGGTGATTTAGCTCTTGCAGTCTGACTTTCTGATATATCCAATAGCATAATGCCTAGGGCATAGGTAAGTGCTTACCATGTAAGGGCTGCTGGCCTGGTGCCCTGGATGGTACACAGTGGATGTTTGGTATTCAGAGACATGGCCTAGTGCCTAGCACACAATAGGTGTCTCGTGGACACGTTCAGCACTTCTAATATTGCTTTGTAAAACACCTGGCATGCAAACAGGCACACTGGTGCTCAAGACACCCATTTTTTAGTAAGACCAAGGGGATAGTGGTGTCTGGAGTTGACTGTTGGGATGTTCTTAGGGCTCAAATGTTTAGTAAATAGATGAACCCAAGAATATTTAACCACTGTATTTTTTAACTCCCAAATACTTCAGCACCATACAAAACACAAAGTAGGTATTCAGGGAATAAGTAAATCTGCTGTTGTCTAAAACACCTTGGTGTGATACCTTGAACATAGCAGGACCCTGTTAATCTGGTTGCTAATCACCTTGGCAAATACCCAGCACATAGTAGGCCTTCAATAGCATGTTTTTCTCTTAGTCTATGAAGCCCTTGTCAAACAGCTTGCACATAATATGTACCTGTATGTAGGGCTCCTCCCCACTTGGCATGGTAGGTATGGAGGTGGTAGGTGATTTTGTTTCCATTCTTTGAAGTCATTGTGGGGTACCTGGCACATAGTAGGTATTCAGTGTCTAGAGTTTCAACTGCAATCCTTCTCATGGTGCCTAGCACACAGCAGGTGTCTGGCTGAGTACACTCCTTTGTGTATTATTGTATGGAATTCCTGCTGTGTGCTTGGCCCATAGTAGGTATGCAAGGAATAGGTTTCTGCCATTCTCTGAAGGCTATGACAAGTGTCCCAGCAAACAGTAGGTGCTTAGTATGATTCCCCTTGCGTTGCCAAGCACGTAGTATGAGTCTGGAAAATTATTTTCTTATTCTGTGAAGTCTGTGGCAAGTAACTGGCACACAGTAGGTCCTTAGTATATGGGTCTTTTTATTGTAATTTCCTTTGCCATGGTGCCAGGCAAAGTAGGTGCTCAACAATTGCTTTCTCTATTATATTCATGACGCACAGTAGGTATCTGATAAACACACAGTAGGTCTCAGGCACATAGTGGAGCCCAGTGGCAAGAGCCTTCGCCACCACCCTTATTTCACACTGGAGACATACTGTGCACCCGGCAGTCACCTTCCCAAAGCTAGTGCAGCAGTTCTTGGCCAGCCCTCCCAGCCCCGCCCACCCGCCCATCTCACCTTTGATTGACACCCGCTTCTTTTGGGTTCGATTTCTCTTTGGTTCGTTCTGTTTTGTTATCATCTTTTTATTTTCTCTTTCCCATCTTCTGTCCCTGCCCTCCCCGCCCATCCCACCTCCCGCCCCCACGCTTTCCCCAATAGAACCGTCAGCCCCCCCTCAAGACGTTAAGTGCACCAGCTTGCGCTCCACGGCCATATTGGTAAGTTGGCGCCCGCCACCGCCAGAAACTCACAACGGGGCCCTGGTGGGCTACAGCGTCCGCTACCGACCGCTGGGCTCAGAGGACCCGGACCCCAAGGAGGTGAACAACATACCCCCGACCACCACTCAGATCCTTCTGGAAGCTTTGGAGAAATGGACGGAGTACCGTGTCACCGCCGTGGCTTACACAGAGGTGGGACCAGGGCCCGAGAGCTCGCCCGTGGTCGTCCGCACCGACGAAGACGGTAAGCACCAGCCCTGGCCGGACCCAGGGCTGCACCCGCCCACGAGCTGGGGTCAGAGCAGGAGCCAGGAAGCCAGGAGTGAGCCGCACCTGGGGGGCCTCGCCACAGGTGGCCTGAGCCTGGGGTGCCTTCCATCCCAGGGTGAGCCACTAAGGTGGCCTCCTTCACCAGCATACACCCACGATGGCCTGTTAAAGAGTCCAGGTAGCTTGAAGTGGGAAAGCCATGTGACAGGCTCGTGAGCTACAGGAGCTACACGCTAGGAGCCGAGCATCATCGAGTGAAGTCCTGTCGATGCCCAGCGTAGGAGGGAGGGTTTGGGTCTGATGACAAGCCGAAAAAACACGATCCCAGCCTAGCAGACCAGGGGTCGATGGGTTTGGATTGACTACCTAGCATGTCCCAGCTTTGTAATCACCGAGAGCACAAACTCCATTTTGCAGGTCTGTTTCCCCAAATGTAGACCCCAGAGATGTGTATCAGTTCAGAGAGGGACAAGTGCTAAGAATGGGGCTTTGGAGAGGGGACCTCGGTTGGTCCTTGAGTGGTACAGCAGCAGGTCCTGGGAACATAGGGGGCTGGAGGGGGCCATTCCCTTCCGGGCCAGCAGCTGCCCAGTCCCCTGGCCCCGGGGCAGGGCCTGGCGCCCTGGTAACAGCCCCGCCGCCCCCCTCCTGCCCGCCAGTGCCCAGCGCGCCCCCGCGGAAGGTGGAGGCGGAGGCGCTCAACGCCACGGCCATCCGAGTGCTGTGGCGCTCGCCCACGCCCGGCCGGCAGCACGGGCAGATCCGCGGCTACCAGGTCCACTATGTGCGCATGGAAGGCGCCGAGGCCCGTGGGCCACCGCGCATCAAGGACATCATGCTGGCAGATGCCCAGGTGGGCGGGCATGGCTGGGGTGGCAGGGGCGCCTGGTCACTGTCTCTTCTCTGCTACCCACTCCACTGCTGGCCCCCTTCTCACGTCCCTCCTCTCTCCCCTGCCACCGCCTCCCCCTCAGTGGGAGATGGACGACACTGCCGAATATGTAAGTAGTCTCCCAGGCCATCCTGCTGCCCCCACTGTGCAGTCTGCACGCCTGTGGTCCCAAAGTCTCCTCCCGTGTCCCCCCACATGTCCTCTGTTGATTCTGATGGACTCAGGGTGGGGAAGGACAGCTGCCAGGCTGGCATACCAGAATGATCAGAGGTGGCTCCAGAGCAGGATGGAATTGCTATGTGTCCTCAGGCAAGGCAGTGCCTGTCTCTGGGCTGCTCTCAGTCCTGTTGACAGGAGACAAGGTCTAAAGTTGCCATTGACCTGCCTGGCTGGGGCCCAGCAGGGGAGGCCCTCTGTCCTCTCTGCCTGCGGTTGTCCCCTCCCGCACTCCTGTGCTCCTGAGGACTCAGCTTTCAGGCATGCTGTGTGTGTGTTTGCGCTTCCACCTGCCTGCCCACGGCCTGCAAGGGTGCACACTGCGCATGTGCACAGGTTGTATGCAAGCCATGTTAGTCACCACTTTTGAGTTGCTGTGGGCTCAGGATGCGATGGTGGCCAAGGCTGACCTGAGTCCTCAGGAAGAGAGTATGTCCAAGGGCCACGGGACCCAATGTGCTCGAATGCCTGCTATCTGAGGTGCTGTGTCATCACACTGTCACCTGCGTAGGGCAGAGCCCCAGGCATGGGCTGGGCCACACCGTGGGACCTCCGACCCCCAGCCCTCCACCTCAGACTCCAGAGTTGACTGGAATTGGTGGCCCGCACCTCCACAGCCAGCCTCTTTTGCCTTCTCAGGGTTGATTCTAAGTTTGCAGTTTGCATCTTAACTTCATTTCATAACTGGCTTTCAAAATTCCAGGTAGCATAACATATTTCTCGTTGGTTGTGGGCATCTCTGATAATTCAGAGGGCCCAGAGGGAGGCCAAGCCATGCAAAGGCCCTGGCGGGCAGGAGGGGCCTGAAAGGCCCACCCCGAGGCTGGAGCTGAGGGAGCAAGAGGAGAGGGAGGCCTTCACTGACTCCACAGAGGAGGGGAGCCCTGGAGGGCCTTGGGCAAGAGGGGATGACTGCTCACAGTACTGTGGTGGCTGCCGCCATGAGAATGGGCGCTGGGGACCTGGTGGTGACAGCATGGCCCAGGATGTGTGTTGTTGACACGAGTGTGGACACTGCATGCTGTGCATGCGCTCACCAGCATGACCGCCTGTGGACGAGAGGCATCAGTCTCATCATTGTCTTAGGGGAGAGGGTGGGCAGAGCCTGCCCCATTGCTGATGCCCCCCCATCCACACCTACAGGAAATGGTGATCACCAACCTACAGCCTGAGACTGCCTACTCTATCACAGTAGCCGCATACACCATGAAAGGCGATGGCGCACGCAGCAAGCCGAAAGTGGTGGTGACCAAGGGAACAGGTAGGAGGCCACCTACTGCATGCATGGCTTTTGGCTGCACGAGGCCCAGAGCAGCTCCCGTGGTTCTCAAGCCTGTGTCGTTTAAAGATACACCAGGCAGGCGTGCCCAACCGAGGAAATGCATGGGTTTCTCAGAGGTTCCTGGTTACTACTCATTTGGCTGCCTCTCAGCTGGAATGTGGGAGATGGGCTTCCAGTGCTGAAAGGGTGCTCAAAAGATGCCCTCGTGCCCCACGCTGGAATCCAAGCCTTTGCTTAAAAGAAGTCCTTCCTAAAATGCACCTTTAAAGCCTAGACCGTAAGGGCTGGGGGCGTGGTCGAGGTGGAGGCTCCGGGCTGGCTCTAGCCGCGGGGCAGCTGACCTTCTCTCCACAGTGCTGGGCCGCCCCACCCTGTCGGTGCAGCAGACCCCCGAGGGCAGCCTGCTGGCGCGCTGGGAGCCCCCCGCGGACGCGGCTGAGGACCCTGTGCTTGGCTACCGCCTGCAGTTTGGGCGTGAAGATGCGGCCCCGGCCACGCTGGAGTTAGCGGCATGGGAGCGGCGGTTCGCAGCGCCTGCACACAAGGGCGCCACCTACGTGTTCCGGCTGGCGGCGCGCGGCCGCGCGGGGCTAGGCGAGGAGGCCGCGGCAGCACTGAGCATCCCCGAAGATGCCCCGCGTGGCTTCCCACAGATCCTGGGCGCTGCGGGAAATGCGTCCGCGGGCTCGGTGCTGCTGCGCTGGCTACCGCCCGTGCCCGCCGAGCGCAACGGCGCCATCGTCAAGTACACGGTGTCCGTGCGGGAGGCCGGCGCCCCGGGGCCCGCGACCGAGACGGAGCTGGCGGCCGCGGCCGAGCCAGGGGCCGAGACGGCGCTCACGCTGCAGGGGCTGCGGCCGGAGACGGCCTACGAGCTGCGCGTGCGCGCACACACGCGCCGCGGCCCGGGCCCCTTCTCACCCCCGCTGCGCTACAGGCTCGCGCGGGACCCAGGTAGGAGCCGCCCCGGCCCCGGCCCGCCCCTCCCCGCAGGTAAGTCTCGGCCTCCGCGGACTCAGCCCAGGCGCCCGAGGCTCCGGTCGGCACAGGTGGGATGCGGCTCGGCGGCCACGCCCATGGAGGCCACGCCCCTCCCGCTTCTCTCCGCAGCGGCGCCGTCTCTGCAGCAGCAGGCACTGGGGACAGGGCAGGCAGGGCCGGGCCAGGCAGGAAGGCCGAGGGCACAGCGGACCACAGGGACAACCGGGGCTGCCCCATGCGCCCCTCGGCCTGTGCCCAGCGCTCACTACGCCTCTCTTCTCTCTCTCCCCCCTGTTTGCCGCCACCTGCAGTCTCCCCCAAAAACTTCAAGGTGAAGATGATCATGAAGACCTCGGTGCTGCTGAGCTGGGAGTTTCCTGACAACTACAACTCACCCACCCCCTATAAGGTACCACAGCCACAAAGAGATCCAGGCTCAGGCTGGCATCAGCAGTCAAGGCCAGTGACACTCCATCTAGGATTAGTCAGGAATCACCATTTAGTTTGGGATTGATGCTCAGTTTGGGGTCAATGAAGAGTCTGGGACCCACGGGGGTTTGAGACTGAAGAAGGTCAGTCAATTGGGACTCTGTCTGGGATCGAGGCTCAGTCAGTGATGGAGCTCATCTAGGGTTGCTCAGTCCAGACTGGTACTCAGCCAGGAGTTCTGCCTGCAGCCAGGATTTAGTGTGGGGTTGAGGTTAGCATCAGGGACTACATGGGACAGTCAGATTGGTTCTCAGTCTGGGTTCAGGGCTTAGTTGAGATTGAAGGTGGACCAGGGATCAAGGCTTAGTTTGGACCTGAAGTTTGGTCTAGGACTAGGGCTCAGTCAAGGCAGTCATAAGGACAGGCAGCCTGAGCTTGTTCTGAGCTCAGCTGGGTCTGTAGGCTCTGAGCCACCCGCTTGAGCCAGCCCCGTCCACAGATCCAGTACAATGGACTCACACTGGACGTGGATGGCCGTACCACCAAGAAGCTGATCACGCACCTCAAGCCGCACACCTTCTATAACTTTGTGCTCACCAACCGTGGCAGCAGTCTGGGTGGCCTGCAGCAGACCGTCACCGCCAGGACCGCCTTCAACATGCTCAGTGGCAAGCCTAGTGTTGCCCCGAAGCCCGACAATGACGGCTTCATCGTGGTCTACCTGCCAGACGGCCAGAGCCCTGTGACCGTTCAGTACGCCCACCCTTTCCCTGGTGACCCTGTTCCTTTAGCTGTCAGTTCACTGTGCGACTGACTCAGGCCACATACTCCCTTTGCCTCACTTATTGAGATGTTAAGGGTCACGTGACAGTTCCCACAAAGCCTGACCCTTGCTGTGCTGGGCACCCTTAGAACCTCTGTGAGGATTTGCTGTGTTTTCATGCTGGTGGGGGAACCTAACTAGGAGTTCCCAGTGAGGAGGAGGTGCTGCCTGGGAGCAAGGGAAAAGGGGCATAGGAGTATGTAGACTCTTAAAGCTGGGCTTTGAGGGGCACTCAGAGTTCAAGACCTAGGACACCGTGAAGTTGGCAAAGGGCATTTAGCCAAGAACCAGGATGTGGAGACATGGGTGTTGCCTAGGCTGGGGACAGGTGCCATCGAAGCTCCCTCCACAGGAACTACTTCATCGTGATGGTACCACTACGCAAGTCCCGTGGCGGTCAGTTCCCGATACTCGTAGGTAGTCCTGAGGACATGGATCTGGAGGAGGTGAGTGCAGCACTGCCCCCAGGCCTACACACAGCCAGGCTGTGTGCCTGTTAACCCCAGGAGCTCTGAGCCGCTGTGCTGTCTCCACAGCTCATCCAGGACATCTCCCGGCTGCAGAGACGCAGCCTGCGCCACTCACGCCAACTGGAGGTGCCTCGGCCCTACATCGCTGCCCGCTTCCCCATCCTGCCAGCTGTCTTCCATCCCGGGAACCAGAAGCAATATGGCGGTTTTGACAACCGTGGCTTGGAGCCAGGCCACCGCTATGTCCTTTTTGTGCTTGCCGTGTTGCAGAAGAATGAACCTGTAAGTCCTCCATGGTATCTGCCAACATCCCAGTTAGACCTTTCTACCTACCGGGCAAGAAGTACGGAAATGGGAACCCAGGAGATGTGTGGCTTGCCCCAGCCACCCCACTCAGCTGATGGACAAGGGGACCTCTTAGTGAGGCTGACTGGACTTGATCCCCCAAGCCCAGCATAGGCCTGAGCAGAGGGATCCGAGGGCTCATTCTTTGGAGGGGGCTTGGAAGGGTGATAGGAGCACAGCAGAAAAGGAACCCTATCATTCATGTGCTCCGAAGGCGCAGAGGAACCTTGAGAGTGGTGGTGGCAGCAGGAGGCGGGAGTGGAAGGCATCAGGCCAGCTGGGGGGTCAGGCAGGTGTTAGACATCCGTTTGTGGCCAGCTCTGATGGCAGCCCCTCTCCTGCAGACATTTGCAGCCAGTCCCTTCTCAGACCCCTTCCAGCTGGACAACCCGGACCCCCAGCCCATCGTGGACGGGGAGGAAGGCCTCATCTGGGTGATTGGGCCCGTTTTGGCTGTGGTCTTCATCATCTGCATTGTGATCGCCATCCTGTTGTACAAGAAGTGAGCGCCGCAGTGGGGGTGGGGGGGCTGCACAGGCACGGTGAGGGGTGGGAGACGTGGGGTGTGAGGGACCACCACACCTTCCCCAGAGAAAGCCACGGGGAGCCTCCTCGGAGTAGGGTCCAGACATGAGTGGCAGGCCCCACTCGCCAGAGACCGGGGTCAGCAGGGTCGAAGCCACCCTAGTCACCGGTGGGGCACTGTCCGACCTGCACGATCTCACTTGATGTTTTCTTCTCTTTTCTCACCTGCGCCCGGCCTGTGGACAGCAAGCCTGACAGGTGAGGACTGGTCTGAGGTAGGAGAATGGCAGGGGGTAGAGTAGGGTTCGTGGAAAGGGCCTAGGATCAGAGCTCAGTTCTGACTTGAGCCCTAGCTAGAATCGGGCTTCATCTGGGATTGAGGCTCTGTGTGGATTTGGGGCTCAGCTAGGCTTATTTGAGACACAGTCTGGGATCAAGGCTCCGTAAGATTAAGGTTCAGTGTAAATGGCCTCTTCCCTGCCTTGGTTGCATGTCCCCGAGGGTGCACACTGCGTTCAGGGTGGTGCTAACATGGGGCCATCTGTCCCCTCATTCTCCTCAAAGTAAACGCAAGGACTCTGAGCCTCGTACCAAATGCTTGCTGAACAACGCTGACCTCGCCCCCCATCATCCCAAGGACCCTGTGGAAATGCGACGCATCAACTTCCAGACGCCAGGTGTGCTTTGGCCCTGGGCCAGAGATGATACGAGGGGTGGGGGTGAGGGGTGTGTTGTGCCAGGGCCTCCGCCACCCCTGAGCAAGCAGGGCCCTGATAGCCACACAAGGCCAGTTCTGTGGCTGCCAAAAAAGTCAGAAGAAACAAACCAAATTAGGCAGGGAGGCAGTACCTACCCCCCACACACAGTAACGGCCCTCAGGGGTGGGGTCAAGTGTCATCCTGGCCAATTTCCACACTGGCCTTGGGAGGGGTCCTCACACCTGCCACGCCCTGAGCTTCCGTCTGTGGCTGCAGACTTGCCCAGGTCCCACCATCAGCCCTTCAGCTGCATCTCACCAAGTAGACAGCCTCATGTTTAACTGCCACTGCCACTGCCCTGCACAGCACTCTCTCCCTCCCTCCCTCGCTCCCTCCCCTCCCCCCAAACTCCATCACTTGCTGCAGTCAGCGAGGAGGGGGACTCCCCATGGCCAGTTTGTTTTCTGATGTCTCTGTGGGCAACTGAGATGCCACTTGGGGTGTCTGCATCTCTGTTCCCCGCTTCCTCTCATCTATCTCCCCTTTGTTTCCTCCGTCCTGGTGTCTGTCCACATGCCCATTCTGTGCTGCCCGCCTGGCCCTGGCACCTCACAGGGCTCGGCCTGGCTCTCCTAGGCTGGCTCATAGGACCACGCACAGCTGGATTATCGATAGGCGGCCATGAATGAGTTATGGGGGTCTCTTGGGGTCTTAGCAGCTGGTGGGTTCCCACCACCCTATAGTCTCCTGGCTGATGCTATTGTTGGGGCCTGGGATACATACAGGTTGAGATCCAATGGGTCTCCACACCAGGATGTGAGACCCCAGCCACCCTCAAGACACATAGAAAACGGGACATCCCAGCACACATTGCACCCGTTTGGAGGGCTTCTGGGCCCTCTGGTCTCGGGAAGGGCAGCATCCAGGCCAACATGTTTCTGAGCCGCACCAGCTGTGCCTGCGTTTTCGTGTGCCATGCTTCATCCTGCGGGCAGCAGGGTACCACCCCAGTCTTGTCCACCCGTCACCTCCTCTAACCACAGCCCCTGTGCCCAATGGGCCTGCACCCACTGACCCCACGACCCACTCATCTCCTGACAGGCATGCTCAGCCACCCACCGATCCCCATCGCAGACATGGCCGAGCACATGGAGAGACTCAAAGCCAATGACAGCCTCAAGCTCTCACAGGAGTATGAGGTGAGCTGGGGTCACTGCAGAGCCTCGCCTGACCTGATACCCCAACCCCATTGACCCTGCCAAGCCTGAGCCTGCCCTTCCCCTGTAGTCTATCGACCCCGGGCAGCAGTTCACCTGGGAACATTCAAACCTGGAGGCCAACAAGCCAAAGAACCGCTACGCCAATGTCATCGCCTACGACCACTCTCGAGTCATCCTGCAGCCCCTCGAAGGTGTGGGGAGAGGCTACATATGTGTGGTGGGCTCTGCCTGGGCACCCAGCCTGTGCCAGCCTCAGCTCTGGGTTGGTTGTCATGGTTTGGGGGAGGGGTACCATTGCGACAGGTGTGCGAGAAACTGGAGTGACTGCTACAACAGGCCCAGTAGAGAGAGATACAGCCCCAGGTGGCTGCAGGGCCAGTGTAGCAGAGCCACAGAAGGCCATTGCCACAGTACACACAGAGTGTGTTGGGTGGTCAGAGAGCGAGTTGGGCAGCCCCTACAAAGCTTGTTCCTGGCACCTTGCCCGGCTGCAGGCATCATGGGTAGTGATTACATCAATGCCAACTATGTGGATGGCTACCGTCGGCAGAACGCATACATCGCCACACAGGGTCCCCTGCCCGAGACCTTTGGGGACTTCTGGCGAATGGTGTGGGAGCAGCGGTCGGCCACTGTGGTCATGATGACTCGGCTGGAGGAGAAATCGCGGGTGAGGCACCACAGGCAGGGCCAGCCCCGGGTTTTCCAGGGTACTGACCAACCTTCCTAACTCACCTCCCCCTCATCTTGACACAGATCAAATGTGACCAGTATTGGCCTAACCGAGGTACAGAGACTTATGGCTTCATCCAGGTCACCCTGCTGGATACCATGGAGTTGGCTACTTTCTGCGTCAGGACCTTTTCCTTACACAAGGTACGGCCTGGGTAAGGGAGGTGTTACAAACCCACTTGAGCAATGGGTTGTGAGCAGCCACAGTAGGACAAGGCCAGCCCAGATCTCTGGCTTGGCAGTATGGCACACCCTGGCCCCCATGTGCAGTGTCTGCTGTGCCAGTCATCCTTAGCCGGATCTGTAATGTGGTCCCACCTGCTTCTGAACTGATCCGGTTCTGCCACCCAAGAGTCCCATCCTGATAGGGAGGAACAAGGTTATCTGTCTCTGCACATCTTGATTGATGGCTGCTCTTGGTGTGTAGCTGAATCTGTTGCAATCTATTGCAAGTTTGTTGGGGGAAGGTGCCTAGGGCCCTAGGCACGACACCACTAGGCACACAGCGGAGTGGCCATGTGGCAGGAAGGAGCTCTGTGAGCTCAGTCACACATGTGAGCATGCTGACCTAAGCCACCGTCACACAAGTGTACTTCCACTGTGTAATGGGTGTGACTGTTGGTGGAATATGGGAGGGAACAGCCAGCCATTGTGTCATGAGCGGGCCTGCAGGAGGTCTGAGCATCCCAGGCCTGAGTTAGGATGGAACCCACCCGGCATTGGAAGAATGTGGGAGGAAGGGGGGCGGGCAGGGCTGAGCTGTGAGGAGGACTGGGGGAGCTGGGAGGACCATGCTTGGGGAGTGCAGGCCTGACAGCAGGATGGTGACTCCTGGAGTGAGCATGGGGCTGGTGTATTTCTAGGTGACAGAAAGAAGGTGTAGAAGGGGAACTGAGTGGCCCCAGGCTGTGGTCAGTGCAATGTGGGCACAGCAAAGTGCAGACTAAGGTGTTCTGGGCACACTCAGCACACAGTGACAGGCTGCTGTCCCTCTGGTCCCTAGAATGGCTCCAGTGAGAAACGTGAGGTGCGCCATTTCCAGTTCACAGCGTGGCCAGACCACGGGGTGCCCGAGTACCCCACACCCTTCCTGGCATTCCTTCGCAGAGTCAAGACCTGCAACCCGCCTGACGCGGGGCCCATCGTGGTCCACTGCAGGTGCGCACAGCGCCGTCCTATCTGGTCTCCTTTCCAGCTAGTCCCCCTCCCATCGTCTTCCTGTCCTGTGTCCTGACTGTGGTGTCTGTCCCCACAGCGCGGGCGTGGGCCGCACTGGCTGCTTCATCGTCATAGATGCCATGCTGGAGCGCATCAAGACCGAGAAGACGGTGGACGTGTACGGACACGTGACGCTCATGCGCTCTCAACGCAACTACATGGTGCAGACAGAGGATCAGTACAGCTTCATCCACGAGGCGCTGCTGGAGGCTGTGGGCTGCGGTAACACCGAGGTGCCGGCTCGCAGCCTCTACACTTACATCCAGAAGCTGGCCCAGGTGGAGCCTGGTGAGCATGTCACAGGCATGGAGCTGGAGTTCAAGGTGAGCGCAGGAGACCAAGCCTGGCAACCTGCATTCAGCCCCAGAACTGACTCCTATACGTTGTCCTCTGACTTCCACATTCACTGAAATTAATATGGCAGGCCCTCCCTGCATCTCTCCCACTTTTTGCCCTGAAAGTCTGCCTCTCATTCCCATAGAGGCTCGCCAGCTCCAAGGCGCACACTTCACGCTTCATCACCGCCAGCCTGCCTTGCAACAAGTTTAAGAACCGCCTGGTGAACATCCTGCCATATGAGAGCTCACGAGTCTGCCTTCAGCCTATCCGTGGCGTCGAGGGCTCTGACTACATTAATGCCAGCTTTATTGACGGCTACAGGTGACTTGGTCCTGCCCTCAGGGGCCCCATCCTCAGCCTGTACCTCCTGGATGTTATTTCCTGTTATTTGACTGGGGAAGGTACACGTGTGTGCGTGCGTGTACGGTGTGTGTGTGTGTGTGTGGTGTGTGTGTGTGTGTGTGTGTGTGTGTGTGTGTGTGTGTGTGTTCCCTCAGCATGTTGTTTAATGAGCTGTGGTGTCTCACTGGCCTGACACTTGCCAAGTATGTTTGACTGGCTGCCTTAGTTTACTCTTCTGTTACTGGATGGGATGTCAGGGCAGCTTACAGAAGAGTTTATTCTGGTCTCAGGGTTGGGGGTGGGGATGGGGGTCAGTCTGTGACCATCTTGGAGGCAGGTAGGCAAGGTGCTGAAGAGTAGCCAAGAGCTTACATCTTATCTGCAAATTAGAGGCAGAAAGAGAGAACTAGCCCTCTAAACCCTCAAAGCCCACCTAAGTGACACCTCCTGATCTTCTCCAGTAGGTCTGCCTACTGGGGACCTGAACGTGTGGGGCTGTTCTCACTCAGATGCCACACTGGCTGAGCTTCCATCCTCAGAGCTGTTCAGCCACCCCATCTCCAGCACCAGGGATTGAACTAGGGTCCTTATACAGCTCGGTCTGCCCACTGAGGCTCCGCTGTGGCACCACACCTGACCTTAACATCAGAGTTAGAACCCAGAGTCCCCTCAGTGACACTGAGCTGACATTAAAGTCTGTTCTGGGGCCGAGAGGTGCTCAGTAGTTAGAGCACTGACTGCTCCTGCAGATGACCCACCTGGCTCTGGTGCCTACCCACAGGGCTCCACGAGCCTGAAACTCTTCCTGGGAGATGATGCCCTCTCTTGGCCTCTGCACCCATGCACATAGGCACACATAACTTCTGTATGCGTGTGTGTGAGTTCTGGCTGGTGTGAGAAAACTGCTCAGCTGAGTGTCTGATGGCTTTGGAGAGTGAATGGAGGATTTGTGTCTCAAAGTGTCCCGAGGGGTTTGAATTTCACCTGGAAGCTGAGGGGCTTGGCGGAGCTCCCTACAGGAGCAGGTTCGAGGCAACGTGGTCCTGACCCTCACGCTTCTCCCCCACCCTCCAGGCAGCAGAAAGCCTACATTGCGACACAAGGGCCTCTGGCAGAGACCACAGAGGACTTTTGGCGTGCACTGTGGGAAAACAACTCCACGATCGTTGTAATGCTCACCAAGCTCCGAGAGATGGGCCGGGTGAGTGTGCGCTAGGACTAGGCCCGACAAGGAGGTCACATGCAGGGCCATGACACTGACCGGCCCTCTGCCCTACAGGAAAAATGCCACCAGTACTGGCCGGCTGAGCGCTCTGCCCGCTACCAGTACTTCGTGGTGGACCCCATGGCAGAGTACAACATGCCACAGTACATTCTGCGTGAGTTCAAGGTCACAGATGCCCGGGTAAGTGGTGGTACAGGACAGGCTGCGGGCGGCAGCCGGGAGGGCAAAGTACATGATGACTTGGGTTTGAATCTGCAACGTCCAGGTTGAAAGTCCAGCCCGGTGGCCCCTGGGGCAGGAGGATGGGCAAATGGGTCTTGCTGGCCACTGACAGCCTTAGGACCACGTCAGGGAGGGAGTACGGCCCCAACCCATGCAAGAGGACCATGGGTGACAGGACAGGGCCTGAAGGAGGTAGTGGCAGCCAGGCTGAGCCTTGAGTAGCTGAGGACAGACAGACACTCAGGGGGAGCAAGAGCCACCAAGTACACGGCGAGGTGGGCAGTGGCTGGGCATGCTCAGGAGGGGTCTCCAGCAGGTAGTGGGAGCAGTTTGGCCTGCTGGGAGGATGATGGAGTTTGGTGGTTACCAGCAGCTTTGGGAGTTGTGCTGTGATCCTCTGCTAGGGCAGCCAGTGGCCATGGTAACATCGTGAATGTTGGATGGTGAAGTCACTGGTGGCAGCGATCACAGTGTCTGTGTGGAAGACACCATTAGATGGTGGAAGGGGTTTGTGACCAGGCTGTCCCCCTCCCAGGATGGCCAGTCCCGGACCGTTCGACAGTTCCAGTTCACAGACTGGCCGGAGCAGGGTGCACCCAAGTCAGGCGAAGGCTTCATCGACTTCATTGGCCAAGTGCATAAGACCAAGGAGCAGTTCGGCCAGGATGGGCCCATCTCGGTGCACTGCAGGTGAGCGTCACACATGGGCTCAGACGGGAGGGAGGGGGAGGGCTGGCAACGTGTGACTGCACATCCCCTCCCTCTTCAGTGCTGGAGTGGGCAGGACAGGAGTGTTCATCACCCTGAGCATCGTGCTGGAGCGGATGCGCTACGAGGGCGTGGTAGACATTTTCCAGACGGTGAAGGTGCTTCGGACCCAGAGGCCCGCCATGGTGCAGACAGAGGTATGGGGCTGTACGTGAGATGTCCTTGAATGTGGAGTCTTGGTCACTCCTGCTCTCATCACCCCTGCTCCGTAGCCCTGCAGGTTGGGGGTTCGTCAGATTTCTGGCTCTGGATCACAGATCTTGAATCCAGTGATATTTGCGTATGGGTGGGGAAATGGAGGCCTTTACCTGGCTTTTTATTGGTGAGGAATCCCCAACCAGCTCCCAAATTATGACATGGAGACTTAATATTAGTTGTGAATGCTTGACTTTATCTTATATTTGTTTCTTGCTAGCTCTTACAACTTAACCTGTTTCTCTTCATCTTTGTTTTGCCTCGGCTTTTTTTTTTTAAGATTTAATTTATTTTATGTGTATGAGTGCTCTATTTACATGAATGACTTTATGCCAGAGAGGGCATCAGATTCTACTGCAGATGGTTGTGGTTGCTGGGAATTGAACTCAGGACCTCTGGAAGAGCAGCCAGTGCTCTTAACTGCTGAGCCATCTCTCCAGCCCTGCCTTGTGTGTGGATGGCTGGTGGCCACCTGGCTTCTGGCCCCAGGAATGTCCCTCTTTTTCTCCTTTGTTCTCTCCTGAGCCTAACTTCATCCTCCTACTTACTCTCTGCCCACCAGCTCCACTGATACCTGGCCTGCCCAGCTGTTAGCCTTTCTGCTTTTTATTAGATCAGTCAGGTGCCTTAGACAGGCAAGGTGAAACAGTAACACACCTTTACATAATTAAACAAAGGCAGCAGAAACAAGTGTAACACCTTTCACATAGTTAAAATAACAGTCCACAACAGAGGCCAAGGACTGAGGAAGCTGCCCCGCCTTGGGAACCCCTGGGACCAGCAGCAGGTGCCTGCCTCAGTTTCTCCTCTGCCCTACAGGATGAGTACCAGTTCTGCTTCCAGGCGGCGCTGGAGTACCTGGGCAGCTTTGACCATTATGCAACATAAGCCATGGGCCCTGCCCGATGCCAGACCCTGCGCCACGTTCCCCGATGTGACCCAGGCCCCGCAGGGCATGAGGAGGCCCAGCTTCTCGGGACCAGTGCTGCTGGCCGCTGCCTTCCTCATTCCCTTCTGATTCCAAACGAGGTTCCGGGGAGGGGGGTGGGGTGGAGAGCAAAAAGGGGTGCAGACGCCCTCCCGCCCCCGTGGCCGAGCTCTACACCAATGCTCCCCACCTGCCTGTTGGTGACATTTTCTTTATTTCTTTTTTTTTTTTTTAATAGTGTATATTTTTTTTCTCATTTTTTAAAGAAGAAACAAAATCGTGCCAGTCAAACTTTGAAAAACAAACAAGATCGCCGTGTGCACCTCCGAGGGAGGCCTATTTTTTCACAGCTTGTTGTGTGACAGTTATGTGCGAGTGTGGGACTGAGCCTGTGAGGTGTCCCTTGTCCCTGTGTGAGTGGCACACTTTTAGTTCTTCTTTTCCCTCTTTATTATTTTTTAATCAATCTTCAAACATATCAGATACAGAGGGTCAAGCTGGGGGGCACTTGGGCCAGACTGCAGGGACAGGCCACCAAGGACACTGGTCCGGCCCTGGCCACAGGAGTGTCCTTGTCTGCTTGTGGCCTCCGTGCCCCAAATGGAGGACCTGATCCCCAGGACTGCAGGGCACTGCGGGGCACTGGGCCCTGGAGCAGGTGTAGAGCAGGTCAGCTCCGTCTGTGCCGGTTTTTTTGGGCAGAAGCAGCGGGCTCTGCCCTGTATGTAGATAAACCAACTTTGTATTAAAGGAAGATTCGTCCGACCTCAGTGTGGCTTTGTCCTTGATGTTGCCTGTGGGGGAGGGGTGGAAGGGTGTAATGACCACTGGACCCAGAGAAGGGTTTGTCCTTTGAGGTCACACAGCAACTTAGGAAACAGCTTAGTGGGCACAGCCCCTGTGCAACTATGAGGACCTGAGTTCAAATTCCAGCACTCACATAAAAAGCCAGGTGTGGTGGCAAACGCTGGTCACCCCAGCGCTGGGAGGTGGAGACAGGTGTGTTCTGGGGCAGACTGTTGCGGGGCTGGGGAATGATAGGTTGGACATTGAAGAAGGCAGAATGATGGGACTGAGCTCTGAAGTGCAGGAAACAACTGAGGAAGGTGCCAAATTAAGCCTGGCCTTCAGAATGTTCTTCAATCTGACCAACAAGCTATGGGGCCTAAGCAACTCCTATTCAATCCACAAAGCCCTCCTAGAAGGCGTCTGTCATGTTTCTCTTCGAAGGCTGCCTGAGCCTTGAGTGCATTCCTCAGGACAGATTGAGGTGCAAGTGTCTGACCTCGGGGATAGGAGGGGTGAGGACCTGCCCAGAATCCCTCATTGCCTGGGCCCTTTTCATGGCTGTGAATACTTCCCTCTGGATTGAAGCTGGAGCTCTGAGATTCTCATACAGAGGCAGGAAATATGGGTCATGCACAGTCAATGTCAGATACTTGTCTTCTAAAACAAGATGCTCAGCAATGCTCAGTGACTGTGCATGTACCAAGCATTTCAGACCCTGGATTGAGCAACTGTTTCCTTCACTAACAGCCTTATGTCCTTCCCTATTGAGACCAGGCAGGCCTTGAACTCACAACCCTCCCATCTCTGCCTCCCTGAGTTCAGGAATTAACTGTGTCATAATACCTGGCTAAATGCATCTTCAGATGCCAATAGGTTTACTCAGATGGCTGTGCTCTGGATAATTATTTAGCAGTGAAAGAGGCAAGGGTCAGGTTATCTACCTTGCTTGTCTGACCTGTTTTGCTTTGGTTTTTGACTTTTTTTCTCCCCCCCCAAGATTAATCCTTATTTTTCCATGTGAGTGTGGTGCCTGTGGACAGCAAGTTTTTTTCTGATTCTCACCATCTCCCTCTGTCGAGGTCACAAGGAAAAGTAATTGGGGTGTGTGTGCTGAGATTCAGCCCAGAGAGGGAACCGGTGCCAGTAACAAAGCCTATTCACTCGGCCTGAATGTGTTAACAGCCAGGGAAGCCACAGACAGATTTTCACTTTGCATCTCAATCAGGTAGACAGATGATTCTGCACTGGCTGCCCCCATCCCGCCCCAGGCCCTCAGACAAAGGCGGCTGCTTCCCTCCTACCCTTGTCTGTTCGCTCAGCTTCCTGGACTCTGCAGCAGGCAGAGGGACAGATCACAGCTGTGACAGTCCCCCCCCCCCAGTGCCCCACACTGCTCTGTCCTTCAAAGACGAACTTCAGGCATATGTGGGGCCCATGTCACAACACAGCCAGTACCACTGAAATGTCTGGGCAGAACACAAAGGTGTGTGTGGCTTTGGAATGTCATACAGCCACAAAGAAGATAAAGGTCCTGACACTCAACCGTGTTAAGGGACCAGGTGCTGGCAAGAGACCCAGACAAAAGGCCACCCTGGGGACTCCATGACAGGAGTGTCCAAGGCTGGGAGCCATAGACAGGAACTTGGTTCTGGGAGGGCTGTGTCTGGGCGGCATAGAGTGATGGGTCCTGGTGGTAGTGGCCACCTTTGACCTAATAGGAGTTTTGAGAATCGGAAGGAAGGAAGGAAAGCCTGTATGTTTCTGTGGATGTTAAAACAAGAAAATGACACTGTAAGCCAGGTGGTGGTGACACACGCCCACCTTTAATCTCAGCCCTCTGGAGGCAGAGGCAGATGGAGCTCTGTGAGTTCGAGGCCAGCCTGGTCTACAGAGGGATTTTGGGACAGTCGGGGCTACACAGAGAAACCCTGTCTTGAAAAATCAAAAAACAAAAGAAACCAAACCAAAAACGGACTTCAAGAAAGGCCTCCTACCTGACCCTGAGCACCAGCCGCACGGAGATACTCCTTAGCAAACTTACTACTTTGGCTCTGAGGAAATGTCACAGGTAGCTCAAGGAGGTGATGAACAAAGATATAGGAATGTTCTGAAAGAAATATTTGCTTTCAATTAGAGCTGAGGACAGTGATTTGGGAAGCCTAGGGGCAAGTTCAGGGTTGAGCTCCCCCTACCCGGAATCCCCCAGTGAGGGCCTGGGGGCGTGGTCAGAG
Source organism: Cricetiscus sungorus (assembly GCA_030556225.1). Classification (NCBI taxonomy): domain Eukaryota; kingdom Metazoa; phylum Chordata; class Mammalia; order Rodentia; family Cricetidae; genus Cricetiscus; species Cricetiscus sungorus. Next base: position 42,797,752 of record JANBXA010000600.1, read on the forward strand.
GATCCTGAGTATGGTGTCAGCCTTCTCTCTACGGGGCTGGAGACCTTGCAGCCATCATGACCATCTTTTCATTTCTTGGCCAACAGCACAGGGATGATTAGTTTTATGTAAGATTTGATTCAAATAATTAGTCCCCACATATCAGCCTCTGCAGTGAGGGAGGAGGCAGATAAATTCCTCACTTAGTCTTTTAAAAGCAATTAACTTGTCATTATTAGCTTTTAATTAGGGTGATTATGCCCTCATCAATACGGGTTATTGCAGTTGTTACTAGACAGCTGTTGAGCCAGACCATATATCAGATGTCTGTCCCCCGCTGTCCCACGTGGGATTTAGTTACCTCCTGTCCCTTCACAGAATGCCAGGCCAGTCAGCCTCCTCACTGTGACCCTGCTCACGGGATTCCCAGGCCCACAAGGGGCTCCTCCTCCCTGTCCGGCAGCGTCATGACTGCGTGTTTTGGGTCCCTTGGAGTGATGGGCAAAGGCAACTGTGGAAGTTTCCGTTACAAAAGCCCATCTAATAGCTGTGGGGGTGCACACCTGTCACCCCAGCATGTGGCAGGCTGAGGTAGGAGGGCCAGGAATTCCAGGCCAGCCTGGGCTACATGGCAAGACAATCTATGTCAAAAGGAGTTTGGTTGGGGGGCGCTGATGCTGGCTGCATGTGATGCTGGTGACAAGAAACCTTGGGTCAGTGTTGCCCCAAGCCCAGGAGGTCATGTGGATGTGGGAGCCCCTCTTGGACAGTCACTGCTGATTCTGGGTCCCTTCACATCAACCATCACAAGGAAAGAAATACAACACCCCAAAATAACCACAAACGCTCCGCATTGCAGCTCTTGTCATCACTTGATGAATGATCAGAAAATTGTGGTAGACTAACCCAGAGTCAGAAAAAAGGACCAGGCCAGAAACACACCAGGTTGAGTCCCAGTTGTTCTGAAGGACAAAGGCCATGGACAACCGTCTGAAGAGCCGGGAAGCACATGGTGGCTATGAATGTGGAGTATTCCGGGGAAAATATTCCATTCATATTTTCTTGCGGTCAGTCAACAGCATGCATTAAGTCAAACTGGTAAGCAAGTTTCAGAACCAAAATGTAAGCAAGTGTGAGTGCCATGCTGCAAAGGTATCCTGACTTATCTGGAAGCCGGGCTGCCTTGAGACCAATAGGAAAGCTCTGGAAGGGTAGAACAGCTCAGCCCTGGAGATAAAGGTGTTCTGACTTATCAGGAAGCCAGGCTACCTGAAGCTGGGGTGCAATGAGGAATGTTCTCCCTACAAAATATAGCAATCCTGCTCCTCTCCTAGAGAGACCCTTTACAGCTGACTTCTACTCTGTTCCCCTGTGGGAACGTCCTGGCCAAGCTAACCACTTCTGCCCAAGATGCTTTTCCTGCGCCACAATTTGCTAAAGGCAAAGCCGCTACAGAAATGTAGCAATCTCCTCCAGCTCTGGCAAGAAGTTGTTACTTTTCTGCTACAGCGTCCCTGCAAGTTCTATTCTGTGCCCGCGAATGAAGATCTTCACCCAAGACTCTTGAGAAAGGTTTATTTGGGGAGTCTAGAGGAGCAACATCCTCTGTGGGCCCAGGAAAGGACAGCCAGCAACTGAACAGGAGAGGGGCTTATATAGAGCTTCTTAGGGGCGGACTTTCCCAGGGAGAGGTTTTTCTGTTCGGGGATTGGTTAGTTTCCTGCTCAGGGATTGGTTAGTTTTCTGTTTCAGTTGGTCAGGAGCTCTGATTTCAGGGTAAACTGTGTTTCTTTTAGTCCTTTTTAGTCTTTTGGCTCTAATTTTAGGGCCAGGGTGTATTTCTTTCACTGGCTCTGATTGTAGAGGCAAGGTGTGTTTCTTTGGCACTGGTCTCAAAGTCAGGTTGCTTTTCTTTGGTTCTGGGCCCAGGGATAACATTTTTTTGCCTGGTGCAGGTTTCAGATCCTGGGTGTGTTCCTGTCACTGGCTCTGGGTTCAGAGTCAAGGGGCTCAGGGATTAGTTGGTTTCGTTGTTTCAGTTGGTCACGGGCAGAGTTGGCTCTGTGACAGAGCCCTTTTATCCTACAAAACTTAGGAACTCTTGAAGGGGTAAAGGATACCTGTCAGTTAGGACGCCACTGAAAAAAAAACATGTTTTTGTTTTGTTTTGCTTTTCAAGACAGGGTTTCTCTGGAGCTTTGGAGCCTGTCCTGGAACTTGCACCGAGACCAGGCTGGCCTTGATCTCACAGAGATCTGCCAGGCTCTGCCTCCCTAGTGCTGGAACAAAAGGCGTGCACCACCACCACCCATCTGCCACTGAAAAAATTTAAAACGTGGTGATATTAAATGTGGGACAAGGGTAATTAGTGACCAAAAGAAAAAAATGCCAGCTGTTAAACATAAATGGAAAAGTTCACAACCTTACACTGTAGGAAAAATGACTGCAGGGAATTGGTTACCTAATGGTGGATAACAAATTACCTCTAAGACTAGTGCCTCAAATTCATGTGTAGACATTACCTCAGTTTCTGAACTTCAGGGCAAGGGGTGTGAGTGAGATTACTGGCCTCATGATTTCTACATAGGATTCCTTATTTGAGGGAGTAAATCAGAGGTAAAATCCCTACACGCAATCCCTCTGAGAGGGGTAGGGGCGTGGCCAGGGGTGGAACCACATTCAGAATCCCAGTGAGGGGCTGGGGGCGTGGTCAGGGGTGGAGTCCCACCTAAAAACCCCCTGGGAGAAGCCTGGGGCATGCTCAGGGTAAAAGAATGGAGAACAGAATTAAACCCCTAATGACAAAATTCTGGGGTCTGGCTGCAAATATTGACTGACATAAAAAGTTAACCCTTCTCAGGGAAGCTGGAATATCAGGCCTGGGTGTGTGTAGTGCTGAGCAGTATGGGTTTCTAGGTGCTGGGTGAAAACTATGTTATGGGGGCAGGGGGAGGGATTATTTACATTTAGCCACTTGGGGCATGTTCTACAAGGCAGATGTTTGCAAGGCCTTGCCAATTGATCACCACCTCCACAGCCACAGGCACATACTGCCCTTGCAGCCTTCACTTATGTATATTTCAGAATGTGGTCCAGGTGCTATGAGCATGGGTTCTGAACACAGATATCATGGGGTCAAATTTGGGCACTGCCAATTGCCCTGTGTGTGACCTTAGGCAACTCAACAAGCCATCTCTCTATTTCCACAAGTCCTTCTCAGATTGGTTTTGAGGGTCTGAGCCACAGGTAAGTGATGTGCCCGCACCCCTTGGACCCTGAGTTGCCTCAGCAGGACCCAGAATGAACTGACACAGTTCTATCACTGTAATAAGACACCATGACCCAGACAAACGTCAGGGACCCCCGCAGCACCCCAGGCGATGTCTGGACCTGGGTTAGGGCCAAGTCTCACCTGTACATTTTCCAAGAAACACATGTGTGATGAAATTTAATGTTTTCTTTTTAACTTGGGTACAGTGAGAGGAGGCATAATATAAAGCACATAGACTGAGACACACACAGTTCTGGGACAAGGTGTCCTGGTCAGGGTCACTATTGCTATGATGAGACACATACCCTAAGTGACTTGGGGAGGAAAGGTTTGTTTGGTTTACACTTCCAGGTGGTAGCCCATCACTGAGGGAAGCCAAGGCAGGAACTTACACAGGGCAGGGACCAGGAGGCAGGAGCTGATGCAGAGGCCATGGAGGGAGCTGCTTACTGGCTTGCTCCCCATGGCTTGCTCAGCCTGCTTTCTTATAGAACCCAGGACCAGCAGCCCAGGGCTGGCACCACCCACAGTGGGCTGTGGCCTCCCTCATTCAGCACTAAGTAAGAAAATGCCCCACAGCCTAGTCTTATGGAGGTGTTTTCTCAATCAAGATCTCTTTCTTTCACAGGACTCTAGTTGTGTCGAGTGGATATAAAACTAGCCAGCATATTAGTGTCCAGGTCATAATCTCACCACAGTGACAGTGGCCTCCTGTTGTTTCAATAACTGGAGGCCACACACTGCACCTTTAGGCTGATGTGACCTTTGACCTGACCAGGACCTCTGTGACACCGTGACTGTTATAACCAACAGAGCATATAGTCACTATGTGATGCCGACTGCAGGGTAGGGTACTTAGCCCAGACACCGTGCAGAGGGCACATGGCCAACGACGAATGTGGTGCAGTTAACTAAGATCTCACTACACACAAAGGCACATGTAATCATTACTTTTTAGCAATTTATATTTAATGTTTTTCATCATGGTGAACTATGAGTGATGAAGATATAAGCTTGTAACACAAGAAGGGAATTGCTGTTCCATTTGCACACGATATATCAAATTGTTTCTGTTTTGTTTTATAGCTTGGGCTAGTCCTTAAAGTCCCCATATAGCCAAGAGTGACTTTGAACTCCTGACCCTCCTACCTCCACTCTCTGGTGATGGATCTGTGCCATCAGATCCGGCAATAACAACTTTTAAAAACTATTTTTAAGATTCATTTTCAGAGCCCGGTGATAGCTGTGTGCGTCTTTAAGCCCAGTACTGAGAAGGCAGAAGCAGGCAGATCTGAGTTCAAGCCCAGCCTGGTTTACAGAGCAAGTTCCAGGGCAGCCAGGGCTACACATAGGAATCCTGACTCAATAAACAAACAAACAAACAAATGAAAACAAGCAGTAGCTCGGTGGCTAGAAGGGCTCATCCAGGTGAAAACAGCCCACTCAGACTCAGAAGGCAGATGACACAGCTGAACCTCAAGCTGTGGCTTTGGATCTACGACCACCTGGGCAACCAAGTGACCACCAGCCCCACAGGGTGACAACTGACCCAGGGATGCGCTTCCATAGACCTGGGCCTCCACGACCTGTCATGTCACCCCTGTGCCTGAGCAAGCAGGCGCGACTCTGGCATTCCACCCACAGACTTCCTGCTGCAGCCAGATGAAAAGCCACCCACAGAGGTCACATTGCACAGCCAGGCTCAGGCCACCAGGTAGGTGTGTCAATCACCATAAAATCTGCCTGCATTTTGCTTACTGGTTGTGAAATATGGCTGTAATGAAAAATCAAATGTTATCAGCTTTCAGATGGATGCCATTGTTACACAGCCATTGTCATTAAGTGGGGCTTAATCTAAGTGACAGATGCTACCACACTTCTCTAACGCAAAAAGTTTTACAATACCACACTAGTAGCCTGAGATTGGCCAGGATGGGACAGCTTACTCAACAACTCACAAGTGACCTCAGGAGCATTTGGGCTCCCTCGGGACTGTTAGTGACTGCTGCGACACCAGCCATCACGCCCCACTGCGTACAGGAGAAAGGAGGTTAGTGAATGACAGAAACAGGTGGCACCGCCTGACTGGCTGTTGAAATGTCTCTAGAATCCCCAGCACTTAGGCTTCGTTCCCCAGAGCCATGTCATGTTAATGCGGAGCCTGGGAAGTAACTGTGACTTCCTTGTCCACCCTTGTTTTAGGAGACACGGGGTATCTTCAAAGATCAGAGTGGGGACAGCTGGGGACACAAGGAGGGGCCGCTGCATAAGTACAAACCCCACCCCAGACTCCACAGTGAGGAAAATGCGGGTCATGTCCAGACAGTGGTCTACTGGGGCACAAGCCTAGGCCCACGCGGGAAAGCCAGGCACGGTGCTACACACTGTAATCCCAATTTCGGAGACCTGGGGGTTCCCTAGGCTCCCTGGCCGGATATCCTGGCCAAATGAACCAGTTCTGGGCTCAGTGCGATCCCGAGTCCAAACACAATGTGTGGAGGAAACTGAAGGAGACACTCAATGGTGACCGTGGCCTCTAGGCACAGGCACGGGCACAGGCACAGGCACGCGCACACAGCAGTTTGCGGCCCCCTGGCCCTGAGACCGTCAGGAGGCTTCAGTGATGCCTCATCCTCCTACCTCAGTGCCTGCAGCCTGCAGAACTTTTTACTTCAAGCTGAGGAGGGCATGGTAGCCATAACTTTAATCTCAGCACTCAAGAGGCAGAGGCAGGCAGGTCCCTGTGAGTTCGAGGCCAGTCTGGTCTACAGAGCAAGTTCCAGGAGAGCCAGGGCTACACAGAGAAACCCTGACTCGAAAAACAAAACAAAATTCAACTGTATCTGTGGGCTGTAGGATGGGCTCTCTTCCTCAGAGCACACAAAGGCCAGGCTCTGTCCCCAGCACTGTACATAAACTGGGCGTGATATCCCCCAGGTGCCCTATTTCTGCAATGTCTGCACTAGAAACATCAGCAATGTCCAACAATAGAAGATTATTAAAAAACAGAAAGCCAACAAACAAAGCACACAAATCATCTGTACGTTGCAAGAACCAGAGGCCACAGCCTGACAGCAAGTACTGTCCAGCAGTCAGCAAGAAGCTGAGGACTACTAAATCCAACTGTCATTGCTCCCTCCATTTCCTAGAGTGACAGCTCCACCCATGGCCATGCCCCCAGCCCCTCACTGTGGGATTCTAGGCAGGGGCTACATCCCTGACCATGCCCCTAGCCAAATACCTGTCTTAGCTTTCTTCCCCCCAGACCCTGTGGATGGATTTTTCCTGGAGAAAGTATGTTTGTACAACTGACAGGAGTAGAGCGTCAGAGAGAGGTCCAGGCCGCTGGGAGCTCCAAGTGCCAAGCCACCACTGGGACAACAGAGTGGCATCCAGCAGCAATCATTGGAGTTCTCTGGGAAAGAGCACCTGTGTCCCAGCCAGCATCCACTGGATTCCTCGGTAAGAGATACCCCGTTGCTCCAACAACCACCAGAACCTCAGCCCCACATTTACCTAGAGGAGTGATTACCAGAACTGTGACCCCGCCTCCATCTGGAGGAGTGATCACCTGAGCCACAGCCCCCAACTACACCAACTGGAGGAAGAGGGACTCCCAGAAGCACAGGCTACACATACACAGCTTAGAAAGAAGAGATGGGTAGATACCAAGGTAGGAGAACACTCAGCACATAAAGAGTGATACAGGACCACCCAAAACTACAGTAACAGTGTTGCTGGTGACCCTGCTCAGACACCCCTTAGGGGAGGGGGTGAGAAGATGCAGGCAACACCAGTGACTAGCACCAATGAGTAGCAGGGCATGCTGCAGACTCCTTTATTAAGGAAGTTAGGCCTGCCTTTATGCACCTTCTCAAGGTCCCATTGCTCAGGTGGCTGGCTCTGCTGAGTTGTCCTTTCTCAATGAACAATCTCAAATGCCTGAAAGACACTTAAGGAAATGCTCAACATCCTTAGGGAAATGCAAATCAAAACAACTCTGAGATTCCATCTTCCACCACTCAGAATGGCTAAGATTAAAAAAAGAAGATATGGAAAAAGGGGAACACTCCTCCATTGCTGGTGGGGATGCAAACTTGCACAGCCGCTGTCAAAATCAGTGTGGCAATTTCTCAAAAAACTAGTAATCAATCTACCTCAAGACCCTGCAACACCATTGTTGGGCATATACCCAAAGAAGGCATGCTCACACCATAAGGACATTTGCTCAACTATGTTCATAGCAGCATTATTCATATTATCCAGAACTTGGAAACAGCCTAGATGCCCCTCAATGGAAGGATGGATAAGAAAATATGGTATATTTACATAATTGAGTATTACTCAGTGGTAAGAAAAAATGACATCTTTAAACTTGCAAATAAATGAACAGAACTAGGAAAAAACAAACAAAAACAAACAAACAAAAAAACAAAAAACATCCTGAGTGAGGTAACCTAGAATCCAGAAAGACATTAATATATATATATATATATATATATATATATATATTATATATATTTATGAGTGAGCATGTACTCACTCATAAATGGATACCAGACATAAAGCAAAGTATAACCAGCACCTACTGTCCACAACCAAAGAGATCCACAACTAACCATTGAGCCAAGCTCTTGGAGTAGTCAAAGTGAGGAAGGAGCGATAATATGAACAAATGAGTCAAGACCATGATGGGGAAACCCACAGAATCAGTTGACCCCAGCTAGTGAGAGATCACTGAGTCCATATTGTCAACTAGGGAACCGACATAGGACAGAACTTGGACCCCTGAATACAGGTGACAATGGTGTGACTTGGGCAGTCTATGAGGCTACTGGCAGTGGGACAAATGCACAAATTGACTCTGTGGAGCCCATGGTATATGGAGAGATACCTTGCTCAGTGTAGACATGGGGGCACCTTGGTCCTGCCTCAGTGAGGTGATGGGACAGACTTAGTTGATATCCGCAGGGGAGGCCTTCTTACGCTCTCTGAGGAGCAGATGGGAGGTGGGATGAGGAGGAGGGGCGAGTGGGAGGAGAGGAGGGATGGGAAGCTGGGACTGGAATGTAAAAAATAAATTGGAAAAACGCAAAGAAAAATGTTTGCTGAGGGCAATGCTGCTCTGGTTTGTCTGAGAGGATCTCAAACTATGACAAGAGAGACCTGGAAGACAGAGAGAAAACTGTGGGAATAATGGTGTCCTGGCTCAGTCCACATCAACTTGACACAAGCCAGAGTCATCGGACAGGAGCCTCAATTGAGAAAATGTCTCCATAAGACTGGCTGTATTTTCTTAATTAGTGATCAGTGAAGGAGGCCACAGCCCACTGTGGGTGAGGCCACCTGGGCTGCGGGTCCTGGGTTCTGTAAGAAACCAGTCTGAGCAAGCCAGTAAGCATCACCGTCCATGGCCTCTGCATCAGCTCCTGCCTCCAGGTTCCTGTCCTGTGTGAGTTCCTGCCTGACTTCCTGGATGATGAACAGTGATGTGGAAGTCTAAACTGAATTAACCCTTTCCTCCACAAGTTGCTTTGGTCATGGTGTTTCGTCACAGCAATGAAAACCCTAAGGCACCAAAGCCAAGGAATTTAGGGTTTCTGTAGGCTGGGCCCATGAAGTCCTGGGTTTGGTATAGCCCTCTGGGTCCTCAGCTTGGTCTTCAAGCTTCCAGCCCGCAAGGACTACTGCATGTCATTCAAGTCCCTACTTTATAGCTCCCAGTCCCAGCAGCTCCAGAACACAAAATAGAAGCAGCAACATGGACATAGTTGTCCACCAACATGGACATACTCAGGACTCATTCACACAGAGCTTGGGGGCTCCATTTTTTGAAGATGAGGCTCAACTGTGCAGGGACAGAATGGACATGAGATCTCCACTCTGCTCAGCTGTTGGCAATGGGGGACATCTCTCATGGTAGGAACCCTCCATATCACTGCTCAGCTGAGCAGGCAGTGGCCGTTTCTTATTTTTACTTATTTTTTTTTTTCCAGGCAGAGGGCCAGAGGGCAGCAGACCCTGTGGATCACCTCACTTCCTGGCACAGGTCCCAGGCCCTGGGGCAGCCCTTGTGACTGCTTTGGTGAAGTTCCTGGCTGGAGTCTTTGATTCAGGGCCTCAGAATGCTTCTCCATAGGTTTGGGTGGCCAAATGGCCAGTGTTTGGAAGGGGTGGTGTTGGAACACACAGAGCAGTGTGGGGAGGGCGACAGGGACAGGGCTTTTAATGTTGTCCAGGAAGCTGTGAGCTGTGAGCACTGGGGTTGGTAGTCAAGGCTGCACTCATCTGCGGACTGCACAGGTGGGACAAGGATGGAGTTCACCCTGAGCTCTGGGCTGAGCAGCTGCAGGAGTTGCCCTTTCCAAACCTGAGAGCCTATGAGTGACAGGCACAGAGGGGACAGGCAGGCTTTGGCTCTGAAGGAGGTGGGCACTGACTTGGTGCTCCTGGGGCGCCCCCTGGCGGCTACATGGAGAGATGGCTGCCAGGGCAGGGCAATGGAGCAAGTGGCCAAGGTCCAACCTAGGTTCAGCTATCCAGGCCAGGCAATCACCCAGCAATCTGAGGCAGGGCCAAGGGCTGTCACATGCAAATGAATATCACAGTGGCCCATGTGCAAATAAAACTTTATTGACAAAAAACAGGTCTAGGGCTAGATTTGGCCCAGGGCTGCAGGCCACACATCTGAGCTCAGTAGGATGTGCCAGGTGGGGTCAGAGCTTGTTAGATGAACCCTCCTGGCACAGTGCCCCATCCCCATAGGATCCTGGGCATGTCCCTGTCACAGCTGCCTTCCCTTTCCTCCCCAGAGCTTTTGCCTGTCCCCAAATCCATTTTGTTTCAAGGAGGAATAGGAAACAAGGGCCATCTACCCGTAGGCTCCCACCCTCTTCCTCCCTTGGGTCAAACCCAAGTCTCCTTTGTAGCCCACTAGCAAGCCCATCCTGTCCCCACTCCTCCCTCCAACAGGCCAAGATCTGCTTGACCCCAGGACCTTTGCTTATCTGTGACCCTAGCTAATGTGGGAAGTTGATGGAAGCTGGGCTGCTGATAGGCAAGGGGGCAGTCAGAGAGCCCAGACATCCTGTGGGAATACACTACCTCAGCCCCATGCCACTAGGGTGAGAAGGAGATGCCTTGGGGATGGTGTCCCACCTCCTGGCAGCTCCTATATCCAGACCAGGACACATTGTGCCCATCATTCACTCTGTCACTGAGCCTGTCTGGCCCTGGCCAGAAATGAGGGCACAGCCATGGCCAGGTGGGAATAGGTGGTGCTCAAAAGGCTTTTACTGATCCTGAACCAGAGACTGGAGACTGAGGCAAAAATATGGCATCCTTCATCTGGGTAAGGAGAAAAATGGGGGCGAGAGTGAGGTTTTCTTTTCTTCCTTCCTTCCTTTTTCTTTTTGCACAAAGTAAAACCCAGGCCTCCCTGTGAGGAGCATATGCAAGGCCATCTACCAGGGACACAGCCTGAGACCCCAGCTCCTCCCTCTAGGCTCAAGGTTGGACCCTTTTTATTCTCTTTACAATATAAATAGAATTTCAAAGTACACATGGAAATGGAAGTCACTGGGCACTCAGCAGAGGCCCAGTTCCCTCCAAGTCCCCAGCAGGTCCCCAGGGCCAGGCCTGTCTGTGCAGTCCTTTGTCATGTACAGATGAGCTGTCAATCCTGGGGACTGACTGTGGTCTAGGGTGCCAGTGGCTTCAAAGGAGACAGAGCCGCCCCATGGGCAGTGGCCACTAGTGCAGCCCAGGCCTGTGCAGTCTGTGTCTGTCACCCAACCTGTGCTGCAAGGGAAGGTGGCACCTGCTTCTTCCTGCCCTCAGCCATACAGAGGCTCTGTCAAGGGTGAAGGCTCATGGGATCCCAGGCCACAGCTGTGGAACTGAACCACCTCGGGGGCCTGGCTCACCCATGGGGACACCTGCCATCCCAGGCAGCAGAGGCAGAGAGAGACGGACTCTATAGTTCAGGGGAGGTGGGGGGAGACAAGAACAGGGCACGGGCAATGGGGAAGGGACGTAAGCTCCTGCAGGGCCCGCCTCCCCCAGCAGGAAGCAGAAGACACCACAAGCAGTGGGCCACCTCACGGGTCACCCTGCACTGGTTTACTGGGCTGTTGTCCTCCAGGGTGACACCTGTACATGCGCCTCTCCACCTGCTCAGTAGACAACTGACATCTGCAGGCGGCAAGTGAGAACGAAGCTTTTATCCCCTCGCATCCTGGTTCCGAGGAGAAACAGCGTGTCTGCTGTCAGTTTTTAAAGCCACAAATCTAGAAAACAGGTTGGGGCTGTGCCCCAGTGTCCTCGGCTGGCATCTGTCACAGGAGGCTCTGGGATGCCCCGTAGCACCTTTAGGAGAAGAGCACAGCCAGGCCGGGTCCCACGGAGTCACTGCAGTCCAGGGACACTGGCCCCTCTCCCTGAGTCCGGCCATGTTGGATCCTGCTGGTCCTGTCACCCAGGTAGGCCCCGCAGTGGAGACAGGAGTGGGCAGCATCTAGAAGGGTGCCCCAGGTCGGCCCTGTGCCTGCAGCAGGCTCTCCACAAAGGCCAGGTATTCGGGGCTGTGCCTTGTGTCCTCAGTGGTGGTGGCCAGCATGGTGGCCACTCGAGGGCGCTTGGCCGCTTTCACATCCTCTCCAGAGAAGCCAGGCTCCTGTGGTGCCCCAGTGCTCAGTGACTGCAGGCATCAGAGATATGTTGTGGAATTAGTTTAAGATGTGTTATATTTGTTTATGCTGTGAAACATTTGTTTAATGATGCAAAGATGTGTTGCATTATTTTATGTTGCATTTGTTTAATTCTGTAAAGCTGTGTGACTGCCTGTCTAAAACATCTGATTGGTCTAATAAATAAAAAGCTGGGGAGAGAAAAAGAAAGCTGAATGGCCAGTAGGTAGGCAGGAGAGAGAAATAGGTGGGGCTGCTGGACAGAGAGAATGAATAGATGAAATCTAGGCTGGAGAGTGAAAAGGAGGATGCCAGGGACAGCCACCCAGCCAGCCACAGAGTAAGAGGAAAAAAAAGAGATATAGAATAAGGAAAGGTAACAAGCCCAGAGGTAAAATGTAGTTAAAGAGAAACGGGATAATTGAAGTAAGGAGCTAGGCATTCCTAAGTAAGAGTAAGTCTACGTGTGTTTATTTGGGAGCTGGGTGGTGGGCCCCCAAAGAGCAAAGAGTTAAAACACAAAACAAAACCAAACAAAAACAAACAAAAACTACAGAGATGGATCAGGCTGTCGCCCTGGCAAAGACTGCACCTGTCACTGCACCCTGACACACACCCAAGGGATGGTCCCCAACTGTCCTTAGATCTGAAGACTCTGCCAAGTAGACAGACACCTGTGGTCCAGAGTGGTGAGCCCTGGGTGACTGTGGTCAGTTCTGGGGTGTCACTTATGGCAAAGGAGGAGGAGGGGGCAGCCTGCCTGGGACACGCATCTTCCATGCCCCAGAGGGAAGTGCCCAGGACACTCACCAGCCTGGACCGCACCCTCTTGGGCAGCTCCTCTTCCAGGGTGAAGATGTCCCCACGCTTCACTGTCAGCTGAGACCCATCCTCAAATTCTACCTGCAGGGACATGGGGTCTCAGCATGGGGAGGGCCACAGGGAACTGGCCCCATCCCCAAGAGAGCCCCGAGGTGGCAGGGACTCAGGCATCCTGGGGTCACAGGGCCCCGTGGACAGCTGGCCAAGCCTGGAGCTGCTGAGGTCCTGAGCAGGCCCTGGGTGACAGATGGATGATACGGGTAAGATGTGCCTGGGTAACAGAAGCCAGGCCTGGCTGTGTACAGGCCCTGGATGGGAGACTAAGGGGGTCCCCAGGGTCCTTAAGACCTGCTTCCCTCAACTCAGCGTGGCAGCTGTGACAAACAGGCTCCCTGCTCCAGAACTGATGCCCAAGGCTGGGATGGGTGAGGTTGCTGGGCTGCGCTGGCATTCAGCCACCTTCTCTGGAAACAACAGTGAGGAGCCCAGGTGACCAGTGCAGACCCCAGCCTGGCTCCTGGCTGGGTGAGGACAAGTGGTGGAGGCCAGGGCTCCTGCGGTCCTTCGAGGGGACCCTGGAGCAGCGTGAGTCTAGGCTGGAGACCTGCCAGGGCAGGAGCGGGACTATGCAGTGTGGCTCTGACAGTCCCATACACGGTGCCTGCTCTGCCCACCTGTGATACTCCAAAGGGAGGCTATACCGGCCTAACATTCTCAACAGCTGCAGACCTCAGCGTAGGCTGCCCTACAGGGGCTCACACAGGCTTCTGGAGGTATCTTGAGAGGAGTGTGATGGGCATGACGGGCATGTGCATACACCCTTCCCCTGGTGGTTGACGGGCATGTGCATACACCCTTCCCCTGGTGGTTGGCCTCCCACTTTGTGCCAGCACCTTGCTTGGCCATACATTGTGGTGTGTCCCTAAACAGCCTGTCTTTAGACAAAGGGATGGCCGGGCTGGACCTGTCCCCTCCCCTCCCCTCCGCATCTGCCCAGGTGGGAGCACAGCTGGGTTGCAGTTCTCTGTTGTGGTTAGACTCTGTGCTTTGGGTTGTTCTAAGACACGGTGTTCTGAACAGCCCAGGCTGGCAGCTCTACCCCAGGAGGCTTGGTGGGCAGGGGCTAGGTGTCTGCTGCTCACCTGGTAGATGAGGTTGGTGGCTGAGGAGATGAACCTGGCTCTATACAGGTTGCCATCTGTCCACCGCAGCTCTACCAGTTCGCCCTCGGGAGGTGGCCCTAGTCGCAAGCAATCTCTGCTCTGCAGGGAGGGGACAGTGAGGCCCCGCCTGGTATGCCCACCCCACCCTGCCCCTCCCTGCCCCTCCCCTCACCGTGATGCTCTCTGGGTACAGGTTGTCACTGTAGGAGCCATCATCGAAGTTGACCTCGTAGAAGGTCTGCGCCGTGGTGCCTATGACACGGCAGCGGTAATATAGCCCATTGCGATTCTTGGTGATGACGACCTGGCCCAGGGACACTGTGCGCAGGAGCTGGCCCTGGGGATGGAGCAATGGCGCGTGTGGGCAGGGCTGTGCCCAAGTGAGCGTGGCTGGGTGGGGGTCCCGTGGACTAGGCTCTGGCTGAAGCACTCACCCCAGCGCCACCTGCTCTGTGCTTGAGGCAGGTGATGGACACCACGTAGGGCCAGTCGTCGGGTTCCATGAGGACGCCAGCAGCGTGTGCACAGGTCACATGAAAGGACGTGGAACAGTGTTCGTAGGAGCACTGGATGCAGGCGCCAGACACCCTCTTCATACGCTTGCGGCAATACACACACTTCTGCATAGAATGGGGTGCAGGGTTACCAGCAAGGCCGGAGAGGAACCTTCCAGGACAGGTGGGGACAGGACAGGACTAGGGTTGATGGGATCTGAACCCAAACCACCTTCCTGATGCCAAGTGCCCTCTTCCCTGCAGCAAAGAGCTGGGTGTGTATGCCATGGGGGTTTTAAATTGTCAGAGCTATGGATGAACAGGCCATGTGCACAGGACTTCAGGGTTTGTAATCAGCATGCCACTTGCATGAGCTACAATGCTGTCACCAAAAGCCATCCAAACTTGAAACCACCCAGCTGTCAGCCCCTGTTTCTGAAGGAGTCTCTGAGGCCACCCACTGGGCGTGCTCAGATGGCCTGCACCTTCGGGCTGGAACATGGTCCCAGACCCCTGGATTTGTGATTCTGTCACCAGCCACTGGGGAGTGCAGTCCAGGCTCTGGCTGTGAGCCAGTCCAGTCCCCACAGGGCTCCACAGCAGTCCTCCACCCAGGGTGTCCTGGCAGCAGGGGAAATGAACCAGGCTTAACAAATACAGGACACTGTCCATGCCCCTGAGGGCTTGGCCTCCAGCTTGACCACTAGTGTGGTGCTAAGTGCCTGGAGCAGAGGTTACCCAAGATCTGAGCTGAGCCATTTCCATCCCCTCACCCCCTGGTAGGCCACCTTCCCAATGTAGGAAGCCCCCTGCCCCATGCCTTGGACACAGGGTAGGGAGCCACTGGACTGCAGCACAGACCTCAGGTAGCCATGTGCATCCAGGCCCCACTCAGCCCACATCTGGGAGCAGGAGAGGATGGAGGGGGCAAGGGGGATTTGCAGCAAGGTAGGACTGGGTCACTGATGCTCTCCAGATGGCCATGGCAGCCACACGCCTGCCTGGCAAAGCTGAAGCCCAGAAAGGTCAGGAGTCTATCTAGAGGCACACGGCACCTGGACAAACAGACTTGGACCTCTGACCTCCCTCACAATCCTGCTACAGAGCTGTGAGTGTGCATGCGTGCGTGTATGTCCGTCTGTCCATCCGTCTGTCTGTCTGTCTGTCTGTGTTCTTTAACGAACTGGAAGAGGCCATGCTCACGGGAACCTCGGCATGTACAACATGGAGTGCCTTCAATTCAACAGATACTAGGTGATCCAACTGGAAACAGATCAAGGGTGGGGCCAACAGTCCTCAAGAAGATTGATCCGTGTGGGTGCCCTGTGTTCAGTCAACCAGGGGAACCATCAAGAGAGTGGAGAAGGGCTAAGTGCAGTGGGTCAGGATGCACGGACTGTCCCCACACTGTGTCCCTGCACCCTGACCATGGAGAAGAAGTGCATGCTGAGGGGGGAATGGAGGACACAGGAAAGGTTCCTCAGAGAGTTCCAGAACACTATTGACAACCTAGGGTGCTTATGGCATGCATGCAGACAAGACTGTATTCTGGCCAGGAGGTGGTGGTGCACACCTTTAATCCCAGCACTTGGGAGGCAGAGACAGGCAGATCTCTGTGAGTTCGAGACCAATCTAGTTACAGATTGAGTTCCAGGACAGACTTCAAAGCTATAGAGAAACCGTCTCAGAACAACAAAAAGACTATATTCTGCATCTGCCTTGCCAAGACCACGAGCATCACAGTGCTCCAAGTTGCAGGGCCAGGCAGGTGAGTGAGCCTGGTCACTCAGCCATGACAAGGAAGGAAGAAGGCTGGAGAGATGGCCTAGTTGGAAAGCACGTGTCCAGTTTACAGGATGTGGGTTTGCAGCTGGGTGGTGGGAAGCAGAGGCAGGATCTCTGTGAGTTAGAGGCCAACCTGGTCTACAGAGTTCCAGGACAGGTTTCAAAACAATACAGAGAAACCTTGTGTCAAAAAACCAAAAAAAAAAAACCAAAAAAAAAAAAAAAATTGGATGTGGGTTTGCATCATCAGAACCCATGTAAAGCCAGATGTACAATGTCTAAACCCCAGTGCTGCTATGGTCTGATTGGAGCCAGACTGGGGAACCTGTGGAAACTGACCACTCAGGTAGCTGGGCACACACATGGAAAGACTCAAGCAGGGTCCAGGCAAGGACTGACACTTGAGGTTGTCCTCTGGCTCCACAAGTGCCTGCACATGTTTGCACACACACAGGACACACTATTGTGTTTGTGACACAGTGGAGGAAGCTGAAACTTGTGACATCACTCTGAGGGGGTAAGGAGTCATAGCATAGGACAAGGTTCCTCTTCCCCAAGTCATAGAAAGCAAGCACCACAGAGGGGCAGGCCAGGCAGCAGGGAAGGCTGTGGCTGCTGCACGGCCTGGAGGGGCAGCTCTCATGCAGTGCAAGCACAGAGCTGGGTCACTTGGACCAGGGACTGCCTGGCTGCACCTGGGGAGACTTACCGCTGTGCCCTGTGCCCCGCATGGAGCTCTCTACCCTGCCCCAGGGCTATGGGTTTGGAGAAATAAAAAGTCTTAGGCCAGGCTGGGGTTGTCTTCCCAGGATCTCTTGGTCCATCACAGAACTAAGGCCGGTGGCCACAGCCCTGGGAACCTACCAGTTTCCACCGCTGCTCGGGGATGGCACTGACGTCCACGGGATTGCGCTCAATCACGTTGAGGAACCGTACCTCGGGGACTGCAATGGCGCAGATCACATGAATCCACCTGAGAGGTAAGAGAAGGGTCACAGGTGCACTGGTGATGGTTCAGGCTGTCCCCAGGGGGGTGGATAGGTGAGGGTTATGGGCATTCAGGACACTGCTCCCCTCATGGTGGATACCCTGTCTTTCTCTCCAACCTCCAGGGAAGCTGAGCAGGGTGGCAGGAGAGTGACAGTTGCACAGGGAAGGGCAGAGCACACACCTGTGCTCCGTGGTTGTCTGCAATGCTCCCCCTCGGAGGTTGCACAGACAGCATTCCTGAGAGACAGATCGACATGGTGAGATACGGCTACCTCCACATGCACCCCCACCCCAGGGACACCCTAGGGATAATGAGGCCTCAGTACAGCTAAGATCAAGACCACTGGCCCAGGAAGGACTAGGCCTCCCAGGGTTAAGGCACCACCCAGCACCAGGTGAGTTACCGCAGTCCAGGCATGGGCTGCACACCGGGAGCATGTCCAGCCTTCCTTGGCCAGCTCTGGCCGGACACCATAGCAACCTGGAAGATAGTGAAGTGCTGAAACAGACCAAATCTGACACCTGGAACACCTACAGCCACCTACACGTACAGCCCTCCACACCTGCATCCCCCACACCTGCATCCCCCACACCTGCATCCCCCCACACCTGCATCCCCCCACACCTGCATCCCCCCACACCTGCATCCCCCCACCTGCATCCCCCCACCTGCATCCCTCCACCTGCATCCCCCCACCTGCATCCCTCTACACCTGCATCCCCCACACCTGCATCCCCCCCACCTGCATCCCCCCACCTGCATCCCTCTACACCTGTATCCCCCAATACCTGCAGCCCCCCACACCTGTAGCCCTCTACACCTGCAGACCCCTATACCTGCACAGTGTAGCCTTCTGGGCCAGAACCCTGGACAGTAACCCTTCAAACTCAAAATGCACCAGAAAGTACCCTCCTGTCCCCAGCGCCTCTCACACCAAGACGGCTGTGGAACACTCACTGGCATGGACCTGCAGGCAGCAGTGGGCACAGGAAATGAGTGGGCTGGTACCATCCTCGCCAACATAGGAGTTGGCCGGTAGTGGCTCTGTGTTCTCCCCACTTGAAGTGAAGCACATCTCAGGGATCAGTGGCCGTGTCCTCTGGCCGCTTTTGGAGGGTGGCTGGACAGCAACATCCCCTGGAGTGGCTGGAACCTCTCGCTCTGTCTGTACTGACTACAGAGGCATAGCCATCAGCAGGTGACAGAGGATCTCATATTCAGCCCAGGGCCACAGGAGACCAGGCTGCACTGGGGCTGAGTGGGGTGGGTGAGATAGCAGCTGTGGCAGCAATACGGGGAGGCCAAGCAGACAGCTCACCTGGCTATAGGGGTAGAAAAGGGTACAGATGGCGCAGTAGGGCTCATTGAGGGCAGCTGCGGCATTGAACTTCCTCTCAGCTTGGAAGCTGGCTGCCTTGTTCTTCCACTGCAGTGACAGCAGGGACTTCAAGGCCTCAGGATCACTCACATCGTCCTCTCCTGAGAACGGGAAGGCTTCTGTGATAGATGAAGGGGCTTGAGTTGGGAGATGAGGCCCCAGGGCAGCACCTCCCTACTGGTGCTCCTGTCTGCACAGCCCTGGCTCGTACTTGAGCTCTGCATTCCTAGCAAGGAGGGAGGGGCTGGTTTCCCTTCATGGGTCTCCCCAGAGCCTAACCTAGGGCCTGGACACCAAACATGCCACCCTCAGACACATCCTTGTATCTGTGAAGCTGGATACAGTACTGCCTATGTGCCAGGGTGCCTCAGCCACAAGCCTGCTGAAGGCTGGCCCACCCATGTGGCAGCATGGCCACAGATGGGAAAGAGGATAGAGGGAGTGGGGACTGTCAGCCACTCCATACTCTTTACCTTGGAGCCTGGGACACCTGCCTGCACACAGCCCATTCAGCCTGGGGAAGCCCCACACAAGCCCAAGGGATCCAGAGACTCTAGGACTGTGCTGAGTTCCTGCTGTGCCACCTTCCAAGAGACACTCAGGGCATGAAGCTGGGGGAGATTTGCCAGTCTAGAAGTCCCCAGAGAGCCTTCTGGCATGAGCTCAGCTGGGAGGCAAGAGCCTGGGACTTGGTCTCAAGTGTTCCCCAGGTTCCTTCATTCCTGTGGTGAGGTCTTGGGGTAAAGAGCTGCCAGTGTGAGCACAGGAGGCCATGGGTGAAGAGTTGCCAGCCGCCTCTCAGACTGCCAACAGCTTAAGGAGCCAAGACCCACCAGGACCTGCACACAGGCACTACTCCACCTGTCCTGTTGGCCAGCAGCAACCTCTGTACCCACGGCTCAGCCACCACAGGAAAATCTCTGCCTGGAGTACCCACCTGCACTCACCAGGTCCCCAAATCCATCTAGGGCCACACCCTAAGCTGACAAAGTTCCTGTGCAGAACTGAGGGCACAGGCCTGGGACAGAGGAGTTGCTGCCACAGCCCACCCCTTATGGCCCCAAACCTCAGAGTGCACCCTGAACCCTCTGCACAGGTGCTGGCACAGGCTTCAGCCGCCCGTCTCAGGTCCTGGCTCCCTCCATCTTCCCACCCAGACCCTGAGTGCTGCAGCCAGGTGCTTGATTGGGGAGTGGAACCATCATTGTCACCAGGGGCCCTGGTTGGAGATGGGTGTGATTTAGGCCTTCACTAGTCACATGACAATGAAGCAAATGATTGGTTGGGAGGTGGGGTGTGAGGTGGACGCCCTATAGGTGACAAGAAACTGGTGGTTAAAAGTATGGGCGTGTGGGGGCTGGGCCTCTGCAGATGGGAAGGGGCAGAGAATTCTGTAGTGAGCCTCCCTCAGAATGGTGATGAGGGTGCCACAGTGTAGGAAGGCCCTGATTCCAAGGGACTGAATATGTAGACACTGGCACCTGTGGAGGGGGTGGCCTGGGTCCCATGCAGGTGGGAAGAAAGCATTTTAATGGCTGAGAGCTCTGCTCACCTTCATCACTTGAAGCCTCCTGTTTGACCACAGACAGCGGGGACCGTGTGGGTGGCCGACCCAAGGGGTGACGCCGGCTTTTTTTGATTTCCACCTTCAGCTTAGAGAAGGAGGATGGTGCCTAAAACATACAGCGTTGAGTGATGGATTTTGTCACCCACAGCATGCACAGGTGTACTCACACACACTGTCACCCACAGCATGCACACATGCATTCAGTCACCCACAGCATGCACACATGCACTCACACACAGTCACCCACAGCATGCACACATGCATTCAGTCACCCACAGCATGCACACATGCACTCACACACAGTCACCCACAGCATGCACACATGCACTCACACAGTCACCCACAGCATGCACACATGCACTCACACACAGTCACCCACAGCATGCACACATGCACTCACACACACTGTCACCCACAGCATGCACACATGCACACACACACAGTCACCCACAGCATGCACACATGCACTACAGCATGCACATGCACTCACACACACTGTCACCCACAGCATGCACACATGCACACACACACTGTCACCCACAGCATGCACACATGCATTCAGTCACCCACAGCATGCACACATGCACTCACACACACTGTCACCCACAGCGTGCACACATGCACTCACACACACTGTCACCCACAGCATGCACACATGCACTCACACACACTGTCACCCACAGCGTGCACACATGCACTCACACACACTGTCACCCACAGCGTGCACACATGCACTCACACACACTGTCACCCACAGCATGCACACATGCACTCACACACACTGTCACCCACAGCATGCACACATGCACTCACACACACTGTCACCCACAGCATACACAGACTCCAGTTGCCACCCTGGCACCAGACGCCACACACTGTGTGGCAGAGCCACAACTGCACCTGGTGACCATTAACCACCTACCTGTGTATCACCGGCTTGGGCCTGGCTTTCCTCCTCTGGTCCCAGCTCCATGGGTGCCAGCTGTGGGTGGGTAGTGCGCTCTCTGTCCCCATCAGCAGTGTTGGTCCGGGGAAGCACATATAGCATAGGGATGATGGGTCGTGGCCGCACCTCTGCCTCCTCACCTGGTGCCCCAGGAGGCACCACATTGAGAGGTGCTGATGGAGGACCCCCCTCTGCAGCCATGGGGCCCATGGCTGGCACCGGAGACTTGGGTGGGGGTGGTGGCCTCAGCACCTCCTCAGGGGGTAATAGAGCTGGTAGGGTGGGTGGCAATGGGGGTGACAGGGGGTTGGGGGTCTTCTTCTTGCTCCGGGCCTTGGTTGGCCGGGGCTTGCCTCTGCCATCCTCTGGGAAGAAAAAGCTTTAGTCAGAACCAAGTGGAAACACATGGGAGCAGACAGAAGACCATACTCTGTGGTGAGGAGGAGATAGAAGCTGACTGGGAACTCAGTATCCCCAAAGCTTGAGCAAGTTCAACCTCCAAAAGTGCCTGGTATTGGGCTGCTACACTTAAAGAGATTCCTGAGCTGGTGTGGAGCTGCACAAGGGCTATCCTGGGCTCATGATACTGTCTCAAAAAAAAAAAAAAAAAAAAAGACAGCAGACTCAAGGAAGGAAGGAATAAGCCTTCTGGAAGAATTAGAATTAGTGCTAAGAGGGGGAGCCTGGGCTCTTCAGGAAGCAGCTGTTAAGATATTCAGTTGTCCCCAGCCAGAGGTTTCTTCCAGGCTAACACAGGTGTGGGGAGTAACAGATTTCTACAGTTACTGCAGACAACACAGCCACCACAGAGGGACCCAGCAACAAATAGACGGACTTGGGGACCTCCCTATGGCAGCCTCTGGGGTGAGTGTTGGAGATAGTTCCTGCCTGACAGGGGACATGGAGAAGGGCCAGTAGGACGTATCTTTGATGGTACTTTAGTTTGGTGCCATGATGGCGATACAGCATATTACTTAAGCAAGGGCAGGTAACAGGGGCAGAATGATCAGGGCTTGGTGACTTAGAGCATGTTCTCCAGGGAGCCCTCCCTGACACTATGTGCCCTGGAGCCTAGCCCCTACTCCAGGAGTGAAGATGTCACCTAGAGTATCATGGGACTCTATCCTGCTGTTGAGTGGCCTGGGTGCCTCTAGTGTTTTAGGAGCCCGGGGCTGAGTGACTCATGGATAACAGCTGTACCCCAGGCTTGGAACCTGGCACCTGCCTTATCTGGCCAGGCATGGGAGAGGATGGGATGGAGAGGATGGGATGGAAGGCATCCTGCCCTTGTGGCACTGGAGTTAGGCCTTGGGAGCTGGCCACCTTTGTGTGTCACACCCTCACACTCCAAGGGCAAGGCTCACTAAAGCAGATGACAGCTAGCACTCTGCCGGGTCTCCAGTGAGTTCAAAGGCACTGCCGAGCCCTAAGACACTCAGTTCCCCACCCTGCAATGGGACATAGTGAAAACAGGTGGGGTGTCTCCCAGCCCCAGGACAACAGACCCCACTCACTCCCATACTAGAGTTGCTGTGATCACCAAGGACCAGGATGAACCCCTACAGGATGTATTCTTGGACCCAGGGACACATGTCAAAACGGGTCCCTGTCCTGGTTATGACCAACAACAGCTGTGGAGGCCTTGTCACTGCCAGGTTCTGTGTGGCCATGAGAGAACCTGGAGCCCTTAACAGAAGCCCAAGAAGGGGCACGGCATGGGGCTGGCCCACCTTCCAGCCTTGGGACCCACCACTCCTGCACACACCTCATGGCTCACTCTGGCCCAATGTCAGTCACGTGTGTGGACCTTTAATCCCTCAGCCCAGGAGATCCACATGGGTGCCCATCTTGAGACTTGGAACTGACAGGCAAGTGTGACTTTGTAGAGTTACAACAGGGCTCTAGCTACATGGCCATGGCCTGGTGACTCTTGAGGCCACCCCACTGACTACTGGGTTGCCACAAAGACCCAGTCACCTCCATCTGCTCCAGCCACCCCCACCCCCCACCCCCACCCCCACCTAGCGATTCCTCTTTGTGCTCTCTGAGGAGCAAGGCTTTAGGCACCATTCAGACGTGCTGCCCATCATCCACGTGTTCCACAGTAAAATGTCCCCTACAGACACTGCTTCCACTTTACAATGACTTAAAGTCAAGGAGAACCCTTAAGTCAGCAAAAGCCTCCAAACACAGCCATAGGTTGCCCTGGGGCCTGGGGCCCTGTCACCTTCCACAGCAGGAGGCCTCTGAGGCCACCACAGGCTCCCAGGATGTGTCAGGGGCACCTGAGACCACATCCAAAGGGAAGAGACATATACTTTAAGGCACCAAAACCCCAGCAACCAGTTACATGGCTGCAGGAGCTCATATGCCAGTGTGGAAGATGGAAGCAAGGGACCCATGACAACCACAGGACCAGGCAGGGCCCCTCAATGAATGTGCAAGCCCCACAAGATGACCAGAGGTCAAGCAGGTGGCATTCCAAGGAGAGGCAAGTTGTGTATATATATGCAATGGCAGCATTAGGACAGGCTGGGGACAGGCAGGAATAGGGGGCAGGAGGCACTGACAGGGGAGAGAGAAGGGTTGGGGACATGAGGCCTTGGATCCAGGGTGTCAGTGGGTATACCGCCTATGTCCTGCAGCTTCTTTGTGTGTGTTTGTGGCTGTTGGCATCATTCCAGCCCTTAGCTCCTGTAGATCCACATGT
Source organism: Cricetiscus sungorus (assembly GCA_030556225.1). Classification (NCBI taxonomy): domain Eukaryota; kingdom Metazoa; phylum Chordata; class Mammalia; order Rodentia; family Cricetidae; genus Cricetiscus; species Cricetiscus sungorus. The sequence continues at coordinate 42,821,545 of JANBXA010000600.1, forward strand.
GATGACGGCAACCACAGACAACCCAGAAGGGCACAGGGATGTCACAGTACTTCCATACCTGTAGCTCCTGGCATCTCCTGCTTCTGCAATAGCTTGCTATTGTCATCACTCTCAGAGCAGGGCAGAGCACAGGTTCTTATGCATGCCAGAAAGAACCTTACCACCTCTCCTCATCCATGCTCAGGTGTCTAGCTTGAAGCCCCCTGCATTTGTGCCATCAGTGTCTTCTTGTCAGCTTTAATTTGCTGTGTAGTAATTCTGACTGGTTCTCACTGGCTGGATGGAGCTACTGTCCACCAGTGGCCTCGCTCATCCAGAGTTACCTGTAGGCCCTGAGTCTCTGGCCATGCGCAGCCTTGAGCACAGCCCCATGGGTCACTCTGTCTGTGGCCACATTACCTTGTGGCCACTGCTTTCCCTTGTTTGGCCTTTCTGGGACAGAAGAGCATGTCATGGTATGCTGTGGACAGGTCTCTGTAACTGTCCCCAGCAGCCAGTGAGAATCTGAGATGCTGTGTTGATGCACACTGGTCCCTGGCCTCTCACCCCAGCTTCACGCTCCCGAAAGGCCACAGAGGGAAGTCCTTCTCTACCTTGGGGCAAGGCTGCAACTGAGTGGAAGCCGGGGGTAGAAATGAGGCACCCAGTGTGCAGAACAGGAGGGCTGGGACACTTCAGTGCCAGATTGCAGCTCAAGGTCCCCATGTCACAGGTGCTGGCATAACCCTGTCACCACCCTGGGCAATGGTGTGTCCAGGGCAGCAGGAGCAAGACAGCAAAGTAGGACCGAAGGGACCCAAACCCCATGTTGTAGGCATCCGGCACTGACCTTCCATGCCCTCAACCTCGTGGCCCTGTGAGGGCAACAGTTCCTCATCCTCTTCCTCGTCCTCAGGTGTGGCCTCCTCCCGGGAACAGCCCCCAGCCTCATCCAGACCAGCCACTCTGGTGGCCGCCTCCCCAGGAGACTTGGAGTCTTCAGGCTTGGACTTCTTAGGCTGGCTCCGTCTCCGGTGTGACCTGGAGGAGGGCACTGGTCAGGCAGGAGGGGAAAGGGAGGAGACTGAGGTAATACAGGGTGGGCAGGGAGGAGGGCGGGGAGGAGCAGGGCTGGGGTGAATAAAGCAAGTGATGGAGGCACGGGATGGACAGGACAGTGGATGCGAGGGAGGTCACTTACGCAGGCCCTGGCCTCCTGGTTGGCTCCCGCCTCCTCTCTAGACTCGGCCTCCTCTCCTCCTCAGCCTTTCTCCAGGGTCTGTTCTCCTTCACACTAATTTGTCTAGAATGTAAATTTCAGGATTTTCCTCTGGCTCCGGGCTCTCTCTACAGCCCTCCATAAGGGGCTCTTAGGCCCTGTGCCCAGCCTGAGCACAGGAACATGCCACCCTCCTAATGACAGCAGGGATGGCCCCTGATGGCACAAGCCGGCCTTGCTGAATGATGGGATGGGGTGAGCATGAGCAATAGGGGCAGAGGCTAAAGCTGCTTAGCCTGACAAGGGAGAATGGCTTCTTGCAGCTCTGTGTCCCTGGGGTCCCCAGTCCAGTATCCCTCACCCATAACAGCACCTCATTAGACCAGAGAGCTGAGCATGCTCTGCAGTCGCTAGGTGGTGGCCTCTGTGGTTCTGTCTGTGGCCTGCCCTCCTTTCCCTCGCTCACTGTCTGTGGCTGAAATACCCTGGACCAGGCAGGGCCCCTCAATGAATGTGCAAGCCCCCCACAAGATGACCAGCAGGCAAGCAGGTGACATTCCACAGAGGATGCAGGCGGAGGCAAGGTGTGCATATGCAGTGGCTGCAGGACAGGCTGGGGACAGGCAGGAGTGAGGGGACAGGAGGTACTGACAGGGGAGAGGAGAGGGGTTGGGGACACCCCACCCCTTCTGCTCTGGGTAGGCAGCCCCAGCAATGCAGTGACTTGGAAACATGGAGTCAAAAAGGAAGTGTGGTGGCTCAGACCCTAACAGTTACCCCCAGAGCCTAGGGCTGCTCCAAGTGGCTCCCAGCTCCTGACAGGGCTCACAGCTTGCATCTAACTCACTGGGTCACAGCTTCCTGAGTGGTCCCGTCACTGTCCTGACCCCACTGTGAGCTGGTCCTGGAGGCTACCCCAAGGGTCTGCTCAGCCCTTGCACACCTGACTTGGACACCCTGGGCCTCATACAACACTATTTACAACTGAGCACAGCAGCCTGCCTGGTTCCCACAGCCACAGTGTTCTAGGCTCCAGGATATGGGACCTCAGCCCACCTGTGCTCCACACCAGAAAATAAGGGACTTAGGACTCAGATGTGTGTGCTGTGGCCATCCAGGGCAGGGAGGGCCTCTGTATGCCAAAGAGTAGCCATGTTGTATTGGGAAAACAAGCTGGGACCCAGGCTTGTGCCAACTGTCACACCTCGCACTGATGCCTCTCCCAGAGGCAAGGCCTGACCTATATCCTCTCCACCACTCCTGCCCCCAGCCACACACAGGTGTGGCCACCCTTCTGGAACAGCTTCTCTTTAGGCAGCCAAACTGGGATCTTTGTGACCTGAGCTGGGGCAGGGCACCCGACTCTTGGGGTTTGCTTCAGCGCCTCTTTGACTTGATGACTAATTCCTCTTGGGACCTCCAGATGTTCTGGCCCTACTCTATAAACTCCTCTGCAGCTTGTCACCAGCTTCACAGTGGTGACCCTAGCACCCCGTCCCTGTTCCAGACAGCACACATCACTATGCGTCTGACAAGGTGAGCCTTCTGTAGCCCTGCAGCTCTCGGGGCTTACACTTGTGCTGGGCTGATATGCGCCCTGCAGTAGCTTTCTCAGAAAGGAAGTGTGCTGTGGAGCTTCAGGTCTGAAGATGTTCCTTCCTGTGTCCATGCAGGTCAGGATGCAGGGTCATGGGAGGGGGTTTTGGGAGGGGCCACAGTCTTTAGCCTGATGCTAGGGTCTCTCTGGAAGCTCTGGGGACTGCCTGCTGAACCCAGGTGGGGTCCATGGGTATGCTCCACACTGCAGGTGATCATCACCCTGCCGCCACAGGACCAGGCTGCAGAGCCACTGCTGCATGTGTCTGCTTCCCTTAGAACTCACTGGAAGCTGTACTCCTGGACCTCCGCTCGGCTTCCAGCACCCTCTGTCTGCGGATGCACGGCTCCTGCATTTCCCTGCAGCATTCTGGGCCAACTGTGCTGGCGTTTCCTGTCCCTGCGCTTCTACCACGTGCTATGAGGGCTTCAGGATCTCCCTGAAGGCCGTATCTGTCCCATCCTGGCCTTGAGCCTTGTTTTGACCTGGCATTAAGGGTACACTGGAGGGTGGGTGAGGGCTTGCTGACGAGGGTGATGGCAGGTGGAGGTGGAGGGTGGGATGCTCCACGGGGACTATCATTAGGATCAGAGCCACTAGATGGGTCCTGTTCTGAAGGTGCCAGTCCTCTGCTGTGAGGTAAGTGATATCTCCCAGTGAATAGGCCTGGCTATAGAGGCTCAGGAAGGAGAGGCTATGACTCCTCCACACCAGGGCTCCCACTGGGACCAAGGCAACCTGGCAAGCCTGGAATCCTCCAAGTTCTGGCCTAGTGCAGCCTGCTCTGAAAGGCCTCCTGCTGCCCCTCAGGATCTGAGCCACATAGCTGCTCCTGCAGACCTGTCCTCACCCACATCCCAGTGGGATTAGCCCATGGCTGAACAGGACATCATTCTGTCCATTTTTCAGAAAATAAGTGTTGGCATGTGAGCGACACAAACTCTTCTGAGATGAAAGCAGGTGCCCTGGGACTTGATGTGTGACAAGCGTGCCTACAGCTTTTGCCGAGAGGCATGGCACATAGAGAGGAGACGACAGCTGCAGATACATGGTGACCTGTGTCCACAAAGCAGCTAGGAGACTACCCACCGGTAGGCTCTAGCTCCCTTAATTTGCTCCATTCTCGCCACTAAGGCAGATCTAAGAGTATCTAAAATATCCCATGGGAAAATGAGGTCAATTCTAGGGTCCAGGACACTGTCATGAGGCCCATCAGGTACTTGGGGTCATGAGCTGACTCTAGTGTTGAGGTTGGTAGGCTGGGGTGTCACCCTGGGGAGCATTAACATCTCCTAGCCCCACACATCCACAGGAAGCCAGGTTGGCTGAGGACTGTGGCACTGTCTCCTGGCGTCAGCCCATCTGATAGCCTGCTTCAGAGACAGAAGACTGGGAATGGGGACAGGGTGGGCACAGAAGACGCCCTCATCCAGTGAGGAGGCTAAGTACACTGCTGCTGGTGTAGTAGCAGCTCGCAGCAAGGGGCCAGTGTGGAATGTCTGATGTCTAGGGTTGTGACTGAGGCACTCGCTACACAGAGCACAGGGTCAGGGTGTCCTCAGCACCTGATGGCGACAATGGCTCCAGGCCCTGGTGTGTCAGGGACACAGGTGCTCTGGCCCCACCCTGAACCCCTGATGTGTCTCAGTTTCCCCAGGGGAGCCAAGCATGGGAGGAGGCACAACATGCTGTGGACTGTGGAAGCATGACTAGTGTCCCCCCACAGAGGCCAGGGACTTCAGAAGGAACAAACAGCTCTGGCCTTGCACATTTAAACAGCTTTTAAGGAAATTATGCCCTTGGCAGCAGGCTTCATTTGCTATTCAGCCACTGCCATGTTAGCATGGCTTCCGGAAAGAAAGGACGGGATGCCGCTTGGGAGAGGAAACCTGTGAGAAGATGTTTGGAGGTGTGAGGGTGGGAGGTCCCATGAGCCACTTCCTATGGCCACAGGGTTCCATCTCTGGATGGCCCTGGTGTCACTGTGGTTCTGGAATGTGGTATCTGTTTACTGGTCATCTGCTCAGCTGACCCATAAGCCCAGACACTAAGAACCAACCATCAGGAAACCATTCCCAAATCTTGCAGGTGCACTCAGGCCCCACCACAGGCTGTCACAACAGGCTGTTGCTAGGCGCTAACAGAATCTCCACTGTAGAATGTTCTAAAACCACAAACCGCTCTCTAGGAGAGGGCAGAGAGCAGGGAGTGGGTGGGTAAGACTGCGGCGCCCCATGGCCTGTCTGCAGAGCAGGGTCCCATGCCCAGGGCTACAGCAGCAGTGACCTTGAACTCGCCAGAAGTGGAAGGTAGCAGGCTGCCCACAGCATAGCCAAAGAAGTGTGCAGGCTGCAGCTGGTTCCAGAAGATGCTATGGATTCTGTAGTATTTGGAAGCCATCTGGATCCTAACAGCATCGTCTGCAGGTCAAGGTAGCAGTTTTGTTCCTATATAAAGTCTTGTCAACAGTGGTGACTCATAAGTGGGAGCCATAGACCGGCCTGCCAGGTACAGAATTCTTGGACTTTCCTGGCCTTCACAGGCGGACAGCTAAGTTCTGCATACTCCCACAGATGTGGCCCTAGCTCAGCTCTGAGGACCGTCCTTGGCCTATCAGAAGCTGAAACCCATGAAGGCTGTTTGAGGCAAGGCATAAAGATGGACAGCCTGGAGTGAGGGACTGGGCCCAGCTGTGCAGGCCTCCCTCTTAGAGGAGTCAGTCTCCTCCTCACCCTGCTCCTTGCACTGCCAATACTAGAGATCAGTGCTCAAGGCTGTAGCAGCCATGTCCAGGTCCCCAGTCAGAGATGACCACGAGTGGCCAAACTACTATAAGACGCAGGCCAGGAGAGTCCCGTCATCCTTAAGAGCATGACATCTGGTGTGGGCTTTTGGCCATATTAATGCTTGCAGAGAACCTGCCAGCTCTTAGAGCTGCAAGGGTACCAAGACTATGTTACTAGGAGAAGCAGCAGTGAGCTGCTCATTTGAATGCCTAGGCAACTCCTGTTATAGAGTTGAAAGGGCACTGGGAGGCTGTCACTCACCTGCGCAAAAGCTTGGCCTTCAGTGAGGCACGGGAGGCGCTCCAGGAGCTCAGCTCAGGGCTGCTCAGGGCCGTGGGCCGAGTGTGGTCCAGCACAGTGAGGTCACGGCCCTGCTTCCACTGCTCATAGCGTTCAGGTTGCAGGATGCGTACAAACACGTCCATGGAGATCTTGACCATGTCCTTGCGACATGTGCACTGTGGGGACACACACAGGCACTGAGTCTCATGCAAAACACCTGGCTCTCACACTGCAGACACAACTGGTGTGAGGATTGGACTACTGGCCCAGCACTTTCTCTGCCTTCACCACAGGCAGGCCAGGCTGAGAAACCCCAGAAAGGAAGCCCGTCAGAGAGTGGATACCCAGTCTTGCCCAGCAAGAAGTGAAGAGAAGAAAGGTGGACATGAACCATTTCTAGAGGGCCACATGGTCTAACAGATCAACTACCCAGGACCAGGCAGTCTGGGTGCCTTCCAAAAGGGCCTAGAAGATGTAAGATGGGGCTTGTACAGACTCAGAGCAAGGACTGGCAAATCCAGACAATGATAGGGAGCAGCCAGGGCTTTGTGCTCACGCTGCAGGATGAACACTTCCCAGCTAGTCTCTACCCCAGCTGGGCCAGAGCAGAGCACTGGCAGGGTAGCTGAACACACTCCTGCCTTCTCCTGATGGAACTGCAGGCTGTGACCCTGCAGACAGGGTTCTTGTTGTCCCTATTCCACAGCAGTTATGGCCACCTGGGCATCCTGCGTATGACAAGACTGGGCCTGGACGTGAGGAAATGTCCTGCAGCTCCTGCTACTGTGTTTGAGCATACTGACAGAGGGAATATTTATGGCTGAGCAATTCCCAGCAAACTCAACTTGCTTAATGGGAATGTGCAGGATAGCGGCTGTGCAGAGGCGTGGCTGGTCAGCGATGGCCGCAGATGGCGCCCAGGTTGCACATTCCTGGGCCTGGCCTCCCCAAGCCCCCATCAACTTTGGATTAAGGGACCTGTGCCAAGCGGTTCAGCCATCACTTTAGCTATCAGTAATTAGCAAAAGCACCTGAGCACTCCCATGGGTTCCACAGACACAGCCGTGGCCAGCACCGGCTTCATGGCCAGCACCGGCTTCATGGCCAGCACCAGCGGCCAGGACAGAGCTGTCAGAATAGGATGGCCTTGCAGGGACAGTGGCCTTCACAAACCCCATGTGGGCTCTGCAGATCTGGGGAGTATAGGCCCAAAATCAAATGTGAGGAGGTGAGAAGCTGGGTTTGGGTGTAGATGCCTGGAAGCTTGGGGGAGCATAGCAGGGTGGCCTGAGGCCCACTCCAAGGTCCAAACAGCTCCCAGGGCTCTGCATCTCGCCCCAGTAGTTTAGCACATCAGCATAGGAGATGGCAGATGGCTGTCCACAGTGGAGACATTCTTCTGATAGAGAGGTCCGTCTGTGCAGAGGGTCTAACTGGACCCTGCAGGCCGGAGCCTGCTCAGTATCACCCAGTGAAGTACAGAGCAAAGTCACCCTGAGCTGTATAGAAGGAAAGTGGTAGAGCCACCAACCCCAACCCACTCCAGAGCAAGGTGGAGCCTAGGACTCCACCACTTCATGGGGATAAAAGTGACCTTAAGACTCACTTACCAGGGCATTTCAGGCTTTCCTCCTTGGCGGGCAGCCATCAATCACCTGGTTACTGTACTGCCACCAGGGATTCTGGGGTATGCACAGACCTTTCTGGTGAGTTCAGCCTGTGAGTGGGTGTTGAGAAGGGGCTACATCTGCTGGGGATGAGCATGCTTTCTGATGACACTTGACACCATCTGATGGGGCCCAGACTCAGCTCCTGTACCCTGACCCTGCACCCTGTGCCTTGGCAACCAGAGCAGCGACACCAAGTCCTGGGTGACGCCATGCACCACAAGAGCAACCCAAGAGTTGCAACCCAAGAGCCCCTGCTCCATGAAGTTTGCTAAGAACCTTCTAGAATTCCAGGCACAGGTACCTCACCTAGAGCAGCCCTTCACTTACACCATCCCTGCATGCCACCCCTACCAACAGAACAGTTTTGCAAGTGGCTAAGGGACACATTCCAGCAGACACACAGCATCAGGCCCTCTGTGGGCCTCCTTGCAGGCACCTCACACAGGCCTAGTTTCAGGGCCTTTGTCTCCTGTGGCTCTGGACACAGCAACTCAAGTGTTTTCAATGGCAGCCATAGCACCGACTAGAGCCACACCCCACCTGCTGCATTCCATACCCGAGAGTGAGAAAGCAGCCAGATTACCCTGCCACTTGACTGGGCCAGTCGCTTTCTGTTCTTGTGACCTCTGAGGAGGGCTGGGTGTGGGAAAGCCAGGGGCATTCCCTAGCCACTAATCTAGACATGCTGCCTGCTGAGTCTGCCTCAGAATGGGGATTATGGGAGGGGAGGCTCTCCTCATGCCCCTCTTGAGGTTGCACTGAAGTCCTGAGCAGGGCTCCTGTCACAGACCTGTAGAAATGGCCTAAGCTAAGGTCAGCTCATGCATGGCAAGTTGGGGAGTTATGACAGAGCACAGGTTACCATCAGTGTTCTCCAGCCAAATGTCTCTTAGGCCTGCTGCTACTGGAGGCCAGGGAGTGAGTGAATGGCTGAGCTGCTGCTGTCCATGGCCATGCAGCACGGTGTGGCTGGGATGACTGAGTCTACCCCAAAGTGAGAGTACAGGCACTCTCAGTGCCTGCTGAGGATGTAGCATGGTGTGAGCAGTGCAGGGTGGAGTCCTGCCTGGTTGTCTCAGGATACCCATAACAGTACAGGTCATAGTGCAGTGGCAAAGTCCAGAGAGGTTACTACTAAGCCTCAGCCTATACGCCACATTCTTGCTGGGGCCTGGGGTAGGGAAGTGTGGAAGAAACCAGGAGACACCAGCTCTCCCCCACCTCTCGCTCTCCAGGACAGCTTGTGCCTGCCCTTCTCTGTCCTCTAAGTGTGGACACCTTGGTGCCTCATGCCAACCCTGGGAGAAGCACAAAGATGCCTTTGGGATCTCCTGCTGCAGGGGCCATGAAAGAGAAGGGCGTTTGTCCCCCCACCCCCCTGAGCCTGGGACCCCACTTCTGCTTCCTGTCCATGTCTCTCATCACCTAGAAGTAGCCAGAGAGAAGTGACGCCTGTACCCCCTGCTGTGCAGATTGCTATTTCCAGCTCCACTCTGAGACAGTTCCTCTAGGAGCCTCCGTAACTGTCCAATAGGAAGTGGCCACAGCCAGACAAAGCCAGGGCTTTTGTGAAGTACAACACGTCTGAAGCATGAAACCCTGACCCGTGCTTCCCAGGCCTGCAGGGGTATGCTCTTCTGCCCACTTTACATGGCAGCCTATTAGGGACTGTGAGCCACAGTGGCCTAGCTTGGTGCCTAAGAGGCTCAGCAGAACTCCCAGGCAAAGAAGAATTGGAATGTGCAGTGTGGACAATGAACTGGCCTGAGGGGACTCAAGGCACAGGAGTGGCTCTGCAGACCCAGGGGAATGCCCTGCCATGTGTTTCTGGTAAGGTGGATACCAAGCAAACCTGGAGTCAAGCTTGTACAGCCAGCCTGGACCAGCCTCCAATTTTGCAGACTCTAGGGAGACCTGCAGCACCCACATCCCCACGCATGCGGCCGCATCTTTGTGTAGCATCCTGCAGCTACTACCCTCCACCCTGCTGCAGTCATGGGGCCACCTCCCAGCCTATGACGTTCAGCACCTCTCGGGGCTGTGTGATGGTCCATAGCTCAGTATGCCCGCACCTGGCACAGACACCTTCAATATGTGCTGCCTAGGAGACCCCACCTGTGTTGACATGGAGCCTTGCTTCCCTGGGTGTCCTCATTACTGGGGACTGGTACTCCTCAAAGCATGTGTCCTGCTCCCGCCCTAGTCACTTTCACTTTACACCATTTGTGTCACCGTCCACTTTCCCACACAGCTCCTAGTGGAGACTGCTTGTCCACCCCACAGGTCCCTTATGGCCAATGACATCATCAGAGACACTAAGAAGACTTGTCTTGCCAGGCTGCCCAAGTCCTGAGAGTGAAACATAGGGCACAATCAGATGCTTGAAGCCTCTGTGTGGCTGGACCAGGGCTCTCCCTTGTCCTCATGCTCCTAGGCCCAGGATCAGCCCCGAGAACTGACTATACCTGTGTGCCAGGCGTCTCCAGCCACTGAGGACTCATCTGTAGTGGGCTGCACACACATCCCTGCCCCACTAAGGACTTCCAAGCCCACAGCTCCCCAGCTCTTTCAGGGCCTCGTCAGACATCCCACACTTTGTTCCCACTGCCTCCCTCAAAGCTGGACTGGGGATAGAGCAGTGAGTCCACCTGAGCTCCCAGGATCCTCTGTTGGCTCTGAGCTCCAGTCGGAGGCCGTTCTGTTTTGAGAGGCTGGGTTACACTAGAACTCACTCATGTACAACAGTGAGCTGGGGGAGGTAGCAGCTGGAGAGGAGATGATCACAATGCGGTGCAATAAAAGCACCAACCCGAATAGCACAGTACCGCAGGGACCCTCCTGCTCTCGCCAGTGTGGCGGTGACAACTCTCAGTCACGGCACAGGAACCCGGGCAGAACACTGAGCCTGCTGCCGGGTGGCTGGCATCTACCAGGGGTGGGCGTGGCATCCCTAAAAAGCACCAGTGTAGAGGGGGACAGCAAAATTGTCCTCAGCTGATTACCACGGTCACTTGTGGCTGGATATGTCCTGGTGTGACTATCCCTACCCTCCTGCCCAAGGATGTGTACTGCATCCCTTCCTCGCAGCAACACAGCCTTAGGAATCCCTGCCCACAGGCGTCCTGTCCCTATTGAGGTGTCCAACATGGCCTCCAAACTCAGAACAAACCCAAACTTCTCAAGCAAGCAACAAAGCCAAGTGGCCCTCCACCCCACTTTCCCTGGGCCCCTGAACTCTTCTGTTCACAGTGTGAACAGGTGAACTCCCACCTAGGGGCCCAGCAGCAATAGTAGGGTACACCAGAAGCTGCAGGAGGGGCCCTGCCTACCCCCGCTGACCTGAGGGACACTGGATGCCTGGTTCATGCCTAGTTTGTCAGTTTGCCAAGCGTGACACCACATCAGCTGGCTGTGGCTTCATGCACCCTTTCTCAATGCCACCATGGTTTCCCAGGGTCAGAATTACCTTTTAAAATGTAATATAGCCCAGGCTGGCCTTGGACTTGGGGCAACTTCCTTGTCTCAGTCTCCTGAGAGTTGAGACAACAGGCTCACACCAGTACCCAGCAGAGGAAGGCGGACATGGTGACTATGAGACACTTCTGCAGAGCCCTATGTCTGAGGGCCAGGTGCTCCAGTCCACTCAGGGTTAAGCATAGAGCTCTGACTGTGGCTTGGCCCATTTCTGCTGTGATTACCAGCACTGCAACAACATCCAGTTTATTAGGGAGCCACAGGGACCTGTGCACAGGACGATTAGGCACCAGCTCAGTGCTGCCTGGTGGGGCCTGTGCCCTTGAGCAGACACCAGAGTCATGATGCCCCTCCTGTGGCATTGCACCCATGACAACATCCATCCCATTCCCCTCTTGGCACAAGGGTCACTTATCCTAGGTGGCATGGGCACCAGGGGACAGACAGTGAGCAGGGAGTGGCAGCACTGGCCTGTCTATTCTCTCTGCACTGCTTTTTTGGCTGGGTCCTTTCAGCTCTTGCCTTCTGCAAACCTCAGTGTGACCACAACAGCCAAAAACACCACGGTATCCCAGGGCAGCCCAGAACATTCCCAACATCCCCTGACATGGGCACCCTTGGGGAGCCCCGCTTTACTCATGGGGAAATTGGAGCACAAGGCACAAGGTGGCAATGCCCAGGCCACACAATGTGGGGGTATTCAGGGTCTGCACTCAACCTACTGGGGAGTCACTGCCAGGGGTCAGGGGTCCCTCTGTGACCATTGTCCCCTGTGGCACTTGGGATAACTGTGGCCATCAGGGATTTGGCCATGCTCTCTGGCATGGGGTGCAAGGCCAGGATACCCCACAGAGGAAGCCAGGACCATGCACACTCTCAGGACCCCACACTAGGCCACATTTGTAGCTGCCAACCACAGCTGTGCCCTGCACAGGACCCTTGGTGTTCCCCGGGGATTTCTGGGCACACACATCTTAGAGACATGGCCAGGGATGCATGGTATAGAAGACTGTGACAGAGAGTGAGGGGAAAACACATTTCACAAAGCACTTTGTAGTCAGCCCTGTGCACAGCTCTGCCATGGCACAAATCGGGTTAGTGAGGCAGGGTGGCAGCAACTAACTGTGCAGCATGGGAAGCACTGTTACTGACAGCAGGGGAACATGGCTGCCAGTTCTCATGGCCACTAAGCTCAGTCTCCCTACCCAGTGACTGCTGCTACCAACCTACCACAAGGGCATGATGACATGGCACTAAAACAGCCACCTCCAGACTTTGACCCCCAACTCTGTGGAAGTCCTCCCAACTCTGATGTCTACCTCCTTAGGTGTGCCAAACATTCCTGGGAGAACTGACATTCAGCCATGGGGACTATGAAAAAAACAGAAGCTACTAAGTGTGCAGCCAGAGCTAGAGCCAGAGCCAGAGCCAGACTGTCAAATGCACCCTTGTCTCACCGGAGCTAAGCCTGATGGAGTTGTGGTGAGTCCTAAAGTGTGCAGGCCAGGGCTGAGCTCCCCACATTGCATGGGGCCTGTGACCAGGAGAGGGCTGCTGCAATAGCCAGCGAGGAGCAAGGAAGAGAGGCTGTGCAAGCGGCATCCCCTTCCTGGAGAAGCCCTTTCACCTCCTGCTTCTGACCTAGCTATAGAGAGGCTGCTCCAGCCTGCCAGGGCTGGCAATGTGGACAGGAAGACTGTGCCAAAGGCCTACACATGTCACCACGCCTGAAGATTCTGAAGGGGAGCACTAACCTGGAGCACCCCAGAGGCTCACTTCTACCACACACCCACACCTACACCCATTTATGCACATCTACTGAATAGACTGGGGGCCTGTAAGGCCTGCTGGACATGATGCCTGATGTACAACACTGGCAAAGCTGCTTGGCCCTCTCTGCTCTTGTCTGTCAGCCCAGGGTCAGCATTCCATAGAGGGTGCTGACTCAGAGACCCAGGAATGGGCCACTTTATGGAGAGCATGTGGAAATGCCAGGGACTTGGTGGGCACTCACCCCACCCCAACCCCACCAGGCACTGGCAACCCTGCCCAAGCTCATTCAAGGCCCTTGATGTACATCTGGGAGGCAAAGAGATCCAGCTGAGCCGCTGAGCTTTCTGGATTCTCAGCCTTGTTTCATTTTTGTGTCTGAGTCAGGGTCATGCTCTGTAGATCAGGCTGGGACCAAACTCACAGCAATTCTCCTGCTGGAATTCCATGTGAGCACCAGGCACAGCTCAGAAACTTGTCTGTAAGACAGATGTCATCAAGGCTGGCCCATTTGGTTGACTCTTAACCCTTACCTCAAAACCAAACCAACAAAACCTCTGCTGCCAACAGCTGGTGCCACAGAGTTCCTGTCCCATACGGAAGAGGCTCTTTAGAGGTGCCCACCACAACCAAGGCCACACCCAAGTACCCTGCAGTGACCACAGAGGGAAAGCCACAGGAAGACTCAGGCAGACAGAAGCTAGTGCAGCTTCTTAGCTGACCCCATGTCTCCACACAGCCAGTTTCTACCAAGTTCAGATGAGGAGCCCCATCCCGTCCCATGAATAAGCGGGAGATGAGGCTCATGGCCCATGACCCGCTCTTTAAGTCAGACCACTGGGTTGGTTACTTCTCCACACCACTAACGAACGGAGGGACACACTCCATGACGAACTCTTTGGTGGCTGTGTTATAGTCCCTGAGCACGTTATTTTTTCTGTCTATGAGACTACACTGCACCTGTCCCATCAAGCGTCACAGGAAGCATGGCTTGTGAAATGGCCTTTTGCAAAGGGTGCTTCTGCAGCTGATCCAAGGGCTCTGGGGCCTGTGTCTCATGTGACCTAGATCTCCCAATACCAGGCCTCTTGCCTGTCCTCAGGATAAAGCTAAACTTCCTACAAACTCTGAGTTTCACATGCACAATCCAGAAAATTCCTCACTTGGAGGACATAGCTGTGCTTAGCCCATGAATAGCCTGTATGCTTCCACCCACTGCTCATAGATCTGCAACTGGGGCTGTGACTGGAAGACATAATGGGGCCACTAGGGTGTGGCTTCCAGCCATGAAAGTAGCCTGAGTGAACAACTCTAAAATATTCACAGACCTACAGGACTCTCAGTGATGCCTAGCCTCAGAACACATCATCATCTTCTCAGGAAGCCCTGTCCCCTCTCCAACCCTGGCACTCACTTCCATCTTCCCACCTTGGGATTCCCCAGTCTGCATGGTCTCCATCATGGAGTCCACACCATGAGGCTTCAGTATGATTAAGCATGACGTCGCTGAGGACTTCACAGGGCAGCAGGTCAGGTCAAAGGGTTCTCTCCTCTCCTACACACGGCTTGCAGGGGTGTGCACACTCTGCCCTCCCCTCCCCTGCTATCAGCTTTAGCACTCCTTTCTGACAGCCACACTTCCTGGTGTCCCTCAGCTGGCTGGAGGGGAGCAGACAGAGTTGTCTTCACCACATCTTCCTGATGGCAGTGGTCCTTTCCCTATGCCTAAGCCCCTTGCTGAGGGGTCCTACACTATTCTCCCAGGACCTTAGTGGCCTCAGTATGGACTGGTTCCTGCCCAGAGGCTAACCTATAGCTCCAATGAGTGTGAGCATAGCTTCCCACTGCCAGAGTCAAAGGGCTGCTGGCACATCTTGCTGCCTGGTCTCTGGATTAGAGCCCTCAGTGCCCCTCTTATGAAGGGAGAGGCATGGGCAGGGCTGGAGCCTACTAGTACAGCCACCAAGCACCTTCCTAGGAGACTCAAAGGGGAGTGCCAGGCTGCAGAGAGGACCTGGCTTGGCACTATAGGGAGGGATGAACAACTCTCATGCTGGTGGTTCCTGTGCCTTTGGGACATACTGGTGGAGCTCCAGTGGCTACCATGGACCATGCATTCCTCTGCAAAGTGGTACCTGCCCTGCCACTGAGCAGGAGAGGGAGGAAGGCAGCTTGCCTCTAGCTCCCTGTCTGTCACTGTGCATGTGCAAGGGCAGGTAAGGTCCCAGGAGAATAAGGATAAGCCAAAAAGGACACAGCCTGTGCATGCAGGCTGAGGGGTGAGGAGGGGCTATGACTACCCCTGGAAGCAAAAGGCTGGGGGAAGACAGGAGAGACAGGCATTTGCCTGCCCAGATGCCTTGGGACTCAGACCCTGTCCTGCCTTAGCACCCCTCACAGCCTCTATGTCCACAAGGGCTGGGGAGCAGTAATCCTAATTCCCAGTCCCTACTATGAGGCTCAGGAGTCTACCTTCAGCTGGCCATGCATCCCCCTTACTGGCAGGCACTGCCACATGAGGGCTGCCCTGGCAGCTGGCCATACCTGGGATGGTGCTGTGCTTGCCATCCTGCCCTGTCTCTGGCTGGTCTGAGGTGCCTCGGGCCACTTGTTCCCTAATTTCACGCTACACTGCTTGACAATGTGAGCATGGCACCACTGCGATGGCACTCCCCAAATGCTGCTTGTTTGTGAACACATGGCTGAGCCTGGAATTACTTTTACTATCTGGGCAGTTCCTGTTATGACTGTGGCTGAGACAGCTGTGAAAGCACAGGCTCCACCATCACAGCTCAATCTGCCACAGGTGCAGGTGATCTTGGGCTGCCATCCCACCAGCCCTGGCCATGCAAGGTGTCTAATCAATCAAAACAAGACATAGGTCTCAAACCCAGGTCATGCCACCTGCCCCCAGACTGAGTGTTTCATGAAGACTGAAGTCAGGCTCCCGGTCCATGCCATGAGCACTTGCCACAAAAGGAGACAACCACCCCATGAAGCAGAGTAAGGGCAGCAAGCAAGCAGGAGAAGATGGGGAATGGCCCAGTGGGCAAAGCAGCCAATGGTCTGACTTCCCATCCTCAGAACCCATATAAAGTTGGGTCTACTAGTTAGTGCATGCCAGTGAGATGGGAGACAGGTGGGGTACTCTAGAAGCATGGCCAGGAGACCCTGCCTCACACACGAAGACAATGGACAATGGAATACACGTGCATACAAAAGCAAATGAACATGAGCAAGAAAAGTATCAACATCGATAAAAAGCTAAATGATGGCCCAGTCCTGGGCATCGGGTCATCCTGTGGTCCAACCACTAGGGAGAATGAGGCAGGACCAGGCCAGACAATGTTTGATGTCTCAAAAACCAAAACAAACTAATAAATAACTTGGCTCAATACCCAAGGCCAGCTTACCAGACAGTACTGCCCAGAGAAAGGGAGTCCCTGCAGAGCACTAAGAAATGAAAAACCAAGCCAGGCAGTGGTGGAGCATGCCTTTAATCCCAGCACTCTGGAGGCAGAGGCAGAAGGAGCTCTGAATTCGAGGCCAGCCTGGCCTAGAGAGCGAGTTCCAGAACTATAGAGAAACCCTGTCTAGAAAAAAATGGGAGGGAGGGAAGGAAGGAAGGAAGGAAGGAAGGAAGGAAGGAAGGAAGGAAGGAAGGAAGGAAGGAAGGAAGGAGGAAGGAAGGAAGGAAGGGAGGGAGGAAGGAAGAAGGAAGGAAGGAAGAAGGAAGGGAGGAAGGGAGGGAGGGAGGAAGAAGGAAGGAAGGAAGGGAGGGAGGAAGGAAGAAGGAAGGAAGGAAGAAGGAAGGGAGGAAGGGAGGGAGGGAGGAAGAAGGAAGGAAGGAAGGAAGGAAGAAGGAAGGAAGGAAGAAGGAAGGAAGGAAGGAAGAAGGAAGAAGGAAGGAAGGAAGGAAGGAAGGAAGGAAGGAAGGAAGGAAGAAGGAAGGAAGGAAGGAGGAAGGAAGGAAGGAAGAAGGAAGGAAGGAAGGAAGGAAGGAGGAAGGAAGGAAGGAAGGAAGGAGGAGGAAGGAAGGAAGGAAGGAAGGAGGAAGGAAGGAAGGAAGGAAGGAAGAGAGGAAGGAAGGAAGGGAAGGAAGGAAGGAAGGAAGGAAGGAAGGAAGGAAGGAAGGAAGGAAGGAAGGAAGGAAGGAAGGAAGGAAGGAAGGAAGAAGGAAGGAAGGAAGGGAGGGAGGAAGGAAGAAGGAAGGAAGGAAGGAGGAGGAAGGAAGGAAGGAAGGGAGGGAGGAAGGAAGAAGAAGGAAGGAAGGAAGAAGGAAGGAAGGAAGAAGGAAGGAAGGAAGGAGGAAGGAAGGAAGGAGGAAGGGAGGGAGGAAGGAAGGAAACAGAAGCACAGATAACCAGCCTCCATGAACACTCCCAGCAGCTGGGGCACACCCATGTGAGTATAGGGGCTGTTCCACCTACTTTCTGAACCCGAGATGACTGTCACACCTACCTGAGTGGCCACTTTGCCATAGTCGATCCAGCGTAGTGTAGCAAAGTTGGTGGACTCAGCACAGTTGAAGCCGTGGTTGAAGCCCGCATGGTAACCATAGGGGAATGTGATCATGAACTCCCCGGCTTCCTGTGTGATCTACGGAGGAGAATGATGAACTCAGTGGATGATGCTGGTTTGAGGGTGGTCCACGGTTGCTGGAGCCCTGTGATGAACTTGTGGGTTCAGCAAGGACACAGAGCTCAGGAACCTGTGGGACCCTGCCAGGCTTAAAGAGTATGGCTTTAGGGCTGGTGAGATGACTCAGAGCTATAGTCATTTGCTGCCAGGCCTGACAACCTGGGTTGTACTCAAACCCGATTTCTATGGGTTATCCTCAGACCTCGGCATGCATGCCATAGCACTCACACACACACAATATACATAAACAGTTTTTTGTTTTGTTTTGTTTTTAAAGAGAGCTGGACATGGTGGTTCACACCTTTAAACCCAGCACTCAGAGGCAAGTGGATCTCTGCGAGTTCCAGGCTAGTCTGGTCTACACAGTGAGGCACTGTCTCAAGCAACCACGTAGAATGTCAGTCATTCTAGCCCCTGGTGGCTGAGGCAGGAGAGTCACCAGTTTGAGACTAGGCTAGACTACATGAAAAGACCTGGTTCTAGCCTGGGCCACCAAAGGACACAGAGCAAGCAGCATGTTCCCCACTCTGCACCATGGCCATTATGGCCTGGCCATCCCACCCAGCCCAGAATATAACAGTGGGCCATTGACTGCTCTAGCCTCACCCACCCACTCTGAGCCCAGGCTAGAGCACATGCAAGCAGTGTCCTCTCGTGCACAGGTGCTCTACATGACATCACTGATGGATATAGCTCTCCATGAGGCAGCTTCTAGGGACAGTACTCACGGCTCTAGGAACACTCTGGAACACCTGCCTACCTACAGACCTCAGTCAACGAGACAAAGGCTATGTCACAGCACAGGAGTGACAGAACACATACTCCTCAGAGGATGAGCAGAGCCTCATCTGTGATTGGGAAACTGAGGTTCCAGGAGGAAGAGGGTGTCTCTCAGAGGTTGTGGGGTCCTCACTGTCCACTGCACAAGCAGGAAGGCATGAAGAGCACAGGGGTGTGGGAGTCCAAGCTTGACATGTGCCAACAAAGGAGGAAGGTTCCAGAGCCCTGGGGAGCCCTGCCCTTCAGCTTGGCTTATTCTCGTCACCCTGTCTCTAGACACAGGATATTTACTGGCTCAGGGCTTCTGAGCCTTCACAGATGACCCGGCTTGACGGTACTACCCAGTATGCCTGCCAGTGGCTGGCTCACTGTGACACACATCACACTGAGAAGGTGTCAGGCATCTTCTCTCTGAATATCCCAAGTCATAAAGGTTACTCCTCAAACTCCCACCCTAGGCATGGGTGTGTCCCCCAAAGGCCACTGAGTACATGTCATTTGATTTCTCTGGGCAACTTTGGGGAAGAGAGAGTGGACACTATGGTGGGGGACTTGCAGCACTAGCCACTTATCAAAATAATCCATCAAAACCAACATGCACCAATATTTTTCTTCTCAAATAATTAATTGCACCAATCAAGGGAAGTCAGCTACATTAAGCTACGTTTTAAAATTCCTACCCAAGTAACAGCTACTCGTGACAAAATGAAGGATGGTGGAGTGTGACTTAGGTGTGTCCCTGGGTCCGGGCAGCCATAGCATCTCAGGAAATCTTAGCCACCTCATCGTGAGCTCTAAGTGGTCAAGGGGAAGGAAGGTCTGAAGCTTTAACAAATGTCCTTTCAGATAACAGTGGTGATACAGGCTCACTGCTAGTCCTTTCCATGTTTAGCATTCACGATGCACACGTGCTGGGAGGAGCTGTCACATTCAGTCTTCTGGGATAGCACATACCACACATGCTGAGGCCAACAGCAAGGATGCAGGCATGGGCAGACACCACAACCATGAGAAAGTCTTGCTCAGGGGTGACAGGACTGGGCTCTTGTCACTGCCACTGTATCCCAGATGCTGCTGAGCCCCTGTAGCTGCCTTCCCTTCACTGCTGTCAACAGAGCCCAGGGATAAATTAGGAGGCTTTAGATGATGGATGACTGTGCGGCAGAGCCACAGTGGCCAGGGCCGGCGCCAGTCAGGGAGAAAGCTGGGGATGCTTCAGCAGAACAGATGAGGAAGTCGATGGCAGATTACAGAAATACACACTCTTAATTATTAACGAGCTGGCTATTGATCAGCTTTCCTTTTTAAAAGTAAATACCATTACAGACTCACAAGTGCAGTGTGCAGCTGCTCGTCTGAAGTGTGAGAGGAATTCTGATGAGGGGACCCGTGCCTCATGTGCAAGAGGACACTCATCTCTTGCCTGTTGCTCTGTCCTTAGGTCCAATCCCAAGGTGGGACAGCTACCTTCTGATACTGGACAGGGACCTTCACCCACAAGCCTTTGAGGCAGGTTAAGCTTTGGACACCCAGCACAGCAGTGTGGGGAGCTTGGCTCTCAGTATCAGCAGCATCTGTAAGTCTGAAGGCAAGCCAGCTGCCTTGGGCTGTGCACCATATGTATAATCCATGGTGCTGCTGAGACACTGCCCAAGGGGAAAGGACTAGGCAGTCAGTCTGTCCACGGGGGTCCCTGTGCATGAAGCACAGCCTGGAGGACAAAAGTTCCCCGCAAGCTGGTTGCAGACACTTCTCACTTCCACCAAGCGACAATGCTGCCACCTAACAGTGCAATCTGTGCTTCTCAGAGCTAGCGCCGGGAGCAGCCTCCGGGCTGCACCAGCAGGAAGAACACAGCGGATGCTGGGTGCCTTGATTGAAATGTCAGGAGCAATTTCCAACATGCTGACACCCTGTGTGAGCATGGAGCAAGGGGTCTCATCACAGAACTCGCTCCTGGGCTGACAAACTGCTCTTCAAAGGGACCTTCAGAAACAGCTGTCCTGAGGGCCCTTTCCCTCTCTGGTTCCCAGGGCACACAGGCTTGTACTCTTCTGCCAACACACGCCCAGTTGGGCAGACCTTCCCTACTGGTATGTGCCCTACCTTGCCTGAAGAAACCTGATGTCCTAGGTCTGCAAACTTGTCAATCCAGGAGTAGGAAGTCCATTGGCACCTCTCCCCCCCAGCAGGTGTCACAGGCCTGGCTCACTCATCTCAGACCTCCTCCATCACAGCCTCTACAGCAGCACACCAAATGTGCTCAGTCTCCATGCCCAGGAACGCTGAGCCACTCACTACTAAGCAGGACACCTTGACTCTGTGGCCAGCCACCCTGTTGGCTATAAGCTGCTAACAGCAAATGTGGCCTTGGCAGTGAGGGACTTGTACTCAGGCATAGGGCTCAATGTGGTTTGGAGACAGCAAAGACCCTGCCAAACACACACTTGTCCTGTGGTGTCCTCCACCTATTTCAAACTGAAGAACCAAAACCAGTTGGTCACCATTCTAGAACCTTCTCTGGGGCCTGTACATACCCGGCTGAAGGGGATGCCATACTTCTTCAGGATGATGGGCGAGATGAGTGTCATCTTGTGCCTCAGGAAAGCATCGCAGCCCTGTGAGCTCCCAGGGAAGAAGCCTGGGGTGGAGGAGAGCAGTGTCTGTTAGTATGGGGAGCGAGGTGGGGTGGGGTGTGGGGGTGGGGCTGTTGGCCTCATCCTAGGGATCAGGCACTGAGCTAGGACCTCAGACAGGTCTCAGGTCAATGCCAAAGCCCTGGGCTCAGTGGAATGGATCACTGCATGTCACTACCCAGCAGTGTAGAAAACAGAAGCAGCTACCACTCATGTGATTGTTCAACAGACACCTTTCCAACAAGCTCTTAGGAGAGCCCACCCTGTTCATCAGGATGGCCTCTAAGGTACCTGAGCACACAGCCTCTGGTAGCCAGCATCCCAGGACCATATGGGTAGGCATGCGAGCTCATAGCATTCAGCATCTCCCTGGAGGGTACTGGAAGCTCAGTGGAACAAGGCTAAGACTCAAAAGTCACCACCAAAAGGCAATACAGTTACAGCAGCTGTGTGTGAGTGGTCTTCAGGTCTCAGCACCTCAGCAGTCCACAGGAGAAAGTGAGGCCCCAGGACACAACTGACCTCAGGACAGGGAGCAGCCTATGCTCCCACTGGGGTCCCCTTGCTTCCCCAGGCAGCTCAACCACGTCCTGGAGGCCCAACATGGATCCTGGCCCTGGGCTCCTTGGGGTGAAATGCACAGTTCCCACTGTGGAGGGAAGGTCCCTTCAGAAGCCCTGGGTAGGCTGGAGCTTGGTCACACCCTGTCAGAACCAGCTCTACAGAAGCCAAAATGGGGAACACAGGGCAACTGAGGCAGGACACACCAAGTTCCTATACTCCCTGCTCACCACACTGGCCTGTGCATCCTCAGAGTATGCCTGTGCACTATCACCCACCACAGCAGGGGGCCACAGAAGTCTGCTGTGGGCAAAGCAGAGGATGATGGCAGAAATGACCCACAGCCTCTGTCTGAGGAACCTGCCAGAAACCCACACAAACACGTGTCCCAGCCTCCAGGCCAGCATGCCCCTAGTCAGTATCTGCCTCAAGAGACGTTCATGTGTGAGTGCACCCACAGATGTGTACACAGGTGCGGGACCAGTAGGGCCTGAAGGCTCTGACTGCTGGCAGGAGGCTACATTGGAAAAGCAGGCTCCAGAGGGGGTGAGGGCCGAGTCCCCATCTTCCCTTCCTTGGTGCTAAAAGTGCCTTGGTTAAAATTATGACTGCCGCTGCCAGCCACACGTCCCCTTTTAATGCATGGCTTAAGTGGCTCTCATTAGGGCCCTAATAAAGGCTTACATCTGAAGTGATTATCGCCCCCACATTAGTGCTCTCCCGTGGGCACCTCTCCCTGTAAGCCCATTTATGGCTCAGCTATTCATTTTCTGTGCTAACCATGAGCCCACTCCACCCGGCTCTGCCGTGGGTGGCATCAGCAGCGCATGTCCAAAGTCTCTGGGCTGCCTAGGCCAGAGCTGTGAGGGAGCTGCATGTGGCCTCCTGCAGACACTGCTGTGTCATGCATTCTGCCTCCCTGTCCTGTCCCCACCCTCACTCTCCCCTGGGCAGACTGCTCAGTCCCTCCTCTG
Organism: Cricetiscus sungorus; assembly: GCA_030556225.1. NCBI lineage: Eukaryota > Metazoa > Chordata > Mammalia > Rodentia > Cricetidae > Cricetiscus > Cricetiscus sungorus. The sequence goes on from JANBXA010000600.1 coordinate 42,843,914, forward strand.
GTTTCAGGCAGCTGCCCCACCCTGCTGGTTCTTTTCTCTTCTTTTGAAGGCAGGGTCTCACTACGTGGTCCAAGCTGGCCTGGAACTCACAGAGATCCACCTGCCTCTGCCTCCTGAGTACTGGGATTAAAGATTTACACCACCATGCCGTACAGGTCAGATGCTTGAAGCAACCACTGTGGAGCCTCAGAACTGAAATTCTGTAGCTGGCTCTCCTCTCCTCCCAGTTTCTGTACACACTTTCTGGAAAGGCAAGCTGCCATCCCCTGTATCCCCTGCTGGCCCTGGGAATGGGGATATGGCTACCGGGGTGGACGGAGGGCCTGAGATACTGACTATTCGTCATTCTGAGGATGGCCTGTCTCCAAAGGACGCAACAGAGCAAGAACCACCTGAGCCTGGCTCGCTGAACCACCTCACATGCAGACAGAGACACCGGAGACACCATCAGTCAGCAGGGGCCAGGCAGCAACTGTGAGCTGGTTCCCAGGCCCTGAGCTGGGGGCTGGAGAACACTTCCTTTGTGTTTTACAGGTGGCATCAGCTCACTCAGGACAGCCCCAGAACCTGTGGCATCACTTCCAGGGGCAGAAGAGACTCTGCAGATGGCTCAAGTGAGAGACCCTGGGCTAGGAGCATCCTAGCTCACCTCAGGATCAGCATCCTCATGAGCCCTCAGAGGGAGGCACAAGGGGGAGAGGCAGACACATGGGAGATGCTGTACTGTTGGCACTAGACTGGAAAGAAGAGGCAGACAGTCACGAGATGCTGGGCCTCTAGTACGGTGGGGGTTGCAGAACTCCCAGGATACCCTGTTGTGCCTCTGGCCTCAGGACTGTAAGCTGTGGAGATGCCATCTAGGCTGTTTACAACCACCAAGGTTGTGATGCTTGGGCACAGTGGGGCTGGGAAGAAGTGGCCAGTGTTGCGTTAGGGGCCACACTCAGGTCCACCCTGTGAATGCTGCAAGGGGAGATGTCGAGGGTTCCATCTGCAGCTGTGGGTTTCCAGCAGATGGGTACCATAGGACCCAGGTAGCCTTCCTGAGGGGCTGTACAGTGTGACCAGTCCATCTCAGTCCTGACAGCCCTGGCTAGCAGAAGATGAGGCCTACATCAGAGCTTCTCTAGGGATGACAGAGGACAAATAGACCTTTCAGGTAGTGAGAATTCATACCTCTCAATGTGTATGTCCTGAGGTGCCCACATACAGACTTACACCTGATGAAGGACATGGTGGCATGGGCCTGTCACCCCAGCTCTTGGGAGGCTGTGGCGGGATTTTGAGTTCAAGGCTAGCCTGGGCTACAAAGTGAGTTCAAGACCAGCCTGGACAACTTTAGCAAAACCATGTCTCAAAAAGCCAACAAAAAGCTGGGCAATATAGTGGCACACACCTTTAATCCCAGCACTCAGGAGGCAGAAATAGGTGGAGTTTGGAGGCCAGCCTGGTCTACAGAGAGAGTTCTAGGCAGCCAGGGCTACCCAGAGAAGCCCTGTCTCGAAAAACCAAACATCAGAAACCAAAACAATGAAAAACAAAAACAAAAGCCAACTAAAGAAAAAAACATAGCTGGAAGTGGCTCAGCCACAGAGTGCCTACCCAGCATGCTCGAGGCCCTAATCCTATCCCAAGCATCAGAGCATGGTGAGAAAGGGACAGCTGGATATGGTGGCACACTGTTGTTCCAGCACATCCTAGACTCGCAGGAAGATAAAGCGTTCTCCACCAGCCTGGGCTACTAATCTAAACCCAGGCATGGCCTGTGGGTGAATGGGGCTGACGACAGGGATGGTTGCACTCCATCTGAGGTCATGTCACTGGTGAAGACTGAGCTGCAGTCCCACTGACCTCTGTATCCAAAGCTTTGCCATCACTCCAGGGAGAGGGCCCAAAGAGATGACTGCAGACTGGTCATGTGACCAGGAGACAGGCATAGTGAGATTCACCTGGGTGGGCCACCTACCCATCTCATATTTGTCCCTGTCCCACCAGGGCTCAAATACCTACCTATGGCCAGGCGCTCCAGGCGCTTGCCGTGTTCCGGTGGGATGGCGTACCTAGGAGAGAAGGGAGGCACATCAGAGCTGAGGACCTCTTGGCCAGTGCAGTCTATACCCACAGACAGCAGACAGGCTGTCACCACCAAACCCTAAGGCAGCAAGTCACACTGGAAAACTTCAAGGCCAGGCATGGCCATGTCTCGGGACATGGTAGCTGTCACACTGGGGGAGCTCCTGGAGTGAAGTAGGCAGGCTGGGGCATGGCTCGGCACCCCTCAAGGCTCAGACACAAGAGGAGGCAGGAGCCAAGGCAGAGGTAACCATAACAGCCGAGAACTGAGGATTTTCCAATGAAATACAAAAGTGGCGGGAGACTCAGCCACCGTCCTATTGCTGATCTACAGAGAATATAAAGGAATTCTTGGGTACCCCAGGACTCTGTCTGAGGAAGCCCAGGCACCCAGAATTTCCATGTCTGGACAAGCTGAGGTCACGCTTCCATCCAGGCCTTTTATCACTCAAGCACTGATGCTGAGTTCTTCACAGCTCAAAGCACCAGGATTCTGGGAGCTGTGTGGGGGTGGGGGTGGGGGTAGGCTTCTGGGAAGCCACCCAAGGCCTGGAAGGAACAATTCCCAGCTCTGGCCGCAATGATGAATGCGGCATCCCCAGTCCACAGTGCCTTCCACTTAATTAGTGCCTGTAATTAGGAGTTGTAAAGATAAGATTAATTGAATCTGGCGGATGCTGGAAGTTTAATACATTGGAATACGCCTGGCATTATCAGGAAGAACAGCCTGCAGGCTGCTGGCCAGGGGTACAGAAGGGTGGTCTTGGGGAGACAAGCTTGTGGACGGGTGGCAGGGAGTGGCAGGGCTGGGAAACTATGCTTCACTGCAGCCATATGAGGCCACAAAAACTGTGCCCAGCCACAAGCCACAGCCAGCAACACCTTGATTCCCAAACTGAAGCAGGGTGAGGATCCAGCACTGAGCCTGGAGGAGGGCTGCAGAAGCCAGGGTGGCCGAACCCATCCGGAAGGACAGCTCTGGGTGGCCACAGCCAAATGCAAAGCCAAGCTTCCATGGATCTTGTGGGGCTCCCACAGCAGAGCCTCAGTGGGCTCCATAACCAGCCCCACAGCTGTGCTGGGCACCAGTTACACTCATGCTCAGGTCTGGGCTGGGAACTGTGCACCACCCTGCTGTGGATTAGGAGCCGCCTCAGCACCATGACTCCATCTTGGAACTACAACACAGGCAGGTACCCTCACCACTCCTCAGTGTCAATATCCTATAGCAGCTGTGCCCCAGACAGCACCACATCTGCATAGACAGCACCCACACTTGCCCTGGGCAGTGGCCACTGCTGTGCCTGATCCAGGCTTTTTTGTCTGTCACTGCTTGCACATTGCCCACCTTGCACCCCCACCTCACCTCCCCACCTGTACAAATGTACACAAGTACACACACCCACACCCACACGCCCCATGTGTCTTGACCCTGCTTCTCTAGGACTGCCCTTGTCTCCACTAATAGCTGAGAAGCCTATACCTACCTGAACCAAGCCAGTCCACCTGTCCCAAGCCATCCTGGGGTGCCTCTGAGTTGGATACTAAGCAGATCATTCAAGGCCCTGGGATTCTGAGGTTTAGCTGGCTCTTCGTAGGAGACGCATATGCCAGAGACCTCTGGCATATGCCAGAGCCTGTCAGGCAGGCTGTATCTTTCTGAACACAGGGCTGTCCCCATAGTCCCCTGGCACCTGCCTCCATGTTCTAAAGCCTTTGCAGTCCATAAAGTACTTTCAGGAGACCTGCAGCAGAGACAGCACTGCCTTGTGTCTCTGGCATTCTCCACAGACTTGGTCTCCCTGGTAACCATACCAAGATACTCTACACTGGCCATCAGGAGACAGCAGCTTTGTGTTGCATATGGGGGGTGGTGCTGAGGGACCCCTGGGAGACAGACCCAGGAATGGGGCAGAGGAGCAGAGCCCTCTGGGGGAATGCGAGCTCCTCCAGATGCAGTCCTGAGAGGGAGTGCTGGTTGTGGCCACTCTCCCCCAGTTAGTGCTCATGACACTATGCAAAAAAAGCCTGAGGAAGGGCAAAGGTGAGTTTGGATAAAGGTTCTAGAAGGAAGCAAGAGCTGGAGTTTCCAGGAAGGACAAGATAGCTGACCTGACTCCTTACCTCTAAGGCAAGTTCTGCCTCCCCCAAACCCTAAACTGAACCCACAAACCCATGCCACAAGCAGTGACTCAGCCCTGTCTGTACCAACTATGGCTGACTCTGAAGAGTGACTAAGCCATGTGGGGAAAGTCAGTCTGGGGCAAAGTGGGGACATAGGAGCCCCAAGTGCCCCAACATGAGATGGGGTGCATGAACTCTTGTGCCAGACTCACTGCGTTAAGTGGTGCTGAGCAGCCCAGGGCCATCTGGGGGACACGCCCAGGGCCATCTGGGGGACACGTGGCACATAGCCTGAGGGTACAGTATATTAAGTGTGTGTGGGGGGGGATCTCAAAGTCTAAGAGTGCCATGGGTCTCCAGCCCCGTGGGTGGAACTAAGCAGCTAAGCCCTGGTGCAATTGGATGAAGAGGCCTCAGAGGACACACCAGTCTCCCTTCCTGCCCTCCTGCCAGCCTCCCGCCCACGGAGGAGGCCACTATTAATAGTGCAATTTCCGTGGTGTTCTGTTTATCCCCCGGAAGGCCTGATGGATGTGAATAATTACCAGACTATAAAAGCCAGCGTATGTGGTGCTCTCTATTGCTCTAAATCATCAAACAAATAAAGCAAGAAACAGCATTTCTGAATATAATTTTCCCCTCTAATGGCTCAGGATTATTATCAAGAACAACGAAAATAAATAAGCAAAAGCCTCACCAGTTAAAAACTGAACACTGTGTCAGGAAGGGACACAAAGGCCTGCTGGGGAGCAGGCTTGTGTGGAGCCCCTCACCAGAGTGACAGTGAGCCACTGGCAATGTGTCTCAACTGCTCTCGCGTCCCCTGTCTGGCTCCCACAGGCAAGATGCCTCACCAGGATTCTAGCCCCATCTGGGCCCTAAGCTCCCAGGGACCACCCTGGTCAGGCCCCACTGATGGGTCTGAGCTGGGGACAGGAGACCATCCTCCAGCTGAGCTCAGCACTGTGATGATAACACTGAGGCTGAGTGCCAAGCGGCTGGTGATGCAGTGCCGGCTGCTGAGGATGAGAGTGGTGACTCGACAGTGCCTGTGCACAGACCACAGAGATCAGGCCATGTGCCAGGTGAAGGCCCTAGCACATGCATATTCATGCTCTTACCAGAGTCCAGGATGTTATATAAATTCAACTGCAATAACTCTCCAGGGCCCCAAGAGCTGACCTGTCACATGCATCTTCAGACACAAAGCCCCCTGGGCTGAGAGCAACAGGACAGATCCCATTCTGGGGTTCACAGAACCCAGCAGGATGGTTTTCCCTCCCCATGATCCTGAAGCTACCCATGCCCTAGTGAGAGCAAGCCAGGGTCATCCCCTGTTTGCATCATGAGACAGTGAAGACATATCTGATGATCATAGGATGACACATCAAATCCTCATGTGGTCCCTACACATAGTACCTTAGGATGGGTGTGTTGTCACCCCCAAGAGGGCTGTTTAAACGTCTTGGCTCTGAGGGTGAGGTCAGTCAGTGGGTTAGCCGCTATAATCAGAACCTCAAATGGCCTGGGCCCATCAGAGAAGCAGGCACTAGGTGGTAGGCCTCCCTCTGGAAAAGGCTGTGGCCCTGGCCACTGAAGACACAGTATCATGCCCACAGGCTGTGGCTCGGGAGAAGGCAGGGCTACCAACTGACTTAGGAGTAATGGCAAAGATTTCTTAGTGGAAGAGAAAGGAAGGACCAAAAAAAAAAAAAAAAAAAAAAAAAGATGTCAAAAGGGGTATGTCAAGTGACAGGCCAACCCCACAGTGGGGAACTGGACCACCGAACTGACCCTTAGGGATGCCTAGAAAACTGCTCCAGACAAAAAAAGCCATACAAAATGTCAAGCCAGCTGGGTGTGGTGGTACATGCCTTTAATTCCAGCACGCCAGAGACAAAGGCAGCACACTTCTGTGAGATCAAGTCCAGCCAGGGCTACATAGCATGATCTTGGGGGAGGGAGAGAGAAGGAAGGATGAGAGAGAGAGAGAGAGAGAGAGAGAGAGAGAGAGAGAGAGAGAGAGAGAGAGAGAGAGAGAGAGAGAGAGAGAGAGAGAGAGAGAGAGAGAGAGAGAGAGAGAGAGAGAGAGAGAGAGAGTAACCAGAGAGAGAGAGAGAGAGAGAGAGAGAGAGAGAGAGAGAGAGAGAGAGAGAGAGAGAGAGAGAGAGAGAGAGAGAGAGAGAGAGAGAGAGTGTGAGAGAGAGAGAGAGAGAGAGAGAGAGAGAGAGAGAGAGAGAGAGCGAGAGAGAGAGAGAGAGAGAGAGAGAGAGTAACCGAGAGAGAGAGAGAGAGAGAGAGAGAGAGAGAGAGAGAGAGTGTAACCAAGCCACTCCACATAAAAGCCTTCAGACAGCCAGGACAACACTGAAGAGAGATCAGGAACAATGGGAGCTAGGTGGTGAGTGACCCATCAAGACAACCTCACCAGCTAGGTCCACACTGGAAACACTAGCCAATGGAATACAGCAGGAATGAGACAGGAGTGCTCACAGAATAACAAGTGGAACCAGCCAAGAACTAGCTGGCACCTTGCAGAACTGAGCCAACAGCAGAAGGGACTCGGAGAAAACAGGGCTTATAGAGAAGGAAATTGATGCTGCATGGAGATCCTTGAGGGTTATGGCCACACCACTAGCGAAATCGAGAAAGGGTGACTCCCACCCTAGCCACAGCCAGGACACCTTAGAGAGCAAATACAGAGGATATCTTGGTGTGACCAAAGAGGTCACTGCAGCTGAGTCACAAAAAGAGGGACCCCATAGGTCAGAGTAAAACCTGGACAGGTGTTCAAGGTACTCTTGAACTCAGACATCTGGGCACCCAGGGCACACTGGCAAATGCACTGTCATCTACCAGCTGCCCACCCAAAGGAGAGGCCACAGAGGATCTGACACCCATGGGGAAGGCACATGGGGCTGCAAGCAGCTCCATATGAGCAAATGGGTTTCTGTGTACCCCAATTTGACCGCTACTACAAAAAGGGGTTCAGTTCGCCTGAACTAAAAGAGGCTTCTAGGCAGGAACCGGCTGGCCTAGCTGGCACTAAATGAGGGCTGCCCATTTCCACCAGGGAATCCCATCTCTTACTGCCTGCGTAGGTGGGGCAGACACAAGACTGCAGGGAAGACAGCAGCAGCCAGAACCAGGAAGGCTACTCCCAGGGTGGAGACTATCAAGCCACTGGCTTTATCTCTAATGGATCGTTTTTCTGGGACAATAGGCGGTAGAATTTGGTGTCACACACCAGCAGTGTCAATAGCTTCTAGTAATGACATTTTTATTGAAACTCACAGGGGATCAAGAGAGCTGGCTTGGAGAACACAGAGACCTGAAGATGGGACTAACCACCTACAGGGAGGCTGGTGGTGTGGGGGAAACAGATCTGGGGAGGGGGGCACAGCCTGAGGAGGAGGTGTGGGCAATGGTCCATTCACATCCACCCATTTCAGTTAAAGCAGATGCTGCATGCTCAGCAGAGGTGTGGTACCCTACCCCAAGGATTTTTAGTAAATGACCAAGATCAACTGTGGCCCTGTGTTGGACAGCACCTACCCTGCACTGCCAAAAGTCTGGGACACATTCACAGTAGACAATCCAAAAGGCAGGTCCTGGTGATAGTGCAGAGCATGGGATCTGGTGCTGCAGGCATGGGCATTTGGGACTTTTGACTGTAGACATGCAGACGCTTCCCTGTTCTACTGAGAATTTATTCCTGACGACACAGAATTAACTTCATTGCCCTGAACCATGGCAACTAGAAGCCCACATGCAGCCACGAGCCTGGGCTCCACAGTCCATGCATAAACCTGCAGCACTGGCCTCCCAAGCTAGTCACTTGCTTAAACACTGACAACAGAAGATTAAGGACAGGTCCCCTGGGAACTAGGGGGTGGGGTGGGGACAGGTGGAGAGACAGGTGGTTATATTCAGGGGACACTCCTGGGGTCTGTGGGCCATACACTGTGCTGGCATAGTAGGCAGTATGGGCACCAGACCTGTGGTCACCCAAGTCTCTCTGGGGGTGAGCCCAGTGAAGACCCAAACTGGGGACACTGTTAGTGGCCCATCAGAAGGATTCCTCTCCCATGGCCCCAGATGCAATGCCTGCTGGAAGGGCCTTGCAACACTCCACCTGCTCCATGGGACTCCAGCTTCAAATGTGGGTGGGAAAGGCTAAGCTAACACAGGGGTTACTCATCCCCAGTCCCCCACTCTGAAAATCAGGGCAGGACACCACTGAGCAGGGCCATTAACCCCATCAGCAGTCAGGGCTGTGGAAGGGACACACTGTTCCTACGCATGACTTTTGAGCAGGCACTCAACTCAAGAAGCAATTGCTGTGGAAACCAGCCACTGTGGGTGTATTGGGGGACAGGCTCTTTCCACTGCAGGCTCCTACTTCAGAGCCACCCTGGGATTATAGGACAGGCCTGATGTCAAAGTGTCCTGAGTGACAGCCAGATGGCTAGGGACACACCTATTCAGTTCCAGATAGACTAGGAGCATTCCTAGCATAGAGACCCGGTGGTTTCTTGTACCTAAGTAGTATGGCATGTCATGGTGCCAACCCTAAAGATGCTGAAATGATGCAGGGACATCTGCTGCCACCAGACCCAACCAGAGAAACTGGGGACACATTACTGGTGCCCATAGCCACTGCTGCCAAACAGGACATGACTACATGTAAACATCTGTGGCTCCCAGAGCCCCCCACATACGAGGGAACCTTTCTGGACGGCACTCAACACTATAGGGACTCCTCATTCCTGTCCCAAACTCACCTTTCAGCAGAGCCCCAGTTTCCTACCTGTACCTTGGAGGTTCCAGGGCCTAAGAGACCCAGAGTAAGTATCACCAGATCTGGAGTAGCCCGATTGCCTCAGGCCAGGAGTATGCTGACATTCGCCCCAGACAACTCTGCAGGGCCCCAGGGGAGGACAGGCTGGAGCCGTGTTTGGGCTGTGGGCTTGTCCAGTGGCCAGTGTTGACTGCCTACCCACCACCAGCCCTAAGCTAATGTCAGGCCAATAGGTGTTGGCCCACTAGCGGGGAAAGTGGCAGGGACAAAAGACCTCCCAAGCTCTCTCAGAAGCAAGAACAGTGTTTTCTGAGTGAGGCTCACAGCCAGATGATATCCCTCCACCTACAGCAGGTGTGATGGTGGCAGGTCCTATGTCACAGCCTCTGCAGGGACAGCCCAATAGTCATCGGCAAACCCCAATACAGCCCTGCAAAGGTGAATTCCCAGCAGAAAGGTATGCCAAGCATTTCCCCCATGGCAGAGCCAGCTCTCACACACAGGTAGAAACAAGACTGGTCTGTCTGTACAAAGTTGAGAGGTGGCCCTTGCCAGGCCATGCAGCCCAGGGACAGATGCACAGAGCAAAAGAATAAAAGAAGGCAATTTGAGTTGTCAAAGCCAGGACAGCAGTGCTGTGTACAGAGGGGGCAAGAGAAATGACAGAGGCTGCTGCAGAGGAATCTAGTTCATGGCACACACGAGAGTACACATGCACACACACCCAGGCCAAGACAATCCGTCCTTTGTCCCACAGAAAGAGAAGAGGGGGCTCCATAGCACATCTGGACCCTGCAAAATAATTGACTCTGGGCTGGAGAGATGGACCAGCAGTTAAGAGTATTGGCTGTACTTCCAAAGGGTCCAGTTCAGTTCCCAGCACCAACATGGTGGCTCACTCCACTTCCAGGGGATCTGACAGCCTCATATTGACATAAATGGAGGAAAACACCAATGCACATAAAATAAAAAGTCATTAAAAAACCATGACTGACTCCTGGGATGAGCCTGGCCTCATCAGGGGAATTCTGATAGCCCCTCTAAGGTCAGGGCTGCAGAGAGCAAGGGTGTCCCCACACAGCCTGAAGGCAGGGGCTTACTGTAACCCTCCTACAGAGCCTCTAGGGCCCAAACACTCTGCTTCTGAGCCATGAAGCCCAGGTGAGCACTCCATCTGTGATTCCTCTCCAGGAAGAAGGAAAGGAACCCGGAACCCTGATGAAGAGAGGAATAAACATCAGTGCATTGCTGGGCCCAGCTGCCAGCCTGGCACAGGGCCATTCTCTCCTTCCTCTTTTGACTTCCCTGATAATAAAAACATTACATTTTACAGAGTCCATTTCATCTCAGAATGCACAAATATGGGGGACAGTGAAGATGCCCTGTGGGGAAAGGACTGTGTGCCCTGAGCCACACGGTCAAGGACAACATCAGCAGGGACAACTTGTGATGGAGGTGACTACAGAACACACTATGCTTCACATCACCAAGGCCATCAAGCACAAGGGAAGTCCAACAACAGGCAGGCCCAGAGGAGCCAAGGACACTTTATAGCTCTGAATGAAGTCCAGGAGCCAAGGGGACTGTGTAGGACACTGAGGAATCTGTACAAGACACAGTCTACACCAGCCAGGATCCATAGCAGACAGGCCCTATGGATGGTAGGAATAATTCATGGGAAAGCCGCACTGTCGGCACTCTCCAGATCTACTGCGGGGAGGCTCCATAACCCGCTGCAAGATAATGGCCCTGGTTTGGACAAAGAAGATAGACGGCTTTCTGCTCAATGCTGCTGAGACAGAAAGGCCTGGGACACGTCAGTGGGGGCCCTGAGAGAGCCCCAACATGCACAGGGTGTACTGATACCCTGACCCTCTGATACCAGGGACACAGCTGCAGGGCAGGCCTGCTGTAACCACCTCTTTGGCAAGGTTCAACTGTGGAAAGGACACAGAATGGGATGGCTCATCGAGCTAATGGGCACAGGCTGTGACTCAGAGCCGCTCCCTGCCGAGTGCACCAGATTCTCTGAATTGCCCACCATCATCGCACCGCAGTGGCTAATGACACAGGACTCATCTTGCTGTACCAAGGGTCCCAATGCCCCAGTTTGAGCTCAGGCGTGTCATCAGCCTCAAGAGTTAATACTCTGGTTTCTGAAGTGTTGAGATGTACAGCACAGTTTCAGTAAGCAAACGGCCAGAACAATGGCATCGGAGGTGACAGGGTGACAAAGTGGTTATAGCCAGAGTGAGCCAAGGGCCCCATATGGAGGCTGCAGGGGCACTGGGCCAGGGATAACACAGCTGTCCCTCACTAGCTTCTGTGTCTAGACCAAGCAGTTGAGCTGGCCAGTATGCCAAGCCCTGTAGGGCAGAGCAAAAATGCCAGTTGGAGAACACTCCTGGCTGGCTCTTGGTCACCTTACCATTTGGGGACTCCTGCCTTCTAGCAGTTAGGGTGGGGAGGGACACACAGCAACCTGTGGACTAATCTTTTGTCTCACATACCTGCAGTGTCTAAGACAGGGGACATGGAACTGGACATACCCTTGGAACAGAGAGACCAAGTTCACCACTGGGATGTGGACTGGGTGGAGAAAGATTCCCTTCCTGCCACAGCCATACTTGGTGCAGCAGCAACACAGTCACAGAGCCTGCTGCTAGGCTCTACCAGCACAGGGTGGCCACCTAGGACAATGCCATCCTCAAGAGGCCCCTTCTGCAGACAGCTCTGCCTTTCAAAAAACTCCCAGGTCAGCAGAGGACAGACAAGATGGCTAGGTGCTCCGGAGAGGACGGAGTGGCACAGCAGGGACCAGGGAGAAGCCCCCTGGTGGTTATGTCCCAAACCATCATGGCCACTTGCTTTAGGTAGAAGCACTTCCTCACTCACACTTCCCAGTGAGTTAGTCACAGACATGGTGGACACCCAACTCTCCAAAGTGCTACGGGGCATGGTAGGCAAATGGAGAACATCCACCTCACAGGCATCGTCACAGCGGAAACAGGACAAGGGGGTCATGTGACGCAATCCAGATGAGAAACAACCATTGCAAGCCAAGCTGCCTCCTACTGGCTTAGCCATCAGAGGTTGCCCAGCTGACCACTGCAGAGGGCCGTACCTACGATGAACTAGGCACAGGGACCATCTTTGTTTCCTGAGGATGGGGGCTGCAAGGCACTGGCTGGTATAGATCCAAGCCAGGGTAGGTCCCCAACAGGTCCAGCTGTCCCTTGGGGCCTTAGGTGGCGATGCAAGTCACCTTCCTTCCTTAAGCTAGGGCCCAGGGTCTGACTAACCAGTGGCCACAAATTACACAAGGAGGAGGGGGAGGCGCCACGAGGCGCCCTGCCAGTACAGGCTCCTCACATCCCATGCAAGGCACTGTCCTCAGCGGCCACACTGCCACCACACATGTGTGACTATTCCTCCAGAGACCCCAATACCACCCCACCTCCCAGAGCCACCTCTAACTGCTGTAACAGGTTCTGGGGGATTGAACAGAGTCTGGGGTTCTCTAGTCTGCCTGCACAAGGGAGCATACACCCCCACCTTCAAAGTCCTTTGACCCTAATCACATCAGCCAAAGCAGTAACAGACCCAGAGAAGCTTTATAAAATGCTGGGACCTGCAAATATCTTCAGGCACTCAAACCCAGCATGGTGCTGAAGCAAAGCACAGACACAGACCACACTAGAGGCTCTGCTGGGGGGAGGGGGTATTGAAACATCCTGAAGGGAGGCTCTTTAAACAGGACAGTGAACAAACTAGCTACAGGAAGTCCCTGAAACCAACCAGTTTCACTAGGCTCCACCCAGACAGAGGGAGCAATAAAAGCCGAGGGTCCCCTCAGGAAATTGGGCTGCCTGGAAGAAGTCAGACCAGTTGGGGCACCTGGAAGGGATGCTCTCCAGCCTGTTACGTGGCCTGCAGGCTGTGCTGTGCACTCCAGGTTCCAGCTCTGTGAGCTGTCTATCTGCCAATGCTGGGGTGAGCCTTAGTGACACAGTTGCCTCCCCTCACCCATATGCCTGTCAGTGACCCTAGTAAAAATCACGGTTCACCAAGTAGGACTTTGTGGTGTCCATACTTTAGTCTGCTGTGGGGTCCCTACCTGGGATGAGTGGATCTGTGTGTTGCGTGTCCCCAGGAAAAGTCTTTCTTGTCACACAACAGAGGGAGACAGAAGGGCTCAGCAGTGGAGACTCCCCAGTTTTGGGGTTTGGTTTGGTTTTTCAAGACAGGGTTTCTCTGTGTGACAGTTCTGGCTGTCCTAGAACTCACTTTGTAGATAAGGCCAGCCTTGAACTTCCAGAGATCTGCTTGCTCTGCCTCCCGAGTGCTGGGATTAAAGGTGTGTGCCACCACTACTTTTAAGCTGCATCCAGGAAGTAGCACCCACATGTCTGAGAGAGAGAATGTATTAACTCCAATGATGTATCAGGAACCCATGATGTCGATCTCTTTGAGATCCCTGCTGGAGCTGGGGACATAGGTATAGCTGAAGTCCTACCTTTCTGGGGCTCAGAGCCTAGTGGAGAGAACCCCAGTCAAACACACACATGGTCTGTGTGTACCCAAGGACACATGGGTCCCATCCTGTCATGGTCAGCTGAGAATGTGACAGATCTAGAGTGCCTTATAAGAGCCAGTCTCATTGAGCAAACACTTCATCAGACTGGCCTGTGGGGCAGTGTTCAGCTCAGTGGGGGTCAGCTCAGTGCTGGTCCTGGGTTCTATAAGAAAGCAGGCTGAGCAAGCCATGGGGAACAAACCAGTAAATAGCACCCTCCTTGGCCTCCACATCAACTCCTACCCCAACTTCCCACCATGGCAGAGTGCCATTAGAACGTAAAAGCCCAATCAGCCCTCCTCCCCAAGCTGCTTTGGATCATGGGTCTATCTATCAACAATGGAGAGTCATGGAAGGGGTGACAGGGCTGATGCTCACAATAGGAGACCCCTGTTTATGGGCTACTGGGCCCTGCTCACCAAGACCAAGGCAGCTGGAACTTTCCCTAAACAAGTGGCCACTGTGTTCACTACTAGCTCTGATAGCCATCCCCAGCCACAGAATGGTCCAAGGAGTGGGGTCCTGGACCCAGTGTGCAAGAATGGGTGACTGTGGGGATTTGTGCCATCACCCTTCTGGGAGCCCCAGGCCTTACAAGCTGCAGGGCCATGTGGCTACACACAGCCTGGCACCACCCTCAGACAGCATGGCTCTCACTGTCCTTACCAAGGTGCATCCCAACACTAGGAACATTCTAGTCCCACACAGGTCCACAGCTGGACCACCAGCCTGTCTCTCTAGGGCTGGCACTTGCTTCACTGGCCACTCTGATGGCTCCTGGAAGCTCATGGGTCTCTCTGAAGTGAAGCAGGGGTGGAGGGGAGTGGCCTGCTTGCTTTCTCTCTCTCTCCCTTTCTGCTTAGTTGAGCTGTAGCCTCAACATGCAGCCCAGGCTGGCCTGCAGCTCTTGTTCTTTACTCTTATTTTCTGAGGAAGAAAATGGGGCTGTCTCTCTACTCCAAACACGGCAGGCAGCCAGGGAGCCTGGTTATGGCTTCTAAGAGCAGCTAGGGTAGGGGTGCCAGGGAATGGCTGCTTGTCAGAAGGGCAGGAGTGCCATCTAGTGGCCACCAGAAGCAGGATTCAGGCCCTGGCCTCCAGAGCCAGCAGGTCCTGGTTACTCTGGTTCCAGTTACACTCACACACTAGCATTCCCACACACACCTGCTCATGCAGGCCACTGCTGTGCATAAGTGGGGATTTGCAGCAGGAACAGCTGTGGGATGTCTGTATCTGAAGTTGTCACTAGCCCTGCAGGACAATGCAGCCATGAGGAGCAGGCCACTGGCCCCTCACATCATTTTTGCCACATCATTTCTCAAGGGATCCCAGGGACCCAAGTAGCAACCCAACTGCCCTCCACACAGGTGGTAGCAGAGCACATGAGAGGAGTCACCCGGCTGACAGGTATACATAGAGGATGGTGCCACAAGAGGCCGGGGCCCACACTGGGGGTTAAGGACACAGAGTAGGCTGCTCATGAGATGGCATCTAGCCATCCTGACACTATTACATCAGGCATCCACAGACAGGGACCTTGTCAGTGACCTTATAGAAATGGGTGGTGTGCACAGCTCAGACACCCCAGCAGGAGCCCACAGTGACCAGTGTACCAGTCAGGGTTAACTGCCAAATGGACAGGATCCAGAAGTGTGGGGGACAGGGGACAGGTCTCCAGGAGACTTGCCCATGCCCTGGGCTGGGATCCTTGACCACATACAAAAAGGAGAGAAGGAACTGCACCAGCATCAATCCGGTTCCCTTCTTGTCATGTGACCAACTGCCTCAGCACCTTCCCTGCACGATGGTGGCGCCATGGCAAATCCTTTCTCTTGCTAGTTGCCTTTGTCAGAGGATTTTGTTGCAACTGAAAAGCAGCTGAAAGCCATGGCTGGCAGAGTGCTGCCCATGCACCCCAACCTTCTCAAGTCCAGGAGGCCCACTCCCTGTGCACAGGGGCTGTCCTGGATCACCAGTGTCACCACAGAGCCCGCAGAGGGCAGCAGGATGGTCAGTGGCAGAGACTGGGAGACTCCTCAAGGCCAGCTCGGAAGGGGGAGAAAGGGCCCACTTTCAGGGAACACAGGGCCCCTGATACTGGGACAGCAAAGTGCAGAGCTGCCTAAGGTCCAGGGAACAAGAAGCAGCAGACACAACACTTCATGGATTTCTCACTTCTGGAACTGTGAGGGACAGTGCTGGGACCCATGAGGCTTGAGAATGTTAAAAAGGGGACAGTTTTTGGGGTCCACTCTCCCATCCAGCCTGAGTCCAGTCCAGATCAGGCATCAGTCAGGAAACTAGCCTGGCTGTAGGCTGACGGTTGGCTGCAGGGTTCACATGGGACACACACATATCAACACAGCCATGTCCTCCAATGCAGGAGAGCTGCCCAGGCCTGAGCATGGACTCAAACTGGAGTGGGGCGGATGGTATGCTTGGAGCTTGAGGGCAGAGACACCCACAAAGAGGGTACTGTTGGTGTGACCCTCCACAGGCTCAGCAAACAGCCCTGTCCACAGCTGAGCAATACAGGGGAGGCCTGTGGCAGGCAAGGTCTTCCTGTCACACTTGGGGCAGCAAGGAGGTGTTGGACAGTAGAGGACAAAAGGACCATACTGTGTGGCCACAGGGAGTGACTAAGGAGCACCAAAGTCCCAGTGTTCAGGAGGCAGGAGTCCCGACTAGGGAGACCCAAGCCACCACCTTAGACTGTAGGGAGACTACAGGAGCCACACAAGTGCCCCAGACACAAAGCACGTGAAGAGAACAATGGGGCTCCCTGCCCCTGCCTGGGTGGGTGAAGGCACCTCCACACTCAAGCAGAGGCCCCGGGTGATGGCTAGCTGTCACGCTAACAGATGTTAAAACCACCAGAAAGAGAATCTCAGCAGGGATGTGTGAGTCAGGGTAGCCTCAGAGGCACATGTCCCAGGGCCCTGAGTGTTCATGAGCATGGTGACAGTGCCCCATGTGAGAGCGGGGGAAGCAGCTGAGCACGCTCCACACAGGTGTGGCTCCCATTCCCTAAGTGACTGACCGTGGGCTGCAACATGAGCAGAAACAAACCCATGCTCCCTAAGACGGTGCCTTACCACAGTGACAGAAATGGCAGCAGGACAACCAGCTACTGGGACCTGCCCTCAGTGGGGACCCGCAGACATGCCCAGTCCTAAGCATTGTCCTCCCCACTTAGCACCACCAGGTGGGGAAGGGCACCCTTCCTGTCCACACTGTGTGACAAGGAAGCTGACCCAAGAGGAGATAGGGCTCTGCCAGGCAGCCAGCAAAGAGAGATGGAGAGAGAGCGCTGCTGGAACCTCACACACCTCCAGGCCCAGCAGAAACTAGCTCCTGTGACGTAGCTAGCAGGTGACAGCCATCGGCCCGGCAGAGGCTCAGGCAAGATCACAACCCTAGTTCACTGCCTAAAACAACAGGACTGAAGGTGGTTACCTGACACCATCAAGGCCATGGTCCTGGACCAGCTCTGAGGTGCTCCATAGTGACCTGTCAGCAGTGGCCACATCTCCCCATGCCTCACACCCTGGCACTCACCAGGACTTGGGCTCGCCAAAGTGCAGGTAGTTGATGCTGTATAGGTCCATGTCTTCTGTATGCCAGGCAAAAGTGGTCTTCCACATGCCGAAGTACAGGTAGGGCGTGTTCACTCCCTCGATGATGGTGCCACACTCACGCTCCACCATATCCAGGATGGTCCTCAGGTTGCCGATGTTCCACTGGGCCACATCCTGTGGACAGCGAGTGTGTGGTCAGCATAGTCCTCCCAGGACATCTGTGCTCACCTGCATCCTGACTGCAGTCACCCAGAGTAGAACAGGGCTACTGAGGTATGTCAGCATCATGTCCCCAGGCTCCAGGTGGCCATCTCAAAATGTCAAAGGTACTAGGATCACAGGCACACTAGAGCTGCTCAGGCCCTGAACTACCACCCCAGCCTTCCCGGAATAGTATGTTACAGGTAACAGTCTACAAGCCAGCATGTGCCAAGCAACAACTACAGCTTGGTGGTGACCTCCTTACCTCTAAGTAACACAGAAGGAGAAAGGCAGTTTCCAAGTGGAGGGATCCCTTCACAGGCATGTGAACCCATGCCCAAATGACAGCCCTTCTAGAACCTTCCATCACACAAGACCAGACAGCTTCAAAGGATGCAGGCAAATATGGACGAAGCCCTAACCTCAACCCACGTTCTCAAATATTACTAGCTGGAGCAAAGGCAGAGCAGGAACCTCACATGCCTATACCTGAGGACTTTCCTCATCCCAGAGCCACCAGGGTGCATCTCAGCATGTCCACACGGTGACCTTGGAGGTGACCATTCTCCTGCTGAAGGAGGCTGAAGGCCCAAGTCTGGAGGGCAGAGGCTGCCATCATCAAGCATACAATGGCCTTGCTGCCCTTCCTGCCACCCAGCATGGCAACCACATGGAACATGCATGGGCTACAAGAAAGGGACCCAGGTACAACCTCGTGAGGAGACTTGTCCCATGGCTTGGTCAAAAGTCATCTGCTCTGGGCCTCAGTTTCCCCATCTAGAACAGATTCTGTGCTACTTTAGGTGAGGCAGACACACAGGTCTCAAAGCCACAAGCTTCCAGGGGCCTGTGGTGTGGCACAGTCCGCTATAAAGTGGGGACGCTAGCTGACAGGAGGCGGGGTGCAGGGGCATGCCTGGGACATCTTGCTGGGAGAAGCCCAGAGTGATTTCACGCAGCACTACTCTGGGAGCACTGATGACAAAACAACACGGTGACAGCACAAGAGGACAGGGATCCCAAAACCAAGAGAACACACAGCCACCGACCCAAGACTTACTGCAACCTGTAAAGTTGCTCTAACCTGCAGCGGGTAAAGCAGATCAAACCACTAAGAGACATCCCCACCCCCATCAGAGTGCAGAGGCTTTGCCCACCCAGGGTGCACTGCTGGATGATATGAATGGACCCAGCATGCTGGCACTCAGGAGGTAGAACAGGAGAGTCAGGAGTTCAAGCTCATCCTCAGCAAGTTCAAATCCAACCTGGGCTCCATGAGACCCTGGCTGAGGATGGGAGGAAAAGGCCATTTTCAGAAGGACTTGTGAGACAGCTTCCACCTCAACCATTGGCAGAAAGCCACATCCACAGGTGAGCACATACAGTTGAAAGAAATAAACGTTCAAGCCAGAAAGAATGCAGACGAGCCCTAAGCCCCAATGTCTGCAGGACAGAAGTCATGGGAAAGGCTGGGTCATGATTCCAGTCCTGAGACATTGTGGGAAGGAACAAGAATGGGGGCAGGGAGTGCCTGGCATCACAGGCTGAGGACTGCAGGGTGTCAAGCCGGACTGAATTACTTGTGTGTGAGTGTGTACATGGGACGTGAAGTGCCGCAAGGCCCAGATCCCAGAGTTAGAGCTGTACGCAGTGACAAAGCACCTGAGGTGGGTGCTGGGAATCCAGAAACATGTTCACATGGCAAGGAATCTAAGGACAGACTTCTCCAGAGAGGCACAGAGACAGCAGGAGCCCCTGGGAGACTCAGCATCGCAGAAGCACAATGTGGCAGCCTCTCACACCCAGAGTGCCAGGAAGCCGGAGGGATGGGCAGCAGCTGGAGAGCAGCCCAGTCCAGCAAGTTCACCCTGGATGTGGACTTCAGAGAAACAAAGCTCTGGTCACAGGGACCTGCACAGCACCCACAGCTGCCTGTCCCCCCCGGAGCCCAAGCAGGTCACAGCCCACATGTCTATCACCTAATAGACAGAGGCATGCTGTGTGGGTCCTCACACCCCAGTGTGCAGGGACCCTGAGGACATGGAGAGTCAGACATGAGAGGCCACAATGTGGGCCACTGCAAACAGAACATGTCCAGACAGAAAGTGTACTCTTGGGTGTCAGTCGGGAAGGATGGGGTAGCTGTTGGTGGGGCTAGGTCTTTCTCTGAGATGGTAGGCAAGGACTCTACAGCACCATGGGTGCACGGGAGCCCACTGAACTCTGGGCTTTTACCTGCTGTAGCGCATGGCATGCTGGCTGTACAAAGCCAGGCTGCTTTTAGGAACAATCATAGCCACTGAAAGGACTCGGCATGAAGGTGCTGCACCAAGCCTGGTGACTTGAGTTCAGAGGGGCCAGACACACAAGTGCCTGCACGTATGCACACACAAGAACAGAACCTACACTCACACCACACACAACTCAAAACAACAACAACAAGCAACCCTAAGGAGACAGCTCAGTGGAAGAGCTTAAGACTGGCCTCCCCTCCAGCACTCACACAGAAAGCTTGATACGACGGTGCACAATCCCAGCTCTGGACAGACACAGGGGAGTGCACCATGGCTTGCTGGCCCAGTGGGTGAGCTCCAGGTTCAGTGAGTCCCTATCCCAGAAAACAAGGCAGGGCAAGGAGCTGGAGAGATAGCTCAGTGCCTCCAGAGGACCCAGATTCAGTTCCTAGAACCCACATGGAGGCTCACACCAGCTATACTCCAGTTGAAAGGGATTAAACATACCTGTAGGCAAAACACTCACACAGAATTAAAAAGTGACTAAAAATTAAAAACCCAACAATACAGGCGGCAGAGGCAGTAGAATCTCTGTGAGTTGAAAGCCAGCATGGCCTACAGAGAGAGTTTCAGGACAGCAAGGGCTGTTATACAGAGAAACCATGTCCTGAAAAACAAAAATAAAATAAAATAAAAACCAACAATAAAAAACAAGGTAGACTAGGTAACCCAAAAACTCACAGTACAGAGGCAGGCATATTTCCTTGAGGTTGAGGTCAGCTTGGTCTACACAGTGAGATCCTGTCCCCCACAAAAGCAAGGTAGATAGGGCCAGGGTCTAAGGAAGACATTTGAAATTATCCACAGGCCTGCTGTGTGTGCATGCACACACACACACGAATTGTCAACCAACAGAACCTTCCAGAAGCATGTAGTAAGGTGCCAGCACCAATGTGGCTCTGCCCTGGGTTCCTGAACTGGTCCTTCTTCCTGAGTTTGACAACTGAGCCCAGGCAGTGAGGCTGTAGGTGAAGGTGGTAAGAGCCACCACCAGACTGAGATCCTGCCATAGCTCCAAGCCATGGGTTACCACACATCTCAGCAGCACAGACTGAGGTGGCCAAGACCTCAAGGTTAACAGACACAGAAGTCACAAGAGGCAGAGCACAAGCAGCCCGCACCATCACAGAGACTAGTCCAGGCTATGGCCTCCTATTCAGGATGCCACCCTGGGTCAGAAGCCAGCACAATCCTGCCAAGTAGTGTTCAGGAATGTGGAGGTTGTGGGAGCCACTGCAGTCAGGGTAGTCCTGAAGAGTGAGGCACAGACACTCTCCTCCCACCCCCAGAGACCACAATGGTGGCCAGACCCATGAGGGGCACTCATGGACACTTACTTCATCATATAGCGAGCCACTGATGTCGGCCCCATAGATGGGTGAGACAAAGGTCAAGTTCTTCCAGTATTTTCGTTCCAGGTCGTCAAAGTCCTGATGGCGTGGAGTGCAGTACCTACGGACAACACACAGCTCGGATTGGGCTCTGGGCAGTACAACACCCTCTAGCAACCTCAGAACCCAACCCCAGAATCAAGACTGCTATGG
This sequence comes from Cricetiscus sungorus, assembly GCA_030556225.1. Classification (NCBI taxonomy): domain Eukaryota; kingdom Metazoa; phylum Chordata; class Mammalia; order Rodentia; family Cricetidae; genus Cricetiscus; species Cricetiscus sungorus. The sequence goes on from JANBXA010000600.1 coordinate 42,865,105, forward strand.
CAAGGAGGGGCACAGAGCTTTGGGAACCAGGGACAGCTGGAGCACAGAACACAGGGACCATGTGTCTGCACATGCTGCGACTGCAGGTCTCAAGATGCACAGAAGCAGGAAGCATAGGGGAACATCACTGCAAGGCCACACACTGGGATAAAGGCAACCCCTAGGGATGGGGACAGGGGCAGGGGTGGGGTGAGGAGCCCTACAGCCCAATCTGGAACTCCAGGAAGTGGGGAGCCTGAGCAGCAGGAAGACGGCTCGAGCCCACATACTTCTCACTGTTGGCCAGGCGGCGGTATTCGCCCACGGTCATGGCCTTCTTCTGGATGTTATACTGTGTGAAAAGCCCCGACTGGCCCGTCACCACCTGCTGTATAGGTGCTGGGATGACTACATCATCAATGTCGTCATACGTCTGCCGTGGCTTCCATTCCTTGGGTGGGATGACCTGTAGGGCCAAGAAGGGTGTGGGTGATGCAGCTCCCAAGGGTAGGGAATCCCAGGTCCCCAAAGATCTAAGAGCCCCAGACCAGTGCTGTCACACACAGGCACATGATACCACACAACCATGACAACCATGACAGCTGAGGTGGTAGCTGGGTCCCACTGTAGCAGATTGGGGTGGGGGGAGATCTGGGCCATAAGTCAGGACTAAGCCGGGCATAATGTGTGTAGTTATAAACTGAACCAATACACTCCAGGGCTGGGTCAGCAGGGGCCCCACTTTGAGACACTCTTACACGTGAGCCTGTTCTTGGTCACTGCTGCCATGCACAATGACAAATGACCTCTGGTGGAAATGGTGCTGCAGGCAGGAGGAGGGGGGCCAAGGTAGGCCACAGTCACCCAATCCGGGACCATGGGGGAGGGGGAAGGGGTAGGAACCTGCAGCTCAGCCAGAAGAACTGGTTGGAGAGCCTTGGGATGGCAGGCTCCAGCTGAGGCTGGGCACAAGAGTGTCTGCTGAGCATCCTCCACAGGAAACCCAAGGCCAAACCCAGGACTGCAAAATGCCTGGAGGCACGTGTGCAGGCGGCACATGTGCAGGCAAGCAGACACACATGTGGCTGGGTAGACACTCACTGGGTAAGAACATTTGCTCTGAAACATGAGGCCCTGAGTTCAGATCCTGAACACCTGTGTAAAGGGCTGTGCACCTGTGACCTGAGCACACAAAGTGGAGATAGGTAGATAGGAGATAGACAGCGAGCCTAGCCAGACTGGCGAGATTCCAGTTTAGTGGGACTCTGTGTCCACGCAGAAGCAGAAAAGTGAGGGAGGAAGATGCCCAACACTCTGCTCTGGCCTACACATGCATATACCACAGGGGTGCACACACCAGCACACCTGTGTCCCCATATGAGGACACAGAGAGGCAGGGCAGAAGAAAGCAGTACCCAGTGTCTTTGCCTGGTAGGCCCAAATCAGAGAGTAGTGTGTGTGTGTCATTAAGTGCTTCAAGGCCATAACACCAGGTCAACATGGCAGTGGGACGATGCCATGGGAACGCCTCACACAGGGGAGGGTAGACACAACCTAATGCCTGCAAGCTTGAGTCCGGGCCCCATCCAGCTCTGTGTGACACCTGCTTCCTTGTGAGCTTCACATGAGGAACCTCAGGAGGGGACAGTAGTTGACAGCTTTAGAGCTGTGGGCAGTGACTGGCAGGCACATACCCGTTTCAGAGGGCACCACTGCCCTGAGGAAGGTTTTGTGTCTTTTTTTTTTTTTTTTAACTCACTTATTTATCATGTGTGCATGTGTGTGTGCATACATGTCGAGGTCAGTGAACCACTCATAGAAGTTAGCTCTCTTCCTATGTGTGGATTCCGGGGGTCTAAGCTCCCCATGAAGCTTGGTGGCAGTTACCTACACAGCCCTGCTGTCTGCCTGGAAATAGAGTTCTATTGCCACCTGCCACCTATGGAGTTTCTGGACTGTCTGTGGCACTCTGGTGCTGGCTGACCTCCAGAGAATCAGTTACTCTAAACAGCATGGTGGCCATGTGGGGACCCACCAGCAATTGCCCCACGTGTCACATGACTTGCAAGGCCAGGTACGAGGGCGCTGGCCTGCCCTCCTAGCATCTGGGAGGTTCAACACTGTCCTGGTGGTTTCAGACAAAGTCCTGATGCTGGCATGTCATTTACCTCGCACATGAGAGGCCCAGACGAGCAGTTTACCAGCATATACGAGATCTGGGCACATCCCAGTGCTGAGGAGAAACGAAATGAAGCAAGAGGCAGAGAGCGGACTCAGCATGCAGAGCCCAGCACCTCATCAGGAGGCTCCCAAGTACTGTGGCTCCACACCCCCTTCACTGCACTCACACACACACACACACACACACACACACACACACACACACAACGTGAGCACACCCACAGACACACACATTTTATTTTGTTTGTCTAAGACAATGTTTCTCTGTGTAGCTCTGACTGTCATGGAACTCACTCTGTAGACCAGACTGGCCTGGAACTCACAGAGATCCGCCTGCCTCTGCCTCCCGAGTACTGGAATTAAGGGAGTGAGTGCACCACTATCACCTGGCTATTTAAAGAAGAAGGATGGTCCCAGCACCCATCTGTGGGTGTCAAGCATACTTTACTATGCAAGGCCTTATGCCTGCTCACACACGTACACACACACACACACACACACACACACACACACACACACACGACTCTTATGCCCACTTCTTGCACTGCCACTTAATCAGGAACTAAAGGTGTCTCCTGACACCACTGCCCCCCAGGCATTGGGTCCCCTTCCGTCCTAGGTCCCCTTCCATGTTAGGCCTAGCATAGCCCTGTCCCTCACAGCAGCAGGCTCTGTGTCCCACCCAGGCTAGGCTCTCCCCGGGGCTAGGGACATGAGTGCCCTGATTTGGTTCAGGCACCCCCACCAAACCTGGTGCCTCTGGAGATTTAAAAAAGGGAGTTGGAGTAGCAGTGGCATGGCATCTAGGCACAAAGAGCCTGGGAGTGGCGTGACCCACCTTGGCTAGACCTGCACGGTGTGCACCTTGTGACTCGATATAGGCCACATATCTGTTGAAGTCTCTGAACTCGTCCATGGTGGGGCGGAAGGTCATGATTTTGCAGCTGGGGTTCTGGGCACTGTGGTCCTCGGACCCCATGGCTGCAGTGATGCAGAGCCTCACCTAAGAGAGGACAAGAGTGGTCAGTGCAGCCCTGCCATCACCACTGTGATACTTCCCCTCAGAGGTGACAAAAACACCCCTAGCTGCAGGAGGGCAACAGTGGGCAGCCGGAGCATGCCAGCAAACCACGAAACTCCATCACTCCTACCAGCCTGAGGGCCAACGTGATACCAGCTGACTAAGCGCACAGGTACCCACCCTTCAAAGCTGACTAGGTCCCAAACGCCGTGCGCTTCCTAACCAAAACCCAGCAATGTTCTCAGCAGGGGCCTTCTTCCCATGTGAACCTTGTGGCCTTGTGTTCACCGAATCCACCAGCAGCCCTGTGCACATGGGGTCATCCTGGGCTGGTTGAGAATGTCCCACTTGTGTACAGAGGCCAACTGTTCACAGCCTGGAATCCATCAAGGTATTCAGGAAGGCCAAGCCAACCCACCTGAGTCTGCTCAAGTCACAGCCAGCACCGCCCCGCCTGTGTGTCTGCACAGAAGGGGTCACAGGTGCTGCTTCAAAGCATCTACACTGTGGGGAGACAGCACAGCTGGTCTTTCTGCCCCTTGTAAAGGAAACTTCTCTGCCAGGAAGGGTTGTCACAGGCCCCTCCTCTTGGAGATCCTCCTCCACAGCGCCCACACTTTCCAGGGTGGCCACCAGGTGGCAGCACATGCCCAGAAATGGAGTGCAGGGCTTGATGGGCACAGAAAAGATCTGGACCAGGGTTGGTGGCCAGGTACCCAAAGGCCACCTCCTTGATGGGCTTTGGAGAGGAATGAAGCTGTATCACCTAGGAGCCCTGGGCTGTACGGGACACCTGGAAGCCCTGGGAGCCCTGGGCTGTACGGGACACCTGGGAGCCCTGGGCTGTACAGGACACAGCCCTCCCAGCCACAGTGCCATGTGGCAGGACATGGTTTACTAAGAGCGGCTGTCAGACACTGTCCTCCAGGGTACCAGTAGCAGGCCCTAGCCACAGATTAGGAGCGGAGCTATCCTGCTGGAAATCTGACCCACCCCCAGGTCTCAGGGCCATCACTGTCCCCACCAGCCCCACTCAATTGCTGAGCCCAGGACCCAAATGCCCACGTGCCACCCCTCCCTACATGCAGAGATGAGAGCTGGGGGAGATGGTACAAAAGGAACATCATGGTCCCGGGGAACTCACAGCCTAGAAATCAGCGGCCTTGGTGTTCTGAGCAAGTGGGAGGAGCATGGGCGAGCACAGCAACCACCAGCTGAGTCCAGCCTTGGGCTCCATCCACCTTGGCTGCTTATCAGGCCACATTCAATGGGGGAGCATGGTGTGTCTTCTGGATGACAGGACAGCACAGTTCCATGGCTTACTGCTGAACCCTGACCCCCACCCTGGTGTGAAGAGGGTGCCCGCACCCACCTCCTCCTTCTCACACAGTTCTCCTTCCCAGGGACCGCATCCACCTGGACTGGAACAGCACACAGCAGTCCTCCCTCCTACCTATCTCTTGCACAGCCAGCAGAGCCCAGGTTGTCACCAGGTCCTGTACGGGCAACTGTGATGGGCATGGGACCTGAGGGCTGTACTTCATCAAGGGGGCACTACAGACTCACACAAGGTGCTGCTAGAAAGGGCACAGAGCAGCATGGCCAGCAGCACACAGAATAAAGGCAGGAGGCAGGGCCAGGACACAGCAGGTAGGCAGTACTGTCCAAACACATGTGTGGAGGCCAAAGGACAAGCTGTAGAGTCAGTTGTCTCCTTCCGCCATGTGTGACCCAGGGATGGAACTCAAGTTGTCAGCCTTAGCAGCAGGTGCATTTCCCTGTCAAGCACTTGAGATCTTGAAGGTCCCAGTTGCAGAGAATCAGCAGAGGGCCAGGCCCACTGTTGACCCCTCAGGGTGTCCTGAGAGGCACAGTGGAGAAGCAGGTCTAGGGCGAGGTGGACACCTGGGAGCCCTGGGCTGTACGGGACACCTGGGAGCCCTGGGCTGTACCGGACACCTGGGAGCCCTGGGCTGTACGGGACACCTGGGAGCCCTGGGCTGTACGGGACACCTGGGAGCCCTGGGCTGTACGGGACACCTGGGAGCCGTGGGCTGTACGGGACACCTGGGAGCCCTGGGCTGTACGGGACACCTGGGAGCCGTGGGCTGTATGGGACACCTGGGAGCCCTGGGCTGTACGGGACACCTGGGAGCCGTGGGCTGTATGGGACACCTGGGAGCCCTGGGCTGTACGGGACACCTGGGAGCCGTGGGCTGTATGGGACACCTGGGAGCCCTGGGCTGACGGGACACCTGGGAGCCGTGGGCTGTATGGGACACCTGGGAGCCCTGGGCTGTACGGGACACCTGGGAGCCGTGGGCTGTACGGGACACCTGGGAGCCCTGGGCTGTACGGGACACCTGGGAGCCCTGGGCTGTACGGGACACCTGGGAGCCGTGGGCTGTACGGGACACCTGGGAGCCGTGGGCTGTATGGGACACCTGGGAGCCCTGGGCTGTACGGGACACCTGGGAGCCGTGGGCTGTATGGGACACCTGGGAGCCCTGGGCTGTATGGGACACCTGGGAGCCCTGGGCTGTATGGGACACCTGGGAGCCCTGGGCTGTACCGGACAGCCCAGACTAAGAGCCACAGAATGCCACTCCCAGGAGCCTGAGCTACCTGGGCAGTGTCATCACAAGGGAGGCGGGGACCTTAGGGTTCAAATGCCACCAGAAGTGGAGTGCCACAGGACCCCCAAAAGGGCCAGACACCCCACCGTCTGAGAATCCCCACATGCTGCCGAAGCCACCATGTCTATGTTTATAGCCACTAGCAACAGAAGCTAGTGGAAACACACATCACAGAGATGAGGGTTCCAAAAGCCCCCAGGACACAAATGTGTCCATCACCTGTGATGGGCCTGGCACTTGCCTTGAGGATTTGGGCTAGACATAGTAGCCTAGTAGCTGAGCTAGTAGCTTAGTAGCCTAGACAGAGCTAGTAACCTAGCAGCCTAGAGCCAGGAGCTGTGGCTAGTGGGCTTGGAACCTACTAGCCTCAGAGTGTGTGTGCTGCAGCGTGGGGGGAGAAGACACTCAGCCACCACATGCTGGCTGCCAAAAAGCAAGTGCTCTGGCTCCACCTAGTGGAAACAGCTCCTTACTGCCCACAGAGAAATTGTCCTCTTCGCCTCCTGCCAGTTAAGCCAGAGCGCAGAGACCCACTGCATCCTACAGGAGGTTGCTCCCACTATCCAGGGACATGCATCAGGACCAGAGCTTTCAGGCCAGGCAGTTTGTAGAGCAGGGTCTGTATATAGAGGGACTCTGCAATGACTGCTGCCTCAGCCATTGTGGCCGGCTGTGGCCTGTCACCTGCACCCCACTGCTTGGGCACACCTGTCCCACCTTATTCAAGCCTTAGGACAGAGCACCCTAGGGCAGGACTAAGGAGATATGGGCTGGGCCCCAAGGGCCCTGAGAGTGTGGTGACAGTCCCTAGGCTGAGCTCCTTGGTGCACAGCAATGGGTCGGGCCTGTACCACGAGGCCAGGAAAGCATAGGCTTGGTGCCCCAGTGCATCCTCAGGAAACACAGGAGTGCAGGGAACTAAAGCACTCCTCCTGGTGGCACTGAAGATGCCAGTGCCCCAGGTGTCCAGGGAGGGGTCTTCCTATCCTTCCTTCCTAGACCTTGTTCTACAAGGTCCCTATACTGCTAGAGATCTGGCCACTGGGTGACACTTCAAACTCTCTGGTGAGTCCCAGCTGCCATGGGCCTGGGCTATCACCTAAGCTCAGTCCCCAGCAGGAAGGTGGCCATGACTCCCTGAGCCTGGTTCAAGAGTGTCGCTGGACTCATGTTGAGGTGCCCACAGCTCTGGAAGCCACACAGCAGAAGAAAGTGGGTTTCCTGACAGGTCCCACAGAGCCCAGGCAAGGTGAGAATGATTTGCCCCTAGAACTATCTGCCCCACTGCTCTTGCTCCCCCAGCTGTGACAGAAAGACCTCCCAATCCTGTGCGTTGCAGCTTTCCCTGGCAGCCCTGCCCTCCTTTATCTGAGTGAACAGCAGGGGTGGGTGGAAACAAGAAGGGCGGGTACAGAGGATGAGCTCTGAGGGCCTCACTTGGTCAGCCAAGCCACAGGATGGCATGCAGGGGCTGCAGGATGGACGGAGGGGCTGCAGGATTTTTGGTGAGGATGCAGGACGGAGGGGCTGACAGCACAGGGCCCAAGGCCCAAGGCCAAGGGCTGGGAGCTATGTGGCTAGTGGTCTCCTAGGATGAAGAGGCTGGACACACAGATCACAGGAACAAGTGGGCAGTGGACTTGGCATAGTACCAGGAGGAGACAGGCCAGTCATCAACTAAGTACTCCCAAGGCCAGCTGATGGATGGTGTAGTCCCAAGAACACATGTAGTGCTGTCAGGTAACTGCAGACACCAGCCATGCTTACAGAGGGTATGTGCGACAACCACGTACGCCCAACAAGCCATACCTCACAGGAATAACAGCCAAAAGACAGCAAGGCTGCTCTCTGCTGCAAGGACCCGTCCTGCCATCCTCCTGCCTCAGCACCCCAAATGCAGATGAAGTGCAGCATCCAAGTGTCCCCTACTGTGTGACTGGCTAGAAGCTACCAGAGTGAAGGGAATTGTTGGGCAAGCCCCTGACCATGAAAGCCTGGGTCACTTCCACACTCGTCTGTTAAAGGAGGAAATAAAAGACACCAGAACAGTACAGGAACAAGGGTCATGGCCCACATCACACTGGGCCACTCCACAGAGATCCTTTACTGGAACCATCTGTGAGCAGGCACAGAGTGGGTATCTGGGGAACTCTCGGGAGGCTGAGGCACAAGGCAGGACAGGATTAAAGTGTGAGTGTGACATGAGCGCTGACTAAGTTGTGGTCCAGGGCTGCAAGCAGCTATCATAGCCAAGATCACCGCCTCTGAGAAGGAGGGGAGCAACTACAGATGCTGCTCCAGGTGTTTCTTCAGAGCCTAGGACCACTCTCACTGCAGCTACAGGTGGAAGGTAGACTCTGGGAATGCCAGGTAGCTCCAAAGGCCTGTCTCAGCCACTGTTCTATCACTGTGAAAAGCCATGACCATGGTAACTCTGATAAAGAAAAGCATTTAACTTAGACCATGATCATCATGGTGGGGAGCATGCCAGCACGCACACAGGCATGGTGCCGAAGTTTAGCTGAGAGCTTTACATCCTGATCCACTGTCAGCCGGCAGAGAGACACTGAGTCTGATAAGAGCTTTTGAAACCTCAAAGCCCACCCAGCGACAAATCTGCAACAATACCACAACTCCTAACCCCACCTATTCAAATACATCAGCCTATTCAAATACATAAGGCCATTCTTATCCAAACTAGCACAGCCCAAAGCCACTGTCACCACAAACCAGAGTCCAACATAGGTCCATGGAGTGGCTTCATGTCCCATGCAGCAGACAACACAGACAAGATACACGATGGGTAAAGAGTAGCCCAGTCGTATACTGGAACACCAGGCAGCCCTGAACAAAAATCAGACTTAGACATACACAGCGTGAAAGGGCCTGAAGATCAGCTTCAGTGGGAGACCCAGAAACAAAATGCCACTCATGCTGGCTAACTTTACATCAACTTGACACAAGCCAGAGTCACTTAAGAGGAGGGAGCCTTAATTAGGAAAACGTCTCCATAAAATCTAGCTGCAGGCAGGCAAGCCTGTAGAGCATTTTCTTGATTAGTGACTGATGGGAGAGGACCCACCCATTGTGGGTGGTGCCAGCCCTGGGCTTCTGTGCTGGGTTCTATAAGAAAGCAGGCTGAGCAAGCCATGGAGAGCAAGCCAGTAAGCATCACTGTCCATGGCCTCTGCATCAGCTCCTGCCTCCAGGTTCCTGCCCTGTTTGAGTTCCTGTCCTGACTTCTTTCAGTGATGGACTACCACCTGGAAGTGCTTTTCTCCCCAACTCACTATGATCATGGTCTTTCATCACAACAATAGAAACCCTGACTAAGACACCACTCATTGTGGGAATCTAGACAGGAAATTTCCCAAACAAGCCAACCAATGAACAGGAAGTGGATTTGTGAGTGCTAGTGGCTGGAGAGAGAAGGCTTTCTTTTGGGGTGATGGGATGTCCTGGAACTCAACAGTGGTGATGGTGGCACTACTCTGAATATACTGCAAATGACTGAGCTGTCCACTCTTGGCAGCTGGCCCGAGTGGATGTTTCTCACAGAGGAGCCACAGGACCTGCCAAGCCCTGTCTGTCTCAAGTACCATCACTGGGCAAGGCCTTGCTATGGAGTCCTTAGTTTCCTTCTGGGGAGCTCTGAGGGAAGCCAGGTTCAGCATGCACTCTTCACTCCCTGTGTGCTCATCTTGACTCAGCACACCTTGATTGAGGGCAAAGGCTGCCTGGGGTACAGCTGAGCTGAAACACAGCTAAGCTTGAACATAGCTGAGTGTTTCAGGAGGTTAAGACAGAATGACTTCCAAGCCAGGTCACCACCTGTCCATCACCTCTTGCCCACTAGTGTTCCACACTGCCTGTAAGGACAGTGGCTCTGGCCATTCTAAGCCCCACAGGTAGTTAATCTCTGGTACACGGCTCCACTGTTCCAACTGTAAACTAATAAAGTTTTATTTACAAGACAGACAGTGACCCTAGAACCCCGCCCCTGCTGCAGCCTGGCCATTCTGAGCTTTGGTGTCACTGTGAACAGGAAGAGGAAAGGCCTAGCCAGTTCTGGTCTGCAGTGTCCTGCCCAGCTCAGTGGCCCTGCAAGATCACCTTGCTGGGACTCATCCCTGAACTAAGAGGTGACAATTAACACAACTGGCGGTAGCATCTCTACCACCAACCCAACCTGAAACCACCAATGTTTACCACAAATCAATGGTCCAATCCTGGCCTTCTCAGCCCTGTCCCCTTCCTGGGGAGCTCTGGGCCACTGCAGATGCCCCTGTATTAGGCCTATCCAAGTTGCAGTGTGGTATAGTTGTAGTTGTTCCTAAATTCTGCACACGGGGCCTGGATTGTGTCCCTAGCCCCAGACACATACAGACCCATCTGGCCTCCTTGAGGTCAGAGGGACCAGGTATAAGAGGGTGACAAGACTGAAGTACCTCACTCCACTTCCAGGGAATCTGAGAAGAAGAACATTCCATGCTAGGCAAGGACTCTTAAGGCCACCACAGAAACTGACAAGCACCAAACAGCGCAGCTAACAAGATTCACACTTCACAAGTAGGCTGGAGTAAGGCCTGGTGCTAAGCATGGACCAACATGCACAAGGCCTTGGGTTCACCACAGCCCCAGAAACACATGTGCACACATGTGTGTGCACACATACTACCCCATAAAAAGGTTTTTTCATTTTTAAAAGGCTGGGTCTCTTAGAACTGGAGCTACACACAGTTGTAGGCCCCTGACATGGGAGCTGGGAACTGAAGCCCAGTCCTCTGGAAGAGCACTGAACCATCCCTCTAGCCCCATATCCACACAAGTTTTGTTGCTGGTTTTTGTTTTGTTTTGTTTTGTTTTTCCTTTTCAAGATTGGGGCTTACTATTAGCTCTGGCTGTACCAGAACTCACTATGTATAGCCCAGGCTGACCTCAAACTAAGAGATACACCTGCTTCTGTCTCCCTAGTGCTGGGATTAAAGGTGTGTGCCACCACCCCTACCTTACATCCACTGTTTTTAAGGTGTTTAAAAGTTGTCTCCCACTGCTGGAGACCCTAGCCCAATCCCTGATCCTAACTTCTTGCTGTGGGTGAATGAAGAGAACAGGCCCCACAGCCCCATAGGTCCACAGAACGTGTCCCAGAGACCAACATGCATAGGAGCTCTAGGTCCCACCTCGGTGCAAGAGGACCCCAGTCAGCAGTGCTAAGAGAAGCCTGAGTCACTGCTGGACAGGTGCACAGACTCCACCCACAGGCAAGCAGGTCTCAGCATGGCCCAATCTCAGGACCCAGAGACCCACACTCCCATCTGGGACCTGGCTGCTGTACTTACCTGGGGGTTCCAGGAGGTTCCAGGGGGCTGAGATGGACAAATGACCCAGGCTCAAGGAAGCAATCAGGGCTACTTTCTGTCAGGCACCTCCAGTGACAGCAGAGTCCTGCAAGGTACAGACGAAAGTTGACACTGACCTGCACAGCTGTAGCCCTTGCCCGTTCCATCCTCCCAGTACTACCTCTGTCAGGGACACTGACCTGACACAAGTATCCAGTCTTGACAACTTCTCTACAACATGCAGGCTATCCCCAGATCTGTGCTGGCCCAACTGTGAGTTAGTGCAGTAAGAACTCAGAGTAGTCAAGTGACAGCAGAGAAGCTTCTATAAGCCAGAAGCCACAAACAACTGCTGATTTTCAAGTTTAGTCAAGTGTGATGGCATATGCCTGTCACCCCGGCATTCGGGAGGTGGAGGAAGGGCGGCAGGGATCTAAAGCCAGCCTCAGCTACACCAAGTCTGTGGCCAGCCTGGGTTATTTAACACTCAAAGTGCCTGGATCCTTCCAAAGCCCTGGCCTGTAATAGGAGGTAATGGGGCCCTGACAGTGAGCCACCTTCCAGTGCACAGGGACTCAAATGATCAAGCTTAGTAATGGGAAATACCACCACAGTGAGCCACTGAGTCCTTGTAATGGGAGCCTGTGGTTGAGGTTACCAACCTGTGACCTCTGTGGCCCCCACCTGTGACACCTGGGACTTTGTGATGGGACCCTGTAGCTGAGGTCACCAACCTGCAACCTCTGCCTTCTACTGCAATGTCCTGAGCTCCAACTGCCTTCACTGCTGCCTATGTGTCCAGTCCCAGCTGACCACAGCCCTAAGGGAAGCTCATCCTAAATAGTGTGAAGCTGACAACTTCCCTCCCACAACCCACAGCCACACCATGCCCCACCCCACTGTCACTACGCATCTTCAGGAGACCCTGGGCCAGTCTTTTCAGGTCCAGCACCAGCAAGGACCCCTCCTCTGCTGTCTGGAGACTGCCCCACCGCCCCTTGGGCTCCTGTCCTCACCCCTGCCCAGTACAAAGTCACCATTTTCCCCACACCCTCACCCAGCACTTGCTTCTGTGCCTGTTAGGTACCAAGTTTCCCAGCACAAATTCAAAACTTTCTGTCTGAATGAATAGAGCCACCAATAGAGGAGCTGGAAAGATAGCTCAGTGGGGGGAGTGCTTGCTGTGAAACACAGGAAGTTGAGCTTGAATCCCAGCACCCAGGTAAGGAGCAGCACTCAGCTATAATGCTGAGGCAGAGGCCACCAGCACAGCAGACTATGATGAGTGCCAGGCTGAGACTCCAGGGAAGGATCTACCCTCCCCAGCTAGTCTGGGGCTCCCTGAACAAAGTCATTCAGCCTGAGCATCCAGACAGGACCAGATGGCTCAGGGTAGCAAAGCTACAAGAATTGAACAATAAGGCTAGGGGTAGCTTAGGGGGCCCTGAGATCCAGTCCAAGCACCGATAGCCCTGGCCAAGGGCATTTGAACCAGAGTTGAGGTTCCTGAATAGAAGCATGAAGAAGATCTGTGCTAAGGCTAAACCCAGTAGCAGGGAGGGAGTGGGTTTTGTTCAAGAAAAGGTCCTGCAGTCTATGTGACTCTGCAAGGAACATGGGGTAGGCGAAGAACTGACAAACTCGAGCAATGGCCACTGCTCAGCATCACAGCTCTTGCACTGTTGTCCAAGCAAAACACCCACCAACTTCACTGGATCACCTGAACTTGTAGACTCCACTCACAGAGGAGTGGAGAGGGTCATGGAAGCAGCACCTGAGTACCCAGCTGTTCCTTGTAGCCATCTGATGTGACTCTGCCCTAACTGAAGGTGGCCTTGGGGAAGATAAAGTCAGGGGGCTCCATCATCCATTAGGGGTGCATACTATCTAGTATGGGGACTTTAAGGTCACCCACACTACTGCCTGTAACCCCTTACCCTTCCACGTGCTTCTTAAGTAAGCCCAATAGTCAGGGGGAAAGATGGCTCAGTGGTTAAGAAAACTAACCATTCTGGCAGAGGATCACTGTCTGACTCCCAGCACCCCAACGGTGGCTCACAACCATCTGAAACTTCAGTTCCTGGGGATCTGATGGCCTCTTCTGGCCAATGCCCTCTGGTGTGGTGTGACAAAGAACCCAGGCACCCAGCACCTGCCCCCAAGTCAGCAGGAGTGGTAGGGGGTTGGCATGGCAGGGAGACACATAAGTTGGCCCAGGGCATTGTGAGGGGACAGAGAGACTAGCTCAGGGCATGGTGGGGGCACTGTCCAGGAGAGAGACAGGGCAGGACGGGCTCACAGTGCCAGAAGACAAGAGAAGGGTACACTCTGCACTTTGCCCCAGGGGTGGACCCTGGGCCACACCATTCCATTTGTCATCTTCAGATGTGCCTGGAGACCCAGCGCACAGGCAGAGCCTGGCAGGTGGACAGTGAAGATTCCCAGAGCCCTAAGATCCAGGGTTTAAAGCCAAGGGAGGATAATGTGAGGCTATAGCCTCAGACAAAAGGATGGATGCAGACGGCAAGAACAGCTGGGCCACTGGTCTCTCAAGGTATGGCCCTGGCACAGGGTGATGCCCAGAAGCCTCTCCACCTTCCCCAGGGGAACTCAAGAATACAGATCCAAGGCCCTGTGTCCCCAACAGCACACCTACCACTTTTAGGAGGAAACAAGCTGTCCATCCATCCATAGCCCCACCCCTTTAGATTCTGATGTCACTGTTGTGGTCTAACCCATAATAATCACCTGCCACCTAGACACAATGGGAAATGCACAAGTCACAGCAGAGTCACACAGAGGCCTGAGGAGACAGGCAATCAGGCAGACCTTGGGGACAGATGTCTTAGTAGAGAGAATGAGAGGCAAGCTGCTGTGAGTGCAAATGGGCAAATGTTTTAAATTGCTTCTATTACATTTTCATTTTTTCTTTTCTTATATTTGTGTAACAGTTTTGGCTGTCCTGGAACTAACTCAGTAGACCAGGCTGGCCTAGAACTTACAGAGATCCACCTGCCTCTGTCTCCCAAGTGCTAGGATTAAAGGTGTATGCCACCACTGCCCAGCTCATTTGTTTATCTTATATGTGAGTGCATGTGCAATGGTACAGGTGTGGAGTCAGAGAACAACCTGAAGAAGTTGGTTCCTGCCATCAAAGAGTCAGGCTTGGCAGCGAGCACCTTACCCATTGAGCCCTCTTGCCAGCCCAGAACTTCCTTTTCTCCTTAAGTCCATTGTACTGGTCCTCAGAATTTTGTGACAGCAACAGAAAAGGACTGTAAGAGGAGTGGTATATAGCTCAGGATGATGCATGCCTGTCATCCCCATTCTCAAGGGCTGAGACAGGGGATTTGAGTTTGAGGACAACTTGGGCTCACAACCAGACCCTGTCACAAATATCAAATTTTAAAGCATGGCATACCCCTTTAATCCCAGCAACCAGGAGACAGATACAGTTGGATCTCTGTGAGTTCAAGACCCTGTCTTAAAAAAAAAAAAAAAAAAAAAAAAGAAATAAAAAAGAAAAAAAAAAAACAGAAAGAGAGAGAAAAGAAGAAAAGTTGAAGTTGGAGGACTGGACTGGAGAGGTGGCTCAGTGGCTGAGCACACTAGCTGCTCTTCCAGATGTGCCTTAGGTCCCCAGCATGCAGTCAGATGTCTCTTAATACTGCAACTCCAGTTCCAGGGGACCTGTCACACTCTCTGGTCTCCATGGACACTGTACTCACATACACATGATGTAATACTAAAATTTAAAAGTTATTAAGTAAATAAAGACAGTCCAGCAGGTAAAGGCACTTGCTACCAAGCCTAGCATCCTGCATGGTGAGAGGAGAGACTCCTGCAAGCTGCCCCCTGAGCTCCCAAACACACTGAGAAGGACCACCCTCATGCACACACAGAGGGTAAGCAAAGAAATAAACAAATGCAATTTAAGAACTAAATAAAAGTTGGAGGGAAGGTCAAAACTCCCCTAGAAAATGAATAAACAGCAAAACCAACTTCTTTGGGAAAGACATGAAGATAGCCTTACTCTGACTTAGTAAGGTGGCTGACTTAGTCCAGACTGCAGGCATGTGAAAGAGTGCAGCACACCCTACTGGTGAGGCGGGGAATGGCATGTGGATAGGGGAGGCGGCAAGTCCTGTGGAGCCTTTGCTGCAGACACTGGGGACACAGGGTGGGCAGAGGACACTGGCTGTCTGTGTGGAGGCACAAAAGGCTAGCCCGTGGGCTCCATGCCCAGATGCTGACAGCAGAAGCAGGAAGTTCAAGAGTCTGAGCACCTGAGCTCTAGCGGCAATGGGTAGGGAGGTGGTATCAAGCACCTTCCCAACAGATCCAACACTGAACCCTGTTCACCTTCCACCTTCCAAAGGCATCAGCAAGCAGAGACTGTGAAGGTGGTGGGGTCCCTGCTTAGACAGGAAGAGGACCAAAGAAATTACTTCATTTCAAGAGAATAGCATGGCCAAGACAGGGGACATAACCATAGACAAACATGAAAGATGTGACTCCTCTGGGAGCTCACAGTGCACAGAGTGGATCCCACTGTTATAGGAGCTGGGACCAAGGGACTCTCCATGGAACTGCAGGCCCAGGTGTGGACTCACAGCACTGCTGCTGGAAAGAGGGCAGGAAGGGGAGATGGGCAAGTAGGTGGACGAATGGGTGGATGGATGAATAGATAGATGGGTGGGTGGACGGATGGATGGAAGGATGGGTGGGTGGGAGGATAGATGGATGAGTGGGTGGGTGGGTGGGTGGGTGGGTAGATAGATGGGTGGATGGGTGAGTGGATGGGTGAGTAGATGGATGGGTGGATGGGTGGATAAATGGGTGAGGAGATGGGGGTAGATGGGTTGTGAGTGGATGGAAACATGGATGGAAGGACAGGTGTGTGGATAGATAAAATGTCCATTTAGGGCCAGGCAGTGTGGTGCATGCCTTTAATCCCAGTATTTGGGAGGCAGTGGCAGGTACAGTTCTGTGAGTAGGCCAGCCTGGTCTACAGAGCTAGTTCCAGGGCAGAGAAACCTGTCTCAAAAAAAAAAAGAAAAGAAAAGAAAAGAAGGAAGGAAGGAAGGAAGGAAAGGAAGGAAAGAAGGAAGGAAGGAAGGAAATGTCCACCTAGATTAGCTGTACATACAGACATGTCCCCCAGTTTGGAACTAGAACTGTCACAGGCACGCACTTGCAGTATACACAGTGACCCTGCAATGCTGATGAGAGTCTAGAAGCAACCACAGCCCTGAGAAAGACATCACAAGGCTCAGCTCCCAGGAGGACCATCTGGGAATCCACCTCAGGGCAACAGGTGAGGCAGTACTGATAGTGACATGGCCGGTGAGCCCTGCACATAGGGATGGCCATGGAAGAGGGGAAGTCACCAATGGCCCAGGGAGGAGAAACTGCTGCACCTCAGACTGGAAGGCAGGTAACAGATGGGCACAGAACAATGGCATGAGGAGCCCTTCTCCCCCCACAGCTTACTGGGTAGGAACCAGCAGTAAGCTCTCACAGTTCACATATCTCCCTCAAGGTTCCCAAGGAACATGGTGAGCATGGAGGCCACACCTCTGCATTAATCAGAGTTCATGTCACCCCCAGACAGGATGAATCCATACCAGGGCCTCTGCACCCACACTACAAGGACACAGTAGCACTTCTCCTGCCACACCTGGGGCCTGACCTCATGAAACCCACACAGGCTTAAGGGACTGTTCCAGTAAGAAAGGAATAACGGCATATACCACATGGACTCTGGATTCTCTTCCTACTGACAGGCTACCACAGAGCCAAGATGGGACCTATCAGTGCCATGAGTGACAGCTCTAACAACTTGGTCAGAAGAGTACCAGCCTGGAGGGAGGATACACTCAATATTAGAGGCACCAAAGACTGCCCTCAGTTGCCTGAAGTGGCTTGGATAAAGAGCAAAGAGAAAGGAGAGCCTAACATCCGCAGGGTGCCCCAATGTGGGAGCCTCAGGCAATGTGACCCACATGTGCATGCACCCCAGAGCTGTGGGAAGGCAAAAACAGGTTTTGCTTGCTGGCGTGTAGCCCAATCTGGCAAGTAACCTTCCAGTTCACGAAGCCTTACCTCAATGACTAAGGCAGAGAACAAGAATGGGAGCACAAATCCGCACACTGACCCTGCCACAAACACACATGAGTGAGCACACACATTCAAAGTCACACACTCACTCATTTGGGCAAATAATCAGCGCAATTAAATAACACCAATCAAGCCAGGGTGACTTGCCTAGGACAATGTAAGAATGGCCAGCCAACTGGGAAGTGGTGGCACAAAACTTTAATCCCAGCACTTGTAAGGCAGAGGCAGGAGAATCTCTGTGAGTTCAAGACCAGTATGGTCTATAGAGTGAGTTCCAAAATAGCCAGAGATGTTACACAGAGAAATCCTGTCTTGAAGAAAAAAAAAAAAAAAAGAATGACCAGTGCCAGTCACAAGCCCTAGGACCCCCTGCAGTGGACTCCCTCCACAGGCATACTGATATGTATATACACACAAAATAAACATACTAAAAGTTTAAAAAAACAAAAAAACACAATAAAATGAGAACTAAGTCGATGCTGGAATATGGTCAGCCTTGCAGAAAGCCAGGGCTTCCCAGCACCACCAGCTCAGAGGGGAGCAGACTAGTGAGAGCCACCTATCTGTCCCTCTCCAGCACCCCAGCACCACAGGCAAGACACACACAAGCAGACACAGCCTCCTGCACACACCACTGGCCTCTGTGTGCACTCTCGGCTACTGAGTACCAGGCTTGGCCAGCATCTGTCTACTGACCCAAGCTTGCCCTTTATCAACACCGTAACAAGTGTCTAGGAGATGAAGTTGGATGCTCTTGCCATCCCTGGGTTCACTAAGCCCAGTGATCTAGGACAGGTTCCTTCACCTGCTACAGCCTTCTCTGGCTGAGGGATAGCCTTCAAAGCTCAGAGCAGGGTAGCTAGCAAGTTCAGTCAATACATACATGCACACACACATGCACACATACATGAACATGTGCACACACTCATATGCACATGGATACATATGCACACACACACAGACACATGCATGGACATGTGCACATACACAGATGCTGCCTGCCCAGCACCACAACCATCTAAAGCAGGCACCATCACTACACTGTCCCAGTTAGTAAAGGAGACACAGGGCAGAACATGGCTTGTCCAAGGCCGCCCAGAAGTGGGGAGGTGTAGGGGGCACAGGAAACAACAATGGCATGGGTGGAAATGTTGAGAACAAAGGTCCCAGCCCTCAGAAGAGCAAGGAGGAGGCACTGCCACTCATGTTACCTCACTAAGAAAGTCATGGAGTTGGAGGAGAACACATTCTGTGATGCAACTTAAACCTTCCCAACAGCTCAGGAAAGTAACAGTGAGAGCTGGGGGGAAAGTGATGCAAAGGACACCTAAATGACAAAGCAAAGGTCAGATGCCCATGCAGTCGTAGACATCACTGACTGCCATGAATTGGATTAGGAAATGCTGATGGCCCAGGGATTCCCTTCCCCTCCCCCACAGGGCTCTCAGCCTCCACCCCAACCCTGTCCTGAGGCAGTGCAGGACACATGCAAAGGCTGCCACACAACAAAAGTGCCAGGCTCACCAGCACTGCCGAGGGCTCTTCTGCCGTCACAGGACCATCACCCTGACACTCCCCAAGGCTGACCTTGACAGCTGTGAGCCTTGGGCACATTGGCGCCTTCGCTCTAGGATCATGACCCCGGGGCTTAGGAGTCTCTGCCCACATCACCCAGTGCAGGACACCCAGTGCAGGGGCAGTGCCCAGGAGGCTCCCAGTCAGTACCCCCTGGTGCCTGTCCCCTCCACACACACATCTGTGCTAACGTCTCTCAGCTCCTGGCCTGATACCTGAGGATTCATCTCAGGAAACAAATGCTGCAGCTTTTTTTTTTTTTTTTTTTTCAACACAGGATTTCTGTCCTAGAACTCACTCAGTAGACCAGAATGTCCTCGAACTCACAGAGATCTTCCTGACTCTGCCTCCTGAGTGCTGGGATTAGAGATGTATGCCATCGTCAAGCCAAAATATTTTTATATATTATAAATTTTTACTGTTTTTTCTACTTGACACTGTTTCTCTGTGTTGTTCTGAAACTCTCTCTGTAGACCAGGCTGACCTCGAACTCACACAGATCCACCTGTCTCTCTGCCTCCCAAGCTCTGGAATTAAAGGTGTGTGCCACCATGCCCAGCTCAATTTATTTTTATTATTTGTTCTGGGGGAAGTCATGCGCATGGAAGTCAGAGGACAACTGGCAGGGACTGGTTTTCTCCTTCCACTCTGTGGGTCCTGGGAGTTGAGCTTGGGTAGTCAGGCTTCAAAGCAACCCCTTTACCTGCTGAGCCCTGCCCTGTCACCAGGGCCTTGCGGTTGGTTTTCATACCACACTTTCTGGGATGTAGGGGAACAGGCCTGGGGTCTGGTGTGCTGGGGCTGGTACTCACCCCTGATTCATGCCCTCATGCCTCTAAGCAGTTGGTGACAGCCAGGTGACTGCAGCCATGCTCAGGCCTCAAGCACAGCATATAGGCAGTGTGAGGTCTCCTGCTCCCCCCCCCCCACATGATGGAGGGATAGCTCAGTGAGTGGTTAGAGCACTGGCTGCCCTTGCAAAGGACCCAGATTCAGTTCCCAGAACCCCCAAGCCAACTCACAACCCTGGGGATCTAACATCCTCTTTTGGTATCAGCAGGCACTGCACAGACACACAGGGAAAACATCCATACACATGAAATAAGTAAAAAATTTTTTACAAAGCAACATGGAATAAGATACCCATGGCTTGCTGCTACTATGACTGCTGGTAGCTTGAACTGAAGCTCAGTTCACTTGCTCGGCATTTACCCTCTACCGTGGTTCAGAAATGTGAGGGCTTGCAAGAGGGCTCAGCAGGTAAAGGCGATTGCTGCTAAGCCTGACCCCCAGACCTCCACATGTATTCTGTGGCAAATGCCCTGCCCCCGCAATAGATAGTATTTAAAAACAAATGCACACATTCATGGCAGGCAGCAGTGGAACACACCTTTAATCTCAGCACTTGGGAGGCAAAGGCAGGTGGAACTCTGTGAGTTCTGAGGCCAGCCTGGTCAGTACAGCTTGAGTTCCAGCTCCATAGCTACTGGGAAACCCTATCTTGAAAACCCAAAAAAATAATTAATTAATTAACTAAATCCAAAATTAACTATTTCCTAAAGCAAGCTGCCCGGGGCATGTGCAAGAAGCCAGAGCTTGCTAGATCTACAGTGGAGTCATATTAGTGGATCCAGAGATACCAGATAGGCTACAACAGGGTCATTGTCGTGCAGCTGGCAGACCTCCAGGTACTGTGTCTAACCATCCCTCCAACATGGGAGAGGGAGCAGAAGCCCTACACTGCCTGCAAGGCTGAATGCTCCTGAAAGAAACCCACTGCCCATCTCCATGGGGCCCTGGCACTATGGAGCCCCAGAGACCAAGAGATACCCCACAGTCTATTGCCATACCTCCTCCTCCTGGTCTGCCTCTGAGCGTCTTCAAGGCTATGACCCCAGCATCCCTTCCCCCATCCTCTGCCCATTATCACCCAAGATAGATAGGTATGGCCCCAAGGGTGCACCTCTAAGAAACTACAACGATCCCCCAGGCCTGTTTAACTCATATTCACAGAATTCTAAGAAACTACAACCATGCTCCTGTCCTGATCACTCACAGTGCCAAAACAACCTCTGCACATGGGGTTCCACTCATTGGCTGCTACTGTGCATGCCCCAGTCACACACAGCCCAACTACACAGAGGAAGCAGGAACAGCATGCCACCCTGTGAGCTACCACCACTCCAGGCGACCATGCCAACCAGCTGCAGCCAATCATCTGGTGGAGAGCCACAGAGGCAGGCAGAAGCAGCACACCCGAGCCCGAAGGGTTCCTTGTACCAAGTGAGGCCACTGATGTCTCTGGCTTAGGATGTTGGGGCTCCCACTGTAGCAGAGAAGCATGGCAGGGGGTCCCTTCAGGCCCCCAAGGTACCAGTAGTCTCTAAGAGGGTGGTTTTAAATTCCTGGGGCTCTGCTCCAACAGTAGTCACAGTCCCTGTTCCTGTGCCCCACCTTCCCTGAGATAGTGGCACAAAGAGACCCCTCATGGCTGACCCTCTCTAATTAAAGAAACTATAAAGAAATCTCATGGAGAAGACACAGAAGTTTAAGACCCACTGGGCTCCCTAGTCCCAGCTGCCCCTTCTCTTTCACCATGCCCAAGGGTCCCTGGCACATCCCCCACCCAGGAAGACTTCTGCCAGCTCTGTGGTCATAGGAGACTCCAGGGACCCACCACCCCACAACCCTCTTGCAAGGAATCACCTGGCTCCACACCCCATCCCCTGGGATGGGGCTAGCCTTGGAACCAAAGGGACCCAGTTCCTGGAGCTACCCTAGAAAAGGACTGTGGCTGGAGTCTGCCTTGAAGTTCTGCCCATCTGCAGCATGGTTTACAAACTCACTCTTCCTCCACTATCTAGGGACGACAACCAGCCTGGGCACTTGGGTATCATTAAGAGGCACAGCCTGGGCCAGGACGGCCAGGATAAAGCATTTGCTGTGCAAGCATGAGGACACGGATTTGAATCCCCAGAAATCATAACAAAGCCAGACATGCAATCCCAGTACTGTGGAGGGGGAGGCAGGAAGATCTCCAGGAGCAAGGGAGATAACTCAATAGGTAGGTAAAGTGATTGTTGTACAAGTGTGTGGAGCTGAGTTCAAATTCCCAGAAAGCCAGGTGTAGGACATGAGAGCTTTGGACAGAGACAAAAGCTGGAAGGCTAGCTGCCCTGGTGTATGCACTGGGAGATAAGAGGTTCTGTCCCAAGACAGTGGAAGCAAGGATCCACACCTAAGGTTGCCTTGACACACGTATACACACAGAGAGAGATTTAAAAAACAAAAACAAAAAAGACCATGGGGCTCACAGGGCATGGGTGGCTTGGCAGGGACTTGTCCCCAAAGCTGTGTGGGCATATGCTACTGGGGAGGGAAGGGAAGGGGGCAGACAGACACAGCAAAAGTGAAATCTGTGAATATGAGTTAGACAGGATTGTGGCAGGCACTCAGGACAGTGACCCTCACTCAGAGCAGCAAGTGGAAGTCACCTCTCCTGCTAGGTGGCAGCAGAAGCCATCTCTAAGGGTGACTGCTTTCTTCTCAAGGCCATTAGCACTCACTCAGAGAGAGGCTGGGGTGCTTATGACATGTCACCCAGGGGAGGAGGATCCCATGATGCCCAAAGCTAGGTATGTGCTGGGCTCCTGTGCTCTTACACCACAGGAATTGTCACCCAAAGTGAGGAAAGGCAACACCCCAAACTAGGAAGCTATATCCCTGCTGTCATCTGTCTGTTCCTGGAATGAACAGGACCTCACATGTAGGAAGTGAGCACTCACTGAGCCTCACCCCACATTAGCCTTATTTCTTTGCGGCTGTTTTTTTTTGGGGGGGGGGTTGTTGTTGGTGGTGGGGTTTTTTGTTTGTTTGTTTTGGTAGGGAGGGGGTATTGTGCATGTGTGGTAAAAGCCAGAGGTCAACATGGGTGTCCTCTATCACCCTCATCCTTATTTTCCTGGGCTCTGCTGAAAATGGAGCTCACCATTTGACCTAGGCTGGCTGCCCTGAGGCCCTCCTGTCTACACCTCCCCATGGGTGCATGCTGGGCTGCAGGAACTGCAATGACTGATTCTTATGTGAGTGCTCACATCTGAACTTGGACCTGAGCTTGCACAGCAGCAGCTCCCATCCACTGAGCCCTTTTTCTACCTTGGCTTTATGGCTATTTCAAAACAGGGTCTCTCTATATATCCCAGGCTAGCATGGGACTCTTGGTCCTCCTGCCTCCACCTCCTCAGGGCTGGGATCCACACCCAGTTGGGACCCAATGCTGAGCACATGCTTAGGCATGCACTGTGCTCACCAAGCCCCAAAGCTTCATTTTTAGTAGACTTTACTTTTCTGGAGTGGCCTTGGGTAGTAATATCTCATGCTCTCCTGCCCCCACTGGGAAGGACACAGCAGATGGTAAAATGACAAGAGGGTCCCAGAGCAGACCACACCCAATGGGAGTGATAGAAAACCAACTCATCTGAAACATTTTTTTTTCAAGACAAGGTTTCTCTGTGGTTTTGGAGGCCGTCCTGGAACTAGCTCTGTTCACCAGGCTGATCTCAAACTCACAGAGATCCTCCTGCCTCTGCCTCCAGAGTGCTGGGATTAAAGGTGTGTGCCACCACTGCCCAGCCTGAGACATCTTTTTAAAAATCAATTCATTACTTTAAAGTCGTTTTTGTGGTATTGGGGTGGAGCCAGGGTGTCCTGCCTAGCTGGACACTACTTTTAAGGCTTAGCAAGTCACTGGGTCCTTGTCACCCTCTCTGAAGCAGCCAATACCAGGAGTACCCTATAAATTCAGGAACATCACTGTGAAAGAGAAGATCAAGATTAAAGAAATGAGTCAACCCTATTTGATTAGGAACAAGTGGATCAAAGAACAGGACAGGGTCCAGCAAAGGGAGGGGTATCAATGCCACCTCTACAGACCCGAGGCTGCCAGAGTGAGATCTGTACAGGGTGGGCATGGGGAGCCAAGGCTGGTCAATGGCAAATCCCATCTGTGCAATCACAGGCCTGGACTGGATACAGGGACAGTGGGCAGCAGGAGCAAACAGAACCACTAGGCACTGAGGGTGGACAAGGGGGCAGGAGCTGGGACAAAGAGACAGGTGGATCTACAGGGCTGAAGGCCAAGCCCCAGGTCTCATGTGGAGGGACCTGGGTGAGGTCTTGGCAAGGGGATGAGGACCAGCTGCATACCAAGTATTCTGAATGCCCACCCTAGGGGTGACCTGGCCACAGTGGACTGAGCCAGTGGGGACAGTGGAACAGATCAGAAATCTCCCAAGCTCCTGGATCCTTGCCCTTGACCCTCAAGGCTACCTGAGGACAGGAGCATGCTGAGCACCCACTCTACAGATGGAAAAGAAGCCAGGATGCTGAACAGAGCAGGAAAGGCACCACCTACCTGCCTGCAGAACCTCAACCCAGTCTTCTAGGACTTTACCATGACCTGAACTTTAAGGGTGGTGGATGGATCCCAGCACCCCACCCCCAGGCCCTGTGGTTGACAGGTCTCCCCAGAGGCTGGCCATCTGCTACAGTCTGCTCCCTACCCCCTGCTCCCAGGAGGCTTGTGAGTACTAGTGACTCTGACCTTGGTTCTGGAGCAAGTGACAAGCCCAAGGCCACCAGGCCCTGAACCCTCCTCCACCCCACCTCCAGATCTTTAGACAACCACCAGAAGTATCCCATGTCCCACACCTCTGCCCCTCACCACAGTGATCTCACTGTGGGTGCTGGGCTGGCTTGATTAGCCTCCTCCCAGCACTCCCAATGAGCTCCAGGCCCCTAGAGTGAAGCTTTACACAACCTGCCAACTGATGGGCCAGGTGACTCCCCATAGGTGTCATATGGCACAGGGACAGATGGCGACCCCAGTGCTGGGGCTCCCAGAACAACATGGGAAGGGGAGGGCAAAACAAGGGGGCCAGAGTCCAGCAGAGGAAGGGGAGGAGAGACCTGAAGTGTAGGCCAGAGCTGGGTAGGCTGGAAGAATGGAGGGCCCCTGCGATGAGAAAGGAAACAAGCTATGGGCTGGGGGCAGACACCCACAGAACAGTGGCTGCATCTCTGGAGACCTCTCTGTGTACTGAAATGTCTCCTGAGCAGTCATCACCCTGGGAGGAAAGGATTAGAAAACCACTTGTCACTTAGACCTGTACATTCCCAGGTCCAATGGAACAAACTCAGGGGTGCACCTGAATACACACACAGATACACAAAGCACCTGGTACAGGGACACTTCTACCCCAAACAGCAAAACACCCTATCGCAATCTAGGCAACCCAATCTCTTGCCTTGTGCTCTATGCCCTCCCAGGGAGAGCATGGAAACTCACCCAGTGTCTTCCAAAGGGACACTGCAAGTTTTGACACAGGGCATCCACAAGATTTGAGGAAAAAAGAAAGAGGAAAGATGAAAGCTGTCTCCTGCTAGTGCAGGGTGGGAAAGAAAAATGCTGGCCCTGTCTGGAGACACGCCCTCCTGGTGGCTCTGAAGGCAGCAATTACCACAGAATTAAAGAGTGATTAGCCCTTTCCTGGTAGGGGAGAAAGCCTCTGAAGACCCACCTAATGAGCCCATTTTGAGGCAAGAGCTGTTTGGTGATGGTGCAGACTCTAGCATGGGGACTGTCAGATACACAACTATTGGGACACAGAGACATCCCGGGGCCCCGAACCTTCTGCAACGGCAGATCCTCAGAGTCTAAGAAGGTGCAGGCACCAGGCTGCAGGCAGCACGTTGAGCAAACCCCACTTGCACACAGGAAAAGATAGTCTTTCTTTTCGCTTTTTGAAACGTTACAAGATCCACCCTCTTGCTAGTTGAAAAAACTAGCAACTCAGACAAGACACTTCCCCAGGTGTTACTGAATTATTAAAGCGATGCCATCCTTTCCCCTCCCCCAGTCAGACAGATGGGACAAGGGGAAGCCCAAGAGCGGCAATGGCCAAACCGCACAGGTTACACCATCAAATCTGCAAACTCGGACCCTCATACTCGTACCAGTTCACAGCAGCCGCCCAGCAGATCCCCCAGAAGCTCCCAGCATACCACGGTAGGAAAGCCATCCCCAGCAGTCCCCGGCTCTGCTGGCTTCCCGGGAAGAAACAGAGGCTATCTGCCGGGGACGCCCTGAACGGGTGTGCATGCGAGCAACTGCACAATTCATGGCTTTACAGAGAGAAGGGGGCTGGAAGGCAGAGGGACCTGGGGTCGGATGTGAGGTGGGAAGGCTGCCATTGCAACAGCAGATACGTGCACTATTTTTCTTTTAAATTAAAAAACTGCAAATTACATGGTGATTTAGGGATTCTGGGACAAGAAGGGGTCAAGTTTGGAAGGCATGATGGATGGGGTGTTTGGAGGGGACAGCACAAGTGTCCCCTACAATGAACCAAAATGCAAGCGGGGAAAGCAAGGGCTTGGAGTGGGTTTTCTTATTTTTAAGGATTTGGGGATGCTGAAGGGATAGCTGGACCGGGCCACCCACGCTGTCATCTTTTGTGCCCTGGAAAGGGGACACGGCGCCCCGCCCCCGCCCCGCCTTTGTCCGGCCCCACCGTCCCCCCCCAAAAAAAAAACACACACACCCTCCTTTCCCAGGCACACAATCGTTTTGTCGATCAACAAACAGCAGCTTCGCCCGAGCGGACAAAAGCCCAGCGTACCCGCACCGCCTCGCGGAGCAGAGTAGGCCGCGGCCGAAGCCTCGGCCTAGAGTATGCGCCGTGGCCGCGAGGCGCGGCGCGGGGGCAGGCATGGCGGCTGCGCGGCCCCCCGGAGGGGCCTGGAAGCTGCGGAGCGCCGCCGCCGATCGCTCACTCACCTGGCGTGGCGCGCGCGGCTCCGAGTGTGGACAGCGGGCTGAGCGGCGCGTGCTCAGCCGCGTCGCGTCGCCCCCGCCGGGCTTCGCTTACTCGCTCAGGCCGCTCGGCTCCTGCCTTCGCCCTGTTAGTTAGCTGGTTCGATCGTTCGCTCGCTCCCGGCCGAGCCCTCAGCAAGCGCCTCGGGCGGGGAGGCGAAGCTTCAGGGGGCGGGGCGACAGATCCTCCTCGATCTCCATTGGACAGCCAGCCCACGCCCGCACGCTTATTGGTGGAGGCTGACAGATCCGCCCCTCCCCTCATCAACACCACACGGCTCCACCCTCCACGACCTGGGGCGGGCTCAGGCGCACGACCTCTTGCCTTCATTGGTCCAACCAGGAGGACGCACCAGCACCCACTCACGTGCCGGTGACCGGCTCAGCTCTCAGTGGGTTCGGATCACGCCCGTCAAAAGAGACGCAGCCAATCCGACAGAAATCGGGTCTAGTGTAGCACGGAGCTCAGGCAGATTGACAAGCGCGTTCTCAGGACCCGGCTGAGAGAAGCGCCGATTGGTGTTCGGTACGGTCTCTGGGCACCGATTGGTTGGGACAAAATGTCAATCACTGTCTTGCGCTCCGGACTCCGCCCTGTTATCAGGAGGCTGTTGAGTACGTGATATCCTGCACAACATCGACACCGGGTACGAGACACTGAGAGACGGTGGTTCGAGACCCGGAGTAATGATTTGAGCACAGGTTAGCAAGGGGCAGCACTCAGGTAGAGTGTCCCCAAAGCGCCGTTCCTTTTAACGTGCGTGAGTTCAGCTGAGGCTTTGATTTTCCCCCATGAAGTAATAGCGATGCCCACGAAGAACTTTGCAATAATTCAATGAGAGATTCTTTTCTCTGCTTCTCGATTTTCCTCGGATCTGCTCTCTCCAGCTCAACTTCCAAATTGGGACTGGGCACCCAAATTCCAGTTACAGCTGTAGCTCTATGGGACATTTATTAAGGTCTAATATCATCTCCATCAATATGCATTTATAGTTTTCAATGCTTATTGTTTTGTGTGTATAGAAGTCACAGGACCACTTGGGAGTTGACTGTCCTGCTATCTGGGTACCAAGATCAAACTCAGTTTGTCAGGCTTGGTTGCAAACACCTTTACCCACTGAGCCAGCTTGCTGCTGCACATTGTTATTTCTTTTATACTTGAGCAAACAAGGATGAAGGTGTGCCCGTTTTATGAGGCAAGGCTAGAAGTCCTTTGATTTTAACATCTAGTATCTGAAAAGTACCCTTCTTAGAGCAAGGTATTTGCTCCCCCCCCCTTCATTCACTAACTCCCAAAGTTATGCATAAATTATCCCAAGCTGGATATGGCTCTTGAATGTTTTTCGTTCATTGTTTGATAATTTTAAGAATAGCTATTACCATGCCTGTCACTCACGGTCATCCTGAGTGTGTAGAGTTGGAGGCCAGCCTGTCTCTTCAGCTAAGCAATGGTGGCACACTCTTTAATCACAGCACTGACTGGGAGACACAGGCAGGTGGATCTCTGAGTCTACAGAGCAAGATCTAGGATAGTCATGGCTACACAATGAGACCCTGTCTCAAAAAAACAACCAACCAAAAACCCTGTCTCAAACAAGCAGTTGAAGACAGCTCAGTAAGCTTGCAGTCTAGGCAGACCACCTGTGTCTGATCCCAGGGCCCATGATGAAGAAGAGTCCTTCTGGCTTCCACAGATGGCGCCTATCTGCCTGCATGGGCACACACACAAATGAATTCAGTGCAAAGGTAGAGAATCATGTAGGATCATCACCAACATATATATGTATATGATTTATTCAGGCCAGAAGGCGGCACCAGATCTCATTACAAAGGGTTGTGAGCCACTATGTGGTTGCTAGGAATTGAACTCAGAACCTCTGGAAGAGCAGCCAGTACTCTTAACCCATGAGCCATCTCTCCAGCCCCCAAGATATTTTTTTAAAAGCATTTAACTTTATTTTATGTGCACTGGTGTGAAGGTGTCAGATCCCCTAGAACAGGAGTTACAGACAGTTGTGAGCTGCCATGTGGGTACTGGGAATTGAACCCATGTCCTCTGGAAAAGAAGCCAGTGCTCTCTAAACCACTGAGCCATCTCCCCAGCCTGCCACCATATTTTCAAGGGCACATGACCTGTGTGAGGGACCAGTAGTTGTTTGTTTTTAATTAACAGTAGTTCTTATTTATAAATTTGCTCTGCCCTTAGAATTCCTGTCTACAGAGTGGTACACACTTGTCTGAGCTGGGGAGGCTCAGCAGTTAACACATGGTGTCCTGCTCTTCCAGAGGTCCAGAGTCAAACACCAGCACCTGTGTCAAGTGGCTTTACAACCAGCTCCTGCTCCAGGGTATCCAACACCTAAAGCCTCCAGAGGCATCCACTCACACATTCATAGGATTAAAATTTTCTAAAAATCTTTTCAGTGATGGTCCATGCCCTCAGTTGTAGCACTGAAGAGGTAGAGGGAGGTACATCTGAATTCCAGGACAGCCTTCGATGTTTCATGCTAAGGATGGAACCATTGTTTTGGCTTTTTTTTTTTTTGTTTTGAGACAGGGTTCCTCTGTGTATCCCTGGCTGCCCTGCAACACAACCGTTCACCAGGCTGGCCCTGAATTCATAGAACTGTCTGCACCACCACGCCCAGCACATTTTGGTTTTGAGACAGGGTGTTACTATGTGTTACCATGCTAGTTCCTGCCATCCAAATACAGGATAACAGGCATATTGCACCAGACCCAGCTACCACCCCCCCTCCTTCACCCCCCTCCTCCCAGTGTTCCTTAAAAGTAACCTAGCTGCTGGTGAGAAGGCTCCATGTGTACATAAAGGCAACAACCCCAAGTTCCATCCTCAGGTCCTACTTGGTGAAAACAGACATCCAAAAGTTACTACAAGTTTTAAAATTTTTCAGACCGGTGCATAGGTGTCTTGCTTGCATTTTGCTTGCATCAAATGCCCCAGAACTGGAGTTAGAGGCCGGTTGTCACCATGTGGGTGCTGGGAATCAAATGCAAGAGCAGCCAGTGCTCTGAACTCTCCAACCCCATAAGGGTAAAAACTTTTAAAGCAGACTCATCCTTGCCTTGAGACCAGAAGTTGAGGATCGGAGCAACCTACTGTGCTGTAGGTGGGGGACATGCCCCTGCTGTGCTCACCCACCTACTACTCCACAGCAGCCCAGGCCCTTCTGTAGCCTGCAGTGCCTGTGCCAAATGCAGGCAGGACAGCCACACCAGAAACCACTGAATTATACCTCTCCCCTCCCCCCATGACCAGGGACTCACAAGTTAGCGCTGCCTTTTCCCTGTACATCTTCAACATCCAGTTGCCTATAAACCTGTGGTGCCATCTGTACAATGGTAGAACCTTCCAGATCATGGGCCAGCAAACCTGTCAGTCAAAGGCTCGATGATACTGTTATCTTTCAGGACTATGGAGTTTCTCTCTGACCTACTGGATGGTGCTGACTGCAGCAGGAGAGTCAACACGTAGGAGCAAACAGCTATCTGCATAAAACCATTTGAACAACCAAATTGTGCCCTGGACACTTGTGTCCTTAAGTACATTGTCTCAACCTGTCAACTCATTTTCATAACAGCACCACAAAGCAGTCCGAGAATAAGCAAATGCAAACATTCAAATGTATCTGCAGAAAAAAAATTTACTGAGATCTAAAATCTGAACAAAAAAATATTGAACTTCAGAAAACATCCACATGGACACATGGAATTTCGGGGTTTTTTTTCCCCCTAATATGTTAACAATCTAACAAAAAAACAAACAAAAAATCATGACCCTTAAAACAGTGCTGTCCAGTCTGCCTGCGGTTGGTTACATGTTCAGTTTCTGTGTTCTACTGAGGTATGGCCTGCACACTTTGGTAAAGTTACAAGTTACAAAACAAAAACCAACCAACACAAACAAAACATGTAGTCATAGTCTTCCTCAGTACAGGCTGTATGTAACTACAAAAGAAATTCATTGAGGAAAGCATTCATCCCATTAAAAAAAATATAATACAGAAACCCTCATAATTCTCAAGTTGCTGAGTTAAAAACAAGATGAGAACTGGTTACTACACCTCAAACCTCCACAATACTCAGCCAGCGACCACCCCAGCAGCCAGGCTTCCAAGGTAGGCATCCGACAATTCAGTGCTAAAGACAGTGGAAAGGGCAATGAGCCGAAGGCACATGGTCAGCTTTGCCTCAGCTGGTGCCCTAGCCTGAGGCCAGTCAAGTCCTGCTGAGGTAGTGTCAGCTAGGCCCCAGAGGCACCCCTGTGAGGATGGTGAGGCCAGAGCTGAGGCTAGCCCAGGGCCCCCTCCAGGTTTTCTGTGGAAGCCTGAGGGATTGCTGCTGGGGCTATCCCTAGAATGAAGCACTCTGCTGGCTTCCAGGAAAATGTGCCGGGTCTTTTCAAAGATGGTTGCAGGATCGTTCTAGGCAGCTGGTTTGGGGTGAGAACTCTTGACAACATGACATTGAGGTCTGGTACAGGGCCAAACAGTTTCTAAATCCATCTTCAAAGAAAAAGATAGGTTTCTTTTTTCCCTTATCTGGGAGAATTGCAGGCTTTGTATGAGAGAGAGAGAGAGAGAGAGAGAGAGAGAGAGAGAGAGAGAGAGAGAGAGAGAGAGAGAGAGAGAGAGAGAGAGAGGGGAGAGAGAGGAGAGAGAGAAATGAAAAACAGAGGTCCAACTGGTAGCCAGAACACGGGATTCCTGCAGAGGCTGGTTAACTGGCGAGCAAGGCAGATGGGTCACCAGGAGCAGACGTGGAAAGACAACACCTTCAAGCTAAGCCCACTATGAACTCGGAGCAGGGCTGAGTAAGGGCCCTCTGCCTGATTTGTGGCATCACCGGCCGCTGCCATAGCCAGGGAAAAGCTGGTTGAGAATGGTCTGCAAAGGTTGGTTCACCCGGGTTGGGGAGCTGTGGTCCAGGTCACAGCGACAGGCTGGGCAGCTAAACACCTCGGCCCGGAAGGACCTGTCCAGGCAGTCCTGCAGGAGACACAGACAGAATGAAGGGGACAGCTGGGAGTAGCCACAAAGCCACTTGGGGCTCCCTCCTGACTCTCATGCACCCACTCAGGACTCTGAGCTCCTTCCTGATAGTCCCCAGCAATGTCCTGGAGGGGGTGAGTCTACGGGGGCCTGAGGTCTCTCTAAAGCATAAGGCTGAGGAAAGAGCCATGATATCCCAAGAGTGCAGGCTGTCTTCCGAAGCCTTCCACCTGCCTCCTCACCTTGCAGACATTGTGCTGACACACAGTGGTGACAGGCCGGAACACCAGCTCCTGGCAGCAGATACACTGGAAAGCCTCCTTCACCTTGTTCAGAAACACCTGATACTGCAGAAAGGGTGTGGGAGGACACACGTCCATCATTCTCACCTCAGCCACAAGACAGAAAGCCCCCACCCACATGAGCCTTGGCAAGGACTGACAACACTACAGCATGAGGCAGGAGAAGGTCTCAGATAGCAGAGTGACATGACAGCCCTGGGCAGCAGACCTGGCCTAGACCTCAGCCTTTAGCCCTGAAAGCATAAGGAAGATCTGGACTGACTGTCTGGGAATCATGGTTCTTAATGAGTAGAGCTTCACCCCATTGGACCCTTCCCAATGAGCCAGGGAAGCTGGCCTGAACAGGACAACAGGCATCCTGACAGGGTCCCACTGTGTATTCCCTGCTCTAATGGGTTGTCATCAATACACAATCCCACTCCTGGGACACACTTAAGCCAAGCACAGCAGGGGCTAAGTGGCAGCTGCACATCCAGGCCACAGTGGCACAATAGCAGACCTCATGACCCTGATGTGATGGATGGACAGCCACTGGAGAAGGTAGTGTGTCCAGAGGAATATTACTCAAGCAGAAAAGGGAAAGGTATTCTGATGTCACTGTGTCCAACATAGATGAGCCTCAGTGACCAGAGCCATCGCAAAAAAAGACAAAGCTGTCAGGTTCCATTCCCAAGAGGTCCCTGGAGTCATCAGTCACAGAGGAATAGGATGGTGCCAGAAGCCAATTAATGTTAAAAAGGGGACAGACAAGAGCTCTAGTGTTGAAACATGGAAAGTTCCAGAAACAGCTGCACACCAACAGGAATGGACTATGTGAGGACACACTGGACAGGCTAGGACATGGACTCTGTTCAAACTGGCTTGCCAACTTGAGGATGGGGTCCCATGGCTCACCGGCCCACCCTGAAGCGAACTCAGCACATCATCCCACAGCTTGGCATTGCTCTTGTCCTCCTTGATGAGGTTGGCCTGTTGCACTGGGAGTGTATAGGGCTCCAGTTTGCTCTTCTTGGACGCATGTGTATTGGTGGCCAGGCCTGGGAGAGGGGGGGACACAACACAGAACAAGGCCTGTGAGGAGAACAGCAGTGTTAGTGAACACATAAGGTGTGTGTGGGATGGACCAGCATCTACCTGTGGTCTTACGCTTGGACGTGGTTGTCTTGGAGGATGTTGGTTCCTGCTCCAAGGCCCTGGCTGGGCGCTTCCTATTCTTCTCCTTGTTGGCCAAGGCCTCTAAGTAGCCTTCAGGGTACTGAAGGGAGACAGGTAGTAGGCAAGAATCAGGACTCAGCCCATTCTACAGGACCACAGTGCCACCGCCCATCAAGCTCTTGGGCACCTGAGGGGATTGCTGGACAAGTATGAAGGCCAGACGTGGCAGTGCAGGAGTCAAGGGAGGAGTCCTATCAGCCTGGGCTACGTGGGGAGATCACTACCCAAATTAAAGCCAGGGAAGACAGCACACTCCTGTCACCCTGCACTAAAGGTCAAGAGCCTGGTCAGGAGTTAAAAGGTCATCCTGGCTATGTAGTAATTTCAAGGCTAGCCTGGGTTACGTGAAGCCAGGTGTGGGAGCGCCTCGCCTGTGACCCGAGCACCCAGGAGACTACGGCAGGAGGACTTTTGTTACAGTCCAGCCAGGTTAGAGAGCTTCAAAAACCACAAAAAGAAAAACTAAACTTACCAGCCCTACCACTGACCCTGTTCCAGGCCCTCACCCTGCATGTGCATGCGCACACACATACACACACACACACACACACACACAATCCTGTACATCCTGCTATACACTTGGCACAGACCCCAACACCTGGGAACAGGTGCCATTATGTTCCATAGACCAATAACATTCCTGAAATAGTCCCCAGCACAATGGAAGCATAACCAGAACCCCAAGGCAAACATCCACCATGGGGCTTATGAAATGTTCTGTGTGCAAAGACGGGAGATGGCTGCTGGGGACCTGCCCACCCCCACAGCTTGTTTTCTATCAATTCTGGTAGCTTCTTTCTGCTGATGCTGGAGGGGTCAGAGGTCAGATGAGCAGAAACATTAGTCACAGGTGTAGTTAGTCGTGTGTGTCACCTGTGTGCCCACACCCACCCATAAACCTCAACGTTTTCAGATTTCTTTCAGTGCATGTCTACACCAGGTGTGTACAATGCAGAGGTGGACAGGCAGGACTGTGATGTTACACATATTGTGAGCTGCCAAATGGGTGCAAGGACCCAAACTTTGGTACTCTGTAAGAGCAGCCAGTGCTATAAAATGAGCCACTTCTCTCCAGCCCCATAGCTGAGTTTCTTAAACAGGATCTCATGTAGACCAGGCTGGCCTTCAACCCCTGATGCTGGGGACAGAATGCAGACTTTGTGCAGTGAATGCTCTCCCTACACTGAGCTGCAGGCCTAGCCCTATGTTTGTTTTGTTGAGAGGGTCTTGCTATAAAGCCCAAGCTGGTTTCAGCCTTCTGAGGACCTGGACCTCTCACTGTTCCTGACTGGCAGCTGGTTTGAAGGAGACAGGAACCCTGGGAAGCCAAGCAGAATAGGTGTCCCCACTCCCAGCTCCCACAATGGGCAACAAGCTTCATAGAAGCAAGCCTGAGAGAGGGAGAGCTGGAGCCTGACCCTGACCTCCAGGCCACACACCTGCATGGTGAGCCCCAGCTGCCGCATGCGGTCCTTGCCCTCCCGAGTCCAGGGTCCAGGCTCCGTGTCATCCCGACGAAGGAGGTAGCGCCACACGAGGAAGCCAGATTTACCCTTCTCTGGCCAGTACTTTACCACCTGAGGAAAGGACAGCATGGCTGGTACAGTGTGGCACAGGAATTTCAGGGACATGGCAGGTGCCCACGGCTCACCTTGTAGATGCCATCATAGCGGTTGCCCTCTGCAGGTGCGTATTTGCTGTGCTTCCCACCCTTCATGTTGCGGACCACACGCACTGGCTTCCCCTGGCGCCAGTCCTTGGCCTCTGCCCCATTCTCATTGATTTTGGAGTCGCAATTTAGTGCCAGAGCCCTTTGAGGAAACACAACACATGTGAGAGAAGTCACAGCATGTCTGCCACCCAACCCCCCCAAGAAAGGCACACCCTGGCATCCACAGATACACGGACCTCATCACCAACAGGACACCAGGACAAGATTGCGGGCATAGGCAAAGCTGCCAGAGGCTACTGTTTGATATAAATGTTCCCCCAAAAGGACCTGCAGAGCCAGGCATTAGTGGCACACACCTTTAATCCCAGAACTCGGGAAGCAGAGGCAGGTGGATCTCTGAGAGTTTGAGTCCAACCTGGTCTACAGAGCGAGTTCCAGGACAGGCTCCAAAACAATACAGAGAAATCCTCAAAAACAGGACCTGCAGAGGTTTCTCAGTGGCTAGAGAATTAGCTGTTCTCGCAGAAGATCCAGTTTGATTCCTAGCACCTTTGTAGTTCTCAACCATCCATTAACGCTAGACTCAAGGGATCCAATGCCCTCTCTTGATTCTGCACCCAAGTAGTGGAGACTTGTAGGCAATACACTTAATTACATACATGAAATAATTCTTTAAATGTCCCCAGGGCAGAACTACAGAGTGGAACTTTAAGGGGTGAGGCCTGGCAGCATCGAAAGTGCTAGAATAGGATTGTGGGACTCCAGTATCCTCTCCATTTTCATACCCTGACCACATGCCACACACTCCCACCATGTGCTGCCCCCTAGTTGGAGCCTCAAGAGAACAGCTCAACCAAGGACAGGATGGCCCAGGTACACAGCCCAGCAGGGAAACCTTGGCCCTAAGCTAATAGCCTCAGGATTTGTTACAATAACAAAACCTGTCCTGTCTATAAACTAGGGCTTGGTTACTGCAACAGAACCCTTCCCTATAGGCTCACAGTTTCCAGGACTTGTTACAGTAATGAAACCTTTCGCCTCTAAACCACTGAGATGGAAGATCTGATACAATAACCATAGACTGAGTACAATAACTATACACTGAGCCTAGCCACACCCTGACTGCAGCACAGCAGAATACAGAGGACCCTGTCCAGAATGCGGCCTCCAGACTGAGATGGAAGTGATATTCCTGGCTAGGACTATGGCCAAGACAGAGATCCACCATGAAGCAAATAGAATCTGTGCCCCCATCACCTGCTGCCACATGAGAGGCACATGGGACCACGCTCAGCACAATGCCAAGCTTCCACACACCTGTTGGTGTTGGTAAGCTTCTGGTCAGAGGACTGTCCCGCGGTGCGCTTGTTGCCTGAGAGGTCTCGGCCACCGCTCCCTGTGTACGTGAAGAAATTGCCATTGTCCTGCAATGAGAAGAGGAACTGTGTGAGCCCTCAGAATGGTGGGTAAGCCCTGCCCAACTCAACGAGGACAAGAGGTGTGGACGTGGAGGACGTAGTGAGATCGTGGCAGAAGTGAAGGAAGAGTGAGGAGGCAGGGGCACACAGCAGGCCCCCAAGAGCCATACAGGCACCCTGTGACCCTGTAACAGACCGATACCAGGCTCAGTTCTTTGAAATGCCAGAGTCCTGTTCCAACATGGAGGGGCCTTGAAGGCACAAGCAGTGACATGAGCCAGAAACAGGAACAGATCCCAAAGGGTACCATACCCTGGAACCCCAGAGTTGACAGTATCACAGAAAGAGGGAGGACAGCATGTGCCAGGGGAAGGCTGAGACACTGGCAGTTAAATGTCTTGGGGGACAGAGACTCAGTATGGGGAAGATGCAATGTTCTAGAGGTAGATGGTACAGATGGGGTCACCTGACATGTCTGTCCTATGCTGTTGAACCTGGGATAATCCCTTGCTTAGAAGGGAGGGTAAGGACCACCCCACCCCGCACCCATGAGTACAGAATGTTCGCCCCACCCTGTAATTTCCCACCTTCCCTTCTAATTAAGCAGCCATCACACCCTACATGATGGCCCTGACTGAGAAGGCAGCCTGCCTCCTGTCGCCCTACCACACTCAGCTGTGGCATCCTCAGAGCTGACTTTTCTTTCCTTATAAAACTGAAAGACTTATTTTTGTGCTTACAGGCAACGACACCTCATGACATCTATTTCTTCGGAAGAAATGAACAAGACTTGCTGCCTGGGGACACTGTTAGGTCCAACAACAAGAATGACTAGAACATGCTGACAGTGTGACCTGGCAATTCAGGTCAGCAATGAGAGTGGGCCCCAGTGTGGAGACTGGGCTGAGTGACACAGAATTCCCACAGACCACTCAAAGCTGGGTGTGACTCCTGATGGATCAGTTGTGTTGACAAGTGAAGAGGCAGTTAAGGGGTGGGAACGGGATGGACGGGATGACACCAAATGGTGGTGAAGGAGGCTCAGCACTCACCACATCATCCTCGTAACCACCAGCCAGCACCAACGAGTAAGCACCATCATTGCTCCGGCCATGGATGCCCGCCACATGTGGCCGATGCACACCAGACTCGCTGACCTGTGAACACCACCAAAAGACCCACTGGACCTCCTGCGAACTGTGACCCTGTCCAGATCCCCTGACGAAAGCACACTGGCCCAATGCCAAGTCCAGTCACCATGAAAGAGCTGGTCATGACAGGGGTGAAGGGTATAATGCAACCTGACACCCTCTCCCAAGCAGGCATCCCCCTGAACCCCGATGCAGCAGCATTTTCTGCCCCAAGCAAACGAGACACAAACTCAACAGAAAAACGTCTGGAACCCCCGTGGAATCCGCAGATACCTGGACTCTGAAGCGCCACATGGTGCCCACAGGGACGCCGGGGATGGGCCCGAAGTGGTTGGCGGGCACAATGGTACACTCTTTGGTGCGGCCTACACATGCCATGCCCTGCCGTGTAGAAAGGGCTGTATGAGCACCGGGAGTGGGGAACAGGGACAGAAACAAGATGGGAAATGTGTGCCTCACCTTGCCCCAGTCCCGCCGGGAAGACGAGGTAGCCGATGCCATCTTTGCCTTCTTCTTGCTTTGCTTCAGCTTCTCGCCTGCCTGCACCACCTCGCTGGAGTCAGTCCGGCAGCTGGGGCAGTACCTGAGACAAGCAGAATGTCACCTGCATATGGCCTGATGTCCCCTAGAAACCACACACCAAGCCAGAGACAGGAGACACACAGCCCACACGGCTGTTCAGAACCAAGGTCACTAGAGCTGAATCAAATCAGAAACTTGGGTTCCCAGGCAGCTGTGGACATGCTCCACCATCCATGCTCAACTGGAGGCACAGTGTTAAACTCCAGGCTGGACCATCCCTACAGAATCCCTACGACTGTTCTATTGGGCACGGGTTTCCTCAACCTGAGCTAAAAGCCCTGCCTGAGAAGGCCAGTGAAATGGTCAGTGGGTACAGGCTTGCCCCCAAGCTCAGAAATGACATTTCACTCCCCTGGGCCTACATGGTAAAGAGAACTGACTCCCAAAAATTATTTCCTAATCTCCACATGCACATACACAAATAAAAGTAACACAAAAAGTTATTTCAAGAACCACACAGTAGGGCAAGGGAGGATGGGAGGAAGAGGGAACTGGGATCGACATGTAAAATAAGATTGTTTCTAATGTAAAATTTAAAAATATTAAAAACAAACAAACAAACAACAACGCAGAGAGCCATGGTGGCGCACACCTTCCCCAGGGAGGCAGAGACAGGAAGATCTCTGTGAGCTCCAGGTCAGCCTGATCTACAAAGCTAGTTCTCCAGGACAGCCACTGACTACTCAGTGACTTTGTTTCAAGAAAATCAAAATAATGCAAGAATGAATAAGACAAATAAGTTCCAATGCTGAGTAAGGGAGAAGGCATGGGTCATGTGATAGCACCCATCCTCTCTCTGTCAGAACCTCAGGCTTCCCATCTACATAGGGTCAGGCAGCCAAGAGGTTCCTCTGCACATCACTGTCAGGACTTCAAGCTCCCCAAAAGTGCAGTCACACAGTAGGGCAGGGCACACAGTAGCAGGCCCGAGGGTCACAAACTAGATCCCCTTGACACTAGTACAGCTATCTCTCAGACCCTGCAGCCAAGCTGGCAGCCAGCAGGTCCTAGCCAACCTCCTGTCACTGCTCCCCCAGCACCGGGCTCACAGGATCATGCAACAGCCACACCAGCTTTTGATTCAAGTTCTGGGATTTGAACTCAGGACAGTGGAACTGTGCAGCAAAGCTGAGAGCCGTTTCCTGGTCTGTCTTAAGTTCCCTTCTGGGCATGCCAGGTAACCCCACAGGTCAGCCACTCACCACTCAGGCTCAGGGGGAACGGAGGTAAGCTGTGGCTGCAGGCAATAGAGGTGGAAGGCCATGTCACACTCGTCACATAACACCTGCTTCTCAGGAGCCTCCCGACCACCACACACATGGCAGGCACACTTTCGACATGGTTTGTTCTCATCGTCCTTGCAGTATTGGCAGGATGGACCACTCTTCCCTGTTTTTCGGAGGGGAAGAGGGGCTGCAGCAGGCCACCATGCCACCTGGAACTGCCACCTGCACCCAAGTTATACTCAGGGCCCGACCAGTACTCACATTGCGAGGGGCCCCCAATCAAGGGGTTCCTTTCATTGGGGAGCTCAATCTTGAAGACTTCATCCACGAACATGATCCGGCAGTTGTCCAACTGAGAATCATTTCTGCAGAACATTACAAAACATTAGAACACTAAAGTTGAGCCTGTCTTCAGACCTGCTAAGGAGGGTTAGGCAGGAGGATGGCTTCTGCCCAGGTGACTTCCTCCCCACTGGTTTCTGCATGTGTATTCTGAAACATGGCCACTCCTGTGCCACATACAGGTCAGAGCACACTCAGCTACCCATTCTCAACTTCTGCCTGCACATGTCATGTGTCAGGCTAGCTAGCTCTGGATGCCCAGGAATTCCTATCTATGTCCCTACAGCAAGCACTGCTAGCAATACAGACAGGAACTACTGCATGTGGCTTCTATGTGGGCTTCTGGGGATTTGAACTCAGGTCCTCATGTTTACCCAGAACTGAGTCAAGAGTTTGAAGAGACCCTGGACAAGACAGTGAGATCTGGTGCCCCCTAAATGAGGCCAATGCCCTTGGCCCCCTAGAGGTCCCCACACACATAAGACCCTAGAAAGCAGAGTCTGAGGGCTGTAGAATGGATAAGGGAGGATATCAGGGTCCCTGTCCAGGCAGCCACTCACAAGAGCATAACGTTGCCATAGAGCTCACGCGCTGTCCTGGTCTGACGCTTCCTACAGATCTCAATGTCGTACCAGAAGCCACGTTTCCTGGGATAGTCCACGTTGTAGTTGACCATTACCACCTGGCCAACCTCCAGGTCCTCCCATGGGATCACAGTGCGGGCACGAGCACGGACATCCTTGGCTTTGACAACCTCCACTCCACTCTCTGGGTAGCTACAAGCACAGGTCCAACCTTAGATCCCCCAGATCACCACATACTGGGTGACCCTGACCATCTATGCTAGTTGGTGGACCAGGTGAGGGAGCCACCCAGGCCATGGGTGGAAATGACAGCACCCCTCCCTCTAGTCAAGGGCTGACACCAGAAATCCAGCATGACCAGAAGGAAGCAGAGTCCTCCACCTATGGGATGCTGGCCTTTTACAAAGAAGTGCTGTGGACTCTCTAGGCCACAAGGGGCTCCCAGATCTAAGGACACAGATATACATGGCTTGGCTGCTGGCCTGAGGCCTCTCATTACCACCCATGTCACAGTGCAGGACCTGGACCTGAGTGAGATGCTCTGTTGCCCCAGAGACTGATACCAAAGACCTTCCTGAGAAGGCTGAGACCAAGGCTTGGGACCAAGACCTCAAGAGATCTTTCATGTGCTCACAGACAGAACAAAAACTGATCAAGGCAAGGCAGTCCATGGCTGGGCTCCTAAGGTAAGAGGGGCCTTCATCTAGTACCAAATAGAAACAGAGCACCAAGGACAGGCTAAGAGTAACCTTCTGTGACTTCTCCACCCTTGTCTCCTGGCAGCAATCACTTAGGGAGTGCAGGGCAGGGGATCTGGATAATGCTGGAGACAGGACCAAGCTCACGCTGGCACTCACTCATCATATTTGATGTGGTACATGATGTCATCCTCCTGGGTCATGCTGGCACTGGAGCTGCAGGGCTCCTCCTGGGATGGGGCTTTCTTCTGTACCTGGACCACCTGGGCCTCAAACCATGCACCCAGAGTGTTGTCACGCACATCCACATACTCATTAACCTACAGGAAGCAACGAGGCTCAGGGGACCCAGCAACAGGGCAGGATCAAGGTCAAGGATTCAGGTTGTGGGGCACATGCCAGGCACCACACATGCCAGGTTAAAATGTGTCTGCACCCAGCTATGCCTACAGGTCTCACTCCACAGCCCAGGCTAGTCCCACAAACAAACATACTGCCTCAGCCTCCAGAGTACGGGGATTGTAGGTATGAGCCACCATGCTCCACCTGGGAGTAACCCTCAGCACTGTGGACAGCAAATAAACAGGGACTACATGTGGTCCTAGGGTTCCAGGTACTGAGCCATATCCCAAACCTCCATATTAGAGACCAGGATCTCCCATGTAACTCCAGCCTGGGAAAGAAGCCATGCTTCCACATTATCAGAGGGTGGTGGTTCTCATGGGACACTGTTCAGCCTCAAATACCTAGGTTGGGATTCCCAGAGAGGCTCAACCTCCAGTTTACCAAATGCAGACATTTCAATCTTGGCAAAACTCCCTGAAGAGAGTTCAAAACATCAGCTACTGTACCAGCTATAAAGGTGACACCTGCAGGTACTGGCAATAGTGGGTCACCAAGGAGTCCCAAGAGACCTTGTGTGGCTGTCAGTATAGTGAGGGGCAGGGAGGCTCAGGCATAGTCAGGGTTGGCAATGTAAAATCTGGGTTGGGTACAAACCCAGAAAGTTACTGTCACACCTCCACACAGCCACAGGGAATCTCACCTTGTACAGCCCCAGTTCTGTGTCCTCCCACACAGTCTTGTCATCTCCTTCAACAGCCCCTTCACCATGCGTGGACGACTTGTCTGACTCACTCTGACCCACACCATAGCCAGAGTCAGAGTCGGAGAGCTCCGAATCCCGCTCCTTTGTACTAGAAGGTAGTGCCAGACTCTGGCGCACCAGCAGCTGGATTGTGTCATTTAGGCGCACATCATAATCAAAGAGTGTGTGGCCATCCTCCATCTGTGGGGAAATCCAGAACAGATTGTCTTCCACGAAGGCCTGGCATGGGGCAGGAGTAGATGGGGAACACATAGACAGCCAAAGCCCAGTCCCAGGCGTAGGATCTCTCAGCTGATACTGTAAGCACCCACAGAGCGTCATGAGCACAGGCAACTCAATCCCTCCATGCTGTGGATGTCCAGGGGGTCCCCCTTCCAGGGAGACTTGCTGAACTAATACTGAGTGGGGTTCAGGGGTTCATCTCAAACTCCTGGTCCTCCTTCCTCCACCTGCCAAAGGCCGGGAAGGCAG
The DNA here is from genome assembly GCA_030556225.1 of Cricetiscus sungorus. NCBI lineage: Eukaryota > Metazoa > Chordata > Mammalia > Rodentia > Cricetidae > Cricetiscus > Cricetiscus sungorus. The sequence continues at coordinate 42,907,613 of JANBXA010000600.1, forward strand.
GTAAAAAAGCCTTTAAGTCAGGTTAGGTATTGCTGGGTAGAGGCCCAAAAAGATAGACTGAAGCCTATGTCCCATGGTGTTCAGGGTCAACCAGGGAGGTCTCACAGCACAGTCCCTAGAACTCTTTCTAAGGCTTTCCTCCAATCTCCCCCATGCTGCTCCTGTGCAGCATGTGGCCAAGAGCTGGGAACCCAAGCAGTCATTTGTGGCCCCACAGATGTCCCTTCCATGTCATATCTCACCATGGGCTCTTTCCTCACTGTAGGCCAGAGGGACCTCCCTTGTGACAGCCACATACACTGGTAAGAGCTCCCACGGAGTAGAGTCACTCAGTACCTAAATGAGGGGGTTCAGTCCCTGACAAGGACCCTATTGTCATACAAAGAGCTCTTGGGTCTGCAGTAAAGTGGAGCCCCCAAATCGTAATGGGGAAGGCACATGAGAGAAAGGCTTGCAGACCCATGTGGCCTACTATGTCTGAGAACAGGCCTGGGACTCCTAGTGCACAAACTCTGCACAATAAGGAACGGGACTGTCTTCTCTCCAGGACTCAGTGCATGCAGGAATAGGAATGGGCTCTGTAGTACTCCATGGGGATAGGACTCTGCGGGAACAGGACTGGGCGGGAACAGATTCTGCGGGAACAGGACTGGGCGGGAACAGATTCTGCGGGAACAGGACTGGGCGGGAACAGAACTCTTCCGGAAAAAGGCGGCTCTGGAAAGAGGACTCTGCGGGAACTAACTCCACAGGAAAGGGACTCTGCGGGAACAGGCCTGGGCGGGAACAAACTGCCGGACTTGGCGGGAACAGGAAAAGGCGGCTCTGGAAAGAGGACTCTGCGGGAACAAGCTCCATGGGAAAAGAACTCTGAAAGAACTAGAGTCTTCGGGAATAAGACAGCTTGGGGGGACAATGTGGTTATAACCTACCAATGTAGTCTATAACCACCCTGAACACATGCTTACATTGAAGCCAGTACCTACACTCCACCTACCATACATGTCACCCAACGCACAAGGACTTTGCAACACAGGTCAGACCTGGAGATCCTGAAATGGATAGGGAGCTGGGGAGAAGAGTCCTTCCACAGACGGACAAGCACTGCTATGTGCCATCCAGCTATTCCCACGGTGGAACACTACTCAGCTAAAAGCAGGAGCACAGCTAAGGAAGCAACTGAGGCCACCTGGCATCCAGGTACATACGAAGCACATGCCCAAAAAAAAGTTTTCAAATACAAAGCAAAATATGATAGTTGCTGGGCCCAGGGGTTGGTGGTCAGCACCAGAATGGCCAGGAGATAAGGCCAGCAGGATGGGTAACTAGACCATACCAGCCTCCCCCCAAGTCCTGTCATCTAGGAACCCACCAGGCTGCCCCACCATGGTCACAGCCCCCACTCAACACACAGGGCAAGATATGGCTGGGACCTGCTTGGGACAGACTCACCCTGCAGTTCTAACTACAACTCCTAACTCACAAGGCCGGTTGGGCAGCTTCTGGAACTATCCAGAAGGGCCCCATGGAAGGCAGGTAGAAGCCTGCACTAGTATGTGACTAGGTCTAGGAATAGTGCCCCCATCCATATCCCACTTGCCAAGTGGTAGGCTAGGATACTTAACAAGCACGTGACCAGATTACAGGCACCCTTGGGGCCATCTGTCACAGGGGACAGGACACTCTAAGAGCCTAAAGGTCCAGCTCCCACTCAATGATCTCAATAACTGAGTCCAGCACTCAGTCTCACACACACACACCCTGCTAATTTCTAAGACTGAAAATTAAACCCAGGGTAGGGGCTGAGTGTGCACCATTGTGTACAAGACCCAGGACTCCATCCCCAGCTCTACGTAGACCAGATGCTAACACATTCTGTAAGCCCATCTCAAGAGGAAACAAGTATAAAGGGTTATCCTTGGTTACAGAGCGGATTTGACTTCAGCCTGGGCTACATAGGACCATTCACAGTAAATAAAGGCTAGTGAGACTGCTCAGCAGGTGAGAGTACTTGCCCTGTGAGCCTGATGCCAAGCCTGATCCCTCCTCAGTGCTGTCCTCTGACCCACACACACACAAAAAGGTGCATACACACATCATCTAAAAACACAATCAGCAAATAACATTTTCAGACAAAACAGCTGTGACCCTGCCTCAGCCTCCTGAATAGCTGAGGTAACAGGAGACATGGCCCATCAGGATGGCTCTGGTAGCTTTTGTCCTCACTATTGGGAGAATTGCTGTGCCTCCAGTGAAGGGGGCAGGTGCCTTGCCTTACTTGGCTTGTCACATGATCCTGGCAGCACCTTCCAAGTTACTCTTGCAAGGTAATGGCTCCAGGGCCACTGCCATGCTGTGTCACCACAGCCTGAGACAGGCCTTGGCCCAGGCACTCTGCTCCCAAAACTTTTTTTTTTTTTAAAGGGAACAAAGTTTCCTGTAGCCCAGACTGAGCCCAGACTCCACAGGTGGAGAAGACTGGCTAAGTACTGGAATGACAGGTTTCCAAGGTACTGGGGTGGATTCCAGGCAAGTGCTGAACACATGAGCCCAATTGATGTGAAGGAAGAAAGAAATATCCCAAGAGCTTCCTGGGTGATGTCTAGGGCCTGTCTTAACAGTGGGGAGCCCTGGCATGGAGACACCTGCATTCCCTGGAGACCCCTGGCTGAATTTTGGTGCCTCCATCAACAAGTCAAGACCCACTGAACCCAAAATACATCACCACATGCAATGACAACTAGTCAGCCTGTGCATGTTCCCTGAACAGAGAAGCAAGGGACTTAGCAGCCATTACAGCCTGCACGTACTTACTGGGCATACTGAAGGCTTTTTCCACGAGTGGTTTTAAGATAACAAAGAGGTCTACCAGATACATCTCACTTTGCCCTGACAGGGACAATGCCCAGAGCCCCCTCCCAAATACCCACCACCCTGCTCAAAGACAAGGAAGGGCCAGCAAAATCCCTAACATCATCCTGATCCTTTTAGCTTTGAAGTCTCAATGAACCCAGGCAGCTGGGCCACAACAAACAAGGAGAAAGCCAGCACACGATGAACCTTCTAGAACCTCCTCTTCTGTAAGGACCTACTTGCAACCACCACAGAAGCAGCCTTTCTCCACCTCCCAGCCCCTTATTCCTTCCCCATGGCTTGCTGTGTCCCCAGTAGCCTGCTGCAGCTGTAGAAGTTGCAAGCTGGGGAACTTGTGTCAGAAACCAGAAGTCACCGCCTGCTCCCTGACAAAGCCTATAAAGTTGCCACATGGAAGGCAGCTAGGAAAAGGGATCAGGCAGTAGGGTGGGCTGCGGTTGGGCACCCTCAGGGGGCAGAGGCAGGCAGATCTGAGTTCAAGGCCAACCTGTGCTATGTGAAACCCTGTCTCTCAATAAATCGTAACACTGCTCAGGGACAAGCAATTCCACCAGTATGAGATGGTCCCAGAAGTGAGTGAGCCCAGTGACTTGACAGAAGAGGCACCAGTGTTAAGCCAAACAGAGTGTTGAATCTCTGCAGTGAGTAAAGGCCACTAAAGTTTGGGTCTTTCCGACCCAATGTAAACTTGACCAGCTACAGTTCCCAGGAGAGACACACTGCTAAACCAACATGCTGGATATGGAATGGAATGAGTCACCATTGCAGGCAATCAAACATGGTGCCTGCCTGCACACAACCCAGCTTCACCAAAAACACTCCATGTCTGGGATTGGGCTTAAAGGGCAGTCCCAGTCACACTGCCATCACCTGGGCACAGCCAGTTAAAGAAATGAACCATCAGACCTGACACCAGAGGGCAGCAGTGCCCTGTCCAAACACAAAGGCGGGTACCAGCCATGGAAATAACGACTTCAAATCTACTTAGGACCTTTCCCTGCTGGCTGCAGTGCACCCAACTCCAAACGGACCTTTGCAGGCATGTACCCACACCAGACACCCCAATGCCAGCACACGCTACTCCCAGAACCACAAGACACCAAAGAAAGAAGAAAGCCCACCCAGGTGCCAACAATAAAAAGTTCAAGCGTCGGTAGCTGGGCTGCAAAGATGGCCATTTTAAAGGTCACAGAGCTGGAGAGATGGGGTGGAGAGGTACAACTAGGGAGCTGCCCCCCAAATAAGCCTAAGCAAATGAAATTTCTAATTAGTGAACCAAGTGGGTCCTCAGGGGGGTTGATGTCTCATGGGAGCAAGCTGTGGGCGATCAGGGTGGATTTCAAAAGGAAAACCTGGTCCCCTCTCACTGCCACCACGTGAAGACTGTTGGAGAAACTTTACTCTGCAACCCCCTTGAGCCCTCTGTTGGCCACTTTAAACTTTCTCCTCAAGACAAATGACTTAGAAGATTTCAAAGGACAACTAGCCGGTATAGAAGCCCGCCTTTGTTCATCCTTCCCCAGCATCTGAAGCCACCGACCGGGTGGGTGTGTGTGGGCACTCTTGATTGGTGGCTCTGAGAACCTGGGTGCCTGGTACAAAGCTCAGAAGGAAAGCTGCAGTCCGGGGCCAGCTTACCTGTTTGCCCCTGTAAAAGAGTCTCTGCAGTTGGGGTTCCACGTGAAACAGTTCTGCAATCTTTTTCCTCAGCTCCTGCACTTTGGTCAACCTAGACAGAGAGTCCACGGTGTGGGTCTCCTTCCCATCCATGGTTCGAACCTGGATCCACATGATGCCTATATGCTGGAGGTATACAGAGAAAGAAAGGGAGATTCGGGTCAATGTAGCCGGCCACAAGGCAAGGAAGTGGAGGATCCTCATCCCAGTAGATTTCTTTACATCTTGAGCAAGAAGCAGCTCCCAAGATCAATCCTCTAGCGTCCTGGCCCCTCTACACTGCCAGGCTGACCTTGGAGGACCAGGTGGCATAAATTAGGCGCTTAATGTTTTAATGACCAGTGAGTAGGGACACTTGAACGTAGACCACCAAAGTCAAGTCAATCCACCACATCTTCAAAGAGGGAAAAAGAAAGCAATATCCATGGGGACAAAAAGGCACTGGTCAGGCTGCTCATTCATTCGTTCACCCATTTATTCATTTATTCCACATAGTCCAAGTCCCAGTAACGGGAACTCGCCAACTCCGAAGCGAACCGGAACTTCTCAAGTCCCGGGAAGAAAAACTCGGTCACAGAAGACAGGACCCCCCCTACACACACACACTATTCGGGACGCCCCCAGGAGTTCCGGGCCAGTGCCCCCCGCGCGCGTGCGCGGAGCAGCCCCCCCCCTCGCCGTGGCCATGGCAACCGGCAGTCCCGGCCGACACCCCCGCGCGCTCGCTCGTGGCCAGAAACTCACCTGGGCCCCACGCACAACTGGCTAGCCTGACCTTCCCCGAGACACCGACCCTGGCCTCTTGGGATGGCACTTTAAAGACTCCCGAAGCACGCAGCCCACGCCCACACCATCCGCCGCCGACACCAGGGTCGGACCCCCAGAGCCGCGCCGTTTAAGTTCCGCCCTGACCGGAGAGCCCGCTGCTGATTGGCTGCTTCCGGGTCGCACGCCCCTCCCTCCTCGCACGCGATTGGCCGATACGTCCTCGGAGAGGCCAGGGCGCGCGAAACCGGACTCGAGCGCGACAATTGAATCGCGGGGACCTTCCGCGCGCAGGCGCGGAGCGGCGTGTACTCCCGTCGGACCCCACGCGTTTCCCTCGGACTTAGTGGCACCCGTGATTGTAAGAAACTGGATGCAGCGTGGGGGACGCCCCTCAGGTTGCCCCTCAACAGACTCAGAAGCACGCATGCGCCGTGGCTCTCTGCACTGCCCGGAGACTCGCTCGGGAAATTTTTGCCAAGTTTTGGAGTATAATCGTGTGTACTGGGCCAGAGATGGGGACCCAGCGTGAATGATACAATTCGGATTCCCCTTACAGGCGGTGCAAAAGCACGCGTGGGCAACAGCTCTATAAATCTCGTTCCACGCGCGGGAAAGTTTGCAAAGCCCTCCCCCCGGCCGACAACGTTGTGAGGTTAGCCAGGAAGAGAGTCCAGGATGAAAGACCTCGGATCTCCTGAAACAATCCCCGTGGCCATGCGTGGGAAAGATTATTTGCAGTTTTGCGCTGTGCCCGGCCGGCCGTGCCACACTGTGTGCGCCCAGCCCGCTCTTCCACTCACCTCTCTCAGTAGCGGCAATCCGCACTGTCCTCTCGCCTGGAGTGCCTTGGAGCTGGATGACCGAGGTGGGAGCCGCGTGAGTGGCAGAGGACTTGAGTGAGCCCGGGAGCGCGCGATCCTTCCAGCTGCTGGGGTTTTTGTTTTTTTTTTTTTTTTTCCCGCGAAAACTCAGGGCGTTTTTAGATGTATGCACAGGCTGCTGTGGGAGACTCTGCCACCCTAATGGGTGGAGGGGGGCGGCTCTTGATTCCTGATTGGCTCGCTCTGTGGCGGGAAGCAAGAAAGAGTGGGGCGTCCCACGACTGGGTATCTACCCCACCCCCGGCTCCGCCCAGCAGGCCACGGACCTGTTCTGTCCGCTGTGCCCAGTTTACCAAGAAGGCCCAAGTTCCCCAGCATGCAAACCACAAAGAAATCCCGGGAGGGATTTCCACGCCCCCACCCTGAGACCCTTGACCTCAGTACATGCCCATTCCCCGGTGGCTGGACACATTTTGACCTCTTAAGTCTATGACCCGAATCTATGACCATATACCCCAGGGGAACTTGACGGGTGACTCCCCTCCAGATACCCTGCACCCCAGATCCTGAGCACTCCTAAAGCCACTGAGTACATTGAGTAACATCCATCAGGGTGCAGCTAGTGGCCCCACCCATGCTATCCATTCGAAGGGCTTTTCCCCCTCCCGCGCCTGGTTTTTCCCGCCTTCTGCAAGTTGTCCAGGCGGGCAGCGCCTCCCTGCCCCCTCTGCCCTGGCCTGCTCCACTCTGACCATTCTTGGCGGGCATTCGGCTCTAGGCATCTGCAGGAACGGATGAACAGAGCTGTGGGACCCAACCTCATGTGAGGTACATCCTCCCCTCCATTATTTGTGGTCCCTGGCAAAGCAAATAATGATTAAGGAAAGAAGAAAGAAGAAAATAAGTGTAGAGGACAATTCCAGGTACAACCACAAGCCATGAGGTCGGAAATGACCAGCGGCCACGTGGGGGCTGGGACGGAGCTACTTCCGGCTGGGAACGACAAGGACACATGGGATGTGGAGAAGGCTTGGGGTGGGGGGGCCAGAGGAGGCCCCTGGCTGGGACAAAGAAGGGGTTAGACCTCAGAGGCTATGGGAAGGTCTTTAGCCTCTCTGCCTTCTCTACCTTGGCAGTCCTTTACAGAAAATTTCCAATTTTTGTTGGTTTTTGCTTTTAGGAACAGGGTTTCACATAGCCCAGGCTAGCCTCCAACTTGCTCTGTAGCCAAAAAACGACTTTAACTCCAGAGCCCCCACTTCCCTACTTCTGGCTAACAGCTAATGGGTACAGTACCACATCTGACCCATTTTGGGGGTTCTTACAAGGTTGTTCCTCCAAAGATGTTTCAGTTATCTCCCTGTAACCCTCAACGGTATCCAGACCCTCATCTCTAAGATCTGAGGGGAAAGGGCCTTCCACAATGAGGTGGGCTTTACAAGTATGACAAAGGATTTCCCGGTTGCATAGCCTGGTGTACACACCTGGTAGTTACTCCAGCACTTGGAAAGTAGGGCAGGAGTTCAAAGTCATCTTCAGTAACACAACAAATTCCAGGCCAGCCTGGACTACATGAGACCCTGTCTCAACATCGCAAACAATAAAATAATTAACATTAAACATTGGGAGCACACCTTTAATCCCAGCACTCTGGAGGCAGAGGCAGGTAGATCTTTGTGAGTTTGAGGTCAGCCTGGTCTACAGAGTGAGTTCTAGGACAGCCAGGACTACACAGAGAAACCCTGTCTCAAAAAACTTTTAAAAAAAAAAAAAAATTAGGGTATACAAGGTGGCTTCAGCATGGGTACTTGCCCCCAAGAGAGATGACCTGAGTTCAATCACTGAACACAAACAGTGGAAGAAAACTGACTTCCATGAATTTCAACCTTCACATGCATGTGCCCACACATATATAAATATTTTAATTTTTCATTTAAACAGGGGAACATGACATCACTGTCTACAAAAGCAATCACACAAAGCAAGTCAAGACAGACAACAGACAATAAACAGAATCTTCCTACAGAGCATCAGGACATCTAACTCAGGCTTCAGTGTCCAGAAATTCACTACATGCCCCAGGATGACCCCAAACTTGGCAGCTCACAAGTGCTGGGGTTAAAGGCCTAAGCCTCTGGCTTGTTTTATTCTAAATGTCACACAAAGTTAGCCCAGGCTAGCCTTGAACTGTTTTGAGCTCCCTGCCACTGCCTCCTGAGTTGATAAGGCCCAGACTGTAGAGTTTTGGTTTTCCATGATATCCTAGGAAGCAAGAGTCAGGACAGGGCAGATGATAATCCCAGAGATGATGCAGGGGGATCAGGAGTTCAGGGTCATCCTTGGATACAGAAGGAGCTCAAGGCCAGCATGGGCTAACAGAGAACCTGAGTCCCTTCCCAGAACTCTGGGTGAGTGATGTCACAGAGGTCACCACAGCTGAGGAGCCCAGGGAGATCTGGGTGGCACTCGGGGGAGGGGAAGGATGTGTCTCCCCCCGCCCAACCTCCCATGTCTGTGGTGAAGTCCATCGAGGTAGTGCTGCCCAAAGATGCAGTCTACCTGGCCGGCTCGAATATAGTTGGGCAGGTGGTCCTCATCCTCAACAGTACCCTCGTGGACCCTGTTGTAAAGGTGGAGCTTGTCGGTAGGGGTTACGTTGAGTGGAACGAAGAAATCGGAGAGACCCGCGATTATAGCAGAGATGTTATTTGCAATAATAAGGCAGATTACGTACATAAAACAAAGACATTCCCAATAAAAGGTAAGAAGGTGACCAGCAGCCTGGGACAGGAAGGTAAACAAATCTGCTAGTCAATCAACAAGCCCTTAGGAGTATCACAACATAGATTAGCGATAGGCAGAAGGAAGTCATGTTAAATAATGACCAGGGTGAAGATAAGAAGACAAGGAACCAATCAGGACACAGACATCCAAAGTGAACTCTTGGTTGGGAGTTACTCTATTCGGTCCCACAAAATGGCTGTGAGAGGCCCTCTGAGATACCATTCTCGTTAGCTTTCATGAACATCTCTCTCTCTCTCTCTGCTACTAAGACTCAATGAGACCCAGGAAGGAGTTCTGAAGGTCACACACAGGACGAGGGGAGGTCAAAGATCCTCAACCCTGCCAACCCAGTTCTGAGGAAAGGTATCCTGGCAGTCAGAGCCAAGGAATACCACAAAGTCTCACAGCACAACAAACCTCACACAAGAGATTTATTGGAAGGAGAAAAAAAAAAAAAAAAAAAAAACAAAAAACCAGGAGTGCTGCCTCTGCTTGGGCAAGAAACAGCAGGGAACTGAACAGAAAGCAGGACTTATATAGAGTTTTTGGGATGGGAGACAGAGATTTCCAGGGTAGGGATTGGTAGGATTTCAAGTCCAGAGCTTGGGCTTTTTACTCTGTGGGTCCAGCTATTGGGGCAGACAGAATGTTCTATGGGTAGAACTTGGCAGTTGGAGGTCATCTGGGGAGTGGCCTACAACATTTTACCCTGACCATCCTGGGAACTTTGTTTCCTTCTCAGACTGTGTAATTGGGTTGTTGTAGGTGTTCACAGGGTTTCCAAGTTTGGGGGTTTTATTTTGTTTTTGAGATTAAAAACAAAATACTACTCACTACTTAGCCCTGACTGTTCTAGCACTTGCTCTGTAGACCAGGCTGGCCTTGCACTTACAGAGGTTCTGCTGCCTCTGCCTCCTGAATCCTGGGCTTAAAAGTGTGTTCCATCAGGCCTTACCCTCTCTGAGGAGCAGATGGGAAGTGAGAGGGGTGAAGTGGAGGGAGCAGGAGGAGAGAAGGGAGGGGGAACTGGGATTGGAATGTAACATAAATTAAAAAAAAAAAAAAAAACTGGAAAAAATAGATTTAAAAAATGTGCTCCATCATGCCCTGGTTTTGTTCTTAATACTTATTTTTTATATGCATGAACATTTTGCCTGTGTATCTGTCTGTGCACCATGTGTGTACATGTGTGTACCTGGTGTCCAAGGAGGTCAGAAGAGAGCTACAGATCCCAGGAACTGGAGTTACAGCTGGTGTGAACTGCCAAATGGGTGCTGGGAACCAAACCTGTCCTCTGTAGGAGCAGCCAGTGCTCTAACTACTGAGCCATCGCCAGCACCTTGTTTTGTTTTTAAGAAAGGGATTTATTCTGTACCACCATGCCAAGTGTCAGGAATGTTTTCTTTTTTGAAAGAGATAACAGTTAATTTGGGCACAGTGGCACTCTGGAGGCTGAGGCAGGAGGATTGCTGAAAGTTTGGGGTCAGCCTATGGCACAGATGCCTGAGTTCCATTCCCAGCACCACGTTACCCAGGTGTGGTAGTGCATGCCTGCTGCCTTGGTGCTGGAGAGGAAGGCAGGAAAGGTCAGGAGTGTGACCTGACCTCCAGGCCAGCCAAAGCTCATCCTGAAAGACACAGCACCTTATGACTCATTCAGTTACTTAGGCATTTATTGAGCACCTACTGTTTTCCAAATGTATGCTAAGTGTTGAACCTACAACAGATAAGGTTTCTGATGCCTCAGAAATTGCTCAGAAGAGTGACCATAAGAAGGTTTGGAGCTGAACTGGGCGGTGGTGGTGCCATGCCTTTAACCCCAGTGCTAGGGAGGTAGAGACAGGAGGAGCTCTGTGAATTTGAGAACAACCTAGTCTACAGATCTAGTTTGAGCACAGCCAGGGCAATACAGAGAAACTGAATCTTGAAGAACCAAACAGAAAATAAAAAAACCCAAATGCCAGGTGATGGTGGTGCACACCTTTAACCCAGCACTGAGGAGGCAGAGGCAGGTGGATCTCTGTGAGTTTGAAGCCACCCTGGTCTACTACAGAGTGAGCTCCAGGTAAAGCTACACAGAGAAACCCTATCTTGAAAAAAAAAAAAAGAAAAAGAAAAAAGGAAGGAAGGAAGAAAACAAGTTCACCAGGCATTGGTGGTGCAGGATTTTAGTCCCAGCACTTGGGAGGCAGAGGCAGGTGGATATTTGTGAGTTCGAGGCCAGAGCAAGTTCCAGGACAGGCTCCAAAGCAATACAGAGAAACCCTGCCCAGAAAAAACGAAAACAAACAACCAAAAAATTCACAGAAAAGGAGGCAGGGTAGAAGGGTCCAGTGTCCTTAGCTGTCAATTAACAAACATGAGACTGTGGTTCATTGGTTAGGTCCCAGCCCCAGTGCTCCCACCAGACAAGGTTCTGAAAGGTTCTCACGCACGGCCTCGGTGTGTTTCACTTACAGATAATTGGTTAAGGGCAGGCAGCCACACCTTTGACTTCCATTTCAACTTACCTCCCAGGCTTCCATCTACCTTCAACAGCAAGATCGGCCACATCTCCTACTTCGTGCAGGCCCTGTGTATGGGCCGGGAGCATATCCTGGCCAAGAAGAGGCTGTACTTGCTGGTCCAAGGGATTTCTGAATTCCGCCAGAGGAACCTAATCCAGGTACCCAGGGTTTGGGAACAGGAAGGGTAAGGCTGCCAACCCAGGCTCCTGGTGATTTTACAACAGGTGGGTCAAGGGGGATCCAGGGCTCATTTGGAGAGAGAACTACCAACTCCTGCAAGTTTCCCCTGCCCTTCCCATGCATGCTGAATCCTGGGCTCTCCCCCTCCACACACACACAAACCATGTATGTATGTGTGTATGTATGTATGTATGTATGTATGTATGTATGTATGTATATATGTATATATATGTATAATGTATAGATAGATAGATAGATAGATAGATAGATAGATAGATAGATCCATACACAATAATTGATCAACATTTTTTCATTAGAAAAGGTAACTCAGACCTGGTGGTGGTGGTTTACACCTTTAATCCCAACACTTGGGAGACAGAGGCAGGCAGATCTCTGTGTTTGAGACCAGCTTGGTCTACAAGAGCCAATTCCAGGATAGACTCCAAAGCTACCCAAGAAAGCCCTGTCTCAAAAAACCAAAACCAAACCAAAACAAAATGTAACCCAGAACCAGAGTAGAAGCCTAGCAGGTAGGGTGGCTCTCACCTCTGTAACTTTTTTACATCCTGGGATATTTGGCCCTGGGACATCTTGCAGAGGAGTGACTGTAGATGAGTGACTTGCAGATGAGTGACTGAACTGCATTTCAGGCATGTAGTTCATAACGGAGCTCCCCACCAGTACCCCCAAACCTCCTAAAAGCCAAGTAAGGGCATTTGAAGGCATGGCCTAGGTGGATGTGGCTGCCTCACTGGGGGAGTTCCTGGCATGAAGTGTGCAGAGCCAGTGAGGCCCAACACCCCACAGGGCCCAGGATGCTCCCATAGACTGGTCCAGTCCTTCCTCAGCATCCCTGAGAGAACGTTCAGCTTACCCAGACTTCAGCATTCATGGCCCAGGTGACACTAGGGAGAATCTCCTGAGAGACAGCCACAGAGGAGGTGCTGGGAAGTCTCAGGGCGTGAGCACCTGCCTCCTGGGTGCCCTTGGGTGGGTCATGCATGAAAACCAAAGGTGACTCATGGAGAACCGTGAAGGAGCAGCAGGTGGAGGGTAAAGCCCGTGCAAAGGCCCTGGGGCTGCACAGAGCCCAGTGTGGAGATGTGATGAGGAAGTATGTGTGAACCCAGCTTTGTTCTCATTTACAGCAATGGGTGCCTTGAGGCCTGCAGAAACCCTCTTGTGCTCGTGAAGCCAAAGTTTTCAACACATAGGAAGGGCTCAAAGGGGATCTCTCAGCCTTTGAGTAGCAGGAAGACAGAAATAGCTTGTTGTCGAGAAGCCTGGAGAGATGCAGAGGTCAGAGGTTGAGAGTGGAAGATGATGTCACAAGGTCAAAGGTTGGCTAGACACTTGACCCTAAAAGGACAGCTTGTGAACCTGACTGTACGTTTCTTTTTCTTTCTTTTTACATTTATTCCACTTGGTGGAGGGGCTCCGAAGCAAGTGTATGAGCATCAGAGGACAACTTGGGAGTCATTTCTTTCCTTCCACCAAGTGGGTTCCTGGAATTGAACTCAGGTCTTTCAGCTTGGTGGCAGGCACCTTTGCTCATCGAGCCATCTCGGAGCCGCCACCCCAATCCATAAGTTGTGTCATGACCTCTGAGAAAGTTTCAACAGTCAATCTAGCATGAACTGGGGGTAGCAGTGTACTCCTGTTATCCTGACACTTGAAAGATTCAGGCAGTGTGGTAGAAGCCAACCTCGGCTACCCAGGCACACCTTTAATCCCAGCACTTGGGAGACAGAGACAGGAAGATTTCTGTGAGTTCGAGGTCAGCCTGGTATACAGAGCGAGCTTTTCAGTGGTTTCTAAATACGGCTATCAGAATTCCCAGGCTCCATAGCTACATAGAGACCATGTACCAGAAAAAAAAAATAATAGTGATAATAGAAATAAAGCAACATAGTAAATGCAGACAAGAAATCATTGTACAAATGCATGGAATATGGCACTAAAGCCGGTGCCAACTCAAAAACAATTATACTTTCAAGAGAGCTGACATATCTGGCTTTCAAAGTAGACAAAATCAATGAGCAAAACCTCTTAAACATTTTTAGAAGCATTCTTGTTTTTTTTTTTTTTTTTTTTTTGAAACAGATGGTCTCTTTGTGTATCCAGGGCTGTCCTGGAATTAGTAGACCAGGCTAGTCTCCAGATCTGCCTGCCTCTGCGTCCCGAGTGCTTCAATTAAAAGCATGTGCCACCGCTCTCAGCTTTGTCTTGTGCTTTTTTTTTTTTTTTTTTAGGTTTATTGAGACAGGGTTTCTCTGTGTAACAGTCCTAGATGTCTGGCACTAGCTCTGTAGACTAGGCTGGCCTCAAACTCACTGAGATATGACTGCCTCTCCCTCCATGCCACTACCCAGCTTGTCCTGTGCTTTTGTAAAAGTCTCATTCTATAATTCAGGCAGGCTGTCCTTCTGTGGCCCAGGATGGGCTTGAATCAACCATCTTCCAAACTGAGCCTCCTGGTTCTCCAAGGTACCCTAGGGCTGGAGACACAAGTTTGAGTCCCACGTCCCCCACAGTGCCCCACAGCCTGCAGGAGCTCCAGCCATGAGTCCTCAGCAGATCTATCCTCTTCCCTTATAGAACCCCCTATTGGTGGAGGCTGAGAAGAAGGTATCCTACAGCTGCTGCAGGCAGGGCTGGGTGAGCCTGCAGGTTCAGATGGGCAAGAACACCTTCATGCCAGGTGAGACGGTGACGTTCACGTCGGAGATCCGCAACAACACGGGCAAGTACATCAAGACGGTGGTGTTTGCCCTCTATGCCCACGTACAGTATGAGGGCTTCACACCCAATGCTGAGCGGCGTCGGCGGGCAGACAGCAGTGAGCTGCTTCGACAGATGGCCAATGCTCGCATCCCAGCCTTCAACAGCACCACAGTGGTCAGTGCTTTTACCCTGCCGCTGGTGTTGTCCGTGAGTAATGGCTCCCAGGAGAACGAGATTATGCAGACCAGCTATGAGCTTGTAGTCACTATCCATCTCCCCTGGTCCTTGACAACTGTCAAAGCCCGGCTACCCATCATCATCACCAGCACCAGAGAAGACAAGGCCAACTGCCCCCAGGTGGAGGAGTCACTAAACGAGGATCAACTGGTTTGAATGTCCCAACTTTAAATATTAAAAACGTATTGTAAATCAGTTGCTTGTCTGCTGGGCCCAGGGCTAGCTGGGCATGTACAATGCCCTGGGCTCTATCCTGGACATCACATAATCCTAGTGCGATGGCACGCACTTGTCATCCCAGCACTCAGGAGATAGAGGAACAGGCCAGCCTTAGCTACATAGCAAGTCCAAGCTAGCCTGGGCTATGTGGGACCCAGTCTGAATGGAACAGAAATTTCTCAAAGGTCTTGGCAGAGAAGCCACTGTGGGCCAAGTTCTCATGGGTTAATTATCTACCTCTAAACAGAGCTCTCCAAGCTCTTAGACATGGTGATGCATGCCTATCGTCCCAGAATAGGGGAGGGTGGGAGATTTAAGGCCATTACGGCTACATATCACATTGCCAGCCAGCCTGGACTATGTGTCAGTGTTCACGCCATAGCTGCCATCAACAACCCAGCTAAGACTTTTTGGAACGTTCTATCCAGCTCTGCAGCTTTCACAGGGAGACTCCCCCTCCACCCCTGAGACTCAGTGACCCACATAAACAAGCGTGGGACACTTCCTGTGTGGTGACTGATGGCACACACCACACCAGGTGGGCCAACGGGAGATGGCAGCTGGGCCCATCCTGCTTCCTGTCCCCCATGGAAGGGCCCCTCATTCTTCCTGGCTTCCAACCCCAAAATAACTCCCCTCCCAGGAACCTCAGCTACTCACACAGATGCAAGCTGGGAGGAGTGCTGGCTGCAGCTGCCACAGGGTGACCTGTCCGGTGACTGTCATACTGCAAGCCCCAGCCAACAGGGCTGTGACCGGGCTCTCCCCTCCCCCATCTAGGGCTAGTGGGAGGAGCTCACCCCTCTTGTCAATTAGAAGGACTTAGGGGTCCTATTGACCTGGATGCCACCCTCTCAGGTCCAAGGTGACACCTCCATGTTCACTTATTTCAGTTTCAAGGTGGTCACTAGGACAGCAGTCCCCAGCCTCCACCCAGGGACACCTTGTCCCCACCAGCATGACAACATAACCAGGATATCCTGGTTGCTGGCAGTGCTCTGAGTGGCCAGCCAAGCCAGGCCACCCTAGGCCAAGCTGCCCTCTCTGGGGATTGGGAGGGCTGTGGTCCCAGAAGGATTGGATTACAGGCCCCACAGGGTACAGCCATTGGGCCAACCAAGATATTTACAAAGTGAAGTCTGCCCACTGGCCTGCTCCCTTTGAAGTCACCTTAGGAGCCACCAGGCACCCTGCAGGGTCTGTCTCAGAGCCCAGAGAAACAAGGAACCAAGGAGATTTAGCAACCACCTCTCAGGGGACCTGGGGACCTGGAGCCGCCAGCATGTGGTGGACAGAGAAAGGAGACCAGTAAGCCCAAGGGGCTTGGAAGAAGCTAGACCAGCCTGATGGGCCATAGGCCTCAGAGCTGTGCCCCTCCCCCAAGTCTGCCACCACCAATGCAGCTGGCGCCATGAGGCCCAGGAGGGCGGGGACAGCCAGGGCCTGCATGTTAAATGTCCCCCAGTTTCCTGTGGTGAGGGGCAGGATAAAAACACTGTTCACACAGGCCACATGAGTAGGAGAAGTGGACAGCATCTGGCCATCAGGTTGCTGAATAAAATCAAGTTCTTGGTGGCTGTTAATGTATCCTCTAAAGAGTGGGGACATGGTGACATCTGGACTCAGCCACTGCAGACAGAGTGAGGACATGGTGATAGTGATGTCAGGATTCAGCCACCGCAGACAGAGAGTGCTTTTTAATCTAGAATCTTTGTTTTTCCTGCCTCAAATCACATGCTCCCAGGCTGGCCTCAAACTCACTGTGTAGCACAAGCTGCCATTGAAGTGACCCTCCTCGTCCCCCCTTGCCTCCAGCTCCAGGGTTCTGGGATGACAGGCATGCACCACACCTGGTGGATGTGTTGCTGGGTATGGAACCCAAGTTTGGTGTATACTGATTAAGAAGTCTTGCCCAGCCCCTAATTTCCTCTAAAATTAAAAGATGCCAGAAGTGGTTACATATGTCTCTCATTCCAACACTAAGAGACTTAGGCAGGGTTTCTCTGTATTGTTTTAGAGCCTGTCCTGGAACTGTACTAGACCAGTTTGGCCTCGAACTCACAGAGATCTATCTGTCTCTGCCTCCAGAGTTCTGGCATTATAGGCGTGTGCCACCACTGCCCTACCCCTCTAAAGTCTTAATGCTATCCTGCCAGCCTGTCATCCTACTGGTCTCTGAGTGCTAGTTACCAAGCCAAGAGGGTCCACATTATATCTCCAGGGCTGCCCTGCAGAACCTTGGTATACAGTAGGTGTCTAATAATTGGCTATATACACAGCCAATGAACCACAGGCCAGTCTCAAGGTTAATGGTACATGCCTACTAAGTCGCAGAGGGAAGGGGCACCCTCGTTGGCACAGGGGGAAGTGCATCACCACGGTGGGGACCACAGAGGGAAGGGTGCCATGCCATGGAACCACAGTCGGGGGCAGGGCACCACCTGCAGCAGTGTGCCCCATCCCTCCTGTGCCCCTGTGAAGGCACCACTGTTCAGTGGAAACAGAAAGAAGAGGAATTCAGTCATCAAGGCAGCCCACAAAAAGGAGGTCCGGGGCAGAAGTCAGGAAAGATTTGAGGTACCTCAGTAAGGGTGGGTCCTCCCCAGGTCGGTGCTTGCTCGGTTGCAAGCACCTGTGCCCATTTTTTTTCACTGGAGGGCTGGGGAGCAGCAGATAGGGTCAACCCTGAGGCCGTCTGAAGTTAACCCCTTGGCTTACAGACCACCGGGAGAAAGATTTCAGGAAGGCAGGCAGCTTCAGGGACTGCTTGACCCAGGAGTCAGGAACCAAGGGTGGACATCTCCGGGCCTCGGGGACCTCAGCGCCTTGCCCACCAGAAGGCCTCAGTGAGCGCCTCAAGCTGGCTGAGAGAGCAAGCTTTCATTTAGGCCCTAACGAGGCGTGTATATGCTTGGCTATTGATCCCCAGAGTCCAGATGGAGACCATCACTTAGCACATCTGAAAATGTCACTCAGCCATGCCCTGGATCCACAAGCCTCTTTGAAGTCTCTGGAAACATGGGGGATCAAAGGATCCCTAAAAACCTCCCAGGAAAGAACGTTACACAGGGTTTCCTCAACCCTCTCCATAAAGTTGCAGGACTCTAGGTCTTTCTGGAACTTAACAGGCAACCTGGTCTGGGGCTCCAAAGAAAGGTGGATTAGTGGGCGGGACTAAGTAATGCCTTCCTCTTATTGGTCCTCCCTCCCGTCACTCTCAAGCCCCTCCCTCACGGGGATCCACAGGGCCGCCCTGTCCCTCCCGGGCAGATCCGAACTGGCTTTGGGAGGGTAAGTTTCCCTGCCTCGGCAACCTGAGGACTCTGGTGAGAGCTGGGGAATCCAGGGTCGATCTTGGGGCATCCCTGGGGAGGCGGGAGACACAGGCTTTCCTGGGAGAATCAGAGGCCCCCTAAATCTCTGCACGGTAGAAAATTCACTTTTACAGGAGACTAACTTTTACCGAAGGCTCCAACTTTTGCAGCACTTGCCTCTTGCTTGGCCTGGACACCTTTGAGATTTTGGAGGTGGGGACTGAGTTCCTGAGTGCCAAGGAAGGTGGATTCTACCGTCCTGAGTCTCCAGAGTTAGAGCTGTGTTCAAACGCACGTCCCATGCTTCCTGGCCTGTGGCTCCACCCTCCTTCCCCGGTACCGAGTCTCCTGTCCTCCAGAGCAATCAACCCAGCAGCTTCGGTTGTAAATAGTTTTACCAGCCCTGCACTGGTCCCAGCTGCTAGAGCGGGTGTAGGGTGGGGAATGTAGTGGGGAGTGACCGTTGCATAAAGCCAGGCTTGTTCCACACCGGGCCTGGTGCAGCCCTCTCTTGGAATCTCTCAGTCTTTTGTTTCTGTTTTGGTAATTAGTTTTTGAAATGGCCTGGAACTTGCCATCCCCCTGCCTCCACCAGTAATTCTGGGATGAGCATTGTCATCAAACCAGGCAGAAAGACTCCCTTGACCACTTCAAAGCCTTGATTATGCAGCAGACTTTGACCCTGGGGGCTTCTCTGGCTTTCTCAGCAGAGAAAGTAATCTTGTGGGTGGGGAGTGAGAGAGCTGGTCAGTTCCTGGCAGCTGGAGCCAGCTGTAGGGAGGTCACAGACCCCAAGAACTCAGAAAGTGCTTACATGCAGTGGCCACCCTTTGCTTGGGGGGGGGCCCTCCGGTGTGTCTGACTGACTTCAAAGGGGTCAGTTAGGCTTTGCTGCCCACCAGGTGAGATGACAGTAACTGGGCTTACATGGCGATCACAAGACCTGAATGAAGCATGACCCATCACCTGACTGCTCTGTTGGGAAACCTTTGTTACAAACGGGAAGCTGCAGCCTTCACTATCAGCAGTTAGGCTTTGGTATGCCAGACCGGTTTATTGAGCATCCCACTGACGCCACCACCCAATCCACCCTAGAGCTATAGATAATGGGAAGCAAGCTTCCCAAGGAGTTGAGCCCTCTGAGCCCCTCCCAGGGGCCTCTAGAGTCTGGATCAGGAGCCAGTGAGTTGGCCGGGACAGATACCTGAGTTTGATCTCCAAGATTCATGGTGGAATGAGAAAATCTACTCCTGCAGGTTGTCTTGTGACCCCCACATGGGCACACAATGACAAGCATACACTAACAAGACACGTGCTAAATAATAAATAAATGTAGGAAATAAAACAGAAAGAGGGTTTGGGGTGTGTCTCAGTGGGCATCCCATGCCTCTCATGTGATAAGACCCCTGGGACCCACCCCAAACACACCACCAAAATAGACCCAGTGTCCAGGAGTTACTGGGTTCAGACCTGGCACATCAGAATTTTCTGGAACACCAGTGTCTGAATTCGGGGCAACCTTTAGACTCAGTGTAGATATGAGTCAGTGCTGAGTGGAGACAGCATGGCCTATCCTGATTCTGCTTACAATGAACTGAGGCTCCAGTTTCCCTCTGACGTGGTCTCTCATTGGTTCAAAACTATTTTTTTGAGACAAGGTCTCATGTAGTCCAGGCTGGCCTAGAATTCGTGACTAGGATGACCTTGAAGTCCTGACCTTCCTCCCAAGTACTGGGGTAACAGGTGTGTGCCACCACTGCTGGTTTCTGTGGTTCGTGGGCATCACTGGGGCATGGGGCTCTGCCCACTGACCCCAGCCCCTGGTTTTTGAATAGGTGATGTTACTGGCCTAAAATTCAGGGACCTGCCTTCAACCCCCATCCTCTATCTGAAGTCTGTCCAATCTTCTAGCATCGATGTGAAGATAAAATCAGGCTGGAGAGATGGCTCAGCGCTTAGGGCATTTATTGCCCCCTGGGGGGTCCAGGTTTGGTTAGCAGCACACACCCAGTTGCCTCATACTACCTAACTCCAGCCCCAGGGGACCTGACACCCTCTCCTGCTCTCTGGCTACTGCATGCACATAAAACAAAAATATAAATCTTTATAAGATTTATTATATTTATTTTTGGTTTTTTTTTTTTAAAGACAGGGTTGAACTCTGTAGACCAGGCTGGCCTGGGACTCACAGAGATCCGTCTACCTCCGAGTGCTGGGGTTAAAAAGGCCTAGGAAACCTGTCACAAACATCAGGAATTAGGAGTTCTAAAGTTAGAGGTTGGGCGTGTGGTCAGGGTGGAGCCCCCCACCCCCTGTGAAGGGCTGGGGGGTGGTCAGGGGTGCAGCTTTGCTGAGTGCCTGGGGCAGTGGGTTGGCTCTCGCCGAAGGGTCAGGGGTTGGGAAGGAGCTTTGTGAGCTGTGCCTTACCTTGGACCTTCTGAATTGATGACGGGGCTTTGAGAGGGCTGAAGGTTCATAGATCAACTCTGCTTCCTGTGTTCATGGGGCAGACTGTCATTTGACTATCTCTTTTGCCCGAAGAACCGGCTGCTGAGACAATGTCTAGCAATGGGACAGATGCCCCGCCTGAAGCCCAGGCAGCTGTGGAAGAACCTGCCCCACAGGTGAGGGGTCTGAGTTTCAGGGAGGCCTGCAGCTTCTGAGAGTGCTCTGCTAGTAGACTGCTGGAGTTTGGGAGGGCGGCCAGGAGAGAAGTCTAGAGGTCTGCCTCCCTCCGTCCCTCCCTCCTTCCTTCCTTCCTTTTTTCTCTTAGTTTGAGACAGGGTCTCGCTATGTAGCCCATGGAACTTACAGAGATCCCCCTACCTCTGCCGTCCGAGTGCTGGGAATTAAACACCTAGGCCCAGCCCTCATCCTTTTCTCTCCTTTCGGTACAGGGTCTCGTTAGCACAGGCTAGCCTCAAACTCACTATATGGCCAAGGATGATTTTGAATTCCTCTTACGTGCTTCCCTGCCTCCCATCTCTCTGTCCCTCCCCAACTCTTTAGCCATCTGTCTATCTCTCTGAGACTGTCATTTAGACCAGGCTGACCTCCAATTCACTATGTAGCCCAGGATATCATAGTCATAATAGAACCCTTGAGGCTCCAGTCTGTGCTGAGTGATATCATGTGTCATGGCTCCAGGTTTCTAGGCTTGGGGATAGAACATAAGGCCTTTATGTGGTACACCAGTAGGCTAACAAAAATGGGGTGCCTTAGCCGGGCATTGGTGGCCCACGCCTTTAGTCCCAGCACTCGGGAGGCAGAGTCTATAGAGCTAGTTTCAGGACAGCCTCCAAAACAATACAGGAAAACCCTGTTTTGAAAGAAAAAAAGGGGGGGCGTGTTCCTTTGTCACGGCACTGCCTGACTCTTCACTGTGTGTCACTGCGTGTTCAGTCTGGTGCTCAAACGAGAAAGCCACCAGAAGCACGTGATGGAACCTTCAGGGGAACCTTCAGGTTCCTGCCTCGTGCAAATGTTCATACCAGCCCTGCTGGCCTGCTCCCCCAAAATGAGAGCAGGCCTGTGGGCACCCCGAGCTCCTAGCCCAGTCTCCTGTCCTCCGCAGCCCAGTGTGGTGGACCGTGTGGCCAGCCTGCCTCTTATCAGCTCCACGTGTGAGATGGTGAGCGCAGCATACACCTCCACCAAGGACCGCTACCCGCACGTGAGGACCGTGTGCGAAGTGGCTGAGAAAGGTGTCAAGACCCTCACTGCGGCTGCAGTCAGTGGGACACAGCCCATCTTGTCCAAGCTGGAACCCCAGAGTGAGTTGAGGACCCCAGGGGGAAAAGAATGCCTCTCGTGGTTATCTTTGGAGGGAATCACTACCCGCTCCTGGACTCCAATCCTCTGAAACTGGCCTTGGGCGGCTCTCCCCATTTCTGAAGGGCAGTTACAGTGGGTGTGTTTTCTCTGGTGTCCTGCAGTTGCTTCGGCCAGGGAGTATGCACATCAAGGTCTCGACAGATTGCAGGAAAGCCTGCCCATCCTCCAGCAGCCGACTGAAAAGGTCAGTGCTAAGACAATTTTCTCTGTCTTGAGGTCCTCGCCAAGTACAAACCTTATACACAACATACGTATGACAGTCCTCACTGTTCCCACCTGCACTGGGTAGAAAAGATTAGATAGGTTGGTCACACCTAGTGATAATACCATCTGGATCCTACTGGACTCATAGCAAAGGGCACTCAGGATCATCTGGTCTGGCCACTCAAGCGTCATGCACAATGTAGATGGAGATGATGCACACCCTTAGAAACAGTTGTAAGCCTTTGGGAAGGAGCCTAAACCCAAGAAGACAGAGGATGCATCTACAGCAGCTGCAGCCATTAAAGACCTGCCCCAGGACTTTAATGAGCTATTCGTAACTGCACCAGAAATTCAGCTCTCTGGTCCCCAGAGCATCCATTAACCAAATCCAAATGAGTAAGATTTTGTTGTTTTTGTTTTGTTTTTTGTTTTTTGTGGTTTGTTTTTGTTTTTGTTTTAGTGGGTTTTTTTCAAGACAGGGTTTCTCTGTATAGGTTTGGAGCCTGTCCTGGCACTCACTCTGTAGACTAGGCTGGTCACAGAGATCTGCCTGTCTCTGCCTCCCAAATGCTGGGATTAAAGGTGTGCACCACCACCACCTGGTGACAGAATCTTTTTTAGATAGCCCAAGCTGACTTGAATGTTTGGTGTACCCACTGACCACCCCCCCCAGTCCCTCACTAGGGGATCCTAGGTGGGGCTTCATTCCTGACCACACCCCCTGTCCTTCACTGGGGGATTCTAGGAGGGGATCCTGCTAGCCCCCATTCCTATCTGGCCTCTGAATCAAATTCTGTGTAGCCACTTTCCAAAGGGGGCAGGCTTGATTCTCATGTTCTTCTGGACTGGGCCCCTCTATTTGCCATGCCCAGGAATAGTGTCAACCCCAGGACAATAGGACAGGTCTCTGCTTCTGTACAGAGGCCCCACATTTGGATGTAGTCACAGCTGGAGATATCCCAGCAGCCCTCTCTCCATCAATTCCAGCACTTTTTCTCTGAACACAGATCTGCTTAAAGGTGTCCTTCAGAGTGCTCCCTCCCATTACTGAAGGGAACACTTCAGGGTCAGATTCTCCTGATTCATGTGACAAAGACAGATCTGTGGCTCTGGGCTTTGCATCTGAGAGGGGCTGAAATGTTTTTCATTTTCTGGGTGATGGGGAGGTCATTTTACCTCTAAGCCATGTAGGACCAGCATGTCGTCAACATGGCATTTAAACCTATTACATAGACTGCAGCTATACAGTGAGTTTAGGGTTGGAGCAGCCTGGAATACCCTACGTCAAGAATAAATAGGGCCAAAAAAAATTAAATGATAAATGGGGCCAAGATAGTTCAGTGAGTAAAGGCAATCAATCACACCCAATCCTAAAGTCCTATTCTCAGGTCCCACAAAGTGGGAGAGAGCCGAGTCCTACATGTTATCATCTGACTTCCACACCTGTGCTGTGGCACGCACACATGTAAAAAGAAATTTAAGATACTTATCTAAGTAATTAAGAGGCTAGATAAATGACTCGGTGGTCAAGTGTTTGTTGTTCTTCCATAGGACCTGAGTTGAGTTCCCATTACCCATTTTAGATAGCTCATAACTGCTTGTAACTCCAGCTGGCCTCTGCAGGCACCTGCGCAGAGAACATACACCTTTGTAGATGTATGACTTAAATAAAAAATAATATAAATCTTTTATATAATTTTTAACAAATTGGGAAGGATACAGGTTCAGCCAGGATCACCTTCAAATAAAAAGCAAAGGCATATAGAGTGACTTGCCTGTGACCACATAGCTTGATGTGATTTGAATTTGGAACATTACTGTGCTTTGAAGGCTTTTTTGAGATACTAGCCTTGGCTGACCTGGAACTTACTGTGTGGCCTAAGCCGGAATCCAACTCACAGAAATCCACCTGCCTCCCTAGTGCTGGGATTAAAGATGTCTGCCACATTGCCCAGCTATGAGGTCTTAACCACACAGGGGCTTGAATGACTCTTCTCTGGCCTCCCTGGGTGGGGGATCTGGGTGTGGAAGGATGCTAACATGTCCCGTCCTGCAGGTTCTAGCAGACACTAAGGAACTGGTGTCATCTACAGTATCTGGAGCCAGAGAAATGGTATCCAGCTCAGTGACCAGTGCAAAGGACACAGTGGCCACCCGGGTAACTGGAGCAGTGGATGTGACCCGGGGGGCTGTGCAGAGCAGCATGGACATGACCAAGTCAGCAGTGACTAGCGGCGTCCAATCAGTCATGGGCTCCCGAGTGGGACAGATGGTTATTAGCGGAGTAGACTCAATGCTGGTAAAATCAGAGGCCTGGGCAGATAACCGCCTGCCCCTGACAGATGCAGAGCTGGGTGAGTACCCTACCCTGGCCTCAATGCCTATGCTTGGTCCTCCCCACTTGATCCTCCCCACAATGCTCTATGCTTGGTCCTCCCCTCTATGCCTATGCTTGGTCCTCCCCACAGCCTCCGTGGATTCTGTCCATCCACCATTTAGGTTCCAGGAATCAAACTCAGTCAGGCTTCACAACAAGCCTTTACCTAGTGAGCCATTTCTTGGTTCAAGGATGATCCCCTTGCCTTCACCTCCCAAGTACTGGGGAGACAGGCGTGCACCTGCACCCTGGCTTCCATAGTGGCCTCCGTTCCTCTTTGGCTGGCCATGAGCCTGCAGCTCTGTGGGTTTCAAGTGGAAAGCCAGAGCAGCACTCACTCCCAACCAACAGTGACCCTCTGTGGAAGAAACCTAAGTGCACCTCAGTAGATCCCCAGTACAGACACCAGTCTATGAGGGAGGGAGTGGGGTGCAATGTATGAACAGGAACCAGAGGCTCTGTGGAGGCTGCTCCTGTCTGAGCACCCTTGGTTTTAACAACTGCCCTCCCAGATGCATCCCTGGTGGCTTGTGGGTAACACCAGGTAGGGAATAGTAAAGGCTTATGGGAGCTAGCTTTGAAACCCAAACAAAGGGGCCCTGGACCTGTTACCCCAGCATTTGGGAGGCTGAGGCAGGAAGATGGAGATGTTCTAGGCCAGCATGGGCTACTTAGCAAGACCCTGTCTCAAAATATAAGAATCAGCTTTAGTCTGGGGCTGTGGGCAGAGCATTCACCTAGCACACACAGGGCCCCGGGTTTCATCCCTGGCACAACATAGCCAAACATGGTGGCACAGGCCAGTCCCCCCAGCACTTGGGAGATGGATGTAGGGGTCCGGAGTTGGAGGCCAGCCTGAGTCTTCTCCACCCCTTCCAGTTCAGGCCAGTAGAGCTGCCTGTCTCCCAGGGACACAAAGCCTGTCCCCTCCCTGTGTCACACCACTGCCCATGGCTTCCTGCCCTTGCCTTGGCTAAAAACACAAGGCTGCTTTCACTTCCCAGGGTGCAGCCCCCAGCTTCCAAGAGAGCTGCCACAAACTGGCTGGCCTGAACAAAATGTAGCCATTTTGTTTTGAAAAATCCACTGTGAAAGGAGAAATAGGAAGGGAAAAATTTTTTTTCAGAACATAGAATTTTGCCTAGTGTGGGCCCACACACCTTTAATTCCCAGCAATTGGGAGGCAGAGGCAGGTGTATGTCAGTGACTTTGGGTGAGGGGCTGTCTCAGAAAAAAGCACAAAGGCCTCTGAGTTTGTGTGCAAGGCCACAGGCTGGCCTCCGTCTGCCCAAACCGTTCTTCCTCTTGCTGTTTGAGACCCGGCGCTCACAGATTTGGCTAGGCTGGCTGTCCAGGGGAGCCTTGGGGGTTCATCCTCCAGTCTCCTCTGGAGCAGGCTTTCTTGAGCCAACAGCCCCCAAATGATAGCATGGAAGCTTATTGTTAATTATGAATTCTTGGCCTTAGTTCAGGTTTGTCCCACTAGATCTTATAACTTACGTTAATCTTGTTGCTCTTCACGCACAGTTTGCCTTGGGGCTTTCCACCTTTCTGTCACCTGGCTCCCAGCATGTTTCCCACTCTTTCCCCTCTCTTGTGCTGAGATTCCTCCTCCTACTTGTTCGCCCTGCCTGTCCCTCCCCTGCCTAGCAATTGGCTGTTCAGCTTTGTATTAGAGCATCCAGATGCCTTCGGCAGGCAAGGTGGACCAACACCTCTTTACAGAGTGAAACAATTTTCTGCCACACATTTCTACATAGTTAAATGAATGTTCTATTCCACAACACTCCTCCCCAGTGCTAAGCTTGGTTTTTTTTTTTGTTTTTTTGTTTTTTTTTTTTTTTTTTTGCTTGTCTCTTTGAAGCCTGTCCTGGAACTCACTGTGTAGACCAGGCCGGCCTGCCTCTGCCTCCTGAGTGCTGGAACTAAAGGTGTGTGCCACCAACACCCAGCTGGGGTTACAAATTTTTTAAATCACATTTCATTTTAATTGTGTGAGGCATGCCTGTGCTAAGTGCATATGGAGTGGCCACAGCACAACTCCAGTCGTTGGTTCTCTCCTACTAAAGGATCCACAGGCTGAATTTGGTTTCTCAGGCCTGGAGCAAGCATCTTGGCCTGCCTAGCCCTCTTGGTGTCCCAGTCCTGGGAATGAAACTTTAGGCAGCTGCTCTACCGCTGAGCCACACTGTCAGCCTTTTTGCTTTTTATTCCGAGACAGGGTCTCCTGTAGCTCACTTTGCCAGAGACCTGCATGCCTCCTGCCTCAGGTTCTCAACCCCCAACACAGGGCATGCACCGGGTAGTGTGAGCCTGAGTGAGCATTCTCTCCCTCTGCCCACAGCCCTGATCGCCACGTCCCCAGAAGGCTCGGACATGGCCTCGCTGCAGCAGCAGAGACAGGAGCAGAACTACTTCGTCAGGCTGGGCTCACTGTCAGAACGGCTGCGCAACCATGCCTATGAGCACTCGCTGGGCAAGCTGCGCAATGCCAGGCAGAGTGCCCATGAGGCGCTACAGCAGCTCACGCATGCGCTCAGCCTGGTGAGACTCGGGGTGTGGCCAGGGCTGGGACCGCCTTCCTCTTCCTGCAGCTTTCCTCCATTCACTAGCTGGAATGGAGGATCTCACTCGATAGCAGATGGCTGGGCTAGTTCCCCTGAGATGGTTTCATACACTATGGTGTATGAGTCAGCTCAGGCTGTGTAACAAAGTGCACAATCTGTGCAGCTGAACCAGACACATTCATTGTACGACCTTGTGAGAGGAGTTCCGAACTTTGATAGTGAAACCAGTGTGATTATTTAGGCTGTTCCAGGGTGTGTGGGGCAGAGCACGGGCTTCTTTCTCTTACCTGGCTAGCTAGGGGTGCTGGTTGCTGGGTCTCAAGGCCAGATAAGGCACTATTCCATCTTACTCATGTGAAGCTGACTGAGGGTGGTTGCTGGTGGAGCAGGGTCCATCCTTAGCATTGCCCAAGAGGAAAGATAAAGGTGTGGGACTCCTTGGCAGAGGCCAGCCTGGTCTACATTGTGAATCCCAGGCTAGCTAGAAAAGGAAAAAAAAATGTAAATGAAGAGCACCCCTGTTCCTGTTGTCCCCAACTGGCTGGAGCCCAACGTCTGGGACAGATGTGTGCTCTCTTTGCTACAACCCTCATCCCTTTCTCTGGGCTACAGATGGAATCTGTGAAACAGGGCGTGGACCAGAGGCTGGGGGAGGGGCAGGAGAAGCTGCACCAGATGTGGCTCAGCTGGAACCAGAAGAAACCCCAAGACGCAGAAAAGGACCCAGCTAAACCAGAGGTACCAGCTGGGCCCTGGGATCCCCGTGTCCATCTACATCCCCAGCCCTGTGCACACTGCTTCCTGTCCCCGGGGGTAAGCACAGATTCTAGCCATGCCTTATAGGATTGTGTTCTGTTTGTTTTTCCTCTTGGTTTCTCAAGACAGAGCCTCACTATGTATCTATTGGTGGCTGTCCTGGAACTCTCTGTAGCTCAAGTTGGCCTGCAGTTCACAGAGATCCACCTGCCTCTGCCTCCCAAGCATTGAGATTAAAGGCCTGCCGCCACCACCTGGCATTTTGGATTTGGTTTTAATTTTCACATTGTTAGTATTACTATGAGGGATTGTTTTGTTTGATTTTGAGATAAAAGCTGTACAGCCACCACAACTGGCATCTTAGTGTCCACATTGTGGTTTGATTTGGGGTTTGTATTTTTGTTTTGTTTTGTTTTGTTTTGTTTTGTTTTTTGAGGCAGGGTTTCTCTGTATTGTTTTGGAGCCTGTCCTGGAACTGGCTCTGTAGACCAGGCTGGCCTCTAACTCAGAGATTCGCCTGCCTCTGCCTCCCGAGTGCTGGGATTAAAGGCATGTGCCACCAATGCCCAACTGTTTTGCTTTTAGTTTTTTAAATTTTTGCTGTTTGGCTTTTGTCCCCCCTAGTGGCTTGTGTGTTCCACAAGTCTAGATTCTAGGCATCTTCCAGTGTCTCCCTGGTTATAGGAGCCTGGGAGGGGGGCGAATCCCTGTCCCTCACACTGGGCTGTCCCCTGCTGGCCCTCACCCTGTCCCACTCTCTCCTTCCAGCAGGTGGAGGACCGGGCACTCGGCATGCTCAGGGACATCACCCAGCAGCTACAAAGCACGTTTGTGACCCTTGGGGCAAGCATCCAGGGCCTGCCTAGCCACGTCAGAGAGCAGGCCCAGCAGGCCCTCAGCCAGGTTAATGACCTTCAGGCCACCTTCTCAAGCATTCATTCCTTCCAGGACCTCACAGCAGGTGTTCTTGCCCAGACTCGAGAGCGCATAGCCAGAGCCCGGGAGGCCCTTGACCACACTGTGGAGTATGTGGCCCAGAACACGCCCGTCACATGGTTGGTGGGCCCATTTGCTCCTGGAGTCACTGAGAAAGCCCCAGAAGAGAAGCAGGGATAGGGGTCAGGGCCAGCATCTGGCTCCAGTCAGTTTTTCCCAACAGCCCTGTTGCACACCAGATCCTTCCTACCCTGAGTCTGAAGAAGTGTTTAACCTTTTCCCATCAGTCTCTGAAAGAAAAAAATAAAATTCTAGAATGTTCCTGGAAAAACTCTTCTAGAATGTTCTAGAAAATTTTTCCCTTAAAAAAAAAAAAACAGGGTAACTAGTAATGATGACACATGCCTGTCATCCTATGTCAGCACTGTGACAGTAGAAGCAGGAAGATCAAGAAGTCAAAGCCAGATGCTACATAGCAAATTCAATGATAGTCTAAGCTAGGTAAGACCTTGTCTTGACATACATCAGGCCATGGTGATATTCCATTCTGGTGCCTTTACTATGGCATGCATGGCCTACAATAGCAAGCACTTTCCCAACAGACCCCGATACCTGGTCCAAGAAACCAGCCTCCGTGACAGGGTGGACAGCAGGGACATGAAAATCATTTCAGATGAGAAAGTTGCTGAAGGCTAAGTGTCCAGTGTTCCTCAAACCCTGGGGTTCAGTATTGCTTTAATAAATTTGATGAGCATCAGAGACCAGGCAGATGGTGTGTTTGTTCCTCTCCCAGCCATTGAGCCACCCTGGCAGGGGAGAGGAGGGATGCACTGCCCAATTTCTCTCCCCTACACTTTCTGTGAGGTGAAAGGGGAAGGCCAGTGCAACAGACTGAACACCGCCTGCCAAACATGTCCATGTCTGTTCTCCTTGGCCTAGAGACACGCTCATCCTTGTTTACATAGTTAGTTTGAAGCTAGCCTGGGCTACATGAGACCCTGTCTCAAAATAGCAAAACTCAGGAGCAGGACAGATGGTCCAATGACAATGTGTTTGGAGTGTGACCAAAGAAAGACACCTGATGCCAGTCCCTGACTTCCACAAATGCGTCATATACATAAGGGAAATATGGGCCATTCTAACACCAGCTCCAGCATCCAGAGCTGTGGGGACATCATGTTCAGTGACATGAGCCAGATACTCCTGCCTGGACTCCCACAGTGAGGGATTGGGGGCATGGTCAGGGTACAACTGCCCCTCTCCCACCTAGAGTCGCCCAATTAGAGTAGATGGCTCATTTACACATACCACTTCCCAGTCAGTGTTCCCTATAAATTGCTTCTGCTTTTCTGTTTTCACAATTTAGTTTCATCAGATATAAAACATGCCTATAATCTAGCCATCTGGGAGGCTGAGCCAGGATGATAGCCCAGAGTTACAGGATAGCGTCATGTACATGCAAAGGTTGTTTCATAAAATATTAAATCTCTTTCAAATTGTTTTGTTTTGAGCCCTTGTGATGGCTCAGCAGGTGAAGGGGCTTGCTGTTCATTGACCTACACACACACACATACACACACACACATACACAAACACGAACAAATATTAAATAAATAAAACATTTGAAAATATTCTCAACCAGCCAGGTGTTGGTGACACATGCCTTTAGTCCCAGCACTTGGGAGGCAGAGGCAGGTGGATCTCTGTGAGTTTGGGGCCACCCTGGTCGACAGAGCGAGTTTCAGGACAGGCTTTAAAGCAATATAGAGAAATCCTGTCTCCAAAACCAAACAAACAAAAAATACATACATACATACATGCATATATATTCTCAACCAAATGGATTTCCTTGTAGCATCCAGCACTTTTGTTTAGTATTTATTTTTTGTTTTTTGAAACAGGGTTTTTCTGAGTAACCTTGGCTGTCCTGGAATTCACTCTAAGTGTAGACCAGGCCTCAAACTCACAGAGATCCACTTACTTCTGCCTCCTGAGTGCCTGGGAGTAAAGGTGTGCGCCACTACCACCTGGCCTATTAATTTATTTTTGAGATGGAGGTCTCACTGTGTGGTCAGGCTGGCTTGGAGCTCAGGCCCTCCCTCAGCTTCCAGTGTACCGGACCGATAGGCATAAGTCACCAGGATCCCTGTGAATTTAGCCACATGATGCATTGTTAATCCCCACAGAGTATGTCACTAATGGAGGTCTGTGGCCACCAGCTCCTCGGTTTCTGGAGGTGGGGGTTTCTCCTTCCCCTGCCTTGGCTCTACACAATGAGAGCCCTGCCTTGTTCCACGTGGCACCATGGCGCTGGGCAGTGGGCAGGGTCAGGTCCGGGGCGCCCTGGGGACTTTCCCCTCTGGGGCGGGACACAGCTGACTTCATCTGCTCCTCCCCCACACGGAAGGGGTGGAACCCTTCCCTCCTCTTCTCCCTCCTCCTTCTCCAGCGGCCACCAGGGACCCTGAGATCCACCAGCCCAGGACCCCACGGCCAGGTAGGAGGAATGCAGAGGGGACAGCAGGTTCAGGGCCAGAAGGGCCCTGGACAGCCTGGGTGACATGCTGGGCCTCCACCTGCACCCATTCTGCGTCTTCAAGCCACTTCCCATGGACACTCAGATCCGCAGCCCATTTCCTGATCCCCAACCCCGGCCTAGGATCCTGGGTGCTTGTTCAACCCTCAGTGCCCCCCAAATTCCTAGATCTTCCATCCCCCAGGTCTCCTCCAACCACAGCAGTGGACCCCCACCCTCCCCACACCCAGTCCCTCTCCTGGTCTCTATTTCCTGATCAGATCCACTTTCTCTACCTCAGTGCCCCTGTCAAAACCTCTATTCCCAGACTAACACAGGCACCAGTCTTCCAGGTGTTGGGACTGGAAGCTTCTGCAGCCAGCTGCCCCTGGGTACATTCAGGGTCAGCCTAGGAACCATTCCAAGTTGCCTGGCAGCACTCAGTCCCTGAGTCCCAGAGCTGACAGTCACCAGAGACTGGGGGAGGGGTACCCTGTGCCACAAGAGATTGTCACCTCTGTCAGAGGGAGGCCAGACAAGAAATAAAGGAAGTCCCATTCACCCATCTGTCTTGGTTCATGCTAGGGATAGAGTGCAGGGTCTCATGCATGCTAAAGGAGAGCTCTACCCACGGAGTGCCTCCATCCTCTCTTAAAAATAATTGCTTTTATTTTTATGTTATTTGTGTTATTTATTTGTATCTGGAGGCAAGTTCTTATTATATAGACCAGGCTGGCCTGGAACTCACCTAAGCTGGCCCTGATCTCTTGGTTTCAAGATATTCTCCCAAGCCTGGTAGTGCTGGCCCATGCTTTTAATCCCAGTACTCTGGAGGCAGAGGCAAGTGGATCTCTGTGAGTTCGAGGCCAACCTGGACTACAGAACAAGTTCTAGGACAGCCAGGGCTACACAGAGAAATCCTGTCTCCAAAAATGAAAGACGAGGAGAGAGAAAGAGAAAAGAGAGAAAAATCCTCCTGCCTTAGCTTTTCAGGTAGCTTGGATAAGAAAAAACAGATACCCTTAAGTAGTAAAAGTAGGAGGACCAGAAATTCAAGGTTATCTTGGGCTGCATAGTACAAGGCCTGTATGGTCTATGAGATCCTGTCTCAATAACAACAAAACCCAAGCAAAAAAAAAAACCCAAATACTGTGCGCCCTGCTATATTTTGCCTGTCCTTTGCTTAATAGTGTCAATAAACATTTCTCTCCCCTCTCTGTATGTGCCTCTTCCTCCCTCTCTCTCTGTCCCTCCTCTCTCCCTGGCACCGGAGTTGAATCCTGGGCCTCCTGTATGACAGATAGGCAGTCTGTCCTGTCAGGTGCACCTCCCGTCCTCAGTAAGCACCTTTTAAGCACTTACTGTGTACCAGGTACTATCCTGTTCGTGTATTGATTTTTTTTTCCTCCAATGAGTGCTTATTTTATTTATTACTGTTGTTGTTTGGGACTGGGTTTCTCTGCGTAGCCCTTGCTGTGCTGGAGCTTGCTCTGTAGACCAGGCTGGCTTCAAACTCACAGAGATCCACCTGCTTCTGCCTCCTGTGTGCTGGGATTAAAAAGACCTAGCAGTTTATTTATGCATTTTATTTTAACCTTCTCTGTCTTCCACCACATGGGTCCAGGGACTGAACTGAAATCATCCAGCTTGGCAGCATCAAACATCCTTACCCACTGGGCCATCTTGCCAGCCCTCAGTCAGCATGCATGTGTGTCAGGCACTCTGGATCCTAGGAACTAGACAGTTGTACCTGAGCCCTGCTCCTACTGGGTCCCATATGGGTGTCTGGTGTGGGACATGATGGCTCTCCCATACAAAGTAAAATTTAGTGGGTTGTGAGAACTTGGGAGAAAGCCCGGGCAGGTGGGTATGAGAGCTGCCCTGCTGGGGAGGGGACAGCCCGGAGGGGAGGTGCCCCTAGAGGGGCAGCCATGCAAAGGCCCTGAGGTAGGACGTGCATGTAAATGACAGCATAGCAGGCACAGAGGGAAGAGGCAGAGAGGGACAAGTCCCAGTCAATTCTGTGATGCTGTCTCCTCTGCCTGGAGCCCCCTGGACCCATCCTTCCCACAGCACACAGAGGGAGCTTCCTCCTTAGGGTACCTACCCACAGCCCTCCAGGGCTCCCACCTCCCTCAGGGTCAAATCCACACCTGCCCGCCCCCCACTGATCTGGCTTACTCACTACTCCAGCCTGCCAGGCTGAACTCCATAGCCCAGGACCTTGTACTCACAGTGCTCCCCAAAGGGGCTCTCTGGACTAGCTCATCTCCTTCAGGGGCAGCTCAGTCATGCCCTCCCTAGGCATCCCCCACTACAGGCTTTGCCTCAGATTCATTTCCTCCATGGCACTTTTATTTCTCGAAATGATCTTAGGTAATTTTTTTTTTTTGGTCACATCCTGTTGCTCTGCCAGTGCCTGTGCGTGTGCCCTGTTCCATGTGCAGCATCTCCCGTGACAGTGCCCAGACACTCTTGTGTGAGAAATGTTCAGCAAAGGAGGAGACCGCATGGGTGTGTGGGGAGAAGGACGGACACGAGGGCAGGGGTAGACATCCTAGCTGTGGGTGGGAGATTTTTGGTGTGGTGGGGAGGTCAGGACGGGGCTTTAGTCGGTAGGGCTTTGGCCTCTCCCCCAGGACTTTTGCAGTACTGTGTCCTGCACCCCTGGGGCCTTTGTATGAGCTGTGGCCTCACCTTGGTGTTCCCTCAGGCTTCTCCATTTTCATGTCCCTTCCAACTGTTGTCTCTGAATCCTCAGGGTCACACTGTTAGATCTGCCAAAGTAAGCCTTAATCCTTGTAGTTGTTGACCCTCCTTCAGGCTTAGTATGTCTGCAGCCATGGTGGGCAGCTGAACCCTCCTCCCCCGTGAACACTCCTTTCTCTGTCTGCCAGGCTTAGCGTTGCTCTTGTCCCCTCCTCTGTCTACACTTTCACACCTAACTAACTGCCTTCATTTCCCAGCAGCCATGCAGAGGGTTGTGGCCCTGCCTCTCTTGCTCTTTCCACCTTTCCCCATTCTCCTGGCCTGCCATCTGTTATGCTCCCATGACTTTGCTCTGCCAATGGTCATTAGGCCCCTCCCTCTGCCTACCCGGCTCCCTTGACCTGGGCCCCACCCAGCCCAGGCCCTCTGCCCAGCCCACATCTGCTGCGTCAAGTCCAGTCTTTGAAGGCTTTTTGGTCATCTATGTGCAAAGTCTGTGAGTTAATTGACTGAGGTGTTGACTTCTGGTCTAGACCAGGGTCCCTCTTGGGCATTCCGGACATGCACGTGGCCGGGACATTCTCCACGCGGCAGGTAGCTTCCACCCACTCTGTGCCAGGGCTATCTGGTCACAGCAGCCACACCTGGCCCTGGGGTGGAACAGGAGTGAGCCCCATCCCAGCCTGGCAATGGTACCAGGTGTCAGGGGCACCAGAACTGGCAGGCTCTGAGGTGGTCTCAGCTGTGAACAGAGAGCTGGAGTGAGTGACAGTGGTGGCCCTCTCACCTGAGGGTCACTGTGAGTGTCCTGTAAGTCACTGAGAATTTTATACCAGTTCAAGCATCCACTCACCCACTTGTTCCCTCACTCACCACACCTGGCTCATGCAGCCGTGGGCGTGATACATGTGGCTCCGCTTATGCTCAGCTCTGGGACTGCTCGGCCAGTGCTCTTCCCTCTGTCCCCAGCCCTCCTGATGATTTGGAGACATATCCCTATGTAGCTGGAGCTTCTGCTTCTGCTGTCTTGTCTGGAAAGTCACCATAAACTCCCAATTCCGCAGGTCTTCTGTGCCACCCTCCAGGATCTGCAGCAGGGGACACTCTGCAGGAGGCTGCTGGGCCAGAACATGTCTCCACCCGCCCCAGCCTCTGTGGCTCCAGGGTTCATTCTCCCTCATCCATGGCCAACCCAGGCCCATCACTCCATGGCGCCTTAGACATTCTAAGAGCCGTGGGAAGGGACAGACTGGTCCACCTGAAAGACAAGCTGGGGAATCTAATTCCAGGCAGCCAGGAGTCCAATCTTCTTCACGCCATGGTGCTCTTGGTTCTGGGCCAAAACACTACTGAGGCCAGGTCCTCTTGGGAGTCCTTGAAGGCGGACACAGTGGCCCAGCTGGTAGCCTGCCAGTGGACAGACGTGGATAGCACAGAAGGCCCTGAGGAGCCTCCAGATTTGTCTTGGTCTGTGGCTCGCCTGTACCACCTGCTGGCTGAGGAGAACCTTTGTCCTGCTTCCACAAGGGACATGGCTTACCAGGTGGCCCTCCGTGACCTCGCCTCCCAGGGTGACCACTTGCTAGACCAACTCCAGAAGGAGGCTCGGGATCGGTGTAGTTCAGACGTCACGGGGAACCAGTGTAGCTTCCAGCCACTCCATTCTGATGAGGGTTGTCTTCCACCTTCTTCAGCATGCCCTTCAGTAACCAGAAGCCAGCCTCAACCCATTGACACATCAGATTGGAGCCGGGGACAGTCCCTACACTCTACCAGCAGCATTGCCTCACTGGCTAGCCACTTGGAGATCAGCCAGTCACCCACTCTGCCCTTCCTCTGTCCACACCGTGGAACCCATGGGCCCAGCAAGCTCTGTGACACACCCCCAGCATCCCCTGAGCCTCAGATTATCCCTGCAGACTGCCAAGAACCTGAGGAAGTGAGCTGGCCCCTGTCAGTGGAGACCAGTGACCCCTTGGGTTCACCACACAGAACTGGGGACCCAGAGGTGTCCCCTGAGGTGGCTCCAGCCATCCTTCCTGATTCTCTGGCCACTCCAGACACGAGTGTCCACTGCCCGGTTGAATGCACAGAGGTGTCTACAGGTTCCCTGTATCTCCTGCCACCCACCAGGGAAGGCATTAGAAAGCAGCCATCTATCACAGATCAGACATCACCTACAGGCTCTGTAGGAGATGACAGTCTGCAGAATACCATGTCCAACCCCTCTGCCCAGACACAGTCCCCCCAGATCTCCACTACAATGCCTCCTTCCCCTCCATCCTCCACTTCCTTCTCCAGCAGAAGCCCTATTCCCCCAGCCTCCATGTCCCCTGTTCTGGGCCACTCAGAAACACCTGAGCAGAAATTCTATAACTTTGTGGTCATCCATGCCAGGGCTGATGAACACGTGGCTCTACGTATCCGGGAGAAGCTAGAGACTCTTGGGGTGCCTGATGGGGCCACCTTCTGTGAGGAATTTCAGGTGCCTGGGCGTGGTGAGCTGCATTGTCTTCAAGATGCCATCGACCACTCGGGATATACTATCCTACTCCTGACCACAAACTTTGATTGTCGCCTGAGCCTACATCAAGTCAACCATGCCCTTATGAACAGCCTCACAAAGTTTGGAAGGCAGGACTGTGTGATCCCCCTCCTCCCACTGGAGTGCTCCCAGGCCCAGCTCAGCCCCAACACGACCAGCTTGCTCCACAGCCTTGTGTGGCTAGATGAACACTCCCCTATCTTTGCCAGGAAGGTGGCAAACACCTTCAAACCACAGAAACTCCAGGCACACCGGATCCGCTGGAAGAAAGAACAAGAGACCAGAGCTCTCAAGGAGCAGAGCACTCAGCTGGAGGCTGAGCGGCAAAGGGTGGCTGCCATGTCTGCTGCCTACTCAACCTACATCCACAGCTACAGCTCCTGGCAAGCACAGATGGACAGCCTGCGGATGGCCTTTGGGAAGAGTTTGCCACTGGGGGCCCCTACATCCTTCCCCAGTTGGCTGGGATGTCCACAGCCAACACCTTCACATCTATGGCAGGGTACCCCAGTTTCCCCATCTTTCCCACAGCCCCCATCTTTCCCGCAGCCTCCATCTTTCCCGCAGCCTCCATCTTTCCCGCAGACCCCATCTTTCCCGCAGCCTCCATCTTTCCCGCAGCCTCCATCTTTCCCGCAGCCTCCATCTTTCCCGCAGACCCCATCTTTCCCGCAGCCTCCAGTCTCTTCTCCACAGTCCCCACCCTTCCCATCTGCCTCCTCTGCAGCCACCCAGACTCCAGGACCTCTCATTATTCATCATGCCCAGATGGTTCAACTGGGGGTCAACAACCACATGTGGGGCCAGACAGGGGCCCAGCCAACCAATGACAAAACTGAGTGTCTGGAGGAACACTGCTTGGACGCTCCGAGTGACCAGAAGGGACCCCTGCTTGAGACTCCAGAGTGATCATGATGGAATCCATCTGGACTCCTAAAGTGACCAGGCTGAACCCAACCTAGACTGCTAGAGTGGCCAAGCTGGATTTCACCTGGGTCCTTAAAGTGACTGTGGGAGAGGGGAACCTTGCCTGGGTCCACACAGTGGCTATGAATTGGACCCCAGAGGACAGGAAAACCTTGCCTGTAAACTCGGGGCCTGGAAAAACATCCAGAACCCTATTGAACTTTGGACAGGACTCTGGGACCCCAACTCGCATCCTCTAGGTGGACAGATGGTTATGGAACCATAGGCTCCACCAAGGTGTCCCCAGCGGCCACGTGACCTTCATTCACTGTGGCACGTACTGTCCTGGGGAGGATGTGGTGCTGGGGCAATGGAGAGGGTCTGTCTTTATAATAAAGTTACTGACAGCTGAGTCACGAGCCAGAGTCCCCTCCCACCACCGCCCACAGGAGACAGCTCCCGCAGGACTGGACTAGGATAAGAGCGCCATCCGGCTCCCAGAATGGCAGGAACCGGAATCTGGTGATGTATTCTCATCCTATTGGACAGCGCGGACCACGTGGTCTTCTGCTGCAATGGACTCTGGGAAATGTAGTTTTGGGGGCAGCCATATCTCAGGAAGCCTTCCAATGTCAAGAAAGGAGAAGGAAAAAAGACACTGGGAAGTGTCTAGCGGTTTTGATTGCTTTTTTGGATTTATTTATGTAGTGTATGTGTGCCAAGCATGTGTGGAGATCATAAGGCAACCTGTTTGAGCCTGTCCTTCTCCTTGTTGGTCCCTTTTGTTTGTGTTGGTTTTTCGAGACAGAGTCTGTGTATTGTTTTGGAGGCTGTCCTGGAACCTCGCTCTGTAGACCTGGCTAGCCTCGAACTCCCAGAGATCCGCCTGCCTCTGCCTCCTGAGTGCTGGGACTAGAGGCATGCGCCACTAACGCCCGGCTTATTTTTTGTTTGTTTATTTTTTATTTAAACATTTATATTGGCAGATTTTGCTACAGTGGGGTTTTCTTTGGCGTTGTGAGCATGTGGTGAGGTTCAGCCAAGGCTGTGCAACTATGCATTTCCAACTCTCTGCCACCTCATCACATTTATTGTTTTGTTTTTCCCAGATATATTATTTTTATTTACGGGTATGTATGTGAGGCTGTGAGTTTATGTGCACCATGTAAGTACAGAGAATGTCAGTTTCCCCAGAGCTGGAGTTATAGGCACTTGTGAGCCCCTTGATGAGAGTGCTGGAAACCAAACCAGGATCCTCTGCAAGAGCTGTAAGTGCTCTTTTATTTTTTATTTTATTTTATTTTTCCTGAGACACGGTTTCTTTGTAGCCTTGGAGGCTGCCCTGGAACTCACTCAATATACCCGGAAGGCCTCAAACTCACAGAGATCCACCTGTCTCTGTCTCCCAAGTGCTGGGACTAAAGGTGCAGCCACCACCGCCTGGCTCTTTTTTTTTTTTAATATTTTATTTATTTATTTACTTATGTATATAGTTGTCTTTATGCATGTATGCAAACCAGAAGAGGGCATTGGTCCCATGGAACTACAGTCACAGACCAGTACTTCTCAACGCCCAGCCAACAAAAATATTTCTATGGTTGAGGGTCACCACAACATGAGGAACTGTATTAAAGGGTCAGTGTTAGGAAGGTTGAGAAGCACTGGTAATAGACAGTGTGGTTGCTTGAGAATTAGACTCAGCCATCACTACAACTCCTTTCTTGTTTTCTTTATTTATACTGTTTCCCCCACTCTTTTATTTATTTGGTTTTCATTTGAGACAAGTTCTGTCTACATAGCCCCGAATGAGTTAGGTGTTGGTGGCACACACCTTTAGTCCTAGCACTTGGGAGGCAGAAACAGGCAGATCTCTGAGTTTAAGGATAGCCTGGGACATAGTGAGTTCCAGGACAGCCAGGGCTACACAGAGAAACCCTGTCTCGAAAATCCAAAAAAATCTTAAAATATCTCAACCCTCCAAACAAGCCTCTGTGAAATGTGGATTCATTTTACTGATGGGGAAAACTGAGGCCCAATGTTAATAATGGCCCTTGGCATCACTTGAACTAGAATTTAGGGGAGCATAACTTAAGAAAGCCAGACTTCCAAGGATGGCAACTGTGGGCTCATCCCACAAACAGCCAAGTCTGTGGACTGTTCCAGACCCTGTCTTACACTGCAGGAGGGGATGAGTCACTCCCGCTTTCTGTTTTAGTCTCTGAGTCAGACCTAGTCAGAGCTGTTCTGTACATGGTGGACCTGAAGTGAAACTCCCATCACAGTTCTGAGATTCTGGGGGGCGGGGCGTGTATGTAAATGAAGTCCTCTGGCCCATGGTGTATGGGGTGAGGGGTGGCTGGAAAGGCGCTGGGCTCTTGGCTGTGGGTTTCCTGGGTGAGATATCAAAGGAGGCATCAGTAAAGCATGCAAGAGGACCTGGAAGGGGGTGCAGGAAGGACAGGGTAGAGAAGGGCAGACAGCAGCCTGTCAATTCATTTCCACTGGATGGCAGAGGGGAAAGAGATGGCTCAGCTGGTAAAGGCGCTTGTCACAGAGCCACATGAGCTGAGTTCTCTTGCCTGGACCCACATGGTGGACAGGGAGAATTGACTCCTGCAAACTGACCTCCACACAGCTGCACACACCCACACTAAATCAAGAAATGTATGTTAATCATCCTGGCACTTGGGAGGCTGAAAAAAAAAAATCAAGAACTGGAGGCCAGCTTTTGTTACTGAACAAGTTTGAGGCCAGCCTGGGCTGTGGGAGAACCCGTCTCAAGTCAAACATGTAAATGTTTTTTACACATTTCCTTTTTAAATTTGTTTGTGGTGCTGGGCAAGTGCTCTACCTCTGAGTCACAACTCCAACCCTACATGATTTTTTTAAAAAATGAGTCATTATTTAGTGCCCACTGTATACAGACCTGTGTTGGGCACTGGGACATGGGAAGGCCATGTGTGTGCATTTATTCGGCCATTGTACATTGTACAGACAGCCCTAAGGCTGTGATGGGGCAACAGCTGGTGGGTGGAGCCATTAAAGGAAGTTTCTGGAAGAAGGAAGTCTGAGGGGTTAGAACCATCTCTAGACATTCTCTGGCCTCCAGGGTCTAGTCTAACGTCCCCTGCCTCAGCAGAGTATGTCCCTAGCTAGCTGGGAGTTCAGAAGGCTGGCTCTGTTCACAATCCTTTCTTTTATTGGGGGACAAGGCAGTCCTAGTTGTCCTGTAGACCAGAGTGGCCTCAAACTCAGAGACCCACCTGCCTCTGCCTCTTGGGATTCATGCTGGATGCTAAGGGATTTTTGTTTTACAAATGTTTTCTCTAAGCCCAGAGAATCATGTCTTCCAACAGAATCACCAGACATATGTGTGGCTGGGTTTGACGGGGCAGAATGTGTGAGTGTTTTCACATTTCTTTCGTGTGAGCATGTGTGTGGGGGTCAAGGACAATTTACAGGGCCAGTCCTCTCCCTGCATTGGGTCCTGGAGCTTAAACTCAGGTGGTGAGGATTGGAGGCTTTGGGTGTGTGCCCCACACAGGCAGCAGAGAGGCTGGGGTGAGCCAGGGAGCAGCATGTTCTAGAATTATCTGGCAACCCCACTTCCTGGGTCTGGA
Source organism: Cricetiscus sungorus (assembly GCA_030556225.1). Taxonomy (NCBI): domain Eukaryota; kingdom Metazoa; phylum Chordata; class Mammalia; order Rodentia; family Cricetidae; genus Cricetiscus; species Cricetiscus sungorus. Next base: position 42,948,687 of record JANBXA010000600.1, read on the forward strand.
ACACACTGCTGGGCTAAGTCCAAGGTTATCTTGACCTGGTTCCAACCAGCCTTGCGAGTCCTCTTCAGGGAAAAAAAAGGAGGAAGTTGTGCCACCTGCCAAGGCCCTCCTGGCTTCTGTCCACACTGGGTAGAACTTTCTGGAAGATGATGACAGCCCAAGATGGGCGCAGTGGGTTCCAGAAAGGACTTTGATGCAGCCAGCCCTGAGTGATGCTGTCCCCTCCCCTCCCCCACTGTGTAAGTAGCAAGGATTGCAGTGCTGAAGGTTGCCGTGACCTTGTGCAGGGGACAGGCCCCTCCTCATCCTCTTTACTCAGCAGCAGTTGCTCTTCCAGCCACTGTCTCCTAAGCAAGACCTTTGCGACTCTGGCTGGAAAGCTCTCTCCCTAAATTCCCCCATGGCTCCCTCAGGATTTGGCTCAAATCTGAGCTCTCAGGACGAGAGACACAGCTCTGTGATTAGAGCATGGGTGCTCTTGCAGATGACCCCTGTTCAGTTCCAAGCACTCAAGTGGAGGCTCACAACCATGTGTAACTCCAGTTACAGGGGGTCCAACACCCTCTTCTGGCCCCCGTGGGCACCAGACACACACGTGGTACAAAGACATACATACAAGCAAAACACCTATAAAAGTAAATAGTAATAATAATAAAAAAAAAACCCAAACTCAGGGCTTCTCCTAGGGGCTTTTCTGGGCACTTGGTTTTAAAGTCATTAGTCTGGGGCTGGGGAGATGGATCAGTGGGCAAAGTGCTTGCTGCACAAGAGGGCTTCAGTTTGGCCCTGGAACATGAGTAAGGCAAGCAGTATGCACCTATGATCCCAGTACCGGGGAGGCAGAGGCAGGATCCCCAGGTCCTAGCCCATCTTGGCAAGCCTGTGCTGTAGGTCAGTGCGACCAGCTCAAGACCAACCTCAGCCACTAGAGGGCCCAGACAGCAAAGATAGTTGTGGCCAAGCCCGGACCTGTATGCAATCCCAGGCATCACATGGTAGAAGGTGAGAACCAAGTCTCTACAGTTGTCCTCTAACCCCACACACACACACACACACACACACACACACACACACACACACACACAGTGTTATTTCCAGTGATTATTTCTGGCACTGGGGAATCAAACCCAGGGATCTTGCACAAGTCAGACAAATATACTGCTGACATTCACTACAGCTCCAAACTCGATTCAGACCACAGCCACTTAACCCAGTCCAGGAGCTCATGCCAGCCACCTCAGTACTTGAGAGGCCTTACCTCAACAAAAACCTTTCAAGTTAAAAAATAAAACTTACCCCAGACCAGCCTGGGCTACATAGTGAGATCCCAGAGCTATTGGGGATAAAAGCAGGTGCTCAGTAAATGTATGACTTTCCAAGTGGTGTTCAGCCCCACCTTAGTTCATCTTGGCCTCAGATCGCATGTTGGTCCCGTTCCCTTCCTGCTGGCTGGTAGGTCTCGTTCACTCTAGCATCCACTGGGAAAATGAGTGAAGCACCTACCGATGCTTTGTGGTTCCTGCTTCTACCTTTGTGAGCTCCTCACCAGCAGTGACGATGCCGAAGGTACGGCAGGAACTGGAGGGCATGAGTCCACCTGGGGATGCAGGGCACAGTAGGGAAGAGCATGTGGAGCTTGAGGGTCCCAGGGCAGCTGGTGTGTCCATCCCCAGTGGATCAGGAGTTCAAGACTGGGGCTGGAGAGATGGCTCAGTGGTTAAGAGGACTGGCTGCTCTTCCAGAGGTTCAGGTTCAACTCCAAGCACCCATATGGCAGCTCCAAACTGTTCATAACTCCAGTTCCAGGGGATCTGACACCCTCACACCAATGCACACGAAATAGTTAATAAAAAAGTATTAAAAAAATTAAAACACTAGATGTTGGTGGCACATACCTTTAACCCCAGCTATCAGAAGGCAGAAGCAGGCAGATCTCTGTGAATCTGAGGCCACCCTGGTCTACAAAGCAAATTCTAGGACAGCCATGAGAAGCCTTGTCTTGAGAAACTTAAAAAAAAAAAAGATATATATTATATATATATATATATATATATATATATATAAATTCAAGGTCAACTTCAGCTACATCGTGAGTTTGAGTTCAGCCTAGGCTATGAGATGATAGTTGTGACACATTAGGGATGGGAAGTACCAAGGTGGTGCTGCCATCAATAGACCTTTCCATTGAGGGGGTACCTAAGGCAGCATCCTGAACTCACAAGCACAGCCGACTGCTCAGTATGTCAGCCCTGGGACAAAAACAGCAATAGCAGGCATCCAGATACCTTTCCTGGAGGGGTAAATGTTCCTTCTGAATCTTGCAGCCAGGAAAACTGAGGCACAGAGAGAATGGCATCAATCTCCGAGATTTCAAGGTGAGATTGAATGCTGTTTTTCTACTTTAAGATGGGCACCCAACGAGGGCAGTCTCCTGTCTGCATCAGTTTCCTGCCAGATGCCAGGGTGGGGCTTTTATTTTTAGCCTGTCCTGAGGCTCAGGCCTTTAAGCAGCTCTGGAATGTGGCTGGATTCCCAGGGACGTGAGAAGGGGTTTTCTTCCCCTGAAGACTTAGCCCTATCACTCCCACCCCCTCACTCACCTTACCAATCTGCCACCACTGAGCCCTCCTTCATCCTTTTTTTTTAAAGACTCATTTATTATATATGGTGTTCTACCTGCATGCCAGAAAAGGGCATCAGATCCATTATAGATGGTTGTGAGCTACCATGTGGTTGTTGGGAATTGAACTTAGGCTCTCTGGAAAAACAGTGTTCTTAACCTCTGACCCATCTCTCCAATTCGAGCCCTTGTTCTTCTTTAAGTAAACTTTACAGTTTTTAAAAAGTATTTCTCTCAGTGCTGGGGGCGGGGGTGGATCCCAGGGCTCCATCCACAGATGTTTACCGCTGACCAAACCCCAAGCCTGAAAATCAACTTCTGGGCAGAACAATGGAAATAACAATGGTTGATACCCTAAAACCCACTGATGTGTAGATATAAGAACAGTCAGTTTTGCAAATTGAACATGATGACCCCTATCATTCCAGCACTCTAGATGAGGTGGGAGGATCAGGAGTTCAAGACCAGCCTAGGCTATGTGAGACCCTGCCTAAAAAGGCTAGCAGGGCTGGTGATGGCTCCAGCTCCAGGGTAACCGAAAACCTCTGGTTTCGCAGACACTGCACTCATAAGCATGGCTCCCAGAACACACATAATTTAAAAATCAAGCAAGCAGTCGGCTAAGAAGAAAAAAGCCTGGAAGGCAGCACCATGAGACCATGGGGTGATCTAGGAAGGCTTCTGCAGGTCAAGCACTGTAGCCCCGGTGTGATAGAGCCTGGTTTAGCTGACTTGACAGACTTTGAACAGGTTGTGAGGGCTGAGGGGTTGAGAGCCCCTGGACTTGGGCATCTCCAACTTGCCGCACCAGGCCCACCTTTTTCTCTGAACCACACCTGCTGTGCTCATCACTCCTGTCATCCTCGTGGGCCCTGTGCAGCTGGCTGAGTGCCCAGTGACATGGCTTTGCACTGGGCTATGTTTAACTTGGGGTGGGGATGCTCACCACCTAGAAATAGCAGACACTGGTGCAGCCCAGAGGGACAGTGTGTGCCACTGCCCCGATGCATATGAACAGACTGGAGGACACTCCAGACAGTGGCAAACACCAGTCTGTCGTTATGTCAGCCAGAACGGGGCAGGTGTGGTACTAAGTGGGGGCATGACTGACACCCTCATGCTGGGGTTGGGGTTACTCCGTCCCATTCCTAGTCTGTCTGCCCATCCACCAACAGTGGTGTGTTCTGAGGGGTTTTACTGGAGTCTCACAGCAGGCCCTCACCCAATGAGTCATCTTTCCCTGCACTCATCTTTCTTGTTTGGAGGGGGTGTTCTCTCTGTAGCTCTGGCTGTCCTTGAACTCCGTAGACCAGGATGGTCTTGAACTCAGAGATCCACCTACCTCCAATACCAGAGTGCTCAGATAGATAAAAGGCATGCACCATCACACCCTTAGTCTTTCTTTTCTTTTGGTTTTTCAAGACATGGTTTCTCTATAGCTTGGGAGGCTGTCCTGGAACTTGCTCAGTAGATCAGGCTGGCCTCGAACTCATGGAGGTTCACCTGTCTCTGCCTCTTGAATGCTGGGATTAAAGGTGTGCACCACCACCACCCCCATGCTGCTGCTGACTGGTGCTTTAGTTTTTTGGGTTTGTTTTCTTATTTTTTTTGTTTTTCGAGACACGGTTTCTCAGTGGCTTTGGAGCCTGTCCTGGAACTAGCTCTTGTAGATCAGGCTGGTCTCGAACTCACAGAGATCCACCTGCCTCTGCCTCTCGAGTGCGGGATTAAAGATTAAAGGAGTATACATACCACCACCACCTAGCCTCCAGGCTACCTCTTAACCAATTACTGCAGCTGACTCACAGGCTACTGTGATTGACTCAAGGGTATAAAAGTGACACAGGCCTGTTCAATTACAGGCACCATAAAAAATTAAGACTAAGAGGACCCTGTGGGGTTTTTGCAGGAAATCTGTGATCCTGCAATTCCCACCAGGGAGAAGCCAGTTGGAGGGAGCACCAGGAGCTGCTGGGTCAGCTCTCCCAGGGGAGTGTTCAGCAGACCAGGCCTTATGAGACAGAGCTCAGGGCGCCAAGGCTGGGGATCTGCAACTGCTGAGAAGGAGGGCTAGAATCTGGCCTTTTCTCGTCTCTCTGAACTTGCCTAGAAACCTGAACGGAAACAGCGACATCAGAAGGCACAGTCACTACACCTGAGCACTTGAGGTGCAGTAGGGCGCAGTAAAGGCTCACTAGTATCACACTTCAGAGGAGATGGTTTGCGGAAGGGAGGGGTCTTGAAATATTCTACTACCTCAGGATATGCTTGAACTCACTTTGTACTGTAGGATGGCCTCCAGCTTGTGAACCTCCTCTCCTGCCTCAGCAGTACAGAGATGGCAACTCTGTGCCACCAGGCATTCTTGACAAGCACTCACCTTGCTTCCCACCCTCCACCTGCCCACATTAAGTAACAGCTACGCAGCTTTCTTCACATACCTGCATTTAATGCATAAATATAAGTGCCAAAACTCACAGGGGTCTGTGTTTGCCCTGAGCTTCGTTCAGCAGGGTGGGCAGTAAGGCTCTGCCCAGTAAGGCCAAAGGCTCGTTTTGTACAGATAACAACCTAACACTGCAATCGCACACTCACGTCCTCATGGGGCGGCTTATGTGGCTTCAATGGCCAAGTGAGGGGCTGCCCTCTCTACATTAGACTTTCTCCTTTTGCAGCTGGTTCCCACCTTCTGCCTTGCTTGGTGTGATCCAGTTTTAATCCCATTCACCGTAAGTGACCGGGACAAGAGCTGGTGGAGTCACAGGTTGGTGCTCTTCAGGTAGTTTTTGGTACTGGGGTTGCACTCAGGGCCCCATGTGGCCCCATGACAGCCTGGCTGGCAGCTCCCCGCCTTCACCCATCTTAATGAGGAGCCTACTCCTGGCAGTTACTGGGGATATGGACTCTCATGAGGAGCTGGGGTCAGGTCCTCAGAGAAGGGGATACAGGACAAGTGTGACATGGGTATGAACCTGGTGGCTGGACCACCTGCCTGCCAGTCCTCACAGCTGCAGCCTGAAGTTGGGAACCATGTCAATCCAAACAGGGTGTGGCTGGAGGCAATGTTGTCTGCCTGGTTGTTCCTGTCACTTGCTCTGGCCCTTCTTGGGGACAGTTCTTTCTTTAACCAGCACAAGAGTGAGGAGGCTTCCCAGGACGCTGGTTACAGATCTGCACTCAACACACAGCTCATGTTGCTCTCGGCTGTGGCCACCACAAAGTTCTGGCAACTTCAAACTAAGTCATTAGTGAGTCCAACACACAGAAACCAAGGAAAAAAGACAGAGCAAAAACATCAGAATGTGGGCTACAAGCTGTTGCCCACTTGCTTAGTAAACAACAAACCAACCGCAAACATCTAGGTGGCAGGTGCTAGGGCAGGTGCCCCACTGCAGGAAGGAGCCAATGACTTCTGACCTCATCTTGACAGGGTCAGGTGCACAGGACTCCAGGAAAAGCTAGCTCCTGGCTGGGTGACAGGGCAGAGGCCTCCAGACCCAGACAGATACCACTGGGGAGGTCCCGGCACCCTTTTGCTTTATAACGAAGAAAGACCATCTTCCTACTACATGACCCTGAAGGCTTCTAGAACCAATAGTGGGGCCTACTCCACCGACCCTCACTGCCAGTAGGCCAAGAGGACAGGATGCTTTTGCTTGGAGAAGGCCAAAGTGCACGCTGGTGACTGAATCAGGCTCAGTGCAGCTGGATGAAGGCCTCTAGCTCCTCTGGGATGAAGCCCTTATAAGGGACCTTGTTCCTGTCTAGGGCGCGGGCGGCCAGGCACTGCAGTGTCACGTAGTTGAAGGGCTGTACGGTGCTTTTGGCCAGTAGTTTTGAGTCCAGCAGCTCATAGGCTGTCTTCTTGAAGGCGTTGGTGGCATCCATGTGGGCCCCAGCTTCAATGAGTGCATCCATGATAGCAGGGCAGTTGTTTTGGGCAGCAATGTGCAGTGGAGTGTTGTTGTCGAAGTCCCGGCTGTCGGGGTCAGCCCCGCAGTCCAGCAGCACCTTGACCACGTGCAGTGAGGGGAAGACACCCACGCGGTAGCGGCCCACATTGGTGGTCTCCTTGTCCACTGCCATGTGTAATGGAGTGAAGCCGTTCTTGCCGCGTGGGGCACACTTGAGCAAGCGGTAGACCGTCTGGTGCTTAAGATGTTCCTGGCTAGGGGTGCACTCCACCTTCTCCAGCAGATACAGCAGGTGGAGGATGATGGCAATGGCTTTGGTGAACTGCGCAGAGTCACCCGGTTCCTTGGGCAGCTGCAGAGCCCGCTCCACTTCCCGCACCCCTTTGCTGAGCACACCCATGAGGTCGGGGAAACCGAGCTGCATGCCCAGGTTGCCCTTAGCTGAGCAGTCCTGCAGCACATAGGAGAAGAGCTCTGCAAATGACAGGAAGCTGCTGGCAGTCATGGGGCTCAGGGGCTCCAGGTTGCTCTGTTGCATGTCCAAGGCATACTTCCACAGACGAATACAGCGCTCGAAATTTCCAGAGTCCGCATAGACAGCACCTCGGTACCTTATGTAGTATGAAGTGTCGGGGTGCGAGGGACCCAGGATTCTCTCCCGTATCAGCAGGGCCTGCATCCGCATCTCGTCAGGATCTGTGATGAGGGCCTCCAGTTCTTGGGGCGTCGTCACCTCCCTGGAATAGTCGTAGGCCAGAACCAGCTGTTGGGGCTGAGGCTTGGGGAGGTAGTCGCCACCCTGGTGACGGAGTTCCATTGCCCTTCTCCAGTGCTTCAGGGCTCCAAGCAGATCTCTTTTCTTATCCACATAGGTGGCTCCCAGCAGCTCCAAAGCCTCCACGGCTGCTTCCCGGCTGGTGGGGCAGCAGCTCTCATAAGGTTCTGCTTCCTCTGGGGTGGAACAGACACTGCATGACCCCTGAGGGGCGCCTTCCCGGGGCAGCTCCGCCCCTGAGAGATGCCCGTGGCCGGGCTGCTCCTGGATTAAGTACTCCACAATGTTGGTGTGCCCGGTGACACTGGCGGCCAGCAACGGGGTCATGCCATAGCCATCTCGCTCCATGCGCGCGTGACAGCCCAGCAGCAGCTGCAGGATCTCCAGGCTGCCGGACTCGGCACAGTCGTGCAGCGCCGTGTTGCCCTTGGCGCTGCGCCGGTTCACCTGCGCCCCGCGCTCCAGCAGGTAGCGTGCGATCTCACGGTGGCCCTTGTAGCACGAGATCATGAGGCATGTGTGGCCGTGGCGATTGGCTACCTCCAGATCAGCTTTGTGCTCGCCCACCAGGTAGCGCACCACGTCCAGGTGGCCATCGAAGCAGGCGGCACGCAGCGGCGTTGAGTTGGTGCGCGTGGTGCGGTTGACCGAGGCGCCTCGGCGCAGGAGGCTCCGCACCACGGACAGGTGGCCTGCTGCAGACGCGGCCCAGAGCGGCGGAGCGCCCTCGATGGTCTCACCATCGAAGTGCACCGAGCCGCCCGCCTCCACGCTGGCGCCGCAGTGGTCCACCAGGTACTCCACCACGTCCAAATGTCCGCGGCGCGCTGCTATTAGGAGCGGCGTGCCGCCACCCGCCACCTCACCCAGAAGCTCGTCCAGCTCCTCCCGCCCGCGGCCGGCCAGCAGCTTCTGCAGCAGCTGCAGCTTGCCGTCGTGCGCCGCATTATACACGGCTGTGTGCAAATCCATGCTGGACGCCACGCTGCCGGCTCTAGCCGGGCCGCCTATCGCCAGACACAACCTTCACCTTCCCCCTTGCCGCCATCTTAGCGGCCTCCGGGCGGAACAAAATGGCCTCCGCGACGGGGTGAGGGCGCAAGCATGCTGGGAAATGGAGTCCCGTGAGCAAGCACTCTCCAGAAGATACCGGTATTAGAGCAGAGAGGAGAAAAAACTACATTTCCCGAAAGGCATAGGGAGAACTTCTGGGAACTGTGGGCAAAGTGGTAAGGAAGTACCGACGGAAGGACGCCAATTTTCGCCAAGCAAGGCCAATGGTCAGTGCGACCCTGAGAAATTTGGTGACACACTTCCTGGAAGGCGGACTGCAGAAGCACGTTCTTGCTGCATTCCCCAGAGGACATTTCCCAGAAGGCCTCTCAATTTTCAAATTCTGTCGGGAAAGGCTGTAAGGTGGTGTGTGACGCTAAGGAGTTTGATGGCGTCATTTCCGGCTACTCTCACCGGCACAGATTAGACAGCAAACGGTCTCCTCCCTAGAAATGACATTTTCCAGAATCGTCCACAAGAAGCGTGCGGTGTCAAGCAGCCCTGGCCCGGAAAATCTAATGGCATACTTCTCTTGCTGCCATTACTCCGACAGGAGACTCAGGCGTACTTCCAGCCATAAAGGGCTCCGTTTCCGCTGCCGACTGCGAACCAGGGCATGGTGGGAATTGCGTTTTCGGTTCCGGAGCATGGGGATGGAAATTCTGTCATACAGGGCTAGACGGGCACTAGGCTGTTTCACGCTGGGGAGTGTGGGTAAAGGCGCTACTGTCCTAAAAGGGAATTAATTCCCAGAAGGCCGCGCTTCAGCTCAGAGAACCGTGCAGGACGAGGTGCAGCGGAGCCGGAGATAGCCGTTGAAAGACTACACTTCCCATCATGTAAAGTTGTATGCCATGCTTTGTGGGGCCCTGAGAAAGTCGGCCAGGTTATGACGTACTAATTGGCATTACCTTAGAGCGCACAGGAAAACATAACTAGTAGCGGAAAAGGGACTACATTTCCTAGAGGGCCTTGGGCCATCCGCGGCGAAATGTAAATGAGTAGGCGGCACACTGCGTGCCACTCTGGCCAGCAGACAGGAAATGACTGCTCCTCTTTCCCTCTACTGACTACATTTCCCAGCGTGCTCCGGACATGCCTCGGAGCCAATCCGAAGCGACGTGGAATGTAGGCTTGGCTTCCTAGCCGGCGCCAGGAAAACGTTGTGTGAAGCCGCTGACCAGCAGGGGGCGCGCGCCGGACGTAAGAGTTAGACCTGGCCCTGGCCGTGCTTGGCCTCGGAGGCAGAGAAGGGGACCTCACTCACCCTGAGCGTATTTGGCGACACGTTAAGCGGTCCCCGTTTTCATGTTAGGTAGTAATTTCTTTTTTAAAAAAGCACGTACGTCCCCCACATGGGCGCCGTGTCCTGTCCTCTGAGGCCGGCAGAGGGCGTCCGGCCCCCTGCAGCTGGATATGTCACTGCTGAGCCATCGCTCCTGTCCCTCAGGGTCTTTTTAAAGATTTGTTTGAGGTAGCTCGGGCTGACGTCAATTCCCGGGACTCACGTGATGGAAGGTGAGGGCTCACTTCCAAGGGTTGTCTGACATCCATTCTTGTGCTGTGGTACACCGGCACACAAACCCAGATTGGGAAAAAATGCCGTTCAAATTTGTTATGTGTGCATACGTGCGCGCCACAGCACACAATTCTCGCCTTCCACCACGTGGGTTCGAGTCTTCAGGCTTGGCCGCAGCGCCTTTGTCTAACCATCTCACTGGATACTTTTCTTTGTTTTCAATCTGATTTGCTTTTTTGTCCTCCCTCAGGCCTCCAGGGGACCTGCTGGGAGGAGAACCGGTGGGAGCTATGTTTGGGGGCACTCCACCATTGTCTGCATCCTTGTGTCTGTACCTCATGAGTCTGTCCCTGTTCTCTCTGTCTCCTCCTCAGCTGCAGACATCTACCCGCCACGCATGGGCACGTCCTCGATACCTGCCAGGAGCACCTTGCTGGGTGTGATTAGCCATAAGCCACTTCCGAGCCCCTGACCACCACCTCTCTTTATATATAGAGATTCGATTGAACCACCTGTACCAGCCACACAAGAGACTGTTAGGGCTCTGCCAGGTCTCTCCCTCATGGTGTGTTTAGTAATTTAAAAAAAAAAAAAAAAATTTTTTTTTTTTTTGTAACGTTTAGAAAGTAGAGAAAATGATAGCACAAAACCAGGGTAGCCAAGCCAAGAACGGGGTGGTTTTGCTCGTTCTGTAAATTTTTACTGATAGAGATTGGAGGAGGAAAGGCATTTATAAGCTGGGCAGCTAGGACGCAGAGAGAGAGAGAGGCTGGGAGGAAAGTGGGGGAGGCTTATGGGGGGTTAAACCAATGTGCATGGGACAAACACCGATTTGTTCTCATGGTGTTGGGAATGGACCCAGGGCCTCTGGAAATGCTAGGCAAATTCTTGCCACTGAAACACTTCTCTGACACATTTTTAGTTTTTAAATATGTATTTTACTTTTATTTGTGTCATGTGAGTGCAGGTTCCCTCCGAGGCCAAAAGAGGGAGAAAGATGCCTGGAACTGGAGTTACAGATAGTTGGTTGAGCCACCCTGTGGATGCTAAAGCCAAGCTCCATCCTCTGTAAGATCAGCCCATGGCTAAGCACTCAACCATCCCTGCATTTTTTGCTGCATCTTTGATAGTACATGTACATGCTTGCATGAAAGGCCTGAGGTTGCCATTGGCACTCTGCCCATCACTCCTCCACCTCAGTTGTTGAAGTGGGCTCTCAGTCAAACTACGAACTCAGACATGGCTGGACTCAGCATCCAGCTGGCTTTGGGATCCAGTCTCTCTCTACCTTCGGTCACAGGCTAGGATAGCAGGTGGGCCCCACACCCACCCACAGTCACATTCCAGTTGCCATACTTTACTTGCTGAGTGCATGCCCTGCCCTATGAAAGGTCTTCCTTACATTGCCTTTAAGGTGTGTGTGTGTGTGTGTGTGTGTGTGTGTGTGTGTGTGTGTGTGCATGTGTGTGTGCGTGTGTGTCTGTGTGTCTCCCTCTATGTGTATGATGTGTGCCTGTGCAATCGTGTGTTTGTGTGTGCATGTGTGCCTCTATATCTGTGTGTGTGTGCGTGTCTCTAATGTATATGTGTGCCCATGCATGTATATGTTTGTGTGTGCACACCCACACATTGTGTCTTGATTAGAGGACAACTTGGAAGAATCCAGTTTCTCCTTCTACCATGTGGAGCCTGGGGATCAAACTCACAGCCTCAGTCTTGGATGTCACCGTGTAGCTCAAGCTGACTTCTAATTCATCCACCTTTTCCTTGTATCCTCTGTGTACACAGGGCCCTGGTGTCCCTTTCCATGTAAAGACCCCAGTGCTGAGGGCCAAAGGCCACAGCCATTGGCCTCTTGGCTCCTTCAAATACAGTCAGATTCCATCAACTTTAGATTTTTTCTTCTCTTCTGAGACAGGCTTTCTCTGTGTAGCCCTGGAACTCTCTGTAGCCCTGGCTATCTTGGAACTCTATTTGTAGACCAGCAGGCTGGTCTCAAACTCAGTGATCCTCTGCCTCTGCCTCTGCCTCTGCCTCTGCCTCCACGTGCTGGGATTAAAAGTGTGGGCTGCCACATCTGGCTAATTGCTGTGGAATAAATCCTCTGTACGCTGTGAATATGTGTCACTATGGCTGCTTTAATGAACAAGCTGATTGACCAATAGCTAGGGGACAATCAGACTGATAATGAAGGGATGAGGGGAGGTGGAGTCAGAGGGTCACCAGCCAGATGGGGGACAAGTCAGACACACAACAAAATGGGTAGAGGAAAAGCCGTGAGCCTTGAGGCAGCACGTAGTTAGCTGGGCGTTGGTGGCGCACACCTTTAATCTCAGCACTTGGGAGGCAGAGGCAGGTGGATCTCTGACTTTGAGGCCATCCTGGTCTACAGAATGAGTTCCAGGACAGCCTCCAAAGCTCAAAAAACAAAACAAACAAAAAACAAAGCTGTATTGTTATGAGAGTAATAAGCCTGAGCTATTGACTGATCATTAATAACTAATTATAAGTTGACAGGAAAACTCTGCCTATAGCTAACAACTTTAGATTATTATATTTTCTTTTTAAATTGTGTTCAGCCTGTCATCATCATGGACACCTGTCATCACAGCAGGGATAGGGGGCTGGGGAATGAGGTGGGAATATGATGAACAGGCTAGCTTGGGATATATAGCAAGACTCTGTCTCATATTTAAAAATTGTGTCTAACCTGGTGAGGGTGCTTAGGGGGTGAAAGTGCTTCCTGACAAACATACTGACCTGATTTTGATCCCCAGAAAGCATGTGGTGGGAGAAGGGCACAAAATCCTGCAATATGTCTATGACACATACATGTGTGCCCATGCAAACAGGATAAATAAGTATGAAAATACATGTCTATGACACATACATGTGTGCCCATGCAAACAGGATAAATAAGTATGAAAATACATGTCTATGACACATACATGTGTGCCCATGCAAACAGGATAAATAAGTATGAAAATATATTTATATAAAAACTATATTGAATCTGGATAGATAAATCTCTCCCACTTCTCTCAGTTTTTGCTTTAGACAAAGTCTTATTATTTAGACCAGGCTGGCCTTGAACTCACAGAGATTCACTTGCCTCTGCCTGCATTACACCTGCAGATGTATTCTCTACCTCTATATATTCCATAGAGGTTGCCGCAGAACAGTCATGCACACAGTATTTACATCGAGGTCGGTTGTGAGACAGACAGAGGCTGGAATTTATAGGAGGATGAACAGGCTCTGGGAAGACACCGTGCTATAGGCATTAGCAGCTGGGAACAGACAGAGAAACTCAGAGTAGCTAGTAGAAAAGGTAATGTTTGATGCCAGTGTGATTTAGAAAACTAGGCTATGGCCTTCACCTATCATCCCCAGCAATGGGCTGGAAGTGCCAAGAACTGGAATTACAGGTGAGCTGCACAAGGTCCAGCTCCGGAAACCATAGGACTTGGTGGGCATCAAGTTGGGACACCTTGGAATGAACTGGGCTCCTGCCAACATGAGCTCAAGTCCAAAGGTGGCTGTAGTTCCCATGGTGGACAGCAGGGGGCAATAGCCTCAATGATCACAGACCTAGGAGAGCCCCATGTCAATTCTGTAAATGCTATTTAGTGGATAAAAGGTAACTGCGGCTTATTTTCCACAGAGCCACGCCCCACCCCCTCACTGGGGGATTGTAGGTGGAGCTTCACCCCTGAGCCACATCCAGAGTCATATGCAGTTTCTCCGGGTTTCCTTCAGCTGTGCGAACCAGGGTCATGTCACTGTGCACAGGGCCACGGACGCAGCATGCACTCACAGGTGCGTCTCTGGTCTCTGGTAGGAATCTGCCTGGTCCTCAGGTTCAGCTATGGAGAGACTGGCTGCCAGAAGCATTTATTGGAGGGGGAGAAAGCTCGGGAAGCCACTTCCCTTTTGCTGCTGCCTGCTTGTTGCCATGGAAACCAAAATCACTCTGTTCTGAAGGACCCATTAAGGAGCAGGAAGTAATCAAGGCTCTCTGGGCAGCTCCCACTCTCCCTGGGGAGGTGATCTCTGTGGTTGCTGAGCAAGGGTTGAGGGGCTGGGGTGTGGAGGTGGGGAAATGTCATTGAACTTCCGAGTCCTAACCTCCATCTCTCAAATAAAATTCCATGATACAGCAGACTCCAAGCAGAGACCTTCAGGGTCCTGGTGTCTGGCAATGACTGCTGAAGGCACCACCTCAAGGCCTTGCTCGCATCCATGTGACACATGCTTGCTTGGGAAAGTCAGAGAGACCTCATCAGCCTTATGGGGCAGTCAGACTTCACGACTGACTCAATCCCCTTACCCCAGAATCTGAAGCCAGGAGGCCTCAGCCTGGGCAACACTGAGACTGTATCTCAGCACACCACACAGACCATGAAGCCAGGGAGCGCTAGACTGCCAGAGGGTAGAGTGCCAAAAACCCAGGTAGGGTTGGGCCCCAAGCTGCACAGACCCCAGTTGACATCTTCTGGCTGCATTTCCCAGACCCCTGTTTTACCCCTCTGGGCCTCAGCCTCTTAAGTGAAAGCTACAATGTAACCTCTGCCCCCAGGCCTTTAGGTGAGAGACCGCCCAGCCTTTAGAGCACTGGCTGCTCTTGCAGAGGACTCCCGTTTGGTCTCCCACACCCACATGGGGGCTCACAACTGTTAACTGCAACTCCAGGGACTTCCATGGTCCCTTCTGGCCTCTGTGGGCACTGAAGCCATGTGCACAAACCCTCCCCAACACCAATACAAAATGAAAAGTATTTTCAAAGACCCAAGCCACAAAGCATCACTCAACCATGAACAGGAGCGAGACTACGGAGCACACACTGTGCTCCGTGAGACAAATTTCACACCGCATGGACAGGGGAATCCAGAGGACAGAAGTGGGCTTGTGCTGGGAATGGGGGGGGGGGAATACAATCGCTGCGTCTAGGGATGGTATAGGGTGACTGCTTATGCGGACTGGGCTTCTTTTAGGGTAATAGAATGTTCTGGAATTTGGATTTAGTGATAGTCCCAGGGCACAGTGAATGTGATAATGGGCTGGTGATTGTGGCTTAAAATGGCTTAAATAGCTAGGCATGGTGTCACACTCCATTAATCCCAGCACTCGGGGGCAGAGGCAGGGGGATCTCTGAGTTCGAGCATCTGGCTCCTGAGCATTTATTGGTAAAATCAAACAAACTGACATTTAGTGTTTAAAAAAAGGGGGGGCAGGCATGTGGCAGATCCCATCCCCCACTCTGTGTGCCTGGTGGGAGATCCCAGATGGAGATCCCTACCCAGTGAGCTAGAGGAATGAGAAACTGCAAGGAGTTCTCACTTAAGGCCCTTGGGCATGAGGTCTGCACCCCCTCAGTGGAAAAGCCAGGTATGGTGGCTTCTGTCTATAAAATCAACACGTGGCAGACAAGGCAGGAGGGTTGTCTTGCGTTCCAGGCCACCCTGGGGTATAGAATGAGATACTGTCTCCAGTGAAAGAGGGGCCAGTGAGAGGGCTCAGCCAGTCAGGGGAGCTTGCCAGCAAGCCTGATGATCTGAGTTCAATCCCCAGGACCCACATGGCAGACAGAACTGAATCCCACAAGTAGAGGGACATGCACATGCACACTCAATAGGTAAATACTGGAAACCAAAAGTTGAAGGGTACCTGAGGTCTGACTGCCAGTGTTGACCTCTGACCATATGCACATACACACCTGAGCAAACATTTCACCACATGTGTACATCTAGAAACATGCACACACACATGCAAATCTAGTACGTAACATACCAGGAGTCTCCCTCAGACTATACCACCAAGACATGGTCAGGGGAGAACTGTGTCCCTCCCTTACAAAACTTCAAGGAAGGGATGATGGTACAGGGTGAATCCTGGGCTAGCTTCACTTACTGTTCAAAAATGTGAAGGGTCCTGAGGTTACCTTTCTTCCATGATATTACTTTCTCATTGTATTACTATACATGTACTAGTGCATTGCCAGCATGTGTGCCTATGCTTCAAGTGTGTGCCAGGTGCCAGTGGAGCATTATATACCTGGAACTGGCATATGGGTGCTGGGAGTCAAAGCTGGGTCCTCAGGAAGAGTGGCCAGTGATGATGACCTGTGACCCATCTCTGCAGCCATCCCCTTCCCCGAGACTCTTGCCAGTATTCACATGTAGAGGTGGGAGAACCACCCTACAGTCTGTCCTTACCTGCCACCATGTGGATCTTAGGAAAATGGTCCTCAAAGGGAGTGGCCTTATCAGAGAGTAGGTGTGGTCTTGTTGGAGGAAGTGGGTCACGGTGGAGGTGGTCTTTGAAGTCTCATAAGATGCTCAAGCCAAGCTGAGATAGTCTACTTCCTTCACTGGCTTGTTTGCCAGCACCATGTCTGCCTGCATGCTGCCATGCTCTCCACCATGATGATACTGGACTGAACCTCTGAATGTAGGCCTCCACCTCAGTGAGATGTTTCCCTTTATAAGAGTTGCCATGATCATGGTGTCTCGTCACAGCAACACAAACCCTAAATAAGACGCTGTCCCATTTCTTTTGTTTTCTTTTCTACTGTTGTGCTCTACTGAGAGACAACAGAAAAGCCAGCTGTCCTAGAGTGCTTTCTGTTGCTGTGACAAAGAGCAAAAGCATCTTGGGGGTGAGAGAGTTCGCTTGGCGCACAGGGTAGAGTCCAGCATGGAGGGGGATTCAAGGCAGGAGCTGATGCAGAGGCTATGGAGCAGGCAGCTATGGCCCCATTCCCTGAGGCTTGCTCAGCCTTTTTATCCAACAGGCCCAATAGTCCTACCCTGATCAATATCAAGTAAAGGAAGCTCGAGGCTTTTCTTAGCTGAAGTGCCCTCAATCCAAATGACACAAGTTAATCAAGGCAGAGTCCTCTCCCAGAGCCCTGAGGGCTCCAGTCTAAAGTATGAATTTGGGGTGAGTATAAGGAATGTAGAATAAGCTGGGCAGTGGTGGCACACGCCTTTAGTCCCAGCACTCAGGAGGCAGAGGCAGGCAGATCTCTGGGAGTTCAAGACCAGCCTGGTCTAAAGAGTGAGTTTCAGGACAGCTAGGGCCGCACAGAGAAACCCTGTCCCAAAACACCAAAAAAAGAAGAAAAGGAAATGCAGGGCAGGATTTGTGAAACAGAGTGCAGACACTTGTTCCCTTATCTACCACTCTTCCTGATGCTCAGCATATGAGAAAATCTTCTGCTGTGTGCTCAACCCAGACATCCAAGTCCCCACTGGATGCCCCATCCTTAAGCACCTCTGGCATTTAGGCATCATTTAATCTTATTCTCTCAGCTTCTTAATAGGCCCACTGAGGCAGGACTCCCAGGAGAGAGAAGATTCCATTCCTCTGGGGTGAAAGAGGGAGACAGTGCCTGCCCCAGCTAATGAGAAATCGATGTCTCCTAATTGCTAATGAACAGAGACCAGCTCTCTCCTGGGGCTGTTCTTTCATTGGACAGCCCTTGAGTATCCAGAAATTTAATTATATTTCCCTAGGAGACATTTGCGATTGCTGTCCCTCAACAGCTGCTCCCTTTTAGAGCCCAGGCAGGAATCACAGTGTGCGTGTGGTGAACATATGGATTTCGTTTACTGATTGCTGCGTGGCTGTACTCCTTGATGCCTCTGTGGATTCGGCACACATTTATTGAATACCATGTGTTGGGCTGGGCACCAGGGAAACATGGTAACAGGCCTGGCCTCACAGGCCATCTCCCTAGATTATGGGGAAGTAGAAACAGGAAGATCCTAAATTCAAGGCCATTCAGGGCAGAACAGCATGATGTCATCAAGAAATAAAAGACGCCGGGCAGTGGTGGTGCATGCCTTTAATCCCAGCACTTGAGAGGCAGAGGCAGGAGGATCTCTGTAAGTTCTAGACCAGCCTGGCCTACAAGTTCCAGAACAGCCGGGACTGTTGCACAGAGAAACACTGTCTTGAAAAAAAGAAAGGAAGGAAGGAAGAATGGATGGAAGGAAATAAAAGATAAACAGGCATGGAGGGGCACACCATTAACCCCAGCCCTCTGGAGGCAAAGCAGAGGAAGGTGGACCTCTGAGTTCCAGGCCAGCTTAGTCTATATAGTGAGATCCTGTCCCAAGAAAAACCTCACAAAATCAATAAAAGCTGAAAGTATGGCTCATCAATTGAGCCCCTGCCTAGAATTTACAACTCTCACCTAAAATCCTTCCTGGTCTTTTATCTCCTTGGCTGGGTGTGCGTCATTGGTCAAGCACCCCCCCTCCTGCCTAGAATACCCAGTAAGGGGCTGGGGGTGTGGTCAGGGGTGGAGCCCCTGCCTGGAATCTCCCAGGGAGGGCTTGGGGTCATGGCCTAACCACACACAGTGTTTGCAAGGTGCTGGGTTTCCTCTGCAGTGCTGCCCTGAGCTCACAATGCAACCCAAGAGATATGTAAACATTTTGCCTGAGAGAATCAAGACCATAATGTGGCCTTCTCAAGGATTTGAGAATGTTAATGAAGTCTTGTCCAAGTCAATTGTTGAGGTATCGGGAAGTTTCTCCCAAGGAGCTGAAGCCTAGAGTAGGCAGAGTTGCTTACCAGAGCTTATATGAGGGGGCCATGCAGTCCCAGGGAAGGAAACCGCATGACAAAGACCATGGGGCTGTTGTGTGGCTGGGTTCTTCGTCACCCCACACAGCTGGGACTCTCTGGGAAGCAGGAATCTCAACAGAGAAAATGCCTCCATCAGGCATTCTCTAGATTAATGATCGGTGTGGGAGCCCTGAGACCACTGAGTGAGGCCATCCCTGAGCTTGTGATCCTGGGTTCTATAAGAAAGCAGGCTAAGCAAGTCATAATGAGCAAGCCAGTAAGCAGCACCATCCATGGCTTCTGCATCAGCTCCTGCCTCCAAGTTTCTGCCCTGACTTTCCTCAGTGACAGAGTGTGGCCGTCACAGTTAGCTAAATAAACCCTTTCCTGCCTGTGTCACAGCACCAGGAATCTGGGGAGAATCCACGTTGGGGTCAGGAGTTAGTGACTGCATTTGGATGTCACAGGTGAATGTTAAGGGTGCCATGACCCACCAAACACAAGTTCACATTTTCCCAGGGTCAGTTGTGCAACTAGTGGCTGGTGTGGGGGACACACAGAAGTTTTACTGAAAAAGACCCACCAGGCTGGGCTGGGGTTGTGGGTACTGAGCCCAGGCTCTGTGCTTCGAAGTCTAGGTCCAGCACCATGCACACTAGACATAGTGTGGATGCCACTCAGGGAGAGGAGACAAGAAGGCTATCCTGGGCTACATTTAGAGTTAGAGGAAAGCCTGGGCTACAGGAGACACCGTCTCTAAACAGACAGACCAAGTCAAAGGAAGGAAGAAAGGCAAGAAAGGAAACACAACTTCAGGGAGCTCTAGAAGGGCCTATGCTAATCTCTCTTTTAAAAGTTTTACACGCGTTTGTTTATTATTTGTGTGTGGGGGTGTGTATCACAGGGCATGTGTAGCAGCCAGAGGACACCTTGCATTGTTTCTATCCTTCTACCGTGTTGGTCCTGGGAATCAAATTCAGGTTAGAATTTCTTGCAGTCCCTTTACACTTTAAGTCACTTCACTCGCTCTCCATTTCCTATTTGTGTCTCCAAAGAACGCATCATGAGATGACCCAGGGCCCTGAGATGTCTCCCATCCCTTTGACTTTGCCAGACACCCTCCCCTGCCCATACCTGGCTCCCCTTCTGCCCAGTTTCTGCCCTGACTGTTTAGTGTGTTTCAGGAGAAAGGTGAAGGGAGTCCACGCTATGAGGCCGGCTGTGACTTGTTGTCATACCACATCAGAACAACAAAATCACAAGTCTTCCACGTAGCATTGGCTCACATGCTCAGCCCCTTGTCCTGGTCCTGTGCCGGTCCTGTGTTGAGCAGAACAGATCCCACTGACTTACCGCGCCTAAGCCTCCTTTTCCCCATCCCCTCCACTGACACAAGGGAGATCTGTTCTTTACCCACCCAACCACACCCCACCACATCAGCAATGTGGGATTTATTGATCCAGGTGTGAGTGGCACACACTTGTCACCCCAGCACTCAGGAAGGAAGTAGAGGCAGGAGGATGGAGATTTCAAGACCATCCTTGGCTGCAAATGGAGTTCTAAGCGAGCCTGGGCTACAGAAGTGTGACTCGCCCTCCCCTCCCTCCCTCCCCCCCCCTCTTGTGTGTGTGTGTGTATACATACATACATATACATAGAGAGAGACCTTTTTTTTTTTAAATAAAAAGAACGTGAGATATAACGTTAGATAGGGTCTGGCTTGCCTTTTACCGCTTCACTTGGAACATCGATTGACCCAGTGGAACTTAGCATTCCGTTGACAGAATGGTTCTCCCATACTCTGTGAGTTCGAGGGCAGCCTGGCCTACACAGCGAGTTCCAGGACAGCCATAGAGAAAAACCCTGTCTCAAAGAAAAAAAAAAAAATCTCTCTGTAAAGGGCAAGTGTCTCAACCGTTACAGGTCTCAATCCACCCTCCTCCCAGCACACGCTCCACCAGAACAGACCCCAAGGCTGTCCCTGACGCTGGATACCGTGTGAGCTTGGTGCTGTGCAGAGCCGGCAGGATGCTGAAGCCGAGTTTTCTTGATGGCCCGCTGGGAGCTGTCCGGGCTTTTTGGGTGCTGAAGTCGAGCTCCCTCCCTGTCCCCAAACCGGGTGGCCCTGTCCGCGGCTCCGGTGCTGAAAAATAATTAGCCATTCCTCTGGGTGCCCGGATACCTGTTCCTTGTATCTGTTCTGCCTCGCAGAGATCCATCTTCCGTTTGAATCCCTTCCCATCGTCCTAGGGAGTTCCAGGAGGGGGACCAAAGGGCGCGAGAATCTCACCTGCTCCTACCTCCTAGGGAGACAGCCCGAGCTTCTCTCACTTTCCCAGATAGTCCAGTTGACCTTCTGGAAGATGTGCCAACCTGCATTATCCCCCACGGTCTCCCTTCCATCCCCCAGCACCTGTTTCTCCTTCCTTTATGTCTCACCCGTTCCTGTTCAGCAGCAGCTTCAGGTGTCCCGGTGGCTGTTCGGTCCGGATATTGCACTTTTAAGCACTTGGGAAGAAGGCGGAGCACAGGGAACCCTGGGCAGGACTTGGCCAGCGGACCAATAAGAATCATCCTCGAATGAAGCTCCAAGAATTACCTCATAGATTGGAGCCTCGGCTTCAGAATAAGAGTCTGGAGTCTCTGTGTGTGTGTGTGTGTGTGTGTGTGTGTGAGTGAGAGAGAGAGAGAGAGAGAGAGAGAGAGAGAGAGAGAGAGAGAGAGAGAGAGAGAGAGAGAGAGAGAGAGAGAGAGAGAGAGAGAGAGAGAGAGAGAGAGAGAGAGAGAGAGATGGGGTGCAGTCACTGTGGCCCATAAAGTCTTCATGTGAGGATCACGCTCAAGTCCATCACTAAGCATCCAGCAGGGTTAGGGATCTTCCAGCGTGTGTCACATAAAGTCCATTTCTACACAGGGAAACTGAGATTTTTGGGAAAATGAGGCTCACTGATGTTTATGGCAGAGAGAGGTAGGACTCAATCCTGGACTTTGGCGATTTTTGTTTTGTTTTGAGTCAGGGTCCAGGTTAGCCTCAAACGTATGATGCTCCTGCCTCAGTCCCATCAGGCATTTGCAGTGCTAGGGCTGGAACTTAGTAGAGACAGTGTTCTATCCCTAAGCCCCATTCTCAGCCCCAGCCTCCTGCTGTGACACAGCATCTCACTATGTAGCCCAGGCTGGTATTGAACCTCTGAACTTCCTGCCTCAGTCTCCTCAGCACTGTGATTACAGGTTTGTGAAGGCACCTCACCCCACTGCCTCCTTTGTACCTCCACACTGGCAGTCAGGGACAATTCACACCACGTCTCCTACCAGCACTCCAAGGCTACAGAGCTGACAGGCCCAGCCCATTCTATAGACCAGGGTAGTGAGTAGCTGTGGGGGCTGGGACAAGAACCTGGAGAGCCACCTGCAAGGTCTAATCTCTGTCCCATCCCCTTCTAATGGTCTCTTGTGTAAGCTTGCATCTTTCTTTCCTCCCAAACCTCTCTTTCTGGATTTGAACACAGAGTCTTGCAACCTCCCAAAGAGCTACTAAGTCATCACTCTTAAATTACAAGTTTTATTTGTTTATTTATGCATGTGCTTATACACAGTACATTCATGGAAGTCAGCAGTCAGTTTGTGCATCCTAGGGCCCAATATATTATTATTATTATTATTATTATTATTTCCTGTGGATTTAAATTTTTTTCTTTTATGTATATTGGTATTCTGCCTGCATGTCTATGTCAGGAAGTTGGATCCTCTGGAACAGGAGTTTACAGAGAGGTGTGAGCTGTCATGTGCTATTGCATGCTGGGAATTGAACCTGGGTCCTCTGGAAAAGCAGCCAGTGCTCTTAACTGCTGAGCCAACTCTCTAGCCCAAGGGTCCACATTTTAAAATGTTATCTTAAACATTTGGAGAATTCTTTCTGATTTGAGGGAGGGCTGTTTGGTGGACTCCTTCTCTCACATTTGTGAAGCTGTTTGATCCATCCCAGCATACTCAAACAAATACATAGAGAAAAGGTGCCTGTGTTCACACATGTGCTCACAAATGCTGTGATGCACTTCTGGGCTCAGAGGACAACTTGAAGAAGCCAGGTCTCTCCTAGCATGTGGGTTCCAGGGATGGAACTCAGGTCGTCAGGCAGCAAGCATCTTCACCCATGGTCCCTTTGCCTTTCAGTATCAAGTCACAATCATTTTGTGGCTGGATGTTGTCCATTAGCTGTTTCCTAGTTCGAGGACTTTGAGTACTATTTACTTACTCCCTTGTTTGGACATCATGAAGGAAACATCCATAAATATTCACATATGTGCTTCTACATGGTGCTATTTCCTCTCCTTTTCTTTGTAATTATTTTTTTCGTTTTCTTTTGAGACAAGTCTCTCTGTGTAATCCTGGACATCTGGAACTCACTCGGTAGACCAGACTGGCCTCAAACTTGGCGATACACCTGTCTCTGCCCCGTGTGTGTGTGTGTGTGTGTGTGTGTGTGTGTGTGTGTGTGTGTGTATGTTGTTTTTTTCCAGACAGCCCTGGCTGCCCTGGAACTCCCTCTGTAGACCAGGCTGACCTCAAATTCACAGAGATCAACCTGCCTCTGCCTCCCAAGTGCTGGGATTAAAAGCATGTGCCACCACTGCTGGTCTTTATTTTTTAATATTTTTATTCATTTGTGTGTGTGTGTGTGTGTGTGTGTGTGTGTGTGTGTGTACCTGAGACTACACACACACACACAATGAATGGAGTCCAGAGGCTGCCATCTGCCATCTGTGTTTTCAGCTGCTCTCCACATTATGTTTTGAGGCAGGGTCTCTCACTGGAGAGAGGGCTGCTGACCAACATGCACAGCCATGCCTGGCTTCTGATGGATGCTAGGGAAGAAACTCAGTCCTTCACACTTGCACAGCAAGCACTTCACTCATGAAGCACCTCCCCAGCACTGTATTTTACCTCTTTGATATAGGGCTTTGCTCTGTAGCCAAGATCAGCCTCATATATGAAATCCTCCTGCCTCAGCTCCAACTGGCCTCAGTTCCTTCACAGCTCCCTTGTTGATGCAGGCTCTACTATGTCCTATGAAACTGTGCTTTAAGTAAAGGCCCATGGTTCCACTTTTCTTCCTCTGACAGACCCAAGGTCTATAATGAACCTCATGTCATGAAAAGTCTGGATGTGGGCAGACACAAAGGAATGAACGTTTTTAATAATCACTCACCCACACCCACATGATACTGTGGTTATGATTACTAGCTAAAACTGGTTACTATCTGAGGCCTGTCATCCTCACACTCAGGAAGCTGAGGCAGGAGGATTTTTGGAAGCTTGGCTACCTAGCAGTAAAAAACATAAGAGACAATCTCTATAAAAATAATGGAAAAAGAAAAAGAAGAAAATGGGGTGTGGGGCTGGAAGCAAGCAGAGGGTGTGGCTGGGACTCAGTGGGTAGCTCACTCTGGTAGGGAGCAGGGGGCTCTGGCTTCAAGTTAGCCTTTGATACCCATTGATTTTGAGGTCAGCATGGGCTACTCAAAAGAGAATAGGTTAAAAAAATAAGTAATTTTCCTTCAAATGCCAAAAGGCAACAAGGTGTAATAAAGAGGAGGAGGAGGAAAGAGAAGAGGGGGAGGAAGAGAAGGAAGAAGGAAGAGGAGGAAGACCTAAAAGCATTGTTTCTGGCTATGATCCTCTATATGCCCTGCCTAGCATGAGAACACCCACGCATCCACAGCCCCTTACTCAGCGTTGCTATGGCGACCTCTGCCCCCTCCCAACCCAGGCACATTTAAAAGCAGGTCTGCACAGATGGTGGCCTTAACCGGCCTGTTGTTCCCTCTTGAAGGGACAGTTTCTGCTGGCCCCAGGGATTAAGGAAAACAGAACTGCTCAGCTCAACATCTGCCTGGGGCCCCCCTGAAACCTGACCCTGCCTGGCAGGGAGAAATCAATGGGTGAATTGGCTCAGAAGTAGCCCCACACCACCCAAGACCACACTCAGGCTGCCCTCCCACCTGAGGACAACAGGGATACCTTCCTGATGACCTCAGACCCCACATCTCCAAGTGTCATCCCCCTAAACCCCAAAGGCTATAACTCTACAGCTCACCAGGCTAAGGAGATGTTTGTGATGTGTCCCTGAAGGACAGAGGGAGGCCAGCAGTGACTCTGACACTGATGTTACCTTGGCTGGTAACATCAGGCCCTTGATGGAGACTGATGCTCCTTTTTCTGCTGTTAAATGTGAGAAAGGAGGTTTGATATTTTTTGAGTCAATGTCTTACAGTATAGTCTGATTGGCCTAGAACTCAAGAGAGATCGGTCTCTACCTCTTGAGCAATGGGAGTAAGAGTATGCTAAGAGATTTCTAGTTATTTTTTTTTTTTATTTTTACAGCCCTGAGGATGGAAACTAAATCAGTGCACTTGTTCAGAAAGTGTTCATCAGTAAGCCACGGCCCCACCTCTCATTGGGTGATTCTGGCTATAGCCTGACCATACCCCCAGCCCCTCACAGGAGGATTCTAGATGGGTTCTCCACCCCTGATCATGTGGTACTCAGATTATTGACTTGAATACTTAGGGAGTTGTAGGGTGCTGCATGGACCCCGAGGCACCTTCAGCAAGCCTGAAGCTATTGGCTGGAACATCTTGTGCCAGAGTGGTTATTGGTACTCTTCTTGATTTGCTAACACACATCTGCTGGGGAGGAACTAAGCCCGAGAACTTGCATGCTTGGCCCTTGATTGTTTTCCACTGTGTTGTAAGTCAGTATTTAAGCCCGTGACATAGGCCCTGGTTGAGGCAGTTGGGAGGCAGTCTGGATGCAGTCTGGAGGCTCTAACATCCCTGATTGGGACTGGGAGAGGCGGAAGCTGATGTACAAGGTTTTTAAATAAACTGCTTGAAGAAGAGTCGTGGTCGAGTTTCCTTGCTGGCCGAGATAGGTGCGAACAAGTGGTGGCCTGTACGGGGAACCTCTCTGTGACAGGGAGTGGTAAGTATTAAGGACAATAAGGCATTTGATTTTAGGGCATCCTGCAAAGTGTTGAGCAGGAAACCTGTTCTTCATCCACTGAGTGCTAGAAATTCTGTTAATTTTGCCAGCCACTAATATCCCCAGTCATGATACAGAGCCCCTTGGGGTCAGAGCACCCCTGAGAGAGGGCCCTTGGCTTCTGGGAAGTACTGTAGAAGAATGGCAGTGCAGCCATCCCTGAGAAGCTAGATGCGCAAAAGCCACTTAAGTGGAGAGGGCACGAATGGTCATAGGCTTCTATCTAGGTCTCTTTAAGATCAAATTCACTGGCCCCAAAAATGTGCAAATTCAAGACTCTCTGCAGGCCACCAGGCACCCTGAGGATGCTTGTCAGATGTTGCTTTGTGGTTTCAGTAGCCTCCATAGCCAGTAATGACACTCCAGGCTCATGTTTCCTGTCCCTGCAGCTGCTGTCAGGCCTGGGCAGGTGAGGGGCCCTGAGGTGACTCTTAATCCCAATGTTTTTGTAGTCCCTTCCAATTTCCCAGTTTTTTTGGGAGACAAACACAGGAGCAGAGAAACAGAGAGACTTATGTGTATGCCAGTTTATGTGTCTGTGAATAGGAGTTGACTAGGTGACAGCCCAATAACCATTACAATCAAGGAAGAGAAGTGTATTCAATTTTCTCCTGGTTCATTTATTTTAATTCCATAAACGCTTAACAACTACTGTATATAGTAGCAATGGTCAGGTGAGGGTCAAAGGAATGAGTAATGCCATCTTATCCAGCTTAAGATGATGTTTCCTCCTAGAATTCCCCAGTGAGGGACTGGAGGCACAGTCAGGATGGAGCCCTGCCTAGAATCCCCTGAGGGGCTGGGGTCTGGTCTGCCTAGTATCTGGGTGGCTTTGGACACCATTCCCAAAACTTCAGACAAATAAATAACAGAAGGACAGAATCCAGGTATGGTGGCACATAGCTCTCATCATTGTCCTCAGAAGACTAAGGCAGGAGGATGGAGAGGATTCAAGGTCAGCCTGGTCCACGCAGGGCCACCACATCTTAGCTCTGTGTAGTGAACATCTGCAGAGCACACCTTAAATGCTGAGGACATTTCAGGCAAGAGCAAGATTGCAATGCAAAACTGTGATTGGAGCCCAGATTGGATAACAAAAGACTTTTCGGAACAAGATGGAGACAGACGGTGACATTTGATTATGGATTGTGTCCTGGGTAAAAGGAGACCAACATTAAATTTTATGAGTTTGTTCTGTGTTGACTTCACAGGGAGCAACCGTAGCC
Source organism: Cricetiscus sungorus (assembly GCA_030556225.1). Lineage (NCBI taxonomy): Eukaryota > Metazoa > Chordata > Mammalia > Rodentia > Cricetidae > Cricetiscus > Cricetiscus sungorus. The sequence goes on from JANBXA010000600.1 coordinate 42,975,415, forward strand.
TGTGCAGATATAAAAATGTATCTCTGGGCCAGGGAGATGGCTCACTGTTTAAGGGGCTTGCCACTAAAGCTCGACTACCTGAGTTCAATCCCTGGGACCCACAACATGGGAGGGGAGAACTACATACAGAGAGCAGTTCTGTGACTTCCACAGGCGTGTTGTGGCTCATGCACATCCCCAATATGAATAAAATAAATAAATGTGATTTTTTTTAAAAAAAAAATGTGTTCAACCAGTGAAGTATTAAAGGGAGGACCCAATGGGGTTCTGGGATTGTTTTTGCTACTTTCCAAATATTCAATTTATTTATTGTATGACTGTATATGCAGAACAGTGCAGAGGTCAGAGGGCAACATGTGTCAGGTCTTTTCTCCCTTTATGTGGATCCTGAGATTGAACTCTGTTCTTCAGACCTGGTGGTAAGCTACTTTACCCACTGACCCATCTTGCCAGCCCCCATCCTCTTCTGAGTGTAGGTTGTGAGCCCGGAGAGGTCACCAGCAAGCATGTGCCCACCTGCGCTGAGACTGACCTGTCCATTTATGCATGTGTTGTCGCCCCTGCAGGTTAGTCCTTGCTCAAGCCTGACCTTGTGGCTGCCACCCACATGCTGGCTGGGCCTTGTGTGGGGTGGGGGTGGAGCCTTGGGGCGCCTGGGTTGGAGGACAGGCCTGGAAGCAGGGGAGGGTGGCAGCACTTGCCTGGGGCTGCTGTCCCTCCTTGTTGCTTGGAATTCTAAGACCCCCTCATAGAATCCACGGCTCTCCCCCAGCACTAAGCAGCGCAGTGAGTCGTCATGGCAATATTGCGATGCCCAGCAACAAGTCCACTGTGCACATCACATGGTAGACGAGGACCAATCACTGTGCCTGCGGGGAAGCAGGTCAGCCCGGGCCAAAGTCCTCCCCTCGTTTCCCCCTACTCAAGTCTTAGTGCTAATTACCATAATTATAGTGGGAAAGCTTTGCCCTCCCTTCTAGGCTGGGGGGCTGGGAAAATACAGCCCTCAAAGCAGGAAAATCTGAAAACAGGAGCCCACCCTTCCAGCACAATAACATCCATCCTGCCATTGAAGCAAGCATTGGGTGTCTACTATGCGCACCTTTGCGGGTGGAGCAGCTTGAGCAGGGTTTCAATGCGACTGCGTAGTGCAGGCATTTCCAGCTTAGATAAATCTGACTTGGGGGCTTGAAAAGGACATTTTGAAAAGGAATAGAGCCGTGGGGCCAGTGAGATGGCACCCAGGGAAAAGGCGACTGTTACCAGGACTGATCACTAGAGTCTGATTTCCTGAAGGCACATGGTGGAGGAAAAGAGCTGTGATCCCAGCCTAGAAGCTGACGCAGGAGGATGGCAGGTTCCAGACTAACCTGAGATGCACAGTAACAGAGTTCTATCACAGGCATTCCCAATAATAAAATAACATAGCAACAGAGGCAGGAGGCCCTGTTCCCTATGCACAGCATCACAAAAAGAAAGCAAACCAAACCCTTGAGCCTGCAAGAGGACTAGCTGGGTGGTAATAGGTGCTTTCCACCAAGCCTGCTGATCTGGGTTTGACCTCAGCATCCAAAAGTTGTCTTGTGACTCCTGTATGTGTGCAATAGCACACGTGTGGCCCCCCAATAAATAAATACAATATGAAAAATAAACCCTCACATGGGTAAACAGATGATCATTGCAGCTGGCAGACCCAACTGACTGCTCAATACCCACTGCAGTGGACCCTAGGTTGGTGTCAAACCCCGTTTCCACCCAGGGGACCCAAGGTGTCCAGGATGCTCAGACACTATCTTTTGTTTGTTCATTTGTTGCTATTTGAGACAGGGTCTCACTGTGTAGCCCAGGCTGTCCTGGAACTTGCTCTATAGATCAGGCTGGCCTTGAACTCAGATCTACCTGCCTCTGCCTCCTGAGTGCTGGGATTAAGTATATGTGAGCCATGCCAGGCTCATTGACTCTTTTAAAGAGAATTTCATTGGTTGTAGTTTTCTTATTATAGAGGATAAATTCCCTCTAGGTGGTTTTAAAATAAGAAATCATTGAAGAAAATGAAAACCACAGTCACCCAGTGGGCATTGAATTCCTACTAATAGATACTTTTGCAGCTAAAAAAATGTAATATTCTCTATCAACTTCCCCCTGGGCTTCTAGCTCTCAATCCTTAAATTTAAAAAAAAAAAGTAAATAAAAATAAAAGTCTACACTGTTTTGTTTTGTTTTGTTTTGTTTTTTGGGTTTTTTTTTTTTTTTGGTAATAGAAGGAAAACCTACTTGTCTGCCTTGAAATTGTCTTCTATCTTATGTTTATGAACACCATTGTTAAGTGTATTACATTGTAGAACATTCTAGATGTTTCAGATCTAAAGCAACTCTGTAGCAGAGGTATGGGGGGGGGGGAAAGGTTTGGCGACCTTTGTGAACAGCTTTCTTTAAATGTGTGATGAGCCAGGTGGTGGTGGCACACGCCTTTTATCCTAGGACTCAGGAGGCAGAGATAGGTGGATCTCTTAAGTTTTGGAGCCAGCCAGGTCTACGAAGCGAGTTTCAGGACAGGCTCCAAAGCTACACAGAGAAACCCTGTCTCAAACAACAACAACAAAAAGTACACAGGATTGGAGAGAGGGTCAGAGGTTTGATTCCTAACACCTACAGGGTGGCTCACAGACACCTGTGACTACAATTCCAGGGGTCTGACGCTGCCTTTCAGCCTCCAGGGGCCCTGCGCACACCCTGTTACATGCCTGTACACATACATAAATTAGAAGGAATTTTAAAATGTAAATCCATTCCTCCTATTCTCAGTTCTAATGATGCCCATCTGAGGTCCAAGGAAACAGGACTTGTTTTAGGTAAAGTGAATAACTTTCCATCTAGGGTCCAGACTCTGATGCTGGCTGGGGCCCGGTTGTGGCAGTGAAGTATGGATGACTGACCTCAGGCCTGTAAGGTAAGTGAGTGGCAGGAGGTTGGGCCTGTGGGGGCTTCCCTGACAGGCAGGAGCTAGGTGTGCAGATGGGAGGAAGAGGGGCAGGTCAGCTCTCAGGAACCCTACCCTGCAGGAAGGACCATCCAGCCTTGGGCACTCGTCTCTGTGACCCCCACACCCACTCTGGGCCATGGTGGACCCACTAAGTCCATTCTGCAGCTTAAACGCATGGTAGTCAGTGCCTGGGGAGGCATCCAGAGTGGTAGCTATTGCTGAACCTTGGTGTAGCTTGTATTAACTTCCCCTTCTAGAACATTCTGTGTGATATATTTCTACTCCTGTTAAAGTCAGTGCTGGAAATTTTTATTCTAAGGCATCAAATTGGGATGGAGGAATGGTGGGGGGAGGGAAGGAAGAGAAAGAGTGCCTTGCAAACAGAGACAGCATCTTTTTGGTAACCATGGTGACCAGTGTGGTGACAAGGATGTTCTGTGTGGAGTTTTCCAGCCTGGGGACTGAGTGGGTGGTGCATATGAATATGTCTTGTGATGAAAGGAGGCAACCCTGGGGTACTTATATGGGCATGAGACTCTCATGAAAGTTTGTGGGGGGCAGGCTTGGTCTTGACACGGGGGTGTTCGGAGTGGCTGTGAGATCAGGGGGCTCCCATGTTGTCAATGGAGGTGTCAGTAGGCAGCTCATCCTTTGATGGGCTGTGGTAGATAGAAGCACAGGACATGTGGCCTAGGCTTGGGGGCTTCCCTTGTCCCTCTCTGCCTGTCTGTGATTCTGCTGTTTGTCTTAAAAAATCTAATGGAAGCCTTCTGTCTAGTTGACAGTGCTGCATTGAGTCCTACATTCTGGCTCTGAGAATGCTCTAGAATGATGCAAAATGATGCTCCAGGGAAGGTGAGGAGAGGGGAAAAAGGGAATGATGCTGCTGTACAGCTGTGTGACTTCCTGTAAATGAGCCCATCACTTGGGAGGCAGAGGCTGGTGAATCTCTGTGAATTCCAGGACAGCCTGGTCTACTTAGTAAGTTGCAGGACAGCCAGGGATATGCAATGAGAACTTGTCTTAAAATAAATCAATTAAATTAAAAATAAAAATTTAAAAATTTGGCAATGAGGAAAATACACACATGGCTCATACATCCAGAAAAAGCCTGGCAGATGGACATGCCACCCAGTTTACCTCGGTGCTGTCCAAGTGTCCAGCAAGATGGCTCAGCAGGAAAAGGGGATTGCCCCTAAGTCTGATTATCCAGGTTCAATCCTCTGAACCTACTCAGTGGACAGAGGGAACAGACTCCCACTTATTAAAATCTGACCTCCCCAGGAGCTCATGCACACATACATACATAAACATAAGTTTTTTAGTTAAAAAAAAAAAGACTGTTATGAACTGCGGGGCCTGTGTCCTCAGCCCTGAAGGTGGGGGAGGAGGCCCTAGTTAGGCAACAGGGGGCAGAGATACCCAGCTTGACAGGTGCAGGGATACCATCAGGCCAGTGGCCCTCTGTTGACCCTGAAGGGGGTTCACAGATGGAGGTGAGGACAGTTAATCATGTGCCTGGTGTCAGTAACAGAACTATTGTGGGGTAAGGGAGATGTGGGGCAGCTAACTCCCCTGGAGTCTGGTTGTCTGAATACCTGCCACGGCCATAAGGGGGTGCTCTGTAGACTCGAGGCTGGGGGGTGAGAATAGAGAGGCAGGCATATGGAGGCCAGGAGTCAATGAGGCAACGGGGGCCTGGGGGCTAGATTGGAGATGCAGAAACAGCAAGATGAGAAAGATGCAGGGAACAGAGGGGTGGGAAGAGATGGGAATAGAGAGACAGAAAGGCAGATGCAGAAACAAAGAGAAACAGCTGGAGAGGGAGGAAGATGGAGAATAGGAATAGAGAGAGGAGAGAGAAGAGGATCCCATGTAGCCCAGGTTGGCCTCAGTTCACTATGTAGCCAAGGATGACTTTCCATTGCTGATCCTCCTGCCTCGGTCTCCTGAGTGCCAAATGGCAGGTGTGTACCCCACTCTCAGTTTCCATGATGCTGGTGATGGGACCTGAGGCTTTGTGCTTGCTGGATGAGTGCTCTATCCAGAAGGCCCTGGGCTTCATCTCAAACCTTCCTCTTTGTCAATGGATTCTCCCAGGTCCATCATGATTTCCTTTTATTTTATTTTTCCCTTTACTTATTTATTGTGTGTGCACACAAGCGTGCCATGGTGCACATGTGGAGGTCAGAGGACGACTTGTAGGAGTTGTTCTCTCTGCCCATCATGTGTGCTCCAGGAGTTGAACGCAGGTTATCAGACTTAGTGGCAAGCCTCTTTACTCACTGAGCCATCTCGCTGGCCCTCAGTCGTCTCTTAAATTACTGGAGGCTGACTACCACAGTCCCCACTCCTTACTGGCTCCTCTTTTGCCTCTCAGAGCTGTTGGGATGATTGTTGCTGTATCTGTGCCTGCAGCAATCCTGGATCCTGGGCAGAACCAATTCCCTGTCTCCCGCACCCCCAGTCCCTCCCCTCTCCTTCCAGCACAGCCCAGGCCAAGCCAGGCTCCACTCTTTTTTTTTTTTTTTTTTTTTTAAGACAGGACTTTTTTTCTGTGTAGCCTTAGCTGTCCTGAAACTCATTATTTAGACCAGGCTGGCCTTGAGCAGAGAGAGATCTGCCTGCCTCTGCTTCCAGCCTGCTATGATTAAAGGTGTGCGCCATCACCTCCTGACCCCTAGGCTCCACTCTCAAGTTGCTACTTTGGCTTACTTTTATTCCTTGTGTGTGTGGAGATCAGAGGTAAAGCTCAGCATTTGCTTTTATTGCTCTCCTTCACCTTCTTTGTTGTTGTTGTTGATTTGGAGTCTTACTGTGTAGCCCAGGCTCATCTGGAACTCACAGGGATCCTCCTGCCTCCAGCTCCTCAGCACTACGGTCAGACATATTCATCCAGCACCATGCCTACTTTTTACATGGGTACTGGGGGACAGGGTCTGAAGTCAGATCCTCAGGCTTGGTGGCAAGTACCTTTCCCACCAAGCCATCTCACCAGCCCCTCATGTTGGACTCAGCAGTGAAAAACCAATGTGGACTGCAGTTAAGTCATTGTGGGGACTTGGAGGAGAGGCTTGGAGTGCCACTGTTGAGAGATTCCAGCTGATGCTGCTTAGCCATATTGGTCAGTGCCAGCTGTATCTTCTCAGACAGACTATCTTCCAAGATCTTCCTGTCTCCTCTGAGAAACAATTCCAGGAAAGAGAGACTGCAGGTCTGCATAGTCCCCTGAAGCTTTGACAAGTTCCTCATTCCCAAGACCCTCACTGGCCCCTATAAAGGGCCACAGCTGGCATTTCCCCCTCTCAGATCCCTGAATTTCCTGTGGGAGAGAGGTTGCCCTAAGCTGTGTGTGTAACCAACGCAGTGTCATTTGTCCAGGCCTTTCTGGTCACTTCCTGCCTCCATGTCTTTATGCTGCCTCAGGAATTTAACAAGGTTGGAGTGTGGAGGCCTCCATGCATGCCAGTTAAACACTCACACTCTCCCACCGAGCCACAGCCTCAGCTCTCATCCACTCTAACCAATTCCTGGGTAGGAATTGGTAGCTCCATGGCCACGGCATCCGATGAGGACACAGACCACATGGATGTTAGGGTTGTTTTGTTTATTTATTTTTATTTATCCAGTGTGCACTGGTGTTTTGCCTGCCCATATGTTTGTGTGACGGTGTTCGATCTTGGAGTTACAGACAGTTGTTAGCTGCCATGCAGGTCCTCTGAAAGAGCAGTTGGTGTTCTTAACCACTGAGCCTTCTCTCCAGCCCCTGATGTTAGGGTTTTTTGCTTTGTTTTGTTTTGTTTCCTAATGACACACAGCTCTGAGGAAGCAGAAGGGGAATACTTGGAGTTCTAACATTGGGGCACGCTGGGGTATGTGTGACCTCCACTCTGCATTTCCTCTCTCCTATCTTAGGAAAAGCACACACACACACACACACACACACACACACACACACACACACACACACACTATCAGCCTGCTTTTTTAAGGAACCTGGGACCACCAGCCCAGAGGGCACCATCCACCATGGACTGGGCCCTCGCTGTCAATCATTAATCAAGAAATGCTCCACAGGGGTGTTTTCTCAATTGAAGTTCCTTCTTCCCATATGACTCTGTGTGTGCCAAGTTGACAAACAAAATGACAACAAACCCTCACCTGAGAAGCAGATATATGTGAATTAAGGACTAATCAATCAGATTCTGTTTTGGGTTTGGGTTTAAATCAAAGACTGAGTTGCTCACACACCCAGCAGGAACTTTCTGGAGATAATAAATATTCTTGCTGGTCATGCTGGTGGCAACTGGTGCCATATCGTACTGTGGCCCTTCAGTGCTTTCTGATAAACAGGACCACAGAACTACAGAAAGGGAATTGAAGCACTCACACGATGTGGTCTGGGTGTCCCAACAATGGCCATCTCATACCAGAGGTACGGAGAACCCAGTCATGTTCAGGCCTCCAGGCCAGGTGTCTCAGTGATCCCCATCTGGAGTCCTGATGGACTGCCCTCACTGGAATCCCAAAGGCTCTAACATGAGGAAACATGTTAACATGCCTCTACCTCCGAAGCAGGGAGGATAGACCTGCCTTCCCACAACAGGAGGTTTGGCTGGGTCACCCGCCTCAAATACCTGCCTGATTAAGAAAGTCCCTCCAAGGCCTGTTGATTCTGGATGCATCAAGCTGACAGCCAAGATGACCCATCATCAGATGTCCCACATAGGAGATTTTTGAGGCCCCATCTTCCTCTGGCCACACAGGGCTCTCCTGGGGTATCTGCTACCCTGGCTCCTTATGTCTTTCTGGGACTTGATTCTTTTTGTTTATTTTTTTTTTCCAGACAAGTTTTTGCTGTGTAGTAGCAGCTGTCCCACATAGCCAAGCCAGCCTCAAACTCAGAATGATCTGCCTGCCTCCCTAGTGCTGGGATTAAAGGCATGTGCCACCACCGCCTGGCCTTTCATCATATTTTTTGTGACAGGATTTCTCACAGAACCTGGAACTCACTTTCTTAGCTAGACCGGCAGCAGTGAGTCCTGAGTCATGTCTGCCTGCCCAGAGCTGGGGTTACAGATGGGCACCAAGGGCCCTGGGGCTTTTTGTTTTTGAGACAGGGTTTCTCTGTGTAGCTTTGGAGTCTGTCCTGGAACTCACTGTGTAGACCAGGCTGGCCTCAAACTCAGAGATCCACCTGCCTCTGCCTATCTAGTACTGGGATTGAAGGCACGTGACACCATTGCTCAGCAAGCTCATTTTTAAAGATGTAAAACGAGATCTATGCTTGTGTCCATTGCTTGTGAACTTTACACTTTTACTATTGTGTGTGAGTGTGCCACGTGCTAGGCCCCAAGTGCTTTTCGTGGCCCTTCGTGGTCTTGTTTGGCAAGTAAGACAATTGAGGCTGAGAGAGCCCCTGCCCCCACCAAGGAATAGCTGGTTGCTAAGAGACATGGTCAGGCTTTGAGCTCAGATGGGCAAGGGTAGACTTATATTGAATTTGTTTTCTCAAGACTTTACACAGATACCAGGGACTTTGGGGATAAAATAATAGAGGGTTTAGGGCCTAATTTAGGCTTTGGGGGGGCACTGGAGGGGAGTTTCCAGTGGTTTGCCATACCTGGGGGCTTAAAACTTATAAAATTAGTCATGTGTGGTAGCCAGAACATGTCACATTGACACTCAGGAATTTGAGGCTTGAGGATCATGAGTTTGAACCTGGCTTCAGTTATATATTAAGACCCTGTCTTGAAAGAAATATAAAGGAAGGAAGGAAAGGAGGGGGAGAGGCAGAGAGGGAAGGAGGGAGGGAGAGAGGAAGAGAGAGAGAAAAAAGAAAAGGCAGGCAGAAGCATCTGCAGCAAGCCTGCCCACCTGAGTTCCATTCCTGGAACTATCAGAAGGCAGGGAGAACCGACTACTTCAGGTTGTTCTCTGACCTCCACACGCACACTGTGATACACGTGCCCCCGTGGTAAATAAAAAAAAACCTTAAATCATCAACAACAACAACAAAAAACCCAAACAAACAAACAAACAAACAAAAAAAAAACGCCCAACGCCCCTCCTCTTCCTCTGCTCAGAGACTCAGGCGCCTGCATGGCTGAACCCCCAATGCTAAGAGGCCCTCCGGGCTCAGGGTGCACAGGGCCATGGGCTTGGCTCTAAAACATTCCTGCAAAGTCTCTTGGCTGCGGCAGCAGCGACTCTTTGAAGGAGGCTGAGCTCTGGAACCTTCCCTTCTCTCCTTGTCTTTGGAAAGTTTTGCTTTGCCCCAGGTTCCAGCCCTGTGCTGCCCGATACAGGCCCAGGGTTGGGTTCTCAGGGGAGGAGGAGGGAGGCTGAAGAATAGGGGTGGGGTTTCAGGAGGGCGTCAGTGATAGGGCGGGGCTTCCTTTACACCGGGCCCACCCTTCATCCCACCCACTGAAACCAGAATCAGGGAGGGGCTGATGGGACAGTGAAGGGAATGGTGGCTTTCCCGGGAGTCCCACTGTCTGCTCTTCCATAGAGCCCACGTGCTCCTGAGTTCTCCTCTCTTCCTATTAACCCGCTTTCTGAATTTGAGGCTCCCCAGAGTGGACCTGGAGGCATCCTCCTATTGCCTGTTCCCCTATCTCCATCTGAGTCCCTCCCCATCTCTTCCCCATCTCTAGCTATAAGCATCCCCCCCACCGCCCGACTTAAGGAGGTTCTTTTTTTTGGGGGGGGGGTTGAGACAGTGTTTCTCTGGAGCCTGTCCTGGAACTCGCTCTGTAGACCAGGTTGGCCTCGAACTCAGAGATCTGTGGGCCTCTACCTCCTGAGTGTTGGGATTAAAGGCATGTGCCACCAATGCCTAGCTAGGAGGTTCTTAATGTAAGTTTGTAGTGTAGCCCCTTTCCCTGAGTCTGGCCTCTTGGGAGCCCCCCCTATATAAGGTGACCCCCCCAACTCCCCACTGGGGCCTGGGACCAGAGAACTAAAGGATTTCCAGGCTCCAGTGTTGCCAGATGGAGGAATGGCTGTCGTTCATATGACCAAGGTTATATTTTTACCCTCCTCAAGTCCCAGAGATAGAGACACAGACTGTTCCTCTATGTCTTCAGCAGTGCATGGTTATGCCAAGGTTAACCTCTGGTCCTCCTGCCCCCACCTCTGAGTGATAGAGCTGACCCCTGACCACTGAGAATCCCTCTCCCTATTCCTTATGACACTCTTTCAGTTTGAAGTTTAAGCTGAGGCTGGGGCTTGCTGTCAGCCCAGCATGCACCAGGCCCTGGGCTCTCTGTCCCCAGCTCTACATTAACAGGTGGTTGTACACACCTGTCATTCTAGCACTGGGGAATTGGAGGCAGAAGTTCAAGATAAACTTAGGCAAGATGGTGAACTCTGGGCTAAGCTGGGCTACATGAGACCCTGCCTCAAAATGAAGAGGAGATTCTTAAGGTGTATGTGAAAAGGAAGAGGGCTCAGTCCTGAGTCCTGGGACAGGAGGAGAGAGGAGCAGATGGCTTGGCCAGGGAGCCATATCCTGCAATTGTGTAACAAATGGTGTCTCTGGGGAGGCTTCCTGGAAAGGAAAGTGGGTTGCAACATTTTGTTCAAAATGTAACCCTCGGGATAGGGATATCCAGGCAACTAGTTAGCTAGTCAGGAAGTTAAGTATCAACAATGGAGGGACTCCAACTACAATGGGAGATGCTCACTCACTTAAACAATGGCTGTCCTTCCACAGAAGCCCATTTATGACAACTTCTGGGGAATATGACTTTATTTACAAAAGCTCTTTAGGGATTGGAGAGAGAAGGATCAGCAAGGAGGGGAGTTCAGCTCCCAGCACCCACATGGCTGTGACTCCAGGGGCCCCTTGGCCCTCTTTTGCCACACCTAAGTGTTGTAGACTCACTCAGACACACATAACAAAAAGTAAAATGGGAGGTGAGGGTCTAGGTGGAGGCAAGGGGATCTCTGAGAATTCAAAGCCTACCTGATGTATACCGAGAGTTCCAGGCTGGACAAGGCTGCATAACGAGAGCCAGTGTCAAAAATCATGAGAAATAAAAGCATAAAGTTCAATGCTGGGGATGTAGTTCAGGAGTAGAGTGCTTGCCCTCAGTGGGAGGTCCTGGGTTCCACATTCTCCAGTTTGGAGCGATGGGCATAAACTAGCATTTGCTTCAAACTACAAAATCCTTGGTGGTGTATCTGATGGCATATTCCTCTAGAGTTATTTCGGAGTCAAGTCAATTAATTTTAGAATATTATTTCAAAATAGGACTTATTTTTTTACTATTTTTGTTCGTGTGAATTTTAAATTATTTTGTATTCGTGTCGTAGCACCCGGTGCAGAGATTAAGAGCCCATTCTCTCCATCATGCCGGTACCGGGACTGAACAAAGGTAGTAAGGCTTAAGGGCAATCGCCTTAATGAGCTGAACCATCTTGATCGCCCAATCAAAATTAACCCACTTTCCCACAATCGCAATTTGGCTCCGTATTTTTGTCCTCCCTCTCTAGTCTGTATTTTAGGGATTTTTATTTTAAGGTTCTTGTTTCTGAGACACGATCTCATTTCGTAGCTCAGTCTAGCTTTCTGAGGGCTGGGATGATTGACGTGAGCAACCACGGCTAGCTTTTGTAAGGTTTGTTTTGTTTAATGAAACTGAAAGTTGATTTTCAAGGAACTAAAAAGATAACTTGAAAACAGACATCTTAACAGATGCGTTGGCCGGTATCGAACGAGGGCCAGCCAACTGCTTGGAAGACAGAACCACTGTACCACCGACGCCTCGGTTTCCCTTTCTCTCTCGGGTCTGTTTAATAGGTCATCGCAGGGTCCGGTTGACCGACCGATATCGGTGCAGGGGTGTAAGAACCGCAACCCTCTCCGGGAAGACGTGCCGCCATGGGCCTTGCCTTCCGCGCTAGACGGGTCCCCGCATTGCCCCCCTAGAGCTACGGGGTTGTTGGTTCTGCCCTGACGTTATCCAATCATAAGCCGCCGCCCCTGCAGCCCAACTTCCGGGTCAAAGGAGGCACAGCCGGCGGGTCCCCGGTGTCCGCCGCCTTCGCTGTCCCCCCGCGCCCTCCACTTCCGGGCCCTCGTCCGGGGCATGGAGCGTCGCGCGTGAGGCGCCGCAGGCCCCGGGGACCCCCTGTCCAACTCGTCCTCCGCGCCGCGCCCCGGTGAGCAGCGCCCGGCCCCGGCTCGCCGCCTCCCGCCCCGGCCGGCGCCGTCCGCCCGCCTCGGCGCCGCGCGCCCTGTCCTCGTCGTCCCCGCCGCCCCGGTCGCCGCGCTTCGCCCGTTCCGGGCCGCGCCCAGGAGCTGCTGCCGCACCGCTGCGGAGACGCCGCCGCCAGCTTCATCGCCGAGCGCGGCTCAGCCCGGCGTCCGCGCAGCCTCCTCCAGCCTCCGCCAGCCTCGTCTCCGCCAAACCCTTTCTCCCTGCCTCATACCCCCACCCCCTCCCGCAGCCTGGTCCCCTCAAGCCTCATCCTCTTCCATCTTGACCTCCCAAGCCGGATCGCCGCAAACCTTATCCCTTCCAAACCTGATTCCCTTTCCAGCTTGATCCCTCCAGCCCGATCCCTAAAACTTGATCCCTGTAACTTGTTTCCTCAAGGCCAGTTGACCCTCCTCTCAATCCTGATACCCCAAAGCTTGATATCCCTAGCATGAATCTCTCCAAATGACCCTACCAGCCTGATTCCTCCAAGCCTGTTCACCCCCTTAGCTTGTTTTTGCCCAAGCCCGATTCCTCACTCAGCCCCTATCTTCTGCCTCGGTTTCCGCATTGTCCCATGCCAAGCTTGATACCCTCCCAGAATCAAATTATATCCTGTTTCACCCTTTTCTCCCCCTGATTAGCTTGAACCCCTAGTCCTCGGCTTCCTGCTTCAATCCCGTATCATTAGCCCCACCCTCAGGGTCCAGGCCTTAGGCCCGCCCCAACCCCCCCCTCCACTCTAGTCCAGCCTTCCATCCCAGTGGCCCTCTTGCAGCCTCCCACCCAGGCTCCCTTGGGAGCCCCTGGGCAGTCACCAACCTGCTTTCGAGGAGCTGGGACTGGTGCCCAGGAGGTGTGGACCACAATCGCCAGTTCCCAGCTGGGTCCTGGGGAGACCGGGCACTGAGAGACACGTCTCTTCCAAGTGCAACCCAGGGCATGCTGGCAGCCCCGAGGGGCTGGGAGGCTCAGTTAGAGTCTAACCAGGTAGATAGGGTTAGACCCCACAGGCGGAGACTCCCGCCCGCATGGAAAGTGAGTGAGAAGCCAAGCACTTCACCAGCATCTCCATCCTCACCAGCCCCTCCATCCTCACTGGCCCCCCAATCCTCACCAACTACTCCATCCTTGCCAGCCCCTCATCCTTGCCAACTCCCATCTTCACCAACCCCTCCATTCTTGCCAGCTCTTCGCATCTGCCCACCTTAACGCCACATTTGTTCTGTCAAGGTCCGTGCCCCTCGCCTGCAGCTGCCATGGAAGCTCCTGGGACCCTTTAGAAGGTCAGTTACTTTGGGATTCGGGCATCGAGGCAGGCTATGGGTTGGGTTGGGGCATTCTGGGTCTGCTTGCTCTGGAATGCAGAGGTTGACAGGATGTGGCTTTGTGTGTGGCTCTGGGGTCAGTCACCCAGGGCTATGGCTGGTGCTGCAATCTTTTGCACATCTGACACCTCCCCACATTCCTCTCTCCAGTTGCCCTCCAAGGGCTCCAGGGGCACAAAGGGAGAGTGATGAGTAGGCTGGGTTTGTGAGAGGCGTGGCAACCCCTACCCAGCACATCTGATACAGAACCTAGCAGCTGGGCATCAATCACTATGATAGTTTTTTTTTTTAAGTGGTTCATTCATTTGACAGCTGTCATTATGAAGATGTCTTATGTGTGCATTCCTGTTAATCCTCACCGTAGTCCCAGTTTGTAACTTTGGGAGGCCCAGTAAGGTTTGGAGCTTCTCTAGGATCAAACAGCACAGATGTGGGTAGGCTGGGGTTTGATCCCTTCTTCCTCTTACATGGGACCCTGTTTTTCAGCACTGGACAGGGGATACTGGTCAAACCTCCATTCTGTGTCAAGGTGTTGTCAAACATCTAGAAAGCTGTCAGACTCTTTTGAGAAGAGTGGTGGCAGCTGGGTGGTGACTGGGACAGTAACTCAGGGAATATGTCAGTACCTCAAGGACGCTGGCATGGGTTGCTCTCTGTGAGGCATCCTGGGTCCTGCTAGGTGCTGAACAACACTCAGCCCCCCACTCACTCCTGGCCAAGTTCTCCTGGTCAGGGCAGCCACATGTGTCCCCAGACATCTCCTGGGGTCCCCAGTTGATAGTCACCCGCCTTGAGACCGTGGTGTCCTCCAAGTAATTTTTCCCAGGAAGCTGTCGTGTGGGACAAGCAGCTTACATTCTGTTCCCACAGTTCCCTGGACTTAGGGAAGTGGGTACAACAGAGCCCAACTGCTCTATGCGCTTAGCTTCCCCCCTCCCCCCTCACATGTGGAGACAAGCAGGCATGAAGTGCAGGTGGTGGCGGCCTTGGGCTATGAGGAATCCTTGAGGCAGGAGGGTCCCAGAGTTTTCTGAATCCCACAAACCCACCCCACGAAAGATGTAAGTTGCTGTTGCTTGGGACCCAGTGAGACATTTGGCGTGGGGTGGCCCTCATAGCCAGTGCCCTTCTGGAAGCAATGGTGAACTGCTGGCATTGTAGCCTCCCACTGTGGTCCCCACTGCCAGTCAGTGGGTCAGTGCCAGAGGGCAAGTTGCATCTGGATCAGGAGGAAGAAGGAGAAGGTGAGGGAGGCTGGGGTGGAGTATGGGCGGGGTCCTGACGGCCAGTCAGTTCAGCAACTCCCTGCACCTGCTCCCCCTCTGCTGGTGCCTGAGGTGGCAGTAGGGATGGACTTTAGACTAGGCCACTCTGTTGTATATCTTGTCACTTCAGGGTGCTACAGTGACTCGGGCTCCATTCTTCTGTTTCCTTCATTTCCTCCATCTCCTCCTTATTTTCTCTCTCTCTTTCTCTGTCTTCCTTCTTCTCTTCCATCTCTTTCTGTCTCTTCTCTCTTCTCTCTCCTCCCTTGCTAACAGGTATCTCCCACCCTAATTCATGCTAATCACAGGAGTCCCCAGACCTGGCACAAGTCTGCTGGGACAGACCCATCAAGTGTGAGAACCCTGGCTCATGGAGTGGTAACTGTGGAGTCCCAAAAATGCGCCTTCCTCCCTGTGACACGGCACAAGCCCACCTAGCGTCTCCACATTGATTTTCTAGTCCCCACTACGAGTGTAACCTCAGAAGTGACCCCAGGTCACAGTACACATCAGGAGTGTGCAGCGGGGACTTCAGTGAATCTTTTGCCTTGTGTGGCCCCAAATGGGATGCAGGGGCCCGAGACTCCTCCACCCGGGGGTCCAGCCCAGCACCCACTTTCTAATTACATGGCAGGAGGGAGCAGGGAGGGGGTGTCTAGAGCAGGGCCTCCCAAGATTCAAGATCTGGGCATGGTGACTCTTAATCAGTGGTCCCTGCACCCATGGTCCCCAAGTCTCACTGCTGAATTTAAGTCCAGGCTCAAGATCTACCCTGTAAGGCCTTGAGTCCTAAAGCACTGGGCATTAGCCAGGACAGCTCAGATGGAACACAGGTCCTGTGTCTCTGGGCTCCCTTCTCTCACCTACTGAGGGCATCTGCAGGTCCCCCCCTTCCACACTGCCGTGTCTCCCCACCTGAACTCCTCAGCAACACCAGCCTTGGTTTCTTCTGTTCCTCTGCTCTTTTCCCCTCCCACAGGTTCCTTCTGAGGTTCTTTCAGAAAGTCAGGCATGTAAGGGCTGCTACTTCCTACCCCTGGGAAATAAGCCATCAGAACTCCAGCAGTCTTGACCATGGCCCCAAGATTTAGATATTGTTTGATGGTGGCTTTACAGGCTGTGGAGGCGACATGCCAATGGGCAGGAAGAAAGCGTAGGTAGCTGGGTTAGATAAGTGGCTTGGCATCGACTTCATCCCCAGCTGTGTAAACTCTTGAGTGGGAACTGTGGGTGGTGCAGGCGGAGGCCTTGCTGTCAAGTGTTTACTCCCCAGCCCCTCTCTGGGTCCCCATTTTGCATCAGGATAGCAGAGACGCAAGTGGCCCCAGGTCTCAGCCCCGCTGGAGTGCACGCCAAAAGGTTCCAGAATCCACCCAAAATTCCTGATGTCTCATTTCTTGTCCCACCTCCTGGAGCGAATCTTTGCATCCTGGACCCCCTGGGGTGACTCAAGACAAGAGCCCCTCCCAGGTCCTCTTCTGTACAGGTGTGACGGGACTCTTACCGGTCTGAAGGGGTCCCTTCTGGGAACCCACAGGTCACAGTTTGTGTTTCCTGCTTGAACAAGGCTTGCACTGGGCTGGCCCAGTCTGGAGGTACTTGAGCCAGTCAATGGTATTTCCCTGGCTCAGATTTCTGGCTTGCCGCCGCTGGCAGCCTCTGCTTGTCACTGCCCTTGCTCTTCAACTACCTGAGGATGCATTGCAGCTCCGGGAATCCCTCACTTTCTCTGGATGTTGGATTTAGGGCCTTGGGGACATCTGAGGCCACTGGTCTGCATCCTCAGAGCCAAGGCAGTGCCCCCGGGGAGGGGGAAAGCCATAGCTCCTGTGTCTCCCTGCCAAGAAGAGACTGTTTATTACTGTCTGTAATGTGTGTTTGCATGTCCTGAGGAAGCTCTAGAGGTTGTTTGTTTTTTGTGGAGTAGTTTTTCTCTTTCCACTTTCAAGTGCTTCTGGGGTGGGGATCACTGAGCCATCTTGCATACTTTTCTCCTGGTGTTGGTTTTGAGACAGTGTCACTCAGTGACCTGGGTGGAACTTGCCATCTTCCTGCCTTGGCCTCCTAGACACTGGGGTCACAGATGTGTGCCCAGGCTGGCCTGGGACTCAGAGGTCTGCCTTCCTCTGCTGGGGTTAAAGGTGTGGCCAGCCCAGCCACTGTGGTCTGTTGGAAGAACTGTGAAGGTCCTACTCAGCTGCGCTGGGCCCCTCCACCCTCCTTCCCCACAGCCCTGACCCTTGTGTGTCAGTTTCCACTTCCTGCCAGTGCTGAGGCCAGGGAGGCACCGTGGCAGAAGCTCCCGGAGCCTGCAGAGGGATCTCAGCCCTTGGAGCTGCCCCCAGCCACTCTGGCACACCCAGAATTGGGTCACTGTGGCTGGGTGGGTGTTTAGATTTCTTTAAAGCAAATATTTGCCTGGCTGGTCCAGGTCTGCTCAGACAGAGCTGGAGCCCAGTGGCTGTGAGGGGGAGGGAGCTGCTGGGAGGTGGCCAGTCCCACCACGGACAAGAGGTGGCCTGGAGGATTTTTACCTGGATGATGTCTGTATGAAGGCCCCTGCAGATGTCACCTGTGCAGTGACAAGGTTGGCTGTTCATCTGGCCAGTATTTGTTCATTGTCAGTGATGTCCACAGGGTAATGGTACCACAGCTGAGGAGAGATATGAGTGGGACAGGCATTCATCAAGTAACCATAGTGGAAGGTGCTTAGGGACAGCCCAGTGGAGAGGGAAAGACTATTGTAGCCATCTCAGGATGGATGGCACAAAATGGTCCCTAAGGACCTATTTCATACTTGGTACTTAGCCGAGATTGGTCTAGAAGTTAGTCAACCTCCTGGGTAATGGTGGTGCATGTCTTTGTTCCCAGCACCCAGGAGGAAGAAGCAGGTGAATCTCTGTAAGTTAGAGGCCAGCCTGTCCTACAGAGAGAGTTCTAGAACAGCCATGACTGTTACACAGAAAAATCCAGTCTCAAAAAACAAAACAAAACAAAACCAGCTAGTAAGCCTAAGATGAAGAAGTCCAGCACAGAAAGGGTGACATGTGCTCTGGGACAGACGCATGGAGTCTCCCATCTGAGCAAGGACTGGTTTCTCTAGGTCACAGCTGTGAAGAAGGGGGTTCAAGGTTTTGGAAGGCATAGGAGGGGGTCCTTGAACACCAGAAAACACTGGATTTTTGTTGTGTGCTTCTTATAGCCTGCAGTTTCTATCAGTCTAGCATCTACCATTGAGCCAGACCCCCAGCCCCTCACTGGGGGATTCTAGGTGGGGGCTTCACCCCCTAAGCCCGTTCAACTAAGGCATGGCTGGCCAGGAAGAGTTTCAGTTGAAGGAGTGGTATGGACCCAGCTGGAGTCCTGCTTTAACTCAGCAGAGCCTTGGGTCTCCGAGAATAGAGTGAACAAGTTGCAGGGAACTTAAGAGACACTTGGGTAACAGTGTGGCTGCCCAGAATGACTGATTCGGAAGCGTCCATGGCCAGGGCAGCTTGTCAGGAAGACACCCTCTCTCACGAACCATCTCCCTTCACAGCTTCTCACTGCCGTCACAGGAGCCCCAGAGAATGTCCAGCGGGGTCTCCCCAGCCGAGCAGGTGGCGGCAGGCGACATGGATGACACAGCAGCGCGCTTCTGTGTGCAGAAGCACTCCTGGGACGGGCTGCGCAACATCATTCATGGCAGCCGCAAGTCGTCAGGCCTCATTATCAGCAAGGCCCCTCATGACTTCCAGTTTGTGCAGAAGCCTGATGAGTCTGGCCCCCATTCCCACCGTCTCTACTACCTGGGTAAGCTGCCCCCGCCCTCATTGCCCTTTGCTGCCCAAGATTTCAGTAGCAACCGGCCTGGGGCAAGCAATGTTAGTCCACCTACAGGGTCAGCCATGCAGGTGACAGTTCATGGCTGGCCAGGTGGCTCTGAGTCTAGATAGAAACTACTCCCAGCTGGGCTACTTCCCAGGCCTGTGGTGCTGGCTGGGCAGGGCTTTCTGGGTAACAGGATGGGACTCAGATCCCTGTGGGAAGGTTACATGCTGTTCCAGCAGGACGCACTGTGTGGTAATTTGTTACGATGGATTCCACGGCTCAAAGACTGGAACCATCTCCACATAGTGTACTGTGGGCCAGCAGTGGTGTGGCTCACTATCCTGCCACAGGACCTGGACGTCCTACTTCTGGCCCAGCTGTTGGCAAACTGTGTTCCTGCTGGTCCACCCTTTGGTGTGACCCCTCAGGCTTTCCATAGCTTCTGCAAACAGGCCTGCACCCAGCCCCAACTCATAGACAGGAAATGCCTGCACCTAGCCCAGCACATAGACAGGAAGTGTCCGTGGGGCACAGACACTGCCCTGCTAGGCCTAAAGGGCCTATAGAGCTAGAAGAAAACACCTTCTGGAAATCAGCTGGGCTTGTTTGCTTGTAAACAGTGTGCCTCCTGGCTGTTGATTAGAGTTATGGTTCCCTTGCACGGTTGACGCCAGCTGAGTCACTTGTGGGTGTCCTAGGCTCTGCATTTGCCCACTCTGTGGTGGGACTCCTCTGTGTCACAGTCTAGACATTGCCCAGGATTCCTGCCTCTAGTTGAGAAACACTTTTTAGGACAGGTGCCTCTAGTTGTCCTCCAAGCCAGCCTTGTTGCTGCTGGTCATGGTGGCCTTGGTCATGTCTGTGCATGTCCAGGTCTCAGCATTTGAATGCGTGAGTGATTGAACATTGTCACCTGCCCGCTGCTGACCAGACATGGATGATAGGAGCCGAGATGGACACTGGGTAGCCAGCCTCTTCCCACTGTCCCCATACTTCCCCTTCAGAGCTGTCCCACTAGGAAGTCTCTGTAAATGCGGTGATTGAGAACAAGCCTGCTGATCTTGCTATACTGCTGAGTGACTGTGTGATAGCTATGAGCCACAGCAGCCATGGCACACGGCCATGCTCCCACGGGGGAGAGCAGGACCAGAGACACTGCTGGGTTCTACTTCTCAGTGGCAGCTCTGCCCATTGGTTGCATAATCCCAGCCTGCACCTGCTGAAGGGAAGATGGCAGCCAGACTACGTTCCTCCCAGAGCTCTGGGCAGGACCTTCCTGTCTCTTCCGGCTTGTGAAGTGTGCAGCATCCATCAACTTGTGGCTGAATCTCTCCCATGTGCCTCCATGGTCACGTGCCTTACTTCTCTGTCTGAGAGCTCCCTTTACCTTGGTTTCCTGAGATTGCTAGTAGCTTGAGAGCATTAGTACAGCCATAGCCACAGATCCCTGTCTCAATAAAGACAGTGACTTTTGAATTTAGGCCCAGGACACAGCTCTCTCTCTCTCTCTCTCTCTCTCTCTCTCTCTCTCTCTCTCTCTCTCTTTCTGGGGAGACAGCTACTCAGGACCATGGGAAAGGAAAGAACCTTCTGAGGTCTCAGCCACAAAGTGCACCTGGTACCAGAGAGTCAGTACCTAAAGCCACCAGCCTCAGGATGAGGCACGTGCAACCTAGAACCTCGTGACACCATGACTTTGGCTCCAGTCCGCCTCTTTCAGCATTCATGCTGGCACCTCAGGTCTCCTGTCTTCCCACCAGCAGTGGGAATTGACCCTCTGGCTCCAAGTTCCTGGGAGAAGAAATCTGATTGTCTCAGCCTGGGTTCTGTGAACTTTTCACCCTGGCTCCGTGCAAATTCTCAGCCCCCTTCCTCCATGCCTCTGTAAGGAGTCTGTGCCTTGTTGGCTTGGCCATGTAGACTGGGTGGGCATGGCCTTGAGCTTGTAGGGTTTCTATAGAAGGGATCTCATTAGCTTAGCTAGACTACTCAGTCATCTACTTGTTTGGCATGGGTGGGCAGGGTCTCTTGAGATCTCAAGGTTTCTGGGAGAAAGAATGGGATTGGCCCAGGTAGTGTGATTGTTCACAAATGGCCTGTATGTGTGTGCCTGGGCTGGGGTGCACTGTCCTCAGGGTTCAGCACAGAGTGATAGGGGGTCTTCATGGATCTGGAGGACTACAGATGAGTGCGTAGTGAAGACAGACCCCCAAACACACACAGAGGAGCCCAGCACCCTCTAGACATTGCTGGTTCCGCCAAATCCCTTGTTCTCTTCATTCTGCCAGGTGTTCCTCAGGATTAGGTGAGGGCATGGCAGAGTCCCTGGTTGATGCTCCCCTGTTGCCCTAAGAATGTGGCCTGACCCTGCCACTTCCAAGGACCTCTGTGTCCTCTCATGGGCCCATGTGGGGCATGGAGAGTCAGCAGTGAGTCCTCTGTGAGGGATGGGCTGAGCCCTGAGGGGCCCTACTGGCCCTGGCCGGTAACCCATTCTATCGCCAGGCAGTCCCTCTGTCATGGCAGGGAGACCTCAGGGCCTAGAGAAGCCTGGACTCTTGTTGGCTTCTGTCTTAGGCTCAAAATGTACTGAGCATTCTAGTCCATCTGGGTCCCTGCCAGGCTGGCCAAGTCCACACTTTGGTGGCCAGAGTCAGTGTAGGTGTGGGTCCAGAGCACCCACCATGCCTGGGGCTGGGCAGGGTGACCAGTTGAAATGGGTGGATGTGTGCGTGCACGTGCGTGCGTGTATGTTGTATTGGGGGTGTGTGTGTGTGTGCACACGCGCAAAGCTGATAAGTCAGGTGAGGCTGCCGAGGCAAAGTGAGGGTATCACCAGGGAACTCCTCTTTGCCACCAGTGCTAGGCATTGTAGGCTGTGGTGCCAGCACTGGAGGCCCATCCAGGAACACACCGGTTGGCCCGAGCCATTGGTATAATTGCTTGTTAATCAGCTGTGAAGGGTGCTGGCTTTGATGTTCTTGGCACAGACTTGCCTTGGACTTCCTTTTCGGAAACCCCGAGGGCAGCAGGCCACTGCTGGTGAAGAGTCTCCCCACAGTCTCAGCATGGGCCTTTCAGTAGGACTGAGGATCCAGTCACACCTCATAATGTCTCACTCCCTACAGTTCTTAATTATTTGTGCGTGGGACATCCATACACTGTGGCACATGTGTAGGTCAGAGGGCAGCTTGTGGGAGTTTGTTATTCTCCTTACATCATGTGGTGTTCAGTCTTGGTGGCATTAGGCCTCTCACTGGCCCTGTGTCATGTTCATAAAGGTTCAAGGCCCAATAGTATACGCCTTTAGTCTCAGCACTCAGGAGAGGCAATGGATCTCTGAGTTCAAGGCCAGTCCGAGCGACATAACAAGTTCCAGAACAGCCCAAGATACACAATGACCCTGTCTCAGAAAACCAAACAGTCCCAGCAAGCTGTAGAAGTGGAGTAAGGCAGAGGTCATGAGTCCTGCAGGTCACCGAAAGAGGCACTGCATTCTGGGGCTACCAAGTCCCACAAATGTGCCTGGACTGTTCTGGACTCAGAGGAGACAGGGCTGGTCCCCAGCCTTCTTGACCGCAGAGGTTAAGTTGAGGCATGCTGGAGCTGGTCA
Source organism: Cricetiscus sungorus (assembly GCA_030556225.1). NCBI lineage: Eukaryota > Metazoa > Chordata > Mammalia > Rodentia > Cricetidae > Cricetiscus > Cricetiscus sungorus. The sequence goes on from JANBXA010000600.1 coordinate 42,997,623, forward strand.
CCCCCTGCTGACCACTTAACTGGTCATGACAGTGAGGCTATATTCCATGGGATTGCCCTGCATCATGACCTCAGAATCCCCATCCATAGAGGACACACTTGTCCCTTGTCATCCCAGCTCTCAGGAAGCGAAGGCTGGAAGAATAAGAATTCAGGGCTATCCTTGACTACGTAGCAAGTCAGAGACCAGCCTGGGCTATGGGACACTCACTCACAGAGGAGGGAATGCATGTGTACACGTACATGGACTGTGGAGGGAGGGGCTGCTTGTGCCGATGATGCTGAGGGCTCCGCTACAGCGCGTGATAGCTTCTATGAGAGATTGACCCAGCCATGGAGACTGCTGCCACCTGGGAAAATGGAGGGAACTCTGGACACAGGCAGTTTCCTGTGTCAGACTTTCCTTCAGTGACCATTCATATCTTTCAGTCAGGGTCCAGATCCAAACATGCTCAGAGGTGATGCCCATAGGAGCCTTGGGCAGGGCCTGAGGAAGGTGGGGTTGGAGCTCTCCTCCATCCAGGCTGGGGTGGGTGGAGACATGGCTGTAGTAGAAGAACACTCCCTGGAAGCCACCTGCTGTGAGCATTGTGGGACACCTCCACCCTTCCCACCACTGCCCCATACAAGCACACTCGTGCGCACATGCACACATTCCTCCATCCTCTCCCTAAGGTCTGAGACTGGTTTAGTCCTTAGTCTTTGCCAGCATACAGAGGAACCTAGTGGTTCTCAGCTTGTGGATTGCAACCCACATGGGTCACATCAGACATCTTGTGTATGAGATGTTTGCATTATGATTCATGCCAGCAAAATTAGAGTTATGAAGTAGCAATGACAATAATGTTATGATTGGGGTCACCATAACATGAGGAACTGTATTATGGGGTCACAGCATCAGGAAGGCTGGGAACCACCACTCTAGAGTCACACCTGGCTGCAGGCAAGCTGAGCTCTTCCATTGCCCTCTCCGACTCCAGCAGATGCTGCAGCCGATGGGGCCTGCATCTCAGGGTGGGAGAGCCTGAAGACACCAGACCGTGGGCAGGGCTCAGTGGGTAAAGCGCTGGCTGCACAAGTGAGGACCCAAGTTCAAATCCCTAGCCCCTGTGCCAAAGCCAGGTGTGCTACCGTACCTGTCACCCTAGTGCGGGTGCTGTGTAGGGGAAGATGGGAGGAGATCTGGGGCTCACTGGCCAGCCAGCCAATTCAGTGGGACACCATGTCTCAAAAGAGACAGAGACCAGGCATGGTGGTCATCCCAGCACTCGGGAAGTAGAGGCAGGTGATCCCTGTATGTCTAAGGCGGGGAGAGAGCGGGGAGGCACCTGATGTCCACTCTGGCTTCCATATACACATAATGATGGACATAGGGGCTCCGACTAGGAACGGGGGCACGGCCTGGTACCCCCTCAGGTGGGGCACCCACTCTTGAGGTTTCTCTGACCCCTCCTCAGGAATGCCGTATGGCAGCCGAGAGAACTCCCTCCTCTACTCTGAGATCCCCAAGAAGGTACGGAAGGAGGCCCTGCTGCTACTGTCCTGGAAGCAGATGCTGGACCACTTCCAGGTGAGCCACCATGCCACACCCTGTTTCTGGAAACAGTCTTCTGACCCGGGCACTTATCAGACCATTTTTCTCTCCTATCTGCACCTTCAAATGAGGGCTGTCTCATGGGCCTGGCTAATGATTAATGTCACTGCCCAGAGGTGCCCAGTGAAGGGGACACCCTGGCATGGCTGTACTTTGTGGCTTCTGTGGCCTTGTCTTCTACTCAGAGGGAACAGTAAATTTGTCGCAGCATCATGCCTGAGCCCTCGTCTTGCCCACTCACTCCCAACTGGGTGACTGCTCTTAGTTCCTGGCTAGCCTTCTGCTCAGCACAGTGCTGGGAATGGAACCCAGACTTCCACACTTGCCTCGTCCATACCCCGCCTCTGAGCTGCACCCCAGCCTAGTTCTGAGGCTCAGGGCATGGAGCACTCAACTGAACACAGGAACCCTGGGTCTCGTGCTGTCACTGTAAAAACCGGGTGTGGCGGTACACGCCTGTCAGGGTTATAGTCTGCCAAGTAGTGAGTCCCAGACTAGCCAGGCCATGTTGGTGCAGATAGCTTTGGTTAGAGAAACCTCGGGCGTGTTCTGTAGGTAGAGCTGTGGATTTAGATGGAATGTTCTCATCAGGAAGGGCTATGAATGGGGTGGGGGAGGCCACCATGGGGACATTAGGAATTAAAGAGGGCATCAGCAAGGGCAGGGGCCAGATGTGACCACAGGCAGTAGCGATGAGGATATGGGAACATCATGAGAGTTTGCAGCCAGCATGAGATGCTCTGTGTCCCCAGGCCACACCCCACCATGGTGTCTACTCTCGAGAGGAGGAGTTGCTGCGGGAGCGCAAGCGCCTCGGTGTCTTCGGTATCACCTCCTACGACTTCCACAGTGAAAGTGGCCTCTTCCTCTTCCAGGCCAGCAACAGCTTGTTCCACTGCAGGGATGGTGGCAAGAATGGCTTCATGGTGAGACACAGCCCGCATCCTGGGGTGGGGACATGGTACCGGCGCCCTGACACAACCTCCCTGTCCCCAGGTGTCCCCTATGAAGCCACTGGAGATCAAGACCCAGTGCTCTGGGCCACGCATGGACCCCAAGATCTGCCCCGCAGACCCTGCCTTCTTCTCTTTCATCAACAACAGTGACCTGTGGGTGGCCAACATTGAGACAGGAGAGGAACGGAGGCTCACCTTCTGTCACCAGGGTGAGGCTTGGGCATGAATGGGGTGGGCAGTCTGCTTGGCCACCTCAACATGTTCTGGAAGTGGCTATTGTAGCTGCCAGCCCAGCTTCTAGAATCTTCCCCTGCTGTCCAGTGGTGCGCAGTGGCCTGGACACCCAGCCCTTGAAAGCCAGTTGTGGTGTCCAGCCTGTTTGGCGTTTCGCTCTGAGTTTCTGACTCACAGTGGTTGTCAGGAGCCTGTGTGTCACTCAGAGTGTGCCCTCCCCCAGGCTCAGCCAATGTCCTAGACGATCCCAAGTCTGCAGGTGTGGCTACCTTCGTCATCCAGGAGGAGTTTGACCGCTTCACAGGATGCTGGTGGTGCCCCACAGCCTCTTGGGAAGGTAGGCACCACTTCCCATACCCCGCTAAATCCCATACTCCACTAAATCAGCCCGTGTGGTTCCAGGACCAACATTTAGGGGCCCATTAAATACTCATGGCAAGGTATGCACGGGACAGGAAGATGACAAAGGCCTTGCTCACCCGGCTTGGTATTCTTATAAACCACATTTCTGGAGATAGGAGAACACTGGGTGACCCATAGATATCAGAGCCACACCCCCGGCCCCTCACTGGGGTATTCTAGGCAGGGCTCCACCCTGACCATACCTCCACCTCACTGTGGTGTTTTACATTTCCAGGACATGTGAGTATATGTTTAGGTTACGTGACAAAATCACCCTGTGTGGCATAGACAACCGAAATGTGCAGCTCCATACTGGTCTTTGTGGTTCTGGGTGCAATATGACAAAGCTGGCTTTTCCTAAGGCTCTGACACTCCCCATGTCTTCCATTGTTCTGTGTTTATGATTATTCCTGTCATACTGGCCCTGGGTCCTCTGACCTCCCTCAGACACAGCACAAAGGCAAGGCCTTAGACTAGAGCTTGAATACATGGTTTCAGGGCCCAGCTTAACTCTACACCCTAAGCGGGTATCTCTGTGCCACTTCTTGCTGGCTCCTGTGGTCCCCCTGAGGCTTGGAGCCTCTGTGTGGTGTGGGTGGGTGCCCTGAGTCTCTGATCCTTTCCCCTGACCAGGCTCTGAAGGCCTCAAGACGCTGCGGATCCTATATGAGGAAGTGGATGAGTCTGAGGTGGAGGTCATCCATGTGCCCTCCCCTGCCCTGGAGGAGAGGAAGACTGATTCCTACCGCTACCCCAGGACAGGTGGGTGCCAGCGGCAAGGCCATCTGCTGTCATGAGGCCTCCGCCCTCTGGGGTCTCCTCTGCCTGGCTTTGTCAGGTCACAGATTCTCCAAGTAAGTCCAGAAAGTGAGTGTGGCAGCATCTTCTAACTGCCCGATGCCATGGCTTGGGCACAGGCAAGCAGACTGATCCTCATAGAAAATGCTAAAGTTTAGTGGTGCCTCCAAGGCAGGAGGCTGATGAGTTTAAGCCAGCCTGGGCTACATAGTGAATACCTGTCAAAACAGTAAGTGGGGGCAGTGCCAGAGATTGGCTCTCCGGGCTGAGCCCCTGAGGTGTCTCAAGGTGTTAGAAGCCTTGAGCCAGCAGCAGCCCTGGCTAGCCTGGTTCAACCTCAGGCCTGCTGCCTGTGCCTCTGTGGGAGTCACTTGAACTGAGGCTCAGTGGGGATAGAACTCCCTGGTGGCACAGAGCCCCAGGCTCCATCCCCAGTACCACAAACTGGGTGTGGACTTGCACATCTGTTATTGATGCTGAAGGCAGAAGGATCAGGAATTCAAGGTCAGCCTCGGTTTTATAGAAGATTCTGGACTACATGAGACCTTATCTCAAAAAATCAAATAAATAAAATAGGCTGCCATTGCATACACACAGTAGGCCCTCCCAGGTGCTGTGTGGGTTGGACCTAGGCTTCCCATGAGACATCTGTGAGATGATGCATACTTTCCCCATGCTTGGCAGATGTGGAAACTGGGACTCAGGTAAGGTGAAGTCATTTGTCAGGTATCTCGTGTTATCCAGAGAAATCCAGAATCTGTCCCAAGCACTCTAATAGTCCCAGCGACATACCACCTGTTAGAAGTGTGGATGACTGTCCCAGCCTGTGACTGCTGTCTCCCAAAGGCTGGGCCTGGCCGAGTGTGGTGATATGCCCTGTCCTTGTCCCCAGCTCTTCCTGGACTGCACAGAGGTAGGGACAGGGCCATATCCCTCTGTGTTGTATTCCCATTCCAGCTCCCAGGTGACAAAAATAACACTTTGTATATCCCATTAGGAATGTGGTTCAGGTCCTAGGTCAGATTATCCCTGCCTTGGAAACTTTGTGTCATGCCTGGGAGGGACTGTGCCACCTCCCCAAGGTATGGTCACTCAGTCCTTGTCCACGGTGGCCACCGGCATCCTGGTACTTACCTGGCCTTCCTCCCACAGGCAGCAAGAATCCCAAGATTGCCCTGAAGCTGGCTGAGCTGCAGACGGATGGACAGGGAAAGGTACGAGAGAGCAGAGCGCATTCTGGGTAGCTTGGTGTAGCCAGGTGGCCTCACCTGTATCCTGTGGTGACCACAGCCCAGAACACTGTGTGTCACATTTCTAGGGTGCCAGTCCTTAGGTGGTCACTGCATTGAGGTCATCTCATATTAGGTAGGGCAGTGTTCTGGTCCTTCTTTGTAAACCCCCTCTCCCCACATTGTTCACCTATCGGCACTGAGTGGGACCTCGAAACCCCAGAGCCCGTGACAAGCAGCAAGGGCAATGGGTCACTGGTAGGAAGCCTTTAGTGAGTGCATCTACCTGCCTCTGGCAGGCCCATCTTTCCATCCACTGTGCCATGCCTTCCCCATCCAATGAGAGCTGCTAATGGTTCGCCTGAAGTCCAAATTACTCAGGTCACCAAGGGAGTATGATATTGAAAGTTCCTCAGGCAGTGCCTGGGAGCAAAGCTGTATGGCACTTTCTCATGGGGTCGCCAGGCAGGCAGGGTTTGTGTAGCTATAGGAGCCTGGCCTTGGGATTTGGTCCTTACACTGACTGTGTGTGAGCATCAGAGGACAGTTTGTGGGGGTCAGCTCTCTCCCTCTACCATGTGGGTTCTAGCAGTCAAACTCAGGTCATCAGGCTTGGTGACATGAGCCCTACTGAGCCCCCAGCAAGCTTTTGACAAAACTTTCATAACATCCAGGGAAAGTATAAGATAGACTCCACATCTCTGTTATTTGCACTGCCTTTTTTTATGCATATTAGACCCTCACTCACCAAATCCTTTGTACAGTCTTTTCAGAACATTCCATCAGCATCGCCTGTGAGGTGGCTCACCACTCACCAGGCTGTGGTGTGCTTTTATTGTTGTTTTGTTTTTTAAGTTTTGTTTTCTTTTTTTTAATTTGTATGAGTGCAGTTCCCAGAGAGTCCAGAAGAGGGTGTCAGGTCCCTGGGAGCTGGAGTTACAGGTGGCCATGAGCTGTCCTGTGGGGGCTGGGACCTAAGGGCTCAGCTGCTGCCTCATCCTCAGCCAGAACCAGGGCCTCTGGCACACACAGGCTCCTGAGCCAGGCAAGGATGTGGAAAGACACAATGTGCTGTTGTCTTTCCATCTTCCTGTCCATCGTGACACACACACACACACACACACACACACACACACACACACACACACCACCCCAGTGGAAGGAGATGTTACTATTGCAGAGAGCCATAGGTTATGGCTTTGACAGCAGAGGTGTTTTGTTAGCAGCCATACAGGCTAAGGATCCCAGGGTGGGCATTCCCTCTGAGGGTTGGACAGGGTCTGTCCCAGCAACTCAGGTGACCACATGCTCCAAGTATCTAGTGGATATCATGCTAAGTGTGTGTGGTGTGTGTGTCTCTCTGTTTTGTAAGATATAACATGTTGGATTAGGGTCCCACCCAGTGTGACGTCCACCTCACCTATATACCTCAGGTGGCTGCCTGTATATGTCTGCCTGCCTTCCTTTCTTAAGATTTATTTACTCCTCAAATTTTATTTATTAATTTATTTGTTTATTTATTTATTTTTTGAGATGAAGTCTCTTTTTGTATTGAAGTCCAGCTATTCTGGAACTGGCTCTGTAGACCAGCCTGGTCTCAAATTCACAGAGATCCACCTGCCTTTGCTTTCCAAGTGCTAGGATTAAAGGCGTGTGCCATTATGCCCAGGTCTATTTGTTTTTAGACTATGAGTGTCTGTCTGCCTGTGTGTCTGTGCATTGTGTGCATGCTGTGCTCACGGAGGTCAGAAGAGGGCGTCAGAGCTCCTGAAATTGGAGTTCTAGCCCATTAGACACCATGTAGGTACTAAGTGTCAAACTATCAGGACACTGGAGATCAGGAAGGCTGTGGCATTGTGAGTGACATGGCCCTGTTTTCCCAGATCGTGTCAAGCTGTGAGAAGGAACTGGTGCAGCCATTTAGCTCTCTCTTCCCCAAGGTGGAGTACATCGCCCGGGCTGGCTGGACACGGGATGGCAGATAGTGAGTGTCCTGGGGATGGGCGGTACCCAGGGGCCCGCCAGGGTGGAGCTTGGTGCCTTGCACCCATGCCTTCTCCCTTGGGGTCATTCCCAGCCTCGGTCAGCAAATCTATGATGCTGGGGACAAAAGTCCCAAGGGTAGGACAACCCCAGGTAGCCCACACCAGACTTCTGATAGGATCAGGAATTCCTCCAAGTCCCTTGGGGTCCTGCTGGGATGACAGGTGCATGGCCATGCAAGACTATTCAAAATAAAAAAATGTGAAAGACCTGGGGCTGCAGAGCAGTCTAGCATACACAAGGCCCCAGGTTTGTGCCCAGCACCAGAATATAATATTGTCTGTTTCATTAATGATGGTCATGATGCCACACACCTATACTATTCCAACTCCCTGACAGTGTTGGCAGGAGGATCAAGAGTTCAGGGCCATCCTCAGCTACACAAGACCCTAGCTTTTTTTTTTTTTTTTTTCTTTAAAAAAAAAAAAAAAAAAAAAAGAGCTGTCTAATTTGAGAATTCTGTCTCAGGCCTTAGTCACGTGGATTGTGTGACTGGAGCCTCACTCTGTCTCTCCAGAGTTACCAGTCTCATCCGTACCAGTTAGACCTCCTCCACACCCTGAGTAGCTGTGGCCGACTCGCAAGGCTAGCCAGGGAATAGCCCTGTGTGGCCCTGTCCCCTGCTCTCCCCTGCCAGCCACTGAGCCCTCCTGCTGCCTCTTCTTTGACCCTTCCAGCGCCTGGGCCATGTTCCTAGACCGTCCCCAGCAACGTCTCCAGCTTGTCCTCCTGCCGCCAGCCCTCTTCATCCCAGCCCCTGAGAATGAGGCCCAGCGACAGGCAGCTGCCAGAGCCATACCCAAGAATGTGCAGCCCTTTGTCATTTATGAAGAAGTCACCAACGTCTGGATCAATGTAAGCAGGAGCCCAGGATGCCCACTGTTCCCATACCATGGTCCCCAGCAGGACACTGGGCTGGGCTCGGGTGTGGCCAGCCACCGAATCCTCTGACTCAGTCATCTCTCCCTGCAGGTCCATGACATCTTTCACCCGTTCCCACAGGCCGAGGGGCAGCAGGATTTTTCCTTTCTCCGTGCCAATGAGTGTAAGACTGGTTTCTGCCACCTGTACAGGGTCACTGTGGACCTTAAAACCAGTGACTATGACTGGACAGAACCCCTCAGCCCCACAGAAGGTGAGCAGAGCATCCATCCCATAGGAAGCAGGCGTGGGGAGGAAAGTGTGGCCATGCCTCGCCCTACCCTGTCCTTGTGCCATTGGCAGCAGTCAAGTAAGAGTTTGTTGATTGACTAGGTGGGGTTTCCTAAGCACCTGTGCAGTGGGGCCCTCAGCGCCACCAGGGCATTAGAATTTGGCCCATGCATCACTGTCACTGCTATGTGCCACCTGCATTTTGTTTTATTTTCTCATTTTCCTGGTGTATGGCCATTCCTGCCTGTTTCTAGTTTGCCTGTTGCCCATGTTTGTGTCCCAGCCTCAGTCATTTGTCTCGGAGCTTCAGATCCTCTCTCTGTTCCTTGACTAGATGCCACCCTCTGAGAAGGGATATGGTGTGTGTTGGTGCACTCCAATGACCCCAGACTCTCACAGCTGAGGCTGGAGGGCCAAGGTCTGTCTGAGCAGTCAAGCAAAGTGTGTTCTCCCAGAAGACTGTAGTGGGTCAGGCGGTAATGCTAGAGTGATGGTGGATGCTGTCTCTGGCCTTGGACACAGAGAAGTTATCAGTGTGGAGTGACTGGGTTTCTTTGGGGCTGAGGAGAAGAGGTGAAGAGAGTGAATAGAATCAGGCCACAGTTGAAGCCAGACCTGTCCCAGTGGTCTTTAGCAGAGATGAGGTCCTTGGTGATGCTGAGTCCCAGTGGGATGGGTGCACAGTGCCTAGCATGACTCAAGGGCCCATCAGGAGAGAGGCGCTCACAGTGTTTTAGAACTAGTGGCTTGAGTCTGAATAGCCTGTGCTTCTAGAAGAAACCCAAGGCTCTTGGGGTGATGGCAGGTGAATACCAGGGGCTTGGGGCACTTCTGGCCATTGTTGAGAGGGTGCCTTGGGCCATCACAACTGAGGTCACAGCCTGTGAGACGGATCTGTGTCTTCTACCTCAGGGTGTTTGTACAGGCCATGGCCTCAGCTCAGGCAGGGCCCAGGTCCAGCCTGCAGAGGCTGCATTCAGGGAACAGCATCCCCAATTCTACCTGCTCCATGGCAGTAGCTCCCCAAGTTGTGACAGCTACACATGTCCCAGACATCACTGAAGCCTCCCTGAAGACGACTCATCTTCAGTGAGCACCACAGTTCAGAGGTGGCACCCACAGCAGGCTGTGGCAGCCATAGGCTCAAGAGACAGGGATGATGAGACCGCATCTCTGAGGGCCAGGAGCCACAGGGAATCCAGGCCTTATGTCTCAGATACTGAGTGACTGAAAGCTCACATTGGTGTTGACTGTGGCTTCTGTCTGTGTCCCTCTGGCATTGATCTCAGTGTCACAGGATTGTCACCAACTCTGATCTGTACCCTGATGGGGCACCACTCCTGCACTCAGGGATCCTTTGCCTAGAAACGTCCCTCAAGCTCATGGTCGTTCAGCCTAAGCACCGGGTGCCAGAGTGCTCAGCCCCACAGGCTTACTCAGGCCCCAGCATGCACCTCTTGGCATGATGGGATGGCAACTGAATGAGCAGGCAAGACCTAAGGAAACAGGAGGGGCATTCAGAAGGGCTACCCTGGGCTGGGGCTGAGTTGATACAATATCCACTTGTTATATAGGAAGCCATGGGCTCTGTCCCCAGCACCACATATGGTGGAACGTCAGGTAGAGGCTTGAATCAGGACCTCAAGGTCATCCTTGGCTACTTAATGAGGCTTGAGGCAAGCCTGGGCTATATGAGACCCTATCTAAATGGGGCGGGGGATGGAGAGGCCTCTCAGTGGATAGAGCATTCTTGCATAGGACCTGGATTTGGTTTCCAGCATCTAAATGGCTCAGAACTGTCTCTCTAGTTCTTCTGGTCCTGTGCCCTCGGCTTGCCTCCGCAGGCACACACACACACACACACACACACACACACACACACACACACACACACACACACACACAGTACACAGGAAGTACCTGTCCACCTGAAGTAAAAACATGAAGAAGGGCTGTGGAGGATAAGGAGGCTGGCTTGACAGGGCAGTGGGTGGCTTTGGAAGGACACACCAGGAGGTGGGATTGTCTAGGTGACATGTCTGTGATGACAGCAGATAAGTGGGTCACTGGGACCCTCTGGTGCTGAGATGCAGATGCATAGCCTCAAAACTGAGGCTCAGACAGGGATGGTGGCCCTGTGTATGGGCTGAGATTGTGAGGGCTAGCCTGGGCAATGGTAGATCTCCTGGTGACCTTAGACTAGGAAGATACAGCTAGCCCCCCCCCCCCCCCCCCCGAAGCTGTGCCAATCCATATATGATGTGCTATAGCAGAAGCCTGGTCTCCGCCTGGTGGGCCTCGGAAGCAGCTCCAGGCCTGGTACTCAGCAGGTCTCGGGGTAACAGAACTTGGTTCTGTCTGTTGATGGTGGTTTTGCTCTTGAGAAGGGGGGGAGCCCAGGCTGGCCCAGAACTCACAGAGATCTCCTGCCTCTGGAGTACTGGGATTAAAGGTGTGTGCCGCCATGCCTGGGTGCCTAATGGGATCCTGGTTCTGGTGGCCCAGCATGATCTAGGAGGTCCATGGCCACTTAACATGTGCCACACCTGCCATTAGTTAGTAAGGCTCTTTAGTCCAGGCTGGGCACTGGATGTGACTGTGCTTCCCTTGGTTGCAGAATTTCTGGGTCCTGTCCCTTTCCCGCCCCCCTCACCTTTCTGCTCGCTTTCCCACAGATGAGTTTAAGTGCCCAATCAAGGAGGAAGTTGCGCTGACCAGTGGCGAGTGGGAGGTCTTGTCAAGGCATGGCTCCAAGGTACTGCTGTCCCACCCTCCTGCGGCAGGCTCTGGCCCCATCCCTCATGGCTCTGCCCCCAGTGGGGGCTCCTGTGGCTGACTCTGCCCGCCCAGGGTCACCAATATTCTCAGCATGGAGGTCCACCTGGGGAGGACTGGCCCATCCAGTGCTGACCTGGAGCCCTGAAGGCCCCTCTTTCTACCCTGGACAGCAGGTCTGTGATTGTGTACTGAGGGCCAGCCAGCCTCCATCCACTCCTTGTGGGGAACTCCCTAGTTATGGTGGCTGCACGTGTTCAGACAAGTTGCCCAGAGTCCCCCCAGATTGAATTCTTTTGTCATTCATTTGCTTTCTAATTTTTATTTATTTTTTTTTTTTTACTTTTCAGTGCTGGGTATAGCACCAGAGTCCTTATGAGTGTTAGGCAAATTCCCACTGAGCTTTATGCCAGCCTCACAAACTTAGAAACACTTTGAGTGCCCATCCTGGTGTGACCATGTGCCCACCTGTTTTGCCACAGACAGGACTTTTCCATGTGGCTTTGAACTTTTACTCTGAAATTAAGAAAAACATTGTCCGTGGGCCTGTCATTCTAGCACTCAGGAGCCAAAGAGGTGAAAACTTTCATATTTAGACTAGCCTGGACTACACAGTAAGCATCGGCCTCAAAATCAAACAAACAAACAAACAAATGTCTCTTTTTATATTTTGAGAAAAAGTCTCATATAGTCCAAGCTGGCCTTGAATTCATTATGTAGCTGAGGGTGACCTTGAACGCCTGATCCTCCCAAGTGTTGGGTGACAGGCATGTTCCACTATGCCCAGCTAATGTGGTGTTGCGGATGGAGCCAGGACCTTGTGCGTGCTGGGGAGCTCTTGACCCCACAGAGGCCTGTCCCTCATGCTCTGCCTTCAGTGTGTCATGCTGCAGGGTTGCTGCTGGCTGGGGCATCAAGGGGGTCCTCCCATTGCAGCCCCTGGGGCTGGGGACTAGGGCAGGTAGTGTAGCCAGGCACAATTGGTCACAGAAGTCCCCATTGCCTGCAGATCTGGGTCAATGAGCAGACGAAGCTGGTATACTTCCAAGGTACAAAGGACACACCCCTGGAGCACCACCTCTACGTGGTCAGCTACGAGTCGGCGGGCGAGATCGTGCGCCTCACCACGCCTGGCTTCTCCCACAGCTGCTCCATGAGCCAGGTGGGCACACCACGCCCCTGCCCACACCAGCCTCCCAGGGCCAGTCCACGGCCCTTCGTGTCTGTGAACATTCTAGAAATCGGGTCGATCTCCATCCATCGAGGATGAGGCCTGGGTCCCTGGCCTGGGACTGGCCTTCACGGGGCTGTTTCCTTGTCTGCAGAGGGTGGTGGCGATGACCCGTGGGTGGGTGGGGTTATACGGTGTCTCTGGGGAAGGCAGAAGTCTGCTCCTGTGCACTGAGTACCACCCTGCCTCCAACAGAACTTCGACATGTTTGTGAGTCACTACAGCAGCGTAAGCACGCCACCGTGCGTGCACGTGTACAAGCTGAGTGGCCCCGATGATGACCCACTGCACAAGCAGCCACGCTTCTGGGCCAGTATGATGGAGGCAGCCAGTGAGTAGTGTGACCTCAGGGAGCTGGCCCCACCAGCCAGGGCGAGGGCAGACTCAGAAACCAGATGGTTGGAAGCTGTAGCTTTGGCAGAGAGCTCAGGGTGGGTCACCAGAGGGGCCTCAGAAAAACATAGTTCTGAGAAACCGCCTTGGACCTTGAGGTCCGATGCGCCCTCTGCCTGACTACCTTTGAATTCCAGTTTCAGCACAGGAGATTTAGAGCGCTTGTCAAGCCACATTCCTGAGGCATGCCTTGGAAAGCCCTCCAGTAGTAGCTGGGGCTCAATGGCAGAGTGCTAGCATGCATGAAACCACAGTTCCATCCCCAGAAACCAAATGTGGTAGTGCACACTGTCATCCCAGCCATCAGGAGGCAGAGGCAAGAGGACTATAAATCTGGGTCCAACCCAGCCTGGGCTACATAAAGAGATGATGTCTCGGGAAAGCAAGGCCGTGGTCCCACCACAGCGGGTGACCCGTGTAGCTGTGTACCAGTCCTTGGGAAACAGAGGGGAAAGCCAGGGGCAGCCATGGTGAGGGGTGAGCGCATCATTCTGAGGTCAGCTTAGGCTTCCATCATACTCTTCCCACAGTGACTAGGCAGGTGGAGGAACCCTGAGGGGGTGGGCAAGTTTCTGGCCATGCCAGGGGGATTGCATGTCCTCCATGGTGCCCCCCATGTAGCTCCCCCGAGATCATCTTCCAGGCAGAAGCAGAGGGGGCGGATGAGGTCATAGGCCTGGGCTTGAGGTGGTAGGCATGGCCCTGTTGGTCATTCTGCTCAGCACCTTTGTCGCCACAGACTGCCCCCCGGACTATGTACCCCCTGAGATCTTCCACTTCCACACCCGTGCCGATGTGCAGCTATATGGCATGATCTACAAGCCACACACCCTGCAACCGGGAAGGAAGCACCCCACTGTGCTCTTTGTCTATGGGGGCCCACAGGTGAGTGCACCCTGGCCCAGGCCCTGCCCCCTGCTACTCATGCAGCTCTTACCACCCACCTCGCCTGCAGGTGCAGCTGGTGAACAACTCTTTCAAGGGCATCAAGTACCTGCGGCTGAACACTCTGGCATCCCTGGGCTACGCTGTGGTAGTGATTGATGGTCGGGGTTCCTGTCAACGTGGCCTGCGATTTGAGGGAGCCCTGAAAAACCAGATGGTGAGTCCTGTTCCTGCACCATGTCCCTTAGGAACAAGTGGGTTCCAGAAACACGGTGCCCTCCATTCCTCCTAGGCCTGAGCATACAGCTGGGGAGAGGATAGTGGCCCAGACATAGCCTGACACTATTTAGCTGCCTCAGTCCACAGGAACTCAAGGGTGGGCCTGATGGGCGTGGCAGAAGGGAACTGATAAGGTGGTGTGTACACTGGTGTTGAGGGCGGTGACTGTGACAATGGTGATGGTAATAGTGGTGGTAATAGTGGTGATGGTGGTAGAGGTGGTGATGGTAGTGATGATGGGGATGGTAGTGATGATGGGGGTGGTGATGGTGGGAATGGTAGTGATGATGATGATGGTGTTGGGGATGGTAGTGATGATGGAAGTGATGATGATGGAGATGGTGGGGATGGTAGTGATGATGGGGGTGGTGGGGATGGTAGTGTTGGGGTGATGATGATGGGGATGGTAGTGATGATGGGGTGGTGATGGTGGGGATGGTAGTGATGATGGGGGTGGTGGGGATGGTAGTGTTGGGGTGATGATGATGGGGATGGTAGTGATGATGGGGTGGTGATGGTGGGGATGGTAGTGATGATGGGGGTGGTGGGGATGGTAGTGATGATGGGGGTGGTGGGGATGGTAGTGATGATGGGGTGGTGATGATGGGGATGGTAGTGATGATGGGGGTGGTGGGGATGGTAGTGATGATGGGGTGATGATATTGGGGATGGTAGTGATGATGGGATGGTGATGATGGGGATGGTAGTGATGATGGGATGGTGATGATGGGGATGGTAGTGATGATGGGGATGGTGGGGATGGTAGTGATGATGGGATGGTGATGATGGGGATGGTAGTGATGATGGGGATGGTGGGGATGGTAGTGATGGGGTGATGATGATGGGGATGGTAGTGATGATGGGGTGATGATGATGGAGATGGTAGTGATGATGGGGTGATGGGGATGATAGTGATGATGGGGTGGTGATGATGGGGATGGTAGTGATGATGATGGTGTGATGATAGGGGTGATTGTGGTGATGAGGGGGTGATGGTGGTGGTGGTGCCATCCCTGCCAACATAAAAGAGCAGCTTCAGCAGGGCCAGCCTGGGCAGACACTTCCAGAGTACTACTTTGAGCCTAGCAACAAGGTGATGGGATGTGGGATCCTGGTCACCACCCAGGGGAAGTCACAGAGCACTGGGTCTCCACAGGGCCAGGTGGAGATCGAGGACCAGGTGGAAGGCTTGCAGTATGTGGCTGAGAAGTATGGCTTCATTGACCTCAGCCGTGTAGCCATCCATGGCTGGTCCTATGGTGGCTTCCTCTCACTCATGGGGCTCATCCACAAGCCACAAGTTTTCAAGGTGGGTCTCACTCCTGGCTAGCTGCTTGCAGCCTGATTCCCACCTGACCTTGACCCCTTGTCCCCACCCTGGAGCCCCAACCTGGAGCAAGCACCTTGGCAGGGGCCTTGCCACCTGGCTATCTTTCCCCGCAGCCACCCCACGAGGCCGAGTCCCCCTCCTCATTGCCCGCCACCACCGACCCCAGGATGGCATCCGCCAGCAGCTCTATGTGGGAGGCCAAGCCCGGGACCCCCGCCTCGGAGGGGCAGAGGTGGGGCATGCTGTGAGGAGCAGCAGGGGGGCGCAGGCCCCGGGACTGGCAGGGCACTGCGGGGCGGCGGCCATGAGGAGGCGGAGGAGGCAGGAAGGCGGGACGGGCCCTCCCTCCACACCCTGTGTGTCCTGGGGCAGCTCAAGGCCCACGGGCACACATCTGAGGGCCCCCTGCCAGCCACCACCCTCGTGCATGAGCTGCCTGGCCCCTACTGAGGCCTGAAATCCCAGCCAAGGCCAGGCCCCAGATCCAACACCTTTCTCCTCTCTCTCCCTGCCCCATCTGTTCCCTGTGTCTTCCAGGTAGCCATTGCTGGTGCTCCCGTCACTGTGTGGATGGCTTATGACACAGGGTACACAGAACGGTACATGGATGTCCCTGAAAACAACCAGCAAGGCTATGAGGCAGGGTCTGTGGCCCTGCATGTGGAGAAGCTGCCCGATGAGTAAGCAACCCACTCACCACCCTCCGCCCTGGCTCCCGTCCTCCCTGCATGTGTCCTGTTACCTCCTGCCAGCTGCCCTGCTGAGCTCGGGCATTCGGTGCCCATTCGGTGCCTCTTCCCCAAGAGGCAGACCCTGGCCTGGAGGTCAGGATGGTGGGGATTAGGGCCACACAAGCGGTGGCACCCTGCCTTCCTGAAGTGGCTTGTCCATACAGTTCAAGTAGCCATGTGAGCTGGTGGACAGCCTTGGACAGCCCTTCTGGACGCTGAATCCTCATGTTGCATGGGCATGGACACTGTCCACACACAGTCACATGCCAGGTGACAGTGTCAGACAGGGACAGCTGATGGTCACAGTGCAGTGTGGCATGGGCATGTGCTCTGGGAATCCCCGCCACTGCCTGCACTCCCTGCAAAGCTCACTGCAAGCTGTGGAGGCAGCACAGGGGCTGCCAGGGCCCCAACATCACTGCTGGGATGGCTTTTTCTGCAGGATGGAATGTTCCAGAACTAGAGATCTAATGGGTATACAACATTATGAAGCCATAGACACCAAATGCTACCCTATCATTCACAGGAACCATTAGTGCTACAAATTAGTGCATATAGTTGAAATAAAATATCTGGGCCTGGGCCCCGTGGCAGAGCGTGTGCCAGCATACAGGAGGCCCTGGGCCCCGTGGCAGAGCGTGTGCCAGCATACAGGAGGCCCTGGGCCCCGTGGCAGAGCGTGTGCCAGCATACAGGAGGCCCTGGGCCCCAGCCCAGCACTCCAGAACCCAGGCATGGCATCCCAACACTCAGTAGGTGGAAGCAGAAGGATCAGGAATTCAGTGTCATCCTTAGGTACATGGGTGGTTAAGGGCCAGCCGGTGCTACAAGAGACCCTGTCTCTGAAATAAATAAGTCTGGTAGAAAAGAGAAAACTCACCTTCTTGGCCACTCTGACCACTTTTGATGTTCTGATGGGTTACAGGTGGCTTGTGGCCAGTGCATAATGCAATGGCTGGTGGTGGTCATGGTGGGAATATGCATCCAAAACATTCCATCCTGCGCAGATGCCTGGGAGGGGCTACTTCAGACACCCTTGCCCTACACTCTGTCCTGCCTGTTGCACTGGGGCTGGGAAGAGACTGAGCCCATGGGAGCTGCCTCTGCCCTCACTCCCTCCCTCCCATCTCCTCCAGGCCTAACCGCCTGCTCATCCTCCATGGCTTCCTGGATGAGAACGTCCACTTTTTTCACACAAACTTCCTCGTATCCCAGCTGATCCGGGCAGGGAAGCCTTATCAGCTCCAGGTGAGTGGTTCTGGGGGCAAAGTCCCCATCGTCATCCTCCACTCCCACCACATTGGTGGTCTGAGCTCCTCATGGTCCTGTGTTCAGTCTTGTCTTTATTGCCCGTCCTGTGTCAACAACCGCCACATCCCAGGTCCTCCGTGATTATACCAGAGACCCCTGCTTTGACGAATGCACCTGGCTAAAGGCATGGGGTGTCCCTAAATGAATAGAGACCCACAGGAATTCCCCGAGGGAGGGGACATTTAAAGGTGCAGAAGCAAGTGAGGATGGAGGCAGAGGGAACTCCATATCTTGGATCAGCCAGTGAGAATGATGGGTGGGGCCCCTGCAGTTGTGGAGTGGGGAGCAGACCTCAGGCGGCCTCTTCCTGGAGGATGTCCTGTGGGACTGTGGAGGAGACTTGGGGTGGCCCAGGCCACACAGTACAGGAGGCGGAGCATCGCTCTCTCCGAAGGAGGTGGGGGGAGGGCAGTGTGTCCTCAGACTTGTGACTTGTGGGGGGTGTAGTATGATTATAGAAGGTCGGGAGAGTTGAGGAGGGCCAGTGGGCTGTCTTGGGTTCCCAGCACCACATGTGGGTGGCAGCTGTGGGTCTGGGAAGAGACCTCCACCCTGGACCTGGTGACACAGTGACACCACCCATGTGGTGAGCTGTGTGCCCCAGCCCCTGTGCAGAGTAGGGGGGTCTCCAGGTGGGTCTGTCAGCATCCCTACTTCTTCCACAGATCTACCCCAATGAGAGACACAGCATTCGCTGCCCCGAGTCTGGGGAGCACTACGAGGTGACATTGCTGCACTTCCTGCAGGAGCATCTGTGACCTCCGATCTCTGCCCTGATGCCGTCGCTGCTTTTCTTGCGTTTTTGTAACCTTTTAATTTTTGAAGCTTTCAATTTGTTTGCTTGCTGCTGCTTGGGGTCCAGGACAGAGGCGGTGGAGGCCCCCATGCTGCCTTCCTTGGGCTGGTTAGGAGGAGGCCACCACCGGGCCCACAGCTGTCACAGGGGCTGCCACAGCCCCAAACTTGCAGCACCATCCCAGCACAGAAGCATGTGCCGCCCGCTGCCCGCCCCTGCAGAGTCGTGTGTGTTTGGGGAACATTTTTAATAATTATTTAAAAGACAGGAAGCGGTACCAAAATATGAAATTGGTGGTACGGCACTGGGCAGCTGGGGACCCCACGCCCTCCTGACGCCCAGACTATGGAGCTGCCAAGCCAGTGTCCGTGGCGCCCTCTGCTCTACCTGTCCCTGCCCAACTCCTCCTCACTCACCGCCTGGGGGTGCCAGGGTCGGGAGTAGGACCCGTCCTGACCTCAGGGTTGTAGCCCTTTCCCATCCCCTCCCGCCAGAGTTCGGACATAAAGAAGTAAAAAAAAAAAAAAAAGAAAGAAAAGAAAAAACAACCCAGAACCACCTCTACATATTATGGAAAGAAAATATTTTTGTCAATTCTTATTCTTTTATAATTATGTGGTATGTAGACTCATTAAACGATTCCAGATGGAAATGGTGCTGTGTGAGGACTGAGGGACTGAGGGGCTGCAGGGTGCCCTATGGGACCAGGGAAAGGGGGTGCTGGGCTGGGAGGAGGTTACAGGGTCACTGGGGTGCATAGGATGCCCTGCATAGCCTCCATCCCAGCCCTCAGGAGGTGGAGGCCACAGGGTCAGGAGTTCAAGGTCATCTTTGGATGCTTGAAACCCTGTCTGAAAAACATTTTAATTGTTGAAATTATTCTTTAAAGTTGTATTATTTTTAATTGTTTGTGGATGTGTGTTTGTGTCAGTGTATATTCACACATGAGTGTGGATGTCTCCAGAAGCCAGAGGAGTTGGGTTTGCATTGAGCTGGGTATGAGCCCACGGTGAAGGTGTGTGGAATTACATTTGAGTCCTGGGAGAGTGATGCCTGCTCTTTACTGCTGAGCCATCCATCCAGGCTTCAAAGTGTTGAAATTATTAAAGGCACATGGTGGCTATCCTAGCAGATCTTTGTGAGTTTGAGGCCAGCCTGGTCTATGCAGTGAGTTCCAGGATAATCTGGTCTACAGAGTTCCAGGACAGCCAGAACCATACAGAGAGACCCTGTCTTGAAAAACCAATGATAATATAAATTTAACAAAGGAAAATTATTAAAGATAAAATGCTTCCCTCTAAAATCTATAGTGCAGACAGGATTGGTGAGGTGACAGTCTCATGTAGGTCAGCTGGTAGTTTCTGCCAGGCTCTGTCCTCACCCTGGAAGCACACATATGGCCTGTGTGCCTAGTGAAACAGTCCCCACCCCATTCCCTTTGATTTGAAAGGAGTCTGGGATACAGTGGCTAGTGAGATGGCTCAGCAGATTAAGGCATTTGCTGCCAAGCCTGAGTTTGATCTCCAAAATTCGCATGGTGGGTGAGAGAACTTACCCTGCTGCCCTCTGACCTTCACACACTGAATAAATAAATTTAAAGGGACAACTAATAGTGAACAAAAAGACGGGATGGGAAGGGACCCAGAGCAGATGGGTGACCATGGAGGTAGGTGGTGCAGACTGCCGTGATCGCCAGCAGCTGTCAGTGCAGTCTGAGAAGAAGACCAGTTCTTGTGACTAGATTGAGTATCACTTGGCACTGGAGGTTCTTTCTTTAAGTCACTTATTTGTTTTCTGTTGTGTATGGCTGCTTGTCCCAGCTCACATGTAGTCCGGACTAGGAGTTGGTCTGTCACCATCTCGTTCCCGGGGCTGGAGCACCAGTCAGCAGTCTTGGCAGGAGGCCCTTCCCCCATACTCACTCATCCATCTTGCCATTGGAAAGCTGGGAATAGCCAGGTGTTGGTGGCACAAGCCTTTCATCCCAGCACTTGGAAGGCAGATGCAGGCAGATCTCTGAGTTCAAGGCCAGCCTGGTCTACAAGAGCTAGTTCCAGGACAGACTCCAAAGTAATACAGAGAAACCAGTCTCGAAAAACAAAACAACCAAATCTGGGAACGTTGGTCAGCACAGAGCTGACCAGGCATACTTAAGGTCCCATGTTTTGACCCCAGAACAGCTAAGCAACATCTGTGACACATAAGGTAACAGTTCACTGTCCCCTGCATTGGGACATCCTTTTCCTTCAGCACTGGACACTGTCAAGTCAGAGTCTGTCTGTCCAAAAGAGAGTAGGAACAGGCAAATGTGTCTGTCCTTGTAAGACCTGCAGGGTCCTGTAAGTGAACAGCCACTTCAGGTCGTAGAACCTGCAGTTCACTCATAGACCATAGAACTGGGCTGTGTCTCAGAGAATAGGGCGATTAATTACCTAGCATCCCGGGCTCCATCCCCACCACCAGTGAAACCTGTCATCCCAGCACTGGGGAGGTGGAAGCAGGAGAATTACGGGTTAAAGTTGGAGGCCAGCATGGGATAAAATGAATCATTGATGTTTATTACATATTATCACAATGTGTGTATGGTGTTTTGCCAGCATGTATGTCCGTCTGGCACCACGTGCGTGCCTGGTACCTGCAGAGGCCAAAAGAGGGCATCAGATCCCCTGGAACAGGAGTTAGGGAGGCAAGCTGTCATGTGGGTGCCTGAACTCGGAACTCGCACCTGGTGCTCTCTGTGCAAGAGCAGCCAATGCTCTTAATTGCTGAGCCATCTCTCCGGACCCCACAATAAAATATTTTTAAATGAAATTTAAACTATAAATTAGAGTAAATTACAAGACAAAAAAAATCAGCATTTAAAAAACTAGAAATAAAAGTTAAGCTATATTAAAGATACTTTAACAAAATGAAAGTCAACCCCTATGCTGCCCAAAAGATGGAGACCTGGAGTCCATTTAAGTGAAATATAAATGTAAAAATACCGGAACACATTTTTCAACCTAACTACAATGACGTCAGACGTTTTGATTTTGGAAAACCCGGACTTGACCCGGAAAAAGGCAAAAGTTAATGGAAAATCTGACCCTCGCTGCACGAATTCTACTCATTCATCCGGGAGCGCCAATCAGAGGCGCTGTAACACGTCATGTGCCAAATCCTGCCCCGCCACAACGTGGCGGCCAGCGCGGCGGCCTGCATATAACTGTTTCGCGCTTACGTGTTCCGCGCAGGCCGCCCTACGTGTCCCTCGCTGCGCCCCGTCCGCGAGCGCCTGCGCATTGGCCCGGAACCAAGATGGCGGCGCCCAGCGGAGCCTACTGGACCGCGCTGATCTTGGTGGCCGTGGCGCTGACGTTGGCGGCCGCTGTGTCCGAGCCCACCACCGTGCCGTTTGACGTGAGGCCAGGAGGCGTCGTACATTCCTTCTCCCAGGACGTTGGGCCCGGGGTAAGTGGTGAACCTCAGGGGCATCGACGACTAAGGACTGCCGGTAATGGGCGGAGCCAGACTCGGGGTCGGGTCGGCTTGGAGACCCATCAGAATGGCAAGGGCGGGGCTACATGAAAACCATCAAGTCAGAGGGGTTGTAACTTCCTCATCTGCCACCTGTCAATCGCTTCCTACCTGCAAGAGACTCTCCCCTTGTCCATCATATTCTAGAAAAGGGAATACTGGCTGATGAGAGCAGTGGGTCTCAGGAGACTGCGCTATGCAGGTCCCGCGAGGGTTGCTCATGAGTTCGAATCAGAGTGGAAGCACCCTAGACCTTACATGAATCCAGCCACTCTCCTCTCATAGCCTCCCCAACTCAACTGTGACAGCTGTGTCCCTGGTGACCATTTCCTGAAAACATTCTTATAGCCCAGGGCTTCTTGGCAGTCCTGTGTTGCAGGCAGGAAGTAGCATTTTGCATGTCAGGGACTCCCAGGTACTAAACCCAAAGTCAGTATCCTAATGGGGTGGCTGCAGAAGGTCATGTGACCTTCCCAGAAATTGCAAAGTTCTGTTCTCCTGGGAGGAAAGGAATCAGGTGGCTATTGGAGGGTGTCGTGGAGCCTTTCTTTTCCTTTTGTATGATACTGGAATCATACAGTCTCACACAGGCCCGTGTTCTACCCCAGCTCCAGCCCCTCACTGGGAGATTCTAGGCAGGGGCTCCACATCCCTAGACCACGCCCCCAAGCCCTCACTGGGGATTCCTAGGCAGAAGCTCTACTGCTAATGTCAATCTCTGTACTGTTATATTCAGGACAGCATCTTGTTAAAGTCACCAAGGCTAGTCTTGAACTTGCAGTTCTGCCTCGGCTTCCTTAGTTGCTGTTAAACCTGAGATAAAAACATTTTCACAACTGTCTGATTAAAGCAAGCTGTATTTAAAAGTGCACAAGGGACTGACTGCCTCCCGTTCGTTAAGTAGGTATTTCAGGGAGCAGCCCCTCACAGGCTTTTGAGGTCTTTTTTATGGGAAAGGCTTAGTGTTGATAGAAAACAACTGTTAAGGCAATTGGGGAGACTCAGGGGTCAAGAACACATCATGTGTAATGGGAGTTGTCACAAGTGTTCAGGAATTTGGCGAAGGCAAAGGGGAGGGTATACATCATGGGGTCACATGTTCAGCATAGGTTGAAAAGCATGGTTTCCAGGATACATTCAACTTAGGAAACAGAAACTTAGCGCATGTAGGGCATGGAGACTTAGAACAGTGCATGACAGCGTGGTTCTGGTATTTGAGATGATAGGTGTACAGCTCCACACTCAGGATGCTGGGGTCTTGATTCTGGACATTGTAACATTGGCCCTTCAGCCTTTTTCTGTTTTCTCTTTCCCAGGGCAAGTTTACATGCACATTCACATACGCTTCCCAAGGAGGGACCAATGAGGTAAGTAGGGGGAGTAGCCAGGCTCTCAGTGGCCTCTCTCACTTGTGGATGTGTTCAACACAAAGAAGGTGCAGACTCAGAGTGTTTTCTTTCTCTTTGATTTTTGGAAGAGATTTACTACTTTTTCTTCTTCTTCTTCTGAGATTTACTATTTCTTCTTCTTCATTATTATTATTATTATTAATTATTGTTGTTGTTTTCAAGACAGGGTTTCTCTGTAGTTTTCGCGCCTGTCCTGGAACTCTCTCTGTAGACCAGACTAGCTTCGAACTCACAGAGATCCGCCTGCCTCTGCCTCCTGAGTTCTGGGATTAAAGGCTTGCAGTCACCGCCGCCCAGCTTCTTATTATATTTTTAATGTGTATGGATATTTTGCTTGCATGGTATCGTAAGTACCACATATGTGCTTGGTGCCATGAAGACACAGCGCCTGGGCCTTGAAGTACATACAGTTGTGCACTGCTATGTGTGTGTTGGAAGAGCAGCCAGTGCTCTTAGCCTCGGAGCCACCTCTCTAGCACAGACCAGAATGACCCAGCTTTGCTGTGTTTTATGGGATGACCTCAGACTTTGGTCAGTCCCCTTGCCTCCATTTCTCAGGTGCTTGGATGATGTCCTTGAGCCCCCATGCCTGTTGAGATTTTCTTTACCCCACTCGACAAGCATCTCAACAGGGAAGGGAGTGGTTTGTCAATGTGCTGTTCATAGTGCCCATCACTCAGGATGTGGCTGTTGATAGGAATGCTCAGTATATTCCTTCGTGTGCTGCATGAAGGAGCAGTCAGGGCGTCCCCACTGCATCTGCTCACTAGGCTGGACTCCTCTCCCTATTTCTGTGGGTGAGTCCAGTTACCACAGCAGGAGGGTGGAGGCTGGTTGCCATTTGTGTCATGTGCTTAAGGTGGGGGAAATGGTGGAAGCCTGTGGTGCTCAGGCTGGACTGGAGCTACCCAGCCACCAGCAGGTAGCTCAGCTTCACAGCTGAAGGCACTGGATCTCAGTCACATGAGCCTGAAAGGGCCCCAAGCTGCCTTGGCTTTTGCCTCATAGAGCCAGCAACCCACAGTACCAATCCCTGACTGTTGTCTTATTTGTCAGTTCATTTGTGCTTTTTGACAGGATCTTATCATGTAGCCTTTGTCCTACCTGCCTCAGCATCCTGAGTGCTCACATAACAGTATCACTACCATGGCAGTGGGATCTTTGTTATCTCAAGACAGTCTGTGCCTTAGGAGGCTTGCCTGAGTGAGCAACCTGACTAGAATAGTCCTCAGGGCAGCCTGAGGGGCTGAACCCCCAGCAAGACCATCTACCTGCAGTAGAATGCAAAATGGTACAACAGCATAGGGACCATTAAGGCCAATTGTCATGAAGTTAGATGCCTGCCCACCATGGGAGCCACCTATCCCACATCCAGGCTCATTCATTGAGGGGAAATACTGGCATCTTTGAATCCTTGCACATGAGTGTTCTGAGCAAAGCTTTCCATGGGACCAGTAAGTGGAAGTAACTCAATGTCCATGGATGGATGGGTGTGTACAACACAGCACCTTGATGAGCAGGAAGACATGTACCTGTGAACAGTGTTATTTACGGTCTGCAGAGTGATAGCAGCCCTGCTTATGGCATGAGATGGGTGAGTTGATTGAGTACATAACAAGCAAAGGTAAAAGAAGAAATGGAGAGAGGCTGCAGAAAACAGAACATCTTCAGCCAGGTGCTCCTAGCACCCACAGAAATCAACATACAGTTCCCTCAGAGGCTAGAAGTGGGTGTCTGATCCCAGGACCTGTTATGGAATATTGTGAACTGCCGTGTGGGTGCTAGAAATTGAACCCAGGTCCTCTGTAAGAGCAGCCAGTGTTCTAACCACTGAGCTTTCTCTGCAGACCTTTAGTCAGTACAAAACCAGCTGTGAACACAAGATGGCAGTCAGCTGGAAACCCAGCTAGCAAGCTCCCAAGACAGGTGTCCAGCTTCTCTCCCCCACTGTAGGCAAGAGTTTTAAAATACATAATTTTTAAGCATGTGTATATAGTTGGGTGTGTTTCCCACTGTGATTTCCTGGAGCTGGAGTTACTAGTGGTTGTGGGCCACCATGTGGGTGCTGGGAACTGAATCTAGGTGTCAGGATTTCTATTGCTTCATGACCAAAGCAAGTTGGACATGAAAGGACTTATTTGGCTTACATTTCCACTCATCACTTAAGGAAGTCAGGACAGGAACCTGGAGTCAGGAGCTGTTGGAGAGGCCATGGACGGTGCTGCTTACTGCTTGCTTCCCATGGTTCTCTCAGCCTGCTTTCTTATAGTACCCAGGACCACATCCAGGGATGGCCACATCCAAAATGAGCTGGGCCCTCCCCATCAGTCACTGAGAGTTGGCCTGCAACTACGTTGTATGGAGGCATTTTCTCATTAGAGGTTCCCTCCTCTCTAGTCACTCCAGCTTGTGTCAGGTTGACATAAAACTTGCCAGGACAGCAGGTCCTCACGAGAGTGTTTGTGTTGCTGACCACTCAACAGGCTGCAGTCAGCTCGGCTCTTCTGCTGTAGCCATTGCAGCCACTTACAGGTTGAGGCCAGCCCTTCCCCAAGATCTTGGAGACAAACACATCCCACCACAGAGCCAGCTTTTCAGTGAGCTCAAGAAACATGAAATAGTGACAATTTTAGTTACAAGGAGCATGGCCCTGAGGGATATCAAGAACACTGCTCAGTGAGAGACCCTGACACAGAAGCCACACAGCGTGTGGCTCCTTTGTGGCAAGTGTCCATGACAGGGGACCCCAGAGCCAGGAAGTGGCTTTTCTGGGGCTGGGAGGGAATTCAGGGAAGGTTCAGCATGGGGCTTCCTTTTTCACTGATGGGTGTCTGGATGCATAGCTGTGATGATTGCACTGTGGACAAGACCTCACTGGCTCATGTTTTAATGTGAATGGTTCAGAGACAGGAAAATTTCCACTTCACTTTGTCAGCAGTTTTAGGGGTTGGCTGTGCCTGAGATTAAATGGATATAATAGCAGTCGGAGTAGCATTTTGCACCCAGAGGCAGGAGGATCAGGAGTTCAAAGTCTTCATCAGCTTTACAGAGAATTCAAGAACAGCCTGAGTTATGGGAAAAACAAGGCATGTGCTTTTCTGAGCAGCATTTCTCAGATGGACTGTCCTATGGGTGCAGAGGCCCTGGAGCAGCCTGGAAGTTCAGGATTAGCATGTCTATGAAGTAACATGAACTGTCCAGAACCAGCAACCTGGCCAAGGTGTAAGTGTAGTTGGGTCATAGCTCAGCTTCCCAGCAGAATGCACCCACGTAGTTGCAGGGTCCGCTTGAAATTGATGTAAACAAGGCATGTCTTGGCAATGGAAAACCTCTCCACCTCCCCTGTGAAGCCATGAAGAGCAATAATGGGAGCCTCCGAGAGGGCCTATGGTTGGGACTGAGTGCTGGTAATAAAGGCATATACCACTATGCCCATCTTACTTTTGTTTTTGTGGGGTTTAGTTTTGTTTTGTTTTTTGTTTTTTTGAGATAGGGTCTTTGTAGCCCAGACTGGCTTCCTGTGTATGTGAGACTAATTCGTGATTGTCCTGAGTGCTGGGGTGACAGACATGCTCCACTGTGCCTTGTTTCTGGGGTTGGAGCCAGGGGCCCATGCTAAACACTGACCCAGAATCCCTAACCTTCGTCTGGTTTTTAGACAGGGTCTCACTGTTGCCTAGCTGGGAGCCATTCTCAAGCTGTTGTCCCTTACGGGAAGAAAATTACATAGGCAGTGTCTTGATCTACTGGAGGACAGTGTCTGTGGCTCTAGCCTGGGAGGGTCTGTGTGTGGCGGGCCTTGCAGAGAGGCTGCCCACCTGTCGTTGCTCACCAAGCCTGTCCTCTCTCCCCAGCAATGGCAGATGAGTCTGGGGACGAGTGAGGACAGTCAGCACTTCACTTGTACCATCTGGAGGTGAGCTACAGCCACTGAGGATGCACCAGGCTGGGGGAGGGGGAGCTGCCCCCTGCAGCCACTACACAGTGGCCCTGCGACCCCAAGGAAGCTGCCAGTGTGTGTGGGTTAACACCAGCGCACCAGGCAGGGAGGGAGAGGAGGGGAAGATAGTAGAGAGGAGGGTAGGGGCTGGGGAGTTAGATCACAGGGCAGAAAGTCACCAAAGTGCTTTTTGGCAAAGTTTTAAAATTGAAAGAGTCCTGCCTTCTGTTGGCTGCTGTTTCTCATGCTCACCAGCTCTGGGGAGGCAGAGGCAAGGGGACCAGGAGCTCAAGGCCAGCTTTGGCCAGCCTGGGCTACCAGACATCCTGTCTCAAAAAACAGTTTTGGAACAAAAAAGAAGGCAGACTCCAAAAGGTAGCCCTATGCCCCGGGGCTGTCACCTTCATCCTTGGTGCCCAGGGTTCCTTTTAGTCTCCAGCTTCACTTTCCTGGAAATTCCTACTGTGGAGTCACAAGTCATTAGACTCTTTCCTGGCCCTCCACTGGGTACCTGACTCTGTCTCCCCACAGGCCCCAGGGGAAATCCTACCTCTACTTCACACAGTTCAAGGCTGAGGTGCGGGGTGCTGAGATCGAGTACGCCATGGCCTATGTGAGTGCCAGTTTCTGGGACCCGAGGATGGGAGGGGTCTGCAGGGCCCCAGATACCATTCACTGCAAGGGATTCAGCCACCCTGCTGACCCCCAGGACACCCACCCAAGTTGGCGACCTCAGCAGGAGGCTCATGATGGGGGGACCTGGTCTATCCCTCTATATTAACCTGCTTCACCCCAGGAGGCCAGAAAAATGGGGTGGTACACCCTGTGGAATAGTGGGAGGAACCAGGCAGCCTTGGTCCACTCCTGTCCCTAAAGTCAGCCGATGACAGGTTCTATCCTCAGCACCAGAGCTGTACAGAAGCCTCCTCAAGTGTGTTATGGGGAGGCAAGGTGACAGTGAGGCTGTCTGTCACCTGTGAGCTGACCCTTGCCTGGGATCTACACTGGGAACACTGCATTTGCTCTGGCAAGCATGCCTGGCTTTAGACCACAATGCTCAGACCACCAAACTGAGGAGACTTCTCTCTTGATGGTGTGTGTCTATTAAAGTGTCCTGTTCTCTTTTAGTCCAAAGCTGCGTTTGAGAGAGAGAGTGATGTCCCCCTTAAAAAAGAGGAATTTGAAGTGACCAAGACAGCAGGTAGGTGAAGATGGGACCCAGCAGATGGAAGACACTAACATCTTCAAGAAAGCCATTTGCAGAGAGGTGGCCGAGGGCCTTATGACTGTCCACTGCAGATAGAGAGGTGGCCGAGGGCCTCATGACTGTCCACTGCAGATAGAGAGGTGGCCAAGGGCCTCATGACTGTCCACTGCAGATCAGAAACTGTCTCGAGAATGGGCAGTGGCCTAAAGACAAGCTACTTGCAGGATGGACCCTGCAGGTGTTCCTGGTAGTTTATCTTGCAGCATCGTAGATAGTCACCTGTACTGGTCTACTTCCTGTTGCTGTGACATCCCAGGTAGGCTGCTGTATAAGCAGAGAAGACCATTCAGAGCACAAATGGAGAGGATCAAGGGTCCCAACATAGCTTTGCTAGACTCAGTGAGGACCTGCTGAGGGAGAACCTGTAGAGCCCAGGGAAGTGAGTCCACAGTCCTCAAAGAACCTATTCCAGGTGTCACTGGGGAATTGTGGGGGGGCTCCTTCTCCTTGACCACATCCCCAGCCCCTCACTGGAGGATTCTAGGCGGAGCTCCACCTTGACCATGCCCCAGTCCTCTTTGTAATTTCCCAGTCTCTCTTACGTTTCCCTGGCTAGCCTGGTCTTCTCTAGCTCTTTCAGTATCCAGGGTAGCTGCAGTAACAAGCCTGTGACCATACCTGGCTCTGCAGTTTCCTTCATCCACCATACCTGCCCCCCTGCCAGCACTGTCCCTGTCTCAGCATCCTATGTGGCATCATGTCAGGGCCCAACTGTGCTTTTGTCTTGCAGTGTCTCACAGGCCTGGGGCCTTCAAGTCTGAGCTCTCCAAGCTGGTGATAGTAGCCAAGGCGGCACGCTCAGAGCTGTGACTCTCACCTATCATGGGTTGTCACAACCTCCTTCTCAGGCACACTTGCCCCAACTACTTGCCTGGGACACCGGTTCCCACAGGAGCTGATGTTACCCTGTTTACAGCTCGCACTGCGACACTCTGCTGAAATCCGAGTCCTGTCACCCTTGTCACCAGGGAAAGTGCCAGACATGCTGGGTGGGACTGAGGCTTCCTGTCTCTCCTGAAGTCAGGCGTGGTTTCCCCTCTGAGCCACAGATGAGCATCCTCATCCCTGGGACTGTTTACCCCACCCAAGGCACCTCCATTCAAAAGGAGGGAAAAGGACAGAACAAATAAATAAATAACCACCCCAGTTGGCACTCTGTGGGGTCAGGGCTTGGACTCGGATTCCCACCGCCTTCCATGGTAGCTACAGCAGGCATAGGCAGGTGGCCTCTTCCAAGAGTGACTGTCACACAGGTGCCAGCACAGTGGGTCCCAAAGCGGCCAATGACTTTACACCCACGAAGGGACTAGTCATTCTCCTGAGCTGCCACTTTGTCTTGGATCCATACTGTCCCCTGGCACAAGGACCCCAGGGTGAGGCCACTGTCCCCACAGGTTCCAGCTTCGGGTGGGCTTTTGAAGTCCGATAGAAGCAAGCTGTCTGTAGATTGATTTTATGCTTGTATTTGTGAGTGTCTGTGAGTCTGTGTCATTTGTGTGCTCATGGAACCAGAAGAGGGCATCAGATCCCCTGGAACTGGAGTCACGGTGGTTGTGAGCTGTCTGTAGGTGCTAGAAATCAAACCTGGATCCTCTGCAAGAGCAGCTGGTGTTCTGTTGAGCCACCTTCACTGCCCCAGTAAGAAATCTTTCAAATCAAAACCAAAAATAACCTGTAGCCAAAGAAACCACATAAGCCCTAAAGAATCCCAGGCTTCCAGGGGTCCCTCTTGGCCCCCTGAAGCTTTGACTTTGGGCCTGACCTCTGGCAAAACATGAGAGACTGGGACTGTCAGACAGGCTTGTGCCTCACAAAGACCTACAGGGGTACTGCCATCCCCCATTCTTGGAGTGTCCCACAGCAAGGGCTAATCACCTTCCCGTTGTCCCAAGCTTCAAAGAGGGGACCTCTGTGAGTGGGAGGCTAGCCTGGACTACATAGTGAGTTCCAGGATAGCTAAGAGTGCACCGTGGGACCCTGCCTCAATAAAGGGGAGCTGTTCTTTAAGATGCTCCGTGGAACCTGAGGACATATGCAGTGTGTGCCCTGGGAAGGACACAGACATAAGAGTCGTCTTAGGGACCTGAGGTTCCAGAGGCTTCGATACCTGGGTATAGATGGCATGGCCTAGCCTCATGCTCCTTGGTAGGAAAGGACAAGGGATGAAGTAAAGGCACTTTCTCCTCCTGTATGCCTTTGAGGGCCCCCAGCTATCACCAAGAATACAGAGTGGATAGAACTGGGTACTAGGACACAATGGCCCTCTAGTATTCAGTCTTAAATTTCTGGGGAGAAAATGTGTGGTGCCAGGAATGAGTCCAGTTCCTCAAGCACAGGAGGCCAGTGAGGCCTCAGCCACATCCAGACCTTCTGGTCATCTTACTGGAAGCTAGAGCCACTGGCCTGTAGCCAAGGGGACAGTGGAACCTGGGTGAGGGGGTCTATCCCCATCTTGTCATCCCTGGGTTTGGCAGAGGAAGAACTTCCTTTTCAGGGCCTCTGACATTTGCTTAACTCAGAGCTTGAGTTTCTGTGTGGATTTATTAGTCTCTGTGGATGCCTGAGAGCCGTGGAGCACCATGTGGCTTCAGGCATAGACACTCTGGGCCAGGCTTGGTGGCAAGCTCCTCTATCCATCCATTGATGCATGTTACCAGCCCCACAACAGCTTTAAACATCTTTCTATCCCAGGCCTGGAAGCAGAGGGTTGTGAGATCCAGGCCAGCCTGAGAATCTAACCTTAAAAAGGAAACGAGGCTGGCTTGATGGCAGAGCCCCCGCATAGCATCTGCAGACCCAGTGAAATACAAAGTCCCTCATGTGCTCTGGCTTCTTTTTCATCTCACCCTATGAACACAGCCCCACAAAACTCAGAACTACTCTCCCATTTTTAAATGTTCAGCGTGAAGGTTTCATCTGGGGTCAGCAGCATGCATGTTGGTGTCCTAGTTTCAAGATCCAGCCCAGGACCTGAAGGGAGACAAGTGCCCCTGTGGAGCTAGAATGGTGAGAAAGGCTTCAAGGAGCCACCAGGACAGGTGACTGCAGCAGGGCAGTGTGAGGCTCAGGCTAGTACTCTGTCCAGCCCTTGGTACACTGACAAAGGAGGATCATGATGAATTCCAGGCCAGCCTGGGCTACAGGATAAGATACTGTTTTGTTAAAAAGCAAAACAAACAAAAACACTATAGCCAGGCGTTGGTGGCACACCCACGTCTTTGATCCCAGCACTAGGGAGGCAGAGGCAGGTGGATCTTTGCAAGTTCGAGATCAGCCTGGTTAACAAGAGCTAGTTCCAGGACAGCCTCCAAAGCCACAGAGAAACTCTGTCTCGAAAAAGAAAACAACAACAAAACCTATTTGTGGCTGTTGGTAGAATCTTCTTTGTAAGTGTTGGCCTCTGTCTGAAACACTAATGAAGCCTCTGGCTCCCACAGGCCCCAACACCCCAGATAACCTTACCACCTACAACATCGCACAACCACTGAGCCATATGCCATCTGCCCATGCAGGGTCTTCCCCACCATGTGGGTGCTACAGCTGGCCACGCCCCCCCTCCACTAGGCAGTTCTAGACTTGGCTCTATGACCCCAGTCCTTCACTGGGGAATGCTGGGGGACTGACTAATCCACACCTCAGCTGCACACACATGTAGCTAAAGCCTGCCCACTTTCCAAGGACAAAAGTTGTCTCACAGTGACCATAAGGGTAAGCCAGGTATGATGCCATGTTTCCACATGTGCGGTCAGTGTTGGTTACAAGCCCGGTTTGATTCCCAAATACAGGGTTATAATTTAACGGTTTTCAGTAGCTCTGAGATCCCCAGGCTCCTCCCTCCCAGTGAGGACTCAGCTTTCCCAACAGATCAGTGGCTCCT
The DNA here is from genome assembly GCA_030556225.1 of Cricetiscus sungorus. Classification (NCBI taxonomy): domain Eukaryota; kingdom Metazoa; phylum Chordata; class Mammalia; order Rodentia; family Cricetidae; genus Cricetiscus; species Cricetiscus sungorus. The sequence continues at coordinate 43,029,770 of JANBXA010000600.1, forward strand.
TGCCATGTGGTCACATGGGTGGGACACGTGGAGGTCAGAGGCCAACTTGCCAAAACTGGCTCTCTGCTTCCAGTGTGGGTTTTGGGAATCAAACTCCAGTTATCAGGCTTGGCGGTGAGCGCCCAGACACAGTGCTTGGCAGTTTCTTGCTTTTCTCAGATGCTGGGCTGCGTGCAGCCTCCAGATGGGGTCTCCTCCGGATCCCGACACCGAAATATGCTCTGTCCTCAGCCCACGTAGCGGCTGGGACCACTTCAATCCTAGTCTGGTGCCATGGCTTGAACTCCATTTCCTAAAGCAAGTCACCTTGGGAGGCCCTGAGAGTTAGGAAAGGGACATGGGTGTTTGGCAGGGCCAGCGGTCAGGGAGTACAATTCTTTTCTCCCAGTTCTCCACGATCTTGTCTGAAAGAATGACAAGGCCCAACAGCGAGGTGGTGGGGCACACCCATCACCGCAGCACTCAGGAGGCAGCTGCAGGAGTAGCATCAGTAGTTCAAGGTCGGCCTTGGCTACAAAGAGAGCCTGATCCATCTGACAGTATCTCAGAAACAAGAAGAGCAGAAGTCGGGACAAGTGGTGGTGGTCTCGGGGACAGAGACGGTCCCCAGACCAGATCAGATGCCACCCTCGTCCAGCATCCTCCCGAGGCCATCGCAGATGCGGCGCAGGTGACTCCGGTAGGGCTCTGCTGGGCCATACAGCGCGGCCAGGAAGTCGCCGTTGGCAAAGTGGCTAAAGACATGGTTGATGCGGCCATGGGATTTGGCAGTGAGGTGCGTGCCAGTGACCTGATGCAGCAGGTCCCTGCACTCCAGTAACCCCGCAGCCAGCACTCGCCGGTCGAAGGTGAAGTCCACCTGGTGGAAGCTGAGGGCTGTCATGGCCAGACTGTGCACCCTGCCCCTGAACCGCCGCAGCTGGGCTAGCTCATCGCCATCCAGCTGACCTGCCCGCAGCAGCACGGCCAGCTTCACCGCCACCTTCACCAGGTTCTTCACTACCCTCTGTGCCTCCTTCCGGCTGTGGGTGAACTCCTTGGTGGCTTGGTACAGTTCGTCCAGGATCTGGCTGCTGGTGTCATCCACAAATACGGCCACCATGGCCTTGGAAGCCATCTTACTGAGGACTTTCTTCTGGGCCTGCAAGGCCAGGTTCTTTGTGCTGAAGGTATCCATGGGCCCTGAGGGATGACAGGTCAAAGGCGTTCTGGTCAAAGGAATGCATGCAGAATGGTAAGGTCTGGGCAGGACCAGGCACCATCCTTACTCCCCGATAACCAGCTGGTTGTTTCCTAGGCGGGAGTTGAGGCTTTTGACACGAGCAGACAAGGGTCCAAGGGGATAAGCATGCTGGCCCCCATGGAGCATCCACAGCCTTCTGTCACAATATTTACATCAAGCAGTTCTAGACTTTTCCCCAAGAGACGGTGCTCAAAACCACTGGGAGTTCTCATGCCTCTTCCCTAATAAACTACAAACCTCCCAGTGCCCAGAGCCCCACTCTCCAGTGCAGCATGCCCTCTGAGCTACACAGGACTGTATGGCTGCAACTACCTCCTCCCACCACAGAGGGAAGTCAGGGCCTGACCTCTCTTCTGCTGTGTTCTCGGGGACCTCTGACCCTTCTAGGAGTGAGCAAACCCGGAAAAGCAGAGGGACACATAGAGGCCTTGTTGAGACCTGACCCTGGTCAGCCATGCACCACCCACCCAGCCCGCTCATCCCCGAGTCCTCTACAAAGCCGGCCTTTGTATGAGTCCAGACCCCAGGGCACCCCTTAGCCCCGCCTTCTCACCATCCTCTCCTTGGCCTTAGCGGTCAGGGACACATGGCTGGCTCTGCAGCTTCCCTGCCCACCTCCTCATCTCCCCACCTACCCACCCCGCTATCCACCAGCCAGGGCCAGACACAGATATTGACACAGGGCGCCTGCCACGTGAACACATTTCATCACTTCAGCCAACGCCATTCTTCAAAGAGCGTAGCGTCCTGAGTGGCCCAGAAGGGAATTCCACAGTGGTGGAATCTGTCCCCTCAAAGTCCCCCAGTGCCTAGAGGTCACACAGCAGAAGAGAACAGTCAGCCGCCGATGGCCCCACACCTGAGTGCTCCTGCCTCCTCCGTGGTGTCTGAGGCACCACGCACACCAGACATTGCACGCCTGCCACCCCAACACTTGGAGGTGGAGGCAGGAGGGTCAGAAGTTCAAGGTCAGCCTGAGCTGCATGGGGAGCTGGAGGGCAGTCTAAGCTACATGACCCTCTCCAAAAAACAGAAAAGAAAGAAAAAAGATTCTCTCACAGACAGGGAACCAGAGGGACCTCTACACCATCCGGGGGCTGCTTTCCAATTGACTCTGAACACAGGGGGCCCTCAGGGGACAAAGTCTGTGTGACTCCAGGAGGAATACTTGCCCTCTCTGGGCCTTGCTTTCCCCATGGACAAAGCTAAATTTGGACTCTGGCTCAGGAGTGAAGTTGAGAGTGTGGATGGACTTCCGGAAGATTGGTGGGGGCATAGCTGCAGCCTATTCTGGCTGTCCCAACTCCTATTGCGCCTGAGCCGCCACCTGGGGCAGCCAGCAGCTGGCCTCCACTTCCTGTTCTGAAACCCATTGTCCTGACAGGCCAGGATAGTGGGTTGTCCCAGGAGACAGGCCTTCCTGCCTAAGGGGTCTGTGTGCAGCCACATGAGGCCTTTGCGTAGGGACTTTCCCAGGAAAGAGGTACTATGGCCTTGGTCCCTGCCCACCCAGTGCCACAGCACCCAGTCAAAGTCTAGAGCTAAACAGCCCATTCTACCCTCCAGAACTCGGCCCCAACATTCATTCACTCAATTGCCTAATGGGTGTTTATGGAGCACCAGTCATGTACCCAACACCAGGGGCATAGAAGTGACCAAAAGAGACCTTGCCTCTGTATCCTTGGTGCCCTGATTCTCCATCTTCTGATTATAACATAATTTGGGGACCATCTTGGGTTTGGAGTTGAATTCACAGGTCACATCACTCACTGCATCCTTTAATTCATTTTTTTATGTAGTTTTACTTTTTTCATATCCCCAGCCTGGCCTAATCCTTCTGCCTTAGCCCCTTCACAGTGGGATAACAGGCATGTGCCCACTGTGTCTGGCTAGAACACCAAAACCACCTTAAAGAGGCTTTGTGAAGGGGGGGAAGAAAACACAGAAAAACCAATAAACAGGAAGAAAATAGCAAAGATTGGGACTTGGGGTGGGAAAAGGGCAGAGCAAGGTCCACAAAGAGAGAGAGGCAGCTTATCTGGGAGCCTTTGAACCCTCAGGACAGGTCAGAGGGAGGGGACAGTGGTGAAAAGAGCATGTACAAAGGCCCTGGGGCAGGGCCACACTGCCTTGGGCCATCCAAGCCACCATAGCTTCTCACAATAGTCCCAAATCCAAAATCAGAGTCCCACATCCTCTCCTGGGCCCTGGGCCCTGGGCCACTTCTTACACTTGGTGGGTTTTTTAGGTTTTAGTTTTGTTTGAGATAAGGTCTCACTATACATAGCCCAAGCTAACCTCAAACTCACAAAAGTCCATCTCCCTAGTGCTGGGATTAAAGGCATGCACCATCACCACCAGGTCTACGTTAGACTTCTCATGGGTTGCCAAACCTGCCTGAGTTTTGTACTCTGAACCACATCAGTCGCTGCGGCTCCCAGCTCCCCACAACAGCTCTGGATGTCTCTTGAGCCTCAGGCTCCCTGCTTGCGATTACATCGGATCTTCCCCTTCAGTAGGGACAGTGGCCGGCTCTGGAACCAGAGATCAATCTTGGTCCCTGCTACAAGGTCAAGCCGCAGGGCCTTTGCACCGCTGTGGTGGCTTCTGGGAGGCCTTTTGGAGCACAAAGGTCCAGGCTCAGGAGCACTCCCTGGCCCACTTCCTGCTTTTTCTTTTTGCTCAGTTTTAGGTTGCTTGTCTTCTGGTTTTGTTTTTGAGTCAGGCTGACCTGAAGCCCATTGCGTAGCTGTGAACTCCCAATCCTCCTGCCTCCACCTCCTGAATGCTGGGAATCCCACCATGCCTAATGTATGCTGTGCTGGGGATGTCGCCCCCCTCAAGTCTGTAGGTGTAGGAGGCAGGAGGGGAGAGGCTGGGAGGGTGGGAGTAGGGTCTCTCTTGGTCTTGGTAGGGTCTGCAGGGAATAACCCACCACCAAGCAAACAGCTGGTGCTCAGTAAATGTGTATGCAATGACTAACTGATTCCTGACTGTTAAGTGGAGTTGAAGAATTCTGGAGAAGTATGGAAAGACACATGGGTCCCAGCAATTGGAGGTTCAAACCAGGGTGACCCACCCTCATCATTGTCCCTCGTCCTGTCCCCCCTCCCCTCAGCCCACTCAAGCACAGTCCAGGAAGCTGGAGGGCTGTCACAGAGCACCAACATCATTTCCCAGGTACCTTGGAAGCCACGGCGCCTTGGGACATCGCTACACCCCATCAAGTGTCCTTAGAGACAACTGAGTGGGAAAAATGCATATTGTACACATGTAGACCTAAGTTCAAGTCCTGGCCACCCACAGAAAAGCCAGTGGGGAAAGCCAAGGGGTGGTGGCACATGTCTTTAATCCCAGCAGGTGGATCTGTGTGAGTTCGAGCCCAACCTGGTCTACAGAGCTATTTCCAGGGCAGTCAGGGCTATACAATGACATCCCATGCCCCAAATAAAAGCTCTTTATTGCTTTCTGAAGTCATTGTAAATGCTAGGAGATGCACCCCTCCCTGCTCATGCCCCACCCCTTTCTCACTTGGGCCCTCCACTTGCCCAGCTTGCTTGTTCAGGGGCCTCTGACTTGCTTAGGACCCCCACTTGCTCACAGCCCCAACTTGATTTTGTAAATGAAGTCTTCCTGTCATACCCCACACATACTCATTTGCATAGCCAGAGGTGAATGTAAGCAAGCGGACAGGCCCTTGGGTTCTGGCACAGCTGACACTATTTCTGAGTGGTTGTCAGTCCCCAGGTCTCACCACCATGGTGGCTACAGTTGGCCAGAAGCCAAGATCTGAGGATCCTTATGGCATCCTCGAGGCCACCATGGCCACAAGAGAAATGTGAAGCTCGGAAGCCCAAGCTGTTTCCAACAGACTTAGGAGAGACTTAGGCCCCAGAGTCCGGCCATGGGGTGTCTCTATGCTGGTGGCCACTGTGTGTGATGCTGGGGACCAATGACCCAGCTACCACCTCTGCTGTGCATGTGGAGGCCAAGATTGACACCCATGTCTTCCTCACTCCCCCTACACCCAGCCCTGCACCCAGCCCTGACCACTGAGCCCCAGGACGTCCCTGCCCCCACCTCTAGCATGAGATTACAGTGGTGCTGGGTTCTGGAGATTCAAACTTGGACAGCAAACACTTTACCTGCCAAACTCCTCAGCCCTGACGTATGCTTTTTTGTTTTGGTTTTGGTTTTATTTCTCCCCCACCCCTTGTTTTGTTTTGAGACAGGGTCTATGTACTCCAGGCTGGCTTCAAACTCACAGAGATCCCCCTGCTTGTCTCCTGAGTGCTGGGATTAAAGGCGTTCTCCATCCCACCCAACCTAACCTTTGCACCTTAATTATAGCTTCACTGAAATGGCATTTGCAATCCAGAAAGTGCACTTACATTTTTATTTTGGTTTGTTTTTGGAAGCAAAGTATCATGTAGCCCAGGCTGTACCCCTCACTATATAAGCTGACCTTGAACTCCTGATCCTCCTGCCTCTGCCTCTCCAACTTGGCTGACAGACGTATGCCACCGTCTGACAACTTTCTTATTTATAATATGATTTACAGTCTGTCCACATGGCGCTTGCTGCCAAGTTCGACAACCTGAGTTCAATCCCTGAGACCCACACCATGGGAGAGAAAATGGACTCCTAAAATTATCATCTAACCTCCAACCCACGTGCCTCAGCTCACATACACAGTAAATAAATGCAATAAATAATAAATACAACATGATTTACTTAGCTAGAAAGCACTCACTCCTTGACTTTTAATCTGGGTTTAACAACAAGATGGCAAAATTCCCGAAAGCCAGCAGCAGCTCTGGTGAGGCTGATGCCCGCCTTTGGGCAGCCCCTGGCCTCATGAATTTTTTATGTCCCACACGCAGCACATCCATAATTGATGTCTCCAAGCCCGCCATCCTACCTCTCCATCCTGGCTGACTGTCCCAGGGGTGGCTGGGCCAAAGCCCCATGTCACCCAAGGCCCCAAAAGTCTCTGTCCCAATGCAGTGTCACCTGCTGGGGATTCTGCCTGCAAACAGCTCTGTGCATCGCCATTGGCTTTCCGGGAAATCAGGGAGGAGTGAGGCTCCCTGGTGGGGAAGACCCTGGGGGTTCTCAAACAGGGACCCCACAATGATGGCATCAAGCGTAGGTGGGGAAGGGCTGGGAGGCAAGATGGACATTACCAAAGAAAGAAGTGTTGAGGGGCTGGCGATGTGGCTCAGCAGGTAGAGGCACTTGCTACCAAGTCAGACATCCCAAGTTTGAGCCCAGGACCCACTCAGTGGGAGGGGTGTCAGTTGTCTTCTTCACAAGCACAAAAAGGAATAAGTTAATGTTTTTAAGAGACTGCCACAGAGCCACGGTTGGGTGGGGTTCACGCATCCATGTTTCAGCTTCCACATATGGCTTCTTTAGGGACAGAGTTTGAAATAAGGTCTCAGTCTATAGCCAGAATAGCGTCTGATTTACCATGATCCTCCTGCCTCAGCCTCCAGGGCATGTGCCACCACACCCAGTATCCATTCAAGGTTTTAACAAGAAAGGGACTATGATGGTCACGGGTGTGCGCATTCAGCCCCAGAGTGCACTGGCTCCCTCTACTTCCCAATACTCCACAACTTCCTCTCACCCTCGCAGATTCCCAAAATGCCAGGAGCACCATGGGCACAGAGTCAGTCCCCCTCTACCTCCACTCGTCCGTGGCTCCCACCTCCCTCGCTGTTGGAGCCGAAGTCCTCAGAGTCCTTCCTCTCTTCTCTGTCTGATCCAGCACAGGCAGCCTCCATGCTCCTTCCATACAGGGCACGCCAGGCTCCATTCTGCCCCAGGCCGATCCCCCACTTACTATACTCTTTCCCCAGGTTACTATGTGGCTGATCCCTCCTCTGCAAGAACAGCCAGTTTCCCCATCCCTTCCTCATTTTATGTTTGAAGTTATAACTCAGGACAGAGTCCAGCTCTACCAACTGTGAGGCAGGAGAAGGTGGGCACCGGGCCAGCTTTGGTCATTGCTGTGTTCAGGTGACATTAGGCACCACACTTGATTTCCCCTCAGTGTCAAGAACTGTTTGTCAAATGACTAAGTAACCCCTCACGGTTATGACAAAAGGAGAAACTGAGGCAGGGGCATGGGAGCTGACAGGTATTCACATTAAGTCAGAACTGCGATATGAATCCAGCCTCTAACTAGGAGCTCATCTCACTGCAGCCTCTACCCACCACACCCCAGGGCTCACTCCAAAATTGAAGGGGAATATTTCAGAAGCTGTGTGCCTCATCAACGCTTCCACAGTGCCTTTGGCCATGTGGAGGCCCCCAGCATGCAGAGTGTCCTCTGCTGGGTCCTGGATGGCCTCAGCAGGGTTCCAGACAGGCAAACAAATGCTTGGAGTCTCACAGCAACCTCGCGCTGTGGCGATGCTAGGGTTCTGGGAAGAGTGGGCTCTCTGGGTCCCTACATCAAGCTTCACCCTCTTTAAGTCTCCAATAATTCCTAGTGGCACTTGACTCAGTAGGTGGCATGTCCCCCTCTAATCATGACTATTTGGCCTGGAGGAATGTTGAGTCCCCTCATACTGAATCATTAAACACACTTTCGTGGGCTGGGTCCTGGCTTGCCCAGGGCTCAGAGGCTAAACGGAGGACAAGTGTGTCCTGTCCCTGCATCTTTAGGATCCAACACTCACACATCACAGGACTCCCAGCCCTAGCCCAGCCCAGATGTTTAGTGCCATTGCTCTTTGCTCAGTCACATTATGGCCCCGCCCCATCCCTCCCAGACACCCACGTCTTAGGTGCTAGGTGCGGCCCAGATCAGAAACTTGTTATGTTTTAAAGTTGGCGCCTGTGTTGCTCAGCCATGATTGTAAAAGGCACGTGCAAAGGTCCTGAGGCTGGACATTCCATATGGGTAAGGGGCAGCCACTTTGAAGTTCCAGGACAGAAAAACAGGAAGTTTGGCACACAAAGCCCACATTCCTGTTCTTTCTTTCTTTCTTTGTTGGTTGTTGCTTAACACAGGGTCTCACTATACAGTCATGACTAGCTTGGAACTCACTATGCAGACCTGGCCTCAAACTCACAGACATCCATTTGCCTCTGCTTCAAGCACTGGGATGAAAGCCATGTACCCTGACCCCTGGGTTATGTGGGTTATGTGGCGATATGACTGAAGCCCAGGGCCTCCTGCCTGCTAGATGAGCACTCCAGTCACTGGGCTACACCCGGTCTCCTCTTTGTTTTAGACACAGCTGCACTGTGTAGCCCACCCTGGCTTTGTTTTTAATACTCCCAGAAGCCTCTAGCCCCAGGGAGTCCTGAAACAACCTTCCCAAGTCACAGACAGGGAAACTGAGGCTTATAATTAAGTTGCTTGTTCAAGGGAGTCAGGTTTGTGTGAGCTGTGTCCTGACCCCAAGGCAGGCTTCCAGAGGCTTCACAGCCTGGAGCCGGGAAGTGACCCAGGAGCTGTGTACAGCTCAGCCTTTATCCTGTCCCTCTTCAGACTGGCTGTTCACGAAGGTGAGAAGCCACCTTCTGGTTTCTTCCGTTTCCACCTCCCAAGCAAACCACAAACTACTTTCTGGGCCTCAGTTTACCCTCTAGGCTACCACTGAAAGAGCGAGGAGGCCACAGACTTAGGTCAGGTCACCTGCCAATTAAGTGATGCCAATTACCAGTTCCCATCTGGTAAAACTGAGTCCAAGTCCTCAGGGCGATGGGAAACTCCTAGTCTGGATGACAGGGCTCAGGTGAGGTCCCTGTATTGGCCATAGTCACAATTGGGGTCTAGCTGGCCACCGCAGGGAATACCAAGATTATTTTGGAGTCAGGCTGAACACCTGTGAAGGGCAGGGTCCATCAAGTCCCCTTGAGGGCATATGCTAGGAGCATTATAATAGCCCTCAGCAGCCTGCTCACACAGCCAGGCACAGGAATAGAGAGAAACTGAGGCCGGGATGCACATGGGGCGGTATGGAGATGGGAGGGGACGGGAAGGACTCAGGCTGGACGGGTGCGGGACCCTGATCGCTCACCTGCTTCTCCGAATCTGGCTGGCGGTCACTTTTGTGCAGGAGCCTCTGTGCGGCGTGCCAGGGAAGACTGGCGATGGATCTGAGCGGGCGGCTGGGCAGGAGACCACGCCCCTTGCAGAACCACGCCCCCACACAGAACAGACCACGCCCCCGCAGGCCCTCACTGGCTCAGCAAATGATAGCGCACGGGCGGTGTACAAAGGGGCCAATGGCAGCAGGCCTCTGTCGCGGAGGGCGTGGCTAGGGCGTGTCGGGGCGTGGCCTGTGGACGGGGGATTCCTCCGGAATAGCTCAGCGCCAGACGCCGGACGCTGAGGCGAGGGCGGCGCAGGGGGTTCCGTGGCGGGAACTGTGGGGCGGGGAGAGGAAGAAGGAGACTCAGGCACAGAAAATGGGGTGCGTGTGCACCCCGACAGATATTCGAGAGAACAAAGCAAAGAGACGCGCCCCCGGGAGGCACCAAGAAGCACAGGGACCCCTTCGGGCCGGTCTCAGTTTACCCACTGAGTAGTTAGGCTGCCACCTGGGACCCCCGTGACAAATGCACCCCGGCATTTGGCTTGGGACGATCTTTGGGTTTCATGAGTCTTGTGAAGAACCAGAACCCCTTCGGTGGGTGTCGCTGGGGTAAGGGGGACACTCAGATGGACTCGCTCCTTGGGGCGGGGCTGGGCCCTCTGACTCCTAGGAGGACACAGCTGTTAAGTCCTGGGAACTCAACCTGGAAGTGGCTCCCACAGCCCCCACCACCTCCCGCCCACCCCGACACCCCCACCCTACTCCCAAGCCCTCATTCCCGGTCTGCACTTCCTGTGCCTGGATGACCCAGGCACAGCACTGAGGAGGCCTCACCGCCATCGCCCTCTCCAGGAAGCTCCGCAGATGTTTGCTGACTGCATCCTGACCTTCCCTGGCACGGGTCTTAAGACACCAAAATAAAACCAGCCTTTGTATTATGAGATATAGAAACTGAGGCCCAGAGAGGGCAAACGATTTGCTTGGAGCAGCACAGACCCCACCCTGATTTCAGGTGGTCTGTGCTATCCGATGATGGAGTCAAAAACTTGTGTTCAGTAGTCCTCCGGACTCTGCAGGCGCTGAGCATCCTCCAAGACCTCCTCTCACTCCCTGCTGGGAGCAACCCCTGTGTGACAACCACACACTTGGCGCAGTATCCCCAGTAGAGACTGCTTTAGATTTTCTTGCCCCAGACGTCCAAGTACGAGCTAGGGTAACTAGTGGGGGGGGGGCAGGGGTGATCACTGACACAGTTTTTGGGATTTGCGAGTCTGGGAAACCCAGATAGCATGGGTGTGACAAAGTGGAGCTGGAACCCAGCTGTATTAGCTGGGGCGTGGCTCACGTGGAGCTAATGAGGGAATGAGGCGTGGTTAGAGGTGTAGCCCCTGTCTAGAATCCCCTAGTGAGGGGTGGAGGGTATTGGTTCAGGGGTAAGTATACAGGAAGCCCCTAGTAGTAGTAGTAATAGATAATAATAATAATAATAATAATAATAATAATAATAATAAACAACTTATAAATTGTATGTCATAATGAGGACACCGCTGGGGGAGGGCTTGTAAAAATGTTGGTAACCTTCAAAAAACAGTTTGAAATTTCGAAAGCTAAGGGAAGATCACCATAGCCCCCAGGCATCCCCCACCTAGGTACACCCAAGTAGAAAACACAGATTCTGATGTGTTTGTATAGGAGTTTTAATTGAATTACTCATAGAAGCCAAAGGATAGAAGCAATCTTAGTGTCTGTCACTGGGGAGATAGAGTATTACTGTATAAGCAAGTATTACTCAGCCTGGAAGAGGGAGGTCATTCAGACATCTGCTGAACCATGGATGGAAGTCCCAGACACAGGACACTCCCTGAAGGGTCCCACTCCCAAGAGTTCCCGCCTTAATCAGAGCTACAGAGCCAGGAAATGGGGTGACTGCGGAAAGGATGAGTTAGTGTTGAATGGGGATGAAGCTTCAGATCGCAGAGATGAAAGGTTGGGGACTCAGAAGGGATCGGGGCTCAGCTTGGAATTGGGAGTATAAAGATTAAACGATTAGCTCAGAAGGAGGCTCCGCCAGATCTGGGGGCTGCACACCAGGAAATCTCCGTGGCTTCTTTGGAGGCCTCCCCTCCTGGGTCCTGGTCCTAGGTCAGGGCTGTGGAGATTGCAGTAGCCCGGCAGGAGGCGCGCTCTGCACAGGTCCCGGAGCTCCGGGTGCCAGGGTGGGCGGGTCCTGCACGGGGAGGAGGGGTCGCGGGGCCACGTCACTTCAGACTCCGCGCCACCAGCTCCCCAGCAGCCGGCCTGCACCTCTCCGGGCTGTGTGACCCCGATCGAGAGACCCGATTCCCTGGGCATCTCCTGGGGCCTGAGCAATAGACAAGGTTTGGGCAGCATGTGACACAGGGGTTCGATCGGCAGGGCCCCCAGGGCCTCCCCTATAGGCCAAAGTGTAAACTCCAGCTACATGCTCCACATTGGGATCCTGCATTGGGGTGTAGTCTCTGGTTCTCAGAGCTCTCTCACTCCGTCAGTCTGTCTGGCTCTGTGAGTGACACCCACACACCAGGATCCATCTGTCCCCAGGCGCTGGGGACGACCTACAAGGGAGGGATGGGAGAGCAGGAGGAGAGACTTACTGGAGTCCCCCACTGTAGGCATGCCCAGCGGGTTCCCGGGACACTGCACAGGGCTCGTGTTCCCTCCCTAGGGTCTTGGTGAGGCTGAACGCTCAGGTAGCCGCATTACTAGCCAGTAGGAACCACCAACCCAGTCGCCAGCCCGCAGGCTGAGTGTGGGAGGAGACGGCTGGCAGTAAAGTGACAGGTGTGAGCGAGAGTGGGGGTGCATGGCAGCGGGTGCTGTCCAGGCTGCTGTCTCTGAGAGTGTGACTCCCTGCCTTGAACTGGGTAAGATCCAGGGAATGCGATTCCTGAGACTTTGCAAACAGGGCAGGGATGGGCTCAGTGAACGCAGCCTGGGCTTAGACCCTGGGTTCCATCCCCAACCACTGCCATCAGGCTCAGGGAAGGTGAAGGCAAAAGAATCAGGAGTTCAGAGTCTTCAATATTTAGTGAAGCAGTAGCTAGCCTGGGCTACATGAGATTCTATCTCAACAAATAAAATAAACAAAACTTTAAGGGTATAGGCAAAATTGTCACCTCTGTGTGATTCTCATTCCTTCCTTTATCTATAGGGTCTTTGTAGCCCAGGCTGGCCTCACACTTGCTGTGTACTGAGGGTGACCTTGAACTCCTGCTTCAACTCTCCAGTGCTGAGATGGGAGGCACCTCACCACCTCACCCCCCCCCATTCATCCTGTGTATCCGCATATGATTTCAAACTCATCATGCCCCTGTCTCAGCTTCTGGAATCAGCCTGTGAAGGACGCAGCGGGTCTGACCACTCTCCTGTGTCCCTGTTGCTTTGGTACACAGTAGGCACTCTCTAAATGCTCCTTAATCAGTCAAATGGGGTTTCTGTCTGGAATGAGCCTGTAGAGCAGGCAGAAATGAATTCAAATTCAGAGCCACAGGATCCACCACATTCCTCACTCCAGAGACATGCATGCATCCTCCCATCCTCTCCTAGCCTGGGTCCCAGGGTCACTGTTGTTGTGTCCTCAGAGGGCCTGGGGTGTCAGTGGCTTCCCGTGGGAAGCTGAGGGCCTGGTGACCCAGGAGGGCTGCATGTGGGTATCCCCCCTGGTGAAGCCTGGGTCCTGTGCTCACTCCTGGATCTCAGAAGGTACAAAGAAAGGAACTTGTGTGCACACAGTCCTTATGGGTGACATCACCAGGCTGCTGCTGGCCTCATCTTCTCACCTCAGTTAGGTGTATAAACAGCAGGGCAACCTGATAAACAGGTCACCCAATGGCCTCACACTGCTCAGAATCTGGAGCAATAAACATTAGCTAATGCTTGGCCCTGGTACCCGTGTGGCCCGAGGAGAGTCTCACTGTGACAGTGTCCCTTCAGCAGGTAAGGAAAGGAGTCCAGAGATGGTATTCGCCTCCCCTGAGATGCACAGCATCTGGTAGAGACCAGGCAGGGCTGGGTCTGCCCTGAACACTGCTTCTCAGTGAACCCATGGCAGGCTCACCTCCTCACTCAAACCAAGTCCTCCTAACACAGCACTAACTCAGAGTCTACACGTGAACAGTGAACAATGTACCCCAGGTCCTACCACCTCTGAGCCCTAATGCCAACTAGAAGAGGCACCTGGGTCCCACCCCATTTCATCCAGGCTGTAGCTATGAGCCTCAGCAGCTCTCTGTTCTCTGCTTTTTAAATATAACTCTGTGAACATGGAGTCAGTACCAGGGGAAGAGAAGTCAGAAAAACACAATTCTGTTCTGTGTTGCTGGCAGCAGGGAAGGAGCTGGGCGAGCTGGGGGACACAAGGATGCAGAATGCAGACTCAGGGCTCTGGAGGCTCTGGAGGCTTCCCAGCAGTCCCTTTGTCACTTTCCCCTCAACCCAGGGCCACCCCCTCAACTCCGTCTCCCCGCCCTGCTTTTTGATAGCTCAGTCCCCATGCAGCTGTCACCAGGGAAGAGTAAGCCTTCATCCTGTGTTGGAGTCCCTCCCAGCCTTTGCCCTCGGCCCTGTCTTGAATCCTGCTTTGAGGAAGAGTTTCTAGTGTTAGATGAAATGTGTCACCCCAAACTCAGAACACATGCTCCTTCCCTTTCAGCTTCCCTGCACCCCGGCCCCATTTGCAGGTGCTTTTTGCAAAGAACCCAGGAGGGGATGTTTGACCTCCATGGAGCAAGGAGCTGAGGCTATACAGACAGCCTGGCTGCCCGTGAACGAGGGAACACATGAAGGGCTGTTCTCTGAGCCCCCAGTGAAATGCTATGCAGCTATTACAAAGGAAAGGGGGGATTTGGTAAGACTGCTTATTGGTAAAGGTGTAACATAGAGATTCTTATAATTCCTGTCCTTTGTCACTGCTCTTCTGTCAATCGGGGGCTCCCCCTGAAGTCCAGCATCTGTATGTTTGACCCTCAATGCCCACACCTGCCGGACAAGCCACTCCAGTGGGTCTGTAAGATGTGTCTCTCTCTAACCAATCCCCTGTCCCTCAAAGCACCCAATGTCCAGGCTGTCACCACTTCCCTCACTTAGTTGACTCATCCCAGCACCCAGATTCTCACTGCTCCTTGAAGTGACCCACACTCCATTACCTGATAGAGCTTTGAAAGGTGACTAACATGCTTCTGCTCATCTGCTCTAGAGCCCAGCCCGGCAAGGTTCCATCTCTTGTCAGCTTCCCTGTTCCCTCTCTCACCATACCAGCCTCTGCCCCAGTGCACAGCAGAAGGTCCCAGGGCAAGAAGGAGCTTGATGTATGGGAGAGGCAGGCAGGCCAGCCTGTGGCTGCAGCCAGGAGGGGAGGGCGGGAAGGGGCAGGGTCTGGTCCCTGCAGGGGAGGAGTTCACCTCTGACCATTTTGTTTGTTTGTTTTTGAGTTTTTGAGACAGGGTTTCTCTGCATAACCCTGGCTGTGTTGTAACTCACTCTGTAGACCAGGCTGGCCTCAAACTCACTGAAATCCACCTGCCTCTGTCTCCCAAGTGCTGGGATTAAAGGCTTGTACCACCACTGCCTGGTGCCTTTGACATTTTAATGGAGTGTGTCTTTAACATGAAGGGCTTTGTCCAGACCCAGCCTCCTTACTCTGGCCTTTACTTCCTACCCTTTTCTGGGAGTGGGGGTGGAGGGACCTGTGTCTCACTGAGCTCATCAACCCCAACTTTGGTTCCTATGAGCCTGACTGCATGAATTCTGTTGGTGGCCAGGCCCCCATGTGCACCCATAGTAGGTTTAACCCAGCAAAGTCACTACTCACATCTGCTGTCCCTTGGCCTCCCCAGGTCCCCCGAGCTCCCTTCCTTCCCTGCCCACTAATGGTTGCGGAAAAAATATGTCTTAGATGTGACCACAGAGAAACTGCCTCGCACCAAATTCAGGTCTGAGACTCTACCTCTTCACCACTGGGGACCCAGACACTGGATGAGTACTATTTTGGGGTGCACGGACCATGTACCCTACACCCAACAGAAACAGTGTGTCCTGGGTTTTAACATATGAATTCAGCCTGCATGTCTCAGCTCAGGCCTCTGTGGATTCCTCACCCCCATGTCTGGGATCCAGCTTAGGCCAGCTAGATGATGAAAATGCCAATTTTCCAAAGATGATATGATGCAGCCTAGAATCTGCCCCTGGGGCCTCAGGTGGGGACTATGGCTATGGCAGGAAGGTCTCAAGAGGCAGGTGGTGAGGCTAAAGGACTCAGGTCAGGAGGACCCTCAAAAGGGAAGGTGGAGGCAGTCTGGAACCTCATGCTGTCCCTTTCCATGTGTCTGCCCTGTATCTCTTGTGGTCCCCTCCTCCCTCTTCAGAGCCTACAAAGGAGGCTATTCCTAATATCTTTACGTCTCACCCTCCCGGAGCCCACCGAGGATCCAGAGTGACACCAGACACTCTGTGTCATTTGTGACAGATGAATGGCCACCTCTCTTGCATCCGCAGTCCTAAGTGTCATTTGCATGGAAAGGGACAGGTTTAAGTCCTTCTGAGATTGAACCCAGGGCCTCCTGGATGAGTGGCCACCAACTAACTGAACCACATATCTGGTCCCTTCTCCAGGGGGTCCACCCCTACAGTTCTTCGCATCCCATTGCTGCCCAGATACCAAACCACAGGCTTGGTTATGCACAGAGGAGAGGAGACTTGGAGTGCTTCTGTCCCCTCCATCCATCACTGGAAGCCTGAAGGGACATAGCTGGACAAGGCTGGGGGCCCAATACATCTGAGCCCCCGATGCTACAGAGGACAGGCAGCATTGGACTGGCCTTGCAGGCAGGCAGAAGCACTGAGCCCCAGGCACTGCCCTCAGCTCTTCTCAGCAGCTTTTCCCTCAGACATTAGGACCAGCACTAATTGATTGCTTGATCCCCAGGGGACTCAGTGCCCGAGGTCAGGAGCTGGCCCTGGGCCAGCAGAGTGTGGGAGGGGAGCAGGCTGTAGGAGTGGAAACCTGGCTCTGAGATGGTTGCCAGGCAGCCTTACCACCCCATTCACCATAGGGACTGGGGTCTCCATAGACACCCCCTGGCAAGTCAGAACCACCTGCCTGGCTGACCACACACACACACACACACACACACACACAAAGGCACATGTTCACAGAGCCTATCGGTCCATGTGGACAGGCCAAGACTCAGCTTGGCTAGACTCAGTCACTCAAGTGCCACCAGGAATAGAATGGCTATGTGCCTCAGTTTCCCCATCTATAAAATTCCTGAGATCATAAGACAGGCAATGAACAGCCTTTCTGTTCTCAACAGATCACATATATGAGGGGGATACAATGTGACCACAATGTTTAACCTTTGAGCTGTACCCCAGCCCCTCACTGGGGAATTCTAGCTGGGGGCTCCACTCTGATCACATCTTCAGCCCCTCACTGGGGCATTCTAGGCAGGAGTTCCACACCTGGCCATGCCCCAGCTCTCTTACTTTTCCTGATTCTGTAGCTCTGGACTTGGAGTTGACCAGACACAGGCAGTACAGCCCATCTGGCGAACTTTGAGTTTATGAGAGCCCCTGCCTCCCAAAATAAGATGGAATAATAAAAATAGTCTTGTTTTACACAAGGTCTTACTATGTAGACCAGGCTGGCAAGAAACACACTGAGATCCACCTGCCCCTGAATCCTGAATGCTGGAACCTAAATTCTTTTTTAAAAAGAGGAATGGCTGGAGAGATGGCTCATTGGTTAAGAGCAGTTGCTGTCCTTGTAAAGGACCTGAGTTTAGTACCTGACTCACAACAGGTGATTCACTGTGCCTATAACTCTAGCTCCAGGGGATCCGAAGCCTTCTTCTGGCCTCACTGTGTACCTGTACACATGTGTGCTTGCAAAGCACACATACATACAAGTACAGATACACACACACACAAAACTAAAAATAATAAAAATACATCTAAAAAATGAAGGTGGTCATGTGCTGAGGAGCATACCGGTAGGAATGTCTGGATGCCACCTACACGTGTACACACGTGCACAAACACACAGAACCAAATTAGCTCCTCCTGCTAGAGACGGGGCTGAGCAGACCTTAGGCTGTGAGCTCTCTGCTGCCTGCTTTCCCATCAGAGATGCCAGGCTCTGCAGCTGCTTGAGCTTTGCCCCAAACCATCAGGAGCTGATAATAACCATCATTAGGATAATGATCTTAATTATTATCTAATAAAAGTATATTTAGAAGCCTGAATCTCAGGAGTGCACAACGTATTCAGAGTCCTTCTTGTTTCTTTAAAGTTTGTGTATCAGTCCCAAATCATCTGCAGCAGCCACCCCTACGACTCGACTTCAATTTGTAACAGCTAAATTAGAAGAGCCTTGTGGCCACACTGGCTGTTTACACTTCTGACCTAAATGGCTTTCTGTTGACATGGTGAACACCACGACCAAAAACAACTTGGGCAGGAAGAGGTTTATTTTACCGTACAACTCTGGCCACATGCCATCACTGAAGGAAGTCAGGACAGAAGCTCAAACAGGGCACAGGAGACAGGAGCTGGTGCAGAGGCCATGGAGGATGCTGCTTACTGGCTTGCTCCCCGCGGCTTGCTCAGCCTGCTTTCTTAGAGAACCAGAACCAGCAGCCCAGGGGTGGCACCACCCACAATGGCTAGACCCTGCCTGTCAATCATTAATCAAGAAATTGCTACACAAGCCAGTCTGATGGAGGCATTTCCTCTATTGATGCTCCCCTTTGCCAGATGACTTTGGCTTCTGTCAAGTTGACCAGACAGACAGACAAACAAACAAACAAACAAACAAACAAACAAAAAAAGCAACCCAGCATGGATTCCCCCATCTCCTGTTGTAGAATCCACTTGAATGATGCTAGGGGAAGTGGCCCTTACCACAATCACCTGAGTCCATTACAGTAGTCACTTGGGGTAGCCTCTGACACAGTCACCACAGACCATAGCAGCGTCCACCACAAGCCAGTGCACACCAATGTCCACTATGACCCAGAAGTCCTGACTATTAGACTTCAGCCAATGGGAGAGAGTTTGCTTCTCCTGTGAATTCAGTCAGGTCCCTAAGCCAGGGTGGCACCAGGAAAATAGATTTAGGACGAGCACTCACAGAAAGAGAAGCTACTGGGGGTGTGGGGGACTCTGTTCAAGACCTGATCCAGAAGGCCTCCATCTGGAAGAAACCATCATGAAGACAGTATGTGGGCCTGTACCAGCCTCGGGGAATCTTCTGAGACACTGCACCAGGCTAAATGCCCCCTAAACTGACTGGAAACCAACACACTGCAATACTCCTCCATAAGGACACACAAAGATACGTACAACCACCCATCAACCCACCCAGCCATTCACCCAGTCACCTACGCACACACCCGCCCATTCATCCACCTATTCATCCATCCATCAGTCCATCTGTCCATCCACCCATCAATCCACCCACCCATCTGTCCATCTATCTACCCATCCATCAATCTGCTCATCCATCCAACCACTCACCTATCCATTCACCCACCCATTCATCCACCCACCCATCTATCCATCCATCTATCCATCCATCCATCCACCCACCCATCCACCCACCCTTCCATCCTTCCTTCTGTCCATTCATCCACAACTCTTCTTACTCTCCCCATGTCTTTTCCCTCAGATGCAAATGACCCATGCCCATCTTTCCTTCCTGCTTGCTGTGTGTCCTTGACCCCGTCTGCCCTGAGCCCCTCAATTCCTGGCCTCATTGTAGGAGCTGAGCCCAGATCAGCCTCCTGTTAGTTGTTTGTTGTTCCCAAGGCAGAAAGAGTAGCCAGTGAGAGTCCAACCTGCAGTGTGAACCCTGCTCTTATTCATGGTGTGAGTTGGGAGAGGTGACAGACTCTTTTGGGGCCAGTTATGTGCATTAATTGGTTATTGGTGTTAGGCCTTGAGAGTGATGGTCTGGAACCCCATCGATGGGTTCTGTGTTAGTCTGCACAGTGAGAATACAAGAGGTGGGCCAGAAAGGGCCCACTGTGGCTCTCTCAGGAAGGAGGAGATCAAGCAGCTGTCTTGAAACTGTGTCCAATTTGAGACTTGAGGCACGGGGTTCTCAGAGCACTGGGTGCCCAGTGAACAAGGCCCCACTGGCAAGAGTAGAAGAAACAGGTGGCTCTGGGAAGGCTGCCCTGCCTGTTGGAGAGCACTGGGGGGGATTGCTCCTCTGTCACCACAATGGCCTGTCCAAACAGCAACCATTCTAGCCTTTAATGATGGGGAAACTGAAGCAAAGAATCCATACGGCCTGGCCAGCTGTACAGCCAAGACACCAGAGTCTTCACCTTAGTGTTTGCTATAGCTCTGTGGCTTTCTCAGACAGAGTCTCATGTAGTTCAGGGTGCCCTCAACTCACGGTGCAGCTAGGGATGGTCATGGTCGTGGGCTCCTGATGCTCCTGCCTTTGTCTTCAGAGTGCTGGGACAACAGGCCTGCATCACCATGACTGTGTGTGGAGCTGGGTGGGGGACGGAAGGCTGGCAGGGCTTTGTGGGTGCTGAGTGTGGGAGCTCTCCTCAGAGCCCTGCCCTGTCTAACTTGACCCTTGTGACTGACCTGCCTGTGGGAGCTTGGCTCCTGTTATACCAGAGGTAACTGAGACTCAGGAACTGTTAGATAACCCCGTGAGAAATCGGCAGAGTTCAGTGTCCAGCTGGAGTCCCCAAAACGTGACTCCTTGCTCCCTCAATATGGGAGAAAGCCTCCCCAGGCTGGCTTCCAATCCAATACTCCTGCCCCTGTCCCGTGAAAGCTGGAATGAGGGGTGTGCGCCACCATTCCTAGGCCTTGGTTTTCAGATCCATGAAATGGGTTGAGGTGAAGACTCTGTGGCAGCCGCACTGAGACAAGGCAGGCCTGGAGGACAGGAAACTGGCAAGGCTGGGGATTCAATGTGGGCAGCTGGGCATGGGGGAGAATTCCCATAGCCTCATCACCAACCTATCCACAACTTGGGGAGCTCAGACCTCTGCTCTGGCACCCCTGCATGAGATACTCCTTCCAGGCTGTCACTCCATCGTCACCTCCAGCTTTCTGTCTCCTCCCCGGGAACAGCGCAGCCTCTGTGTCCCGGCTTGCTGCGAGCCAGCGTTGCCCAGAGACCGCGAGCAGCAGGCAGCCCCCACCCCGCCCAGACGTCGGGACCCCGGGTTGGGGACAATGTGTTAGGTCCGGAAGGAGGGGGGACTGGCGACACTAGGGGGCCTCAGGGGGCCTGGGAAAGGTCCGGGGGGCTGGTGAGCGAGGGAGGAGGGGCGGGAGGAGCCCGGCCGCCCCTCCCCCCGCGCGCGGGGACAGGTGTGGCGGGTCCCGGTGATCGGAAGGGAAGTGGCACGGCACACGCACTATAAATACGGCCACAGCTGACCCGCGCGGTGGGGAGGGGCACGGGCTAGGGAGACCCTGAGACCTGGGACGTGGTAACGGAGCCAGGTGATGTGGTCCACTACAACTGCCGACTGCCGAGTCCCCACCGGGTACCCTCTTCACGGTCTCCCAGGAGTGCCACCCCCCACGGCCCCTCCTCCACCGCAGCCCCTCCTCGGAAGCCCTCCCCTTCCCCAGCCACCTCTCGGGGAAGTCTCTGCCTCCGTGCCCTTCCTGACCACGCCTCCTTCAACGGGCCCGCCCCCAGGTTCCGCCTCTTGCGGAGGCCCCTCCCACCTCGCCCTTCCGCAGGTGACTGTTTTGCGAACAGTCAAAGCTGTGGGGCACCCCATCGCCATCGCTTCAGCGGCGGGGGTCCATTGCCCAGCCAACCTCTGTTTAAGTTCCCGGTGGCCTCCAGGCCCCTTTCAGTCCCTTGGGAGGTCTGTGCCTGGTGCTGGGGATGGAGGATATGGGCCTGGGAGAAAAGGAGCCCCTGGTGCAGATGGGCAGGGAGGTGAGGGCTACCCAGCCAGCCTGGCCTATGTGGTGAGTCTCCAGCCAAAGAGAGTGTCGCTCCTGATGACACCGGAGGTTCTCCTCTGCTGTCCCCAGCACAGGCATAAGTACACTTTCACCCATGATGCGTTAGGAAAGGGTGGGCTTTGCTGGACACTAGATGATCCATAAATGCTCCTCTATAGGCCCGGTGCGGCGGTGGTGGCGCACGCCTCTAATCCCAGCACTCCGGAGGCAGAGGCAGATGGATCTCTGTGAGTTCAACGCCAGCCTGGTCTACAGACCAAGTTCCAGGACAGGCTCCAAAACAATACAGAGAAACCCTGTCTCGAAAGACCGAGATAAATTAATTAATTAATTGAATTAAAACAAACAACAACAACAAATGCTCCCTAGTGTTGACACCGGAACTGACTTTCCAGGGGTGTCTAGGGACAAGGAGTCTGGAGCAGGTGTTCTAGGGGGCTTATGGCCTGGTTTTCTGGCCAACATTTCGCCCGACATGGCCCCTCCTTGGGGCCACTCAGCCCAGCAGCTGTCCCTCCTCATGTGCAGTGGCCTGTCAAGCCCAAGAGTCTGTTCCGGAACACCTGGTGCTGTACTTCCAGGGATTTGGGAGTTACAAGTCCACGGAAGTTCAGCTGCCACAGGGGCTTAACCCTGGAGCCTGGCGCCAGGCAGGCCCTCAGATTCTGGCCACTTGACCCCAAGGAGAGCCTGACTTCACTGCCACATGCTTGCAGGACCTGGCTTGAGCTCCTGTCCTTAAGGCCTGCCTAGCTGTGTGACCCTGAGAAATGGACTCCACTTCTTTGGTCACCCAGTGTCAGGCTAGTTAATGTGTGCTGTCTGTGGCTGGCAAGGGGAGTGAGGGCTCCCTTACTCCCCTATAAACTTTTTTTTGAAGCTGAGTGTTTTTCTGAACTGCTAACAAGGCCTAGGGGCAGTACCATCCCTCTGCCTCTACCTCCTGTATGCTAGAAACCCGAGGCCTGAATCATCAAATTCCCCTGCTAGAGCCAAGTGAGGTCAAGGAACATAGAAGCTCCTTTTCATAATAAAATCCTAGCCACAGGAAATTAGGGCCCAGAAGTGTTGAGCAATTGACCCAAGGTCACACAGCCCTTCAGAGGGACCTGCTGGGATCAACCAAAAGCTTCCTGGTGGTGAAGGTGTCTTTTCTGATGATGTCAAAGGCTGATGTCACAGCCCTAGTGTCTGGGCTAAAATGGGAAGCTAAGGGCAAGAGAGGGGGCACAGTGGACAGAGTGCTCTCCATGTGTTCGTCCTGGGTTTCCTCCCACACCATGGTGTGGATCACTGGGAGAGGCCAGGCCAGCTTTGGCCACATCAGGAGGCAGAGTCCAACCCGGGCCAGTCCTGTATTAGAATCTACACCAGCGCTGGTGAGAAGGCTCGGCAGGTAAAGGAGCTTGCCACCAAGCCCGACCTGAGTTGAGTCCAGTGGACCCTTGTGGGAATGAGAGAGCTGGCTTGCGGATGCATCTCGTGCTGGTCACTTGTGGTGGCACACACAAAGATGTCATTAAAATAGTGTTAGCAGGACAGTGGTGACACACACCTTTAGCCCCAGCACTCTGGAAGCAGGGGCAGGCAGGTCTCTGGGAGTTCATGTCCAACCTGAGCTACACAGCGAGTTCCAGGACAAGCTCCAAAGCTACACAGAGAAGTGCTTTCTCAAAAAATCAAGGCCAGCCTGCTCTTGTGAATTCCAGGACTTACACAAAACCTTGTCTCAAACAAACAAACGAAAATAGTGTGTTGGAATCATGCTGCGAAGGGGGAAACTGAGGCTGGCCCTGTGCCCCTCCCCTGGGTGCACCTGGCCTCCTTCCCTGTCTTGTTTTCTGCTCTGCTCTGAGCAGCAGCTTCCAGAACCTTCCTCCTTCCCGCAGCTGCCGAGAACCAGGTCAGCCGCCTGGAACGTAACGGTGGGGACATCAAACGGAATCTATAAATACAGCATGCAGGAGCTGCCTCTCCCCTCCAGGCTCCTGGGCTCCTAGCTCTGCACCCCTGTCCTGGTGATCCCTTCAGCAAAGCAGGGAATGCACAGTGCCTCAGTTTCCCCTAAGAGTGCACCTCCCCCTCTGCTTTTCCCTACTCCTGCTGGGCACCCATGAGGAGAGACAATCTTCAGTTCTCTGGAATCTTATCTCGGGAACACAACTGTGACCCCCGCCCCAGTGGTCCCCCAACCCCAGGCCTTTGATGGGCGGTGCCTTCTGCTTGGAATGATCTTCTCCCTGGGGTTTCTTTGGACATTTATTCTCACAGCAGCTGCTATCCTTCTTGGCCTCCAGAAGGAGTCATTCTTTCTCTTATGTCCTGCGTATTTCTCCCTATCATGGGCCTCAGTTTCCCCATGTGCAATCTCAGGTTGGTGTTTAGGCTCCTCCCCCTCCTGTGGGAACTGCTTGCCTAACCCTGTGGACTTGTAATAAGTATGCTAATTGATGAAGGTTTCATACAAACTTGTGTTGAAGGCATACCTCCTGTGCCTAGGGGACCCAGGCCTCCCAGGCCTGTCTGCAGCAGACTGAGGGCCTTGGGGACCTGCCTGGTTAAGGGGGGTGACAGTGGGGGTGCTGAGGACCCCTGGCTTCCCCCCTTATTCCTACAGGCCCAGAATCTGCCACACTGGGGTGATTTCTTCACACTGCAACAGCCTAGGGTGCAGGCACTGTGTACCTAATGATCACACCTCTCCTGTTTGCAGTGTGTGCTAAGACCCTCTAGTACTGGACCCAGCCAGCCTAGGGCGGTGAGGAGACTGCACTGTGGGGTCCTGACCCACCTTTTGGTTCTGGCTGGTGAGGACTAGGAGGGGGTGAGAAAGTAGCCTGTGTCAAGGTGCTGAGTGACCCCCTTCTCTTGTCACCCCCAGCCCTCTTCTTCCCTCTGCTCCAGCCACACAGGCCTCCTATGGGCCAGTCACAGGCTCCTCATGTCCCAGGGCCTTGGCACAGCTGCACCCTGTCTCAGCCACTTTCACTTCTTGGATTCTGCTTATTTGTTTCCTCAGTGTGGCCTGCTGGGAGCACTCATGTAAAATCTCTGGGTCCCTTCCCATTCTCTTCTTCCTTTAGTGTTGGTCCCTGCTCGGCAATACAGCCCGGGACAGATCTCTGCATTCTTTGTTCTTTGTGGCTGTGCCCCTGGAATGTCAGGACCATGAAGCTGGAGATCTTCACTCTGCGTCCTCTGCTACATCCTGCGGGTGCTCACTAAATGTGCACGGAACAGATGGTGCCTGATCACTGCTAGGACAGCAGGTATCCAGCACACAGTAGGTGCACACTCAGGTTCGCTGGATAACTGCACTTTGTAGAGGAGTTTGCGCCAGAGCCAGAGCTAGCAGCGCCCAACACATGCTGATGTCAGTGTGACCCACATGGGGCTAGTGCCAGGTGGCATATGGTGAGGTCATTCGCACTTGCACCCTGTTCAAAGAGCCCCCCCATCCATCACACCGATCCTACCCAGTTGCTAATTACTCTGTGCCCAGCTTGTCCACACCCTTCGTGGCAGTCTCCACTACCATCTCCAGAACTTCCCATTGCCCCCATATCTCCACATCTCACCTTCTCAGCCTGTTGCCACCCCTCCTGCTGTCTCCATGGCTCTGAGCACTCCAGGGACCTCCTGGGAGTGAGACTCAGGCAGGCCATCCATGTCAGGGCCATGCCAGCATCCCATCCTGTTTGCTGACGGTGTAATATTTTTGTGGTTGGGCTCCTCACCCAGTCTCAGAGGAATACAGAGGTGAGAGGAACTGAATCTCAAGTTGAACACCTACTGTGTGCTGGGCCTCTTCAGCAATGACCTGTTGTCAATCAGCCTCCTGGAGGCAAAGGCTGGATTTGGATTGCAGTCTCAGCAAGCTGCAGACTCCATTGTGTTTGCTTGCTTCCTACCACTCCATCTCTGTGCCGTGTGTGCAAAGGCCCTGAGGCAGGATGCAGCCAGTATGATCAGGGGTGATTATTCCTCCCAGAGCGAGCATGGGTCCTCCAGACTTGACCAGTGACTTTATCAGGATATTCTTCTCTCCTTTCAGCTGTGGGGTCCAGGTGGACTCTGGATTCATTTGCAGATGCAAATGACTTTGTTAACTTTGCTGGTTAGGTGTAAATGTGGAGATAACTTTGACTTCTGGAGAGCTCTGCTGAGGTCCTGGGGGGTGGTTCGTGAGGTGGGGAGAGTCTCGGGGGTTCTTGCAGGGCAGCACTCACTGGAGGTTGCAGAGCATCTCTGTCCTCACACACAGACCAACCGCAGCCTCTGTCCTGGGTTCGAGTCCTGCCCAGCTACAAATGTGCAAAGTGCCCAGGGTTGTGCCACACATACAGTAGAGGCTCTTAAGTTTAGTCACGACGCTAGTGTGCAAAATGCCTGAGCTCTGGTGCCACGGGTTGTTCAAGAGGTGCACGCAAGGTTATCGAGATGCACAAAGCACCTTGGTTACAGCACACTTTGCGGACGGTGGATCAGTGCTCCTGTGGTTATCTCAGTGAGCAAAGCCCTGGGCTGTCAGTAAAGTGCTTCTGGAGCTTCTCTGAGCATTCAGGTATGCAAAGCACCTGCTGTCATGCACACAGTAGGCTCTCAATAAGTGCTCCTGACATCATTGTCTCTCCAGGTTACTCTCCTCATTTTTGGCAAGATGGTAGGTCCCCTTGCTTTAATGGTTGGAAGAGTCAGTGGCTTGGGGCTCACCCCAGGGCCAACTGCGCCTCAGTTTCCCTCTCAATGCAAGGAGGCAGGTCCTCACAGCATTCCCAATACATCTACTGCTTACCAGGACCATACAGGCCCGGGGAATGCGGTCCTTGGGTGGGACAGACCTGGGTGGCCCAGCAGAGGGCAGAGGCAGGGGTGTCAGGAGCTGGCCCTGCAAGGGGAAGAAGGGGTACGTACAGTGGGGGCCAGCCCACGTGCCCGACAGACACGGAGCCCCAAGAACACTACAGTCCCAGGCCTCAAGGGGCAACAATAGCTGCTCTAGGAGATCCTGGAGCTGCATACAACGGGTGCCTAATGCAGGCTCCTGTCTCCGTCAGGACTCTACACCCCAGCGGATTGTCTTGTTATTTGTTGGTTGTGTTTTGTGCCTTTCTCGGGGTTGCTGGCCTTGCGTGCCCCCCTCTACTTCCCTCCCCGTAGCTCAACACTGAAAGAAACCCCAGGAAGGGCTTGGAGTTTAAGGGAGGGTCCCCGAGAGGACCCCCAACCCCAGGGGTCAAAGGATAGGGGCAAAGAAGGGTCAGAGTCAGCCGCAGCCCTCCCCCACCCGAGCCGCGTGAGCTCCGGGACCAGCTGGGTGGACTGAGCGGCCGCATCTGTCGCCGGAGCAGCTGCAGCCCGGGGGGGGGGGTGCGAGGGGATTGGGGGACGCGCACACTCGCGTCTGCGCCTCTCAGCTGCCACCTCGGGTTGGGGGGACACCCCAATCTGCCTGACCGGAGCCTCTCCTCCGGGGCCGTCGCCCCCCACGTGCCTCTTGAGGGGGGGTGTCAGGGAGGGCCTGACGTCACGAGAGGCCTCAGCCAATCGCAGCTGCCCTTTGAGCAGCCCCGGGGGGATTCCCTGGTCACAGCCAGGACCCGGAGTGACACCGAGTGTCAGCAACGATGACCCTCCCACTACCCCAAGCTTGAGTTCCAAGTGTGCATGACACAGAGGAGGAAACTGAGGCAGGGGACTGCCGGGGTAGGAACTCTGGTGGCCCGTTGCAAATTGGTTGCCCAGCTCCAGATGGGCCCAGAGAGGGTCAGGGAGCTGCCTGGTGTCACACAGCAAGCAGGGGAGGCGAGAGGTGCGCGGGGGAGCGCCGAGTCCGGAGCGGGTGGACCCTCGTTGTCCCCGGGCCTAGCCTCGTGATTCAAGATCTCCGAGGCTTCCAGTTCCTTTCGGGGTCTCCCCAGACCCCCTTGCACCCCGGGGCCGCAACCAAGCTGGGTGGAAGGAAGGTGTCGGAGGCTTCGGGCGTCCCCAAAATCCGCAGTGGAATCTCTGCGCCCGGAGCAGGGCGGGAGCGCAGTTCTCCCGAGGCTGGGGAAACTGAGGCCCGGCGGGGCGGGACCTGCCCCACAGCCGAGGGAAGGGATGCTATTGCTGGATCTGGAGGCCTCAGGCAAGGTCACCCCTCATTGACTCCCCAAGGCCATCACGTCAGCGCCGAGACCGGTCGGAGCCGGTGGGGGAGGGCGGCTTGACCTCCCTGTCCTGTCTGTGAAAGGGGCGTCATTCAAGACCATGGAGCTTTGTTCAGACAGGTCTCCCAGGGGACAGCCTTCCCCGCACCCAACCGTGCCCTCACAATTCCCCCGTGACCTCTCCCCCGACCTGGCAGCCACCAAGTCCCTGGGTTTTTGCAGTCATTGGTCACCTAGGTAGGCCTCCAGGACCAGACAGTGTTTGTCTGATGAACGGGTTATAGGCCAAGGAGCAGACCCAGGTCTGGCCCTGGCCCTGTCCCCTGTCAGGCAGGCCTCAGTCCCTTCACAGAAGCTGTGTCTTGGGTGGTTTGCTGGGGACAGCAAAGCGGGGGAATAGCCCACGGTAAGGTCTCACCCCGGTGGCCAGAGATAGCCTGCTCAACTCTTCAGGGTGTCCAGATATCCATGTAACCTCGGGTCAGAGTTCAAATCCTGATACCTGGGGCCGTTCCCAGACAGCTCACAGTCCCTCTGTTCAGGAGTCCTCAGCTAGATGGGACAGGGGTGCCCAGCACCCAGCCTCGGGTGTGAGCAGGATTTTCTCTACACAGTAGCAAAGCAATGTAGAGTGCTTGCTGTATACTGGGGATGCCGAGAGACAAAGCCTGCATCTAGCTCCATGAGAGAGTTTTGCATTCAGGGTCACGTCTGGGATGAGGAGGGCGTTTGGTAGAGGGAAACAGGCATGAAAAGAGATGTCTTGCTGTCCCAATGTCCCTTAGACAGTGAGCTGATGCATCTTGAGTTCCGAGCTAGCCCGGACTCCATAGGAGAGCCTGCCTTAGTCAGTCAATCAGTATAATAAAGAAACCCTGGTGGTTTGGTTCAATGATGTCGAGCCACAGGAGCCGTGGGACCTAACCGTACATCCGTGAGGTTCCTGTGGGTGGAGGGGGGATGGGAGGGGATAGGGTCAAGTGAATTGGAAACTCACTAAACGTGTAAGAGCAAAGCATCTATGGAGCACCTGCTGTATACTGGAGATGCCCCGCTCAGTGCTGGACCCTATGGCCTTCAGTGTCACTCCCGTGGGGAGAGGTGCGAGGCACAGAGGGAAACTGAGGCTGGGGATTGAGAGGCGCCCTCTCCCGTCCGTGCTCCGCTCCGCGCCGATCCGCGCCGGGTTTTGCGGGGCTCCGGGCTCAGGCGCTGGGGGCGGAGGTGGCGGAGCCGCGAGTCGCAGCGGCGGCGGCGGAGATGCGGCCCCGGCCCGGACACCGCGCTGCGCCCCCGCGGGAGCCGCCCGCGCGTGGGAGCCCAGGCTGAGGCGCTGCGGGGCCGGGGCCGAGCCGGGCAGGTGCTCGGCCTGCGCTGCGAGGTGAGTGCGGGAACCGACGCAGTGACAGATGTAGGGACGGACGCGGGGACGCACCTTGGACAGATGCAGCGGGGACAGATGCGGGGAGGGACGCAGGGACAGATGCGGGGACGGACGCGGGGACAGATGCGGGGACAGATGCGCTGGGGAGGCACGCACCGGGCGCGCATAGGCCGCGGGCGCCTCGTGCAGCGACACTGGCCCGGGTCCCCGCGTGCGGTCGCCGCTCCAGCGCCCTGGGCGGGGCTAACGGGCTGCGCAGCGGGCGGGGATTGCAGCCAAGGCCCGGGCTGGTCGCGCTGGGGCAGCGGTGGTGGCTTTGAATTGTTAGGGCGACGGCCTACGGGTGGGGATGGGGGAGGGGGCGGGACACACAGCCGCGACCTCCCGTGGGTCCCCACGCGGCCCCGTGCACCGGCTGCGCCCCTAGCTTTCGGGTCCCCGTCGGTCCCCGCCGGACGCGCAGCTGGAGGGAGGGGGACTCAGGCCGCGGCCAACGCCCCCGCTGCAGCGCGGCCCGGAGGGGGGGCGGCCAGGGCCCCCCAAAGCCCGACAATGGGACAAAGGAGAGTCTCTGGCAGCCGCGCGGGGTGGGTGCCACCGTGGCCCCCCTGGCCGACCGCGGCGCTGATTGGTCCCTGGGGCGGGGGTCACGTGCCCCATCCTGCTCTCCATCGCCGACTTTGGGGCGCCTCCCCAGAGCCGCTGCCAGGCCGAACCCCCACCTCAGCCTCAGATGGCGAATTGTAGGCCTGCGACAGCCCTGAGGTCGGGAGGGACTCGCGGATCCCAGTTCCTCTCTGCAAGGTGTCTGTCACCCCCGCCTGAGGTCTGCTCTGTGTCACCTCCGCCTGAGGTCTCTGTGTGCCCCCCGAAGTCTGTGTGCCCCCCCCCAGGTTTGTGTCACTGAGGTTCCCAGGTCTCTGTCACTCTGCCTGAGGTCTGTGTGCGTTCTCCCACCTGAGGTCTGTGTCACCCCCACCTGAGATCTGTGTCACCCCCCACCCCCCCGGGTCTCTGTCACCTGCCTGAGCTGTGTCGTCTCTTCCCCTCCCCAGGTCTCTGTCACCTGCCTGAGGTCTGTGTCACCCCCAGGTTCTTCTTTTAGTCTCTGGACACCCACACCCCAAGCTGAGTGGAACTGAGTTAGGAACCCCAATATTGCAGCTCAGCAAGCTCTGGGCTGGAGGAGGCCCCGGGGACAGAATGGCCGGAGGAGGGACTGGCCAGGCCCCTTCTGCCTGGTACTCTTTTTCGGCCGCAGGACTTGGATTTTCTGGCAGATTTTCAGGGTGCTTTCAGGTTATTGAGAGGTTCTAGATGGGGAGGTCTGGACCTGGGAGAGTCTGATGCTGGGGACTGCTTCCTGCTGGGGACTCTCAAGCTGAGTAGATGGCAGCCTGGGGGCCAAGAGGAGTGGGGAGACAGGCACATTGAGCGCCAGCTGGGACTGCCTGGTATTGTGGGACCCTGGATTCCACAGCGAGGGAGGGACCAAGCTCTTTCCATCAACTGGAAACCTGAGCGCTCTCCGTCCCTGTCCCTTCCGAAGTGGCCCTGGCGGGAAGTCGGTTTGAACTTTTAGCCTGGCTGAATGTCCTGGGGCTGGAGGTCAGTCTCTGTGAGCCCTCCTCAGGACCAGCTTTGCCGGTTTCTTTCCCTGCTGCGTGTCCTGGGGCCTGAGGTCCTCTGGGGCTTCCAGCCCTCCTGCGTCGTCTGTCTGTCTGTCTGTCTGTCTGTCTGTCTGTCTGTCTGTGACAGAGGGCAAGCAGGCGGCTGCCCTTGGAAGAGGTGACGTCAGCCTGCGGACAGGTGAGCCGGACAGAAAGGTGACCCGTGCCTCCAGGGAAGGCGGGTGTCCCGAGCCTGGGTGTGGCCCTGGAGGGGCAGCTGGGAGCACTGAGCTGGGGAGTGGGAGAACTTCCCAGGACGCCTGAACTTTCTGAAGTGGAAGCTTCGTTCCTGGGGCCACGCAGAACCGGGGCGGTGGGAGGGGGAGTTGTAAAGAAACAGGGACATGGAGAGATCTTAGGGCCGCTTCTGGAAGAGGGGGGGCATGGTGGGTGGGTGACTCTTAACACAGGTGAGATGCAGGCCAGGCCATCTGAAGACTACATTTACCAGGATGCACTTAGCTCAGCCCTAAGGAACTTCCTGAATGCTTTCAAAAGCCCTAATGGGGGTTATAGGCTTCTAGGGGGACTTTGAGTGATCCGAGAGTCATTCAGTCAGTCAACAAACACCCCCGTGGCCCCTGTGTGCTATGGTCTGTGTCTTGCCCACAGCAGCCCTAGCTTGTCTATTTGTTCCTCAGCACTCTTGCTGACCATGGGGGAGAAAACTGAGGCAGATCCTGGCGTCACTGTGCCGTGCCTGCGTGCGTGCATGCGTGTGCAGGTGCCCTGTAGTGGAGGGAGCAACTGCAGCTAGGGAATGTTTGATTCTGTGTTGTGGCTCAGGGAAGGTGCATGGAGAAGCAGCCTTGCAGCAAGACAGATGGATGTGTAGAAGTTGGGCAGGAGGTGGTCACATGCTTTCTGACAGCAGAGATCCCTTCCCAGGATGTGGCCCTCAGCCCTTCAGCAGCACTTGAATCAAACCTCCCCCTTAGAGCCTCAGTTTCTCCATGTGTAAAACAAAGCCAATGTCTGGGCTGATAGTTGAAAGGCCTGGGGACAGAGAACAAGGCCACACAAAGGCCCCGGGGCAGGGAACAAGGCCATGCAGAGCTCCGGGGCTGGGGTCATGGCTGTGCAAGGGCCCCAGTTGCAGGATACAGCCTGGTGTGATGGAAGAGGCCCCTGTGGCTTGGACAGAGGGGACAACGTGGGGTAGGGCTTCAGAGAGTACAGGCCCTGGGGTCCCAGAAGCTGTGGACGTCTTTGCCTGTAGGTAGGTCCTCATGGCAGTAGCTGTGGCTGATTCCTAGCTGTGCCTACTCTGAGCTTTACTTGTCTCTTCAGTAAAAAGTCCAGGCAGCCCCTACACCAGGGACTGAGGTAGATGTCCTCTGACACATTACCAGCTCTGAACACAGTATGTGCTCCAGATGTGATCTGGGAACACAGTAGGTGCTCCAGATGTGAGCTGGAAACGCAGTAGGTGCTCCAGATGTGAGCTGGGAATGCAGTATGTGCTCCAGATGTGAGCTGAAACAGTATGTGCTCCAGATGTGAGCTGGGAACAGTAGGTGCTCCAGATGTGAGCTGGGATCAGTATGTGCTCCAGATGTGAGCTGGGAACAGGTGCTCCAGATGTGAGCTGGGAACACAGTAAGTGCTCCAGATGTGAGCTGGGAATACAGTATGTGCTCCAGATGTGAGCTGGGAACAGTAGGTGCTCCAGATGTGAGCTGAAACAGTATGTGCTCTAGATGTGAGCTGGGAACACAGTATGTGCTCCAGATGTGAGTTGGGAACACAGTAGGTGCTCCAGATGTGAGCTGGGAACACAGTAGGTGCTCCAGATGTGAGTTGGGAACACAGTAGGTGCTCCATAAGTGTTTGTGTGGATTCCCTTCAGAGGGGGTTTGGCTCCCAGGTTCTGGGAAGATGTGAAGCCAGAATTGGGGTGCCACAATCCTGAGGTCACCTGCACAATAGCCCCAGCTTTGACTCCCACCATGGGAGGTCACATGGGGTCTCTAGGGAGTCATTTTCACCTGTGTTCCTCACTTGCTGTTCCAGCAATCCATACGAGGCCTGGGGCTGGCGCCTGGGGGGGCCTGTCACCGTTCCTATCTCAGGTGTCTGTGGGGGTGCTCACAGGTTTGGTCCCCATACTCTGTTCTCTGCCCCACTGTCCACTGGGATGTGCTATGTGGCCTAGGCCACGTGTGCAACCTCTCTGAGCTCTGGGGTTTCCATGTGTCCTGGGGCTGGTGTAGGCATGATGTGGGCTCAGACCCGTGAGAAGCTTTGCATGACTTTGGTTGAGACTTTCTGTAAACCCACTGTAGTGCCAAGGCCTGGGCATGTATGACACAGCACGGTGGCATTCGTCAGCATGACTTTGCCACTGCACTCTTCTCAAGACATTCATTCACCTGGTATTTACTGAGTGAATGCTGTGTGCCAGCTCCGTGTTAGACTGCCAGGCCAGACATTTCTCAGAGGGAGGACGCAGCAAGCTCAGACAGCCTTACGGCTAAGCAACCATGTGTGCCACTCATGTCAGTGACTCACTGGGGTTGGTGCAGGACTGTCACACTTGTTGCTAGTCTCGTGAGTGGGGAAACTGAGGCCCCGATGTTGAGGAGTCAAGAAGGGGGGGGTTGAGCTGAGAGGAGCAAGGATGAATCCCTCCCCTGCCTTTGCCAAGTGGGTCTCAGGCAGCTGGGAGGAGCTGTAAGGGGAGATAGTAACCGGACCAGGCCAGCTCCGGCTGCTGCCAGTCACCTGATCCCCCTGGGGATGCCAGTGCCAAAGGGTTGGGGTGGGGGGGAAGGGGAGTTGCCCTGTCAACTGAAAGTCTGCATACCCATGGAGTCCACAGAGGCTCAGACAGGGCGAAGCCAGGGTCACAGCTAGGTGAGGGGCAGAGCCTGGAGCGCTTGCCTGCCAGGGCTTGTTTGGTGGCCATGGGGGATGGGGGCAGGGAGGTGGGCTCTTTCCACAGCATCCCAGCCACCCTGAAATCAGGAAGGAATGAAGGTAGAACTTTCCTATGGAGGTGCAGGGGTGGGGTGTGCGGTGAGCAGTTTGAAGTGGGGTGAGTGTGGAGTGGGGGTGGGTTTGGAGGATGGGGTAAAGATGAAAGGTGGATTTGGGGTGGAGTGAAGGTGGGGGTTTAGGGATGAGGTGGTGAGGCAGGGCAGTGGGTGGGGTGAGGAATTTGGGGTGGCAGTCAGCCCTGCCACTCAGTGTCACACCAAGGCCTCTAGGCAGCCATGGACCACTGTGCAACGGCTGCAAACTGGAGGGTGTTCAATTGGGACATCTGGGACATTTACAATTGTCTTCAGGAGACAGAGCCCGGGAAAAGACTTTGCCCTCTGGTGGGGCCTGTCCACCCCCATGCTGGGCCTGGCCTCAGTTTCCCCACACAGATTGGGCTTGCATATGAATGGAAGTCACGTGGACGATGTAGGAAGGCAGCTGTTGGAGGGCAGGAAGGGGTGCACCCAGGGACACATGTGAACACCGATGTGGGTGGCCGCTCAAACTGGGACAGGTTCAGTATTGGGGTAGCTGTGGGTGTGTGGCAGGGAACTGGGGGACACTGAGGTGGGCAGGGCACAGCTCTTGGTGGTGATCATGTATTCACATACAACTATTGAGCGCCAAAAGTATACCTGACTGTAGGAGAGCCCTGTGGGCACTTCGGGTTTTCAGCCTGTGCAAAAGCCCTGCTAAAGGGCAGAACATAGTTGGAGGAAGAGCAGAGAGGGGAGGAGGGTGGGGGATGGGGGTAGGGCTGCTGGCTGGGGGAGGAGGTGGGAGCCTGGAGGAGAAGGCCCATGGTGTTCTTCATTTCTGTGTGCTGGAGAACTTTCTGGATGAGTGGAAAATGTGTTACAAATATGGGTGAGCATGAGCTGAGCGCGGCGGGGAGGGGGCGTGATGGAGTGTCCTGGATGATTGGCTAGGAGGAGCTTTAGGGTGCAAGGAGGCTGCAGCATGTCAGAGAAGGGTTGGAGCCCTGGGTTCAATAGTGCTACTGAAAACCCAGATTCGTGGCTCACGGATGGATCTTGGGGAGGTCGAGACTAGCCTGGTCTACATAGTAAGAACCAGTCTCAAAAAAAATTAGATCCCATCTTACTTTGCAGGGCAGGGGCTCTTATTGAACCCAGAGCTCCCCAATGAGGCTCCTGAGGTTGTGAGTCTAGAGTTTCAGAATCAGACCTAGAATCAATCCCTCGGTGAGAAGCTGGGGGCGTGGTCAGGTGGAGCCCCGCCTAGAATCCCCCAGTGAGAGGCTGGGGCAGTAGCAGGGGTCTGGGCAGCCACAGTGCTGAGGTCAGCCTCCTGGAATCTGGGGTCATGGGGTGGGTACAGGCGGCAGAGCAGGGAGGAGCTGCCTGGGAAATTCATGAGGAAGTAGGCTCGTGTCCGAGGACATGCGTTCTCTGAGTCACAAATCCTGGAAGTCAGGGTCAGGCAGAGGAAGCTGCGCAAGGTCTTCCTGTTTTTGGTCCTGTACGTTGGAGCCCTGTGCTCTGGAGCTGATGTTCCCTCCTTCACCTCCTTCACGCCTACCTACTGGGGCCCAAGGTCCCCAATACACAAGATCAGGGGAGGGCTGGGAGATGCCTTTGCTGTCTGGATAGGGAAACTGAGGCCCAAAGCTTGTTGGAGATTGACGAAGCTGCTGATTTTGGACTGCACTCCTTTCTGGTAGGGAGGTGCTGCCCTGCCCTGGTTATGGAGGGCTGGGGTCCCATGTGTTAATTCAAATACCTCAGGATTCCTCAATTATGGATGAGAGCAGGAGGGAACAGCCCAAGGGGACAGGAAGTCGGGCCCACCAGTGACACCAGGCATGGGATGTTCTGCTTATGTTGTAGTTTATAAAGCACCATGAGCTTTTAATTCTCTTATATTTTACTCAGCCTTTGCATTTAAAATCGCATCCCTTTTTGTTTTAATTTTGTGGCTATTTGGTTTTTATCGCGGGGTCTTGCTGTGTAGCCCAGTCTGGCCTAGACCTAATGATGCTCTGCCTCAGTCTCTCTAGGGCTGAGATGACAAGCGTGCGCCACGATGCCAGGCTCTAAGGCTTTTCGCATTTTAACTTGAATGACTTTTTTAAAATGCTTTTTGAGATTGGGTTTTTAAGCTCATGTTTTAAGATAATATCCATTATTGTAATTCTCGTGATTAATTTTTAATTACCTAATGCATTTTTGTTCGCAGCTATTTCCTGAGATTTTTATTCACATGTGGTGGTAAAGTCGCTTGTTAATTAAACAACGTCTGAGCGTCGTTATTATTATCAATGTTATTGTTATTTTTATTCTGGAAGGAAGGGAACTCGTGCTCCCCCTTCCCGCCGATGGTGGAACTGCAGGCCGCGCCACTCAGCTGCACTCCTGCCTTGCAGGTGTCACCTGTGGCCACCTGGTCCTCGCCATGCGGACCCCACGAGCGCCCCCTCCCTGCCTGGCCCTGCTGCTGCTGCTACTGGAGGTGGCTCATGGCCTCTTCCCGGAAGAACCACCTCCACTCAGTGTGGCTCCCAGGGACTGTGAGTCTGGGAAGTCGATGGGTGGGAGGTGTCAGGGACCCAGGTGGTCGGGAGGATCTTGTTGCCAAGTGCATCCTTCTTCCACACCCTCCACTAGACCTTAGCCACTACCCCGTGTTCGTGGGCAGCGGGCCTGGTCGCCTGACCCCTGCAGAGGGTGCTGAGGACCTCAACATCCAGCGGGTGCTACGCGTTAACAGGACACTGTTCATTGGGGACAGGTATGCAAGTGTTGGGGAGCCCGTGATAGCACATTTGAGGGGTGCTTCATGGGCTGTTACTTGGCTGGAATGTGTGAATAGTGATGCTTAGTTTCAAGGGTGCTGAATGCTGGGAGTTTTGTTTGTTTAAGACAGGATTTCTCTGTGTGGCTCTGGATGTCCTAGAACTCACTCTGTAGACCAGGCTGGCCTTGATCTCAGAGATCTGCCTGCCTCTGCCTCCCGAGTGCTGGGATTAAAGGTGCACCACCATACTCTGCTTATGTTTTGCTTCATGCTTGAATTTGTGTGACATGTGTGATGGTGTGCATGCAAAGTGGATGGGTGCAGAGGATGGCATGTGGGAGCTGGTCTCTTCCCCCTCCGTGTCTTCACCCTCTGAGTCATCTCACTGGAGCAAATGCTTAGTGTTGGGGTACTAGGCGCTATTTTAAGGGTGCTTAAGCTTGAGGTCGCAGTTTTTTGCTTTGTTTTGTTGTCTTTTAAGGGAAGTCTTCTCTGTGTAATCCCGACTGTTCTGGAACTCATGCTGTAGACCAGGCTAGCCTTGAACTCACAGAGATCCTCTTGCCTTAAGTTTTAAGATCCACCTAAGTTTTAAGAGTGAGGGATGATTCATGATTACAGCCCAGAGTTGACTTAGGTGTGTAACTTGAGGACAAAGTCTGGGCACAATTTGCTGGGTGCCTAGAGGGGAACTCAAAAGAGGATTTGAGAGTGGCAGTGACAAGCAAAAGAATGGACTCAGGGCTCACAGGCGCCTCCTGGTGGCAGCTTCTCGAGGCCAGGGGGCACCGAGGCCTGGATGCGTCCAAGCTGTGAAGGTTAGAGGCTGGACCAGGTGACGGCATGCGGGGAGTGAGAAAGGGGTGGCCGGGCCCCCAACCTTATGGACCGTGCTTTCCCTGCAGAGACAACCTATACCAGGTAGAGCTGGAACCGTCCACATCCACGGAGCTGCGGTACCAGAGGGTAAGGAAGGCCTGCAGTACTGGGGCTCTGCGAGGGGAGAGAAGGTGCCAGACAGATTCAACCAGGAGAAGGGATCTGAGGGGTGCTGGGGACCACACTCACCCACCCCACTTTCTTTGTATCGGCAGAAGCTGACCTGGCGCTCCAATCCCAGTGACATTGACGTGTGTCGGATGAAGGGCAAGCAAGAGGTTAGAGAGCCCTGGCCCTATCCCAGTCTAGACGGCCCCACCCTCCCTTGCCATGTGCCAGGTCCCAAGCCCCCTGGCCAGGCCCAGGGGGGTTCTTCCCATCTCAGAGGAGGAACTCCACGCTATTATGGCTACACTGAAAATGGATGTCCCAGCCGCCATACTGAATCTACTCAGGACATCCCCAACCTCCTTCATTCTGTTCGAGTAGCCCCATACCATAGATGGACCTTGGCTGAGCTCCCAAGCCCTGTGCACAGGAACCATGCCTCCCACCTTCCTCCCTACCTCAGGGCGAGTGTCGGAACTTCGTCAAGGTGCTCCTGCTTCGTGATGAGTCCACACTCTTTGTGTGTGGTTCCAACGCATTCAATCCCATCTGCGCCAATTACAGTGTGAGTCTCAGCCCCAAAGGGTCTGCTCCGCCCTCCATCTGCTTCCTCTCAGCCACACACAGCTAGGCCTGCCAGGCTTTCCCCCCTTTCTTGCAAGAATGACAATAGAGTCAGGCCCATTCACAGACCGGGAAGCTAAGGCCCAGAGAAGTTGATTGACTGGCCAGAGTCACACAGCAACGCAGGGTGAAGCCAGGGCTTTATCTGGAGTAGAGGAGTGGGGAAGCCTGGAGCTGCCAGGCAGGATGAAATTCATCGCTCAGACTCTGTCTTCCGTGCAGATGGACACACTGCAGCCTCTTGGGGACAACATCAGTGGCATGGCTCGCTGCCCTTACGACCCCAAGCATGCCAATGTGGCCCTCTTCTCAGGTGAGCGATTCCTGCCATTGGCCCATCCAGCCTGAGGAAAGGCATTTTCCATCCCTAAACCTTGGTCAGGAGGCAGCTGGGGAATGGGCAGACTCTAAGGGGACACAGTCAGGGTCAGGACGGCTAGGCTGAGCCTGGGATGCAGGCCCAACCTGGGATCATGGCAGGGTCCAGGCTCAGCCTGGTGACAGGTCATACGAGGCTGAGGTCCCAATTTTTGCCTCAGTCCCTTCTGGGCCTTTTATTATGGTGGCTGTGTTTTTGAGACAGGGTCTCACTGTGTAGCCCAGAATGTCCTGGAACTCCCTCTGTAAACCAGGCTGACCTCAAACTCACAGAGATTTGCTGGCCTCTGGCTCCCAAGCGCTGGGGTTCAGGGTGTGCCGCCATGCCGGGCTTCTCTCTAGGACTTCTCAGTCTAACCTACCCACCCCGATCTGCTTCTCATACCCTGCTCGCCCATATCCAGATGGGATGCTCTTCACAGCCACAGTGACTGACTTCCTGGCCATCGATGCAGTCATCTACCGCAGCCTCGGGGACCGGCCCACCCTGCGCACAGTAAAGCATGACTCCAAGTGGTTTAAAGGTGAGGCCAGTAAGAGCAGAGTGTCAACCTCGCAGGTGTGACATTTACCTGACATCCCCCCAACAAAGTAAAAGTCCCTGAGGAGTTCAGGAGCGAAGAGACTGGGACCTCATTCTTGGAATCTGTTGATCTTTTCAAAGATGAGAGTACATGGAAGATTTTGATGTAAAATAGAACATGCTGGAAGTGGGTGGTTGAGCATCCTCAAGTAGAAGGACAGGACAGGAAACCCTGGAGCCTCGCTCTCCACTAAATAGGGAGGAAGATGTCATAAAATAGCACACATTGACTTGGGGAGGGTGGACACAGTGTTTTGTTTTTTTTTTTTTTTTTTTTTTTTGAGTTGTGACCCACTCACCCAAAAAGAGTCAAACTGAACGCAGTCATGTTGGCTAAGTGTCCACTCCAAGTCCCCTCTTCATAGTCAAAGGCACAGCTCACAGTATGCTCTGAGGACACTCTGAACCCCAGAGACCGCCTTATGATGACTAAGCCTGGATCCCAACATTTTCTCCACAGAGCCCTACTTTGTGCACGCAGTTGAGTGGGGTGGCCATGTCTACTTCTTCTTCCGGGAAATTGCCATGGAGTTTAACTACCTGGAAAAGGTGACATGACTCCCCCTGGGATTCCTGGGCAAGGGACACTGAGTTGAGAAGCTCACATCAGGGAAGGTGGACAGGAGTTCTAATTTATGGAACCCACATGCGTCAGAGGGCCCAGCCTTTACATAGTCTCACTGACACGTGACCATAAACCAATCTATTCTTTAGCCCTTCACAGAAGCATTAACCTGAGTCTGTTACAGTCTACCCACCTATCCACCCACCACCCCATCTACCCACCCACCCATCTACCCACTCATCCCCCCATCCCCCCATCCACACATTCATCTATCCCCCCATCCATCCATCCATCCATCCATCCATCCATCCATCCATCCATCCATCCTCCCATCCATCCACCCACAATTCATCCATCCACTCATCCATCCTCCTATCTCCTCATCTATCCGTTGTCCACCCACACATCCATCCATCCATCCATCCACACACACATTCATCCATCCATCCACACATTCATCCATCTCCCCATCCATCCACCCACATTCATCCATCCACTCATCCATCCTCCTATCTCCTCATCTATCCGTTG
This sequence comes from Cricetiscus sungorus, assembly GCA_030556225.1. Classification (NCBI taxonomy): domain Eukaryota; kingdom Metazoa; phylum Chordata; class Mammalia; order Rodentia; family Cricetidae; genus Cricetiscus; species Cricetiscus sungorus. The sequence continues at coordinate 43,069,680 of JANBXA010000600.1, forward strand.
TCCACCCACCCACCCATCCATCCATCCACACGTTCATCCATCCACCCACCCACCCACACACCCATCCATCATCTCTTGAATTGTCACCTATGCCATCCATTTCCCTGGTGTCTGGTGTCCCGCGGGCTATATCAGGTCCCTGTAGTCCTTTGTAACAGGTTTCCTCTGTCTGCATGGCTTGCAGAAGCCATTTCTACATCATGCTAATTCAGGTTATTCCTGATGCCTGATGCTTCTCCAGGTGGTGGTCTCCCGCGTGGCCCGTGTGTGCAAGAATGATGTGGGTGGCTCCCCACGGGTACTGGAGAAGCAGTGGACTTCCTTCCTGAAGGCCCGGCTCAACTGCTCCGTGCCTGGGGACTCACACTTCTACTTCAACGTACTGCAGGCTGTGACAGGTGTGGTGAACCTGGGTGGCCGGCCAGTGATCCTCGCTGTCTTCTCAACCCCCAGCAACAGGTCAGCCAGCGCCAGTGGGTGCCCACTGGGGGTGTTTGGTTAGCAGAATTCCAGGGTTCACACATTCGCTCAGCAAGCATTCTGTGAGCCCTGTCTTGGGCGTCATTGGTCCCGGAGAGCTCTGTGCCAAGCTGGGACAAAGAACAAGAGACACTCAGAGTCCTGTTGTCTTACTGCACATGGCAGGAAGAGCTCCATGCACTGGGGCATGGAAGAGGGGACAGGATGAGGCTGTGTGCTGGTTGTAGGAAGGAGGCTCATGTGCCACGTGGTCAAGGAATATGTTAAAATTACAAAGGAGCAAGGCCTGGACTTGGGTCTGAGAGCGCAAGGGAGTCATAGGCAAATGAGGGGCCACAGAGAGAGGTCAGCAGGAGTGACCTCTGGGAGAGCAGATATTCAGGCGAGAACTGAGTGGAGGGAACTGAATTCATGCAAAGACCCTGGGGCAGAGGGCCTTGGGGAGGCTGCACAGTGGCCCAAACTGGGGGTGTTGTGGAGGCAGATTGGCTTGTGTTGCTCACATGGGAGGCGCAGCAGAGAACTCAGGCAGCACAGGGCGGATTGCACCACCCCATCTGGCTCAGCAGGGTCTCTTGCTTCCATGGCAGCATCCCTGGCTCAGCCGTCTGCGCCTTCGACATGAACCAAGTGGCCGCTGTGTTTGAAGGCCGCTTCCGAGAGCAGAAGTCCCCCGAGTCCATCTGGACGCCAGTGCCTGAAGACCAAGTGCCACGGCCCAGGTGACAGCAGCATTCATGTCATAGAGTACCCGAGGAGGGACGCCAGCCCAGCTCACCACTGTGTTGGATGAGGAGATGATGGAGGGAAACTGAGAGCAACACCAGAGGACCCCCGGAAATGAGCAGATCTTAGCCGCTGTCAACAACCCTTATTTGTTCAGGGATATGCCAGGCAGAGGGCAAGAGTGTGTGCCAAGGCTCTGGGGCAGAGAGCAAGGCCTGTGTGAGGCCCCAGGGCAAATAGGGTTAGAATGAGCAAAGGTCCTGAAGCCCCAATGACTTTAGTGGGTAAAGTCAGAGTGGGAAACTCTCAAAGTGGAGAGCCATTCAAAGCGGGGCCCAGATACCCTGCATCCTCACCGACTCCCCTTCTTCTGTCTTCCCCTAGGCCCGGGTGCTGTGCAGCACCCGGCATGCAGTACAATGCATCCAGTGCCCTGCCAGATGAGATCCTCAACTTTGTGAAGACCCACCCACTGATGGATGAGGCGGTACCTTCCCTGGGCCATGCGCCCTGGATCGTGAGGACTCTGATGCGGTCAGTGCTGGGGAGGGGATAGGATAGTTCAGGGTGGCATAGTGGGAGGAGAGACGGGTCACCATCAAGGGCCTTCATTTACTGAGGGTATGCTGGTCCAGGACAGTTCGTGTAAAGGCCTGGGGTAGGGAGCAGGGACACAGCCGATGCAGAGGGTTTGAGGGAGCACAAACATGACTTCTTGGTGTACCTGGTCTGGGAGGCCTGCAGGGCTTTAGGGCCAAACTGACCTCCAACTCCATCTTGTGATCCAGGCACCAGCTGACCCGAGTGGCTGTGGATGTGGGTGCGGGACCATGGGGCAATCAGACAATAGTCTTCCTTGGCTCCGAGGTGGGCACCGTCCTCAAATTCCTTGTGAGGCCCAATGCCAGTGTCTCAGGGACCGCCGGGCCCAGTGTCTTCCTGGAGGAGTTTGAGACCTACCGGCCTGACAGGTCTGGAGTTAACCAGGGAAGTGGGAGTGGCTGACTGAACAACAGGTGGGCACACCAGCCTCCCTCACCACCCTGTGTGTCTAGGTGTGGGCCATCTGGCAGTGGTCGTGAGTGGGGGCAGCGACTGCTGAGCCTGGAGCTGGACGCAGCCTCAGGGGGCCTGCTGGCGGCCTTCCCCCGTTGTGTGGTCCGTGTGCCTGTCGCCCGCTGCCAGCTGTACTCGGGGTGCATGAAGTGAGTGACCTCTGTAGGCTGGCACAGGGTGGGAGGCAAAGGGTAGGAGGAGAGCCCGATTTCATTCAAAAGCTTCGGTTCAAGGAGGGAGAGGTGAACTGGGCAGAGGACACAGCTGTGCGAAGGCCCTGGGGCAGAATGGGGCCTGTATTGGAGGAGCAGTGGGGAGGCTGTGCAGCTGGCCTGTGTGGGCTCAGACTCCAGCCCAGACTTGGGGCCATGCTTCAGACCCGAGCCTCTGCTTTTTTGTGTGAAAAAGGGAGAGGAAGTAGCCACTCTGAGTCCACCACAGCTGTGGTGACCGGAAGTCACATGGCCCAGGTCCCCTGAGTGGCTGTTACATGCTCTATCCTAGGAACTGTATTGGCAGCCAGGATCCATACTGCGGGTGGGCCCCTGACGGTTCCTGCATCTTCCTCAGACCAGGAACCAGGTACAGGGAAAGGGGGACATGCTGCGGGTGCACCCGAGGACCCACAGTCCTCGTTCCCCTCCCTGTGCCATACTGGGTGCAAAGGATTCTCTGATAAGTCTACTTCTGTTCCCTTCCCCCAACCTCAGTGCCATGTTTGAGCAAGATGTGTCCGGGGCTAGCACCTCAGGCTTAGGGGACTGCACAGGTAAGCTGGGAAAAGGACTCCCATGTGTGTTGTGACACAAGCTGGGGGATTCTTGTGACACTCAGTCCTGGAATGGGTTGAGGGTGGACATATCACAGACTCCCTGAGGGAGGTGGGAGCCTGTGGAAGGCTGTGGGCAGACAGCGACTCAGTGCTCAAGGTGCCCTCTGGTGGCTGCTGCAGGGAGGGGTAAAAGTGAGACCCGTCTGATTGGGAGATGACGAAAAGGTGACAGGAAAAACAAAACAAAACAAAAAAATATGGACAAGAAGCGTGGCTCAGACATACATCTCATAAGCTGGGAATGAGGTCTGTATGGAGCGCTGGTCTAGGATCGTCCAGAGATGGGCTGAGGGGCGTGGTCGTTGATGGAGTATCCGCCTAGGATTCCCCCCCCCCAGTGAGGGACTTGAACAGGGTCAGAGTGGATCCTCGCTTAGAATGGGCGTAGCTCAGTGCCTAGAAAGCGCTTACAGACTAGCTTTCAGTGAAGGAATGCACTGCCACCTTCTGTCCCCAGGACTTTTGCGCGCCAGCCTCTCGGATGAGCGCGCAGGGCTGGTGTCAGTGAACCTGCTGGTGACGTCCTCGGTGGCGGCATTCGTGGTGGGTGCCGTGGTGTCTGGCTTCAGCGTGGGCTGGTTCGTGGGTCTCCGCGAACGGCGGGAGCTGGCCCGGCGCAAGGACAAGGAGGCCATCCTGGCGCACGGCGGCGGCGAGGCAGTGCTGAGTGTGAGCCGGCTGGGCGAGCGCAGGGGGACTGGCCCCGGAGGCCGTGGGGGAGCCGGCGGCGGCCCCGGGGGTCCCCCAGAGGCCCTGCTCGCCCCGCTCATGCAGAACGGCTGGACGAAGGCGGCACTGTTGCATGGTGGCCCTCACGACCTGGACACCGGGCTTCTGCCCACCCCTGAGCAGACGCCGCTGCCCCAGAAGCGCTTGCCCACGCCGCACCCGCATGCCCACGCCCTGGGGCCACGAGCCTGGGACCACAGCCACGCACTGCTGTCGGCCTCCGCCTCCACCTCCCTCCTGCTGCTGGCGCCCTCCCGTGCCTCTGAGCAGCCCCCTGTGCCAGCGGAACCGAGCCCCGATGGTCGCCTCTGTGCCCCCAGACCCGGCCGGGCCTCGCATCCCGGCGACTTCCCGCTCACACCCCATGCCAGCCCGGACCGCCGGCGGGTGGTGTCCGCACCCACGGGCCCCTTGGACCCATTGGCGGGCGATGGCCCGCCCGGACCATGGAGCCCACCAGCGACCAGCAGCCTGCGGAGGCCGGGTCCCCACGGGCCTCCCGCAGCAGCCCTGCGGCGCACGCACACGTTCAACAGCGGTGAGGCCAGGCCCGGGGGTCACCGTTCCCGCCGCCACCCACCCGCGGACTCTGCGCACCTGCTGCCCTGCGGGGCGAGCGAGCGGACTGCACCCCCGGTGCCCTAGGCCGGGTGGACGCCTCAACGGTGCCAACCACAGCGACCGGGGGACGCGAGCTCAGGTCACCCGGCCTCGCCAACTCCGAGTGGGGCGTGTCCGTCCCCCACGCACGCGCGTGGGGGTCCCCTCATCACAGGGAAGCACAAGAGCCCCCTCCATTTAGGAGGATTCAGGACACGAAGCCCCGGGGTGGGCGGGAGTAGGCCGACCTTTGACCTTCTGCGCGTATACTGATTTTTTTTTGTTTATTTTGAGTTTTTTTCCTCTAAGAAATTGCACAGCCCCGTTCTTGGGGTGGCAGCCGGGGTGGGGTGAGGACGTGGGGTGAGGGGAGGCAGAGCTGCAGACATGAGCCTTCCCGCCTCAACTCATCCTCCGCAGAAGGGACCCCCTCCCGGGTCCCGGGCCCCTGCGTGTGTGGATGTGTGTCTGTGTGCATGGCCTGTTCGTGTGCAAGGGCCCGGGATAGAAGTGTGTGTGCGTGTGTGTGAGACAGGGCCACTGTGGGTGTGCGAGTGTGCGACACAGAATGTGGGTGGTGGCGCCCTCAGAGACCCTGGCGTTGGCTGAGCCAATGATGGGACTTCTGGAGAGAAGCCCGAGGGAGGGACCTCCGAGGTGCCGGTTTGGAGTTCAAATCCTGCTTCTGCAGAGGGGACCTGGGGGTCCAGGCTGGGAGATGGGGGAACCTGCTTCTAAAGGGCTTGTGGGGGTCTTGGGGGGGTGATGGTGGGCAGACCCCCCTGTAAATACAGCCCTGGGGTGGTCAGAGAGGCCCATGCCACCCATCCCCCCTTGTGACGTCCCCTCTTTTGACCTCCAGCTGACCGTGCATGCCACGTGGCCAGCTAAGTCCAGGACTCTCCCCAGCCCTATCCCTGTCAATAAAACTCTGTTTACATCCACCGGCCCCCTTGACTCTCGGTCAGCTATTTCCTGGGTGACTAGGAACACTTGGGCAACAGTCATGCTCTTATTAATGCTCACAGGCAAATGGGGGTTTAGCCTCTCAGGCTGGGAAGAGAGGCCAGGGAGAGGTGCAAAGACCAGGGAAGCTTTAATAACAGCTAGGAACTCACTAGGTGCTGGGGAGATGGCTTAGCAGGCAAAACAGTTACCATGCAAGCATCAGGACCTGAGTCTGAATCCCTTAGCACTCAGAAAAGCCTGGGTGTGGTTATGTGCACCTGTGATTCTATGAATGGGGAGACCAAGACGACACGATCTCTGTCAGTCTAGTCTAATCAGTAAGAGGCCCTGCCTCAATGAACAAGGAGAAGAACCACTGAGGAAGACAGGTAACATCAATATATGGCTTATGCAAGTGTGTGACACAGCCACAGTTGTTCTCAAAGGCCTCAAAGTGCATTTCACTATTGTAGTGTTTGTTGTTTGACACATTCTCACTATCGTGGGAAGCTGTATTTGTGGGGCTGCAGTCAGGCAGCAAGCAGCCCGAGGTTCGTACCTGAGAGGGGGATTGTGGACTAAAGAAAGGCTAGCTAAAGACGTTAAAGGAAAAGATGTAGACACAGGAATAAAATCAGGAGGGCAAATCAGCCAATACTGAATGCACTGAGTTTATTTTTCACCACTCTTATATACCTTAACCAAAAAGGGGAACACGGTATCATGTATACGGAACAAACAGACTTTTCTTCCTCTTTCTCCAAGGATTCAGAAGTCACACCTTAGGTTCAATTTCTCCTTACCTGGCTTTGAGGGTCAGGAGCAGCCACACCCCAGACCGGGTATTTTGCTATTTAGAATAAGACAGCCAAGGCCAAGATCAAACATCCACTGTAGCCATGCCTTTGACCTTTAGGTCTTATGACTTAGTAAGGACAGTTTTGAACTCTGGCCTTGAGCCAAGATAGAGTAGAGCCATCTTATGGGTACCCAAAAGAGCGCCTCCTGCCTTTGGATCCCAGCCCCTGGGCACGGTGATGACACCAGACCTCACTGTGCCCTCACAGCAGAGCACCTGCACACACTGTGCTTCAGATAGATGTGAGCATCAGAGCATCTCTGTCTCTCTCTCTCTCTCTCTCTCTCTCTCTCTCTCTCTCTCTCTCTCTCTCTCTCTCTCTCCAGGGTTTTCTGCATAGCAGTCCTAGCCACCCTGGAACTCCATCTGTGGGCCAGGCTGGCCTCTGCAGCCTGAGTGCTGGGATTAAAGGAGTGTGCCACGACCGCTAGACTTAGAGGATCGCTTGAAGTTTGAGTTCAGCTGTGTAGGTGGGGAAACTGAGTCCTGGACAACCTTAGCTTTGGTTCTTTGTGCAGGAGCTCAAATTCAGAGCCAGGCACTGTTTTGTTCACGACCTTAAAGAAGGAAAGCTACTTGAGCATAGAAAGAAAACAATGTGTCAGGTACTCAAGGCCAGAGAGTTTTCTCAGTGCTCTTCCTGCTGCTTTCTGCCCTCTGCTCAAAGAGCAGCTGGGTCCCTGGGCAGATTTCAACCTCAGTCCCCGAATCTGCCGTTGGGAGGTGTGGAGTCAGCTCTGGAGACACTGGGTGGGACCAGTCCTCAGACCAGAAAGTTAGACATGGAGAAAGTCTGCTGGGAAGGGCTGGGCAGGAAACAGCGGCCTCTGCCAGGAAGGGGTGTAGCAATGCTGACCGGTCCCCAAGCTTCTTCCCACTTTGCATTGATTTGAAGTAGGGACTATATAAAGCCACCTGCCTGGGGCCAGAGGGGCAGACACTCGGAGGAAAAAGAGAAGAACAGCCATGGCCTCTTGGCAGCAAGGGAGGTAGGTCTCCCCTGGCCTGTGCTGGGCAACCCTGGCACCAGGCCAGTCAAAGTCATGGGGACATTGGGCTGACCCACTGAGGTTGCCAGGGACAGATGCAGGCCTGCAAACTATTACTGCAGATACAGACCTCCAAAGGACCAGTGAGAAGGCATGGGGGAGGGCTCCTGCAGAGGCGCAAGGTCATGTCATCTCCTCCACTAAGGGAAGCTCTAGAGGTCTGAGGGTTGTAGCAGACCTGACTACAGAGGGACTCTGTTCACCTGGACTCGGAATTCCCTCTGAGTACCCAGTGATGACTACACAACCCAAACCTGAGCCGGACAGAGAAAGGAGGAGCCCAATGTGGAAGCTTCTGCCCTCTTGACAACAGTCAGAGAAGGGTTAATGAAAGCCAGGCACTGTGGCTGGGGCTTTGCAGTATGAACAGGAGTTCACTGACTCTCCCTTCCAAACACATAATGAGGGAGATAGGAATAAATCCAGGATACAAACCAGATTAGAATTATTCCCAGCTAATTGGGCTGGGACTAATTAATTACTGATTACCTGTTAGGGCTGGCATGGGGAGTATATACGGTTCGGATGTAGGAACTTAAGCATCGTAGAGGTGAGGTTTGCTGTGGGACAGGGGCTGCTTATGGAAGCAGAGGGAAGGCACTAGGTGAGAATGTGACTGAAGCTTTGCAGGATGAATAGGAGTTCACTGGCTCTGCCACTCACCTACCCAGCTAAGAGGACAAAAATAGACTCAGGAAACAAACCATGAGGTTCATATCGTCCCAGTCCAGGTTGGTGGTCGCGGGGAGGAGGGCATATATTTCACTATGGTTCCCTGACCGCAGCTCCCAGGACCTCAGTACCCACTTCCCCCGAATTCTGTTCCTCCTGGCCCTCTTGATGACTTCAGCCGATGGCATTGCGTCCAGCCTCGATGAATGCCTGGTACTGCCGAAGGCCGAGGGCAGCACTGTCTCCTGCTACGATGTTACCGAGTTCCCGAGTCCCCTCCCGGCTGACACTGTCCATCTGTCGGTGGAATTCTCCAACTTGACCGAGCTGCCTGCCAGAGCCCTGCAAGTGTGCCGACGCCTGCAGGAGCTGCACCTCTCCAGCAACCGCCTGCAGGAGCTGTCCCTGGGATCGCTGACGCCCGTAAGTAGGCTGCGTGTCCTGGACCTGACCCACAATGAGCTCCGCAGCCTGCCCCTGGGACTCTTCAGCACCTTGGCCGACCTGCGCACCCTGGTCCTGCGGGACAACCAGCTGCAAGACGCGAATACCGGGTTGCTGTGGGGCCTGCGCTCCCTGGAACACCTTGACCTGGCGAAGAACCGGCTGCGCGTGCTCCCCAGCGGGTTCCTCATTACCGTGACGGCCCTGAGAACCCTGGACCTCGGGTACAACCTGCTGGAGACGCTGCCCACCGGCCTCCTGCTGGGCCCGAGCCTGCTGCAGCGCCTGCACTTGGAAGGAAACCGGCTGCGGAAGCTGGAGTTTGGCCTGTTCTCATTCCAGCCGTTTCTGCGCGTCCTGTTCCTGAACGACAACCGGCTGACTGCGGTGCATCCCGGTGCCTTCTGGAGCCTCCGGCATCTAGACATGTTGGATTTGTCCAACAATTCTCTGTCCAGCACACCCCCCCACCTGTGGGCATCGCTGGGGAGGCCTTCCCGCGACATGCAGGACGGCTTCGACTTGTCGCACAACCCCTGGGTCTGCGACAAGAACCTGTGGGACCTGTGCCGCTGGCTGCACGCCAACAAACACAAGATGTTCTCGAAGAACGACACACTCTGCGAAGGGCCTGAAGCCGTGAGGGGCCAGCGGCTGCTGGACTGGGCAGAGCTGGAGTCCCTGTAGGATGGCGATGGGGGTGGTACTCACCATTCCCTCTGTTGGGATTGAGGTTACCTTAGCCACTCCAGGCTCTTCGCCTCCCACACTCCCTCTGCCACATCCCAGACCACCCTGACAGGAGTCACCAAAGCAGTTAGTAAAACAGCTCCTGGGCTGAAGAGATAGCTCAGAGGTTAAGAGCACTGACTGCTCTTCTAGAGGTCCTGAGTTCAATTCCCAACAATCACATGGTGGCTCAAAAACATCTGCAATATAATCTGGTGCCCTCTTCTGACCTACAAGCATATACACGTGTAGGCAGAATATTGTATACATAATAAATAAATAAATACATGTTTAAAAAAACGACTCCTAGCTGATTGAGCAACTCAGCGTTTGCACTGTTCCTTGTTGTTTCACATTTATTTTGTGCACATGCATACGAGTGAACCTGTGGAGGAGGTCAGACGGCAACTTACAGAGATGGTTCTCTCCATCTGTTGGAGATGGCTGCTCAGGTCTTCAGGCTTTCATGGCAAGGCCTTTACTGACTGAGCGTGCTCTCCAGACCCTCCTCACTGTGTAGCCCAGGTTGTCCTGGAACTTGCTCTGTAGCCCAGGCTGGCCTCAAACTTGCTATGTAGCCTAGGATGGTCTGAGCTCATGATTCTCCTGTCTCTGCCTCCTGGTGCAGGGGTCACAGGCATGTAATACCGTAAGACTGGGTTTCTCAGCTCAGTCTGCAAAGGGAGCTGAGGAGAATGGGCTTAGCCGGGGGCTTGATTTGCTGATCTGTAAAATGGGGTCTGAGATGACTAGATCTACTGCTCAAGATTAAACAGCAGAGACAAAGACCTCTGGCCTGGGGTTGGAGTCCCAGCACCCACATGATGGCTCAGTCACCTGTCACTCCAGTCACAGGTGGCCGACACCTCTGGCCTCCTCAGGCAACCTGGGTGCACAGAAAGACAGACTGACATGCAGACAAAACATCCACGCACGTAAATGTAATAATAAAAATAAAGACGAAGGCTGGGTAGGTCTCAGGGGGCCGAGTTCCAAAGCACTACAGCTCTGGGTCTCTGCCCAGCACTGCCTAACCAGAGTGGTGGGCAGATCTGTCACCTTAGCCACTGGGCCGTGAGTTCAAGGTCATCCTTGGCTATGTAATTAGTTCCAGGCTGCCCTAGGCTACATAATGAGACTCTGACTCAAAACAAAACAAGTGTGTGTAAAAGAATCAAGAGTAAGAAAGTCCTCAGCTCTAGTCAGCGGTGGTGACCTAGAAGGGACACCAGCGTCCCTAGGTCGCTATGGCAACGGGGGGGTAAGAGCCCCGGACACACCCCGGTGCCTCATTGGTCCGGGCGCTGAGGCCCTGCCCAGACCTGCTATACGGGAGGAGGGCTGGCTCCAGTATGGGCGCCAGGGACACCCGCGGCTCCTGCTCTCTACCCAGATCAGGGCGCACAGGTCCTGACCCTGAACATCCGGACCTTCCCGGTGGGGCCAGAGGGAGTGGGTGGGGCACGCATGCGCGTAGCCACTGGCGCGGCAGGTGGTGGGACCCTTGGCCCAGTGGGCTCGGGCCCAGGACCCAGTTGGGCGGGGCCCAGGCGCAGAGGACAGTGGGAGGGCCACGGTGGGGACGCTCAGGGCTGGTATGAGCCCTGAGGTCAGCGTTCCTGTCACCGTACACAGCTGAGGGTGACCTCGGAGCTCCACGTGCAACCTGTGTTTCAATTTCCCTGCCTGTCAAAGGGACTGGATTCTGCCGCTGCTCTCTCCACCTCCGCAAGTGGGGCTGGTGTGTGGGTTTGTCCACGGTGGAAATGGACCACAGAGGTGAAGATGCCAGTCCAGCGCCACATCGCAGGTAATGATGAAATCTGAACTGATCCTCATCTCGGTGCCCACGATCCCTTCCCCACAAAGCCATCGGTTTTTATTATATACCTAATATGTGCAGGACCCTGTGCATGATTTGCCTATGCATCCCAGGACGCCCCACAGGGCTAGCTCTCAGGGGTCCCCTCTCTCCATGTCCTGCCCCTCAGCTTGTCCAATGAGACAGCTCAGGACCCTGGAACCAGCCTGGGGGAGCCGGACCAGCAGGTGAGGGGCTGCGAGAGTGACCACAATGGGGCGCACCTCAGGGGGGTTCATGGCTGGGTCCCCGCACACCCCTTGTGGGAGGCTCTGGCAGTGGATACCAAGGTCCAGCTCCTTTCTCATAGCTCCATGTGACTGCTGTCACCAAACTTAGGGTATATGCTACCCACAGTTACAGCCTGTGGGGACACTGAGCCCCAGCAGTCAGGTCTCTGTCCTGGGGTTATCACCCAGCTGGTCCCCCAATGCAGCGGCCTCACTAGGAACACCGGGAGGTGCCCTGTTGCACAACTGGATGCCTCCACCTGTCCCCTGGTGGGGCTGAGCCCTGACGTCATTGGTTCCTGCAGAACGTGGTGAAGCGTGTGGTGGCCTTGCCCCTCGTCAGGGCCACATACACAGCCGTGTCTGGTGCTTACAATGCAGCCAAGGACAAACACCCACTGCTGGGCTCAGCCTGTCGCCTGGCTGAGCACTGTGTGTGCAGTGTGACCACCTGCGCCCTGGACCATGCGCAGCCGCTGTTGGAGCACCTACAGCCCCAGTGTGAGTCTGAGTTCCCTCGCCCCTACCTTGATCTTTCCTTACCGTCCTCAGAAACAGGGTCCCTCCCTGGGCCACCTATGTACGCCGCCCCCCCACGCCATTTTTCTGGCTGAGAGTTTTGCTCTGTAGCCCAGATTGGCCCAGAATGCTCAACGTTCCTGCCTCAGCCTCCTCTGAGTGCAGAGGTGATGGACCTGCACCACCACACCCACCTGGTTTATGAGCACTGGGATCAAATCCACCCGAAATCGGCCCACACCCCCTCTTGGATCCCCTTTTGGTTCTGTCCCCTCTGTTCTTCCCCGTGTTCTGGCACCTTCTTTGTCTCTGATGGCTGGGTCACTGGCTCAGGGCTCCCCGCTGACCAGAGCACGAAAGCCCCAGGGCTGACTGAGTGACTGAAGAGGGTCAATGAGGGTCCCCAAGACCCTGTCGTCCCCAAGACCCTGAGCCCAGCTGCTCGAGGGACCAAGCAGGGGGTGCCTCAGGTCCTGTCACCTGTCTGCCATGTCCCCTGGCCAGGGTGCACACTCCTCTGGATGTGTGGCCTCTATCCTTGTCAGGCACTCCCTTCTGCCACAGCCCTTCAGTCCTCCATGGCTCCCCTTCTCTCTTTAGTGGCCACAGTGAATGATGTTGCCTGCAGGGGGCTAGACAAACTGGAAGAGAAGCTGCCATTCCTGCAGCAGCCGTCGGATGTGGTGCGAGAGATGACCAGGCCTCCGTTCCCCTCCTCCCTCTGGGTGAAGCGGGAGAAGGGAGAGATCTTGGGGGGAGCAGATGTGTAAGATGGTGGTGGTCAGCCAGTTGGGAAGGACTTCAGGGCCGCCTATTTAATGAAGGGAAACTGAGGCACAGAGCTAGGAAGGGGTCCAGAGGTCTTGGGGATCTCTGCTCCCAGGACTAGGGTGGGAGTAAATGGAGCCACAGACCCACAGTGCCGAGAGTGACACCCTTCCCACAGGTGGTGACCTCAGCCAAGGACGCAGTGACCAACAGCGTCACAGGCATGGTGGATCTGGCACAGCGTGGCAGGCGCTGGAGCGGGGAGCTGAAGCGCTCCATGAGCCAGGCCATGGACATGGTGCTGGGCAAGTCAGAGGAGCTGGTGGACCACTTCCTGCCCATGACTGAGGATGAGCTAGGTACTAATCAGGGAGGTCTGGGGCTTGCCTGAGGTTGCACAGCACAGCACAGGGAAACGTGAGACACAAACGCAGGTTGGATCTCTCCCTTCACTTTGTGCCCAGAAAGTCAGACACCCAGGCCCCAAAGACAATTGTTTTGAGACAGGGTTTCACTCTATAGTCAAGGCTTGCTCTGAATTCATGAACTCATGGCCATCCTGCCTCAGCCTCCCGAGTGCTGGAATGACAGGTGTGTACCACTGGACCTGGCCATGTTTGGTAGAATCAGGCCTGGATTTGAGTCTTGGGTCTGCCTCCAGCATGCTATGATACTTCAGTTTAAGTGTGTTTGTGTGCGGGCACACACCACAGCAGGCACTGAAGGTCAGAGAATCCCTCCAGGAGTCGGTTCCCTCCTTCCACCATCACTGAGCCACCCCACTGGCCTACCTCAGTTTTCTGGAATGTACAGCGTAAGGACCAGGGCTACAGAGTCTGGGTCCCATCCCCAGCACCCCATGAACCCCTGAAGCAGCAGTCACCTGTCACCCTAGCACTCAAGGTCAGCTTGAATTGGAAGCTAGCCTGGGCTACATGTCTCCAAACAAAGGAACAAAAATAAAGTACATTCTGTAAGGTTTGCGGATAGTCAGAGGGGCAATGACAACACAGCTGGGAACCTGAGTGCTCCTGGCAGTGAGTGAGCAGAGGCATAAGCTGCCATGCCGATCCTGGTGTCTTTGTCTCCAGCTGCTCTGGCAGCAGAGGCCGAGGGCCCAGAAGTGGGCTCTGTGGAGGAGCAGAGGCGGCAACAGGGCTACTTTGTGCGTCTGGGGTCCCTGTCGGCCCGCCTCCGCCATCTGGCCTATGAACACTCTTTGGGGAAATTGAGACAGAGCAAACACCGCACCCAGGACACTCTGGCCCAGCTACAGGAGACTCTGGAGCTGGTGAGCCACCTGAAATTGGTAGTCAGAGGCCTGGGGGGTGTGTGCATGGCTCTCTCTGGGTGGGGCTTCCCGCTGGGGGTTATGGGCAGGGCTCCCAGGACTCAGAAAGAGACCCCCATCTGGATACATCACCCTAGATCCCAGATCACACCTCAGCCTTCATCCCATGCTGTCTCTGTCTGCATTTTCTGCCCCCTACTCCCCCCTGTACTGCTCACAGCTAATAGTGGCCTCTGCCTTCAAAGCCCTTTCCCAGCCCACCTGCTTCCGCTTCTCTCCCCCCCCCTCTGTCTCACACACACACACACACACACACACACACACACACACACACACACACACACACGGTTCAGCCCTCACCTCGCCCGGACAGTCCTTCCCACAGGGGACACACCAGAGGGCACCTGTAAGTACAGTCTCTGTCTTCCTGTTCCTGCCGCCTCCCACCCTGCCTCCCACAAGCTCCACAGGGCCTTTGCCTGGTGGCTTCCTGGGAATGGGACCCCAAATGTGTGCCTTTTCACTCAATGTGGGAGCAGGTGTTAGAGCCTCCCTCCTTCTCCTGGCTGAACAGTATTCCATAGCACACATATATACTGTTTACTCTTGCCTTTACAGTGTGTTCTATGCTGTACCACATCATGTGCCCACATGGTCCTTAATTTCCCTTGGTCCCGATTCTCCTCGCTCCCAGTGCTGGGGTGGAATGGGGACTTCACACGTTCTGGGAAGATGCTCAGCACTGAGCAGTGCCCCAGTTCTTCCCACATCTGGCTATTGATCATCTACTGTGTGGCCGGTCTGTCCATGCCCTGCCTACAGCTGATGGGACAATTTGTACATAGTCAGGTTACTAAATGCTTATTGAGAAAGTTCAGTGTGTCCAGCCACAGCTGCGTGCTTTACCAGCCACGTGGGGCCACAGGATCTTGCATTATCTATTGCCTCATTTTCAAACACTGACTTTATGGTTTTGATGGGCATGGTGGCTCAGGCCTTGTCATCCCAGCACTCAGGAAGTCACGCAGCCATCACCACCACCATCATCTCCCTACAGCAAGGCTCTGCCCCTGTTCAATACTAACTCCATCTCCCAGAGAGCCCCCTTCCCACTCTCCCACTTCCTGTCTCTGTGGGTGTGAGGCTGGATGAAGCATCCTGGGAGTGATCCGTGCTGTGTGTCCTGCTTGTCACTCACCGAGCCTCATCTCAAGGGCCACCCACAGTGGAACAGTCATCAGTTCCTCCCCTTTTCATGGTTGAATACCAAATACTGATAAACTACAATACATGTCCATTCACCTTCTTCAGGCAGGAAAGGGAGGGAGGCTCTATGCTGGGCAAAGCAGGGATCCCTGTGGACCAGGCTATGCAGTAAGTGACAAAAGGAGCAGAGGGGAGAAAGGACAGGGCTGGCCAACAGAATGCAAGGTTGGCTGCATTCAGGTGGTGCTCATTAAGGGATGCTGGAGGCTGGCTGCAGGCTAGGGTGGGCCCACTCACCCCAGGCCTCCAGCCTGACTCCTGGTGTCTCTGTCCTGCAGATCCACCGTATGCAGAATGGGGCAAACCCCACTCCCACTCCCTATCCCCCAAAGGCGCAGGAGCTGTGGGAGAACTGGAGTCCATGGCCAGAGAATGGGCGCAGCCACAGCCAGGTGAGGGGCCATGGGGAAAGCAGGTCCACCCTGGGCACGAGGCAGGGATCCCAGATCAAGTGCTCTCAGTCACCAGGTTGGGTGTCCATGAGGGAAACTGAGGCAGAGCATATACTCTCTTTTGTATCCAGTAAGGTAAAGTATGGCAGAGCTGATCCCCCATTGTTGTCCATAGGGAAACTGAGGTAAGCCAAGGCCCTCGCATTAGATTTTATGGGAAAACTAAAGCTGGTCAAACCTTCCATTAAATCAGTGGTTCTCAACCTTTCTAATGCAGTGACCACTTAATACATGTCGTGGTGACTTCCCTCTATAAAACTATTTCATTGCTGCTTCATAGCTATAATTTTGCTACTGTAATGAATTGCGATGTAAATATCTGATAGGTGACCCCTATAAAAAGGCCCAAAGGTTGAGAACCATGCATTAGATGCATGGGGAAACTGAGGCTGGGCTCTTGTAGGTGGAACTGGAGACGCTGGCTCTGTCTCGCAGCCTGACTCTGGAGCTTCAGAGCGCAGTGGACGCTCTGGCGGGCTGCGTGCGGGGCCTGCCACCTGGTGCCCGGGCCAAGGTGGCAGAGGTGCAGCGAAGCGTGGACGCCCTGCAGGCCGCCTTCGCCGAAGCACGCTGCTTGCGGGATGTGGCTCCGGCTGCTCTGGCCGAGGGCAGGGGCCGAGTAGCCAGGGCTCACGCCTGCGTTGACGAGCTGCTTGACTCAGTCCTGCGGGCCATGCCCCTGCCCTGGCTCGTGGGGCCCTTTGCTCCCGTCCTGGTGGAGCGGCCCGAGCCCTTGGCAGACCTGGCCGCTTGCGTGGACGAGGTGGTGGGCGGCCCCGACCCGCGCTGGGCGCACATGGACTGGCCGGCCCAGCAGAAAGCTTGGGAGGCCGAGCACGCAGACCCGCGGACACTGGCCGAGCCCCAGAGTAGCCCGCCTAAGCACAGGCTGATGCCGGAGCTGGACTTCTAACCACCGAGGCCCCTGCTCCCCCTGGTGGTCATATGACCGTGCTCACTGCAGGCCACTCCTGTGACCTGTCTCCACCTTCAAAAGTGGTACACAGCTGTCATGCAGCACTTGAGAGGCTGAAGCAGGAGGACGATTGAGATTTGAGGCCAGCTTAAGTTGCCTTAGCAAGACTGTCATGTCAAATAAATAAATAAATAAACAAAAAGGTGGCTCTGGATTCTGAGGAAGACACGGTGTGGAGGAGCATCTTCCCAAGGGGTTTCAGATGTCTTCAAATAAAATGCTTTTGACTGGTAGCCCTCCAAGATGTCCAGCCAGCCACGCTGGGCAAGAGACCCACTTGCTTTGTTGTTTGTGGTCCAGAATAAATGTTTGGTGTGGTCAGAGGTGTGTCTTGGAACTAGGGTGCTGGGAGTTTTCAGGGTGTGACTTTAGGGGCATGAGGATGGAGTTGCCAGCCAGTGTTCAGGGCCAACACATTTCCTCCTAAGCCACATGGAGGAGTTTAGGCTAAGTGCCCTCCCCGCTCAAAGTGGAAGCCACTCATACTATAGTATGAGTTCTTGGTAGCAGGATAGAAGGTGGAGTAGAGGATACCAAGAGGTGGCCTCTCTTCTCCCAGCTCCCTGGACCTGCAGGAGATAGGCTGCACTTGGGTAGGGTTGCAGGAGACAGAAGCAGGGCAAAGGCCAGGATGGGTCCCACAGAGCCTTCCTGGATTCTTACTGAATTCTTGGCCACCCCTCTGGCTCCTGGGTCTGGGCACTGGATTGGGAAACCACTGTCCAGCATGGTGAAGTCAGGGTAGCCTCTGGCTTCCCTGGAACCCAGTCCAGATAGTGTTTCTGGGCTTCTCTTCCAGAAATTCCATAGCTCCCCAGAGCTCTCAGAACAGCGTCCACATCTCTGCCCACCTACCAGTGCCCTCTTATCCAGAAGGCACAACCCTCCCCCACACCCAACTCTGGCTCTTCCTGGGAGCTTGTGAATTGTGGGGGCCAGGCGCTGAGAGCCAGCTGCAATGCTCCCACCCCATACCCACTCCTCCCGCCCCCCCCCACATGCCTTCCAGAGCAATAGCTGGAGGTACCCACTTCTGTTCTAGAACTGTCAGCCAACACAACCAAGGCTCCAAGGAAATGGCCCAGGGGTACCAGGTCCCCACCCCACCCTACCCAGAATCCCTTCCTCTTGCTCAGTGCCAGAGTTAATTGCCTCATTGCTGAGGTTGGGATCCTGGAGTTCCTGGGGTAAAAGTCTGGGACAGGATCCAGGGTGAGAGTGGTGGCCACTCTGCCCAGTGACTCCACGGAAGATCCACTTGGGAGACAGCGAATTAGAAGCCTGTCTGTCCTACCCATGGGGCTTCAGGCCCAGGATACTCATCCAACACACACACTGGTTAGGCTGGGCCCACCATGGTCCTCAACCCCAGGGCACCTTCCGTTCTACAATTCAGCCAAGTCCCTTCAGTAAAGACCCATTTCTGTCCCAGTAATGCTAAGGTAGAGTTTGTTGACTACAGACCACATGTGGCCTCATTTTAAACAGCATGCAGCTTTAGTTGTTCCCACTCACACAAATGTTTCCTAAGTGCCTAATGTGTGCCAGGCATTGTCCTGGGCTCAGGATATAAACAGGCTGACAGTTGAGACTGTGTGGGAATCTAGAGGAAGGTGTAGTAGGCAGGGCCATGGCCTTGGGGCAAGAAAGGATCCCGCCTGTTGGAGGAGGTCCCTGTCTTAAGCCAGGGAGCGAGGAGCAGAGTGGGGGAAAGGAGAAAGGAAGCCCACTGATACGTTTGGAAGGGGAAACTGGGACCTAAAGGTGGTGCCTGATCAGGTGTCCCATCTCAGAAAAGTAGAGGCAAAGAGCAGGCCCCCTCAGGGAGCCCAGCTGGCTGAGTCACTGGGCCTGAGGGCAGGCCCTGTAGGCTGAGGTGGAGAGCAGGGGAAAGGTGCTGGGATGGCTCCACACTGGCCCAGGCAGGCAGGCACGTGACTCCCCCCTCTCCCCCCCTAGCTCTCTGGCCGCCTGCCTGGGCCGGCCAAGCCTGCACCCTCCCCAGACCCTATAAGGCCTGGGAACTGGGAGCTGAGGCGCTGCCAGCAGCTGCCCTGCTCTGAGGGACCCTGCATGATCCAGGTGAGTTCAGCTGCGTCACCCAGCGACTGACACCTCCAGGTGGGTGAAAGGGGTGCCTGTGGGGCCCAGGGTGGGGACGGGACAAGAGGGCCCCATCATATGGCACTTTTTGCACCTTCTAGCCCCTCAGGCCACCATTATGTCTGCTTCGGGAGATGGGACCGGGACTACCCCCAGATCCAAAGGCAAGGTAAGGACAGAGAGGACTACCTCACTAGGGACTCAGGGAAGGCGGCCCCAGTGTCCACTCACGCCGCCCCCTCCCACTCCACACAGACCCTGAGCAGTTTCTTCGGGTTCCTGCCTGGCTTCAGCTCTGCCCGGAACCTAGTGTCCCACACTCGCAGTTCCACAAACGATGCAGGACCGGCAACAGACCCCACAGGGACTCCTGCTCCCCAGCCTGTGGGTGAGTGGCACAGGGAGGTGGTGGGGACCAAGTAGCCATGCGGACTACCCAGGAGGGATCTGGAGTGATCCTGCTGATCTTGCGTCTGTTATCTCATTAGATGGGGAAACTGAGGCACAGATACTGGGTAACACAGTCCAGGGAGGAGGGTATTTAAATTCTGCCACAGCCACTCTTTGCACCGGTACCTACTGGGCTGGGCTGCACGTTGTGCTTATTTGAGTGTGTCAAGGATAACGACTCAGAGTCAGCAGCTGCCCTGGGGTCACACAGCATCCTTGGACTCAGCTGGGGTGCCTGCAGCAGGCCACCAGCTATGCTGAAGGCCACACACCTGTGACAGGCTGCTGGGGGCCATGGTACAGGCAGGGAGGTACCACTGCCCACTGCAGTCTCCACTGCTTTAGGGTGGGTGTCCAACACCCAGGGTCTGGCACAGAAAGATCTCTCAGAGCCCCGTGACATGGGCCAGAGCCACCCTTGGCAGGGAGGGGGGAGGGAAGCTAGGCCTGGATCCTGCCTGTGGATGCCACCTCCTGCTGTCCCTGGACTGGCTGCTGGGACATTCCTGCCCTTTGGGGCAAAGCCTGGAATTGCACAACAGCAATAGGCTCCAGCTGGAAGCCTGCCGATCACTCCCAGCCTGGCTCTGTCTCTGCAGGGGCCACCAACCTACATCAGATGGCAAGGGGTGTGGCGGGGCTGCTCCAGCCTTCTGAACAGGTGAGCCACATTGAGGACCCTGGTCAGGAAGGACTGGGAAGTTCTAGTTTCTTTCATGGGGTGGGGAGTCAAAGGACAAAGAGAAGGTGGGACCTCTAGTACATTCTCTACCCTTGACCTCAGTTTTTATATCTGGGAAATGGGCACAAGCTCTCAACAGTCCTAAGGCACAGTGCTCAGCACTTAAATGCTAGCCCTCCTGTTCCCCCAAGCAGACAGCGGCTGTGACCCACAACACCACAAGGAAGGTATAGAGAAACCAAGGTAGAGAACTCCACTCCCACTTCTGTAACTCTCTAACTTAAGCATCCCCTGGGTCAGCAATGGTAGGACTACACCCAGTAGACTCCAATCAACACACATCTCTGGCAGTCAAGACCTCCTGCCAGTCCCTCTGTTGACAACAATTAAGCATGCACTGAATCCCTTTCTTTCATCCACTAACCTAACCCTGAAGGAATTGTTTTGTCTTTTTAATCTGAAACAGGGTCTCACGTAGCCCAGGCTGCCAGTACCTCATTCTGTAGCTGAGACTGACCTTGAACACTGACCCTCCGGCCTCAGCCTCCCAAATACTGGGTTGAGAGTTGTGTGCTCCACTGTGAGCTGCAGGACCAGCCCCAGCATGTAGGAGTGTATTTTCTAGAGGGTTGTAGGCTTGGGGTGGGGGGCCCATCACACAAGTGCAGGGAAGGCTCAAGCCTGGGCCACTGCACAATGTGAGGTGAGCACCGTGCTAGCTGGGCCATACTGTGGGACTGAGCGGAGCCGGGCCTCCACCCTCCCCTCTGGAAAACCAGTGTCCCCAGGCATGCTCAGAGTCCCCTGGGCCACTCAGTAGGAACACTTCTCCCACATCCCAGCAGGCCCTCCTTAGCTACATAGTGAATTCTGGGTTACAGAAAACCAGTATCAAACAACAATCAAGTGTCAAGAGTTGGCCTCTGAGCCATGGGCTCTTGTTGACAGTGAGACACGACCAAATCAAGCAGACACTGATGGGGTCTTTGTCAACTTGCATTTTAGCTGCTTGTCAGGCAACCCTTGACTTGTGACAATCCTACTGTCTCAGCTTCATAAGTGCTGGGATCACATGCCCAGCTGGAAGCAATCTTTCTTAGCAGAATGACACTATGGTATATGGCTAAGGGACTGGGGTGCACAAAGGTATGGACAGCATAGTCACCCTAGAGAAACTTTACTGAGGTGCTAACCTCTGTCCTTCCTTGTTAGACAACGGCTGAGCCCAAGGACATGGGAAGCTTCAGTGTGACCAGTGGCGAAGATGCTTTCTCTTCTGGGGTGGGTGACATCATAGACACTGCTAAAGGAATGGTCCAGGGTAGCCTGGGAGCCACACAATCAGCTCTTGTGGGCACTAAGGAGGCACTGTCTGGAGGCGTCATGGGAGCAGTAGGTATGGCCAAAGGTCTTGCTCAGGGAGGCCTGGACACCACCAAGTCAGTGGTCATGGGCACCAAGGACACGGTGACCACAGAACTCACAGGTGCCATTAACGTGGCAAAAGTGGCTGCCCAGGGGGGCCTGGACACCACCAAGTCTGTGGTCATGGGCACCAAGGACACAGTGGCCACAGGACTCACGGGGGCCATGAATGTGGCCAAAGGGACAGTGCAGACAGGCCTGGACACCAGCAAAACTGTGCTGACAGGCACAAAGGACACTGTTTGTGCTGGAGTCACAGGAGCCATGAACGTGGCCAAAGGGACAGTGCAGACGGGACTGGACACCACCAAGTCAGTGGTCATGGGCACCAAGGACACGGTGACCACAGGACTCATGGGGGCCATGAATGTGGCCAAAGGGACAGTGCAGACAGGCCTGGACACCAGCAAGTCAGTGGTCATGGGCACCAAGGACACGGTGACCACAGGACTCACGGGGGCTATGAACGTGGCCAAAGGGACAGTGCAGACAGGCCTGGACACCAGCAAAACTGTGCTGACAGGCACAAAGGACACTGTTTGTGCTGGAGTCACAGGAGCCATGAACATGGCGAAAGGGACAGTGAAGACGGGACTGGACACCACCAAGTCTGTGGTCATGGGCACCAAGGACACGGTGACCACAGGACTCACGGGGGCTATGAACGTGGCCAAAGGAACAGTGCAGACAGGCCTGGACACCAGCAAAACTGTGCTGACAGGTACAAAGGACACTGTTTGTGCTGGAGTCACAGGAGCCATGAACGTGGCCAAAGGGACAGTGCAGACGGGACTGGACACCACCAAGTCTGTGGTCATGGGCACCAAGGACACGGTGACCACAGGACTCACGGGGGCTATAAACGGGCAAGTGGCGCCCAGGGGGGCCTGGACACCACCAAGTCTGTGATCATGGGCACCAAGGACACAGTGGCCACAGGACTCACGGGGGCTGCAAACATGGCCAAAGGGACAGTGCAGACAGGCCTGGACACTAGCAAAACTGTGCTGACAGGCACAAAGGACACTGTTTGTGCTGGAGTCACAGGAGCCATGAACGTGGCGAAAGGGGCAGTGCAGACAGGACTGGACACCACCAAGTCTGTGGTCATGGGCACCAAGGACACGGTGACCACAGGACTCACGGGGGCTATGAACGTGGCCAAAGGGACAGTGCAGACAGGCCTGGACACCAGCAAAACTGTGCTGACAGGTACAAAGGACACTGTTTGTGCTGGAGTCACAGGAGCCATGAACGTGGCCAAAGGGACAGTGCAGACGGGACTGGACACCACCAAGTCTGTGGTCATGGGCACCAAGGACACGGTGACCACAGGACTCACGGGGGCTATAAACGTGGCAAAAGTGGCTGCCCAGGGGGGCCTGGACACCACCAAGTCTGTGATCATGGGCACCAAGGACACAGTGGCCACAGGACTCACGGGGGCTGCAAACATGGCCAAAGGGACAGTGCAGACAGGCCTGGACACCAGCAAAACTGTGCTGACAGGCACAAAGGACACTGTTTGTGCTGGAGTCACAGGAGCCATGAACATGGCGAAAGGGACAGTGCAGACAGGACTGGACACCACAAAGTCTGTGGTCATGGGCACCAAGGACACGGTGACCACAGGACTCACGGGGGCTATGAACGTGGCCAAAGGGACAGTGCAGACAGGCCTGGACACCAGCAAAACTGTGCTGACAGGCACAAAGGACACTGTTTGTGCTGGAGTCACAGGAGCCATGCACCTGGCGAAAGGGACAGTGCAGACGGGACTGGACACCACCAAGTCTGTGGTCATGGGCACCAAGGATACGGTGACCACAGGACTCACGGGGGCCATGAATGTGGCCAAAGGGGCAGTGCAGACAGGGGGCCTGGACACCACAAAGTCAGTGGTCATGGGCACCAAGGACACAGTGGCCACAGGACTCACGGGGACTGCAAACATGGCCAAAGGGACAGTGCAGACAGGCCTGGACACCACAAAGTCTGTGATCATGGGCACCAAGGACACAGTGACCACAGGACTCATGGGGGCCATGAATGTGGCCAAAGGGACAGTGCAGACAGGCCTGGACACCACAAAGTCAGTGGTCATGGGCACCAAGGACACGGTGACCACAGGACTCACGGGGGCTATGAACATGGCCAAAGGAACAGTGCAGATGGGACTGGACACCAGCAAAACTGTGCTGACAGGCACAAAGGACACTGTTTGTGCTGGAGTCACAGGAGCCATGAACATGGCGAAAGGGACAGTGCAGACAGGACTGGACACCACAAAGTCTGTGGTCATGGGCACCAAGGACACGGTGACCACAGGACTCACGGGGGCTATAAACGTGGCAAAAGTGGCTGCCCAGGGGGGCCTGGACACCACAAAGTCTGTGATCATGGGCACCAAGGACACAGTGGCCACAGGACTCACGGGGGCTGCAAACATGGCCAAAGGGACAGTGCAGACAGGCCTGGACACCAGCAAAACTGTGCTGACAGGCACAAAGGACACTGTTTGTGCTGGAGTCACAGGAGCCATGAACATGGCGAAAGGGACAGTGCAGACAGGACTGGACACCACAAAGTCTGTGGTCATGGGCACCAAGGACACGGTGACCACAGGACTCACGGGGGCTATGAACGTGGCCAAAGGGACAGTGCAGACAGGCCTGGACACCAGCAAAACTGTGCTGACAGGTACAAAGGACACTGTTTGTGCTGGAGTCACAGGAGCCATGCACCTGGCGAAAGGGACAGTGCAGACGGGACTGGACACCACCAAGTCAGTGGTCATGGGCACCAAGGATACGGAGACCACAGGACTCACGGGGGCCATGAATGTGGCCAAAGGGACAGTGCAGACAGGCCTGGACACCACAAAGTCAGTGGTCATGGGCACCAAGGACACAGTGGCCACAGGACTCACGGGGACTGCAAACATGGCCAAAGGGACAGTGCAGACAGGCCTGGACACCACAAAGTCTGTGATCATGGGCACCAAGGACACAGTGACCACAGGACTCATGGGGGCCATGAATGTGGCCAAAGGGACAGTGCAGACAGGCCTGGACACCACAAAGTCAGTGGTCATGGGCACCAAGGACACGGTGACCACAGGACTCACGGGGGCTATGAACGTGGCCAAAGGAACAGTGCAGATGGGACTGGACACCAGCAAAACTGTGCTGACAGGCACAAAGGACACTGTTTGTGCTGGAGTCACAGGAGCCATGAACATGGCGAAAGGGACAGTGCAGACGGGCCTGGACACCACCAAGTCAGTGGTCATGGGCACCAAGGACACAGTGGCCACAGGACTCACGGGGGCTGCAAACATGGCCAAAGGGACAGTGCAGACAGGCCTGGACACCACCAAGTCTGTGGTTATGGGCACCAAAAACACAGTGACCACAGGACTCACGGGGGCTATGACCGTGGCAAAAGTGGCTGCCCAGGGGGGCCTGGACACCAGCAAGTCAGTGATCATGGGCACCAAGGACACAGTGACCACAGGACTAACGGGTACCATGAATATGGCTAAAGGTGTCATTCAGAAGGGCCTGGACACCACCGGGGACACAGGGTCTGCCATGCTGTCTCAGGCAGATAAAGTGGCCATCAATACCATCCACACTGGTATCCAGACCGTCCCATGTTCACTCTCTGGCTCTCTCGCCACCAAGTGCTATGAGCCTGGCAGTTGTAGTGCCACCAACCAAGGGGCAGAACATGCTACCCTGACTTTTGCAGAGTCCTCATGCTCTGAGATTAGCAGCCTTGCAAACACATGTAACTTGGAGCTTGTCACAAAACCCATAGCTATCACCAAGGGCCTTGTATCTGGTGTGGCTTCATCTGTTAATGCAGCTACCAGGTGTAAGGCAGAATGTGGTCAGCTGGCTGCTACAAGCTTTGCTGCACTTCATGATGAGTTGGAGGGGTTAGGGGACATCTTCCAGCCCATGACAGCTGAAGAACAAGGTGAGTGCCTGTCCCTCCCTATTGCAGGACCCCAGCCTCAGTGTGGGTGCCTCAAGAAACCCTCAGACTCAGTCTCACTGTCTTCCTTCCAGCACGGCTGGCAGCCTCAGAATCAGGGCCCCGGGTGCTCTCTGCTGACCGGGAAAGCTACTTTGTCCGCCTAGGTGACCTGGCACCCAGCTTCCGCCAGCGGGCTTTTGAACACACCCTGAGCCACATACAGCACAACCAGTTCCAAGCCAGGGCTGTGCTGGCCCAGCTCCAGGAGGCCTTCCAGGTGGTAAGAGCATCTCTGGTTCCCACTATGGATACCTTCAACTGTTTACTGACCAAGTGCCTAATGGGTTAATCCATCTGCATGCAGAGGGAGCTGGGGCATGGTTGTACTCGTGAGCTGGGTATGTGGCTATAATCTGAACCCAAGGGAGAAGGTGGTAAAACAATGGCCCTAGCAGAGGTTCTTCACCCAATGTTCTGTCTCCAGAGTTGTTCTGGGCATCATGGACACAGAGACCTGGGATGCATCTGCACATACCCTCCCCGGGTCATGAAGCCCCTGTCTCCTAAGTGGACACCCAGAGAATATGGCAGGAACAGAGCAGGCATGGTGGGGTATCGGGCAGCAGATCCCTGGGGAAAGAGAGTGGGCAGGGGACAGAAAGGAACCTGTGTGGATATGCTGAGGGCAACAGTGGGGTGGAAGATGAGTGGACACAGAGGGACCACCACCTGGCCTTCCAGATACCTTCGCCGGGAATTTGGATTTTGCCTATACCATGTATGGAGCAGGTTCAGACTCAGGGTCTAGGGACAGCACTGAGTATTTCTAACTACACTAGAGCCACCATCTTTCCTGTGGCTCTTTCCAGACAGACATGGCTGTGGAGGCTCCAGGCGGGCAGCAGCGTTGGGACCAGAGCTTGAGCTCCTGGGTGGAGGCTGCTGGTACCCATGAGGTACGTGTGGTATGGGCCCCTCCCCACCACCCCTAACACAGACCTGCCCCTGCTTATCTTCCTCCTCCTTCTCCTCTGCAGGTGCATGCTTCCGTGGCTCAGGACAGGCTGTGCACGCTAGCCCGCCAGCTCCATGCAGCTTATAGCAGCCTGGCAGCCTGCCTGCAGGGCCTTCCAGAGGTGCAGCAGCAGGCAGGGCTAGCGAGGCACAGCCTCTGCAAGCTGTATGGCCTTGTGTCCTCTGCAAGTGGTGTCGAGCTGCAGGCAGAGCAGCTTGCCCAGAGCAGTGCTGGTGTGGTCCAGGCATGGCAGGGTCTGGAAGTGCTGCTGGACAAACTGCAGCAGAGCCCCCCACTCGGCTGGCTGGTGGGACCCTTCACTTTGATGCCTGGTGGACAGCTATAGGCATCTGAGGGCTGCACTTCCCCAAAGATCTAGATTAAGCAGGAGCAGAGGGTCCTCAGAAAGTGAATTCAAAACAGCCATGGCTCCCACTATTTCCAAGAATTGATGGCCCCTCTTCCAAATTAGCCATGAAGTCTGTTCAGAGAGTGGCCACCTAAGTCCCAAGGACAGAGCAAAGCACAAGTATAGTCAAACCTAGAAGGTCCCTCAGCTGTTCCCACTGGCAAGCCTTTCACACTTGGGGCTCTGACCCTACCTTCAAGGGCCCACAGCTGTCTGCTACAGGTGGTACCACTCCACTTTAGGTCACACCCTGAGCAGTGCATCCAGAGCTCTTAGCCAACATGCTAGGCAACTTGTTCCCTGGCATTAGAATGCATAGCCACCCTAAGGTAATCTCCCACAGCCTCTTCTGATACTGTGTGTGTGTGTGTGTGTGTGTGTGTGTGTGTGTGTGTGTGTGTGTGGCAGAGCCACTCAAAGCCACACACTTATATTCCAGGATGCAGTGGGCCTGACTCAGACCTGCTGTTGGGAAAAGGAGGGTGGCACACCAGAGACAGGGCTGACTTGACAGGACCAGCACTGTTCTGAGCAACTGTAGTCTGCATGAGTACATGGCCTGCACACGAATGTGGCCTACCACAGCACATGGCCTACCTAGGATTGAAGGCTGTACTGACCGGAGACACAGCAGGTTGATGACCCCTTCTCCCTATTGTATGCACCCAAGAAGAAAGCATAGAAGATGATGGGGCCCAAGGTACTCCCTTGTAGCCAGGCCATCCAAGGCCATAGCCCAGCCCTCCCTGAACCCCAACAATGTTAGCAACCCCCAACCTTTCAGCTTCCTTTCATCTGACTCTTGCAAAGTAACGTCCTTGAGGATTTTCCTGAGCCTTTCCCTTTGCCATGTCAGCATTAGGGTGCAACACTAGACTAAGACCCCAGGGGCCTGCAGCTATGTCCTCCAAGAGATGAGTTTCACTCTATCATGCCCAGTTCTTGGTGGCCATGGAGGCAGGTGGACACACTAGGAGGCATATACCCAACCTGAGCCACTGCTCAAAGTCCAATAGAAAGCAGGCTGGGAGGTGTGGACCACAACACTCCAACACAAATGCTGGGCTGTCCCAGAGATACTGTGCTGGTTCCACCTGGGGGTACCACCATACTGGGGATGGGATGTTGGTTGAATCAGGGCAGTCTCCTGTTAGCCTGCCTTAGTGTCTGCTCCACTCATGCTGATGGAACGGGTCACTCACTGCACGAAGCGCTCTGCTGGACTTTAAGTGTGAACCCTGCCCTGTACCAGGCCTGGCTCCCCATTCTGCCCACTCTGCTCACGGTGGCTGGTACCTCAGGCATAGTGCCCTGGCTCTAGCCCAGCTGCATTTCACATCAGGACTCCAAGCCAATAAAAGCTGTTTCTTTTTCATTACAAAACCCTTTATAGCCATTTCATGTCAATCGAAATCACAGAACTAGGCAGAAAGGCCCAGGCTACAAATACAAACAGTGCAGCACTTCCCTGGGAGGCTGGGGATGGACATGGCACCATGGCCATGGTGGCTGGAGCTCAGCTGTCCTCGTCATCATCGGCAGATTCGGAGGCCAGCCGTACCCTCTCATGTTCCTGATGCTCACTTCCAGTCCTGGCGGGGTCGGAGCTGTCCCGAGGGCTGCTGGGGGCACAGCAAATGTCGGTCAGGATGCAGTTACCTGGTGCTGCCATAGGGCCACTGGGTAGGTGGGCAGCCAAAGAAGGGTAATGTCCTCACTGGCAGCACCTGTGCCTGGTGTGGCCTTCCTGACCTTCCCCAAGCCAACTGTAGCTCTGTCCAGTGCCTGGTGCTCATGGTAGCCACCAGGGCCACCCCCACTGCAGAGCACCAGATGCTGGAAGTCTGGGGTGGCCTGATGTGGGCCACAGTGTGCTTGCTGGCTGGCCCTAGCATGTGGTAGGGTGGGCCACAGCATGCGGGGAATGCCCCAGGGACACTCACTCATGCAGCGATTCTGAGGAGCCCCCCTGTGGGCCGTCCTCCAAGTCCTGTCCGTCTTCCTGTGCTCTTTCTTCTGTGCTCTCCCCTTTCTGGGATGCGGCCTCACCATTCACAGGTGCTGAGAGATCTAGGGTGACAAGGTCATATGAGCACAATGCTTGCCTCTCATTAGGACCCTCCTTGCCCAGCTGTGGTCAGGCTTACAAGCAGTGCACATGTCAAGTGCTGTGACCTACAGAGTACTGCCAACACCTAACTGCTGGAACCCAGTGGAGTTGGGACACCCTATGCCAGCTACCCCAGAATGTGGTTGGGTCTAGTAAGCTTGCTGGGGGTCACCATGGTGTAGTCCCCACTGTCCCTCTAGCTGGGTGCAGGCAGCCCTCACCGGTGCTGGGCTCATCCTCCACCAGCTCTCTGGGAGCCCGCTCCCCAGGCTGCTCCTCCACCTTCTCGACATCAACCCGATCCTTCTCGGCTCCAGCCTTGTTCACCTTCTGGAGAGCCTCAACCTTTGGCCCCAGGACCCGAGACTTAAGCCGAGTGTAGACCTCTGCTGCCTTCGCCATCACATCCTTGTTGGCCTTGTACCGGCGAATCTGGCCAGCAGGAGGCCAAGTTTAGCAGGGCTGCTGACTGTGCCCAGGTCCTCCCATTGGACACCATCACCATCTTCCAGGTTCTGTGCCCCAGAGACCCTTGTCATACCTTCTTCAGTGTGGCTACCACATCTGTGTTCTTCTGAAGGATCTGAGAAGTCACCTGCAGAGTCCCCAGCTCTTCCAGTGCATTCAGACACCTCCTCACGTCCTGCAGGGCAGGAAGAGTGGGGAGGCAACTCTGGCTGTCTCCTAGGATGATGCCTGCTGTCCCCAGAGGAGATCACAGGATACGGGAGTGGGGGCGGAGTCTCCTCCTGGTCCACTCTGAAACCACTCCTCCAGCTGGGGGACCCTGCCTCAGTTTCCCAAGACTTCCAAGGAGCCTGAAAAGTGGTGGCTTAGGAAAGCACCCATTAGGACAGCATGGGGTTGTGACCCTGTGGCTGTGCAGCAGGTGTCTTACTGGGTTGTCCACCTTCAATGCAAATTTGATCTCGCTGTGCAGCTTCTGCAGTCTCTCCTCTACGGAAGGTTCTGGGTAGGAGAGATGCTGGCTTGAGCAGGGTGTTCTGACCCTGGCTACAAGGAGGCCCAGCCCCTCCTACCACCATAGAACCATGGAATCCTACATCATGTTAGTGCTCACCTTTCTTCTTCTCCCCTTTCCTGTCCAGGGAGAGGCCCTCTGACCGCTTCCGTGTCCGCTCTACCTTCACAGGCCTATGGAGAGGTTCCCTTTACACAAGCCGCCTTGGGAGGCCCAAGGCGAGGACAGATAGCCAGGCCAGGTGCCTGGGACCCTACTCTGCTTCTGTGCACCAGACTATGAAGAGCTCAGTGACCACATCACACCCCCTGCTGTGTGGCCATTGTGCCACATTGCTGGTCCCCATGGGCAGTTCTGATCAGTAATAGTTGGGACACTTAGAGAGCAAAGAAGAGCTGCCTCTCTCTACTTGTAGGCTCAGAGTTAAAGCCACCACCCTGGGCATGGAGTTCTCTGGGTGCTATGGACACTGGTTGGATAGCTATTTGGGCCTTGGGCCCTGCAGGGTGCTGCTAGCCTCCACCCACGATACGCCAGCAGTTCCTAGTCTGACTGCCACACATGGCCCCAGGGGAGACAGAGGCCCTATGAGCTGGAGCCCTTGGATAGAAGTGATTCCAAGGCTGAACTTAACAACTAGGCTGAGGGAAGAGGAACTAGGTCCAGGGCTCAGAACAGGGGCTAACCTGGCTCGTGGCTTCTCGTCTGGTCGCACTTTCTTCTCCTTCTGCCCAGACTTCCTTGCAGAGTCTGAGCCTGGCAGTTGAGACTTCTTAGCCAACTTCTTTCCCTATAGCAGCCAGAGGACAGGGTTACTGCTTCAGGAGCAGCCTGTCTCACCCCCCCCCACCCCCCAGCACATGTGGGTTACGGGTTTCCTGGTCTTCCACAGAGGTATGGAATCCAGAGCTCCATGTGACAGGCAAGTTCTATATTCTGGAAGGACCCTTGATTGGGGCCCTGGGCTCTGTGTTACCACCGTATTTCCAATACCCAGGATGAACCCCAGGACCCACGAGGTGTTCAATAAAGAAGTGGAGCCCAGGGTGAAGAGGGGGCACCATGCACCTCTTTCCCAAGCGCCCCCTCCGGTTCTGAGTCAGAGGAAGATGGTGTGCCCCGGCCCCGGGCCTTGCGGCTGCGCTTCTTCACAGGCTCGTTGTCTTCCAGCTCTTCCCCACTACTGCCCTCACGCTCTGCCCGCTCCTTGCGGCGCTCCTTCTCCTCCCTCTCTTGCTCTCGAAGTCGCCGGAGCTCCTCCTCCTGCTCCCGTCGCCTCCTTGCCTCCAGCTCACGCCTTCGCTCCTCATCGCGCCGCTTCCACTCACTGATGCGGTCCACCTCTCCGCTGTCACTGTCACTGGGATGGAAAGTCCATCAGCAGGGACTCTAGTATACCCTGCCACCCCCACATTACCAGCTGACACCCACCTGTCACTGCTGGAGGTGGAAGGTGGCCGTTCTGGCTTTGGTCTCCGCCCTCGGGGTTTGGGGGGTGGCTTCTCAGCTGTGGAAAAGGAGGGGTGACCTTCTCTCCATGGCCTCCCAGGGCGCCATCCAGGCTGGCTCAGGCCTTACCTGGCTTTCTGCCTCGAGGGGTTTTTTTGACAGATACATCTGAGTCAGAGGAGGATGAAGAGGACGAGGAGGATGGGGATGGCCGTGCTGCAGTCACAGGCTCCTCCTTGGCCCCATCTGAGTCAGCTTTGGAGTCTGAATCCGAGGCAGAAGGCACCTTCTGGGGACAGGCAGAGCCAGTGGGGGTGTTGCACAGGGTGAGGATGAGGGGCAGAGGCAGCTGCAGTCCCCAAGGGACACAGTTCTGTGCCTCAACCACAGCAGGAACATGTGTACTGGACACCTTGGATGGCTCCTGGAGATGGACCAGAGCCAAGCCCAGGGGGTTTCCAGGGCAGGTGTGCACTGAAACCCTGCATAGGAGGCCAGGCCTCCTCCTTCCCTCCTACTGCCCAGTTCTCCCACAACACTCATGGCACAGTAAAACATGTACTGTCCACATCACACACATGGTCACAGATTCATGAACACACCTGCACATGCACAAGCAACCTAGTGAACCCAAGTCCTTCTACCCCCACATGCACACAGCACATATGACTTTTGATGCCATGTTCCAGCACATAGGACCTGATTTCCCAATCCTGATAGTGGGGTCCCCTGGGAGGAGCAGCAATGACTCACAGGCCCCAGAGGCATTAATGCACATCTGGGTACCCAGAAACCCCTGCCATAGAAGGCCCTTCAGACTGCTAATGGCTTCTCAGGCACAGTACCCTTACCTTCTTCTTTCGCCCTCCTGGAGGACCCCGCCGTGGTGCCCGGGCCACTGTCTTCTTCTCCGGAGTAAAGTCCTGGGTGAACAGACAAAGGTGTCAGGGGTGCTGGCTGCCATACCAGGATGTCCTTGGGGCTGTTGTCCACTCACCTGGTCGCTGGTCTTCTCTGACTCAGATGGGCTCTCGGAATCCTCTTCCGACGGGGACACACTGGCCTGATCCAGATCACTGGAGGCTTTCCGAGCTCGTTTGGAGACTGACATCTGGAAGGCAGGGCCAGGCTGGGTCAGCAGCTGGACAGTCCTGGTTCCAGATGGAACCCTCCTATATACCTTGGTGCTCTCAAATTCTGGTATGGTGATGTGAGCCACACACATCACAGGTCCCACTCCTAGGAGCTCCCTATCCCTTCAGTTGTCAGAACCAGAGAGAGAAAATGTGTGTTTGTGTGTGGTCAGGCAGGTGCCAGGGGACTGGGGCGGGCAGAGTATGATGGGGCAGAAACTTTCTAGAGACAGATGGTGAGGACTATACCTCAGAATGTTTCCTTTTATGTCACAAATTCTGTTCCTTTTATGTCACAATTTCTGTATCAAAAGGAAAATCTCTCTCTTCCTCTCTCTCTCTCTCTCTCTCTCTCTCTCTCTCTCTCTCTCACACACACACACACACACACACACACACACACACACACACACACACACACACACACACAGTGCAGGCCCTCAGCAGGACTGACAAACCCATAGCAGGAACCATGGAACAGGCAGTGCACCTATCCATGGCCAAGAGGTGTACTCTGACATGTATAAACAGTATGTAAATAACAGGGGTGACAGCTCAGCAGCAAGAGTGCCTACTGTGCAGGCCCAAGGACATAATTCATCCCCTGCACCTATGTAGAAAAGTCTCATCTGTGGCTGGAGCAGCAGTTCCATGGTTGTAGTACCAGCTGCTCTCAGAGAGGCCCCAAGTTTGGTCCCCAATAACCACACATGAGGCTCACAACCATCTGTAATCCAGCTCTAGGGAATTCGACACCTCTGGTTTCCACAGGCACCTGGATGCACATGCACCCTCCCCACAAGGCACAAATCACAGACATGATGAAAATTAAGACTCTGAAAAGGGGTTGGAACTTGAGCAATGGCTCAGCACTTAAGATCACTGGGTGTATTCCAGAGGATCTAGGCTTGGTTCCCAGCATGTACAAGACTGCTCACAACCATCAGTAATTACAAAGCCAGGAGTGGTGGTGCCAACCTCTAATCCCAGCACTCAAGGCAGAGGCAGATGGATCTCTGAGTTCAAGGACAGCTAGGGTTACATAGTGAGACCTGTCTCACATTCACAACTCTGTTCCAGGAGATCCAACAATTCTTTAGCTTTGGGTATCATACATGAATGAAGTGTGCAATATATGTGCAGGCAAAACACCCATATGTAGAAAATAAAATAAGAAAAACAAAAAAGCAAACCACATATATAATCTAGAACTGGGGAGACAGAGACAGGGTCCCCAGGCTCACTAACCACCTACCTAGTGGATCTGGTGAGTCCCTAAGTGCAGGGAGAGACTGTCTCAAAACACAAGACTGAGAGAAATTAAGGAAGATGCCTGATGTCAACCTCTGGCCTCTACACACAGGAATGGAAATGTGCACATATCACACACTCACACAGATTAAAAACGTTACTGAGAGCCATAATTCCCCCCTGCCCTTGCCAGGGTATCAATTTCAAGATATCTGAATTCTGAATTTCATCTCAGTTCTTGTAAAAAATTAGTACTAAAGCAGGGGATTACAAGCTTCAGGCCCAACTAGGCTATTATACAGGGAGACCCATCTCAACATGAAACAAAAACAGTGCCTACTGCGGGGGCAGGAGAAGAAGGGTCACAAAGGGACAGGCCCAGAGTGGCTGCCCACCTCACACTACCTTCAGGACTGGTGTCTTCCGCTTCAGGCCACTGTGGTCACTGCTCTTATCAGAGTCAGAGTCACTCTCCATCCTGTCACTGGTTGCTGTGGTGGTCACAGCTGTCACAGTCATAACTCCCCGGGCCTCTTCATCCTTGTCCCCATCGCTGCCACCACCCAGGTCGGCTTCAGGAGCTTCGCTGTCAGAGGAGCTCACTGGCTGTGGTTAGGGCAAAAGACATGTGTCAGGTAGAGTTCCTAGAACCCCACCCCCCACCCCGTAACTGGGCAGACAGCATCTAACATTGGGACTCCAGGCTTAGGGTATGGCCACCTCACTCATGAGTTGGGTAACTGAGGCAGGAGGGCCAAGATGGAGATGTCTATGGTAGGCATTGCAATCAGGTGATAGGATTTACGGTAAGTACTTTAGCTCTGTGCCTCAGTTTCCATCTGAGAAAAGGGAGATCACAGCTCTGATCCCATGAGGTGAGGCTGTCGAAGGTGGCACAGAGCTATCATGTGAAGTCAGGATAGTGTGTAAACCACAGCAAGGTCATGAAAATTGTGAGTTTTGTTTGTTTTGTGTGTCTGGCTGGGGATAGAGCACAGGCACTATCCCATTGAGCTACAAGTCTGGCACTTTTCCCCTCTATGTTAGGTAGGGTACTATGAAGCCCAGGCTGTCCTGGGATACACTCTGTCCACCCTGGGCGGGCCTTGATATTATGATAGGATGACAGGCTTGCCTGAACGGGCCTGGCTTGGCTCTTTTTCAAGCCACCCTGGTACTGTGAGAAAAAAGCCAGCCTCCAGGGCACTGCTGAACTTTTCACCCTCACAATGCCCACTTGGGCAGCAGCCACAGGCCAGCCACAACTCAGGCTTTGTATACAACAGTGATGACAGTTTGGTCTCCTGTCCCACCTAGGAGCTAAGGAACTAGGGACAGGTGGACCACACAAGGCTCCTAAACAGTGATTAGGAAGACAGAAAACACTGGGTAGCTGTGAGGACCGAGAAGTGAAGGGATTGCATTAGGTGCTCAGGAAGGCCAGCCGAGAGGTGGACAAGACGAGGCTCAAAAGTGGCAAAACTGAGTGAAGGTACTCTCAGCAAAAGGAAGAGGCTGGGATGTCAGGGCACAGAAAGAGAAGGCAGTGATGACAAAGAGACTGAGGATGATGCTGTGGCCAGCTTATGCATGGACTTACTGAGGTTCTGAAACCATTGGGCAGGTGACACAAGAAGCCTCAGGGTGCAGGAAGAAATGTGTGAATGCGTTTAGCCCACCCTCACTCATCTGATGTACTCTATGGGGTGGGCACCTATTATGTGCCAGAGGTAAGACTTGCTCTGGGCCTCAGAGAGCTCAATGGAAGGGAAGATGACAGGTAAAAGCAATGACAGTAATGGACCTCTCCCAGCAAAGCCACTGGAGCCTGTCACTGTCATTCCACATAACTGCTGCCTGAGGGTGGAGCAGGGATTTTTCAAGAACTGTGCCTGGAAAGAACTCAAACTTGCATCAAGTAAGGAGTGATAAAGATGTGGTCCTGCCAGATAGTGAGCCAGCATGGCCACTGGTGTGTGGCACAGGCCTAAAATCCCAGCTACTCTGCACTCCTAGGCCAGCCTAGACCACAGAGGATGATGGCCCTGCAGTGTGGGCATCTGTCTATAGTGGGTAAATCTGAGTGGAAAAGCAAAGTGCCATGGACAGGGTAAGGGCCACAGTGCTGTTGAGTTGAGGATGCTGCAATCATACTGGTGATAGCCCCAACAGCTGCTGTTTAAATAGGAACTATGGAGGGCACAGTTTACTTGATGTTTTAGGGGTGGCTAAATAGTGTCCTCCCATTACCCCTGAATGGGACTGTAGGCCTAGACCTCACGCACAGCTCTGACCATTTTTTTTGTTTGAGACAGGGTCTCATTATATAGCCCTGGATGTCTTGGAATTCACTAATTCACTATCTACACCAGGCTGTCGATCATTCTTATAAACCTAAGAATCTAGTGTTTAGGGTCAGGGAGAGACTCAGCTGGTAAAGGCACTTGCTGTTAAGCCTGAAGACCTGAATTTGAGCTTCAGGATGCATTATGTTGGAAAAAGAGAACCAACTCCACAAGGTGTCACCTGACCTCCACAAGAGTTGTAGCATGCAGTAGCCATCACACATTCTATTGCTATGAGAGGGGGAGAAGCCTGGAGAAAAAAGGGTTTATTTTCTCTTATAGCTTGTGGTTCATCACCCAGGGCAGAAAGTCAAGCGAGGAACCTGGAGGTAGGAGCTGATGCAGAGGCCATGGAGGGATGGTGCTTACTGGCTTTCTCCCCATGGCTTGTTCAGCCTGCTTTCTTACAGAGCCCAGGATCACCAGCCCAGAGGTGGCACTACCCACCCATAAATCATCAGTCAAGAAAATATAAGGATATGCCCACCCACAGGCCAATCTGGTGAGGGCATTTTCTCAGTTGAAGTAGGTTTCTCTTCCTAAGTGACTCTAGCTTGTGTCAAGTTGAGATAAAACCACCCAGCACCCAGCAAAACTGACCTCTAACTTGACATACAAACATATCACTATTGAACTTTTCTTTTTTTGTTTTCCCCTAATATGTTAATATTAACATCACAATGTAAAAATGTAAATAACTTTACAAATACTACAATCTTTAAAAATTCAAACACAGCAGGGGTGGTGATGGCGCACACCTTTAAACCCAGCACTTGGGAGGCAGGGGCAGGCAGATCTCTGTGAGTTCAAGGCCAGCCTGGTCTACAGAGCTAGTTCCAGGACAACCAGAGCTACTAAACACAGAGAAATCCTGTCTCAGAAAAAAACAAAACAAAACACGAAAAACAAAAAACAAAAAACAAAAAAAACCAAAAACCAACAACAACAAAAGAACCTTGTGTTCAAAAAGATATTGCCTTGGGGTGACTGCAGTGGGCATGAAAGACAGGGGATGAGAGCATGCAAAGGCTGAGAGAAAAAGTAATGGAGCAGATCCCAGAAGCCCCAGTGGGTAGACCCAGATGAGAACATAAATGAGCTGCAGCTAGAGACAGGCCACCAGAACGGGAGATGAAGTAGTCCAAGTCTCCCAGGTGCTTTCGCCTGAGCCCAAGCTTGGAAATTCACATCACAGCATGGAAACACAGGCCAGACTCATCACCTAGCATGTGGGAGGCAAAGAAAGGAGGAGCAACAGTCTAAACCCACTTTTGGCCACAAAGGGAGTTTGAGGCTAGCATAGGCTATGTGAAATCCTGTCTCAAAAGCAATGGAATGAAGGGAGGGAAGGAGGGAGGAGGGCTTCCATTAGCTCTCCAGCTATCTTCATGAAGTCCTGCTTCTTCCCCAACCAAGAGCAGAGGCTGAGTCCTCAGCACAGACCCTAGTCCACGCTAATGACCCCATCAAATGGAAACCAGGTACTGGCTCAGCCCAGCTGT
This sequence comes from Cricetiscus sungorus, assembly GCA_030556225.1. Classification (NCBI taxonomy): domain Eukaryota; kingdom Metazoa; phylum Chordata; class Mammalia; order Rodentia; family Cricetidae; genus Cricetiscus; species Cricetiscus sungorus. Next base: position 43,107,007 of record JANBXA010000600.1, read on the forward strand.
TCCATGCTGAAAACATTTATCTTCACAGGGCCAGAGAGCTTCACATGTGGCCAAAGAGATGTGACATAGCCCTCTCTGAACCATTTTGAACTGTGTGATGCTTAAGTAGGGTGAACCCTAAACCACACATATGGAGAGGGAAAACTGAGGGCCTGTGTGGACTGTGAGACACACCTTTCCATGGTAGGCACAGAATTCTGCCTCTATCCTCTCCCTTCCTCTCATCCCCAAGAAATGACAAAAATGGGTCCCCCTTTCCCAAGAAGACAATGCCAAATGGCTCTCATGGAAGGACAAGGCAATAAATATCACACCATGGAGGACCACTGTTGTTCATGGATGACACCGAGTGTGGGGGTATCCTGATCTTGCAGAACAAGGGCACTGAGAGGCTGTGCATCAACTGCACAAATCAGCAGGTCAGCATGAGACCTTCAGCCCAGGCCCACTGTGTGTGGCCTTGAAACTTGGGCAATGGACAGATGCCATGCATGGGAAAGAAAGATGTTTGCTGTGCAATTATGAGGACTGGAGTTCAAAAGCCCAGATCCCACATGAAAGCTAGATGTGGTGTGCAGCTGTAATCAAGGCATGCCTACCATGATGGGAACAGGAGAAACCCTGGGAGCTGGTAGGCAGCCTGGCCTACACAGAACAGAGACCCTGCTGTCTTCTCACCTCCACACTTGCACAATGGCACACACATGCCACAAGACCCTGTTTCTAAAACAACAAGATAGAAACAACACTGCTCCTCAAGGCTGAGCATCATGGCACATTAACTGTCTCCCTAGTACTCAAGACACTGGCAGGAGAATCATGAATCCCAGGCCGGCCTGGGCTACCCTAATAGACCTTGTTTCAAAATTTCAAAACTAAAAAATAGTGTTCAGTGTCTGTCTAGATAAATTAAGAAGTGACACCTGGCTGTGCATCTTGGAGGGTGTTGTGACAGCTAGTTAGTTTGTTTGTTTTTCAAGACCGGATTTCTCTGTGTAGCTTTGTAGACCAGGCAGGCCTTGAACTCAGAGATCTGTCTGCCTCTGCCTCTGCCTCATGAGTGCTGGGATTAAAGGCATGCACACACAAGGCAATATCACACCATTTAAAAAGAAAAACCAAACTGCCTGGCTTGGTTTTTCTTTTTAAATAATTTATTTAAAATGCATTGGTATAAAGGTGTCAAATCCTCTGAAACTAGAGTTACAGACAATTGTGAACTGCCATGTGGATGCTGGAAACTGAACCCAGGTCCTCCAGAAGAGCAGCCAGTGCTCTTAACCACTGTGCCATCTCTCCAGCTCTGGTTTGGTTGAGACAGAGTTTCTCTGTGTAACAGCTCTAGCTATTCTGGAACTCACTCTGTAGACCAGGCTGGCCTCAAAGTCACAGAGATCCAGGTCCCTTCTCTGTTTAAGATCCTGACCTGACTTCTTTCAAGAGGAACAGTGATATATAATTGTAAGCCGAATAAACCCTTTCCTCTCCAAGTTACTTTTGGTCATGGTGTCTCATCATAGCAAAAGAAATCCTAAGACAGTGGCTATGCCCAATGTTCACTGAGTGCTGACCTCACACTGTCCCTAACCCTTGGGAGTCAGGCAGGACATAGAGGCAGACAGCATGTAGGTGTGGTACAGAGACCCAGGGCTTGAGTACCTCTGGAATGGAACTCTACACCAAGTGTCCATTTTTTAGCAGCTTATGGGCACAAATGCCAGTAGGTAGAGAAGGAACACACTTAACATCAGGTGCCCGTGCTCTATCTACACCCAGCCCACTGTGTTGCTAACTAGCTTGAGAGCCCTGGACAGAAGCCAGGCCTGGGGCTTCTGTTCCTTATCCCTGCATCAGGAGAGGCTAAGCTGAGGTTCCTTACTGAGTCCTTACTGCATGGTAAAAAAACCAAAAATATTACAGGGCTGATGATATGGCTCAGAGGGTAAAGGCACTTGCCACCAAGTCTGATGCCCCAAAGTTTGATCCTCAGGACCCACATGTTAGAAATAGAGAATCAACTACTGCAAGTGGTCATCTGATTGCAACATATGTATGTGTGTTTATATAAATCATAACTAAAATATAACTGAACAAGAATGATAAAAACTAGGTGTGCCTAGAATGTGCCAAACTTGGCTGCTGCTACTTAGGAGCTGGTTGCCTTGCTTTGTGAAGCACTGCACTGGCCTGGAGCTTACTGAGGTGGTGAGGCTGGCTAGTGGGAGCTCAAAGGATCCCATGCTTCTGCCTCCCCAGTGCAGAGACCAAGCGTGCCCTACACCTAGCTGGGACTCAGGTCCTCTTGACTTCATGACAACCATTTACCAAACGAGCTATCTCTCCAGCTTGGTGGGACCTATTAAGGTCACTGGCTCATAGCCATGAATGACAATGGGTCGCATACCTGTAATCTTGTGCTTGCAAGACTGAGGCGGGATAGACACAAACTCAAGCTCAAGTTAGGCCAGGGTGCTGCTTGGGCCCTTCTGATGTACAAAGTCCACCCTACCAGACAGCCAGTCTGCCCCACCTGAAAAATTGTACTGGGGCTAGTGAAAGGACTCAGTATGTAAAGGTGCTTACCCAAGTCTGATTCCCCAGAACCCATATGTGGGTTGGTTTAAGTCTCAGTGGCCTCAGAGCCCAGCTGGACCCCTCTCAGTGCCCAAGCAAACTATCTGGGTGTCTAGATAGTGGGGAAGACTCCCCACTGAGGATCACAGTAGGGCTGACAGGCCCGGTGGTCCTAAGTACACTGACTGCTACTGTCTGGAATGCTGGCCAGAAGAGAGGAGAGACCAAGATTAATGCTGGGGATAGGACGGTGACATATAACTGTCATTTCAGCCCTTGAGAGGTGGAGACAGTAGGATCAGGAGTTCAAAGCAACCCTCTTTAGTGAATTTGAAGTCAGCCTGGGATACATAAGACCTTGTCTCAAAAAACAACAACAATAAAGAAACCCACAAAAACAAGATGGTTTGAAAGAGAAGGCTCTGTGGATATAAGTTCTTCCTCAGGATCCATGAGGAACTGTGTCCACATGAGAAGCCACAGTGGCGAGGGTCTGTGATTGACACAGGTGTCTCTGAGGAGCTCACTAAGCAACCAGCCCAGCTGAGACTATAAGCCTCCAGTGCAAAGAGCTTCCTCTGTCTCAGAATAACAGAGCAGACAGAGAGGATGATACTTCACATATATATGATATATATATGGTATATATCATACACAAACAATTTCCCCAAGCTGGAAGCTGGTCTGTCAGCATGGACCAAGTGCTAGGATCTCTGCTGAACATGCAAAGCTTGGAACAACATTTGGACCTGGGTTCAATGCTCAGCAACTGGCCCAGTACTGCTGGGGGGATGGGGTGAGCCACTTCTGTTCTATGCTTTTACTGTATATAGATTAGGCACTTGAGGCTTCAACATACAGAACAATGTGAGTTTCTAGCCTATACATTCCATGGAAACACTTCTTGAGCAAACACAACACTGATGCCAAGGACCACATATGTATCCAGATGAATGTACATAAAGTAAAAATTAATTATTAAAAAATTAAAAGAAAAGAAAGTTTTATGTGATTTTCTGTGAAGCAGGAAGGCACTTGCAGCAAGGCTACCTGGGAAAGAAAACAACACAATGTAACTGGGAGGCAAGCAGTAGAACAGTGCTCTTTCTGAATGTCAAGTCTGGATTCTTATCTGACTGTGAAACTAAGCTAAAATTTAAGGAAAAGACAGCTCAGTTTCCCATAAAATCATGCTTTTGTCTGATAGCCTGCCTGCACACTGTCATGTCAAAAGTATCTCAACAATGCCTGGAAGGGCCAGGAGTCCTTCCTTTCTTTCCTTTTTGTTTAATTCAAGGTATCACTGTGTAGCCCAGACCGATCCTATACTCACTCTGTAACCCAAGCGAGTCTTGTGATTCTCCTGCCTCAGCATCTCTGAATGCTGGGATGACAGGCCTGTAGGCACCTACATTCCACACTCATGTCCCCCTTGAGGGCACACTTGGATCATGGAGCCACAGGGCAGCCAGGGGCTCTCAGAAATTCCAGCCACTCTGCTTTCAGAAGCACTTTACGCTCAAGTCTCATTTCCTAGAGCACCATCATCTGTCTGCATGATGCCCTCAAGTCGTGGGTGTCCAATAAATATTAAGTACAGTGATGATTCACCAGCAGGTAACGGGCTCAGGATGTGTAACCAGAGCGCGCTCAAACCAGTGCTAGGAGAGATCATGACACGTTCGGCCTCAAGATTCCCTGCTCAGGCAGAGCCCAAGAGAGACACACAAAGGACCACTCCACTCTCCATACACGGCAGAAGTAAAATGTCCACAGCCGCCCATTGACAAAGGTAACCAAGCCAGAAAATTTTGAAAGATACCTGCAGCATGGACCCCACAATCTTGACTATACACTCCTTGAGGCCAGGACTGGGTCCAACCTAGCGCCTGATTCTGGTCTTGGCAGGTGTCAACACAACCATGTCTGCTACTCCCTGGAGAGTCCCTCCAGTTTGAGCCAATTAGAGAAGGAAGGGCACCCCAGCCACCTCAAGATCTCAAAGCTCAATCACAACAAACGCTATTAGAAGACCAGAAGTTCTACCAGCAAAGGCAAGGCCGGGACTAACCCTCATCAATTCCTGCTTTGCTCGCTATCAGCAAACCCAGTTGGCCTGTCTTCACTAACAGTGAGTTTTGGCTTGAGTGATCACTCTCTTTGGCTACCTCTCAAGTGGACAACCAGCCCTCCAGAGCAGGGGTTGAGGTTAGCAAAGCACTTACTATACAAGCAAAAGCATCACAGACTTCAGGTTCCCAGCATCTCCAGAGATGTCAGACAGCCTATATGTATGCCCAGGTACACAGGACACAATCAGGGGATCCCTGGAACTTATTCAGCCAACTGAGTGGGCCAGGGGTTTAGCTCAATATGTAAGGTGGAAAGTGATCAAGGAAGACACTGATGTCAACCTCCGGCCTCAAATAAGCACATATGTGCACATGCACACACCACACATGTGCAAAGAAACAACATCAACACTACCCTAGAGCAGCAGTCATAGCAGAGTGAAGGAATCTAGGCAGTTCAACACTGTCTCCTCTCATCTCACTCCAAAACACCCACATGGGCAACCCCTCCAGTCTTCCACAGTGGCTTTCTAGCAGTTTCAACTAAATTTTCAATTTTAGAACTTGTTTGCTTAGTTTGCTGTGAGGAGGCCAGGGTAACACACAGTAGCCACCTCCCACCATGTGGGTATTGGGGATGGAGCTCAGGTCATCAGGCTAGTCACCCCTGAGTCCTTACTTCAACTTTTCTGAAGTCCTTCTCTCCTCAGCTAGACTTTCCAGGAGATGCTGTCTCTCTGACTCTTGGCATTATTTCTCCTTTCTGACTAGGAGGTCTCAGACTCACAAACTACTGATACCCTACCCAACCCACAAAGAGTCTGGGGACAGAGGAGAATGCCAACCATCCTTACAGAAGCGTCTACCAGACCGGTAATACCCTATTCTGAATCCCAGGCTCCTTCTTAGATGGTGTTCTCCACCACAAGTGAGTCTGTACCCTGGTCCCCACACAGGGAACATTGGATAGTACCTAGACACACCTGTAGTAATGACCTGGGGAGCTCCTGGAGTGGAGTCAGTAGAGACTTAGGATGCCGGTCCCTGTAGGGCCCAACACACCCACAAAGAAAGACTCGATCTACAACACACACAGTGCTGAAGGGTATGAGAAAGCAGCATGGAAGCTTCTGAGGAGGCCAAACCCAGGGGCCCCCAGTCACCCACTGCCCACTGATGCCAGGCACTCACCGGAGGCGCACTGTAGCTGGCGTGGGGGTTGTTCTGGATCTCCCAGAGCCCCTCATTGAAGCCTTTTCTCTTGTTGGGCTTCCCGTACTTGTCCTTGCATTTATCATAGGGGAACAGGTCCTTGGGTCCCAGAAAGGCCCTGGAGGAAGGAAGTATGGGTTAGTGAGCCAGGGCAACCAGGGAAAGAAAGCCAGTCTGTGGGGTGGACACTTACGTTTCGTGTGTTCCAAAGAAGAAAATGGGGTATTTGTTGGGTGGGGGCTTCACGGCACCATCAGCGATGTCATCGATCTGTAGTGAGAGGCAGGCAATTAGGGGGCTCCAGGTAAGGGCCAGGAAACTTCCTGTTACTTGGGGGAAAAGCACATAACACCTTCCAAATACAAGTCTGGATGTCTGAACTAAGCTAGCTCCTTAGCCCCTTAATTTGACAATACCAAAAAAAAAATTTTTTTTGAGACAGTTTCACTATGTCGCTCTGCTGTCCTGGAAATGTAGAAACCAAGCTGCCCTAGGACTTGTCTATGCTTTCCAAGAAGTGGGTATTAGGATTAAAGGTCTGCACTAGCTTGGTAGCATGTCTACCACCCACAGTGATTCTCTCTCTCCACCAAGAAGAAAGCTTGGTTCCCACATAGGTACTTAACCTGAGCCAGGCCCAGTATGGTCCCCTGAGCCCTCCCAGGGGGTACGTCTAGGCTCAGCTTCTCCTCACTCCTAAGACTCCCCCACGACTGACCGTCCAACAAAAAGGTCAGGTCTGCTCTACCCCAGAGGTGGAGTTGGCAGCGCCAGGGATGCAGAGGATGGGGAGTGGGCTGTAGCCCAGAGCATCCCGGAAGTCCCACCCTCTTCATGCAAGCCTATGGGCTCCAGCAGCTGTCAGTCACCTTCCCCACAGGAGGCTAGCAGCCCCTTCCCTTCCAATCAGATGCTTGGAAATGTTCTCTCTGTGCTTGAGAAGGCTGGGAAGGGGGAGGGCACAAGAGGTTGGCAGAAAGCAAAGCTAAACTCGATAGGGTAGTGGCCACTGCAAAGTTTTGCCCCTCAGTCTCCCCACTCGATGTATGCTTCCCAGGGCTGGGTAATGCTTTACCCATCCACCTCGCCAACACCTGGGGGACTGTTGGATCCTTCCTGACCTGCACGCAGCACCATCCCTCACTTTTTCTGGTCCCTGGCGGCTGGATGCAGCATTCTGTATGCATAACCATCCTCAAGCCAGCTTGGCTGTCCAGGCTGCCTCTCCCACTGGTCCCACACCTCAAAGAGCCAACAGCCCTCTGGTCCTGACCTAGGAGCTATCTCCTGATGTGGTTCCAGTTCAGCTTGCTCTTGGGCATCCCCATAGCAACTCCCTTCCACGTCACCACCATGCAGTCCCCCCATGCAGATAGATACAGCCAACCTTGTCCTTTGCACTAAGACCTGGAGGCAACAAAACTCTGTCTCTATGCAACTGACTTGTGCACCAGGACCTGGAACACCAGCCACCATCTGCACAACTCAAAATTCCTTCAGCCTGACACATGGATGTCAGTCAGCTTCTGCGTTGGAGTGGTCTCTGACAAGTCCTGGGGGCAACAGAGGCTTTTGAGTCACTGTGTATGTGCCCTCTCTTGCCAGGGCCAGAATCCTAATCACCTGTGCACCTCAAGTTCCAAACAGCTACATTCCTGGGCCCCAGCTTCCTCCAATACGAAGCCTTAAAGCCCCTGTCTCCAGCCCGAAGCTTCCTGTTTCCAGGTGAGCCACCCTACTAAGTCCCTTTAAGGGCCTGACTCCAGGTTCTAAGAAGACTTCTTCCGACCTCTGCCCCCATTCTCCTCTTCATAACCTAAATGGAGATGGGGCTGCATCCTGCTCCCCTAGCCACCACATGAAGCCTCTTTAACTCCTGGGAGACATACTTTTCCTATCATTTGTCCCTTCCACTCCAATCCCAAAGCGCCCATGCACTCACCCCTCGGGCCTCCCAACACCCCTCAGGTAAAACGATCCTGGGATCCCCTAATCGCACTTCTAGACCCTAGTATATTGGTGTCTCAGGTCCTGGTCCCCAGACCCAGTGACACAGGTCCCTGAGGTTAAGAATAGTGGCCACAGCCGTCCCCTGCAGCACTGTGCATATCTGAGGCTCAGAACCTCACCATGCAGGTCCCTCAGACCAAACACTGCCATACCCCAGCCCCGAGGGACTACGGGTCTCAGGGCCGAGATCCGGAACCGCTGAACACAAGTCCCTCAGACTAGAGACCGCCCAAATGCCCTCCAGACCCCAGGCACGGTGATTCCCGAGGAAGGCGATCCTCAGCTCTCAGAAAGCCACAGTGCAGCCGCCTCAGCCCACAACCCCAACCTCTCCTCAGCTTCCCCTCGGCCTCCATTCCAGCCTCCCCGCAAGCGCCCGCGGCCCCTCCGCTCGCGGCGGCCAACTCCGCCGGGCCCGTCCACGCGCGGCCTCACCCGGGCCGGCCAGTGCGGATAGCCCTTCATCTTGGCGAACACCAAGTCCCCGGGCTTGAAGGCGTGCGGCATGCTGTCGGCGGAGGCCCAGGCCGCGAAGAGCAGCAACGGCGGCGGTGAGAGGCGAAGCCGGAGGCGGGAGTCGGACGCCTGAGGGGCGGAGGCGTCCGCACGGGCCGCCGGCCGGCGCCTACTTATTGGGTTCGGCGCGCCCGGAAGTCCCACCCTCCCTTCGCCATGGGCCGTCGTCACCGTCGCTCATGACCACAGAGAAGCGCGGGGACCAATAAAGGGAGGGGTTGGAGCAGAGTTAGTTAACGGGATTGGATAACGGGGCAGAAGCTCAGGGCGTGGCCTAGGGGCCAGTGGGAGGGGTGGAGGCTGTGGGACGCCAGAGACCTGAGGCCCTAGGAGCTACAGGGCGGAGCCGAGAGAGGGATGATGGGGCGGGGCTTAGAGTGGGACGCGTTCAGGGTCTGGGGCGGGGTGAAGGGTATGAGATGAATTAGATGGAGAGACGGGGCGGGGCTTCGATAGGAGTAGGAGCGGGTCCTAAGAGCGGAATGTGGTCCTGGCCTCCGGTTCACGGGCGGGTTGGAGGGGAAAGGAAGACAGAAGCCAGTAACAAGAAGCGCTGGGGCGGGGCCTAGGAAGGGCGGGACATACACAACCGTACTGAACAGGCCTTTGGAGGGTACCAGATGAAATATACCCAATCAGCGTAGAAGACGGATTATTGACAGCCTTCCACCATGAAGCCCATTGGCTACGGCTCGACCAATGGCTGACAAGCGAACAGGTTCAACGGCGCCAGTAAACTCCCGCCGACAGTAGGCAGGAGAAGGGGTGGGGCTCGAGAGCGGACGGGCTGAAAAGGGGGAGGGGCAGAGGAGATGCTCACTTTATTTTAAAATTCTGTTTATTTTTTTGTTGCTTATAATACGTAACATAGTTCTGTTTAATACTTCAAACATTCTTAAACTTGAAAATCTTATAACTTGTTTATTTTTATTATTTTATTGCTTGAATCTGGAATTCCGTAGATCAGGCTGGCCTCTCACAGAGATCTTCTGTCTCCTGCCTGAGTCATGGGATAAAATATGTATGCCACCATACCCAGCCTTACCTTTATTTCTTAAATTAAATATGTGCGTAATATGTGTGCAAATGTATAGAAGTCAGAAGACAGCTTGGTGGAGCCAGTCTTCTTCCTTCACCTGAGGCTTGTGGGACAATAATTTCTTACATATTAATTTACTTTTATACTGTATTATTTTAAAATTAAAATATAGATGTTTTGCTTAAATGTATGCACACATGTGCATGTGTGGTGCCTGAGTAGGCCAGAAAAAAGGAGTTGGATCCCCTGGAATTGGAATCATAGACAGCTGTGAGCTGTCATATGGATGCTGGGAATTAAACTCATGTCCTCTGAAAGAGCAGCTCTTAAGCACTGTGCCATCTCTCCAGCCCTTTAATACTGTATCTTAGTTTTATTCATTGTTTATTAAGATTTGTTATGTATACTGTATTCTGCCTGCATGTACACCTGCAGGCCAGAAGAGGGCACCAGATCCCATTGTAGATTGTAAGTCACCATGTGGTTGCAGGGAATCTTCCTCTGGAAGAGCAGCCAGTGATGCTGATCTCTGGGCCATCTCTCCAGTCCCTCCCACCCTACCCCCATTGCTTTTTTTTTTTTTTTTTTTTTTTTTCTTCAAGATTTATTTATTGTGTATACAAATGTTCTGCCTACCTCTATGCTATGCCTGCATGCCAGAAGAGGGTACGAGACTCATTACAGATGGTTGTGAGCCACCATGTGGTTGCTGGGAATTGAACTCAGGACCTCTGGAAGAGCAGCCATTGCTCTTAACCTCTGAGCCATCTGTCCCACCCCTGATTTTCATTTTTATGACAGGATCTTACTTAGCCTAGGCTAGCTTCTGAATAGCTATGTAGCTAAGGCTGGCCTTGAACTGATTGTCCTGACTCTGCCTTCCAAGTGCTTTTGCAGTGCTGGGGATGGAACTCAGGGTGTCCTGCATGTTAGGCGAGTGCCCCACTGAGCACCATCCTAGTGTCTATTTCTTTTATTTATGAAGCAGTAATTGAGCATCTACTGTATGTCATGCCACAAACTATACAATACCATAAATAAGCAAAACCCACATTGTACTGAGTGTCTCAGTTTCTCCAGCTATAAAAGAGGGTCCACAATGGAGCATGTGCCATGGGGCCAATGAGGGTTAGTGACTCCCCTATCCTGAACTTCCAAGACAGACTCCTGACTCACGCCATACAATAATGTTTCTGTTTTTGTATTTAGGAACCATGTACAATTTCAAAGGAGAGCAGCCTAACAGAGGTGGCTGTCTATGCTGCAGGGACCTCTCAGAACCTAAAAAATTGTCATAGAACTGGCTTACTTATGACTGTCATCCCAGTACTCAGGAGCCTAAGCAGGATTGTTCAGACTGTGGGAGACAAAGACCAGAGGATGTCTGTGGCTTGTTGACAGCCTAGTTCCAAGTTCATTGAGAGACCCTGTCTCTCATGAATAAACTGGAGGGCGAGGCTGCCTGTTGTCCTCCTGTAGTCTCTGTACAGATAACAGATATGCACATTCTCACATACTACACATGTGCATATACACTGCATGCGCACGCATGCACACATGCACACACACACACACACACACACACTTCTGTTGAGGTGACACATAACCCTCATGTTAATGCTTGGGAGGTGGAAGCAGGAGGATCAGAATTTCAAGTCCAGCCTAGGCTACATGAGTCCTCTCTAAAACATATATATTGAGGGACTTGGTGGTGCACACCCATGATCCCAGCACTCATGAAGCAGAGACAGACAGATCCCTCCCCCCAAAAAAGCATGTATCTACAATTGTTTTTCATGGTTTTTCAAGATAGGGTTTCTCTGTGTTACAGTCCTGGTTGTCCTGGAACTCACTGAAATTCACCTGCCTCTGTCTCATAAGTGCTGGGACTAAAGGCATCTGCCACCACTGCCCAGCTGTTTTCAAGACAGGGTTTCTCCATGGCTTTGGAAGCTGTCCTGTAACTACTCTTGTAGACCAGGCTGGCCTCAAACTCATAGATATCTGCCTCCTCTGTCTCCCGAGTGCTGGGATTAAAGGAATATGCCACCATCGCCTGGCTTCCCAGCTGTTTTTATCCTGGAACATTTACCAAGCACTTCTCAGCTGCCTTCTTCAGGATGCTCCACTTCTGTCTCCTGTGCTTGAACTAGAGCTCTCCACAGTTTTTATCAAATACATGACTTCCTTGCTCTTCTCCAGTCATCAGGTGCCTTGTTTCCTTGAGGTCACCAGGGTGGCCATCCCCTTAGCTTTGTGCCTCTTGGGGATCCACTCGTGGGCAACAACAGTAAGATTACTAACAGAGCTTAGCTAGCCCCCAAAAGCTGCATCCCCAGACAGTTACACAACGGCACAGATGAAGGCATGCCAATTGCTACCTCAGGTACATGGTTCCCTGACTGCACTGCAAACTCGTTCCAGAGGCCACAAGGTCAAAATTACATGCACATGGCCGGGAGGTGCAGGAGGGAGCAGCTGGAATCTCAAGTGAGTGTCCAGGGCTCATTCCACTCTTTCTTTTTAACAAGTGACCATCAACAGTAAAGTATCTGATTTAGGGGGTCTCTTACACACAGTCACAGTGGTCCTGATGCAGATTTACATGAACAGTGGTGTTCTCCAATGCCTGAGCTCAGAGCATCCATCTTTTCTGTTGAGTATGCACACCTCACCAGATGGAACTATTGCAGGAGATTAAACTCAGGCTTTACACACCCTGGAACAACTAAGGTAGATCCCCAGTAGAGTAGTCTAGGCCAGCTTTGACCTCGCCTGAACCAATCCCTCTGTCGTCTTTCTCGGTGTCTTGTTCCTCCCTAAAGGGATTTCATGCTTCCATCATGCTCGTTTTTTTTTTTTTTTTTCTCTGTAGCTCTGGTTGGCTTTTCATCAAGCCTCGTTTCCGCGGTGCTGGGGACACATCGAGGCTGAGCAATGGAAGCGATGTTCTCTCGCTCTCCCTGGTGGCAAGCGGCGGTGTTGAGGGAGGCGGGCCTGTTGCTTTGGCAACGGCGTCCTCAGACAGGAAGATGGCGACTGGGCCGCGAAGTACGTGAGAGGCGATTGTCACGTGCGCGGGGCGGGACTTCCGGGGCCGCGATATTTTCTTTCCGGTGGTTGCCCGCCTGCTCCTCCCCACCCGGGCCCTGCGCCCCCTCCCCGCGGCCCTTGCCGCCGGGCCGCTGCCGCCATGAAGAAGTTCTTCCAGGAGATCAAGGCTGACATCAAGTTCAAGAGTGCGGGGCCCGGCCAGAAGCTCACGGACTCCGCAGGGTGCGTGACACCGGCTGGGAGGCGGGGACGGCGAAGACAACGAGCGGGGAGGGCCGGCAGGGTGCCTGGGACCCCTCCAAGCGTTGCAGAGTGGGAGCCGATGGCAGGGTGGGGTGTGGAGATGGGCGTGGCCCAGGATTGTGGAGAGGTGGGCGTGGCCGAAGTGGAGGGCGTGACGTGTACTGACTGTGGGCGGGGCCGGTGGGCAAGGAGGGGTCGTCCGGGCCTGGAGAAGACTCCTGGTCCTGGCTGGTGAAAGGGGCGGGGCGATGCCAGCGGCGGGATTGAAGAACCCTTGGGGGTGGTGCCTAGGCGTGACCAAAGTTGAGAGTAGAAGTGACTGGGAGAGATTGACTGCTTTGCAGGTGGTGTGGAGTGTGGGAGGGATTGAGAGAGGGTAGGTCTTGGGTGTGATACCCTAGGAGGGAAAGGTTTTAGGAGGGTCTTGGAGGAGTGTGGAGGCCAGAGAACCTCAGACTGTTGATGAGTGGTTGGGTGCATGCTTCTAGCAGGCTCTAGGAGGAGGTGGGATGTCTTTGGCGGCACTGGCAGTTGGGGTACTCGCAGGAGTATTGGAGGTCCTGGAGAGTTGTGCGTGCTGAAGAGGAGGGTGAGGCATGGGTGTGTGGCAAGGGAGATGCTGGAACTGCCCAGAAGGGATAGGGTGGAGACTGGAAACAGCTACCAGAGAGAAGTCTGTAGGACAGTTAAGGGAAGTAGGGAACGTGGGCCCCGTGATAACCAGGGCCTGGGGCTCAGTAGGAGAAGGAGGCGCTTGCCGCCCAAGGCTGGAAGGAAGGTGGGCAAACCAGGGGTCCAGCTATGAATGGTGGGGCAGCTTCCATCATGGAGGTTGACAGGATCCTCAAGCCAGGACCTGACAGGGGAGGGGATGGTGTCTGGAGGTCCAGTGTCTGTGATCTCTGCACCTCTTTGCAAGATGTGAACGCCATTACGATATTCGGGTCTCCATGTCTGTCCAGAGAGAAGAACCCCAAAGAAAAGTCTCCACAACAGGCCTTCCTGCAGCCCCGCCAGGGCCCCACCGATGAGGCACAGATGGCTGCTGCTGCTGCCCTGGCACGACTGGAACAGAAGCAGCCCCGAGCCCGGGGTCCCACATCTCAGGACTCCATCCGGAACCAGGGTGAGTTCTGTGCTGGGTGGCACTTGGGGTAAGATGGATTCAATGAGAGAAGGTCCACAGAGGGCAGCAGTGGGTCCTACTGAGACAGGTGACACCAGTGGTCCTTGGAGAAAACCAGGGACTAGATTTCTACTCCTTGGTGCATTGGCAGGGAGAGCTACTAGCTCTCAGGCCAGTGCCACCCCTTCACCTCCTGCACCATGGAGGGTCATGGGTATGGCTGAGTCTCTGTGCTCAGGCTGGGGTGCTCACTCTATCCCCATTACACCCTCCTTCTCCCAGTGAGAAAGGAACTCCAAGCTGAAGCCACCTCCAGCAACAGCCCAGGGACTCCTGCGACCAACTTGGTACAGTATCTGCTGGGGACTGCACAGTGCTTTGGGGCAGTGTGGAGGCAGTAGCTTCCAGGCAAGGGACATGAGCAGCACCTGTGACAGTGGGGAGACAGACCCCTGGAGGGAGGGATGACAGCTGTGGGCAAGCTCCTCCTATCCTGTCTGTCTTCAGGTACCTGAACCCAAAGAGGAAATCTCTCCCCACCTGGCAGTGCCTGGTGTGTACTTCATCTGCCCACTCACAGGTGTCACCCTGAGGCGGGATCAACGGGATGCCCACATCAAGGAGGCCATCCTATCGGTGAGTGGCCTGAACTACTAGACACATGGTCCCACAGATGCCCATCAAACCCAGTGACTTAGTAGCTGTTCTATTGCTGTGAAGAGACACAATGACCAAGGCAACTCTTAAAAATGAAAGAGTTTAATTGTACTGGCTTACAGTTTGAGAGGTTTAGTCTGTTATTATGGCAGAGAGCATGTAGTAGGCATGCATAGTGCTTGAGAAGTAGCTGAGAGTTACAGGTCCTGATATACTTGAACAAACAGATGGAGAGATAGGGCCTACCATGGGCTTTTTTTTCCTTTCCCAGACAGGTTTTTCTCTGTGTAGCCCTGGCTGTTCTGTAACTCAGTTTATTCACCAGGCTGGACTTCCAATTCAGAGATTCTCTGCCTCCTGAGTGCTGGGATCAAAAGTGTATACCACCAATGATTCAAGGACTTTTTAAACCTCAAAACCCACTCCCAGTGACACAATTCCTCCAACAGGATCATGCCTTCTAATCATTTCAAATAGTGCTACTCCCTGGTGGCTAAGCCTTCAACTACATGAGCCTCTGGGGGGCATTCTTATTCAAACTACTGCACCTGGCAAGTTCTCTGATGGCCAAAGACCTGACCCTGTATTTTTGTCCCATCCACACATGAAGCATAGAAGACTCAGAAAATAGAGGAAAGGTAGATGTGGCAGTACATTCCTGTTATCCTTTGACTCAGAAGGCTGAGGCAGGAGGATTTCGAATTTTGGGCTGGCGTATGCAACACACACACACACACACACACACACACACACACACACACACACACACACACACACACCCCACTGGGAATTAGGGGACATGTACACACCTGCAACCAGCTTTGACAGTACCTGGTGGTTTCAGGTGTGCATTTCTGTCCTGAACTGTGGTGTCAGGAGTCTAGCAAAAGCCTTTAAGACTTGCTGGGGTAAATCCAGGTTGGGAAGGCTGGCCCTCCATGGAGGCTCCAGATTTGCCTTGTCCAGCACCTAGAGCCTCACATCCATTGGCTTGTGATTTCATCTTCCTGGGAGCTGTCTGGCTTTCCCCATTTGTGGGTCTTCTGACCATAGCTCATGATTAACAATCCCAATACTGTCTTATCCCACAACCCACCAGTGTATTCCTGGGTTCCAGTGTCATACCAGCCACTCAGATTTGCTGATGCTAATGGTCCCTCTGTTACCTGACACCCACTGTAGCTACCATGGTCCCAGCTTCTCACAGCATCTGGAAGTTACATGATTGGCAGCTATGGGGACCTCAGCCAGGTGCTATGGTTCACAAAGCACAACTGTATGGCCACAAGAGCCCCAAGCATCTGAAGCGATGTAGTCTCCCCTTCCTGCTTGGTTTTTTTCCCATGGCACAAGTGGCCTCCACTGAAGGCATGCTCCTTGCTCTCTGTCAAGCACTTGTGGCTAGCCTTAGTTTACTTCACAGTGGCCTGACCTGAGTGCTAGTGGTTGTGGTTATTGTCCCTTTGCTCATTCCCCTGCAGTCTTGTAGGGTCCTTAGTATGCCCTCCCTCCCCTAGCACTTCTCCACAGACCCCGTGGCTGCCTCCATCATGAAGATACATACATTCAACAGAGACCGGGACCGTGTGAAACTGGGAGTGGACACCATCGCCAAGTGAGCCTCAGTTTACCCAAGGGGTCTGAGAATTGGGGGTTGTTCTCCCTGTGCTGTAAGCACGATGCTTGCTCTAGCTGTGTGAGGTTCAGGGGTGGAATTAGAGTGAAGTTGGGTGATCACCTGTGTGTGCCTCATGCCCCACACAGGTATCTGGACAACATCCATTTGCACCCAGAGGAGGAAAAGTACCAGAAAATCAAACTGCAGAATAAGGTGTTCCAGGTGCGCTGCAGCCACAGGCTGTTCTGGGGTCACTGGGCATGGGGTGGGCATATTGCAATGTTGCCTGGATTTTGTCTGTGATCATTTTACTTATGTTGAGAAATGCCCCTGCCTCAGCTTCCAAAGCAGTAGGATGTAGACATGCAGTATACTACCTATCCTTATTCTCATACATGTATTTAATTTACATGTGGGTGCATGAGTCATAGCACAAGTGTAGAGGAAAGAGAATCTGTGGGAGTTGGCACTCTTCTTCTACCACATGGGTCCTGGGATGGAACCCTGGTATCATACTTAACATAGCCACCTCACCAGCTCTGGTTGACTTTTCTGAGTATAGGATCTTGACTTTCAAGACCACAAACATGTTGTGTCTATGATTGAAAGTTACTGGGGTTAGGGACCTGGATCCCTGGAGTGAGTGGCCTCTCTTCAATGTGAATACCTTGAGCAGTCACCCTGTGAAATTTGTCCTACAAATGCAGACATGAGGCTTGTGGGTGCAGCCACCCCAGCCTGTGTGTCCCAACTGCACAGCCACAAAGCCATGATGGCCAGTGCCATCCTTAGATGGCATCAAGAAAAGGCTCTTCATTCAGCTGTGGGTCTTCAGCCAGGTGCCAGTGGGCTGCTTGATATCAATTCCAGTGGTGCAAGGTGTCCTGGGCCTAAGTGACATGTGTGCCTTGTCCCCAGGAGCGCATCAACTGCCTGGAGGGTACCCATGAGTTCTTCGAAGCCATTGGCTTCAAGAAGGTGACACTGCCACTGCCAGATCAGGGTGAGAGGGCAAGCCAGGCAGGTGGGAGGGGGCAGGGGCGGTGTACAGAACAGGGGGACAGCTGTGACACCTCTGCAGAAGGTTCTGAGGAGTTCTATGTGCTGGGTGAAGCCACACGAGCACAGCTGCAGAGCCTGGAGCAGCACAAGCAGCAGCTGCTGGGCGCAGAGCCAGTGCGAGCCATGCTGGACCGGCAGCGCCGCGTATTCCGTCCCTCGGCCCTGGCCTCGCACTTTGAGCTCCCTGCCGACTTCTTCAGCCTCACAGCAGAGGAGGTGAAGCGTGAGCAAAGGCTCAGGTAGGTCCACGTGTGGAGGGGGTGAAGGGGCAATTCCTGGAGCGGCAGCCTAACCATGCTTGACCCCACGGCAGAACTGAGGCTGTGGAGCGGCTGAGCTCGCTGCGGACCAAGGCCATGCGTGAAAAGGAGGAGCAGCGGGAGCTGCGCAAGTATACCTATGCCCTACTGCGTGTGCGCCTACCTGATGGCTGCCTGCTGCAGGGTGCGTGGCCTCCAGCCCAGGGTGGGTAGTGGACTGGCCTCACCATCTAGCTCATGCTCTGTACCCCACAGGGACCTTCTATGCCCGGGAGCGGCTGCCTGTGCTCTTCCAGTTTGTGCGAGAAGCATTGCAGAATGACTGGCTGCCCTTTGAGCTGAGGGCCTCAGGTGGACAGAGGCTGGTGGAGGATGAGGCCCTGGCCCTGAACGAGTGTGGGCTGGTGAGCTGGGGTTATGCATTGCAGGTTCCAGAATTTTGGATCACCTTTGGTGGGCTTGTACTACTGTCTCAATGCCTTGGTTTCCCTCCTGTAAGATGGAGAGGTTACCTTTCAAGAGCTGACTCCAGGGATCTATATAGAGAAGGTGGTATGAGGCTAAGTCACCTACCTGTCTGAGGGCAGTCTGGTTTAACAGCAGCCATCACAGGGTTGGGATGGTGTCATAACCTGGATGACATTCTGTCTGCCCTGCAGGTACCCTCTGCCCTGCTGACCTTCTCCTGGGATACTTCAGTGTTGGAGGACATGAGGGCTGCAGGAGTCGAGCCAGCCACATCTGTCTTGAGGCCTGAGCTGCTTGCAACCATCGAGCAGCTCTCCTGAATAAAAGCAGGCTTGGCCCAGCATATGCTGTCTCATGCTGTCCCCCAAACCTATTCCTTACCCTGAGCCCCCAGCAATAGAAGGGACACTAGTAGCAGTAGCGTTGGAAACAAGGTCCCATCTCAGCAGTGGAGTCCCCTGGGCTGCAGGGACAGGCCTGCCCCTACCTGAGGAGTGTAGAGCCACTGGGAGCCTAGCACAGGTGGTGTGGGCACCTCTGAGGTCTGTAGCATGGGCACAGACCTCACAGACTAGATGGAAGCAGCCTGCCCCATATCTGTGCTGGAGACAGCAGAAAGAGCAGGTGCCTGGCAGCATGGAGCTCTAATTCCTAAGTTATGAACCCAAATAAACAGGCTATTTAAACCCAGCCTCCTGGTGTTTCATCAAGCCACACAAGGCAGCACCATGACAGTGGAAATCCTACAGCCAACCAGGTCCAGGCTAAGCAGCCTCTTGAGGCACTGGAGGAACAAGAGCATCACCAAAGTGCACATACTGGGGGTGGGGGCGGAACAGGCCAGGCATGGCACTTCCCTTAGGGAAGATGACACTAGGCACCCCTTTTCAGGGGACACATCCGTCTTGCTGGGGACATCCTAACCAAGCTCTGGCTTGGGCCCAGGACCTTTGCAGGGGACAGGTGGAAGGACACACCAGTGTAACATGATAGTCATGACAAGACAGGCTCAGGTAGAGTACGTTTATACATGTTCACGTTTGCCCAGGGCTTGCCATAGCAGCCTCAGCGTCCCTGGCACAATTCATTAGCAGGTGTTTGACCACAGCAGGCACCTGTCAATCAGCTGTTGATAATGCTTAACCATGAAGGGTAGATCAGCACACAGCCCGGGTGCTTTACAGTTTAGAAGTAACTGCTCAGGCCTCCTCTTGACTCCACACCCTGGGGTGTTGGACAAAGTGCTCTGTACATGGGAGTCAGCAGGAGGCTTGTCTGGTGGTGGCCGCTCAAGTGCCACAGAGCAGGCTGTTGTTAGTGCCCATCCCACCTCTCAGCTCTTCAAGGCCACCACTGCCCAGGCCATATCATATACCAGCCTTGTGCCCCAGGCACCTGCACTCCACTCCCTGCAGCCCTAGTCACTTTCCCCCAGGAGTTCCTGGGTCTTTCAACTTGACATCTGTCATTTGCAAGGTGTGGGTGTGGGCATGGGAGCCTCAGATATGTCACTCCCAACATCCGGCACATCCACGATCATACAGTCTGTGTCGTCCTCCTCATCCTCTTCTGTGTCTGCCTGGAAGCCATCCATGTCCCCAGAGCCAACCTACAAAAAAATACAGCCTGTCAGCATCTTGACCCATCTACTCCCCAACACACTGTCCTGGACAGTGACAGTGTCCATACCAGGTTCTACGGCTACAAGCCCTCTGCTAAGATAAGCCACATACCCATCTAAAAAGTGCCAACAGCAGCACCCCAGAGCAACCTGATGAGTGGCCTGGCTTCTCAACCTTCTCAATTTTGGTTTCAAAGAACCAATGGAACACCTACTTTCTTGGCATTTCTTTCTCCTGGTGGCTAAGACTTGGAGGTTCCTGCAGCTGTGAGGATCCCTGGCCAGTTCATGGGCTTCTGGGGAAGAGACAGATGTAGCCAGGGTGACCCCACATGGTGAAGAAACAGCCCATTGGCCTTTGACAGAAGGAAGGCAGCTGCTTCTCCACAAGTTTACATGCCTCTTGTACAGATGTTTGCCTTCATCTATGCATGATGGCATGGAGACTGAGGCAGGAGGATCAAGAGTTGAAACCAGCCAGTGGTTAAGAGCCCTGGCTCCTCTAGCAAGGTACCCAAATTGGTTCCCAGCACCCATATGGCTCTTCACAAATGCTTTTTCCCCCAGCTGCAGATGATCTGTGCCCTGTGAGAGGTTCCAGGGACACTGTGCTCACAGGCACACACAGCCATAAAAATATGATAAATCCTTAAAACAGGGAAAACCAAGACTGAGGCACCCTTGGCCCAGTGATGCACAGTATATAGTCTGATGTGATCACTCTGCATTCTAAATGAATATAGAACATTCAAGAGTATAGCTGGCCAGACACCTGGGAAGGCTGGACCCAGCACCTACTCTTCACAAGCAGATCTAGAGAGTTTGATGGAACACTGGGCTGCTAAAGAACACACCCTGGCAGTTTAGGGCACTCACTGTGTGAGCACCATGCTGGGCCTGGGCCTTCTGGAGGCAGCACCTCCAGGCACAAAATGCAAAAGCCCACCACTATGCTCAGTGGGGCACATGGGCCTCAGGGCTAAGGCTCACAGCAAAGTGTACCTTTGAGCCTTGCTCCCTGCTCATGTGGGGTACGACAAATCATTAATAGGAGAACAAGAAGAGTGTCATCCACAGTGGTAGCCCAGTGTCAGGCAACACTTGGAGCCTATATCCTAACCTAGCTCTCTTAACATCACAGAAGACCTGAGATGTCAACTCTTGGTGAGTGAGCTAGACTTCCAGTGACAGAAAGGACATCTCAAAGAAAACAAAAAAACAACAAGAAAAAAACGCTGACATTGCTTCAGTGGGCACGGCTGCACCGGGCCCTGATGCTATGTCACACGCTTGTGCCCATGTAGCTCAGTAGACAGCACTTCAGCCATCCATGTTCACAAAGTACCATTCAGAGTTAGAAGGGAGCTATGGAGCAAATGAACTAAGCAGTAACAGACTAAGGGGTTACTTGCTGTGTGACCCTGATTATGACATTCGGGGACATAGACAGACACATGGTTGCTAGTGTGGGAGGGCAAGTGGGGCACAGGCTCTTGGGGAAAGGAAGCAACTCCAGATAACCCTGATGGTAGTAATAACAGCTGGGTCAATAAGAACCAGCTCCTCAGCCAATTGTGGCCTCTGGGTCACATGGGCATGAGGAGTAAGATGCAGCAGTAGAGGCAGCTGGCTCTTGCAGATACAACCATCTGCTCAGTGCTACTGCAACTCTTAAGCTGTTGTAGAAGGGCAACAAGATGGCCCAGTGGGTAAAGGTGATTGCTGTACAAGCCTGGCAACCCAAGTTCCACCCCAAAGAAGCACATGAAGGTGGGAGGGAACCAGTGCCACAAAGCTCTCCTCTATGTATGCATGGGTGAGCAAGGCACACACCCTCTGTAGCTCACCTGTCCATCGTACCGTCTTTTCTTCATAAACTGCGTAATGCACATGGTGGCTGCTGGCTTCCGCTTGATTGGCATGGGTGTGACCTGACCAGGCCCCTCAGTGGAAGCATTGCCACTGTCTTCCCTGGGTGTTGAGGGCACGGCAGTGACGTAGGTCCACTGGCAGGGCACAGGCAGGCATTCCTGGCCGAAGCTCCTGAGCACCTGTGGGTGCACATACCAGCACATACGGAAGTCGGGCCGCTTCTCATAGGCCGAGTTCTCAGAGATGAGGCGCTTCAGCCTGGCCTTGGATGGCACGGCCACAGTATCTTCCGAGTTAGATGTCTGTGGGTGTGAAGTGGGGCTTGGGGGACTCAGCAGGCCACGGCGGCATTGCTCTTGGAATTCATGAATGATCACCTTGCTCCCATTCACATTGCCATGCAGCAGCGGAAGCAGCTGGGCCAGGACTGTGGGATGAGACAGGGTTAGAGATGAAGCGTTAAGAGGGCCCCAACCAAGGCACACTTCAAAGAAAGCCACTGAGGGTGGGCTGAAGACTGGCCAAGCCACATGCCTGTTCCCCAGTGCCACTGAGCAATGCCACGTGGTTAGTTGTGTGTGCCCTCATATTCCTCCTGAGTGGCCACTCCTCTCTCTGAGCCACATGTGTCCCAGGGTTTAGGACAGAGGGAGCAGCACAGTCCAGGTCTCAATTCTGACTTGACATTCTGCTGTGTTACCTACTTTAGTAATCATCAAGCAGCCAGTCCTGGACTACAATCAAAGCACTCAAAAGGTGGAGGCAAGAAGACCACCATGAGTTCAAGAACACTTCACAACCTGTCCGGGTCACAATGTAAGACATAGAATCAAAATTAAAAAAAAAAAAGGTGTGGTACTTGGCAGGCACATGTGAATCCTGTGTTTTGTACCCAGTGCCAAAATTTAGAAGGACAAGCTGCCATACAGACGAATAGAAGGCCCTGCTAGTTGTGCATGCAAGTGGCTGTCCACACACAGTTCTAGAAATGTGAAACCTCAACAAGGACACCCCAGTAAGCGCTGGCACTCCACTTACTATGCTGGTCCCTCTTCTCCCTGGGCTCTGGCTCTTCAGGGGGTGCTGCCTCCAGCAGGCACGTGGTGAACTGCTGCAGCAGCTTCAAGTCAGAGCCTGAGCAGCTGGCTGCCTCGGCCGCCCATACACATCCCACTTGCACAGGTTGCAGTACGCGGAAGCGCTTGCCCTTGGCTAGGAGCTCATCCCACTCCTTGGCCTTCAGCTTCTGTCGCACTTTGTGGTTCTCTGGGTCCACACACTCCTGGCAGGACAGGGAGCAAACCCTTGTTTAATGCCCATGCTCTCTGGTGACTCAGCACTGGCACTAAGCTACCGAGAGCCAGCGCTAGGCCCTGTGAGGAGGTAGCAGTGAAGGGCAATGCCAGAGGGGTCAATTCACACCCTGAATTGTGTGATGAGTCAGGTTATTCCAGTGGCTCTCCTTGTCCAGCCTCATGGCTTCTATGACCTAGTTAACAGGTGATGAAATTGCCAGTCCCAGAGCAAACACTCTGCCCAACAGGGTCTGGACTGCCCAATGACAACATGGCCAGAGATGAGAAGGCACAGCCAGTCTGACCCCAGCCACACTATTCAGGGTCCCTAAAACTGCAACCAGGAGCTCAGGGCCTAAGGACACCACTCAAAGTCTCCATGGCTTCTTATGGGAGAGCGTGCAGGGGGCACAGACACCTTTTGGAGCTGTGGGCCAGCCTGTGCTTTCTTTAGGAGGTTTGTTAGAACTCTAGATGAAGGTGGGATTTGTAGGTCAGGCTGTATGCCAATCACTCTGCAGCAGAGAAAGCCCTACACCTGCTCACAGGAGCCCAGGCCACAGTAGCTGATCACCCCAATACCCTACAACAAGCTCGGGCAGGAGACCTCACCTCAGTCACACCTTCGTCCTCAGACAGGTACCCATGGGGCACAAAGAAGCCATCGTCCTCATCCTCATCTTCCCCCACATCATCATCCTCATCCTCGAAGAAAATGAGAAGAGCTCACACACATACAGAACACAGGCATCAGAGTTCAAGGCCAGCCTGGTCTCATACAAATACATGTAACCATGCAGGCATGAGAGGCTTATAGAGACTGCCTAAGGGCCATTACTAGCCTCACATGTGCCCCACATCAGCTGGCGTGGAGGCCACTTGTCCCCACTGGGGTTACTCACCCCCTCACTGTGGGACAAGGACTCTCCAGGTTCCTCCTCTTCCCACTCTTCGTCACTGTCCACCTCATAGTCAAGAAGGTTCTGGAGGAAGAATGTACATGAGCATCATGGCATAAAGTAGCAAACAGCACAGAAAAGTGTTCCCCCCCTTTACAGGGATGGAGACCCCAACACCAGGACTCACCTTGTCCTGGGCCCAGGGGTCACGGGGGCGGATGACTACCGTCTTCTTGTTCCATGTCCCCCAGTATGCTGGCCGGTGATTCTCTGAAAACTGCAGGAGCTTCATGCGGCCAAACCTCCTCCTTTCAGGCACGCCATCCACCTTGCTCTCCACAATGACCACGTCCCTGGGTGGTCAGACTGTGCTCGGTATTGTGCTCATGGCTGGCTGCCATGTGACCTGCCTACCCAGGAACTGCTCAGGACTGCCCTTACACACAGGAGGTGTCATGGTGTGCCCCAGAGGCCCTCTGTAACACTCTTAGCAACCAAGAAAGATACCCAGGGAGATGGTAACTCTGGGGGGGTCAATAGCAATGAGCAGCATGGGACCACCTTCCAGCTTCTCCTGTGGCCTGGTGTGCCAGGTCTCACCTGTCCATGATGTTGGTGTTGCGGTTGCAGACCTGGGTGGGTCCAGACCTCAGGGGCAGCCGGCTTTTCAGGTCGCTGAGGAAGGAGCTGACCCCACTTTGCTGCTGCAGGAGCTGGTCCAGCTGATCGCACAGGTCCTGGTCTAAGGCAGCCCGGCACCGTGGAGCCAGCACCATGTGTTCTTTGATTTCAAAGGGGGCAAACTTACCACAGGAGCCGGCCAGGGTCTGCAATAGGAACAACCCAATGCAATGCTGGCAGGTGAGTACACCATGGAAAGTCCAGGTGCTCAGGTCAGAGGCTGTGCCAGGTGCATTGATGTAGGTACTGCCACTTGGTGGACACAGGACTAGGGTGGCCAAAGGGAGCTGCTTGGGTGCTGGAAGACTTCGGGGTCTTCCTTCTTTGTAGTAATGGGGATGGATCTCAAACAAGGCCAATCGAAAGCTACCTCCACCCCATTGGCTCTTCAACCCCTCCTGTGGAGACACAGCCTCTCTTTGTAGCCCAAGTTGGTGACAAAAGCATGGGCTGACATGCCTGGCCTCCACATTCTGTTTTTCATTTATTTAGTGGCTGGAGAGATGGTTCAGCAGTTAAGACCATTGGCTGTTCTTCCAAGGACCTAGGTTCAAATCCCAGTACCAACATTGCAGATCACAACTGTCTGAAACTCCAGTTCCAGAGGATGCTGTCCTTGGGTTCCCTGTGGACACTACATGCACTTGGTGCAGGCAAAACTTCCAAATACATAAAACAAAAGTACACACAGTGTCCATTCATTTTGTTATGTGAGTTTATATATGCCAGCAAGGCGTCTCCCCTGCTCCTACCTTCCAGATCTTAGTCATGGTGAGGGCCTTTTGGCCCCCAACTTTTGTCAAAGTCACTGAGTTCTAGAAAACTATTTTTGTTTGTTTTATTTATTTGCATTTCATTTATGAGTGCTCTGCACACCAGAAGAGGGTATCAGATCCTATTATAGATGGTTGTGAGCCACCATGTGGTTGCTGGGAATTAAACTCAGGACCTCTAGAGGAGTAGCCAATGTTCTTAACCACTTGGCAATCTCTCTAGCCCCAGAAAACCAGTTTTAATGCGTGAACCTGGATGACTGGGATGACCAGGATGAATGGATGAGACCAGAGACAAGCAGCAGCTCAGCCTTCAGGGAGGGCACATGGCAGAGCTCAGAGCCACCTCCTTCTTCTGAAAATGCTATGGATACAGACTGTGACCCAGTGGATGGATGGACAGGTCCATTAAGAGTCTCACAATGCCCAGCAGTGAGTGGTGTCACATGCCTTTAATCAATCCCAACACTCAGTAGACAGGGGACAGTTGAGTTCAAGGCCAGCCTAGTCTACAGAGCGAGTTCCAAAACAGCCAAGGCTGTTACATGGGGAAAACTGTTTCAAGCCCTCATCACCCCCCACACACACACAGAGTCTCACAGTGAAAACACAGGAGTCCCCAACAGGGTCCTCATCCAGCTATGTGGTCCGGTGGCTGGACTGGTCACCCCACCAATGGCTGTGAATTCAAGTTCTCTGAATGTCACTGTCAGTCCACATTTGCATTTGTGCAGGGCCAGTCTGCTTAGTTGGTAGAGAGTCGGAGAACTCCAAAAAACCATGCCATCAAGCCTGACCTTTTGCAGGGCAGCCAGGCCCCAGTGTGTTCCAGCATTTTCAAAGCCCTGAGGCAGAGAACCAGCAGCTGTTCCTATGGGGCCAGGACCCTCTAGCATTAGGAAGACAGGAGACAGTCACAGCCCAGCTGGGTACCCAGGATCCTAGTACTCCAACCAAGCTAATGGCTGAAAGATCTAATATACTAAGAAGGGCCAGCAGGTTGGCTCAAGAGGTAAAGCTCATCACCTATGCCTGGTGAGAAGTGAGAACCTGTCTAAGGTAGGAGGAGAAAAACAACTTCAGAAAGTTGTCCTCTGACTTCTGTGTACATGCACGTATAATAATAACAAATAATAAAGAAAAAGACAAATTGGGGGCCAACAAAATGACTCAGAGGACAGAAGTGTTTGCTGCCAAATCTGATGACCCAAATTAATCCCTGAAACCCACAGTGGAGCTGATTCCTTTAAGTTGTTTTCTTAGCTCCACATGTGTGTGATGGCATGTGCACTCACCCTCTTACCCAATAATCATAAACCAAGGTCGGAGGAGATGCTTTATGGGTTAAGTGTGTATGCTGCTTTGTAGAGGACCTGAGTTTGGATACCACATCACATATCTCATAACCTTAACCTCCCTACCTAGAGCAGAATCAAAGCAACAGAACATAAACTTTCCAAGCAAAAATCAAAATAATAGCCAGCAGAACAAGAAGGAACAAAGCCCAAGAGATGGCAACCCACTGTAACACAGTGCAGGCTGCAGCAGGGCCTTCCTCGGGAGACCCTGAGCCCTTCCACAATCTTGTTTCTATCATAATGTGAGCAGGTTTTGTCACTGGGTCTGGCCAAGGGCCAATCAGCTGGAGCTGAGCCAGTTCACAGGTTAATTAGCTGGGGACTTGATGGAGGAACAAAACCAGACTCACAACTGGATACAGGATGCTTCTCTGAGCTGACAATAGCATAGCAAGCCTGTTACCCACAGACTAAGGTAAAAGAGCAACTGCCATGCATGGCAAGGTGGGACGGGCTGCCTTCAGCCTCAGTTCCCACAGGGTGCGAGCTGTCCAGGGTTACTACAGCTTTCCCAATAAGCAAGGCCATTTCCAAGCGGCCTCAGGAAATTGCCACTGGAACCTACAGCATTGTGCTGTCTCATGTTGACCTAGATGACACGTTGCACAGCACAGCCCCTGGTAGGTACTCAGTCCTGAAATCCCAGCAGGAGATTCCCAGGGCTAAAGGAGGATGGTGAGTTCAAGATTAGCCTAGCCTACACAGTCAACTCTAGCATGGCCTGGGAAATGACACTCAACTAGATTTTAGCATGCCAGAGCCAGTGCTTGAAACACCCAAGCCACCAAAGCCACTGTGCGGCCAGTGCTTGAGCAGCACATGCCACAGTGTGTCAGGAGAGGGGATCTGAGATTGAGCAAAGAGGGGAGCTAGCTGGGTGAAAGGTCAGCATCAGGCCATCCGCTTCTCTGGCACCCTGAGCCTCTCTGTACCTAGGGCTTTAATGACAACCACAGGGTAGTTCCAATCAGTCTAGACAATTAATAGGTGACAGGCTCCAAGAAATGGTCTCAAAAAACAGTGAATGGGGACAAATCGATACAATTAGAAATAAATCAAATTTGAAAGCATGGTGAAGAACAACAGAAGACACCAGCATCTGGCTTGCTCACGAAAGCAGTTGACTGCACCCAGAGCTGAGGTGGTGCTCACCTTGGGGGCCTGTGGAGTCTTTGGCTTCTGGAAGAACCTGGTGATCTCAGCCTTCTCTGCCTTAATGCGCTGTGGGAGGGAGGGGAGGAGACAGGACAACAGTTATACCAGGGCACTGTGGGAAGGCAATATTGTGCTTGCAAGTTCTCAAAATCCTAACCCGTGAGGCATCTGCCCAGCAAGGAACCAGTGCTGATGGCAAGGTGGGATTTGAGAAGTAGGTGCACAGTCCCCGTGGGGCCCACTGCCCCAATACTGAAACACAGACAGCACCCTAATGCTGCAGTGTCAAAGAGGGGCGGGGCGGGCAGCCAGGCTACCTTCTCTTCTTCCCGTAACCGCTTCTCCTCCTCTTTCTTTCTCTTCTCCTCCAGTTTAGCCCTGGGAGACAGGAGACATAAGCTGTATGAGCCCAGAAGGCAGCCTCCCTAACCCCCTCTTCCTGCTGTGCTGTGACAGGCTCTGGCCCTAGGATTAATAAAGCACAACATCACAAAATTATTTTCTTTGCTTCTGAGACAGTCTTGCTAGGCAACTCCAGGTTAGCAACAATCCCCTTCCCCCAGCCTGAGTGTTGACATTACAGGTATCCCAAATCTCCACATAAAATTATTATTTTGAGGGGCTGGACAGATGACTCAGAGGTTAAGAGCATTAACCTCTTTCAGAGCTCCCAAGTTCAATTCCCAGGAACCACATGGTGGCTCACAACCATCCATAATGAAATCTGGTACCCTCTTCTGGCATGCAGGTGTTCACGTAGGCAGAACACTGCACACATAATAAAATTAATCAATCAATCTTTTTAAAAAATTATTATTTTGATGGGGTCTCATTATATAGACAAAGCTGACCTGCAACTCTCAGAATCCCCCAACACAAGTGCAGATTAAAGGCAACACCACATCCACTTATCAGTATAAAGTTCTTGATAGCCTGTCATCATGAGGTCTTGAGTACTATCCCCAACACTTAAAAAGCCAGATGTGGTGGTGTCTGCCCATCACTATGTGGAAGCAAAAGAATCAAAACTCCAAGATCATCCTCAGCAACACAACTCACTCAAAAATCAATTGCCATTTATTTGTCTCAACCACCTACTTGCAAGTCACAAAGAATGTTTTTTTTTATGGCTAGGCATGGAGGTGCATATCTTCAATCCTAGCACTCAGGAGGCAGAGGCAGGCCTGGACTACAGAGTGAGTTCCAAGACAGGCAGGGCTACACAGAAAAACTCTGCCTTGAAAACAAAACAAAACAAAGTTATCATGATAGAACTGCCTCATAAAATAAGAGCTGCTGTGAACTCTTTCAGTATCAAAACCTCACAGGATACAGTGGTCATCCACTGAGGCAACAGCCCAGTTAGGAAACTGAAGAAATCCTGATGAGACCAGAGTCTCTCAAATCAAAACCCCCAGTAGCCCAGGAGCTCCCATCAAATAAAGCCTGCAGCCCTCTAGAAAGAACACAGGCAGAAGCCAAGTGCCCCCTGTGCAGTCAGGCTCAGGTGAGAGAAAAGACTCATCAGGGAAGAGGGCTAGGGAGAGCCTCAGGAGGCCCGCCCACTCACTCCAGAGCCTCCTGTCGCTCCTTGCGCCGCTCCTCCTTGAGCCGCTGCTTTTCTGCCTTCTCCTTTTCCTCCTTCTCCCGCTTTTCCCTCCGCTCCTTCTCCTTCAGCTCCTTCTCCTCCTCCTTCCTTCTCCGAGCCTCCTCCTTGGCTCGCCGTGTCTCTTCCCTCAGCTTCTCCTTCTCCTCCCTCTGCTGTTCCCTGTCCTGTGGAGACATAGGCAAAGGTGCACCGCAGTTGACCATGGCAAGAACTTCCAAGCACACAGAGCCCAAGGTTCAGCTCAGCACCAAAGACAAAAGTGTCAGGGCAGTGGTGGCTGCCAGGCAACAGTGTTCCATGCAGCCCAGCAGAGATTGTTTTGGGACTGAGCTCTCTAATCCAACAGGTCTCTCCAAGCTAGAGTCTGAGCCCTCAGTGTTCAGCTTGAAAAGGACGTCAAGCGTTCCTGTACTGAAGCCTGTGGGTATGGGGCAGCTGCTGTAGCAGGCCTGTTGGGTGGTTTCTTTGTACTGGAAACTCCTGCATGTTTTGCAACCATGTCCCAAAACACAGCCTTCAAAAGTGCTACTTTTTGGCCAAAAGAGGCAGTCTGGACTGGGTAGGAGGTACAGGCCTGGCTGCATTGTCTGTTCCCAGTTGTTACTAAGGAAACAGAAGCCCTGGAGGAGACTCATCTGGCTGCCACACTTTCATGTGTACTGCTCACACGGGCTAAATTGTACCTGGCAGTGCAAGCATGCTATTTGTCACTGGCAGACCAGGGCCAGCCTGGGCTACACAGTGAGCCTCTAAGCAAACAGATATGACAGACAGAACTGGGGTGCACCTCAGAGGACCAGCATGTTCAACATGCAAACAGCCTGCCTTTCTCATACCAACCCTCCAATACCAAATGCCTTAAGGAACACCAACTGACACCATACCCTTTCCTAACTGCAAAGGGGCTGTGTAGTCTAACAGGTACAGCAGGGCCTAAACTTTTCCACACCATGACCTGGAGACCAAAAAGCCATAAGCAGCTGTCACATCTGCATTGGGTCACTTCCATCTGAACCTAACTCACACCCTTCCAAGGAGACTGAGACCATGATAAAGGTATTTTGTTTTTTGCCTTTTATTTTTTTTTCTTCCCAGACAGGGTTTCTTTGTGTAGTTCTGACTGTCCTGGAACGGGCTCTGTAGACCAGGCTGGCTTTGAAGTCACAGAGCTCTGCCGGACTCTGCCTCCCTGAGTGCTGGGATTAAAGGTGTGTGCCACCCCCTCCCCGCAGGCTTGTTGTTGTTGTTGTTATTATTATTAATTATTATTTATGCAACCCTTTAACCCTGGCTGGACTTGAACTTAATGCCCCCTTGAAGGGAGTTCCCCACTACAGGAAGTGTGCTAGCAGAGACCCAGGCAGGGCCTGCATAGTCAGGACACCCAGTCCACCACCATTGTTAGTACAGTGGCAGCGCAAACAGTACAGTCCAGAGGCACATGGCTTGGAGAGCTGCGAGGACCTTACTCTGTGTAGTTTGCTCCTGCCCTTCTCCGTGGAGCCTCTCATGAGTTTCTTGTTAACCTGAAAAGAAAGACATTAAGAACTTAGGTCACATTCCTGAGGGATTCCATCCACATTTCCAAGGGACTCCATCCCACCCCAAGGCATTAGGGCCTGGAGCCTATAGGGAACACCCTGAATGGGATCTATAAGCTCCAGGAGAGTCAGGTGATTCAGCAGTTGACTTTAGCTTGAAGCACAAGGACCTGATTAAGCCCCAACACAGAAAGAGCCAGGTGTAGTGATAAACACTTTTAATCCTAGCACCAGGGACTAGAAGACAGAAGGATCGCTGGGGCTCCCTGGCTGGCAGTTTAACTCAGCTGGCTCAGGCCCAAGTGGTGGACATAATCACAATAAAAAGGGGTCAAGAAACTTAGTGTGGTGGCCATGCCTTTAGTTCCAGCACTGGGGAGGCAGAGGCAGGCAGGCAGGCAGGCAGGCAGGCAGGCAGCCTGGTATATATGGCAAGACCCAGGCCGACCAAGGAGACAAAGTGAGACCCTGTGCCTTACCCCACCCCATCCTGAAATGGTGGACAATGCCTGCAGACCAATAATAAAGGTTGTCTTCTGTCCTTCACTCACACTAGGAACCAACCCACAAAAGTTGTTTGTCAAGGATGATATGATTCCTAGGTAGAAACACCCAGTGAGGGGCTGAGAGTGTGGTCAGGAGTAGAGTCTCTGCCTAGAATTTCCCAGCGAGGAGCTGGGGGTGTACTAGGAGTGTAGCCCCCACCTAGAATCCTCCAACAAGGGGGTGGGGGCATGGCTCAAGGGTGGAATGCCTCTCTCCCCCTATTGAGACAAGCAGAAACAAAACAAAACATTGTTGCAAAAGTCTTTTCCAGCAACAGTTTCAAAGACTACAAATAGGGTCAGAGTACAAAGGCCTTACTTAGTTAAGTTGGAGGCAGATAAGAATGATGGCAGTGGACATGGCTGAGCTGCAAGCCAGCTCTTTCCAAACCCATGCCACTGTGTTCACAAGAGCTACTCTGTGATTCTGCAAGGTCCAAATGAAGCCCTTCCTAGTACGAATGAGCCCAAGGTCTTTGTGGTGCTGGACTTGAACCCTGGACCTGAACCTGCCAGGCATACCATTACTGAGTCCCTTGTCTGGTGGGTGCTTTTTAAGAGTGTGGTGGGTCACTTTGGGCTGGGCCCATGGTCTGTAGTCTTTGCTCTTCTGCAGGATCAGGATGACTTACTGAGAGATTAAGTACAAACCAGGAGGCTGGGTGCCTGGCTCATGTTACAGTGCTGGCCTTGCACATTTAGGGATCTCCATTGTACACACAAAAGGCAGGGTGGAAATCACTCTGCAGGTTCCTTTTAGACTTGAAGAGAGGCTCAATGGTGGATAGAACTCAGTCTCAGCTGAGTGTTAGCTAAGAAGACCAAGGCAGAGGCAGTGGAACACAACACTAGCTGCAGGAACATAGGAAGGTCAGGCAAGGCCTCTGTTGGCAGATCCATAGATGGCCATGGACTGATTTCAGTCTCTGTTGAGTGTGTGGTGACCACACAACCACAGTGCCAGACAGTCTCAACAAGGGCTTTTCAGATGAGGTAAGCCAGGGCTACAGAGAGATCCTCTTAAGAGACAGACCTCTGTGGAGGCTGCAGTTCCTGTATGTTCAGTGCCTTGTCTTGGACAGGTGTTCCCTGCCTATCCCAAGGCACTGAACATGGTCTGTTAACCACTGAGCATCTCTCCAGGCTGGATTTTTTTTTAGATGCTCCTGTTGGCAGGCAAGCACTGTCAGGCAGGTTTCTGTGGCGCTGGGAATGGGCAGGCTTCCACAGAGGCTTCTCCTGGGTAAGCCCAGAAGCGTTTGTGTGAGGTAAGATCGTCTGTACTTCCCATGCTGGGCTTGAGTCCTGGATTCAAAGATCCTCCTGCTTCAGCAGCTCAGCACCAGAGCAACCCCACTTGCCTGCCCACAAAGCTCAGCAGCATCTACATAGCACCTGGCTTGCTGTCCTGCAGACACACATCATGTGTAGCACTTCCTGTCCTGGGCAGAATGACGAGGAAAGCAGTTTGGACATGTTCACAATAGATGCAAGTTTTCTCCTGGAATTTTCCCCGCCCTTGGTGTTTTGAGCCAAGGTCTCCCCATGATGCCCAGGCCTGGACTTGAACTTTCAATCCTCCTGCTTCAGCCTCCTAAGGGAGCTAGGAGGAAAAGCACACACCTAGCTTAGGAGTTGTTTTGAACGGGCTTTGCTGAATGCAAGCAACATAAGCACAGGGAACTTGCAGGGGTGCAGGACCAAAAACATTCTGGCAGCCAGGGCTCACATGGCATAAAATCAAAGACTCACCAACATGGCTGTACCAGCACCATCCTGAATGGAATGACACCCTGTGTTGCCAGACACTAGGCTGAATGACAGGTCTCACCGCACACAAACCTGACCTCTGGTACTGAACAAACTATGCAAAGAACCTTCCCTGATCCAAAAGATGCCAGATGGTCTAATCATGTCCTGTCAGGTTAAGTAGAAATCCCAGCACTGGGCCACAGAGGCAGGAAGATCTCTGAGTTCAAGGAAGGATGGTGTTATACAAAGACACTCAGTCTCAAAACACTATAAACAATAAAACAGGGCCAAGGAGACAGCACAGTGGGTCAAAGTGCTTGTGAGCAAGCCTAACATCAGAGTTTGATTAAGCTGACGGGCTCCCAGTGCTGCTCTGACCTCCAAATGCTGTGTGCACATCACACACACGTACATTTAAAAATAAAATTAAAAAATGTTATATGGAAAAAGATTAGCAGCTTCTTGAGAAGGATGGTAGAGGCTGCAGCAGGTGGCTGAGGTGTTCCCATTCACCTGGGGCCTCTAACATTTGCCCAGCTGTACCCTGGGTTAGGATACCAGAAGGAAATAGAATCACCTTAGCTGTTCACTAACTGCTGAATGGATCGTGAAAATGCAATTCACTAACACAATGGAATGTTATTCAGTTGCTAATAAAAAATGAAATTATGATGCTGGGTGTTGGTGGCATCATAATTTCCCATCACTCAGAGGCAGGTGAATCTCTGAGAGTTCCAGACTAGTCTGGGAAGACCAAAAAGAAAGAAAAATGAAATTATGAAATTTACAGGACCCAGACCCAGAAAGACAAATGCCACCACAGTCTCCCATCTGTGAATGCCATTCCCTGAATCCTTAGCAGGGTGGATCTACACTGGAACACTCACAGAAGGCAGGAAAGCAGTAGGGTTATGAAGGAAGGAGCATGTGCAGGGAGGAGATAAGGACCAAGAGGAGGATCAAATGGGGTGGGGTAAATAACACTAGAGGCCTTTGACAACATGATACAGAAACTCACTACTACTGAAGCATCCTAGTTCACAAATGCACAGGGTTTAAATGGAGTTGCCCTAATTAGCTATAGTAATAAACTCCATTTAGGTTCTTTTAACGACCTGTCTTCATGTGTGTGTGTCACCATGTACATGCTTGGTGTCCTCTGAAGGAGTAAGCAAATGGTCTCCAGGCATGAATTGTCTCTTTGGCACGCTGCATTATCTTTACACACACAGACAGGTCAGCTCTCACTCCAGAGCTTCTTTCTTGAGATACTGTCAGACAACCCCACAACCTCTATGCAAGAAAGACCAATGTACTCTGCCCTACATGGGATGGTTATGTCACCGCCTTTCATTAAGGCTCTGGGATCTTAGGGAAGAGGGGTCAGAAAGAATGTAAGAGTCACATCTGGGAACACCTGCAGTGAAACATTGTTGAACATATGAACTCATAGTAGCCATGACTATCTGCACAAAACCCATACAGATCAAGCCCCACAAAATCTCAGCACAGATGGGGAGCAGTTATGATCTACCTTAGCTGAGGAGCTACTGAGGAAGAGCTGGGAGAAGGGATGGTCAGCCTTCTATGGTATGTGGTCTAAGAGGCTACTCAAGCCTAGTAGATGGTCCCCATTGTGCATGTACAGGAGTACTAAGAGGACTCAGTAGATTTGAAAACAAGAGCAAGCAACTCTTTGAAACCTGGAACCCCACATGCCTAGTCCCAGATCACTAGATACCATGTTCCTCTGTGTGCAGGTGTTCTTTCCTGGGTGAGCATAGCCACCTCTCCTCAAAGATGCTGATTCTTACAGCAAACAACTGAACTCAACATAGACATTAGATCATGGGGAGCCCAGCCTGGGATAATCTACAGCATAGTTCCTTCATCTTTGGCTCAGGAACATGGCGGGAGAGTAGGTGGGAAGACACCAAGAGCCAGAGGAGCAGGACGTCTGGCTGTGACTTGTCTCCTAGAAACAAGACCTGAACAATGACAGTACTAATAGACAGGCTAATGCAGAACATGGAGACACAGAAAATCTCAAGGGGATGGGACCCCTAGTCAAAAAGGCAAATAATGACAGCTGAATGAGAATTAAGAATTAGCTCTCCCAGGGATGAGTCCCCGTATTGTTGTCCAATGCAGTGATCAGACCTGAAAGAATGCACACAAACAACAAAAACTCCAGCATATGTATTTATATGTATCTTTGTGCATATGCACAAAACAAACAAACAAACAAACACACACACCAATTAAGAGGCTATCAAATTCAGAGTGTAAGACATGGCAGGAGCTAGAGGGAGAAATGACATACTCCTATTTCAATTAAAAACATTGTTTTAAAAATAAGAGCTCATAAGGCTAGGTATGGTGGGGAATGACTTTATGACTTTAATCGCAGCACTTGGGAGGCAGAGGTACACAAATCTCTGTGAGTTTGAGGCCAGCCTTGTCTACAGAGTGAATCCAACACAGCCTGGGCTCCTATAAAGAGAAACCCTGTCTCAAAGAGTAACAAAACAAAAAAGGCCAAAAAGTTCATTAAGTTGAGGGGAAAAGAAGAATTTGGATGGAACTGGGAAGAGGTGTATTTGATCCAAACATGTCATAAGTATGTACAGTATTCTCAAATACAAAACAGATAGGTACCAGCACTTGGGAAGCACAGGCAGGTGGATCTTTGCGAGTTCAAGGTCAGCCTGATCCTCATAGCAACTTCTAGGACAGCCAGGGTTACAGAGAGACCTTGCCTCAAGAGCTGTGGCCCCACCTGTACCTCAAGGAGTGACCACCTGAGCCTTGGGCCCACCAGGAGGAGCGTTCAGTGGAGGCTCTGTTCTGCTTGCACCTGAAGAAGCATTCACAGCTACAGCCCCCTGATGGGAGATGTTATTCTGTATATATGTTTCTCATACTGGTTAATAAAGCCCTGTGGCCAATAGGAAACAAGATAGGCGGGGCTAGGCGACCAGGAGGAGGAAAGAGGAAGTAGTAGGGAGGAGTCGAGATGTAGCCTGGGGAAGAAGCAGGACACCTGCCGAGGCTCCCTGATAAGATGACCACGTGGAACTACTTAGATAAGTATAAATGGGTAAATAATTAGGCAGAGCTAGCCCATAAACAATAATGGTAACTGGCCAACAGGATTGTATCAAATACAGAGTCTCAGAGTGTTATTTGGGGCTGGCGCGGCTGTAGGTCCAGACTGGCGGGCTGGCGGAAACATACACGCTACAGATGGCGCCCAACGTGGCTATAAGAACTTTCACTTAAAACTAATAAAAGCTTAAAAAGGGATTTTAGAAACAAAGGAACAGAGACTAGCAAGACTTCTTAGTAGCAGCATTTTCTCGGTTGGATTTGTTTTGCTGTAGACAGAGAGTTGCGCGGCTCCTTTAAGGAAGGTTTCCAAATTTAGCATAAGCGGCAAAAAAGCCGCCTTGCTTTTAAAGAGCTCTGCTAATAATTCATTGGTGTGTACAAGAGCTGCAATGAAGGTTTACACTGTGTTTTAAAAAATACGCTGGCTTGGGAGAGAAAAAGAAACGGGATACAATGGTTTAAAAAAGAAAAAAGGAATTAAATGGATGGCTATGGTGGCGCACGCCATTAATCCCAGCACTAGGGAGACAGATGCAAGCAGATCTCTGTGATTTCAAAGCAAACCTGGTATGTACTGAATTCCAGGACAGATAAAAATTACACAGAGAAACCCTGTCTCAAAATATGTAAAAATAGAAGTAACATAAATAGAGTAATAAAAAAGCCACGTAAATATGGAAAACACAGAGAAATTTTGGATATTATACGCAATTCTGTTTTCTTTAAATTATTTAATTGCTGAGAAAAATAACAACTACTGATAAAAGAAATGCTGGATTAATTCAATTTATATATTTTAAAAATGCTTTGACTCCAAAATTTAAGCCTAAGGACAAGTTACTGGGGAAAAGGATTTCTATTTTTGTTTCCACAGAAAATGAAAAGTTGTGGATTCTTTCCAGACTTATATGGTTTGATCAAGCAAGACCCCCTGAAGCAATGTCTACAGCCAAGATTTCTGTGTCTTCTTAGGAACCCCATGACAGCGCCCTCTACCAGCAGGAAGTAGTTTGGAAAGAACGACGCCCAAATTCCCAAATATTGTTTATAAATGTATGTTTTCATTTATATGGACTTGGTTATAAATGGCTATAACCACAAACAATCTTTTTAAAGGTAAAAAGGGAATTATAGTATAGATATGAATACTTTGCTTTGGAATGGATTTTCTTTTATTGATACAATTTAAGGTCAATTTTGTGATTTGTATATTTATCCTCTTGTTTAGGTATTGTGTTTATATAGCTCATTTAGAAATGTAATGTATAATTTAGTACAAATTATAGAGTGTTACCTATGATAGTTAAAACTTGGAGTTAAGTTAGTTAGGATTTCTAGATATACAGAGATGTATTTGAGATCGATAGGCATTCTTCAAACCTTCCAAAGACCTACAGAATATGGCATTTAAAATGGTTTAGGGATTTTCTTGACAGGGAGGCACAACTTCTCCTGGTAACACCACCTGCATCAAAAAGGAAGATAGACATCGAAGAAACACATTATGGAGTTTGCTTCTAATATGGCAAGACTAGCCATTTGGGCAAGGTACTGCTCTTCTGGACTGTTTGATTTTATGTTGTAGAAACTGGACATGCAGGACCCACAAAAAGGTGTCTGCTGATGCAAGATTGACATTGCTACAGGATTCCTGCTTCATGGAAGAGGCTGCCAGACAGCCAGACAGTCTACAGGACACAGAGAAAAATGACTGACACACTGTCAATACAGGTGGACAGTTTAAAGTTTCCTGCTTTGTTGAGGAGTCTGGAGACACACTATGGCCTATGGGCTGAAGATGGAACATTACAGAAGAACTTCGGGTGACTGACCAGGCAATGAGTTGTCTCTGTCATTTCTAGAGTTTATATATTATCCTTCTGTGGTCTTTGAAGGAGTTGAAGACAGATAGTTATGGTTATAGTTTTCCTTAGTTAGGATTAAGGATAAGTTACATATAGGATTTTAGACTCACAAAGATAGGATAGATGATATTTTCTTTAAGTCTTACAAAATGTTTATGGACTAAATATTGTTCACTGTGATTCTTATTTGATAACTGTTGTATGGTATATTTTGCTATGTTAAGGTTAAACCCCTTCTTTTACTTTAGACAGAAAAGAGGAGATGATGGGAGATGTTATTCTGTATATATGTTTCTCATACCGGTTAATAAAGCTCTGTGGCCAATAGAAAACAAGATAGTTGGGGCTAGGAGACCAGAAGGAGGAAATAGGAAGTAGTAGTTGGAGTCGAGATGTAGCCCAAGGAGGAAGGAAGACGCCTGCCTCGGCTCCCTATAAGACGACCACGTGGAAATACTTAGATAAGTACAAATGGGTTAATAATTAAGGCAGAGCTAGCCCATAAACAATAATGGTAATTGGCCAACAGGATTGTATCAAATACAGTGTCTCTGAGTGTTATTTGGGGCTGGCGCGATTGTGGGCCCAGACTGGCGGGCTGGCGGGCTGGCATAAACATACATGCTACAGCCCCCAACTATACCAATTGTAGAAAGAGACCCCCCCCCCAAGCACAAGCTCCACCTATACCAATTAGAGGAAGAGATGCATAGACAACAAGGTAACAACACACTCAACAATAATAACTAGCAATACGCCACCACTAGAAACAAGTGATGCGACAACAGCAAGACCTGAACATCCCAACACAGATGAAGCAGAAGAAAACAACCTAAAAAATAACTTTGTGAGGATGTTTGAGGGCCTTAAAGAGGAAATGAAATATTCCCTTAAAGAAGTGGAAAGACAAACAAAAATTTGGAAGAAATCAACAAATCCCTTAAAGAGAACCAATAAGAAGCAATCAAAGAAGTGAAGGAAACCATTTAAGATTTGAAATCTGAAATAGAGACAATAAAGAAAACATAAACCGAGGGAATTCTGGAAATGGAAAATCTGGGTAAATGACCAGGAACCACAAATGTAAGCATAAACAACAGAATACAAGAGATGGAAGGGAAAATTTCAGGTACTGAAGGTATGGTAGAGGAAATAAGATTCAGGTCAAAGAAAATTTTAAATCCAAGAAATCCTTAACACAAGCAGAAAATCTGGGAAACCATGAAAAGACTGAACCTAAGAATAATTGGGATAGAAGAAAGCCAAGAAGTCCAACTCAAAGGCACAGAAAATATATTCAACAAAATCATAGAAAACTTTCTCAACCTAAAGAAGGGCATGCCTATGAAAGTTACAAGAGGCTTACAGAATACCAAATAGACTGGACCACACACAAAAAGTCCCTTTGCCACATAATTCCATGATAAAAACCAAATTTAAACAATACCTATCCACAAACCCAGCCCTACAGAAAGTACTAGAAGGAAAACGCCAACCCAAGGAAATCACCTATGTCCACAAAACCACAGGAAATAGATAAGCTTACAGGAGCAAAAGGAATTGCTCCCAAAAGGAATTGCACACAATGCCATCACCAACAACAAAAACAAAAAAACAGGAACTAGTGATCACTGATCATTAATATCCATTTATATAAATGGTCTCAATTCACCTATAAAAAGACACAGGCTAATAGATTGGATACGAAAACAGAATCCATCCTTCTGCTGCATACAACAAACACACCTGAAACTCAGATATTACCTCAGAGTAAAGGGTTGGGAAAAAGTTTTCCAATCAAATGAACCTAAGAAACAAGTTGTTGTAGTTATACTAATATCTAACAAATAGACTTCGAACTAAAATCAATCAAAAAAGATAAACAAGGGCATTTCATATTCACAGGAAAAGTCCTTCAAGAGGAAATCTCAATTCTGAACATCTATGCCCCAAACACAAGGGTTCCTGAATTTGTAAAAGAAACATTACTAAAACTTAAATCATAAATCAAGCAACACATACTAATAGTGGAAGACCTCAACACCCCACTCTCACCACTGGACAGGTCTGCCAGACAGAAGCTTAACAGAGAAATAAGGAAACCAAAAGAGGCTATGACTCAAATTATCTATAGAGCATTCCACCCAAACACAAACGAATATATGTTTTTCTCAGCAACTCATGGAACCTTCTCAAAAAGGTTCACATACTCGGTAACAAAGCAAACTTCAACAGATACAAAAAAAAAAAAAAAAAAAAAAAACAAAAAAACAAAAAACAAACACAAAAAGGAACAACCCCCTGTATCCTATCTGATCACCACAGCTTAAAGTTAGAATTCAACAGCAACATTAATTTCAGAAAGCCCACAAACACATGGAAATTGAACAATGATCAACTGAACCCACCACTGGGTCAAGGAAGAAATAAGAAAGAAATAAAAGCCTTCCTAAAATGTAATGAAAATAATCACACAACATACCCAAACTTATGAGACACAATGAAAGCAGTGCTAAGAGGAAAGTTCATAGCACTAAATACCTACATAAAGAAGCTAGAAAAATCCCACACTAGTGAATTAACAGAACTGAAAGCCCTAGAACAATAAGAAGCAAACTCACCCAGGAGGAGTAGATGCCAGGAAATAATTAAATTGAGAGCTGAAATCAATGAAGTGGAAACAAAGATAACAATGCAAAGGATCAATGAGACAAAGATTTGGTTCTTTGAGAAATTCAACTAGATAAGACAACCCTTCTCCAAACTAACCAAAAGAGCGAATATCCAAATTAACAAAATCAGAAATGAAAAGGGAGACAATAGACACTGAGGAAATCCAGAGAATCATCAGATCACACTTCAAAAACCTGTACTCCACAAAATTGAAAAACTTTTAAGGAGATGGACAATTTTCTAGATAACTACCACATACCAAAATTAGATCAAGAACAGAGGAACAATTTAAATACACCTATAATCCCTAAGGAAACAGAAACAGTTATCAGTAGTCTCTGAACCACAAAAAGCCCAGGCCCAGATGGTTTCAGCACAGAATTCTACCAGATGTTCAAAGAGCTAATACCAGTGCTCCCCAGATTATTCCACAGAATAGAAGGAACATTGCCAAACTTTTTAACGAGTCAACCGTTACCCTGATATCCAAACCACACAAAGACACAACAGAGAGAATTACAAATCAATTTTCCTTCATAAACATACACACAAAAAATACTCAATAAAATATTGGCAAACCGAATCCAAGAACACATCAGAAAAATCATCCATCATGGTCAAGCAGGATTCATTCCAGAGATGCAGGGATGGTTCAACATATGAAAATATGTTAATATAATCCACTACATAAACAAACTGAAAGAAAAACCCCACATGATCATCTCACTAGATGCTGAAAAATCCCTTGACAAAATCCAACACCCCCTTCATGATAAATATCTTGGAGAGATCAAGGATACAAGGAATATACCTAAACATAATAAAGGTAATATACAGTAACTCAAAAGCCGACATCAGATTAAATGGAGAGAAACATAAACAACAACAACAAAAAAGTAAGTTCTAGGACTGCAGGGCTACATAGAGAAACCCTGTCTCGAAAAACCACACCCACCCACCCAACACCAAAAGCAACAAAAACCCTGTTATATGTAATCACAATGTTTGGGAGGCTGAGGCAGGAAGATCTTACATTCAAGGTCAGCCTGGACCATACACAAAGACTTAAGAAAAGATGGCAGGGTATATGGACCAGCAGTAACGTGCTTGTTGAGCTTGTTACGCTGTGCGTGGGGCAGGTGGCCTGGATCTTGAGTTACTCTTCCAGGCCTTGTTGATACCTCATCAGTGGAGAGGGATGTGAGCTCTCTGCCAGGTTCTGGTGCTCTACCTGGGCTGCATCTGGGCACCCCTGGACAGGTGGACCACTGGGTCCTGAGGATTAGGGTGTGCCCAAGTGGAGAGCACCAGCCTGTTGGGTCAAGGCCCATCTCCAGCACCAGAATAAAGAAGGTGGCAGGCGTTGGGAAGCTCAGCTTTGAAGACAAAGATGAAAGCATGCTTCAGCACCCCTTGTCCCAAAATGCTCAGGAGCATTTGTTGTCAGCTTTGGAATGTTTATAATGTGACATGCAGGTTCTGACCACTGGAGGAGGGACCCCAAATTCAAATAATTTTTATTCTGTGAACCTCTTCCCTCTCCCTCTCTCAGTTTTTCCAGACAGGATCTTACCATGAAGCCCTGGAACTTACTATGTAAACCAGCTGGCTTCGAACTCAAGAGATCTCCTTGCCTCTGCCTCTCAAGTGCTGGGATAAAAGGCACGTACCACCACAGCCGGCCATATAATGGTTTT
This sequence comes from Cricetiscus sungorus, assembly GCA_030556225.1. NCBI lineage: Eukaryota > Metazoa > Chordata > Mammalia > Rodentia > Cricetidae > Cricetiscus > Cricetiscus sungorus. The sequence continues at coordinate 43,149,365 of JANBXA010000600.1, forward strand.
ATGATTAGTTTGAGACAGGGTCTTATGTACTCATATAGCCTAGGCTGGCCTCAAATTCACTATGTAGCTGAGGCTGACCATGATCTCTAGATCCTCCTACCTCTACTGCCCCAGCACTGAGATAACAGGTTTCTGAGGTGCCTAGGATGGAGCCTTAGGCTCTAAGCATGCAGGGGTTAGCGCTTTATCCAGTGTGAGGCTGTCAGTACCCTGGGATTATGGGCGGTGGTTACTCACTTTGCAGATGGGTGTGGAATGGGGGCTGGTCCCACTGAGCTGTGCTGGGGGCACAGATGGTCCCTCTGGAGAGCTGGTTGGAGAAGAGGAGCTGGTGTAGGAGAGGCTCAGTGTGGAGTCATCTTCGGGGCAGGACTCCAGCACTTCACTCTCTGAAGTGGCACTCCGGTTCAGGCACATGGTGGGAAGAGAAGTGTGGAGAGGTTTAGTGGCCAGGATGTCCTCAAGCACCACCACAGGCACTTTCTCTACAAACAGGAGACCTCCTGCCTTGCTCCAGCCTGATGGCTCCTTTATGGGGAATGTCCTGTAACCCACAGTCAGCTTAGGACAGCTCTGTAAGGAGCCAGCCTGACAGTCATCTGTCCTCTCTGGGCCTCCTAGGATCCCAGGCTCCTTCTTCAAATGGCAAGGAATGTTGGAAGAGGTGTCTGGGAGACACTGCTCCATGGTGGAGGGCCCCTGCTGCTTGGCGGCTCCTTTCACTGGGGTATCAGGACTTGGTTCCCTGGGGCCCTCAGGGTTGTCTGGAATGTCACTGGAATTCTCGGTCAGGTCGATGATGACCACACTCGGCACTGGCTTTATTGTGGCCCTCAAGAAGCTATCAATGGGGCCCCGGCCACTGACCAGCTTCGGACTCAAGCCTACATGAGAAACTGTATGACAACGGTTTTCCAAAGTGTCCAAAGGCAATTGTAGATCAGGAACTTTATCTTCCACCGACACTTTTGGTGATATGTCCTTGGCTTTCTCCTTGGGGTCAAGATTCAGGCGTTTGAAGGGCAGGCGAGCTGAAACGAAGAGAGAAGAAACATTTTCAGTGACAACAGAGGAAGACCATCAACCAGAGTTCAGAACCCGAGTGCCTGGGCATTATAAGTCTACTGGGGGCTTTGCAGAGAAAATTTGAAGCCTAAAAATGGAGCTGGAGAGATGGCTCAGCTATGAAGAATCCTGACTACGCTTACGAAGAACCTGAGATCAATTCCCAGCACCACAGGGTGGCTCACAACCACCTCTTCAGGGAACCTGACACCTTCTGACACTAGACATGCACGTGATGCACCAACATATGTTGACAAAACACCCATACCCAGAAAATTTAAAAGGGAGTGGGTACTGCCGGAGGCTGAGGATTAAACTCAAGCAGTGATGCTTGGCAGCAGGCACTTTCACCTGACCCCAGGGCTCACTCCCCACTCCATGCACCCAAATGCCAAGTACCATTGGTTAATTCTACATAAGTCAAAAAACAAACCAACCTTTTCCTTACATTTGGTCAGGTCATGAAACATGGTTTCAGGCTCTGCTGAGTCCTCCCACCCCAGGACACATCTCACCCAGGCCAGCCTAGCCGTAGTCCTAAGCGAGGAGGGAACTGCTAGGGGCCAACCAGATAAGACAGTTGGGCTTTTCAATGGGAGCCTTGATCCTTGACACAATCCCATTGCCACTGGGGTCAAGGGAATAGCTTGTGACTGTAGGGGAATAAGAGACACTCATGTGCTGCCCAGCAGTGCTCTACACATAAGATAGCAGTCCTGCTCTAGTAGGACTTAGGACAGCTATTGACACCTACTGGGAAAGAAGCCAGGGCATCACACATACAGCATGTGGGGCACACTTACCCAAAACAGAGACCACCAAAGGGTCAGTGAGATGGTTCAATGAATTAAAGCACTTGCTGCCAAGCCTGATGCAAAGACCATATGGGAAGGAGGAGAAAAGACTTGCACAAGCAGTCTTCTGGTCACTAGGCATACCTCTGAACACACACCCAGCACATGTGTACACAACAACAGATAAATCACTATGTGATTCATTTGTATACAAATCAAATAGTAAGTTGGAAACCCTGTCCTGGGGTGCAGCTCTGCCTCCCAAGCCCTCTGCAGGACACACAACACCAATCCCAAAACCTTGAAAAGGGGTCTCTTAACAAAGGTATGCTCCTGTGATTCTAGCTGAGGCAGGAAGATGTGAAAGTCCAGTCTGTAGCTAGTAGGTAAACTGGACTAAAGAGTCAGACCCCATCTCAAAACCCAAAATCCAGCAACTTGAGAGGTGGCTCAAGGGTTGAGAGCATTTTCTGCTCTTATAAAGTTGGGTCCCCAGCACATGAGGTGGCTCACAGTTGCCTATAAATCCTGTTCCAGGGAATCTGACTCCCCATGGCCTCTGCAAGCAAGTGGTACACATAACCACCCACAGATACACACCTAATTAAAGATGGTGGCACATGCCTTTAATCCCAGCACTCGGGAGGCAGAGGCAGGCGGATCTCTGTGAGTTCGAGGCCAGCCTGGTCTACAGAGCTATTTCCAGGACAACTGGGGCTGTTACACAGAGAAACCTTGTCTCAAAACAAAACAAAACAAAACAAACAAACAAACAAACAACAACAAAAACAAATTAAAAAATTAAACACAGAAGCAAGCATTCAGAGACACAAATTAAAAAATTAAAACTGGAAGCAAGGAGTGGTAGCATGCACCTTTAATCCTAGCACACAGAATACAGAGGGAAGTGGCTCTCTTTGAGTTCTAGACCAGCCTGGGCTACATAGTGAGACCCTGTCTCACTATGAACTTTCTCTTAACATATGCACACATTAGTAAAAAAAAAAAAAAAATGAAAACAACACAGTTGCCCTCAGCTCATGTGCATACAGTATCCACAGACCATAATTTAATTCTAAACTCACAGTGAGCTCCATGTATATATAGGCTCACCATATATACACATATCCCAAAGTCTAGGGTGGGTGCAGATTGGCAGTACAGGTCTTGGCTGTCATGTGAGGCCTTGGGCTGGGTTCCAGCACCAAGACCAGAGAAATAAACACCTGACACCTCCAACATGTTAGTGACCAACTAAACTGGAGGGAGCAACTGCTACCCTCTCCTCAGCCCCATAACAGGCCACTGAAGACCCTACAGAAGACAATGGAGAAAAGTTAGGAACCAGGTTTAGGGCTTTCCCAGCCCCAAGTTACCTTGTATCAACCTCTTCACTGGGAACCCAGGTCTGTCTTTGCAATCCATAGCTGTGGATAAAAGAAGAGTAGAAGTTACTAAAGGTGAGGGTCACTGGCCAGCTAAGGTCCACAGCAGCCACACATAAGCAGGCCCCAATGAGTCTGCCATGGTCCTGCCTGTTCCATTTGAGCTGTCTCTTCTCTCGAGACAGGATCTCACTATGTAGCACAGGCTGAGATCAAAAACTCGTGGCAAGCCTCCTGACTCTGCCTCCCAAGTGCTGGAGTCCCAAGCACAAAGTACCACTGCCTACTTTTACAGACTTAAATGTATATATGTATTTAATAGTTTTTTTTTTTTAATACAGGCTCTCAGTATGTAGTTGTGTATGGCCTGGAACCTACATAGGCCTGCCTGCCCCTGTCTATCAAACGTTAGTAACGAAGGCTATAACACCATACCCAGCTGCCATTTATCTTTCTTATTTATGAGTATGTATGTGTGTCTGTGTGCATGGGTGTTTACAGAGGCCAGAGGTGTCAGGTACCCCAGATCTGGAGTTATAGGCAGTTGTGAGGTACTGGATATGGGTGCTGTTGAGCATAACTGTTGCCCATAACTGTTGAGCATCTCTCTTCCCTGACAGTTTTTACACTTCCCACATGGTTTGTCTGAGCACAACTTGCAGGGGTCAGTTCTCTCAATCCATATGTGGGTTGCAGTGACAATTACCCAATGGTCAGGCTTGGCAGCAAGTACTCTGACCCTTGAGCCCTATCATCAGCCCATAGAGACAGATTTCATGGCTGGGAATATTGCTCATCAATAGCTGATACACAGATACTCCCCTTAAACAGCCTGCAATGAATAGGCCGCCCCACAACAAAGAATTATTTGGCTCAAAATGTCAACACTGAGCAATTCTACCCTAGACTCAGCACTCTGCTTTGAGTTTCTCTGTGGGCCTTGCTCAGAAACTGTTGTATTATGTCCCCTCCTGGATGCCAGCACAGTGACCTGATCCATATAGTACCCAGACTTTCCTCCTCTGTGCTTGAATATACTGGAAACTGATAAATAGTGAGTAAAAAGCAACGGCATGAGAAAACACACAGGAAGAGCCAGTCATGGGTGATGCTCGCCATCCCAGGACTAAGGAGGACGAAGGAGGTAGAAGTTGGAGCATTGCCTCAACTTCAAAGCCACTCTGGACTACATAGAATTCCAGTTACAGTTAAACTGCCCAAAGCTATCTCAAAAAACATGTGAGAGCTAGTGAGACAGTTCAGTGGACAGGGGCACTTTCCAAGCCTGACAACCTGAGCTCAACCCAGGGCCCATACAGGGGAAGGAGAGAGCTCACTCCCTCGTGTCCTTTGACCTCCACACACACAGTGAATGTGGGGCTAGATGGGGCCCAGCAATTAAAACTCTTGTTGCTCTGGTCCCATCTTCAGATCCAATAGCTCACAACTACAAGTCCAGCTCCAGGGGATTCGATGCCCTCTCTGGCCTCCATGGGTACCTATCTCATATGAACAGAGACCTATAAAGATGCGTAATACCAAATAAATCTTTAAGTAAACCAACTTAAAAACTATTTTTCTAAGCAAAAGCATCATAGTCTTAAACAGATGAACATATAATATGAACACACTTTGTGACAGAAGCTGCAGTTATGTCAGGCACAATAAGGACCCTGGGTTGGGCTCATGGGCAGCATACTGGCCTAACATGCAGGAAGCTCTGGGCGCCATCCACAAGCAAGATGATGCTTGGAGCCAGAGGTCAACCTGTGCTACATGGTTCCCTGTTTTTTTGTTTTTTGAAAAAAAAAAAAAAAGACTATTTCCCACTAAAATAAAAACCTCAGGAAGTATGTAAGCACATCAAAAGTCATGCGTGTAGGACCATAAATAGAACCTGGTTTTTGTTTTGAGACAGTGGCTCTCTATGTAGCCCTGACTGTTCTGGAATTTGATATGTAGACCAGGCTGGCCTAGAACTCACAGAGATCAACCTGCCTCCACCTCCCAAAGGCATGTGCCACCATGCTTGGCTTAGAACCTGGCTTTGAGTAAATGCCTTTAAACAAATGGCTCAGGTGTAGAAACTCACACCTGTTAGGCAATGTTTAAGTGGACAACAAACTCTTTCAGTAATTTGGGGAGCATTCCCAAAATTTTACTAATGCTACACAAATTCAAACTCCACTCTGGACAACCTCAGTTGTCCAGAATGGAGAGAGCCCACTCATCCCAGATTAGAGCCGTACCCAGAACACCCATGCTCCTTTTTTCCTATTTGAATGGAAGAAAGGTAACATTGCCCTGTTTTCTATTGCCAAAAAATATGTTTTTTTTTCTTCCTGCAAACACCCTTTCTTTCAAATTTTTATTACATTTTAATTAATTTGTTGTGGGGGAGGCTTGTAGGATTGATTCTCCTTTTACCTACGATAGAATTCAGGTGGTAAGAGGCCAGACCAACCTAAAACTCATCATCCTCCTGGCTCAGCTTCTAGGATGCTGGAACTGCAGGTACAAACTACCACACCCAACTTGTCCTTATTACCAATAGTGTTGATTTTAAAAGTTCTGCCTCGGTTAAACAAAAACAATGCTCCATGATAGTCCAGGCAGTTTTATTAATATTAGATATGTCTTCATAAAATCTCAAGCCAGTCAGGGCAACATATCCACTTTTCCTGGGATACCCGGCTGTGTGTGTGCTTGGGGAGGAGGGTGGCATATCTTTGGTGATCAGAACCATAGCAGAGAGCTGCAACTATCCCAAAAGTGAATGGAGATGGAGGGTGCTGCTTTCCAACCCTTAAACTGCCTATCCACTCACGTCCAAGCTTTCAGACTGTAAAATATACCCAGAAGGGACCATCCTAAGTGCCCCAAGTGGTGCTCAATTGGTAAACTCTTAGTCCATCAGGATGGTCCCCCATCCCTTCCAGTCTGAGTCGTTCAATCCAAACAGACACGGTGGGATTCCGTGCCAACTGCTGGGAGTACATTTCAGAGTCAAGCAGGGGGGACTAGGCACCCTACATTTAGGGAAGCCTGCCGCATGCTACAAAGACTCCTAACACGTACCCCGTAGGGCCACACCACACTCACAAAAGCGAGCTTCCTGGTCATGCTTGCCAGCCAAAGTCGCCACCATCCTGGACTTGCCATGACCAGGACAACTGCGGGGTACTCTGGTGTCCAGAGCTCAAGTGACCACAGGCTTCAGTTTCCCCACCCACTGCAAAGGTGTGACTCACTCGAGAATTCAGGAATGCATTTAATAATTTGCACAACCGACGCTACCCCTCCTGGCCTCAGTTTCCCCACCTGCTGCAAGAGGACACAGATGCATTCAGGACCCATCAAAGACGACAGGGGCCTGTTTCCCCATCTGCTATCAGGTCCTAGTTATTTGGCGACATAGAGCCTTCGGGAGCCTACAAAGCTGACTCTTCCCTGTCCCTGGGAGCCCTCGCGTCTCCACATCTCAGCCCGCAGCCACCGGGCGCGGAGCCGGTCTTTCAGGCCGCAGCTTCACTCACCTGCGGCTCGCGGCGTCGCGGCGTCCGGCTCCTCTAGCATCGCGGCGGCGGCGGCTCAGACTTCACTGAAGCGACCCCGCTGTGTTCTCCGCCTCCCGCCGGTACCGCTACTGCTGCCGCCGCGGCCGCCGCGCTCGTATTTGGCGGGAACCGCGGCAACCACCGCGGCCCGTACGCCGATTGGACGGGAGCACATCACGTGACAGTCCTGCTTCAGGAAAAGAGGGGCGCTCGGCGCGTCCTCGCGAGAACTGCGGTTTATGTGCCCAAAAATCCCGCGGGAGGTGGGAGGTGGAGGGCTCCTTTCCGGCGGTTCTTGAGTGGCTGTGGAGAGACGCGTTTCTACTGGTCCAAAGAAATGTCAATCTAAGAGTCCTCCCTTTTATTGGCTAATATTCGTGGGAGGTGGGGCGGTTACGTCACGATCGGCGCCAGTGACAGCTTGTAATTACTGATTAGAGGAGGAATCTTAAATGTTTATCCTAATTAGTGATAGGTTGGAAATAGCTACAGCAATTAAAATTGGGGATTACTTCCTTTTATTGTTAATTCATAATTACTTCCCTTTTTAACTATAAACAACTTTTTAAAAAATTATGAGGTATTTTTCTGAAACGATGAGCTACTTTTAAAAAAATTACTATTTTGCTTTATTTTTAAGTAGAATTTTCTGTTGTAAAATTATAAATTACTTTTAAAAAATCGTTAATTACTTTTTTTAGTGTGAATTACTTTGAAGATATTAACTGAAAAAAAATATTCATTGAGTCTGGTGGTGGGAACTTTTAATCCTAGTACTTGGGAGGCAGAGGCAGGCTGATGTCTGAGTTGGAGGACATCCAGGCGGGTCTGCATAGCCAGCGATACAATGTATCAAAAAATTATTAATTGCCCTTTTTAAATTTCTTTCTTTTTTCTTTTTCTTTCTTTCTTTTTTTTTTTTTTCTTTTTTTTTTTTTTTTTTTGAAACAGGATCTCACAATGCAATCTTGCTGGCCTGGTACTCACCAACTAGTTTCTAAACGTTTGATCTGTTAGGCGGAAACAGCTCAGTGTCCACAACAGTTCTTGAAGTTGTGGCTAGTAAGTGGGTTCTTAGTAAATTAATTGTATAAATTGCTTTTTGGCCATAAACTCAGTGAAGGTAAGGATAGCTCCAGTGTCAAGGATCTCATCAAACCTTTGACTTGCTGCAGAAGTATAATCAGATTGCATTGTGCAGTTCTTTTGGAGCCAATCCTACAGTTGTGCACCTGTCAACCCTGCACTTGGGAAGTGAAGGCAGGAAGATCTGGAATTAGAGGCCAAGATAGGCTGAAGTTGAGGCCAGCCTGGGCTCCATGAGACTCCATCTCAAAACACATAAAATAAAGAACATCCTTATGTCCTTATGTGAACCTGTGGTTGTTGGCATGCTAGAAATCTGGCTGCAGTCTACAGTTAACACACACACACACACACACACACACACACACACACACACACAGACACAGACACACACACACCTGTCTTTGAAATCAGTGATGGTGTCATAGGCCTGTCATTGCAGTACCAGGGAAATGAGGCAAGATGATCAGGAATTCAAGACCAGCATGTGCTATATGGAACCCTGTCTCAAAACAACATTAAAAAAAAAAAATCGATTCCTAATCCACTATGTATAAAGGCTCCTTTAATCATGCAGTGCATTCTGTTGCATCATTTGGAAACTTCCAGAAATCTTTGGCTTCATGGAATCATTTGTCAGCAATTTCAACACCAGATTTTTAAAATTCTTTATAAACATTTTCCTGTTCTTCTTTTAGGATCTATTTACTCATCACCCTCATTTTGTTATTAATCTCCAACTCGTGCTAGAATGGTGTGTAATTGGTTATGAAGCCAGGCTGGCCTTGAACTCAAAGATCCATCTGCCCTGCTTCTCAAGTACTGGGATTAAGGTGTGCATTTTCTGGCATATTCTATATACTTTTTTGAAATCTGTCACACAGTTGATATAAGGGTTAAGGCATATGTGTCAGTCTGGGGAGGTTTCATCAAGGAGGTGACATTCCAACTACAGTACACCTTCCTTGTTTCGATCAAGCATTTTTGTTTTCTTTTGGGTTTGTTATTGTTTTTGTTGTTGCCAGAGTATTTAATTTAATCACAGTTACGGAAGATTAATGAAGACACCTTCTAAACTGGAGACACTCTAGGTTGAGTTTTTATGTTATAGTATTTTTATCTTTAAAACATGATTTTATAATCGTTTTTTAAGTTATGGATATACATGTGATCCTGCAGACTTGAGCGCAGTTGACAGGAGGCCACGAGAGGGCGGATATGGAGCAGGCAGCTGTGAGCAGCCTGATGTGGGTGCGGGCGAACCAAACTCCGTTCTCCGCCAGGATAGCAAGGCATCCGTCCCTCTAACCTCTAAGAAGTTTCATTTTACTTTACTCTGTCTTGTTTTAATTTTTTCTCTATTTTATTTAGTGTAGGTTCCAGCTACCCAGGATAGCCGTGAACTGTCAGGAATCTTTCCCTAGTGGCCCAGTGAGACGGCTGTGGGTAAAGAGCTTACAGCCAAGCTTGGATACATGAGTGCGATCCCGGCGACTTAGATGGCGGAAGGCAAGACCCGACTATCGCAGCGGTCCTCTGACCGTGGCACACTTTCCATGGCACTCACGCCTCTCCCCCTTTCCCACGCACACACAGATTAATTGACGCTGACTTTGACTTTATACCCACCTCCTCGGCTGTAGAGGGAGCTGCAGCCCCTCTGGCCTCCCCAGGTGTCCGCTCATCTCGTTGGTGTGGGCGGGTTTTCGTCTACCTTCCCGCCGCAATGCGCTCTCCGGCCTACAGGGGGAGCGCACGCGCAGAGAGGCGGAGCGCGCGCGCGCGCGGATGCCGTTGGGAGGGGATGAGGCGAGGTGGGGGCGGCACCGGAAGTGTGTGTTTGCCATGTAATATCCCGGACGCGCGTGCGCGCTAGCGGGCCGAGGTGTCTCCCGGGCGGGCGCTTATAGCTGGCGAGCTGCTTTGGCGGAGGCGGTGCTGAATCGCGCGCGGAAGGAGGAGGTCGGTTCGGCGGCGCCGGCGGAAACCTGAGTCTGGGCGGGCGGCCTGACGGCGGGAGGCGGCATGTCGGTGGCGGGGCTAAAGAAGCAGTTCTACAAGGCGAGCCAGGTGAGGTGCGGCCGGGCGATCCGGGCTTGGGCCTGGCTCGGGGGACCTAGATGGAGCCAGCTCAGGGAAGGGGAAACTGGGTCCCCGGGCTGCACAGGGGCACGGGGTGTGCGTGTCCAAGCGGCTCTCAAAAAGTTCTGTAGGACTGGTGAGAGGGCTCCGTCGCGAGGGGCTTGCCACCAAGCCTCACGACCTGCGTTCCGTCCCAGGGTGAAAGGAGGGAACCCAGGTTTCCAGGCTGTGACTCTCACCACATAGTCTCAGACCACAGGAAATGTGTATCTGGGTGGTTTTCCAAAAAAAAAAAAAAAAAAAAGAAGTCCACACAGGGTTTAGAAAAGTCACTGTCCCGTCCCTTTTTCTTCGGTGTCTCTAAGATAGATTGCAAAAACAAACAAACAAAAACCCCCAAACACTCACTAGGTGGTACACATCTTTAGTCCCAGCATTCTGGAGGCAGAGGCAGGGCAAGCAGATCTCAGAATTTGAGGCCAGCCAGGGTTATATAAGGAGACCCTGTCTCAAAAACGAAGTAAAAAAGAAGAATCTCTTGGTAGACAGTGAAAAGTAATTTTCAAGGCTTCTCCAGTTACAAAATGTCACAGGCTTTGTGTCTTTATTTCCAAAACCTGTGTGTGTTTCTTTGAAAGATACATTGATACTGCTGTGCTGGACTGTGGATTCTTGGGTACTACTTGGTGGTTTGGGCTCAGTACTTCTTGGAGTATGAGTTGGAAATTCTGCATTCTGTTTGTGTGTGTTCTCCAGGGTGAGCATCCTGGGCTCTGTTGCATCACTAAGCATTGAGAACCCCACCCCATGGCAGGAGTTCTATTCATCTTGACAACAGATGTCTTCCAACACCCTGTAATGTAACTGTCTCTCTGGAACTTTTTTTTTTTTTTTTTTTTTTTGAGACCGGGTTTCTCTGTGTCTTTGGAGGCTACCTTGGAATTGTCTCTTGTAGACCAGGCTGGTGTCGAACTCACAGAGATCCACCTGCCTCTGCCTCCCTGGAGTACTGGGATTAAAGCTGACCCCCGACCCCCTCCAATCCCGCCCCCACCCCCTACTGGAACTTTTTTGTTTGCTTGTTCAGATGAGGTTTTGCTTCTTAGTCGAGGCTGTGGCAGAATTTCCTCCTGCCTCTGTCTCCCTCCCTGGTGCTGGGAAGACAGGATGCCACAGTTCAAACATGCCTTCATGTAGCCTTGAACTCCTTGGCACTTTGAGTCTAATCCCTCAGCCTCTGGGTGCTGGGAACCAGGCTTCTCCTTGAACAAACTTGTGTTCTTTCTGTCCCAGTTTAAGGCGAGAGTGATCTCATATTTATTATACCCCTGTCTCTGCAGCCTGGTACTGGGTTACAAACAGTTGCCACCAAGCCTCGCTAGTGAGATTGGATTTGTAAGATACATTCCCCAGAAGTGATTTGCCAAGTTTATAACTGTGAGTTTTCCCTTGTCTGTTTTAGGTTTCTTTTCTTCTGTCTTAGCCCCTCTCTTCCTCCCTCTCTCCCTCTTTCCTTCTTTCCCTCTCCCTATCCTCCCACATGTGTGTGTTGGGGATGGGACCCAGGACTTTGCCTACAGTAGCAAATGTTCCACCTTGAGCTATATACCCAGCCTGAAAATGCATTTCGTGGGACACTACTGGAGAACCTGACAGGCCTGTAACCCTAGAGTGGGGGTTACCCAGGTGGCTGAGGCCAAGGGAGTTTCAGAAGCTTAGTGAGATTTGTTTCCAAATGAAACACTTGGTCGCCATCCTGTCATCATAAAGGTCACCAGGGTCAAGGCTGGTGTGGCTGTATAAGGCTGTCATCAGTATGTGCATCCCTTCCCTTGCTACTCTCAGCTCAAAGGCCTGTCCTCAATCAGGGATGTTGGAGCAACTACACTCCCCTTCTAGAACTCCTGAGCTCATAGAGATAAAAGAACAGGGCCCATGTTGACTTAGTCTGTTGCCCCACTATCTGATAGGCTGTAGCAGGATTTTAGCTATAAGTTCAAGGCAAGCCCGGGCTACAGAGTAAGAAACTGTATCTCAGAACCACAGCAGTTGATCTGGGTGTGTAGCTCAGTTGGTAGGGTGCTTGTTTACCACACAGGAAACCCTGGGTTTGTTGCAGGTTGAGGACTACAAAGTGAGTTCCAGGGGTATGTAGTGAAACAGCACTCAGAGGCATGCAAGCCATGTATCTGTACAGGGAGCCTCGTGAACACAGAGTCTGTTGCCAGGTTTCTGCTCCAAGAAGCCCCAGATGTGCTAATACTGTGGTTGTGTAGTGCAGGCTGAGACTCCTGGGTGTGGAGCTGGCTCGAGTAGATTCCACAGAGAGATGAGCAACAGTGTGAGGAATTGCTTGGGCTGTGCCTGCAAGGACTCTCCCCATGGTCTGCAGAGGCCCAGCCAGAGGGAGCAGGCATCTGGTGCTCGCTCTTAATCCAGGGGCCAAAAGGAATGGATGAAGACATCTGGGCTCTATCTGTGGACCTTGGAAGGAGGCTAGCGTGTGTGTGTGTGTGGGGGGGGGGGGGTGTTTAAAGAAGAGAGTGCAGGAATGTTGAGTGTTGCAGTGTACACCCCCAGATGGGAGTTGAGTGGGATGTACCCATGCAGGAAGTACTGTAGGCAAGCTCTGTGCCTGAGTTCCTTGGGGTGTGTTGCCAGCTTGAGCCTGAGACTACCCTGCTGTTTGAATCCCTGTGGCCCCTTAAATGGAGAAGTCTGGAGGCCCTTCCCCTGCTGATTACCAGCAGGCACTTGGGAAGGACCTAGAGAGGCAGCCACCAGACTTTGCCTCTTGGAGGGCCACCATCCAACCTGCCTATAAACCTGGAAAGTCCAGCTCAGCTCAGCTCAGGATCAGTTTACTGTTTTGAGATTCCAGAGCCCTGTCCCAAAGAATGGCTGTTGTGCTCGTGTTTTTCTTTTCTCTACTAAGTAACACCTCCCTGCTTGTCTCCTGAGTCCCCAGAATATTCTTTCTTGTCAGAAAGAGAAGCCATAAGCCAGGTGTGATAGGGCATGCCTATGATCCCTATGAGATCTGGGCTAGCCTGGGCTACATAGTGAGACCTAGCAGGAGAGAAGCTCAGTGGGTAGAACATTCATCTAGCTTATAAGGAAGCCCTGGGCTTCCACAACTCCACATAACCCCCTGTAAGAGCCTACACCTGTCAGCTGGAGGTGGAGGCAGGAGGGTCAGGAGTTCACCTACATAGTATGTAGCTCGGGCTAAATGAGACCTCAGCCCGTATTGTCAAGAATCAGATATGGCTGGTTGTAGAAAGGTTCAGGGGTGCCAAGGCAAAGTATGGATGGAGCTGGAAGCCAGGGTGGGCAACTGGGCTTTGGTAGGTAAGACTGTGGTTCTGGCTCCATTGATGTGAGCTTCACAGGCCCCAGCTCATCACCCAGCCAAGCCTTCAGGTAAATGTAAGTGTGTAAAGTGAGCTTGGGTGTTGAGAGAAGTTGGGAGCTTCACTTCCTGCAGGTGGGGAAATGGAGGGATGATGGCTCTGCTCTTAGCTGTGGTCCCCATGTCTCCTCTCCCTGGTGTGTATGTGGAGAATTGAGGGTTCTAAGTAAGTCAGGGTACAGATGGAGTAGCCTGTGGCTCATAAGTTTGTTTGCCGTCTTCACTGTTAGCCAAGCCGGCTGGTTTCCTGGTCATTGTGTGATGGCCTGGAGATGGAATGTTAACTAAGGATGCTGCTCCTGGCATGGAATGCAGATCTTATCCCACCCCCCAAAACCCCTTTTTTGCCTGAGAGAAAGGGAGAGTTTGAAAAGAAAGATTGGTTGATATGACCTTGGAAGAAAATTACCAACTGTGTGACTCTGTGTGACTAGAGTGCCAGGCAAGTGCTTGGTGAGCCCTGCCCCCTTCACTCACTCTCTGTCTCTCTCTCTCATGCACAGTCCACTGGAGGCCTCCTACAAATGGGCACTTACTGACACCACATGAGGCCACGTTGATTTTGTGAGCTGAAAGTCCACCTGAGTCAGAGCCCTGGGCTCCCAATGCAGTGCCCCAGCTAATCGTTTACCTTGGTGTGCTAGGCCACCCCCACTGTACCTAGACAGCCTGGGAAGCTCCAGCTCTGAGCATCACAGCAGGCCACTGTGACAGTAAGATGGGAACTGTCACATCTTGTTTATAAGCCCCATTACCATCATCCTGTTAGGGACATGGTGTCTGAATGTCCCGTGTCCCATGTCCCACTTCACTTGTTAGTACACATTCCCTCCTCCCTGTTCTTCAGCCTGGGCACTTCCAGAGTGGGCCCTGCTATGTGTGAATGCATACAGTGCACATACATGTATCTGTGTGTATGTGTGTGCACATGCCCATCCCCCTCCACCAAGCACAGCCTTTGATCAGGAGACCTGGGACACAGCTGCACCCTCTCTGCCCCTCCACAATTTGCTTCCTTGGTAGGATTTGAGAGGCCACAGCAAGCAGCTGTGGGGGGCAGTGGAACCAGGCCCAGGTTTGGCTCTCTGCTTGGCACTCCAATTTCAAACCAGGGCTTTTTTTATCTATTGTGGGAGAGGATCAACCTCAGATGTTATCCCTCATAAACCACTGGAACCTGGGACTCACTACCAAGACTAGCCTGGCTGGCCAAGGGTCTTTATGCTCAGCAGCACTGGAATTGCCAGTCTCCACCACACCCAGCTTTTCATATGGGAGCTGAGAATCGATTTGGCAGGCACTGTACCCACTGAGCCATCTCTTTTTCTATTTACTTACTTTAATTCTTCTGAATTTTTGTTTGTGAGATAGAATGTCTCATTCTATCACCTAGGCTAACAACAAATCCAAACCCTGTACTGGGATCACGGGTATGTGGCTGTATAATGGCTAGATTTCTGCTCAGTCTCTCTTGAGCTCTCCCTGGAAAGCTAGAGAGAAGACTGCATTTTCTAGCAGCTGCTCTACTCAGCTTCTCCCTGCCAGGGAACACTCCTGCTGCCTGGGTGGGCGCCCCTCTGCTCCCTCTTCCTGCCCTTTGCAGGTCCACAGGATGCCTCATCTTCCTTTTCCGATCAGCTCCTAGAAAACCTGCTGATTTGAGCCCCTGGAGGTCACGGGACACTTCCCAAGCACTGCGGAACACAGCTGTGGCTTCCTCCCAGCCCCTGACTCAGCACCTGCTGGCTGACCTCTCTAGAGGACTCCCATAGGCGGGTTCCTTCCCTTCTGGGTGATCCTCAGTGTTAGCTCCCCAGGATATATGGAGGGCGACTGACCTCTGAGAATCAGCATGTTTACTTGGCATTTCAGGTGACACAGGTGACAGGTACCCTGCTGCCTTGTTCTAGATCACCAAGTCCATGAATAGAGACTGCCTACGTTGAGTAGGGTCCCTGGCCTTCATGGGGTCTGTGCCCAGAACTATGTGTAGCAGCTAAAGGGGGGAGAAAAAAAAGGAAATGTCAGACTAACCCCAGGACTTCTGGGGTACAGGCTGTATTGTCCCCTAGCATCAGGGACCTCCCAGATCTTTGCCAGAGTTTCAGGGTCACAGTGGCGATGGGTATCCCACATACCAGCCCTGGTGACCAGTGTCCTGCATACCACCAGACCAGTCTGTACAGCTCTGCCCACGCCCCACCCAAGCTGTGCTGTGCTTGCCCCACCTCTCTGGTGGCATTGTGCCTCTTTTGCACCTCACCCTGCCTGGTCCTCTGCCCTCCTCCCACCCACCCTGTCTGTCTGGCATCTCAGTGCTTGCTGGAGGGCCGCCCTTGCACTTCGGTCTCACTCTCGAGTCATGGAGTTATCGAATGCTCTCTGTTGTTTCTCAGCATGCTCCTATAGGCTAGCTTTGTCAAGCCCTATGTCCTGCTGTGTGGTCCCAGCTGACAGACTGATCATAAAGGCACCACCAGGGTGGCCTCCCGCTCAAAGCTAAGAATGGGGCTTCCTCTCCTCGGCCTCCCACAGTGTCCCTGGACTGACTTCTTGGGCTCAGGTAGCACTTGAGGGAAGTGGGTCCTTTGAAGCTTGGCCAGGAGCAGGTCTGACTGGTCCTACAGAGGAATTAGCCTGGCTAGGGCCTTCTTGCCTTAGGATGCACCCCTAGCATTCAGAAAAGAGGCTGCACTAGGCTGGGCCATAGGAGCCTGTAGGGTGACAGCAGTAACTGTGACCCAGGAGCTGGCAGAAGCAGGCTGAGGACAGCCAGGCTGCCTTTTTCCTTGGAGAGGCCAATCCACCCTGCTAGGAAACACCAGTCTCCATACGCCCCAGCTCAGGTCTTCATGAGTTAGACCACTCTTGGGGAGATCAACTTCCTGGATCCAGGTGCCTGCCTTGCATCTCATGAACCTGTTGTGACACTCCCAACCACCTTGTCCCCTAGCCCCCGCCCCCCATTCTGTTTGTGAGCCATTCCTCAGGCACCAGCCACTCCCTCTCCACCTTCCTATCACACCTGTGACCCTCATCCTAGCAGCAAGTGTGATTCTAGCCACCTTTCCCCAGCTTGCCTGCCAGTACTCATGCAGACCTCTGTAGGAGCACCAGGGCCTCACTCCACATCCTTACTCCTTCCCTTCACAGGAAGCACTTTGTTACTTACTTTTGAGACAGTCTTACTCTAACCCAGCCTAATGTAAACACACAGTCCTGTCCCTGCTTCTCTAGTGCTGAGGTCATAGCTGTTTGCCACTATCTTCAGCCTAAAACTCCATTTTAAATCTACCTTTAGTAGGCTCTTCCAGGGTGTGACATGTTGGCAAAACCCTTGCCTAGATTCTCCCAGTGAGGAACTTGGAGTGGCCAGGGGTGGAGCCCTACCTAGCCATTGTAGGGGCAAGGGCTCTGGCTCCATGGCAGGAGGGGAGTCTTGGTGTTTTTGCTTGCCATGAGTAAATAGCTATAGTTTCAGATACACAGGGAGAGAATAGTGGAGTGAATTTTCCGCTCCACAGTGTGTGCCCCAGGTCTGTAGCAGGTTTGAGAGCTCTGCGAAGCTCAGTCTGCCCACCTGGAAGTTTCTCTTGGCCCTGGATACTGTAAAAGACTCATCATGGGAATAATGTTCTCACCACATCAACTTCTCTGGGAAGTCAACTGGTGTCAGCCTGATCTTAACTCCCAGGTATCCAGCCTTACTGTGCCCCCATGATCTCAGGGAAATTGGGGTCCTTTGGGTTTGGGTCAGAAGGCAATTGGTAGCCACCAGAGGACTTGGGGGCAATGAGGTTGCAGGGGCCTGGAGGAGGGAGGGTTGGTAGTCAGTGGCTTCTCTTAGTGACTGCCTTAAGGAGTGTCCAGACATCGCCATGGCCAGCAATGTTGGTAGCCAAGTGCAGTGCAGCCCGGCTGGACAGTATGTGATGTCATTGCTATTAGGGTTCAACACAACAGTGGGGGGGGGCTTTCTAAGGCTCTTTGGGAATGGCTTCACTCCACGTTTACCAGTGGTGCTGACAATACTTGTGAGCATGCACACTAATAGCCAGTGGCAGAGCCTGGTGGTGGCAAGCTGCATTGTTCCTTGACCTGTGTACCCCAGGCCTGGGGGACATGGGCCACCTCCCTTCCTCAGTGTAAGGCACAAGGTGTTTCTAACATAGATCTAGAATAACAGCAAGATAGCATGTGGTACTGTCAACAGGAGGTGGCAGATGATGATCCAAATGTCTGTATGTGATGGCTGGAAATCTGCTTTGTGATGAACTGTCTGTGAGCTTGAGTGCCATCACTCTCCTGTCTGTGCTTTGCCCTAGCAGAGGTGGAAGACACCTGAGTCTCATTGTTTTCACAGCGGGGTAGCACATGGTTATCATGTGACTGGTCCCTTGGTCAGGAGTGCTGACTTTCTCTGAGAGCCTACCTGCTTGCTGTGAATTTATCAGTGTCAATGATTCTGTGCTGTGAAATAACCAGGTCATTTCATTAGTGTCATCCTATCCAGGCCTAGAGTCACAGGTGCTATGTGTTTCAGCCCTTCTGGTGATAATTTTAGCCATCCTGCCATGTTGTTCATGTCCAGGAGCTGCAGACAGCTCAGGAGGCTCCCAGGCACAGGGTTGGCCCTGTGCTTTGAAAGTCAGCACTGCTACTGCAAACATGGGGTCCTAATACTCAGGAAGCAGAAATGAAGACAGAGAATCATTGGGCTCTTGTGCTTGGCCATGCCCGTCACTTGAAGCCCTTCACCCAGCCTCTGCATTTCCCAGCACACCTGCCTGCTTCAGTTCCCCTGCATCCCAGGATCGGCACATGCACAGGATCAGGGTCCAAGCTGGCACCTGTGCCTGTGTTCCTAGTGGGACCAAAGGCTGCCGTGCTGTCTTCTTGTCTCAGCTCCCAAAGCCTTCCACCAAGCAACACCACAGCCTCCATACTTGTGGGCTTCAGTCAGTGTGTGTTTTCTAGGTGGGTTCTTTAGCACAGTGCTCACGTGTTCTCTGATCCCTAGGATGAGGGAATGTATAAACCTTGCAGACCAGAAAAGCTTAGCTTGGAATGTCAGCGTGGTGCTGTGAGTTAGGGTGAAGGATTTCGCTGTCTTCCCAAACCAAGGGCCCTGTGCTGATGGCTTAGAGGATGTATTGAGTGGGATATGGCCTGCTATTCCTCTGAGAGCCATGGTCACCTGCTTTTAGTCACTGGAATCACATACCTGAGAGAGGTAGATTACTGAAAGAGGTTTGTCCTGGCTCAGTTGGGAGGTCCAGTCCCTGCCAGTTGGCCATTTTTTGCTTTAGGTAACCCAATGTCCCCAACAAGGGTACACTCATTGGTCTGAAGACAAGCCCAGTACCTGGGCCTTTAGGATGGTCAGTTCCTTGTGAAAGCGAGAGAGAAAAAAAAACAGTGTCATGAGCCCTTGTCCCCGTTACTGACTGAAGGTAGTGGGGTCCCTGTCATCCCATGCTCTGCAGAGCAGACCTTCAGCTCTGTACACTTGACACCACTGGTCACAGGCACAGCTAAGATGTTCATTCAGGAAACTAGTGGTGTGTTCCAGTTTGCTCAGAAAACAGTTTGCCCAGTTAGCCCTGAGAGTGTCCTGTACCCTATAACTCTCAGCAGCACCTGCCTACAGCAGCTGGAGCTGACTGTCCAAAGGCACTGCTAGAGATGTGTGGCACCTCTGAGCCTGGTGCCTTGTCCCACCGTAGGAGCGTGTTTACGATTGATGGTGATGGGATTGGCTGGGCCTCTCCCGCCCTCATCAGACAGGCTACTGGGGCCCATCTTCTCTGCCTGATTCCACACACCTGCCTGCTCCTTGCTCCCAGCTTAGCACAGGGCCTCTTGTGGACCTGTTGCTGGGGTGTGTGCTTAGATCATTCACCCCTCTTTTCTTTCCTGAACCTCACAGATAAAAAAATAATAGCTGTAAGCCAGGTGGTTGTGGCACACGCCTTTAAACCCAGCACTTGGAGGCAGAGGCAGGTGGATCTCTGTGAGTTTGAGGCCAGCCAGGGCTACACAAAGAAACCTTGTCTGGAAAAACCTTACAAAGAAAGTTATGTAAGCAGCAGCACCTAGGCAGGGTTGGTGGGTCAATCAGTTGAGCATCCCAGATGTGTGCAGTCTGTAACTGATAGGGCTAGTAACTGATAGGGCTAGTGATGAGCGGCCTCAGGAGGAAGGCTTGGGTGACTCATGGAGCACATGGTCACTGGAATTCAGATGTGGGAAGAAGAGGGCAGGGAACACAGATGCCACCCAAGCGTCACCATGCTGTGTACTTGTCTCCACACACAGCTGGTTCCCTCCCTGCAGCTGGGACTGAGGGCAGGAAGACTTGGTACTGTTGTCACCCTGGGCTGAGGCTAGGCAGTGTGAGGTACTTGGTGACACAGAAGGGGAGGTGGCAGGAGACTTGGGGTGTGAGCATTTTACTCCATCAACTTAAAATGAAGAGTCCTGGGGATACTGGGAGTGGACACTGTAGCCATCAGCTTGTAGCCCAGAATCTGCTTAGTGTCCTGAGGGTGGCATTTTCCAGCCTTACCTGAGGTAGGGACAACACTGCCTAGGCAGAGCAGGGAAAAGTGTGCATCCTGATTGGATGCACAGGGGTGTCAAGGGGACACTGGCCCAGCAGAGAAAGAAGAGGGGGCAGTGAGCCATGCAGGGATGAGGTGGCCACTGTGGGGATATGTGTGGGTTTGTTTTCCAGCCTCCTTCACCCCTGCCCCCATTGTCACACAGCCATCAATGATGCCATTGATAAGACATAGTCCCCTCCCCTCCGCTCCCTACCATAAGGAGTATGGGTAGGTGTTACCGGCACCCAGGACTAGGTGAAGTGTGGGAGGTGGGCTTTCCCTCCTCTTTGGTTTTTCTCGAGACAGGGTTTTTTTGTGTAACAGTTCTGGCTGTCCTGGGACTCACTCTATTTACCAGGCTGTTCTCAAACTCACAGAGGTCCACCTGCCTCTGCGTCCCGAATGCTGGGATTAAGGCGTGTGTCACTGCCTGGCTTGCTTTGGATGTTTTTTTTGAAACAAGCTAGTCTCAAATTCACTGTGTAGAGGAAGGTGACCTTGACCTCTTGATCCTCCTAGTTCCCACCTGAGTGCTGGGATGACCTGTGCCCACCATGTTCCTTCTTAGAGGAAGATCTCCCTGCAGCCTCCCATCCGCAGGAGTGACCCCTGTGGGGCAGTGGCTGCTGACATACTACTCACCCACATTACAGCTGAGGGAATTGAGACAGGAGGATTGGGTTTTGGGTTTAGTTTTGGGGAGGGGGTATTGCTGAGGATGGAGCCCCAGGGTTTCTGTGATGCCAGGGTAGTGCTGTCCTTACTGACTCTGGGGCTTTTATCCTAGCTCTGGGGGACAGGCTCCCAAGCAGAAGCTTCTCCCTGTCACCTGTCACCAGACCTTTTAAGCACACCTATGATGACTTGGCATTGACACACTGAGGGTGAGGCTGTTCCTTTGTTTATTACACCATTAAATATTATCTCAACAACTACTTAGTGCCCATGGCCTCTGCTTGTCGTTGCAGAGGACAGTGCATCTAACTCAGCATCCACAGACGGGCAGTGGGAGTGCCAATCACCGCCCTCACTTACCCTGCCTTTCCCCAAGCCACTCTAGATTGCAGAACCTGGTCTCCCTGACCTGTCCATGTGTCTGTCACTTGTTACCCAAGTCTGCTGTTACAGGTGCAGATTGTAGCCTCATTCTGGTAGCCCAGCAGGGTTTGAGCCATCCCACTTGTCCTTCAAAGAAACCTGTCATTTCCTCTTTTGTGGACTGTGACACAGTCTCACCTCACCCCCTATCCCAGTCTCTAGGGTGCAGAGCAGTATTCTTCTAGCTTTCTCAGATTTTCCAGAACTTTCTGCCATGGTAGGGGAAGTGGCTGTAGTCAGGCTGAAGCTGAGAACTGGACAACAGCCCCAACTCCTGCTGCTTCCAAGGCCACCAAGAGTGCAGCAGGAGAGGATTGAACACATGCAGGGTGGATTCCAGCAGCCAAGACAGCCAGGGTGGGGCTTCAAGGGATGCGGAAACCCTGGCATGGCCCACAAAAGGCTGTTCAGAGAACAACTGGGGAGCAGGTGGGGAGGGGGTGGGCAGAGCCCTTCCTGCTGAGGGAGGCCAGTGATAAGCAGCCTGGACCCCACAGCCATGGGGGATGGAAGGGGTAGGAGCTTGGGGCCCTTAGATCTGTCCTCCATTTTTCCTACATTAGGGAACTCAAGACTTACTGGTATTCAAACCTGAGAGCTAGCCCATGCTCCCAGGGTGCCGCCTCCCCACCACCCTTTCTCATTCCCAGTGTGTGTGGAGCCAAGCTGGGCTTCCCCTCAGATGAACAGCAGCCCTGAAACTGTTCATTGGTTGCCTCATGGGCCTCAGGGACCAGGGCCTCATTTGTTTGTGGCTTGGGTTTTCTTTCTTTTTATAAGTTTTCCTCTGAAGTTCATTTTTCTCAGCATGTAAGGCACAGTTCTCCTGCCTCATCCGACAAACGAGAATCTAAATTGGCCAGGCCAAGAGCACCCTGAGTAGTGGGTCCCAGGACAGGTATTACCAGGTATCACTTCATCTCAGCCTCTGACAAGAACAAGTGCACTCCGGTAGCCAGTACCATTCATGCTGTGGACAGCTCCCAGGTCAGGAACAGAGGGTCAGGTGATAGGGAGCCCCAGCTCAGAAGTGTGAGAGAGGGGATGCCTGAGACTCCCTGACTCTCTAAATCTCTCCTGCTTTCTACCTTTTGACGGTGTAAGCCTGGAGTGAGCCTGCCACCTCCTCCCTCCACCTTTGTGGCCTAAGGCTCTGAGGTGTCAGTCATCATCCACTTTGCCCATGAAGCACAGAGCCTGTGGATGTCCTTATGTGTCAGGCCTGGGTCAGTGAGGGGCCAGCCAGGCCACCATCACCCCAAGATAACACACTGGTGACAGCCCCTCTTTCCCAAGGCTGGGAGACAAACAAGAATAGACAGACAGTGGAGCAGGCTGTGTGGGGCCTGGCACAGATTCCTACTGTCCCAGCCAACACTGAGACCTCACACTGTCTTAGAAAGGCAGTGGGACCACCTAGAGCCCAGAGACGGGCCACAGGTGTCTTGACTTTTGGCCATGTCAGGAAAGAAACCAGTAGTGAGGTCAGGCCTGATCTGGCCCCAGCTGCCAGTCTTCTGCAGCTGGTTTGTCCAAGAGTCTGGGGCATCATGAGAGGCCTGGAACATTCTGCTGCAGCCTATGGCTCCCAGAGCTCGGTTGCCACCTGAGCCTCAGCCTACCACAAAGAGCTGCCTCCTCAGTGTGTGCCCCTGGGGGCCTGATCTGGTCATGGGGTTACGTTAGGGTTTCTACCAGGAGATCTGAGTGATCAAAGGTATCACCAACTCTCAACAAGGTTGCTCTGGGGAAGCACCACACCCTGTCGGCACATGGTGCTGGGCTTCCTGGTAGGTCAGAGGAAGTTCCTTCATGCCTGCTGTCACAAAAGGAGGCAGTGGCTTGCACAACCAGCAAATTCCAAATATTTATGAGAGCCTGTGATGTGTGATAAGGGCCTGTGATGCCTCCCTGGGCACAGTGGTGATTCCTGTTGACACCCTGCTCACCCCACATCCGGGTATTACTGTTTGGAGCAATGGAGACCTGTGTCTTGCCCTGAGGCGTGCCACTAGTTCCAGGGACCAGGATACTCCATGGGGCAGTGGGTGGTCACCTTCCTGCATGTCTTCTCCCGTTTTATTTTTTTAAACATTTTTCTTTTATAATTTATTTTTATTTTATGTACATTGGTGTTTTACCTGCATGTATGCCTGTGTGTGTGTGTCAGATCTTGGAATTACAGACAGTTGTGAACTGCCATGTGGGTGCTGGGAATTGAACCTAGGTCCTCTGGAAGAGCAGTCAGTGCTCTTAACCACTGAGCCATCTCTCCAGCCTGTCCCCTCCCATGTTAGTGTGTAGTTGGGGGACTCAGAGGAGCTTACAGATGAACCTTACTAAGGGGCTGGGTTCTGGCCTTCACTCTGTGACTCTGTGGAACTGGAGACTCCTGACTGGGGAGGACACTTGTGTTGGGGTCCTGTCAACAATACTCATCTCCTCTCTGGAGAGTCCTGCGTGCTGCTCAGTGGGTCTGCTCTGTCCTTGATTGCTTCCTACCAGGAGCCAGACTAAGGCATGGGATAGGTCAAGATTGGGTGTGTGGGCTCTGTGGCTCTGTTCAGCAGGGAAGTCTGGGGTGGAAACTGAGAAAGAAGGGTGGGTGGCTTTGACTCCCCAGGCTCAGGCTACCCCAACCCTAAGGTCTCCAATTGGGGACACAGAGTCTGCCCATAGTAAGGACAGAAGGCTAGGCTGTATTCTCTCCCTGTGAACTGGAGACTACTAGGAGCCTGGCGTGGCAGCCACACACCCCATGACTTCTCTACCTTCTATGTCTTCATACATGCTGCTGCTCCTCCCCTCTCCCAAGCTCCCTGGGCTCCCAGTGTCCTGCAGATGCTGTGCCTATCATGGTGCTGCTGTTGGTAAACTGAGGCAGGTGAGCCTCTCACAACACCGCTGGGTTCTTCAGATTGTCTCAGTGCCCCTACAGGAGGATCCCCACCTGCATCAGCCTGCCCCAGATTCTCCAGGCAGGTCCCTTCCAAGAACAGGCCAAGCCCCTGGTTGAAGGCTGTACCGCAGAACAGCAGAAGGAACTGTTAGCCGCTATACATGAGGCACGGGTACTTGGGTCCTCCAGACAACATGGCCATCTGTAGACAACTTCTCATGCACTGTGGTATTACACAGCAGGCCTCAGTTTGACCCTCTTGGTAACCGACTAGATACAGCATGGAGCTGCCCTGTGCCCACCCTCCTCTTTCATGTCACTACCTTCGTTGCTCAGACTGAACTTCCCCTGGCCACTAAGTCACCTTTCCTTATTATGATAAAGAAACATGACCACCCAAGGGTGGTGGCCAGTCCAGGCAGCTCCCATGTTCCTTTCGGAATCTTCACTCTGCCTAGCTTCTCCTGTCACATATCCTGTTACCTTCCTTATGGCTCCTCTGTCCGAGGCAGCCACAGCATTTCCCCTGTCATGCTTAGTTTGGCAATGCTGGTGCAGAACTAGGATCTCATGCTCAGGGCACGGGCTCTCCCCAGTGTCATCCCAGTCTCTGTGATCCTGTTGGGAGGTCTATCTCCCTGTTGTGCTTGCCCCCCCCCCCCCCCCCGTCCCCATGCCTGGTTTACAGGTGACATTGTCGGACATTGTCAGGAGAGGCTGTGTCAGCAGGTGTGGCCAGCCCACCGGCTCCTGTGTGCCAAGAGGGGACAAATCTGTGGAAAAGGCTGGCCAGAGAATTGGGAGCAATCTTGGTGCACGTTGCCTTGGGCCCGGGTCCCTAGTTGTGTTGGACTTAGCCCAAGTGCTACCCAGTTTGCCTCCCGAGTTGACTGCAGTAAGGCAGCTTTTGGCACAGTTGATGACCTCCCACAGAGCTGGCAGCTCTCTGCTGAGAACCTAGGCGTTTGCATGCCACCATGCAACCACTGCACCCTGCCTTGCAGTGGGAGGCATCTGTTTCTCCAGCTTTTCCTCTGTATCCATGAGCTACAGAGCATGAGCTACAGAGAGCACTGATGATCCTCCTGCAGAGGGACCCAGAGTATGAGGTTGCAGCTTGCTCTTGACATGTATGGTGGCCAGTGATGTAGGGCCCCAGTGGAGCTCTTGGGCCTTGGGGAGGCTGCCCCCCCTCCCAAATCACAGGTCACAGAAGGTGGGAGCATTAAGAGAACAGCCCTGTATGCTCCAGGCTCCCCTCTTCCTGCCTTACTGCTTTCTCTGAGACTCTGGTCCCCTGGCCCGGTGCTGTTCCCGGAAGCTGTGGCTCTGCCTCACTTCTCTGCATTTACCAGAAGAGCAGGGCCTCATGGTAGGTGACATCCTGCCTTTGCTCAGCCTGGAGAAGCAAACCGGAGCTGTGAAAGTCAGTGGGGCTCCCTGGGAATACTCAAAAGAGGTAGTTGGTTGGGCCTGCCCTGGGAAGACATAGCTATGGGGGCCACTTGGGGGGGGCTTCTCTTCCTGTCTCTCCCTACCCCGAGCCTTGTCCTCTCCTTGGAGAGGCTCCAGGAAGCCCTAGGTGCAGCCCTGTTCAGTGAAGAGGCCAGAGAACCTTCAGAAAGTTGTGTGCAGCTACTCACAGGCTTAGGGCCGGGAGGTCACTTCCAGTGCCTCTGCAGCCTCCCTACTTCCTGATGTCTTTGGTCACTTCCTCCCAAGCCACCCTACAAAGTCCTTATTGCCCCCTGCCTATGGTGTGGGGCACCACATGGCCCTTGCGAAACCCCTGCCCGCATCAGGCAACAGCTCAGAGTCAGGGGCACCAAGGCTGTGGCTCTTGAAAGTCTCACTGACAACCTTCTCTCAGGAGGCCAGCCTGCTGCTCTGCATATGGGGTATGCATGCACCTCATGTGGGGGTGGCCCGGGCAATGGCTGCCCTGCTTGTGTCTCCCAGGGGCTTGGGTGTGATGAGTGAGGATGGCTGTGGTGGGCAGACTTGGGGAGCATAGGGCCTTGTGCCCTAGAGGGTGACACACACACTGTGCCACATGGAGATAATGACGGGGCTCTCTGCTCTGTCCAGCACAGGGAAGTCAGCTCTGTTTACCCTGTCCCAGGCTCTCAAGTCCTGGCACCTGATTGCAAAGTGGTGTTTGTAAATCAAGTTCCGGCTTCCTTGAGGGGTCAGCCTTAGCAGGTGTCAATGTCACAGTGCAAGCACCAAGGATTCAGGTACACAGGAGTCTCCTGAAACCTGCAGTACCCTCATGTGCAGGACACGGGGTACAAGCTGGTGTGGGGCCTGCTTTGTCTCTACCAAAGTGACAGGGTCAACCCAAGAACTGTGAAAGGTGGACAGTCCCCACAGAGTGCTGGGCTGGATCACAGCACACCTCCAGGTCTCACCAGATTCCCCATCTGCCTGCCTTCCCCAGAGGCTGCACCCTTGGCAAGCACAGCAGTTGTCCCTCCTGTGCCCTCACATGCCTCCTCCTTCTACCCAAACAGCTGGTCAGCGAGAAGGTTGGCGGGGCCGAGGGGACCAAGCTGGACGATGATTTCAAAGAGATGGAAAAGGTAGGGGTCCCAAGCACGGTCTGCACAGCTGCTGGAGGACAAAGGGGCCTACACCGTTCTGCCTCGGTGTCGGATGCTCCAACACTGGCTCTCTTCGCAGAAGGTGGATGTCACCAGCAAGGCCGTGGCAGAAGTGCTGGTCAGAACCATTGAGTACCTGCAGCCAAACCCAGGTAGGTCACCCTGAAGTAGTGACCATGGCCCTCCCAGCTTCTGCTTGCCTCCACACACAAGGTTCCCTTCTGCTGACTTGCTGGGCTATATGCAGTGGGGCCAGGTCTTCCAGGCAAGAGTGCGGCAGGGACCATGGAGCAGTATGACTGTCTCCTCTCTACTATCCCAATGGCACTTCTTCCTGAGGGAAGGGGCATGTGGTTTTGTTCCCTTCTGTGAGCTGCCAGGCCCCTGGGAGGGCTTGGGTAGACACCCCCTGTCACCCAGGATGTCTGTTCCCTTGCAGCCTCACGGGCCAAGCTGACAATGCTGAACACCGTATCCAAGATCCGGGGCCAAGTGAAGAATCCTGGCTATCCTCAGTCAGAGGGGCTGCTGGGCGAGTGCATGGTTCGCCATGGCAAGGAACTGGGTGGAGAGTCCAATTTCGGTGAGGAGCAGCTTAGTGGTCGGGTGGGCAGGGCAGTCATGTCCAATATTCTGGCCTGTCTTGGTATGTGGGTCACTCAGGAGTGAGGAGCCCTGCCCATGACAGCCTCTGCTCCCTGCAGGTGATGCCCTGTTGGATGCAGGTGAATCCATGAAGCGCCTGGCTGAGGTGAAGGACTCGCTGGACATTGAAGTTAAACAGAATTTCATCGACCCGCTGCAGAATCTGTGTGACAAGGACCTGAAGGAGATCCAGGTGCCACCCTGTCCCTGAGTCCCTGGGAAGGTGAGGAGGCCCCCATGTAGCTGTGCTGCTCCATCCATCACGTGTCTGTACCCACAGCATCACCTGAAGAAACTGGAGGGCCGCCGCCTGGACTTTGACTACAAGAAGAAGCGACAGGGCAAGATCCCCGACGAGGAGCTGCGCCAGGCCCTGGAGAAGTTTGAGGAGTCCAAGGAGGTGGCAGAGACCAGCATGCACAACCTTCTGGAGACTGATGTGCGTGTCATGGCCCGGGACACCATCCCTCTAGGATGAGCATCCAGCTAGGATAAGGGGCTGCCTTCCTGGGCTAGGGTGCTGAGCCTCCAGGGCTGGGGTGTGGCCATGTCATGTGGCCCTTTCCCTGTCCCGCAGATTGAGCAGGTGAGCCAGCTCTCTGCCCTGGTAGATGCCCAGCTGGACTACCATCGGCAAGCAGTGCAGATCCTGGAGGAGCTGGCAGACAAGCTGAAGCGCCGGTGAGTGGCTGCTATGCGCTCTCTGCTGGTGAGCATGGGCAGCTCAGGCACAGGCACAGGCTCTGGCAGGGCCCTGATGCTGGGTGTGCCGGTGAAGGAAGGGTCCTTGGAACTGTGTGTATTTAGTAGCCATAAGGTGCCAGGAGGGAGCAGAGCCCTATGGGAGATGGCAGCGGTAGCCTGGGCCCACTGCTCGAGTCGACATCCTTTGCCTGCTTATGTCAGGTAGCAGCTCCCTGAGTGGCCAGGGACTTCACTGTGCATCCTCACTGCATAGGTGGCTTTGAGTGTAGAAGTGATTGGCAGTCTCTGTAGACACTTGAGATGGGGACAGGGTTAGGTAGGGCCAGCACTTGCCCTGGGGTAGCAGCAGAAACAACAGAGTGAAAGAAGTGGGGTGTGGTTTGGGAGCTCTAGGCCATCCTTTCCTGCAGGGTGCGGGAAGCCTCCTCACGCCCCAGGCGGGAGTTCAAGCCCCGGCCACGGGAGTCCTTCGACCTTGGAGAACTGGAGCAGCCCAATGGGGGATTCCCCTGTGCCCCAGCACCCAAGATCACAGGTAGCAAAGCCCCATGGAAGGTGCCTGGGCTAGAGCTGTGTCTGTCCACCCACTCACACCTGCCCTCCTCCACAAACAGCTTCCTCATCATTCAGATCAGCAGACAAGCCCGCCAGGACGCCCAGCCGGAGTATGCGTGAGTGTTTAGGGATGGAAGTCGCTGATGTCTTTGGGGGTGAGAGGGATTATACATTCCCCACCACCACCACCACCACCACACACATGCACGAACACACTCCCAGCTGCTGCAGGTTGCTCACTTGTGGTGGGGGGTCACAAAAGTGTCAAAGCAGGGCCAACCTTCACCAGCCCGGCCACTGGCATATCTGGGTTCTCTGACACCCCTACCCTGATCCCAGCACCCCTGGACCAGCCAAGCTGCAAGGCACTATATGACTTTGAACCTGAGAATGATGGCGAGCTGGGCTTCCGAGAGGGTGACCTCATCACACTCACCAACCAGATCGATGAGAACTGGTACGAGGGGATGCTGCATGGCCAGTCAGGCTTCTTTCCGCTCAGCTATGTGCAGGTGCTGGTGCCCCTGCCTCAGTGACCACGCCTGCACACTGGCTGCCTATACATTGTGGCAGCAGCCTAACGCCAAGGTGCTCTATAAACACTAACGTTCCTCCAGGAGGACCCTCCTCCCCACACCCCCAGCCCTGGGTCCCCCATCCTAAGACTTGGGAAGGCCCACCCTGAGGTCCTATCACCTTCCTGGTGGTTGCAGATCCCACCTGTTTCAAACCCTCCCAGCCCGTTGCTGGCGATGGGCCCTGGTTCCTTTTCCAGGCTCCCCAGAGGTAGGCAGGTCCTTGGGGTTCCCCAGCCTGCAAGCTGAGGCTGGCCAGTACCCCAGCCTGGCACATGGAGATGCTTAGCACCAGCTGCATATGCACACCTCCCAAGGGACCACAGAACCAGCCTCAGCCCTACCTACTGAAGGCCAAGCACAAAGGTCCCAGAGAGGACATTCCTAGGTCCCTGGCACCTTCCTTTGAGCCAGCTCTGTTGCTACCTGTCTGTGTGACCCTGCACCTTTAGGCTGCCACAGGCAGCTGGCAGATCCCTTCACTGACCAGCAGACCCACCACAGCCCCAGCTCTGCATTACCCTGCCAGCAAGGGAGGCCTCCAGCCTGGGTTCAGTCACATTCCTCTCTGCAGCAGCCCCATAACCTGTGACTCATCCCTGGCATATGGGGCCATACCCCACACCCCCAGATGGGCAACAGTGTTCTGCTCCAGCCTGGGCTGAAGCAAATTCTACTCCTGATTTTTTTAAAAAAAGTATTAAATAATGTCTCTTTCTACAGCCATTGTCCCATCTTAATTCAGAGTGACCCTGTTCCCTTGCAAGGGCCCCACACAGCCTCACCATCCAATCCCAGCCCAAGCTCCTCACGGAGGCTACCATCCCACCCTAGCCACAGGCCCGTGCTGTGGGTACTTAGATTTTATTACCCAGCCAGAGGGCCCTACAGAGCCTGCCATCCCACCCCACCCACAGGCCCGTGGTATGGGTATTTTATTACCCAGTCTGTTCCATGATAGCAAGGTCTGCATGACTTCAGATCCCCTGCTTGAGCATGCTGCAGACCTGCTCCAGCACATGGCACATGCCCTGGTCCTTTGGGGTCCTGCTGGCCAGGGATATCTGCAACAGCAGAACTGGTGTTAGGCTCTACTCTGAACATGTGTCCCCTGCCCCCCAGAACTACAGCCTGACAGGGTGATGGGTGTAGCATTTGGTAAGCCTGGGCCACTTTCAGGACTGGTTCTGTGGGAGATTTGTTTGGTTAGGATTTGGGAGCATGGTCTTGGCTGTGTAGCCCAGGCTAACTTAGAAAAACACACACACACATGCACCCCACACCTTTGGGTGCTGTTTGAAAATGTGTGCCACACTAAGCCTCACAGTTTGAGCAATGCACAGTGCAGAACACCCTCCTCGGTGAACTCCACACACGAGAACAAGGACCTCAGATCACATGCAGGACCCAGTAATTAGCAAGAGGGCTCACTGCTCTAGATGGACCCTGCATGTCTGGCAGATGCCCTCACCTGGCCACCCAGGTCCTGTGACCTCCCTTACCCCAGATTCGGGGGAAGTGGAGAGGTCTGTTGCTCATAGCTCAGGCTCTGGGAGGTGGTCTGTGCTTCCCGCAGGACCTAGGGGAAGGGTGGGGTGTCCACAGTCTCACCTTGAGCTTATCTAGGTAGGTGTGCTCGGGGCTCCAGGACTCCTGGAACTTTACGAGGTCAGGAGCGCCCTTGTAGAACTCTGCCAGCAGCACCTGCAGGGCAAGGGGCAGCACACCTGACTCCTGTCCATTCTTGGCTCTGCAGCTCCCTCAACTGCCAGGAGGGGCTAGGTTCAGTGCAGTCCTGCCCTGGCTCTGATCTATCCTCATCCCAAGAAATCACACCCATGAGCCCTCAGGGATGACAAAGTAGACACAGCTATCAAAAAATAGCTGCATACCCAGGTGTGGTGGGGGCACACCTGCCATCCCAGCACTGAAGACGCTGAAAGAATAATTGTAAGCTTGGGCTACATAAGATGACTCTATCTCAGAAAGTAATCAAAAAACCCAACAACAAAGTCAAAAGTGGAGCTCGGGCATTACATGGGAGGCACAGGCAGGCTGATTTTGAGGCCAACCTGGTTTATAGAGCTAGTTCCAACAGAGTTAGGCTCCAAAGCAATACAGAAAAACCCTATCTTGAAAAACAACAAACAAACAAACAAAAAAAAAAATGTAAGCCATTAACTCTGGAGACAAAGCCACCATGGGCAGATAGCTTACCATCTCTTGAAGGATGTCATTGGTCAGGAAGTTGTCCTGGACATATGCCATTTCTACGTCCATGGGGATGCCGTAGTCACTGGGCCTTTGCTGCTAGGAGGGGTGGGGACCAGTCAGAGAGGCCTTGCCTGTCCCCAGCCCAATATGCCAGGGGCTTCTAGGGTCTGAAGTTAAGGGATAAGGGAAGCCAGAGCATTGCCCAGCAGGCCTTAAGAGTGACCACTGAGATACCACTGGACAGATGGAGAAACTGAGGCACAGCTGGAGTCCCCTGCCTAAGATGCATATCCCATTGTCTAGTCTCCAAACATCTGCCCAGATAAAACCCCACCATGCCCACTCACATCCATGCCCCTCAACTTGCCTTTCTCCAGCTTACCCACCTCAGGGGGAGGCATCACCCAGAAAGGGCAGATCTTGGACTCAGGGCCTGGGTTGCCAGAATAGTACGGGGCTGTAGGGACAATGATGAGTTTAGGCTGGGGGGCTCAGTGGGTCTGGCAGGGTGAGCCCCCCAACCCAGTGCCTAGCTGGGGCCTCACAGCACAGCAGGGCCAGGCAGGGCTGGAAGCCATTGCTCGTGCCTTGTAGTCTCAGCTGGTACTCCATCTGTGCATCGATGTCCTGCAGGGAGGGCACTGCCGGGCTGTGTGGGTGGCTGTGGTACCAGCCCACCAGGGACAGGCCTCGAAGGAATAGCACCTGGTGGATCTGGAGACATAACAATCTAGGTTGAGGCAGGGCAGGACCAGAGTCTTGAGCTGCCCAGCCTCACACAAAGGCAGTTACGCAGGCTCTCCTCTCACCCAACAATGTCAGGGAGTGTGATTGACAAATAAGTATGGAGCAGGAGAGATGGCTCAGTAGGTAAGAATGCTGGCTATCCTGTAGAGGACTTCAGTTCAATTCCCAGCACCCACATCAGGCTGTTCACAACCACCCAAAACTAGCTCCAAGAATTGGATGCCTTTTTCTAGCCTCACTAGGCACCCATATGCATATGCACAGATAAAACACACCCACTTTTTGACTTTTTTTTTTTTTTTTTTAATGCATCTAGTTGGCTGGGCAATGGTGGTGCACACCTTTTATTCCAACACTGGAGAGGCAGCGACAGGTGGATCTTTGTGAGTTCAAGTCTAGCCTGGTCTACAGAGTTCCAGAACAGCCTCCAAAGCTGCAGAGAAAAGCACTTGTGCTGGAATCAGTTCCCAGCACCCAAATGGTGGCTCATCACCATCCACAACTCCAATTCTGGGGGATCCTATGCCCTCTAATGACCTCCAAGGGCCCCAGACACACAGATGACACACAGACATTCAAACACAACACCATGCAGAAAAATCTTTAAAATTCCACCTAGGCACAACAGGCCTGTTCAGTACTCAAAAGGTACCATAGGAGGCTGCCTCATTCTAGGCCAGCCTGGTCTACATAGCAAGGCCCCTTGTCATGTAAAGTGCCAATCCAGCATTTCAATCACAGACATGGGTACCCACACTCACTTCCACATTTGCAGAGCGTGGCCACTGTCCTGGCCACCAGGACAACTGTGGCCCCCTCCCAATAGCCCCTCACCTCCTCCTCAACAGAGGCCGCAGTATCTGTGTCCCCCAGCCGACTCCTGCAGGGGAAGGCTCTCAGCACGGTCAGCACTGTGAGGTACCCAACAAGAAGTCATCAGTCCTGCCCCAGACATGCCCTTGTCCACCCAGTTCCAGTACATACTCTGATTGTTAATGTCCCAGCGACCACCAAGGTAGCCCACAACCTCACTCCAAGTCAGGTGACAGTGGAAGTCCTAGGGATGAAAGGGGAGAACTGGCTCTGGCTGCATTTCTTGTATCAATGTAGCAGGCAGCCCACCTCCTCCTATGAGTCCTTATCAAGCACCTACCATTAACCTCAGGGATGTCACTCATTGGTGAGTATGCCTGCACCTACTGTGTGCAAAGGCACTGGGGTCCATTTCCAGCACCAGCAAGCATTTACTGAGTGCCTGTGTATATCCTATCCCTGACTCTTCAGTGCCCCCCACCCAGGTCAGCGAGTTCCTTCTCCTTGGACATTGAGGGTGACCAGGCAAAGTTACTTTGATCACATACCAAGAGGAACAGCACGTTACTGGATACGGCCACGTTGAATGGCTGGAACTTGTTGATGGCAGCAAAGGAGGTTACTTCTACCAGAGTATGGGGGTTCCTGGAGTGGCCAGGAGGGTGTCAGAGCTTCAGGAATTTAGGCTTTCCCTCACCCCACCCCCCTCCTGAGACCTCCCAGCAAGTGTGGCCCTGCCAGATCCCTGCCTCTGTGACCAAATCAACCAAGGGCACCAGGGAAGCCAGGATCAGAGCAGATGAGGTAGCTGACCTGGCGGAGTCACGACTGCCCAGCATGCAGTAACGTACTGGCACCTGGACCTTGTCCACACGTTTGCCCATGGGGGTGACCTCTGGGGAGAGGGATGAGAAAAGTCAATGTGAACCCTCCCTTCCATTCTCTTTGCATAGAAGGAAGGATACCCAAGAAATACGAGGAAGTGGGGCCAGCAAGTTGGCTCACTGGGTCATGCAGCCAAGCCTGATGACCTAAGTTTGGTTACCAGAATTCACATGGTGTTAGAAGGGACCCAACTCCTGAAAGGTGTCCTCTACTAAAACATGCCCTTGACCCCAGCTCTCAGGAGCTAGAGGCAGACAGATATCTGAGTTTCAGGCCAGCCAGGCAGAGTGAAATCAGGATGGATTGTGTCAATCAAGCCTAAGAAGCATCCAAGCCAGCCTCCCCATCGTAGTCCCCTCCTCTCTAGCTTCTCACCTGGCTCAGAGGAGCCCTTCCCAGTGGGTCTGCGGCCTTTGTCCTCTGCTGAGACCCCAGCCAGCACATCTTCTTCCTCCTCTTCCAACAGCAGCTCCTCTTCCTCGGCTTCGCTGGTGGGACTCTGGTGGAATGGGGTATAGCAGTGGTAGCAGTAGTGTCCATCAGCTGTGTGCCTCACTCACACCCCCAAACAAGTACTACTCTCTGGAGCCCAGGCCTGAGCCGGAGATGCCATTGCCTTGAGTGACCACAAAGGGTGAGGGTGAGCAGAAACTGCCTGAGATGCAGGCTTCCCCCAAGCTTGGGATTCAGCCTCTGGCTCCTCCTGGCTGTGTGACTTCAGGTGACAGCCCAGCAAGTCCCTCTGCACATAGTACTCCATGCCTTCCACCCTTCAGGGTCAAAGCTGAAGGCTTCCCTACATCCCAGAAGGCCCTGCCTGCCCTGTCGGTCCCCTCCCTCCTCCTTGTGTTCTCTCTGCTTCAGCCATTCAGGCGACCTTGCTGTAGTACATGTGAGGCTGTGCCTTACCCCAGGGTCTTTGCACACCTCATCCTACAGCACACAGGTGAAGGCTTGTAGTCACCTCATCAGCAGCAGCTACTGACATATGCAGCTGGTGTCGGCGGAGCCAGGCAGCTTTGTACTTGTCAAGTTTCTGGCCCTTGTACTTGACCGATGCCCAGCCACAGCCGGACTTCTTGGCCGGGTTGACGAGCTTCTTGCAGTGTGTCGCCCAGGCGCTGGGTGAGTTGAAGACTTGCCCAGTTTCCTGCCACAGGATCCTGCCATCCGGCTGCAGGTCCCCAATGAACTTCCTGCCCTGCAGGGACAGAGAGGGCTGGGACACGCCCACTTCTGGAGATTCCTAACTCCATACTCTCTGAGGCTTGGAGTCCATTTTCCTCTAGGGCTCCCAAGAGGCGTTGTCATAGGAACACCATCTATCAAACCCCTACAGCATCCTGGCACTCAACACCCAGATGCACAGCTTTAGTTAAGCAACAGCAGTCAGACCCAACATACCAAGCCAGGACTGTCAACCCAGATACTGGGGAGGCGGAGGCAGAAAGAACATAAGTATAAAGCCTTCCTGGAACCCTGATTTCAGTGGTAGAATCCCTGTCTAGAATCCTCTAGTGATGGGCTGGGGGCATGATCAGAGGGGTGCAGCTCCCACCTAGAATCCCTGAGAAAGGTTCTAGGGACGTGGGGAAAGTTTCTTAAATAACAGTACGCAGTATACATCTTCATAGAGGGCCTGGGGAAGATGATGGGAAAGCTGCTATCGCACGGATGACTGTAATTATGGTTATGCGGCATTGTGAGGATCAGGCTGCCTTTTGTTTCCCTTTATGCACGAGCAGTGAAGGACACGAATGTTCTCTAGGGGTCGCTCACCAGGTAGTAGATAGATAGCACCCCCTCGCCGGGTTCCAGCAGCTCGTCTTTGAGCAACACCCGTAACGTGACCGCGCGCCTCGTGAGCGCGCCCCCCAGGGCCAGCCCAGGCCCCGCCGTGCTGCCTCCAGTGCCACTGAGGCTGCCACTGCGCCCTCCGCTGACCGCCCCGCGCTCGTGGTCCTCGGCCTCCGCGTCGTCCTCATCCTCCTCTGGCGCCTCCTCGGCAGCGGCCGCGGGGGACAGAGGCTCGGGAGCTGCAGCGAAACAGCTACGGGCTGCAGACAGAGGTCGCGCTCCTCTGCCCCATCCCTGCCCGCAAGGGACGTCCTACCTGCCATGGCCGCCGCGTCTCTGCACAGCCTTCTCCCGGTGACCGGGCTCCGCCCCGCGCGGGGACGCCGCAGCCCATTGGTCACCGGAGATGGGCGGAGAGGTTTGGCCGCTGGGAGCGGAGGAGATACCGAGCCCCTGAGTTGTGCTCACGTTGGAGCTGGAGAGTCCCCAGACAATTGGGGAAAATGAGGCGAGAGGTTGTGGGAGATTTGGAGGATACAAACCCAAGACCCTCCCCCGTTCAGGGACTAGAGACCCCGTACTTGAGGTCACCAGCTACCAGGTTGCAACCTTGAGCCCTAGATGCAGGAGCCTGCTGTAAAGAGATGAGAACCTGAAGTCTCTAGTCTGCTTTCGCGCAGGAAAGAAAATGAGGGAACTCAGAGCCCCTGGGACATTAGGGAAACTGAGACCAGATAGTGCTGGTGACCTGGAGGGAAAACTGACACCCAATACCTCTGCATTCAGGGGACTACACACCCCACCTGAGGCTGCCGCCTGATGGGCTGCATCCCCGAGCTGGGGCGCTCAGCTTACTATCAGCGATGAGGGAAACTGTAGACTCAGCGCCCTTGGTGGTTGGGAGCTGGGGAGAACCAGCTTTGTAAGAACTGTAGGGCTGCGATGGGAAGACAGCAGCAGCGCGCTGCCATATCGAAAGTTCCCAGATTCAGCGTCTATAGGGTTAACTCGGCGACGGACAGTCGTTCTTGTCAGCCAATCACCAACATCCAATTAACTACAAGGGACTGTTCCCATCCAGCCAATCAGCGCCCAGGTGGAGCCAGGGGCGGGAAGGGGCGGGTTTTACTGAACGCGCGCAAGGCTCCTAGGCCTTTGTTCCCATCCTGTCCAGGGTATTCAATGATCCAGCCCGTGGTTCCCTCCAACCCCGGGAGGTCTGAAAATCTGGTATGGGGACCAATCAGAGTTGCGGTGGCCTCAAATGGCAGGCGGGTTTGTCCCACTGGGGAAAGAGAGGGGCAGGACGCTCTGGACAGGGTCTAAAGAATGAGAATCCTATTTCCCCTAGCCCAGGTCACCTGACCCTGGCTCCGCAGAGAGCCTGTAGCCTCAGTTTACCTCCCCTACGTGTATGTTCAGTGTATGTTCAATATGCAGGTCTAACCACCTCCTGGCAGGTAAAGCCTTGAGTGAGGCTCCATGTTCTGGACACTGGCCATCCTGTGGGACACCAAGCACTCCGCCCTCATCCCAGTTATCTTCCCTGGTCCTAGGAGAATTCTATACTGTAACTATTACCACTTTTCACCCTTCTCCACAACAGTCCATGACTCCCTATTAAATTTTCATTTCCTTCATTCTTTCAAGTTTTGAGATAGGATCTCACAGCTGGCCTGGAACTCATTATGCAGCCCAGGTTGGCCTTACATTTACAGTAATCCTCCTGTCTTAGACTCCCTCCTTCTGAAATCATAGGTTTGCATCCCTACACCCTGCTCCCCTGTGGCCTTTGACAATTAGAAGCAACCACTGTGCTGAGGTTAATAGATAACTATCAGATGTTATCTATTAAAGTGCCCTATAGATAACATCTGATAGTTGAACAGATAAAGAAAGGTTGTGCCACACATCACACAGAAGCTATTTGGGTCCCCATCACTGTCCTTTATTGCCTGTGTAAAAGTCCAGGTGCCCTAGCCCAGGACTGCAGAAAAGGAGTTCATAATCAGTTCTGCCTTTTTCTTTCGAAAACAGCATACACTGCAGACAGGACTGGACTAGTTACTATGTAACTAAGGCTGCCCTTAATTGGTGGTGGCCCCCAACTTCTAACTTCTGGCAAGACCAGAGTGTGCCACCTCACCTGGCGGAATTTATAATTATATACTGATTGATAACACTAGAATTGACCTTAGAGCTTTGTACTGGCCTAGAGTTAAGTACACTAACAACACAAGTCATGCCCCTAGCCTCTCTCTGAAATGCCAATAGTAGAGTCCAGCCTAGAACCCCCCAGTGAGAGCCTTGGGGGCGTAGTCATGATGGAGCCCTGCCTAGAATCCCCCAGGGAGGGGAAGGACTGGGTGTGACTCAGTGGTAGAGCTTACCTATCATGTGCAAAGGACCTGGGTTGCAGCTACAGCAACAGGAAGAAAGTGGTGAGAGAACAAAAGGAGAGAAATGATGTGGTTTGCTATAATTATTCAAAAAAGCAGTGAGTGTCAGACCTGGTGGCCCACATCTGTCATTCTAGCACTTGAGAGGCTGACGCAGAAAGATCTGGAGTTAAAAGTCAGCTTGTGGGGCTGGAGAGATGGCTCAGCAGTTAAGAGCCTAAACTGCTCTTCCAAAGGTGCTTAGTTCAATTCCCAGCAACCACATGGTGGCTCACAATCATCTATAAATGGGATCAGATTTCATCTTCTGATGTACATGAAGACAGAGGACTCATATATAAAATGCATGAATAAATAAACAAATCTTTTTTTTTTTTTAAAAAAAAAAAAAAGTAAGCTTGGGCTTCATATCTAGACAACAAACAAACCCAGAAAAACTCAGAACATGGTGGGGCACATTAGTCATGCACTCAGGAGGTGGAGTCAGAAGGCTCAGAAGTTCAAGGTCCTCCTTGGCTACTTAGCTGGAGGTCAGCCTGGGATACATGACAGTGTCTCAACAAGGCAGAAGAAAGAAAACTAAAGTACTTAGATATAAGTCTGATGAAGAATGATCAGGACACACAGGCTGGGGAGGGTTTCAGTGTTTGCATTGGCTATGTCTCAGTGGAGAAGGGAACTTGCCACCGAGCCTGACAACCTGCATTTGATCCCCAGGACCCACGTGGTGGAAGGATAAAATCCACTCTTTCAAGCTGTGAGTGTAATAAACAATTAAACTGATGCAATTGAGTGTGCTCAAACATAACAGCACTGAGAAAGCCCCCTCCCTGACTGATTCCAGGGTTAAGTAAGGACTTGTCTAATAGACAAAGTGAATTTGATGATCCAGGAAAATTTGTTGCTCCACTCAGTGACTTAACAATCATTACAGATATCCCTATTATGTGCCTACTTCTGTGATTTTTCTGTGACCATCTCCCAATCACCTTACCTAACACAGGTCCCTGTCTTTGCTTGGGGTGGGAGCCCAGAGCTGCCGGGATTTCCCCAGGATCCAGCCCACGCCCAGTCCTGCCAGGGAGGGAGGTGACAACTGACTGAGTTGAGGAAACTCCCCAGGAACCTGTTTATCTGCTTCCTGGCCAGGCTGGGGCTCCTACTGGAAGGACCGGGGACCTGGGCTGGACATGGCCTCGGCCCTGAGCCCACCCCGGGGCCCCAAGCCCAAAGGCATGCCACCTTCACACTACTATGAGAGCTTCCTAGAGAAAAAGGGACCCTGCGACCAGGTTTGAAGGGTGGGGACCCAGCAGTGCTGAGCTACCCTGGGAATCCATAAGCCTGTCTGGGTCAGGTTTCCACATAGACCAAGGGCCTAGCAGGAGATGGGTGATGTGAGAGGGTGCCTGTGGAGCAAGTCACATGCTGCTGGCTATGGAAGGTTCTGGCTCTCTGTCTCTCTCTGTCTCTTTCCACATTCTGTCCTCTGGATGTCTGTTTGCCTGCCTGCCTGTCTGCCTGTTCATCTGTCTGTCTACCTTCCTGCTGGGCTGCCTGACTGCCTAGCTGTTGGTTTCTTGATCTGTCCAGCAGCTGCTGTTTGAATCTTTCTAACTTGGTCCCTCTTTCCATTCTCTGCATATAAACAAGACTAGAGATTTTCTCCAGGAAATAAGATGTCCTTCGATTCCTGGGCCTCCTCCCCATCCTGACTCAGAAATAACCCCATGAATATGAGGTTCTGGGCCAAGATCATAGCAGATGGCATGTGGAACTGGTGACAGCTGACCACAGGGTCAACTGTCAACTCAAAACAACTGAGAGGGTTGTTTTGAGACAGGTTTTCAGGACTATGACCCAGGAAGTCTTGAAACTTGAAGTAATCCTCTTGTCTCAGCTTTTCAAATGTGGGGATGACAGGTGTGCTCTGTCCCCATGTCCAGCCCATATGTATTTTCTGCTTATTGCTCTGACTTTGTCTCTTGGTTCCCCCTGTCCACATTTCACATGTGTACAGATATACCCCCAACCAGCAAGTCCTTTACATCATGCACTCAAAGGACAGATAGATAAATGGTTGCATGGATGGGTGAATGGATGGATGTGTGGGTGGATGGATGGATGAGTGGATGGATGGATAGATGGATGAATGGAAAGATGAATGAATGGGTGGGTGGATAGATGGATGAATAGGTGGATGGATGGACAAGTAGGTCAGTGGATATGTGAGTAAATAGATGTGTGTGTACATGGAAAACCATTAATCCAGCTAGATCAGTTTAATCCCATGGCACTAACCTCTTCACATTGTAGGGTGCTTTGTGTCTCTATCCCATATGAGTCCTTTTGTTTTCTCCTATATTAAATACTGTTGATGGAGCCTAGGCTCACTCCCATGCTAGACAAATGCCACTAGCTGTACCACAGACCATAGTCTTGAACAACAGGAGACACTCAAGCTGGTCAATGGGCAGGGAGGGCCACAGTAAACATGTAGGGGCTGGGCTCAAGTCATTCCCTGCTCACCCAGCTTGATGGAGCCCTAGGTTCCATCCCCAGCATGACAGAAACTGGCTGTGGTGGTGCATGCCCCTCACCCCAGCACTCAGGACATGGAGACAGGAGGATCAGGAGTTCAAGGTCAGCCTGGGCTACATGATACTGTGTCAACAAACTA
The DNA here is from genome assembly GCA_030556225.1 of Cricetiscus sungorus. Taxonomy (NCBI): domain Eukaryota; kingdom Metazoa; phylum Chordata; class Mammalia; order Rodentia; family Cricetidae; genus Cricetiscus; species Cricetiscus sungorus. The sequence goes on from JANBXA010000600.1 coordinate 43,189,966, forward strand.
ACTAGCTAACTAACTAAATAAATAAATGAAACATAACCTTTACTGAAAATATGTATCTTTGTAGTGAGGGGAAGGGCACTCAGACACAAGGAGCAGCCCATTCAAAGAGCCTACAGCCAGAGGAAGTACATTGGGCACATACAACTTTGCCACCTAGATCTTTTCTCCTTTCTTCTCTGGCTCCCAGGATTACAGGAAGTTCTGGGCAGGCCTCCAGGGTCTATCCATCTGCTTCTACAACAGCAATCGAGATTTTCAGGTGAGGACAGGGGAGTGAGCTCAGGGTATGAAGGGTGGATACCTAGGTGGGTGGAGGTCTGAGAGTTTATCACACCAAGGGGGTAACCCCATCATCCTGGGGACCTTAGGGAACCACACCTGTGCTTCTCACACACTCCTGTTTCTCGAGGCCAGGCCCTGGAGAAGCTGGACCTGAGACTCTTCTCAAAGCTCAAAGATGAGTCTCCATGGGGAAGCTCAAGGGACACCAGCTGTCACTTCAGCCTGGTTCTCCGGGACCAGGAGGTCAAATTCAAGGTATGTCAGGAGGAAGGAGAGACTTCTCCATTGGGTCCAACATTCATAATAACAGTATGGAGTCATATGAAGTCTTACTCTGACCTGCTCACACTCTACAAGTCCCTGGACCTCTTGTGGCTCCAGATGCCTTTGAAAGGGCTGGTCAGCATAGGATACAACTTGTACAAAGGCTCCAGGGCAGGGGACACAGATGTGCAGAGACCTGGGGCAGAATGGGCCCTTACTCCACTTTACCAATGAACACATCTATTTTCCTTAGCATAAACTCTTTCCCTCTCTCTAGGTTGAAAGCCTGGAGTCTCGTGAGATGTGGAAAGGATTTATCTTGACTGTGGTGGAGGTAAAGTGACTCTACTTCTCTGTTAGTTTGTTGTTGTTATTGTTGTTTGTTGGATGGTTGGTTGGTTTTTCCAGATAGGTTTTCTCTGTGTAGCTCTGGCTGTCCTGGAACTCTCTCTGTAGACCAGGCTGGCCTCGAACTCAGAGATCCTCCTGCCTCTGCCTCCAGGATAAAGGCATGTGCCACCACTGCCTGGCTAGTTTCAATTTATTTATTTATTTATTTATTTATTTGGGTTTTTCGAGACAGGATTTCTCTGTATTGCTTTGGAAGCTGTCCTGGAACTCGCTCTGTAGACCAGGCTGGCCTTAAACTCACAGAGATCCGCCTGCCTTTGCCTCCCGAAGGGCTGGGATCAAAGGTGTATACCAATGTCTGGCTAGTTTTATTTTTTAAAAATTATTTTTAGATTCGTGTGTGTGTGTGTGTGTGTGTGTGTGTGTGTGTGTGTGTGTGTGTGTGTGTGTACCGTGCCCTTGGAGGACCAAAGAGGATGTCAGATCTCCTGGAGTACGAATTACAGGGGTTTGCAAGCAGCCCTAGTGGTGGGTGTTGAGAGCAGAGTCTCAGGTCCTCTGAACTTCTGGGCCAGCGCTCCAGCCCCTAGTTCTATTTTTGAAACAAGGTCTCGTGTAGCCCAGGGTTGGCCTGAAACTCTCTATGTAGCCGAGGATGACCTTAAACTCCTATCTTTTCACTTCTGCCTCTGTCCTGAGTGCTGGGATGACAGGTGTGTGTCCATCGCCACTTTTTTTTTTTTTTTTTTTTTTTTTTTTTTCGGTTTTTCAAGATAGGGTTTCTCTGTATTGCTTTGGAGCCTGTCCCGCCTCTGCCTCCCCGGTGCTGGGATTAAAGGCGAGTGCCACCAACGCCCAGAGCATCACCACATTTTTAAAACCACATTTTTTCTCTTTGGGTCCTGGTTGTACCTTACCCAGCACTGGGAGCCACCTTTCGAGTCCGCTTTAGGATCTGTCTCTAGGTGCCTGCATTTGTATGCTGTGGGGGATACCTCCTCCCTGGGTCCGCTTCCTAGCCTCACTTTACATTTGCGGACCCCACTCATGGGTTCTCGGCCTGGATCGCCCTTCAGCTCCGTGTCCCATCTAACCTGACCCTACTGCCCGGACACATGTACATGATGGCCGAGGTTCTGACCAAAGAGGAGGCGCGGCGGGCGGCCGAGGTGCCCTGGTGAGTCCTGACGGCCCACGGGGTGCACAAGGAACAGGCTCCCAGGGGAGAAGGCGGGGCCTGGGCGGGGCCTGTGTCTCCGGGCCTGGAGCTGTGGTCTATGAGGCCCGTAGAAAAGAGAGGGGCAGGTCTTGTGTCTAGTGCAAGGCCTCAGTTTAGAAGGGGAGGGGCCGAGGTTTAGGAGAGGAGAGAGACCTGAGTGGGCCCGTGTCTGGGGTGGGGCCGGTGTCTCTGGGAAGGGTCTTTTGTAGAGTGCTGGGCTTGGGTCAGCTTCGAAGAGGCAAGGCCTAGCTCTAGGACAGTAGGTTAGGTCTTTGAGGCGGCTGGGTCCGTGTCGAGGGGCGAGCCCTTTCCTGGGGGCGGAGCCTAGGTCTGGGTAGGAGGAGGTCTCTGAATGTGCGGTGGGGGGTTGTCTGTGTCAAGGGGTGAGGTCTTCTGGGGTGGAGCCTGGATCCAGAAGAGGAGGCTGGGCCTCTGGGAAGGGGGTTGTGTGTGTCTTGGAGTGGGCCTGGGTGGAGCAGCAGGTGTGGGGTCCCTGAGGCCTGGTCCAGGTATCCCTGCAGGACTTCCAGCATCTCTCTTGTTTGTGCTCGCTCAGGTGCTTCCTGCAAGTGAGCCGGCTGGAGGCACAGTTACTCCTGGAGCGCTACCCCGAGTGCGGGAACCTGTTGCTGCGTCCTGGAGGGGATGGCAAGGATGGTGTGTCTGTCACCACACGGCAGATACTCAACGGGTGCGCACTTGGGGCTCTGAGCCTAGGGTAGGCAGTCATCTGGGGGCGTGGCCGCCAGTGGTACTGGAACCTGGGTGCGTAGGCCAGAGCTGGGGGTTTGGTAGAAAGAGGCTACTTGGAAAATTAAGTCAGGCCGGGCACTGGAACACCTTCTGGGGAAGGGTGTGAGGCTATGACTAGGAGTGGACCTTCTGGGGTCGGGGTTATGCCTAGTGACGGGGTCTCCTGGGGTGTGGTTATAACTGTGTAGGCTTAGGGATGGGACAACGACCAGAGGTGGTGTCCTGGCGTGGGGTCTCACAGGCTCGTGGTTTCCTGGGGTGAAGGTGTGGCATCCCAGCTACCCAGTTGCCCACTGCTCTGTAGGTCGCCAGTAACCAAGCACTACAAGGTGAAGCGGGAGGGTCCTAAGTATGTGATCGACGTGGAAGACCCGGTGAGCTTTGAGGTATCCTGGGCTCTAGGCTCCATTCCCCTCCCTACCCCGCCTGACCACCATCTCTCACCCCAGTTTTCCTGCTCCTCACTGGAAGCTGTGGTCAACTATTTCGTGACGCACACTAGGAGGGCGCTGGTCCCCTTTCTGATGGAGGAGGACTATGAGAAGGTTCTAGGTGTGTGCGCGTGTGTGCGATGTGGGGCAGCCAGGCGTGGACAGGGATGCGTGGTGGGGGGCTAGCTCTGGGCCTCCACGCTGCCTCCAGTCTGCCCGCCCTCTCTGTTCCAGGCTTCGTGCACTCAGATCAGGAGAATGGCGAGAGTGTATGGGCGGTGTCCTCCTCCCGGGGCTCAGGTGACTCCCTTCCCCGTGGCCGATGCAGCCCAAAGGCTATTTCTTTGGTTGGTTGCTTTGTTGGTTGTTTTTTGAGACTTGGTTTCTCTGTATAGCCCTGAGTTTCCTGGAACTCATTCCGTAGAATAGGCTTGGTTTGAACTTAGAGCTCCACCTGCCTTCCCCCACCCCTGTGCTGGGAATAAAGGTGTGTGTCATCACTGCCCAGTGGCTCTGTTGAGACAGGGCCTCACTCCATAGAATGGGCTAACCTTGAACTCAAGAGATCCACCTGCCTCTGCCACTGCCTCCTAGGTGCAAGGATCAAAATGTGCCACCCACCTGATTTGTTTTTTTGATTGGCTCTTATGTGGCCTAGGGGTCAGATGACAGGCACCCACAGCTACACTAGGATCCAAAGGATTTTATTTCATATCATCATCTTTCGTTTTTTGTTTTGTTGGGTTTTTTTGTTGTTGTTGTTTTGTTTGTTTTGAGATCTCCAGGCTGTCCTGAAACTCACAGAGATCCACCTGCCTCTGCCTCCTAAGTGTAGGGATTGGGTGCTGGGTTTCCTTTATCAAAGAGCAAGAGGCAGTAGGCCTTGCAGAGGTCTGAGGGGAATGTAGCATTGTCCTCTTAGCCCAACCCTGAGCCACAACCACACACACACTATGCTTCCCACCAAATGTGTGCACATCAGAGGCTTATACTCGACTCTGTACACACACACACATACACACACACACACACACACACACACACACACACGTATCTGTGTACCTGTGTGAAGCCACAATCCCACGAGCATCCCAACATGGAGACACACTGTGATTGTCACATGGGCACATAGGGACACTTATCTCTGCAGGTAAACCCTAAAGGGTTTGTACCACAGGGGCCCTAACAGTGACTCTTTCCCTCAGGCCCTGCACCCCATGCTAATGTCCCGAAGCCACTCCCACCTGTGCCTGTGCCTGTGTCTGTGTCCAGCCAGGAGGACAGACTGCCTCCACTACCTCCCCTGCCTCAGTTACAGGACCAGGATGAGAACTATGTGACCCCCATTGAAGACTCCCTAGCAACTGAGTACATGAATCAAGATGGTAAGTTGGGCTGCAGACACTGGAGTTGGGAGAAACAGTAGTTGGTGACACCCTGTGACATCTCTTTCTCTCTCTTGTCCATGCAGTGTCTCCCTCTAGTCAGCCAGTTCCCTTGAAGCCCAAGAAACCTGTGAAGCTCCCAGCAAAACCCCCGAAGCCACCAGTTGTGCCCAAACCAGGTAGGGCTCCAACCTCTCCATTTCCCCTTTCCTTGGTGACAGGTGACCTTAGACCTCATCTGCATCCTTCTGCAGATATCAAAGCCATCACTAGTGTCTGGGCCAGGAAGCCGGGTGGCAGCTCACCCCAGGCTCCCTCCCTCGTGACAAGTAAGGAGACTTTGGGGGCCTTGATGCATGGTGGGCAGGTCCTGGGTGGGGGTGAGGGGCACAGTTCAGGGTGCTATAGCTCAAGTCTGGGTTCTCACTCACCAGGGCTGGGGGATATCACAGCCGAGCTGGAAGAGAAACTGCAGAAGAGGAGAGCACTAGAACACTGATCCAGGCTCCCAGGGACCAGTGCCCAGCTCAGGACACAGTAGTCTCCTACCAGCTGTCCTCACCTAGGGGACTGGACATGCCCAGCACGAGGAATGCGCCTGCCTTCCAGTGAAGCAGAGAGCTCTGGGAAGATTTGAGGCTAGCCTGAGCTGCACAAGATTTTCACAGCAGCCTGGGCTACAGAGTGGGACCTTGTTTAATAAAGCAAAGAACAACAACAAACTTCACGAGACTGCAAGGTGTATGTCTAGCATGGCCTCTAAGATTGGGGCTGGTCAGGTGTTGGCCCTGAGCCGGTACACCTGACACCAATCCACAAGGCAAGACTTCACAGCTTGCACTTCACAGCTAAGAAGTGCAAGGCCTGACTCACCTAAGCCCCATCCCCAAGAACCAGCACAGTAGTATGGCCAGTGTTTCATCTTTATTATGAAGTGAGGTGGGAAAGGACCCCGATCCCCCTTCCAGAGTTAAGGCTCCAAGCAGCAGGTAGGTGGAGACGCCGGCTGATGCGCCCCGGCTGGCAGGTGGCCCCCGGCCTAGGTGAGGCTGGTATTGGAACTGCTGGTGGCACTACCCCGCTTCTGTAGGCAGCGCACAGCACTGGGAACCTGCAGGCCTGTTGTCACCTGGAAGCTTCCACACCACACCTGGGGAGAGTGGGGAACAGGGAGGCTCAACCAGGAGTCACAGGACCCAGAAAGGGATCCACCATCCCCCACCTAGGCCCACTCCCTCCCTCGCAGTGGGCTCACTGTGAAGGCTGGAAGCAGGGGCTGTGTAAACTTAGCCTTGAAGGTATGCAGGAGCTGTTTGGTGCGGGCGTTGTAGAAAGACAGGAGGCCTGGGGTGAGGGGGACAGAGGGACAGAGGGACAGGTGTCAAGACTCGGGGGGTGTGAGGACAGGGGAGTGGTCGGAGCAGTGGGGCTGGGGGAGGGACAGTGACAGCACCTTGGTGGAAGTCGCAGTGTACACCCAGGCAATCAGGCACAGGGCTATCCAGCACTTTGACCTTGTTGGCATGCTTGGCAGTGAAGCTGGCCTGCAGCCAGTTGTTGGCATGCAGACACCAGGACGCAGCTGTCTTGCCCAGCTGCTCAAAGCGGCCCAGGCTTCGGTAGGCTACACCCAGGCCAAAGGCCTTGCTGTCTGGTTCAAAGCGCACTTCCCAATAATGCTCCCCACTGTCAATCAGCGTGTCCCCTGAGGCACAAGGACAGGGAATGGGCAGGATGGAGTCAAGGGTGTGCACTTCCTGTGCCCACATACTCCTGAGCTCCTCCCTTGGGTCAAGCTACTCCCCCAGCTGCTCCATCTCCCTAGTTCACCTCATCTCCCATCTTACCCAGCACCGTGTAAGACTCAGCTGTGAAACGGTCCCGTCCCCCACGACCTGAAGACATCCTCTTGGGAGATGGAGTCCCTCTGTGGACAGTAAGTCTTAGCTCAGGTTTCACCTTTCCCAGGGCAGCCTCCCTGGTCCACGCTAGCCACTGTAAATGTGCCTGCCATTTCCCTCAGCTGGAAGACGCCTAACCAACTGAACTAACTGGTCAGACGCTGCAAAAACAAAAGAATCCAAAACCCTCCTATTTCATCCATCAGAACCCTTGTCAGCCCCCCAGGCCCTCCCTCCATCCCAGGCCTGACGAAACTGGCCACAGTGAGCGTGTCCACTAGAGACTCAGAGGACGGGAGATGGGCTACCTGGCTGGGGAATTTACAGGGGATGCTGTCCGGCCCTTGCCCTCTTTCTCTCGAGCCTTGATATCTTGGACCTTCCCGCCCATGGCGTCCCACTCGACGGAGAGGTCCTCCACTCGAAGGTTCTGGTGAGATGTGGACCCATCCAGGCGGAACATGAATGCTGGGGCCAGGGAGACGAGGGGGAGGGGGGAAACCCAGATAAACACAGAGAGACAAGACAGGCAGCTGGTGACCCAGGCTGAGGGAGAAGGGCAGGAGGGGCGATACAGGAATAGGAAGGTTGGGGGGAGGTGACCATGTGAAAGGGCTGCAGTCTAAATGTCTCTGGCGTCTAGACGTTTTCAAGCTGGTCTGTCTGCCCTGTACTTCCACTGAGTGTGGGCCCCAAGGCTACAGCAGGAGGGAGTTAGGCTAGACAGCAGAGGGACTACCGAAGATGATCTATTAAAGAGTCACTGTGGGAGACTATAGAATATGTTTTTATGACTATGTTCTGTCCCCAGATCTACAGAGAATAGAGGGAGGGAGAGATAGGAAGACTACTCCAGCTATCTACACTTGCAGCTCTTGTAAGGCTTAGGCAGCAGAACTGTGACTTCCAGCCTGGGCTACCTAGTGAGAACCTGTCTCCAAAAACTAAATAAATATATTTTTTTTAAAGAAATGGAGGGGGCTGGAGGTTGCTCACTGGTTAGCACCCTGGCCAGTTTCCCAGTGGATGTGGGTTTGGGTCCCAGCACCCACAGGGTACCTCACAACTGTAACTCCAGCTGCCTCCCTGGCCTCTGTGGGCACTGCACAGCTGTTCTGCACTGACAGGAATGCAAAGAAAAGTCACACAGCAGCCATTTAAACAATTTTAACCGAAGGAAGGGCTGGATACTAAGGTGAGCTATCTGCCATAAAACCCCCAATCCTAGTTCCTAGCGTTCACATTAAAGACAAGGCATACATGGCGTTGGGCGTTTGTAACCCCAGCACGGGACAGGCCGAGACAGGGGAATTCTTAGGGCTGGGGCCAGCCAGGTGGACAGTACCTGAGGAACGACCCCTGATAATGATGCCCCCTCCACTATGAGGACATGCACAAAAACACATGTAAAATAAAATAAAATCCACAGGTCACCCTCACAAACAGAAGAAGGAAAAAAAAAAAAACCGAAAAACAAAAATGGAAGAGCCCAACATATCCCAGCAAAGACAGAAGACGGCCACTGTAGACTGAGGGTGAGCTCCCTGGCAGCCAGAGCAACAAGGTCATATCACCCCATTCTAAGACCCTTATGAAGGATGGCCCAGGACACCAGGATGGGTGGGAGATACCCAGTCAGGGAGGGGTGAGAAGCAGTCACCTGGTGTCTCTAAGGTCACCGGCTCAGAGAATTCACCAGCTACCGCCTTGTTACAGGCCTTCACACGGAAGTTCATGTATTTCATGTCAAATTTGAGACCTAGGAGAGAAGAGAGGATAAAAGATCATAAGGGTCCCATCCCAGTCTGTCAGTCTGTCTAAGATTTATTTTTATGTATGTGGGTGTTTTGCCCATCTGTGTGTCTGTGCATCACTTGTGCTCAGTGCCTGTGGAGGCAAGAAAGGGGTGTCTGGTCCCCTGGAGCTGGAGTTACAGGCGGTCGTGAGCCACCATATGGGTGCTGGCAACAGAACCATCCTCTGCAACAGCCACCTGTGCTCTAACCACTGAGCAGCCTCACAGGACCCTTGATTATCGCTGCTGATGTTGAGCCTGCCTGCTCTACCCTGTTTTTCTGTCCTTGGCCTCCCTGCTCATCTCTCTGCATACTGACCCCTTACACTCAGGATACCAGGCCCCACGTTAAGCCTGGCCTTATGTGTTTGTCAGCCTCCTGTGAGCTCCCCACTGCTATGGCAAACCACAGTCACCACCTTGTGCACTAGAACCTTCCACAGCTCACTGAGTCATCAGAGAGCTCACCAGAACAGTCCAGAACACAGGTCCCATCTAACTTTTTTGTTTGTTTTTGAGATAGGGTGTTGCTGTGCAGCTCAGGCTGACCTCGAACTTGCTCTGTAAAGCAGGCTGGCCTTGAACTCATAGAGATACACCTGCCTCTGTCTCCCTAGTGCTGGGATTAAAGGTGTGCGTAACCACCTCCCTATTTCTGTTTCTTTTTCAAATGACAGGTCTCATGTAGTCCAGGATGACCCCAAACACTCTATGTAGCCAAGTCTGATGATCATCCTGCCTTCACCTTCCCGGTGCTGAGATGATGAGTGTGCCCCAAGCTGGGGATGGAACCCATGGCTTTCTCCCTGCTGGATGAGGAGTCTGGCACCTGAGCCATGCTCCCCTTCATTTCTTTGTCTTGGAGCTGAACTGTAGATACTCCACAAGCTGCCACCAGTAGGGAGATGGGAGCCCTCACTGCGCTTGTGTCTGTGATTAACCCCAGATAAAAGATACAATAAAGTCAGTAAGAGGCTGAGGGACCTGGGGTACGGATTCTGGGGTCCTATAAAAAAAAGGGTAGGTTTGTTTTTATTTCTGTACAAATCAGAAGCAGTAGGTTCTGGGGCTCTGGCATTGACTGGCATGGCCATTCCCCCTGAAATTAGCATGCTCATTTATTAGCTGTGGATGCTAATTACAGATAACTAGCAGGCTGGTGATTATAGCTCGAGAATTGAGAGTTAGGGAGGGAAATCGGGGGTTCCCAGTTCTGAAAGGCTTTGTAAACTCATTAGGCCCTGAGTATCTGAGGGGTCCCCCTGAATGCCAGGACTGGGAGGTTCACTGGTGACTGAAGGGCTGAGGAAATACTTGCTGGGTAAAGCTGCAGGAATGTGAGGACCAAATCTGGTCACCCTGGAAAGAGCCAGGCGTGGCGTATGCAGACTGTAACCCCAATGTGGAGACAGGATTCCTGGGTCTTGGTGGTCAGCTTAGCTGTGAGCTCCAGGCCATTGAGACCCATCTCAGAAAATAAGCCGCTGAGGGTTGATGGCCAACACTGGCCACTGACACTGACACACAAACAACTAGAATGAACGAACAACAGCTGAATGGTAGTGCTACAGAGGAGATAAGGGTGAAGTTTCTCCAGTGCCTCAGTTTTCCTTGCTTTCAAGTGGCTTTGAGAAACCTGCTCTCCACACAGGAAAAACTCATCCATCCTGCCTTCTGTTCTGAGCATGGCTCTGAGGGGCTAACTCCACCAGCCCTCTTTCAGACCCCAGGAGTTGCAATACAACTTGGGTTGATGGGGCAACGGAACCAGGAGGTGGGTGGACCGTTGGGAGCCGTACAACCAAGATGAGCTGGGATTCTTCCCAAATGCAAATGCTCCCTCTCTTGCCTGAGAGTGCTCCTTCTCCTGTCAAGGTGTGCATCCTCTCCTTCCTGGGCATGGATCTTCCCGCTGGGCAGTGCTCCTTTACTTTTTCAGAGAACACTCCTTCAGCTGCCTGAGAATGCCATCTGGCTGCATCCCCCCAAAAGCCTGTCTGCTTCTTCATGCACTGAGCATGCTCCCCCATGTGACTGGCCATGCTTCTTATCTGCTTGTAAATGCTCCTCACTGACCCTGGAGTGCTCCCCCACACTCCTGAGAGGCAATGTTCTCCCACACACCTATATGTGCTCCCCCTCACCTGCCCATCCATACACACTCATGGAGGGCCGCTCCCCACCTGTTAAGGTGTGCTCAGTGTGCCGGATGCCCTCGACGACCATCCAGGGGTGGTCCTCCTTGAGGCGGGGTGGACCCTCGAAATTGGTCCTGCGGTACTCCAGCACGTAGTGGTCAATCTTGCTGTCCTCATCAGGCATGCGCCACACCAGCGTCACACAGTTATCGGCCACCAGGGACTCGGCCAGGTCAATGATGGGGGCACTTGGCACTACCCAGGCACAGGAAGAGGGGCCAGTGTTTGAGTCCCCAGACTACTGTGGTGGAGCCCCGAGGGACTGGGGCTCAAGCTGGGGCCTCCTGGGGTTACATGGGTCAGGCCAACGCTCTCTCTGACCTTCTCAGGTTACTACCACTTGGCACTACTCCAGAATTCTCTACCAAAGGGGAGTGTGGCTTTCTTTGGGAGTCCATCCTACCATAGTCCTAGGGAGCTGAGGTCTCCTGGGATCGCCAGCGTAGGGCCTTCCCAGGATACCAGTACCCAGGAGACTGAGCCAAACTGAAGCCCCACACACCTATAGACACAGCATCCACAGACCCTACCCTCAAAGGGGTGGGGTTGACTAGGGACCACCCCCAAAGCAACCCTGGCCAGTGTGTGGGCCTGGCTAGGTCCCGCCCACAAGGCAGCAAGGGGGATGGGAGATGGGTGGAGCGCCCAGCCCTATGTGAAGGGCTTGACCAGGGCTCCACCCACAGACATGGCCACAGGCCCCACCCCTGCATGGGCTCTGTCCATAGACATAAAAGGCACAGATCCCTCTCCTTGCAGGCGGGGCTTGAGTAGGCCCCAACCTGTGCAACTGCAGCTCAGCCAGGGTTGTCTGTGTGTGTGGTGTGGTGTGGTGTGGTGTGTGTGGTATGAGGTGTGGTGTGGTATGTAGTGTGTGTGTGTGTGGTATGTGGTGTGGTGTGGTGTGTGTGTGTGTGTGTGTGTGTCGTATGAGGTGTGGTGTGGTATGTAGTGTGTGTGTGTGGTATGTGGTGTGGTGTGTGTATATGTGGTGTGTGTGTGTGTGTGTGTGTGTGTGTGTATGTGTGGTGTGTGTGGTATGTGGTGTGTGTGTGGTGTGTGTGTGTGTGTGTGTGTGGTATGTGTTGTGGTGGTGTGTCTGTGTGGTGTGTGTGTATGTGTGGTGTGTGTGTGTGTGTGAGTGTGGTGTGTGTGTGTGGTATGTGTGGTGTGTGTGTATGTGTGGTGTGTGTGTGAGTGTGGTGTGTGTGTGTGGTATGTGTGGTGTGTGTGTGTATGTGTGTGTGTGAGTGGTGTGTGTGTGGTGTGTGTGTGTATGTGTGGGGGTATGTGTGTGTGTGTGTGTGGTGGTGTGTGTGTGAGTGTGGTGTGTGTGTGTGGTATGTGGTGTGTGTGTGTGTGTGTGTGTGTGTGGTGTGTGTGTTTGTGTGTGTGTGTGTGTGTGTGTGTGTGGTGTGTGTGGTGTGTGTGTGGTATGTGGTGTGTGGGTGTGTGTGTGTGTGTGTGTGTGTGGTATGTGTTGTGGTGGTGTGTCTGTGTGGTGTGTGTGTATGTGTGGTGAGTGTGTGTGTAAGTGTGGTGTGTGTGTGTGGTATGTGTGGTGTGTGTGTGTGGTATGGTGTGTGTGTGGTGGTGTGTGTGTGAGTGTGTGTGTGTGTGTGTGTGTGTGTGTGTGTGTGTGTGTGTGTGTGTGTGTGTGTAACTTCCTGGCTCCACTCCAGTCCTTTTCTAGTCCTGGACTCCCAGACAGGTCCCCATCTCACCAGGCAGGAACTTGAGAGTCTGTAGCATTTGCCGTTCCTGTGCAAAGTCCACCATGAGATGACTCATATTGTCGCTGACCTTGGCTTTGAGTGACAACCGGAAGGCAGGAGCCATGGTCACGCTGCAAGGAGGGAAGTAGGAGCGATCCATGGCAGCTTTGAAGCAGAGGGGCCATGCTGGGCATCTGGGACCCCTGCCTGTGTTCCTGTGCAGTGCTCAGGGACCTGGCTTCCCCCAGTGGTGTTCCCACATAGGCAGGGCTCTGGGGGAAGGACCTGACTCAGCATCTTACCCATCTTTGATTTGCTTGGCGGCCTAGAAAAGGACAGAGCAGAAATCAATGGTGTGTGTCACCTAGATCTGTACCACTATACAGGCAGGGAGAATGAGGCATGGCAGCTGGCATTTGGCAAAGATCTCTCTCTGCCAGGCTGTATGTCAATGAAACTAAGCCAGCCCCACCCCAGCTCCCACTCTGTGCTCAGCCTACACAGCAGGCATGTTTATTCTTAGTGTTTAAAATTACATTTATTTCTATGTGTGCATGTGTGTGTGAAGGTCAGAGGACAACCTTCAGGAGTTGGTTCTCTCCTTTCACCATATGGGGTTGGGGATTGAACTCAGATTGTGAGGCTTGGCTGCAAGCACCTTTCCCCGCAGAGTCACAACACCTGCTGAGTAAGTACATTTAACAAACCAAAATATAGACTGCCCAGCTTAACAGAAATCTCAGAAAAAGTAATGAATGCTTCACAAAGTAAAAGCTCATTCTGAGCAATACTGACATACTCACCACTAGGTGGCATGAAATTATACTATTTATTCACTGAGCCAATTTGTTTTGTGATAGGGTTTCATAAGCCCAGGCTAGCCTGAAACTCACTGCATAGCTGAGGTTGACTGTGATCATCCTCCTAATTGCTAGGGTGACAGGTATGCACCACCACACCTGGCCTATGGGGTGCTGGGGATGGGTCCCAGGGCCTGGTGCATGCTGGGTAAACACTCTATTACCCACTTTGCCCCAGCCCTTCACTGAATAGTCTCAGAGACATACTTGTGCTTCACGTTGCTTGGAGGCACTGTCTAAATAAAATGACTTGTGCGCTGGTGAGAGGCTCAGCTAGTAAAGACGCTTGCTCATAGACCTGAGGTGGATCCACATACTCACATGGGAAGATGGTAGGAGTGCTGCGGGGCTGCACACACCCCTTTCACACACACCCCAAGAAGAATGTGTGATAGAAATGAACAAAACTAGCCGGCAGTGACGGCACAGGCCTTTAATCTTACCACTCAGGAGGCAGAGGCAGGCGGATCTCTGTGAGTTTCAGGCCAGCCTGGTCTATAAAGAGAGTTCCAGGACAGTAAGGGCTACACAGAGAAACCCTGTCTCAAAAATCAGGAAGAAAAAAAAAACAAAAAATGACACAGTGCATTCGTGCCAGGGACTCTATGGGTCCTCTCCCTCATACCCACCTGAGGGAAGTCTGCACTGTCTGCAGCCTGCAGAGTCTGGTTGGCTGTCTCCAGGAGTTCCTCAGAGCTCTCCAGAGCACGAGTGCAGGCGGCTAGCTGGTTCTGTGGGCAGTGTGCAATGGGGTCAGATCCCTTAACCATCACAAACCCACCCAGAGCTCTGCCACTCCCAGAACCCACAGCCTAATAGAGCTCCAGTCAGGAAGAGCAGACTGGAGCCTTGAGCACCACTGGCTGAGCCAGGCTGGGGTGAACTCACACATGAGTCCCCCAGGATCCCAGTTACCACAGGTGGGGATGTGGGATCCTGAGATATCAGGATGAAGTTTGGGGACAATGTGAGAGATGCCCGCTTGGAGCTGGAGAGTTCATGGGAATCATGGGAGGTATGTGAGTGCGAGGGTTACCCTGGTTCTGGGAAGACGGATGGAAAGGACTGGGAGGTAGGGGGTAGTGGTGCGGGAGAAGACACTTCGGGGAAGGGTTAGGAGGGGACCAGGGGCTCTGGAGGGAGGGAGTGGTTGCATGTTCACACCTGCAGCTCATAGGTGCGGCTGGCCCTGTCCTGTTTGATCTTCATCAGCATGGATTCCTTCAGCTCCTCCAGCACCGACATGAGGGATTGGAATTCGGCTTCCAGGTCCTCCTGCACTTTGGCTGAGTTTGCCTGCATGGGAAGAGGCCACCATGAGCTGGGAGCAGTGATGCACTCCTTTAATCCCAGCACTCAGAAGGCAGAGGTAGGTGGACGTCTATGAGATCGAGGCCAGCCTGGCCTACAGAGTGAGTTCTAGGGCAGCCAGGGCTACACAGAGAAACCCTGGGGGGGGGCGGGAATTAAATAAAAAAGGCAAGGGTCATGCAGACGGGAGACTGAAGGTAGAGACACCTCTTGGCCTCTTCCTGTCTCCCGCACCCCTCCACCAGAATCTGTAGAACCATCTGCTCTACTCACCTCTACATTCAGCAGCATCTGCTTCAGGGAGTAGATGAATGTCTGTGTCTCCTCATTCTTCACAGCCAGAGTAGTGATGATTTTTCTTAAGGCCTCCTGAGGAACAGAGGCATGTGGGTGAGCACTGCCCTCCAGGGATTCAGGCCTGGGGTGAGGCATTCCCATCCCAAAGAAGGAAACTGAGGCACGGAGCCAGCCTCTCAGGGATGGATCTCTGTTTTGTGGCCTGAACACTGAGCTTATATGGGTTTGGTTTGCAGGTATATATAGGCCAGGTATCAATGTTGGTTATCTCCTTCTCTCACTCTCCACCTATTATTTGAGGGAGGGTCTCTCACTCAGCCTGGGCCAGGCTAGCTGCCATCAAGTCCCAGGGATCCTTCTATGTCCCTGTCCCCAGCTGCACTAATTTCTTATGTGGGCACTGGGGACTTGAACTCGGGTTCATATGCTTGCACAGCACTTTACTGAGCCACCTCATCAGGGTCTCGTTGTGTAGCCCAGGCTAGCCTGGAACTCACATCAATCTCTTGTCTCTACCTCCCAAGGCTGGCATTACAGCTGTGCATCACCAACACCCCAGGTCAGAATCTGCATCTTGAAAGTTGAAGACAAACTGCAGTGAAAGAGTAGCTTGGGCAAGTCGAGTTCCTGAGTCCAACTGGGCTAGCCTGGGATAAAAGGCTATATGGAGAAACAAACTTCTCCTGGGCGCGGTGTGATTAGGCATGGGTGACGAGAACCTGAGAAGTGGATGGAGTTCCCTTTGCAGGCCGAAGGTCCCACTTGTGAAGGGTGGGGCTTGGAGAAGCGGATCCCCTGGGCAGGTGGAGGAGGAGGGCTCTGGTTTCTCATTCCCACCCAGGGAGGGGGACTGGGTACTGCGGAGATGGGGGCCGGTGATCTGTGGGGTGGGGCCCTAGCTGAGCCCAGGCTAAGCTGATAAGAAGCTGAGTGAGTGGGGGAGGGGTTGCGTGTTAACCCGAGCCCAGGTGCGGATGGCCCGTGAGGGGGAGGGGCGCTGCGGCATCACCTGGTCCCCTCCCCGTGCCCGCTCGGCGCATCCCTCCCAGTCCTACCCTCTGGTCTTCCATAGCTGCAGCCCTGGGTCGCCCCGACCCTGCCGCTGGCTCCCCCTCAGCTGGTTCTCCAAACACTCAAGCCTCCTTGGCTGCAGCCGGCAGCCAATTAGCCCTCCGCGCCCTCGTCGACTCCACCGCCGCGCCCCCGGTCAGCGCTCCATCACTGCATGTACTGCGCATGCGCCTGATCGGGGCTGCTGGGAAATGTAGTACGGAGCTGGGTCTCGCCCTCCTCCCGAGACTGGGTATCTGCCTGTGTGTGTGATACTGGGGATGAAAGAGAGCCCAGGCAGAAGTTAGGATACCTGGATTTGGCCTCAGGTCCTGTCTTATGTCCTTATTCACCCCAACACCGTTCCCATTTGTTATTCAAATTGGCACCCAAACTGCTGTGAGAACTGGCTCACAGGTTTGCTTGTACAACCAACCAGCATTCAGCATTATGGTCACTCAGTGAACAAGCTTCTACACGTTCCACAAAGCCCCGGATTATAGCCCCCCACCCTCACCCCCCTGACGAGCCCAAACCTCTCTACTCTACTAGCCCTGGCTTCAGGACTAGCAATGTTTATTAGATGTTTATTATTGTCAGCTCGCCCTGCTGCCAACCTGGCAGTGTCTGGGTCTCGGTCACCCCAGGGTCTTTTAAACACTGCTCTTTTGCCCAGGACAGAGCCCTCCTTGTGGTTCAGAACAATTCCAGGAAGCACCCAGTGAGAAAGTAGGTCACTCAGTGCTTGGGTGAGACTCTGAACTCTACCGCAGTGGCCACTGACCCCAAAGTGGGGCTGAGGCTCAGGGCTGGTGACTAGGACCTTGGGTCCCCGATTCTGCCCAGGCCTTGGAGCGGCACCCAGAACTGGTAAGAGACCCAGTTGGCCTCGATGGGCTCAGACAGCATTGTTCACCCAGACAGGGATCCCAACCTCCCATGGGGTTGGTTGACCGTAGTCGGACTTGAGGACAGCTGCATATACACAGCCCAACAGGAAGTCACTGATATCCTTGTGGTTTGACTGAAAACAGGGTGACCCGTTTATGCTGTTAGAGCAGGTTTCTCTATGTACCCCAGGCTGGACTCAAACTCACAGAAATTCCCTTGCCTCTGGCTCCTGAATGCTGGGATTAAAGGAGTGCCCCACTACACCTAGTACACACCTGTGAGAAACCAAAGTCACCACAGAAATCCACTGACATGGCCTGTGCTCGAGCCATGTGAGGCCTGGGCCTAATACCCACTGCTTTAACAAGGGAAGGACTTAGGAACCCAGGAATTTAGGCAAATCTTATAGGTGGAAGTTTCCTGAGCTACTCAGACCCAAATACCCAGTAGCTGCTTCCCAAATTACTACACAGAGGCTTAATATTACTTACAAATGCTTGACCAATAGCTCAGGCTTATTATTAACTAGCTCTTACATTTTAAGTTAACCCATATTCCTTGTTTACGTTCTGCCACAAAGTGGCACCTTTATTAGCATGGCACATTCATCTACTGCTCCCTCTGCATCTCGCTATGGATTCCTGACTTCCACAGTTCTCCTTCCCATCATCCTTAGTTAGGTTGCTCTGCCTAACTTCCTGCCTGGCTACTGACTAATCAGAGTTTTATTAGACCAATTCAAGTGACAAATCTTTACAGTGTACAAGAGGATTATCCCACTGCATTTTCCTCTTTTTGTCTAATTAAAAGGGAAGGATTTAACCTTAATATAGTACAGAAGTATGTGTGTATATATATATATATATATATGTATATGTGTGTGTGTGTGTGTGTGTATATTTATATATATGCATATATATAACAAATAAAATTATTAAGTAAGAATTACAGTAACAATATCTAATCCATTTGTATTTGGCAAAAGTTAGAGAAAGTAGCCAGTGTTGGTGGTGTACACCTTTGATCCCAGCACATAGGAGGCAGAGACAGGTGGATCTCTGTGAGTTGGAGTCCAGCCTGGTCTACAGAGCTAGTTCTAGTACAGGCTCCAAAGCAGTAAAGACAAATCCTGTCTTTAAAAAAAAATAGAGAAAATACTTATTATCTGTCTTATCTTGATAGTTTAAGGTTTTGTTTGGTTTTGGTTTTTAGATACAGGGTTTCTCTGAGTAGCTTTGAAGCCTGTCCTGGAACCAGGCTGGCTTTGAACTCACAGAGATCTGCCTGCCTCTGCCTCCAAAGTTCTGGTATTAAAAGTGGGTGTCACCCACCACAGCCTGGCTGAATCTAAGGTTTGTATCGAATTTATTTCCTATTATAACTAAGGAAAATGATAATTATAACTCTCTAGATTTCATCAAAGGCCCCAGAAGGGTGAAATGTTACCTAATGACAGGGACATCTCTGTAATGTTTGGCATCCATCTTTGGCCTATAGACCTAGCACATCTGACAGCCTTTTCTTTGAAGCAGGATATTCTGAAGGATTGTTCCACCTTGTCTTGGCAAATCAGCAGTCACCTTTCTTGTGTCTTTCTGGTCCAGTTTGGACAGTAACTGTCAATTGAGATAAGCTGTTTCTTTGCCCAGTGGCTAAATTTTGCCACAAAGAACGCAAACTCCATACAGAGTTTCTTCAATGCCCATCATCTTCTTGAAGTGGATTTGTGCTGCCAGGAGCAAATGGGTCTCACTGTCATGAAAAGCCTTAGGTTATTAAACATATTAAATGCCATATTCTGTATGTCTTTGAGGTGTTTGAAGATCACCTATCTGAAATACATCTCTGTATGATCTTGAAAACATCTAACATGACTATAACTTTGACTATTATAGACAACTATTAATCTGTATTTTTTTTTACTTTATTTCATGTGCATTGTTGTGAAGGTGTCAGATTTCTTGGAACTGAAGTTACAGGCAGGTGTGAACTACCATGTGGGTTCTGGGAATTGAACCCTGGTCCTCTGGGACAGCAGCCAGTGCTCTTAAATACTAAGCTATCTCTTCAGCCCCCTAATATATATTTCTTTATTATATATTTTTGAATAATCTGCATAAACATAACACCTTAAACAAGAATAAAAATATACATAAAGTGTAACAAAATCACCATTAAGTTTGTAACAGTAAACCCAAATCCATACCAATGTAAAATATGTAAGATTAGTAGTTGTTTTTTTGGATTCAAGTAAATTGGAGAATCTACCCTTTTATCCTATTATTTCTACAAAAGGATCTTAATGTATTGATTGATTTCTGAGAAGCAACACATTGCCCAGGCTGGCCTCATGCTCCCTATGTAACCAAGGCTGCCCTTGAACCCGAACCCTTGGTTTTCCTGCCTCTACCTCCCCATTGCTGGGATGATGGGTGTGTTCTACCATGCCTGGTTTGTGGCGGTCAAACCCAGGCCTTGCACATGCTGGACAACTGCTCTGCTCACTGAGCCCAGCTCAGGCCCCCCTCATCTAGCACTCATTCTCCCATGTCCCTCTGTCTGGCACTCTGTTATTGCTCTTCCTCTGTCCTCTGTATGTAGTATCTTCTAGAGGGACATTCACTCCCAAACACCCAGTTTCTGCACCCACAGATGGATGCATACTCCCTTTTTTAAAAATTCTTTTTTTCTTTTTGAGACAGGGTTTCTCTGTGGAGCTTTGAAGCAGCTGTCCTGGAACTGGCTCTGTAGACCAGACTCACAGAGATTCACCTGCCTCTGCCCCCTGAGTGCTGGGACTAAAGGCTGGCGTCACCAATGCCCATACTCCCTTTTTTAATGTAGAAAGCTTTGGGGAAAACTGAGATGCAGGGTGGAAGGAACTGGACCCCTTTTCCCCCACAGCCTGAAACACAGGATGTCTGCCTGCTCTCTGTGTTTCCCCACCCACAGTGTCACCTCAGCAGGGGTGGGGTGGATGCTGTGACAGGAAGAGTGTGAGTGGGGGCTGGGTGACCCCCGGTAATTCAGGGCGAGTCTGGGGCCTGATGGTTCAGGATGGGGTCTTCTGGCTGGGTGTTCATCCTGCTGCCGCTCTGGGGTGAGTACCTGGGAGCTCTGCTATCTTGCCCACTTAGGCTGTCTGATCACCATCAGAACTGCCTTGAACTGGATTCTTGGGTCCTTACAGGGTTTTCAGAGGAACCCAAACCACCACCTAAAACACCAGCCTTCAGGGACCTGAACCCCTGTCTTCAGGCCCCACACTCTTTTGTTTCCTTGAGACAGGCTCTTGCTTTTAGTGGTGTTGGGAGAGGGGATCGGGTTCTCACTATGTAGCATAGGCTGGGCTGAATTCAAAGGCCTGCCTGCCTCTGCCTCTGGAGAGCTGGGATTAAAGGTGTGTGTCATCATGCTCTACCCACATTTTTAAAAAGTATATAACTGGGGTGTGTATATGTGCATGTGAGTGCAGGGCCCCCCCTTCAGGACAGAGGCGCGGGTCTCCTGAAGCCCCAGTAACCACCAAGCCATCTCCAGCATTGTCTGTTCCCCTTTACCATGTGGGCTGTGGAGAATGGAACTCAGGCCCTTGGGCTTGGCAGAGAGTGCCTTCACCTGATGACCCAACACGTTGGCCCCTATGTTGGGTATGTGTGTATGTGTATAGGCACGGGCATGCGTTTGTGAGTGTGTGTTGTGTATTTATATGTATATATGCATGTCCATGTGTATGTATGTGTAAGTATGTGTGCCTGTTTGTGTGTATGTATTTGTGTGTGTCTGTGTGTGAATGCATGTGATTAAATGCGAGTGTGTGTATGTGTGTGTATGAGTGTGTGTGTGTGCATCTGTGTGTATGTTTGTGTGTGTGTGTATGTGTGTGAGTGTGTGTATGTGTGCATGTGTGTACAGAGGCCTGATATTCACCCCCAGAATCTTCCTCAGTCCATCTGCACCCATTTTCTGAGGTCCAGTCTCTTGGTGGCCTGAGGCTTGCATGTGGGAGCAACTGGCAGAGAACTCATGGATCCTCTAGGCTCCTTGCCCCAGCCCAGGGTGACCCTACCACACTCTGTCTTCTTCAGGGGTTCTAGGGACTCAGGACCCCATGGTGATACTCGTGTCTTTCCCAGGCCTGCAGGAAGCTATGAGCCTGAGCGTGCAGCAGTGGCCTCCATCGGTGAGGGTGACACAAGGAGAGGAGATACTGCTGTCCTGTGGGGTGAGGCAGACTCAGGCCTGGGAGAGGCTGCGTGTGGAGTGGGTCCGGGACAATGTCGTTTTTTGCCACCTGCTCATCTCCAACGGCAGTCTCAACCCTGAAGGCTGTGGGTCTCGGGAACAGCTGTCCTGGTGGCCACCCGCAAACCTCAGCCTGCGACTGGGTCACGTAAGCCTCAATGACAGCGGGGACTACGTGTGCCGGGCTACTCTGGAGATCCCCAAGTTGCAGGAGGCCGAGGGCAATGGGACGAAAGTCCTGGTAGAGGCAGGTATGAATGGGGATGTAGGGGTGTGTGGGTAGGGAAGGCTCTAGAATCCCCAGACTCCTAAATCTCAGGTCCTAGCTGAGTATAAAATTGCTCACAGCACACTTGTGACGCCAGCACTTGGGAAGCTGAGGCAGAAGACAGGCTCAAAGCTAGTTTTGGTTCCATCAAGAGTGAAAGAAAGAAAAGAAGCAGGCAGTTGAGGCAGGAAGGTCAGGAGTTCAAGGTCAGCCTGGGCTACATGATATCCTGTCTCAAAAAGTTGTGGGAGGGGCTGGAGAAGACTCTCAGCGGCTAGAGCACTGGCTGCTCTCACAGAGTACCACCAGGGTTTGGTTCCCAGTACCCACATGAGGGCTCACAGCCCCCTGCCACTCTAGCCCCGGGGACCCTATGGCTCCCTTCTGGCCACTGTTGGCACTGCATGCACACATAATCAAACAGAAAGAGTCATTTAAAAATTGGTAACTTGAGAGGCTAGCCTGGGCTACAGAGGGAAAGCCTATCTCAAAATCAGTATGTGACAGAAGGACCAGGTGTGGTGGCACACTCCTGTCATCCTAGCTCTGTGGAGGGTGAACTTCAGTGGGATGTAGCAGGGGCCTGTTATCCTTCTCTTCTCACAGGAAGCTGAGACAGGAGTGCCAAGATTTCAGCACTAGTCTGGGCCTCACTGTCTCAAAGCACAGGCAACCACACTATGTTTAGTTTGGTTGCCCTGGAACAGGGCACTCACCCCTCCCGTTCTGTCATGGCAGGGCCTTGTGGGTCCAGTAGCCATGGACTGACACTGACTCAGTGGTTCCTGCCAGTCTGTGTTGTGCCAGCCTCTGTTCTCCAGGATGGAGCACCCAGTGTGCCCTCCTCAGCTAGCAGCAAACACGACACAGCACGTTGTCATTGCGGGAGCTATGTTCTGGCTGTGTGGCTCATCATCACCAGCCTGAGGAGTAGCCGGTTAGTTACTGTGGGGGTGGGGAGCAGCTACACCCAGCTGGCTTCCCTACCCCCAACAGCCTCCAAGGAGGAGGGTTTGGGGATGACCCATCTTCTCTAAGTCAGGAAATTCCCCACCTTGAATTGCAGTTCCTAGCCATCATATAGGCCTGGACTGCAGCCCTGTATGTCCCTTGAGAGGCTATGTGAGCCGGGCTTGAGCGCCAGCTCTCCATCACCAACCTGCCACATACAGCCGTGGTGGCTTTCCACTGTTGGCAGAATGAACTGAGAGTGAGGGCATCTAGTGTGCTTTGGATTAAGATTTGGGGTTTGGGTGAGAGGTAGAGTGAGGGGCTGGGGCAGAAGTCACTTGGAAGAGGGAGGGTCTCAAGCATTTGGAGGGATCCCCAATGAAATCCCTAGTTCGAAGTTACACCCCACTGATAGCCCAAGAAGACCTTTATGCTTCCTCACCTGTGTTCGGAAGAGGACACTGAGGTTCTGTGCAGACACCTGCCTACATCAGGCAGGCAGGTTCAATATCCTGAGGCAGGCAGGGAGTAGAGTGGCTGCAGGTGTCTGGGCTCCACGGTGGTCACCCTCCTGAGACAGGAACCTCTTCTCTGCAGGTGGCCTCCAGCTGAAGGAGACCTCCCGCCCTTCAGGTGAGCCCTTCCCCTCCCCCTCACGCTCCCCCACCCCGTGTGCCCCTCTCTGACACAGTCCCCTCTGACTCCCCACCCAGGGCTCCTGTTGAAGCTTCTGGTGGCTGGGTGTGTGGTGGCAGCCTTGGTGGTGCTGGGTGCTGTTTTGTGGAGTCTCAGCAGGTGTCGAAGGGAGGACTCGGGTGAGAGCACCTGCCCAGGTGAGTCTCACGGGTGCTGAAGGCATCTTGGTACATGGTGCCACCGCCCCCGTGTGGCAGAGATGGGAACTGTGTCTCCCTGCCAAGGGAGATGGGAGAGCGGGTAGGGGTGGGAAAGGAGGCAGTGTAGTAGGGAAGGCTATCCCCTCGTCCGTGCTCCAGCCACTCTTAATTTACCTTTGATTTATGTCAAGTGCCCCCAGGAAATTCTTTCTACAGCAATGTCCTCTACCGGCCCCGGGAGACTCCACACAGGCCTCAGGCCCAGCCTAAGGAGGACACAGCCAGGGACCACAGAGTCCAAGCTATCTATTTCACCTCCTTCCCCAAGCCTGCCCCACGCCATCAACTTCCGGTCTCCAAACCCAGCCCCAGGCCCAGGCCTGGCCGCCCCCACTGTGCGTCTCCTAGAAGCAAGTCCTAGGAGGTAAGGGCAAGACACAAGCCTAGATGGATCTTCGAAGTGAAAAGAGGCATTGGAAACCCAAAGTGGACCTGGACAAGAGCTATGTGAGGGCGGCACTGTTTCTGTAAAGGGAGGGGGCACTCAACAGCTACAGGCTGAGATCAATGATGTGATCCAAGGACTGTCAATAAAGGCTCCTTTCAGTACTGTGCCTGGAACCCAGGGACTCAACCATGTGACTTAACCCTGAAACACACCCCCTCCTCACTGGAAGATTCTGGTGGGACTCCACCCCTGACCACGCCCTCAGCCCCTCAGGGGTATTCTAGGTGGTCTCTACTGGTTCTCATCCCCAGTTGTTTTTCCTCTTTACTTTGAGACTAATTCCTATTGCGTTGCTGAGGCTGGCCTGGAACTTCAATCTCACCAGTAGCTGTAGGGACAAGCCTGCACGACCAACCCTGGCTTTAACAAGACTCTTTAAAGCCTGTGGCTGTGTTGGTTGGGGTGCTACCAATGATGAAGAGTCATTTGTGGGTCCCAGGGTCTCTGGAGATGGCCTAGCATCACACACGTTAGCCAGGAAGGGTCTGATCCACTTTTGATTTTTCCTGGCTGTCCTGGAACTCGCTCTGTTGACTAGGCTGGCTTCGAACTTCACAAAGATCCTCCTGCCTCTGCCTCCTGACTGCTGATTGACTGCCTTATATTTTTATATTGGGGCTAGAGCAATGACTCAGAGGTTAAGAGTACAAACAGTCCTTTCCGAAGACGGATTCCCTGAAGCCACTTCTGGTGGCTCAGAACTGCAGACACCTTGCTGGGCATTGGTGGCATAAGCCTTTAATCCCAGCACTCCCAGCAGAGGGAGGAAGATCTCCATGAGTTTGAGGCCAAGCTTGGTCTACAGAGCTAGTTCCAGGACAGGCTCCAAAGCAATACAGAGAAACCCTGTTTCGAAAAAAAAAAAAAAATTGGAGACACCTGCACGTGCACTTACCCACATGCATTTCACTTATAGTTACATAATTTCCTACCTTCCCTTGCTTTTATTCATCCAGTAAGCAGGGTGTTCACACTCAAGCCTGGACTACCCCTTCCTGCTGAATAGGCCACCACATGGCTTCTGGAGTGAAACAAGTTAGAGCTGAGTGTCAGAGCAACTAGCTTGTACCATGGATCCCGTCCCTACCCAATTGTCACCTTGAAGTGACAAGGACTGCTTCTGCCTCCCCTCCCCCACTCCTGTGTATTTCCCAGGGGGAAAGATGTCTGCTCTGCCTGGGAGGCCAGAGGCTCAGCTGTAGGCTGGGATGAGGCGGAGCCTGTCTCTGCCTCTGGGGACATTTAGCTTGTAAACCCAGCTGGGTCCTGTGACAAAGGCTTTGTCATTCCCTGCTCGGTCCCCACAGGCACCTGTGCTAGCTACGGCTTTGGGACACTCCAAGGTCTGAGTGGTCGCCTGGCCTCTCACCACAGCCCCGAAAGAACAGCAGGGAATGACAAGGTTTTAAAATTTCGTTTGTATTATATTTATTTATTAATTTATGGTGTGTGCCTTGTGTGCTAATTAGAGGACAGCTTGCCGTGTCTGCTCTCTGCTGCCGCCATGTGGGTTCCTGGGATTGAACCCCTCAGACCTGGCAACAAGCGCCCCTGCCCCCCCACCCCACACGGCAAAGCCAGCTTACAGGTTTGGCCTGGCCACGGAGAGGGGGCCCTGAAACCTCTCAGAGGGCATAAGATTTGGCTTGGAGGGAGTCTGCGTCGTGAGTCCCCCCTGTCCCCTCTCTGGTTTGGCAGCTCAGGGGCTCTGGCTGACAGCGACAGGGTAAAGCAGCGCCAGATGCTCAGCACCCTGCACAGGCAGCGGGCGGGCACTGTAATGCAGGACCAGCTCGGGGACGCTGGGGAAGGGCCCGCTATGCTGGCCCAGCACCACCTGGTTCTCCCGGGTCCGCGCGAACTTCAGATGCATGGATCCCTGACTGCTCCTGTGGGTCAAGGCAGGGCGTCAGTCCCTCACCCATTTTCCTCTCCATCTCTCCAGTCACCTTCCCACAGGTGAATGGTAGGCTTTGGGACTCCAGGGACACCTTTGACAGTCCCACTCAGCGCCTGTCTGCAGGACTGACAGGAGTGACTTCCTGATCTCTATGTTTCTGTAGGGTATCTTTCTCTTTGAAGCTCAGTTCTGGACCAGTTAGAGGGACCAGAGGGTAAAGGCTCTTGCAGCCAAGCTTGATGACTTGAGATCGATTACCCAGAACCCACAAAGTGGAAGGCAAGAACCGAACCCAAAAGTTGTCCTCTGAGCCGTCTCACCAGACCAGATCTATATTTTATTCATTTGTTTTTCAAGACAGGGTTTCTCTGTGTAGCAGCTCTGGCTGTCCTGGAACTCACTCTGTAATACAGGCTGGCCTCAAACTCACTGAGATTCGCCTGCCTCTGCCTCTGGAGTGCTGGGATCAAAGGCGTGCACCACCATACCCAGGTATATTTTATTTTTACTATGTGTATGTGGTTAGCAGAGGGTGTCATATTCCCTGGAGCTGGAATTACAGAGACTTGTGAGGTGCTTGATGTAGGGGCTGAACCCAAGTCCTCCCAAAGAAGAGCAAGCGTCCTTAGCCTCTGGACTGCCTCTTCAGCCCCTTCCCTGCCTCTTCAGCCCCTTCCCTGCCTCTTCAGCCCCTTCCCTGCCTCTTCAGCCCCTTCCCTGCGTTTATTAAGACAGTCCTATATAGTCTAGAATATCCTCAAATAGGAGTAGCTGGGGCTGAACTTGGACTCCTGATCCTCCTGCCCTCCCCTCCCCAATCCTCCCCAGTCCTCTCACCCCCCCAATGCTGGGACGACAGGCCATGTGGTAGTATACTGAACTCACACTTTAGGCATCTTAAGGAACCAGAGCCTCAAACTCAAGTGCTTTCTAGAAGATTCTGAGAATCTGTCTTCATACCTAGGGCTGCATTTCAAGTTTTGGACGGGGCCATTCAAAAGAACCTTGGACACTGGTTCCCCGTGCCCCCCCCCCAGGTTTGGATTTCTTGCTAGGCTTCCAAGCTCATTCATGTTGAACCCATTTAACCACTGGCCCAGGAGCCTCACCCAGCCATCTGAAAGCCTGCCCACTTTCCAGAAATCCCCACCCACTGGCCAGGGAGCCCCACCCACTGGCAGGGGGGGATTAGGGGGGCTATCCCGGCACTGGCCCTGAGGCTAGGTCTCACCTGAGGGACAGGATGCAGTCCTGAGCTCTGGTCTCACTGAGCCGCACTAGGTAGCTGCCTTCCTTGCAGAGGGACAAAAGGTTCTCCGCCTCGGTGCGGCTCAGGGGGCCATGAAACCACCTGGGTGTGGGGACAGATACCTCCAGTTGACTTCACACACCTGGGGGTCGAGGGAAGGACCCCAAGGCACAACCAGACAATTCTCTTTGACATGGTGAATGTGGCCAGCTTGGGCTACATGAGACCCTCACTAAAGAAATGAATGAGTGAATGAATGAATAAGACCCCAGCACCTTTGCGGTTTCTGGGTCCCCAGGGCCACCCCTCCTCTAGCATCCGCACTCACGGCTGCTTCTCCAGGGCCAGGGCTGCATCCACGCGCTCTGCAGGCTGTGGTCTCCGGGGCTCCTTGGTCCGTTCCCAGTCAGGACCATCAAACTGTACTGGGAGAGGAAGGTGAGAGGCTAAGGCCCACCTACCCAGAGAGCCGGACAGGAGCCAGCCAGTGGGATCTCAGTTTGGGGCAGCCTATCAGAGCCCAGGAGATGGAGGTGGAGTCTAAGGTAGGACAGAATTGACACAGGAGCTGTGATTGGCCCTCAGAAACAAAGGGGCGTGGCCCACCTGGAAATCAGGCACCAAGGAATGGGGGCTAAGTGTCTTGACTGGCAGAATCAGAGCACAGGGAGTGTGGCCAATAGGGATGGGTTGGAAGTTTGTAATCGGTTTGTAAGCAGGGCTATCCACACTGGTTGAAGTCATGGCCTCATCCTTCCCGACCTGGGTTATTTAGTATTCTTTAAGTTGATCCTACTCTATTTAGCAAGAAACTGTCTGACTCCA
The DNA here is from genome assembly GCA_030556225.1 of Cricetiscus sungorus. Lineage (NCBI taxonomy): Eukaryota > Metazoa > Chordata > Mammalia > Rodentia > Cricetidae > Cricetiscus > Cricetiscus sungorus. Next base: position 43,217,451 of record JANBXA010000600.1, read on the forward strand.
AGCCTATCACGTAAGAGCTCCTAAAAACCCCTCGCTGCCACACAAGTGAGTGTTTTCCAGTATTTAGTCTACAATCGCACTATTGGGTTGGTCCTATAATGACCACAAGTCACAGCCACCTCTCTTTCCAAGACTACACAGGACGGGGTGGGGAGAAAAAGGCACTTTCTCTGGAGGAGAACTGATGTTAGTGAGAGCGGAGGCAGTAGAGGGAGGAGGCCTCTAAGGGGCTGACCTTGCACATACCTGCGAAGGCCCTGGAGATATGATCTTTTTTCCATTCCCAAGGCTGGTCATATTCATCCGCTGGCCTCTCATCCTCCAGAGGCAGCCTGCTCTGGCCAGAAGACGCTCCGTCTTCCAGCTCAGCATTCTGCTCCTCTTCATAAGGAGTATCGTAAAGTTGGACGGCTCTGCTTGGCCGTTCTGGGGCAGAGGAGACACTGGTCACCCTCTTTCCCCCATAGGACCCGGTCCTGGTCCTCATCCTCAGCCCTGTGCACTCACCACTCGAGCTGCTCCGGGCTTCATAGGGTTCCATGTACCCATCATCTGAGGCTGGTGGCTGAGGCTGGGCATCGAAAGGGTCTGAGTACTCAGTGTCTTCTTCAGGCTGCCGGGAAAGGCTCAGGCTAACTCTGGGTGCCCCTATTGTGTGACACTGCCTCTCCTTGCTGGGCCATTCCACATTTCTCAGAGCTAGACTGGTCAGGGAGTCCTGGCATCCCTCCTGCACCCACCTGCCGAGCACTGGGGTTATAAGCACAAGTCGCCACACTCAGTTCTCTAAGTGGGTTTTGAGAATTCAAACCCAGTCCCCAAAGCCCTCTGATATAGTTCCAATAACAGCCCCTAAGCCCTTAGTAAGGAGATAAGCCAGTTTTACGGTCGAGGAAACAAAAACAGAGGTTAGTGGCCTGGCAGGGTCACCAGCTGGTGAGTATGAGGCAGGGTTTAATTCTAGTCTGTCTTGTCTCCCTGTATCCTTTCCTCCCCTCTTTCAGAGGTTTTGGAGGCAGGAAGATTACATGGTTTAAGCCAGTTTGGGCTACACGAAGAGAACTTGTCTGAAAACCAAAACAAACCAACAGAGCAGTGATTCTCAACTTCTTGGTGAGGTGGCAACCCTTCAATAGAGTTTCTCATGTTGTGGTGAATTATTTTAATTGCTACTTCATAACTGTAATTTTGCTACTGTTATGAATCACAGTAAATATCTGTGTTTTCCGATGGTATTAGGTAACCCCTGTGAAAGGGTCGTTGAACACAAAAGGCTGGGAAACATTGCCATAGAACTCTGTGGGCAGAGTGTTTGCCCAGTATGCACCAGGTCCAGCCTCCATCATGCACAACATAAACCTCGAGTGTGACACACACCTGCCATCCTGTGACACATACTAGGGAAGTAGAGGCAGGAGTCCGCTAGCTAAGTAGTGAGTTTGAGGCCAGCCTGGGCTACCTTGCACCGAGTCTCACATAAAACAAAAACGGCCGCCCACCCTTCGTCTTTCTAAATGGAGAATGGCTGGGAACGCTGGCTAGCCCAGAAGCTCTTATACTCCCGGGGGCTAGGGAACTGAGGTGGGGACGCACCTCCTCCCCGGGGCTGCTCAGCAGGGCCTTGGCTCTGGCCATATCAGCAGCCTCCACCTTGATCAGCCGGTGCCTGGGAGAGTCGTATTTGGAGTCGCCTGGCCCGGTAGGCTCTGGCTCGTGGCGGCCATTGGCGTCCTCGTAGGGATCCTCGAAGTCCAGGTCCTTCTGCTCACGGTAAGCCCGTAGGATATCGCTCTCGGTGTAGTCGGGGGTGGGCGGTTGCGGTGGGGGCCTCCGACCACCGAAGCTCAGATAGTCACGGAGCCACTTGGCCATCGGTGTCCCCGAAATAGGCTAGTGTTAGACCAGGGTTTCCATGCGCACTTGGCAGCTCGTCCTGGGGGGGAAGAAGGAGTGGGGAGACAAAAGGGGTAGGAAGAAGCGAGAGGAGAGAGGAGGGGGAAGAGGAGGGGGAAGAGGAAGGGGAGGAGGGGTCAGGAGTCCTAGGCTGAGTTCAGAGAGGATGGAGCAGCAGGTGGTGATCCCAGTGCTATAGGAACCATGCACTTCGGTGGTCTGAGCTGCCGCAGACATAGTGTGGTGTCAGCGCAGCTGTCCCCTGGAGCTCCACGCACAAAGTTGCCAGAGGCTGGGCCACCTAGAGGGTCGTACTCCCTGTGGGCTGCTGTCCGTTCCCAAGAGTCTGGCCGGCCTGATTCCTTAAATCCCCATCCATTTCCTTAACTCCCTTACCCCTTACCCGCCCCCCATCTCTTAACCCCTTATCCCTTAATCCCCCATCTCTTTACCCTCTATCCCTGACTCCCCTATTTCTTAACCCCCATCTCTTAATCCCCTATGTACCTTACTCACCAATCTCTTAACCTCCCAGATCCCTTAACCCCCATCCATATCATTTAACCTCCCGATCCCTTAAACCCCGCCCCCGTACTCCTTCATCTCCCGATCCCTTACCCCCCATCTCTTAACCTCCCTTTCCCTTAACCTCCTCCTCCCAGCCAGTAACCCTCACCCCCACATCTCTTAACCTCCAGATCCCTTACCACCCCCATCTCTTAACCTCTGAATCCCTTACCCACCCTATCTCTTAATCTCCCCAATCCCTTAACCCCCGGGTCCCTATCCTCCACACCCCCACAACCTCTTAACCTTCCCAATCCCTGAACCGCCTACTGCCGCCGCACAAAGGGACATAAACCCCTGGGTCCCGGCCCGGGCTCCCGGGGTTGTGGGAGGGGCGAGGACACCGGTGTGCCACCAGGTCCCGCCTCCGCTCTGCGGACAGACCTGCAGACCTCAGACCTTCAGCCACTTCGGGTCGGGGACGGCGGGACCCGGACCCAGGAGGACTCCAGAAGAAGAGGCCGCCGGCGCGGGGACAGAGTCGCCCTTGGGACCGGGGCCGGGAGGGGATTGGGCGAGAGACCCGAGCATCGCGCAGGGTCGCGGCTGGCGGTGGCGCGGGGCGGGAGGCGCCGTCCGTCACCGCCGCGTCCGTCGCTTTGTGGCGGGCGAGGGGAGGGGCAGGAGGCGGCCGCAGCTGCGGGTCCGCGAGGGGAGGGAGGGGAGCGGGCTGGGACCCCAAGGGCTGGAGAGGGGGCTGGGAAGTGGGACCCTAAGGAGGGGAAATGCAGGGCAGGAGTCAGCCAGAGCCATGGCCACAGGTCTGTGTGCCTTAGTCTCCCCAGATAGTAAACAGTGCCAGAAGCATTGACAGAATTACTGGTGAGGGCTGGCTTCCAACTCATTTGCAGCAAAGACTTATGTCTCTGTCCTCCTGCCTCAGCCTCCCAGTGCTAGGGATGACATTCAGGGCTTCCGGCATGCTAGGAAAGCGCCCTGCCCACTGCGATGTTCTAGTTGGGGAAACTGAGGCACAAAGAGGTTATGAGTGTGGGCGTTACTCAGGCCACTCATCTGTCAGCTTGTGCCCGGACATCTCGCGGGTGGTACTGGTCTCACAGGATGAGCGTTCATCCTCTCATCTTCTGTGAGCCCTGCTTTCCACTTGGGGGAAACCGAGACTTAAGAATGAACACAGCATCCAGCATCCCGAGTCATGTGTCCCCCAACCACCCGCCGCTCCTATCTCGGCCCAACAGAGTCCCTAGAGCGTGCAGATATAATCGTCCAGTGTGTGTTGGGCAGGCGAATGCATCATACGCGAGCCTCGTCCACAGCACGGAGGCCGGATAACTGTGCGGGTAACTGTGCGTGGCAGGAATGTCAATCAGGGGCCCCGAGGCGGAACCAAACGGCACTTGACTTTCCCTCACTTTGGAGCCTCCAGAGGGGACACTCGGCGGTGTGTGTGCGTGGGGGGTGGGCAGAGAAAAGAGCCGGGACTGGACTTTCTGATGAGGGACAGGGGTCACGGTAGCCACCCTGGTACATCCTGATGGATGACTTGGAAGATGGGCATGAGCAGGCCCCAAGTGAGTCCCACCGATCCTGATTGTAAGTCAAAAGCCCTACTGCTGCCCCTTTTACAAGTACAACCCAAGGGCTGCGTGGTGGGGGCAGCTAAGGGGGGAGCATTGGCTCACCGCGGGGTGTGTGTGTGGGGACTTAGGTCCCTCATCCAGCACCTCAAACCCAAACAAAACAAAGGAAAAGACGGCATGAGTGGGTTGTACAGTGTATCAGAAAAGCCATGTAACCTGCTGCACTCTAGTTCCAGAACATCCCACTGCCATATCCCTGCCAGTCTCCATGAATCGCCCTCTGTGCATCAGCTTCCTCTGGATATTGCCAGTCTTGGAGTCTCACTTCCAGTCTGGCTCTCTCACTGGCTGCACATCCCGGTAGGCTGGTGACATGAGGCAGCACTGTGTGCGGTTTCACCCACGGCATACAGCAGTGCTCGGTACACACAGGCTACCCGGGACCTCCCTGCCTGTACCACAAATCTGGGAAGAAGTACGCCAATGCACGGGGACTGGAGGGGAGGTACACTGCTCCACAGTGTCTGTGAGGCTGGTGGCCAATGCCTTTAGACTACAGAGTGAGAGCCACTCAAAAACCAAAGCCCAAGGAGCCTAATGGTAGATGCAGGGCTTGCCCTGAGAAACCTCCCATCTGGAGGTTTGTAGAAAGGATCCCAGTCTACTGCACCCAGTAGGGGAGGCATGGCTCTGCCTTCAGTGGTCCCCAGTCAGATGAAGTACAGCTGCTTCCCTGGGCCATAGGCTGAGGGAGGAGGCACGACCCCATCTCCAGTGGTGACCAGTCAGATGGAAGTACACACTTGTTTCCAGGCCACAGCTTGAGGGGAGATGTAAGTCACTGACTTTCAAGGTCCCCAGTCAAACCCCAAGCAGCTCATGTGTCAAGGCACAGAGACCACATTTGTGACCAGCAGGCTGGCAGAGGGCTATAGGCAGGCTGGTCCAGCTAGCGTCTGAGTGCTCAGGACAGGTGGTGGGGTCAGCTCTATCTCGGTAGCTCTCCTGTTGTCAGGGGACTCCAGGGAGCTGATGGAGATGGCAGATTAGACCTGACAGTTCCGAAGACATGACAGCTGCAGAGCAGGGGGAGGAGTGGGGTGGGGAGGGTGCCAACAAGATCCCAGGGTGCCACTGACTTACCCTGCTCTTGCCTGGGGGGACGGTAAGGGGTGTGCAAAGGGAGAATTTCAAGGAAAAGCAGGCTCCAATACAAACACTTCAGGCTTAAGATCAGCTTGGTGATGGTTCATGTTTCTAATCTCAGCACTGGGGAGGTGGAGGCTAGCCTGGGCTACATGTGCCTGCTCTCCACCAGCACCCTCAGTACCAGGCTCACTGTGTTTCTTATAGTACCAGAACACAGACTAACGTAATGCCAAATTCCAAATAAGTATGAGTGCTGAGGGTGGGGGTGTGGCTGAAACCCCAGGAGAATGCTGATTCTGGTTACACAGGAGGGCGGGGTCTCCAGCTGATTCTGGTTACACAGGAGGGCGGGGTCTCCAGCTGGTCCACATGGTTACTGAGTGATTTTCTTCATTTTATACACTATTATTGTGTTGAGGTGGAGCCCTGTTGGGAGATGGTCCCCAGGGACCCTGCCCCTTGCCCCAAGTCTGTGGCAGGAAGGGGCTGGGCAAACAGGCTCCCCATAACTCAAGGACTGCAGAATGGACCAGGCTGTCTGTCCAGTGAGGCCTCTCCACACCCTGCCTGGACCCACAGCAGATACGGTCACGAGGCGTTTGCTGAGCATGCCTTCCTTGATCCCATCTCCTCTTCTGGCTTCTTGGGTCTGTGATGCCACTATGGGGGCTCAGCTGTCACTGTCCTCGCTGTCCCCATATGTACCCAGCTGGCTCAGGGAAGAGGCCCCAGGTGTCTGGGGTGCAAGGTTGGCCGCCTTCCTGCTCTCAGGGTCACCTGTGAGGAGGGCAGGTTGGTTCAGGGATGCAAGGAAGGGGAGTGTGCCCAAGTTGGAGGACCTATGGCCTGGTTACCTGGATCGTACACTGAGCCAGGGAGATCCCACCTAGGCAGCCGAGTGTCCACAAGACACAGGGGCAGTATCAAGGACCAAGTGCCTCCATGACTAAGAGGGTACACAGGGCCTCCAACACCTGACCTGCTGTGTGGCTTCAGGCAGTAGGTGACCCTCTCTGAGCTTTAGGATCTGCCTCTGACAAATGCTAATAGTGGCAATGACAACTGTGTCAAAGGTATGTCAACCGTGAGCTAGGCCTTATCTAAATACGGTGAAATTATCCAAAGCATAGAAAGGATATGGAAGCTGCATATCACATGGGCAGCATACTACCGACAGTGATGTGGTGTCCCTTGATACTGTATGACTAGTCACAGGCGAATTCAGCTATCATGTAACGTTGACTCCAGGCCTTTGCTCCTTTTGTCTCTTTTTTGTTGTTTTTTGTTTGAGGCAAGGTTTCCCTGTGTAGCCCTGACTATCCTGGAACTCTACCTGTAGATCAGGCTGCCTCTAACCACAGAGATGAAGGTGTACGCCATCACAGCCTGACTCCTTGTTTGAGTCAGAGTCTCTTAAATCCCCTCTGTAGCTGAGGCTGGCCCTGGACCCCTGGGTGAGCCTCTGTCACTGGCTCACCTCGCCACCCAGGGCTACTGGCGGGGACTCACCTGAGGCGGGCATCCGGACCTGCTCTGAGCCCCCGTTGGCCTCCGTCTTTGCCTTCTTTGGCATAATCAAGCCAGCCAGGTGTGCCCTGCTGCCCACTGCCTCTGCCTTCCTCTTGGTCTTCGGCGCCTGTGGGGACCGTGTACAACTGTTGCCCTCCCACTTCCCTGACCTGGCTCTGTGGAGCCAGTTTGCATATCAAGTTTGCTATAGCTCTAAATTCCTCCCTGGTTCCCAAGGTGGCATCTGAGGACTTCTCATCCTGTGAACTCCTACCCACCCCTCAATACCCATCTCAAGTACCTGCCCTGTGTATGGTCTTAAAAACTGTAGTATATCCAGGGCCCACAAGTGTTTTTTTTTTTTTTTTTTAAACCATCTCCCTTGTGCCATCAACAGTTCCTGGCACACTGTAGGTGCCCAACAGCCCTCGCTGTGCTGACATGACAGGTGTATGCCACTGCTACAGGGCTCTGGGGAGAAAAGAAATGAGGTGCCTGTCACCCTAGCTCATGGGAGGCTGCAACAGGAGGACTGTGGGCTTGAGGTCAGAATGGGCTATGGAGTGTGAACCTGCTTTAAAGAAAAACAAAACAAACAGAACCAGACCAAGTCTGGGTTCCACATGGGAAGATCACAGGGGCCTAGGAAGAGTGCTCAGCGTGTTAGCATATGCCTGCCCGAAGAATGAGGACCTGAGCACTGATGGGAGATGGGAGTTTGAGACAAGAGAATCCTGGGAGTCAGGGGGCCTGGTCCACACAGCTATTATAAGAGGAGGCCCTGTCTCATTCAACCAGGGTGGGAGGAGAGGCCACATGCCTGAGGCTGTCAGCTGACCTAAAAGCTGAGTGTATGCACTGGCAACTCACATCTGGATCCAGCCAGAAGAAGCTAGAAGACACTAGAACCTTCAACAGCTGGGGCCGGAGCAGTTGCAAAGTTGTGGACACACCTAGGACCCTGACGGGACTTAGGGGTACCCTTCATCTTTCATAGCCTGTGGACCGGATCTTGTGCTGTTCACTGTGCCTGCGTGTGGAGGCTGACATCTGTCTTCATGAGTTGATTACCATTATGGTTTCTGAGGAAGTGTCTCTCAGTGACCTGCAGATCACACTCAGCACAACCCAGGACTCTCCCACATCTGCCTTCCTGGTGCCAGGTCCCAAGTCTGCTGGGCTGCATATGGCTCTAATTTTTTTTTTTTTGTTTTGTTTTGTTTTCTGGAGACAGGGTTTCTCTGTAGCTTTGGAGCCTGTCCTGGAACTAGCTCTTGTAGACTAGGCTGGTTTCGAACTCATAGAGATCCGCCTGCCATTGCCTCCCAAGTGCTGGGACTAAAGGCATGCACTACCACTGTCTTGACAGGCTCTTGCTATGTAGCTCAGGCTGACCTCAAACGGGACAGATCTACCTGCTTCTGTTTCCAAGTACTGGGATTAAAGGTGCATGTCACCAAGACCAGTGCTTCCAACATGGCACTGGGCTAAACCCTGGTCCTGTGCTTGTGGGGCAGGCACCTGGGTTTCTCCCTACCCTTGGTGGACTTTTCCCTGGCTACTCCCTCCCTGAGGGTCAGAAGCAGGAAGCAGAGTGCTGAAGCCACACTGTGGGCTGTCTGTCCTGTTATGAACAGTCCTGCAGCTCATGGCTTCTCCTGTGACCCCTCAGCCTGGACACCCACACTCCACACTCTGGGCCTACTCACCTCATCCAGGATGGCTGTGGGATTGGGTCTTGCTGCTGCCCGTGGTCGGGAAGGCGGAGCTTCATCTTCTGAGTCGGAATCCTCCAGAAGCCTGCGGTGACGAGCCTCCTCCAGCAAGGCCCTAGGTGGACAGTGAGACCCCGCTGCAGGGATGGTCCCCAGGGGTCTCTGCTGCAGCATGGAGGGCAACTCAGAGGGCGAGGGACAGGAGCAGGGGGCAATGCTAACAATTTTAAGGGCAGTGGCTCAGGGGCTAAGAATTTGGCTGGCACACATGAGGCTTTAGGTCCACATCCAGCCCACAGAAATAATTTAAGTATACATAAGCTGGGTGCAGAGGCACATGCCTACCACCCAAGCTCTGCGGAGGTGGACGATGGAGGATGAGGACTTCAAGGCCATCCTTGGCTACTTAGTGATTTTGAGGCCAGCCTGAACTAAACGAGAGCCTGTTTCAAACAACAAACACACAGCTGTGGGACCAAACGAAAAGCCAGTGATGCTTATAACACACTGGGCTCTGCGGGTCTGAGCAGCTGTGCCTCAGTAGAGTCAGAGGGGACATGACAGGAGGGGCTCTGAGATGAGGGGAGGGGCAGCCATGGGAACATCCAGAAAGGCCCGGGCTGCTCACGCAGTCTCCCGCTCGTCTTCTTCCTCCTGCTGCTGTCGCCGTTGCTCCTGTGACAGGCGGTGCTGCAACAGCATGGCCTCAAAGTCCACATGTGCCTGCCGCTGGTTCAGGTCCTTCAGCTCCTGCAGGTTTTCTAGCACCTCCATTTCCAGCTTTGAGTCTTTTGTGCGGTTCTCTAGGACCTGGGGGTGCAGGACGGGGGAGGAGCGTGGGTGGAGGAGGGGAGCATGGGGTAAGGGCTGCCCATCAGCAGGTGATGGGAACATGTGAGGGGGGGTGTAGGGTCGGAGAAGGGGAGGGATGCAGGATGAAGGCACTGTCACCTAGGGCTCACCTTCATGGGGTTGTTGAGCTCCTCGTCCTCGCGCTCCTTCTGCACACGCTTTTCCTCCTCCTCCAGAAGCTTCTCGGCCTGGAAGTTTCGTGTGGCCCCATGCTCCATGGTGTAGTCTGTGTTCTCTGGGTCTGTCTGCAAGGAAAGGGGGTGACAGAATCAGTGACAGCTCCAGGCAGTGGACTGTACCTCTGTGTGCATTTCTCCATTCCCTCTGCCAGCTTCTTTTCTTTGCTCACTCCCTTGGTGGCGATGGGCCTTCCTCCTAAAGCCCACACCTCCTGGAATACTGTGGTCATAACAGAAAGCAACTGACTCTCAGCCCAGTTCCTTAATTACTTTGCCCCTCCATCTGTGCTCTCAGAACCTGCAGGCCTCCTGGCTGTGCACACATCTACCCTTGTCTTCTTGCTTATGAATTACACAGAAGATCTGCTTGCTTATGAACTACACAGTTGACTTCATGTGTGTGTGTCTGCCTGGGAGATGGAATCAGGGAGCTATGACATGAATGAGGTTTGCCTGGGGTGATGAGGACTTTGCTAAAAAGAAAAAAAAAAAAAAAAAAAAAAGAAAAAAAGAAAAAGGGTATGAGGGGATGGCTCGGAGGTTAGAGCACTGGCTGCTCTTGCAGAAGACCAGGGTTCAGGTCCTAGCACCCACATGGCAGCCCATGACCACCTGTAATGCCAGTCCCAGGGCACCCAACGCCCCTTCTGGCTTTCAAGGGACCAGACACACACACAGACATTCCAGAGATACACATTTGAAATAAAAATGTTACTTCTTCAAGCTTATGTTTTGTTCACTTTAACCTTTTTTTTTTTTTTTTTACCTTACAGGAAAAAAGCTTACAGTGAAAAACCAACAAAACCCGTAGTCTCTAATGGTGCAGATCTGAGAAGAGAATTCTCCTTCTCTGGTCTTTTCCTGAATTCTCTGGTTTTTGCCAGGGGCCTGTGAAGCCCTGGCTTCCATCCCAAGAAACACAAAAGCAAACCATGATTTTTAGACAGATATGGTAACACACACCTTTCATCCCAGCACCAGAGGTGGAGGCAAGAGGATGGATCATGGTCACTCTGGTTGCACAGGAGTTCGAGGCTAGCCTGCGCTACAGGAGACTGACTAAACAAAACAAAACAAAAGCACCAGAGTGACGTTCCAGGCCCTGTAACACTTCACAGCAATCATCTACGCACCCATCCCACACTGCACACATGCAGGTGGACAGGCTTTTTGGTGTGTGGGGTCTTGTTGCAAACACCTTCCCTTTGTACCTCTGTGGGATATCCTCAGAGAGAAAGGTTGTGAATGAGTGAAGGCAGCCCCTACCTTGAAGGTGATCTCAGCCAAACATCTTGTGCACTTGATATAGAAGCGGAAGATAGGCAGGCCCAGGTAGGCCTCGTTCTGGACTGTTTCTTTGCGTGCATTGAACTTCTTCCCCTTGTAGATGTATTCTCCACATGTCTTACACCTGCAGCCAGGGCAGACATGTGAGCATCTCTGAATTCTGCTCCAGCACCCAACCACAGCATATGTACCTCCAGGGGCAGGGAAGACCAACCTGCCTGGGTGTGTGGGCTTCTGAGACCCCAAACAGGACAGCAGGATCCTGTACTGTGCTACCTCTTCCCTTTCTGCCACACTGACAAACACCTCTGGCTTGGTCCTACCTCAGTGCCTTTGTTCTGCATATGCCACAGCCTGAGATTCTAACACTTCCCGTCTGTCCAGCTGCCCTGCCTCATGTGTCCTTCTGTGACTACCAGTGGATGAGCATCATTTCCACTCCACACTAGCCTGTGTGGAGCATCATGAGGTTGGGGCCATGTCCTGGACCAACAGCAGGTACCTGACAACTGCTTGTTGGAGGATTGTGGTGGTTTGAATAAGACTGGCCTCTATAGCATCAGACATTGTAAGACTTAGTCACCAGGAGGTGACACTACTTAGAAGGGTTAGGAGGTGTGGCCCTGTTGGAGGAGGTGTGCCACTGGGGTTGGTCCACGGCAGGTCCAGTGTTTCTCTTCTCTCTCTGCCTGTGGATCAGAATGTAGCTTCCTACTACTTCTTTGGCACCATGCCTACTGCCACGCTCCCCACCATGATAATAGACTAAGCCTCTATAATCCCCACCATGATAATGGACTGAGCCTCTATAATCCCCACCATGATAATGGACTAAGCCTCTATTACTGTAAGCCAGCGCCAACTAAATGCTTTCTAAGAGTTTCTGTGTTCACAGTAATCAAGGCAAATGAAGGAATAAAGGTGATATACAATCAACCAGTCAACATGGATTAAAGGAGTGTGATTCTCACCTAATCTCAAGGTTGTTAGATTCTAAGATGGAGAAACCCAGGAAAGCAGAGGAGGGGTGGGATGAAGGTTTATGGGGGAGGCTGGCAGCCTGTCTAGGATGAGAGGGGAGCTGGGCTCTGTGAAGAGGGGAGGATCCACTGACTTGAGGACTGCAGCAGAGGCCACAGCTGGTACAAAGACCCTGGGGCAGGAGAAAGTGCTGCCCACTGGAGGGATCAAAAACCTGCAGGACAAATGTCACTCAGACTGTCCATCGAGGCCTTCTGATGGGGGTTGGGGACTTTGTGAGGATGGGGATTTCATCCTTGTTTGCTGTTTCTCCACACACTCCAGCCCTGGACTCTCACCCTTGGGGATTCACCTCATGTTGAAGGGAGCCATCAGTCGAACCACATACTGTCGGTCCTTGGGTAGCTTGAGTTTTGGGATCTTCGACGGATCAAAGTCAGGTGGGTAGTATTTCTGCAGGGAAAGGGGATGCTGCTGTGTTCCCGTACTCAGGCCCCACATGGGCAGAAAGGGGATCTGAGAGCCATGCCAGAAGACCCAAGATACTCCAGTTTCAGGGACCTACCAGGATTCATGTTGTTGATGCCTTTCTAGACATGGATGCTTGAAGGACAACCATGAGAAATTGGGACAGGGAGGAGTGCACAAGTTTCCAGAATGTCCTCCCAGACAAATCACAGAGTGTGTGCATGCTGCTCCCAAGCTGTGATACACCTTCCAGGTAAAGCTCTAGAGGCCCAGGATTCACAGTGGGGGTGGACCCCTTTTGCCCAGTACATGATAAGACTCTAGATGTTCAGGAGATAACTGGAGCCCAACATAAACCAGGCATTGTCGATGATGGTCTAGCTTGGACTAGGGAACCACACAGGGTCCTGGACACCATCCAGGGTAAAATCTGGCCAGTGAATCTCCTCTCTGTATACTTGGGAGGCTGGGGTGAGACACACAGACATAGCCACTCTGGAATTATGGAGATCATGCTAATTCCCACACCCACCATCCTAGCACCTGGGAGTGTGAGACAGGGGTGAGGGATTGGGAGGGGGGGTGGAGAATGACAAACTCTCCTTCGAAAAAGCCAAAAAGAAACTGTGAACCAACAGCAAGGAAGCACTCTGCTTTGGACACCTGCTAGTAGCCAGACCCACAGGGAGGGGGAAGTCTCCCTTGCTTGATGAAAGCTTTGCCAAGATTTCAGGAGGATGTTGGCATGGTGATGTATGCCTGTCATACTAGCACAGGCTGATGAAGAAGAATTGAGTTTGCAGTCAGGCTGGGTGCTGCATGAATGCAAGCAAACATAAAATAAAAATAGGTAAATCTAGGTTGGAGAGATGGCTCAGAGATTAAGAGCACTGGCTGTCTTCCAGAGGTCGGGAGTTCAATTCCCAGCAACCATCTATAATAAGATCTGGTGCCCTCTTCTGGCCTGTAGATCTACATGCAGGCAGAATGCTGTGTACATAATAAACAACAACAACCAAACAGCCAAGTCTTTTAAAAATTAATATAGCCCACATTAGGGGTACATGATTCTAATCCACCCAGCAGTTGGGAGGCTCAGGCAGGTGGGTCTGAACCTGAGGCCATTCTGGGCTATATAGTGAGGCAATGACTGAAAACAAACACAAAAAAATCCAGAAAATGGAGAGGAAAGTTTTTCAAGAGACGGAACTGAGTCCTTGCATCCCAGTTACTCAAACTGGTGCAGAAAACACGGCCAAGAGATATCTGATATTCGCTTTAACAAAAACTGGGACGAACAGAGGCCACCAACAGCAACCTCCCCCACCCCCAACGCCCCAGGAATCCAACGCGATTGGATAGTTTCCTTTAGAAAAACCAATCGGATGAAGTGACATAAGCTCCTCTCGCCTGGTGAGGGTTGTCTTTTAAGCCGGAAGGGAAACATAAACTAACACCGTCCCTAAGAAACGCGATTGGCAAGAGACTTGGGAAGCTCCGCCCCACGGAAACCAGTTGGGGAGAAATTCTGAAAGGAAATAAGTGGAAGGAAGCGAGTCTCTCCCGGAGCTCACGGACGTCCCACACTCGGCAGAAACATCTAGACGCTGAGCACTTACGTTTAGAACTTTCCTTTCCGACATCTTCGCTTCCTGCCCGTCGCACAAGCAAAGAAGCTGTTCGCGTTGGTCCTGTCGGAATTTATCCGACCAGGTGCCTCCGTTCTCTTGACGTCACTTCCTCGGCCGTTTTACTGGCTGTAGCTGACAGGCTTTAGCATTCTCATTGGCTGTAGTCTCTGTCGATCAAGGTCGCGTGTGCTCTTTCGTTTCCTTCCTGAGTGCCCGTAAGTGTGGCAGTAAATAAAGGTTCCGGGGGCCTCTAGTTTGCAAGTGTTACTGTGAGCCACACTAGGAAAAGCAGAGAAAGCTCCTGGGAGTCAATAAGATTTTGTCCCGCACCGCTATTCTATTGATGTTGTTTGTTTTTTGAGTCAGAGTCTCACGTGTAGCCCTGGAACTCACCATGTAGCCCAGGCTGGTTACGAGCTCACAGAGTGCCTTCCGAATGCTGTGATTGAAGATGCGCCGCTCTGTTATTTCTTCATTCGTTCGCTCCTTCATGTCTGGTGCTGGGGATTGAGCACAGGGTTTTTGCAGCACATGCCAGGCAGGCACTCTTACTACTGAGCCGCTACCCAGCCCTCTAACCTTTTGAGACAGCCTCTCTGTAAAATGTCCAGAGGGAGCTCTTTGTGGCCCAGGTTGACTTTAAACTTGTAGCAATCATACTGTAGTCTCTTGAATAGCTGGAAATTAGTGGCCTGCCTGGTTTTCTTTACGTTTTGTTGTTGTTGGTTTGTATTTTTTCTTCTTTTCTCTTTTGTGAGACAGGAATTCACTACATAGTCCAGGCTGTCCTTGAAATCTCAGTGATCCACGTGCCTCTGCCTTTCCAGTGCTGGGATTAAAGGTGTGTACCACCATGCCAGGCATAGACTAGTTTTTACATTTGCTTATTTATTATTTGTGCATACAAACTTTGGCAAGCCCCTACCATTGGGCGTTGACCCCAGCCCCTTACCTGGGGAACCTAGGCAGGGGCCCACCCCTGAGTCAGCCCCCGACCCTCCTCCTCTTATTCTTTTTGAGACAGGGTCTCCCAGCTGGCTTTTAGCCTCCCACTATTCTTTTCCTCTGTCCTCATTTCGACGAGGCTGGGCTGCATCTTGTTTGTCTCTCAGCTGGGGAAATAGGTGATATGGTGTGTGTGTGTGTGTGTGTGTGTGTGTGTGTGTGTGTGTGTGTGTGTCTGTGTCTGTGTGTCCCTCAACATTCACCTACTGGTAACCCCTCTCCCTCTTTGTTTTTGCAGGGGAACCTGGGCCTTACACCTTGCTTGTTTTATCCCCGCCCTTTCTCTCACGGGTGAGCTTCCTAATCCTTGCACCTTTAGGCATTGTACCACGTGGAATTCCTTCTGCATGCTAGTACGTGTTGGCCCCTCCCACGCTCCTGAACATTGCCCACTTCAACTTCTTTTCCTCATAAAGGCTTTGTTTGAGGGTCGTGGGCACTCGAACACAGACTTTGCTCACTCAGGGTACAAGATGGACCAGAGGCTGGAGAGGTGGTTTAATGCTCCAGAGCACCAGTCACACCAGCTTCAGGGCTCTGGCGCCCTCTACTGGCCGCCGTGGGCACTCAAACATTTCCTACAGGCACATACTTGAAAATGAAATTAAAATATTTAAAATTTAAAAACAGACAGTTTTAGTAATTATTGTCGGGAGGTAATGGCGTACGTTTTTAATCCCTGTCCTCGGGAGGCTGAGACAGGAGGTTGTGAGTTTGAGGCCAGCTTGGTGTAGAACAGCTAGCCCTAAACAAAAAAGTCCTGTCTCGAATGGCCCCGATCCCCATAATGATAATAATTTGGTTTTGGTTTTAGTTTTTCAAGACAGGGTTTCTTTGTGTAGCCCTGGTTGGGCTGGAATTCACTCTGTAGACCAGGATGGCCTCGAACTCATAGAGATCCGCCTCCCAAGTGCTGGGATTAAAGGCGTGCAATATCACTGCCAGACTAAAAATAATTATTTATTAAAAGTGTCTAATCACATTTACAGTTCACAAAGCCCAGCACTGATGGAAGGAGAAATACTATCCCCACAGGTTTGGAAATTGATGTCCGGAGAGGTCAAGTCAATTGTCCAACGCTGCCAAGCATCCCAGCATATGAGGGTTTGCTATCAAGATCCTAGTCCCTCTTCAGAGTTTCTAAGGCGTCCTCTCTGCTTGCCCAGGGAGGCTCCAGTCACTTGGTTTTCCATAGTCCGTGAGGTCCTGGGCTGACACCTGGATGCAGTACTTGGCATGGGGCTTCGTGCTCCTGAGGGTGAATGTGGTGGCTTCAATGGGTCCCACCTGCCGGAAGAGAGGAGGCGTTGGGCAGGACCACGATGTACCGGGAGCTGGGGAGCCCGCCTGGGGGGTAAAGCGCTTGCTGTGAGTTCGAAACCCCGGTATTCAGGTAAACCAGTTGCAGTTTACGTTATCTCTGTGCTCTCACAGAGAGGCGAGAGGTGAAGACTAGAGGATTCCCGGGGGAATCTCGCTCACCCTCTCCCAGCCCCCTCTCACCTGGCGGAAGTGAGCGGCTCCGTGGCGCCGGTAGCGGACACGGTACTTGAGAGAGAAGATGTCTGGGAAGGGCCAGGAGGCAGGGGGATGCCAGAGCACCTGCAGCTGCTGCCCGGCTGCTCGCAGGCGTACACTTTCCGGGGGGTCGGGCTTGACTGCGGGAAGCAGGGGGCGGGGTCAGGAGCGACTTTGCTGGTTCACTCATCAGGCACTGATTCTCTCCTTCATTCAATTATACATTCGCTCTCGCCTTCAGACACCTATTCACGCATTTGCTGCCATTTACTCATTCATTCATACCATCAGTTCATTCCTCCCCTTGTTCATTCACTAATTCCTTAACTTGCTTAGTCACCTGCTCACTCACATTTATTTATTGTTTGGTTCATGTGCAGATCTAGTCACTGATTCATTAACTTGGTCGCTGTCATTCATTCATTCATTGAACCTATTAGTTTCTTCACTTATCCATTTGTACACTTATTCATGCTTTTATTGCACCATTAAGTCATTCAGATATTCATTTCCTTGCTGGTTCGGCTCTTACTCATTCACTGTATCATTCATTCATTCGCCCATTCGTTAAGTCATTCATGTGTTCATTGTGTACTCCTGTCAGTCATGCAGTCATTCACTCATTCATTCACCCATCTGCTGAAGGAGCAAGCCTTTGTTGACTCGCCATGATCGCTGCTGGCAGAAGTCATGACAAAGAAACAGTTTCAGAGTGCAAATCCTGAGTGGGATGACCTGCTTTTCCGAGACACCATCTGATGGCACAAGACTGCAGGAGGACATAGGTGCGTGGTCAGAGAGTGTTACCATTTCTCTGCCTGCCTCTAGGACACTGCTTCATGCTAACAATAAGCTCTACACCCATGAGTCACCTCCCTCCCTGTCCCTAGCCGTCAGCATCCACAGATCTCCTTCTGACTCTGGATGCCCCTGTCCTGGAGACCTTAATGTGTGGTTTGTGTCTGGGCTGCTCACTGAGCACCATGTCCTCAAGGTCCCCCCCACACGGTAGTTGGCGCTAGAACCTCATCAGGGCTGAGTGGATGGACTGTGTGTCCACCCATCCATGAAAGGATAGGTGGCATGCGCTGCCCCCTTCTGGATGTTGTGAGTAAGATTGCCAAGGATTTGCAGGGATGAACAGTTTTATTTTTGTTGAGCAGATACCTGGGACTGGAGTTGTCAGATCCTGGGGAGACTCCATGTTTAACCCTTTGAGGGCAGTGTAGCCTTTCACTGACCTTCACCCCTTCACCTACTCACCTGCTTTTCCTTCCTTCCTTCCTTCCTTCCTTCCTTCCTTCCTTTCTTTTCTTTCTCTCCCCCTACCCACCCTTCTTTCTTTTCTGCTAGTGACAGTCTTGTGGTTCTTGAACTGGACTTACCTCGAACTCACTCTGTAGATCAAACTGGCCTTGAACTCCAGAGATCTGCCTGCCTCTGGGTTTAAAACCCTGTACACCACCCCCAGCTTTTGTCCTCCCTGAACCTCGATTGTCACATGTTTAATAATATACTTTGGGGGGAGGGCTCATCACCGAGGGGCTGATGCCCAAGCAGTGACCAAGGAAGGCTAAGGAACTAAGCCACACAAATGCTGCCAGCAGGATGGAGTCTGGGGTGTTGGAGAAGTGACAGGAGATGAGTGAGGCTGGAGTAGAGAGGAGGAAGGCTTGGGGTGGTGGCGGGGAGTGGTGGAAGGCAGGAACTGCAAGGGGCGGAGAGGACACTCACTGATCCGCTCAGCCACAAAGGCCAGGAGGCTGCTGCTGGCGCCGCTGGGATGCACCTCAGTGACATTTAACACGTAGGGCAGCGTGGAGAACAGGTGCACGTCGGGGATGGTGCACTGTGTGGCCTGCGGGGTCGGATGTAGGCAGGGCAGGCTCTGCTGCTGGGCGGTCACACCGAGCCTGCGAGGGAAGCATCGTGGGTTACCTGGGTGTCCGTGTGGCCCCAGCTCAGCCACAACAGACTGTGAGACCTGGGCACGCTCAGAGGGACACTGGGGGTGTGGATTCTGAAGAACTCCCTGCATTACCCACACCCCATACAGGCTCCCATGGGTCCCAGGCTGTCTCCAATCCCGGAGTGGAGTGGGACACTGGAATCTGTTGGTTGCCCTTGTCGTCCTAGCCCCTCTCTATTCTCTGACCTGTAAGTGGCGATGAAGGATGTGGCTCTGGTGGAGTTGGGAGCCCGAAATGGCGTCCAGGAGCAGTCCACGGCCATAGGGTACCTAGAGGCACGGCATCGTACCCTAGGCTGGCTCAGAGCAGCTAGGGCCGGAGAGACAGGGGCGTGAGCTTTCAGGAGCCTCACAGGTCTCTGTTAAGCACGGAAACATGAGCTACCAAATCTGCAACAAACCCCCAGGGCCTCAACTGAGTCCATTTTCTAGATGAGAAAACTGTTTTGTTTTGTTTTTTTTTTTTCACTCCCCCTTTTTTCCCCTTTCTTTTTTTCTCTTTAGGCAGGTCTTATGTAGCCTAGGCTGGCCTTGAACTCCTAAGTTTCCTGCCTCAGCCTCCTGAGTACAGCACGACAGGTGTGCACCATCACATTAGCGTCTCCTACAGCTGAGTCACAAAGGTGAAACTTCGTGGTTGCTGAGAGTCAACTGTCTATCTCCACAAACCTCTAAGCTCAAGGGTACCCCTGCTTTGGATAAATGAGGCTTCGCCTCTCCGTGCCTCAGTTTCCCCATCCGTTTATCGGAATGGGAACAGGTACCATTGGTATAGGTGTGATGGTTCCCTTGGCCCAGGCACCCCAATCCCCAGTGTGTCCACCTACCTGTCCCTGCATTGCCAGAGGAGCAGCTAGCCCAGAGAGCCAGTGACAGGAGGAGCCGCTGGGACATGCCTGTGGCTCTGTTCTCTTGAGTTGAGGGACTCGCTGGAGAAAGGGCAAAGGGCTAGGGACCTGTGCAGCGAGCCAGGTCCTGGATGAGGACCTGCCCTGTGTGGCTCAGTCGCCCAGTGTGTGAGGCAGGAGCGGGAACCCTGACTCTGTCACCAGCTGCCTGTGTGTGACTGTCAAAGGCCTTGAGGTGGGGGCAGGGGGAGGGCCCCAAAAGGGAGAAGTCACTGAGTGACCTTACTTCCGGCTGATGGGGAAGCCCCAGGACTGTGGATGAAGCAGAGGGCAGATATGCTAGGGGGGAGGAGGGGAGAGAGAGACAGAGACACAGAGACTGAGAAACAGGGAGAGAGAGACAGAGAGACAGGGGACATTGGCCCAGAGGCTGGTCCCAGTGCTGGGTGGTAGCCCTGTCACAGCCCACATCTCCCCAAAAACGATGTCAGGCCCCAGACAACAGGGAGCAGTTGCCACCCTCAGATAGTCCCCAGGCCCAGGGACACTGAACTGTGCAGCACAGCTACTCAGAACCCCCAAGGAAACCCCCAGGACAGGCTGGAGTCCCTGGGAACTCCAGGCCACACCCCTCCCTTCAGGACCAAGAGAGCCTAGAGTTTTCTGGGGATTTGGGGGGGTTTGCCCAGAAATGGGGAGGGACAGGAGTAGGGGCCCTGCCAGGAAGTGATGAAGAAAAATGGAAATTCAGGCATGACTATTGTTACCCATCATCTCAATACATGGGAGGTTGAGACGGGCTATCTGTGACTTTAGCTCCAGCTTGAGGTACACAGGGAAACCTCCACCTCAAAATGAAAAAAAGAAAAAAGAAAAGCATAGAAGAATAGGGCATAGGGCCCTGAATTCAATTCACACACACACACACTCACCAAAACAAAATAAAAAATGCCAAGATGGACAAAGTATTGAAATGATAAAGAACAAGAGAATCCAGTCTGGGCTTATTTATTCACTTTTTAAAAAACCCTGGTGGGGCCGGGCGTTGGTGGCGCACACCTTTAGTCCCAGCACTTGGCAGGCAGAGACAGGTGGATCTCTATGAGTTTGAGACCAGCCTGGTCTACAAGAGCTAGTTCCAGGACAGGCTCCAAAGCCACAGAGAAACCCTGTCTTGAAAAACAAACAAATAAACAAACAAAAAAACTGGTGGGGACAGAGCCCAGGGCCTCAAGGACACCATGCCAACTCTCAGCCCTTCACTGGGATTTTCTAGGTAGAGTCTTTACCCCTGAGTCACAACTCAATCCCCTGGTTTCTTTAAATATTGCACTGCACTCCTGCTGT
This sequence comes from Cricetiscus sungorus, assembly GCA_030556225.1. NCBI lineage: Eukaryota > Metazoa > Chordata > Mammalia > Rodentia > Cricetidae > Cricetiscus > Cricetiscus sungorus. The sequence continues at coordinate 43,237,910 of JANBXA010000600.1, forward strand.
TGCCACAACTAAGATTTGGGTCCAGAAGCTCAAACTGTCTTCTGAGCCTCACCCCTGACCTCACTCTGTGTTCCACACTGGTTATATTTCCCTCTCACGGTGAGCTTGTACTCCTGGGTGGATGGTTGTGATGTGGGTGGCATATCAGAAGTTGTGACATGCCAGCCTTTGGAGAGTGATGGGAATCAGAGGCCCAGAGTGTAGGGAGCCATTGCGTGATGGGATCAACTGGGCATCATTGATAAGTGTACTGGCTGGTTGTGTGTCAACTTGACACAAGCTAGAGTCATTCGAGAGGAAGGAGCCTCAGTTGAGAAAATAATAACTCCATGAGATCCAATTCTAAGGCATTTTCTCAATTAGTGATCAGTGGGGGAGGGGTCAGTTCATGGTAGGTAGTGCCATCCCTGGGCTGGTGGTCCTGGGTTTTATAAGAAAGCAGGCTGAGCAAGCAAGCAATGAGGAACAAGCCAGTAAGCAGCACCCATCCATGTCCTGTACATCAGCTCCTGCCTCCAGGATTCTTTCCTGCTTGAGATCCTGTCCTGACTTCCTCCAATGGTGGACTAAGATCTGGAAGTGTAAGCCAAACAAACCTCTTTCTCCCCAAATTGCTTTTTGGTCATGGCATCTTGTTGCAGCAATAGAAACCCTAACTAAGACAAGTTAGTACCAGGATTGTGGCGTATTGCTGTGACAAACCTAACCATGTTTTGGAGAGGATTGTGCAAGGACTTTGGAATGTTCTGTGGGAGCTTGGGAGATGAGAATACTGAGAGCAGGCTAGAGAGATGGCTCAGAGGTTAAGAGCACTGGCTGCTCTTCCAGAGGTCCTGAGTTCAATTCCCAGCAACCATATGGTGACTAACAACCATCTCTAATGAGTTCTTGTGCCCTCTTCTGGTGTACAAGCAGAACACTATATACATAATAAATAAATAAATATGTTTTTTAAAAAATATTGAGAGCAGTACAGAGGATGGAAGCCTGGCTTGTGTAGTTTTGGAGGGAATAGTAAAGACTCTAATGGAGCCATCTGTTATTTTGAGTTAAGATTCTGTGGTTCTGGTTAACTGGTGCTGAAGAGTTATCTGTGATTAATAAGTGACCAGAACTACTAAAGTGAAGCTTTGCTTTGCTGAGATACTTGATGCTGACCAGCTGGAGCTAAGAAATTAGAAATGATTAAGAAGAGACCAGCATCAGTGAGGTGAACTCATCTGGGAAAAGCTTCCTGAGTGCACCGGGAAGCTGTGTTCCAGAGGTGGTCAAGGTTGTACCTTGTGCTGGCAGCAGAAATTGGCAATGTGTAAGAGTCACCCAGGTGTGCTTGTTTTGATGGCTTGTTTTGAAGGCATGAAGGCGTCATGGAGAGCAGTTGGGTCTTGGCACTGTGAGAGGCTAGGAGATGCCATTGATTAAGGTGCAGCCTCAAAAATAGTTGAAGGCCCCAGGATGAAGGGGTTATGCAAAGGATTTGAGAGTTGGCACAATGGGAGGGTTTATGATAGGTTATTGGTGAAAGTGCAGCCCAGCTGGGGCAGAAGACCAGAATTGTGGAGATGCCAGTAACATGGGAAGCCTGCCAAGAACAGTAAAAGCAGTGGAGAGCCAGGAAGATCCCAGAAGACAAGTTGTGTGTGCTGTAGAGCTGGAGAAATGACCCAAGCCCTGGAGGAGGCCAGAAGATCATGAGTGGATCCCAGATATTGGGTGTTTGAAATTTGATTTTGTTTTGATTTGATTGTGACTGTGCCCTGATATTCCCTCTTGAAATGAGGAAGTATTTTACTAAAGCACACAGTTGAGAGACTCTGAATTTTAAAGGAGATTGGCCATTTTAAAGAGACTTTAATGTGTTTAGATTTGTAAAGATTGTGAAACTTTTAAAGTTATTTAAGTTTTTACTATGAGATTTTTGGGATTAATAAGAAAGGAAAGGTTATGGATTAATAGTGATGTGTTTGTGTGGCAAGTTGACAAGGGGTTAGTTGTACTGGTTGGCTTTGTATGTCAACTTGACATAAGCTAGAGTCACCAGAGAGGAAGGAGCTTCAGGTTAGGAAATGCCTCCATGAGATCCAGCTGTAAGACATTTCTCAACTAGTGATCAGTGGGGGAGGGTTCAGTCCACTGTGGGTGGTGCCATCCTTGGGCTTGTGGTTCAGGGTTCTATAAGAAAGCAGGTTGAGCAAGCCATAGGGAGTAAGCAGCTCCCTTCATGACCCAGCCTCTGGGTTCCTGCCCTGTGTGAGTCCCTGTCCTGACTCCCTCCAATGATGGAGTATGATCTGGAAGTGTAAACCAAATAAACTCTTTTCTCTCCAGATTGCTTTTTGGTCATGATGTTTTGTTGCAGCAATAGAAACCCTAGCTATGACAGTAAGGTCCCAGGCTGGGCTGCCAGTTGCATGATGAGTCCTATTCATTACCCTGGAGCCTGGGGAAGGTTGTCCCTGAGGCTTCAACTTACAGAAGTGAAGGATGGAGACTGAACAGCTGAGCTGTGTCCTCAGCCACCCTGAGCCTGCAAATGCTGCATCTGCAGGATCTGGCTGAAAATGAGCTGCGTGTCCTTGTCCCTGCAGTGAGTTGCTAGGGGACATAGGCAGAGTTGAGAGAACCAGAGAGAGAAGCAATGGGGAAGAAAGAGAGGGGAATACTCAGGAGCAGCCAAATATTGTTTATGATCTAATAAAGCTTGCCTGAGGCTCTGACTGCAAAGCTAGCCACAGCCGTAGAGGTCCAGCATTAGCGGTATATGCCTTTAATCCCGCACTAGAGAGGTATGGACTCAGGGTCTCATGCAGCACTCATTTGTCAGCCATGTTGACACAGAATTGCCCAGCCTTGATAGAGTAAGAACTCTAAATGGCTGTTTGCTTTTCTGATCTTCAGCTTGAACCCCAATATCTGTCGTTGGGTTTTTATTGATTGTGCTGCACCCCAGCCAGCCAGACACTGAGGAAGCAGTGAAAGAAGGACGTACAAAATGAAAGGTACCCCCTCAGGTTAAATTAAGTTATAAGAGCCAGTGGGACAAGCATAAGATAAGGCAGAGCATTCATAACTACTAAGTCTCCATGTCATGATTTGGGAGCTGGTTGGTGGCCTGAAAGAAAGCCTGCCACACCTCTGTGTCCCCACATCTAGCCACTCTGTAATTGTCATCAGCACGTGACTCCACCTGCTATTTCCTGTGTCCAGGCATAAATGAGGAGCCCTGGGAAACCGCATTGCCTGAGCCAGAAATCATACAGTGAGGCTGACTCCACATGCCAATCCAGTGTTAGCGTGGCTTGAAAGAATCCTCAGTGGGTTGGGCGGTAGTGGCGCACACCTTTAATCCCAGCTCTGGGAAGGCAGAGGCAGGCGCATGTCTGAGTTCAGGACCAGCCTGGTCTACAGTGTGAGTTCCAGGATAGCAAGGACTAAATTGAGAAATCCTGCCTTCAAAAACCAAAACAAACAAAAAAACCAAAAAAACTGTAGTGGAAAACCTGTCTGCAAGCAGCACACAGGATAAAACTCCTCCACAAAAGTAATTTCCCATTTCATGTGTGTGTGTTTTTTTGTTTAGGTTGGAGGTGGTTTTGGGTGTTGATCCAGTGTAAGACCTTTTCTGAGGCTCCGATAAAAGCACCCTAGGGAATGCTAGTTTTGTGTGTTGGCCTAAGGGCAGACTTGGCAAAGTCTGTTCTGGTATTTGAGCCACTGTCTTGAAGGAATTAAGGGGACCAGACTCTTCAACCTGAGGGGTTGTAGTTATCAGTCCCAAGGCCACCATGTGCTCAGCGTGAGGTCACCTGTGTTTTTCTTGGCAGCATTGCAGAATTAAATTTCTGCTGACTCAGTCTGATCCCCCCCTTCCTACAAAATAGTGTGCCAGAGTTGTTTTTAATAAATTGCTTAACATGAGACCTCAGCTTATGCAATATCTACTCCATAACTTTCTATCTTTATCTTCTCATCCCAGGCTGTCTCTCTGGACACCTCCCCTTCGGGGCCCCTAAGTTCTGGTGTTTGTTAGCTGAGAGAGGTGTGAGCAATACTAGGTGTGCCTTATTGAAATTGCTAGTGCCTGGTGAATATCAGCCAGGTGGTTTATATTTGACCTGGGTGGACTGCATGCTCTTTTAGTTGTGAGGCAGGGGGATCACTCCACTGAACATTGTTTAATGACCTTCATATGCTAGAGACCCTGTGCACAGAACGAAAATTGTCTGAGTGCTGAAAATGTTCAGAGACAACTTTGCAGTCCAGATGCAAGTTCTTCTACAGTGCCAATCTCGCATGTCTGGGACAGTTGAGAACTACAGAGCTGCATCTCTTTACTGCTGCCACTTAGGCATCACTAACCAACAAATCATGGCCTCCAGATGGACTGTCAGTCAGAATGGGGTCCAGTACTTCTGGTGAGCCATGCTGCAGGCTCTGGCGTCTCCAGGACTGAGGGAGACTCTAGTGTTCTCGGTGCTGCGCTGTGACCCGCTGCCAGGAACTGTGAGGAGAGTGGGCAAGCTCGGAATCTGCCACGGTGAGCGAGGAACCACTGTCCCCACACTGGGCTGGGGGTAGGGGTGGAGGAGTTGGGGGTGGAGGAGCAGAGCCATTGTGTTGTCTTCCTGGGGACACCAAACACAGTGAGGTCACATGAGGGCCACACCACTTCCGGGAGCTGGGCACGAAGCAGCAGACCCCATAATTACGTGGCTCCTTGCGTGCGCCTGCGCAGAGCATGGGAAGCGTGAACGCTTGTATGGAAACATTCTTGTTGCCCACATTATGGTGCAGGGCGCGGACATAAGCTGTACTGTCACTAGGGACATGTACTGTCACTAGGGAAGGCACATTTGCTAACTCGCAGAGCGCTGGTCACTCTCGTGTCTTCTAGAAGTTCTGCACTTGTCACTGATCATTCAGGTGTAGGCTGAATGCAGTTAATTCTGTGCAAGGAGGAATGTCTGTGTCATTAACACGTTTGCGTCTAGATGCCAGGGTGGTCCCGTCAGAGTGTGTCAGTAGGGCCAGACTCCCTGGGTTTCCTGGCCTCATGTGTCACAGTTGATTGACTCTATATTAAGTTTGCTGTCATGTTCTGTTGATCTCTTTATTGTTTCCCAGACAATAAATCTCTCTCTCTCTCTCTCTCTCTCTCTCTCTCTCTCTCTCTCTCTCTCTCTCTCTCTCTCTCTCTCTCTCTCTCTCTCTCTCTCTCTCTCTCTGCTCTTTGATTCATTTAATAAAAAATTTATAGTTTTGGCTACAGATAGTTGTCACATTTCTATGTATTTCTGGGTATTTTATCCATGGTGACATATAACAGATATGTGGGTATGGTTCTTATTTTTTCAAAATAGGGTTTGTCTGTGTAGCCTTGGAACTTTCTCTGTAGACCAGGCTGGCCTGGAACTCAGAGATCCACCTGCTTCTGCCTCTGAGAATAAAGGTGTGTGCCACTGCACCTGGCAAGAATATGTATTTTTAACTATCTCTGTTTATTTTATTCTATGTGTGTGTGACTGTTTTGCTCATGTTTGCATGTATGTTCATCAGGAGTGTCTTGTGTCGACAGAGGACAGAAGGGGGCATCAAATCCCCAGCAACAGCATCTATGGATGGTTGGGTGCCACCATGTTAGTGTTGGGAACCAAACCCAGGACTTCTGCAAGAACAACAAGTGGTGGTTACTGCAGAACTATCTCTCCACTCCTAAACTTGACAGATTTCCAGAACTTTCTGTGTGCGCTTGCACAAGTATATGCTGAGAAGCAAGTGTTAAGAGAGTGGAGATTTGGGGTTTGGGAGATGATTCAGAAGGTATGCTGATCAGATTTGGTCAGCTTGATACAAGCTAGATTCAGACTGGCCTGTTGCCAAATCTATAGGGAATGTCTGTTCTCTCCAGGCTGTGTTTCCCCTTGCCAAGCCTGGGGTTGGTGTTTTTACTTTTTTCTGGGCTTTAGAGATCACTGGTTGATAGGGAAAGTAGTGGAACTTTCTCTTTTCATTTTGGTTCAGCCCAGGAGAAGTTTTCTCCTTCCCTGGAACACTCAGAGCAGGCACAAAAGTGGAGGGAATGCTCACCTGGGGGAAATATTCCCCCGCCCTGGGTGCAGTTTTCTCAGATGGCTGTGAGGTTCAGGCCTAGCGTAGGGGCCTGGTGCCTTTCCCCTTCCTCACAGGGACCAACACTGAGTGACAGCAGGAGTCAGGCGACGGGACAAGGAAGTGCTTCTGCCCCTAGAGTGGGACAGGTGGAGGCTTTTTTCCTTCACCTTTAGGTGACCTGGTACACCCAAAAGGATTCAGTTCTCCAACGGGAGGGAGCACAGTCTTTACCTGGGTGGAGGAGGGTTTCACACCAGAGAAAACACTGGTCAATTCAGGGAAACAAAACTGACAGAAAGAGATGTAGAGACACGTACACAGAGAGACAGACATGCAATAAAAACAACCAGGCTGGCCATTGCATGCTCATACACCTGAAGAGAGCGTGACAGTTAACTTTTGGAAGTGACTGAACTGGTGGATTTCCAATTTGTTTCCGTTTGGGTCAGATGTCAGGCCTCCTCTGGAGCACTAGGCAGTCATTGATTAAAGGTCGCCCTGGTGGGGTTGGAATAGGAATGGCCCCCATAGACCCATGTATTTCAATGTTTAGCCTATGGGGAGTGGCACTATTAGGAGGTGTGGTCTTGTTGGAGTGTATGTGGCTTTGTTGGAGGAAATGTGTCCTGTAGAGATGAGCTTTGGGATCTCCAGTGCTCAATCTAGGCCTAGTGAGCCTCAGTGTCCTTCTACTGCCTGCTGATCAATATGTAGAACTCTCAGCTTCTCTAGAACTACGTTTGCCTGCATGCTGCCATGCTTCTTCCCATGATGATAATGGAGTATTAAATGCTTTCCTTTACAGCAATTGCTGTGGTCGTTATGTCTCTTCCCAGCAATAAAGCCATAACTGATAGAGATGTTTGTAGCAGGGGCTGGGCTATTGCTCTGATCGGCCTGACCATGCTTCTGTTTGGAGGATTTGGACTTTGGGACTTCGAGTTAGGAAAGCAATGGAATGCTCTAATAGCTGCTTAATGGACCACCATGGTAAGAGCATGAAAGACAGTGATGCTCAGGTGTGACTTGAACTGTGGGGGCATAGTTCAACTGGATTTAGAGGAGAAGAGTAATAGTATATTGTCTAGAAACTGTTCTTGTTATTTTCTGGTGAAGAATGTGGCTGAAGTGAAGAGTTTTGGATTAACGCCTTTGGCAGAGGAAATCTCAAAACAGCCTAGTATTGACTCTGTTGTGCGGTTATTAGTCTCTGCCTCCACCTCTGAGGTTTGGGGTTAGAGCTGTGCACCACCACATCCATATTGTCTATCCTTTTATGAACTTAATAATTTCAATACAATTTTGCTGATGTATACTAAATAGTGTTACTCTGTTTGCATGTCTCTGTATATATTACTAGGCATTCCTTCTGCCATGCCATATTGTATTTGGTGGGCACAGGAATGGAAGGTGTCATTCTCTTTTTCTGTTTTCTTTTCAAATGACTTGGTGATTGCATTTGATATTTACTGGCCCATGTCACAGAATGTATGGAGCACACAGAGTTATGTAAATATAATCTCAATGAAGTGTACACTTGCATTTCTGTCAGTCTCACCCTTTCAATTACGGACATATATGGGACATTTTAGGACGCAGTGACCTATGAGGATGTGCATGTGAACTTCACCCATGAAGAGTGGACTTTGCTGGATCCTTCTCAGAAGGATGTGGATGCTGGAAACCTACTGGAACCTCACTTCCGTAGGTGAGGATGTGAGCTTTCTGTCACTTTTTAACTTAAGGGGACAAACTTTTCTTGGACATTGTGCTCTTCTGTGATCTCATATATGCAAGGGGAAGAATCTGGTGAATAAATCAGGCATGGTACTAAGAGTCATCGAAGACAGTAATTTAAGTTGTGCCTAATTTCCAGTAATATATCACATACATTTCCTGGCACTGTATTTTAGGGTACAAATGAGAAGACCATGGCATTGGAGAACATTGTCAGAGGTCCAGAAGAAACAGAAGGCAGTTCTCACGTGTGAGCTGATACATATGTATGTCTGAAGAAATGTTGATTACCCTGAACTTTGAATGCAAAGCAATGGTGTAAGTAAGCATAGTTTTGTTATGATTATTAAATTCTCACAATACCATGTACTGCAATGTCAGGCAGCTGATCACTGTTTGCAAAGCATTCCTTCAAGGACAAGACAAGAAAACAATGGCATACTAGATGTCATAATTTTAATCATGTATCGCAGTTTAATAAGGATCAGGATAAACAAATAGGCTGAATAGATGTTTATTCAGTGAGACATAACTTACAACATAGACAGATGAACACCTGCAGGTTCCACCAGATGCTCTCCTGTCCACATCCCAGGCTCCTCTTCAGACCTAGTTCCCCAGGTCACATCCAGCCCTGTCTCTACCCCCAATGGGCGTGGTCAGTGCCACAGATGCAGACAAAGTGAATATCTCACTACAATCATGGCCATATGAGACACATGTTGTAGAACTGTCCATCCACTTAGTGTCATGCCATTCAATTATCATATAAGGTATATACATTGATGAGGGGATTACTGTATGTTCAAGAGCTTTTATAAGCAAATCTTCTATTTAAAAGCTAGTGATCCTCATATACTTACCACAGTTTTGTGAGAGGAGTATTTATGACAGACAGCATGGTGTAGAAACCTGAATCCCTATACCACATCTGTTTGAGACACAGAATGTTAGACTATGTAATGCAGTGTGAAAACTTTTTATTTGTTATCTTCCTTTACCAGCTATGTCATCTGTCACTCTGAATACAAGCCCTGTGAGCATAAGGGAAATGGAAAGAAGCCTTGTACTTCTGTCTCTCTCAGAAAAACTGGGAGATCTGTAGTAGTCCTCACCATGAGAAGACATGACAACTGTGAAACAAGTTTACAAGTAATTGGTATTCCAACTTCCATGGGAATACCTCAAGAAACTCTCATTGGCGAAAAGCCTTGTGAGTGCCAGGAATGTGGAAATTCATCTCTCTGTCCTGGCTCACTGTGCACATGTGGTGTGACTCACAGTGTAAGAAAATGTTATGAATGCAATCAGTGTGGTCAAACTCTGAGTTCTTCAGGTTCTCTTCAAAGATGTGAAAAAACTCATGTGGGCAGAGAAAATAGTAAGTGCGAGCTATCTACTAAAGGCTTTAGCCACTACGGGCATCTTCAAATACACAACACCACCAATAAGGAAGAGGATCTCTCTATATGTAACCAGTGTGATAAAGCCTTTAGATCTGATTCCTCTCTGAAAGTACACCAAAGAACTCATTTGGAAGTAAAAATCTATGAGTATAATCAAAGTTGTAAAGCCTTGGCATGTCCCACTTATCTTCAAATATATAATGTAAGTCATCCTGGAGAGAAACCCTACGAATGTAATCATGCCTGTGAAGACTGCTCTTCCCAGGAATGAAATGAGTCATCCTGGAAATGATTCAATGCGGTAAAGCTTTTGCACAGAAGGGTATTGTTCTTAGTCATGAAGAAACCCTGTGGATATAATCAACCTGCTGAAGACTTTGCATGTAACAGTCACTTTACATAAGTTAAAGAAGTCACACTGGAGAGAAATTCTATGAATGGAATGAATGTGGGAAAGCCTTGCACAGAAAGTCATCTTCCCAGTCATGAAAGGAGTTGTACTCGACAAAACCTTTATGAATGTAGTCAGTGTGGTAAAGTCTTTGTATATTGCAGTCATCTTCAAAGTCATGAGAAATCCACATTGGTGAAAATCCCCATGAGCCTAATAAATGAGCTAATTTATTTGTAAATGAAAATGACATGCATTCATCCATTATTTTTTTGATCATGTTACTTTCTTTTGAGGACTAAACACTTGTCCTTAACATTTTCTCAGAAACAAATAAATGACAGAGAATTTTACCAGTGGGGAATTGTTGCTGCTAAGCCTGATGGCCTGATGACTGAGTTCGAGGACGGCCTTAAATATATAGAGAGATCTTTTCTCATAAAATCAAAAAAAAAAAAAAAAAAAAAAAAGGGATCTGGAGAGATTGCTGCATTTCCACAGGACCCAGGTTCAATTCTCAACACCCACATCGAAGCTCACAACTGTCTTAAGTCCAATTCCAAGGGATCCAACAGACTCATACAGACATATATGCACACAAACACCCTTTCACATAACAAAAAATAAATCATCATTTTAAAAAAGTATCCATTATGAAACTTTCCCTAGCATAATGTGGGCATTCATTGCTCAGCTTAATCATTCATGAGGGACAGTCACATCAAGAGAACCATGTTAGCCGGGCAGTGGTGGATCATGCCTTTAATCCCAGCACTTGGGAGGCAGGGGCAGGCCGATTTTTGTGTTTTTGTCATCATATATAGATTGAACACACTAGGACTTTACTCAGGTCATCTTTATTCATCTTTGGAACATAAATTTTATGGAGCTCTGAATATAGTTGGCGATTGCATGAGACCTCAGTGTGTCTTAGTTATCAGCAGGACTTGTGGGGACAGAGGTCTTGGGGAAGAAGAAAGGCAGAGTCACTAGCCAGAAGAAGAGAAGAAGGCATGCAGGAAGAGAGGTAAAATTGCTGCAAGTCATGTGGAAACAGCATGTAGATGAATAAAAATGGGTTAATATAAGAGCTAGTTAGAAACAAGCCCAAGCTATAGGCTGAGCGTTCATAATTCATAATAAGTCTCCATGTTGGTTTTTGTGAGCTGGTGGCCCAAAGAAAAATTCAGCAGCAGAATGTCCTTTGTGGTCTAAAATTAAATCTTGAATTTATATATAAAGAAAAAGGGGAATATGGATGTACTTATCCACACATACTAAGGCATATTAAGTTTCAAAAAGAATCAAAACAATTGACAGTTAATACTTTTTTCTGCTGCCCCAAAGCATTTTGCCCTAGGAAAGCTATAACCTGCTGACCAAGGAACTCTGCATAGTTAAATCTGGGGCAGGGTTTTGCTTTAATCTTTCCAGGAGAATAAAGCATCCAACTAAGGAAACCAGAGGCCATTAGACAAGTGACGCATCAGAAGGAAAAATGTTCCACGAAAGAGCAGAGCCCCAGAGATGCGCTGGCACCCACACCACCCACCATCTTGTCTGATTGGCTGCTCCTTCCCACAGGTCAACCACACAGTATGGGCTGGTGGTGGGATGGAGTGGGTAGGCTGGGTCATGAGGCTGGCGCGCCCATGGTGGCGTCCCAAATGCTTGTCTCTGCTGCCCTCTACAGGCGTAAGTGGCAAGTGGTCTTCATGTGGTCCCAATTCAATTAAAAGCTGGCTTTAGAGATGGGAGTTTGGCTCTGTCCTCTAAACCTATCCATTCTTCTTAAAGGAAAATTCAAAATCTCTGTCTCATGTCAGAAGAGTCACCTGGTCTGGGGACAGAGGAAAAACCAAACTTAAGAGACTATCCTGTTGTCATTAATCTCATAATCTTTGTTTTTCACTTGACTCTCTAAAACTTCTCTGAAATTCAAAATATTATCTCAAGACCTATAAGATTATTATGTAGTCACACAGAGTACTAACTCTTTCTAGAAATAAGCTCCATCTAGCTTCCTGTATGTGTCTTTGGGTTTGAGCCTGAAGCAGGAAACTAGGAACTAAGTTTGCATACTTCAGATGTACTTAATAGATAGATTGTGGTCCTTAAACCTTTTTGAGATCTGCTGAATAATGGCATTAAAAACATTTTTTGTTGTTGTTTTTGCCACACAGGGTTTCTCTGTGACTTTGGAGGCTGTCCTGGAACTCAATCTGTAGGCCAGGCTGTTCTCAAACTCACAGAGATCCTCCTGCCTCTGCCTCGAGAGTGCTGGGATTAAAGGCGTGTGCCACCACCTCCCAGCCATTAAAAATATTTTAAGTTCACTAAAATTAAACGTGACCATTCCTAAGAGTAACTTTTGAGGTCTCCAAGAATATGATGGGGCCCTGCTAGAACAAATCCATCTGGATTGTGGTAACCTTAACCACTGTGGGAAACTGCTCCATCTCTCTTCTGCCATGATGTTCTGCACTAACAGCAGACACCTTTGAGTTGATCTCTGTGTTCTACCTAGCTAGGACTGCCACTAAGCTGACAAAGATCAGCTTCAGCTACAAATTGCTCAGGATTTTCAAATTGCTGAGTTCATAGGAGACAGATACAAACATTTTATTAGAACTTCAAACTCAAAAATACTTATTCCTAAGACTGCCCAATTCATCAGAGCTGGACATTGTGGAAAGCTTGGCAGAAATAGTTTTATTACTGTAAATATTTTCACTGTGTTAGTGTTTAAAACCTTTTGTTTTTATTTGGACAAAATGGGTAAATGTTGCAGGACATTTGATCACACTGTGAACCTAGAGATTGCATTATTTACTGGAAAACCCTTTTTCTACTTGTGAAGTGGCTCAACCCTAGCTCACGCCTTTAATACAAGAACTTTCTGCTTATTGTAAACAGGACTAAATAAAGTCAACCATAGGTCAAAATATTGAGCAAGCAACTAATTGACCGGAGGGGAACAAGAAAAAAAAAAAAAAAAAACAAAGGGAGGAAGAGGGAGCCACAAGGATGAACAGAGAGATGCACAGTTGGTAGAAGGGAGGACATTAGGTTTGACACTTTTTTGGTTGGGACATTGGAGGAGAAGAGGTAGTGTCTTTTGGGAGGGGGAGGAGGAAGGTCAGCTGGGTGCTTTCTCAGCCTCTCTGAGCTAACAGGCTTTCTCCCCAGTGTCTGGCTCCTGAAACTTTATTGTTAAAATCGAATGATTGATATTTAGTGAAAAACAACCTGATTGCTGGTGTTTTGTGTCATAGATCAACCGGATTTAATGTTTTGATGCCCTCCCTCCACTTCCAAAATTCTGGCATGATATTTCCCACTGAAGGCTGGGAAAGTGTTCTCGTTTTGGCTATCAATGTGTAGCTGAGAGAGGTGTGAGCAATCCTTGGTGTGCCTTATTGACATTGCCCTGTACTTGCCTCTCTGATGCTATGCTCCCAGTGGACCCTACATTCACTTCTCTGACACTCTGATCCCTGGGGACCCTCTACCAAGGCTGGGTGATCCTGGCCTCAGTGCGATTGCAGATTGAATACAGCCAAAGCTCAGAGTCTTAACATTAACCAATGGAGTTCTCCGATAAGCTATTAATTTAGCTCTGCAAAGGTTTTCCTCTATTATCATAGTCACACGCTCAAGATTTTAAATTCTTTTGGTTGTTCTCTAAGTATAGATTTAAGAGTGTTTCTCACTGTGGTAAAAACAGCCACACAATTTATATGCACTCAGTCTTCTGGATATAGGGAAGAGGCCATGCTTCCATGATCTGTATTCATACTTAAAGGCAAGACCAAGTGAGCTATTGCTTTTATGCTCCATGGATGTTTTCTGTCCTCTCTGAGGTCGCCTTAAAGTGTGTTCATGCTTTCAACCCAGCATCATTTTGGGTCCCCAAACTTTTACTATGACACAAAGGCTTGGTCTACTGCTCTTTCTACAGTGTGGCTCTCAGTACAGATTACAAACAGTGGTAATGCTACCATATCTAAAACTTGTACCTCTTTCTATAAGCTTAAAACACATATTGTAAGCCTCAGGGACTAGAGTAGAACTCACTTCTCACATGTCAAATGGACTCCAGACATATACTCCTGTCAATCAACAGTCTGTTCTCCCACCTGACTTCCTGAGGGTGGAATCTCTTCCCCTTCCCCTGGCCTTGGGACTCCCCTCCACCAGTTACCAGGACCATGGGCTAAAAGTTTCAAATGTACTCCAAAGAAAAGAAATTTCCACCCAAACTCCTTATCTTTATGTTCTGCTCCTAATGTACATCTGTTTCGGCAGATTTCCGAATAATTAATGACTGCAATCTGCTCCAACTGCTGCCTGCTTGTCTCTAGGCACAGATAATCTTGCAGCACCTAGACAGCAAGTAAAACAGCCTGCTCTTGTGGGATTTGGCCAATATTCTAGGTTTTTGGGTCTCCAACTACGATGTCCTAAAGCCAGAAGGATGTAATAATCCTAGATGATTACTGTGGTAATGGTACTCAAAGGGAGTGGCACTATGAGGAGGTGTGGTTTTGCTGGATTAGGTGTGGTCTTGTAGGAAGTGCATCACTATGGAAGTGGGCTTGAGGTCTCATAAGCTCAAGATACAGCCAAGTGTCTGAGACCATTTCCTGTTGCCTTCTGATCAAGATGTAGACAGCACCGTGTCTGCCTGCCAGCCACCATGCTCCCAACCATGATGATAATGGACTGAACCTCTGAACTGCAAGGAGCAGTTAAATGTTTTCCTTTACGAGAGGTCCCCTGATCATGGTGTCTCTTCTTAGAAATAGAAACTCTAGGTAAAACAATTACATCACCCACCCCTTATCATTTATTTATTATCAACAAAAGGCTGATATGAGCTGGGCAGTGGTGTGTAGCGAGATATTCACCTTGTCTGCACCTGTGGCTTAGGCCACGCCCATTGGGGCGGAGACAGGGCCGGATGGGAGCTGGGAGAAAAGGCTGGGAAAGGGTCGGCCGACCCTTTTGGTGGTGAACGCTGGAAGGCTTAGGATCATCTGCCTATGTTGTGAGTTATTTCTCCCTTAATAAACATCTATTCGGCCTAATTGTTTATCCTGATCCTTATTAAATTGCAATATCTGGTGTCAGAAGTGGAACTGAGAACTTTCACTTAAAACTTAACAAAAGCTTAAAAAATAGTTTTTAGAAACAAGGGAACAGAAACTAGCAAGACTTCTTGGTAGCAGCATTTTCTTGGTTGGATTTGTTTTGCTGTAGAGAGAGAATTGCGGGGCTCCTTTAAGGGAGGGTTCCAAAATTAGCATAAGCGGCAAAAAACCGCCTTGTTTTTAAAGAGCTCTGCTAACAATTCATTGACGTGTACGAGAGCTGCAAAGGTTTACACTATGTTTTAAAAAATACACTGGCTTGGGAGAGAAAAAGAAACAGGATACAATGGTTTAAAAAGAAAAAAGAAAGTAAAATGGATGGATATGGTGGCGCACACCATTGATCCCAGCACTCGGCAGACAGAGGCAAGCAGATCTCTGTGATTTCAAAATAAACCTGGTATGCAGTGAATTCCAGGACAGATAAAAGTTACACAGAGAAACCCTGTCTCAAAATATGTAAAAATAGAAGTAGAATAAATAGAGTAATAAAAAAGCCACAGAAAGATGGAAAACACAGAGAAATTTTGGATACTATACGTGCTTTTGTTGTCTTTAAATTATTTGATTGCTGAGAAAATAACAACTACTGATAAAAGAAATGCTGCTGGATTAATTCAATTTATATATTTTAAAAATGCTTTGACTCCAAAATTTAAGCCTAAGGACAAGTTACTGGGGAAAAGGATTTTTATTTTTGTTTCCACAGAAAATGAAAAGCTGTGGATTCTTTCCAGACTTATATGGTTTGATCAAGCCAGACCCCCTGAAACAATGTCCCAGGTGTTCCAACATTCAAAGCAATTGAGACAAAGCCTTGCAAACTACAGCCAAGATTTCTGCATCTTCTTTGGACCCCCATGACAGCGCCCTCTACCAGCAGGAAATAGTTTGGAAAGAACGACGCCCAAATTCCCAAATAATTGTTTGTAAATGTTTTTTTCATTTGGATTGGCTTGGTTGTAAATGGCTAATGACCACAAACAATCTTTTTAAAGGTAAAAAGGGAGTTATGGTATAGATATGAATACTTTGCTTTGGAATGGATTTTCTTTTATTGATACAATTTAAGGTCAATTTTGTGATATGTATATTTCTCCTCTTGTTTAGGTATTGTGTTTATATAGCTCATTGGAAAATGTAATGTATAATTTAATACAGATTAGAGAATTACCTATGATAGTTAAAACTTGGAGTTAAGTTAGTTAGGATTTCTAGATATGCAGAGATGTATTTGAGATGAATAGGCATTCTTCAAACCTTTCAAAGACCTACAGAATATGGCATTTAAAATGGTTTAGGGATTTTCTTGACAGTGAGGCACAACTGCTCCTGGTAACACCACCTGCATCAGAAAGGAAGATGGACATCGAAGAAAAACATTATGGAGATTGCTTCTAATATGGCAAGACTAGCCATTTGAGCAAGGTACTTCTCTTCTGGACTGTTTGATTTTATGTTGTAGAAACTGGACGTGCAGGACCCACAAAAAGGTGACTGCTGATTCAAGATGAACATTGCTACAGGATTCCTGCTTCATGGAAGAAGCAGACATTCTGCAGGACACAGAGAAAAATGACTGACAAACTGCCAATACAGGTGGACAGTTTAAAGTTTCCTGCTTTGTTGAGGAGTCTGGAGACATCTATGGCCTATGGGCTGAAGATGGAACATTACAGAAGAACTTCGGGTGACTGACCAGGCTATGAGTTGTCTCTATCATTTCTAGAGTTTATATATTATCCTTCTATGGTCTTTGATGGAGTTGAAGACAGATAGTTTTGGTTATAGTTTTCCTTAGTTAGGATTAAAGATAAGTTACATATAGGACTTTAGACTCACAAAGATAGGATAGATGATATTTTCTTTAAGTCTTACAAAATGTTAATGGACTAAATATTGTTTACTGTGATTCTTATTTGATAACTGTTGTATGATATATTTTGTATGTTAAGATTAAACCCCTTCTTTTACTTTAGACAGAAAAGAGGAGATGATGGGAGATGTTATTCTGTATATATGTTTCTCATACTGATTAATAAAGCAGTATGGCCAATAAGAAACAAGACAGGCGGGGCTAGGAGACCACAAGGAGGAAAGAGGAAGGAGGAGGGAGGAATCAAGATGTAGAGCATGGAGGAAGAAAGACGCCAGCCAGCCGCGGCTCCCAGATAAGATGAGCCACGTGGAAATACTTAGATAAGTAGAAATGGGTTAATAATTAAGACAGAGCTAGCCCATAAACAATAATGGTAACTGGCCAACAGGATTGTATCAAATACAGAGTCTCAGAGTGTTACGTGGGACTGGTGTGGCTGTGGGCCAGACTGGCGGGCAGGCGGGATGGCGCCGGCAGGAAAAACCTGTGGTAACAGTGGTGGCCCATGCCTTTAGTCCCAGCACTAGGGAGGCAGAGGCAGGTAGATCTCTGTGAGTTCGAGACCAGTCTGGTCTACAAGAACTAGTTTCAGGTCAGCCTCCAAAGCCACAGAAAAACCCTGTCTTGAAAACCAACCAAACAAAACATACACACAGCAACAACAACAAAAACAAAGTCTGGGATGTTAAATTTGAAACCTGGAACAAATGTCTGATGTGCCTATTTAACGTGTCAAAGTTGGATCTGGCTGCCGGGTTCCCCAGCACCCTTCAGTCACTATCTATTAGAGGGTATGGCTGGCGTACTTTTCCCTCTACCTGGAGCTTCTCCAGCCCAGAGACTACGCTGCCCTTCTCCCAGAGGGTCTTCCCTCTGTAATTCAGACATTTTGGTCACCCGCTCCTTTTGTACCTTTGGCCTCCTGGCTGCTGCACCTGCTTCCCTCTATCCTCTCCCTTCCTCCTCCACACATGCCCCAGGTCAGTCTGTTCAAGTCCACTCTGAACTCTCACAGATGTCCCCGTCATTGACTATGCTCTACAACACATGCACAATAAACATACTTAGGAGCAGTCATGTCCTTTCCTGTCATTTTGTTTCTTTTCTTTATCCAAACACACCCAATGAATTTTGTTCTGTTACTTTACTTGATATGAAAATTAAGCATTCATTTAAGTGTGAACTAAAGTTTCAGGAGAAAAGAACATTCTCCATATAATGAATGACTAATACCTCTGGAAATTTAAACAACTTTGACTTAGTGCTTTAAGTCTTGGTTGTCACTGTTTTGTATTACAAGTTGGCCTTGTTTTTAATTTCTCTCTTGTGAAGGGATCATTGATAATGAGTTATTCCTGCTATTAAGGAAAAATAAAAATCATTTTTCCTCCAAGGGACATTTAATATTGCGTTCTTCCCACTATGAACGTAAAACAACAAAAACATTTAAACAAAAATCAAGCAAACATAGCTATAAATAAGGCTGTGTGGGTTGGGACAGCGAGTGGCAGGTCCCCAGTCCCGTGATGGGACCTTGAGGTTCTCGGTCCTGGGGCAGGCAGGTGATGGACAGCAGGTGGATGGGGAAAAGACCTGTAGATGTGACTCATATTAAAAGTTTTATTGAGGAAATAAGGCAAAGAGATTACAGAGACAAAGAGAGGACAGATGAGAAGGAGACACAAAAAGTCCTGTCTGCCCCAAGGGAACAGCAGGAAAAGAGCAAAGTGGGCAGGGGTCTTTCTTTTAACCCGTTCTTTGCACCTGGTGCAGACTATGTAGCCGTGGAATCCTGGGCTGGCCAGGGTACTGCCTGAGTGCATTCTGCCAGGGGTCAGGGGCAGGCCAGCATAATGCCTGAATCCTTACACATATGGTTGGGTGGAGTGCTTCCTCGCCCCCACTCCCACCCCAAACCAAGTCCAGTCTCAGAAAACCTGTAAAATGCTAGTTCCTCCTCAGATATGCCTGGGACCACTCCTACAGTCTATTTAAGACTCCCCAACCATGTGGGTTTCTTTTCTTGCCCTAGAGCACCCGGGAATGCTATGCTCATTAAACCTGGACTGATTTGACTTACTGCATTGGCAGACAGACCCAATATTGGGGTACAGAAATCTTTCAACAAATAGCAAGAAAATTCTAAGTTCTGACTGGGTGGTGGTGGTGCCTTTAATTCCAGCACTCCGAAGGCAGAGGCAGGTGGATCTCTGTGAATTTGAAGCTAGTTCCAGGACAGGCTCCAAAGCTACACAGAGAAACCCAGTCTCGAAAAACCAAAAAAAAAAAAAAAAAAAAAAAAAAAAAGGAAAAGAAAATTCTAAAGATCATTACCACAGTTTAAAATCCAAAGTAAAGCAAGCCACTGCTGCTAAGTTGGGTTAAAGAGAGCAGTCATGAATTCACCCTTTAGACATCTTTTAAGGAGTAAAATCACAAGTAGTTTTACAGAAGGGAGAATGGGGCAATAAGAAAATGAAGGGGGGAAAAAAAAACTTAAAAAAAAAAAGCCATAAGGTCACCCACCATGTGATTGGGGGTGGGTCAGGGAGGGTTTGGGAGAGTCAGGGTATTCATACTTATTTATTTACTTGTTATGCATATAGTGTTCAGCATGCAAGTATTCGAGAAGGCCAGAAGAGGCCATCAGATCTTGACGGATGGTTGTGAGGCACCATGTGGTTTCTGGGAATTGTATTCAGGACCCCTGGAGGTGCTCTGAACTTCTGAGCCATCTCTCCAGCCCCAGTCAGGGTATTTTTTTTTTTTTTTTTAAAGATTTATTTATTTGTATTTTCTGTACATTTGCCCATATGCATGTCTGTGTGCTGTGTGAAGATGTCAGGAATCACAGTCAGTTGTGAGCTGCCATGTGGGTGGTGGGAATTGAACCTGGGTCCTCTGGAAGAGCAGCCAGTACACTTAACCTCTGAGCCAACTCTCCAGACCCAGTCAGGGTATTCTTAAAAACAAATCAAGGTCATAGGTTGGGGAAGGTCAGGTTCCAAGTAACAGAGACCAACTCTACTCTCATTCAAAATGGAATCAGGCAGGTTCCTCACTAGCTTACCTTGCAGCAGTGGAGCCCTGCCAGCTCTGGTGGGCCCTGGGCCACTCACAATCTGAGAGCTCTGAATTCTAGTCAGATCCAACGCTATGGCAAGCCCCAAAGCTTAAAGGCTCTGGAGCCCATTCTGCCAGCAGAAAATTCTCTCTTCATTAAAACAAAACAAAAAACTATTTATGCTGGGGGTTGGTGGCACACACACCTTTAATCCCACCACTCAGGAGGCAGAGGCAGGTGCATCTCTGAGTTCGAGGCCAGCCTCATCTACAGAGCTAGTTCCAAGACAGGCTCCAAAGCTACAGAGAAACGCTATGTAACTATTTAACAGGGGCTTTATTGCCAGAGTCCAGTTCCAGCACAGTTCGGGTCTAAAAGAGGAGGTGTGGACCTGGAGAGGAAGGAGACTGACAGGCTCTGAGGGTGAATCAGGATGGCTGTTGCTTTATAACTTTTTATACTCTACAATTGCACAACGGAGTAAATGGGAATGGGAGGAAGGGGGCTGTGAGCTGGGGTGGGGCTTGTAAGCAGGGATTGAGGGTGCTAGCACTGACAAGTTAATAAGACACTGCAGACTTACATTAGTGGAGGGGCCACAAATTCCTCTTTCCAGAGATGAGAATGACTTCCTTTTTAGCAAGCAGAGATCTCAAAGCCCTTGTGGAAATGGGGGAGTGGGGAGGCTTTTGTTTAAATGGCCGACCTTGAGAAGAGAGCTTTCATGGGGGGCTGGAGACTCCATTACACAATATTGCTTAGTTTATCCCAGTAGCTAAAGCTAAATGTTAGCAAAGACAATGCTGGACAAACATTACTGTGAACCCGAGTAGAGCTTAGGAATTTATAAAGCTTGATTATCAAATATACCTTGTTTATTTTCAAGCATGTTACTTATGTAAAATTTTTAGTATCTTGGTGTTAGTATGTGGGAGTAAGCAGAGTTTCATTGTATATGATTGGGACTTATCCAAAGATTTATTTTGCTTAAAGAGGGTCCCACTGTATACATCTTCATCCTCCACTGAAGCCCACACGAAATTCCCCAAAGGAAAAGGCATAAGAGAACTCCCATCACACAGAGTGAGAATCATTAAAAATGAAAGTCACAAGGTTCTGGAGAATTGCGATCCACAGTGTCAAAATGTAAGCAGTAGCAGTCACCATGCATTCTATGACACTTTATTATCCCTCCTTTCATGGGCTTCCTTTGCTTTATTACTGTGCATTCTAAAGTTTATAGACCTGAAGCACTGAATATTTTTTTCTCTAGATTTTTTTTTTTTTCGAGGCAGGGGGTTTCTCTGTATTGTTTTGGAGCCTGTCCTGAAACTAGCTCTGTAGACCAGGCTAGCCTCGAACTCACTGCTTTTGCCTTCCGAGTGCTGGGATTAAAGGCATGCACCACCAATGCCCGGCTTAGATCTTAACAAATATTTCAATAATTGTACAAAATTCTTTGTCTCAGAAAACTGAGAAGAGCCCATATTTAGACCCATTCTCTCACTTTAAGGTCGTGATCCCCTTACCAGTGAGAGGACCCCTAATTTCTATTTAAAGGAAACTCTTTGTTACCTTATCCAAGGGTCTTGTGCCCCACATTGGGCACCAGTTGTGGGGGTCCCTGCAGGATGAGAATGAAAACCCAGTGCAGATTGACTTCGTCAGCCTAGATCAGACTTCAGGGAGGCTATTAGCAGGCAGATCGCTGTGTGCATATTGAAAACACAGTACAATTTGGGGAAAGGTTTCCATGCAACAATCAGTCCAATTCCAGATGCACCATAAAGCTTAAGGTGTATACACAGAGTCCTTTACAAGGCCATGTGACAATGAGGGTGGGTTTTATAGCTAAAAGACCTAGACTCTAGTGTGATCTCTGACCAAGAAAGCATGGAGGTCAGCAGGCCATAGAGAACACGTGACATCTCCCCTCACATGCTCCATGGCCTAGGGAGGGAAGACTGGGATAATCACTCTGGGGAAGATGAGGTCTGCTCCACAGACAGCAGAAAGGTCACCAGGTCATTAACACAGTCCAGTCTCAGCCTTCTGGATGGAGTGGAGGGGTTTGATCAGCATCTCTTCCATTGAGCACTGCTTCTCTGCGAGCACCAGGACCTCTGTGCCCCCACACCCAGCCATTCTGTAATCGTCATCAGCACGTGACCCCACCAGCTGTTTCCGTGTCCAGGTAGAAATGAGGAGCCCTGGGGAACTACATTGCCTGAGCCAGAAATTCTACAGTGAGGCTGAGTGCACATGCCAGTCCAGTGTTAGCGTGGCTTGCAAGAATCCTCAGAGGAAGGCCTGCGAGCAGGACACAGGGTAAACTTCCTCCCCAAAGCAGCAGACATACAGTACAGCAGCTGGACAGGCATTCTTCACCCCATTGCTCCTGCCTCTGCCCCTGCCTGCTGCTTCAGCACCCTCTCAGATTCCAGACAGGGATGTCTAAAAGGTGGACTGTGGACTTGTGGGGAGACCAGACTTCCATAGACCGGTGTGGACCCCAGGACAAAGACTGACACTAATGGGGCAAAAAGCTGGGTTGTCGGAACCTGCACCTGCTTTGCCATCCTGCTCTTTGGAGCTAGGGTCTCACCTGTAGCTCAGGCTTGCCTAAAGCTCACAGTGGTTGGTCCTCACCATAACATTCCAGGAGATTGACGTGCTCTTGAGTCTCTTGCAGATACTGCAGCTATCATGCTTTGAGAATGAAGACAGCACTACTGTTGTGCCTATGACATACGCAAAGGATTGCCACTCAAGTAAAAAATATGTTATCTTTGTTTCAAGGTTTAAGGGGAGCTTGAACACATGGGCAAGTTAGAAGTAATGGATAAACATGGTAACTGAACAATTAACCAAGTACACTTACTCAGACTTGAACAGAGAGACAAACATAGACATCCACAAACACAAACATACCATGACTGGCATACACAACCTCCAAAAACAATTGCCCTCCATAGAGAGTGCAGTCGGGTGCCACACCTAGCTATAACTATGTTATTAGTAGATGTGCAGGACTAATAGGTGTCAGGCATGGTGGTGCAGGTCTGTAATCTTAGCACTCTGCAGCAGAGGCAAACTGATCCTTATGATTTTTATGCTAGCCTGGTCTGCATAGTGAGTTCCTGTCCAGCCAGGGCTGCAGACTGAGACCCTGACAAAGACAATGCAAGAACAGGAGCATGATACAAAAAGTAGTATTCATAGTTTGACTTACTTATTTTCGCTAATGATGTAGAATTGAGAGAAAAACAAATCTGTAGACTTACCTATCAAGTGAGAAGTAAAATATGTATAATTTAGTCATCAGAGTATGAGGCTCTGTAGTAAATGTGGAGTGATAACTGACTGTTCCCATAGGGGTTAGTTCCCTAAATCTTGTGTTTACATCAATGGGTCTTTTCTACAGAATAACAGTTTAAGATAGTGCAATTAGTGCATAGTTTTCTAAATCAAACTTTCTTTTTACAGAAATGAAAATCACAGCATGTTTTCCATAGCTGATCTGAGGTATTGCTAGCCCAGGAACTGGCTGGTTTCCACTGTCCTTTGTCAGTTTCATAGAAAAATCTCACTAATGCCCGAGAAATGAGTCCTACTGAGCGCAGAGTTCAGGGGAGACTTTACAGTACACCCCAAGTTCTGCTGCAATGCCAATCTCTGCAGGTGCGGGGGAGTTGGGTCTCTGCAGTGGAAGCCAGGGCTGGAAACCGCTGTGTGGGGTCCATTCACAACATTGTGCCCTAAGAGAGGTGTTGCTATCACTCGGGCCCCAGTAACCAATCAGGGCCTCCAGATGGACTGCCAGTCAGAATGGAGGCGGCACTTCCGGAATGCCAAGCTCTAGGCTTGGGCGACCGAGGCTGAGGTGTTGCGTGTGCTGAGCTGTGACCCTGTGCCGGGGGCTGTGAGGAGAGGGGGGCGAGCACGGAATACGTCATGGTGAGCGAGGGGCCGCTGTCCCCACACGGAGGAGCCGCGGGAGCCGGTGAGGGCCCTCCCGGGTCTGTGGGAACCCGCGGCCGGACGCGGTGGTTCCCTTTGGTCTCCTGAGGTCCCTGCAACTTCCAGGCTGGAGCGGGACGCAGAGCATGGGGAGCAGGAGCCTATGGAGCCTTTGTGTAGCACAAGCGTTTGTGTGGAAATATCCTTGTCACCGTGCAGGGCGCCCGTTGTAATCAAACGGATTTGTGATACTCCATGTTTGCTGGACTGAAGACTTTCAGGTTTATTGTTAAAATAGTTAAATAAGGGGCCTGGAGAGATGGCTCAGAGGATAAGAGCACTGGCTGTTCTTGCAGAGGTTCTGAGTTCAATTCCCAGCAGCCACATGGTGGCTCAAACCATCTGTAATGAGATCTGGTGCCCTCTTCTGGCATGCAGGGATATATGCTGGTAGAATACAGTATACATTATAAATAAATAAATCTTAAAAAAAAAAAAGAAACGTTTAAATCAGTGGTGGTGGTGCATGCTTTTAAATCCAGCACTTGGGAGGCAGAGAGCTTCAGGGCTGCCAGGGCTATAAATAAAATTTAAAACTTTTGTAGTATTGTGTGGCACATTTACCCACTTAGAAGTGTAGTTAGTTTGCAGATGGCATCATCTACAACAGAACTGCCTTTTTTTTTTTTTTTTTTTTTTAAATCATGGGGTCTTAGGTAGTAAGGGGCCATGGTATATTATCTGAAAATCAATTGGCCCCCCTGGTTCCCATATATCAACAGACCCCACTGGTTTGGTGGAGAGCCAGGTTAGAAGCCCAGCAATGGAGGACAGCAATTTGCAGGAGAAACCAATTAACCTCTAGGAGGTCCAAGATTAATTTTAAAGTCCCTTTTCCCAGTGTTGAGAAGCCCTGTTTCTATGTCTCATAATGTGGGATGCCTGACAGTATAAACATAGTGACTGTCTATGTGTGGTGGAGGACTTTCCTTTTTTCCACTGAGAAATAGGTCAAATCTATCAGTTTTGCTTCTTTGGCTGAGGTACCTGTTTTGGGTATATTTTTTTCAGTTAATGGAACTGCTACAGCTCCCCTGCCCCCGGTTTCCATCTTTCATCTCTTGACAGGCATGGCCAAGCACGGGTGTCATCACCCAAGAGGGTAGCCTCAATCATGTCGTAGTGTGCTGTGAGTATAAGATCTTGACCCAGAGCTAACTTGTATTTTTGTATTAAACTAGCATTAGCCTCCACTGCTCTTAGACAGATGGGCCCACCTGTGGCTACAGGGTCCAGTCGTTTGGACACATACATCACAGGACATTTCCATGGCCCCTGTTGTTTTGTGGACAAACAGATGAAAAGGTTTTGAGACATCTGGAAATTCTATGGCTGTTTTTAAAGCCTTATTGGCATTTTTTCAGTCTCAGTCTGGATTAGGGGCTCAGTGCCCCCCTGTGTGCTGGTGAATATTGGCTTTGGCATTTCCATAAACTCCGGTACCCAGAGGCAGCGATACTCAGCTGCACCTGGGAACTCTTGAACCTGTTTCTTAGTCTTTGGAGTTGGGATCTGAAGGATGGCAGCGGTCCTGCTTTGAGACAGGCTCTCTTTGCCTCCCCTCAGCTTCTGGTAGGTTTCTACAGGCTTTCTTAGCTAACTTTTTGTTGCCAAAGGTCTGTAAACTTGCAGCAGTCCCTCAGTGGTCTGTTTTACCAGGAAATCTGTGAAGGAAGGGTGGTTACTCTATATTCAGTCCTTAACTCCAGGGACAACCTAGTCCAGGTTAGTGTCCATTATAACCTCCCACTGGGTTTGTCCATTTAAAAGCAAAGATGGTTGACTCAACACTGCCAATGGGAGGCTGAAGAATGCATCTTTCAGGTCCACCTGTGTACACCTGTCTCTCTACAAGACTCAGACTCATGAGAAGTAGAGGTACCAGGTTTCTTCATAGGCAGGAGCTGCATGCTCCAGTGTGACTGGCAGGGCACCAGGATGCTTGTCATTTTCCCCTTTTGTTTCCAGGTCATTTGATATGATTTATCTTTTCATTGGGGCAAAACTTCCAGCTAAGAGATTCTTGCTGGCTATTTTTAACTCTAACCTTGCCTCATTATCAGACAAGGTGAAGGTGGTTTTCAGTTTGTGCCAAAGTTCTTGTCCCACACAGTTTTTTTGTTGTTAAACACCTTTGAACTACCTCCAGTGACTGGAACCTCTTTTTCCCTTAATTTTTTTTAATTTGTGTAATATTTTTCTAATACCCTGGCTGACTTGTTGAAAATGAAAATCTTTTTAGCTGCTGTTTTTAATCTTTCTAAAAAGTGAAATTCCTTAAAGTGTCCTTGGTCAGGGTAGAACAGAAGAGAATGTCTGTTCTCTCCAGGCTGTGTTTCCTGGCAGCAATCCCCTTGCCAACCCCCGGGGGGGGGGTGTTTTCACTTTTTTCAAAGAGAAGGGTGGGCTGTAGAGATCACTGGTTGATAGGGAAAGTAGTGGAACTTTCTGTTTTCATTTTGGTTCAGCCTAGGAGAAGTTTTCTCCTTCCCTGGAACACTTAGAGCAGGCACAAAAGTGGAGGGAATGCTCACCTGGGGGAAATATTCCCCCGCCCTGGGTGCAGTTTTCTCAGATGGCTGTGAGGTTCAGGCCTAGCGTAGGGGCCTGGTACCTTTCCCCTTCCTCACAGGGACCAACACTGAGTGAGAGCAGGAGTCAAGCGACAATAAAAGGAAGTTCTTCTGCCTGTAGAGTGGGACAGGTGGAGGGTTTTTTTTTTTTTTTTCACCTTTGGGTGACTTGGCAGATCCAGAGATTCCCTGATAGGAGGGAACATAGGTCTTGGGTGGAGGAGAGTTTCACAGCAGAGAAAGCCACTGGTCAATACAGGGAAACAAAACTGATAGATACACATAGAAAGACATATAGATACATACATACAAAGAGATAGACAGTGAAAATAACAAGAGTGGCAATCACATATTCATACATCTGAATAGACAGATGGATCCAGTGACATGTCACGTGGTTTCCAGACACTGGATCAGCAACCATATCTGACCTCTTCTGTGTGTCCAAACAGAAAGTTCCTCAACCAGACTTACGTCCGTAGGTGACACAAGGCGACTTTCTAATTTGTTTCCTTTTGGGGTGGAGGTTTCAGACCCCTATGAAGTGTTAGGCAGTGGTTGGTCAAAGGGAGCCCTGGTGTGGTGGTGTGAAAAGGAATCACCCCCATAGACATATTAGAATGTTGGGTCCATCTTAGTGGCCTTATTAGGAGATGTAACCTTGTTGGAATAGGTGTGGTCTTGTTGGAGAAAGTGTGTCAATATGGAGGAGGGCTTTGAGGTCTCTTATGCTCAAGGTAGGCCCAGTGTGACTCAGTGTTCTTCTGCTGCTTGTGGATCAAGATGTAGAGTTTTGAGCTCCAGCATGTCTGTCTGCATGGGGCCATGCTTATCCCCTTGACAGTAATGGACAGTAAGTGTTTGAAATGTAAGCTAGCCCCAGTTACATGTCATGGTGACTCTTCACAACAATAAACACTAAGAGAGACATTGGTACC
Organism: Cricetiscus sungorus; assembly: GCA_030556225.1. Taxonomy (NCBI): domain Eukaryota; kingdom Metazoa; phylum Chordata; class Mammalia; order Rodentia; family Cricetidae; genus Cricetiscus; species Cricetiscus sungorus. Next base: position 43,265,182 of record JANBXA010000600.1, read on the forward strand.
TGGGCCTGGGGCATTGTGATTTGCCTGGCTATTTTTTTTTTTTTTTTCTGTCAGAATTTGTACTTAGGGGCTTTGGGTAAGGAAGGCAGGCAGGTGTAATGATTTAAGTGGTGTTTAAATGGGCCATACCAGTAAAAGCATGGAAGACAATGATGCTGAGTGTGGTTTGAACTGTGGGGGCCTGGCTCAAGATGTTTTAAGGAGAAGAATGTTAATGTATCGCCTAGAGATTGTTCTTGTGATATTTTGGTGAAGAATGTGCCTGCTTTTTGTACTTGTCCAAAGAGTCAGCCTGAGGCTACCATAAAGAGTTTTGGAATAATTCATTTGGCAGAGGAAGTCCCAAAACAGACTAGTATAGACTCTATACAAGGGAAAGGAACAAGCTGATCAAGTAAAAATATAAAATGTACAGATTGAGACAACAGGGGCACCAGTAACTTAGTGATAAGTCCTGTTTGTGTTCAAGAAGATAAATTAAGAAATGGAATAAAGGGAATGGGGACCTATGGGTAAGGTCACACCCAGCTAAACTTCCAATTTCTGAAAAGGTAATAAAGAATAGGTGAGGTTTAGGCATGGTGGTGCATACCTTTAATCCCAGTCTCAGAAGGCAGAGACTGGTAGATCTGTAGGTTCAACGCCAGCCTGGTCTACAGATCCAGACATCCAAGCTTGGGCAGTGAAGGAAACCATTGAAAACAGAAAGCTGGCTAAGATGTAATTGAAAAAGGAGTCAATGTTCTAACCCCAGTAAACCGTAGAACTTAGCTGCTTTGACCATGCGGTTTTGGCTTCAGAGTCAAAGGTAGAAGAAAAGGATTATGGATTCTCTTTCTTCTTCTAGGGAATGCTACTGAGGCCAGGCATGGGTCAGTGGTGTCCCTGAATGTAAGTCTAGAGAGGCCATTGCATGAAGCAATGAAGGTGAAGCCTGGGTTACCTTGGAGACCCCAAAGTGCTAGGGAGTAAAACCAACCCAAAAGAAAAAAGTGTGTTGCAGTCAACAAAGCTGAAAAGAGTTGGAGATCAGAAGAGTGTTTTTACATCAGACATGGAAATGCAGAGTTTGGATTTTCCCCAGCTGGTTTTTAGTCTTGCTTTGGTTCAGTATTTCCTGTGTTTTGGAATGTTAATGTATATGTGCCATTATACATTGGAGTATGTGATCTGCCTTTTGATTTGGATTTTCCTAGGGATTATAGTTAAGACATTCCATGAATTTCAGAAGAGACTTTGAACTTTGGACTTTAAGTAAGTTTGAGATTCTTATAGACTATGAGGACTTTGGATGTTGGAATAAATGCTTTTCTGCATTATGGTATGGCTACAAACATATGAGAGCAAGGGCTTGTGTTAATTTGAATAGGATTGACTCCCATAAACTCATGTCTTTGAATGCTTGGTCCATAAGTAATGGCACTAGTAGAGGTGTGGCCTTGTTAGAGTAAGTATGTCACTGTGAAGGTGAACTTTGAAATCTGTGTGTCTCAGTATCCTGCTGCTGCCTGTGAATCAAGATAATAGAATCTCAGTTCCTCCAGCATCATGTCTGCCTGCGTGACACCAGGCTTCTTGCTCTGATGATAATGGACTAAACCTCTGAAATGTAAGCCAGTCTCAGTGAACTGTTTTCCTTTATAAGAGTTGCTGTGGTCATGATGTCTCTTCACAGCAGTAAAAATCCTAACAGAGATATGATGGGGTTGTCCTGTATATGTTTCTCTTATTGGCTGATGAATAAAACGCTGTTGGCAAATAAGGCAGGAAGATAGATGGGACTAAGAGGAGGAGAAGTCTGGGAAAGGGAAGTGGACAGAGCCTGCCAGAGAGTTGCGATGCTGCCTGAGGAGTAACACCATGTCTGGCATTACCCAGTAAGCCATAACCATACATAGGATGATAGAAAAGGGTTAAGACAGAGCTAGCCAATAAGAAGCCCTAGTCATCAGCCAACAGTTTCATTATTAATATAAGTCTCTTAGTGTTCATTTGGGGCAAGGCAGCTGTGGGACTAGGCTGGTGGGAAGAATCATTCACAACAAAGATACCCGGGGACCTGGAATATTTTAGGTTTGATCCCCTAGCAGTCCCTTGACTATTGAACTCTTCCTTCCAAAGGGATCTGAAAGCCCTGGTGTTCTGAGGTTTGGTTTCTGGAAACTCACTGAGACCTCAGGAAATGTGGGTATTTAGCACAGAGGACTGCTAGGACATAGGTTTAAGCCAGTTGAAAGTCTTTATTACTTGGCCTGGGACTACTCTGGTTATTTGGGATCTGAGGATAGTATCAGGTCTTTTTCAGCAAGAGTGCTTCAGCACCAAAACCATGTTCTGGATTAATATTCTTCAGTTAACAGGGACAGTTAGCCAGAAGCAGAGCTACAGAAGCTCAAAAGAAAGGTTAGTACATTTAGACGTAGATGGATTAGAAACTTTGTTTCTATTTTTGGCAGATAGTGCTTTGTGTGTGCTGAATTTTACAGCCTGAATGGCACCGACATGATGGAGTGAGTTAAGCTAAGGTCTGGGGCTCTATTATATTGCCAAGATTAAGCACTATTTTTCTTGTGTTTGAGTGAAATGTATGTCTGTTAGGTCCATTTGGGTTTTAGTATCTGTTAGCTCCAGTAGTTCTCTGTTTAGCTTTTGTATGGATGACCTGTTCATGGGTGAGAGTTGAGTATTGATGTCTCCCACTATCAGTGTGTTAGGGACAATATTTGACTTAAGCTTTAATAGTGTTTCTTTTACAAATGAGGCTGCCCTTGTGTTTGGTGAATAGATGTTAGAAATTGAAATAGCATCATGCTGGATTTGTCCTTTGAATATGCAGTATCCTTCTCATCTCTTTTGATTTATTTTTGTTGGAAGAACCTCATATGCATTTTATATGCTTATGGGCATACTAGATGAGAAATGAGGCTACATTGGTTATTTTTCCAGTGGGCTTCACACATGATAGGCAAATAGTCTGCCACTGTATCAGCTTTTATATAGAATCACCTTCAGCCAGACATGGTGACTCATACCTGTAATTCCAACACTTAAAAAGTTGAAGCAGGAGGATCACAATATCTTCAGTCTAGACCAGAGCATAAAATGAGATCTGGTTCTAAAAATACAAACCAATTTCTTCATTATAAGACCAAGCTCTCACTTGGGCAAATCTTTACAAATTTTATAGTGTGTCATTGAAAAATAAAATGCAAAGTTTTCCTAGGCAAATAGGAGGCCAGTTGGTTGTGCCTGTTACATGGCTAGACATTCCATTGGCTAGAATTAAAAGATTTTAAAACTAATCTGTTACTTTCACTTTATTTTTGCCCTTCTTCAAGAAGTTGCCATATATCACTGTATTATACTTTACTTAATCAGTACATTTAATTAATTGAGCATGAGGGCTCATACTCTATCATCCTAGTATTTTGGAGTAGATACAGGAAGTTCAAGACAAACCTGGTCCAAATAGTGAGTTTTAGGCCAGCCAGAGATACAAAGAGATCCTGTGTCAAAAAGTCCACAAAAATTAGAAGTACATTTAAGTATAGGAGTGAGACCATCTGTGAGTTGCTGGTGACTTGGCTATGAATGGAATCAATACTTACTTCAGACTTGTGGCCTTTTATAACTCTTCTGTAATATGTATCCCAACCCTTTGCTCTTCTTTGTCCTGGAGTATTCTTATGTGATTCTTATTGTATTCTTATTTCTTGAGGTGTTAGGCTGGCTACATATTCTGTATGTCCCCAAGAATGACATTGGACTTCTGATCCTTCTCCGTTCTCCTTTCACAATCTGGCCTTACAGGTATCCTTATCCTTGTCACATTTAAGGAATAGGAATTGAACTGAGGGCTTCGTGCATGTTAGGCAAGTATGTTACCAACTGCGCCACATCTTTAGGTGCTAATTTATTCTTTTTCTTCTTAATAGGATTTAATTATAATTTGTCTATGTATGAATGTTTTGCCTACTTATATGCCTGTGTACAGTGTATGTGCCTGGTGCCCAGAGAGACCAGAAAAGAGTCAGATCTCCTACAACTGGAGTAGTTGTCAGCCACCATGTGGGTGCTGGGAACCAAACGCAGATCAAGTGCTGGTAATCACTGAGCTATCCCTTTGACCCAAAGTGTTCTGAATCTGATCACCCCCATGGCATTCAAGGTCACCTGGAGCTGCAGGACACCTTTTCTGAATAAAATAAAAATTTGCAGCCTTAGTGGTGGGTCTAGAGTTCCTGGGTCCCAGTGAAGAGACTATGGGACTTCCTTCCATAAAGGCATGAAATAAAGCCCCAGTTCTATTTTCATACAACAGTATGTTGAAATAGCCAGATTTTAAGAGTCCTGCCATGAAAAGCTGCATGTAGGAAGTGAAAGTGACCAAGGAGAGAGATATATTAGAAGTTGCAGTGAGAAAGAGCCATGTAAGACTTTTGAAAATGAAACCACAGAGCTACTGGACTTAGGATTGCCCTGCAAGACTCCCAATACTTAATACTTTGAAAGGGAAATGTATATTTTGTGCCATTTGTGTTTTAGATATAGTTTGTGTTTTGATATTACAAGATGTCACACTTAAGCGATTGCCTTGAGTGTCAGAAGAAACATTGGCTATTTGAACAGTGTTGGAACTGTTATATAATACAGGGATCTTTGAAATTTGACTAAATGCATTTTGCAACATGTTTTGGCTGTGAGCCTATCATGACTTGTGCCAAAATGTGGAGAGTTGGGAATGAAAACTCTTCCAGATAGTGTGTTGTATTTGTGCGCTTGTCTTTGGTGTTTGTCTTCATTGGTGACTTATGTGACCCTTAGGAGGAGGCTTTCTGGAGAATGTAGTCTCTGGGGAAGGGCTTTGTGTGTTTATAGCCTCATCACACTTCTTTGTGTGCTTGGAACTGTGCAGCCCTCTTCCTTTCTCTGTTGCTATTCCATCACCATCATTAAAGACTCCATTCCTAAATAATGTAAGTTAAAGTAGAAGCAATTGTTTTTCCTTGCTAGTCCATTTTTCTTGCCTTATATTTTTATGTTTATATTTTTGCCTGATAAAATTAGGTTTTTGTACATGCCAAGCATTTGCCCTTGTGCTGAACTTTGCACACATCATGCCTTTTGAACTTTGGAAGAGGATGTTATTTTTCAGACCAAGAATGCATGCAGTCATGAAATTGATAGTGATCTCCTGAATCACTGAATTGCAGGTGTGTAAACCTTCCTTTGTGTATGGTTTTACATTTAAAACTTTTTAAATATGTGACTCTTTTGCCTATGTATATGGCTGTACTATTTGCTTGGTATTTAGTGAAGTCAGTAGAGAGCATTGGGTTCTCTTGACCTGGAGTTGGGGATGGTTGGGAGCCTCTGAGTATTGGGGATTGATGCCAGTCCTCTTCAATTACATCAGATAATCTTATTTGTTGACTCATCTTTATATACTCCATCCCTTTAGGCATTTTTTTTTAATTATTGTTTTAGGATCAGCATTTCCTTTATTAATGTTTTTGTTTACTCTGACCTGTCAGTCAGGAACTTCTTAAAATGCCTTCCTTCCTAGGAATTATTAACCTTACAGTTTAAAAGTGATTGCTCTTAGCTTATGATGAACAGGTACAGAACTGGAAAGAATGTTCTAATTCTATGGAGGAATTTCAAGTGATCCCCTGAGTGCTTTCTATATTTTGTTTGTTTGAAACAGGGTCTTACTATGTACCTTTGGCTGTCCTGGCAGTCTCTACATAGATTGACCAGTCTGGCTTGGAAATCACAGAATTCTATGGGTCTCTGCCTTCTGAGGTTTTAGATTATGTAGCATGTGTTCTAATTGGTCTTAATAATAAAAACCCAATGTCAGATATTAGAGAATGAAAACTGAAAGATCAGAGAAGCAGAGCAGCCAGCCACTAGAGTTCTTACCTCTATGAAATCCTTGGACTGAAAAGAGTTCATGCTACTATCTCCTCCCACTTTATATTCCTCTCTTCACCCAGCCATATCACTTCCTGTCTGTCTGTACAGACCTCTAGACCCCTAAGTAGTGGTTAAGTTAGTGGCTAGCTCTGCCCTCTGATTTTTAGGCAAGCTTTATTTGTTAGAGTACAAACAAGATACCGCTCAAGATTATATGTGTGCACTACTACACCCATATTATTTACTTTTTTGAAGTGAATAATTTTGATGAATAATTTTGCTGATATATACTAGTGTTACTCTGTTTGCAAGTCACTTTGTATATATTACTAGGCGTTTCTTCTTCAATTCTATTCTATTCAGTGGTCACAGAAATGGAAGGCATCCTCCTCCTTTTCTGTTTCCTTCTATAATGACTTCATGACTGCATTTGAAATTCTATGATCCATGTCGTAGAATACATTGGGTACACAGAATTATGTAAATATATTCCCAATGAAGTGTATACATTTACAATGCAGTCGTTTCTATTACATACTTATATGAGATACTTCAGGATGTAGTAACCTATGAGGATGTGCATGTGAACTTCACTCGTGAAGAGTGGACTTTGCTGGATCCTTCCCAGAAGAGTCTCTACAAAGATGTGATGCTGGAAACCTACTGGAACCTCACATCTATAGGTAAGAATTTGAGCTTTCTGTCACTTTTGAACTCAAGGGGACAAGCCTTTTTTGGAGGTTGGTACTCTTCTGTGATTTCAGCTGTGGAAGAGGAAGAATCCAGTGAATAAATTAGACATTATTCTAAAGTTCACTGAGGGTATTAATTTAAATTGTGCCTAATTTTCCATAATATATCATACATTTTCTGGTACTGTATTTTAGGCTACATATGGCAAGACTACAATATTGAAGAACATTGTTCAAGTTCTAGAAGACATGGAAGGTAATTTTCATGTGCAAACTGAAACAAATGTACCTCTGAAAAAACATTAGTGTACCCTGAACTTTTAATGAAAAGTAACTGGTGTGGGAATTAAGGATTCACCAGATCAGTATGAATGATTAGTGGAGTTTTCTTGGTAGAAGAACTTACATAGAAAATGGCAAGTGACTGTCTCAGTGTTCCTGCTCCAAGGATGCAGCCCTGTCTCCTCAATGATCTCCACGACCTCGTGGGTCTCCTGCACCCCAATCCTTTCCCTTTAACTGGTCATGTCTGCACCTGTAACCATGTCCAAAAGGCGTGGTCACTGTTACAGGTGCAGAGGTGAATATATTGCTACAAACAACAGCGTAAATAAGCCCAGTTTTGTGATGATTATTAAATTCCCACAACACTGTGTACTGCAATGTCTATTGATGCTTTCCACACAAACAAACAGGGGTGAGATGGCTCAGAGGTTAAGAGCACTGGCTGCTCGTCCAGAAGTCCTGAGTTTTATTTCCTGAAACAACATGGTTGCTTACAACAATCTATAATGAGATCTGGTGCCCTCTTATGGCATTCAAGCATACATTCAAACATAATACTTATAGACAAAATAAGTAATAGACCTTTAATGTAAAAAAAGGCAAGGAAACAATGCCATAATAGATGTCACAATTTTAATCATAGCCATATGAGAGGCATGTTGTACAACTGTCCATCCTCTTAGTTTCATACCAATCTTAAAAGGTATACATATGGATAGGGGGCTTAGTTTATGACCAAGACCTGTTATAAGCAAACCTTATTAGGAACACTAATACTAGTGTTCCTCAAATCCTTGTATTGAGGGACTTACCATAGTTTAGTGAAAGAAGCAGTTTATGAGAGTCAAGGACCTTGTCATCATGGAGAAACACTAATCCCTACACTACATGTGTATGAGGCATAAAATGTTAGACTATGTGAATGCAATGTTGTTTGTTATTCTTTGTTTAATAGATATATCATCTTCAAAGATACAAAAATAGCCAGTACTCAAGAGGATCTTTATGAATGTGAGCAATATGATAAAACATTTGGATCTGCGTCCTCTTTAAAAGTACAGCAAAGAATTCATCTGGAAGTTAAAAACTATGAGTATAATCAAAATATTAAAGCCTTTGCATGCCATAGTCACAATCAAGAACATATAACTCATTCTAGATGGAAAACACATATATATCATCAATGTGATACAGCCATTTCACATACTAGTTATCTTCTAATGCATGAAAGAACTCATACTGGAGAGATACCTCATAAATGTAATCAATGTGGTAAAGCCTTTGCACTGAAGAAGAATCTTCTCAGACATGAAAGAATTCATACTGGAGAGAAACCCTATGAATGTAATCAATGTGGTAAAGCCTTTGCATATAAATGTGATCTTCACATACATGAAAGAAGTCATACTGGAGAGAAACCTTATGCATGTAATCAGTGTGGTAAAGCTTTTGCACAGAAGAGTAATCTCACTCATGAAAGAAGTCACAGTGGAGAGAAACCCTATGAATGTAATCAATGTGGTAAAGCTTTTAGACGTAAATGTGATCTTCAGATACATGAAAGAAGTCATACTGGAGAGAAACCTTATGCATGTAATCAGTGTGGTAAAGCTTTTGCACAGAAGAGTAATCTTACTCATGAAAGAAGTCACAGTGGAGAGAAACCCTATGAATGTAATCAATGTGGTAAAGCTTTTGGATGTAAATGTGATCTTCAGATACATGAAAGAAGTCATACTGGAGAGAAACCTTATGGATGCAAGCACTGTGATAAAGCCTTTGTACGTAAACTTGAGCTTCATATACATGAACGAAGTCATACTGGAGAGAGACCCTATGGATGTAATCACTGTGGCAAAGCCTTTGCATGTAAAAGTATTCTTCACAGCCATGAAAGAAGACATACTGGAGAGAAACCTTATGGATATGTAATCACTGTGGTAAAACCTTTGTCTATAAAAATCATCTTCAACTACATGAAAGAAGTCATACTGGAGAGAAACCCTATGGATGTAATCACTGTGGTAAAACATTTGCATATAAAAGTAATCTTCAAATACATGAAAGGAGTCATACTGGAGAGAAACACTATGAATGTAATCAGTGTGGTAAAACATTTGCCTATAAAAGTAATCTTCAAACACATGAAAGAAATCATACTGGAGAGAGACCCTATGAATGTAGTCACTGTAGTAAAACCTTTGCATGTAAAAGTAATCTTCAAATACATGAAAGAAGTCATACTGAAGAAAATCCCTATGAATGTAGTAAATGTGATAAGCTGTTGGAATAAATACTGTATTCCAAGACTATGGGAATAATGGATAATTTGAATAATAAAACCTATTTGCAAATAAAAATGATATTTATGCTGTCATCCATTATGTTTGGATTATGTTACTTTATTTTAGGGACTAATAACTTGTTTTTTTTATATATATTTTCTCAGATACACAAATGAATGGCAGAGAATTTTTTTTAGTGGGTAAATGTGGTCACTACTAAGCATGATGACCAGAATTCATACTCTGGGGGACTCACATTTCTCATACAAGTTTCTTTTCTGATTAGTACTCTTGGTTTATTAGCACACCCACACACCACCACATACATAAATATTTTTGGAACTGAAATCAGGGCCAGTGAGTTCACTCACCAGTTTAGGGTACTTGTTGCCAAACGTGGCTGCCTTGGTTTCATCTTTAGTACTCACATAGAGGAACTAGAGTAATAGTATAAAGCACATGGGGAACCTTGGTTGATTCCAAGAAGGGTAAATGTGACTGAGGTGGGGGACAAACATGCCAGGCAGACAGAGATAAGTGAGAAGTTTTATTAGAAAGGGAAAGGAAGGGGCAAGGAAAGAGGTAAAGAGAAACAGACAGAGAGGACAGAAGAGGAGAAGGAGACAGGAAAAGGCCTGCCTGCCTCAGGGGAACAGGCAGAAAGAATGGGAAAGAAAGAACGGAAGTGGGTGGAGCCTTTCTTTTTTAAAGAGCCAGGTCACATACACCTGCCATGTGCAGGTGGGTGAGAGGCGGGGTCAGGTCTACCTGAATTACAACATTGAGAATAGACACCTGCAAGTTGTCCTCTGTCACATAGACACCATGGTACTGCTGTTTACACATAGTAATTTTTTCCCCCATTTTTGGAGACAATTTGTTTTGTAGCCCTAGTAGTCTTGAAACTTATTATGTAGACTAGGCTGACCTCAATTCCAGAGATAACCACCTGCCTCTGCTTCCCATGTGCAGGGGTTAAAGGTATATGCTACCACCATCTTCCACATTTAATATTTTTAAAGCATGATTAAAAAACATGTCTCACTTGGGTGTAGTCTTATAATCTCAGCACTTGAAAGAGAAAGACAAATGTATCGAGAAAGACAAATGTATCTCTCTGAGATTGAGGCCAGACTGGCTCAGATATTGAGTTACAGGATAGCCATAAATATAAAGACAGATCCTGTCTCAAAAAAGCCCAAAAAAGGAATCTGGAAAAATGTCTGCTTTTCCAGAGGATCCAGGTTCAATTCTCAGTACCTACTTCTTTGATGAGGACTTTGGACAGACAGGTGGAATGGGTTTGATAAGTTTGGCAAAATCTGTTAATGACAGGCCAATCCTGACATGCCAGAGCTTTACACGGGCAACTGCATTTATAACACCTCTTTCACACAGGACTCCCTCAAACCCAAACACCAATGAACTTCTCCAAACACACATGCAGAGATGACGGACATGAGCTGACAACATGCTCTCTACATAAATGTACCATTCTCAGATATATACAACAAACATATACTCCCATATTCCACAAAGTGCATAGTTAGAGTCAGCATGATGCAGTAGACAATAATATGGCCTGATGCTGAAGGTGAGGGTGTAATGATTTCACTAGATCCAAGATAACTGATAGTGGGTGTTTATTGGGGAACACTTACACAGATAACCATGGGAGTGCTTCTCTGCCCTTCCTGTCAGATCCCCTGACCCAAGAAAAACAGCATATGAGAGAAGAAAGACCATGCCTCATGATTCTCTCTTTCCACTTCTGTCTGCCTGAAGCCACACCCAAAGGGATGTAGTCACTGATACAGGTTCACAGGCAAGACACTACATGATGCCAGCACTAGTGACCTAAGTTTGCTTCCCACATGATGGAAGGAGAGAACCAATTCTCAGGTTGTACTCTGACCATTACCTATGCCCTGTGACATATGTGCACCTACCTGCAGAAGCACACAAAGATAAAATGTGATAAAAATCTTTATACCTCCATAATTTTACACATACTTATAGAGATGATTATCTATTTGTGGAGGTTCTGGGATTCAAGCCCAGACACTTGAAAATACATTTCTTCACTTGAGATACAGCTAGAAAGTACTGGAGTGCATGGGCAGAACATCCTGCCAGACCGTATGACCTGGGATTTATGAGTCAATGCCTCAGGATACAGTCCTCACATCAGTTCTCCTGCTGCCCATGCTTGATGTTCAAAGGACTAGTGGAGAAATGAAGCTATTAAATCTCTTTTTCTTAGTTTATTCTTTAAATGGGGGTCAATAATTTTACCTCTGGAAAGAAAGCATTATCTTTAAACTCCATTCTGTTTCTCAGTTGACAGCCATAGTAGATTCGGTTTTCTCAAGGAAGACATTTAAATATATTTTTTAAATTGAAATGAATTTTTTTATTCAATGGATACCTATTATGTTTTATCTCCAATTTAAAGCATGGGAATTAAGATTCACTGGACTCAGTATAGGTTAAGTGAGGGTTTTTTTGGGGGAGAATTCACTTACACATGAAACAGATGACCACTGCTGGTTCCCAATCCACTGATGCCACCTTGCCTCTTGGATGCTCTCCGCAACCTGACAGGAAGCCAGAGATTCAGCTGGGGTCCAGGACCTCAGACCTAGCCTTCCCCATCACATCTGCACCTGTGACCATTCCCAAATGGGTGTGGTCAGTGCAACAGGTGTAGGCAGGGTGGATATCTTACTATAATTCCCCTTTTACTCTTAAAAAAAAAAAAAAAGATTTAGGCTTGATACAAAACTATGTGCAAAGAGAGCAAATATCAAGTATGCTCTAAGAGAAGGAAAATGTAAGAACTTACACACAAGAGCACATGGCAAGAACTACATATCCAGTCCTAGGGTGAAGGCATGACAGAGATTGATACAGAGTTGTCCTAAGCTGGAAAGTCTTATATCTAAATTTCTATCTAGGAAGAGAGAACAATAATTGTGGCAGTCTAATCTTCAACCTCATCAAAGACCTGAGAAGGAAGACAACAACACTAGGGTAGGCAGGAAGTGCAGGTGAGCAGCTTCCAAAATGTGTAGCAATGACAGGAAACAGCAGGCTACTTGGACAGTCACCCAAAATCTCACAGCAGCTTAGGGGCAACCATCTTTGGTTAAGGCCTAGAGTATCTGACTGACCAACACTGAAGCAGGGAGGTTAAAAGGCTATCTTACCTTGACGTGGCAAGGTTTAGCAGTCTTTTAAGTCTGTCTCCTGAAAGCACAGTAGGACAGCATGTCCAAAGTCAGCGGTCAAGGTAGGGACAGTTCTTTACCCAAGAGGCTATTAGCTGAGGAGAGACCAGACTCCAGGAGTGATATCAGTGCCCAACATATTCTCGTGAAATAGCTTGGTGCTGTCAGGAAAAATTGTGTCTCATGTCAATGGAGAATTAATGTTAAAACATTTAAATGCCATATTATGCAGGTCTATGAAGTGCTTGAAGATCAAAATCTATGTCTAATTAATCTCCGATGTATAAGAAATGTGGGTGAAAACATTTGTAATTCTTGGGAATGTAATTATACAATGGCTGAACCTCCCAAAATAATTTAGCAAGAAGAAAGACTTCAAAAAATGTAACTATATACATACATATATATGTTTCTTACTAACAGAACTGAAAATGTCTTGACTAGATGTAGAACTGTAAAGTGCAATATGATAAAATATCCTAAGTTGTATCAATATACAAAATGTATATATATCAAGATAGTTTTATATTTGTGTGCAGAACATCATAAACAGAAAGAAGACCCTAAATAGTCAACATACAAGAATCTAACAATTTAGTTATCTGTATCTAGCAGTTGCTGAAGTTAGTACACTAGAAATTATGTAAATCTACCTATATCCCATCCTAACCATACCTTTCCTATCCATACTCTAGTCTGAACATCACCTTCCACACCCAACCCTAAGCAACTAAAACCCAGCCCTATTCAGGTGTATATTATCCCTTAATGTCAACAGTAGGGAAAGAGGGCGTTGTTTTCTTAGGACTACTTCTTACTGAAATGGGGTGACTCCATGGGATCCTGTAAGGGGGGAAAAATGGAGTAAGGAAAGTCTGGAGAGGACTAGCTGTAACATTTGTAGCTAGTCTCTGCATGGTGGGAGGTGTTTGATTGAAGTTCTTATCTGAAGCTCTGGCCATGGTGTAATAAGAAGGTGCACCATTTCAGCTAGCTAGTCTGGAGTTGTCTTGAGCATTATAGTCCCAAACCAGTTTTAGGGTGATGTTTGTTCGTTCAGAGGCATTAAGTTGAATCAAGTGGAATTGATGAAGTGGGGCTTCATCTTCATAGCCTTACATTTCAGCTTTTTTTTTTTCTTTAGAAGGAGTGAGTTGTGTACAGGGGGGTTAAATGCTTTAAAGACCAAAAAAAAAAAAAAAAAAAAAACCAAAAAAACAAAAACAAAAAAACTCCAAACCAAACCAAACCAAAAAACAACTGTGCTAGAACCAACTTATTCATCACCATCATCTTCATCTTTCTCTTCTTCCTCCTTTTCATCATCCTGTTCCTTCTTTTTCTTGCTCTTTTCTGCCTTGACCACCCTCCTTTTTCACTGCACTGGCTTTCCCTTTAGCTCTCTAAGCAGCAATATCCTTTTCGTACTTCTCCTTCAGTTTGGCAGCCTTCTTTTCATAGGGCTGCTTGTCATCTGCGGCAGTGTTGTTCCACATCCCAGTTTCTTTGCAACATCACCAATGGAAAAGCCAGAGTGTTCTCCTTTGATTTTTGGGTGATACTCAGAACAGAATAAGTAGGCCAGAAGGATGCCTCTTGGGTGCATTGGAGTCCTTGAACTTCTTTTTAGTCTCCCCTTTGGGGAGGATGTAGGTTTTTATTTCTCTGTCAAAACAAGCCTTGCCAGCTTTTGCCATGTCTTCAGATTTCCCCTTTTCTTTAGCAGACATGGTCTTCCACCTTTCTGAGTACTTCTTGGAGAACTCTGAGAAGTTGACAGAAGCATTCGGCTGCTTCTTCTCGTGTTCCTCCCGGCAAGTTTGGACAAAGAATGCATATGAGAACATTTGCCTCTCGGCTTCTTAGGATCTCCTTTGCCCATGTTTAGTTTATTTTTGTCTGCAAGGCACAAAGTCACCCAGTGCCCGTCTGACTCATGCTTGCCCCGGCGCTGTCTTTCACATCAATGGCCTTTTGATGTGAGACAGAAACTCTGAATTTTATTTAAACATGTTTGAATTAGGAGAAGGAGGGCCAACCAAGTCCAACTCCAAAGCTATGTGAATAGGGACTATGATTGATAGGGACTATGATTGGGCTAGGAGGTAGGAGGGTATGAGTTTAGTATAAGTATTTTACCATATATTAGAGTCTTCTTTGTATGTTAGTTCTTTCTGGATAGCTATCCTCTCTTCTTTAGGCATCTACATGTTTGGTGTCTTTTGCTTTTTTGGAGACTTTTTCTTTGTATTCCCGGAAAATCAGGAAGAAAACACTCTTCCTACCTTTGTGAGGTCTATACAACTCGTGGGATATACCTTGGTAGATGACCTATCATTTGTCCTCATCAAGAGGTTTCTTCTGTTCAAATCAGATCTTGAATAACTTTGATGGTATCCAGAGCTTTTCTTCTTCTGTAGAAACAAAGGCAAAAACCCTACCCCAGCATAACATCCCCAATTCTCCAGTTACATTAATAAAACATGAATTTTAAAAAGTAAAATAAAATAAGGTAAAAATAAAAGCCAGCTTCCAAAGGCACAGAGAAACCTTGTCTTGAAAAAAAACAGAACAAAACAAAAAAACCACAGTAAAGTCCAATAGATACATGGAAATCCCATAAAAATACAGTATCAGAAGCTATAGTAATATGTAAAAGTTCTGAGAAGAAAGAAAAACAAGAGGAAAATAATTCCAGGTAATCATTATGAGACAAGGAAACTCAAATGCCATTGACCTTGCTTTGTGCTGGCTATTTGCTGCTGGGCATGGGATCTCTCTTTAAGATGGTCCTAATCTTTCCTTTGTGAGTGATTATCACTTGAAGATAGCTGCTGGTTTAGGGTTGGTCATTTGTATTCACTTTCCCTCTTAGTGTTGGGACTCCATCTGGCTTTGGCCCATTGCAGGCCCTGTTGTGTGCACCACATTCTTAGTGAGTATATGCCCGCCTACCAGTCTTTCTGTGTTTGGAAGGCAATGTTGCCTTGTTGTTCCCTATCCCCACTGGCTCTTACAATACTCCTCTCTGTTCTCCTGCCAGGCTCCCTGAGCTCTGAAGGTTTGATGGAGACATCCTATTTAGGATCAAGGTTTCTCACTTTGTGCACACTTTCCAGTTGTGAGTCCTCTTTGGCCGGAAAGGAACGGTCCTATCTACTATAGGACAGTAGATAGAGCCAAAGATTTGTATCTAACTGGTTACCTACCGACAGTGGCATTACAGATATTTTAATTTCTGTGAAAAATGACTGAGGGATTTTCTGTTTCTTTTCTCATCTTAACACATATGTAACTTCCCTTATTAGAACTTATTAGAGAATACTTGATTATGCTGAAATCTGTATTGTTTTGTTGGGACTGGTCAGTTTAATCAGTCCATCCCATTTGTTATCCTATTTGGTTCAAAGCAATTTGTTTTCCTTCCTTCTGCCAAACAATGGGACCTGGTAGGTGAGAACAGTCCCTTACAAAGTAATATTAAGGCATTTCCTGTAACAGGTTTTCCTTCTATTTCCCCAGCTAATTTATAGTTAGGATCAAGCCCTAAAGCAAATTTGAGCATAACAGTCAACCAGAGAGCAATCATAGTGCTAATCAAAAGCAAATACAAGGAAGTAGGAACAGTTTTAAACCTTAAAAATCTTTAAATTTGAGGGACCAAGTTCAGTAACAGTCTAGCTCTTCTTCCCATTCTCCTTTGAATCATCTTGGTAGTCTGGTGCCGTCTTAACATGAGAGTGATGAATTCAGGCAGGAATACCAGGGACTTTGACTGCAGTGGGAATCCAGAGAATTATGATGTAAGGTCCCATCCACCTGGGTTCATGCCTGTCAGTTTGAAGCAGTGTATCATAACAGCATCTCTGGGTTGGAACAAGTGATCTGAGTCTGGTACCAATAGCTTGAGCTGCCAGGACCAAGGGGGAAATCTCATCCAAAGTTAACTGTAGTCCTTTCAAGGACTCAGAGATCTGAGTGGAACATGTGATAACAGTCCAGTATGCATCCAAGGAATCATTGTTAAGAGACATAGAGAGTAATTTAGGCAATTTAGCTGTGAAGGCCAGGCCATTGTCAGACCCAAGATAGAGGCAAATTGGGAATAATTTCCACTATTAATTTCTTGGCTACTATCTGGATTGTTGTGGTTGGGATTCAAAGGCCTTTAACCAGCCTGAGACAGTATTGTCAAGAACCACTAAATATTTGTATCAATATAATCCTGGACTGACTTCAGTGATGTCATTTTCCAAGAATTCACCAGGTACAATACCTTGACTCTGTCATTGTTTCATTCTTTTTCTCTTCTCTTCTCTTCTCTTCTCTTCTCTTCTCTTCTCTTCTCTTCTCTTCTCTTCTCTTCTTTCCTTTCCTTTCTTTCTTTCTTTCTTCCTTCCTTCCTTCCTTCCTTCCTTCCTTTCTTTCTTTCTTTCTTTCTTTCTTTCTCTTTTTTGGTTTTTCGAGACAAAGTTTCTCTGTGGTTTTGGAGGCTGTCCTGGAACGAGCTCTTGTAGATCAGGCTGGTCTCGAACTCACTGAGATCTGCCTGTCTCTGCCTCCTGAGTGTTGGGATTAAGGGCGTGTGCCACCATGGCCCGGCTGACTCTGTCATTCTGTAGAGAGCATATACTCTTTTGAATTCATCTGAGCACAGGGTAGGCAATTGTCTGATATGTCTTGAAGTATCTACAGGTCTGAGGCAGCCAGACATGAGGAGACATGATCTGAAGTATTTTTAGATGGCAAGAGCATGGAGTAGTATAAATATTTAGCCAATTCTGGCCCAACACCTTTGGCATACAGATTATCCCACCTGGCAAGATCCAATATCCCATGTTGTTTTCCAAGGGCTCCACATCAGAATATGGCTTGAGTTCTTCTGGATCATATCTAGGGGTATCTTCATTGAGGTGGACTGGGTGCTGAGGAACAGTTGATAGCTCTGGGATGGTTTGGAGGCAGAGGTCCCCAAGTGCAATCTTCTTGGCAACCGGGTCTGCACAGTTATTACCTTGAATCTGGGGCTTTTGTCTTTTTGGTGTCCAGGTTAGTGTATTATGACCAGTTCAGCTGGCAACCAAATAGCCTCTAGCATTTGAATAATTTTATACTTATTTTCAATAGTCTTTTCTTTTGAAGTAGGTAAGCCATTTGTTTATAAATCTGTCCATGAACATGAGCTGTGGCAAATGCATGTTGGCTGTCAGTGTAGATGTTCACCTTCTTCTTCTCAGCCCATCTTAAGACTTGTGTTACAGCAATTATTTCTGCTCTTTGGTTGGATGTACCTCTGGGCAGGACTTGTAAACCAAGGACTTCTTTTTGGCTTGTGACCACCTCTATCCCTACATACCTGGTTCCTTCCTGAATGAAGCTGCTGCCATCTGTGTAGACATCTGCATCTCTGGTTGGGGACTGGGACATCTGTCAGGTTAGGTCGCCTGCCTTGGATGATATCCAGCATCTCCAGGCAGTCAGGGATGGGCTCCTCAGGTTCATTATCCAGTAGCAGGTTGGCAGAGTTAATGGCCAGTGATTTTGTCAAAAGTCATTCTGTCATTATTTGGGAGAAGGTTTGATAATGAATTAGACATGAATTTGACATCTACTGTGATGGGGGATGTCCTCTGTATATATTTTCTCTTATTGGTTGATCAATAAAACACTGGCCAGTAGAGGCAGGAAGATAGGCAGGGCTAGGAGATAAGGAGAATTCTGGGGGAGAGAGGCAAGAGAAGCAGCAGCAACAGATGCCATGTAGAGACAGGGAAGATAGGACGCAGAGCATTCTCTGGTAAGATAAGGGCATTAGTAGTTATTAACTCATAACCTATAGATTAGTAGTTATGGGCTAATAATTAAGAGAGAGCTAGCCAGTAAGAAGCCCTAGCTATTGGCCAACAATTTAATATTTAATATGTCTCTGTGTGCTTATTTGGGGCCAAAGGGCGGTGGAACCTGGCAGAACAGAAATCTCCATCTTCATCACTGTTTACCAGGACTCTCAGAAAAGAATGGCTCTCAGAAATGCCATCATCCAGAGACAACTATGTCCCGTGTTTTTGAAATATAAGCCACTGTTCTCTTCCAGGGCCCCAGAGTCTGTGTCAGGACACCTTTGGCAATGCTCTTCCTTTCATGGATGTAAGAGGTGAAAAGGCTTGGAGACATCAGGGAGAGTGAAAGCCCAGACCTGTAACAGAGCCTCCTTTAATTGTTTAAAGGGTCATTCACATTTCTCAGTCCATTTTAAAGGAGTGTTATCCTTGGCCATTGCAATGTACAAGGGCTTGGCAAACTAAGTAAACCCAGGAATCCAGAGACAGCAATATCCAACAGCTGCCAGAAGTTCCCTAACTTGTTTTTTAGTGTTTGGAACTGTGATTTGCATTATAGCCCCTATGTAGGCTTGGGTCAGCAATCTTTTTCCTTCTTTTAATTCATAATCCAAGCAGGTAACCTGAAGTGTGAAAATTTGAGCCTTGAATTCTTGAGACAGTCTGGTCCAGTTTAGTTGTCTTGATATCCCTATTCATGGTCAGTCCATTCAAATGTGAAAATGGGTTGATTTAATTTTGATAATAAGATGGGGAAGAATGTATCCTTTAGATCCAATATAAAGCTTATATTCTGGTGGTAATAAATTGTGCATGGCTTTGGAACTGTCCAGTAAGTGGCCTCCACCTATTTGTCTACTTCAGTCTTGTACTGGTCTACAGTCTTGAACTCCAGGTTTTGGGACAGGCAACAAGGGACTATTCCAGATTGACTGGCAGGAAATAAGTCTACCTGTATTACGAAGCACCTGGTGTGTGCCTTGAGTCCATCCCTTGTTTATGATCAGACAGGGTACTGATAGACTGAAAGGGGCACGGGCCCTGATGTAACCTGTACAATGACAGGTGGCACATGTTTGGTCAGGCCAGGGAGATGTCACCTGTCCACACTGTGGACACCTCTTGGATTAATAATGTTTTCCATTTCCCTTCTGGGGGCCAAGAGGGGTTTTGGAGGAGCAAACTTCTTTGCTTAGTAGGCAGGTTATAGTAAAGACTTTTGCAGACACTCTGACTTGTACCCTTGGGGTTGTTCCCCCAAAATGAAATATGGCATGAAGTATACTCAGGGTATCCTGCCTGCAGTGATGAGAAGGGGCATTCAGGGATGGCGATAAAGGAATGGGTTACAGTTCCTTGACCCAAGCCAACAGCATGGACAGTTGTACATTTGCATAGTTTCACATTCTCCATTGGCCCTCAAATCTTCATTGATTGATTATTGAAGGGTCCCTGAGGCCCCTGCAGGACTAACTAGCCCCAATGTCAACCAGGAAATCTATAGTTTGACACCAACATTAATAGTTACCATAGGTTCCTGGAGGACCAATTGGAAGGAGCCTTGGCCCTAAGAGTCTAACATAGCCAGGATCAATTTGGGTTTGTAGGTGGTGCCTGTCTTCTTTTTTCCACCGAAGTCTTCTGTGCAGATGCTTGTCAGGGAAATCCATCTGTTTTCACTGTGGGTATTCAATTTTTTTCCAGTGCTCCATTCCTTTTCAGAGAATACATTGATCTTTATGTAGTGACTTTTTCCTCCAGATAACAATGGCTGTGTCCTGCAGTGTTCCCACTGTGACTTGCCCCATCTTTTTCATCATTTGGTCTTCCTTATCTTCTTGGCTGTCAAATACCCACTGGGCTATTTCTAACAGCTCCGAACTATTCTTCCCTGCAAATCCATCTAACATTTACATTTTCCTACCTGTATCAGGGCTGACTTATAGACCAAGTTCAAATTAGTTATCCTGAGATTTGCTGTGTCCTCAGGATCTATAGGAATATACAGTCAATCAGCTTCCAAGTGACACTTTAGGAAAGCTGAAGCTAATTTTTCTGGTCCCTTCTTTGGGAGGCAGTTATCTTAGATTTGTGGGTCTATGTGATGTTCTTTCCATCCCTTCTATCAGAGTGTGGTGGTAGTTTCTGAGTATTTTATTGCCTTCCTCAGTGCCATAGTTCCAAGAAGTCCTTTGCCTTGGCAAGAGTCACTCAATCTTCTCAGCCCTCAATTCTTCAGGCAGTGTGGCTATCCCATATCAGTGATTGCCTCAGTCACCTTTGTGAGAATATCATCTCACTTCCTTTGAAAGGATAATTTGGAGAATCTGTTGAATGTCATCCCAAACAGGAAAGTGATTGAAAAAAATTGATTAGAGCAATCAGAGAATAAGGACTGACACTTAAGGGGGGTGTGTCCTGGTTTATTCACTTGTAGTGGTCTGTGGTAGAAAAGGGAGTGTAAAGAAAGTCTTCACCAGATATTGCCTGCAAGGGGGCAAGGACAGAAACAGGTTTTGTTTCAGAGGCAGGACTTGAGAGTTCAAGAGAGGCAGATGAAGTTTGCTAGCATGAAGAGGAATGGTAGTAGTGGGGCATATGGGATTCCCTGATGGGTATTTTGTGGAGACAAGGGAGGGACAATTTGAGAGGAGATTGGTAGTGGGGTATAGAAAGAGTGAGTAGGAAGGGGTCCAGGGAGACCTGACAGGGACCAGGGACTGGAGGAGAATAGTTTGGGGGTCCCCTGCTGTGCACGGAAGGGTGAGGGGCCGGGATGATATGGGATGTGCTTCTGTATGCTATGAATATGTGTTGCTTTTATTAGTTGATAAATAAAACTGATTTGACCAATGGCCAAGCAGAATATATCCAGGCAGGAAATATAAGCAAAGACAGAGAAAGAAAGAAGGAGAGTCAGAAAGATGCCATTTAGCCACTGAAGGGGTAAGATGACAGAATATTACTAGTAGGCCATGGACACATGTGATACACAGATTTTTAAAAATGAGTTAATTTAGGAGAGAGAGCTAGCCAGGAATACACCTGAGCCATTGGCCAAACAATTATATTTAATATGAGCCTTTGAGTGATTATTTAATAAGCAGCTGCAGGGACCAAGCAGGCAGGAGAAAAACCACTCCAATGGGACCAGGCAAGACAGAGAAAAAACTTCCAACTACATGTGACACTTAAATGTTTGGCAAGAATGTCCGTGTAAAACCTGACAAAAGCTTAAAAAGGGATTTTAAACACAAAAGAACAGAGTGAAGCATGGCTTCTTGGTAGTAGCATTTCTTCTGGTGGTCTGTGTTTGCTAGAGGCAAGCAGAGGTGTGGGTCTTGATTTGTGCTTGCAGCACACATGGCACAGCTCTTTCAGGAGGTCATGTTACAGAGCACTTGAATGGCCAACATGCTTTGAGTTACTTGGCGGATTTAGCTATTGCTCATACAGGAAAAAAAAGAAGTTGGTGGTTCAGTTGCATGATACCTGATGGTAGGTAGCGTGGTGGGAAGGGGTGGTAAGCATGATGCTTATCCTATCCCAGTCATGTTGGAAAGCCAAATGGCATAGAGCCAGCCGCCACAGCTGCTGCTGCTAGTCCTAGTCATGCCTATTTAACATTCTAAAAGACTCTCCTAGTCAGAAAAGGATTACAGATACTCTAAAGATGGCCAGATATCTCTGCCATCTTTAGAGTTTTGGAAGCTGCTTACGATGCTCTTCCTGTTTACTTAGGTAATAATATATCCTTCTGGGGTCCTTGATGGAGTTGAAGACTAGATAGTTATAATTATAGCTTTCCTTCGTTATGATAAATTAAATGTAAATCATTAGACTCACAAAGATGGGAAGATGATAGAGTATTTTCTTTAATTTTGTCAATTACAAATGAACTAAATATTGTAACTATAATTCTTGCTTGATAACTGTTTTGCTTTTTATTTTACTATGCTAAAGTTAAAACTTTTTTAATTAGAAAAAAAGGGGAGATAATATGGTATGTCTTTTTGTATGGTGTGTGAATATGTGTTGCTTTTATTGGTTGATAAGTAAAATCAATTAGCCAATAGCCAATCAGAAAATAGCTGGGTGGGAAATCCAGAGATAGAGAATGCCATGTAGCCACCAAATGGGTAAGAAGCTAGAACATTACCAGTAAGCCACCACCACATGGTGATATATAGATTATTAAAAATGGGTTAATTTATAAGAGAGAGCTAGCCAAGAATAAGCCAGAGCCATTGGCCAAACAATTATATTTAATATTGGCCCCTGAGTGATTGATTATAAGTAGCTGTGAGGATCTGGCAGGTAGGAGAGAAAAAAAAAAACCAGTCCAGTGGGACCAGGTGAGACAGAGAAAAACTTCCAACTACACCAGGAGGAAATACAGGAGATAAAAACTGGGAGCCAGGAGTTTAGGGAAGAGGGAGCAGGGCAGGGTGATTAGGTGTTGGGGTAGTAACCAGTTCTAGAGACACTGGTGATTGAGACCATCTTGCCATTGCTGATATGTTTGGGTGGGGGTGAGACTCAGACTTTGAAGAAAGCTGTAAATGGTGGTTTGATTTTAAAAGGAAAATTAAGTCTTCATCAATTGACAGGAATGGACCCAGCAGAAATTATAGTACCTTTACCTAATGAGGAAATTTCCTCTTTGTAGAAAGATAATTAATATTGGCAAAGAGCTTGTAATATTTTTTTGGGGGAGGGGAAGATTAACAGCAGTTATCACAAAAGCAAGAGAATTAAATTCATAAAAAGAACCAGTTGGATCCTTCTGTGCATTATATGGAGAACACCAATCTCTGGAGTCCCTATGATTTATACTGATGCCAACAAATCAGGAAACACAGGGTATAAATCAGGACACTTAAGCAAAGTGGTTCAAAGCGCTTATAATTCTATGCAAAAGTCAAAATTGTATGCCATTCTCATGGTACTAATGGATTTTACAGAACCTCTGAATATACTTACTTACTCTCAATATGTAGAAAGAATTGTTTTACACATTGTAACAGCTGAATTTATTCCTAATAAAATAGAATTAACTTTGTTATTTATACAATTACAGGAAATAATCAGGAATAGGAATCTTTTCATACATATAATGCACATCAGATGCCATACAGTTCTGCCAGGTCCTCTAGCACAGGGTAATGATGAAATTGATTGGTTATTAATAGGAAATGAGCTGAAGGCCTCAAAATTTCTTAATCACCATGTTAACAGCAAAGGTTTGAAAAAGGATTTTTCTATCACTTGAAAATATGTCAAGGAAATATTTTTAAAAATGTTCTACTTATTCATTTTATAACCAAACTCCATTACCTGCAGGAAGTAACCCTAAAGGTATGAAAGAAATGAAATTTGGCAAATGGATGTGTTTCATTTTGCAGAATTTTGGAAATTATGCATATCATACTACAGATACATTTTCAGGATTTCAATGGGCAACTGCTTTGAGTTCTGAAAGGCATATTCTGTAATTACACACCTATTAGAAGCCATAATCATTATGCTCTAGCATACATCTCCAGTAAAATGAAAGTTTTTTGCATATTTTAGAATAAATCATATTAAATGGATACCACACAATCCTCTAAGACAAGCAGTTGCTAAAAGATCTAATCACACTTTAATAGAAATGGATAATAAACAGAAAGGGGAGCTAAAACTCCTAAAGATAGGTTGCATAATGCCTTCTTAACTTTGAATTTTCTTAATGTTAATGAGAAAGGAACAACAGCTGTGGAGAGACATTGGATAATAGAAAAAACTACTGAGTTAAATCAGCCTGTGTACTTCAAAAATGTCTTGGCCTCAGAATATAAACCAGGATATGTGGTACTATGGGGGCTGGGTTTTACTTTTGTTTCCACAGGAGGAGAAAAGATACAGATACCATTGAAATTAATTAAGGTTCAATTCAAATAGAAAAAAACCTCTTGATAAGGAGAAATGATAGCGCATGCACTGCTGTGACAATCCTACAAGTTGTTAGGAAAACTCACCAAACAAGGTCAGGGCAGGGCTCTGTTTTAGTCTTTATAGAAAAACATAAATACCCATCTTCAAGAAAACAAAAGACCTCGGACCATCTAGATATCTAAAGAAGAAGGGAAACCTTATCAGAAATAAATTTACAAAGAAAAATCGGAACTTATGGTACCGATATTTTCTACAGGGTAAAATCTCACTACCTAAACACCTATATTTCTTGTCAGAAAAGTTGTAGATCAAAGGTGGCTTTGGAGTTGGAGTGTGGCTCTCTCCTTTAAATCCTAGCTGTTGTTAAAAGAAAATATTAAGAATTTCTGTCTTATATCAGAAGAGCCGCCTGGTGTGGGACAGAAGAAATCTGAAAATCTAGGGACTATTGTCAAAATTCTGTTATCCAAAGTTCTATTTCTCCCCATTCTTATTTTGTACTCTTTAGTACGTTTAATTGGATAAACATCTTAAAATTTAAACTTTCTGGTTTTTTTAACAATATTTTTTCATTTAAATTTGCAACAAGCTAGTTTTCCATGTCAATCCCAGTTCCCTTACCCTCTCGCCTCCCCTGTCCCCATCCCAAACCTTATTCCATCCCCTTTCTGCTCCCCAGGTAGGTTTAGGCTTCCATGGGGAGTCTTCAAAGTCTGTCATATCATTTAGAGGAGGGCCTAGGCCCTCCCCCATGTATCTAGGATGAGAGAGTATCCCTCTATGTGGAATGGGCTCTCAAAGTCCATTCATATACTAGGGATAAATACTGATCCACTACCAGGGGCCCCATAGACTGCCCAGTCCTCTTAACTAACACCCATGTTCAGGGTGGGTTCTATGCTGGTATCCCAGCTATCATAGTGGGGTCCATGAGCTCCTCTTTGTTCAGGCCAGCTGTTTCCATGGGTTTCTCCAGCCTGGTCTTAACCCCTTTGCTCAACACTCCTCTCTCTGCAACTGGATTCCAGGAGTTCAGCTCAGTGTCTGCTTCTGCTTCCATCAGCTACTTGATGAAGGCTCTAGGTTGGCATATAAGGTAGCCATCAATCTCAATATAAGGGAAGGGCATTTATGGTAGCCTCTCCACTATTGCTTAGATTGTTAGTCGGGGTCATACTTGTAGATCTATGAACAGTTCCCTAGTGCCAGATTTCTCTTTATACCTATAATGACTCCCTCTATTATGGTATCTCTTTTCTTGCTCTCCTCTATTCTTTCTCTGACTCATTTTTCCTGCTCCGTCATGTCCTCCTATCCCTTCCTCTTCTCCCCTTCTCTTTCTCCTAACTCCATCTCCCCTCCCTCAATGCTCCCAATTTGTTCAGGAGCTCTTGTCCCTTTCCACTTTCCCATGTATGTCTCTCTTAGGGTCCTCTTTGTTTCCTAGCTTTTCTGATAGTATGGATTAAAGGCTGGTGATCCTTTGCTCTGTGTCTAAAATCCATATATGAATGAGTACATAACATGTGCCTCTTTTTCTGACTGGGTTACCTCACTAAGGATGGTTTCTTCTTGTTTCATCTATTTGCCTGTGAATTTCAAGATTCCATTATTTTTTTCTGCTGAGTAGTTCTCCATTGTGTAAATGTACCACATTTTCTTTACCCATTCTTCTGTTGAGGGGCATTTAGGTTGCTTCCAGGTTTTGGCCATTATAAATAATGCTGCTATGGCTAGTCTTTGGCCCCTATTGCCAGGCCTCTGCTGGAGGTGAGTCTGGGACCAATTCGGGTGGAATCCCCCCCCTTCCCTGGGAACTTCCCGGATTGGCCCCAGATCTTGCTCCCCCTGTGTTCTGTTCCCATCAAGAGCGCTCCTGGTGCTCTGATACACACCCATCCACCCCCACCAAGAGCCTGCCCTCCCCCTACCCTGTGCCCTACCCTGCCCACTGTCCCACTTCTCTGGTTGAGCACTGGGACAGAGGGTGGAGCCAACAATCCAGCCACTTCCTGGAGCTGATCTGAACACATTAGACCTGCCTATCCACGCAGGACCACCCATAATTTCCACCTGCCTGGTCTCTGACCCCCACTGCCGGTCCTCTACTGGAGTTCCCGGCCCCTCCCAGAGATCTGCCTATCTCTGTGGGGCCACTCTGAGTTCCTGCAGGCTGGCCTCTCCCAAAAAGGTCTCAGCTGGATAGTGCCAGACCCAGGCTAGATCTGCCTATCAGCTTAAGAAACATCCTGAGTCCCAGTCTTCGAGATCCTTGACTCCCATCGCCAGTCTTCTGCTGGAGCCTGATCTTTGACCCCTATCGCCAGACCCCTGCCTGTGGAGAGACTTCCTAGAGAGTTTGGACCACCCAGAGCTACAGACATCAAACCTCTGACCCACCTAAGCCCACAGGGGAAGTACCAGAGAGAGAGAGAGAGAGAGAGAGAGAGAGAGAGAGAGAGAGAGAGAGAGAGAGAGAGACCCCACCAACACCTACTGGTAGAAGCTATGGGAAGACGGCAATACAAGAAGACACCTAACAACAGAAAGACAAGCATAACACCTCCAGAATCTAAGGAATCTTCACCAACTAGACCGGAACACAACAAAGCAGATGAAGCAGAAGAGAATAACTTGAAATTTATGTCGAAAATTATAGAGGCCCTCAAAGAAGATGTGAGAAAATCCCTTAAAAAATTGGAAGAAAAAACAAACAAAATAATTGGAAGAAATGAACGAATTTCTTAAAGAAAGTAAAGAAAGTACAGAAAGCCAAGAAAAAACAAACAGGTGAAGGAAACGGTTCAAGTCTTGAAAACTGAATAGAGACAATAAAGAAAACACAAACTGAAGGAATGCTGGAAATAGAAAAACTGGGCAAATGATCGGGAACTACAGACACAAGCATAACCAACAGAATATAAGAGATGGAAGAGAGAATCTCAGACACTGAAGATAAACTAGAGGAAATAGATTCATCAAAAAAAGAAAATTGTAAATCCAACAAATCCTTAACACAAAACATATAGGAAATGTGGCACACTGTGAAAAGGCCAATCCTAAGAATAATAGGCATAGAGGAAGAAGCCCAGCTCAAAGGTGTCGAAAACATATTCAACAAAATCATTGAGGAAAACTTTTCCAATCTAAAAAAGGACATGCCCATGAAAGTACAAGAAGCATACCAAACACCAAATAGACTGAACCAAAGAAAAAAGACCTCTGGACATATAATAATCAAAATACCTGACATACAGAAAAAAGAAAGAATATTAAGAACAGCGAAGAAAAAGGACAGGTAACATATAAAGGCAGACCTATCAAAATTACACCTGACTTCTCCATGGAAACCCTCAAAGCCAGAAGGTCCTGGATAGATGTTCTACAAGTACTAAGAGTCCACGGATGCCAGCCCAGGTTACTATTTCCAGCAAAGCTCTCAATCACTATAAATGGAGAAAACAAGATATTTAATGACAAAGCCAGATTTTCACAATATGTGTCTACAAATCCAGCCCTACAAAAAGTTTTGGAAGGAAAATTCCAACCCAAGGAAGTTAAGTACACTCACAAAGATATAGGCAACAGATAATCCCACTTCATCAGAAACCAAGGGTAAAGCAGGACAAATATATTGACAATACCACTGCCAACAACAAATCTAAAACAAACAAGCATTAACAATCTATGGTCCTTACTCTCCCTCAACATTAATTAATGGTCTTAACTCGCCTATAAAAAGACACAGGCTATCGGAATGGATATGAAGACAGAATCCATCCTTCTGCTGCATACAAGAAACACATGTAAGCATCAACAATAGACATTACCTCAGGGAAAAGGGCTGGGAAAAGATCTTCCAATCAAATGGACCCAAGAAGCAAGCAGGAGTGGCTATCCTAACATCTAACAAGTTAGTGTTCAAACCAAAATTAATCCAAAGAGACAGTCATTTTGTATTCATCTCGGGAGAAATCCATCAACACAAAGTCTCAATTCTGAACATTAATGCCCCATATACAAAGGCATCCACATTCATAAAAGAAATGCTACTAAAACTCAAACCTCATATAAAACCTCACACTTTAATGTACAAATATATGGATACATACACATAAACACTTAGACATATGTATGCAAATACATATACACACACATATATGACAGATGTGTTCTTACTTTAACCAATGTATGAATTCCAGACTATTGCTTGCTGTATTTCTGACCTTCCTTCCCCATGGTCTATGAATCACAAAGCATATATTGCATATTGAACTTACTATTTTTGAAAACATGATTTTGCTACAATTCCTTCTAACATTCATCAAACATTCTGAAGAATAATGCCCTGTGTCACTGTGTATGAGCTATATTGTTCGTGTAACAATATTGATGGTTTGATCTCACATGACAGATAATCTTATCAAATGGTTAGCATTGGTATAAATCTTAAAAGATATAAAATCCACTACAACAAATATATTAATAATGATAAAGAATGTCCGCGGGCTCAAAGTTAGCACAATTCAAGTTTGAATATACACTTAACACAAGTAAATCACTCTGTATAATAAAGATGATGTTCAGAGTTGGCTTTTCTTAGTTTGATAATGTTTCTCTCATTGATTTAAGGAAATGCAAAGAAAAAATATTTTCTTGGAATTAAGGTGAATCTATAATTTTAGAAGTTATCAAGAAGACATGTTGTGTTTCATTTAGTAGTAAAAACAGACCAACCTCCTTATCCAGTACCAACAAACATCATAGTATTCTACAGAAATCAACTACCGGAGGATGATGATGACTGAGGCAGTATCTAGATCAGCCTAGCTATCTTCCAGTCTGATTTTTCTCAGTAACTGGAAATTTGTATTTATGGAACTACATTTGGCTTCTATTTTTCTTTCCATTTCCTAAATATCACACTAGAAACCATTTTTTCCAAACCACTTATAGCATTTGTCAGAATTTGTTTGAATATTCTGGCTTATCCAGAAATGAGAAGTCTTCACAAAGATATTGAAAGTGCCAACATTAATCAATAGAGACACCCAAAGTGATGCTTTTGGATCATGTACTTGAACCTAGAATAAGCACTTCTTGGGACCAGCTCATTTCATTTGAGTGTTCTTTCCTCCTCCCACTTATCTATATCTCAGAAAAGCCTATTATAAAATATTTCTTGTTTTTCTATTTTATCATATTATATTAACTGTAAATAGTGTTCTACTTGTTGTACATTTTATGTTGTTGTAGTGTACATTCTTTATTGCTATAATAAATCATTCCGTAATTGGGTCGCTTAGACTCCAATTTTCTTTTTCATGATTCTCTATAGTCTTTGGAGAATGCCATTTGGCAGTTCCTCTTGTCTACATGGGTTACTGAAGGTCCTGCGGTCACCTAGCAAATCCACTATATTAGTTCTTTCTTTCAAACTCCTATCAGAACAGCCTATTAAGTTCTGCCTAACAATTTAAAGTTCAGGGTTTTCCCAACCAGATCCTTCCAGGTCTAGCCAAAAGAAAAGAAAAGAAAAGAAAACCAAAAATCAGCAAAAAAAGAAAAAAAAAAACCCAACTCCTCCCCCCGCATAAAAAGGAAAAAACATCCAACCACCCTAGTGGCTAAAACCCAACCCAACTTGGTGCACTAAAAAAACAGCCTCACACCTGGGTTTTATAGCAAGACATTTTTACATTTTTTTTTTAATTGCTGTGAAAAGATGCACTCACATGTGTTCCTAGACACTTGCATGCCTACACACAGACACACACACACACCATACACATTCACAGACAAATATCATACACATTTACACATGTTATATACACTAACAAACACATAAGTAAATTGCTATTTGTTGCATCCCTCTTCATAAACTGAATGCTTTATCAAAATGAATTTCTTGTTCATGATATATCTTCCTAGGAAGGTTATGTAATACAAATTTCAGATACAGAAATCTTAGAAAAAAGCTCC
The DNA here is from genome assembly GCA_030556225.1 of Cricetiscus sungorus. Lineage (NCBI taxonomy): Eukaryota > Metazoa > Chordata > Mammalia > Rodentia > Cricetidae > Cricetiscus > Cricetiscus sungorus. Next base: position 43,295,352 of record JANBXA010000600.1, read on the forward strand.
AGTAAAGAAACACATAATTTTCACTAAGTATTTCTTAGACACTCCTGAATTCACATTAATATATGTTGTAAATTCTCATTTCTATGATTACTTGGAATTTTATTTTTACTGAAAATAAAAATATATCATTTTGCCCCTCCCTTTCCTCCAATCCATTCCATGTCTCACACTCTCAAACTGATAGTTGTGTGTGTATGTGTGTGTGAGAGACAGAGAGTCAGACACACAGACACACACCCACACCCACACACAGAGGATGGGGTGGTGTATGTTTGTATGTACAAATATATAAATAGAATTTTCCAAGTCCAGTTTGTTTTTGTGTGAATGTTTTCTGGCAGAACTCTACTACACAGTAAATAAAAGGATTATACCTGGAAGAGGCTAATTCTCCTGGCACCCAATAGTTGTCTGTAGTTCTTTGACTAGGGGTAGAACCTCGTGAAATTTTTACCTTTGCGCATTCATATGTCCATTGATATTGCCATCATAGATGTCTTACATTCATCTCTGAGAGACTGTTTTACCACAGACTTCCAGTTATGCTAGCTATGACAGTCTTTACAGCTCCTTTTCTGCAGTATTTCCTAGGCTATTTTCTGCAGTATTTCCTAGGCTATAGAAAAAGAGGCCATGATGTAGATGTTTCCATTGGTCCTGGGAACCCCAAGAAACCATTTACCTCTTCATTGTGGCCAGTTTTGGTTTTCTGTGAGAATCTCCATTTACTCTAAAAAACGGGGCTTCGTTGCTGAGAGGGGATGGCTACGTGTATATTGTTGGTATAAGAATAATATTTAGAATTTATTAAGGAATTGTGCATGGTGGTAGCAGACTCATTTTTAATGTCCATGAGCAGCTAGCTCCATGAAGCTGACTAGATTTGAAGTACCACACATGATTTCAGTCCTGTTGAGAGAAACTTTTCCAATGGTTAGTGAGTGTGTTTCAAATAAGTCTCCCAAAATTATAGATGTTTGGAGAAGTACTTAGTTTCCTCTCAGGGCTGAGGGTGAGTCCCAATTGCTGAAGAAATCACAGAAATATGTTACAGGATTCAGGTGGTTGTAGCTGGATCTGACTTGAAATCCTTTATTGTGAGTTTGAGTTTCTGTGATACCATAAAATTGTCAATAGCCATGAGAAATCCAGCAGGATAACTAGCATTCAGCAGGCTGACCTAGCACATGAGTGATAGGGAACTCCACCTGGCAAGACTGTGGAGCACGCTGGCTATAGAGATCAGTTGTTTCTGTTTGTAATTTCTCTCATGAGTCACTTCATCTCTTCCTTAAGAAAGCTTTAGTGATTCTCACTGTGTATGTTTATCTCATGAAAATATTCCATCTACTGGGTACATATGTTTGTGGGAAGTGATATATAGGATATATACCAGGTGCTCCCAATAGCTAGGGTCAGCTGTCTCTGTGGTTTTCCATATGATCTTGAGCCCCTTTGTTCATATGATCCTCTCGTCAGTTGAACTCCAGGAGCTCAGCCCTGTGCTTAGCTGTGGATCACTGCATCTGCTTCTATCAGTTACTGGATACAGGTTCTATGGTGACAGTTAGGGTTGTCACTAATCTGAAAAAGGGGAAGGCCCATTCAGACTCCTTCTCCACTAGGCGACTTACCTGGGGTCATCCTTGTGGATTCCTGAGAATTTCTCTAGCCCCAGGTTTCTCCCTAACCTCATAATGGCTCCTCTATCAAGACATCTCTGTCATTCTTCTTCCCCTCCATCCCTTCACCAACTTAGCCTCCTGGATCTGTCATATTTCTATCCTCCGTCCTCTCCCTTCTACCCATCGTTCCCAGCTTAGCCCGTAGATCTCAACAATTTCCCCTTCCTGGATCCCTCCATATGTGTCCTTCTTAGTGTCCTCCTTTTTACCTAGGTTCTCTGGGGTTGTAGATAATTGCTTTACATCTAATATCCACTTATTAACAAGTACATAGTGTGTTTGTATTTCTGGGTCTAGGTTACCTCAGGATGTTTTGTGTTTTTGTTTGTTTTTTTTCTAGTTCCAACTTTTAACCTGCAAATTTAAAGATGTCATTTTTTTTTTAAATCACTAAGTAATACTCCATTGTGTAAATGCACCACATTTTCTTTATTCAATCTTCAGTTGGGGGGCATCTAGGTTGCTTGCAGGTTCTGGCTATTACAAATAATATTGCTATGAATATTGTTGAGAAAATGTCCTTGTGGTATGATTGTGCATCATTACTGTGTCTTGAAGTAGATTAGTTAACAATTTCATGCAAAACCTCCATACTGATTTCCAAAGTGGCTATACAATTTGCACTCCCACCTGTAATGAAGGAGTGTTCTCCTTATTCCACATTCTCTCCATAATAAGCTATTATCAGGGTTTTTGATCTTATGTCATTCTGATAGATGTAAGATGGTAACAAAGTCATTTTGATTTGTATTTCCCTGATGGGGAAGTAGTAGGTAGAGACTGAGTAGACTGTGGTTTATTTAATGAGAGTGGAATGGAAGAACGCTCATTTGGAGATGCCAGAAAGAGAGAAGGTGAGCTACTTACTACACAAACTTTCTGAGCTAGCAGATTTTCACCCCAGCCTTTGAATTTCAGCTCTTATTTATAGTAGACTGGCTGTAGCGGAGCCAGTACCTTCAAGAACACAATTCCCACCGGGCTGCAGCCTGAGGGGTTGGGCCTCTGCTAGAGAAGCAAGTGGGTAACTGCAGAGTCACAGTTGTTGGCTGAAACAGCAGTAGATTAAGGCACATCCACCATGCTGAAGATAAAACGACATTTGGTGCTCCAACGCAGGGCATGACTACACAAACAGAAAAGTCATGCAAGCTGGCTCTGCCAGAATTGTCACCTTGGCCTCTCCGTGAGAGTACTCACAGTAGTCGTCTGCCACTTGTCAGGACTCCAGAAATTACGTACACTCATGCTTGGAAAGTACAGAAGGGGCTGGGTTCACCACATACACCGTGAACAAACTGAGAAGTCAGCAGATTTGGTGAGATTCCTAGGAAGTCCTTTAGGAAAGAGGAACCATGCCTGAATCTCTGGGATGAAGGCTACTTGATCATGGTGAATGACTGTTTTGTTATGTTCTTGGATTTGGTTTGCCAGTATTTTATTGAGTAGTTTTGCATCAATGATCATGAGGGAGATTGATCTATACTTCTCTTTCTTTGTTTCATCTTTGTGTGCTTGGATATCAGGGTAACCATAACCTCATAAAAAACAATTTGACAATGTTTCTTCTGTTTTCATTGCATTGAAAAATTCGAGGAGTAATGGTATTAGCTCTTCTTGAAAGTCTGGTAGAATTCTGCGCTGAAGTCATCTGGCCCTGGGCTATTTTTGGTTGCAAGACTTTAAATGACTGTTTCTATTTCCTTAGGGGTTATAGGTCTGTTTAAATTGTTTATCTGGTCTTGATTTAATTTTGGTATGTAGTACTTATCAAGAAAATTGTCCATTTCTTTTAGATTTTCCAATTTTGTGAAGTACATGTTTTTGAAGTATGACCTAAGGATTGTCTTGATTTCCTCTATGTCTGTTGTTATGTCCCCTTTTTCTTTTCTGATATTGTTAATTTGTATAGTCTCTCTGCTTTTTGGATATTTTTTTTTCATTTCTTTTGCATTTTCGAGACAGGGTTTCTCTGTGTAGCTCTGTAGACCAGGCTGGACTCGAACTCACAGAGGTCCTCCTGCCTCTGCCTCCCAAGTGCTGGAACTAAAGGCGTGCACCACCAACAGCCGGCTCCACATTCTTTATGTAGGCATTTAGTGCTGTGAACTTTCCTCTTAGCAATGCTTTCACACTGCCACTTAAGTTTGGATATGTTATACATTCATTTTCATTGAATCCTAGGATTTTTTTTTCATTTTTATTTCTTCTGTGACCCAGTCATAATTCAGTGGACAGTAGTTTAGTTTCCATGAGTTTGTAGGATTTCTTTATTTTGTGTTGTTGTTGAACTCTAATTTTAATCCGTGGTGGCCTGATAAGATAAAGGGGTGATAAATATTATGACAATATCCCCTGTAATGAGTAACTCTGCAATGCAATAAGCCAATTAAGCTGAAATAAGCTATAGGTTTTAATCTAAGCAAAGCATTCCCAGGTTTCCCCCAGTGAAAAGGAGAAACCACAAGGCTGTTCCCAAGGAGTGGCTGTAAATATCCTGTAGGCATGATCTTTGAACAGCTGCAGGGGAGGAGCTGCTGCTTGGTGGACTTTCTTTGGGTGGGATCTGATATGGGAGGAGTGAAGGTCTTCATCAAAGATCTGGGTGAGGCCATAGGAACTAGGATACAAGGTGGATTCTAAGAGATTCATATAAGGGCCCTCACAGATGGAGGGAAGGGACAAGTTCTCCAGAGCACATGGGGAGTGAGGGGGCAGTGAGTGGAGAGGGAACTATGAGAAAGAGAAAGGGGGAAGAAGAAAGCACATGGGACTAGAAAGATTGAGTCAGGGGAGGAATAGAAGAAAGGAGAGAGAGAGAGAGAGAGAGAGAGACAGAGAGAGAGAGAGAGACAGAGACAGAGAGAGACAGACAGAGAGAGACAGAGAGAGACAGAGAGAGAGAGAGCAGAGAGAGAGAGAGAGAGAGAGAGAGAGAGAGAGAGAGAGAGAACATAAAAGAGGAAGCCATTATAGGTTTGAAGAGAAAACTTGAGCTAGAGAAATGTCCAGAGACCTACAAGACTGACCCCAACTAACAATTTGAGCAACAGTAGAAAGGCTACCTGTCCTCCCAGGCTCTCAATATATTAGTAATCTTATAATCACTGACTGTAATTGTGACATGTTAAAGAAAAGATCAGTGGACATGTCATTAATGGCTTCCTTGCCATTCCTAGCAAATCATCTTTAGTCATTAGTATATAGGGTACCTGAGTCAAAAACTTGTCTCTGTTGGAGGGTAGGACTGGAGATCTTGAACTTGTTTCACTGTCCTGAAAAAGGAGTTGTAACTTCAAAATTGTGACTGGACATTTGGGCCTAGTGGTGGTTTAGTGTCTTATTTTTTGTATATTATTTTTAATTTTCATATTTGTCTTTATAAATAGACTAACTCCTAAGTACTTGTCGGCTTTTGTTTCCTGTTCGTGTGTATCTTTGTTGTTTGCTTTCATTTGCAAGTAGTTACTCATTTTTCAAACTTAGTCATATGCTAAATTATACCTCAATTTGTAATTCACTTCTAGCATGTATCTGTCCTCTCCTGGAATATAACAGATACCAAAACTTTATTCTTTCATAGTTCTTTACGACAGTATCAAACATACCAGAAAACAAACTTTTTTTTTTTTTTTTTCAATTTAGAATTTGGTTCTTAGCATTGAACTGGTTGGAAGGGATCTTGATATTGTTGATCAGGTTGTCGCAAACCCACAGAGTCCCACCTGACTCTCATAAAATCACCGTTTCTTCTAAACTCAATATATCTTTGAAGTTCATTTTACATATTTATGTAATGTATGTTTCCCCCTATCTTTCTTTGTTTATTTAATAAGACATTGCACCACACACAGTCCCAGTCTCTTCCTGTGTACTGATCTTTTTCTCCTTGCAGCACCCCAGGTATCCCAGGACAGTCAGACAAGGATGATCCTGTGGATGAAGAGATTTTTAGGGGATGTATGGATTCCCGTTGTTGGCAGGAAGATGAATTTCCTCTCAGCAGGGTTGAGGGTGTGGCAGTGAAGTTACTATGGATGTAGGCTGCAGCAGAGGTCATGTGCTTTGCTGGAGAGTGTGGCTGTGCAGGTCTAGGATGTGAGAGGGGATGCAAGTGTGGAGGCTAGAGTCCCCTCCTTTGCCATAGCAGATCACAGAACATACTGAGGAAGTGTTTATTCCAGAAGACTTCTTTCTTCTTGTCAAGCTGTTCCTAAAATACATCTGACTTCTGAGACTGGACCTGAGTCAAAGAGTAAAGGTGTAGAGAGAATGAGACCCTGTGTGTCCTGAGACAGTCTTTTTTATTTTACTTTCCAATCCCAGGTCCCTCTCCCTCCACTCCTCCCTCCCCTCCCCCACCATTCACCCACCCCACCCACATATACGCTTCTGAGAGGGTGAGGCCTCCCATGGGGAGTCAAAACAGTCTGTCATATCACATTAAGGCAGGGCCAAGGTCCTCGCTCCTGTGTCTAGGCTGAGGAAGGTATCCCTTCACAGGAAATGGGCTCCAAAAAGGCACTTTATGCACTTGAGATGAATACTGGTCCCACTCCCAGTTGCCCCACAAACTGCCCAAACCACAATACTGTCACCCACATTCAGAGGGACTATGCAGGTTCCCTGGCTGTCAGTCCAGAGTCAGTGAGCTCCCACTAGCTTGGGTCAGCTGCTATGTTTCCCATCAAGGTATTGACCCTTTTTTTCATATTATCAGTCCTCCCTCTCTTTGACTGGACTTGGAGAATTCAGCCCAGTGCTTGGCTGTGGATTTCTGCATCTGCTTCCATCAGTTACTGAATGAAGGTTCTATTAATGACCATTAAGGTAGTCATAAGTCTGGTTACAGGGGAAGGTCAGTTCAGGCACCCTCTCCACTACTAGAGTCTTATCTTGGCTCTTCCTTGTGGATTCCTGGGAAATTCTCTACTTCAAGATTTCTCAATAACTCCATAATGGCTCCCTCTATCAAGATATCTCTTTCTTTGCTCCTGAGTAAACTGGGAGTGTGCTCAATTCCCTTCTTTGGGATTTTCTGCTGTAAGCTCATCTATTTCCTGTGTTCTTACAGACACAAGTGATTTCCTTGAGTTGGTGTTTTTCTCCTAGTACTTTCTGTAGGGCTGGGTTTGTGGATAAGTATTGTTTAAATTTTATTTTGTCATGGAATATCTTATTTTCCCCAATCATAGTTATTGAAAGTTTTTCTGGGTAAAGTAGTCTGGGCTGGCATCCATGGTCCCTTAGTGTCTGCATCACCTCTGGCCAGGACCTTTTGGCATTCATTGTTTCTAATGAGAAGTCAGGTGTAATTTGGATAGGTCTGCCTTTATGTGTTATGTGGCCTTTCTCTTTTACAGCTCTTGATATTCTCTCTTGATTCTGTATGTTTATTGTTTAGATTATAATATGAGGGGACTTCTTTTGTGATCCAGTCTATTTGGTATTGTCTAAGCCTCCTGTATTTTAATAGGCATATCCTTCTTTAGGTTGGGGAAGTTTTCCTCTAATAATTTTGTTGAATATATTATCTGTGTCTTTGAGTTGGACTAGGCATGTGAATGGGAGGGGAGGTGGGATGGGAAAAGGGGATGGAGAGGAGAATATGAAGGAATGGGATGGTTGAGTTGGATAACCTTGAGTCTTTTGATCTGCAGAGATGGTGGCTTAACTTAGAATGGCCCGTTTATGCTCATATATTTCAATGCTTAGTTCCAAGTTGTCTAACTGTTTGGGAAGGGTTAGGGGCTGTGACTTTGTCAGAGGAGGGTGTGTCACTGGGAGCAGCCTGTGAGGCTACAAATTCCATGTCATTCTCAGTTAGTTCTTGCTGTCTCCTCCTTGGGAACCAAGTTGATGCAGCTTTCAATTACTGCTCCAGCATACCTGCTGCCATGCTCACCATCATGACAGTAGCAATTGTCTACTTTGTTAGCTTGCAGTGTACATAGTACACTGTTTCTCCTCTTCTGGTTTGCAGAGAGAGCCATGCTCCACATGCAAATCCTACTCCTGTTACTGCAACGTACACAACACTCAAACTGATAATTTTAGAACTCTATGGTGCTACAGACTAATAATCCAAGAACTTAGGGTGGTTAGTCAGAGAGATATGAAGGGCAACGCTCTGTGTGGCTACAGACAGAGTTCAAGTCCACCTTGTTCAACATCAGAGACCTTGACTCATTTGCTTTTCAAAAATGCTGAAGATGCAACTGTTCTAGAATTAGCATGCCTTCCCAGGGAGAAGCCACACTACCCACTTAAGAGATTAATAAAGAAAAATCTCTTTGATAATAGTGCAAATTCAGGTCTGGCAAATACTTCTAGAGCTGGCCTGGAATAGATTTTATTAACTTACTTTAGGACTCTGCATTTTTTGTCATCTTTAAATCTCTTCCAAGTCTGGGCCCCTTGTGACACTTTAAGAAATTTAAATAGGGACAGAAAGACTACAAGTTCAATCCTAAAATAGAGGAGAGATTTATACCCCAAAGTTATTTCCAGAATAATTATTAAAGTAAAATGTCAGGTACTGAGGTCCTGTGTGTCCCTGTACTGTTCTTTTTAGAGGCAGGATCAAACATTTTCTTGTTACTAGAGTACTCTCTACTGGGAAGCACCTACTCTTTTTGTCAAAGCCAGTATAACTAAGAGTTTTTATAATTATTTTTGTTTTTGAGATTCTCTGTATTGCCTGTTCTGGAAGTAGCTCTGTAGACCAGGCAGGATTCAAACTCACAGAATTTCTCTGAGTCTGCCTCCGAAGTGCTGGGATTCAAGGTGTGTGCCACCAACACCAGGCATATAATTATTTTTATATTTTTAAAAATTAAAATATCGGGCCGAGTGGTGGTAGTGGTACATGCCTTTAATCCCAGCACTTGGGAGGAAGAGGCAGGTGGATCTCCGTGAGTTCTAGGCCAGTCTGGTCTACAGGAGCTAGTTCCAGAACAGGCTCCAAAGCAATACGGAGAATCCCTGTCTCAAAAAACAAAAATAATTATAAAAACTCTTAAAAACCCTTTCTGAAAACAATGCACCTTTGGCAGACCACATAGCCATAGAACCCTGGGCTGACCAGGGTACTGCCTGAGTGCATTCTGCCAGGTGACAGGGGCGTCCCGCACAGTGACTGAATCCTTACACCATTGGAATGGGGTTCCTTCAGATCCTGAGAACCCAACTCTTTCCACACATGCGTCTGTGGCTCTCAGGCCGTCAGACCACTGAGGACTTCGTTTAAAATGTTTGTTGTAATTCAAGTAAAACGGTGCAAGAGAGAAAGGCACCATGCAGCAGGTTCAAGCAGAGGGGTTTTGATTGTTTTTGGGAGTGTTAATTAGGGAAAGGAATCATTAAAGGGGGAGGGGAGACTGGCCTCTGGGGATAGGAGGAGCAGGAGAGGAAACAGAGGAGAAAGAAAAAGAGAGCAGGAGGGGGTCAGACAGAGGGGGAGAGAGAAAGAGCTATGGATGGGAAGGGGGCAGAGCCCTTTTTTAAAAAGGAACACAGTGAATATGCACAGGCAGGGCTCTTAGTGGCTGCAGCTGAGGATATATCTTGTCAGCACCCCACCGTCAGGCCAGGACAGATGTTGGAATACTAAGGAAGTTATTCAAAAACCCTGTGTTTCTCTTGTGCAATATTGTCTGATTTTGTGTACTTCCTTTTAAAACTGAATCCATTGGTTTACACTACAAGAGACTTGCTAAGGCATTTGACTCAGATCTCCAAACAGTGTGCATCAGATCTGTCTTTCAGATGGAAGTCGGTGCTGGGAACCTTTATGCTGTGTCCCTTTTGCTCACCGGGTCCTGTTACTCAGGCCTCACTAGCCAATCGGAACCTCCAGGGTACCTGCCGGTCAGGTAGGAGGGTTCATCTGGGGAGCCACCTTCCTGGCTCAGCCTTCTGCTCCGGAAAAAGGAAGTTGTTACCTGTGCTGTGTCAGTGGCTTCTTCTGAGATGAGAGCGTGGCGTCGATATGAGTAAGAAGCGGCGGTCCCTAGACGGGGAGATGTGGCCGGCCACGGTGAGTGAGGGGCTGCCATCCCCAGACTGGTCGGAACGTCTGAGTGAGCCTGGGGAAACGTGCGGAGGGTCCTCCTCCGCCTGGGTGGGAGCCCGCGGACAGAAGCGCAGTTCCACGTGTTCCCGCATGTACCGCCTAGTCCTGCCTGGAGGTCCTTGCAACTCCCTGGGCCAGAGCAGCAGCCTCTGAATAACTTCACTCCAGGTGCTGCAGACCGGGAGCGGGGCTGCGCTTAGAAATATCCTTGTTGTGGACGTCACTGTGAAATGTGGGACCGATGGTGCTCGATTGCCACAAGGGAAGGCAGATTGGGCAAACTCGGAGATCCCTGGTCTCTCTTGCATCTTCCAGAAGTTCAACACTTTTGTAGGTTTACAATCCGTCTGGAGTTTGTTCTGTGGAGCTTGTAAACGGTATCTCGTGTAGGGTAGCACTCCGCTGCTAAACCGATGTATAACTGTTGGTATATGGATTTACGGATTCTTTTTTGTTTTTGGTCTTTGTTAGTTTATCGAGACAAGTTTCTGTGTGTAGCTTTGAAGCCTGTCCTAAAACTCACTTGTGGATCAGGCTGACCTTGACTTTGCAGAGCTCTATCTGTCTGCCTTGTGCTGGAATTAAAGGCGTGTGACACCACCGCCCTGTGGATTTACCAATTCTTAGGAGCTATTAAGTCGCACAAAGAATTTAGCAAAGAAAGTGAAGTCTGCCAAATACTCCAAAGACAAGTGGTGTGTCTGTTCACCAGCCCTTAAGGTACATTCTTTTAACAAAGGAGACAATCTTGATTTACAACCACCCAAAAAGTCCATCCCCCATCAGAAAACAGGCCTCTAACAAAGGGGCCATTACAGGTTCACAACCAACATTAAGTCCTGCTGTGTTATGTTAATTATAGAACAGCTGCATCTTCAGCCTTTTTGAAAAATAATTTTGAATAAACGTCTCCCATGTAGATCCAGGTGGACTTGAACCCTTCCTGTAGCCTCACAGCCCTTGCTGTCCTCCTAACCACCCTAAATTCTTGGATTACAAGTCTGCAGCACCAGGGACGTTCTAAAAGGAAAAAATTACCAGTTTGAGTCAGGTAGTGTTCTGTCCATTGCAGTAACAGGAGAAGGATTTGCATGTGGAGCATGGCTCTCCCTGCAGACCAGAAGAGGAGGAACAGTGTACTGTGTACACTGCAGAGGAAACAGTAGACAATAGCTAGATCACAGACTGAAGTTGAAGGCAGTGAGCTGCAGGGGTCTCCATCCTAGAGAAGGACCTGGTGGGACAGGGTGAGTGCCTCTGTGTGAATTCCCAGCGTGTGTTAATCCTTCCATGTGCATGAAGACAGAATTGCTGGGCTTGAACTACTGAGTATCCAGTTTCCAATGAGGGAACTCTCCTGTGCAGATATGTGCGGTCCTGGTTATCACAGTTAACGTCAGCTCAGAGGTTTGAGACACAGGCCAATGGCTGTAACTCAATGTGTCCGCTTACAGCGCTCAGCAGCAAACATCTTACAGGGGACAAAGTCCTACAATGTCTTAATAATAACATTCTTTCACCCAGGGAAGTGTCTTCTTTGTTTGAAAGTCAATATAGTTATGTGTTCCTCCCATTGTTTTTATCATTTTGAAAAGTAAATTACCGATGTCATTTTTAAAATTTCATTTGCTTTAAATGAATTCTTACTCTAATCTATTTGTTTCTGTTTTCCATTTTGATAAAAGTGGTATTTACTTATTTAAGTCAGTTTAGAGTGGGGAATCTAATAAGCGTATCACAGGAGTGGCATAAGACCATCAGAAAAACCATATTTGTATTACAGGCTATAACAGCAAAATTGTAGTTATAAAGTAGCAGTAAAAATAGTTTTATAGTTAGTGGGTCACCACAGCAACAGGAACTGTTGTACAAGGTCACATCCTTCAGAAGGTTTTGAACCACTAGTGTAGATCAGTGTCACCTGTAGCTCAGACTTGTCTTTCTCTTGGTAATTGAGAATTGCTTTGAAATCCTAGTCCTGCTTCTGCTGCCCAGGGCTAGGAAGATCATCCTGGAACTCCTTCCAGGCTGGATCTTGACTGGTCTAGGGGAAAGAAATACAGACCCCTGAATGAGTGTCCTCCAACTGTTCTAGATATTATTGTGAATTTTCTTGTTTGTTGTTTCGTGAGACAGGATTTCTCTGTATTACTTTGGGCCTGTCCTGGAACTAGCTCGAGACCAGGCTGGACTCAACAGAGATCCGCTTGCCTCTGCCTCCCAAGTGCTGGACTTCAAGGCATACACCACCAACGCCAGTCACGCACTTTCAAATGAGGTCAAACCTGTGTAAGAATTGAGTTCACTGACCAACTGAAAAGCTGGTGTACTCACAGCACAGAAGGGGAATGGCAAGAAGGAGGGGGAAACTTTTCCTGCTCTGACAGTAGTTAATATTTGCAGTGACCAGTGAGGAAATCAATTTTAGGTGATTGAAAAATGTCCTGACTGGCCATTTCTCAGGTTCACAGACCAGGTAATTAAGAATCCAGATAAACTATTAGATTTTCATAAAACCAAATTACTGAAGTTACACTAGTTCAACCAAAATAGAACTTGAATAGAGTGGGGTGGCCCTGTCTGTGTTTCCCAGGTGTAAGGTGTATACCCTGAGAGAAATGGTGTAATTCATGTTCTCTCCCCAGTCTCTGGAGCACATGGCTGCCATAAAGCCAGTTTCAAATTTTTAATGTTATTTTGGGGGATTATAATTACATCTTTGCCACTATCTCTTTCATGCCTCCAAACCCTCCCACAGTGGACCCTTCAATGTTTTCCAACCTTGGCCTCCTTTTGCTTTTACAGCAGTAACTGTTTGAATGTGACTTGTGTTTGACTGCATCGGACATTGACAGTATCACTGGCTGGAGGGTCAGAGGCATAACAGGGTCACTTTAAGTTAATTTTGTGGGAGTTGTGAATTCTGTGTTTCTTAAACTTCTACACACATAGAATCATAGGTAGTGCTGGCCAAGATCACAGTTTTCCTGGCTGAGTTTCCTTTGGTCTTTGATTAAAAGTAGATGGTATTTGCCAGCTTTTGTTCTTGGCGTTTTCTCTCTATCTCCTTTGTTCTTTCACAAATATTGTGCACATTCATGATTGTTGTAGCTTTTGTGGTAAATACAGAAGTCACATTTTGTCACGATGTATGCAATTTTTTTCTTTTTTGAGATAATCCCATTGAGCATTCTGAAGTGGTTCAATTTTGCAAGTGGCTTTGAATTCATATTTTCTGTTATAAATATTGGGTCTTTGGATTGCATTGAAATTGTGGTGCAAATTGACTATGTACAACATCTTAACATTGTTGCATCATCTTTTCCCAAGGATTACTTATATACTGTATTTACTAAGGTTTTCTTGTTGTTCATCTGTGAAAGACTTTCAGGATATTGGATAAAAACTATTCTGGGGCTTGGTGGGTCACTCAGCACATATTCTTGGGGATGACCCAAGTTCAGATCCCAGCACCCAAATGTGGGAGCTCACAACTACCTGCTACTCCAGGTCCAGGGGGACCTGATACTCTTTTCTGGTGTGTCACCTCCACACATGGAAGACATTCTCTAAAACACAGAAATACACACATAAAAAAGGAGATAAATTTGTTCTCAAAAGTCCTGGGGGATGGGGGGGGGGACTGGAGAGATAACTCAGAGGTTAAGAGTACTAGCTGCTCTTGCAGAGGTCTGAGTCCAGTTCCCAGCAAGCACATGGTGGCTCACACCCATCTATAATGAGATCTGGTGCCCTCTTCTGGCCTGTGGGCACACATGCAGACAGAAATTTGTATCCACAATAAACAAAGTGCTGTGACTTATAAGGCAATTAAAGTTATAGGAAAGTGGTCCTAACTTATGTGAGCATGAAAGTAGCTATTCAGAGTTAGTGTAACAGAAGTTGTATTGTCTAATGCTGCTGGTCATCACACAGACAGGGGACAAACAGGCCAGTCACACAGAGCTTAAGTGAGAAGTTTGTTACAAGGGGAAGGAAAAAGAAAACAGGTAAAGACACAGAGAAGACAGAAAAGTCCTGTCTGCCCCATGGCAACCTCCAGAAAGGGGGAAGAGAGCATAAGTGGACCGGGTCTGACTTTTTAGGGACCCTTTGCAGCTATGTGCAGACTGGTACTCATGGAATCCTGGGCTGACCAGCGGTACTGCCTGAGTGCATTCTGCCAGGTGACAGGGGCAGGCAGGCATAATGCTGAATACTTACTCAGTGTCTAACAAAAGTCTGTGATTCAAGTCACAGGATCCTGGGGGGACATGCTGTAGTCACTGGGCCAATCTAGGTGATATTTCTCCATAGAAACAGTGCAGAGCATTACTCTTGGTCTCTGCTTATATACTGTCCAGTGGGCTTCATCGGGTTCTAGGGCAGCATCTGGTTGTCTGAAGTGAGTGATATCCCTGGATTCTGGTTATCAGGTACAGCCTTGGGTGTGTCGGTTCCTGATAAGCTACTTTTACATATCAAAGGGCTTCCCCTCCCCTGCCATTTCTATGCCCAATATATCCTATCAACTGGTTCTTGAGGCATACATAGTGCCAAATGGGACCACATATAAGAATCATCAACACTTTCAAGGCAATTTACAAATTCAGGCCACAACAGGAAAAGCAGGATTCATGCAATAAATATTTCGATTACTAATAAATAAATGTAAGAAAATAAATCTCAGGAACCAAATCATACAACTGTTAAGCAAGATGGCCAAATCTATGTAGATCACAGAATATTGTTGTGATCCCTCTGCCATACATATATTTTCCCAAATTTTTATTTGTCTGGGTTTGGTATGGACCGAGTTGAAAACATATTCAGATATAATAGCAAATACAATAATGTTCAAACAAAAATGTTGTAAGGGGGGCATAGTAGGATGGGAACTGTAGGACTCTGAGTATCATCCTTACTTGCTCAGTGTCAATTAAGAGCATGGGCGGGGGTGGGGGGGTTATGGCTGTGGCCCAGGTATTCTTTTATTAATGAGAAACTAAGAGTCCAGTAAGCTCTATAATTAGCTTCCAATGTTTTTTAGTTTTTTGTATGTTAATATGAAAAGGAAAATGTTGAAGATAATGCATCAAAAGTCTGAGTCTCCGGAGGCTTCCATAGTCTTTGGCCAATGTATATAGACCCTCACTTTTGGCAAAAATGGCAGTGACATTTTAGGGCAGAACTGAGTATATGGGATACAATATTATGAGGCCGAGGTGTCATCATGAAGATGAAACATTTCCTAAAAAAATTTTTTTAATCATGGTTTGCACAGATGTACCTGCCAGAATCATACAGACCTGGTTTGGTCCTTCTTTGGTGATAGGTGATAGTAGTCTCTGGATCTTGTTGTCATAGTTCCTCCTAAAATGAAGTTTATTAAAGAGACAATATGATATTTACCAAAAAAAAGCCCCAAATATTTACTTTATCCAGTGAAATAAGTTCCATGTGGGGAAGTAAGTATAGTCAAATCTAAATATCTTACCAGTGACATCAAATAAAGAGCATTTTTAAGCTTACTATGTTCAGTAGTGTCTGCTTTGAGGACAGCTGACGGATATTGGACTCTGTCTATCTCTCCTCCCAGGGTCTCAATATCCTTAGTAATCTCATAATCCATTGACTATAATTGTGGCATGTTAAAGGAAAGATCAGTGGAAATGTCATAAATGGCTTTCTACCATTTCCTGGCAAGATATTGGGTTCATTATTATAAAGGGTACCTGAGTCAAAATCATGTCTCTGTTTGGACTAGAGATCCTGGATGTGATTACTTGTCCTGAGAAATGACTTGTAATTCTAGTAGCATCATTCATATGTATGTATGTATGTATGTATGTATGTATGTATGTATGTATGTATGTATATCGCCAGACAGCCAAGTTTTACAAAATAAAAAGTGATGTCAAAGTTATCCCTGGTGTCGTTCTAGATATATGAAGTGTGATGTTGAAGGACTTCATGGGGCATGCAATTCAGACTGGTCTGTGAGTTGCTTTGTAAATACATAAAGGATCAGTTTTGACATTTGGAGTGCTCTGGGCAGAGGGTGTGTGGACACAAAGGTATTTGCCCCAAGGAGATGTTATGTTCCAGGAGTACGGCTCAGCTCTTAGCTGTGGGTTTCTGCTTCTGCTTCCATCAGCTACTGGATGAAGCTCTAGAATGGCATATAAGGTAGTCATCAATCTCATTACAGGGGACAGACATTTAACGTAGCCACTCCACAATTGCTGAAATTGTTAGCTGGGATAATCCTCGTGAATTTTTGGACATTTCCCTAGTGCAAGATTTCTCTTTAAATCTATAATGGCTCCTTCTGTTATGGTATCTCTTTTCTCTCTATTCTTCCCCTGATTCAATCTTCCTTCTCCCTCATGTCCTCCTCACCCTCCTCTTCCCCTCTTCTGTTTTTCCTAACTCCTCCCCTTCACCTGTGCTTCTAATTTGCTCAGGAGATCTTGTTTGTTTCCGTGTATGTCTCTCTTAGAGTCCTCCTTGTTTCCTGCGTCTCTGGTGCTTTGGATTGTAGGCTGCTGATCCTTTTGCTATATGTCTGAAATCCATATATGAGTGAGCACATACCATGTTTGTCTTTTTGTAACTGGGTTACCTTTGTGCACTCAAGATGTTCTTTGTTTATTCTGTATGTTTGGTGTGTGACTATTAATCTGGTAAGAGAACTTTTTATGTGTGGGGGTGGTCTGTTCTGTTTGATGTTCTGTGAGCTTCTTGTACATTGGTTGGCAAAGTTTTTTTCTATGGCTTTGTTGAATATGTTTTCTATCCCTTTGAGGTGGCTTTCTTTACCTTCTTCTATACCTGTTATTCTTAGGTTTGGACTTTTCTTCAAGGTGTCTCATATTTCCTGGATATTTTGTGTTAGGGATTTGTTGGACTTAAGATTTTCTTTGGTGGATGAATCTATTTCTCCTAGTGTATATCCTCAATGCCTGAGATTTTTCTCTTCAATCTCTTGTACTATGTTGGTTATGCTTACATGTGTACTTCCTAATCATTTACCCAGCTTTTCTATTTCTATCATTCCCTCAGACTATGTTTTCATTATTGTCTCTTTCCATCCTTAAAGTGTTTGAATTATTTTCTTCACTTTTTTCTAGGCTTTCCTTGCTTTCTTTAAGAGATTTGTTTATTTCTTGCATTTTTTGATTTGTCTTTTCCTCCACCATTTGTTGAACTTGCTTTGTTTTGTTGTTGTTGTTTTGTTTTGTTTTGTTTTTCTTTGTTTATTTTGGTTTGATTTTTTTTTCTTCCATTTCTTTAAGTGATTTTCTCATTTTTTCTTTGAGGGTCTCTATCATGTTATAAGGTTATTTTTAAGGTGATTCTCTTCTGTTTCATCTGTGTTGGGATGGTCATGTCTTGCTGGTGTAGAGTCCCTAGACTCTAGTGGCATCATATTAGTCTTTCTGTTGTTGAATGTATTCTAGTACTGTCGTATTCCCATCTCCTCTTTCTGTGGGTGCAGGTGGGACCTCTCCCTGTCCTGGTGGATAAGGGTCCAAGATTCTCTTCTGGTGAGTCCAAACAGGTTTATATCTCCCATGTCTCCCCTGATGGGTGCATGTGGGTCCGAAACACTCACCTTTTCCCCTGGGTAGAGGTGGGACTAGTACTGTGATGTTGATAAACTCTGGATGGCTTGGCTTGACAGGATTCGCAGTCCCCAGGCCTTTGCACTCTATTCAATCTTTGCCTTTTTAGTATCTCACTCTGCATGCAATTGCAATAGTCTTTTCAAGGGGTATATTTGAGGTGTAATAACTGGTTTTAAGTACTCCATTCCATCTTCCTATATTGCCAGCTACAGAGCTGGAGAGCATGGGACTTTTCCTGAATATGCATAGCTGGATGATTAGAAACATAACAGGTTGAGGATCACATTGAGTAAATTTTATGGTAATTGTGGCGTTTATTTATTCAGTTTGTATGCACATAGAGTTATGGGTCGTTGGCTTACATTGGTCAAGATCACATTTTTCCTGGCAGTTCCCTAAGGTCTTTTGATTAACAACGTTACTATATTTTGTGTGTTTCATCTTGGTTCTTTCTCACCATTTCCTTTATTCTTATAATGTACAGTCAACACTGTATACATTATTGATTATTGTAGCTGTAGTGGTAAAGTAGATAAGTCACATTGTTTTGATGTGTGTACTATTTTTTCATAACACTTTGAGCATTTTGAGTGCTTCTACTTTGCGTGTAGCTTTGAAGTGATATATCCTGCTATGAATTGTTATATTTACTTCTTTATTTTATTTTATTGTGGTTTTTAATCTGTAAAAGGTTTCTAGTGTATTTGATAAAAAGTATTCTGGGGCTTGGCAGGTGGGTAGGCATATACTCTTGGGGGTGACCTGAGTTCCTATCTTTAAAGTCAAGTCAGAGACTAGTGGTAGTAGCCTTTAACCCCAGTGCTCAGGAGGCAGAGGCAGGTGAATCTCTGTGAGTTGACACCATCCTGATCTACAGAGCTATTTCCAAGACAGCTAGGGCTATTACAGAGAAAACCCTGTCACTAAAATAAATAAATAAATAAGTAAATAAATAAATGGGGAGGCTCATAGCCTCCCCCTGCTGCTCTGTATCCATCGGATTTGATACGTTTTCTCTAATGTGTCCCCTGTAAACACATGAAAGACATTCTCTCACACAAACATACACATAAATAGAGATAAATGTGTTTTCAAGAGTGCTTATGATATATAAAGCAATTAGAGCAAAACAAGTTGCTTTTGGTGTATAATATAAATTTTATAACGTTTCCTTAAAAATTGGTCATCTTAATATTTCTTCTTTGAGGGCCGAAAGTCCACTAAACTCCAAGCTAAACCACCACAATATATTTAATTCAGAGGACCTAGTACAGATGAATGCAGGCTCTGTGATTGCTGTTTCAGTTTCTGAGAATTTCTATAACCCCTACTTTGTTGATTCCATGATGCTACATTTTCCTGGTGTCCTTGACAGAGATGACATATTGTTTATTATGTAATACAGCTTGCCCAAAGATGAGAATGCAAAGCCAGACACAGCCTTAAAGGCCAGGAAATGGTGGTACATGCCTTTAATCCCTGGACCCAGGAGACAGAGGTAGATGGCTCTCTGTGAGTTGAAGGCCACCATGGCCTACACAGGAGTGAATCAGTCTAAAAAGAGAAACAGCTCACACAAAAGTGATCTCAGCACTTAGGATCCCACGCCTTTAATCCCAGCACTAGAAAGGTTTATAAGAAGGGAGCAGGGTCTCAGAGCTGTTATTTAGTCTCCCCCTACCCCTTGGGCTGAGGAAGAGGTAAGAACTGGTAGCCAGCTGCATTGCTTTTCTGATCTTCAGCTTGAACCCCAATGTGTATCCCTAGGTTATTATTCATCCTTTGTTGATTCTATGGGGCTAGGTTTTCCTGGTGTCCTTGACCTTTCTGGCTCCTACAGTCCTGTTTCACTCTTCTTTAGGGTTCCCTGATCTTAAACTAATGTTTGTTTGTGCTTCTCTGCATCTGTTCCCATCAACTCCAAGAACCCTCGCTAATTTGTACTGGGCACCAACCTATGGATCAGAAAATAACTGACAAATTTGCAGGGGCAGAGGGGTGTCAGTTTTGGTTAGTTCTTCCCGAGGACTCAGCCATCCAAATTTCCAGTTCCATGTGTTGGGCATGAGCTTCCTTTAGTGGCTTGGGCCTCATGCTAGACCAGTCCATGGTTGGTCCTTTTTTTGTGCTCTGAGCCACCATTGCCTAATCATACCTTGTAGGCAGGACAGGTGTAGGTCAAAGAGTGTAGAGCTGGGTTGATGTCCAAGTCCCATTGGTGGGCACCTTGCCTTATTACAGAAGATGACAGTTCGGGCTTTATATCCTGTCTATTATTAGTCCTCAATAGGTTCTCCCTCATAGGTTCCAGGAACTTTCCATTACAGTAGGTTTCTGAATTGCCCCATGAATACCCTCCTTTTTCAGTCTTCTCTTCTTGTGTTGTCTTTGCATTCTCTCCCTACTCCACCTGATTCCTCTTGGTCCCACCCCACCTACCCACAGTCCATCCACAAAATCTATTTTATTTCCCCTTGCCAGGGAAATCCATGTGTTCCCCTAAAGCCTTTCCTGCTACTTAGCCTCTCTGTGTCTAAGGATTGTAGTATGATTATCCTTTAAGCAATGATATCCACTTATAAGTGATTACATATCATGTTTTCCTGTCTGTGTCTCATTTTTCCCACTTAGGCTGGCAAGTAACTCAGAAAACTAGAGAACAAACCAATCCAATTTAAAATGGGAAAAATAGTCTATTAGTGATGGGAGATGCCATTCTGTCAATATGCTTCTCTTATTGATTAATGAATAAAGCACTGTTGGCCATTAGGAAAACAAAATAGGCAGGAGTAGGAGGCAAAGAGGATTCAGGGAGAGGTAAGAAGAGAATCAACATGTAGGACCAAGAGTACAGAGGTCTGGGCCCTCTCTCCAATAAGGTAAGACCACGAGGAAACACTTAGATTAATAGAAGTGGGTTAATATTTAATACAGAGCAAGCCAATAGGAAATGCTAGTAACAGGCCAACAGTTTTATATCTGGTATAGTGTCTCTGTGTGTTATTTGTGGCTGACACTGCTGTGGTACCAGGCTGGTGGGAAAAGTACTCATAACAAAATGGCACCTGCAACATGGATACTAAGAAGTTCCACTTAAAACTTAACAAAAGCTTAACAAAGGATTTTTAAAACATATTAGGGAAATATGAATTATTGCTTTGAAATCTTATCATACACATTCAGGAATAGCCAAGATTAGTAACACAAGTGAAAGCTCATGCTAGTAGGATATATAGCAAGGGGACTCCTCCTCCATTGCTGGTGCGAGTATAAGCTTTTCCAGCTACTTTTGCAATCAGTATGGTGGTTCTTCAGAAAATTGGGAATTTGATCTACCTCAAGTACCAATTATACTTTCTTGGGAATATACCTAAAAGATGCTTCACCCTACCACAAGATCACTTGCACAGCTAAGGTTATAGCAGCTTTATTCATAATAGTCAGAAACTGGAAGCATTCCAAATGTCCCTCACCTGAAGTATAGATCAAGAAAATGTGGTTCCTTTACACACACAAAGAAATACTACTTAGCTGTTTAAAAAAAAAATGACATGAAATATGCAGGCAATGGATGGATCTAGGGAAAAAATTGATTCTGAGACAGGCAATGTAAACCCAGAAAGACAACAATGATATTTACTCATAATATAAACATTAACTATAAATGTTAATCATACTACAATCCCCAGACACAGAGAGACTAAGTAGTAACAACGAGGGCTGTGGCGGCGGTGGGGGTGGAAGTACATGGACTAAATACATTTGTGTCATGTGATGACCATAAGCCTATAGTGACCTGGGCCAGAATGTGGTTTAGTGAATAAAAATTTCCCAAATAGAATTATATATGTATGAATACTTGGCTCTCATTGGTGGCTTTCTTTGTGGTCATTATTGCAATCTTTGGTATGAGAAGTCTTTTTTGAAGAAGTTCCTCATTGGAGATGTGATTTGAGGGCCTGTAGCCTCACCCCATTTCCTGTTCCTTGTGTCTACTTTCCTGTGGTTGAATTTAATCACCAGCTTCTTCTCATGCTGTCATGTATTAATCGCCATTGTAGACCATCCCTAAATAATGTACAGAGAAGGAAGTACTTTTCACCCCTAAGCTTTTTGCTTGCCTGTTCTTATTATTTTGTTGTTTTGTGTCTAAAGACAAGCTTTCTCTCTATAACACTGGGTGTCCTGAAAACAGACCTTGAGACCAGGCTGGCCTCAAAATTCAGAGATCTATCCCATCCTGCTTCTTAGGAGCTCACATTAAAGATGCGGGCTAACATGCCCAGGTTTTTAAATTTTATATTAATGGCTGGTGGACCTGAAATGTAGTTTATGTGTATGTCAAACATATGCTGTGGGGCTGAGCTTTACCTGTGTGTTGAAATAAATTTTAGCAAAGACTATAATTTTTTCTGTTTGGATGGCATATATTCATGATATTAATACTCTTAGGTTCTTGAGTCACTGGAATACAGGTGTGTGACATTCTTAGTATCTTTTGTATGATATGAACAAATATGAATATTTTCTCTGTCTGCATGGATATGCACCATATGCATGCCTGTTGAACCCCGTAGTCAGAATATGGTTCCAGAAACCCTGACTTTGGAGTCATGGATAGTTGTAAGACCTCATAAGTATTGGAAATTGAACCCATCTACTCTACAAGATCAGAACGTACTGTTCATTGCTAAACCATATATCCTGACTTGCTTTTTTTCTTTTCTTTTTTTCCATGATTTCCATTTACAATGGTTAAAAATTCACCTATTCATCTCTAATGGGTTTAAACATTCATTCCCTTGTAGTAAGACACTAATCTTACAATTCTAACTCTGATGTTTCAGATTTCTAAGAAATGAGTGCAGAGTGGCAATGAATGCTTGTCTCTTTGTAGGAACTTCAGTGATATCCTTTTTTTCCTGTATTGGTCTGTTGCTTTAGGTTTTATGCAGGATGAGACAGGGTCCAAATATGTCTTGGAACTCATTTCGTAGATCACATGGGCCTCTAACTCATTGAGATTCACATGCTTCTGTCATCTGAGTGGTAGGCTTAAAGGCATGAGACAATATATCTTGTTTTCTCTTCTTTTTTGAGTTAGTAATTGTTCATTCAATTTCTTCAATGTGTCCTTAGTACTGTTGATTTTTTTGCTTTTCTCTGTCTGTTAATCATTTCTCTTGGAAGGGTAAACCCCATTCAAAGAGCAAAGAAATGGCCCATTTGGACCCCTGTAGTGGAATCTTGCCTTGTCAGTGAACTTGTAGTGGGGGCTACACCTTTTAGGTGTGGTATCAGGTGTAGAAGTGACCCATTATAAGGTAGGGGAGGGGCTGGGTCATGCTGTCTAACTGCGGAGAGCATCAGAAAAGTCAAGACTGTATCTTCGGAGCAGGAAGACTGCAGCCATTATTTAGTCTTACCTGTGTAAGTCCTTCCCTAATAAACACCTATTCAACATCTATCTTGGGTCTGGTGACCTCATTTAAACCCCACCTTCAAATCTCCTTTTCAGTTATCTTCTAAAATAATGGACGATTATATTAGAACTCATCTGTAATGGAATAAGTTGTGAAATATGAGCATTAACTGAATATATTGTCAAAGATGTCTACATTCATATTGTAATCAATATCACACTTCCAGAATGCAGTGACCTATGATGATGTGCATATCAGCTTCACTTGCAAAGAATGGGCTTTGCTGGATCCTTCCCAGAAGAGTCTCTACAAAGATGTGATGCTGGAGACTTACAGTAACCTTACTGCTATAGGTAAGAATGTATTTCCCTTCCAACTTTTAAAATAAGAAGGCAAATGATTCTTTGTTACTGGTTTTGGGTCTTCTTCTGTAATTTTGAAAGAACTGAAGAATGTGGTAAAAAAATTAGGCATGGTTCTTAGGGTCACTGAACTTAATGTTTGCATAATTTTCAGTAATATATCATGCATGTTCTGGTACTATATTTTAGGGTACAAATGGGAAGCCCGTAATATTGAAGAACATCGGCAACGATTTAGAAGACGTAGAAGGTAATTTTCATGTGCAAACTAATACAGATGTCCTACAGAAGAATTTTAATGTGTCTTGGAAGTTTTAAGAAGTCACAGTGTAAATAAGTACAGCTTTAAGTGTGTTGATTATTAAATTCTTACAGCACCACATACCTCAATGTCAGGTAGCTGATCTCTGTTAACAAGACTTTCAGAAGACAATGATTTATGGATATCACCATTTTAATTATAGCCCCATAACAGCTAGGCTATTGATCTGTCAATTCATTTAGTTCCATACCACTGTGATATGGCAAAAGACAGACCTGATGATTAGGTGATAAGTAAATATCTAAAGCCTTCTAATAAGCAAGTAGCCCATAGTAAATTTAGTGTTACTCAAATACTTGTGGTGAGTTGCCAAAGTATAGTGAGAGTGGCAGTTTATTATAGTTAAGAAGGTTGTTATGGAGAAACTTTAATACCCATATCTCTATGAAGAACAAAGAATTAAGCTGTGGATGCGTTATGGAAACCTTTAATTTGATACTTTTCTTTATTGTCATATTATGTCACTCTTGAAAAAAGCCATATGGGCATAAAGAATATGGGAAGAATAGAAAAATACCTCTCTCCTAGAACAATTACCAGATATGTAGTTGTCCCCAATTGGAGTAGACTTTCTGAATGTAATGTAAGTTTACAATTCATATTTTCTAACTTCATCTGTAATATATCAATTCATACCACCACAGAACTCCTATGAACATGAAAAGCAGAAATTCTTCTGTTTGTCTTGGCATTACTTTGCAAATGTAGTGTTAGTGTGTTTTACAGTATAAGAGAATGTTATGAATATAATCAGTATATAACCCTGAGTTCCTCCAGTTGTCTTGGATTACATGAAAAGCTTCTATGAAAAATGCTATAAATGTGATCCATGTACTGAATGCTCTGACCATTACGGGTATCTTCAATCACATAAAAGTAACCATTATGAAGGAGCCCTAGGAATGTAAACAACCTAGTAAAATCTTAAGATCTGACTGCTCTTTACAATTAGATCAAACTATAAAATTAAGTCACACATATAAAAACATCTATCAACATATATAATGTGGTATAGCATTTTCATGTGCCAATTCACTTCACAGGCATAAAAGAAATCATACTGAAGAGAAACCCTACAAATGTAGTCAGTGTGAGAAAGCCTTTTCAGTAAGGAATCATCTCCACATTCATAAAAGAACCCATACTGGAGAGAAACCCTATCAGTGCAATCAATGTGGGAAAGCCTTTTCACAACAGAGTCATCTCGGATTTCATAAAAGAATTCACAGTGGACAGAAACCCTATCGATGCAGTCAATGTGAGAAAGTTTTTGCAGATCACAGTTACCTTAAAAAACATGAAAAAATTCATACTGGAGTGAAACCCTATAAATGCAATCAATGTGGAAAATCCTTTTCAAAGACCGATAGTCTTCAACTACATGAAAGGACACATACTGGAGAGAAACCCTATCAGTGTAACCAATGTAAGAAAGCTTTTGCAGATGCAGGTTATCTTAAAATACATGAAAGAATCCATACTGGAGAGAAACCCTATGAATGCAACCAATGTGGGAAAGCTTTTACACAACAGAGTCATCTCAGAATTCATAAAAGAACCCATACTGGAGAAAGACCCTATGAATGTCAGCAATGTGGTAAAGCTTTTGTAAGTTGCAGTTCTCTTAAACTACATGAAAGAGTTCATACTAGAGAGAAACCCTATGAATGTATGCAATGTGGAAAAGTGTTTGCATACAACTCTAGTCTCCATGACCATAAAAGAACTCATACTGGTGAGAAACCCTATGAATGTAATGAATGTGGGAAAGCCTTTTCAAAAGATAGTCATCTCAAGACTCATAAAAAAACTCATACTAGGGGAAGACGTCCATTGCCCATCTGATGGCACTCACACCAGACAGACACAAGTCACCTACCGGCCATCCTGGGTCCTCAAGTCCCAGGCTGGCAGAAAGACATCCATAACTCATCTGATCCCTCTAAGCAAGCTCAGACAGGCACATGGCACCGACAAACCAGCCTGGCTCCTCAAATTCTGGCATGGAAGAAAGATATCCAGGGCTCATCTGATGCCACTCGGCTCAGTCAGACACAATCCACCCACGGGCTCCCTCAAGACCTGTTCTGACAGGGAGATATCCAAGGCTCTAGCTGGCACTAGGCAGGTGGATCCAAAAATAATAAGCAACTATGTGGCAGAGAAAGAAGCAGAGTGGACCATATACTGTAGAAGAAGGCCGAACAAGTAAAAGTAGTAGACATATGTGGGAGACTTTGCCACTCATCCTTTATTGCATCCAGACACAGGCTCCTGCCAAGGGCTATCTCCAGGTCCATGATGTTGTCACACCAAGACTCTGTGCACTACTATGGTTCATGTTGCCAGCAAAGGCCACACGGATGCCTCCCGTGGCCATCTAGTTGTCTGAGAGCTGTTGCCAGAGCCATGCTGAGCTTCTTGGACTGTGCAGCCAGCTGGGGCCATTTTGTGTTCCAGCCATGCCTGAGGTGCTGCTGAGGGCTATGTGTGGGTCCATAGTCCTACAATAGCCAAGGTGGGAATTGACATCTGTTGCAACTGAAGGCTGTGTGGTAGCTTGAAGTCTGATATGCTACCTAGGACCACATTGGTGCACAAGGGCCATGCTGCATCTGGGCTCTACAAGTCTAAATGACATGTAATATTCTGTGATGCTATGGTGTCATCGTGGCCAGCCCTGCAGCTCGGAACCATGTATGGGTCTGTGGCCCTACTGCAACCAGGATCTGTGTTGATAATTGTGGCTCTAGGTGCCAAAAGGGCCATGTGAATTCCTGGGGGTCTGGGCTGTCATTTGGGGCCATGTTGGTATTTGTAGTAGTTTGTATGTTTTTGGCCCTTATATTCTCATAAGGAGTGGAACTATTAGGTGGTGTGGTTTGTTGGCTATGGCCTTGTTGGATGAAGTGTGTCATTTTGAGGACAGGCTTTGAGGTATACCACCTATGCTCAGGATATCCACCAGTCTCATTGTCTTCCTGTTGCCTGTAAGATGTAGGGCTCTTAGCCATCTCTCCAGCACCACCAAGATCCCTGCCATGATAATAATGGGCTTTAGCCTGATACTGTCAGTGAACCACCCCAATTAAATGTTTTCCTCATAAGAATTGCTTATGATGTATCTTCACAGCCATAAAAAGCCTAGTTAAGATAGAAGGTGGTGTGGAATTTGGAGTATGCCCTCCTGGTTTTTGTTCTTATTTTGGTCCTGTATTTGCTCACTATTCTCCCTTCCCTACATTTTGGAATGGTAATGTATATTCTATGTCATTATATATTAGAAGAATGCAATCTGCTTTTTTATTTTGATGTTACAGGGGATTACAATAAAGAGATTACACGATCTCAAAAGAGACTTTGAACTTTGGACTTCCAAACATTGATGAGACTGTGATAAACTGTGGGGACTTTTGACGTTGAACTGAATGTATTTTGCACTGTGATACTGTTAAAATGTTTATGGGGGCCAGGAAGAAGAATGTGGTAGTTTAAATGAATTTGCCCTCCATAATCTTATAGCGCGTAGTGCTATTACACAGGAGATGTGGCATTTTTTGGAGGAAGTGTATTTTTGTGTGGTCAGATTGACAGATTTTGTCGATCCTTCTGGGAAGGTCTCACCCTCCCTGTGGAGTTGGTGGGGAATGGGATGGGAAGGGTCTTCATGGGGCATGGTAGGATAGGAGGAAGAGGGAACTGGGATAGATATGTAAAATAAGAAAAATAATGAAAAAAAATTCAACTTTAAAAAAAAATTAAGAAAAAAGAAACAGCTGGCTGAGCAAGTGGAAGCTCTGACAGTTGGTGAATGACCATAAGACTGACCTAGACCCCACGAACGTGGGTGTCAGGAGGTGTATCGTTATTTATCTCTAGTGCATGACTTATGGGAGCCTATTCCCCATGGAGGGATTCTCTCTTAGCCTAGACTCAGGCGGTAGGGCCCAGGCCCTGCACCAAATGATGTGACAGACTTTCATGAGGCCTTCGGGGGGATGGGGTGGGTTGGTTGGTGGGTGGCATGGGAGGATAGGAGGGAGAGGGAACTGGAATTGATACAAAGAAAATATGATTCTAATTTTAATAAGATTAATCAAAAATAAAAAACGTTGCCATCATCACGATGTCTATTCAAATCAATAAATCCCTAAGTCTGTCTAAATCTGCATAGCCACAGGCAATGCTAATCTGGGTTGCCTTTGTCACCACCTGGGGCTATGGTGACATCCAGACCTGAGCTGCTGCTGCTGACCATGTCTGGGTCTGGGCTCCTAACACAGCCGGAGTCTGTGGGACCATACACACAGGCCCAGTGTCTGAGCCACGTCCTGTGGCTTGTTGGAGTCTGTGGGCTTTCATCTGGGCTTGGGAAGCTACTAATGGCCACGTGTGGATTCATGGCCCCATAACAGCCAGTTACTGTTGATACCATGGCTCCTGATAGTAGTAGGGGCATGTGGATTCTTGGGGTCTGCCTCTGGGGCCATGTTGGTATCTATAGGCTGCACTCCTGCCAGAGCCGTTCTGGCCTGTACCTCCACCATGGGACACCATGGTGACATAATGGACCCAGATTGCTGCTGAGGACCATGTCTGGCTTCAATGTGCTACCGCATCCTGGGCCTGTGCTGCCACCCAGGGTCAGGTCAGCCACCTGAGTTCTTGTTGAAGCCAGGGCCATGCAGATCTAAGCCACCTGTGCTGCTACTTGTTTTCATGGTGTTGTCTAGACCAAAGTTACAGCTGAGAGCCATGTCTGTCCAGGGCCCTACATGAGGTTCCTATTACTATAGAAGGACATGTGAATGCCAAAGATCCTTTGCCATGTTAGGGTCTAAGGGCCACAGTGCTGTAGAGGCTGTGCCAATCTGAGTGGCCTACACTGCCACCTGGTGCAATAATGACATCCAGACCTGGCTGTTGGCGGTAACCATATCTGAGTCTTTGCTCCTACCTCAGCTAGGCTGTGTGTTACCAGCAAGGTTACATGGATGCCTTGTGTCAAGGCTGAAATCTGTAGACTTGTTGGTGTCTGGGAGCCATGCTGCCACCAGAGCCATACTGATCTAAGTGGCCTGTGCTTCTACCTGGAGCCAAGATGCCCTTTGGGATCAAGCTCCTACTGAGGGCAATTTCTAGGTCTGTGGTCCTGCTGCAGCAGGGCTCTGTCTTGATGTCTGTGTTCCATGACACCTCAGGAGACCATAGGAACCATGTGGTATACATACACTTAAAACAGTTTTAAAAGTTGAATTCAGGAATGCAATGAAAATAACCAAAATATTGAGAACATAAAATGATTTACCAGTTGAAGTGAATACATAGTAGAATTTTAAGTATAATTACTGATTATCAAAACAATGGTTCCTGTTTAAAATTTACATTGTTTGATTCTCTTATTCAAAAGGTGGACATTAAGCTGGGTGTTCGTGGCACGTGCGTCTATTCCCAGCACTCGGGAGGCAGAGGCAGGAGGATGTCTGTGAGTTTGAGACCAGCCTGGTCTACAAGAGCTCATTCCAGGACAAGCTTCAAAGCCACAGAGAACCCTGTCCTGAAAAAACAAATAAACAAAAGAAGTAGGACAATAAACAACACATCTGAGCTGGGCATAGTAGTACATGCCTGTAGGTGCTACTTCTAGAACAAACAGAAGGATCTCTCTGAGTTTCAAGCCTGAATTATCAAGACAGTGAATTCCAGGACAGCCATTAGTATGTAGAGAGATACTTTCTCAAAACAAGATTATAGAAGTTTTTTTTTATAATATGGCTGGAGTCCTCTCTACTCAAGAAAATCTTTCCTTATCCTTACTCACATTAAGAATAGTGGGTTAACAAAAAGAATTAATTTGGAGATTCCATTCACAGAGGGCTAGAATTCCATTGAATCCCATATATATATATATTAGGGGCTTTCATTCCCTTCAAGTCACATGGATGACAGAAGGAGTAATGTGGTATCTTCATCATCTGCATTCTAATATTTGGTAGATTGAGAATTGTCTCAGTAGTAGTAATGATCCTATTACGTACCCAATTTTAGTTGATTGTCAGATGGCTCAGAACTACCTGTAATTCAGGTCCAGATTATATGAGACAATTTTTTTTGCCTTTCTGGACATAAATGCAAATGGTAGAGACAGATGTGTGTGTGTGGGTGTGTGTGTGTGTGTGTGTGTGTGTGTGTGTGTGTGTGTGTTTGTGGAGAGTCCATATTTATTTCATGTTATTTTTTAATTAGTTTTGTTGTATAAGTTTTGCCAGTGTTTATATCAATTGAATTTACAGGTACCAGTGTGCCGCAGACTGCTCAGTGGGTAACAGGTCTGCGTGGAGACCAAGACTCGGATGACCATGTCAGGAGTGGCTTTGGGTTGACAGACAGACATAACACACTTGAGGAAGTTTGCGAACTGCTGCAAAGTTTACTTCATAATATCAGGTTTTTATACTGAAAGTTCAAAGAACAGATCTTTGGTCACAGTTTAAAGATAAACAGGCATTCTATAGATGTCAGCTATTCCCTATGAAGTTTGAGATCGTAAATACTTCTAAGCAAGTGTATAATTGGGAGCTTCTGTTTAGTTTGGCCTGCTTGTGGTCAGCATATCAGAGATTTGATTTGTTGAGTTTAGAGAATAATCTTTGTCTTTGGATAGTAAACTTTTATAGTGTTGATTTAGGGGCACTAAGATCCCAAATTAGAGTATTATTGTGAATCCCACAGCAGGTTTGTTGTGGGCAGGTTAATTACAGGCAGGGTCTCATTGTGGGCTGCTTCTTACAGCCTTAGCCCTAATTGATTTATCAGGCCCTGGGCTGACATCTGAAGTCACAACTGGCGCCTTAGGATCTGTGTCTGAAGGCACAGAGGGCAATACCCATCTATTGACTGTTGATCTGTATCTCTTTCAGTTCCTGAAACTATATCTAAGTGTTTTCTAGGCTTCTCTGAATTAACAGTGGAGCTACAGGCTAAATATCCATGAATAAAAGGCAATATTGTTATCATAGCACAAAATACATCTAGAACCTGTTCCAAACAGCCAGCCAAGCAAGCACCTGCAGGGACCTGAACCACTTTTCTCCAGGAGGCGTAACCAGGTGTGGTGGGAATCTCTGGACAG
Organism: Cricetiscus sungorus; assembly: GCA_030556225.1. NCBI lineage: Eukaryota > Metazoa > Chordata > Mammalia > Rodentia > Cricetidae > Cricetiscus > Cricetiscus sungorus. The sequence goes on from JANBXA010000600.1 coordinate 43,325,981, forward strand.
ACAGCCATTGAGATTTCTCTCAGCCATTGCTACACTGTCTCTACTGGGACTGGTATAGCACCAGTGGAGGCCAGAAGAAGCTGTTGCATCCCCCATGACTAGAATGGCAGTTAATTTTGAGCTATTCCTTCTTGCTGAGAATAAAAGGCAGGTCCTGTGGATAAAAAAATCAGTATTTGTAGCTGCTGAACCATTTGTTTGGACCCATATACATGCCATTGATGTATATGGCAGTAAAATGTAAATGGCTTTTTTTCAATTCATATTTACATCAGACCTGATCTAGAAGAAATTTAAGACTAATTAGCACCAGAAGCTAACTTAGACTTGCTGGCTCAACAAATTTTGAGCCCAAATCTGCACAAAATAAAGGAAGAGTGCAAAGAATAATCAGGAGTGTATATGAGTATAGATGTCTTAAAGTGACCACTCGACCAAAGTGGCAAAACTAACTATCTCCAGTGTGGTAAATAGTCAGCAATGGGAGCACAGTAGGACTCTTGTCAGGTATAGCCCTGTTGGATTTTATGCCTCCTGTAAGGAGAGAAAAGGAATTGAAGGGCATAGATATGGAATTATCTGAAAGATGGTGTTCTGCTTCCCTGGAGCCTGTGGAGAGACTAGTACATCTGACAGATCATTTTTCAGAAGCAGGAACGTTTGAAAGAATGTTCTACCCTATCTGGTTAAGGTTCAGCAGCTGCTTTGCCTTGTGTGCTGCTTGTATGGAAAGCACCATGTGCTTACTGTTATCAGCCAAGGCAAGGAAAGGTATTTGTTCAACAGGCCAGTATGCCAAGAAGACAAATTCTATACAGAATGTCTTCAATGCCCAGTATCCACTCGGGAATAGATGGGTACTCCCAGGAGAGACCGAGTCTCATGTCAACAAAATTCTAAGTTATTAAAACATTTAATTTCTATATTCTTTAGGACTGTGAAGTGTTTGAAGATTACCTACCCATCCAACATATATTTCTGTATATCTAGAAAATCTAATGAACACGACTATAAGTATGACCAGCATGAGTGACTATTAACCTATAATTCTTATCAACATAAATAGCTTAAAGACCAAAGGTTCACATATAGACATAGAAAATCTATAAACAGATGCACTATACTAGAACAATTACATCAAAGACAATATACAAAACATCTTGATAAGAGTTAGAAATGTATATTGCAATATAACAACATCCTTAATATGCATCAATATACAAATTATCCTAGAAAGTAGACAAGTGTAATTTACATTTGTATCAATATATAAAAATATTTTAAACAGTAGAAACCTGTACTATATGACAAATACACTTTTGAATTTTTATCAATATAAAAATTAACTTAGATAGGAATAGAAAATTAATTGTACAGTTCTATCAATATACAAAAGTCCATACCAATGAAAATTAAATAAAGCTGATAGGTACTGAATAAGTTTATAAGCGGGTCAAATATCTGCCTTATTATTCTCTTCTATTCCCTTTTACTGTGTTTTCAAAAAAAAAAAAAAAAGATTCCTGAGTCTAAACTTCACTGTTCCCCCCTAACCCTATTACAACTTAGAACAAACCCCTAACAGATGACAATTATCCATAACTCATTGAACAACCACAAAGTACCCAGCACACCTCTTGGGAATATGTGTGTCATATTCATAAACTTCCTGCCTTCTCTCTGAGGGGTGACCGCATCTTTAGATAATCTGAAAAGAACAATTTGGGTTTGTTGTCTAGTCTTTGTGTATTGGGAATGTGCAGGGCTTGTTTCAAGGTCTAGTAAGAGCAGACTGTGAGGCTGGATCATCTCAGCTAGTCACCTTGGAATTGTCTTGAGCAATTTGCAGTTCAAAACAAAACTTTGTTGTTTATCAGCTTAATGGCATCACTATGAACCAGGCAGAATCATTATAGGGCCCCATTTTCCTTCTGGAGACTTCCGAGATTGCTGTTAGGAAATTTTATTGTTCACTGTTGAAAGCATAAACAGTAATATCAAAACAGAAAGTTGGAGCGTCCTGAGTACTGGGGACATGGGGGAGCTCATCCCAGCTGAACGGCCTATTCAGAGTGTGCCTTCATCCTCCACTCACAGGGGAGAGTAAGCCTGGGCCTGTTTCCTGCCTGCCTTCTGGGGCCCTGCTCAGAGCCTCCTGAGGACTAGGGACTGCACACAGGGTTACCTGTACCAGCATACCAGCCCATCCAGAATCTGCCAGTGCCCTAGTCCCACATCAATCCCCTGGAAGAGGAGAGCCATGGGAGTATTGGACCTGCTTGCACCCACTGGAAAAGAACCTTGGTCCTGTACCTACCAGGAGAGGGAGAAATCCCACCGGTATGCCCTGGAAGAAGGGATGGGTAGACAACAATATAAGGACAAAGCCAACAACAGAAAGATCAATATGACACCCTCAGACTTAGGGAATCTACACCAGCAAGACCTGAACATCCTAACACAGATGAAGCAGAAGAGAACTCTCCTGAAAGCAAAGATGTAGATACCTTAAAAGAGGAAACAAGAAAAATCCTTCAAAGAAATGGATGAAAAGACAAAACAAAAATTACAAGAAACAATTCAAACAGTTCAAGGTTTGAAAGATGAAATAGAGACAAATAAATAACCATAGTCTGAGGGAATGCTGAAAATAAAAAATGTGGGTAAAGTATCAGGAGCTACAGATGCAACATAACCAACAGAATACAAGAGATGGAAGACAGAATCTCAGACGTTGATGATACAGTAGGAGAAATCTTAAGTCCAACAAATCCTTAACATAAAATATCCAGGAAATGTGGGACACTGGGGAAAGGCCAAACCTAAGAATAATAGGTATAGAAGAACGTGAAGAAACCCAACTCAAAGGTACAAAAAATATATTAAAAAAAAAATCATAGAAGAAATCTTTCCCAACCTAAAGAAACACATGCCAATGAAAGTACAAGAAGCTGACAGGACACCAAATAGGGTGGACAAAAAAGAAAGAAAAAGGTAACGTTACCTTGCCCTATAACAAATAAATACCAAACACACAGAACAAAGAAAGAATATTAAGAGCAGCAAAGAAAAAAGGCCAAGTAACATATAAAGGCAAACCTATCAGTATTACACTTGACTACTTCATGCCATGGAAATTCTAAAGGTCAGACTGTACTGGATACATATTCTACTAACATTAAGAGACCACAGATTCCAGCCCAGTCTACTATACATAGTAAAGCTTACAATCACTATAGGTGGAGAAAACAAGATGTTCCATGACAAAACCAGATTTAAAGAATACTTATCAACAAATCCAGCCCTGCAGAAAGTTCTGGAAGGAAAACTCCAATCCAAGGAAGTCAATTATACCCACAAAATCTTAGGCAATAGATAATCCCACTTTACCAAATGCCAAGATGTCCCGCGCTACCGTCTCGCCAGCAAGAACGGCGCGGCACACTCAGGATCCTTCTGCAGTAAAGCTTTAATGCTCTTGAGAGGGAGAGCATAAGCTTACAGGACAGAGAGACCCCAAACACACAAAACCCATCCCTTATATAGGCTAGCAGCCTCTGCCTTGGACGTGTCACCCCCTGACTGGCTGCTGCTCATTGGCCCATATGATGCCACGGGAGAGGCAGGGACCCAGGGTTTGACAGTTACCCAGAGCATGCGCATCTCTCCTGTCTACCAACGGTACTTGTAACGGCTCCCTACACCAAAAGAAAACTGGAGAGAAATCCACACATAATACTACCAACAACAAATAAAAAACAAACAAGAATTAACCATCAATGGTCATTAATATCTCTGAATATTAATGGTCTTAACTTGCCTATAAAAAGACATAGGCGAACGGAAGACAGAATCCATCCTGCTGCATACAAGATACACACCTCAACTTCAAAGATGGATGTTACCTCAGAGTTAAGGGTTGGGAAAACATTTTCCAATCAAATGGACCCAAGAAACAAGCAGGTGTAGTAATCCTAATATCTAACAAATTAGACTTTAAGCTAAAATCGATCAAAAGAGATGAAGAAGGTAATTTCTTATTTATCACAGGAAAAATCCATCAAGATAAAGTCTCAATTCTGAACATCTATGCCCCAGATACAAAGAAACAGTACTAAAACCCAAAGCACACATAAAACCTCACACACTTATAGTGGGAGATTTCAAGATCCCACTCTCAACACTAGACAGGTCCATCAGACAGAAAATTAACAAAGAAACAAAGGAACTAACAGAAGTTATGACCCAATTTGTTTTTAACAGACATTTATAGCACATTCCATCCAAACACAAAAGAATAGATCTTCTCAGCACCACATGGAACCTTCTCTAAAATTGATCACATACTTGACAATAGAACAAACCTCAATAGGTACAAAAAAAATTGGAATAACCCCTTGTATCTTATCAGATCATCATGGTTTAAAGTTAGAATTTAACAACAACACAAATTGCAGAAACCCTACAAACTCATGGAAATGCACCATTCCTGGGTCAAGGAAGTATTAAAAGCAGAAATTAAAAGACTTCCTAGGGGGCTACAGAGATGGCTCAGTGGTTTGGAGCCTGGCTGCTCTTCCACAGGTTCAATTCCCAGCACCCACATGGTGGCTCACAAATATCTATAATGAGATCTAGTGCCTTCTTCTGGCCTGCAAGCAGACATGCAGGCATAACACTGTAAACATAACAAATAAACAAATCTTTTTTTAAAAAAATAACAGTTAAAAAAAAAAAAAGACTTCCCAGAATTCAATGAGAATGAAGACACAACGAACCCAATTTTATGGGATACTTTGAAAGCAGTACTAAGAGGAAAGTTCATAGCACTAATTGCCCACAAGAAGAAACTTGAGCATAGTCAAATTAGAGAATTAACAGCACAACTGAAAGCTCTAGAACAAAAAGAAGCTAACTCACCACAGAGGAGTAGATGCTAGGAAATAATCAAATTGAGGGCTGAAATCAAAGTAGAAACAAAGAAAACAATACAAAGAATCAATGCAACAAAGAGTTGGTTCTTTGAGAAAATCAACAAGATAGATAAGCCTTTATGCAAACTAATCAAAACGCAGAGAGAGAACATGCAAACGAACAAAATCAGAAACGAAAAGGGGGACATAACAACAGACACTGAGAAAATCCAGAGACTCTTCAGGTTATACTTTGAAAACGTACTCCACAAAATTCAAAAATTTAACAGAAATGAACAATTTTCTGGATAGATAGCACTTACCAAAATTAAATCAAGAACAGATAAGCAATTTAAATAGACCTATAACCTCTAAAAAAATAGAAGTAGTCATCAAAAGTCTCCCAATGCCCAGGGACAGATGGTTGCAGTGCAGAATTCTACCAGAAATTCAAAGAACAGCTAATACTAATAGCTCTCAGAGTATTCCACACAATAGAAGCAAAAGAGTAATTGCCAAACTCTTTTTATGAGGCTACAATTACCTTAGTACCCAAACCACACAAAGACACAATTAAGAAAGAGAAATACAGACCAATATCCCTCATGAACATTGATGCAAAAATACTCAATACAATACTAGCAAATTGAATCCAAGAACTTATTAGAGAAATCATCCACCATGAACAAGTAGGGGATGCAGGGATGCTTCAACAAACAAAAATCCATCAATGTAATCCACCATATAAACAAATTGAAAAAGAAAAACCACATGATCATCTCAATACTCAACTCTATATGGAAAAACAAAAGACCCCAGATAGTCAAAACTATCCAGTACAATAAAGGAACTTCTGCAGGCATCACCATCCCTGTCCTCAAGCTCTATTATTGAACTACAATCCTGAAAACAGCTTGGTATTGGCATGAAAATAGACAGGTAAACCAATGGAATCCATTTGAAAATCCTGATATTAACCCTCACACTTACGAACACCTGATTTGTGACAAAACAGCTAAAATTATACAATGGAAAAAAAAAGCATCTTCAACAAATGGTGCTAGCATAACTGGATGCTGGTGTGTAGAAGACTACAGATTGATCCACGTTGGTTGCCATGCACAGAGACCTCAAAATAAATCCAGCCAAACTGAACCTCTTAGAAGAGATAGTGGGAGGTACCCTTGAACGAATTGGTGCTGGAGACTGCTTCATGAACAAAACACCAGTAGCACACAGATCAACAATTAATAAATGGGACCTCCTGAAACTAAAAAACAAAAAAACCAAACAAACAAAAAACAAAACAAAAAAACAAAAATACTTCTGTAAGGCAAAGGACACAGTCAACAAGCCAAAACAGCAGCCCACAGAATGGGAAAAGATTTTCACTAATCCCACATATGACAGAGGGCTGACTTCCTAAAAATACAAAGAACTCAAAAAGCTAGTTACCAAAACACCAAATAATCCAATTAAAAAGTGGGGTACAGAACTAAATACAGAATTCTCAATAGAGGAATCTAAAATGCCTGATAGACACTTACGAAAATGCTCAACATCCTTAGCCATCAGGGAAATGCAAATCAAAACAACTCTGAAATACCATCTTACTCCTGTCAGAATGGCTTAAATCAAAAACACCAAAGAGATCCTTTATCTGAAAATTAACAACTGGTAATTAGGGCAGGTGACTCATCAATGCTCTAGGTAGGAGGAAAGAGGTCTCGACAACATGCACTACTGAAGACTAACAACAGGTAAGTAAGGAAAGTGCTCATCATTGATAGAACAGAAGTAGTAAAATGTGTAGTATAGAGTAACCTGCAATCTCAGTAGGCTGAGAGTTTCATTTCAGAATGGTTTAAAACTTATAAACCCTAGAATGACTTTGAAGTATGAGTGCAAGATCCATAGCATATATTTCTAAGCAATCTGTCTTCTCTACTTACATGCTTATGTATACCTATTTGCTTTTGTAATATCTGATTCAGCTTTCAAAGCTGACTTTTTAGTTCAGGTTCACAGGGGAAGATTATTACTCAGGTCAAGTAGTGCTCTGAAATACATTCCATGGGGATTCAGATAATCTTAGATAATTAGTAATTAAGGTTAAGAATGTATCTAAAATTTGGAGTTCCTGCAGCTAGATCCTTGACCTCCATCACCGGGCCTCCGCTTAAGAGGCCTGAGCTGGAGAGTGCCAGGCCCTAGTTAGATCGTCAATCAACGGATCTCGTGTCCCCTCTTCTCCCCTCCCCCCCCCCCCGTGTCTTATCCCTGTTGAGAGCACTTCTGGTGCTCTGATACACACCCACCCACCCCCACCAAGAGCCTGCCCTCCCCTTACCCTGTGCCCTACCCTGCCCACTGTCCCACCTCTCTGGTTGAGCACTGGGACAGAGGGTGGAGCCAACAATCCTGTCACCTTCCGGGAACTTCCTGGAGCTGTTCTGAGCACACTAGACCTGTCAATCCATATGGGACCACCTGGAATACTGCCTGGTCGCTGACCCCCACTGCTGTTCCTCTAATGGAGTTCTGGGCCCTTCCCAGAGATCTGCCTATAGACATGGGTCTATCTGCAGTCTTCTACACACCATCAATCAGTTGTGCCAGCACCATTTGTTGAAGATGCTTTCCTTCCCCCATTGTATACTTTTAGCTGTTTTGTCAAAAATCAGGTGTTCGTAGGTGTGTGGGTTAGTATCAGGATTTTCAATTAGATTCCGTTGGTCTACTTGTCTATTTTTGTGCCAATCCCAGGCTGTTTTCAGGACTATAGCTCTGTAATAGAGCTTAAAGTCGGAGATGGTGATGCCTCCTGAAGCTCCTTTATTGTACAGGGTAGTTTTGGATATTTTGTGTCTTTTGTGCTTCCATATAAAGTTGATTATTATCCTTTCAGGGTCAGTGAAGAATTGTGCTAGGATTTTGATGGGGATTGCATTAAATCTGTAGATTGCTTTTTGGCAAGACTGCAATTTTTACTATGTTTATCCTACCTATCCAACAGCATGGGAGATCTTTCCATTTTCTGGTATCTTCTTTATTTTTTTTCTAAAGTCAAAGAGTCCTTATTTTATAGGTCTTTCACTTGTTTGGTAAGCATTACCCCAAGATACTTTATGTTGTTTGTGGCTATTGTAAAGGGTGATGTTTCTCTGATTTCTTTCTCAGCACCTTTGTTGTGTGAATAAAGTAGGGTTACTGATTGTTTTGAGTTTACCTTGTATCCTGCTAATTTGCTGAAGGTGTTTATCAGCTGTAGGAGTTCCCTGGTAGAGGTTTTTGGGTCACTTATGTAAACTATCATATCATCTGCAAATAGAGAAAGTTTGACTGCTTCCTTTCCAATTTGTATCCCCTTGATCTCCGTTTGTTGTCTTTTTGCTTTAGCTAGAACTTTAAGTACAATATTGAAGAGATATGAAGAGAGAGGGCAGCCTTGTCTTGTTCCTGAGGAATCACAATGCGTTTCTCTCCATTCAGTTTGATGTTGGTTGTTGGTTTACTGTATATTGCTTTTTTTATGTTTAGGTATGTTCCTGTGTTGAAGTCTCCCACTATAAGTGTGTGAGGTTTTATGTGAGCTTTGAGTTTTAGTAGCGTTTCTTTTACGAATGTGTGTGCCTTTGTATTTGAGGTATAGATGTTCAGAATTGAGACTTTATGCTGATGGATTTCTCCTGTGATGAATACGAAATGACTGTCTTCATCTCCTTTGATTAATTTTTTGAAGTCTAACTAGTTAGATATTAGGATAGCCACACCTGCTTGCTTCTTGGGTTCATTTAATTGGAAGATCTTTTCCCAGCCCTTTATCCTGAGGTAATGTCTATCTTTGAAGCTTAGATGTGTTTCTTGTATGCAGCAGAAGGAAGGATTGTGTCTTCATATCCATTCTGTTAACCTGTGTCTTTTTATAGACGAGTTAAGACCATTAATGTTGAGGCAAAGTAAGGACCATTGATTATTAATGCTTGTTTGTTTTAGATTTGTTGTTGTTGGTATTGTGAATAACTTTGCCCTGCTTTATCCTTGGGTTTTGGTGGAGTATCTATTGCCTATGTCTTTGTGAGTTAACTTCATTGCATTGGAGTTTTCTTTCCAGAATTTTCTGTAGGTCTGGATTTGTAGATATGCATTGTGAAAATCTGGCTTTGTTATTAAATATCTTGTTTTCTCTGCCTATAGTGATTGAGGGTTTTGCTGGTTATAGTAGCCTGAGCTGGCATTCATGGACTCTTAGTACTTGTAGCACATCTATCCAGGACTTTCTGGTTTTGAGAGTTTCCATGGAGAAGTCAGGCGTAATTTTGATAGGTCTGCCTTTATATGTTACCTGTCCTTTTTCTTCGCTGCTCTTAATATTCTTTCTTTATTCTGTATGTTAGGTGTCTTGATTATTATGTGTTGAGGGGGGTCTCTTTTCTTTGGTCCAGTCTATTTGGTGTTTGGTATGCTTCTTGTATTTTCATGGACATGTCCTTCTTTAGATCGGGAAAGTTTTCTTCAATGGTATTGTTGAATATGTATTCTGTACCTTTGAGCTGGGCTTCTTCTCCTTCCTCTATGCCCATTATTCTTAGTTTGGCCTTTTCACTGTGTGCCACATTTCCCAGATGTTTTGTGTTAAGGATTTGTTGGATTTACGATTTTCTTTGTTTGATGAATCTATTTCCTCTAGTTTATCTTTAGTGTCTGAGATTCTCTCTTCCATCTCTTGTATTCTGTTTGTTATGCGTGCATCTGTAGTTCCCGATCATTTGCCCAGTTTTTCTATTTCCAGCATTCCTTCAGTTTGTGTTTTCTTTATTGTCTCTATTTCAGTTTTCAAGTCTTGAACTGTTTCCTTCACCTGTTTGTTTTTTCTTGGCTTTCTGTACTTTCTTTAAAAAAATTTGTTCATTTCTTCTAATTTTTTGTTTGTATTTTCTTCCATTTCTTTAAGAGACTTTCTCCAATCGTCTTTGAGGGCCTCTATCATTTTTATGACAATACTTTTTAAGTCGTTTCTCTTCTGCTTTATCTGCTTTGGGATGTTCAGGTCTAGTTGGTGTAGAGTCCCCAGGTTCTGGTGGTGTTATTCTTGCCTTTCCATTGTTAGGTGTTTTCTTGTATTGCCATCTTCCCATCGCTTCTCCCAGTAGGTGTAGGTGGGGTCTCTCTCTCTCTCTCTCTCTCTCTCTCTCTCTCTCTCTCTCTCTCTCTCTCTCTCTCTCTCTCTGGTACTCCCCAGTGGGCTTAAGTGAGTCAAAGTTCAAAGACTGTAGCTCTGGGTGGTTCCAGTTCTCTAGGATGTCTCATCTTAGGCAGGGGCCCAATGATGGAGGTCAAAGATCAGGCTCCAGCAGAGGCCCGGCAATGGGTGTCAAAGATCCAGCAGGTAGGGACTCAGGATGGTCCCAAGGGGATAGGCGGATCTCTGGGAGGGGCCTGGAACTCTAGCAAAGAACATGCTGTGGGGATCAGAGATCTGGCAGGCGGGGAGTATGGGTGGTTATGCATGGATAGGTAGGTCTAGTGTGCTCCCCCCTGTAAAATTTTAAAATAAATAAAAATAAGTAAGTCAACAAAAATTTAAAACAAAAAGAGGAAAAACCATCCTGAACTATTTGTATGTGAACTAAGGCAATAATCATTTGAATATGAGCTTCATGAGAAACATTTATTTACTGCCTTGTGCATGACTGGAAAAATATTAAATTAGGTGCATCCTGAGAGAAAACATATACAATGAGTAGTTTCCTTAACTTCACCATCTCAATCAAAAAGACTGTCAGCAGTGATAGTCATTTTAGCTTGCAACTTGCTTTGATAAACACTGTTGAAAAGCAACATCTGAGGAAAGGATTCACTTCCTTTACCTAACAGTCAATTACTGAGAAATGTCAGGGCAGAAAGCTGTTGTCAAGGACTGAAGCAGAAGCTATGTAGGAGTGCTGCTTACTGCTCTGTGCCTGTAATCTGCCTTAGCTGCTTTCTTACATAACCCAGGAGCAATAGCTCAGGTAGCACCATCCTAGAGATCTGGTCTCTAAAAATTCAACCATTAATGAAGACAATAGCCCACAGTCTTTTCTACATTAGAGGCCAAGCTTATGGACTTATTTTCTTAGTTAAGATTCCCTTTTCTCTGATATGTCTATGATTTGCTCCTCCTGGAACCATATTCTTCTCCCTTAGTTACTTTTCTATTGCTTTACCAAAATACAATGGCCAAGACAACGTATAGAAGCAAGTGTTTATTTAGGGCTTAGAGGTCCAGAATGATTAGAGGTTTTTGCAGTCACAGTAGAGGACCATGGCTGCAGGCAGGTAGAGCAACTAAATAAGTCAAGAGCTGAGGACTCTTATTGTGGACATGAATCAGAGTGCACTGGACATGGCTCATGACTTTTGATACTCCAAATTCCAACCATTAAAATACTTCCTCAAGAGGGCCAAACCACTTAAGCTACCCAAATGGTGTCACTAAAAGGATACCATGTATGAGATGCCTGCAACAAGATGATGTGTACTAAACTCCTCTATTCTAATCTTCACCAATAGACAACCCAGAGAATAATCAATTCTATATTTCAGTTCATTCAATGTTCTGCCTCTCAGTGTGGGATTAATGGTGTGCACCACCACGTTTGGCTCTAAGCTTTTAATTCCCTTTCCCACATTGGAAATAGCTGAGTGGGGTCTCCCACTGAAATCACCACTCCCTTTGTTCCATTTCTTAATATGTTTATCTGTTTCAACACAGGACTTAGTTCCATTCCACTTTTTGATGTTCTATTTCTCCTCAAATTTTACATATTGCAATTTATTTTACCCTGTTCAGCTTGCTCCTTTTCATTATAAATCTTCATTAGTTACCACAAATAACTGCATGACAGAGTCTATTTGTCTGCCAATGAAATTAATCCAAAATTACTCACTTTATGTTCAGAGAGACTCTTCAGATAAGGGCAAAAGGCAACAATTTCCTTCAGCAAAATATTACAAAAATGATCTCTCTAAACCACATATGAACATTCTCTGAAAACTCTTGAGTGAGCGCCTCACGGTTCATCAAATCACATTTGGCACCACTGTCTTCCATGAACCCACTAGTTGGCCCATTAAACAGCGCTTAAAGTATTTCACTGCTTTCCAAACCCAAAATACCAAAGACCAAATACATTCAACTAAAAATATGGTTAGGTCTATCACAGCAATTCTGGTACCACCTTCTATCTTAATTAGGTTTTTTATGGCTGTGAAGGTACATCATAAGCAATTCTTATAAAGAAAACATATAATTGGGGTGGTTCACTTACAGTTTCAGACTGAAGCCCATTATTATTATGGCAGGGAGTTTGGTGGTGCTGGAGAGATGGCTAAGAGTCCTACATCTTACAGGCAACAGGAAGACAATGAGACTGGTGGATATCCTGAGCATAGGTGGTATACCTCAAAGCCTGTCCTCAAAATGACACACTTCATCCAACAAGGCCGTAACCAACAAAACCACACCACCTAATAGTTCTACTCCCTATGAGATTATAAGGGCCCAAAACATTCAAACTACTACAAATACCAACATGGCCCCAAATGACAGCCCAGACCCCCAGGAATTCACATGGCCCTTGAGGCATCTAGAGCCATAAATATCAACACAGATCCTGGCTGCAGTAGGACCACAGACCAATACATGGTCCCCAGCTTCAGTGCTGGCCTAGATTTCACCACAGCATCAGAGGACATTCCATGCCATGTAAACTGTAGAGCCCAGATGCAGCATGGCCCCTGTACACCAATGTGGTCCTAGGTAGCATTTCAGACTTCAGACTACCACACAGCCTTCAGTTGCAACAGATGTCAATTCCCACCTTGGCTATTGTAGGACTATGGACCCACACATAGCCCTCAGCAGCACCTCAGGCATGGCTGGAACACAAAATGGCCCCAGCTGGCTGCACAGTCCAAGAAGCTCAGCATGGCTCTGGCAACAGCTCTCAGACAACTAGATGGCCAAGGGAGGCATCCGTGTGGCCTTTGCTGGCAACATGAACCATAGTAGTGCACAGAGTCTTGGTGTGACAACATCATGGACCTGGAGATAGCCCTTGGCAGGAGCCTGTGTCTGGATGCAATAAAGGATGAGTGGCAAAGTCTCCCACATATGTCTACTACTTTTACTTGTTTGGCCTTCTTCTACAGTATATGGTCCACTCTGCTTCTTTCTCTGCCACATAGTTGCTTATTATTTTTGGATCCACCTGCCTAGTGCCAGCTAGAGCCTTGGATATCTCCCTGTCAGAACAGGTCTTGAGGGAGCCCGTGGGTGGATTGTGTCTGACTGAGCCGAGTGGCATCAGATGAGCCCTGGATATCTTTCTTCCATGCCAGAATTTGAGGAGCCAGGCTGGTTTGTCGGTGCCATGTGCCTGTCTGAGCTTGCTTAGAGGGATCAGATGAGTTATGGATGTCTTTCTGCCAGCCTGGGACTTGAGGACCCAGGATGGCCGGTAGGTGACTTGTGTCTGTCTGGAGTGAGTGCCATCAGATGGGCAATGGACGTCTTCCCCTAGTATGAGTTCTTTTATGAGTCTTGAGATGACTATCTTTTGAAAAGGCTTTCCCACATTCATTACATTCATAGGGTTTCTCACCAGTATGAGTTCTTTTATGGTCATGGAGACTAGAGTTGTATGCAAACACTTTTCCACATTGCATACATTCATAGGGTTTCTCTCTAGTATGAACTCTTTCATGTAGTTTAAGAGAACTGCAACTTACAAAAGCTTTACCACATTGCTGACATTCATAGGGTTTTTCTCCAGTATGGGTTCTTTTATGAGTTCTGAGATGACTCAGTTGTGTAAAAGCTTTCCCACATTGGTTGCATTCATAGGGTTTCTCTCCAGTATGGATTCTTTCATGTATTTTAAGATAACCTGCATCTGCAAAAGCTTTCTTACATTGGTTACACTGATAGGGTTTCTCTCCAGTATGAGTCCTTTCATGTAGTTGAAGACTATCGGTCTTTGAAAAGGATTTTCCACATTGATTGCATTTATAAGGTTTCACTCCAGTATGAATTTTTTCATGTTTTTTAAGATAACTGCGATCTGCAAAACCTTTCTCACATTGATTGCATTGATAGGGTTTTTGTCCACTGTGAAGTCTTTTATGAATTTTGAGATGACTCTGTTGTGAAAAGGCTTTCCCACATTGATTGCACTGATAGGGTTTCTCTCCAGTATGGGTTCTTTTATGAATGTGGAGATGGCACTGTTGTGAAAAGGCTTTCCCACATTCACTACATTTGTAGGGTTTCTCTTCAGTATGACTTCTTTTATGCCTGTAAGAGAATTGGCACATGAAAATGCTTTACCACACTCATTATATTGATAATTGTTTCTACATGTATGACTGAATTTTACAGTTTGATCTAATTGTAAAGAGCAGTCAGATCTTAAGATTTTACCAGGTTGTTTACATTCCTAGGGCTCCTTCATAATGGGTACTTTTATGTGTTTGAAGATAACTGTGATGATCAGAGCATTCCGTACATGGGTCACATTTATAGCATTTTTTTTTTTTTGTAGAAGCTTTTCATGTAATCCAAGTGGAAGAACTCAGAGTTACATACTATTATATTCATAACATCCTCTTATACTGTAAGACACTCTACATTTGGAAAATAAAACCAAAAACAGAAGAATTTCTGCTTTTTGTGTTCATAGGAGTTTCTGTGGTGGTTTGAAGTTAGAAAATAAATGAATTGTAAACTTACATTACATTCAGAAAGTCTACTCCAATTGGGGACAACTACATATCTGGTAATTGTTCTAGGAGAGCAGTACATTGCTATTTTTTCCAATAATCTTTATGCATATATGGCTTTTTTCAAAGTGACATAATATGACAATAAAGAAAAGTATCAAATTAAAGGTTTCCATAATGCATCCACAGTTTAATTCTTTGTTCTTCATAGAGATATGGGTATTAAAGTTTCTCCATAACAACCTTCTTAACTATAATAAACTGCCACTCTCACTATACTTTGGTAACTTACCACAACTATTTGAATAACACTAAATTTATTATGGACTACTCGCTTATTAGAAGGCTTTAGATATGTACTTATCACCTAATCATCAGGTCTGTCTTTTGTTATATCACAGTGGTATAGAACTAAATGAATTGACAGATCTATAGCATAGCGGTCATGGGCTATAATTAAAATGGTGATATCCATAAATCATTGTCTTCTGAAAGTCTTGTTAACAGAGATCAGCTACCTGACATTGAGGTATGTGGTGCTGTGAGAATTTAATAATCAACACACTTAAAGCTGTACTTATTTACACTGTGACTTCTTAAAACTTCCAAGACACATTAAAATTCTTCTGTAGGACATCTGTATTAGTTTGCACATGAAAATTACCTTCTACGTCTTCTAAATCGTTGCCGATGTTCTTCAATATTACGGGCTTCCCATTTGTACCCTAAAATATAGTACCAGAACATGCATGATATATTACTGAAAATTATGCAAACATTAAGTTCAGTGACCCTAAGAACCATGCCTAATTTTTTTACCACATTCTTCAGTTCTTTCAAAATTACAGAAGAAGACCCAAAACCAGTAACAAAGAATCATTTGCCTTCTTATTTTAAAAGTTGGAAGGGAAATTCATTCTTACCTATAGCAGTAAGGTTACTGTAAGTCTCCAGCATCACATCTTTGTAGAGACTCTTCTGGGAAGGATCCAGCAAAGCCCATTCTTTGCAAGTGAAGCTGATATGCACATCATCATAGGTCACTGCATTCTGGAAGTGTGATATTGATTACAATATGAATGTAGACATCTTTGACAATATATTCACTTAATGCTCATATTTCATGACTTATTCCATTACAGACAAGTTCTAATATAATTGTCTATTATTTTAGAAGATAACTGAAAAGGAGGTTTGAAGGTGGGGTTTAAATGAGGTCACCAGACCCAAGATAGATGTTGAATAGGTGTTTATTAGGGAAGGACTTATATAGGTAAAAGTAAATAACAGCTGCAGTCTTCCTGTTCCAGAAGATGCAGTCTTGACTCTTCTGATTCTCTCTGCAGTTAAGACAGCATAACCCAGCCCCTCTACCTAATAATGGGTCACTTCTGTACCTGAAAACACACCCCAATGTGTGGTTGCCACTACAAGAACACTGGCAACGACAAGGGTCCAAATGAGCCATTTCTTTGCCCTTTGAATGGGTTTACTCTTCCAAGAGAAATGATTATTAACAGACAGAGACAAGCAAGGAAGTCACAGTACTAAGGACACATTGGAGAAAATGAATGAACAATTACTAACTTAAAAAAGAAGAGCAAACAAGGTATATTGTCTCATGCCTGTAAGCCTACCACTCAGAAGGCAGAAGCATGTGAATCTCAATGAGTTAGAGGCCCACGTGATCTACGAAATGAGTTCCAAGACATATTTTAACCCTGTCTCATCCTGCATAAAATTTAAACTAACCAACCAACCAATACAGAAAAAAAGAATATCACTGAAGTTCCTACAAAGAAACAAGCATTCATTTCCATTCTGCACTCATTTCACAGAAATCTCAATCATCATAGTTTGAATTGTATGATTATTATCTTACTAAAAGTGAATGAATGTTTAAAACCATTAGACATGGATAGGAGAAAATTTAACCATTGTATACGGAGACCATGAAAAAAAGGAAGAAGAAGAAAAAAAAGCAAGTCAGGATATATGGTTTAGTAGTGAACAGTACTTTCTGATCTTGTAAAGGAGATGGGTTCAATTTCCAATACTTATATGAGGGCTTACAACTATCCATAACTCCAAAATCAGGGTTTGTGGAACCATATTCTGACTACTGGGTTCAACAGGCATACATATGGTGCATATCCATGCAGACAGAGAAAATATTCATATTTGTTCATATACAAAAGATACTAAGAATGTCACACACCTGCATTCCAGTGACTCAAGAACTTAAGAGTATATATCATGAATATATGCCATCCAAACAGAAAATTTGCTAAAATTTATTCCAACACACTGGTGAAGCTCAGCACCACAGCACATGTTTGACATGCACAAAAACTACATTCCAGGTCCACCAGCCAATAATATAAAACTTAAAATCCTGGGCATGTTAGCCCACATCTTTAATGTCAGCTCCTGAGAAGCAGAATGGAACAGATCTCTGAATTTTGAGGCCAGCCTGGTCTCAAGGTCTGTTTTCAGGACACCCAGTGTTATAGAGAGAAAGCTTGTCTTTAGACACAAAACAACAAAAAATAAGAACAGGCAAGCAAAAAGCTTAGGGGTGAAAAGTACTTCCTTCTCTGTACATTATTTAGGGATGGTCTACAATGGCGATTAATACATGACAGCATGAGAAGAAGCTGGTTGATTAAATTCAACCACAAGAAAGTAGTCACAAAGAACAGGAAATGGGGTGAGGCTACAGGCCCTCAAATCACAACCCCAATGAGGAACTTCTTCAATAATGACTTCTCATACCAAAGATTCCAATAATGACCACAAAGAAAGCCACCAATGAGAGCCAAGTATTCATATATATATATATTCATATTCATATATATGAATGATTATATATATCATATACACACACACATATATATATATGATATATATATATATATATTATATATATATATATATATATATATATATATATATATACACCTTTCTATTTGGGAAATTTTTATTCAATAAATCACATTCTGGCCCAGGTCACTATAGGCTTATGGTCATCACATGACACAAATGTAGCTACTCCATGTACTTCCACCCCCACCACTGCCACAGCCCTTGTTGTTATTACTTAGTCTCTCTGTGTTTGGGGATTGTAGTATGATTAACATTTATAGTTAATGTTCATATTAGTGAATAAATATTATTGTTGTCTTTCTGGGTTTACATTGCCTCTCTCAGGATCGCTATTTCCCCCCTAGATCCATCCATTGCCAGTAAAATTCATGTCATTTTTTTTTTTTAAACAGCGGAGTAATATTTCATTGTGTGTGTAAATGAACAACATTTTCTTGATCTATACTTCAGGTGAGGGACATTTAGATTGCTTCCAGTTTCTGGCTATTATGAATAAAGCTGCTATAACCTTAGCTGTGCAAGTGTCCTTGTGGTAGGGTGAAGCATCTTTTAGGTATATTCCCAAGAAAGTATAATTGGTACTTGAGGTAGATCAAATTTCCAATTTTCTGAGGAAGCACCATACTGATTGCAAAAGTAGCTGTAAATCGAGGAGGAGTCCCCTTGCTACATATCCTTACTAGCATGAACTTTCACTTGTGTTACTAATCTTGGCTGTTCCTATATGTGTAAGATATGATTTCAAAGCAATAATTCATATTTCCCTAATATGTTTTAAAAATCCTTTGTTAAGCTTTTGTTAAGTTTTAAGTGGAAGTTCTTAGTATCCATGTTGCAGGTGCCATTTTGTTATGAGTACTCTTCCCACCAGCCTGGTCCCACAGCAGTGTCAGCCACAAATAACACACAGAGACACAGTATCAGATAGAAAGCTGTTGGCCTGTTTCTAGAATTTCTTATTGGCTTATTCTGTATTAAATATTAACCGATTTCTATTAATCTAAGTGTTTCCTTCTGGTCTTATCTTTTTGGAGAGAAGGCCCAGACCTCTGCCCTCTTGGTCCTACATGTTGATTCTCTTCTTACTTCTCCCTGAATCCTCCTTGCCTCCTAGTCCTGCCTATCTTGCTTTCCTGTTGGCCAATAATGTTTTATTCATTAATCAATAAGAGAAACATATTTACAGAATGACATCTCCCATCACTAACAGACAAGAATGTTAAATGTTTCTTTAAATATTTCTCAGCCATTTGAGATCACTCTATTGAGAATACTGTATTTAGATCTTTTTCCCATTTTTAAATTGGATTGTTTGGTTTGTTCTCTAGTTTTCTGAGTTACTTGCCAGCCTAAGTGGGAAAAATGAGACACAGACAGGAAAACATGATATGTAATCACTTATAAGTGGATATCATTGCTTAAAGGATAATCATACTATAATCCTTAGACACAGAGAGGCTAAGTAGCAGGAAAGGCTTTAGGGGAACACATGGATTTCCCTGGCAAGGGGAAATAAAATAGATTTTGTGGATGGACTGTGGGTAGGTGGGGTGGGACCAAGAGGAATCAGGTGGAGTAGGGAGAGAATGCAAAGACAACACAAGAAGAGAAGACTGGAAAAGGAGGGTATTCATGGGGCAATTCAGAAACCTACTGTAATGGAAAGTTCCTGGAACCTATGAGGGAGAACCTATTGAGGACTAATAATAGACAGGATATAAAGCCCGAACTGTCATCTTCTGTAATAAGGCAAGGTGCCCACCAATGGGACTTGGACATCAACCCAGCTCTACACTCTTTGACCTACACCTGTCCTGCCTACAAGGTATGATTAGGCAATGGTGGCTCAGAGCACAAAAAAAGGACCAACCATGGACTGGTCTAGCATGAGGCCCAAGCCACTAAAGGAAGCTCATGCCCAACACATGGAACTGGAAATTTGGATGGCTGAGTCCTCGGGAAGAACTAACCAAAACTGACACCCCTCTGCCCCTGCAAATTTGTCAGTTATTTTCTGATCCATAGGTTGGTGCCCAGTACAAATTAGCGAGGGTTCTTGGAGTTGATGGGAACAGATGCAGAGAAGCACAAACAAACATTAATTTAAGATCAGGGAACCCTAAAGAAGAGTGAAACAGGACTGTAGGAGTCAGAAAAGTCAAGGACACCAGAAAAACCTAGCCCCATAGAATCAACAAAGGATGAATAATAACCTAGGGATAGACATTGGGGTTCAAGCTGAAGATCAGAAAAGCAATGCAGCTGGCTACCAGTTCTTACCTCTTCCTCAGCCCAAGGGGTAGGGAGAGAATTTCAGTCCTCAACATGGTTGGAGACTAAATAAAAGCTCTGAGACCCCGCTCCCTTCTTATAAACCTTTCTAGTGCTGGGATTAAAGGCGTGGGATCCTAAGTGCTGAGATCACTTTTGTGTGAGCTGTTTCTCTTTTTAGACTGATTCACTCCTGTGTAGGCCATGGTGGCCTTCAACTCACAGAGAGCCATCTGCCTCTGTCTCCTGAGTCCAGGGATTAAAGGCATGTACCACCATTTCCTGGCCTTTAAGGCTGTGTCTGGCTTTGCATTCTCATCTTTGGGCAAGCTGTATTACATAATAAACAATATGTCATCTCTGTCAAGGACACCAGGAAAATGTAGCATCATGGAATCAACAAAGTAGGGGTTATAGGAATTCTCAGAAACTGAAACAGCAATCACAGAGCCTGCATTCATCTGTACTAGGTCCTCTGAATTAAATATATTGTGGTGGTTTAGCTTGGAGTTTAGTGGACTTTCGGCCCTCAAAGAAGAAATATTAAGATGACCAATTTTTAAGGAAACATTATAAAATTTATATTATACACCAAAAGCAACTTGTTTTGCTCTAATTGCTTTATGTATCATACGCACTCTTGAAAACACATTTATCTCTATGTGTTATGTTTGTGTGAGAGAATGTCTTTCATGTGTTTACAGGGGACACATTAGAGAAAATGTATCAAATCTGATGGATACAGAGCGGCAGGGGGAGGCTATGAGCCTCCCCATTTATTTATTTACTTATTTATTTATTTTAGTGACAGGGTTTTCTCTGTAATAGCCCTAGCTGTCTTGGAAATAGCTCTGTAGATCAGGATGGTGTCAACTCACAGAGATCCACCTGCCTCTGCCTCTTGAGCACTGGGATTCAAAGGCAACCACTGCTAGTCTCTGACTTGACTTTAAGGATAGAAACTCAGGTCATCCCCAAAAAGAATATGTTCCTACCCACCTGCAAGCCCCAGAGTACTTTTTATTAAATACAGTAATAATCTGTTACAGATTAAAAACCACAATAAAATAAAATAAATTAAGAAGTAAATCTCACAATTCACAGTAGGAAATCTCATTCAAAGCTACAGGCAAAGTAGAAACACTAAGAATGCTCAAAGTATTTTGAAAAATAGTACACAAATCAAAACAATGTGACTTCTATATTTTACCACAACAGCTACAATAATCAAGTATGTATACAATATTGACAAAAACAATAAAGGAAATGGTGAGAAAGAACCAAGAATATCCTCACAAAATATAGTAATGTTGTTAATCAAAAGACCTTAGGGAACTGCCAGGAAAAATGTGATCTTGACCAATGTAAGCCAACGACCCATAACTATATGTGCATACAAACTGAATAAATAAACGCCACAATTACCATAAAATTTACTCAATGTGATGCTCAACCTGTTATGTTTCTAATCATCCAGCTATGCATATTCAGGAAAAGTCCCATGCTCTCCAGCTCTGTAGCTGGCAATATAGGAAGATGGAATGGAGTACTTAAAACCAGTTATTACACCTCAAATATACCCCTTGAAAAGACTATTGCAATTGCATGCAGAGTGAGATACTAAAAAGGCAAAGATTGAATAGAGTGCAAAGGCCTGGGGACTGCGAATCCTGTCAAGCCAAGCCATCCAGAGTTTATCAACATCACAGTACTAGTCCCACCTCTGCCCAGGGGAAAAGGTGAGTGTTTCGGACCCACATGCACCCATCAGGGGAGACATGGGAGATATAAACCTGTTTGGACTCACCAGAAGAGAATCTTGGACCCTTATCCACCAGGACAGGGAGAGGTCCCACCTGCACCCACAGAAAGAGGAGATGGGAATACGACAGTACTAGAATACATTCAACAACAGAAAGACTAATATGATGCCACTAGAGTCTAGGGACTCTACACCAGCAAGACATGACCATCCCAACACAGATGAAACAGAAGAGAATCACCTTAAAAATAACCTTATAACATGATAGAGACCCTCAAAGAAAAAATGAGAAAATCACTTAAAGAAATGGAAGAAAAAAAAAAATCAAACCAAAATAAACAAAGAAAAACAAAACAAAACAAAACAACAACAACAAAACAAAGCAAGTTCAACAAATGGTGGAGGAAAAGACAAATCAAAAAATGCAAGAAATAAACAAATCTCTTAAAGAAAGCAAGGAAAGCCTAGAAAAAAAGTGAAGAAAATAATTCAAACACTTTAAGGATGGAAAGAGACAATAATGAAAACATAGTCTGAGGGAATGATAGAAATAGAAAAGCTGGGTAAATGATTAGGAAGTACACATGTAAGCATAACCAACATAGTACAAGAGATTGAAGAGAAAAATCTCAGGCATTGAGGATATACACTAGGAGAAATAGATTCATCCACCAAAGAAAATCTTAAGTCCAACAAATCCCTAACACAAAATATCCAGGAAATATGAGACACCTTGAAGAAAAGTCCAAACCTAAGAATAACAGGTATAGAAGAAGGTAAAGAAAGCCACCTCAAAGGGATAGAAAACATATTCAACAAAGCCATAGAAAAAAACTTTGCCAACCAATGTACAAGAAGCTCACAGAACATCAAACAGAACAGACCACCCCCACACATAAAAAGTTCTCTTACCAGATTAATAGTCACACACCAAACATACAGAATAAACAAAGAACATCTTGAGTGAGGTAACCCAGTTACAAAAAGACAAACATGGTATGTGCTCACTCATATATGGATTTCAGACATATAGCAAAAGGATCAGCAGCCTACAATCCAAAGCACCAGAGACGCAGGAAACAAGGAGGACTCTAAGAGAGACATACACGGAAACAAACAAGATCTCCTGAGCAAATTAGAAGCACAGGTGAAGGGGAGGAGTTAGGAAAAACAGAAGAGGGGAAGAGGAGGGGTGAGGAGGACATGAGGGAGAAGGAAGATTGAATCAGGGGAAGAATAGAGAGAAAAGAGATACCATAACAGAAGGAGCCATTATAGATTTAAAGAGAAATCTTGCACTAGGGAAATGTCCAAAAATTCACGAGGATTATCCCAGCTAACAATTTCAGCAATTGTGGAGTGGCTACGTTAAATGTCTGTCCCCTGTAATGAGATTGATGACTACCTTATATGCCATTCTAGAGCTTCATCCAGTAGCTGATGGAAGCAGAAGCAGAAACCCACAGCTAAGAGCTGAGCCGTACTCCTGGAACATAACATCTCCTTGGGGCAAATACCTTTGTGTCCACACACCCTCTGCCCAGAGCACTCCAAATGTCAAAACTGATCCTTTATGTATTTACAAAGCAACTCACAGACCAGTCTGAATTGCATGCCCCATGAAGTCCTTCAACATCACACTTCATATATCTACAACATCACCAGGGATAACTTTGACATCACTTTTTATTTTGTAAAACTTGGCTGTCTGGCGATATACATACATACATACATACATACATACATACATACATACATACATACATACATATGAATGATGCACTAGAATTACAAGTCTTTTCTCAGGACAAGTAATCACATCCAGGATCTCTAGTCCAAACAGAGACATGATTTTGACTCGGGTACCCTTTATAATAATGAACCCAATATCTTGCCAGGAAATGGTAGAAAGCCATTTATGACATTTCCACTGATCTTTCCTTTAACATGCCACAATTATAGTCAATGGATTATGAGATTACTAAGGATATTGAGACCCTGGGAGGAGAGATAGACAGAGTCCAATATCCGTCAGCTGTCCTCAAAGCAGACACTACTGAACATAGTAAGCTTAAAAATGCTCTTTATTTGATGTCACTGGTAAGATATTTAGATTTGACTATACTTGCTTCCCCACATGGAACTTATTTCACTGGATAAAGTAAATATTTGGGGCTTTTTTTTGGTAAATATCATATTGTCTCTTTAATAAACTTCATTTTAGGAGGAACTATGACAACAAGATCCAGAGACTACTATCACCTATCACCAAAGAAGGACCAAACCAGGTCTGTATGATTCTGGCAGGTACATCTGTGCAAACCATGATTAAAAAAATTTTTTTTAGGAAATGTTTCACCTTCATGATGACACCTCGGCCTCATAATATTGTATCCCATATACTCAGTTCTGCCCTAAAATGTCACTGCCATTTTTGCCAAAAGTGAGGGTCTATATACATTGGCCAAAGACTATGGAAGCCTCCGGAGACTCAGACTTTTGATGCATTATCTTCAACATTTTCCTTTTCATATTAACATACAAAAAACTAAAAAACATTGGAAGCTAATTATAGAGCTTACTGGACTCTTAGTTTCTCATTAATAAAAGAATACCTGGGCCACAGCCATAACCCCCCGACCCCCGCCCATGCTCTTAATTGACACTGAGCAAGTAAGGATGATACTCAGAGTCCTACAGTTCCCATCCTACTATGCCCCCCTTACAACATTTTTGTTTGAACATTATTGTATTTGCTATTATATCTGAATATGTTTTCAACTCGGTCCATACCAAACCCAGACAAATAAAAATTTGGGAAAATATATGTATGGCAGAGGGATCACAACAATATTCTGTGATCTACATAGATTTGGCCATCTTGCTTAACAGTTGTATGATTTGGTTCCTGAGATTTATTTTCTTACATTTATTTATTAGTAATCGAAATATTTATTGCATGAATCCTGCTTTTCCTGTTGTGGCCTGAATTTGTAAATTGCCTTGAAAGTGTTGATGATTCTTATATGTGGTCCCATTTGGCACTATGTATGCCTCAAGAACCAGTTGATAGGATATATTGGGCATAGAAATGGCAGGGGGAGGGGAAGCCCTTTGATATGTAAAAGTAGCTTATCAGGAACCGACACACCCAAGGCTGTACCTGATAACCAGAATCCAGGGATATCACTCACTTCAGACAACCAGATGCTGCCCTAGAACCCGATGAAGCCCACTGGACAGTATATAAGCAGAGACCAAGAGTAATGCTCTGCACTGTTTCTATGGAGAAATATCACCTAGATTGGCCCAGTGACTACAGCATGTCCCCCAGGATCCTGTGACTTGAATCACAGACTTTTGTTAGACACTGAGTAAGTATTCAGCATTATGCCTGCCTGCCCCTGTCACCTGGCAGAATGCACTCAGGCAGTACGCTGGTCAGCCCAGGATTCCATGAGTACCAGTCTGCACATAGCTGCAAAGGGTCCCTAAAAAGTCAGACCCGGTCCACTTATGCTCTCTTCCCCCTTTCTGGAGGTTGCCATGGGGCAGACAGGACTTTTCTGTCTTCTCTGTGTCTTTACCTGTTTTCTTTTTCCTTCCCCTTGTAACAAACTTCTCACTTAAGCTCTGTGTGACTGGCCTGTTTGTCCCCTGTCTGTGTGATGACCAGCAGCATTAGACAATACAACTTCTGTTACACTAACTCTAAATAGCTACTTTCATGCTCACATAAGTTAGGACCACTTTCCTATAACTTTAATTGCCTTATAAGTCACAGCACTTTGTTTATTATGGATACAAATTTCTGTCTGCATGTGTGCCCACAGGCCAGAAGAGGGCACCAGATCTCATTATAGATGGGTGTGAGCCACCATGTGCTTGCTGGGAACTGGACTCAGACCTCTGCAAGAGCAGCTAGTACTCTTAACCTCTGAGTTATCTCTCCAGCCTCCCTCCCCCTCCCCAAGCACTTTTAAGAACAAATTTATCCCCTTTTTTATGTGTGTGTTTGTGTGTTTTAGAGAATGTCTTCCATGTGTGGAGGTGACACACCAGAAAAGAGTATCAGGTCCCCTGGACCTGGAGTAGCAGGTAGTTGTGAGCTCCCACATTTGGGTGCTGGGATCTGAACTTGGGTCATCCCCAAGAATATGTGCTGAGTGACCCACCAAGCCCCAGAGTAGTTTTTATCCAATATCCTGAAAGTCTTTCACAGATGAACAACAAGAAAACCTTAGTAAATACAGTATATAAGTAATCCTTGGGAAAAGATGATGCAACAATGTTAAGATGTTGTACATAGTCAATTTGCACCACAATTTCAATGCAATCCAAAGACCCAATATTTATAACAGAAAATATGAATTCAAAGCCACTTGCAAAATTGAACCACTTCAGAATGCTCAATGGGATTATCTCAAAAAGAAAAAAATTGCATACATCGTGACAAAATGTGACTTCTGTATTTACCACAAAAAGCTACAACAATCATGAATGTGCACTTGTGAAAGAACAAAGGAGATAGAGAGAAAACGCCAAGAACAAAAGCTGGCAAATATCATCTACTTTTAATCAAAGACCAAAGGAAACTCAGCCAGGAAAACTGTGATCTTGGCCAGCACTACCTATGATTCTATGTGTGTAGAAGTTTAAGAAACACAGAATTCACAACTCCCACAAAATTAACTTAAAGTGACCCTGTTATGCCTCTGACCCTCCAGCCATTGATACTGTCAATGTCCGATGCAGTCAAACACAAGTCACATTCAAACAGTTACTGCTGTAAAAGCAAAAGGAGGCCAAGGTTGGAAAACATTGAAGGGTCCACTGTGGGAGGGTTTGGAGGCATGAAAGAGATAGTGGCAAAGATGTAATTATAATCCCCCAAAATAACATTAAAAATTTGAAACTGGCTTTATGGCAGCCATGTGCTCCAGAGACTGGGGAGAGAACATGAATTACACCATTTCTCTCAGGGTATTCACCTTACACCTGGGAAACACAGACAGGGCCACCCCACTCTATTCAAGTTCTATTTTGGTTGAACTAGTGTAACTTCAGTAATTTGGTTTTATGAAAATCTAATAGTTTATCTGGATTCTTAATTGCCTGGTCTGTGAACCTGAGAAATGGCCAGTCAGGACATTTTTCAATCACCTAAAATTGATTTCCTCACTGGTCACTGCAAATATTAACTACTGTCAGAGCAGGAAAAGTTTCCCCCTCCTTCTTGCCATTCCCCTTCTGTGCTGTGAGTACACCAGCTTTTCAGTTGGTCAGTGAACTCAATTCTTACACAGGTTTGACCTCATTTGAAAGTGCGTGACTGGTGTTGGTGGTGTATGCCTTGAAGTCCAGCACTTGGGAGGCAGAGGCAGGCGGATCTCTGTTGAGTCCAGCCTGGTCTCGAGCTAGTTCCAGGACAGGCCCAAAGTAATACAGAGAAATCCTGTCTCACGAAACAACAAACAAGAAAATTCACAATAATATCTAGAACAGTTGGAGGACACTCATTCAGGGGTCTGTATTTCTTTCCCCTAGACCAGTCAAGATCCAGCCTGGAAGGAGTTCCAGGATGATCTTCCTAGCCCTGGGCAGCAGAAGCAGGATTAGGGTTTCAAAGCAATTCTCAATTACCAAGAGAAAGACAAGTCTGAGCTACAGGTGACACTGATCTACACTAGTGGTTCAAAACCTTCTGAAGGATGTGACCTTGTACAACAGTTCCTGTTGCTGTGGTGACCCACTAACTATAAAACTATTTTTACTGCTACTTTATAACTACAATTTTGCTGTTATAGCCTGTAATACAAATATGGTTTTTCTGATGGTCTTATGCCACTCCTGTGATACGCTTATTAGATTCCCCACTCTAAACTGACTTAAATAAGTAAATACCACTTTTATCAAAATGGAAAACAGAAACAAATAGATTAGAGTAAGAATTCATTTAAAGCAAATGAAATTTTAAAAATGACATCGGTAATTTACTTTTCAAAATGATAAAAACAATGGGAGGAACACATAACTATATTGACTTTCAAACAAAGAAGACACTTCCCTGGGTGAAAGAATGTTATTATTAAGACATTGTAGGACTTTGTCCCCTGTAAGATGTTTGCTGCTGAGCGCTGTAAGCTGACACATTGAGTTACAGCCATTGGCCTGTGTCTCAAACCTCTGAGCTGACGTTAACTGTGATAACCAGGACCGCACATATCTGCACAGGAGAGTTCCCTCATTGGAAACTGGATACTCAGTAGTTCAAGCCCAGCAATTCTGTCTTCATGCACATGGAAGGATTAACACACGCTGGGAATTCACACAGAGGCACTCACCCTGTCCCACCAGGTCCTTCTCTAGGATGGAGACCCCTGCAGCTCACTGCCTTCAACTTCAGTCTGTGATCTAGCTATTGTCTACTGTTTCCTCTGCAGTGTACACAGTACACTGTTCCTCCTCTTCTGGTCTGCAGGGAGAGCCATGCTCCACATGCAAATCCTTCTCCTGTTACTGCAATGGACAGAACACTACCTGACTCAAACTGGTAAGTTTTTCCTTTTAGAACGTCCCTGGTGCTGCAGACTTGTAATCCAAGAATTTAGGGTGGTTAGGAGGACAGCAAGGGCTGTGAGGCTACAGGAAGGGTTCAAGTCCACCTGGATCTACATGGGAGACGTTTATTCAAAATTATTTTTCAAAAAGGCTGAAGATGCAGCTGTTCTATAATTAACATAACACAGCAGGACTTAATGTTGGTTGTGAACCTGTAATGGCCCCTTTGTTAGAGGCCTGTTTTCTGATGGGGGATGGACTTTTTGGGTGGTTGTAAATCAAGATTGTCTCCTTTGTTAAAAGAATGTACCTTAAGGGCTGGTGAACAGACACACCACTTGTCTTTGGAGTATTTGGCAGACTTCACTTTCTTTGCTAAATTCTTTGTGCGACTTAATAGCTCCTAAGAATTGGTAAATCCACAGGGCGGTGGTGTCACACGCCTTTAATTCCAGCACAAGGCAGACAGATAGAGCTCTGCAAAGTCAAGGTCAGCCTGATCCACAAGTGAGTTTTAGGACAGGCTTCAAAGCTACACACAGAAACTTGTCTCGATAAACTAACAAAGACCAAAAACAAAAAAGAATCCGTAAATCCATATACCAACAGTTATACATCGGTTTAGCAGCGGAGTGCTACCCTACACGAGATACCGTTTACAAGCTCCACAGAACAAACTCCAGACGGATTGTAAACCTACAAAAGTGTTGAACTTCTGGAAGATGCAAGAGAGACCAGGGATCTCCGAGTTTGCCCAATCTGCCTTCCCTTGTGGCAATACGAGCACCATCGGCCCCACATTTCACAGTGACGTCCACAACAAGGATATTTCTAAGCGCAGCCCCGCTCCCGGTCTGCAGCACCTGGAGTGAAGTTATTCAGAGGCTGCTGCTCTGGCCCAGGGAGTTGCAAGGACCTCCAGGCAGGCCTAGGCGGTACATGCGGGAACACGTGGAACTGCGCTTCTGTCCGCGGGCTCCCACCCAGGCGGAGGAGGACCCTCCGCACGTTTCCCCAGGCTCACTCAGACGTTCCGACCAGTCTGGGGATGGCAGCCCCTCACTCACCGTGGCCGGCCACATCTCCCCGTCTAGGGACCGCCGCTTCTTACTCATATCGACGCCACGCTCTCATCTCAGAAGAAGCCACTGACACAGCACAGGTAACAACTTCCTTTTTCCGGAGCAGAAGGCTGAGCCAGGAAGGTGGCTCCCAGATGAACCCTCCTACCTGACCGGCAGGTACCCTGGAGGTTCCGATTGGCTAGTGAGGCCTGAGTAACAGGACCCGGTGAGCAAAAGGGACACAGCATAAAGGTTCCCAGCACCGACTTCCATCTGAAAGACAGATCTGATGCACACTGTTTGGAGATCTGAGTCAAATGCCTTAGCAAGTCTCTTGTAGTGTAAACCAATGGATTCAGTTTTAAAAGGAAGTACACAAAATCAGACAATATTGCACAAGAGAAACACAGGGTTTTTGAATAACTTCCTTAGTATTCCAACATCTGTCCTGGCCTGACGGTGGGGTGCTGACAAGATATATCCTCAGCTGCAGCCACTAAGAGCCCTGCCTGTGCATATTCACTGTGTTCCTTTTTAAAAAAGGGCTCTGCCCCCTTCCCATCCATAGCTCTTTCTCTCTCCCCCTCTGTCTGACCCCCTCCTGCTCTCTTTTTCTTTCTCCTCTGTTTCCTCTCCTGCTCCTCCTATCCCCAGCGAGCAAATATTTTAAACGAAGTCCTCAGTGGTCTGACGGCCTGAGAGCCACAGACGCATGTGTGGAAAGAGTTGGGTTCTCAGGATCTGAAGGAACCCCATTCCAATGGTGTAAGGATTCAGTCACTGTGTGGGCCGCCCCTGTCACCTGGCAGAATGCACTCAGGCATTACCCTGGTCAGCCCAGGGTTCTATGGCTATGTGGTCTGCCAAAGGTGCATTTTTTTTTTTTTCCCAGAAAGGCTTTCTTTCTGGCTTTGGAGGCTGTTCTGTAACTAGCTCTTGTAGACCAGGCTGTTCTAGAACTCACAGAGATCCACCTGCCTCTTCTTCCCAAGTGCTGGTATTAAAGGCATGGGCCATGACCACTCGGGCCAATATTTGAATTTTTAAAAATATAAAAATAATTATATGCTGGGTGTTGGTGGCACACACCTTTAATCCTAGCACATGAGTTGCAGACTCAAGGGGATTTCTGTGAGTTTGAGGCCTGCCTGGTCTACAGAGCTAGTTCCAGAACAGGGTCCAAAGCAATACAGAGAAACCCTGTCTCAAAAAACAAAAACAAAAAACCAAAAACACAAAAAACAAAACAAAAAGAATTATAAAAACTCATAGTTATAGTGGCTTTGACAATAAGAGTAGGTGCTTCCCAGTAGAGGGTATTCTATTAACAAGATAATGTTTGAGCTTGCCTCTAAAAAGAACAGCATAGGGGCACACAGGACCTCAGTACCTGACATTTTACTTTAAAATTATTCTGGAAATAACTTTGGGGGTATAAATCTCTCCTCTGTCTTAGGATTGAACTTGTAGTCTTTCTGTCCCTCTTTAAATTTCTTAAAATGTAACAAGGAGCCCCCAATTGGAAGAGATTTAAAGATGACAGGAAATGCATGCACCTAAAGTAAGTTAGTAAAATCTATTCAGTACAGCTCTTGAAGTATTTGCCAGACTGAATTTGCACTATTATTAAAGAGGTTTTTCTTTATTAATATCTAAGTGGGTAGTGTGACTTCTCTCTGGGAAGGCACGGTAATTCTAGAACAGTTGCATCTTCAGCATTTTTGAAAAGCAGATGAGTCAAGGTCTCTGATGTTGGCTGAGGTGGACTTGAACTCTGTCTGTAGCCACACAGAGCGTTGCCCTTCATATCTCTCTGACTAACCACCCTAAGTTCTTGGATTATTAGTCTATAGCACCATAGAGTTCTAAAATTATCAGTTTGAGTGTTCTGTCCATTGCAGTAACAGGAGAAGGATTTGCATGTGGAGCATGGCTCTCCCTGCAGACCAGAAGAGGAGGAACAGTGTACTGTGTACACTGCAGGGGAAACAGAGTAGACAATAGCTAGATCACAGACTGAAGTTGAAGGCAGTGAGCTGCAGGGGTCTCCATCATAAAGAGGAACCTGGTGGGACAGAGTGACTGACTCTTTGTGTGAATTCCCAGCATGTGTTAATCCTTCCATGTGCATGAAGACAGACAGAATTGGTGAATTGGTGGGTTTATAATTTTGAGAAGTTGGCTTGGTCCAGTTTGTGTTAAGTGGCCAATATGACCAGACTTCTCTACAGTTAAGTGAAAACCTGGTTGACAAAACCAACTTCAGTCAGAGTATTGATTTTCACATGGAACTTGGCTCAGCATTTGACTACTGATTCCAACTCGTCCCTATGGCATATTTTCCACACTCACTTCTGAGGCTCATGTGGCTGCTTCTCCCTGTCTGGGAACAGCAGCCCCTAGTTCACCATGGTGGTATGTGAGCTCATATGTACTTCCCTCACAGTTCCAAGACGTGCTATTCTCATTGCAGAACAAGGGCCCATTCTCTAACCCCTCAGCAGAGCATCTGAGCTAGCAACAAGGAGCTCAAAAGAGAATTCTATACCCTCTGACTACTGGATCCTCTTGACTGTTATGATCGGCTAGTGAGGTCTAGGTGACCAGAGATGTTCTCATGAGAAAGACTGTTCTGAAGGGTTGGGCACTGTAGTTCTGAGCACTGGCTTCCACCCCAGGCACAGACCTGTCCAAGATCTGCAGAGATTTGTATCACAGTGGATCTCCTCTCTTACCTCCAGGAGCTGTCCCTGCCTATCTTCCTGCACTCTGCAGGCGCTACCCTTTCTTCCCCCTGGGCATAGAGTTGCTAGTAAGAATGCAATGTGTAGAGGAGTGATGGCCCTGTTCACAAGCTGATGGGCATCCTGCACAATGACAGGTCAAATTTAAAACACCTGTTTGATGATTACCAGGCATCAGGAATTTCAACAAGGCACATTAAGAATTTTCCACAGCTTTCTCAGCTGAACTTTGGTAGCTAATGCATCAACTCTTTTCAAGCCCTCTAATGTGGTTCCTTCCAGTATTTGCTTTCTGCGCACTCACTTATCATAGCTCATGCAGTTCTTTCTAGGAGGTTATCTTAAGGGAAGAGCACTCTGATTATTCCCCATCCATAGTTCACAGCCTTCTCATATGGAATCCAACAGGAATTTAGTAGCCAAAGCATTTTATACACCTGTGGACAGAGTTTAAAACTGTCCTCATGACACACACACACACACACACTGCAAGGAGCAGTTTATGCATGCTAAAGAAAAAACAGTTGATGTAGAAGGCAAAATGTAAAGGATTGCCTTCAAAACTCATAAAATATGAGAGTCTGTGTCCTGGTGCTTTTAGACAGCTTGGCCATAAGAACAAAAGATTGAAACAACACTCCTTCACGGCCTAAGCTGCAGCCCAGGAAAACACAGAAAGAGGCCTTACATGTGACTTCTGTTCACATTGACCTTTCCTGGAGGAAGTCCGGGTGCCTTCAATAGATGCTCAGATGCAGCAGCTGATAGGTGACCCCCACCCTACAAACTATTTCATCACTGTCCAGCCCTAGGACACTGTGGGGTATTCAGAAAGGAAAATGATAGGTGAGTCTTTGTCCTAGCTGGTTCTCAGGCTCTGGATGTCAACTTGCCCATCTCTGTTTTCTGTGCAGAAGTGAGCGTTTGTTCCTCAACCTCTCTTAGCACACACTTCAGGGCACCTGGGAGACAGTCTCCCCAGGCATATTCATAGCTGCACAGCATGTAAGCCTGTGGCTTGAGAGGCCACGAGGAAAATGACTAAGTCCACACACACTCACTTGCAGTGGAGATGACCAGATTCCTTGCTAGGTCACTACAACACATGACTGTTGATAAAGAAGGTCATGGTCACCAGATTCATCAAGTCATCCACTACAGCCTAGGACATCCAAAGCTGGCAGGAAGGTGCTGGTCTTTTCCTGAACCAAAGGCTCTAATAGTTTTCTTCTGCGTTAGAGAACTGCTGGCCACTCTAATCTGCTGACTAAAGCATACAGGGCCACTGCCAGAGAGTTCTGGTCAGAGTAATTCTGCTGTAAAGCCTAAGAACATCAGTCTTTTCCAAAAACACTTTTCTCTCCTTGTTCCCAGTGTCAAACCACTGCACCAAAAGTAACCCACAGCCAAGGAAGTGCAATCATGGCCTGCCCCAAGCTGGGGACATCTCAATAGTCCCTCCCTTTTTCCTGATGGATTCTAATTCCTACAATGAGACTAAAAGACAGGAACTCCCAGAACAACAGCTATACCACTGCCAGCTTCTGGCTTTTCAGAGAAACAAACTAATATTCTGGAATCCCTGACTTTCAAGAACTATGACAAACGGGAAACACAGTTCCTTCTAGTGGCTCTCAACTCCTGATCCCCTTAAGGCTCACCTCAAGCCCATCTACCCAGGAAGCTCACATTCCCTGCCCAGGACTCACTGTGCCTTCTGAAGGACAATGTATTTCTTACTCTTTTACATTGTGAGCAAAGGTCATCTGCTATTTGCCTCTCTCGGGTCTTTCTTTACTCTGTTCTCCCAAATAATCTGGTCAAGCTTGCCAACATGTCTGTAGCAAACCCTCTATGTACTGAATTAATGACTCAAGAGCAGTTAGTGTCACCATAACCCTGGTGACATAAGAGGATTCTAGGGCTATCCTGGATACAATAGAATGTCCTGGAAAGGAACTGCTGATGTTATTGGGAATACTCCTTTTAACTACCTCTCTCCAAACTGAGCCGAAGTCAAGAGACTTTCCTTTCAAGAGTCAAGAGACTCTTAGGTGACAGGGAAAGCCCTTGAATATCATCTCAATTCAACTTACAGATCTCTCTTTCTCTCCTTTATTGGGAACTTCTTAGTTTTTCCTATGTGGGGAACTGGTGTTTACACGGGAAACACTGCTCAAGAACGTATCATTCCTTCACCAAAATGCCCCTGTTCATTATACTGAGGAATAAAATAGTACTAAGAAATTATAGGGAGTCCAGAAGGAGCATCAGAGGAAGACCTGAACTTCAGGCCTAGAGCAGTACCAAGGGAGTCATGAGTTTCAGAACAGGGAGCAGTGTCAGAGGGAGGTCCCTGCCTCAGACCTGGGAGTAGCATCAGAGAAGTAGTATTCAGTGGAAGCTTCACCCTACTTGTGCCTGAAGGAGCAGTCAAGGGAGCCACATCTCCAAACTACTCTCATTGGAGAAAGAGAGAAACCCTGAAGCACAAGCTTCCCATTAGAGGAAGAGATGTGTAGACAGCAAGGTAAGAACACACTTAACAATACAAAGAGCAATAGGTGCCACTAGTGGTGCTACACAGCAAGAAAGGAACATCCAACACAGATGAAGTAGAAGAAAATTTATTTTAAAAATAAATTTATGAGGATGATTGAAACCCTCTGAGCTTTAGGGATCAAACTCAGGACACCAAGACTGGAAGTATGCACACTTTCCATCTGTCTTGTTTCCTTCATATTGCTGTGATAATACGGAGGCTCTAAGGCAACTTATTCAAGAAACCATTTTATTTGGGGCTCACAGTTCTGTGACTGTCATGGTGGTGAGCATGGTGGCAGGTATGCTGGAGCAGTAATTGAAAGCTGTATCAACTTGTTTCCCAAGGAGGAGGCAGCAAGAACTGAGAATGACATGGAATTTGTAACCTCACAGGCTGCTCCCAGTGACACACCCTCCTCTAAAAAAGTCACAGCTCCTAACCCTTGCCAAACAGTTGAACAATTTGGAACTGAGCATTTAAATATATGAGCATTAACGGGCCACTCTCAGTTAAGCCACCCTATCTGCAGATCAAAAGACTCATTGTTATCCAACTCAACCATCCCATTCCTTCAAATTCTCCTTTCCATCCCCTTCTCCCCTCCTCTGTCCCCTCCCATTCACACTCCCAGTTTACTCCGGAGCAAAGAAAGAGATATCTTGATAGAGGGAGCCATTATGGGGTTATTGAAAAATCTTGAAGTAGAGAATTTCCCAGGAATCCACAAGGAAGAGCCAAGATAAGGCAATAGTGGAGAGAGTGCCTGAACTGGCCTTCCCCTGTAACCAGACTTATGACTACCTTAATGGTCATTAATAGAACCTTCATTCAGTAACTGATGGAAGCAGATGCAGAGATCCACAGCTAAGCACTGGGCTGAATTCTCCGAGTTCAGTCAAAGAGAGGGAGGACTGATAATATGAAAAAAAAGGGTCAATACCTTGATGGGAAACATAGCAGCTGACCCAAGCTAGTGGGAGCTCACTGATTCTGGACTGACAGCCAGGGAACCTGCATAGAACCGAAATAGTCCCTCTGAATGTGGGTGACAGTATTGTGGTTTGGGCAGTGTGTGGGGCAACTGGGAATGGGACCAGTATTCATTTCAAGTGCATAAAGTGCCTTTTTGGAGCCCATTTCCTGTGTAGGGATACCTTCCTCAGCCTAGATACATTACATAAATATGTAAAATGAACTTCAAAGATATACTGAGTTCTAGAAGAAATGATTTTATGAGAGACAGGTGGGACTCTGTGGGTTTGCGACAACTTGGTCTACAGTATTAAGATCCCTTCCAACTAGTTTAATACTAAGAACCAAATTCTAAATTGAAAAAAAAAAACCAAAAAACAAAAAAATGTTAGTTTTATAGTATGTTTGTAAAGAACTATGAAAAGAATAGAGTTTTTATATCTGTCATATTGCAGAAGAGGACAGATACATGCTAGAAGTGAATTACAAATTGAGGTATAATTTAGCAAATGACTAAGTTTGAAAAATGAGTAACTACTTGCAATTGAAAGCAAACAACAAAGATACACATGAACAGGAAATAAAAGCCGACAAGTACTTAGGAGTTAGTCTATTTATAAAGACAAATGTGAAAATTAAAAATAATATACAAAAATTAAGACACTAAACCACCACTAGGCCCAAATGTCCAGTCACAATTTTGAAGTTACAACTCCTTTTTCAGGACACTGAAATAGGTTCAAGATCTCCAGTCCTACCCTCCAGCAGAGACAAGTTTTTGACTCAGGTACCCTCTATACTAATGACTAAAGATGACTTGCTAGGAATGGCAAGGAAGCCATTAATGATCTTTTCTTTAACATGTCACAATTACAGTAATTGATTATAAGATTACTAATATATTGAGAGCCTGGGAGGACAGGTAGCTTTATCCACTGTTGCTCAAATTGTTAGTTGGGGTCAGTCTTGTAGGTCTCTGGACATTTCTCTAGCTCAAGTTTTCTCTTCAATCCCATAATGGCTCTTTCTTTTATGCCCCCTTCTTTCTTCTATTCCTCCCCTGTCTCAATCTTCCTAGTCCCATGAGCTTTCCTCCCCTCCCTTTCTCTTTCTCATAGTTCCTTCTCCTCTCACTGCCCACCTGCACTCCCCATGTACTCTAGAGAACTTGTCCCTTCCTTTGTCTGTGAGGGCCTTTATATGAATCTCTTAGAATCCACCTTTATCCTATTTCCTATGGCCCCATCCATATCTTTGACTATGACCTTCACTCCTTCCATACCAGACCACACCCAAAGAAAGTCCACCAAGCAGCAGCTCCTCCCCTGAAGCTGTTCAAAGATCATGCCTACAGGATATTTATGGCTAATCCTTGGGAACAGCCTTCTGGTTTCTCCTTTTTACTGGGGGATACATGGGAATGCTTTGCTCATATTAAAACCTACAGTTTATTTCAGCTTAATTGGCTTATTGCATTGCAGAGTTACCCACTACAGGGATATTGCCATAATATTTATTACCCCTTTATCTTATCAGACCACCACGGATTAAAATTAGAGTTTAACAACAACACAAAATAAAGAAATCCTACAAACTCATGGAAACTAAACTACTGTCCACTGAATTATGACTGGGTCACAGAAGAAATAAAAATGAAATAAAAAACATCCTAGGATTCAATGAAAATGAATGTATAACATATCCAAACTTAAGTGGCAGTGTGAAAGCATTGCTAAGAGGAAAGTTCACAGCACTAAATGCCAAATAAAGAATGTGGAGCTGGGTGTTGGTGGCACATCAGCACTTAGGAGGCAGAGTAAGGAGGACCTCTGAAAGTTCGAGGCCAGCCTGGTCTTCAGAGCAAGTTCTAGGACAGTCTCCAAAGCTACACAGAGAAACCCTGCCTTGAAAAACCAAAAGAAAAGAAAAGAAAAAAAAAACTATTCAAAAGACAGAGAGACTATACAAATTAACAAAATCAGAAAAGAAAAGGGGGACATAACAGACACTGAGGAAATTAAGACAATCCTTAGGTCATACTTCAAAAATATTTACTTTACAAAATTGAAAAATCTAAAAGAAATGGACAATTTTCTTGATAAGTACTACATACCAAAATTAAATCAAGACCAGATAAACAATTTAAACAGACCTATAACCCCTAAGGAAATAGAAACAGTCATTAAAAGTCTTACAACCAAAAATAGCTCAAGGCCAGATGATTTCAGTGAAGAATTCTACCAAACTTTCAAGAAGAGCTAATACCATTACTCCTCAAAATTTTCAAGGCAATGAAAACAGAAGGAACATTGTCAAATTGCTTTTTATGAGGTTATGGTTACCCTGATATCAAAGCACACAAAGATGAAACAAAGAAAGAGAAGTATAGACCAATCTCCCTCATGATTATTGATGCAAAAATACTCAATAAAATACTGGCAAACCAAATGCAAGAACACAACAAAACGTCAGTCACCATGATCAAGTAGCCTTCATCCCAGAGATTCAGTCATGGTTCCTCTTTCCCCTTAAGGACTCCCTAGGAATCTCACCAAATCTGCTGACTTTTCAGTTTGTTCACGGTGTATGTGGTGAACCCAGCCCCTTCTGTACTTTCCAAGCATTAGTGTACATACTTTCTGGAGTCCTGACAAGTGGCAGACAACTACTGTGAGTACTCTCATAGAGAGGCCAAGGTGGCAACTGTGGCAGAGACAGCTTGCATGACTTCTCTGTTTGTGTAGTCATGCCCTGCGTTGGAGCACCAAATGTCGTTTTATCTTCAGCATGGTGGATGTGCCTTAATCTACTGCTGTTTCAGCCAACAACTGTGACTCTGCAGTTACCCACTTGCTTCTCTAGCAGAGGCCCAACCCCTCAGGCTGCAGCCCGGTGGGAATTGTGTTCCTGAAGGTTCCAGAAGGCTCTGCTGCAGCCAGTCTACTATAAATAAGAGCCGAGATTCAAAGGTTGGGGTGAAAAGCTGCTAGCTCAGAAAGTTTGTGTAATAAGTAACTAACCTTCTCTCCTTTCTAGCATCTCCAAAAGAGTATTTTTCCATTCCACTCTCATTAAAGAAACCACACTCCACTCAGTCCCTGTCTACTACTTTGTGTGGGTCTCTGTATCTCTTCTAGATGCCCTCTGGTGCTCTGCGATTACTTCCTGCCAACTAGTTGCTAACTCAGTCTCCCGATGAAAGGTTAATTTTACTTAATTAATGCAAAATACAAATATCCCACAACATGTTCCTCTACAATCCCTGTTGGTGGTGACAGTGGTTCTACCTAATGGGTCAACTGTTTCTTTTTCCTGGCAACAGAACATTAGGAACCCTGTTGTTTGTGTCTCTACAACAATGTACTCTTGGTCAACCTCTGAGCTGTCTTCACTGTCCTAACCCAGTTCATTGGTTCCATCCTCTCCATTTACCTTCATGCTTATGTGATTACCATATTGTAAATTTCAAAGGGGTAAAACACATCTAATAAAATTTGTATATATGACTATCTCAGGGTAAATTCTGTGAAATAATTATGATCACTTTTCAAAAACTATTAAATTGCACTTACATTACCAGATGAAGTTGAAAAGGTACTGAAGATACTAACAAATCAAACAATCATGTTAACTGAGGCTTTGAGCTGTACACTGGAATTACTTCACAGAAGGATTGATATAAGCTTAAAATATAAGACTGTCTTCAGTAATCAGACCCAGAAATACAAACACACTATGTACTTGTTAATAAGTGGATATTATATGTAAAGCAATTATCTACAACCCCAGAGAACCTAGGTGAAAAGGAGGACACTAAGAAGGACACATATGGAGGGATCCAGGAAGGGGAAATACTGGAGATCTACTGGGTAAACTGGGAAAGATGGGTAGAAGGGAGAGGGCGGAGGATGGAAATATGACAGATCCAGGAGGCTAAGTTGGTGAAGGGATGGAGGGGGAGAAGAATGACAGAGACGTCTTGATAGAGGAGCCATTATGAGGTTAGGGGGAACCTCATAATGCTGGTGCTAGAGAAGTTCTCGGAAATCCACAAGGATTACCTCAGGTAAGTCGCCTAGCAATAGTGGAGAAGGAGTCTGAATGGGCCTTCCCCTTTAATCAGATTAGTGACAACCCTAACTGTCACCATAGAACCTGTATCCAGTAACTGATGGAAGCAGATGCAGTGATCCATAGCTAAGCACAGGGCTGAGCTCCTGGAGTTCAACTGATGAGAGGAAGGATTATATGAACAAAGGGGCTCAAGATCATATGGAAAACCACAGAGACAGCTGACCCTAGCTATTGGGAGCACAGGCTCTGGACTGTCAATTGGAGAACCTGCATAGGATTGGACTATGGGGGAGGAACATGGTCCTGCCTCAACTTGGTACGCCAGACTTTGTCTATTTCCTAAGGGAGGTCTTACCCCTTCTGAGGAGTAAATGGGGGGTAGGAAGTGGGGGAGATGGGTGGAAGAAGGGGAGGAAAGGGGAACTGGGGTTGGTATGTAAAAAGTTAAAGGAAAAAATACACTTAACTTTAACCTAATAGCTGTTTGTTACGATTGCCATCTGAGTGTCACTTACTGCACCTATGCTGCTGACTTTGTTACTATTGCCATCTGAGTGTCACTTACTGCACCTATGCTGCTGACTTTGTTACTATTGCCATCTGAGTGTCACTTACTGCACCTATGCTGCTGACTTTGTTACTATTGCCATCTGAGTGTCACTTACTGCACCTATGCTGCTGACTTTGTTACGATTGCCATCTGAGTGTCACTTACTGCACCTATGCTGCTGACTTTGTTACGATTGCCATCTGAGTGTCACTTACTGCACCTATGCTGCTGACTTTGTTACTATTGCCATCTGAGTGTCACTTACTGCACCTATGCTGCTGACTTTGTTACTATTGCCATCTGAGTGTCACTTACTGCACCTATGCTGCTGACTTTGTTACTATTGCCATCTGAGTGTCACTTACTGCACCTATGCTGCTGACTTTGTTACTATTGCCATCTGAGTGTCACTTACTGCACCTATGCTGCTGACTTTGTTACTATTGCCATCTGAGTGTCACTTACTGCACCTATGCTGCTGTCTTGCCATTCTGGTTATTCTCATAGCTCATAGGTGTTTCAGGTGGGTAGGACCGTTATTTGCTTCCCTAATATGGAAAACTGCATACTATTTTATATCAAGGACCTCCCAGTTCCAGCCTCAATGTTCTCTCAGAGTCCAGCCAGAGTCTTACAGCAATTGTGTAGGAATGACTAAAGAGATCTCAGGGTGAATGAATTAGTTCATAATCATGTCATTCTCATAGTGTCTCTTTATTGTTCAAAGTTCTGGCCACAAGTTCTGTTTAAAATTTCTCTTTAAAAGTTCTTCTTCATCTCCAGTTTACATACTCACAGACACAATTAGCAGTTCTCTGGCAATAGTAAGAACACCAGGCATGCATATTTCTCCAGGCCAGGAAGACAGATAAGGTCTTGACAAAATTGAGGCGCCTCATGTCTAGGAGGCGATATGGTTATAAAGCATCCAGGCAAACTTCATTAAGTCTCAGAGGGGACATGACTTGTAAAACATTCAGGCATAGCTTAATAGGTATTGAGGATTAGTGGAGTAAGGGCTATGATTTCAAAGAAGGGGAGTTAGTATGTAAAACTACATTTTTTTGTGGTTAGTTAAACTAGAAATTTGTCTTTGATAAATGTAAAAGGAAAAGGGAAGAAAAACTAGCTTTGTGCTTTTTATGCATTGGCTTTTGCTTTTGTGGTAGTTGGAGACAAAGTGTCGTGGTAGCTTTGGCATTTGATTCACACTAGCATTTTCAGCAAATGTTACTGTTTAAAGGGGACTTTTCAGTGCTATCAAAGGGAAAGACTAAGGCTATATAGTGTGAGATCCTGTGGTTTCTACTTCCAGCCTCAGGATAAGCAGTGGGGCTCTTAACACTGAAACTCCAGTGAGAAGGAATTTCTTTCTCTGAGGCCTGTTTGAGAACACAAAGCACCTGGTATATATCCTATATAACAAGACTACACAGTCAATGAAACCATCCTCCTGACTTCCCACAGACATATGTACCCAGTATTTGGAATATTTTCATGAGATAAACATACACAGTGAGAATCACCCAAAGCTTTCCTAAGGAAGAGATGAAGCGACTCATGAGAGAAATTACAAACAGAAACAACTGATCTCTACAGCCAGCGTGCTCCACAGCCTTGCCAGGTGGAGTTCCCTATCACTCATGTGCTAGGTCTGCCTGCTGAATGCTAGTTATCCTGCTGGATTTCTCATGGCTATTGACAATTTTATGGTATCACAGAAACTCAAACTCACAATAAAGGATTTCAAGTCAGATCCAGCTACAACCACCTGAATCCTGTAACATATTTCTGTGATTTCTTCAGCAATTGGGACTCACCCTCAGCCCTGAGAGGAAACTAAGTACTTCTCCAAACATCTATAATTTTGGGAGACTTATTTGAAACACACTCACTAACCATTGGAAAAGTTTCTCTCAACAGGACTGAAATCATGTGTGGTACTTGAAATCTAGTCAGCTTCATGGAGCTAGCTGCTCATGGACATTAAAAATGAGTCTGCTACCACCATGCACAATTCCTTAATAAATTCTAAATATTATTCTTATACCAACAATATACACATAGCCATCCCCCCTCAGCAACGAAGCCCCGTTTTTTAGAGTAAATGGAGATTCTCACAGAAAACCAAAACTGGCCATAATGAAGAGGTAAATGGTTTCGTGGGGCTCCCAGGACCAATGGAAACATCTACATCATGGCCTCTTTTTCTATAGCCTAGGAAATACTGCAGAAGAGCTGTAAAGACTGTCATAGCTAGCATAACTGGAAGTCTGTGGTAAAACAGTCTCTCAGAGATGGATGTAAGACATCTATGATGGCAATATCAATGGACATATGAATGCGCAAAGGTAAAAATTGCACGTGGTTTGTTACACAAACAATATAGCTCATACACAGTGATGCAGGGCATTATTCTTCAAAATGTTTGATGGATGTTAAAAGAAATTGTAGCAAAATCATGTTTTCAAAAATAGCAAAAATAGTAAGTTCAATATCCAGTATATCCTTTGTGATTCATAGACCATGTGGAAGGAAGGTGAGAAATATAGCAAACAATAGTCTGGAATTCTTACATTGGTTAAAGTAAGCACACATCTGTCATATACATGTGTGTATATGTATTTGCATAGTAATGTCTAATTTTGTATGTGTATGTATGTATTTGTTCATCTTTATATGTAATTCAATTAAAGTATGGCTTGAAATACTTCTCATGTGCTCTAATACAATGATGTGTACAATGCTGCTGTGATGTTTTTACAACTTACTAAAATCAGGGAATGATGTCATCCTTCTGTTTATTTGATGACTGTTTAAAAATTTACCTTAGATGCAAGATCCTCCTTCTTAGGAGAAGCAAGTGAACTCTTGAACACTGTATTATTATCCTCAAGATAGGTTCTTTCACCATGATAGCCATTATTGTGATCAATGGCAGCCTCCAAGTCACCAGACTCAGGAGCATATTCAGGGTATATGAAGCTTTCTCTAGGTCATTACAACACTTTGGGCTATCTTAATAAGATATGGTATCATCATCTCCAAATATCTCCAAAAAAAATTCTCAGTGAAAAGTTCTACAATAGAAATCTGTGACACTACAATGCAAAACAGAATGATCCTTAATTTCACATAGTTTACAGCCACATTTGACTCCAGAGTCTCAAAACGAAGAAAAATTTGAAATCCATGATTATGACAAAATAGCAGTTGCAATGAAAAGACATGAGCCTATAAAATGACTAAGTTTTATAATCACACATTTAATTATACTACCACCATATTATTATAAAATAGGAAAACTTAAAATATTCTCACAGCAATTTATAAATATTTTATGATTACTTTTTAATAGTGTGTGTGTGTATAGACATAAACCCTTTTGAGTGCCTGTCACTCTAGAAACAGTGACAAGTTATATGGAGCTGAGGTTTTGGACCACCTGACTTGGGTGATACAGACTCAACTCAGGTCCACTGAAAGAGTCCTATTGACCCCTGAGACATGTATCTAGCCCCTAAATAATTTTTATTATTAACCTGAATAAATTGTAATTTTCCTTACACACTCACATGCACGCACACACACACACACACACACACAGAAAGAGAGAGAGAGAGAGAGAGAAGAGAGAGAGAGAGAGAGAGAGAGAGAGAGAGAGAGAGAGAGAGAGAGAGAGAGAGAACGAGAGAGAGAGAGAGAACTAGAGATCAGAAATCTCCAGATATGTCTCTGTGGATATTTCCAGACAGGCATAGATGAGGAGGAATGACTTCCTGAGTTTGTGATCACAGTCCTACTTGATGTATTTCCAGACTGCATTAAAAGAGTAATGCTGAAACCAGCTAAA
The DNA here is from genome assembly GCA_030556225.1 of Cricetiscus sungorus. Classification (NCBI taxonomy): domain Eukaryota; kingdom Metazoa; phylum Chordata; class Mammalia; order Rodentia; family Cricetidae; genus Cricetiscus; species Cricetiscus sungorus. Next base: position 43,369,941 of record JANBXA010000600.1, read on the forward strand.
CACTAGTTTTTTTTTCTTCTAGCTTCATGAATGCAAGCATACTACTTTTATCAGAAATCTGTCTGGAATGGAAATTCAAGGTTCTCTGCATCTGACAAAGATAATTTGTTATACTTGCATGCATATTGCAAACATAAGGAACTGTTATAAAGTCAAGCAATATTTCAGAGCTGATATGCTAATAAGGGAAACATTGAATGAACTGAAATAGAGAATTGATTATTCTGTGGGTTGTCTTTTGGTGAAGATTAGAATGGAGGAGTTTAGTTGTGGTGTTTTGAATGGGGTACCCATCATCTTGTTGTAGGCATCTCAATACTTGGTACCCTGTTAGTGACACTATTTGGGTAGCTTAAGTGGTTTGGCCTTCTTGAGGATGTATTTTAATGATTGGAATTTTGGGTATCAAAAGTCATGAACCATGTCCAGTGCACTCTGCTTCATGTCCATGATCAGAGTCCTCAGCTCTTGACTTATTTAGTTGCTCTACCTGCCTGCAGCCATGGTCTTCTACTGTGACTGCAAAAGCCTATAATCATTCTGGACCTCTAAGCCCTAAATAAACACTTGCTTCTATAACTTGTCTTGGCCATGGTGTTTTAGTAAAGCAATAGAAAAGTAACTAAGGGAGAAGAATAAGGTTCCAGGAGGAGCAAACATAGACATATCAGAGAAGAGGGAGTCTTAACAGAGAAAATAAGTCCATAAGATTGGCCTCTAATGTAGTAAAGGCTGTGGGCTATTGTCTTCATTAATGGTTGAATTTTTAGAGACCAGATCTCTAGGATGGTGCTACCTGAGCTATTGCTCCTGGGTTATGTAAGAAAGCAGCTAAGGCAGATTACAGGCACAGAGCAGTAAGCAGCACTCCTACATAGCTTCTGCTTCAGTCCTTGACAACAGCTTTCTGCCCTGACATTTCTCAGTAATTGACTGTTAGGTAAAGGAAGTGAATCCTTTCCTCAGATGTTGCTTTTCAACAGTGTTTATCAAAGCAAGTTGCAAACTAAAACCTTGCAAAAAGACTGCTGACAGTCCTTTTGATTGAGATGGTGAGGTTAAGTAAACTACTCATTGTATATGTTTCTTCACAGGATGCACTTAATTTTATATTTTTCCAGTCATGCACAAGGTAGGAAATAAATGATTCTCATGAAGCTCATATTCAAATGATTATTGCCTTAGTTCACATACAAATAGTTCAGGATGGTTTTTCCTCTTTTTGTTTTAAACTTTTGTTGACTTATTTTTATTTATTTGAAAAATTACAGGTGGGGAGCACACTAGACCAGTCTATCCACACGGGACCACCCGTAATCCCCACCTTCCTGATCTCTGACCCTCACAGCACATTCTCTGCTGGAGTTCTGGTCCCCTCCCAGAGATCCACCTATCCCCTTGGGACCATTCTGAGTCCCTACCTGCTGGATCTTTGACCTTCATCGCTGGGCCCCTGCCTGAGGAGAGACCTCCTACAGAGCTTGGACTACCCAGAGCTACAGACATCGAACCTACACCTACTGGAAGAAGTGATGGGAAGATGGCAATACAAGAAAATACCTAACAATAGAAAGGCAAGCACAACACCACCAGAATCAAGGGAATCTACACCAACTAGACCTGAACACCCCACAACAGATGAAGCAGAAGGGAATGACTTAAAAATTATCATCATAAAAATGATAGAGGCCCTCAAAGATGATGTGAGAAAATCCCTTAAAGAAATGGAAGAAAAAACAAACAAAAAATTGGAAGAAATGAACAAATTTCTTAAAGTATGGAAAGCCAAGAAAAACCTATTAAATGGGTGAAGGAAACAGTTCAAGACTTGAAAACTGAAATAGAGACAATAAAGAAAACACAAACTATAGGAATGCTGGAAATAGAAAAACTGGGCAAATGATACAGACACACGCATAAGAAACCGAATACAAGAGATGGAAGAGAGAATCTTGGGTGCTGAAAATAAACTAGAGGAAATAGATTCAAGTTTGCACTCCCACCAGCAGTGGAAGAGTGTCCCCCTTTCTCCACATCCTCTCCAGCATAAGCTGTCATTGGAGATTCTAATTTTAGCCATGCTGACAGGAATAAGATGGTATCTGAGAGTTGTTTTGATTTGCAGTTATCTGATGGCTAAGGATGCTGAGCACTTTCTTAAGTGTCTTTCAGCCATTTTGGATCCCTCAGAACAAAGCTACTTTTGCCTCTGAGCAGCTGTCTTTGAGCAAGAACAGAAGTTCGTTTTAACTAGCTGGCTGCTGTCTGTCTCAGGGCTGTGGCATCACTTTAGAGAATTCCATCCTTTCGTTTTTCTAACTTAAAAAAAAAAAATGTTAGTTATGTTGTTGTTTTGTCTGCATTTATTTGTGCACAGTTCCTACAGAGGCCAGGCGGGGGCAGGAAATGCCTGAGACTAGAGGTACAGCAAGTGGTTAATGACAATGTAGGTTCTGGGAATGGAACATGGGTCCGCTTTTATTTTTTCTTATTTTACATATCCATCCCAGCTCCCTCTCCTTCCCATCCTCCCATGCTCCCCTGACCCCACCTCTCATCCCATTCTTCATCCACTCCACAGGGAGGGTGAGGCCTTCCAGGAAGGATCATCAAAATCTGTCAAGTCATTTGGAGTAGGGCCTACGCCCTCCCTCCTGTCTCTAGGGTAAGGGAGTATCCCTCCATGGGGAATGTGCTCCCAAAGTCCTTTTGTGCACCTGGAATATATCCTGGTTCTACTGTCCCATAGAATGCTCAGGCCTGCTAACTGAGATCCACAGAATCTGGGTCCTGTTTAACAACACCTAGTGCTATTATTTGCAAAGCCATATCTCTAGCCCTTCTTTTTTATTTAAAATCTATTTCCATAAATTGTTAATTAATTTACCCTCTTTATGTCTTTACTCTATCCCTTCCCAAATACTTCCCTTGCAACTTCTTCCTTGTTAATTAGTATGAATAAGCATGCTGAAATACATGAATACAATCTGTTGCATCTGTTTTTGATGGTTTATGGGCACAGTGTATTGAATAAACAATTAGGAAGCTCATTCCTGCCTGAGGCTAATTCTCTCACCTGGAGGAGGATTCCACTTTTTAATGAGTAACATGTGTGTGTCCCTGACTAGGCTTCTGTGGGCAGGAAACATGATGAAGAACAGAAAACGTAGGGCAGAAGACATTTGGCATTTATCAGTACTGAAGATGCTTCCAGAGCACCCAAATTCCATTCCATACAGCACAAACAGAAGCTCAGAATTATCTATAATTCCAGTATCATGGGTTCTGACACAATCTCCTGGCCTCCCTGTCCATCATAAGAGGCGCCTTGTGCCATAAAAATTATTTTTCCAGCTGTATGTGGTAGTGCATTCTTATAATACCAGCAACCTGGACACAAAAGCAGGAAGATCACTGTGAGATTTGAAGCTTGCACTGCATAGTCTACACCCACACGCACACAAGCACGCACGCACGCATGCACGTGTGCACGGAAAGAACAAAATTTAATAACATACGAGAACAGGAGTGTTGGAGAACTGGGACAATAAAATACCTCTATTGAGAATTGCCTATTTTTTTAGTTTTTCAAGACAGGGTTTCTCTGTGGCTTTAGAGGCTGTCCTGGAACTAGCTCTTGTAGACCAGGGTGGTCTTGAACTCACAGAGATCTGCCTGCCTCTGCCTCCTGAGTGCTGGGATTAAAGGCATGCACTACCACCACCTGGCTCTTTTCTCCACTTTTTAATTGGATTATTTGGTGTTTTGGTAATTGCTTCTTGAGCTCTTTGTGTATTTTGGAAATCAGCCCTTTGTCAGGTGTGGGGTTGGTAAAGATCTTCTCCCATTTTGTGGGCTGCCGTTTTGTCTTGTTGATATAAATGGTCCCCTGAAAAAAAGGGAAAGGGACAAGAACTCCTTAGAAAATTGGGAGCACTGGGGGGGGGGCGCTAGGGGACAGAGGAAGGAAAAAGAGAAGGGGAGGAGGGGGGAGGAGAACAAGAGGGATCAGGAAGACTGAGTCAGGGGAGGAATAGAGGAGAGCAAGAAAAGCGATACCTTAATAGAGGAAGACAGTCTAGTTTTAAAGAGAAATCTGGTACTAGGGAAATGTTCAGAGATCCATAAAGATGACCCCAACTAACAATCTAAGTAATAGTGGAGAGGTCGCCTATGATGTCCTTCCCCTATAATGAGATTGATGACTACCTTAATTGCCATCCTAGAGCCTTCATCCAATAGCTGATGGAAGCAGAAGCAGACACCCACAGCTAAGCACTGAGCCATACTCCTGGAAATCAGTTGTGGAGAGGGAGCAGTGATGAGAAAAGGGGTCAAGACCAGGCTGGAGAAACCTACAGAAACAGCTGACCTGACCTAATGAGAGCACAAGGATCCCAGTCATAAAACTGGGGAACCAGCATTGGATGGAACCAAGTCCTCTGAATATGGGTGCCAGTTAGGAGGCCTGGACAGCCTATGGGACAGACCTATGACAGTGGAACCAGTATTTATCCCTAGTGCACTAATGGACATTGGGAGCCTATTCCTTGTGGAGGGATACTATTTCAGCCCAGATACATGGAGAAGGGCCTAGGCCTTCCCCCAAATGATGTGACAGACTTTGATAATCCCCAGTGGAAGACCTCACTATCCTTGGGGAGAGGGTCGGTGTAGAGAGCCGCGTAGTGCCACACCTTAAAGTGGTGCTGGCTTCTGCCTTACACCTTCCCGCTGGTGAAGACTCTCTGGGTAAACAAGCCCTTAATGGGTTTAGTCTGTTCAGCCTGTCTGCTTCCGCATTAGAGTAGCCTATCTGCAGGGTCCACGTGGCTCACTAGGATTGGTTAGTTCAAGGGTATTTAAGCCTGTGCAGCCCCCGGCTCTCTCTCTCTCCCCCCCCTCTCTCCCTGGGGGCCAACATGTTTAAAGGATCCTGATTAAAACTGCATCTACCCGGAGTCGTGTCTTCCTTGCTGGCGAGGGCAGGCGCGTACAGGTCGGGGGTGGTTTGGGGGGTCAGTGGGGGGTATGGGAGGGAGAGGGAATGGGGGATTGATATATAAAATGAGATTGTTTCTAAATAAAAAATCATTTCATGTGTCTTCCACTGGAGCCCATTGAATCATTTTCAAAAATCTATATTGCTAAGTTTGTGAGCATATGCCATTAATCCCAGCCATTGGCAGGCAATATCCATCTATATGAGGTCATGGTGGTTGACATAGTCACTGCCAAAGAAAGACCCAGCTCAAAGAGAACTAAAATCTTTTAGAGGGGCATAAGTAATGTTTGGTTTGTTTTCTTTGTTTGAGATGGGGTCTTGTTTGGTACCACAGTTGACCTTGGTTCACTAAGTGTACAATTATGCACAGTACATATTGAGTCTTTAATAAATAGTTGTGTGTATTTAACCCTGTGCCTTTAGAGCGTCATTCCTAGCGTCACAGTTTTCTATGGAAGAAATAGTTTCCAAATAATTTGATATTGTTCTGATAATAAATTAAGGAGATTGTTCTTAGCAGGGTTGTTCCTTCATGGAAGTCTAGACTGTCAATTTTGGGATCACTCTGGCCCTCAAAGGCGTGGGATTTGTGCTACCTGCTAGTGCTAAAGTTAAAAAACTCCTCCCTCATTTCCATAGTTGGAAGGGGGTACTTCTTATGTGTTCTGATCTTCCACAGAACCCTTCTATATAGTTATCTTTTCTACTGCTGTGATGTAGTACACTATGTCCAATGCATAGTGGACACATAAAAGAACACATTAAATTGGGCTTACAGTTCCAGAGTGTTAGAGTCCATGATGGCGCAATAAACACATGGCAGAAGGAAAAAATGAGTGCTCACACTGTCAAACTGTCAACTTCAAGCAGGAGGTAGAGAGCACATTGGACATGGCCAGAAAGTTTTGAAAGTTACACCAACTGAGTAAACAAGTATTTTAAAGTGTGAAGCTATGGGTGTCATTCTCAATTAACCACAGCATGTTTATTCAATTATTAGTTAATGACAACTACTTTTTTTGAGACAGGGTTTCTCTGTATTAGTTTGAAGCCTGTCCTGACACTTGCTCTGTAGACCAGGCTCACCTTGAACTCACAGAGACCCTCCTGCCTCTGCCTCCCAAGTGATGGGATTAAAGGTGTGGGCCACCAATGCCTGGCGACAACTACTTTTTTATCTGACCACACTCTCCCTCACCCTTAGGTGAGATTGTTACATTTGAAACACACAACAGCAGAGAATGAACATTACTATTTCAAAAGAAATAAAAAAGACTCACAATATAATAAGGAATGGAATGAACAGACCAAATCAAGACCAAAATCCAGCTGGGCAAACATCAAACACAGTAGCTCCTTGTCAAGCATCTTGAAATCATGATAAAACTGCCTGGACTCCAAAGTGCTTATGCATGCACACTCCTCCAGCTCTGTCAGTTGCAGCACACATAGCCTCTTTTTTAGACCAGCACACCAGATTCCCGCAGCTTTCTTACAGGATGCTGACATGATCCTCATATTTCCAATCCTCTGGGTATGGAATTCTATTTCACTTTATTGAAAGTGGGTTAGAGGGGCTGGAGAGATTGCTCAGCATTTAAGATCACTAGATGCTCTTCTGCAGTCCCAGCTTCCATTCCTAGCACCCACATGTTTGTGAGGACAATTCCTCAGGAACCAAAGATAATAAAATCCCACTAATGTATATATCATATTCAATTTATGTACACATCTTCTGCTGGGCATTGAGGTTGATGCTATCTTTTAGATCATTAACACACAAAACTATGTCTTAGAATTCATTTCAATATTGCAAGACAAAGTAGAGATAATAATATAAAAGGACATATATTATATGGAAAAATGAGTATGAATGACATTTCCAAGAATTCTGGGACACACATATTTTTATAGCTCAGATTTAAATGCCTACTTCCTGTGGGTTTTACTGCCAGTGATTTGCTTATTTTATGGAGTAGGATTTGGGGATTACTTCACTACAGGCCTATTTCATTCTTCTAGAAATAATATAGTGGTAGCTTCATTGATGTACACTGTAGTACACCAATGCTGAATCTTTTCATCTATAGAGACATTGGAAGGGCTCTGGCAAAGCTTTGAATAGGGCTGTGTAAAAGCAAGTCCTGCGTATTATATTTAAGACATAGGTCAGAAAAGAGTGAAGCTGAATACCTATTCCTGTAAATTTTGCTACAATTCCCTGTTATTTTTGAGGGTGGATGAATTTTAGTTCTCATCATTTGTTATAAAAGTATGATTATTCACACAATTGATTGTGTGGGAGTTCAGTTGTGTTTTCCTTTGGTCTTTTAAAATTCTTTAATTTTGAAATCATAATATAATTGCATCATTTCTCCTCCCCTTCCTTCCCTTCAAATATTTCCATATACACCTCCCTACTCTCCTTCAATTATGTGGACTCTTTTCCATTGATTGTTGTTATATACACATGTGTATTTGTATATACATATATTTTTCTAATTACAACTTATTTGTTTGCATGTTTTTTTTTGAGCTGAATATTTGTATTGGGTAACCAATTGGTATAATCTTCTCTGGGAAACATTGTTTATGCCATTCTCTGTATTTCTTGGTGGACTGTAGTTCATTGTGTAAATTTAGGCCACATGGACTTTCCCCATAGATTTTTAGCATGTCTACTGTTGTACAACTCATGCTTACATAGTCATGTTGGTGAAACTTTATGTGACCAAATTAGGATTTCAAAATTTGTTATTGTGATCCATATTTTACTGCACATATATATCTCAATGAAGAGTTAAAAGAAACACATTTGCAGACTTTAAAAATATTTTTAAAAACTCACAAAACAAATAATTTGCTATAATGTCTGCACAACAGGACACTTCATAATATCATTTCCTCCTCTTCCCTTTGTTCCTTTTTAATCCTCTCCTCCTTCTCTTCTAATTTTTTTTTTTGAGACAGGGTTTCTCTGTGGCTTTTGAGTCTGTCCTGCAACTAGCTCTTGTAGAGCAGGCTGACCTCGAACTCATAGAGATCTACCTGCCTCTGTCTCCCAAGTGTTGGGACTAAAGGAATCTACCACCAATGCCTGGTTCCTCCTCTAATTTTACTTTCTATTCTTCTTCTCCTTTTCCTACTTGCATTATTGTTAGAAGATATATTTCAATTGGAATTACATGAAATAACATGTAAAGACAACAATTTGATTTCTGGACATTGAACTTTCAATATTTATGTCTCCAACATCTTTGATGGCTCTGAGTACCCCGTATACACCATTTCTGTGCCCCTTCTCCCTCCTACTTTGCTGTAAATGTCATTTAAGTGCCTGTTTCCGATACGCCTTTTTAATGTTCTCAGGTGAGGCATGTTTCTTCACGCCCGGAACTTCGTAGTAATCCACCATGTTTTAAGAGATTGTTGGAACAACATGGAGGACATGGCGGCCTGCGAGGGGGCTGGGAGAGGGAGGCTGGCGGCTAGTCTTCTCCTGGCTCTGGCACAGCTGCACTGGGGGGGGCGGTGGCCACGCCCCTATCTATTTGTGTGTGTGTGTGTGTGTGTGTGTGTGTGTGTATGTGTGTCAAATTTTTTAGTGTTTTAAAAAGTTCAGAGTGCAATTTTTGGATTATATTAATGCCTGTTTTAGTTGAAGAGAATACCATACACACAATATTTCAAATTTTATTTATTATTCACAAGAAATGAACAAGACCTTATAAATCTAGGAGGTCTTGTAATTAAACTATAGAAGAGTATTGGGTGAAAACAGAAAATTAACAGGAAAGAAAGTTTGGGTACCTTAAGGTAAATATTGAAAGGTGGGAAATGAAGCAGTCACAATTACTTTATGGTGCAGTTGTTTGAAACAAGATGAAAGTAGAGAATAGACCTGTAGTGAGATATTCACCCTGCCCACACCTGTTGCACTGACCACTGGGGCGTGGTCCGGGGGATAGGTGTGGGCGTGACCTGTGGGGAGTAGGTTTTCCGGGACCCAGCTTTCTGTCTTACTTCCTGGTCCAGGACAGAGAGTATCCAAAGGCATTTTTGGGACAGAAACCTGCAGCAGTCAGTAAGAGATTTCTCCCCAATAAACATCCATCAGCCTATTGTTTTCCAGATTCCTATTTTCCACGCAATACAGACCATTGAATTTCTCATTAAGAATTATATAAGCTATTGAATACAAATGCCATATTTGTATATTGTGAGGTCAGGTACATGATGACCACATTTTAAAATGGTATTTATTTATTTTCACAAATTCATACAGATACACAGTGTTTATACACAATGTTTTTGTTCATTTACATTCCTCCAGATCACTATAATATGTCCTTCTTACTCCTTCACATTCTCCTTTTATTTTCTTTTTTATTTTGGGGGGGGGAGTTTTCGAGACAGGGTTTCTCTGTTTTGCTTTGGAGCCTGTCCTGGAACTAGTTCTGTAAACCAGGCTGGCTTCGAACCCCCACAGATCTGCCTGCCTCTGCCTCTCGAGTGCTGGAGTTAAAGGGGTGCACCACCAACACCTGGCTTACATTCTCCTTTTATTAAAGCCTTTTGAAACTGATGAGTGATAGTCACTTGCATCTGGAAATGGAGCATCCAGTGAAACATGGACAGCTATCAGCAAGCACATCCTAGAAGAAAAATAACTACCTTTCCTCCGGCAGCCATCAAATGTCAATAGTTCCTCATCTCTGGGAGGACCCAACTGTTTCCCTTTCTTGTTCATCTCGGGATGTTGTTTGGCCTAATTTTTTGGTAGGTCTTATGCAGGTAGTCACAATTTCTTTGAGTTAATAAATATAACAACTATGTTGTGTCCAGAAGATAGCTTTTCACGGGAATCCATCCCATTCCCAGCTCTTCAATTTCGCCATCCTCTATTTTGCAATGCTAATATGAGTATCAAAGCTGATGTCCCATTTGGTGCTGAGTAAAACAGTCATTAGTCTCAACACTTCAAGCAATAAGGCTTTAATTAAGCATCTGTAAACTTCCCTGACCACAAATGAGAGAGGGACTAATCTAAATATATAAGCATAACTATTTAGAATGAGGTGTAATGGAATCATTTAGCAAGACAAACTGTAGTTTGTTCCCTCATGGTCTGTGGCTTCTCCAGCTGTGGGCTTTTTGTCACATTTGCAGTACTTAATTCCTTTATGTCTGCAACTGAAAAAAATACAAATCCTTTTGACATCTCAGGGGACTCTGGAGTGTTGTGCACACTCCATGATTCAGGCATAGACATATAGGACAAAATTAGTTCACTTGAGTATTGCATATGAAGAAAATCACAAATTCGATGGTGTTTGCATACATAGATGTAGCAATTATAGATAATTCCTTATAAAATAAATAAGGAAAGAGCAGATGTCAGATAATCTTGAAATATGAAATGAGGAGCTAATAGAACAATAAAATACAATGCTGCATCACTGTAACATTGGGTTTCAAATATTGTGGAGTGTTATTCACTGAAATACAGTAGAAAAAAATAGTAAAAATCAATTACTTTTCTAGAAGGAAAGTGAAGCTCTTGTTTGAAGCATTTAGAGATAGAAAAGCCAGATATTAACAGGCTGAATCCTACCATTAATCCTGTTTTTTTTTAACATTTATTAATTTTATGCTAGACATAATTATACATGACTTCTTTTTTTTTTAAACGAAAACAAACATTTCTAGACAATATTTTGGAATTTGAGTGTCGTTCTTTCCAAACTGCTTCCTGCTGGTAGGGGACGCTGTCATGGGGGAAATCCTAAGAATACACAGAAATCTTGGCTGTAGTGGTCTGCAAGGCTGCATTGTCCCATTGATGTTGCTTCAGGGGATCTTTCCCGATCAAACCATTAATCCTGTTTTAATTTATGTCTCATTGTGATATTGTTTAATTCTCCTAACATTCAATGCAATGTTTATGTTTTTTGACATTTATAGCTATAGAGCACAATTTCAATTAAATGCCCATTTATGTAACTGCTTTATTTGTGATTGCCTTTTAAAAACATCCTCGATTTTAATATCCATGGTAGGTTTTCAGGTAATGTATACCATCACTCTTCACGTCTTTGTTGTCTATATTCCAATATGTACTTGTAATGTAGTTAAATGTATAAAGGTACTTTTGATATGAGTAAATTCACTATAATGTGTTTTAAAACATGGACTCATTCATAGTTCTATTCTTCTCTTTGGATGTTGCTTCAAATTTTGAAAATACAATCTCTGTACCTGATACTGTCATCTCAAAGCCTCTCAGTGTCTCCTCACCCTAAGGCATATCAAATCTTTCTACTTCTACCAAAATATTCTCCATGGACATCTTTTTTTATGAGCTTACTCATATATAAAATTATTAAGGGCATTTCTGTTTTTAAATCTATTTTGTTATTTGATACACAAATCACTAGTCATTGCCTTCTTTACCTTGATATGAGACATTTCATAGGCACTTATATTTTATATAAAAGTTTTTCATATAGTATTATGTCTGGAACCAGGACCAGCATAATACTTTTGAAATAAAATTGTATTTATAAGAGCCATTCATTAGCAGAGTATTCTAGGGAGCCCAGGATGATTTGGTGAAGAAAGTAAATGAATATTTGTTTAAACTCCAGGGAAATAATCTTGTTAGGTTGGATGGTGGAATATGGCAATTAAAGTAAAGTAATAAGAAAGTCTTATTTGCTTTTAATCACAGTTAACCCTAGGGGGTTGAACTTGGCAGAACTTAGTTTTCTGTGTGAAGTGAACTTAAGTGTTTAAGGACTAGAGTGATGACATGATAGTTCATTCAATGAAGTGCTCTGAACATTCCCTCCCAAATGTTTTTTTTTTTTTAATTTAAACAAGCTCTTAGTATTCCCAATGAAGCCATCTTGCAACTTCTAAAGAAATTATGACTCGTCTGCAGCCATACCACCCTGAACGCGCCCGATCTCGTCTGATCATGGAAGAAATTATGACTCTTCGTGGTAGTATGTCCCTTTGTTTTCTGGGGAAATGTTACTATGAAACAAAAAGCCAAGATAAGCAAGAAATGGTTTCATGATGTTTCCAGGGACCTATAAATGCAATAACCAAGCCAAGGAAGTTGGAACATGATCATTGTAAGAGACATGTTTTTCAGACTCAAGCTCTTGGGACAGGAAAGAACAGTGCTTCTGAAGGTGCTGTATCCAGTAAAGCAAGATCAGAAACATCAATTCCTTGATTCTAGGACTCAATCATAGATCTAAGATAGAAACTGCAAGACTCTGGCTCTGGTACATTTGTTTAAGATTTGCCAAGAAATCTGACTTGTAGACAGATGAAAGAACACATGTGCTCATGGCTGTTAAAGAGGGTTGCGTATTCACTGATTTCAGAGCTCTCCAACTATTATTTGTGCCTCTAAGAAATAATGATATACGCACTTCAAAATGTATACTGTTTCTGGCTTCTTTCTTTTTTCCCCAGATTCTGCACTCATTTAAAAGGTTTGCTTAAAAGGTTCTTGCTGAAGTATTTCATCCTTATTAATTCTTAATGATTGCTTATTTAATTGAATGCCATCTCCCATTTTAAAGTCAAATCCATTTATAATTTTAAACACATATCTTTATTTTTCCAGTTTAACTCTACACACTGACCTTTCTACCACTATTTTAATCTGACCTTAAAACAAATAGTAGTTGGAATAAGTCTACCATTGGACCTGGCAATCTACTCTTAGGCATATACCCAAATGATCCACATCCATGCAACAAAGACATCTGTTCAATTATGTTCATAGCAGCATTATTTGTTATAGCAAGAACCTGGAAGCAACCTAGATGCCCCTCAATTAAAGAATGGATAAAGAAGATGTGGTGTATTTACACAAAGGGATACTACTCAGCAGAAAACAAAAACAAAAACAAAGGAATCTTGAAATTCGCAGGCAAATGGATGAAACTTGAAGAAACCATCTGAGTAAGGTAACTCAGTCACAAAAAAAGTCACGATATGTACTCACTCATATATGGATTTTAGACATAGAGCAAAGAATCACCAGCCTACAATCTACACTGCCAAAGAAACTAGGATACAAGGAGGAACCGAAGATATTCATACAAGGTCCCTCTCAGAAGGGGAAAGGGACAAGAGCATATTGGGCAGTGAGTGGAGAGGACGTTAGGAGAAAGAGAACGGGAGGAGAGGAGAATATGTGGGACCAGGAAGATTGAGTCAGGGGACAAATAGATGAGAGAGAGAGAGAGAGAGAGAGAGAAAAGAGATACCATATTAGAGGGAACCATTATAGGTTTAAAGAGAAAACTGACTCTAGAGAAATGTCCAGAGACTTACAAGGATGACCCCAACTAACAATCTGAGCAGTAGTGGAGAGGCTACCTTAAATGTCCTTCCCTGATAATGAGATTGATTACTAACTTATATGCCATCCTAGAACTTCATCTAGTATCTGATGGAAACAGAAGCAGACAACCATAGCTAAACACTGGGCTGAACTCCTGGAATCCAGTTGCAGAAAGGGACGAGTAACAAGAAAAGGGGTCAAGACCAGGCTACAGAAACCCACAGCTGACCTGAACAAGGGGGGGGCTGTTCATGGGTGCCCCCAGACTGATAGCTGAGAAACTAGCATTGTACCAACTCAGACCCTCTGAACATGGGTCTCAGTTAGAAGGCCTGGGCAGTCAAAGGGACCTCTGACAGTGAAACGAGGATATATCCCTGGTGCACAAAAGGACTTTGGGAACATATTCCCCATGGAAGGATACTCCCTTAGCCTAGAGATAGGAAGGAGGGACTAGACCCTACTCCAAATGACTTGACAGATTTTGATGATTCCTCCTGGAAGGCCTCATTCTCCCTGTGGAGTGGGTAAGGAATGGGACGGGGTGGGGGGTGGGTTCAGGGGACATGGGAGGGAGAGGGAACTGAGATTGATATGTAAAATAAGAAAAAATAATAAATAAAACATGTCATTAAAAACACATAGTAGTTTTTATTTCATCTAGATTGGACTGAGTTGAACATATCAATTGATACATTAATGTAAACTGATAGAGATAATTGCACTGTGTTTAAGTTCTCAGAAGAATTGTTTCTGATAGTGAAGTTCATTGTACTGCATATTTGGTTCAACAGAAATTAAATGACTCCTCTGCTTGACCGAGTGTTAGTTAGAGCAATTCTCCTGCATCTATCACTGTGGCTTGATTGGATGATAACTCCAGAGACATCAGTATTACTTTTCTTCCCATCACGTTCTTGACATCCAATTTGACTTCATAGAATTCTCATTTAAATTTTTTTAGATCTTTTCTCTTTGATTAAGACATCTTCATGCTTTTCCTTGGCTAGTGCTATATGAATTTGCATGATTATGTCTAGTATTTGCTAAGTGAATAATAAATCATTAAGTATGGGCAAACAGTATTTGAAATAAAAATAAATTAATAATAACACATATCTTTTCTTATGACTTATAGTTTGAAATTATTCAAGCTGAATGAAATAGGATATGTAGTACATATTTTATTATTCCTTTGAAAATATCATTAGTACATGTAATCTATTATGATAATAATTATTCCCCAACCTTCCCAAGTCATTATAGGAATCCCTACCAGTTTGCCAAATCAATGTTTTTCCTGTTTGCTTGTTTAGTTGTTCTTGTTATGACTATGGTTGTTTGTCTGAAGACAGGATTTTATTATGTATCTCTAGCTTCATTGGAACTGGTTATATAGATCAGTCTGGCCTTGCACTGACAAGAATCAGCCAGTCCCTCTTCTAAGTGCAGGTATTACAAGTACGTGTAATCACATCTGGCTATATTCTAATTTTTTTCTAATCTCCCAAGTGCTGTCTTTATGTGCATTGGTGTGAGGGCCATCCACTGAAACAGAAGCAATTTATGGTGTGTAGCATCCTTGAGGAAAACAGATTCTCCTGTAAGGGAATCAAAAACCTGTGGGTCAAATCATAGGCCTTAGGGGAGAGCCCATTACTATTGTTTTGCTAAATGGAAACCATTTTAGACTGTCCTTTAAATATTTATGTTTATACCCATAGATTACTGAACCTCCAAACTCAGCAGTAAATTATTTTTGAAGTGGATAATGGTAAGTACAGAGAATCACAAGTGGTCAAAATGCTGAGCATAAGTAACCATGGGGTACTAGATTCTAGGTGAGGAATAAATATCACAATTAATTTTACTTTGTTAATGTTTGTCAGATCATAGACAGTGACATCTTAGAATTCGAAACCAAACTGTGTAAAGACAATTCTATTTTCAGTTTCATTTCCTGATAAAATTTTGATAAAGTACTTTTAAAATACTAATTTAATGATCCCCTTTAACCTTGTAGGAGGGATTTTTAAAAAATAATAACTGATTGTATTTCTTTTATGCATTTCTATGTTTAAAGTTTTATGCATTTTAGAGAAGTTGATACATATATACACAATGTATCTTGATCGTATCCATCCCTCTAACCATCTATATCATCCCAGATTTTCTAGTCTCAAGATCAGCACATTCCTCACCAAACTGTATTTCATCGTTTTACAACCCATTGAGAATAGTCAGTGCTGTCTATATGTTCAGTGATGTAGGGCCATGTCTGAAGCACCTACATACCATACTTAATGCATGTGATGGGCCAGGCATTCTTATCTTGTCCTTGACTTTGGGTGACATACTTTTAATATGTATATATATATTGGAGAATCTGCAGAAATCAGCCATATATTGAACTATAATTCTTTTAGTTTCCTCAGAGCAATTTTCATGAGGAGATCTCCCTAGTGTTTATTTTTCCCTTATGTAGATTTTAAACATAACCTGTGAACATCATCATTCACATTTTCTATTTCTCTAGATTACTAATAACAGCTGATATAATGCAAATACCTTATATATAAATAGTGTATTATTTAAGGAACAATAAACAGGGGGAAATGCCTGTGCAATATGTTACAGAGGTCATTTTCCAAATAATTTCAATTCATTGTTGATTAAAGCCATAGATATGGAAGGCAATTAAAGAGTATGTTTTTCTAAACAAGTTTATTGTAAAGCTGAGCAACACATTTTTATTATTTATTACATTTGTGTGTGTGTGTTTATGTGTGTGTGTGTGTGTGTGTTTATGTGTGTCTGTATGTGTGTGTATTCTACTTAGCACTATGGAGTCTGAGGACAATTTGGGATAGTCAGTTGTCCCCTACCACCATATGGGTTATGTGAATGCAACTAAGATTGTCACGCTGGATAGCAAGTACCTTTACTGGCTGAGCCATCTTCTGGCCTAGGCTGAAAGAGGAATTTTATGTTTCTTTATTTGTCTGTTTTCAAGCATCGCTTCATTATGTAGCCATGCTTGGCTTTGAAATCCTCTCACTTCAATACCCCAAGTGCTATGATTATAAGCATGTACCAAGAAGCATATTTTTAATACATTTTTTGATAATGACATATGTATACAACATTAAGAAATATTTTCAACTGTATCATGGGAAAGTATTTTAAAAATCTGGTTTTAGTTGAAGTCACAGGTTTATTTTTATTATTATTTAATGATTTTTCTTATTTTACATTTCAATCCCAGTGTACTCTCCCTCCCATCCTCCCATGCCTCCCACAAGCCCCTCTCCATCCCATCCCCATCTACTCCCCAGGGAGGGTGAAATCTTCCATGAGAGATCATCAAAATCTGTTAAGTCATTTGGGGTAGGGCCTAGGCCAACGTGCTACTGGCGTTATGTTCAAGAAGTGGTCTCCTGTGCCAATACCTCCCACTTCTAAGAGGTTCAGTGTGGCTGAATTTATGTTGAGGTCTTTGATCCATTTGGACTTAAGTTCTGTGCCTGGTGATAGATATGGATCTATTTGCAATCTTCTACACACCATCATCTAGTTATGCCAGCTACATTTGTTGAAGATGCTTTATTTTTTCCATTGTTTAGCTTCTTTGTTAAAAAACAGGTGTTCATAGATGTGTGGGTTAATATCAGGGTTTTTAATTCTATTTCATTGGTCTACTGGTCTGTTTTTGAGCCAATACCAAACTGTTTTCATAGCTCTATAGTAGACCTTGAAGTCAGGGATGGTGATGCCTCCTGAAGTTCCTTTATTGTAGTTCCAGTGTTGTTTTGGCTTTCCCGGATCTTTTGTTTATCCATATAAAGTTGAGTATTATCCTTTCAAGGTCTTTGAAGAATTGTGCTGGGATTTTGATGGGATTGCATTGAATATGTAGATTGCTTTTGGTAAGATTGTAATTTTTTTCTACGTTGATCCTACCTATCCAAGAGCAAGGGAGATATTTCAGTTTTCTTGTATCTTCTTTAATTTCTTTCTTTAATGACTAAAAGTTCTTGCCATACAGGTCTTTCACCTATTTGGTAAGAGTTACACCAAAATATTCTATGTTGTTTGTGGCTATTGTAAAGGATATGTTTCTCTGATTTCTTTCTCAGCTCCTTTATTGGCTATATACAGTAAGGCTACTGAATTTTTTGAGTTAATCTTGTATCCTGCCACTTTGCTAAAGATGTTTATCAGCTATAGGTGTTCTCTGGTAGAATTCTTTAGATCACTTATATAAACTATCATATCATCTGCAAATAGTGAAAGTTTGACTTCTTCCTTTCCAATTTGTATCCCCCTTGATCTCCTTTTGTTGTATTGTTCTAGCAAGAACTTCAAGTAAAATATTGAAGAGATGTGAAGAGAGTGGGCAGCCTTGTCTTGTTCCTAATTTTAGAGGAATCACATTGAGTTTCTCTCCATTCAGTTTGATGTTGGCTGTTGGCTTGCTGTATATTGCCTTTATTGTGTTTAGATGTATTCCTGTTATTCCTGATCTCTCCAAGACTTTTATCATGAAGGGGGTTGAATTTTGTTGAAGGCTTTAGCATCTAGTGAGATGATCATGTGGTTTTTCTTTTTCAGTTTGTTTATGTGGTGGATTACATTGATGGATTTTATATGATGATCCATCCCTGCATCCCTGGGATGAAGCCTACTTGATCATGGTGGATGCTTTTTCTGATGTGTTCTTGGATTTGATTTGGCAGTATTTTATTGACCTATAATTCCAAGTGAATTATAAGCAATCATTAAAAGTCTCTCAACCAAAAAAAAAAACTTCACTGCCAGATGGTTATATTTCTGAATTCAACCAGATTTTCAAAGAAGAGATACTACCAACTCAATTTATGTCAAAAAATAGAAAGAAAAGTAACATCGCCCAATTCATTTTATGAGGCCACAGTCCCCCTGATAATCAAACCACATAAAGACACATCAAAGAAAGAGTACAGTCAAATTTCTGTTATGAAAATAACAGAACATGTTACATGTTACATGTTACAACAACATGTAACAAAATATTTGAAAATTTAATCCTGGAGGTTATAAAAAAGATAATCCACCATGATCAAGGAGACTTTGTCTGAGAGATGCAGGAATGGTTCAACATACATAAATTGATAAATGCAATCTACCATATGAACAAACTGAAAGATATAAACTGCATGATCATCTCATGAGACACAGAGATGGCCTTTAACAAAGTCCAGCACCCCTTCATGTTAGAAGTCCTGGGGATATTCGGGATAAAAGAGACATTTCTCAACATAAGGAATACAATTTGCAGAAAGCACACAGACAACATCATTGTAAATGGAGGGAAACTCATAACAATTACCCTAAAATCATGATCGAGACAAGGTTTTCCACTCTCTCCATATGTATTCAATACAGTTCTTAAAGTCTTTATCTGAAACAATGAAACAGCTGAAGGAGATCAAAGGGGTAGAAATTGGAAAGACAGGTGTTAAAACATTTTTCTTTTCAGATGATATAATAGTATATATTAGTAACCTGAAAAATTCTAATAGGAAAGTCCCATCATTAATAAACACTTTCAGCAAAGTAGCTGACTGTTCCAAGATCTCAGACTCTTTGCATATTTTCTAAGTGGGAATCTCTGTAGTCACTCCTCTGTGTTGCAGGAGAAAGCTTTGTAATGGCTGAGCAAGGTACTGGTGTATGAGTATAGTAGAATGCTCTTATGAATCATTTTGTTGTTACATTTATTTGGTAGAACAGTAGTATTTGGCTCTCCCCTAAGTCCTTGACTTATCTAGTCATAGGTTCTTGGCCACTCAAGTGGTGGTCAAGTGGTGGCATTAATGGGTTCTATCTCTTGGTGTGGGCCTTGCATTCAATCAGATATTGGTTGGTTAGTCCAACAGGCTTTATGACA
The DNA here is from genome assembly GCA_030556225.1 of Cricetiscus sungorus. NCBI lineage: Eukaryota > Metazoa > Chordata > Mammalia > Rodentia > Cricetidae > Cricetiscus > Cricetiscus sungorus. The sequence goes on from JANBXA010000600.1 coordinate 43,389,243, forward strand.
TCATCCCAAGAATAGTTTGCAGACATGTCACCACTGTAGATAAAAGGGTTTATTGCCAGGTTATTATTTTCTTGTCTCCTTCGGTAGCCTTAGAATACCTTCCAGTACGATGAACACTCATCAGTAGTAGTGAATGCTGGCAGTAGGGACCAGCTCAATTTCTCTTTGTCCAGTAAGTTGTGTAAGTGTTTTCTTCAATAATAGGGTCTTAACATTAGTCTATGCAGAGTAACCAATAACCTTGGCAATACTCTGGGTTGTTTGGGTATCCCTAGAAAAGGGAAATGGAATATATAGTTCTAGATAGCTGGGGATAGAATGGGGATATCAAATGGGGAAGAGGCGGGAAAAGGGAGGTGAGAGAGAAGATAGAGAGACAGCTAAAACCTAAGGTTGAGGGAGTCAAATGGAAACCAAATCTAGAAGAAGCTTATTAAAATAAACAGAATATTCATCCCTCCTGTATGTTCCCTTACTGTACACATAACCCCATTGTTTATGTAGACTGTAGTCTGATTATTAAAGACTTAATATCTAACATAAACATATAACTAATATATACCACATTTGTATTTTTAAGTCTGAGATACTTCACTCAGGATGATTTTATTTTCTAGCTTTATCCAATTACTTGTAAATATCATGATTTCACCTTTTTAAATGGCTGAGTAGTATAACAGGTATAAATGTACCATATTTTCTTTAGCTAGTCCTCTGTTGATGAACATCTAGGCATTTCCAATGTTTGACCATTGTAATTAGGGCAGCAACAAACATGGTAGAGCATGTAGCAGGGTGCACTCTTTGGGTATATACCGGAGAGGGCCTAAGCTGCTTTTTGAGGTATATATAGGCTCAGCTTCATACAGAAGTGTCATCTGATTTCTGTACTGTCTGTAAAACTTTGCACTCCCAGCAGCAAATGAATTACTGTTCTTCTTTGGTCCACATCCTTGATAGCATAAGCTATTATTTGTTTTATTAATCTTGACTTTATTTTTTTTTCATTTATTTGTTACAAGATACTTGAAATTCCTTTTGATTTTTTTGGACATTTTAGTAGTATTTTCATTTCCAACTATTCATGGAATTTGCAATATTTGTCCTTTAATCATTTTTAAAAGAATAATTCTTCTCATATACAGTAAGTCCTGACCTCAGCCTATCATTTTGTTCCCATCTCCTCTCTACCCCAGATCTACTTCTCCTCCATTTCCCTTCAGAAGAGAGCAGACCTCCAAGGGATAGCAAGCAAACAGCATAAAAAGGTAAAATAAGGTTAGGCACAAACCCTCAAATCAAGGTTGGATTAGGCAGCCCAGTAGAAGGATTCCCATAAAAGTATCCAGCTACACAACCACAACATATGCAGATGATCTAGTGCAGATTTATGGAGGCTCCATGATTGCTCCTGCAGTTTCTGTGAGCTCCTATGAGCCCTGCTTAGTTGATTCTGTTGCCTGTGTTCTGGTTTCCTTGACCCCTCTGGCTCCTATAATCCTTCCTGCCCATCTTTCAGGGTGTTCTCCAAACTCTACCTAATGTTTGCTTTTTTAATTATTATTTTTATTTTACATATCGATCCCAGTTCCCTTTCCCTTCCTCCCTCCCTCTTTCCCTATCTCCCCCTTCACATGCACCCCTCTCACCCTCCCCTCCCATCCCTCTCCCACTCCACATGTAGGGTGATGCCGTCCAGGAGGGGCCATCTAAATCTGTCAAGTCATTTGAAGTAGGGACTAGGACTTCTCTCCTGTCTCTAGGTTAAGGGAGTATTCCTCCATGGGGGATGTGCCCACAAGGTCCTTCTGTGCACCAGGAATACATCCTAGTTCCACTGTCTGAGGTCCCTTAGACTGCTCAGGCCTTCTAGCTGAGATCCATGTCAGGGAGTCTGAGTCAGTCCCATGCTGGATTCCCAGCTATCAGTCGGGGGGGGGGGGTGTTGTTAGCTCCTCCTTGTTCAGGTCAGCTGTCTCTATGTGTTTCTGTAACCCGGTCTTGTCCTTTCTCTCTGCATCTGGATTCTAGTTAGACTCAGTGTTTAGTTGTGGGTGTTTACTTCTGTTTCCAACAGGTCCTAGATGAAGGCTCCATGATGTCTCCACCTAATGTTTGATCATGTGTCTTTGCATCTGCTCTCACCAACTGCTAGAGGAAGCCTCTCTGATGAGTTGGGCTAGGCACCTATTTATGAATATAACAGGAAATAATTAAGAATCATTTTATTGATACTTATTTTCCACTCATGTTTGGTTCTACCTAAGTTTCTAGTTCCTGGCAATCCAGGCAGTGTCAGGCATAGAATCCCTCTATTAGCTTGGATCTCACTAAGACCAGACATTGGTTAGCCACTGCCATAATCTCTGAGCCAAAATTGCCAACCCTTTTCTCAAAAGTAATAGTTCTCTTTGATGTTGAGGTATGTTTCTTTAATGCAGCTGAAGGATAGATCCTGCTTTGCATTCATTCTGTTAGTCTGTTTATTCATATTAGAAATGTCTACAGACCTACAAGGATGACCCCAACTAACAATCTCAGCAACAGTGAAAAGGCTACCTTAAATGTCCTTCCCTGATAATGAGATTGATAACTAACTTATCCATCATCATAGAGCCCTCATCTAGTAGCTGATGGAAACAGAAGCAGACACCCACAGCTAAACATTGAGCCGAACTGGAATCCAGATGCAGAGAGGGAAGACAAGACCAGGCTACAGGGGCCTGGCATGGCAGTGGATCCAGACCGGCAGGGGGGAAAAAACTACTTGTAACAGAAACCCACAGATAACAGCTGGCCTGGATAAGGAGGAGCTAATGGGTCCCCAGACTGATAGCTGGGAAACCAGCATTGGACCTACTCAGACCCCCTGAACATGGGTCTCTGTTAGAATGCCTGGGCAGTCTAAGGACCTCAGACAGTGGAACCAGGATGTATCCCTGGTGCACAAAAGGACTTTGGGAACACATTCTCCATGGAGGGATACTCTCTTAACCTAGAGGCGGGAGGGAGGGCCTAGTACCTACTCCAAATGACTTGACAGATTTTGTTGATCCCTTCTGGTAGGCATCACCCTCCCTGTGGAGTGAAAGGGGGGATGGGCTGGGAGGGTTGTCAGGCACATGGGAGGAAGGGAGAAAAGAAGGGAGATGGAAGTGGGATTGATATGTAAAATAAAAAAAGGGGGAGGGAGAAAAACAATGAAAGTAGAGTTCATTGATATTGAGGGATATCAGTGACCAAAAATTGCTAAATAAATTACTGTTATTTTATTATCATTGTTGTTGCTGTATTTGTTTACCTTCTTTTGCTGATGTGAGATTATTTATTTCCTGTGTTTTCATAGATGTAGTTAACATCTTGATTGGAGGTTTTTTTTTTTTTTCCTAGTACCTTTTGTAATGCTGGATTTGTGAATAGTGTTTAAATTTGACCTTGTCATGGAATATCTTGTTTTCTCCACCTATGCTGATTGGAAATTTTCTGGGTGTGGTACTCTGAGCTGGCATCTGTGGTCTCAGAGTTTGCACAATATCTGTCCAGGTTCTTCTGATGGGGCATGTCATTCTGTATATATGTTTCTCTTATTGGTCTGGTAGCCCCACTTATACTTCCTGCCTGGCTACTGGTCAATCAGTGTTTTATATATCAACCAATAGGAGAAATATATATATACAGAAGGACATCCCTCATCCCTCTTCTGGCTTTTAGAGTCCCTGCTGAGAAATTTGGTGTAATTTAGTAGTTTTTTGTTTGTGTTACTTACTCTTTTCCCCTTGCAGCTTTTAACATTCTTCCTTCTCTGGGCATGTTTAGTGTTTTTATTATTATGTGGTGGGACTTTCTTTCTGGTCCAAACTATTTGGTATTCTGTATACTTCTTGTACCTTAATAAGCATGTATTTCTTCAGGTTAGGAAATTTTGAATATATTGAGGTGATCCTTGCAGGTATCAGACAGTGAAGCAAATTACACAAAGAAGTGATGAGAGTATCAACCTGGTGAAGATTGACTCCATCCTAGATCAGACTTTGGGGAGTCTAAGGTCAGGTGGTTCATTGCCAGTATATTTAAAACACAGTACAATTTGGGGTAAGGTTTCCAGGCAACAATCAGTCCAATTACAGGTGTACAATATAGCCCAAGTGTGACAAAAGTACTTGTGTCCATTAGGTTGGGTTCTATGGTTAATGTAGTTTTGTCTCTGATGAAGAGACTGCAGAGGTCGGCAGGCTATAAAGTATATATGACATCTACTCTAAAGATAGGTAATGATCTAGGAAGAAAATAGTCTGAAATAATCCTTCTGGGGAAATTGGGTGACTGCTGCCTCTATATGAAAAGGTGGCTAATTACAATCTACCTCCACAGATGGTGAAAAAGTTCACCAGGTCATTCATTAACAAAATCCACTCTCAACTTTATGGATGGGATGCAGGTATTTGACTTTTATCTTCTCCATTTTGGATATACCCTTGCTTGATTAACAATTTTGGTTCTCTTGGTACTTCTCTGTGAGTACAAGGTCCTCTTAGTCACTCCAAAAATACTTCCTGGGACTTTAAGCTGGGATTATTCTCATTTTCCAATTCTAATTGTTCTTAGGGTTTACCAAATTCATAGTGTCCCAAGTTTTCTAGATGTTTTGTGTCAGACTTAACATTTGCTTTGATCTAGTTCTTCTGTTACATCTTCTCTACCTGAAACATTCTTCTATCTCTTGTATTCTGTTGGCGATCACTGTATCTATAGTTCCTGTTCATCTATATACTCTTTATATCTCCAGAACCCTCAGTTTGTGATTTTTTTTATTGCTTCTATTTCCATTTTAGATCTTGAACAGTTTTATTTCTTCTTTTAATGGCATGCTCCCCCCACCATTGGCCTTCTTTAAGGGTTTTATCCATTTCCTCCAATTTTTTTGTCTTTTTCTCAAATTTTAAAGGAATTTATTCATTTCTTCTTTAACTACATCTATAATCTTCATAAAATTGTGTGTAAGGTCTTTTTCTTGTTCTTCAGCTGTGTCGTAATATTCAGGGCTTGCTGTAGTAGGATAGATGGGCTCTGGTGGTGACATATTTTCATGGCTGTTGTTGATTTTGTTCATCTGGGGCAAGACTGAGCCCTCTCCCTTGGTATCTAGGCTGAGAGAGTATCCCTTCTGTAGAGAAGGGGCTCCAAAATCCAGTACATGCACTAGGGATAAATACTGGTTCCACTGCTAGTGGCCCCATAGACTGCCCAAGCCTCCCAAATGACAATCACATTCAGGAGACCTTGTTCAGTTTTATGCAGGTTCCACAGCTGTAAGTAATTTTCAGAAATTTTAGTAGTTTTTCCCTCTTTCAGGCTCCAATGATGCACACTAAAGTCTATGGCTCAGAATATATTTTCATACAAAGAATGCAGTAAAGCTTGGAATCAAATGTTTTCCCACTCAGTTAAATGTATTTTTTTCTGACTATGTCTCAGAATATAATCCATTGATTCCTTCCCTGTTTTGTCAGAGTGTGTTATGGGGGGGCAATGGTAACTTTTTGAGATATACACAGGCTGTCTCTAAACTTACCACCCATCTCCCTCTGTATTCTCTCAAAGTTATTGGAAAGTAAACCATAATTCCCATGAAAGAATACGATGTATAAATCATGTCCAGCAGCCCAAAGAAGAACAGAAGTGCAGAATTTTTATTTGTGTGTTCACTTTTGTTATAATTGGTTGAGGGAGCTAATTCTCATATTCTAATGGTTCATTATTCACTTTTATAAACAAACACTAAAAGTCATGTATTTAGAAAATGAGTGTATTTGGCATTACTTTTTTCAACACTTTCTCTGTTAAAGAACTAAGAAAGAAGTTTTACAGTGAAGCAGATACACAAGATGGAGAGAATATGTTGCAAGACAAGAAATTACAGAGTGTGAAGGTGATAATTCTGTTATGTCTTATTACACTTGAGGCAAAGTATCATCACTGAAACATCAGTTAGGCACTAAATAAGAACACATGTTTACAAAAATGCATTAATTTAGCAAAAATCAAAATATATTCATCTTTCTAATCATACTATGATTCATATTTCTCAAGATATATAATGAAATCTGTGTATTTTCAAAAGTTGCATTGAAGTCAGGCTATATAGTGACTGCTACAGTCAGAAGAAGAAAGGAACATTTTAGTCACAGATATATTACAAAAGAGTCCCCAATACACTCTGGCATTCACATTATGAAGGGGTTATCAAAACAGTCTCTTTTTAAAGTTTTAAGGCAGAGAGATGTTGTCTAAATATATAAAGTATGTTTGTGTACGTATGCATATGTGCCATGTGCCTGCAGTATCCTCAGAGGCAAGAAGAAGACACCAGATCCTCAGGAACAGGAGTTATTGATAGTTTTGAGCCATCATTTCAGTGTTGTTAATTGAACCCCAATCTTCTGCAAGAACAGTAAGTGTTATTAACCACTGAGTCATCTCTCTAGCCCTTAATTACATTTTAAAGACTATAGAATTTAGTGGCAAGAAGTGTCAGTAAGTGACAAAGCAAACTGGAAAATGAGAAAATGATTTGTTATGCCCCAATTGAGCATCAAAAGTTAATGGCAGAGTAGTGAAATTGGAGAACAAGAAACATGCAACTTGAAAAAAGATGCAAACTGTGATAAGTGTGATTCCGATGGAAGTTTATTTTAAGGCAAAGTTGCAAGAAGAAGTCCACACCCTGTTATAATAAATTGGTTCATAATGAACTTGTTTGAGAATAAAAATTTTAGAACTGATATTTGAATTGTCTTTGGTTCATTATATTTCTCACTCTAGACAGGTTTACCTGTCAGTCAACTAGTATGACATTCATTCATCAATATTCATAAAGCTACTCTGAAAATTCAAATGAAATTAAAACTAGAGGGTCAGTGATAAACTTCAGATTCATAATCTCTTTAAAAAGTAGGTTTGGAGCTCTTACAAATGTCTCAACCATTAATTCTACTTGCAGCTTTCTCAGAGAACCCAGTTCAATTCCTATCATGCATGTTAGGAATCACAAAGCTGCCTCCAGAGAGGATCTGATACATTCTTATGACATCTCGGTGATGCCTCTGTGGAATCCACACTTATGTAATATACAATTACAGAGACACATAATAAATAAAAGAAGTATTTTAAAAAGCTACATTATTTTCAGTTTTTAATAAAAATTATATAAGCTTGCAAACATGATGTGAAGTTTAAGTATAAATAGTTACCCCGGTTAACAGAGATCTTTAGAAAGTAGTAAGTGCTGAGGTACATTGAATTCAGTCATGATACTGCTGAAGAAAAGGGGATTCATAAATATACATCAAATCCAATGGGGACACATTAAAGAAGCAAAATTCACTTATGTAACCTAGAGAGAAATGAAATCCTTCAAGGCAGACAATGTGAGAAACAAAGCAAGAAATAGAGGTATACATAATGGGTTTCTCAGATGTCCAATATGAAATAGAAAATAACTTAATTAGTTCTCAGGCTCAGCCTCCTCAAGGCACCTTTAATATCCCTGTTTCTAAGACTGTAGATGAATGTGTTAAGCATGGGTGTAACCACAGTGTACCTCACTTCTGCCATCAAATCCTTTCTGTGAGAGGATGACACGGCTGAACTAAGATACACTCCCAGTGCTGTTCCATAAAATAGGCAAACTACGGACAGATAAGACACACAGGTGGAGAAAGCTTTAAACTTTCCCCCAGAAGACGAAATTCTAAGAATGGATGATGCAATTTTATAGTAAGAGAAAAGGATCCCCAGGATGGGAAAAATCCAAATATGGCACCAGTAAGATACACAGCAATGTCATTAATGAAAGAGTTAAAACAGGTCAGATTAAGGAGTTTAGAAGGATCACAAAAGACGTTAGCAATTTCTACATCCTTGAAGTATGGGAGTTGTATGATAATCAAATTGTGCAGCTGGGAGTCCAGCAGGCTAACAAAAAATGAACTCAAAACCATCAAGACAGTGTCGGGGGTTCATCAGGATTTGGTAATGGAGAGGATGGCAGATGGCTATAAACTTGTCATAAGCCATCACAGCCAGAAGCATGTCATCTACAGAACCAAAAATGGCAAACACAGACATCTGTGTCAGGCAGGACACATAGGATATGCTTCTTCTGTGAGTCTGAATGTTCACAATCATCTTTGGGACTGTGCTCAAAATAAAGCCTATGTCAGCCAAGGACAGGTTGCAGAGAAAGAAGTACAAGGGGGTGTGTAGGTGCGGGTCATTGCTGACAGCCAGGATGATGATCAGATTCCCAAGCACTGCAACCAAATACATGAATAAAAACAGCCCAGAGAACAGGTTCCAGTTCCGGATCGTCTGTGAGTCCCATGAGACAGAATTTCGAGATGTACGTTAAATTTTGTGCATCTATATTCCTTGGACACCTTGCCAAAAGGAAATATTTATATATCAAAAAAGTGAAATAAAATTTTCTTTGAATTCAGTAATCATTGTCAGTAATCACATTGTCTAGTTTTATTTTTCTCTTTTTCTGTTTGGGTTTAGAAAGAATAATTGTATGTAATGAGGTTAACCTTGAAATACAAAAGAATTCTTTATCAGACTCTCTGGTCTGAGTTTTGAGAAATGTTGACCCGCACTGGTGTTTTGATAGGAACCACAAATTAGATTTTGAGGGCTAGTTTTAAAAAGAGGACATGAAGTTTGGGGAAAAATGTGTTTTTTGGGTACTAATGGAAATTCCAGGGGGAGTTAAAAACTGATATGATCAGGAAACATCATGTAAGTGTATATGAAATTTTAAAAGAGCAAACAAAAGTAAATTAACAATGTTCCAGCATACTTGTCTATCTAGACTTTACATTCAAGTATTCAGAAATTAAGCATTCTAAAGTCCAGAAATCATCATTTATATGCTAGTGCTATAATAAAAGCTATATTCTTGGATCTTTTTATTGTCTGTTACTGTATTGCTCATGAAAAAAAAAAGAAGAAAGAAAAAGAGAAATCAAAAGGAGTGAAACATGCACCTGTTGTCAGTGCTAGGATTAAATACTATATTAAAGTTGATATTCTCATATGAAAATACATTGATACACATCAGATATTATCTAGGTGTTTCATCTTGTTTTCACTTTCTGATTTTTAGTTTTTACAAATATGAGTAAAATATATTAATTATTATCTATAAAATAAATTCATAATGATATATGATTTATAAGATAGGAGTAATATTTTAAAATTTCTACATCTGAATATATTATTATATATTTGTGTGCATAATGAGTGATTTTATGCATGTTTGTATTTGTGTGTATGTATAATATAAATATCATAGTAAAGATCCTACATGATTGACATATTATTTTGTCAAAGGTACATATTCATGGAATAGCAGACAGAAAAAAATACTACATTTTTCAATTATTGAACAATTAATGTATATGAAATTGAGATCCTCAGCAGTAAGCTTTTCCAGTGTGGAGAAGGACCAGGGATTTACTGCTAGTAAAGAAAGAAAATTGAATACATTGTAGAAGGAAGCAGGGACAGATGCTGACAAGGGACAGGGAGGAAAAGAAGAAAGTTGATGTGGGATATTTGCAAATTCTACTTTTATTATAAAGTATCACTTATTAAATTACAAAATCATAGTTAAGCATCTAATGTATACAGCATTTGGTCTTTTATTATATACTTTGTAGGACTCTGCTATTTTTTATTTGGTATTCACACAAACATTTTTACCTTCTGCATAAAATCTAAGTTTTTATCCTAATTGCACTCATATGAATAAATAATGGATATTATACTATTCTTCCTGGTCCATGGTATAAAATTTTTCTAATTTGGCTAGTTAAATACAATTGAGTTTTAATATTTTGCCTTCTCATACTGTTATTATTTGGATAAAACATATATGGGAACCATGTCAATATGAAAGAATATATTTTTTATCTTTGAAATGGGAAAACAAATACCAATCTCAAAGTTATTAAAAGAAAACTTTCAAAATTCTTGTAATTTGTGGAGACTAGTTGCTACAATTCTAACATGGAAATATATACCTGTGTGTATCTCAAGTTACCCACATACCCTGTATTCAGATTCAAAGATTTAATATAAATGTCTGCATGTGAAGTATATATAGGTTTATATTCTAATGTAGGTTTCAAAACCAATGTCTCAGAAGTCTTTCTGAATTTAAAAATCTGAGCCTTATTGAAAACTATCAAGAAAACACATTATATGCACTGAATATGAAATATATTTGTGTTAGTGTCTATAAGATCTTGGTTTGGGATTTTTCCACCTTATTTCACTTTTCTGAACAAGTGTCTTCCAAGTGCAAGTCCTGTCTAATTTAGTAGAATATATTTCTTGAAAATTTTTCATATCAGTATTTATTTTTAATAATAAATTTTTAGGAGAAATAGCACTAACATATTAAATTTATTAAAATAGTATACAGCCAATCATCTACATCACAAGAAATTACATTAACATAATTTGTTATCTCTGACAAATAAGCTAATAATTAAAGTGCTTTAACTGATAATTTGAGGAAAGATTATCACTTAATTTGTTAGTTTACTATTAGTTAGTTACAAAATTCTTGAAACTAGCTCCATAGGATGTGAGTCTTGTTAGACTTATATGTGATCAAAGAGTTGTTTGAAATTGAACACTTGATTGATTTTTGCATGATAGTTACATGGAGTAGGGAGCCCCAATTTTTAAAATTTCCTATTTAGTACTTTTAAAATACTGAAAATTGAATTCTACATAAAAAGTAATACCTGTGTTAAAATTCCTACGATGTTATTTGACTTGTTAGGAATTCTGGGATTATGGAAAGCTAGGGTCAAAATAGAATGAACTATTTTTAGCTCCGTAAACAGCCACCTCTGTGACCTTGCACTGTTACAATTATTAGGTAAATTCTTTGGAATACAAACATTCTCCTAGCTACCATAAGTTCAAATAGTAAGATAAATGAGAAACGCTGGGAAATCAGCACTGGATCAACTCAGATCACCTGAACATGGGTCTCAGTTAGAAGGCCTGGGCAGTCTAAGGGACCTCCAACAGTGGAACCAGGATGTATTCCTAGTGCACAAAAGGAATTTGGGAGCACATTCCTCGTGGAGGGATTCTCCCTTAGCCTAGAGGCAGGAGGGAGGGCCTAATCCCTATTCCAAATGACTTGACAGATTTTGTTGATCCCTCCTGGTAGGTATCACCCTCCTTGTGGAGTGGGGGTGGTGTGGGTGTGTGTGGGTGGGATGGGAGGGTGGTGGGGGGGAATGGGAGGGAGGGAGGGAGAGAGGAAGGGAGTGAGGGAGAGGGAACTGGGATCGACATGTAAAATAAGAAAAACAAACAAATAAACAAAAAGAGAAATGCATGGTTTCTATAATATAGCTTTTACTGCACAGCTGTAACCTGAACATCTGATGCTTCTACCAAAATGTAATATTTGAACAACGTCATGATTTATGAATATTTTTATTCTGTTAAGACAGAGGAAACTGCTACTGTGTTGAGACATACTTTAGGTAACCTAAATCTATGTTTCTGGGCTATAAGTCAGAAACATCTGGCTCCAGGATAAATTATTTTTTTCCCCTTTGTGCTGAGAGCTTTATTTTTGGTGACAATGTAACATTAAAATGTATTTGGGGTGTACTAATAATGCTTCCAAAATAACATGGGATTTTTTTTCTGACTAAGATGGACTTTGAAAGAAGTAGTTTTAATTTGCATTTCCCTGATGACTACAGATGGTGAACATTAAAAAATTATTTCTTAGCCATTTCATTTGAGAATATTCTGTTCAGTTCCATATGTCAGTTTTTCATTGGTTTGTTGCATTCTCTTTTCTTTAGTTCTTTGTCTACTGCAGACAAAAGTTCTGAGTTGGGGTTAGATATATTGTTGTCATTGCCCTCATTCTGTAGGGTCCCTCTTCAATATATAAAGAGGGTTTTTATTTTTGCAGCACAGAAACTTTTGAAATGACAAGTCAGCATTCCAGCATGAAGTAGGGAGTGGCTCAGGAGTTCCAAATCCTAACCAAGAAATTATCAAGTCTTGATAGATTCGGAGGGAGGAAGGGTCAGTTTTCTAACAAGATGTTCCTGATAGAAGGTAGACTATGGTCACACACAAAGAAATTTGTGGACAGAAGAAATTTGGAATCAGTGAGATACGGAAAATAGATACAATTTGGGAATGGGTGGGGCTGAGTGATAGACACTGAAAGAGTTATACAGAAGAGTCAAAGTGAATATGGTAAAAAATTATGCATGAACATATGGAAGTCTTAGTCAATGAAAATATTATATTAGAAATAAATAGTAGCCTTAAGGGATCTCTTGCCCTTTATCCCTTTCCAGAAATAAAAGCAAATGAGGAATTATACTTAAAATACATAGTATTTGTGTGCACATAAAAAAATATTATTACACCAGGCAGTGGTAATGCACTCCTTAATCCCATCACTCGGGAGGTAGAGGCAGGCAGGTCTTTATGAGCTTGATGACATCCTGGTCTAAAGAGTGAGTTCCAGGACTGGCTCCATAGCTACTGGGAAACCCTGTCTTGAAAAACCAAAAGAGGAAAAAGAATATTGTAACAAGAAATGAAATAATAAAGGTAAATTTGCAAAATGTTGTACTAGTTTAGAATGAAAATTAACTTTATCAACGATGCCAATTAGGATATGTGTTTTAGAATATGTTCTTTATTGTGGTTGCTTTTGTTGCTATTGTGTTTCTCTATGGGAAGTTCACATGCCATGGCAGGCATGTGGAGATAAGAAAGGTTGTGTGTTTGATTTTTTTTTTTCATACATCTGTACATGGATTCTGCAGTTTAAACTCAGGCTATCGGTTTTGTTATGTTGTTTCTCTGTTGAGCCATGGCCATGAGATACAAATCATGCCACTTCCTTGCAAGGTGCCCAAATAAGATTGAATCAAACTTAGACAGACTTGAGTATTGAAGTAAATGTAGTAGCAGATGGTGAACTTAGTGAAAAGTATTAAGTGACAAAATGATACAATTGTGAAGGTAACTATTTTTGACAAAGAAAAGAAGAGCTATAATGCAACCTAAATACTGAATAATATATATGGTTGAAGTCTCAATACACAGAACTCACAATTAGACAAATTGGCCTGTGATAGTCCAATCTCCAAAGGCATCCTTATATTAGCTGCAGAAAAAGGAAATCAAAGATCTTGTAACCTCCTTTTTCCAGGAAAACATTTCTGTTTATAACTGTTGTCTTTTACTTGCATATATTTTCAAAGACCCGTTTGTTGGTCACTTTTATTTTATGGTATAAGCTTGCATTGCAAAACCACACCTTTCTAACAATAGTAAGTACATACCTCCCTGAAAATTATTACATTGACAGCATTATGAAATTAACACCATCTATAATATCAATTAATTCATGATTTAATCGGAAACATTATAATTACTGTAATTTTATTCATCATTTTCCTAAAGCTGAAAGATAATAAGGAACAAAGGGCATAAAACAATTAAAGTAATTTGTGCATAAATGCTGGATTCACAAAAACAGACATTAGATTTTTTTATGACTACTTACAATGAGTGTTTTGAATGCTAAGTAGACCACCTTCAGAGAAGTCTCATCAAAGTGCTTTCAACAGGCCTATTCCTTAGACTGTAGACTGACAAATTCAACATAACCATGAGCTCCATGCCCATGATGGAAGTTATTAGGCTGTTTCTGAAAAAATGTGATAGAGCTTAACCCAGGTACACTCACAGAACCTTTGTTGTGTCATGAGATCTTTCTTGTCAGTTCTATGTGCTATCACATCCTCTTCAGTTCAATTAAAAGTTGAAGTGTACTTCCTAATCTTACCTCTAGTGGTTTAATGGTAACCGGCCATAAAGGGAGGTTCTTGATCAATTTGTAGAAGAAGTGTGTGCAGGATGATAACATTAAAGTTTTGTTAATCTGCCTACTAAAATCCAGGTTTCTTATACCATATGTTTAAGATATTGTCTTTTCCCCAACTTATGTTAATGGTATTTTTGTTAAAAATCAGGTTACTCAAAGACATCAATTCACCTATGTTCATAGCAGCATTATTTTGTAATAGCTAGAACCTGGAAACAACCTAGATGCCCTTCAACTGAAGAATGGATAAAGAAAATGTGGTACATTTACACAATGGAGTACTACTCAGCAGAAAACAAAACAAAACAATAGAATCTTGAAATTCACAGGCAAATGGATAGAACTAGAAGAAACTATCCTAAGTGAGGTAACCCAGTCACAAAAAGGCAAACATGGTGTGTACTCACCCATATATGGATTTTAGACATAAAGCAAAGGATCACCAGCCTACAATCCACATTGCCAGAAAAGCTAGGAAATAAGGAAGACCCTAAAAAGAGACATATATGGTCCCTCACAGAAGGGAAAGGGACAAAATTTCCTGAACAAATTGAGAGCTGGGGGGGGCAGTGAGGGGAGAAGCAGTTAGGAGAAAGAGGAAGGGAGAGGAGAACATGAGGGAGCAGGAAGATCGAGTCGGAGCAAGAAAAGAGATACTATAATCCAGGGAGCCATTCATTATAGGTTTAAAGAGAAATCTGGCACTAGGGAAATGTCCAGAGACCTACATGGATGATCCCAACTAACAATATAAGCAATAGTGGAGAGGCTACCTTAAATGCCCTTCCCTGATAAAGAGATTGATGACTACCTTATATGCCATCCTAAAGCTTTCATCCAGTAGATGATGGAAGCAGGAGCAGACACCCACAGCTAAACACTGAACTGAGATCCTGGAATTCAGTTGCAGAGAGGGAGAAGGGATAAGCAAAGGGGTCAAGACCAGGCTGGAGAAACCCACATAAACAGCTGACCTGAACAAGGGGGAGGCTCATAGACCCCAGACTGATACCTGGGAAGCCTGAACATGGGTTTCAGTCAGAAAGCCTGGGCAGTCTATGGGACCTCTGTCAGTGGAACCAGGATGTATTCCTGGTGCACAAAAGGACTTTGGGTGCACATTCCCCATGAAGGGATACTCCCTTAGCCTTACCCCAAATGACTTGACAGATTTTGATAATCTCTCCTGGAAGGCCTCACCCTCCCTGTGGAGTGGGTGGGAGATGGACAGGGGTTGGGGGGAGCATGGAAGGATGGAGGGAGAGGGAACTAGGATCAATATGTAAAATAAGAAAAAAATTTAAAAAAGGAAAAAATCAGCTTGCTGTATTTGCATGCACTGTATCTGGTACTTCAATTTAATTGTTTTAATGTAAGGCTGTTTTGTGAAAGTACTATGGTGTTTTTTTTATTATAGTACTGTAGTATAACTTGAAATCAAGAATTCTAATAACACTAGCAGAATTCTTTCTGTACAGTATTTCTTTGATAGCTATTGGCCTGTAGTGGTTTCATATAATTTTAAAGATATTTTTGTTTTCTATGCTTTTAAAGAATGGACCACAGGCTTTTAAATTTTCTAATTTTGAAATAGTTTTTATGATATGACATGATTTACTGAATTTCATTGGTATTATTTTAATAGTTCCTTTTATTTTTAAAGTATATTAATCTGAATCTTCTTTGTCTCATTTGGTTAACTTGTTTAAGGGTTTGCTGATCCTGTTTATATTCCAAAGGAACCAGCAAATTATGAATGGGGCCAAGAACAGAAGAAGTCACTTCTCCAGGCTAAAGTTATTCTACAGGAGATCATGCCACTTAAGACCTATTATCTAGAATACTGAATGCACTCAAGGTTCCACTGGGAAGGTATGTTTGTTTTTGGGCCTTTGACAGATCCCCATAAGAGAATTATAGCCATGAGGCTAGGGACTTTGTTTTGTTTTATAAATTAACTTTTCTTTATTAATAAATTTTATTTAATTTAGAAACAATTTTATAATACATATTAATCCAAGTTCCCTTTCCCTCCCATCTTCCCATGTGCCTCACCAGCCCCCATCCCATCCCCCATCCACTCCCTAGGGAGGGTGATACCTTCCATGAGGGATCATCAAATTCTGTCAAGTCATTTGGCATAAGGCCTAGGCCCTTCCCCATGGCTCTAGGCTAAGGGAGTATCCCTCCATGGGAAATGGGCTCCTGAAGTCCTTTTGTACACTAATGATACATCCTGGTTCCACTGCCAGAGGCTCCAATAGACTGTCCAGTCCTCCTAGCTGACACCCAGGGGGCCTGGTTTTGTTCTATGTTGGTTCCCCAGCTGTCAGATTGGCATCCATGAGCTCCAACTTTACAATAGCCACCAACAACATAAAGTATCTTGGGATAATGCTAACCAAACTAACGAAAGACCTATATAACAAGTCTTTGAGTCTTTAAAGAAAGAAATTAAATAAGATACCACAAAATGGAAAGATCTCCCATGCTCTTGGATAGGTAGGATCAACATAGTAAAAATCACAATCTTACCAAAAGCAACCTACAGATTTAATGCAATCCCCATCAAAATCCCAGCACAATCCTTCACAGACCTTGAAAGGACAATACTCAACTTTATATGGAAAAACAAAAGACCCAGGATAGCCAAAACAACGCTGTACAATTAAGAAACTTCTGGAGGCATCACCATCCCTGACTTCAAGCTCTACTATAGCGCTATGGTAATGAAAACAGTTTGGTATTGTCACAAAAACAGATGGGTAAATCAATGGAATAGAATTGAAATCCCTGATATTAACCCATACACCTATGGACACTTGATTTTTGATAAAAAAGTTAAAACACTACAATGGAAAAAAGAAAACATCTTTGACAAAAGTGCTGGCATAAGCGGATGCAGACATACACATGACTGCAGATAGTAGACCCGTGCCTATCGCCATGTACAAAACTTAAGTCCAAATGGATCAAAGACCTCAACATAAATCCAGCCACACTGAACCTCTTAGAAGAGAAAGTGAGAGGTACCCTTGAACGTATTGGCACAAGAGACTACTTCCTGAACATAACACCAGTGGCACAGACACTGAGATTGACAATTAATAAATGGGACCTCCTGAAACTAAGAAGCTTCTATAAATCAAGAGACTTGGGATTTTGAATTAACTTCTGGTCATACTCTTTAGACTAATCTGCCTTTGAGAAATATCTCTTTACTTGCTGTTATACCTTCATGAAAACTGGACTCTTTAAAACAGGCCACAAGAGATCTCTGCTGCCTATCAAGATCTGGGTTTTATATGACCCTTGAAACCGTAAATTGGATGTATTATCCTTAACAGTACTTCATTACCAAATAAAAGTAATGGTGTGTTTGTGAGCGTGTGTGTATGTGTGGGTTCCAGCCTAAAGAAGCCCTGAAAGTATGACCCAATGGCCCATTATTCTTACTCCTGCTACAGTGCCTGATGTCCCAGAAAAAAATTGGCGGTAAAGAATATGATACGTTTCTTCAAATACACAAAGGATGTAAAGAGAATTGTCTAATCAGAGTATTTCAACAATCTAGTACATCATATGATTAGCTATTCAAAAGTAGACAACCTCATTCCCTAGCCATCCACATTTCTGAATGGGCCCATCAATAAAGTGATCTTGTTAGATGAAATATAGATAATTTGTGGTCTTAACAAAATGTATTTAGATCACCAAGTTTTACCCAGATATTTCTTCTTCTGAGTTAAATATGTTAACAACACAAACCAATTCTGAGTCCAATAATATAGTATATTTTATAGTTCAAAGGATGAGCAACCGTAAGTTGGTAAGAGGTTAACTACAATAGTCCGTTTTCACCAAGAAAAGTGTAGCATTTGTTCTTTACAGAATAGATGCTTATTCTGAGTATGAATTTATCTGTCCTGAATGTAATGCTTATTCAAAAACTACCATCTTTATACTTAACAGAACATCTTCTCCATGATAATAGACTTCTAAACAGCATTTATTCTTAGCCAGGAATTCACTTTAAAGCAAAAGAAGCATGGCTGTGGGCTTATGCTCAGGGAAGTTCTTGTTTTTGTTTTGTTTTTTTTTTAACCATGATTCCTACTTTAAGGAAATAACTATCTTAATATACTAGTGTAATGATGTGTAATGGGCCTTTAATGATACCATCTTAACTATTGCTGTGAAGAGACACTATGACTATGGCAACTCTTTTTTTTTTTTTTAATTCTTTTTTTTTTTTTTTTTTTTTTTTTTTGGTTTTTCGAGACAGGGTTTCTCTGTATTGCTTTGAAGCCTGTCCTGGAACTAGCTCTGTAGACCAGGCTGGCTCTGAACTCACAGAGTTCACCTGCCTCTGCCTCCCAAGTGCTGGGACTAAAGTTATGTACCACCAATACACTGCTAAAAGTGTAAATAGACTGCATTTTTATTTATTTTTTATTTTAGGTGCATTGGTGTTTTGCTATGGCTGTTGGGTTCCCTGGATGGAAATTACAGAAAGTTGTGAGCTATCATGTAATTGCTGGGAATTGAACCCAGGTCTTTTGGAAGAGCAGTCAGTACCCTTAACCACTGAAGCATCCCTCCAGCCCTGACTATGGCAACTCTTATAAAGGAAAACATTTAATTGGGTTGGCTTACAGTTCAAAGGTTTGGTCCATTAGCATCCTGGTGGGACATGGCAACATGAAGAAGACATGATGCTGGACAAGGAGCTGAGGGTTTTATCTTAACCAGAAGGAAACAGGAACTGAACTGTCTTACATAGTATAGCTTGACAATAGGAGACCTCAAAGTCCACCTCTACAGTCACACATTTCCTCCAGCAAGGCCAAAGATACTCCAACAAAATCATACTTTTGAATAGTGTCACTCCCATTTGTGTTGATTTTATTTCAAACTACCACATTCTCCTACCTGTCCCCATATATGTACAGCCAAAAATGCATTCAGTACAACTTCAAAAACTCTCCATAGTCTATAACAGTCTCAAAGTACAAAGTTCAAAATCTCATCTGAGGTGCATGCAATCTCTTAAATGTAATCCACAGTAAAATCAAAATAAAAAACAGATTACATACTTTCAACACACTGTGACACAGAATACACATTACCATTTCAAAACATAGGGAAGGGAGCATAGTGAAGAAATACTGGACCAAATGAAGACCAAAACCAGCTGGGCAAACTCCAAACTATGCATCTCCATGTGTGATGTCAAAACACTTCTCAGATCTCCAACTCTTTTACTTTGTTGACTGCAACACACCTCTTTCTCATGGGCTGGTTACACTTCCAGTTAGCATCTCTCCTTCCCAGGCATTCCACAACTCTGGCATCTTCAATATATTGGGATCTCCAAGTCAGTGCATGCTCCATGTTCACAGCTTCACACAAGGCCTTCTTGAGCCTCCATTCAGGGCACTGCTGTCACACACTAGCATCAGTGGCTCTCTTTGGTCAGGGAGTAAGATTCCATGATCACTTTCTTTTGCTCTTGAATCTAAAGTCAAAACTACATGCCCAAAGCTGCCATAGTCTGCTGCTTGTTGAGGCCGGAACAGGGCTCCCTTTTAGATCTTCACCATTTTTCTATGGTTTTCTTCACTGCCTAAGCTTAGCTGTCCTTAATATTGATCTATAGACCAGGTTAGCCTCAAACTCAGATATCTGCTTGACTCTGCCTCCTGAGTACTGGGATCAAAGATGTGTGCCATCACACCTGTATACAAACCTTTCTTTAATGCCTTTTCACAAGTTGAAAGCTTAGATGGATGAAGTCTTGCTGGAAGGTTATCACTCATTTTATTTCATTTATTGATTTGTTTATCTCAGACTTAGCTCCATTTCACTTCCTGGCATTCTCTTTATCCTCAGTTTGTACATTTTGTATTTTTTTCTTTCTCAGCTTGCTCCTTTTCATTATAAATCTTCATTAGAGTTAACACTAAGAACTATATGACAGTGTATACTAGCTGTTTTGAGATTTTCTTTGCCAAAGGAATTAATCAAAAACTCTCCAATCGAGTCTCAGGCAAACCTTTCAGATAAAGAAAAAGCAGCCATGTTCTTTATCAAAGTAAAATGAGAATGATCTCTAGGAAACATATTAACTTTCTTCTCCTCTGAAACCCTTGAGTCAGGCCCCCAAAATTCAATCTTACATAATCCTACTAGTATGACCCATTAAGCAAATTGGGAGCATGGGGGAGGGAAAGAAGAAGTTAGGGGAAAGAGAATGGGAGAAGAAGAGGGGAGAAGAGAGCATGAGGGAGCAAGAAGATCGAGTCAGGGAAAGAATAGAGAAGAGCTAGAAAAGAGATACCATAACAGAGGGAGCCATTATAGGTTTAAAGAGAAATCTGGCACTAGGGAAATGTCCAGAGAATTACAAGGATGACCTCAATTAACAATCTGAGCAATAGTGAAGAGGCTACCTTAAGTTCCCTTCCCTGATAATGAGATTGATGACTACTTTATATGACATCCTAGAGCCTTCATCCAGTAGCTGATGGAAGCAGAGACAGACACCCACAGATTAACACTGAGCCAAACTCCTAGAATTCAGTTGCAGAGAGGGAGGAGCAATGAGCAAAGGAGGCCAAGACCAAACTTGAGAAACCCACATAAACATCTGACCTGAACAAAGGGGAGCTCATGGACCCCAGTTGGATAGCTGGGAAACCAGCATAGGACTGATCCAGACCTCTAAATGTGGGTACCAGTTAGGAGGACTGGGCACTCTATGGGGCCTCTTGTAATGGATCAATATTTATCCCTAGTATACAAATGGATTCTGGGAGACCATTCTGCACAGAGGGATATGCTCTCAGCCTAGACACATAGGGGAGGGCCTAGGCTCTGCTCCAAATGATGTGACAGACTTTGAAGATACTCCATGGCAGGCCTCACCCTCCCTGGGGAGCAAAAAGGGAATGGGATGGGGGCTTGGGGAGACAGGGGAAGAGGGGAAGGTGAGAGAACTGGGATTGACATGTAAAACAAGCTTGTTTCTGATGGGAGATGTCATTCTGTAAATATGTTTTTCATATTGGTTAACAAAGCAGTAGGAAAGCAAAATAGGCAGGACGAGGAGACAGGAAGATTCTGGAAGAGATAGGAGGAGATTCAACATGTAGGACCAAGAAAGCAGAGGTCTGGATCCTCTCTCAGGTAAGATAAGACCACATGGGGATACTTAGATGGATAGAAACAGAGCCAGCCAATAAGAAACACTAGTAACAGGCCAATAGATTTATATCTAATACAGTGACTCTGTGTGTAATTTGGGGCTGACACGGCTGTGGGATCAGGCTGGTGGGAAAACTACTCATAACAAAATGGCACCCAATGTGGGGAATAAACCTATGATCCTGAGATTGAGAGTCTCATGGTCTACTGACTGAGCTAGCTGGACTTTTTAGTAACAGCATTTTTCTCAGTGGGACTCTGTTTTGCTAGAGACAAGCAAATATTTGAGCAGCTCCTTTAAGGGTGGTTTCCTTAACATAGTGGCAAAAAAACCCAAAAACAAACAAACAAACAAAAAAAAAACAACCAACAAGGCTTTTAAACAGTTCTGCTAACAACTTAATGGTGTGTATGAGAGCTTGCAATGGCAGTGACTGTTGAGGCTTGGCAGTCTGTGGGCCCCGCCTCTGACGGGCGGGACGTATAATCACTAAGTCAGGCCTTACCTGGCTGGGCGGAGACTGGGTTATGCAAGCCCCACTGCCCAAGCTACCTGGCCGCAGAGACTGGGTTACGCATGCGCAAGCTCCCCTTTTAAAGCAAGCGCGCCAAGTGTCCCTCTCTCTCTTGCTCTCTCTTGCTCTCTCTTGCTCTCTCTTGCTCTCTCCTGCTCTCTCTTGCTCTCTCTTGCTCTCTCTTGCTCTCTCCTGCTCTCTCTTGTCCCTCTCTTGTCCCTCTCATCTCTCTCTCTCTTGCTCTCTCTTGCTTCTCTTGCTCTCTCTTGTCCCTCTCATCTCCCTCTCTCTTGCTTCCCTCTCTCGCCCTCTCTGGGGCCCCCTTTATCTCTCTCTCTCCCCGCTTTCGGTTGGCCACCAGCTACCCCCTCTTTCCTCTCCCCTCTCTCAATAAACTCCACGTGGGCGCTCAATCTCGTGTTTGTGTTTCTTAGGCCATAGCAGCTGCATCACAGCAGCTGTATCAAAAGAACAACAGTGACCACATCTCCAAGCCGACAGCATGCTGCTGGATGGTAACATAGACCAAGGCAATTAGCACAGCTCTCAGTTCTGTCAGTAAACATAACTCCACCCTCACTGACATCTTTGATAGATGTCAAATAATAAAGCTGTGGTTTTCATTTGACCAATGTTGTTTAGCAGATAAAAGACTCATGGCCAAAAAGATAAAGATTTACAATAAAGACAGATTCAGATTAAGAAAAACCTCTAAAGATTTACAGTATGTTTTAAAATATACATAGGCTTTGGAGAGAAAAAGAAACAGAATAAAATGGTTGAAAAAAATAGAAAGTAGCTGAGAGTGGTGGCACACACTTTTAATTCCAGCACTCAGGAGGCAGAGGCAAGCAGATCTCTGTGATTTCAAAGTGAACCTGGTGAACAGAGTAAATTCCAGGGTAGCCAAAGTTACACAGAGAAACCTTGTCTCAAAAAATGAAAAAATAGAAGTATAAGAAATAGAATAATAAAAAAAGCCACGTAAAGATGGAAAACACAGAGAGAGTCTGGATACTGCATGCTATGATGTTGTCTCTGAATTGTTCAATTGCTACAGAAGGAATGATTATTACAATACACTTGATTATCAGTGGTGCTGAATTAATCCAATTTATATATATTTAAAATGCTTTGACTTCCAAATTTAAGTCTAAGGACAGGTTACTGGGGAAAAGCATTTCTATTTTTGTTTCCACAGAAAACAAAATGCTGTGGATTCCTTTCAGATTAACATGGTTTGATCAAGCAAGACTCCCTGAAGCAGTGTCTCAGAGATCCAACATTCAAAACAGCTTGAAAAAGGCAACTTGCAGACCAGTAGAGCCAGGATTTCTGCATCTTCTTAGGATCCCCAAGACAGCACCCCATACCAACAGGAAGCAGTTTGGAAAGAACAATGCCCAAATTCCCAAATATTGTCTATAAATATTTATTTTCATTTAAATGGGGTTGGTTATAAATGGTTAATGACCAATCCAATCTCTTTAAAGGTAAAAAGTGGATTATGGTATAGATATGAATACTTTGTTTTGGAATGGATTTTTATTTATTGATATAATTTAAGGTCAATTTCATGATATGTATATTTCTCCTCTTGTTAGGTATTGTGTTTATATAGTTCATTTAAAAATGTGTAATTTAGAATAGATTTTAGATAGTTACCTATAATAGTCAAAACTTATACTTAAATTAGTTAGACTTTCTAGATATACAGAGATGTATTTGAGATGAATAGGCATTCTTCAAACCTTTCAGAGACCTATGGAATGTGGCATTTAAAATGGTTTAGGTTTTTTCTTGACAGTGTTATATAACTGCTCCTGGCAACACCACCTGCATCAGAAAGGATGGGCATCGAAGAAACTCATTATGGAGTTTACTTCCAATATGGCAAGACTAGCAATTTAGGCAAGATACTGCTCTTGTCTGGACTGTTTGACTTCATGCTGTATAAACTGGACATGCGGGACCCACAGGAAAGTGACTGGTGATATAAGATGGACATTGCTACAGGGTTCCTGCTTCCTGGGAGAGTTTGCCAGACCGTCTACAGGACACAGAGAAAAGTGACTGACAAACTGCCCATACAGGTGGACAGTTTAAAGTTTCCTGCTTTGCTGAGGAGTCTTCCAGACTCACTATGGCCTATGGGCTGAAGATGGAACATTACAGAAAAACTTCAGGTGACTACCCAGGTAGTGAGATCTCTCTGTCATTTCTAGAGTTTATATATTATCCTTCTGTGGTCTTTCATGGAGTTGAAGATAGACAGTTATGGTTATAGCTTTCCTTATTTAAAATTAAAGATAAGTTATATATAGGACTTTAGACTCACAAAGATAGGATAGATAATGGAATAATAGAAGTCACATTGTTTTGATTTGTGTACTATTTTTTGATAATACTTTGAGCATTCTGAGTGTTTCTACTTTGCCTGTTGCTTTGGAATGAGATTTCCTGCTAAGAATTATTAGATTTACTTCTTTATTTATTTTACTTTATTGTGGTTTTTAATCTGTAAAAGATTTTAACTGTATTTATTAAAATGTACTCTGGGGCTTGGCAGGTGGGTAGGCATATACTCTTCTTGGGGATGACCTGAGTTCCTATCCTTAAAGTCAAGTCAGAGACTAGCGGTGGTTGCCTTTAATCCCAGTGCTCAGGAGGCAGAGGCAGGTGGATCTCTGTGAGTTGATGCCATCCTATCTACAGAGCTATTTCCAATACAGCTAGGGCCATTACAGAGAAAACCCTGTCACAAAAATAAATAAATGAATAAATAAATAAATAAATGAGGAGGCTTATAGCCTCCCCCTGCTGCTCTGTATCCATCAGATTTGATACCTTTTCTCTAATGTGTCCCCTGTATACACATGAAAAACATTCTCTCACACAAACATACACATAAATAGAGATAAATGTGTTTTCAAGAGTGCTTATAACATATAAAGCAATTAGAACAAAACAAGTTGCTTTTGGTGTATAATATAAATTTTATGTTTCCTTAAAAATTGGTCATCTTAACATTTGCATTTTGAGGGCCAAAAGTCCACTAAACTCCAAGCTAAACAACCACAATATATTTAATGCAGAGGACCTAGTACAGATAAATGCAGGCTCTGTGATTGCTGTTTCAGTTTCTGAGAATTCCTATAACCCCTACTTTGTTGATTCCATGATGCTACATTTCCCTGGTGTCCTTGACAGAGATGACATATTGTTTATTATGTAATACAGCTTGCCCAAAGATGAGAATGCAAAGCCAGACACAGCCTTAAAGGCCAGGAAATGGTGGTACATGCCTTTAATCCCTGGACTCAGGAGACAGAGGCAGATGGCTCTCTGTGAGTTGAAGGCCACCATGGCCTACACAGGAGTGAATCAGTCTAAAAAGAGAAACAGCTCACACAAAAGTGATCTCAGCACTTAGGATCCCACGCCTTTAATCCCAGCACTAGAAAGGTTTATAAGAAGGGAGCGGGGTCTCAGAGCTTTTATTTAGTCTCCAACCATGTTGAGGACTGAAATTCTCTCCCTACCACTTGGGCTGAGGAAGAGGTAAGAACTGGTAGCCAGCTGCATTGCTTTTCTGATCTTCAGCTTGAACCCCAATGTCTATCCCTAGGTTATTATTCATCCTTTGTTGATTCTATGGGGCTAGGTTTTCCTGGTGTCCTTGACCTTTCTGGCTCCTACAGTCCTGTTTCACTCTTCTTTAGGGTTCCCTGATCTTAAACTAATGTTTGTTTGTGCTTCTCTGCATCTGTTCCCATCAACTCTAAGAACCCTCGCTAATTTGTACTGGGCACCAACCTATGGATCAGAAAATAACTGACAAATTTGCAGGGGCAGAGGGGTGTCAGTTTTGGTTAGTTCTTCCCTAGGACACTGAGCCATCCAAATTTCCAGTTCCATGTCATACAGGCAGTGTGGGGCATGAGCTTCCTTTAGTGGCTTGGGCCTCATGCTAGACAAGTCCATGGTTGGTCCTTTTTTTGTGCTCTGAGCCACCTTTGCCTAATCATATCTTGAAGGCAGGACAGGTGTAAGTCAAAGAGTTTAGAGCTGGGTTGATGTCCAAGTCCCATTGGTGGGCACCTTGCCTTATTACAGAAGAGGACAGTTCGGGCTTTATATTCTGTCTATTATTATTCCTCAATAGGTTCACCCTCATAGATTCCAGGAACTTTCCATTACAGTAGGTTTCTGAATTGCCCCATAAATACCCTCCTTTTCCAGTCTTCTCTCTTTGTGTTGTCTTTGCCTTTTCTCTCTACTCCACCTGATTCCTCTTGGTCCCACCCCCACCTACCCCCAGTCCATCCACAAAATCATCCCTTTCCAGGGAAATCCATGTGTTCCCCTAAAGCCTTTCCTGTACTTAGCCTCTCTGTGTCTAAGGATTGTAGTATGATTATCCTTTAACCACAGTTATCCACTTATAAGTGAGCACATATCATGTTTGCCTGTGTCTCATTTTTCCCACTTAGGCTGGCAAGTAACTCAGAAAACTAGACAACAAACTGAACAATTCAATTTAAAAATGGGGAAAAGATCTAAATACAGTATTCTCAATAGAGTGATCTCAAATGATTGCGATATTTAAAGAAACATTCAACATCCTAGTCTATTAGTGATGGGAAATGTCATTCTCTAAATATGTTTCTCTTTTTGATTAATGAATAAAACATTGTTGGCCAATAGGAAAGCAAGATAGGCAGGACTAGGAGGCAAGGAGGATTCAGGGAGAGGTAGGAGGAGATTCAACATGTAGGACCAAGAGACCAGAGGATGTGGAAATACTTAGATTGATAGAAATGGGTTATTATTTAAGACAAATCTAGCCAATAAGAAATTATAGTAACAGACCAACAGCTTTATATCTACTACAGTGTCTCTGTGTGTTATTTGGGTCTGGCGCAGGTATGGGACCAGGATGGTGGGAAAACTACTCATAACATGTTTCAAATTTAAATAAAAAGTATTATCATCAAAAAGGAGATAAAAATTGTTGGAACTTGAATTGCCTTAATTAAATTAGGGATTCTAAACTTTAGAACAACTGGGGCCTTGTGATTTAATGATTCTTTAAATCATTAAAGAGTGATAATGGATTCTTTCTTGAGTGAGCACAGTTTCAGTTGGGGAAGATGTGTTATTTTTCTATGATGGTGTCAATTGAAATACAACAACTGATGGTAATCAAAGCCATTAAACAAAGTAACAAGTGGTGAGGATGGTCAGCCTTTCTTAATGTATAGTTCTGCAGTATTTGAAAAGAAAAAGGGAACATCTTACACTGTTTATAAAAATCATTTTTTAACTTATTTTTCCCTTTACAGAATAATCATTTTGTTTTTATTCTCCTCCTCCTCCTCCTCATAATTTTACATTCCAGATGTAGGAGATGATCTAATTTCATTCATATACAGTGGTCATATTTCAGGTCTATAAATTTTGAAATTCTGTACTTTATAAATGAGTGATCAACCCACCATCCAATTCATTTTGTGGATAGTTGTCTTAGAAGTAACAGTTTTGAAGGTTGCATGGATTTTAAGTGTTTTGTAGGTGTGCTTCATGATTGATTATAGTTATAGATTGGTTTTGATTGAATTAGTTAAGTATATAGTAAGCCAAAATGAAAGTTAAAGTAGCTAAGGTGAGATAGATAAATGATAGATATATAATTTTATAGATAGTTAGATTGATAGATAACATTTAAGATCAATGACCAACTGGGAACTGGGCACTAAAATCATCCAGAAGATGATGAATGTGGATTCATCTTTGAGTTGTGCTCAGTGTTCTCTCTGAAGAAGCCTCCAAAAAAAAGAACAATTAAAAACAGAAAATAAATTTAATCAAACTGAGGGCTTAAGAACAACTAATACAACACAAGTGAGAGAGGCCAGTTTAAACAGTCATATGAAGAACCCACAGAGCCACAGGCTGATCTGATTGTGTGCATGTATGAGATTCCGAAGTAAAATAGCAAGTACCTCTAGATAAGAAAATGACTTCCTGAGTGAGGTAACCCAGAGACTGAAAGAAAAACATAGTATGTACTCACTCATAAGTGAATATTAGACATAGAATAGTGATGGGAGATGTCATTCTGTAAATAGGTTTCTCTTATTGGTTACTAAATAAAGCTCTGTTGGCCAATAGGGAAGCAAAATAGGTGGGGCTAGGAGACAAGAAGGATTCTGGGAGAGGTAGTAGGAGATTCAAGATGTAGAGACTTGAGAGAAGTCCCGACCCTCTCTCCACATGGTAAGATAAGACCATGTGGAAACACTTAGATTAATAAAAATGGGTTAATATTTAAGACAGTGCTAGCCAATAAGAAATGTTAGTAACAGGCCAACAGTTTTATATCTAATACAGTGTCTCTATGTGTTATTTGAGGCTGATGCGGCTCTGGGACCAGGCTGGAGGCAGAACTGCTCATAACAGAATAGAGCAAAGGATAACCAGCCTAAAATCCACAACCCCAGAGAAGCTAGGAAACAAGGAGGAACCTAAAAGAGACATGTATGGACCCACAAGAAGGGAAAAGGGACAAGATCTCCTGAGTAAAATTGGAAGCATGAGGGGGTGGGGGAGTGGAGGAAAATAGAAGAAAGAGGAGCAGAGAAGGGGAATGGGGAAGATAACATAAAGGATCAGGAAGGTCAAGTTGGGGGAAGAATAGAGAAGAACAAGAAATGATATACCTTAGTAGAGGGAGCTATTATGGGCTTAATGAGAAATCTGGCACTAGAAAAATCTTCAGGGATTCACAAGGAAGACCCCAACTAAGAATTTAAGCTATTGTGAAGAAGCTACCTTAAGTGTCATTCACCTATAATGAGATTGATGACTACTTTAAATGTCATAGAATCTTCATCCAGTAGCTGATGGAAGTAGAAGCAGAGATTCAGGCTAAGCATTGAGCCAAGCTTCTCAAATTCAGTTGTGGAGAGAGAGGAGTGATGAGCAAAGGGGCCAAGCCCATGAAGGGGAAACCCATAGAAACAGCTGACCTGAACAAGCAGAAGGTAACAGACCCCAGACTGACAGCTGGGGAACCAGCATAAGACCAAACCAGGCCACCCAAACATGGCTGTCATCTGAGGGCTTGGGCAGTCTTGGGACCTCTGGCAGTGGAACCAGTATTTATTCCTAGTGCAAGAATGGGAGTCCACTTCCTATGGAGGGATACTCTCTCAGCCTAGATACATGGGGGGGAAGGCCTAGGTCCTGCCCCAAATGATGTGGCAGACTTTGATGATCCCCTATGGGAGGCGTCACCCTTCTTGAGGAGTGGATGGAGGTGGGATGGGTGCTTGGTTGGGGAAATAGGAGGTCAGGAGGAAGGGGAAACTGGGATTGGTATGCAAAATTTTATATATATATATATATATATATATATATATATATATATATATATATATATATATATAGTTTTTCCAGTCAGATCTCGGCACTCATTCTGTAGACCAGGCTGGCCTCAAATTCACAGAGATTTGCTTGCTTCTGCCTCCCGAGTGCTGGGATTAAAGGCATATACCACCACTGCCCAGTGTAAAATAATATTTTTTAATTTACATAAAAACTAATTTAAAAGAAAAATATAATGCCTTTTCCTAAAAAAAGAAAAGAAAAAAAAATAATGTTATCAAAAACAAACTATGGGAGTTGAGGTATTCAGCTGCAGTTTCCAGCACAATGAATCACAATTGAGCTTGTTCTCTATGAGTGAATTGTGCTATGCCACTTTTCTAAAACAGCTACTTTTATGTCTTCATACAAATGAAAGTATCATCTTTAACACATAGTTTAACTTAAACCTGGTTAGAAGGACAATTTTTTTCTATTTAGGCTGTTTTGGCATCCCTGCCATATTATTGACTAGGGCAGTCAATCCCCAGGTGTTAAAGGTTTGGTGGGTACTTGGGGACAAAAGTGTTTAGATCTACAATGTGGAAAAGGGCCTGCCCAACTGTAAGAACCGGCTTTTCAATGAGCTCAAAGTGCCCAAAGAAACTGATACATTACACTATGCAAGTTCTCTCCTACATAGAAATATCCATATAGTTGATGGCAGACTAGTTAGGAAAAGTACAGAATATAAATAGTAGCCATTTACTTTTGGAAAATCATTGAATAAAGTACACATTAGAGTTACTTGTACATGCACAGTATAGGTGATTTTTAAGCCAATATTTTTCTTGTTATAATATTTCAGGACTTTTTTTTTTTGTCTTGAGTCCATGTAGGAATTCATATGTGGCTTACTTTTTCCTTCTTTTTAAAATTAATAATATAATTTAAAAGTTTTACATGTGGATCCCAGTTTCCTCTCCCTTCCTCCCTCCCTTCCTCCCTCCCTCCCTCCCTCCCTCCCTTCTTCCCTCCCTTCCGCTTTCCCTCTTTTCCCTGTGACATGCACCCTGGCTACCCTCCCCTCCCATCCCCTCACCCCCATTCTACTTGTAGGGCTATGCTATCCAGGTTGGGTCATATAAGTCTGTCAAGTCATTTGAAGTAGGGACTAGGACTTCTCTCATGTCTCTAGGTAGCAAAATTTCACGAGTATGTTTTATCACTAAACTTTTGCATGACATTTTTGTCTGGTCTTAGCAAAATAATGTGGCATTTGGGGAAAAAGATACAACCTAGCAACCCAAGACTAGAAGCCAAGATGGAAAACACCTCCACAGCAACCATGTTCTTCCCCTTACTGCTGTGGTAGACAGGGATGAAAGTCACCCAGACACTGCAGAATACCAGTGTGCTAAAGGTCAGGCATTTGGCTTCATTGAATGTATCAGGCAGGTTCCTGGCAAAGAAAGCCACAGTGAAGCTTCCTAAGGCCAAAGAGCCAAGGTATCCCAGAACACAATAGAAGACAGCAATTGAGCCTTTGTTGCACACAATAATAATTTGGCCATGATGAGAGTACAAATCTGTGCTAACAAAAGGGGGAGATATTTTTAGCCAGATTCCACACATTATAAGTTGAATCAGCATGCAGAGCAAAATGATGAATTTGGGTATTGCAGACATCAGCACACTTGTGAATTTTCTTTGTGGACCAGTGAGTCTGAAAGCCAGAACAACAATAATGGTCTTGGCTAACACAGTGGAAATAGCGACAGTGAACAGAACTACAAATACAGTCTGTTGAAGGATACAAGTGACTGTTTTGGGATGGCCAATATAGAGCAAGCTACAGAGAAAACAGAATGTGAGGGAGATGAGTAGGATGTAACTAAGAGTCCAATTATTAGACTTCACAATTGGAGTATCTTTGTGTTTCACAAATAGCCCAAGAACAAGAACTGTCAGTGTAGAGAAGAGCAAGGCTGTGCAGGCTAGAATCATCCCTATGGGGTCTTCATAGGACAGGAATATCACAGCTTTCTGGAGGCAGTGAGTGTGCTCTGCATTGGCGTACTGATCATCTGGACACTTCATACACTCATCCATATCTGATGCAAAAGGGAAGGCATCATCAGTATCATTTCTTATTGCTCCAGTTAGTCAATGTACACTTCACGCAAGTATTTTGGAGAAGGGAGGAAAAACTGTTTTCTTTGCTGCTGCTGACCACTGCATTTAGATTTTTCCATATTAGTGATTGCACTAACTAAAGCCTGTCTTCTTGATGATTGCAGAAACAAAACAGGTTTTCCTTCTTTCTTTCTTTTATAATCTAACACTTTCAGGAGATTTTATTATTACTGTGTAGAAAGCTACAGCACTTTGTGCTTTTAAATATTCAGGAATATTCATTAAAATCACATGGGGCCAGGTGTTGGTGGTGCAAGCCTTTAATCCCAGCACTTGGGAGGCAGAGTCAAGTGGATCACTGTGAGTTTGAGGCCAGCCTGGTTCCAGGGACAGCCTCCAAAGCCACAAAGAAACCCTGTCTCAAAAAAAAAAAACACCACCAACAAAAACAAACAAATAATAATAATAATAAAAATAAAATAAAATCACATGGAATAAATTATTCATAGAAGTCTAAATACACAACTAAATATACACAATACACAACAATTCTGTGTAGAAAGCACACAAAATGAGCCTATGTCTTTGGCTTTACATTCAAAATGAGAGATATAAATTCCGTTCCCAGACCTGATTTGTTATGGCAATAATTCTACTAAGAAGGTGTGGAAATAATCATATACTTTGTCTTGAAATGTTTGGCATATTTGTTTATTTGTTTGGGAGATTTTTTTTGTGGTAGGGTTTCTCTGTGTAGCTTTGGAGCTTGTCCTGGAACTCACTGTGAAGACCAAGCTGGCCTCAAACTCACAGAGATCCCCTGTCTCTGCCTCCCGAATGGTGGGATTAAAGGTGTTCACCACCACCCAGCATTATGTCACCAATGCCTGTGCTTGTCATCCTTATATTGATACCTTAAGCTTTATTGTTTATGTTACTAATTTTAAAGAACCCCATAACAAATTTCTCTCAATTAAATGTTTACCTTTAAACTATGATGTAGGTTAATTCATTGAATGGTTAAAAAACCATTGACAAAACAGCATGAGCAAAATAGTTTACCAAGTTACCAGTGAAGATAAATGAAGATACTTGAAACATAAAGAGTAAAGTTTCACCACATATAAAACTTTAGTTTTATATTGTGATCTATCTTGTTATGCTGTATGAAATGGCATTGCATCAAGAGGTAACACTGGAAAAGAACACATATTTCCTGTACTGCATCTTTCCATCCAAAACTACAATTTTTTTTTCTCATACAGCTAAACATTCTTAGTTTTCTAAAAAGTTCTCTAAAAATAGATAGGCATATATATTGAGGTAGCAATATTCTTCTTCAGAAAAAGCATGATCAGAAAAAAAGGAAATGCAAAGACAATATTATGTTGGCAATCATTTTGATTTATTAGAGATAAAATACTATCTCCTGAATTATTTAATTATCTCACTTATATTGAGTATTCATGAAATATTAATGAAATACTGTCACATTTACCAACATAGGTGTTTTCCCATGTCTAACATAATTCTATCTTTCATTTTATTTATTTATTTTATGTGAATGGGTGTTTTGCCTGCATGCACATCTGTACAAAATGTGCAGGTAATGCCTACAGAATCTAGACTAAAGCATCAGATTCCCTGAAACTGGAGTTACAGACAGTTGTGGGCTGCCATGTGGGTACTGGGAATCCAACCAGGGTCCTACGGGAGAACAACCTCTGAACCATCTTCCCACTATCATAACAATATTTTAAAATAACTGTTGTCTGACTACATACTTTTGATTTATACAAAATAAATGTATATTATTTATATTAGGCACATTTTCTATACAGTATCTCTGCATTTACAACCAAGCTTCTCGATTTGCAAACAAACTAAAGATGTTTTGCAACACGCTCTGGGCATGAGATTGTATTTTCTCAAAGTTAGCTGCTTCTACTAATAATTTCTTTGACATTTTAGGTGCCTAACATAATAACCATGATTTTTCCAAACATCCTTGCAATATTCACAAACATATGGACACAGACTTGTGTATCATTCTATAGTTCTCCACAAAGACACTTACAGCAACCTTATGGCACTAGCCTAAACTTACATCTCTACTTATTGTCTTACTTATATAACTGTGAATTGTAAAAGAGCAAGTAATATTTATAGGTTGACTATCAGTTGTATTATATAAATTTCAACATATAAAACATCAACTCTTTAAAAAGTAAATACATCTGGACATTTGCAATTTTCAGGAACCTTGCTAGGCATTGCAAAGGCAAGAGAGTTGAAA
Organism: Cricetiscus sungorus; assembly: GCA_030556225.1. Classification (NCBI taxonomy): domain Eukaryota; kingdom Metazoa; phylum Chordata; class Mammalia; order Rodentia; family Cricetidae; genus Cricetiscus; species Cricetiscus sungorus. Next base: position 43,422,721 of record JANBXA010000600.1, read on the forward strand.
ATTGATATGATATTAATGGAGGTTCATAGAAGATTAAAAGATGGATTAGAAAATGCTATACATAAATTTTCTAATGAAAAGAAAATAAATATTACTGTTTGCGTGTGAAAGAGTTTTATATATGAGGAAAAAGTCACCTGCCATGGTTATCAAGTCAAAATTAGAGTATAAAATTACAGTCCTTACTTCAGAGCAATATTCATTAATACACATTAAATGATTCAATTAAGATGGGAATTGATTTGATAGATTTTATCCCATGCCAGGAACCTCAGAGTTCCTTCTGTGGTGGGAACAGTAACTGAGCTGAAGAATATCGCTATAAGGTATGTTCTTACCTGTTGAATTCGAAATTTCATTCTCTGGGCAAGAGATGCAATCAAAACAGCAGACAGCCTTTCCCTCCTGAGGAGATTTCTTGAAACCAGGGCTGCAGAACACACTGCACACAGAGCTGGGAATCTAAGGAAAATAGTGTGTATGCCCATGTGTGTCTGTGTATGAATGTGTAATAAAATAGGTAAATAATACATTCCATGCTATAATTCCATTCTTGTGTAGCATGGTAGGGAATTATAAATCTGTTTTCTTTACTGAAAGGTCTGTTAAATGGTGCTCATATTTCATATAAGTACATTATGTCATTTTAAGTTTAAAGTTAAGTATTTGTAAAATAATGGCAAATATGTTACCTAAGTAAAAGATGATTAGAGAACACATGGAGCTGGAAAATAATACCTTTAAAAACATATTGTACCATGCTTTAGTAAATAAACTGTACTGAAAAATATCAGGGTTTTATGTCTAGTTTAAAGAATAACCATTTGGTTGAACCTACCTGTTCATTCCCTGTGGCCCATGATAGAGTGTCTTCAGATAAATACAATTGTTTCCCATATAGGTAATGTGGGGTAAATTGTCCTATTTTTACTTTTAGCTGAAGACTTTGATGAGTATTCAAAATACTGAAAATGTCATATTCTGCATCTCTGTTTTGTCTCTGATACATAGTCACAGGATCTCCAAGAGGATTAATAAAATTTATGTTTCTCATAATGTCCTTGACCTGGAGATTCATCATTTTATGAATGAGGATATTATCATTTTAACACAGAGGACTAAAAAAGAAAATGATTAAGTTCTTATAGTCCTTTATAAATTGCAATGTTAATCATATTAGTCAAAGCGTGGAGAAAAATAGATAAAATTTCAAAGGATAATAGCAATCAGCATTATGTTTTAAGACTATTTGCTTGTTTTTGGGAACACTCCAAACAAATAGACACCAACTATAATAATATCTACATATGTTGGTAAAATACTCCCAATTCCTGTTTCACTGATTCTTGGGGTTTCATTAAAAAATGTGAAGCCTTTAAGGCCGATATACTATAAAGAAGGACTTTAGAATATTCATGGAAACTACTAGAAATACAGAACAGCTCTTGATTGGTATGGAAATTTATCCCTAGGTTGCAGGGATGGTTCAACATATAAAAATCTATCAATATGATCCACCATATAAACAAACTGAAAAAGAAAAAACACATGATTATCTCACTAGATGCTGAAAAAGCCTTTGACAAAATTCAACACCCTTTGATGATAAAGGTCTTGGAGAGATCAGGGATAACAGGAACATACCTAAACATAATAAAAGCAATATACAGAAAACCAACAGCCAACATCAAACTGAATGGAGAGAAGCTTAAGGCGATTCCTCTAAAATCAGGAAGAAGACAAGGCTGCACACTCTCTCCATATCTCTTCAATATTGTACTTGAAGTTCTAGCTAAAGCAATAAGACAACAAAAGGAGATCAACGGGATACAAATTGGAAAGGAAGAAGTCAAACTTTCACTATTTACAGATGATGTGATAGTTTACATAAGCAATCTGAAAAACTCTACCAGAGAACTCCTACAGCTGATAAACATCTCCAGCAACTAGCAGGATACAAGATAAACTCAAAAAAAAAAAACCAAAAAAACAAAAACAAACAAAAAAACCCCCGACTATATACAGATGACAAAGGGGCTGAGAAAGAAATCAGAGAAACATCACCCTTTACAACCTTTACAATATCCACAAACAACATAAAGTATCTTGGGGTAATGCTTACCAAACAAGTGAAAGACCTATATAGCAAGAACTTTAAAGAAAGAAATTAAAGAAGACACCAGAAAATGGAAAGATATCCCATGCTCTTGGATGGGTAGAATAAACATAAAAAAAATGGCAATCTTGCCAAAAGCAATCTATAGATTCAGTGCAATCCCCATTAAAATCCCAGCACAATTCTTCACTGACCTTGAAAAGGATAATACTCAACTTTATATGGAAAAAAAAAGACCCAGGATAGTCAAAACAACCCTGTACAATAAAGGAACTTCAGAAGGCATCGCCATCCCCTACTTCAAGCTCTAATACAGAGCTATAGTCCTGAAAACAGCGTGGTATTGGCACAAAAATAGACAAGTAGACCAATGGAATCAAATCGAAAATCCTGATATTAAGCCACACATCTACGAACACCTGATTTTTGATCAAACAGCCAAAAGTATACAATGGGAGGAAGAAAGCATCTCCAACAAATGGTGCTGGCACAACTGGATGATGGTGTGTATAAGACTACAGATAGACCCATGACTATCGCCATGCACAAAACTCAAGTCCAAATGGATCAAAGACTTCAACATAAATCCAGCCACACTGGTATGGATATTTAAAAGTGAATTCTAATATAATTAAAACAGTTAAGATGAAGAGACTTGATTGATTTAAGTAGTATCCTTTGAAGGACACTTTACCTCAAGGAAGTCAATTTTTTGTTCTGAGTTATTTTCAACTAGATGCAAATCATATTTCTGAAGAAGCATCTTGTGGATGGAGTGGGCCAGTACATACACAGCATTGTATATATTGTAACTTGCTTCACTTATGGCCAAATCAAAATTGTGCTTGATTATCCATTCCAATGATGTGTTGAAGGAACAATTACTCCTTATATTATAAAAAGAATGTAAGACTGAACAATTGAAATTCAACCAACCCAGTCTTATCAAGGAAACATCATCAGGGTATTTCAAATAATTTAATGCCTGGATAAAAGTTTTTAAGCCAGAAATCTCACTGTGGTGGTGTGAAAGACTGAAAGTCCCATGGAATTGGTCAGGGTAAAACTTTTTACTTTGGATGACAATATCCAATTGGAAGGTAGTGACCCAAATTTTCTGTTCACTTAAATATTCCCATATGGGGAAGCTTAGTGCTACATTAGAATTTTTGTCACCATAAATGATTACAGCTTTTGTTGTGGATGTTACAATTCGATCATAATAAATTTTAAATCTTTCCATGTATAACTGCTTATTTGCAGGGATCTTGTTTAAAAAGGCCAAGCAGACTCTGTTTCTTTGCATTTCCTCTTTCATGTTCGAGAGGAACTGAACACCTTGCTCATCATCTGAAACGATGAGCCCCACCCAGGTCCAACTGAAGTAAAGCATCAAGGAAATCATAGCCGAGGCAAGATATGTGTCTCTGAGAGCAATTTGATAAAGATAAGGAAACTGTTCAAGGTCACTAAGGATAGGATGAAATGGTCCATAGGTAAGCTGAAGGTCAAAGAACAAGAAAGAAATATGAGGGAGCATGAAGCAGAATCTAACTGTGGTATCAGCTTGAATTCTGAGAAATTTATGATGTATGTATGTATGTATGTATGCATGTATTTATTTATTTATTTTGCAGAATTGAGGCTATCATCTATGATATGAGTATTTTTTTTCTTTAGGGAATAATGATAACTTTTATCCTATATAGTCAATTTATTCTAAAAGTAACTACTGTTGTCTCTTCTTGTGCCCAATCATTTTCTCTTGGACTGATATTCACAAGTATTTACATCAACCCCATATTTTATTTCACTCTCGTTATGTGTCTGAGTATGGCACCAATTGAGATATCCCAATAAGATGTACCTGCAGAAAAGGGAATGAATAGGAAAGCCCAGCAATTTTGGCAGAAGTTGTCCACAATGATCCTGTAAGCATTAGTTCAGTCACTGATCCTTTACATATATAATTAACTTTCATGTCAGTGTTGTCTATTAGCAAATGTATGCCATCCTGAAAAACTTTCAGATTACAGAAGGAAATATAGGGCATAAGTGTCAGGGACATATTGGAAAAAAGAACAGGGTTTCTGCTGATCTCTTCAGTGGCGAAAGCCAATGCCAGAAGTAGTTGGTATTTTTGGGGTGGCAGACTAAAAAGAAGGCAAAGTGATAGTTCACAATGACAGTCCAAACATGATAATATTAAATTCAAATACAATGTATAGTGTGAATTAAATTATATCTTCCTCAGAATACATGTCATGAGGCTACTCATAATATTCAAGGAATGTGTAGTATTTTAAGTATAAATTAATTTGACAATTACTGAGACAAGAGAGAATACTTCTCATGCTTCTCATAATGCTTCTCATAATGAAAATCCAAAGTGAAACTATTTCATTTCTGGCACATAAAGTTGTGAAGAAAAATCTCCACACTGTCCGTCAACTATTCAGCACATTCTTTCCAGAAATTTCATTCATTAGTCTTAAAATCTTCAATCTCATCCATCAACAACAAACAATATATTTCATTGGTTAGGGTTAGGGTTAGGGTTAGGGTTAGGGTTAGGGTTAGGGTTAGGGTTAGGGTTAGGGAAAGCAATCAACAGTCCTTCCCAGCTATGATGCTTACTAATCACCAGATGGCCAGCATGGCACCATAACCCTAAGGGTGTAATAGTGGCATGCATACCTTGGTGGTAACCAATGGTTCTCTAATTGGACCTGCTCAACAAGAGAGAAACAATGCCTGGTACCGCTGTATTTTCATTCCATTTTTCTATTTGTAGCCTGAAATGTTGGCTGAAGCAAAATGTATATTAATAGCTGTTATATATCTGATGAGGTAAAAGTTTTCTTAGATATATGTGCTTGTGATAAATAGGATCATATAAACTTTAGTTTGTCATTTTTTTGCTCATTTTATTAATGCTGTACTTATTTTTTTGGGTATAGAATATTGAATTTGAATTTCCATAAATGTTTTTAGAATAACTATTTTAAGAGGGTAGACTTGGTTGTAACTCTGCTGTGTAATTTGAGAACAACACAAACCTAGGTCATGTTGGGAGTGTCTAGTTAACAAAAGCATTCATTTTGTGGCCAAGAAATAAAGGAAAAAACAATAGGAAAAAATTGCACACTATTATTGATTTTGAGTGTTAATGTCAATAAGTTCAACTTTCCAGTAAGTGTAAAATTAAAAGTGTGTAGCACCTTCAAATGATTCAAAGAACTTGATGAAACATTGTATATATGACTTTTATGATGCATTGTATATTCAAAATGTTATCCATGTCCTGATTGTACAGATGTGTGTATGTATTTTTATCTTCATCTTTAATATTAAATTACTCATAAGATAGATGTGATATAAAACCTCATGAGAGAAAGTTTCTTTGGACATCCAAAGATATTCTTAATTAGTACCTACTCAGATGAGCATTTTTATCTAAAATCTAGCATATTACTTCACACACAAACAATTCATACTAAATACAGAATTTTGTATATCCTGTGGTAGAATTTGCAAGCAATAATCTGTTATTGGCATGCTAGTATGAAGCAAATAATAACATCAGCATTATTAAGAGTAAAAACAAATAAGTGTATCACTTAATGTTCATTACAATATCTTCTTTCACAGTAGATAATAATTAACAAAGAGACCCACATATGATCAATAAACATACTGTGATACTGTAAATAATCAGCCATAAATGTGATATTTGAGAGTTGGTTTTATAATTATGCACATTTAACAGTGATAATAGTAGTTTCTTTGCATTAACATAGGCAGACATGTCTTTCACTTGGTTAAGGTGGTTTTAAGTCTAATCAAAAAATCATTGGGACAGTCCTATAATATTCATGCTATAATTATTTGTCTTGATTGTAGCTTAGGGGGTTTTCAGTTGAATAAGACTGGCAACTACTTAAGACTGACAACTATTCTTCCCTGCTATTGTACCCAACCTGCAAGAGCAATATGAACAGTAACATAAGAAAACTTTTTAAAGATGAGTATAAACTTCATTTCTCCATGCTCTTTGATTCAAGAATGTGATTATGTTCATCAGTAGTGTCTTAAAATCAAGTTCTAGGAGCTAAGCCAGAGAAATAGCTTCTAATATCTAGAGGTAAATAAGATGATACTTCCTTACTTAATTTTGATATTGTATATCTGTCTGGAAATTATTTTATTTATTCTATATTTTCCTGCTTATTATATGTAATAAACTTGCAAAGCATCTTCAAAATAATTCTCAGGATTACATTACTGTGTGTATTATAATGTTTCTCTTCTCAACTCTAATTTTATTCATCTCAATTAATGATGGAATAATAAAGCATAAAGAGTAAGTTTTTAAAATACTGAAACTAAAAGATAATGAGAAATAACCCAAGAGGACGGTGACAAATCAAAGGAAGTAACATTTCAGATATGCCAAAAAATACTTCTGCATGGAATATTTTGTAGTAAATAAAATGGTAGGATATGAATTAATCCTTCTTTTTAAAAAATGTACAGATAACAAAAAATATTTAATTGTAAATGTGAAAGTTGCTAGAGGCACATAAGAAGAATATTTTGGATTATAATCACAACAAACATCTTTTTTAAAGACAGTGCAATAGTCTAGAAAATAGCAACAGGATTTGGTGCATTTGATTTCACGAAACCTTAAAGCTTCTGCATTCTATATTTTTGAGCCTGTGCTTGAATGGCAGTGTCTCCATAAACTTTTTTTTGTTCAGCAGCCTTTCTTGGCAGTGTGTAGAAAAGTTATTGATTTTTGTAAGTTGATTCTGTATCCGGCCAATTTTCTGAAATTTTTATAATTTGTGTGAATTTTATGATAGAACTTTTTAAAAACTTTTACATATAGTAAAATCCCATCTACAAATAGGGATTCTTTGACGTCTTCCTTTGCTATGTGTGTTCCTTTGATTTTTCTCTATTGCCTTATTACTTCACTAGTACCTGGTATTAGACATTGAGAAGTAGTAGGGATAGTGTGCAGCTCCAAGTTATTCCTGATTTATTTAGGATTGTTTCAAGGTTTACTCCACTTAAGCAAATGCTGGGTGTACTTTTATCATCTATTACCTTTAGTGTGCTGAAGTATGTTTCCTTCCGTTTTACACTTCATAGTACATTTAACATGAAAGCATGTTGAATTTTGTCAGTTTTGTCTGCCTCTATTAAAATAATCATGTGAATTTTTGTCTTCAGTCTATTTGTATGGAATATTTTTTCCAGAGTTGAAAATATTTGTATGGAATATTTTTCAGACCTGAAAATGTATTTTTTTACTATATAGAAAAAATACCCAGCATTTAGAAAAACCCAAGTCCAGAACTGTGCAGGTGTAGAAATGAAACAGAATAAAATGTGACAGCATAAAACATGTCACCATTGGAAGATTACTTACTTTTCTAGCTACAACTTTGTAAGGCATACTTCTTTTGGTATAATAAGGTAAGTGAAACAATTGTTAAATAGCTGCATAAAGTGGTTTCCCAGGAAAAAGGACACAGAGACCAGATCTCCTTTTATAAATTTGTGAGGATATATGTATTGATCAAAGCAACATTAGCAATCATTAAGAGAGAGTTTTCTTAAATCTTTTAATACTCAATTTGTACATGTGCTTTCAATTGTGTTTCTAGGGGGAGTTGCTGGGCCCACCAAGTGGCAACTGTCAGCAGTATCATATCTATCATGAAAGCATGTAGAGAGTGTCATATCTCTTGACTTCTAATGTTTTAGGCAGTAGAAAGATAAATACTATATCTTCCACTTTAAAATCACAAATTAGTAAACAGAAAAATACAAAATAAGTTTTGTTGATTTGCAAAATAGTGTGTCTAAGAAGAAGACAAAGAGTATGTGTAGTGTTTGCCCCAGTACTATCAAAACACGCACAGATATTAAAAATAATAACTAGAGAGATAATAAAAGTGGTAAGTACTTACTTCGTATCCAAAAATTCATTAAAATACTTTTTCTGATTGGTTCTGGGGACAAGAACAATTCCGAGTATGCAATCTTCATCCAGATCCTTAGTGTCATTTATTCTCCAAAAGCACTTGGTGTCAGTCAAATGACACAAGAAGACAGGAAGATTCAAAATCAAGGTGACAAAAAACAAAAGGTACACCTCATCCATGTTTGCCTAGGGTTGAGATTGAGAGGTGATTGTAAAGGTCAAGAGTGTTCAGACATATCATGTATCTCACTTACCTGCAAGCATATATATATGTGATTCTTTTTGCTTACCAGTTCTTTCTATCCATCTCTTATGATACTTCTTGGAGGAATCAGAAATATTCAGGCCTGGGGCTTTGCACAGGAGAACTTCATGATATGACAAATAGAGTCTGGAAAACATGTTGGGAAACTTTTCTCCTGACTCATGTGTCATTATGTCATTTTTGTCTAAACATAACTGTGCCAAGAACGAGCATCCCTTGAGAAAATTTAATTAGACCTATGCCAAAACACCATGTGTAAACACCATTGAAAATTGTGTAAGTTGATTTTATCAGTTCTTCCCTAGTAAGACATGGGGTGAGAAGTTCACGAATAGCCCATAAGCTCATATAGATATCATACTGGATATCATTTTTACAATTATCCACTATATTCACTGTGGATCTTTCCATTGCTGTGTATTAGTTTTATATGACATATGCAGAATTCTCAGTAATTGCATGGGTTTCCTATTATTTTAAGAAGTAATAATCAGAACAAAATCAAATATTCCCACAATCATGCTGAACCCAAGAAAACATCCTTTGCTCAGTATCTACATGTCAAGGCAGACAAGAGTCATACCTGAGTTTTAAATCAATTTCCTATTACTTATTCCTTAGTCTCCATAGATAAACATCTTGTTATGATGTATTATTGTATATATCACATGCATTATTTTCCCATTGTTTATGTTTGTATGAGTAGAACAATAGCTGATAAACTGGTTTATATATTATGTACCAAAATATCCACTAGAATTTTTTCCAAAGACATCCTTAATTATTGTTCTATTCCAGAATGTATGTTGGAGTTTTTTGGATATTCAACTTATTCTTGAAGGATACAGTCTCTGTAGACATATGGGGTAAGAAGAAAATAATAAAATATTGAGAAATTAATTTGGTATGTGTTATGCCCAGATTGTGGGGACCCCTCAAAGACCACCATGGAGACCGACCAAATCTACATGCACAAGCAAAGAGCCTTTATTCAACCTCGAGCTTGAGTTCTCCATCTGTCCAGCTGAGCAGTAATAGCAGAGAGCCCTGAGCCCGATCAGAGTAGGGTGAGAGGATTTACAGGGTTTGGGAACCCTGATTGTCTGACATTTGGCTAAGGGTGTCTGAGCAAAAGGGGATAGGTGAGTTCTAGGCCCAGGGACAACTGGTGATATCTGTAATGGTTGGAATGTTAGGCATTTCCCCCTTGGATGTTGATTGACCCAATTTGTGATTGTTCATGGAACCAGGTGTCCCCTTACAGTAAACAGAGACTTAAGCATAGTCAGAGGTTTCTATTGAGCTTCTCATGGCAGCAGTGTAGTCAAGTTGCCCTGGACCCCACAGTATGCCAGTTGATGCATTTGGGGACTTGGTTTAGGGTACAAAGTTATTCTATTTTATTAAAGACATAGTCTAGAATTTGAGATAGTTACTGCCAAGTTCTAGGCTTGAAATATGTTCTCCTGGTAGATGTTATGATACATATGGAAAGGTCAGATAGGAAGAATCAACATGAGGAGGCAAAAGAGAATAAAAATATGTAAGAAACTCAATTTTGCTTTACTGAAAATGTAGCTCAAGATTTGTTGTAACTATCACTTTTCTTATCATTTTAACATACTCAATGAGCTTTCTCTCTCTCTCTCTCTCTCTCTCTCTCTCTGTGTGTGTGTGTGTGTGTGTGTGTGTGTGTGTGTGTGTGACAGAGAGAGAGAGGGGAGAGAGGGGGAGGGGTTCTGATGTGTTTTATAGTATTTTAAATTAGGTGATGTATTATGCTTCTCACATTTATTTTCTGAGTAATTGCTTCAAATGTTTGACTGATAATCATCTGACTATTTTGTATGTTTTCTGCTTCCTTATAAATGTTAAGTTTTCCTTTTCTATATGTTAAGTGTATCTGTGAAAATTTGTTGTAAATTATACTGAACACCAGAATTGCTATTAGCGACATGATCATTTTTACAATGTTAACTTTTTTGATGCTATAACATGGGAATATTTTCTATATCCTAGTGCTTTTTTCCATTCATTATAAAAATTGTCTCTAATGATGTTCCCTTTTTATATTTATTATTATCTTACCTATTGATCCCAGTACCCACTCCCTCCCTCCCTTTTTCCTTCCCTCCCATGTCACCCCCCTTCCTCCCATCCCCACCAACTTCACAGGGAAGTGCTCAGTTTTCTTCCTCTGTTGAGACAAAGAAAGTGATGGCTGGTGTCAACCTCCCCCAAAACCCTGCACTTCCTGAGTTCCCCACATTCTCTTCACAGTCTTGTCTTATCTTTTCAATTTCCCATTCCTCCCCTTGACCCAATGGGAGTTAGGGATAGCTGGACTGAGAGAAAATCAATTGTGCAGGACTGAGTAGCTGGTAGAAGACTTTTTGTTAGGAAGAAGAATGTGCTAACAGAGGAAGTGATTGGGCTTTTGAGACAATAAATGAAATAGGATTCCCAGATGAAAGATGCTAAAATGCAAGAGATACTGGTCCTGACCTACTTGTTTGAGATATGAGGTGGGCTCTTGAGTGGGCATCGACAAAGATAGTCTCAATCCTGTGAGTGTGAGTGAAGAGATCAGTCCTAGACAGTTTTGGGTCAACTTTACACAAGCTGAAGTCATCTGAGAGGTGGCAACCTCAACTGAGAAAATACCTCCACAAAATAATGTTGTAGGCAAGCCTGTAAGGCTTTTTTTTTTTCTCACTTATCTAACAAAACTTATTAATGTTTTAGTAAAGCCACATGATGGCTACTCTTTTTTTTTTTAACATATCGATCTCTGTTCCCTCTCCCTCCCTCCCTCTTCCCCTCTCTCCCACCCTCTCATGCTCCAGACCCCCTTCCCCTCCTATCCCCCCCTCCACATGTAGGGTGATGCCTTCCAGGAGGGGTCATCTAAATCTGTCAAGTCATTTGGAGTAGGGACTAGGCCTTCTCTCCCATCTCTAGGTTAAGGGAGTATCCTCTATGGGGGATGTGCTCCCCAAAGTCCTTTCGTGCACCAGGGATACATCCTGGTTCCACTGTCTGAGGTCCCTTAGATTGCCCAGGCCTGTAAGGCATTTTATTAACTAGTGATTGGTGTCAGAGGGCTATCTCTGGACTGGTGGTTCTGGGTTTTATAAGAAAGCAAGCTGAAAACTTGGAAATAACTATGGCAGTTTCACAGAAAATTGTTAATCTAACTAGAGACCCAGCAATACCACTCTTGGGTATATACCCAAAGGATGTTCAATCATAACACAATGACACTTGCTCAACTATATCCATAGAAACTTTATTTCTAATGACCATAAGCTGGAAACAACCTAGATGCCCCTTACCTAAAGAACAGATAAGAAAATGTGGTACATTTACAAAATGGAGTATTACTCAGGTATAAAAAAAATGACATCATGAAATTTGCAGGCAAATGGATGGGACTAGAAAAAAATAAATCATCCTGAGGTAACCCAAACTCAGAAAGACAAGCACAGTATATACTCACTCACAAGTGGATACTAGATGTAAAGCAAAGCACAACCAGGCTACAATCCTCAGCCCCAGAGAATCTAGGTAACAAAAGGAGTCTAAGACAGACATCGCCCTATGAATGGAAAAAGATAAGCTCTCCTGGGTAAACTTGCCATGAACTGACCCAGTAGGAGATCTCCTCCATGGGAGAACGAGGGCTCCAGTAATCAAGTTGGTATTTGGCTAGTGACAGACAGACACAATGCAAAGAGATGCAGTTGGAATCTGCTGCAAGTTTACTTCAGTGAGAACATCAGATATATACACTGATTTAGGAACTAAGATTTGACTCCATGCCAGGTTATACATAGTCACATCTTATGAGCTGACAACTTATCTTGAAACTAAAAGAACAGAACAGGAAGTACCCTCTGAG